>OY754330.1:83482864-89224248 GCA_963573305.1 Pyrrhosoma nymphula
GTTTGAATGAGGCAAGATGGTCGAAATTATGTGATTAAGAGTTGGAAAAAATCGGCGAAGTAAAAAAGGAGAAGAAAGGAGTTGGCTGGAGGAGGAGAAGAAATTAAAGACCTTTCTTCTCTTAATCGCTTCGTGGAAAAAGACATTTGGGCCAAATGTTTTATGAAACGGGGCAGAAATAAAATGATTTTTATTATTTTGTGTGCCTCAAATATTTTCTCGAGGTGGTTGGAATAATGAGATCTTGAGAATTATTGGCGTTGACGTTCTTCTAGCAACGCTGCAAGTGCTTTTTTCATCGCCTATTCTCCTTTCTGCGGTCATAAGCAAGTTGGCTGAAATATTCCGAGTTGATTCTTTGCCTCATTGTTGCCAAGTGAAGTTAATTTTTCACGGCGATTGAGAAGTCTTGCGTGGTGATATTTTAATTGCGTTGAATTAAAAAAGAGTTATGGGTTTGGACTAGCGTATTGATCCGAAATGTTGGCTTAACGAAATTGATATATCATAAAGTACCTATTGATTACGTTGTCTTCGACGTCAATTTTTCCTCTTTATACATTTATATTGATGATTCAAATTTTGAATTGACAGAAACTTTAAGTATGTATGCCCATGAAGAGACTCATTGGTATCACAAGTTGGGAAATTTAGCTGTTGAAATTACTATTCATGAACTCATGTTGGCTATCTAGTTTTATCTCGTATTAGGTTACTGAGTTATGGGTGTAGTCCGTTGTATAATTTATTTGGTACAAAATGCCTGTGATTTTTTTAATTTTCGAACCCTTGCTTAACTCTTGTTGATCTTAACCCTACGCCTGAGTAAACCATGAAGATAATAATTTCAATTGCCCAAACCCGTTGAATAGATACACTTTAGCTATTCATATGGGCTTTATGAGAGCTCCCGCATGGGTGTACAAATGTTTGATTTGCTTGGTTGATGAGGCGTAAATTTTTATTTAAATATTAATTTGTTTTTAAATTTTTTACCAATCCCCTGGAGAAAACTACGTTGCTTCATATTAAATAGTCTTTTGTGTCTCTAACTTCACTTTCTACTTCTTACTTGGAGCCCTGATTAAAAGTGATATTCTGCATGAATGGTATATTTAATTTTGTTGTATATTATTAAAAGATTTATTTTGCTTCCCTAAGTCGAATTTAGGTGGTATAGAGCAATTACCGTCTGTTTTTATTTTTACATACGGAAATTTAGACTAGGTACCGAGATTAGTACTTTCTTGCCTTCGGTATCAGTTCACAAAAAAGTTCAGTCAACTCTTATATAAAAGTGTACATTCTTGTCCGCGGACAAGGTTCGCTGCTATTTTATTCGAAAGTAGTGAATTCCAAGCGGAATCTCAAGGTTTACTCTTACCTAAAGATACATGTCAAAAAATAAGAATAAAAAATTGGTGATACTAAAGAGCGCCACCGAAAGAAAATGTAAGTCGCGGAAGAAAAGGAAAAAAAAGAAAAAGTCAGTCAATAGTCTCGAATTTCTTTTAAAATCCGCCCTTCTCACTGGTCAACCTAAAAAAGTCAACAGTAACCCTCTACAAGCGGTTCTTCGCTCACTTTTTAATCACTTTCTCCGCGCTGTGAAAAGCGTTGCGCATTCTTTTCGCATGATAAGGTCAAGAGCGGCTCTAGTCGTAACAAACCATGTTCGAGTCAAGACGTATAGCTTAACTGATGGGGGCAATTCATTGTAACGTAGGGGTTAAATCGGTGGACACATGTTTCAAATAGTCATTTTATAAAGCACCCACGCTTAATACATACTAAGAAATGGGCTGCCTATTCTGCAGCAGTTTTAAGGATACAGGAAAATTATCACTGTAATGAGCCATTGATTTGTAAATTTCTTTTAGAGCGATGCCCACACTATGCCACCCAATCGATTTATTATGCTCTTACCAAACACGTAAAATATGTAATTTTGTGTCTAAGGAGGTCATCATTAGATTTTTTTCTTATCCTTCCCACTATTTTTTTTACAAATTTCTCATATAGGGTTGGAAACCTATTGGCTCCGTGTTTATGAAAACGGGCGGGGAGAGAAATCTGTTTTTCTATCTAACTTCCGAGGAAGTCCATATTCATAGAGAAGAAATCTTATTGTTGATGGCGAACTTCGTATTCGGTAACTCTTTTTCCCCTGTCGCGATGTTATGGCATTTAGTCAAAAAGCGTTGATAGTGACGTTCGCGACCCTTCAATCACCACAGGACATTATCGATCATTGCGTTCATCTCGGTCTGGATATATATATTGAATGATAATTAATGTGGTCCAGGGTGGCTGCAGAGTGCAGCGTTCGTCTGAGGTAGGAGCTTTTGTGGTACGAGGTAAGAAACATATTCCGGTAAAGCCACGGGGGTGTAAGGGGCTTATTGTACATCTGAATTAGATCTCCACTATCTACCGCCAGAGATCCAGTAGGGATTCTCAGTTCACATATGCACACATAGAAAGTAAGTAAATTTAATTATCAAACGAGAGGAAAATGAACAAAGTTTACACAAATGCTTGCCCCAAATCTTTCCTTAGGAGGGCCCGAATCACATAATAACAAACAAATTAACATATTATTCTACAATGCCTTCCTCAGCTTTGATAATATAGAAATATAGTAAATGACCAAAACGATTTGCATTCGAAGAGTAAAAATGACAGTGCCAGGTCAACGCATTTTTAATAACTTTTCAATAGAGCTAATGCTACATATTTTTAAACTGTAAATTCCATTTTTGCACATCTTTTAAAAATATTTTACAGTTTTTCTTCTTTCACTTTATAAGTGGTAACATTTTAAAACTTATGACATAAAAAGACTTTTGAAGAAATATTAACTATGCCACAGGCATAGTTCAATAATATTTTCTGTGAAGTGGTAGGGAATCATATCTACTATAAATTTTCGATGATTACAGATTTTAATTAGAAATATTTAATTGCATCTAAGCAGGGTTACCCAAACTTTTCCCACGATAGAACAATTCGTAAATGCTGAAATTTCAACGGTAAACCTTGATTTTCTTTACAGATATAAAAATCATTCTGTTAAAGCTACAGCATAAAAAACCATTTCAGGTTTTCGTGGAACACTCATTACCTGCCGGAGCACTAGTGTTCCGGGATAACCAGTTGTCGGAATGCGCGGAACACCAGTGATCCGAAAACTGGTGTTCTGTGATACCTTTGTTTAGTGCTTTTTATTTCCAATTACAACTTTAGATTTTCCCTACGTATTGCCGGGACGGCAACTTAAAGGGAACTGCATAAGCGTAGTGAAATTTGGTGGCACTTGCTTGTGAAAAGCATTACGTTAGGGACAGTTAAGCATGCAAGAGAGGTACGATACAGTGACCGAGGGTGTATTCAGAGGTTTCTCCGGAGGTCCTTCAATGCATTCGTCCTCTCATCTTCGATTGTTTCATCCTCACTGACCACTGATTCATCACTGACGAGTGCCACCAAGTTCTGCCCTATCTATACCTATTTATTTAGTCCTTAGGCACTTCAATCCTTCTAAGTCCTTTTGTTCAGTTCCAAAATAACGTGCACTTCCAATCTTCCCTTTCTTCCGTGCTCGCTCTCCCTCAGGTTTCCATTGCCGCCTCCTCATTTCACGAATTTGCTCGCCGAGGCACGGACCGAGTCTCCTGGCGTGTTCCGTCACGCAACGCTCTCCCCTTCAATCTCCTCAGACTTCCCGCGCCACAAGAAGAGACATACGTCAACGTCGCCACCTTTTCCTCTTATCACCCTCTCCCGGGCGTCCCCACTCCTCCGGTGCCGATCTAATTCCCCACTTACTCTTTCCGAAAGCCTTCGCCGACCCACGGCCCTTTATAATCTGTTAAATTTATCTTTGCTGGTGGAGGCAAGGCGAAAGCCAGAGTCACATGACGCGAGAGACAGGAGGTGGGACCAATCAGAAGGTGGAAGAGGGTGACGCTTCCTTGACCGCGAGCATCACTCTCTCTCTCTCATGACTCCGAGGTGCACATATCGGTTTCTTGAGTGTATCTCTCGCAATAGTTACTGTCACGACGCCAGGATAACTTTGGGACATGGGCTTTGGAACTTTCAAACTCTTGAGAAAGGGTGAGGAAGGTTGTTTAGTGTAGAGGAATAATTTCCCGTACCGGAATAATTTCCCAAACACGCGAAATAAAAGGGTCCACTCCACCTGCCATGTCCTCTTCCGTACTCACCCCTGCCCACTCACTCGGCAACTATCGTCATCCATGCGGTTCATTCATTACCCCACACAACGCGGACCATCATCCTCCCAGGAACTCCCACCGCCATTTACCGAGTGACACGGTCGTGGCATACTCGAGGCCAGAGCTGAGAGCCTTGTATACTGACGATTCACCACCTAATTTCCTTCTTCTCCTTCCATATATATCTTTTTTCTCTTTGGAATTCCCAAAACCTCTTATCCTATTTCTTCGCCTTCGCCTTCGCCGGCGTTTTCAATCTCCCGCTCTTGTCCCGATCTCACTACTAGCCTCCTAAACAAATAACTCATACACTTGCTTTGTGAGTACAGGTTGTGGTAGCCGTCTCTATATTATATGTATTCATTTTTCGTGTATCCACCGCGTTGCTTATTTCTACTGGCTACAGTTTAACCCATGTTCACAATTAGCCATAAAACTTGAGTCTTCTCGAGTGCATTGTACCTATTTATAAAATGTGTCCACTTTTTTGTAATGATCTTCATTTTTACTCTGCCTCTATGTGCCTTCCTCTCATTTTTCCGGTCCAAGGATCTTCCTTAAAATTCTCCGTTCTTTTTCCAGTAATTCTTCCATTTATCCTTTCCAGTTTAGTATCAGGCATTATTAGCTATGAAGTCCTTCTGGCGTAACTACTTCTTTTTACGCTTCGGACTTAGATCGCACATTGTAAACTATGACCATCTCTATTTCTTCTAATCCATTCCGAAATGGTACTTTTATTCCTTTATGTTTAAAATACCATACCGATTTTTTTCGACCACGTGTTTTTTTTATATCAACATTTTTTTAGTGACGTCCGCGTATGTTGTTTAGGATCACAACGGTTTCGCCAGCTATCCTGCTGGCATCCTCAGGTGAAGACACCTAAACAAGGAACTCGAAAAAATGTATATAGGCAGTAATGGGTTAATCTGACATTCCCATGTCTCTTCACATTTTTCTTCCTAGAATTTCGTTTTTCATCTCTTTTCTCTCTTTCTATCTTCATCGTCGGGTAGAAACCCTTCCGGCCACTCCCCTCCAATCGACCACCTGCCTACCATTTCCACCCCGGCCGACGCCTCTGTCCACAATTCAGGCCAGATTAGCGCATTTCGTCGCTCTATTGTCCGAGGTTTTCCCATTGGGCGACAGTTCAAAATGGGGTCAAGCGTTTCCCATTCAACAACCCTTGCATGGAACGCTTTTTTTATTTTTTATTCGTGCACCTCGGGAGTCCGAAGTCGTCTCCAACGCTGCTGGACGCATCCACTTTAACGAGCTATTGCATATTTATTTCCTTCTTTTACATGAAGGCGGCACCCGGCCGTTCATTCTCGTGGCTCTCCCTCTTCTGATTGTTCCTCTCTTTGTCAGCAATAATCAGCATTAACGAATGTTAAGGACGTGGCCGGGAGATGTGTAGTAAAAGGAGGGACTTTTTAGTGGACTTCCTCCTTAAAGACCGCACGCTCTTTCTGCGTGCGGTCTTCAAGGAGGACTCAATGTTAAACAATGGGTTGGCAGATTTGAGTTTAAGCCAGTTGTGGACACCTATTATGCCTTTATCTGGGCCAGTTAATTCTGTTTGTACAGAACAAGGCATTCTTAAGGGCCTCTGTCGGACGGTCGGGACGTAATCAAATGTTGCCAACGATGTTCAAGTTAAATATTTACTCCATGGAGTTAATATGCCGTGAGGGAACGGTTATTTTTTTCACCGACGTCTGAGTACCTCGTGTCAAAGGGTTGGCTGACTGATGAATTATAAATTGCGGAAATTATCGTTTTTAAAGCAGTGAATACTTTTAGGAGTCAATTAGCCGATGCATTTATGGGACAAGAAATTCTAACCATGTCATGAGATATTAATGAATGAGGGGGTTTGGTTGCTCATAGAAGAAACTTAATATTGGGCTGAGAAAATCCATTTGTTCCTTGCGCGGGGGACTATTTGTCAGACTTCTCTAGAAAATTTAAGTTCTTTTAATTTTATAATGATTCCACCCGCAGACTTCAGAACTTCATTTTATGGGCTGCCCTTTTATTCTTGTAAGAACAGGTTAAACGATTAAGGAAACCTTTTCGTTGGGATTCTTTGATTAATCATTGGAATTAGTCATTTTGCCTTGCAACTAGTGAATTATTATCTCTTGGTTTAACTTTTAATTAGTCCTATGTCGAGTTTCATCTTTTCCTAGAGGCTTGTATGGCCTTGAGGTATGTGGAACATGATGAGCTGGAACATGAGCATGATGAGCTCTATTGGTAACTTCATAAATTATTTCTTGCATCATTTGAAATAACTTTGTAAATGTTGATAATTGCATTTAAAATAGTGTACTTGAAGTTACTCATAACGTATTTTTATAGAGAAGAGAAATACTTTTGATAGGAGTTATTTCCGGATCTTGTCCCATCAATGTTTTAATGCAAATATCACTATGTGAAATGCGCTCTAAATGCAAAATACGAAGGCGCTAGAAGTTAAGTAAAAGGTTAAAAGTAATGCTCAAGATCCATCATCATACGTTTTCATAAATCCGATGCTTGTTTTGCTCCAGCCCTCCACTCCACTTTCTTATCAGCCAACTCCTTCATTCCTGAATAAGTAATTCTTCACTGTGATCTCCCTCATAATTTTCCAGATGTATTCCATTCATTCTCTTTATGTTTCTTTGGCTATTCCGTCATCAGATTATTTGAGACTTGCAGGAATTTAAACAGTAGTTTTACCGTATCATTTTTACCATTAACCGTTTTTTTAATGAGAAGTTATTTACTTTTAGTGACAATACTAGTCAACAAAATTTCAGGGTATACTTTCGGGTGGAAGTAAACTCCTGACTCTTCTTAAAAACGATTTCAACAATTTAACTTTGTGAAATTCACAGTAAAAAATCATTCGTATGGACTGGGATTCGAACCCAGGCCCCTCGAGTGCTCTAACTTATTAAGCAACCCAGGCGACTTTTTCACTGTGAAGTTCATGGAGGCTTTAAGGAGTGAGCTATTCTCACTGATGCCATGATCTGATACCAATTCATGCCATGAAGTACCCGTGTTTGTGCGCTAAGCTTAACTTTAAACACTAAGGTGTTAACTGTACACATTTTCAAAGAACTGCGGAGCTGGCCTCGCAGTAACTTTAGCGGAATCTCCCACTTAAGTCCACAAAACTGTGTGATAGTCACAGCGAAATGTCACTGCTTTACACTATCACTCACTAAAACTCCACTACTAGAACTAGAACTTAAGTGGGTGACTCCGTCATAGTTAATGCTCGGCCAGTTCCGCTATCCTTTGATCAATAACCATTTAAATTAAGTAAACTGATTCATAATCAGTGGTCTTCAATCCGAAGATTGGTTTGCTACTGCTCTCCATTGCTTTCTCTTCTTTGCTTCAATTCTACTTAATTATTATATTTGACGTCCTTCATGATTTTTCTGATGTATTCAATTCTCGATTTTTTCTCCTCTCATTTCTCCTTCCATTTTTGCTTATATTTGTCTGCCGTGTCGCAAAATGTGTCCAACAAGGATTTGGTGTTTTCCCAGCGAACAAGGCTGATGGCGTTTTCGCGGGTTTCCCACCGGGTCAAGAAGGCTGTTGTTGCCAACGTTGGTAAGCCGATCCGAGTAACCATTAGCACTGCTGATCAACTTGGCTTCGTCGAAGGTAATGGCGTGGTTACCGGTTGAGGCTGTAGTCTGTGACTTCCAATTTTTCCGCATAGCCAAGTCTGATGCAATGTAAAGAGGCCTTTGAAATAAGCCGAGAAGAAAACACATAATATAGACACAGGATATGCCCTAAGCAACTCTTGGAATCCGATCAATTCAATTCAATTCAAAGTGTGTTTATTGCCATTGCAAAATATATATACAAGTATTTACATAATGTAATTTCAATAATTGTAACATTTTAACAGCAATAGCCCCTGTTATAGGATATAATCCTCTTCAGGGTTTGTCATTCAATATTTTATACATTTTTAAGGTTTGTTGATAAGCGTGTAGCAGATTAAGTATTGGAATCCGATCCTTCACAAAATGAAATATATTAGAGGAAAAAGGTACCAAAACCCCCACCAATCCGGTGACACCTGAGCATGACCTATGGGTATATTAACCCGCTAAGTTCCACGGGTTGACATGAGCCCTGAATACGATGGCAGAGACAGCCGTCAAAACGTTGGTAACAACAGCCTTCTTGATCTGGTAGAAAACCCGAGAAAACTTCATCTGCTTTGTCCAATAAGTTTATCCCTTCTTCTTTCAGGGTTTTCATCACACTTATTTTCTCTCCAAGTCTTCGTTGGATCTCTTCTTAGGGAACTCTTTCCATCCATTTGGACATCATCATTCCAGTGATCATATGGTATCTCAATTTATCTTTATCAAGATCTGTCAAGATCCATCGTAGCTTATACAGAAGATTTTCGGTGTTTTGCGTCATTTCATAGTAACTTTCTATCTATCCAAAATAACATTGTGCTTCCGAGAAAATATGTTGTAGTCTTGAAGCCTTCAAACTCCAAATCAAATTGGAGTGGGACAAAGTCTCCTTGCCTTAATGTGGAGTATGTTTTCTTTTTAAATTCCATAAAATGTGCTTGTTTTATTATTAAATTCCAAATCGTATCTTCCTTTCCATTTTTTCAGCGTACTAGCAGTATTTTTCCAATTATTATTGAAACTGATTAACGGATTATTCAGCCAATTTTTTCAAGAATCGCTGAACACTACTAATTATAAATTGAAAAGACCGGGATGTTTTTAGAAGTTTTCAAGTTGATCTGTGCTCTCAAGAATTTTCAAGAATCTGGTGGACGGGCATAATTCAATTTCATACAACTTCTTTTGATAAAATATTATTTTATTGCGACACGAAGTTATCTACATTCTTTCCACTGTAAACGAAGATTTTCATGATGCCGAAGCAAACAAAAAATAATGTCTCGAATGTTCATTTATTTATGCCTTGTAGAAAATCTATTATTCTCGAAATGGAACGAGAGATCTACTGACTTCTCTCTTCCGTAATTTACAAGGATAAAATTCAAAAATTGAACTATGTTTTTATACTATATTATAGAACTGTTTGATGGAACGTCTCGTACCTGATTTATAAAGGCCCGTTCACATGGAGCCACTCAGCAGCGCTTCTCAGCAGCGCTGCCGTTGGCTAATAATGGGGTAGAATGGAAGTGTACACACAGGGCCACAGCCACCGGATGGAAGCACCACAGACGGTTTCAGTGGTTCCCTCCGCCGCAGACGCCAGCGTAGAAAATTGGCGCGTCTAGTGAGTTTAGCCGTGGCTAAATAGCGGTGTTCACACGGAGCGGCTGCCACGTCACTGTTCAAGCAGCGCGTTCGTGGCCCTGCAGAAGCACTGCTAACGAGCGTTCGAATTTCAAGTAGAGCAAAGGTTGCAGGTTTGCGCTAGCTGGGAGCGCTTCTCACGCACTATAGCAGCAACACACACGCGCATGCGCGTTTCTGAAAACGCTGTTTCGACGCTCGTTAGTGGCGCGTTGGAAGCGCCACTAACGAGCTACTAACCAACCAATAAGTGCTGCTGAGTGGCCTCGTGTGAACCCGGCCTAAGAGGTTTTATAATCGCACTGACAGCAAAACATCTGAGTATAGAATAGAAAATATTTATTTGTATCCTAAGACTAACAATTGCTATTGAACATTGGATATAAAATTTATTGAAGGCGTAGGCACTTCGTGTTGATTATTATCCTTTGAAAGAAAATAATTATAATAAATATTAAATGATGAAAATTATTTTTATAGTAAATATAATTGTGCAAAGCTTGTTTTAATAATAAAAACTTATCTAATATATTAGCATTAACTCTTTTTAACATGAAGGTGGTTGTATTAATGGGCATGTGATTCCAATAGAGGGACATGTTTCCTCTTTTGAATTTCACCCGAGGATTGTCAATGGCGACTTCGCTTTGGCTTTCTTTTGGTGATTCCTGCCCCTCAATCTTTCTCTTACACTGAAAATTTAAACTCCACGGTCCCTTACAAGCGCTTATCTTCTAATTTTAGTTACGAAGTAGGGCTAGTCTAATAAATAGATCGAATAGTGTTGAGAGCAGCAAGACATGTAAAAATTTGTTTCGATAAACATAGCAGTGTTACCGAATTGTTGAAGGAATAAGGGTGGGAATCCCTAACTGATAGAATGGAGGAATATAGGTTATATCTTTTGCGTAAGTTCGAAGCAGGCAATATTTTGCCGGACGTTCAATATATTTTGCTTGAGTCAACGTATTACGGTAGGAACGATCACAGGCATAAAATTAAGGAAATAGACTGCAGAACCTATAGATTTAAAATGTATTTTTTTCCGCGAACATTATGGGATCGTAATAGTGGCGATAGATCAATCATGTGAACCTTAATAGGGAGAGCAAAATTTTCACTTAAGTTTAAATCAATAATAATATTTCCTAAATAAATCTCTGAAATTATTTTCGGAAAGAACATCATTAATAATATTACACCGCGCTTGAAATTGCCGGCATTATTTTGTTTCATGTGTGAGGTAGTGTCTCGTAGCATTCATTGTTAATAGTACTAGTAATATTAACCAGTAGTTGTCTGTTATCCAGTGTACTGCATGTTTGCATGTTCGTTTAAATAGCACTCCCCCAGTTTCTTGTTTGACTGCGCACTGTGCTCCTGACTGCTTTTTGGTCTGCACCTAGCGGCCGAGGAAACGTGCGAGGTCCTGATTTGAACTGGAACGAGAATTGAATGCCTGTTGTGGAATCACCCCGTGCCACACACCCTATAGGTGGTTTGCAAGGTACTTGGTAGACGTAATCTTCCCTTTCCCTGGGGAGCGCGTGCCCACCAGCTATCTCAACCTCCGCCGAAAAAAGCTCTCCCCGATGAATAACTGTCCTCTTTCCCCTCCCATCCCTTCTCATTTGAGGGAGAAAAAAGACCCACGCAAGTGGTGACTTGACTACTTGCTTCCCATACCGAGGTACCTTTTAGCTATGCTACATTTTGCCTTTCCGTAGACAGTCAAATACTTAATCAATTTCTACTCCGTATGCAACTCTCTCTCCGATGGAATGGGGAGTGATTGCTGTATGTCCTAGTATTGATTGCATCCTCTATTGCCGAAAGAGATTAGAAAAGATATTGAGGTGACATTCTAGCTGATTCTTGAAATCAATTTCGCCATTAAATTTTACACAGTTTAGGCCTAACGTTTTGGGTGTTGCTGTTTTATTTTCATCTAATCATAGTTAAAAATACGGAACTAATGCAATGTTTTGTGATTGACGCGCGTCACAAAAATTGCACTGTGTTACACCTACGCGGCACGAAATCCTTTCCATGAACCTCTGTCCTTGCTTCACTTTGCTTAACCGTCGTCCTTACTGTTTCCAAAGTTCTGCAATACTGATGTAAAATAACATGATACACGTGTTAAAGGAAGAGTGGTCTTGAAGCGTCGAGTAAAATGATGATAAAACTTAACAATTTAAATATTAAAATCATTAAAAAACCGGGAAACTCACTCATTAACAGATAATAGCGAAATTTCCTGTTTCAGTGTCACCCGTGCCATAGCAGTGCAGCGTATGCTTTGGCGATATCGCAGGTAGTGGTACCAGCAATTACATCAAAACGTCCTTCACGATTAGACGTCCCAGACAGACGAACTCATCAGTTGACAATCGGACGAGTATGCCTCCGGTCTACGTCAAACATGGAACTCCATTCAACTCAAAGAACTCCACCTAGCACTCGAACCTTTGCCCGGTTCAATGGAAGAATTGCGAAGGGATAAATATTGAGCCGATGCAAAAACCGAACACTGATCGGGGGTGATGAAGGTGAAGCACATGCAATTCCGTACGGACAAATCAACTTACCCCAGTACTGGAGCACGGGGTTGACTTGAAGCGGCTGGATTGAATTGGGTCGGATTGGAATCGGAAAGGAGCAGGGTGAAGCGAAGGTCACCCAAGGGTTGGTAGTATGGTAGAACGGGAATTTCAGTCGGTTGGGAAGAATGGAAAGAGGAGTGGGCAGAGGAGGATTTGAGAGGAGAGAGAGAGAGAGAACAGAGTGGGAGGGAGGAGATTTCGAAGTGGAAAATTATGGAGGGGTGAAGGGGTCGCTGAGGGTTTGAGAGTGCGGGGATCTGTGGAGTATCCACGGGTGAGAAGACCACGCAGGACTCCCAGTTTGGAGGAGAACATTTTTTTCTCCCTCTTGTCACTCACATTCACCTGGACGCACGATTGCTACACTCTCCTACGCTGTCCACCGTCGGGTTCTTTCCATCTGGGAAAAAATATAATTGGGTGACGGAAAAATGCTGGGATCGAAATTCTTTCCCGAGGCTGTTGTTTCTCCGGCGAAAACATTCGAATTGAAACCTTTTTATTTTTTTTATTTCCCATGTCGTTCGATACGTCACACGACGATTGCATTACTGATGAAGCTGCTTTCCAGTCCCTTCGTTATTTTTCTATATATTTTCCAGGTCCACAGTATTTTACATTTTCGGTGTTTTTTCATTCTTTGCTTTTTCTTAAGTTTCTTTCTGCTGCCTGATTGTTCTTCTGGCCGAATATTTAACCGATTTGTCATTAAATGCATCAGAAATCGTCCTAGTTTCTTCTGGGAGCACAGCTTATCATTTGGCTTGCTGCCTTGATTCTCTAACGAGTATGAAAATGTTCACCAAATAACTAGATGGTTCAACCAACGATTTTTCAAAAGAGAGATTATTGCGGAAACATATGACAATTACAATCTGATGCACCGAGCCTGTTTTGAAATTTAAGAGGCTGTATAAGTTGGCTTTAAGTAATACCTAGTTTTGGAAGCATGTACCAGTAAGTCACAGAGAGACAACTTAGTATAGAGTAAAAATGGTCCGTTGCTTTTACATGTCACTGGGTTGGTATCAGCTTCATCCTTTTGATCTTCAACGTACTATTCATTCGAATGAAGAGTTTTTCCCTTTAGAAATTCCCGCGTCCCCGCTAACTTAGATCGCTGGATTGTATTAATAGTAGTGCTAGTAAATGGAAGGATAGGAAGTTACCGTGAAAGTGGAAAGCCAAAATTCTTAGGTTATTCAAAGTTCTCCAAATAGAATATTTTAGTGTCTTTAGCGTTCGCTAGTACTTATATTAACCCCTCAAGCGTGACTTTAAATGGACGTATTAAATCCCCCAGCGTGTGCGATGCAGCAGTTGCGTCCGCTTAAATCCATGCCTCAAGCGTGTACGACGCACCGTTTGCGTCCACACTTTTCATTAAGAATTCTTATCACCTACGCTCTGATATATATACTTCCTGTGAGTATATATGTGAGCTTAAGGTGCCTGCTTTCTTTTTGTGCTTGTTTGTTGCCTGTATATATGAGATCGTATTTTTAATTTTTTTTTTATGACTCACGCCTGGCAAAGAAAATGCTTACTCGCGACCCGGCGTCTTGTGCCTGATTGTGAACAGATCTTTCCACTCACGCTCTGATTTATTACTCTCAGAGAGCTAATGATTGCGTGTTGATGCTGACTGCTTTCTTTTTGAGGTTCCTTGTTATCTGCACTCCACATTTTCCCCTTCTCTCTCATCATGGCAATGCTTTCGCAGGCATGGTCCATCCAGGCTTGGTCACTCAATGATTCTCAGAACCTCATAAGGTCTATCCTCGTCTCCTATCTTATTTACGATGTTTACGGAGTTGAACGGTCGAGGTTTCTTGACGCCTATTGCCGAAAGGCCTAAGCTGCATTGGTGGCTTTTTTATTTTTTTCTTCCTTTGGACCGGCTCCTTACTGAACCCCTCTTCAGTTCGCCATGGCGTCTAGCTCTCATGAGTTGTCTGGCCAGGAAGTGCTTCATGCTTTGGAAGAAACGAGTAACGAAAGTTTAGATACAACTTCTGAGGATTCTAGTGGATACACTTTGAGCTCTAGTTCAGAAGAGGAAGAGGAAGAACCTTCTCATTTTTCTGTGAATCATCAAGAGAATACTTGGGAAGAAATCGACAGTGCTAATCCTCCTCTTCCTTTTCCGTGTGATTTAGTTGGGAAACAAATAGTGGAAGTTCAGTGTGCCGAAGATCCCCTATAATATTTCGAGTTGTTTTTCGACGATTTCTAATTACGATCATAGTAGCTGAAACAAACCGTTACGTGGAACAGTTTCTTGCTCACGAGAAAGAAAAAATCTTGATGCAAAAAAATCGCGCTTTCAAAAGTGGGTTCCCACAACTCCGAACGAGTCGAAAGGGTGGGTTAGAATTGGTAAATAAGCCTACTTGTGTAATAGATTATAATAAATATATGGGTGGTGTAGACTTGAAAGATCAACTTTTAGAATCGTTCTTGCTAGAAAGGAAAAGGACAAAAGTGTGGTATAAAAAATTATTCAACCACTTCGTAAATACGGCTGTGTTGAATGCTTACATTCTTTACTGCAAGGCTGGAAACAAGAAAGATCATCTATCGTTCAGAATAGACTTAGTGAACAAGATCATAGTCAAGTACCGCGGGCAGAATTTAGAAAAGCGCAAAGGACGGCCCTCAGATACCGACACTGAATGCACGCGATTGACAGGTCAGCATTTCATTCAAGAAAATCCTAAAACAGATACTTTTAAAGTTGGAAGAAGAAGGTGTGTGGTGTGTACGAAACACGGAAAGAGAAAAGAAACAAGGTACAGGTGTAAAAACTGCCCTGGGACACCGTCTCTCTGCCTAGACCCCTGTTTTGAGCGATACCATACTCAGATCCACTACTTAACATCGGATATGGAGAGCAGAAAAAAATAAATGGCATGAAAAAATGTAAGTATAAATTTGTAATGATACAGTATAAACAATTTTAAATATAATATAATTTTTTTGAATTTTTTAAAATAGCGATTAAAATGTTAAAAATATTTAGGCTAATGTCTGCACAAATTCTTCGCTGCTAGCGAAAAAAAGGCACCCTGGGCGATTTAAATACCTCCGATTAAAGTCACTCTGGAGACATGGAATTGAGTGGACGCATATGGTGCGTCGCACACGCTTGAGGGGTTAATTGCTATTTTTAATAGGATTATACAAAATATCGTTTTAATGAGTTTATTGTGATGGATCAATAGAGCTTTTAATATAGGCTGATGGAACCGAGTTGAGTTGAAAATAGGGGAAATCAAAGATTGAAAAACACTCGAGAAACTACACTTAATTTTCCATAAATTTAATATTTCACCAAAATTGCCTTTTACTTTGATTTAGTTTTAAGGATTTTTTATGAGAAGGATGCGCCGCTATTTTACCTTTACTCTGTGGAATTTATGCACTCTGATCTTTAGATTATAATATTATAAAACAAGTTTAATCCGTTATGAATATTTTTAATAATGAAAGTCATAAAGAACGGATGAGGATTTGTTTACAGTAGATTTAAGTGAATCAAATTGAGTATAATGGGCAGTGATAAAAGGCACAAAGTTTACTATAGTAATATTTTAGAAAAAAAATAAACAAAAAGAACTGCAAATTTTACTATGAACATGGTAAATATGGGGATACACCCTTGTACTATTGTAAACATATGCATGTTTATAAGTAGGAGTGCATCGTCAGTATTTAGGACATTATCGTCGAGGAAAATTTAATATCGTGCTTTTAAGGCTTGATGGAGAGTTAAGGCGTATGAACGCTTCCCAAAGCGTTCATGAGAGCTAATCTTTCTGCGAAAATGAGACTTTTCGATAAATAGCGATAGACTATGTAAATTGCGTTGTAAATGCGACGTTAATTGGAGTTGGGGAGATAAAACTATAGGTAATAGAACATGCGAATAGGTGATTAGTAATTTGCATAGATGTTCAAATATAAAGCTCTTTTGAATGTACGGCTTCGTTGATTATGAAGGAACAGATTAAGACACAAAGGAAGTTCATTGAAATGCTAATGTAGAACAAAGCGATGAGCACGACAGTTAAAAATTATAAAAAACGACTGAGTTGAATGGAAGTGTTCCGCTCTGTAAAGCCAATACTTGTTTTGCATATTACCCACTAGTTTCATGTTCATTGAAATTGTGTGATGTTCCTTAGAATAATTTGATCTGCATCACAAACGCAATGCTTATTTCCAGCCAAGAAGATAATTAATGCTCACAAGTTCAGCATTATATCTGGAGGGATTGCCCGTGCTTTTCCATAGGCGAGATCAACTTATCTATTCTCTTTGATACATCTAGACAGCTGTGGCTATTCATAGAACGCAAATTAGGTAAGCTTTCGCCTCTCGTCAATTCCAGTTGAACGTTGTGTATGTATGCTAATTATTCACAATCAATGTTTTTAATGAATGCTGTAATACATATACGTTCATAACTCTATACAGCCCATCCGCCCATTGAGTGTTCCCGTATGTATTTATCGCGATATATCTATGTACATATAATGAGCTATATGATAAAATAAACATGAACGTAGTATAAATAGAAAGCTAAAAGTGATAATTATATTTAATTTGACTTGACTCTTTTATGGTCAGTAAAAATTATTGTGTGGATAGTTTTCTGCTAAAATCCAAGCTTTCACACTTTAATTTGAATACTAATGGTTTTTCCTCAGCCACTCCCTTCCCGCTTAGCACATTCTAAACCGTTTCCTCTTCTCGGTGTATGTGCTCTGGATATACATCAGTGGACGCTAGTGAAGGAGGCCCTATTCTCGAGAGATTAATGTTGGCCCTTCCTTACTCAAAGGGATGAAGCGAGAACAATATTGCGAGCTGGATACATTTTCGGTGTGTGGACACTTCCATTATCCGCTTTTCCATTTTCTTCTCCATTTCCTTGGAGGAAGAGACCTTTGACCTATTCTCCCGCGAGTTTTAAGGAGATATTAAATGAAGAGAAATATATGTAGGTACCATTTTTATCAGTTTGTGAATTGCTAAGATAGTCGCTCCTTGTGAGTATAGTCAACAATCTCGAAATGATGTGAAATGTGCAAGTAAATTGGACATTAAATTTTCTATTTTTAATAGTTTCACCTTTCTCTTTTTTTTTAATTAATGCTCTAAAATTTATTCAAATGAACTGGGAGTTTAAATCTAAATGGCTAGAATAAATCATCACCGATAACCCTTTTTTCTTGTTTCTTTCAGTTATCGCCTAATATCAACATTTTGGAAACAGATAATTTACATATATCGTATTTTTGAAACGACGCTGAATGCGTAAGTTTAGGTAATTTTTAGTGCTTTGGCACTATGTTTTTAAACTTGTGCTTATAACTTTTTATGTTCTTATTACTCTAACGGAGTTGTTACTTTGTAGATCGTAGCAATGTTTTGTTTGGCTGGTTGGTTGTTAGGGGTTTGTTGATGAAGAAGAAAAAGGTGGGTTGTTCGTAATGTAGGAAGAAAAAATGGGTGTGTGGTGAACTCCCGTAAGAAGGTTGCTCCTGATTATTTTGACATAAATACATTGTTGCATAATGAATAGCTGAATTCAATAATGGTGGTCCGAAATAACAAGTTATACTTTTCGATTATCCACTGGTTTTTCCAAAGATTGGAATCCATGTAAAACTTTTTTAACAGTATGAAGTTTTTCTGTCAGTTGAGCGTACATACATAGCCAGCACGCCATTTCCTTTCCGGAAAGGTGAAGTTAAAGCTCTTAGTTATTGCTGTTAGTTTGCCTTTCAAACCTCCTTCGTTTCTCTTACACTCATGAATTCTTTATATTCGCTCTCTTATTCTTAAGTGTATTTTTCCTTACAGTCACCCATGACTTATGAGGTCTATGTGCGCGGTCCAAGTTGATAGTATTTTAGACATTGTAAAGAGGCATGTCTTTTTTTATAGCTATCTCGCCTATTGTATCTCATTCCCAGTTTATTTATTTATTTATTTATCTCACATAACCAAAAACGGCACAATGGTTAATTACATTGGTCGATGCAACAAAATAAATAAGTTGTTTTCATCATCAGAGTCCTGTGGGTGTTGTCGATTTGGGTTCCTTTATTTGGACCTCTTTAACAGGAGAAACAGATGCTCTTCCGATGGAGCTCCTTTACTCGTTTACCATTGGCTAAAGAAACCCTTAAATACTTATCAAATAATGATGTAGAGGGAAAATTTGCTTAAGAGAAGGCGTCAAGGGAGAGTGATGATAGAGATAGAGGGAAGGGGGAAGATAAGGATGACTGGCGGCTTACTGGTGGATTTATCGCCGAGTTTCAGTCCACTCCCATCCTACATGTGCACTCCACCCCTTTCCTCACTCAGCTCACCTTCCCAGAGTTTTACCCTGTCCTTATGCTCCCCCTTCCCTCCTAACCCCGTACCCCTGGTTTCCTGGATTGGGAGGAAGGGGCGCATGACGCTTTAAAATATTGACATGACGCTATCTCGACTGGCGAGTTTGAATCTGGCCATTATTTTTATTTTTCGGAAACACCAAGAGCAGTTTGGAGAACGAGCGCAGAAAATCGATTGCCGTTCATCCTGTTTTATCAACAGCAACGCCCACAACAGTTTTGATACTTGTTCATGTCTGGACTACGCGAAGTTACTTTTTCAGAGTGTGACTCATAACTTATTATAAGTGCCATATACCGCTTTTGTTGATTGTGTAGTTCAAAACTTTCATCTCTCGTCGCTGCGATGTGCTACATACAAAAATCTCGTCGTAGATTAAGGAAAATGGTATCATTTAAATAGCAATCTTCCTATTATCTGGAAATGAATGGGTTGAAACAGTCACAATGCTTGCATATCGTGAAGTAGCAGGTATATATTTCAACTTGCGGTACGACACAGTAATTTGGCCAATGGAAGCGGAAGAAAAGCCATTGGTGCAGGCTTGAACCCCTATATGTTCGTTTGCAGGTTTACGCGGCGTTGATCAGAAGATAATAGCATTTTTCGGTTTGCGTCCGCGTATGTTGTTTGGAATCACAACAGTTTATCCACCTATCCTACTGGCGTCCTCGGGTGAAAGATGACTTCCTTGTGATGATGAGGGGTGACTCCTTCACCTAAGGAAGCCAGCAAGATAGTCCCAGGGTCCCTAAAAAAATTCGACTAGGCCAGGAATCGAACCACGGACATTTCGATGTCGCACCAAATGCTCAGACCACCGAGCTACCTATTACAACGATAGTGACCATGATAATGGGTTGATTGGGCCATTATCATGGCCACTATCGATGTAACCTCACTTTATACCTTTATCCCTCATTCTGAGGACTTCATGCTCTCCGCCACTACCTTTCCCGACGACCTACCCCACAAATCCCTAGCACTGACTTTCTTCTTGATCTCTCCCATTTTATTCTCACCCACAATGCCTTTTCTTTTAATAATAACTATTATCTGCAAATGTCCGGCTGCACAATGGGAAGCAGGTTCAGTCCTTCCTATGCAATCTTTCTCTTCTAAATCTAAATCTTTTCCTTGGCTTTTTCGAAGAAATCTTTCTAAACAATTACCCTAAAAAACCTCTTCTTTGGCTTAGATACATAGACGATATTTTCCTTCTCTGGTCTCACGACTTAAACTCTCTAAACGCCTTTGTCTCTTCACTCAACTCATCTGCCTCTGTATCTTTCACATCTTCCATCTCCAGCACTAACATCACCTTTTTAGACGTTGACATACACCTTTCCAACAGCAAATTTAAAACCTCTGTTCACATCAAAGACACCAACAAACAGCAATACCTCCACTACAACAGCTGCCACCCACCTCACACCAAACGCTCCATCCCTTATTCCCTTTCCGTCCGAAGACACAGGAACCGCAATAACCCTGATGATCTTCAGAATTTCCTTTCGCAATTACACACCTCTCTTCTTCGCCGCGGATACCCTGAAAAACTTAAAAAAATAAAATCAGGAAAAAACCTTATGTTCCGAATAAACCCCGCTCAGAAAAACATTGCTCCCCTTCTCTTCTCACTACCTACTTCCCAGGCGCTCATGCCCTGCATGATATCCTAAAGGACCTGTACCCCATTCTTTCTAACCACAAATCCACCTCACAGATTTTTCCTAATATTCCACGGATCACATACAAAAGGCCACCAAATTTTAGCACCATTTTTAAAGCCACCCGCCCACTTCAAAAATCCCTGCGAGTCACCGCCTATCCACCTTCGCCTTGCAATCGTCCCAGATGCAAGACCTGCATGATTTTTTCTCCACCCCCAGCCTCTTTTCTCCCCAAACTTAAATCCCTCCCAATATTTCCCTCCACCACCTGTACGTCCACCAACATAATTTACCTTTTACAGTGCAACTTCTGCCCAGCTTTCTATGTAGGCCAATGTACCACCCCCCTCAGAATGAATAATCATCGTGCCTCCTGCTGCCCGTCATCCCCCCATTATTCCCTCCCAGTGGCCACGCATTCTTTGTCCCACGACGCGGTCTTCAATTCTTGTTTCAAGGTGTCCATTTTTGCTTCCCTCCCCCCCCTCAGACTCCGCCCTCAACCTCCACATGCTTGAATTAGCGTGCATTTGGCGCCTAAAAGTATGCAGAGCCCCTGGACTGAATGTATCCTGCTAACCCCCTCCCCCATCACCCCTTCTCCCCCTCCCGTTCGCTCGTCCAACAATATCCCTTGTTCCTGCGGTATTCTGACCCAGTCAGTCTACATCTCCTCGTTGAGAAAGAAGCCTTTGGCTTCGAAAGCTCCGGAAAAAAAAATTCTCGTGTGAGTGTTCTTTCTAAGTGTTTTACTTTATTACGTGCGTCACAGCTAGTGACACTGTTTTAATATTATTATTATATATATAACCATTCATTCATAAATTCGTTCAAACAGAGGGTGAAAGAAAGAGGATAGAAAACACAGAAAATTGTGTAGTCCTTTTCTTCCACAAAATGTTTTTCATTGTGAATCGCCCATCTTCACACCACCATTGGACTTCACAATTTTGTGTGTTTCTTCTTATCCTCTTTCTTTCACCGTCTGTTTGAACGAAATTATTTATTATTTACGCATGTGAGCAGTTTAAGTGAATGAATGATTGGTTTTATATATTTCCTATGATTGTATGAATTTATTCGCGCCTTTGAGCGTCATGTTATCAGAAAGGGAACTTACATTAGATAGGGAAGTATGGAGAGCTGTAGTTGACCAATATTAGGATTGAACGATTAATTTGATTGAGAACCATTATGAAAGCAAAAATGAAAGTGTAGAATTATTAGAGGATGACAACTGAAGAATACATTAGGCAAATTAATAAGGACGTCGAATTAATGACATGTACGAAAGAAATGGGTGAGCGACGAAAGTAGGAATTGGAGAGGTGCAGCATACCATTTTTGGATTGATTACTTTTACTCAGTATTTTTTTCTCTCTCCTTGAAATCCCGGGATGGAAAGGTTTTCCGTATCAAAGGAAAGGATGAAGGGCGTGAGGGTTGAAAATGTGTCCACACCTTTCCGAAGTGGCCGTACTCTCGTTATTTCTGTAGAGTTACGCGAGAGGTTTGTCGAAGGAATGGGACGAAATGAATCGTGGTGAAGCAAAATGGAGCTGGTTTGATATTTTTCAAACGGATACAAACTTCGTCGATCTGGCGATTTTTTCCTCTTACCACTGCTATTAATAATAATTCATATAAGGTTTATTTCAAACAAGCTCAAATATTTTGTAAAAAATGTTAGTATATCGTGCACACAAAGAAATGTGAATAAATTACAGTGAACAAACATGTTCACATAAACTCAAGTATATTTGTAACAGTTAACACATTTTAAACTTAATTATTTTGCCCACCTTTCACGGCCAATATTTAAATCTTAAAATTATTTTTGTCTCCGTTCAAATTTTCCGAGATATTGGCGTGTTTCAAGTCAGTACTTTTTGTACTTTGAGTCTCAATGATAAAGGAGTAAGCGCTGTGGTTATGCTTTTTTGCTCAAAGGAAAGTTAAAATTGCAATGAATTCAAGTATAGTACTTTACTTTTCCCTCAATCCAAGTCCTTGTTTCGGACAGAGCTGGAATGTGGAACGGAAGAAATGATTTTTATCGACTTATTATCAGTATTTTAAAGCCCCTCGCCACTTATTATAAGCTACATTTTTCCCCTGATTCCACTTAGTTCATAAGCCGAGAAACTTCTCATTTTTATATCCCAAATCAAGCTTTTTCTTTTCTCATGTTGAAATGAATGAGAAATGTAAAAAAAGAAATGGTTGAGGAATCAAGCGGTTGTAGGAAAGGAGAGCAAAATAGAAACAGACTTGTGGTTTTAAGAATACTCGTGGTACCATGATGGTTTATCTAAAAATATGGAAGTGGAAAGTAATTTACTAAAACGTAACATAACATAAAAATCTTATGCATCGTTACTGGAGCATTAGTTAAGTTGGTTAGAATATGTTTTGCCGGACAATGCTTTCTCGTTTTCCTTGCTATCTCTCCCCTTCCTTTAATTATTATTATGACAATGACGGGAGTGAGTTTGACTGTGTGAGGGTTTTTAAAAATATTAGTTGATGTATGGACGAGGAATGTTTTGGGACTAGGAGTTGAAATACACCAGGGGGCCGGACGTGCTATGCTGCGATGCATCGATAACAATAGACCCCATGCCAGAGATATCGTATTGCCAGGTAGTTCGGATCAGGCAATTAGTCGAATTACGATGTCAGGAGATTGCGTTATCATGTCACTCGACAAACCATAGTCATGTGGTTTTTTGCGTCTTTTGCTGTGCAAGCATTATGGTGCATGCAATTTTGCAGCATAAATACCCAACAGCGGCTTGATGATGTTTCTTGAAAGCGGAGACAACGTTCTGGGACAGCTTGCGAAGGGATATGATCTCCAGGTTAGATTGAAATTTCTAGAGGAGGACCTTTCTTTGTCAGTTTGGATCGCGAAGTTATTCAAATCAGTTTTTTTGTCTTTTATCTGTAAAGATTTATTTTTTCTTCCCCTTGAGAAACGAGCGATGTGGAATGAACCGTAGTTGCTTTAGAGACTTTCGGAAAGTTTTCAGAATGCGCATTCACGAAAGGCGTTAGGTGGGGAAACGGATTGGAAATAAAGGGTGGAATTCTTGTGATTAAAGTAAGAATTTTCGATAAAGCTGCAGGTGGTGGGGACGGCTTCAGAGTTGAGAGCAATAGAATTGGAGTGGTGATTTTGCGAATGGCTAAAAGAAGTGGATCGCTGGAAATGGGGAAGAGGGAGTCTCCTTGTGTTTTTGGAAGTACATTTTAAGAGTGAGTTTTTCGGTATTCTCGGGAATACGAGAATAATAATGTCGGAGGATCGCATCCGGATTGGACGATTTCTACTGTGGAGAAAAGTATACTTTGTAGAAACGTCTACCATTGAAATAAGGAAATAGGATATAAAAATCCGAGTTGCTGCAAATGAGAGCAGATGTGAGCCGATGAGAAAAATATGGAAAAGAAACTGAAATCTGCTAGGCTTTTAGACTCAGCTATGAGTTGGGATGGTTTACCAGCTACTAATGGTCCATAAATCCAGTAATTATTTTTTGGACATAATTATATACTAGTTTACTGCAATGTGCGTTATTATCTGTAAATTGAGGAAAAAATGGAGCCCTTTTTATCCTTACATCCTTTTTTCCCTCTCGTTCATTGTGCATTGAAAATTTAACAATTTAATTCCCCAGAGGTAGAAGCTGGGGTGAATAAAATGAGATAAATTTTTTGATTTATATGCTTAAATATTTAAGACATCAGAATCCGATGGCAGCAGGTGAAAGCACAAAGAGATAAACAATGACAAGTATGTTAAAGTTATAAAAGTATTACAACGGTGGTCTTTGAGTACACCAACATCATTTTACTACATTACTAGTTTGTCCTATTAACATTTGCGCACATCCCTTCTCCTTGTTGTGAAAATATTGTGATGTCAGTCCTACAGTAACGTCTGCCCCTTTCGGATCAAAGTAGTTTTCACATTCTTGTACTTTTTCCCTGCCTTTGTGGAAAGTGGGCAAAAACTCGCCAACGGCATGAAATAATTCTGTGGCGCTAAGAGAAAGGCCCGCTGTGTCGTTAGCTCCCTTTCACGGTGCGTCCTCCCTTGGCTCATGGGTCTACTCTTCTGATCATGAATGCGCTGAAAAGAGAAAAGAATATTTTATTGGGATATAAATAGGAAACGAGAGACTCTTCCATCCTTCGCTTAAAACTGGAAACTTGAGAGAAAGGTAAATGTGGTCGAGAGGGAAAAATAAAGGGAGACACGGTCGGATGAGGAGGGCTGGGAAAGGTGTGGGTTTTATCCATCGCAAGTTAAGTGTGGCATGTTTTCCTTTTTCACTGTAGCAGTAATGGTATATATATGACTTTATCTTTTATTATTAATGGGAGCCCGTATCAACTTACCATGGATTGTGTGTGAGCCAGGTTTGTAAAGGAAACTCGTTTTGCCTCTTGTGGTTTCTTTTTAGTGTCCGGTCCTGGCTCTTCGTTATTATGGGTTAGAGGGTGCTTTATGTTCTTGACTCAAAAGTTTGGTGCGGATCGGAAGGCAGGGAAATTTTCCAAGAGTTTCCATTCACGCCTTTCTAAACGACTGGTAAAAGATTCATCGATTCTCGGTAAAGGCCCTGCTAATGAACAATATAATCTTTCTTTTCACCTGTGAGGGCGAGTTAATGAAAAATATTAGTCCCCATCGTCATGGTGGATAGAAAATTGGGGAGATATGATATTTAATCATTAAAAAATCTCCACCACATTTAAATGATTCATAGGCAATATTTTATACATTTTTCGATCGGCCAATTATACTATGTTATTTAATGAGGAAATATGACCACGGAGTTTGTAGGTACATGTGTTTTCAATGAGATATACAAATATATTTATAAATAATTTGACTCTATTCCGAATTATATACTGAATTTTGAAATTTTCCCTTTGGCAAGATGAAATTCAGTTCCAAAATTTTACGGCTATCATTTCCTGCAACAAATAACAGTTGCCTTTTCTCCTAGCCCAATTTTTAACTGTGTGGTTAGTTCTCATTTGATATCAAAATGTTAGCATCAGTGCTCGTTAAACCATATGCGTGCGTTTTTAAAGTTAGCGTCATGTTCATCACTGTTTTACGAGGTAATGTTAATTTTAACTATTAACATAATTTTGTAACCTCGCTGTAACTGCATCCGTCATAAAGGGAGGCGAGATTATTCATATGGCATCCTAGACGTTATGCAACCATATATTATACTAACGAAAATACCCGTTGATTCTCAACGGGAGAGAAAAAACTTTAAAATAATGTAGTAGTGCTGTTTATACGAAAGGGAAATGATTTCGAGTCGAAAAAATATAATGGAATTGCTTTTAAATTTATAACAAAAATATAAAAACTCGAAAACCGAATAATGGTATGCTGATAATACATAGATTTTGGTTTATAATTAAATCGAAACGTAGTGGAAAGCAGAAGGTAGCCGTTGAAATTCAACGCGTGTGAAAAAAATTGAACTTATTTTATAAGAAAACCACAAATCCTGAAGAATAGTGTCAGCGTGGTCATTTAAGTAGTTTGTAACCTATCTTGTACGTTGTGTTCATTGTAGTAGACACGCTGAAGATTTTCTAGGTGCACAGAGAGTTGAGTTACCGTTGGTCGTCTTTCATGACGGAAAACCCAAAAATGGGTCTCGCAGACTCATTACTACTTAAATAGCACCCAGGTTGATAGATGATCACCTCGTCCCTCCGGTTCTCTTGAGCCGTCTTCTGAGTGATTAACACCTTGTTCGCTTCCCTTGTATGAATACATATATATGGATTCAATGACTTAATTGAGTGGCGCTATTCAACGTTCATATGTGCGTTTAGTAGCTTAGTCAGGATTGGATAGTAGGGTGCAATTCAGTGGTCGACAACGTCAAAAGGAGCATTTGTAGCGGCGGCCATGTTTATTTGACCTATCAATCCACCGTCACTCGGACTGCACCTTCAGTATAAAGAGTAGCCATTATCATTGGTTACGATTGCTAAATAAAAAATATATGGTGATTCTTAGTGCACTTGCCGATTTTCATGTATGGATGTCGTTCATTGTGCAGAATTTCTTCTCTTCTTTCGGGTGAGAAGCATGTAGTCACGTCATTATAGTTTTCGCCATCTTGAAACAGAGTAAAGTTTCGAAACAGATCGATCTATATTTGAACCAGATTTATAGTTGGTTACCCGACGGGTTGGGATAAAATTTGTGCGGTTCTTAGCGTAACCCGAGAAAAACCACGGGGAGATACCCATCCGATCGCTTGTGGACACGTTTTTGAGCATCCAAGACTAACCTTTGTCGTTTTTCATGCAAGGACTTTTTTTACTCGCCAAGAAGACATTCCTCATGCTTTAAAAGATTTTTTCAAAAGGTTACCCTTTATTTTATATGGAATGTTTATGGATATATTTTTAAGTCCAAGGAGGGGAAAAACAGAGGAAGGTGAGAGATTTGAATAGGCAACTCGATGATTGAGTCAATGTAAGTAAACTGCATTTTAACACGTTTAAGTATACATAAATAACTCGTAAAGTTTATGTGGGAATTGGTCTAAAAAACAGTTCGCAATCGTAATGAGAGGAAGACGGTTCCACTACGTGTAATTCATCTGAGTATTAAACTATAATAAACTACGCCGTATTTGTTGTGTTAGAAGATTTTTTCGAAAGGTTACCCTCTATTCTATTAGGCATGTTCATGGATTTATTTTTAAGCCCAAGGAGGGGAAACAGCGGCGAGTGAGACTCTTTAATAGGTAACTCGATGATTGCGTGAATGTAAGTTAACTACACTATAACACTTTTAAACATATATAAATATTTTGTAACGTTTATGATATGGGAATTGGTCTAAAAAACACTTCACAATCGTAATGAGAGGCAGGCGGTTCCACTATGTGTAATACATCTGAGTATTAAACGATAATAAACAAAGCTGTGTAAAGCTTTGTTGTAGCAAGAGAGACATTATTACTAGTGTTGGGCAAATATTTTCAGTAATCGATTAATCGTATAATATGATAAAATTGAGGCATAATCGATTCAGGAAAAAAATCGGGTTGAAATAATCGGTTATGTAAATAATCGGTGAATAATCGTATGATTCTTGAGAATCGGTGAACAAACATGCAACTCTTGAAAATCATACGATTATTATCCGATTCTATTGTGAGCTAAATAATCGGGTGGTGAACGAAATGCGCACCGATTCTCGGTACAATCGACGAGGTTACGTAATGAGTTGAGAATCGGCAAATTTTCATACGATTCTTTGCCGATTATTGGAGCAGAATGAAATGATTTGAAATAATCGTGTCGTGAACGTCGAGAATGCGCAACAGAAATCGGCGTGAGTTGATTGTCGGCAATAATCGACGCTCGTGGATCATGGAATACATGGAATATGTGAAAAGAATCTGTAAATAATCGTAGGATTCTTTGAGCTGAATAGCAGGGATTTAAATAATCGTGTTTTGAAGGTGGTTGGTGCGAAACGTCAAGCGAAGAGCGTCTATTCCTGTGTATAATCGACGCTTGTGGGGTTGATTGATCTTAATTATTACATGTGTTCTTTTATTTCTATTGGTCACAGTGGTAAAAAGTGGTTTTTCCACATGTCTTAATGCTTTTAAAACATATTCGACAGGATGCAGTCCCCTCGTTCGAATTTCTCTGAAAATACTTCCACAAATGGCTTTTCATAGGAGGCATGTCACTTTGAGTCTCACTTAATATTATAATATAAGTATCTTGCCAACAATATAATCCAGAGATCAAGTGTTGAGAAGTAATTTTTGGATAGTAATTGTTTGCGATCAACTGTCTATAAAGAGTAAAAAAAATTATAACTCCATAACTCATAATGCAATCTTGTCTTTCCAATTATAATGGTAATACTTCCAGAAACGGTCATTAGCCATACCAATCTGACATTTTTTTCTAAACATTTATTTGCGAAGAAATATCACGAACAATGTTCTGGGATCCACAGTGTTCGAGAAATTATTGGATGGCAATTGATCAGTTGATTTAGTTCATTTTTGGCCATCATAAAGATTCGTCGACGCAGTCGGCAAAAAATTCTCTTTCATAAACCCTTTCCTCGACGAATTGAACGGACGCCAATCACGCTGATTCTTCATTAATTATACTTTTAATCATATATATTTTCTCATATTTTTTAATTCTTCCCATTACTAATAAGAATAGTTTTTCAGACACCATATATATCAGTGTATGAGTACGCCAACTTTTGATTTGTTTCTTCTCCCGCCGATTCCATTCAAATAATAGATTATACCATAATATCGGATGTAAATAATCGATCCAATAATCGAAATAATCGGAAGCAAATAATCGGTTATGACGAAGAATCGATTATTTTTACCCATCACTAATTATTACCATTACCATTTGCTGCACATAAATATTCTTGCACGTTTAATTGCTTGCGTAGCCTCTTTAATTCCTGTATGTGTATCTATCGTTTACTACGTAAGTGTTCTCTCATATACTTGCAGTGTCCCTATGAGAGCTACTTTGAGAATAGACTTTGAAGAGTAAACTTGTTGTAAATGTGCATTGAATTATCGATTACCCTCCGAAGCAATCTATCATGGGACCCTTGAGACTCTGGGCCAGTCTTATACAGATTTCCTTTCTACGTGTTATGATGGGTCTGCAGGAAAGCATGATATTTAAATGCTAGAGGCATGAATATCCTTAAAAATCAAATCTCAGGTTGTCAATGAAATCGGCTTTTTCTGATTATAGAGAAAAATATGAGATTTTTCAGCTAAAGAAATAAATTTCAGACAAATATGAATCCTAAAAAAATCAATAGAAAAAACTTTATTCAGCCATCTGATAAAAAAATCCCGGCTCTCTATCTTGAGTGAATGGACTTTTAAAAAGCAAACATTGAAACCACTGTACCACCTTTGGGGGCCCCGAGGGCTTTTCAATATAGCCTATGTTACAGCCAGATACCTATATTTTCTATCTACTTGGCAAATTTCAGTTCAATCGTTCCACTAGTTTTTGAGTGATGGAGCAACAGACAGACGGACATACAGACACCATAAAATTTGTATATATGTATAGCTGAATTACCCCTGCGAAGCACGGGATAATACTTCCTTTATAAATTAACAAAAATGAGGAGAATTGAATGAAGAAAATGGAAAATTTGGTTCTTTCGGGTATCAGATAAAATAAATTTAGCTCTCTATCTTGAGTGAAAGGATTTTTTAAAAGCAAAAAACATTAACCGTTGCACAAAACCCAATGCTATGAATTCCTAATCAGGTTAACTGAGCAAAATGAATTTCCAATGCGTTAAATACCACAGCTGGTTTTCAAGGATATATGCTGTTGTTGATTTCTGAGATAAAAATAAACCACTACATGAAACCTAATGCTAAGCATTCCTAATCAGCTTAACTAAGCTAAATCAATTTTAAATGCGTTAAAGACCAAAATCTGGTTGTCAAGGAAATATGCTATTGTTGATTTCTGAGAAAAATGTGCGTTTTTGCTGCTTATATCGCGGTTTTCAGACAAATACGAATAGGAAAAGATAATTGATTGAAATAATTATAAACTACATAACATTTGATAAAAAAATCCCAAAAACCCTCTATCTTGAGTGGAAGTAGTTTTAAAAATCTAAAAATGGAACCACTGCACAAAACCCAATTCGTAGCTTAAACCACCAAAGGACCTTTTTGGGACCTTTTGGGACCCTGAGTTATTTTTAGATAGACTTCTTCTTGAAAAAATACATATATGTGCCAACTTTCATGGTGATCGGTGAAACGGTGTCGAAGTCTATTAATCTTGGACAGACAAACAAACAAATATACAAACATCAATTTTTATATGATTAGATTTTGCCTTTTTAAGCGGTAGGTTGCATACCTTCCACATTCGATGTTCTCTGTGACGGGAATGTAGCGTCCGAGCCCTGGCGTGACGTGTATCCGGGGCTAATTGTGCCATCCGTTCCAACAATTCAACCAAACAATTCATACTAATTTTTAGGATACCGGGACTAGCCACGGAAGTTACCTTTACGGAGTCACCCGCAAGTGCACTTAAGTGCGATATATCACAGACAAAAAATCATCCCGGTCATGATTGTCATCCCGGCGAATGATTTTTCCTCTGTGAAATATCACACTCAAATAATCCATTTTTATGTTTTCTAGTATCTTCTATGGGTAGCTCCCATCTCTCGATTGCAATCTATTCATCCCAATAAGAAACTGTGGCCACAATAGCCAGCGGGGTTGAGTAAAAAAAAAGCTTGCGATGTGAACGCTGTTTCTATGAGAGCGTCAAATGGATCGTCGAAACTGTTGAAAAAGACAGATTCACAACGTTCTTGCCAGAGGACGTCCATTCTCAATCCAAGCACCGTCTGTGTGGGGACGAGAAAATTTTCCGTCGTTGGAAATAGTGCCTCTTTTACCGTGCACCATTATCTCAAACTCAAAAGAGGAATTGTACACCTAGATTGGATTTCATGATGGCGAAGCTTGCTTGAATGGGGCAGCCTTTGGTTGTGACAGCGAACGTGTGTTCGAAAGAAGACTAATCTCTCTCTCAAGCTTGATTCGTTATCCTCGTTTAAGTTTTTTTCAGATCTCCCATGGTCCGCGAGAATTGGATGCTCTGCCACAATCCATTGCACGCTTCCAACGGTGTTGGATCTGGCTGGTCAATTCATTGTTTCGTTTTATCAATAGCAAGTATTTTGTGGATTTCCGTATAGTGCGGCATTGAAGTTTTCACATTGTTTGATCAAAGCCTATGAATGATGGGCGGATATTACCCCGTGGGTTGTGAGTACAATTATATTCCATTGTGTGCATCAGAAAAAGTCGCCAAGAATCTGTTGATGTTTGGTGATGTTATATGTAGGTAATGCTTTTCTGACCGTGATTGATGAAAAAACATTTAAGAACCAATTGATCCGAATTATTTTATCATTCCTTTATACGGTAAAGAAGAAACGTTTTATAGTCCACTTTTTATTTAAGTTGCCTTTTTTTCCTTTTATTTGACTAAGTTGTCAACTTACTAAGTCATTGAGGCAGTTATTGCATGTTAGTTACCGGACGAGTATTTTTGTATATAAAAAGGGGGAGGGGTAAATAACAGTGCTGAACAGTGTTGAAGGTCGAAGGAGAAGGAATTCGTGAAAAGGGGGAGGGGGTAATTTACGCGTAAGCAAGTTACAAATGGTGAGTGACCTTGATATAAGGGTAATAGAGAAGGAAGGTGTATGGAAAGCAGGGACGAGTGGAATGAGGAAACAACGTCATTGATAAGGTCCTCGTTGTTTCTGGATGAGGATAATACATATTTCAAACATTTCCGAGAAGTCCAACTGGGGCTTTTCTTCTGCGCGTGGAGAACTTCAGTATCAAAATAACTCCGATGGTTTTCTTTGATAAGGTGTTTTACGAAAGTTGAACTGAAGTTCGCCTTGAGGAAACACCTTTTGTGCTCTTGGGCCCGTGAATCTTTTGAGCGGCCTGTTTGACCTATGTATGAAAATGTACAATTGGGGCCCTACACCGAAGTCTATGGACTCCATTTATTTTTGTGGACTGGTATTTTGACTAAGAATTAAAAAGGATTCTTCTGAGAGAATGTGGGATATTGAAGGCTAGCTTGATTTTGTCTTTTGGAAATACCCCGGCGACGTTGTTAGTCAATGGACCAATGCAGGGAATTGTATACCACCGTCAATGGGTGTCGCTCGAAGGTAGAGACAGACTCGTTATCATGGGTATTGTGAAATATTTTAACTTTTTGTGCAAAATGTTTTCAATTACGCAATCACCGTAGCCATTCCGATGGGCTGTGTACTTGATTGTGCGAATATCATTGTCATAGCTGGTTTTGTCCATCGGAATCGCTACGAGACCAATTAAATTGCTAACAGACAACGACAAATTGCAAGGAAAATTAAATAAAAAGTGGACTATACACAGTTTCCCTTTAATCTAGTGTCGGAGTATCACATAGACACCTGAGAAAATTAAATCTAATTCACTTACTTTGTGATGATGGAACGCATTCCCTTTTTATAGATTAGCTGTGCAAACAATAAAGTGCAAGTCATATATTTGTCCGTCTTATTTGGCTCACGATACGATCTCAAGTCTGAATGTCCATACTCCATCATTGCTATCCCCACAATTTCAATTTTAATAGGTTGAGTTTTTCTAAACATTACATTTAATCCCTTTTAATTGTTACATATTTGGCAGTACTTAAAAAAACTTAATTTTGTCTTATTTATCCTCCGTCATAAGAGAAGAATTAATAAAAGTGTGTTTTTTTAAATCTTCAAGAGAATCGTAACTAGAATGGCAGGCGTGTTTTCACGTCCATCTTCCTCAACGCCAATTTTCAGTTATCATTGTAGAGTTATGCGACATAATCTCTGTATTCCAACTCACTAATTATTAACTATTGAAATAAATCAATTTCATTTTCAAGGTAAATTATTGAGTGTGTTTATCATTCCCTGTGGCCTGTTGTGAATTAAACGATTAGAGGCGGAAAATAATACAGTAGTGCTTCTTATTTATTTGATTTCCGTTTAATGAAAGACATAGCTTCACAATTAATGGATAGCTCAAGTGCTGTAAAATACGATGTTATAGTACTGTGCGAAGGTACACAAATTCAAACCCAAATTGAACCATTCATCGTCTTCTTACGGAGGACTTGAATCGTTGCCTAATGGGATGGACGATAACGTCTGAGTAACGCCTTTGTATTCCGAATAGCTAATTTTTTATCAATTCTTGGCGGCGAACCAATTTTCTACCGCGAGCCGGTTCTTAGGCCCCAAACTTCGTTTGCAAATCTATATTAACTACAGTTCATATAAATCCCTCGGAGAGACTCAAGTTGCTGTTAAAAATATATTTTCCTGGAGATGCTTTTGCGCAGGAATGAAAAATGATTGATTTCCTAATTTTTTTGTGTAAAATTTTGTTATGAACGTAGGTGAAATTTTTCTTCTGCCTAAAAAGTGATGTATGTATCTTCTATAGAGAAATGTTATTAAAATATTACCATACTTGATGGATACATGCATGCAAATCGTTTTTATGATTATAGCTTGTCTCATCGTGTAAAAATCTGTAAAATATTCCAGGCTGAAAATTAACTGTGCTTAAATTATGACTATTTCTCTTTGGTTTCAGAATGTTTTAGAACTTAGTAGCAGAGGAATTATTAAATCTAAGTTCGATTTAAAATTAAAAATCTTTCAGAAGTCATCGTGTGAGATAGTGTAATGAATAAATAAATACGATAACTGTGTATCAGCTGCTCTTTGATATTAAAAAAAAGCATCTTTTGACTCTAGAAATTAGGAACACATGTACCGTGCATACAATGCCATGAAGAACCTTCCCGTGTGCAAGCGCTGTGAATGTGAGTGAGCGCTGTATATTTCTCACAATTGCGTGACCAACATCGGGTGACTCCGCTAAAGTTACTGCGCGGCCAGTTCCGCAGTTCTTTGAGTGTGTCTAAGTGAACACGTTTGCGTTTAATTTGGGATTTACCTCGTGGACAGTAGCACTTAGCGCTTGCACGCGGATACTTCATGGTACGTATGCACAGTACCTTTGAGGACCAATCGCTTCTTAAATAATCAATGAAATTCGCAGTGTTAAAAAACGTCAGGGTAGCGTAACTGGTTAGAGCACCCGACGCGAAATCGAGGGGTCTGGGTTCGAATCCCAGTCCAGGCGAAAGATTTTTTCACGGCGAATTTCACACAATTGTGTGACCACCTACGGATGACCTCGTTAAAGTCACTGCGCGGCCATTTCCGCAGTTCATCGAATCTACCCAGGAGTTCTTGTTCCCTATCAATTTTTGAGGCATTTAAAGTAATTCTTTAAAAACCATAAAAAAATCAAATATGGAGCACAAAGGAAGAAGGACGCCTTAGTCCTTAGGACACTGGTAATTTAACTGGCGACACGAGATCGAGGGATCCGGGTTCGAGTCCCGGCCAAGATGAATGATTTTTACTCTGTGTAACTTTTCATATCCACATGTTACCCTTCATGCCGTTGCAAATGCATATTGCATGGAGTGGCACTTCGTAATTCGTATCTGGAATCTGGAATCGTATAAATGTGATAAAGCGTATCTGGAAGAGAGAGGAATGGAGGTTGAGTTGTTTTTTCGCATACGTGTCAGAACATGTTTGTACTGTGATTCTAAACTGGCGTTATGGGTCAACAAGATGGAAGGTTGAAGTGATAGGCTATACCTGGGAAATTATCCTTCACCTATCAGAATGATTTTTTGTGTGATTGTTCTCATCAACTGGATATTGCGAGGATCCGCCAGCCACGCCTGTTTCAAGGACTCCTGGGGGAGTATATAAATTGTAATTATAAGCACGAATGCATGTCGTGATCTAAAAAAAATAGTATGACCTACAAACAGAAATTTAAAGGTGTTGTGCTTTCACCCCAATTTAAAAAAAAATTACCTTCTTGGGAAAATCGATACATTCGGACAGAGTTTTTATTATTTCCTTCATAATAAGGCTTACAATAAATAATTGGAATCAACTTTTTAGTTTCCAAAAGTATTTAGAAATGGTAGCTAATTTAACTTTTTCAATTAATTTTAATTCATATGTTTAACTATGTAGTTGGTTTTCTGAAATGATCCAAAGTCACACATTTTGTCTCTGATTTCAGATATATATATTTTAATTTCATTGAAAACTTGACTGTTCGGTTTAAACGTATATTCGTGCTTGCAGAATTTAAAAATTATGCAATGTGATGTATTTGAAAGTTTTGATTAAAACTTCTTTGGGGTTACTTCATGTGTGCCACCGGTCTAGAAAGACCATAAAAAATTGAGTGTACATTATATTTACTTTTTTTGTATATTTTATCTTTACTTTTATATTATTATGAAAATTATGTAAATAATTCATGCATGTAGTATGTATTTAACCAATTCGAGAAGCCAGCTAAAAACATAGTACATGTATCTTAGACGTGAGAATTCAGTATCAAGAAGATTTTAGGACTTTACTGGTTGAATTGTGTATGTCGAGGTATAACTTAACCTTACGTAATTTGATGGCAATCACTTTTGTTAATATGCACTTTAAAATCTTTCTAATTATAATCATAGAATATTTAATAAAATAGTTATGAAAAATCTAGGGGTGATTTTTGAAGTAGCCAGGATTTATTCGCACTCCGGTATCGCAAAATTCCATAGGTACTGTGCATTTTTATACCTTCAATAACAAGTTTTTAGAAATTGAGCTCCGGTTGTGGGAGGTGTCATTCGTTCACCGTTTTTCTGTTAGAAATAGTGTGGGAGAATTAATGGGAGTCCAGTTATAATTGCCTTTTCAGATAGAAAAAAGGCTATTTACTTCATGAATCCCATTGGGATGTAATGTCTGTTAAAATTTTGAGTAGACTGCGGTGTAGTGAAGTTGGCTAACTTATGGAATTGTGTGCACCTTTGCATATAGAAAAGAATTATGTTCTATGTAAGTATTCGATAATAGCTGAAGAATATTCTCATATAGTTAAGAACATAACATTTATATATTTTTCGGTGTACATTGGGGATAGTTTAGTAACCGCTCTTGAGTCTTTGTACTTGATACTTACAAAATGGAATTTGAGCATCAGAAAGGAAGATGGCCAAAAATATACTTTGTTGTATTCATTACAAATTTATTAAAAACACTCAACCGGTTTCGACCTTTTCAGAGAATTCTCAAGAGTTAAAAAATTAGTTGACAGACAGGGATATATATATATATATATATATATATATATATATGTGTTGTGTGTGTGTGTGTGTTGGGTCTCATAACGGTTGAACGGGGGGGGGGGGGGAACTTCAAAATATATAACAAACAAAGTTTATTTTTGACCATCATGTCTTCATTCCACGAAGAGAACTCACGGACCATTGATTTGATCAGAAAGGAATTTAATCTGTTTCTTGATTGTTGACTTTCAACGGGTGCCCTCTGCTAGTGATGAATAAATTAGTTCATATTAAGGTAAGATTGCGTGTACAAAAAGAAAAGTCTTCGTCTTTTCACAGCCTAAGATAACAAAATTGGCATAAAATAATCAATGAGTTGTTTTATCTTTTAAAGAACGTTTTCAGTAAACATTACTAACATTTACAGGAATGAGTAGGTGTGGTGGCTTTGGTACTGGAATTTCATAGAAAGGGCCTATGTTCGAATCTCGGATGGGGCATTGAAGTCCTGACTACTTCTTCGGTGCTGTGTAGATGCCTGGGTTGTGTGCAAACGAGCGCTATGCCACATCCATCGGATGTCGCATAAAACTGACGCTTCTTGGGGTGACCTTAGTGCCATTCGATTAGATAGAACTAATTCCGATACCGAGTTGCCCTTCAACATTCCTACGCTCCCCAAGTATACGTTTCTAAACCATCCAACCTACCTTTCCTCGGTAATGCATCTGCCCTCAGTGAAATGTGCCTTCCCCGAACAACCACGACTCAGTAAATATTTGCGATACTAATACCGATCGTTATCACTGTCGCATGCTATAGAGCCTAATATGGCGTGTAGCTTTGTATGGTACCAAAACGTGGACCCTCAGGAAGGAAGACGAGAATAGTTTCTTGGGTGTTCCACCAGGTAATACGCTCCTTATCAGTAACTTTCTTCCATCAGATTCACCGGGAAAACCTTAGATCTTTTAACACGAGAATAGATCAAAAGGCGTTCGAAATTTGAGTGTGGAGGAGAATGAGGACGTAAAAGAAGAAAAAAGAGAAAGTGTTTGGAATGGCGGGTGAGGATAGGAAACTTTCGTAGTAGATTAGAAGAAGGCAGAGTAGGTGGTTGGAACAGGTATGAAAGGCTAAAGGTTGCTTAAGGCCGTGCTAGAGTGAAGGATGTTGGCTATGCGAAGAAGGGGAAGAAAGAGATTTGGTTTCATAAATTATATGAATAGATGTAGGAGGTATTCTGGTATAAAGGAAGAAATTGTTTAGGCCTGTAGAATTCGGCGCATGTAAAAACCTACAGGATTTTTACTTATGTAAATTGCTCCCAGGATTCAAACCAGATCTGGTCTTCCACGGCGGCCGACGTTTCGACGGGAGACTTTCCCATCGTCCTTAAAGTCTGAAGGCCGAGAGCATTTTACATCAGTTATTCGACGAAAAAGCATAAAATCCTTCATCAGGATATTTACTCTCTTCCGTTCAAATCTACACAAACCGGTAATTACCCTAATATTAAAAATAATAACAATCTTACAGGGTGTCCGGCGACCTGGAAAACCTTGAAAACCGGGAAAACTCAGGGAAATATTTTGTTCTGGAAAACTCAGGGAAAACTCAGGGAATTTTTGTATTTTTCCGAAAAACCCTGGAAAATGCATGGCAGCCGATTTCTATTAAGGCAGAGAGAGAGGTTTAACCTGCGCCTTTGCTTGCATTATACTCAGCTCAGCGTAGCCTTCCGCTCCCTGTTCATTTAATACTCTTTTTATAGTTCATCACCCCACCCCACTCTCCCTATGCGCAGTCTAAGGGGCCGATTGCAAAACAAGGCAAATTCCACACGGAATAATTCCCATGTAAAATGGCCACTACGAATGGAATCGGAATTGATGCCGAAATCTGTCACCGGAAACAGAATTTCACGCGGAAATCAAGATTCTGTTCGAAGAGCCGTACGAATGGAATTCTTGGTGTGGCCAAATTTACGAGAAATCTAAACGTCTGAGCATGCGCAGTGGCATTTCCCGCATTATGCGAAAACCATTCGGCCGGCAACCTAAATGGATAATTGGGTATTGTTATATATGTAATTGATAATCCTTTCCAAATAATCTCCACCCTCCTCGTTTTAATGTTTGCAGAATAGTTTTTGAAGGAGCGGAAATACATTTTGCGGTCACTGCGTATGGAAATCACGGCACTCGGGTTCGTAGTCGACAGGGCCACTGTACAGGGTCAATCCAACCTAATTAAAATTCGTGAATTGTCCAACAAATACAATTTTGTTTTACATAATTGAATGCTTTTGGGCGTTAGATCCGTACCTATTACAAAGCAATTAATTCACAATTTCCGAAATGTTCATGTAAAGTACAGCGAAGCCTTTTGGGAGAAGAGGAAAGGTACCAAGGCCTCGAGATAAAAAGAATAAGAAAGAGGTACATACTGCAAAAGGTTCAAGAGCTGCAAACCAAAATAACGTAATTTCTTGAAATCCGAGAAATTTGTTGCTGAAATTGAATCGGAAATGCACTCATTGAAAAATGTCACACCAGTTTCTTTTATTTACATGTTCTTTATCAAACTAGTCTGAATCTACTTTATTGTGCTCAAATTGCACCTGACTCAGAATTTTGTTGTTAGTTAACCGTTTTTGTTTATTTGTTGGTTGAAATAAAACCCGTAATACTCCACATTCCTTGTATACTCTTACCTTTTTAACTCAAAGTAGGGACCGAAATTTTTCGTTTTTTCATGTTGGCAAAACTATGCCAATTTTTTAGAAATTCATTAAAAATATGTTATAAGCAAAGTGCAGCAAGACCCTGGAAAATGCAAAACATTTGCCTGGAAAACCTGGAAAACTCAGGGAAAAAAGAAATTGAGATTCACCGGACACCCTGTCTTAATTTATAATATTGGCCTCACTGATCTCGATCCAATATAAATATATACGAGGTTCAATGATTGGATCATCTAGAAATTTCTCTTCTTTCCTTATCTCTTTGTCAGAGCTCCTGGCGGGGAAATGGGTTTTCGAGTATCTCGAGGCAAAGAAAATGTCTTTTGCTGCCATTGTTTCCCTTGTATATGCAGCCATGCTTTATAACGAACGTATCTGAAAGAACTTATATTTTTGTATTCGTAATAAGACATTCAAGAGAAGCCTTCGGGAGTCTTTGTATACGATTTTGCTTTCTCGTATTTTGCTTTCAGTGCTTATATTTTGAAATGCTTTAATATTTTATTCAATCTATTTCTCATAGAAAATGTTTTGTAGTGCAGACTCTCCGTTCACCTTCGTAAATTTTAACTTTGGGTTGGTCGTAATATTTTCCATTTATTTTTTCAAATTGAATTTTTATCGATTTTGACTTATTCTTGAAGTAGCTATCGTTCACTTCCACGTTGCTAGATGCAAAAAAATAAGAGAGGTATGCGATTTTGACACAGCGCCAATCCACGTATTAAATATCTTATCGAAGAAGTGAAAAGAAAAACCTTCGAGAGCTTATTATACCGTGTGTGTGGTTTAGGTAATATCTGAATAAATATATAAGCTCACGTATTAATCTCTATAATCCATTGGATTATTGTAGAATCATGGTGCAAGCGTAATTCATTTTCCTTGCGCTAAACTCAAGTCATCTTTTGAGACCTGGAAACCGTCCTTTAGCAAATGCTTGTTAAGATATGGTTGAAGCCCTGCAAAAATAACGGGTAATTTTTCTCACCACTCTCTCCTCAAAAATGGCACTAATACTCGGTTTTCCTTGTCATATCGATACATTTTATTTCCCTGATCTTTCAATCAATTTATTTTTTTACATACTATTAATTACAGTTGTATTTTATTTGGTTAGATTAGTCGGTAAAAACTGCAGTGGCCGCACTGAAACCAATACTGGAAATTCTTGGTCATACGAAAGACAAGCCTCAATGCAAGAGACCCTGACATAGATTGAAGCACTGATAAATGAAAAACAAGTCTTTTTCTCCTTATCAGCTCTTTTTATGAAAGAATGTAAAAAATTCGTGGCATAGAAACCTTAAAGCCAGGACCACCTAATCATCGCAACTCATTCGTATAAAATTACAGTGAAAATATTTAGTAAGCTCGATTTTTCTTTAAACCGTTGAGCTAGGAAACCCAAAAGTGAAGCTATTGCAAATCATTATTACAGGAGTTGGGTGTAGCTCAAGCAAAAGTTCCTGACACCTCGCAATGAACGATGTTTTGATATGGGCTATGGAACTTTAAAAACCCTAGGAAACGTGGAGGAAGGTTGTTTAGTGCGAAGGGCCAGTCAGAAAACCCTTTTAATTTCCGCTACCGTAAGGACTTAGAGAAGTGAGACCAATCACCACTACCTGCCGTGCTGTTTCGACTATTCTCACGATGAGACCTCAAGATAGGTCTCAGGTAAATCCATAGCGATGAGTGATTTTAACCACTTAACTTAATCAGTCTCTCGTGTATATTGATGTGAATGCGAATGAACATTTTCGGTGTCATGTTATGTTTTGCCTCAACCAATATTTGTATACTTTCGAAGGCCTCTTGTGCAAAAACTATAAAGATTACAGAATATCTAAAAACTACGACTGGATAGCCCGTCTCATCGACTACCGAAATTTGTTTGTCGCGAGCGGAGAGGGGGTTGCGAGATGACGTCACAGCGCTGCGCGTAGGGTCTAAATTTGGGGTTATGTGGGCACGGCGCGCGCTCTGTTGAGTTGTATCTCCGGAACGAGTTGGTCGATTTTAACGAAAAGACAAGTGGACGAATTATTTCTAGATTTTAAGAAAGCTTTCGACACGGTACCTCACAACAAACTTTTATACAAATTACAGTCATGCGGGCTAAACGAAACAGTAGTGAACTGGATACGCGACTTTCTGAGTGATCGTAGGCAAAAAGTAGTTCTTGATGGAATTAGCTCTGATGTAGTTAAAGTGACATCAGGTGTCCCACAAGGAAGCGTCATCGGTCCCCTTTTTTTCATTATATACATAAATTATCTATGCTATCGAATTAGCAGTAAAATACGTTTATTTGCCGACGACGCCGTCATCTATCGTGAAATTAGTGATCACTCTGACTTTTAACCTCTATCATTGGATTTAAACAACGTTCATGTGTGGAGCCAAGAGTGGGGACTCGAACTTAATCTAAGCAAATGCACGGCGGTACATTTCTTGCGGAGGTCGTCCAACTATTCCCATGTATATACTGTGGCTGGTGTTAACATAAAGGCGCGAAAGATGAAGTGAAGTATCTGGGAGTTACAATAACTTCGGACCTATCGTGGGGAACACATATATTAGAAATATTTGTGGCAGAGCTCTGAAGAAGCTAGGATTCGTCAAGCGTATTGTGGGAAGATTTTCGGATGAAAAAGTAAAAGAGAGGTGCTATTTCGCACTCGTCCGGCCACACCCTGAATATGCAGCGAGCATATGGGATCCGGTGCAGAAAGACTTAATCAGGGAACTTAATAAAATACAAAGGAAAGCTGCGCGATTCATCAAAAACTGCTACGGGCGTACAGACAGCGTTACACAGATGTTAAACGAATTAGGCTGGGAGCTAGGCTTAGATTTCTTGAACAATTGAGAATAGATATCTTTCAGAGCGAGACGAAGAACATCATATTAGAACCCCACTATATTTCCAGGTCCGACAGAAACGATAAATTAAGAGAGATATTTTGCCGAACGGATAGGTATGGGAATTCGTTTTTCCCCCGAACAAAATACGGGACTTAAATAAATGCTAGGCGTAATTTCATTAGTGCGTTTCCTTTTTATATGTAAACGGCTGGTGTACTAACACCCCCCGCCACACGCCTATTGAGGTGGCTTGTGGGGTAGTATGTAGATGTAGATGAATGATCGAGGTGTCTACGGAGAGCTGAGGACGTGAGTTAGACGTTGATAACACAAGATATATAAAATTAACATTGGAAAGGAGAAAATATTAGTAACCATTGACCAATTATTCATAGGCTAGCCATTTGTACAATGATTTCGATGAATAAATGTTATGTATAGCGTAATTTTCTTTCTTTCATTTCAACTTTCTTTCTGACAGTCAAAACAAAAGAATATCCCAATTCGGAGAGTAACGAATGTAATTTCGCATTCACGAAATAAATATCCGATGGGAGTATCAAGAATACTCCCTGTATTTATTTCACTAAGTGGTTTGGTTCCCCTACCTCACTATCTCCATCGTTGCCTCCTTTTCTTCTCCTCCGCCCTTACCCTTCACTCTCTCCACTTCCACGCGCAGGTCTGCGCTCGGAACTTTGGCGAGAGCGTGATACTCCCCCGAATCCACCTTGCGAGGAGTCTCGGTCACCCTGCCTCTGCTCTCCGTTATCCAACCGGAGAAGTGTGAGGAGCATATCGCCTCCTATGCGCGCGCAAGGTCACCGCGCAACCTCTTTCCCCCCCTCTCCTTTCACTATGACCCCCCCTCTATGGTCCCCTTTCTCGCCATCCCACCCTTATTGTACGAGCGTCGTCCCTTTTTTTGCCAAACCTTCCCCCACTCTCCCCCACCATCCCCCACCGTCGCCTGATTCCCCCTCCCAAAAAACCCATTCTCATCCCATCCCCTCTCTCACTTCCCCTCTCTCCGCGACGCTCTTCGGGGTAACCCGACGGCAACACCGAGCCACGTGCAGTTCCCGAACGAGAGCGGGACGGTGAAGGTGTATCAACCGGAGAGGTCTGTTGCTGGTGAGCTGACCGAGCGTTCGCAAGCTTTCGTCCTCCAGGGGTTGTGCCCCCCTGAAAAGCCGCATCCTACGATTTTTGACGCAGGTTCACCGCAACATCCGTCGTCGAAAGAGGAGGGGTGAGACAAGGGGAGCCAGCCAGCCGATCCGGCCCCCGAGTTGTTTTGTGTTCGGGCGGGCTGGGGGGAGTGAGTCGAATGGGGGAAAAAGAGGCCCAAGCGTGTTTCGGGAAGATCTTTGGGCAACTTGACCCGAGTCCAGTGATTGGATGAGTTTGTGATATTTCCGACGCCCACTGCATCTGCAAAATTCTGGAAGAGTGTTTTGTGTGTCTCGTTCTGTGTCTTTTTAAGGGCAGGGGGGTGTGTGAGATAGTGTTTCTGTTGTCGGTGTTATAGTTTGCAGTGACGGGAATTAGTCGGGAGAGTGGCGTCGAATATTTCCGTTAACCGCGGCGTCGAAATCTCCATCTGTGCTCTGATACAAGACGCGTCGCGTACTAAGGCGTTGGTTCTCGTCACTGGTTGATTTTCAGCTGAGTTAAGGGATTTGTCGGCCTTAGCCTGAAGAAGAGGATTATACACTTTCACCTGGTTTTGTTTACCTTCTGAAGGGACTTGCGTCTCCATTCGACTGCGACCCTCAACGTTTCGTCAGCTGGTTCCGGCATGCCTACCTCGTGGAATCTTACAGGTGAGCCAACGTGATTTTCCATTAATTTACTGTTTTGTTCGTCGCGTTTGCCCTTTCCTCTTAAGAGTCAATATTAGGTTTATTGAATCCTCTTCGGAAAAAGTATAGAGGCGTGACAATTTCAGATGAGGAAATAGAGGCAATGGCGACTAAATCTGAATTCCGATTGTGCCTCAAATTAAGCAATTACTCAGTCACTGCGGCTGCTGTATCTCTTTTCCTCAAGCTGGAGACAGTTTGTGTCTTGAAATTAGCTATTGAGTTCAGGCAATCCCTTAAATCTTTGGAAATAATAGTTTTTTCGGTCTAGCTACTTTGTTATTCTATGTGATTGATTCTCCAGTCATTGTATCTTATTTCAATGTACATAATTTCTACTACATACTAATTATATAAATCTATTTTAATATTTTAATCAACTATACTGTACAGAGATGCAATTTTGAAGACTGCAAGTTAAAATTATCGTTAAACTAAATTAAGAAAGAACGTTCTTTCCAATTTTTTGGTGTCGTACGTGATAGTGATAGAAAATTAACCCCTTTTGGGGACATTGCGTAGCTATTATGCCTGCCTGTTTTTATGAATTTGTTAGGTACCAGTTTGTGGATCTCATGGCGACCAATACTTTGGTAACTAATTCCCTAAGTAATTTCCTCTTAAAAATCCATGCTTCCAATACCAATGGGAAAACTAATTTTCTTTTGTATGGAAACTTCAACGAATTGTTTTTTTATAGTTTTCTTAAATTATCCTCTGACTATCTGATTTTGGATCAATTTAAATTACTCTTAATTTTCATTGTGAGGGATCGTGGCAGAGTCAGCCAGTAACATGTATTACGTGGATTAATTCTCCGTTTGATTGCGAAATAAACAAGTTATTTCAAAATTCAAGCTAACATTAAACTCTTATAATCATCCCATTGTTTTAAGGCAATTTGAAAAGCGCGATCAAATGAAAAAGTGGTGTTTTAAACTTAAGGATATTTTCGTAGAATGAAATACTTTCCATCACTTTTCACAGTATTCTGAAACAAAAAGGACGTCCCGATGTACGAGCCACCACTTGGTAATGAAATGTATTTGAAAAAATATGTTATTATTTTAAACCCATAGTCAGTCACAAATTTTTTGTTAGATTTTCGTTAAAACTCAAAAAAATAATTTTAAATAGAGATGCAAAATATTCCCTTCAAGGGGTAATTTTGCATCACATTGGTTCCTAATGACTTTTCTATAATTTCCCTCAGTGGGATTTATGTAGTACCTACTCAACAAAGCGAGAGAGCCATATGGAGGTGCAATTCACATAACATAGAGAATTCTGCTACATTTATTTTCACACTACGCATAATTATGCATGAAATTCCCTATCCGACCCACTGAGGGAATTCCCTATCCGACCCACTGAGGGAATTGAACGTTTTTATTTTAATATGAAGTCATAGAAAGTGGTAAATACCCACATCTAGTCTACATTTTCAGCTGCCTGTTTTTGTCTCTTTCGTAAACAATAACAATCGTATATTTCGGCGATCGATCGACTTAATGTTCTGACTTCTGACAGGAACCAAGAGGAGCGATTCATTGCGTAGGAGATAAAGATGATTAAGATGTTGTTACCTGTTGTAGCGGAGTACATCAATCGTTTCATTTTTTACGTAAATGTTATAATACGCCATGTTTCTATTTCGAACCTGAGTTGCATTATTTCCTTCAGGTGACAACCTAATCTCTCCGTCTTAGGAACTCAACTGGCTTCTGACAATATCCAGGAGGATTATGTCATTTTTTATTGCGATTCATTGAGTAAGCCAGACGATATGAAATGTTTTTCCAGCGCTCTGTCTTCAACTGTGAATTGACGTACAAAAAGGGTATCGGATGCGGTCATTTCGGAGATTATGTGAATTCCGAACAATTTTTTACTTTCGCATGGTTAATTGAGCTATTGTTGCAAGTGATCGTGACGTTGTGGTGGTTAGAGTCACTAGTTGCTTCCCGTCCCGTGGGTCCTGGTTCAAATCCCGCCTGAGGTGAAGTGTTTTTTTAGTGTAATCCCAATCCCTACTTGGTGTCTTGCGGAGAGCACTTCAAGTGCCAGAACTTCGTCTTTCGGATGGGACGTAAATACGGTGGACCCATTGGTTTATTTTCCTAATGCTCACCCTCACCCAGGGTTCATTAGTGCGCAAATGGCCATATTTGTGGGTCACCTTCCAAAATATACAGTCTACCACCCAGCACTTCAGCCTTTTTCTTTGAAATGCAAATGGTTCTTGATTTCCAGTATGTCCAGCCATTTGAATTGTAGTGCGGTAATACTTCGATTTTCGACCGTACTACAATTCAAATGGCTGGACATATTGGAAATCACGAACCATTTGCATTTCAAAGAAAAAGGCTGAAGTGCTGGCTGGTAGACTGTATATTTTCTTACTTAATTTCATTTTATCTGCGGTTCATATCTCGTAAACTAAATTCAAAATTTCCACATTGTTGACGTGAAATCAACCCTTCCAAGATAGTTAGAAATTTTGGAAAAGAAATTAAAATGAATTTGTGTTGTAGGATTTGGTTCATTCCCGACGCTTGCTGTGAGTGAAGGCCATGTGTGTTTTCCACCAGGTCAGGTATTGGTTTGTTTTCTGACGTTTCAATGACTTTCAAGACGATGGTGGAGGTATTCATCGAAACGTCGGAAAACAAATAGGTAACTCACGTGGTGAATTTTTGTTGCTGGAAACGCCTTTGAGTAAATTTTACGATGCTGCTGCTTGCATTTAATTGCTCTTGATGCGTTTCATTAGATATCCATCACAGTTAGCATTTCGAAACCAAAGCTAATCATGACAAAAGTTCGTATCTCGAAAAATTCGTTTGTTGGGTGGTTTGTAAGTCGAGGGTTGTATCTCAGTGTGAGTTTGCACAGGTGAGCGCATTTCGGGTGCAAGTATTTTCGTTGGTACTGGCACCATGTGCCAGTGACGACGAAATTCTGAGTTGCGTATTGGTAAGGTCTTCGTACTTCGCTTGCGGTTTTGTCGGCTTCCGTCGATAGGAAGATAGACGTAGGGAGAGGAGATTGGTCGTGGGGCATAATCCAGATGCGGGCGTTTGACCACTCCCTTGGGGCATGTGTCATCGCCGAATCAACTGTTTCTGCGGTGAGGGCGACGAGAAAAGTTTGCGGTAGAAGGGGGATTTGAGGATCCCACACATATTTCTGCTCAGCCCACCAAGTACTCTTCTATTCCGCACCAGTTCCTGGTTGACAAGATTTGTAGAATGGAAACCAAAGTGACGACATGAGGGGGATACAATGTGTAAAATAGGATTGGGAAACCGTTCTATCCGCGACTCATTTACCGCTAGAACAAAAAAGAGCGTGACTTAAATCTAATATTACTCATATCTAATTATTTTTCTCGTCCTCCTGATTCCTGATTTATCCTCCTTCCTATTCCCTCGCTGCTCGTAGCTTGTGCCCTCTGACACATGCCCTTGCAGCATCTACCAAGGTAGTGTGTAGATTGATGCATTATCCATTTCGTAAAACCCTAGGGTCACTTCAATTAGGTACCTGATTGGAATCTGGAATGGCAGCTGTTTGAATATAAATGCAGATTCAATATCAGTTTTCATGCGTATAAGGGGGGTGGCAAAAATTGGGATGGACGGGGAGAGCGGGGAATACGCGGGTATTTCCACTTTCGGGAAAGAAAACGGGAAAAGTGCGGTAATTTTGTAGTTCATTGGGAATTTTCTCTAAATCGTCCGTTTCAAATTGGACTAAATTACAAATTATATGTCGCCTCAAGTATGATTTATTTCTTTCAATGCAGTTAACAGAAATAAATAAGATAATGTCGTAAAATATGCGGGATTTTTTTCGTCTTGCCCCGGGAACACCGAGAATTATGCAGCTAATTACATGCACATCGGCGTACATCAATCGTGGGCTTGCTTAATCAGTTAAATGGCGGTGCGTTTGTCGTGTTGTGCGTGGATAAAAAAACTATTTTATAAAAAAAGTTAAAAAAGAGAGGGGTAGTGAATTTATGGAGTTCGGGATTGTGTAAGTACACGTTTAATTATGAACTGATACTAATGAATATACTGTAAAAACGAAATATATTGTCATAAATTGTGCGGGAAATTTTCGTTATGCGCCGGGAAAATCGGGAATTACGCGGTTAATACGCATTTAGGGTTGGAGGATTAAGGCTAAGAAGGAATCCATCTGCTTCCCTTTATCAGTTAATTATGTTTTTTTCTACTGAAAGTTGCCGGGTATTTGGAGTTGAAATATTTAATTGGGACGAGGATTACATAATAAGCCGATTTTCGGACACTTCGCCGAACTAATCCCCATGTGTTTTCACCTCACAATTTTTTCGGCGCCGGAAATTCCTTAAATTTTTTCTCCTCGTATTTTTTTTAATTCTTCGATCCAGTCCTCTCATTTTTCCACTCTTTGCGTCCCTGACTGTTGCGTCACCTCACTCTTGAGCTGTGGGGTTGACGGTAGAAACCACGTCTTGTCGCCACCCGTTACACAAGGTGTTGACACACGCCTGCTCCTCCACCCCCAGCATGCCCACCCTGTCCGACTACTCCCATCCAGCCCTGCTTGAAACTGCTTTTTGCGTCTTACACCCCCCTCCCCAAGCCGACCGGTTGTCGCGCGCGACCGTGCTCTCCGGGGTACAGGTCCTCGTCGGCGCGGCCTCTCAGTCGACCGTCCGTCCCCTCAGCAACTAGTCTCATGCACCCTTCGTTCCCCTCTCCATCCAAACCCTCGTCTCCCCCACCCGTCCCTCGTATGCACGGCACTGTGTACCCTAGATCCGCGCTGGTGCGATCCGCGCTCTTTTCTTCGTGCAGAGCGCCGTGGCTCGGGGTTGGTATCCTCGACCCCTTGTGATTGGAACACGTCCTGGTCGTTCCGGACGGAGACTCTTTCCTTGGCGAGGTGAGGGAGAAAAAAATATCTCGCTGAAGTTCCTGGTTCTCCGCAGTGAACGATTTTGGGACATGGGATACGCAACTTTCAAAATTCTGCGAAACAGTGTAGGAAGCTTGTTTAGTGTGGAGGGCCAGTCAGAAACCCTATATAAAATTGCTACCAACACATGTTCTTCGAGAAGTGGGATGACTCGCCACGACCTCCCGTCCCCTTTCGATTAATCTAACAATGAGACCTCAACATAGGATCCAGAGTAAAGTCATTGCGATTGGTGATTTTAACCACTTTCCGTGTGTTTCTCATGACTTTTCGCGAAGTAGTTTGGTTCCACTGTGTCTCTTTCTCGTTTCCTCTCTCTCTTTTCCCTTCACTTCTACCTCCCATTCTTGCCTCGCAGGTCTGCGCCAGGAACTTTATGAGAGCCATATTCACCGTTTCACATTATGTTGGCAATCTGGGCCTCATGGAGAATACTATTACCAGACCTATAAGCTCCCTGTGCTCATTTCTTGGACTTATAGACGACGATATCGAAACCGCTTTATTTTTAAATAAGTTCCTTCAGGGAATAATATAAGCATATTGTTACTCCTAGATGTGCAGTTAGTGAACTGCGTAGCACTATATATTAATTTTACTGAAAATATTGGCAAGTTTTCACCACTGGAGTCATGGAGATTTATACAGGAAACGAATATCCTTTGGAGTCCATATTGTCTGCTGAAAGTGGAACGTTGTATATTGGTGCGCTATTTAAATGAACGTTACTGACGGTAGGCTAAGTTAAAGAAAATTCGTCCTTTCAGTTTTCTTGACGGCTGCCGGCGGTAGGAGCTCCCAAAATGGCCGTTAGGGTCTTTCTTTTCAACAGTGTTTACCAGTCATGGTGAATGCACTTTAGACTCAGCAAGCTTTTTATAACTTAATGTTTTATGTACTGCTGGGATACAGAGAAAAATGTAAAGGTAAAAACAAACAAATTTTTACATGTATTCCTTTTGGTTGTTGCGGGTTTTTCGCCAGTCATCCTTCATCCTACAATAGTCCTCCCTCATATGTGTGACATAACTTGGTGGCCTTTACTGAATAAAAACGCCCGGGAAAAGAGAGCACACAAGAGAGGAGTGATAGAGATGCTTAGGTTCGCTCTAGAGGTCACCAACTGAGTCCTTTGGTACCTCTGCCCCCTCATCAATGCCTAATTTGGCCTCAGTTACCTCAAGCTCCCTTTGGTGAGTGCCACCAAGTATCGCTATGCCTATACCAACCCGCCAACTCAGGCACGATTTTATATACTGTGACTAAATATTATCATGGTATGGAAATCGAACTAAAGACGTCCTCTAATCAATAAATCCCATGTCATATAACCGAAGGTCTGATGTTAGCGAAAATGTCACGTAATGTTGCGGTTAACGCTAACCAGACATTTGGAAACCGGACCATGATGGCACAAAAGACCCCAGTCGTCGGTCGCCTCCCCAAAATAACCAACCAATCACCTTTAGCTGAAGACAGAAACGGGGTGAGGATGATGTTTAATTATGGAAAATGAGAGTAGAAACGGTCTATTCGATCTATAAACGATCTAATGAGAGTAGAACGGTCTAGGTCTATTATATACCTTCCCAAACGAGAAGAAAGTAGTAATGCGAGTCGTGTCAGGTTGAAAAAAATGAATCTCTCAACTGGGCGGCCTCACTGTCGGGTTCCAATCTCTTTATGGATGGTTAGGCCTTGGGAAATATCGCGGACGCTGAAATGCGTCGACGGCAAACGATCCGGCCTCGTCCGTTTGAGTTCAGGAAGGGCCTCTACACTCCTCCCCTGCACTTGAGCTTGGCCTGTGATCGCGAAAGTTTACGTAACCCGTCCCCTCATGGCTCGTGGGGTTAGCCGATTGCAATTGGAGTGCGGGCGTGGGTTCGCCTCCTGGTCCCTGCTGGTTCGTTTAGATCCACGACGGCACAGTCAGACGTTGGTTTGTGTGCTCGTTTCAACAGTGCACGCACTCCATCTCTTGGAATTGGCGTGCTGACCTTGGGAGTTTTTGCTCCCGAAGGAATCAACCCGGGATTCTCTGCGAAAATGTGCATTATTGCATTATCTATGGTTTCTAATTAGATTGGATTTGTGAATGTGGGGGGACAGGTTACGGCAGATTGGGAAAAAGGGTCCCTTGGGACTTGGTCTGAGCGTGCCCATGTCCCTTTGGTGCTTGGTGAAGGTCAAAGAGCACCTCGGGAGTTATGGGACGGATATGCCTAGGTTTCTCCGTGCAGGAGTTTCCTTTATCAAGTGGGGAATTCAGTTTTTGCTTATCATTTTGCAGTCGTCAAAGTCGGCGTCCTTGTCTCATTTTGACTAATTTTTCCGGTTGAGGTGTCTTATTTTACGTGAAATAGTAAGTACCCTGTTGATGGCGAATATGATTCGTGATTTATTTTATTGTGTAGCGTTTTAAAACGCTGTAGTTATTGCTCATAGGCCTTCACGTCCTTTCTAAGTAGCAACATGGAAGTTGAAAGAAAATGCTCAATTTCATACCTCAGTAGTAAATGTTTTATTTTAGAAAAACCATGCAAAATTCCTTGAATTTATGCATATGCCAATGGTTACATTGAATGGCTACAACGTTAAATTCAAGTTTTTATTTCAGCTCCAAAACCTTTAAATGTTTAAAAAATGCTCTAAATCCGATTTTAAAAGCTTTTTTATGAATGAAAATATTAATATATACGACCGTGGAAGGCCATGATATATTTTATTTGTCATCTATTGCAGTGAGTGAGTTCAAAGCTCTGTCGCCACATCACTCCTTGACTTAAAAAGCGTAAGATATCTAGCGGTTAAGTTTATTTTCTTCACCCATTCGCTGATAAATTCCTTTAATTTCAATGAATAGTGTGGTAAAATGAGCATAACAAAAATGAACTTATATTCTTTTACCTGAAGTTTTTATTTATAACACGCGTTTATGTGTGGGGGTTTCGAGCAGTAAGATTGGTCACGTCGAGGAGACGGAACGCAAGCCGATCTTGTTCGTTCCAATTTGTCACGATGCGATGAAATGCACTATTGCCATATTTGCTGACAATTTTGGGGTATTATAAGAGAAACGAAGAGCCGGACTTGGCTTGCAATTATTGGGCAAGAATGGGTGGATTAACAACTGTACTGAACTAAATTATTCATAATCTGAATAATATTTGGTATTAGGATCTGAGGCCGATAAATTAAGAATGAGTGGTGGAACTACAATTTCTTGATCGGTATAGATTTTGAGAAATCCATTGGTTAGTAAGTCGAACTCATGAGTACTTTACCCTTTTCCTTCTCGATCATTGTCTGCGCTCCACATTCATTTCTTTCTGTAGAGACCCTACAATAAATAAATTACCGTGGATTTCAGTATTCAGCGGTCGTCACCATTTATACTAGCAATAATGGTTTCGGATTAAGGCGTTAATTGCAAATGATTAAAAATTTACTTAAGTCTAGGATATAGGAATGCCCTCGAAAAAACTTGGATATGGCAGTTTATTTGTGTATGGCAGGGAAGCAATATGGGCTTGAATAACAACTATGGGCAGCTTGAAGAGCTTCCCATACAACGCTCAATTAGGGACTGCAAGATCAAATAAAAAATCCAATTCCATTGTCATGGTTCGAATCCGGACCCACGAGATGGGAAGCCAGTACTCAAGCCACCAAACCAACTGAATTCCAATGTTCGAATTTCATCTTCCAGGTTTATTCAATAAGTCACGCGAAAGTTAAATAAAATAAAATTTTCCACGTGTTGGCGCATTTAAGTTTCCAATGAAACGTTTGAGTTGAAGTCTATAAAAATGCTGACCGTCGTATGTTTTTGTTTATAGGCCTCACTATCTCTATTCTGCTCTTCTCCAAATTAAAAATCCATTCATGAAATGTTATTGTCGTGCTAGAGCGTTTTTAAGCTGTGGCTATTCGTCTTGAATATCCTTCACAAATGACGCGGATTAGCTGCCGTAGAATCCACAGTAGTTTAAACGTTTCAATGGCTATTTAACTCCTTCCGAAAATTATTTTTCATGAAATAATTTCTCGCTTTGTACATTCCACACTTTTATTTTAACCAACCGACATTCGATGTACAATGTAATTTTCAAGGTACATACATATCTCGTATTTTAGTGTCCTTACATACTCTAACCGTATATGGTGGGGGGGTAGTGAAAGAGATGGCAAGGGAAATGCGAAGGGGGGTTAGTTGGAAGTAGTGATGGGCCATTTCGGAACGATTCGTTCCTTTTGAACGAATCCACTGATGGAACGAGAAGGAACGAATCCGGTTGTGGAAATATTCTCGTTCCAAAGGATCGAAAGGAACGAGTGGGCCGATTCGTTCCAAAGGAACGAAGGACCGAAAGGATTTGAAGGACCAAAAGTAATCAAATAAAGGAAAGGATTCATTGGAACGTAGGGAATCAATTGAATGAGCGGAATGTAATGTGCACAAAAGTAATCAAAGGAAAGAGAGGACCCAACCAATTCGCTGAGATGACATGCCAGGTACTTTGAAGACGCGGATGGTATGACGTATGTTAATATGTTATACATTGAGCGGAAAAATATTATAAAATAAATGTTGGCTTACAAAATAAATATATCGGAGGTCCTCAAACGCAAAATTTAGTGAAGAATTACCATTTTTTGCGGTTTTTTTTACTATAGCTCCTAAACTAGGATTCTGATCTGAAAACTATTTTGCCCAGGCATTTAGATATCATCGTAACCTACAACTTGGTGCTTTTTGTTTTTTCTATCTCTTATAGTACTCTGGTAGCATGGTGCCAAAGTCGAATTTTGGTAAAACTGTCAAATGTTTCTTTCCTTCACGCCTCCACTGGAGGGGATACGACCTTGAAAAATGACAGACGCATGTGCCTTGACATGCTTTTTACCAATAATAAGTAAAAACCAAGATTATTAATCGTTAAACTGACTATAAAATAAAAAATGGCGGTTTTTTTGGCATTCCTAAAACGAGACTTTCTGTTCTTGCTTCATATCTTTTGAAAGGTAAGTCGGATCTGGAATCTGATGACATATTATATTGGATGATTAAATATTCTACAAGATTTGTCCAACTCTGTTATTCTGTGTTGCTTAATTTTCACACCAGAGGTACTCAAACACGAAATTTAGTAAACCATATCCCAGTTTTCCACTCTACCTTCGGATCTCAAATTTGTTGACGGGGTATTAGATATCATCGAGGATTACAACTGTATGCCATTCATTTTTCTCTAACACTAATAGTTGGTTAGTAACATGGCGCCAAATTCGGATTTCTTGTGAAACTTGATGTTTTTCGACTTTAGCTTCTTAACTAGAAGTCAGATCTCGAATCCGTTAGGCAGTTTTTTTAGATCTCATTCAGGCCTACAACTTTATTCTATTTGTAGTTTTCCATTCCTTTTAGTTCTCTGGTAACAAAGTGTCAAAGTCGCCTGTTCGTGATACTCGTTGTTTTCGACTGTAGTCTCTAAACTAGAAGTCAGATATCGAATCTGTTGGGCGTTTTTTAGACTTCATGCAGGGCTACAATTATCTGCTATCCGTTTTTTTTTTCATCTCTCGTAGTTCTCACCCAAAGTTTATTTTTATTGGCCACCCTGTTGGCATATTTTATATTTATCACCCGTGTGATTCTCCAAGAAGTTTTATATATATACCACCTGACGTCATATTTTGGAAATATTGTGGATTTGACAAGACTTTTGGAATATGCGTCTGCCTTTCAGTACTGTGCTACATTCAATGACGTCTTATATTGCCGAAACTAGTCAAAAGAACGAAAGCTTCACAGCATAGTCCAAGTAATTTTGTTAAGAAATTAATTTTTGTTCAAAATTTATAGAACAATATTAATGAATGAAAGTGAGGTAAACGCCTTCATAGACTAACTTTTGATAACATATTTACGGAAACCTTTACGGCCCTATTCCTATGAAAGTTCATAAAATTTGCACTATTCTCTGTGTGTCAGAGAGGCTTGGCGGTTTTCATTAGGGAAGGTTAATTCGAAATCATTCTCCATTGAAAAATAACTTTGAGCAAGTACGAGTGCGTGCGCGGTACGAGTAAGACCTGCCGTTGAAAGCCAAAAATTCTGATTGCTGAGTTGGTTGTTTTTTTCATCTTTTCTTTTTTTCAAAGTCCCCGTGCGCAATTTATCGCTGCAAAACGAACTTCGACTGAATTCCACTCTTTAGAAATGTGGTTTATATGCTACTCTTTTGGTGATTGATTTTTATTTTCACCAATAAAATACGTCCGTCACCACTCGAAAAAGTTCCGCGCGATCAAATATGTCTGGTCAACCAACTTATTTCTTCACTATCTAACCGATTTGTGTAGTATTCATGCACATATTTGACTGGCGAGCCTCGATGTTTATAGATATTTTATCACCATCCGTCACCTGTCGTATATGTTCCACCCGATCAAATCTATCTCATCAACCAATTTATTCCATCTCTATCTAACCGATTCGTATAATATTCATGCATGAATTTGACTTACGACACTATATATGAATAGATATTGGAATACTATCTCACGGCAGAGAGTGCAAAAGTAAAAAGAACTTACCAGTAGTTTTCCTGTCGAAACTCTTTAAGGCTTCAAAGGACTGGTGGAAATTACCCCCAACCCTGCCCATAAATATTAATTTAGGAAATTCTGTGTGCTAAATATTGGCGCATAGGGGTATTTTTTCTATGAAGCTGCAATTTATGTAGATTCTAGAATGGGAATACTTGTTAAAAGTAGATATTTTAATGCTGGAACAACTTTATCCTTTAGTTTCGAGCACTTTTCTACTCTACTGGGCATAAGGATCTTTTTTGCATTGGAACCGACCCCTTGCGGTGGAATGGATTGCATGCGGTGTCGCTGATTCCAAACCTATTTTTCAATAGAACAGAAATGATTAATAGATGTCATTCCATCAGTTTCATAAATCTCCAATAGAGAGTTTCCACCAATTCTGAGATTTCGATCGCCACTCTCCATCGCTTGGTCGCGTTATACCTGGATGTACGCGATATTTTCTGGTGACCGTTAATAATTGGTCACAACGTGGCCGCAAAAATATTGAGTTATAGGAAACTGAATGAATCGCTCACACTTGATTTGAGATGCAGTACATTACAGTCAGATTTTTAAACGAAAGGGTGGGATTCAGTGAGCTCAACGAAAGAGCAACAAGTTGTTAAATCATTGATAACATCTCTCCTCCACTGTGAACTGTGTTGACTTATTCTCTCTGGTTTTAGGCTGATGTTGTGGCTAGGCTACTGTCTTTTCTCCGCGATAGCCTTGGTCAGAATCCGGTGGTGTAGATATTTCATGGGAATTCTGAGGAAAAATCTGTTGTCATACGGTCAGAGAGATAACATTGGGTGCGGCAGGAGGGGGTGTTAAATTTTGTTGTTTGTTGCCTGATACTGACGCATGGTACATTTTTCTCTCTCCAATGCTCTAATTCCTCCCTTATTCCCTACCGTCGTTTCCTCAGTGACACAATTCACCTTGTCTTTAGGTCACATCCCAATATAAATTACTAATTCTAATACCCACCACAGTATCTGATCTTGATGATTCAAAGGAGATCGTATTCATATCGTTTTTCATCGCATGTATTAGCTACTCAAACTATCTCTCTTGAAGTTTCCATAGGATTCGTTGCGTCATCATTGGCATTCATCAAGCCAAAGATCGGTTTTCTGCAGCCCTCCACTCCATAGTCCCATCAACTAACCGTTTCATTGCCACATAACTCTCTCTGCTTTTTGAAGTCCTTTATAATTTTGCTGATATATTACATCCTTTGTCTTCCCGTTCATTTTTCCTACCATTATCGTATGCAGGAGCCTGTGCTGACGCTAAGTGTGTTCAATGAGGTTGTCTCTTCTTCTTTTCAGAATTTTCATCATACATATTTTTCCTCCAACTCTTCGAAGGAATTTCATTGTTTGCTGAGTTAAAAAAGTATTGTACCTAAAAGATATTGCGCTGCACAATTGACCACCAGTCTAATACTTTTGCTAAGAAGATGATGGAAAGGTTATAGAAATTCTCGGACGTCACTTGGTGGAAGCGTTTTGAGTTAATCAATATAAATAAGGAGACTAAGTTGTACTCTACACTTGTAATCCATAAAAATGGACCGTAGTGTCGGCACTATATGGCACCTATGCAACATAACGCCGAAACCATGGTCTTTAATTATGAATTAAAAGAGTGGGATATTACCCAGTCTTCTTATTTATCATGTTTGACCCAGAGGGCGGGATTCTTGTCACGGAGGTGAGCCGGGATCATAATTTACGTCAGAAACCCCCGGTTTACCTTCAATTCTCTTCGCACACTGGCGATAGAGGCCTCCGATAGGGAAGCTCAACACCATTCGAGGATCGTTAGAAGATCCTCACGGCGATCGCCCGACGGAACGAGGGAAGCGCTTGGAGTAGCGTATGCGCGAGGCCGGTGGGATTTAAGAGGGACACAGAGAGAGAGAGAAAGGAGATGAGGCGTACTATAATGTGTCCGTTTTGGCCGCATTAAAGCGATCTCCCTTCCTAAACCCGGGGCTCTTGTTCGTCAGACGCTAACGACGGCACGCCAAAGGGGCCTCCTCGTATGCAAGCATGTAGGGAACCATTTACTCCTCCCCCACCCTCCCTGTCTCATGCTCTGCTGATCATATCCACCATCCATCACGTCCGTGTCTCTATCATCCCGATGTCCATACATGCACGCAACGCTCTGGGTAGAGGGGTGGGAAGGATTGGGGTCAGCTTTGGTGGTTAGAATGCTGGCTTTCCACCCCGATTGGTCCGGGTGCGAGTCTCGACAGGGACATTCACTTTTCGATGGAATCCCTATCCATGCTTGGGTTCTCACCGTTTCCGTACGAGGCGACGTTTTCCGAGTTTAATATCGTTCTCCCGTTATTCTAAAATCCCTTTGCTCAAAAGCATTATCTTCATCACTCTTTTCTTGTTTGATTCATGAACTTGATAAAAAGCGCTGGCATATGTTATAAGTATAAACATTTTATTCAAATCTCTACGTGGTGCACTTCATCTGAGAGAATGGCCAACACATTGCATGATTTCTTGCGATAAACGACCTTCTAATGTAAAAAACACTTTTCTAAGTAATGTATATGTCTCATATGTACGCCATTTCATTTTGCTTGCAGATTTTTGCCTCGTAATTTGATGTATAACATCGGTTACGACTCAGCTTGCTTCTCAAATGAAGGAAGTATGGAGGAATACGGTAATACCTTGTTTTTATGCGAATTCGTATGAACAGCATACTCTACCGGAGGTTTGTAAATGCGTTTTATGCTTAAGTTACGCGTTGTAAGTTTTTGACTCTTTGCAGTGCACCATGCTGTCAGCAATTCAGGAGGATTACTTGACATTATATGGAGCATATACATTGCAAATTTCGCAGGACCTTGGTAATCAATTGCCAAAAACTGCATGGCTTAGCAGTAGATATAGTTCTTTCAGAAAAAGTCGACAATTAAGCCGAATTGACCAAATCCCGATCTCCCCTTGAGTGTTTTGTGGAGAGTAGCTCAAGTAGAGTACTCCGTCAGTCGAATAGGGCGTTGAACTGTGTACCCCTCCGCAGCTTTTGTTACGAGTAGGTTAATCCGATGCTTGGTATCCCTCCACCCTTCCTCCATTCCCAAATTATCATACCCATTCCAACCTACCTACTTGTGCTAATAGTACAAATGACCTCAAATATCCGTTACCTCCCACGAATAACCAACCGACCGGCAACGTTCTGCATCGTTGGGATAAACGGAGTAAGTTTTGGTGGGTGGGGGATACTGGTCACTCGCATGTATCGTTATTTTTCGGGAGGGAGGGTAAAGTGCACGCTTTACTGCGCCCGCTGGAAAAGCTGGCGAGGCACGGAGCCCGGTCCGAAACGTAGCTAGTCGTGAACGTGGAGCCATTATGACGCGGAAGATTTTTAAAGCCATTTTTTAGGAACCTGCAATGTCTTCAGTTGTTTTATTTGGCACCTTTTTACGTAAGGCAATTCATACTTTTGTGTGTGAGTAATTTTGTGGCGGGCTAATGTCGATTTAACCTAAATGTCCACCTCTTTAGTATGAAAGTAATACTTTTCATCCGATAAAGATAGCAAATCAAACAGAAATTTATCGGAAAATGAGATTACATGAAGGATATGGTTACTCTACGAGTATATATATCTATTTCTGCAAAGGGATTAAGATTTAACTGATGCCAAGCACTGTCGCTGCGACTATTTTGTTTCTCAATAAGCTCTCGTGTTTTTTGGGATGTGTCTAATTAACAATGCGTTTATTTTACTTTATAGTTTCCTGCAGATGTATTTCTTTCTTAGAATAGTATGTGTTTCCTGCAGATTCCATTGTAATGTATTTATTTGTGTGTGCACTAATTTCATTCTTGCTACAAAAGAAGCTCGTTTGGCCGGTCAACTTGGTATATATGAGGGCATATTCAAAAAACTGCACGTAATGATGTAGGCATGTGTAGCATCAAGTGGTCTGTGTGATGACAGTATAAATTTGAAACATATGCTTTGCTTGCTTTGATCCTCGCCAAAAAAATGTCATTCATTTCGCAATTAGACCCCGTTGGCCAGTCAGTACAGAGAAACAAACGCTTTATTACTAGGGACAGTTCTGAGTACTTATTCATGGAGAATACAGAATTTACTAATCCTATTTACGTCAAATTACTGTAGCTCTTCCATTGCGGTTGGGTTATTACGGTCATTATTAATATCTGAATGGCCGGCCGCTTTGTACTTCCCTCAGAGTTAAATCCCTTTGCAATTGTGCTCAACATTCTGGCAACTGCTGAGTATTTATAGTAGTACGAGCCGCACCTGTTATATTTTGTTGAGGTTGACAAAAGGACGGGGATTTGTAATCCATTGTGTCAGAAGGTTTTCTGTGACCCATAAAATATTTTGTTTATCATGTTTTAAAATTTATATTTTATTCGATGTTAAACCATGAAAATTGTATGATCTATTTCAATATATTTTGAAGTGGAGATACTTTTGAATAAAACGGAAATATTCTCCCGCTTTTATAAGTGTTATAAGTGATTTGCTCTCCATTCTAAATGTACATTATACGAACTTTAATTGACGCGTAAAAACTTCCTATCAATTCGGATCATCATGTAGCATTGCAAGCCTATTTATCTTTACTTAGCCCGATTAAATTACACCGTCAACGTCAAGGTATGAATGGAATGACGAAAAACACTGTTGTGTTCGTCAACGCTTTTAGTTCTCGAATCCTTGATAAATGACGAACGTATTCCATTGTCAATACACTTACAAAGCATAAAAGCATTACCTTATTGAAGAAAATTCGAAATTATTCTAGTCTAGCAATATCTGTATGCTTCAAGATGAAATGGAAAATCCACAATACTGCCATGTGAATATTTAATCCCATCCTTAAAACTCTAACATTAAAGTAGTTGTAATTCGTGCCACCCGCTTGGAGATAGAGCATTTTGCTCAAGCTACCATATATCTCTTTACGGAAAAAATATTTCCTGTGTACAGAAAATGTAGTTGTTTACTACTAGTAGTTGTGACGCTTGAGACTAAGCCTCCAGCGTAATAAATTTCATGACGAAATGTCATTAATATCATGTGATACGAGAAGGAAGAGGAAAATTTGGTGATGGATGATACGAGTTCCTGGCGTTGATCCACGATATATTTATAGTGTGATAAAGTTTTTTCTCCATACAACACTTTTTAAGAAACTTTAATGTTCATATAAACTATTGTGGCGTTTATATATACATTATTACACATTCCTTCAACAAAAATATTTTATATTAAGGAGAGAAAGTGAGATGCTAAATGACCGTCGTTATTGATGCACTCCTGAACACAATCCTACCTACTTCCTGCTATTACCTAAGTCCGTTCGCTTTCTGCCTTGTCTCTTGTTATATAATTAGGATTAGGTATTAAGCACAATTTAACTTTAAATTCTTTATAACTATCCTCAAATCTTGTTCCCCTTGATTGCTCATCTTTGTTATTCTGTGCTATTTTTTGTCGTATTTATTTCTTAAAAATGTGTAGGAGTACTGCAGTAGAGTAAAAAAAACCCTTCAACTACTACTTCCTCACGTTAAATGCCAAATCCATGAGTTCTTAGGCCTTCAGGTTCTTCTAGAGCGGAAAATACTCTGGTTGCCGTGGGTACTCTGTATGCAGGGTGGCTGGGAATCGTCTTTATGTGAATGGATGTCATTTTGGAATGTTACCTGTCTCATTGGAGAAGTTGCCATCGGCCTCTCTATCTCTCTCTTTCTCCTTGGAAAGGAAACATTTTCCCAACTTTCTGCGACCCCACCCAGGGAACGCAGTCGAAGTTGTAACACACGCGGAGAAGGTAAAATCTTCCGAAAAATAATATATGTGTTCACATCCCACCCAGATGTCAGTTTTTCCCTGAAGTTCTCTCTCCCTGCCTTCACCTTTTATGTCCTTTCATCTCGACTTACCGTCCGTGGTATTACACGGGTGGTGGACGGCGTCGAGGCGAGTGCTCCTCTCTATCCCAGCAAGTTTTACAGCTCTTGGGGAACCACGGACGACGCGAGTGTCCTCTTCTTCGCATGCAGACCTCCGTCCCTCTCCTTATCCTTCACTCTCCGCTCCCCCGACATAAGGACGAAAAACATTTTCGTTCTGGCCATCTCAACGGAAGGACGCGTTTCAGAAATTGCGATGTCATCTTTCTCAGGGATCATGCATTGAAAACCATTCCGCGGCTTGCTTACGGCTTTCGGTCCCTCGAGGGAATCACTTTCTTTTGTAATTTCCTATTTTGTCTACGGTATACGACACCATATCGTCTTAATGAATCAGTGTCGCGTTTTTACTTGATAGCAGATTACAGTGTATAGTTTGGTGCAGCTGTCAATGTAATGTGAAAAATGTGTTGAGGGGAGTGCCTTGTTTTTAAAGTGATTTGACGTGGATAAGTATTAACAATCAGTCCCTAGCAATGGGGTATCAGAACTGAAATGATGCCGAAACGTTTGTAGGGTGATCCATTCGGACACTATAACTGCGTAACTAATTGTACGATTGAAATAAATGCGGTCGCGTGCGATTGGGTATACAACTGAGATAAAAGCATGACCTCAAGAAGGTGCCGCGTATTTGTGATACGACGGGAGGGAGGCGCGAGCCAATAGCGATGGAAGCTTTTTAAGGCACGCCCGCTGCAATTTATCAGCCCGGAATAACAATATCACGAAGGCCCTTCAACCTGGATGGAATTCGTCACAATTTTCGTCATTCTTTGTATTTTGAATGGCAGTAGCGATAATTTTAGTTCTTTATTTTTTGTGACCTGAGTGGTGTAAAATGGTCAACTAAGGAGAGTTGAAAGTCTATCCTTTCGAAAGTATGCCAGCGGTATCAATCCCCAGCGTCACAGTACATGGTAGAATTTTGGTTAAATAATGTGTTATTCGTTGCAAATATGTATAAAATAGGAGTAATCGACAAATAATATGATTTTTTACCCTTAATATTCAGTACTAGGAATTATTTTCAGTCGTCACTGGCGCAGCCAGAAGTCCGATGAAAACCCTTTCATTTTCGATCCTGTGAGATCCATAATAAATGCAGGCTACACCGAAAGGAGAGGTTGTTTTTTACGACGTATAACCGTATGTAGAGATATAAAGCGTTTCATGAACTTCGTGCAGAAAATGTTTGCTTGGGCTAACTTAGAACGGAGAATTATACTCTTATGTAGCTTTGGTTAAAAAACTTGAACGCTATTAGTTTAAGTTTGGTTAGATTTGGTCTAAAAAGTTGCATGCTTCCTAATGTTTAGATAAATTATAATAACCTCCAATAATTATTGGAGGATGCAATTTTTTATTCGCCTTTGCGGATGGTTAATGCCTTTGGCGAGGTAATTTTCAACGAGAATTGCGTTCATTAACCTCACTGTTATCACTGGGAAAAACTGGCTTAGGTTTCATTACCTGGAAAGTTGTAAAATATTTTTGAGTAATTTTTTGGGTAATAAGATTAAGTAATATCCAATGACTGGTCGTAATATTTTAATGGGTTAGCTTATCGCAGAGTTGCGTTGCGGCATGCTCTCGAGAATTTACGGTCAATAAAAATTGGAAGCCATCTTATAACTAATGATTTAAAATTTGGGAATAAACATTTGATAATACTTTCTCCCGCACTGCATTATAAGAACTCTGGGTCCCGCAAAATTAATGGTAATCGATTTATTTAATAAATAAACTCTTATCTTAAGTCGTTTCGACATTTACAATGGTGGAATGTTGGCGGGATAAGCATATTTTTCTCTTATTCTGGAGAGAAACTTTTAAGCGATATTACTCCTCCCGATGCGATGGTAAGAATACCGTCCTATTACTACGATGCGAACATTTCTTCATGTCCATCCTCACGAAAATGTTCAAAGAAAATCGCTCCGCATGTTACTTTGGAAGATTAAAGATTGAAGCAATTGTTGTTAAACAACTCGCTTGTTTGAGAGATGCAGTGGAAAAAATGAAGATAAATGGAAGCAAAAGTGGAAAAATCGTGTGCGTGCGAAACATTTAGGAAAAGAATATTTGCAAACAATTATATATGCTCCCAAATGTCGTTTATGCGCCTCTACAAGGACTTGTGCCTCAGATAGAATGTTGATATCCGCACCGATTTTCTCGAAAGCGATGAAGTCAATCGGAAAATCAAACTGAAATCTGTAATAAAAGAGTCAGCATCACCGATATATATGTGTGTGAGTTAACACAAAAACTGGATTAAAATAGCTACGATCATTTATATCTCAAGATCTCTGCAGTAAATGGGAATGGTGATGTTCACTCTATTTTTTGTTTGCCCAAGAACAAATAGCCGCCGGATATGAGGCCTTTCCTGTAAGGGACGTGATTTTGACTACATGTTCCTTTTTTCTTACGTACTCGATTTTTTTCCATGTTTCATTTCCGAAATCTTTTATCGAATCACTGTCTCCACTCACGTGAGGGCAAGAGATGGAAAGCTGGCGGGCAGGATAAAAATGGGAGTCCTAGGGTGCGCGGCCGGTGGTCCCTTTTTTATGTTTAAAGAGAACCTTCCCTTTACTCGTGAGAGGTATTGTTCTTCCAATTTTATTAGATGAGGATATCCCATGTATAACCGCTTTTTTCCATCCCAATTTCTTTCCCGGTCCTTCTCACTATAATTTGGCTAGACATAAAGAATTCTTCCCGAGGAAATAATTTTCTGTGAATTAGTTTTTTCAGTTTGAATTATTAACTCTGCTATGTGGAAGATCATAATACCAATGATGGTGTAAAAAGGAACAACTAGTTGTTTAGGAGTATACGGGGAGCTCACCGAAACATTTTCTTTTTTCGAAAAGCGCCTCTTTCGCTCTTCTCATTACAAAGACTTCTCATTATCTCTTCGTTAACTCTCCATGACAGCGATTTAAAGCGAGTATCACCGAGATGAAACAAAGGGTTGGTATTCAGGGGAGAGGATGAATTTAATATAAGTATCCGTTGAGTGAATTTTCAAGAAAGAGAGTAGATACCATCGGGGTTTGTGCGGATCGATCATTGGATGCAGAAAGGACGTGTGTGGGCGTTAGAAGAGGGACGAGAGAAAGCGGGGACATTGATTAAAGCCTAGTTTACGTTTATTGTCAACATTAAACGTTAAACATGAATAGGATACACGTTATAGATTTCGATTTACGATTGACCGTCAAGCGGAACTTGCATCGGCAGTCGTCGTCCATATTTATTGATGTTCAGCTGCAGAGGCTCATGTTAACTCCAACCCCACTGCTGTGTATCTAAACATCAAAGTGGTACCCTTATTTCCGTGTGATTCGATATGCGGGAATACATGGTGAATGATAATAATTACGCTTCTTTGATGAATATATTATGATTGTATCAGTCAATTACTATTGGGGTTCTAGCCGTGGAATCGCGATAAATTCGGCAAGGCTTACAAACGAAAAACTGTATACAAGGGCAAAACTGCGCTCTAAACCGGAAAATCGTAAATCTTGAGCGTGAAAGTTGGGACTTGAAATGTGAAGACTAGAATTGAAATGTGAAGTTGACATTCAGAGTTGACACTTCCACGCAATAGTAAGTGCCTCTATAAACACCAATTCATTATAATGACCGTTGAATTTGACGTTGATGCAAATCTTATATTTTTACTGGCACATTAGTATAATACCAATAAAGTTTCGGCCTTTACTTAAGTCACTTATATATATTATAAGGGTAATCTGCTCGTTAAGGTAGGTTTAGCGGGATGTGAGTGAAAATCCTCGTGAAAAAAGGGAAAAAATGTTTAGAGGCGTAGACCTCTTATCTTCTTATACAATTTCCATCTCCATATCAGGCTGCGTTTTACCTCTTTTCATTTCATCTATAAAATGTTTTATCTTTCTTCACCTTCACCACTTCCCCAACATCCTCCGCTCTATCTCGCCCTTCAGCAAGCCTTCGCCCCTCATCACCTGTTCCAACAATCTACTCTGTTTCCTCCTAATCTTCTCCTGAAGTTTCCTCTCCTAACCTACCATACTCACTTCCTCATTCGTCTTCCTTTCCGTACGGCGAACCTTCTCGACTCTCCTCTACATCCACATCTCAAGCGCTGGAAGGCTATTCTCGTCTTCCTTTCTCTGTGTTCATGTTTCTGCTTCGTACAGCGCTGCGCTCCGTGTTAATTAAGTGCTTTAAGGAGAGAAATTTATGCGCAGTATTTAGCTCGCGGTTATGGACGTTTCACTGTGGACTTCTTGGAGCCTTACGGTAGGAGTAGGCAAATGCTGACTGAAGGTTGCCTTCCACCCTTCTTCCGTTTCCCAATTATCCTCCTCATATCCATATCTTCTGTTACCCCATCCTAATGGTAAAAATGACTTCCATAAGAGCCCATCATGAGAGTTTTCTGCTGTGGGCTGTTAGGCAAGTTGGCAAGCCCCTGACATTGTAAGCCGTAGGTCGAGAGTGTAAATCCCGCCCGGAGTTTAGATTTTGCGTTTGTCTTAGAATTACGGCCCTCTGTTTGAGTGTGTGATGTAGCTTTAGCTTTTGGAGCCAGGAAAATCCCGAGTAAACCTTTTACAATCCATTTAGCATTTTGTTGGGAAGGCCACGTTGTACCATGAATTTGAATCTCAAATGCAAATTCTTCTGTCCGATGGTGTCAACAAGATTCAATTGAGACTTTGCAGATGAGGTGACCAATATCTAAATCGGATATAACTTTCATGGAATTGATTCCAGGGGGGATTAATCGTTCGCAAAATAAGTTTGAGGGATTTATTCGATCCTTCTCAACTTATTTTCCAATATTTAAGTCCCATTAACTACATCTTTGGATTGGAATACCGGAATTCCACTTTTGGAGCTTGCACGAGGTGAAGGAGTTCTATTTGAATAAGTTGTTCTGGAGAATATCTTCACAAAGGAAGGAAGGAAAGCTCCATAACAGCTCCTTGGAGGACGGATTAACTCTCGCCTTTGAACATTTTCGAGACGGAAAGAGAAAGCACAAATCCTCCCATGCCTCTTAACGGCGTTCATCCCTAATTCCCTCTATCCTCACCAGTAAATAAACGGACTCAGGATACACGAAAATGATGGGTTATTACTGTGTTTTATTTAGCATATATACGGATAGTCTTCGAATCATTTATCATGCAGTAACAATACCCATTCTATCCTATGATATAGAGGTGAGGGGACATAGAATTAATCATAGCAGAGTTATAGGAAAGTTATACGAAGCACAAAGGAGCTGCCTTCTACCTATCGTGAGAGGTTGCCGTACAGTGAGCAACGGAACATTAAATGTAATCACTGGAATTAAGCCAATAAATTTAGAAATAATATCTATACTACTCAAGTCACAGCTAAGGAGAACCGGAAGAGCTTCAATAGATGGAACTCAGCGAACAAATACCGAAACCTGGAATACAAACAAGAGGATAATCAATGAAATTACGAACAGAACCTGGCAGGCAGAATGGAATTCAACAGAAAAAGGAAGACTAACGTTTAAGTTCTTTTGAAATAGCATTAAAAATCGACTAAAATGTAAACTCAAAATGGACAGATACATAACCGAAACCCTAACGGGACATGGAGGACTCAAGACCTATCTTAAGAAAATAGGAAAAGAAGAAAATGAAGAATGCGACTGCAAACTAGGACCAGACGATTTAGAGCATAGGTTGTACGACTGTCCAAAATACACAGAAGAAAGAACTGAACTTAAGAAGATCTTCGGAAACTGGTCAGTCACACTGGAAAAGGTTGGAAAAGGACTGGGGAAAAAAAGCAGCCGCAGCAGTTTCAAACTTCACAAGACCGCAAGAAGGAGAAGGGACGTAGAAGAAATCAAGACAAGAAAAGAATAGGAGGAGAGAAGAGAAGAAAAGAAAAAGAAAAAAGTGGAAGGAATGCTGGGAATGCTGAGGAGGAAGAAGAAAGAAAACAACTTTGTGATAGAAAAACTAATAAGAAAATAACAATTGTAAAGCAAGCAAAGAAAATCGCAAGACACCCGATGAAGAAGTCAAAGGAAAAAAACAAAATAAATTTTGCTAATAATAATTTTTTTTGTAAAATTAAATGTAATGAAAAAACATTGAAACTCGAACTACACTAGTAAAATATGAATAAATTGTTAAAACAAGTAAAATGTAGAAAGCTGGGGGTTTAATAATAGGTACCCCAAATATTATTGTAATTGAAACAATAAAGAGGATCTCCCCCCTACCCTTGCAAGGGAATATAGAGTGGGAGGGAATTGGTGTTCCAATTCTCTCCCTTTTAATTGAAAAAAAAATATATTATTATTAGGGTAATCTACCGCTTAAAGTAGGTTTAAATTGAAGTTAGTAAAAATCGTTTAGTTTTTTACAGGCACAGCCACCTATCTACCAACGCAATTTTTGTCTTCATTTTAGCGTACGTTCTTTCTCTTTTCCCTCCGTTCATAAACCTATTCTCTTCCCCACTTACCCAAAATCCTCCCCTCTATCACAGCCTTGAGCAGCCCTTCGCCCCTCACTATCTGTTTTAACCACCTCTGCCCAATCACCTCCAGATATACACCAAAGGCGGTGAAATTCGCCATGAAAAAATCATTTCACTTGACCGGGATTCGAACCCGGATCTCCAATTTTCCGTTCAGGTGTGTTAGCCAGTTACATCACCAAGCCTGACCGGCAATTGGGAGATCAGGGTTCGAATCCCGGTCAAGTCAAATGATTTTTTTCATGGTGAATTTCACCGTCATCGCTGTATATCTTCGCACCCGTGCGCGTGACTGCGTACCATATAATTTGTGTAATCACAATAATTGGAAAAATACTCCAGATGTTTCAGCTCCTCACCCACCATGCCAAACAATCCCTCGTTTGCCCTCCTTTCCGTCCACCACACCTTCTCCATATTCACATTGTGAATACCTGCATTCTATTCTAGTCTTATTTTATAAGTTTTCACGTTACTGCATTACACAATGCTACACTCCTTTTTAAACTCTTAACTAGGTTCCTATTTTCTTCTAACGTACTACCGAAGTAATCAAATTGCTCTTACCTCCTTTGCTTTCTTCATAAAAGCCAATTTTATTGCGTTTTTTGCTTCCCTCTCAATATTGCTTAGTAAATAGCTTCCCGGGCTTTACATGAATAATGGGTTACTGCCGCGTAAGTTACTGAAATATTTACCAATAGGTATCTGTGTTTAGGCTCTGTTGGGGTGATTAGCCTATCAATGAGTTTAAAATCGTGTTGAGTTCGATTGTCAGGGAAAGAAAAGGGAGTTTTGAAAAATCGTTAAAGATGTTGCTTAGATATAAGAATTCAATTAGTATTTTTGTGTGGTCATCATGGAGTCCCAACTTCTTAGTTTCCGTGCTCTGGTAACGAAAACATTTTATCAAGAGCATTTTTCAGTTACGCTGAAACGCAGAGGCGTCTACCATTGGTAAGGAATAAAAATCGGTCTAAGTTGTGCGTGAGATTTTTCTTTTGTTTTTTGCTGTCTTTTACACTTATGGCTTCCGATTTTGAAATGGGCGTAAAAAGTATTATTATTGAAAAAAGTTTTCTTCACTAAAAATACTTGAGATTATTTTTTTATTTCCAAGCGTCCTAAAATATTATTGGAGTTAAATAAATTATCAGATTTATTTTGCCTTCTATGGTTTGCAAAATTTGCTATCTATCTTAATTTCGGTCGATATCAAGCATTGTAAGTAATACCTTTACAAGAGGGCATTGATGGACCTTGTCTCACCCATGAATGGATCTTACATCCATTCAGCAGAAAATAGAGGTAACGTCATCAATCGAAACTTTTGTATTTATTTTTAAATGAATCAAAGAGAATAATCAACCTATGAAACCCAAACAAAAGAAAGCAAGCAATCAAGCATCAATCAATCAGACAGATGCATGCTGTCAATCACCACCTTTACCAACTCCCGAAGTCACCCAGATAACTCCTTTATTAATATGATTATGAGAATTGTTGTGGATATTTCCATTTACTTACGTTGAAAACAAAACAGCAATAACAATACATGATTGAAATAATCAGGATCGATTTGGTAGATATCACAAAGAATCGATTTGCTTATAATTAATATCGTGGTACAGTTACATTTTAGCTAATAAAAAAAAAACTTTTCAAAGAAATGTATTCTTTTATTTTACTTTATCGGTCAATTTTTTCGCAGTTGTAGGAGGTTTCCTTTTACAGGCCTCGCTTACGTGCGCAGGCACGCTATCTATTCTCCCTTTGATCACCGTTTGAGCGAATCTCAAGGACTTGCAAAGGGACTCCATTTCAGAAACGCAGTCGCGGTCGTTTTAGAAACAGACGGCCTGAGTATTTAATTTTTCCCTTCCTTTTGGTCGTTTGTTGGACCAGCAGCCACACTCCGACAAGTGAGGGAGATAAATGGGTAGGGAAGGAAGAGTTTGAGGGCCTTGTGAGAGAAAGGGAGAGGGCAGAGAGAGAGAGAGATGAGTTGAAAAGGGTGCACTAAAAGAGCGGAGCCTTCCGCTTCCACGCTCCGTTCAATGCTTTTGCAAACCCCCTAAATACGGTTCCACTTGCCTACGTCCTACTTCCACTTTGACTTTCCCTTTTTATCTTCCCTTTGTACAATTGCCCGCACAATGTGTGGTGTGTGGATCTAGCTTTTTATTCGGCCCCTCTGCGGAATTGTTTGCGCTCGCCCTATCCAATACGGCTGTCGCACTTGCTTTTATCCTCCAATTCCCTGGCTCTTTCTCTTTATCACCAATGTCCCTCCCCTTACTTAACCTCTAACAGAAGTTTCTGGAGCTGCGATGTGGACGATTTTGGGACATAGGCTACGGAACTTTTGAAATTCTGTGAAACGGGGGAGAAAGGTTCTTTATTGGGGAGGGTCAGTTGTGTTGACAACACAAGTGCTTCGAAAAGTGGATTGACTCACCACTACCTACCGCCCCGTTTCCATTCGTGTAACTATGAGACATCAAGGTAGGGTCTCCACTGCGGATGTGTCGCGCCATCTTTTCTCACTCACTCCTTCTCTTTCATTGTTACCAAGAGCCCTCCCCTTACTCCCCTCTCGCAAAAATTCCTGGGAATTCGCTGCGATGTGGAATATTTTGGAACATGGGCTACGGAACATTCAAAATCCTGCAAGACGGGGAGGAAATTAGTTTATTATTGATGGTCAGTTGTGTTGCCAACATTAGGTATTCGAGAAGTAGGATGACTCGCCACTACCTGCCGTTCCGTTTCGACTTGTCTCACAATGAGACTTCAAGACCCTAGATAATTTATAATAGCGAATAATGATTTTAATTGCTTGCCTATCATCCCTGCGTGTTTGTGCCTCGTGCTTTTTTCACCTTGTAGTTCTATTCCCCTGCGTTAATATCTCTCGTTGCTCCCTCTATACATATGTCTACGCCAGGAACGCTTGCAAGGGCCGTTTGTACATGAATGTGTATAGTGATTGCGAAATTTGATGGCAAATGCGCAAAGGCATTTTCAGTGGAAAGGCCTATTGTTTTCAAACTTAGTCCGCCCGGGTGAGTCAGGCAGTCACCGCACTGAACCTCCATCGTTCTCAAAGTTGCAAACATTCGTAGCCAATTCGAAAATGATCAATTTGCTATTCATATTAACTAAAATGCTCTTCATTTGTTGTCACACAAATTTTTAAAATGGGCTTCTTGGGTAGATTGCGAACACTATCAACATATTTTGATGTAGCTCTGTGTGGAACATAAGCATTGCGATGCGATTTGCTGCTAATACCTTACGCCTTCTCATTTTAAAAGCAATCATGTTGGTATTATTGCCCACCATGTACTCTTTTCCACCCTCCGCTATTTTGCCGTCCCCTTTCACGCACTCCTTCCTCTCCTTGACGTCATGTTTCGCGCTGATGACTGGCATCAAGTTTCACTACCACTATACCCATCATGTCGTTCCCTCACTGGACAGGCAGCGTCAAAGGTACCTTCAATAATTCGCGAGCTTAATTTGTGGAATTTGGAGTTCGTATTAGGAAGAGCATTAAATTTAATTTACTTTTTAACTTTCACACACAGTAAATTTTCACACTAAGTAGAAGTTACTACGTTTATTTAATTTTTTTGTCTAATATTCACAGTCAAAAAGTTTAGTTATTGGTGATTGGCCTATCAAAGTGGGTCTTCTTCAATAAATTCTTTCGAACTGTCTTATCCTTGCATAGCCTCTTCTACTTATACTGTGGTAATGGTCTGTATCATGCACGCTCTCCTCTGCTTAAGACTACCTACTACTAATAATGTTTTTCTGTCACTTTCACCACATCAACCCTTGACTTTCTTCGCCTACCATTTCCTCTCTTACCATTCACTCCCCAATCATCTACCTGTATCGTTATGTGACTCACAACATATCTTTACTTACGAAGCACGCTCTTTTCTTATTTATGCCTTACGGGAGCATCCAATCCACATCCTTCTTGAACCACTTATTGCTAACCCTGTTTATCCTACTTTTGCCGCACGGATTCCCCAAATCCACTTCATTCAGCTCACAATTATGCTTATCAAGGGGTACCCAACTTTCCCCTGACTCTGTCACACACACTAGGTAGCGATTTCGATATGTCATTTGCTGGAGGCATCAATGTGTGATACCAATCCTCCGGGCTCTGCGGAGCATTCTATTGGGATAGCTAGTGTAGTGCGATGTATGATATGATTTCGAGCTACAATGCATTGCTATATAATGCGAAACACAGTAACAAGCGATAAGAACCACATCATCTGCTTTACGATGCAAACTTTAAATCAAAATGTGATATTGACATTCGAATATCGCTCAGCCCTACCTACACCTGTACTACCTGTACAACTTATCGATTTCTCTGAATACCTCTAACTCACAGCTTCCACTTTCTACTTTTTTCTCTCTCTATCCACATTCAGTGGTACCTCGTCTTGAAAAATAAATTCCTTCTATTCTGCTGTTTCTATCTTGAAGCACAGTTTCCATTTTACTGTATGAGAAATCAATCAATCCGTTCCCAGATCCAAATATTTTGAAATATTTTCCATTTAAATGAAAAATAAAACACTATTCTAATGACTTTACACTCATGCGCGTGACTGCGAACTACATCATTTGTGCAATTGCAATGATTGGAAAATTTTTAATGACTATTGTTCTCAACGTCAACGCTGGAATTGGGCGAATGAGGACAAATTGTGCCAATTTTCCCTCCTCGAAACCTCGAGACTCGAAAATCCTCGGAAAATTTGGTATTTATGCTGCTTTGGACCGGAACTCTGATTTTAAGATGCCTTTATCATATCTCTGCCCATTTAGTGGTAAATCTATTGGTTGGTATTACATTTTTTCTCATATTGGATGATTATTCTTGAATATGATGCCGCCCGCGAAATGACCTCTCTCTCTCTCTCCCTCTCTTCAAGTAACGTTGAATTTGATCGCATATTTTCATAGGCAGTTCTATGGTTTATTCTGATATGTTTAAATAGCCTAAAAGGGTGATCTCTAGCTAAATTCTTAATAGATCACTTGCTATGGTTCCAGTGTAATTTATCTAGTGATGTTATCTCTCTATGTATAAAGCCATGTCTGGTATATCAATATTGTTAATTTTTGGCGGTAAGATGTGGGCCATGGAAAGATTCCCAAAAAAAACGAATTAATAAAATAATGATATATAAATAAATAAAATAATAAAATAAATAAGGGTACGATGGATGATTATTCTTGATTATGATGCCACCCGCTAAACGATCTCTCTCTCTTCAAGTAATTTCTCGCATATTTTCATTATAAATTTGATCGCATATTTTCATTATAAAGAAAGGGTACGAAAGCCGGACCTCCAGCCTCCTCGTGGCGTGCTTGGTAACGGCTTTTGCCGGCTAATGGTGGACTTCTGCGTGTGGGGCTAACCACCATACACGCGGTTAAACTGGTTCTAAAAAGATAACCAGGAAAGCCACCCTCAACCGGCCCCTTTCGTATGGGGGCCCTAGTAAATTTGGGTGTGGCAATGTAAATTCACCACCTCAGAAGGGAGCTCGTATGCAGTAGACGGAAGCCCTAAGGGGCGACCTCCTCGCATGCCATGCTGCCGATCGCAGGGGGTATATGGCAAGGATGGACTCTTTGTGGTGTGAGATGCATCCGGAACACGACCATCTATCGCAGCAGAATCTGCGCGATTATGCCAACCACCTGCGAAAAAAAGAAACTCTCCACAAACCGACTGTTCTGAAGAACACACCACCGGCTACAAGATGTGGATGGGCATCTTTCAGTCACAGAACGTGACGCGAAAAAGGCCTTCTCTGTGAAGAAGAACTTATCGGCTCCAGGAATGGATACCGCTAATAACTTCTGGTGGATAAGGTTTAATTCCACCCGCCAACACCTCTCCAGAATCTTCGTCCTTTCTGATAGGTAGAGATCCTATTCCACCTTGGCTGACTGTGGGATGCACGGTTCTGATACCTAAGAAGGGTGACTTGTCCAATCCAAAGAACCCCATAGCCTGCCTCAACACTATATTAGGCGTTCACCTCGATATTGAGCGACCTTATCCTCCACCACGTCCAGCCTGTGTGGGAGGTGTAGGAGCAGAGGGGCTCAAAGTGGGGAATCGCGGGATGGAAGGATAACCTGCTCATTGATAGGTGCATATGCCAGGATGCCATTCGGCATAAGCGAAACCTATCAATGGCCTGGGTGGACTACAAGAAGGCCTTTTACACCACTTCGCATGAGCTTTTGATTGCTATGCTGAAGTTGATGAAAGTCCACCCAGATGTAGTGTTCTGTATCCAACGCCTGCTACCACTCTGGAAAACGCGCTTTCTTCTGATTTCAGGCAAGCGTCAAAGACTAATATTAATTTGTGGTCTGGTCAGTGCTTATATTGTTCCTATGTATGGTTATTTAAACCTCAAAGAAGTTACTCATTCATCGTGGGAAGCATGCCGTGAACTTTCTGGATTTTGTGCCTAGGTGTGCCAATTTTTCCTCCTCGAAACCTCGAGTCTCGCAAGTTCCAGAGAGCGATGAGACAAGTGCCGCGACCTGGCTCTGGTTAGCGCGATCGCTCAGGTCATCGCGATTCCTGCAAGCACCCTGCTTTTATTCGGTCCGCGCTGGTGCTGAAATATTTTTCCACTTTCAAGTCGACCTGTGAACATTCCCACCAATCCAAAGTGTGATAGCACCTCCCCTACTCTCCCCACTCTTCCACTGGTCAGCTGATTCCCCTCCTGCGCTGACAAAGTGTACCGTGAATAGACAAGCCCTCTTTGAACCTGATCGCGGCCGGAGAAGGACGTATCTGCTTGGTTCCAGTTGTGACTTGTGTTCGCTTTGTATAGACTAAGTTAACGGTATTTAGCCTACGGGCTTGTTTTCTATTGTAATAAGTGTGGTTATATAAATGCTGTTACTTGAAGTTAATCAAACTGGCTAAGGTTGTTGTCATTTTTCTCTCGTTTCCGCCCACCAATCGCAGTCAATTCACTCGCGACGTCAAGAGTCAGTGGCTTGCGTTGCAACATTTTACTTCATTGATGCACCGATTATGTGTTCAGAAATACGCTGAATTAGAAAAGCATCGCAGTTTGCATCCTAAGAATGAGATCGTATTTATAGGTCAAAATGGAATAGCATGAAAAAAGTTTGTAGATAAAAGATTTCGTGCGTTGAGCGGTTCTTCATTCGTAGTAGAGCGTGGTAGAGCGGTTCGTAGAGCGTGATAGATTGTAGAGCGACGTTCGTAGATTAGCCCTTCAGTCGTGAAGCTTCTGTACACCGTTTTACTATTTGATGCTTTAATCGTTTCAAACATCTTTGTGAAGATCTTGTTTTCCATTTCTCTCGCCCTCTCGCTTTGAAAGAGATCTTGATTAGATAGAAACATACGGGTGTGCGCTTAGCGACCCGCAGGAACTTCCCAAGCAGCACTTATTCCCCAGTCGCGATAACGACGTCTGCCTGTGGAATGTGTTGATGTATACAGGTGAATAGCGGGCCTTGCTCGCTCTGCCACGTCTTATCTTTACTCTTTCGTCGCATCTTCCTCATATTTTCATTCCGTCATCTCATTCAAGGGTGGCTCTCATGCCGATACATCTTTTCACATCTTCCTCCAATTTCATACGCCTCGATAATGTACCCTTCTGTCCATCTTCTCACATCTTTCGTTACGCCTAAAGCATTTCTGTCGTTTATTTTTTTTTCTTCCTCGACGAAACCTGTTTTTCTCCTTATTTTTTTCTGGTGGCAGCAATGTTACTCCATGCTTTTTAAGGTGGAACACTTTTGTTGGGGGTTAATCTGGCAAAAACCTAGCGTCACGCGACACCCGACTCCCAGACGGATACTTATTGCGTAGTTACGTATTTACAAACGCTTCGAACTCATTCACAATAATATTATTGGAGGGATATACTGTAATTTCATTTTAATATATTTAAATCCAAAAGTATATGATTTCATTATCATTGATGTCTGAATAAAATTTGTATTTTAATATTTTAGGAAATATTAATTTAATAAGTTATACTTATTAATGTATAATACTCTGTGCTCCTTGCTATAGCAAGGAGCACAGAGTATTATACCTGTCATGTCAGAGGTATACCTGTCATATCCATACTCAGAGTTCCACTTCTGTCGGCTGTCCCGCCGCAGTCACACCATTGCCATCAAATTGCTGGTCTTTTTTTACGCGTCGGTTGTACGCGGCGTTTCTCATTTAGCTGACAGTATGAGTCTCATGGAGAAGCTTTATGCCAAACCTCTACATCGTGTGCTCACCTCTACGCCTTGCAGACAGTCATCTCTAAATCCATGCTAAATATACGGTTTAATTTTAGCAAAATGGAAGACTCCTAGATGTGCAATTAGTATACTGTAAAGTGAAATGTTTATTTTCCTGCTGTTATTGGCAACACCACCATTCATTTTTCAATCAACATGAATATTCAAAGGTTTTATTCATCATGAATATCGAAAAATTTCACCTGGTCCAGCCTAAAGCAGTTATCATTATACGGAAATTCACTACTTGGATTCCATGAGTATACTTAATTTTTAAGGTTGAACTTGACTACCCATCGCTCTCATCCACATTACCTTCCTCGCCATCCCTGTCTCTCTTCTGCTTCTCCTCCTTCGTCATCCTCACTCTCTCCCTCCACGACTCAGTTTTCACCTTTACCCTCTTTAACGAGCGATTAATTAAAAAGTTCATGCATGCGAAATTAGTTTGAGAGGAGTCGGGACTTCGTGGCCGAAAGGCGGTCTGGCGGCAGCGCGCCATCGCGTTTCCCTCGTCTTCTCTACGTTCGTACGTATTTTTATTCTATTTCACATGGAGATATGTGTTTCGCCTGTGAATGCAAGAAGCTCCACATGAAGTTGGACTTGCATCAAAAAACAGATGGATTTTTCTCGCGAAATTATGCCTCATCAAGTTCTGTTTTTAAAGTTCGTGGATTTATCAGTTTTTGCCGAAAACGGTATGTTAGTTCTGTGTAGGTATAGGGACTACATTGGGGGTTAATGGGTACAGAGCTCTTTCGTGGAAAATGTACTTAGGTTTCGAAAACGGTTGGAGCTGATTTTAGAAGTCGGGATTTTATTCTTAGAACTTAGTTTTAAGGACTCGTGGAAAAAATCGGTCATGTTACGTCGGCGGGTTTCGTTGTTAACAGTAGGCGGTGCTGAGCTGAGGCAAACAAATCAGTGAGGGCCTAGCTACTCCGCTGTCGTGTAATGTTTTTGCGAGCATGGAAATTTATTTGGGGAGGAAAGTTCAGTCATACAATAGCAAGGAGCTGGTGTTCTAGTCCCACTGATCATGCTACGAAAGATATCTCTCTGAGAGAATAAACAAGGCCTGTAAGAATGAGCACAAGCGAAGTTAATGAAGTCAAATTAGTTCAATTGTGAGTCCTAGTACGCCGTGTAATTTTGCTGATATTGGTTCATACTATGCGGAACCAGAATGGGAAGCTCCGTGGAGGATTCGAGGGAACTAAGACGCATTTAATTTAACCACGAAAAGCTATATTTGTTCATTCGTGTCGTGGGATCCTTGAGCCTGTGACCCTTGGGTAAAATACTCCATTTCTCCCGGGGAAGAGTGGCCATTGGTTTTGCCTAAGATTTGCCCTTTCAAGGAGAAACGACCGCTGAATTAGTATTGTGGTTGAAAATTCATATGATAGCTTTTAAAACCCATCTCGGATTTAATGGCATGGCCCCTTCCCTATATGAAGAGTAAGACTAGATGTTTTTCCAGCCTAGTGAAGGTGGCATACCATCTTTCGTTGCATTAGACGTTAAATCTTCCGTACTTTACTCTTTCAGCTCCAAAGCATAAGAAGTTCGAATTCCGGTTCTCCTTCTTTGAAGAGTTTTTCCTCTTTTCATTAAACAGTATGTCCATATGGAGAGTGCAGAATTTAAAAAAGAAGGCAACCAAATATTAACATGATATGACTCACTTCTTTTAGAAAAACACGTGGAAAATTCAAATATTTTCTTTTTGGTTAAAGTGCGAAACATTTTTTCCCACCGTGAATGAACTGCTGGGTTGTGGCTAAAAAGTTAGGTGTCAAACGGTATTGTACATACTAAAAACATAAAAAAACGAAACATGAAAATAACATCCTGGATAACCAAACCACGCATTTGGATACACGTAGGGCATGCATTGAGATAATATCATGAATAATTTCCTTTTTGAGAAGAATAGCCGAGGCCAAGACTGGAGAGGGAGACCGAAAATGGAATACATCCAGCAATGTTTGATGAACGTTAAAGTATCGCTGTGTGACGGCTTGAAACGGTTACTTGAAAACATTATAAGTTGTACAGATAGCTCAAAGGATTTATTAGATTAGGGGTTGATGACATGTTGATGATATGGTGTCCTAGTACACTTACTTACATTACTTACTTTGATGACTGTCTTATTAGACTCTCTCCTTATACCGATATTCTGGAGGGTGGCATTCACTCCTTCATTAATGCATGCACGTTTGTATGCATTAGGTCGTGTCATGCGCCATTTTTTCCATCCCCAGTTACCATATCCCTTTCACCTTTCTCCAATTTCCCCTCGCTTTCCCTCGACATTTTTGTCGTACTCTACACGGACCCTCGCCTCGCCTCCCATTCCTCAGAATTTCCGCTGAAAAAGAAAAATAACCCTCCACTTTATTTAATTATTCACCATTCCTCAACCGGGCCCGAGCCCAGTGAACTCCTATTCCCTTAGCGGATGAGATTTTGGCCCCAAGGTTACCGTGCCATTACCTCCTCTTGCCATCTCTCCTCCATCTCCCGAACACACTTTGTCCACCATCCACACTCACACCTTATTCTTCGGTACTAGTTAAAGATGAATATAAAAATAAGGAGATGGAAATAAAAGTTTCATCCTCATAAATGTTCCTCTCAATTAAATGAAAGGGAAGCGGATTTTTCGTGGACGTTTTTCTGTCCAACTCCTCTCTATACACGCACGGTGACAAAGTCAAAAGGGACTGAGTTCACATTGCTTTTAAACATCCTTTCCCATCAATGAGGTCCTAATACAATGGGGAGGGTGCTGTTGGTTCCGCAAATGTAAAGGCACTGAGACAAAAACGTGGGCGCTTGGGATGGCAAAGTCATGGTGCTGATACATATGTCAACATTTGTCGAAATGGGCGCTATTTATAGATGTAGAATTTTCCTGGCTAAATAAACATTTTCCATGAGAAGGGAATTGAAGAAGGGGGTGTGAGAAGTAACGTAAGGAAAAGAATGGTGAAAACTAACGTGGAGCACGGCGCTTTATGGGTCGGAAACCTGGGACGCGATCACGGTTCTCCATAACGCGTGCGCTCGCATTTTTGTTTTTTTAAATTGCAATTATGACAGCGGAAACGTGATTGTATTTCTTTCAATTTTGCCGGGAGCTTTAAATCACTAGTGTTATTTGATGGAGTGCGTTCTTATGACGGTGAGTTTAAACGTTTCTCTTCAAGAGTGGTTTGCGTTTTGGATTGCGAAAGCGACAACGTGAAAGATGGAGAGGGTAATCTAAGTGGCGAGGAAGAATGAGGAGGAGGCATTGGGTATAGCTAGAGAGGAGAGGAAACTAATGGTGGAGGTTTGTGGAAGGTAGAAAGGATGGATGTTGGACGTTTTGAGAGACGAGGGGGTGTCAAGTAGGGAACTAGAGGGGAGATCGCTGTGGAAGAGGAAGGAAGAGGTTAGGAATTGTGGACGAAATTAAAAGAGGTAGAAGATATGAGGGCTTTAAGAGAGATATAATGGTGAGCCATTTATAGAATAGAACGTAAGATGGTTCCTAGAATTTGGGATTTTATGGTTAGGACTCCAAAAACCTACCAACCAGCTGGTAGAATCTCCTATCCTAATAATCACCGTCGTTTATACACTTACCAGAGAATTTGCCTGTTGAATATCAACGGGAAGAATATTATCATTTACGTTGATTGTATTAAAATCATTCACATCTTATTTAGTTTACTTACAAAAACTAAATACATGCATTTTTCAAGACGCCAAAATAGAAATACAGGTCCTCTGCAAATAGATGGGCTTGCATTTGAAAAAGTGGGCCATTTTAAATATTTAGGTGTAATTTTAACAAATGACAACACGGAAGAGCCAGAAATACAAAACAGGTTAAACCTCGCCAACAGATGTCTGCATGGATGCAACCAAATTCTATCTTCTAAAGCCCTGTCGCCCAAAACCAAAATTAGACTTTATAAAACAGTAATATCCCCAGTACTACTCTACGGATCCGAAACGTGAAGCCTGTCGAAGAAGGATGAGAAAAAAAACTAAAAGTGTTCGAGAATAAGATATTGCGAAAAATCTATGGGCCCACGTACGAAGAAGGACAATGGAGAGAAAAACACAACAGATAAATGAGGAATCTATATAAAAATCCAGACATAACAAGTGAAATAAATGCAAGAAGAATCAGGTGTGCTGCACATATTCTAAGGAAAGAGGAGGGGTGTCTGCTAATGGAGGTACTAAATGGGATTCCTGAAGGAAGAAGACCCCGGGGAAGACCACGGCTTAGATGGTGGGACCAAGTGAGAACGGATATGCAAAATATTGGAGCAACAGAAAGAGAGGCAGAAGATCGATCTAGGTGGAGGGGATTTGTTGATGCGGCTAAATATCGCCTAAGATATAGATGACCCTGTGAGTAGAGATAGATTGTTGATGGGGGGGCCTTCTTCAGGAGCCCGGGCACTTAGACCTTTCTTGGTCCATTGTGCCAACCCCATACCTGTCTGCCACTTGCAGACAGGGGACAAGAGCACCTCGGTAGAGGTATGGAGGATTGGCCTCCCCCTGCCTCACCCCAGTACCAGATATAGAGGATGTCCTCCCTCCAACCGGCCTGGTCTGGGTCTCCCTCCGGCCTCCCAGTATAGGTCTGGAGGGAGTATCATCTCTCCATCCATGCCTGGTCGAGGTATGGAGGAGGCTCACCCATACAACCACGGTCCGTGTCCAACGTTGCTTTGGCCCTGGGAATAAGTAAGTATCTTATTAAGTGCAAAGAATCATTGAGTTATTGGATATAAAAGGAATCTCGACTTAAACAATAAATATGGTCTTTAAAGGGACGATGACTCAAAAAGGCTTGAAAAAAATTGCAAAAATCGTTACGTATTACCAATCAATTCGGAATTTCGATTGGAATATAAAATTCGTCTGAAGGAATAAGCATCGAATTTAAATGGGAACTTTTACCTAAATTCATAGGCTAAGAGATAATTAGGGAATTGTGGTGAGATTTTATTGTTGGTATTTTTCACCCCAACCACTTGATGAGTGATTAACGACTCCTGCATTGTATTTAAATTTAAAACGTCACATTGAAAGAATTCTTTGAACACTATGCATAAATTTAATTTTTTCTTACCGTCGAAATTATCTACCCATGCACCCAAATCAATATAATGACTCACAACTCTGTCATACCCATGCATCTCATATTCCTTGTCCTTCTCTACCGTTACTCTCGCTCTTTTCTCCATTACTCATGAATCGGACATGGATAGGGACTGAGGCTAAGGACGCTAGTTAAACTCTTCACATCCTATCCCATTTTCCTTCCCTATCTTCCCATTTCTCGTCATTATATCTTCTCTACACTCTCCCATCTTTTGTCCCGGTCATCATCTTCTCATTTACACCTCCGTCCCTTTGGGTAGGGACACGGGTGTGGGAGGACACTAAAGTTTCTCTTCTCCGTATCCCAGAGAGAATACTCGTAGGCCGTCAGCTTTAAAGAAATAAATTGGCATTTCCAAGTGGCATATCTCATGTTGCTCCTCTCGTGCATGCTTTCGTCCTTTCGGGAGGAGAGCTGTATTTCTCTACAGTCGGCTGTTTTATTTCACGTTGGGGAGATCGAGAAATAATGGTGCCGAAACATTTTCTGTGCGCGCGTGTCTGCATGCGTAAGCAGTCCTCTTTTGTGTTTTTTGCTGAAATGCAGCGCATGGTTTAAAAAAAATTGTGAATCAGGAAATGCCCTGCGTCAAAATATCTGAGTGAGTGTCCTTCAAAAAGTACTGAGAGGGGGGAGGGGGGTCCTTCTGTTCAACGGATGTATTTTTGATGGCTTAGAAAAACTCAAACGTTATAAACGGCGTATTTTTGTGCTACTTTTGCGGTAAATATATGCCTGATTCCAAATGTTTTGCTACGCTACGCTTGAATAATCACTAAACGTCCATTTTTGTATGTGGGGACGTACAGCTTTTCACCTTTCATTTACATGTGGACTCATCTTTTGGCCAAACCGCTTTAATTAAGTTAATTTTTGCTCAATTTTGTTTTAAAATTTAATTTTCTCTGCTCTTTAATTTCCTAAACCTGTGGGTAAATGAATTAATCATATCTAGTTTAAAGTTGTCATTTTGGAGGTAGCAATTTCTATTTCAGGCGAAAATGAAACGCTGTGAAAACTGGTGCGAATCCGAAAGTACCGTTTTTCCGCCTATCGGCGATCTTTATGAACTTCGCTTGGGAAAGCTGGAGTTTTCTTCTGATATCGCGTCATAAAGAGTTTCTGTTGTTGTGGTCAATCAAATATAACCTAAATTATCCCCAGGAAGGCTTGAACAGTTGCAGTGTTTAAAGCGCAATTACATTTGCTACTTAAAGTGGCTGGCGCAGTAATCTTGAGTCATTGAGTGAACAATTTCATAACTTATCAACTAAAAAATCGATGACCACATTACGTTTAAAGAGGAACCTGCGCTCTGAAGTACTATATTCATAAGAAGAATAAAATATCACCTGATGGGGGAATTTAGGATTAATATATCATTTCATAATATTTCGAAGAAATCCAAATACTCGATTGGGTTATGCTGCTCAGAAAATATACTTAAGTATTAATGTTAAGAACCTCATGTAAGTCAGTGGTTGTGTTGCATCTAGCCGTTGCTGTTATTTCGACGTAATATGATTATTAGATTAAATTTGTGGCTGTAAAGAAGAATTATTAATTTAATAATATAAAACCCCGAAAAGTCTATAAACGTTAAATAATATTGCAGTTTTATTCTTATTGTTATGCATAATAACATCAATAGTTGACACATGGCAACACTGAGACAGGCTGTAAACAAATAAGTGCTACTCTGCCCATGCCTGTTGGTGTCTGGTCTCCTGCAATCTGTGACTGCGAATTTGAAGTGTTATAAATCGGTTGATTTTTTCACTAATTCATTAATTTCTTTATTATTTTTTCGTTTACTTTCATCGTAATTCCTTTTTCCTCAGTTTGACTATTTCTCTATTACGTATTCTTTTACTTTCTTCATAATTCGTTTCAGCATCTGTGTCTCGCTTTGTATTTCACTTTTTCTTTTTGCTGTTCTTCATTTTTCCTTTCATTTACGCATCACATCCACTCATTAATCACCTTCATCGTTATTTACTATTTTTGGTACATCATCTCAAAATATAATTTCAGTGTGTTCGTTTCCTGCAGTGGATAGTGTGTATGCCTAATGAGTTGTTATCCCTGTGCATCCTTTCTGACCATTTATTGATGACCACTGTCACATCAAAGTTCTTTCTGGCGTTGTGGTGTATATGGTATATACTAGGTAGAATAATTTAAAATACTAAAGTATGCCATCACATAATAATAACAACATAGTATTTAAAATGTAATTTTTTTATTTGAGAGGGCAGGGAAGTTTAAGTGGATAGAGCGTTTTAGTGTAGTGAGGAAGTGAGTGCCAGCTCATTACGTAGTTACAAGGGTGTATGGATTATGTGCCAGTGAAGTTTGCAAGGCATTTCGTTGTACTGCTTATCTACTCATGCTGCCCCACTTCCAAACTCCCTTGGTTTTGTTTCAATTTAATGACAGTTTCAGCAGAGAAGCAAGTTAGTGTGATTTAAGGGTGTTTCAGTTAGTTTACAGGGAGATATTTTTACCTGAGATTGCAGTATTAATCTATCAAGCACATTGCGATTCTAACGTTATAATAACCTGGTAGAAATAATGTTGTTACAACATCAGGATTTTAACCTGCCAATTACATTGATGAACTAACCTTGCAATAACATAGCAGTATAAACCTTCCAACAACGTTGCAATTTTAACCTTACCACAACATAGTGATGTTAACTTCTTTTTTCACTAAAGGCAAGGGTAAATCCAAAGTTCGGATGATTCGTGGCTTTCTTCCAGGAAATGTATACTACCTTGTTTTTTCCACTATCTGAGACCCGGTTTTATTTTGATTCTCCGTGTTCTATCAAATATTTATTATCTGGTTTCATGTTCCTAAAGCCTGTTCTTAGTATCGTAATCTAGACGAAATGTTATGTACATGCATCTGTGTATGAGTATCTGGAATAACATTACCGCTAATGTGATCGAGAAAAGCTTTGCCGTGGAGCCATTGGTTGATCGTGTAAATAGTTTTTTTAATGAAATTATCCATCAACGAAGAAAAGTTTAAAAATTCTAAATATATAGGTTTGAACATTTTGAAATCACGTAATTTAAAGGCTTTAATAACGTTACGTACTTAGTAGTAGGCACAGGCATAAATTTAACCAAAGTCGTTGGCAAAGATAATTACTGAGAACCGCCTTACATGTATGCTCTCGTTGATATTATATTGAAAAATATGTACTTGAATTCAGTGCTGCCAAGCAGCATGCTTTGAAAATGCGTAATTCAATTTATAAAAACGCCATAAGGATTAAAATATATTCAGTCAACTTGAGTACTACGCCGTATTTCACATTTTACCTCCAAGCAGTTTCCAACGTTGCCGCATTGTTCGAAGCATTTCGGCTCCTTGCTCGGAGAAAAACCGGAAGTATGTTTTTTAAACTTTAATGCTGACACTAAATTGCCGATGATCTAATCTGAAAAAAATATATTGTGTGCTTTGATATCTATTGCACGTTATACTAGTTTTTTAATGATATTTTTCGGGCCAAACTTGAGATAAAAAATGTTATATGAAGGAAGGTCATCGTTCTGCCATTAAGACAATGCATTTCAACGTAAAATTCCATCATTTTCAAATCCATATATCTTCATTAAATGGCCGATGCCATAGTAATATTTTTACAGCAATCAATAGGAGAAATCATGGACAATAATATATGTCAAAATCAGGGCAGGTTTTCGGGCATGCCTAAAATGATGGTTCCTTCTTAATTACATCTGTTTGTGTGATGGAAATAAGCATACACGCGGTAATTTACACGGTGCAAGATTTATATTTTACTTTTTTCGCCATATTTAAAGCATGTTGTGACACGGGTTTTCGGCACGGTATTCAAAATTTAAGCGAAATTTGTATTAAAAAATTGTTTTCTTGACTCGGCATCATAGCTTGATATTTGTTAGTGACCACTAAAATAATATGAAACGTGTTATTTCGCGTTTAGAAGAAAATCTGTTTCTTGCGTCATCCAACTTTTTCGAAATATATGTCATTTGTCATAAGGCTACGTGTTAAAATAGCATCGAAATGCCAATAAGCCAAGTAGGTAAAATGCAATTATTGTTCACTTTAATAAGGACACAAATTAATGACAGTAATCCAATAAACAAAATTCGCTACAACCACCGTAATGTAGTTTGAGCGAGATACCACATCAACGAATTCAGCCTCATTGAGATGAAAAATGTCTCATCTTTCCAATGATACCACTTTAACAGCTACTCATCTGGGTGATGTCGATTTCAGGGGGACTGCATGGCGGATGGACCCAGGTAGTCTCCACAACACCCTCATTAGGAAGGCCCTCGCTCGCTCGCGAGATAATCCGGATCCTCTCTCTCGAGGTTGGGGACGGACGAGGGTCGCCCTTCCCGGCAGGTAGAAAGTGACCCCGTGCAGTACAATTATAAAGTTTATAAATATTGCAATTTTGTAACTTTTTCGCATCGCCATCGAATCCCTTGTCTCAAAACGTTCACGAGCGTCTTTTGATTGACTCTCTAGGATGAAAATTAAGGATTTTAGTGTCAGCAAAGAAAATACGCCTATGACACCTGGCAACCCAACCCAACCAAACCAAACCCAACCCAACCAAACCCAACCCAACCGAACCAAACCAAACCCAACCCAACCAAACCTAACCAAACCAAACCCATCCCAACCAAACCAAACCAAACCAAACCCAACCAAACCAAACCCAACCCAACCAAACCCAACTCAACCCAACCCAACCAAACCAAACCCAACCCAACGCCGCATTTTCTATGCTGACACTAAAATCCTTAATTTTCATCCTGAGAGTCAATCAAAAGACGCTCGTAAACGTATTGAGACAAGGGATTCGATGGCGATGCGAAAAAGTTACAAAATTGCAATATTTATAAACTTTATAATTGTACTGCACGGGGTCACTTTCTACCTGCCGGGAAGGGCGACCCTCGTGCGTCCCCAAACTTGAGAGAGGATCCGGATTATCTCGCGAGCGAGCGAGGGCCTTCCTAATGAGGGTGTTGTGGAGACTACCTGGGTCCATCCGCCATGCAGTCCCCCTGAAATCGACACTACCCACTCATCTTACTATTTCGAGTTACTCAGACATGGTAGTAGGTACATATGTGATGTGTGATTAACAAGGGTCATGTTAAGTTCAAAATTAACCCATATATCTTATATGTCTGCATTAATTTTCTACGCTCTGCTCTCTCATTGAGTAATTAAACTTAATCACCAAGATTATATATAGCGGGGTTCTCACACAATATTTTTCGGTGATTTGTGAGCTGCTTTTGAGTTTCCCTCGGCGTTTTTATTTTGCGAATTTTCAGTGGATTTCCTCATTCCCCTCGTGAATTGAATTTGTTCCCCTCTCGGGTGGACGCGCAGTGCAGGCTGCGTGTTCGTTGCGTGTCGCGGACACGCGGTGAAGGGATTTGAGTTGGCCGACCGGACTGCGTGTCGCCCCGAGAGCGTGCCTCCGCCCTGCCCTCCCCTTGCCATTGGAGAGGGGATTTTCCTCCAGCACAAGAGGGGATGCGGAAGGGTATTCGGGCGGGTGTGGGTTTCAGTGGGAGCGTCCTTCGCCGGGTCACGTTGCATGAATGCGGACGGCTCGAGGCGAGTCCACAACTCCGGCATGACTCCACGGAAATAAAAATGAGAGTGATGATGTAAATAAAAAAAAGGGAATCAACTCTACCGTCCCCTACCAACCCTCTTCGCGGAGCTTTTGATTCGTGGGAACAGTGTCAGTCCTCTTTACAGGCGCGGCGGGGAGAGCGGTTTCGCCTTCCAGCCGATCGCCCACCACCGCATCGCACTGCCTTCCCAAAATCAGTTTCTCCATCTACCATCATCAAGGTATCACGTTTGCTTTTTAATTATTCCGCGGAAAAGGCGGAAAATACTTGGGTAGAGCTGGGTGTAGGCACACATGTTATATGGGAAACTGATAAAGCCGGTTATATTCACTGCCCATCTTGGCTCTAAATAGCGGGGGTTCCTACCGGTTTGCCGCCGGCATATCGGGTACCGGATTGCGAGCGACATATCGGGTGATACATTCCCATGGGCGGCAGCAGGTGTTGGAAAGAGGAGGATTGGCGGAGTGACGACTGATGCGAAGTGTGAATAAAACCCCTCTTTATTGTTTCACTCCAAATCTTTCTTGCTACCGTGGTAAATGGCCCACTCAGTAACATCATGACACAATGAAAAAACCTCTCTTAGAAATACTCCAGACAGCCGATATTTAGAAGCTTACTGACCACGAGGTATTTAGAAGCCTATCATTCAAAAAGTTTCAGGACTTGGGTAATCTGTACGAGAAACGCGGAATAAAGATTAATAATAAGAAAACTATGGTAGAAAATCAATTTTTCTCAGATGAAGGAAGCGAGGTTGATCATAAAAATGTGAGGAAACAAACTGGAGCAGGTAGAACATTTTACTGTCATTTGTGGTACACTGGAGGAAAAAAGGCTGAGTAGAAAGGACATTAGAAGGAGAATTGCGCTAGCGAAATGAGAGCTGGTGAAAAGGATTTAAAGTGGAATGTGAAGAAAATACGGTTGATGGGTCTATTGTGGAGCGTAGCGTTGCATAAGACAAAAACATATAGTTTAAGGAAATTGGAATAGATTAGGCCACAGACTTATATATGTGGCCGTGGATAGGAATGGCGAAAATACAGTGGACGAATTAGAAGACGAACGAGGAAGTGCTCGGCATGGTGGGTGAGGGGAGGAAACCGAAGAGTAGTTAAGGAGACAGAGGTGGTGGTTGGAAATGGTGCTGAGGGGTGAAGGGATGCTGAAGGCCGTGAAAGAGGTGATAATATTGGGTTAGCGGGGAAGGGGAAGAAAGAGAATAGGTTCATGAATGGGGTGAAGAGAGGTAGGAATCATGCCGAGCTTGAAATCATGCTAGAAGATCTGGGCCTGCGACTGCAAAAGTTGGTAAAGATATTCCGTCTGCCCTTTAAACCTGCCTTAAACAGTAGATCACCTTTAATAGCATTAATAATATGAATAGCTTACAACTCATTCCTGGTGTTTCCAAAAAATATTAGGCTCCCGTATCGAGGAAGTGGTGGTGGCGGATATTTTGCGTTAAATTTAAAAGCGGAATTTCTTTACGTTTATTTCCTATTTTTCCGACTGCTATTGACTCATCCTACTTTTTTTAACCATCCAATCTGTATTATTTTATATAATTTAATTTTAATCAGTCCCAAATTCAATTAAATCAGAGTTTTTTTATTGGCTTGACGGCCTTGCCATAGATCCATTACCATATTAGATGTATAAAATTATTGGCAATGCGATCCATTTCCTCTGCTCTACGACACTTATGTGAGTTAAACGCATCTCCTTCGGTTATAATGGGGGATTCTCAGTATCAAGAATGAGTTGTACATTTGGTAATGTATTTATCGCCAAAGAGAAGTAAGAAGTTAAAGCCAATGTTCCAATTGAATATTTATTTTTATTCTTTTTCTTATCATATTAGGTATACCCTATTATATTTTGATTTCATTATAGTTATTTTAATCCGCAATCCATAAATGCTGAAGTGCATTTGCTGTGTGCTTCACACTAGACCCTGATGTGTGTGATTGCTGTCTTTCTATTTGGGAATACATAGTAATTTTAAAAACTTATTGATGCAATATTTCAAGTAGTATTGTTATCGTTCTCTACTACATTGTCTTTAATAACCAGTAGTGAAAGAGATGCAGCAAGTTACATTTCTGCTTTTCTACAATGTTTAGGTAAAATACATTAGGTATATTACTACGGTATGGAAGGTTAAAACTAATTAGTCGTTGTTAAATGTAAATACTTGGCTATATAACATATCATTAGGACTTTTCTTACAATAAAGCATTATTAATTTTAGAAAAATCTCATGAGTTGTGAAGTAGACTGCTTTAGGGGTAGACAGTGTGAATAAAATTCAAAATCTTGGTCTATCTTGTTGAGTTATCGCCCTCATTCATATTCTCTTATTGTGTCTGCTTCAAATTTTTCCCGCTGTCATAAATGTTTTCTTGTGTTCATGGTTGCCACATACTTCGTACAGTCCCTTATTAATTTTTTTTTGTTTTTTTTTTGCAGGTAAGGAGCTAATTTTTCCTGATTTTGCAGTAACGTTTTTTTGTAAGTACTTTCAATTAATTTTTGAGTCAATCTGAATATTCAAATGCATCTTTTTAAGGAACGTATATGTATGAAATTGTGCTATAGGGCTATTATGTTCAATTGCTTTTGTTGAGAAAAATAATTATGAAAAAGAGGCATGGAATGGCCAAGAGAGCGATTTTTGTTCTAGCTATAGTGGCTTTATATTGATTCAACTAATAGCCAGTTTAATGTTGATTCAATGCGTTCTCGCTCATTTTTAGTTGACAACATTCAAACCTTCTATTATTTTTCGTAAAAAAGAGGGGAAAATTTGAGATAACAGAGTTCCTCTACATTTCTCAATGTTATGGATGTCTCAGCATACTACAATCATTACCTCTTTGCTCTGGAAATACTAGACTATTACGCTTTAGTTGCGGCAGCTATTCCAATCAGTGCTTGCGGACCATCTTATTGAGCTATCATCTTCCCTCCTTCCTTTTTTCATACTGTCTTATTGTGTCTTCTTCGAATTTCACCCGCTACCCTCCTTTTCCCCTCAGCAGTTTTAGCATGTTCCGTTCGTCTACCTCTTAACGCAACCTACCCTCTCCATCCTTATCAAAATCCATGTATCGAATGTTCGCTTATTACGTAAATATTTGAAGAAAAAAATTATTTAACTTTGGGCATCTTTGGTAATTTTCAAAACGTTGTGACATGACTGCATAGGTTTGAGACTTTCAATGAGTCACCTCTCTCTAGCGTTGGTTCATCACGAATGGCGGAAGTTTTGAGGGCGATCTACTCGGAATATTCATGTACCTACGAAGTCTGGAAGTTTGAACCTGAAGACGCCGGGAAAACTGTCCTCATTCAAGATAAACCAATGAGGGATTAACACGGGAGCATCACTGACGTTGTGGCATTAATTTATGTGTAATGAATCTCTATGGAATTTCAAACTGCAAGGTCTATTTCAATAGTTTCGCATAGTAGTGTGGCCAATGTGGTGTAACTTATATGGTATGGTTAGGATAACAAAATTGCTGCAGAAAAATTATCGAGCATAATACGATGTCTACCACCTCTCCCTGTTGCGAGATGTCGTAATTGTCTGTGGAAGCATGAAGAATCTTTCTCCACAGCAAATTTAATTCTTTTCTTTCTTTTCTCCGACATGGATTGCGTGAGAGTCGAAAAAAGGAATGGAAAAGAGGTTGGAAACTCCATACCAAGCGATTCATGCCCACACCCTCTGCTCTCCCATGAAATGAACTCAAAAAATGAACACCAGAAAATGAACTCAATGGAGAGCTTGTAGCTCGTAATTTAACGAATAAAAGAAGATGGTGAAAAAGAATAAATGGAAAGGTACCTACCTTCTATCTTCCTCTCCGTCTACAATCTCATCTTGTTTGTGCGTCCGTCACGTTCCCCGGAGCGTGGGGCGTTTCTGTTGAAGGGACGTGGTGGGCGAGTGGGATAAGAAGATCCTTTAGGGTGGATCTCGGTGGACTCGAGCGCTGTGTCGGTAGGATTGTGGGACGTAGTTGGAGGGGAGCGCGAGTTTAACGTTGAGGGAAGCCCAATTGTCCGTGCGGACATAATTCAGTCCCCGCCGAGGTGAAGCGTATTTCTCTCTTCCGCGTGAATTCGGATATCTTTTAGAGGGGATGGAATTATTGTGAGCGCACTAGAGCCAAATGAACATCACCGGCTTGGCCACCCTTGGCAACACCCTTCAAACAGATCGGGGGCAGAGCATAATGTGCGTTATAAAATAACTTGAGAAAATATCATACTCCATCTGCTAAAACAGTAAATAAAATAACTTGAAATGTGTTTAATTAATTTAAGTTGCAAATATAGTCACAAAAAATATCAAAGTGAATTGTAAATGATTAAAGCTAAACGTATCAGCAGTCACGCTCTAAATTACTTTATATATTGATATTGAACAAAAATTATTGTCCTGAAGCAGCAGCTCCGTTAGAACAAAATACAGTGAATGAGTAAATGAACTCTCATGAGGTTAATATAGAGCTAAACCAAAACCAATAACATATAATAATTCAGAGCAAACACAATTAATATAGTGCTTTATATGTTTAATTAATTTGTAGCGTGTGTGTGTAGAAGAGGATGGACAGGACGGGATTGATCGTGTTACGCGTAGGGGAGCTTGTGCTGGCTTTCTCGTTTCACGTTAAGCAGGCTTCGTTTTTGCAGACCGGAAGCTTCACTTTGTAGGAAATAATATAGGATGAAACATGGTAATCGCTTCCGTGATTTTTGTTTTTTTAGTAGCTATTTTATTCACATTTGAGAGATTTATATCATGAGTTGATATTAGTCAACGTTTAAAAAAAGTTACCTGCATGCTGTGTGTAGAATTAGCTCAGATTTGCCTACATTTGAGAACTAACTACATCATGCAACTACATTTTATGAACTATCATCAGCAAGAATATGTTAGTAACAGCAATTAAAAATATGTTTCATGATAATCTTTCGTTGTAGAAACTGGTGCGTTCCCGGCATGTCTCAAGGTTTTTTCGGGTTTCCCAACGGATTTGTGGGTCCATGACGGCTGCTGTTTAGACGCTTTGCTCGAGCATCGAAACGACGACCTTCATGGACCCCCTGACCCGGTGGGACACCCTATTTGAGACGATCTTTTGAATATGCGTGTGTGTGAATGATATCAATCCTAGAATAGAAATATATTCAAAGGTTTCTGCCTCAACGTTTAGGAATTTTTTCATTAAAATGTATGGTAGACCATTTTTAAAATATTCTGTAGAAATACAAAGCTTTTTGATTATTTTAACTAGAATAGTAATACTAAATCGATAGCAAAACATAGCCTACAAGTAAATTATTATTGATTGATTATTATTGTTGAAATAGGGTGAAGAGTTTAAAAGAATTGGATGGAAAGAATACGACCCCAACCCCTATGACCCGCGTGGTTGATTCTATTCTCGAGTGTGCGTGTGAGGATAGTGTTCTATTAGGGAATGAGTCCGGGGAGAGTGGTTGTAGTGTTTGTCGGATAGCGGGGAGAGATATTTTCAAAAGCGGTGGGTGGCTGAGCCGAGATTGTCGCTGGCTCCATCGGGGGGGAGGGGGTTAGGGGATGGCCATGCACACGAGTGACGATCGGTGTGACGTTGGCCCGCTAAGGGGGGGGGGGACGTAGTTTGGAGACGCTCCCCCATCTTCGTTCCGCATAACTCCCGAGATGAATGAATGAGTGAGAGAATGGGCACTCACTGACAATGACTCTTGTCTCCTCTCTTCCGCGCCGTGGGAAGTGTTGTCGACCGCCGCGTGATCCCTTGAGGTCGTTGGGAATATATAATTTTCTTTTTTTTTTATTGGGACGGAAATTGAGGAGGCGTGGGTGTGACACCTCAATTTTCATGGGAGAGTGAGTGACTATGGTTTGAGAATCCAAAGTGAAAGGGATCGGGTTAGTATGGTGGCTGGAGTATAAGGCCTCGTTCACAAAAACTTAGCTCAGTGTAACTTAGCTTGACTCGGCGCAACGCCAGAGACGAGACCTTGAGAAAAGCGTCTACCAGGTCACAACGACTTAAAGCGGTGTAACCCGACTTGGCGTAGCCTGGAATTGAGCCCTTAACTCCAGCTGTTAACTCTCTTAACACCAGCCAATAGCACGGCATGGTTTACTATCGATAGTCGGGCAGCAATCGATTGCTATACTCGATATCTCCTCGAGCAGCCATATTGAAAACGTGATTTTGTTGTGAAGTCACATGTGGATACGTTTAAGCGAAACTGGATGCGGATAAGTTGATCGAATTAAAGCTAAATAACCCTCACATGTTCAAGAAATCTTCCATTTTAATACTTTTATAGTTCAACTCACTATTTACAATTGATACTTCACCCCAACTGAGCCTTTTCGGGGGAGCTGACTACAACTATCGAAACGAATTGACAGGCCTCATCAATCCATTGTAAGATCGAATTTGGCGGTGTTGCGCTGTGATTGGTTTGAAATTTAGCGTCTTAGTTCGCCTTCGAAGAGATAATAAGTCAAGTTACACCAAGTTAAGTTGTTGTGAACGAGCCTTTAGGGCGCGTTCCGTTTCACGCACCAGTCACATTGATGCGCTCCAAGTAATACCGTTTCTTGTCCTGCCGCGCCTTGGTGAGCTCTCGATGGAGCCCTGCAGCGAGCATAGTAACCACTCAGATCGCTCCATCGAGTGCTGACTTCGTCAGGTTTTTGTTTGACGATTGAAATGAGTTTAAAAGTAAGGAAGTTATTTGAATGAAGAGTTATCCGGTTTCTCACCGGGCCAGGTTCTCCATAACTTCCAACTTGTCGACGAGCAACTCTCCCATCGTCTTCATGGATCCAAGAATCGAACTCCATTTTTCCCAATTTTCTGCCTTATATTCACACAATATAAGACAGAAAAGTGGGAAATTGGGCATTGGATTCTTGGATTCCTGAAGGTGATGGGCGAGTCGTTCACCGAAACGTTGGAAGCTATGCAGAACCTGACACGGTGTGCAACCCGAGAACTCTTCATTCACATCATTCTCCGAGAAAGCCTACAGTCATACAAGGAAGGTATTTTCTGACAACCAGAATAAAAAAAAGAGACTGATTTCCCACTCGAATCGGCTTTCCATAGCAGAACTTTGGGCAGCTAGAAGAATTTCTTTTCATTTTTGTTCTTTTTAATTAATTATATCTCCATATTGTGAAAACATTCTAATGGTGTGGGGCCAAAGACTTGGACCACCGGAAATGCCAACCAAAAAAAATCGGCACCTAGTGTTGGAGATGGATGCTGAAGATAAAATAGACTGATAAAATGAAAAATTAGGAAAAATACGCGAGAGCAGAAGAAAAAATGCGTATATAGAACGTAGTAAGACAAAGATGAACATGGTGACTTGAAGAATCCCTTTGACGCAATTAAAATGTCAAGATTACCATTGGGGAGAAAACTGAAGGATAGATTCCACGAGGAAGACCGAAGTATAAATCCATGGGCCAAATAAAAAGGGATATGAGAAAGAAGAAGTACCAGGGTGGGATAGTTAGCAATGAATTGGGATGAGTGGAGAGCCGCTGTTAACGAATCTTAGGATTAGAACGATGATGATGAAATCTTCATAGCTTGTTCAGTCGTTTTAAGTTGAAAGACTACTTTTTTCTATATTTTATCGACAATCCTTGGCGACCGTTCGAGATTGCTATTTGGCCTTTCCGCACCTAAGCCATTCCGTTTCATATATCGCGCCAACTGCTTCAGTTCACTAAAGCACAACTTGTAACAAAATGCTTGTAGGCAGGTTTTCCGGAATATTGTTAACCTTGCTGATGAACGCTTTTAAATATACATAAAAATAAAATACGATAAATATAAAAACTTCCTTTGAATTTTTATATTTTACGTCTGTTAAGTCAAAAAATTGGAGTGTAGACTGTAGAGAGCGTAAAATACCACTCTTAAAATCTGCATAGTGTACCAGTGAAAAGTAAATTCCTGAAATTAGACGAAAATACCGAAGGAAAACATCAACTATATTTATAGATTGTTAAATATATCGTCCCTTAATTATCGATGGTAAAATTTTGACTCCTGAACTTTGGCTTAAATGAATAAAAAGAGACAATTCATACAGTCACTTTTTTGTTATATTGATCACAACACATGTTTCTACAACATCAGTATCACGTACTCTGCGGTCAACCGATAACTTTAGTCCTTGCTTATAAAGATCTGGCACTTCAGTAAGCATGGTTTCCTTCGATATTTGACTGTAATTTTCTTCTGTTTCGGTGGTGAAAACATGAAGCAGTATGAAGTCGGCTGTAGCCGTGATTTAAGAAAATGAGAGTGGAGATGACGAAGTCTTGTTTTTTTTCTTAAAAAAAAAGTTTTTCGTCCATTTTACGCCGGATACCGTTGGCGTTATCCGTACAGTATCTGTCAGTGTTTCCAGATAGTTAAAACTCATCCCGAAGAGTAGCTCGCTGACGATTGCTGCGTCAAGCGGTGACTGTTTCTTCATCCGGCAATTGAGACGTCGCGCTCGGCGAGAATGTTCAGCCCCCACCCCCGCCTCTCCCTCTCCTCTTCCGCCACCCCCACCACCCTATTCAATGCCTCCTCCCCACCAAGTCCCGTAGGCTCTTTCTCCGACGATTCACTTCGTCACTTCCCCCCGAACGCGGTGATCGCCAAGAACATATATCATCGTTTAACACTCCGGAGTGGGAGTAATTGTCTTCCTTTCTCTAGATGCGCCCAATAACTCCTATAAGGTTTTTCTCGAAGAGGGTTACGTCCCCGCTCAAGGACGCTCGTGGCTACCAGTGAAGTAGCTGAATGTAAACTTTATTGGATACGTGATCTTGTGTTGCAACGAACTTTTCGCTCCAGGGATTTAGAGATCGATGTGTGGAAAATCCTGAGATAAAGTGCTCCACACACAGACCATGTTTAATTTTTTTTTACAGATTTTCTTCATCCCTTTTATTGGTATTCACTCATTGAAGTTTTCGTGTTTTTATCGTTAAAAGTGGCTTGTCAGTATTTTACGTCCGCGGTTTCCTGTCATCATAAACTATAAGTATCCTTGTAAGGTCGGTATTGAGGAAAAGTAATGAATTAACTTCCTATTATTTCACCATTTTCAGAGTAGGTATAAAGGTTCTGCTCATAAATTTGCGTTTGGTGGCTTAAGATAAGACACTATCGTGAGCATGGTTTACTTCGCAAATGTACTGCGAAATTCTTCCACTTTTTAGTATGCCAATTTAAAAAACATTAAATTAAATGAATGCTGTTCCCGAGAAATGAGTATTATCATTGAATTGTAAAATATGGGGGAGTTGTTAAAATTCTGAATTATCAAATAAGTATTTCATGAAAAACTTCATCGGCATTCCATTCATCTTTGAAGGAGAAGATTTTAGTGGAATGAGTTTTGGTCTGTGTAAAATTTAGACCCATTATCATTATTTGTAACAGTTTTGAAAAATTTTTAATAATATAGGCGACGTCTTTCATCAGATTGGCGAAAAACAATTTCATTGACTACATTTATTGCTCTACATCTTACCCAGTCAAGAGAAAAATTCAATGCCGCGTCTTCAGCAGTCAAATCTACTGTTTCGGGTGTTGATTTTGGCCTATTCACGCTAAAATATTAAAAAGGTGACATTCTTTCAAATGATCAATAGGCTTTTGACGAAACTTTTATGTAATTCATTTATGATTACCTCTTTTGGCTCGTATGCTTCAGTTATTTCGTAACTCTCAGGTTCTGACATTATTTTAGTGGAATAAGTCGTGTGTGAATGATCAACTCCGAACATGAAGGTAACACATGTTTGTAACTCTCGCAAATTCAGTGGTGCTTTGAGTTGAACATGATATTTTCATGTTGCTGGTGCGTTTCAAAGCCGACAAAAAACTTATTTCTTTGCGGAAAGAACCACACTGATGTTTCCACGGTATTGGTTTTTCCTTAGCAAGGCAAGTATTATAGACAGGCAGTTCTATTGATAGGCGAGCACAATTCATAAGGGCTCCGTATTGATTTCTATCGAAATTTCCTCCTTTTTTCCTTTTATTTGGAGCGCCTCTCTTGTTTGGGATTGTGCCCTTGAATCTTTCGGAGCGTTAAGTAAAACTTTATCGCGGAAACTATACAATTCAGTTCAGCGTAGTGTGTGATGCGAATCCACCTGATTGAACCAACTTTGCACGAGGGCTTGTTTACTCTTAGTTGTCCCAAAATAACACTGTTTTTGGGGGAGAGAAAAAAGGGAATAAGAATATATTATTATAAAATCACTTTGCGATCACGTTTCTCTTTCACTGCTTCGGCAAAATACAGTAGGCGAAAAATGGAAAATTGTAAGACCAACATTTGAGACTGGAAAATAGATTTTGAGACGCAAAAAGGAACATAATAAAGCTACAGAGATAATAATTGAGGAAGATTAGAATAGCCCTCCATAGACACTTGAAGAGAATGAATAAGAAAAGACTGGCTCATAGAGTATTGGAATTCTTTGATCAAAACCAAATAACTCACATTTCGTGTGTCATACAATGCATGACAGAACTAAAGAAAATGAATATAATAGAGTGTAACATAGAAAATTAAAATTGATTCGAGAAAAAACATTCTCCACTCTTAGCGGTTTCTGTAGAAGATAAAAAAGAAATGAGGAAGGTTATGGACAGAAGAAATGAGAGAGAAACTGAAAGAAAGAATGTACAAGCACTGGAAGGTTGAAAAAGGGAAAGAGCGGAAATCATGAAAATTCTATTTTACGTGGTCGAAATTGGTGGCCAAAGATGACGAGAGAAAAGAAGTGGGAATTGGAGAGCATCTGATAGTGTTCTACTCCATGAAAATCTCGCTCTCTTCAGCAGCCTCTCCACAAGAGTCAACTTGTAAGGGATTATTTCAACAGACATTCTGATCCTACTTCATAATGGAAGTTAAAAAAATATGAAATATATTACCTGCGTGTGATAAAATTCATCTGTGAGTTTTTGTTGTGTTACAAAGCTCACCCTCTTCATCTACCCTCAAGGGATGCTTCGTATTATTATGTATGCCCCCTCAAGCTCCCTTGGAATATCAAAAATAAAAACTTTTTTTTTGCGTTGCCAGCAGGGACATTCTCTTTCGGGTGCAGTTACACCTTCGTCATCGATCATCTGAGAGAGTAGCAAGAGGCTTTCACATAGGGAGGCGCTGGGGTCGTCTTTCGCTCGGAGAGCCGGCCCACATCCAATTCGGTCCTCTCTTCATCCTCGTTAGTTTTGAAAGGAACGCCCACCTCCTCAAAATCCTCGCCTCTTTTCCCCATGCCTACTTCCCCCTAGGGCGTCTTGCTTCTTACCGAGAAGGGGCTTATTATTATCCCACCTCACGGACGCCGAATATTTTGACAAGCTTTCATTAGCCCGGAAAGAATAGGAGCTGCCGATGACTGCGTCATTCCCCTTCCTGAAATGCTCAGCCGCTCGACGGTGACATTAAAAAAATTGCTTTTTTAGCAAATTAAAATTCATGCCGCTACCTTTTTGTATGTTGTTCATTTATAATTTTCAGAGGAATAAACTGTTGATGGCCGGTCTTGCACGAACTTCCTTAGCTTACTTGACTAAGATTTCATTAGAATATTGAACATTTTTTTAAACAGCGGAGGATAGTTGTTATGGCTGTACTCTCGTGTTTTGGCTGCGTATTTTATTGAAGAGTGACCATTTGCTTTTGAAGAGTGAACTTCGACCTAAAGACGCCAGCTGCAGCACTGGTGAAATCCTGTCTCTTTTCAACAACAAACGTGGCGGAATCCCGATAATGCAACCTTCGCATTCCACTTACCGTGAAAGTCTTCTCACCTGAATGGTAAAGTTGGTTGAATGAAATGTCTTTGTTTATCCGATAATCGTAGAGCATTTTTAAAGTTACTTTGAGGTCATTTTTTCAGAGTATGTTTTATAGTGTCATCCTGGACAACGCCATTTTGGAGTTTCCATTCATGAATGGAAAAAAATCAGTCATGTTTCTTATTTGTTTATGAAAATAATACACAGACAAACATAGTTTCAAAAATATGAAATCAAGAAAATATAAAAGAAGGGACACTCAAAAAACATTTTCCCAAGTATCCTCCAAGTATCCAAGTATTTCCCAAGTATATGTAAGCTAATCAAAGTTTTTATTCGCGCCATATGAAATTTAAATGCAATAATATAACGGTTTATTGAAGACGTGACATCTGACATAAGTTTGCGAAAATCCAAGGCCTGAGTGCTTGAACGAAAAAAGACGACACAAAGAACGCAAGCATTGAAAAAAAACCATCTCTCATGGAAAAATATTAAGAATTAAGAGAAAAAGAACTAAATTGAAATTTTACCATTCCGGTTTGCAATTTTTCTTTGAAAATGACTGCTTTTCGTTTGGTGCCGGCGAACCTTGGCCCGGACCCTGGCCTTGGGATGGACCCGAGTTTATATATATAGTAGAGACAACGTTGACGAGTGAATTAAATTGATTCTGGGGATCCAAATGCCCGGAGGGAAGATAGCTCTGCAGTAGGGAGGTGAAGAGGAAGATATTCGAGGGAACTCCGGTGACCAGTAAGTTAAGAGCGGTCCGTCGGCTATGGGAGGGTCGCTCCATCGAAGTATCCGTTGGGCGGGCGGCCGAGAATGGCATTTCCTCCCCGTCAGTGCCACTAGATTTTAAGCGTCTTACGTCACAATTTTTGGCACTGTCAAAAAAATAAGTAGTAATTGTTACAATTAGGGCAGGAATCTGATAATTGGGCCCATTAACGCAATTATGAATAAGACGCTTTACAACGCTTTAATTTATATGATCGGAGGTCGTCGATCAAGCATTTTCAATGTCACCGAATCATCATCAGCTGGAATCAGCCTTGGCATTGAATCCCCTCCAGGGACGTGGAAAACATAATTTCTCCTTATGTTTTCATTGTCACATTGAAAGTCTAGTAACAATTTCTCAAAAAAAAGCTTTTGGACTGTTACATTGAATTAGCTGATCCCATCGGCCTGGTGTATTTTATTAAATTGCTAAAAAGAGGTAGACGTCTGTATCACAGATACTGCAAGAATCCTCGACTTTTACTCATTAGGTATTGCAGTCTCTACTGCAGTCTTGTACGTGAACGACCCAATAAACTACCTCCTGTTCACTTAAAAATGGAGCGTTATTCATTTGATTAACGTATTGAATTAACTCGTATTATACGAGTAACGTATGATTCATTTACCGCAGATGTCCGCCACGGCACGCATAGAGTGCCGCGTAATTTTCAACTGGTTGCCGTTGACCGGTTTTGAATTTAATTTTCTCACTTGTGGCGGTGAATGGGTCCGGCGCTGTGGTGTAAGAACCGGAATATAATCAGTGTGATAAACGTTTCTACACCCCAACCTTTACAAGAGTATGAATGCTTGGCTATTAATATGCATACTTTTTTTGGCGGGGGATGTCATGGCTACGGCCAGGGACGGTCCCATAATAAGTCCCACTGGTTAGGTCCCTTATCCAGACATCGAGGTCACTATGCGATGTAATATCATGTAAATGAAATCCTACATGGCTAGGTTTTGACTATTCAACATATCCAAGTTCCCTGGATTCACCCTTTTATTTACTGGTGAAGCATATTTTGTCATTTTCTTCAATTAGAGAGTCGCAGTAGATGCACCCAGGGGTGTTTAATCGCTTTTCACGAATGTTTACGTAATTTATCATTGGAAATCTAGCAATTATTCTGTTGAACTGTAGTATGTTAGCATATTAAATGCGTTATCTTATCCACTCAAAATGGGCGATTGTGTTTTGTAAATGTTTTCTATATGTTTCTAAGATATAGTTTCATATTCTGGCTCCTATTTTTTTAGCCTACGAGGAAAACGTTTTCCTATAAAATAACAGTAAAGCTGTCAGTGGAAAACGTTAATCTCTAACCCACTGAAAAAAATGGTATGGGACCTCCTTGAAGAGGGGCATATCAGAAGTTCGAAGAAAGTACAAAGAAAGGCGGCGAGATACGTATTGAGCATTCATAATAGGAAGGAGATTGTGACAGCGATGCTGAGTAATCTGGGCTGGGAGATCCTGGAAGAAAGGAGGAAAAAGGCAGTGTGAAACGTTCAAAATATTATAGAAAGAGGAAGCACGGGGGAACTACTCAATAAATTAGAGGAACCAACCAAGGAAAGAACGACCATTCCTACAAAATTAAACAGAGAATGCAAAAAACTTCTGCAGAGAAATATTCATTTCCAAGCTGAACAATTATAAAATGGAATCAATTACCTGGAGAACTGCGCATCTTCTCAGCAATTGTGATATATTTAAGAAAAATATGTTGCTGCATTTTCTTAATTATTCTGTTTTATCCTGGTCCTAAATTTCAATTATCTTATTTTATTTTCAATGTTACGTAAGATCCTTGATATGATGAATAGAGGATAGTCAGCGTTGTGCCACCAGACCCTGTTTACATGCTCTTAACGAGCTAATAAACATAAATAAATGAAATGTTTATATGCAGCTGTGAGAGTAAGCTTTATAAGTTGGCTTCGCAATTGTACATACCATTGCCCAGTGTTTCGATCCTTCTTTGTCGTATCTCGCCCGTTCGAGTCGTGGGGAATGAACATTCGCGACTACACGCTACATATCGCTTCTCCTTTCCTTTGCAAGGACCACCTCCTTCCACATTTCGACGGGGACGAGCGGTTTCCGATGAGAGAAAGAGCCCAGTCACACACGAAAAGACAAGATGTCTGAATTCGGACATACCTTGTCCACAAAGGGGAGGGGATGGGGGGTTAGGTTTTATATAATCCTCTCCCAGACCAAGAGGGCCTTCGTCCTTTATTTTTTCCTCTTTAATCAACTTGCTTCCGTCAGAGGAGAGGGCCGACGGTGGAGCATAAGAACATTAAGTAAAAAAGAAGCACTTGGAAGCCAGCTACAGACGTCTGAGGCTTGGTTGAAAAGTCTCTTGATCTTCCCATTCGATAAGTCGTTGCTTTCCCTCAATATTCTTCTTAATTCTATGATTCCTCTCATAATGCTTCTTCCTGTCCTGTTCCCCTCCATAGATCCTCGTCTGCAGGGCAATGGTCCGCACTAGAGCGCAAAATTACTTTAGTTAGACGTGATTCCACAGCTAAAGTCATTTTGCACTCATTGTTTACCTCTTGAAGATATGGACAACAGTGGTCGTATGAATAGGAGGATCACCCCTCTTAGATCAAGCCTAGCTCAAAGATGATTAACTGGCCCTAATCGCCTCAAATTATCGTCATAGTATGTATCCCATGGTTTAAGGTTTAACTTATTGGTTATTCATATTTTCTGAAGCAAATACACGTAGTATATTTCCATCCAATTTTATTGAAGTGCTAGTTTTAAACGCATCGGCGTTATCATCAGGTATCTATAATATTGTATCGTCATGTTGTATTATGTATAGGTATATGTGTTTTTAAATAACTGATATATTTTTTGAAGCACCTTGATAGCGAAGAATTAATTGACGTAATCGATGTATTTATTGTCAAAAGTTATCGATCATGAATATGTATGATAATTATGAGCTATAAGTTAAGTCGATATTAATTTACGCCACCGATTATAATTATTATTACAGTTCTCTGTTGAGTTGGGTAGGTTTTTGATGTACCTTTTTCTCTATTCTTTTCCATCTTCAAACAACTCTTCATCGCCTCATTTTACTCTTCAGCTCAGTATAACATATGTTTCATCATTTTGCACAACAGGACTATCATTTGCTTCCATTTTACACGCTTTCAAAAGTAGTACCTCAAAAAGCGATCTTTATCATTCTCTTACCTCCAATACTTTCCCTAGCCACTTGCCCTGGCTCATAATCTCCTTCAGCAATTGTCTTTCTTCCCGAATCTACCAAGTATGGAACCATCCATCAACCGAATCCACCAAGTACCATCTATGGAACACTCTCCAGCCTCAAAATTTACGTATTTAAAGGATCTTATCCTCTTTATCACTTTGCAAATCTCACGTATCAATTCCAAACAGTATTACTGTGTATGTGACAGTAGTATGTGACACGTTTCTTTAACCTTGCGTCGACAATTATCGACACCTCAATGTGGCGATAATATCTATTATTGCCGAATTATCCAACTCGCCGGCATTGCTCTATGGAAGTACATGTATAAACATCTTTATGTTGACGTCACTTTCTCCACATTTTCATATCGAGGTTCGTCGTTGTAAGTTGAATATGTATCGCTAATTCCACGCGTGCCAGAGGAAAAGCGCTTTCGTAACGCCAAGTCAAATAAAAATAGAACCCATCCATTTCCGGAAACTCTATATAAAACTGCGAAAGGAGAAATTGCTTGGTTACGCCTTACCGGTGTCATTGTGGGACAACGTTTACTGTGGCGGTGTCGCAAGAGGACATGACCAGGCGGCCAGTAATCCTTCACAATAAGAAGTCCCTGGCTGAAGAACTCAACAATTAACTTTCGGCTAGGTATCCATCCGCTCGACGTCAAGCACGACACTCCATTCAACACCGAGCTCCTTAGTTCAACGTTGTACAGTTATACCAGCGTGTAGGTCACATACGGGGTGCTAGAATGTCGGAGTCGGCTTCCCTGAGGGATGAAAACAGGCGAAAGCTTGGGACGGAGTCAAAAAGGACGGTCATAACACAAAACAAGTTGCTCGGGGAGGAGTGGGGGGCTTTAGGGACTTTTTTTGGGAGAGAGAGGGCTGCTTTCATCAGGAGGGGGGAGGGGAGTCAGTAGAGGTACGGGATGGGAAGGGAGAGGAGGGGGGAGGGGTTGTTTGGTCCCTGGAAGGATGGTGGCGAGGCTCTGAAAGGAGGGGTTAGGGAATCAAGGGGAATGAGGGAAGTGGTTGGGGAAGATTAGAGGGGTGTGTGTGTTTGATGTAGAGGGCGAACAAAAACGCTCTCGCTCCAGCTCGTCACGGTGCGGCGTGGCTTCCCACTCCCAGGAGCGATTTCTCCCTGGTGGCCATTCTCGGGAACGAGCGGGACTCGTCACTTTCGAGGTATCGGTGAATGGCGCTGGTGCATCCGACTGCTACGATTAGACCACTCAGCAATGGCGCGTGGTTCTTGCTTGCCAAAGTCCTGTTCATGTTTAGCGTGAACTTGAAATGCTGTAGGTGAATTGGAGTCGCGTTCATGACTGTGGTTTACCATTGGATGACAATTGGAGCTGGTCTTCGGCTGCACAGGCTCATGTATACATCCACCGCTTTGAATGTAAATATTTAAGAGAAGACTTATTGAAGTTATACTTCTTTGCGCCCGTTGGAGACTTTTGGGATGGGATATTGGTCGAGAAACCGCGTCACGCTCTTTTCCGCGTCACGCTCTTTTTTGGGTGAGAAAAATCCACAATTGTACTCATTGATACGAATTCCTGGGTATTTCTAATCGAGCTAAAAGGATGAAATTTTCAGGGAAGGGTTCAAATTTGGTGTCGAGTCAGGAAAAAATCGAAAATCCCAATATTTTTCATTGGTTTCGAGTCCAGATAGGATTTTGTTTTTGAAGTTATACTTCTTTGCGCCCGTTGGAGACTTTTGGGATGGGATGTTGGTCGAGAAACCGCGTCACGCTCTTTTTTGGGTGAGAAAAATCCACAATTGTACGTTTTTGTATGGTTTTTTGTACGTTCGAACTTTGAACAAGAGCATCGATGGGTGAGTCGGTAGCGCACTCGACTTTCACCTAAGAGTCCCATGTTCGATTCCCGGTTGGGGCGATTTTTTTTTTAACAAAACGCGATGGGGCGATTTTTCTTTTCAAAGTTCGAACGTACAAAAAACCATACAAAAACGTACATATAGTATATAGGTGTATATAACAGATAATATATAGGTGTATATTATAAAAATTAAATCACTCATAACAATATATCGAAGAGAAATATATTGAATAATAGAGAAAAAATGTATTTTATTTCATTTATATATCCTGTCTGCCTGTGTGTGTGAGCGGGTGTGTGCGACCGGCCAAAGAAGTATAACTTCCACCGTCTGGTCCGACGCAGACCACGTTTTTTTTATTTGTTGCGATGTTGCCTTGATCAATATTGCAATAGTATCAGTCACTTATTAGTGGCGTTCTTGCATGTGGAATCGGGGAAAATTAAAAAAAGACAAACCGGGAAAATGAATTGATATATTCAAACCACTTACTATGATTTACTGGCGTCAACCGTGATCGTGAAAGTTGGGACTGGTCGACTTTGGAAGTTTGCACCCAATTACTCACTCGGGATGACGACTCTCCCATCACTCCCGGCGATCTCAGATGGATTAACTGGGTCTTTCTACCGCTCGTTTTGACTGCCAAATTCTCGGTAGCACTTCGCCCTGTTCACGCTACAAACTTGCCAACCATACCTTTCAGCGTCTCTAGGATACGCTGCGTGAACGCGTTTTCACCCCACGGAGTTAGAAATGGAATGGAGGCGAATTATTCCTTGATTCTGGAAGCCGATTCCACATTTGCAATCTGCACAGTTAAGGCTTTACTCTGGATTATGTTTCCGGTGATTTTGATTGTCGTGAAATCAAATGTAAAATCCAGAGATAATGTAATGTTTGTGACTACGGTAGGCTACGCATACGCGGCACAAATTCCTTCCCATGCAACCCCGTTCTTGCTTCACCGTCACTCATGAGCGTTCACGGCCATACCTCCCTCATTTCATTTTAACCTCCTAGGTTCGCAGCATCGTAACCTTTTAAGTCTCAAACATTGCCTTCTTACTTAATAGTAAACGTTGAGCACCACATTGAGAGAATTGTAATAATGAATTACAATGATCAAATAAGTCAAACGAAAAGGTGTAGGTATAATTGATCGCATTGTTTTTTTTAACATTCTCTAAATTACATGGTATTTTCTTCTTTCGCCTGAAACACCGATGGAATTGCTTTTCAGTTTACCATTGCATATGCTAGAGAGGTCATGTCGGGGAACAATGGTTAACTTTAGACGTAGCGGGGATTGATGTCGATTGGTACGTTAGTTCTTACTAAACCCATGCACATGGGATTCACAAAGAAGGAAAGGGGAAGCTGTGAGCGCAGAATGGAGCGATCATATACGATGGAGGGAGAGGATGAAGAGCGTCGGCGAAAGATACCCTGCCGTCTGCTGCTGAATGAATGAATCAGTCCCTTCAGAATCAATATGTGTACCTACCCATTCTACCACCTAATACTCCACAACGTCCTCCCCCTACCCCGTAGGCAAAACCCAATCTGGAGCGTCCACCCTCAACAATCTGTCCCTATTCTATCCATGGGGGTCGTGAAAAAAATATTAACGCAGATATCTTTCGTATTTTTTCGAGGACATTGGAAGAGGCTAGAGAGTTGCAGCTGAGAAAATTAAGAAATATATGTGCATTTTCTCAATCGCCTATGCATCCACACAAAACATTTTACGAGGTGACGTGACGTATCTTACTTTTTTCTGGGTGAGAACGTGAGACATTCGATAAGATATTCCCGCGCTATTCAATTTATATAAAATGAATGATGTGATAGAAATGGGCAGGCTTAGAAATTCTTGGGTGATGTATTGGAAGAGACTGCAATGAAAAGAAGTAATAGGAATCTTAAGGACAGTAGGGCGTGAATGCGACACTGTAATTGAAGAGGATAGCTGGAGCAGAAGAGGTATGCAATGAATACGCAGCAAATTCTTAAAAATCAGCAGGCATTTCATCGCGAGTTAAAATTATATTACTCTGCTTACCCCGAATTGGAATGCCGAATAAGCCAATCACGTATATTCACTGGCAATAGAAAAATGTCTACTGATTTGTGTAATTGTGGTAGTGAAAAGCCCGGATGCAGTGGATTTAGATGTATGGCAACGATGAGAAAGTTATGGAAGAAGCAAGGAAGACACAGAGAAGCGAGTATTCAAATAGGTCAACGGGATCATTCATCTAGGTGGCGTAAGACCGCACAATTGAATAGAAATTACTTTGAAAAATAATTTTTTAGGCAGAATTAGGAAAAAAAGGTGTTTAATTTTAATGCTAGAATAGATAAAACCTGGTTTGAGAAAAAAAATAATTTGCATTTTTTATTGAACATCGTATATCAAGTAAGAAAAGGGCATAGATTAATGGTCTTGGGTCCCATTTTACGCTCCCCTCATTCCCAACTCAATATCTTCATCCACATTGTAGGTAGTTTTAAATAAACATGGTTGTGGTTTCGTAGAAGACCCTTTTCAGTGGGGGAGTCTATTCCCTACAAACTGACTCCACAGTGGGAGTAAAGTAGTCTCCGCGTTTGATTATCAGGGATCCCAAGGTCGTAAACCTTCGTTGCCAACTTCAAATGCTCAATATTTTATTCTTGTCAACTTCCTATCTCTCTGTCCCCTAATTCAATTTCTTGTTGTTTTATAGATGGGTTTCCAACAATATCAGCGTATATTGATTCAGCTTTGTTATGGTCGTAAACATTGCCGTGAAACGCCCTGCTGATCCTATCTCGCCCTCTCAAATTCAATTCAGTAATCTTTGCAGCTTTGCTGGCCATGTGCTGCTCTCTTCCCTCCGCTTCTTAGCCGATCCCTTCGACACGAGCCTTCCCCTTCTTGACGTCACACGCCGTGCAGGCGACTGCCATCATGATTCGCTACCACTATACCTATTCTCCTGCGTTTGTTTCTATCTTACCTAGGAAAACTTGAGTTCTTCTTCCGTCTCCGAACCATGTCTCTCCGCCTTTCATTTCCCCACATACTTTTAATCCCCTCCCTCTTTTAATCCCCTCTGCTCCCTTTCGGAAACTCTTTTGGAAAACGGTATTACATGGCCTCGTGCCTCTTTACTTTCCCGTGGTCTGTAATGTTTAGCTTGAAATGATCGTGAGTGAGCTATATATATTTCATTTTTTTCCTCTTCTTGCCAGGAACTCTTCTGGTGGTACTCTATTTTCACGCAGTGTAAATCAAAGGCTTGAAGAAATCAGCTGGGAGAATAATTGCATCATTATTTTTTGGCCATTCCCATTGAATCCAATGTAGGAAGAAATTTCTTTCGTTAATCGATTATTAAATTCTCTGCTTCATTTTCCTGCCGAGAGATTTATTGAATTTGTCACTTCCCAGAACGTTGGACATGAATGAAACAATATATTTCCTGAATTAACAGTGGTGGCATTAGTTTCCGCAAGTTTTGCTGACGAATATTTGGAATTTCATCTCCACAGTTAGAACACCGTATAAGATATCTGGTACCTACCGTAGTTGAATCTGCATTGTAGGTAATAGTTAAATTTGCATGCTGTTCTCGAACCTGGGAAATACAGCCACACAATTCAAGTAGTTCACCTTTAACTACGCTCGTTTATCTCCGTGTACTAATTTATTTATCGTAGTTTTTCCTGGAGTACACGAGAGTCGATGGCTGTCTTTAAATATCCGGACGAGTATCCCAAATGCAACGTTCAAATGACGAAGCCCTTGAATGAGGACTCGAGTGTGTGGAACGTGGCTATCTTTCTTCGCGTTTACAGCCCAGGGCTACGTGTTTTGCTGTCGGATCGTTAGCATTCGTGAAAGTGAAAGGTAGCTCTGTCTCCTCCCAGAAGAGTTGCTACCGCTGAGTAATAATCTCGGATAAAACGTACTAATCCGGCCTGCACGTATCCGTTGATGGTTTGTGAATGTCTCGATGGTTGCCATGACGATGCCTTTTCCTGCACATTTAGCCTGTGTACATTTGTACAGACCTGTGCCTTTGGGATTCTATGCTCCCCATCCATAGGGAGGATTTCAGGTACGGTGAGCCGCCGGATGTAATGTATTACCAATTTTTACTGCCCGCTAACTCCTATTCCTTTGAGGTGGCTTTGAAAATGACGCTTAAAAATGTTTTTTGCACATATAAAAGTTTATATACATGCCTATGTGGCGGCATATTATAATTGTGATGCTATACATCAGTTTAAATAGATTTTTCTTTTCAGGAAATGCATTTTTATAGTTTTAAATTCCTCTTCTCTCTCCTTCTGTTAAAATACACACACTTGTGGCTCTCCTTGCTGATTTTTTTCCTAAAAAGTTAATTAGATGTTTAAATTGAATAAATAGATAAAATAAATAAAAAGATGAAAAATTAAAAATCTATAAATCATTTCCCGTTATTGATGACCAAGTTTTGATATTCCGGAGTTCCGAAAGATATTAATAATTAAGTTTTGTGAAAAATTTTGAATTTTGGTTCGGAAAGCTGATAAACTACAGAGAAAAGACAACCGCGATGGAACTTAAATTAAGTGATATATGCCATGATGATCGGGTTAGTGCGATGACTAAAATACTGGCCTTTAATCCCTAGGGCCTGGGGTTGAGTCCCAGCTATGGCGAAGATTTTTGAGTTGAATTCCCGATTCCTATTCCATGTATCGGTTTGTGGAGAGCACTTAAATTGTAGCACACCGTCCGTGGGATGGGACGTTAAACTGGATTCCCATGTCGCCCTTCGTTAAGAGTAGGCTAACGCCGAATTTCTCTCCACCCTTCCTCCGATTCCCACGTTATCCTTTCCTCTCCAGTCCAAGAACTTATCCTGAATGGCACAAATGACTTCAGTTGTCTGTCACCTTCCAAAATAACCTACAGATCAATCAATTGATGTCATGGTTATTTCACATTGCAGTTTATTAGAGACCCATCATGACTTTGGTATTAGAGTGTCCCGACGGGCTCGGTTGGGCGAATGTTCGAACTAATTTATGGCATTACATCCATTGAATCGCAATCGTGTGAGGATAGCTTCAAGTATGTGTCAGCCATAAACTATTTTTTCTTGTTTATAATCCGTCCTTCAAGATAGGGCCGAGAATAGTCCATTGTGGTGACCTATGTATGTGCAATATTCCGACTCGCTCTGTCGGATAGAGTGTATTATTGCTCAGTCACTCGGATGGATTCGCTCTATCGGACTATAAAGTGTATTTCACGTGCTTATTTCTTTGACTGTAGGGAATTTAAGTGCCTATAATTTTATTTTTCCTCAGAAATTCACTCTTTTCTACTTCGTATTCATCTCGGCCAATTTTTGGACTATGTTAATTTGAATCAGCATCTTTCATCCTTGATCTTCGCCTAATACTCGTCACTCTCTCACTTTACGCTCTCGTCCTTTCCTCTGCTCATGATGTTTGGGTTCTAGAATCCGTTTCATCTCGAAAACCTTTGGTGGTGTCAATTCTGGATTTGAAGGCTTTACTATTGAAAACTTCCGTTTCCTGCACCTCCGTTTCCTACATGTCTCTTTAGACGTCATGAAACCATGGTGCCTTGGCTTTCCTATTTTCGAAGAATTTCAACATTCTATGCCTATTCTTCCCTCGTTCGTTCGAAAGACAGGTATGTCCTAAAATATAGCTCTTCTATTTTAATTATGTCTAATATATTTTCCATCTTGTTTACAAGTTCCTGGTTTCCTCGTATTCTATGAGAGTGGTTCTCCGTCTGATCATCGAGGTCCAAGTATCTCAGATGTTTCCTCTCTCCTCATTCTGACCGCTTGATATTCCAACCACTATTACGTGTATAATACCATTTATATAATATACCACTAAGTATGCCAACTCATAAATTAAAAATCCAGATTCCACGGCAATAGTATTCAACAGCACGGGGCATCCGTAATGAGGAGAAGTTTATGTGAACCCACGTTGCAGGAACGAACGGAACGAAATAATAAAATGTGACTGCGTAACTATCTCTGCGGGAATAAAAATGCAGTGAAAGACTTCAGTTTTAATGAAATTTCATTCCACTTCCTAGTTTATTTTTTATTCTTTCCTTACTATTTTCTATCCAAACTCTTTGCACTCAAAAGGATTTAGGAGAGTTAAAAACTACGAGTCATTGCCATACATTTGCTTGTACGCTAAGTGGACGTGTGCATATTATTAAGCAGCATATCTGGCACAGAATGGAGAATTAAGATTTTGAGGGCCACGTAAGTATATTTTTCGAGCATTCCGTGATGTTATTGCTGGCGTTCTTTCTAAAGTATCTGGCCTACAATTTTGAGATGCCCTTGCCAAAAATAGTTTCGTGACAACTACGAGGTCACGGTAGAGTTTCAGGGGCAAGAAAGTTGAGGAAGGTTGACCTCGCACGTTACTGACTTTTTGTGAGATTTCCTGGCACGCTATAAAAATATGCCTGAGTGTACGTGGGTCTGAATGAGAAAATGAATCTAGCTGAATGAACATGACAGTTGCCGACTTCACTTCTTTGAACCTCATTATGTTAGCATTCATGATTACTTAAATATTAATTGATTAATTGATATTATTTAATATTTAATATTATTAATTTATTAATGGACTATTCATGTTAAATTAATAATGAATACTAACTGAATCTAGCTGGTTGGCGGACACCATGTACGAGTATGACAATTGTATGATGACGTTACTACTCATCCAGGCTGTTCAGGATGGGGCGGTTTGGGATGACCCCTTCCCCCTTTATACTCCCCCTAATTGACGTTTTCTCTTTATAATGTATTTACGTTTCAATAACCATAAATAGCTGGTAGTGTAGCTATGTAGTTTCTTTGCAGCTGAATAATGTTTTCCAAGAAAGCAGACATTTTGCGTAACGTAAGATGATTGAAATACTCGGGGCAACATCTGACGAACGGATAAGGCCATGTGCGTCATAAAAATAATGATAATATTAAAAATCTTTATTGTGCAAGATTGAGACAAAACTATCCATTCTGCCATCTAATCCCTCGTCAATATAGTTACATAAAGCATATGATTGTCATGTTAGATCATTGTACGGTTGAAGTCTGAGATTTATAAAAGATACAATTCATTAGAAGAATTATATATACACAATATATAATCATTAAAAATCAAAGGAATTATGGTGCGTGAAATTATTTACAATTGTGCGAAAAACGTGAGGATTATTGTACTTAAATCCTTACGAAAAAAACACTGCAGGAAAAAACCCACACAAGAAGGGGGGGGGGGGTAAAAACCTCGTGAAAAAACATCATTACGATGGAATGAGAGAGAAAAAACGTATCTTTCCACTGATTTCAATTAAATAAGTAATTATGTTAGAAATTTAGTTTCAATATATGAAGTGAAACCATTGAAAATTGCAAAAAAATGATTGTAGCCAAAAATTGATTTAAAACATTTTATCCAAAACACGTTCCATCATAACACGATTCGAAATACACTTTTAATCATGTCAATGCTTAGAAAATGAAGTATAGCTGGTGAAAATTACCATTCTATAGATTTTGTGTACTAAATTGGGCAAATTTTTCCCTAAAGATGAGTTTCGGATACAATTTTATAATTATTACAACCTCGGAAGATTCTTGAGTAATACTTGAAACAAAATTGATGAGATAAAACATTTTCCTCAAATGCAACATTGAGCATTCTCACGTAGCCAAATATCTGTGGGAGGAGAACCACTCATTCATTCAAGTATTCTACCAGCTGATTGGTAGGTTCTTGGACAGTCCCCATTTTGTATCCCAACCTAATAGAAATTGTCTCGCATTCCCTCCTAAGGATGGCCCGTTATTAGATCCCTCTTCAATTCTTCATATCTTCTACCACCTCTTATTTCGTCCAGAATTCCTATCCTCTCCCTTCCTCTCCCACGCTTCCCCAGTGTTCTCCCCTCTATCACTCTCTTCAACATGCCCTCTCCTCTCAAAACCTCCTCCATCCATCTCTTCTGCCTTCTCCGAACCTCTGCCACAAGCTTCCTCTCCTCTCCGACCATATCCAATACCTCCTCGTTCGTCTTTCTCGCCATCCAGCTAACCTTCTCCATCCTTCTCCAAACCCACATCTCAAACGCCTCAAGCCTACGCACATCCTCCCTCCGCAATGACCAAGTTTCCGACCCATATAGCGCCACGCACCATATTAAAGTTTTCACCAGCCTCTTCTTTACGTCTCTTCTCAGACCCCCCCTCATCAATTCCCTTCTCTTCGAAAATGCTTCTTTAGCTAGCGAAATTCTGCATCTGATTTCCTTACCACTAAACCCATTCGCCTCCAAAATACTACCCAGATACGTAAACTGCTCGACCTGCTCTATCTTCTGCCCTCCCACCCTTATATTCAGCCCCGCCTTCTTACTTCTAGAAAATCTCATTACTTTCGTTTTCTTGTGATTGATCTTCATCCCATACTTTTCGCACTGCACCTCTAATGCATTCACCATTGACTGTAACCCCTTCGCCGACTGACTAACCAATGCTTGATCATCTGCAAATCTCACTGATTTTATCAGCTCCCCTCCTACCTTTATTCCTACATCCTCCTCCCCCCAAGCCTCCCTTACCATTTCTTCTGAATACACATTAAAAAGCAACGGCGATAGTGGGCACCCTTGCCTCACTCCCCGTCCTATCGTGGCCCATCCCGATTCTCCATTGGCTACCCTAACCTGCGCAGTCTGATTCATATACAAATTTCGAATCAGACGCCTGTCCCTCCAATCGACCCCTAATTTATTCAACACTCCCATTAATTTTGTCCATTCCACCCGATCAAACGCCTTCTCGAAATCTACGAAGCATGCAAAAACATCCTGTCCATACTCTAGGTTTCTTTCTACTAGAGTCCTCATCACCGCTATAGCGTCTCGCGTTCCCGTCCCTCTCCTAAATCCGAACTGGTCGTCACCCAGGTATTCATTCGCCTTCTTCTCTAGCCTTCTGTTTAGAATCCTCAGAACTACTTTGGCCGCGTGGGATATTAAGCTTATTGTCCTATAGTCTTCGCAAGTTTTTGCCTTACTCTTCTTCGGTATAGGAATTAGTACAGTCTTCGCGAAGTCTTCCGGCCACACTCCATCCTCATAAATCCTACGAATTAGCGCAAAAAGTTTTCCTCTTCCGTTCTTCCCCATGCTCTTTAAAAACTCTGCAGGTATGTCATCTATTCCCACCGCCTTATTCCTTTTCATGTCTCGTAGAGCTCTTTCAATTTCGCTATCTAGGATACTTGGTCCGATGCCATCTCTGTCGATATCGTCTTCCCTTTCTATATCTAACCTATTGGGCCTTATTTCTTTACCATACAGCTCTTCAACATACTCCTTCCACCTCTCCTGGATCTCTCTCGGTTCTACGATTACCTTTCCCGTATTGTCTGTTATCTTTGTAATTCCCCTTCCCTTATTACCACCCGTCAGTTCCTTTACTTTCCTATATAATGCACCTGCTCTTCCCTCTTTTTGGTATTTCTCTAACGCGTCGATCTGTTCTCTCCACCACGCCTCTCTTGCTTTCTTTGTTTCTCTTCTAAGCCGGTTATTAAATTCTCGGTATTTTCTCTTACCTATCTCTGAGTTTACACTCTTCCATTTCCTTCTCTCCTCCATCTCCCTGATCATCTCCTTCGTGATCCACGGTTTTCTAATTTTAGTTGCACTCACTACGCCTACCGTTGCTTTCGCTGCTTCTATAATTCCATTTTTCAAACTTCCCCATTCATCTTCCACTGATATAACTCCATGATCCTCACCCATGCAGCAATTTTATTCCTCAAACTTCGCACTGGATGGAGAAGGGAGAAGGATGGAGAAGGATGAAGAAGATCATCTGGTGAACGAGGTCCTATATGCGCTTATTTAATCGCCGGGGCCGCATTTTTTGCCGGTGCATTCACAAATGTATATTCTTTCAAAAATTAGGTGCAGTAGTATCAGTTTTATACGTAATACTTCAAGGAAAGTAAAACTTTGATTGGAATGTAAAATTCTTATTTCTTTCGTCATTACCACATTAATTCTTCGGCCACAAATAATAATATTTAAAAAATGCTTTCACTTGGAAATATGTAAATCAATGTTTTTTTTATAGCTGAAGAATCGAATACTTAAGTAATTAAAGTTACTTAATCGTCCATGTGTTTACAAGATTGTAAAAATTGGTATTACTTCTTAATTATGCGTAACATTCGTCATGTCGAAGCGTAGTCTAATAGTAATTCCCGTCCTGAGTATGGGTGACTTGCGTGATTTTCTTCTCAGTTAATGGCTTAGCAAATTTTTTCGTCATGCAGACATTGCGTAGCATGTATATGCGTATTTTCATGCATCAAAATGGGTAGTTACCTGATATTTTTATGCTGGAATAAATTACCGGGGAAATATGTCGTTTAGAAGCCGGCGACAAGGTAGACTAGGTCCGGGAATGGAGCAAAACAGTTCAGTTTCAAGTCCATGAGTCGCTTTGGTACTGGTCTATGTAAATGCCTCCGTCACAGCATGGATGCACTCCTCCTCCCTTCCCTCACTTGGTGGCCGCCAGCAGCGTTGCCCTCGTCGTCCTTGTCTCTCTCTTGTCATCCCTCCGCACTACTGCATCGGTTAATCGACGCCGTAAATCTTCTTTCTTCCCTCCTCCTCCAACCGATTGCTACTCGTTCTTCATCGGTCGGTGTCTGTGTGCTGGTCTGAGTACAAGAGCTGTGGGGAACGTGGCTACCAAGCTGCTGGCGGGATTTTGTTTAGGGTTCGTGTTTCCATCCTTGTACTTTTGTTAAGGCTTTTTGACGTCAACTATTCGGAAGCTGTTTTCTCCCCCCAGGAAAGGTTTTTTATTATTTATGGGGCATATCCAGCTTCAATGCAAGTCCATTCCTGAAGGATTATCTGCATGTACAAAGAGTATGGATCCAATTCCGGTACGGATTATTATTTTTACAGGGCATGTCCCCCCTGAGGGGTTTGGATTTTATTCGTGCTCACGTTTCGGGGCGTTCCCTGATCCGACCGTGTACCGGAATGCATTATTTGAGGCGGTCGGTCGGTTGGTGGTCGTAAATCCGTTTAGTTCACGTCAGTGTGTCGTGGCACCGATGAAAAAATATCGGAAAACTCATTCTGTTTGGCGAAGATGCACGGATATGCCTGGGATTCCTTTGCATTCTGCAGTTATCGTATGACATTCCTAAATCGTTTTATTATAAAATTGAATGATTGGATGACGGAAGACGTAGCCATTTACTATTCTATAATATTAATCGTTATTGAAACTGAATTTCACGAGGAAGCTGAAGTAGATAATCGGTGGTATGATAGATAATCAAGTTGGTGTACTGTAGGTGTACCTTAACTGATCTACAAAAATCATTTATTCGCTGGGCCACCCATTACTGCTTAATGTTATACGTATATTTCTTGAATATTCGGGTGCGGAAAGTTCATAATGGGGGATATGAAAAGGGGTGAAAGTTGCTTTCTAAAATTGTTCTATCTTTCTGAGCATTCAAAGGCTCTTGGTAAAGGCTCATTCTTGGCAACAAAGAAGTTGTATACATTAGTTATGTCTGGTATAACACGAGATTTTTTAAATTAAGTCTTTTTTTATTTCTCGGCTTCTTTTTGGTTTTTTTATATCAAAGTATAATTCTGACTTAATAAATCAGTAAAAATGTTCATTCTCTATGAAGGCCTAGTTCAGAAAGATGCAAAAGATTATTTAAATAAAGCGTTTATTTTCCCAAGTTCTGGTAGTGTCTTCATGGGGCTTTCACTCATTATCCTTCTTGCCCTCAAACCTCGAGCCTCTTTATAAATATGGAGGACAATGAATTCTGCTCTCAGCTAGAATTAACATACTTCTCTGAAGTCTTTTTCTCTGTCGAAAATTCCCGTCAGTGTGTTTGGTGGTGACGTCGTTCCCTGAGAATGCCACGCGGAAGCCTATATTGGCCTCGTCTTCATATACTCTCCTTCGGATTAGGACCTGCGCGGAATGGACGAAATTGAGTCGGTAAACGCATGCCGGAGTCAGATGGGGTTGTATGCACTACCTTTCAAGAAACTTGGGCTAACCGACCGCGCCTGTAGGTCTGCGCAAGTCCAACCTGCGAATGAATACAAGACCGTTTCGGTTTTTGAACGGGTGGTCTTGGGCGTACTCATGGCGGAGATACGGGAAGGGACTCAGATTCGGCTTTGCGCACGTAAGTTAAGCTTCGTTGAGTACGCGTGTTGCATAACTGTGACACAGTCATCCCCTGCCTTACACTTAATTTTTTTTCTCCTGCTCTTGACGTGGAGTAAAATGCAATTAGTATTCCGCTTCACGTTCAAGATAAGGTACCAACTTGCCATTTTTTTCTTTAAGAATATTTTTCTCACGAGCTGTGAAATTACATTCTGCTCCGATGTAGACATCCTCCTCACGGTTTTAATTTTTAATTAGTAAGGTTTTGGATGGACCCTAGGGATAAAAATACGCGCTCTCCTCTGCAAACTTTTAAACTACGAATTTAATTCTAGTTCCTAGTTCATCGGTCCATTCTTTTTTATCTCTTGCTTTATCATTTTTTGTAATTGATAATGATCGTCGAAAAGTCCGTACATATGAGATTATTTATTCCCATAACTGAATGTGTGCTCATTTTTCTAGCGAAAAGCTCTTCATAAATGTGTGCAAACTTCGTGACGATGCAGAACTAGTCATTATGAGCATACACGAAAGAGTTGGTGCTTAATATTTTGAGGGTGTGACCCCTCTACAATAAATGAAAGGGTTGCATAACGAGTCACTTTTGAGGTGGGTGAGTCTCTTTCTTCCATAAAGAAGTTGTTTTCTTGTGAATTGAAGATATTAATTCAGTATAATGGAGTGCCTACTACTTTGAAGTAATTATGAAAAGTTCCTTTTTTGTGCGTAGAAGCTCTGGAAACTTTTTAATTTATAACAACGTAATATAGGTATTTAACCCCTTTTTAATTTAGCATGGACCTTACTAATGACTATATTATTGGCAAATAAAATGTGACGTAATGCATAGTTTATCATGGTTTACGCAGCAAGTTGGTGATTGTAATTAGAGGACACAGCGTTAGAGAGCTCGAGAATTTGTTAAATTAAATACATCTGTGTCATTTAAGTTAGATTAACTTGTGCATTTAGAAAGCAAAATTACCAGTGGCATTAAGCAGTTGATTTCCACATTCGCTAATCGTTTATTATCACGTAGTAATAAGAGCTTCGGTTAATGCCGTGGAATATCAAACCAGCCGAGTGTAACAGAATTTAAAGTGTCTCACTCATAACTGGAAATATATGTTTCTTGAGGGCTACACGTTGATTAGAGAAAACAATTTAATTTATCTTTCTCATTCACCTGAATTAGTTTTTGAATTTGATATTAATTTTTATCAAAATGTGGTGATTTGAAAAAAAATGACAGATTTTATCTTTAACGTTAGGTGCTCAGCGTCTACAAGATAGGGCATTAAGGTGAATTACGCCTCTGTATATTCTCATCCTTCGACATTTTTAAATTTAAGCAGTTGGAGGCACTTTCCTGCAAACAATCTTAGTTTATATTATAACTTTTTTAAATCCCTAAAATGGCAGCTATCTTCAAACTGTCGTTGCATTACTCGGTGTGTCGGTGAGCGGTGTGTCGTTCAAGAATTAGGAAAATGATTTCTAATGAAAGGCATTCATTTTTAACTTTTACATAGATTTTATTTCGGGTGAAATGCTGACCGTGTTTCTGCTTTCTCAACTAGGTAGGAAAATAAATCCACAAATGTTTTGTATTTTCTTTGGGCTCCAATTTTTTTTAAGTTAAGCTTCCGTATTTACGAGTCACCACTATGCAATGGCATTCCTCTGGGAGTCGCATTAGCTTGTTAATGACATAACGTCATTACTTTTAATAATCGGTTTTCTGGTATAGCTTGACTGTAGTGCTTTTTTGCTATAAAGGGATGAAAAAACGATCATGTTTGTCTCTAAGCTATCACAGTGGGATTATTATCAAGTTGAAAAGCCGGCTTCAGTTCCATTCTTTTGGCTCTCGGATGGAAGAGATCAAAGACACCGGCCAGTTTTTTTCACACTGGCTCCCTGATATGTCATGAAGGCCACTCTCCGGTCAATCGAGTTGACGCTTTTGTGGTCGGCGGCTGGCTTTTTTTTTGTTGAAGGATTGAGCGTGGGAGATGGTGAGGAGGGAGTCATCATTCCGCTTCCGGGCTTTAGGTACCCTGATTTACGGCGATCCCTTCCGACTCCTAAAACTTGGTGACGAACTCTTCACCCATTGCAAATGCTGTTTATCCTCTAAACTTTTCCATTTCTACTTTATATGTTGGTTTGCCATAAGGATGAGTTAAAAATTCAGGACATCAATAAGTCGTAATTTCATAATAATGACATAAATGTGTTTATTTAGATGTTAATAACTAGCGTATTCAAATAAAAAATTAAATTCACTAATAAAACTGGTAATTCTGCTTATACGAATATTTTGAGTGAAAATATATTCCGAAAAGTTTGTATTATTCACTTGTACATATGATGGAAAATATCCACAGTGCTTAAACCATTTACATTTCTCTGAACATAACACTTTTTTATAATGGCTCAATTATTAAGATTATAATCATGATACCGCTATCTTTTAAACTCTACTTATTCAATAGGATTACGGTGTTGCCGATGGAAGAGTATATGTAAAACTAATGTAATAACTTAAGCATTGTGAAACAAAAAATCATCAGTGAATGCGTAGTAAAATGTTAGATTTAAATGTAGTAATGTTTTCATAACAATTTTTTTAAATTCAAGGCATTTGCCGATTTTATTATTCAGCCAGAACGCTTTTTTAAGTGACAAAATTCAGGATAATCCAGCTTCTTCAGTGCATTAGGCAAACCTACTCTTTTGCATACGTATGCGTGGTTAGCCAAAGTATGTTCTACAGGATAAACTCACCGAGAAGTGGATGCGGGATATATTATTGGTGCGTATACTTCCTCGGAATAGATTTCTTTCCGGACTTTAGTATTTTTATTCCATCTCTTATCCTGCGGATTCATGATATGAACCCCTCCCTTGCTTCCTTTTTTCCCTTACCCTCCTTTCTCTCCTACGTCTCCCCAACTTCCTTCGACTCTCCTACGTCTCCCCAACATCCTTCGACTCTCCTTCATGCGTCAGCCTTTTTCTTTTTCCGTTGTGCCGCCGAAAGGAAACGCCCTCTTCTTTCCCCCAACCACTTCAACATGGGGATGGCTAATAAATCGATTTTACTTGCTTTATTATATATAAAAATCCAGACGTCATATTGGACAGAATGACCTGAATTTCGGAATAAATTTAGTTTGCAAGTTTTGAGAAGTTTTTCCAAAATATATTTGTGTAGTGTGTTCCAAAACGCTTGTATTAATTGTCATAAAGAATATCTGTTCACATATTCTTCACTCTCTGGTTTTGGGCAATTAAGTATTTTCTGTTACAATTGACTAATGTCGAAAGTGTAGCTTCGATGTATTGTCACCTATTTTTGCTGTGCTGGGTGCATTTCTCTAAGTTACTCTTCTGTGATGGAAGGAAACTTCTTATGCATATCCTTCATTTTCGATGTATCAGACATGTATTTCAGAGTGCATATTTATCAAATTCTCTGTATTTTTTCCTCGATTCTTCCCCCAGTTCGTCCAGTTTTAAAATTATATTAATTCATTGATTGTTTTTTATTAATTTCATTCGTAAATATGTAGATAAGCTCACGAATAACTCCAATTAGGATTATATGCAGTTGCACGATAGAATACAGGTGGACTTACAGCCCCAGTGTCAATAAGTGCATAGTGAGGGAAAAGGAAACTCTTTAATTCTATAAAATAGAATCATTTAAGGGTATCCCTTCATCATGAAGAAATTCCACCCAGTTAAGTTTGGGACTGTCACCTTTATTTACTAAATAGTGAAGTTTGATACGTAAATCTGATCTGAGCAGGCATGGACTTCAACATTACCTCATAATGTGACAGATGAATTATTTGGCTATGGGTCTGAATCCAACGTTTAAGGATTATTATAACAAATGCAGTGTGCTTATTACTAATGCCACTATATAAAGTAATGATGTGATGAAGCCAAACTTTGAAACTTAGTGAGAAATTTGTTTTAAAATTTACTTCGAAGCTAAAAACACGGCATTCGTAATGGAGGAATAGAAGATATCCAATTTAGCACTTCGCGGTACACTATGCCGTCAACATTCCGAGGGGAAACGCATAGGATTTTCCCATGCATCGATGTCCTACGCGTAAACCCATCCGTAATCCCATTACAACGCCCATTTCCCAGTACGTTTCTCTGGGAGCTCTCGCGCATGCGACCCATATTCCCACCGCGAAGCAGGGGTGTGTGTTGGTTGGGCAAATGTCCGTTTTGGTGAGAGATGAAGACGAGGAGGAGAAAAGCCGCGAGGAGCTTCGGGTGGGAAATTATTAGAGAGTCTATGGGGAGGAAAATGGTATAGGGCGCTCCATATAAGTTGACAGTATGGACTGTCTTATGGGATTTCATTTTCTGCAAAAATCTCCATAAGGCTGGAGTTGCGATGTTGTCAATAGCAGCAGAATAATTAATATTGAGCAATGTATTATACTAAATGCACCTCTGGGATCCTACCAATATGCAATTATTATTCCCTAGAGTAATTATCTTAAATATAATGTGGTTTAGGAAATGTTTACCTACGTGTCCTAGAGGTGAGAAACTGTTGAGTAAGTTTGGTAACATTGTTCTCCATAAGGCCCATATCGTGAACTAAATATGGGTCTATATAGACAAGACAGGGACTCCAAATGGTGAAAAACGAGACACCCTCATCATTTTCTTCCCCCGCAAGATTTCCATAAAGTGGCAGCAGCGACGTTGCCAATAGCAGTTGGAAAATTTACAATGTGCTATGCAGAATGCTAACTGCACCTCGAGGAATCTTCCAACATGCTAATATTATTCCATAAATTAATTTACTAAAATTTAAGACGGTGTAGGAATGGTTGTCCTCGTGGCCTAGAGGTGAGCACATGGGATGTAAGTTTGGCAACAGCGTCCTCCATAAGGACCATCCTGTTAACTATATGTGGAACGCTCTATATAGTCGAGCAGTGGATCCGAATGGAGAATAACGAGGCGTCCTCTCCATTTTCTTTTCCCGCGACGTCTGCACTCTATCAGTCATTCTGCGCTCTCTCAACCCCTCCCTTCTTTGCAACCAACCCTCCTCAACCTCTTTCCCCTTGGTCCCCAACTCTCCCTCTCTCCCAACCCTTGACTACGCCCCGTTTGCTTGTGTTTATTTACTCCCGCGGTGGCGTTGCTCAGCCTTTCTGTATAAGGAAGAATCCCCATCCCTCTTCCCACCCTAAATTCCCTCCGTTCCCCAGCCCATACACACTCCCCTTTCCTTCCGTTCCTATATTCGTATTCTCTCCTCTATTCTCTCTTTTTCAGTCTCACGAGCATCGTATTTTTGTATTTTATTTATCGTCCGTTATCTCTCATTCTCGAGCATTTGAAGGCGCTTTTCCGCGTTCTCGTGTCCAAACTGCCACTCTTCTCAAGTATTCTTTCACCCTTTTTATACCATGTGTTTTTTTATCTCTTGACAGGGGTCCTGAATTGTTTTCACCGCGTCGGTTTTCCGTGTAGGGATTTTTATGGTCTTCCCTCCCAACCGATGTCTTCGATTCCCACAAAAGGCACTGTTATCCGCTAGAATTAATCTTTTATTCACCCTCCCTCCCTCCCTCTTCTTTCTCAAACATCTTTACGGGGATGGATTTTTTCCTGAATGTGCAGGGTTCCCTGCCTCAGTGGGCGGAAATATTTATCGGCCATGGTTGTAAAAGGGGAATGAAATCACTTTTTTACCTCCTTAGCAGATGGTGCTGCTGGAAGTTATATAAATCAAGTCGCCATGTCGTGAATCGTTCCTTTATTCCAACTGTTTCGAAAGCAAAGGTCGCCGATGCATTTTTTATTCGTCAGGAATCTGGTAGAAGCCCTTGAGAGTCGAATTAATTTATCAAGAGGAAAATGAAACGGCTACGTAACGGGTTACGCTGTCAAAGCTACGGGCACCTGCTTGTCAGTGCTTACTTGACACAGACGTTTTCCTCCGCACTCTGTAAACATTTTCCCTCGCTTCTGTTTTTAATCGTTCTCCGTGTGTTCCTTTCTCCATCCCTTGCGTGATGCCCCTTTAGCTGGGGTGCGTACGTATCCGAAGGCTAAAACGTTTTCTTTCACTTTACCTGAAGCTTGTTTGGGATTTTACAAACATTACCATAGTTCCCATGCCTCCTGCCATGAAGCACAGTGCAACCTTATGGCGGCTTAATTGAAGTTTTCTTTTAACAGGAGCGTATCTCTAATAATGACCTTCTGAATTAAGAAATTTGTCATAAAATGAGGGTAGCATTTCACAGTGTACAAAGGTTTTTTTTTAACTTGACGACCAAGGTCTCTTCTTGCAAGAGTCATTGTCATGCCAACTGTACAAAAAAGTGTTCAGGAAAAAAGTTTATTAAGAAAAATGGGAAAAGGAGTGGATGAAAGGGGAGGGTGACGAAATATACGACCAAAATTGGGCTGAAATCTGAAAAAGCTGGCCAAAATTCAAAAATTACTTCTTTCCAACTGGAAGTTAAAACGTCGAATAATCAATTTGATTGGGTTATGAGGTGACGCATGCCATTCATTCTAGTTCATTCGCTTAGCCAACAAATGAGGCTTTTGAGGGAAGTTAATTATTTATAAATTTTACGCTCGTTATATCATTCCGATGACAACGGGCATCAAGCATAAAATGGCCCAAGCTAAGAAAGCGTTTATTATGAAACGGCAACCATTGTGTTCAAAGAAGATGGCACTATGAACGAGGAAACAGTATGTGAAAACGTTCGTATGGACCGTGGAACTCGATGGATCGGAAGCATGGACCACTGGAAGTACAGACACGAAAAGGCAAGACGCATTCGAAGCCTGGTGTTGGAGGAGGATGGTGTAGATCAAATTAACGGGATAAAATAAGGAATGAAGAAGTATAAATAAGAGTAGAATAAGAAAGGACCATATGAAACACCAAACAGAAAAGTAGAACCAGATTGATTGGACACACCCCGAGGCACAATGGGTTTGTGAAGAATATAATTGAAGAAACGATAGAGGGAAAAGTCCCAAAAGGAATGCTGAAGCATAAACACATAGACCAAATAAAGAAGAAAGTACAGAAGTAGAACTAACAGGGAGAAAGGGAACTTACGTCAGATAGGGATGTATGGAGTGAAGCAGTCAACCACTCTTAGTATTGAACGACCAATGAATTAATTTTGTTCCAATTGCCGTTTTCTCACAATATTGCAACACTGATTTCAGTAAATGTTTCACAATTAAATTGGCAAAAAGCTCATTTTGATTCCGATGCACGCGGATATATTCTCACAAGAAAATCTCTAAAGCCTCTATAGTGTGACTTAGAAGAGATAAGGCGTGAGAACTGAAACAAATGGCATGTGTCACCTCATGTATCGATTGGTAAAGAATGACCATGCGACTTTTTATCTTCCGTTTAAAAAAAAGGAGTTTTGATTTTTGCCTAGCTTCTTTCTATTTCAGCCCACTGTAAGACGTGGTTTGTGAAGAAATTAGAGGAAAAAGGGGTGGAGATAGTATGGACCAACGGGCTAAAAACGAGGTGAGTGATGTTGCATAAAGTCAAAATCATCGTAGATTACGACATAGGCAGCGGAGGGATGAGATTATTTCATTAAGAAGGTTAGCCTTTTTTCTAGACGCAGAGTGTATTACAAACTGTTCAACGAACTCAATATGAGCACCATCTCAGCTTTGAAAAGCTTTGAAATAAAATCAGGGCGGTGGTTTTCTTCCACCAGAGGGTGTTTTTACAAAGGTGAAACTGAATTCCTCCTAAATGAGGCGTCTTTTGTGATCATGGCCAGAGGCGTTGATTTAGTGACCGGTTTGACCAGTGCAAATAAGGTTTAGTTTACCCCGAAGTTTATATACCCCAATTCTTTTTTTGATTCGAGCTTGAGTTAAAAGGGATTCTTTCGAGAATACTTGGTGGGTATGGGAGGCAAGCCTGAATGTATCTTCCAAAGAACGTGTTTGTCTAGGGACTAATCATAGGGATAATACAACGTAATTCTTTTCTATAGTCGTGAACATTTTTATGATGCATTAAATTAGTGTAAAAAATGGAAGTAAGTTCGTTTTGCGAGAATGCAGGTCACTTTGTGCGAAGGCCTCCTCCGCGCGTAATTTTCTCTCTCAGAACATGTCGGGAAATTAGTAGGTTCGAATGACAATTTTTGGTTGCTCTGATCGCCAGAAATGTCGTCATTTATGCTGGGCTTAAGGTATTTGGAACGAGAACAAATATGCGTAAAACTTTGCATACGTGTTTCTGTTAGTAGGTGCTATCTACAGATAAAAGAGAAAAAATGTACTCTACCGACATGGTTTTAGGCAATATAATGCTGTTTCATGACTTAACCTTATTGGACATGAGATATATTGCGTGATAATTCTATTGCATATGTTCAGATTTTCTTCTGAACGCGAAATTATAGATTTCTGTTTAATATATTGGTAAATAACAAATGTGAAAATATTCTTTTCGGGCTTCCGACCAGGATAGGTTTTCCATCTCCGGCGACGTTTCTATGGATGAAATTTTCAACATTTTCAGGGGTGTTGATGTTCATCAAAAGTGATGGAAGCATTGAAACGTTGGCAGAGATGACCTGGTCGGAAGCCCGAGAAGAATTGACATCAATTACTCGCCGGGGAAGCATTTTATCTTTCAAATATCTAGGTGTCATGCTCAGTCAAAGATTCAAAAAAGGATATTTAAATATACTTTACAACTAAACTTCGAATACCACACCGAAAACTCAAGGCATAACATCCTTTAACTAAAGCAAAAATGTTATATATATTTTTTTATCATTTCCGTTACTGTATGTATGGTTACTTACCCCATGTAGGCAGGTGTACTTAAATAAAATGTGGTCCTGGTATTTTACGACATGAAAAAATATCGATATGTGTTCTCAATGACCCACGATTACCGCCTCTCCAGCAACCTTCACTCTGTGACGTGCTTCTTTGCCATTGGTGGTTGTTGGCGCTCCGAGGCAAATGCAATTCACATTTAGGGTCTCTTGTCCCAGAGACCGTATGGAGAAGGGAGAGCACTGTAATGCCTTGCTTTTACCCGACTATCTCTAGTTCCGGTCTTCCACATTACCATGTGTCATGCGGTTCCATTCGCCTTCGTTGTAGTTTGCTCCTAGGCTTCGTGATCTAGTTTTAATCTTGGCGTTTGACAACATGAACGACTTCGCTCTCAAAATCCAGTCTAAGAAAAGAGAACGGTGCATTCAATCCAAAGGAGAAAAGTAGAAAAAACGTATTTATACCTGTTGCAAATTCAATGGCTGTGAATTATTCCTCGTAAAATAGTGTGATGATTTCTGATTCTTTTAAAATAAATTGAAAATCAAATGTTCTAACTTTCTAATTTAATTAAAACAGGTTATTAGTTCAAATACTAGATATTTACAATGCTAACTATTGTAGTTATCCCATGTTTATCTTCAAAGATTGCTGGAATGAAAATTTTACATTCTAATGATTCAATAATGCATTCATATGTTCGTGATGGTGAACCATTTGAGTGATTTGAATACATACTCCTTATTAGAATTTTTAAAGAAGTTAGGGCTTTGTTACTCTTGAGCAGACAAATAGGTGTTATAATTTTACGAGAGCTATATTGTAAATTATCGACAATAGGTGACTTTCTCTTTTAAGAGGAACAAAGGGGCACATATTTCTTATCAATTTAATGCCCATTTAATATCGTATAATGTGCTCTACAATACTTTATATTATATGCAAAATTGGCATTTAAGTTTACTAATTACGCTTTTTAAGATGCTTAGGAAGATATTATCGTTAAATATTTGCTTCTACTGTGTTATGTGTTAGCCTCTCAAATAACTAAAGGTTTGAATTTTATTCTTAAGATAATATAGATGACCCTTATTTCTTAATTCTAAATTTTAAAATGCGATGGTGGGTGGCGTAACATGGTGGAACTCCTTCATGATGCACAAAGGGTAAGAAAAAGACTTTGCTGTTCCACAAAATAAAATATATTTGCGACCGGTTTCGATACGGCGTATCATGATGATACGCCGTATCGAAACCGGTCGCAAATATATTTTATTTTGTGGAACAGCAAAGTCTTTTTCTTATCATGATGATACGCCCTATCGAAACCGGTCGCAAATATATTTTATTTTGTGGAACAGCAAAGTCTTTTTCTTACCCTTTGTGCATTCTAAATTTTACTTTAACCTAGGTGTATCTGAGTAAGTGACTTCAAAATTTGATTTTTACTAGCACTTGGTGATTATTGCAAATTATATGAGAAAATTGAGGGAGTTTTCTGCGTATCTACATCGGCCTGTCAAATTATATAAATATTCAAGCTAACTACTTCATGATGCAGCTACAGTTTATAATATGGCTTACCTGAGTATTTTTTTCATTTGTTAATAGCAAAGATAACGTTTTTTTCTCTTATTTCTTGGCTCCTTATCTCCATATTTGACTTAACTTATTTTTTTTATACATTCACCGCAGTACATATTGATCTTTTATTTATCTACATCCTTATGGCATTTCGTGGTGAATCAATTAGGGTAGAGAACATCATTGCGATAGTCCCAGCAAAATAGTGCGACTATTCGCCTTTCTACTTCCAGTTTGTAAGTATAGCGGAGGAGAGAATCTTAAGTGATTAATATTTAATAGCTGTGCAGTGGCTTGAAAACATCTGTTATGGAACTAGGACGCTCAGGGACCTCATTGAAAATACTCGTTGAAAAGATGAACTCTCAATGGACTCTTGCGTAGGCTTTTGACTGCTCTCTTAAGTACATTCCGTCTTTGCGAAGAAAAAAGAGAAAACACTCTTGAAATGCAAATAGCCGTGTGTACTCTGGCGCAGATGTTCGTGATCCAGAAGCGAAATAACCCAAATTCCTCCCCGGCTTCCTTGAAACAAAACGGCACTTGATCTCATGCGCTTTTAAGGGGAATTGTAGGGCCGGCCATACAAGTCGACCTACTATCCGGGCGCGAGGGTTGCTTTCAGTCGGAGTGGGTTGCAGGACGGAGTTCCCAAGAGGGTTCCATTTCTTCTTCCCGCGTCCTCCCTCTCTCGCGCTTCTCGCTTCACTTTTCTTTTTCGTCTTATTGTTCTTATCCTTTCTCTCTCCATCGCCCTCTTTCCATCACACTTCAAGCCACCGTCAACTTCTAAACCTTAGCTCGTATCCCTTGAAAGTAATCGATTCGGCGCGCTCACGGTGAAACGGGTTCTACCGATCCAAGGCTTACTTTTTTGATACCCTCTTATCCCTTCTCGTGCATAAGTCAAGTCTTTGGAAAGGAAAGGAGTCTGGAGTGGCAAAAAAAGTAGATGGTGTCTTACCAAAAAAAAATTTTACGCTCCAGTGTCCCATTTTTTCAGAAGTTCATTGGGCAAGTTGAAGGGGTGAATGAGCTATCGAGATGGAAAGCAAGGATATAGAAATCAGCTGTGGAGTGTTGGTGGAGGAGTTGTGAGGGGGATGTGGAATTGGGGGAGCTTTCTCGGGTGGGAGGAAAGGTATTTTCGTGTGAATGAGAGCGGGAGGTACGTTGAGATACGGGTTCTTCGTATTAGAACTCATCAGTGCACCCGCATGAGGAGACTCGTGCGTGACGTTGGAACGTAGGGCCAAGACATTTATAGTGTACCATGGGCTCATGAAGGCTCACCCGCCTGATGGCCCTCGATTCGTTTTCTCCCCCGCCATACACTAAGAAAGAAAAAAAGTAATACTTTCATAATGACAAGCATGATTTTTTTAAATATCTCCAAAATAAATAAATTAGAAATAAGAAATAGAAAAGATATTACTTCTTGTGCGCTAAAACCAGCATTGAATTTTCTTTCTCAAGGTACTCTTATCTTTTACGTGGGACCATTACTTCTAATTCATTTGTGCTAAAGGAGTAAAGTCTGAATGTGATAAAATTGATGTCTCAATTGATTCCTTTTGGCTGTTTACATATATTCTTCAACAATGGCACGATTCGCTAAAGGGACGCTTGTCGAATAAGTACTGGTTTGGATAATTTTGGGACATTTTGTTAAAGTTCTCGGATATTTCGAATGTAGATGAGGTTACAAAATGTAACGATAAAATGTAAGAAATTTTATTTATTACCCTTATTGTTGTCCTTCCTTTCTTATGCCTCTTCTCTCGAGTTTGTACAATGTACATTTTATCCAATATACTTTTGCTAGAGAAAAAAAAACTACAAGCGATGCAACTGATCTTTGCTTGCATTTCTTTGGAAAGTTGACGTGATCTGGAGTCGAATCTGAACGTGTTGGTGTGTACAAAGTAGCATATTATGCATTGTGGAATGGGTACAATTTAAGATGCGCAGAGTGTAAAAGTTGTTCAGCTTCTTATTCTTGAAAAGATGGAGGGGAGCATGAAAGCTTTGCAGTTTTTGGCTTAAGTACCTTTTTTGTTTTATGGATTTGTTTTAGGGGTGACGTGCTCAGTTTGGCGGATATGCATCGATTTTGTATCAGTGCTTTTGGTAAATTATGTATTCCTAGAGGAACTGTATGACGATTAATAACGAACAACCGTGAGAATGTATTGTAAATGTCACATGAACACTTTCGCCGCATTTCTCAGATGAGAGTACAGGGTTTCCGGGGGATTTCCGCTGCGGTGAGTCAGGATTTCCTTGACGATGTTCGGAATTCCTGAGGTCTGGGACTTATGAGACTTGGAAATGGCACTCTACGGCGTATCAGAATCGAACTGAAGATTGATGCTTCAATGTATTAATAACGCCGTCGGTGAAATCCTTACTCAACGATGCGGCAACCCCTGGAAAAGCCTGCACCTTGTGTCTGTACCTTGAACAGATTTATGCTGCTGATAAGAAGGAAGAATTTGGCCATTCTACACTAAATTGATTGCATACCTGATGTGCATCAGGTAACCCAGAATTACCGATCTGAGGTAAAGCTTTCCTCGACTACACGGATTTAATGTGTTTCACCGGAAACGACGAGCTTCTTTTTAAAGAGAAAATAAAATGAGACGTTTTGATAAGGTGTCCAATTTTCTTGCTTAGCATTAGCAGATAGATTACGTTAAAGGCATTTCCATTATTTCCGGGTTTCGCTGCATTGGGTCAAGACCTCCGGGTCTTGGTTGTGTTATCTGGATAGTGATACTGTTTCGTAGCCAATGTGGGCCACATCTTCAGACCAGGTACGAATGCCGATTGGTGGAAATCGGCAATTACTCGCCGTCAAGTATCATGGAAATGTCCGCATTACAGCGCTGCGAAATCCCGAAGCAGATTACGTTAAAAAGAAAATAGACTCATAGGATTGAATAAGAATATTTGAAGTAGATGCGACTTACACTTGTATCAGTGCAACTAGTGCACTGATACAAGTGTAAGTGTTACTTCTGGCAATAATGCATCTGTTACACGATGACGCCATATGCATATGGCCGTGGGATTTCGGAAAACATATTATTTTTTGCACATATTCGGATGAATATTTTGAGCAGCATAGAGTAAATGGAAATATTTGATAAAGTTTCCTCAATAAGACTTACTTCTATGCAAAATGCCAGTAGAAAAGCATAAATAGAAGTATGAGAAAGTGTTTTAGCCTGCCCTCAGGAATGTCATTGCGGAACGCAAAGGGAGCTGGCCAATTAGCTTGCTCAGTCATCTTACCTTAAGAACCTCCCTTAGGCTTTAACTCAGATCGGTAATTCTAGGTTACCTGATGCACATCGGGTATGCAATCAAGTTAGTGTGGAAAGGCCAAATTCTACCTTCTTGTCAGTAACCTCCCTTAGGTGCCAATTCACTGGGATAATTTCTCCCGTATTCGTTTGGGTTCAGGAGTAATAATCAATGTAAAAGTTTCTTCATTCTTTTCTTGTCATTAATGTTGAATATTGGTACCTGCCGCCTGGTGCGGTCCTTTATAGTACAAATAACCAAAGTTGCCCTTGTATTAATTTTATTGTCAGAATAAAAGCCTAGGAATTCGTTAGAGTAGATTAGGATTCTAAACGTAGTAGTACAAGTAGGCATGTTAGCAACGCAAAATATCGTAGGTGTGACTCCTACCTAAGATATAGATGCTGTGTTCATCGTATGATTGAAGAAAAAGATTGGGCAGACAACATTATATCTGTGGTTGGAGCGCATACAGTATAAATCTATCACCACAACCGACTTTAAGTGTTGTCTCACATTCCTGTGTATCTGTGTGAACAAGTTTATTTTTGCAGTCAAAGCTGGTGTTAATATCAGTAACTACAGTATAGTTCGTGAAAAATTAGGAAAAAAAACTAGTGTCTGCTAACAGTTTATCTGAAAAGTGTTTTCGGTAGGTAAAAGCAGAGGGAGTTGGGTTAGGAATGAGTGTGTAATGGAATAATGTGGAATGAATGCTCAAATATCGGGCTTATGCGAAAGAGGTGTGCCTCCTTGGTATGGCTGTGTCAAGAGAATGAATGAGAATGGATGAGAATGGATGAGAATGGATGAGAATGGATGAGAATGGAAGAACCACGAAGATTTATAATACAGGAGTGAATGTAGTGAGACTTTAACGGGTATACTGAGAATGTCATGGGTGAATGTGGTGGAAGAGACTCTTTAGAGGAGGAATATTAGGAGTAGTCTTACAAGAACATGAGGGCTTGTATAAAGCAGTGAATGAGTGTAACCGAAAAAAAATAGGTATGCAAAGATTGGGCAGTATTGAGGAAATCATCAAAGCAGAGTCAGCTTTACACTTATCGCCGAGAATCAAACTTTTTTTAGTGTGCTCATCCCGAAAGGAAATTGCGTGATGGGCATGTATGGTTTGTATATTTTAGTGCTCTGGCTTGTTTCAAACGATTCTAACGACATTTCAGTTCCCTAAATGTCTCGTACATACAGTGGAAATATTAGGTCTCATCTAATCCAAAAGTAACGCGCCTGAGTCAACGAAATCCGAAAGAATTTGTACATTTCGGCATTTTGGCAGTGACTTGTCGTAACCGAACTAAGCGAGACAATGATTACCGTAACGCTGGAAGAGGATCAGACCTAACTTTCGTTCTTTTTCTGGTTTTCTTTATTCGTTCCCGCAGTGGTGGAGTCCGATAAACTCGTAATATTACGACCTTGGGAAGACATGCTTACGGCGTATATCGTGCTTTCCCATCGATTGGACGAGAGAAAATGCTTTCCTCTGGAACGTGAGCGGACTTAACTCCAGGTTATCTTGCTGGCTTTAAGCTTGAAAAATAAATATCGAGAAAAGCTGGCGGTCTTAGTCTGTTTCATAGATTGAAGAAGAGGGTAGATGGAGCCGTGATACAATACCAACGAAAATGAACTGCTTTTTTGCTGGAAAAGTAAATTGTCAATCAAAAATAGCTATTTCGCCCAATTCGACATTAATATTATGAATAATGCTGCGTTTCTTGGAATTTTTTCCATTTTATAGTTTTACGGGTAAATAAATACGGTTAACAATTTTGCTATCTTTACCTATGTATGTGGACGAAATAAGAGGAAGTAGAATATATGAAGAATTTAAGAGGGATCTAATGGTGGGACATCCTTAGGAGGGAAAGCGAGACAATGTCTATGAAATTGGGATGCAGAATTGGGACTGTCCAAAAACCTACCATTCAGCTGGTAGAATACTTAAATGAATAAATACCTATGTTATCGGCGTATTGACCGAAAGATTGGCCAATTCAACATGGCCAATAGTGCACAATATAATTTAAATACCCCGCTGTGCTATCACACCGTAGAGTTCCGTTTAGTCTCTTATTTAAGGTAGTTTAAGTGAAAAGTAAAAACATTCGCGGCGTCGAATGATATGTGTAGTATTATGGAGAATTTGTGTACTATAGTTCCAGTCAGAGATACATTAAAAATAGGCGAAAACATTTTAATTTATTCTGCCACCAACTCTATGGCTACGGATTAGCTGATTAGCGTTTTGGAAATCTACACTAATCAAAACTATTTATTATTAATTGGAAACTTATATTGACAATAAGAAGAGCTAACCATTGGGTCACCTTTATTTCCTCTGCTAACCAACGTCTTAATGGACTACTTAGAGTAAAATCTTTTTAATGCCGATTTTAATCGTTTATCTAACGTATTTTATTTGTTCGGATACGTGGACGATATTTTATGCTCTTGGACAGGAAGTCACCAAAAAGCTTTCACGTTTTTAATATTTTTGAAATCATTTCACCCTCGCATTAAATTTTTAATGGAGACGGAGTCAGGCGGAATTTTAATTTTTCAGACCTAAGTATCCCTATCACCAATAATAAACACAAAACCGCAAAATTCCTTTAACCCAATTACATAGACCATGTCATGCCCTCGGACTCTTGCCACCCGTGGTCCCATGAAACGTTCGACTTTCTACTGTGATTCATCGAGCCGTAAACATTCCGCAGGCAAAAGATAATCTTGATAAAGAATTCAGTGTCATAAGACTGACAACAACGGCTAACGGCTATGAAGCAGACCTATTCGATAAGATATTAAACAAGATATATGAGAATATAACTTAACAAAGCATTAAGCAAATACAGCTAACCGATGTTAGAAAAATAATGGGCAACACTACCCTACTTAGTTAGGCAAAATTTCCTACCATTGGCCAAATCCTTTCCCATCGATACAAAGTCAGTTTTTACACAAAAATAACAACCCTATAAAATATTTTACGCTGAAACTCGTTTGACCCCATCATTAAATCAGGAGTTTATAGGTGTAGCAATACTTGGTGGCACTTGCTCGCATAGTAAAAGACGTCAGGGAGAGGAGATCATTCTAGAGAGGAGGGATAAGGGTCCTAAGGTTCTCTCTAGAAGTCCCTAACTGATTCCTTCGATAACTTTGCCCACTCATCAACGCTTAATTCGTTGGCGAGTGCCACCAAGTTTCGCTATACCTATACGAAAAAATGTGACACGTGTGGTGCGGTGTACGTGGGTCAAACAGGATGGAACTTCGAAATTCGTGCGTCTAAACACAAAAAGTGTCTGTCATATAAAGATCCCAAATCCCGCCTTGCTAAACATCAAATGGAGGAATTTCATAATTCCAATTTTAATGTGATCGTACTCCGTTTCCAAGATGAAGGACGCCGCCGCGCCGCCTGGACGTGATGAAACAAGTGGTAATTGTCAAGAGGAGAAGGAATAAAAAACAAATTTGTTAAATTGCATTGAATTTGACTTCCACTCCAAAATATTGGACCTGTGCCACAATTTGACCTGAAATTATCATAACCTAACTCAACCAACTTTCTCCACTCCCTCTATCTCTCAAAATGTCTTCACCTTATCTTCACTTCCATTCCGTTCTCTCTAATGCTATGACTATGACGTACTTCATTTGGAGAACGATGGATAAAGGGCCCAATTACCTAGGGATAATTTTAACCCCCCCCCCCCAGGACTGAAAAAATTATGCATGACGGAAAAGGTTTTAAGTTTTATCTGATGATGGCAGCATAACAGTTAAAACACGTGTTATACACGTTTGACTCAATAAAGAGTACAGTACAATATCAGTATGTTGTTCGTTCTAATTAGAAAGTCTCAATGGCATCTATAATAGCTTCTTCTCGCTCACGAGACAGATGAATTTTTTTTAACCTGTTCATTCTGCAGTTATGTTCCCAAAATACGAATGGGTAGAAACGGGGAATATAAGTAAAACTTTGAAGGAATACAAGTTGAAGATTAATGCCAAGAAAACCAAGGTTATGGTATGAGGATAAACTAGTTAAGACAGAATTGCGTCAAACTTGGACAGAAAATAGTTTCGTAAGTGGAAGAATTTTGTTACGTATCTCGGAAACAGGATCATGAGCGATGGAAGAAGAAAAAAAGACATTGTGACCAAGCAGCATAACACAAGCAAAGTGGGCAGTCTACCAGAAGAGTAGTCTCATGACAGCTAGCAACACAAGCATGGAAATAAGGAAGAAAATTACTATAGCATATATCTGGAGCATGCTATTTTGTGGCAGTGAAGCATGGGCAATAATTGCCTCAGAAATAAAGAGACCGGAAGCAATGGAGATGGGGTGTTGCCGAAAAATGATGAAGATTAAATGGATGGAGAGAATCGCAAAAGAAATCCTACGAAAAGTAGGATAGAAAAGAATTATTATGAAAACTCGTAGTAGGAGAGGCAAACTTATTGGACACATTTGGCGACACAGCAGCTTGATCAAAACATTATATGAATGAGAAATAAATGAAAAGAATAACCGCAGAAGACCTAGAATGGAATACATCAGGCAAAGGATGACGGGCGTCTATGTGAGTACCTAATTATGAAGGAATGAAGCGGTTGGCAGAGAGGAGAGTGGAATGGAGAGCTGCTGCAAACAAATCTTCGGATGGATGACTGCTGATGATGATGAGGAAGGGGAAAGTGACGGCGCTTGACCACAGGGGTCGGTAACCTTCCCTTCCGTGCTGGTGGATAACTCTTTAATGAGTCGGTCCGTCCACACACTCAGGGCGAAGCATTTCAGCTGGTAGACCCCTCTCTCGAGCGCTCAGTAGTGCACACGACCGGAGGGAAAGTGCATGCATATTTCTGCACCCGGGGAGTACAAGACCATGGAGAAAGTGTGTATTTACACTCTCGATGGGATCAGAAGGATAACGAGCTGGTGAAATTCGGAACGGTGTAGCGGCTCCCGCAGCTGGGAGTGGATGGATAGGTGTGTCGCGTTAAAGTGCATAGGTAAAGGCTAAAGAATATCAAAAAGCGCTTAAATGGCGAATTGATGGTGAGATTTATCGGCAACTCTGAAATAAGATGCTTATGAAAATAATTATTCTTTTGATCCTATATACAAACTATTAACTTTTTACGAACCAAATTTCTTTATTCACCTAATTTTAATTTTATTAACAGCAATGTCATCGACCTCCAGATGTGTTTGCGGAGGCAAATTTTATTATTAGAAATAAGGGGAAGACATTTTTCCCAATAAATTTATTGTACTTATACAATAATGGAGATCAGGATAAGATATAATCTTAATTGAAACACAAAGAATATGCGGTATTCTAGGGGGTTGTTCGGGATTCCGACCGGGTCAAACTCTCCATTTCTGCCGACGTTTCATGTCCTGAGGATGATGAACGACTCGTTCGTCGAAGCGTCGGCAGAAATGGAGAGTTTGACCCGGTCGGAAACCCGAACAACCCCCAACATCGCCTTACGCCAGGAAAGCCTTAGATCTTTCATGCTGTTTTTAGAGAATTACGTCACTGAGCCATGCAATACCAATTGAAGTTTACGCTCATTTAATACCGTAAATGCTCCTATTTGACTCCCTCCAAACGTCCGCAATTACTTTGGATATGTCCAGGTAACTCCCCTGCTCTCGGCAATCCGGGCACTACCCTCATGGATATTTTTTATGCACGCCCTATAAAAATATACTGTTTCTTAATGGCTTTCCTCAAATTGCCTGGAGACAGAATATTTGAGTCGATAGTAACTTGTTTTCCTTTTGCCGTACTAGGAACTACTAGTGGATTACGAAACTCTGCGTGCAATATTTTAAAGCATAAAAATGATTTAGTTAAAAGTCTGAATATAAGAATTTGTATTTAATCACAGACTATTTACGTTTTCTGTAGTTTTATTTACAATTAATAATATTTAAGAAGTAAGGTACCGTGTATCTAAATCTTAATTTAAAGACAATTGTTATAATGTATTACTAGTATTCATATCATCAGCGGGTGGTTTAATCCTAAGATTGGTTCACTGATGCCCTACATTCTTCCCTATCTAATGATAACTCCATTGCTCCTGGAAGTTCTTATTATGTACATTCTTCTTTATTTTATCCATGTATTGAAGCCCCTTGGCTTTCCTCAAGGAACTTTTCCCTTTATTTTTTCTTCAATTATAATCCTCACAAACCCATTGTGCCTCTTGGCCATTTTGCCATTTGATATTAAATCATCATAAGTAGTCATCAATCCGAATATTGGTTTGCAGCAGGTCTCCATTTCACTCTCCTCTCTTCCAACCGCTACATTCCTACATAATTATTTACTTCATGACTTCCTTCATGATTTGCTTGATATATACTCCATTCTTGGTCTTTCTCTATAATTCTTACCGTTTATTTTTCCTTCAATTACTGCTTCCAATAGGCTGTTGTATCGCAAAATGTGTCTAATAAGTTTGTCTCTCCTTCTTGAGTGTTCATCATGCTTCATTTCTCGCAAGCTCTTCGTAAGTCTTCTTCGTTAATGATTCTCATCGTCCATTTAATCTACGTCATTCTTCGGCAACACCGCATCTCCATTGCTTCCAATATCTTTTGCTCAGCTGCTGTTATTGTCCAGGTTTCACTGCCATATGAGAACATGGTCCAAGTATATGTTTTATAAAGTGCTACCTAACTCCCAGGTCAATGAATTATCAATATTAAATGCCAAATCTAAAACCACGGTCGGTTCCTAAATGCTTGTCTGGAGCCGTACGAAGGATGTAGGTACGTTTATAAAACATAGCCCGAGGCTATTAATCATATGAAGTATATTTCTCAATTTAGGGCTTGGTTCATGGGTTACCAGAGAAAGGTAATTTTCCCTTTAGGAGTGTGCTGGATCCAATCATATTCCGCCTGCGATTCCAATTAAATATATTGTAAAAAATAAAGTTGGCGGACCGTCCTTGACATCTCGCCATCACTTTCAGACCGTACTATACCTTCGAGGCCACACCCCTATTATTGTCCGATCGACTGGAGGAAAGTGGAGCCCGGCCGTTAGTAATATCACAGGGAGGGAGGATAGAGTTTACGAATACTGTCTATGGTGTGAGTTTACTTATTGGTGGGCGCAAGAGGACACACATCGATTCGAGGAAATGCCTGCGGAGATATGAAGCGCCTTGATTACAATTAATCTCGAACGTATGCGTGTAGGTACACAGAATTACTCGGGTGTGTACATCAATGTAGATAGAGCGAGGAGATATGATTAAAATGTAATGAATTTGACGTCCACATAAATTAACATTTTATCTTTCGAATGGTGCAAAAAAGTCAGCTAGTCACCACCTTACTTTTTGATATATTTGTCAATAAATGGAAGCCGTTTTCCATGATATGGTATGGCTGTGCACTCCGGATACACGTTATTGACATAACTAGGAAAATAAGCGCACGAATTACGTCCTAACTGTAACGTTGGGTAGTTTGTATGTTTTTATTATTATTTTTACGACAACCTATTCATTGCATATTCCTTTTTCAAAAATCGCAGAAAAATCCTTTGGTGGTAAGTGGTATTATAAACTAACGGCGCGAAGAACCTAGTCATATTTAATATACTCAAATATACTTATTTAGCTAAGTGATTAGGTCAGACATATTAAACAAAGTTTTAGCGTCATTTATGTTACTACAGTTGATTCATGCTTGTTGCAACAGCCTAAGTTATAAAATAATATTCTAATGTAGTATCTGTTATGACAAGGGAAAAATCTCTCTCAAGATAACTTAAAATCATGCTCCTACGAGGATCGAGGGATCAGTCACGCCTGGAATAATGTCATCACATGGCTTCGCTTGTCTACGCGCCACCTTGCGACACGCGGGGAATAAGACGGTGAATCCACGACGTCCATTCTCCTCTCAAGGGTAGGGGAATCGTGTTTGTTCCTCTATATGTATGTGTCAGGGTCCGTCCACCGCACAGGAGCTGCCGTGAGAGAACGGTGGGCCTGTCCCTTGGGGGCCGTGGCGGTTTCTCTCACGCCCTCGTCAGTGACGCGTCACAGTGATGTACACGGCTGGTCGCCTGTTGATAGGCCGGGGTTGTGCGAACGTAAGAGCTTCCCGTCTGGTGCGTGTGTTTGCGGTGGTGCGTGGCTTGGCCGGACGCGTCGACGCGACGGAGCGTGGAGAACCGTGCCGCGTGGTGCGTGCATCCTATCTGTGCACGGCTCGAGAGTGAGAGGGCGTCGGTAGGCCGGACGTACGTATGAATGTACAACATCCTCCACAATCCGTTCTCGCCGTTTGGGTGAAACACTTTTGCAGCCTACCTTTCACTTCATGACTTGTGTGTTAAATGGATAGAAACCAGGGCATGGTTCATCGTTTTCCTCCCGTGGCTTCCCTGCTTCCTATCCGCTGTAATCTTCATTCAATTCCTGGCCGAAATTTTCGAAATATCTAGTTTTCCAACTCGTCTTTCTATTCTAGGGTATGGTATCTGTCGCAGTGGCAGATTTGATGTCACTATTTTGGCCTAGCGGTGTCACAGGGAACGCTTATCGTGAAAATTTGTATTCACTAGCAGGCAAAAAAACCTTAACTCCCACTCCGACCTAACGCACGACTTCATGTCGGAATCATAGTATCTCCGTACAATCAAAGCCGATGACTCTTGCTAATGGCATCTACTTCACAACCATTTTTCAAGGAAGGATGCGTACTCCTCGGTATTAAAGTCAGTATTAACAAAATATTTGCTTCATTAGACATAGGCATCAACCAATTCTTGTGCTGTATGGCCCACGGTACGATAAAATAACAGATTTTCCAGTCATATTCTGATGATAAACAATTAAGGAAGTATGTAAGGAGTTAAACTGATGAAGAACTCTATTATTATGTGTGACAGTAGTTAAAGCTTGAGGAGTTTTATCCCTGATGCTGAAGAATTAGAGGTTGACTCGTGGTAAATTAAAATGAGTAAATAGCCTCAGAATTTACACATGAAATTGATTTAATATTAGAAAAAGTCTCATGCCCCAGTTATACTAAATTGAATATGAAATACCTAATATTGACTTTTATGATCTATCAATTTCTCTCTACATCTGTGCTAATTTGGCTCGTGTTACATTGGATAGCGGAAGATTATTTATTGATGGGGATATTATTTCTTATGAGTTGACTAGCGCTATTGAAATCCGTTGTGCTGACATTTATGGGCACAGGTGTGGGCCAATGCATTTTATTCAACATGGCTGAAATTAAATATAATCGGATCCCTGGAGTCAGCTGCTGGAACGCTCATTCATACTGAGGCCGTAAATTGTTCCAGTTTCACAGCCCCGTGATTATGTGCACCTGTCTCGTTTCAAAGCCAAACCCCTCCCCTCTCCTTCCGCCAATTAGAAATATTCCAAGGCGAAGAGGTCACGCGTAGAGGGAGTCACAGCGCGTGACGGATAAGACGATTTTAGATCTCAGCGAGCCCTCATCATTCCCCTGCGCACGTGTGTGAATATAAAATTCGTTTTCTTTCAGCTTGGTTGCACGACATTCTATACGACGAATTGGCTTTGGATTGTGACTAATTTTGTATTCCATGTGTTCTGCGGTTAGGTTGTACTTATTTGGTTAGGTGAGGTGGCGTCATTAATGTCCGATAAGATTTAAAAATTTACTAGCAGTGACTAACATGATACGAAATGTTTGTGGAAACGTAGTAAATAAACACAAATTTTGCATTTTTGCGCACTAATCTGTCGAACAGCCTACCTAAAATGCATAGATTAAAAAAGAGAGTAGAAGCCGTCTTGAAGCACGAATGTGAAGGCTGTTTGTTTTGCGAAAAATAGTCCTCTTGACATGGCTACCGCGCGCAATTAGACAATAAATGATATGAATAATGCAGTGCTTTTTTGGAAAACGTTTCAACTTCGAATTTTTTCATATGAACCATTAAGGTACCGCGACGATACCTATGTTTACGGCGTAGTAACAGCACCATTTCATTGTGGACTATATTTAAATAATGAAAACCTAAAGAGACCTGCCAGAAACAATTTCCAATTTCATAAAATTACGGCCATCCCCTGCGTAAATATGCGTGACATGATTTTATGTCTGCTATAAAAACACCTCTCTGGTCAGGGGTAGGGATGTCTGCACACAAAGGGTAAAAATCATCTCCATGGTGACCATTGCCGAGTATTAACCCTTCAAAGAAACTACTGAAGTTGCTTGAAAAATACTTTTCATTAACCTTCCTGTAGAATTGAAACAATATGTATGCAAAGGAACTTATTTAAAAAATGTTTCAAGTCTTCTTTGTACAAAATTTCTTTTACAACATCCAAGAATTCGTAGAAAAAACCTGCAAAAACTATTAAATGTAAATGACGAGGACCTCTGTCATATTTTTGTATTCTATTTAATGCTGTGAGAACTTATTTTGTAAACTTTTTTTTAGCATGTCATATTTATTTTTGCAATTTCTTATGTCTTTTTGCTAAGATGAAGCCCTTACAACTAATCAATCCAATATCGCCAAATGCGCCTATCAAATGGCTTCAATATTTGGCTGGTTTTTAATTTGGAGAGATGAGGCATAACTGAGGTCATTAAAGATCAAAGAAGTAAGGATCACGGTTCTGAGCAGCAACATCTATGATTACTGCCTGGATTCAAACCTTGGCCCTCAGGATGGGAAGCCAGTACTCTAGCCGCAACGCCAAACCCAATCCCGGTTTCAATATACTACTGTGCTATTGGTACCGTATGATCCCATCTTTTCTATTATTTAATCAATGTTTAAATCAGACGAATGACATCTAGCACCGCCTTGTGATCTATGATCCCATTTTTGAACCCAGTCTTAATGTATTTATCGTTCAGGAAATGAAAAGAATTTTTTTCTGCATTCATTTATTGATAAAAATGCCCAATTTGTGAAGTATTAATTTCGAACGAAAAATCTGGATATTTAAGCGTATATGACGTTTTAATATACCTATCGGTGATAAAATATTTCCATCGTTACGTTGCTCATTGCATGCTGGTAATGGGCAGCCTGTAGAGACCCGCCGAAATCATATCCATCAAGCATGAATTTTAAATGTTTGAAATTAGGACAAATTACTTTATTCCACCGCCGAAACGGTCAAGAAACCGAATTAGTCATTGTTGTGAGTCATATCGCTGTGGTTTTTCGAGACATTACGCTGCTGTACATTATAAGGATAGAATTAAAAACAAGAATTCCCTGCGTGAAATTAAGATGTCCACCTAATGCAATCATTTATCAATTTAAAGGAATTAAAATTAATATAATGGTGAATTATTGCATATGATAAAATGTATTTACCTATCTCAATGAAGTTCATTGCAATTTTGGCCGTCAACCATTGTTTGAGTTTGGTAGGCCGTGTTCATCAATCACAGTTGTTTGCAAACGGGGATCAATGAACAATTGTTCCGTTAGTCAACGGAAGGGTGCAGCTCAGCGGTATTTACCTGTGTGTGGTGGGATAACCGCATTGCTAGTCGCTTCCATTAATCGCACATAAATGTTAGCCTTTAAACTGTCCACATTAGCCTTTGCTACACCCAAGTTTTTAGATGATCTTAACCTTCGCTTATCTTAAACCGATATAATTTCCTGATTTGCAATTTTACCGGCATATTTAACTAATGTTTTATCTAGACGGTTGGGTTTTCAATGGGCATAGTTAATCACACTTCTTCTACGTCGATATACGGTTCCATTTTGGAACATTTATGTTTATATCCACATTATGACATTGAACCTTTTATGATATCTCCACAAATTCCTCAGCGGCTTCAAAATTCCAAAAGTAGGTACCTTTTTCTTTCATCTCGCCGATATTCATCCTATAGTAAGTATTAATTTCATAAATAAAAATGGAATTTCTCCTTTTGCTTTCTGTAAAAGCTGACATGCATATTATTTCATGTGATTTATTATTTTTCTTCTCACCGGAGGTGGATGAATTTGATTTAGGCCGAGAGCAGGTTAAGTAATTTTTCTCCTCAGGAGTATGTTTAAACATGAAACTATAGCCCATGCGAAGTTACTGTGAAGTAAATATGTTCCTCACGGTGGTAGACGTTTGTAGTTACTACACTCGAGCTTCCTATAAATAGCATCAATTTACTCGCCATCTTTCTGAGTTCGGCAAACATCAGCTAACTAGGGAAGGCCGGTTGATGTAAAAGTACGAGTTAACATTCTCAGACGCCTACAAGAATTTGGTGCATTTTTACTCTTTTATATTTAAAATTTCCTTAACCGGTAGGTTACCCAATTAATAATTTTGCCTTACATAGTATTCTCTTATATCATTCAAAAGTTTCCTCACCAACTAGGTCAAGCACTTCCTCATTTGTCTTCCTTTCCGTCCACAGCACCTTATCCATCCTCCTCCACACCCACATCTCGAACGCCCTCAGCCTATTTTCGTCTTCGTCTATCAAGGTCCACGTTTCTGCCCCATACAACGCCACACGTGGCTGGAAGGGTTAATGAGAGGTGATGATTTGTTGAGGGCCGTGATAGAGGGAAGGATGTTGGGAAAGCGGGGAAGGCGAGGAGAGAGATTAGGTTTTATGGAGGGGATGAAGAGGGGTAGGACTTAACGCTGAGATGATGTACTAGAGGTAGATAGGGTACTGCATGAGTAAGAGTCTTTTGGATATGTTTTGACTCTCATCATAACCTACCATTAACCGGTAGATTACTCAGATGATGATGATAGTATTCTTGCTTCTTCCACGCCGTGTAGACTCGGCGAAAGGCATTCCCTCACCGAGGCGGCTCGGCGCGCGGCAGAAGAGGAGCCGGCTTGTCAGGGAGTGTGATGGAAGGGGTGGGTATAAACAAAGGGAAGAATGAGCTAAGGGCCATTAAATCGTTTTTCTTCCCTCGGGAGGGGGTGGAGAGGAGGTGGGTACGTGGGGAAGGGTTTCGCATGACGAAAGGAGAGGCCTTGGGAGAAGACTGAAAGGGAAGTGAAGAGAGAGGAACGGGGTAGTGAGTGGAGGAGAGGAAAGTGCTTGAATGGGAAGCTTGGATGGGATAGGGGAGAGAGTGAAGTGGGGTGAGTGAATGGGAAGAAAGGGAGGCTTGGCGAGGAGGGAGGGATGGAAGAGGACAAGCGGTGACGGATGAGGGTGTGCAAGCGGGGGACGTGTGGACGTAGGGAAGGAGGAATGCCAGGAGTGGAGGGAACCTTGCGTCTTTTAAGTGCCGGAGGACTTCCGAGTAACAAACGCGCCTCGAAACAGCTTAAAGAATCATTGATCATTCATCCCACTGCTGCGTCCTTTGCCGCATTCGCCCTCTCAACCACCTCTCTCGAAAGGGCGTTTTACACGATGCTTATTTCAGTACTGAAAATCGAACTGAACTCAGCATGCTTAAAATAGTACAGTGTAAAGGGTATGATCGCACCCGATTACGGAATAGAATTGGTTTATCAGTACTGAAAGGAAAAATAAGTACGATAATTATTTTCCTTCCGATTCTTGGATCCAGCAACCAATCGCAGGCAAGCAGTCGAGACGATCGCTTCGAGAGAATACCGGTAGCGGCGCTGGAATCTACCAAAATAACAAGGCAAAAATAATATCTCGAGGACTTGCTCAGAATTGTACTGCACAATAACTGCGCGATTCCATGATTTCGCTTGAATATGCCGAAAAATTATGACGCAGTTTATTTACATTGCGTTGTTCAGCGAATGCCCTGACAACGCAACTACGTACTGAAATCAGTATCATGTAAACACAGGCTCCAAGGCATTGCATTCGATTGTCTCGAATTTGGTTCCGAGTTTTCGGCACTGATTTTAGCACTGAATTCTAGGAAATAGCTTGACCTACATATTGATATTTGGCTAGTGGGGATTTTTTCCAATTAATCTCTGTTAGCTTCGATAGCGAAATTTATCGAATGATGGGCGCCAATGTTTAATGTGGTTTTGAAAATTTGTACAGAATCCTTTATTAATACTGTAATCGCCACATACCTATATGCCAATATCAAAATCTTTTAACCATATTTGTTTCACATTATTATTAAGACACTGTCACTTGAATTATTTGTTGAAATATTTTAATGATATATATAATAAGTTCCTGCTGTGTTTTGTGAAGTAACAATGCAAAATTTAAGTCTCTAATTGTGTTTTTTTTCACTATTAAAAATATTTTTAATGCCTTGCTCTATTCTCCTGTTATCCTTCTCTTACTCCCTGCCGTCATCAGTGTCTTCATAATTCTCGTGAGCTGAGCCCGGCATTTGCATCATTTTATACTCCGGAAGCCACACTCACTGGATTGCATTATGCACGGCGGTTAGCTCGGGCTTAGTGAACCTGGTTAACAAACACCCTGAGATCAACAAGCCTCGCGCCTGTGATCCGTGGCCTAAGGCTGATTGCAGAGCTCAAGAGGTCAGGGTCAATAAAACAGCGAATTTGCTTTTCGCTCTTTTACCTCAGAATAAGTTAGTTTGCTGAGCTCTGAAGAATATATCCTTCCTCGAAATACCTCGGTAGAATAAGCCAGACAAGGTGTCACTTTTATATTAGTCTCCTTTCCATCAGCCTTGCATATGGATGGGAGAGAATATGGGAGAATAAAGTAGCAATTGAGAAGTGATTTTGCGTGCGTGGTTTTTCTAAACCTCAGCAATATTGAATGGCATCTCCTCATAAAGCGAATAAGAGAGGTCGATGTTCTGTCCTGGTTGCGTATATTCGAATAACTTGCAACGCTATTGCCTTTTAGTGATAATTTTCATGCTATTATAGTGAAAAAATAACTAAAACCCTTCAATCAATCGTAAATATGAAATAGTTGATATTTTATGCTAGTTAAATTTATAAACTGTTGAACGTTAGGACAGTCTTTTATCGTACAATTTACAGTGCTCTTCTAGCAGTTTAAATGATAAATAATATCGTCTCATTAAAATATTTAGATTTTGCCTATTTAATTGACTTAATGCAACAGATCCTATTCGAAATAGAAATCTAGATCTATTTAATTGTTTACTCTACTGGTTACCGTACTCTTTTCTTGGTTTTAGGGTATCTAAGAAGAATATCCTACAAGCAAATCGATCGTAATATCTGTTCGGAAGCGGGAGACATTTTGGTGGATCTAAAATCACATTTTAAAAATATGTAATGTGCTCAGTTGTGTATAACTATGTCAAATGTAAATTATCATGATGATGCGGTTGATCTGAACCCCCGATAATAACCCGTGAGCTATTATGATATTACCGGCTAAGTACGGGTTTTTCTACTGTTTCTAATTGTGTAGTCGTATTGGTTTCAGTTTCATCTTTGCTCTGAGTTCCCATTTTGATATATACATGCAATCAGCATATGAATTGTATGAATCTAGTTTTGTAATTAGCGTTTCTCGGAAGAGAAAAAATGTATTATTCGGTGTATGGCTGACTTCTCTCTCACAATAACTTCAATACTTCCATGCAATACAATGATGTATACTCTGTGCTCCCTGTATAGTGATGGGTATTAGGGACATGGTACAAGCCAGCTTTACTTCTTGCTCAATTTGCATTAATTAGTATACGCTCTAGTTGTATCCGTTTTATTTCTTCAGAATACCTCCCTTAACCCATTTAAAACGGAAAGAAAAGGGATGTAGCCTTCAATGCACCCTCTCGCCTCAGATATCACCTCTACCAAGATTTCTTATTTACATACAAACTCAAGTGTTCGGAGATGTATTCCGAACTTCTGTTTATATTCCGTCTTGGCCCAACGGTGTTTCTGGGGAAAGGTTTGAGCCGAAGAGGAATTTCTCTTCGGTTGGAATTCACAGGAATTGTTTTTCTCCTGCGTTATTCGCAGATCCGTATTCGTATTTCATTTGCCGTTTCTTTTCTCCTCCTCTTATCCGTCTATCTTTCTGGTGGGTGTTGAAAGGGGTATAAGGGGGTGGTCCTCCTTCCCAGTTCTTCCTTTTCCCCGGATTCCCAGTCGTTCTTCCGCGTTCCCTGCATTACACTCTTGCTTCACGCAGCCCCATCGCTCTTTCCGTTTTCCCTCTCTATGCATACATTCTTGGCCTGTCCCACTTCTCCATTACTTCATCCTCCCCGCACTGCTACAGAATGATTAGAGTAATTTTGGTACGAAGATTCTAGCCTATTTTATCGATAAACATTTATCCTTTTATTATTAGGGTAACCCTCCGATTAAGGTAGATTACCTATCATATAGATTTTCATCTATCATATATATAGGTTACAATGCTATGTATGTTTAAAGGCACAGGCCGCAAATTATGTTTACGCCTTGACATACGTCCTATGTCTCTATATACCATCCATAAAGCCCATTTTATTTCTTCTCCTCCCCCGCATACCCAACATTCTCCCCTCCATCGCGACCTTAAGCAACCCTTGTCCCCTCTTTACCTCTTTCAACAAACTACTCCGCCTCCCGCTAAATTCCTCCAAACGTGTCCTCACCTCCATCACCGTGCCAAGCATTTCTCGGTTGACATCCTTTTCGTTCATCTCACATTCTCAAGGCTCCCCCGCACCCATATCTCAAACGCTTGCAGCCTATTATCGTCCTATTTTTTCACAGACCGCGTTTCTGCACCATACAATTCTAAACTCCATACGAAACTCTTCGCCAGCTTATTTTTACATCCTTACACGAGATCCTTGTCGTCATCTCCCTCCTATTGCTGAACGCCTCTTTCGCTAAGGCTGTTTGACTCCTAATGCCTTTGTTACTGTGCCCATTTGCTTCCAGCATATTACCCAAGTACTTAATTTACTCCAATTGGTGCCCTCCTACTTTTATGACAAGCTTCACTTTCTATATCCTAGAGAATCTCATTACTTTTTTCGTCATGATTTTTATTAATTTCATTTCTCACACTGATTTTCTCATGAAAATGTTGCAGTATCCCACTGACATACCCCCCCCGGTGAAGTCGACCGCTTTATCGTAGGAGCTGCTTTTCTCCTGCTATTCTTTTTTCTCCGCGCTTTTCATTTTCAAAATAGCTCGCTCATCTCCGGGCATTACATATTATTTCCTCCCAATTCATCACTTTCTACGAATCGACCTTTTTTCTGCCCTTTTTCTGTCTCCTCCGAGGCGAGTCGTGTCCCTTCTCGTCTCCTCCATTTTTCAGTTCCTTTCCATCTCTATTTTTCCTCCACTCTTTCATTTTTCCGTCTCTCTCCTTCTTTTCTCTCTTCTTTAGTTTCCACTTTCGTATCTCATTTTCGGTACAGTGTTCACTGTACGGTAGCGAAGTTTGGGTACTCTCAAAGAGAGACATATAAAACATCACATCAGCTGGAATGAAATTGCTACGTGCACTATAAGATTGCGCAACAGAAGAAAGATGTGAAACGAAAACGCAAGGGAAAATTTAAACTTTTTTATTTAGATGAGAAAATTACAGAGCACAAAGCCAAATAGTGCAACCGTTTATGAATAATGCAGCAGAAACTTCTCCCAAGAATTGCCTTATAATACGAGCCTGGTGGTCATTACAATGTTGATCAATCAAGGCTAAGATTGTTTCAAGAACAGGCTATGCAGCCTACCCATGACATGGAAAAGAAGAAATTCCCGGCCCGGAACTCTTTTACCCTTTAACTGACCTCCTCCATCACCATGATATTTTTCCTCCCAAAAATAATGGAAGGAGAAATGAATGGGAAGCATTGCAGAGGAAGACCAATAATGAAATACATCATACGAAATACAAGGACGTCAAAGTGAATAATTATGTTGGGATGGAGTGGTTGGCTGACAGTAGTGCGGAGTGGAAAGCTGCAGCAAACCAATCTTCAGGTTAATGACCACTGATAATGATTATGAGGTCTGATTTTTGATACCCGTACTCCAATACACAGTTATTACTTGATCAAGCCTTATCTGTGCCTTCTCATTGTTCATCCTGCACTATTTTTTATCGTAGATCCCTTTATTCCGATTCACCTTCCCCTTAAAACCAAGTGTGTTATTTTTCTACGGAAAAAATCGGTTTGAAAGTCGATGGGAAACTATTGTGCACCTCTGGAAATCAGGCTTAAATGCCCATTTAAACCCTACGGCTATTTACCAAAGTTCCATTCATATTCTGAATAATGCATGCTAATGGATGTTTTTGTAAGAGGTTTATTTTTTTAAATTTTAACTGGTTATATTCAAGATCGATACCTATTCCTATTTTCCTCAGTTTATTTCGCAAAATCATCTTTTTCTTTTTCCACGGGCGTCAGTTCCTTCGCTTCGTTTCATCTTGCCTTTATATTCCCCGTTTTCTTTCATTCTCTCCTCTCTGTGTCTCGATGATCTGCATTCATTCTCGAGTTATTTGATACACAATGTACGGTATTTAGTATGCTGAGTGTTTTTGTCATGCAGTGAGCTTAAGTGTTAAAATATGATACATAAATATTTATATTGAAGCATGTCGGTATTCAATGAGAATTCACTGCATTTTTCTGGTAGTTTTAATTTAACTAGATATAAAAAAGTATATTTTTTCAATGAAGAGTCACAACATCAATTAATACATATGCATTTATTGATATCTTGAACATATTTTTGTCTGAAAAAGGTATGATATTAGATATCCTTTGCAGAAATTCCGTACTTTCCGGGAATTCATCCGATTCCTTGGAATGCATGACTGCGGGAGATATCCCCACGCTCTTTATGGTTCCGCATCTTCTTAGCAATTCCATGAATTATCCGCGGCTCTTATCATCTTGGAACCCTGCTGGCCTCCGTTCCGTGTCTATAAAATATAAAATTCTCCCGGACCAAGGCTTATTGCCAGATGAAATGTATATTTTTTAATGGCATATCCTATAAACATAGGGAAACACTCTTGGCGAAGGGAATTTTATCTGCAAAAATGCTTTCTGTGTATGATTATATGCATGCGGAAACTGTTCATGTTTGTGCATGAAATTATGTCATGCTTAGAGTGCAGTTACTGTATTTATGAAAATATAAATTTGAGGATGAATGGATTTGGAATATCTAATATTGAAAAAAGCCAATAAACCGTTCATTTTTTCAAAATATAATATTATTATAAAATTTATTGACAATTGGTTCACACATTTTGTCTTCTCTTCTCAAGGTGGGCTCCATTCAATATATTTATAGTCGAAGATTGGCCTTTTTAATTGTCTAGAAAGCTAGATAGAAAGTGTAACTGAATTGTAAAATTATCTGGGTGTATATTTTAGGTATGCGAAACACCTCAGAGACGTTTTTTTGCTTGTAGATTAATTGAGGAAAAATCTCGTAAAAATACAATGAATATGCCCATTAATGATTTACTGTAAATGCAAACTCACAGAGAAAAGTTATCTTTCTCTTAGATTTTCAAGAATAATGTATGAGAAATTGCAAGGTTATTTTCCAAAACCCTGCCAATCACCTGATAGGATGGCTAATGACGACACCTACCGTTGTCTGTGGCGGTATTGCGATGGATGCCGTTCCTTGACATCTCCCCTCCCCCGCGGGCGTGACCTTAACCCCGGAGAGAGGCGCATGGGATGGACGAGTTTAGCAAGACCATGGTAGGCACGTGATCGAACGTGTATTCTTCCACCTATCCCAAAGTGGTAAAGGGTCCAGAGTTCAAACTTTGGGAATTGTTACCTCGGAATTACTATGTTATACACCAGAGGGTTCACCGGCGCTATTATTATGTTACAAATTGACACCCAGTTGCCATAACACTGTTTGGATATTTGGTCGAGGTTTAGCATCGTCACTTCTTTTTCTCGTCCGCATATTTTTGAGCTTTTTAGGCAATTGGGCTGCATTTTTTGGGATCCCTATGCCTGCTTACGACTGTTCCGAAGGATACAAGATCTTATTTATTTACTTAATTTTTTATACTTATTCTTTTATACTTTCTTATTCTTTTATACAGACTTATTCTTTTATATTTTCTTATTTTATCCTCACGATATTTGAATACGAATCACCATCTAAGAAGGTCTAGATGCTATAAATCTCGTGCTTCAGATAATGTTGCCAATGGAATAGAGGCCTGAGAAAATTATTGCCTGAAACAATGCATATATGTCGTTGCCCCACTTGCATTTCGTTTTTTCTGAGCAAAGAACGTCACTCTTGATCCAGGTTTCAGCAACTAAGGTTACTATAATTTTATACCTTCATTAAATATTTTGCGTCTAATTGGAGCGTTGTTTACTCTGACGCAACTAGTTATTAATTACTTCTCGACTTAATTAACTGATTGACCAAATGTTTCATACGTGATACGATTAAGTAAAGATCCAATATATTGTCTTCTTAGGTTGGCGCGTGTATTTGTCAAAAAAATGCAAATTGTTTGTGAGAAGGAAGTGCAAAATTTTTACTCCCGCCAAATAGCTGAAAAACGTATGTATGTTCAAACTGTGAGACTCTCCACTCGGACACGAGGCTGCTCATTAGAAACTGATAGGCAACGTGAGTTTCTTGCAAATTAATTGGGTGTCACTTCCTATGTAATACAGTGGAATTAACATATGGCGCTACCAGTTAGTAACCCGTTACGAACTAGTTTGTGATTAGTTTCAGGTGACTCGCCTCGTAGGTCATTTTTGAGTTCAGTTTCTTAAGTCTCCCTGCTTAGCTTCACTGCAGGATATTTTTGTTTGTTGCTAACAATGTCGTTTGGACAAGTTTTCAATGTAAAACTTATTGGGTAAATTGAAAAACGTTCCGCTCTATACTTTGAGCTCCTTTGCTTCTGCTAATAATCTGCAGTGAATTTTCTTTCCATGATATGGGTCCCTACTAAAATAATAAAACATAACCGTCTCCTCTTCGTCATTCGAGTTTGTAGATTATATTGCGTAGTATCTAGCTTTACTTTTACCCACAACAAACTTTGCACTTGACTAGAAAAATCCGTCGATACAGAGGAGCTTCGTGTGTGGCGCCGAGTTGCTAACCACTTACTCGGTAATTTATCAGTTAAGTCACAAACTTGTTACCTACGTTTCAGTTGAGTAGCTCCTTGTGTGGAGGGACTAACTCAATCAACAGCTGATTTCACGGAGACACTGCGTTCGGTGAACAACATTTAGTCAAAGCCAGGTTTTCGAATTCTGGGCCCCTTCTGGGAGAGTTGGGGAAGGCTCCCCCGTGCGAGAATTCGTCCTTATCTTAAAGACAACATTGAATAGAGAAAAAACCACAGAAACCGTTGAGAATGGTATGAAATTAAATATTTATATATTTTTTAATTAATTTCTATCGTACAAAAATAATACACTCAAGTAACAAAAGCTGAGGTCACCCCTACGCCTACGGCCTCTGCCCCAGCATTGATAGATGTCTCAGGTTATAGATCCGGCCTTGCTCCAGGTGTGTATCCATATTTAAATATTATAATACTTTGCTTCAAATTTTCGAAATTCTCATAGATCACTGGTAAAATATTGGATAAGATATTTGGAGAATATTGGTATAATACTGATAGAATATTGGTTGAACTAAGCTAAAATAACAGTTGATACTGGATAGTAAATGGTAAAATACTGATTGTATATACGTTTCATACTGGTAGAATATGCGTTGAATGCTTATGGATTATTGGCAAAAGTATTTAAAAAAATCCCATAAAAAGCATAACGTTCAGTGTTCACTGGTGAGACACAATTGGTTTCAAATGTGTAAAATTTGTGTATAAGTTCATGTGTTTTGATTCCCATTAGGTTTACTAAGTATACCTAGTGGGTATGTAGGGGAATGTGCAAGGGAATGAATACCTAATTGGAAATTAAGATGTAGTATACTGTATTTCCTGATGTTGTAGATTTCCTATTGTGTATAACTTTTGGAGATGGGCGCTTTTGTTGGTTGTTTTGTGAGTGAAAATTGGTTTGAGACAGAAAGTTAAAATACATTTGTTTACTTATTCGGTAAAAAAATTATAAGAAGTGTTGACAGTGATAGAGTAATTCATTGATCCTCATCGCTAGACAGCGTAATTTGATTGTTACATTCGCCTCTTCCCGTTCTCTTGTATTTGTAATCCGCCGTCTTCTAGAAATTTGGGAGTCAGGTGGTGGGTAGGAGGGAGAGAGAGAGAGAAGCCGGTTTTGATGGGGTAACGGCGGAGAAAGGAGAGGAGAGGTTTGAGTGGTGGTCGGGTGGGCGGACCCTCGTGTCTCTGGGGGGTGGTGCCGGGTGGTGCGTGCCGCTCGCGTGCCGAGGCAGAAGGGAGCGAATGGGCGGGAGGGAATCCGGAGAGCGTGGGTGTGGGGGGGCGCTTCCTTGCCCTTCCTTACCTCCTGCTCGCCGCACAGTAGGCTTCAATCTAAAAAAAAAAACTGGCCAAAATTCAGATTTCTTTTTTTATAACGGGAAGTTGAAATTTCGCATGGTGATTCTCCATTGAATGGTGCATTAGGTGGTTTATGCCATTATTATATAGGTAATCTACCGGTTAAGGAAGGTTTAAATGGAAGTATGTAGACGAGTATTTTGAAATCAGATATTCTCGGAATATTCGTGAAGGTAATACTGATTGAATATTGATTAAAAATTATACAATCAATGAGGAAAATAGGTAATACTCTGATTTAATTCGGTTTAATGCTAGTTGAATTTTATTTTCAATACTAGTCGATTATTGGCAATAATAATAACAATATTTAAGTTGCAGTTTTTACGCATTAACAACATACGACGGCTCAAATATTAACAAATATTGTCAAAAACACTTCAATTTTCTCTAAAAATCACCGAAGTCTGATTGCAGAAGCTGCTGGTGCTTAAAATTGGGATAATTAATGTTTCCAGTGAAATAGCTTATTGTGTTTAACTAGCCCTGTCTTTTATGTAATTTATTTCTATTTTACGGATGTCATACAACAAATGTTAAGTAAATTTTTCTCAGTGGTGAACAAAGTACATTAAGACACCGATAGACTCAGAAATATTCACATACGAAGTTTTTCAAAGCCTCTGGAGTGTGATCCAAAAGAGATGAACTGCGAGCATTTACGACCCAAAAAAAATATACCTTCACTCTATGCACCGTTTCCACAACCGGTGTATCCAAGCTACATGTTACAGGCGTAACTCTGTGCTACCCTCTTCAGGTATTGCAGTGAACATGTGAAAAGCGAGCTGTTAATTCCAAACTAAATTTGAAGTACCGTGTCCATGAGACCTTGTTCAAAATTCGTAATGGTTTCTAAAGCTAATAGTACTTTTCACGAGAAAGATATTTTGGAAATTTACTTCCAGTGCATAATGATGGTGGAAAATTAACGAGTACACATTGAGTATTTCCTACCTTTTAGTATTAAAAGATATTGTATTTGCATAATGGTCAATTTTGGCTGGATTCATAATAAGTTCGCCGATTTTTACTACTCTGAATACGTAAACTAAATTGACATTTTGCTACCATGAACTGTCTCTGGAGCCACCATTGAAAATGATGCGGGCATCATGATGTGCCGGTATATCTTACATTGCGTCAGTTTCTCAACAGTGCTTATTCTACCTCTGATAAGAATGAATGCTCGAGGGCACTATCCTGCACGTTCATATGTAATATCTCTCGCCGTTTTGAGGAGAAAGGTTTCAGAAGTAAGATATCGGTAATATTTGAGCCGTGCTCAATAATATCCTTAATTATCTATTTTATGCAGTTTGCTTTTATTATTGGCTTGCTAAACAGTCACATGTGAGCGCTATTCTACGAGAGTGAGAGCGAAGTCTGCTTCAAACTGTGATCACTTTTTGAAATATTTCTACCCTATTCTATTGTATTTTAAGTAATATTCCTAACCCTAGTACACTTTTGCCAGGGTGCAAATATGACCATGTCCCTGCCTTCTACGGCATTCTATGGAATATTTTCCTTGAGATACTAAATCATTCGGTTTCATGCATTCGTATTTTCCCTAGCTATCTCATTTACTTCCTCTGCCCCCTCTCATTTTGCTGGGCCACTGCTTTTTTTCGGTGTATTCCGTTGTTTTCTCTTGTGTTCTTTCTCGCACACGTTGAACAAATCGTATTCATTCAGTTCCTTCACAAGATTTTGTGCCAGGATATATTTGCTGTGGAAGGTCGTGTTTTTTTTGTTATTGCTCGAGGGGTTTTCTTGGGAAGGTTATTATCGATTGAATAAGATATCTGCATCCTGATCCAAGTGTTCCTTTTTTGCATTTTCATATCGATTTTCGTTGAAGAAGGCCCCTCCGATTTTAAATCAGATATTTATTCAGTTTTTTTGCTAGTTCGAGTTCGCATTGCTCGAAATCTCAATTATTATGCTTTGATACGATTCGTGAGAAGTAATTTCCCAATACCGCTTCACTGGGAGCAACATCTCATTATTAATAGGATAAATTGAGACAATTTTCGATAAAAGATAAGAATAAACATTTATAACACTATAAGATATCTCGCTATAATAAGAAGACAGTTTTACGATTAATGCCTGAATTTTAGGTAAACCTCAATGCAACATTTGGGAACCTCGAAATTCTCTTTGAATTAAGATGACTTGGTGGTGTAACTGGCTAACATACCTAACAGGCAATTGATATATCTGGGTTCCAATCCCGGGTAAGTCTAATGCTTTTTCATGGTGCATTTCACTTGCGTTGACCTTTATCTATCTTTGACGTGTTCGATTCACTGGAACTTTTATCTGTTTGAAGGGCAGAAAATGGCTGAAATTGTTTCAGAGGGATTATACACATTGGAAAAAAGTTTTTTTCAAGGAGGTATTGGAGAAAACTCGGCACCTGTACCCGTAGAAATAAGGTACATGTCTTAGTGCTCATAAGCTTTTCTTTGAAAAGCAACGGCGATGATGAGTTATTAATCTACCATCGAGCATTTTTTTTCTTTTCATGGGAAAAATAGATAACAAATGAATAAAAAACGATGGATTTATGTTATGTCTCCCTAAACTGATTAAACCACAATTTCAAGGTAGAAATCGCGACACATTCTGCGCTAGTTTTTCCCATTCCCTTTAGGAGAAATTCCACGAGGTTAGGCCGAACCTCATCACTTTAACCTTTTCCTCTGTTCAGTTTTCCTTCGTAGGTTATACCTCTCAATATGCGATCGACATGTAGGGACTTACTTTGCGACCACAATATCTTATGATGACGAATGTTGGCGTAGTGGTCCGATTTTTAGAATCAAAATGACGCTGATGACGTGGTTTGCTAGCCATGAGTGACAAATATGCGCATCACGCCCTCCTCGGTCTCACGCCAAAGGCACGACCCGACCAATTTACATTTTTTTACCCGCTCACACCGTATCACACTCCATTCATTCATCCACATCCGCCGTCTCCTCTTTTTTTTGGGGGAGTCAGACGTCAGAGTTCTGCATTTGGTGTACTAAACGAGGCTGGACTGCAGAGCGCAGAGCCGAGCATCCCGTTCCGTATCTCCGCGATGAGTATAGCTACCGCAAAAGTTTATATCGCAGACCTGCGTGGCATGGAGGGGAGGTAGAAGCGGTGGGGATGAAGGAAAAATATGGAGAGGAAGAGAGGGACGCAACGAGAGAGAGTGAGACTGAGGAACCAAACTATGTACAGTCCTGTTCAAAAAAAAATCTTACCACCTCCGAGCCGAAATATTTCCAAGTCCCAAGTTTACTGCGATGTGACAACGCTCCCAAACCACGCCCTCGCGCGGGCACGGTGCACACTTCATAGTTTAAAGTGGTTTTAATCACCCATTCCTACGGCTTTATGTCAGACTTGTCGAAATTGGATGGCAGGTAGTAGTGAGTCATCCCACTTCTCGAAGCTCTTGAGCTGGCAGCATTTAGAAAGATTTTCTGAGCGTCCGCACAAAACCTTCTCCTCCCCGGTTTCACAGGATTTCGAAAGTTTCGTTCCAAGTCGTCCACTGCGCATTGCCAGGAACCCTTGCTAGAGCTACACCCGATTTCGCCTGCTCAAACGTCACCTGAGTGCAAAAGTCGAACCATAGTGCGATGCAGAACTCCGTCAGGCGGCACCCTCTTGTATGTTGGGAATTAGGGAGCAAATAGAGGACTAGAATTTTAAAAACTGCTCCCCATCCGCCAATCGCCGGGGCGTTCGTCCTCCACATAGGCGTCGTCTGCGTGCTATGACGAACTCCCGATTGATCGCCCAGGGTGTATTTTTTGCATCGCATTTGGATCGGTGAGGGTGGGAATCCGATTCGGGCCGGATGAAATATGGCGCGTGGCTCTCTCTCTTCTGATCGCCGCGCCACGTGCCTGAAATGGGGAGTGGTGTGAAGAGAGCTGCGTCGACGCAGTGCCCGCAGTAGGATTTCCGTGGTAGACTACTATTCATCTACATGTTACCCAACTAGCCGCTGCTGAGGCGAGTGGTAGGGGGTGTTAGGACGCCAACTATGGTAAAGGGAGGGGACAGGAAAAACAGGAAGTGGAATGGGGAAAGGAAGGAAGCGAATTTTCATCTACATAATACCATGCAAGCCGCCTCAATGGTGTATGGCAGGGTGTTAGTTTTCACCAACATGCACTTCACTGTATTCAACAAATAATTGTCTTTTTTTAACAATCTTCAATGACTATGATTGCTTGGCACAAACTATTTTCCACTTGCAGACAGGGGCAACAGCACTCGTTCAAATATGAGGATAGCATATCCAAATCTGAGCTGATCCAAACGATGCTGAGCTTCGGTGACTGATTGGGAACCGGTATATCCGTCGTGGCAGGCCGTTGAACTTATTCTACTAAAGTTAATGGAACGACAAATTTAACTTAATTATAGTTATTCATTAGTAAAAAAACAGTCAGGAAGTGAAATGTTCTCAAAATGCACAACTCTGTAGGCATACTATTGACAATGTTATAAAAACTATGAGTATTTGAATACTTGGCAAAAACATAAATGAACACCGGTACCAGAGTAGTACAGGAAGCATGCGATGCATGTTGTAAGTACCTACTACATACAAAGTTAGAGCATACCTACTTATTAGCTACTGTACCTATCGATAAATCAAGTTCAAAGGTTTCAATGGCAGCTATAATTCTCTCTTGCCGTTTGTGGGAAAAATGACATTTTAAACAAATCCGTTTAGCAAAATTTTATGAAACGCAGCGTCTTTGCATCGCTCTGATTTTGTTGTATTTGTTGAACGGAATGAAAAATATATTTGTCTTTTAAGTTCGGCAGCGTATCTCTCGTATTCCACCGTTTATTTTAGTTCTAGAGATTTATTATGGGGCGTAAAAAATAATTTCCGTGTGAACCTGAAACGTCATCTGAATTTTTCAAATCACATCGGCCTAGTCCTTTTCATCAGCTGTGTTGCACTTCATGCTCGCCCGTAGCAGTAGTTTGTTTGCCTGCTTGGTGTGTTTATAAAAGTACGATATACTTTTGAAGAGATTGCAGAGGTTCTTCATATTCAAACCAGTAAATACGTTTGATTCCACACTTTATTTCTCACGCCAACCCAGGTTTCGGCATATTATGCCATTCTCATTTATTTACCTCCCCCCCAACCCTAGTTGTTTTAAGCAAACATTCCATGTTCATGTTCCTCCCACCATCTCCCACAGCTGGTGACTCCTCCGAAACTCCTTTTAAAAACCTTGAGAATGGCCCTATATGCCGAAGAAATAGAAATAGCTCGGTGTGAGAAACCAAGTATAAAATCATACCAAGTTATTTGTTTAAATATGAAAAACATCAAGGGTTTCCGCAGGGCAACGCCGAAGACAGTGCTTTATAGGTTACTGAGGGATTAGGGAAATATATCGGAAGTTATTTGATAAGTTTTACACTGTGAAACCACTCTGAACTATGTGGAACAGTCTTTAATTTGTCGAGTTTTCTTTCACAGAGGTAAAAAATCAAGTTCCGAGTACAAAACCCTCGAGTTCAATTTTACTCTCTTACCTAACCCCTTGCTGCCGCTCAAATTCATTTCAGCGGCAGGAACTCAAATACATTTTACCTGACGTCCGGGATGTAATGAAAGAATGCTAGGGAGTGTGAGTTGCCCTCACCGACACGACGATAGTTTTTATAAGGAATGGAAGCTAGTTTTTACTTTAAAAAAATTTCGGAGCATAGTTTTAATCATCTTTAGTCAAAATAATCCTAGTTTTTAACAACCGGTACTTAATTTGTCCCTTTTCTACAGCAAAGAAATGCACCACGTCCTCGCCACTAATCGCTGTATTTTTAGTTGAACTCCAACTTGAACCGAAATGTTGAAATAGTTAACTATTTCCATGAAATGTGATTTGAATTGTGATGTGGCCATATTCAATTAAATATGTGACCAGCGTTGGGGGCGATTAAAAAAGTCTTGAATTTTGTCCTCCCAGATCTTCATTCTACACCACTGTGTGACGGGCTGCGGGGACGTTATGTTTTATTCGTTGGCCTGATATTTGATCGTATCTATTAATCTTCCTTAATTGATTACTCATAATGATTTCTCTAGCATGCTTTTCGCGCTAATCCTTTTCGTAATAAGCAAAAATAAGCAATCTATTTATTGGTAAAAACCTTATAAAACTCTCTGATTTGTTACTAAAAACTCTCTATGGCTTAAAAACTTTGCGCATTTATGACAGGTGGACCACAAGGAGTAGGCATTCTATCAGTTCCTCAGTCAAATTTATCTAATAAGTATATAGTAAGAGTAGCTAGCCAGAGTTTATCTTTATGGTGTTGAAAATCAGTTGTGTACGCTGTAATGTTGTGAGTAGCATACTTAATGGCACCTGTTTTAGTTTCAAATATTATTCACACGCTTTCCCAAGGTCTACCACAGACAAATGCTCTGTTTATTCGCAAATGCATGTTTTAAGTACGTAAATGTTAGGCCCATAATTGGAGTTTTATAGATTTATTTCATTGGTGAATATTGCTGCTATTTTTTTACTACCTATCTAATATACTTGCCTCTACTTTATTTAGGTTGCGCATTATTAACTTCCTTCACATTATTTTCCATGATAAAATGTGATACTAAATATATACACGTGTACTGCGATATACGATGCCGTTTAGTTATTACATATTTGTATGTCCATTGACCTCTAGCCGCAATTTAACTTACTGTATAAGCTCTAGGGTAATTTTGCTCTCTGACTCCAGGTCTCGCTCGCATTTCTATTCTTGGATTATCATCGCAAAGTCCAACGGCAACCATTAGTTTTAAGAAAGGGAAAAAATACAACCGTTCGCAATCGTTATGGCGGTGCTCTTGGCGTCGCCTCTTACGGAAAAAAGGAACGAAATATCCACTCACCGCCTGCCATTCACTGCGCGGGCGCACTCTTCCGAGACAACTGCTCCGTGTTGGATCTTTCACTCCCTTCCTTTTCTCATTTCGAGGGAACTTCACAACGCTTCACCCCACGTCATCAACGCCCGCCCACAGTTGTGCGTACGCGATGGATGTATTACGCGGGAGTGCAAGAAGAACCGCGTCATTGTAATGTCTCTCCCTCTATCCTTCCACTCTCTCTCTCTCTCTCTGATGTTCCTTCACTTCTAGATTATTTTTCGTTTTTCCCATGCTTCTCCATTTTCTGCTCCGAGGTTTACAGGCAAGATTATCTTATATCTCTGACCTACTCCTTCTCCAGGGTTTTATCGTGCTCAGCAGGGCTGTGCAGGGCAAAAAAATATCTAAATTCTTTTCGAAGAATTTTCACTGCAGCGCGCAGGCTCATGTATTGTATTTTATCTTTTTTTTAATTCTGCTAAAATATATTTGGAATATGTATTGACTCACTTGCCGTTTTTCACCTAAGGTCTGAATTTTCGCATTGCTAATAGCATTTTATGCATATTTATAATTCATTATGGCATTTTGTCAGCTTCTAGATTGCTAAATCTCCATCAGTAGGTTATCGGCTCATTGCTGCTGTTTCCTGTTTCAACAATCGTCTTTTTTTACTCGTCGACAGGATAAAAGTTTTCTCCTTAAATGTTTAGGAGAGGTCTATGAAATGATGTGACATTTTTTCCCAGCTTGGTTGCTCCTTCTACAATTTTTCATGTGAGGACCGATTTACAGTTAGGATATTGTTTGAGTAGTGCTTTATTCGTTTCGTGCCTCGGACAGGGAATCCCTGAGCATATGACAGACTGAGGCCACTTAAGCCACTGACAGCCTTGAAGTGTATGGATTCAAATGCTTGTAAAATCCGGGTTTGAATACGCGAGACTTTTATGACTCCTGTAACCTCATGTTAAATCTAGCTTCGTTGTTCTAGCTCCGTTGAGGTGGCTCTGGCCTCAGCTTCACTTATTCCAGGAAATTTGAAAACTTAAATATAACATTTGAACTGCGTTTTATAAACTGATATGGAAAAATAGTGTTTCCAGTCTAATTTTACTCTAATTCAGCCTTGGAAGTGGAGATTATAACATGGGCTCTTATGGATATTGTTCAGATTACTGCAGAAAAACGACAATATGAACGAGAAATAAGTTTATAATTAAAACTTTTTATAAGAAGCAAAAAGTCCTGCGAAATAAAATAATAATATAGAGAGCTTACTAAAAACTTCAGCTTTTTACCACGGAATATGGAAAAACGTTACAACAACCATGTTGGATGATTTCACGGAAATTCAACATAAAAACAACTATCGCAGATGGGATTATCGAAGTAATTTCTTTGTGTGGTGCACCAACTCGTACGTGATATGTTTTGAAGTGCGCTACCTAGTGCGTAGGGTCTGTAATGAATGGAAGGCAAGTGCGCTGTTATGTTGCGAAGTGATAATCTCACTAGAGCGAATGAATGTATCCCTATGACGCGAAAAATAGTAGCTCTACTATGAGAATTATTAGATATGGATTAGAAAGCCAATTTGATATCATTGTAAATCTTAGGATAGCTTGTAACACGTCTAATTTTTTTTCAATCATGAGAATTATTAGACATGCGTTAGAAATTATTTTTATTTCTCAGTAAATGTTAGGATAGGTTATGACGCGTCTAATTTTAGACCAAATATGAGAATAATGTGAAGACGTAACACCTAAATAGTTAAAAAAGTATTTTTTTCTTTCCCGGCGAATGATGCTTGTAAAATTTTCTCGGGAATTCCACCGGGTGAAATTTGAAAAAAGCACCGACGTTTCACCGACGTTTAACCCGATTTTAAATAAAATTAAGTACGATAGAGCTCCTCCTTACTATCGCAATTTTGAAGATCCTTCTGTCCAATCAGGAGTCACCTGATTGTTGTACCCGAATAATGCTAAAGTTGTTTATACTCAACGACATTTACTTACTAACCCTGCTGACGATGGACGCGTCGTCCGTTGAAACGTCGGTGCTGTTTACAAATTTAGCTCGGTGGAATTCCCGAGAAAATTTTACAAGCACCTCAATAGTATTTTTTGCCCTCGCGTGGAGTAGGATCGCACGGGAGCGCTGACGTGTCCGAAGGAGCGCACACGAGCTTTGAACTCGGAAGGAGGGTTCTTGCTTCCCCCCGTCGCCTCCCGAGTAACCGATTACGTTCCCCGCTCTTCCACTTTTGTACTTCATATCTCTGGGGACTAGATCTCGGAATAAATTATAGTTCATTCATTCCATCTCGTCCCCAGGGCTCCGACCTTCCTCCTGACCCCGCTTCTCATACAGACGCTCCTCATCCCCATCCCCCGGACACCTCCCACCCTTGCCCCCCTTCCCCGTCACATCCCCCGCAGAACCGTCCCAACCAACGCACAAACACACGCAAGAACGCAGCAGACGACGACGAAGCCCCTAAGATCCTCTGGCCGCAGCTGCCGCCTTCGGATCCGGCCCCGCGGCTTTCCCACAACCCCACCGCCTGGCTCCCCATCCACCCACCCTCTTCCTACTCCTCCCTCCCCATCCTCTGTTCCCCCGCCTTTCTCCCTCTATCTAATCTCTCTTTCTTTTTCCCTCAAGCTCCGTTCCCTCCCTTATATCCCTCTCCCATTCTCCACCTCGCTCCGTGCTCTCACGATGAATGACGAATAGAATCTGAAACCCCCAGTATGAATTTGCTACCGGATGCTGGGTTTTCCGAGCTTGACGTGATGAAGTGACGCCTATCCCCGTTTGTCGACCACTAGAAGAATCATTAATGATAACACTGGCATGTTTAAATAACTGTCATGTGCAAATTCGTATTGATGTCAGCCTAACGGTGACAAAAATACAACTATAATTTCAATGAAAACGTTTGCTCTGAAGTTAGCAAAGGTTTACAACTCTGTCCACAGCTCATGCAAATTCAAAGTTACATGATTTTGCGTTGAAAATTACAATTGCAATTTGAGGAACAGGAACAGGAAAAATGCAATTTTAGGAACATGTTTGCCTATCATACACCCGTATTGAAAATTAATAAAATAATAATTACCTGAGTGAAAGTCGTATAAATTTGGGGCACCCATTTTCAAGCGTCAAAAACGGTGACATTTTCTAATAAAATATAGTAAAAGTACAACTATGGCGGGACAATATTAATGCGCACGTGATTGAACGGAGAAATGTGTTTTCAGGTCAGATGCATTTTATTTCAATGAAATCAGTTGACCCAACTTGAAGATATTGCTTAAGAAACTCGATGGACAAGACTTCTTTTTATACGGACGGCAGTTCCTCCTCTGTGTCCCCAAACACAAACTGTACTCACTCCACTCGACTATTTCCCCTCCCTAGCTTCTAATTCCTTTACTTTCGCTCTCCTCACTTCCCACTCCCGTTCCGCATCCTCTCTTCCGCCTCCCAGCCTCCCTCTTCTCTCTCCACATGCCTCGCTCACCCCTCCCCACCCCCCTTCCAAAGGATCCTTCCCCTCCTACTCGCAGCCTCGTTAAACCCTGGGCGGACGGGGCAAGGTGTTCGGTGTCAGCGTGGTCAGACTTCCGAAACCAGAATGTGGTGCAAAGCATGGTGAAGCGTTGATACCGGACCACAGCCAACGCCTTGCTATGCATGTGAATCTAACTGCGTGGATTTGAAATACACCTTTACTTCAATTGGTTTTCCAGCGTCGGTAATATGTAGGCTTATCCACATCACGTTGACCTGTATGCAGTGGCTTGAGTCGTCACATTGGAGAGTCTCCTATGCTATGAATAAAAAAATGATCAAGTTTGCGGGCTCCACAACTATATATAATGCTTGCGACCAGTTACGATGCTAATTGTCGTCTTTTGGCCAGTAGATGATTCTTTTTATCGAAATCGGTCGTAAATATTAATATAATTGTGGAACCAGCTGACTCTATCCTATTTCTGCTTCATTTTCATGTTGTTAAGGAGAAATTAATATTTTAACTGTGGTATTTTGTGCCATGTGCCTGGAAATCCGGTATTAGCGGTAGACGTAGTATTTTATAAATCAATGCATTTATGACTCCGTTTTTTTCATCTGCATTAGTCAACATTTATACATGCAACGCATGAATTTCTCTTTTTTTTTCAAAAACAATTATTCAATTTTGGGGGAAAATTCTGCCGTGTCACTCAATATGTGCTGCATTTGGTACATTTTCACCATAAACGAGCTCGTGAGGTGTTTTAAACCGTGATAATTTAGTACATTCTCGCTCCGTCTGGCCACACTGTTTAGTTTGCCGTAGGGGCTCGGCTCTGTTCTTTTAACAAATATTTCCTTCCATCGCTTGCTTCTCCAGTTTAGCCAGCTCGTGGCGGCAGGAGTCGCCCTTTTATTGTACGCCATCCAGATATATGCACATTCATTGTAAATATTTGGTTCCCTTTGTGTCTCAGGTTTTGGAGTGTGCCACGAAACACAATGTGGCCGACAATTCAATGGGAGACCAGGGTTCTCTTTGCCTAACAAATCTCATAAAACATGGGGCACTGCGACGGGTCATGGTCTTTTTGCATACCGGCTTTATATATTCACCATTCATAACGACTTTTATCTAACACATTTGATCCATATTTTCTGTTCTCTCTGTAAATATAGACTTTATTTTCTAAGGTCACCATTGTGTTAATGGTGATCAGTGTCATTCCCATAAATTTTCCGTCACATTGTTCCCTGAAATAAGTGAATTCAGAATAGGGATTTAGTTCGATTTGTGTATTTGTAAAAAATGTTTATATCTCCAACTGCTGTTCGCTCTTACTGACCTTTTTTTAAATTCATGTGCACGGAGCAGCTGTATGTTTAGCAATAGAAAAAGTACACCTATAATTTTACTACAGCTTTGTGGGCGAATTATAAATTGCGTGCTTTGCTTCTGGCAAAAGCAGCGGAAGAATTTTAATCGAGCTAAATATCCGGATCTCCCAAACACGGAACCAACGATGATTTATTGGTAGTCATAGCATACTTCATTTAGACATACAAGGGAAAAATGCTTTATAACTTCCATGGACTTACAATATGACTCCAGTTGTCTTGTATGGATGCATTTAAATAAATTTGTTTTTTTAGAATGCATTGTGGACTTTATATACCATAACTCGCATACTTTGCATTAGTTTTATATTTTAAATTCCGTTCCTGAAACCTAGTATAAGTATAACTTTTGTTTTTAATCTATGTATTTCATGGCTGAAGATAATGATGATAGCAGGTATCGGTTTCACCCGAAATATGTTTGTATTTTGGAATTTGGTTTCAAATACATAACTTTTCGATTTTTTACTCAGAGCCCCGGGAAATGTGTGTAGGAGGTATATGTTGGAAGAATGGAACTGAATGGAACTGAATGAAAACTGTGCCGAAGTCAACCCTATTGTACACTTTCTGCGGGGAGTAGTAGTTATCTCTGACTAGCGTCTGGCTGAGCCAGTGGCCCCTCCGCATAAAGTGCAAGTATTTATAGTGACTCGGATGAAAGGGTAATCCCGTCACATTCTGTTTTTGCACGCAGTGACATCTGCATGTGGTGGGGTTGGAGCTGAGCCGTAGCGGACTGAAACCGTGGATTGAAACTCGTGCTTTGCTGTAAACCTGAAAGAATTGTTGGCATCATTTGAAGTTCGGGTGGCCATTAATCAAGACATGATTTAACTGAAAGTATTAGCCAGTCGTGGCATCCAGGTCGTATGCGCGGAGGCCCTGGAAACCACTAGGCCGAAGATGCAAAACCCGTCCAGTGTATGATATTTGTGTAAGAATTAAGATCTTACTGCTCTCGCGAAAGCTGATGGCGTTCGGATGCGCAGAAGAAAACGTCGTGGAGGAGTAATGCATGGTGGAAAGGGTTGGGAAAAGGGACGTAGGGGAAAGCGAAGACATGGCATTTGTGCCATGCAAGAATGCAATTAAAAAAATGGAATTTGTATGACACGGACAACACAAACGCCGCGCATCCGAACGCCATAAGCTTTCGCGAGAGCTGTACGTGTAGACGGTACGGTAAAAACTCAGTAGTTGGGGCATTTAAAACCCAAGTCCATACTTAGTTATTTAGGAAGGCGACCTACAAATGAGGTCATGTGAGCCATTTTAAGATAGGTGAGAAAGTTGATGAGGGAAGAATTACGTGGAAAAAGAAGGATGGATGGAGAGCGTGGCGTTGACTCTAGCCTGTCCTTAACGAAATGCGCCAAGGGGACAACAGTTTAACGTCCCATCCGACGGACGGAGTTCTATACTTGAAGAGTGTTCCACATACCACTAAAGTAGGGCTCGGGATTTCCTCTGGAAAATCTCCGCCGCCGCCAGTATTCGAACCCGGGTCCACGGGATGCAAGGCCAGTACTCGCAACAACCACACCAACTCTATCCACCCAAGTTTATATTATCAATGGTGGTTGTCTTTGCATAGTGCTAATAGTTCTCTCATAAATTAAAGGAATAGATGTCGCCTTCATGCTTGAAGTGTTTGCTTATTTTGCGCAAAAAGATTCACCAAATCGCATATTATTTAATTCATGGATATCGTACGCAATTAGTCCATGAATTTTATCATAATTCAGTTCTATGGAAACTATTCCCTTTTCCCATATTTATTTATAAATCATTACAGTACCGTGCCAATTCCGCCAGTAATACCAGTGTTGTTTACGGTGTATTAACTGCACGAGTTATCCATAATATACATAGCAATTTGCTCATCTAAATAGCCTCCATACTCTTCTGTGCTATCGTACCTTTTGGTTTCAATGAATTCTCTTAAATATTCGGGTTCACCCTTGCGTTTCCTTACTCAAGAAATTCCTTCCTCCAAGAACCGCTCTCCCCGCGGTTTTTCTTTGTGCAGATCCGTATGCCATCCACGTAGCGTAAGAGCCTTTACTCTTATGTCATTCAGTCACCGCTCTCCCTCGAGAAAGGGAACTTTTCATAGCGCCTCAAAACTTTTGAGCTCTGCGGCTCCCTTTTCCTCTTCACCCAACCTCCAAAAATTCCTTTTCGTCTTCTTTCTCTCCCTCGCCATGTTTTCTCTGTGTGGCGTTAACTCGGTTAGGTTATCCTCCACCGTCACCTCGATTTCACGCCCATTTTTTATCTGACCTCTAACACGTCCCTTCTTTCTGCAGAACAAGACGTTGGCATTATAGTTGGAGGGAAACTTGGTGGCAGTCGCATCTGCATGCGAGACGTCAAGGAGGGGAATAGCCCGTGTGGAAGGGGTCAGCTAAGAGGCCGAGAGGAGAGGGTGTCACTTAATAAATAAAAAAATGACATGCCACAATGCCAGCATGACTGCATTTATGCAATTGGACAAGAGTTTCGCCCGGTTTCCTCCGAGCGTCTTCAGGTCGACTACTTCGACCTAAAGACGCTCGGAGGAAACCGGGCGTAACTGTTGTCCAATTGCAACATTGAACGCGGTGGGAACCCGGAAAATGGACCAGCCTTCATACAAGCCTCGCGGAAAACCGCCGCAATGACTGCATATAGTAAACTTGTGAGCCAGAAAGCGTCAGTAGTTTGTTTCACGACAATGGTTGTGATTTGATCAGAGCTGGATGATTACACTCTTGAAATTGTTCGCAAACCATCGGAGGAGCACTTGCAAACAAATGGATTAAGTGCCATAGAGAGCTAGAGAGTTGCGGGAAGTGAAGAGTGAGCATTTTTAAAGTTGGCAATTATAGTTTGCGACCTTGGAAACCCTGGTAGTCTATCACGGAGACTACATCACTCCCCCAAACCACAGTCTAAAGAAATTTCCTTAAGACTGTGCCCGAACGGAGAGGAGTGGAGTGGATAGTAGGCAATGGACTCCTCCACTGAAAAGGGGTCATCTGCACAACTACCGCAATGTTTCGCTACCACGATAGTGTAAATATCAACGAATGGTGGTACTATATGCGGTATGCAGCCGGATCCAATCGGAGGGGTGGAGTGTAGCTTTTCTTGTACCCTCCACATGGTAATGGAATGGATGGTTCCCTTCAAAAGTTCCACTTCTGCCGGGATTCGAATCCGGATCCTCTGTGTGGCCTTACTACAGTGTGAGTGTCCCTTCGCCCCTACCATTACGGTTTTTCTCGCTTCTTTCTTTTCTGTCGAGTTCCGGCGCATCCTTTCTCTCTGCTGAACACGTGGTCCATCCTCCACCCTCGTCTTTCCTCCGCACACTCCCCCCCTCAAACCTACACGTACTTTTTCCACAACCACACCCCCGCCCTTCTCCCGGAAGAGCCCAGTGACGTCTGCGGCGCGGTGAAGGTGGTGGAAGGGCGGGATTTGAGGGAGAGGGAAAGGAAGTGTGGGCAGAAAAAAGTCGGCCACGTCGCTCGTATGCTGGACATCTTTAGACTCTCTTTTCTCCCCCTTAAAAAGCTCGAACCCAGAATCCTATTCTCTCCCTAACCTCCCATCATCAGAGGATCCCACGATGGGGATATAAGGACATGTAATACTCTCGCAATTAAGGCTCTGTTCCGTTAGAAGCAATCGATTCAGCTCGGTCCACCGGTTATACCCTCCGGATTTCCAATGTCCCAGCTAACCCAGTAGTCAGGGTTAACGCCAAGGTTTAAGGCAGTGAAATACATACGCGCCTCGTCTATCTCAGTCAAGACGATTCTAAGTCGATAAGATTTTTTTCCTGGAAACTGCCGGTGTTTTCTATTTTTTCTAATTATGTGCGTCTACTTTTGACACAGGACTATTCAAGGCCGTGGTATGTCGCTAACGTGTTTTCACGCTTGAAGTTGAGTCATATAATCTTGATTATAAAAATAATAACGAAAGGTGCCAGTTGAAATTCAACAGGTGTGACAAACATCGAACTTATTTTATAAGAAAAACACAAAGCTTGAGGAATACTGTTGGCGTGGTCATTTGAGGAGTTCGTATCCTATCTTGTACGTTGTCTTCGATGTAGTAGACGTGCTGACCTTTTTCCAGGTGCACGGAGAGATGGTCCCCTTTCATGCACGGGAAATCCAAAATGAGTGAATGTAAGTTAGCTGCACTTTAACACCTTAAAACATATATAAACAACTCGCGACGTTTGTGATGTGGAAATTGGTCTAAAAACAATTCGCAATCGTAATGATAGGCAGACGCTTCCACTACATGTAATTCACCTGAGTATTAAACGATAATAAACAACGCTGTGTTTGTTGTAGCAACATAGACATTATTACCATTACTATTCGCTGCACCTAATCATTCTTGCACATTAATTGTGTAGTATATTTAATTCCCTTATATGTATCGTTCACTACGTAAGTTTTCTCTCATATTAATGCAGTGCCTCTATGAGAACTGTCATTGAAGAGTATACTTGTTGTAAATATGCATTGAATTTACCGATTACCCCCCCGAAGCAATCTATCATGGAGCCCTTGGGACTCTTGGCCCTTCTTATACAGATTTTCTTTTTACGTGCTATCATGGGCCGGCAGGAAAACGTCATATTTAAATGCTAGAGGCGTGAATATCCTTTGAAAACCAAATCATTGTTTGTCAAGGAAATATGCTATTTTTTATTTCAGAGAAAGATGTGAGATTTTCAGCTAAAAACATGATATTCAGAAAAATATGAAGTGTAAAAGAGAATCAAAAGAAGGAATAAGAAACCTCATTTATTCAGTCATCCGATTACAAAAAATTCAACCCTCTATCTTGAGCGGAAGTAATTAAAAAGCAAAACATTTTACCACTGCACAAAACCCAATACGTAGTGTACCAAGGAGTCGGCCCATTTTTGGGTCCTTTGGGGCCCAGAGATGTTTTTAAAATAACCTATAATTTTCCTTATGTCTTGAACTATTAATCTGCAAAATTTCAGCACAATCAGAGTAAAACTGTAGATTTGTATACAAACCAAACAGACAAACAGGCAAACGAGATACAAACATTCTTCTTCAAATGTATATATCTTAAATACATATTTTTCCACAGCATCCTTATATAAATTGGTATATATGCGTCTTCATTTCTAAAATTTACCTTCAAACAACGCCATGTCTACATGTACCTTGTGCCATCAAGTAATATACTCCTCAGATTCGAATTACTAAACTTCTCAATCGCGAATTGACATTTAACTTGGGAATGCAGAAATAAAATTACAACAAAAATATTTTTTCACCATTTCGAATTCACTTGAATCCTCTTTATCATATTTTCTCACGGAATAATTTCCCTGGGGATCATTAATTTGTATTCGCACTTCGAGTCTTCTCATTGAAATAATAGTTCTTTCTCATGCCAACGTTCAACTCTGCCTTCAATTTTGCCTGGAATTTTATTCACCAGACTCAATGTGGTTTTTCATTTTTAATTCGTCCCCAGGAGTCGTATATTCCGTCCCTGTCGTTTTTTTAATGGTCAATGGAATATCGCTGCATTCAATGCTGTGGGTTTTGGTGTTTATTTTACTCTTTTACCTTACTTTAATACCTTCATTTTACTTTATGTTCATATTGAAGTGACTCCCAATGAAGAGCATTTAACTTTCCAGTCGAACCTTTATTTGCTTCTGTACTTCTTGCGTCGCTCACCTTCCTCTTGATACTCCTGCCGCCGTCCCTTTGAGAAGTTCTCAAATGTTTCCATTTCACCGGGACATCTAATTTTGATTGAGAGGTCATCTATTGCTTAGGTTCTATAAGATAAGTGTGCTCTTTCTCGTATCTATTGCACTCGCAAAAGTTCCTCGTGCGGACCTGCGCGGCAAGGATGGGTGGAAGAATTAAGGGGGTGAAGGGAAAGGACGGAGGGGATGAGAGGGAGGCAAACAGAGATCGAGTAAGGGAGAGGAACCAAACGACATGCGAAAAAGACAGGCCAATAGGCAAGTGATTAAGATCACCCATCGCCACGACTTCACCAGAGTATCTTGCGGTCTCATTGTCAACGAGTCGAAATGGGACGGCAGGTAGTGGTTTATTATTAGATGATCTACCGGTTAAGATATCCCAATGTTTGTGTTGGCAACAATTTTAAAGGCTTTCTGACCCTCCTCACTAAACAAACTTCCTCCCCGTTTCGCAGCATTTTGAATGTTCCGTAGCCCAGGTCCCAAAATTGTTCACTGTGCAGCGGTAGGAACTTTTGCGAAAGCTATACTTAAAACGCATTATTATAATTTCAGAACCGATTATGGGTGACGGTCGATGTTTTTCTCATTGATCTAAAATCGAACGTAAGCTTTCCTTGATTTTATAATCCTTGCTTTCCAGTTTTAGTAGATACGTGCTTTCAAATTATTTTGTTTCGCGGTGAGGTGGGAATATTTTTGCAAAAAAATCTAAGGCCTAGTTTTAGCAAGTCCATTTGACCTGGCCTGAATCTCGCTCATGTATTTTCATGCAGGAAAATGTTGTGCAGGAAATTGGTTTCCCCGTTGGTAATTGGAAGTAGATATTAAAGAAATGCGTTAAACATGACCTATTTTGCCCTTATTTGTGAATTTAGATTAAAAATTATTTGGTCAAATAATTGACCTGAGAAATTGCTTTAGGTTTTTGTTTTCCTTGATCCCAGCAATACGCTGCCGCCGCTTGACCACTTTTTCTACTCAAGTTATAAAGACGTTTCAATTGTTCATTATCCACCGAAACGCGGATTTTTATGGCAGATAAGGGATTTTAGATACGGCAATTCAGAGAAAATGTATGTATTTTTGGAAAACTGATAACAAATGGAGTGATTCATTTGGATATTCCTAAAATTTAGCTGGAGATAAGTCTTTGTTTAGGTCTTATCGACTTTTTAGGAGTGAAATATGAAAAAAGAAGGTGCATAGAAGTAATAAAATAAAAAAAACTAATGTGGCCTGTTATTGAGATCGATAAAACAATTAAGTTAAAAACATAAAATTGCTGTTGACCAACATTTTTAATGCATACAGTATGCTTGCTATGAAATTGACGTTTATGCGAGGTTAATTATTTTAGTTTTTAGTTAGCTAATCTTCTTAACTCTAAATGTAAGTAGAAATATCGGAAATAATAACTTCCTTTGTACAGGACGTAATTAAGATTTACCTTATCTGAGTATATTGTTTTTTTTGCTGCATACTTTAATTTAGAATTGCAATTTCTTTGCCTCAAATAATTTCACTCGTATATATTGGATGTGCGTTTGACTTGTATAAATTGACTTTTCTTCTGGTCGTTGCTAAAAACAATTTATTTTCATTTCAGGTACGGTGGCAAATATATTCCGGAAAGATCATACTGACAGCAACAGCGTGAGTTTAAAATTCTCTTATAATCTGAATGGCTATGCTAAAAATATTATTTAATATCCTGTATGATGGTCTATTCTTTTTTTACGTTTCCATCTTACGTTTCGTGGTAGGTAACCCAGGTGACAAGTCATAACTAATGAAAACTATAGGTTTTTACTTTCCGCATTAGTTTATGACCATGGTTTCAGCAATATATTACCATTATCAAGGTTTTAAAAATGACAATTAATTGCTGAAACCATGGGCGGTAATAAATTGTGGTGTGGAAAATATTAAATTGTCTATATATAATATTGTTATCTGAAGTTCTTTTGATATACTTATCCGGATTAACTTCCGTAACATTGCGAAGTGTATTTTTAAGTTTCGGATATGAATACGGAAAAGTGGACTCCAATATATTATGGCGTTTTATGGTACCCTTCTATTATCTCTAAAACTTATAATCTTGAGTTACTCAATACTTCCATGAAAGAACCACGCATATTTTTAAAGTCTCCTTTCGGTTTTCGGTCTTTTTTTATTTTAGATAGGTGACTAATTGACTGAGTTCATAATCGTGCTTATATTCAGTGAGTCGATGACATTTACGCATGCATTTAGGCAAAAGTTGTTCCTTCAGGAAATAATCCTATCTCCCTTCATTGAATTTGGTTAGCCCCACGATATCGTTGACCAAACAAGGAAAGCAGCTATTTTGCAGGAAGTGAAGTAGCAGTTTTACGCGTCGTAGTTCACGTACACCCAATAACTGGGAATATTCTTATGGCTTCTAGTCCAAATGAACAACCAAATTAGCGCTTGACTCGGTAAATTAATCCCAATGATGGGTTGGTCAGCTGCATAAGGTGGCCATCAAGAGATACATTGTCGGGCAGGAAATTGTCTTCCCTCGGTTTCCTTTGCCTTCATTAGCAAGATGCCATGCAACGAGGTCACCGCACACAACTCCGTGGCTCCGTCTCTCCGGAATACCCCTCGCAGTACAAGAGTACACTCCCCCGGAAAAACCATCATGGCTCGATTCCCTCCGGTGATTTTTCATTCCATTATGCTCAAGAAACCCCATATTCCCTTACTCATGCGTACCTTCTTACGAAATGCAACGTTGTTGGCGAACGTCTTCCAGATTTGGAAGAGTGCGTGCGCGGATATTGCAGAAAATACACTTCTCAGTATGTTGAAAATTACTAAATTACGACATGCTTATCGATTTCGAGTCTAAATAAAATATTTTTGAATCATCTCAGTGGTTATGGGAATTGGTTTGCTACTAAATATAACTGTTTCAGGATGCGGTGAAAGTTGTCGATATTCATGATAAATAAAACACTTAATACTTTTTTGCAACAATATTTCCTCCTAAATTAGAGGAAACAAATTAAATATAATATCTGTAATTGTTACTCGGAATTTAATTGTTATATTTTTTTGGGCACATGTATAAACTGCTGAAATCTTTCGTGAATCCAATTGTTTTTAAAAAAAGAGACGTATGACGTTCATCAACAGTGATTGCTGATTGTGAAATAACTGCAGTCTAATTTATTGAGAGTTAATGACTTACTAGTCATGAACGTTTTCGAACTTGCTCAAGTTTTTGCATATGAAAAGTTATATTTAGATCTATAATTTTTTAGGAAACTATAATCTATGGTCTATGACTACGGCAGGGAAATTAATGGGAGCAGTGATAGGGATCCGTCTGAGTGAGTTCTTCACCGTCCGTAGGAAGAATGGTGGAGAAGATGAGATGTTACGGAGAAAACGAAAATATCTGACCAGAAAATGATGTGTCAAAATCTAGTTCATTTCAGTAAAAATTACAGCAGAGTTCAACAAGTTATTTTTCCATTCCTTCCTGATGGATAACTTCAATTTAAAAAAATAAACCCTCTAACCGTTAACTCCCTATCAAGATGGGAGAGGTTTTCAAGTAAATACAGCCATATCGAGTAGAACACATTAGTGTTGTTTACGTAATTTTAGGATATATCTAATCTAGAAGAATATAACGAAATAAATTAATGAGAATCATCAAAAATGAATTATTTTGTGATGAAAGTCATGGCTTGCGTGAAAATGAAGTATGTTGAGAACGCGCTGGGCAGTTCAGAAAACAGAGTGGAGATCTGTGTATTTGGGATACTTGGGTATTGAGCACTGACGAAGGCTTTCAATTATGTTTACGGAGATACGAGTGGAAAAAAAGCTATTGTGTTTGAGAAACTCAGTTAGGGAACGCAGCGCGTAGTCACTCCGTTCCACTAACGACACGTGAGGAGTTAAGACTTTTTAATTTTGGTGAAATATTTGATGAGGCAGGAAAAATTAGCCGACAGATCGTAAATTAAAGTGTTTACTTTTACAACCAATCAACGTTGCAAACAGTCGGTGGTTGAAAATACTTCCTGAAGTAAATGTCAAAGGAAAACATTCTCTTTAAAAAATCAGTGGAAATAACTCCAATGAAAGAGCTGACGGCATCAGATAAATAACTTAATCTGTGGATAATTTTCACAGTTTTAAAATGGTTTTTCTCTTCCCTACCCTTCTGCGCCAAAGATCATGGGAATCGTTGCCCTTTGTTTTTATTTTTATTACGAAAAGGGCTCCGAATTCATGGCTATATACCTTGTAAATTGCGTTGTATATACTCCCAATATATCATGTGACATGACCCTGTCGCAGTCGGAGAGGGTACAAACTGGCATATAGCCAAACACAGGACATGTTGAAACGTCCGAAATCTTATTGCGTAGTAGATTTACCGAACTTACTGAAGGCCGTGGATGGTCCTTGAATTTCGCGTTAAAGTTAATTGACACGCTGGGAACCCACACAAAAGGGCCGTCCTGAGCCATAATTACTAACGTGTTTGTATTGCTTTGGCATTGGAGTCGTAGCCAGGCCCACGGTGCGCATCAGTCATCCGTCAGGGTAATTACGAGTGCATGAGGCACTGAATTGGGAAACTTTATTTGCTTAAAAGCCTTTTGTCCTCAAACTTTTTTCGCTTCTCTCGCTTAATCGAAGGCACAAGGCCGCTCGAGCGTGCAATGTGTCCGTGTACGGGATGCGTTATCAAACGGGATGTTCTTTTTAATCGCCATTTTTTTCACCCCATTCTATCAAATCTCAGCCGCCTACTTCTTTGATGCGGGTTAGGGAAATATAAAAAAAATCCAACAAAGAGTGCAAATAACTAATATTTATCTGAATTAGGAGTAGTTATCATTAGCTGTCAATGCTCTTATGAGGGATATATCCTCCATAAAAGAACGTGGAGCTAATGAGAGCATTATATCTTCCTAGAGGGAAATGGGTTAGAATGGTGGCTAGAGCACTGGCCTAGCATCACGAGGGCCCGAATTCGATTCCCAGCAGTGTAGGAGATTTTTCAGTGGTGAACCAGAACCAGAACTTGAGTGCTTTGTGGAGAGAATTTGAAATAAAGTAGTCCGTCCTTCTGATAGGACGCTAAACTTGAGTTCTTGGCGTTTGTTCAAAGCATGTCGGAGTCGACCCCAGAATACTCTCCGATTCACTCCACATTCAATTTCCCACGCAATCCTTGCCTTGCGAACCTACCTCAATTGTGCAAATTACGTCGTTGCATCCAGTTTCCCCAAATGACGATTAAAACCATCGTTTTGGAAGGTACCATTGGATCTATTGAATTCTTTGAACGATTATCCTAATTACCATAACCTTATCACTCCTGCAAATCGTATTTTGCTCTCAAGTTTTGTTATTCTATCCAAGTAAGAATAATTATGATATTAAATGTGCATGGATCTCAGCCATTCACATGGTCAGCGTTAATCCTTGCTGCTAGCTATAAATCACGCCATAACCAATCAATAGTTTGGGGACCTCACCCAGTATTCGTCCCAGTTCAAGGTCAAGCCTGACATTTCCAGTGGTTGCTAAACTTTCATACCTACACCGTCTAGTCTATGGGGTTATAATGGCGGGTCATTCGATCCTTGCCATAAAGTGCCGCGTCAGCTATATTGTAAACCTGGTTGTCTGTATACTACGTGCCTCGTCATCTATTTTGTGAATCTGCAAAGTACCCATAGAGCAATCGCGAGGGTGTGTCGCAGAGGATGGTAGGCCATTTGTAATGATTAATTAAGAGAATAAAAAAAGCAATGCAGCGGCCGGGAGTGCGCGGATAAACTGACACATGTGGAAGAATGTGTTCATATGAATGGCTTTATGAAATAAACCCGGATATTAACAAAGTTTTTCACTGTCATATTTTTCGAGAATCGTGAGTATGCTGCATTAAGATATGCTGAGGTAATTTTATATAGAACGTGATCACCACGAAAAATATTAAAGATCCCATCTTGGAGACGAATGTAAAGGAGGAAGACTACGTGCGATTTTCAGTGCTAAAAACAAAAATAGCTCATCCGACGTCAGTTCAAAAAGTGATCTCGATCTCACGTGTATCTATAAATTTACATAAGATGATATCGGACTCCTACCGCTCCCTAAGTAAGAGATGAGAGAACAACCCCCCTTTCAAAATGTCTGACATAACAATAAAACACTTTTTGTGTTAATAAAATAATATAACAATACACGCTAACACAAACACTTGAAAAACTTTGTGGTATTCCATCACTATATTTTGATTCAACTGCCGATCACTGCCATACCCAAGGAACGGTAACCCCATCATGAGATTTTTCTCTGGGGTGCCTAATTTCACCCTTTTTTGTGATTTTCTCTGTACAATTGTTAGAGTTGAATAAATATTTAATTATATTATTATATTAATTTTCCAATTGTAGCTTTTACAAACCTTAGAATATCACAAAAACTACACGACGTGGGTTTCAATCTTTAATCATCATCTTCAGGTGATTTATTTTTCTGTTGGATGCAATGAGTAAAAGTGGAATTTGTGAACTGGCCTGTGGAAATTGTGATAGTTTGTATTTGCGACAGACTTCACGAAGTTGTGAGATGAGCACAAAAAAATTCTCTGGTGTTTAAAAAAAACTATCATGACGAGAAGAGCAACTTATATGAAACCTCTTTTGAACTGTGACCACAAGAGTAATTTTAATGTCAAAATGAACGTCGCGGGCTTTAGAACAGGTCGAAGTTTTAAAAAGAATCACATTAATGAGTATTTGCTCCCCGCCAGTAACTCCATTCTCTCGTCTGTTGTTTATTCAGTTTACCCCTATTTCTTCTCGTACACACATTTCTTTCCTCCACTTCCACCCACCCTTTTACTGTGTAGTATTTAACGGAGCTGTTGCACGTTCGTAAATCACCTGAATATGATGCTTATGAACTGAAACCCGGTCATGCAGTTTGTGAGATTTTGTGATTTGTGAAAGTTTCCACCGTAAATAAACGTAATGTTACGTAAGACCTGTATGAACCTATTGGTAGGACAGATGTATTGGTGCAGAGTCTATCTCGCACTCGGAGAGTAACAATGGTAGACGCATTGAAGATTAAGTCCCTTCAACGTACGTTACTTAGTGTTACGTAAAGGTACACTTAGTTAACTAGCTAATAACGGAATTAAAGTAGGTATTTTTTGGTTAGTGCAAGCCTTGCTTCAATTGTTCCCTGCCTCACACCAATGAAGTGACTCACAGGGTATCGCGTAGACGTATACTGCTCATGGACCTCTCATTTGATAAAATACCTACGACGGTGATATAAGGGGGAGTGAATACTATGTCAGAGAAGGTTTTTCCAAATCAATGGTGTTTATTACAATGGACTTGTGTTTGTGGATAAAAGAAATCCTGTTTTCAACATTCGGAGATTAAAAAATGGAGATTGGGGCAAACGCTTGCTTGTTAATCTGGCACTAATCATATCGGAAAGTATTAAAACCACAAAATTTGTTTACATTAGGCCATATTTGACGGAGCAGTACCCAGTAATGTGGTGTGATAGGAAAATCAGCCAACGTATTCATCATGCGATGATCCTTTGATTTTCAATTTAGTCATTTCCCGGAAATTGAGGTTTCATAGAATTTTTGTCTTCCGTGAGGTCTTCGTAGGAGCAGCGTCGTTTTTTCACCAAAACCTCGCAGTTCGTCCAAAATTTCCCGACAGCCAACGCCTCGAATGGGTCATCCAATCTCCATTTCTCCTCTCACCCCCTCAAACAAGTATATGAGTTCGGGAGAGAAAGAGAGAGTAAGGTAGGGTAATAAAAGTGCATTGGCCCAACTGGTATGTTAATATGGCTTCTCTCTCTTTACTGGTGAGTATATAGCGACGACGAGTTGGGAGCCATGTCATTTAATTAATACGTCCCACGTGGATCGGCGGAACAATGCATTGGGTAACCTTTATCACATCCTATAGAGGCTTGATTGTTGTAGTGGGATTCCTTTTTGATGAATAATATGTAAAAATAAGTCTTCTCCGGAGGACAATGAACGCGGTCACTGATACTTCGCGAAAAATATATCATTTTGTCACAAAGGTAATTGATTTCCGCGGAAGTCAGTAATACTCGAGTTGAAATATGGGTTTTTAAGTAATAAAGTATTATTCGATTAGTAGATATCTGTAAAAATTACTGATCGAAATAGATTGGAGGTGCATTCGTATTCGCTTGCTACGATTAGCACGAAAAGAGTTAATGGAAAAATTTAAAAGTATTTACCGTAATATGCCAGTACGTAATGTGAAGGCGTTTTTCTATATAACTCTTAATTACTCGACTTGATTGTTAAACCTGTAAAAATACTCCAATATTAATGCAGAAAATCAATAATCGGATTTATATTTGCTGATAATTATTTCCATTTTATTAATTAACTCAGAAAACCGTCAGACAAAGTAAAAACAAACTGGCTTCATTTAAATGTAACCTATGACGTACCGATTTATGATTATGAATGCCTCCACATAATGTACTTGTTCAAATAAATGCCCTTGAACCCGAGAGTTCGAGCTCAGGCCATGAACAATAACTCATTATTTATAAATTTGTAGCAGTAGTCTAAATGTTTGGCGCTAGTTTTTCAGAGTAAAAAATATTCTGATTGCCATGAAAAAAGTAGTTAGGCAGTAAATAAATTTCTAACATGTTTTTATGGTCTTTTTAAGATATTATCGAAGTGAGAAATCAATATTTTCGTTTATAAGTATATCATAAACGTTATTTTCCAAGAGTTATTGAGGGACTTAGGGATTTGCGTATCATCTGTTATCGCTTTATAGAATCCTTCAGTGTGTTATTTATGAAAATTGAAATCTATCAGTTGTAAGGCATAGGCGTTCCACTGAGGTTCGCTGACCTTCCAAGTTCAGAGGGAGTCGCTTTGGGATTGAAAGTGGGTGTTAAATGAGGGAAGAAAATTTTCCATTTTCTGCCTTCAGGAAGGAAGCCAGAAATGTGTAAAAATCTGATGTAAGTTATCAGTACCCAGCATTAATGTAATGAGGAACACAATATAACGTGGAGCTTCATAATATAGCTACTGAGCGTATTTTCTCAAGTGAGTATATACTCATACTTGCCTCTTCATTTCTGGCACATACTGCAAAAGGGTCTTTGCACTACACAGTCGACACTATCCGTTAAATTGTCTAATCTCTACTATTTTTGAAAATGTTACGGAATAGAAAGAGATATAGACCCTTACAGTGGGTCAGTTGTTTACGCAAGCGGAGCAACATTGGACGAATGGATATACACCCACGTAAAATGCTTAAGTAAAGGGAAAATACTAATATATATGCCTAGAAAGAAAGCCATAGGCGCGATCATGTATATTTCTTTCCTGCGCGTTATCGCTATTGATATCTAAAACGTGAATGTCAATTGTTGTGAACTGTTCCTATCAAAATTCGTATGACTCGCTCTACAAAGGCGAGAACCGTGATTTAAATATGACGGTGATTTAAACAGTGAACACTGATCAAGGTCGTTCATCGCTGTTTTCACTCCATTAGAGCTCTAACAAAAATAACAGTAGCGCGAATGCACACGCTATAAAGATCTGTGATCACGCCCCAGCATTCTGACAGTAACAGAGGTGAATTTACTTAGAGAAGGAATTCAATATAACACCCGAGAAATGTGATGAAGGGGGAAGGGTATATATTCTAAAAATTGCGAAATGAAACACCAACATTCGGTGTGAGTAGGAAACTTAAGAATTTAAGGTAAGAATAAATTACTTCCATGGTGGAAATTGAGATTATTCTGCAAGTGAAACTGTTGAACCGTAGTCATTTCACGGAAGAAATCCCGAAAAATACAGAGATCAGCATTTTAGCGGCGTGAAAAGCTACAAACTAAAGGCGCGAAAGCCTCTGAAGCGGTGATACTGCTTCAGCATTGAAGTCTAAATTATCTCTGGTAGTTAAGTTTGTGTAAAATCGGAGCAAATATCACGGATTTAGAATTATAGCACCTACAGTATTGAATACCATCAAAGTTCGGAGTCAAAAAAGTTGGCTATATTTTGTTCCCCGTAATACAACAAAACCTTACCTAGGTTTTTCTTCATTTTGGCGAATGATCCTTACAATGATAAAATAATACAACTGAAGATAGAATGAATGGAGACAATCTCAAAGCCGAATTGGGATAGTGTTGAATTTTCAATCGTTTGTGTCTCTTCAAATCATTCGGCAACACAAACGCACGGCATGCGTCAAGTCTACCGATGTCTTTCATCACCTCGGATTATTATCCACTTTGAGGGACTAATATTTCGGATCTTAAATCAATTAAGAAATGTTTCTGCCCTCGCCAAGCTGGCGGGTCACTTTGTGAGCTTCCATTAAGGAATATATGGCGGAGTCAGCAACTGCCACCTTGGTCTGGCGAAGCACACGCCGAGACCAGGGCCACCTTTATGGCGGGAAAGAAAAATTGATCTGACCACTATGTCGTAATTGGCTTCCATGACGCCGATGTGAACGAAGAGGTATCGGTCCTCAGACCCGGTTGGCTGGTCGGAGCGGCAGAATGACTTCGGGGTGGGAAAAGAATAATCCCTCTTTATTCACCTGGGAGTCAAAATGGATTATATTGGCGATACATGGCTCATTTTCGGAAAAGGTTTTTCCTCTCTCCCTTCGTTTACGCGGTGGGCGGGGAGATAAGACGATAGTTCAAAAAATATCATGCGAGTATTCCCATGAATCTTCATCCGTATGTATCCCGTTTCTTTGTCATCAGTGAGGTTATAAATTCCTCGATTTATGGATTTTCAATCGATCTCTTCCAAAGGATTTGGTCGACGTACTCGTCCTGAATTCCTTAGCAAAGCGGCTTTCGGCTGTCTGAGTTTTCAAATGTCATTATTTCGAACTAAATGACTTTGAAAAAGTGTTCTGAAATTTATTGTTCATTTTTATATTGTGAAGAGCTAACCTGTTCTCACCTAAAAACCTTAGAGTAATATTTACATATTGCTGTATCGTACTATCTTGCTTACCAATATTTGTTGTGCTCGTTCATAGGGTTAAGTTGATCTCAATATAGTGTACATCTGCCGGTGGGAAGAAAGCTGAGTAAGAAGGAAGCTAGATTATAAAAGAGACAAGCACAAGGTCATCAAAAATGTCTCAAAGCAAGTTTTTGTAGTTCTTTTTACTCACTAATGAGTAGAGAAAGAAAGGAAGAAATAAGCTAAGTGTATGAGTTGATAAGTAGAAGGATTTAAGTTTCTACATAGAAAGGCCCGGGTTCGGATCCCGGCATTTGCTGTGACGTATACCCGATACGTAAATGGATAGTTTATGGGGAGAATTACAGATGAAGTACTCCGTGGGACGTTAAAACTGAGGACCCCTCGGCACCTTTCGATAAGAGTAGGCTAATGCGCTCCACCTACTTTCCACATCCAAAAATATCCTTCTTTTATCAATCTACCCACCTCAACGAATGGTGACGCTGATGACCTCAGTTGTCAGTTGCCTCCCCTAAAAGCCAAACAAAGTCATGTTTTTCCGTCCATGGTCACAGATCAAAATAAGCGAACGAAAATCCATCGAAGCAATTCTCCTTTTCCATCCTTATCTGTAAGGCATGTGGCTGAAGCTGATAAATTATTGTTCATCCTCCAACTGGCATAGAGGGGCAATTTCCTTGTATAGTCGATTATAAGCACCAGCATGGGCATTCCGCTAGCTTTGTGTCATATCTGGAATGTTCCCTCAGAGAGCTTAACAAACACCTGACTCGCCCACCTCATATCTCAGAAACAGTAAAACAATCATTTTTAGTGTTTCCGAGGTTCCTTGCGAGGCTGGGATGCCGTAGTTTCCAATGACATGACCAACGTGTCGCTTGCATTGCGCCCGACGTTATATTTTGAATAGTTTATCCTTTGGCTGATAAATTTATGACTGAACCGTTTCCAAGATACCTCAAGTTGAATCTGGCAAATAGTTCTGCCATTTTCCTACCTTATGGTGTTTACTCCAACTTTTCGTCGTGCATGCAAGTACGTTTTACTGTCTCAATGTTACTTTTTTGTGGGGTATCTTATAGGTCTAGAGACCTAGCATGAGGATGAACTAAAGGCAATTGATTGAGGCGAGGCGACATTAATTGATTACTTGAAATATTTTTTATTGTCAAGCGGAAACTCAATAATATCGTACTTGGTTTTGCTGGGAGGTATAGTAGTGTACGACCAGCTTACTCACTTGTTAAGTTAATTAATTACCCGAGATATAGATTAAGGTATCCATCGTAGAACGAAGGTAAATAGTCAGAGACCGACTTGGGGAACGAAAATTCTAAGAGTAGGAGGAAAGACCTGGTTTATTTTGCAAAATCAACTCGTAACTTAGTAAAGGATAAAGAAATATTGCTGCATTGAAAAATCTCAAATAATTCTTAGAGTGTAGCAGAATTGGAAAATTTCCTCTATAGCCGCTATAAGGAAAAGAATATACCAAATTAATGCAAATACGAAAGAGTAATAAGGGAAACGGCCTACCACGATGGAAACACCGGTTCCCGATTAGTCACCGAAGTTAAGCATCGTTAGGCTCGGCTCGAGTTTGGAGGGGTGATCCTCCGATTCGTCCGTGTACTGTTGCCCCTGTCTGCACGTGGCGGACAGTATTTGCGAAATGACCTTAGCCGTCAAATTACGTTAACATTACTGCCGAAGAAATTCAGTGGCCATTACCTGCTTAATCCCTGGCGTAAAAAGAAATTCTTCCAAGTTATGCGGCTGTAATTATTCATGAAGAGCCCTGGAGTGTAATAGCTCTCCAGAATCCAATTATTATACAGCCATGGTTATAAGTTTGTCATCTATAAAAACGTTGGCTGTATCTTGAGACACCGTTTGCTCTCTTAGTAAAAACCCGTATCCTACTCAGAATCACAAGCAAGCCACCTAGAGTACCTACCCCGTGAAGTAAGAATAGCCGTTGAAGATGCGTGATTTATTGTGAACCCAGAAGATTTTCAAAAGTTTTTCTCGGTGCCCAGATTGTTTGAAAAGTAAAAAAGGTGCCAGGGTTCAGGTTTATGTAGGAGTAAATGTTTCGGAAGCTTATATATTTTTAATGTAGTAGTAGTAGTATTTGGGTGATTTGGGTGCTTCGACAGCTAAGGTCATTCGCACCACGTCAATCTAACATCACCATGTCAAATTATGTAAAATAAATAATTAAATAGACAAATAAAAGCAACACAACACATTAAAATGGGCGTAAGATAAAACACCAATAATGGTTCGTCACAAACAGTTAAAAAGCCCAGACTCTTTTAAAAATAACATTATCCGACAGACACAATCAGGATCGTCTCCTAGGACGTGTCCTAGGTCTCCCCTGATGTTCAGCCGGATGCGCAGAGCACGGTACTTATCACACACCGTCAGAAGGTGTCTCACAGTAATGGGAGAGTCGCAATCCTCACAGTATGGCGGGATCTTCTCTTCGGTGAAGAGGTAAGAGTGAGGGCACAGTGCCCTATCCTCAGCCGTGTGATTGCGACCTCTTCCCTGCGAGTCCTCCCGACTGATGTGGGCCACACTGATACCACCGGCTTTATGGTGCGCAACTTATTCTCCGTCAAGGAATGCCAGGTTTCCTTCCACTGTCCGAGGGCTACGTTTCTCAACGTAGCCTTTAGCCGTATTTTTAATGTTCCTGCCTTAGTTTTCCTTTATAAAAGAAAAATTCGGAAAATTTCATTTATTTACCTTAAGTTTTTTTCTCTTTAGATTTCGGGCCAAGGGGTTTAAATCATTCCGTCGGGTTGCAAGAGTCGCATCTTTTGTGTGCGGTTTCCTTCGAGTAAGCTCGTCCCCTCCCCGTACCTCATCCATCTCCTCTTCTCCCCCCGCATTTCTTAATCCATTTCGGTTTTCCCCTTTTCATGCCACGTCATGCGTGAGTAATGCGTTCATTCCAGCGTTTCGGGAATCGTGGAACGAAACCAAGACGGGTGCTGGGAGCGTTCCTCGCCCGCATAATTTCGAGAGTTGCTTTACCTTTCTTCATTTTGCTATGTTTTTGAATGTCTGGCGGCTGAATTGTTAAGGTTTTAAATTCGTGCGTGTGAAAACATTTCCTCGCAAAAAGGGTGGCAGATAACATTATCATTATGCCTTGACGTGGATGGTTGTGAGCAGGTTGAAGAAATATCTGATGCTTTCCCGGCGTATAATGTTGCCGAAGACTGTTTGGGTTCTCCACTGGGTCAAACTCTCCGTCTCTGCCGACGCGACGTTTCGATGTAAGAGTCGTCCATCGTCATCAGGTCATGATGACGATGGACGACTCGTTCATAGATACGATGGCAGATGTGGAGATTTGGACCCAGTGGAGAACTCGAACAGTCTTTATTGTGAATAGGTTGCTTATCCGGGCATTCTAATTGAAAAGATAAGCGCTGACGCTTGGCTCGTGGAATGTGAGTCGTTGAAAGACGGCATTCTGTGTTTACCCCATCCTTTGAGTTGCCTTAAGCTTAGAACTCTGATCTTTCCTAAGGAATTGCGGCTAAATTCAGAATAATTTAGTCGTATGAATTCAATCCTTTCAAGCGTACCTATGTGGAAGTCTATCACGAATAATGACAATACCAACTATGTTTCAATCCACAGAGTTCATACTGGAACAACTATTTTTAACGCTACGACGTCATCATCAGGTACATGTATCATTATTTAGACGAATGAATGAAATTTTCTTCTGCTTGCATCTCAATTTGAAAAAGTAAATTTACTCCTTCGGGTAATTTATCTTCTGGCAAGAAGTATTTTTTGTGAAAGCAGAAGGGTTCACTATGGCGGTTCGATATCGACTTTTATTGCCTGATTGATTAACCGATCGAATGAATCAGCTTCTTGTGACCCGCGGTTCAGAAACTGGCCGCAGAAAATCTCGCCCAATAAACCTTAATAAGATGGACTGCGAAAACAAATATAGTTCAGGAATGACGTTGATGCTTTTCAGCCCAGTCAAGCTGCATGCGGTGCCGTGACTCTTAGCAGATGGTTTATTTAAAACATGCTACAAAAGAAATGCTTTAGTAGATTAAATAAAGTGTTTAAATTAATGAGATATTCTGATAAGCACTCATGTTACATTACATTTGTAGCAACAAACTTGTGCGTAAGAGACTTATTTGTTCGATTTTTAAGTTTTACGATAGCTCTTTGAGGATTTAGAATTGGCTCAGAGCCTTAAAATGATTTCACCTTTTGTTAATGAGATGGGCTTTAATGGGAAATGTTAATTGCAATGGTATCACACAGTGAACGCATTTGGTTATTTGAATGTAAGGTTATGTAAATCGTCCATAGAGAAATGAGTGTTTTGTAAATGGCTTAGTTGCTGGCTCTAAATGATAATTCATGTTTATATTTATTGAGAAAAGAAGCAATAAATGCTAACTCAAAAAGACTAGAAGAGAACAATTTCTTATTAGTTAAAATTTTAAATTGAGTAATTGCATTTATTCACAGTCATTGTACTTGTAAATGTAAGGGTCAACTTCAAAGTGATTGTAAATTGAAAAAATGGTAACTTTAATTGGTTAATTGAAATGCAAGAAAACATAATGAATGGATTTTCACCAAATAGACGTCATTTTGTAGGTTTTATTTATTTCTTTCAAATTAAGTGGGAATTTTTTTTCTCTTAACCTCGTAGTTTTCGTTATATAAGCTAAAAACCAACCTTTCCCAAATTTATATGGCCACCATTAACAGCTCCTCAGTCAGCTGCTTGTCCCAAACTATCTATATAATGTTAGAATTATTTTATATATCAAACCACCAAACATCCCAGTGGTAGCAATTTTTCCCGTTTTTGGTCGATTTTAGAGCTATTCCGACTGGATTTAAAAGGTGTAGGTAGAATTCTTGGTGTTCCTGATGACGCCAAAAAAAGAAGACATCTTCGTATGCTTCCGCTCGCAGGAAATTCACTGGAACCGGTGTAAGGACGCTTTTGGGGGCTATTTCGAGGGTGAAGGTAGAAGTAAGGACGCATGGAGAGTAATTATTTTTTTTTGTGGGCAAACTCCAAGAACTTTTGGGTAGTACCACGTGATCGTGATTGAGATAATTTCGGGGGACTCCCAAATGGGGCATGCATTCCTCGTTATTTCGTTTCCGGATGTAATGTCTCGCTGATGTCTCTTTCACATCTCCCGTCCGGAGGCGATGAGCTCCGTCCGGAAATTCCGGCCCATGAGTGAAAGGAGGATGTCTGCTCGGATACCAGACCCTTTTACAACATGTACGAGACTCAATACTTTCATGGAGCAGCCTAAAGCGTTCCCTATCCCGTAAATCGACGCGCCGTCACAAGGACGAGATAGCGCAGTGAGAGGAGAGATGAAGGATATGAGGGGTGCGATCTCGGTTCTCCAGAACGCGGCCGCTCGCGTTATCGTTATTTTTCAATCGCTCTCATGGAAGCGAAAACGTGATCGCCAATCTTCAAATTTCTTCAGATCCTTTAAACCACCAGTTTTCATTGATGTAGTGCGTTCTTAATACAGAAACTGCGAGCATTGCCCTTCTAAAGTGGTTCGCGCTTTGTATATCGATAACGACAACGCGAAAGAAGGAACCGTCATCCCTTCCGAGTTAATTTTTCCCTAAGCAACGTGCAGAATTCACATTGAAACATTCATTTACCGAGCAAGCACGTGAGCTGTATTTTATTTGTAACCTTCGGTCATTGTAGTGTTTCTTTTGCTGCAGCAGTTAATGCAGTTTTGAATCATACTATAAGATATGTGGGAGCAATTTAAATGGAGAATGATACAAATGTATGTATAATTGAAACTTAAGAAATATGCAGCCATTCGTCTGGTCTAGGATTCGAACCAGGATTCGATATCTCGCCCAGTGCTCTAACTAGTTAAGCTCTCCGTCCTCTTCTTCTGTGAATTTCATGAAGGTTTGTGGTGAGAACCATCCTAACGTGACAGAAACGAAGCCACCGACCGTTTCGCTGACCTCAGGGACGTCGATCGTAATTCCGCCCTTTGCGAGGAATATTGTAGTAAAACAACGTTGGTAAAGGATCTGGTGCTTACCCGGCGAATCGTATTCAGCAAAATCTTCACGGGTTACCAACCGGGTCAGAATTTCAGGTACCCATGTTTCAATGAATAACTCTGTCATCGAAAAACCGATACTCGAACCCCTTATCCGGTCGGAAACCCGTGAAGAATTTACTCAAACAACGATGTTTTTTTACAAAGCTTTTATCCAGTGTATATATACTACTCAAGAATATGAAGGAAAATTAAAATATTTTTTTAAAACCATTAGTGTTCCCCTTTGGGAGGATTAATATTCTGGGGGCTAGGGTCATATTATGATGGGATAGCAGCAAAAGAAACGAACGAATGCTAAAATAAGCGCTCTTTGGTGGAGGAATGCTGTATTGATGATTTAACGGTATAATCACGCCCGGCGAGCTTTTTCCCCTTCATTTGAGCCGACGAAAAGGGTTAACTTTTCAAGTTTTAAGATTAAACCTTCGTTGTACCGCGGTAACTGTGCAATGGGTGATTAAGAGGGTAAGCTCGTTAGGAGACGAGAAATGAGGGGGCAGGAAAAACCCTCTCAGCCCTTCCCCCTTTCGCCTATGGTAAATCCTCGCAGCTTTTATGTGAGTTATTTGACCATATTTTTTAGTACTTCAGTGCTCTTGCTATGACCTATGGCAGCGATCGGTACGAGAGATGTGTGTACACGAGTCAAATTTTACATAAATTTTATTATTGCTTAAGAAAGAAGATTCAGTGAGGATAATGCAATAATATGATATAATCCAATGAAATTACGTTTATTACGATAATTTTCAGATATAAACCCATAGCTTTGGTAACAATGATACTTAAAACATTGGTTTAGTAATTAATCAAACGAAATTAACAATTATATTTAATTTTCATTACATTAAGAACAGTGAAATATAGGAAAAATTATGCTCATAAATATTATTTTATAAATAATAAGGGCATAAAATATCTGAAAGTTTAATTTAACCGTTCTTGGCGTGCTGCCATTAAACCTTTCTCTCGTGTGTCAACAGATGGCACATCTGTTGACACTCGAGAGAATGGTTTAATGACCTTACCCAGTATTATTTAAACTTTAATAACAACGCCATATTGTAACAAAAGCTATTTTTCATCGTACTCCTGATAATCGTGCAAGTACGTACGTCTTTTGATCGTCGTTCTACGATGAAAAATAAAACTTTTATGGATTTTGGTAAACATTTTAAAGATTTAGGTGGAAAAATGGCAACGTCGCAGTGAAATGGAGGTGGTTGCGCGAAGTTTGAATCTATTTTCTGACGCTTTCCTCAGTGTGTGAACGCACGTCTATTGAGTGTAGTTTTGTTTTTGGTGTTATTGACGTCGATGAATGATATTTAACACTGTATTTACCGAGTTGTTACCGAGGGAATGTTTCCAACAATATCTAGTATTATATATGATATATTTTTAGTCTATTTTGAGAGAGAGATAGTAATATTTACAGAAAAATGGCCTGGGGATGGGTCCTCTGAAATAATTACAAATCATGCTGGCTCAGAGCCAGTCTCTTCGGAAATTACTTTCTTCGAGTTCTCTACTACATCGCAAAAGTTGCTTTTCAGTCTAAAACTGAGTTTCTTACATAATCTCTCAACAATACATATGTCAAAAACACGTTTTTTGAAGCCCATGTTGTAGCCATTTACTCCTACCCGAAAATGATTTGTCAATTTTTACTTATGAGAAAAAATTTTAAAAACTCATAAATATAAGCAAAAACGGCAAACTTTAGGCCTAAATCGCAGACTAAACACCACTTCCAGAACACTTTCAAAACATTTACGTTGTTTCTTAGGTCGTTCTCTATCATTCAGTTACTACCCAAAAAAGATTTGCCACTTTCTGTACCCATTTAATAAAAATTAAAAAATCACAAATTTCATCAAAAACGGCAAACTTTTATCCTAATGCGCAGACTGAATTCCACTTCCAAAAAACCTAAAATTTTATAGAAATATTTTGAGGCTTAATGCACAACTATTAACGGTTACCCGTTTCAGAAACTTCCACACGAGGTTTTTCACTCCACCCTATTTTTTAGCCTGTAAGTCTCACATCTAAAGTCCTATACAATAATGCTAATATAGGTACTCGCTACCATGACCAGTTTCTTGTTGAATCTTACCCCGTAGACTAAATGCAGTGGTTGTGTTGTTTTAATCAACCAAGAGAATACGATTGTAAAACCGCTATTCGAACACCGCACTACTGTCATCTGGCGAGCAGTATCGCTTGTAGTCACCTCTCACTGAATTGTAGTCCCTTCCAATTGAGGGTCCACATTGTCCCACAGATCCTACCGTGAGCCATATGAGAAGCTCTTTGACGTCCGGGATAACGTTGCGGAAATGTACAGTAGTGGTAATAATGCTCGAATTCCATTATCTTCTGCTATCCTGTCATAAATGATCACTTTGTCCGTAAGCAATTTCGTAATTGGAACAAGTCTGATTATACGCGGTGTTTCAACTAAAGTCGTAATCATGATTCATGCTGTGATCATTGTCTCAAATTGATATTTTTCAAGAGTTAATAGAAATTTGCTTACCTCTCCTAATATCTCAAACCAAGTTTGAATCGCATTCTATTCCCGCTTGGTAGTCCACATACTAACTGTTTTGTAATTTATTTTTTATGCATGTGACTAAATGAGTTTATCAATTTTGCTAAACTTTCAGCTAATTTATTCTTACATTGATGCTTACGGGAAAGGTGGATTGGCCGATACAATGTATTTTACGATATTTATATTCTTGAATTTTTAGTTATTCGCAATAAAAAACCGGTCATTAATATTTTTCCCTGACAGACGTGCATCAAACATGTTACATGGCGTGATAGAATATAGATCCGATTTCTTGCTACTGCCCGATCCAATTCATTTGCTCAAATTTTTATGATATCAGTTGTATATTCACGAGTAATTGAAGTAAGTATTTGCGTCACTTAACGCAAGGAGAAATCCGCAGTTACCATATGAAGTGGTATTTAGTCTTCCCAGCACAAAAAGTCTTCATTCTGGTAGGAAACGTCTTAGAATGGGAATAGGAAGGAGTATAAGTGTCATAACTAGCATCACACGAGGCCGCACTCAGGATTATCATATTAAACGCCTCGAAAACTTCCGTATTTCCCTATTGTGATTCAATATTGCTACTTAAATTTTTACAGCCAGCAGGATGTTCAAATATATGAATAGCTGCAGAGAGTTCTCATTCAATCCTGTCCCGCGCGAAATCGAGTCTCACCGAGAGGAAGAGTACTGAAATAGGATCAGTATGTGGAGAAGAAGGTGAGAGAGAATTCAACCTTGCGTACAACATCCTCCATGGCAAGGGTTCAAATCCGGGGTCGGAGCATTTTGTGTCTGATGAAAGGTTTAGCCCACCAAAACGTTTAATATGAAGTAAAAATACGCAAATTTTTACTGATCGTAAATATAAAGGTTCAGGACAGTTGCATTTAGTACCTCTTTGAGCCCGAAGGTAGTAATATTAATAAAATTGGTTTTACAATAATTGATTGAAACTATCCTTTTTTACAAAGTTTCAAAGATATATAATCCATTAAATGTTTGATGGGAAACATTTATGTCGTCAGAATATAATATCTGTTGGGAGTCATGTAGTGATTACTGTTGAATTATGTAAACAAATCTTCGTCATTTACATGGCAGTTAACATTATGTATTATTATCATTTCATAAAAAGTACTTCAATATAAACCGTTCTTTTCCCACCAATAGCTAACGGAAAATTATTGAAAAATCAAATCCAAATACTCGACGACCTAAATCTGCACCCAGACCGTAATTGTGGTGTAGGAAGGCAATATTTTGACGTGCTAATCCAACCTCTATGAATGATCGCGATCACAGCAAGATACGCCAGGGAGTCAGTGTAACTATAACATCTTTCTTATGTTAGTGTTGCGTTACTGACCTATATTTCCTAGAAAATCGAATGGGGCGACAACAGCTCTTGGCCTGAAAAACTCATTTTAAGGACTGATTGACAGTTTAATGTTATTTATCGTAAAATGATTTGTGTCATTGCCTCTCTACGACCTACATTTTCAGTTTGTTTTCATCTCGTGTTGCTACCTACAATGAAATCGAAGAAATAGCTGTTTAATAACCACTTTGAATCTGGTGGCCATAGCGTTACGTCACGGGCTAGAGCTCTTCAGCCTTCAATTGCTCCCTTGTCCTCTACAGGAAGAAGTTTATTCTCAGACGTAATGGAGGTCAAATTGAGGCTAAGAATGGCAGTAAAAAAGTGCGACCACTTTTAGTGTTTTGTTAAGTGATCCCTTTACGTTTATGTGAATCACTGCGGTGAAGGCTGGCACTTGTGAGATAGACAGACGCGTAAGACTGCTTTTGTTGTTAGCTAAAGTCTTCGTGCCGGACTGGTCGTGACGCACTCATTGATACCGGACAAAAGAATTTGGTTATGCGCCCCAGCCCTCGGGAAGTTGTCCGTTTGTATCTGATTCGGAGAAGAGAAGCGGAGTGAGACGTGCATATTGGTTTAGAGACCGAATGCTAGGGGTACTTCATGAAATCAGTTCGTCGCATCTCAACTCCTTTCCTCTCTCTAATCTCTCATCTAATTTCCGTTTCATTTCTTCGCTCTCCACGTGCAAGTGGGTTGGCGCATTTTTAACGCATGTCCGGTAGTAAGGGTGGAGCTCTCGCATCAATGCAGCTCTTCTCTTTAAAAAAAATACTTTCTCAAAGCTGCTCTATTGTTGTCAAGTGTTGCAGCAGTTTCTTCTACCGTGTTGGCTGCTTCCTCAACACTCATGCAAACCAGTCCGCTCTCAACCGAATCGCTGATTTCGCTCCAACGTTCCGCGTGCCCTTCGCTTGTATGAGAGACCTGTGCCAGCTAACTAGCCACTTGATTCACTCAACATCATATTATCCGTCTCCCCTCCCCACGTAAGTTCCCAAAAAACATTTCCACCTGGATGGCCAGGATTATTTTCCCCCCAATGCAGTGGTCCAAGCATACATTTTTCTTTGTTCATTCCGTTACCGGCTAATTACATCACTCTCTCCATGCCAACGTCATATTATTTTTTTCGTGCCTATGTTCAGCTCACTTATACTCGGCCGAGTTCATTATTTTAGTGCACTGTCCCAATTGGTTTTATTTTCCTTCGCCAGGGGGAGGAAGAATGGGAAGGAAGTTGCGCAACTTCATTTATTGAGCACTGAAGTAGAAGCTAGGATTGCAGAGAAAATAATTTGGGGGAATCACTGAAACCCCTCCCTAAAATGTAACTTTATGTTTCTGTGCCACAGATTTTTTACATATTTCAAGTATCTAATTTAACTAAGATTAAAGATAATACTGTCTTTTTACTACATATTTATCATCATATTTGCTGTTATTTCCCGCTTAGAATATAATGGTGAATGCTTGGCGATACTTGACCATCAGTACCTATGGTTCAGCGCTTACCTTAGTAATCGACGAACAATGTGATCCCAATGCACGTGCCTCACTAATGGTGTCCTTAAATTTTAATCTCGCAATCCATCCCATAAACGCGATTATTTATTTTTTAAAATTTCATTATTTTTTACCTGGGTTTGACGGTAGAAATTAGGGTGAAGGAAGGGACAGTACAATGATGACTTGAACTGATGGCCGCAATAGGAAATTAAACGAGTTGAATGATTTAATGTTACGGGAGGAATAGGCGGAAGCTTTTGAAGGGAAAGTACTACTCGCGGATTAAGGGTGTATAGGATGGATATAATGGCGTAAAGGGGCCCGGGGTTGCCCAGGGGTAGCGTGTTCGACTCTTATCCTGAGGGTTGCAGGCTCAAGGCCAAGCGATGGCAAATAAGTTTCCTGATTTTGGGGGAAATATATTAATGCAACGAGTCAGCGAGAATTTTCTACTCGCTACATGCTACTCAAACTACACGGCTCCTCTGCTGAGAGGCAGCAGTCTCAGCAAAAGGAACTGACGGCGCAGATTAAGAAGATCGGTATTCTTGATCTGCGCAATCAGTGCCTCGAGAAAGAGTGGGTCTAATCGGTCCAGAAGATCAAAGATCGGTATCAACTGCCGCAACTTCAGGCGAGAGAGAAATTCATGGGATCGGCCGGATTACTGCGATTTGGAAGGCAACAGAAGGCAAAAGGAAGGCAACCACAAAGTCTACATGATACATACAGCCTTGCATTCACCAATAGGTGACGGTATGGTGCTCCTCCCGATAAAATATTTCTGTTGTAAAATCGTCAAAATCAGTAGAGTGGACAATTGTAGGATGGAGTGATGATTGGGTGTCGGTGGTGGGGTGGCGTGAATGGGGTGAGGATCTTCAAGAGATTTTGTTGAGAATTTGGTATTCAATGCAACAAGTAAAACGCCCATCACTAGTGGAGAATCAATTTGAAAATCCTCCCTGAAGAATTTCCTTCGGGACCCTTCACCGACCACTTATAACTAATCGCGGAAATTTCGTCTCCCTTCTCCTCTTAATGACTTCCCATCTCGTCGTGCCCGCTAGTCATTGGTTATAGGCTCAAACAAAAAGCTGAAGCGGAAATTATGAGGATACTCTTTTTAAATTGAAATATGAGATATATTTCTACATGATATTATAGTGTCTCTCTGGTCCTTCGACGTGGACACATCTGCAAGAACGGCTATGTCAAGCTTGGAGGGGGATCCAAAATCGTGACTATTCATACGATTGAAATAAATGCGGTCTCGTTCTTTTAGGTATACAACTACGATGCTATGAAATTCCCAAGTTGAAATCACACACTCCTGATTATCTGTTGGGGGCCCGTGGCGATTGGGGGCCATTTTAAGCGTGGGTGAAATATTTCACTCATTAAATCATGCGACTCTTGAATGTGATAGCACGTTGACTTTGGCTAAATATCAACACGCTATTACATCGATTTAACGTCTATCTCCTTCTAACTAAGCCAATTTACGGAGTCTAATAGGCATTTTCTATACATAATGACTTCCTTACTCAAAGCTGTCGATAGCATTTGGGTGGGATGAAATATGCTGGAGTAGGCTTAGTTTCACATGATGGTTCTGTTTTTTTGTGTGATCCTATTCTATTGAAAACATTGTGAAATTGAAGAAAATGTGGTTGAAGTGAATTTGGTGGACGAAATCATTGAAGAATATTCATGGAAAAAATGATATTTGCTTAGATATCATCAGGTATATAGATGATCAAATAAAATTACCCTCCGTGTATTACATCTACCACGTGCTGTAATTGGTTTTTGCATCCATCAGCCCGCTCTCACGTAACCTGTGATGTCGTTGTCTTACCGAACTATTTTCGAGATCGTTACTTAAAACTAATCACGTATTTTAAATTAGTTCAATTTGTATTGAAAAATAGTAGTATTAGTATTCAATTTAAAGGTATTTTCAAGGTGGTTAAGATCATCTCACATTCGATAGTCTGCAACATACACACAGGATCTACAGAACTCGGACGAATAGGATCCACCCTTCTTATTCTAGCCGACCCCAACGATGTCTCGGGTCGATGATCGAGTGGGATCCGGTGTTTCCCATCGGTGAATCCATTTGCCCTAGTTATATTCCTTTCTTGATTTGTATCGGTTCTCCTACCCGTGATTTGTTGATGATGATGCAAGCTGAGGTGGATTGGAGATACTTGATTTTGGTGTAGTGCCAATTTCGGAAACAACCGATATGTTCCGAGTAAAAATAAAACGTAGTCTTAGAAAACTTTGTGATATTCTATCACAACAATTTATTGAAGTGAGGAAACTTTTACAAAACCTATCACTTGATCACTTGAGGATTGCTTTACATTTTTGATCACCTGATGATGACGCTCAGCCGAAGAAACCCGGGCCGTGGTTGTGTATAATTTTTTATGTGTTTTTGTAAAAGTTTCCTCACTTTAATAAATTGTTCCGAATACATATGTTTTTCTCAGCACGTCGGCAATTAATGCAACATCCTCATTGTTTGATCAGCCAAAAACCTGCTCGGGGGCGCGCACCTCCTAACGTGAAGGTGGTTTCCTCTCGACAGTCTGCGGAATCGCGTTTCGTAAGTAAACAGTTACGGGTTCCTCCTCATTTGTGTTGTGTAATCCCATCGATTCGTCTCATTCCGGTCGTGCGTGACGATCCGATCAAGTCAAACACACGGAGACCGAGAGGTAGGGGTAAATATTTGTCTCAGCTGAAGCCCCTCCGCCATAAGCCCTCTTGAGTCGTCAAAGGCATCGCGATGGACTTTTTTCCCTCTCCGTTTGAATCGTTCGCCCTTGGCTCGCTCATTAGGGCACGTCTCTTACGTCACGGGCGGGAAGAGGAAGCGGAGGGCCACGCACCACCTGCCGGCGAGTTTAAATGGCGTGCGTGATTGATTTGAATGAGGCAGGGGAGGTTGATGGAGGGCGCGGCGGGGGGAGGGACAGGGATATCAAGGAGGGGAGAGAGGTGTCGGGGTAGGAAGAGAGCGCCCAGGCGAAGGAAATTGTTGACGTGTCGGGATTGCGGCACGGTCATAAGGTAGAAGGGATCAAGCAGGGCAACAGGGACACTTGCGTGCCCCTTCGACTCTTGTGATTTGCATAGCATAACTAAGGGGCAGTGGACAGGTGCGTGCTTTATGGTCGGGGAAATCGTGTATGTGGTGAACTTGACCTCTGAAGGTGTATTATTAAGTCGTGAAACGAAATATTTAGATGTTGGGTTTATTTACGAGATCAGTGTTAACATGTTTTTACCATTAAATGGAGTCCAAACCTAATTCCCAATTAAACAGATAAAAGATTTCTCCAATGGCCGTAAAATATATGCACCACTCGTCAAAAAATTAAATACTTACTGTGTTGGTTTGCGGGAATGAGGTTCCACAACAGGGACCAACCACAGCCTCTCCACCAGAATACCCTCCTGTGGTAGTTTACGGGAAAATAATTTCCTCGCCAGGGACTACCACAGACACACACACACAACCCAATTGGAATCCTTTGTAGGCTAATGAGACCTAGCTCAGGATTCCTGGGTTATAACCTGGGATCCTTCGGAGAGCTGTAGTGACTCTACTAAGGCTGCCAAGTTATTTACACAACCACACACGCAATCACACAAAACACTCACTCACACACACAGCAGGGCCCCAGATTTCTGGGAGAACAGCTCAAAAAGAGCGTTGTCAAATAGAAAAACAACAAACAGGGAACGAGGGTGAAATTCGTATACGCGTATTTCGACCACAAAGTGGTCCTCTTCAGCGAGCTGAAGGGAAAAACACTAGCAACACGAGGTTGAAAGTGAATGAAGAGGAGGACAAACCTAGAATAAATAGGGAAGGGACAAAAGGGTTAGGAAGCGGGGGGGGGGGGGGGTAAATTGGTAACGGCTAAAAGGTCTACATCTACATCTACAAAATACCCTGCAAGCCACCTCAGGGGTGTGTGGCAGGGGGTGAGTAATCACCAACATAAATTACACTATATCCTAAAGTTAGTGTAACTACGACTAATTATGCATCAGCACAAGGTCATTGGTGAGCAGTGGGAATGTGGGTGAAGTGGAGAGTGGGGGAGGCAAGGAGGGGTGGGAGAAAGGGAGCCAATGGCCAATAGATGTGGTAGTGAAGGAACGTAACCGTTGAAGTAAGGAAGGGGGGTGGGAGTCATGGTGACCGTTGGCGGGAAGGGGGGTGGAAGCTAATGACCGTTGTAGTGAGTCAAGAGGGGGGAAGGGGAAACAAAACAAACTGACCGTTGAAGTGAAGCGTGGGGATTGCAACTGATGAAAAATGTTTAAAATTTAAAACTAAATGTGGTCAGAGAGTGCCTAGAAAATTGCAAAAACGGTGAAAATGGAGAACTTCTTATTCTATAATAGAAAATAATGGAGAGAAAGAAATCGGGCCTTTGTCGCTGTTAAGAAGGTTTTTTCTAAGTTTGTATATATATAAGCTTTCATAGGCGTCAAGTAAATGATTATCTGTTTGTTTGATGAGTTGAAGGTTTTGTTCTGATGTTTCGTGTTCTGTGTCGATTAAATGTTGTGCCATGCTGCATTTTTCCGGTCGGTTGAATCTGTAATGGGCCATGTGTTCTTTAAATCTGGTTTTAATGTTTCTACGAGTTTGCCCTACGTATGCCAGGTCGCATGAGGAGCAAGATATTTTATATATACCGGACTTATTTATATTATCTATTTTGTCTTTGGTGTTCCCTAATATGTTTTTTAGTTTATAATTATTACTGAAAGATATTTTGGTGTTCACTGTCTTAAATATCTTTTCCAAACCTTTGGTGACTTTCGGGTGGTAAGGCAGTTTAATGTAGCGAGTAGTTTCATCTTTTCTTAGTGTAGTGGAATTTTGTAGTAGTCTCTTAAACTTATGTTTTTTAACAATGTTGTCGATTACAGAATCTTTATAGCCATTTAATCTTGCAATGCGCTTTATGTTATTAAGCTCTTTAAGGTAATTATTCTTTCCTAGTGGGATGTTAAGCAAGCGATTGACAAGAGCATGAAAAGAAGCGAGCTTAGTGCTGTTGTGAACGAAAGAATCAGAATGAATGTAATTATTGGTATGTGTGGGTTTACGGTAAATATCAAAATCGAGTTTTTTATTGTTTCTGGTCAACAAGAGATCTAGAAAAGGGAGTTGGTTGTTGTTTTCTGTTTCGTACGTGAATTTAATGGAAGGAAATAAACTATTTAGATCACTCACGAATTGTTTTAAATCATACTTTTTAGTATCAAAGATAGCAAAAATGTCATCAACATATCTTAGATAAACTTTCGGGAAATAGTTAAACGTACTTTTGAAGGTATTCTCAAAGTGAGTCATGAACATATTAGCTAGAAGAGGGGATAGGGAGTTACCCATAGCTGTGCCGAACTCTTGCTTATAATAAATACCTTGGAAAACAAAGAAATTTTGGTTCATGACTAAATTAGTGAGTCTAATGTATTCGTCTATTTTGTAATCGTCTAAATTCAAGGAGATCAACCAATTCTTTAATGAATTTATGGCTATATCTATTGGCACGCTTGGGAATAGATTTGTAACATCAAATGATACCATAATTTCTCCCTCTGAAAACATATAGTCTTTGACTTTGTTTACGAAATCCAAGTTGTTCTTAAGTGAATGGGGGCTTTGAAAATTTAATTCTGAGAATTGGTTAACAAGCCATTTTGACAAGAGATAAGTTGGAGAATCTATCCCAGAAACTATTGGTCTCATAGGGCAACCATCTTTATGAACTTTTGGGAGACAATACAATCTCGGTAACACCGGGTTGGACACAGAAATTTTGAATTTTGTTTTTTTATCGATAAGGTTATGACAATCGTTAAGGACATTCTTAAATTGAGTGACCAACTTGTTGAGAGGATTTTTTAGGATCTTAATGTATGGTCCGGATGATAACAAGGAACTTACTTTAGTGTAATAATCCTCTTTGTCCATGATAACACATAGGTTGCCTTTGTCGGCTTTCATATAGAAGCAATTCCTAGATTTTAGAGACCGTAACACTTTGTTAAGATTGGGTACACTGTTTTTTGATGGTAACCTGAGATTATTTACAATTTGCTTTTCACAAGCTTTCCTGATAAAATCTTTGGTGGCATTGTCAAAAGGTCTTAGAGAACCTTCTACGTGGGCAACAATATCCTCGATAGGGATTGATTTTGGTTGAATACTGAAATTTAAGCCATGATTAAGCAATCTTAATTCTTCAGTGGTGAAATCCTCACTGGAAAGATTGCGGACGTTACTATGGTCATAGTCACAAATAACGGATTGATTTGACTCACCGATTAGTTTGGACAATTTGCGGTTGATACAGCGGGCCTTGTCCTCACGTTTCTTCAAATTCACAGCAAAGATCCTTCTGTCGGCTTCTAACCACTCCTGGAAGTCCTTTTCAGCTAAATTCTTGGTTAGTTTCAGGTGTAGGTTGTACGCTTGTAACTCTAACTTACTCCTTTTGGCAAAGAGGGACCCGATTTCAGAGTTGAGAGCTTTACGTCGTAAATTAAGGTCAATATTAGGGTTTCTTTTGCGATAAAAAGACAAGGTACTGATAAATTTCGGGAACACATTGTTAAGTTTACAGGATTTTAAAAAACGGATGTCCTCGGCTATTTTCCCAATTTTAGTTTTCAGCTAAAATTTAATCTATAGAGGCCGTAGAGCTCATCTACCTTGATTTAATTATGGCTTTCCAGTCATCTGAGCTTAACAAATTCCATCAGCTGAAAACTAAAATTGGGAAAATAGCCGAGGACATCCGTTTTTTAAAATCCTGTAAACTTAACAATGTGTTCCCGAAATTTATCAGTACCTTGTCTTTTTATCGCAAAAGAAACCCTAATATTGACCTTAATTTACGACGTAAAGCTCTCAACTCTGAAATCGGGTCCCTCTTTGCCAAAAGGAGTAAGTTAGAGTTACAAGCGTACAACCTACACCTGAAACTAACCAAGAATTTAGCTGAAAAGGACTTCCAGGAGTGGTTAGAAGCCGACAGAAGGATCTTTGCTGTGAATTTGAAGAAACGTGAGGACAAGGCCCGCTGTATCAACCGCAAATTGTCCAAACTAATCGGTGAGTCAAATCAATCCGTTATTTGTGACTATGACCATAGTAACGTCCGCAATCTTTCCAGTGAGGATTTCACCACTGAAGAATTAAGATTGCTTAATCATGGCTTAAATTTCAGTATTCAACCAAAATCAATCCCTATCGAGGATATTGTTGCCCACGTAGAAGGTTCTCTAAGACCTTTTGACAATGCCACCAAAGATTTTATCAGGAAAGCTTGTGAAAAGCAAATTGTAAATAATCTCAGGTTACCATCAAAAAACAGTGTACCCAATCTTAACAAAGTGTTACGGTCTCTAAAATCTAGGAATTGCTTCTATATGAAAGCCGACAAAGGCAACCTATGTGTTATCATGGACAAAGAGGATTATTACACTAAAGTAAGTTCCTTGTTATCATCCGGACCATACATTAAGATCCTAAAAAATCCTCTCAACAAGTTGGTCACTCAATTTAAGAATGTCCTTAACGATTGTCATAACCTTATCGATAAAAAAACAAAATTCAAAATTTCTGTGTCCAACCCGGTGTTACCGAGATTGTATTGTCTCCCAAAAGTTCATAAAGATGGTTGCCCTATGAGACCAATAGTTTCTGGGATAGATTCTCCAACTTATCTCTTGTCAAAATGGCTTGTTAACCAATTCTCAGAATTAAATTTTCAAAGCCCCCATTCACTTAAGAACAACTTGGATTTCGTAAACAAAGTCAAAGACTATATGTTTTCAGAGGGAGAAATTATGGTATCATTTGATGTTACAAATCTATTCCCAAGCGTGCCAATAGATATAGCCATAAATTCATTAAAGAATTGGTTGATCTCCTTGAATTTAGACGATTACAAAATAGACGAATACATTAGACTCACTAATTTAGTCATGAACCAAAATTTCTTTGTTTTCCAAGGTATTTATTATAAGCAAGAGTTCGGCACAGCTATGGGTAACTCCCTATCCCCTCTTCTAGCTAATATGTTCATGACTCACTTTGAGAATACCTTCAAAAGTACGTTTAACTATTTCCCGAAAGTTTATCTAAGATATGTTGATGACATTTTTGCTATCTTTGATACTAAAAAGTATGATTTAAAACAATTCGTGAGTGATCTAAATAGTTTATTTCCTTCCATTAAATTCACGTACGAAACAGAAAACAACAACCAACTCCCTTTTCTAGATCTCTTGTTGACCAGAAACAATAAAAAACTCGATTTTGATATTTACCGTAAACCCACACATACCAATAATTACATTCATTCTGATTCTTTCGTTCACAACAGCACTAAGCTCGCTTCTTTTCATGCTCTTGTCAATCGCTTGCTTAACATCCCACTAGGAAAGAATAATTACCTTAAAGAGCTTAATAACATAAAGCGCATTGCAAGATTAAATGGCTATAAAGATTCTGTAATCGACAACATTGTTAAAAAACATAAGTTTAAGAGACTACTACAAAATTCCACTACACTAAGAAAAGATGAAACTACTCGCTACATTAAACTGCCTTACCACCCGAAAGTCACCAAAGGTTTGGAAAAGATATCTACATCTACATCTACAAAATACCCTGCAAGCCACCTCAGGGGTGTGTGGCAGGGGGTGAGTAATCACCAACATAAATCACACTATATCCTAAAGTTAGTGTAACTACGACTAATTATGCATCAGCACAAATCGCTAATGCTTGTCACGAGGCGAAGCCTCACAAGCATGCAACACTACACTACAGATGTCATCAAAATGGAGAGTGACCTCAATATACATGCATTCTACAACTACACAGATGGACAGGGACTCAAGACCCATGTAGAAAACATGCTAGGCGTGCTGTTAGTATGTATTAGGTAACAGTAAAGGATTCAAGTATTAGGAGTACTACAACTACTAAGAGCTACACTACCTAACGACAAACCTAGATAAAAGTCTCATGGCAGCTATTATGGTCTCTTATCGTTCGTGGGAAAAATGACATCTTAAATCTATCCGTTCTGCAGTCTAGTTCCCTAATTTTACTCTCATGATCTGATCTACCGTAGTATGTCGGATTTCGTAAAATATTATCAACGTCGTCAGAGAATAGACCGGTTTGGAACTTACATAATAGATTTAGTCTAAATTTTAATCGACGGTCTGAAAGCCTTTCCCATCCCAGTTGCTGCAAAAGGTCAGTAACACTAACAAGATTATCATAACGGCCTTTAACATATCTTGCCGATCTTCGCTGCACGCGTTCTAACTCAGTTTCCAAGCCTATCTCATAGGGATCCCAAATACTGGCGGCATATTCTAAGTGGGGTCTAACGAGGGAGAAGTAGCTGATTTCCCTAACTTTATCGTCACACTTGCCAAGTACTCTTTTAACAAATCCCAATTTACGATTAGCTTGACCGGTAATTTCTCGAATATGTTTACTCCACGATAGATCATTAGTCAGTTTAACTCCGAGGTACTTAACCGATTCTACGGTGTCTAGTTTTATGTTGTTTATGCAATAGCTGTTACAAGGAGCGTTTTTCCGTTTCCAAAAATTCACAACAACGCATTTTTTCAGGTTTAATTCTAGCTGCCACACATCGCACCACTCTTGTATTGCCTCGAGGTCCTTAGTTAGCGCTTCCTTGTCATTAAAGCTACGAATTTCTCTATACATCACTGCGTCGTCGGCAAATAATCTAAGCTTACTGTCAACTTTGTCACCGATGTCGTTTATGTACAAAAGGAACAGAAGCGGGCCTATGACACTTCCCTGTGGAACACCCGATGTGACTTTTACTTCATTAGAGATAGCGCCATCTAATACAACCCTTTGCACGCGATTACTTAAGAATTCTCTAATCCAGGAAACTACGTCGTCGTCTAAACCGTAGGATTTTAATTTCATGAGTAGCTTAATGTGGGAAACTTTATCAAATGCCTTTTTAAAGTCAAGAAAAATTGCATCAACAGGAGCGTTATGTTCACCCGAGACTAAAATATCGTGAGCAAAAAGTGCTAATTGAGTTTCGCAAGATCTTCCCTTTCTGAATCCGTGTTGTGTTTTTGTTAACAAGTTTTCTATATCGAGGTGTCTCATAACTGAACTAACAATTATATGTTCAAGGACTTTGCAAGAGATAGATGTGAGAGATATCGGTCTGTAGTTCGATGGCTGTTCCTTATCACCGCTTTTGAATATGGGAGTGACATTTGCAATTTTCCAGTCCATGGGTACTTTGTGTTCGTTGATGGATTTACTAAATATATTCTGCAAGTAGGGTGCTATTTCACAAGCTAATTCTCTATACACGCGGGCAGGAATTTCTTCAGGACCTGGGGATTTATTTGGACTTAAAGATTTTAGCAAGTTTTCTATTCCGTGAGTGCAGATGTCGATAGGCGGCATCTTTTGCTGGAAGTTATCATTTAACTTTACGGAAGTACTCTGCGTTGACTTGGTGAACACACTTTGAAAATAAGAATTTAATAAGTTGGCTTTGTCCGAACTGCTTGTTAATAATTCGCCATTTTCGTTTCGTAGTGGAATAACTGTTGATCTATTGCCTTGAACTTCCCTTACGTATGACCAAAATGCCTTTGGGTTGTCCTGTAATTGTTCTCCTAATGTTTTTCTTTTAAAATCCATGAATGCATTCCGAAAGGCTTCCTTTGTAGTGGCTTTAGACAATTTGTATTTTTCAAATATTAAATTTTGATCACTAGTGGACAAATCTCTACGGAGTTTTTTCATCTTGGCGTGGCATACTCTCTGACGTCTTAACGATTTTCTCACTTCTGCATTGTACCATCTTGGTTCGCTGCCCTCTTTTTTTACTCTACTTGGAATGTATCTTCTGATCCCTGAATGTACAATCGAAAGAAAAGCTTTCCAACTACCCTCCGTGTCTAACTTTAAGCTTGATTCCTGGAATTCGGGAAGAGAAGTTTTTAGATGACTCTTAAACGCATTGAAATCGGCTTTTTTAAAAATGTAGAATTTTCTTCTTTGTTTAAAACTTTTAATGAAACTCAAGGAGAACTTTGCGGTAACTACTCTATGGTCACTAATGCCCTCAACAGTGTTTACCTTAATTACTTGTTGCGGTATATTTGTTGCCAATAAATCAAGAATGTTGTCCCCTCTGTTAGGCGTCGTAGCTATCTGATGTAAAATGTGTATGTGATATTTAAGACAGTGAACACCAAAATATCTTTCAGTAATAATTATAAACTAAAAAACATATTAGGGAACACCAAAGACAAAATAGATAATATAAATAAGTCCGGTATATATAAAATATCTTGCTCCTCATGCGACCTGGCATACGTAGGGCAAACTCGTAGAAACATTAAAACCAGATTTAAAGAACACATGGCCCATTACAGATTCAACCGACCGGAAAAATGCAGCATGGCACAACATTTAATCGACACAGAACACGAAACATCAGAACAAAACCTTCAACTCATCAAACAAACAGATAATCATTTACTTGACGCCTATGAAAGCTTATATATATACAAACTTAGAAAAAACCTTCTTAACAGCGACAAAGGCCCGATTTCTTTCTCTCCATTATTTTCTATTATAGAATAAGAAGTTCTCCATTTTCACCGTTTTTGCAATTTTCTAGGCACTCTCTGACCACATTTAGTTTTAAATTTTAAACATTTTTCATCAGTTGCAATCCCCACGCTTCACTTCAACGGTCAGTTTGTTTTGTTTCCCCTTCCCCCCCTCTTGACTCACTACAACGGTCATTAGCTTCCACCCCCCCTTCCCGCCAACGGTCACCATGACTCCCACCCCCCTTCCTTACTTCAACGGTTACGTTCCTTCACTACCACATCTATTGGCCATTGGCTCCCTTTCTCCCACCCCTCCTTGCCTCCCCCACTCTCCACTTCACCCACATTCCCACTGCTCACCAATGACCTTGTGCTGATGCATAATTAGTCGTAGTTACACTAACTTTAGGATATAGTGTAATTTATGTTGGTGATTACTCACCCCCTGCCACACACCCCTGAGGTGGCTTGCAGGGTATTTTGTAGATGTAGATGTAGACCTTTTAGCCGTTACCAATTTACCCCCCCCCCCCCCGCTTCCTAACCCTTTTGTCCCTTCCCTATTTATTCTAGGTTTGTCCTCCTCTTCATTCACTTTCAACCTCGTGTTGCTAGTGTTTTTCCCTTCAGCTCGCTGAAGAGGACCACTTTGTGGTCGAAATACGCGTATACGAATTTCACCCTCGTTCCCTGTTTGTTGTTTTTCTATTTAACAACGCTCTTTTTGAGCTGTTCTCCCAGAAATCTGGGGCCCTGCTGTGTGTGTGAGTGAGTGTTTTGTGTGATTGCGTGTGTGGCTGTGTAAATAACTTGGCAGCCTTAGTAGAGTCACTACAGCTCTCCGAAGGATCCCAGGTTATAACCCAGGAATCCTGAGCTAGGTCTCATTAGCCTACAAAGGATTCCAATTGGGTTGTGTGTGTGTGTCTGTGGTAGTCCCTGGCGAGGAAATTATTTTCCCGTAAACTACCACAGGAGGGTATTCTGGTGGAGAGGCTGTGGTTGGTCCCTGTTGTGGAACCTCATTCCCGCAAACCAACACAGTAAGTATTTAATTTTTTGACGAGTGGTGCATATATTTTACGGCCATTGGAGAAATCTTTTATCTGTTTAATCTATTGAGGCCGTAGAGCTCATCTACCTTGATTTAATTCCCAATGAAAAGCATTTTATTTTGAAACAAGATGCAATACTCACTGTTGTCAAATTTTTATAATAAATTATATTAGCCCTTTAATGTCTGGTATTCCTTATTCAGCACATACCTCTCGAGTCTTCTCAGTTCTAACATGATACACAAGAAGACTATGGCATATTCCACTCTTATATTTTCTAATAACCAGCTATGGTTTGGTACTATATACCATTTAAAAGGTTGAAACATTGAAATATTCAAAATGGTACTAAGTGCCGAAACCATGATAAGTTATCAGAAATTAAATGTGTGGAGTATAACTTAATCTTGTTTATCATTTTTGACTCAAACCAAATCCACCAAGTGGCACCTGAGACATTCTCGATTGTTGACCTCAGCTCACTTGTACCCAATACCCAATGTGCTGAATTCAGTTCAAACAAAAATTATACGTAAATTTGAAAAGTTACGTTAGTAGTGAACGTAGTTTTTGTAATCTCCAATGGTTTGTTAATGAGGTAAAAGTAATTCCTTGATAGTAAAAATGTTGTTCCATAAAGGGTTACGTTAAAAGGTGCGATATCACGGCAAGTAATCGGTGTAATACAAATTGAGTTACAAGAATCTCCTAAAACGTGGATACTTACGCGTGGAAAGTTCTCAAAATAGGCTATCCCTGAAAACATGGGGGCAACTTAACAATATTTTTTATTAATTATTTAATAATACCTCACATTCATCACAGCCCTACTACCATCTCACCAATGTAGTCGAGCCACATAACTGGGATCTAATTGATTTCACCTTTTTTGTCCTCGTAATTTATTATGCCCACAATTTTTAAATCGGTGCGCTGCAGAAATATCTGGGTCATTAAATCCTATCAATGAGCTTCCGCAATCCAGTAAAAATTCCGCAGAACTACTTTATTTCCCCTCGTCGAAATTATCCAGAAAATTATGGGGAATGCGCATACCGCATCGGAAAGAACATTGGAACCAACCTATGAGGAATGGGCACTTCATCCCCGCGTACCAATTTAATCGCTCCATTACTGTGAAGTAATTTCTGATTTTTTTAGCAACGAAAGGGAAGCAGTTTATCACCAAAAACTCAATCGGGTTGGGTCTTCATTTTCCGCAGTATAAAAAATTTTTATTAGGGCATACTTTTTAACGTCCTCTTTGGTCAGAGGATAATGAGGAGGTATTTTGGACTTGGAAGAACTTTTGGCTATGGAGTACTTATGTGGAACAGTGAGATGATGGACTACATCTCCGAAACCCGTTTACCTCGTGGAATATCGTAATAATATCACTCTCAGGCAGCAGGGTAACAACTTTGCTGATTTAGGAGAAATTGGGGGAGGAGGCAAGCATTTTGTTCCCCCGCGGCATTGTGCTGCCCCACCTGGCAAAAGATACTCCCGGACTTAGAAATGATCTTTCTGAAATCCTAAAATTTATTAATTTTAAACTCAAAGTTAAGTTTTTTCCGTATAAATTTTCAGCTTTCACTTGAAACATTTGGCTCTGTATTTTGCGTTGTAACGCACTCAGGGTTTTGGATTTTGTGGCGGTAAATCTATCGTAAAGTGCCGCTTTACTGTCAAGCATTTAATTTATTCTAAAAATACGGTTTTTTGTTTCACTTCCACGCACTTCTGCATGAGACGGGCGTATGATATTGAGCATTATTTTCTTCTTCCAGACCACCGTAATCGGTCGCTTAAAAACTAAGGACGTGTCTAGCCTGTACATGATCCAAGGTTTCACGGCACAGTACGTGTGTGGGTGGTTGCAGTAGGTTAGATGGGACGCAGAATGGGCTCTGGTTGAGGATTGTTCATACGCCGACGGAAGGAACACTAGTAAAAGTTTAGATTAGGTGTTGTTGAGAGACGGTATGATAGGGTTAGAAAGGCGAAGGATTGTGGATTGGGACAAAGGGATGAAATTGAAACTTTTGGTTAAAGACCTTAGTTTCTTACTTCTACCATTACTCAGTGTTGGTGAAATAAAGTCCTATCATGCTTATCCGAGAGTCGTGGTCCACCTTTAAGTTCCACCTTTTCGAAATTATTTCCATGCAGGGCGTAAAATTGTATGCCTTTCCTTAGGAATTAGTTAATTTTTTGGATGCGAAAGGCCCTAGGTGCTCTTTTCTGGGTTGAGTAGAGTAAGTTTTAAAAATATCCCTCCTGAAATAATTACGTCCAAGCCTCATAAAACTAAGAATTCGACGCTTTGAACTAGGTTTGGAATAATTAGGCAGAAATTAATTTTAACCTGATTTGTGCTTTCGTTATAGGTCTCCAACGTGTTAATGAACACACCTTTAGTACCTTTATTACTCGAAATCTGTAATTACATCATTAATCAGTCTTCATTACATTACGAATTTCCTTCGGGCCGTAAATTGCCTTCGGGACTGCAATATAGATAAAATCGAGTAAATAACGATACGATATGCTTAGACTCTTGTTACATGTATATACACTTTAAATTTGTGGGTCTTCCATGTGTCAGTCAAAGTATTTGATGATTAACCTATAGCACCGACTTATCTTTACTGAAAATATCTAACCTGATTTACTTTTATACAAAATTCATTTCTTTCTTCTTCCCACTCGTTTTCCTTATTCTCCCTTTTTTCCATGGCTAGTGTTCTAACACCCCCTGCCACACGTCTTTGAGGCGTCTCGTAGAGTAGTTTGTAGACGTAGATAAGTACTGTCATACTGTGTGCATGGTGAAATTGCTAATAGAATAAGCTTGTCTGGTCCGTCTAACTAATAATTTGACTTAGTCCGAAAATTCAATGATTAGACGTCTTACAAAATCACGCAGTGCTTGTTTTCTAATATCTTTACACTCGTTAATTGACTTTATTTCAAAGCTATTCGCAAATGTTTTTTGTTTTAATTTTAAGTTTTTTTAAAGATTGAATCTTTTATTTAAAGGAGAAAGCGCTTCAATTTGTGTGGGTTTTTTAATAGAGGAACTGCCACGACAATAAAAAAATATACCTAAGCATGTTAGAAGCGACGTTATCTGATTAAAACTCTAAGAAATTGAAAACGTTGTTGTATAACTTTCTCGAGATAGCTATGCTGAGTTCACTTTGTTCGTAAAAAGACATGCTTCCCTTTTCTAGCCCAAGACCGCCATCTGTTTTCTTCTTCGGTGCATGCGCTTCGTAAGAGGAAGGATGAGGGCCATTCTAGAGAGCTGGAAGTCCGAGAGCGTTGGCAATATGTAGGAAGAACGAAAGGCGAATTGTGTGTAACCTGACGACGAGGACATTAAGGCCGAAAGTGGGCGCTGATGGTGTGAAGTGTAAAGAGATACGTTTTCAACATCCGCGGCAAATGACCGGCAATCCACGGCACTATTTTGCTGTTTGACCACCATGAGTGTCAATTAGGGGAAAGAAACATCAAGGCAATCTTCGGTCAACATTTGCATTCAGGGGAAATCGGGTCGTGCTCGTTGGAATATGGGACCTGCAATGTTTCTTCGCTTTTTGAGATACACGTCAAGAGCAGGAAAGAGAGAGAGAAGTTAGTATAATGGCGGTAAAGGGGAGGCGTGTCTGCATTCATTAGAAACACGGCACATCGCGCCAAATTTGCTGTCATAAATTAACGATTGTAGCCCAGATGAACGGAAGGTTTCTATGAAGAATGCGAAATATCAAGCAATAGATATCGTGTTCTAGATAAAACAAATTCAAATAACTTTTTTCAAATAATTCAAACTCTAGGGTTAAATTGTCTTAACAAAACCAAAAAAGAGTTCAGTTATAACATTCATAGCTTGAGGCGTAACTGAGGAGCTGTTTCATGTTAATAGGAATGAATAATTTAAGATATCCACATGAACTATTTTATTTACGGCTCTGGTTTTGTCATAATACAACTTGATGATGTTATACTACAACGAACATATGTATTGTATAGAATATTTTATGTGCATATAATGAGTTATTCATTCATTCTTGTAAAAGTGTCCAGTTATTATCAACTCTATCCCTTCAGGCTCAACTTTTTTGAAAATTAATGGTCAATAAATAAGTAAGGCATGCATGTTTTCGCAGATAAATTCAACGTATGATCGATATCGTTGGTGAAACCAACAGATCTGACCAGTTTATGACGTCACCTATTTTACGAAACCCATCGTACATTAAATAAATCTGTGAAATATAAATAGTTATGTATTTGTTCAGCTAATATGTGAGCCAGTGGTAGGGACGTGAGAAGGTAACCGGTCAAATATTTTCACTTCCAAACAATTTCGTATTGTCTATAACTTTCATATATATTTGTTTAAATTAAGGGGCTAAGGTAATCCAAATGAGTGGGGTACATTTGTAATGTACTTCTATTAACGTTTTCAATAGCGGTTATATTAATAAATTAGGTACTCAAGGTTATTATTATTTAGAACGTTTTTAATGAGTAGATATGATCGACCGTTGATTTAGGTGATAGTAATGGTGTTACAAAGTGAAAATAACGGAAGGACTCGCCTGGTGTTAATGGCGAGGTCTCAGTTAAAACAGTCTGGGCGTCCTTTGATGCATTTGCTTACTTGGAGGGAAGTGGATTTAAATTGTCCGTGGATCGCTTCCTCTTTTTAGACAGTGGTGATGCTGTTCAAATATGGTAAAGAGGTCGGGGGACGTGTGAGCGGGACAGGAAGGCAAAGGAAAAGAGATAACAGGAGGTGACCGAGGACGGTGGAAAGCCAGAGAGTGGAGGTAGGAGGTGGGAGAGAGAGGAAGCGCGGCTCAGGTGAGGGCGTGACCTGTTCACGGGTCTCACGCGTGAAGTAACACGTCCCCCGCCCCGGCTTAGCGCGCCGCCCGCACTTGACCCTCCTCTCATCTCAGCCGCACCTGCGGGTTCGCTGGTGGACTCACCCCCCCCCCCCCTCTGTCTCCCACACTGTCTCTCCTGTCCATCCTGGTGGTCGAAGGTGGACGGTGGTCTCTTAGCGTCGAGTAAAATGATGATAAAACTATTTCGGGAAACTTATGTATTTTAACAGAAGATAGCGAAATTGCCTGATCACATGTCCCCAATGCGGGACGACTTCCGTGGCGATACCGCAACTAGAGGTGTATAAATTTGAACAGGCATAAAGTAGTCCTTCACAAGAAGACATCCCAGGTGGACGAGCACAACAATTGACGATCGGATAAGTATCTCTCCGCTCGACGTCACACATGGAACTCCATTCAACTGAAAGAGCTCCATCGAACACGCAACTTCTTGTCTCCTCGGGCCAAGGAGGTTCAAGTGAAATGAAGGAGGTATGATCGTGAATGCTCACGGTTTAAGGTGAAAAAAGAATAGAGTGCATGTTATGGATGTTGTAACTAGTTAGCGTGGCCAACCAGTCACAGAACATTGCACTGGTATGGATTTTAACTTGGATTTGACGAAATACACGACCACCAGACCCAAGCCATGTTAAGGCTTATACTGTGCCAACATGGTAGTATTGGCGTCAAGAATGAAGTGGAATGTCGCCTTCATTTTTTTAGCTCCTTGCCTCAGGTCTCGCCATACGCAGTGTTGCCAAATTAGTGACTCCTGCAGGTTTTTGGTGGCCAAATGTAATTTTTTTGCGTGTAGCAACAAATCTAAACCATAATTCAGAAGTAAATGTTTATTTAGTTACTAAACTTTTTAATTTAATACTTTTTTCGTTTAAAAACTGACTTCAATACTATATCGTTACTTTTAACACAATATTGTTTTATTTTTTGTCTGTTTTTTCCTTGCTAATTAATATGACACAACGTAGGGATTCGCCATATCTGCCCACACTTGTGGCACTGCGAGAAGAATTGGGCATGAGAATCGCTTGTTCGTTGACACTTTGAATAGTTTTTTTATTTGGACTTATCGAGAATATTAATTTTTTTAATTTTTTGTAAAAATACCAGAAATCGTGTGTCATTACATGCTAGATGATCACGAAAGAAATAAGCATTAAAAATAGTTCAAATCCGATAAAATTAGTAATATCAGTGGCAAACATCAAAAATCGCTTTAAAAAACTGTAATACCAGCGCTTTATCAAGTTTTGCTTCTGGTAAGTTCAAGATAAAATGAATCAATTATTAGTGTGATATATGTGTGGTGCATTTCCATCTAGCATCGTAACTAGTTATTTCTATCATTTTTTATCTACCAAGAAGTAGTAATGTTTTACTTGAAGTTGGCAACAGAGTCCGTTTATGAGTTGGAAAAACTCTCCACAACATTTAAAAATAGTTCAATTTCGATTAAGTTCTATATCATTAGTAAACCTATCAAAAATCGCGAAAAAACTGTAACGCCAGCGCAATATGGTTTGTTTCTGGTAAGCTCAAGATAAAATGAATCATTGTGAGTATAATATAATTGTGGTTCATTTCCATCTTGCATCATAACTAGTGATTTCTATAATTTTTTAGCTACCAGAAGGTAGTAATGTTTTACTTGAAGCCGAGTCTTATTATGAGTTGGCAACACTCTCCACAACAGTCCTGTCCTGTCTATTCTGCGTGCCTTTTTCTCCCCTTCGGCCCCCCCTGCCCCCCCCCACACTACCTGCCTCACTCCTCCGGGAGCCCCGTATTGTGTGTGCCCTCAGCTGGGAGGAAGCACTTCCCATGCATACATAAAGGTGGTTACGCCCCTTTTCCGGGCGCACGCGGACGTTTCATCCTCTTCGGCTTGGGTCGGATTTTTTCGTTTTATTCTTTGTCGAGCGGAAGAGTGGGCGGAATGGGATAATGGAGGCAGGTAGATCTGCATCTACGCACTACCCAACGAGCCGCCTCAGAGGCGTGTGGCAGAGGGTGTTGGGACACCAAAAAATTAAAGGGGAGGGAAGAGGTGAATTGTATTTTAGCGATGTCTTTCATGTTAGTGACCCGCTGTTTTTCTTTTAAACACTAATGGTGTTTGGAAAGAAGGAATTTTGGTACGTGTCAGCTCGGATGTGTATCTCTCTTATTTTTTGCTTCTGTGAGTTCTGATCATGTAGTGTGGAGTAAAATAATATCCTCTGGGTCTCACTGAAACTCGTCCGATCTTAATTTTTCAAGCAATCTAAGCCTAGCGTGTAGCCTCCGAGTGGTGGTAGTTGTACGATAACGATATGTCTTATGTTAGTGCCACGCTGTTTTTGTCATGATCACAAATGATGCGTGGGAAAAAGGAGCCTTAGGGTTCCTTTCTCCCATGACGAGCTCGTGCTTATTAGTTCGGCAGTGTATCTCGCATTAATTCATAATAGGGTAGACATCAAGTTGAAAAGTTTTCCTAGTCCTCCAAGATGAGGGGTTAACTAGAACTGCACGGTAATCAATTTCCTCAGATTCTTCTCTTCAGGGAAGTTGACAAGAGGAATCATTGTAATATAAATGTGGGGAAAGAATAGCAAAGACAATTTTCCAGTGGCACGGTAGACGGTAAATTTCTGAAAATATAGTTTTAGTATTACTGGTCCGATTATACTGTACGATTTTCATTTCTCTGCAAACTAGTCCGCTGAATATTCTTAGTTTATATGACATGGGTTAAGAACCTCTTAATATCCGATTATGGTGCTGATGCATTTATTTCAAGTCCCTTAACTCGTTTGGTACGTCTATATTATTCATTATTTCATTATTAAAGATTAAAATATGAGTGTGGTAGTGCAGTAGTCAGTTATTAAATAAATTTAATATAAACAAGTGAAAATTATTAAATGATTCAAATATAGATAAACACTTATTTTATTTAAAATATTTTGAGTAACATTCAGGGTAAAAACAAACCCTTTCGTATTTCATCATACCAAAATATAGTTTACTGTTAGCAAACACTACACTGATTTTGTTCCATGGTTAGGAGGTACTTACATGTGTCAAATCCAAGTAAGTTAGCTGCACTGGTTGAGTTTTTGCTGATAGCCTTCCATCTTTCGACCGCATACTGGCACACACTATCACAAACACTCGGTGTTATATAAGGACAGTTGTCATCATTGAGTGGTTAGCGGAGAGAAAACCAGCAAACAGGTAGACATCCAGGAAAATTGTCTTAATACAATCATAGTCACGTTTGTATCTTCTCCCCAAGGTCGGCATTTAGTGAGGTGTTTCGCTATTTTAAATGCATTTCAATCTGATTTAAGTGAGAGCTATTGCTTTTCTTTTACTAGAAACGTTTAGCGGTTTCCAGTATTGGGAAAAAACATGCTGATGTAGATAATTTACGAAAACATAGTAATTGTGACTGAAATTTCCCCATCCCGCTGCTGATGACCTCGCCTGACCTTGCGGAATATGTGCCTTCGTTTTTTTTGCCTGACTCCATGCGAAGGTTTAGTGCACCAAGACGCCACTCCGTCCTTGGCAACCTTTCGATATTCATGTATATTTCTACTTGATTGATGACTTTATTGATTATTTATCGAATTTCTGGGGGCGCTTTTAGGCCATCTTCCTTCCCGTTTGCTCGCTGCGGCGACATAGCCTTGGCCAGCTTGTGTGTGACGCCGGAGGTAATTTGTTTGCCCGTGGCAGGCCATTTAAAAAGCCGGAAGAGACAACATCAACATTTGTCAACCGTGTCATCGTAGGGTGAGGGAGTAAGAGGCGAAAATTTGCCTCGTTTACCTTTCATTTGTTATCTTAGTGCCCTTTTTTTTAATTTTCAGCTATAAGTTGCCTATTTTAGAAAAATAACTGGTCTGCGTTGTCTTCGCGACCCATTTATAACTAAAGAAGGCAAGAGAAAAAAAAAATAAAACTGGTTAAAACTTGGCAATATCCACTGAATTTATTGTAGGTACCTAATGATGGCGCATAAGCGTCAAAACGCGTTGTACCTACTACAAATCGAGTGGACATTGCCAAGTTTTAACCAGTTTTATTCTTTTATTCTCTCAACAAAATGCCCCACAACATCTCAACGGACTTCGTTGAGTTGAAGAAGGAACTTCTCATTAGGGTTTAATAATATAACTCTACAATATGTATACGTTTAGTACTACATTAGGTGAGCTTATTTTGCAAAAACCTGGTGCCTTCGATATCAGTATTGCGTATCAGTTCTGAGTCGTTTGTCAAAGAACCAATATTCCTCTGGATAAACTCTTCAGAGAGTTATTTCTCGAAAGTTTCTTTCTAATGTGTCTAAGGGTAACTATTAAGTGCTGTTTCTTTACACACATATTTATGGACCCTCTATTTTGGCTAAGCTTACTTTAGACTAACTAAATTCATTGCTGATGCATTTTATAATTCCTGACAATGCTTTTACAATTACTATTTCAATTACCTTACCATGTCATACCCATATGTGTAAATCTGAATTGCCTCCTAAGAACGACCCGTAGTTATTTAATATTAATCATTGACTATATCTCAATAATTTTTTTCGTCGAAGTTTTTGCCTGCATTATCCCGGACAAATAGAGTAGACTGTGTAGTGCCCATGTAGGATTGAATGACGAAGCACCAGAATACAGCAAGACACGGCCATACATACGAGTATATGTATTTAGAGATCAAGTAAGTCAATTTGGATTGTAATCAGGCTCCTGTCCCTTCTGGATAGGATATCTTCTAGCATAAATATATTTTTGGTAATTGTCTTGTCTTGGCTCCACCGGGTAGTGATGATAATCAAACGTCATCATTTCCTCCTTTCTATATATGTGTCCCAATACCAAAGCTCCTCCCAATTTTTTAAATCACATTTTCAATTCGTTAGTTTTCATGGATTCTTATCCTTAAACATATCAATAATGTGACTTAATTCTGTGAATATTATCCTGCTTCTGTCCATTTAATATAAATGTGTAAAAGAAAATATAGTAATTCTATAATGTGAGCCTTTGAATCTGCGATTTATTATTATCTGATTGCAGGGGCCTCGGCCTACCATGTTTTGAGGTCGTTTTTACTCTAGTAAACTTGATTAAAAGCGAAGTGTTTCCGACATTTCCGACAGCCTCACATCTTTAATTGCTACCTGAAATTGAATTTTGGTAGAGGAGATTAGCCATTAGCCAATTAATTAGAATATGTTTATAGTCAACTTTAGAAATAGATCTGTGGTATCTAGTTTTGTTTAACGTGCTTCGACGGCTAAGATCATTTCGCACTTACTGTCTGCCACGGGCAGACGGGGGAAATGTTACTCGGACGAATCGGAGGATCACCCCTCCATACTCGAGCCGAGCCCAACGATGCTTAACTTCGGTGACTGATCGGGAACCGGTGTTTCCATCGTGGCAGGCCGTTGCCCAATAGATTTGTGACTAAGGATCTAGATTATTCCTTGTTTTTTAATACTGCCTTTAAAAAATACGATGGCTATTTGATATCAATTCCTATAAAGGGTGAGGTTGAATTTTATTTCTCTCTGTCAGTATTTAAAAAAAAATATTTTTAGCGCAATACCAACGACATATATCCCTGTAACTTTCTTACCAGCTCCATATCTATGAATCTCCGTTATGATATAATTGGAATGATCGTGCTCATTGAAATATTTTTCGTTCTTATTCTAAGCTCCGAAATTAATATCTTTTGCACGGCCTAGGGCGAGGTCCCTGAGGTGTTCGTTATAAGGAGGAGTAAGAAAGGATGAATTAATGTGAGACAGCAAGACAAAGGGGGATAAGTCTCTTCAAGGAGGGAGGTTCACTCGCTACTCACAGATTTAATGACGGTTTGGAGGGGGATGTAAATGGAATGGGGAAAGGACGAGAAGAGGATATAAAGGAAATGAAGCGGTGGAGCGTAATTGGAGAGAGGAAGAGAGTGAAAGTGCATGAGAGGAGAGGGTGGAGGTGGACGGATTTCCACTCGTGGTGGAAAAAATAAGATTGATCAGAATTCGAATTGCATGGATAAAAGCCGAATATGTGGGATCACAGCCGTGGTTAATCGTGAATTCGTATGCGATATATGATATTTTTATAGCCACATTTGAGGTGCTTGCACCATCTTTTGACGTGTTCTTATATTTTTTGTTTTTTTTTTCGGGGTATAAGAGCCCATACCTTAATTTTAACAGAAAACTCCATTATTTATACCCGATTTTCTTCCAAAATAAGGCATTGCATAAAGTCAGTTTATTGCATTTCTTAGATAAAAACGTGATATTTTGTGGATAACCAAAATTCATGCGCTAGCACATTGGTGTCGCGAAATGAAGTGCGCGAATATTTTATCTTACGGCAATAATATCCGCCAGCCGGTGCTAGGTATCCACCTGCGCTTTACGAATGTGCGACGGCAACTCAAAATCGTGTTCGCATCATAGTCACATACCCTATAATTATGTTACCGGAATTCGATCACATTTATTTGAATTGTGTAATTAGTCACAAAGTTACAGGATGGATATATCTATGAACCTTAAATCGCCATTTCTGTTTTAGTACCACGTTGTCGGACTTTATTTATGGGCTTATTCGTCTCAATAGAGGGTAATGCGGTGGAAGAAATAGAACATCTCCCATCTAGTAGTAAACGTGGCCGCGAGGTCCACTGCCGACATACAGCTGGGCCTCTCCCATAATTGTTTGCGGTTTCCCTGAAGCGGAAAACGTGAGAGAAAGGTGTATAAGTGAGAATTAATGAGGCAAATTAATTATTTGTTAAAAATATTTTAGTTATGGGGATAAAAGAGTTGACTTGAGAAAATTTAGAATGATGAGATTGAATTATCCTGTAGAGATCCCATTGCCCAAAAATGGTGCGTTTCAGTATATATGTTCCTAGTTTATTAAGTGTATATATGTGTGGCAATATTGTTATGCTTCCTCTCAGAAAAATTGACTGACTTTTGCTCTAGTTTTAGCTGTATACTGAACTGGAAAATTCTCATATCCCCATATATGTATCTAAAGATCTTTCAAAATATATTGATTGCAATTTAATTTTTTCTTTTAAGTAGTTACCTGAGCATGGAGTGGGTATAGTGATCTTTTAATAGAACACTCTCCGTATTGAATGTAAAAATATTACCTGCATAAATGAATTCTAGTTAAATGGGTTTAGTATTAGAAAAAAATATGAAGATTATCCGTCTCTGTTATCAGATCTAAAAATGGTCACCACAGAATAGTATCGTCTGAGGCAGCTTTGCTGTATTTCTAATTTTGTGCGTTTATTTTCTTGCTCCGTTAATATTTTTTAAGCTTATATTTAGGGAATATATTGAGGTGAAATAAAAGTGTAATATTTAAAAAAAAATGTCTTAACGAGATCGTAGGAGGAAGAGAGGGCATATGAGAACGAGGCAAAACCACTTGCAACCTTGGAGAGATTTCGCGAGAGTGGGTGGGAAGGAATGGGTCAAACAAAGGGTTAAATAGCGAGAGGAGGAAGCAGATGAGATAGGGGGAGAGGATGAATTTTTCCAGGGCCGGCGGCGGATGGGCGATGGGAAAAGGGAATGAGATCGCGCCCGTGAGAAATTAAATTCGAGGGATGGAAAATCCGCGGAGGAGGACGCCCGCCGCGGTAACAAAAAGAAGTGCGGCGGGTCGGAGGAAAAAAATGGCCATTAAACAGCGGCGCAAAGGGCGGTCGGATTGCGCGAATTAAGGGGATGAAAAATTGAGGTGGCGAAAGCGGAAGTGAAATGGAAAACGCAGGGGAGGGAAGTCGGGAGATTAGAAACAAGATTCGACCCGTAGCACGCGTGTGAGGGCACTGCGGGGAGAAACGAGACCATGCAACTGGAAGGAATGGGCGATGCGTGTTCATTATTCCGGCGCGAGATGCCCTGCGGTGCCATTACATATTTATCCGCTCTTGCAATCATGCGTGCCCCCGCATCTCGCTCACTACCGTAAAGGGAACAGTTTATAAAAAAAAGCAGGAGGACATGGCTTTGAATAATACATTTCATTTCATTAATTGATTAAAATTCATAAAACGTAAATCTTTCTAAAGGGTGTTCTATGATACAAACATCACGCCGTTAGTGTTATTATTCATGGAATGTCATTCCTCTTGGTATTAAAATTTAAGTACTGGTAAATATTTATGTTAACGGATTTAATAATATGCCCTTTGGATGAAAGTGGTTCTAAAGAGTGAGGGGAGAGGTAGAAGTCAAATCTTTTGTAGAATCGGAGAAGAAACTAATTGAAGGAGCTAAAGGTACACTTTGCGTACTGCACAATCTAACGCAGTGGTGTTACACTCGTTGTTTGATCGTAGCAGTTATTAACGAAGCGTGCGGCTTCCCGTTGGGTTTTGCTTGTTTCGCGCAATAAAATTTTGTGCAGTGTCCAAAACGCTCGCGGCTCACTCGAAATATGGCGTAATATGAGAAAAGGAATAGTAATAAGACATTTGATCGAGGGTGACTGGCATGTATGAGGGCTGTAACCACACCTATCTGTCTTCTGAAAAATCTCCATTGCCTCTGATCCAGGCTAGGGTTTTCGAAGTGTATCGGGATGGCTGAAATAACAAGTCTGGTTCACACGATAAAGGCTTTATTGTCACACAAGCGGCGGCGATACACTGCGGGGGCTGGGCTCTCATTGACTGGCCCCGAAGGCTTTCTTGTCTCGATATTTATGCTGGCCGTTTCTGTTTCTCGAACTTTCCTGTACTGTCAACCTTGACACCCTTCGCGCTCACTTTGCTGCCACGGGAACTTACCATAGGGCTCGTGAACATACTCCTGACGTATGCTGACTAGTCCGCTACACGAAGTAGGTTGGATGCAAGTGAAAGAACGAAAGCGTGCAGGTAGTGAAGAATTGGGGAAAACGGAATGGCTGTGTTAGGGTTTCAGAGATGAAGGTGGTAATAGCGTAGGATTGAGTTGGGAGTGTTAAAAGCTAAGAGTGGAGTGCTGTCGAATGGTCTAGGGAGGAGGTCGAATGGTGTTCAAAGACATGAAGGGAAGAGCAGTTGGGTGCTGTTTGATTCAGCCATATCCGCTGGTATCCCCGGCCTTAAAGAAAAGACACCCCCCCTTACTTATGGTCACCATTAAAAAAATAATTCTTGTGCCAATGTTTTTCCCTCACCAAAATCTGGTGGTAGTATTTCTTGCTTAGGGATGCCATTGACTGCCGACCACACTTCCCTTTAGAATGGGCGGGAAGGGCGGCATCGGGAGGTGTTCAGGAAGAGGGAAAATTTAGGAGAGAAATCCGGTGTATGAATCGTCCTAGTTTTAACGAAAGCTACTAGTGGCCCACAGTTTGGCAGCTCATCCGTTGATGGGGTGCCGCGTTTGATCTGGATGGAAAATTGTCTATGAAATCTTCACCGTAGCTGAAAATCAAGCCTGGGCTCTCGTAATGGGAAGCCACCAAACCTAACGTATACTCAATAAGTTAATTTTCAACCGAAACATTGTGTTCAAGTGGATTGAAACGCATATCTTTACTATTAGTCTCGTGGGATCATTTTCAATAGGTTGGAATTTAAAGCTTGGCGTACTTTATTTATTTACTTACTTTAGTAATTGTCATTTTTGCTAGTACTTTTTGCATTTTAATTCAAGTTTTTGTGCATTACTACATGATGCCTCTCTAAGTATAAGGCTTTGACATGAATGTGATCATTCATTATTGGTCGTTCAATCCTTAGATTGGTTGACAGCAGCCCTCCAGTCTCCCTGTCTTATGCTAATTTCCTTTCTCCTTGGTATTTGTTTCTTTTGTATTTACCTACTTATTTGATTCATGTATTTGTATATGCTTATTTATGTATTCATCCCTTGGCCTTCCTCATCCTTCAATTATATTCTTTGCAAAAACAATGTGCCTTAGGGTGTGCCCAATCTACCTGGTTCTTATTTTTTTATATAGTGTTCCATATCGTCCTTTCCTCTTCTACTCTAGTTACTTCTTCATTTCATATTTATCTGTCCATTTGATCTTCAGCATCCTCCTTCAACGCCACGTTTCGAATGCCTGTAATCTTTTCTGTTCTGCTTTTCCAATAGCTCATGTTTCCGATCCATGGAGTGACACACACTACAATAATTCTTTAACAAACTGTTTCCAAGTTCAAAGGTCTATCTTCTTTGAACACAGTGATTGCCTCTTCATCATGAACAATTTTTTTAGCTTGGGCTTTTCTACGCTTGATATCCGTCTTCTTGCGTCCCATTATGTAATTCTTCCGTCCCATTCAATAATTCTTTCGAGGCAGGTGAAGGAATCCACTTGCTCAAATTTTTCTAATCTTTGTGAAATTCTGCCTTCTGCTTCCCTCTTCCGCATACTTCGATTTTGGCTTCTTATTTTTATCATGTTTTATTCTTGAAAAATGTTTCAATTGCGTCCAGTGATCTTTGACGATCATAATGATTTTCTACTATTACTGCTATGTCATCTGCGAAGCGAATCATGTTTATTTCTTCACCGTGTCCCTTAATTCTGAATTAAATTAATGCGAATTAATCACATATTTGATCTTAGTGGTCTTCATGTTCTCAAAACTCCGATAAACAATTCATCTGTCGTATTTTCATCTGAAAGAATATGCTTGCAGTCCCACCTTGGTTCGATTTTGAATCGTAACGTTGTAGTGTACAATTTTGGTGATTTGTCATGAAAAACCAATATTCTTCGAAGAGTTAATTTTTATTTAGTGGAATGACAATATTGTATGTTCTGGAGGTCCTCCTAATTTCAGAATATTAAATTTTCTCCAAACCCGTATTTTATGCTCTATCATAAGCAATTTATCATTCAGATTAAATGATAATTTTAAACAGCCTAAACTTTTACCGAAAACTAATAAAATAATTGATAGGAAAAAGTCTTTTGCAAAAATCCAGTGAAAAACCAAACGATATTTCACGATTGATGTGTTCACAAGTACCAACAATATAGTGGTGGAAAAGTTATTAATTTTCTGGGACCTTTGTCTGTAAATTGAAACTTCGCATTCAATTACTTAGTTAAGCATTTTTTCAAATGCATGAGGAATTTTGTTCGCGAAAAACAGAAGTTTTCAAAAGCTCCACGTCTAAAGTAATTATCAATGGCTGTTCCGTCGCATTTCTTTGTATGTTTATTCTCAAAAGCAGGGGTCTTCGACAGACGAAAAAGGGTTCCCATCGCCGCGCGGCCAGGTATCTTTGGGATTTCCAAGGGTAATGAGGCCATGAAAGAGGCAGTACATGGAGATGTATTGCTTTCCCCGCCCCCGCTCCCTCTCTGGAAAGGGTTTTCCCTGTCACCAGATGCAAGGGGGAGGAGGGGCTTTGCTTGGCGTGGACAGAGCGTCAGCCGTCGTTCAACTCTGGCCATGTGCTCATCAGTCGACTTGTAACGTTATCACATTAAACAAAAAAAAACGATCTGGTGTAATTATTAAAAAGCAAGAATTTATCGACTCAGATTAAGTTCCGGTTCGACGGGGTCTCCAGCGCCCACGAAACAACCGCGAGATTTACCACCTCGACGGCACGCGCGCAAACAAAGTAACTATCGATCCCATTTCCACTGGCTATAATTAGCATTTCTTTTTCATCATAAAATGTCAAGTTAAAAAATTCTATGCAACCATGTTGATGGTCTACGAATTTTATTATTCAGAGAGACAATTCAAGAAACCGGTGTTCTGAAAAAATGACCGTGTAATTTGCTAGAACCACTGATTACATGAAGAAAATACGCGTAAGAGGTTGGTTAGTTTCGCAAAAAAATTATTAAAACTACACGAACGGTTTTACCGATTATGGATTCATCATGTATATTTGCGTCACAAATATGTGCCTGGTGGGGTAAATGTACTTGATGATGCTATAGTTGGCGGAAGTTAGTTTAGTTTGTATAAATTGTGCTTTGTGGAACTCGTGAAAGTCTACTGCATTAATTCTTCATTAATCCAGAGTTTTACTAAAAGCCAATTAGAGCCAAAGAGAGTGTAAAAAATGATATCTCTATACACGTGAGAGAAACTCCTATTTACCAATAATTGGATAAATGTGAAGTGGAGGTTACTATTCTGAACTCATGGACCGAAATCGCAGCTTTAATGACTCTTCAAGATACACGGAGAGCTCATTAACCACGGGGAAAACTCCACGCAGGCGGCTCTTTTGAATGGGACCTAACTTGAGTGGTTCAATTTCTGTTTCCTACGGCCTCCCGATGCCCTTCCCCAACTTATGGCCGTCAACGTACTCGTCTCGGAGTCGTTAGGCTTTTTCTTTGCCCAGCGCTGAAAATGAGTGAAAAATGACTTATCCGGTTGAAGGCTTTAATTTCCTTGTTGACGCTTCAGCTAAAGTTTTTCCCTAAGTGCCTCTCGAAATAATCAGGGAAGGGAAGTCGTGCGAGACGCGGTAGCACAGGGATAAGGTAATTTATGAGAGCGGACGCGTAGTCGGTGGCCTGAGGAAGTAGCCTTGTCGGAGAGACATTGAATGAGCATAGCAAAGAGGACGTCATATTTCTACTGAAAAGGCAATATATGTATCACCAAAATTTTCAGAGTATGAAAGGAATAGGAATGAAATGATGATCCAGGAATCTAAAACAAGACCCTCGTACATAGAAAGATTCGCTTCATATTTAGTTTTATATCGACTTTTTTGGCAGGGAGTTTCATCCATAAATGTTTCAGTTATAGACTTTTGTTTATACAACTGACAGTTTTTATGTGTCAATGTGAAGGCGTATTCATGATTTCAGTCGTAATTTTGCTATCGAGGAAGAAATATTTTAGCGATAGCACTTTCCCTACCGAAAGGGCTCTGCAGGGAAGAGCAGAACAAATACCGAATATGGGAGAGCAAATGAACTTTCCTTTCATTTAAAAACTAGAGTCAAATTTTCATGTCCTAATCGCTTGTATATTTCTGAATAAGTCGCATAAAAACCATAATCCTTGACTTTATGCTTAATAAAGTCTGCTAAAGTCACGTTTTGCCGGTAGTGAAAACGCCGCCGGATGCGCCGAAGCTCCGTCCGCAGCCACTCTTGTGAATAAGTTCTGAGCGTGAAGATGGAGGAATAGTTCATTAGTCATGGGTTTTTTATTTTAACGATCCAAAGAGACACTTTCGCGAGCATGCAGCATGGCTTACGGCGTTTTACTCAGAGCGAATTATAAAACTGAGCGAAAATTGAAAGTGGTTGTACATTTATAAATAATTTGAAAGGAGATATTACTTCATTAATCAAATTTGAATATTGTTAATTCATTAGATAAATTTCTTAATTATTTCTGTGCGTGACTAGGTCACCACCTACTTTACGCTACTCCATTGGACGATAAAAATGTGAGCGGAGATTTTTCGTTCGTTATTCAATTTCAAACGCCATCATCCTGAGGAGGAAGGAGGGTAGAAGTGCTGCCTGATTTTTTTGCGCTGCTGTCAAAATATACGAGAGAATATGAAAGTTTCGGCAAGTGTTTCTGAAAGAGAAGATATGAATAACGTGCCGTCGTTTTTCGCTGGACGTATTCGTCGAGAGAAAAATACACAGCAGCCGAAAATTGACATATCCCGTACCCTTTTAATTCCATATTTGTTTTAAAGTTTATTTGTAAACGAAAACGCTCGCAAGAATCAAGAGTGCACTAAACCGAATTTTCCGGATTTAAAACTTTTTTTTCTTTTTCATCGACATTGAGAGATAACGAAATGGGCTGTTAATATGAACCAGGGCCACTGGGTGTCGTGAACGGAATGGGTTTCTGCCCAAGGGTTTGAGTTGAGTGTCGTAAGGAGAGATAGGGAGAGGTGTGGTGGAAGATGGATTTGCTAATTAGAACCCGAGGAGAAAAGAGAGAATTGCTTTGATTTTTTTTGTACATTCTGCCTTTCACCAAAAATGTGTTTTAGTTTCCCTTCACCTGCACTGTCACATCATAAGGTATCGCGACACACTACACTAGCGGTTCGAATGGGTCGGCTGTCAAAGCTCGAAATATGTTGGCTCTCCTGGGCTATCTTGGAAATATGTTGTTCTCATAGTGGGACATGATTCCGACCGTGCTCTCGGCTTCGTTCGCGTTAGAACACTAACAATGAAATGAATTCATTGAGGGAAGCAAGGGTATTTGCAACTCAATGGCCACGTAATCTTACTCAGCATTTCTCTTACGAAGCCAAAAATGGAGAGAGCTCCATTTTGCGAGACCAGCACAGCCCAGCGCGCTCTGTTGGTGGGTTTGGTGACGGGCTGGCCCTCGGTGCCCGGAGTAGCTACCGAGTTCGGAGTCCATAGATCGTAGCCTTCTTCACCGATGGCTAAGAAGGGCAAACAGCGAGGATGAGACATTTAAAAGTAGCGCTCGGTCTGTAACACCCCGCTGTATCACAAGGGAAGAGGATGACTCGATAATGAGGGATTTCCGCACTGAGGAATTCTCCCTTGACGCTTCATATTATGCAACGAAAAGGTTTTTCAAAGCAATGAAGACGGAAAAATTAGTCTGTGGTGCCAAAGGGGAACTCGGTAATTAAAATCATTATTCATTTTAATCCCCTTTTTACTTGTTTATGAATAACATATGCACTGTCACATATTCTTTTTTTATAATCACGTTATTACTTAGTCGTGACAGGATACCATTTCCTTTGCAAAGCCAACATTTCTTAATCTTGGAATTTTGGAAATAAGGCGGAAATTTTGCATTTTGTCTAGATTAGACTTTTAAAAAACTGTAATCTTATGTAAAAATAATTCCCCTCCAAATTCCTGTAAATAATTCATCCCATTATTTTGACGTTCTAATTTCCGTATTTACGAATGTAATACGCCCACGTATTTCCCGAAAATCAACTATAAAATATCAGGGGCGCGTTACACGCGAGGATGTGCGCAAAAGACTGCACCCGTTTCGCCCCACTCCCAGCTCAATACTGCATATGGAATATAATATACTGCGTGGTATGCTGAAAAACACTAATTTTCCACAAATGTTATCTACATCTATATATAATTCCAACATCATCCGCTTTCAATTAAATTACAATGCGTGAGAAAGTTTTTAAAATGTATTTTGTTCGTAAAACTTGCGCTGCATGTTCTACAGGCGTACTGCTGGTATTTACAAGAATAAAAACGGCATTTACATAAATCCTTTTGAACCTACTTGAACCTATTTGAACCACGTGTTTAAATAGCAATGAATTTCCAAAAAAATATCGGTTAAATGCATTTTTTCACTTTAATGTATAGTTTTCAATGATAAAAACACATACAGTAAGCATAGTTTCACACACATCCGTTAAAAGGAAAAACTCACTCCAACCACCTTCATCTACATCTACAAAATACCCTGCAAGCCACCTCAGGGGTGTTTGGCAGGGGGTTTTAACCTTTAAACCTTTATGGTTAAAGAGATTGCACCTATTCACTCCTGTATCAAACTAGCTCCAATGTATTCTATGCCTACCAAGTGGTCTCCATTTTCCTCATTTCAAAAGGTATCTCCGCGAGTAGCCGCCTTGTTCACCCATCCCCGTCTCTTTCCTCTTACTCTCCATCAACAGCGCCCTGTGGCCATCTTTTCCACTTCCTTGCCGTTTTACTCCTTTGTCCCGATTTCAATTTCGGAGGCGTGAGGAGATATGAGATTCTCAACTCCCTGCCCGGAGGATGTCGCTTGAGGGAAGGCTGTGGATCTTTGATGAGGGAGAGTGGAAAGGCCGTCTTAATTCCAATGGACCCCTGGCTCAAAATTACACTCCGCTCACCCCAACATGAGCCCCTCAAGCCATGTACACACGGGATCATTTATTGCGTCAGAATTGGCATGCAATCCTGCGTTCGGCAGCGTCAGATGGGATGGCGGCAATCGATGGCGAGCAACATTTCAACGCTGTGGACCCTCGAAGCCTAAGGCTGAGACCAAGACGTGGAAATAATTAAGCGTGGGTGACTGTGTTTTATATGTAATGGATGAAGTTCTGATTGTTAGCGATGATATTAAATCTGTTCATTATGTATTTGACTGGAGTTAATTGAACATAATCGTGCGAAATTCCTCTGAGAGAAAATCATTCGCCATGACCAGGACTCGAACCCGTATCCCTCGATGTTGCGGTCATGGTAAGTGATTTTTCCTCTGTGGAATTTCGGACTTGTATGCAGTTGCGTGTGACTCCGTAAAGGCTCCATGACACCATGGCTAGCCTCGGTATCCTCAAAATTGGTGAATATAATTGTTTTTATTGCCATACTTTGTAACGGGTAACATGCACTCATACAGATTTTAATGTATCAGGCGATAGTTTGTGAAAATGTGTGACAGACAGTATTATCACAGAAACACTTAGTAAAAATTTCCACTAGTATTATTATACCGACCTATGTTTCGGCAAACATTGCCATTATCAAGGCCTGACCTTGATTATGGCAATGTTTGCCGAAACCTTGGTCGGTAGAATAAAATGTTTACAAAGTGTTTCTGTGATAATGCTATACGCTTACACCATTAATTGAACACATTTACTCAGAAAAATAAATAATAACCCGAATGAAAAAAACATTTCAATGCTCGCTGATTAGTTAGATCAATATTCAACGATTCCAATTAAATTTCTACCTACTCATACAACTTTTGTTCTCTTTTCATTAAAAAATGAAGGTGGAAATGGCCTCAAGTTTGCTGCCTGATTTCTAGAAAAATTAAGCATTTCTAAATACTTACCAGTGCAAGGCAATCCTAAGCGATTCTTTCGCATTCAAGCAGACGGCATGCGATTCGATTGTTCACGTGGAGAATTTTCCCCTAGCCACTTCCCAGGCCAGCACTGGTGTCACAAAATTTTCCCTTTGCACAGTGCTCTAAGCATTTGTTTCCTGAACATTCTTTCTCACCTTAAATATTCTTCTTTCTCTCTGTTTCTTTCAACTCTCGCGTTTAAAACATTACTCACTACCTTCTTTTCTTACTTCGCCGGCAGCTCAATCTTGTTATTCTTCTCTTTAAAAAACTTCTCTTTTTTTAACCCCTTTTTACTACCTTTCTTCTTGCTCTTATTTCATCTACCGTCGTCTCCGAACCCCTTAAGCATCGCCAGCGGTATCAGATGATGGGAGAGAGACGTGAAGGGGGAGAGAGCGGGTCGGGAGGAGTTTTTTTTACGGGCCATAACCGTCCACCGGCTTTCGAGAAGTCCTGACGGATCCAATGTACCACTGCAAGCGCGCGTATGCACGGATTTCTCTCGGAATTAGAGAACTTGCGATGATTTTTTCCTTGTATCCCCGAGGCTGCCGAGAATCGTGAGCCGTCGTAAAAACTTTGCGGGCGAGCGCGGATAACACCTTCGGCGGGAAGGATTCTCTGTCTTTCTCTCCTTCGGGGGAATGTCCTCGCCCCCTCCTTACTCCCTCTACGCTCTTCACCCTTTCATCCCTTTTCTGTCCTTCGCAAACCTTCTCCTCTCCCCTCTGTCTTCTCTTTTTGTTTCACTCATATTACGACTATTACTAATAACTTGGACAGTGGATTCTATCATATTTATTTACTTATTGCATTCATATACTTTAGTATTGTAGTTCAGTACCATTCGACTATCCATTTTGATTAATATATTGCAGGCATTCTTTTTTATTTGACCATGACCAAATAATGGTCCATATTTTTTTCTCTATTTATTAGTTTATCTCTTTATTTTATCTTTTTATGGTATTGTATAAGTATTTATGTCAAGGTGTTAGAAGGAAGAGGAAGTCTCAATCTCGCCCAACAAATAAAGTACATTTATCCATCTTATCCGTCAGTCTTTCCTCTCCAAGAATCACCAATTTTAAATACCTTTCGCCCATTTAAATACCTGGTCTAATCTAAGTCATTAATGGGGTTTTCATCTTTAACTCTTTTACTATCGTCTTAAGCAAGACTGTATCACCATAAATGGGGTTTTGATCTTTAATTCACTCATAACGTCTAAAGCAAGAAATATTTTGTACTCGTTCTTTTTCAAGAAGCTTTTGGACTTAAATGTAAGATGAATATTATACCCATATACTTTTATTATGCATAACAGAACACTTTGCCTCCTTCATAAACGTTAAACGAAATCTTTAGAACTTTGATGAGGACTTAGCCGTCGTATTCCTGGACTAGATTAACTTCTTTCGATTACATATTTCCTTAACCGTATAACTTTACCTTGATCCTTGAAGTTATAAGTGTTCATTTTTGGGACTAAATGTGAGGTGTGTAGTATTTATTCACTTTTTATTTCACACCCGTGTGTTTATTATCTTCCACTGCTTTGTTTTACTATTGTGATAATATTGTATTGTCATTACTTCCTAGAAGAAGACATACACCCTTCTGTTTTTTGACTGTCCTAAGCGTCTCATTTCCTCCATTTATCTCTATAGGATCAAAAATGACTGGGGGTTGAAGGGGAGATGGACCGAGTATTTAATCTTGTGACTCTGCACTGGTTGTACACTAATATGGTGAATTTTGCATAGGAACGGAAAATTCTTGATCGTATCCGTTTGACAGTCTATCTCTATTTCTTTAGTGGTAGAGACTAATCCTTAAGATATGTGGGTCAAATATACCGAAATTCCAAGTTAAATATCCTAGTCACTTTATGATCGTTATCCTTGAACCACGGCGTCGTCATTTTTGACTCGTCTCGTAATATTCTCTCTCCCCTTTCCTTTGAATATACACTTAAATAGCTGTAATTTCACGAATTTTTATATTGATCCTGAAAGAAAGATCCTAAATTGGCTGTGGGGATTATTTTTACATACTATCGTTAGTAAGGTTTTAATAACAAGAATTCGTGTACTCTCTTGTTTCATTATCTCTGCTTCATCGGAGTCCTCTTCGTGACATAGGTCAAGATTTAGGCTGCGATATATGTCGGCAAAATACCGTGGAGTTAGGTTGTCTCGCAACCGAGGTTTTATAGGTCAGGAAGTGTGAAGTAAGCATAAACAGGGAGCCAAAGGTGTCCCGCAGAAACATTTATGGTGTTCCACTACCACTTTTACCCAAAAACTTAAATGATTTCATTCTCTTTGATGTCACGTTCCGCGTAAGTATTTTCTACAAAATTCTATGTATCTTTAATACGAGGAAAGAAATTATATTTGTATGAAATTCATCACAGATTTTCGTATTGAAACCGGTTATTAAAGAAATCCAGAAACGGAAACATTTTTATAACCTCGAGGAGAAATACTTTCTTAAACGCCATTTTAGTCATCAAATAATGAAAATTAAGTGAAAGCAAAAATGGTATGCAACTCAATATATAAATGAGTAGCAGATAACCTATTTACTTATAGTGTTATACAAATAAACTACCCTGTTATTTATTCTTGATCATAATGATATATGACCTTAGTAATTGACCGATAATGGTGGATGAAAATTTCCATGGTTCCATTGTCTGTTCCAAGTCTTTTCTTTGGTGACTTTGCAATGAAAGCGTATTCGAACGTCACGGATCGGACTTAAACAAGCCTTTTCTTAAATAACATTCATGAGTTTGGCGATTTTTCCTTGCATAGTGAACGCAAAGGTCCTTGCAAAATTTCCATTGTTTAGCCTTTGCCAGGCATTGCTTTGATGCGACCCATGAAAGGGGTTTACCGCGAAACATAAACTCCTTTGTCCCCAAATGCGATTCGCTATCGTTTTCGGTGTTTCTCGATGAAATTTTCAGTATCCTTCTCTTCCATTTCTCCATTTCATTTTCACCGTATCCCACACAATCCGTGCCTCACTCCTTCCCAGCCCCTACCACACACTCTCCAAGAGCACCGCATCTGCTTCTACATCCCCATCTTCTCTTTCTCCGCCTTAGACCCGTTACCGCTCCCAACTCCTTATCCACGTCGTTCCCACTCCTCCCTTTCTTCCACCAGATAAAGGTCTGGAATGGTATCACGATGGCGGTTTGCTCTTCAGAAAATACGTTTAACCGTCCTGGAGTCTCTCTCCCTCTCTCTGTTTGAGTCTAGTCCTGGAAGGAGGAAGCTTCTCCAGCGAAGATTGTTCCGAAAGGCGACGGCTGGGAATGCGAAATTCGGAACAATTGATCGACAAAAGAGATGTTTTCGTCGTTTCTCCGACGTATGCGGTCGAGCTCCCATATCCTCCTCGCTTCAACGCGTACTTATCTTTGAAATCTTCTTCTCCTCAGCTTTCCGCCCCACTCGCTGCGTGGTTCAGGGGATTCAAATTTGCTCACTCGTAGTGTGCTGATGTGAACCCTTTTTCCTTGCCAGCCTTCTCTTCTCCTTCATTTGCATCTACATAATACCCTGGAAACCACCTCAGTGGTGTCTGGCAGGGGGGTGCGTTATCACCAACATAGACTAAAACACTGTATCCTCATACAAAATGTGTAGAGTCAATGAAATTACAACTACCTATTGATTTATAAACAAAAATCTTCTAATTCTTGTCAGGAGGTGACACTTCACGAGCATGCACTCTCTACGGCCTCTTTATGTAACAAGTTTTTTTTAATTGCTATTTTTGCTATTTATGTTAGAAAAAAATATTTTTATAATGTATTTTTCAACTACGTAAATGCTCAAAGATCCAATAATTACACAGGAAATGTGCAAGACTTGCTGTTAATACTCCGTAGGCAGACGATGACGATTTCATTGGTGTTACAAGCCTTCTGCAAGAATTGGAATGGGAATTGCTTTCAGACCGTAGATTAAAATTTAGACTTAATAATTTACGTACTTATGTTCCAAACCAATTTATTTGCCGAAGACGTTAATAACATATTATGAACTCCAAAATACTACGGTAGATTTTATAATGTGCATAAAACTAGGCAATTGGACTGCAGAACGGGCAGGTGTAAAATGACATTTTTCCCGCGAACGATAACAGACAGTGAGCGGCTGCCATCTCATCACAGCTGCCAATGAGACTTTTAACTAGGTTTGTTGATAGATAGAGTAACTAATGAGTTAACTTGTCACCAAATGTACCCTTATCTACTACGTAGAACCAACATGTTAACTGCATTACTCTTGTATCTCTTTGCATTTATGTAGTTTCAAAAATATTATTATTACAAACCGTCGCTCTAGCATTGGGAGCATACTACTCCTAGTGCAGCGAACGCTTGTGACATTTCGCCTTCGGACAAGTATTAGTTGGTTTTTGCTATAGTGCACCAATAGTCATAGTTACATTAACTTTAATAGGGTATAGTGTAATGCATGTTTTTGGTGATAACTAACCCAATGTCGCACACCCTTGAGGTGGTTAGTAGATGTAAATGAATGGCATATTATACGAAATTTCAATTTAATATTTATAATAATGCTAAAAGTCTTTCATCACTCCATCTTGCTTTTGTGTTAAACTGTATTTGGTCAATATGTATGTTTTAAAAGTCAAATGTCTATTATTTCTTTTTTGTCGGTTATGTATAACTTATAGTAGCACAAAAGGTGCGATTCTCGCCAAATTTGTCAAGTTTCTTTTTTTATTTTGTTAATTTATGCCTCATAAGTCTCACATCAGATGAAAAATGTTCACGTATTTGGTTTGAAAAACATTATTGTAATTGAAGTTGCTATAGTTATTTTACATAAGAATCTCGATGTTAGAAATTGAAATTGTACTTATTCCAGAGGGTAAGATTCTAGAACACCAAAAAATTAATTTTTTTATGAACACTGCTCTGTAAACATGCAAGGGAAACAGTTGCAGATATCCCGGAGTTCACTCTGCGACAAAAGCTCCTTCATTCCATCTCACTCACGTTCATTCCTAGGATTGAAGGAGTGCGAGGGTGATGACTGAAGCGGGGTGTGGACGAGAGGAGGTGCTGTAGTTTGGGTGATCTCGCACCCTTAAGCTGTAACCGGGGCAAGTGGAGGGTTGAGATGTGTGTTATGTGACGAGTGAGGATGGGCGTCGTCCTCCACCCCTTTCGCGTCTCGAGGACAAGTGTGGGAGGATACTCACGAGGAGGGTTAGCGAGTGTTGGATGAGTGGAGTGACCTTAACCCTTCACCTGTGGTTCCCTTGTTTTTTCACCACCACTGCGTGTGGAGAATATTCTTCTCTTATAGCAATGGCAGGGAATTAGGCAGATTATGGCCCCTTATTCCTTGGTCGACCATTTTACTTAGATTTAGGACGTGGTCATTTTCGAGCAGAAGACTTAATTTCAACAATCTTTGTGCTTCAGCTTCGGGTGGTCTCGCGTAGATCCGAGTGCCTCCGCTCCCTAAATGAGGGGAGAGGGAAAGGAGGGGTGGAAGCTAAAGTAGAAGTTGCCAAATTTCGCTGTGAGAGGTGAAGGGTAAAGTGAAAGGCTCGTGGCTTCCAACGCGTCAAGCGAAGGTTGGCAATGAAGTTTGGCAACACAGAACGTGGGAGCACGAAGTCAACACGACTGAGGATTGAGACTGATTGAATGTTTCGTAAGCTACGATCCACCCACTTATTTCCCATTGGCCCGTCACGTGCCGGGAGCTTCCACCCCCGCTTGACGTCAGAAGCACAAAATATTATATACCTAAAGAAGATATTTTAAATGAAATCTAATGTTGCTGCAATGAATTTTTTATGGTATTGATTGTTTTTACTCTCGCACGTCGACTTACGGCCACGTTCGGTTCTGAAAGACCTGTCATAAATCGATTTGGACGTAATACGGGCATTTATAATTTTCGGTCGATTTTGACATGAATACATTCCACTTATGCCATATTGTTCCAAAATGGTGGGTGCAAAAGCTGAATTAATATAGCAGTTACTGCTGATGAAACAGACTGATAATTTAATTATAATATCACCGAAATGAGTAGTACCAATCACGTCACTTTCAAACGCTCTGTCGCAAGTAGGCCCCTTTCGTATCGAATATGCCGTGAGTCAACGGCTGAATGTACACAGAAGTCTCATTATAACTGCACTCCGCATTTACTTTTCAAGTTATTGTAATATGTATTTGATACCGAACTGCACGCAAAGCCCTTAAATACCAACCATTGCACGTATTGTTACATTTAGTAGGCATTTTAGTCATTAACCTCGTCCGAGGAACGTTCGCCATACTCTAATTTCCTCGAAATGGAGAACCCTACTGCGGAAAACTCCAGTGAGAGCATTTGTATGTAACCTTGTACGAAAAGGACGATCGCTAAAACCTTTTGAGAGGCTAGAAGAGGGTCGAAGGTGACGGTCAGACGTGTATGCGCGTTTCCCTCAGCTAACGGTTAAAAAGCCTTAAGGCCGTTTTACACGGGGCACGTCATTGCGCAGGTTAGCACTGCATTCATTTCTCAATCTTGCGTGCAATAATTATTGCGCAGACGAATGCGTTACCTTTAGCGGTAGCTTTACACGGTGTTGGTAAGCAAGCATTCATTCACGAAATTTCGTCGTCTGCTGAGTGCGCGAGTAGCGAGTCACTTGTTAGAACAAAGAAGAAACGAAATTCTGTGCGCATCGTTGTTGACATGTTGTCACACGTCCTTGTGTGACCAGCTCAAACTTATTCCGCAAAGTACAACAAGCAACAACAACTGCACACAATGCAATCCACCAATACAACAAACACTTATAGTCACTCAGCTTCTTCCGGTCCCTACTACTGCGACATCTATCGGAAAAAAATTTGTCGAAATTGCGAGAATGCGAGCTCGAAATTAGAACAGGGGCTATTTTGCAATCTCGCGTTCATGCATTTGCGCATGCATTCTAGCATTTCACCGCTTTACACGACGCAATTTGAAATGCACGTTCGAACATACATCAGATTGTGCAATTACGTGCCCCGTGTAAAACGGCCTTTAGACCGGGTGTCAAGTCAAGTGCCAGGAAAATGAACAGGGATGTGGAGCGGGATGAATGGGAGATGGAAGGGCTAGTTAAGAGGGTTTGTGGTTTGGCCCCCGGAGTTAGTGACCTTGAAGTGGGAATTGCCTCGAAAATCGGAATGACGGGCTCACTTCGAACACTTAAACAGTGGTCTTAGATCTATGAGAACATGAATGAAATTTAGAAGAATATGTATTGATGTAATTGAGTAATTGAAGTGACATAGAAATTATTACGGAATATTTTCATTTTTGCCGCAATAAACCTTTAAAATAGTATCATCGTCATCATCATTGGCCGTTCAATCCTATATTGGTTACTGCAGCGCTTCATCCTTCTCTATCTAATGATAGTTCCCTTAATACCTGGTATGTATTCTTATATCTACCCTTTCCTATTTATTTGGCTTTAAATATTTATCGCTTTGGCCGTCCTCTTCGGACTTTTACCTCTATTTTTCCTTCAGTTGTATTACTCACAAACCAGACAGCAACTTGTATCAAAACCCGTAGGTATACTGCATGCCCGCCAGTGTACTACTCTCCTAGTTTCAGTTTTGGCGGTGCATCTTTGGGCTATGTTTCTTGTTTGGCAAGCTTATTCGTCTGCGTCTAGCAGTCAGGGGAGTGTGTAGGGTTCGACCTTGAAGTGGGAAAAATATTTCATTCCTGGTTTGGAATGTCCCCGTGCCACACCCTGCGCGGCGCACTTTGTACTTGTATAAATCGCGTATTCATGTATTATTCCGGGTGCTGAACGTTACTGTCGCAGCTAGTTCTGCTGCACTTTCAAAGAGCGTCGTGTTCTGCAAAATGTAGAATACTGTTAAAAACTTTTCTAAGTTTCACCAATTCTTAACTTAATATGTCGTTAAAACAATTTCGCCATTGGTTAATTAGTTTTACAAATGGTGAAATTGTTATGGCAATGTAGGTACTGTAGACCCTCAAATAGCGAGGTCTCACAAGCCACGATTTTTTAAAGACGCAGTTATGGTTCATTACCCTATTTAACGAGACGCGATCGATATTCTTGGCTTACCTTACGCGATTTTCGTGAGTTGTAACTCGTCATTCATGCGCCATCATGACTCGCTGCATTTCCTATTTCAAGGATTAGGAGTTTTGTTTTAAATAGTAAGCCATATTGTGAGATAGGAACATCGTAATCCATGAAATTTACTACTTATTTATCATTTCATAAGGATACACCAATTAAAAATTTTGCGCACAATTAATGGTTACGTCTTCGGAATTGTATGCGTTCGATGTTACGTTGTGCAAGTTCTTCGAGCTTTAGATTTCTTTTTATTCATGGTTTTGCAGATGATATCGGTAGCGGGGATGAATTAGAATAGAAAAAGAATAGAAAAAAAACAATTACTGTCCTAGGAGCAATAGCTCCTATGGGGCAGAAGTTTACATTAAAACATAATTCGCTAGCAAAGTAATGATACATAGTATAAAACATAAAGAAATAGAAAATTATCTCAGTTTTACATAATATAAATAAGTATGTACATAAGTTCCATTAAAAGTGATTATAAAGTGTGAGCATATTTAGCAAATTTAGTGAAAATTTAAAACGCTATATAAGTCCAACGAATATTACAAATCATAACTTAAACCTTTCATAACAGACATCAAGACAAATATACAAATGATTTACAATATTAATTTCTTATAAAGAACCAATTCGAATTTTCAATATTCAATTTGTGGTACATAATACCAGAATTTATGGTTACACACATTTGGAAGTTTACTTTAAAAGATATTTTGCTTGCAAAGGAAAAATACATAGTATACAGCATACAAAAATAGATAATTGTCTCAGTTTTACATATAATAAGTAAGTAGGTACAGAAGTTCCATTTAAGGTGACTATAAGAAGTAGAGACTGGTGCGTGGCAGTATTGCTTGTTGGAATGAAAACAAATAAGGCTTGAAGACTTCTTGCGAGAAGAAAAAAGTTCTGCGTACGTCCACTCTGGGGCGGAAAATTGAAATTTTAGATAAACTGATACGATATGATAAAAGTTAATGCCTAGTTACGATTCGTACCATACATAACTTTTTTAATTAAGTTTTTCTTTTAGCTGGTAGATGACACTGTTAGCTGCAACAGCTGCTGGTTTCATCTTCCTAGTCATATAAAATGACGCGCATAATTATAAGTATAATATAGGTGTCTTTATTCCAGAATGAGATTGAGACTATTTAGCCCACTCTTACGTTTAACTCTTTAACGTACGAGCACACACAGCCATGCCCTGGGAGTTGAAAATACTTCCCAGGCGAGATTCAAACCCGCGATCCATGGGTTTACAATCAAGAACTTAACTCCGCCGCCACTGGGGCCGGGAATAGTAACATGGCTTACTAACGTTTATTACTTTAAATTTTTTTTTTTAAATACTTAATTGTGGATAAACTGGAGTGTAAGTGTGATGTAAAATATTTAAATGAGTCATTGCACAAAACATTTCTTACTATGGTATCTTTTGGTAAAACTTATAAATGGTATATTTATTAAACTGGATGCCTTTCCTATAAATCCAAATATAAAACGGAAGATTTATCGGATAATAACGTGCAACCACGAAATTTCAATCCGCAATGCAGGGCTATTGAATGACCGCAAAATTTCGTCCCAAACTAAAACATTTGGTACTGAGATTGAAGACCTAAGCTTAGCATACCCTGTTTCATATTAGTTTCATATAGCGCGAATTTACAAGACGCGACGATCTCAAGGAACTATTACCATCGCGCTATGTGAGGGTTTACAGTACTTTGCAGTTGCTTTTCCGCAGATGTAGTGTTATTACGAATGGATGAGGTATGCATTAATTCGTTTTAAAGGAGAACCGTTGGTTCATTGCTGTCCTGAATATTTTTTTTAGAATATTCGATTTTTTTTATAGCTGCAGCCTTTTGCCACACTTGAAACTTCACTCATACCAAACGCCTGTCGTATTCCGATTAAAGTAGGGCGTTATAGGACCCACTGGCGCTCAGGATTCAACCACGTCTATTTTTTTTCGGGGCTACTCGCGTTCACCCGCCGCTCAATTACTATTATCCCCCGAGCGACCCCGTTCGGCGGCCGAACAAACCAGCGAAGTATCGGGAGTCTCCGTTGAGGGGACAATAAAACGGCGAACGGAATTGGTTCACGCCTTTGTTTCCGGCCGGATGTTGAGAAGCCGTGCCAGACAAATGTTTATTTTGCTAGATATTGGTACCCATTGCTGCAATTACCGCAAAAGCCTGTTGCTACGTGGGTGGTTCGAATTTAATTTTTTTTTTTAAAGTCGGAAAGCCAAGCATTCAAATGTTTCGAGCAACGGTCTTGGGATAATGAGTACTAATCTTATTTTCGTTCGCCAAAGGGAACAAAGACGCCATGAACACATCATTTGACTTGACTAGGATTCAGACCCGGTTTTTCCACTGCGCACCATCTTGACTGTGGTTACTTAGACATCAGATTATCGTATTTTTTCATCAAAATGAGAAACTGTTCAAATTGAACCTCGAAAGTAAATTTTTGATTGGTTTATTTTGGATTCATACTCATATAAAGATGATTTTTATGACAGGTTGATATCTCCATCTTTTGAAGAGACTCTGAGATCTTTATTATAAAAATTTCATTTTATTTTTCTTTAGGAACGTCATATTTCTGATTTTTTTTGCTATGAGAAAACACTACGTGACATAAATAAAGCTGCAATGCATGGTACCTTACCAGGCACTTTAATGATGTTTTTAGGTGAACTTTGCCAAATGGTACTGAAGTAGTGATCGTCCTGGCTATGCGGTACATCACATTTGTATATATCATGTGATTTGTGGTGCCAATTCGCATTTCGCATATTGCGGTAACGGATATCATAGCACAGCGGTTTAAACCTCTTTTGATTTTTTTCTCCTTGGTCAATAGTTTTCAAAAGTGGCGCTTTTGCATTAGAAAAACAAATGTTCAAAAAAAATATTCTAACTGCTACTCCAAGCGTAGGTATTGTAAGATACTTTAAGGTAAGTCCACCATTATTGAACTTTTTTTCTCGTACACACAACCACCAATCATATTCCCATAAGTGTGCGCGTATCACAGGCTGGGATCGTATACGCGATATCATTATGTAAGCCAACATTCAATTTGAGATTCCATGTGATTTCATTGAATATGCAGTGTCTTACATTGTGCTTCGTCATTTGCGATTTGTAGTAATAAGTCTGTAAGAGGCTAGCTGAAAGTATCATATGGAGTGTAGCGTTATATGGTGCAGAAATGTGAACTCTTAGAAGGGAAGACGAGAATAGGATATACAGCGTTTAAGATTTGGTTATGAAGAAGGATGAAGAAAATGTGGTGGGCCGAAATGAAGACAACAATCGAGGAAGTGCTTGGTATGGTGGGCGAGAAGAGTAAACTTTTGGAATAGATTAGGAGGAGGAAAAGAAGGTGCCGTAAAGAGACAATGAGGAGCGAAGGGTTGCTTGAGGCCGTGGAAGAGGGATGGGTGTTGGGTAGGCAGGGACGGGGAAGAAAGAAAATGGGTTTCTTGGACGGGATGAAGAAGGGCAGGACGTATAGTGAGGTTGTGTAAGTAGATAGGGTTCTACGCCTGTAAAAATGTTTAGAACTCCTTCTCTCTCCCATTACGGTAACCTGTAGATTGCCCTAATAAAAATAATAATGATCCCTAATTGAGACATAAATATATCATAGCCCTATCATTGGGAGGGATGCGAGATAAGTAGCAAGAGCGGGGGGGGGGGCGGGGAGAGGCGGCTGAGTGGAGCAAGTTGGTCGTCTTTGTCGAGGACTCGCACGGGGGAAGAGAGATGAAGGGCAGGGCCTGGGACTTTGGAGAGAGGGAGGCATATAGCGAGACCCCTTGCAACCGGAGAAGAGGAAAAGAAAGGGAGGAGGAATACAAAGGACGAAAAGGACTCGAGTAAGTCATTGCGCGCAGGGAAGTGGAGACAGGCAGAGACACGGAGACATACTTATTTGGGGGACTGTTGAAGTCAGTGTTGTCAGGCGGAGAGGTTGCGGAGAGACGGGCGGAGATGGTGTGGTGGTTCCATTTCTTTGCTTAACTTTTGTTTATACCTACCTCACGAGAGAGATTTCAGGAGATTCCTTTAAATCCCTGTCCTTACTTCCAGTCCTGGTTCATTGACAAGGTAACTGACAGCTTAGGTAATTTTCGCCCGTGTGGGTGGGTGGGTAGGATTAAGGAAGGAGGAAAGGTGGAAAGAAATTCAACATAAGTATTATCATAATTACGGTGATGTATCGGTTAAGGTAGGTTTACGGTAGTTTGAGTGTGATATGATTTCTCATACATTTGGCCTCATCATCAAGAAAATTATCTCTTATCCTCTATGATAACAAAATATCAGCCTCTTACACATATAACTTTCGAGTTATTTGCTAAATAATATCAGTCATTTTTCATGGGAAATGGCACGAGACTACACTCCAGAAAGATTTTATTTAAAAAAATGAGGAATATTTTACGCATATATCTAGTCATAAATTTAACAGTTTGTAGTTAGTATTAATTTGCAACTATTTTTTAAATTTAATTTATCACCGCAGTACTTTTTACAGAATCGAAAAAATGGATGAGTAGATATCCTCTAGACTTTTTATCTCACAACCCCTATCTCACGATAACTTTCTTCAGGTCAGCATACGTCATACCTCTCGTCATCCCGTCAATAAAGCATATTCCCTTTCTTCCCATTCCCATTTCCGCTAATGCCCTCCACTTTATCACAGCCTTCGTCGTTCATGTGCCTGTTTCAACCACCTACTCTGCCTCCTCCTAATTCCCACAAGCATTTCCTCTCCTTAACCACCACTTCCTCATTCGTCTTCTTTCCTGAGTATACTCATCATGAAAGGAAAATTTCTGCCCTTGCTGGAATTCATACCTTGGCCCTTGGCTTGGCTATGCTTACTTTAGCCACCACACCAACCCGAACCCCCAAACCGAACTTTCTAAGATTGGTTGACTGCAGTCCTTCATCCTTCCCAATCTAATACTAGTTCCCTAACTCCTTGGTTTTTTTCTTACCTACTTTCTTCTTTATTTGGCCTATGTATGTATCCCTTGGTCTTTCTCTTGGGACTTTTCCATCTATTTTTCTTTCAATTATATTCTTCACAAACCAATTGTACCTAAAGGTGTGTATAATTCATTTGGTTCTTATGTTGAAGCGCTATCGGGAGAAGGGAGTAGATTTTCTCGCCGATAACACTCGTAAAAACAAAACTCTTTCCAAGCTCGGGTGAGACAAATGAGAAAAACGAACGAAACACAAGTATTATCAATCAATAACTTAACTATCAATATATTTCACAAATGGAACCAACCAAGTTACAAACAAATTACCCATAGGTCGAGTGCCAGGCGACCGTAATGAGAGTTTCCAGTCAGAAAATAATTAAAGTATACAGTACGAGAGGTTGAGCTTCTCTCTTAAGTACAAAATGAAAAAGTCAGCAGGCTCACACAACGGTGTTACCCGGTCGCCGTCTCGCAAGGAATAGAGGGCGAGCTCAGACATGAGTCAGCTGAGGAGGGAGTATGTCGACATGGACAAGGTGGAATGGGTAGGGTCAGGATGTTGGCGATTGGTAGCCTTGGAGGGGAGGAAATAATGGGATGGGTGAAATTGTCTGCATCTGCATTGTATTCCATATGTTCTTTTCCTCTTCTTCTCTTCTGTAAACTTCTTCATTTCTTATTTTATCCGTCCATTCAGCATCCTCCTTCAGCACTGTATTTCGAAAGACTCTAATCATCTCTGGTCTACTTTTCTAATAGTCCATGCTTCCGATGTACAGAGTGACACGCTCCACACGAATGTTTTCACATACTGCTTCCTCGTTTGCCGAGAGCGTATTAAGGCCCGGTTTTTCTGCCAACCGGCAATGATAGATGACCATCCTATACCATTATTCAACAGAAAGCCAACAACTCTAATTTCGCTATCAATGTCCCGACAAGGTCTTGCTGACAAATGTCTCAACAACTTCTCCGGAGAATCGGCCGAGGGATAGTATGTTGTCGTGAGGATAAGTCCTGACAAACTTTACATTTTTAATGTACTGATAAATACATTTATAATCTACAATATTATTTCGGACACACATATGATGCTAAATACTTAAGAAATGGTGGAATTGAATTCATCGTGTATGTTCTGCTATCTATTACGCATGATATTTATCTGCCCTCGTTGTGGCAGGACTCGATTTGTTTTAGGGACTTAGATACATTGAATAGCCAAACGAATACTGCAAGAAAACTGCATTTCACTTTATCTTCCTCGTTTCCCAATTTTTTACAAGTAACCAAACGTAACTTACATATTATGAGTCAACATTTTTCTCCTTCTTTTTCTGAGCCCAATATTTGTGTAATTTATTTTATAAATGCCTTTGGATTTTACTCGCACGTTATACCTGATATTTTTAACAGAAGAGGGTATTGGCTCGTGAATTTTGTCAAAATCAGCTTTCGGAATCAGCACCAAGAATTCATCAAAAATTTCTCCTGAGACTGTCATTCATTGTTTTGGTTCGTTTCAAATGAGCGAGGGAACTGAATCTTCAATCAAACTTTGATGTTTGTTTTTCATGCAAAACAGTAAAAGAAATTGCTATTGATTGAATACGTATCGGTATCGGATAATTTTCTTGCCAACAATAACGGTTACATAAACACTCTTATGGTTTTCCCACAAAGATATTCTTATATCCAGGACAATTGTCGGCGGCTTTGTTGGAAGATTGAAATACCGGGCATAAATCTGCTAAAAATAAGGCAGCTTTACAATTATTTTCGATGTAGAAGAAAATGCTAAGCAGAAACGGTTCACTAGAGGTGAATGCAATCCTATGTGGCTCAATTTGAAGGAATCCTTCCCCTGTGAAAGACTTAAACTTCTTGTATATATGGCTAGACAGGTTTTGCGGTTTAATATTTTCACTGTACAAGTTTTCTTTTCTCATCAACTGTCCTTATGGTGTTTCCTCTACGTCGTCAACCTATTGCTTCATTCCTTTATTCATTCCACTTCATTCTCCCAGTTTCTACTTCTGTATTTCTAACGGAGCAATCTCACTTTCTTCCGTTCATACTTCTTCTCAGCCATATTCTGTCTCCCTCTTGACTGTGTTTTCCTCGTTAATTCAAAGAATTTTAGCAGTGGAACTCCTAAAGCATGTTCATTAAATATTCCGTTAATTATTTCTAAAAGGATTCTGTTTCGGAGAATGGCGCTTTTTTTAGTTTTTTATTCTTAAGATTCTTTTGGAACACGAGTAAAAAAACACTTCCGTGCATGTCGTTAGATAGTCCTTAATTTCGTTTGGAGAATCTATTTGGTTTTAAAAGTCTCAAAGGTGATTATTTTTAGAGAAGACTTCTTCAAAAAATAAATATGAATCTGGGGAAAAAGTGCTCATATTTGTACAAAAAGGTTGACATAATTAAATTGGCTACTGAAAATAAGCGAATGACGACTAAAACGAACCACTTTGCACGATAAAGGGCTAATTTAAAGCAACGGTTGCGGCTGGCATCTGAGCTAAATATTTTGCGTATATTTTTGTAACGATTTGTTGAAGCATAGTTTCGAACTGGTTTTGATGAATGGGAAGTGTGTTTATATGTTCCTAGTGGCATATTTGTATTTTTTAAAGTATGCTTCAAGGTTTCTTCGTGGTTTTGATTTCACGTATAGACCACTAAGGGAATGACGCGAAGTGCTGCAGTACAATATATCACCGGTGTACACTCAAAACTTTTTCCAAGTGCCTACATAGTAGATTTTTTTTGTAATCTACCAGCTGAGTGGTAGATTTTTGGACAGTCCCCATCCTGCACCCCAATATCTGAAACATTGTCTTGTTTTCCCTCCTAAGGATGTCCCGGCATTAGAACCCTCTTAAATTTTTCATATCTTCTACCTCCTCTTATTTCGGTCAGAATTCCTATCCTCTTCCTTCCTATTCCACGCTTCCCCAGTGTTGTCCCCTCTATTACCCTCTTCCACTTGCTTTCTCCTCTCAAAACCTCCTCTATCTATCTCTTCTGCCTTTTCCGAACCTCCGCCACCAGCTTCCTCTCCTCTTCAACCATATCCAATACCTCCTCCGTCTTCCTCGCCACCCAGCTCACTCTCTCTATCCTTCTCCTAACCCACATCTCAAACGTCTCAAGTCCATTACGTCCTCCCTTCTCAATGACCAAGTTTCCAACCAATACAGTGCTGCGCTCCATGTTAGAGTTTTTACCAGTCTTTTCTTTACGTCTCTTCTCAGACCTCCCCCCATCAATTCCCTTCTCTTTGAAAATGTTTCTTTAGCGAGGGAAATTTTGCATCTGATGTCCCTTCCGCCAAACCCATTCTCCTCCAAAATACTACACATATACGTAAACTGCTTGACCTGCTCTATTTTGTGTCCTTCCACCCTTCTATAAAGCCCAGACTTCTTACTTCTAGAAAATCTCATCACTTTTGACTTCTTGTGATTTATCCTCATCCCATACCTTTTGCATTGCACCAATATTAATTCATCATTGTTTGTAACCCCTTGGAAGACAGACAAACCAATGCTTGATCATCTGAAAATCGCGTGGGATATTGAACTTATTGTCCTATAGTCTTCGCACGATTTTGTCTTGCTCTTCTTTGGTATAGGAATTAGTACAGTCCTCGCAAAGTCCTCCGGCCACACTCCATCCTCATAAATCCTACGAATAAGCGCAAAAAGTTTTTCTCGACCGTTCTTCCCCATTCTCTTTAAAAACTCTGCAGGTATGTCTTCTATTCCCACCGCCTTATTTCTTTTCATGCCTCGTAGAGCTCTTTCGATTTCGCTATCTGGGATACCGGGTTCGATGCCGTCTCTGTCGGTGCTATCTCTGTCGATGCCGTCTTCCCTTTCTGTATCTTCTACCTATACCTACTGGGCCTTATTTCTTTACCATAAATCTCTTCAACATATTCCTTCCAATTTTTCTGGATCTCTTTTGGTTCGATGGTCAACTTTCCAGTCTTGTCCCTGCTCCTTCCTTTACTGCAGCCCGTCAATTCCTTTATTTCCTATTCAATGCATCTGCTCTTCTCTTGTTGGCATTTATCTAGCGAGTCAATCTGTTCTCTCCACCACGCCTCTCTTGCTTTCTTTATTTCTCTTCAAACCCTGTAACCCCTGCAACAAATGAAATTGAGTAATAAAAATGTGTGAGACGGTTTGAAAAATGCACAAGTAGGTACTACCTTCTGTTCGTGCCTATGATGGGAGGTGGCTAACCACGCAGTTAGATTACTTGCACTATACATTCGTGCCATGAAGGAGATTCTAAATCTCTCTCTGTATTTTTCTCTATTCCATGTCTCAGTTCTTTCTCTCTCCTGCTTCCTCTTTCGCCTCCTTTCCTTACGTTTCTCCAGGGTGTTTTCGACATTTTTCCATACTTCTGTCTCGAAAACTCATGTCAAGTCCTGAAATGTCCTTATCCCGTGCAGTTACTGATGCAGTTCGTTGCAATTTAAAAACCCTTTCTTTACACTTCCGCATCGAAGGCAAGGCGGGGAATACACTTATGACCGCTCATGTGCTGGAGAGAAGGATATCCATCGGTTCTCAGTCGTAAAGACATAGAGAAAGAGAGAACACAGAATATGATTACCCACGTTTGGGCAGCACGTCTGTTCCCAATGTGTGTGCCATCCCAGAGTCGGGAACGTCATTATCCTCCTAAGGTCGGCTTTATGTCCTCATGGCCCCGCCACATCACTACTCCTGGCCATTTCTTTTTTGCCGCGGCGAGAATATTCCCTATCGGCGGGTAATCGGCTCATGCAGTCGACGCGACATGTGAGATGGTTTTCCGCGCTGTGTCGTGCGTCAATGCACAGTGTTAGTATCAGCTTGCTGTTGTTTATATTCCCCATTTACTGCCAAACCTTAAAGTATGTGCATGTGCCTAAAATTGGACGGTAAATTATTGCATGTAAAGAAAAAGTTATGTGCGATGCTTTATTTATCTTGCCATACAACTTCATCCCTGGTCGTCGTTTTCTACTTCTTAATATCTATCAAACATTATGTTGAAAATTCTAATTTCAAGATTTTAAAATCTATGATAAATATTTCTTAGGTGGACGTCGACTTCACCGTGTACCTGTATTTAAATTTCCATTGATAAATACACTACACATGCTGCTTTCTCTTTGTCGCCCAGAAACATAACGAAACACCGTGAACGGCAGCAATTTTGCGTCGTTTTTTATCAAATCACAAAGTCCAGGGGAGCCTCCTGGATCACTCAGCAAAAATTGAATGAATTTCAATCGTATTATCGCATTTCAACGGTAAAGTATCTTATTACATATTTTTCTTCACCCTGTAATGAGCAGTAGAAGTTATCTCAATACGAATAGCAGTTTAGGTATATTGGCCAAAGTATGTATGTCATTTCTTTCCCATGCACCTGTCACGCTCCAGCTTCATGCAAGTATCACCCTCTCAACTGTATTCCAACCTCTTTGGGTTCGGCGAGTATGGTGGGTTGTGGAGGCGGATAGCGGCGCGTGTGGCGTCCTGGAAATGATAGTGTCTGAAAACGGAAAAGGTGTGGGATAAATGGCTTCTATCATTCTCCGAGGGGTTTCCACGGAAATGGGAAAGCTGTGTAGAAAGCGCAGATAGAACGAGGATGGAAGTTTACGGAGAGAAAAGGGGAGGATATCTTTGGGAAAAAAGGAATGGGTTCTCTGTAGCCTGGTGAAAAAATGAAGAGTTTGGTGAGCCCCTCGAAATTCATGCCGGGAGAGAGGCAAAGGGGAGACTCGAAACGGAATACTGTAAGGTACAGCATTGTGTCGGGATAATATTCCGTAATGTGATCATTGTACGTACTTGCATGCTGTTCAGAAAGACAAGACGTTCATGTACGTCTGGCGACTGGGTTTCTGGGAGGGTAAAGAATGGACGGATGTAAGAAATGTTCTTTTTTCCCTGTAGTATATTTTTCTCGTGATGTTATAATGGTTGAGAAAGGAACGAATTCGTTTTGGTTGATATTTTTATTTTGTCTCCGTAAAATGTATTCAAATTCACTTCCTCTCAAGCGAGAAGTTTGTCACAAGCTGTGGAGTTTTTTACATGCAATTCATTTAAAATATGTATACATTTAACGCGTTAATGACTGGAGTGTCGACGCAAAAATGTTTTTCAGCATAAATACGAAGCTGCATTCTAGCTTTATTTATTTATATTGCATTGAGAGAAAAATGTTGATTAATTAGATATTCTTTCGATTGAAGTCTCAATAACCTGGAATGAATCTGCTGAATAAACATATTTTCCAAAACCTTTTAGCGTCATTTGAAAGGTTGAAATATGTAGGCTGCCAATAATACTAGTAGTGTACAAATGACTAACCTGTTTATCTCATAAACAATAGAATGTAATTTAATGAGTGCTATCTTTGTTTTTTTATTATCCCAACACTTGTTCGTAGTTTTTAAAATATTTCCTATTTTTCATATTAAAATCATTCAATTATGCAATTTGAAATACTGTGAACATTTCACGTATATGTTTTTTTATGGAACACGCGTGGTTTGAAAAATTCGAAGCCAAAATTGTATTTAGCTGAACGTTTTCATGATTATGCTTTAATTCAATTTGTACCTTCTTTACAGGTGAGTTCATGGATGAGGTGAACGCCACTGTTGCATTGGAACTGATATAAGAATAGAAGAAGAACATTGTTTGAAGGTTAGATTTTTGTAATGATGCGTATTCCTTCCCTATTTGCGATCGTTTTTTGCCTTCTTGGTGGCCGGAAATACTGATAGATCTGTATCATCTGCCAGTATGCTCATGGTATTTAAAGTTTGCTTTCTCTTCCGACATTATTCTACTTGTCTAATATTTTTCGGCATTTAGATCAAAGTCTAACTAAAGTCTTTTTTTATCAGGTAAGACTATAATAATTGGCGTCGTCAATATCCAATCATAGCTTACTGACATACAAAATTACTTCTGGGGGTTTGTGGAAGTGTTGGGGCGTGCTATTTATTATAATTATTGTGACAATTTTGCTAGTGGCTTTTGATACGATTCATTTATAGATTCATTCCTGTATGCGGATGGCATAGTATCGTGACTTTCATCAATTTAATCATGAAATAACAGTTCATCATAAGCAAAATCAAATTGACTGGTAAAAATTTGCTTCCAAGCCGAAGCTTCTTAAACTAATGCCGAGTTTAAAACGATTTAAGCTGCCTTCTCTCAAATCCTAAAAAGTTATGCAAGTGCGGATTAACTCACGTTTTTCTGACAGAAAAATAATCCTCGGCAAGTTTCCTAAGAATGTTTTCGGGAACATATCAACTCCGTAATATACTTCAATTTTTAACTGTTTTTATCCATTCAGCCGGGATTACATTATCAAGACCTCACGAAAGAAATATAACTTTTGTGCCTAGATATGCAAGTGCAACTTTTACATTTCACGACTCAATTTGCGAAAGAACAGTAGTTTTAGCCTGCGATGGAACTTAGTTGGAGTGATTCCCGTTGCAAAACTTCGCTCAATTTCACTATTTAACCTCTTTTTCGCCGTGAAATATTTCCTCAACCGCTTCGCTCGCTCCACCGCGGACGGATGTGGGGATGTGTGTGTGTGTTGCTGATTTATGCGTCGAGTGTATTAAGCTGTGCCTTGAGGTGGGTGAGGCAATTTTTTTATCCATGCACAGATAGGTTGAAAATTTGCATACTTGATTTTATTAGAATTATCTATAGAATATAATGAAAAAATACATTTTACTGTTGTTTGAATTTTGACAATTCAATCCTGTATTAACTCGTAGCCTTATGTCGCATGAGAGATATTTCGTAATAATTCGATTACGTAAGTACAGATTTTCTTCTCAATGCGAAATAATACTGTTTATAAAATCATGAGGATTTCTAAGAAATATCAATGTGCTATGCCGAGTTGTAGATTCGAAACAACCCGTTTAACTATAATTTTTGCCAAAATATCGGACTTCGCGCCGAAAATTAAAATTTTTTCTTCAGCTTCAGTCATAATATGCTTTAATTAAGGCAAAAATGTAATTTTTGTATCATTTCCATTACTGCATCTATGATGAGCTCGACGGCATAAACATATGTGCTCACATGAAATGTGATCCTATTTTTATTTACTTGAATGACTATTGTAAAGTGCCTTCAATGACCCACGATTACCGCTCCAGCCACCTTAAAGAGTGCAATTAGATTACCGTATTAAGGCGCTACAGCCGCTCTTGCTCCAAACACTGCGAAAGTTCAGTCCACACTCGCTACATCTGCTACGGGAGCTTTGCTAGTGGACCAGTTTGTGAGCGTTGGTGGAGCGTTGTAGAGGCTGGTGATAGGTTTCATGGCCGCCGCTTGCCGCTGTTTTGTTATTCGAAAAGAAGAATTCATCTCGTATTTGCATCACTACATTTGTTAAGTGACCAATTTTAGTTTCCCAAAAAGATTCATTTTTCAGCCAATGATCAGGTAGCGTTTATGGCAATTTTTTTGGGAGTTGATAAAAGCGATCGATAACTAATGGCCTGGGTAGTGGTCAGTTAACACAGTCCAAAAATCTCAAGTGGGGCATTCTGCGCCAGTGAACTTTATTTTTGATTTAACACGAGTCCCACGAAAGTGCAAGGTGTTCAATGAGAGTAAAGAACAACGTTCGCCATATATAACGATCGGGGAAAGAAAGAAATGGGGAGCAGCTTAATGAAATGTACGTGTAAGAGTGGACGAGACTCCATCTCTGTATATTTACATTTTTGCTTGCTCCCAACATTTGAGGGCGTTAGTGCGAGATAACATTCTAAATTCCCTGCTTGTTTCTCACTTCTAAGAAGACGATTTTTACTTTTGACAGGCATGATAGTATGAACATCCAAAGATAATGAGTCATGAGACCTTTATACATTTTTACACCAAATTCGAGTATAAAATCAGATACGAAAAAAGCTTGAGATTCTAATGTCACGTAAAAGTTAACAATAAGATTCGTAAATAATAATTTGTCTCTAATCTGGAGCCAAATAATATTCTTGCCAAATGAAATCGGTACTCATTAATAATTTGTTTTGTCAATAAAACCGGCTTAAAGAAGGTGTCATGCCCCAATTTAAGATGGGCCTCATGCCTAATGTCTCTACCTTTATTTATGCAGAAGGTATCTTTCGTATCTTACATATGTTTCGTAAATAAATATTCCATTATTTTTAATTAAGTTGTATGACTTCCTATGAGAACTAGTATGGTTAAAGTGGTAACCATGAGTTAATGTTTAGAAAGAATGTACTCTTATTGACTCTTATTTTAGTTTTGAACCTGAGTTGGATGCCTTTTAGTGAGGATTCGATATATTTGGAAAGACCAATGTTCCCACTGTATGGTTTTTTTTTCAATTTTGCCACGCTTTCATTCCACCCCTGACTGAAATGGGAACGAGGATGGAGAGGACTGTTGTGTAGGTCTAATAGATGGTGATGAGCCGCAAATGGCGTACGTATGACTTGTGGTCCACAAGGGATGCTTAGAGTGATTTACTTAGGTTGCCTCATGGTGTGGAAATCAGTTAGTCACGCCCTCTTCCTTATTTTTCGAGAGAAAGGATGGAATTTTATTGCTATTGTATTTACTATAAATATTATTTGATGCTATTTAATGATATTGTATTTATTAGCAGCCGCAAGTGAACTGAGAATGTAAAGTGGGCGGTTCAACCCTTTAACCATATTTGTAACACGAGTCGCGGAAGTGCAAATGACAACAGTAACAGGGCAGTAAGGATTAGAAGATTTTTTTTAACGTCAGTTTAATTTTAAGAATTTTAATTGTATCATTCTCATACATATAAACCATATTTATTCTCTAAGTCTAAAAAAATCTAAATTTATAGGTGAAATAAATTCAGCGGAGAAATTTGAAAGTTTATTTCTGATTATCGAAAAATCGGAGAAAAAGACGAATTGAGATTGATACGAAGTTAAAACCTAAAAGTGTGGAACTTTTTACCTCTCCTTGGACTTAAAAATAGTAGTAATGAGTCTGTGTGGCCCTTTTTTGGGTTTCTCATGCATGAAAGAGGACCAACAATCACTCATCTCTCCGTGCACCTGGAAAACGGTCAGCATGTCTACTACTACGAACTCAACATCCAAGATAGGTTACGAACTCCTCAAATGATCACGCTGACAGTATTCTTCAGGCTTTGCGGTTTTCTTATAAAATAAGTGCAATGTTTTTCACACCCGTTGAATTTCAACGGGTACCTTCCGCTAGTCATACTTATATATAAAAATGTAATGGTGTCTGTCTATTGCTCAATCACGCAAAAACTGCTGAACCGATTGAGCTGAAATTTGGCATGTATTGATAACATGTATCTGGATGTAACATAGGCTATATTAAAAAGCCCTCAGGGCCCTTAAAGACCCCCCCTTGTCGTCCCTGGTGGTCCATGCTAAGCATTGGGTTCGGTGTAGTGGTTTTATTTTTTGCTTTTTAAAATTACTTTTACTAAAAATAGAGGGCTGAAATTTTTTTATCGGATGGCTGAATAATTGAAATTTCTAATTCTTTCATTCAATTTTCTTTTACTCCTCGTAATTGTCGGAAAATCATGTTTTTTGCTGAAAAATCACACATTTTTCTCTAATTCAACAATAGCATATTTACTTGACAACCAGAGATTTGATTTTCAAAGGATATTCACGCCTCTAACAATTAAATATCACGTTTTCATGCAGGAATATGATAGCACGAGCAAAGATAATCTGTATAAGAAGTGCCCAGTTTCCTAAGGGCCTCATGATAGTTTGCTTCGGGGAGCAATCGATAAATTAAATGCATTGTGCAACAAGTTACTCTTCAAAATCTATTCTCAAAGTAGTTGTCATCGGGGCACTCAATGTGTATGAGAGAACACTTACGTAGTAAACAATACACATAAAGGAATTAAATAGATTACATATGAAATTAAATGTGCAAGAATAATTACGTGCAGCGAATAGTAATAACAATAATGCCTCTGTTGCTACAACAAACACAGCGTTGTTTATTATCTTTTAATATTCAGATGCTGGGGCGGGAAGGCGGAGATTCCCGCTCGGGCCCCGATTTTAACGTAAAATAAGACGTTTATCGCATTGAAAGTTTTATGTCGCTTATATATTATTTTCAAAGCTTTTGCCCTTAACAACCTGAAACGCGTTTTTAACGCACAAAGTTTTTCAGAAGGGGGGTCACCAAAACCGGGCCCCTCTGGTCGTGCAGCGGCCCGGGCCTCTGAGCACCCACGCCGCCCCTGCTCAGATGTATTACACGTTTTGTAGACCAATTCCCACATCATAAACGATATGAGTTATTTACATATGTTTAAAAGTTTTTAAGTGCAGTAAACTTACGTTCACTCTATCATCGAGTTGCCTATTCAAGACTTTCACTCGCCGCTGTGTTTCCCCTCCTTGGACTTAAAAATATATCCATCAACATACCTAATAGAATAAAGGGTAACCTTTCGAATCAATCTTCTAAAACAAGAAGGAAAACGGTCAGCGTGTCTACTACAACTTGTGAATACTTTCGAACCACTTGTATATACGTAACCACGCAACGACTCCACAGTCGGATATGTGAGTGCGTTGTTCTGTACGGCCTCTCCTCACTTGGCTATAGGTATACGCATGCGCAGCGAGGCATAGCCCACATTTGCACACAAGCAGTCTCTCTCATATCTCTTCAGTGGCTCTCTCCGTCTTCTCTATCCGTCCGGGAGTCGGGTGTCGCATGACGCCAGGATTTCGCGAGATTACCCCCTATTCATAAGAAGTGGATTTATTCATAATTCTCGAGTACTAAGTGTTATTAATGTATATAATAGTACATTTTAAATAATGAAAGTCGAAGGTTTTATGATTTTAAAAGGCATTTAAGTACGAGTCTCGAAATATAATTCCGCTTAATGTAGATTTTATATCCTCCATAGCATAATATGGCAAGCCTCGGTTACAGTGTACAAACTACTTGGCAACGAGAGTGAAAAAATCTCTAGATTTGCTCAAATAATTCGCGTTCGGTTCAAAATTTTCAGTTTATTGATCGATGGAGAGAATAGGAAACGGAAAATGTTATGATATTTTGACCTCATTTTGAACCAAGTGCCAAGGTTCTAACTTAAATATTTCATGGGTACATGAATTCAGAAAAAATATTCTACACGGAAATTCCTCCCGGGAGTCGGGTTATGCTAGGCTTTCGCGAGATAACCCTCCACGATCAATAGGATGTGTTCCACTTCAAAAACTTGTTAATGAAATTGCATGTCCAAGTTGGTGGGAATTGAAAATTGTGGAATTCACTGAGTGATACATCTATTTAATGTTAGCTCTAAAAAAATAACGTGACGCAAATGATTTCGCTCATCGCAAATAAATTTGGAGCATGCTCTAACGCGCCTCATGATATTTTCGCGGTGAAAGAAAACTTTTTATCAACCATTTGCCGCTGGAGCGCCCTCACCTCGACGCTTTGATGTTTTCCGGGTTCAAGCGACACCGGGGAGAAGAAAACTGTCGAAAATATTCGAGGCACAAGGCGAGTCGTTTCTTGTGGCTTCCTTCGACGCGTGTGTAAATTTTTTTTTAAATTCACCACAGTGCCTTTCAATTTTGATACGCGGGGCCGCGTCAGTTGGGGTTTTTATAAAAAGGGAGGAAGGTTTGCTATCGCCAAAATGGCTTTGCTGGGATGAGGAGGAAGTTAGGAAGTAGATAAGGTAACGAATGAAGGTGAAGTCTGTGCAGGTCCAGATTGGGAGTCAAAAGGACACATTCTGGGCGAAATTGAGGCCGCCTAGAGTCCCCTACTTCCGTTTAACCTTTTGATGGGACGGAGAAGAGGACAAGAAGGAGAGTGGTTAAGGGAAGGAGGGGAGAGAGGGTTCGGGGTTACCATTCGTCCCGCATTGAAGGGTCTATTCCGGTGTCCCGCCTGGTTGGCTAATTTGGGCCGGCTGGCGCTGAAGTGTCCCAGAATGTCTCTGTTTATTAATCGATTTTTACAATACTGGCATATTTACGTAATTTTCCTGTGCACCATCGTATTTCTGTCATCCTTACAGTGACAAAGGTACAAATCGTATTTCAATTGATTAATTTTTTCGAAGTAAGCAGAGGTTTACAGCGTTTTTCATAGGTAATGTAGATTCAGGGATGTTAACAATTTTTACAGTTAAATGTTAAAAACACTTTTGAGAATCATATGTATTTAGATCGCAAATTGATATATTTAAAATTACCTGAGTGACAAGCAGTAAAAGTTGGGCCACCGATTTGAGTACCTAAAACTGACGTTTTTCAAACAAAATATAGCAAATGTTTAACTTCTGCTGAACAAGAATCTAAGCGTATAGAAATCAAGGTCGAAATAATCTTGCTATAAGGTGTAATTTATTTCATTAAAATCGACTGACTCGACTTGAAGATATAATTGCTAAAACACGAGTGACTGGACTTTTTTTCTACATACATTACGTGTTTATTCTACAGCTGCCCATTTCCCAGAAAAAAATGTGCAGCGACGTTTGTATGGTGAGAAATCTGAAAAATCGAAAACAATGTATAAATTGCGTCACGCATCCACGTAATATTTCCCGGTGGACCCAGAGGAATTACCAACTCAGTTCAGCCACCTCACTGCCGCGGCTACAAGCTGCAAGTAAAAATTTTAATTTGTAACTCCATTCATAGAATAAAATAATTGCTCACCATTAGCGTAAATGTTATAGACACCGCCCCAATTTTGTACCGGTTTTGGTCTCTTCAAAACTAGATACGTCCCGATTTTGGGATTTCAGAAAATGGTAACCCTAGTCAAAAGGGCAAGGATGCAGAACAGTTTTGCGAATGAGGTTAAAGTGGTTGGCGGGGAGAGTTTCCTTCGGGTCTTCTCTTGGGGTGCTGATGCAAGAAGAGAGTAAGGGCTCAGAATGGAGGGAGCTGCCAAGAGGGCTGAAGAGAGTGATGAGGTGTTCTTGGGAGATGAGAGAGAAGAGTAGGGTTGAACCCTTAATGAAACGGGGTGAGTGGAGTCGAGTTCAACTGTGAGGGGTTGATGTGTTTCTGTAAAGTGGTGAGAGTTCCCTGAGAGGGAGCTGGACGGAGTGAAACAAAGGAAATTGGTTCCTTTACTCTAGCCTAAAGTGGTACTGTTTATTCCACAGTACTTCAAGTATCCTAGATCACATCGCCCCGTCAAACCAAAGAACTAATGCTAAAATTACAGCATAAATGCGAAGTATGAGGGGGCTAACTAAGGCCGGCACGATAAAGTAACTTGTTTCTTTGTAAAGAAAATAAGTGACAAATAACAGGATTCAGTTAAAGGAAAAAATGTCTTTAATATCACACACTCGCGGAATAAAACACAAAATTTAAGGAAATTATGAATTATTGCTTGGAATAGATATTCCACTTTCGTTATTAAATGTTTATGATGGATACCAGGCAGGATTTCTTCGTTCCCACCCTTGTTTGCTTCTCAGGTGTGGTAGATTTAAAAAAAGCAAGGAACCATCATTGCATATTTGCGCAATAATATCTCAATGATTTCAATTGGTTTCATAGCTTTGCCAAACTTTTTGGCAATGGTTATAATACGCCGCATGAAAACCCTAGTGCATATATGAAAGTATGAAATGTTATCAAACCGAGTTTTCAAAATGCTGAGAATAATTTGAGGTTTGCAAACAACGAGGACGATTGTTGTTTTAGTCAGAACTCCGTTTTCCCCCGTCATGGATTTAATTGAAAGTTGGAATTAACTAAGCCAACTAGGTGTTGGTATCGTCCCGTTTTATCACAAATCAGCATTTCTGGAGTTTGATTTCGTGAGAGTCCAAATTACGCTCCTTACTGAAATGAATTGTCTCTCTACAGTCCACTTCAACTTTAAGCCGTGAATTCCCTCCCTTCTCATTTACCTCCTGTAATACCGGAGGCTTAAATCCGCCTTCATAATCACGTTCATTTTGAATTTTCCAGCATTTCATTACCCTGTTTATGTCCTAAAAGTAAAGCTTAGCTATCAAAAGTTTGTAATATTTTAGATACCCAACGACATGTCATCTTAAATTATGCCAGAATATAACATTTTATTAATCATGCTTTTTTGCGATACACATACATTGGTCAGTTCCTCTTGAAAAAAATTCTAAGTACTATTATATCTCAGTAACTATATTGCTTTGCTCTCGCGATTCATTGCGGTTCCAAAGTGACGTTTAAACTTTCCGAAATAAATATGAAAACGTGAGGAATAGATTATTAGGCTGACTGGGCCGTCAGGATTTAGGTCACGGAGTCAATGTTTTTTTCTGGTTCGAATGGCTTTTGATATCAAGTCGTTTTGTGGTGACTTGATGTTTTAATTAAAAGACTTGAACCTAGATATACCGGATGTATTTCAGATAAGACATTTATCACCCTAGGTTCTTGTACTTTTCATTAGTGAATGAGCTCAGAGCCTTCAGAAAGCGTATATGTAGTTTCGGAGTGCAAAGAAAAACTTAACAGTTGACGTCGACCTCTTGTGGGTGTTTATTTAGGAAAATATCAGACATCTTTAATGAAGTGGCTTCCTAATATTCCTCAGAGATTTTATGGTGCCCCGAGTTGTTTCAAAGCAGCATCATTTGAAGGGCTGGCCTTTGATGTAGACTTAATCCTTCCACCCGCACCTTTAATGTACAATTTTGTCCCTCCTTCGTTAGACTTTTTCGTTTAACTAAATTTTTCCTATTGTCGCCGGAATTGTTGGTGGCTTGCTGAGAATTGAACTCCCGCTTGATTTTTTAAAGTGATGACGCAATTGAGCAATGGGGAGTTTGTTGGTGGGTATTCGGCGATGAAATCTGATCCTTTTTTAAAATCTGAATGGCACATAAATCCGCAAATCCTGGATTCGAATCATTCCCCGATTAAATTTCCCAGAACCAGACTTTTTGTTTGGTTTTGAACTTTCGGTAGGAAGAGGGGTGTATCGTAGAGGAAGACTGTTTGGGAAATTGCGATCTATTGCGACGGTTCTCCAGAGTTTCTCCAGACCCTTGACGAAGTGGTTGGGTTCCCATTTTGGAAGCAGATGTCTGGCGGAGCGGTCACTCCACATCCCGCACCCGTGTTACGACCACCCTCAAGGGAGCCTATCGAAAAGTGTGTGTGAGGGCATGAACTCATTGAAATTAGCCGAGTATCAGAAGGGGAGTGTGTAATATAGAGAGAGAGAGGGCGCTGACTGGTGTCTAGAGAAATACTCGGGGATGAAAGGGAGTGTGGTATTAGTGATAAGAAGTAGTTAATTTGTAATTGTCCGCACCAATTATTTTCAGTAGAACCGGGTTCACTTTTCAATAGGCTACTAAAACAAGGAGCAGTTGGTCTCTTGAATGAAAGGGCGGAGGAGGGTAACGTTGGTTAGTGGAAGTTAACGAGGGAAGTGATAGGTACTGGTGATTAACAACTATGGGAGAGACCAATGTCAGGATCTTGGAAAAGTTATTGAGGAGGAGGAACAGAAACAATTGTTATCATCTACCAATTTTTTACAACAGTTTATAGTGCTCCTCTTCCATTAAATGCTGGTACGATAGTAAAAAATGGGAGTAAAGCAACACAAAAATTGGTGTAGTAACAAGTATTACGAAAACAATTGTAGGTACTTAAAGAAAACAGCCGGCGATCTTTGGACTGATGACTACTGATAAGAGTAAACGGGAAATGTTGTTAATAAAACAGTATAGCACTTTTGTGGGAAAAGTATGGCACAATTAATTTATTGCCTACTGTATAGATCCAGTTTTTATGACATAAAAGATATTATTTTTATAGATTAGCTGATCAAATTATGGCTTTCATCACTAGACACACTGAAAACATATTATTATATCAACATCGTGAAATGCATGCATGTCTAACTCACCAATTCCAGGTCCAACTTTTCCCAAGATACCTTTCAGACCTTCTCGGCCGTAAATTTTACGTGGAAATTTCGAGACTCAGGGTCTGCGTTGGTTGGCTCTGTCTCCGAGGGTTTGCTACGGAGAAGTCCACTTAATCCCGACCAGTCGAGAGAGTGCAAGGAGGATGTAAATACAGGTTCATACGGTATTTGGTCACTGACGGGTAAGTAAATGGGGTTACTACGGGCTCCGGATTCTCACGTTGCGTGGGGATTGGCTGGGCTCAAGCCACAGCGGTTTGGGAATGCAGCGACCAAGGGAGGGGGCGGCGGGCGTATTGGTTAGCGTGGGATATGCTGGGAGACAGGTGACGGGGCTAGTGGGCTGGGCAGGATATATGGACAACCGGGCAATGCGGCCCACTCCGGCTACTCTATCCTTGAATCGTCTACTATTATTAATCTATCGACTAATGTCGAAGTAAATGGATGAGGGAAAAACCTTATCGGTTTTTTCGGGTGCAGGCCCCATCCCCTAACACGATTTCTTTCCTCATCTCCATATACGTACCACCTCCATCCATAAAGTTTATTCTCTTCTTTCCCCTACCCTGCTTGTTGAGCATCCTCCCCTCACGGCCTCTATCAGCCCTTCGCCCCTAATTACCCCTTCCAACAACGTACTTTGCCTCCTTTTCATCTCCTCTAGTAGATTTCTATCCTCACCCATCATATCAAGCACTTTTCTCTTTTCTTTTCCATCCAGCGTACCTTCTCCATACTCCTCCACACTCACATATCAAACTCTTGCAGCGTATGCTAGCACTATTTTCCGTAGTCCACGTTTCTGCACCGTACAACACTACTCTCCATATACTCACATATACTCACACATGGCCAGCATTTTCTTTGAATCCTTGCACAAAGTCCCCGGCATAAGCTGTAGGCTTACCGCTGAAGGCTTCCTTCTCTAGCGAATATCTCTTTCGAATGTCTTTTCTACTATGACTATTTTCCTCCAAAATTCAACCGTGGGAATTTAATTGCGTTATATCGTCTAGTTTGTGAATCAACTATAAATAAAAGATTCAAAAGGAGATTATAACCTACGGAAAGAGGAAGGCATGGAAAATTATAGAATTATGTATTATCAATCGTCTCAGCTCCCATTCCTCCATAATTCTTCAGTTAAACACTCCTCAATATTCAACTGATTTATTCCATCCTCTGTCTTCCTCGATAATTCTTTCCCTATTTATATCCTGTTTACTTCTGTTTTCATGAGAGTGTTGCGTTGCAGAATTTGTCCTATAAGTTTATTTCTTCTTAAACTTCTTTTCTCTCCAACTTTCGTGCGAATTCTTCCTTGGTGACTTTCGCCAGGCGCTTAATCTTTATAATTCTTACATGACAAGGCATTTTCATTGCTTACAACCCTCTTCGTTCTGATGAAGTTATCATTTAACTTCAAAACATAATAACGCTCCAAATACATGTTTTAACGAAGTAGTTTCTTACTTTGATGAAGTGGTTTTTTTCGGAGTAGAATTAAAAAATGGATCCGTGATTAAGTTTATGTTATTATTTTGCCATCAACGGTTGTAATCATACCTTAGATATTGATTGGGAGTGGTTTGCTTCTTTTTTTAAAGGGAAGGATCTTTACGGATGTTCCACCATTGGCCTCCTGCCACCAGCAAGTGAATAGAAAACAGAATGTGACGACGAATCATCACGCAAATATGGGAAATAAGCGTTACGAAATGCCGTCTCGCCATCATAGGTGCGGGGAAAAGGTATAGGGAAAGAGAAAGGGCAGGCTCAGTGTGAGGATGGAAAAGAGAGGAGCGTTTTCCAAGTCTGTTTCCTCATTCAAAAAGGCATCGGCATTTCTGAGCGTCCAAAATGCGACATTTTGGACGTCACATCCGCGAAACATTGAAATGATGCCGTGAAAAAGTAGACATTTGTCGAGTCTGTGATATCACGGTCACGGCATTGTCGCTATCGAGTATTAGGCGTCTATACTCGCTGAACTTTCAGTCGTTGAATGTGAAGTGAATGACCGGTGGGCAGATTGAGTGCATAATAATTTGGCAGTTGGTAAGGTGGCCAATTTGCTCAAATGCCACATTCCTGTGCCTCCAATAATAAATGTTCTGACGTGGAGTCACAACCCGCGGGGTTCAGGAGCTTCATCCTCGTGGAGACAAGGTAGCCGAACTCGGCCAACTTGCCGGTTTTTGAAAATTGCCTTTCGACCAATGTCAATTGGAATCGACTTAATTCCACTTTTAAACGGAGCTGGGATTCCCAAATCGAGTCTTGTCCCACGAGGGGCGTTGCAAATGGAGACTTGCCGCTGCGTGGATGGCTTTTGCGTGTGTGGGGACCGCCAGACGGGGGAGTAGGGGATTTGGCTTGCCTCGTTCGAATGTGTTGGAAAGTGAGGGGTTTCCGAGTGGAGTTGCCAACCGGGGAATTTTGACCCGTAGACTCCGTGTAAAGCAAATTTCTCTCCGGGCTCAAGTTTTAAATATCCATTTATCCGGGACAGTGTCAGGTGCGGAAGAACAACCTGTTAACATTTTCAATTGCGCAGATATTCCGTCAATTTTACAGCACTCTTATCATATAATGGTGAATTGAAATAAATAAATAAATTTTAACGCGTATTTATTGAACAAAAAATTAGGTGGTCGAAAATTATTTATTTGCGAATTATAGGACGCAGAACGACCAATGTTCAGAACACCCCCTCCAAAACTTTGTAAACTGCGAAAAAATGTATAAAACACCTACTGAGCTTCGAATATACAGCAAATAAATTTAACAATTCCACTCAAAATGTAAACAGGGGAATTCGCTGTGACTCAATTGTACATACTTAAGAAAATATCGAGTGCAAATGATGGAGTCGATAGAAAAGATAGTAGAAAATATGGAGTGCAAATTCTGTAATAAAAATACGTGAAACAATTTATCACCTTGTTTTAAAAAAACTTTCTTTCACATTATATTTACAGTGTATTAACTGAATAATATTAAATGCTTGCGGACGAGGAGACAGAAATTAGTGCATTCATAGTCAGACGAACGAAGTCTCTTTTAGTGTGGAAAGTATTTCTTTCGTTTAATTTTCATGTATACATTCTATATTTTTGAATTATAAAGAATATTTCAACATTCAAAAAAAGCTATAAAATAATCTTATTAATCCATCATTGCGCATATATCAGCTGAAACTTCGTTGCAATGAAAAAAATGGCTGCCTTTTTCAGATTCTCCGGGTTGCGGACCAAAATCTCCCGGTCGAGAAAGTCTTACAGTTGGTAACCCTGTTTTCGAGTGTTTCCAATATTGAAGGGCATTGGGGTACGGGAGTGGGTGGGTGGAGAGAGGACAATTCACGAGAGAGAGGTGAATACATTGTCAAGGGCAGGTTTACGGCTGGCTCTCTCACACTGGACCTGGTTGGGGTCAGGGCTTGAGTGTTAAGGGCTCGGGTGGGCGGTGTAATTTAGAGGTGGTAGTTAGTGGGTGGTAGTGGGAGGGTGATGAGAGAGAGAGTGGACGGAGGGAGAGAGGCAGAGTTGCAGAGAGGGGATGGGAAAGAAAGAGAGAGATGGAAACATGCGAACCGGATTAAGAAATTTATTTTGGGGAGAAAAACTTTGACAAAATATTCCTTAGGTTAGTTCGAGCGGGATTTTACCCTAGACGTAATAGAGCCCCAATTGGATATTTTTTCAAATTTAGGCTGTTGTACATCTATTTTTGACGCTCAAACCTATCCAATTATTTTAAAATGCGTCACATCTACATCCTACCCTGCAAGTCACCACATGGGCGCGTGGCAGGGGGTGTTAAGGGGTGATATACCTGAAAATCTAGATTTAGATGGAATAAAGAATGCCTATACTAATCTTTTACAGATGGAGGTCCTTGTCTCCATGCACTACTTAGCTTGGCGTGCGTTATAACCCCCTTCATCCCATCTATAAAGCCTATTCATTTTCTTCCAATTCCCCCGCTAACCCAGCATCCTCCCATCTCTCACTATCTTTAGCATTCTTTCACCTTTCGTTTACTGTTTCAACCACCTACTCAGCATTCGTCCGATTTAGTCAAACAGCTACCAATTCTCTCTCACCATCTAGAGCACTTCGTAGTTAGATTTCGGTCCCGTCCATTGTACTTTTTCCATTCTCCTCCTCACTCACATCTCAAACTTCTGCATCCTATTTGCATCATCTTTGCTCAGAGTCCATACGTCTCCACTATACTATGCTACCTTCCACGTTAAACTCTTTGCCATTCTTTTCACTGTATTTTTATACAAGGCCCTGAACATTAATTCTCTCCTATTTGTGAGTTCCTTGATTGCTAATTATATCCCACTTTTAATATTATTACTACCATGGTCATTTTTATAGAAGGAATAACCACCTAGAAAAATGCCGTCCGCTCTATGCTTTGAAATATAGTTTATAGAAATATAGTATTATAGGAAACGTTTTATAGAGGCAGTATGAATAGAATGTTGGAAAATGGTTCCTTATGTCGTTAGTTTCATCCCAATGAAATACGGGATATCATCGACTTAATGCTGTCTCAGTTAAAATGGAGTTTTGAATCCTATGCTGGTGATAAAAAATACTTCCATTCAAAGTATGAACTTGTGTTAGCATGCATTACAAGCGTGTTTATAGGAAATTATGAAGACTTTTAGGTGATTTATTCTGAGCATTAAACGCGAAAAAATGTTGCCTATCGTGGATGAAGGCAAAACTTCATCCATCACAATTTTAGCGTTTATTTTGATTTGAATATTTATTACATAAATGAAAACCTTAACCATTTAGGGAAAGTACTTGGCAGTTTTGGATATTTGTACAGATGTAAGTGAAAGAGCAGCTTGTAATATAAATATGGTAATTAGTATGTTATTTTTTTAAAGCCTAAGCGAAGAGTATTTTTAATTTCAGCGGAGAAAATGGTTTCCTAATAATTTGCGGTGTCCTTATGTATGATATGCCTTCACGATGGCTGGATAAAGGCATTAACGCATCGCATATTGGCGAATATTCGTCTTTATATATTTCTTCATGTTATCCGCTGAAAGTCGCATGAGAAGACGGCCTTTGGGAACTCGAAAACATGGCTTGTATTTATATCCTTCGCGTTCACGGTGCGAGACGGGAATTCCTCGGGGTCCTGCGGAAAAATTTTATACTTTCTCCCCCGTATTTTACCCACCCGAAAGGAAAAAGAAAGGACTCAATTTGTACCCTAGGGTGTGGTCTTGAGGGGAAAGAGAATGGGAGAAAAGGATCGAGAGAGAATGAAAGAGTGGGCATGGATTCCCACCCGTTGCTTCCTCTTCCAAATCTTCACGTCTCCTTTGTTCACCTCTTTCCTTTGCAATACAGTTGAAAGAAAGAAGCTTCTCCTCCCATCCCGGACCAAGTTTTGCCCATTTATGGGGTATTTTCCCAAATCGACGAATTCACCTAGTTGTTGACCTGCATGGCTGAAAAGTTGGCCCACATGGCTGGCTGCGGAGCACAAGGAGTCTGCAGACCTATCCATCCAAATAAAATGGAAAGTAATAATATGCATGAAGAATTTATTTCTTAGCATCAAAATTACAATAGATAAAGATAGATTGGGAATATAAGGTACTCCATCAGAAAACCTATTACTTTTGGGGCTTCCGACACGCTGATCTACTAAAACAAAAATAATACTCTGACATGAGTATGTCTTTGTGTCGTCACATGATTTACTAATACGATGGTACAAGATTGTGTTTTGCAATAAGCAAAGAGTTACAATTGTAGTATTTATTATTGTAGTATTCTATATACAAATGTAGTAGCTATTTTGTTTAGATACTCATAAATATTTTTGACAAAATACAAGAAAATAGACACCGGTATCGTAAAAACAATTCCACACATTAGAAAACTAAAATATATCCTCATCAAATTGAAAAATTTGTAAAACTTATATACTATTACACATTATTTACCTTCATTTGTGTTATTGACAAATGCTTTGGGTGATGAACTATACGTTTGGGTCCTAGCAATAAGGGTTTTTAGTTAGTGTACCCATGTGTCCTAGGTTCTAGAAATGCTAATTCCTACTGAAATCAACAGTTATGTTCACATTCCTCAAAATACAATGATTTCGCCGATAGCATGCCGCAGGTATAAAAAATACAGCACTAGGGTTCACAATATGTGGGTTACTCCACAAATATATATTCTTAACGGAATTTTTTTCCGGCCAAACGAGAGACAGACTGCAGCGCCATTTCTATTTAATTTAACATATCTTACGTCAATTGTAATCACTCAGTGAAGCGTAATTTTAATCCGTGAAACTTTCATAATCGTGGAAAAATAGTTAAAAATTCCTTGACATGGAGTGTCGGAAATATTATTTTAAAAATATTAGTACATAGGCCAATTTACTAATGACTCAAATAATAGGATGGGTTGGTGACTACATTTAATAACCATTCAATTCCCTAGAAGAAATCACTCGTGAGCGATTTGCGTCCATTTAGAGAAAAAAGTCCAGAAAAGTACAGAGTATTTGTATTTCTCTGAACATTTTTGCATGTAGTATTACTTTATGAATACTTATTGTAGAAACGTTTATTAAGTGAAGCCACAGCTGTAAAATACGTTTCTAAATGCAGGTTTATCAGTTTTCGATGTAAAGGTGATGCTTTTGATTTTGACCTTGATTCCCGGTTTAGGAAAATATGTCATTTAAGTGTAGGAATCAGAGAATGGTGGATCGATTATTAAGGGGAAAGCGCCTATTTCCTTGTATATCAGCAAGTTTTGAAAATCAGATTTAGATGGAATGAGAGCATATTTCATGCTATCATCGATCTGTCATTATATTCCCATGTGGTATCCTCAGTTTACACTTATTGATTTGGGTATTAGGGACCTGGTAGTGTGTTACATAATTTGAGGTTAAGTTAAAGCAGCTACGAAGTGTTGATAAATATAGCAGGCTTTTAATCATGTAACGCCAAAATGGATCAAAATGGAGATTATTATGTTGCGAATAACATTTTTAACTTTTTTTTACTTTAATGAATGAAACAAGGTTAATGTATTACTTTCGGTAGATTTTCATAATAGTTTATCGCGAAGACGACATAATCAGGTAATTTTGGTGCAAACACAGCGTAAATGTAATCTTAAGAGGCAGTTTTGTCGCCTTAGCGATAAAACCGTTTGACACAAAGCGAACCGTTGTGAAAATTAGAAAGTTTTGTTAAATAGATTTTCACAAAGTTATATCTTATGAAATTTATCATTATTAATGAAGAGCCGTTAATTTTTACATGGAGATTATTATTTCTATCACATAATACCTTACCTACTGCCTCACTCGTTGGGTCTTATATGCCATAGGATGATCAGTTTATTTCTGCCGAAATGGGTAAAAGTTAGCATGGCCCTTAGCCTCGGGGTGAGGGTAATGATTCCAATATTTACAGGATTACAGGTGCCTGAATGGAACTCAAGTCCAATGCAAAAGGCATTCGAAAGAAAATTACTTTGGCCAATTATCCTGCGATCTTCAACATTCTCAGTGTTACAAATAAACTAACGCTTTCCATTTTACGGAATTTTACTGCAGTGCAAATCGCGTGTCCAAAGGATAAATTATAATCCAACGATGGCAGTATTTCGGTTTTAAAGTTGGAAAAGTTTCAGAGGAATCCAAGTTTATAACATTTTTAATTGGTAATCATATTGAAAATCCTCGTATTTTAAATTGTGACAAAAAACTCTAAATATTTCCCGCGAGAGAATGAGTTGAAAAATTTAGCGTTGTAATTTTGTTCAAAATTTTCCGCTTTCCCTATAATAATGTTGATGAGGCAGCTTTCCGATTAGTGTAACAAAATCTAGACCTCGTTTACCAGGCCGTAGGGTCTTTTTTGTTTTGTGAGTCAGAATCCAGGAGGACAGTCGTGGATGCTTCGAACTAAAGTAATTTACTGAAAAAATTGGATTTCAGGGCTTTCCAAATGCTCCATTCGCCCTGTAGTAATTTTTGTTGTGCCAACCTTTTTCCAATGAAGGCCAATCTATACATTGTATTACGGTGTACTTTTTGCCTTTAGTTTGAGCTGTACTATTTACACTTTCACCCAGCTCTTGTCTCGTGGATTCATGACTTTTGCTCATACCTGTTGCATTTTTAGTCTCGGAAAGAATTAATTTCAATTAATTTCATTTGCATTTGCATTACAATGTTATCTGCAGTTGCTGTGATGCAAATTTATTAATGAAGCTTATTCTTTTAGTAAATTATGACTTTCCTCCGATGAATTCCTCTTCACAACGTGCGTAAACACTTAACGATTGCAAACGTTTCTATACTCTAAGAAATTTACAAATAGCAGAGTAGTGGTTGGATTGTCTGAGAATGAAGTGGTCAGCACTTCGTTGTTTTGCGATGTATTAAACTTGAATTAGAATCAACACGTATGTTCTCATAGTATATTACAGGAGATAAACAAGCAATTTTTCTCAACACATTTCATTGTGATTTATATCCACAGCATTTTGCAAAGGTATTATCTAAGGGATATGAGGTATCGCAAAAATGTGGACTTAAGTTTCTTCCGACCAACTGATCATTGGCAGAGCTTTACAAGTTGGAATGAATCAAACTTATGGAAAGTTTTGGCGTGCTATCTTTAGTATTATAATTAAAGAATTTTCATTACAGCCCAAAAAGCATGCTCTATTAAAAACATAATGCCATTTTCTATTCATATTTCACTTTCCCTTTTTGCATTCTGTGTTGGAGAGAAGTCAGCGCATTTGCGGCAGTAGTTCATGTCTCTCCAACGGCCAGCGCGTTTTTCAAGGTTTTTAAACCCTTAGAATAATGGTATTCATGTGACTAACTTAGCGTTCCTTACTTTCCTCAGCACTTTTTTCGTAGGGAAAAATGTTATTTTTTTCCCAGCAGTATATCACTTGAGATTGCGTGTATGTCGCCGTTGCTCTACCAGCAGCTGCAGCAGCTTGCTTCGTGTGAGATCACCGGATTCCATTGGAGAGCCCACGCTGATCCCCTGGAATGTGTCCGTCTAGCGCAGGGACGATGACTGCATTTATTTGCAACCAAACCAACCGTTATAATGCAAACCAACCGTTACGTGGTTTGCATTACAAATATGATGCTATGCACTCGCTTTTAAAAAACGAGCCTTAGATAGGCCTTTGGTGTTTTTAGCAAGGTCCGTCTACGGGTGTGTACTTTTCACATTACTTAATATAATATTTTTTCGTCATTCATTAAGTCTTTCTCAGACCATAATCCTCCTAATTTTGTTATTTCCTTGAGCCTTCGTGTGATTGTGACCTGATTCTGTAAAATGGTAAGTCAGTTTTCCCTGCATATTAAGAAAGACAAAATTCATATTTTAAAATCTTTTTTCGACACTTATTTTTGCGACTGAGAGGTAGTGATGTTACATTGTGATTGATATTACGTTAAAAGCCCAAAAATATATTTAAGATTACACTTTGACCTAAACTCGTCTGTCGTTTGAAAACTAGTGAAATAGCTCTCACGAATGGAAAACTTCTAGGACAAAACTTGAGAGGTTGAATGCACATTAAGATAGTGTTTTGAGTTCAGGCTTAAATTTAAAGCTCAACATCAGCATATTTAATGCATCGAAAAATTTCATACTCCTAATTTATGTCAAAAACAATTGCAGTAATTTCTTTAAAAAATGCGGTCATTCAATGTCTGGCTGTTTATACGCTAGACATACGGGAAGTGAGCATTGTAATTACTTTTTACGAAACATACACAAATTCGAAGGAAAAATAGCAAAAAATGTTGTTAAAACTTTTACAAAATTTTCTTATGAATTTTTAATTCTCTATTTGCAATTTAAATATTTTAGGGTGAAGCAATAAAGGAATACAATGCATCGATCAACGCTGGATTCGATAAAATGGAAGGAAAAATCGATAGAACGGCGAAAAACGGCAACTTTTTTCTTTCGTTTGTTTATGTTCTTGAGGGAGTCATAAACGAATTAATAATGATGTGTAACATTGATAGTATCTGGGTAATTTAGTAGAAAAATTGAATCAGCGAGGAAGCGACAGCAGTTACCGCACCTAAAAGAGAAATAGCTGGTGCATGTGGGCAGAGGATGTCAGCAACTATGGTGCCAATAGTAAATACTGATTATCATTTTCGAGTCTCAAGCCACTCGTAAGGCACATTGAAATTATTGAAGAGCAAAAAATGAATTATCTGTAAAAAAACAAACTTTATATTGTCAAGTTTTAAGGTGTATATAATCTGGAAATTACCTGACACCCTGCTAATGTTGAATGTAATAAATGTGAGCCATTTTTTAGCTCCGTTATTGCATGTATATTTTAGTATCCTGACACTGAAAAAAGAGTTAAAAATTATGATTGCTTTAATAAATCTTCGATAAATGCATAATTGATCTATTGATGCGACTTAGAAAGCAGTTTCAAGGGATTGTAAGGGGTTGTACTTGATTTTTTGGAGAGTTATTTTGATTTCTTTTACCTTCCAAAGCTACATGATTCTCCTCAAAAGCATTAATACTGCCTGAACGGGAAATACGTTTCCTTCATTTTTTCATATTGATTATTTTTTTTAATACTTGCGCTGGCAATCGCGATAGAAGTAGCTGAAAATTGAATTCCAGCAGTTACATTTCTTAGCGCTTTTATACACAGTCATTGATTTTCTTTTTTTTGGGTTGATGGCCTTATTTGTGCCTTCAGCATTCCCTCCAAAGTGAAGCTGTGTCTTTAAAAATTCATTTAGTTCCTATTGTCGTGTTTCCGTGCATTCCTCTTGGAATAAGAGAATGCATTTTGCTGCCGTGCTAGGTCTACGAGGGAACATAGTTTCTCTTTTTTCTTCTGACTAGGAATCGGTGATCAGCGCTTTTTTCGAGGTATCATCGAAAATACATTGCCTTTTGGCTTTAAGTAAAGTTTGTTTTGCTGTCGCATTCATAAATTATATCTACTCATTAGTTTGATGCTTGAAACAGAGCATGAGGTTTACGTTGTACGGCTATGATGGGAAGGTTATCTCTCTATACCTAATGGTTCTTTTTTGCTTTTCGCTAGATGTTTGAAGTATGACGCAATTGGAATGGGAACTAGCTCCATTTTCTGCATTGAACCTTATTGAGGGCAGTTTTACGTGCCATTCAAAGGGAGCTCTTTCATCTTACTAATAGCTCATCGGCATCAAGTATTCCTTTTTAGCTTCGGGAATTGTTGGTTAAAATGTTTGTTTTTTCTCAGCGAATATCAAGTCGTGTTAGTTCAGTTATACTTTTCTACATTACTTACTCTCTATTTCGTATTCATTGTCGTTTAACTGCGAAGCTGGTTATATCTATGAGAATATTAAATAGTATTCATCCCGAGAAAAAAGTGAACTTTCGGACCCTCGTCTATTATTGCTCTTAACTCGATGTCTGCACTTCTACATCACTTCACTCTGTTCTTGACTAAGCCAGCCAAAGTAATGTTTCTTTGTCATTCAGCATCGAATAATGAATGTTTATTTATAGAATTTATGATGGACTGGGCGGAATAAAGGACTGGACTAGTCTTTACCCTGATGATTTCATTTTCATTGTGACTATAATATTTATCCCAGATAGATCTTTTCAGCTGTCTAATGAGCTACATTTCATATGAGTAATTGGAATAGATAGTGCCTCCTCATAGATCGTGTTAGCAATGAAATTCATGCAGGATTCATTAAAAATTATTTCCAAATATATCGTCGGTGTAGAAATTTTTAATAATATCAATTGTAAGGGAGACATCTGAACAATCGCTTAATCCCAAGCCCTTCTGTTCATTCCGAAAATTCTTTTATGCTGCTTGTTTACTTCATAAGTCTATGTGCCGGATTCTCGGTGAGTTTTTAGCCTTTTCTGTGTTTTGCGTACTGCCCGATCTATGTTCCGTCACCTTTCCTCGGCTGTAATCCTTATCTATCAATTAAACTATTTTGTGAAAAAAAATGTTCATTACTACATTTATATCTTTCTCATTTAACTTTTTCAAGTTCTATCAAGAGCGTTTAAAACATGGGTACTTTGTTTATGTCGCATGAGTTGTTCACAAAGTCATTTCTGGAAAGCTGATGAATATCAGACGACAATCTCTCTCGCCTATCGTGTTATTCGTGCTGATATGGGGATTCTTCTCCCCATGCGCTCTTATGGCCGGTTAAGAGACACGCGCAGGAACATTCCTACACTAATTTAGAAAATAGGAGAGTAACGGCATACAGTAGAGCGTTAGAGTGATTAATCACGTTCTAATTGAACAATCGAGAAGATTAGGCTCTGGCACCACGAGAAGAAAGGCGTGTCGTTCAACAAGCGGGCGATTTACTCATCTTTTCGTTGAGAACTATCAAGACTGGAGTCTCGCTGTCGTCCAAAGGGTTTGGCATCATCGTCAGTGAGTCAGTTCCTGCTCCCACATTCATTCCCTCGTGCCCATGTACACCACCCTCGGTGATTATCTCGTCTCCTCGGTTAACTGGGACAGCGAAAAAGAAGTGGTAGAGACTGCCTGCGGATTGGTGGGCGTTTGACTGCTATTTGACACGAATACGTAAAGTCGCCTTGAGCTCACCACTAGCCCTCAGATAAAGTGGAACTTTGCGACGAGAATAAGTGAACGTAGGGAATTATTTTAATATTTTCTTGGTGCAAATATTTGATATTTTTCCAGTTCTCCGAAATACTTTCTCATTGATCCGTCTTATTTACCTTCGGAGCCATTCCGGAATATTTTTCAGTCATTAGTGTATGTTTCAAGCGTCAAAAAGTTGATGCTAATGCAAAAATGGATCATAAAAAGGCTTCACTCAGGTGACTATCTTTAAGGTTCTCTCCTCGTTCTTTCATATTTCACGTTTACGGTATGATTCCCATCTATGCCTTAGTTTTTGCCTATATTCCTGTCCTATGTTAAGTAGACATGACTTTGATCTCCTCTTGTTATTTTCCCAAAAAGTAAAAGTTCATACTACATTTCTCATTAATTTTTCTAAGTGGTTGAAACAGGGGCATCTAAATCAATTGCTTTGAAAGGAGCACGATTTACATAACTTGAGCATTAAGTCTCACCTTTACTATTAAATTCTGTGAATTATATCTAGTCGTTTGGGAGGGCTTCTTATCCATATATTGTAACCATAATTATCTATACGGCCGTGGTTTATAAATCTTCCTTGGGCGAGTAGGTAACAGACAGTAGGAATGATACTCTTTTTGTCTACATCTGGACCGTCATTAAAATTATATGATGAAAATTCTTTCGAGGTTCGTTTATTGATTAATTTCCTTTCTAAAGTTTTATACGATTTAAGTTTTTAGAGATTTTAAAATGAAGTAGGCCATGCAAGCATGCAAGTGCAAAAGTTAATTGCTCAGATTAAAATTATGTGCTTTGTCATTTTGAATATTAAACATCGTTGATGCCTGATTGAGTTGTTGACCTGTTGAATTGATAAGGTAAGATTTATCTGTGGGATTATAAGGCTATGTCATTATTAAATGACATCACAAGCAAAGTGTTCTGTCATCGACGGGGGTAGTTTGCTGTTTTTTCTGCGTTCCATGGGGAACGGAAGGAGTCGATGTTCACTAACGGGATTGAGGAGTGAAAGGCCCTGTCGTGTCGCCGCTTGAAGAAGCCACACTTGGACCTCATAAGATATGGTCGCTCGCGGATTTCTGTCAACATCTTCCGCCTCTTTGATTACCCCACGCACATTGAGTGTGACCCCGCATTTGACCCCTGGTTGCCCTCATATTAGCTGGGAACGAATCATTCACCCTAGCTTGAACTGCGTCAATGCTTTCCCTCATCCTATAGGAACGGCCACGTTTGAATTGTTTATTCGAGTGGCGTGACGCTTTTTGGAACTGTAAGTACCGAAACGAAAACACACTAGTATATGATTTCGTTTCCACTCAGGTTGAACTCTTCTTGAGCACATTTTCTTGAACTCTTTAAAACTTGCACGGACCATGTCAATGATAAAATATTAAATTTTGTGACCACATCCACTTCATCATCTCAACTACGTTTCCCTCACGGTGCTGGAGGCTTATTGTATGGTGACCACTACCTTTTAGAAGCCATAGACTTTCGAGCGAAAATAATAGTTTTGTAGTTATTTGTGAAGAAGTTGCCCAAAAATAATTTAATTCTTTTTTTAATCCTTTTGTTTACAAGAGGTATTAGTTTTTTTAAATTTCAACCTCCTATATCAGTTAACTGGATTAATCCTTGACAGTTAAAACGATCTTTGTTGTTTTCATAAATAATTTATTTCAATGGCATTTACACCGGTTCTAGTGAAATAAATTATATGGATACAACAACGTTGTTTTTTTCAGTATCAGGAATCATTGTTTTCGTGAATTCCGGTCTGATTCCGTCAATTTTATAACGTACTCGTGCATTTGGGAAATTTTCATGGTAGGCACTGAACTATTATGAACACCAGGATCCTTGATTATACCTTAAGTAATAGTCAAAATTTTTCTTTATAACATTTTTGTAACCATTGTGCTCGACATAATTTATTCAGTGATTTGCGAACTTTGGGGTCAGTTGGGGTTGAGAATTTCTCGCGCTTACGGGTAATATAAGCGAATAGGAGCACAAAGAATATATTTTGTGTCCATTTTATGTTAAATAACGTCATTTAATCGCTGTGACGAATAATAGTCATTGCTGACTTTGTAAATCGCTTACTTTCTGTTCGGAGATACAATACTTATTTTTCTCCATAATATTCATCCCGCGAGAACAGAATTAATGTAGTGCGATATTTATGAATTTCATATATCAGTGTGTAAAGAAAGCGTCACGTCACAAGCGAATTCCGTACGAGTTAGTAACTCACAATAACTTCATTCTGAATATTTGCGAAAAATTAGTTTATAGGGTGACAAAAGAGAAGAACGAAGACATTTTGACGTCACTCATTATGAAGAAGTCGATTTCAATGCTAATAATTTCGATGTGAGATAAATTCGACTAGCCCTCGCAACTTCAGTTGTCCCCGTTCATTCCTATTTTTCTCCGGGCCTCTTTCCCGATCTCAATCTCCCATTTGCCATTTTTTTTAAACTTTCCTCGTCTCGCATCAGGTGTTATTTATGTCCTTATCCAACTCTCATTCTCTCTCTCTCTGCAAAGAACTCTCGGATTACGGTACCCACCGTTTCGACTGTAGCTCGTGAATCGGGAGACACTGTGGCAGGTGACCCGAATCGGAAGCCGAGGTCTGGGCATGTCTAGGGTTGGCACAGAAAAAAAGGAGTGTTCTTTGGAGGTTACGGGGGGTGTGCGCGGGGGGGTGGGGGTGGGGGGAAAGCTGCTCAATTTCGCGATTGTTGGAGGCTGCTGCTGTGTCGTGCTGGGAAATGCAGTCGAGGGGTGGAGATAAAGGCCAGTGACTGGATGCGAAAGTAGCGATTTCCTTCGTTCGCGGACAAGGTCATGCTGTGAGTTTTATCTTTTCTCCAGCCGCTAACGACACTATTAGCGGCGCAAATTATCGGACGAAGTTCTCCACGGCTGCTCTTGGCCTGAACCGATTACACACGCTCTTCCCCAAGTTTTGGCAAAACAACCTCGGTTTGCGAGGCATCGACGAAGTGAACAAGTTGAGCCGTGCAATGAAACGCAGACGGTGACGAAGGAGACTCGTATATTCGTAAATACTACTTTCGACACTGAAACGCTACTCAGAAAATCGATGGAAAATTATTTATGTTGATGAAAATATTTGATGGTGATAAAAATGCACTTTTCGTTTTTATTGCCACGTGAATCTTTCGATAACCCATGATAGTTCAAAAGTGATCTCTTAACTCTGTAGTTCTGTAGAAGGGCGTTTAATATGTATTTTCCTCCTAACGTTTATTTAAACAATTATTTTTAATAATCCAATAGTAGAAATCAACGAATCGATTTCATGCTTCTCCTTGCATCGTTTTTTATTTGTGAAAGGTACTTATATCAGTATAGGTATATAGGCACTTAATAACTCCGTACAGTCGAAGTTAAAAATCAAGCTAAATATTTTTACTTTTCATTCAAGGAATAAACCCACACTCGGGGTGTGAGGGGCAAATATAATTTTATCGTGTTGTATCCCTACAGCGATCAAGAAAAAACTCGTATTCTTTCCTCACAATCTATATACTTTAATTTTGTAGCGTATCAGTCAGTCAGTCATTCTGTATCTATTTTGTTTATATCTCTCTCAAGTTTTGAGCTAGAGAAATGAGGTTTGGTGCATTAAATGTGGATTCTCTGTCTCTATGATTTTGTAGTAAATTTGGTTTGGTAGTTGGCAAAGTTTGGGGTTGTTTTTACCCCAATATTGTTAACATTGACACCCATAAGAAAAGCATTTAATTCAGTGCAGGTTTTTCTTCATTTTCTTTTTTAAATTACTTGCACTCAAAATATTGGATGGAGATTTGCATCATAGAACGCATAAAAGAATGTAGTATTTAATTATATCATTCAATTTTCTTATACGCTTCGTTTTTGTCCAGGTACTGCGTTTTTATCTCGAAATTCATGAATTTTTCTTCCTTTTCAACAATAGATATTTCCTTGGCAATCGGACTTGAATGCCCATAGATAAATATAGCGATAGTAAATAAATATAATATTTGTGTCAATAGCAATTTTATGAATGGCTATTCACTCCTGCAGCCTTTAAAGGGCAGGTTCAGTGACTAATTTGATAGTTGTAGTCAAACGATTACAGTTCCCCGTTTGCCTTGCCTTCTCAATGACATCAACAGGGGTCGATCGCTTCAACTGCCTGGATTAAATATGGAAAACCCATGCTTTTCACGTGGTCTATTATATGTTGCATGCTCACGAGTGGGACAGATCGGCGGGGCTATTCCCTAACCGTTTCGTCGCGTAAGTTTCGCGGCCGGCTCGAGAAAAGACGTCAGAATCACGAAAAGAGCGATTCGCTAGGCTCTTCACGAAGGTTACGCCGCGAAAGTTTCGTGCCGAAGTTCACGCGGTGAGACTGGGCCGCGAAAACTCCAGCAGACGACTTCATCTACTGTGTTATATATCTTTTATATTAATATATGATTAATCTGTTGTGATTGTTATTGTGTTAGAAGTACGTTTATTTTGTGTAAATACGTTTGATAGACTATTTGATTGTTTACCTAATGTTTACGTTTGTTTTGTGTCTTGTGTTTACTTCTCATTTCTTCGTACAAATATTGTGGTAGGTATGCGATTGGTTTTGTTTTTCACTTACAAATAAAGCATTCAATTGTTATTCGACTATTGTGTTCAATTGTCTTGGTGCCTTTGCGTATGTTTATTAACGTCGTAGATTTCCCTAAAGTTACAGTGCCTCTGAAATAACCTCATATTTTGCTGCTGTGTGTTTGTGTAAGAGTGAATTGCATGTAGAAAGCAAACGTTCAACTTTGGCAAGAGTTTGATTACGTTGTATATATCTCAATTTTAGCTACAGTGTTTCTAAAATACTGTGTCATGATCTTTTAGTGTGTACAATATTAATAACTGCCAAATACTACGACATCCACGAACTAACTTCGGGCGAGTCTGTCACCTACAAATCGTAGCGTTAGCGTCATGAATGCCGACGAGATTTTTAACTTTCCAATTGAGTTTTTAAATTCGTTGGATATTTCTGGTGTACCACCGCACAAATTGTCACTTCAACTCGGCGCACCAATAATTCTTTTGCGCAACATTAATGCACCACGAATGTGCAATGGAACCAGGCTCTCTGTCAAACCATAGATACCAAACGTCATCAAAGCGACAATTCTGAATGGTAATTCAAAAGGAGAAGATGTGCTTATTCCACGTATTCCAATCATTCCCACCGACATGCCATTTGATTTCAAACGACTACAGTTCCCCGTTCGCCTTGCATTTTCATTGACAATCAACAATGAATAAGGTAAATCGCTTCAAGAGTGTGGATTAAATTTGGAAAATCCACGCTTTTCACACGGTCAATTATATGTTGCATGCTCATAAGTGGGACAGCCGAAAAAGTAATTTGTTTTTGCCGAGGGCGGTAGGACCAAACATATTGTATATCCGGAAGCACTCGAATAAAATTTTCAACTATATTTTATTACACAAAATATCATTTTCTTCCATTAATGTTGAACATATAAATGTGTCTGCTTTGTGTGCCTACTTAAAAAGAAAAAGAGGCATTGCAACGCATTCCGGGCCCCGCCGGCGATCGCGCCACCTTATTTCTCTCTCAAGTTTGCATGGGATGGGAAGGTTTAAAACAATGCAATTGCTGTTTTGCAGAAGAAAAATTATTCTGAATGTTTTTTCATTTCTGGGAAACCTATACACTCATTTAGTCACATCCCACTGTTTCCACTTGCGTAGTGCAAAAAAAAAGGAAAAACATCACTGCAAGAGCACACCAGACAGAGACTGCCTGCAAAGCAGGCAGCTGGTCTGCTAGTTAATTATTTAATGCTGTAGAATTTCTGTGAAGCTGTTGGCATCTCGTTATTTTGTGATGAAAGCCGAAGCAGGGAGATTTGAAATAGGTGATTTTAGAAACGAGTAGTCATAGTATCTCTCTAATGTAATTTAGTTTCACTTTACGATAATAGAACGAGAGTTTGAAATGCTTGTGTCATCCTCTGAATGGCTCTGTGTTTGCATCGAAATACCTAGTACTACATTAAATGTAAGATTTCGGATCGTCTTAAAACACCTGAATGCAAAATAAACAATTGCGTGGGCAAATGATATGATAATTACACGCGTCTTTCTTCTTTTCCAATCCAATGTTGTAGTGCTTGTGTACTGGTTCATTTGCTTGAAAACTCTCGAAATGTAGTTTGTCAAACGCTAGGGTGATGGAAATGTTATAAAGCTTCAGGAAATGACTATTAATATTCCGCACGGGTTGTCTAATATTTGGAAATGCGAGGCCTGGGACTCTCTCCACAAGACTCTGGCTGGTGCATTGACCCTCGGCTACGGGGACGCTTTGGCGCGAGGATAATGCTCCCTCGCGCCGAAGAGTTTTTCCCCTAAATTAGAAATGCGTTGCAACTGACCTCGTGGCGGTTTTGAGGTCAGCTCCTCTTGAAGAGTCATGAAAAGGGAATGTCAGAACGTGAAGGAGTGAAAATTCATGGAGGAGGTGGGTAACCGTGGATGTTGTGCCGTACAGATTCTTACTCAACAGAGAAAGTTGTACCCGCAGTTAGGACTAGGCAAGTGACGCTAAGCTAGACACGGGAAGTCTGCCGATATAGCCCGAAATGTCTCCGTTTGTTAGGCTTTATTGCTGGCTAAAATTATCTTCCCCCATTGCCCCCGGTGGCGGTGGGGTAAAGTCCTCGCCTGCCAATCCGAGGCTCGCGGGTTCGAGTCCCGCCTGGGTCGGTCTTTCGCCTGCTCAGGGCTTGGTGTATTTGTGTAAAGTTCTGGTGGTTCAGCCCCTGCGAAACCTGACGACAAGACAATGGCTTATCGAGATCGAAGGGGCACCACCAGAATCATCCCAGGGAAAAAAATAAAGTTTTTTGTACGACAACTAGTACAACTATACAACAATTATAGGGTTCTTAAAAAAGAAAAAATGCTCCATTTCCGTTTTTAAACCACGTAAACACATCTGAATTTGAAAATTTAATTTGCCTATCATGCCTTTCTATGAACAATTACGTGCCGTAAGATAAAGCGCTATTTTATAATAGCTTCACTAACACGATTCCTACACCCCTAGAGTGATATTATTTGGGTAATCAACACCATTCGGAAGACACGGATCTTACCGTTTTTGAAGTAACAACAATTGACTTCATCTCACTCAAAGCAGTGTGTCATTTTTTTCCTCAATATGGTCAATGTCAGCCCCCATCTAATCTTCAATCTCTTGACACAGGAACTCATTTCTTCGCTAAAATAGGAAAACACACAGTCATATTTCTTTGCAATTTATATTCTGCGGTTTTTATCTTCCCCATTCATTTCTAAAATATATAACCACAGACCTACGATGGATTTAAAATTCATTCATTCCACTCATAACCCGATCATCGACTGTTCTGAACTAATTTTCCTCGTCAATTTCAGAATACCTTTTCGACCTTCCCGTACGCTCTCATTGCTCCATACGCATTTTCCTAGACTATCACACACCAAACCCTCACTGTTATTCCTCCTCTCCTTCCTACTGAACTCCTTCCCCAACTAAATCGATCGATTCTCTCTATTATCCATCATCTTCGGCGGCAAAGCTTATCCCAACTCTCTAAAGAATTAACTCGAACTCCCGTCCCACTTTCCATGTAGGGCGTTGCTGTGTCACCCTGTATTTGCTTTTTTGTATGTTTTCCATCTTTTATTATTGTTGTATGTACCACTCCAAGGTGGTATCATTTGCTGTATGTGGGCAACTTTCAAATATAAAAAGGTTTGGCCGTCGCATGACGGCCGACAGAAGTGGTACACTGAGTAGGATATGATGCAGTGGGGGAGGACATATTATCGTATGTAAATAAACATACATGATTTTATTGATATTTCTGAAAAGATGAATATGAAAATTATCTTTATACAAATGACAATTACATGTATTACACATACACTAAATGTAGTCGTATAAAATTACAGTTTATACCTCTGGTGACAGTTTTGTGAATGAATTCGAAGCGCTGTATATACGTTACCACTCAACGACTCAACACGATCCGTCCCGGAGTCGGGTTGGGCGTGACGCTGGGCTTTTGCGGGTTTACCCCCCCCCCCCCCCCCAATCCATATGAAGTGTTCCATTTCAATGAATAGCACGCATAGTACGCGCGGCCTCTGCTGCATGTACACATGCTCCAACATTGCCCGAGACGTTTCTCACTACCCTTCTTCACTTTCCTCTTCGTTATCTCCTCACTCTGGCGTCCTTCTCAACGCATGTACCATAACCACCACCCCCCTATCTCAACTGTCCTGGGGGTGTCCGTCACAGCATGGGGAACAGTGGGCTGCGCCTCCCTCGCGGTACGAGAGGGAACCTTCCCAGGTGTGGGAAAATCTCATAAAAAATGCACACCAAGGAACTCGCAGCAAGGCGCCACCCCGTTGGCTGCAAAGACGAAAAAATATATATTATTAAAGAATTCCGACTCCAGTTGTGGATGAGGTAGGCGTTCCCATCCCTCCTCTCACAGAAACTTCTTGAGGAAGCGGTGGAAGTTTTTTTTACATTTTTTCTCATTTGTTTGTTTACATCAGTGGTTTCCAACTCGTGGGGTACGTATACTGTTGAGGGTACGTGTTGGGCAGTTTAAGGAAAGGCGAAAAACTTGTTGTAAGGGAGGAGGTAAGTCGAAATGGCAGTAGGAATGTAAATAATTAATGTTTCCCCGATATAATGTGTACAATATTTTGGGGATAGGGAACTATAGGCCGGTTAACGATAGGCATCAACTTCAAACATTAATTTTGAGTTGATTTCACGCTCACGACTTCGGTTTATGGCTAGCCGTCAACAGGAAAATGCGTCGGTACTCATTGGTCATCATATTTAATCTTCGCTGAATGCCAATACACACGACGTTTGCAAGCTGCCAAGTGCCACCATCCGTGAATTTGTTCACTATCTCCGCAAGTGCAAGAATATGGTGGATTACGGGCAGTACGAGTAAGTTTAGCTCATAATTGCGGAGATTACTGTTGTATAGTGTCATCCTGTTTTTAATATAAATTCATTACGGTGGTAGTCCTTCTAGGCTGATAGCAGACGTGTCCCCTGACTCATGAGAAGTCTACTGTAGTCGGCCTTAGTATTGACGCAATAAAATACTCAAACGGAAATCCTGTGCAAAGTTAAAATAATCATGTATGCAGCTTATTACTGGCATGGCAAAACGACAAGCAGAAAGTTTGCAGTGGTGCAAAGTGCAACGCGGTGGACAAGTGAGAAACCGTATCCGGAGCACATACTGCGCATGTGCTGGCGTCAATAGACAACCGCGGACTTGAAAGCTGAATCCCATTGAGTTTGAACGTTTTACGGTTCTTCTTTACTCTTTATTGGTCATTAGTATTATAATGTCTTTGGTGGCATGATTGGTTGGTTACCGGATCCCTCCGGACACCTACCTTACCTTTTTCAATCTGTGCGTTACTGGACCTCTCTAAACAGACACCTATCCTTATCGATAGGTACCTTTTTACCTGTCTCTCTCTGAATTAAATTCCAAATACACGAATAACGTTCACAAAGAAATGTATTCACCAATATAAGCACATTTAAAACAATCTGACTGGATCAATTTATGCAATTATATTAATGAGATTTTAACACAATAGAGATGAGCCGTTGGTTATGGTATCTGCCAGGACACTTGGATATGACCAATAGTAATCAAACATTTTTTTAAGATATAGGCTTTAAAGATTTATCCTTTTGAATATTTGGCTCTTTACCTTGAATTATTATCAAATGACTCTTTCAAAGCTAACTTAACCTACAATTTATGTTCAAATGCTAGCATTTGGACTAATACAAATAAATACTCAAATACACAAAGCATCCTTTTACTTTAGTTTAAAAACATAGAATGGTCTGGACGTTTATGATCACGCAATCGAAAATTTACGTGTCTGGGCCGCTGATTAACGTCGGGGTGTGCGAATTGCGTCGGCTGCTCACTGCTCGTCGCCCCTTTAGTCTGCCTGGCGTCAATCTGCGTCAGCTGGTCTCCTGACACCGGGCGATGTGTCGTCATTTTTCACACTGGGTTATCACTGTGTAAACTAAACTGGCTTACGAAATTCAAGGGTCAAGCTGATGTGGAGAAGTTCCACACAAGTCAGCAATTGTTAATGAAAGAACCCTGAGGTGTGGTAGCGTCGCGTTTAAATACCGTGAAGCTAAGTACATTGTTGTCACCCACGTGGTGTCTGTAATATTCTGGCGAATACCTATGCTCGCCGTGGCGTCTCTCTCAAGTATTGTATTTGGAGTAACGTGATTGGTGCCCCTTTATTTTCGCATGGTTTGATTCGATCGCAATGTTTACTAGTAGAGCTGGGCTACGGTAGGCCGGTTTCTCTAGGGTTGCCTGGTTTTCTCGTTATCAGCATAGTTACAACCACTCGATAAAAGCTGTTCACGACTAAAGGTTAAGGTCATTATTCAATTTTAAAAGTTTAAGCAGGTAAGGTCAGAGATCGATAGGTAGAGTAAGATAGGGGGAACGCCAACTAGTTCGAAACAGAAAATTTCCTCAAGAACTTAAATAAATAATCAACTTATACATGCGTAAACAGCAGACATTAAAAGTTGCCTTATGGGGTTGATAATAATACAGTGTTTCCATTACTTAAAGTGCTTGTATATATTGTCCTGTCCTGTATATCCTGTCCTGTATGCCCTGTATATTTACAAATTACATACTTTACAAACAAGTAGTTTCTTAAAAATAATACATGTTGGCCTTTCATGCCAAATTTTTCGACGTTTACAAACACCAACTCTCCGACTCGCAATCGTGGAAAAAAGTTAGACGACGTGAGATGTCGCCAAGAGCACTTCCCGCCTGTCACCATCGCCATTTGGCCATTTGCGGGCATGCAAGGGCAGTTCGAATGAATCCGTGAATTTTTGAGGGCGTAATTTGACCATGCGTGATCTGATGGGACATCCGGGTCCAATGCGCTCATCAGAGTCGCGGAATCGAATAATCAGTCATGATTAAAGGTTGCGAATTGGTTTCCGCTTGCTGGTAGCGGGAGAAAATATTAAACTCGTTCCACAGGCGGTCGCGAGAAATGTTTCCCCCTCTCTCGAGAACTGTTTCGTTTCATCCGCTTTAAACTCTCCGTATGCGCTGGCTCGTTACGCGAAAGGTTTTATATTTCACTTCAATCGGACGCCGGGGTATGCTGTTGGCTGTGCTAGAAATAATGGATTTGACGACGTTTTCAGAATTTTCCCGGGGTGGAAAGCTGCCAAATTACCGCTTGGGTCAGGGTGCCGAATGGAAGCGATGCAACCATGGCAAAACAATCGCTCTTAGCACCCTTTCCGTGAAATTAATAATGAATGAATGCGAATTGGTATTGGAGGTCCTTTTTTCTGAAAAAGGGTAATAAGATTTCGGGCACTCGATGGTTTTTACGGGTGCAATTTCAGTCCGCGTCCTCTTTTACTCCCTAATGGCTCTGAAGTCTGAACGTGTTTTTTTCTGAGCGTTAGCTGATAAGATTTTCTCCGTCAGCGAATTGTTAAAAATGGATTTATTTGCACTGTTTGCAATTTGCGAATTTGCGCAGTTTTATTTTCTGCTTACATTTGCTGACGAAAGTTACCATTGTGTAATGTATAACGCTCCGATTGGCGTTTCTCAATCCCTTTCTCTTCTACATCCAGGTCAGAAAAGAATAGCATTATAATGATAAACATCTGGTTTCTGTTATCATAAGATAATGAAAAAATGTAATAATTAAAATTTTCCCACATTATACACGCGATGATAATATTTATGTGTGATTAAAAGTGATATAGTTTAAAATATGTTGGTACTTACGTCTTTCGATCCTGGGATAATTAGAATATGCGAAACATTTCTAGCTGTTAACAGACTTCTTTCTACATTGTTCTTCTCTCCCTTTGCACTAGTTTTGGGACATTTTGTGATTGCGGGTGTTATAATGGAAATTAGTAGTCATTCTTATTCCCGATAGTATATCTATTAAGAATTTGAAATTCGTTGAGGGACGAGCAATGTATACGCCACTAACTCCATGATCCGACAATCGCCGATCGGTGAGTGGATGGCCTCTCATAGTGATAAATTACAGGAAATTGCGAAAATTAACTAAAAATCAATTAGCACTCTGGCCTTAGCTGTCATTGTTGGTCGCTTGACGCATTCATTTCACCTCAAAACGGTGTTAACCGCCCTCTTTCTCCTCACGTCATTGAATTTTCCTTAAGCATCTTCCTTTTTTTTGCCCTTTCTGAGCACCAACAACAGTTTTAACCCATCCTCTTTTTCAATGTCGTTTACTTAATTATGACACGAAATGTCTTCTGGGTGCGTGAACACGCCAGGTTTTCGTTTGGGCTAATGTGACCGATCCACTCTATCTCTTGGGCCACTAGAGAGACTAGCGGATGTTCGGACCGGTGTGGTTTCATTTTGATTTCTTTTTTTAGTGAAATATTAGTATTTAGTCAGCCGTTTTATCGGTGGAAACAATATTTTTTTCAACTGACCTCCATAAATAAGTTTATAATGAAATCGACTGAATTGATTTCATTTCTTCTTTTGTTTAGAATTAACGTTTTGGTTTGTTACACGGATTCGCGCGAATATGGATATGCCAGACGTGTTGGAGACAAGCAGGCACTATGGGAAACCCTACCTTGGTTGACGGTCCTATTTTCCTAGTAGAAGTAATTAGTGGATGAGACCTGCAGTTGAGGTAGTTTCCGGTATTAGGACATGATGGTAGCTTGATACTTGTAGAACTATGCATGTATTGGAGGAAGAGTGTATGGAACTAGAAATGGGATTACTCTATCAATGAATGCCACTGAAGATAAGTCAGTATAATACACCAAACGGCAAAGGAAAAACAGTACCTATTTAAAGTCTGCTCCCACATGGATTCAAAATAAAGATCAGTATTTCAATTTAAAATATCTTACACTCTAGGCATTCGAACCTGGAAGCAGCGTCCAGGGCTATCCGCCATTTCCAATCGCATACGTCTGTCCGTGGCGTATTCTGCGTCATTTATATTTAGTTTCGTCAATTTCAAGAGCGTATGCCAGCGGGCGAAACATAAATAACCAAGCAACCAATCTCAAACGTTCACTCTTTTATTACGGAAAACGATTCCTCAGTTTCCCATGAGTTTGTCTGCGGAAGTCCTCGTATCTTCGGGAGGGTATCCACAAGGGTGTCATTTCTGTTGTTCAGCGGTAGGCAGCCCAATGGTTTTTTTTAAGTGCCAACGCTCGTGCATGGAGATAGTTTTGCGAACGGGGAATGCTCTGCCGGATTTCGAGTGCGGCAAACGATACGGAAAACTTTTATGAGGCTGGAGATTCCTCGCCGTGGGTACCTTCTAGTTTTTATTTTATTTTTTTTTTAAATTTGAAAGTCTCTCTGAAATCTGGAAATGTTTTTCCTAGCACGTCCCCCGGGAGCGATGATTGAATTTCTTCGTTAATTTAGCTCTTGAGTGCCGCGGAAGCGTGGTTTGGCTGCGGAGTGCTTTCTGCGCTGTTTCTTTTGCCTTTTTGTAGTTCTTCGCCCTCATGCGACTTCCTTGGGAAAACAAAACCGGTGGTGGTGCATAGTGTACTGTTTACTCAAAGATTTTTTATGTTGGACCACTATCGCATAGTCATGAAGGCAAGAGGCCTGATTATCACAAAGAGCAGGCGCTGATGTTACCAGAAAGCTCTTAGATTGTGTAACTCGAAAGTTGTATTTTATTTCATTATTTGATGCTCCATGATTTTATTTTATAGCGATGGAAGTAAAAGTATTAACCATTATAAATAGTAGTTAGCATTAATTGCAACAATTTGTAGCTATCGAGAGCATTTTATGTATTAATGATAGGATAAGTATTGCCACTCTCCTTCTGCATAGCGTCATTCAACTTAAAATTACTTCCTTGAAAAAAGAAGTTGCAAGTATATTTTTTAGTTATTAGTATTGAAAAGAAACATTTTTGCTGTGTATGTTAATGCTAAATGCCTAAAGTGTAGTGAATCTTCAGAATAATTAGGATAAACGAAGTTGTATTTTTATAAGGAGCTTGCTTCTTTCTCATTGAGAGTCTTGTGCAAAATATGCATTGAGTAAGATCCTTTTCATTGAACTCAAATTAAAAGTAATATAGGCGTCTAGTGGAAAAGGGAAAGACTGTCATAGGAAAGAGGTTGTCCTAGCCCCTTACTTTAAACTACAATTGATGACCCAAGATTTTTCCACCGGTTGTACTCTTCCTGATATTTCAATGAACATGAACTCATGAGTAAGTATTTGCAGCCTATTTTTGTGGCGTAAAAAATATCTTTAAGCATAATTGAGAAAAAAGCTCTTCTTTCCAGCTTGCGTAATTTTTCTTTTGCTCGTCCATCTCCTCATTACTTTTACGACCAGTGGGAAACTTTCATCAGTTTGACCACACCTCAGGTGATAAGTCTTGCTTCTACATTTTGACGCCATCATTTGTTTCCATTAGTTTTGATTCCGTCCATTCCGCCCCTTGCACCGTCTACGTTTGCCCCCTTTCGGAAACTCTCCTTGAAGGGTCAGAATCAGGGTCTGATCTGCGGATGGATGTGGCGCTGCCGTTAGCACACCTTATCCCGGCATGGGGTTTAAGTGCCACTGTACGTTTTTCGTCGTTTCCTGATACAAAAATAATGCTAAGCTAATGCTATGAATATCTAGTTTATAAAAAGAGAACCACATTTTGCTTCGTACCACATTCGCCTCAACCAATTCTGAGCGCTACCTGATGTTCCTGCTCTTTCCAATTGCTGCGCATTGAAGTGCTACGTGCGATTTGGAAAAGGAGGATACATCTCTTGTCCGTCGGCAGGCGATTCTCAGCCGATGATCATTCACATTATAACAGAACGTTAGTTTATTTATTATCGTGGTTTTTGGGTAAAGGGTTAACTTCTTGCGCTCAACGCAAACTAATCAGCACCTATTTCATTTGTTTCAATTTCAGCCGCTCTCTATGAGAACAAATAGAAATATTACGGTCTGTATTCGTTTCCCTCCTTTTTTATTTCAATCTGCCTTGCTGATTGTATTTATAGGTAATTGAATGTAGGACTTCTTGTTAGATGTTGTGAACTAGGTCCTATACGTTACCTCAACAACTAATTTGGAAATAACTCACAGACAATAATGAGAATTACATTTGGTGATACAATAATGAAGAAATTTGTAGAGCATTGTGTCGGACACCGAGAGAGTATTAACCTTCATCCTTGTTATTTTTTTAATCATTTCCATGTTACCCCTTCGGTGTAAAAATGCTTTCTTACATACGATATACATGCATAATTATATTATAAATATACATATATGCATATATACATATTTTATATAAGTATCTTTCTTACGTACGTATACCTTCCATTCAATACGTGTATACCTTCCATTCAATAATACATTCATATATACGAAATCCACCAGGGCTAGGGTTATTTTTGTGTACATTAACTATATTTTCATCATAGACTAATTCCTTCGTTACTAATTCTGTTTATTTATTTTTTTTACAGGTGAGTGTCATCTTTTCCATGATGAAATGGTCTACATACCTTGAAGATTTTATTTGCTTTCTTATCATTCTTTACCGGATATTCTTCCTCCGAAATCATACTCACAGGTAACGTGAAGGATAAGGTTATAGATATGCAAAAACGTTTGTCTTTTTATTCCCGAGAGTGGTCACCTACGTCCTCTCAATCCCATTTCCTATATAATCCATCAGGTTCAAACGCATTCACTCACGCTCAAATATCCCAGAGTTTTATCCTAAGTTATGTGACGCCAATGATTTTTCTCTTTCAATGAGAAGCGAGTGAGGACACGGGCGCACGAAGCGTCAAAAGTCGATAAAAATCAATATCTATCGAAGTATTGAACTTTCGGTTCCAGTATGAGCATACATTTAAATTATGTCACCAGCGTAGATTCACTCTGCCAACAACCGTTTCTTTCTCTGTCCTTTATCGGGAGGTTTTATTATTTTCTTTATTTAACATTTATTTTGTCATTGGTTTTTGCTTCGCTTGTCAGTAATCTTTGATTTCTTGAAAACAGAAGAAAAAACTTCAATAAAACCTTTATAGTTGTCAGAATAGTGAAAAGCAAACGAAAATTCAAGGCCGTGGCTATATTAATTTGTTTAGACGACCTCTTTTAAATTGATTGATGTTAAAAATTTCAACTAATGTAAGTTTTTTTATACTTAGCGAACGTTAATTATAAAATGATTGCTGGGTGGCATTAAGATAGATTCAAGCAATGAGGAAATTAATAATGGAGAACATTCGTATTTTTACAAAATGTTTTCATTTGAAGTACGTATTCATAAATATGCAGGACATGAACTTTTCTGAATACAATGTTATATCAGTAAGATATTTCTCCATGAAAATTATTCACGCTTCATAAAATTGAATGAATTTCGCCTCATCGAAAAACATATCTCACCTTTTCATAGATTATACCAAAATATCTGACACGTACCGCACTACTTTTTCGAGATATTTTCCAAAAAATACAAGCCGTTTTACATGGGATATGGTACGGCTATACTCTTCAGAGAGAATTTATTTTTTATGATAATGTTCTAGCTGTAGGTTGAATCAGAATTTTTACAATTTGCAGTCGTATACTTTCTCAACTGGTTAAAACATAAATTTAATACGTAGTCTTATATTGTTTACAAAATTGCAATAAGGGATTCGGATGTGAAGTCATTTTCACCTTACGGCGTGAAAAAAAGGAGTCAAGTAATGGATGCATGCATATTTTGTTGATTACCGAACTAATAAAACAATATTTTTCGCCTTCATTATTACAATATTAAATTTATCTAAGAATAAAATTCGAACATGTAGTCTATTATGACTAGAGAAAAATCTCGCTCAAACCAACATTAGCCGGGGAGAGTTTATTTACCGCCTTCCACGGAGCACCCTTTAACCGGGTCGGTTCTTGGGCACAGTTTCGAGGGACCGTATCGTGTTTCTAATCAATTCCCTCGCGCTTGATAAAACACTTATTCTTAATCGGCTCCCAATTCGCACTCGATATCCCTACGGTCGTGTAAACAAACCCTAATGATCTTAGGGTCTCACTCACTCCACTAGTGAGCTTGGTTATTCTGTTCGCTACGGACAGTTCGATGGTGAGGGGGGGTTGGAGGGAGCCGAAATGCGGTACGTAGGAAGATAAGAAGGCTGGAAGTGAAGAAAGAGATAGAAAGAGTTTTGTGAGGCTAATGGGACGCCAGACAGATCTTCCTATCGGAAGGGCACAAAAGAGGAAAGAGGAAGATTACGTCCCTATTTCTGGATCGCCTCTTTCGCTTCGGATGTTTGCTAGTCTTTGGACTGTTGAGTAGAAAACTCCCTCTGGAAACTAATCAATCAATCAACCATCACGGATATGCATTCCAATTTGGTTCTCCTTGCAACCGATGTCTCTCACGACCCTTGTCCAATCCCATCTCTTTGTCTTTGAATTAGGGTGTTGGTAGGAATTTAGATGAAAGTAGTGGTGGGGCACCGAGCTCGGGCGAGTAGTTTTTAAAAGATCTTAGACTTTTCCGGCGAATAATATTCTTAAATTAGGCCTTGAAAAGCCTTACCCGGTGGCAAACCCGAGAAGATTTTACTAGTTTTTAAAAATTGTTTTGAGTTTGCGTGTCTTTTAAAGAACATTCCAGGGCTCCTTTCTTCAAAAACATATTTGAATTTATTGTTAGTAGCTTATTATTTGAACGACGTGAAGGTAACATTAGAAGATACATGCCACCTCACTTTATTCACTCATTAAATATTGTAAATTATAATAAAACCCTGAGCTTACCGTAAGAGTTCTGCATTGGGCGTAATCAACGATGTTGGACTGTCAAGAGCAATGCCGAGCATAAGTCCGAGGCCTGTCCCTGTGAGTGCGCCTGGGTCCGCCTGCATCAACATTGCCCGAGTATTACCGACGTAATTGCCGATCGGAGCATTGCGGGCTGATATGCGCTGTTGGTAAGCCCACGTCTATCGAAACATAGTGCATTCATTGCCTATCTTACTGCAGCGTGCGCGGACCTACTCAATTTCGTCCAGTATCCGCAGGACCAATTCCGAAGAAGGCCTTGTGGCCTTGCGCGCGAAGTGCACCTGCAAGATAGCTGCTTTGCTAGCCAGCCAGTCCGGCAGCACCAACTAGAGATTTTGAGGTCCTGCTGAGTACGCCCGAAGTAGAACTCTGGTGGGGCATGCTTCATTTTGTGTATGCATGTTGGTTTGTTTAATAGTCTCGGTCGATATTTTTTCTGAGGGACCACTCAGGGACTGGGTAAGATGATGATTTTCAGTTGGGGCAAAGAGTCTAATTTTCTCTTTGGAGGATACGGGTTGTTTCATCAATCCTTTAGAATAGTGGAGATAATGCATTCAATGCATCGTTACTGTAGAATTGATTGTTATGCAATATTTACTGCTGGTGAATATCAAAGCAAATTGGCAAAAAGTTGATTCACCTTGCAGTGGCATTTGAGAAATGCCTGTAAGTATAATGCCTGCATTTGAGAAATGCCTGTCTGGAACAAGACAAGTTTTCGCAACCAGAGAAAAAAATAAATATTCTGCACCCGCATGTATAAAATTACAAAGGAACAGTGGGAAATATTAATTTTAGTTTAAGAAAACTCCTGTAAATTTTTTTATCATTTGGTACTTAGTATGAACCTATATCAATCAATGGCATATTCCTACCGGAAAAAGTGAGTGGTGAATCAACTTTTCAAGTGTAATTGTAAGCACGTACGTACATGTTCAATGATTTAATGTGAGACGAGCGGCGGAGCTGCGTAAAGAATCATTGAACCTTTGGATGAAAAATTCGCCCTTGAGAGAATAATAAAATTGCGATACCGCTAATTCCACGCCCGTGCGATACCGCTAATTCCAAGGTTTTAATTATAGATTTTCCGCATAATGTTGCCCATTTAAAGTTTTTCCGCCCATTATTCTTCCTAGACGGGGAGTACCCCCCAGTTATTCTCCTCGGCTGGGGCAGATGTACTGCATCCGGGGGAGATTTTGGCCGTTTGCACATGCATACGTTAAGGTTAACATGAGTGGCAGTGATGCCAGCGTCTTTGCCCCGTCACCGCGCATTCAAAATTAATGGGACGGCAGAGAGGGATAGCTTTCACTCAGGCCTTCCCACCCCAAAACCACACGACTGCTTCTCCTCTGCGCATTTGTGGCCGCTACAAAATTGGGCGCTCGCGTATTCAGACGTGCGATTGTGTCTACATGTACCGTGCAAGCAGCCTCAAGAATGTGTGGCAGGGGATGAGTATTTACCAACATGCACCACACTATTTCATGCTGAAGTTTACGAAACTGCATTTATGATTGCATTAGCAAAAACCTGAAAATACTTGAAATTTTACCAACATGCACTACGCTTTAGGTATGCTACAAATGTTGTGGGAAATATAAATATAAGCAAATGTGCCCCTGCATGAATGCGCAAAGACAAGAGTTCTTTAGTAAGCATGGGAGATGTGCACTGTGTACCAAGTAGCAGATTAGGAAGCAAGTATTTGAGAGAAAATTAAATAATTAGCTGCACTACCTATCTCCTATATAAAGTCTCTTCGGCATCTAAGCATGCATTATACCCCGACGTGAAGCATTTGAGAGCTACCTTAGAGCGATACCGATTCTTCTATCAATGTGAAATATTACCTTAAGAGGTTAGGCGATATAATTTTTTGTGAATATAGGAAGTAACTTGAGGCGTCACTTTGTGACAATTTCTAACGTTCATGATGAAAATTAACTTCCTCTTACGTACTTTTTCGTGCTAATTTTATTTTCCGACTGAGGCTTCAACACATCATTACCTAAATAATTACAGTAATTAGTTGTCCGTAAAATAACAGTAGTGTGAAAATAGTGAATTTTTGTGATATTTGGGGTATACAATTTTGATCCAATACACGCTTTAAGTATCGTTTCATATGTATTGTACGACATCTACATCTGCATATTAACCTGCTAGTCACCTCAAAGGTATTTGGCTGAGGTGAGTTTTTTTCCGACAAGCACTTCACTATTTCCTATTAAAGTTAATGAAATTATGCAAAAACCTGAAAATACTTGTCAGGAGTTAAACTTTCACCAACATGCACTTCACTTCATGCTACCATTGTTATAGATAAATATGAGTACTCATGTACTTCGAAACTACAGAAATGCACAGAGATGTATTATACCATATGTATAATATCCCATATTTTGTGGTGAAATATTTTCATGGCAGTGAGATGTTGAAATTTAAATCTTGCACACGCCGAATGGGGATGGAAGCTAGAGACGTTGTCATGACTCCGTATACTCTCCAAAGTTGGCTGTTATGATCCTCCTTGCTCTCACTCATGGTCAGCGTCATCGTCTTCTCTCAAGCAGTTCCAACTGAGTATTGAGTGAAGAGTGCGTCTACTTATATCTGCGTAATGCCGTGCAAGTCATCACCATGTGGCACGGGGTGATTCCATACCAATGACGAATAACTCGTTCCATTTCTAAGTCGAACCACACATACTTCCCTGGCCACTAGGCATGAAATAAGAATAAGAAGAGAAACTATAGTTAAGATAACTCGGACAAACCAGAAACTAGAATAGTGCTATTTGGCGAATTTTATCCTGCTGCATGCAGGGCCACGTAGTATGTTTTAACAGGGCCAAGTTCATCTAATTAGTGCTATCAATGTTACCAATTCATGCATGCCACGAGATAGGTACTAACACAATACTAATGGTGAGAGGTGTTAGTATTTTTGATAAGATAATAATCACATGTACAAATTCTATTGTATCTAGCTAGTGACATTGTCTCGACAGGCATTCTGTCGTGCAAAGATTATCACAAAATTGCTGACGCAAGACAAAAATATCAACTAGCATGCATATATTGAAAAATGAAAAATAAACTAATTAAAACATTAAAACATGTTGAGAAAAATGCGGATATCCGACCTTGTGCTTGACTTAATTAATAAAGATACATACTTCAATCAATCCCACATTAGGTTTTATATAGTAAGAATTTCTTAGAAAAATTTTGCCCATACTTCATATTACTTTCACCTGAGGCATCATAATTTTTAAAATGTTTTGAAACTTAGGTCTCTATTTCCTTCATTGTTTTTAGTTCCCTTAAATTTAATGCATTAGTTTTCACACGCAATATGATGGTTGTCTCCTCGATTCCAATATCGCAAAATACCGTTTTGTATGAAATTCTAGTTTCATACCTATCCTACGTTTTGGCTAATAATATTTTCGCAAAATGCTTTGCATGAATGATTTAAAATATAATTTTCCTAATTTATGATCTCAGTACCTGTACCTTAAGTGTCAGATTACCTTCTCATGAGTCTCTCGATTAAAACACGTAACTTGGTTTCATAGTAAACATGGCTATCTCAGTTATCGAGCAGTTGCATGTACCTGGCCGATTTCATTCTCCATGCGTTGTAAATCGTCTATTTAATCCACTTATTATTATTTACCAGCTTTTTGTACTCTGGTGTAAGAATTTGCCATTACTAATCGTATAGCGTAATTTTTATTGCTCGTGTTGGAAGTACCAAACTACAAACTATTAAAATTAAATGAAGTCAAGAGACAAATGCAATGGAACCAGTACCTAAGTTTTTAATTCGATCGATGTAAGTCTAGCTATTGTGACTATGGGGAATTATATTTTTCGGGAAACGCGAATGTGTTTGCTGAATTATCCTGTAGCTGAAAGATCGCCTCTGCATGAGACACCATTGTAGTTCCTTTAATATGGTTTTTCACCGAGACTGTCTAAAAGGCTACCATTTTGCGAATGGCCTACTTAACTGGAGGTAAAAGCAAATGTAATTACGCTCCGGCTTTTGGGCGCAGGTGCTTTGAGCACGGAGTATGTCGAGAGCTTTAATTTCTACGCTACAATTCATTTGAGCGGCTCCTCATTTGAATGTCATAACAGTGAGTTCGAATCATCGGCCCTTGTTATAATTTCCGCTGGGTTAATGCACGATATGTAATCAGTGGATGTGACGTGATGCTATTATAAAGGCCTTTAGTGGGAATTTAACCACCTCAGCAATACTTGTACTTTGGCCTCAACTGCAGAAGAAGCAAAGGTTAATACAAGAACTGGCTCAATTAATTTTATATGCACAACTTTGGCGCAGGGATTGGAAGCAAAAGGCTCTTTTCCTGTTTCATTTTGCGGAAATAAAACGATCGCTATTTTCATCTCAAAGTCGAACTCCATTGCCCTTAGCTGCGTTTTTATTGCAGGAATACCTGTTGTTTACTTTTATAAACCAAATGGGGGCCTTCATGTTATAAATCCCTCTCGACTGACATTCTCCCGTATTTATGTATCCATATCCCAGCCCAGTGGGGAGAGACCATGCAGAAGACATTCATGAACTAATTCAAAAGTAGTCCACCACTGAATTATCCTGAGCATACAACCATAGAACGTTCATTGAATGTTCAAGTGTGAACTATTCATTTGAGACTGTTCATAGATCGTTCATTGAATGTTCAAGTATGAACTATTCATTTGACACTGTTCATAGATCGTTCATTTCCAGTCCACGAAGTATTATTCAAAAATGCTTCTTGGTTGAACGAACGAACGATTCAACGAACATCTTTAAACCTTTCAAACAAACCATGTCAAGTTCAAAATCTTGTTAATTCCCAGTAATATTGCATTTATATTCACACTATGTGGCATTATAGGTTTTTAATTAATTAATGCCAAATAACTGTTATCGAGATGTGATGGTATTTTCATAGATTATCAAGGAATTGCCATTTAATAATTATAGTTCTCGAAGTTAATTTTATCCACGGAAATGACTAGGTATATTCGACTTTCTGGACGTCGATACTTCAACATCGGGTGCTAGAATATGCGTGTAGAGTCGTAGGGTGCCTAATAATGCGACATGGGTACAATTACGTTAGGAAGATAAATGATAGGATGTACGAACTAAAATTAGGTACCGTAATTGCACATGCATAGTAATTAATTGCGAATTATATTTTTTTAAATTGAGAGAGCAGGGAAGTCAGTGGAGTGGTAATACGATATGAATCGAGAACCATTTCACGAGAACTATTTTTTTTAAACATTCCTTCATGGTTCATATGTTATTAATTCACAAACAGTTCAGCCACAATTGATCTACGTTGAACATTCTATGAAGTATTCCAATGAATGTTCTTTGCACTATCTGTGAGTGCCAATTGAACGTTCATTGATTGTGCTTCTTGAATGATCTTTGAACGTTTAAATAGTCTTCAATGAACGTTCTTTGAACATCTTTTGGACAATTAATTCCCCACAGGGAGCCTGTGCCCTGCGCAACGGTCACCTTCTTGACATACTATTATTTTCATAATGAATAAAAACACTTGGTAATCTTCCACATATTTATTTCTTTGGCACGACACGTTTCACCACACTGTGGCATAATCATGTGCAGGGTTCTTCGGTTTAGGTCATGCATATATAGGTGAATGGGGGGAGGAGAGGGAAGGCTAAGGGAGGAGCGGAGAGGGGTGGGGGTAAGAACATCCACCATATCCAGCCTGAAACAGTTATACATACTATTATTTTGTTTTTCTCTTTCCCCATCAATCTCCTTCTTACCAAATACCTGAATTGTTTTGAACCATTTCGTACACCCACCTTTCCGTAAACCTTTCCCTACGATTTCGCATATACAGCAGCCAACTCAGAAAAACTTGTTTCCTCATTATCATCAGTTACCCTTTTTCCGTCTTGTAATCTTTTGTTTTTTTACTATCATTACCGTTGTTTTTTATTTAATATATTTATTTCGTGTTAAATCTCTATTAAATTATATTGTTACACATTCAATGTAAAGGCGAACGCTGGCTGCTTTTGGATATGTATTCAATTAAAACGTTCCTTCTCTGCGCTTTTTTACAAGACGAATCATTTTACCATGCTTTTCACCCGTTCCTTGTCTCAAGGAATGCCAGGAATCTTCCGTACCTACCCCTCGCAACCGGCCTCTTTGAGACGGTGTCCTCCGGGGACCCAAGCAGTCAAACATTTCTCGCGTGATTTTGAAAGATCTCTTGGGGACCGGGGCAGGGGAGGGGATGTAAAGGCGAATTGTGAAAGAACCCTCCCTATATAAAGGGGATACCTACATACATAAAAGGAAAAGATACAACAATGAGAGAAACAGCGACCCTTCGAATGGAATCCCCTTCCGAATGAACTGGCTACAATTCAGCTGAAAGTCCCCTTTCCTTCCCACCCTCCCATTTCTATAAGGGGTTGGTCCCCCAAGGCCCTACTTCTCTGTTCCTTTCCAGGAAGTTCACCCCCCCCCTTGAACCCGTGCCCGACAAAAGACTCCTTCCTAAATAAAAGTGTAAACTGTCGATCAAGTAGCTGAAAGGAGGGAGGACGTCACGCCGGGGAGGAACTTGAAAAGAATGCTACTTTTGGGGAAAAAGTTTATTTTTTCTCTTCTTTCTTGACACATCGACCGGGTGTAGTGTTCGCCACGGATAGAGTCGGTTGCAGGTCCCCCGAGCGAGCGTAGGGAACTGTCGCAGTCAGGAGCATGTAAAATCATATCCTGCTAGGTTTAGGAAGTTTAAGTGAGATATAGCTTCACAAAAAAATAATTAATTATTTTTGGCTCATAATAGAGAATAAGATATCACATTTCAAATTATATAAAAGTCTCAGCTACTGATTGTAATAATTCCCGAGATATCTGCCGAAAAATAGTCTGCTGTTGTCTCTTTCCAAGGGATATTTTACGGTTATGCGCTCCTGAGAGACATTGTAAAAAGAATTATGAAATTCGGACAATTATATCTTGTCAGAAATTTTACGGCGTCTAGTTCCGTCTGTTTTCCCGATTATTTTTTAGAATGAATTCATTACTCACCGTGTAACTCTTTTTAAAAATTGCAAAAACCGTTTCGGTTGTAAAAGCATCTTCTGGGTACGGCATGACAAAAATAGACAAGTTTATGACTCAGATGTTTATATTTAGCTAATTTGTACTAAATTCAGTGGTATATAACAAACTTTATGGTTAAGGTAAACATTACCGTTTACTTCATGCTTATTACGGAAGCCAAAATTTTAAAATGAAATCAATATGGTCTCTTCATGGCTAAAGGAAAGTATTGGTCAAACTACCTTAAAATATATCTCACATTGGACCATTAGTGAGTTGTTATAATTGTATGCACACCATTTTGAAGGGTTTTTATCATTTTTATTGGAGCATTATTAATTAATTGGAGCATTAATAAGCTCGTAGTATTAAAATAGAACCAAGTCCCTTAATATTCGACTCGGGGTGCGAAATTTCGTTTCTCAACTTACCGTGTTGCAAAACTTATTTTCGGTTAAAATGCGCTCTCTCCTTTGTGTGAGACGAACATTTAGCATGTATTCCGTGAATACTTAACAAACAGTTTTCGCACGAATAAATCCTCGTATATATTCGATATTAATCAACGAAATGTTCAAACAGTGCGGAGTTCTTTAAACAACGCTGAATCTAAAAATCTTCATAAGGATGAAATGGCTTCAATTTTTACACATTTTCTGTTCCTGAACTATGAACAATCTATATACCTACTTTCTCGTGGTTTAGATTTTCACCCACACAATGTTGCCAAATTTTTGGCGGTTCGTTGACAAAGTGTTTACTCTGCTGCCGCCCCTCATCCCTCCTGCTATAGGGCATGCGTCCCACCTTGTGATTCAAGAGCTGTGCGATATTGTGATGCTTCGACTACAATCAATACTTACGCGATATTAAAAGGATATTGCAAAGATACACTGAGCCATGGGGGAGTGCGATGTGTAGGGCCTTTTGATAATTTTCAATGGTATGCAATCTTATTCTGTATACCTAGGTTGCCTTTCTTCACCAATGAAGTATATTAATTGTGATTTTATGTGACATGCAGTGAAATGTAATTAGCGACGTACGGAAACTTTTACGTCACCTTGAAGTTAACATCGCTGTTATTTTGTCAAATGAACGCCAAGTCCTTACACAGTTCAGTTAATTATTTTTCCGACCGCGGAGGTGTCCTCTGACGAGTGATTCCCCGAATAAATCAGCGTATTTTGCTAAATTCTATGGATCAGGTAGGTTGCATTTTGTACGATACCAATTTCGTATCTGGAATTTCCTTGTTGTTTAATTTCAACAGAATTTTGTTTTTTTTAATTCGAATATCTCATACTTAGATTAAATAAGAGAAACGATGGTACTATGTGGTACGAAACAGAAGGGAATATTGGAGCCATAAAATGCACAATCGGCCATATTGAATGGATCAATTATGCAGTTTATATGCCGAAAACAAAGGTAGTAGTAGCGGAATTGTCGCGGTACCGTAATGATTGATCAAGAAAATGCAATGTGCAATTTTTTTTCCTGGCAAGTACAACATGCTCTTGAATGAGAATTGGATAACATTTAGGGACACATTGGGCGCGATATCCATGCTAGGTGAATCTTTCATTCGCCAAAAAATGAAATTCACTTTATGTTTCAAGACGCCTGCTACTCTCTTACTTAATCAATGATCGCATGATTCGGCCTAGAACACTCCCATCTCCGTTCACCACGTGCTGAAATTTTCTTTAACCCCACCAAAAAAAAAACGGCCCCTCCATCCCCCGCAGTGCTACAGTCCCAACTCTTCGTCACAGCCCCTGCCAATGGAAGGGAAGAGAAAGGCCCCCCGGCATCTCAACCGGTCACCGGTTTTACCTTCCCACCTTAAGCGGGAAAATTCATGGAATCCCAATTCTAAAACGCTCCCTACCCAAAAAAAGTTTTTTTGTCCACCTGTGACATGGTTTCCGGGCATCGTGTCCTCCCTTTCACGGCTCTCTCCTCAAAGCTTCCTTTCCTCCTTTCTGCCTTTTTTTCCTCGTTCTTTCCCAGTTATTTTCTCTCGTCCCCCGCTGTGAGGCTCCCTGTAACACTGAATAGCATAGCGACGCGAATGAACTGAGCTGTGGGATTCCAAGGTATTGGTTCAAGAAGGCCCAATGTGTTTCCATTGGGATTCAACTGGCCAATTATATAGCTCGCGCACAAGTCAAATCCATTCCAAAATTTTCGAAAATCCCGAGTCATTTTTGCATGTTGCTGGGGACTTCAGTTCGACGATGCCGGCCGCAAGTTTCGTCTATGCCATCGAATTCCTCTCGTTTTGTGGGCAGTCCATTTGATTTTCTTCCATTTAATTGGTAGGATTTCAGTATTCCGTTCCTTATTTACTGCGTTGAGGGAGATTCTATACACTTTCGTTCATAAACTACCTTTTTCGCTGCATAGAGTTTTCCCATACTCTCCGCGTCCTCCAGAATCTCTCTTTTATTGCGTATCATTGTGGAGCGGAGAAGCTTAAGTGTGGGAATCCAAGCCATTGGTTCAGGATGACTCCCTCAGAAGAGTTTCCCTGTTAGGATTCCACTGTTGAATTACAGAAATAGTGTTAAAGTCGAATCACATTCAAAATATTCAAAAATCCGCTCTACCTCCAACTTCTCCTTGAAGTTCTTTTATATTTTAGCCGACGATTGCAGCAGAAACTTTAGTCTTTTAATCAATTTCCTCTCGTTTTGTGGGAGATCTATTAAGTTTGCTTTCATTTCATGGGCAAGGCTTTAGGCATCTCACCTCGCATGGGAAGGGTTCTTTAAACTTTCCCGCATAAAGCTAACTTTTTCACTATATTCGTGTCTCAAAGCCCTCTTACTCACTTTGACCCCTAATATGGTCTAGTTACTATATTCATCTTTTTTGTTCCGCGCCGGCTCAAACTTCTCAACTCTATTATCCTCTTCAGAAAGCCATTCCCTCTGACAACTTCCCGCAACCATTTTTGCTATCTTGTCCAAATAAACCAACGCCAACAGTTCCCTTTCTTCCCGTCACATCACTCTATTTCGAGTTTACAGTTATTGCAGTTGACTCTAACAGCATACTTTAACGAACCCTTACGTGTTACGCTGACGTCCAAACAGTCATTTTAAATCAAAATTCTGATTTTAGAATGTGAATCACTTCGCATCTCCATCAATTCCATCACATTTAAAAAACCGTTGGTGTGCATGGAATTGTCCCTCTCCCTTCAAGGATCTAGCAAAAAAACAATATTTCCAGCCTCAAAACAAGATAAGATAGTCATATGTATAAACTGATGAAGTGAAAAAATAAAAAATGTGTTCCCGTAGAAATGTGTGGAGTTCTGGTGGTTGAAATGTTAAATGCTCCTTTTAAGCCTCTTAAATCCATTCACAGATCTCAAATGTTGTGATTGTTTGTTTTGAGGTGGTATCTTGGCTTAGATTTTTTTATCGAAAATCTTTCCGCTAAAAGGTCTCAATGTCTCTACCAACGCCTCAATGATAGCTAACAATTGACGCTATAGTCGTCGAAATCGATAGGGACAATAAACCTTGTGTGCAGTTGTACATAATGTATTATTTTCGAACTCCACTGTTTTAGGTTTCACTTCGTAGATGTTAATAATAATCTTAATTGAATTAAATATTTGTAATTTTCTGCATTTTTTTCTTTTTCACACGACGCGTTTGTCCGTCTTACAGCTTCATCAGGCACAAAAAGTTCAGAGTTCTGAATTTTTTGTGCCTGTTAACACCGTAAGTCGACGGAACCCGTCTTACAAATAAGAAAAAACTATGGAAAAATACGAGAATTTTATTCCAATCATGAATGTTATACCTATGTTCATTATGTTTAATTTTGGAAAATCAAAATTCCTTTTAGCATTGCCTTTCTTCATTAATTTCACTCCCTACATGTTTTATGCCCCGCGTTTGGGATAACATTGTAGGGAATACTTAAGAGAAGGAGCAAGGGCCAGAGAGGCGGCTCGGTGCAGGGCGAGGGGAAACTTATGAAGAGTAGGGCTGGGGATAATCGTTCAGGTCATGGGAGAGTGTGTGAAAACAGTAGGAGAGTTCACAGAAGGCGCGTAGAAATTGTGAGGATAGACAAAAAATAAAAGAGTGACATGGGCAATAACGGAGAGAGAGACGTAGAAGACTCGAGACAAACGACGTGTATTGCGACGAAAAGAATGGCGCAGGGAATGGCGGAACTTTTCGCCCCGTGGAGCCCTTAAGAAGTTGAGAAGTCTTCTTGTCTTCGAAGTGAATGTGAAACTTTTCCCAAGAACTATATTCTTTGCTAGGAGAAATATATAAAATACCTTTTCAGGCATTTTTTCTGTTTCTTTTATTCCTTGAATGGGCGGTATTCCAATAAAATCGCGTGAATAATGAAATTGTCTCAATATCTTTTTAAGGCTTGTATCTCTTCCTTGGCTTGAATAACCGAAAGGACAATATTTTTCGAAACTCCTACGGGAATTAGTCGTATTAAGGTGGTTTGAGCGACATAGATCCCTAGTCATAGTGGAGACCATATTCAAATTTTATTCTTTGATTTCAGCGTCTGTAAGAAGTACGAAATAAATATTGTAATATTAATGGTGCAAATATATAGTTATATATGCCCAAAAATCACGGTAATTAAATGAATAAAGCTACATAAGTCTCTAACTTGACTCATTTTTTCCCGCCGAACGGCTGAAAACCCTTCAAACCGGCGGGTTTTTTTTGCGATTCTGTAAAAGTTACTGTGGTGAGTAATAGATTATTTTTTATAAATAGTTGAGAAAACATTCAATCTACACACCGTTAGTTTTTTGACGAAATCTAGGTGTTATAAATTCCTATTTCCTTCAATATTCTCCCTCTGGAGCGCTCAGCCATAATCTATCCCATGTAAAAGAGTTTATATTTTCAGGCAAATTGCTCTAAAAGTAGTTCGGCAATGGGTTGATATTTTGATATCATTGGAAAGATGAGAGTCGTTTCTTTAAAATGAGGCCAAATTCATCAAATTCTAGGTGAAGTGATTTTTCGCTCAAACTACCTTAACTGGTGAGTTTAGTGAATGATGCGAGGTTAGATGCGGTACAACGAAACCATAACTGCTCGCCCCCAGAAGCTGCAGCTTTTTCACTTCGGGCATGAACGTAATATGACTGCAACGCCTGTAAAACCGTAGCGTCGTCCAGATAGACGGAGAAACGCGGGAGATACCCAAAAACCTTTGTGTCACGTGTATAATATTTCTCCGCGGTAATTTTAGTAGGCTTCAGATTGAAAACTATAGTTATTACTTAAAGTTTCCGTCAAGAAAGTCAAGCATCTTTCGCTTGTTTTTCCGTTCGATTCGACAGAGCTGCTTTAATATGTTCCCTCATCTCACTTCGGAAAGATCGGTCATAGTTTATCGTTGCAACTTCTTTTTGTCTTTTTATAAGCTACGTTTCAAGCTGCCGCTCATTATTTTTGCATCGCTATCCTCCATTGAAGTGCTGTTCAGTGAAGATAATGAATGTTCGCAAGAGATTTCATACACCTGGTCGCGAATTTTGTGCCGTAGAAGCCGCTTTCATGTGATTCAGACATGCGTCACTTGAATCGTATGGTGGCGTGACTTCGTGGCCATTTGCGTGGCGGAAGTCTTTAATTAATTCACGAATGAAGAATGGTGTGACAATGAGTGTTAACTTTTAAGTTCCCGGAGATTATCGACGGTGGATAACCAGTGCTGCATACGTTTTAGTTCAATTGGATGAATTAAAAGACGACAATAATATTGCCTCCATCTGTCCAAAAAACTGACAAGGTGTGACATTTTAGGGTCATCTGCTGTATATATTTTTCCCACAGATGAAAAGTATATCATGATATAATGCTATTAAATGGGAAAAACTGCCCCATCGTGAGTTATCTTGATCGTTGAAATAGTTAGATATTTATGAAATGTTCGCCTGTTCGATTGATCGATTTCATGTATATAGATCAAGGTGATAAAAAAACTCTCTCTGACTGTATGAATGAATAGACTCTAAATACAGGTATCTATGTTTCTACAGGTCTTGTTGCTCTTACGTATTGCATTTTATAATTAAATTGTAAGTTGAACGTTTCACCCGTGAGATCGCTGGAAATGTCAAGTCATGTCCTTAGGTATTTTATTAGACAAAGTTAATTTTTGATTCCGCGTGGGCAAGCGGGCTGTCAATTTTATCTAATGTCGCTGCAAAAGAGAATAGACGTCTTTTCACCTACTTCTTCTTTATGGAGTCCTTTGTCAGGGGCGGAATTCCTACTTTTCACCTGTCAACCCAGCTCTACCCTAGCTTGTACAGATCGGTACTCCGTTGTCTGCTCAGGCAGCCTAACCCGTATACCTGAGTAACATTGGGCTTGACCAAGTTCTCTCTCCATGCTTTTGTGACTCAATCAGCCTTTATCCAGGAATAATTTAACCTGCCTTCATCCAGGAAGCGAATTAATTAAGTGGGCATAAGGTTGAAGAAAAATGAGCAAAGTAGCAAAGACTTAAGAATGAGAATTTTACTATCGAGAGACGGGTGCAGCAACAGAAGGGAGCTAATAGCGGTGGTCTTGCAAAGTAATGGCTGGCGAAGAGTTGAATGTGGAGTGTGGCGTTGCATGGTGCAGACACGTGTACTCTGATAATGGGCGACGAGATTAGGCGTTAGGAGTTTGAGATGTTGGTTTGGAGGAGTATAAAGAAAGGTGGATGGAAGGGAAGAACAACGAGGAAGTGCTTTGTATGGTGGATGAGAAGAGGAAAATTCTGGAGAATGTTAGGAGTAGGCAGAGTAGGTGGCTGGAATTGCTGATGAGAGGCGAAGGGATGATGAATGCCGTAAATGAGGGGAGAATGTTGGGTAAGCGGGAAAGGGGAAGAAAAACAGACATTATGGACGCGATGAAGAGAGGTATGGAGGTAAGAGAGGAAGAGGAGGAGGTATGCTGAAATGAAAGAAATTGTTCAAGGCGATTGGGGTCTGTACCGGTAAAATAAAGAGGATTATTACTCTCTTCCATTTAAACTTACCTAAATATTAGATTTCCCTGATAATAATAATCCTGCTTTTAGCTCTCCCGCACTCCTTCCCCTTCTATTTAATCCCCTATCTAATCCATGAACCCATCGCCGGGTCCGTCTAAAATGGTTTTTTAACTTTCACCAGATCAACTCATCAAATCAATCTTTTTATCCCCTTATCTTTCGAGTTTTTACAGTCCTTTATCCTCTTTAACGTGAATATGCATGGATTTCATTCTCTTTTGAGTTTTGATTTGTGTAAAAGGAGTCTCAAAAGGGTGTTTTTTTTCTTATTTTTTCTCCATTAAAATCGGTAGAGACGCTGTTGACCTTGCTGTATGAGCTTCTAATGTTCCATACATATTTCAAATTTGCCACTTTATTAGGAGGAAATCTTAAATGGTTTTACTGAGATTACAAATTTAAGGGGCATTGGGCGAAAGGAAATTGTATTCCTTATAATGACATAAATGGGAAAAAGTTGGCCTCCGGGAGCATAAAAAGGACTCTCCACTATGTAGTTTTAAAGAGAGATTGAGTAAAAATGTCAATTTTAGCGTTAAATGCTACAGTTCTCTTTTTTCGCCCATTTAAAATAATTTTGATGAATTTCATCTGTAACAAACCACGTTGAACAAAAAGGTGATTTCTTAAGAAGCACTAGACATAAATGGAGACGAAATATTTTCTATGCACCCTCAAACCTTTCAGGTGTTTTAAAATAGCATTTGATTTTAATGAAAAAATGCCAGGATGTTATTATCTCTAACTCACCTGCTAGTAGTCAAATCACTGGTTCTTGCGCACTCTTTCCATAGGATATGATTTACTGCTCGATGAACGCTTGTTTTGCAACCTCCAAGGCAGCTTGTTTGTGCATCAGAATGGGATCCGCCCTTGGGCAACTGTGCAGTTGGCCTCAACGTCTTTAAAGGTTTTACAATATTTCACCAAATTAGAAAAAATATACGTCAAATAGTCATAGTATTAGTCCAATGAAGTGATATTTTTAAGTTTTGTGTGTATTTGGGAGTTTGGTGTGAATCGAGGAAGATATTCCACAGAGGAAAAATAATTCGCCTAGACCGAGATTCGAGCCCGAATCCCTCGATTTCGCGCCGAGTGCTTTAACCACTTATGCTATCGAGGCGTTCTTTTCCTCTGTGGTTTTCTTTTCAAGGTCAAGTCGAATGAGTTTTCCTCTGTGGAATATCGCACTCATGTGCACTTGCGAGTGACTCCGTAAAGGTAAATGCCGTGGCTAGTAGTCCCGCTGTCCTCAAAATTATTCTAGGAAGAGTTATAAATTAATGTAAACATATACTTTACGTGAGGAAAATTTAATTTATGATATTTTCTTGAGGTTTGCGTGCGGGCAATTTCCGGGTTTATGCGTACTCTTTAATAGGTCCATACATCCATGTTATCCTAATATCACTTTCGTAGACCCCACCATGTTTTTGTGTATTTTCTTGTGCCAGCAAACAGCCTTATTTTTATTACCCGTGTAGTTTTGTATCCGGAATGGTTGTTTGCAGTAGAAAATTGAAACCAGGAGTATTATCATTACGTTTTGGTGATTTAGGCTTCACTGGAAAAAGATTAAAAATTATTCTTTTCAATAATGGATTTGGATATTTAGCACTTGGAATATGGGGTAATTCCGAAACTCTAAGTATTCATGTACTTCGATGCAGATGGTGGTACTTGAATCTCAATTTCTCATCCACCGGTCATATGGCCATCTGCTTCATTATTTTTCAGCCTGCAACAGTATACCATCGGAAAAGGGGTTCAAGGAGGAAGGTGCTTTGGGGTGAAATAGGGGAAGAAATACGAGGACGTTTAAATTTGCATATTATCGTTTCCAGTGAATATTTTGTTGTATCCAGTGGTGAGGTCCTCTTATATATCTGATAATTACTGATGGATAAGTTTCTTGTTTGATTTGTTTTTCAACAGTGCTTCTGAAGTGAATTTCGACTGAAAAATATGTATTAACGGTCAATACCTAACGATATTAAATGTCATTTAGGCATCAGTATCAAAAAGAAGACTTTGATTCCCAAGGCTGAGCCCGAGCTAGAATTATCCATTACCTCATTTATTTCAGACTTTCATCGACATTTGACTTTATATTGAGCAAATGAATCATAACCCGTCATTTTCCCTCTGATATCGCAAAATTGGACTTCGATGTGGAGAATGAGATCAAAGTCGTTTCATCAAGTGTATCTCGATTTAATTAACATTTCATTCGAAAATCGCCCGTCGATAAAATCAAGGAAAATTTTATTTTCAAATCTCTTGGGAGAGGAGCATGCTGGCCTACTTTATATCTTCCGGTCTATTCAGCCTCGTGATTCGTTTTTCTCGTTTTATTGATTGAAGCAGAATGAAAATTCAAAGTGAAGTCAGCGAGAGTGAATCACGAAACTGCAGAACTACATATCTCCCCACCCATTTGGTCTCAAATCAGGACACGGTGGATTATTTCTTAAGGAAAAACAGTTGAGCAACGATCGTATGTTCGGGAAAACTCTGCTGCAGCTTGTGGGCGACAGAAATATATTAAAAGAAAAAGCGAATGAAATCGACCTTCCTCAGTCATTCATCCCAAATGTTTTCGTTCGATTTCCGTATGGGCCGGGATAATCGATTTGTATGCACTGCTGAGAAAAATGCGGACATCGAATTCTGAGTTGTGTAGATTGGAAGTGATTGGGTTGGACTTCATACTAAGAGATAGGTTAAGTGAATACGACCACGCGTGTATAGCTCCCGCAGTATTTCCTGGAGCAGACCTGCGCGGCAAGGAGGGGAGGCAGAACAGGAGGGGGAGGAGAGATAGGACGGAGGGGAAGATAGGGAGGCTACGTGAAAAGGCGAGATAGTAGAACCAAACTAATTTGTGGAAATGGCACGAGGCACTTAAACGAAAGGCAAGTGGTTAAAATCACCCATCGCTATGGCATTACCCGGGACCTTGTGGTCTCATAGTGATTCGAGGCGAAACGGGACGGCGGGTGAGTCATCCAACTTCTCAAAACCCTTGTGTTGGCCTTACAACTGACCCTCCACACTAAGCAATCTTCCTCCCTCCATTTCGCTGGGTTTTGAAAGTTCCATAGCCCATGCCCAGAAATCGTCCTCTGCGCAGCGCCAGTAACTTTTGCGAGAGCTATACGCGACCACTGAGGCATACATTTTTATTCTTGTTTTGGTTCTTTCATTTTTCCTTCGACTTCCTCCTCTTAACTTGGCGATAAAAAACGAACGGCAGAAAAGGGTGCATGTTGCCGGTATGGCTTGGGCATATGTTTTTTATTATTTTACTGCTCCACAACCCTCTCTCCCACTCCTCCATCCGCTCCCCTTTCAATATTTACTTCCCAGTTTTTCTCTCTCTCTCTCTTAGTGAGGAAAAAAGTTTTGCTGCTTCCCAATTCCCTTTTTCCCTTCTCTGCCCTCAGCCAAGCTCAGTTTTCTCGCAGTTTCCTTTCTTCTTTCTGCTCCTTCTCTTTTCTTCTCTTCCTATTCGCTCCAGCCTAACCTTTACACCTACCTAAACTCTGTCTTCCTCCCCATCCCTCTTCCAACCTCCTACCCTCTTTCGTCCTCTAAAAATGATTTTCTCTTATTTCGCTTTCCTTAAGCCCTGTACACACGGGGACATTCATGGTGCCAGAAGTTCCTGGAAACCCTGCGCCCGACCATGTCCGATAGATTAGAGGCAAGCTAGCGATGGTGACCGACATTTAGCCACAGTGTATACACACGAAGCCACAGGCAATTACCAAGTCGTAGAAGGAAGTTAGCGCGAGTGAATGCTTTGCGTATGAAATGGACGTTCAATTGGGGATGTAATAACAAGTTTTCAACAAGCCATAATCGCACCTCAGTAGAACTTCATTGGTTACGATATCACCACGGCGCAAAGTTGGGATGTAATAATAGTAAAACTATGAATTGTTTATTTGAGTAGTGTTAATTAGTCTTCATCATTGTTATCAATATGCTTTTTTGATGGAATACATACTCGCTGATCATGCAGCTGCGCATAACTGCTCAGAATAGTACTAAATAGTATTCACCATAAGAAATAAAAAAATGATTTTAATACTCGCTGATTAGTTGGGTCCTTATTCATCACTTCCACTTCATTAACTTTATCTTCATTCAATTTTATTTCTATTATAACAAAAAGTAAATGCAGAAATTGCCGATGGGAAAGATTTCCGCGCTGCAAACATGTTTTAACCGCCATGCTCATCTCCACTGTGCAAATATATATTTTTAAAATTTTTGGCTGCCCTAGGCTAGGTACTTTGTGAACTTTAAACATTGTGAGTACATAATACTTATCCCATTTGTTATTGTGGCCAGTTCACTTACTTTAGCCACAAGATGACGTAACCTTTTCGTCAAACGTATCAAATGTGGTGTCATTTAAATACTTAGGTGTGACCCTCACCCAGGACCTATCTTGGTAGAAACACGCACTGGAAATCTGCGGGACGAGCTAATCGTAAAATTAGATGTGTTAAATGGATACTAGGAGAAAGTGACGAGAAGGTTGAAGAGCAATGTTATTTTTCTCTCGTGAGACCTCACTTAGACTACGCTGCTATCATATTGGACCATTATGAAGTAGTATTAGTCTTAGCATTACATCGAGGACAGCAGAGAGCAGCTAAATTGGTAAAATATACACAAAAAATGTTGAAATTCGTCATGAAAAAGTCATTTCCCGGTCAATTCAAATGATTTTTTTCATGGCGAATTTCACCATCTTTGTTTTATATCTTCGCACCCGTGTGCGTGACTGTGTACCTCATCATTTGCGCAAAAGCAATGATTGGAGAATTGTAAAACTTTGTTACGTTAAATATACTAGTGCGATGGAGTTGTTTAAGAAATTGGAGCGGTAATCTCTCACTGATCGAAGAGAAAAAAATCGGTCATATCTTTTGCGTAAGTTTGAAACAGCCTATTGTTTTTTGTACGTTCAACACATATTGCGAGAGCCAACTTATTACGGTAGAAACGATTGCAGAACCGAATATTAAAAAAATAACATTTCCGCGGACAAAAAGGAATCCTAAATGTTGCAACATTTATGTTTATGAAATTCCCACCCTCGATAGGTAGATTAGAGTTAGTACTTGTGCCTATTAACATGTCATTATTACTAACGCCTGGTCCCACCCAAAATTTCGGAATAATTTTTTCTCCATGAATCAGTTTTCGTATTATTCGTGAATAAATAGTATTAGTTATACTAATCAGAATTTTTATATCATAACCTATGTATTGAATGTTTGCCACTCGAAGCTCTCTTGTAATGTCAGGTTTGGACTTTCTCGTCTGCGACTTGCGGCATGGGAAAGGTGTGGGGTTGACCTTGAACTGGTACGAATATTGCATGTCTGGTGTGGATTATCCCGGTGCCACACACACTGTATAAGGCTTGCGCGATAATTCGTAGGTAGAGATGACTTTAATTGAATTTTATTTACATTTTGGAGTGGAATATTACGTTTTTGGTTGCAAAGGGAGTTGACCAATTTACATAAAAATCTTAAGTGGACAGTAAAATGGAAATCAGTTTACATTATTAGTGAAAGGACATCAATATACGAATTGTTTTTCATCTTCTTTTGGCAACGATCCTGTCTTGAAAGACATTGGTGCCTGTAGGGAATTCACTAAACACCTCAAGAGACAAACTGTCCCAATAACAAATGGTTCCCTACGTAATAGAGTGAAATTTGATTGTTTCAGTCTTGATTTCATGGAAGTCAATGATATTTATTTTATAATAAACAACTTTGCGGTTTTTCACGCTTTATTTAAAACTGCGATCGGTTCTCCTTGATAAGATCTTCTGCCAAAAGATGCCTTATCAAGGTGAAATCTGTCGCAGTTGTAAATAAAGTATGGAAAAATACTAAGTTTCTTTTGCTAAAAAATGGTTAATAGAGTTAGTTGCTTTGTTTGAGGCAGAAAAATTTACTCTCACTTGGACTGATGGTCGTGGCGATAGTAGTTCGGTGTTTTTAGTTCTGCACTTCGAGTTGACTATGCTTGAACTAAAAAAAAACAATTAGTAAAATACAGTCAACTGTGGACTCCTTCTGTGGGTATTGAGATCCTTCCATCTAGGCCACTCAACTTAAAACTTACACTTTCCCTTGTATTTTACTTACTGTTAACGTAACGTACGGCTTTCCACAGAGCAGATTCAAATTTATTATGTATTGACCTTGATATGCATTCCATTTGGAACAGTCATATTCCAAAATGCTACCAGTGTGAAATGATCCATTTATTTGACTATTAAGAAATCATGCTTCCGATTTCGCGTAGTTTAAAACACCATTGCAGTTACTTAGGTTATATGGCTCATTCGTATCTGAGGATAACTGTACATTCAGGTATTTCGGAGTTTGTGCTCATTGTAGGAAATCACCATCAGTTATGTAGTTATAAAAAATGCAATTACTTGGCACAGTCCCCAGTTAGGAATTTTTTTTTACTCCGAGTTGCGACTTCGTCCGTTTACACCTCTGCTCCCCCCAAATTTATATCCCCTTCCTCCGGTTAAAAATTTAAAACATTATAATTTAAAGTAATTTAGTGGGAAATCCCTAATTTATTTTGAGTGTCCTTACAGGACGCCACTGCTTTGAAACAAGACGCTAGAAATTTCTTCCGTTCTTTACCGGAAACCTTCCTTTAATCACTTATAAAATAATCTGTAATCGCATGCGACATATCGTACGTGAGGTGAAGGATGGATTTATGTTTTTAATCACATTTTTTACTCCTCTGATGTCCACTTGAAATGATTCAATTTCAGTGTAAATTTAATGAAATGGCTTACGTTACTTCGGGTCGTCATGAGTTTATATCTCCAACTTGATGGCATAGGTTGACTGTCGTTGCGAACGGTTCAACGGATGTGTGCGGCAAAAAAATGCGTAAAAAATATTCGTGTTGGCCGAAGATTTTTCTTTTAAGTAATTATAGTTGCTCTTCCCCTTGTCAAGATTGGCTTGTTTGCCCTTCGTAAACACTCATCCCTCTTCTGCCCGTCTCCATCGCCGTTCGCATACTTACGAACCCCCGATATCCCCAAACGCACACATACCACCCTATCTCCCCTTAAGGCCTCTTTTCTTTCCTCTATCCTCTATCCATGGGTTGGAGGGATTTTGGATCGCCAGTTAGGTAAATTAATAGGGGTCAATTTTAAACGGTCAAGTATTGTTTAAGAAAGCATATTAGTATTAAGCACCTGTTTTCATTGTCACAGAGAGAGCTAACTGCAATAACTACAGTTGTTAAGTTTTTGAAAAGTATAAAAATGTGGTTATCTATGTCTAATTTTAAGCACGTCCTAAAATCGTCAGTGTTTTAATCTGGTATGTATTGTCAAAATATTAAACATACATTACATCACATTATTATATCTAAAATATTTTATAATTATGTTAGCCTGCCAAAAAATATTTTTAGTTTGGCATTTAAGAATTTTTTGCACCAGCCACTAGCTCACTGCCTCAAAATTATAGTTGAAGTTAAAACTAAAACTTTTTGTCCCTTTGGTATGACTATATTCCACCGTAATAGGTATTGTACATAGTATACATGTTACTATTTATTGTATATTTTTAAAATACGCATTTACATGTCAAATTGGTGGAATAAATATCTTTATTCATTCATTCGTTCATTTGGGTCCTGTCGTTGATGTACCTGCATTTAAATGATCATTCTCCGTGATTGCATCTTGTTTCTTCTCGTTCTCCAACCGTGGACCTCGAGAAACAATTGGTTTACTTGGCTCTTTCTCTTCTCCTCCGAAAATTTCTTTATTTTTCGCTGTGTTTCCTCCTTCCTTCTGGCCTGTTATTTTTGACCTTTTTACTTTATTTTTCCTGGAATCCCTTAAATCTATCAACCTTCCTTAGAAAAATCTCTTCTTCTAGATATCTTTTAGATGGACGCTAACTTCATCATATCTTATTTTCGTAGGCTCAAATCATTTTTTCTTGGCTTTAATTTGGTGATGTAGATGAATATTTTCTTGGTTAGTCTCCAACCAATCATTCTTAAGTTTGTTGTGCCAGAAAAACTAGTCTCCTGCTGAACTTTTTGTCTGTGATCTTCTCCACTTTTTTGTGAATATCTTTATGTTTCCTTTTCTTCATTGTGTCATCTTCTTTTTTTCCTGTCAAACGATTTTTCTCAGGTAAATTTTCCGGATTCCAAAGTAAATGGGTGTACTTGATACATTTAATGTCTAAAACTCACGATAAAATGAGAAACTATATTCTGTTGGCACTCAGTTGGCTACCTAAATAGACATGTTCTCGTGCGTAGAATGTCTGCATCGATTCTAGTAGTTTACTAACCAGCAGTTTAATTTCAATTGCCTTAATGCAAGCTTTAGACAGTCTGCTCACGGGAAGGAAAATTCAAATAGAAATCGGGAAGGCATAGAAGCGTGGAGTTGGTTTTCAATTTTTTCGAAGCTTTTACCGTGGCTGTGATGATATCCCAGTTATGGCAACTGAATTTTAAGCAAAATTCGACATTGGAATCGATGATCAAATAGACATTCTGACATTTTGGAGTTGGTGCAAATAACATAAAATAGAGATTACTTTCATATGAGAATGGAATCTATTCCTTCAGGCCTAGGTTCAACAATGTATTCATATTTTCAGTCTAATTCAACTCTATGAAAGGCATTACCTTCTGATATGCACACCGGCTTTCACCGTTGTGTTTTTCTCTGAATTTTCTGAAACAGTTTTTCCCCAAACTTCGGTGATTCGTATATTTATAATCCTACCACTTATCAAGTTAGTTGGTCGATTGTGAAATTGTACACAAATATGGGATGGTTCTCTTCCTTCAGCTTGAAATGTGGGGAAAGAGTGCACCCTGTGTTTTCTCATAGCATGCGAGTTATGTGGCTTTGTCCATACTGTATATTCTCAGCATTGTAAATGAGAAGTTGTAACTTTGTAATACCTCATGTATTCATTAGAAACGACCCAGGTTTTCAACTTTGTACGTCATCACCTGATGATGACGTGCAAGGTCAAAATCATCTGGGTCGTTTTTAATGAATACATGTTGAATTACAAAGTTACTGTTTCTCATTCACAATGCTAAGTAAATTCCAGCAAGTCATGCCTGAGACACCGAAGTGTATATTCTCAGTTTACGGCCGCTACACCATGTAATTTATCTTCGGTAAAATTCCTTCATATCTCCAGTAAAAATATACCCAGTTAAATTGATAACCAAGTAAACTCTGACTAAAGTGTTTTAAGTTACATATCTATTGTTGAAACAATTGATACATGCTTAGGTTGCGACGTCCGTATCTTGGTCCTGGTCACCGTATCAACTGACACGTTGTTGTTTCTAAACGAAAATACCTCTGGTAGACAATTTTTAAAGATCAAGCACTAATAAGATGACACACAGTTTGATTCGATGGCTGAAACATTATGTGTGAAAAATAACAACGAACGTCACTAAAATAAAAAATAAATACACCACTCCAATGACAGGGCTCGCAGGCGGTAAAATAGCCGCAGACGCGTCGCGCTCTTTTCAAAGGAAAACAGGTACCTACTCAAAGAGTTAGGTGAAGGATAAACCAGCAAGTTGGAAATATACCTCATACAATGTGAAGCATAACAGAAGAAACAGGCATCTCGTACTATCGGATTCTCAGAAACTTAAAATTTGATACTTTTTGCCACGGGTACGCCTACCGGAGGATTAAAGAAATGTTATTTGTTGGTGAATACTGACCTCGGAAATTTTCCGAGTAGCCTCAACCATAGGTTCAAGAAAAGAGTGGATCGTGTCTTGACGCACGAACGTAATCCTTGTAACTTTTTTGCGAAAAACAATACACCCAGCAAGGCCATCACGGGCAATTTTTTCATAGATTTATAAATGAATTATTGAATTTTTGGAATGTATTTCCATTTTGCGTCGAAATAGCTAAATAATTTCAGTACAACAACGATTCCGCTGCTAATGGCGGTTGAAGAAACAATACGTATGAATCCAATAACCTTATGAGATCCTTTGGTTCGTTCAATATGCGTTGCAGATATATTCGATACATTTATGGGTGTCATAAATGGTCTCATAACTTATTTGGCTTGATACAATGGATCTAAATACCCATGAGTTCCATTTGATGAAGATGGCGGATATGCAGTGAGCCGCGTGGAAGATAAATTACTTGGTATAAGAGCTATTATGTGTTGAATTAAGAGTTTATATACTTAGGCTGACTATTAGAGCCTAGTTAAAAAAATCTTCTGAAACAGGCTGAAATATTGGCGAAATAGCCATAAACTAATGTATTAGGTAAATAATTTAGTGGAAATTAATCTGCTGTTTGATTATTAATAAATACTAATTTGAAAACTTTAAAATATCATTGACAGTTCGTGAGAATTATTTAAATAGGTACTTATATATTTTTTGAAAAATGCGTACGCCCACGCCATGTGTCAGTTACGTGAGAACGTTAATGGGAGTTTGCTTGACATCTATTGTTGCACATCTTAATCATTACTCATAGGAACTGAACCATACGTACGTATGCGTAGTCTTATAAGTATAGTAGAGATATGCATAAGTTATTTATAAGCAAAAGATAGACATACATTAACATTGTTCAGCGGAACAAGAGTAGACCAGTCATCCGGAACAATGGCTATTGAGATATAAATGATGAAAGCGATAGTTCATGCAATTCGAATTAATTTAAGATTTTTTTAACGTAATAGGTTTCATAACTTTCGATTCCACTGCAAAACTTTCGTGTAACTGTCATAATATCAATACTTTCGGTGTATCAACTGCACAACCGATCCGTTCAATATGGCCTATCGCGTATTTTAGTGGCCACAAGATTCCCGTGTGCTATCTTACCTTATAGTACTATCTATACCCTTTTTAAATCTATCAGCCTTAAAGATTTAGGGTTTGCGAGAATTCTATTGCGGTCCCTTTGCTTGCGCTTGTTCGTCTTTTCTTCGAAAAGGCGCAACATGTGCATTCCATCATTCTTTATAGCCGGCGTGGGGCCTTTCGCTGACTATCATAAATCTTCGCATTGAGCGAACTGGGTCCAAAGGGCTCGCCGAGCCATGAATCACTCCCCCTCTCCCACTCCATGCTACCGAGTCCCACTCTCTTGGTGCATATCACTCCACCCATCCGTGCAGACCCCCCAACCCCGTTCATCCGACGTGTTGGCTTACCCATTGCAATAAATTACTTGTAATTACAACACATCTAACCTAGTTTGGTAAAATTTTAACTTTAAATGGGAAGGCGGAATGAAAGCAAAGGGCTCGGTGCCTTCGGTCGTAAATATTTCCGCTTTTCTTTCCTTCACTACACTTTTTTATCCTCCGCTACGCTTTTCTTTTTGCCACTATGCTATCTTTTCTACATTATGCTTTTCTTTCCTACATTACGATTTTCTTTTCTCCACTACGCTTTCCACTTCTCTTCTACGCTTTTCTTTTTTCCTCTACGCTTTTCTTTTTTCCTCTACGTTTTTCTTCCCCCCGCTACGCTTTTCTTTTCCCATCTACACTTATATTTCTCCCATCTTAAGCACCCAGAAACACTCTCAAGCAAAAATCTTTTCCGGAAAGGTAAAATACTTATTTCAGGTGCCGTTTATACTTATATTTCATACTTTATGTCCTGTAAAATGCGCAATATGCATATTGATTTATAGATTTGTTTAATGTGACATAGTCGCATGGAATGGATTTCATATTTTAAAAGTGAAGGCATTGTTAATACATCAGTGTAATCTTTAGTTTCTCCGTTAATACATTTCGCAGGACTTTTACGCTGTTTATTTGTGCGGGCGTTTTTATTGTTTTTTTGTAAGGATACATAGGTACTATAATAATCACAAGGTATTGCTCTGTTGACCACCTTTACGATGGCCACAAGTGGACACACTTCTCTATTTTTAGTCGTTGGTTTTAATTCTAGGGGCAAGTGACGAGGTAATTCAATGAGCACAACTTTGAAATTTCCATTGATCCATGATTGTTGGTAAAGCATCATCAGGTGCAACCAATCATCATATTTAAATCCGTGGAAAACACATAGTTGTAATGAAGAGCTCTCGGGTTTCTAACCAGGTGATGTTGGTGAGTGGCTCCGGGTGATGTAGGAGGTGCCACTCACCAACATCACCCGGTACGGATCCCGAGAGCTCTACATTCTGAGAATTCGCCTGGAAAGCGTGAAATCTTACCTACAATTGTGTTCATTGAATAATGGATTTTTTTCACACCTCTCGATCTCTATCTTATGAGAAAAGTGGTCTTATACGACCAGCTGTGTTGCACCATCACTTTATGCAATTTAACCTTTTACTTACTCTATATCCAGGTGAGGTCTGGAGCGGAAAATTTGAGGAAAGACTCAGCAATTCGATTTTCCGATTCGGTCGACATGGATTGCGTCTCTCTATCTCCATTCCATTTACACGTTTCCCCTCATCGGTTTACTTGTAACCCTTACAGTTATTTAAAGTACCAGAGGTGGTGCTAGGCACACTCAGCCTTAAACGAAGGTGACGCCGTTTCTGCCATTTTGAATTCCGTGATTCACCATTACCTAAAAGGCCTAAACGTTTTTATCTACACTTTTTCTGTACTACATAAATTGTTGTGCACTTTCATGACTTCTAACCTATTTCAAGAAGAAATATGCAAGTATGAGTAACTAAAATCATATCGTGTGCTCTTGATTACTTATGCTACATCTGGTGTCTTCTAAACTAAAAAGAATGAAATCCCGGAGGTGATCAGGAAATTCAATTAACATTAACATTTCTATGAAAATTTATTTCTTCCACTATCGCACATCACGCATTTCTGTTTATAATAAATAGTCCAATTCATTAAACAACAAAATAAGTTTTTACATAGCAAATATTTCACTTCAAAGCAGAGGGCAAAATAACTCGTTAAAATATTCGTCCCGTCCCAGGATCTCGTACGGCAATAGCAGTACAGGACACTCAGTGTGGTGGAAATGATTCCACCTGAATTTCGTCACGCCACCTCTTTTGAACGATATATTCTAAGTTGTTACCTCGCGAGTCTTTGAGGTAGCCTTTTGTAGGAGTATCTGTTAATTAATTTGGAGGGGGAGCCAGTGGGAGAGAATTTTGGTGGATGGTAAAAGGCTCTTGTGAGAATAAACGGCGGGACGTTATGTCTTCGTCCTGGAAAAAAGGAAGATCCTACCTCTTATCCATTGGGGAAATAAATAGTGCTGGAAGGCCCTGTTTACGCAGCCCTAATGTGGTTTTAGGAATGTGGTGGAAGAAGTTATTAAATAGACGTGACGAGAAAGTTGGGGATAGTGGTTGAAATACTCTTGGATGGCCGTTCGGTTGAAGGCTGCGTGGTGGAAAGGAGCGGGAAGATTTCATTAAGGAATAGTGAGGATGTCAGCGTGGAGAATGTGAGGAGAGAGTGACTGCGGGAGAAATAATGAATTAAGGACGTGAATGACGTGTGCTTCGGTGGAAAGGCCGAATTATTTCCTCCAGTGTGTGCTGTCTCGTTAAAAAACGATTGAATTCTCTTGGGATTTTTTCTCTCTTTTCATTTTCCTCTGTTTGGCTACCCATGTAGCAGAAGAAATCAAAAGCATAATTTTCACACTATATTAATGCAGGCTGATCCAGATTTCAGCATTTGGTGCTATTATCAAGGTAAACTGAAACCTTCATATGTGCACATATGAAACTCCCTCCTTTGTTCTGTTTGGTTAATCAGGATCATAAACGACAATGATTAAATGCATTTTTTTTAAAGTCATCTCCTTTTTAGCTTCACGTTAATTTATTTCAATATTTCATTCAGGGCCTTTTCATTTCTAATGGCAAAAATATTAGAATTTATTACACCAGACTGAATTATCTGAACTGTCTCGGTATTATTACCGGATGAAAGTTGTTGTAGCCAAACCATGTTATTTGTTTACATACTCTTAACCCGAAAATAGCCTCTTGGGCCTTTATATCGATCTTTTGTGACAACATTGGACATTCACTGACGATATGTTTAAAAACCACCCAGCCCACGACCTGAATCCCCGACCCTAAGGATAGTAGGTGAGGACGTTACCCCACCGCCACCAAGACCGACAAAAAAGTTGCAATAGTTGCTATTTGGGTACTGTTCAAATTAAGCTACTTTTTGGGTCATGCTTCGAGCGGTATCAAGACTTTCTAATCCTCTCGTCGATGCAACTCGTTTGATAAACACACACAACCATGCCCTGGGAGGCGTAAATTTCCTACCCAGGCGGGATTCGAACCCGCAACCTTCGGTTCGGCGAGGACTCTACCCCGCCGCCATCGAGGCCGGTAAAGCTTTGATGTGATAGCTAGCGTATCATCCTTTAACCGCATAACACCCGAGTTTTTCATTCGCAAAGACGAAAAAACGGCAGTTGTCCTAGCACCTTGTAACATAAGTTCATGTGGCGGTTGATAGGGAAAGAAGTAGATCACGATGTTTTGATAACACGATTTTGTGTGGCAAATGAACACGAGCCCTAGTGGTAACAGGGTCACCAAGAAGCCACCTTTCCATCCAACTGGTCGTATCGGGCGAAAGCGAGGGAGTTTTTGGACAAGACGTCTTTCCGGCGGTGGCGAACGACTTGAAAGAAAAAGATTTAGAGCGTGAGAGATTAAATCGGGCGATGGGGCGTGTTTCATTCCCGGTGATGGGATTTTGGGAGGCGGCGGAATAGTAGTAGAGGATTAATGCTCCTTCTCCTCCCATGCTTTCTGCTTTCGTGTACCTCGTCGACGCGATGTTATCAAAGAAAGATCCGTTCTGTAATTCCCCGTTTCCACAGCAGCCGTAGGGACCAACATACCTGCGACTTAGAGATAAAATCGCTGTGGTAATGCTCGTTCTTACAGCAGTTGAACGTCGTTCCTAACGCTGTCAACCCTACAGTGGTTGACTACGGTTTTGTGGGAGAGGTAGGTACTTGAAATTAGACGCGCGATAGTCAGAAAAGAATCACAAATTGAATAACGGCGTGATTTCTGTGTTTAAGAAATAGAGAAGAGGGTCATTTGCTCTTGAAAACATTCCGAACGTCGCATAAGGTATCATAGGTGTGGTAATTCTCATATCGTTTGAAATTAGCTGCTTGATTTTTCACTTGTTCGCAACAGTTCCAGAGGCTGGAAGCACGGAGTTAACACCTGTAAATCCAAAGCGGTGGAAGCGTGTGTAGGTTTTTTTATAACGCCGGTACCTACATCAGTAGTGGAAACGGGACATAAGCGCTTGGGGGAGACTTTCACGCACCTTTGGTTCGCCTTGGACTACTCGAGTAGAAAGACGCCTCTTACAGGGCCGAGGGTGATGAAAGGGTTTACGTGAGACGGCGGGGACTCGAATTGTAAGAAGATACGATGGAAGGAAGGGGCGTGATCCCCTTCTTAAGATTCTGAGCCTTACCTCTGGGCAATGGTTGCACGGGAAATAAGTAGGAGGCGAGGAAGCAGAGGGCTCGGGTCTTCTCGAGCGCCGAGAGGAAAATTTATCGCTTTTTTTTTTCGTTGCTCGGCTTATTCCTCGAGTCGAAACGAACGAGGTAACGAAGGGATATTTTTATTTTTGTTTTCATCATCCAGGGGGGCGATTTGTTCTAAGTTCGTCCTAAGGGCGACTTTATTTGTTCGTTTTTTTCGGATCAGACCTTCACGTCTGTCCTTATATTAGGGTGTGGGTGAAATATGAGATCATCCCATTCCGAAGTGATTGAAGTTTTTTGTGTCGGTGTCCAAGGAGCCATATTTTTTGTGGCCATCTGTCAAGGTCCAGTTTGATTACTGGTTCTGCCGGCCTTTTGTTTTACCCTCTATCAACTCCGGCGTTAGCTGCGCTCCTAATTATAGTTTCATCGATTTAGGGATTGGGTCATGGTTGCCTCCAGTTGCCGACTTGCTCTATCTCACATCTCTCCCAACAATTAAATACTTGGATGCAGTCGACGTTGATTTAAAAATGTGCGCTTATCATGGTTTCCCTCGCACACGCCTCGGGCAAATTCCCGGCCACTAAGCTATCTAGGAGGAAAAGAGCCCCAGAGTACTTGCACAGAAAATTCAACAGCCCAGCCAATACCATGAACACTATTTTAAATAGTCAAACCATGAAGAGAAAGGTTTTCCTAAAGCGGGCTTCCAAAACTGACGCTTGTCTATTTTTAAAATACCTATTAGAAAATGTGATAATCTAGATCTACGAAATATTCTATAAGCCACCTCAAGGGTATATGGCAGGGGGTAAGTAGTCACGAACATGCATTTCAATGTACCCTATTGAAGTTTGTATAACTACGACTATTGATGCAACAGCATAAATCGATAATTCATGGCAGTAGGCGAACCCTCACAAGCATGCACTACACTATTGGTATGCCACCAATTCAAGAGGAACCGTTTGTATTAATGTATTTTACAACTACATAAATGGGCAGTTATTCAAGAGTTATACTGAAAATATGCACGGTGTGCTGCTAGTAGTGTGTCACATTTCGCAAAATGTTATTAAATTCATCAGAAAATAAATTGGTTTGGAACTTACATAATAGATTAAATGATATGCTTGTAGGTACCTACATAGCTGTTTTTGGGAAATATGCATTTTTAGTACACTACTGCTCGTTCACGCAAGACTGTATGTAGTTCTCAGGGGTTAGTGTATGAGAAATGTTACGTGTTTTAGGAGCTAGTGGTGAGAAACACCCCTGGCCATTTTCTGCACACTGCCACTGCCGTGCTGATCTCTCCATCGACGTGTTATCGGCGTGTTAAATTGACTATTGTAGTCTGAAGAGTTAATGGTCGGCCTTGAATGGATTTTATGTGTAGTTGCCTGTCTTTGGACGCGTTTCGTTCTTCTCCAACTCGCTACCGTATGCGTGTAATCAAAGTCTAAACTCAGGCCACTGATTAGGTTTAAATCTTAATAGTGCCCTTTAACCATTTCGGAGGTTTGTGGCTGGGGTTACTGCCGTGATTATAAACATGAGAATTGATATGTCCATGCAGTCGTCCAACATCTTCGTCTTTGATCGTATTTTATTAATTTCTCAGACTTGACAAAATGTTAAGATGAGAATTTCAATTTCTATGCCAAAAGCACGAATTGTGAATTTTTCAGTGAGTAGTCGCCAGCTACGCTGCATACGCTGTCACCGTCAAAGGGTCCTCCGTCAATTCTTTGTTCGTGAAAGATAACTGTCACCCTTTTCGCGTATACTGAGATTGTGACCGCCACATTGTCAGGAAGAAGGTTCATTTTCAATCTCTATTCAAGTATCAAGTTGTAGTCAATTGTTTTCCAGCCTTTAGATTGTAAGCTTATCATTTGGCAGAATGATATTTGAATTTTGATTTTGGATGGGCTATCCCGTTGTATCTTTGATCTATGGAGGGAAGGTATGTTTAAGGATAATCATGGGGATATTTGGTACTCATTTGGCGACGCATGGAATGATATGATATGCTCTATCGTAACAATCATTTTTTTATTGTTTTCAGGTAAGAAGAAACACAGTTTACCAGTCCATTGCCTCAGTTTGTCCCCTGGAAAGTTAGCGGGAGTCATCTCTAGTGAATACAGGTAATTGCAGCTGAACTATTGCCTACTCCTTATCCGTCCCGTATTAAAACACCCTATTTGGTTAAATCACTCCGGCTAAAAATCTCATTGCAGCCCCTCGGGATCTCCATTCGATCCGGGGGAGAAATGCGGGCTTATCACTTCTGGTCTCATTTCGTCGCAGTTTCAACCCAACCTCTTTTCCTTACTTTCTTCCTCACTCTCGTCAATTTCCTCATTTTAATGCAAACGGAGGAACAAGACCGGGAACGGTCAATCCGGAGCAAATTAAATATTAGTCCTTAAGATTTTACGACGGCTATGTAATCACCATTCTCTTGCTTCGCCACTATGAGTGCGAGAACACGCGGAGAAAGTTTTTATGGCCTGCTTACGAGAGAGAAGGGAAAAATAATTGAGTTCAGAGAAACTATTCGCGTCTTTATTTTTTTAAAGAATATTTTGGAAATGGCTTATCCTTTTTTTATGGTTTCAATTTCCATCTTTTCCATAAGGCAGTCTTTATAGCAGAAAGGAAAGTTATTAGCAAGCGCTTGTCATTGGGAAGCTGGGTGACCCGAATTCTGACATCCGTCTGACGTCCGTGCACTGAGGCGCTGAATAAAGATCGATAGTACTGCGGGAAATATTCGCAACGACCCGACATACGTAGTCAAGATTAGGGCTGGGCGGTTTTCCAATATATTGGTTCCGATTCCAATATTTTTTAATGCTGTTGTTCCAAAATCACAATTTTTGAACGACCCATACCAATATCCTGTATTGGATATTGGTGGTTGGAAAAACCAATATTTGTAATTGGAATATTGCATATTAAAGAACCAATATTTCCAATTGGAATATTGAATATTGGATTACCAGTGTAAAAAATTCAAGTATTGAATATTGGAACCCGGCAAGGAGGGTGGTCGGAGTGCACCATTATCTTTGAAAACAGACGGCGCGCGTGGCACTTAGTGCAGTACTTTCTTTTCCACCATTATTCATAGCAATAATTGGGGAAATGAAGCTTACATTGCTTTTCTTGTTTTGTTGACAGACTTTTACATAGTTAACACAGGCAGCATTTGCAAACCATTGTAAGCAAGATACCTTTACCTGTTAATATTGCTATGTTCAATATTTTCCAATAAACCAATATTTCATTTTTTCATTATTTCCATTATTACAATATTTTCAAGATTCCAATATGCCAATATTTTCCAATATTCATTATTCCAATGCAGGTTATTGATATTGGTCGATTTTAAATATTTGAAGACATTGGATATTGATATTGGGATTCAAATACCGCCCAACCCTAATCAAGATTACTGCCCAACGCATAGGATTCGTCGTGTCTTAAATCACCACTTTGAAGAGAAGGGATGTGTGGATTCAGATCCCTACCTTTTCAAATAGCATTTATAAAGTAGATATCTTTGATTTCTCCGGTTTCAATATGCCCTTTTAATTTTTTTCTAAGGGATGGATTAAATTTACAGTACGGCTACTCTTCTCCTTAACACTAGAAGGACCAGACCCGTCATTTTGACGGGTAACCTCTACTTACTTAATCATATTGCCTATAATTTTTTTCTGTCGTCTTAATTTTTTCTGACTTTTATTTATTTTGTATGGTACGTATCCTGTTAAATATAATTTAATTTTTTTACATAGAAATGGAGTTATACTACCTGTCTACCTTAAAGGACCAACACACGTCAAAATGACGGGTTAGGCGTTTCTATTTTATTTGTAACGGTAACGCGTGTTTTATCCAGGAAATCACTACACTATATTACGTCTGGTCTTTTTGATGTTTTAGTTAAAGAAATTTAGTTTAGTTTTTGATGTTTTAGTTAGGGAAAGAAAATGCAGAGAAGGGTTGTATCGTGCGTGGGTGGCCTTACATAAATAAAGAAAAAGGTTATATTTAATGAAGTTATCAATTAATTTTAGCATAAACGAAGAAATATGAATATATAAGAAATATATGAAAAAATATAAAATAAAATAAAATAATTACTACCCGTCAAAATGACGGGTAATGGTCCTTCTAGGTAGCCATACAACCCCGGTCCTTCTAGTGTTAATGGACCCGAGGAGGCTGGTTTGCAGATTCTTGCAAGAGTCCTTACTGTTTAATCCAGAGTAAGGCACTTCTAATAAGTCGTTTACTAACAGGAGTATAACGTGGTTTTCTATTTGTGTTAAAGCTCCAAATTTTCGCTTTTGTTTTCAGGCTATAGGTTTTTATCACACTTATAGCACCTCTAAAATAATATTGTTTCTACTTGAATATGCATCTAACAGATATGTATCGTCCACGTAAGCTCTTGTTGGTCGTATATGTATAATATGTACAACAATTCCGAAATTTTACCATTTATGCAACGAGACCTCATGTTTAGAATTATAGCCATAAAGAATATTGTGACATCAGCTTCCTTCTATAAGCTTTGTCTGCTACTCAATCCCACAACGTTAAGTATTCTTCTGTTGGAGTCTTTCCGAGCGCAGCATCCAAGTTCAGGAATTTGGACGGCTTCCTGACGCAGCGGACCCCGAAAGCCATCTAAACTCATGCAGCTAAGTATCCTTTTTGGAAAAATGCATAGGCAATTAGACTACCATTTTTTAAATGTCTATACGCATGGGGGGAATTAAAGTTTTGATTAATTTCCTAGAGAACTCGAATTTATGACAGTAAAAATACCGCACTTGAATGATTTTCAGGTATAGGAAGATTTCAATAGAACAACGACAGTTTTGGTGTTTACAGTGACAGTGCAGCACGCCTCAAAATACTCGAACGTAACCGCCCACGCATCATTGTCCCCACGGAAAAGTTCCCCATCTTCCAGGCAAAGTGGTTTAGCATTCATTTTCCTTTCCGCCCGGATGCAAATATGAATTACGTACATACAAGCATAAAAATAATCCGGGCGTTCTTTCCCACTGGAGCAGGCAGATGAGGGCGATATGCGAGGGTCGTTTCCACCCATCATTGAGGATCGCTGCACCGCCGTTCCCGATATGATAGTGTGTCTTCTCTCGCTCGGCTTGGTGGTGTATGGAAGGGGGGGGGGGTGAGGGTTTTTAAGGGCAGGAGGAAGCGGGGGAAAGGGTGCGAGCGACGTAACTGTTTGGGGTGGACTCCAGGGAGGAGGGGTGGGAAAATTAAAGGACCAAACTCGGAGCGATGATGTGCGTCATACGTGAGAACGAAAGCACGTGCTTCGTGCTTGGGGGCACATTTGGGGCGTCTCCTCCTGGCCCCGCCTCACTCCGTGCCCCTTTCTTCCCTTCCCCTCGCTCCCCACCCTTGTTCCCCTCTTGTTACGTTATGCCCTATCCGATCCCATTGTGCAGACCGCTTTTATATACATAACTTTTGCGCAAAAACCGTGAAATTGGGACCATATTGAATAATCACGGGACTTCTCCTCATTTACCGCATGATTTTGGATTTGCTCATGATTTTCTTCAATATGATAAATCGCACATTCATAAGATTGGTAAAATTCATCTCTCCATCCCTCCCTGGTTGCCTCCACTGTGGAGGTGGCCATTCGCTCCATTGAGGATGGGTGGGTAGGTTGGTGAGGGAAGGTACACCTATTTGGATAAAGAATGATCTGATACTTTCCCGGCTTATGATGCTGGTGAAGTCAATTCGGGTTCTCCACCGGATCACACTCTGCATTTCTGCCGACGTTTCGATGTACAAATCGTTCATGCCCTGATGACGATGGACGACTCGTACATCGAAACATCGACAAAAATGCAGTGTGACCCGGCGGAGAACCCGAATAGACTTCACTAACATCTTGACAGTGACAGGATTCACTTCTAGTACTCATGATAAATTAAAATGCTTACTTTGTACTTTTCTACAAAATTTGAAATTTGAAATTTTGTAGAAAAGTACTAAGTATTTTCACTCAATGATCAGTACTTTCACTAACATCATTTTTGTAAGTGAGGAAGGGTGAAGAGAGACCCGGCGTCGGCGATATTCTACTCTTAACGAAAGGTGCCAAGGGGGTCGCAGTTTAACGTTCCATCCGACGGACGAAGAGCTTCTCGTTACTACGTACTACTATCACCCAGAGCATCCCAGCCAGTGCTGGATTAAGGGGGGTGCGGAGGGTACAGCTCCCCCCGTAATTCCTCATAAACTACGAAAAATGGGTCATAAGGTATTCCATACTCTCCTGACCCACGGAAAGTAGCTATTCGCCCCCCTCCCCAAATCTATAACCTTATCCTCCCCTGATCCAGCTACCTGTCGGATGAAATTTGTTTACTGCATTTTCCTTGCTGATACTGCTCGAAAAAGACGTTTGTTGTTGTATTAGTAAAGTAATATTAATAAAGTGGTATTAGTAATAGTAAATTATGTTGTAAAACCGGCTCTCTATAAATTCGAAATTCACGTAGTATTTATTACTGTACTAGCCCCCCCCTTATCAATTTCCTTATCACAGGGGTTCTAATAATTATTCTTTCACGCGGTCCTAAACACGCGACGTTATATACTTGTATCAGCCCGACACACAAAAGGTACCCTTCACTTTATCACTTCTTACCTTGAGAGAGATCCGTTCTTTCGGTAATCCTTGGCGGCAAAGGTTAATGGATTAATTCATGCACAAAAATGATACACTTGAACAGTACATATATTTATAATAACCCTTTTATTCTTCAATTATGAAACAAATTCACTTTAGTTACTCAATTAATCAATATATGTTCCCTTCTCAAATATATTCGTATTAATTTATAATGTTTGTTCTACCTCACCGGATATTGTACAAAGTGAATTTCGCCGATACTCTATGCCCCAGTATCTGTTTATCGGATTCCTGGATCCTTCCTTAACACAGGACACTGGCGTTGGTAATTGCTGTCCAAAGCTGCTTACTCCCGGCAAATTATCACTGCAAAAACTCTCGTATGACTTTCACTCGATAAACGTCTCTTGTGACTCCCTTGTTAAGAAGAAAAAAGCCTCGTTCCTTGTTTGACAATCCCTTTTATACTATCTCACCTCCCCTCCTGTATGTTCTAGAACATTCCAGGTTTTCTCCCCTTCTCTCGTATCTGATAGGCTATTCCCCTTTCATTATTATAAGTTTGTTTACGTAAACAGAAAATGGTATTGTTTAAAGTTGTTTTCATAACATAGACGGCATTGTTTTAGTTTGTTTACGTAAACAGAAAATGGTATTGTTTAAAGTTGTTTTCATAACATAGACGATATTGTTGCCTCGCGGTAGTACGTGTTCCCAAAATATACACAATGGCGTCCTTAATCGTATACTTATGCCAACACGGCCAAAATGGCGTGTTACATTACCTTTTGTTTAAATGTCTCCTAGCATTTGAATTAAAAGAAGTATACCCGAGATATTTCTTTAACTTTCTAATCTTTACGTTTTTCTTCGGAGATTATGGATTGAGGGTCACAGTCGCTCATTTGTGCGTCGTATTTCCTGTCCAAAGCGCTTGTTGTCCCTTCGATCTCGTCAAAGTGGTCCAACACATATTCCAAGTGTGATAAAAAGTGGTGTATGCTATACGGTATTGTAGTAATTATGAAGGTTCGATCTCTGTGAAATACTCCGAAACCTTTCCATGATTTTCTTTTCGTACTCCTACATGCGTTAAAATTCACCAAGATGAATGTGTGATAAACTGCTAAAAAACTACGAAAGTTCTCGAAAAATTTCACACCAAGACAACCTCATTCCACACGTCCCAGCCCCGATCCCTTAATACAACAGCCCCTTGTTTATTATCTCGTTTTCCATGACAAACGTTTGTTTTACAGCGTTATGATCCTTCAAGTAATAAATTTCAAGTGTGTTCCATTACTATCATTCTTCAAACTGTGACAAATACTGTTTTATACTAAATGGCGCGATAGTTTAAACCCATGTCAACTAGCTGCGCTGTTACCCACGATGGTTCTGTGTGAATAGGGCATGGATCACATCTCCCTGCCTCCGTATCGTGGCCGTCGAAGCCCGCGCCGCTCGAGTGAGCCAACCCCTTCCGGACCATTTGTAACCGCATTCGGCGCCCAACGACACTCTTCCTCCTCGAGGGGGCTGGCCATCAGGCCGCGCCATCACTTTGGAAGTGAAAAAAGTGGGCGAAGAGGGGTCGTGGGGGGGATGGATAATGGTGGGGTTCGATCGATGGAGATCCGATCATGTTTCCGTCGACGAAGATCCTACCATTTCCATCTCTGCGAGGGTCCGAGGAACCCTCCCCCTCTCCTCCCTGATCCGATGCACACACCTTCATCGGTGTATCCAACACTCAGGGGCAGTGTTGCCAACTAAACAATCTAAGTCAGTCGCAAGCTACGAGTAAAAAGTCACAAGATGATTCCTTTTCATGGCTTCTTATTTATATGATTTTTTTCAGAGGATATAGGTCCATAAACTGTTAAATTGTTTTATTTCTCTTCTCCAATATTTCTCACTTTTATGTATGCTTCTTCAAGGCTCTGAGAGAGTTCCTTCTGGATTTATTGTTTAATGATAATTATCGAGGGATCCGGGTTTGAATCCCGGTCAAGGCGAATGATTTTTCTCCTTTGGAATATCGCACTTATGTGCACTTGCGGGTGACTCCGTAAAGGTTACTACCGTGGCTTGTCCCGGTTTCCTAAAAAAAAATAATAAAATAATTTAACAGTTTATGGACCTATATCCCCTGAAAGAAAAAAAATTATAAAAACCACTAGTATGATGCTAGACGAAAAATGACAGAAGTCACTAGTTTTATCGCTAGATGGGAAAGATCAAAAAATACATTTCACATACGTACCCATCACGCCATTCCCTTTCGGGGTGGACAAAGCCAAATAACTTAGTAATTTCTGTTAGCCCTAGAAAATTGACTCTCATTTAATGATTTTCTCTTTAATTCCCAATCCTTGCGTGTCTCTTTCGCTTTTATAGCACTTATGCACGGCTTCATACATGCATTCATATTCTGAAGACTCATAATATTCCTGATCTTTAGAGTATATTCTTTCATGACTTTCGCTGTCTATCCCTTCCCCTCCCACCGTTTGTTCCACTATCATTTATCTGTTTTGTTACTCGACCCTCATACAATCTCTCAACATGGCCAAACCAAACTATCATATTCCTTTCATATATTTCCATTACTGGAGCATCCGAACCATATTCTTCCTTGATCCACTCATTCCTAACCCTATTCATCCTAGTTTTGGAGCGAGCACTTCTCATGTTCCCCATTACCACCGTATTTAGCGTACTCTCATGCTTATCATTATATACCCAGGTTTTGCTACCATATAATACCGTCGGAAGGAGTACATTTTAGTACACTGCGATATTTGCTTCCCTAGACAAACTCATTTCTGTATATGCTCTACATACCACCTACAACTTTCTTTCCTACATTAGGATACTTTAAATATTTTCGGATTCTTGAAAAAATAAAATAAAAAAATCGGAACAAAATGCTAAAAGAGGGGATTTCCTCTCCTACTACTTTTCCCTGTATAACTATTGGGGACCTTTTAAACGAAAAAATGCCTTAAAGTCACTTGTTTTGTCGTCAAATAAATACTGTTTTCCGAAAAGTATTTACATTTGTCACGAGGTGCTTAACTTTATATTTTTCAGCCAATGACTTGTAGAAGTCGCTAGGCTAGAAGTTGCAACTCAGCTCAAAGTTGTGCTTTACACATGCCCATTACAAAGAGCACGACATGCGTCCGAGGAAATCATTTCCTTTGAAAAAACTGAATGATAACGTGAGGTTATTGAGGAGATTTTGTCTCCAAGCCCTTAAATGTGTTAGCGATGTCAAAATTGTTCAAGTGCACTTCATGTTCTCGTTCATCTCCCTAATACTGACCTATCAATTGGGTGGTCCATGGATGTAAGTACTCTCTGGAATAGTTATAATATTTAATTGATCGCAATGTAGGTTTAGGTGCTCGAAAATGTTAATTCAGTAAAATTTGGATGGTAGTGTAATTGTTAATGGAGGATCTAGTATGCTGTGATAATATAGTACTCACGATTTTTCACGTAAATAATTTTGTTTTCATTATACATGACTTATAAAATCATTTTTTCAGCCACTCAAACTTTGATACATTAACTTGTGTTTTGAAAATCGTTCGTTAAGTGTAAAAAAATATGAAGTACTCATTTGGCTACATCCTACTTCCGAATTTCCTACTTTTGTGGCAATATCTGATAACTGAACTTCTCTATTAATTCGATACTTCAAGAAAAAGCTCACAGGACGCTCACGGTACACAAGACGTTTGCTCAGCTCAGCCAAGAGCCAGAGGTGTGCCAATACTCTCTTGTGAGATGCATTCAATACTAATCCTAGAGGCTGAGTGCTCGAATCGTGCACATTATAGTGTAACCAGAGAATATTTACCAAAGACATATACTGTTTACAGTGTTACAGTGTTGGAGTAAGCAGCTAATGAAACTGTTTCACCGTGACCATTAGAATCTTCACTGTGACAGAGACCAACGTGACGGAAAAGACATCTTGAAGAGGCACAGGTTTTCTCATTCCACTACAATTGAAGAATATGATGTACTCATTGTCATATCACGATTTTTAATTCTGTAAATATATGGAAATTCAATTTTTAACAATGGCGTGGGAAAAGTAGCTGTCAAAAATATTTTTAAATAATTCTTATAATTTTCCTACTGTCATGCTTTCTTGAGTCTCAGGTTATGTGAGCAATCCATTCGAATCCTCTCTTATGCAGTCGAATCATTCAGTGAGAAGTAGAAGATTCAGAGAGACTGCTCCGCCCCAAAGAGTGTACAATAGGGTGGATCGAAAAACCGTTTTATTAGAAATCGGTCTGCGGCTAGTGCTTCAAGTTTGTGGTTGGTGGTCCTTATAGCCTATAAAAATTTCCAACTTGATCGAATTATATCTTCAGGCTGCGCTTTTTAGTCTAAATTTTAAAATTTTATGAAAAACATCAAAAATTTGTAAATTTTCCTGATAGTTTCTAGATGTTCCAGGAGTGGTTTTATGGCAAATAATTACGCATATTGCTCGTATGTTGCTTAATATCAGCGATTGAGTGTGTTTGAATCAGGCAAGATGGTTTCTTAGTTGTCCAAAATTCGTCAAAAAACGCCAAATATACAGAAATGTTACGGATGTTGGGTAGGCAATAATCCGATGTAATAACTCGACCCCACCGACTTAAATTTTAAATGAAAATAAGATAATAGGAATAGAAGTGAACTGCAGCTCTTAGTTAGTTCCTCGACTAATCGACTATCCAGCACTCACCGAGGGTAGATTAAATACATTAATTACGCCGGAACGTGTGTTGCTTATATTCTGCACCGGTAGGACCCTTCTTCCGTCACCCTAGTGCTCCCATCGCCCGTGCGAGGCTAAGCGAAGGATGGATGAATATGGAGAATTCATTTTTCGAAAGAAGAAGTTTTACTCAGGAACAAGTAGTCAGACCACAGTCGTCAATCTGAGATCGTTTTCGCGTACATGTGAGAAGCGTGGTGAGTCAAACAGAGCAGCTGCACATTTGGCGCCAAGTCTTTTGAGTGATATAGATAAAAGAATACCTGAAAAGGAGAAATTTAACATTGTTATAGACAGAAACGATGTCAGGCGACAGCGCTCACGAACGCGACAAACACTACAAGGACAACAATGTCCCTAGAACAAGAAAATTTTGTCTTTGTACTTCGATGGGAGGAAAGATTCTACTTTGGTGAAAGAGGCATGTGAGGATATTGGAAAACTGTAAAAACGGATTTGCCAAGAAGAGCACATTTCTCTCATTGAGGAACCTGGTTCATTCTACCTTACCCACGTTACGCCCAAAACAGCCGACGCAGAAGGAGCAAATGCCGCTATTTGGAACTTTCTCTGAAATGAAGGCATAGATTTGACGGAATTGTCATGCATAGGATCCGACGGAGGAAGAACATGAGGAAACACACCGGCATCATCAGGCGTTTAGAAGAAGTCCAGCGTCCTCTCCAATGCATTGTATTTCAATTGCATTCTAATTAACTACCCTTAAGACACATTTTTGAGAAAACTGACGGCAAGACATCCGGCTCGATGGGATATCATGGCGACGTAGGAAAGAGTTTGTCTACCTACCAAGACCGACCCATCGTCCAGTTCGAAAAAAGTGAAGTGGAAAAAGAAGCTGTTCTTCCTGATGTTGACGTTGATGTTCTCGTTGATCTTGCGAAGTGTCTTCATGGGCCCATTCTCCATGCTCGATGGCTAACTCTTGCAGGACGCATCCTTCGACTGTATGTAGTAACGTCAAATCCATCACCTGCTCTTTAGACATTGACAGAATTTGTCGTCAATGTTTTCGCTCCCATGTGGTTTCACATCAAATTCAATGGAACTATCAAGGACGCATCAAATAACCTATGCCTAACATTACAGAAAATGGAGTGCTTACTAAATGATTTAAAGACTATTCTCTATGAAAGTCTTCAAAATCATGCTTTTTGGGGGTAACCAGAAAACATACTAGTTGGTATGTTGGCAGACAGTCGCCCAAATGTGCGTCAAAACGCGGCGAAGAAGATCCGGGAAGCAAGAAAAATCCAAAGCCAACCAAACATCACCATTAAAAAACTTGCATCCTCAGTGATCAACTTTAATTCCGAAGATTACACAGATGTATTGCACTGAGGAACATAAGAAATAACATCACCTCCAGTAGCAAACTAACTTACCAATGAAGATTTAGAAGAGATCGCAGCAGGAAAAGACGATTTCCTAAGAAAACTGCACACTTTGTTTGACCTGCCGTGCCATAGCCAGACAGTGAAACGGTGAGTCAAGGATGCAACTGCTGCATCAATTGCTGTATGTGGTTATGACTCCCATGATGGCTACATTAGAGCTCGATTGGAGGACAGAAAAATAATGCCAAAGTTTGATAACAAAGCGGGCGTTAAAACCTAAATAGGCCAGTCTACACGGGTGGCCGGGCGGGCAGCACTCGATGGCAACCACCTCCTCTTGGTGAGTGCTAGATAGCCAATTAGTCGATGAACTAAGAGCTGCAGTTTACTTATTTTCCTATTACCTTATCGTTGGTAAATTTAAGTCGGTGGGGTCGAGTTATTATGACGGGTTATTGCCTACCCAATATCCGTAACATTTCTGTATATTTGGCGAATTTTGGAGAACTAAGAAACCATTTTGCCTGATTCAAACACACTCAATTACTAATGTTATGCAACATACACGCAATATGTGTAATTATTTGCCATAAAATCACTCCGGGAATATCTAGAAAAAATCAGGAAAATTTACAAATATTTGAAATTAAAAAAAAATTATTTAGACTGAAAAGCGCAGCCTGAAGATATAATTCGATCAAGTTGGAAATGTTTGTGGGTTATAAGGACCATCAATCACAAACCTAAGCACTAGCCGCAGACCGATTTCGAAAAAAAACGGTTTTTCGATCCACCCTAGTGTTCAATAGGATGGATATCGCTTTTCGAAATTGAGAAGTAATATTCTTCACCTCTAAAAATGATCGATTTGGAGTATGAGTTCACCTGTTAAAGTCCAGTGACTTATTTATTGGGAACCCGTGTTGCAGTGGCCCTTAGTACTTCAAAACTCAATATTATTTGTTCTAATTGTATGGGAGTTTATTTGAGTGAAAAATAGCGAAGTTATCACAAGAAAAACGTTCAGCTCATATTTTGAACTAACCAAACATTTGATCCTTGTAATAATGCCTATCCTTGTTCCTCTATCCGTCTTTTGTCATGCACGGTGCCCTACATTTATAACGAGGAAGTTTATGCATCCTATGAATGGGGCCATTATGTGTTGCCCCTTAATGATCCGCTAGGTAGAACATGACCCTTCGAATTCCCTTCGCCAATTTTTCCTTCTCATTCTTTGGTAGTTTTTTTCCTTGGTCTTATTCCATCGTTACCCTCCCTATTCAGAACAGAATATTGCCAGCGGTCTTCTTGCCTGGTTCAATCCGTAAAAAGAGAAGTTCGGAATGAGATCGAAGTCTCCAGTCGCCTGTTATTTCCCGTCTTCCTCCTTAGTCTCCCATCCAAAGGGTCCCTCGAGCTAGGATGCACTCCGTCTCAGGTGGTGGTAGGTTTCTTGTTGCGGAATACAAAACCCTGGAGTCTGCGACCAATGGCCACTCGATCGGCCTTATACTTCGAGGTCTGCAATTTATTGGCCCAAGCTCTAAGATTGTATGGCCTTGGTCGAACCATAGAAAAATATGCAGGTTTGTTAGAGATAGGCTCTCCTGACGCATGGGATTTTTTTTAACCTATTGATAATAGTAAGGTCTAAAAATCATTCTCACCTATTATTTACAAATTTAGGATATGTCTGATGGTAAAATGTGGATTTTCTTTTGCTATGTGTTAACTTAGGCGACAATGGCTAAATTACGAGTTACATGAGTATGTTAAAGAAACTTTAAAGGAGACATACTACTCTATATTCATATGCTCCTGATTCAATCTTGAATAATGCTGAAAGAAATGACATTAAAATTAATTGCAGTCATATTGAATGACAGATTTAAGTTAAATACTTCAGTGTCCTTAAACAACAGGAAATAAAAAGCTATAGATTTGTGGATAGAAGTCTTACATTGAATGCGTTATGTCTGTGTTCAGCATGAGAATTACTGGGATTGAGGATCGAGGAATGGAAGACGATGAGGGAAATAAGGAGTGATCGAGAAGCTCGGCTCAAATCTATAAGCCTCAAGAAAGTATTTAATATTCATGTCTCTGATTCCTTGTCAAAGGCGGACGCTTCCAAAGATGCTTTAAAATACTATGATTTGGAGTTTTTGTCCAACCTTCTTTTTCCCTCTTTCTTCCCAGGTTTGCATCTGTTTACTACTTTATATCATCAATTTGTTCCATCCCTACATTGTTTCCGCCATCTTTTCCTTTTTCTGTCCACACCCCTTCTTCCACCTGGAAGCTTATCTCTGGCAATGTTAATAAATTATACTTCCGTCTTCCCTTCTATGTGACCATTCCATTCCCGCTTCCGCCCGTTTACTGATTCGTTGATACTCTCTACAACCATTGTTAAATTAATTTTCAGGTAATTATCCTTTCTAAACTTCATTCTTATGAAGTAAATAATAATAATTAATAGAGTTAATTATTTTTCATCAATATTAATTATCAGTATAAATAGAAGTACGTGCTATGTGGCGACATCCTGAGATTTTGTCATTCGTATATATTACTCTACCGAAATAAAAAATCAGCCGAAACACCGGTGAATACGTTTAGTGACCATCCCTCTGCTAAGTGAAATAATTATGTCCCCGCTAAGGATATCTATTAATCACCTTATTATGAGAATCCTGTGTGCCCTGTGAAGCCTTGCAGCAAAAAAATGAGGGCTCGGTTAGGAAGTTTGTGCTGCTTTAAAGTCTTAACTTGGGTCCGAGGGAACGATGGATGTCCTTAGGTATGCATAATATGAACTAAGATATTACAATTATCCACAGATAAAGTTTTAATCGACCCGGGTTTCGATGCACTGCATCATCATCAGGTCACCTGATGATGATGCAGTGCATCGAAACCCGGGTCGATTAAAACTTTATCTGTGGAAAATTGTAATATCTTAGTTCTTATTATGTTCATATTCCACAACATCTCGCCTGATTCCTCCCCCCTTTTTGTTCTTAGGTATGCAGTTTATGATAACCACAAAAATTACCCAGGGCAATATGTATAGCTATTTGAGTGTATCCACTGGGTTGTGGATGGTGGGTTGAATTTAAAATATTCAGGTCTGCTATGATAAAATTGAGATAACTCGACGAATAAGCAATAGCGGACAAAAAAATCGGTTGTATCCAGAGGAGACATGTCGTTATCTAGTTTAATGTTACGAAAACTCTTGAAGATGCAGTGAAATATGTTAATTAAGAAAAGAATCGGTTATGTCTACACTTTTTGTGTGAAATAACTGAGTCTTTTCAAACTCAACATGTTTTTCACTATACATTTCCACCAAGTGACGCCGGACACATTCTCTAATACGTCATGACTTATCAAGGGGCTAGGAAATTAAATGCTGGGTACCATAGTATCACCTATACCATCTTCAATCCCTATTTATTTTTATCGCCCTAACCCCTACTGGCTTCACAATCCCATTTCTCCCCATTCCTCAACCTGTCTTCAGTCTGAACATTGTGGAAAACTCTCCTTTACTCATCATGGTCGAAACTTTTCTTTACTGAAACAACCCCTCATCTTCCCCCATTATTCTTTGCACTCTCCAGATTTACCGTCACAATCCTGTTTTACCTCTCAATTTATTTTCCTTTTCCACCCTCCCTCTTGGCCAGGGTTTGTCGTTAATTCTCTCCCCGTATAACTCCATCCGGCCCAGGTTCGTCTAATCTTGACGTAAGCGTGTCTTTTAAAGGGGGTATCTGGCACGTATTGGGTAATGCAACGTTTGCTGGTTGATCCATTCTGGGACTAAAACTTCTTGACAAATGACACGATTTTAATGAATGCGGTCTCGTTTGATTATGCTTGCAATTGCGATGCCAGCATAGCCTTGAGCAAGCACCGCGTGCAATTGCGATGCAAGTATGACTTTGAGTTGGCGCCGCGCATGCGCGAAGGTACCCGTAGCGTCTGGTATATGCTTCGAGCGCAGGAAAAAATGTCCTTGGATTTCATTTTGCGACTCCGATGTCTTAGCGTAGTGATTTTCGTGTCAAATGAAAGATCTCGACTATATCTGTTTAAATATGCTAAACTGAATCGCAAAATATTTTTTGTTACAAATAAGACATCAATGTTTCAAGTACAATTTCAGGGGCTAGCCTATTATCACCGAAAAACAAGATGAAACGCAATGAAATTTAAATAATCGGAAAGGGCGTCTTATTAGCCAACCATCAGTATCGTCATATCTTTGGGGAAACGGGTGAGAAGGGTTCCGAAACGTCGAAACTTCGTCGCTGCGCGAACCACAAACGTGGGTGTTAGAACATCGGCGGCCGTTAAAATTTACCCCCTAAGAGCGAGATAACGATCGATGTCTCCTTACGTGACGGAAACGGGAGGAAACGTTCAGTCTTCCGTTATCTCCCCGTATAGGAGTGCATCACGATTGACGCGAATATCAGTGCCCATGTTTGACCTTTTTTTGCAAACGGAGTTGCATAGAAGCTGTTTATTTTCATATTCCATAAACAAAATATTTATAATCCGAAAAATGCTGTCAAATATTATTTCAAGAAGGTTAACTATGTTATTATATAGTAAAATATGAGATGAATAATGTGGGAATGATATTTTGTAAATATAAAAAAGAAAACTCTTCTCTGAATGACCGCCGTTTACGTACCGTGACGGAAACGTTAGAGTTTGACCAGGTTTGAAAAGCGTGCGTTGACGATTCCGTCAACGTCCGGCCATCGCAACATACATAACAATCATCAAACTTCCCAATAGTCATCGGCCGTTTCTCTCACGTCAGGAAACGTCGGTTGTAATCCCGTCCGAGCGCCGTCGTATTGCAGTAAAACTCACGTCCGTGTTTAAGACACACCCACACCCTATTTTTCCCACATTAGAGAACTAGTCTTAAGAACGGTTTATTCCATCTTCCCCGGTTTATTTCAACAATTTTCTCCCTTCCATTTCTCTGCCTCTTCATATTTCCCTTCGTTTTCTTTTTTTCTCCTGCGTCTTTATGATTTTGCCGCTGAATCAGTTCCCTCGTTTAGTTATCCTTCGCTCTCATTTTACGTCCTTCTTTTATTTCACGTGGTTAAGGTGGTCGTGTAGTAAAAAGTCCACTTTAGCGATAAAGATTTTCTTTGCATGCCGGTGAATTTTATTGAAGCTTTTTCTTATAATTTGACTCTTATTTCCATGCATTTATGTACTTAATGGTATTTTAACAATGAAGGGAAAATATTTAACATGTACGTAATTTGGTATCTTTCATAAATGTAGTGTAACAAGAAATCTTTATTCGGCTCTAATTTTTAAAAATGAATAAGGATCCACAACGCAAACAATGTATGTTTAAAAATCTTTGAAAGTATTCTCATGTAATTGATCATCTATGCCTAATGACACAGGCATATTACATTCCAAATACTTTTCGTGATGATAGTTTGCCTGAATAAATTATCCGTAGGCTATTTTGAAGAATAACACAGCGAATAAATATGATTCTAATTAAAGAAGATATTTATCTTTGTGAGGATGAGCAATTGTGAGGACTGGTTTAATGCTCCTACGATGTAAATTTGCTAGTTTTTTTTAAAGAAACTCTCGTTGTAGATCCATCTATACATAAATATCTTAAGAAACTCTCCTACTTAATTATTTTTGCAAACTTGCCCCTCGGGGAAAATGGAATTTAGGCCGTGAATCATAAAATCCATCTGTTATGCGATCTTCGCAATCCAATAGACGTTTCTTCTATTTTCTTTGCATTTGTGGTTTATCATTTCTTATTTACGCATGTGCAGCAACTTGTTTACCTTGCGCCAACCTAGACCTTACTTATTTCCCGCATGGGCTGGAATTTTAATCCTCCGGATCCAGCGACCTGAAAACAGCTGTGTTACGGCTCGCTCGCACGGCTGAGGTCAGAAAGTAATCCGAATTGGAAATAAGTGTACCTCTGTGAGAGAATGAGATGGGGATCGCGTATCTGGCGGTGCTACTTCAGGTTTTATGCGCCACCAACCTGCGAGACCACGCTACTTAATATTAAACCGTTTTCGATTAATCCGAAGCGGAGCGTAAAATTGCATTCATCCCTACTGCCTCTGAAATCCATTTAGCGTGGACAGTTCGACCAAGAGGAAGAACTCACAGCATTTCCCATGAGTGATGCATGGTTAACGGATTTAAATTTTCATCCCATACTAGCACTTGCTGAGTATTTGGTCTAAAAAAGCTCAACACATATCCAATTCGTTGACACTTCGATAACATTTTTAAATCATTTTCAGATCTGCGAAAGATTTTATCAGAAGGTTTACCAAAACAGCATATTTAACATTTGGAGAATGAAACCATCATTATTAAATTGTTTTCTGATACATCAATCTCTTGTAAAACATACCTTTGGGTAATATTTAAGATACGTATATACTTAAAGGTATTGATGTGACAGGCAAATAATGAAACAATACTTGTTTCATATTCAGAATATTACGTATGTTATTTTGATTAACCTTCTGTTACCATACTTAAAACTGACATCATAGATATTAAAAAATATCCCCGAAACTTTGGCAACTTGGTTATGAGTTGAGCATTTATTCACTCAATCCTCAACAATTGCTAATTGGGAATAAAATTGTGTGGTTGGCAACTGAAGTAACGCTAAATTTTCATATTCATTACTCAGGAGTAACCACCAGCTGATGCGGATATAGTCATTAAACACACTTTTTTATTCATACATCGACAATTTCGCATCCAACCATCACGCTGTTCTCTTTTAGAGCAGGCATTGTCAAAAAATCTTGATTCTTGGCGTTATACGAGGAAAAATGGCTTCGATTTTCAAAATAACCTCCATGATGCCCTATCCATATGAACCTACTTTGCTTCTGCCACAATCATGCATTGTCTCTTACGCACTCTCCTACTAAGTCTCCAAATATTTTTTCTCTTAAGAGTCTCATCCACCACCTTTCATGGCTTTCTCATGTCTACCCCATTCTCTCGCGTAATTCTCTAATCTTTTTAGATATTCGTCTCTCATCCATCAATTTTTCTCAGATAAGTACCCACTGCATTACCTCACACTTATGTTTATCCAGGCTTACCCATGTCTCATTTCCAAACGATAATGTAAGGAAGAGTATTTTTTGTACATTGTGAGTTCCTCTTCCATAAGACAAACCTCGATATTATCATTTTATTAATTTAAATTCTCAGCAATCTCTGTGAGGGATTCAAAAAATTAATTTGGCAAGAACGGTCTAATTTCCACCCTGTTCCTCCCAACCCTCTCATTCATCAACCTAAATGCAAGTTTCGATGAGTTTCCTCGCAGCCAGCGCATATACATTCGCGCCGTTGAAACGGTACGTTTAGATGCTCCACGGGGTCGAATTTTAATGAGATCCCAGTCAGTTCGTTCAATTTACGGAGGCGTCGCGTTTTTCGATCGATACGTGCGGCATGGTGCTCATCCAGGCGACGGGACGTGCTCGTGGAGAGGTAAAAATCGGTATCTACGTGTTTTCGTACCGCGGCAAGGAGGCAGTCAAGGAGTGTTGCTTTATGGGTCTCGGTGCTGCTGTTAAGCATTCGACCGCCAATTGCGAGTATATTTTCCCCGATCGGGAAGTAGAGCCGGGGATCAATGAGCCATCGAAGGAGTCTACCGCCTCCGAGCATGAGAGGAATAGTGGGAGAAAGCAAGGAATCTCCCTGTGACTTAAAATGGATGGGTTCCACTTAAAATTTCATGGGGATGTTCGCGACTTGACTTGTGCGAAGTGAAGAAAGACTTAGGGAATAGTCGATGTAGCATCTCGGAGAAGAAAAAAACGAGTTCCATCCGTTGAATAGTTCTAGCACGAAAAGGAAGATCGCGTTTGTGTTGTGGGAAGAAAGCCTTCGCCCTCCCAGACCGTCGCGACGGGTCGGAAATCGAATCCCGACCCAGGCGGAAATTTTTGAGTGAATTCGATTCCCAACTTCAGTGCTTTGGGGCCCACAAATCTACCACCTTCTTTGGTAATATGCTTCATTAAGGATTGGTAGGGGTGGTTTTGTAGAGGTAAGGTTATTTGAGGTGTGGAGGAAAAGTGGAGAGAGACCAGGAAGCAGCGTAAGCCTACTCCTGAAGAATGTTGGAAATTATTAAAAATTTCTGAAATAAATACTAAAAAGCTTTCGCGCGCAATCACAAGTAAGGTGACTGTGAGTTGAGGAAAAACATTTCAGTTGGTATGATGGCTAAAGTACTGGCTTCCCATTCCGAGTTTCTGGGTTTGGATCCCGGCGGTGGCAGATTTTTCAGAGGAAATCTTGATCTATGCTTGAAGGCTATGTGGAAAGTATTTCGTCGTCCTTTGGGGGATTTTTTGAACAGTCGTTCACTTGGCGTTCTTTTGTAAAGAGCATGCTGATGCTGGAACTATGTTTTTTACACCCTTCCACTATTCCCCGAATTACCTTACCAGTCTACCCACCTATACTCCATTGGGCAAATGAGTCCCTAAAATAATCACAGATATCCGCCTCCCTCTGTTTCTCATTCTTAGAACCTTTCTTAACTCAGAATATTTACGTTTTACATATTGTACAATAGCATATGTTGTATTTACTATATACCCATACAGGATTTTTGGCAACATCTCCTTGGTTTTTGTTTTACTCTTGTTTAAGACTTGCAAAACATAATAAAAAATTACCGAAATATGCTTTCCACATTCCTTCATGATCCAACCATTCCTAACCCCGTGTCTCCTGAGTTTCTCGCAAACACATCTCAGGAACTCCGTTTCCGCTACACTTATTCTGCACTTATCCTGGCATTTCCAGTTTTCAGAGCCATACAATAAAGTGGCAAGGAGTACGTTTATATGTACTACAATTTTTGCTTAATCAAACATTCATTACCTGACATGCTCTTCACACTTCCTACGACTTTACTTCCAGTATTCACACGCCTCATAATCGTCTTATCTATCCCTCCATCAGTCGTAAACATTCAACCGAAGTGCTCAAAATCACCCACTTGTTGCAAAATTTCAACATTCTCCTTCGTTAAACTCTCTCTATTCTCCCCATCACTCTCATATTCAACGCATTTTTTCAATTCATTTCTCCCAGTTGCATTGCGAAAATTGTCCAGAAGCCCCTGCAGTCCCGATCAGACAGACACCAACAAGGTATCACTGGCGTTCGACCTCACACGCTTTCAAACTGCTACGAGCTAACTGCTACTGCTACGAGCTGCAAGAGGAATTAGGTGGGGAACCACAAGAGACTCGGAGGATAAACGCTAGGCTTAAATTGCTTGAGAAATTCCGAACAGGAATGTTTCAGTGTGAAACACATCATATCATTTTAACGCCTCACTACATCTCTAAGTCGGGCAGGAAAAATAAAATAAGAGAAATACATTGCCGAACATACAGGTACACATATCCGTTCTTCTCATGCACAATAAGTGACCATAATAAAAACTGCGACCCAATTAAAACACTTCATCTTCTCACCTACCTATAACATTCTCCTTTGCACCTTTACGCGGCTGGTGCCCTAACACCCCCTGCCACACACGTATTCTATGATGCATGCCACGTAGTTTTTCCGGCTAGCGTATTTATGTAGTGTGAGGAGGCGCAGCGAGGAGAGATTTGTGCAATGTTCGCCCTCGTCGTACTTTACGCCGCTGAGTTTTTTTCTGTGGCGGAATCGCTTTGGTTGCCATCCAGCCGGGAAATGAAAATCAAAATTGCCCCGAGGCTCGCCAAGAGATGCAAGTATTGATATGAATATTGCGTGAACTTTGGGTTCAAGGATGAAAAATTGAGATCTTTCAAAGTTTAAGAGCCGGGCACGGAGAAGGATCCAAAATCATGTGCGTTTCAGTCGTCAGTTTGAGGGATATGTTATTTTATTTGCTTCCCTGAACGTGTACATGTTATTCTGAAATTTATAAATAACATACGGTAAATTTGAGGAGTTTAATCAGATCTTTCGTGATAAAAATCGAAGTAATAATAGGTATATATTTTGAGGTTACCAAATTTGATTTTATGTTCCTGTGACTTTCGTATTTGGATGAACGTTGATAGGTTGTGACAGGTTAGTAATTCTGATAATTAGTACAACGGAGTAGGTAAGAAAAGTTGAGCCTATGAACTTTTTAATGGTGTTAACTTGATCAGTTTATGGCTCCGATGTTTACTTTGGTCGTATTGGACTATTTTGGTGATGTTGTTTTCATGTTGTTGAAGATATCAAGTACATAACATCTAACTACAACAGTGTTTATAAAGCATCACCTATTAAAGATTTTTTGCGGGAAATTTTAAATTGGTGAGTGTCTCTTTTACGCTTGGGAATGCCTTTGCGTGAATGGTAATTATTTCCTGGATATTTAGCCTTTTACTATAGTTTTCTCTGATTTTAACATATTACAACAATAGGTTTCATATTTTTATTATTCCCGTGAACGACACGACCGCTTGGACGTTATCCGATTAGTGTCAAATATGTAAATACTATCCACTATTGCGAATTTATAACATGCCAGTGATTTGTTTATAATTAAAGTAAGTTCACTTTTTCCGTTTTTCAGTTATGAAAATTATTGGTTGCAACTGGTCCGCAAAAATATTCTGGCATACTTTCTCAGTGCCATATTAATATTTTTTTCGATAAACTTGTAAATTTGCTTCAGTATTTAAATACCTTAACCACGAATGTATATTCCATTTCTTTTCCAAGTGTTTTCAAATAGACTTTCTGAAGTGATAAAACTTAAAAGTATAACTTAGAACTCTTTGTTTCCGTAATGCAAATAATAGTGTACCTCTGATTCCGTAATGTAATTAATCTTGTATTTCTGAGCGTCCCTTGCGCTTGATCTAAAAATATTTTCCTTTTCCTAAATTCTCAACATTACCATAATTAACAACCCTGGATTTGATCCCATCGCAGAAATGCGAAGAGCATGAGAAGTTTTTATATGGATGGAATTCGGCGACAAAGAGTAAGCTGCCTACACATTTCATTCAAACTTACTATTCCCCGTTTGCAATTGATTAACTATGCACCCTAGAGCGTGGCGAAACAATTACTTACTAGCGGAAGATACCCATTGAAAGTCAACGGAGGGAAGAAAATATTAATCATAATGCATAGGATAAAAATAACTTCCTTTCAATTTTCTGTTAAAATGCTTATAGAGCACACAATGAAGTGTACTTATTAACTTAGGGAGTCGAGTTTCATGCTTACTTTTCGGTTCGCATGGTCAACCGAGAGAGCGGATGAAAGAAGCCGCGCAAGCGCAGAAAGGATAGAAAATCCCGTCTCGGTGGATCGAAATGAATTTTAAACTTTGACATTAAATTACTCTGAGCCTACGATATTGGAATGGGCCAGAATAAATTTTGTTGTAACTTTTATGAGCCTTCAGATGGAGGGTAGCATTTAAATACTACCTTCCACCTTGGTCGATTTCCTAACTGTTTCCGATAAATTTGTGAAAAACCTCAAAGATGCTCGATAAAATATTTCTTGAGGTGGTGAGTAGTTTTTTTAAATAATAAAATGAAAACTACAAATTTACTTCTTGTCTTGAACTATTATTCTACAAAATTTCGTCACGATTAGAATATAACTGTAGCTCTCTATAAAAACAAACACAAAAATATTCTTCTTTATATGCATAGATGTAAACTGATTTTTAAACTCTCCGACATTTTTCATCACTATCCGTAAAAACCTTATTTTGCATCTACAGTAGCTTACCGACTGGATGCGCCTTAATTCCTCCGCTAAAGCTTCCCCTTTACTTGATTGCCCAGTGGCTCGGAAAAATGCATGTTCCCACCGGAGTTCACAGTGAACCCCGGGCTGCAATTGGCCGGTTTGCATCTGCGCAACCGAATCGGCCACCCCAGGTTGGAGGGAAAGGCGTCGTTATCCATCAGCTATCGGGGTTGCGGTTCTCTCTAATGTCGGCGGTCCCCCGTTGTGGTGTGTAGTGTGCTTCGGCGAACCGGGCGAGCACCGAATTTTGACACCCATCAACCAGCAAAGCGGTGAGATTTCGCTCAATGTGATAGGAAAGGACGTTTTGCGGATAACCATGTCTCTAGGAAATAGAGATAGAGGTCGGTACCTATTGAGAAGTCAAAAGAGGGTTTCTCAACTTGAGAGCGGGATTGGGAGATTGCCTGATCCGTGGGAACGAGTGTATTGCTAGAGGAATGGAAAGTTGTCTTGTCTATCGCAGTGTGGAGAGAGCTGGACCATTTAGAGCACAGACTGAAGCGCCCAGTCTCCCTCAATCTACCGCTTCCATCTCTCCCCAGCCTTCTCTCACTCTCTTCTCTCCAACTCTGTCTCCCTTCATTCCACTCTGTCAACTTTCCGTTCACTCTTCTTTATCCATCTGCATCCGAGTAATACCAACGCTGAAAGCTTTCCCAAGGGTGTGTGGCAATGGGTGAATGCTAATATACCAAGAAACGTTTCTCTGTCTGTCTTTCCGCAAATTCCCTTATGGAAATTCACGCACCGAGTTCATTTTATTCCCTTGTAGTCCCATTTTTTGCATAATTAAATTAGAAATACTGGACGTAAAAATTCAAGGTGAACACCAAACGAAAGGAAATATAATAAAGATTCTTATTCTTTCATGTAAATTACGTTTAATTTTCAAAATCGTGAAAGCGTTGATAATATGCTGATAGAATTGCTCAAATGTCGATTTTGTGCTTAACTGTCCCTCACCCGTCCCGTCACCACCGGGATTCAAACCCAGACCTTCGGGATAGAAAAGCAGTACTTTAGCCACAGTTACCTAAAGTCATCCACAACTCTCCATCACCTTTGATGCATGTATCATACACCATCACCATAAACCTATGCAAAAGTTAAGTAATAGTATTTCTTCTAGCAGTTTTGCATCTCGTGAATATTGTTTTTCATGTAAAAGATAACTTCATTTTTTATATTAGACCTTTTCCCTTGCAATGAGACATACTCCCAGTACGCTTGATGTTTCATAGCTCATAAATAATTGGTATCAAGATATCTTTGAGAATTTTTGGGGTTGTTTTTACCCCATTAATATAAACTTTTACTCCAATAAGAAAAGCATTGAATTCAGTGCAGGTGTTTCTTTCTTTGCTTTTTTAAGTTACTTGCAGACAAGATATTGGATGGAAATTTATTTCATCAAACGCATAAAAGAATGCAGTATTTAATTCTTTCATTCAGGTTCCTTATACGCTTCGTTTTTGTCTCTTTATTGCGTTTTTAGCTATAAATTCATAATTTTTTCTTCCTTTTTTACAATAGAAATTACCTTGGCAACCAGGTGTGAATATCCATTTAATAGCGATTTCATGAATGGCTTTTCACGCCTGAGGCATTAAAAGGCTAGGTTCAGTGACTAAATTGGTAGTTGTGGATAGAAGGGGCTCCTTTTTTTGCTTTTTTGAATTACTTGCACTCGAGACATATGGCTTAAACTTTCACGGCCGGATGGCTTAAAAAATGGGGGTTTTTATTATTGTATTTCTTTTCCTTTACGCACCACTTTTGTCTGAATTTGGTGATTTTGTCTCAATAATAATCCACTTTTATTAATGATATCAATTTTCTAATTTCCTTGGCAACCGCAGAATGGGATTTTAATGGGTAGATACTTAATACCTGTGGCCTTAATGTTTATGTGATCAATATGAGAATGGGGAAGTCTACTTAAACTGGATGGTTACGCGATTAAAACGTACCCTCTTCACTGAAAATTACAATGCAAGCAGTTTTACTGTAACTTACGAACTATTCGTAAAATTCAACTTTGAAAATTGTGTTGTATGCTTGCGCTCAAAACGACTCATCGCCATGTGTGATGAGCGTGACGTCAGAGTCCAGTAAATATGGTTCCGTGGTGCCATTTCCAATCCCTAGTTCCGTCAGTTAGCAGTTATGAGTCGCTGTATATCTTATCTATGGAAGAGAAAATGATTCAGTCATGCCACACAAGTGTTGCATTGTGCTTTTTTGCAAAAGTTCAGCCATATCTAATCCAAATAAGATTGGAATATTCCCTGAATACGCCTTCACAAAGCCAGAGTCAGCCATTACGTTATTATTACACTAGAATCATACACACTCGGTCACAAATCCTTATGTATGCACTTAGCTGTTGTCCACAAGACCTTATAAGCAGTGAAACACTAGGGATGGGCAGAATTAACCGGTTACATCCATAACTGTTATTTTCCCTTAGGTTAACCGGTTAAAACAGGTTATTTTCAGCGTAGGTTATCCTGAGTACTCGGTTTTTTTATTACCGAAAAATAACCTGAATGAAATAACCGGAATAACCTGTACTCTCTCGGGGAACCTTGGTACATCTACATCTACGAAGTTCCGTGCAAGCCATTTCTAGGGTGTGTGGTACGGGGTGATTCCACACCAAGCATGTCACAGTACAAATCGGGACCTCGCACGTTCCCCCACCCGCTAGGCGAAGACCAATAAGCAGTCAGGAGATCAGTGCGCAGTCAAACTAGATACCGGGAGAGTGCTACGTAAATGAACATGCAAACATGCAGTACACTGCTATAGAGACATCTAGTGGTTGATATTACTAATACTATTAATTTATGAATGCTACGAGATGTTACTTCATGCAGAGAACAAAATAATACCAGACATATCAAGCGGGGGTACTATTTGTAAGTGCTGCTGCTAGCAACTGCAGGCCAAGGCAATGGTTCTATCCAAGGCCTTGCTGTAGGCAGCTGTTCAGGTTTTTCTTCGCAGGTTAATCCGAGTCGACTGAGTACTCGGTTATTTTTTAGTCTAACCGGAAAATAACCAGAGCGAAATAACTGGAAGGCTGCCCTCTGTCGGAGAATTTTGGTATTACTTGCTGCTGCTAGCAGAACAGCTGCCCGGATATAAGGGAATGCATGAAGTTCCACTAATAATTAGTCAATAAAAGAGAGAGAGAGAGTATTTGGAGAAATTAAACATAAGTTATTTGTGCATAATATCTGCTCAATTTCCATTTTAAAAAGCAAGGGAAGGCATGAGATGCGTCATGGCTATGCGATAAGCCATGCATATTGTGCGCCGACGTTCTTTCTCGGTGAAAGCGTTTTACTGACTAATAGCCAATTCACGAAGGTCATCGTAAGTTTTTGTTTTCATATAATGTCTGGTAAACTGAATTACTCGGCGAAGAAGTTAACTTGGGGAACTTTAATATAAATTAATTACAGTATAGAGCTAGCTTAGGTAGTTGAACACATTCCAGTTACTTCTTCTCATTATAGATGCTGATAAGTATTTGACTACGTTCATTGATGTGATTCCAAAAAGATTATATCTGAAATAAAATACTTCACGGAAACATTTCCACAAACAGTCGTATTTTAGTTTCTTACTTTAAAAATCACCACTGATATACATTTATATTAGCAGTTGTCGTCCAAAATGAGAAAAAACCGGCTTTTTTTTAGAAACAGCAAAAGTTTTGACCTAAAGCAGTAGAAATTCCCGTGTAGCTGCAATAATAATCACATTATATTAAGTCACCACCGATGAACTCACGAGAGAATATTTTTGTTCCACATCCGTAACAACACCTTTTAAAAACTTATTACACCTTCTGGTTATAAAACCTGAAAAAAAGTTTTTTCCTTCAGGTTTTAATACTGGAGTACTCTACTGACTGAAAATAACCGGTAAACCTAACACCGGTTTTTTCCCATTACCGCCCATCCCTACATTGCTGCATTGCCATAGGGCGGGGGTATAACCCGCAAACCCGCTTACTCGCATTCTTACGTCACACTAATCAAAAGGCGTTTCTTCCGCGCGAAAGAAATTTGAAATTTTCGCGAACTTTGAAGTTCCAGAACTACAAGAATATTAAGCATTATGAAGTACTGCTTTGCAAATATGAATTGCTTTAATTTATTAATCGTTACATGAGAAAAAAATGCTCTTTTAAATTTAGGAGAGCACCCCATTGCAGTGAGATTTTACTGGGTGTATCTTTTATTTCATCCTCTGAATAGGTAGTTATTTAGAAAAAGGTATTGTTTATTGCAATTTGCACGTCACTTCAAGGGAATTCTATTCGCCTTAAGGCACAGTTATAATTTTATCTTCTTCCCGTTGAGTTTCAATGGGCACCCAATACTAGTATACATATATTTCATTTCATTACGAAGTGTGAGGATTTTTAAAATTCATCATGAAATGATTAAAAAGGGCCGAACTTTGGATAAAAATTGACTTAAATATTGAAACTATATAATTACTAAACCTCATGTTTTTGTTTGCATTGCACTCAGTTTTGAATATTATAAATAATATTAAAAACTGAGTGTTTTTTCAATACAATGTTTTGAATATTATAAATAATATTCAAAATATTGTATTTGGGGCTATTTTTTTCTATTTTAAAGAGAGCTAGGGGTCCATCAGTTTTAGTATCTTTATAATTGCCCCATTGATTTATAATCCAATTTTGAACTCGACTTTTGGTGAACAGTAAAATCCATCGGAAAAGATATTTCCATGGCCCAGCTTGGAGCAGTCAATCACACTTTCATTGTGAGTGCAGCGTAAAAAAGCCATCATAAAGAGGCTAAACTGACAACAATAAGGTTTTAAAAAGTAAGCACTCAAAATATACGATTCTTTTTATTGCACGAAAACGTTCTGGCACTACTCCCGTGAAGCCTTAAAATGAAATGATGGATTTTACAGTAGAATTTTAGCTTCGCATACTGGCGTATTATCTTAGAACATACTTCTTCTATTTAGAAGTCACATGGATGGATATCATTTAGGTCATAGCGTTGGGGCTTCAATTTGAGTGCCCTTTAAGTATTATAACACAGTATGGCACATTAATTTTCTTAAATTCATCTCTTTATGAAATTTAAGGGACGCAAATTCAAAACTCTTCCAGTCAGCATGTGTATTAATTTTCATCCGTTTCCATCTTTGACCTTTAAGGTGCTAAAATGTTTATACAGAACACACTTCCATGGACAAATGTAATTAGTTGTATTTCATAGCTTATGACTCTATTACATGCTTATTTTATTTATGTTACACTGATATTTTTCCGGATTACATCTTAAACTCGGAATGAAAACGATTCCAAACTTGTTCGTTTTTGTAGTACTTAAGTATCAAGAACAGAAGACGCTGATATTCTGTCGTTCTTCCGGATACTTAAGCCTCTAGCTTGGCCTCTTCTAATTGGAGGACACGGTGAAATTTTTTCAATACCATTTCTTGCTCAACAATTAATATGCTGACGTCTAGAACATAGTCAAAGGAAAATACAACTCAATGCCTTGTCGGATGCAAAAACAAAGATTTACTTAGTAGAATTTTTATGCATGTGACAGATTTTAGTTTCAATTTTAGAAACTATATTTTTTAGTAATGCAGGATCACAACTAAATGAAAGAGATAACTACGGTTTGTGATAAAAAGTCTGCTTACTTCTAAATCTCCATCCTTTTAAGCTGTGGAAGTAATTTTGGACATATGTTGGAGCTGAAAAAGTGATTTTTCTTATTCTTTGAAGTTTAATCATCTTTGATAATTTCAAACGGGTTGGATGCTTGAAGTGCGTCACGAACATATGTTGATTCGTTGTGGAAACACAAACTCAGCCTGAAAAAAATGTTTAAATCCCATACCACGAAAAGTTTGCTACGATTCATTTTCCTCCTCGACGTTCAATTGTCTCCAGCTGTCCTCGTCTACCTATACCTTTCACGCAATAGCCAAACGTATGGTTGACGCCCGGGTATGAACAATTCTTTTTTAATCTTATCTTTTTTTAGTGCAGTGCAATCGAATTAAGAGTTGGCTGAAAATATTGGACCCCATCATTTTACAACTCCCTTCCGCAGACTCTTACCTCTCACCTCACCCCCGGAATCCATCCATTGAAGATCCAAGCTGCACCACCCGTCTTTCCTGCATTACGTCGGGTTTGGATTATTTTATATTATTTTTTGGCTCGACGAGGATCTTCGCGATTTTCTAAATGACATAAAAATGTCGTGCATTCCGAATTCATGCCCTCTCACTCCAACCGTCCATTCTTCTGGATCGGGGGTCGCGGCGACGCGGATGGCCTCATTGTTGTCGCTGGGGCGTGAGAGGATCCAGCCCTATTATGTCCCTTCTCCTGCCAACAGCGTATGTCCACCCTTATCATGAAAGCATGGACTCCACTCGAACTTGCGGTAGGGGATAATTGAGGGACGGGGAGGACGTCCGGGTTCGCAGTATTTCCGGTTAGCAGTTCCAATTTTTTCTCGCGCACTCAATGCACTGCCTTCCCACTACTATAGCGAGTTTTTTTCGCATCTCACCCGGGGGACGTACTCTTTTTTTCCTCAAATTTGGGATTCGACGTCGATTTGTCAGCCTTTGGGCTTACTTAATGACAGTTCGAGGGCCGGTAGGGGCAAGTAGTATGATACGAGGTTTACTAGCAAAGGAAGTTAGTAGCGGAGATGCTTAGAAGGCTAGAATAGGTGGATGGGGGATATGTTGAGAGGTGAGAGTATGTTGAAGAGAGAAATCTGGGGGTTGGTCAGTAATCAGGCAAGTGAGGGAGAGTAAGAAAGAGAAAACGAATTTTGGAAGGCATAATAGAAGGTAGACGGTATAAGGAAGCTAAGATAGAACCAGGCAGTGTGCAGGAAAATGAAAATATGACAAATAAGAAATTTGGGACAAGGACTGAGAAAAGAACTACCAATCAGTGAGTGGGCAGAATATTCATCAATTAATGATACAGGGCCTTCCGCCGGCGCGGACTCCTTATACAATTAGACCCTTCAGGGGCACACATTAAATTAATACCTCCTAATGCTACTTTCAGTGTAATTCCTTGAGTCCCTTTTGATATTACTCAGAGATGTACCCAAGTCATTATTTCTTTTACTAAGGAGGTGCCCTTTATGAAGATTAAGGTTTCCTTCACCGAACGACACGCAAAGCTCTTAGGTACCTAATTTGCTGAATTACCACGCCTGCGGCGAAATCTTTTGAAAACTTCTCCAATTAATGTCCAAGCCAGAGCTTATCTACTCTATTCGGCACGAAATGGGGAACTGGATAATCTTTGTATGTACGATTAACGAGGCATGATATTCATAGAAAGCTTTATCCATTTTCTTAATGCATATTGATTAATGTGCTACATCTATACGTGCACTGAAGCATTGCTGAATCCGTCATATGATAAAGGAGACAGTGAAAAATATGTAGAATAATTTGCTAAAAGCAGAGAAGTCACGAATGAATTTGAGATATCGCGTAAATTTACTGCCTATAGGTACTGGAAATTGGTTCCGTATCATTTAAATTTAAGTTTATAGTTGATAAGTTAAGTTAAGATATGGGGCCATTAGCCGAAACTGTCAGTGAAGACTTTAATAAAAATGTTTGGTTAAAATGCAGAATTTTTCTTACAGTCTCCCGTTCATTATTTTTTCAAACTAGGTTTTTTTAAGAGATGAGGAATGCTATTTCAAGAAAGTATCGATAGATTTGTAACATCGATGAGCAATAATTCATCCACGAGTTATAATTCTGTGGAGGTGCCCTGTCGAACACTCAGTGAAAAGGAATGGATGCTCCTTTATTTGTTTTGGTAATAAAATAAAGGACTCGTAATCATGGGTTAAAGCTCAATGAATTTTTTATAATCTCCAATTAATACATTTCTAGGTTTACCATTTTTTTAATTTTTCAATCGGCATACTTTGGCATCGGCATCTTCATTGTTAATACTCTCATAATATATTTAGCCCTTGAGGAATTAATTTAAATGAGTACGCAGCAACGAAGAACTCTTGCGTCATTATTTTAGGTAAAAATTATGTTTCAACTTCTGCATACGTCACGAAGGTGAATTTTAGCTCAAATATCTGTCAACTCCGGGGCAAAGTTTTACCACAGAAAAGATTTTTATTTCCACTTGAGTACGTGGGTTAACTTTATGTACGAGTTGAAGAAGTATAAAATATTTTATGAGGAATTAAAAAAGGGCCATTGTCACTGCTCAAAACCCCAGTCCACTCAAAAAAATAAAAGTTTTTAATTTCTCACGCTTTATTATCTTCGAGGGGAAGGCTGCGTTATTTCTGCCTGCGAGCCGAGGGCTACAGCTGGGACTGACCACGCAGAGGTGGGACTTTGTGAGCAATTTGCATTTTTTTAATAAATGCCCCAAAGCAAGAGAGTGGAGGTTTTGGGAAAACTTTTGTTTTTTTATTTTTCGATCGGGAGTGTGGGATGGCTGCTGACCACTGAGTGGGGGAAATGATGGGTCGTGCTTGGGCACCTTCCCACTTTGCAGCTTCCCATCCGTCATGCCCGCCCCCCAATACAGCCTCCATGTTCATTTTACGTGTTTATATTTTTCCGGCTGGCAGCGAAGTTCGCATGTTTGGGTTGTATTTCGAAACGTTTGGGTAATAAGGCGGAGGTTTCATGTGTCTCGGGAGAGAAGGTGATTTGCGGAAATGCAATGCGGCCATGTATGTACTTGCAGAAAGAGGACCTATCCTCTTGATTCCCTCTCCTTTCCCTCAAGAGTTCTGTATTTGGTGTACCCAATCGAACCATAAGTTAGGTTTTAGGAATATTTTCCCTAGTCACAATAGGGAACATATTCGAGTTTCATTTTCACACTTATGTCGATGTTAGATGCATGAAAAAAATATTGCAATATTAAGTGGCGAAACATTAGTTTTATATCACTAGCATCAGTATTTACCTATATATACCTACCTATTACCTATTAGGGAACTTTGCTCAATGGAAAATATCTCTAAAAAGAAGTACAGAAAGTGGCTGATACGGGAAAGACGAGTGCTCTTTTTTGTCATGATGAGGTCAAATTCGTTGAATTTTTGGTGACATGATATCTTGCTCAAACTACTGTCACCAGCGAATGCTGCCGAACTGGCTGCCTTCAATAGAAGTAATCGCACTGGTGCACTTCGCGCGCTAGCCTAGCCGAGAGGGCTCGGACTTCGGAGTCACCTTCTTTGGAGTCGGACCTGCGCGGACTAGACGAAATAGTCCGTACAGGCGGAGTCAGATAGTTAATTCAAGTACTACCTTTCGAGGAATGCCAGCTTGCCTACCGCGCTCGTAAGTCCGCGCAGGTCCAACCAGTGATTGCGAGAACATTTTGGTACTCGAACCGTGTTGAAGCGGGAGGACTCGACTTTGCGCTCGGCAGTGCAGTCTCATTGAGTAAGTCCGATGTAGAACTCTTGTTTCATCTCATAGCTCTTTCTATCCCATGCCGTTCCGCAAAATCATTAGCCAGTGAGACACGGACGTATGGTGTAGGTTGTGTGTACCAGAAGGCACGACGGAGGGACGGCAGTTTTATATACGGATGAAGGATGAAATGGGTTAAAGAAGGCCTGCAATGAAACAGTTGAGGATGTGAATGTGTCCAGCGATATGTCAAATCTAGTTCCCATGTGGTGGTACGAATATCATCAATTATCTTGGCTAAGGTCCACCACCACCCGAGAAACACATTGCTTTCCTTAAAAAGTGAACGGATAAAAGTACCTTACTCACATGTTAGGTAGCAAAAATATTCCTTTCTTTAGCCTGATTGTTGATGCACCGAAACTGCAACACGTGTTTGAATCCCACCTAAAACGTGGTTATTGTGTGTCTAAGAATTTATTATTTCGGATATGGTTAATAGCCGGTACCAAAAACAATACATTTACATCCAATAGAGTTACGACATCTTTAATTTTAAGCATTTGTCAAATATGCAATGCAGAAACAGTCGATAAATTCATTGGTTCCGTAAGTAATTCGAAAACATATTGTACCTGATAGTTGGTGACTATGTTTTCTCAGGACTGATGTGGTGGAACTTATGCATGGCGAAAAAACTCTTTGGTTTTTTTACCCTGTGAAAAAATTGACTGAAAAACGCACTATGAGATGAAAAACATGCCTATTTCAATGCCAATTTAAAGGAATCCTTAAGCTATTATAATATATTTTTACCATGAATATTAAGTACCTAAAAAATGCTTTCTACCCGCAAGATATCGCTTTCGCAAATGCTTCCTGGCACAGATCTGCAGGGCAAGGAGGAAAGGTAGAACTTGAGGGAGTTAATTGAATGGACGGAGGGGAAGGAGAGATGGTAACGAGAGAAAGAGAGAGTAGGTAAGGTAGGGGAACCAACTAATTCGCGGAAAAGGTACTAAACACCCACCAAAATGCGCAAGGCTAATAGGCAAGTAGTTAAAATCACCTATCACCATGATTTTAGTTGGGACCATATCCTGAGGTCTCATTGTGAGATGAGTCAAAACGGGACGGCAAGTAGTGATGAGGCATCCCATTTCTAGAAGCGCTTGTGCTGGTAGCAATAAGAAAGGTTTCCCTGAGTGAACCGCCACATGAAACTACCTTCTCTCTTTTCGCTGGGTTTTTTAAAGTTCCGTAGCACAAATCCAAAAATCTTCCTTTTACGCAGCGCTAGGAACTTTTGTGAGACCCATAACAAATGTCTTACCTGCACACATCGTTCCATTCGTCGTCGTTTGTGAGCGCTGATGTTTTCAGTTCTGGGAAGCTCCTGTCAACTTAATTGCACTAGAAGAAATTCTTTTGAAATGCTTTGAGGTGGATTTCACTGGATTTGAGCCCATATTGAATGAGGATGCCCTCATCTCCTCTCTCTCCCCTCAGCTCTTTTCCTATCCTCGCTTTCGGAATCGAATCGCTATGACGCTACTTGCCCGTGAGCAATTGAATTGCAAAGTGAGCCTAGGCGGGGTATAACAGTAGAATCTCGTTTTTCCCACTCCCTCTCAGTTCGCTCGCCCATTATCGCTCCCACCGTCCCTATCTATATTCTACTTCTAGACTCAACCCCTCCCCTACATCTTACCCCTTGACGCCTGGAGCAAGTTTCCTTGAGAGGAAATTCGCGAATCGTATCATATTTCTCTCAATCAGCCTCCCTTCACTCGCTCTCAATTCTTAATGAACTGAATCATCCGAATTCTGTTTAGGTTTTTGTTGACGTGAAACATTATAGCTCATATTAATCACGGGATATACTAGCAGGCCTATTCATCGAATCCATGTTTTACAGACGATCGCGAAGAACGTTTTTATTCATTTACCCACATAATATCACAAGATAAAAATAATGACTGCCTCTTCGTATGTTAGACACTTTATTGAGTACCTTGCCCACTTTTGACGCCATTCCCGCGTCATAATGAAATAGGTTACTACAGAGAATTTTCCGGCAGTCTTTTATTTATATTTTTGTACATGCATAATGCATATACATTAAATTCATTGTTAAAATGACAAAAGAAATTACGATACATTGACGTAGGAAACAATTTAACATTTTTTTGTAACTAAAACACAAAATTTTACATTAAATGACCAAAAATATCCATTCTTCCATCCATATTCTTCTTTCCTTTAGTTTAGAGAATGGGAAGCTCTCTATTAAGGGATTGGGAGGTATTTGAAGCCAAGGTGTGAATTATAACCCCTCCACCTAATTTAAAAAGTTCCCCATTACCCTTATCAAAAGGAGAGTATTAATGAAATTTTGAGAAAGTTTTTCTCAGTAAATCTCAATAAAATGACGCGGGTGTAGCGTTAAAACCGGGGAAGTTACTCAATTGCGTTTGGAATATACGAAGTTATTTCCTTTTGATTTTATGCCGTCTGAATACAACAAAGTGAATTCGCCAACTGTCAATTTAATTTCACAAGACATTGTTTCATACAGTGTAATTCCCTGCGCGCATTTTGTGTTATTTTACCTCGTCATCGCATCCTTTCTGTTATATTTTTACCAGAAAATCTCTCCCTTGGGCTATACAAGTGATTTTTTTTAAATATTGAATACGTGTACTACTTTCCACTATTCAAGCTAATTAGACGCGTTTTGATGATTTCCGTCATTTTCAAGTTGATTTCGTTTCGTTTGATTTTTGATTGCATTTGTTTTATTATGTAAACGCTTTACAGTTCACAAAATTTTGAATCAATGCATCATTTTTTTGTTATTACTTTTGGAAAATTATTTAAAAAATTATTTAAAAAATTGCATCGGAATCCACATGCATAAATCAGCCGCTTTATACTTTTTATGGGAATGCCAGTGAAATATAATTCCCTCCTGTGACGTTGGTAATTCGTATTAATGGGCAGTACCATTCCCCAAAGAGCAAAACGCTTTGCTTCACATTCTTTAGAAATTTTCCTCCCCAATGTCATCACCCGCGCCTCATTTCGTTGCTTATGTTTTGCCTCATCTCACCATTATCCAAATATACTTCAGCCTCCCTTTCTCTCCGCCACATCATTAATAGGTCTATTCCTAGTGTTATTACTACCCTCTTCCGAATCCTGAAGCAGCGTTCTCATGCATCCTTTTTAGAGTTTCTGCTCACTGCGTAACCAATCAGAAGCGAGATCTTCAACGCAGACTGCGATCCAAGGATTTTTGTCCGTCATTTTTTGGTCACGTGATTTATTCCCGGGAAATTGTGACCCATCATATGACTGATTTCAACCGTTGAACTTTGCCGAAAGCGTGGATTCACAACCATATCCAAGAGGAGAATAATATTGAAAACATTTGGGACACTCATTTTAATTTTTATGAGGTGCCGGGGACTTGGAACATGTGAGATTTCATAAAACATTTCGCAGATCGCTGTCCTCGCCTTTTTAAAACAAGTTCTTCCGGCACGGTTTTACTGTCATAACTCCTCTCAAACTTATTTTTTACCGCACTATTACAGGAATCGGAAATTAGTCGGAAGACCAAGCACCTCGCGGTTTGACACAGTCTTCTTTTTTATCCGGTGCCACCGAAGCTATGAAAATGGGGTCTGTGAGAGACATGCGGAGCTGCGGCAAAAGAAAGCAAACGCGGCTGCGTGAAATCCTATCTTTGGACTTTCTCTTATCCGACGCAGTCGACGAAAGTTTTGAAAGACCTTTAAAAGAAAAGGTGTGAGAGGAAGCGTTTTGCAAAGAAGGTAGTTTAAGGGACTCAGTCCTATTTTTGCTCAGCCCATTCAACTCACCCTTCGGAAAGGTTTTCGTAGCCAGTGGACACATCGGGATGAACGTGATAGTGACGGGAAAGTGATTATATATTCGTCCGTTGCTGTAAACCCGTAGCTGCAATAACTTGCTGATGAATTTTCTAGCGCGACTGCAGCCAAAACGTACCTTTACGTTGAATTTTATAACTCGTCCCTCTTCTAGTCCTTCTCCAAGTATTATGACCCATACTTCTCCTGATAACGTCGGATGTTTACGCTTTCTTATTCCTACGGATCTTGGCCCTCCCTTACTAGGTAATTAAGGAATGGCGCTTGTTTCTCGGACGAGGTTATGGCAGCGTTGTTTATTTTATGTAACATTAAATATAATGGATACAAATCAAGACATTTGCGCATTCTTTGGTGTCAACATAATCAGTAGAGCATGAAAATAACTTCTGAGTGCATATCTGATGGTATTTCTGTAAAATATAAATACTAGCTTTTACATGATCACAAGTGATTGGCAATTACCGTATCCCTCAGCCCGTAGAAAATTGTCCTCACGTATTATAAGGGTTCACACTCCCTTGTCTGCACTAGAATGGTAGAGTATTCTCCTCATACAGTGGGTGTGAAAAAATAGGGCTCAGAAGTTGAAGGATTAACTGGTCAAGAGATAGAAAAGCGGAAAAGTGGTCTTGTTGAGAAGTGTAAAATCAATTTCCCTGCTTCTTTGGATTTTTACGTTGGTTTCTATAAGAATCACCCCTCATGAGGTCCACATATTCAATTCTTACGCCGCGCCGGTGAATATTTAGACGGAAACTTTTTCCTGTTGATTTGGAAAAATGGATGTAGGGAAGGAATTTTTATATAATTTGAAAGTGTTTATTAATAGAAATAAATTCCCCATTAGTTTAATGCCACAATTTTTATCCATAATGGTAATGTTTTTATATACTTTTCCTTATTACACTTCGTGCATTTGAATTCAAACCCAACTGTTTTTGGGAGCTTTCCATTGAAGGCATTGAAGTTTGTGCGGATCGGAACACATCAGTGCACACAAATGACGATGAATTAACGTTATGTGCATGTGAAACGATTGTTAACCGGCCGGTAGGTAGCATTCTGCAGTTTCACAGTATTATCGCTCGAATGTTAGGGTATAGTTATTAAATTCGAACAAATGTTTGAAAACTCTAGCTTTTTACCATAGAGTAGGTATATAACATTCTAAATTGTTCAATTTATATGAATATCTACACAATTAAAACAATTGCGAATGCCAATTTGGAAGTTCCCTTATTGCCTAACGCACATCAACTCTGCTTTCGATTTTTTTAAAGTGCGCTGACTAGTACGCAGGGTCTGAAACGAATGGTAATCAAGTTTGCTGCCGTGTAACAAAGTCAGCAGCGCAATAGAACAAATGGAAAACTCCCTATATCATCCTAGACTTGTGAGATGACTTTGTCCCTCACGTTCCTCCCTTCGCTTTAAACCTATTCATCCCCACCCTCTTCCATATCCACCTTCTCTCCAACAGCCTACGCCCTTTTCCCACTCGTTTGAACTTCCAAGATTCCCACCCCCTACAGCGCATCTCCCGTCTACATCTCCTATTATTCCACCTGGAACATTATCTGCTCTCCCCCCAAGTGTTCCATCCGTGATAATTCAACGGCAAAGACTCAAAGGAGGAATTCTAAATGATATATAATTTGCTCGAGGATTCCTGTGACGCAGTGAGCTTGTTCAGTCGTAGTATTTTACCGCGCGACTGGATCGCTTTGTCTTGTAAGCTCTTTTCGCTTCGCGAATGATTGGACGTGTCTTTTCTCGGCAACCGGGTCATTATTCACGGCTCATAAGAAAGAGGTCCTCTGAGCAACGTGGTTCCAACCTCATTCCGGTGGAAATTCATTCTCATGAAATTAGAGTACTACGTATCTCTCCACCAAATTTTATTCCTAAGGTATAACTAGCTTCATCGCTTCTGCGTCATAACCCGAGGTACAAAAGGATGACGTAGGTGTGCTATAACTAGTTATATTTTGAAAATAAATGTTTTAGGTGGATGCATTGTTCTCTTATTCCGTAATGGTACCGTGAACGGATTTGTAAAACAATGGCTGTCAGCTCAATGCGCCCGTGAATACCGTGGCATTTTCCATGAATGACCGGGATAGTTACATTTACATCTTGGAAAAGCGAGGTAAACTTGAGTAGTGTGCATTTCATGAGTGTCTTATTTAGTATTTATATCATTCATCTAGAGGTGTATTCCTTATATTCTTCTCAGTTTCACTATTACCTACAATGGGGAAAATTTCCCGAGTTACTGAATCGTTAATTAAGTAGAAATTTCTGAATTTTCATTCATCTTACGTAGCGGGGATCATCGAGATTGGACAGATATTTTACTATAACGTAGGTCAGCTATTGGATGGAATATTACGTTTTTATGGTTAACTTGTCTTTTTTTCTGAACTCTTCTTCGTCTAACGAACGCTGGCAGGCACCATCTCGCTCGGCAAAGGGTTTTATTTTGACTTAGCTAAGTTGGATGTTAATTATGTTTGTGTGTAGGCACGAGTCCTGGGCATTCAAATTCGTAATTTATCCAGCGAAACTGCACTAAAGTCAGTCGGTAGTTTTTATGATGGTTGTTTCTGAGCACATTGTGGGCTCTGAGGCCGGAAGTTGTGGCAAATTAAATCAGAATAACAAGGAGTGCCTTCGTCCAATTCTTCGTCCAGTTTACACTGGGTATAACGAGTAATGTTAAATAGGTGATTACCGTAGGTCCCTTGGTGCTGGAAGCATAGTTAAAACTCAAAATAAAATATTCAATGATGATGTCTAACTAAATGAAATCCCAAAATACCTCTAATCAATATATTTATCATCCATAGAATTACGTAGATATCCCCGAGGAGAAAGATTTTTTTATTTTCTTCTGGCTAAGGCTGCGTGACCGCTTCAGAAAATAAAAAGTCTTGTTAGGATGAATAGTTCTCGGGTTTCCATCCGGGTAATGTTGTTAAACTTCACCGACGCGTCGCGACGTTTCAATGGCGTAGTCTGCCAACTTCTTCAGGATTAACCATGAGAGCGGCGGATACTTTCAAATGGGTCCAAATTACCCCCTGGGTACTCCTGTTGTTGAGGTGCTTCCAACGTAAAATGAGTTGAATGTCATTTGATTCATATTGTGGCCACTTATTCTTTGATATTTACAGCAAAGCCATACTTTTTGCGCTATTTTTCCCACAAATTGAACGTAAATGGTGCTAAATGCTATAATCGGAGAAATATGTTGAGAATTAGCATCGAAAATAAATACTATTTTCGCGGCAAACATTGTAACAAAATGAATTCTCATTCCCAATGGTGACCAAACTAATGCAACAATTCATCTTAGTTTTAGAGTATGTAACACGCCATTTTGGCCGTGTTGGCATAAGTATACGATTAAGGACGCCATGGTGTATATTTTGGGAACACGTGCTACCGCGAGGCAACAATATCGTCTATGTTATGAAAACAACTTTAAACAATACCATTTTCTGTTTACGTAAACAAACTATGACAATGCCGTCTATGTTATGAAAACAACTTTAAACAATACCATTTTCTGTTTACGTAAACAAACTTATAATAATGAAAGGGGAATAGCCTATCAGATACGAGAGGAGGGGAGAAAACCCGGAATGTTCTAGAACATACAGGAGGGGAGATGAGATAGTATAAAAGGGATTGTCAAACAAGGAACGGGGCTTCTTCTTCTGCTTCTTCTTAACAAGGGAGCCACAAGAGACGTTTATCGAGTGAAAGTCATACGAGAGTTTTTGCAGTGATAATTTGCCGGGAGTAAGCAGCTTTGGACAGCAATTACCAACGCCAGTGTCCTGTGTTAAGGAAGGATCCAGGAATCCGATAAACAGATACTGGGGTATAGAGTATCGGGAATTCACTTTGTACAATATCCGGTGAAGTAGAACAAACATTATAAATTAATACGAATATATTTGAGAAGGGAACATATATTGATTAATTGAGTAACTAAAGTGAATTTGTTTCATAATTGAAGAATAAAAGGGTTATTATAAATATATGTACTGTTCAAGTGTATCATTTTAGTGCATGAATTAATCCATTAACCTTTGCCGCCAAGGACTACCAAAAGGATCTCTCTCTCAAGGTAAGAAGTGATAAAGTGAAGGGTACCTTTTGTGTGTCGGGCTGATACAAGTATATAACGTCGCGTGTTTAGGACCGCGCGAAAGAATAATTATTAGAACCCCTGTAATAAGGAAATTGATAAGGAGGGGGCTAGTACATTAATTGGCGCCCAACGTGGGGCCTGACTACTCATTAGGTGAGACCACGAGAACCGGAGAGAAGGAGGATCATCCCGAAGGAGTGAAGAAAGAAGATGGCGGCCAACATGAAGAAATTTCCGGAGCTGAAGTCGGCAGAGCTACGGCAATTATTACGAGAGAGGGACTTGTTAGTAGGGGGAACCAAGCCAGAATTGCAGCAGCGATTATTACACACGCTAGAAAAGGAGGGAATAGATATAAGCACGTATGAATTTAGGGTCGATAGTGAGGAACCGGTGGAAACTGAGATGCAAGCGCTATTTAGGCAATTAAAAGAAGAACAAGATAGAAGAGATAGAGAGAGGGCAGAAGAAGCAAAAGAAGAACGAGAGAGAAGCAGAACGATCTTAGAGGAGATGGCTGAAGGGCAAGAGAGAAATAGAACGATCTTAGAGGAGATGGCTGAGAGGCAAGAGAGAAGACATGCAGAATTGTTGGGGCAAATTAGGGAAGAAGCAGACGAAAGAGAGAGAAAGCTTTTGGAAGAAATGGCAAAAATAGCAGGAGAACATAGACAGACGCAGGAACGTATTGCATCATTCGAACATGGCTGTGATGAAAGGTTTGCCAAAACAGACGGGGCGTTAGCAGAGATATGCAAAGATGTCGCGAAAGAAATTAACGGAGTAGGAGCGAGGCTGGAGGCGAGCGATCTCAAGGTCCGAAAGTTAGAAGCGAGTTACATGAATTTGCATGAGAACGTGGAGGAAAGGTTCAAGAAGATGGCGGACGAGCTGGGACAACAATCCACCACAAAAGCAGCTGGGCTAGATGAAGAGGCAGTCCGACGCATCGTGCGTGAGGAAAGCAGGAGACCTAACGTCACAACGGCACCCGCGGGAATGGTACAATTAAAGGTCCCAACGTTCGACGGGAGGCATACATCAAGACCCATGAAATACCTACAGGAGCTGTGCGAATACCAAGAGATATATCGGTTACCTGACCAGATGATGCTCCAGGTCATCAGACAAGGAATGGTTGGGAGAGCAGAGGAATGGTTCTCTGCGACCCGACACCTGTATGAAGATGTGAACGCTTTCCAAGCTATTTTCACGGAGCAGTTTTGGGGAGATGAACGTCAAATGCTGATAAAACGGAGTTTCGACACGGGAAAATACAAGGAGAACGGAGGGCTCACGCGAGTAGAATATGCGACGGCCAAAATTAGCGTAGCGAGGGAGTTGACGCCGCCAATGGAGGACGGAATGATCATTCTAATTCTCAAGAAACACTTTGGCATGGAAGTAAGCGTCGGCATGATTTCAAATAATGTAAATACAATCCCGCAATTCTTGACGTTATTGGCCCGCTATGATAACATACCGCGAGAGGACGGAAACTCCGAGGCGACTGGACATCGAAGATGGGGAGACCAATACCCAAGGACCCATGGAGACCGTACGTGGAGGACACCGGAAGACACATCCCAACACAACCAGCAGTACAGATGGGACTCGAAGAGGTCACAACCACGAGAGTGGCAAGCGTCGAGCCAGCAGAGAGACGGACGGAGAGACGATAACTTTCGCGGCGAGGGATACTCTCAACGGCCGGGCGAGAGACCAGCTGATCGACGCCGAGGACAAAACAATATGGCGGAGGCGCGCCCACCGATGAGAGAGCGCCCTGTCAATTCCATGATGGCGGAAGAAAGCAACGCCGCAGGGAAACCGGAGCAGGAAAACTATTAGCGGCAAAGCATGACGAAGGTCCCAACATGCCGAGGCCGGAAGACGAAGAGGGATTCTGGGACATACCGAAGGAGCAACGGGCAAAGATACGGAAAGTGAGAATAAAACGGACACCACCACAAGAGGAGAAGATAAAACCCCACACGGAGGAGGAAACGATATGCAATGTTTTTGAGTCACCTCGAGATTTCTTGACGGAGAAAGAAGCGGATAGGCCGGAAGTAATTAAATGCCCGGAGATTAGGGTTCAAATGGAAGGAGTGGCTGTGAATGCACTGATAGACACGGGATCGGAGCTAACGTGCATTAGCGAGGAGTTTTATCGGGAGAATCAGAATGCACTGCGAAACGCTTTGGAGGTACCAGTCAAAGGGATCCGGATAGCTGGAGCCGTCGGAAGGAGAAGTGGAATTATAAGGAGGCAGATCTGTCCGAGTATAGAGATAGACGGATTCACCACAAATATGGCCTGCACGGTGGTGCCGGAGCTGATCAAACCATTCATAATCGGGACGGACACATTAGCTCAACTATCCGCGAAGATTGAGTACGATCGCAGGATTATAACCCTAAGTGAAGGAAAAAAGGAGATCGCATGTAAGTTTAGGGAAATGCGCATGGACGCACAATATGACAACATGCACATAGAAACCAGCGAGGAGTATGGGAAGACGGATGGCGAGGAAGTACCACGAGAACAAAGCTTAGAAGAAAGTGACTCCGAGAAGATCGCAAATGATATATTTAGGATACATGAAAATATCATTAAAAAAGGCGAAAAACGGGCGGAGAGAAGAAGGAAGAAAGATAAGAGGAAGAGGACGAAATTTAAAATAGGAGATGAGGTTTTAGTACGTACCAATCCGGTATCCGAGGAGCAAAGGAGGATTTATCACGGCTTCCTGGCATTATACGAAGGTCCATAAGAGATTACAGAATTCCGAGGGCCAGCCACGTGTGTAGTATTTAATCCAAAAAAAAAAAACGAAATACGAGGCACTTTCCACTTCAGCAATATTAAACCATATAGGGAACAATAGCACAGAACTTGGTATCATTCACATCACACGAGCACACGAGAAGAAGACCGTAGTCCAACTGACCATAGCACGCAGTCATTAAACTGAGGAAGCTAGCGCCGCAACATTATAATTTGATCCGTTCAAGCAAGGGAGAACTGTTTACCGATAATATACATTGTATCAGGGCCCGACATGCGAGGGGAGCTTACGAACGAGAGAGAGAGAGGTTGAACTTGGCGGCAGGTGGATTAGCACAATATGTATGTTTCGTGATATCTTTTCTCAATGTGTGTATATTCAGTGTCATGTTGCCATTATTTGATTCGTGTTTTCTTATGTATGAATGGGCTCGTGGACGTAGATTGAGCCGGAAGAAGGGAGAGTGTATCACCTGAAGGAACTTTAAGTGCTGTGAAGTGTATATGTGTAATGTGAATTATGGCCTTTTGATAACCCAGTGTTTTTAAGGGGTTAAAAGTGAGAATGAATGTTGAGAAGAAGATGGACAGTTTTATTATTTGCACGTTATATTCACGTTCAATGTATCAGTTAATAACGTCGATTTATATAATATGTTCTTGATTTTAAATTACGTGAATAAGATTTTCATTGGTTATTTGCCTATTTCAAGCAAGGAAGAAAAGGAAGAGACCATATTGTTATATGGTGTATCATATGTCTTGAGTTAAAGGAGGAGACGCTGTTTGTAATTGTGTTTATTGATATAAATGTGTTCATGTGTGATTTCTGCTGTAACACAATATACTTGGGCACAGACATTATTTAGAGGGAGGCTAAAGTTTGAAGGCGTTGGGGCCGCGTTAGTTTACATTTGAAGGCTTTAAAATAATTCCTTTCTTATATTTCCAAGTCATTATTTTAATGGGGCTAATGTAACACGCCATTTTGGCCGTGTTGGCATAAGTATACGATTAAGGACGCCATGGTGTATATTTTGGGAACACGTGCTACCGCGAGGCAACAATATCGTCTATGTTATGAAAACAACTTTAAACAATACCATTTTCTGTTTACGTAAACAAACTATGACAATGCCGTCTATGTTATGAAAACAACTTTAAACAATACCATTTTCTGTTTACGTAAACAAACTTATAATAATGAAAGGGGAATAGCCTATCAGATACGAGAGGAGGGGAGAAAACCCGGAATGTTCTAGAACATACAGGAGGGGAGATGAGATAGTATAAAAGGGATTGTCAAACAAGGAACGGGGCTTCTTCTTCTGCTTCTTCTTAACAAGGGAGCCACAAGAGACGTTTATCGAGTGAAAGTCATACGAGAGTTTTTGCAGTGATAATTTGCCGGGAGTAAGCAGCTTTGGACAGCAATTACCAACGCCAGTGTCCTGTGTTAAGGAAGGATCCAGGAATCCGATAAACAGATACTGGGGTATAGAGTATCGGGAATTCACTTTGTACAATATCCGGTGAAGTAGAACAAACATTATAAATTAATACGAATATATTTGAGAAGGGAACATATATTGATTAATTGAGTAACTAAAGTGAATTTGTTTCATAATTGAAGAATAAAAGGGTTATTATAAATATATGTACTGTTCAAGTGTATCATTTTAGTGCATGAATTAATCCATTAACCTTTGCCGCCAAGGACTACCAAAAGGATCTCTCTCTCAAGGTAAGAAGTGATAAAGTGAAGGGTACCTTTTGTGTGTCGGGCTGATACAAGTATATAACGTCGCGTGTTTAGGACCGCGCGAAAGAATAATTATTAGAACCCCTGTAATAAGGAAATTGATAAGGAGGGGGCTAGTACAAGTAATTAGCAAATAACTAACCGACTGAAGCATGAATGCGGTAAAGTTCAGCAGAAATGGCGCTGCAGTCGCCTACAATTCCTAAGGGAGTGTTTGAACCATTCGAGATAACACCGATCGCGTACCTATGGAGTCACGTGGTGCAATAACGAACTGTTTGAGATTTTGGTGTGTTTGAAATAATCGGATGGATAGCTTAAGCATCTGATATGTTAATTATTGTGACTCTAATTGAGATTCTTGACTCCTTCAACAATATCCCGTTAAGAAAAAACCAGGTCGGAAAGGCTGCGTGAGAATTTTCGAATTGTTCAAATACGTGTGAGTTTAAAAGTTTATTTATTGAAAAATTACAATCATGTACCACAAAGTTACACAAGAACGAGTTAATTTTGGTTCAAATACACCAAAGCCTCGAACCCTTCGTGGTTGCACTTCGCGAATCCTTAGTTACGTATTCGGAGCTATATCGAATGGTTCAAATATAACCCACTTGGGGAGAAAGTGTTAATTAAAACTACTCGTTGAAGATTATGTGTGTCTAAATTGTATGGTTAAGTTAAAGGAAGGATACTCGAAAGTAATAATTTGGACTCGGAAAAATCATAGGTGTTTTTCCAGCCTTATATAACTATTTTTCCTAAGTTCTTTTTAGTCTGTAATAATTGTTTTGCTTTCTTAAAATGATCGCCCTCTGGATTATGTGATTAAGGCTGCTGTTTTTATGTTTTCTTTAGAAAAAAGCCAAGCCGGAAGCGTTTTCAGGCATTATAAATATCTATGTAACCCTTTTCTGAATATGTCGTTATTTTTAACATTCTTCCCCTTTTCCCTCATACTAATCGAGTATCGGTCTTCTTCTTCCGAGTCTTTCCGAGTCTTCTCCGAGGTTTCTCTCTCACAGTAGTTCCACAAATTCCAATATTTTTTTATCCCTCGTGTCCCTCTTTTCCAACGTTATCTCCCTTAATTTTCTTTCTTTCTCCTCTTCCACACCCCAGAAATCCTTAAGGGCCGGCTTGCTTTGTCTGGCGGCCTAATTACCTACGACGCAAGCGGAGAGTACGCCGGACAGAATAGTCGGGCCTCCCGCCGCGCCGTCCACTGAGCAGATTGGGAGTTCATGTGGAAGGATGTGCTGTCTATCGGCAGATGAGGGAGGAAGTGGGTCACAAGAGCCTCCGGGGTGTCACGTCGATGCTCAATACCTGTGCTTTGCTTAAAGAAGTCTCCTTACGTAAAAGCACTTCCGAAGCAGTAATTTCATCTTCTCTTCATGAATATTCACCGAGTCGTTAGTTATGGATATTTTTCCCTAAGGGAATCTAAAAAATGTCCTCCGAATCCAAAGGAATTTCCTGATTTGACGGTTAAAATAGTTGTCTAGCTTTGAATTTTTTTCCTGCCCCGATGAAATCATTTCAGCAAATATTGGACCAAATGAACATGAAATAGTATTTTAAGTTTAATTTTAATTTGCCTATCCTGGAAAATAAAACATTCCGAGAATCCTCCTTTGAAGAAACCTCAAGACTCGATTAGTTTCCTACCCCGATGAATTCATTCTGGCTAATATTGGACCAAATGTACATGCAATAGTATTTTAAGTTGAATTTTGATTTGCCTATCTTGGAAAATGAACAATTCCGAGAACCCTCCTTCAAAGACACCTTAAGACTCGAAAAGTTGCTTATAATTTGAATGCACCATAGAAATGAGAGGAGAAGCTTTATACCGATTCACTTGAGTCACTCATTATACAGGTTGTTTCTAAATGAATATCGGAGTTTCAAGATTAATTAGTATTTATACCATATGACTTATAAATATAGATTATACATCAAATGAAAGAGAAACTCAAACAATTTCGTTGTACACTTGTACGCATGCGCTCGCAGTGTTTCCTATATCTTCCGTTAGAAAGCGCTAGTAGTAAATATTAGTTATACGACGTTGTACCCAACCGCTGGATTGGCCTCCTGGGGCCAGATGACAGGGCTTGTTTCGCATGGCCTCCACGTTCACCCGATATGACGTCATACGATTTTAATCTTTGGGGGTTCATAAAGGATCATGTTTATGTTCCTCCACCTACAGCTGACCTACCCGACTTAAGAAACAGGATTGAATCAGTTGTTGCACCAATTACTCCAGGCACACTGATCAAGGTATGGGAAGAACTCGCCTATCGACCGGATGTGTGCCGTGTGACGAATGGTACTCACATTGAACACTTGCAGATAAAACAAAAGTTGTTTGAGGTACTCTTTCATTTGATGCACCATTTATAATTGTAAGTCAAATGGTATAAATAGTACAAACCCTTAAAACCCCGTTATTCATTTTGAAACATCCTTTATATCGTTAACAGGCAATTTCTATGTAGCTGTGACTGAAATTAATATTTATTTCAATACTGTTTCTCGAAATTCTTAACTTAATGTGTTAAAAAATTGAGATTCATGTTTATGTATAGAAAAAGCGTGAGATTCGCATAAGAGCTCAGATTCCGGCGCCCTAAACGAGGCTGGACGGCCGATTGCAAAGCAAAATCTTATATCAGAGTCCCGTCCCGTATCTCAAGCTTTTATTACGCCCGAGTTCACGCTTGAACACAGGGCGAATATCGAAGTGGTCACCGGTTGGAACTGCGCGGTCGGTTAGCCAGCGTTTCTTGAGAAGTATCGCCCGATGTGTCTTACCTTTCGAGAACTATCTGATTTAGCCGTACGCGGACCAACTCAATACGACCAGTCATAACTGACTGAACTCCAGCCCGTGCGTCAATATTCGCTAGCGTCTTCGAGGAGCGGCCGATGCGGGACTCGGCTACGTGTATTACGTCTTAAGGCCGTTTTACACGGGGCTATTTACTGCGCAGGCTGAAGCAGCTTCAGATCTTGCAGTAGAAGGCGCCAAAGTACACTGCGAGAACGAGAGCTTTTCACAATATGACAGATTTAAACGACACATGCGTCTGCGCAAGTCTTCGTGAAATTCCTTCGTAAATAACGTTCGCATTTGACGAGTGTTTTGTTTTGACAGTGAAACGGGTTTGTGCGCATTATTGTTTACATTGGTTTGCTAGGGAATAGAATTATATTCCCTGGATTTGCTTTATGTTCAATTTTCAAGGGAAGAAATGGTTATTAACGCGTCGCCAAGAAAAGATTTACTTTAAAGTTGGTTTAGGGATTTGGAGTTGGTTGGTAAATTAGGGATAGATTTAATTTTTTGGGTAGACGCTTCTCTTTTTAAATATTTATTATTTTTGTGTTTAAAAATTGTACGTAAAATAATAAATCATGACGTAACAAATCTAAAGAAGTTTGACCCGGTGCACTTAATGATACTAATCTCCAGCGTTAGCGACTACCTACTCTATATCATCAAGTTCCTGGTTGAATGTAAAATAAATTTATTGAGTGATAAATAAATACTTATGGTGAAATAAATTTAAGTTGAATGGAGAAATAAGTAAATTTGCTATTAGTACTCTTGGTTATTGTACGAGTACCTACTTGGTGTTGTCCAACACATTGTTTTAGCATTATTTCATGATTAATCCGAATTTTATTAGGATAGAGTGATAATTGAAGTTCCATGCAAAAGATGCTTAAAATATATCTGCTCAACTACGAAAATGGAGGCAGAAAGCATAAAAACATTAGTAAAAATACGAACCAACGAACTACTGTGCGAACTTTCGTTACCCTTGCCCCAAATCATGGGCTAACATAACGCAACCAAAATACGATGCTCACAAATGTGCGAAATCACCTATTTTCTGAAAACATAAGCTACTTTAGTATGTAATCTAGTTAAGTAAGTGACTGCATAAACGAAATTTGATTATAATTGAAAACATTCAACGGGAATCATCCATTTAAGAGCAATTATTATGAAAAATATTCCGGTGATCGAGTATGCTAAAGCTAAATACGGAGTTATTTACGTTCACGCTCGGAGAATGTAGGTGACTTTGTGCATACAATTTTTATTTTGCGAGCAATTAACGCTTAATAAATGTCATGCATGATTTCAGTAAGTTACTAGAATGCATAAATAATCATTGCGGCCTAAATACCCTATTGATAGTATTTATAAAATGCGATGTGACGGTAAGTGATCTCCCTTTCAACGGTAGAAATATTTAATTATTAAATTCTGCCATATTATGCAACAGACAGCCTACAAATATCTCTCTCAACTTAACGCACAATGGCAAGAGCATGTCTACATATGTATTTATAGCAACAAACAAGTAATATTTTATTAAATAACGGTATAACATACGAGGTGCTTCACGGACTGCGAGAACGCGGGCACCAATTCAGAGTAGGGGCTATTTTCCTCTCAGTCATTCATACATTCGCGCAGGCGTTCGCGCAGTACACCGCTTTACACGACGCAATTTTCACTGCGAATTCATCCATACATCAGCCTGCGCAGTAGAGAGCCCCGTGTAAAACGGCCTTTAAGATAGGCAGGTACGCAATCTTCACTATCATGTGGGACACTCGGGTAGCATAAGCTATAGGATGCGTGTTAATTTGGCAGATGCAAGCATGAAAGAAGGGAGCACTTAATTAAAACATATTTTGGAGCATGCTTTTAAATAGCAGTGAAGATTGAAAAATAGAGGCAGCAGAGCAGAGGAGATTGGAAGCAATGGAGATGTGGTGTTACCGAAAAATGATAACGATTAAATGGACGGGAGAATCACTAACGTAGAAGTCCTACGAAGAGGTGGAGAGAAAAGAAGCTTAATGAAAACTCTACAAAGAAGGAGAGGCAAAAGTTATTGGACACATTTCGCGACACATCCATCTATTGACTACAATAATGGAAGGAGAAAGAAATTGTAAGAATTACATAGGCGGACCAAGAATTGAATAAATGAGACAAATTATGAAGGACGTCGAAGTGAATAATTAATTGTGTTGGAATGAAGCGGTTGACAGATATGAGAGTGAGGTTGATAGCTGTAGCAAAGCAATTTTCGGATTAATTACTACTGATAATGATTTTTGTTCTATTTCTACCGTGGACTCCTTCACTGCAACTTACTGGATAATGTTTATGATAATTGTAAAGATAAACTCATTTTCTTTTATTAAGTTACGATATCCTTTGTTGCGTGTCGCGAGTTACAACCGTCGTGTATCAATTGTTGGTTGGGTGATCTGCCATGTGAGGTGAAAATGGAGTAGAGTGAAAATCACATAGACTTTTACAGACTTTACCTTTGCCCTTACACGATTTCTTTATTCATCTCAGCATACATTTTACCCCTCTTCATTCCGTCCCGCATTTTCTCTTTCTTCCCTCACCCACTTATCACATATTCTCACCTCTATCACAGCTTTCATCATCTCTTCGCCCCTAATTGCCAGTTCTAATCATCTACTCCAATCCAACCAACGGAGGTCACCATGGTGATATTGTTACCAATGCTGATTTTTAGCAGTTAAATGAATGGTCGCATTGGCTTTGTTCCAACCCAAAGTAAGTATCCCAGGCGTACTATAAATGTTTCTTTAATTCAGGAACTGACGTCACATTGTCAGTCTATGGACCGTCTTCACCGTTAAAGGGCTGATACGAGCTAGTATGAGAAAAGCCTTAATAACACGATTTCTTAATGGGTCGTACCAGTAGTTCTTATTCAATTTGACGTCTGATATTCCAAGGGTAGTGAGCATCTTGAGTGTTTAAGAAGGTTAATTTGGAAGTGTACGTTGATTATTCTGTCATATTTTAGTTTTAAAAATGTTATAATGCTCCTGCGTTCCCTATACTTATCTTTGACAGATGAAATTTTTGTACCTCGTATTTTCACTGAAAATTCTAAGTTGACGGCTGCCCTTTATTTGTTTGAAGTCTTCTTAGACCACATGTTTGTAAGAGTGCTAGTTGTCCTTTCCGCTTCGCAAGTGACGTAGACTCGTACTGACTGTAGCATATGGTGCGTACAAAGGTGTTACACCTGAATTAAATCATGGCCTAGGAAAGTGCCTTCACGCATGTTGGGGAGGGTATTGGGGAAGCGTGGGGAACGAGAATTAGTTTTTAATTAAAGCCACACAGGACAGAAGTGGGCTAATGTTTGCGGTGGCTGATGAATCGTATTTTGAAGAATTAGCCTGGGAACTTCCGAGTTGAAGTTCATTGAAAGCGATCTCATTTTAGTTCCGGAGACGAAGGAAATTTTGAGGAAAGGGGAGTTTGAAATTTTATCAGAATAACCCACCTTCAATGGCTTCGTGGAGAAGGAGAAGGATAGAGAGGTGTAGAGAGGAGAAAAGGTAGAGAGATGGAAAGAAAGGGGAAAATGTAGGCAATTAAAAATTATTAATGGCTTAAGAAACTGCCCGGACAGCGGAAGGTTGGGCGAATCTTCCCTCTGAGACCGATTTATTTTCACTTTTTTTCTTACGGACTGATAAAAATGTAATTATTCATCGAGTGTGCTTCTCCCGTTTATCTCGTTTTTGTCCGGGACCAGGAATCGCGACGCGAGCGCGGAATTTAATTATTATTCCTGGCGCTTTTAAGAGGATTAGAAATTGTGATAAGGGGATAGGACCTATAAGGAGGAGAAGGAGAGTCAAATGGGTTGGTGTTCGAAAGATTCGGCGGAGAAGGTGCAAAGAGCGGAAGCGTTGAACATCGGGTAGGGTCCGTTTCCGCATCGGTGTGGAGTTATCGTAATTTTTTAATTTTAATTTTAATAATCAAGCTTGGCTATCCCCATTAAGGTCGCTGGAGCGATTTTAATCCATGCACAGATTCGCGTGAAAATCTGCATGGGTCTTCTTTTTAGAGATATCTGTAGATAAAAGTACATTATTTTATTTGACCGATTTAGTGTTAGGCAACTCAGTGCTAGTTTAACACGTAGTCTTATCGAACTTGGGATGTTTTAGCAATAAAAAAAAACAGACTACGTCCAGATTTACTTCTAAACGTGAATTTACACAATTTAGTTATTATAATTGTTGCTCACAAATATTAAGGTGTCAGCCGAGTCAATGATTTGAAAAAAAAACATATTTAAATATAATATTCGCCAAAAATTTCGAATACCACGTCGAAAACTATCAATAGAAAAAATCATAGCAAGCTTTAATAAAATCAAAAATGTAAAACATAACTCTTGTATAATGTCCACTACATCACTTATGGTGTGTTCCTTCACATAATAAGTTGCACTTAAAATATGGTCCCAGTATATTTCGACATATGTACTTGAAAAATTATGAAAATGCGCACTCATTGATTCAATATTACCATTCCAGTCACCTTAGGCTGCGTCCGATCCGATGCTTAATCAATATTTGACAAATGTGTATACATTATTTTAAGTTACAAATATGATCAGTAATGTTCATTATAAACTATTTCTTTAAAAAAACGTTTTATCTAAAAAAAAACGTTATGAAGGGAATGGACATGGTTTGAGAATAATTGAGGGGAGAACTCGAGGGAAGCGTGGAGAATTAAGAAATAGGAATAGAAAATAGGAATAGATATTAAATCTGGACGAAATAAGAAGAGGTAGACGATATAAGGAATGAAAGAGAGACCTGATGGCGAGTAATCTACAGGAAAGAAAGCAAGATGATGTTACAGAAATTGGGATTTAAGGATTAGAACTGTCCAAAAACCTACCAATAGGCTGCTAAAATACCCAAATGAATGAATGAACATATAAACCAAAAGCAATGGTAACATTTTAAAGAGATGAATAGCAATTGAGGGGAAGGTGATCTCTCACAAATACTTAGCCAATAGGTTAAAGAGGAAGGAGAAAGGTGAATTCTCAAAAGAGTCAGAAGAGATGAAGGCATTGCGATAAATACGGTTGAACATTCTTGAAGTAGGCTCGCGAGAATGGAGGCGCGTTTAGCAGATGTGCGCGGGAGAGTGGAGGTGTTTTCTTCTTTCCCGTGCAGAGGGAGCGCGGATAAGGGAAATGGACGAAATATGGGTGCCGCGTGACAGGCAAGATGGTCGGGGACGGATGAAGGCTTTACGTGTTAAAGGGAGCGAGAGGAAAAAGGGAAGGGGGAAGTGCGTGGAGAATGGGCTGGAGAGGGGAGTGTTGTGCGAGTGCGAAGAGAAATCGGTGCCAAGTAAGTGGGGGAGCTTTTGTGATTCGCGCCTCGGAGTGAGTGAGTGAGTGAATTGACGCTGATAAGCAGAGGACGGGAGAGAGAGTGAGCGGAAGTGCCCTTGAAGGGTGGGAGATGGAGGAGGGTCTCGCCGAACTAGGTAAACGGGCTTGAGAGGCGGCGGAGAAGGCAAAATGAAGGAATTGAACGTGAAAGAAAGTGGTGGAAGAGAAAGGATGGTACTGATATGTTAGGACGAAGCCGGCAGATAAAGTGTAAGAGGCGAGGAAGTCAAGGTCGTGAGACTGAGGGAAACCCACAGGTAGATGGGAATATTGTGGTAGCAAAACAAGTTGGCAGTTGCGCAAAAGATCCTTTTTTCAGTGTAAGAGTTCATTTCATAAGAGCTGCTTCGTTTTTTATCGTCAGGATTGTCACGAAACGCGCTGCTGGACCATCAGGATTTGTCCCCAAATGGCTCTTTGATACGCATAAATTTTCTCGAAAGAGTTCCGTGTATTCAAATAACCATCATTCTCTTTCATTTTGAGAGATAATGTAATATGGACGTAATATGTGTGATGTGTGACTGCAAAGATGGTTTATGATGGACGGGTGCTTACATTTAACGTAAGCAAAAGGTAAAAGGACCAGAGGAATGGGAGTTGAAAATACATAATTTTATACAGGCAGGAACAGAGCGGCAAGGATGATATGAGCCGAGGGGTATCAATATTGATATGTCTAGTGATATAATGCTAAAGGTCGAAAGTAAATGGGGATCGAAAAGTCATAAATATGAAGTGGAACTAAAGAGAATGGATGGAAGCTGGAAATGTTGTTGTGAGAATAGGGGTTCCCGCTAATGAGAGGGGTTACGGCTGGAGAGTGTGGAAAAGGGCGAGAAGAGGCATACGGAGTAGGGATGGAATGAAAAATGGAAAAGTGGGAAAGGATGCCCTTTGCAAAGAGGGTCGGATGATAAATGGGTGTGCGGATAAGGCGTAATAAATAAACGGAACATTCCTCGTAGAAAGAGTCCATAGAATAATACAATGGTACTCAAGACCTCCATTCGAGGAAATGGGGAACATTTTGCTGCAAAATAAAGGATTTAACTAAGAGAAAATTTGGATGCTAAAGTCGATTGAATGATCAGCAGAAGTGCTTTAGATTTGAAATCTGATTTACCGTATGACCTGGACCAAGGAGCGCACCTGATACACAAGACGCACTGTCATTTTTGGAGAAAGGTTTTCTAAGGAAAATATAATAATACACATACTTTAACATTAACTATACATAGGAAAAATAAAATTATTAACTGCCAAAAATATAAACTGTATTGAAGCTGTACGTCGCAGAATCCCATAAACAAAAAAATGATGGAAAGCACGCCTTTAAGCCGCTGATGCAACGCTGTCCGCGGTGTAAGTAAAAAGGTCATTAACTCTGCCAGGGACGCAAAATAGGATGCATGGAAACTTTGATTTATTCTCAGCAAATAAGACTGGAAAGTTTTAGAACTCATTTTTTAGTTACAAAAGTGGGTGGGAAAGTCGTATAAGCCGGTAAATGCGGCATTTGGAGTAAATGGTCGATGATATGCTGATTGGTCTATAGGTGGCCAAAACCTCGTCATACTCAAAACCTCCCATGCCAGGAAGACAAGGAAGTTACGGCTAATAAATGCCAAACGCATCACTTGTGAACTCCAGCTGCGCTCTCTTCAGCCACGATTTCATATTCGGTGGAATCATTGGTGGCCCAAGCTATTGAACAAGAGCGGAAAAACGATTATTTGGCGGCCCCTAACAAAGTATTTCTTTACCGATTGTGCTTTCTTAAACCGCGATTTAACCTGAGGGATATTCTGGGGTTTCAGAACGATCTTCTTAGCATTATCGGCTCCTTTCCCGCCAGGAAGTTAATGTTTAATCCACAAGTTGTCTGTTATTAGCTACGAGTTTTGCGAGGTTAAGTGTTATTATGGTTGATTTACATCACAACTACGTCTTGAGGGTGAGGTGTAACATCAACCTCAATGTTTTTCAATGTCAACCGCGATTCTTTTCAATGGGTATTCGACAATAATTATAATAAAGGAAACTTTTAGTCTGAAGGTTTTATTCAGCTCTTTGTTGAAGTTAGCTATGCAGTGTCAGCCACTTTCACAATGCTCTGAACAAAGTCAGCTTGGAAGGAAATACATGCTGGAAGTTAAAGTAACTTTCCAATTTTCTCAAATTTAGTCCTCATTTCATATGAGTAGATAAGTTTCAGTCTAGTCGCCTCTAAGGTTGGCCGCTTTTGGCTTTTGCTCACGTTGACTTCGGATTGGGCCGGCCGGTCTTCCGCGAGTGGTGAAGAGAGGAGACTCAAGACATGGATGAAATGAAGAGAGGAGACTCAAGATGGTGTGAAAGAGATAAATGATAAGAAATGTTGGTAGGAGGATATTGCAAGTGAGATTCAAGGGGCTGGAAGCAAGAAGAAAGGTGAGAGGGATTTTGGTGAATTTGGAGTCAAAACGATGGTGGGGTGGGTAGTAGTTAACGTGATTTACGGTGGAAAGAGGGAGAATGGCTCGTGGATTATTGGGTCGTATCCGGATCTTTGGAGTGATGTTCGGAGGTCTTGTTATGGGTTGCGGACAGAATTATTTAAACGGCTCTTTTCTTTTACGAGGATTTCCGAGCGTGGTTGGAAATCTAATTTTTATAATCTTCTTTTGCTGGTTGAATGGAACTTGGAGAGAATGGCTTCGCTGTTCGGTGAACGTGATAGCATTTACAGGATATGGGATCACGCGCTCGTCTGGTGACGTTGTGATATTAGTTGCAAAGTTATTCAGTAGGTTTTTATATTTGGAATAATGTCTCTGGCCTCAATTTATGTGACAACAGACGAGTAAAATGCAACGTACTTGAGGATATCAAATGTGCCTGCCTCTTTTTTTATTGTCCATGCGTTCCATTAAAAAGCGATCGTGTCGTCCATCAAATCTTCTTGCGAGTTCTTACCTATTGCGCTTTATATGATATATTGTTATTTTCTTTTTTTAAGAAGAATATCTATCTGGTTGATTTTTTCTTCAACTTTAATGTTTAGCATTATACCTCAGCAATTTGTAAGTGACAGCAAGTTTTAGGAAAATTGACTATCCTATTTTACTTGAGCAGATGGATTAGAAAATCTTTGACAGTTATATTTTATATACTTTTTGATTGTTTTCGTTAAAAACTAAAAAAAAACACAGCTTGATTTCTATTTAATTGCTTACTGTATTCATTACTTCTTGGCTATTTCGCCATTACTTTTGCCTGTTTCACTAGGATTTTCAACAAGTTTCTCATAAATTAGCATTTTAAATATTTGAAAGACAAGTTTTTATATAGTTACTAAGATATTGAATATTATCGAATGATCATTTAGCTCTATCAACATAAGTGGACCTTCCCTCTCTTAAGAAATTAATTTATGAATAAGTAAATATTGATTTTTCTTTAATTCCTGCTTTCCTCATGAATTTATAAAAATTGGAAATGCATATCTATAAATAAGTGCATCAAATTAAGGGAATCACTGAATGGTGAAATAGGAGAATGTATGGTTTGAAAAGGATCTGTTATTGACCCTCCGGGTGGTGATGCCAAAGTCTGTTTGCTGACTTTTATTCCAAGAGATTTTTTAATCTCTAATGTATGTATTTTGAACTATTGCATTGCGTCATCGCATCACATATAATTAGGGTAACATTATATTAGTTAAATAAAAATCACGCCGTTCATTATATTCTCACCTTCAGCTGAATGGCACGAAATTTATAGGTATCCAAGTGTGCAGATATTCGAGAGGACACAAACTACTTCCGATTTCGAAGGCCCCATTACTCCAGTGAGTCATGACGGTACTCGCGTGGTTGCTGTATTTAATGTAACGGGATTCTTGGTAGTACCCCATGCTCGGATTAAAAAAAATATATCTTCATATCCCAGACCATGAAAAACCGCGGTCTAAGAAATTCATGTGTTTCAATGGCTTCCCGCCAAGAACTTGAGATCGCGCTCTCTATTAATGTCCCAATAATGTGAGTAAATAGTGATTTTACTTCACTTTTTTCTACTCAAAAAACATTTCTATTATTCCTGTTGGTCCTTTCTATTTCCGATTGGTAACGAAGAGCAATTTTGATAAAAGATTGACAGCCTATGATCGAAATAAACATCCACCATTGCGTATCCAGAGTATTGGGATCGGAATTGTGATACTCTCAAAGTAATACAAATGCAGAAGATATTTTCGTTCCTTTCGTCATCAGCTATTTCCATTAACTGAGCTCATATCAGTAATTTTAGGATTAAAGGGGTCGTCAAATTTAACACATTATATAAAATTGCCCTGAGACTGGACTGGTACTAGATATGCGCAGTAGTCTTATATCTCTCATAAACGCACCCATAAATGCAAATTGAAGTGCCCATGTTACTGCACCATCAAGCGGGGTGTCAAAATCTGGTTTATCGCCATACTCCAGTGACGGATAATATTGCCTGGAGTAATTCGAGAAAAAATGTGAGGCATGGAAATTTTATAGCAACGTAAAGTCCTCCTTTTTGAAGCTCATTGTTTTTACGTCAGTTTTTTGTGTCAAAAATGAGCCGGTTCAAATAAAAAAATATCGTGGTGAGTACAAACTATGGAGATGGAAGTGAAAGTGACATTTTCATGTAGCTCGGTCCATCTTGAAGAAGATAATTCTTCCCATGTTATGGGAAGAATGTGTAAATATAAAGCATAACCTTAATGGATGGTTTCAACTCTTCGCTGCCGTAACTATTCGCCCGCAGGAGATAACCTCCTTCAGGGTATGAAAAAACTCCGCTTGCTGCATCTTATAAAATATGAGAAGAATGTTTTTCCTAAAAATTTGGCGATGGTGAGATTCATCATGTGTTTTCTTTTTTATATGATCATTAACTGGTTTATATCAAGCCATATCGGTTTTGACACAAGTATTTTGCTTTGGTTTTTGTAATTGACTTACTCTTTCTCTCTCATCTACCATGAATGTGAAAAAATAACGCAGATGTTTATTGTTTTTGAAAGGCATTTCAAATGAACTTGACCATGTCGTTGAATTGATCAATAAAGATATTCAATCCATTTGTGACTGGTTTGTCATTAATCGGGTTAAGCTAAATCCAAACAAGACTAAGTCGATAATATTTGGCAGTCCCTCCAATCTTCATTTTATCTCTATGATTGACCTTCCTAAAATAAGAGTACAGAATCTCCTTATAAATTGTTCGAATACTTTGAAAAGTCTTGGCGTTCACTTAAATAATACCTTGATCTGGCGGGAGCATGTTAATGCTATATCTAACAATGTGTATAAGACACTGTACCAATTGAAGCACTTCAGGCATTTGATCCCTATTTCACTTCGTCAGAAGTTGGTTCAAACTCTTGTATACCCACATTTTGATTATTGTTAAATTATTTTCTCAGATGTTAACACAGAACTCTGCAATAAGTTACAGCGACTTCGAAACTCCTGTTTGCGTTTTATTTTTAACATCCATTACGATGAACATGTTACGCCTTATTATAAAAAATAAAATGGCTGAAATTGGATAAACGCCGTATACTTCCAAAGGCTTTATGTTTGTTTAAGGTACTGAAATCCAAAAATCCGTCTTATTTGTATGGGAACTTTATATGTAATGCAAAACCCGGGAAGAGATCAACTCGAATCACTGAGATATTCTATGTTCCTAAATATCAGTCTTTAGTATTTGAGCACTCCTTCCTCATTTCCTCCTGCAAGCTATGGAATTGTTTGCCTGAAAATGTTAGAACCTCTTCTGCAATTTTGATGTTCAGGAGAAATATGACTGATCAGTTATGTAACTTAGCTTAATATTCACATATATCTTATCGATATGATCAATTCTTGAAATGTGATTTCATATCTGTTGTGCATCGCAATGTTGAATGAGATTCGTCATGCTCTTTCCTTATCATACTGTTTGATGTTGTATCTATTACTTTATATTCAATTATTCTTAATGCAAAATGTGTAAGCAATGCGATTGATAATCTATGTTGCCTGTTTTCATTTCTCAATCCTTAATGTGTGATCTTAAATCTGTGCACTGTTACCCTAATTTTCACATGTTATTCATTCTCTTATTCATTGATTATTGTTGGTTTATATGTGGTGCTCCTTAATGAAATTTGTACGTATTGCTGTCACCATTGGCCCCATTTGTTGTAGCATGTAATATTTCAATGTTCCAGGGGACTTCCCAGGGGAAGGGGAATGCCCAGAACAATAAAGACTGTTTTCAATTCAATTTAATTTAAAAAATTGGTCGCCGATGCCCTCCATCCACGTATAACGCATTGGGGGGGGGGGGGGGGGGGTCAGCTGTATGCCATTTTCAAATCATAGTTGAGTATCCGATGGAATAAGGCTACATTTATTTCAATTTTACGATTGGTCACGAAGTTTCGGAACGTATCACCTTGCTAATGTCAATTTTCGTTTCTCATTCCGGTACCTCATTCAAGTCAGGCGGAATATAAATCCGCATCCTCGACCTGAAGGTGATAGATATCCTTTCGTTGTTAAGATTCTCAGACCGTGGCTCTTCACTCCATCTTTGCTTGTCCGCCTTCCTTCCCCTCGGGAAGAGGGCTTCGAACCTCCTTCCTGCCTTGCCTTCCGAGATAAAATAAAGCAGGCAGTACGGCACATTCATACGGGATATTTTTCATCTTTTTTTTAGACCCAAGTTTTACGCAGTTTCACAGTTCCTCAGTGAAATTTCTCAACAAAACAAATAGGTGTGTAATAAACAAAATTGATAGATGAAATGTGAAATGGAAAATTCATTCTTATAATGCAACACACGTTTGATATTGATGACGATTCGTAGATGAACACCTGTGATTCATCAAAGATTGCTTTGGTTGGTTGGTTTGGTTGGTTTGGTTTGGTTGGGCCATATTATAAAATGGGGGAAAGATACCTCCAGCTGATTTCCTTTAGTTTCCATTACTATACTCTGTAGAAATATTTATTCACCAGAAGAATTAGTCACATATCGAAATAAAATATGTTATTCAGTCCTATGTATATGTGGAACATAGAAGCTGTTGCTCACTTACCATTTTTATTTTTAAATCTCTGAAACCTGAATGAGGGAGGGTTTAAGAATAAGACAAGTGGAAAATCATTTCCGGTAGAAGACTTATTGTTGCTTTTCTAGGATCATTGACTAATTTGAACTATTTTGAAAACATTTTCTTGAAACCACTGATGAGTCTGAGTAAGTTTGTTCGCTGAAGTGTTGGTTTTTGATGACGTACCCAAAGTGGAATGAGATATTATTAAAAAATAGGTTTTGGAATAATGTCGCAATTCCGTTTTATACTGCACTCATAAATTCTGTCGTCAGCTTGTTAACAAAACCAAGGGAATGTTCTTTTCTATTGGTTTCAAATTTTATTGCGACCTAGTTTTTATGTATTGCATTACAACCAGGCCATCATCTGTATATCGATACTGCTTGAAACATTGGATTTGCTTGCTCAGCAAAATAGACTTTTAATTTTTTTACGAAGTTGGAGTTGCGCTACATCTCGCCTGGATCATCCATATTGTTTTCGAGGCATAATTTTTGCCTTAGTTAATTACCAATTGTTTATGAAATTCAGGTTCAGGTGTGATGTGGTGGAAGCGTTCCATAATGACATAAACAAAAGTTTAAACACTAGCAGTTTTCCACTAATAAAAGATTTAATGATACTATTTTCGATGTTAACAAGTCATTATCAATTTCAAGGTGCTGTAGTAGCAGATTTGAAGATGATGTTGTGGCATCGAAAATAGTCGTATTAAATATTTTATCAGTGGAAAACTGCATTTGCTTTGTTTCTGTAACTATTACTTTTTGTTTCGGATCCCACGATTACGCCCTTTCTAAATATCGACGCAAATCGTCACATCGCCACCATCATCCCCGTTCCCTCACTGATGTGGACGAAGTCATTCATTTATTATTCACCCTTCCTACCACACTGCATCGCCGCCAACCGGGTCCCCCGCATCTTTGAGCCCTTCCCATTCTCTCTCTGAGGCCGTTGTTCATCCGATGCTCTCTCTTTTTTGCGTCTTCGGCCGTGAGGGAGGAAATCGTAGGACCTCCACCCTCGCCAGCCATTTACCATTTCTCCCGATCTCTGTGCTAGGTGTCTGCAATATTGGAATTTTGGTACACGTATATTTTAATTCACTATTCTTATATTTAGCTATTATGTTACACTAATTTTTAAATTAAATTATCTAATAGTTATTACTGAATGATTTGCGACCATTTTGATAGGCTTTATGGACGGAATGAAAAGAGGTAGGACGTATGCTGTGGTTAAAACAAATCAAGGAAGTGGTAAGGGGCCTACGCCTTTTTAAAGTCGATGATATTTTTATCCTCCTCCAAATAAACCTATCTTAACCGGTAGGCTACCCTAATTGATAATTATTGTGCATTATTTTTATGGGAATATTAAGGTTTAAATCAATGGAGATATGGAGTTTTCGAGGAGTAATGGAGTCGAATGGACATACAGAACATCTAACGAATAAGTCTTATGAGGAGTTGGAGAAAAAAGAAGTTAGATTAAACCTCTGAGAAGGATAAGAGACAAACTCATCGGACACATTTTTTGATCCAAGAGTCTGTTGAAAATAGCAATGGAAGAAGAAGTTAATGGGAAACTTTACAGAGGACGACCAAGAATGGATGGCATCAGGCTAATTATGAAGGACGTCAAAGTAAAAAATCGATGACGATGCGGTTGACGATGAAGAGAGTGGATTGGAAAGCATCAGAAAATCGGATTGGTGACTCCTGATGATTAAACCATAAATTTTTGAATAAAAAATGACGCGATACATCCCTGTATGTAGCTGGATGGAATTATACCGCATGTTATATCAGCAAATTATACCGTGTGTAATCGAATCATACCGCCATCTCTACCGATTCGGTCTCTCATGCCTCCGTATTGATATAGTATTCGGGGATCCGACAAACTGTGGAGGACGGTAGGCTGACAGGTGGCGTGAATATTTGGAGTCGCCTTGAGGACACGCGCCTTGCGAGCGGTTTTGCGTGTAAATTATCCATTCTCCTCCTCCACGCCAAAGTTCCAAATGAAGTTTCATAACCGCCTCTTCTTCGCACAAGTTAAAACTCTCCACACCCTTGGGATGTTATGTGGGGAGAATGGATATCTTTGCTTTTTGTTTTTTCTCTCTCTCTCCCTGCATTTCGAGCTTTCCGGAACTTTGCATGACATTGAAGGAGAAGGATTGTGGTTTCTTTATTTTCTATTTGGGTCTTCTCCTCGGTGCTTCTTTCTGGTGGTGCCTCACGGAGATATTTCTGGGCCTTCGTATGGATAGAGGGAAGGTTCTCCGGTACTTCGAGAAACTTTTACATCTCGTTTACTTCCCCTTTCAGTGGACTGGTGCCCCTTTTTACGAGTTCCGCGGAAATTTCTCGCCAAAGAATGTCGGAATTTTTTTCCAATTTACTCTGAGGGTGTGGTCTTAATGAGAGAGGTCAACCCCTATGATTATACTCTTGAGTATGAGGTCACGTTTCAATTGTCTGGTTTTTTCTGTGCTTCCGATGAATCTTTGGTGCATTTTGTCCTCGGATTATTTCTCGAGCAAATATTAATGCTGGTGATTCTATTTTGCATGAAAACATTGTAATAAATTGTAGCAGGTTTTTGGTTAGGATTATCCTGAATTTCGGCTTTAAAAAAAGTTCTGTCTGATTTTTTTTAAATCGGCAAATGTCCTGATGTTTTTAAGTAAGAAGTCTGAAATTTTGTTGCTTTACAGAAAAATTATTGTACATACTTATGGCAATTTTATCAGTGTTACTTTTTTCCTCCCTCCTTCTCTCTCTCTTGCTCTTTGATGACAGGAATATATTTAGAAACGTATATATCGGGGCCATATTAAGGATATAGAGATATTCGATCTTTATCGGGGTCTTAATTTGAAAGAAGTGTCTGCCATAACATGATTATACCTCGAGAAAGAATATATTTTAAAAATGCGTCATGTTCTGAGAAATTCGATTGATTAAAAAAGGAGGATATTTACATTGAAGGAAAAATATGCATATTTTTGTGAATGTTTGTCACTAAAAATATTGCATTATGTTAAATAAAAAGTTCGTATATTCCATTTTAATTGAACTTGCAAATTACTTATCCATGTACACTTTTTTTTCATATTACGGCGTGGTGACGCTCTTAATCTTTTACCCTACCCCTTTGGTAGCTCTATAATTATTGAACGTGGAATATTAGCAAGTGAAAATGGCAAGTTTAAAATTGTCAGATCAATTCCTAAGAATAACAAGGCGAAAGAATAACAAAAAGTACACAACAGAGAATATAAGGAGGAAGAGGTCCGATGGGAAGTCAATATAAAGATGATTGGAAATGCTCAGTGAAGACTTTAGGAGACTTAAATATCCATACATGGAGATAGCTGAAGATGAAGAAAAATAGAGGTTTTTTTAATAAAGAAGCACAGCGCGAGTACGGGATGTGTCAGCGAGGATGATGATAATGGTTGTGTGTTGATATCTTGTCTTCTCCATTCTTGTCCTCCCTGAAGAGATATAAAAATATGTATTCTTGATCTCAATTTCTTTTGCTATTAAATAATATCGGACACTTCTTTCAAATCATTGTTAGAATAATCTTTTAAGTTGCATTGCCATGTATTATTCTGTTATTCGAAGCCTTTTTAATTTGTGGGAATGAATTATCGTGGCTTGATTATATTTGTGCGTGGTTTGTGCAATTATTCCAACGGAGCAGAAGTCGAGCACCTAATACAATGGAAATGTATGTTTCTTCTTGGTTATTTTCCTTTTAGGTATTACTTTTCTTCAAATTAACTTCGATTGTTTTCCTTTCATGTAGCTATATGTGCAATTCCCTTTTTACCTTCTTCATTGCTTATTCTAAGTACGCCAGCTTTACTAATTTAAAATATAATATTTCTCGCAAATTTTTCATGCCATTCACTGATAACCTGCATATTGAATCTGAAATTTAAATCCGCTGATCCATATTCTTGAATGCTAATTGCGGCTGATTATCGTGAGTACCTGCACCCAATGGATTATGGCGAGTGAAACGGCAATAAAACGGAAATGAATTGGTTAAAAATACGTCGTGGCAACCATTAGCAAGCGGTGACACTGCAGATAAGGGGAAAAATTGTTTGATAATCATTAGACAGGTCTGAAGGAGGGGATGTTTTTAGGGAGAAGAGGAAGAAAGCGGTGGATATCTTACATACAAAATGGCCAACCGGAAGACTGTCATAAGCCGTCTGTTCCTTCGGCCGGGCGTCCCCCTCCTGTCCACCCGCCTCTTTTCCTTTTACTCTTTCCTTCCTACAGAACTCCTATCTCTGCTTTCCCCCCCTGAATAGCTCGCGGTAAGGTCGTGCAGAAGATAAGAGCGAGACTCGAGTAGAGCTGGAAGGGACATTAAGTAAACCACTGTCCTTCCCTGCAGTGTAATGCACCACGGGGGTGATCACTCACCGCTGCGGTGACTGCACCCGCCTCGGCCCCCCGCGAGACTCCTCCTGTGCACCGCGAAAAGTCAAATACGCTACGTATTCATGCATTTCTTTTCTTTAGAAATTTCTTTTCGCGTCGTTTAGCCGCAGCGTGATGTGTCTCTCACATATACCTATTGCTCATTAAGCATTCATCCCTATCGTCTCGGAATTATTTTCCCAAATTCAAACAAACACTCATATTAGCAATTAAGTTACTTTGCGACTTCCACAGTTTATTTAATACAGAACGACCAGTTTCGGCTGTTAAGCCATCTTCAGGTACATGTAGTAAATGTACCTGAAGGTGGCTTGACAGCCGAAACCGGTCGTTCTGTATTAAATAAACTGTGGAAGTCGCATAGTATCTTCATTGCTAATATGGAGTCCTTCCACCACGTCATAGCTTCCAATTTCGGTTTAATCAAACACTCATAATTGTCATTCTAAATTTGAACTCTTAAAATGTCTTGGGAAATGTCAAAAATTTCGTAAAGTATTTCATGAATTTTTAATACTTATTACATTATGAGGCCTTAGAGCTCAAGTTCCCTAGATGTATCATCATTTTTTTATGAGAATTACATGTTATGAAACAAGTCTTATGATCGTGCACACCTTGATGTCACACGAGCAGGAAATATTCTTGAATTTGGTGCTGACTGGCTGATGGCCTGAAAGAGAATTTGTATTAAAGTAAAAATTCTTCATAAAATTTGTTGTGAAGAATCTATAGCTCATAATCTGTTCAGATAGAACAAATAGCAAAGAATCTTCTAACAGAGTCTACGAGTCTGAACATGATAACTATAAGGAAATAATTATAGCGTGATGTATCCATTGAATGAATTGCATGAGCAAGCATCCCGGCTCACGATAATACACATAGAAACACCAACGTAGGTAGCTATTCTCTAACAATAATGCGTGATTTATTGATCAAATTTAATGATCGTGATAAGATGTTTTAACAACAGGTGTTTGGATAAATTAATTCTGCTTCTGCCATACAATGAAATAATATCAATAAATAACTCAAAAAGAGGATGTCTAGAATACTCATCCCTGCACCTTATTTCAACTGGTGGTAAAGATGGCGCACTTCAATGTCATTTTCTTCTCAAGAATTGGAAGTAGTTTCTCGCAAGTCAAAGCGCATGCGCCCAGAAAAACCATTCATCGGTAGTGTTTCGTCTAGAATTTACCTAATTTAGGGTTGCCTAATTTACAGAAATTCATAGAATACGTATTGGCACACGTATGCGCAGTTCGATTGTGAGAGCTTTCAGCAAATATTCATGAATTAATTTACGAAACAATTTATCGTGGGACACCGACTAAAGGAAAATGCAACACGACGCATCAGTCGCGGTTGGTGGACGCCGACGTGGACGTGCTGAAATTGGTATGCCCACCGCCAGCTTAAGAAATACTATCGTCCTTATCCTACATGGCACGTTTTAAAATTCTGTCACCTGAGTTTCAAGCGTAATAACTCAAAAAAACGGGTGAAGATATGCCAGTGAATTGCGCATAAAATTCAGGCTTATTAATTTCTGCATTTTAAAGTAGCAAGTACATTGTGTAAAACTGCTTTTGTTGATCGTTATTAGGCTTAAAACTAAAATATGTTAATTTTTCGAGGTTCCAAATAAATGCAGCGTATTTGGTGCTCTAATAAAACGAAACTAGGGTTCACTTTTAAGTAAAATTCTTTGCAAGTGCCCGAGTGAAATTTAACGCCATTAACTTAAAGAATTCAAAAAAGATATGGTACTTTTTTCACAGATTTTTATTTAAAGTCGACCGGTTTCGTCGCATAGGCGACATCATCAGGTGACGCCTATGCGACGAAACCGGTCGACTTTAAATAAAAATCTGTGAAAAAAGTACCATATCTTTTTTGAATTCTTTAGAATGGATTTTCACAAAGTGAAGCCTGAAACCATCGAGCCATTAACTTTATCCATTTAGCTATAATAAAACCATTTATGGAATTGTAACATCATCTGAACCGTGGGTTGAGCCGCGAGCGCCATGCTAAAAATCATCTTTTCACTCCCTTACTCTGTAATAACCTCTCTCTCCTCCCCGTCTTCATATCGTACACAACGGGCTTCTACTACTCTTTTCCCTATCCGTCCACACACAACACCCCTATTCGTTGATATTTTTAACACATAACCCAGGCACCCCGCGAATAACCAACTAACCAGTCTCATCCTCCTCTGGTCACGCAAGGTGGTGGATGGCTAGGCGGCGGTGAATACCTTTCGAACCCTCCTCCACCCTCCTCCCGCCTCACTCACTCTAGCGACCTTTGACCGCTTGACCTATCGCCTCATCATCATTTCCCCTCTTCTTTGACGGCTTTAACCTTACTTCCTACCTTACCCCTTTTCCGGTTCTCACTACCCCCACTATGTTCCCGGAGTTCCCGCTAGAGACTCGGAGGCTCTACGCTTGTCTTAGATTTCCATCGTCGAATTCCGTGGCAATTGTGTCTCCATTCTCAAGCATTCATCGCGTAAGTTGATTTTAAATGTAACAGTTTCGCCCATATTTCAACGGGCGTCTATAGATCCAAGTACCAGGACTGCGTGTTGGTCGTGCCAATATAGGCCTTCTGATGGCCTTCGGGCCTATATTAATGTGGTCAACATGCAGTCTCGGAACTTCTAACTGAAGACGCCTGCTGGAATACTGACGAAACTGTAGTCTTGAATAGGAATCAGGATTGTGAAATCTCAAGAATGGAGGAACATTCACGTCTTATGGATAACTTGAAAATTTGAGATCAGGTGGGTTTCTGTATAACACGAATGATATTGTTCCAACCCCGCTTGAAGTTTTTAGAACCGATAGAAGCGACAGAATAAAAGAGACAGCCGAACTGATGGATACGGAAATTCCGTCCCTCCACGCATCATTGACGGCAAAGGTGACGAATGCAAAAACAGAGCGAGACTCTGAGACACTCCATTAGCCCTTTTAGTCCCATCTGTTTTAGTAGAACCTTTCGGAAATGCTGAGGGCACCTTTTAAATAATATGTAAACCAGAATATAACAATTTTATGTTGTAAATTTTTGCTTTTACCGTCTAATATTTTTTAAATAATAATTATTATAAAAAGCAAAGTTTCACTGTCTGCCTGTCCGAAAATTACCATAAGGAAACGCAAGCATTGAGTTCATTTTCTTCGCTTTCAGTATTTTTCTATTTTGCCAAATTAAATTAAAAATACTCGGCAAATCGAGATGAACGCCAAAACAAAGGAAGTATAATAAAAACTTTGACAAAGTATTGATAATGGTGCTCAAAATGTGACATTTTTGCTAAACCGTCCGAAATCCTTTACGGCCGAAAGCATTGTCGATGCTGAGCTGTATAAGCAGATATTGGAATAAATCCCCATAACGGGTCAACTGGAAATGATGAGTAGATTTTGCCATAAGGAAAGCATATCATGAGGAATGAAATAATTTAGGACATTCCTAGGAAAGACGTGGAAAGGCGTTGAATGAATTAAAATCACACAGGCAATTGGGCAGTAGTATAATGTAGGCCTACAATCTCCAATTTTTTAATCAAATATGATTCGGGATTTTAATTTTTACACAAAAGAAACTGTTGTAAGCTTTATCATGTGGAATTTATCCATTACAGAAGAATTTAATAACTTTGTCAACTCCACTAATTATTTATTACCACTACCCGGGTTTTGATAACACTGGTGTCATCTTCAGGTGACACCAGACACCTGAATATGACAACAGGTGTTGAAACCCGGGTCGTGGTAATAAATAATTAGTGGAGTTAACAAAATTATTAATTTTTCACCTGGAATTGCTATAAAAATGGACGTATTGCTAACTGGGGCAGAGAATTGGAAATATAGGCCTTCATTTACGTATGAGGACCGACTTCCAATGAAAATACATTGTTATATATTGGAAAACGAATACTCAGATCTTTATAAATATGCAGTACCTATAATAAAAAATACTTTCAATTAATATCGACATAGAGTTTAATTTAAATGAAGTTTCGTCATCCATGACGGGGGTTTTACTAGTGAACCATATTTTTGTTATTCTTCGAAGTAACGAGAAGGAACAAATTTTATATTATTACTGCTACATGTATGAGCCCATATACCGGCCCGTGACCTTCTTCGTCTGGGAAGCAGAAGCCGACATATTGGCTCGTGGTACTAAGAAGGTTTAGATAAAATTCAATTTCGTACCCTTGCACTTCCTTTTTCCTTTCCTTTCCCTATTTTCTCCCCCTTTCATGGCTGGTTTGCTCACGTCCCCTACCACGTACCCCTGTGGCAGGGTAGTTTGCTGATTGAACTCTGTACTGGCGCTTGCTCTCCGGAGACCGTGCTATGCATCCCACTTTCTTTTGTCCCTGCGCCTCTGTAGGATGTGGTTTCTGAGTGAACAATCCCAAGACCTGGTTTCTCAGAAGATCCTGTTCGAGTTTCTCCACTAGAACCGCCGTAATTTACGCGAGAGTTGAATCAAAGGTTCGGTTAGAACCAGGGATCAATAATTGAAGTCTACTCGGATTCTCCACCTGGTTCAAACTTTGCATCTCTCCCGATGTTCCCATGTACGAGTCGTCCATCGCTAATCAGGCATAAATTCATCGCCATCACGGCTGAATCTTCCATGATGATGACGGACGACTCGCACATCGAATTGTTGGCAGCAGTTCTGATTTTGACCCGGTGGAGAACCCGAACAGACTCCGCTAACAGCATATACCTATAAAGCATCAGATCAGGACTCAATTAAAGTTACGTCATGATTAAAAATTATTCTAAGGTTAACTGAGTAAAAATGCTTCTCCCTCTCTGATCCAGAAAGTGCTTGGTATTTTGCTACATACCAAAAGCAAAGCAATTATTAAGATATAATCACATTTGAGCTATTCTTTTGTCACCTTTTGTGTGGTACCATTTCATTCGTTTGAGATTGCTTTGTTTCGTTTTTTCTGGTCATCTTAATATTATTGAAAGATAGGGAATTTAAGGGTAAAAGTCAAACACCCATCATTTTCGGAGATAAATTATGATAGCCTCTTTCCATTGCTACTTTTGGGTTCTGTCCCACAATTATCTCCTACCCTTTTGGCCGTATATACCACGTTTACCAGCAGAACGTAGTACTAAAATTAAAAAGCTAAAGATTTCGATGTAACGTAGAGAATTTTCCATCCAGATTCCAAGCCTTTAGGTTGTTGGCGGCTAATCCGGAAAAAAACCTTTACTTTTGGAAAAATACAAAATTCCCTCTGCAAAAAATACGACGCTTGAAAACGATGAGCATGAAATGCGCTGATTTTTTTGTTGACGTCGTTATTTGAACGTTTCCCCTTGTGATATTCCAAAGCATGCAATTAACTCACGCATTGATAATGTAATTGTACTCAGATGGGTATTTAAGTGGTGGGATTTGCGTCGAGTCAATGTCGCATTCGCCCGCTACCTTTCAATTCATTCATAGTTTAATGTTTCTCGTAATGGTAACCACTACGGCCCAATTTCATCGGTATATTCGTTTTTTTAGCCCTTCATGGCATTCTTGCTTGTGTGCAATTTACGATTAATTGTACTCGCAACAAATATTCCTTTGTTGTTTGCTGAGAAAAGCTATTCTGAGCTGAAATGTATTGTTCCCAATTTCCCTCTAAATTATAGACCGAATTATTACTCACGTATCATGGAAATAGGAATTTAACTGTTAAAAAAACGCTAAATACCTAGATGCAAATGAGAAGTGTAGTTACAAAAAATAGTATTGATAATGAGTATTTGGAGAGTTGTTTTTTATGTGAGCTTTCAGCGCTACCATGCGAGAATACACCTGAATACAAAACCAATACATCGCGTTTTGAAATAATGCGAACGCAAACGCGAGTATTGGATCATTTAATTTTTATTAGGGCATATAGGTAAAAAATCACCTCTTCGATAATTCTTTTTAGCTTTCTGGGCTTGATTACAATGCATCATGTGTATAGTTATGATCATGCACTAAGTAATTTTCCAAGTTCAACCTGATTGATATTCTCCATATCTTATAAAACCTCCGAATAGGAAAAACCCTTTGGCGTTGATAAAGTAACAGCGATGGAATATGGGGAACTATCGGCAAAATATGCATTACTTCTTCGCTTCTGTGCAGGACGTAATAAGTCGAGACAATATTCGTGAAATTTAGATCAAACGTTTTGTCGAAATGTTTCCATAATCTTTACAACTAAGAGTCCTGTCTCTTTCCAAAGCCTATTCCTCCTTCTTTGTTTGCAATCACAGCGTTGAACTGTTTGCAATTCTGCTAATTGTAATGGAAGAACGAATATATCTCGGGAACGGATTCAATCCGTCCCAATGTCTCCTTCATTCATTCATTTGCAACCACTACTCCAAGCTGTATTTTGCACGAGGGCCCTGGCGTAATAATCCAGCATATCGATTAGAGCGAATAAATTTCAACGAGTCTTAAATGCCATTGTCATATTGGTACCAGAATAGAGTTTTTCGTGTATACGAACAATCTTTTATTTCCTAATCATCTACGTCGTTGATGAGAATATTTTTTCCCGTTTGTGACCTGTTTCATCGGCCGAAATCTAAAAATAAAAATGTTGATGGATATTATTGATCTGGGGATCTGCAATCGGTATTAGCGTTTAATTATTTTTTACCGCTGGTCAACCTGGTCATGCTTCATTTCATAGGATACAAATCTGGAATCAATTTCTTTAAATATGTAGATAAATTCACGATATATTGTTGGAAAATTCACATATTCACTGTTTTGATCATGTTCATGTTAAAAAAGTTAATAATGAAATTTTGAACGCCACACAATGTGCATAATACGTGAGTGTACAAATGTTATTGTAAATGTCTTTGACGAAAAAGATCTACTGGACAAGTAAGTGGGCCCTTGAATTTACTTGCGCTCTTACGAAATGTGCCGCGACACTGGCCGAAGGATTAACTTTATTTACATTGTAAGCATAAACCGATCTAGACATAAAACAGGAAATGCTTGTATTAACGGGATATATTGTGTTAACTTGCCAAGCTTTAATAATTGGAAGCAGTCAATTTGTCATCACATAGTTTTGCCTCAACAAAGTAATACTTTTTAAGTTACAAGAATCCCGCCGACATTTCAAACCGATGTCTTTGTATTCTTTAGAATTCCTAAAGCAGTGAAGTGTTTTAGACTTTACTTCATTAAGCTATAATATTTCATCCGTTCTTCTTCTCCACAAACATGTTGTTGGTGCAGAGGGAGATTCCGGCGATTTTCTCTTCGTTTGATCCTGAAACATAATTTTAGAAGCTTCTTTTTTCACTTTATTTGTGCTAATAGAGTTCCCTTCTCTTTTTACAGGTGAGTTCTGCAGATGACTGAGGTCAAGTCAATTTAGCCTTGCCGTCGGCAGATATAAATGTCTTCTCAGACAGTTGATGGGAAAAAGAATCGTAAGTAGTGCTATTTAACCCGCAAAATTAAATCTCTCATCAATTTCCTCCCTGCAATATAAAGGCTGGGACATTGTCTGCCCTCAACATTTCAATGGCCTTTACTGGTGAGGTCACTAAAGATAAAAATTGAATTGCCTCAATGGTCACATTTCTAAACCCCGAGTGATTTTTGGCAGGAGTGCACGTAATTCCTTTTATGCTCGTAATTGATTTCTCTTAATTTAAGCGTGTTGTAAAAATCTATCGTGAGGATAATTCTTAGTACCTTCATTTTTGCAGATCATTTTGCTGTCATTTTTTTTTAAATTAAATGGATATATACTTGTAAACTACTGTAATGCTATCAAAAGCTCACGTTAAATTCGCTGCAAAACTATTTTTAGCCCCTCATAAATTATGCCACCAATCCCGAACATGTTTATTACTACAAATAAAAAGAGGTGAAACAGCATTAAGTTTTCGTCGTTTATGTCAAACAAAATTTATAAATTCTTTAAACTATTTGTAATATTCTAACAAGTAGCTCTAAGTAACTGAACTATGGTACATAAATTAGCCTCTGCAGTGTAGGTGATTATCAAGAACTCACCCCGACTTAGGACATTCATATATTGATGCTTTGCCTAATATGATTGACTCTTTAGTCCTCAAAATAAAAACATATTGATTCAGCAGTTAGTTCCTGGTGATTGATTAAATGCAGAATTTTACTCGATACTCGTGTTGTTCTATTTATTTTTCTTCGTTTTTGGATAATGCACAGTTCCTTTCGTCAGGTGAGCCATGTGTATTTCGTGCTGGAGATTTTCAAAGCAGAATTATATTGCATAGTGTAATGCAACCAACAAAAATTTATTTAGGTTTGCATCATAAATGCAACTTTCAGTGCATGTTGTTCATCCATGTGAGTAGTGCGTAGTATGTATTTCGAACGTAGATATACCTGAATCCATTGCGAGTGAAGTGCAGAAAAATGTTTCCATTCGCAGCGGCATTGAATTATACTTTAGTTCACACATTTCTTATTTATTTACATTATATCTGTGCCTTACAATTAAGTCTAACACTATCTTTGGAATATGGCAGCACTGGGGAATGAGATGGCGAGTATATCAGATTGTGATATTTCTTTTCGAAATCATGCTAGATTTTTGACCATGAAAAGGAGAAAATTCACAACAATTATTGTATTAATTATATCCGAGTACTTTTGCGATGCGTGGGTGCCTTACATTGTAGCGGTCCAACTAAAGATCACAAATTTGAGGCTGAAATGTTCTGCCTCTCTCCCGCGCACAGCCTCTTTCATTCTCTCTCTCCGCCTCAAATCCTTGTGTCCTGACGTGTGTATCTAGCGTCTCTACAAACCCGAGCACATAATTTTTCTGGGGTTTCTAGAACGGGCCCCACGAGTGAGACAAACCACTTCCGAGATCTTCTCCTCCAGGTCAACGGTTGTGTTCTCCCTCTCCTGACGCCTCATTGAAGCACTCGCTTCTCTCTTGAGGATGGTAAAACCAACCTCACCCCTCTTGTGGTCTCTCCCCGTCCAGATGCGAGGCCTTATTGTCCCTACACAGAGGAAAGCATAACGGATGAGTCGCGATGGATTTTGGGGCTCTATGATTTTTTTTAGACGCGTCGATAACTTGATGATGACGCGTAGATGATTTTCACCTCACGCAAGCCACTCAAGAAATATTCCCCCAAAATTAATTGAAATAATTCCAAAAAGATCACTATTTCTGTCTTATGTTACCGTTCTGCTTCATGGAGGGTGTTTAAATAAACATGTAAGATATATATATATATATATTCGTCTTGATTTTGACTTGGTCTTGGGTGAATAAAAATTGTTACCTACTTATCAGCCGGATTCCAACGACTTCCACGAGATTACAAGCATAGTTGTTGCTTTGTTAATGAATTTTATTCCTGAAGAGTATCGGACACTCGAATCATACCCTCAGCTCTGTGAGGTGCACAGCCATCCTAATTTGTAGAATCTTTTCACGCTCGTGTTTCATGGGAAAGATGTTACCGTTTTTTTTGTGTACTCCATCTGGGGGTGGTTTATGCGTCTCGTTGGGATTTAAGTAAACAATCCATTTTTCCCGAAGAGTTTGAAGGAGCTTGGCGCTACTTATACCCGCGGGGTTGGTGCTTCCTCGGCCGCGCACATCCACTTATTCTCCTCCCAATCCCTCATTCCATCTTAATCCAATCCCCTTTTCTTCTTGAGAATTTTCTTCCCCCAAACATCCTTTCGCCTCGTATTCGCTCTATCTTCACACCCCCTTCGTCCACCAATCTCGTGTCCGTCTTGTCCGTCTCACCCTGTTCCAAGTTTCCCGCCGGATGAGATTACTAACACCCTCGTTGGGGGACCTTCCTCGCCAATCTGCGTCGCTTCAGCGGAGCGCAGGATGGCAAGAGGCGGGGAGGTGTTTAGGAGAGTGGTTTTTGGTGAGCCTGCCGCGATAATAGGATTCTTGAGATGGTGCACGTTCTGTAATCGATATTTGCGTGGTTTTCTTTCCTCAGGACCAAGATTGAGGACAGGAGAAGAGGGCCCACACCCGCGGTTGGTGTCTAGTCTCCCGGTTCTCATATCTCGCGCAATGAACCCTTTCCGGCCCTCTTCCGGTCAATCTCTACCTCAGCACTAAAAGCGCCGCAGCGGTTATTTTGACCGCATCTCTGATTCTCATATAATTATCCTCTCAAATTCTATGCATATTTATTTTGTAATTAGATTATGCATCTATAGATTATCGTTAAGTTCCTGTTAATAGTTCCAATTTATGTGCTTTGTCTGTTATCATTTAAAGAATATCATCAATTTAGTATATACTTTCTTAGTAGTATTGCAACGAGGAGAATATTATAAGAACACAAATTTGTATTATCCTTAGATTTATTTTACTAAAAGCGACCGGTTTCGGCTATTACGCCATCGTCAGGCACAATACATGCGCTTCTGGTGTATTACCTGACGTTAAATTAAGAAATATTTCCGGAGACTCATCGTGAATATCGCAATAAAATGCCCCATTAAAAATGATTTCATTCCTAAAGATGAAAAATGGGGAAGTGAACCTATGTAAGTGCCAAAAAAAAGGAATCTTGAATCAGATGGAAGTTAGGTCACATTTCCTCCACACACCCCCACTGCTGTTTTCTTAGTTGCGATATTAGCTCCAAAAATTTAATCTTTTTAATTTGCTACATATCTAGGAAGTTTACTTGTATATGCCACGGATTTTTATACTATTTTATCGGATACCGCACATGTGACCTCAAAAATAGGAAACAGAAATAGAAGTATTTTTTTGTTAATTTTAATACGACAGAGGTTTTGCCAATGCATAAACAATGTAAATGGCCGTGTTGAGAGTACTAAATTTTCAAACACTACGAAACGTTATCATTTGCTGATAATACCGCTGAGAAAAATGTCGATGATTCAGCATGATAATTCCTGTATTACCCACGAAGCAGGAATCGTGTCATACCTTGAAAGTTTAAGAATTTACATTGCATACTGACTGCCTGTTTGCATAAATTTTCTTTTTTATGAACTAAACTGAACTATACCTCTTTGCATTCCTTCTGATATAATTATACTTTAACTCGATCAAAACTAAAATCTTCAAGTGGGTTTTTGTCAGCATCTCCTCTTTAAGTGTTTTTACGTCGTTCTGTCCCCACGTGGCATTCGGAACGCGGTTGCGCGGATTGGGTCATGAAAACGGTCGTTTTCTCATGGTGCCTTCTTCCCGCAAGATGTATTTTCCCTTTATTTCCAGACACACTAAAGAGGACGAGCACCCACTAGAGCTTTGTCTCCCACCAGCCTTGCATCCCCACATGAATGCACAGATGCATACGTGACGCCGGTGTGGGCGGAATGGATGATTGCAAGGTTTTGTGGCTAAAAAAAAATTACTGATAGCTTCGCTGAGGTCTTGCATGAATTGCACGTTCCTTTTTTTTCTTACGATGCCTATATATCCTTCGCGGGGCCTTTTGTTCAGACGTGTCTAGATTTAAGCCAGGGAATAACGCTGCTTCACCAATGGCCGTGAATCTCGTGAGGCCAACGAGCAAGGAACGAAGGGAAAGAATCCTCACGATGCCTCACCACGACGTTTTCTATTCGCATACACGACCCCTTCTTATGGATAAAGCGTTTACTTGCCAAGAGTTTTCCAACCCATGCGATTCGAGCGCATTCTCAGCTGAGCCATCGTTCAAGGTCGTTTTTACCATTCTCATTTTTTTTTATTTTTTAGCCCGTCACTCTCTGCATGCCATCATGTTTGTATTTCTTCACATGTAGACGTTGTATTCCACTTCTTGCTGCAAGTAAGTGTGTGACTCCACGTTATAAAAACCATAATAACAGTAATCACTTATTGTCATAGGCCTTGCCAACCCTGGAACATTGAACAAATTCAAAAAACGATTAAATAGTTACAAAACCGAAAAATTGAGAAGTCAATTCATCATCATCTGAGTAATCTACCGGTTACAGGTAGGTCAGAGAAAATTCAGCGGACTCTTACACGTGCAGTGCCGCATCAACCTCTAGTATTTCTTTCTTCGTCTCAGCATAAGTCCTATCTTTCTTCATCTCGTCCATAAAGCCTATTCTCTTTCTTCCCCTTCCCCACTTTCCCAACACCCTTCCCTCTATCACGGCCTTTAGTAAACCATCGCCCCTCATTACCGCCACCTACCCTGACTTCCCCTAATCTCATCTAGAATTTTCATCTTCATCAACTAGATCAAACTCTTGCTCATGTGTCAATTAGAAAATAAAAAATTTAAAAAAAATTTAATGAAATACAAAAAATGAAATCCTTTTTGCAGTTAGTACAGACACGCCAATGCTCAGTTTGAACAATTGATCATACACACTATAAAAATTAGCATACATCCCGCTTACATATTTATACACTCTCATCAACAAGTTCGATCGTTTTGATGTATGAATACCTACTTCGTGCATCAAATGTGACGCTATAACTGAAATTGGCAACTAACAATTTCAAGTACTTTATTTTACATCGTTTGCTTGAATTGCGTGACCAATGACTATGATTCTACGTTCCATGACTATGGTTTTACGGAATGGTTACGGTAAACACATATCGTGACATATGGTTATAGTTATGAAGCATTCTATCCACAGGCAAATTTTCCCAGAAATGTAAGCCGCAGGAAAACTTTTATCTTGGTTTCATCTTGATTTTTGCCATCATCCGAAGTTATTTACATCAACGAATAGGTGGTTCCATATGCACAGTTATATTTTCGAGATGCTGTCTTCTATAAATTTCACGCTTAGCATTCGGCTGAAGATACGGGAAATAAACATTGTATTTTGACTAGTTTTCTAGGTTTATTTTATTTTTCTTCAAAACATCTAAATATCCAGACAGACTTGTATAAAGCTGTTTTAACGATAATTAGAAATTACTCAAAACCGTATATTTTTTTTATTCGGGGAAAATTTGAAGGGTAATATTTTGGAAATGAAGAGGGATACTCTTTTAGTTTTTTCGATGAGGAGCATTTTCTTGTGACGCTTTTTTGACTCATCTGGTTGCCACTGCTTTCTGCCAAGCTTTAATCTAAATTTCCATCTGCTGCAATCAATTTTGAAGTAATTCACTCCCTAAAGGCCGTTTTACACGATGAAAGATTTTGTACAAACGTATGTAAGTGAGATTGTACGTTTGTCTCAACGAAATTAGAACAGGTTCTATTTCCCGTGCAGGCATTGAGACATTCGCACAAGCGTTCATACAATTTGCCGCTTTACACGATACATTTTGCCTCATGCAAGAGTTCACGGAAGAGTTTGTACAAACAAATGTACCGTGTAAAACGGCCTTAATAAATGTCAGTTTCAAATTGATTAATACGCTGTTCAATAATTTAAAGTCATAGGAACACTAGATACTGGATTAATTTATTTCTTCATTATTTTCTCCGTTGACTTCTTTATGCTCCTAAAATGTCCCTTTTATTTCGCTTACCATATAGTTATTAGCTGTTGTTGTTTCCCGTATATTGAGATAAACGATTTGATTTTCTCATCATTGTGGAAAGTAATGTTATTGCCTATTTTGAGGCAAGTATTTCATTTTATACGTTTTTTATCGTCCAAGTTAGAAATTAGTCAACATGAGGATTTTGCTGAATGCGTTGAAATGTAGTCGTACTCATGAATAATGAATTTCGTCATCAGTTTTTGTCACAAACTCGTTGGACGCGCAACTGAAATTTAGATAATCAATTAAATGTTACTCTAACGGTAAAATTACTGCAGCTAATCATAAGATTTTATCGTCCATTACAGCATTAATTAAAGGGTTACTTGCTCTAATTGACGTTTTTCTCTCTGTTCTCATACTGTTCAGGAACTCTGATCTTCTTTTTTCCATTCATGTATTACATTACTTCACAACCACCGTTATGCTAAATTTCAATGCTTTCCCTTTGCGGAATAAACATCCTGTCGTGTAAAAATGTAAGATAATTTTAGATCATTTATTTTTACCAAAACGATCAAATTTCACGTTAATTTCTCAAAAGTTTCATCCTGTATTCGGATTTAAAATTTGTTGACTGAATCCTAAAATAAATATTTATCTACTGTACTCCAATGACTTCTATGGGGTAAGAAATATAACTATCGCTTCGGCTCAAAGGGTAGGTAATTGGGTATAGTAAAAATAATAGGTAGAGGCATATGGGACATTCGAATCATTCCACCTGTTCTGTGATGTGTCCTAGGTCAAATAGTATATTAAGCTCACACGAGTGTTTCTTGGTAGACATGTGTTTTTTGTTAGCATTTCAATACACAAAAAATTTCACGTCACCAGAAAACTGCAGCTACTTTAAACATCGAAATGAAAAAATAATCCCTTGTCATTATTTTTATAATTATTGTGGATTTCAATATCACCGCCGTAATTATTTCCCGTGGAACTATGTTCCCGTTTACGGTCGGGGAGTGAAGTGGAACTTACTCGGAATTATAAATTATTAGTTAAACGATGCAAATTTATGGGAACTCGTCGTGGCACCTGCTGGTTCTTCCCTATTTATTTGTTGTCCGTTTGCCACCCTCCTCCTCCACTGAACCCAAATCAAATCTATTAAATAACCCTATTACGATAGGGATAGGCCCAGAAAAGAAGGAATGCGCCTGCGATGGTTTCTGCACTCTGTTTTTCTTATCGTTGAGTGCTCCTCATGTCAGCCAGTGGAAAATGCATGTGCCTACATGCAACTCACCATCCCCCCCGATTGTGTAGCAATGCTGTTATTTGCAACTTCGCTCTCCATGATTTTTAATTTGTGTAATAATCATTTGAAATTCACTGTTGGTTTTAAGAATTACGGTTGTTTGATCGAGCAATTATCTAAAATTATGAATCTAAAGGGCTCACCCAAATAAACATAAATACTAGGAGGATGACTGACAAGATTTTCATTAAACTTGGTCTTGAGATACCGGGTTAACAGAAGAGCTAATCAGGGGGTTATCGTATCTGAGTCCGATATTGCCAAGGTATTTCTTGATGCGTTGAATATGAGTCGATTTTTGGGAGCTGATTTTCAATTACGTGTTCGTACTCTAGGATTAAAGTTATTGTGAAACATTTAGAAGCGCCTAGTGGCACCTTTTTCCTCCAACTCAGTGGACTACTCGTAAGCCTATGTCAGTTAATGAAGTTGAGTAATGAAAGTTCATTCATTTTTAGTCATCTAATTTGTATTCATAACGAAGATAGGGAGCACAACATTTAGTTCCTGTCGCATATTTACAAGTAACAACAGTACGATTCAGTTACTCTGTCGGTGGTTGAAAACGTTGAGCTGGAAGCAATGAAAAGTATTACTTTTCTCCGACACCATCAATTTTTCAAAATTAGTAAAATTATCCATTTGATCAATGATTAGTTTCTATCATTTTTTACTCCTTTTACATGACTTTGCGTTACAATTACTCGCCTTCATCAGGAAACGAGAAGAAAAAGTAGAGTGCACTTTTAAATTCATGGTAATTGTACTACGAAGCCGCTAAAATATGAGTCCTGAGCAACCAAATCATTTATATCGTTGTAATTGCTTCCCTAATGGCAATCTGTATGAAATAACTTGTAGTAAAATTAATCCAATGCGGAAACAGGTCTGAGAAATATACCCGTCAATAAAGTTGTCTTCGGGCAGATGTGGTGGAATTGATCCATTAGAATGAAATTAATTTGCAGTTTTCCACTTTTTTATATTAAATATTGGTTTGTACGACCGGTTTCGATGTATTACACCATTAACAATTACACTGGTTTAATACATCGAAACCGGTCGCACAAGCCAATATTTAATATAAAAAAGTAGAAAACTGCAAATTAATTTCATTCTTTACCCGTAAAATTAACGCCAATTCTCATTTTGCATTGCATCATGCTTCTGGTTGTTTTCATTCATCCCTTCCGCTCAGTAAAGAATAATGGGTACTTTTAACTCATCATTATTTCAGTGCATTATTGAATCATGTGATTCTTGTTAAATGGAGTGATTATTGATATATGTTGATATTATATAAGTGCTGCTTTTGCATCCCTTATGTGGATTTTTTAATGTGTTCGTTCGAATTGATGTTTTATTTGATGTTTTCGAACATTTTGAAAATGTAGCTCAACAAATATGGGAACTCTCATTTTTTTACGATTACGATTATATGTTTCTAGACGAGTGGTCGTATTATTTGAAGTCACTGAACCGTAATTATTATTTTATATAAAAGGCGGAATAATGCATGCATTAGCAAATATCAATAATTCATGTGCTCGAAGTATTTCGAGACCTATAAAATAATACGCGTCGCTCTCTTCTGCTTCTTTGATGCCATGAAGTGAATGGGATGATGAATCATTTGGATAATACTTTTTTAAGCGAGTAGTCACTCGAATCAAACTGTTTTTAAAAAAATTCCAAAGGAACCCCTCCGTTCTTTGGCGATATATTTCACGGTTGAATTTTAACCAATCTCTATCCACTGTAGGTATTTCTTGGCCCCCTATCGCATTCCACCCACCTCGATCACTCAGCAATGTAAAGCCCTCCCGGGAATCGATCTTTAAATGCCAGCCAATCCCCTCCGCCCTCCATCTGCCATTCAGCTCCAGTTGGAGGCTGCTCTTTTGCAGATCACATCGGGGAAAGAACGTGCGCGAATTCTCAAGGAAATTCATGATCTGGGTAGGGCACGTCCACGATTGCTCAACGATTTCCATAAAGATTTTACGTTCACTCTTTTGTGATTTTCTGCTCCTTTTCCGATAACTCGTGTCTCGTGTCAGGTGGCACTCAGGCGGTCCAGGTGCTGCCAGGCTTTGTGCCCGTCGAGGAATTCTCGCATTGCCCCTCTTGATTATGAATGATCCTCCCGACCGTAAAGTTGGTTTTATTGCCTTTTAGACCCGTTTGATCGCCGATTGATTATCCAATCCCTTATCGATTTCCTATTTACGAAAATAAGATAAAAATTTTAGGACCAAAGTATCTTTTATGTTTTGTTTAATCATTTTTCCTCTTGTGAATGCCTCAGCTTGGAGCCATATATCATTCGATACGATGCCACAGAGGTTCAGTGAGGCGCAATACTCGGTACGTTTTAATTCAATAACAAATGTGCTCTCTATGCTCAAATAACTGCGGAACTGGTCGTGCAGTAACTTGAAAGGGGTCACCCGATGATGGTTACACCATTGTGTGAAATTCACAGCGGAAAAATCATTCGCTTGGACTGGGATTCGAACCCAGATCCCTCGATTTCAAGGTACTCAGGCGTCCCCTACCAATGTGTATTTCATGGAGGCTTCAAGGAGCGAGTTGTCCTCACCGGTACCGTGCATACAGTGCCATGGAGTAACCTTTTGCTTGCGCAGTCCACGAGGTAAAGCCTAACTATAATACTTTACCAATAATACTAATTATAATAGTTTACTCAGATGAAGTCAAAGAACTGCGGAATTGGCCCCTGGGTATTTCAACTGGTTAGAGCACTCGGCGCGAAATCGAGGGATCTGGGTTGAAATCCCATTCCAGGCGAACAAATCTTTTTGTCGCACTTAAAATCTTTCGTTTTTATAAGAATCGGAGATATTTAGGTTACCGATTTTACTTTCGTAGGTTTCCATGGGTAAACAGTGTTTTCTCTCAATAAATTAAAAAGATACATGCTTTCAAACGCTTAAGAATTTTATGATTTTCCTGTTAGGTATATCCAGAAAATATCTCATTTTATCCACTTCTCTAGAAATGCAGTATATTCATTTAAATACTCACCTGAGTAGAAAGGCCAGCAGTAATCCAGTGTTGCTCATGATAATCGTATTCATTTCCTTTACGGGAGACTTTCTTTCCATTTCCATTTTTAGTTCCATTATTTCCTGTAGAAATACACGCGGAGCAGAGGAAGGATATGGTGCGGCGACGTCAAACGATTGAGATGCCGTTTTGGACCACGTGAACTTTTCAAACCTTTATGAACTAGGGGATTTAATATACTAGCAATTGACGCATAAACAAATGGATTGTATATTTGGGCTCGTTGTATATGTCTACTCACTTGTGCACTGGTTAAATACGCGTGAGAAATAATTATTGCGCATGGTCCCCGTTATTTGAATGTGTCGTTGTGAATGAGTGGAATATATCCACCGTGGTACAATAAAATTTCCACTCCCGTTTATGACGCCCGAATATGTTGTCAGAAGCTCGGTGCCAATGTCATCGGCGATCGTTTGAAAACCAGACATGTGACCCCGGGAGTCATAGCGGTCGCCGGCAGTGAAGAATCGCGAGGAAAATAGCTCAGGGAATCATTTTATTCAAACTCAACAATGCGAAATGAATTCTCTCATATTTATACTTTCCCTGCAGGGTTCTTTTTTATTTCGAGGCCACACAAATATTCGATGTAAAGAATACCTCGTTTGTTTCGTTCTTAAGTCTCGAGTCGTTCATCTTCATTAGAGAGGGTTTTCCTCGGTCCAGTCTCGAGTACATACTCTCGCTGTTCATGATGGCGGGTTCCCTCCTTCCATACATGCGTTGCTTGTATTCTCTGACCTTGGCCAGGCAACACACGTGAAAACACAGTCCCCGTTCCTTCGAAATGGAACATTCTCCGCCTCCGAATGCTACCAATATGGGCATTGCGTCATGGGCGACGAAATCCGTCGACAAGCCTCGTACCTGAGGACTGTCCCGAGGACTGCCATCAACCATGTCATTCAATAATTTGGCATATGCGTTTGCTATAGTGGTAGCGAAACATGGTGGAAGTTGCGAAGAAGACCCTTTTTAGTGGAAGAGTCCATCCCTACGAACTAGCTTCTCACGGGGGAGTACGGTAGACTCCGCGTTTGACTACAAGGGTTCCAAAGGTTGAAAACCTTTATCATTGTTATTGTGGTGAGGGAGACAAACGAGGAAGTGCTTGGTATGGTTGGTATGGTTAAAAAGTAGCTTATGGATGAGATGAGTAAGATGCAAATTTTTGGTTGGAAGAGGTAATGGGGGGCCAAGGGTTGAACAAGACCGTGATTGAGGTGAGGATGTCAGGTAAGCCGGTGAAAGGAAGATGGATAATATGTTTTATGAACGGAATGAAGAAGGGTAGGACATTAATGAGATCGAGAAAGAAATTTTGCAGGTATATAGGGCCCTGCACATGTAGAAATCCAGAGTATTTTTACTCAGTTCCATTTAAACCTATTTTCGTTAAACCAGTAGATATCTAAATAATAATAATAGTAATCGTCCGGTCCAGATAAGCACAAATCTATAAAAAAATTGTCTACTTTCAAAATTTCTTTCTTTATCTCAGAGTATGTTAACCTCTTTCATTATCTTGTCTGTAACCTTCATTAACAATTTCAAAATGCTCAATCTTTTGTTGGCATCAACTTCCTAGCTCTCTTTGGCTCCTAAGTCAATTGTACAGATGGGCTTCTCCGACGGTTTTCGAATAATTTCAGGATATTTTCATTCAGATTCGTTCGGATTATAAGCATTGTCGTGAAAAACACTGCTGACACTTTATCGCCCTCTTAAGTTAACTACAATTATGTTGGCGGCGTTCTCTACCACGTAATGTCATCTCACCTCTGCTCCTTAGCCGTCCCCTTCCGCATGAACCTTCTCCTTGTCACGCTTCGTGCAGGCGAGAGTCACCAAGTTTCACTAATATTATACCGGGTGATTACGTGCAACATCCGCCGCTAATCCACTTTCTACGATGCCACTGATGCTGGCTTCGTCCACTTGTTCTCCATGTTTATCTAAATTGTCGCCTTAGTTCCTTGATATAAGAAAATAAATGACACTAGAGTTTAAGTTCTGACATTGCTATTTTTCTTATTATAAATTTAATTTAAATTTAAATCATTATTCCGAATAAATCTAATTACTTATACAAACTAACCTGTTCAGGTACCTTAGTGCGGCTACAGACGCGTTAACACTTCTTCGAGTTTCATGCTTAGCCTGAGCAGTTCAAGGTGTTCACTGTCACCTTCACACATTCTGTCACACATTTTCTTTTACCTAAAATTCCCCGGAAGCTTAAGCTCAAAACCACTTGTTTACAGAACAAAATATTAAATGTATTTTTTGGCATCTCTGCTTCCCCTGTTACCGACAATCATTACTAATTTCGCATTTAAACATACTTCCTTGAAATCACAGAACGTTAGCCCACATTTTCGCTCAGTTGTTTCACCAGCTCCTCGAACTTAAGGAATAGCCTGGTAGACATCGTTTTTATGTTTATATACCGCAACATACGATTCTATGGCAATGGTTACCTGAGGGAAACTCCGATGTTAATCTATTTACCGTCAGTCATACTGGAAAGTGACGTCAGCGACGATAGCAAAGCTCGTGTTGGCTTGCGTCTTGACTACTTTTCTCCAGGAGCTCAGACTAATTCAAATTCCGTTATCCACGCTATCCCATAAGCAACGTGTACGCTAGTTGACCCACCTTGCAAGGTGTTGTCGAAACATTTCGTGACATTTTTTAGAAAATATTGGTGATACAAAAATCTATACTCGTTTCTCCTTAATATTTTATTTTACGGATGAAGTTCTACAGCATCATGTTTAAGAAGAGGTGATTAAGGGATATTGTTTTTCCGACTATTATTTTAACTCACACAAAACCTGTCAAAAACATTCTACCTAGAAAAACACCAAATATGTATATTTAAGTTTTTACTAAGGACCAAAGTGCATAACGTATTAACCATTTCCAGCTTCATTACGTAATCCCTTGGCATTTATTTAAACAAGACGCATATATACTTACTCAGTAAAGAAAATCTTACTAATATTTTACGATAATTGTATAGTTATAATAACGGTTCAAGTAAAGTACGTTCTGAGTTCGCATATGAGCATAAATATGAAGATTTATGTAATTGTTATCACCCTAAGGTCGTGCTTAGCTTATGCTTCGTGCTTCGCTAGATATCATAATGGTTATTCTTCAAGGTAAATTAAAGTTATTTTTAATCATTATAAAAACTATCTAACGGTAATGTTCACTATCGATGAAGCAATAAATTTGTCGTTACTTTAACTTATATTAATGGGAAATAATTTTATTCTATTCTAGTCCAGTCTTTTGCTTTTGTAATTTATGATGGCCCCAAAAAGAGTATCGTGGTCTTTTCTCATAACTCGAGTGGAAGGCCATTTTGGCTTCTTTTTATTATGCCATTTGTTATCAATAGGAAATCATGACACCAGTTATGGCCTATTAAAAATTTGACCAGCAGCATTTTTTGTTTGGCGGCTCTCGAGCCCCAAGTTAATTTGTTGCCTCTTAACTGTATTTGACTCCAATTTACTTGCATGGGTTGAATTGATTAATAGAGCGTCCAAGTTTACTGTTTACGCTCTACGGTCACGCATCGGCAAACGTTTGATCAATCTTTCTATTTCTCAACTGAACGAATGTCTCGTTAATATTCAGCCTCGGTCTGTACTTGAAACGGTTCACATTCGGCCGTAGTGTAAATTTAGATGTGTACCTTATTTTTTCCAGGTCAAAGACTATCGATGACAATTTTAAAGAAAAATGCAATTAATTGTTGCCTTTCAATTTATCCATCCATAAAGAGATCATCTATGGTTTAATGTCATTATGTTACTCTATATTTTTCTGTGTCATTAATATAGCAATATCTCGGAATAGTCAATTGACTCTAAATGCATGATAAAAATTATTTCGCTAAGAAATTCCTGCGTTTCAAAATTAAGCTTCGCATGAATGAATTCAGTATCGGATCCCCGATTTAATAATGTGGTAATTCATCGGAACGATTTTACATAGTTACAATGTGTTGTAAAGGTAGTAGGAAAATACAGTAACCACTTGCTATTCGTCATATATTGATGCGTTTTGATTCCGTGCAATAGACGTGGTCATGGCGACACTCCTATGTTCTACGGATTTAGAGAGAGGGAGAATAGTTCATTCAACTATTCCGTTCAAGGTTTAGGATTTTCCTTGCGGAAAGTCCTTACCGCGAGTTTTCACAGACTGCTTACCGAGGTACACAAAAGGGAAAGGGTAAAAATCAGAAGCCTCCGTTCGCGCATCAAACATTTTATTTGCCATTGTAATTTTGAAGCAGTTTTGTGGTGCAGTTTAGATATTATGTATGCATTAAATTGTCATTAACTGAGTGGTAGAGCAGAAACTGGAGTACGTAGCACAGTTAAGTTACATAGACTATTCGTTGGAGAGAAATAGTCATAATAGCCGAGATATTAGAGGGAAAATTGCGATAGAAAAGGAGGTGTTCAGCAACAGGAGAGCGCTGGTGATGGGGACTACATGTGCTAAAGAAAGGTTAGCAAAGAGTTTAATATGGAGTGTGGCATTGTATGGGGCAGAAACGTTGACACTTAAAAAGAAGACGACGGGAAAAGGCTGAAGGTGCTTAAGGTGGCTGGTCTAAAAAACAAAAGTGAACAGATTTTCTTAAAAATTTCCAAATATATTCCTTTTTGGATATTCTATGGAATATCGAAGAGAAAACGGGGTCTCATCGACATACTTTTTGCGATATTTTAGATTATTTTAAATGGAGCCTTATGGCGCTCTCCACTCCAATAGGATAAATTGCGCACTTTCTCCATTCCTACTGAACAGATTTTAACCAAAAACTGATATAATGTAGCTCTAATAAATTAAAATCATTTAATACTTTGGACTGAAATGTTTCGTAAATACGATTAAAAAATATGTATGCGGGAATTTCAAATGTCGCGCGCGGCTATGTGGTGTAAAGTTGGCAACGTGGCACACGAACTGTGGCACGTGGCACGAGTACTGTAACAAAGAAACAACTGCCTACAGCGTGTTGCAGAATGGACGCTGTTGGCGGATTAAAAACGAAAGATTTAATAATTTATAGAAACATATTTTAATACTAGTTCGCATTCGAGTAACAATACATCTTCATTAAAATACTTATTTTGAATTCTGCGGCCACGGGTGTGAACTGTTTTCGGAAAATTAATTTCGCAAGAATGACTTAAGAAATGAATCAAGTCTGCATTGAAGCAAATTTTTATGGCAATGTGTAAATTTAAAGGACAATATTTCAGAATGTACCTAAGACATAAGTCATTCCTACTGAATATAGTGTAACTACGAACTATTATTTAAATTTTAAACGAGCATTAAAATTTAAATAACTAAATTTCTCAATGACTAACGACTACCCGACCAGCCACCTTAAATTGTGGTGAAGGAGAAGGATGGAGAAAGTGCGGTGGACGGAAACGAAGAAAAACGAGGAAATGCTTGGGATATTGGGTGAGGAGAGGAAACTTCAGAAGAAAATTAGGGGAAATTGAGTGGGTAATTGGAATAGGTAATGGTAAAAAAAGGCCGTGATGGAGGGGAGGATAATAGATAGGCGGGGACGGGGAAAAAATATGACAGGGTTTATGGAGCTGTGGCAGTTGATGCCGGACCGATCTTCAAATGAATGCGAGGCTTAAATCTTCTAGGGAGTCTAATGTGGTGGTTTCTCGGTGCCTTCCACATCGCTGTACTCCGGCTGATTTCGTAAACTTCACTCTCAACGGAAGCTGAAAAAATAAGTATTAGAAATATAAAGGAAAAGGTAAACAAAGAGAGTTAACTACAAGGGAGTAAGGGAACAAGCATTAGACAGGGAAGAATGGAGGGCTGCAGTCAACCAATCTTAGGATTGAACAACCAATGAATGATGAATGAGGGTTTATGGGCGGATTGAAGAGAGGTAGGACGTGTGCTGAGATACAGAATGAAAGAAATCGTGTGAGGGGGTTGGGGCCTGAGTCGGAAAAAATGTAGAGGATTTTTTACCCTCTTCCTTTTAAACCTACTTTATTCGGTAGATTACCCTAATAGTTGTGCATCGTAACTCCTCGTCCCCTGTGCTTAAAAAAAACCAGAGGTGGATCAGCTACTCTGTCTTCGCCACCTAGAATGAAATTCGTTTTGTTTCCCTAGCAGTTCGTTTTTTTCAAATTAACCTTTCTCCTTTTTGTTCTTTTTTCCTGTTTTTTTTACTCCTTTCGCCGCACCGTGAGAGTGGAGGATAAGTGAGTCCAAATCACAAATTTTTCGAAGGAATTACCCCCACTTTCGGATCCCTGATTTATTTTAAATAAAGTCATCTCGAGGACGGATTTTTTTATCTTTCTAAAGGTACCATCCCAGGACCCTCAATTTTAATAATTTGGCGCTTTTTTCTTGCTTGCTCTCGTCACTCAATCTTTCCTTAAATATTATGCTTACCAGTCACGGATTCTACTCGAGAGGGGAACGCTCAAGAGAAGAAAACTAAGAAATGAAAACATTTGATTCGGATTAATGGAGTTGGAGTGGGAACTAGGTTTATTCGCCGTCCTTTCATATAGTGGATGGATCTATACGTATGCATGGCTTTAAGCTTGTAGAATTTTTTTCTGCTAGGAGAATATAAAAATTAAATTCCAAAATCCGAATAAAAAGTTGGACGAGGAGCGATACTTATGCTGGGATTTTGGGAGCCCTATCGGGATGGACGCATTGTAACCATTATCCTACGGATTTTTGGAAAAGATCGTTTGCACTACGTGGCGTTGCAGAGAAAGAGAGGATACTTAGTTGGTTCATCTCCCGTACCTTGCTCCAGCCTAGCCTGGGGGCCCGTAACTACGCTGTTCATCAGACGAGGGAGCGGCTGGTTTGATTTACTCGACTGTTTTTTAAGCTACGGCAATTTTTTTTTCTCTGCCCTTATTACAATATGCCTACCTAGCGTGAGGTTTCCATTATTTCGAAAAAAACGTTGCCCTTTCGTTTTCCAGTGGTTTCGGAGGGTAATATTTTAGTTTTTTTTAACAATACACACCGTTTTCATGGAGACTGGATCAAAGCAAACTACTTTTTTGTATTTCCTTGGTTAACCGAGTTTACTGGCACCAAAATAGCTGTGGTCACCACCCTTTCATAGAGTACCCTCTGATGATGATTATTGGGAAAAAGTTTTATGCATAATATATAACTCCTGTCGTATTCACTATCACCCCCTTCACCCATGCATATGTCTCTTGGAATTCCATCCCAATTAAAGAAGCCATGGAATTTCACCCTGAATGCAATGGCTAGGAATCGAAATGGCCGAAACCATATGAATTTGTGAATAAATCCCGTTTTATCTACGCGCTACCAACTGAAAATTACAATGTTTTCCGACGAACTTCCTTGTTTGCCTTATAAACACTATAGAAATGACTCGGTTCTTTAATTGGGATGGAATTCCAAGAGACATATGCATGAGTGAAGGGGGTGATAGTGAATACGACTGGAGTTATATATTATGCATAAAACTTTTTCCCAATAATCATCATCAGAGGGTACTCTATGAAAGGGTGGTGACCACAGCTATTTTGGTGCCAGTAAACTCGGTTAACCAAGGAAATACAAAAAAGTAGTTTGCTTTGATCCAGTCTCCATGAAAACGCTGTGTATTGTTAAAAAAAACTAAAACATTACCCTCCGAAACCACTGGAAAACAAAAGGGCAACGTTTTTTTTCGAAATAATGGAAACCTCACGCTAGGTAGGCATATTATAATAAGGGCAGAGAAAAAAGGGCCGTATGTGAGAGGTACCTGCTTGAAGTGCAGAGTACACTACTTTTCCGAGTGTTTAGTTGATGACCGAAAAAATGGTGACTGCAGTAGCATATTCAGTTTCAAAACCCTCTGTCTTGAAGAAAGAATTTTTTACTGCACTCGCAACCAGATTTAACCGCTTCTTTTTTCTTTCTGCGCCAACATAATAAGGGTTGCATATGAAATTAAAGCTCTCTGTCGTCGTAAATATGGTATTCGTGAAAAAAAAGCAACCAGCACCCAAATGACACCATTAGTGTTTGGGACAGGTGAGGAAATTAAAATAGTAATGGTTCATAGACGACACGATGTGAGCACTAAATGGCTGTATGTGTCCCAGAATTCGTGCTCAAAATGGCGGCGCTGGTATAAAGTTAGCCCCATTTTGTTTACGGGGCCCTGGAGGCCATGAAAATGCAGCACGAATTCTGGGAGTGGTGTTATTAGACGGCACGAATTGAGCACCAAATGGTCCCAGAATTCGTGCCGAAAATGGCGGCGCCAACTTGACGGAGCTGCTTTCGGGTGAGGTGGTGCAGTAGCTCGTTGGCCGGAGGGCACGGGATACTACAGGCGATTAGCTAATGGATTTAACAGATATCAATGACTCTGGAGTGGATGCAGAAAAGGCTGCGGGTGAGAGTAAAATTGTATTGGGACTGATGGGTGCTGGAGAGATGCTATATGAGATACATCGACCCATGGGTTAATGGAAGACTAGTGGAATGATTAGTAGTAGTGGAGATAGGGAATGGAAAAGACATATCACCACTTTAGTTCACCAGGGCCTTGTTGCCTAAAGTATCTAATTTGGGTCACATTTATTTTTTGATATACCAGGAGTGGGTTCCCTTTGAAATTCTACGGGAAGAAGGAAAAATAAATCCTTTCAAAAGATCAAAAGGTAACTTATCGTCCACCAAAAATACTTCAACTATAACCTAGTTTCCTTTCAACATCTTATATTGATCATTTTACTTAATCTAGAAGGCCCTCAGGCATATGTTCCAATTTTAATGCCATGCAGCCATTGCACATACAATTAAATTTTTCATAGTTGAAATTGTGAAAATATGGATGCGTTTTGAGCTAATAATTTGGGGGGAAAAGGGGAATGTACTGCAAGGGTTCAAAACTACAAGAATTTTTTTGGCCGTCTAGTAGCAAAAATGTCAACCTTCGTTTGCTTTTTCAAATTTCATGAACTAAGGATGTAAGAAACCCCTGCACCGAGCCCAATGATTTGCTTATGGGGTTTAAAGTTAAATATACGTGGTAAATTACAACCTATTTAAATTTTTGTTCGGGGTTTTTACTATTTTCCGGTCAACTTAGGTCACAATCTCTCTTTGTGCCAATTTCAATTTCCTAGATCTTCGGTAAGTCCTTCAAACAGGTGTGACTGACAGACGTACAGAAGGGCCCAGTGGTAACGTGGGAAATAAATTTATTTGGTTAATGACATGGAAGATCATAATGATAATTAACGGATATTGTTTTAATATGCATACCTTTTCAATGCTAATTTTGTTGCAATAGCTTATTTTTCATTAATTATTTTTTTTCTATTTTTTTATAAGTATCTTTCTAAATATTTGTGCCTCCTTTTTTCTCAGTCGAGGGGAAGGAGTAGTGCTTAGGGTGTAGCTGGAGTTTGGAAAATAGGTATGGTAGGGAGTTTGAAATTTTTTAACAGTTTGAATAGGGAGGTGTTACTGTGGCACTTAAGGGGAGCTCCTTCCACCTGCCCCTATCTCGATATAATGGTAGAAACACCATATTAGCATGTTCAACAGTTAGTGATATCCTGGTGAGAAATCACTCTTACATACCCTTGAGGTGATTTGCAAGGTAACAAATAGATATAGATTTGAATTCGTCTGCAGTGGAATGAGAGGCACTGGGCACGTAAGGGGGGAAGGGGCTTTTAGAATGAGCAAGAGTGGCTCACAGCATCGTCAACGCGTTTGCAAAAAGTAGAGGATTGCTGAAGAAGTTTTTCGAATAGGTTCACACTCGAAATCCAACGGTCGGAGGGGTCCATAATGCAAGACAGGTCACCGTGACCCGGTTCCTTGGTGACGTCGCAAACGGAGCAGAGATGAAATAGTGCTGGATTTCTCCTCAGGAGTGGAGGGACATGGGCGGGGTGTCGGATTATTAGGGGTCAGCTTGGGGAGTGGGTCAAAAAATTTGTCGGAGTGCACCCTCGCAGAATACCGGCGCTTGTTCCTTCAGGGATTTCCATTAAATTTGCTTCCATTCCTCAGCGGAATCTTGGCTTTGTGAGCTTGAAAGACCCAGGCGGAGGTAGTCGACGTTTTTGGCACTTGGCCGACATTCCAGTGTCCGCGTAATCCCCTCCGTTACTCTACCAGGGTTCTCTCATTCCGTCCGTGCAGGTAGTTGCGTCTTTATCATCCCGAAAAATCCTTCTCTCTATTTTTCATTGAATAGAGGGGAGTGCTGTTGTGGGCAGCAGAGCGAAGGGAGCGTCCCCTCCCCGCAAAGTCGGTCACTCAGTCGACCAGATCGTGGGCAGGAGAAACGCGTCTCCTTCACGTCCACCTGTTCACCCTCCTTCTAGGTGCTATGGAATGTCATTTAGGTAGTTGGAGTGAGATATCACTTCTCCTCAAATTTGATGAAATTTTACCCAATTAAAAGAAAAACTCATCTTTCCAATGATATCAAAATATCAACCCCTAGCCGAACTATCATAATCTGAGATTCCAGGTGTGAGTGGAAACGGAACAGTTGCACTGTTCCGTTTCCAATCAACCACGCCTGGAAAAAAATTGATCAACATTAACTGTGATATCACATTGAAAGAACTGCGGAACTGGCCACGCAGCTGTGATATCACAGTTTAAGTTGCTCAATATCAACTTCTGGTGTGATTTTCAGTTCCACTGTGATATCACAGTGGAAGTTGCTCATTTTTTTAAACTGCAGTTGCCTTGCCGAGCTGCTTTTCGAGCAATTTGGCTAAAAATGTATAAGTTTTTTATTTCTTTTAGGAGATCTAGGTTTATTATATGTTAAATTATTTTATTTCTCTTTACCAACGTTTTGCATTCTTATATATGCTTTTTCAGGGCCCTGAGAGGGCTTAGGCACAGACAGAAGACACACAGGACTCGGAGAGAGTTCCTTCTAAAGTAAGGTAGTTTGAGCGAGATATTTCCCTTGTCATAGTGGAGACCATATTAGAATTTTATATTTTAATTTCAACGTCTGTAAGAAGTGTGAAGTAAATATTTTAATACTAATGGTGCAAAAATATAGTTATTTATGGCCAAAATATCCCTAGAAATCCCTCTGAACCTACATGATTTTGAATGTAGGGTTTTATGGGGCAGAAACGTGGAGGACGAGTATAGGCTGCAGGCATTCGAGATTTAGGTGTGGAGGAGGATGGAGAAGGTGCAATGGACCGAGAGGAAGACAAATGAAGAAGTGCTTGACATGGTTGGTTAGGGAAGGAAAATTCTGGATGACATGAGCGGGAGGCAGGGTGGGCGCCTGGAAGCGGTAATTAGGGGCGATAGTTTGCTGAAGGCCGTGGTAGAAGGAAGGATGTTGGGCAAGTGGGTAAGGAGAAGATAGATAATAGGTTTTATGGGTAAGAAAGAAATACTAGAAGTGATCCAGTAAAGAGCCCTGCACGTGTATGAACCTGGAGGATCTTCTCTGACTTTCAGTAAAGCCTACCTTAAATTGAAAAGTTACTTTGATGTTATTTAATGTAGAAAACAGTAAGCTAATAGAGGAAATTTGCTTCCTAGCACGAAAATGAAAACAAATTTTGCGCAAGAAGATATGCATAGAATATTTCGAAACTTTTATATTTTAATAACCTAAGTCTAAGGTGTGTATGTCTTGTCTTCCCTTGTGTGCCTTGTGTCTTGAAAAATGTGCCTTGAAAAAAATATTATTTTAGTTATGATTTGTATAACTTCTGGTTACAGATTGAAGATTTTATGCTCCTCTTAAACATAAATGAGCTTTAACTCTGTTGTAGGGTAAATCTAATGATCTCACTTCTTTCGCATTTCTTAAGTATAAATTAAATTTTGAAGGAGTCCTTGATGCCTGTGAAACTTTTTAAGAGGGGATTTTCTGTCATTTTTCACTCTTTTTTATGTGGAAATTGTGTTCCGGCAGATACGACCATTTATCATTGAGTTTATGTGAGACGGCGTATGTGTTTCAGTTCTTTTTCCTTAATTCGTTCGTGATCGTTGGGCGCTAGAGATGGAGATAAGTGCATGGTTATTGCTAGTATAAGGGAGAGGGAGCAAATGAGCTGGCTCTCGAAATATTTTGATGCGCCTTTATGACGGAGACGGAGGATGTTCAAATTCAGTTGCAATTCTCGTAACGGCGCACTTAAAAGTTAAGTGAAGTGTTTGCCTTTTTTTCACTGCCGCCACAAAATGAAATCTCAAGCCGAAGCCAACTCAGAGTTTCATAGACTGGAAATGGTTCAGTTTTCCTTTTTTTCTCGTATTCTTTTTTGTCTGTCTCGAGCCGCGATGCAATTTTTGCTGCAGAAATTTTTGTTATAAATATATTTTGATTCCACATAGTGCGGATTAAAAAATATTTTGACCCTGGAACATCATGTAGTCATTGTAATTACGTGTTAGCATTGTTGCTAAACTTGCGTTAGGCACTCTTTTTGCTCGTATAAATATGCTTCTGTTTGGTATAATCTGTATTTGTCACGACTTTATCCACAGGATGTGAGCAAAAACGTGCTGTACAAGTTTTAGAAATGAGGCCTCAGCATCGCGTGATTGTGATGAAGCATACCTTTTTTCCGTCGTCGAAAAACAATGGCTCACTTGGGAATCGTGGGCTGTCATGAAACGCTATATTCGTCCCTGGAGAATGAAAGCAATTTTTAAAATATAGATCTGTGATATGCATTTTTCATGCATAAAATAAATTTAGGTATTCTCGTTTTCCGTAATTCTTTCATGGAAGTTTACCGTGTATTCATTGTCGTTTCGTTCCTCGTGACTGGATATTTTGGTATACAAAATTAATATTTTCCGTGAAAAATATTTAACTATCCTGATTCGAAGTCATGCTTTCTCGAAGGAATACATTATTTTGACTTTAAACATTAATGGTCATTATTTTAAATTCATTTCCTTTATTTCTTCAATAGAAGTTGTTTGAATAAACTTTTTGTGGCCAATCAATATTCAGGGTTAATTAAAAAATCGGTAAAATAATTTTAGCTGTATACTTTTATATATTATTATGAATTAGTATTGTTAAAATAATTTATTCATTGGGCATTTTTGTTGATAATGATAATAACGGATGAATTATATTTTATTTCACGTTATTAATCTCTTGAGTGTATCAGTTTTGTGTCAGTCAGTCTGTGGATGTCGCATCAATGTTATAAGAGGAAAACTTATTTCATTAAAACTGATTGATGTTGTTTCGAATACAATAACATGTCGCTTTAATCCACTTGGGAAATTTTGTTTCTGCCTCGTGTAATTGGTTTGAAACCTCAGCGTCCAAGGGCTTCCATAAAGCGGCCTTTATACCTAAGCTATTAGTATTTGCCTCATACATAGGCTACTACCTACGGCCACCATAACGTTTTTCATGTGAATCTGGCTTGCGAGAGTTTCTTGCGGAGTTAGCAATAGGTGTTGAATCCTGGTAATCAGTAATCCGAGTTGTTTATTGTTCTATGCATAGAGATTACATCAGGGATACGAGATAAAACAAGTATATACCTCAATTTCGTGAAACCGTACGATAATGGGACCATTGGAACAAGCAGCCAGGATTAATAGCGCTTCATATCCACCCTTATTGATTATGACGTAGAATATGACCATTATTCCTTCAAAAGCTCCCGTAGTAGTGTTATTCTGCCCGGCCAATTAATGCTGATGGCTTGGGAAGCAATGCGAGACCCTTTTAAGGCAAAGTAATTAATCGCAGGCACTGTAATGGAGTAGTCACCATTCGTGAAAGCACGCGTGTCGTGCCACATTATCTTATCGTTTTGAGTTCAAGTGTTCTTAACGTTTTTTTCCTACGGCGCGCTCTTCTTAATGTAGAAGGCTGCACGTGACTGTTTTATTTTATCACTACAAAGAAAATATCATTTTAATTCTTGTGGATGAGGACACGAAGATAACTAGAGGAAAAGTGATGTTTCCTCACTAAGCGAAATTAATTATTTACAGAGTGAAGCTAATTCCTCCAAGGGTCCCTGTGCAAAAGGGTTATCTGCCTCATTAATTGAAACATCATTCAGCATTTTATGATTGACGTTAATTACTTTCGCCTAATTTATATTTTGTCGTGAAATACCTTTATGGCCCTGTGGATTATTCATGGAAAGGTTTTGTAACTGAAGGTCGTGCTTATTTTTTGTTATCGCACGCGTTATAAAAATTAGAAGCTTTAATAATAATTTTAATTTAATAAAGCCAAATTTTCAACATAAATGAGACAACGGTGTTGTGCTTAATCATTTTTAAGAAATTGACTCTAAATGCAGCATTTGATAATGTTCTCTTTAGAAATAACTAAAAACTACGACTAAACAAAGCTTGTAAACTGAATACTTATTCATAAATTTTACAGCTAGTAGTTATTTATTCTAATGCTGGTATAGAATCTAAAGAAAAGGGTGGCGTGAGTGTAAGTGTTCCTGAAGCATGAGAGGTATGCAAGAATAGAGTAGTGTTGAGGAAATTATTGAACCAGAGCCAAACAGGCTTTCAAATGGACTATGACCGAGAATTAAACTTTATTGACTGAGCCTATCCCAGAAGGGAACGGCGTGATGGTTATACTTGTATTTTAATATTTAAGGAAGTTACTTCCTCTGAGATGAGTATCTTTCTGAGGAAGTTTGGCAAAATATTTTTCTGTACCTGAAATCAGATTTTGCTTTCCCTACTTAACAAATATCCTCGGAGTGCGAGGTGGCCCAGGGAAAGGAACTGGCCCCCCTACCCTGAATGTGTGAAATTCTCACGCCTGTGGCTTAGTCCGGGTTGAGCTCTGTCCTCAACTATCCAAACCAACCTTCGGGTTGAATCACTGAGTGAGAGTGATTTGATGTAATGTCCCCTAGGTCGTCACAAATTTGGCGAAATTCCTGTTACTTTGAGTTTTTTTATATTCGCGATACTATTAACGTATAATAAACACTGGGTTGTATCTAGCAATTACAGTATCAATAAAATAGCATATTAAAGTAGAATTCAAACAACTTGGATGGTAAATATTTTTGATTTCGTTTTCATGTTTAATGCAACGGAGGTGGGACAAACTTTATTTTTTTTTTGCTTTTGTATCTAATATCACAAAGCATTGAAGTCTATCAGTACATTTTGGAGTTCTGTTACTCATGAACATCTCATAAAAATCTGGTGCCTTTCACCTGAGAAGGCAACTAGTTTCCTCTCTAATTTTTCCACACTTTGATTTCTGCTGTTTAGTCTCCCACGATTGAACGGAGAAACCTTGTATCAATCTCCAATGCCTTTAAAAGTCCTGTGGGGGACATATCTTTAGGTTTCTTATGGGGATCACATTGGTCGTTACCTGGATAAATTAAGTAGGAAAATGCGATGGCCTATATCATGTAATCCCTCTTTAAATAGAATGACTCCTAGTATGTAAAAAAGTAGAAAATTACTAGGGTGCTGAATATGGTAATCAGGTTAGATCTAGATCATTTTTGTGCAACATTATGTCGCGCTCTCGTTTTTAAAATAATTTCACAGTCATTAGATCCCTTAACTGGAATAAAAATGCCCACGATTCTAAAAGACACTTCAACCTCGTGGATATTCAATAGGAAACATTTCAGTCTGTTAACAGATAATTTTCTGAGTTTGTGATGGTGTGTTTATCCCACGTCTTACAGTGCTTTTGACGAGGAAATAAATTTTGTTTTATCCCAAAGCCAGTAACATACGTGTGTTTGATGTCTTCGTTTCATGCAATTTATTTCTGGTGCTCGCCTGAATATTTGTCTCCAATTTTCCATCCGTTCAATGATCCTGACGCATTATAACGCTGTAAAACTCATCAGATTTGTTTTAGTTTTGATGGCATAAAAGGTGTGGTATGATCATCTTCATAAGTTTCTAGCCTTGCCATCAAGATTCGTCTGTACCCAAGCTCTCCAATGTGGTTTCTATCATCAATGGTCATCGCCTAACGTAAATTTTCGGGATGGGCAAAGTAAGCATTCTGTTGTATAACAGAGTCTATAACTTGAAGCAGCTCTTGTGGCAGATACCGTGTTGTTTGAATGGTCTGATAAATATGTTTTGGTGCGTCAGTGAAATTCTTGTTTACCTTAATGGTAAACCACATAGGCATATATGACTTTAAAATAAAAGTGACTATTTGCCTCATATTTTCAGGTCTCTTAACACTAATATATAGGCGCCAAACCCTGTTAGCGGTAGTGAGCCATCTTGATTGTGACATAGGGTCATGGTCACGGATTGAAAAATCATCAGAACACTGCCCTGACTGGATGACTTTTGATATGTCTAGTAAATACAATTGATCTTTGCTGAGTATCTGCCTATCTACTTCTGGAATTACGCAATCGATAGGTTCAAATTCAATTACCAGTACCTTTTCACACCCAGGTAGATCTTTTCCAATTAGCCCTGAATTACCTGTTGGGCCTGTTGTCATACCATCTAAGTGCTTGAAAAGGTGGCGGAATGGACGTTAGTTGAAATAAAGAAGACAATTAGTCCATTCCAAAGGTCTTCCCACTTACAACTCATAACAGTGTCATCACATCCGATCACTTCTAATTTGTTAAGTGATAAGTCATTTTCTGATTGGAAGTCGTAAATATATACATAGCTCATATATACATGATAGATAAAGATATACATAAATCGTAGCTCCAGGGCAGGGATTTATTTTTCTTTTTTACACATGCAGTTAATACTTATTGGACACACACAGGCATCTGGAGTTCTCTTGCAAGTGCAGTCGTTAGCAAAAATCTGACATTTTCATGCAGCAATGTCAAAAAGATAGGAACATTACATTCGTTACTTTTACTCTTTACATTCGTTAAGTTTCGGTGTAAATGTTGCTTTGTTTTTGTCTCGATTTTATGATTTTCTGAGCTTACAATATGATTCATTGTAAGCGTTAATAATCTGGACCACTCTGTATTCCGTCACAGTTGGGATAGAAGCCTTGCCATACAAACACTTAATTATCTATGAAATTGTCGTGGCTACTTTAAAAAAGGAGACTCTCTTGTTGTTTGATTCAACAGCCAAGTTAAATCTCTCTTGAAAGCTGCAACGGAGAACATCCTCATGTGTTGGTGGCTTGTTATTTAATAAGTCCCGCCGGTGGCCAAGTGTAGTGCATTCAAAATCCTTTCTAGTTATTACACTTACTTCTATGTTCTGTGGCGCATCCTTAAAAGCAGTAATACACTAGCACTTGTAATCACTAACACCTAATGAAAAAGCACACGTTGATAACTAAATGGACAAGAGAACGGTCATGTACTAACACAGGAACAGCACCACGCCCAGTACTGCCTGAGGCCTACAGCAAACTGACAGTTGACAATAAAACACAAAATGGTCGAAGGTGGACGGACGCGTGCGCAGCCACGGAGAAAGTTCAAGCGCACACCTGCGTCTCGTCATACCGGAATAAGTCACTTTTGATACGGCTGCGCCACCAGTTAGTATTAAAATATGAGGATTATTTTAGTGTACTTTTTTCTAAGCACCTCTAGTTACAGGAATGTAAATATACTGTCTCAATTAGATTTGTTATAAAATCTTTATAAAATGTAAAACTTTTAAATTTTACTAAAATCGCAAATTTATCACATATTCCATAGGGATGCACGACTAAAATATATGATATAAATATAATTTATATAATTTTAAGTCATTTTTAAATACTTGTAAAATCGTTTACTCGATATAGGACTGTAGTCATGCAACCCTTACATAATTACAAAAAATATTGAAAGTTAATGGTTTTTAATGATTTTTATCGAACTTTAACGACAATGTGCGACTGGAAGATATATAAATAAAAATATTTTTTAATATTATTTTTTCTTGTCTATACCAATTTGGAAACTTTTCGCGCTATAGCATTCCGAAATAAAATAATTAATTTTTTTCGAAACACCCTACCGTACAACTCGGGGATCGGCTCCTTCCGATCCAACTCCGCACGTCCTCTTTCAATCTAAATTTCTCCTCTCTATCGTCCCCTATCTCTATGCTTATCATACGTTCCGGTTTGGCCAAGCCAGTCCCAGGCTGAAGAATCTGCTCAGGTTTTCCGCCTTGTTGGCAAATTTGTCCCGTTCGACTCTAAATTGTCCCGAAATGTCTCCGTTTGGCCTGCTGTCCACTGCAGGGAGAAATGCGATACGACTTTAATAAATAATATTAGTTTAATAAACACATTCATTGTAATTCCTGTATCACCAAGATTAGTTTTCTAGAGTACAGGGCTTAATTTTACACATTTTTAAAATCGAATAGGTGTATGTTCATTTCTATAAAAATGATTGATATTGAAAGAATATGTTATTAAGAAACGAAAACGTAGCCGATTGAAAGAGAAACTGAGTAATTGTTCCACCTGATACCTCATGGTTACTTCATAAAAAATATAAACTGGAAGAAAATAGAATAAATAAGAAACAAACATTGTCACATTCACTCTTTCTGTGCATCCTTGTTCTAGTTTGAATAGAAAATGCTGAAGATTACGTAGATGAATTAGTTCAGTCACCAGCGTAGGTTAGGTTACGAGCGCGATATGGGAGCCTCGCAGTCCCAGCAGTCACTTTGCAGGGGTTTCACAGGGGTTGCAGGGGTTAGTTCCCCAACCTCTTCCACCTTCTCCATTCTCCCCACACTCATATCTGCCTCCTTCCAACCACCTCTGTTTCTTCACCTGGGTAGTTACCCTCTGCCATACTCCCTCAGTCGCTCCTCTCTCTCTCGTTCACCGATCCACCCGCCAGCTCAGCCGAATGCGGTTTACGCCGCCGTATCAACTCAACCCCGTCGGTTGAGTTCCAAGTTTTGTGCTTTGGAGGCAATTAGAAAGTTGAACCCCAAGCTTCCTCCCTTTCGCATCCCCATGTGCTGCCCGTGCCAGCTTTTTTAGAGAAGAAATGGGGAGGTAATTTGAGCCGCGTGCTCTTTTATGGCTTTGGATTGGCATCCCCTACCACTTCTGTTCCTCTCTCTACCCTCTCGATTCATGTTCATCAGTTTTGAAGCGCAGCGAAAAAAAAGACGAACAGTCCCGCGCTGCAGAGCGGCGAGTATTGAAATAAAATCACGGAAACGGGAGGAAAAAGCTTGTGTTTTCCCGCTTCGTTTTTTTTCTGTTTTTCTATGAAGGGCTTGGGGTTATATTTTTGCATCTCTGCTACTGCAATAGGGAAATGCAAGTACTCTTCTCCGCTTTGTGAGATGATAACATGGGCTGTAATTGGGACGTGGAATATTTTTGAAGTGCTCTGTAATTCAACTGGTGATCGTTCTCTGATGCAACACGGGATTGCTTTAATAGAGGTCACTTTAGTGGAGTTGCGCTCGCTGTGGTGTATTCTCGTCCAATGGGCGCGATTTTTCCGAAAACTTTGGCATTGGGAGAGACAGGTGCTCCTATGTTTCGCAATTCTACCTTTAGATCAAGAATATCTAAATCGTTATTTCATGATTGTTTCATTTTTAACGCGAATATGAAGACTTCGTGCTCCCAAGTTCATCATCGCGCAAGTTCATGTTTGGTACTTGTCATCGTGAATTACACTTTTACGCCATTTCTGCTGACCGAGCTATCATGGCTGACATGGGCGTCATTTTAGTTTTTGCCAGGGCAAGCTGGACAGGCATAGGGAAGGGGGAACAGATTTTCTTGGGATGCCATTATCGCTAATGACCAAATTACTATTTTTTTAAATACCGTTCTTATTTTGCTATGCATGCATTAAAGTGATGTTATTTTGTATGAGAAGTCCTCAAGCACGAATATATTTTAGTGCCAGACGAACTTGTCTTATTATTTATTATTCATTTTCAATTATCAATTTGCATAAATAATCCGGGGTTGCAAGGGGTGATAACTAAGGTGGAGAGAATGTTTCAGTGGAGTGTTCTTGAGCCTTAATTAAGCCTGAAGAAGTGAGCTGGAACGTTCGGAAACTGTCGTCTACAGAATGAACCAACGCGGAAATATTCCAAAAAATCATCAAGGCGATTACAATACCCTACTTTCCCATGAAGTTTCGGTGAGGTTCACTAGGGATAGGGACTTCAACCGAGCATCATTTTTCAAATATGACGCGGTACGTGTATAGTATGTCATTCTTAGTAATACCTAGATGGTTTGCTATTATTTCGTTGAAAATTACGTAGGCTTTCGATTTTAGTCAATAGAAGTTGAAAGGAAATGAAGAGAAAACAAGTCATTTGATGTCCATTTTTCTGTCGGTATTTTTAAGAACAGAAGATGTATTGAATAGTTTCAAATCAAAACACCTTTGAACGGAAGTAGGTACACATCAGTTGGATTCTACATCATGAGATGAGTTTTAATTCCCACCTTATCGAAGGACTGGCAGAAATTGGTATAATATGCATTACTATACGTCGTCACTATGAAAGGCCGTTATTGGGAAAGGTATGAGATACTAACTCTATTACGTTACCACATGTTATGTCTTGATTTCATCTAGTGCCACGAAATCATCTCGGTAGTTAATGGCGCGGGGAACTCGGTCCCAATAGATCCATAAAAGGCTATATGTTTATGCAACCTTCTTTTTTTCTGGGTTTCTGGTGAGCTATTTTCAACCCGATTTTTGCGCTTTTCAGCTCGGAAATAGCTGCCTGAGAATGCCAAGAAAGGCGTAACGCAAGGACCCTGGTGAATTATCATAAAAGGATACCTAATAGTCTGAGCCTTCTGCCAAAGGTGTAAAGTGGGCTTTCCTCCAGGGTGCCAAGTGAAAAAGAGGCGTGGCCGGCGCCACTCTAGGGTTAGGTGACTGCCAAGGGTGCTGTCGCCATTCATTCCTCAACCCACACATAACAAATTTCTCAAAGCTCAAAAATGGGCGCTCAGGCTTTTCTCGTCCTGGACCTCAACACAGATCCCGCTGGCCTTGCGTGGACTTACTCACTTGAGACCTAGGGTAGTTGTCATCGATTATTTTCGTCGATCTTACCTCGAACCCCGTCGACACCTGGGGTAGCATTCGAACGTATTTATATGTGTGGAGACCAGTGAATTGTGTTTGCTCTTTCCAAGCTCAAATCGCCTAGTCGGAAAAGCTTAGTATGAATCTATTGCAATCCGTAGAACTACGTCTTCCCGAGTTCACTGCTTGACAGTCTACCTCACCTCCCAGATTAGGATGAGGATTAAGGAAGTTCCGCCGCGACTGTGTGAGTCAAAACAAATACTAAATTCCACATTTTTTATATTTTGTCCAAATATTCCTGCTTTCACTGATGCAATGCGTTACCTTTTGAAGCCCAAAAATAAGGTACGAAATATGCAGATTATTCCACGAATGTATTTTAAATTAGCACTTTTTTCCAGCCATAGGAGCCGACTGCAACGCCATTTCCTACGAATTGCCGCATTTTGGCTTCAATTTGGCAGTAATTCCCTAATAACTAAAAAAAATAAGGTGGTAAGATGCCTATATTTTATTTTTATCAAATTCTCTGGATTATTTCCATCTTAGAGACAGTTTTCCACAAAAATGGCATTTATATTTTATGGAAAAATACTATTTTTCCCCGTGTTTCTCTTATTCCCCCATTGAACACCATGTAATTTCAAGTTCAATCATAGAATAAAATAGCGTGGAAAGGTATTATTTTGTTGTTCATATCAGATAAGAGGACAACGTTTTCTTCAAGTAGACAGGATATGAATAAAATGACATTTAAGTCATTTTACGGTGGAACCACCTTAAAAAGTGGCCAAAAGCACCTTGCGTCATTCTTGAATGGCCTAGGGGAAGGGATCTCAGCGGGAGTTGGGAACTGTAGATGAGAGTGAGGAGGGAATTAAGAAGGTCGTGGGTCTTATTCAGTAAGAACTCGACGCGGTCGACCCTCGGAAAATATGTGGATGTGACGTCACAGCCCCTGACAAGTGTCGAAGTTTTGAATGGCTCTTTTTGAGATTGTTGAGGCTATAACGTCAAAACTTGGTCACTGTTGAGGCTCGGAATTATCGAGTACGTACTGAATAGGGCACCAAAACGGTTCATTCGTATGGGCGAGAGAGGAATTGAGGAAACTGAAGGGACGGAATACGGGTAAGGGATGATTTCGAGGGCCCCGTGGGCACTAAGTTAGCGCTCATTTTTATGAAATAAGAGAAAAATTTGAATTTGTACGCTAAAAATAATCGATGGGTGAGAATTGGTAGGAAGGTACCAAATTTTTCAGCTAACAATAGTTGGGCGACCCGTTATATCCGTGCTACAGGGGGTTTAAGGTCAGCTTGTCAAAGACGATCGTATTTGTGGGGGAAATATTCATTTGTGAAGAAATATAGTTATTGTAGAACCTTGGTGGGACAAAAATTTCAATCACTTGAGCGAATTTTGCCCCTGAGCCTTTTCAATAATCTAAGCTAGACCTCGAGTACTTCAGAATACTGTCACTGAACGAAGTGTGTACTCTGATAAGCAGTGATTTATAATTAGCCGCGTCCTTATTGAAACCTGTAAACTAATTCTAATAGTGGAGTTAATAGTGAAGATTTTTTCGAAAAATTAAACCGATTTTCATGATGCAGCATCCATTAACTTATAAACCTTAGGGAGTGACACCGATATTGAATGTATATTGTTAAAATAAGAATTATTACTTATATATCCACAAATTCCTTATCTCTCTGTCCTTATTTTTACCGAATTTAACATATTGTCTTCAACATGTCCTTTCCTTTGCCTCTTCTCACCCAACAACTTCCAGTCTTCTATCAAACAGCCCTTGGGTAGATTCCCAGATGCCCAGATTTTAAGTTTATATTCTTGTTGTGTTACTTTTGTTTATATTTTATTCTTCATGTTTTCTTGTATTTATATTTATGTTATTACATCGATCATTGTAATTAGCCATTGTGCCGTTTTTTGTTTTGTGAGAGATTATAAATAAAGAAAACCATAAGGTCAATTTTACGCAGAAAAAACTTACGCACTTGGCACGTATATCATGCCCCAGTGACTAGAGGCACGAGAAGGAAGAGTTGATGCCACACCCACGTACTCCGACCCACAGCAGTCGGTCTTTCCCGGGGATGCCCACCGCCAGCCTTCGTCTTTAGTCTCTCTCCCCGTACCACTCCAATTCCAAGAGCAGCCTGCGTTTCTCACACCTCCCACGAAATCCCTTCTTATCCCCTCCCCTACCACACACCCTTCCCAGACACACTTCCGCCCGCGGAACACGGATCGACTTGTTGACGGTGGAAGTCACAAACGAAAACTCTCGTCAAAGGGGGGCGAGTGGGGAGGGAATGGGAAGAGATTTGGGGGGATGTTCTCGGAAAGGGGTGGAAATTGGAATGCGCGTGGAGTAGTATAACTCTCAATTCCTCCCCTTCCCCCACATCTTCAACACACACCGTCGTCCCTTTTCCCTCCTTTGGCAACGACCCGGGGCGATCGTGGGGTAGGAAGGAAATCCAAGTCGAGTCACCTCCAGGGCAGTGGAGAAGAGGGTGTTTTTATGTCTTCGCGTTTACAAAGCATTAGGAAGGAAGTGTCGAATGGCGAGGATCCGAGAAGAAGCAACGATGGAGGGGGTTGTAGAAAACCAAAAGAGGAGACAAGCGTTTTTGGGAGTGCTTTTCCCGGGAAGGGAAGGGAACTTGAGGGTAAGTAGTAGGCCCCTAACCCCTCGTAACAGTAGGGTCACTCCACAACAATTTGACTAACGAGTTGCTCTCCAATTTATACCTTCCTTGCGTTCTGCGTAATCCGTTTTACTTCGTTGTTAACTGAGCCCAGCTGTATTACAAAAACGGATCTGTTTCCAAGTTACGGATGTAAGAAAAGTTGACCTTCTCGGAAGTTTACGCTTGGTTTATCTACGATATCTTTAGACATATCCTCTCTAGATCTAAACTTGAATATTTCTTAAAAATAAAAAATAATGATACATAATTTCATTTCGAAAAAAATAAATATTTTTAGCTCGAAGAATTGATTTTGTTTTGGAAAATTTAAACGCATTTTTCTCAGAATACGTCTCTCTACGATGTTGCTCATTTGTCTATTTGTTGCTTAATATATTGCGTATATGTAACAGAAGTTTGATGACGCTAATGTTTGTTTTGTGAGATTAATTAATTTATTTGCATGGGCTTGGTCGATCCATCCGTAGCAGACTCGCCACCGGCTAGGCCACTGCCTGCAGTTTCACACTGGTGTGCTATCCAATGCAACTCCCGTATCATTTAAATTTACCAAGTTAATTCAGAACTAGAAAATGTTGAATCTCAATGATCACATGGCAACAAAAGTCTCCAATAGAGGTTTGGTAGATAGCATAATGCGTGCATTTTTCCATAAACTTTGTTATGTGCAGCTTCAGCCTCCCATAAATATATTGAGCGCAAGGTATTGCGAGTTCTGGTTTTAGCAGGGAGGCCTGTTTCCAAGGGCTTTATTAAGGGTGTGGTAGTAAGATTAGCAAACATCAGTGTTCGCGTCAGCTTGCCCAAAGCGAAGATGTGTTGGGGCTCAAAGTTTAACAGCACATACTTCACTTGAGCAGTACGGTACTCCAAGTTTCCTCTGTAGGTCAGCCAAGAAGGAACCGGCATTCCTCTGAAGGATCTACGGCATTGCCTGCATTTGGATCCAGGCCCGGGGAATGTAGTGGTAGTACCCTAGTCACTACGCCGTCCGGACTCGCGTGCCTTTTGAGGGGAAAAAGTCATTTATCCGTGCGATAATTAATTAAATGCCACTACCGGACCGCTTCCACGTCTGCGAAACCAATCTATATAGTGCCGCAATTTGGCATTCATCAGCTTAATGAGGGGGTGGTTTTCGAGGTTTTAAAATTATGTGTGCTCGCGTTCTCTTGGGACGCGAGGGCGGGTGGCGAATAGGACGAAGAGTGAATATAACCACCAATGCCTCCGGAAAGAGTGCAACCTCTTCGTTTGCCCTCGAGATCCATCCACATTCCTGCATGGGAAAACTTGCTTGTTTTTGTGTGTACTTGAGAACTGTGGCTAGGGTGGGGAAGAGGTGTTTGGGAAGCGAGACGGTATAATCATTTTTAAGTCTCCTTCGTAGTTTTTTTACTTAAGGAAAAGGGAAAGTTTACTTCTGGGTGTTTGTACCGTAGAAACAAATGAAAAGGAAATGAAAGGCCTATGATGATATTATATGTAAACATAATGTTAGCATTCTTTGTATTTCGTTCCTTAAATTAACTCTGTAATCTTGTCAGAGATGTAAAGGATTCTAATGGGTAATAAGTATTATATTACATTACTTTCATTAATGAATGTATGTAAATTGGAAAGAAATCCTAATATGAGCGATATATTCACACAAAAAAGTGTAACACTTCTTTGTGCCTTCTTTCAATGATGAAAAAGTGACTTGTTAATGTGCTAACTTAAGAGAAGTGTAAACTTGACTGTGAAATAGTTTGTATTGAATAGGAAAAGTAGCTGCATCGAGCCAGTCTTCGTATTGAAAGGTTTTTCAAATCCCTGGACATTGAAAGACCATGCAAAATTAAGCTGTCACTTATCTAGGTCAAAATTATTACTACATTACCGAAGGGCCTAAATGTTTCTAGCAATTGAAATTAAATGCCAATGCATGAATATTAACCCTATATCTATTCATACTCTTCCGGCGTTATATTTTTTAAGGGGAATGTTTTTAAGTCTTCTCCTGAATATAATATTTAAGTGCAGTTTCGCTCAAGGTAATGGACCATTTGCAAAATTTGAAGCTTGCACAGTCTGATAAAAATACACCCTGACCAGTTATTTGAACTTCTTGATTCAAACCCTAAGAGTAGGTACTCGCAATGCGGATACCTTTAAGTGTCGAAACTTCAGCAGAAGGTGCAGTCACTATTTGTTCAGCCGGAAGGATTCCAGGAATGGAAAAGCTCCTTCTCCTCTCTCTATATTTGTCGCAAAAAACATGGGAAAATAAATGAAGGAGTAGGCGGCTTGCGAAAGAAACAACATACCCCCGAGGAAACACATTAAAGGCAAGCGACAACTCGCGGAGGAAAAGAGTGCACTCGTGTTGCATTGTGTGCACTTTTCGTCACTCTCTTTTGGTATAAAAGTCAGTCGAGCGATGCCAGTGCATCACTCCTGCGGGATATAGAGATTTTTGGAGGGAAAATAAAGACTTGCCTCCTCCCAGGCGATAGACGCCGCACTGTGTTCCGAGTATAACATCCACTCCTCCGGCCTTCTCGTCTCGGTGTCCCAGGCGGGAACAAAACACAGAAACCCTTGATGGGAAGGGCTGGGAATGGAAGTGGCAGCAGCATTGGGCGGAGATGGTGGGCGGAGAATGCAGAGATGAAAGGATTTGGGCGTATGAATGGAAGAGAGGAAGGCAATCAATGGACGAGGGAGAGAGAGTGAGAGTGTCTGACCAATGCTTTAACAATACGGAGCGATTAGGAAAGGCTGTATGCTTTTTTATGGGATCTCATGCTATGAATAGACGAATAGATTGGTCCCAAGAGCGAAGGAATGCGTTAGACTTCGACTTCCGTTAAATTCTCTGGAATCTGGCTTGAACGGAGCAGGGCAGGTGGACCTAATATGGTTAAGTGTGGCACGAACATAATCACTTAACAGATACCCGCCATTAAATGTTTAACAGATAGCCGTTTATGCGGCGAAATGTGGAGTGATCATCTGGGTCAAATGTTTCACGTTTTCACGTAAAGTTTAAATGTAACTTGATATCAGTTTGAATTAACAAAAACTTAATAAGATATGTACGCATCTATATTGAGTACATGACAAGATTTAGGACACAATCAGTTTCTATTTGTCCGTTCAAAAATTAATGTGAGTTTAAAAAGATGAGAGAGGCTGATTATTAAAATTATATTTATGTGTGAAATTCATTATAACGATCATTCGCTTGGACTTGGTTGAAAGTCGGCGAATTTCACGTATTTGGGATCGAATCCCCGTTTCACTTTCATAAGGACTTGCTTGACTTCTTTCTGTAAACATAAATGCGGTATAAGATATAAAGTGTGTGTGGCCAGTCAATAAAGTTTGTGTGTGGAATGTACAAAGCGACGATTTATTTCCAATGTTTCATTTCTATTTATGTAAGAGAATATTGGAAAATTGATATTTTAACTTTGTACGTTATGGTTATGCATTCATTCCTCGGAATAAAATCAATTGCCTTTCTGCAATTTGCTCCATGGAATGAGTATCATTGGTAATTTCACTGCAGTAGTTTTACTCAGCTACTACTCTACATCACAGTGAAATCCCATAGGAAGAGACTTACGGCTGGGCTTTATTTATTAAGCATTGTGCGAGGAAAAAATCTATCGTTTTATTCATGTGTATATTGAAGGAAGTATAATCGATGTTTGCTCTAGGATCATCTTGGTCTTTGTTGAGTCAGTACGATGCATAATGTACCCCTTTTCAAAGAGGGAATGTCATGCCAGGCTTAATTTATGTCGCCGCTACTCAAGCCTGCATGACGTAAAGAAATAAGCGTACGACTTGATTGCTGTTAGCATATGTCACATGGACTCCAGGTGCCAGTGTCCCGAAAACAAAGTCTCGCTCCCAGTACACCACTCACTTATTGAGAATTGGTGGAGCGGGAGCCGTAGCACAGAGTGTGGGAAATCAAACTCCCGGCATTGACGTCGGGTTGTCGGTTCTCATAATCTCTTCCCTATATCGCTTGCCAGAGTGGAGGATTGAAGTATCGGATGGGATATTGGGGTTTGGAAGGCACACACAGCTTTGGTTCAGACGAATATAGGGGTGGAGAACGCTAAGGGTAGAATGAGAATGAGTGAGTTACAATCCACGAAGGAAACATGGGTAACGTTTTAAGTTTTTTTTTTTTCAAAATCCCGCGACGTTACTAGCGAGATACCATGAGTGCGTTGGGGTTGATACTGTTACTAATTTCATAGTTTTTGACAAAAATGTTGCTGTTCTCGTAAAGTAGGTACTCTTTGGATTGGTTTGGAACCCAAACCTGGTATTGGTGAAACCCAAAATAAAACTTCTTCCCTAGTGGTTGCTCTGTCCTAAACGTTACGTTTACTTAAGTAAATGGTAAATATCATTTAGAGGGCTTTTTTCCTCATAATCTCCACCGACGGTTTGAACGACGAAATATTTCCACTTAATCACAGGGGCGTGACATTGTAGTGGTTATTGCTTTTTGTGGACATTGTTCCTCAAAAGGAAGTCCTGAAGAATGTTTTATACCTTAAATTGTGGCTATTAGATTATTTTTCTTAAGACGTCTCGCGCCATGTGCATTTAACCCATAGAATGCTAGTATTCTATGATTCGTTAGGGTGTTTTAAGTGGCAGCAAATGAGCGTTTAACGGCCTTTCCTTAACTTGCTTTCTGTATTGAATTTCTGTATTTTTCTCCTCATGCATTTTAAACTTTCAAATCAAGACTTTTCAGGCCAAGTCTCCCAAAGGAAGTGCCGCGCTGGCTGGCGCAGGAAGGGGTAATGTGCAGATGTAGTTGATTGTGCACCCCTCCCCTATGGTTTTGAAGATCGTTAAAGGGCCCTGGAGGGATCCGTCCCCTTTTCCCAACATATTCCAACCCTTCCCGCTGAGCGCACCCTCCCCCCATGCCATACACCGCCCACGCGCACCATTCCTCTTCCCTCTCGGCGGGAAGGGGTTCTCCCCACCCTTCTCCAGAAGCCTGGCGTGCACGGCGGCAGTACAGAGTAGGGGAGGGAGTGAAGGGAAAGACCGTTTGGTCACAACCGCCGCTTCTTCCCTGCAGTCTCCACCCCCACAACACCCTCTGCCACACACACACACCACGGCTGGTTTTTTTTCCCTTCCCCTCTCGTTAATCCGACTGCGTTGCGAAGGGGGGTGGCGGCGTCACCAAGGGGAACCATCGGAGGGGGGTTGGGTTTGGTGCTCTCTGATGAAATAGTGGGAAAAGAGCGCACGCGAGATGGTGAGGCCCGTTCTCCCTTGCTTGCTGTTGCACTCTCCTGCCCCGCCCGTCTCTACCCCACAAGAGTTGGTGATCTATGGCTCCGCTCTTTACGTCCTGGCAGCAGTCTTTTTGACGGGGTGAAAAAGGGAGGGATGACGACTACTCAAGATGACGTGTTGCGCGGCCCGCGTGCATCTTGATGCTCCCGGAGAGATACCCGACGTGAGCCACCCCGCGATGATGGTTTGGAAGGAGGTATTAGACTGAAATAGATTGCGACGCGAGTGCTTTTTTCCAAACCCTCTCCCATCCCGGAGAACGACCATCCCGGTTGGTGTGCCATTCACGTTTTATGCCGCTCGGAGTCGCACCGAGTTCTTGAGTGCTTGTCGCGTTAGAAGATCTCGTGGAGAGAGTAGACGTAACTTATCCGAGGGAAATTCACCGTATGCAAAACAGCTGATGAGTGTGAGTTTAAAAAGATACACTCGCCACCACTTATATTTACGACTACTAACTTGATTTTTATTATCAGACCATTGTTTGTTACAGTTTCAACTGGAATTTTCAATTTATTTTTAAATAATTCCTCGGAGATAACTGTATGGCTCTCGCAATAGTTCCTATCGCAACACAGGGATTGAAATTGGTAAATATGCTACGGAAAATTCAGAATTTTAATATACGAGGGAGGAAGACCTTTCTAATTTCCATCACTGCAAGCCCTTTGAGAAGTGAGATGACATACCACTACCTGCCATTCCATTTTGACTCGTCTCACAATCAGGCATCATGACAGGGCTCCTGGTTAAGTCATAGCGATGGGTGATTTTCAAAACTTGCCTTGCATATGTCTGCCTCGTGCATTTTTCGCGAAGTAGTTCGCCCAGCCTTACTCTCACTCTCTCCTTGCCTCCCTTTATTTCCCTCCGTTGTTTCACTTCACCCCCTCTTGCTTTACCTCACCTCCTTTCCGCGTAGGTCTGCGCCAGGAAATTTTGCGAGAGCTATGAATATCGAATCCATCGCCAACCAATAAAATTAGGTTTAGAATATGGCTACTATTGTGTGGTTCTTTTTTGATAGAATAGTGGGTCAAAATTAATCCTGCGCGTAGTTGATGCTCATATGAACTTCGACGATGACGCCCTCATGTATAGTGATGCTCGAAATGCACCCAACGTGTACACTTTGATGGAATTTCTGATGAGATAGTAGACCGAAATAGATTTGGAGGACGACTATCCCGGCGGGTGGTCCGTCCTTGTTCTCTACAGTGCGTAATAACCAGAAGAGCTCTGTGCTTGTGACGACGGGAGATCTATTACCTGATAAATTTATCTTTGCGAGTGAAGGCGGGACGAAAGGCTCCCGGCCTTCTTCCAATCACATTGTACTCGGGAGGCATGACTACGTTATGAAGGGATGTTGTCCCGAGGAGCTTTGCCATATCATCGGCTCATGCGCGTCGGCGGGCACATCGGCCGTTCCACATTTAGTTGACAGCATGGGCTCCTCGAAAGTTAGGTTTCCTATGTTCCTATATCGGAGGAGCGATGTTGCCAGTTACAGCAGTAAAATTAAAAGAGTGCTATGTTTTATATTTACCGCTCAACTAGGAGTCTTCCAACATGCAAATATTATTCCTCAAAGTACCTTAATTTAGCGCGGTGTTGGAAATGGTTGCCTACGTGGCCGAGGGGTCAGCACACGGAGTGTAAGTTTGACAACAAGGCTCTTGATAAAGCCCACGCTATCTAATACACCCTTTTTCCCAAATCATGACAGGTGGACATCAAAGAGCGAGTAGCCAAAGAAAATTATTTCCCCTTCCAACTCAGTTTCTGGCTCCCAGCGGCCGAGCAGCATTGTCATCTTTTGCTAATAAATGAGCGTTGGGTGGCGACGTGTGGCGATGAGTCACGGTAACCACTGATTTTGAGCCTTAACCAACGAAGCCTTATCTTCCCCATCCTCGTTTTTTATCAGGACTTTAGACCGGCAATGTCGAAGTTAAAAAAATTGCATACACTAGTACAAGGTGATTCGCAAGCAGCAAATATGGCAACACAGAGGATGGGAGACCGAAGTGAATCTCACGGCAATCAGAGAAGGACTGAGTCCCTCACTCCCCGCCCCCAATGGCATCTTTGCCACTCTTCTGTGATTGAGTGGAGTAGTGATAGGTACGCCAGCGGATTCAAGGTCAGCCTCATTGAGTGTGGAAAAGGGTGTAAATTTGGAATCATCTATATAATTCTTGGCAACAATAAAATCTGAGAGCAGATTAGAGCAGATTCACCTCGGATTCTCGATTGAATGAGAGATTGCCGCTCAAGGTAAAGGAAGCCCCGCCTGATTGATTCTTCCCCACCCCCGCGTCACGAACTTCTTACATTCACCACGCCTTCGGACGCTAAGATGAATTTAACAGATGATAGTTGAAGAAAGATTGGTCGCTTCCTCTGCTCAGGAGAAGTTTTTGGTGCCTTGCCATGGTGAGGCGGAAAGAGCCGTTGTTTCCCCGTACTTGGTTTATCTACGGCATTACTTTGGTCTACGAAATTCCGTGCAAGCCACCTCCAGAGTGTGTGGCACGGGGTGATTCCGCACAAGGCACTCTACTTTCGTCCTAATTCAGGGCCAAACCTCGCACACCCCATTGGCCGCTAGATGAGGAGCAGAGAGCAGTCAGGAAAACAATGTAAGACCAAATCGTAAATCAAGGGAAAGCTAATTTTTAAAACATGCAGTACTCAAGAAAATATTGGTACTATACTGATTTGTATTACTAGCACTACTAATTTATGGATGCTGCGGGATACTAATTCATCGAAAACGAAATCATGATGGATATTTCATGTGGGATGAGCTGTTAGTATTAGTAAAAATAAGTTATTGAACAGAAGTCTTTTCTATCTAGCGGCACAGTCTTGTCTTTATACGTTGGCATTTATGCTGACGGTCAAAAATCATTACAAAAACACTGAAAAATAAAACATATATTTTAATTGGTATCCCATGCAGGCATTGGAAACTGGAGAGAAACGTATCAAAATGACGCAACCTACAGATTATTATTGCAACTTTACTACTAATATTATTATTGGTTTCCTCTCACCGCGTTTGTTTAGAGGTAGGCTATCCCGTGCTATCAGACCGCTCATCATGATATTTGTCGTCCCCATCGGGTTATATCCGTTCTCATCCCGGTATGCGACTCAAAGATGCCGGGTGAATTGGGTGGAATGGGGGAGCGTATTTGTCCGTGTAAGTCACGTGCAGGTTGCCCCCCTTCTGTCCTATCCTACGTTCGTCGCGGATCAATCTGTGTGTAGGGAGAAAAGGGGACCTCCCCGCCGAGGACGTGTGGAAGACAAATGCGCGTGACTGTCGGTCATGTCACTAACACGCGCACCCTACGATCTGGAAAAGGATAGACCGATTGTTTGGACGGGCGTGTGAATCTCCTGTTTCCTGTGGAGATTCCATCTGGATAAAATCTTTTTTTGGGACTAAACAATGCGTCCTCATATTCCGCATGCTGATTGCTTTCAACTCAACAAAAAAGTGCGTGGTAAAAAATGTCTAGTACTTATACTCCTGAAAGACTCTTTTTTATGGTCAACGGCGAAATAAAATCGTTATCATTTAAGAGAACGTGTTTCTGATGTAAAATTCTTTCATTGAGCGATTGCCAGTACTTCGGTGTGTTTGCCTTTATAAATAACTATTTTGGATCCACCCTTATAAATTTCAGAGTTGATAAAATCTCATCAACCTGTCTTCTTAATTGAAAATAATATAACATTTTATTTTGCTCTAAGTTGATGTTGTCATTCTTTCCCAAATAGCGCATAAATTATTATTGAGAAATCTGTGTTTTTTCGTCTTTGTTGTTTTTATTTTTTTTGGTTTGTGTAGAGGAGAGTTATGAAAAGAGAATTTTGAATACGTGACGGCAAACTTCGATCTCGAGTGGGATTTACCCTTAAAAACTAGTACACAAAAATTAATCAATAACTGAAGAGCAGATGATCAGTCTTTTAAAACACTTACCAGTTACTGATAGGAAAACACATAAGTTAGTCGTGAAAATTCAACTGTTTGAGAAAAATTTGATCAGTTTTTAGAAACACCTGTCAGTAAATGGTGAGAAAATTCACCAGTAACTGTTGTCACCGGTCGCTGGAGAGAAAATATGATCAGTTATTTTTAACACCAGTACTTTGGGCAATGGCTTAGCAATGTAATTACAGGGAAACATCTCAGCAATATTTTCGATTATACCTATTTCAATATTAACCTATAGTGGTTACAAAGCATCGCTAGTAAAATATAAATGTGATTTTTAAAAACGCAGGTAGAAACGCAAAATCTTTGATCGAATTTTTGACTACTGAAACGCCTTATATATATTCCCTCGTGAGTATACCGTGGGCGTAATTGTAGAGTCCATTAAGGTGCACTATCAGTTTTCACAATTTAAGTTTTACATTCAGTTAACACTGATTAAGGTGAACTCTTTTTCTCAAATTATATAAAATAATCGGTCTCATCTCGAGAGATAAATACTGTTTATTTATTTATTTATTAGTTTAAGGCTCTAAATGTTCACATTTGACGCGAATGCTTTTCTCCTAACTGGAAACACCCCGTTGATATTTTACGTCGCCACTTTGCTTCTAGCTACGTGAACGTGTAACGTGGTTTTTAAGACTAAAAATACGAAAAAAAATTCTTTGACGCCACCCGCGGTTCATTGAAACGCCGTGCATGGAATAGGAGTTGTGACATCGCTGCATAAATTGGCTCGATTCGATAAAGGATTCATGCTGGTCAGTTGTTTCACAGCGGATAAGAAGTCATTTTTATGTATTTAGTGGTAAACTTCGCCGCTCGGGCAGATTTCCGAGTACCGTACCGCCATTCACTGATCCAAAGTGACTCTCGTTAAAATGTATTATTGAATATTGTAGTAATTGTCCTTGCATATGCTCATGCGTGCAAATGTGCTTGTATGGTCGATGGCAATTGGTATTATTATTTTTGGAGAAGGATCTTACCCAGTATTCCATTCATTTCGATTTCTACTTTATCATATCATTCGCCAAACGCTAGTTAGTTTTCAGGAAGTATGCCATAATTAATAGATACAAGTATATTATTACTGTAACCCAAAAATGTAAAATTCCATTTCTAACTATTTACGCAATATGGTGATTCCAACAATGTTTTATTATCTGACTCGTCTTCGTTGGCTGAAAAGAAGAGAGTGATCATTGATAGGGTTGGTACTGAATTCTAAGGCGATATAAATATCTCATAATGATTCGTATTACTCTTTGGAAGGCATAATAATACTGTTTTATTTATTTTCTTCTTCTTCCAGGAGTAATTGGTCAAATAAGTTGATTTTATTTATTTATTACCCTTTTCCAACGTTTCGCATTTTTATTTATCCTTCATCAGGAATGCATTATGCTGAATCTATTATTATTTAAATATTAGATTCAGAACCAAACTTATGTAAAAGATTATTTTAAGAAATGGTGCACATTTCACAAAACAAAACATCCTGCAATAAAGAAACAGACATCGCCAAATTAAGCAAAATTTATTATAATCTAATATGCTTTACCAACAATTAATTGTATTTGGATTTTTGAAACAACCTACATATACAATAATTGAAACAAACAATAAATAGCAACGAAAACATAATGAAGCAATGAATTTAGAAGGAACTCTCTCTGAGGTAAATTGAAAAATGAAATGTTTATAAACTTATGTATTTGCTTATATATTTTAGAGTATTTACTTAAATATGTACAAACTAAAAATTGTCAACTATATTCCATTGATGTAAAAAAGCCCCATATTTTCATTTTATCCCTGATGAAGCATAGATAAAAATGCGAAACGTTGGTAAAGAGTTATAAATAAATGAAAAAAATTCAAATTATTTTATCTCTATCTCCTGAAGGAAGAAGAATAAAATAAATAATAATAACAGAGGTCATGGAAAGGAATCATCTAAATACTGTTTTATTATGCATACTTTGAAATTTGAATTAGTTTCCCGATTATGTAATTATTTACATTTTGAAATACGTAATATAGATGTTTATTGTTTTTTCGAATTACAAATTACCGTTGATTTATCAGAAAGACGTGTAAATTTTATCGTTTTAACCTGCTCTAATGCCGGAATATATTTTTTATGCTCTGATTATGCCCTGCCATGGAAAGCTTCAATAATTAATGAGTGCATGGTAATGAATAAGCATACGCTGTTTATTTTACGTGCATGTCATGATACAATTCTACTCTTCATCACCTTGAGTTCAACGCGTGAAAACTCAGTGTAAAGGAGCGAATGAGACTCTCTTTGAATTTAATCGTATTATTTGCAATTTTTATAAAAAAACAAGGAAAGTCTTTTTGAAAATTCTTATACTTTGACGTTATAGGCGTTGAGGGGAAGGATGGCATGTATCCAGCCAGTCCATCAGTAGCTGTATTAATGCGCATACGAGCAAGAATTGGAAGCTCGCGAAATATTCAAGAGACCCACTTAACTTGACAACTGCAACGGTGTCCCAGCGTGACTTGTCGCTCGCATTTTTCATTTGGCGAACACGCAAGAGGCTCATGCAATTCCGAGACGGAGCAATTTAATCATTTTGTGAATGCCTATGAAATGACAAGCAGACAGAGTGAACCTCTCCCTCGAAAACAGCGTGTCGTTGGATTCGGGTCGTTCCCGTCGTGTTTTGATGCAATCGAATATTGACACACGCGGTAGAAGTCGGCGTGAGTGAATTCGATTTGCTGCCGTCTCAATCGAGGAGAAAAAACGGCAATTCATGGGGCAATCAAATGACTTTGGCTTTGCTTCGTCAACTCGCAGCTAAAAATTGCGCGCAGGCTCCAGGCTAACATCATTTGTAATTTAAAAAGGGAGAACGTAAAAGCCATACCTCTGGATTTACAGTCAAGTCATTTTTTTATGTGGTTCGAATGTTCTCAGTTGTACTAGTCAGAATCATGGTCGAAGCGCACCACTGCAGCACTGAATTGCCTGCTTTGAAGAATTGCAAGACGGTCGTCTCTCCACATTTGCTTTTGCTGTGAATCAAGTGGAGGTTTTTAGAGAAGGCGCCTCACAAGTTTAGGAAACGTTGACTGCGCTTTTTCTCTTCAATATTTTATAATAAACACTAGAGGGTCATGCCCCCTGGCTGCCTACGGCAGACAAACTCCGTAACTGTCCTCGCTTCGTTCAATTCGATGCCGCTGACGTTGCAAGCAGTTAATCATTCTAATTTCTCTGGGGTAAACCGGAAAATGGCTTACATATTTCTGGCTGCTTCGTCACTTGTCCCTCGGAAATGGTCGCTGAAATATCTAACAATAAGTATAGGTTCGTAAGCAATGTGGGTGGTGCATATCGTCACGTAGGAGCATGCTTTCACCTTCGTCGGAGAACAACCCTCAGCCGACAATAACGTTTCATTGGCGAGAACATGGGACCCTTGATTGATTATTTATGTTTCCCTCACCAAGTGGCCTGTTCATTTTCTTTCCGGAAGCTCATGACAGTGAGAGCTCCACTCCCATTAGAAAATGCATTACTTGTTTAGGGAGCCCCTGGCGGGAGAAACAAGGCGCCTGTCAGGGAGGTGTCTCAGGTCATTTGGGGGACTAGGCGGGCTCACCCACGCATAAATTCTTTTGATCGAAAGGTCTCGTGGTAAGGAGTGACAGTTTTACGAGCTGGCTAAGTGCTATCGGATGAAAAGGTGGCGGCAGTTGAGGGAAAAAGTCACCTTCCTTCTGATATGCCACGTCATCACCCACTGCCACCGCCTTCTTATACCTTCTTATGATAAAAGGCCGCCCCTTTTGATTGACAACTCTCTTGTCGTCTTTAGTCTCTCCTGCACAAGTTCTAACATCGCCTTTTCGATGGAGAAGCCATAGTAAGAAAAATGTTTGTGCGATAAATTCCCTCATGTCACTAAAGTAGGGAAAACAAAATGCTGAACTGATCCGACGAAAAACCTACGTTGTGTTCCCCAAATTGAAGTATCTTCATGATAGGAAACGGATTAATTTGGTGACTAGAGAGAGCACTGGCTACCCACGCCTTGAACTCGTCCTAGAATCTTGGTAGTGGCGGAAATTTTATATTGGAATGCCGTTCCGTACTTGGGCGTCAAGTAAGGGGCATTTTTAAGAGCTCTGCTCTCGGTGAATTTCCTGACGCAGACCAGGGGCCTTATTCGGTAAAGACTTAAAAAGAGGGTGAACCTCGGGAAATCCGTGGATGTGACGTCACAGCCCCCGGCTAAATCTCCACTTCAGAATGGTCTCATTTGAAATATTCGAGGCTGTGACGTCAAAACTACTTCATTGACGAGGCTCGGAAATTCCGAGGTCATACTGAATAACGCCCCCTGCCCTGCAAGTAGTGGAGGTAAAAGTGGAGGGGTTGAAGGCAAAGAACTTAGGGAAAGAGAGGGAGGCAAGAACGAGTCTCTTCGCGAGATGAGTCGAAACCAGACGGCAGGTAATCGTGAGTCATTGTACTTATAAAAGCGCTTGAGTTGGCAGCAAGAAAAAAGGTTTCTGATTGACCCTCCACACTAAACAACCTTCCTACGCCGTTTCGCAGGATTGTGAAAGTTGCGTAGCCCATGCAAAAAAAATTGTTCACTACGCAGCGCCAGCTACGAAGACATCTAGGATTACGGCGCCAGTGGTCCATGTTTTAATATCGTCCACTACTTCTGCGAGAGCTATAGTAATCCGCCCGTAGGATAAGACGCTAAGGCGTAGTCTATCTTTGTTCATTTCACTAAAAGTGGGGTAATGCCCACGATGGATTTCTCTCCACCCTTATTCCATTTTCATAATTTTCCTTCCTTTACCAAGCTACTCATCAGCGCTCCTCAATGACAAGTTTTGTCAGTCGTCTTCACCCCACAAGAACTAGCTTAATGCCACTCTTCCCTCCATTCCAAGGGTTATCCTTTCGGCTCTCCCCTTTCCTCATATCCGGTCCATCTTTAATACGCCCAATGCTAATTCTTCCTGTCTATTCGAATGTGCTTAGAGGTTCCCCCATTCTATTTTCCCCTGGGGGAGGTAAGGAGCGGCTTAAAACAGACGAGGGGAGATAGTAATTCACCATGTGTATCCGACCGAGGCCCTCCATCGAAATATAGTGTACTGTGTGCAGACCCGTTCCCCCATTGGCAAACCCGTCGTCCCTTCGGGGTGAATGGGGTGTGAGGCGGGGGTAAAATAATAACCGTTGCTTACGAAGATCACCCTTCCTCTCCAGGTTACCCGTCAGGATTCCTCCGTGCGTGTCCTCATCAACATCCTCTGCTGATTTCTTTTCTGCCATTGCACGTTCGCAGCACTCTTTTCTAGTGTCCTCTAGTGGGTCGGCGCCCCAAGCAGTCTGTTTGAAGAGAGGAAGAGAAAGGAGGATGTGACGGACAGATAGAGATGGGCCCTCTAGGGTGGTGGATGAGGGGATATTGGAAGAGGGGTTGAAGGGTAAGAGAACGGGGGAGAAAGGGTCTTTAGGCTTGCATCCGTGGGTGCGGGAGGGAGGAAGACTGGATGTATGCGCTCCGGTTATCCTACGCTTCCACTTCCCCTTCACATCTTTCAGAGCTCGTCGCCATGGTAGCCGGGCGGTCCAGTCACCACTCAGCCACCTAAAGGGTTTTCCCCATTCTTCTTCATTTCCTTCTCTTCCCCACCCTCCCTCCATTCCCCCGAGCCTGACTTGGCCCGTGAACTTCCCTTCAGGGAAGTTAGTTGTGCGTTAGTCGGTAGAAGCGCGCTATTGTAGCCGCTACATATTTCAGTAGCGGTAGCGCGCTACATTTTTTAGATTAAGCTGTCAAATTTACGACTGCAAAAGTTTCTGTAACCTGTCCCAGTTTTCAACGGCTACTTTTCCAAATAACTTGGTAAACTACTAGATCGAATATCGTCAAAGCATAGTGTTGCCGAGTAGAAGAGTATATTCTTCCCTTCCTCAGTAGCAGCCTTTCCTCTTATATGTTGCGTTAAAATTATTTCATATGACTGCTCATTTTGGCACCCGACTTTTTCTAGATGGTTGCACTACTTTATAAGAGTCGATAATACCACGTCAGTCGATAATACCTTTGTTCATCGCATTCTCGTGTTTCTTAGCGTTCGTTCTCTACCTATTGCTACTTAAAATGAATAGAAATAAATAAAATCATTCTAATAATTTGAAAACTCATTCAATCTGAAAGAGAGCTGTTCATCTAGCATCATAATATGGGGTGTTAATGCAATGGGCTCTAATAAACTTTGATTTGAATTCAATATTGAAACTTCTATAGTTTTTGCTAAACTGCAGGTCAGTATTTACAGAAATATAACAAAATTTTAACAGTTTTTGAGTAAAAGTGAGTGTAAGCCTAAAGTAGCTTACTTTTGTGAGTAACTGTAGTGTAGCGGCTACTTCTCTTTCAATTTTTATCTGAAGTCAGTTTCCTACGGTACGTGATTCAGCGAAAGTTAAGAGGATACTCGCTTGTGTGATAGTTTTAGTTAGTTAGTGTGTAAGTTTCGTGTGATAAAGAGCCAGCATGCTTGCTAGTAATAATAATCGTTATCATACTATCTGAGCTACTTGGCTTCATAATTGATGCGGTACTGGGTGGCTACTAACTCTCACTAGGACACATTAGCAATCGACAAATCCTGCAAGATTTTCAGTCCTTGTGCGATCTTCACTCTCTGAAATCTGCGCCATCTATTCCTCCTTTCGGCTCTAAGTAATTATCTGACCGTGGAATCAACAATAAACGAAAATGTCCCGGTAGTTGTTTTACTCGCTTGCTGCCATGCATTGGTCAACTTCAAATTATATTATGCATGCGCTAAGATGTGAATAAAAATTCGGCTTCCTCGCCAGTACAAGTTCAATGATCATAGGAAACCTTTTTGGAGGGCTCAAGTAATATTGGACTCCGTCCTCAATATCAAGTACTGGGTAGCATACTACGTCTTGTGCTGGATCATGTATCGCGTGATTCGGGCATAATAGAGTAGCTGCTACTTTTTTTTGAGTCAGTAGCTAGTTACAAATTTTTCCGAAGCTTACCCAACCCTGCTTCCCTTTCGTGACTGGGTTATGATAAAGTTAGGTGAATATCCTCTCCTCCTCTCGATCTCATCTGATGTCCCGTTACCCTCCCAATCTCTGCCCTTTCCCACTGCAGCTGTTAAACCCCTTCTTTGGACTTTTCCCTCTGACCGACGTCCCCATCTCTCCCCGTCAACCTTACACCCCTCGGCGTGCTCCCCTTCCTTCTTCACCCTCCGAGTCATCCGCTGTCACAGCCCCATCATCCCCTTAAATCCAGCAGTACCTAGTCGTCTCACACATTCCGCCTCGCTAGGGGCTGCATTTTACTAACTTACCACTAGAAGCCGCCGTCAGGCTTGGCGAACGAGGGGGTTTAAATCCGTCACTGGAGGGATAATGAGGGATTGCATTAAGTGGATGTTTTGGGAGGGTGAGGTTGAACAACGACTTTTGCTTTGGGAAGAGTTGAAAATAGGAATTTTCAGAGTGCCGCTTGTAGAATATTGAACTGCGAAAAAGCCTTAGTTACGTGTGGAAGTAGATTTTAACAGTAGAAAATGAGTAGGTGTGATGAATCGGGAGACAGTGCTGAGACGCTAATGATGTTGAAATAATGGCATCGATTCTAAAATGCACTTGTTAAGCGTATGAGCTTGACCGTTTAAACATTGCTCTTATAGGCAGACCACCGTTTAGCTGTAACAGGTGATTATACTCAATCAGTTTAATCGATTAACCGCAGCGTGAGAGCGTAACAACCCTGAGAGCCTTTGAGCAGTAAATCATTTTGGTGAACTATCTACTCGTATATGGGGAAGCATGCATAACATTTATTTCTCATAATTGAGTAGTGTACAAGACAAAAAAATTGGTCAAGAACTCACTCAAAATGTAACCTATCTGTGAAATTTAAAATAGCAATCATTAATAACTGCCTTTCCTGCATAAAACGTTTGAAAACATTCTCCATTCAAAACAGCATTTCGTATTATCGCTTCTCTAATCTACATTGTTTTCAATGCGAATGATCAAACCATACTAGTTCATTATCCAAAAGAAGAAGTATCAGGCGTGATATGATGGATGTTCAGCATAATTAATCACTGAAATGACTATTTTCCACTAAATAAGGTTTATTACGACCATCGAAACCATGGTTGTAATTAACCTTATCTAGTGGAAAGTTGCCATTTCTGTGATTCATTCTTCATTAGTTCATTGTCTTTCGCAGAGAGAATTTAAACAATATTAACGTAAAATTACGAAAAACAAACCGAAATTCATAAGGAAATGCGTCGTACTGCTGTTAGCGATGCCGTTTCGTGGCGTCATCGCACGGGTTTTCGATGGCCCTACGTTTTCACGCCAAGCATACGTAATTTTAACAAATATATATTTCAATAAAACAAATTCTATTATGATAAACCTTGTCCTGTATATTTAAGAATACGAACTTCAAAAAAAAATTTTTATTTACTTATACGTTTCCAATTGTAAGATAAAAAAAACAGTTTTGAATTCTCATGCTGTCTTGAAGGAAAACTGACCATATTGTTTGTCCTTGTACAATTATGGGAATTAATTATTTCCACCTAGTTACTGAAATGCTGTCGTGGTAAGCTATTGAGTAGGCTGATTGCACATTGAGCACCTCACCGCTTTTAAAAATTATTATGGTGGACGACCCTTGCATATTACAAGAATTTGTTCCTGCTAAAGGGAGTTATGAACCATGCCCATGATTTGGTATGGATCTCCAGAAAAACTTCAGATATTCCATGTTCGATTCACCGGAACCGTCTCCTTACTTGAGCTATTATGGTCTGGTTAGACCACTGCGGCAACTTGTTCGTTCATAACTCGTGGGGCTGGGTTGCAGGCCTAAATCTTCGATGTTGCCCTCACATTTTCTGGGAGGTCGGTTTAATTCAAGGTGATAATTTTTCATATATATACACCGCAGGTGGGTGCAATTCAATTTCAATTACGTTCCTATGCATTACATTACGTTCATTGCCTCTCTTTCAGGCGAATTTGATGGTTTTTCATGATGATGAAATTGACACATGCATTTGCATCCTTTGAGATTGAATCACTCTGATTGAACTCTCTGCTTCTGTTGATCACTATTTTATAAATGATATATTTTTCAAAAACTTTTCATTTTACAAGGGACTCGTTCCCATTAATCATGCTAGAAACATACGAGCTTCGTTTGGTGGAAATATAGTTCCAATGTTTTGCCTTTTGCAACGTGTAATCCTTTTTCCCTCTGATTTCGTTAGAATTTTATTTTTGGTATCCTCACTGCTTTGTCGTTCCCTGAGGGATAATACGCAATGTATATTAATACAGAGTTGTTCTTTTTTCCTTATGTCGTTTTTCGTGTTCAAAGCTCTGATATGAATGCAATATTTTTGCTCTCAGCGTTTGGAATGTGCCGATATTCAGTCGGACTTCCAGGCTCTCTCGCAATTCCCTTTAGGGCAGCGCGTATGGTTGAACCAAACTATAGGAAACTCTGGTTACTACGCTGCTACCTCCGGCCTCTAATCCCTTTACCACTGCCCTTCCTACCTTCAGAGACACCCCCTCGTGGAAGTCCCTTGCGTACAGGAGTGGGAGAGACCCAACTCCTCTTTATAACTCCCCCCTTTCACTAACCCAACCCCCTTCAGCATCATCACCTCCCTTCCGTACCACTTTGAATCCTAGTCGTCCCGTTCCTTCTTACTCGCTTCGGACTCAGCATCACCTCCACCTCCCTGCGTAATCCAAGCCGACTCTACCTCACTCTCTCCCTCCCTCTTCTTTTTCTCCCCCCTTTGTACCTGATGATGACACCGCTGTGTCGAAACATGTCGTACCAGGAAAATAAATCTGAAGAAGGAAACGAAGTTACTTATTCATTTGTGTCCCCCTTTTGTCTTAGTCAACGGATCTTGTGCTGTATTCGGTATCCGAACCTGTTATTTATGGACAACACGTGAACGTTAATGATTAAACCAGTCTGCATGATATCAGATGACTGAAAACTAGTAAGTGATAATATCTAACTTTGATATGCTGATTTCAGAACTGTTCTTAGTTTTCTTCTACCACGTTTTGTTTTTTTCAGAATGGACCCAATTTAACTTCTAATAGTTATTGATAAGTGCATTATATTTACCGGTGGGTAATTATTGTACGTGGTATATTTCTCAATTCAAGCTAATGAGCCTTAGGTTGGCCCAAGCTAATGAGTCTTAGGTTGGTACTACTGCTGCTATTGTTGTGAGACCTTGGAATTTTTTATTCATCCTTCATTCATTTTTGTTACAAAAGTTGTCATTGCGTGAAGTAATTTTAATATAACTGTGCTTGCAGTGGTTAAAATCTTGAACAATAATTCTTTTTTTGTGTAAAAACCTGACGTGGTAGAAAAAAATGAAGTCATTCTTAGAATCGACAGAAAAATTGATTCAAGAACACCTATTTTTAATAAATCATCTGGCAAAATGTTTCAAAATGCAGACTGGTGTTATTCAAGCACGTTAATGTCGTAAAGTTTGTGTTGTAAAGTGTCGTAAAGTATATTACTTAATTTCTTTTTAAGAAGTGGCAACAAATCTGCTTTATTTAATAAACATCACATTTTGGGTGGGTGTAGAAGAATGCTATTTCTCCTGCAAAACGTCCGCATATCTGTGTATAAAAGATGTTTTGTGCAACTTGACCCTAAATTGTACAACAATTACCACCCGTTCTGAAAGGTCATCAAAATGTGTTCACATTCTGAAAATAAAGTTGGGCCGTTTAGCGAATGGCCGCTTTCTTTTGAAAGTGTGGAATTTTTTTAATAAAAACCATTTTTGTTGTCTTCAATGTTTTAAAATATATTCACTGCCAAAAATTGGAAATTTGCGTATTGATCCAATTTTTCATAAATTGATGTATTTCATATTGCTTTCATTTGCATTCATTTTGCACTCTTTAGCACCCATGTCGTGATGGTAGTTCCCCACCTAATTTCTTTAAACCTACCTAAAGCTTATATGTAATAATTTATGCTTGTGTATTCTCTACGTTTACATGAGCAATCTTCTATCTAAAGATAAATCATACAGGGTTTACTAGAAAAGTTTAATGTATTTTGAAAGCTGTTCATACCCCTTCGGACAAGCAGAAAAAACCGTCACTCGGTTCCTGGAATGCCCATATAGCCTCGAGAAGTTCGAAAGCCTATTATCTGCACCTGTACTTTTGCGGAAAAAAACAGGATGGGTAGGGTTAGAAATGCGTGAGTCACGAAAGAATGTGGGATGGGTGTTCCAGTAATGAAAATAGATGTATGAGAGGAGTGTGCTTCGTTAGTCTGGCCATGTTGAGAGAGTGGATTAAAGTAGAATATCGAAGCAGATATATATGGTAGTAGAGTGAGTGGTGTGAAAGTAAGGGGTAGGCCGCGGAAGCGACTTTGAAGACGAGGAGTATTAGGACTCTTAAGAATAGGAGAGCGTGTATGAAAAAATTACGAGTGCAAGCGAAGCGAAAGGGGTATGCAAGGTTAGGGTATTATGTTGGAAATAGTTAAATGAGGTTTCCAGTTTACTAGGCTAAACAGCAATAACTAAGTTCTATGACTTTTCCTATCCCGATACGGAATGACGTGGTGGGTACATTTGCATGCATGTACGTACCTTTTGCTATCGAGCCGTGAATTCCTCAAGGGCTATATCTTATTATCTCATGATTGTAATAACGTTATCCATTTCTGCATGCATTTTTCATTAGCGTGTTTCCATTTCACAGCCTTCAGCTTATAAAATTTAGCAGCGGGCCTCAAATTTACTGTCATGGGACCCACATTAAAGTTTTAAAAATTTTTCGTGACCCATCTAATATGCATGCTACGCTTGCCTGGTTATAATACTGACCGACTGTTCAACCAAATACCGTAAATTTTAACTTAGTTATTTACGTATGTTTTTAATGATTTTTCCTCAGAATTTGCAATATGTGTTAGTTAAATTTTTACAGCAGACAGAATTATGAATACCTGCATCTTTTGATGATCTGAGCGGTCGTTCCGCGACCCATAGTTAGGGAACCGCAGGCCTCCAGCAAGACTGTTAGCAAAGAGGGGAGGAATCAGCGAATCCACTCACCCTCCCCTTAATCTCTCCCCTTCGCCATCCAGTAGTCAGCACTGCATCGGTCCAGCGGGGGACTGACTATGACTCATCTTCGGACTACTACTGCTTCGGAGGCCCCCCTCTCTGTATCTCTCCCTGAGGGGCGGATCAAACTGGGAGCGACGAATGAACAACGCCATTGCTCGTACACACGCATCAGTACACGCGTGCATACGTTGGAGAGCGCGTGGGGCATTAACTTGGGACGGGTTATCGCCTGCGTCGTCCGTTGTCTCGAATTTATTTCTCCCACCGCGTAAACCCTCGAGTGGAATTGGTATCGGCAGTCTCTTTAAATTGGTAGTCAGGCGAACCCCACCCCCCTTATGTTGGAGGATGACTGGGGATATATTTTGCGACCATATCGATCCTGATATAGCACGAGAGAGTGGGAGTGATGCTCGCTGAGAGAGCGAGAGAGAGAGTGAGGGGGATGAATATTTATCCTTTCGGTTACGACGTTTACGTTGAAAAAGGCTGGGAAAATTTTTAAAATCCCGTTTTGATAAGCGGAGTTTGTGCCTTGGGGAATTTAACGTCATGGATAAGATAGGATAAAAGAGTGAAGTTCTGTAGCTCATCTAGTTTTGTGCCTATTGCGTGCGTTCTAATCAATTTATGGTCGGTGGTTCGTTGTTCCTCGGGCATTGCTGTCGCTGGTTATCGCGTTTTGCCCCAGGGCTGTTCAGAGAATGTAAATGCGATCACTACCATCTTGATTCTGGAGGTAGGCTGGGAGAAGGGAAATCCATTTCCCTATTCCTCGCAGTGTTCTTGCATACGTCCTCACTTGCATACGTCGCTGTTTTGTTCCCTCTGTGAGTACCTATTAGCATTTTCCTATTCTGTGGGTCGTAACTTTATTCACAAATGGCGCGCCGAAACCTTTAGGGTTGCTCATCAATTAGAAATTTTCGTTAGTTTGACATTCAAAAGTGATAGATAGGGTTTTCCACGGGCTAAGTTGAAGGATTGTTAAGTTAAATATATCGTAGAATGATAACTTTTGGGTTAGATATCTAATTACTATGAGCGAATGAAACGAATATTTGTCGTTTCGATGTTGTTTCCTTAGTGATCTTTGATGAATGGACTTTCTTGAACGAAGGAGGATTGTTATGTCTAGGAAAAGAGTACAACTAGTTGCTGAAAGTATTTTCAGAACTCTTGGTAATATCCCGAGGATGATGATATCGTAAATAATTACATTTATCCTTCATTCATGCAGTCGTTTGCAAGCGAGGTGCCGATGAAACCAATATGGATGTGAAAGCACCAGTATTATGATATTAATTGAACGATAGATTGAACTCCCTCGATCATTGTTTTAATATGTTACGCATTTCACTCATAAAACTGGTACATTTTGAAATATTCATGTATTATTGGTTCAGTGTAAAAAGATATAAATAATTTAAGTCTCCGAATACGGAGTGTTAACACAATCGAGGAAGTCTGATTGTAAGGGAAAGCATACATTTGGCATTTCTGATGATACCGTGGGATTTATTTAACCACCTTTGACTACGTACTTCCAATCACTTTAGTCTATAAGCCATCATATTTTATGAGTTAAACAGTGTAATCACTCGTACAATATCCACATAGCGTACAAATGATACGATATGTTCACAACAGTCTTCAAATACGGGCTATTTCCTGGAATAGGAGCAGAAACAGTCGTCTGTCGAGCATAACCAGTGAGTGGACTCGAGCAGCGTACAGAAGTTTGCAGGGCTATGGCAACCGAAATTGTGGACGTAATCATTTAGGGGAGAGCATCAAAGGCGTAATTTCTCCCGAGCTAAGTGGAAATAGCGACGGTACCACTTCATGCCAGACAAGTTTGTAAGCTGTGAAGGGTTCCCCTGCTTTTTTACAGCCACGGCCGTGCGACTACGGAGAAGGGAAAGCTGAAAAGGGTTGCGACTCAGAGAGGGAGAGGACCCAGGGAAGCAACTTTCCCAAGTTCCCATCCCCTCCTTTATCCAATCCTTCCCCGTAATATATGTGAGCTCAGGGAAACTCAAGACCCTGGGCGTTATGAATCAAAACCCTGAATTGAGAACTGCGCTGACTTACACGGGCAATAATTGCGTCTCGTAAAACGTTGATGGGATTTCTTCCTCCGCCCTCACCTCCGTTCAATCTTTCCCGTCTTCGTTCCCTGTCCCCCTCCCCACTCGTACCCTTCCTTCCCGATCCATTCTAGAACCCTTGTTGCGACCTGGTCCCCTGGCAACAATTGATTGTTCACCATGACGCCGTCAACGCACGAGGATGGAGGAACTCTTACTGGAACTGCGTCCAACCTCCGGGTGCCATCTCGTTGATTTCGAGTTACGACACGATCGCGTCTTTTCTCTCCCTCCCCTTTTCCCTTTTGCCCCTTCTTAGATTTCCCCTCTGTCCTTCCCCTCTTGACAACAGAGCTCGTGCCGTACCTCCTTTCGCCACCTCCTCTGCCGGGTATGCCTTCCTCACCCCTCTCCTGCATTCTCTCCGCGCAACACCAGAAGCATCGAATTATCTTAGAAGAGGCGCACATTCGTCAATTTAAAATAGTGGTAAAATATTGACGTCATTTTCTTGGGCAATTCTACCTTAAAAATTAAGTGTATATAACAAGTTATTGAATTGTTAAAAAAAAGTCTCAATGAGTAATTACAGCAGCATAGAATGAATAATTAACGGGGAACCAAAGGAACTGAATTGCTCTGAATCCAGGAGGAATATGTGCACTATGTGTGCGCTAGCATTGAAAACAACATTTTTGAGCGTTTCGTTACCTTCCACCAAGTAAGACGAACAATGACGTGGATATTAGGACTATACTAATTCCTAGCTTAGCCACTGTATCTCAAGTAGCACTGCAGCTTACAAGGTCGAGGCGAGAAAGTCATTTGTGCTATCGCTTGCAGTGGCTTTGTCGTTTGATTGGGCTATTATTTAAATTATGAGTGACGGAAGAAGCGGAAGACGGAAGCCGAGAGAAAAACATGGGAACGTCTTCATTCAATTCTTAACGACAGACGTCAATGGGTCCACATATTGTCCCATCTCTTGGGCGGATTACTAGACTTGATGTCCTTTTCAGTTAAATTTCCACACTTTGGCATTTTTATTCTTCGTTTAATAACTTGTTCATGTATTTTTGAACTAAATACCATGCGAGCTTTTGTTAAATCTGACCAATACGGAGGTACACGCAAAAAGAAAATACCAAAATTTACCCTATTAAATAATCTGCTCGATTGCTGTTAAGTTTTCTACAAGAGAACTTCGAAGTCAGCATTTGTGGCAGTTTCTCATTAAATGACGGCATCGTCTACAAACAATCTAATTTTGCTGCTTAATCCAGAGATTATGTCGTTAATATAAATGAGGATTACGAGGGTGGCGATCACGCTTACTTGAGAGGGGCCGGATATCACTCCATGTTGGAACAATGCTGCCATAACATAATAATAATCATAAAATATAATAATTTATTCTTCGGGAAATATTATAACCATGGAACATGGTACAGACTCAATTTAAACACTGTCAGTTCAAACAAACCAAGTATAAAGTTTTCTAGTATCGCCAAAAATTCAAGAGATTTTTTGATCCAATAATTCACTCTAATTTCAGAAAACAAGTAATAACACCAAACAACATAATAGCAGGTAATTAGCGAACACACTATAACAGTACCATATTTCCGAACATTAATGAGATGTAAAGGGAATGCCAAAATATTGACAGATAATTGTATATTCACTAAAGCAATTAGAGAATATTAAATTAATAAACATAGATATTTGAACGAGTAAAATATAATTTTAGAAAATATTATAAATCTTAAAAAATACAGTAAATTTGGATTAATAAACTTTTGAGTCATATTTAACATATTATTAATCATATTTTTTCTAATTGTGTCGAGTAATGTATGCTCCTCAATGTCGTTACTTAGCAATTGAAAACACTTTAGGACCAATAACCCTTAAAACACGAAATACTGCGTCACTCGTCGAAGGCTGGGATATTGACTCTGTTGCGATTGGGTCTGATCTGCAAGATCTGGACGCGGCCGGATCCCATCCTCAGAGGATGGGATGAAGAAAGTGGGTGGAATGAAGATGGCATGAGGTTGGGGGAAGGAGCAAGAGGAATGGGGAAGGCAGCAGAACCAATGTCAACTGGAAGCCTTATCGTCGGGGGATGCCGGGATTTCCCTGGACGAAGGGAGGAACTGCCCTCGGGGAGTAGGGAGGTGTAAGAATGGCCCCCTTTTCACGTGAGTGGCGATCTACGGACGGGAGTGGACGAATTCCCCTCGCTCCTTCCATCCAGGGCCTTTCCCTTTTCTCTCGCGTGGTGACTCGGGGGAGGAGGCTGCTCCGCGCGGTGATGTGGAGGGGGCGGAGCGGGAGGGAGAGACGGTAGAGGGCAGCAGCAGATGCAGCGAGCACACGTGTTCGGGGGGAGGAGAAGCCATTCTTCCTCCCCTCTTCGCCTTTCACGGGGCATTAGCATCTGAATGCAGGCGCGCGCGCGTAGTCGCTTCCGACTTGTGTCCCGTAGAAAAAAATGGAAGGTTATTCGAAGGGTCCCGGTCCTCCTGGCCCTTTTTTGTACGAAACTACACCTCTCTCGTCTCTCTCCACCACCTCCTTCGGCTTCGCTTCCTCTGCTCCGCCGTCTGCTGCCTCCGTAGGGCTCCACTCAACAAAGACGCGAGCGAGTCCGACTCGCGCTGGGCTGTGGCTCAGTAATTTGTGAGGCTGTACGTGGGGGTGAGTGTGGTTCATTCCGGGGGAGGACCACTACGGTATGTAGCCCTCTTTTCTTCTCCTCGTGGACTCCTACTCCCACGGGCGACGTGCTCAATTGCATCCACGAGAGTCCCTAAAGTCTGATTAGAACACTTTCGACACGTCCGTATACGTGATTAAATTCGACAGCTTTTATTTCTCTTACTCTCTATCTCTCTCTTGAGTTCAGATGGGAGTGGCTTTCTTCCCCAAAAGTGGGCGTTTATCAAGGCCCCTCGCGTTTGTCACAATAATGCATGGAGTCTATGCATACGAATTCCTTTAAAACTGAACCACGATCACGTATAACAGCACGCCGAAAAATATTCGGCTCTAGGATCGGGTTGGTGCAGCAGCTATGGTTCTGGCTCCCAATTCCAAGGGTCCGGGGTCAAATCCTAGCAGTGTTGAATTTACCCACGCCAGAAACCTATCCACCAAACCGACCCGATCCTAGCGCCGAAACGTTTTCAGCGTGCTATCACACATGATCGTGGCTCATTTGTAAATGAATTCATGTGCATACTGCACGGAGTCCATTCAATATGGTGACTTGGGTACCATAAGAAAAGTAGTTGAAGGACAGTACTCCGTCCGTCGGATGGGACGTTAACCGCTGTCCCCTTGGTAACTTCCGTTAAGAGCTGGCTAACTCCAACACAAGGGTCTCTCCACCTTTCACTCGTTCCGCAATATTCTTTCCCTTACCAACCTACCCATCTGTCCTTAATGGCGCAAATGATTTCAGCTATATGCCGCCTCCCCGAATAACCAGCCAACAAACAAATCGATTCTGTTCTCTTGATGAAGCACTCCGGGCATAAAACGTCCGGAATGGCATAAAATGGATTTCCGTATTCGTCCCGGTTCTTATTGAATAAACAAGCCATTCAATGGCTAGGGAAGTGGGCTGTCATTTTGGATGGTCCGTGGCCCGGGGTCATCCCAGGATTGAGAAAAAAAGCATTATGGCCGTAGAGAATCGCCTTCCTCTTCCGGTCACTTGATTTTTTTGCGACGAGATTTTCCGCTCGGCTGTGGGCCTCTTTCGGGGAAGCGCGTCGTCGGACGAACGGTGTGAGCAGAAATCTATGTAAAAGTTCGCCTTCATGTTTCCCGTTTTGCGCAGCGTTACTGCGGGCGCGAGTGACGTCCGCGCTGGTAGCGCTTGATGAATACAGAAGACGACTGAAATCCGCCACCAGCCACCTTCCGTCATCATCTAAACGATTCCGAATAAGATTTCACTCCAATGGCAAGGAAAGTTCGGTCGATGACTGGATCGTCTCCTCTTCAGGCGGCTTCATGCGTGGAAGTAACTTGACGACAGTAGTCGCAAGTGGCGCCTTAATGTGTGAGCACTGACCTCTTAGGTGGTCGGGGTCGACATCGGAAATAATCGTCCGGGGTTCGTACTCGCGAGGGAAATAGACTCTTATAATTTCCCCGAGAGTAGAACTTCGATTCTGCGATAAAATCACGTCGCATCCGGTGTAATCGTGGTCACATGACTGAAAGCGGGGATTAAAAATGTAAGCAGCGGATAAGTTAGCAGGAGAGGGGGGGGGCGCATTTTTACATAGTACGTTAATGTTAAAAATGGGAATTCGTGCCTGGAAATGTTTTTAATGCTAAGTGAAGATGAAGTTAAGACTTGCGACTTTTCTAGTATTTGAGTTCTAAGAATAAGACCAATTCACATACTTGATACACATATATATTTAATGTGATTCATAAAAGTTTATGAAATCCACGAATGTCTGTGAGACACGAACAGAACGATGTACGAACGCAAAACTTCATAATTGCCGAATGTATGCGATTTTCGAAATTACCATTTACATGTTTGTAGGTACTTACGTAAATCATTTCTTTGGGAAAATCCGGAAGTAATGCGTTGGCGTAACGAAGCCCTGAAAGCCCTATTAGTAGAGACATCGCTACACTCGATGCTTCCATAGAAGTTCCGGCTTCCCGAGTGATATCGATGGAGCGACACGCATGGAATCGAACGATCCTGATGAGAGGGGAACCTTGGAATTGTGTGCGCTCGTGTTTGTAGTTTGGAGGCGGGGGGGTGAGGGAGAGGTGGTGGTGAGGGGAGAATGAACACGTGGTGAGAGATGGCGTCGGGGAAATTACGTAACAGCAAAATGAAAAAAAAAAAAAGCTTTGGGGGGAAAAAATCGGAGGGTGGCTCGGGAGAGAGGGACAGGAAGGAAGGATGGAGAGGGATTTGGAGCGTGGCGTTTGTCAGAGAGGGAGGGGGAGGTGAGCGCTTTGAAGAGGTAGAGAGGGGCGGGATTAGCAATTAGTATTGGGACTGTATTGAATGGGGGAAATGGGAATTCGGGATGACGGATGGCGGGGTGTGGGGTGAATATGTGTACGGATGGCAATGATGATTCCGCGGCGTAGTACGCCAACCGCTCACCTCTGTTCGTAGGGGATAGCTGCTGCTCGTTTTACCGCGTCCAGTTGGTCACAGCGGTTTGTTATATGAAGGGTGGTTCGGCCTGACTGTTGCCCAAGACCTTGCCAGTCTGGTTGCGAGGACCTCATTCAATGCTGCAAACTCATAATCGGATTCCATCACCTACTTTAAGTGAAAAGTCGCTAGATTGTTGTGATGTGAAAAACGACCAATTTGCTAGTTTTGTCGTTCGACAGGAATGCACTGATTTCATATATATTTTACACATAAATTATTGATTTTTTCCTTGCACTTACTGGCAATAATCCTTGGAAAAGCTATGGTTTGACGTAAAGCATGGTGAAAATAAATCACTCGGTACTACTCCTTTTAGGTACTTTACCTATTCCAATCAATTGCAACGTCTATGTGTCATTTAGGTAGCATTGACGATCGGTTCATTGACATCGATCGGAATATTTCAATACACTGAAGAGAATTAAGAATCGAGGTGGAATAATACAAATAATACCCAGTGATTTGTTTTCACCATGCTTAACATAGCATAATTCTGGAAAGCTTCGCCTGCCTCCATCATTTTAGTTGGGTATATTGTTTTTCTTCGCGATTTTTTAAAATTTGTAATACCCAAAATTGGGATAGTTGAGCTCTACGGTCTCTACTGTATTAAAGCAAAGAAGAGAATCCAATAGCCGTAAAAGTTATCTTAACATATGGTAGTTAAACATTAACGGTCATTGGAGTTTTTTCTTTGCTTTACTAGGGTATGCCATTGAGTTTAGAATTTTATTCACTTTTTAACTATATTTTTCAAAGATTTTTGTTTTTTTCCTCTATCGTATGATAACACACTTTTTCAGGTATTTTACGGATCCTTTAGAAAGTTTTAGGATTTCGGAAAGTCTAAATTCCAAAAATAGACTTAAATTCATTGGTTGTATCATGAAATGAACACTTTTGATGAAAAGTGTCGACAAAAGCGATTTTTCGCTATTCGCTAAAATATATATTTTGGCGCAAAAGTCTTATATTTTTTTTAGATCTAGCGACAAAGTACAAATCTTGACAATCAGACAGATCTTGACAAAACAGACCTCATTTTAGGGTTGAAGCGAAGAAGGCTTTATCAACCGAGGGTGTTTCATTCGTAACCGAGGTCTGACGAACCCCTGTTTGCCGGGAGTATTTTTCCTCCCAGCGCAAATTCTAATACTTTTCTGAATTACTTCCGTGATAATTAGCTTTTCGAGTATTATCATTCTTTCATGATGAATGAAACACTTAGTAATCTTCCACAGATTTATTGAATGTTACGTGTTTCACCTCTCTGTGGCATAATCACCCCCCCACCCCCTTTAAGCTTCGGTCTAGGGCTATATATGTACGACCTATACCGAAGAACCCTGCACGTGATTATGCCATAGAGTGGTGAAACGCATCGTACCATTCAATGAATCTGTGAAAGGTTACAAAGTGTTTTAACCATCATGAAAATCTACAACTTCTACCAGTCCCAGCCTGACACTGTTATGTTTGTCATTCATTATAAGGTCATAAAAATCATCAATGTGGACCAAGTTATGTGTATTTTAACTTTTTGGAGCCCTTCGTTGCACTGCAGATAATTTCCTTCAATTTTTTTAAATAACAACGCCCTGTCGTAAACTCTGGCACAATTCACGAGCGTGTTTTCCTGCGTATTTACATTTGAGCTTATTATTTTGATATAATTATAATTGTCTTTTTGGAAATTTTTACAATTATGGCATCATAATCTTGCCTTTTTAAACTCGGTTCTGAGTGAGAAAAGAGCCTTCTTCTTCCCATTTATCAGAGTTGCATGCTGCACCATTATTGCATCGTCTTTTGAGTTTTTGGCACTATGCCCACCACCACCGGGCCCCCATTATGTCCTCCATATCGGGGAAAAATCAAAACTCCGGTAACCGAATAATTTTAATTCGAATTTTGTCTACAGAAAATTATTCAATGGGGTAAATCTGAATCACTTTCATAAGGGATGAGAGATTTTTCGATCTAAATATGCTGTATACATTGCATGTTTTTCATTACATATCGTCTAAATCTGATTTGTTGTGTACCTTAGTAGATAAGTTGTGACTAGTTCTATTCACTCCAAAATCCCTTTACCGATCTTTGCTTTTCTGTGCGTTCGCAGATTCTCGTAGACCTTATTGGGTGAATAAAGGGAGATATTGCGGCGTGCGCTCCCCGTTCCGCACCAGAAGTGTAAGCAGGTATTGCAAATTCCGTGCGTTGCATCGCCGAAACTTGATACGCATCCAGGAGTATTAACCCGCCATCGTGTTTACCCATGTCGTCTCTTTTCCTCTTTCCTTTTCATATTGCCGTGAGCTTAAGCGGTTGTCACGTGTGCTTTCGCAGCAGATATTACCCGTGTGCGTCGGTCGCTCTTCCTTCTCATCCCGAGATTCGGATTAAGTCGAATGGAGTATGAAACGGGAGACAAGGGAAAACTGAGGTTTGTTTTCGTCCCGTTGGTGGGAGATGGCATGTATTAGGGAGAGGAATGAAGGCTGGGTGGGAGATGAAGGGTGAGCGGGAGAAGTTGGAAGGAAGGATGGGATGGGGGGAAACAAACAGGGGGAATTTTACCGGGAGGAAAATGAAACTTGGTAGTGTCGTCTTTGTCTTTCGTTCGCGTAATCCCTTGGGAAGGACTGCCATCTCTGAAATCTGCAGCACCATCATCTTTCTCCCCTTCCGGCAACAAGGTCGAAATTGTCGCCAGCCGGCACGTTCTCGGTATAAGTGCATATTTTCCTGATTTTCGCACCTCGTACGCGGCCTCCGTGCTAGTGGCTCCATTTGGACACGACTTTTGCTGAATTTTTTATAAATATTCACGATGAAGTTCGGCACAGCTCTTCGAATAAGTTCCCATATGTGCTGTCCAACAAAAGATCTTCGCTTCCATAAGGGACGAGAAAATTTTGAAGTGGTTTAATATTGTTGATATCGTGTATTACCTATAGTGAATACGAATTATTTACCACCTTTATATAGAACTAAATATTTTGTATGTGGTTAAAAGTGATCTTCACAAAATTATTTTGTTTTAAATGGATATGCAAGAGATACTGAATAGAATTTCTTAATAGTTTTTCCATCAAGATCATATCCCTATTTGGTTCCAAATGCGGTTTTGCAACTCGTGGGCCGTGAGTAGGTGGTGTTGAAAGCTATAAGCTTTATGTTAAAATGCAGTCTACACTAACGGACCTCAGTAAGTCTGTAGAATGAACGGGAATTGACCTTGGACTTACAATCAGCGATAAATTGGTTTAACTAATTTTTTTTCAATTTCACTTTTTGTGACCACCACAATCGACGGAGAATCACCCAAACTGTTAAACGCTGCATGGTTGATTGCATAAATTTTAATATTTTTAATTCATTAGTATTTAAAAAATGGTGTTCTTTAATCCCTCCAAATTTATATTTTGTTTACCATCGGTCTAAGACTTAATTTTTTCCTTTTTTTTTTCACTTTGTGTCTAAATGTTTGGCTGGATTTTATGCTTCCCATCTTAAAGTACCTAGGTATGACACCCGGTAGTGGTGGAGATTTTTCATAAGAAATCCTCACCTTAACTTGGGTGCTGAGTGAGCAGCGTTTCAAGTGCAGTAGGTACTCCATCTGTCTGATGGAAGGTTAAACTGTGCCCCCCTCGGTCTATACTTCTCGGGTCTTTCACCAGGTGTGATATATGTTGGCCGGTGTCTCGACAGCTACCTCCACCATCGTCTTCCGGCCTATGTCAGTTGGAACATTCTGCGTCATATATACTTCTATGGCTCGGGTTAGGTGAAGTCAATCTCAAGACATGATGGTAGAGAGAGCCGTCGAAACGTCAGCCAAAAATATCACACACTTGTGGAAGGTCCGAGAAGACCTTCCACATACCAGTGGAGCAGTGCCACCAACAAAAAACACCGGGAAAAAAACCAAATCCTACCCCAAATGTGCCCCCCTTGTCCCCTGTCAAGATTAGGCTAAAGATCGAATCACTGATAAGTACTGTGGAATAGAGCTAACTTATTTCTTTTCTAATGCATTTTTTGCACAAAGAATCTCCTGAAGCAGATGACTCGATTTCTCTCCACCTTTCCTCCTTTCCCTAGTTATCTTTCTTTTACACAGCTACCTTTCCTCAATGGCGCAAAGGACCTGTGTGTTTGGCCTCGTCTCAAAGTGACTAATTAAATAATTCTTTGTTTTATCTAGCCCAAATGGAATAACCCAATCCATCCCGTCTGCCTATGTTGTACTACTACTTCCCGAGGTGAAGTTGCGTTCATAAAAGTCTTAGGCTCGATTTTGTAATCTCTGGTGGTATTATTTCTCTCATTTACAGCCGATTAGGATATGTTCTGCAAGAGATAACCCTCTCGTCATCTAATCTACATTTAAAAGGCGTGAAATCAGTTTACTATAATACAAACAATGCTTAAAAAAACAATTTCCACCATTTTGGTTGATCAGTTTCATTAAGTATTGCTTTCACCGATGGCATGCCTCAGCTATTGAAAGAAAAAAAATTAAGGACGAAATATCCTAATTAGTCAGCGAATATATTTTTAATTAGCACTTTTCAGCCTCAGGATCAAACTTCATTGCCATTTCCATTTAAATTACGCATTAGTGCTTCCATTATTTTAACAATCGGCTATTAACTCGAAAAATACGATAGACAGGTGTCTTAATTTCATTGCCATTCAATAAACTGGGAGAAACTGCTTCTAATTAAGAGTTTTATTGCCAAAATGTCATTTATATTGGGTAGAAAAATACTTTTGCTTTTGTTTCACACATTCTTGTATTTGATAAAAAATGATTTCAAGTTTAATTAACAAAAAAACTTGGACAGTATAATTTTGTTTTGTTCATATTAAAAAATAGGCACGTTCTTGAATGAGTAGCCAGAATGTGAATGAAATGACATTGAAGTCTTTTTCCGATCTAACCAGTTCAATCCATTAACGCCGAAATGTTTTTTTCAGGCCATCACATGGGGAAAGATATGTGCAAAGATATGCAATTGAATTGACGAAATAATCGTCTTTCATCTCAGAAAATATATTGGGATATAGTTACAAAATCCGCATTACGTAAATTTGAAAAATGATGTAAACATTAGCAGTAAAGACAAAGTGGTGAACATTAAGACAGGAGGTAATTTGTTGCAAGAAATATTTTCTGTGGTCATATGACGACGCAAGGCGATAAAGGGTTGAGTAGCTCTCATTTAACAGTCTCATACGCTACTTTCCTCCTCTAGTGTGATACCTTGGCGTGCTGTGAACCCTTCTCACGGAGGTGGCCGAACGAACGTATTTTCCGCGCGCTCGGAAACGCCAACCAACGAAGGGACACGACTCGGGACAGGCGGGAGAGGAAGGCAAGTCAAGGCGAAGATAGATCCTTCTACCCGAGGAGGACAGGGAGGATCAATGGAGGCAGTCGCTTGTGTGTGGGGGCTTGAAAGCGAGAGAGAGGGATGATGGCAGTAGAGGAGAGGAAGTGTAAAGTGGGGAAGGAGTGGGAATATAAGAAGAGGGAATTATTCGCCGTCGCGAGAAGGGAATTGCTTCAGAAAATTAAATGAAGGGAAGGTGGAGTGGGGGAGGAAAACAAATGGTTGGACTGAATGTAGCCGCTGAAAGTGGGATTGCTGATTTTATCATTCAAAGTCGAGGTTAGTCCGTATTTTAGAGTCACGATAGGAGAATTTCCTCTTTCAAGGAAGGAGTCCTGTCGGCCGTTGCGGAGGGAAGACCGAGACATGCGAGGAGGTGACTTTAAATGTAAAGGGCCGAAGGAAATGAAACATTTATTCGGCCTGAGTGAACAAGGAGAGTGGGGTGGGTAAATTGGGGTTGAATTAGAAGTATGGTTAAGAGGCAGGATGACTTGAAACACGGGGATGTCAATTAGATGAGAAAATGGTTAGCTGGATGCATGTGTTGTGAGGAACATTTTTCAATGGGGGAAAGAGCTTGACTGCAGTAAATATATATCTGTAAAATTCATGGACGGGACTAGCCAATATATTTCGTACCTGTAATAATTTTATGTGATCGCTTATCCCTACCTGCGCAAGTCTCTGAGAGGGATTTCTTAAGAATAGATTTTGTGACTACTAGATTTTGGTTGGCCTACACATATTCTCAACTTTATTCATAGAATCAATAATAAAGATTAAGATATATATATTATCTTCCTGATTTAATGCCGAAAACATTCATTCCGTAGAGACCCATTACCTTTCCTAAGTTTAAAGAGATACCTTATGGATATAGATACTTATTATTAGGTGGAAACACCTTCGTAGCTAACCATCAAATCATGCACCTACTGACTCAAGTGGCCCGGTTATGGTTTTTTAAATTCATTTTTGTACACGTTATTTAATCATACACAGTAATTGTGCTGATCAAAAATAAGCTAAAAAGCTGAATTAGCTGAATTGTAAGCTGAATTAGTACCCATGGAAAAAGTAATTAAAGTTATGCGAAATTATTTGCCGTTGTAATTTAATCGGAGGTGATTACATTTTAGAGAAATTCACGGCACAAAAGTCGTTTGCTTGTTATGGGATCCCCGTGAATCTATTAAATTCGTCTAAACAGGATAATTAAGTAAAGCTTATATCTGGCTTACCAGAGTGGTTTTATTCACCCGGAATCCACAACCAATATTTCTGCGTACAGTTGTGCTACCTGGAGAAGAAATAGTGAAGATAATTCTCGGTCATGCAGGTGACGGTCATTAATTTAGGGTGGATAATCTCTTTCGCTTTCGTGAAAGAAACCAAGCCCAGCTGGCTCATTGGATGTTTTCGCACTGCGGAGTCGTTAACCTCTCATTAAAGTGGAACTCCTCAAAAGCCCCGAAAATTGTTCGAATAATTCAGCAAAGTGGGATTAGGGAGCGGTAAGAGGGGGAAAAAGAGAGTGGGAGAGAAAGACCCACCGTGGCGATGGTAATGCTCTTGGATATAGCGCGGGCTCTGACCTCGCCTTCATTTTCTCTCTCTCTCTGCCCCCAGTCCCATGACGTACAACCATTTTAGGGAGCGAAGCGAGCTCACGTGGCGGGCGGAGAAGAATAAAAATATACGTATTTCCATCATCCTTCGTGTGTTCATCACGCCCAGCCGGCCAGTCAGCCATGGAACGTCCCCTCCCACGATTCATCTTTTCTCCCTCCGTTTCACCGCCTCTTTCACGTCTGATTAGGGCAAGTTATGAACTGCTGCTGAGACCAGCGGGTCGCCTCCGCAGGGCGTCGAACGGAAGTTCAGTCCTCCCCCTTACTCTCTTCCCGGCGTTCCGTGGCTCGATGGAGCCGTGCGGGTCGGTGGAGGAGGCTGTGCTCTGGCGGAAAGGACGGCGAGCGACCGCCGAGTTTTACGCCAGAGCAAGGGGAGGAGGGTGGGAGATTTCACGCAGAGATGGGCGGATTCGGGAGGAGGCTCGTGCACCAGGGGGTGGTTTGAGGAGTGGAGGGTACTCGGAAAGGGGAATGGAGGGGACGGCGCGTGAATTGTTTGGGCGGTGAAGGGGAGGGAGCGACAGAGGTGCCACAGGGGTCGCTCTAGGCCCGCTCACGTTACCATCCTGCGCTACTACGTAACCAAACGACATGCATTCCCACTACTTGTTGAGTTACCGTTATAACTCCTCACAGGCCTCGCCAGAATTTTCAATGGACAAGTCAAGGGCAAGCTTATCGCATAAGCAAGTAGAAATCCCGATCCCTATGATGATTTGTAATGTTAAAATGGCTTTTAAAAGCTAATGATTATCCTCTCTGCGTATCTATATAAGAAAAACTGACTACTTTGCCCCATTTCTCTCACTCCGAGGATACTATTTTATCCTCGCCATATCTCCATAGAATACAAATAGCGACAGAGTCAGAGATACATACAGTTAAACAGATGGATTCTAGGAATCCCTTATCCCTCAATATCCAATAAGACTGCGGCAAAAACATGGCAAAACAATGTCCATCAAAGCACTTCTTTTCGAGCATCTCCCAATTTCTATTCCCTATATCCTCTCTCCTTCACGACTCGTATCCTAACACACTTTGCCCCTTTCCCATTTGAGGACTGGCGGGATAATATGTAGAGGCCTTTATCATTGCACCTCTACCTGGAATTGATCTCAAAATGGACTTTGATATCCACTAATTCTCTCGAAAATGACACCTTCGAACGAGAAACGGACTTCAGATTTGTAGCATTGGAGTCTTCCTCAGCAAACTATGTGACTTTAAACAAAATACTCGATAAAAATAGTGATGGGCATGAATGAGTTAAAACGCGCATTTTCTCAGCGTTTTCCACTTACAATGCTGACCGTATAATAGTTGGTATCTGGTTGTGTGCAAGCTCCGTCTGGAAAGGAAGGACGAAGAGGGGAGCAGATGGTCCGACGCTGAGCACAAAGGGAACTCGCTCCGCGCTGGAGGTGGGAGGCTGGAGGGGGGATGCGGAAGTTAGTATGGAACGGAGGAGGGAAGGTTTGAGTTGAAAATAGGAAGGGGGGTTTGGATCAGGATCGTCGGGAGGGATTTGAAGGGCATTGGGCCAGACGGCATGGCGGCCCTTAGTGCATCTCGCAATCGGGGATTGGAAAAGAACGGCCGGAGAGGTACGGCCGCCGCCACTGCGAGATTTTCACTGCGGCCCCATTCGAAGTCGTCGGCATCGGCGATTTGGAATTTGAAGAAAATCGCCTTATTCTTCTCCATCTTCCAAAGGGAGTCCTTTTCTTTAATTCCTCCCTTTTACAGTCGCCCCTGAGCTCTTCTTTGTGCTATGATTTAAGTTTTCCTGCCTGCAGTAAGGAAATGTACGACCTTCGTAAATTGTATCAATAGCACTAATCTGCTGTCCGCCCTAAGCGGTGCATTAAGGTGGCTGGAGTGGTAATCGCGAGTCATTGGCTGGATATTTTATTAAATTTTCAAGTCAGTAGAAAAATAATTCCTTGGACCACACCTCACTACTTCTGCTTTTACGATGTAGATCACATGCAGTTGTGTAACGAGGATATAATCATATTTTAAAAATTTTGCCTTAAATAAAGCATTGTTTGGAATCGGGTTTTCGGCGCGGAATTCGAAATTTTGGCTAAGTACGTTCATTAAAAATTATATCTAAGTACGCTTTATTTATTTGGTATGATACCTTGATATTTTTAGCAACAATTTTTTATAATATGAAACGTATTATTTCGCGTTTAGGAGAAAATCTGTACATATTTCATCGAATTATTTCAAAATATATGTTATGCGCCACAAGGCTACGTGTTAAAATAGTATTGAATTGCCAAGAAACCAATTTGGTAAGGTGCAACTTTTTCACTTTTATTTATAGATATTGCCAATACGTAGATATATTCTTTGTATGCGTATACAAAGTTACACGAAAATTTGTACTCAAACAAAAATAGCTCCAACGATCTTTAAGCATGGGTCACGGGTATTCAAGGATTGCGAGACAGGGTGGCGTGGAGAAAGATTGATGCCGGATAGAAACCGTTCCGCCCTGTCGGTTATTTTCCTGGATTCCTCGCGGGTGTTTGGCAGGGTGTGTTCAGGAGTCAATCTAGGGAGTACCCAGAAGCCATGCGCCGGGAGTTGCATTCGTTTTGCTTGGACGTTTTGGGTTGCCAGGAGGCTTCAATGGATGCTCCCTGTGTCGCTTGGGCCTCACTGCATTCAGTTCTAGAAAAAACCTACCAACTCCGTGTTTACCGAGATTATTTCGTTAAATGAAACAAAAGAGCTTCGATTTGGAATAATTATTTCCATTTCAGAGCAGAAATGGTTTCCACGAATGTCAGTTAAGTGTTTTCTGCTTTAATACGGAAATTGTATTTTGTGTCGTGAACGGAATCATGGTCTAGTAGGCTATCTCTATTTTCATTCTGATATTTTGCTGCCCATCTAATTGCTATTCAAGCTGTTCCAACGATCCATTTCTTATAGGCTTAGAGTCCTTAATTACGTTTGAATATTTGGTTCTTTCATTCCAGTCACTGACATATTTCTTTATGCTATTACTATCGTCAAGTTTCGCTATTCCTTCCCTGCCTTTCCATGATAAATTTCTCTCTCTGGGTGTTTCTCTTTCTCGGCTACAGTTGGAAAAGGAGAGGAAAATCGATTGATTTAAAAGTACATTTTTACGCGGAAAACAAGGAACCATAATGGCTGCGATAGAACATTTCTATGGAATTTCCACCCTCGCTAGGTAGAGTAGACTTTTTACTTGTGTTCTAAAATATACCATTATCACTAACACCTCACCCTGCTTGAAATTTCCGGAATGATTTAGTTTTCTTCATAAATTAGTATCTAGTTGTATCCATGATTTAATATTATTAGTAATACGAATGAATACTAATATCTTAAACGTAATACTACATGTCAGTATGTGCGTCAACGGAAACTAGTTTCTGGTTTGGATGTTCATTGTCCTGCTGACAACTCTTACGTCAGAACCTAGCGAGCAGGGGAGCGAGCGAAGCTTGACCTTGAGCTGGGACGAATATTGCATGCCTGGTGTGGAATATTCCCGTGCCACACACCCTGGAGGTAGCATGCTCGGTATTTCGTAGATGGATATGTTATTCTTATAAGGAAACGCATCTATTCAACTTTTTCATCGAGTTGCTCGTCCATGCATCGGTTTTGTCATTCAAGTTAGTTTTTCCTCCATTTATATTTTGTTAATGACCGGAGACTTGTGCCTATGCTTGTATTCCGACATATTTTATTCTTGGTTTGTCACTGCTTAGAGTGAATTGAATTCAGCTGTTTGGCCTCCACGGATGTAGTAATAATGAATGCCATTATTATCTGGTATCATTGGCTGTCCTATGTTCTGCAGAATACGTAGTACTATTCTGTTCCAGTCGGCACTGTTCCCAAAATCCATGAATTCGGGGAAAGTCTTTTGTCTCCGTTTCAAACTCATATTTGTTGTGTGGTTTGAGGCTATAATAGTTTTCCTCGTTCCCCGAATCCTGAACCCAAATTGGGGTTCGCCCAGCAATTCCTCCACCTTATTTTCCATTTTCATTTTTTTTGTTCTATTGGATACATTGTGAGCCTTGTAGTCCGAAAATATTCTGATCTCTCTGTTTGAAATTTGTCTTGATCAGGTTTCAGAATATTCTATTGCGTAATGTCACATTCAAGGGGAAAACTATTAGGTTTATAACATTTTATGAATGGTTGAAAGTCGGTGAATTGAGCGCAGTCGGTAGGACACACGATGGTGTTCTCAAAATATAAAACTTCAGCTTCGTGCAGGCAAAAGTCATCTCCTTTCCCAACCAATGTTTGCGAGCGACTGTTGGAGGGTTGAGTTTGACTGAGGTGATTTATTTAGAGGTTTATAGATTTATCGTACATGATTTGCATATGAGTGGCAGATAAAACTTTGACAGGTGAAATATCTTTGATTGCAAAAGTAACTTCAATTTGAGTAATGTTTTAATTACATTATAGTATCACAGTTATCCTAATGGTGGCGCTTACAATCACCTGGCAAATGTAAGAAACTAATGAAGAATCTGTCATTGTAAATTGTTATCTCTCATTTGTTCCCGTAATTTTAAGCCATCTTTTCTTAAGTTTTACTTACCGCGGCTTATTATTCTACATTAATGAAACTTGTTCCTCTTCTTGTGTCTGCTTCAGTTTCTTTTATTTAATATTTCTCCATTTTCTCCACCTCCTCATTCACAAGCTGGCAAATTTTCTTTCCTTGATTTAATTTATTAATTTTCATGCAAATATTCTATTTTCTTTCTTATTGCAAAATTGAAATGTATTGATGAAAAATGTTTTACTTAGTTTGCAGGTTTCTTGGTTTTTAGATATTTAAGCAACTCGAAGTAGTGAACCTTTCCCATAAGTTATTTTTTCACCCATGGTGAGAATACGTATCAAGTCCCACCAAAATAAAGTACTTTACGACTTATTTTATTTATTCTTTCAGTTTTTCATACTTCATAGAATTATCCGAATTCAAATCATGATTTCATATTACGATGACTTTTCCCCGTCCAGTTTGAACTTTTTTTTTCACAAAATCTTCAATAATTTTAGCGAGATGACTCGCCATTCATGTTATGCAGTTTATATGGGTCAAATGTCATGCTATGTATATAGGTGAAAAACGTTGCTTATGGGGAGGGGATGGACTGGTGAAATTGGAGATGTGGGTTTGGAGAAGAATGGCGAGGAAGACGGACGAGGAAGTGTGGGATGTGGTGAGAGAGGAATGGTAGTTTGTGGTGGAGATTCAGCGACGGTAGAAAATATGGATGGAGGACGTTTTTAGAGGTGAGAGCATTTTAAAGAGAGGGGAGAAGTTGGGGAGGTGAGGAAGCGGGAGGAAGAGTACTGACGTCATAAGGAGAGACAGAGGTTATGGGGAACTTTTAGAGATCTGATGGCGATAAAAGTGTGCCGGAAAGTTAAAACAAAGGGCTAGAACTTGAGCAGTAACCAATTAATTATTTAATTGAATACCCAATGAATGAATTGTCACAAGTACAATAGATTTTTGCGTCAAGATAAATTTGATTAAATTTTGTTCTAATTTAAGTTCCTACTTAAGTTCAAATCAATTTATTCACTTCAGAATTTACATTCTTTACAAACATTTATCCATATTCCCTGTTTACCATTATGGAATATACGACTTAAGATTTTCCTCCTAATTGTCCTCATTTTGAATTTTTCATTCCGATTTTATGTCCCTTTTTATTTTCTTTGATTTTATAATTTCATGTTATAACGTTTGAATATAGATGATGATCCTACTTTGACGTCTGATGTCTCCTAAAGTAACATACTATGCAATCCCTGGAGGAAGATAAATGACTTGATGGTATGAGCTATGTTGTCTATTATACATTAAGCTTTATTTTTGTTTAAATTCCATTTTTTATCTCATAGTTCACTTCTTTTAACTCATATTTCATTCTAATAAATTATCCCTAAGCTGAGAAAACTTTCATAGATCGAGTACATCTTCTTGATTCTCAGCTTTATTCCCTGCAAACCACCATGTGGGCGTGGGGTGGACATTTAATATAAGCAAATCTCTTTCTTAACCACTCCTCGGAATAGACCAGTATCAAATTAATGTCAGGTAGCCATGTCATCATCAGTAGTCGTGAATGAGAAGATTGGTTTGCTGCTCTCCACTCTTCTCTAATAGCAACCAACCGCTTCAGTTATTGATAATTCTTAGTCTTCCTCCGACTTTTCCCATTTATTTCTCCTTACGCTACATTTTTCAACAGACTTTTGTGTCAGAAACTGTGTCCAATAAGTTCGTTTCTTCCTCTTCTCCGAGTTTTCATAATGATTATTTTCTCTCCAGCTCTTAGTAGTACTTCATCGGTGGTGATTCTCTCCATCCATCTGATCTTCATCATTCTTCGACCACTCCACATCTATATTGCTTCTAATCTCTTTCGTTCTACAGCTTTTACTGTCCAGGAATCACTGCCATATAAATTTGAATTCCAAATATATGGTTAAAAAAAAGTTCTTCCTTCCTGATTTGCATTACTGGCTGTTTGCAGAAACCTGTACTTGATGAGGGTAAAAAACCTGTACCTTTGTCTGCCAATTATGTACACAAAGATACACTGTTTTTTCTCAAAGCTGATTGGATAGTTTTTACCAAACTGGGACGCTGACGTCGAAACTAACGTCCACCTTAGTCTCGCACACATGCCCCCTTATCTCATCCTCCGTTCTTGAGCGAATGTCCTCATATCAGCCGAGCAGCCAGGGACCCCATAGGGATTAGCGGAGGCAAGCCAATCCTCAGACCTAACCTCTGCGATGGATAGAGACATGCCAATCCCTCCCTCCAACTGGGCGACACGTCTAGCACTAGGGCAGGTGCGACACAATCTACACCGCCCTAACACAACCTACTCCCTCCTCCCAAGCCTTCCTCCATCTCATCCACACCATCCATATCCTTCCACGAAAGCATCGCGGAAGCGCACTTTGCGCTATTGATCTTTCGACCGAATGGATGTCGCGTGACAGAACCATCCGTCTGCCGCTCGCATACTGGGAAAGCGGTCGTTGTGGCTGTATTGACAACTAGGATAGGAGGAGGAGGAAGTTAACAACGTAGGAGAAGGCAAACACGACCGTGGACGGCGGTATGGGGGAGCGTTATTGTGTATGTGCTTACGTGTGCCGGTGTTGTTATTGTTATTGTAGAAGCGACAGCAATGGGGACATGTGAGTGAAGGTCTCACTACGTTGATGACCTGCTGCCGTTGCCCACTTTCAGTCGATGCCCACATCCCCGCCTCGGTGTTCCCCCCCTTCCACTGCCCTTTCTGTGCCACGAGGTTTTGCGAGCTCTTGAGAGACCAATGCACGCGCTTGGGTCCTCTCTTAAAAAAAACAATGCCTATTATAGTTTTTCCCGTGGTTGCTGCCTTTAAAAGGTCGCGGATATGCGTCACAAGAGGCCTGAAAGGCCCCTTGAGGACGAGGGCCGTCGAGGGCCACCCGCTTCTCTCATCCCCGCACATCCGATCACCGTTCTCTGCGGTCCCCCTTGGCTCGCATTTGGCGTCAGCCTCTTGTTTAGTCTCCCATTAAGTGGACTTTGTTCTCATCGAATTTGAGGACTCGGCCGGCTGAGGGTTCATTTTTCTTTCTCGTAGTGCGTTCATTTCCCGAACCGAAATGAAGTATCTCAAAAGAAACGTGGCATTATGAATAAGGCCGCTACGGTTGAATGGATTTTTCCATTTCATGGAGATGGATCTCAATTTATTCTGAACAGACGATATACTCTTGTTTGAATAAATTTAATCATTGTAAAACCTCATTTATTCTTGTACTGTTATCCAATTTGCAGACAGTGAGTGTTACGATCGATTTAATTGGCTTTATAAAGTATTTTCGCAATTTCATCATTTAAAAAAATCACCATTATGAGAGCAGGTAGATGAGGTTGTAGGATTGCCTATTCGCGTTTAAGTAAGAGTATGAACCAGTATTTTCATCACTGGAGTGGAGAATTAGTGGTCTTGGTTTATATGCGCACAATTCGTAGTAAGTATTGATGAATCGGTGATTTCGATGATTGAATAGCTCTCGGGTTTTCTACCGGGTAAGGTTCTCCATTACTTGTAACGGTTTGACAGGTAACTCGCATATCGTAATCAGGTATCCTGGAGTACAATTTTAATAGTTAATTGGATTCTAGGACCCTTGATGACGATTGACGAGTCACGTGTAGAAATAGTTATTAATGGAGAGAACCGTACCCGGTGGAAAACCTGAGAGCTTTTTAATAATTTGAAGTTTTATTTTTAAATTCGCATGCGTAATCAAGTAAGCTGTTTATAATAGCAAATTTATGGATTAATGATTTTTATTGGAGAACACGGATTTTTTTGATTCTCTAGGTAAATCAATTTCGATTTATTTGAAAAGAAAAACACATTTGATGCTCATTTTTGTCCGGAATAGCACCAAATTAAGCTCTCAATTCCCTTAGCTAAGGGAAATACGAAAGAAGAATATATAATGGCGTTTTTCTATCCGAATTACTTGTGTAATTGTTTTCTATGATAGTTGTGAATTTTTTCATACTCCCTCAATGAAGAATCTCCCTGCACAAAGTTTTATCTAGTACTGATAGTAGTCTAGAAAGGTGAATCGTGAGTAGTTGATTATTACTCTGTTATGCTCACTCCTCTCCCTCATGAAAATGTAGAAAAATTTCGCATTCTAACTCTCGCAATCACAAAAAAACCTATAAGGAAAAAAAATCCATCGTGATATTTCACGACCAGCTTTTTCTCCAAAGGGCGAGTAAACATGGAGCCCGTAGGGTCTCTTGGGTAGTGAAATCCAACTGAGATAGGTTCGCAGAGTCTGCGTACCGTCTGATGAATAGACTCCGGTCATCTTGGGAGTATCTTACGCGAGTGACTGGGTTTTTTTATGCCCTTTGTTTCCCCTTCCGTGTAGGGGACTCCCATTCGGACGACCTTCTTTCTATCCGTTTTACATCCCTCTCCTAGACGTATCATGCTAATGCTGGGAATTGTTTACCACGGAAAACGTCCCCTGGGGCGGAGGTCGCCGTTCCTTGCAAGCGGATTCAAATTTTCTACTTTCCGTCCTTATCCTCCTGCAGTCCATTACCTTGACGACCCGGACGCGGTGGTGGCGCCTCAGGGCCCGGCGGCGATCCTCCTTACGAGGGAATGTTAGTCCTCTTTCTCTCTGCGGATCCAGACTTCCACATTATCATGCATGGACAAGTTTTCCCGCTGTAGGTGACGCTCAAATGGATTATGGACGGTGGAAATTAGAGGGAATATACTTGAAATCATGCATACATGTGTGCCCATCACACCGTTCCCTTTGGGGGAAAAATTCAGTCAAAAAAAGTGTAATTCTAGGTGATAGGCCTGTAAAGCTGACTCGGCATTATTAATTTTTTCCTTACTGCTCTATCCTAGCATAACGCTTTTGCTTCAGTTATCGTCGTGAATTGGTTCAGACACGCTCTTCTATTCTTAAGTATTCTAATTTTCCTCCTCTAAAGAGTATCTTTCCCCGCATTTTCCCATGACTTTCTCGGTCTACCCCTTCCTCTCACACCGTTCCCTCCTCCTTCATGAATTTCCTCCGTTATTCGGCTCACATCCACTGTCTCGACTTGTCAAAACTAACGAAGCATGCTCTTTTTATATACATCCATTACCGTATTATTACTTCCACATTTTTTCATCACCCATTCATCCCTAACCCTTATCCTTTCTGCGTTTACCACAAACGCTTCTTATATACCCCGTAACCCAGCAGTTCTGCGAAATCATTCCCATATGAAACACATAGCATTGTGTTAATTTTGATGTTGAATGGAATCCAGAGAAATTTTTGTCTCCTCTCATGTTGATGTCACAAAATCCTTTATGTTATTAATTTCATTTGTGTAAACTTGAGAAAAAAAGAATTACTTACTGGTATAGTTGTTAAATAGATCACACACTTTATTTGCGACCGCAGGCAAGAGGCAATTAATACTATGCGGTCTGAAGAGGTAGAAGTGAAGTTGGGTACGCCTTAAGGATGTGTGAATGAGCCACTTTTGTTCTTTATATATAATAATGACTTGGGCGCCGTCGTAAACAGTGACGATAAGATTAATTTCATTAAAGGTAACGTCCTCCACCCAAAACTACCTTTTTCTTATATTTAGACGAGCACACAATGATGTTCTACACCAGGGTTATCCAACTTGCAGGGCCTCATGGGCCACAACTTAACCTTTAATATGGTTGTAAGCCATATAGTAATAAATTATTATTTTTTAAGTAACAATAAGAAAAAACGTAAGGTTTAAAAATAATAATAATTTTTTGAATTTTCATCTAATAACCTTTCGCGGGCCTCAATAAATGGCACTGCGGGCCGCCAGTTGGACAACTCTGTTCTAGACGATGGAATACCACCGGGGTGGGAACCTCTGACCGTCATTTTGATAGGCGAGGCAAATTTAGCTCCGTGTGAGATGTTTATTTCGTAGTGATTTGGTTTTAGATTGAAATGAAATTCAATTATCAAGTTACCATTATGGTATAAGAAAAAACTAAGTTATAGTTCAATGTCAGTGTTCAATGTCACTGTCATTGTGGGCAGTACAATAAACAAGCTATCACATGACATCATTCTCATGATAAGCAAGCCCAGCTGAACTTGATAATTGAACCTTTTAAGATTTTTTTAAAGTTTAAAATCTTCCATCGTAGTGTCAAAGTTAAAGAAACAATAAGCCAACAACTTTTTATGAGGAGATTACTTTGCCTTTTCAACCCTCTCCGCTTTTCAGCATTTTAACTCAGAAAATCCAAGGTCTTCTCAAAGTATCTCATCAAGAAGAACCGTTTCAAGAAATCTTGTTTTCATTTTAATAAGAAGACTCAACAAATTTTCCTGTCAGATCTTCATACCTTAATTGTAGGGTCAAAATTAAAAATGCTGCGCAGTTATTATTTTGTAGAGTCTATTGAAATACATGCGATTCCGTAAACTCATTGTTGCTACGTTGACATGAATTTGTTATTGAATATTCTGGGCATGTTAACATAGCACCAATGAGTTTACAGAATGGAATTTAACTAAAACCTGAAAAATAATGTTTGCGCGGCATTTGGCATTCTATCACCTTTAAATAAAAGCCGTTTCAAATACCCTATAACCCCTTATACACAATCATTTCGGAAGTAGAGATATTCATGAAATGCGCTTGGAAGGAAACCATCTCAACTGGGGTCATCCTGGTTATCCACATCGACTCCGGCATATTGGAGCGATCGCCCGGACACCTCCATTTCGCTGAGACTGTGATTAGGGCTCACAGATTATAGTTCTTCTTTTCTCGTCACTTGATTCCAAGGAGGTTAGAAAAGAAATGGAGGCGACATACCACTTGATTCTTGAAGCCAATTCCGCCATTGCAGTCGGCACAGTTTAGACCTTCCTCTGGCTTACATGTCCGGCGGTCGCGTTCGATTTTCGTCAAATCTAAGTTAAAAACCACAGACAAGGCGATGTTTTGTGACTGGTTTGGCAACACCTACTCGGCACAAAATCCTTCCCATGCACCCTTATTCTTGCTTCACTTTCGCCCATTAGCGTTCACGGTCTTGCCTCCTCCATTTCATTTTAACATCCTTGCTTGATTCTAGACCTACGGCAAAGCACGTAAAATTTACAATACAGCATATTACATTTTTTTACGATACGCATTTCTTCGAACACTTATTTAATCTGCAATATCGCATAAATATTTATACCTTTACCAAACTTGTCACAAAGTTCATTTTTGTTATGTAAACAACTCATAAATACTTATAAAAGTGCATTTATAAATTAATTAGCACTTTGAAGACAAATGTATTCAGTTAATAAAAAACGACTTACAGACCTGCTGCCTACTTTGCAGGCAGTGTTGCTGGTGTTTGCTGGTGTGCTCAGTTTTTACTGATTATGAGCTTAATAGCTAACCATTTAATTCTGCATATAATACATGCATTTCATATACTATATGCTAACCTATTTTAGTGAACCCGGGAGTCCCGAGAAAGATAGACTCGCTCTGAAAAAGTAAACCCGGGAGTCCCGAAAAACTTTAGTCCCCGGAATCTAACTAAATTTAAAATCTCAAAAACCACGGTATTATGCATTTTTCTTTAAACCACCAACTGCTAAAAATCCAAAACTACTACCAAATCATACAGACAGAGAATCCACATTTAACGCAATAAACCTCATTTCTCTAGCTCAAAACTTGAGAGAGGGAAAAACAAAACGGATAGGTACAGAATGACTGACTGACACGCTACAAATTTAAATGTATAGGGATAAAAGTTATTTAAATAACTGGAATAAATACTTTTTCCTGCAGTAGTGCGGCACAGTTATAATGTTAAAATATCACACTGGCACTTTTCGTTGCACACTTACACAAATTATGCTCCTATATATGATGGTGGCTAGGTAAGCCGAAACGCGTGTTGTGTAATTTTTATTATTTGTTAAATACAAAATGTGGAAAAGTGCTACTTTTTTTACTTACCCAGTATGTGTGACTTCCACAGCGTGACACCTGAGACAGAGTATGGTATTAAAATATCACATTTGCTGCTGTATATTTCGTTTCAATACATCTTTTCATTGCATCTACATTTCTCCATGACGATGTCTTCTAATAAATGTTAATACTTTAATGTAAAAGTACAATAATAATAGAGGGGCCACAATTTAGATTATAATTTTATTTTAATTATTTTAATACTCTAAATTAAAATGTATACGTGCTACAGACAATATCTCATTTCTCATTGGTAAACGTGCGTTTGTATCCGTTAAAGGCCCTAAAACGTTGTCTCATCAAGCACCAACAATGAGGTAATCGGAAGCAAAATATATTCTACCGAATCAAACTATAAAATTACCTAGGTATGACTGTCAGTCTGGAACTTTGCTAGGGGCGCTGCGATCGAGAATTCAATTTCATTGTAAAGCTAATTTCATTTTTAAGTTTTTAGTAATACATATTATTCGAATCATGGATCCAATCCTAAAAAATCGTGTTGGACTATATCTATATTTAAATCCAAATGGTTTGAATCTAAGGTTTTAAAAATATAGATAAATCAATAAATGTTCTCCCGAGATATGTGATGGATATTTATATTGGTTACCATATCACTATAAGTAATATATTAAAATTGACTGAATAAATTGTCTATGCATTTACTAAGTGAATGCTAATTAAAGGTAATTCGAGCAGATTTTAGCCTTGATTCTCATTAAATATAGACAGGAAGCTTTTAATGGTAGAGTCCTTTAAAAGATACTTTTATTTATTAGGTACTATTTAGATTTTAAAAACTTCCAAACTTACGGTTGAGCATTGGATACCAAGGTAATTATATAATTTGGTTTGTCTATATTTTTAAAACCATCATCATTGCATTAGATTTGTCCTTGAATTTACAAAAAATATTTGAACTTTTATGAAAGACAGGTTTTTATTCAAATATTTTTTAATAAATAATTTCGTTAAGTAATTAAAGTACCATATTTACGCTCTGCCGCTAGCATTTGTGGTAGCTTGAGGGAATCAACGGAGATACTGAATCACCTGTCGTCAGTGTGTAGATCAAGATGCTGATTGTATGATTTATTCCTCACTCATATCCACTATCGATTTGAAGCTCGTACCTTCGGAGTACAATGGGAAATATTCGTTAGTGGGTCATCCTTAAAGTGGCGACAAACCGCGCTGGACTTGAATGAGTAATGGGTCGAGGGCAGCCCATTCAAATGACCCCACCACACACTGCCTCTCCTCGGGGAGTTTAAGCGGCCTCGACCGGTAATTCGCGTGGTGACTGCCGTAATTTCTGGTTCATAAGGCCTGCATAATTAATTAAGGGGTCTCTCCCTTGCGATTATTTACAATTTATTTTCCGTTTCTCGAATGTCGTATTGTTAAACCCTTAAGTATGAAATAAGAGCAGGAATTGCTGGAGGTAGAAAATAAATATTGTCACTGCATGCTCCAAAAAGTCGCTCGTCGTTTTAATCACTTGCACACAAGGGCTCAAATTTTAATGCTCTCGGCCTAGCATGCTCAAAATTTAGGTCATATAACTCCTTCGATTTTACATGTCTTGCTAACTCGGCTTTTAAACAGCCCATCCACTTTTTATCTTTATTTAGGAAGCTCTGGAAGCTTTTTCTGCTGCAGCCTTTTCCTTCCTTGGATTAAGCGTCGTTCATTCTTCTCCTATAATAGATATCACTTCTTCTAAAATGCCTTTCAATGCATATTGGATTTTTCAGTACACTCCTCCTTGAATACACTTCATTCTACCTTTTTCCAAAGTTCATTTGACTGATTATTAAATGTCGTCATTTTCTTTCAAGCACTTTGCATATTTAAGAATGCGTTCAGAGCATTGGAAATTCAGATTTTCCACCACCGATTGGCTTCAATTTTACTCTTTCTGGAGAACAAGTTTTGGGCAGTGATCCAAATAAGACATTCGTTACTATTGAAAGGGTTATATTTATGAATACTTATTTTCAAAATAATTCTCCACCATACGATCTTCTTTCTCCATAACCCATGGATTGAAAGCGTTAAACTATTTACTATAAATGTATTTATTTTTCAATGTGGCCTATATCATTTCTCAGTTCCGTCAGATTCCTCAGTTCATCAAAATTTAGTATAAATAATACATAAGATGGCATTTGTACATTTGCGTTGTAAATTTGTGTGCTATATTTTTTGTAGTGAGAAAAAATTGTGAATCTTTCTTCGTCATTTCATTCGAGAATCGATTCCTTCATGGCATACAATAAAATTCAAACAAAACATTCTTACTCTCGCAACCATTCCTGACCCAAATATCATGACCACCTTTTTTAAGGCTTTGGAATGCTATGTTCAGAAAAGACTACCTGCCACAATATATTTAAAAGGATTAATTTGAGATATATCTATGCTAATCAGATATGTTAATGCGATAAGTCTTCCTTACACATGCAGCGAGGTTCGCTTCCGTATTCCTCGGAATTTAAAAAGCTAGTCCTTGCATAAATCTATTGTCCATAACAAGCGACGGATAAATTTAAAAGGGCTTCGCGCTTGTATATTTAAGAAAAAAGTACATGGGGTTCGGCTTCTGCCCTTTTCTTTGAGGGTACTCCTCAGGGACCACAGGCCCTAGAAAAAACTGCGGTAAAATGCTCGGACGGAATACCCTTCAAGGCTTGCTGAAATTGCATCCTGGTGACTCAAACCCTTTCTAGATTATGATGCGGCCTTCATGCTATGCACTTAAGGATTAATAAGGTTTCAAGTCTATTTTTTCTTTCATCGATTTTGTTTCGGCTCCTGGATGGCCCGGTGGCCGACTTCGGAAACCGCAACTTCCTTGTCCTCCTTTTTTGGGAAAGATAATGAAGACCCAACGATAATTCACGGAGCGCATAAAGTGTAACCTTTATTAACTTTCCTTTCACTTATTGAAAACGCTTGTTATTACAATGACCTTCAATTTTTCCAGAAAACTTCCGTGACGATCTAATGACAAATTTATACCTATCCAAATAAAAGATTTTAGGTCGTTAATACGAGATATTATTTCTCATAAAATTCAGTAAATTTAGCCACATTTTGATGAAAGAAATCTTATCTTCCCAATGATAACCAAATATCAGCCACTTTATGACCACTTTTTCGCGATATTAGCCAAAAATACTTGCCGATTTCCGTGGAGTATTTTACAACTATGCGCTCAAGAGAGATTTTATTTGAAAACTGATAAATATATGGCTCAATGATCGTGTCAGAAATTTAATAGTGAGTAGTTCGTACTCTTTCTCAACTATTTGTAGAAATATATTTATTGGCTCCCATGTTTTTAGGCTCACCTGCGTGCGTGAGCGTTTAGGTGACGACAGTTTCTGCTCCGTTAGAATATATATATATATATAATGTCTTGGTAGAAAATCGCTCTCGCCGACGATGCAGATGCATAAATAAAACAGTGATACACTAAACAAACACAGAAACACGCAAAAAGGACACTCACAAAAGAAAACTTATACGTTTCAACGTCAGGACGCCATCGTCAGCGGTAGAAGAATCTTCCTTTACCTCTCGCAGAAGAAGGTGGCGGCGATCCACCGAAATATTCAAAACCCGTGTGAGTTCTTTTTTTATGTGTTGTTTCCTTTTAGTCGCCCTTGTGACGAAGTTTTTACATATTTTTTATAAGCCTGCTCCAATATATGCAAGCCCTCACTCCAATATATTGAGTGACAATGAGTCATTAAGTCAAAGTTTAACATTATTAAGATAAAGATTATTATTGAATGGTGTGTCTTTATGGTGTTTATCGTGCCAAATAATCATGGGTAATCAGAAAAATAATACCAGAATTGCGGTGTGATGTGAATTTAATGATTTTAATGTGATTTTAAGGTAATTCAAGTGTTGAATTGTTTTGATATACCATTTTTTTTAAACATTTTTACATATTGAGTTGTGCTGAAGTCTGTTGGAGTTGACCTTTAGTGTACATATATTTTAGCCCTGAAGATGGAATAGGTAAAATTCCGAAGCGTTGGTAAGGAATTGCTGTTTGTATTGTATTTACGACTTTACCTCGAGAAAACCTTTCCATTATTATTAAAGGTATATGTATGTTTTGTTGATTACCGATAATATCAGTCTTATGGAAGAAATGTTTTGTGCCATTAATGTTAATATATTGATTTAAAATTAAAATTATTACGGTTGCTACAATTTAAAAATGAAATCCCATCGGAATCTGCTCCCCTGCGTCAAAAAGACACTTGCAACTTCAGGATCACCTGGTTGTCCCTCCCTCCACATTCCAGTTAGCACAAATTCAATCTCGCCAAATCTCTCTTTCACTTTTCCTGTTCTTAAAAAATTCCATCTTTCTGATTCCATTCCTCACGGCTCCCTTATATTATCCGCCTTAACCGCTTCCCTGACGTGCCCGAGTATACTCGGGCAAAGTTATACTGATATGCAGGTGGCCTATATATCTTAAGTTAAGGGGCAACATTCAGAAATTATTGAATAATTCATTAGTTATTTGGAATGAAAAATTAAGTAAAAAATATTCGGATTTGCCTCCGTTTAATGCTTCTGAATCTGAAATCAAAAATATTACTTTTTTTGACCATTTTTGTAAAAAAAACCGTCAGGGAAGTGGTTAAAAGAACTTGAATCGCGGGATCAAATATATGGATGAAATTCCACGATTTTATTTAGACATTTACTAATATTACCTTTTGCAATTTTTAAAATGTTTTAAAAAACAATTGAGTCAGTTTCTAAGCCTTCGAGCATCTTTATTGTTGTGCTAAATTACGGTTAAATATTTTCGTAATTTTATTTTTCAAAATTAAAAAAGTCTTGTTTTTATTTGAAAAAAGCGATTATATTGTGTAGTTTTTTTTATTGTATTCATTTAATTATCTTTAATGGCAATTAGCCACAGTCGTTTTCAAATGAAAGCATTTGAATCTTATAGTTGTATTTATATTTTTATCACAGCAAGTAATCATGGAAAAGAGATATATTTGTCCTACATCATTATAGCTAGGCTGTATAGCTTTAAATTACTGTAATTTAAAAATGATCAAATGGTGACAAATGATTGATATCAGAGCGTTCAGTAGAAAAGCAGTAACGTAGATTGCGTTAGTCTTTTTGTGGAAAATTAAAAAGAATAATGTAGAAGTTCACGGCTGACCTATATTGCCTTATTCTGTACCTAGTGTCTTTTGAGTGATCTTCAGTTACTTCGGGTTGGTTTTGGATAGTTGTTTTTGCGTTGTAATTGAGAATTTCCTTGCCCTTGAAGTATAAAAAAAATTTAATCTTTAGCGCTTCCTGCCATTGAAATTAATGTCATCCTGCCGTGTCCCTTCAATATCAACGTGGAAGTTCAATCATCAAGGTATATAAGAATTTTCTTCAAAATCTTATGGTTTCCAAGTGTTTATTTGTTAAAGAGGTGGTCTTTTCGTATTTTCGGATAGTGAGTAAAATCTTCACAATCTGGTTGAAATTTCTGAAGAAGGGTCATAAAGGAGGTAAAAGTGACATTTATTTGTCTGCATTGTCACATTGCTAATATCCTTGTAAATATTGCTATTACATCACGTCACCATGGAAGAAACAGCTAACGACTACGCATTTGATTTTTGAAGTAAGCAATCAAAAATACATTGAAAGCAGTTCCTTTTATATAACTGATATATGTGGCCAGCTGCGCACAAATTTGTGGATTTAGGGTAGGGCAAGCGTTTGTGGTGCCCCCTCTCCATTCCAACAATTTTTTTCGAATTCAAAAGCAATCATCCTAAAATAGCCTCGTTTCCATAGGATGTGGTATTAAATGAGGGAGCCTAATTTTCCCTATTTGGATGCGTTTTGGCGCTAATTTAAGAGTGCCCTCGGCGACCTCCACAACATTTTAAGGGGGATATTTACCCTTACCTGGCCAGGCCCCCCCCTCGTTGTTACACCACTGTATACGGCCAATTTTTTTGTCCTATTAGGTAATGTTATTATCTGCAAGGCCCTTTGTTATTATCCCTTTTTTGTGATTACATTTAAAATATTTTATTTCTTTGGGTAAGGTATATGACATGACTCTATGTAGTTCGAATAATGAATTTTCTTCCCGAATGTTGGTCTATCTCATTGGCAATTTTTACGAGAAAACTCCGGAAGGAATGGCGTGCTTTTTTCATCCCCCGGAGAGATTCAACGGTGTTTTTACATGCTCCTTGCTCCGCTTTCTTACCGTTTTTATTTGGGAAAATTTGTACCGTTACCGTGCACAATTCCGTTCCCGTGGATACTGGTCGATATCCGTGTCTAGAGACAAAGAGGCTCCTTTGAAATTCTTTCCATGGCCATTTTCGTCCTACTCAAGCATGCGCCGGCGCGCCTGTGGCCAAGGAATACACAAGTCCGTAAATAAGCGGAAAGTGCCATTATGGTTGAATAAAATGAATATTTGGCTCCATTGTGACTGCGCGTTAGATATAGGACATGCGATGGCCTACGAGGGATCAATTTGGCGAAGGTATGACCCATTCTGTCGTAAAATGCCAACATGTGAAGGCTCAGTACGAGTCGAGGTGAATGAAAGGAGCAAGGAAGTCGTTCCAGTGAAGTTGCATGTCTCAACAAATGTACTCATGATGTGCAGTACGACCCATAGGTTGCAAAAGTACTTGCCTTAATATAAAGTTTGTTCGTATTTCTTAATGCTCTGGTAACGTTTCTATCTACTTCTCTTTTCATCAACGGAAAAGCAAATGAATTTAAAGTCCATAAGTTTCTTTTATTTTAATTTTCACTGGAATTGTTAAATTAAAGCCTTGAATGGACACAAGACTTTCACTGTATAGTCTTAAACGGCGCTGCATAGTTGTAATTTGATTTGCTATTTAGATACGTAGGTGTGCGTTCCTGAAAGGGTCTACGGAGAGAGTAATTACTTGTGGTGACCGTGACTCTTGCCAAATAGTTTGATCACTTCGTTAATTTAAGCAGAATAAAGGCAGTTAAAATTTTCATTTGTTTGTTGTATTTAGGAAAATGAATTCATGAGGAGGTCTATGTATGATAATTACTCGGTGTCTGCTTTAACCTTGTAGTTCAAAGTAATGCGCGTAATTAACAACATCTGAATGAAGTATCCCAAATTTTCTTTTCACAAAGCGTTGCACATGGTGAATGTTTACCACCTCTGTCACGAGAGGAAGATCGTTTTATGCGTATCACGGTATTATTCACAGGACAAGCGTACTCATTGTTTCGTTATTGAAAGATTTAGCAATACAGCTCCTACACTTCACGTTCAGATAAACTCTGAGAGCGTGCCCTGGACGCATAGGGGAGTACAAATCCTTGATAATACTCCATAAACAACACGTTCTTTTTCATCTATTTCCATCCCACTCCAGATTCTTGTTCATGGATTTTGCTTGCGTTAGCATTCAATTAATCTCACCTGATTCTCATTCGTCATGCTTTTCCCTGTTGTGGCCTCCTCCATGCTCTGCTGATCCTTCCAGCCACCACTCAAGACACTTGCTATCCCTCTTCGTCGAGTGGCTTGACGCAAGGCGGAAAGGTCTTCATTAATACTATAACTATTTGTCAAGGTGGGAGCCTCACCATGATGCAGCAGTAAGAAAAGGTGGTCAAAATTCAAGAAAAGGATAGAATCGATTTGAAAATTGGTACCTATAGGTTTTTGAGGACTTTTAACACGAATTTCAGATCAAAATTTTTAAAAATACATTATATGATCGCGTAATAGCCGATTCGAAATCTCTACGCGTCGCTGCCGGTGGCCATGTTTTTAACACCGACGCCAAATTATTAGTTGGCCCGTCGTGGCTGCATGCAGTCGATTTTTGCAGTGGATGAATTATCCATCCTCTAGGAAGGGACGAGCGCAACTGCGCGTATAATCAACTTCCGCCCGGTGTTGAACGCATTCGCCTCTCCTCCTGCTGTGCTCAGATCCAGAATCACTAATTACAATGAGGGAAAAATAATAAGTGATATTATCACGGCTATTATTATAATTTTAAAAGGTCTTGGGGGCTGCGAGGCGGGACTAAAGTTTTTGGGGGTGGCCCTTCGGGGGATTCCGGAACAGTTCAAAGGTCTCCGCTGCTGGGGGGCAGGGGACTGCTTCCGAGAGTGGCGGCTCAGTCTCGACGTTGCCCAGATTATCCCTCAACCCCTTCAGTCGGAAAATCCCGTGGCCCACAGTGTGAGAGTCCCTGAGGGCTTACGAAATGAGGCAAAACAGTAAGCAGATTCACGCAGTGCACCCAACGGAGGTCTGTGAGCGACTGAATATCCGAGAGGCTAGGCCACGCGTACTTCCTACGCATCCTAGTTCAAGTTGGCTCTTGGAAAGTCACATGACGAGCAACTTTCCCTTCGCTCACCCCCACAAATTTTAGTCCTGCCTCTCAGGTCCCAAGGTATTTGAAAAGAATAATAGTCACAGATGTTCAACCGTGGTTCACTCTAATAAATTCCCCACTCTTGGCATTCTTAGCGTGATTATCTTCCTAATTTTAGAGTCCTGAAGATGCATAATGAACTTATCAATTTTTGAACGCCGGCTCCGCCGGTTACGCTCTCGTGGTAAGGATCGTCCGTCGAAAATTCCACCGGTGCCCAGCACTACCTAATACTCCCGGCTCCGAATAGGAAGCGAAAGTGGTGGGTGGCCTCTTTTCCTCTCCGTGACATTTGGGCTCGCGTCTCCCTTTCATGCGTATTTAATCATTTTTTCCCTCCTCCCAATCTCGCCATGAGGACGAACGCGGTGGTCGCGGGCCTCCCCCGCCCAGCTCCCCACGCCCTTCGTCGGAGTGCCGACCGCCATTCGCCAGAGGAAGGAGAGGGTCGGCCCGCCGTCAATCCACTGATTGGCGAGAGCACGAGGCAGATTGCCAAGAAGGAAATACGCCCAAAGCCCTCTGTATTTCTCGCTAAATTGTATCCCTCATGTGGCGAAAGTGTTATTCGTCGTTCATGAACCAATGACGTGAACCACATTCACACTTGCCGACGCCCCCAAAATATTTTAATTTGTCAACGGTAAAAGATCGAATATAATAATAATAATATTTTCTATACAAGTAACAGTTTTTCGCCAATTACTACCTATTTATTATACATATTTAAACAACGTTTACAACCATGCCCTGGATGGGGAAAAACAACCCAGGCGGAACTCGAACCCGCGACCTTTGGGTTGGTAGGCGAGAACATTACCCCGCCACCACCGAGGCCGCGCCGGCCGCGGTGTACTGTATATACTGTGTGTACTCTGGGAGAGAGATATTGTTGTGTTCAAAACAAAAAGTTATTTTGATTTTCTAGTCCATTTGAGGCACGGGACGTCACTTACCCTAATTGTGTTACGATTGATTTCACGGAGAGAAAATGGCAGAGAAAGATGTTTAAAAAAAATTATTTGGATATTTCATTTAAGGCACAGGACGTCACATTCCCTAATTATGTTATGACTGATTTCACGAAGAGAAAATGATCCTAATAGAATATACTGTTCGAGAAATATATTTTTTATTTAAAACAAAAATTATTTGGTTATTTTTACTCTTTCATTTGAGGTACCCTAATTATGTTACGGTTGATTTCATAAAGTGAAAGTTACGATTATTTCAGCGCGTGAGTTCTTGAGTGGTGTTAGAATTTATTATGGTTTTTTTCCTACTTGTTTACGTGGTATGATATTGTCGTCGTATTGTTAGGGAAAGTGAGTTGGAACTCAAAAGGGTCTCGGAATTTTTGACCTTCGACAATGACGGAAGTACTACTTAACGACCTCAAAATATTCATATAGTGACATTTTTACCACAATGGTAGTAGTCAAAACAAATACTGAATACCACCATTCCTTTTGTATTGCTTAAAAAAATACTGCCTTCACTGATATGAGCGTAAGCTGCTAATAATATTAAGGTACAAATATGCTGAGCATTCGATGCATATATTTTTATGTACTTCACATATTCTAGCCAATGAAGCCGCATGCAGCGCCATTTACATTGAGTTAACGCTTTTTGGACCAATTATTCCAGTAATTCACTAATAACACTTAAAAGGGCAGGTGCCTAAATTTTATAACCATTTAATTTCCTGAGAGAATTTGCTTCTTAAAAACAGTAATATCCCGAAAACAGTATACTTTAGGAAGACGGAGTATTAGATATAAAAATACTATTTTCCCCTTCGTTTCATCCCAGTCTGGTATTTTGCACCATGCAATTTCAAGTGAGTTTTGTGAAAATAGTAGCGTTTGAAAGGCATGATTTTTTTTGTTCAAAACAAACTAAGTGTAAGTCTTTCTGCAAATAACTATAGTATGAATAGAATGACATTGAAGTCGTTTCACGGTAGGCTCACCTAAAATGTTGAGATATTTTTGGAGCCCGTGACGTCATGCCCAAAGCACTATCGAATACGGAATGAAGCCCCTGGTTGCTCTTTTAGGGCGCGTTTACGATAGACGTTTCCTGACGTGACGGAAATGTATGGTGGCGTTCGCGTAGCTTGACGATTGCTGTGTAACACAGGAACCTATTACGGCGACCGGACGTTGGCGGCGCAATTGTCAAAGTCATAATTTATCCGTCACGCTACGTAAACGGTCGCCAATCAGAGGATAGCTTTTTTTTAATATTCACACAATTTCAGTTTCAGATTTTCCATTTGACCTTTTTATATCTACATATTACTCTACGAACCACCACAGAGGCCTGTGGCAGGGGGTGTTAGAACACCAGCCATGGAAGGGGAGGGAATAGGTAATAGGAAGAGGGAGAGAACGGAGGTGATTTGTGTGTTAGCGATTTTTCTTATTGTAAGACCACGCTGCTTTTGTTGTAATCATTAATGTGAGAGGAAAGAAATAATTAAAGTACACATCAGTTCGGAAGAGTATCTCTCTAGTTTTGCTACTCCATTCAGATCTTGAGATAGACCGCGGGGTCAAAGTAAATTCTCCGTTTCGTACACCAACTCGCCTGATCGGTGTTTTTCAAGAAATATAAGCCAAGCATGTAGCCTCCCGAGTCTCTATTCAACAATGAAACATGTTCAACCTTCCTGAAGCTAAATTTGTCAGTATTTTTGGGATTATTTATATTTTGATTATAAAATGTGAACATTAACAGCTATGTACTTTTGCCAGCTTGGCAAGCAAACATTAGCAGCTTTTTCACACTCAAGAAAAATATTTGCAAAAACGGCCAACAATTAGCGCTGAATTTTAAATTCTGAAGCACTCCAACCGCATCAACGGAAGTGAGAATGAGGTAAAAGTGGTGAAAAAAATGAATTTAGGGCTGGCTTACAAACTTTGCTGGCGGGCTGGCTAACTTGACTGGCTAGGGCTGGCTTGAAACAAATGAATGTTGGGCATGATGGTTTGATTTGAACACGGAGAATAGATTTAAACTAGGCTTTGAACGCGGAGTCATGTGCACTTACATGTCATGTGCACTTACATGCGGAAACATGTTGAGAGTTTCATCTCGAGTACCCGCACTCGGATTCGCGAAGTGCAGCGTGGGCGTAGATGTCCGGATGCGTACAGATGAGTATTTCTTTAACAAGGGTTCTTTCCTTAAAAGTCAGTTTTTACCAAAGAGAGCATTCGGAAAGTGGAGTTGAAGGAGATGGGCGGCATGGTCCCCTTTAAATGTGAGCAGGACTCCGCCCAAGGAGATACGAAGGGGTCGATCGAATCTCTCACATTCCAGCCCACACACTTCCCGGCGCAGTCGGTCGTGGCACAAATCCTGTTCCGCTCCGTCTGAAAGCGGAGCGGCTGGTCTAAGCATTATTCCGACCGAGGCGTGACCGTGCTGATTCGAACGGCGACAAAGTTCGTGCCGCCGCGTGTGTTCCGTCACCCTTTCAATTTCCAATCCGGATGATATAAGGAGGGAGGTAGCTGATGACGGGGACCTTACGTAAGGATGTAAAGGAAATGTTGGCGTGGAGGTTAGAATGGAGTGCAGCGTTGTATGGTGCAGAACTTGGACTCTGAGAAAGAAGGACGAGAAAAGGCTGCAGGCGTTTGAGATGTAGATGTGGAGAAGGATGGACTAAGAGTGGAGGATGGAAAGAAAGGCAAACAAGGGATTGCATTGGCATGGTGAGTTATGAGAGGAATATTCTGGAGGAGATTAAAAGGAAGCAAAGTAGGTGGTTGAAGTATGTATTGAGAGGCGAAGGTATGCCGAAGGCCATGATGGAGGATGTTGGGTATGAGAGGAAGGAAAATGAAGATGATTGGCTTTGCGGATGAGATGAAAAGCGGTAGGACATTCACTGAAATGAAAAAGTAATCGTGTATTAGTTAGATAGGAACTTGCGGATGTAAAAATCTAGTAGATATTTATTCACTTATCTTTGGGCATACTTTATCAGGAAGATTACCTAATAATAATATAAATAAATAATTTAAGCTGCTGCCATTCGAATAGCAAATAACATTCCCATTTTATGTATCTTTCAACTTTATTTTCAGTGGACCTGTCGCAATTCGAAGTTTTTCTTATATTCGCCCATTATTTAATTCGGTGGGAATCCGCTTATTGGTCTCTATAATGTTTTTCCGCTTTGACGAAACGTTGGGGCATCTGTCGTAAATCATTGGCGGGAATTGCCTTCCATCGGTATGTTGATCAAATTATCAATTATTTCGAATTTAACAGAACTCAAAAAGTACCATTGACCTTTTCCAACATATGGGTGAAAATATCAGTGGTGAGAGACCGAGATTTTTTTTACAGTATGTAATTTAAGTGGAATATATGTGCAATGTGTTGCAAAAATTAAAAGAAGTGTAATGCAGTTAACATTCATTTGATCTAAAAAGAATCCTGAAATGAAGGCAAGTAAATTTGCCGGAATGGCTAACATATAAGCCGAATTTCCAGGTTGAAACGATTTTTCATTCCCCTTTTCATTCCTCTTTTAAGCTAGAAAAGTGGTTGAGAATAAAAATGTAAAACTGTTCCTCGCTTTTTCACCTTCATTTTTCATTAAATTAATTTCAGTGGTAGTTTATTTTCATGTGAAAAAAATATAATGAAAGAATTTTAGTTTGAAGATATTCTTTTTTCAAAAAGAGGATTTTTCCGTGTAAATATATTTTCTAGGCTTAAGTCATATTCAATAATTAGAAATCAATTATTCAATCAATCAATAATAGTCATCCAGCAGGCAGGTATCTAATTCTATCTATTTTTTGTTCCTTACTGTCGGTAAAAAATTTCATTCTCTCAATTTCTACAACTGATGCTACATTTCCGAAGCGAGAAAATCATTTTTCCTGCACGTTTAGTTTCCGTTGATTTCTCTAGTGCTAGTGCTTAATGGTTGAAGTAATGACAATCCTTTCAAATAGCAAATTTCTATTTATATATCCATACCAATTTATTTTTAGATAGTGTAAGGTTTTCGCGTAACATCAGGAAGTTCACCAAACGTATCCATAGCTGATGATAGCTAGTATTTTTATGAATTGCAATATTAGTCAAACTATTAACCACTTTCAAAGGCTAATTACATTGTAATCATGAATTATTTATATGATCATACTTTTGAAGGTAATTCATGACCAGCTACTGCAAAAAATGCTGTTAACATTGAGTTTTCGGATTACTTTATAGCCAGTGATTGATATCCTTTTTTTCACTCTTATGATAATTGCAAACAATTGGAGCAATGCGCATGGTTTATCCACCCATAGTGACTTCATGGTCCGCAACGGCATGAAAGTGATCTATGCAATTTGTTGATGCCTCATATATTGTTCGTAAGTCCCTGCTGGTGCTCATAACGCAGAAGGCAAAAATGAAGCAATCATTCAACCTATTTCATTCATAATATTCATCCTACCCCGTTCCAATTGAATTTTGATGAGAATTATACTTAACGAATTCTCATTCCCAATATCACGAGGGTGTAAATGAGATGCGACGGTGAAAATTACCAGCCAAGTTCTGTTAATATGAACCACCCCGCGAAATTGATTTGAATTTTGGAAGTCGTTTGTCAGAATATCACGAGAAACACTCGTTTGGCCCTCCTTAGTTCATCTGGAGGGAATGGGTCGTTGAGAGCGGGACACGCCCAGGAAGGAGGGTTCCTTGGAGAGGTCGATTGGAATCGACCAATCGATTTACCGTTTTTCAAATGCTATATCAATAGAGTATATAGAGTGAGACATTCTTGGCACTAATTCCATGTAATCATACAACTAGAGAGAGTGATGTTTTTGGAATTTGCAATAAACGTGAAATAAATGCCAATATGTCGATTTTTGCGAAATTAATTTCATGCCATGTTAAAAAAATTCTACTTTCACCTAATGAGGATTCCAGTAGAATATGAATCTAAGTTTGGTTGCGCTCATGCAAGGCAAGTCTTCTCCAGTCTTCATAGGTCGTACCGTTCCGTATATATTTTCAACAGAGAGACAGATTTTTATTTGTTATCTTATGTTGTCTAAGTAAGATACGCCTTACTGCAAATTCTACAAAATGAGCGTTTCTACTATTTTTGCTTTTGTAAATTATTAAGTTTTAGCTACTTGTGTTTTTTTTCACTATGCATCACCTTTAAGGAGATAAATTCTATTCACTGAGTTTATGTGGAGGTGCGGAATGGGAAACAACGAGATATGTAAATTATGGGCTGTAAATATAATTCCTGGCGGCAGCTCTGAGGGTATGGGGCTTTGTAAATGCATGTAAATTAGACTTTGCATGATATTCCTGAAGAGTAATCGCTGAACAACGAGATCAGTATTTTTGGCCAGACACCTACCCGTGGAAAGCGTTGTGAATATACATCAGAGCTTCGCCAATATACGGCGTGCTTTTAATCTAACCACGATACATTCTCCGAGGAGGCTCTTGTCTTCGTGTGACGTAAAGCGTTTTCCCTTCGACGACGACATTTGAATGCAAAGTGAGGTGGAAAGCCTGGGAGGAGCGCCGTCATTCGGTGGGTGAACGAAAGAAACGCCGGAGAAAATTTCGGCGTCACGACTGTTACTAATTAAGGCGCGCGATGAGGGGCGTGAGTATAAGAGAGAAAAGTCCTCTTCCGAGGATATCCCCGAGGCAATGACCGCCGACAAAACGAAAGTAACACAATGAGAGGTGGAAGGAATGAAGGATAATTTTTCCCCCGTTTAGCTTGCGTGAAATTTCTCTTCGCAACTCATCCAAAAACATCTCCCTTTCCTTCTCCCATTTGTCATAATCATCGTTCGGCATTCAACCAATTTATAACCACTGCTCAGGGAATCGCATACCAATGCTTGCCATTTTGGGTCAATTTCATAAGGAGATTAATAGGTTGAAGTATTTCATTTTTGGGCGAAATTGAGATCTTGTGTCTCCTCTTCAACACTCCCCTTGTTACAATTATTCAACCAAATATGAAATCATATTATAACAAAAACTAATAAATACGATATAATATTAAATCGTTATTGTTTATTATGTAGCTAATAAAACTTTGTAACAATGGGGCAGCCTGGCAGCAGCGTTAAATTGAAGTTAAGATTAGAGACCCTCTATTAGGGGAGGCTTGCCAAGTTTCGGACCATTTTCTATTGGCTGAGCTCTTTTTACCCATGAATTCCTCTGATTGGAAGGCGCTGGACGCCATTGTTAGTTCATTCTGCCATAGAATAGCATTGAATTGAGCGGGAGGAGATTCCTAATTTGTTATTCAGAGACATTTTTACGGACTGACCAACGCCTGGTCGTCCGCGAATCTAACCGAATTTATCCGCAGGCCTCCTACTTTGATTCCCACATCTAGCTCTTGCCTTGCCTCTCTTACCATTTCCTCAGCATAGATGTTAAAAAGCAAAGGCGACAACAGGCACCATTGCCGCACCCCGAGACCTATAACTGCTCACCTTGATTCACCGTCAGCTACCGTCACCTGAGCCCTCTGTTTCATATATAAGTTTCGGATGAGTCTCTTATCACGCCAATCTATTCCTATTTTCCCCAATACCTGCATTAGTTTCTCCCAGTTAACTCTGTCAAACGCCTTGTCAAAATCCACAAAGCAAGCGAAAACATCCTGATTATGCTCTATGTTTCTATCTATGAGTGTCTTCATTACCGCAATCGCGTCTCTAGTTTCTCTCCCCTTCCTGAACCCAAACTGGTCATCGCCTAAATAGTAATTTGCTCTGCTCTCCAACCTTCTATTTAGTATTCGTAGCAAAACGTTTGCCGCGTGCGAAATTAAACTGATTGTTCTATACTCCTCGCATTCTGACGCTTTCTTCGTCTTCGGGATAGGTATTAATACTGTTTTCACGAAATCCTCTAGCCATACTCCTTCCTCGTAGATCCTGCGGATAATTTCATAAAATGATTCTCTCCCCTTACTACCTAGATTCTTCAGTAGCTCCGAAGGTAGGTTTTCGGTTCCCACGGCTTTTCTACCCTTCATCTCCCTTAATCTACCTCTCTATTTCGCTGTCAAGTAACTCTAGTCCGAGCTTATTCTTATTTATTGTTCCTTCATCCTCTATATCTAGGCTCAAGGGTCTATTCTCGCTGTCATATAGCTCCTCTACGTATTCTCTCTACCTTTCCTGGATATCTTCCAGTTCGATTAATATCTTCCCTGTTTAGTCCTTGGCCTTTAAATGCAGACAACCTTTAAAAAAGGCGGGACTAAAGGCGTTGGTAATTTTTGTCGCAGGTTACGATGATTTCATAGTTAACGTGTTTAATTTATTAGCATTTGAAGCAGGCAGAGAAAGGAGGAATGTTCTTGATGTGATACGCTCGACGATTTTCTTTAGATTCCTCATTTTAAAATCTAACACATCTTCTGCCACCATACTGTAGCCCCCTCCTTGGAATACTTTCTCTATTTTCCTCAAATATTTCTTCTTTCATTTTGGATTTCTAAATGTATTTTTCCTCTCGTTATTCTCATTTAGGAGTAATTTAGTTTGAGCAACATTCCACGAAAACGTCTTTTTTTCCTTATCTTAGGCAGGATTTTAAGATTATTTTCACTGAAACTATGGGCAAATCCAATAAATGACCCAATTCCTTACATATATGGTTTAATTGAGGAAGTTTAGCTGCGTTCACACGCAAATAATCCGTAAAACATTCCTTATCTGTAAAGAGGAGTTTCATATGAAAACTGCTATTCGATTCCTTGATTGTCATAAATATTAGAATTCCTGTATGTTTCCCCCGGTCATCAGCCAGTCTTCTGCCTAGCTCTTGTAAATGGGTATTTAGTTGACTTCTTTAATCATTTAACAGATTTAAAACGCCCAGTGACCTCCCACTTTCATGAAAGCATTCGATAATCACAATGTGTCGAATGTTGGTGGCATATTCGTCCAGATTCAATTGAGATTATGCAATTATTAAAAATTTAATTTGGGACGTGGCTTTACGCGTGAAGTTACGCGCCGAAATATTTTTTCACAAAATTATATTATCAATAATGTATTACTATTTACACCGGGATATACACACATATATGTATATCAAAATAAACTACGTAGCCTTTAATCGTATGAACTAGATAACTTATTCACTATCTGATTCCGTGCATTAAATCCTGCGAAGACGTATCCACCCGTTTGGGGCCACAATTTTGGTTGATTAGCTAATTTGAATTTATCCGCTAAATGTCCAGCCTCTTATCCTAGCCGATGTTGAAGAATCAATCAAAAGGATTGACCTATTACATCCATGGTGCTGACAGCTTCTTAAGTCGATGTTGCGGTGCTGAATCGTGCACCTGTCTGCGGCATATACTTTGCGCAAGCTCCACTACTTTCGGATATAATTCTCAATTACGGCCGAGTTTCATGGCTATGGTCATTTAATTTGTGTTAAAACCTTCCTTTTTTTGCTACCAATATTTTACAAGTCTTAGAGTTCGTCTGAGAGGGGGAAAATCGATACTATTGTCGGTATTACATCGTACGCCCGTAAGCGGTAACGTATTAAGAGCGCCGCGATGAGCTAACATTGGCGCATGTCGCTGACTTGGCCAACCTCTCCAAAAAAAGGGCCTATAGTTAAGAATAGAAGAGATAAAAGGAATTTAAACTCATTTTTAAAATAATGGATAATTATTTCTAAATGTTTATTTCCCATTCTCAGGAAAGATCTTTAAATATCTTCAGGAAATGCATTCCTCTCTTTAATAATGTGTTTCAGTAATACTTTAAAATGTTGGTTTTTGTTTTCTTACATTTTAATCTATAGTTCTTTAGGTTCCCTAAAATTTAGTGTAGGTCTTTCCATTCTAATTGTAAAAAGCAGGATATACCCAAAAATTCATCAGTTTCCTCCCAAGCCTCTTCTTTTATTGCGATCAATAAATCACAGTTAGCCTATTTATCATCCTCCTCAGCTCCAGTGATTTACACCCAGGGGATTCTATCATTGCTATGACACTGCTCCATCATTTTTCGTTTGCCTAAGTATTCCTGGCTATTTTCCGTTGCACATTTTTTAGCTTGATATTATTAATTTTAAACCATGGATCCCAAAAAGTTGATGTGCATCCCATTATAGGTCGAACAATTGTTGCGTTGAACATTTCTTTAGCGTCTTTATTACTACTCTTCATATTTCTCATTACTCGATGCAGAGATTTATAGGCTTTTCCCACCACTTTATCGATAAGTTTCCTCAGTCGATATTAGACGTTAAGATCTGAGTATTAGTAGTATTAGTATTGAGTATTAGTCATTGCTCGAAATGTATTACCCTAGAAGCGCGTTTACCATATTTCCCTTTTATTTCTTCCTCGTGAATGTTATTTCTTTACATTTCCTCATTTTGAATTGGGTCATTTTCAAAGAAAAAGAAATATAATGCATCAAATAAAAATTGATACACGAATACACAATTTACACACGCATACTACATATATACCACACAATCCGCTTTCCAAGCAATTGGTCATTGTCAGAAATTGATCAAACAAAAGAACGTACTTTCTATGCATGTGGAAAAAACTAATGGTTTTGGCAAGCCTCCTTGCAATTACACCCACTGCAAGATAACATCCATGCAAGATAGATGGCGTATAATACCTGTGAATGTTGTTAGGTGACGGATATGCTAAAGATCACCCAAGCGTGTTACCGAGGGATGTATGCACCTATTTGTCCTCAATCATGTTCCACTATGCCCTATATAGGCATTGCTATTATTAGTTGCCAGGCATAGATTGCTATGTTGGCATCGCCACCGCATGAGAATGTTCAGCAGTCACTTGCAAAATTGTTGCGGTGAATCGGCAAATTGGAGGGAGAAGATAGAAATTTAGGAAGTTTTCAGTCCTCCGGCAGTATTGGAATATATTATTGGATACATTGATAGGAGGACTTAGATAGTTGTGGAGGAAGTGATGGAAATTTTCATTTCATTCTGGGCGTTTAGGATTCTCTAGTGTATAAAGGTCACATTCTTAAAAATGCAGGACGTTAATTTTGTCTACATATAACGTTATTTTACGAAAATATTTCTATTAAAAATTACGAATTAGTTTATCGCAATTTGACAACTGTTATCGTATTTATTTCTTTACAGAATACATTTGACTTGTATGGTTTGATAAATTCCTGTTGGAATACATTTAAAGCAGAGGAGCAGTAGCATGTGGTTATATGAAACAATTGAGATATCGTTTTGTATCACGTGACTTTTCATGTTTACGTGAAAATAAGAATAGTTCACTATTTTTCGTGAAATTTGATTGCAATTTTTAAGGTCTTTCATCACTGTCTCTGGTAATAAGCAGCGTTTTAAGTTGGCTGGAGCGGTAATCGCGGGTCATTGAGATCACGGTATTTGAAATTTCAAGGATTATATATTATTTAAATATGTTTTTTTTTCGAATATTGGACTCGGCGTGGCATGGATGGCCTTGCGTGCGCATATTGGCGCGCGGCGTGCGGCCTAACGGCGTGACACCTAACAACAATTATAATAATAAGAAATGTATTATTTCGCGTTAAGAAGAAAATCTGTGCATATATGTAATCGAATTATTACGAAGTATAGGTTACGTGCCGTAAAGCTGCGTGTTAAAATAGCATTGAATTGCAAAAAAAATCAAATCGGTACGGTGAACTACGCAATTATTATGAATGAATTTTATGCATGCTCCCTATTGTGCTTGCCTTTATGTAGTTGCCTATATGCCCCTTCTCTCTTCCTCCTCCTCCATCTCCAATCCGTCTCATTCACGATCCCCCACTTTCTTCCCGTTCCTCCCTTCGTTTCCTCCCAGACCTCAATCTCTGCCAATTTTTTTTCTCTTCGAGTGTCTTTCCTACTCCTCTTCAGAATGTCTTCTCTTGTTCCAGCCCACTAATTCCCTCATAAAGCTCCCTTTCTTGAGCCGCTCCCCGAAGAAACCGCCTAACTTGTGCGCCAAAAGAGCTTCTCCTCTTTGAGGAAGTGCGCTGTGTGCGGGTTAGTTTGTCTCCTCCCGACTCCAAATGCTCCGCATGCGACCTTTTTATTTCCTCCGAATGGCGTCTGAATTCTATGCAGGAGTGGGTGTGACATTGGCACGACGGGAAGTACGCGGAAAACTCCCGTTTTTAAAACGTTTTTCTCCGCGCGAGTTTTCTCGTTTGGCGCCCGAGTTTTTTTGCCGGCAATGCCTCGCTTTTGACGCTACGCCTGCCCCCCCCAACTCTCTTGTCTCGTCCGGCCGTTTGCGTCTTGCCATTGGTCGTGAGATTATTTTCCGCCGTTCATTCCACCGCTCGTGTAACACTCTTTAACAGTTTCCATTCTTCCGTGGATTTTCCACGCAGCTGAAAAAGCTCTTCCAGATGGCACGCTGTATCTTTCCCTATTTTTTAAGAAGATGTTTAACTTCCTCGCCACGTAGTAATTTTGGCAGTATGTCTCCAGTGCATTTTTTGCGGATCAAAAGTAGATCCTTATTCCTCGCCCTCGTCTGTAACCCAGTTTTCTTAGGCACTCGTGGCGACCGTTGTTATTTAGATAATTACAGTTCATATTCCTTTGGGTTATGCACTGTGATGGCTTCTTATCAGCTGAAAAGCGTTTTCTTCGGGACCTAGGGAAATCCCTATACTATTTGATTTTCTTTAAAACTGTCACCAGAGAGAGATCCTTTTTTATCCAGGGTAAGGTGGGTTTGAAGTTGTGAGTCGTTAAAAAAATGTACACGTAAATAAATCAAATTTACGTTTGCCTTATTTGGAGAAGTGTATTTATCATTTTACAATTACCGGTTTAACTCTTTAAAATTATTGATGAAGTTTTGACCTCAAATCCGTAAAATTCAAGTGTATCACTATTTGTATAACTTTTGATGAAATGATAAATTTCTAGATTTTGCGAGGTTTTTCGAGGCCAAAATTCTTTAGTATAAATGATTTTTTTTTACATTTGGAGCCCAAAGTAGGATAAAATAATGTACGTATAGGGAATGTAATAGTATGAGATCAGTCTCCTAAGTGTTTAAACAAATATTAACATTCAAAGGTTGAACGGAGAGGAAACATGAAAGAGAACGGGGAACGTATATAAATGGGAATACCTTCAACTATAATATTGAATCTTAAGTTTCTGAGCAACTTTTCCCAATAGTTGGCGTGTTTTTCCCAAATGTTACTGTAAAAATGTTTATCTATGTAGCTTCTATGTTTTAGACGAACACCTGGAATGTTAAATCGACAATCGATACTCATGGATGTGAAAAAATTACTTCTTTAAATATACCTTTTCTTCTTTTGCAGGTGAGTCTGATGACAGTGGATGAAGTATTGAGGGGAAAAATCTAATTCCATTTCTGGCCCTTAAGTTGTGAGTAATTTTTATTAAGTATAATATACTCATTATTAGAATGAATGCAATGTTAATGAACTATGAACAAACTAGCGTGGCCGCTGAAATTATTATATAGCATTTGTTGTTAAAAATCAATAGTTGCTCCAGTTATATAAAGAAGGTAATGAGTGAAATGTGTAGTAATTAATAAGGATATAATTTATTGTTGGGTGAGTGGTGGTAGATTATTAAGAATATTAGATTCGTGTGTTTCGAACTCAGCCTTCTGGTCACTGATGTATAATGATAATCGGCAAATGGAGCTGGAATATATACTAGAGTGGCATTGTATGTAACGCCGTAATTTATAATTACAAATATTAAATCTGCAAACAGCAAAAATGGTGAAATGATGGGCATAATGGGACTATCATTATTGTTCTTTTCCTTGCGAGCTGGAAAAAATTTCATATTATTCCTGAACTCATGCTCGAGAAAATCATTTCTTTAGTGCTTGTAATAATGGCATACGTTATATGGTATATAATTGTATCATTTTCAACGCAATCGAAGCCAGAAATCCTTCCGCAAAAGTTTAATTTTATGCGTAGCCTGTTGAAAGTCTTAGCCTTTTCATTTTGCGCTCGGGTTTGCAGATAAATTCATTCACAGAATTTGTTTTCAAATATCTAGTTAAATTAATTTATCCAAAGGAATGTAAAACAAACTCTATCCCAAGGAAGGAAGTAATAAAACTACAGCCTAACTATCGGGCTCATAAACTTCGCCTTGATGATTATTTCTGCAAAATACAGGATAGCAGGTGTAACTCTTTGGAAGAAAGCGAGACGCGGCGTGATTCTTTCATTACCTATACATCGCACGTTCCTATAAATGCAACATTAATACGATTGCATGTCGTGGTTGTGTATTGCACATGTAATAATTTTAGACCTTTAATTTTACATTCAATATTCACTGCTTTAATCCGAATTCAAAATATTACTTGATGCTAATGAGCAAGGTCAAATTATTAAAACACAAAATATGAATATCTACGTAACTCTTCGCAAATTCAGAAGGACTGTCTCCCACGTAAACGTTTTTACATTCGCGCTAAATTTGGGCCAAATTTATGTTTGAATTAAGTTTAGCCCAAATACCGGCAATGAGAATCCTAATTTCAAATGACGTCCAAATAGTTATAGCTAGCCCAATTTACTAACTACAAAGTTGTAACACCATTCGGGGAAATTAAGCTAGTTTTGTGCTACTTTCGAAAGCTAATTAATTTACCAAATTCACTCCACATATTTCCCAAATTAGCGTTAGCTTATGTGAATATTTACATAAATGTTTTTGGAAAATTTATGAATCTTTAGGGTAAGTTGCACAATACCTTTCCTAAATAAATTCGGCAAAGTATAAATATTTAGACGCTATTTGAAGTTAGGAGTCTCATTGCCGATGTTTGGGCCAAGATTAATCCAAACATAAATTTGGTCCAAATTTGGCACAAATGTAAAAATATTTACGCGGGTTATCACTATTATTACACGGCCAGAAACCCGAATATTAAATCTATCTTGCGCGCTATAACACGTAGGGGAATTTATTTATTAATACAAGGGTAAAGTCAAATATGTCCAGAGACAATATTCTTTGAAATTCAAGTTGCATTGCGAAATATTACTACTGTTTGTTAATAAGTCCAACGCAGACCATATACTCAGACAACTTTATAAATCGCCAACATGCCGAGCATTGTAAATCATTAATTTTAAAGGAAAGCTTGGAGGGATTCAAAAAGTTACTCATGGCCTTGAGATTATTTATTCAGCGAAATTATACCCAGTAACCGCACAAATTACGAAGTGCCCAACCGTTCACGTTTGCTGACTGGCTGTTTAGAGTGAATCATCGTTTACAAAATGCACTTCAAACCTGTTTCAGTTTGTGGATTCGATTTGTGGATCAGAGTCTATAGATGATGCGTTGAGAATGAAAGTAAAAACCTTCTACCGACATGGGTAGTGAAAAGAGTCGGGTACATCAAATAATACGTAATTATCGATCGATTATTTATGTTCTTATTGCTCAATTGTCTGTTTTGAAGCAAAGTAATTGATTTTATCTGCCTTTTGTCTCCGAGCTCGAACGTATATTAGATTCACTCTCTTCATCGTTGATTGAGTATCTACCTATTATTTTAACTTAACCTATATTAAATATTATTTTAACTCGATGGAGTAGAGAAATTTCTGAGCTTCGACTTTATTTTTATTCTATTATTACAGTCTTAAGGTTCTACATAGTGAGCTTACACTGTCAATTTTTTCCAAAATATCATATGAAAGTTTTAAAATGTTTTTACTGATTTCTCGTGGAATATAACCTTAATGATGTCTAGTAAAATTCTCTCTGCTTTTCTACCGGGTCAGGGTCTCCATCTCCGCCGACATTTCGGTGGAAGACTTTTCCATCGTCCTAAGGGTTGTTGATAGTCTTCCATCGAAACGTCGGCGGCGGATAACATTACCCGGTCGGAATCCCGAGAGAATTTCACTGCAGTAATTCACCGGGAAAGCATCAAATCCTACTTCCTCATACCTAATTTACCGTTATTAGATACTTATGGATGACTTTCTGTTTGTGATGCACCTATAATTTAACACTACTATGTATTTACATAAGGAAAGGGGTGACAAAAATATCGTTGCATTCTTAATATTTTTCAGCTACTTGCCCGTTTAAATATCTATTCCATCTTTCTCCTTTATGGCAAATGTTTATGGAGGCTTTCCATTCAAGTTGTTTAAGTTAGCGCACATCGGAACACATTAGCGCACTTTAGCGCACACGAACGTCGTTGAATGTGTGCGCTGGCGAAATGTTTTGTAACCTGCTTGTAGGTAAAATTCTGTGGGTGAACAACAGTCACGTTCGAACATTTTGTTTAAAAAATTGTTGAATTCTTTCAAAATAAGTACTAAAAAACGTTATCTTTTGGTCCCTGAGTAATTAAACTCGACAACAATAACGGATTCTGTTGTCGACGATCTTTTGTTGTTTAGCGCACGTCAACTTTGCTCCCGATATGTTTTGAAGTGCGCTGCCTAGTGCGCAGGGTATTTAACGAATGGAAGGCAAGTGCGCTGTTGTGCTACGAAGTGATTAGCGCACTTGAGCAAATGGAAGGCACCCTACATTGTAACTTTCATTTTCCAAATTCTCCCATAACCACTGAATTGCGGCTCAGAAGCGTGGATGCCATCTCTGCTCCACTGCTGACACAAACACTTGATAGGAGTATTTCGTGGATAGCGGGGAAAACGCGGTGGGGGGTGGCAATGGTGGGCGGGTGGGGGGATGTTGGGGACGAGGAAAGGCCAAGAGCGCCGGCCGTCATCAGGGAGGCCGACATTTCACGCTGCCGCTGCTGCTGTCCCCAAGGGAAGGACCTGATAGGGGAAGAGGACAGGGTAGAAATATCACCCCTGGAAAACTTCCACGCTTTTGTCGCGGCGAAGGAGTTTGGTAGATTGGGGGAAGAGGTGAAGTGGGAGGGGAGAGTAGGGAGATTGGGGGATGACGGGAAGGTGATCGCGTAAGGAGAACGGAGGATATATTCGCTCTCGTCATAAGAACGCCCTACTTGTAAGGTCGTAAATGTATCTAGTGAAGTCACCTCACTCTCTTTTCTTCTTACAATCTTACTTAGGAATGTTCTGCTGTGACTGTGTGAGTCTTTGCAAGTAATGGATTCCACTTTTTCGCTTGAACTATTTTTTTTTAATTGCTTTCATTGTTGAAAGTCGTTAGCAATTAAGAAGTACGATTAAGATACTTAAACAAATGTAGACTATTCGAAGATTTTATTTTTTATGAACCATTTTCTTGACCGCAGTGCCATTTCTAGTGAGCTAATGTAATTTTAATTCAGTTCCTGTAGTTATTAGCTAAAAAATGAAAAAAAATGTATGTATTGGCGCTTAAATTTCAGTAACATTCAATTCACTGAGCATATTTGCCTCTAATACACGGTTTTCACGAAAATATCATTTACATTAGGGAGAGAAATATTTTTATCCTTGTTTAACCCATTCAACGCCATGTTATTTCATGATAATGATCGAAAAAATTACCGAGAAAAAGATGAGTCACTTACTCATACCAAACCGAGGACAAATATTTCTATAGGTACCCAGAATAAGAATTAATTGACATTCAAACCATTTTACGCAGGGACCACCTTAAGTGTTCTCGGTGAAATTAATGCGATTCCTTCCGTTAAAATATTCATTCCGGTTAAGAAAATATTAACACGATGCTCGTAGACCCATTTTGCCAAGGAGATATTTTTATGAATCCTTAACCCATTAGCTTCGGGAAGCGTAGGCAGTTATTAGTATTCTGGGGTGACTGCGGGTAAAATTCACATGTACAATGGATGCCTTAACTCTTGACGATTTATAGTATCTTTGTGTATGGACTTTTTGAAAAAAAAATATTTCAGTGAGCTGTAAATATAACTTACCAATTTTACAGTGAGGAAAACAGTCTTGATTGAATGGTTATTTCACTATTTCCAAACCTCGCGTGCATAGTAGGTATGTGGGGAAATTTTAAGTATTTGAGTTTGTGGATAGATTAATATTAAGCAGCAGGTCACGGAGGTCTTTCCGTGCTTCGATACCCGATACATTCGAATTTATTCTGTGGTGATCCCCCTTCGAACTTCACCTGATTGGTTGGTGCGGTTGCTGCAGTTGTGACATCGTGGATTTGGCACGACTACGGTGGAGATTTTTAATTGGAATCAAAGTAAAAATATCTGCTTGGGAGCCGCGTGGAAAAAAGTAGTATTTATTCCATCAGATGGAACGTAAAACTGTTCACCTTTTAGTGTCTGTCGTCAGTAGAGGACTAATATTGACTCAGGCTTTCTTTCCACATTTTATTCACTCCTAAAGAAACCATGCCTTTGCCATTCTGCTCAATCATCCTTAGTAACAAAAATGAAAGCACTGGTCGGTCAAATTTCCTATTAAGTAATGCTGCAACTACCTATTGATCCACCTTTCGTCATTATGTGTGAGCTGTATTCTTTTTTCGCACTTAAACGAACTAATTACAGTTAGGAACACAAGCCTGACAAGAACAGTTAGGATCACAAGGTTGACGGAGAAGAGAGAGGAGTGGAGAGCTGCAGCAAACTCAATTTTGGATTGATGACAACTGATGATAAATAAATAGTATGTAACCGTACAGTGGCTTGTTTGTGTACTATGTCTACATACTTAAAGTGTGTCTACTCACACCATAATGCATTTGCCAAGGAACAGAAATTTAAGGAAGGCTTTTGAGACCCCTTGGTTTCCGACATGCATCTAAAACTGTCTTGTTATTTTGCCTTGATTGAAAATGGTAAGGGTCGCGATGGAGTGTCATCAAGATATCGTTTCGCAGGGAATCCTCATTAATTGAGTCGGGTTTGTGCTTGCACTGAATGATCTGAAGGCGCGTCGAGGAATTTTTATTCCAACTTTTCTTTTATCCCTGTTAGTCCATACGCTAATGCATTTTTTTTGCTTTCACATTTTACTCTCATGCTGTAAATAGAACTAGGTACATATGACTAATTGCGTCGTAAAGTTGTCATAACCTGGTGCTGAAAAATAACGCGATAGCGATATTTTTCATCAACAAGGAGAGGATTATTGGCGGAATGACACTCTCGTTTACGTTTGAGCCACACATTGGGCTTTATATAACATTAATAATATAATAATTTATTTTTGAAGAAAATTATGCTCTATGAATAATTCATAAACGTACGCTTTGGCAAGATATAGACAAGACATGAAAAGAAAGGAAGACAGGTGGAGTATTGGAGAAGTCAACAAATGAGAATGAAGGATAATATAAAAATGCTAATGGCGTAAAAAAGTTATGCATCGCTTTTCGAGTAACGTAAAAAAGGGCGGTAGTACTTTTATGTACTACCAAACCAAAAATTCACTCGACAGAATGAAAATAGTAAAAACTGCATCCTTGATTCAATATAACCGTCAATTTGAAGCTATAACAAAAAAAAACACGTAAGACACAATACCTGATACTTTAGTGAGATAAATTCCGAGATTACACTACGGAAACTATTTTCCTCGGACTAAATGAACATTTCTCGCATTCCTATCCCTCTGTAATGCTTCCTCCAATATATTTGTGTGCATATTACATCAGTCATCTGAGAAGGGCACTCAGGGCAGCCGAGATGTTCCCAATGACGAGGAAATTCGAGGGGAAGGGGTTAGAGCGATCGCCTGATTGCCGGCCTTGAGATGGGTAGCATGGCTCGTATCGTGCCTGGCCCTCATCACTGACGTCTGTTTATGACGTTTGGAATCGTGGCCTTTTCCATTGATGGCGTTTGCTCGTGAATAATTTTTTATTTCCCCTCCTCATCTTTTTACTATTTTGATTCCTAACGTGCTAGAACATTTGGTTGCCTTATCTCATGCTCGCGATAATATTTAGTATCCTAGTTGCATTATAGCCGATAACAAGGCATTCGTGCCGCGCTCGTGGTTTTCACCTTGATAATGATCAAACCGTCGTTATATCCAGTTATAGGTTTTTCTCGACGGCTTCTTTCACCTCTACTGAATGAAATATGTATTTTTTGTAGTATCACATGCGTTGGAACAGCCGATTGCCTATATTTACTATCCAACTATTATTACATGCGTTATTGTCGTTTACTTTCATGGGGTAAGAACGAATGCTTACCTGGATCGGCCAGTGACATTAGCCCCTCTTCATGTTTCAGAAATTCAACGAGATAGCTCCAAATATACCACTGTTAAACACGAATGAGCGAGTGCTTTGGATTTTAAACTCTAAATGATTATGTCTTACGTATTTTACGGCCACCTTATAAAATTTCGTAAATACCAATACTGAATAGTGCCTGTTTTCAGTTACCTATAGGTATACTATGTAGAGGCCATTAGTTAGCTTGTATTAGTTGAAAATTCCACAGAGGAAAAATAATTCGCCTTGACCGTAACTCGAGCTCGGGTCCCTCGATATCGAGCCAAGTGCTTAAGGCAGTTAAACTTAAGGATTGTTTCTTGGGTATAAAGAAACAAGGTGTTCAAGACTGCTGGACATGTAACAATGTAGGGAAGCAGTGCTAGGCGGGCGCTTAGCGCCACAGTCCACGAGGTTAAAGCAAAATTTTGAACACAATGAGGTTCTCGCTCTTTTTGACAAATTTTGTGGGTACCGGGGTGCGATGTCCGCGATTCACATTAGTTCGATTGGTGCGTGCACATAAGTGGGATTTCGCACTGATGTGCCCTTGCGGGTGACTCCACAAGGGTAACACCGTGACTAGTCCCTAATCAAAATTTGTGTGTTAGTGATTTTTCTCGATTTTGATGTGTACCCTACTTTTTCATTCACACCGTAGATGTCATCATCATCATCATCTGTATTAATCAAACCAAGGGTTGTGAATCACATAACGTTTGGGGGAAGAGGAATCGGGTTTCCCGCCAGATAGCAGCGTTGTTCATCATCGACGTTTTGAGAAGTAAACATTAGTAGTAAAATCGTCATCAGCGTGAATTCACTCTGAAGATCTACATCTACATCTACATATTACCCCTCAAGCCGCCTCAATAGGCGTGTGGCGGGGGGTGTTAGGACACCAGCCGTTTAAAGATAAAAAGGAAACGCTCTAATGAAATTACGCCTAGCATTTATGAAGATGATGTCAGACGTAGCAAGATGATGTCAGACGTAGTCTTCAAGACGTCAAATGCTGAATAACTCTGCCCTCTGTTGGGAAACTCGAAATCTCTCCCACCAGTCTCTTGGCCGGGAAAACCTGAGATCCGTCTGAAAATTTTAACATCCTTCATACTTGGTATTGATTTCGCAATGAAAATCTTAGCGTGGTAAATATTATGGAATTTTTACAGGAAAACTAAAACAGAAGTTGATTTCGGAAAAAAATCATAATCGTATCGTCGCGTACATCTCTCAAATACGTATATGGTCACTTTGCGTCACCTGAGATCCTTGTGAAAAGTTTAACATCCTTCATACTGGGCATTGATTTCGCAATGAAAATCTTAGCGTTGTAAAGATTATGGAATTTTTACAGGAAAATTAAAAGAGAAGTTGATTTCGGAAAAAAATCATAATCATATCGTCGTGTACATCTCTCAAATACGTATCTGGTCTCTTTGCGTCACCTGAGATCCTTTTGAAAAGTTTAACATCGTTCATACTGGGCATTGATTTCGCAATGAAAATCTTAGCGTTGTAAAGATTATGGAATTTTTGCAGGAAAACTAAAAGAAAAGTTGATTTCGGAAAAATACATAATCATAACGTCGCGTACATCTCTCAAATACGTATCTGGTCACTTTGCGTTCCCCTCTCTAAATGGAACGCATTAAATTCAGACGGCGCGACACAACCGCCATCAGAGGTTTACAATACCGTGAAACGCGTTGGATTTTCGCTTTTTGAATTTTTTCTCCTCGATATTTCAAGTGGGGGATGCGTTATCTCTTCCGTCACCGAAGAGAGGCATATCGTGGTGAGAGGGATAGGAAGGGCGGGGAGAAGTGGGAATTTGCGAGTCCGTCCGTGGAATGAAAGCATGTCTGCGAAGAGCTCATTAGTTCGGGGAACAAGAGTTGCAGGGATTTGAATCCGTTCATGAAACGATGGAGAGATTCCATGGAGCGCAGGGAGAACGAAGGGAATTGAAGTGTGGGAGAGAATGAGAAGAGCAAAGAATGCGGAGGAATAGAAGAAGGCTATTTCAGTATTAATGGGAAAAGTGCGATGGTGGGAAAGGCACGGGATTATAGGCTCATTAACCAGTAATTGTTTTATTAAATTGGGGGCTCTAAATTGAAATTTAAAGCTTCCGCTGACAATTGCTCTTTTTAAACGTAGCCTCAAAAGCAGGAAATATTTTGTTCGCCTGAAAAAATTGCATAAATTGTGAAGTCTATTCCAGATATCCACCGGGTCAAATTCTGCATTGCTGCCGACCAGTGTCGTAACCACGGGGGTTTCATGGGGTATTTACCTTCTTCAAATTTTGAATTAATATATTTTAATTAGGGCTCTAAAGGAGAAAGTTCAATTAGTTTTATCTTTTTTGAGAATGGTTGTTTCATTTATTCTTCGCAACTTTTTCAATTAATATTATTTTAATTTTCAACTTATAGAAATACCTATAAAAGTTTGGATCTCACACTGCGTTTGCCTATTGCACTCTTAATTGCATAAGCACAAAATGTTGCTTCTTATTAAAACACTTTTAACACCCCTTATCTAAAGCTAAATAACAGCGTTGACAGCAATGGAGAATTTGACCTAGTGGAGATTCCGAATATAATTCACAACCAGCATGCGACGCGACGGAAAGTATCTGATCTTTCTTCATAGCAGAATTTTTTAAAAATCCATGCTTGAAACAAACGGATTACTATTTTCAGTGATCTCCCAGAGCAATATCGCGTCTATGTTGGTGTACATATATACATAATTTGAGCAAGACTTGCGCTCATGCAAAATAGGCTAATAATTTCATAATACGTTTTAATAAGTGGCTTCAAGAAAAGGGTCAAATCTAATAATATTCGGAAATGCCTAACGTGGTAAGAGATTACCTTTCTTCTCTCCCTCCTTATTCCCAAGTTCAAAGAAAACTCCCTCCCAAAAACAATCCCTTAACCCCTCCTCCTCTTCAAGCCTCATTCATGGTCTAAAATGCTGTATTTTGTTATTGTTAACTTAAATATGACGCAATTAACGTTGAAATCATTCGGTGAAGTGAAAAGCATAAGTAGATTTGTACAAATTTATTTCTTTTCATCATGCTTTGCATAGAAGAATCCCACAAAGTATCGCTCGCCTCCTTGAGTTTAGTAGACAACAGAACTATGAACAACATTTATTATGTTAGAAAGCTGTATTAGCTGCATATCTTTGACGATGGAACTTAATTTTATTCATATGGTATTATGATAGACATAAATTTTCGATTATTTTTATTTTAAAACCCTCAAAAAGCATAAGATGCCCCTTAGTATTTTGACTACTAATACGCCGCCAGGATTAAAATCAGTATTGCCACCGCTGATGACGAAAATAACTTCGGCACCAACCTCTAACACAATTTTTTAAAAGCTGTCCCCTCATTTGTATCCCCGCACTTGGCTCCTCTGACGCCGCTCTCATCATTTCTTCTGGATAATTGTTTAGAACCAAGGGACGGAGATAGTGAGCGCAAGAAGATCTCCATGTAGAGCATTGTCCTGGATAGCTCAGAGAGGAGGATGGTAGTTAATGGGTGAAAAAGGGACCACTAAATGGAAGGAGGGGTAAGGATCCAATCGAGGAAAACGAGGGAGGGGAAAATAGAGTGAATAAATCGGGCTTGGGGTTAGGGTGTGGAGAGGTAAAAGTGTGGGTTAATGGGAGGAGGAAATGGGCGTGGCGAAATCCTGGTGAATGGCATTGTTGTGGATGACGGAATGGCATTGTTGGAGGAATAGTGATTGGGGAGCGGAAAGAGGGATAAAGATGGATAAAGAGAGGAACGGCACAGAAAGAGAGAAAAAATACTTTACGCCATTTTAGGGCCACGAATCCTTCGCATTGCATTGGCGCATGGCGCTAATCTGAGAGCAGGGGCAGAGTCCTGGTGATGAATGTGCAAAGTATGAGCGAACATTCAGTTGGATGTAAACTCCCCCCCAAAAGTTTGCATTCAGCGTTCGCGGCGGCCGGCCTATTAGCCGGAATGATTTTACATCGCACCAAAATTGGATTGATAAATGACGACGGAAGGGTCATTCGCAGGCCATGTGAAAAATTTCTGGTGAGTAAAGAAATATATATGTAAAATCACCAGTCAAAACCTTTTTTTCCTTTCATTGAGCTGGTGAAGGGAGTTGGCACTGAGGATTGCGATATAACTCTGAGTACCCTTGTGGACATATGGGCGGCATAAAACGATTGGAGAATAATTTTACTGCTAATGGAAAAACCCATGGCAATGGCATGTGGCTACAATGCTAGGGGAAAAGAATACAAATGGGCGTACGGCAAATATGTTTTTGCATTCATGAGCTTCCGTGTAAATGTTGAAAAGGCATGAACTTCACGGACATGAAAAAGATAATTGAACGTGCACGGAGAAACAATCAGCATACTAGTACCGAAAAATCAAGAAACTATGTGATATTCGTCCTTACTTTTTACCAAATCGCTTGTGAGGAGCTGTGCTAGCTCTCGTCTCGACTCTAAAAGATAAAATAATGCAATTCAGACACAAAAAATTCTATTGTATGGAAAGATTTATCTCTAAAACGGTTCCAATTTTGTTGAGAAACACCATATCTTGAAGGGTTTAAGGTACGTTAAATTTTTTGGGAGGTGTCAGATCTTCGGGAAAATCGTTAATGGCCTATTTTGAGCCCAGAAAAGATTTCCGGGCCGAATCATGAAACGATTGAGCAATGGGAACTTCAAAATGGGGTTATTTTTATTTCAAATATTATAAATAATGGAAAAAGCTCTTCATACAATGACAGTTTGACTAAATGGCGTGAGGGAGTTAAAATTTTCTTTGCTTTAGCGTGCGATTTGTTCTACCTGGTCTGTAAATTGTGACTATTGGGATGAAACTAATTGATAATTTATGCCAAGATATTAGGACTCTTGCGAAAAAGTCTTGCATATGCACATACCATATGATATGTCACTCAGTTAAACGGTAGCAATTTAATATCAAATTTTAAAATTACAGTTTGCAATCCATTTTATTTGGTAAAATTCTAATTGAGCTTCTATAAATATTTTATTTTCCTAAGCAACATTTTATTCAAATAACGCAGTTGATTGGGTGTGATTCACCGGTACCTATGCTAATATCTGATATAAGCCTGACGTGCATATTCTTGACTTTTCTATGAGTTATTTTGCATATTGATTGTTATGCATGTCCTTTTAATAGTCCCTTACGCCTGACGGAATATAAATTTAATAATAGTGCTAAAAATTATTTAATTAAAGTGAAAATAAAACACGGTATTTTAGCATTTTGGTCGCCCTTTTCAAGATAATCTCCATTGTCACGGCCAATGTTGCATTCGAGGTTCGAGGTAATGACGCGTTATTTCATTTACGGAAAAGGATAAAAAGGTGTCGTCCGCCTCATTAGGTGAAAAAAATTGCAAGCCTTTTTTTGTCAGCGTTGACCATTAGAGTCAAAAAGAAGAGCGAGAAACCTACTCTTGCGGTGGACCATTGACATTTTTTGTACAAAACATTTGAAAATCAGATTTTTTAAACGATCATACGAATACTCGATGACTTAATGTTTTTTTCCTCTCCTTCACCTACCTCTACCTCCTTCACATGCCGTTAGGTATTTGAACTTGTATTTTTATTAAGATTTCAGTTACTCTCATTGCTTGATAATTACCTACTGTCTTTTTATTCGTATTACTCGTTTTTTCACCGCGAGGTAAGACGGGTGAATTTTATAGGTTGAATTTTTCAGATTTCATCGATTTCGCTTGCCTGTAATACTACCATTCAAGGTGGTCAATCTAAACTCATAACATGGTTGTTCAATAATAATCACGGAACCTCGGTTACGGACAAATAAAAAAGTAGACAAATAAGCATCAAAGCTCGCGTTGGAATTTTTGCGAAGAAGTTTTTTTATCTAACACTGAAAATAAGCTAGGAGACGAAGTCTCCAAACGTTAAACAATTGATATAAAAAAGACAATTTTCTCGAATATTTTAGAGAAAATATTAATACCACACTTTTACGTTCTAATTTTACCAAATATAAACTACGTTATAGCGATGACTTATGTGTACATTGGGTTTTTTACTTAGGGAGGGTCACTGTTCAAATCGACGTAATGCAATAAATATTTGCCACATTATGGGCTTGTATTATTTCAATTATCTACCGCAGCGTTAGGAATATCTTTCACTAGTATTTGGTGAGCTCAATGTTGAACTGCGAATCAATAGATCGAATTTCACCGATATCACTGATATTTTGATGTGAATTCAAATTGCAATGCGATTCAAAGCTATACCCAAGTATAGCTATAACCGAGACGATCTCCCATATAACACATTTCACAGCTGAATCGCCCAACTGGTGGTCACGATAAGATCCTTAGAACCCGATGACTAGTATTCCTTATGGCTCACTACTAGTTTTGACTTCGTAATAGTCAAATCACACAGCGGCTACAGAATGTATCTATAATGAGCAATATTACATCGAGAACAGCAAAATCAATAACGCTCTGAATTTCCGTTGCATGAAGGCTAACAACCCGAGTCAACACGCATGTGGAAACTCGCATCTGTTTTTTTTATTACAAACCATTAAAGTATTACTGGGCGACACTCTTCAAGCGCCAGAAAAAGTCTCGCTTGGAGGGCTTGGGACAAAGAATCGACTTGGGAATATTTTTAGCCAACGAGTTCCACCCTGAAAAAATGAAAGAAGGCACACTGAGGCGCCGCAAGAAAAACGTCCACGCCAGTTCCTCTCAAGAACTCATTATTTCCTTCACCTCGGAGAAACCTTCGGGGAACTAAAAAGGAAAAAGAAATGTATTTCTGCCGTGTTTCATACAAAAAAAATGGCCTTAATGTCTTCTTCCACGCCACGATTAGGTGAAGAGAGGCGCTTAATTTCTCCACCGCCAACAGGCAACTTCCTTATTTCTTTTTAGTTTCCCTATTTCCTTCATTTCTGAATCACTTAATTTCGACCACCCTGCCCCATTAAAACCCCTTTTATTTACTCGTTGCGTTTCTAAGAGACTTTTCGAGCCCAACCTTCTGTTCATTTCAATTAATTTCATTAAAAGGCAGTTCATTTCATTAAGGTGACAAGATTCACGAACTAACCTCCTCTCCATCTCCTCCCAACCCACAACTACTTGACAAACTCTTTGGCTCTAATTGAACACATCCTCCTCCCTCTAGAATCCAACCCCCGGTTTCAGCGGACTCTTTGTTCGCATTAAGATATGAGCATAAACTAAGTCATATATTTATGACAGTCTGAAAACACCTCATTGTGAGATGCAAAAACTCACTTGAGATCATTCCCATGACAAGCACGTGTAGCCGAAGTTGGCCGTTGAACTATTCGTACCTTTACATCAATAAATGAATGTGTACTTCGTTTAATCCAAACTTTTTCATTTATGACCACTTTTTTTACAGTCATTGTCATTATCGAGGTGCAATAGCTCTGAGATACAGCAACTCAGAGGACTGCGAGGGGAGGGGAGGTTTGCTTTTTCCTGGTGTTAGCAAAGAGGAGATGTTTGGAGGTTAGTTTTCATTGGTGAATTGGACGGAGGGATAGAGATAATTGAACGAAACGGTGATTAAGACATGGCAACATTCTTTGATAACGTTATTAACGTCAGTATAGGGTTTTTTCACAAGTCCGGTCATTCACCAGGTTAACACATCCCGAATAAACAATTTCAAAATTCCAGAATATTAAATTTACTTCCTTTTCCCTGCACTTGTAATATCTCCAGATGAAAATCACTCCTATGTCCATTGTCTTAGAAATGTATGTCAAAATTAGATGATTTGTCAATGCGAACGCTAGCCTTTGTACATTGATAATTACTGGGTTAATGACTGTGGGAACCATTGTCGGAAATAAAAAAGTGTGGAATATACGAAGTACAATTCCACTTAGTGACAATACATGAATCAATTCTCTAAAGTTACGCCGAAAACCTTAGGACTCGGCACAGTTTTACGTCTTTCGTCGTTCTGTCAAAATTAAATAATCTAAAACCAAAAGTGCTTTCTTAAGAGACTATTACTTTGCCTTCTAAAGTCTCTCCGCTTTTCGGATTTTAAAGTCAACAAACCCAGGATCCTCTGTACCTATCCCATCAAGAGGAAACAAAGTCTAGGAAACCTTGGGGTCACTGTAATGCCAAGACTCAAATATTATCCCTGCCAATCCTTTTTAGGCTATCCTGAGTTTGGATTATTTATCTTACAAATATTCAATGCATGTAAACGTAGCACCATTGAGTTTATGGAATTGCAACTTTCTAATTTAAATCTGCTAAGTAATATTTTCACTGCACTAGGCATTCTCTCACCTTTAAACACAAACCTTGTCAAACATCCCATAAACACTTATGCAGCAGCATTTCCACAGAAGAGTTATTCACGAAAAGTACTTGTAAGAAAACCATCTCAGCTTCTGTTATCCCTGCTCACTCCGCCATATTGAAGCGATCACCCTGAAACGTACATTTAGCTAAGACTGTGATTTTCTTGCGTAGGATGGCTCCTTAAATGGCTAATTTTTCGAGCGATCTGTCAGCATAGTTTTGCCCATTTCCGATTTCATTGTGAATTTGGGGAATAAAAATGCACTCAGAGGACGATTTTAAAATGGAAGTGTTGAATATTGACCCATCTAGCCAGTGCTTGTTGAAATAATTTTTCCATGCATATTATTTATTATTCTGAGTAATTATGCACAAATAACTGATTAACGAGTAACAATGATTATGATAAATTAACTCTGGTAAAAAAAGTGTTACTATTGTTGCTAATGCTCGCCGGTACAATCAGAATTTCCATTTAATTTTCAAAGCAGTCACCTATGCTGAAGTCACCACGATTGAGTCACTGCCTGTAGCTTTATGTGTACGCAGCGGGTTTCCCGCTATTATTTGCCACCATTCCATGTGACGTGCCCGGCGCAGGATTTGCAGGTCAATCTCGGTGAAATTAACGTTCCCTTTTGTTCAAAGCTGGGGTAGGAAATTCAAAATTATATCTTTAATAATTTGTGGTTTTTTCTAGAATTCCATAATTTTCCAGGATATTCCATCATTTGTCCAAGACTTTTCCATGCTCGACGAAAGTCAATAACTTTACCCGGTTTATCAGGTTTTCAAGGTCAACGAACACCTTGATTCCAGGAATGTACCTGAACTTCTTTAAGCGATGTGTCCTTACTCAACTTACACTTCCTTCTACACCACCAATATCTATCTCTGTCCTCTTTCTCTTTTTCAGACCTTCCCAATCCTCTTTCTCTCTCTCATTTTGAATCCGTCTTCTTCTTCTCTCGTCCGCTTCGGGCGGAAAATCGGCTGGCCACTCCCCCTTCATTCGACCAACTACCTTCGAGGCCCATCCCACCCTCAAGCGACTCCTTTGCCCACCATTCCGGCCAGATTAGCGCATTTCCTCGCTCTTTTGTCCGAAGTTTTCCATTTGGTGGGGGTTAAAATGGGGTCAAGCGCTCTCCCATGCGACCGCCCTGGCGAGGTCTGATTTTTTGTTTTTATTATTCGTGCTCCTCGGGATCCAAAGGTCGTTTCCAACGCTGCCGGTAGCACCCACTTCGAAGACCTTAAGAGGTCCATTATTTATTAATAATTTCTTCTTTCATAACGGCTTTCCATTCCCGTGGTACTCCCTCCTCTTAATCGTTCCCCTCTTTGTTGGTAATAATCAAAGTTTGAGGATGTAGTCAGGAGGTGTGGACAGGGAAATAATTGACTACAAAGAGGGGAGGTGGACTTCCCAGCAAACAACTTCCTCCTTAAAGACCGCGCGCCTCTTCTTAACAAAAAAATGTTAACTCTCTTAAGCGCTTTCGCTGTCCCGAGGGACAATGTATTCATTTTTTTTCATCTCCGTGCTTGAATACTCCTCGTAACGTCACTCATGGTTAAAAAACGGGAAGCCTGATTTTGTGGTAGACCAGATGTGGTCGCCTGTGATGACCTCCTCTTCAAGAACACTAATTCCGTTCGTATCGAACGAGGAATTGTCAAGGGCCACGCTCAGAGGGTCGTATATTCAGTTCCATATTGTCCCTCGTTCAAGTCAATATTTACATCACTGAATGTGTCTCCATTGTGAGGAAGTGTTTTATTACTTAGCTGTGACGTTTGAAAGTTCGGTGATTATCATTTAAAATATAATTCTCCATGAGTACCCTTCAGAGAATAATTGCCACAATGACCAAGGGTTAGGACATGTATTTGGTTGAATATTAAGCACTCTTGACTTCATTATGAGGCATGAATGAATGGGGTTTTTGTTGATACTTGAGGACAGTTAATATTGGAATCAGGGTATCCTGTGGCAGTGGGCAACGGGGTAGAATTCGTCGGGAGTTTCTTGGGAGTTCGTGGTTTTTCTTTTTTTTTAATTCGTCCCCATAGAGTTCAGAACTTCCTTTGATGGGCTACCCTTTTATTCCGTTAAGAGCTTGTTAAACTTTCAAAGAAATCTTAATGGTGAAGTAATTTGAGTAGTTAATCGCTGTAACCATTCTGCCTATCAACTTTGAGGACGAGTCTCCTTTGGCTAAATTCTTAATTAGTTCTTTGTTAACTCTTTATACCCTTTCTGCGGTTTTCAGGGCGTTGAGATGCATGGGAAGCGGGCGTTATGAGAATTGTAAATGCTAACATTAATTGTAACATCTTTGGAATGACTCATCCTAAATTCTGCTAATGCGTTTTGAAACTCTTTTCAAAGATTGATAACTTAAGAGATACTTAACTTAAGAGAGAGATAACTTAAGGACGAGAGTAACTCTTAGCGAAATAAGATTTTAATTGAGAAATTCATAATCTGGAGGTAAATATTACATAGATATAATGATAAGTGATTAGTGATTAGACTAGTTTTAGTATTAGATTAGTTGATTAGTAGTAGTATTATATTAGTGATTATACTAGTGATTAATAATGATGTCCGAAATTATACAAGTAGAAAATAAATATAATGGATGACTAATGGATGGGCATGAACGAATGAAAGAGGAACTGTACGCCAAAAGCTACTTTCTACGAGCCTGATTTAATGCGTCTTAAAAATCAGTTTACAGCCAAATAAGTTTTAATAGACATGTTCTTCACTTCCAAAAATTATATGCTATATAAAAACTGTTTATAACGCTCAACGACGTCTTCTGATTCCCAAACTCTGTTGCAGTTGGTCATAACATTGCTCTTCTTCCAGACCTTTCTCCATCATCTTCGTTTTTTAAGCCCTTCAATCCAGCTCTCCCCTTAGATACTACATCAGCTCTCCCCTTTTCCTTTTTCCCGGTAGGAGTCTATAACGTGGACTTGTTTCGTCATCCTCTCATTTACCATCCGTTGATTATGTCCGTTCGTTGAATATATTCAAATCATGTCAAATATGTTCAAAGATAATGTCACGTGTGCATGTCCAAAAAATTATGAAAACGAAAAAATCTATTTGAAAAATGGAAAAAAAGAAAAAGTGGGATGCAAGTTGGGATGCCATCTCTTGATTTATAACCTGTGTGATTGTCGCTTCAAAGTGGGAAGGGAAGCGGCAAGGTGGTGTGAAGCACATGAGCTGGGAGCGGGTTCCCGTCTTCATTTTCGGCACCTGGATCCTAACTCACTTTACCCAACTTTTGGTGTTTCAAGATCCAACTTTCATTTCCTTGCTAGGAATGCTCCATTCTACTATGCGATCCCTTAAATAAAACCCCTGCCTATCCTGAGCAGCGTTACGTCCGTCAACATTCTCAGCCACCGTTGAAAAACTCTTCTTCTTCCTTAATTGTCGGTTATTTCTTCTTCAGTTACGGTTAGCCTTCACTAGTTTAAGTAGCCGCACCATCTTTTTCATGGCCAACCGAAGTGTCTACCAGCTTTGGGTAGTTCTATTTCTATGTGATACATATTACTTATATATCGCTAATCATGTTGGTTAAGTGCTCGTTCCTTTCTTTTTCTGTTTAAGTACCCAACAATTTATATTTTCTGTAATACATGATATCCTTATCTATTCTCTTCTTTCACTGCCTTACAGTGTTTTCCTGTAATTCTTCGAAGTATTCTACTGTGATACGTGCTAATCTGTTGCTTGTCATTTTGTTGATAATACCTATAATAGATTTTATTTCTTTGGCTAACAGCATAAGAATAAATACCGAATACACAGAAAATCATATCATAGGTGACAGGAAGTCCAAAAACATATATTTTAAGGATTGTAAATAATATTGTGAATTCAAAGAAGTTGAAAAATTTTTATAGCGTTCATAGTTATTTAGATCTAACAATTAATACGTTTACAGGGAGTTTCAGACGGTTCACATAACAATATATTTAATTCAACATGTCTATAAATATACATAGCTGTATTTGTTACAAGAGAGTTAAACAATAATAGTGTATGCTATTATGTGTTTGCTCCATTCTTGCTTTTTTTAAGTACCTGTGTATTTATACTTTCTGTTTTGCATGATTTCCTTATATGTATCTTCTTTCTCTGTTTAGCAGTTTTAGCCTACAATCTTTCGAACTATATTCATCTCTTCTGTTTAGAGTCATCTAGTCTTGGAAGTATCCAGCCACGTCTCAGCTGTGTAAAGGCCATATTCCACTTCGTAATCTAAAATCTTTTAGATTTTATACAATTGTACCATCTCACGAAGATTGCAATATTTCCCTACAGAATTGTTACCTCTAGGATTGAAACAGAATGCTTTAGAACTGCGCCTACATAATGAAATAAACGATTGTGGCGTTGCTTGCTGACATGACTCTAAAATCGCACATTTTTGGTAAAATGCGTGATACCGAAATTAAATATACTACGAAAAAGAAAAAGAATTGTTTGCTTAGGCGTTTTAACTTAAATAAGGAAGAAGCAAACTGTGTGGGTGAGAACCTGGCTAAAACGTTGACCAAATCAAGGGTACTACGAAAATGTGTGTTTAGAACGCCCGACTGATCGTCGGAAGAGGTGCACGGATGTACAAGCAGTAAACACGGAATGGAAAAACGGATGTGAGTATTCATGGAGAAAAACATAAGCACATCGCATTCTAAATCCTTAAATACAAAACCTACAGTCGAACGAAAATAGAAACTTTCCGATCCGTTCCGGCCAATGCCTAAGATTCTTAATCCAATCCACCCCTTCTATTGCAATGGGCGTTTACTCTTTAGGACTACTATTGCGTGGTCTTGTTTTCTATTAGCCACTAAATTAATTTATTTACGCTCTGTATTTTTTGTTTTTCTGACCTATTTTAATTTTGGGGTAATTAGGTTACTCTACACCAAAACATTTAGCTGAAGTTAGCCTAAACACAGGCTAAATTCAGGCCTTGTAGGCTATATAAACACATATCTATCCATCTAACACACACAGACTTTAAGGGTATCTAAACTTCCCTGAATTGTAAATACAAAAATTATATTCTCGATTCACGGAAGAATAAATATTATTTTTGTTCTTTTTTAGAGGAATATGGCTTTAAAACTCTTCCTGTCGAAAACCCTCTTTTCTAAATTTCCTACCCTCCCTTCCCTCCACCCTCGTGGGCTCATGTCCATACTATCGACGAATCGCGGGAAAGGAAGCTTTTGGGGTAAGTGGGTGGTGTCGAGTGGAGGCGAGAAGGATCGATTCGCGTGGTTTGGGTTGCAAGTGAGGAGAGTGGTTTGGAGGCGGGTGAGGGACGCGAAACTCCTCAACTGAGAGTTCTTTTCAGTGTAACAGTCGTCGGAAGAAAGTCGGAACAAGTCGTAGCCCCTGCGGGAACGGACTCGTGGCAAAATGCGATAGTACTTTCGACGGTGTGAGTGGAATTGCGCTTGGCTATGTGTTCCGCGAAAGTAGGAAATAGGCACTAAATAGCGTAATAAGGTGGTTAGGAGCAGAAAATGAGGGTCATGCATTATTTTTTGAAAAAGGCACTATTACGTGAATTCCATGTGCTTAAAGGTACAGGATAAAAGTTCAGTCGACAAACAATGTCGTTTTATAGACGTTTTTATCGTTAAAAATAACTCTGGAGGGGAACAAACTGGAGCGAGTAGAGCAATTAAATTACTTGGGTAATACGTTGGAAGAAAATGGGCGTAGTAGCGATGGCATTAAAAGGAGAAGAGTGCTAGCGGAAGCAGCGCTCAGGAATAGGAGGGAGCTGAAGACGGGTACCTTAGGTAGGGATACAAAAAGAGGTTGGTAAAGAGTTTAATATGGAGTGCAGCATTGTATGGTGGAGGGACATGGTCTCAAAGAAAAAAACGCGAATGAACTTTAGACGTTCGAAGTGTGATATTGGAGGAGGATGGAGAAGGACTGTTGGATGGAGAGGAATATAAACGAGGTATGGTGGGTAAGGAGGGGAAACTCCTGGAGTAGATTAGGAGGAGGTAGAGAAGGTGGATGGGGGGTAATGAGGGGCTAAGGGTTGCTTAAGGATGTTTTAGAGGGGAGGATTTTGGGTAAGCCAGGAATAGGAAGGAGAATACGTTTTAAGTACGGAATGAAGAAGGGTAGGATGTATGCTGAGATGGAGAACGAAATTGTGGAGATAGATGGGGTCCTGCGTGTAAAATATCTATAGAACTTTTACCCACTTCCATTTAAGCCATTCTTAACCGATAGATTACCTAAGTAATATTAAATAATCAGGGTTTTCACAGACCGGGAAAACCGAGAGAACCGGGAAAAGTTAGGGAATTTAAAAATGATTATGGAAAACCTGGAAAAGTCAGGGATTGTTTTAATGCGACCAGGAAATTTCTTGAAGTTTCAACCTTATCCGCGTCATTTTTATAATTCGGTGATGTATATAACGAATGGTTTTAATTAGCGTGTAAACGATTTACTAAGATCGCGTATCAAGCATAAATAATGCTGTATTCCCGTTTAATTCACCTGCGTTTTTGGAGCAAAGCAAAAAAATGAAGTTTCTACTTGTTATTTAAGCTCCTCTTTCTTAGGTCACAGAACAGCTACAGATCTGCTGCAAGTTTTTTTTTTTTAAAGAAAGTTCTGGTCTGAACTTAAAGAATCTCCTCCAAGTCTTATGGATGGTCCCCATGTTAATTTAAAATTTGTGACAGACCTCACACCTTCAATCCATGCATGATGTTGATGATCCCTTGCTTGTCTCTATGGGCTCATGATGCCTTCATTCTAGACATAATGCTTTTAAAACTGGAGAAAAGCCACTGGATGGAATGTGGTACCCTTTCTTAGGGCTTGCTGTAATTTGCTCAAAGATATGCCTGCGAGGAGGAGCGACTACAAATATTATACTGAGAGTTGTACATTCCCTAGGAAGTTCCGCCCAGTTAGGTGGCTCAACAATGCGGATGTGGCTAAAACCGCGTTGAAAATTCTTCCAATTTTGAAGAAATTTGTTAGTGCCATGGAGAGGGATGGCAAAAGGGTGACTTCTCGCAGCTATAAGGAAATATGCGAAGGAATAAAGGACAAACTCATGAAACCTAAATTAGCTTTTTTTCTCGTGTTGCTCGCATTGTGGAGCCCTTCCTTTGTTATTTCCAAAGTAATGATCCAAAGTAATTTCCAAAGTAATGATCCATTTTTCTCCTTTCTGTACACTGAACTAACTCGTCGTATGGTGGATTAAATGTCTTCGTTTGTGAAGGAATTCATGCTCGAGAATGACAGCTGTATTGACCAAGTCAATATTGAAATGAGTGACAATCTAGTCCCAGTAAAACGTTTAAAATTAGGACATTCAGTCAGAGTTGAGCTACGCAGTGTAGTTCTTAAAGATGCCGAAATATTTGCATTCAAGAAAGAATGCAGGGTGTTCTTGAAGAATATGTGCTTAAAATTGATTGAAAAGTCACCATTTAAATATATATTATGCATAGGAATTACATTTGCTGATCCATCCCTGATCAAGGATTTTCCCGTCTGTGCACTGATGCAGTTGGATATAACACTACAGATTTTTCAAGAAAAGAACTGGCTAATGGGCCAGAATTGCGATCTGATTGAAAAGGAGTTCAAAAATATTATTGCCAATCCTACAGTCTTGGAGGTAATGAAAACATTTAACAGAAATTATCAGAGGCTGGACCATTTCTGGATGAAAATTTTGAGTGATTCATATTCATCTGATGTCCTGGTCAGTTTCCATCGCAAGATCGTAATACTGAGCCATAGAAATGCATTTGTGGAGAGGGGCTTTTCTATTAATAAAGAGTTAGTAGTTGAAAATCAACTGCCTAAATCTCTTGTAGCACATCGGCAAGTCTATGATGCAGTGCAGGATATTTGTGGTTTAGACTGCATGAATTTGACGAAGAAAATGATCCTGAGGGTAAGGAATGTCAGGTCTCATTATGCAGACGCATTAGTTGAAGAGAAGAAGGGAATATTAGTGTTCTTAAGAGTAGCAATCGAGAATAAATTTTCACCAGTTACAGAATTGTCATATTCGTTCATAGCCAATCCTTGAGTTTGTTTGTATGTATTTTTATCATTCATTGAATGTATTTATTTGAGATTCACTGTCCAGAAGGAAGGTCTAAGTTTCTTTTCCGGGTATCATTGTAATGTAAGGAGTAAATCTTTAAGTCCTAATTTTTTCTCCCTTTCTGATTTATTATCTTAATGTTATCATTGTTTTTGGGAAAATATTTCTGGACATGCCCATCCCCATAAGCTGTTGGATAGTCTTCTCATTTCATATTTTAGCATGGAATAATAACTACAAATAATATGTGATCTCTAGTTAATGAATAATAATTGTTTACCTATTCAATAATTTTTCTAGTTCATTTCTAATCACTAAGCTACATTATACCTTAAACTGAATGCATTTTCATTCTTTATTTTCTTTTAAGTCTTATTCTCGATTTTAAAATATAAATATTAAAGATGAGAGTAAGATTTTCCTTCTCACATATTGTTGCAATAGTATGAACAAATTATTTATTTTTTTAATTTCATTCATTTTTTACATGTTCTCTTTAAATCTTTTTGTGATATTTTCGGAAGTCTCTCAGAACATTCTCAACGACTTATAGTTGTGGGAAAGCCCTCTGAAATTTTCGCGTTGTCGTGTAATTTTAAAATACCTATTATTAAAGAGCAATTTAACCAGTAATCAAGAATTCCTTTTACTTAAATTTTCCTCTCCTAAGTTAAAACTCCTAAGCAGTGATAAAGGTATAAGGAAACGTTAGATATTGTTGGAGGAAGGTAGTGTCTTGTATCAAAAACACATCTCGTCCCCACAGGATACTTACTGCTACCTAATTTTGGTGTTTTACTAATACTATTAATTTTTGAAAAGGTCAGGGAAAAAGTTGCCAAACACCTGGAAAATCTGGAACTTTGTTTTTATCACGTTCATCGTCCAATGATGGTAATATTACCTAGTAGATTTGTCTCTTAAGCATAAGTTAAATTAAAGAGTAAAAAACTTGCAGTGGAACTAATATTACACATTGTGAAGTGCGTCCTGATCGGTAGATTTTTGGAAGAGGTATTTCCAAGCGTATGAGAGGGGATAGCTGTCATCCCTATTAAAGGTTCTTTTCCTTAGCTATTTCGACGGATTCTCGGATGAGACTCTGGTGGCATTTCTTTCCCTTGGCAATGAGTATGGAATATCTTAAGTCGATATTGTGCAAGGGTCCTGGTCTTCCACAATCGAGGGGCGGTGTAGTAATCTGCTCTTTGTGGCCCTCTGGTTCTCCCATGTCCTGCATCACATTCCTATTGTAGTTTGACTAATTTAGGATACTTTACAACAGCACTTCAATTCTCAGATGCCATTTTGCAGTTCCAAAAAACTAATTAATGCAATTAAAAAAAAATACGTTTTTTGTGAATATAATTGAAACGTTTTTACTTCCTCCCGCATAAAGTATGTGGAGCATCGTCAAAAAATATTCATCAGTCTATTCTTACTTGATGTAAAATTTTCAATGGGAAAAGATGCCGATATTGCCCTTGGAAGTTGAATGCAAATTACATTTGATGCCTTGACGGTGCCATTCTGAATATGCTGCTTTATCTTTTTATAAGCCGACTAGGCGTAAGTCTCCACGTCTTATGACACAATTACTTTTCTCCCTGCCTGACATCACCACAAAAAAGTGAAGTTGGGAACATACCGATTTATAGCATACCGGAATACCTGAATACCGGAATACCATACCGGAATATAGCACTGCTTCCAAAAATAGTAAAAATCAATGCAGATATCCTAGTTTTAATTATCTCTCTCATTTGATTGTTTAAGGCAGGAAGATTTTCTTCGTGGAAGTGAAAGATGTCCATTTTGAATATAAAAACTTTATACTTTTCCACAATTTACCTAAAACTGCGACTGGTTTCATGTTGATAAGGTATCTTCAGGAGATGGGCCGCAGTTTTAAATAAAGTGTGGAAAAGTACTAAGTTATATTATTCAAAATGGATATATTGTTATTATATTATTTTGAAGTTAATGGTTGGAAGTTTCATTGGAGTTAAAATATATTTGTGTCTGCTACAAATTTTTATCTATAATAATTTAGCCCATATTCGTGACTTTATGAGACTCGCAACTATACCTATATTTTCTGTGACTGCATCTAAATTTTGTTTTCTGTGTCACCATGTACTCTTTTGTTCCATTTTCGCCGTTATGAGTTTTTTTTTAAATTGTTTAGTTTTTTCGTGCCCTCATTCCTCTGCATATGCGTGGTACGGGGAAATTTTGACTGGCAGGGCCGTTTTCCTCCTTTTCCCTTTCCCCGGCCCTCTCATGCTATTTCACTCTCTCTCTCCCTTTCTCTCCCACCTTCGAGCTAAACTGTCGTTCCCTTCCCTCTCTCCCAACTCAATCTCCTAGCCCCCCAACCCCACGCCTCGAACCACTCACCCCCTCCTGGCGAGCCTTCGCCGCAATGAAAATAACCCCACCGAAATATCACTTCGCTTCGTTGCCCACCCACCCACAAACCCTTATCCTCCCTACTCCCCCATTCGCCTCGCTGTCAATCCCGTCTCAATCTCATCCCGCACCCCGTGTCCACCCTTCTCTACCTTTCCCCCACCCTCCCCTCCCTCTCCATCATCTCTTCCCATCGATATTCAGCCATCAAAAACAAAATATACTAAATGCGTACTTCATCACATAGAAATAGGTACACGTACAAATGGGTAAATATTACAGACTAGTTGAAAATCCTGCTGAAACAGGCTAAAATATTGGCTAAATAGCCCAAAAGTAATGAATAAAGTAAATAAATACATATAAATTAATGCAAGTTGTTTTCAATGAGTACGATATGTATATAACTATGGTAGTCAATATATAATATGAAAATGTCAAAGATTTATTTTTATACTAATGTTTTGGTGAACCAGGCGGAGCTGTTACTAAGCAGTTTATCTTGTTTAGGCACATTCATTACGTGGGCCTTTATATCTGCTGATCTGCGTACACTTTATTTAAAATTTGTTTATTTTTTTAAATAATACGTGTTTTTTGAAAAATGCATACTCGCGCACCATTTTTCAGTTAGTGGAGTGGACGTATATTGGTGCTCGATTGCCATGTATTGGCGCACATGCGAATCATTAAGCTAAGGAACTGAATCATACGTACGTACGCGTAGCGTTTTACATAGTAGACGTGTATATATCTAGAATGCCCAGAGTTATACCTTTGTTGAAGTAGAGCATCTTTGCGGAAATTATGTATTTTACGGCCGCTATAGCTTCGCTATAAACACGTTCACTTGAAGAGGAGTAAAACAATCTCATGAACGACACGGAAAATTGTCATATGACGTCAGATCTCTTTGGTTCAAAAATATGGGCCATTTATTATTTAGCTGGAGGGCTGACATTTTCAGGGAATGATTCTAATCATCCAGTTAGTCGAAAAAAAACTCAGAAACTCTCAGTGTGTCTCATATTTTTAGTGTAGATAGAATTTAATTTTTCAATGGGATTACATGGTGGAAACCAAAAAGTTCCTTGCAGTTCAGATTTCTTTCGCTCATTAAAATTTGAAAAAATATACCTACAATGGCGAGACTTAGGCTGAGAAATGCCTAAAATATTATACTTATTTAATTTGTCAGACGTTCACGTGTTGATCTCTAAATGGTACCAGTTGAAGTTTATAATTTTAGCGTTTTTTCCCTCTCTGCCATGATTAGAACTATACCAAGGACCATTATTGGCCTCGAATATTCAGATTTGTTTATAAACTATGATGACTTTTGTCTAAGAGGTTCCACCGCGACTGTGTGAGTCAAAACATATTCTGAAGTGAACCTTTTGTTTAATTAGTTTTAAAAATCCTGCTTGTGCTTTTGATATTGAACACATAAATAATGGGACTATTTTCGATTCTATTAAACAGTTTTTCGCGAAAATTGCGTTCATATTGGATGTAAAAGTACTGTTTTTCCGTGATTTTCTCATTAAACACATGTAATTTCAAGTTCGATTTTCGAGAAGTATAGCACGGAATGGTAAAATTGTGCTCTTAATGTCAGATAGAGGACACCTTTTTCTTTAAGCCCCCAGAGTATGAATTAAATTATAGTCATATGCAATTATGCGCTGGAACAACGTAATATTGTTTGTGGAATATATGTTAGAACGATTTTTGGAATCACACGTAAGTCAGTAGAGCAAAATAGTTTCTTGACGAAAAACAAACAAAACGTCTTTCGGGGATGGATACATTAAATGCTTAAGTAACTCGAAATAGAGTACTAAACTACCTGTAAAGTTTAAAAAAACATCCAGGACTACAAAATTTGTCTTTTTTTTGAAGGCTTTGAATCATTCTTATACCATAAACGAATAGAATTGAAGCAGCAGAAATAATTCACGGTATCTTTTTGCGTTTTTCGGTTTCAATTGTGTACATGCTCTACACTCAACGTTAAGTGAGCGTAAGCGTCTGCATACAATATGCACGAAATATCGAGAAGATTTTTTCTACTTGAACATGTTTTCGCTCTTATTAAAGTTGACCTTCAACTCTTTACTTACTTTCCCAAGGTCATAAAATATTTTTTCTATTGACCTGCATCGTATTAAATTTCAGTTATACGACCACGTAACAATATTTCGCAATATTTAACCTAAAAGTGCATGGGTGTTTCTGTAAAGTTCTGATGGTTCATCCCCTGCAAAACCTGTTGACAAACCAATGGCTTATTAGGATCGCATGGGCATATGGACCACCAGAATCGTCCGAGAGAGCAAAAAAAGTTACTCCAAATATTTACTCGTCAAGAGACATTTCTCTGGGTCCAAAGAGCACGAAAAAGCTAAATAATGTACCACCTTTGTATCATTACTCGCTGTTGGCAATGGTAAACATTAACCGACGTCATCCTCAAAAAATTATACTCCCGTTAAAACACGGTAAAGCAATAATGTACTCATCTGCAAATCATTGGTGCATTAATTTGCACAGAGATGGATATATTCTTCTGTTTTAGTTTATTTCCGTGATTTTTTCCCAGTAAATGTTACTATTTAGGTAAGTCGTGATTTTCCATAATATTGCTGAAGAGCTGAAACCAATTTTTCTGGAGATTTCAGACTGACTTCTTAAAATAGATATTTCTTTGGCCTAAATGAATTCATGCAGGAATATTCTTTCGTGGTTATTTTCAGATCCAGAAAATCACCTACTTTGGCCTTGCGTGGAGAGAGTAGGATCAACTAATCGTCAGTTTCATAAGTTTTCATGTGTAATCATTCCTGAAGTCTACCATAAAAGTCGATACGGAAATAAACCCTGAGAACAGTTCGTTTAGATATTTTCTTGCCGTGCAGTAATTTCATTTTGCGCGCAATAGTGCATTTACTGCTAAAGGCCTCGTGTACGTCAATTCGACTTAGCACTTCCACATTTCATTTCAATTCATTAGGGCATCCTACCACCTTCTCTCACTAGGCAGAACGTGTAGTATACGTACCATTCTCTCTTCTCCGTGAATGTGCCTCGTGGGCCAATTCAATGGACTTAGGAGTAGGAAGTCCAATTCTTGGTGATTAATGTTGGCCCTTTCTCACTCAAGGGGGTAAAGGGAACACAGCACTGCGAGCGGAGACGTTTCGGTTTGTGGCGACTTCCATCCTCCACTTTTCCATTATCTTCCCCATTTCTGCGGAGTTAGACGAATTATACCATTTCTCTTACGAGTTTGTAGGTGAGCAATAGATTATGAGTAGGTACTTCGTTTTTTTTTCTTTGCTTTTTAGCGAGTAAAGATCAGCTTTAAAGTCAGTGATTGCCATTACTGTTATTTCCCTCGTAATAATGTGAATGGAATATATAAAGAAGAATTTACAATCTTTATTCCAAATATGTGAGATTTAATGTTGATCATTTTTACAGAAAGCATAATGGAAATTAAAGTAAATAAGATGAAGCGCTGAACGCCTTAGCGAAATGCATTACACTATTTTTCCGTTTTTTTATTAATATTTTTTATTAAATATAATATCATGGGAAAAAGTGTTTAACATGTATCGCATAAGTGACGAGTATGAACGTTTGAAAGAGTGGTAATACTATTGGAAAAATCGTTTGTTTTCTTCCCCGCATATCGAGTTATTTGGCCACGTAATTAAGTTTTGCTCAAATAATTTCCTTTTAGAAATGTTTAACTGGTCTGGCCTTCTAAAAGGGAGTTCAGGGACCCTGTGTATTGTATTTTGTTTCGAACTTTTCTCATCAACAGTTTCCCCTTGGATGCTGTCAAGTTCTATTCCTTTAGCTTGGCTCCTCCGACAGGCCGCTGACGGACGTATTTCCGGTGTAGCTGTATTTATTGTGTTCCCCATTCCAATGGATAAAAAGGAACCCTTAAACAATGATCAAATAAGGGAAAGGGATGAATTGATAGAGGAGGAGAGAAAGCGGTGGGAGAGGATGAGGGATAGGGAAAGGACAGCGTGGGATGGTCTGGGATGGCTGGCGGCTTTAAGGTTGATTTATCGCCGAGTTTCAGTCCATTTCCTACCTCCTAGACCACCCGTTACCTCCCCCTTCCTCACCCTCTCAGGGTTTCACCCTGTCCCTGCTCTCCACTCTCCCTCTTCCCCAACTATTTGAAGGAGAGGAAGGGTGAACCACCCTATTTACCCTATTACTTTTTGTACTTCTCTCGCACCGTAATCTTGCATCCGGCCTGAATCAATCATTTCTATATTTAAAAGATTATTTTTCAGGACAATATACGACTCGATTAAATAATATGTTGTGAACGATATTATTCAATCATTTTCCAACGTTTAGCAAATTCACTTTTTCATCATCAGGTATATAATTGATTCACATTAGTCTCAAGGATCTAATAGGTAAATTTTGGCTCAATATTTCATACATATATAAGCCGAAGACAGTTTTCTTTGAGCATTTGTTGTTGTTTAGGGAAAGAATTTAAAAAATGATTAAATAATAAAAAAGGCTAAGATAGGATTCTCGTGAAATAATTCAAAATAACTTATTAATAATATTAATAGAAAGAGGTAAAAAACATAACGTTTGGGCATTTTATATTGATTTACGCAAACACCTTTTACTCCGGTGACTGAAATGAGTGGTGTAGATGAGTTGGCTTTAAAATTTTTCATTTCTCATGATATATGCCCCAGTTTTTTATCATGGAAATTCCTTAATATTGTTAATTTAAATCGTTTTGACGAACTAAACAAACATTTTCAGGCTTAGCTTTATGAAAAATTTTGATAATAAGAGAAAAAAAGGTTCAATAGTATGTATTTATTCAACTTCTTAAACTGTACCAAACCAGGTTTTTACTGGTTCAAATTTATCTAAGACCTTGAAATAACGGTAACCCATCGAAAACTCGACCAGTAAAATAAAATTTTACATTGAATAAAAAATTAAATTTTCTTTCTGCAATCTTCAAAAAGTTCAGAAGCATGCCATTATATGCTAGGTGCCTCCAGTTGCAGTGAACACCTCTCAATGTCTCTAGCTCTTTGATGTTTTTGGATTATTTAAAACTTTTCTGGTTGGGTAATGATTTTCATTCATGACGAAAATCTCTGTCATGGGAATATAGTTTGTAGTTGTAGCTCTTTAAGGAATTTTGAGCGAGATACCACTTCACATATAATGTAATGAATTTAGGCTTGTTATACAGATTAACATCCATCTACCGCGGTACATTTCGAGATATTTTTCGAAAAATACTAGCGGATTTCCATGAGATATGATACGGTTATGCTATATATGGTCATGCTGATTTGTTGTGTATGGTCATGGTCTTTATTTAAAAAAAATGAGGAATTTATGAAGAATAGATCTCGTCAGAAATGTAACAATCCTTAGTTAATGTGCTTTCTCAACAGTAATAAAGAATTTCATTGCTCACCATGGAAATTTTCACAAAATTGCAAGTGAGACCTTCGGTTGCAAAGACGTCAGTGCTCGGCTTGAAAAAAAAATTGTCATGAATGAAGCCTTGAATAAATTTTATAAAACGAAGTTTTTGCGTCATGAATATTACGATATCATGCTTGTTACAATTTACCTTCCTGAGTTTAAAAATAAAATTTAAATGTGTTCTCTAGTATGTCTTGAACACAGCCTCGCTCAAACTGCTGCAAGTGGGAGGACGGGAATTGCAACTTAAGGCACAAGTTAGAATTTAGGCCAACAAATAGGGAAGAAAAGTCTTCGATTTCGAATTGACCTTTATCGTGACATCTTTTGGCTTGTATCTCTTAAAAAGGTCTCGATTGGATGAGAGGCGAAGGGCGGGAAAAGGTCATTCTTTCACCAAGTGTTATCCCTCAAAGCATAAAAAGTGATATTTCCCATCATGATTGCGAACGAGATTAACCGCCGAAGGACATAGAAGGAGGCGGGCGTCAGAAAGGAGATATACAATTTATGTATGCTGTTGGTAGAAGTCAATCGTTGGTCTTTAAAATACAGAATTGTTTCCTGCATTTCCACGTGAGAATCATTCTGACGGACATTTATATCAAAACCTGCTTGTTTTAAGTGAACAGTTTGAGGTACCAAGACTCAAGAGAATGGTCTTACTGATTTACATTTTTAAGTGGACCGTCAAGATTCCGCGAGTTCAGATTTTGTGTTAGAAATTAATTTGAAAAATCCCGACATTATTACTCTTTATATCCCCTATTAATTTAAACAGTGCCAATAACGATAAAAAAACAGAAAGGCGTAACATTATTTTGGGAATACTGGCTCTAGCTACTGTTTGCCGTTACGAAGTCACCCGCAAGTGAACATAAGTGCGAATATTCCACAGAGGAAAAATCGTTATTTTAGTAAACTTTTCACAGATCAACCATAAATTATTACTAAAAGAAAAGCAAGCACTAATTTTAAAGTACCTACCAGGATATGTTTATGATGGAGGACGTTAGAGAAGCGTGTCATCACGAATTTTAAAAAATTGTGTCATAAGCCAATTCAAAATTATAATTGAAGATCCAGTGCCTTGCTGCTGGTATGATGGTTTAATTCTGTCATACGGACTCTAATAAGATGTCGTTCTTGGCGTTTTAATCTTCATGTCATAGACCTGTGATTTTTTGGAGATCATTTAGGTTATGAAAGGGATATTGTTGAAAATTAAATGAAAATTTCACGAGCCAACAAATTCTACAAATCCCTTGTAGAGTGAAATCAATAGAATGGGAGATTTTCAACATCATTATCTTGGTTAATTTCTTCCGCAGTACGGTTTAACGTGATCCTGGTTCTTATGATCACGTGGAATGTAATTAGAATCTTTTCATGCATTTTGATTTGGCCTTATTGAGCTTAATTATGTAAATATTCTCCAATTAATTAAAAAAATATATATTCATTATTTCTTACTTGCATTTATTCATCTTTTAAAGGCCTCGGTGTGTTGTTCACCTATTGTTAATTGATTTTTGTTCCCGATTATTTATCATTATTAAACTTAAATTAGTTTTTTTGCCTTTTTGTCCATTTCTTTAACAGTACGTTTTAAAACGTAGAAAATTTTGATTCATGCATTTCAGTTAGAAATCTTAAATTAAGGAAAGTGGAATTGAAATTACATACATTTACATCTCGTCCAAAAAAGTGAAAAAAAAAATTATTTTTAAGGAAAATGGTATCGAAATATCCATATTAAAAATACATCCTGTGTGCTTCGGATAATTCAACGCATAACATTATTCCTTAGACTCCATAGGATGGATTCAATTCGAGTGCTACGACGCTGAATCCAATTACGGGAATTCGCGCTCTAGGAAAGACGGCGAAAGACGAGCTACGTTGCGATTCGCGAGTAAATGAAATGCAAAGGCGTCCTCTAGGTGGGATTTGCTGAAAATGGAAGGTCTCGTGACCTAAGACTTTACAACTTGCGGTGTTCGCACGTTTTTGGATTAGGAATTACGCCGGATGAAAGTCTAAATCCGATGATATCGCGCTGAAGCGAATTAAAACTTCGTCCCTTGCTCTCCTATAGTTCCCTATCCCTTTCTTGCTCTCCTATAGTTCTCCGTCCCTTTCTTGCTCTCCTATAGTTCTTTATCCAATCACTTTGCCTTCTCTTCCTCTCTTCTGTCTAGCTGTTATTTATTTTCTTCTTTTCCTTTCTTCCGGAAATATTTGAACTCTTGTATCAATATTCTGAATGTAGTTTTATTCTGCATTGTCTCCATCCCTTCCATGTTTTCTTGTATCTGTTGGACCCACTGGTTGCATTTTTTTCTCAAAAAAGTATGATACAAAATTATTATCCTGAGTCTTACTTTTGTCCGTTTTCATTATGTGACCGATGAACCTAACTCTTCTTTTCGTTATTGCGTCTTATATTTGTTTACTCTTTCTTCATTGTTATAGAGGTCTTAGTTCATCCTGTGTCTTCTTCTTCTTCCTTCCTACTCATCTTCTCTATATTCAGTCGACACTAGATTTTTCTCGGAATCTTTCTTTTCTTAATCTTTTATCTTATTTATATTCTTTTATCTCTTCTATATCTCCTGATTTAATTGAGAACACATCTTTTGGTGATGGGGAGACATTCTGGCTTGATTACTGTATTGTATTGGCTGGTTTCGGTTCTATTCGAGAGATTCTTCTTACTGTACGTAGTCTTAATCAATTAGTGTGCTAGCTTTATTTTCTCTTTATCTTGCTCTGTTTGGTTCTTTGTCTAGTCCATTGATTAAAATCATTCAACCTAGGTTCCCACTAAATATTTATCAATTTTATTGATATTTCCGTATTCCGTGTTCTGTTCAACAGGTTAAATATAGTTTATAGTGCAATTTTGTTATTGTGATAGAAGCCCTTTGCTTCTTTATTATTTATTAACAATTATAACATACCTTTGCTGTTTTACCTGCTTTCAAATGCCATAAGATTCTACTAGCGCAGACATGTTTTTGGGAGTTAATAATACTAATGCTAAATACTAAATACTATTCACCTGCACATAACAACTGACAACGTGATATTCCATCGTAGGTTTCCGCGGCGTTCAGATGAATTGTTTTGCATTTTCGAGTTTCCACCGCGTAGGCTGCTTTTTAGGACAACAGTTTCGTCCGTATACGGGCGGGTGAAAACCTACGCGGTGAAAACCCGAAAATGCAAAGCAATTCAACTGACAACATGAGTTTACTTATTATATTATTTGATTCACTAGCTACCTACTATTTTTCCTCTGTGATTCAGATCTATTTATTAATTTTGAAAACATACCTAATCAATTATGAGAATATCATTGGGTTTTCATGATCACTTATAGTTGTAGTTATATCTTCACCAGCTCTTCAATCATTTTTAAGGTACGCGTGCACAGTTACACACTATGATTCAGTTTAGCCTTAATGCAATTTATACTTTAACAATTTTTTAGGGAAAACTGTACTGGTTCTATTTATTTATTAGATTTCTTGGCATTGATTTTAGCGAGAGTCATCTCTCTATCTACCTGCATACCATAACTGCTCGTAAAATTCAACATGGCATGTATATATTTTTAATTAATTAAAATTTATTTTCCATAATTCTTTAAAAAGCCTCGCTCCTATCACCATCTCGGAAACTAGTTCCCACAAATTCAAACAAACATTTTCGAATAGGATTTGGTATTTTGCCAGATTAGGGATTTTCTTTCATGCAGTCGAAAACTTATTAAACTATCCAAATATGTTATGCTACACAAATGGGAATAATACTTCTGTACGGTTAAAATAGAGTGAAAAATTCTATCTGACCACTGAATTGATCACCAGGAGTAGGAGATATTTATTCCTGAAGTTATAGATTTATATCATGAATTTCTCTATTTTTTTAAGTGATCCTAAACCATAACAGGGAAGTGGCATCTGAGTTCAAGATAAGTTTGTAATGGTATGTCGGCATTTTTGAAACTTAGGCGCAAAAGTAAACTCATAGAAAAATTATTTTATATTGATTATGGCCAACCCAATCATCTGAGGAAAAACTATTATAGGTTTTTAGTTCCGTACATTTGCGCTCCCTTTTCATTTTTTAATTACAACAATTTAACTAACAACAACTGCGTCGATAAGTTTCGAAATCTCGGTGGATAAAATGTAGATTATGAGTTTTTGTTTCTCTGCCACTTAATGGAAAACATTGGTTGCGTGAACATGGTGAAAGTAGTGACGCGGTGTGCTGAAGTGAAACCGGAAGAGCTTTCTGCGAGACCCGAGTGCTTGAGAGAACGGTAACGAGTCCTCGAAGAAAATATTTGACTCGTGAGTGGTTGGGAATATCAGGGGGAAATAAACCTCGATTTCAAAGGAAAATATGTAAATAGAACCCATATTCACATTGACGTGAAGCGAGATGTAATGGAATAATGAGCAGAGACATGCAATATGTGACTTCGATTTTGCACCGCCATGAAGGATGCGTGAGGTCGACGAACTCAACTCGGGGATGGAAATAGTTTTTGTTTCTCTGTCCCCATCTCCTTCCTTGAAAAACCAAGCTGTGAGCATCTCCCACGCGTGGTTAGAGGTAAGAGATATCCTCGCATCTCTGCAGCGCGCGACCGTCTTCGTCGAATCCCCAGCGTTCCGGAGAAGTCGGGGAGCAATGTGGAGTGAGCCGATGGGACTGCGGTGTAGAAACTAAAGGGGAGTAGTTATATAATTTATCCTCACAGGCAAACTAACTCGAAATGTTTCCGAGGTGTGTGATACTGTGACTAAGTGGACATAATCGCCCATGAAGAAGAGTTACGGAGAGTAGGAGAGCAATAGTGATTGCTGAAAACTCTAAATTAAAAAAAATCATATAACCTAAACATTTATATATAGGTGGAGCACCTTCTAGGGAGACTAATGTGGTGGTTTCTTGTTGCCATCCACATCATAGTACTCCGGCCGATTCCGTGAACTTCACTCTCTCCCGAACCTGCGACATTTTATACCCACTCCAATATTAAGCATAATGAATTTACAAGTCTATTTCCACACTTTTTTAATTAACCGACCATGGTTTCAGCACGTAGTGCCATTTTCAAGGTATTTTTTCCTTTAGAGGAATTCTTGATCTACGCCAACAGTGCCTGCGGCTGAGACTGCTGCCTTTCATTTGGTGTAGAAAATGCTCGTTGTCTTGTTTGACAAATCGTATGATTCTTTCCATTATTACGTTTTCCAATATAGTTAAAATATTCGCCATCACATTGTCTCGAACCTGCAACCTTCAGATTGAGAGTATAACTACTAGTATCTTATCCTACTAGTATAGCTTTAAAGGTTGAGAGCGGTGGATAATAAACAATAGTGGATTGAGAGATTGTTTCCAACATTTTCAAGAATGTGCATCGTCGAAGGACTTTATTTAGGAATTGAAATGGGGAAGGATTGAGAATAAAGCGACATTTTATATAAAGTTGTTTGAGAGAGGAGGGCATTGGATTTGGGAACAATAGAATCGGAGTGGAGACTTCGCATCTGGGGAAAGGAAGTGGATCGCTTGAAAAGGAGAGGAATAGAAGGAAGACTTCTTATATTTTTGGGAAAATGTAAGGAAATTTAAAAAGACCGTTTTTACGGTATTCGCTGGAAGACGGAGAAAGAAATTGCCGTGGATTGTAAATGAATTGAGACGCTACTGCTGTGGAGAAAAGGAGCATTTGGGTGATGCCTCCCGCTGAAGTCGGAAAAGAGGAGGAAGTACTGCAAATGAGAGCAGATGATGCAAACGGTGCTTTGAAAAGGAAATGCATAAAACCGAAAGCTTAGAGAGCTCCTTGGCGCATTCATCAAATTTGATTATTTTTCCAGCAATTAATACTCCTCGATGCCATTGATTACTCGTTCCGGCGTTTTTACATGCTCGTTATTGGCGGTATATATGTATTTAGGAGTAGGTGGAATGATATTCAGTAAAAAAATTGATTTTTTTAATCCTTATGTAGTTATTGCCCTCTTGCTGCTCTACATATTTCCCGTCTTGATACATAGGAGGCAGCAGCTTGGGAGAGCTCACAGAGAAAAACATTGGCAAAATTGTATGCGTTAAAAAAGTATCAAAAGCAGCTTCAGAGTGGACGCCAGTTTGAGTTTCACTACACTTACCGCATGTAACAATGAAAAACACTGGAATCCCACAGTTAAATTCAATAAACGGCCGGTATAGCAACAGAGATGCATCTTCAGGTGAAGATGTAACACTGTTACCAAAAACCACTTATCCTTTTTTAAATAAAACTGTGGAATTGACATGTATTTTTCATCGTTACATAATGAAAGAATTCCACGAAGTTAATTCTGATACGGTTTTCTACACTTTTTTCTACACTCTACGCCACGTTTTCCTTTAGCAGACATTTTTATTTTCTATTTACTTTTGATAATGATGTACCCTCGAACCAAACTTCCAGATTTTGCATTCAACTTGAAAATAAATAGCACTTTTTACATTTTACAAATGTTACTTCGTCGAAACCGGTCAAAAACTCTCCAACGGTATGAATTTTCTCTCTGATGATGGTAGACATACCCGCTGTGTCATAAGCCCCTTTCGTGAGTTCTCTCTAGGGTTCCCTACGCCCTGGGCTCTCCTCTTGAGGTCGTGAATGTGCTGAAAAGAAGAGAGGGCATACATAAAGCATAAATAGAAAGTGAGGGACGCCTCCGTCATTCATTTAAAACTGAGAGCGATAGAGAGAGAGATGTAAATGGGATCTCAAGGGAGACTCGGTCGAATGATGAGAGACGGGAAAGTTTTGGGTATTATCTCTCGCAGGATGTGCGAATCATATTTTCCTTTTCAACGTTATATAGGAGAATGTGTAAGTTTTTTTATTATTAATGGGAGCCCGTATCAACTTCTTACGGATTTTGTGTTAGCAGGGCTTGCAGAGGAAACTCGTTTTGCCTCTGTGGTCTATTTTTAGTATCTGGTCCTGGCTCTTCGTTATCAAGGGATAGAGGGCGCTTTGTGTTCTGAACTATAAAGTTTGTTTGGGAATGGAAGGTCGGGGAGTTTTACGTGTTTCCATTCATACATTTATAAGAGCAAGCAAAAAATATATATGTGGTCCAGACAGTGTTAATGAAGATGTATCTTCCTTTTCACCTGCGAGGTTGTGTTAAGAAAATACTTTCTTTCCGGGGCCGTAGGACTCGGGAGGTGAGACATCAGAAAATTTTGAACTATAGGTCCAAAACCGGTATTTTTCACTGACAAAGGTAGGAACATTCAATTTCATTTAACCAAAATCTCATTAGTGACTGTCACTAATAGGCATAGACACATATGAGCACAGCAATAGTATTTTCAATAGTTTTCCAATTAAAATCCGAGTTGCGCTCGACCATCTAGATCAGTGAGCAATTGCGACTAAAGTATATGATGGTAATTATGGTTAATAAAGATAAATGCTTTTAACTTTTAATATCATCTGACCCAGCCGTAACTATTACAACGTAGGAGTGAACGGAAAAAAGTATTATAACTCTATTCAAATAATGGATGAACTGCTATTTCTTTACACTAAGGACATCCTATATATATGGAATTCACACTATATTGCTAAGTGATATGACAGATCATGGCAATAACATATCTGAACAGATCAACAAACTTCTGACAGGCCATCACTCACTGGCCCAGAAGACGCACCGTGATTTTTGCGTTATTATTTGGAAGAATATCATTATTATCGTATCCGAAAATGCCAAAAATGTATAGGAATAAAGTTGAATTGTTATTTTTCATTAGTTGTTACTGTTTTCAAGTTACTCGTTGGAGAATCTCATTGAAAAATGAATGCTTGAGAACGCACTGTTATCTCCCTGCCGCAACGCAGTCTGCGGAGAATGTATAGAGGTGGCCACCTTCGATGGCAACGCAAAATCGGATGCATGAAAATATGGTTTTAACATCGGCTCATAAAACTCAGGCTGACTTTAGAATGGATCTTTGAGAAAAATAAGTGCGTCTTCAGGGCCTGGAAATACGTTTTCAATTATTTAGACCAAGGTGGGCATAACTCTGCATGATGCAATATAATAATTTAATAGTCGATTTTCATTATTAATCAGAAGTCATTTGACCGAATAATGGTTTGCTTCAGCCAACTACTCGATTCAGCCGGCCGCTTCATTTTTAATACCGTATTTGACGGCATACAAGACGCAACTTTTTCCAAAATTAGGGCCAAAAAAATCACCCCGGGGTCATATATTATGAACTTATGGCCTTCCACAGGCTAACGGAAGCTATTCTTGAGTGTACCCTACATGTCGGTGCGCTTTATATGCCGTCAAATACGGTAATTCCGGTTTTTCCATAACCCTCATAATTTTAAAATTACAAATGTCTTCACGATGAATAGATGAAAATTCTCTTTTTCTGATATTAAAATACGCCGGTTCATTTTGCAATCGATTATCTGATTTCATCGAATGTTATGTTACCATTGGAATGGCTATCATTCAGTGTTATCTACTGGTATAATTGAGATAAGGCATTAAAAAATGTAGATATGGGCTTTAAATGGGGTTAAAATAGACCATAATTTAATCAAAGATTGGCCTGTAAATACACTGGAGAGATGCATGCATTGCTTTGAGTTACACGCGCGGACAAACAATAGGTATCGCAATCAAGGAATGATTTTTAACAAATCTCAGCTTTGCAAATAAAATTTAAATCAGTTTTCAGTCACAGTTTATCTTGTAAATAATATAGAGACTATAAAACCATAGCCCATGTGTGAATAACATATTAGTTTAGCTGTTTTAGGAAACATTGTTTCTTTCCGGGCTACGATTTTGTGTGGTAGTTAGAGTACTGGCTTTACATCGTGGGAGCCTGGGTTTGAATCTTAGCAGTGGCAGAGTTTATTCATTGGATTATCACATATGTTGTGGAGGGTTCTTCAAGTGTACTACTCCATCTGTAAGAGCAGGCTAATGCTGACGTTGGGTTTCACTACATACTTCCTCCGATCCCTGAATATCCGCCCCCTTTCCAGCCCACCCACCTATCATTCATGGTGCAAATTATCTTAGTTTTCGGTTGCCTATCTAAATGTTTTTAAACCTGATTTTTTCTTATTTCTTCTTTAAGGAAAGGTGGTTCTTCAATAATAAGGCGAAAGTTTCTCACTGATCTATTAAATCACAGCAGTTTGTCGATTTCAACTCCTTAAGTTTCAGAGATTCGCTGTTTATGTCAGGCTGACTGATAAAAAGTTTAAGCGCTTGAGTTTACCAGTTAAATTAATATGAACAGCATTTAAGCTTAGTTTCTGTTGTCAAGATGAGAGTATGAAATCGTTTTTTGAGAGCAATAATAATCATTACAGAGGAGCAGTTTTCCACCTTTTTTTGCTATAACCTTTTTTAGCCTATTCCTTCTTATGTCATAATCTTTCTTCTTTTCTTGGTACCTTATCAGTCGACACCTTGCAGTTAGAAAAACAACTCCGTTATTACCTAGATTTCCTCACTTCCCCATAATCCACTAGCCTTGTATCCCTTAGTTACGATTTCTGTAATATATGTAGCTCTGTTTGTGCACCTGTGGTTGAGAACCGCTTCTCTAAAATAAAATGGTCGTCTTATATAGTTTGAAATTCATCAGGAAACGGCTTCCGTTGCAATAGTGATTGGTTCAATGGAGGTATAAATATTAGAGATGAGTGATATAACCTTCCACTCCCGACTTGAGATTTCATGCTTCTTTCTGTAACTCACCGTTTTTCAAAGGACAAAGTTTCGAAGTGACCCAAAGTTAGTTTAACTGGTTTATTTTGAGTAACGTTGTGTTTTAGTCTAACGTATTTAGAATAAAAAGTAATAATGATCTTGTGAGGGGGCGTCCAGTATACCAATTAATAGGGTGTTTAAAAATGTTCTTCTTTCATGGTGGCTTTTTCATTTCCTCCTTTTAATATAATTTTATTCAAGATTAATTGTTTTTTGGCATGTTTAGGTATCGCTTTGGAAGACCCCCTGGGATGGGATATGTGACCGATGGAATTTCGATTTGCATTTTATTGGTAATACACGATATCTATTTGTATTTTTACAGAGTCAATATTATATTCTTACTGTATGTGGCTCTCTGGGTGGAGTTCATTATATTTTAAAGAAATATTGTTAAATGGGGTGTTAACTATTCTGACATTATTTAAAAATGATAAATTCCCTTTCCTCCTCTTTTATCCTGTTCAGATGTAGCATATATTTGCCCTCATTTCTGTTTTAATTATAACTCCCATCTCTTGGTTTACTTTCTCCAAGCATTTAATATTTCGCTAGGGAAAACTGCAAAGATTTTTTTTCCTCCTTCGCGCATATGTTCCACAAAATCAGTTCTGAGAAAACATCATTATTTCGAAAAACGTTGACCACAATGAATGTAATCAGATGAGGAATGCGAAATTTCATCCAAACAATTGAGATGAGACCACGTAAAAGGAAAACCATTTCCCTGACAGATAGGGGAGAAATGAATATGAGATAGAAAAGAGGGAAGAGAAGTAAGACTATTCTCACGTATACGTGTTACCTTGATCTCTGAAGTCACTAAAAATTCCCAGAGGTACATAATTCATAATTCTGCTGTAATCTCATTCCATGTGCATCTATATAGAAGATTTACAACTTCACGAGTTCTGAAAGTTTTTCTGAAAAATCTTACTCATATTTGGGTAACCCCATTTTAACTAATCGGCGTTTTCTCTACGTATGTATGTATTTGGCAGGTACATGATGAAAATGTAGAATACATTGAAATATTTCATAGGCGCACAGTAGCTATACGATTCTGAGTCTGTTATTAGTTAAGCAACTCCATGTCTAATTATTTTTTTCATATTTTTTCGAGGGATGAATTCCTAGTTAGAAAACATTCTATACTTATATATTGGGGGGAAATGCCACTTCGGGTTTTTCTTTATTACTCGTTTTGTCACATGAGCAAATGTAAAGTTATTCACCATGCTGTCAATATATCATGAGATATATACACTGTCCGATATGCCTTGTTCAATTTAGTGCTTAATCCCGCGTTGGAAATTCGTTTCCTGTGTAAATATAAAGGCTGGAAGAGCGATGTTGCCAATAACAGTAAGAAAATTAGCATTGTGCAATGCAAGATACCAATCGAACATCTATAAGTACCAAAAAGCAATTAATATTCCCTTAAGTAACTTTCTAAAATTGTGCTCGGTACAGGAAATGGACTATTACTGAGCCATAGGAAAGAAACTTTGGCAATATTGTTTTCCATTATACCCTCAACTAAATGTGGAACGCTTTATATTAATAACCTCATAAAGTCAATCGTTAACGCAACTGTAGGAATATATATCCTGTGTCATATGTGACCATGGAAGTAAGCTGGCATTTGTGTGTGGTGGGTTGTATGCATTATATTCGATTTTCTCCATAGCTCGTACGAATAGTATCACTCGTTTGAATACCCGTAGCTAATCCTCGGGTTTTGATTAATCCTCACATCTTTTGGAAATACTTCCTCATAATCCTGAATCAATAATCCAAGGAAAGAAACTACATCTTTGTTCGTGGAACTTTTAAATACTTCTATACCATCAATTTGCTCGTAATATTTGGATCTTTCTTTTCATAATATATGTTATCGTTTATCCTCAGTTGTACTCCTTTGATCAAGAAGCTTTTTGTACTTTCAAGGAAATTTAAATTTTTGATATTCACGTGATGTCTTAGCGTTTATTTTCATCTTTTTGATTTTCGCGATTTTGTTCTCAACTTTTCGAGTCATTAATTTCTAGAAATATTTTAAACGTATCACTAAATCCTCGTATTCTTGCCCCCCTTTGTAAATTTTCGTTTTGTGCATGGAAGGTAGGTAATCTCATTTCGTTTTTTGAATTATTCATCTGGACTTTTTCTATTTGGGCGAATGAGCCCAGAAAAAGCACGAGAGAGACCTTAATTTACCGCGGGGCGTACGTCAAAGGGATGAAAGAGGCAAAATAAATTCAGCCATCAAAAGATTAATTATATTTTATTTTTAAATAAGAAGTTATACGTTTTTTATCAATTTTTGTATAATTGATAGGAATGAAACCATTTAAGGAATAAAACTCTTCGATATTTGTGTATTTCTTTGGTCTTGCATTTTATAATCAAATTGCCCGGAAACGAATCGATGGCTCAAGCATCATGAATTGCTACATGAGAGTATCGTGTAAAATAAGTTAAACTGCCATAAAAATAAAATCGCCAGGTTCATATTCCTGTTACATACGCCTTGATTTATCACTTATTCTACTGAAATGGACGCTGTGTCTTCGGAATAGCTAATTTTTTCCATCAAGGTTTGGCTGCAAACTAAGTTCCTATCGTGGGCCAGATTTCAGACCTTATACTTCTCAAGGGAGACTAAGGGCTTACAAAGGTTTACCGAAGGAGCTTTCTATTAGGGATGTAAATTAATCGTTGGCATAAGTAGTGGTTAACAGTTCAATATAAATCCAAATAAAATTCCCGAGAGGTTTCGGTTCGGTTTTTTGTTCGGTTTCAGTTTTTTGAAATCTTACGTCTTCCTGTATTGGGGAGGATGGGGTCAGGTATTAAATCATCCTCAAAATGACGCTTGAGATCGCCAAATTTGTAAATCGAAAAGTTTATATGAACTCATCCTTCCTTTAGTTGTGATGAAAAAACTTTTTCTAATTCCAGGTAAAAGGTTGCTCGTGTAGAATCCCTTGAAGGCCAATTGCCATCAGTAGAGCGCCGTGCCCTTGATGAGTCTGTAGATGAACTGCAGGGCTAGTATGCACAGCTAGCGGTAGCCTGTGGTGTGATGAGTGGGCATTATTTATTTATAAGTGTCGATTCATACGTAGATATGATTGGAAAGGAGATTGAATCAAATCATAATTTGTCTTACTTCCGTTAGCGGGGGAGCCAAAGAGTGTGTGGCGAGTCAAGATTGTCTCCGATCTAGTGTGGCAAGTCAAAACGGCAAGTGAGACGGGTATCGCGGCGAGGCTGCCGCATCGAAATGCTGCATCGATGTTTTCAGCATTATATAAGACCGGCGGAGAAACCACCGAAGCAGAGTCGACAATCGCCAAGCCTGAGTATAACTCGTGTATTGTAATAAATCATATCATTGGAACTGTTCGCATTACTTCCAACTTACCCGTCAGCGACCTACAAGTGGTCAAAGTAGACTAATAGTGGTCTACCTTGCGAATGAGATAATAGGTTGGCCTTTGTGTATGGAAGGTAACGCATGATTGTTTTAAAGCATTTCGCATAAATATGTTACAAATATATGCCACCTGGGTCGGTCAAATAATAAAATGGCGAAAGGCAAAATGAAAAAATAAGATAATACCAATATTTTGACCTGATCTCAGAATCTTATTATCAGAAGTTGAGTACTTTACCCATATTTAACTTCTCCCTGCCGTTTGAAACGCATATCTATAATCTATAATATCGGTATATAAATAATAGTTTGTTTTTACTTTAACTATTGGATTTATAATCCCGTAATTGAGGTGGTTCGTAAATATCTTTTCTAGAGCTACCTGCCTGCCAAACTCGGTTAGCATCCTAGACCCGATTGCGGAATACTCTCCTTGTTAGATGACCTTTTAGAAAGCCACCAACGATGGCAAGAGTGTGGTAAGGGAAAGAATGAACTGTATTTTACAGGGAGGCGAGGTGGGAGTGGTCGAAAGGACTTGAAAGCAGTGCGCGGTGAAAGGACGTGGTAGCGGAAAGGACGGAGGGTGTGTGACAGGGGCCGGAAGGGAAGGGGGGATGCGCGGGAGGGCGAGGGAGGTGAGTCCCCGGGGGGGTGGGGGGGGGGGGGGAGAGCGCCAGATCGCCCCGAGCAAATGAGAAACTGGGAGGAATTGTGTCCGCCAAATCTTTCTCCTTTCCCTGCTTCTTCGCATTTCGTGTCCTCGGTCTCCGTAGTCTCGACCCCGAAAAATAAAATTCAGCCTCACGTAAGAGACGAAAGCAGACGTGGGAGCGGGGGCAAAAAAATCGCATGGGAAGTGGATAGGTCGGAGCTGCCTGTGTGTGTGCTAGGGGGTCGGGTCGTTTTTAATCATGTAGCTCTCGTTAAATATTGCGGAGAAAGATGAGTGCGCGTCCATTTTTTTTACTTCCTTTCCCGGAAAACAAAAACATAATTAAAGGCGCCGTGCAGGGAGCTTCCTTCCCCACCCCCTTCCTTACCCCTCCCCCCGACCACCTGGTTCACAGTTTTTTTCCAGACGATGATAATGTTTTTTTTATCTTTACTTTCCTTTTTGAACGTTCAACTTCCATTCATGCTCTTTTTTGCTTGTCCGATCTAGTGATGGGAAAAGTCGGTCTTTTGAGAGATTTCGGTCGCGTCGGTCACTCCCGCTTGTGATTCGATCTTCCATCGTCGATCAGAGAGACCGATTTTCCAGCTAGTGAGCAGTCCAAGTTGCCTACGATCAATGATCTCTCAGGAAAATCGTGATAGATAAAAAATCTGGTCGTTCGTGAGTTTCATACTGTAAGCATGACCGAGGTGTACAGCTTTGCTCTTGATAGCACAGAGCAGGCACAGAGTTTCAGTGCAGCTACCTCGTTCAGTGCCGGTTTCCGTGGAGTTGTGGGTAATTCTTTGAAAACAATTGAAGGCACAATTGTGCAATCGTGCGAAGGTTTGTTTTGTTTTTACACAATGCTCTTGGTTTGTGATTTTAAGTATAGTTATACGAAGAATATTAGGAATATCCCACTTGATTACAAAACTATTGAAGAGTGACATTTTATCGACCACAAATTATTAACAACTCATTATAGAAACCAATGATTAATACTAATTTAGTAGCGAAATTTTATTTTGGTATGTAGTTCGAAACGATCAACGTTTTCTTTTGGCTGTAAGAATTTAAAGCAAATTATCCGACTGTAGCACTAAAATTCAATTTTCAATTACAGTCTGTTTCACTTGTTCACGAGACGTAATATTTGTCGAGAATATTGAAACGATGGTTTATCGTGTATTTAAGTGACAATGCAATTATGGAAATTCAGTGATTACAAATGTTATATGTGCTGTGATGTATTGCGTGTGTTTTCTGTGGTGATATTTTGATATTTAAAGGTTATTTGTGTTAGGTAGACTTACGCTCCTAATGGATGTGTTATGACAGGAAATACACCATGGAGGTTATAAAAGTTTCTGTGCTTCTGAAATGGCATAATATTGCGTTGTGTTTCTGGACGTGAGTTACACGAAGAAAGTGTATGTTCAACTTATGCTAAAGTTATAGTTTATGTCGTAAATTTACCAAGAGTTAGTGCTTCAAAAATAGCCTTTAATGGTGGGTTTTTGTTTGTTTACGTCGTAGATTTTTAAGTTACAGTCCCCCCTGAAATAATCTCATAGTTTGCTGCTGTGTTTGTCTAAGAGTGAATTGCATGTAAAAAAGTGAACGTTCAACTTTGGTAAAGGTTTGTTTACATCGTACTATATATCTATAATTTAGTTACTGTGCTTCTGAAATACTGTCTCGTGATCGTCGAGTGCTTACAATATTACCCAGCCACCGCAGGATGTCCATTGGATGTCCATTTGGCATCCATACATCCTGGATCCCTCAGGGACGTCCATAGGATGTCCAATGGATGGCATAATACTGACATCCTTATTAAGTCCATTGACTGACATCCACTGGACGTCCAAAATGTAGCCATTTGATGACATCCATATGAAGTCCACCCCAGGATGTCCATTGGATGTCCATTTGAGATCCATACATCCTGGATCTCTCAGGGACGTCCATAGGATGTCCAATGGATGTTATAATAATGACATCCTTATTAAGTCCATTGACTGACATCCACTGGACATCCAGATGATGACCATTTGATGACATCCTCTATAAGTCCGCTGAATGTCATCCATTGCACATCCAGAAAATGACATCCCTATGGCGTCCATTGACTGGCATCCACTGGACATCCAGAAGGTAGCCATTTGATGAAATCCATATGAAGTCCATGCAATGGTACCCAATGGACATCCAGATGATGACCATTTGATGACATCCTCTAAAACTCCATTGAATGTCATCCATTGGACATTCAGAAAATTACATCCCTATGACGTCCATGGACTGGCATCCACTGGACATACAGAAAATAACTTGAAAACCTTTTCGATTAGATTAATTTTTAGTGAAATGGCATTTAAGTCATTCCACAGCTAGCACAAGGGATATGTTCTCCAAAAGAAAAGTAAGACATTCAGTGGGTAGGATAAATCATCACTTTTTTCTTCATTTTTTCGATGTATTCTGCACCATCTCTGCTTTCAACATAATGCTTTTCGGAAATTAAATTATCTCCAAAAAGCAGTATGCGGAGACTGAACGATAAAAGCAATCATTTTAATGGTTCCTGCCTTAATTGCAACAGCAATACCGTTAATTAATTTGTGTGTCTTCCTTCAATCAAGCAATCACGTGTCTTTCATTCAGATCAAAACTGAATATAAATCAATAACAGAGTCGAGATAACAGAATTAATTGCTCTGGATGTCACCTCAAAAAAATTATATATAATTATCAAGGATCGCATATTTCTCAACAATGCCTGTGCTAGTTAGGTATGGCTAGAGTCACAGATTTAAGTAATAATAATCATTCGATTAATCGTGGCTGTTGCCGCCACACAGTGAGCGAACAACCCTTAAGTACACGTACACCCAGTGAATCCTAAATGGTGACCCAAACATGTTAAGGAATTTAAAACGTACATTCTGAAAATCATGACAAAAACTTGTGGTTTTGAAAAATGCGGGCCCGGGTCGCAGCGCCGAACAAATGAATAACGTTATTTGTATAGCGTTTTGGCGGTTTTGGCAGGGACGCCGTTCAGAGAATAGAATTTTCCTGGTTAACTGAGTTTCTGGCTATCACCTGTAGCTTATATTAACTTGGATACTAGATATACGTCAACAAAGTTTTTAGACACTACGATTGAAAGTTTTACTCGTCCATTTTGGCGTTTACGCGAGTTGGGATCAGACGTGCCTTTTGCTGAAGTACCCTCCAGAATTTCAACGAAGGCACATAGAAATCACTTCGCCAAACTATAGAAGCAAGGTAAGTTGTTTTTCTTATTTCTTTTTATTACGCTGAACACGATAGCCCGTCTCTCCATCGCTGTCTAAGAAATCGTGCCCCTAGTTAGATTAAGTTCACCATGTTAATTGTTGTGTAAGCGTTATTCTTTCTCTGTACCACGAGTTACTTTTTATTGTATTTACCGGTGTATTTTCACGTTTTGTGGTATGTACTGAGAAGTGTTCCTCCTGTACCATCTAGTGCCACAACTTTAGTATGGTGTACAGAACTCATTTGCTTTTATATGAAAAGCAAATATCTAAGAGGTGATTTCTGGTACCTAAATTAGTGGAATAGATGAGAAAATCAGTGAATACAACAATTTTTTACTGTAATTTGCACTGAATGTGTAGTTCAATCGTGTACTGAATAATCGGTTTACATAACCAGTGATAAACTATAAGGGCTACTGTGCATAGTGGTGCAGTAAGCATCATTGCTTAAGAATGTATGTTGATCAGCAATTGTTTTATATAACCTAACATTATAAGCTCTGTTGATTTGGATATTGTATTCATGACAAAATCTATTTGGGTATTGCATACTCAAATACAATATTTAAAATTATTTCTTTTATTACACAGTGGTTATAACTTGTATTTCTAGCTGGAATCCGAGCAGCATGTCCTACTTCAACAGAAGCTTAAGTGAATATCGAAGTGGGTGTAAGTTTGGCACAGGCCCAAGACTGAGGGAGGAAGATCTTAGCAGCAAATGTGTGTGTGATGTAAGGACAATAGAGGGAAGAAGAGAAGTAAATGTGTGGACATGTGATTTATTAACTCTCTCGTTAATAGTCTCAATTAAGGTGTAATCCAATCAAAAAACGTGCAAAATTTTTATTTTTTCATTATATACAAATACTAATCACTCAGGGCTTCGCCTAGTGCCATTCTGCACTGTGTTTATTTGCTATTCAGTCAAAAACATCTTCATAAGAATGTATGTAATGAATTAATAACTTTTTTACTTTAATAAAAGCCATATTATTACTGTACCTTAGCATTTTAATTTCATATATTTTATTCCTGTGAAATTTTTGTTCTAACACTAGGTAAGAGGATCAAGCGAACTTGTAATAATACAGTTCTTATCATGAGATATTCACCATATGATTGGGAATTTCTACTATAACTAGCTTGTTTGAATGATTTGACTGCTGCCATGGGTCTTGCAGAACATAAGTTTCTCTGTATTTAGCTGAAGAATGAGCAAATTTACAATAAGTTCCTTATTGCTGTTCATGTTTAATCACCTGCTTTAAGTTACAGTGAGGATTTTATACCATAATTTACACTTGGTTAACTTTTATCCATGTAATTCAATTCTCTCTAAATTACATATGTTCTCAATGGTATTACAATAATTAACTAATCTTAATTCCTTACATATTGTCACGATTCTAGTATTCATTGGTTCACTGCATTCGATCTCATCTGATAGAATAATTTCAGCAAATAAAGTTTGTTGGTATGTGGATTTCATATAATTTTCATATGCTGTACCTAGGTTGATTTTATGCCGAGCCTATGTCAGCTTGATGTCGGACCTATGTCGAGCATTTGTCGGCTTCTGTTGGGCCTATGTCGGGCCTGTATAGGCTTGTTGGCCTGATCTCGCCTTGATGTCAGGCAGGTGTTAGGTTGATGTCGGCAAATTATCAACATCCATGCCTGAGCCTAAAATGGACATCCCATGAAGGTCCACAATTGGGACCTTCACAGGATGTTCATGGGATGTCAAATGGATGTCCATGGATGTCCAGGTCATCCAATGGATGTCCCTGCAAATCATCAACATCCATGCCTGAGCCTAAAATGGACATCCCATGGAGGTCCACAAGTGGGACATTTGGACATCCACAGGATGTCCATGGGATGTCAAATGGATGTCCATGGATGTCAGTGACATCCATGAATGGACATCCATTGGATGTCCAATGGATGTCATTGCAGTGGCTGGGTAATAAATGCCAAAATCGAAGATTTGTTCATAGGTTAACATAATATTCGTCGTTTATTGTTTACATCGTAAATATAAAGCATAAATTCAGAGTATTAGTGCAAATACAGGAGTCCAAGACATTCGCTGTGCATATATATATCTGTGATTCTAATAATAACAATCAGTCCTACGATGAATACTTTTTTGTGAAGTTGCTTCTGTCGTGATGTTGTTTTCTTCTCGTGAAGCACTTCTTGTGCCAAAGTGAACTGAATAGGACTTCACGTTTACTATTCTCAATATTTGTTGAAATATATGCATTTTTTCAGCCACTTGAGTGATTTATATCTAATGTAAAACGCTCCTTACAAAACATGCTTCGTTTGTTGCCATCGATTAAAATCGTTGGGGTTTCACCATGCACTTCGTCACTTAGATAACTAATCAAACTAGTCAATTATATTGATGTTCAGTAAATATGTTTTTCGCAATGCCACATAGATTCTAAATGTTTAAAAAGCATATTATTAAATTATGGTTTGTATATGTACCTGCGTACCTTTCAATAAAATGTATATTCAGTAAAAATGCACTTTGTTATAGTATTGAATCTTTAGTGCTATATTAATTCCCCCTCACAAAATGCTTTTGACCGTACATTGGAGATGTTAATTGGTTACGAAAACGATTTGATTATTATAGTTATATCTTACAGGGTATTCAACAGTTATACATATCTTAATTCTTATCAGTTAACATATATTGCTTCTAAGCTACCTATAAGAAATGCCTAATACACACAAAATATTTGTTATTATGATGTGTATGAGTAGGGATTTAAAAACTAATTGCAGGATGTGATGAATCTTCTTAAATTGTTTGGCACTGACAGTGCTAATTTTAAACCCACTACATTCGTTCTTCCTCTAGATGATATTTCTGCTATCATTAAGAAGCACCAATGCAATGCAATAAAATATGTAAGCGTCAGTGAGTTTCTCTGCTATCTGATTGCTACTCTAGTTGCCATTTACTAGACTATATCATGTAACAGGTAGGGAATACTATATCTAGGCAAAATTATAACTAGTTTACTCTGTAGATTTTATGAAATACATGGAACAATCAGGTTATAAGAATGTTTACTAAATATCTGACCTCAATATATATGTTTATTATCTTTGCAAGGAATAGCCTGTGATCAATTATTAATTTACACAATGGTTTAGTGCTTATCAATGGTTATAGCCATCAATAACTTCAGATCAATATCCACTCTGCCAGTTCTCTCTATATTATAGAACTATAATCAGAAAACAGTAGTGTTTACATATCATATGAGTGATAACAGTTGTATGTCATACCTAGTTTTGATTCAAAGAAGAAAAATCAGCTGTGCATACTGTGACAAATGTTTATTTCCCCCATGCAATCATTGAATTTGCTATAACAATATACATACCATCTTGGATTATTAAGAGTAAAGATTCTGAGTGTATTTCATGTTGATTTTTGCTTGATATACTTACTGAATACTTATGGGAACTAAAGCTAATATCTTTTTATTAATTTTCTTTTGACATTTTGAAAATATCTCTTCCTTCATGCTACCGTAATGGACTTTATGAAAGGATTATTCTCTGTGGGTTTGGCAATGTTTAAATAATGGATTAGAGTTGAGTATTGGAACAGGATTGTGATTGAGGAGTGAATAGCGTAAGAGGAAGATGGAAAAAATTGTGGGTTCATGATGTGGTGGAAGAGACATTAAAGGAGGAAGATTAGGAGTCTTAAGAATAGGAGAGAGTGTGAATGAAGTAATGTATGAATGCAATAGAGGCAAAGGATATATGCCAATATAGGGTATTATGGAGTAAATTATTATAAGAGAGCCAGTTTCCAAATCCAAACAGACATCACTAACAGCAGAGAGCAAACAATATCATGTGATAAGTTGTGTGCCTCAAGTTATCCAGGTACTCAATTACTTAGCAGTCAACTTAAGTGTACAGATGTCGTTCCTGTATGACTTAAAGTCAACTTGATCAGAATAAAATTATTTTTTATGCCCTCATTTAAATTAAATGTTTGTCATAATTTAAGTCAAGTATGCACTCATAGTTTTGGTAACACCCTTTTATAAATTGAAGAAGTTAATGGAGAAGAGGGTCATGAATGGATAATAAAGCAATGGTAGGTAATCAATGATTTTTCACTTATAACAAAATTTTAGTGTAAAATGGATTTGGTCTATAATGCTTCATGCTTAATGAATGCTGTTACATATTATTAATATTATTTATTTCACTGATATGAGGAACCTAAGAAGCTTTCTCGGGTTTCCAACAGGGTGATGGTCTCCATGTAGGCTGACGTTTCGATGTCTGACTCAGTCATTGTCATCAGGGGTGATGAAAACTAAGGGTTGTGCAACCATTCATAGATCCATTTATTTTTAATAATCAATAAGTGAAATAAATGTTGGTGTAGGTTTTTTACAATTACTACTTGGCTTATTTTGAATATGTTCCTTGAAACCCCAATATGATTAAGTCTTAAGTCGACTCCTATTGTCATGATCTTTGGTAAATTTATGAATATTAATCAACTGTTATCAAAGGACATGCTATGATGTATTGTTTACCTGTAGTAGAAATTAACAAGGGTAATTATAGCTGTTAGGCTCACACATGCCAGATTGGACGAAGAGCAGGAACGAAGGGAACATAGTCCACTCAGCATCTGTGGATATTTTTCCTCATGGTAAGTGGCTTGCCATCTCACTCCAGAGTATAGATTGAGAATGGTCATTGAGTAGAAACCATTAGAGGCTTAAGACAAATAGCAAAAAACAAATAGTGGAATGAAGTTGTAACTGGGGCAGAATTTTAGTGGAACGAGGTGTCCTACTCAAGATATTAAATGTCTTGTATCAGCAATATTCAAGAATTATGGGGGATATGTAATGCCTCAAGTCCTGATATAGGATGTAAACAAAAGGTTGGTTTGGAAGGTTTTATAAAGGGTTGTGGACTTCGGTGGATCTAAACCATTGGCTAATGTTGAGAGGGTGAGATTAGACTAAAGTTATATGAGGAGTGGCTCTCGAGAAGGATAATGAAAGTAAGATAGAAGAGAAGTTAAGAGATACTTGACTAGGCATTGAAGTTACATATAACAGTGAAGGAAATTTAGGAGTCCACTTTATGTCAGATAGTAGGTAATTAAGAGGAAATGAGGTCCTGAAAGGCACTTTTGAAGGGAAAGGTTTGCTTCATTGGGAGAGGTAGGAAAAATATAGGCAATTGAAATGAATGGATGTGATGCGCAGAACTAAATTGAAACATTTTAAGGAAAGAAATTTTTGAAGCAGGAAGGATGGAGTGGTAACTGCAGTTACCACTCCACCCTTCCTGCTGGTCATGACCACTGAAATATATATGTCTGTTAAGCTATCTGTATACCATTATAATGGTGGTAAAATGTCATGGTCAGGCAAATATAAGAATTAAAGTGAATGTGGAATGAATAAACGTTGATAACAGTCCAATGCTATAATTGCATTACTCCACCAATGTTTAAGATAGGCATCAGTTTTTAAACCAAAATAAGATTTTCTTTGCCACTATAGGTTTCTGATTATCCTCATGAATGTTCTGCTAACTTCCTGCAGGTTCCTTCTAAATTTTCCTGCTAAATATTTACCAGGGATTTTGGATGTACAATGAGTAATTAGTACTATCAGAAATTTTAATTTGTACTTTCCAAGGAATTAAATTTTAAATGAATATGGTCTAAGCTCCTGTATACAAGCCATGTTCGAATACACACTTTGATGGATGATACGATGATTACAAATTTCCAGCACTATTTTACAGTATATGATGTTCTATTGCACGCAGAAATACAGTCTTTATTTATTTAATTGCTCACATACAGCATTTCTGCCAATTTAAAGTGACACAGTATCGGTGGTATGAAGTCATATATTGCCTTACTAAACATGTTAGTACATTTTGATTGAAATAACTCCTTGCCCATTTCAATGGGATGCCTAAGGCTGATGTAATGGCCCACTCATGTAATTCATTTTTGCTTACAACCAATTACAGTATTACGATATTTACATTGTACCGTTTATTGAAGCTACACTCAGTGCAAATGCAAATGAAATTCCGGAAACTCATACTGATATTTACTGATCAAGCCTATGTACATTTTTTTAACTTACTATTCACTACAAAAGTATAATGATGAAAGTATGAATCAAATTACCTGTGGGTAATCATAATTTGCAGTTATCATGTCTCGAACGGTGTTTGGATCTAACCTATATTAACTGGAATCACGCTATTATTCCCTGAATCAAGTTCTTCAAATACCATTCCTCTAAATGAAAAGGAGAGTTATTGGCACATACGAAATTTTACTATCCGAAAAAAGGATTCGCTGATGAGATTGCAGTTAAAAATATTTGAAATAACACCAAAAGCAAACTGCATTCCAAAAACAAACAATTCTGGATGAATTCACCGGTGATTTTAACACGCCAATACTTCGGAAGACATATGGGAAGAAATTTCAGACGAAGGGAAAGCCAACGGACATCCAATGAAGCACTGGAAACATTCTTGATTGACAGCAACACCATCAAAGTCTAGAAAAAGTGATTGAAGAGAGAGGAACGGAGTTGAATTTTTAAAATACATTGGCAATATGAATCACAGTTGTTTATATAAACGGCCGGTATATATATATAATACAGCGGCATGGGTATCAGGTTTGATTTCTAAGCGATCACGTCATAGACTCAGATATTTAATTATCACACAATTTACGACTCGTCGCGGCAAAGGAAAACAATTCATAGGGATATAGTATTGTACTATACTACTTACAAGTGACGATTAACCTATTGCACGTAATAAATAACGGCACTACATAGCCAACGCAGTAACAAATAATGCATTGCTTGGCGAATTAACAAACGGATAAGTACCTGGATCATGTTTAATTTCCATTGCATTCCTTTTGAATCTTAACCCAGCTGTCTCTTTGCCGACAGTGTAACGGATTCGGTCTTCATTTTTAATGATATTATTATTCTACTAAAAAGCGAGCCAGCAAAACTGGTAAAACTCTCTCGATGCAAGATATTTATGTCGTGATGTAAATTGTTGACTGTTATTACGCTGCGTCTTTGTTAGCGCAACCGAGCGGAGCATCGAATAACTGCCTACATCTCACGAAAGAGCGAGTAACTCTGGAATCTCTCGTTATAAAACTCACTCAAGATTTTTTTGGTCGGTCTCAAGTCTCGTGATCGATATTTGATGTCATGCAATCATTCCTGTCGCGATCGGTGAAGATCGCCTCGGTCATTGGAGAGAAGTCGTTCATCGATCTTTCTTTTAAGAGAACTTGCTCTCGGAATTCGATCTCTCACGACCGACCCATCACTAGTCCGATCGTTTCCCTTTAATACTTGGGGGTAGACTATACCAGTGAATGGATTCAGTTTTGAAAAAAGAAATATTTACGGATCATCTTTAATTTTCTTGTTCATGTACTGAGTCACTGGAGCGTTTATGAAAGGTGCTTAAGATTTTAGTTAAATGGGTGTTCGTCAGATTGTGAAAACCTGTAATGAAAATCGAGATGGAGCAGCTGTGAGATATAATCCGTCCTTTCACAGAACGCTAAACGTCTTTGTCCGGTAATGACAAGGGTTTCAAGCAATTATAGAAATTCTTCTTCTCTAGATCCACTCATAGGGGTTTTATCATTAGCTCCTTCATTATTTTTACCGTGTATTTCTGCATTATAGCGCCATTTTTTAATTTAAGAACATGTGTTTGGCCTTTAATTTTTATTAAAAATTAACGTCCCTTTTTTCGTGCCAAGAAAAAGAATTTTATCTCCCGATTGGATATTTTATTCTTAATTCTAACGGTATTTTCTTTCCTTCAATATTTTCCTTGAGATATAACCCAATTATAAACTAAGGTTTATACACGTTTAGGGTAAGAAATCTCGTTCCTCATTCTTACTCAAATTTACAAAATTTGTTTGAATTCGTCTTAATGTATTTCACCTTCAGTAGCGTGATAGCCTATATGGGAAGTAAAGCTCTCCTGGGAAATAACTACTCCAATGCCCTACCCTAGTTAAAGCACGCTCCTTGTAAAATTAGATCTTAAATTAGAATAAAAAATAAGGTTTAATCCCTGTAGATTATTCATTATAAAAGCGCTTCCTGCTCGCGAGTTAGTTGATCCTCGCGCAGTAATTTCAAAGCTTTTTCATCCACTAAAACGGTTAAAGGCTGCATTGTAAATTGCAAACCTTGAGATTACTTTTAAGGTACTTAAGGGCATTATGTACCTAAATGGGATTTATTAGGCGGAAGTTGACTGTTAGGCTCTTGAATTGAGAATTACAGCCTTTACTTCAACATACTTCTTTCATCAAGCATTGAAGAATGCTTCTGTCGTACTTTGACTCCGTTTCAGTTGGAATTGAATTTTAAAGTGAAACACAGCGGACTATTACAAACTTGATGTTAATATAAATGAGATAAAATGAGGTAATTCTTTAGGAGAAAGCTCTAAGATTGAGGGATCTTCAGTTCTTGGCTGTGTTTGTGAAATAATAGTCTTCAGATCTAACGTAAAATTCCTATACTTTAGACTTTGAATCAGTGGCTAATTTATTGTATCACTCAGTCACTACATATTAAATAAATGTTTTCAATTTCATGGTTGATTTGTTAAAATTTCGTTTCTCGCATCACGTTTTCCTAATTTAATTATATAGAGTAAACAAGAAGCTTACAATTGATTAATTTTCTTTATTTTCCTTTATGGTTCTTGCGAAATTAAAATAATGTTGTTGTTACTGCCGTAAATGTATGAGATTGGGCATTTTGCAGTGATTCCGTAAAATATTCGAAAGAAATAATTTGACCTGATTGGGATACAAACCCGTGCCACTACATAACGCACATTCGCACAGGGCCTCTAACTGCTCGGCCACGGCTTATGTCGGTGGAGGTGAGAAGGATTTATATGGAGGTAAATTCTTTAGTTTCGTTTTTCTCGTGAACCCGGGTCGAAATGGAAGAAAGCAGCGAGTCTTTTCCCGATCTCTCTATAGTTTCAGAAAATAATTGCCTCATTTGGATTCTGAGCATCAGTCACGCAATGTCTCCTTGTAAGTGCTAGGTGGAAAGTTTATACTTCGCATCTTAGTGGTTTGATTGGCCAAAATGTTCAAATGACAGTGATATCTCTGAGTCAACACCGAATAAATTTACTCCGAGGATGCTGGTGAAGCCACGATTCACGACGCATTTTTGTTCGCCAATATCGCCATCTCTACCGGGATAGTTTGTGTTATCTGACGACCTTCCCTGCGTTATCGAATCTGTGACTTCCCCACGCGGTTAATCTCTCCCCCACTGCCAGACATAGTCATTCTCGCTATCCCGGGAAACCTTTTCCGGCGTCTCGACGCCGTCGTCCGCTATCAGTGGATCGTCTGTCCCGAGGACGGAGTCCGACCGGCACGTTCTGCGGCGGATTGCTCGGGGGTGACGAGAAGTCGGCGCCGGGAAACATGTCAACAAAGATCGCCGACGATAAGGGCTGACCGTCTGAAAAACAAGCGGTGGGGAGAACTAGGCGATAAATAATGGAAGGGTATTATAGTATTAATAAGGTTTATAGAGGATTTAATAGTATTCTCTTTGACTCCACGTCTGTGGGAGTCAAAGAGAATACTATAATCCACCTTTTCGTTTGTATTGCATAAAAAATACTTCTTTCAGTGGTGGTGCGACTTAGGTATCGTCAAACAAAAAATTTAGGGAACAATATATGCAAGTTACTTCACGGATTTCTTCTTAATTTTCGAGTTTGGTCTTCTGTAAACCGCGAGAAACAACTGGTTTGCTTGCTTGTTCTGTTCCTTCCAATGTTTCTTCATTCTCTCGCATTACTTCCTCCTTCTTTCTTATGACCAGGTATTTTTGGCCTTTTTCTTTGTTTGTGCTGGAACCTCTTAAATCCATAAACTTTTCATCGAAAAATATTTTTATTTCAAATATTTTCTGGATGGATACTAACCTATTCTGTTGTCGTCTTTAATTTGATCATATACCTGATTATATTCTTTGTCTGTTACTCTTTCTGTACTTAAATCATCTTTTGCGCATTGCGTCTGTGGTCACCATTTTTTAAATAGATCTTACTTTTTTCCGCTTCCTCCAAGGACCTCTTTTCACCGGATCAAGGATTTTCTCTTGGATTTTCCTTTCTTTCTTCTCTAACTCTTTCATTTTCCGTTTCTTGTTCAGTATCAGGCATTCTGAGCTATAAAATCCTTCTGGATTATCAACTGTGTTGTAGTCTCTTATCTTTGCATTGAAGGAGAACGTTTCCTTATTATATCTATTCCGTACTTACCTATAATCCAATTCCATCTTTCTGGCTCGCTCTTTATTCGCATCCTTGTCAAGCTCATTTGGATTATTCATTCTCCTAGATATTTTAATGTATCTGTTCCCTTAATTTTCCAGACCTCGTATTCATGTTTCTCTTTCATTTAAATTCTTCATATATTCTGTTTTTTCATGTGAGGTCTGTAGTAATTTTTTGCGATTTCGTGAATTTTTTCATTAATTTCGAATTGACGAATATGTTTATCAATGAACACGATTTACTGCCATGGGGGCCGACTGCAACGCCATTTATATTTAACTATTACATTTTGACTTATATTATGGCAGTATTTTGCTAATAGCTTTAGAACTACGATGGCGAGGTTCCGAAAGGTATTGCCGCTCAGTTCCCTGAGAGTATTCCTAACCATTAAACAGTTTATTTGCGGATATGGAATTTATAATAGATAGATATTTGCTAATTTCCTTACTATTTTATTTGCGAAAAGAATGTCAATGGAAATAATGTATGCGTTTATATTATTGAGAGTTGGTCATGTGATTTAAAAAATCACAACTTCCTTTTTGACACTTGATCCAACAACATATGACCAACTCTCAATATTATAAACGCATACATTAATTAAATTGGTCAATAACCAACTCAACAAAATAGGAATACGGCAAGGTAAAGTAGAAAAGGTATTGAACTATTAGACTGGTATACTAAAAGTTTCGTCACACGTTAAATCTTCCTTGAAATGGAATGATATTGGGGTGGGAAGAAAAAGCCAGCATGACAAGGAAAGGATTCATAAAAAAATAATTAAAGAAGGGGGGATGTTAAAATGAGACATTACGAGGGAGCGAAATGGTTTGCTAACAAGAATAATGGTGTTACAGCTAAACTTACTTCGGATTGATGACTGCTGATTACGATATTTAATTGTGAAAACTTTTGCGGAAATTCCGTTTTCTTTTTTTAATACATCTCCCTCCCGATTATGGGTTATATCTGCGCATATCCTATTGATCCTACTTATGTTTTTATTCAAATGCCTGAGTACTTCACTGCGCACATGCGGTTAGTAATCTACTTTAATTTCCATTCTTAGAACAGCTGAATTACATAAATATTTATCAAGGCCGTATAGTAGTCATTGAAAAAGCTTCGGTATTCGTAATATCTGTGCGGAATTATAAAGAATGAGTTACCAATGGCTTCTCATTTTCTGATTGGCTGTAATATTCTTTGCTGAGTTTGATTTTTTTAGTGTAAGCTTAGTAAGTTATTTTTAGCTATTCTAATAGAAGTCTAGTTATCATCGTTCTTAAATAGTTATTAATGAGGAAAGAGAGTTGTTTCAATTGAAGCAAGAGACCCTTAATGAGAATTTTGTAACGTGGTGACTGTTTGTTGCTGAGTTGATGGAATGCAGCCTCGTAAGAGGAATTTTCTCATTAAGACTCTTTCATTGATAAAAGATTATGTTGAAGCATTACAATGAGGTAAACAGTCGCGAGCTATTTAATTAGAATTCTTACTTTTGCCTGGTGTTGTTCTTTGCTTCTATAGCATCAACTGTGTACACTCTTGAGGGAACTTGAATTAAAGAAGCAGTTAAATTGCTTCAGAAAAGAAAACATTTAACCACAAATAAATACCAAAATGAGTTCATTATATATTCTCTTGGAAGTAGGCTTTAGGAATAGATTAAATGGGTGGTTGAAGATTGGTCTGGAAACGAGGTCAAACTTATTGTGGGTTCAAAAATAACTTTTGTAGACATGCTCCCTGAAATGGAAAACTAAGTTCCTGCACACCAGGACATGTAGGAAAATCCCGAATAATTCGAAAAAAGCTGCTTGAGACTGAAACATACGTGTTGATGCTAATAATCTCCTTTGAACGCATCAAGGGGTAGGCAGATTGTTTGCCAATGTAACAACAAACTAACAATTCCAAATTGTGTTCTACCTGAAAACGAAAATGTTGTAAATGCTCCCGAAAGATTTTCGCCAAAATAGATGTCCATCATTTTCCTCTGATAAAGTGGGGAAAATTTTTGCGATGCGCGGTGTTATAAAACCACTCAAACCATTGTATTACCGCTTATCGTAAGATTCCTATTGAGCATTTTTAATGATAATACTCCAGAGAGTCTTTTGACAAAAACTTTACTAAATTTGATGTCTATTTATTCAAGATCAGTTTCATAAGCATTAGCCAAGGATTATATCAACATGAGATTTTATTTCAATATTGCTAATTACATTTTAGGTGTCCATCATTGAAACAAATGTATATAAATATTAATATAAAGCAGCATTAAATATTTTATATGATTACGTAAAAGTTAATAAAGGGTATTTGAATAAGTCGGTCAGATCAATTTAAATTTTTTAAATGTATCCATTTATAAATGATCGGCGTGGTGTTTTGTTGATGCATATTCGTTTTCCTCGGGTCCCACTTTGAATAAAAGACGCTTATCGTTATGCATTTATATAATTATATAATTAAGTTATTTACGGCTATGCAGACGTTTTACCCATGTGAATGGTGCTTGAAATGTATCATAAAAGACATCAGATCTTGTATTACCTCCTGAAAAAACACTGTCTTAATGGCCGGATAAAGTAGTGAGATGAAATCCGTCTGTGTGAGGGTTTACTTTAAGCTTAATTTTGGGTGAAGTGGCCAGATTTCTGCAAGTGGAGAAATAGCTCTAGTTGGGGCCTTAATTTACTTGCGTTCTTTGAAAAACCTTTATTGACTCTATAAAATAATAAGGAAGGATAATCGGCAGTGTGATATTTCCTGCGATGGAATAAAAAATACTTTATTCAGATAAGGCGTGAAAATACGGTATACGTACATGCTTTGAGCCTAATAAAATGCTTATACCTCAAGAATGCTTCAAATGGAATAATTTATTGTCAGATTCTGCATTTTTTATTTAGTTTTCAAGAAGCACGAATTTATATTTAGTTTTGGCGAACAAATATTATACTTCCCCTAAATTACGATTTATTCATCCTCCGACCTCTGAAAGTGACGCCCATGCTGTTCATTTAAAGGACAAACAGCTGAGAATGAAAAATATTTCCACCAGACAACGAACCATTACATAGGTCCATACATATTGGATAGAGAGTTTTATTTTCTGCAGCACATTGGTATAAAAGTTAAGTATTTTATTACCAGATGTACAGTCCTCACGTTGATTCGGGGAGCGCTTCTTCATCGCTAGGTTTTACTAACAAAGCTCATGCTTCTCTATGAAATTCATTCTTCTCTCCTCCAGCATCTAGAAATGACGTTCATCCAGTTATCAACCCTGGCGCTGTGGGAAACTTACTTTCCCGTTTTCTCAAGTAACTGCGGCAAAATATTCATATTATAATACACGCCTGACCGTCACTTGTATCCATCTCCTCGTCATTCTTCAAGTTTTACGTCCTGATCTTCTCAAGAAATCTTTGAACGCCTTTTAATTAGGACTAGGGTCGTCCGTTCCGTGGTAATTCGTGAAGGGCGCGTGTTCCTCGGACGAGGTTCATGACCCCATCGCCTACTTACTTTAATAGCATGGCTAAAAAGCTAGGCATTCACCTAATGCTTGGTGTCAAATCGATTAGATAACAGCAAGGAAGTTAAACGCTGAAAACATATTTTTTAAATCTCCCATGTAAAATAAATCACTTCTTAGTCATTGCAGCACCTCTTGTGCTTGACAATGGCCACGTTCCAAAGCGGCTAAAGGTCAATCCAGGTTTTAAATGTTAACTAAAGCTCAGTATAAAGTTTCTAGCATCCGTGCAGGAACGTTTTTAGTGGTCGAGGTGAGTATATTTTGTCAAACTTCCGCTAGAAGAAGTTGTGGGTGATAGTGGTCATTCTCCAAAGGTGTATCTTCCGTACTTCGTTAAATTTTTGCAAATAGCGTGGTGGAAACATTAGACTGAAACTCAATACAGAAGACAAGATAAAAAGGGATAAGAAACTAATTTTAAGAACTAATGAATGAAAAATATTATATCTGAATATTTTCACGTCCTTATTTTTAGAATCTTTTAAGAAGGGGTTGCGGGTTGAAGATGAAGAGAGCACGTAATAACATTATACCATTTTATAATTCCCCGATACAAGGAGTGTTTTTAAATGTTTATTTTTTCTTACCTGCATTTTATTTCTTAGTTTTGTTTTTTCCTTCCTAAGTAGCAGTGCATCCGATATTTTATATATTTTCTCCAGTCTCTTCTTTCTTTGAGATCTATAAATCTCACATGGCCAATTTATCAACCTCATCACTTCTAGATAATTTTACCCAGAGTACCCTTTCATTGCTGTGACACTGTCCTTCCTTTTGCGTGTGCCTTTAAGATACCTGACGGCTTTTCGTTGTGCATTTTCAGAATAATGATAATACTTTTTTCCAATAGATTCCAAACAGCATTTACACTCCATTATAGGACAAACTATGTGTTGGCCATTTCTTCAGTTTTTTATTACTACCCTTAATATTTCTTATTGCTCAATTGAAGAGGTATAGCCTCACCCACCGCCTAATTAATATATATCTGTCGAGTTTAAACGTAAACCTAACGCCAAAATATTTGCATAGGTCACAACTTGAAATTCTTTCCTTATTCTCGGGACTTTTACCTCTATTAATCCAATTTTTATATTCCAGGCGCACTGTGCTTGTGAGAAACATAGTGTAGGCAAAAATAGAGGGAACAGTCCCTAAAGGGAGATCAAACAATCAATATATGTATAGAACAAATAATGAGGACGGTATGTAAGAAGAATTACCAGGGAGTAAGGGAACTATCCATTTTTTATTAAAAAAACGTCGTACTTTTCCACGCTTTATTTAAAACTACGACTGGTTTCACCTTGATAAGGCATCTTCACGGTGAAACCGGTTACAGTTTAAAATGAAGTGTGAAAAGTCCGAAGTTTTTTTATTCAAAAATTCATTTTTTCACTTCCACGAAGTCACGCATGCAATAATTAAATTTAAGAGAACTAGCATTACATAGGGAAAGAAGAAGGGCAGTAGTCAACCAGTCATAGGATTGAGCGACCAATGATTGAATGACAAACCAGAAGTTTCTACCAAAAGTTTGCATTCCCCATTTTCCTTTACTTTCTTCCCCATCAATATTATTTGTTTGACCGTACTCTCTTCTACACTTTCAGGCAAGATGTCTGTAGCTGCGTTGGTGGCGCTGCCGGCGGTGCTGTTGCTCCTCTTGCCCGAGTCGTCCGTGGCCTCGCCGCAGTCGAGCATGTCCATGCACCACCAGCAGGCGGTCTGCCCGATGGAGTGCGACTGCGGCCTGGACGAAGGCGGCCGGAGGAGGGTGTCGTGCCGCAAGGGCGGCATGAGGGATCCCATCCCGGTCACGTCGATGCCGCCCGACGCTGAGGTCATCCTGATCGAGGCCCCGCCAGAGGGACCCTCCAACAACCTCACCATTGGACCCATATTCCAGGTTCGTACCACTATTTTCTTTGTTAAAATACTGCGCTACGAACGGACTGAGATTGTGACGGAGCCGACGGAAAGACTAGGTAGGGGGCCGGTAGAGACTCGAGGACAACTCGTTAGGCTAAGATTAATTGAAAAAAATTAGACCGCGCTAGTTTCAGAGTGATACGGAGGACATTTTTTATTTAAATGATTCCTCTTCATAACTTATTATTTTTAGAATTTTGGTCCATTCATAACAGTAATCTACCGGTTAAAGCTAGGTTATGATGAAAGTCAGAGAATATCTTACAGGCTCTTACACGTACCGTGTCCTATCTATCTCTAGTATTTCTTTCTTCGTCTCAGCATAAGTCCTACCTTTCTTCATCCCGTCCATAAAATCTATTCTCTTTCTCCCCCTTCCCCGCTTGCCCATTATCCGTCCCTCTATCACGGCCTTCAGCAATCCATCGCTCCTCATTACCCCTTCCAGTCACCTATCCTGCCTCCCCCTAATCTCATCCACAAGTTCCCTCTCCTCACCCACCATGTCAAGTCACCTCATTTCCACCCACCATGTCACCTCATTTGTCTTCATTTCCGTCCAATGCTCCTTCTCCATCCTCCTCCACATCTCGAACGCCTTCAGCCTATTTTTATCTTCCTTTTTCAAGGTCCACGTTTCTGCTCCATACAACGCCACCCACTATATCAAGCTCTTCACCAGCCACTTTTTTGCATCCTTAATTAAAGTTCCCGTCATTAGCTCCCTTCTATTATTGAACGCTTCCTTCGCTAGCGCTATTCTCCTCCTAATGTCTTTGCTACTATGTTCTGTTTCTTCTAGCGTACCACCCAAGTAATTGAATTGTTCTACTTGCTCCAGTTTGTGACTTCCTACTCTTACGACCAGCCTCGCTTCCTTTGTCCTAGAGAGCCTCATTACTTTTGTTTTCTGAAGATTAATCTTCATCCCGTTTTTCTCGCACTGCTTTTCCAATGCATCTACTGAAGTTTGCAATCCTTTCGATGACCGACTGACCAACGCCAGGTCGTCCGCGAATCTAACCGAATTTATCCGCTGGCCTCCTACTTTGATTCCCACATCTAGCTCTTCCCATGCCTCTCTTACCATTTCCTCAGCATATATGTTAAAAAGCAAAGGCGACAAAGGGCACCCTTGCCGCACCCCGCGACCTATAACTGCCCACCCAGATTCACCCTCAGCTACCCTCACCTGAGCCCTCTGCCCCATGTATAAGTTTTGGATGAGTCTCTTATCACGCCTATCTATTCCTATTTTCCCCAGTATCTGCATTAGTTTCTTCCAGTTTACTCTGCCAAACACCTTTTCGAAATCCACAAATCAAGAGAAAACATCCTGATTATACTCTATATTTCTATCTATAAGTGTCCTCATTACCGCAATCGCGCCTCTGGTTACCTTCCCCTTCCTGAACCCAAATTGGTCATCGCCTATGTAGTAGTTTGCTCTTCTCTCCAACCTTCTATTTAGTATTCTTAGCTAAACTTTTGCCGCGTGCGAAATTAAACTGATAGTTTTATACTCTCCATTAATTGATGAAATATTTAACTTCTCTTTTGCCAACGTTCTGCATTTAGGTGCATGCTTCTTCAGGGCTCAGAGAGAGTTCCTTCTGAATATCATTATTGCATAATGATGTTGTAATTTTTTAATTGTCATTATGCAATAAAAATTCATAATGAACTCTCTCTGAGCCCTGAATGAACATACATATAATACAAAACGTTGGAAAAAGCGAAATAAAATAATTTTATCAATTAATGGACCTATATCTCCTAAAAGAAATAAAGTACTTATATTTTCAGTCAAATTGCTCGAAAATGAGTTCGGCATGGGGTTAATATTTTGATGTCATTGGAAATGAGTTTTTTCTTTAAATTAGGTCAGTTTCATCAATTTCTAGGTGAAGTGATATCTAGCTCACACTACCTATATATGACAGTTTATAGCACCAAAAGGAGGGTGGACGTGAAAGAGACGGGTTTCTCCTCCACGATTTGATTGATTTGATTGCCGTGGTAGTACGCAGGAATAAAATGGGTCTTACAGAAAGGACATTAGAAGGGGAACTGCTCGATCAAAAGAACCCTTCGGCAGTAGGGGGAACTGATGACGGGGACCTTGAGTATGAATGTAGAGAAAAGTTTGGCAAGGTTATAATATTGAGTGAATGGTTGCATGGTGCAGAAACGTAGACTATGAGAAATGAAGGCGAGAATAGTTTGGAGCTGTTTGAGATGTGAGTGTGGAGGAGGATGGAGAAAGTGCAGTGGATTGAAAGGAGGATAATCGAGGAAGTGCTCGTTGCAGTAGATGAGGAAAAGAGGAAATCACTTCAGGAAAGAAGTAGAAGTTGGAGTAGGTGGTAGGAGCAGGTAATAAGGGTCAAAGGGATAGGCAAGCTGTAAAGGGAAAGAAAGAGAAAAGTCTTTAGGGAATAAACTAGAATTAAATCATCCTTGGAGACGTGGGCCTTCAGCTCTAATAAATTATTTTAATGATTTCTATCTCTTTATAACTTTATATTTACCGGTAGATCACCTCTAATGATATATATATATATATATGGAGCTAACAGGAGAGACCAAAGAAGAGAGATACGAACACTGCCGTAATTAAAGGTATTAACATTCCTTCTTTCACACACCATTATAGACTATAACGAAAGAAGAATGAGACACTAACATATTCGGTCAACTTCCCGTCAGATTTCGTCCTTCTTCCAGATCCTTTTCCCGGTTACGTAACTTTTCAATGGCTGCTTTCCTAGCACCCTATGCCTTACGCTTTTCTGGCAGTTTGTAGATGTAGTTGAACAGTAAAGAATAATACATGCGGCACACTCTCTAGGTAGATTTTTGGACAGACCCTGTCTGACTTCCCCTTCCCGAGGTCATCTCTTCGCTTTCTTTTAAAATTACTTGCCTGCCATCAAATCTAAAGTTTTAGTTTTAATTCAAATCCTCCCTCTTCTTCTTCTGCACTTACCAACTGTATTCCCTTTTATTACCTTCGTCATGATATTCTCCCTTCATTACTTTCTCCATCTACCTTTTATCACACCAACCTATGTACTGAAAAGCCAATCAGCACCACAACCAACCAACCACACCAATATGTGAACATTTACGATGAATAAAGTAGATTTTGGCGACTGGGGGCCCTTATTGGAATACTGACGGAGCTAAATGATAGTCAGAAGATGAAAGAAGAGAAATAATACTGAGAAAGAAAACTCTTGAACTTTTTCGCACTCTGTTTTACAGTTTAAGAATGTAGGCAATGACAGTTCTAATGGTTAATTTACGCACATTCGTGAGGTATCTTTCGCCCGTTCACGTTACTAAGTACAACGTTCACTTGTGTCCTTAAAGCAATGAAGTATTTATCAATAAGTTAAGAGATTAAATTGATGGTTGGGTTTATCCTTTGGCGACCTTATATGTTACATAGCGAGATAGGATCTTAAACAAGAAGACAGCCAGGACCGCACTATTTTAATCTTAATAAATAAAGTTACATGTAAATTTTCCATGGTTTGTAGAATTTACTGTGACTTTCACATGAGATGCTTGTGTTTTCTGTAATGAATTGCATTTATCGTAATAATTCGACGGTATGAGAATTAACTTGGTGGAATACCGACATTATGGAATGAAGAATCACTCGGTGATTTCCACGCTTTCATTTAGTCAACTGACCAGTCTGAATGTTTACTACATCATCAAAAGAGATATAACTACCGATTTAGTAGTATATAGTACCGGTAGTTGTATCTCTGATTATGATGGAGTAAACATCAACACCGGTCAGTTGACTCAATCAAAAGTGTGGAAATTACCAAGTGATTATTCATTTCATAATGCATTTATCGTGATTATAAACTGTAGGTGCTTCATCAATGGCACTATGTCGTCCTCTCGGAATTATTTTAGTTAGTTATTCCCACGTCGAAGTCGGGCAGTCTTCTGTCGCTGGGAATTTGGATGTAATTAATGCAGGAATTAGTGTGGAGGATTATATTTCTATTTAATGAAACCTTTCACTCTCTGCTTTTAATGCATGTTGTGCTCAAAATTAACACGAGAATGATATCATTAAGCTAGGATGTAATGTCTCCTTTTTCTTCCACCGTTCCTTTTGCCTAGAAAGATGAGGGTATTTTTTGGAAAATGGTGAGAGCTGCCTTTTTAACGGGAGCAGCATTCTTTGAGTGCCGTGCAATTTTTTCACGGTTCCTTGGACGCGGTACGAGTGATGTTATCATTCTCGCGTTTGCCCCGTTCGAATGTGACTTTGTGATCCACTTGTGGCTTTTGCATCCGACCCAGTTGACATATGAGACTCTCTTTTGAACAATGAAGTCTAATTAAGCCAGGATTTACTGTCGTTCTGGTATTTTTTTATGTCCTCGCGACATATTCCTCGGCTCCTTTATTATTACTTGTTTCTGCAGAGGACTCAGTCATGTGATTGGAGTTTTGCAGACCTGATTTTCAGAGCGTTTATGCTCCGTTGCCCCCTGCCTCGTGTGTTGTTTAGACTTTTTGTTATCAGTAAAAAAAAAAGAGAAGCAAACTCATAAGCAAACGTAAGGACTTAGCTGTGGTGAATAAGAGAGATAATCGAGGCATGACAAGTTATGTGCGTGAGGGGAGATAATTACCGCCTGCAAGCTGATAAGTCAAGCTTAAATATCATTCTTAATTTTACTATTCGTCATTCAATAAGAAGGATTATTCAAAGGTGTAATTGTATTTTTGGCGAATACAATGACTTATTATCGTGGGGTCTAATGTTCTACGAAGAGATTAAGTGCTTGTATTTAGTGTATGTACGTACTCCAAAGCTTAACGGAAGATATCGTACATGCTTACCGTGCTTAAGTTTTCAAATAGTGAGACATGAAACTGAAAACTATACTCGTTTTCCGGCCGAGTTTATAAAAATGTCACTTTTAGTCCTTGTGATATATTTGTGGAAAAATAGAAAAATCACCAATATGTGCCTCGCTTTCTTTTCTGGGAATATTTATTTTCATTCGTAGATGAATGTAATAATTTGTTTGTCATGTAAAATTTGATGCTACTAAATAATTTTTATAATTTAAATGGGAATTTTACATTTTTAACCTGCGGCTGACGCTGCTGACTTTTTACAGCTGTCGTCAAATACGTAAATCTGCTAGATCCTTTTTCCAGGCAATATTGATGACTAAAATAAGAGATGAACGATGGTTTCCGGTATTCTTAATTTTGGAAATGATGGACCCATTCAATATCGAAGAATATAAAGGGAAATATAGGGCAGTATGTGGCTTTATTTTTAGTTCTTTAGAAAAATTGGTATGACGATAGGTGAACTTGTTTTTACAAAAGTCGGGAAAAAAGAAGTTACCGTATTTCCGCTACTCCTCCATTTAAATGACATCATGGCTACGTACTCTACCAGCTTTCTCATAAAATATTCAAGAGGCCGTGTCCGTAGAGAATACCGCTGTCACGGCATGTTTATGCTGGTATGCATTTCTAATTATACTTGCATCGATTGGATGAATAGTATTTTAGTTGGTTATATGATGTTGCAGCAAAGCTTGAAAACAGACAATTGTGTTCAAGGCCGGTTTTCAGACGGCATCATTAATTTACTGTATTACCCTAATGATCGTTCATTCGTTGCGTCTGAAGATTCGTAAAATCACTGAATCCACCCAATGTAGTTTTTCTTCTCTTTTTCTTATTTCTTTTGTAAATTTCATAGTACCCGGTAGATTTTTCCTTGAAAGAAGAGTGTCTAATAATAAGTGATCATTTCTCAATATGATAAAATGTTCAGGTGCTGAAAAGCATGTCTCTTATTATATTTAGCATCATAATTCTGACTTTAAATAACTATTTTTAATAAAAACAATAAATTTCAAAAAGCCAGATGCCCTTTGCCTGAGATATCGTAGTTAAGAGAGGAGAGCGTTGCACAATAAATGAATATACATTGCTCTAACTTCTCCGAGAAATGCATTAGATAACTAACTATTGTCCGAAAATGATAAATGAATTACGATTTGTAGAAAATGTGTTTTAGTTATCTAAAAAATAGTTGAGGCATCGTCTACCATTCGAAGAGGTGGGTGTAATTACAGTGAAATCGTTGATTTGAACACTTAGGATTAATCAAGCATGATTGCATATGTCTGAGTTTATATAATTGCCATGGTTTATTTACCATGCTCGATTACATTAGAACTCTATGTTTCTTTTTCACTGTAGAAGTCACTCCTCTAATGATAATAATGTATCGTGATCATTATTTCGCGCTCATAAATATGTTGCCGGAACACCTTACACCCCATAGTTAGGCAAGTGTTAAATAGTAATATTTCGTCTGGGACAATCCTGGGGTCTTAGGGAATGCGGTTGAAAATGTCAACTGAGGTAAACTCTTTGCTCAGTGAAACCAATTCCGAGTAAAAATGCGGGAATTCCGTACGTCCAGTTTAAACTGTATATCTCACATTAAATTAGTATATAATTTAAGTTGATTTTTCCAGGAAAAAAGTGAGAAGGGTTTATGTAAGAGGACTTCCGAGAAAGAGATTTGTGGATAACAAATCGGCCATAATCACTTGAATGTAATTATCGAAAGGATATATACGTCAAAGTTTGAAGCCTTGATTATTCAAGGGGAGAGTATTTCGAACTCTTATTCGTTATTAATGACAACGAAGCAGCCCTGGCATTTTAATCCCTCGAGCTTCGCCGTCCCAAAAGCATTTATTTGAAGCGAAATTTATTCTTCTGGGATCAAGACCATTTTGTTCACTTCGGAAACCGAGAGAAATTCTACGAATGATAAATTGTGAATGCTTGAAAAATAGCTCACGGGGAACGTTATAATTTATTATAAAGATTCGAAGATACAGTCGAAGTTGGTGCCCTACCTAAGCCATTCTGAACACTCAAAACGTAAATCTTTTCACTTACAGGAGCATATATCTCTCTTCATTTTTCTTGATTCAAAGCAATCTCCGCCCACCTTTGCCTTTTTTGTTGAGCCTAAACTTTGAAGTGGAATTTGGAATAACGCAAAAAATGTGTGCCAAGTGTAACCTGCGTTGAAGTAGTGGATCCGTGAAGTCCATGTTTTGCTTCTTTTGAAAAGAGACTTGAAACTAATGAACCTGTCATACAGGTCTAAATTATGACTAATTTAGGCCTATATGGCAGGTTATTAGGGCTAATGCGTAATTCATTTTCCTTTAAATTAATATGTGGAATATATTTCTCGGTGTATTTTTTTTATCTTCACAGATTTTAACTCAGCTCAACTTTTTACTCGCGAAAAGTAAATCTACTGAGATTTCTTTAAAAATTGCTCATATAAATTATTATGATAAATGATTCTGAAGCTAAAAGGTTTGTGGTTCCAAAATCCATTTTGTTGCTTGTCCGGCTTGTCCAGAAAAGTGTATCACCGTCAGAAATACCTACAATATAGAGCATTTTCGCAAAATTAGAATAACCCCAATGCGAGGTGGATATCTACATTGACGTAGAACCAAAATCTTACTTATAATTTCCTTATTTGCCATCCCTTTATATACGTGAGTGCTTCAGATCCAATTCATTGGTTAGTTTCACCTCAGCTCATTGCAACACGGTCTGTTAACGATATCACTTGTTTGTTTACTGGCTAGCTAGGTATTTACTGGCAATCATCCTCAGGCGGGATGTCGGGATGTGAGTCAGTGGGATTCTCCCGGGAAATTCCTTCCGGTTCACAGTCCGCCTTCGCATTGCAAGGGTGCGATTTCATGTCAGCCGTTTCAAGGGCCAATTTTTGCCCGTCAAATGGTCGCGTATTTCGACTCCCAGGGCATCATAAAAAGGTCCGGTTGCTCCTTCTGGACCTTATATCACCCAACATTTCCCGTACATTCGTGCAACCATGGAGTGCAAAAACTGGGCGAAAGGTTCCTTGCGTTCTATGATCCGTGGAAATCGACACTAGTCAAATAAGATTAGTATGCTCGGGTCTTATCCAAGATGATTAAGTAATCCGGGAATGAAATGTGCACGAGATATTACGAGGCGTTATTAGATTCAGAATTAATTGATACCTTAGAGATTACTCGAATCGCTTTGATTCCTCAGAAGCGCATAGATTTAATGAAATTCTAATCGACTAATTTCCATTCTAATTTCACGCTTTGGATTAGAGAACCTCCCTCTACCTTTTGACATTTTTATCTAATGAAAAAGTAATAAATTTAAGGAGTTGCCTGAATGAAACTTAATTTTCCTCATAATCATTTTATTTTTGTGCTACATAAGCTTTGTATGTAAAATACTGTGTGCTTGGTAAGCTTAATATGTTTTATGAATAACTGAAGACCAATTATGCCGATTTACAGGATTTATTTCTATTTTGGTACTCTTCAATGCATCTTCTTGTTTCGTCTTGGCCTTGATTAGATACACAGAAAAGCATATTTTCCGTTAGTTGTAATAAAAAGGGGAGATATATTTTTTTTAATGTCTACATTGCAATGCAAAGAATCTGAAATAGTGCACAAAAAATTCAAGGCTGCTAGCTATAAGTCCACATTCACCCAACTCGCTTATAGGGCAACGTTAAATAACTTTCTAAAATATTAATTCTGATTATCTCTCTGTAGGCACGCGTGGCTGGGAAAAGGCCGTGGCGCGTGACCCACGAGAATTAAATAAAACAAAATAAAAAAATGACCGAGGGAAGAGAAGGGAAGTGGGAAAATGACTCACCGGCCGTTGGAGGAAACCATTGCTGGACTGACGTCTCAAAGCCCAAAACTGCCCAGACTTGCGGGACGTGCGCTGTCCTGCTCACCAAAAATTGCACTCCTCGACTCCGCGACCAAAAAAGTGCCTTCGTAGACCGCCCCTCCCCTCCCGCTTCGAAAACAAACCCCTGTTTCCCCACCCCCCAGACGGCACGATGGGTAAGGGATGGGAGAAGGTCGAGGAGGGAGATTTGAATACAAAAAAAAGAGCGTGCATAGGCGCAACATCCCGCCCCCCGTGAATTTCCAATGAAATTAACATTAGAATAAATTAAAGAGTTAATATTAGCCAGTTGAAGAAGCGAAACACACGGGAGAAGTATAAAAACGTCAAACAAAAAAAAATTGTTGCTACAACAAAAATAATAATAGTCATCTGACCACATTGATCCACCCTCAGAATATGGAAATCGACACTAAAAAAAAAAGGTGAGGGAAAGGAACTAAACTAGTATCTTCACTCTCAGAGGCCCGTCAAAGAGACTAAATGGGGAATTGGGATGGGCCATGGGAAGGTCAATATGGAGGAGAAAGGAAGAATAAACGTTCCATCCTGAACATAACAGCGAGAGTGGGTCAATCGAAATATTTAACAGCAAAAGAAAAATTAAAAAAAAATAAAATAACTTAGTTTGAAGTTGGCAACGGTACCAACTTCACGACTGGTCTTTTCAATGTACCCGAAGACGTTTTTAAATCCACAACCCTAATTACGCCTGTCGAGTCCGGAAATACCTTTGTGATTCGCCCCATTTTCCACAGCGCAGGTGGGAGAGTTGAGTCACGCAGAAGCACTAAATCCCCAATTTTGACATTTTTAGATTTCCGCGTCCATTTTGCCCGCTGCTGTAAGGTGTGTAAGTATTCCTGAGACCACCGACGCCAGAATTGTTCATGTAATTGCTCAATGAGCTTCCATCGAGTAGGCAGATGGAATTCATCGACTGAAGTGATCTCAGGCAAACCTATCAACGGTTGACCGACTAGAAAATGACCAGGGGTCAGACAATCTATCTCGCTTGGATCCGGTGATTTTGGTGTCAATGGTCGGGAATTTAAAATGGCTTCAATTTTTGAAAAAAGCGTAGCAAACTCTTCAAAATTTAACGTTTGGCCGTTGAGGAATCTGCGCAGGTGATACTTCACCGATTTAATACCGGCCTCCCACAGACCACCAAAGTGTGGAGCAGATGGTGGATTAAATTTCCAACTGATTCCGGATTCTGGATGGATTGAGGTTAACGCTTCCCGATGGGAGGAGGACCTAATTAGTCTGTACAAATCGGTCAAAAAACGATCAGCCCCGACGAAATTTGTACCGCAATCCGAATAAATGGCCCGGGGAATTCCTCTCCGAGCGATGAAGCGCTGGAAAGCCGCAATGAAGGCAGGGGTGGATAGCGAGGTGACTAATTCTAAATGAACGGCCTTTGTCCCAAAACAAATGAATAAACAGAGATACGCCTTTCCAATGGCAGAGTTTTTTCTATTGCTCAGTTTGTAGGAAAATGGCCCTCCGTAGTCAACACCCACGCATGAAAATGGCCGCTGTGGCACTACCCTGGTGGAGGGAAGATCTGACATGATTGGTTGTAAAGTATTGCCCCGATAACGCGAGCATACAACACAATTCATGATTTCAGATCGGATAACTGATCGGGCAGACAATATCCAGAATTGCCTGGCAACCAACGCCTCCACAGCACGAGGACCGCCATGGAGTGACACCAAATGATAGTGCCGAATAATTAATCGAGAGAAATGCGAACATCTCGGCAGTAAAATAGGATGCCGAGCAGACTCAGATAAGAGGGAATTCTGCAGTCTGCCTCCCACTTTCAGCAACCCGTTCGAATCCACAAAGGGTCGTAATCGACTAATTGACCGGGGAAATAGGGAGCAAGTTTTGATCGAATCAAACACAGATGCAAAATAAACCATTTGCGTGGCGAGAGCCAACTTTTCCAAGGCATGTGTCCACTCTTGAGAGGACATGGGTGTTTGAGGTTGGGACCGCTCACCCTTGAAAGCATTTAAAAATCTATAAATATAAGCGGTCACTCTTACCAAACGAACAAAAGAGGAAAATTTTTTGAACCACGCAACAGAGGATTCATCTACCTGTGTTAATCCCATGACAATTGAATCCCCTTTCCGCTCTGGTAGCTCATCTGTGGCAACAGGTACAAAATCAGCGCTCGGCCAATGCGCTTCACTTAGATGAATGAAAGGAGGACCAGACCAATACAACTGGAAATTGAGAAGTTGCTTGGGTAGTAGGCCTCTGGAAATGCAATCGGCGGGATTCTTGTCGGAGGCTACGTGTCTCCACAAATTAGAAGGAATTGTTTCAGTTATCTCAGATACACGGTTAGCCACAAAAATTTTTAATAGATGAGGTAGCGTCGCTAACCAGGATAAAACTATCCGAGAATCTGTCCATGCATAAATCTTGTGGATACAAACTCTGTCCCGAAACGTATTCCTAATATTAGAGAGCAGTCGCGAAAGCAATAGCGAGGCTGACAATTCAAGTTTAGGGATTGTGACCGTCTTTAATGGAGCGATCCTTGATTTAGCTGCCAGAAAATAAATTTTGACGTCTCCTGATGGAGAAATGACGCGTAAGTAAACCACAGCTCCATAACCAGCTTCAGAAGCATCAGAAAATCCCAAGAGCTGATGCTCAGTTGACTTAGATGGGCCGATATAACGCGGAATACGTATTTGGGAAATCAAATGACTTTGAGAGGAAAATTCATGCCAAAGATAGGCAGCTGATAATGGCAAGGGATCATCCCAACCTAATTTGAGGACCCAGAGAGATTGAATTAGACCCTTAATCTTTAGAACTATAGGAGACAAGCACCCCAATGGGTCGAAAATTCGCGCGATATTAGATAAAACGGCACGCTTTGTGTTAACTGAATGATCCAGCGTAACACGATAGGAAAATACATCGTGATAAGTATCCCAATAAAAACCTAACACCTTCACACATGAATGGTCAGGCGCATCAAAGTCAAATGTAGACTCTCGTTCATCTAGGGGAGATTGAGCCAAAAATTGAGAAGAATTACTCGCCCACTTCTGCAAAGGAAAGCCCCCCCGAGCTAATAATTCAATCAGTTGACTCTTTAATGCTAGCGCATCGTCGAGAGAAGAGGCTCCCGTGACGATGTCATCGACGTAAGTGTCGCGTAAAATCACCGCGGAAGCGAGGGGATAATCTTTTCCCTCGTCTCTGACTAGTTGGTGAAGGACACGGATTGCCTGAAATGGGGAAGAAACGACACCGTATGTTACCGTATTCAACTCGAAAGATTTTAATTTCTCAGTCGGATTTTCTCGCCATAAAATATGCTGAAATTTGCGGTGGTTTTCGGAGAGTAAAATCTGCCTATACATTTTGACAATGTCCGCGGTGAAAGCAATTGCGTGGACGCGAAATCCTAATAATATTTCGAAAATGTCCAGCTGAAGTTTGGGACCAGTCATCAGCAAATCATTCAAGGACTTTCCCTGAGCTCCCTTGGACGACGCGTCGAAAACCACTCTCAATTTAGATCCTGACGGAGTAATTTTCGTCACGGCATGATGGGGAATGAAAAAGGCACCAGGACGCGTTGAAAGGGACATATGCCCAAGGTTTAAATACTCCTGGAGGAATTGGTCATACTGTTCTTTCAAAAGAGGTTTGCGTATCAAACGTTGCTCTAGTTTACACCAACGATTGGCCGCTTGATTGTAAGATCCAGCCAAGACCGCAAAATCCTCTTTGAAAGGGAGCGAAACCTTATACCGACCAGTTTCATCTCGCGAAACTGACTCTAAAAAGTATTTCTCGCATTGCTCATCCTCCGGACAAGGGTGACGTCTAATAATGGGTTCCTCTAATTCCCAAAATGATTTTAGTTGCTTGACCAACGGAATTTCCTCCACCACGCATAAAGAAGTTTTACGTGTGGGAATTTTCAAAGAACTATCCAAAATGTTTCCCATTAAAATCCATCCGAAAAGGGAATCAATTAGAATCAAGTCATAATTGTCGAATGTTTTCTTCCCCCCAAGGAAGATCTTTGGGAATAAGTCCATTCCCAAGATAATATCCACCGAATCTGGCTTATCAAATCCCGGATCGGCCAAACAAAGGTGAGAAATACTTTCTCGAATACAGGGTGGAAGTGGGACTGGTGGAAGTTTGGAGGTCAAGTGAGGAAGGATTACCGCCTTGGTATTTAACACCAACAGTGAATCATGGATCGGCGAGAGCGACAAAGTGATACAACCCTCCGGCCGCCTTAGAGGGGTTTGAGACAACCCAACAAGAGAACCATGATAAGGAGACATGGGGAGCTGCAACCGCCGAGCAGCTGCCGCGGAAATAGCTGACACTTGACTACCCGAATCGATCATTATACGAAGGGGCACATTTAACCCATTACCATCTCGCACATGAACTAACGCAGTTCCGAGGACAATTAAATGTGCAGGGTCACAATTAACACAAGACGAAAGGGCAGTCGTAGAAGTTTGTGATTGCGAACGCACAGGAGACCCAGACGCCTGACTTAGCGACGCTGACGCCTGAATTGGAGACTGCCTAGAGTTCAGCTCTGAATGCAACGTGGTATTATGATACCTTTTGCAAATATTGCAACACATATCCTTCTGCTGACACCTAGGAGCCCAATGACCTGGCTTCAGACAGTTAAAGCAAAGCCTTTTCGAGCGTACGAAACGCGCACGATCCGTAACGCTCATTTCAATGTATTTGGGACACTTCACTAAAGAATGAGGAAGCTCACACAAAGGACAAGTACTGACTCGATCGCATTTCTCCTTACCCGGGTGGGTATTGTCAACGGATATCGGCAAGACGACCTTTGCAGTGAGCGTGGATTTGCGGCGAGAAACTGAATCTTTCACATTAGGACCAAATGAGGTTTGTAAAACCTTGATCCTTTTTTTCACAAAGCTCAAAAGATTACATACAGAGGGAAATGGCTCATTATTTAAGGTCTCCTCGAAAAGAGCCAGAGTTTCTGGATCAACGACACGTGCTGCTAATCGGAACAAAATAAATTCCCCCAAATTAGGAATATTTAACGTGCCCAAGGCAGCATGAATCTCGGAAAACGTGTTCACAAATAATTGCATGGAAGACAATGATCCCGTAGATGAAACCGAAAATTCCAGAATTCTATCGAGATAGTCAAATCCGAGGATTCTAGGATTGTCATAGTGCTCACTCAACTCCCTCCAAGCCGAATCATAATGAACTTCGCCAAATGGGACGGACGCGATGAGCGCCGAGGCTTTACCTTGTAGAGCCGCCTTTAAATAAGTGAATTTCTCAACTGAGGAAATATCCGTTCTATCATGAACAACAGACCGAAATAAGTCGCGGAACCCTACCCAATCAGAAAATGCCCCAGAAAAACGAGGTAATTCAATGGTAGGAAGACGAGACCTTTTACCCTGAACGGTTTCATTAGCCAAATGAGCAGACTCATTGACGGCGGGAGGATTTGATACCTTACGAAAAACGGAAAGAATAAAATAATACTTTTCTTCCACTTCCTCGCCAAGGCTCCTATCCACCAGACATGCATCGCTTTGATTGCACTCATGGCAATACTCAAACAGTTCGGTCTGAGCGTCACAAAATGCTGAATACACAACTTCCAATTGAGAACATCGTGCAAGAAATATATGTAACTTACAATGATTGAAAATCTCCAGACCGGAAGCATTGAGCTCCTCAGAAAGCAAAAATGCTGCACTAATTGTGGATTTAAATTGATCACGTTTAAAACGCAGTAACTTTGAATGCGAGTCAAATTGCTCCCGTGTGACCGGCGATTTACCTTTCGCCCCTTCAACTGGCATTTTAAGAACAAAAGGAAATAACTACTCACAAAAAACGGAATGAACTCCCTCTAAAAGCTCCCGGAGAATTCCCGGGTTTCGGCACCAAAAAGTTGTAGGCACGCGTGGCTGGGAAAAGGCCGTGGCGCGTGACCCACGAGAATTAAATAAAACAAAATAAAAAAATGACCGAGGGAAGAGAAGGGAAGTGGGAAAATGACTCACCGGCCGTTGGAGGAAACCATTGCTGGACTGACGTCTCAAAGCCCAAAACTGCCCAGACTTGCGGGACGTGCGCTGTCCTGCTCACCAAAAATTGCACTCCTCGACTCCGCGACCAAAAAAGTGCCTTCGTAGACCGCCCCTCCCCTCCCGCTTCGAAAACAAACCCCTGTTTCCCCACCCCCCAGACGGCACGATGGGTAAGGGATGGGAGAAGGTCGAGGAGGGAGATTTGAATACAAAAAAAAGAGCGTGCATAGGCGCAACACTCTCACTGTAACGAAATTTAAGTGTCGGATTTCTAATGTTTCCCCTTTTTTTTAAAAACGTGTAATTTTTATATATGTTTTCACTATAAGTTTTGTTTTATGTTTTCTATAAGTAAGAAGCCTGGGAAGAGTAGAAGGGTGGAATGGCAAAAAAATATAGTAGGTCGAACAGTATACGTATATGTGTAGTATTTTGGACGAGAATGGGATTAGTGGTAGGGGCATCAGATGCCTAATTTTCCTGGTTAAAGAAGCATTTTCAAAGAGAAGGGAATTGATAATGGGGGTCTGAGAAAAGATGTAAAGAAAAGGCTGGAGAATTCACTACAACAAACTCTGGTATGGAGCGTGACGTTGTATGGGTTAGAAAATTGGTCATTGCGAAGGGAGGATGTGCGTAGACTGAGGCGTTTGAGATGTGGGCTTGGAGAAGGATGGAGAGGGTAAGCTGGGTGTCGAGGGAAACGAAGGAGGAGGTATTGGATATGGTTGGAGAGGACAGGAAGCTGGTGGCGGAGGTTCGGAGAAGGCAGATGAGATGGATGGAGGACCTTTTGAGAGGGGAGGGGAGAACACTGGGGAAACTTGGAAGAGGAATAAAGAAGAAAGAAAATCTGGACGAAATAAGAAGAGGTAGATGATATGAGGAATTTAATTGGGATTTAATGGTGATACATCCTTAGGAGGTAAAACGAGACCATGTTTCAGGATAAGGACTGACCAAGAACCTACCAATCAGCTGGTGGAATACTCAAATGAATGAGTTCTAAGTGTATTATGAATAGCAGAAAAAAGTCATGAGTGATGGAGTTTACAGAAAGTTCTAGGATGTTTATAAACGAATTAATGATGTTCAGCCGTTTTCTCCATTATTAGCATCATCTCCTCCCTTTCTCCCCACCACCTATACCTATATACAAATGATCAATGACTCAAGCTTGAGGAACAAAGGGATATGAACTCAAGCCCACAGGAATAAAACACATTCTAAAAATGACCAATAGTTTTGCATTGCTTCAGATGTTTTCTCTATACAATGCGATGTTAGCACTCATTTTATTAAATCACTCTTTTATAAATCTCTTCAATATTTCTATCAGAAAATGCGTCTGTGGGAGATTTGCGTGATCGCGAATGTAAAAAAACCGTGGCAAGATTATGCCGTTTCTCTTCCACTAAATGGAATTCGGAGCTTAGATTTCCTCACGTCTCTTTGTTGCCTCCAACTCATCTTATTTAAAGCAAAAGGGATTTCAAATCCAACTTCATCGGCAGTATAAAACGGTTCCTCCGAAATTGAACCACATCAATTCACAACAACTGTCGTCGACATTGGGCCCGTACGCATCCAGACGTGATTCTTTGTCTACATTTTTGCATGTGCTGCGTAGAGAATCCAACGATCGGAGTCCAGCTATAAATTTGACGTATATGACTTCGTGATGGTTAGATGGCCGCAAATTCAAAAAAAAATAAAATTACCGAGATAAATATGCAGCACGATGAGAGATGAATTAGTCCGGCTCGAACAGTATGTCTCCTGGAAGATCGTATTCCTAAATGCTCAGTAATGTTTCTGACTAGGAAATGAAAACCCCATAACGTAGCGTTGCAGACATGAGCAGTTTTTCGGACAAATTCAATACGCAGGAATATTTTGAGGGAATTAGTTTGGAATTCACTCAAGCAAAAGCTTCGATAATAGTGTAAGTCTGATATTCTTAAATGCTTAAAACTTTATAGGATTCTCCTCTGTTTAAAGGACTTTTAAATGTGAAATACATTTTGCTTCTCCCCAGATATTTTGAATGATTGAGATTTGAAGCATATACCAATTCTTCTCATTTTTTATCCAAATTTCTCTTTCCCAATTTCGCTACTCCGTGTTTTCAAAAATGAAATCTCCGAGTATTTATGTAGGCGGAGGTCTGGTCAAAATGCGACTTATAAAATTTTAAAATCTGTGCGTAATCTATATTTCGGTAATTTTCCTCTCTTCCAATCTCAATGCCATTTTCTTATTCAATAGCGCTCTCTGAATTTTCTGAAAACCTACCTCTAAATTATATATTCTTTTTCCGAGCTGCCAACAATGCGTTTTCAAATGTTCAAAGTTTTACGCAACGCGTAAAACTTTGATGCGTTATATTCTGTAGAGGTTTGTTTTATATTCTTCATTGTGAGCGCGTTTGCCATAGTACAGTTTAAAAACGGAATTAAGGAGGATATATTTAACCCTTCTGGAAAGTCTATCTTCAGTACTTCTCTTTATACGCAATTTTAGATTTTGATTGCATGCAAAATATTGAAATATAAACCCATGGTAGTGTTACCATTTTAATGTGTGCAAAACACGTGGCATGTATTTTGCGTTATAGCAACGAAGATGAGTCAGAAAACTTACATTTTATGCTCCCCCTTTTCTATTTTTCATGCGTCAAGTTTAATGTTTTTCCTCATTATGAAAAGAAAATACTCTACTAAGTCGTTGAGTTCAAATTTAAATATTATTTTCTTTATTCAGTTTTGAACGCCTAATTTCTTTCTGCAAGAGCACTGCATTTTGTAGAAGGCCCCTGCAAATTTACTGCGAATTTGATAAGACGCTAACCGTTTGAGTTAGTTTATCCCGATTCCCTGGCGTTGAACCGTTAAATGGTTTCTTACCTTCCAAAGTTTGCATTTGAAAATGCTAATCCAAGCGTTTCTCCATGCCTCATTTGTTTGCGTGTTTGTGTGTGTGAACCTCGAGGTAGAGAGCATTTAGGTGCGAGTCCTTTAATGCCGTGAAACTTTATCCCTTTAATTCCCGCGGTCCGCATTAGCGAATATCGATGGCGAAAACGTCCTCCCGAGAAGATCCCTTTACGGTTCTCCCGCTGTCGCCGACAAGTTTGATACTAAATGATTATGGGGGATTTTCGGCTTGTTCAGGCTCTCTCGCCTTGGTGAGGTTGAAGCTATCTAGTTTATGCGCCATCAATGAACCTCTTTAAAACTAGGAACCAAGTGCTGCACCTCTTTGGAGGTTAAACGCGCTATAACCTGCCTTGGCGAAAGAATGATGGGGCATAATTTTCCTGCGCACGTACCGGAATGCCGCCCGGTTCCCACTCAACCCACCTCGCGGGATATACGTAAGCACTCATGAGCGCATTGACGCCGTACCCGAGGACGAATCTCTCCCTTCAGTGGTCGTAACATTGATGAACAGAGTTAAGAACGTTGTGACTGTTCTTGTTGACTCAAATCATGCTGAGTGCCTCAGAGCTCCGTAAGTTTCTTAGATGCCCACCTTCCATCGCGAAATGAAACTGAGCCGAATGGTATGGAATCTTAGTTTTTATTCGCTGTCACTCTTAGAGGCTAGGAAGATCTTACTGCTAGAATATCATAATATCTATTTGAATTGTCAGCGTTATCTGGCTCGTATAATCCTTATAGAGATTTTTAGTTATGCTCCTTTTAATCTTCTCTTTTCGCTATTGTGAAAATACAATGTAGATATCAATTTTTCTCATTTCTAATATGTACATATATATTTCACTCTTATGCTTTCAATACCTAATTCCAATGAGAAGTTGAATATATTTCTGAGAAATGAACGATCACGGTCTCTCCTAATTTTTAAAAATTAATATTTATTCATTTATTTTGCTATAATATTTGCTGAAATACCTATAGTTTATGAATCATTCTATAAATTTTTCATGGAAGGACGGTCAATTGCGTGGTTTATGCTGCTGCCAAAATTATGGCTTACTCCCAAAATAATGCCTCTTGTGAGGACAAAGTAGCAAAGAGGCTGGAACAGTTGGAGGCCAAGATCACGTAAGCGAGACATCAGGCGTCGAGAATTCAGTGTGTGATGGAATACATCGTATCTGGGCGAACTTTTACTCCCAAAGTTCGGCGTATAGCGCGCAGTCTCCGATACAATCACTCTGAATAAAAGCGTGCTGCTTACCATTATTAGTTACATTTGTATTTCCCTCCTACTCCTGCCCCTTAGGCCACAACGAGGAAGAGGATACATGAACGTTGTTCCAGGTGAAGGGAAGCATAAGGTCACCCATTTGATTTATATGGATGACCTGAAGCTCTATGCTTCTAATGCGAAAGACCTTCGCACGTCCCTGGACACCGTACTGGAATACAGTGAGGCTATAGGGATGGAGTTCGGATTGGACAAGTGTGCATCCATCCACCTGGCGAGAGGGAGATTTTCGAAGATCAAGAAAGACGTGCAACTTGTTGACGGGAGCGTCATTCGTCACCTCGAGGACGATGATAGCTATGAATACCTCGGCGTCCCACAGCGCCGAATGCAGGAGGCTGCAGCAGTGAAGGAAAGGCTCACCGCTAAATACAGGCAGACTCTCAGGAATATCTGGAGTTCTGAGCTGTCTGGCAAGAAAAAGGTTCTTGCCACGAACATGTTCGCGGATCCTGGAACGTCAACGAGTTGCAGAACCTCAAAAGGGGAACGAGGAAGGTGATGACCATCAATAGAAGTTTTCATCCTAAATCTTCTGTCGCCAGATTGTATCTCCCTCGCAATGTAGGTGGTAGAGGACTATTGAGTCTGGAGTGTCTCCACAACAGAGTTGTCCTGGGTACAGCATGACGAGTGTTAAAAGGCTGGGACCCTCTGCTCAATCTCGTGAGAGAGCACGAGAGTGCGGGAGTAGGGGCGTTTCACTTCCAGGCGGCAAAGAGGGCAGCGGACGAAACCGGTCTCGACTTCGTCCCGTCATCCGACGGAAGTGACAATGACACAACCATCGTGTCATTGAAGGTAGACGTCCTCAAGCTCGAAATAAAAAAAGCTGAGCAGAAGGCCTTGCTCAAGGTGCATACCAATAAGCCCATGCATGGATGTTTCTATCGAAACATCGAAAAGCATGGGTTATCGAAGGAGCTTACGTTACGCTCCGCGGCCCGCCGGTCTGAAGTCCGAGACCGAGGGTTTTGTCCTCGCGTGCCAGGATGGTGTCATAAGCACACTCGTGTACCGCCGCATTATATTCAAGGCGGAGGTTGTGGACACGAGATGTAGGGCGTGCCGAGCCCACCCGGAGATTTTGAGTCCCATTCTCTCCGTCTGTATTTATTACGCCAGGTCAGCGTATCTAGCTTGTCTCAACGCGGCCCTGAGGGTGTTATACTTTCACCTTCGACACCAGTATGGCATCGACGAAACACCTGTGCTGCCCTGTGCCCCTGGAGATATTGAGTCCGTCGTGGAGAACGATAAATGCGCAACCTGGTGGAATTACTCCTTCTCCACCACCAGGAAGTTGGAGACGACCAAGCCTGATATCGTTCTCCTCGACCACCTCACACGCTCCATGCTCGTGATCTAGTTTTCGGCTCCGGCTGAAACGAACATGGATGCGAAGGAGGCGGAAAAACGGACGAAATATCAAGACCTGCTATTCGAACTTCGACAAATGTACCCCGGACACTCTGTAAAACTAGTGGTCCTCATAATAGGTGTGCTCGGTGGAGTTAAGGGCTCGCTGCTAAATAACATCAAGTGCATTCCGTCCTGCGTGGCACAGGAGGAATCACTAGTTGCACGCATGCAGAAGGCCGTCATCCTGGGGTCACTCCGTCCACTGCGTACGCATGACCCGACAGCAGCGTAGCCACTCATCCGATGGGCGTAGGAAGTTGCTGCGATAACTGTCCATCCCCTCTCGAGCTTCCTGCCATTATGACGGCAATGAAACCTGATGCTTGCCGGGGACTCGGAGGGATGTGTTTCAACTGTAACAATGCAATACATATGAAAATAATAATTAAATACGAGTGATAGGGTAAACCGTACAGTTATTGGCCACATGGGATTTTGAAGAGCATAGTAAAAGTACAGTTGGAAAAAAATTGCAATAATGATAGCAAAATTTACAATGGGGATTATTTTCAATGTTGTCCAACTGTACTCTTACTATGCTCTTCAAAATATCATGTGGTCAATAACAGTAGGGTTTACCCCATATGTATTATTCATGATTTTATGACTCAGCAAAACATTTCCATAAACATAAGTAGGTATGGCAAAATTGTGTTGCAATATAACGTTATTCCACTCTTTTGGCGAAATAACCAATACTCAGTAAGGAAATAGTGTATTCCGTACTGGCTGCTACTACTGCTGGTACTACTCTTGGCATTCAGAACACTCACTCTCTGTCTACCTTGTAAATGATGGCACGCTATCATTTCTGATGAATTGGGTATTTTCCACGTATTTCCAACTATCGATATTCTGATTCAGTTACTTGAACTTATTACATTGGCTAAAAATGTTCTTATCAAATTTTATTAATTTCGGTTTTAAAAGCTAAAGAAAGTAGAAGGTTACGAAAGCTCCCGAGCACACTCCGAAAACAACCGAATGGCCTGTGACGTCATTTTCGCTGTTTACATTTAGACCCAGGCGTTTCCTTATGCTTACAGTGGTAACAAATGCGGCGAAATTAGTTTCTGACGTTTCTAGATATGCCTTTAAATGGCATCTATGTAAGGGATATAGATGGTGTTTTGTGCCACAATGTACGAATACATCGATTGAAACACCGAACAAGAAATTTATTCACGCAATCACCACATTGAATGATTGAAATTTCTTCCTTGGATTCCTCAATGTCCACCCGTAAAAATGTATACTTTACTCCGCACTTTGTGTTCTGGACATATTCTTGCAATGACTGTGCACAGTGGTCCATCTCTCTTTACTTGGAGGTATCCTATAGCATTATCACCAATACTCTCACGAGAAGATTTATAATATAACAACACTTAAATTAAACTTTGAATAGACATTTAGGAGATGAGAATCTATTTTTAGGAATTTCTACAGCAGATAAGCCACTTCTAGAAACCTCCTCTATAAACAATCACTAATTAGCAAATAAAAAATTAACGTTTTAAGTGTGTTGAGGATTGGCAGCACAAACATTTGGCGAGTACTGTGTTTTGTTGATATGTTACTAAGATACTGTTTGTTTACTGTTGCATGGACTGATTTGAACTTCGAGCAAACTTTAGGCTTACATTTTTTGGACTTAAGCTCAACGAATTTCCGCAGCATTAAATCGCTCGTCCTTCTTCATTAAAACGCCTACCATAAACATATCCACTTTGGGTAAATTATTTTATGTAGTTTTAATAAATTCATTGCACGCCATAGTCTTTGTTTTCAATGAAAAATCTTTAAATATACGGTAGATCTTCTACAGTTACTCACTTTCTCCCACACATCCGTCCATCGCTCAGCGAAAATGACGTCAAGCCAATCAGATTTCGTTTCGCAGCGGCGTAAAAAAATTTGAAATTTCGACTATTTTAATCTTAAATATCTCAATTAATATTGAATCAATTTTAAAAATACTTTCACTCCGCAAGCTTGTTCGAGTTTAAGTAACATATAAAGATCCGTAAACTTAAATTTAAAATTTTGGAAAATACCCAATTATTTGGATTGTGCAACAAGACGTTGCTCTTATACTGATTACGAGATATCGTCCTTAAATTGATTTAAGATGCTTATAATATTTTTGCGAGAGATGAGAGGCCTAAAGTTGATTTTAAATACTTAAAATATTTTTCCGAGAGATTACAGGTCTGAAATTATTTTTATATGCTTAGAATATATTTTTTTGTTTGAAAGGTATGCCATATTTCGTCCTAAAATTGATTTCAAACACTAAGAAAATTTTTGTGAGAGATGACAGGCCATTTCTTTATATACAATAATGATAATTTCTTTGTCACCCGGTATATATATTTAAAAAATCTGAAATTCCTAAATTTGTTGTCACCATCAGTCCCAAACACGCGATAAATATTATATAAAAATTAATGACTATAGCTGTCGGTGTAATGCTAATTAATATTAAATTATATAAAACATAATTAATTATTCGTTTAGACCTGCGCTGGAATTATACTTTTTTTAAACTGACAAAAAAGAAACCCGTGGGAAATAATAAGACTTATACGCGTACAGGTCCGCGAAGGACCTGTACGCGAATATATAATATAAATATATAATAAATACTTAGAATAATTTTGCGAGAGATGGCAGGCCTAAAATTGATTTAAAATACTTAGGATATATTAATTTTGTTGGAAAACCTATGCGATATCATCCTAAACTTGATTTGAAATACTTAGGATATTTTTGCGAGAGATGGCAGGGCTAAAGTTGATTTTAAATACTTAGAATATTTTTGTGAGAGATGAGTGGCCTAAAATTGTTTTTATACTTAGGATATATTTTTTTGTCAGAAAATAATGCGAGATATCGTCCTAAAATTGATTTACAATGCTTATTATATATTTGAGAGAGATAATAGGCCTAAAATTGACTTTAAATACATAGGATACATTATGTTTGTTGGGAAGGAATGCGAGATACCGTCCTAAAATTGATTTTTAACACTTAAAACATTTTTGCGAGAGATGACAGGCCTCAAATTGATTTAAAATACTTAGGATATAATTGTTGTTAGAAAATACTGGGAGATATCGTCCTTAAATGATTTATATAGATAGGATATATTATATTTTTGGAAAGAATGCGAGATATCGTCCTAAAATTGATGTAAAATACTTAGAAAATGTTTGTGAGAGATGACAGGCCTAAAATTGATTTTAAGTACTTAGGATATATTATTTTTGTTGGGATGGAATGCGAGATATCGTCCCAAAATTTATGTAAAATACTTAGATAATTTTTGCGAGAGATAATAGGCCTAAAATTGATTTTAAATACTTAGGATATATTATTTTTGTTTGGATGGAATGCTAGATATCGTCCCAAAATTGATGTAAAATACTTAGATAATTTTTGCGAGAGATGATAGGCCTGAAATTGATTTTAAATACTTAGGATATATTATTTTTGTTTGGATGGAATGCGAGATATCGTCCAAAAATTGATGTAAAATACTTAGATAATTTTTGCCAGAGATGATAGGCCTAAAATTGATTTTGAGTACTTAGGATATATATTATTTTTGCAAGGATGGAATGCGAGATATCGTCCCAAAATTTATGTAAAATACTTAGATAATTTTTGCGAGAGATGATAGGCCTAAAAATGATTAAAAATACTTAGGATATATTATTTTTGTTAGGATGGAATGCGAGATATCGTCCCAAAATTGATGTAAAATACTTAGATAATTTTTGCGAGTCATAACGGGCCTAAAATTGATTTAAAATACTTAGGATATATAATTTTTGTTAGGATGGAATGCGAGATATCGTCCCAAAATTGATGTAAAATACTTAGATAATTTTTACGAGAAATGGTAGGCCTAAAATTGATTTTAAATACTTAGGATATATTATTTCAGTTTTGATGGAATGCGAGATATAGTCCTAAAATTGATGTAAAATACTTAGATAATTTTTGCGAGAGATGACGGGTCTAAAATTGATTTAAAATACTTAGGATATATTATTTTTGTTAGGATGGAATGCGAGATATCGTCCCAAAATTGATGTAAAATACTTAGATAATTTTTGCGAGAAATGGTAGGCCTAAAATTGATTTAAAATACTTAGGATATATTATTTTTGTTTGGATGGAATGCGAGATATCGTCCTAAAATTGATGTAAAATACTTAGATAATTTTTGCGAGAGATGATGGGCCTAAAAATTATTAAAAATACTTAGGATATATTATTTTTGTTTGGATGGAATGCGAGATATCGTCAAAAAATTTATGTAAAATACTTAGATAATTTTTGCGAGAGATGATAGGCCTAAGATTGATTTTAAATACTTAGGATATATATTATTTTTGTTAGCATGGAATGCGAGATATAGTCCCAAAAATATGTAAAATACTTAGATAATTTTTGCGAGAGATGATAGGCCTAAAATTTATTTTAAATACTTAGGATATATTATTTTTGTTTAGATGGAATTCGAGATATCGTCCCAAAATTCATGTAAAATACTTAGATAATTTTTGCGAGAAACGATAGGCCTAAAATTGATTTAAAATACTTAGGATATATAATTTTTGTTAGGATAGAATGCGATATATCGTCCTAAAATGATTTTAAATACTTAAGATTTTTTTTGGAAAGGAATGCGAGATATCGTCCTAAAATTGATGTAAAATACTTAGATAATTTTTGCCAGAGATGATAGGCCTAAAATTGATTTTGAGTACTTAGGATATATATTATTTTTGCTAGGATGGAATGCGAGATATCGTCGCAAAATTTATGTAAAATACTTAGATATTTTTGCGAGAGATGATAGGCCTAAAATTGATTTTAAATACTTAGGATATATTATTTTTGTTTGGATGGAATGCGAGATATCGTCCCAAAATTGATGTAAAATACTTAGATAATTTTTGCGAGAGATGATGGGCCTAAAAACTTAGGATATATTATTTTTGTTAGGATGGAATGCGAGATATCGTCCCAAAATTGATGTAAAATACTTAAATAATTTTTGCGAGAGATAACGGGCCTAAAATTGATTTAAAATACTTAGGATATATTATTTTTGTTTGGATGGAATGCGAGATATCGTCCTAAAATTGATGTAAAATACTTAGATAATTTTTGCGAGAGATGATGGACCTTAAATTGATTTAAAATTCTTAGGATATATTATTTTTTTAGGATAGAATGCGAGATATCGTCCTAAAATACTTTTAAATACTTCGGATATTTGTTGGAAAGGAGTGCAAGATTACGTCCTAAAATTGATATAAAATACTTAGATAATTTTTCCAGGAGATGACGGGCCTAAAATTGATTTTAAATGCTTAAAATATATATTTTTTTGTTAGGATAGAATTCGAGTTATCGTCCTAAAATGATTTTAAATACTTAGGATATTTGTTGGAAAGGAATGCGAGATATCGTCCTTATATTGATATAAAATACATAGATAATTTTTGCAGGAGATGACGGGCCTAAAATTAATTCTAAATACTTAGGATATATTATTTTCGTTAGGATAGAATGCGATATATCGTCCTAAAATGATTTTAAATACTTAAGATTTTTTTTGGAAAGGAATGCGAGATATCGTCCTAAAATTGATGTAAAATACTTAGATAATTTTTGCGAGAGATGACGGGTCTAAAATTGATTTTAAATACTTAGGATATATTTTTTTTTGTTAGGGTAGCATGTGATTTATCGTCCTAAAATGATTTTAAATACTTAGGATATTTGTTGGAAAGGAATGTGGGATATTATCCTAAAATTGATGTAACATACTTAGATAATTTTTGCGAGAGATGATGGGCCTAAAATTGATTTAAAATACTTAGGATATATTATTTTTGTTAGGATGGAATGCTACATATCGTCCCAAAATTGATGTAAAATACTTAGATAATTTTTGCGAGAAATGATAGGCCTAAAATTGATTTAAAATACTTAGGATATATTATTTTTGTTTGGATGGAATGCGAGATATCGTCCAAAAATTGATGTAAAATACTTAGATAATTTTTGCGAGAAATGATAGGCCTAAAATTGATTTTAAATACTTAGGATATATTATTTTTGTTTGGATGGATTGCGAGATATCGTCCTAAAAATGATGTAAAATACTTAAATAATTTTTGCGAGAGATAACGGGCATAAAATTATTTTAAAATACTTAGGACATATTATTTTTGTTAGAATGGAATCCAAGATATCGTCCCAAAATTGATGTAAAATACTTAGATAATTTATGCGAGAGATGATAGGCCTAAAATTGATTTTAAATACTTAGGATATATTATTTTTGTTAGGATAGAATGCGATGTATCGTCCTAAAATGATTTTAAATACTTAGGATTTTTGTTGGAAAGGAATGCGAGATATAGTCCTAAAATTGATGTATAATACTTAGATAATTTTTGGTGAGAGATGATAGGCCTAAAATTGATTTTAAATACTTAGGATATATATTATTTTAGTTTGGATGGAATGCGAGATATAGTCCTAAAATTGATGTAAAATACTTAGATAATTTTTCGAGAGATGATGGGCCTAAAATTGATTAAAAATAATTAGGATATATTATTTTTGTTGGGAGGGAATGCGAGATATCGTCCCAAAATTTATGTAAAATACTTAGATAATTTTTGCGAGAAATGATAGGCCAAAAATTGATTTAAAATACTTAGGATATATTATTTTTGTTTGGATGGAATGCGAGATATCGTCCTAAAATTGATGTAAAATACTTAGATAACTTTGCGAGAAATTATAGGCCTAAAATTGATTTAAAATACTTAGGATATATAATTTTTGTTAGGATAGAATGCGATATATCGTCCTAAAATTATTTTAAATACTTAAGATTTTTTTTGGAAAGGAATGCGAGGTATCGTCCTAAAATTGATGTAAAATACTTAGATAATTTTTGCGAAGGATGACGGGTCTAAAATTGATTTTAAATACTTATGATATATTTTTTTTTGTTAGGGTAGCATGTGATTTATCGTCCTAAAATGATTTTTAATACTTAGGATATTTGTTGGAAAGGAATGTGGGATATTATCCTAAAATTGATGTAACATACTTAGATAATTTTTATGAGAAGAGACGGGCCTAAAATTGAATACTTAGGATATATTATATATGTTAGGACAGAATTCGATATATCATCCTAAAATGATTTTAAATACTTCGGATATTTGTTGGAAAAGAGTGCGAGATATCGTCCAAAGATTGATGTAAAATACTTAGATAATTTTTGCGAGAAATGATAGGCCTAAAATTGATTTAAAATACTTAGGATATATTATTTTTGTTTGGATGCAATGCGAGATATCGTCCCAAAAATTGATGTAAAATACTTAGATAATTTTTGTCAGAGATGATAGGCCTAAAATTGATTTTGAGTACTTAGGATGTATATTATTTTTGCTAGGATGGAATGCGAGATATCGTCGCAAAATTTATGTAAAATACTTAGATAATTTTTGCGAGAGATGATAGGCCTAAAATTGATTTTAAATACTTAGGATATGTTATTTTTGTTTGGATGGAATGCGAGATATCGTCCAAAAATTGATGTAAAATACTTAGATAATTTTTGTCAGAGATGATAGGCCTAAAATTGATTTTGAGTACTTAGGATGTATATTATTTTTGCTAGGATGGAATGCGAGATATCGTCGCAAAATTTATGTAAAATAATTAGATAATTTTTGCGAGAGATGATAGGCCTAAAATTGATTTTAAATACTTAGGATATATTATTTTAGTTTTGATGGAATGCGAGATATAGTCCTAAAATTGATGTAAAATACTTAGATAATTTTTGCGAGAGATGATGGGTCTAAAATTGATTTAAAATACTTAGGATATATTATTTTTGTTAGGATGGAATGCGAGATATCGGCCCAAAATTGATGTAAAATACTTAGATAATTTTTGCGAGAAATGATAGGCCAAAAATTGATTTAAAATACTTAGGATATATTATTTTTGTTTGGATGGAATGCGAGATATCGTCCTAAAATTGATGTAAAATACTTAGATAACTTTGCGAGAAATTATAGGCCTAAAATTGATTTAAAATACTTAGGATATATAATTTTTGTTAGGATAGAATGCGATATATCGTCCTAAAATTATTTTAAATACTTAAGATTTTTTTTGGAAAGGAATGCGAGGTATCGTCCTAAAATTGATGTAAAATACTTAGATAATTTTTGCGAAGGATGACGGGTCTAAAATTGATTTTAAATACTTATGATATATTTTTTTTTGTTAGGGTAGCATGTGATTTATCGTCCTAAAATGATTTTTAATACTTAGGATATTTGTTGGAAAGGAATGTGGGATATTATCCTAAAATTGATGTAACATACTTAGATAATTTTTATGAGAAGAGACGGGCCTAAAATTGAATACTTAGGATATATTATATATGTTAGGACAGAATTCGATATATCATCCTAAAATGATTTTAAATACTTCGGATATTTGTTGGAAAAGAGTGCGAGATATCGTCCAAAGATTGATGTAAAATACTTAGATAATTTTTGCGAGAAATGATAGGCCTAAAATTGATTTAAAATACTTAGGATATATTATTTTTGTTTGGATGCAATGCGAGATATCGTCCCAAAAATTGATGTAAAATACTTAGATAATTTTTGTCAGAGATGATAGGCCTAAAATTGATTTTGAGTACTTAGGATGTATATTATTTTTGCTAGGATGGAATGCGAGATATCGTCGCAAAATTTATGTAAAATACTTAGATAATTTTTGCGAGAGATGATAGGCCTAAAATTGATTTTAAATACTTAGGATATGTTATTTTTGTTTGGATGGAATGCGAGATATCGTCCAAAAATTGATGTAAAATACTTAGATAATTTTTGTCAGAGATGATAGGCCTAAAATTGATTTTGAGTACTTAGGATGTATATTATTTTTGCTAGGATGGAATGCGAGATATCGTCGCAAAATTTATGTAAAATAATTAGATAATTTTTGCGAGAGATGATAGGCCTAAAATTGATTTTAAATACTTAGGATATATTATTTTAGTTTTGATGGAATGCGAGATATAGTCCTAAAATTGATGTAAAATACTTAGATAATTTTTGCGAGAGATGATGGGTCTAAAATTGATTTAAAATACTTAGGATATATTATTTTTGTTAGGATGGAATGCGAGATATCGTCCCAAAATTGATGTAAAATACTTAGATAATTTTTGCGAGAGATGATGGGCCTAAAAATGATTTTAAAAACTTAAGATATATTATTTTTGTTAGGATGGAATGCGAGATATCGTCCCAAAATTGATGTAAAATACTTAGATAATTTTTGCGAGAAACGATAGGCCTAAAATTGATTTAAAATACTTAGGATATATAATTTTAGTTAGGATAAAATGCGATATATCGTCCTAAAATGATTTCAAATACTTAGGATATTTGTCGGAAAGGAATGTGGGATATTATCCTAAAATTGATGTAACATACTTAGATAATTTTTGCGAGAAATGATAGGCCTAAAATTGATTTAAAATACCTAGGATATATTATTTTTGTTTGGATGGAATGTGAGATATCGTCCAAAAATTGATGTAAAATACTTAGATAATTTTTGCCAGAGATGATAGGCCTAAAATTGATTTTGAGTACTTAGGATATATATTATTTTAGCTAGGATGGAATGCGAGATATCGTCGCAAAATTTATGTAAAATACTTAGATAATTTTTGCGAGAGATGATAGGCCTAAAATTGATTTTAAATACTTAGGATATATTATTTTTGTTTGGATGGAATGCGAGATATCGTCCCAAAATTGATGTAAAATACTTAGATAATTTTTGCGAGAAATGGTAGGCCTAAAATTGATTTTAAATACTTAGGATATATTATTTTTGTTTGGATGGAATGCGATATATCGTCCTAAAATTGATGTAAAATACTTAGATAATTTTTGCGAGAGATGATGGACCTTAAATTGATTTAAAATTCTTAGGATATATTATTTTTTTTAGGATAGAATGCGAGATATCGTCCTAAAATACTTTTAAATACTTCGGATATTTGTTGGAAAGGAGTGCAAGATTACGTCCTAAAATTGATATAAAATACTTAGATAATTTTTCCAGGAGATGACGGGCCTAAAATTGATTTAAAATGCTTAAAATATATATTTTTTTGTTAGGATATAATTCGAGTTATCGTCCTAAAATGATTTTAAATACTTAGGATATTTGTTGGAAAGGAATGCGAGATATCGTCCTTAAATTGATATAAAATACATAGATAATTTTTGCAGGAGATGACGGGCCTAAAATTAATTCTAAATACTTAGGATATATTATTTTTGTTAGGATAGAATGCGATGTATCGTCCTAAAATGATTTTAAATACTTAGGATTTTTGTTGGAAAGGAATGCGAGATATAGTCCTAAAATTGATGTATAATACTTAGATAATTTTTGGTGAGAGATGATAGGCCTAAAATTGATTTTAAATACTTAGGATATATATTATTTTAGTTTGGATGGAATGCGAGATATAGTCCTAAAATTGATGTAAAATACTTAGATAATTTTTCGAGAGATGATGGGCCTAAAATTGATTAAAAATAATTAGGATATATTATTTTTGTTGGGAGGGAATGCGAGATATCGTCCCAAAATTTATGTAAAATACTTAGATAATTTTTGCGAGAAATGATAGGCCAAAAATTGATTTAAAATACTTAGGATATATTATTTTTGTTTGGATGGAATGCGAGATATCGTCCTAAAATTGATGTAAAATACTTAGATAACTTTGCGAGAAATTATAGGCCTAAAATTGATTTAAAATACTTAGGATATATAATTTTTGTTAGGATAGAATGCGATATATCGTCCTAAAATTATTTTAAATACTTAAGATTTTTTTTGGAAAGGAATGCGAGGTATCGTCCTAAAATTGATGTAAAATACTTAGATAATTTTTGCGAAGGATGACGGGTCTAAAATTGATTTTAAATACTTATGATATATTTTTTTTTGTTAGGGTAGCATGTGATTTATCGTCCTAAAATGATTTTTAATACTTAGGATATTTGTTGGAAAGGAATGTGGGATATTATCCTAAAATTGATGTAACATACTTAGATAATTTTTATGAGAAGAGACGGGCCTAAAATTGAATACTTAGGATATATTATATATGTTAGGACAGAATTCGATATATCATCCTAAAATGATTTTAAATACTTCGGATATTTGTTGGAAAAGAGTGCGAGATATCGTCCAAAGATTGATGTAAAATACTTAGATAATTTTTGCGAGAAATGATAGGCCTAAAATTGATTTAAAATACTTAGGATATATTATTTTTGTTTGGATGCAATGCGAGATATCGTCCCAAAAATTGATGTAAAATACTTAGATAATTTTTGTCAGAGATGATAGGCCTAAAATTGATTTTGAGTACTTAGGATGTATATTATTTTTGCTAGGATGGAATGCGAGATATCGTCGCAAAATTTATGTAAAATACTTAGATAATTTTTAAGAGAGATGATAGGCCTAAAATTGATTTTAAATACTTAGGATATGTTATTTTTGTTTGGATGGAATGCGAGATATCGTCCAAAAATTGATGTAAAATACTTAGATAATTTTTGTCAGAGATGATAGGCCTAAAATTGATTTTGAGTACTTAGGATGTATATTATTTTTGCTAGGATGGAATGCGAGATATCGTCGCAAAATTTATGTAAAATAATTAGATAATTTTTGCGAGAGATGATAGGCCTAAAATTGATTTTAAATACTTAGGATATATTATTTTAGTTTTGATGGAATGCGAGATATAGTCCTAAAATTGATGTAAAATACTTAGATAATTTTTGCGAGAGATGATGGGTCTAAAATTGATTTAAAATACTTAGGATATATTATTTTTGTTAGGATGGAATGCGAGATATCGTCCCAAAATTGATGTAAAATACTTAGATAATTTTTGCGAGAAATGATAGGCCAAAAATTGATTTAAAATACTTAGGATATATTATTTTTGTTTGGATGGAATGCGAGATATCGTCCTAAAATTGATGTAAAATACTTAGATAACTTTGCGAGAAATTATAGGCCTAAAATTGATTTAAAATACTTAGGATATATAATTTTTGTTAGGATAGAATGCGATATATCGTCCTAAAATTATTTTAAATACTTAAGATTTTTTTTGGAAAGGAATGCGAGGTATCGTCCTAAAATTGATGTAAAATACTTAGATAATTTTTGCGAAGGATGACGGGTCTAAAATTGATTTTAAATACTTATGATATATTTTTTTTTGTTAGGGTAGCATGTGATTTATCGTCCTAAAATGATTTTTAATACTTAGGATATTTGTTGGAAAGGAATGTGGGATATTATCCTAAAATTGATGTAACATACTTAGATAATTTTTATGAGAAGAGACGGGCCTAAAATTGAATACTTAGGATATATTATATATGTTAGGACAGAATTCGATATATCATCCTAAAATGATTTTAAATACTTCGGATATTTGTTGGAAAAGAGTGCGAGATATCGTCCAAAGATTGATGTAAAATACTTAGATAATTTTTGCGAGAAATGATAGGCCTAAAATTGATTTAAAATACTTAGGATATATTATTTTTGTTTGGATGCAATGCGAGATATCGTCCCAAAAATTGATGTAAAATACTTAGATAATTTTTGTCAGAGATGATAGGCCTAAAATTGATTTTGAGTACTTAGGATGTATATTATTTTTGCTAGGATGGAATGCGAGATATCGTCGCAAAATTTATGTAAAATACTTAGATAATTTTTGCGAGAGATGATAGGCCTAAAATTGATTTTAAATACTTAGGATATGTTATTTTTGTTTGGATGGAATGCGAGATATCGTCCAAAAATTGATGTAAAATACTTAGATAATTTTTGTCAGAGATGATAGGCCTAAAATTGATTTTGAGTACTTAGGATGTATATTATTTTTGCTAGGATGGAATGCGAGATATCGTCGCAAAATTTATGTAAAATAATTAGATAATTTTTGCGAGAGATGATAGGCCTAAAATTGATTTTAAATACTTAGGATATATTATTTTAGTTTTGATGGAATGCGAGATATAGTCCTAAAATTGATGTAAAATACTTAGATAATTTTTGCGAGAGATGATGGGTCTAAAATTGATTTAAAATACTTAGGATATATTATTTTTGTTAGGATGGAATGCGAGATATCGTCCCAAAATTGATGTAAAATACTTAGATAATTTTTGCGAGAGATGATGGGCCTAAAAATGATTTTAAAAACTTAAGATATATTATTTTTGTTAGGATGGAATGCGAGATATCGTCCCAAAATTGATGTAAAATACTTAGATAATTTTTGCGAGAAACGATAGGCCTAAAATTGATTTAAAATACTTAGGATATATAATTTTAGTTAGGATAAAATGCGATATATCGTCCTAAAATGATTTCAAATACTTAGGATATTTGTCGGAAAGGAATGTGGGATATTATCCTAAAATTGATGTAACATACTTAGATAATTTTTGCGAGAAATGATAGGCCTAAAATTGATTTAAAATACCTAGGATATATTATTTTTGTTTGGATGGAATGTGAGATATCGTCCAAAAATTGATGTAAAATACTTAGATAATTTTTGCCAGAGATGATAGGCCTAAAATTGATTTTGAGTACTTAGGATATATATTATTTTAGCTAGGATGGAATGCGAGATATCGTCGCAAAATTTATGTAAAATACTTAGATAATTTTTGCGAGAGATGATAGGCCTAAAATTGATTTTAAATACTTAGGATATATTATTTTTGTTTGGATGGAATGCGATATATCGTCCTAAAATTGATGTAAAATACTTAGATAATTTTTGCGAGAGATGATGGACCTTAAATTGATTTAAAATTCTTAGGATATATTATTTTTTTTAGGATAGAATGCGAGATATCGTCCTAAAATACTTTTAAATACTTCGGATATTTGTTGGAAAGGAGTGCAAGATTACGTCCTAAAATTGATATAAAATACTTAGATAATTTTTCCAGGAGATGACGGGCCTAAAATTGATTTAAAATGCTTAAAATATATATTTTTTTGTTAGGATATAATTCGAGTTATCGTCCTAAAATGATTTTAAATACTTAGGATATTTGTTGGAAAGGAATGCGAGATATCGTCCTTAAATTGATATAAAATACATAGATAATTTTTGCAGGAGATGACGGGCCTAAAATTAATTCTAAATACTTAGGATATATTATTTTTGTTAGGATAGAATGCGATATATCGTCCTAAAATGATTTTAAATACTTAGGATTTTTTTGGAAAGGAATGCAGGATATCGTCCAAAAATTGATGTATAATAATAAGATAATTTTTGCGAGAGATGCCGGGCCTAAAATTGATTTAAAATACTTAGGATATATTATTTTTGTTAGGATAGAATGCGATATATCGTCCTAAAATGATTTTAAATACTTAGGATTTTTGTTGGAAAGGAATGCGAGATATAGTCCTAAAATTGATGTATAATACTTAGATAATTTTTGGTGAGAGATGATAGGCCTAAAATTGATTTTAAATACTTAGGATATATATTATTTTAGTTTGGATGGAATGCGAGATATAGTCCTAAAATTGATGTAAAATACTTTGATAATTTTTCGAGAGATGATGGGCCTAAAATTGATTAAAAATAATTAGGATATATTATTTTTGTTAGGAGGGAATGCGAGATATCGTCCCAAAATTTATGTAAAATACTTAGATAATTTTTGCGAGAAATGATAGGCCAAAAATTGATTTAAAATACTTAGGATATATTATTTTTGTTTGGATGGAATGCGAGGTATCGTCCTAAAATTGATGTAAAATACTTAGATAATTTTTACGAAGGATGACGGGTCTAAAATTGATTTTAAATACTTATGATATATTTTTTTTTGTTAGGGTAGCATGTGATTTATCGTCCTAAAATGATTTTCAATACTTAGGATATTTGTTGGAAAGGAATGTGGGATATTATCCTAAAATTGATGTAACATACTTAGTTAAATTTATCCAGAGATGATAGGCCTAAAATTGATTTTAAGTACATAGGATATATTATTTTTGTTTGGATGGAATGCGAGATATCGTCCTAAAATTGATGTAAAATACTTAGATAATTTTTGCGAGAGATGATAGGCCTAAGATTGATTTTAAATACATAGGATATATTATCTTTGTTTGGATGGAATGCGAGATATCGTCCTAAAATTGATGTAAAATACTTAGATAATTTTTGCGAGAGATGCTGGGCCTAAAAATTATTAAAAATACTTAGGATATATTATTTTTGTTAGGAGGGAATGCGAGATATCGTCCCAAAATTTATGTAAAATACTTAGATAATTTTTCCGAGAGATGATAGGCCTAAAATTGATTTTAAATACTTAGGATATATTATTTTAGTTTGGATGGAATGCGAGATATCGTCCTAAAATTGATGTAAAATACTTAGATAATTTTTGCGAGAGATGATAGGCCTAAAATTGATTTTAAATACTTAGGATATATTATTTTAGTTTGGATGGAATGCGAGATATCGTCCAAAAATTGATGTAAAATACTTAGATAATTTTTGCGAGAGATGATAGGCCTAAGATTGATTTTAAATACTTAGGATATATATTATTTTTGTTAGGATGAAATACAAGATATAGTCTAAAAAATATGTAAAATACTTAGATAATTTTTGCGAGAGATGATAGGCCTAAAATTTATTTTAAATACTTAGGATATATTATTTTTGTTTGGATGGAATTCGAGAAGATCGTCCCAAAATTGATGTAAAATACTTAGATAATTTTTGCGAGAAACGATAGGCCTAAAATTGATTTAAAATACTTAGGATATATAAGATTAGTTAGGATAGAATGCGATATATCGTCCTAAAATGATTTTAAATACTTAGGATATTTGTTGGAAAGGAATGTGGGATATTATCCTAAAATTGATGTAACATACTTAGATAATTTTTGCGAGAGATGATAGGCCTAAAATTGATTTAAAATACTTAGGATATATTATTTTTGTTAGGAGGGAATGCGAGTTATCGTCCCAAATTTATGTAAAATGCTTAGATAATTTTTGCGAGTGATGACGGGCCTAAAATTGATTTATAATACTTAGGTTATATTATTTTTGTTAGGTTGGGATGCGAGATATCGTCCCGAAATTGATGTAAAATACTTAGATAATTTTTGCGAGAAATGGTAGGCCTAAAATTGATTTTAAATACTTAGGATATATTATTTTAGTTTTGATGGAATGCGATATATCGTCCTAAAATGATTTTAAATACTTAGGATTTTTTTGGAAAGGAATGCAGGTTATCGTCCTAAAATTGATGTATAATAATTACATAATTTTTGCGAGAGATAACGGGCCTAAAATTGATTTAAAATACTTAGGATATATTATTTTTGTTAGGATAGAATGCGATATATCGTCCTAAAATTATTTTAAATACTTAGGATTTTTGTTGGAAAGGAATGCGAGATATCGTCCGAAAATTGATGCATAATACTTAGATAATTTTTGCGAGAGATGACGGGCCAAAAATTGATTTAAAATACTTAGGATATATTATTTTTGTTAGGATAGAATGCGAGATATCGTCCTAAAATATGTATAATACTTAGATAATTTTTGCGAGAGATGACGGGCTTAAAATTGATTAAAAATACTTAGGATATATTATTTTTGTAAGGATGGAATGCGAGATATCATCCCAAAATTGATGTAAAATACTTAGATAATTTTTGCGAGAGATGATGGGCCTAAAATTGATTTAAAATACTTAAGATATATTTTTTTTGTTTGGATGGAATCCGGGATATCGTCCCAAAATTGATGTATAATACTTAGATAATTTTTGCGAGAGATGCCGGGTCTAAAATTGATTTAAAATACTTAGGATATATTATTTTTGTTAGGATGGATTGCAAGATATCGTCCCAAAATTGAAGTAAAATACTTGGATAATTTTTGCGAAAGATGATAGGCCTAAAATTGATTTAAAATACTTAGGATATATTATTTTTGTTAGGAGGGAATGCGATATATCGTATTAAAATGATTTTAAATACTTAGGATTTTTTTGGAAAGGAATGCAGGTTATCGTCCTAAAATTGATGCATAATAATTACATAATTTTTGCGAGAGATTACGGGCCTAAAATTGTTTTAAAATACTTAGGATATATTATTTTTGTTAGGATAGAATGCGATATATCGTCCTAAAATTATTTTAAATACTTAGGATTTTTGTTGGAAAGGAATGCGAGATATCGTCCTAAAATTGATGTATAATACTTAGATAATTTTTGCGAGAGATGACGGGCCAAGAATTGATTTAAAATACTTAGGATATATTATTTTTGTTAGGATAGAATGCGAGATATCGTCCTAAAATATGTATAATACTTAGATAATTTTTGCGAGAGATGATAGGCCTAAAATTATTTTTAAATACTTAGGATATATTATTTTAGTTTGGATGGAATGCGAGATATCATCCCAAAATTTATGTATAATACTAAGATAATTTTTGCGAGAGATGATAGGCCTAAAATTATTTTTAAATACTTAGGATATATTTATTTAGTTTGGATGGAATGCGAGATATAGTCCTAAAATTGATGTATAATACTTAGATATATTTTGCGAGAGATGACGGGCCTAAAATTGATTAAAAATACTTAGGATATATTATTTTTGTTAGGATGGAATGCGAGATATCATCCCAAAATTGATGTAAAATACTGAGATAATTTTTGCGAGAGATGATGGGCCTAAAATTGATTTAAAATACTTAGGATATATTATTTTTCTTTGGATGGAATCCGAGATATCGTCCCAAAATTGATGTATAATACTTAGATAATTTTTGCGAGAGATGAGGGGTCTAAAATTGATTTAAAATACTTAGGATATATTATTTTTGTTAGGAGGGAAAGCGAGATATCGTCCCAAAATTGATGTAAAATACTTAGATAATTTTGCGAGAAATGATTTGCCTAAAATTGATTTAAAATATTGTGGATATATTATTTTTGTTTGGATGGAATGCGAGATATAGTCCCAAAATTGAAGTAAAATACTTGGATAATTTTTAAGAGAGATGATAGGCCTAATATGCATTTTAAGTACTTAGGATATATTATTTTTGTTAGGATGGAATGCGAGATATCATCCCAAAATTGATGTAAAATACTTTGATAATTTTTCGAGAGATGATGGGCCTAAAATTGATTAAAAATAATTAGGATATATTATTTTTGTTAGGAGGGAATGCGAGATATCGTCCCAAAATTTATATAAAATACTAAGATAATTTTTGCGAGAAATGAAAGGCCTAAAATTGATTTAAAATACTTAGGATATATTATTTTTGTTTGGATGGAATGCGAGATATCGTCCTAAAATTGATGTAAAATACTTAGATAATTTTTGCGAGAAATGATGGGTCTAAAATTGATTAAAAATAATTAGGATATATTATTTTAGTTTGGATGGAATGCGAGATATCATCCCAAAATTTATGTATAATACTAAGATAATTTTTGCGAGAGATGATAGGCCTAAAATTATTTTTAAATACTTAGGATATATTTATTTAGTTTGGATGGAATGCGAGATATAGTCCTAAAATTGATGTATAATACTTAGATATATTTTGCGAGAGATGACGGGCCTAAAATTGATTAAAAATACTTAGGATATATTATTTTTGTTAGGATGGAATGCGAGATATCATCCCAAAATTGATGTAAAATACTGAGATAATTTTTGCGAGAGATGATGGGCCTAAAATTGATTTAAAATACTTAGGATATATTATTTTTCTTTGGATGGAATCCGAGATATCGTCCCAAAATTGATGTATAATACTTAGATAATTTTTGCGAGAGATGAGGGGTCTAAAATTGATTTAAAATACTTAGGATATATTATTTTTGTTAGGAGGGAAAGCGAGATATCGTCCCAAAATTGATGTAAAATACTTAGATAATTTTGCGAGAAATGATTTGCCTAAAATTGATTTAAAATATTGTGGATATATTATTTTTGTTTGGATGGAATGCGAGATATAGTCCCAAAATTGAAGTAAAATACTTGGATAATTTTTAAGAGAGATGATAGGCCTAATATGCATTTTAAGTACTTAGGATATATTATTTTTGTTAGGATGGAATGCGAGATATCATCCCAAAATTGATGTAAAATACTTTGATAATTTTTCGAGAGATGATGGGCCTAAAATTGATTAAAAATAATTAGGATATATTATTTTTGTTAGGAGGGAATGCGAGATATCGTCCCAAAATTTATATAAAATACTAAGATAATTTTTGCGAGAAATGAAAGGCCTAAAATTGATTTAAAATACTTAGGATATATTATTTTTGTTTGGATGGAATGCGAGATATCGTCCTAAAATTGATGTAAAATACTTAGATAATTTTTGCGAGAAATGATGGGTCTAAAATTGATTAAAAATACTTAGGTTATATTATTTTTGTTAGAAGGAAATGCGAGTTATCGTCTTAAAATTGATGTAAAATACTTAGATAATTTTTGCAAGAGATGACGGGCCTAAAATTGATTTTAAATACTTAGGATATATTATTTTTGTTAGGATAGAATGCGATATATCTACCTAAATTGATTTTAATTACTTAAGATTTTTGTTGGAAAGGAATGCGAGATATCGTCCTAAAATTGATGTATAATTCTTAGATAATTTTTGCGAGAGATGATGGGCCTAAAATTTATTTAAAATACTTATGATATATAATTTTTGTTAGGATGGAATGCGAGATATCGTCCCAAAATTGAAGTAAAATACTTGGATAATTTTTGCGAAAGATGATAGGCCTATAATTGATTTAAAATACTTAGGATATATTATTTTTGTTAGGAGGGAATGCGAGTTATCGTCCCAAAATTTATGTAAAATGCTTAGATAATTTTTGCGAGAGATGACGGGCCAAAAATTGATGTAAAATATTTAGGATATATTATTTTTGTTTAAATGGAATGCGAGATATCGTCTTAAAATTGATGTAAAATACTTAGATAATTTTTGCGAGAAATGATAGGCCAAAAATTGATTTAAAATATCTAGGATATATTATTTTTGTTTGGATGGATGCGAGATATCGTCTTAAAATTGATGTCTAATACTTAGATAATTTTTGCGAGAGATAATGGCCCTAAAATTGATTAAAAATACTTAGGATATATTATTTTGGTTAGGATGGAATGCGAGATATCGTCCCAAAATTGATGTAAAATACTTGGATAATTTTTGCGTGAGTTGAAAGGCCTAAAAATGATTTAAAATACTTAGAAAATATCATTATTGTTTTGATGGAATGCGAAATATCGTCCTAAAATGCTTTTAAATACTTCGGATATTTGTTGGAAGAAAGTGCAAGATATCGTCCTAAAATTGATGTGTAATGCTTAGATAATTTTAACGAGAGATGATAGGCCTAAAATGCATTTTATTACTTAGGATATATTATTTTTGTAAGGAGGGAATCCGAGATATCGTCCCAAAATTGATGTAAAATACTTAGATAATTTTTGCGAGAGATGATGGGCCTAAAATTGATTTAAAATACTTAGGATATATTATTTTTGTTAGGATTGAATGCGAGATATCGTCCCAAAATTGAAGTAAAATGCTTGGATAATTTTTGCGAAAGATGATAGGCCTAAAATTGATTTTAAGTACTTAGGATATTTACTTTTTGTTAGGATGGAATGCGAGATATCGTCCCAAAATTTTTGTTAAATACTTAGATAATTTTTGCGAGAGATGATGGGCCTAAAATTGATTTAAAATACTTAGGATATATTATTTTTGTTAGGATGGAATGCGAGATATCGTCCCAAAATTTAAGTAAAATACTTAGATAATTTTTGCGAAAGATGATAGGCCTAAAATGCATTTTAATACTTAGAATATATTATTTTTGTTAGGAGGGAATGCGAGATATCGTCCCAAAATTGATGTAAAATACTTGGATAATTTTTGCGAAAGATGATAGGCCTAAAATTGATTTTAAGTACTTAGGATATTTACTTTTTGTTAGGATGGAATGCGAGATATCGTCCTAAAATTGATGTAAAATACTTAGATAATTTTTGCTAGAGATGATGGGCCTAAAATTGATTAAAAATACTTAGGATATATTATTTTTGTTAGGAGGGAATCCGAGTTATCGTCCCAAATTTATGTAAAATGCTTAGATAATTTTTGCGAGTGATGACGGGCCTAAAATTGATTTAAAATACTTAGGTTATATTATTTTTGTTAGGTTGGAATGCGAGATATCGTCCCGAAATTGATGTAAAATACTTAGATAATTTTTGCGAGAAATAATAGGCCTAAAATTGATTTAAAATATTTAGGATATATTAATTTTCTTTGATGGAATGCGAGATATCGTCCTAAAATTGATGTAAAATACTTAGATAATTTTTGCGAGAGATGAAGGGCCTAAAAATTATTTAAAATACTTGGGATATATTATTTTTATTAGGATGGAATGCGAGATATCGTCCCAAAATTGATGTAAAGTACTTAGATAATTTTTGCGAGAGAAGACGGGCCTAAAATTGATTTTAAATACTTAGGATATATTATTTTTGTTAGGATAGAATGCGATATATCGTCCTAAAATTATTTTAAATACTTAGGATTTTTGTTGGAAAGGAATGCGAGATATCGTCCTAAAATTGATGTATAATACTTAGATAATTTTTGCGAGAGATGATGGGCCTAAAATTGATTTAAAATACTCAGGATATATTATTTTTGTTTGGATGGAATCCGAGATATCGTCCCAAAATTGATGTATAATACTTAGATAATTTTTGCGAGAGATGACGGGTCTAAAATTGATTTAAAATACTTAGGATATATTATTTTTGTTGGGATGGATTGCAAGATATCGCCCCAAAATTGAAGTAAAATACTTGGATAATTTTTGCGAAAGATGATAGGCCTAAAATCGATTTAAAATACTTAGGATATATTATTTTTGTTAGGATGGAATGCGAGATATCGTCCCAAAATTGATGTAAAATACTTAGATAATTTTTGCGCGAGATGATAGGCCTAAAATTGATTTAAAATACTTAGGATATATTATTTTCGTTTGGATAGAATGCGAGATATCGTCCCAAAATTGATGTAAAATACTTAGATAATTTTTGCGAGAAACGATAGGCCTAAAATTGATTTAAAATACTTAGGATATATAAGATTAGTTAGGATAGAATGCGATATATCGTCCTAAAATGATTTTAAATACTTAGGATATTTGTTGGAAAGGAATGTGGGATATCGTCCTAAAATTGATGTATAATACTTAGATAATTTTTGCGAGAGATGATGGGCCTAAAATTTATTTAAAATACTTATGATATATTATTTTTGTAAGGAGGGAATCCGAGATATCGTCCCAAAATTGATGTATAATACTTAGATAATTTTTGCGAGAGATGATGGGCCTAAAATTGATTTAAAATACTTAGGATATATTATTTTTGTTAGGATTGAATGCAAGATATCGTCCCAAAATTGAAGTAAAATGCTTGGATAATTTTTGCGAAAGATGATAGGCCTAAAATTGATTTTAAGTACTTAGGATATTTACTTTTTGTTAGGATGGAATGCGAGATATCGTCCAAAAATTGATGTATAATACTTAGATAATTTTTGCAGGAGATGACGGGCCTAAAATTGATTCTAAATACTTAGTATATATTATTTTTGTTAGGATAGAATGCGATAAATCGTCCTAAATTGATTTTAAATACTTAGGATTTTTGTTGGAAAGGAATGCGAGATATCATCCTAAAATATGTATAATACTTAGATAATTTTTGCGAGAGATGACGGGCTTAAAATTGATTAAAAATACTTAGGATATATTATTTTTGTAAGGATGGAATGCGAGATATCATCCCAAAATTTATGTAAAATACTAAGATAATTTTTGCGAGAGATGATAGGCCTAAAATTGTTTTTAAATACTTAGGATATATTATTTTAGTTTGGATGGAATGCGAGATATAGTCCTAAAATTGATGTAAAATACTTAGATAATTTTTGCGAGAGATGATGGGCCAAAAATTGATTAAAAATACTTAGGATATATTATTTTTGTTAGGATGGAATGCGAGATATCATCCCAAAATTGATGTAAAATACTTAGATAATTTTTGCGAGAGATGATAGGCCTAAAATTGATTTAAAATACTTAGGATATATTATTTTTGTTAGAATGGAATGCGAGATATCGTCCCAAAATTGATGTAAAATACGTAGATAATTTTTGCGAGAAATGGTAGGCCTAAAATTGATTTTAAATACTTAGGATATATTATTTTAGTTTTGATGGAATGCGATATATCGTCCTAAAATGATTTTAAATACTTAGGATTTTTTTGGAAAGGAATGCAGGTTATCGTCCTAAAATTGATGTTTAATAATTACATAATTTTTGCGAGAGATGACGGGTCTAAAATTGATTTAAAATACTTAGTATATATATTTTTTTTGTTAGGAGGGAATGCGAGATATCGTCCCAAAATTGATGTAAAATACTTAGATAATATTTGAGAAATGATTTGCCTAAAATTGATTTAAAATATTGTGGATATATTATTTTTGTTTGGATGGAATGCGAGATATAGTCCCAAAAGTATGTAAAATACTTAGATAATTTTTTCGAGAGATGATAGGCCTAAAATTGATTTAAAATACTTAGGATATATTATTTTCGTTTGGATGGAATGCGAGATATCGTCCTAAAATTGATGTAAAATACTTAGATAATTTTTGCTAGAGATGATGGGCCTAAAATTGATTAAAAATACTTAGGATATATTATTTTTGTTAGGAGGGAATCCGAGTTATCGTCCCAAATTTATGTAAAATGCTTAGATAATTTTTGCGAGAGATGAAGGGCCTAAAAATTATTTAAAATACTTGGGATATATTATTTTTATTAGGATGGAATGAGAGATATCGTCCCAAAATTGATGTAAAATACTTAGATAATTTTTGCGAGAGAAGACGGGCCTAAAATTGATTTTAAATACTTAGGATATACTATTTTTGTTAGGATAGAATGCGATATATCGTCCTAAAATTATTTTAAATACTAAGGATTTTTGTTGGAAAGGAATGCGAGATATCGTCCTAAAATTGATGTATAATACTTAGATAATTTTTGCGAGAGATGATGGGCCTAAAATTGATTTAAAATACTTAGGATATATTATTTTTGTTTGGATGGAATCCGAGATATCGTCCCAAAATTGATGTATAATACTTAGATAATTTTTGCGAGAGATGACGGGTCTAAAATTGATTTAAAATACTTAGGATATATTATTTTTGTTGGGATGGATTGCAAGATATCGCCCCAAAATTGAAGTAAAATACTTGGATAATTTTTGCGAAAGATGATAGGCCTAAAATCGATTTAAAATACTTAGGATATATTATTTTTGTTAGGATGGAATGCGAGATATCGTCCCAAAATTGATGTAAAATACTTAGATAATTTTTGCGCGAGATGATAGGCCTAAAATTGGTTTAAAATACTTAGGATATATTATTTTCGTTTGGATGGAATGCGAGATATCGTCCTAAAATTGATGTAAAATACTTAGATAATTTTTGCGAGAGATGATGGGCCTTAAATTGATTTAAAATTCTTAGGATATATTATTTTTTTTAGGATAGAATGCGATATATCGTCCTAAAATACTTTTAAATACTTCGGATATTTGTTGGAAAGGAGTGCAAGATTACGTCCTAAAATTGATATAAAATACTTAGATAATTTTTCCAGGAGATGACGGGCCTAAAATTGATTTTAATTGCTTAAAATATATATTTTTTTGTTAGGATAGAATTCGAGTTATCAATCTAAATCGATTTTAAATACTTAGGATATTTGTTGGAAAGGAATGCGAGATATAGTCCTAAAATTGATGTATAATACTTAGATAATTTTTCGTGAGAGATGATAGGCCTAAAATTGATTTTAAATACTTAGGATATATTATTTTAGTTTGGATGGAATGCGAGATATAGTCCTAAAATTGATGTAAAATACTTTGATAATTTTTCGAGAGATGATGGGCCTAAAATTGAATAAAAATAATTAGGATATATTATTTTTGTTAGGAGGGAATGCGAGATATCGTCCCAAAATTTATTTAAAATACTTAGATAATTTTTGCGAGAAATGATAGGCCAAAAATTGATTTAAAATACTTAGGATAAATTATTTTTGTTTGGATGGAATGCGAGATATCGTCTTAAAATTGATGTAAAATACTTAAGATTTTTTTTGGAAAGGAATGCGAGATATCGACCTAAAATTAATGTAAAATACTTAGATAATTTTTGCGAGAGATGACGGGTCTGAAATTGATTTTAAATACTTATGATATTTTTTTTTTTGTTAGGGTAGCATGTGATTTATCGTCCTAAAATGATTTTTAATACTTAGGATATTTGTTGGAAAGGAATGTGGGATATTATCCTAAAATTGATGTAACATACTTAGATAATTTTTATGAGAAGAGACGGGTCTAAAATTGAATACTTAGAATATATGTTAGGACAGAATGCGATATATCGTCCTAAAATGATTTTAAATACTTCGGATATTTGTTGGAAAAGAGTGCGAGATATCGTCCAAAGATTGATGCAAAATACTTAGATAATTTTTGCGAGAAATGATAGGCCTAAAATTGATTTTAAATACTTAGGATATATTATTTTTGTTTGGATGGAATGCGAGATATCGTCCCAAAATTGATGTAAAATACTTAGATAATCTTTATGAGAGAGAATAGGCCTAAAATTGCTTTAAAATACTTAGGATATATTATTTTTGTTTGGATGCAATGCGAGATATCGTCCCAAAAATTGATGTAAAATACTTAGTTAAATTTTGCCAGAGATGATAGGCCTAAGATTGATTTTAAATAATTAGGATATATATTATTTTTGTTAGGATGGAATGCGAGATATCGTCCCAAAATTGATGTAAAATACTTAGATAAATTTTGCGAGAGATGATAGGCCTAAGATTGATTTTAAATACTTAGGATATATATTATTTTTGTTAGGAGGGAATGCGAGATATCGTCCCAAAATTTATGTAAAATACTTAGATAATTTTTGCGAGAAATGATAGGCCTAAAATTGATTTAAAATAATTAGGATATATTATTTTTGTTAGGAGGGAATGCGAGATATCGTCCCAAAATTGATGTAAAATACTTAGATAAATTTTGCGAGAGATGATAGGCCTAAGATTGATTTTAAATACTTAGGATATATTATTTTAGTTTGGATGGAATGCGAGATATAGTCCTAAAATTGATGTAAAATACTTTGATAATTTTTCGAGAGATGATGGGCCTAAAATTGAATAAAAATAATTAGGATATATTATTTTTGTTAGGAGGGAATGCGAGATATCGTCCCAAAATTTATTTAAAATACTTAGATAATTTTTGCGAGAAATGATAGGCCAAAAATTGATTTAAAATACTTAGGATAAATTATTTTTGTTTGGATGGAATGCGAGATATCGTCTTAAAATTGATGTAAAATACTTAAGATTTTTTTTGGAAAGGAATGCGAGATATCGACCTAAAATTAATGTAAAATACTTAGATAATTTTTGCGAGAGATGACGGGTCTGAAATTGATTTTAAATACTTATGATATTTTTTTTTTTGTTAGGGTAGCATGTGATTTATCGTCCTAAAATGATTTTTAATACTTAGGATATTTGTTGGAAAGGAATGTGGGATATTATCCTAAAATTGATGTAACATACTTAGATAATTTTTATGAGAAGAGACGGGTCTAAAATTGAATACTTAGAATATATGTTAGGACAGAATGCGATATATCGTCCTAAAATGATTTTAAATACTTCGGATATTTGTTGGAAAAGAGTGCGAGATATCGTCCAAAGATTGATGCAAAATACTTAGATAATTTTTGCGAGAAATGATAGGCCTAAAATTGATTTTAAATACTTAGGATATATTATTTTTGTTTGGATGGAATGCGAGATATCGTCCCAAAATTGATGTAAAATACTTAGATAATCTTTATGAGAGAGAATAGGCCTAAAATTGCTTTAAAATACTTAGGATATATTATTTTTGTTTGGATGCAATGCGAGATATCGTCCCAAAAATTGATGTAAAATACTTAGTTAAATTTTGCCAGAGATGATAGGCCTAAGATTGATTTTAAATAATTAGGATATATATTATTTTTGTTAGGATGGAATGCGAGATATCGTCCCAAAATTGATGTAAAATACTTAGATAAATTTTGCGAGAGATGATAGGCCTAAGATTGATTTTAAATACTTAGGATATATATTATTTTTGTTAGGAGGGAATGCGAGATATCGTCCCAAAATTTATGTAAAATACTTAGATAATTTTTGCGAGAAATGATAGGCCTAAAATTGATTTAAAATACTTAGGATATATTATTTTTATTAGGATGAAATGCGAGATATCGTCCCAAAATTGATGTAAAATAATTAGATAATTCTTTCCGAGAGATAATAGGCCTAAAATTGATTTTAAATACTTAGGATATATTATTTTAGTTTGGATGGAATGTGAGATATAGTCCTAAAATTGATGTAAAATACTTAGATAATATTTGCGAGAGATGATGGGCCTAAAAATTATTAAAAATACTTAGGATATATTATTTTCGTTAGGAGGGAATGCGAGATATCGTCCCAAAATTGATGTAAAATACTTAGATAATTTTTGCGAGAGATGATGGGCCTTAAATTGATTTAAAATTCTTAGGATATATTATTTTTTTTAGGATAGAATGCGAGATATCGTCCTAAAATGCTTTTAAATACTTCGGATATTTGTTGGAAAGGAGTGCAAGATTACGTCCTAAAATTGATATAAAATACATAGATAATTTTTGCAGGAGATGACGGGCCTAAAATTGATTCTAAATACTTAGGATATATTATTTTTGGTAGGATAGAATGCGATATATCGTCCTAAAATGATTTTAAATACTTTGGATTTTTTTGGAAAGGAATGCAGGATATCGTCCTAAAATTGATGTATAATAATTAGATAATTTTTGCGAGTGATTACGGGCCTAAAATTGATTTAAAATACTTAGGATATATTATTTCTGTTAGGATAGAATGCGAGATATCGTCCTAAAATTGATGTAAAATACTTAGATAATTTCTTCCAAAGATGACGGGCCAAAAATTGATTAAAAAAACTTAGGATATATTATTTTTGTTAGGATAGAATGCGATATATCGTCCTAAAATGATTTTAAATACTTAGGATTTTTGTTGGAAAAAAATGCGAGATATCGTCCTAAAATTGATGTAAAATACTTTGATAATTTTTCGAGAGATGATGGGCCTAAAATTGATTAAAAATACTTAGGATATATTATTTTTGTTTTGATGGAATGCGAGATATCGTCCTAAAATTGATGTAAAATACTTAGATAATTTTTGCGAGAAATGATGGGCCTAAAATTGATTAAAAATACTTAGGATATATTATTTTTGTTTGAAGGAAATGCGAGTTATCGTCTTAAAATTGATGTAAAATACTTAGATAATTTTTGCGAGAGATGATGGGCCTAAAATTGATTTAAAATACTTAGGATATATTATTTTTGTTAGGAGGGAATGCGAGTTATCGTCCCAAAATTTTATGTAAAATGCTTAGATAATTTTTGCGAGAGATGACGGGCCAAAAATTGATGTAAAATATTTAGGATATATTATTTTTGTTTGGATGGAATGCAAGATATCGTCCCAAAATTGATGTAAAATACTTAGATAATTTTTGCGAGAAATGATAGGCCAAAAATTGATTTAAAATATTTAGGATATATTATTTTTGTAAGGAGGGAATGCGAGATATCGTCCCAAAATTGATGTAAAATACTTAGATAATTTTTCGAGAAATGATTTGCCTAAAATTGATTTAAAATATTTGGGATATATTATTTAGTTTGGATGGAATGCGAGATATCGTCCCAAAATTGAAGTAAAATACTTGGATAATTTTTGCGAAAGATGATAGGCCTAAAATGCATTTTAATACTTAGAATATATTATTTTTGTTAGGAGGGAATGCGAGATATCGTCCCAAAATTGATGTAAAATACTTGGATAATTTTTGCGAAAGATGATAGGCCTAAAATTGATTTTAAGTACTTAGGATATTTACTTTTTGTTAGGATGGAATGCGAGATATCGTCCCAAAATTGATGTAAAATACTTAGATAATTTTTGCGAGAGAAGACGGGCCTAAAATTGATTTTAAATACTTAGGATATATTATTTTTGTTAGGATAGAATGCGATATATCGTCCTAAAATTATTTTAAATACTTAGGATTTTTGTTGGAAAGGAATGCGAGATATCGTCCCAAAATTGATGTATAATACTTAGATAATTTTTGCGAGAGATGACGGGCTTAAAATTGATTAAAAATACTTAGGATATATTATTTTTGTAAGGATGGAATGCGAGATATCATCCCAAAATTGATGTAAAATACTTAGATAATTTTTGCGAGAGATGATGGGCCTAAAATTGATTTAAAATACTTAGGATATATTATTTTTGTTTGGATGGAATCCGAGATATCGTCCCAAAATTGATGTATAATACTTAGATAATTTTTGCGAGAGATGATGGGCCTAAAATTGATTAAAAATACTTGGGATATATTATTTTTGTTAGGAGGGAATGCGATTTATCGTCCCAAATTTATGTAAAATGCTTAGATAATTTTTGCGAGTGATGACGGGCCTAAAATTGATTTATAATACTTAGGATATATTATTTTTGTTAGGATGGAATGCGAGATATCGTCCCAAAATTGATGTAAAATACTTAGATAATTTTTGCGAGAAATGGTAGGCCTAAAATTGATTTTAAATACTTAGGATATATTATTTTAGTTTTGATGGAATGCGATATATCGTCCTAAAATGATTTTAAATACTTAGGATTTTTTTGGAAAGGAATGCAGGTTATCGTCCTAAAATTGATGTATAATAATTACATAATTTTTGCGAGAGATTACGGGCCTAAAATTGATTTAAAATACTTAGGATATATTATTTTTGTTTGGATGGAATCCGAGATATCGTCCCAAAATTGATGTATAATACTTAGATAATTTTTGCGAGAGATGACGGGTCTAAAATTGATTTAAAATACTTAGGATATATTATTTTTGTTAGGATGGAATGCAAGATATCGTCCCAAAATTGAAGTAAAATACTTGGATAATTCTTGCGAAAGATGATAGGCCTAAAATTGATTTAAAATACTTAGGATATATATTTTTTTTGTTAGGAGGGTATGCGAGATATCGTCCCAAAATTGATGTAAAATACTTAGATAATTTTGCGAGAAATGATTTGCCTATAATTGATTTAAAATATTGTGGATATATTATTTTTGTTTGGATGGAATGCGAGATATCGTCCCAAAATTTATTTAAAATACTTAAATAATTTTTGCGAGAGATGACGGGCCAAAAATTGATGTAAAATATTTAGGATATATTATTTTTGTTTGGATGGAATGCGAGATATCGTCTTAAAATTGATGTAAAATACTTAGATAATTTTTGCGAGAAATGATAGGCCAAAAATTGATGTAAAATATTTAGGATATATTATTTTTGTAAGGAGAAAATGCGAGATATCGTCCCAAAATTGATGTATAATACTTAGATAATTTTTGCAGGAGATGACGGGCCTAAAATTGATTCTAAATACTTAGTATATATTATTTTTGTAAGGATGGAATGCGAGATATCATCCCAAAATTTATGTAAAATACTAAGATAATTCTTGCGAGAGATGATAGGCCTAAAATTGTTTTTAAATACTTAGGATTTTTGTTGGAAAGGAATGCGAGATATCGTCCTAAAATTTATGTAAAATACTTAGATAATTTTTGCGAGAGATGATGGGCCTAAAATTGATTAAAAATACTTAGGATATATTATTTTTGTTAGTAGGGAATGCGATATATCGTACCAAAATTTATATAAAATACTTAAATATATTTTGCGAGAGATGACGGGCCTAAAATTGATTAAAAATACTTAGGATATATTATTTTTGTTAGGTTGGAATGCGAGATATCGTCCCGAAATTGATGTAAAATACTTAGTTAATTTTTGCGAGAAATGATAAGCCTAAAATTGATTTAAAATATTTAGGATATATTAATTTTCTTTGATGGAATGCGAGATATCGTCCTAAAATTGATGTTAAATACTTAGATAATTTTGCGAGAGATGATGGGCCTAAAATTGATTTAAAATACTTAGGATGTATTATTTTTGTTAGGATGGAATGCGAGAGGTAGTCCCAAAATTGATGTATAATACATACATAATTATTGCGAGAGATGATAGGCCTAAAATTGTTTTTAAATACTTAGGATATATTATTTTAGCTTGGATGGAATGCGAGATATAGTCCTAAAATTGTTGTAAAATACTTAGATAATTTTAGCGAGAGATGATGAGCCTAAAATTGATTAAAAATACTTAGGATATATTATTTTTGTTAGGAGGCAATGCGAGAGATCGTCCCAAAATTGATGTAAAATACTTAGATAATTTTGCGAGAAATAAATTGCCTAAAATTGATTTAAAATATTGTGGATATATTATTTTTGTTTGGATGGAATGCGAGATATCATCCCAAAATTGATGTTAAATACATAGATAATTTTTGCAGGAGATGACGGGCCTAAAATTGATTCTAAATACTTAGGTTATATTATTTTTGTTAGGATAGAATGCGATATATCGTCCTAAATTGATTTTAAATACTTAGGATTTTTGTTGGAAAGGAATGCGAGATATCGTCCTAAAATTGATGTATAATACTTAGATAATTTTTGCGAGAGATGACGGGCATAAAATTGATTTAAAATACTTAGGATATATTATTTTTGTTAGGATGGAATCCGAGATATCGTCCCAAAATTGATGGGAAATACTTAGATAATTTTTGCCTGAGATGTTAGGCCTAAAATTGTTTTAAGATACACTAGGATATATTATTTTTGTTAGGATAGAATTCGAGATATCGTCCTAAAATGCTTTTAAATACTTAGGATATTTGTTGGAAAGGAATGCGAGATATCGTCCTAAAATTGATGAAATATACTTAGATAGTTTTTGCGAGAGATGATGGGCCTAAAAATTATTAAAAATACTTAGGATATATTATTTTCGTTTGGAGGGAATGCGAGATATCATCCCAAAATTTATGTAAAATACTTAGATAATTTTTGCGAGAGATGATAGGCCTAAAATTGTTTTTAAATACTTAGGATATATTATTTTAGTTTGGATGGAATGCGAGATATAGTCCTAAAATTTATGTAAAATACTTAGATAATTTTTGCGAGAGATGATGGGCCTAAAATTGATTAAAAATACTTAGGATATATTATTTTTGTTAGTAGGGAATGCGATATATCGTACCAAAATTTATATAAAATACTTAAATATATTTTGCGAGAGATGACGGGCCTAAAATTGATTAAAAATACTTAGGATATATTATTTTTGTTAGAAGGGAATGCGAGTTATCGTCCCAAATTTATGTATAATGCTTAGATAATTTTTTCGAGTGATGACGGGCCTAAAATTGATTTAAAATACTTAGGTTATATTATTTTTGTTATGATAGAATGCGATATATCGTCCTAAATTTATTTTAAATACTTAATATTTTTGTTGGAAAGGAATGCGAGATATCGTCCTAAAATTGATGTAAAATACTTAGATAATTTTTGCGAGAGATGACGGGCATAAAATTGATTTAAAATACTTAGACAATTTTTACGAGAGATGATAAGCCTAAAATTGATTTAAAATACTTAGGATATATTATTTTTGTTAGGAGGGAATGCGAGATATCGTCCCAAAATTGATGAAAAATACTTAGATAATTTTGCGAGAAATGATTTGCCTAAAATTGATTTAAAATATTTGGGATATATTATTTTTGTTTGGATGGAATGCGAGATATCGTCCTAAAATTGATGTAAAATACTTGGATAATTTTTGCGAAAGATGATAGGCCTAAAATTGATTTTAAGTACTTAGGATATATTATTTTAGTTTGGATGGAATGCGAGATATAGTCCTAAAATTGATGTAAAATACTTAGGATATATTATTATTGTTTTGATGGAATGCGAAATATCGTCCTAAAATGCCTTTAAATACTTCGGATATTTGTTGGAAAGGAGTGCAAGATATCGTCCTAAAATTGATGTGTAATACTTAGATAATTTTTACGAGAGATGATAGGCCTAATATGCATTTTAAGTACTTAGGATATATTATTTTTGTTAGTAGGGAATGCGAGATATCGTCCCAAAATTGATGTAAAATACTTAGATAATTTTGCGAGAAATGATTTAAAATATTGTTGATATATTATTTTTGTTTGGATGGAATGCGAGATATCGTCCTAAAATTGATGTAAAATACTTAGGATATATTATTTTTGTTAGGATGGAATGCTAAATATCGTCCTAAAATACTTGGATAATTTTTGCGAGAGATTATAGGCCTAAAATTGATTTTAAATACTTAGGATACATACATTTTTTTAGGCAAGAATGAGATATATATAGCGTCCTATGATGATTATAAATACTTAGGATATATATTTGTTAAAAAGTAATGCGAGATATCGATCTAAATTACGTTTAAAAAGTTTGCGTAGGATTTGCGAATAATTTGGTGAGAGATGACTAGGCCTAAGATTGATTTTATACTTAGGATATATTATTTTTGTTGGAAAATAATGCGACATATCGTCCTAAAATTGATTTCAAATACTTTGAAAATGTTTAAGAGAGATGACAGGCCTAAAATTGATTTTAAATACTTGATATATTTTACTTTTGTTAGGATGGAATGCGAGATATCGCTCTTTAATGATTTTAAATACTTAGGATATAATATATTTGTTAAAAAGAAATTGAGATATCGTCCTAAAAATTGATGTAAAATACTTTAATTTTTGCGAGTGATTACGGTACCAAAATAGATTTCAAATACTTAGCATATATTATTTTTTTTAGGATAGAATGTGAGATATCGTCCCAAAATTTATACGTACAAAATTTTTGCGAATGATGACCGGCATAAATTTGATTTTAAATGCTTAATATATTTTGGTGAGATAACAGGCCTAAAATTAAGTTTTAAAGAATGCGAAATATCTTCCTTAAATTGATTTTAAAAAAATGAGAATATTTTTGCGAGAGATGACACGCCTGAATTTGTTTTTAAATACTTATATTTATTTATAATATTTTTGCGAAAGAAATATAAAGAAAAGAATTGTTATATATAAAGAAAAGAATTTTCTTTATATATAACAATGATATTCGTCACCCTGAATATATTTAAAAAATCTGATATTCCCAAATTTGTTGTCTCCAGCAGTCCTAAATAAATATAAATATGATTCACTAATTGAATATGTTAATGACAATACCTGTTGGTATTTCATATTAAATTATAGAAAACAATAATTTATTCGTTGAGCTCCTTGAATTATACTATTTTTAAAATAATACAAAAGAAACCTGTTGGCATAAGTAAGATCTTTACGGGTACTGGTCCGCGCAGGACCTGTACGCGTTACAAATAATGGAATACATATACGTATTGACATCCAAGCTGGATTTAGGATATTTTTGAATTAAGAAAATAAACCCGTTTAAAATTAATTTGTTTTTTGACCGTTTAAAATAATAATACATGCGTACAGGATCGCTTTTTCTTTAGGATTTATTTTGTCAAATTCGGCATTTCAACATTTAAAACATTATGTAGATTCCCTTTCTAAAGCTAAGATTTACGTTCAAAAGCACATTTTATAAATATTATTTGAAATTTTTTAGCACTTTTTGCCTCTGCACTTGATGTTGAAAATATTATTTGCCTCCGAAAATAGCAAGACCAAGTACATTGTAAGGCATCTTCAGCATGTACGGTGATGATAGAGCATCCTCAAGGAAGTTTCTTGGCAATGGAGGACGCCAACGGCAAACCTGCAGGCAAATAAAGTTTTATAAATACAAGTGGAAACAAATACATACATGGGAAGATTCCTATCCGTACCTCACAATGCACAGAAAGATGAAAGATTAGGATAGGTATCAACCTACAAATTATCTCAATACTTAGGATATTTTATTTTGGCTGGAAGGGAATGCGAGATATCGTCCTAAAATTGATTACTTATACTTATAATATTTTTGCGAGAAAGGACAGGCCTGAAATGGATTTAACATACTTAATAATGTTTGCGAGAGTTGACTCGCCTAAAATTGTTGGTATTGCCAAAATGCCCTTAATTCGGCGTTCTAACATTAATTTGTAATTGAATAATGTAGTGTCCACCTCCTTAGTATACATAATTTTTACCCCTGGCAGGCGTTCCCTCGTCTGGAGGAGTTACGGGTGGTAGGATCTGGAGTCCCGGCCATTGGTAGGCACTCATTCTGGGGCGTGCCAGCCCTCCGGTCCCTAGACCTCTCGGGCAACCGGCTGTCGGCGCTGCTTGACCACCACTTCCTCGGCCTGGCCGACCTCAGACACCTTCGCCTAGACAACAACCGCATCGAGAGCGCTCCCTCCGCCTCCTTCCGACACCTGCACGAGCTCAAGACACTTTCCCTGGCCAACAATCGACTAAAGGAACTCGTCCCCAGGCTCTTTTTCCGACTTGGCAAGCTGCGAAACTTGGACCTCAGCCATAACGCGCTGGGAAACCTGGATCCTGAGGTGGGTTTTGATTTTTTCCACGAATTTCCCGTCATTTTCAACATCAACTGCAAATTCATAAAAATCTGCTGTCCACCCATGTAAGAAAGCAACTTGTCTCCCCCTAATTTTGAATACTGCTGTCTTTTATTATATTTTATGATCTCACAGCAGAACTGAATACTAAGCTTCAGTGCCTAATGAATTCTTCCATTAGATTCATTTTTAAACATGCTCTCCTAGAAATTCAAATGGAATGAAAATTCAAATTGGCGTGCTTCACGTATTCCCTACTCAAACACAATGTCAACACTCATCACAATAATTGTCTTTCATCCCAAGAGAACCATAATGCCTTTCAGATAGGTATCATTTGCCGTTGGTACATACTTCAATCAATCAAAGATTCCTCTTCGCTGACCGAAGTTTTTACTCATTTCAATGCATTATAATCACGTTTGGACTTTATTATTGTTCAAAATTTTAATCCTCTTGATATTTAATTCTTTGTTTGAATTCTTCGTTTTCCATATTGTGTTACTGATGTTTATTCATTGATACCTATTGTTGTACAGCAATGTATTGGTAACTACCTTATATACTGTAGGCAGTAATATTTTATTTAGAATTAACAATTCATATTGCAAACTGTGTTATACCTGATTACCTTTCTATGATTCCTTTCTGCTCAAAAGATGAGTAATTAATTTTTCCTTCTTCAATTAAGAAAAAATATTATTATTACTATTGTATATGAATTAATATATAGTTTAGTTGCTTTAATTATGCAAAATGTAACTTTTGGTATCATTCATAGAAACGTGAGTTTCAGCTAAAACACTGAATTTGGTTGGTTGAATAATTTTAAGCGTCATCGCCACATGTGTATCTGTGTGTATCACAAGGGTCATATTTTTCCTTTAAAATGCACGAGATGTATTTAAGTGTCCAATGCAGTTTTTTTTCACCCCATTATTTTTTTTATGATCAATAGCCTCATATTGCCTCAGATAAGATCTTCTATATTATTTCTACTTTATAGATACCTTTTTCTCAACTTATACGCAACCAAACTCTACAAATGAGGTACCAAAATGCACAGAATTTAACAGAGAACATGCGACGGCATATCTTACTTCCTAAATATTGCTATTGTTTCCTAAAATTGCTTTTAAAAAATGGCCCTTGATATTTCTCTTAGGGGATGAGGCGATCCGCCATCTTGACGTCACGCACTTGCTCCATGGTGCAGAGCAAACCTTTATTTAATTGATACCAATTTAGTTTCAGATACATATTATTATATTTCTTTACTATACTCAACACGTACTCAGTCTATGGCGATTCGGTGGTAAAATAATTGTATTCGGCGGAGACTTCAGGCAGGTGTTGCCCGTGGTAAGGCACGGAAACCGTACCACTATTGTAGAGAGTAACGTGAAGAGATCGCCTTTGTGGTCACATATTTTTAGTTAATTTTCTGGTTTGAATATGAGAGCTCATGAAGATCCACAATTCAGTGCTTGGCTCATAAAATTAGGGAACGGAACGCTGCAAAATCAAATCGACATTTCATGTGATGCTATCAAAATTCCAAAGCGATGCTACGTCCCTGAGTCCGATTTTGTCCGTGAGGTTTTCCAGACTGATGTAATTAACGAGGAAAATGTTAACAATTACTTAGATCGAGCAATTTTGTGCCCGAAAAATGAGGATTGTGATGCCATTAACAACCATGTTGTCGAAAAGGTTGTTCACGGAGCGTGTAAAACTTATTTCAGTCATGACTATTCAGAGTGATAACAGCGACCCCAGTCTGTACCCAGATGAATTTCTCCACAGTATTACTCATTCCGGCCTACCCCCTCACAAATTAGTGCCTAAGGAAAATACAACCGTTATGCTTATCAGAAATTTAAATGCTAAAGCTGGACTTCTTAACGGCACCAGAATGGTCATAACAAAATTGGGAGACTTTACAATTACCGCGAAAATAATCGATTCCGGCAAGATTGTCCTCATCCCAAGAATACAGTTAACGCCGTCGGATCCCACCATGCCTTTTCATTTGACTCGCAGACAATTTCCCATTAAGGTTTCCTATGCGATGACTATAAACAAGGCTCAGGGTCACACTTTGCAAAGAGCTGGCTTCCGCTAAACAAGTATTAACAGAGGATAGTGTAATTACTTCCAATGTTGTGTTTAAAGAGATCCTCCGACCTCAATTTGTACATGAACATTCCAATTAAATTTGTACATGAGACCCTGCCTTTTTTTCTACATTTTAAAATTAGAAACGCGCCTATCCCTCTGTGGACCTGTATTGAAAAGAGCGGGCGCATCACGCTCGTACGTAGTAATTTAAATAATTCCCAGAGCTGCACAAGCTTCTTGTATTGACCGAACACCTAAATCAATGAGCTCATGAGGGGATAAATGATTTGAATAAGATCTGTATCGCATTGGAAAATCGGAACGATTATTTAGTGACATTATTTCCACGCCTTGGAGAATGTCCCCGGGATCACTTCTGTTACCCTTAAGCGTAACAGCCCCTTCGATTTACAAGAGGTTCTCATCTAGCCGCAATTAATCCATAAGGGTCGTTTGGGCACATGACCAGAAGAGAAGGTCGAGAAAAAGGGTATCAGAGTCTGCGCGCGATTGAATCGCCATGGGAGAGAACTTTTCTTCCAACAAACCTCCTACGGAGTGGAGTCTAGCGCCAAAAGTTGAATTTCATCCCTCTCATTTTGTCCATGTATTTTTTTTAACATGTAAACAGCCGGAATTGCTTGGAAGCTTCGGTTGAAATTTATTTGTCAATTTTAGAAGATGCTTGGGAACTAGAGTTAAACGTTCGATAACAGTCCCAGGCAGATTCTTTTCTCGTGGCAATTTTTACGTATTACATCGCCCTATTTTCGACAGATATACATTCGATATATGAATCGTTTTTGTTTCATATATACTAATGCGTACTCTAAAACAATCGGTGATCCCATCACTTCATTTCCACAAAAATCTAAAAACAGGAGGTAGAATTGTGAATTATCTTGCCAGAAGAAAGAGTCAATTGAAAACTTCTTATTTTCAAAACCCAGAAAAACATTTTCCATATTAATCTCAAAACACAGAAGATCTGGATAATTTATGTTTACGTGCTAACTTTAAGCTTCTTATTCAGGTAAGCTAATTTTGTAAATAATGGGTCTTGTGAAAAGGGAACGTATCATTTGGCAATAACTCCCTAGCTTTCGCTAATCCAATCCCGTTGACGCATCTTCAAAACCTGTTTAAGTATAAATTCGGAGCTAATGACTGTTCTCATTAATCATGTTCCGATTTTACCATACGCTCTACGCTCTGAAGCCACTGTCTAAAGACTGAATGGAGTTACCCTCTGTGACAAATTGAGGCATGCTAGCAGGGAAACTCCTTATGCAAGGTGATTCTCTGCTAGTCTTTCAAAATATTCATATCATAGGGAAGAACGATTAATAAGCATTATAATTTCACCTTAACGTCGTGATTCGTGGTATCAATACTAATTTCGGAAATACTGAGTCAATTGTTAACACATAGCGAGAACGATAATTGAGTACTTATATAAACTAAAATAACGCAGGTTGGAGCATTAAAGGATTCGTCAATTTCCAGCCATTTGAGTTTAAATAAAATTATAATGCTTTAAAATGTGCACTATGCTCATTTTAAAGCATTATAATTTTAGTACTATACATAATAATAGGAACTATAATTTTATGAAATAACACATTTAGCGCCATAGGTCAATGGATGCGTGATGATTCGTAATGTAGTTTTCATCAAAACGCTGCAATCACAAAAGGTCAAGTAGGTAAATTTGTATATTTGGTTGGAATAAGAAAAGAATTCAGCCAGAACCGTAGCTTTATAAAAAACAAAATTCTCTTCGAGGGTTCGTGCTTCAAAATTGACTCTGAGAATTTACGGACGAGAGAGGAAAAAATATCTCTGGGCAAAAGTGTTGGATAGCAGAGTAAACAAAGCGGACGTGGCGCCCCCATTTTCTTTTTCTCCGGGCCACCCGTATACCCTGTTTGGAAGTTCACCGTGACGATCGTTCTTTTCTCTTCTAATTACTATTTTTTACCATTAGAAAAGGTTTAAGCAAATTTAATTAACGTTGATATTATCCCCAGCACCACCCAGGCAGAAAAACCTCCAACTCGTCTCCCAACCCCCTCCCCTTTAATCCCCCACAAGGTTTTGACCCAATAAATGGCACAACGCATGCGTGTAGTACACACCTACCTTCATGCAGTCAAAAGTCGCCTAGTTACGGGGACATGTTCCTTGACAGTAGCACGAAATCCTTGTCCGTTATACTTCTCGTAAAAGTTCTGGGCGCTGCGCAGTGGACGATTTTCAGACATTTTAAACTCTGGAAATCATTGATGAATGCAAATCCAACACAAGCGCTCCGTGAAGTGGAATCACTCGCCCCTACCTTCAGTCCCGTTTCGTGTCATATTACAATGAGACCTCATGATAAGATCCCTGTTAGACACACAGCATTGGGTGACTTCAACCACTTGCCTCGTGCATGTTTTGCGATTTTGTTGGGCTTTCCTGCCCCCCTCTATTCCCCTCCTTCTCCAGCAGGTCTGAGCCAGGAACTCATGGGGGAGCTATACCTACACGCTGACAAATTCACCTTGTATCGGGGTCAATTTTATACGGAAAAATGCTTGTCCTTAAATCACTGCCCACATAGGTACATTTATTACGCCAGAATTGATCTGCAATCCTATGCCCGGCCATGTCGGATGAAATGGCCACGTAGGATGGTCGCCAACTTTTAACCGCTTGCTACACACGAATCCAAATGCAGTGTCCAAATCTCTAAATCGTGGAAACAATGAACCGCGAAATAATTACAAATATGGTCCAATGGATGACATGACTGATTTCGATAATAGAGGTTCATCACAGTTCTTATGGATCTAGGAAAAAATTGACGTAAGAAATAATAAAGCAAAAAATAATGGAGCTAGCCGAAGCTCAGCCATGTGGAAAAAGTAGAATGATGGAGAACCGGAACGATGTCGACGTTGCAATAAAGGAGAATGGCCCTCGAAGCTTGTTCCGGAGCATGTGGGGAAGGGGTGGGAAGGCTCCATCCTCGGCGCAATTTTAACTTCGTTCCACCGATGTCGGCGAAAGAAATCCACTGCCCTTTTCGCAAAGCAAAAATGACGCCGAAGGGGCGAGGAGATGGGTCTGTAATAACCTCCGCGAGGCAATTGGCATGCCGTGGAAGCGCTATCCGAGAGCCGTCATTGCCCCCGTTGTGGAGTTTGTGTGTCTGTTCGGTGGTTTTGTGGCGATGGACAAAAGAGTGATCGCTTTGCGGAACGTTCCGATGCGACCGTCGACCTTTCCCCTCACCAGAGCGAGTATCCGCTAACCATTTTCCGCCCCTCCCCTGTCGTAATAAGTCTCAACGTTAACCGCGGAGGAAAATCATAAAACGGGTTAAAATTTCGGATATCCTTTTGCACTTGACATCATTGGATCTCGGCCGAACCGCGTCCCCGTACGTGCTCGTCAGTTCTCGAATGGTAGATGATTTCATACACTCCCAGTTGGCTTTATTACTTCTCTACTGTGCGGTATACATTTCTTACTTATGTACCGCCGTTTCAGAGGAATTATTACTTCCTTCTCCAGATCAGATTCTTCCGTTTGTTTCAAAGCATCGCCTTCAATTTCATTAGTTAAATTGTGTCCCTACTCCTCCCCCCCCCTCCAAATTATTTACGCGAGTGAATCTGGCTTTTGTGAAATGTGATTATGGGCGCATGGGGTGGTGCGGGAAGAAGGCTGGGTGAGAATCTTCCTGCCCGTCCTTAAGTCAATAGAAACTCTTGGGAGTCTTGGTAGAAATTGTTGGGAGAATGTTGGTTTAAGCACAGCATCCCAGATCCCTTAAGAATATTCGTGTGCCCTGGTCCTGGTTCCCGGAGTGATTCCTGTGAAGGTTTAATCACATTATATTTTTTACCATGTATGTGTGGTTAAAAATGTTATTATTTGAAGCTTTTTAATAGAATATAAATCGTTACAAATGTGCTCCATAAATAAAATTGCAATTTAACTACCCTGCGCTCTGTTTCTCTGACAACAATCGAATCATAAAGGGTCTCATCGAACCGTCTCATAAGTTCTGTCACTTGTGTAGGCTGCATTTTCTTAATATATTTGTCGCGTTGTGAGTCTCATATGATGAGTTGATAACATTTATGCGTTATGTTCCTTCTGTGGATTAGCGTTAGTAACTGAGTTTTGGAGGACATTCCCATCAATTTATCAAATCCCATTGCTTTGATGATTCTTAAAACGCAATGGGATCATGTACATGAGATGAGAAACATTTGCTCGTAAGTCAAGGTGAAAATAGCAAGCCTGTAAAGGGACGCCGTAAATCCTCGCCCTTGAGTGAAGGAAAGAAGTAAATCCCCCACTTTTCGGCTGCAACATTATTGCTGGAGACATTTGAATTTCAGTGTCACACAGGGAATGAATTGGGGCGAAGAGTGCCTCGCTTGTTGGCAACATGGATTCAGAGCGATGGCTCTGAAAGAACGATTGCTTATTAGATTTTGACCGTTGATCCCATTTCATCGTGACCATTCATCACCCGGGGTGAATTTAAGCGATATACTTGCACAGTTTGGTAGAGAAGTAAAATGCTATAAATACATTACATTATTATATATTAATTCATATATTATTACGTGAAAAATAAACCTGGCTTTACGCTTTAATCCACATTTCGAACACTTGGACTTTGAACCTTGTAAGCACCCATTATAAATATGTTTTTTATATGTTAAAATTTATTGTTTTAGTATCACCTCGTTCACTCAATTGTGAGTAAATTATTTTCTTACTATGCTCTGACCGAAGTTTTACCGATTCAGGTCTTAGTAGCGCTTAGCAAAGAGAAATTTGCCCTCACGCATTAACTTGCTACCCAAATAAATTATATATTCATTTTATTTTAATGGGCATATCAGAATAATGATTCAAGTTTAACTGGGTCTGCATTAATAAATATTCAGTTTTTCTCATTTTATTCGTAATTGATTCTGGATAAAATGATCTCAATCTCATTAATGGGAAATTTAAATTTTTGGAATTGATTAGGGAAATCCATTTTCCGTAAATGGCTTGTACAATTGAAATCAACAATAATTTAAATGCTTAGCGGTAATTTAATAAGCTGATATTGCTCGAGAGGAATTTTCAATCAAAAACCATTTCAGACCTTTGTCATAGCCTGTAGAAATGTTTTCCACCGCTAATATGCAATTAGAACTTTCTGGATTCTTAAATAGATGTCAATCGTATGGTAGCAAATTTACTGCAGTTTGCAATTTTACCGATAATCAGCATGACAGTTACAAACAGAATGATATTCTACATCATTTCCGGATGCCATTTATGGTTCAAACGTTTCTGCTTGCTATCAGTCTCTGTTAAGTGTGTTATATATATGAAGACGATGCATTCATATACCGAGAAATAAAGCTTAACCGCTGCAGTCAAACCGAGCTCTGCTGGTCCTGAAATTGTTTCTTTCCACGCATCATTAGAGATAATTAGTAAATCAGCGTGACACTAACATAGGATACGCCATTACAATGCAATTCATCTCTGCCCTCTCCCTTATCCTTTTCCATATTCCCTCCCCCTTCATGGCTGATGGCCTCACACCCCCTGCCCAACGCCTCTGCGACGGATCGCAAGCAAGTAGATGAAGATTGTTCATTATGTCCATACAAAAACTATACATTATTGCGTAGAAATACTTGGTCTTTAGTTTTGAGAAACCATGAAGTAATTTATTCTTTATTAGCGCCCATAATCTCGTGACGACGTTCTTTCTCAACTTGTATGTCATACTGTCATACTAGCACTTTGGGTTGTGAGATAAAAAGCTAATTTCCTCACTCAAACCCCTACTCGCCGAAATTGATTGAACAGTTCACTCATGTTTGAGAATACCAAATGTTCTTCAAATACCAGATGTATGTTCTTCAAAAATAATTTCAACTCGTCCTTCAGTCCTACTTTCGGATCCAATCCATTCGCTGTCATTATTATCTGTAGTTCATCTCCCTAGATAAATTGAGGTTTTCCAGCCGTTCATCTCTCTCCTTGAACCTCCTTCACATCACTCCAACTTTTGGTTTTTTTCTTCTTTGATCCTGATATTTTTTCTCGGTAATCTCTTATATTTCTCTTAATGGTTGCCTTCTCCGAATAGCCCTGGTTTATGTTTCTGTTGACGTTACCAGTTCCTTTAAGGGCCAGTTACTGCGAGTATGTAAAGCACTTAAGTGTCAAACGAACATCGAATATACACACGGCACTCATATCATATAGTTGAGGGGTAGGCTAAAAAAATTGTAATATGGCGGAAATAGTTTCCGAAGTATTATCTGAGAAATTATGTTTTGATCGCTTCTCCGCAGTTCTAAACGAAATTCAATGCAGTAAAATTCACCTAAAATCTTGTTTATTTCTAAGTTAAATTATGTACCTTAAACATTTTTTATGTGCCGACCATTTCGCAACTTTCTGAGGTCTTTCCCAAGGGTGTACATTCATTTAGGAATTGACGAAAAACATATTTCTTACACCGTTTCATTGTATATTAGTATTTTATTTACCTGTCATCATTTCTTTGGTGAAACTTTTCAATATTGAAATGTTAACTTAATGTTAAACATTGTTGTTAAACATTGTTCACTTAATGTTATTCATTGACCATTATCTTGGTATGAACATAGAAATATTTTCGAGTTTTTAATGGCGTTAAAACAGGTTTATCTCTTGTTTCCGGTAAGATTGAAATAACATAGTTTGTTCCTACTCTTATGCTCATTCTCTTTATTTTATTTTCTATATCATTTCCCGTTCCCGCTGGGCGAGCAGGTGCTAAAAGACGTTCGCCAGCTCCGGAAGCTTCACTGCCGAGACTGCGGGCTCACTTCCCTTGACCCGGATGTCCTGCGCCTCCTCCACGACTTGGAAGACTTGGATCTCGGCGACAACAATTTCGAGTTCCTCTCGGTGGAAAATTTCAAGTGAGTCTCAAGCCTATTAACTTGACCGAATATTGGCTTCAGAGCCAGCGCCCTTTTCCCTATTCCCAGCTTTAAATGCATAATTGTCTTTCAGAGCATAATTCTGCTGCACTGCAGTGAAGGGTAGTGGTAGGTGATGGAATATAGTGCGTGTATTTTGACTTCATCCTGCCACTTCAGTAAATTTATCATTTTGAAGGCTCCACCTTCGCTTTCTAAGGATTTTTAAAATATTTTTATGATTGGTATTTATTATATTATACTGTTGAATAATTATACCATTTACAACTATTTCATCTGACTGCATGTATACCTCATAGGGAGGTAGGTACCTCGAATATGCTCCGGAATCACAATCTTTAAGATCTTCAATCCAGAATCTTTAAGAATGGTGTAATGCAAAGGCAAATCCTTCTTTTACGGGAACCCTCCGGTTGAAATATCCTGCTCAATATTCCCCACAATAATTAATAGAACTCCCGGCAAAATGCTCCTCCTGTATTAGGAAACCGAATCCTTGTTATAGCACTCTGAGCAACTGCACCAGTCCAATCACCTGCTTGTTCCCTCTCCTGCTGCCGCAACTTTTAGAGTCACTACCTCTGAACTGTAGTTGTTGGAACAGCCTGGGAAGGATAAGACGTAACACACCCTTTACGGAGAAATTACATCAAATAACCGTATTTTTCCACATCCCTGGGTTGGATCGCTATCGCTACTTATCCACGTTATCGCTATCAATGACGTAAAATTACCATGTAGCGCACCACGCTTTACATGAGAAGAGTCGCAATTTGAAATACGAAAGTAATTTTGAATAGCGATAATCGCATTGTCTTCATCTTTTAGCCTTTAGCACAAGTTGTGGGTACGTGAAAGTGTGCTTTTGATGGTTCGTGTTGGCGCCCCTGTACCATAGCGGATATAGAGCACTGAAGTTGATTCTTCTTGATTAAACCTGACGAATGCTTACGCATAACTCCATTAACGCTTACGTCGAATCATATGTTTCATTACGTTCAGTCCATCATATGGTGTCATTTAAAATAGTACAGTACCTAATGCGGGCAAGGAAATGTCAGCAACACACCTTATTGGAATACAATTTATATAAGAATTGTTTCACCTTCCACGCTGCAATTTTAAGGTTGGACGAACGGTTAATTTTTAATCATAAACGTAGCGATCTATGTGTATATAACAATTTTAAATTGCCAAAATTAACACCTATCAACTTTTAGTTCTCGTAAATTATATATAGAAAAAATGCAATTTAGCTCTCCCACGAATAACTAGTATAATAACTAGAATAACCAATCTTCCCAAGATCTTCATTACTATTCCATATTTGAATGATTATAAGCTATAATTGTGCAATTAAATACTGTATGTGACATTTTTCTGCAAAAGTGAAAGTTATCTGTTGTATATTTCATAATTATACACCCGTTGCTGTATTACTTGAGGTAAAATTTCAAAATTACCTCAACAAATCAACACAAGCTTTTCCCAATCCCTTTAACCAAACAATGCACACAGCATTCAATTGCTGATCTGACGCCCATCTTTAAGATCTTTGCACTAGTGATGTGATAATCTTTTCCCAGAGGTTTCCGCCTTGCGAGAAGACAAAATACGTCGACTTGAGCCCACGAAGCGATTCATCCCACTTCAACGAACGCCATTATTTTGTCACTTTGCTCAGCACATATATATTCGCCGCCGTTATGAAGTCATAGTGTATCGACCTAAACTCTCTCAGCGCGGTGAGAATTTCCCCCTCGTCGTCACCGTCATCATCAACCGGGTCTAAGCTCATTCAGCAGGGCGACGTCGTGGAAATTCTGCGATATAACTCATCCTCACAACGAGGAGTAAAATCCACTCTCCTGAAAAGGATGGAAGAGCGACCACCCTATTTGTATGAAGACGTCTTCGGGAAGCAGTTTTAAAGAGGTTCCCGCGGGGAAGTGAACAATGGGACCGCGGATTCTTTGCGAAGGTCGGGTAAGCGGGGAGTGGGGAGTGGGCGCGTTCTCAAACCGCCCGCCGGGGAATAAACCCTCACAACGCCGCCTTGAATGTCTCACCCCAACGCCACCAACTCATCCTTTTCCTTCTGCGCCTCTCCTTCCCCCACCCGGACCACCTTCGACTCTTCTAACGCGGCATCCATCTAATTATTCAAATGGTTTGCACCACGAAAGTGTGTTGGTGGTGGCGGAGGGGTTAAGGTGGGGGCTATGTATGGGGTGATGCGAGGTCACAGGAAACGAACGTGAGGAGAAGATCCTGTTACGTGTTTTGGACCATTTAAAATATTTATGACTTAAACTTGTGTGTGTGGGGTCTTGATGGGGTGGGGGGGGATGGAAAAAAGGAAGGAACTCAGTATCGCCCAAAAAGAATTCCCAAGTCCTCTTTACCCGTTACGGCGTCCCGGTGGAGGCGGGGTCTAATCTCGTCTGCCAGCCTGGAAATCGCGGGTTCGAGTCCCGCCTGGGTAGATATTTTCTCTACTCATTAGCATCGATTATAACGTGCCAAAGAATTGAGTTTAGGTAGTTTCAGCGATGTACCTCTGCGCTTAAAATTCAAGGATTAAAGGTCATTTTAGTATTGATACAAAAAATAAATCACTTAATTACTCTTCGAGACTGGCTAAAAAATACAAGTGTTTTTCATGGAATATGGAACTGTGCGATCCAGAAAAAAATGAGGAGTATTTGATGCACAGGTGAAGTTATAACGGTGTGTAATTAATATGGATTTTTAATTATATTAAAAAAATAAATTGACTACTCAACTAAAATACTTATAAAATTGAAAAAAAAATTCTATTGTGGAGGTGAAAAAAAACAACTTTTCACCAATTTGTCTTAAGACGACTGGACAACTTAAAAAAAATCTATTTCTCGTTACTGATAAGTGTAGTAGCTAGGCACATTGAATGGAAGAAAATGTAGTATTACCTTTCATAACCAACATAAATGATTTTGACATATGAAGCTCTAGAAAAATTCCAACGAAATACATATGGTAATCAAAACCTGCTCAAAAGATCATTGATAGTGTTTTACCACTTCTCTGCGATCTCTCCTCCTTTCTCTATCTCCCTATATTCTCCCTTATTTCGAGCTTCTCTGTCCCTACCACACCTCCCCTCTCACCCCCTATCCAATACCCGCCGTCCCTTTTACCCTAAAGACCCACCCTCTCGTTCCTTTTTGCCACAGATCGCAATTTACTCCGTGTTTCCTTGGGAGCGTAGGAGGGAGTGGAAGGCTCTGTAGGGAGGTCTTCAGTGTGGGTGGTTAGAGGACGGGCAGGAGGGATGGCAAGGGAACGGAGAGGAAAAGGAGACCTTATTCTCAAAGATGAAGAGTGATGCACCCTCTTGATAGGGTCTGGTTTACATAAGGGCCCGGATTTCAAATCTTCTCTCTCCCGTATCCCTTTCCTCTTTCGCAAAAACCTTGGAGCGAAACCACGTTTCCACCCTCGTCCAATCTCCTTCGTCTCTTCCATCCACCCACTGACTCTAACGTCACCCGAGTCCCTCACTCCCCCCCCCCACCTACCTACTCATTCCTTTCACTTCCACCTCATTCCTCTCATGCCTTTCTGCTTTCCCTCCCCAAAACTCCTTCGAACTCAAGAGAGACAAATTTGGTTTCCGTGAGTTTTTTCCTTGTAAGCCGCTCGTCGAACGCGTTATTAATATCCGATCGACTCGGCAAAGAAAGTTCTCTCTCCCTCTCCCTCTCTTTCACCGACCAGAAAATCGCAAATACGCTCAGTTTTTTCTCTACCACCTCGGTCAAAAACTTTTCACAAAACTACGATAGGGCACCCGTTAAAGTTCAACGGCAAGAAGAAAAAATTAAAAATGTCTCATTGGATTAAAGGATTTTCCTTGATGAGCCGTGCAAAATTCATGTACAATTCAGGATACCATGCACCTTTCATTAATCACCCTATGAAGAGAAACTTTTTCACCATCTTACTTTAATCAAATTTATTATTTAAATTACAAAATTTAAAAAGTGAAGATATGGACTGTTTTGAAGTCTTAAACAAATTAAGGCAAGAGTGAAGCGTATCGCAAAATTTAATGCCATCAGTAAAAACTGCATTATTTTATCCGTCCGACAGTGAAAGTTTCAACCGAATATTAGGAGTTAAGGAAATTTAACAATAGAAAAACAAGGGAAAGGTACAAGGGTGTGAAAGGTTTCGTGCTGAACAGGGAGGGGTGTACTGCAATGAACCAATTAATTACTATTACTTTACAGCCGATGAAACAACTGGTTGTGATCAGTTTCACCTCAACGGTCATCACGTATTATTGTGAGGGCAACATTTAAATGCGATCTCAAGAGGATAGGCTGATTCTTTTCTATCAACAAGTGCTCTACAACGAATATTTTGTAACTATAATATCAACTTGGTCATTCTTGGCCATGCTCGGTTCCATACGAGGCAAATTGTATTAACACCCCTTTAATATATTGAAGCAGTAATGGATGGATGGCTGCCGTAAACCAATCTTTGAATATAGTGTGAAACGAATATTTATATCTGGCCAGAGAAATTTTCAATTCACTACACTCTTTCCCATTTAAGCGAAGACATTAATCATTCAATCAGTATCCCTTCTTTCAGCTACCCAGCCCCACTCAATCCTGCCATTCCCACCGACTCTTCCACGCTATACCTTCATCGTCATTCCTCATTAAACTCTCAACCATTCCTGTTTCATTTCCATGTTATATCTCCATGTTCGATCATAGTTTCTATCGTCTTCATCACGATTTTTATCAGTCTGATACCCTCTCGCGTGTCATTGACCCCGTTTAATCCCTTATTTCCATCATTTTCATTCCACCCAGACGTTTGTATTTTTTATTATCCCATCGTACCTCCTCCCCCGCATTCCACCAACCCCGTACACTATTTTCATAACATATAATTTATTCGTTTTTACGGGTGGAGCTGCCTTGTGTGTGTCCCGGTGGTACTCCCCGCCGCATGGACTTAATTTTCGCCAAACGAGAAAAAAATTTATCTAGGATTATTTACGAGTATTACCTCCGCAAGTTATAAATGGACTCCTTAAAAAAAAACGCTAACCTCTTAAATAACTCGCAATAAACCTCAAAATAACTCGCCGTCCCCCCGACTTAATTTTTAATGCACCCTCCTACGAGAGAGAGCAATAGTGTGAAAGGTAATTTTGAATAACTTATTTAAAAGTTATTTCTGATAGGGGAGGTGAAAGAAGGTGTACTTTTCTCTTCCTGTAATACTTCCACTTCCAATTTTTTTGTTTTCTTCCTTCCGCGAGGATGTTCTCTCAGCTCGGCTATCCAATATATCTCTTGGTTTAAAGCGCTCTCGGCGAATTGGTCAATTCGATGGGCGCGGGTCATGGGAGAGGGGTGTGTGGCTATTATCCTATTTTCTTCACTGAGAGAAAATATGCATCCGAGGTGGCAGTGGTTACATCTTTATAATTCAACAATAGTATCCACAATTCTCTCTAAATTACCAATGGCTTTCGTAGGATTATAAGAACTAGGACTATCTGATTCATATGGAATTACAATTAAATTTTTCGTAAACATGTGGAACCACAAGGCTATTCTCTGTTATTTAACCTAGTAGTATTTTACTCTTGATAGGAGTAGAAGACAAGGTAAACAAAAATGCCTATACTTAATGGCTACTATCTATAATGTCGCTATTGCCCTTTGTTTATGTAAAAATCAGGAGCATTCACATTTTGAAAAGTAGGTTTTTCCATTAATGTTGCTTTCTTTTCCTCCACCAATAAAGGCCACTCAAGAGACTTGAAAGGCTGATGCTGGATGGAAACCGCTTGTCCGTAGTCTTGGACGGCGCCTTCTCTGGACCACGCCTGGCCGTGCTCTCATTGGCCCGCAACCGCCTCGCCAAAATTGCCCCCGGAGCGTTCAACGACAACCCTGCACTCCTGGACCTGGACATATCGGACAACCGTCTTGAGAGGGTCGAGGCCAGCGTCCTGAGCCCACTGTCACACACCTTGACCGCCTTCCACATCTCTGGCAATCCTTTCTCTCCCGACGCCATAGCCTTTGCGCTAGAGCCTTTACTTCCAAAAATCCAGGTCCTATCCCTCTCCCGTCTGGGCCTCCGTTCCATACCCACGATGGCCCCGGCGCCGGCCCTTAGAGTCCTCAACATATCTGGAAACGCCCTGTCTCGCCCACCCCTGACCCTCGTCTCGTCTTTAAATTCCATCCGCATCCTCGACCTATCGGACAACGCCATGCGTGGCTTGGATGTGTCCGCACTTCGCCGCCTGGACACTGCCCTTCACCGGTCTCAAAAGAACCAGATCGTGCCTGAGCTCCGCCTGGGGGGAAACCCATGGGCATGCGACCGTTGCAACGCGGCCATGATCAGGTGGGCAAACGGGAGCGACCTTGTGATTCGGGCTTGCGAATCTCCGCTGGGTCCATCCTGCCCAGAGTGCCACGGTCCCCGTGGTCTTGTGGGGCGGAGACTTGGCTCACTGGATCCGGAAAATCTACCAGGTTGCGGAGAAGGGTACGGTGCTGGTGAAGGTCCAGGGGCTTTGCTAGAGGGTGGGGTGGCGGCCAGAGCAGGGCTGGTGGCGGCGTCCGCCGCGGCTGCCGGCCTAGCCTTGCTGCTGGTCACGGCCGGGATAGCGGCCTGTGCCTGTCGAAGGAGGCACGCGGCACATTACTACACGCGGGAGGACAAGCGCGGAACCCTGGGAAAACACGAGGAGGAAGATGATGACGGTGGCTGGGGCCCTGAAGAGTGTCTCAATGGGGGCGGGGACACAAAGAAGGGCTGGTCGCCGCAGAGGAACGGGAAGGTTGCCCCACCAGGGATCACCATCACCCACCCCGACGTGAAACACGTGTCCATTGCTACGATCGACGAGATCACGAGGGATCCCGAGTTGGGTGCTGCTTTGACGGCTAGGGCGGCCGCAGTGGCGGGTAACGGCGGGGCCTGAGTGACGGCCTCCGCGGGAGATGTTGTGTGCATTTACTGTGACGTCCTTATGCGTGGCGCGGGGAGGTTCGAGATATGAGTGTAACTCGAACTAGAGGGGGCATGTGACATCCACCATCTCTCCTTATGGGAAAAATAAAATATAGCATCTTATTGCTCCCCCCCTAGACACTCGTCAGCAAAGTACATTTGTGGGCGTGAATGTGCGTGGATGTTTGACATGTACGTTTTTTCGCGACACGAAAATTCATGGTATCGTTAAGAAAAATGGGTGTCCTTTTGAATGAAGAAATCTTATATGCGGAGCTTCCCTTCTTCTATCGGCATCTTTTGTAAAATTTGTGTCGGGCAGGTTGTATGAGGACAGTGAAATTTGTCTTCGAACGAATGCGGTGACATTCACCAAGCTAATGAGAATTTTTGTGATTCTTTGTTTGGTGTTCACCACAAAGTTTGTATTTGCACTCCATATCTTCCTAATGCAACAGATGCCGCTGCGACGGAGTATTTATTCCTAATTTGGTTACGCGCACGCGCGGAACAATTGATCGTAAGTTACGAAATTAGCGTTCTGTCGCGCTACCGTGAGTGATGAATGGACTTTTTACATGTCTGTATTAATGTTTTCCATTGCAAAAGGATTCCTTTTATCTTCTTCGTTTGCAAAAAACGCAAGAGGACAACGTTGACGTAGGTTGGTATAAAATATCTTCTGTCTCTCTCTGCTGTGAAAGAGGAAGGAATTCTTAGCACTGCAACATATTTGTTAGCAGTCAAATAGTGCTTTTATATATTTTTAAATTAAAATAGTTTTAACTGTTGTAGCAGAAAGTGTGAATAATTGTGACTTCTAGTGTGTCGGAGAAAAAAAACTTATGAATGAACTACTTTTGAAAAGCGTATGAATTGTGAAATGATACAGCTATGCAAACCTTGGTAGGTAATTTATCCTGATTCATGTAATTGCGGATTACCCTATTAACGGTTATGGTGCTTAATGCCAAAAGCCGAAATTAAATATCTCGGTTCAAGTTCAGAGCCGTAAACATTTCAATCACCGATTGAATATCCCCTTTTTGTGTATGTGACAAAAACGTGTGTTTCAATTGAATTTATGGACGATTAGACTAGATAATCGGTCGTGTGACCGTTAAAAACTAAGTAAGATCATTTAGTTATAAGATTTACGATACTCTCGCTGACAGTTGTTGATATAGATACATTTTATACCAAAAGATCTGATGCTGAGGCCGTAAGGCACGTCTTAATGATGAATTAAGTCTTGAAATAAAGTACGTTCAATATGCCAATCCTTTCACTGCCTGTCTTTCTCTTCTTACTTGTTACAAAATATCAAATAATCTGCTTAGGAACAAAGTTCGGCTCAATGGATCATGAAATTAGACCAGCCGAAAGGTCACCTCAGTGGGAACATACAAAGAAACCGATCTATCAACTCTTCAGAGACGAGCTCAGAGAAATGCATACTTTCTGTTTTTCTTGAAATTTAAATTTCCCCGTGCAAAGATAAAAATTTCGAGGAGGAGGTTATAAAGGCGCTCGAAAACTGCAGGTTAGAGCAAATAGGATAGAGTGAAACGTTCTCCGTGTCCTGCGGATTCGAGAACCTCTCTTCGAAAAATTATACGAAATGTCCCGGTTTCCCTGGGGCTTCCGGGGAGGGAAGAATGAAATGTGAATGAAATGGCGATTTTTTGCATAAGAGGAATAGAGCGAGAGAGGAAAAAGGGTATTGATACCAATAACTTGATTTTTAAGAAGAACCGTTTCTTTGCTCGCTAGATACATGGACATTTGCACTCCTCGAACGTTTAGTTCGATTTGTAAATATGGTATCGGGGAATTTTTATAACGGGCAAAAGAAGAGGTGGGAATGCATCAATGTGAGCCGTGGATGCGTGATAAGCATCGTATAACGAGGAAGGAAGTAAAATACTCTTTGATCATTCTTAGGAGAGAATCCTGGTCAGCTGGCTTGGGCACTCTGGCTTCCATCACTGAAAGTCCATGTCCAAAACCCAGCGAAAGCAGAATTTTTTTTACTTATAATGCAAATCCTGCATGGTAGTCTTGCTGCTAGTAGTGTGAGTACAGTAAGGCGTGGATAATTCGAACATTAGATCCGGGTTCCCTCCCTGTCTGTCTTAGAGCAGAAAAACGTAGCCGAGAGACATTCCTCCTCAGTTCAACTCTACGTTCCATTCGAGTCTTGCGGTTTAGCTCTCCCAAAAGTTTATGGCTCATACCTGCGCGGAACGTGTGTGTGGTAGAAGTGGAGGGGATGAAGAGAGGCGATGGAAGAATAGATAAGTGAAGAGAGAGTGTAAGGCAGGGGAAACAAATTATGCCTGTTTATAAAATCGCAAAATAAACGATCGCTAGGCTAATAGGCAAGTGGTTAAAATCACACATCGCCATAATTTACCTGGATGCACGGGATGCATGAGAGGGTGATAAAAGAGAGCAAAATGATATTTTTTCTCACTCTCACTGTGTTCACTTTTCGGTGTGGATCGTATGAGAGGGAGAATACATTTTTCTTTCGAGGGACAAAGTGGAGGGTTGCAAAGAAAAGAGATAGTGGGTTCGGTTCGGAAGGAAAGGGAGCGTGTGAGGCCGCACCGCAGAGCAGAACAGAGTCGATCATTCACCGGGAGTGGGGATGGTTCCTTCGATCGTCTGTTCTCCCAGCTCGGCGAAAAGGAAGGAGAGGATGAGCGTTGGAGAAGACAAAGCGGGGACGGCAGCGTGGAGAAGGGTTGGGTCGCGCGGGCGCCCGGCGTGGGGAAGAATGAAAAATGACGAAACAAGGATAAGCTTGAGGACGTGAAGATGGGAGATCCGCAAAAAGGATAGCGGTTAAAATAAAAAATTCCCCTACTTAACCCACCTCTCTCACTCCTCTCGCCTTGCAGCCTTCTTTTGTTTTTACGTCATCCGCGGAATGCAGAGAGAGAGGTTGCATTCACATTATCGGGCGTACGGAAGAAAGGCACCCCTCTAGTCTACATCAATGAGGAGAGATTCGAGAAGTTTGAGACCGTCGTCTCCGAGACTTCTGAGACAGTCGCCTCCGAATACCAAAATCTGTAATTGCGCGCTCTTTAGCAATTGTCTCATTGAGGCCTTACATCCTCAATGAGACAATTTCTTTACAGACTCAATGAGAAAGTGCGGCTACTTGCACCAGGTCCGTCGACGAGTTTCACTCGGCTTGGTTCATTAGTTTATCTTTCCAGAGTTTCCTCGATTCAAAATCGATCAATTCAACTGAAGGAGCAAAGCGTGAAATGAATATATACACAACTAACGCGTTTAACCCTCGAGTACCTACGGTCGCCTGGGTGATAGACACCCAGAATGATTTAGAAAGGTAATATTTTTCATCTTGTCTTCTCTGCTGTATCCAGCTTGACAGTAGCTGAGTTTTTAGGAATAGAGAGTATTTAGCATGTAGGAATTAAGGCTTTATTTTTATAAATTAAGCATCATTTATTTTTTTTCTGTGGTGAAAAAAACATTTTTTTGAAGGTCTGGGTGTCGGACACCATCCGACCATACTCATGTGAGAAACTTAACTTTTGCATTTGACACGCTTCTGATAATTGAGACGCAATATGTATGCCACCGCATGTTTTTACTGAAGTTGAGAGATAAATGACTCTCGAAACGTATGATCTTCGACATCAAAACAAAGTATGCACTAACGTTGGAGGTTTTCCAAATGCCTATGTGTAGAATAGTCCAGGAAGAAAATAATGAATCAAAGTTGATATCTTTAGCAGATGGTTTACTTCCAAGCAAGTGATATGGATGCATATATATTGTATCTGTTTTTTTCATTTTTGCCTTCCCGAAACCTTTTGGATTTACATTTTTTTGGAAAACCTTTCTCAATCGTTGAGTTACATTCATTCTAGCGTGTTCTTTCAGGATTTGAGTGGCTTCTGCAGTAAAACCACACCTATTCGACAGTTACTCAACGTAAATATCAGCATGTTTTATATTCATTTCGCTTGTGGATTTAGCATCCTCTGATCAGGATATGAGTGGTGAGGAGTTAGACGAAGGAGATGGTGAACTGTTTTACGGAAAGGATAAGGAAATAGTGTGGCGAAGAAAACCTTTTCGCAAAAATGTCTCAATAGGTTCAGAAAACATTTTCCAAACGACTTCCTTATTGAGTGATTATTCTAAAAGTGTAAAATGTCCTTTGGAAAGTTGAGTTACTTTTTACTTTTATTGATAAAATTGTGGTGTGTCCTAATCGTTATATTGATAACGTAAAATTCATGTACAAAAATATGCGCAATTTCAGGCAAACGAGCAACATTGAAATGCGAGCTCTATTTGGAGTTTTGTATTCGGTAGGACTACATAACATACATACAAACCTATTTGTGGGAAACAGACGGCATTGGAATTGAACTCATATATGAAACTATTAGTTTTAACAGTTTTTCAACTATAATGCGTGCTATTAGATTTGATCATTAAATTACATAAAGACACTCAATTCAACAACAATATTCAGAAAGCCTATATCGTTTGTATTTAACAGGCAATAGATGAAGAATAGTAGGAAAGCTGGATGAATTTTCAGTTTAGCTTAAGTAAAGTCCATTAAAAACAAAGAAAAAATATCCTGGGTGTCCCGACACCCAGCGACCTCAATTACGTTAGTTAAGTAGGTGACCGTACTGGAGGGTTAAAGGTTGAAATACTAAAATCTGGTAAACGCGTTGAATGGTTGAAATACTGAAATCTAGTAAAAGTTAAATATATCATGACGAAGCCTTTTCGCAGACTTTATGCTAACTGAGAGTTGTGTATTTTGTTTAACCGTCGGTTTTTTCCACTGACCGTTATCGATTATAGAAAATATTAAACCAATGATTATATTTCCGGGACAAAGAGTAAATTCTAGTTACTACGTAGTTTTCGCTCTTTGATCCATAAATAAATGTCATTAAAAAACAACAAACATTCATGACTAATAAATCATTAAATTTTTTATTGACATCATTATTCCTCAATAAAATGTTTGCTTTATTGTGGCTTGGGTACAAAACTATACAAAAACGCGTCGTCTGTTTGTGTGTTTTGACGGATATTGGTAATAATTGGTTGTTTTTTAGTGTTTTTGTGCGTGTGTGGAAATCAGTTTAAAAATAAGTATGGACGTAATTCTTGTCCCATTGTGAAATTTAAAATGAATATTCAGAGAAACTTAATAATTAATAAATCATCATCACTGGACATTCATATTCTGTTCACATTCTAAAAATTTGTTTACGTATTCTCTGTGATTTTGTAAATTTACGTTCAACATTTCGCGTCCTCCGCTGAGCGCCCCCTTCAGGAAGAATGCTTAGCAGAGGACATGAGGCGTGGAATGTCTATTCAAAATATCAGAGAAGATTAAATATATATTCCTCTGAATGCCAATAATAACTGAAAACCTTAAAAGACAATTGATTGCTTTAGTTGTTTTTTTATTAAGACCAGCACTCCATAACTATAATTACAATATTGTGGTCAAGAAAGCGTGGTTTTAATTTAGTTTATTCATTATAGTACTTCACGACCTTTGTGCTAGAGCTGAGCACCATATAAAACAATGAACCTACGATATTTATGTGGACTTGAAATAGTTAACTCCCCCTCGTCAGAATAGATGGATAACGCGGTCTGGTCAATTTTTCATCCCGGCGTTCGACGCGAACATCAAAGGGGAGTTGCAGAAGGGAGATGAAGAGGTATAAAAAACTTTGTTCGTGAAAGGCTAAAGAGATAATTTCACGCCGGAGTCATTCAATCGGATGAATATCCGGGGGGTGCAATGATATCGCTGGCGGGAACAGAAAAGAAAGAGTCCGGGTTATATGGAGACGTACGAGCGTGAAACATAAAGATGCACCGAGGAGTTAGCACGCTGAGCAATTCGAGTTAAGTGGCTATTGGAATATCCCCGATCATCGGGGCGTGTCTTTGATGCGCTTCCACATACGGGTAGCCGCGCCAGAGAGAGGAGGATATCGAGTTTTGCTGCAACAACCCATGAAAAGCGGCGGCTCCTGCGCTCCACTCACAGAACTCGACAATGGCATTTTATTTTCCTACCTTCACATTGCTCGGGAAGGTCAAGATGAGATAAGAGCGTTGCTAACGGGAGACAATGGAATATTTCACGGTGAATTAAGTACGTGTCTTTGAAATAAACCAACGATTAATGGTTTTTTTCCTGTTTCGTTTCCTGAATAAATGATTTTCCGACATTTTCACCTGTCTTCCTGATATTATTTTATAAAAAACCCTGTCAGTTATTCGGATGAGTCCGTGTTTCTTTAATAGGAAGAAACGAGGTTGTAGGTTAGGTACTTCATTTTCTACTCGAATCCGGTCATAAAAATCTTCTATGCAAAAAACTAGGTGAATGTGAAACGTCACAATTTTGATACATTTTCTTTATTTAAAGATATTATTAATTAAGTGAAAATTATGACGTATTCATTTATTTCATTTCACAACCCCAAAAACAGCTCAACCTGCATTTTACATCGGGTTTTTCAGCAAGTAACAACGGGCTAACTCAAACACCCATGTCCTGAGAGGTGAAAAAAATCCACTAAGGCCATTACTCGAACCCGCGACCTTAGGAGTTGTACGATAGGACATTATCCCGTCACCACCGGGGCCGACTATTTACGCAGTATGTGTATAGTATTTATCTTTTTCTTATCATTGTAAATATTTTATCGATTTAAGAAAATTTCCAGAAGACACACCCCGAACGCCTCATTATGAGATAATATTCCTCCCATATTGTGTTGAATTTTTCAGAGTCCTTGGCACGAAATGAATCCTAGGACCTCATTTTTATTTTAAAACTAAAAAGTATTAGTACAATTACATCTTCGAAGTGTGGCAATGTGTACAGTAAATACAGAGAGCTATTATCTAGGTCACCAAATGGATATTGAGATTTCCATTTCGTTGAGCAAAGGGTGATGTTATTGAAGATTTAGATGATCTATGTAGCTATTCCTACACGAAAAATCCAAGTTGAAACATCGTGATACAAATCAGCTACGAGCGTGCGACTTACCCGATGCACATCCGTACCGAAAAAAATATAAAAATTTCAAATCAAATGAAAAATCGGGCGAATTTTCCGAAACCACTTTTCGGTCCAGCGCTCGGTGTATCCTTCCAACGAGGAGACGGAGAGCAAATGGATTCCGTAAATTAAATCCTTCCCGGGTCGTCCCAACAAGATTCGATTGACTGCAATCGGTCGATCTGCCTCGCGGCTCGACCGCGCGGCGATGCTGTCGCCGCACCGCTGCCATCGTCATAATAAGCGTCCTTTCCATCTCTTCCCCACTTCCCCCTTGTCCATCCTGCGGGATTGACCAGGGGTCCCGCCTCCCCGACCGCACCATCCCAATTCCCCGCCCTCTGACGGAATCCACGTCCCGCTGTCCGAAACCGATGCGGTAATTGACCGCAATTTTAATCCAAAGTCCCTCCTATTTCCCTCCCACCCAGTGATTTGAGCCAATAATTCACCCCAATCAAGCACTCCCCTCATTTCCCTTTAAAGACCACCTCCCCCACCCCAGTCCACTTCCCGACTGACCGTAGTACCATCCTGTATTCTGCCACACCTCCGACTAGCCATCCCGACTAAAACCCTCCCCATCCCTGTTCCACGCCCATTAACATGATAGGGTTTCATTTCGGCCTGACCTGCTCGTCCGTCTCACAGCCTCCGAAATAGTTGCCCCGAAAAGGATCTCTTCCCTTTTCCGCCCCAGGGAGGTGGTTAAAATTCGGGTGCCGACAGTGGTCGGTTCGGCTCGGGACATGTTTGAATTACTGGGACTTCGTCAGGTCGTAGAAGATGTGCCGTTGGAACGTGGTACGGAAAGAGCGAACAGATGTGTTGCCTCGTGATGTGTCGAGTCGTAGAATGGGATTTCATTTCGCAGATCCATATTTTAGGTACCTGAGAATACTTTATGATTTCGAATAGTTGAAACGGGGTCATGATCACGGTTCTCTATAACGGGACTGCTCGCGTTATCGATATTTTTCATTCGAGCTCACGAGTGCGAAAATGTAACTGTCTTTCTTCAAATTCTGTCAAGTTCCTCAAATAACTAGTTTAAAAATTGGTTAAGTACGTTCTTAGGACACTTACTGTGAGAATTGCCCTTCTAGATCGGTTTATCGTTTTAGATTACGATAATTAGGATGCGAAAGAAGGAACAGTGTTCCCATCCTATAACCCAAGGCAAGAGGTGAGGAGTCAGTTGAATTCATCGTGTCTTGCCCAGGGCTAAAGTCATGAAGGTCATAGCTTGAACGTGAAAATACTTAACCTGAACGGTACGGTAGGATCCTCACTTGACAGCTGTTACGTTACCAAGTTACGTTGGGGTCATTTTTGGAACATCGAGTTAAATATTTTGAGGGAAATTTAATAAATTTAAATGTCTATTTAAATTTCTCTCAAAATATTTATATCCCCAATAAAATGCCCCCATCACAATTTCTATCCCTAATAAAATGCCCCCCCTCACAATTTCCCTACTAGCCCTCTCCTGTTCATAGTACCAGTCGTATGAGCACCAACTGTTTAGAAGGTTTCCGTGGGGTTTTCCGTATTAAGGATTTATCTTCCGGTTTCCTGCCGCCTCGTTCCATCTTGTGGGCTACATTTCGCCGGCTGTCATGCAGGCTTCTTCAGGTCCATTTCACGGCGGAACAACCGGAAGATTAACCCTCGTAAGTTAGCAAATTAACCGATATATCAGTTAAAACTATTTTGGTTAAGCATCTAAGCAGCATTTGAAATTTGGAAATTGCCATTTTTCTCATTCCAGTTTATAGTAGGCAAATGCTAAAGCATAGGTATATTTGTGAATATATATTGAAATAAGTAATATAGAATCAGTATTTATTTATAAGCAGCCTAATACGTGACAATATGGATAAAATTTAGCATTGAGGACGACATTTTCAGCAAAAATCAAACGACATTTTCTGGTCCATTCAGATACAACGTGGCGTAACGAAATTATATTTATTTGCTTCAACATACAACGCCCATGATCAAGCACATCAATGTTCCTACATTATTTCCATGTACTTGACTGACTTTAAGATATGGATTAATCGCAGTGAACTAATTTTGGGAAAGAGCTTTCACCAAAATCATGCCGAAACTGAAATTTGTGCTCATAAAGTTCAGTCTACCAGCGTAAATCAAATGCGCCCGAAAGTACGGCTTTGTCATATTAACGTTCACGCTTCAAGAGAACAAGTTAAATTTTGATGCTCGAAATATTTGATTCTCCAGTCTCTAACGCTGTTTTTTTACTGCTCGGCTATGCCGGCAGTGATCACGTAGACTAAGCGTCGGAGGCTGGGTGAACGTGCAATCGAATGTTATCGCCCGTGAATCAATAACAAAGCCGAATGGACGTTTACATTGCATATATCTCAATTGCTTAGGGATGCCTTTAAAACGCAGGGCTGGGAACCTAACAGTTTCGTCGCTAAGTATCCAGAATAACGATCGCTGATGTGATTTCAATAGAGTAGGTGTAGCATACCAGGCAAGGGTCTAGCGCAGCAGTACAACTAGTAGTTAGATTCAAATGGCTCGCTACTAATTCTTTATCATTTGGACATATGCAAAATGACATATGTACTTCGTAATTTCCACATTAATCGGGTCATCCTCGGATGTGAACAGGTCCACGAAATAGCAAGGCTACGTACACGAAACGGACTCATTACGAATGTACTCTTATGTAGACGCTATTCCCAAATGCGCCCGCTAATCATCACTGTCATTGTTTATTAATGCATTCGTGTTCTGTCGAATCCGGCGCCATCGATTATATTACGAGTCAACGTTAACCCAAATGACATAGCGACAAACGCTTTTTGCCATTACTTTTGATACAATATTATGAAGCCTCTCAATCATGTTAATACCATATTCATATTGATTTCGGGAAGATGCTTTACATTAAAGAGAGAGGACTAAAACACCAATTGAAGTAGCACTAATTGTAATTCATCGTCGTCAAGTATTGACTTCTCATGCCGAGGGACCGATATCCACTCCTGGCATCCCGACCCCTACTAGGGTAATGAGCACTTTGAGTCGTTCCCTAGTCGCATTCCGTTTAATATGGACTGGTGCTGACTATGACGCCTAGTTTCTCTCCACTCTTCCTCCATTTCGCATTGATCCTCCCATTACCTACCTATCCGCCTGTCCTTAATGGTTCAAATTACCTTAGCTGTCTGATGCCTCCCCAAATAATCAACTAACCGACGAGTTCAACTTCGTGTTACTATTTGTGCGGTTTTTTGTCAAACCACATATGACCCTTTAAGATACACTGGACAGCTTTCTATTTTGCGAAAGTTGACTCACCTAACATGGTCATCGCATGCTTCTTGCCCAAAACTTATATTAACTAGGCGGTGCTTTTTGGAAATAGCATTCATTTTTGTTTTAAAAAATAATTTATGTGCAGCGATAATACCAGTGCTAAAATACGTTTTCAGAGTAATGAGGCTAAACTGATCCATTCAATATGGCAGACGCCGCTTTTAAATGGCTTCAATGTAATCCTGTGCTACCGTGCCGTATGGTTCCATCAGTTCTCTTTTTTAATCTGGGAGAGGAGTAAACATATTAAGTTTTGCTGCGTGATTTCCACAGTTTCCAGTCCTATTTTCTTCCTATTCTTTTTTGATTGAACCCCTTGGTTCGACCATATGGCGTAACTTTCTTAGGTCGTTCTCCGATGGCATCGAATTGATTCCATCTCCCAGCTCACACCCCCGCCTGCAGCCGTCGCTCCATTTAGTGTGTCTCGCTTAATGAAAAGAAAGGGTTCTCAAGAGAGCAGACCCCTACCATCGACCCGCATCGCTGCATTATTTTGTGGACAAAATTACACATCCATTGAAGAAAATCTCCGACTCCGATCTCCCGTCGGCGTTTACGAGCATCTCATCTCAGGGTCAGGAAGGAACACTGGATAGTTGGCTTCTTGAGGGAAAAGGGAAGCATATGAGAAGTTCTGCTTCAGGGAGGGAAAGCGGGAAGTAAATAGGTGCATATCACAGACCGGTATCGCCGGTATAAATGAAAGGGAGTCCACACGCGCACGAAAATTCACCGACAAATTGGACGTTTTGAAGGGTTTCCTCATTACGTGAGTGCGTGATTGGGGCCTGGAGCTGAGGCCGAAGGCAAAGGGGGTTGATGTTTCACGCGGGGTTAAGTGGCTCCGTACCTTCCTGCCGCGGCTCTCGAAATTGGCCTTTCTGAGCGAACCCTTGTTGCCTGTAAGCGCCGGACCCGGAGAACGCCTCAGACGTCGGCCGTCAACCGATTACCGGGAGATGAGACGGAGATTGCAGGGAAAGGAGTTAGAGGAGGAGGCGGCGGCGTAAGGGGAGGGAGGAAGCGTTGTTGCGTGCGGCACGCGAAGGGGGATGCCGTGCCGTGATTGCCTGAAAAGGACCGCCGCGTGTGAAATTGAAAGCTTTAAGCGAATCACATCCACCTTGAAGGTGAAACTGTTCGCTATCTTGGATGCTGATATAAAATCTTGAAAAGTGGCTCATTCATGTGTTCAATTTTGGACATAATATCGTTGTTCTGCGGGAAGAAATCTGGCATGTTCAGGATTTTAACTCTGAGTTTCTGGTGTAATGATAGGTAGCAGGGTCTTCGCATTGGTATCAACCCACGGTTGAAATATATACCTACTAGTCATTCAAAACGCGAAATAATACAAGATAATTAGTCGGCCGTGCTTTCGACGATATAGTTTCAATTTCAAGACATTATATAGTATAGCACAAAAATTTCTTCTAAATGACTCGATGATGGCGTCAAAACTAGGTTAATAAATGGAACATTTTGCCCTGAATTACTGAATTATTTACTTAGAATGACTTAAAGGTGAGTTTATGATAACATTTATTCAAAACATATATTTTCATTAGCTTGGAATGCCGCAAAGAACTGTTCGAAGATGCCATTTATCACAAGGATAGACTTACTGCAATGTACAGGTTGAAAATTAAAATATCAACCTTTTCTCCTGTGTCGCTCATCTCAGAGCGTTCAAATATATAAAAACTGCACATTGGAATCTATCTGAGGTTTTGATTAATGAAACGTTGGATTTAATGATTCTCAGTGCAGCTGATTTCTGCTGATAATTCCATCCGTCTGTTGATTTTTGTTAAGAAAAATCGTTTTTTTTTAGCATATCGTGATTTCCGATTCAAATTCCATTCATTTCAATTTTCCATTCAGTTTTACTCATTTATTTCTGGCTATATGCGTTGCTGCGCACATACGATTGCTTTGGAAAGTTGCTTGTACACCGCTACTTGATTAGTGAAAAATAAACACGCCGAAAAACATTTTGTGCCGTTTCTCGCCCATGAGCTTTCGTTCATTAAAAAACATTGGCGACGCTTCGCGATATTTATGGCAAATAAACACAAGGTCCCAATTTTATTCAGGAGTGGTGGTGAATTTTGTGTGCAAACAATGACATGGAAAATGTAAACATATATTTTAATGCCATATTTTTATTTAGACAGTGAAAATTTTGTACCGCATGCCGTTCAAGGTTTAAGATTTGATGACAAAGTTGTTTCATCCCTTTCAATAAGCTCGACGACTAGAACTCTCATGTTTTTGTTTCGATCATTACCAAGTTCCATTTTTACTGTAAGTATTGTAATGTCTTGGTCATTTTTCCCTACATTTTAATGTATCTTTGACAGTAATTGGCCACTCGACCCGTCTTCCAATTAACTAAATGTATTCACAATCCGTGTGAGTATAAAATGTTTGTGGCGGTGATGCTCTCAATTAATTTGGGTCGTGGGATTTTCATTTCAAATCAATGCTTTAACATGCAAAAGAATGTTGGCTGACCCTGTTCGCAACACTTTTCCATTTAATTTCGATCGCTTTATTTCATCAGCGACTTTTTAGATTTGCATGGCATATGTTCCCCCATCACATACTAAAACATCTTGAGGATTATTTCCTTTATTTTAATGAATTTTTGGCAGTTGATGGTCACTCTGCCTGTCCTCCAATTAACAAAGTATGTATACACGTGTGATCCTGTTGAGTAGGGAATGCTTGTGGCGGTGATATTCTCATTACATATTTTCGTGGAATTATCATGCTTTGGGAGGCTTTTGAAAATATTTTTCCATAATTGGCATTTGAGATTCTCTTGCGGCTTTTGATACCGTTATCGAGAGGGGAGTGTGTGGAACGAAATAGGGCGGAGGGGGTGTAAAAACCCAAGCGAGGGGTGAACCACAAATGGTAGGAGGACAATGGGCGAAGCGAAAAAGGGCAAACAAAGGTCGTGAGGGAGGTGGGAGAAGTGTGGGGCGAATGATGAAGGCAACACACGTGGGCGTGGAGGCATTGGAAAGTAGAGTTTGACGATAAAAGGACGTCCTGAACCGCATTCCGATAGTAATGAGTTCCGTCCATCTCTTTTCTTTCCCCGATTACCATTTCAAAGGCCGGAATAATGGGTGTCGATGGAGGAAGAAAGTCGAGCCGAAAGAAGAAGAGATAACGGAGAGGGCGAAAGAGTTGAAGATAGAGAACTGATTACGACAGGCTAGAGGAAGCTCTTGGGCAGCAAACAAGTACAAAGAGGAACGAATTGTAACGGGAGATAACTGGGGAACATGCATGAAATTTATTCCTCACTTTTGAGTTATGTTATGATTTAAAATTTTCTCACCAACTCGATTTTCATAAAACATATGTACATATGTATGTAAAACATATATGTGGCAAGCGTAGGCATTAATAATATCATTTAAAATCTGTACATAATTTAATTTAAATGTCACGTGATCCAAAACGGCATTGCGATGGTCTGACATCAATGAACTATATCTTATCTCTGCCATACGTATAATACGACACGAATGATCAGATGGTACCATTTCGTTGTTTTCCGTGAAGAATAAAAGCGATTATTATCACAAAATACGACAAAACTAAGAAAAATTCGGAACCAAGACGCGTCATTATACTGATAACAATACCGATCCATGACGTCTTCTGCCATATTCCCGATGACGTAGTGTTTTCACACCGCAGAGAACGCGATATTTTTTATATAATCATAAATAAACGTAATTTTTCGAATAATCATGGTACGGTACAATTCATTAAATTTCACCAGCAAGTAGGTTATGAAATTGATACATGTTCCCCATAAGAGGAAAGGAGATATAAGCAAACGACATGTTAAAACGAAAAAAAAGGGAGGGAAAATTTTTAAGAGCTGAAGTTGTGGAATGGAGATCACGGGAGGGAGATATTTATAGAGGAGGATAGATCGCCGGTTTTGAAAGTTTTAGGGGGATTAAGGGGGGAGGACGCAGAAGCACAGGCGAAGGGGAGAAGAACTTCTCGTGTGGGATGAGAGAGAGAAAGGGTGGAATGGAATTAAAATGAGGCAGGGATAAGGCAGGGAAATGAGGGAGGAACTCGCATTTGAGCAATCGGGAGTAAAGGAGGCCTCGGGGGAGTGATTGGCGTAATGGAGATGGGGAAGACACACCCCCTTATCCCATGTCGAGTCCTTGACCCGCTGGTGGTCTGCTAAAGGTTTTCGAGGAGGGTTTCTGAAGATTTCACGAGAAGTGCTTGGAAGGAAGGCAAGTTCTGGAACACCACAAGCAAAGTTTCGTTGCGCAGGAACGGGGCCAATTAAAGTTCAGATTTTCCTGGATGATAATGAAGTTAAGCATGTGAGAGTAATCCCTGATTGGTTCTTGAATAGTCGGTCCTCAACTGTTAGTTCCTACGTTAATAAGATTACTGACAAAATCGTAATTTTATGATGTAGAAAACAACTTCGATTCAATGCGCGAGAAAAGTAAATCTTACGCTCAAGCGTCAAAATTAAGGTGAGAATCTCAAATCTGATCGATAAAAATGAGTTTCCTTATTTACCGCAACGGAATGCGATTTTTAAGTGAAATTACCATTTTTTATGAATAAATATATAAATCACCCATTTCATTATTTATGTCCCGATTTAGGTTTTATTTACAGTCGTTCACTTTTGGAACCATTTCATGAAGTGTGTCAATTTTTCAAATCATGGCTTTAATTATACATCGTTGATGTCTGCTATTTTGATTAATGCACAAACAATTTCAAATCGCATCGCGTGACTGCTAAGTGATGTAAGTGACAAATATTCTTTTATTCCGTATTTGATTCATCCTTTAGGTCTAAGAAAACGCAGGGAAAATCAAGCGTATCGTTTGCGACGGAGGAGGAATTGGAGCAATGACTTTTATGCAGTAACTTTACCACGCAGATATTAAATTGAATACCTTGTGTGATTAATGATCGATGGATTGGGTCGGGGAATCGATATTGATAAGGTTTTACTCCCACGGGGGACATCTCTGTATCTTTAAGTTCGCGACTCGTTGGGGAGACAAGAAGTTAGGGTGAAATATCGCGAGATAGCGCTCGTGGTGGCTTCGCGAGTCGAGCAGGACGTTGGAGGGGAAGGTAGGAGGGGACGGAGGAGTGTGAGCAATGTCACGAGAGAACGACTGGGTGCGAGATGTCGGAGCCTCGGCGGGAATTGGGTGGAATGTTCAAGTATAGCACACATGTTAGGAAGGGCGAGTAAAATAACACGAATAACGAAATAAAATCGCGGGAGACCATCTTAAAAGTTGTGCATGGTGATGATTGACCCAACCGTTCGTCATATTTCTGGCAGGGTTAAGTGAGAAAAATTTTTGAGGCTTTCATTTGTGGAAATGACTCATTGGAAAGTCCACATTTTTATTATTTTGCCGACCATAGTTCCTATATCTATTAACTATGGTCGACAAAAATAAAAAGTTGTAAAATTCACCAAATGAAAATTCATTTCCCGCTGATACATTGCTAGGTATCAGCTGTATTTTATCCCAATTAAAAAAATAGTCAATGTACTTTCGCTGCGCGTTGGTGCCGAGCCATACGGAGAATCGTAGAAAGACAAGCACATTACTGTAAACAAACTGCTCTATTCTCACACACAACAAATTGTGCACAAACAACTTACTTCCCAAACGATACACAGTGGTAATGTAACTTGGTGCCAGTCGCCAGAACACTGTAGGAATTGCTGCCAACATAATGGCATTCAACTGGACAACAATGGCGTTTCACAGCTACGCTTACGATCCTAACAAAGCTGGATCATAATACGCTGGTATAATTCGCAATCCATCGGAGAACATAATCCGAAAATAGGAGTAAGAGAGGTAGAATATTAGGTTTCTGCAGGCTTTCAGCATTCAGAATCCTAATAGTCAAAATCGGAGGTTACCTTGCACCTCCGTGCGGAGATATTAGGTAAAGGATACTTCCACTGGTAAGGGCCTTTCGGGCAACTACCACCACGTTTCACTACTACTATAATATGATATATTCCACTGAAGGAGTTCCTACTTTCATTGGTGTGCGCCCTTTATTATAATTTTCGAAACTTATGGGTGGCACCTCGTACGAGCATAAGACGGCGAGTCTATCAGTTGAGATACTTTAGGAGGAGAAGGAACTTAGAGAAGTGAAAGAGAATCCCTAAACCCTGTCGAATCGAGCGTCAGGTTCCGTCTTTACCCTTATTCTAATTTCTCTCATCTGAACCCACTTCTCAAACTCCATCAAATGTTCCAATCCACACCCAATCTTCCTCATTCCCTGGAACAAGGACGCTAATCGAACTGGACCCTAGTTTAAAGGGGTTTCAGTCGGTCTGACGCCTTGAGATAGAGATGGAAAGGGTTCCACAGCTGCAGAATACCGGACCCTCAGTAAAAGATTTTAGCATTTAAACGGGCAAACTTCTCAGGAGGGACTGGGATTTTCACAATGGGAAGACAGGGATTAAGACGGCTTAAGTTCACAAGGATCAAACTCTGGTAATTAGAGCAAACTAATTTAAAATACTTCATCTTATACATAAATGATTCTATTGTATTATTACGCTAGCAAGGTGCCCTATTATGAACTTTGATGACGATAATTTGAAAATGAGTCATAAAAAACTGATAAATATACTATAGTGCCCGACGTCAATTGATGAAATTCAATTCACTGATAATCATTGTCAGTAATTTTACTTTGTAATTTTGTTCCAAAATTCACGATTAACCTGGTTTTTCAGAAAGTGTGGAAACCCTAGTCGAGTGTCGAAATCTAAAGTTTTTCTTTTTATCGAGTGACAGTTTAACAACGTGAATGCAATCAGGGAGCTATCTTACAGAACACACCTATTAGAAAGGCGGCAGTGGAAAACGTAAGCGACAGCTTTACTTTCGCCAGGTATCACCCAATTTATTACCTGAACGGAAGGGAGTACATGATATGGGTTATACTTTTTGTCGTAGATTACGATGACAACGCATGAGAATCACGTTAAAACTAGGAGCTAACAGTTTTAGGCATTCTCATAAATCTCAGTCTACATATTCAGAGGGTTGGCCCTTCGTAGGATAGGCGTGAAGAGGGGAGTGTAACGAGGGAGTTACCAAGTGTGACAGTTTCACGTCGCATTTTGGATTTTGGCTCCGCACAACTTTTGGTATTACAAAAGTTTTGATCGCGCCGTGGGGCGTAGATCCCGAGCTTTTGATTGGATGTCGTCAGGAAACATCAGGGTAAAGTTTCAGATGTGCTCTATTTTTAAAAAATGAAAAGGTTACTCTTTCCGAATATGTATGTCCTGAATTAGATTTTTCAACTTGGAAACATTTGTGTATTCAAAGAATGCTATCAGGGTTATGCGTTATTTTTAGTGGTAATGTATATTACATTTCTCGGTTCACCGTGTGTTGGATTGAAGGTTCCACAGTGTTAGTATTAATCCCAGGTATTTTCCACCTAGGTAATTAGCTTGGATAGGTAATCCTAGGTAATTTCAACCATATTCTTCCCGAGGTAGGGTAGCACCGAGAACTAACTAATTTGTCATCGATTAAGATATTTGGGTCCAATTCATCATTCCACTCCTGTACTAATGAAAATTACTATTTTTTTTGTGAGCTGGAGATGTAATATTTCATGATACTTTTAAAACATGTTTTATGTTAATAAAGGCTGCCTAATAATAATTAATTGTCAAGAATGTTTTGAAAAGAATTTGTGTAGCGCTTTCAAAATATGTCTTCCGGCGTTGTCATATCTTCGGGTGTTGTTTTAGGTAAGCGTTGTCTATGCATCGGTATTTCAGTTTGAAAATGGAACAGCCTGTACCCTATGCTAACCGTTTGTGGCCTTACATGTTTCAAAAAAGGGTAACTGCTTAAAATTTTACGTGTTTTCTCCTTTTTTTAACTTTGGCTAGTATTCTTCAAAATCGTAAACTTCGTCAGTAATATTATTTATACACAGCTAACTTCATACCGTTTGATTCAACATAGTGTGGACGCAAGGTTTATTACGCAACTGAAAGTATTTAATATGTCATATTATGTGCCGCGTGAGGTAATGCCAATGAGTATCTAGACTGTGTAAATATTTATACTGAAAAGAGGAGATTGATGTTATAGGTGTCGCTACTTTTAGTTGATGATTTCGCTGAAAGTAGAGTGGTTTACGTGGATGTAAAGTTTACGACTGAAGACTGAGAAACTAAAACACGAGTTGTTTCGTCGCTGTGAGAAGAGAACTGCGGGGAGATCCCTATCTGAAAGAGAGACATTCTTGTGAAATATTTTTTCTCCTCCAAGTACCCGCGTAGCCATCACATCTCTGCCTGTTTCCCTCCAGCTGGCAATAGTAATCCTAAACTATTATCAATCACAATGTCCTTTTTCCCCCGCAAATGAATGTTCTCCTGTCTGCGCACTGTAAAATTACATGAAGATATCAAATCAATTGTGATTATAAAAGCGTCTGTGCTTCGTGACATCCATGTGGGGAATTCAAATTCGTGCCTTTATTTACCGGCCGATTTATTTGAATGTGCTAACCCCAAAATGCTGTGCTTATCTTCTCTTTTTAGTGAGTGAACAGCTGAAGAATGAGTACCGTGGCTCTATTGTTTATCAATGGAGACCTGTTTATATTCTCATGTATTGGTCGTGCGTTTTTCTTCCTCCGTGTGGCTGGGTTGTAAATTTTGGCCACTTTCTATTTTCTTTTGCTCTCACTGGTTCATTGTGCCGTGGACATTCTCGTGGTGGTCCGAGTGAAAAACATATCGCGTAATGTTTCTATGGACCAAGCCGTGTTTAAAACAATACTGATCGTAGTGTATTTGAGAGAGAGGAAAACGGGGAAAATATCCAGTGTGAAAATAATGCTTTTTATTGAATTCCCTAGCATGATTGTATTTTTAATATTGTTACTATCTATCTTAATATGTGATATTCTATGTTAATATGTGTTATATGATTTGTAATAAAAGTAATAAATGACATTTTGGGAACATTTCATTACAGCCATTGGAAGTTGGTGGCATCCTTATATAAGACTTGTCATAAACTAAGAGGTAGACCATCATCACTCAAGGCACGGATTAACGTATGTGACATGGGTTCCGTTGTTCCGTTGTTATTGCTCAAAATTGGCCAAATTATTATTCAAAATTGGCCAAGGTAATAACAGACTTCATGTTACATAATTATTTGCGTCAAGGTAAGTTAAATGAATCTGTAGCGAAGGTAGAGGGTTCTAATCACTGTGGGTGGATAAATACACGCACGTCCGTTTTTGCAAAGGTCTTCAGTGGCGACTAAGATAGAAATCCTGCAATAGTAGTTGCAAAAAATCAAACATTTCACTGTGTGTGTAACTACCTCTTTTTTGAGCCTATATAACTGAAATATTTACGGTGCTTCATTTATGATTTTAACAATGAGTAGGAGACAATCTTGGGCACGTTATTCCACGATAGAGCTATTCCATAATTCATTATAGCTCAAGTCCGTATTCTAAATCGAGCCGGACAATAAATAACTCGGGAAAACCAGCGTTTATGATGATAGTAATTTGAAATTTCAGCATCCAATGAGAAACAAGCTGGCGTTCTGGCTTTATTAGACTCCTCCTTAACATTTTTAAAGAGTTTTTTATTTTTTCCATGTTGCTAAATGGAAAAAAAATTAGTTCTCAAAGAAACTGAACCGAAGATCAAAACTATTCCAATTCATCTACGTAGCAGTTCGTAACACATCCATATATTCAAAAGTCTTCACGCGAAGTATAAGGGCGCTGCTGTATCGATCACAATATGAATGGGAATACGTTTTTCACCGCCAGTAAGTGCGGACGTCGGTGGCAGCGGGGGTTTTTTCCCTGCTGCTAACCTGAGGTCCGGGGTTCGATTCCCACTCAAGCCAATTTACACCAACCCCCTTTTACCATTTTTATTTTTTTTATTTTACGTTATGATAATTTTGCTCGCATTTTCGGGGATTTTTTAGTATTTCATCATTTCTATATTTAACTTTTCAATAGATTAGGTGGCTTCGCAAACATTTTTTCTTCTGATTAATTTCTATTTGCATCTAATGAGCCACCGTGTTAATAAGGACAAATTTAAATCTCATTTAAGAAAATCAATTCTCTCCCGAAACGTTGATTAATTTTTTTTCCGTCACATGAAGTACAAGCAATATATGCACACTAATTCGGACGTTACAAACGTACGTTCAAAGAGATACAATTCCGACGGCGTATTGTATTATTATGCGAGTAAGATGTCGAATGCAGGAATACCTGCTTGCAATGTGAACTGATCAGTAATATTGCAGTAGCAAAACACTCATTTTTCAATGTTTGAGAACATTCCCTTTATATTTTTTAGTCATAATAGGAATCAATGATCGTCCTAAATGCAGATAATACGTAAAAGCCGTTTGGCGCGCTAGAAGAGGTAGTTATACAATATTCCCCCAAAGAAATCTCAAAAACGTTTGATAATTTTAATTAATAAATGTTATGTCAGCCATAAAAGACCCAGCATAATGTCCCGTCCATAATGTAAGCAAAAACAAGGATTATAACATACTCTACTGTAAAGGCCGTTTTACAAGGTACATTTTTTTGTACAATCTATCGTGCGAACGCATGTACAGTCAAGTGTACAAGAAAATATTGTATGAACGACTGAATCAGACTAAATGTCGTTTTACACGATGAGTGCAAACGCACAATTTTCCATTCAATTTAGCGGTAGAAATCGCTTGGAATTCGCGAGTCTTTTGTTTATCACGTATATGTGTCACTCGTGAACATATGTTTCACTCACGTATTTGCACCTTGAAAAGCTGATCACCTCTAATTCGGAACCTCGACTCGACCATCTGCCTACTGATAATTCTCCCGGTTCTGAAAAAGCTCCCGTGGATTCTTCTCTCTGGCTTTATATTAGACCTTTGCATCGTTTCGTTTTTTCTCATCTGGATTTTAGAGCGACAAGTCATTGACGTTTTTCGCCGGATCTCCACTCTTTTTAGACAAATTTCGTGGGTTTATTATGTGTGTGTGACAAAGTGTTATTATCAAATGATCAAGTGGTATAGCAGAACACGGGACCCTTTTTTTAAGACCCTCCCTTGTATTTGTACCAGTGTTTTAATGTCTTTTTTTACGATTTCTATGTTACCTGCTAAACAATAGAAATAAAATGATTATCATTATATCACGCGGGATATCAGGAACTCTACTTGAGGACCAGTCATTATTCTGGGGGAAAAGGACACAAACCCAAAGATCGCGATTACACTGAAAAACCAGAACACCAAATAACACGATGAATTGACGATGTAAACATTTGAGCAACTTTGAGTTAACTCTTCTCGGGTTCTAAACTGCTTCAAACTATTCATAATTGTCGACGTAATTAATTCTTACCTTGAGAATGAGTGACGAGTCGTCTCTCGAAACGTCGACAATTATGAATAGTTAAAACCGGTGGAGAGCCCGAGAAGAGTTTACTCATGAAAGATTTTATACACAGGATAATAATTACTCATAATATTCGACGGGAAAGTGTTAATCCTTTTTATAAACAACTTTATTTTCAATCGTAACACTGGCACCACAGTTTTCGTCACATCTGCGCCATCTGTGGAATATTAACGATACTAACTGATCGAAATTGTATGATTGTCTGAATGGAATTAGAACAGGTTCTATTTTCCGTTCAGGCATTCATACATTCGCACAAGCGTTCGCACAATTTGCCGCTTTACACGGTACAATTTCCTGATACTTGCGTTCGCACGATAGATTGTACAAACAAATGTACCGTGTAAAACGGCCTTAAGAATTAAATATTTGTTTTTAATCAAGCCGATAGTGAACCTTTCAACCCCATGCCTTGTTAACGTCCAGGCACAATATGGATGGGAACACGTTCTTCACCGCAAGTAAGTGCGGACGTCGGTGGCAGCTGGGATTTTTTCCCTGCTGCTAACCTGAGGTCCGGGGTTCGATTCCCACTCAAGCCAATTTTCACCAACCCCCTTTTACCATTTTTATTTTTTTTATTTTACGTTTTGATAATTTTGCGCGTATTTTCGGGGATTTTTTAGAATTTAATCATTTCTATATTTAACTTTTCAATAGATTAGGTTGCTTCGCAAACATTTTTTCTTCTGATTAATTTTTTTTCCGTCACATGAAGTACAAGCAAAATATGCACACTAATTCGGACGTTACAAACGTACGTTCAAAGAGATACAATTCCGACGGCGTATTGTATTATTATGCGAGTAAGATGTAGATTGCAGGAATACCTGCTTGCAATGTGAACTGATCAGTAATGTTACAGTAGAAAAACACTCATTTATCTAAGTTTGAGAACATTCCCTTTATATTTTTCAATCATTATAGGAATCAATGATCGTCCTAAATGCAGAAAATCATAAAAGCCGTTTGGCGCTCTAGAAGAGGTAGTTGTACAATATTCCTCCAAAGAAATTTCAAAAACGTTTGATAATTTTGATTAATAAATGTCATGTCAGCCATAAAAGACCCGGCATAATGTCCCGTCCATAACCATTGCTCAGGATGCAAGGTAATTATGCTATTGTTGAATAAGTAAAAGAATTGATAATTTTGGCATTTTAAACGTAAATGTAAGCAAAAACAAGGATTATAACGTACTCTACTGTAAGAATTAAATATTTTTTTAAATCTTTCAACCTTTAATCTTTTAATCTTAACCTTTCAACCCCATGCCTTGTTAACGTCCCGGCACAATATGGATGGGAACACGTTTTTCACCGTCAGTAAGTGCGGACGTCGGTGGCAGCGGGGGTTTTTTCCCTGCTGCTAACCTGAGGTCCGGGGTTCGATTCCCACTCAAGCCAATTTACACCAACCCCCTTTTGCCATTTTTATTTACCCCATGTTTCAACCCCATGCCTTGTTAACGTCCCGGCATAATGTCCCGTCCATAGCAATTATGCGAGTAAAATCCGTTTGGCGCGCTTGGTGAGGAAGCTGTACATTATTCCCCGAAAAATATCTCACGAACGTTTGATAATTTTGATTAATAAATGTCATGTCAGCCATAAGCCCGGAAAAATGTCCCGTCCCTTTATATTGCTCAGGATGCAAAGGAATTATGCTATTGTTGAATAAGAATAATAATTGATAATGTTGGCATTTTAAACAAATGTCAGCAACAACAAAGATTATAACATTCTCTATTTCAATAATTAAATATTTTTTACAATCTTAATCCAGCCGATGGTCATTAATTTTCCCCATTCACCCCATGTCTTATTTCAAGTTAGTCAATTGATGTAAACCCTAAACAAAGCTAAAAACAAATAAAACTACTCTTTAATTAAAAGTTCATCCTCAATTCCGCCGTGTTGTTTTAAATCCAAAAGATATTTACTCAGAACCTACTGTAGAATTTCTTTGTTTTCAATTTATGGACAACATTGAATTGATTTCCTTGCTGTTCTTACTGAGCACGTACTAATGTGGCCACAACTAGCAATTATTTCTCAAAAATGTTTTATTCTTTAACATTTTCAAAGAATGGGAAAAAATAAGTCACAGTTTTTGAAGAAACTGTACCGGAGATACAAAACCATTCCAATTCATCTACGTAGCAGTTCGTAACATCCATTTATTCGAAAGTCTTCACGCGAAGTATAAGCGCGCTGCTGTATCGATCACAATATGAATGGGAACACGTTTTTCACCGCCAATAAATGCGGACGTCGGTGGCAGCGGGGGTTTTTTCCCTGCTGCTAACCTGAGGTCCGGGGTTCGATTCCCACTCAAGTCAATTTTCACCAACCCCCTTTTGCCATTTTTATTTTACGTTGTGATAATTTTGCGCTCAATTTTTGCAGTTTTCATAGTATTTCATCATTTTTATGTTAAACTTATCATTATATTAGGTGACTTCGCAATCATTTTTTCTTCGGATTAATTTCTATTTGAATCTAATGGGCCACCGTGATAATAAGGACAAATTTAAATTTGTCCTTATTATCACGGTGGAACGTAGTCACGTAGAACGTGGAACATTTAAGGAAATCAATTCTCTCCCGAAACATTGATTAATTTTTTTCCGTCACAATGTACAAGCTAAATATGCACACTAATTCGTACCTTTAAAGAGATATAATTCCGACGGAGTATTGTATTATTATACGAGTAAGATGTCGCATGAAGGAATACCTGCTTGTATTGTGAACTGAACATTAATGTTACAGTAGCAAAGCGCTCAATAATTCTTAATACACCCATTTATTCATTTATTACCCATTAATACACCCATTTATTACGTCTTCAAGCGAAGTATAAGCTCGCTGCTGTATTGAACACAATACGGATGGGAACACGTTTTTCACCGGCATTAAGTGCGGACGTCGTCGGTGGGAGCGTGGGTTTTTCCCTGCTGCTAACCTGAGGTCCGGGGTTCGATTTCCACTCGAGTCAATTGTTACCACCCCGTTTTACCATTTTTTACGTTATGACAATTTTGCCCTTAATTTTCGCATATTTTAAAAAGTAATATCATTTTTAAATTTTTGGGTATGGTAGCTCGACATTTATTTTATCTACGGATAAATTTCTACCTCAAGCCAATTACTCACCGTTATATTTTATTTCTCATTTAAGGAAAGCCATTCTCTCTCTACCAGTTCTTTAGTAGTTAGAATTTTTATTGATGATATATGATCAACATAGATTTTTTAGGTTTGAATGCATTTTCAATTTATAATTGTATGCATCAACAACGATGGTTTATTCATTAGTAATAATATCTCCTTTTTCATGTCCAAAAACCTTTGCTGAACAAAGTTGTGAATAATAAACTACAACTTAACACGGATCCAAATACAGCCAATTTTCATTGGAATGAACCAAAACTGAGCAGTGTGTCACCCGCATTCTGCACGTCTAAGCGTCGCTCAAGTGCATTTAATTATTCCAATACCCATCTCTCGCTGCTTCGAGGTGTGTAGAACGCGCCAGTCTGCGATGAGCCGTACATTTCCCCGAACGCCCGCCCGAAGCCTGCGAAGCGCTCACGTCTTACGCCCTCCTCACATAGCCCGGGAGCTATCCGCTCTCCTCGTCCCGGATTCAAATTTAATGGAAATTCAACTGTTCTTGTTACACCGGTGCCTATGATAGGTTACACCGGTGCCTCGTGCACCACCGAGAAAAGGAACTGCAAAGAAGAAAATTCTCGCGAGTTTATAGACTGAGCCTTGAACGAAACTTTCTCGGAGGGCAAGAAAACTAAGATATCGCAACACGCATAATTTCCATCCCGACCGGGAATTATAGTGAAGGTCACGTTGATTCCAGCTGCTGTAAAGCTCAATGCAGGCAAGTTTCGCAAACATTAATTCACCTGTCGGGTGAGAAATATGAGGATGAGTGGAATTTATTGCATCTCAATATTTAGGATGAACTTGGAAGATAAACTTCGTAAATTTCGTTTCGCTTGACAGTATTCCGCTTCCTAATATTTACTTTTCACTCATGTCAAATTTACGGAGGGTATCATTGGATTAATTCATCCTTTAACCTTCAGTTAGGTATCCCTTTCATGACGAATTTCATGCGATCGTTCAATTCCACAGCATATTTTCTTTCGTTATAGAATTCATGTATTAAGGTCGGAAAATGTTCTTGATATTAAAATGTTCGGCTAATCGTGCCTGGCTAGATGTTATGAGAACCTCCTCATAATAACAAAAACCAATATTTTAAAATATAGAAGAGATCTAAATGAGTTAATATAGGTCGGAATGTATGGTCACTGTAAATATGTTCTTGAAACGAATATTATTGGGTAATTCAGTGGAATCTTCTCATATTGAAAGAAAGTAGTAATTCGTTAATCTTTTAATCTAATTCTAAAACTCATAAAAATTTTACTCTTTCGAATCTTTCAAAAATTTCAATTATTTACTTTTAATCTTATTCTTATTACTTGTAATATCATTTGATAACTACATTCGTGTTAATATATATACTTGATTGAGTTCAATGCTTTATTTAATGGTTTTGACAGGTTTGTTGAAAATAGAGGTATTTTCGAGAGATTTAGGGATAAAAAGGAGTTGACGAGACTGCTGATCACAAATTAAATTGTAAGACCAATAAATTAGTATGTATAGGAGATTATATAGGTTCTCAAAATTTGTCCAACTTGTACCGAATAAATGACAGAGAAAATGTACTCGCTGTTACTAAATGATACATGTACATGCACAATGTTGACATTCAATGTACAGCTCTCGCGAAAGCTTATGGCGTTCGTAAGCGCGGCGTTTGTGTTATCCGCGTCTTACAAATTCCATTTTTTCAAATGCACTCATGCATGGCACAAATGCCATTTCTTTTTCCCCTACGTCCGTTTTCCGTACCCCTTCCACCAAACTTTACCCCTCCACGACGACTTATTCTGCGCATCCGAACTCCATAAGCTTTCGTGCGAGCTGTATTGTGCCTCCTCGTTGAAATTGACCCTGATTTTAATAGCGTTCCCAGCAAACAGGCCATTTACTGCCTTTCTGTGAAACCTAATTATCCTTAAAATTTCACAAAGTTTGTTACGACACTGCAATTAAGAGGGTTCAAAATAAATAAAATTACTAAATTAACAATCTGAACTTTGCACATCAATTTAGCTCTTGCTTTTCAAGTCCATTCTTAAAAACAATCAGTCTGTGCGGATTTGACTCAGCGAAATATTTTTCTATCAGAGAAAAGTGTTGTAAACGCTGACAATTATTAAACGTAACTAAGAATCGGAATTTGTATCCCTGTAATTATATTTTGCTTAGTGGCAACAATTTTTAAATGAATTAATACCTACCTAAAGTCCAAAAGTTTAGGATTGGGTCCTGAGAATTCCAACTAAAATTTCAACAAGCTAAAATTAGCATTGTCAGGGAAGGATAATTGAACATTTTTCTCATAATTCCACCGGTTCGGGCGCCATTCACGTGATTTTCCTCGTTTGGATGCGGAACCATGTATCAGGGTGTCATTAATGGACGGAAGACGTTTTTTTCATCACGTCGCCAGAAACACGCGCGGTGAAACGGACGCGACCGGCGTGCACAAATATAATGAATCCAAAGCGGAAAATATAGCGCCTTCGACCCACTTATTAAACATGCTGATTAGTGGACTCACGCGGTTTGATGCGATTTTGTCTCCCACCCCCTCCTCCGGCGAAACGCACCCGTGCTCGGGAGCACAGAGAATCACCCCTCCCGTCACCTCCCCCCTCACCCTCCCCGGCATCCACTCTTCCGCAAATAACTCGCGACAAACCGAGTTTGTGTCCGAAATAGAGTAAATCTCCATGTCGGATACATTGGATCTCGTGGGGGTGGGGAGGGGGGGCAGAAAGTGTGTCAGTGTGAAAATTTTGACAACACGCCGCGAACTTGCATCCGGCTGCAGCAAGCACGAGGGTGATGTGGAGCGGGGTAGGGTGATGTTGGTTCATGGTCGGCGGATTATTTTGAGTGCGGTGGGGCGGTGCAGTGCGGTGCATTCCGAAAGCTGCGCTCGGTGATGCTTGTTGAACCAAGGACGGCAGCCGCGTTCATTATGCATGGTCGCCCGCTCACTCCGGTGGCTGAGGCAGGGGGGGTAACATAATTTCCCCGCGCTTTGCACGCACCTGTGAGCATGGTACAAAGGGAAGCGTGCGGGGACGATCCGAACTTCGCTCTACTACAAAATAGATTCTACTTTATCCTCTCCCGGAAACCGTGTCGTTTTGTCTGCCCCCGAGTAAAAAAAAGAAATAGATGGGAATCAGACCGGACTGATTTTCCGAATAAGAAGATTTTTCCAACGAATTGTGACAGACATTCTTTTGGTGACCTATCTTTCATTTGTTAGGTTTTTAGAAAAGAGACATGTTGATTGACTCCTTTTTCGGGTCATCATTCAAATTGTCTGGTGCAACTATGCATTTTCTCTGCATTAAGTCTCACCATAATAATGGATAATCGAATTATGAGGCATTATGATGATAGAGGAGTGAATGGTGTTTGAGGAAGGGGTAGACCGAGAAATGCACGGGTGAATTTTGTGAAAGATATTCTTTAGAGTGGGAATATTAGGATTCTCAAGAACCAGAGGGCAAGCAGAACGCAATTTATGAGTGTAAGGGAGCCAAAGTGAGGCTGCTATACTGGCTTATCACTTGATATTTAACTTTTTTGACTGTGCCTACCCCGAAAGGGAACGGCGTGATGGGTACGTATTGTGTATGCATGCAAGTTTCTCTTAAGCTCACCATTCATTAAATCCGAAATTCCTATCTTCTTCCTATGAGTTCATCCCTCCTTAATATCCTCTTCAGAATGTAGTTCCCCCTCTATTATTTTTTCATCAATTTATTCATCAATTTTTTTTTAACCTCCTCCGATTCTCCACTACTCGATCCTTTGCCTCCCTCGCTTCGCAGTTTATCCTCAACACCAGTGAATCCCAACCCTTTAACATGTGCAGCACCCTTCAGACAGGTTTTAATGTTGGGGAACCCTGCTAAGATTTTTAATTTAAATTAATTAATATAATTGGAATTTGCGTCAGGAAACCTTTGATTTCATAGAGCAATTACATTTTCAAGGTTAACTGTGTGGTATTCCATCGTAGCGGAGAAAAAGACAACTTTTGCATATACCACTGAATTTATTAAAAACGACCCGGGTTTCGATTTAAGTTCACATCATCATCAGGCAAAAATTTAACAGAAGCGCAAGCCTTATATACTAGAGAAAGCCAGGTGAGGGAGGGGGTGTGGGGGGGGGGGGGGGGAAGGGGGGGGGAGGATTAAGGGAACCGGGAGGAGGAAAGGGGGGGACAGACTTGTAGAAATTTTAAAATTAGACAAACGGAGCATACAAGGGATTTTAAAAATTTTAATTTTAACGGAAGCAACTTCGCCAAACATCTTTTAACCCATGGACATAAAAGTGATTTCACTATGTTACCTCTCCATTCTACCAATGACAAGCGAAAGCTGAATGCTTTAGAACAGCTGGAGATTTTTAAGAAACAACTTGACCATGATAAATTCCTTGTCAATGAATGTATGTTCCCGGCCTCTTCCCCCATTCTCAGAGCTTTAACCCCCTCCCCTTTGTCCTCTTAGTCCGTCACCCGCAATCAACCCCCCCCCCCTTCCCTCCTCCCGGTTCCCTTAACCCCCCCCCCCCACACCCCCTCCCTCACCTGGCTTTCTCTAGTATATAAGGCTTGCGCTTCCGTTAAATTTTTGCCTGATGATGATGTGAACTTACATCGTAACCCGGGTCGTTTTTAATAAATTCAGTGGTATATGTAAAAGTTGTATTTTTCTCCGCTTTGATTTCATATTTAAATAAATGCGTCCTCAATGTTATTTTATTTATTTAAGTAAGGTAATAGTAAAATCACCAACCTACATATAATATGGTATGGCTTAGGTATATTATACTATTGGAGTCGGCTGGTTGCACGAAGTTCTTCGATTATTGTCACCATCTGTTGGGAATGAGAGTAACCAATTCATAATTTGGTCATACTAAACATTTTTCGTTTTCCCCCAATAATCTCGTGGAACCCCTAGCTGTTTTTCCAGCACTCTAAAGCGCCGCGGCACACCGTTTGGGAACCACTGCTCTACATTCTGATCCACACCACGCACCATAAAAACGTCTGGTTTACGATCTATTTCTATAAAGATCTATTTCTCAAGCCATATTTCGCCACTTCATGGTGTTTAAAACGCACTTTCACTTTTCCACACTTTTATCTCGTTCCACTAGAACCAGTTTTGACGTTAGACTTCAATTTTACTTCTTGAAAATGACGTATAACGTCGAAACTGGTTGTAGTGAAACGAAATAAAGTGTGAAAAAGTAAGAAGTATGAGTCTTATCAACTTTCACAAAGATAGCTCACCGACCATCAACTTTATTTCTTATTTCCTTCGTATCTTGGCACACACACACCATCGATAATTTCCCTAATTGCTCTTAGTGCTTCGACACGCGATGGAATTCGCCTTGACACTTATACCAATTCTTATTCCTCCTATTCAGATACGTGAACTGTTTACACTCTTCATTATATGCCCTTTCTCCTTTACCTATTTTTCCTCTATCATAATTTGGATCGTAGATTAAGGAAAAAGTAAACGGCGACATGGCAGACAAAAGTGGAGCCCAAGTTTTAGCAAAAATTGATCGCACTAACTAAAGGCATAGCGTACTAATTGCCCGTGCATTTTATGAATACTGAAGCGCTTTTTGGGAATTATTTAAATTTTGCATTTTTCCAGATTAATCATTACGGCACCGTCATAATGACGCTACTACTAGTAATGGTTTGTGAGTTTTAACTGCAACACCGATGGCAGATTGCATATTCTAATGACTTCAATATTCCCCAGCGCTATAGTTCCGTGTGACTCGAGCAATTCTCTACTTCAACTACAGTGTGGTTAAATCATATTGCAGTAATTTACTAACGATTAATCTTCAGCCCATATGTATAGCACTCTTTCCCTTATAATTACAACCTTAATATGTAAATACATAACTCATTCCGTAGCTAGGAGACTAAAATAACTATAGTACAAAATAATTTGGCTGTATAGTTTATTTGGAAGATTAGCTTCCTGAATGTAAAATTAATTCTATGTGAAGATGCAGATTCGGATACTTGTAACTGAAGTGTACACCGTGCGTTGGTGATAGAAATCTATTAATCTTATGCTCTTCCTTATTATTGAGTTTATTCTTTCAAATTACTCACTCCGTAATTAGGTAACTTTTAATGCGAATTAGGAAATGAAGCACACTGCACTCCACACGACCAAGTTGAACTTCTAAGTAGGTAAATCGCTTCAGGGGCCATATTCAAGTTTGGTTACGCTCATGTTTTGACTAGCGTGGATTGATAGTTGAACCAGAAATTTCATCAATCCTTAGCAGCCTTAGTTGCTCACGCTGAGATGATTGCTGATATGGCTCATTTAATTTTACGCAATGTAAATTCTATTGCTACTATTTTTTTCCCCAAGCAGTATATTGTAATACTCCTCTCTTTCTGTAATATCAACTATATACTGAAATTCTATAAAAATGAAACTTTCTGAAAAGGGAAACTATTTTAGGGAAATTTTGTCGGCTTATATACTGCAATCAAATCGCTGGGAATATTATTTCGTCTTCCGCCAGCCGAGATCAATCAGATGGCATTTCCTTAATATAATACGCAAATTTAAAACAAATGCTCTAATTCCTATTAATCGCGATTTGGATTTTACTTATCGGTTAAAAGTTTTTAATACCCATTTAGAGGCAATCAAGTGCATTAAAATACATTCCAACCATAACTATTAATCATTTGTTTAAATTCATCCCAGAGTGATTGGTGAATAGACCGAGCTCTTTCAATATGACATATTTTTCTTGAATTGAACGATATAGCCCCTTGTACAGCTTTAATTTTGTCATCTTTATGTAATTAAAGGAAATCTCAGCATGTTAAGGACGTTCTGACACGACTGTGTGAGACACAAGAAATGCTCAATTCCGACGCTTTGTTTGATTTAAGTAAAAAATCCTGCTTTCACTGACGACGTGCATTAGTTTTTTAAAACAAAATGAAGGTACAAAATATTCATATTATTCCACGAATATATTTTTCATTAACACTTGTTTATAGCCATTGAATCAGACTACAGCTTCTTCTGTATGGAATTACCACATTTTGACTATCATTACCACAGTAATTGGCTAATAACTCAAAATAAAAGTGGTAAGATTCTTCTATTCTTATTTTCAATCAATTTTCGGGAGCTTTGGATTCATATAAACAGTTTTCCGTGAAAATGAAAAAATTCCGTGATTGAAAAATGGTACGTATTTTTCACCGTATGCCCTGGATACACTGCCCGAAAGCCCGGGTTCTAATCTCGGCTGTGGTGGAGTTTTTCATCGGCATCCTGATTACCACTTGGGTGTCATTTTGTGGTCACTTATAGTACAACTCTCCATCAGACGGAAAGGAGTTAAATAGTGGTTTCCTAGGCGTTTTTCTTAAAGACCAGGCTAATGCCGACACCGGGTTTCTCTCAATACTAACTCCTCTTCACAAATTTTCCTTCACTCACCTACCTCCTGTCCTCATTTGTCGATCGACTCCCCAAATAACTAACCTACATCGACCTGTTTAGTGTACACCTAAATCTCTTGCATGAAAATGTATAGTGCACATTTAAAAAGTATAAAACATATAATAATTCCTATTGATCAAGTACGTAGCGTTGCTGCCTGATTTTGAGATAAGTTTGAAAATTACTCAAGAAAAGTCGCTAAGAGTATGGTGGTTTGAACTTTTCGTAATTTTCACGCATTCATTTCTAGTTCTCTTCTCAAAGGCCCCTGACTCCCTTTTTGATTCGAGTTTTGCTACCATAGCAATAACTCCACAAATCCTCCTGGTCGCATCCGTGGTCAAGCACTAAGCCCACATCTCCATACTCTTTTTCCCTTACCATTTTATATTTTTCTTGCAATCAAAACATTCATTTGGACCCCTTCTCAGCCGAAGCTGGGCTGGATACTGATCGGCAGAGAAGTGGCAAGGAAGCTTAGCCACCAACGCGCCTTGTTCTTCTGGAATGGGAAATATTACGGTGGTTATGGCACGAAGAAGGAACTCAATGGCGATATACATACAGTAGAATTGCCTGGCGGCTGGCGAAAATCCACTTTGGAAAGGTTAAAAGGGGATCTCTAGGAATCCCACTTCATTTTGCCCACCATAGCCGTAAGGAAACACAGAACCGCAGAGAGTCAATGCGAATTGAAAGTAGGTCAAGTGAAATATGAAACAGATTGTCGCGAGGAAATTTTGGTTCTTCCACGAGGCCCACGCGGAAATTCACGTACAAATCCGAGCAAAAATCTAGGCAGTCTGAATTTGGGGGAAGATTCTGAAAGAGGTTTTGCTATTTAACTGGAATAGAGAATATAATCTATAAATATTCATTATGTATATCCTACTACCTCTCACCCTGGTTTGCTGAAGCGCCTGCGACGAGAGAGTTACTAATAAAATAAAGACTTTCCACAAACTTCTTCACGTCAAAAACAAATTTGAAAATAAAAATTTGTACATAAATAATTATTGATGATTTATTCTACAAAGTAATGCATCCTGCTCAGAGTCACCTTAATTATTTTATTAAATAAACATTTTGATGTATGAATCTACTCAAATGACGTCTTAACGTGTTGTTGAGTGCAATGACTTCCCATGACTTTCTCTTATTTTTTTATTGCTTATTGAGGTAGGGTGAATCAAATTCTTAAATAATGGGATGTTTAAGCTACTGTATTTAATTTGCCCTAAAAAGGTTTGTATGACGTGGGCTGTTAAAAAGTTAATTTTAAAGAAAAACCTATTCCAAAAGAGAATTTCCTATTGCTATGTTTTTGTTATAATTATCTATTTTATTGCAATTTCGGAAGTAGAGGTACATCGAGAAGGGAATGCAACTTAAATCAATTATTCTAATTCCCCCTAAATGTTTCAAATATCTTTTAAAATTGAGTGATGTTGCGATGAGTTGCAAGCGAAATATCCCAAATAAAGTCTAAAAACTTGATTACTTGTCTATCAATTAATTCGTATTTATCAAAATTCTCACCTCTTTATTTAGTCACCTTATTTATATTATTCCTAATTGATAACCGAAATTTAATTTAACATTGTATCCTTTCTCATGAGAGAGAATCGATTCGTCTCAATTTGATGCTCATAAATTACCAACTTCGTGGATAGCTGCGAGGATTTTTTTCTAACTCAGCTGGTTCTTTAAAAGACATACTTAGGTGATAAAACTGATCATTGTGTTTATATACTAAAATTAATATATTTATATATAAATTACACTCGGGCTAGTGATAAGGGTAAGTTGTATTCTGTGTAATCATTTTGGCCTACTATTTGGTATCCCTTATTATTATTTGGTGTCTATACTATCAAAGATGTAGTTCCTGAGATGTCACATATATCGTAAGTAGTTTTCATCAAGGCATTGCTTTGTTTTATAATAAATAGGATTTATATATAGTTAAAATCTTGTCACTCCAATGAATTACAGGTAAATATAGAACATGATGAGCTCATGAGTGTAAAAATGGGTTTTGTTTTAATTTTGTGAAACCGAGTGATCTTATGCGGAACCTGAGCAAAGCAAAACCTGATCTATCTGGAAAATGTTTTGCTCTCGGGATAAAATCTCAATCATCATTATACCATGCTAAACCGAAACGGAATCGATAAGCAAAAGCGCGAATCTTGGTTAAGCGGAAGTTCATAAACAACCTCCATGGAAATATAATGTATTCAGATGCTTTCAATTTACAGCATTAGCCGGCTATTGCTGACTGTCGATGTCTCTCCTCTCCGAGATGAGACGAACAAATTAAGAACATCATGCAGATTTTTCCACAGCTATCCGCTACTGCTTGTGTGTACACAAGACAGACTGTGCATGCATGAATAGCCGCTTTGAGCTATTTTATTTCATTTGGTCGCCTGAAGTTCGCCGATCGCTACTGTCAATATGGCTATGGCCATACTAATTCGAATGCGACTTAAGAACGTAAAGGAAAAATATTTTTGAGAACTTTTGAAGAGACTGAAAAGTTTCAATTCTTTCAAATTTCATGATAATTCTATTACAGCGTTTAATACAGTTATAACTGCAGAAAATTGTGATTACACAGAGAAATATAATTTTTCAAATTGCTTAATACACTCTCGCATTTAACATTATGTAATTTCACTTTCAATATGAGAATAAAATAGCTTTGAAAGGTAGGCTTTTGCAATATCAACCAAAAGGCATGTTTTTTTTTCACAAGTGGCCATTAAATGAAAATAATGACATAAATCATTTTATACGGTGGCACCACCTTAAAGCGAAAAACTGCCTTAGACGAAAAAATATCATAGTACCACGCGATCGCTAAAAAGACAGGTTTCAGTGTAATTTGAAAAGCCGAACATGACGAAAATAAGATATATTTCCTATGATTTTTTTAAATTTCTATTGAAAGCATAGTTAACCGATTGCATGAAAGCAGCCTCCGAGCTCAAAATTCATGTAGTGCATGATTATTCATAAGCATTTTTTCTAGAACGTTGACTTTTTAACATTACCTGCATTTCTATTCGTATTGACCTTTATTATTAAATACTTCATTCGCTATGTTATTACCTCCCAATTTTATATACGAGAGCGAATACTACGAATTTATTATTATATAATATGTATTTATCCATCGAAACTCTGGAATTATAACAAATGTAACAACAATTATTCATATATTGAAAAAATTGAATAATCTGGTATCAACTTTAGGCATTGCCTGTGTGCGGGATAAATGAAAAATTTATTTCAGTTTACATTATAAGAAATAATTAATTGAGACCTATTATATTACAAAAGAAAAAGTGGTGCGGTATCGATACAAATTGTAAACTAATTTTCGTTGTAAAGCCTAATTGTTATAACTAGTTTTTAAAAAACCTCTGAGTCTTTTTGACTGATTAACTAGCTTCTTGTTTTACATAAATATTTTACTAATCTTTCACAATTAGTGATATCATCAGGTAAAATAAAGGTAAATGAGGCCCTATTAGCATAAAGGAACGTTTGAACAGAATTTAACTGGGCTTTGGCAAGATAAACATAATTTTACGTCAAAGATTATACACATTATATTAGGTATTATATAATGTGTATAATCCTTGCCGTAAAAATATGCGTAATCTTTCGGGGAATATTATGACTTATTCTGGCATAAGTGATAACATTCCTGGTAAAGAGATCCCTGCGGGAGTGCACCCATCTCGTATGAAAACAGGCTCCAAGGTACTAACTAAGGTTTACTACCACTTCTGGGGTAAAACAATTTTAAAATAAATATATATAAATATGACGTACTGTGAGTAGCTGTGACTCAACAAATAAGGGGAGTGATGGTTCACACTGGGATTTTATAGCCATCAGTCTCTCAATTCATTTTTGAAGGATTAATACAAGGCTAAGAAAATTTCATTTAGGCACCTCCCAAGCAGATCAAACTTTCCCTTTCTCTCATCGTTCTTGATTTCGAGGCTATTTCGTTAAATTGCGTTTCATATTGCTCCACGTAAGTCTTCATTCCACCAGGTAGCTTCGATGAAGGATTCAGGATAGGGGATCTGTGGTATCCGGCAATCTTAAGCCTAATTCCATAGATACGATCGACGGGTGAAGTGATAGCGTTTAACGTCGCAAAGGATTACGCTTCCAGAGCATTGCGAATTCACGGCACAAGTGATAACATTCCCGGTAAGGAGATCCCTGTGGCAGTGCACTCATCTCTTATGAAAACAGGCTCCCAATGTGAGTTTAGCGCACGAGATTACCCACCAAATCATGATTGAAACCCACCTCAACTACAAGATATTTATGCAATGGCCATTTTGTTTTTGGCAGCGCGTTTCAGTTCTAAGTAATCCTCTTACGTTCAATATTCTATTTTCTCTTGCCTCCTAGGCCTATTAGGCCTATCCAATTGGGTGCATACTACTTATGGAAGTGTTTTCCAATCTATTTTTTCATGATTTAACTAATCTCACCTGCGGAAATCCTGCTCTCTGGTTACCTACCAAATAAAAATGGCAAAGTCATTTTACACCGTACATCAACAATGATTACTTGACACCAACAGCATTGCAAAGCAATCACAAGAGAGCATTAGTTTAATGAATGCTGACACGGAAACGACTGGGAAAATGATGCACTATTGCAGTCACAGTTAGACAGGGTTGCACTGAAATAATCGAGAATTATTATTGAAATTCTGTTCATCGCTTAAGCGGACCTAAACTTTATGTTCAATGCCATAAAGTTTAAAAGTTTAGAAGTAAAGTCGAATTTCGACCCGATTCCTCTCAGATAAGATTGCAAGCTCTAATGCCTATTTGTTGCCTTCTTTTAATTCAGCAATTACCAAAAAGGCATTTCCATTTGGTCATGTTTTACATAAAATCAGAAAAAAATTTTAAATTATGGTTCCTAATTGAACATTACAGTTGACGAATCGCGTACATTTCTTCACCACTTTTGATGAAATATTCCATAGCCTTGTACTCCATGGCAGCTAGGTTTTTCCATTTATTTTTTTATATTGAATTGTCCAATTACATAATTGATAATACATTATGACCTAGGTAAAAATCCCGCGGCTGAAATAATAAAAAGATTTATCTTACAATTAGCAACACTTTTGTCCCTTTGTCACCGCACTCCATCATAAGTTCTATCTTGTGGGGTTATTTAAATTAATAGCCACTGAAAGTCCCGAGGTTTATAACAAATTTTTAACGAAATAAATCCGTTTTATTTTAAAAATCGTGCATTTTATAAGAAAAATTTTTATATAAGTAAATTGATTTTGAAATATTTTATTTTATCAAAACGTCAATCTTATGTAAATATGCTAAAACACATTATTTTAGAGGTAGACATAATTTTTTGAAGAAATTACCACGTTTTCCTCAAAGTTGGACGAACTACGTGTGATTAGCTAATTTAATAAGGGTTTTTCATGACTGCTTAATTCTTAGTATTAAATAAATAAAACATATCGAAATTCAATATCTGATCTACACCAAGCTGCACCTTAATGATCATCCAAATATTCAGAAAGAAAAATAAAAAAGCCTCCGCGTACAGGATCATGGATGTCACAAAGAAAACATTGGGTTGAAGTGTTCCATACGTGGAAGTATTTTCCTCAATTTGTTTCTTTTTTTAATGTTAAGTTAAAAAGTTTAACCCTTTTATTTCAAGTGGTACCGTCTTGAATTTACTCCCTTTCTTTATCCAAAGTTTCCCATTTCCTCTCTTTAAATCCATTGTCCCCAACTCCGATTGCAATGCGTATCCTCATTTCCCTTCGTCCCGTTTCTTACCCCGTCACCCATTTCCCCAACTCCCAGCCCTCACGAGACCTCCGTTGGTACCCCCCCCCCCACCGTCCTCCTCCAAAATCCCCTTTAAATTCCCATTTGCGAAGGATTGGGTCTCACAACAAATGGGAAAATAATTTGAAGAGCATTTAAATGTTTTTTATCGAGCCCTTCGTCCCAGCCCTCGCTCTCAACTCCGAATCTCTTTCCCTTTTGTGTGTCCTTTTGCCAGTTTCCTCTCTCCTTCCTTCCACGACGATTTCCCCCACCCGTAGCTGCTCGCACAGAAGTTCAATGGGAACGCTAAGAGAGCTGCGGAACGGATTTCTGTCTCCCTCGGAGTCACCCCACTCTTCCGCCGCTTCGATCTTGACTTGATTCCAACCTCCCAATCCTTTTCCTTACCCCCGTCACATCGAGGGAGCCGTAACGGGCGTCAGTGAAGCGCGAATGTTCGATTCAAGTAATTACGAACTTTTTATTCCTCTCCCGATGAGGGGCGAAATCATGGCTCCGTTGATGAAGGGACCTACGGCGCAAAATCCCTTTAGACTCCTCGCCTTACCACGGAGATGGATCCCACTCCGATTCGAATTCTTTACCCCCCCCCCCTCCCCCAGAGTACGTAGGTGAAATCCATTCGAGCGGAATAGCATCAAATGTTAGCGTAACGCGACGGTGTCTGCTAGGTGCAAGGTCGATTATATTTGGGACCCCTCCTTCCGTAGGTTAGTAGTTCAAGGTTTGAATTCGGTTCGGATTTTTAAAGGTATACAGAGGATGCTTTCAGATTTTTTAGTCTTTCCAGTCAATTGCTCAATGTTAAATGTAAAGGAAAATATATTGTTAATTATTCAAATAATGACGCATTTCATTACTTTTTAATAACTTGCATTCCACATTTACGCCAAATTTTCAAGTTCTTAATCGTTGGGAGGTGGGTGAAAATGCGTTCGTAAGATTGCATCCACAGCCACAGACATTTCGGTGTGATTACAAAATAATGCGTCGAATGCAAAGATCTGTACTTTTCAAACGGTACGAGCTACAGAGCTGCGCGATATCTTAAAATGACCAATTAAAATGGCCTCTAGTTTTGCCGGTGTCATTCAAGTTATTTTTTTCGCAAGATTTAAGATGGCAACGCTCAACAAAGTCGTTTTGTGTGTTGCAGTGCGCGAAATGTGAGTCTGTTACAATGGCACAACGTGCTTTTTGGCGTGATTATGACATTGGTCCACCGCACAAATCGAACATCTTACGCTGGTACCTACTGCCTACTAACATCAAGGAATTGAAAGCACGCATAACTACAGTGAAGACAGTAACTACTGACATGCTTCACAGAGTGCGGGAGGAATTTGAATATGGACTTGACACTGTTCGCACAATTGTGTGAAATTCACAGTGAAAAAATCATTCGCCTGGACTGGGATTCGAACCCAGACCCCCCGATTTCGCGCCAAGTGCTCTACCAGTTAAGCTACCCAGGCGTCATCTCTCACTGTGAATTTCATGAGAGATGACGTGAGAGATGACTCCTGGGTAGCTTAACTGGTAGAGCACTCGGCGCGAAATCGGGGGGTCTGGGTTCGAATCCCAGTCCAGGCTAATGATTTATTCACTGTGAATTTCACACAATTGAGTGACCACTAGCGGGTGACTCCGTTAAAGTTACTGCGCGGCCAGTTCCGTAGTTCTTGGAATTTGACACTGTTCGGGTTACCCAAGGAGGACACGTTGAACATATGTGATTTTTCCCAACAAAACTAGAGAATGTACCTGTCATTTTAAGGGGTCGCGCAGCTCTGTAGCTCGTACGATTTGAAAATTACAGATCTTTCAAACCGATGCATTCTTTTGTAATCACCCTGTTATAGAGGGAGCTCAGTAAAAATAACATATTCATGCAGTAATTTTGTTTTTCAACGTTTTTGTGGATTCAAATGTTATAAATAAGGCACAGATGAGTATAAAATAATTATTCACTTGGATGTTTGTGATTTTAGATTGCATGAACTTCATATTTTACGTGAATAGGAATTTTCCTCATCAATAAAATTTACGTGAATAGGAATTAATTTACATTGCTAAAGGTGCTTTCCATCGATTCACGGACTTTCAAACAGCTTTTCTTGAATTGATAAAATTTTTTTGTCTTTATACCTTGAAACTCATCTCTTATGCTGTTGCCGCTTACAAGAGGAATTGATGCAATAAGTAAAACAAGTCATAAAATGTTTCATCAAACGAGAATATACCCAGTAATATCGCTGATAGCATTTTCAAAATGAATATGTTATTCCAGTTTGTTCTGATTCAGTGTGTCATATTTACTTTAATTGTTTGTTATAATTTCATTTAATGTGATTCTTCCAATTAGTCTTTATACCAGGATATTGAATTCATTACAATACTCAATTACAGTTATTAGCCCTTTTTATAAGCATTCACAATTCGAATTTATTTTATGATTCCGCGTACGAAAGATTAAAACGATTAATGAATGACAAGTGCTAAATGTGTATTCTCCTTTCATTATTAATCTAATTTGTTGCATAAAATAGCGGCAATTCAACGTATTCCTATGAATTTGAACGAATTTTAAATCAATTGCAATACTCTCCTGTTAAAAGCAATGCTAAATATATGAGTGCAATCATTTTAATGAGTAATGATGAGAATTTCTCAGTGTAATTAATTATTTTTACGGGAATACTCTCCATGAGATCTATTCATTTTTATCCGTAAAATCTATTATTGCTATCACTTGATGCATGCGTTGTGTAATGATGATAGCCTTAAATTAATTAGAAAATCCGAAAAATATTTAGTGTAAGGATCGTGTGGACATTTTTCGACATTAAAATAATCCAGCCGACTCTTGAAGAGCGTATACCTCATGAAGGGCGCATATCACGTCTAAAAAATTCATTTTCAGGCCTTTGGCTTTTGCATAGCCGTGGTATAATATATTTTTTTTAACTGTTTATTTTACAGTTCGATGATTGAAAAATGTTGCCAGAGCTTATTTGTTCTCGGGGTTACTTGATTTAATCCACATCAGAGAAAATAAATTAGAAAACCTGCCTAAAAGCAGACCATTTCTGCTGAATTGGTACTCGCCTGTTGAAAGTGATGCGGAAAGTAAATAAGTCCCAGCTGCATCCTTTATCTTTAAATCCAGATACATTGCATAAATATTACATAAATTACATAAATGCATTAATTTCATACAATTTATGTAATCGTGTAAAGCAGGGGTCTCCAAAGTACGGCCCGCGGGCCACATCTGGCCCGCAAGGTGATTTTATGCGGCCCGCAGAAGAATTATGCGGAAATGCGCCGCATAATGTTTGCTTCAATGGTCGCTACTTGTAAGCAAGCAGCGTTTCAAAATTTAAATCTCAGTTTAATAAGATTTAAAAAACACAAACACAATAAACCCATCCAAATTAATGGTTCTCAGATGAAAATATGAGAATGTTCTGGTATTTTTCGTCGTCATCAATATACGATAATTTAATTTCACAAAATCTGTACATAATTAATAAAATTTTCTGATTTCGTTAAAACTCATATCCAGAGTTTCCAATTTATTTTTTTATACTACGGCCCGCTGACAAGTGTTCAAGTACCCATTGCGGCCCTCGTTACGATAAGTTTGAAGACCCCTGGTGTAAAGCGAGGAGGATGTCCAGCGCCATGAACATATATAATAGGATGATCATCGAACCTATGAAAAGCCACTGAAAAGTGAGCCCAAAAATTCCGCATTTTAGATGATCGCAGCACACCGATCTACGCACAACCTAACGCACATAAATGACAAGAGGGGACAAAATACACGACTAATATGTATTTAGGTATAACTCAAAAGGAATTATACACCTCGCAAGCCAAATTGTCGTTCCAGAGGTCAAATTTCTCTGGGGTATCGTAAGTTGATGTATCAGTTACAAAGTATCTGGACAACAGAGATTGTAAATGTAAAATACCGCAATGAAAGGCATGACGGCGCATTGATGAATTGAGAAGTTACTAAACAAAGCCTACTCCGTATCTGGTGAAGTTCGGGATTCTCTGGAACTACAAACAATTTGGCTGGTAAGGTGTATAATGCCTTTGAGTTACACCGAAATACATATCAGTCATGTATTCTGTCCCCTCTTATTATTTACGAGCGTCATTCTTTCGGCGTACTTGTTGTACCTAAGCAAATGCTACTAGCAGGCCGTGTTTATAAATGTGGTTCCATTTTCTTCCGCGTGGCAGGGTATGTGTAGATCGGTGTGCGGCAATCATCTAAAATGCGGAATGTTTGGGCTCACTTTGCAGTGGCTCGATGATCGTCCTATAATATATATTCATATCCAGCGCTATCCTCGGCTGTCCGTTTCGCAGTGCGCAGGCGGGTAGATGGCACAGCTGCCTCCGCCCCGCCGCGCATGTCGGAACTAGGGAGGATTGGACCGTTGCGCCCGGAGTTTTGGAAATTATCAATCCTTCATTTTTTTCCTAATCCCGTGAGAAAAGACAAGTTTTAGTAGTGTCCTTTGTCCACGTGATGTTAGAATTATTTTATTTGCTCCCGTCAACTCCATCCTCCCTTACTCAGATGCTCTCAATTACAAGGAGCTCCATCTCAGTGGCCACTCCCTCGAATCCCAATCCCGCATCCCTTGTCACAAAGTCCGGCCGTCCGTGCACTCGGCGCCCGGCAGGCGGGCTGACATTTCTCGGGCATTTATTCAACCTCCCGCACGCGTCCCTTCCCACTCACTGACGTACCTTCATCCGAACCATGCCAACGGTCCCGTGACCACGTTGTCATGACCACTTCCGATTTTGTCTCTTTCCCCCTCCCACCATAACTCCCCTCTCCACACCCGCCTTCCTTTCCGTTGCTTCGGCTGTCAGAACCACTGCCCGACGAAACGCGTCATGAGTTGAAGATTCAAAAAGGTTCGAATGTCCTCCCACCTCAACCAGAAAAGCTGATACGTGGTCAATTATTGTTTCTGTTTGTCCCTTTTCTCCTGAAAGGGATGACCCAGCGATGTGACGAAAGTTGACAAGGAGACGGTGAGTCATTTAATCCATCCGTGAAGAAAGAAAAGGAAATTGTGCGTGGACAAATTGATTTTCGGGAATTTCCGCCCGTGTCGCTCACAGCCAAATCCAACAATTTATTCTGCTGGATTATTATTATTTTTCAAGGCAGAATATTGGTGAATCTGATAGTAAGATTTCAAAAGGCCATTCCATTATGTTTTTTATTTTAATCGGCAATTTAATGTTTTCTATCATGCTGATACGCAAGGAAAATTGCGAGGCATAATTATTCAAAGTAGAACGCTCAAAGGAGAAACATGTAGGAACATATAACAATTTTGTAGGTACACGTAAAAAAATGTTTCCTAAACCTCATCCTCCGGATCCTTATTTCAGACATTTCAACTTATCTTCCTCTTTAGCCACGTTTCTGTACTTTACGTCTCTCCTTGCATTACTTTCGAATAATCATTTCTTTTTGCATTTATGAGGATCTATGTCATTCTTTTATTGAATTTCTATTCAGGTATTTGTCTTCCAATAATAATACGGTGCCCATACTACGTGCACTTTCGGCCTTATAGCTTAGGAAATTATTCCATCTAGTATAAGGTCACCCACCGACACGCTCCACGATAAATTCTATCCAGAATTCCAATTATTTTTTATTATCGTTCAGCTTCATTCAAAATATCCTACTCCGATTCTCTAGCCTATCTGTCATTGACATTTATTGGGTTAACTGACGTTTGATTACCTGATAATTTGACTCAACTTGCTCCCCATTTACTTAACCCCTTATCATTCCCTACCATTCCCTCGGTGTGCATACTTCATACCCTTGGCGATAAAGGACATGCCGGCCATAGTCTACTAGCTGGAGACTGTTCGCCTTCCAATCCGTAGCTATTGCTCGGCAAATACCGGTTTTGAACGAGATGACTATGACTTTAGTGTACACCGATATCTTGCAAAGCATTCACTCAACTCTGTCACTTCGTCTACCCACTCTGCTGACAGCTTTCTCTAGTACGCTGAGATATCAAACCAACTTGATCACATACTCGGTTGCATTACATGGACTCTCGCATTGTATTGATTGCGTCATTCCATTTCCTTTGCCCTGATTGTTGCCTTAAGCAAGCGATTTTTCTCCTTCTTATGGAATACATTATTGATTATTCTATTAGTTATCGCCGAAGCTACGAGTGAAATTAACCTACGTGTAATATACTAATTTTTGGAATTGAAAATAAAACTAATTAGAAGAATAATATTATGAAACGCTCCCGTCAAACTAGTCCCGTAAAAGGGCAATGAATCGGCTTAAACAATTCAACCTAGAGTACTAAATTGGATTTTATCAATTTGAACCACCACTCATTCCCCAGTGAGTTTCTTTTAATGCCAATATATGCTTATTTGGTTAGTGGTAATCTTCTGGGACCATGTCCCAGGTATACGCCAGTTGGGTGTGGTTCACCTCGCGAAGGGTCTAAATCCGAAACCCTTTCCCGAGCACTCGGCCCAACGCTGGCCTGTCTCCCCGACCCACGCGGTGGGGTGCTACCGTAATAAAAACTGACCCTACCCAGTATAATTTAAACTTTAACAACTACGCCATATTGTAACAAATGCTATTTTTCATCGTACTCCTGATAATCGTGCAAGTACGCTCGTCTTTTAATCGTCGTTCTACGATGAAAAATAACCGTTTTATAGATTTTGGTTAAAATGTTAAAGATTTTGGTGGACAAATGGCAACGTCGCAGTGAATTGGAGGCGTTGGAGGCGGTTGCCCGAAGTTTGAATACGTCTCGGGTATTTCCTGACGCTTTCCTCATTGTTTGTACGTACGTCTATTGAGTGTAGTTTTGTTTAGGGTGTTATTGACGTCGATTAATGATATTTAACACTATCTTTACCGAATTGTTATCGAGGGAATGTTTCCAACATTACCTGTCGCCCATTTTTATTGGCAAATCAACACTTTGTCCGCGATCGCATCAGAATTTCCTGATCTAAAAACTTACGTCGTTGTCTAATCCCCAAAATAATAATTTTAATCAAATGTACAAAATATCTACATCTACAAAGTATCCTGAAAGCCCCTTCAAGGGTGTATGGCAGGCGAGTAGTCACCAACATGCATTCCACTAAAACCTAAAGTTATGGTAACTACGAATATTGATGCATTAGCATAAATCGGTTGTTCTCCGGTAATGCTTGTCATGAGGCGAAGGCTCAAGGCTCACAAGCATGCACTACACTACAGATATGCTACCTATGTTAGAGGGACCGTTATTATTTATGTGTTTTTCTACTACATAAACGGACACATTCAGAAATTGCGTTGAAAACATGCACGGCGGGTTTAAGTGCTTGGTAGCAGATAAGGATACAAGTATTAGGGAGTACTACAACTACCTACAGCTACATGACCTATCGATGAACCTCGTTAAATATCTCATTGGCAGCTGTTATGGTCTCATTTCGTTCGCGGGAAAATGACATTATAAATCCATCCGCTCTGCAGCCTGTTAAGAGGTAACTTATTTCCCTAACTTTATCGTCACAATTATGCATTTTTACAATTATTTACAGTTATATGTTCAAGGACTCTGCAAGAGATAGATGTGAGCGATATCGGACGGTGGTTCGATGGCTGTTCCCTATCACCACATTTAGGAAGAAGGAAGATAGTTTCATGACAAGAATTCCGGCTGTTATAGGACAAAGCTCTTTCCAGGTCTGCTAACGTTATTTATTTTCTTGGCTGTTATTCAACTAGGTACGCATTTAAATATTTGTAGCAGGCTTGCGACTAATCTCCACTCTTCGAGCAGACACGAATTCAAAACGAATTCCTCGCTGCCGAACATAAATGGAACTGAACATGATTTCAATCGAGAAATAATGAAATAAAATGGAAATTGAGTGCCAATAAATCCTCCCATAACTTTCTCCACAAAATGAGTCAAATTAGGCAAAAACATCAATATATTTAGCTTTTGCAAAGGATTTTTCTCTATCTATCAATTAAATGAATTATTTCAAGTTTGAACGCTAAATTAGTACAAATAACTAGCACTCTCCTTTACAAGGATGCTTAGAAACTGTATTTGGTGAACTATTTATCATTAGAAATATCATGATATTTTTAGGTATTTAACGGGATTCCTCCATTTTACTTCTGAATCAATCCCTCCACCTTATCCTGGGTTTCCCTCTCTCAGTTTTCCCGGGGTATATTAATCCTTTGGCCACCTTTCTGAAATATACCTCGAAACGCCGTTCCACAATTCCAAACCGTGTAAAACGATAGTGTATTATACTGCATTATCGCTTGGATTTTGAAATTATGGTGCATTTCGTGGTGTATAAGATTTTATCTGGCCTGATTAGTGAAATAATTAAACTATATGCAGAGGAGAGAATACCAAAGCGGATTTCGGACTGGCGGGGGCACTACTGATCAAATATTTGGTCTTTTACAAATAAATATGTCATTTGTTAGTCACAATAATTTGGATTATTTCACATATTTATTGGAAAGTCCTTGAACATATAATTGTAAATAAATGTAACAATAAATAATTGTGACGATAAAGTTAAGGATTAAAGTTAAAAGGATTTATAATGTCATTTTCCCGCGAACGGAAAGAGACCATACCATCTACCAATGAGGCTTTTAAAGTTTTAACTAGGTCTGTCGCTAGGTAGTGCAGCTCTCAGTAGTAGTAGCACTCCCTAATTCTTGTATCCTTATCTGCTACCTAGCACTTACAGCACGCTGTGCATGTTTTAAGCATAATTCTTGAATCTTTGTCCGTTTATGTAGTAGAAAAATACAAAAAATAACGGTCCCTCTACCATAGGGTAGCATATCTGCAGTGTAGTGCATGGTTGTGAGGCTTCGCCTCGTGACAAGCATTACCGATTTATGCTAATGCATCAATATTGGTTGTTACACTAACTTTAGTGTTTAGTTGAATGCATGTTGGTGACTTCTCACCCCGTCACACACCCTTCTACATCTACATCTACAAAATACCCTGCAAGCCACCTCAGGGGTGTGTGGCAGGGGGTGAGTAATCACCAACATGCATTACACTATACCCTAAAGTTAATGTAACTACGACTAATTATGCATTAGCATCAATCGCTAATGCTTGTCATGAGGCGAAGCCTCACAACCATGCAACACTACACTACAGATGTCATCAAAATGGAGAGTGACCTTCAATATACATGCATTCTACAACTACACAGATGGACAGGGACTCAATACCCATGTAGAAAACATGCTAGGCGTGCTGTTAGTATGTACTAGGTACTATGCACTAAATACTACCCCGCAAGCCGCCTCAATAGGCGAGTGGCGGGGGGTGTTAAGACACCAGCCGTTTACATATAAAAAGGAAACGCTCTAATGAAATTACGCCTTGCATTTATTAAAGTCCCTTATTGTTCGGGGGAAAAACGAATTCCCATACCTATCCGTTCGGCTAAATATCTCTCTCAATTTATCGTTTCTGTTGGACCTCGAAATATCGTGGGGTTCTAATATGATGTTCTCCGTGTCGCTCTGAAAGATATCTATTCTCCATTGTTCAAGCAATCTAAGCCTAGCGCGCAGCGTCCGAGTCTCTAGCGGCTCCCAGCATAATTCGTTTAACATCTGCGTAACGCTGTCTGTACGCCCGTAGCAAGTAGATGTAGATGTAGATGTAGCAGTTTTTGACAAATCGCGCAGCTTTTCATTTGTATTTTATTAAGTTCCCGAATTAAGTATTTTGCACCGGATCCCATATGCTTGCTGCATATTCAAGGTGTGGCCGGACGAGTGCGAAATAGCACCTCTCTTTTACTTTTTCATCTGAAAATCTTCCCACAGTACGCTTAATATCCCACGATAGGTTCGAGGGAATCATAACTCCCAGATACTTAACTTCATCTGTCGCCTATATCTTAACGCCATCCACAACATATACACGGGGATAGTTGGACGACCTCCGCAAGAAATGTACCACCGTGCATTTGCTCAGATTAAGTTCGAATCCCCACTCTTGGCTGCACACATGAACGTTGTTTAAATCCAATGATAGAATTTCAAAGTCAGAATGATCACTAATTTCGCGATAGATGAAAGCGTGGCGAAAGAACGGTGCGATCTGTGGCGCTAATCCCTTGAGGTGGCCTGCAGGATATTTTGTAGATGTATATGTAGATAACTTCCAGCGTACAATGCTGACGATTGGCAATATCTTTCGCTAGAAATTGCCATGAACCGTATCTGATGTGTTCCCCAATGAGCTGGTGAATACGCTTTGAATCTAGTAAGTAGTTCAATAAGTTAGCTTTGTCCAAGCTGCTTGATAATATTTCACCTTTGTCGTTTCTTAGTGGATTAAATGTTTATCTATTGCCTTTAACTTCCCTCACGTATGACCAAAAGACTTTAGGTTTATCCTGTAACTGTTATCCTAATATATTTATTTTAAAATCGACGACCTTTTGCACCTGGAAAACAATCAGCGTGTCTACTACAACGAACACAAGATACAAGATAGGTTACGAACTCCTCAAACGACCACGCTGACAGTTTTTCTTCAGGTATTGTGGTTTCCTTATAAAATAAGTTCAATGTTTTTAACACCCGTTGAATTTCAACGGGTACCTTCCGCTAGTTATCATTGAAAAATATTAAAAATCATATAACACGTACTAGATACGTCTGCTTTTTCACCACGGAGAAAAATCGGAAGGGATCGGGCAAATACGAATGGAAGTGCCGCAAGAAAAAGAATGGATGCAAATTTAGTGCCAATGCGGTTTTTTTAGACCACTTTTCCGGATTCCATTATTTATTTTCATGGTTCCCTATGAAGGAAATGCCAGAGAAGATCCGATAAGCAGTCTCCTTTCGCCGGGTGGAGTAAATGACAAGGTTGGTAGGTGGGGTAAGGGGAGGAAACGTGGACTCGTTATCCGAGTTAACGACCATGGGTGCGAGGCGCTTTTGAGACAGCGGGAGGTGAAGGGTGGGGAAATGGGTAATCTTATACTCCCATAGCAATATTTTTACATAAGAGTAAGAGGAGTTTGCATTAAGGCACAATAGTTTGATGCAATGTTTACCATTCCTATGAACGTGGATGGATTGTTACGAATGGAATTTAGGAAACGATTTTCATTGAATTCAATAAAAGCTCACCATTACTTGTCAATAAAATTAGATTTAAATTTATTAACATAATACTATTGTTTACTATGTTTATACTGTGGAACAAGTCACATAGGTACATATTAAGAATTTGGCTACTTGGTATGATTAGTAACAGGTATTCATTGACAAAGATCACTTTATACAAAACTAAGAAAAATAAACACACTGACTGTGGCAACAGCGTTATCATTCAACCGTACTGCAATCAGATCAGAAGAAGTGGAAAAACTTATAGAGCCCCTGTTCGTCTTCTTCCAAGCCGTCTTGTCAGGGAGTTTCGTATCCGTCCCAACTCTATTTTCTCTCATTGTACCTGTTCCTCCAAGCCCCTTCTTTGTCAGCTCTGTTAAAAGCTCTAGTGACGTAACAAGACTATCGAAATAGAGTGTAACTCCTTTTTCTACACCAATATGCTTGGCTAAACCTAACACAACTTTCCCCCTCTGTCCTAACCCAGTATCAGGGAGGTGAGCGGATGCACCACAGTACGGCTCAACATGCTGAACATAGCCTTTTGGATTAGTAGTAACCCATAACATAAATCCAAAGCGTATGGGCTTCCCTCGAATAAACTGTTCGCTGCCAAGACGCCTGTAATAGGGAATCATACTCTCATAGATGCTCAAACTGTTCCCTGGATCTATCTGCTTGTATGCCTTGTTGAGGAAATCAAACAATTGGGTATTTTCCATGTATTTCAAACTATCGATATTCTGATTCAGTTACTTGAACTTATTGCATTGGCTAAAAAATTTCTTATCAAATTGTATGGCCAGTAATGAGGCGATGGACTTTCAATTTTAGCGGTAAAATCACTAGTTTTCTTTCCAAGATCGCGAGGGGTAACAACGCTTACGCTTCTTAGTTTTCTTGAGGGTTATTGTTTTTGAAGACTCACACATTTCACTTAAATTGCTCCTTCCACTTTGAATCAACCTTTCCTCAGCCTCCTCGGAGAAGTTGGCAAGAATATCAGATTGCAGTATTCAAGCAGAAAGATGACTTAAGTCTCCATCTACCTCCTCGTCAGAAAGATCGGAATCTTGATCGCTAATCACTCCCTTTTCTTTGATAGGTGGGCTATTAGCAATGCTGTCGGGAGAAATATCATCCTCCACTAAGGCATCGAGAATCTCGTTTTTTCGGGACCTAAAAGCAAATGTACACAATTTTTTAAGATGTGTAATAAAGTAAATAAAGCCAATATTTAAATTCATATACGAAATTACTAATCGGTATCACGGCGGTATTGCCGCGAATTATGATTTATGCCATGTTTCTTATGCTTCTCAAACTAATGAAATCAGAATAGAGCTCAAAGAATGTGTAAATAGCATGATAATGGTTAATTATGATGATAAAACATAAATTATTAATTTTCCATCATTATTAGGAAACAATATAGTGTTATCCCAAAGTGCACTGATTGGTAGCCGCTGATGGAATAATATCTAAATATCGATATTTAAAAAAATATATGATACAAATATGCCCAATGTAGCATAAACACAAAAAAACTTCCCACTTATGATTAAAAAACTACTAATGGTTTACTAATAGCATTTGAAATTAGAAAAATTCTGAGAAACGGCGTATTTTCCCAATATTATTTATTAATTGCCATCGACTTAAAAATTGGCACAGAAAAATAATATATCCACATATCTGCATATTATTTTGAATAAATACTTAATAATGTATTCACTAGGCATTAACATGAAAAAAATTACGAATACAACACATAAAAAAGCTTTAACTTACATTTCATAGAAGGTTGTCAAGTCAACACCTGGAGGGACTGCAGTGATCCAATTAGCACGCGAAACACAATCAAACTGACGAGTAACGAGTATTACCAGTCAATAATGTAAGGTCTAGCAAAGGCACACACGAAGAATCGGATGAATCTGTTACAAAGTGAACGTTATCTAAGGCAAAACGTGGCATGGCAACTAAAGTTGCCGACGGGCACTAATGGGAGCGGACCAAGTGTGATGCGATCGCGGCGACAGTAAAAATGGGCGACAGATCAGGAAATTCTGATGCGATCGCGGACAAAGTGTTGATTTGCCAATAAAAATGGGCGACAGGTAATGTTGGAAACATTCCCTCGATAACAATTCGGTAAAGATAGTGTTAAATATCATTAATCGACGTCAATAACACCCTAAACAAAACTACACTCAATAGACGTACGTACAAACAATGAGGAAAGCGTCAGGAAATACCCGAGACGTATTCAAACTTCGGGCAACCGCCTCCAACGCCTCCAATTCACTGCGACGTTGCCATTTGTCCACCAAAATCTTTAACATTTTAACCAAAATCTATAAAACGGTTATTTTTCATCGTAGAACGACGATTAAAAGACGAGCGTACTTGCACGATTATCAGGAGTACGATGAAAAATAGCATTTGTTACAATATGGCGTAGTTGTTAAAGTTTAAATTATACTGGGTAGGGTCAGTTTTTATTACGGTAGCACCCCACCGCGTGGGTCGGGGAGACAGGCCAGCGTTGGGCCGAGTGCTCGGGAAAGGGTTTCGGATTTAGACCCTTCGCGAGGTGTACCACACCCAACTGGCGTATACCTGGGACATGGTCCCAGAAGATTACCACTAACCGCTTATTTTAATACCAATATTTAATATCAATAATGAGCCCAGGATGTCTTTTTAATCATTGAACTTAACTTGTCTATTCTTTGTATCGTAAATATCTTTCACATATTTATTTCTTTCCCCTAAATACAATGTATTGAGAAAATAAACACGGATGTTTCCGCCGCAGCGTGTGAAATTCAACCCGAAGGGCTTACAAAAAAGTGAATTCTACCTTCGCCTATCATACTCATCTTCGGGGTAATGATAGGGTAGGTCCTATAACATTATTATTGACTGAGTAATTGTATTTGACGCCAGTAGGAATAAATCCCTTTCCTCTGACAATACTCCATTAGAGCACGATGCATGGGAAAGTTCCTTATAGGATAGCATCTTCCTTTCTACAGTTCTTCCCCTTTTTGTAGTGGATAGTACTGCAGTCCCGTTTTCAATCCCCTGCGCTTGGTTGTGTAGTATGCGTTGAAATCTGTTTCTGGCAGTTAAGGAGAGTATTGAAAAAAAACTCAATTTCTTCGTCAACTTAATGCATGTAGAATAAAGCTGACCGAGATTGAATTAGAGAACACGAACAAATCCAACTTCCAGTCTGGACTCAACTACAATAGCATTAAAAGTTTACTTGCGCTATGTCTAAGGAAAGAATCATCCCAATAAAGCAATAGCTTTAACGCCATTTTTAAAAGTAAACATCAAAATCGAAATCGGAAAGGTTTTTAAAAATTTGAATATATTTTAATATGTATTAAACCAACACATTGTTTACCCAGCGATAAATTTGAATCATATTATTTCGCGCATTCAAACGCATAATGATGCAAAAAGTCTATAAAAATGAAGCTTTCATTATGAAATATACATATCGTAATCAAGGTAAGCTTTTCACTCTTCTCTTCTGATTTTGCAAAAATATGCGTCTCTTGAAGCTATCAAAAGCAAAGGCAAACAACAGAATCACTGAGAAATTTGGCCTCTTGATACAATCTAATTTTCAAACGGTTTCTACGAGCCGGTTCGTGATATACAGATTACCTACGGAATGTATTGGCTACTATGCCCCTATGCTACCTGTTAGGCGGATGAACCAATGTCATCAACCCGGTGATGGATTTGATGAATAGGAGGGTATAGCTCTACTCCCTCTAGCCCCTAATACATAACCCGTAGGCTGGTTTCAATCTGGCAAATACTAATATTTGCGACGCGCAAATTAATGCATTATTGATCATTTCCATCCCGGACCTGTCCATGGCTTCCCAGATATATGAGATACCGAAAAAATCTTATTACCATGGGTGAATAATTTTCAAAGAAAGCATGTGGAAAGGATGACAACAATTTTGATATCATTGATATGCCCTGTTACGCTTGCAAAGGCGGATTGTAGCGATGCGATGCTAACTGAAATGCGTGAACATGGTCAAGGCAGAGTTCCCAATATTATTTATAGCGACGTAATTTATTTGCAGACCTATCACTTTGTAACACGCCATTTTGGCCGTGTTGGCATAAGTATACGATTAAGGACGCCATTGTGTATATTTTGGGAACACGTGCTACCGCGAGGCAACAATATCGTCTATGTTATGAAAACAACTTTAAACAATACCATTTTCTGTTTACGTAAACAGACTATAACAATGCCGTCTATGTTATGAAAACAACTTTAAACAATACCATTTTCTGTTTAGATAAACAAACTTATAATAATGAAAGGGGAATAGCCTATCAGATACGAGAGAAGGGGAGAAAACCTGGAATGTTCTAGAACATACAGGAGGGGAGATGAGATAGTATAAAAGGGATTGTCAAACAAGGAACGAGGCGGCTTCTTCTTCTTCTCCTTCTTAACAAGGGAGTCACAAGAGACGTTTATCGAGTGAAAGTCATACGAGAGTTTTTGCAGTGATAATTTGCCGGGAGTAAGCAGCTTTGGACAGCAATTACCAACGCCAGTGTCCTGTGTTAAGGAAGGATCCAGGAATCCGATAAACAGATACTGGGGCATAGAGTATCGGGAATTCACTTTGTACAATATCCGGTGAAGTAGAACAAACATTATAAATTAATACGAATATATTTGAGAAGGGAACATATATTGATTAATTGAGTAACTAAAGTGAATTTGTTTCATAATTGAAGAATAAAAGGGTTATTATAAATATATGTACTGTTCAAGTGTATCATTTTTGTGCATGAATTAATCCATTAACCTTTGCCGCCAAGGATTACCGAAAGAACGGATCTCTCTCAAGGTAAGAAGTGATAAAGTGAAGGGTACCTTTTGTGTGTCGGGCTGATACAAGTATATAACGTCGCGTGTTTAGGACCGCGCGAAAGAATAATTATTAGAACCCCTGTGATAAGGAAATTGATAAGGGGGGACTAGTACATCAATGGCGCCCAGCGTGTAGAGCCTGACTACTCATTAGGTGAGACCACGAGAACCGGAGAGAAGGAGGATCATCCCGAAGGAGTGAAGAAAGAAGATGGCGGCCAACATGAAGAAATTTCCGGAGCTGAAGTCGGCAGAGCTACGGCAATTATTACGAGAGAGGGACTTGTTAGTAGGGGGAACCAAGCCAGAATTGCAGCAGCGATTATTACACACGCTAGAAAAGGAGGGAATAGATATAAGCACGTATGAATTTAGGGTCGATAGTGAGGAACCGGTGGAAACTGAGATGCAAGCGCTATTTAGGCAATTAAAAGAAGAACAAGATAGAAGAGATAGAGAGAGGGCAGAAGAAGCAAAAGAAGAACGAGAGAGAAGCAGAACGATCTTAGAGGAGATGGCTGAAGGGCAAGAGAGAAATAGAACGATCTTAGAGGAGATGGCTGAGAGGCAAGAGAGAAGACATGCAGAATTGTTGGGGCAAATTAGGGAAGAAGCAGACGAAAGAGAGAGAAAGCTTTTGGAAGAAATGGCAAAAATAGCAGGAGAACATAGACAGACGCAGGAACTTATTGCATCATTCGAACATGGCTATGATGAAAGGTTTGCCAAAACAGACGGGGCGTTAGCAGAGTTATGCGAAGATGTCGCGAAAGAAATTAACGGAGTAGGAGCGAGGCTGGAGGCGAGCGATCTCAAGGTCCGAAAGTTAGAAGCGAGTTACGTGAATTTGCATGAGAACGTGGAGGAAAGGTTCAAGAAGATGGCGGACGAGCTGGGACAACAATCCACCACAAAAGCAGCTGGGCTAGATGAAGAGGCAGTCCGACGCATCGTGCGTGAGGAAAGCAGGAGACCTAACGTCACAACGGCACCCGCGGGAATGGTACAATTAAAGGTCCCAACGTTCGACGGGAGGCATACATCAAGACCCATGAAATACCTACAGGAGCTGTGCGAATACCAAGAGATATATCGGTTACCTGACCAGATGATGCTCCAGGTCATCAGACAAGGAATGGTTGGGAGAGCAGAGGAATGGTTCTCTGCGACCCGACACCTGTATGAAGATGTGAACGCTTTCCAAGCTATTTTCACGGAGCAGTTTTGGGGAGATGAACGTCAAATGCTGATAAAACGGAGTTTCGACACGGGAAAATACAAGGAGAACGGAGGGCTCACGCGAGTAGAATATGCGACGGCCAAAATTAGCGTAGCGAGGGAGTTGACGCCGCCAATGGAGGACGGAATGATCATTCTTGTTCTCAAGAAACACTTTGGCATGGAAGTGAGCGTCGGCATGATTTCAAATAATGTAAATACAATCCCGCAATTCTTGACGTTATTGGCCCGCTATGATAACATACCGCGAGAGGACGGAAACTCCGAGGCGACTGGACACCGAAGATGGGGAGACCAATATCCAAGGACCCATGGAGACCGTACGTGGAGGACACCGGAAGACACATCCCAACACAACCAGCAGTACAGATGGGACTCGAAGAGGTCACAACCACGAGAGTGGCAAGCGTCGAGCCAGCAGAGAGACGGACGGAGAGACGATAACTTTCGCGGCGAGGGATACTCTCAACGGCCGGGCGAGAGACCAGCTGATCGACGCCGAGGACAAAACAATATGGCGGAGGCGCGCCCACCGATGAGAGAGCGCCCTGTCAATTCCATGATGGCGGAAGAAAGCAACGCCGCAGGGAAGCCGGAGCAGGAAAACTATTAGCGGCAAAGCATGACGAAGGTCCCAACATGCCGAGGCCGGAAGACGGAGAGGGATTCTGGGACATACCGAAGGAGCAACGGGCGAAGACACGGAAAGTGAGAATAAAACGGACACCACCACAAGAGGAGAAGATAGAACCCCACACGGAGGAGGAAACGATATGCAATGTTTTTGAGTCACCTCGAGATTTCTTGACGGAGAAAGAAGCGGATAGGCCGGAAGTAATTAAATGCCCGGAGATTAGGGTTCAAATGGAAGGAGTGGCTGTGAATGCACTGATAGACACGGGATCGGAGCTAACGTGCATTAGCGAGGAGTTTTATCGGGAGAATCAGAATGCACTACGAAACGCTTTGGAGGTACCAGTCAAAGGAATCCGGATAGCAGGAGCCGTCGGAAGGAAGAGAGCGAAATTTAAAATAGGTGATAAGGTTTTAGTACGTACCAATCCGGTATCCGATAAACAAAGGGGGATTTATCACAGCTTCCTGGCGTTATACGAAGGTCCATATGAGATTTCAGAATTCCGAGGGCCAGCCACGTGTGTAGTATTTAATCCACGAAAGAACGAAATACGAGGCACTTTCCACTTCAGCAATATTAAACCATATAGGGAACAATAGCACAGCACTTGGTATCACTCACATCACACGAGCACACGAGAAGAAGACCGTAGTCCAACTGACCATAGCACGCAGTCATTAAACTGAGGAAACCAGCGCCGCAACATTATAATTTGATCCGTTCAAGCAAGGGAGAACTGTTTACCGATAATATACATTGTATCGGGGCCCGACATGCGAGGGGAGCTTACGAACGAGAGAGAGAGGTTGAACTTGGCGGCAGGTGGATTAGCACAATATGTATGTTTCGTGATATCTTTTCTCAATGTGTGTATATTCAGTGTCATGTTGCCATTATTTGATTCGTGTTTTCTTATGTATGAATGGGCTCGTGGACGTAGATTGAGCCGGAAGGAGGGAGAGTGTATCACCTGAAGGAACTTTAAGTGCTGTGAAGTGTATATGTGTAATGTGAATTATGGCCTTTTGATAACCCAGTGTTTTTAAGGGGTTAAAAGTGAGAATGAATGTTGAGAAGAAGATGGACAGTTTTATTATTTGCACGTTATATTCACGTTCAATGTATCAGTTAATAACGTCGATGTATATAATATGTTCTTGATTTTAAATTACGTGAATAAGATTTTCATTGGTTATTTGCCTATTTCAAGCAAGGAAGAAAGGGAAGAGACCATATTGTTATATGGTGTATCATATGTCTTGAGTTAAAGGAGGAGACGCTGTTTGTAATTGTGTTTATTGATATAAATGTATTCATGTGTGATTTCTGCTGTAACACAATATACTTGGGCACAGACATTATTTAGAGGGAGGCTAAAGTTTGAAGGCGTTGGGGCCGCGTTAGTTTACATTTGAAGGCTTTAAAATAATTCCTTTCTTATATTTCCAAGTCATTATTTTAATGGGGCTAATGTAACACGCCATTTTGGCCGTGTTGGCATAAGTATACGATTAAGGACGCCATTGTGTATATTTTGGGAACACGTGCTACCGCGAGGCAACAATATCGTCTATGTTATGAAAACAACTTTAAACAATACCATTTTCTGTTTACGTAAACAGACTATAACAATGCCGTCTATGTTATGAAAACAACTTTAAACAATACCATTTTCTGTTTAGATAAACAAACTTATAATAATGAAAGGGGAATAGCCTATCAGATACGAGAGAAGGGGAGAAAACCTGGAATGTTCTAGAACATACAGGAGGGGAGATGAGATAGTATAAAAGGGATTGTCAAACAAGGAACGAGGCGGCTTCTTCTTCTTCTCCTTCTTAACAAGGGAGTCACAAGAGACGTTTATCGAGTGAAAGTCATACGAGAGTTTTTGCAGTGATAATTTGCCGGGAGTAAGCAGCTTTGGACAGCAATTACCAACGCCAGTGTCCTGTGTTAAGGAAGGATCCAGGAATCCGATAAACAGATACTGGGGCATAGAGTATCGGGAATTCACTTTGTACAATATCCGGTGAAGTAGAACAAACATTATAAATTAATACGAATATATTTGAGAAGGGAACATATATTGATTAATTGAGTAACTAAAGTGAATTTGTTTCATAATTGAAGAATAAAAGGGTTATTATAAATATATGTACTGTTCAAGTGTATCATTTTTGTGCATGAATTAATCCATTAACCTTTGCCGCCAAGGATTACCGAAAGAACGGATCTCTCTCAAGGTAAGAAGTGATAAAGTGAAGGGTACCTTTTGTGTGTCGGGCTGATACAAGTATATAACGTCGCGTGTTTAGGACCGCGCGAAAGAATAATTATTAGAACCCCTGTGATAAGGAAATTGATAAGGGGGGACTAGTACAACTTTTAGACTTATATAAATTCACGAATATAAAATATAATATAATGGTATGAATTACAAGATAGATGAATGGCAGTTATTTATGATACTGATTTTTAAAAAACGCTTAGGAGCCTGATAGGTACCTGATGATGACACCGATGTGTCGAAACATGTTGTACCAAGAAAATAAATCTGTGGAAGGAAACAAAGTCAGTATTTCATTTACCTTTCCATTACTTGGCTGATCCCAGCGACGACGTTACAAAATCAAAATCTAATCACTAGGGAGCTAAAGTTAGTTTCGATTTGTCATTTGTGACGACTTTTCTCTTCATTTTGATTAAATACGGGTTTGTTTTTGTGGTTACACGAGGTTATTTGAAACGGATAAACGAAGAACGGATTGGAACGGATGTGGTTACTCGATGCTATTTGAAAATGTCTTCGATATGCATGAGTAGAGGTCTACGCTCCAACGAGGGACATGTTTTAATGTGTACCTACCCTTGCTAGCTACAGAGAAAGGCCTTTCCTGCTTTCCGATTCTCATAAATGTAACTGACACCGCGGATACCGATCCGTTTTGCTTCTCTACTCATTCATCAATTAAGCATAAAATTTCGAATCCGAACATGACACATCAAAGACTGATTTTTTTCCCCATGAGACTATACTTTCCCCAAATCCAACAGAAGGATAAAAAATTAGGATTGGATATTTACGTATATAATAGGTACAATTTATCGTCACTGGAATTCTTCCCTTGAATTTTTTTTCATATTTATTTACTCTGCCTACCACAAATGAACGGTCTTAGTTATATGTGCAAATAACTTTCAAAACTCAACAGTATGGCTCTCATTGTAAGTCTGGAAGCAGCTCACCCATACATTCAAACAGCCACAAGAAGCCACGCTTGATACCCTCTCCGTTGTTAAGTTTATCTTGATCTCTACTAATGAGGGAATTCCCTGCTCTAGCTATACGAAACGACCGTCTTCTTGTGTTCCTGTCTGTCACCCAAAAGGCACCGTTGAAAGACTGAAGAGGCGGTTAATCTCCCGTCAACTGTGAAGCCATTACTACTCGTGAATTAACCGAAACTTTTGAGGGATCCTCCCTTGAGTTTTCTTAATGATTGCATCCTGACTAACGTCAAATCATTTTGATGGCAAAATAGACGCTAATTTAAGAGCCTCGCAAAGTTTCCCTTTGTTGGAATCTTCCGTAATTAGTGAAATCTACACGAGTTGAATTTGACACTCATTCGATCGCACCCTCTTCCTTATTAACAGTTGATAATGTCATGCTTCTAACGCATGAATGCTGTAGTGATTTCAGTCGTAGACGTCAACGCAAATTTTATCGCGAAACATACCTTGATGAAGATATAACCGTATTTTGTTAGCGGTCACTAGGTAGAACTGAGTTACAAATTATATGAAAAGCACTTCGTGTAGTCCAAACTTCAGATTTAATACCAACCCAGGGTTCAACTGTATAGTCATTTCCAAGGTACACGAATGAGAAGCTGAGCCAATGATACACATTGTGAGGTCGTTTAGAAAGTCGTCTTAGATTATTAATTAGTCCAACACTAGGTAAATTCTTCACGGGTTGCCGTCCGGGTTAGTGGCTCCATCTTCTCCTCTGCCGACGATTCGAAGAAAGACTTACCCTTCATCAACGGCCCTGACGATGAAGGGTAAGTCATCCTTCGAAACGTCGGCAGAGAAGGTGGAGCCACTAACCCTGACGGAAACCAGTGAAGAATTTACCTCAGTTATTCGCCGGGAGAATATCAAACCCTATATTGTCCAACTCTACACCTTCAGAGCCAAACAAATGTGAAAAAATAACAGATATGCACTATCTAAGTGGTAGGTGTAGAAGGTCATATTTCTTTCATAAAATTAAAGACCACAGCAACTATAACAGAGTATGACTTTTTCTCTAAGTACGCCTTTTCTAAAATCTCTCACCCAATATTTTTCCCTTTTTTTTAATTTTCCTACATTTTTATATTCAACGTTCTTAACTCTCTTCCAATTGATCTTGAGGTGAAGCTCTCTGGGGAGAGCGTAGATGTAGATCCGATTTTCTGGAGCTAAATGAGATTATATTCATTTCCCTGGTACTTCGTGATAAACCACTCGCTCGTACACACAGAAGTCACCGGCGGATGAGTGCAGAAAAGGATTGCGTTTCAAGCACGCGGATTGCCTATCTAACCCGCTTGATTATGCTCCCGCGTGGTGATTCCCCGCTTCCAAGACCGCTGAAACTTTTACGGAGTGCGGAGTGGAGGCTTCAGGTTCAATTTAGGCACGCCGAGGCGGTAGCAGAGATGAAAGTATCAGCGACGGAAAGGGGTTAAATAAATGATGGGTCGGCATTCCAGCGAACCGAATAGCAACGACGCGACGCCACCTCGAGGAGGCGCAACAATGAATCCGAAATGAAGGTTGAAGGGGTGGTGTTGTTGCGGACGAAAAAAGCGCTCTCCACTTCTCAAATCTAATTTTCTCACCTGCACCATTCTTCCTTTCTCATCCGTGAATGGTTAACGCGGGCCTCATATCACTGCACTTATACCGCGCTCCCTACGGGCGGCCTCTCGCGAAATGAAAAGTCCATCCAGAAAACAAGAGAACCGTTTTGGAACAATTTCCGTCCAGTGCTGACTTGCATTGGCCACATTTCAGTGAGGAGAATCAACTGCATAGAATAGAAAATATGCATTGATGTTAATGAATTCAATATGCCGATCAGGAAATCAATCGTCGTTCATCTTCAAATTGCGTTATTTCTGAGATGAAACCAGTATCTTATGTTTCCATATTAAATTCCGCTATGATTTTATATTTCGAAACAGTAAAAGCTTTGAAAAATTATTTTCAGAATTATAGTTGTCAATATTATCGATGTGGTTCGTAGTTTTAGCTGTAATAATTTAAGTCACAATGTATACGCTCTCACTAACACCGCCTAGCGTACAATACTTCATACATAATATGCATCTCTTGCAATAAACATCGCCAACAATAGAGAATTACGCTACCACTGATATCGCTATGTAAAATCATAGCTCAATAATATATTCCAAAAATTGATTTCTTCACTTTTAGTTGGAACAATGGTTGGAATACATCCCATTGCAATCAAACCATAAACAGGATCAATTGCTATCGTGTTTGCATTCGACAACGATAACCGCCCACCTAGAAGAATCCGTGGGAATAAATTCATACTTAATAACAATTCCACGGGTGCTGGCTTATCGAATTCTGGGTCTGCGAGACGCAAATGAGAAAATGTGTTGAAAATATATAGCGGAAGAGGAACCTTTGGAAGTTTATTTATCACCTCGGATACCAACCGACTTTATAAAAAGAGTTTCTGGGATGACGCATGTCTTGGTAAAGAAGAATACAAAACCTGACCCTTCGGCGGTTGCCGTGGGACATGAGCTATTAGCTCGCCTTCGGACGCAGATATGGTCAAGGACAACCGCCTTACAGCTGAAGATGAGATGATAGACACTTGGGACCCAGTGTCTATTAGAATTCTAATGCATTCCCAAGCCCCATTACCTGCCTGAATCATAGCTACCGCTGTGCCTAGAATTGTGATATACTGCTTATCACTCCAAGTGCACGACGCTAAGATCACAGGGGGAGAAGACGATGAATCAGACGTTTTGGGCAAGGAACTACCCTCTTCGATGACGCTCAGAGATCCAATGGGACTTCTTCCTTTGATAGCGTAGTCGTTCGTGCCAACAGATTTCCGTCACCAACAGGATGATTTAACGACGTATGATGGTAACACTTACGCTTTTGACAACGCATAACTCTTTCTTGGCACTTGGGGGCCCAATACCCCGACCTCAGACAATTGCGACGTAAATTCTTTGAGCGCGAAAAGTTTGATCGCTGATCATAGTTCAATCCAATATACCAAGCAAATTTAAATAATGAATGTAAAGGAGAACACAATGGGCAGTTATCACGTTTTAGTGTTACATCCTCAATCTTCGAATATGCTTCGCCGACTGATCCTGGGAGCGAGTATTTAGGTTTACCTCGAGAATAAGAGGAAATACGAGGACATTTAAGGAAAGTTCCGTCTGTTGTTTGTAAAATTTTAATTCGCTTCTTTACAAAATTAATAAGATTAACAAATTAATCACAGAAGGAAACATACTTCCATTTAACGTTCCTGCGAATTGAGATAATGTCTCCGTGTCCAGAACGCGAGCCGCCAAACGGAATAAAATAAATTTTCCTAAATCGGGTATATTCAAGGTTCACAGAGCAGCATACATCTCCGCGAAGGTTGTCACGAATTTTTGCAACGACACTAATTGAGTAGCAGAAACTGCCGAGAACGAAATTATCTTACCTAATAAGGAAAAACCGAGAATACGAGGATTGTTCTGATAATAATATGATTCTCTACAGGCGGATGGATATTGCATTTCACCAAAAGGAACAGAGGCATTTTTGCCAAAGCCTTTCCTTGGAGAGAAGATTTTAGATTGTTTCAAGGCTTTTTTAAGTTTCAGTCTTAGTTTTTTGCCCTTATGTAGATATTTTAATGAAGTTTATGCTATTTATTCTAATCATAAATATGTGTATCAAATCAAATCAAAAGTATCAAATCCTATTCATGTATTAGAATATATTGAATAGTACTTATGATTTACTCGAGAAATCACTTTTCACAATATTACTTTAGTTTCATTAAAGTTAGGATTTCAATGATAAGATGCCCTAGTTATGATTTTAAGGCACAATTATACAAAACATAACTGCGATTTACGGACACGCTAAATGCAATGAATCAAACTTGCTGGTTCTATGGCTTGCTCGGGTTATCATTTTAGGCCCTTTGCTTGCCATACTTTAAACTTAACTTAGTCCTTAAGCATATGTCCAAGCGATGATAATGTTTTGAGGAAGAATACGAAGGATCCAGTGGCCTACGGATTTAGGGTTTAAACCCCCCCCCAAAAAAACATGTTTACCTGAATTCGTTTTCGTTCGTTTACCTGAACTATCGTTTAGAATTTTGCTTATATAGTTGAATTGTCTTCACGAAAAGAGAATGCTAATTTAATTATTGTTTTAGTGAATAATAATCTAAATATCATTTTATGATGATGATGCTCATAAATATTAATGAAACCCCCCCCCCCCCCCTCCCCAGAAGTCAACCCCCCCCCAGAAGTCAATCCTGCGTACGCCACTGTGTGGAACTGAAACTAATTTTCCGAAAAAATTCTTCCATGAGCACTTATATATTATTCAATAGGTAATAGAATATTTTATAGTAATTCGATACGCGATACGAATTGCGGCATCCAGTTAATCAAAATAGAAAGTATATGTCCGCACGTAGTCTCCTCCCATTGGTTTCAATTGCAAGTTTAATTTTCCGTATGTTTCACTTAAATTTTTTTACTTGCTGTGGGAAAATATATTCAAATCTTCGATTTCGTGATCGATAGTTTATTCATCTCAAAATAAATCTTTATCGTCTGAGTTACAAAATAGTAAAACTTTGTGTAACAGTTTTAATCATAAGAGTAATCTTCCAGATTTCGAAAATAATATGTAATTTCCTTGCAGTAATGGCATGGTATCAGACTTTTTTAAGTGAGTAGGAAGTTTGGGATCGGAGGGCCCCAAGATCACTTTCTAGGGAAAGATTTCAAAAATTCTAAGCATGAGCTAGAGCAAAGAGGAGCACAGCTAACGAGTCATGAAGTTAAATAAGCACATTCTACAATTTCTGATGAATGTGTCAAAATATACAACTTACCAAATAGAGTACAATATTGATTTCTTTGCGAATCAGAATAAGGATAAACTATATTGGCTCTAAAATTGTATTTATTCCTTGCGACAGGTTTGCATACATACTATCATCTTCTAGATGATACCATGCATGAGACGATTCAAACCACTGCAATTGCATTGCATTATTTTAGACAATTTAAATGTGTATTGTTACTCAAAATTCGATACATATATCGCGGACGACGTTACAATCGTAATCCGATTCTCAAATTAGTCTCTCTCACATCGCTGGGCGCAGTCACTTTCCCGCCGAGTCGTCCTTTAGTGAAAGGGAACGAGTCGAGAGCTATTAAACATGGTTAATTTCCTCCCGCAAAGTGTGAAAGAGGGCCGTGCAAGATGGGGGATTCTGGAAAAGAGAGAGGGGGGTGGGGAGAGAGAGAGAGAGTAAGGGGTTTCGAGGGTGATATTATTTCTTTGTGCTAGTCTAATGAGCCGGAATTCCCTTGCTCCCCTTCCGAGGGAATTCGCGTGGTGGAGAAAGGACGGGTTGATGAACGAGTCAGGGGGAGCGTTAGGCGGTGGCGTCTTAATGAAGTCCAAGCGAGGGGATTTTTCTTCGTGAATGAGGTGCTAAGGAGGGGCACGTCTTCTGGTGGCGGGAGGGGGAGGGAGAAGGGAAAGGAGACGGAAGAAAGGGAAGATGATGCCACCATTTGCTCTGGAAGCTATGGGTGGGAGGGAGAAAGTAAGCAGGCAATTCCGGGCGTTGTGTCCCTCAAACATTTTCACCCTTTGCTATTTCTTCCTTTCATTTTTCTATTCCTTAGCGCGCAATGTATCAAAAGGAGACACAGCGCCTTTCCCGAGGCGTGACGGGAGGTCATTACGCTCGAGAAACCTTGGTTTAGTTCGATTTATTTCCGACCGAGATACGAATCTTTTGCGGACTGCTGTGCAATTTCCCGCCCTTTTTGAAACATTTTCTATTGTATCCTCCTTTGTGAGTTATGGAGGCTCTAACTCTGGGTACAATAGCATCTTGGCCGGGTCCATTGCGGAGAGGAGGAAAAAATATTATTTCGGATCCTTAAGGGTAAACAGCATCTCCACAAGCGTCATTTTTTTGCGGATCATTTTCGACCATTTGTATGAGAAGATCAACATCCTAATCACTCTTCATCAGTTTATACTTTAAATAATAGATTGTGAATGTATTTAACCAGTTAGCATTATTAATCTCTCTGAATATCATGAATTTAATTCGTGAGATCCTCAAATATAACTTCCCTTAGTGACATGCGATTCACAGGAAAATATTAACATTCGAGAGATGCATCATAATTTTCATTAAATTCTGCATAAAATTTATCTCAATTTAGTCTCATTAGCATATCACTTTCGCTATAAAACCTTACATTAGTGTGCTGTGAAAAGATAATTAGTTTGGAAACTTTCGTCATATGATGACATTTTTTTTCCAAAATTGGCTGTATTTAATTTCACTTTTTTGTCAAGGTTTTAGACATTCCTGTAGTTAATGTAATATGTATCACAAAATATCACATTGCTGTATGACAGGGAGAATATTTTTTAAACGTTTTTACTAGATTATTATTATCAATAAAGTAGACAATTCACAACGCCATGTAAGAAAATTATATTATTATATGTTTCTTTTCTCTTGAGAATGTTAACATTAAACCCCTCATCGAATAAAGCTCGTTGCGTGCCGACGCATAATCTTCGTCGAAATTCCTCTACAATGCGTTACTAGTGTAATCATGGTCATGATCTTGAAGGCAAAGGTCAATTGAAGGGCAGGCACAGATGAAAGGCCATTTAGTATTCCCCTTTGCCGTTTCAAAGGAACAGAGTGGAACGCCTGACAGCCATTCAGTCACTCAATGGCACTCAAATTTCAAATGCCCTTAATGGCTCATACACCTCATATATCGCGTTACTGCGCCATCTGACCTAGAATAGCCCCCCCCCCACACATGGACCGCATATAAAGCCATGAATGCGTTTCCAGCCTCTCAAAGGCGCTGAAGAGAAAAGGCAGTTCCGCAGCAAGAAGCCAACAAGGTTACTAAATTACCTTGTTCAAATATTTTTAAGTTCAAAAATCAACCAATGTTAGAAGCAAGCAATCAAGGTACTATGGGATGATAAAAGCCGAGCATTATGGTGTGATACAAGCATTAGCACGACAGTACCTACATTTCAAAAAAGTATTGACTAAGACTGATATTATTGCATGTCAGTTCTCGCACAAAAATGCGTTGTAATCTGGCACTCACGTCTAAGTTAAATAAGTAAAGTATAAAATACGGCTTTTCAACGTTTCGAGACCACAGCAGTCGTACATTAATGATAACCTTCAAACGTGCAACGGTTTCATGCAACCTTTTATGCACTCATTTTTTTCCTAGAACCAAACGTTTAAGAGCATTAAAACTGCAAATTATTAAATATAAAATATCTCCACTATGCAGATGATAGAATACTTTTGGCATACCTTAACACTCTTGTGTCAACTCCAGATCGCTCACAACTTCAATTAGAAATACATTTAATGGTTATTTTATCGCTTGCAGGCTTTTACTCTTTTGTAAAATTTTATTAGAAACAATGGTCGAAGGAATCCGAGGGACGTTCATAAGAAAGGATATTGAATGAACTATGTTTATTTTTATAGTGAAATTTTATTTTCGATTCAAAATTGCGGAAACTTTTACAACATATCCCTAAAAGTTTCCTAAAACTCAGTGCTTGTTATTTTTTAAGAGTCCTTCACCAACCCGCGTCGCTGTTGAAGAATGCACGGGGGAAACGCCCAAAAGTAATTAATGAAGAAATATCATCGCCCGCAGACATACATAACACTATCAATATGCCGATCAAAGACTGGCTGGAAAATAAAAAAAATCTGACAATGTTCATAATATTTATAAACGTTTTGTTTGAAAAGAAGTTCCTAAAATAAATAAACCCTTAGTACAATGTAGTTATTTTATTTCTTTTGTTTAAGTGGCGGCGAAGCGAGCAAAGTGAGGGCAGTCATTGCCAGCCAGGGGATACAGCACCCTTCCCTCGTATGTTATGTATGATCAAAATATCTATTCTGTATCATCACAACCTTTATGCTGCATCATGTTGAACGTGTGGTATTAAAATTTTCGCCATCTCGTACAAGTGCACTGCTTAATATTTCGCAATAGCAATCTGATATTATAAGGCTATGGACGCTTCAACTGAATAGCAGCAAACTTATTCATATTTTTGGGATGTTATTATTTTACATTTTGTACGGCCAGGTTTTTTGTACCTGATAGACTAAATTTTTCTACGGAAAATTTTCTGCTTACTGGCGAAACCATTTACGCGAGATGATACCACTTCTTGTCTAGCTAGCATTAGAAGAAGTGATTTTTCTCTTCCAGTTATTGAACGTGTGGTTACCGGGAAACTTTGCGCGGCTAAAGAAACGTCTCTGGCGCCTTTTCAAACTGTTTTAATATCCCAGGAGTTAGACCCGTGTCGCCAATAACACCTCTCCGAATGTTGCACCCTGACGTGATGTGAGAAAAATTATACGGAAAATTTAAAGCCCGGGCATGCAACGCTTTCTTTTGCCGGATTTCTCAAAGCAACCGCCTGCCGTCACCTCGGGGGAAAAAATCACTCCAAAGACTTCAGTTTGAAAATCTAGACATACTGTCCCGTGGGTAGGTACTAACTGGATTGCAGGGGGGAGCGACGTGTAACTATCATACATATCCCTTTATAATTTAATGGTTACCTAAATAACTAATAAATACTTAAAAAAACGTTTTCATCCAAATAATTAATAAATGCTTCAAGACTAAAGGGTTAAAATAAGTTTTTAAGAATATGATAGGAAAATGAATAAATTGAATAAACTGAAAAACATTTTTTTGAATTTTCTTGAACATTGAATTTTCTTGCAATAACTCGTTTCAGATCTAATTTTAAAATATCTCATTTCAGGTACTGTATATTCCATTTAAATGCAACTCCATCGCCATGGAAAATTCTCATCAGTTCTAAACAGTAAATAACGAAAAAGCGCAATAAAAATACGATCACAATTAAGAGTATATAACCTAGATTTTTTATTATTTTAGATAATTATAAGCACGATATGTATTAAATTCCATTTTTCATAGACTTGTCCCCTTGAGACCACTATCATTAATAGAACCTTTTCCTTATTTAAACTATTTATATACATTTGTAACTGAACTTCCAAAAGAGTATTTTCACTATAAATAAATTCTCAGATTTGTATTCAAATATTACTTAAATAAGGATATAAGGAAGAGGAAGGTGAAGAGCTTTATGTAGAATATAGCGTTGTATGGGTTATATATATATATATATATATATAGCGAATATAGCGTTGTAAGACGAGAATAGGCTGCAGGCTTTCGAGACGTGGGCGTGGGAGTGGAGGAGGATAGAGAATATGCGGTAGACGGAAAGGAAGACAAACGAGGAAGTGCTGGGCATGGTGGTTGAGGAAAGGAAGATTCTGTATGAGACTAGGAGGAGGCAGCATGAGGCTGGAAGAGGTAGTGAAAATGATGAGGTGATGGGTTGCTCAAGGCCGTGATAGAAGGACGTTGGGAGCCTACCTTTCGACTACTTTACACCCCGGTTAACTACTTTAACAACAAATATAATTACTTAAATCTATAAAATATGTGTACTTATATATATATATATATATACGTATAATAAACTAATATTGTGTACCGTATACTCGAGAAATGTTCTCCTTCAACCTATGAAAACCTACCTTCAATTTATATTCGAGTCACCTACTAAATAAGTTTACTTATTCGGGGTCAATGTTTCTGCATATTGGCTGCGTAAACCATATGCATCTCTATTTCTGATACGCCACGTAGAATATTTTCCGATAATTGCATTACACTTACGTCCTAAATTTCGTATTAGGACCTACCACTGACGGATGCACAAGTTACTTCCGTTTGCGCTCCTAATGAATCCCATAAGATCAATTATATTGTAAAAATATCGCAAAACCATCGCGAAACAAGGAGATTCGGCAATGTTTTTCACTTCGACTAATACTCGAGGCACGGATTTTAGTCGATATTTTTTGCTCAAAAAGAAGACCAGGACTTATACTCGAATGTATACGGTATAATATATTACATGTATACTTAATAATAATAATAATACACAACTATAGTAACTATGTGCCTGGAGATGGCTGAAAAACGCCAGCGTGGAATGAAAGGCGGTTGAGATGCCGCGTGATTGACTGAAGTGAGCTATGGTGTGGAGTGGTGAGGAGATTCCTACGCGCCTGTGCGAGTGTGTGTGAGCGATAGACGGGAGTGACGTCTGAGGATCAATTGCAGGAGGAGATAGGGAGCGGGGAAGTTTGGGGGGAGGGGGCGGGGGTTTGGGGCATATCGCGAATATATCCCAGATAGCAGCTGCGCTCGCACCCTCGCTGCTTTAAAGGGCCACTCCCAAAGCGCAAAAGAAAACGAGGTCAACGGAGACTAAATTGTGCGCAGTACACGCGCTAATGTTCCCATTAAAGAGGAACAAAAAGGGGGGGCAAGTTTTGCGCTCCGGGGCGTTTTGAAAAATAAATAAATATGCTTATATCCGTGATATGCGCTATCTTTGAAATGCATGTTAATTTTTTTACATGTTATTCGCACATGACAGCGCTAATCTCTCCAATACATTGGAATTTTACTCAGAAATGAGGATTGCAACAGTAAAAATTATATTAAAACAAAACGTAGTTAAAACCACAAATTTTAAATTGGATAAATTTATTGAAAGAACTCTTGTCAATTTTTTCACGGATAATTGGTAAATGCGACCGGTTTTGATAAATCTGAGTCAATATGTTCTTCTTTCACTATGCATAAGTTCCATCATATCAGTCCTGACACATCATCATTTATTACTCAATAAAAAATACATTTATTGTGGTAAACAAAGTAATTAATCAGTTCATTAACATCATTTGTTGTTTAAATTTATTGAACTTTATTGCAACTGTTAGGATAATCCTCCGAATAAAGTAGGTTTAAATTGAAGAGAGAAAAATCGTACAGATTTTTTACACGTACTGGCCACAATCTACTCACACTATTTCTTTTTTTTATCTGAGCGTACGCCTTCTTCATCCCGTCCATAAAAAAAATTCTCTTCCTTCCCCTACCCTACTTACCTAACATCCTTCCCTCTATATTGGTCTTCAGCATACCTTCGCTCCTCATAAATTTGTTCCAAACATGTACTCTGCGCCTCCTCCTCATATCTGAAGTGTTACCATTATTTTTGTTCTATCAAATTAATGACATAAAATTCCTGCAACGCCCTCTCGGGAATTCCCATGTTAACTTGATCTGTACGAAAATATTTTCCCAATATTAAATTTTTCCGCAACTCAACCTTCCTTCACCTCCCTTGGTAAAAGTTTATATTTCTATTCCAAAATTCATTTTCCTCTCCTACGTTCCCCTAAATCTCTTAAAGCCAACATAGCAATTGCATAATAATTAGAACTGGAAATTAAAATACGTGTTAGAATGAAGGTGTAAATACCATATCATACCTTTTAGGCAGTATTTACAGCAAAATTTTAAATATTTTTAAATGTCCTGAAAAATAGTTTTCACATGTTTATTACACTACGGCGTCATTCAACCTGCACTTATAACCTTTGCTCATGATGCACCATACGTTTTACTCTCAGTCAGTCAAACCGCTTGCAATTTTCCCCTCTAAGTAGATCCACTGTGCACCAACACAGGGATTTTGGGTCTCCATGGATACCTATTGTCAACCATATACCAGGTAATTTAAGGAATAAAGAATTTAGCAGACAAATATTAACATTAAAATGAAGCAATACGTGAGGTGAAATAAATTAAATTTTAAAACCAACGCAATAGCAAATACCGGTGAAAATCAAGTGAATTTGTGCATAGAATACTTTCCGAAACAAATATCTCTAATTATCCTTTTAGCGTGCATCTTGAGAACACGGAGGACATATTCTGAATATAAAAAAATAATTATGAGAGCAAGAATCTTTTGAGCAAATGAGGTGCGAGTGCTTTCTGCGCCTTGCATCTCCGAGTGCACTTCATTTTTTTCCTCGCGGCGCATGCCTCGAAGTTCCTCGTTGGAAGCGCCGTGAGCAAAATCAGGCTGGTTACATGCTCGAGGTAAAATTGCCGTGAAAAACGGATTTACGCAAGTAGGACACAAGATTACTTTGACCGTAGAGTCGAGTGCCTAAGCTCGCAATCCGTTGATGCGATTGTGAGGTGAACGACAGAGTAGGAGTGAAGAGAAAAAAGGAACAGGAAGAACTGAGTTTCTTCGGGATACTTTTCCGAGCAAGCTCACTCTGTGTTCTGGAGTGCCGGTCCTAAGCTTTTACACACCACTTGCCTCCGTCCACTTAGCAACATTTCCAACAGAATTGACTCCCATTTCTTTTACCTAGATTAAGTCATTAAACATCATCTTTCCGGTACAAGCTTAAGGTTTTTTCACGTAGAAAACAGCTGAGTTACCCTACATTTCGTATCATGAGTACCTGGCTTATTGCAAAATCATGGTGTAGTGAAGTCAGCAAAGAAAAGGGCATTTATCTTCAATTATTATTTTCATCAAGGACACAAACTACAATTATAAAGTACCTAATTATTTTCATTACTTAATACATGTGTCAACTTGTAGTTGAAATGAAACTAATGACAAGCATACTTATGAACGGTTATATAATATCTGGTTAACGTTAACTGTAAGATGACATTGTCCTTACGTCAGCTTTGTTTATTCAGAGCTTGGGTTCAACGAATTATATCCGAGTGTCTGTAAGTTGACCTGTTATTAATGAGAGTACGTACTAACATCGGTTTTCATACTGGTAAAATATTCAACCAGAGGTTATAAAACTGGGCCTGAAAGTACATTTTTCGGTTCAGAATTCAGTCAAAATAAGATCTTTTACGAGCCAGTTTAAATGAAAATTGATACCAAGCAACGATGGATATGCGCCAAATTTGAATGGTCACATGCCTCCTGCGAATAAATTTCCATTTTCCTGATCATTTTGCTTCCAGTTATTGCGGGCAGCTATCATTATTATTTTAAATCTTCGACCGAAAAATAAGAGGGTAAAAAATATGACCGTTAATCCTCGTACCATATGAACATCATCCAAACTACTAAAAAGATTATTCAGGTACTTGGCAATTATAAGTACTTATAGTTGATGTGACGTTTTTATGTCCTATGGGTAAAAGCAAAATTCAAAGCACACTCGTGATTTCCCCAAAACTTAGATATTTAACTTACTCATAAACGAGATTATTATTTATTCATCCCTTTTTTCTGCTTGAACATTTAAATGGTGGAGAAGAAAATATGCAGCCGGATATCATTCTCATGGCTGACGATTGAATCCTTTATAATTGCCAACATCCTTGCATATTAATACTCGGAATAATAAAAACGCCACGTAAGAAGGTATTTCACCTTTACGCAGTGCATTAAATAACACCTTGCCGACAGCGACTTGTTTTAACACGGCAACTTCATCGACGTGGCCACCTTGCTCATGTTTTCACGTAATACTGAACTTTAAAGAGATTTATATTTGTCTTAACTCGTAAATTTTTAATTTATCAGCAATAAGTGTCTTTTACATATCTTGAGGTATATATATATATATATATATATATATATATATATATATATATATAACCATTCATTCATTCATTCACTCAAACCGCTCACAGGCGTAAATAATAAATATTTCGTTCAAACAGAAGGTGAAAGAAAGAGGATAGGAAACACACAAAATGTGACAACACAATGGTGATGTGAAGATGGAATGATGGCCGATTCCTAGTGAAAAAAAATTCAACTAGGCAGAGAGTCGAACCACGGACCTCCCGATGTCGCGCCGAATGCTCAGACCACCGAGGTACCTAGTCTTTTAAGAACCGATGGAATCGGCGGGGGGTTTATATGAACCAAACACCCCCAGAAGTAGCCCGTAAATGTCGCCGAGAGATGGCGCAGGGCCGTTTCACTCACCGGCAGAGAAGGAATTACTTACACAGAAGAAGAATGGAAAGTTTGACTCAGGCACACATACAGTGGAAAAGATACAGAACAGGCGTTTCGGGCACGCAGAACGGGGAGTCCGCTGGCCGTAAACATTTTTGCACCAAGCGTGGTTGGAGGTGGTTGGGAGCCATAAAACAAACGCCAAACCATATCAAGTCACACCTTATCAAAAACACACTAACACTCCAAGTACACAACACTCGCGTAACTCATTATTGGTCCTTCACGCGGCTGTATGGGCCACGTAAAGGAGCATAAATAAATCAATATTTTCATTAACACTCTCAGAGGCTATTTACGGGAAATTACTTCCACGCCAGGGAAAACCTCAGACGACCCTCACACACCCTATTGTTGGTCCTTAACGCGGATGTAGGACGCTAAGGACGCCTAATTATGGGCACTCACATTCACACCCTTTGTGAGTGAGTACCCATTATAACCGCCTGTACCTGTCTGTAGTAAATTTGAAGGTTTCCGGCGTAGCTTTGTGGAACTGGTACTCGTCACTTAATGAATTAGTACTTTTTATACTCCAAAATTTTCTATTTCCGTAAATGGTTTCGGAAATAATTGTCATGACCTTCAACACCTTCACGATAGCAATTATTGCATTATGAAGTTCAAAAACAAAGTCCACTTGAACATTGAACCTCAGACAGTACGCACGTGTTTACGAGATTTATATTCTACCTGGATGGCCGAAATGCATGCATAGGAAGGAGTCTAATTTCCTTTATTGAAAAATTGCAATGATCTTCAATTTAAATATACTTGTCAACATGCTTACTTTTCGTTAATTATATACACTCTTCTTGAATTAAATTATAATTATCAATATAATCAAAACGTTGACATTTGGTTACGAGTTGAGTTTTTGAACCAAATACCTACCCGACAATTACTTATATGGATTTTAACGATATGGTCAACAACAGATGTGAATTTTTCACGAAAAACAATCTTTCAAGGGAAGGGGATGGGGAGAAGAGGTTATCGCATGACGTGGGCTGTGACTTTTAACGGCTTACTGACTCCACTTTTTTTCTCCCCTCAACTCCAACCCGCTCGCAATTTCCAAATCTGATTAGGTAACTCCGTCTCCAACATCCCCCAGTACTCTCCCGTATCCTATCCCTCTCGCATCCAATCCCGTGGAACAGGAGCGTTAAGAACCCCTAACCCTTTTCTGTCCCATACTCTTCCCCCACTCCACTCCCTCACCTCACCAAGCCTGCATCGCTAAATCTCTCCTGACAGATTCCTTCCACTCTAGCTACGACCTTCTATCGCGACTGAATATTTCATGGGATAAGGCACCCCGTTTTCTCCCTTACTTAGGCGAGGATTTCCAGCGAGTTCAAGCGTGGCAGGTGTGGGGGAGGAGGGTCTAGGGTATGGGCTCTGGATTCATTTTCCAAAGGGTTTCCCTGCACGCGCTCATCCTCCTGCATTCGGCTCCTGTGTGCGTCCCGATTTTTCTTCCGCCTCACTACCGTCTATTGTTTTCTTTTTTTATATCTATTTTCCGAATTGGCCTTTGATCGTTCCCTCCCTTCCTCTCTCTATCTCTCTCCACCGTTCTCCTCTACCGGAAGCGTCTCTCCCGCCTCGCGAAATTAAAACGCTTCGCTCATCCGCTGGGCGGCGTGAAACAATCCTATGCATTTCCTAGCGCTCTTTGCTCCCCTTGAGGACGTTATACTTTCGAGCACGTTCTATGGAATTCGGAGGAGGAACCGCTGCGTCGTGGGGTGAACTATCTGGAATTCGCACATGAATAAATTAAGAGGCTAAATTATCTCTTTTTTTAACGAAAATTAACTGGGTGTTTAAAGGAGTGAGTGTAAAATAGCTTTGGCTAACATGAATATGGTTTAATAATTTTAAAACTAAACTCCGCAGCGAAAATCTCTTTACGATAACTTTTATTGAGTCGATCCACACTTTGCTAACCGGTTATTTTTCAACTTTTGACCACATTAAAACATTTTCTTAATTATCGGTTATCTCAGAAAACAAAATTATTTTTTAAACTATCCACCAGTTGTTCCGGATGTTATTCGGAACAATTACTTGGAGTTGTTAAGTGAAACTTATTCTTAATTGTTGTTAAACGGTTAAATAGCAATAGAACCAGCTGAATTCTAAAATAAGTGTTATCAAACCATGTTTTTTCTGTAAGATATACTGACAAGCAAGAATATTTTTCCCAAATTTGCAATTACTGATAGTTATTGACTGTTTTACTCACAGTTTTGATGTAAAATTTACCGCAACATAATGCATCAGGATGAACCCTTGATTGAGATTTTTTTAAATTACCTTCACTTTTGTTCAAGGTGCTGATGACGTACCGACGACTAAGTCGAGATATAAGTCAATATTGCCATAGTTGATTACTCTATCACGTTAATCGTGTTTTTATAAACGAGTGCCTCATCAAATTTGAAAAAATGCCACTATTAGAGATTAATGCGTGTAAGATAACAGCTTTCAAAACTTTTTATGCGAAAGGACTTTCAGTATTATCAAAGGGGTGACGTATCGCACATATATCGTATGGAAAACTTTATCGATAGTAGAAAAACTGAGGGGGTGGGGTTAAAACAGAAGGCGAGTAAAGACTGTGACCGGTAGAGGCGTTGTCGAGTGTTTCAAGAACACATTTTATATTTAAAATATAGTACCTGGTTACCGAGCGTTGCTCGATTTTAATTTGGTGTACTAAGAACTTGTATGCACCTATTCTGCTACTTATTGTCTATTTTAATTATATTGAGCATTCACAAAGTGCTATTAAAGGTTTATATTAAATAAAAATTTTAAAGCATAACGGATACTTATTTTTTTAAACATAGTAGTAGTGATGTAATTAGGTAGTATAAAGCAGACAAAAATACCACTAACACAAAAATGTTCTTCTAACGAAATTCTGAAATCATCAATAAATTCAATATTTATATGTGTTCATTATTTCCAATGTTCATTGACAGATTATTGTATTTATAAGATTAAAAAATTTTCAATATTTCTTTCCATGCAACGTTTCTCGTGTGTCGAAGTTATTGATTCAGGACGCTCTTGGGCAAATTGTTGCGAGGTTGATCCATCTTCAAAAGTTGTACGAGCTGCATCCGCAAATTCGGGCCATTCAGGATTGCACGTCATTGTGATAAAGAAGTATAATAATCCAAGTCGACGGACAAAGGCCATAGCTTCTTCAAAATGTTCAGTGTAAAAACGTGTAGATCCAGGAAACGAAGAAGGGAAAATAATCCCTTCACCAACAACAGCATTCTTTTTTTCAGAAAATTCACTCAAAAATTGAATCGCTCTTTTACAGTTTCCTGCAAGTATTTTTTTAATTTACTTTAATCCATAGAATACGGTCATGTTCCACTCTTATATAAGTATCAACCAGATATTGCTGAAAACGCCGACCAACTAAATGCAAAGCATTGAACTTCAAAAGGCGGAGAACAGGATTTCTTAGGTTGGTGTCTGAAGGAAAATATTTGGTAATTTGAGTTCTAAATGCTCATCGGTACTGAGCTAATTCAAATCTAGTCAAATTTTGATGGCTGGTATAAGGTGTTGTCAAAGGAATATTAATAGAGAGAATCCGAAAAAGCAAAATTTGGGTCAAATAGTGGATTAGTAAAGGGCTCAACACGACTTTCAATTTTGCTCTTGGTAAATAAAGACTTTCCACGTTTACAAATAATGAACTCTATATCTTGAAAGCTTTGGTCTTCCCGGCTATTCCCAGTAATAAAATTAAGCTATGGTTATGTATTATGAAGTGCATTTTATCTAAAATAATTGTGACTATTTGCCATTTTAATAAAAAAAAAACAAAAAGGCGGCGTTTTCCTCTCACACTACTATAAAAAAAATGAAGTTATATGTTTCTCTTTAATACGGCTCTTTGTAACATGTACTAAAATGAGTTCACATAACATAGGAAGCAGCGAAAATTTCGGATATTAAATGTAAAAGAAGTTTCTCTTCAAAATTCGTCAGAGCAGGATCTATAACAAATATAAAACCCGAGCGACGAGTCAAGTCGGCGCCTTGCTCAACGTCTGTCGCCTTCGTCAATGACCTGCCTGTTTACTTGGACCCTTGACAAGTTTTCAAAGAAAAGGTTGTTTGCGCGAGCCTCGGGCAAACGGAGAGTGAAAGGGAAACGATAAATTGTAATCCATGCGGGTTCTCAAACTCTAATCCCGAAACGCACGTAATCGCAAAGAAATGTTCAATGATCTTGAAGTCATATATCATGGTTACGGCATCAAAGTAAATATGCCTGAGATGATTGTCAAAATTGCCATAACTAGATATTACGGTTATTCTTGAATATTTTATCGTGATTTCGTGATCAGTAGTGCGAGAAAAAGTATTTAAATTTTTTAATACAATTTACGACGGTTTAAAGTAATTTTTAATTGCAAACTTTACGTTTAAGTGATTATTCAGTAGTCTCTCGATTGCTTGAGTCCCAATTTATCAAGGTTATCTATTATTCCAGGTAGTAATGTTTTGGCTGTACTAAGCCAGTTCATTTTATGCAAACAAACGTCAGAATAGGGAAATAAGTTTCATCTCCAAGTAAATGGCAATTCAAAAAACTCTTACTCCAACAATCTAAAATAAAACTGAAGCATAGAAAGATGTTATTTTTGTCACAATTTATTCCCGCAAATTAGCCCAAAGTGTAATTCGAGGGGGCCTCCGTTCACATAACATCGGATTATCGAGACACTTCACTTTGTGTGTATAGTTTTCCAAAACATCATAAATCTATGGCTTGAAATCGAACGTAGCGAAAATTGGTTTAATTATACAGATGGATGGTTTAGTAATATGGATGGATTACAATTTTGCCACATACTAGAGCAATAATCTAAAATAAGATACCCCTTGCTTACACCTCTAATCCCACTACAATTCGATCATTTAACCACCATAAACCGTGTCACTGAGTTTTTTTTTATTAAGAAATGTTTTCGTTTTGGACTTCTTGGACAACTGATGTTTGCAGGCGTACATGGGAACTTGGTACCTCATCCGAAAATGAAGGTACACTCATTGTTTGTAACGTACACTAATACCGGATATTATGGACAATGTTTGTCGCTATCAGTTGGTTGGAAACTTAATGTGAATAAAATTGCCTGCGCTGAAAGAAATCCAAGTAAATATCCGAAGCTTATGCGAACTATAGATACTTCTTGATACTCATATACAAACGTTATAAAAGCTTTTTTCCAAATTGCAAATGTGATACGCCACGTATTGAGTTTCTGATATCCAAACCATAATGTGATGTAACAGCCAAGGAAGTCCAAAGAGAGGCACTGCTCGTGGACCAACCTTTTCAGCTAGTAAGTGGTACTTGCGCCTGTTATTATCCCTCGTTGTCGTTCATTGCCAAAATTTTCATTGCGTCACAGAGATGCGTGAGGACTACAAATCAACTCTTTCATTTCACTGGGGTTTCTCTTCAATTAAATTTATATAAACTTTTTCGGAACGCCGAACAGCTCTTTGAAAGTAGGACAAGTTAACTTCAAATCATACTTTCATAACATACCCCTTGAGGCTAGATAAATTCACTGAAATCGTTGGGAGTAGCAAATTAGTGATTTTATGATAGTTCAAAGTCATGACAGGTAGTTCGTACCCCAAATCAACAATCCTAGGGAGTGAATCATGTCTCATTGTCAGAAATCATCTAGGCGACAATTGGTTATCAACAGCACTCTACTCCATTCCCATTTCATCAAACCACTTTATGCCTTCATAATGCTTCATCTTAACATCCTTCATGATTTTTCTCATGCATACCATCCTTGGACTTCCTTGGAAATCATTCCCATTCTTTTCTCCTTGTATTACTGTCTTCGGTAGGTCTTCATTATGTCAAATTATTGGTCCAATTACGTTTGTTTCATTTACGCCGTTGGGCTTCCATTAAATAGCTTCCCTCCCCAGCTATTTGTAGGACTATTTCATTCGCGATTTTTCTCTACTTGTCCTCATCACTTTTCTATGACAACACATTCCCATTCTTTCCAAACTTAAAACCATGTTATCTCACCAAACAAATATAAAATCTCTAATTATTAATAAAATGGCTCTGCACAGGAGTAAATTAACACACTAATCCTTTTAGTGTGGTTTCCAGCCAACATATTTATTTTCCAATTTTATAAAATGGGGAATTTTAACCCCTTATTATTTAAAGAGTTACCCTTCTCCCTTGCGGTTTCACCTTTCATTTATTTGACGATAATTTATAGTTTCTTTTTGATTCCACGCTTGGTTGTTTTCCCGTTGCTATTTCCACAACGGGGTCTTAATCGCTTTGAATTTCTCGAATCGTTATGAAGAAAGGCTCTTTGGAGAAGCGGTGTTTGCTTTTAATTCCGCTAATGACTCTCCTTTCCACGACCAACAGTAACAAGTATTCCACGTAAGGCCAGGGTGCTTTATTTTCTTTTCAGTTCCAAGTTACCCCGAAGCAATCTCCAGGAGGAGTTGTATTTCTTATCTCTTAAGGAATACTCACCTAATTACGTGAGCGCGAGGAACGAATCGTGAGTGTGCCTACAAGAATTTTCCTCTCCTCTCCCCCTGAGGAAATAAAAACGCGCGCTAATATCCTTGGTTCCTTTGTGCAGTAATTTTTGCCGAAGTGGGTCACCCCTTGTATAGATTCAGGAAAGGCCACTGCCGAAAAAATGTTTAATCAAGAGCGCTTTTATTTTTCTCCTCCACTTGATATTTGCCTCTCTTTAAGGAAGCAAATTATTGGCTGCCGGAGGAATGCTGAGCCTCACGCCGTTTTTCATTAGCCGGTTGTAGGTATATTGCGCTTATGCCAGAACAAAATAGAAACGATTGCGTTGCGATGGGAAAATCGAATTTTAGACTTTTTTTTACTTTTTTATTTCCGCAAACGTTGCAAATTCTCGTGCTTATACTTAAATAGTCAGGTATTTAACGAGTATAAAATATATTTTTAACTAAAAATAGGCCTACATTTCAACTAATGAATTTACTACTTAATGTGGTAAGATCCGTAAATTTGAAATGGTAATAGTAAATAAAGTCTTATTACCCCCACATAATACAACGAAGAAATAGGCCAGGCAACTATACAGGGAGCTTTAGTTAACACTGGAAGAAAAACATGCATTGAGGTAATCACCAAATAAATTTACCCCATGCAATGGAACATAACAAACCAAAAAGAGCAATCTAATGAATAGATACAGCCTATATTTGAGATGTAGGAGTGAAAAATATGAGATTTTTACCTATATTATTAAAGATTTAACCTATATTCTTTCATGACCCACTCATTTCTAACCCGATCAATGCTACTTTTACCGCAGACACTTCTCAAGTACCCCATTTCCTCTGCGATTAGAATACTCTTATGCTTACGGTAAAGCAACCATCAACGGTATTGGTAAGATGCTGGTAATGGTAAAAATATCATCAATTGATATTTGTATATAAATACTCCAGGACAATGTGGAGAAAGATTTAACCTAATGCTATTTATGTAGGTTACCCTCGAAAAAATGTATGGTTGGAGCAATTACATCCTACTCTCCGAATCAATCTGAAAGTGTCGTTGTCGTTTAAAAAACAAAGGAATATCCTCATCAACATCCTCGAAATGCCAATGATTGCAAATAAGAAGTTGTGGTGCATAGAGTGAAACGGAAGGCAGAGTGTCATCTCGAGTAGCCACATGCGCAGATTTTGTGCACTGATTGGGTCAACTGTCCGCAGCTTTAAGATATTATTAGATAAGTTATTAAGTGAGAACATGAAAAACTCTGTTCGGAGAAATCGACAGAAAAAAACTACCACCTAACCATGAACACTCGGAGGACTTAAAAGTAAGTACAACAACTTTATCAAATGACGTTTATTGATGCATTTTTATTAAATTTATGATTCTCAAAATGATGACCCGGACCCGGACGGACGGAGAATTTGGTGTGCAAGAATACGGCAGTATGGAGGAAGTTATTAAAGGAGAGTCACCTTTACCTATCGCTGAGAATGAAACTTTTTTGACTGTGCTTACCCCTGAAGGGAACGGCGTAATAATCTTATTATGTAAGCACATTTGTGGTGGGTATTAGATTCTAAAATTATGCGGCACTTCCTCCTCTCTGCTTATTTGAGAGATTGCTACGAAACGAATATTTCCCAAAATATAGGTGTCTATTGTATTTTCAGATTTGTTATATTAGATACAGTTTCTCTGGCTTTCGAAGGATATCCTTTAATCTCTTCTTTAAATTTATTGAGGTTTGGTCTATTAAATTTCCTTTATTTCACTGCCAACGTTTCGGAAAATGTATTGCCATCCTCAGGGCTAAATGAAAAACATAAAACAAAATTAACAACATAAACAGGTAGAAACAGAAAAATAAAAATTGCTATAACAACTTTGGTGATAACTACAAAGTATATTTTTTATCGGGTACACTAATTTAAAAAATATCAACAAACCTGTGAAATTTTAAATACACTAACATGATATCGACCATTCCAATTTACAGGGTAAATATAAACAGTTTCTTGGCAACAAGAGAACACACCAGATTACACCAAACATTAACTTAGAAAAAATCATGCAAATTGCTTTCTATAAATACAAAGAAAACAATAACATCAATTTTAAAAAAAGAAAAAAATGAAAAAAATGTAGTGTAGTTATCACCAAAGTTGTTATAACAATTTTTATTTTTCTTTTTTAACCCGTTTATGTTGTTGATTTTGTTTTATGTTTTTCATTTAGCCCTGAGGATTGCAATACATTTGCCGAAACGTTAGCAGTGTGATAAAGGAATTTTAATTGACGAAACCTCAATAAATTAAAAAATATTATTTATACGTGGTCAATAAATACATTAATTATTCACCAAGATATCCTTTAAGTTAAAAAGAACGCAGGAATTCCTGACAGTGAAAAACTAGAAATCTAAGCCAGTGGAAGTACCTACTCTATAAAAGACTATTTTTCACTCATACTTTTTACTCACAATGAGGTTTTGTTTCACCTTTGCGTGGTTGCCCCAGCACTTCACGTAAATTGAGTTGTGGAAATGAAATTTTGCACAGCTGCTTTCCCTACGCACGAGTTGATTTCGCATACATATTCTAATGTGGAGGATTAAACCTGGATGATTACGCGGGGAAATTGGTGATCAGATAGAATCCGTTCAATATTTACAAAAATTTCGTTTTCATGGTTTTTTTATTATGCGTGTGAACGTAAATAAATCATACGTGTTCACTTATTTTGGCTAACAAACTTTTTTTCGATTTGACCACCTTATGCGGTATGCATGAAATGTACACGTGATTCATTATCCACACCATGATCACTGAATCCGAATCGATCCCCTGATTAATGATGTCAAAATTCAATCTCCCTCAATGCGAGAAATGTTTTGGAATAGTGGCGGTATTTCTTCAACGAGTAACATTTTCCAGTTAATACACTTGAAATTTTAATCAAAGTTGATGGTGACGGCAAATTTTTTGCTTTCTTTTTTTAATCCTTAATACCCAGCTGACAGTATAGAAAGGATATATTTTCCTCTTGCCAAATTGAATCATTTTAAGGTGATGTTACCTATTTGGAACTTTATAGCTTTTATTTTTAGTGTACTAGACCATTTTAAATGTACTCATTGTTTTCTTATTTACGTCGAATTAATATATTTGACCTATATGTGATTTCGTAAACAGAAAAAAGTGCCATGGTCCTCAGCTTGGTCAGCAATACTTGACCATATTTGCAAGATGATCCTTTCTAGTTCGGAATATCTAGTGAGCAAAAATTACATTTGATTATTCAACTAAAGTACAAATGCTCCTAATGGACAGTTTCATTTAAATCTGGAGTTTATCTACGAATCTTCCTCAGGTCGTGGAGGTTTCGTGAACGTTTGCATCGGTTATTCGCCATGTGAACTTGGGTGGTACGGTCCGATGTTCCGTAGTCTATTGCTAGTAATTTCTAATTATACTACTTTGAAGAGTGTTAGTATTCAGCTATAGGTCGTGAAATCTCGGCCGATATCACTCAACCTTACGCATCTGATACCCAAATTATTAATCGAGCAAAAATAGATTGTTCTGAAGAATTGAGAAAATAATATAGACATGTAGAAAATTCATTGGCATTAACTGGTGAACTAAAGACAAGTCTATGAGACATTTAACACAACTAGTCGCTTTCAAAACACTTCAGGACGAATATTGCTACTCCATAGGAAGATTATACTCAATTTTTAGTCCAAAAAGTACCTCCATTTTTGCTAATAGAGGCTATCAGCCGAACTACTACCTTCATTGATTGCCTTTCGTATTCAAGCTCTTTCCAGGTTTTACCTATGATTTTCATTTATAAAAACAAGAAACTAGTGGTGCAATATTGTTTAAGTTAAATTTTCCGAGGCTGCATGCTTTCAAGGGTGATATTATAACTCTGGTTACATGGATGCACTACTTTGTTCTATACCCGAGGTTTCAAAAATACCGGTGATATGGAGGATGTTTTAGATTTTCTAATAAAATTTTGGACATTACATGATTAAAAAGTCCAACAACATGTCGACGAGGTCTCATTTTCTCAAAAAGCAGGGTTCGATCCCGTTACTTATCCCTGTGCATACATCAATGCCTCTACCAGACACATCCTCTCCTTTCGGATAAACCCAGCCCTTTCCAACATTTCCGTTGTTACCTTAAAAACTCTTCCCTCCCTCTGCAACATCTACCCTTCCACCCCTCTTCCCTACCCTCTCACACCACCTCACCTCCCCTGCCTTCGCGGAAGCCCCCCCTTCCGAACAGCCCTCGGCGGAAAAGGTTGATTCAGCACCAAACTTTTCCGCAAACTTCGGAAGCCATTTTATGAATCGATTCATCACTACGATATCCTCGGGAAAAAAGGCAATCTAGATATTATGGCCCGAATTTGCACCCGTGTGAAAATGACGGGAGAGCAGATAAATGTTTTAGTCAGTGCAAATACGTGGCATTTGCCATGAGCGTGGAAGCGTCGGAGATGATGTACATCAAATAAGCGTGCGGCAGCCGAATTTGTAAACCATGTTCATCAGAAACTTAGGCAGAGAGAGTTTAAAATTGATATGTATGATAGTGGATCAGGTGAGAAAAATTCAATTAAAAGTTGACATTTCTAAGCAATTTTAAACTCATTTGGGTCAGTTGGAAAGGTTATGGCAGATACTAATGATGGAATTATTAAGTAATTTAGAGACGAAAGTAAACAAATAATGTCAAACGACAAATATCACGATGTGCCAATAAATTCATATCAGAAAAAAATAACATTAAGCTTGTTTGATGAGCGGAATGAGTTTACGCGTAACTTTTTCGACAGAGGCAATTTTAAAAATAAAAATAAAAGTATTAAGTTTTTGCGGTCCAGGTTAAAATTACTTGAATTTATAATTGATAGAAAAATTGAAGAGGATTTACACTTGATACTTGATACATTTGATACTTGAAGAGCTCACCATCGATCACTTCGTAACCACTGAAATAGGGCATTGATACTTTTAACTTTTCCAACGGACTTAAATTGGATGTCCGTTTTTATCTATTGTCACATTTTTCTTTGTGCTGACATCGTTCTTAAATTGTTTTGTCAATATCCACTTTCAGCTTTCCTCTAAAAATATTCCTTTCTAAGTTTATTTTTCGTTAAAATCATGCACATTTTTCTCTTCCTATTGAAAAATAGATATACCGTAGAAAATAACGTAGGGACTTTAGTACCTATCAACGTCATCAAAAGTAGAGACGCTTATTTCTGAGAAGAATAAAAGTTCAAATGCGAGAGATAAGGGCATTATGGATTCCGAAACTTCTCACAATAAATTCTTGGTTATGGAAAATCAAAAAGCCTGATCAGTCGACTTCATTTTAAAGAAGCTAAATCCGTAGTAAGCTGAAGCCGTAGGACTTGCCACCACTTTGAAAATTAATTTAGCCTCGCACGGGAAGTCGTGCTCCTTGCCCAGCGCAGATTGTCCAAAAAATATACTTAAAATTACTTCCACACTAACTAATATTATTTAATGACAATAAAAGCAGAGTTAATTGAATTTTAAACAATATTTGAAGCCTGAATATTAGTGAACGTGATTTTAATTTCATTTTATATTTTTAACATGACAAGTTAAAGCTAAACCTAGCTCTCATTTTCTAAGCAGTGAGCGCTTTTTTGGTACGCCCTCCGTAGACGAAATAATATTAACATTTTTATGAGCCGAGGATTTTTCGCATTGCTACAGAAGCAGTACGTGCGTAATGGATTTCTAAAGAAACCATTGACGTTGATTTTCATCTCCTATCAATCTTTAACGTTTAGGTACCGGTGACGCACGTAAATAAACCAATGCGACGCGACGGTTCTATTCATACCAACCCTGCAGTATCGTTCGAAGAAGGAATGCAAATCAATTCAAAAGCTGAACGGGATGTCACGGAAAATTATATGAATGGAAATGACTTGAGGGGGGGGGAGGAGATGGGAAGATTGAGAATATATAGGTGTACTGGCTTTCTCCTCCGTGAAACGAGGGAAGAGGAAAAAAAGGTCAAAGCAGTTGGAATGGGCGTGAGGCGCGTGTGGGAAGTCAACTTATCTGTCCAATCAAATGGAAAACTTCAGCTCGGTAAGTGGTGTTTGTATTTCTCATCACGTCCCGCCGTCTAAACGAAGCATTTGCCCCCCAACCGTCATTACTGCTGCCTTCGCTTCCTCCCGACCTGTTGCGCATGTGCGCCACGAGTGGCTTCTTCCTTCGCTCGACACCGTCCAGGGCACCTGGCGTCTCCGGGTGTGAACTACTCGACGAGAAGGCGCCCATTGCTTCGTTTCAAACTCGATTCTCTCGTGATGCAAGTACAACGAGTGGCGTAGCTATGGGAGGGGTGTGGATGGGGGCGGTACGCATTTGGCATTTTGAAATACTTTTTAATTTCGAGACGAATAAAAACTAACAACCATACCGAGAGAGTACATTTTTCGTTAATGACCAATACTTATCGATTAATAAGTATCCATACTAAATAATGTACTTTGCACTTTTCTACAGAATTATTTAGTATGGATATAATATATATTATTAAGTATGGATACTAAATACTTCCTCAAAGTAAACGCTGAAACCATACAGTGTATTAGGAAGTATTTTTATATTACATATATAAAACATTAACTAACAAACGAAATACAATTTAATTCTATTTTTCATTCTTTTTCCATGAATAGCAAGTAAAATATACTTTCAATTTCGTTTTTAAATTTGTAAAAAATGGAATAGAATAATTTTTCCTCAAACTTGATTTTTAAATTGAGTCCAAATAGGTTCGGTGTGCATTATTTTCCGAAGGAAGGGTGGCAAACAAAAGACCACCCCGAGTAGCTCAAACTGTACCTGCGTCACTAAATACAATGGTCATGCATTTGGCAGGGGTTCATCTACATCTTCGAGGTGCCCTATAAGCCACTTTAAGGGTGTGGTGTGGCAGGGGATGATGTCACACCAGACAATTACTAACCGTTAAACGCACTTCCATGGTATCATTAGCTATTTTACAAAACATAATTTTTGCTAAATTAAGTAACGCATGTGGGAAATACTTTGAATGCATGACGGCTTCTAGTTTTACTCAAACGGGATTGACAATACACTCATACATTATTTGTTGAGTACAGACATGCATGAGTACAGACATGCTAAAATGCAAATATTAATACCAAATTACAAACAAAAAGTACCAATTGAATTATCACCCTATGCAGACCTTGAAAAAATTAAATAACAAAGAGCATTAAAACAGCTGTAACTATTGAAATGATGAATGAGATTGAAAACAAAGGAGATCATCAAGGAGGAGAAACAAAGAATCAATAGAAAAAAGAAGCCCTACGAAGAGTTGGATAGATAAGATATGTATTAAAACTCTGACTAGAAGAAAAGTACTGGGCACATTTAGCGGAACATCAGCCTATTGAAAATAAAATTGAAAGGACGAATAAATATGAAGAATTTGCATGGGAATTCCAAGAATTTAATTCATACAGAAAATTATGAAGGACGTCAAAGAGAAGAACTATGCAGAATTTTAGCTGTATGCTGAGAGGAGACCTGAGTGAAGAGCCGCAGCAAACCATTCTTCGGATTTATGACTCCTGTTGATGTTGGTCAGCATGCGATATTGCTATCACTCAAACTAAATGCAAATCAGGCAATCACAGTTAAACATTTTTTTATCCCACTTCTCACCTTACCCCCATCCCATCACATTCTCCCGTTGCCACCATCTTTTGCGATATTCACATGTGTTTTATACTTTATTGTTTTTGAAGATTTCATCCATAACGTCAGTTCTTTTTCCTAGGCATTTGTTTTCTCTGAAAGATAGATTCTTAATATTTTATGTCCACGTAATCCTTATATTGTAATTAAATTCGTCGGAACTATCACATTTCAAAAAAGCCAAGTTTCTCTCTGGAGGCGTCAGTAGAGAATCTAGAATTTAACTCCGTATAAAAATATAGGTAAAACCAAGCATCGATGCTATTATTTCCCCGGGTTAGGTAAAATCAAATTGATTACCAACCTTCAGAGTGCTGGTCAACGAAGTATATTTGTGTAGAAAGGTCAATTCGGAAATCCGCCAGCATGGCAACCTCAAGGTCTAGGGTTCGCATTCCAATCAGGGTAGGGATGCTATGTTGCCTTAGATTAACCCTTAAAAGAACCAAGGGAGGGCTAAGAAATGTCCATCACTTTCCATTTTTAATATTGTATGTACTTCTGGGGGCAATAAAAATTTAAAACTTGTTTACATTGTCAAATATAGAATGTTTAATGTAACTGCATGTTAAAGCATTTTATAGAGTTCTTTTTAGTATTAAAATGTGAAAGGAAAGAGTTGGTGGACATAAAATGACCCTCCCTTGGTCCAACTTACCTTTTTTTCAACTTCATTGAATCGAGTTTTTGGACATTTTATTATATTATGCAATGTAGTTTATAACTTATTTGTTGTAAATTATATTTCAACTTTCTATTATATTGAAATCAAGTTCTTTTATTGAATTTAGGTGGATGTAACTATATAAAATAATTTTTCATTTTGTAATTATTTGATAAGTTCTTATGCTAGTTTCAATTAATAATATAATATATTAATAATATTAATATATAAATAAATATTTATAATTGGAAAAACTCAATAAGTACTGCATCACGAAATATTTATTTTTTTATTGCTATTGTATTTTCAACGTTTACTTTAGTACAAAATATGAAAAATAATAAATTGTTACAAGTGAATTTTGCTTCCAATTGGATCTACCTTGTACATGAGAGGCTCCTATTATTCCATTTAACTTCGAAAATTTAATATTATTTTTTAAAAGCTTACTGTGTTGGGTCACACTTTCTAGAAGTTTTAAGTCGGTATTCATATTGAAATAAAAATGCTCTTCTCTGCAGTTCGTGAGGCATCAGGAGGTTCGTGAGGCAATCATGAGTCCATGCCACACATCCTTGAGGTGGCTTGCAGGGTATTTTGTAGATGTAGATGAGGCATTTCTTTCTACATTTGTAAGCTCTATATTCTGACTTCACAATAAAACATTATGGTAACCTATCCGGCGTGACTCACGAGTATCCCACGCCTTGCCTGTTTACGTTGCACTGGAATGCTATTGATGTGAAAATATGGATGAAGACATGAATTATCCCATTCTCCTACTTAGATGTGGGAGTTTTTAAATTTACCTCGTGCAAGCTAAAACTGAAGAGCAAAAATAATTTTAAGAAAAACACACTGGCTCACACGCGACCACATCGTACATTGCTCGGAAGTGAACTGCGCTAAAAATATTTAAAGTTAAAAAAGCTCTTCTTCCTTTGATGCTATATGAGTATCAACTAAATTGCTGGCCAAACAGCCAAATAGCTGACGTGTCAAGAATGTACTCAATGTTGCAAATTTCCGCGAGGGACAAATTATTGCTGGGAGGGTGGGGTATCTCCGCCCACGGTTACATTCTCTTCCACTTCTCCTCAGCAGAGCAAGTTAACCTGTGATAGCATGCGCCAGCAGAAACTATACGCTTTAAAAAGTATACCTTTCCGAATAATTTGTAACACTTTTGTCTTGACTGGGACATTCTACCTTTAACCACAGTCGGTACTCAATGTAATACAGGCTTCTCCCTGGACCGTCAGCAGTTAAGTTTCTTTGTCACGCTTTCTATAAACTAACATTTTCGAACGCGTGTCCCCGAAGGATAACATTGTTAAAATTCGTCACGGCAAAGAGAGGTGGTACCAATCCTTTATTAGTACTTTTGTTAATTTTGAGTGGGTGTATTCATACTTTAGAGAGGTTATTCTGACAACATATCTGCATTTCTACTTGATGAGGGAAAGTATTGCACATTTTTGGGAGTTAATTTATAATATATCATCCCGTTTCCGTGAGGTTTCAATAATTTTACTGAATTTTCAACTTATACATGCAAATAAAATACATTTGTATCCGTCATACGAAGAAGTCGAAGAGCAGGGAAGCCTAGCAATTAGATTCTGCATTGAAATATTACCTTCCTGCTTAATTTTGCTTGGTTGCACGGCTGAAAATAAATGGAGTGAGTAGGTGTGAAGCTGGCATATTTGAATAATCATAATTGCTGAATTAGAAATTTTTCGGATACTCGATGGATTCGGGAAGTAGTAAAAAATACATATTATGACATTCACCTATTATATATAAATCTGTGACTTAAATTTATAATGATGAATGGCTATTTCACTGAGAGCGACGTTGAACGAGAGTTGGGAAATAATAGTGATATAGAAGGAAATAGTAATGAAGAAGTGAGTGAAATTGAACACCATATCAGTGAAATCAGCTCAAATGATGAAATTTAAGTGATATTTTCGGGGGAGACAGCAACAGGGATGAAGGAAGTGATATTTTCAGGGGAGACAGCATATCTGAGAATATTAAGTACATTGTGAAAACAGTTAAGAGAATACATAAGTAAACTTCCTCGTGTGACTAGGCGAAACATTCAGAATATACTGCGGGAAAAGCAAGGATTACTAACACTTGGAAAAGTAATGGATAAGCGTGAGTCATATGAAAAGTTTTTTTACTCCTGAAATTCTTGCCATTATTTTACGACGTACAAATGAAGATTCAGAACGATCACAGAAGGGCAAAACTGATTTGGAAGAACTAAAAGCCTTCATTGGTGTTAATTTTGATCGGTGCTAATGATGATAGCAAGTTAGATTATCATAATTTGTGGTCACATAAATTCGGAAGGCACTCATACATTGCAACTGTGAGTCGAAACCGATTTAGAGAATTGATGACTTATTCGATTCGATGACAAGTCTACTATGGAAAGTCTGAGAGAAAAACATAAGTTTGCACTTATTCGTTCAGTACTCCAACTGGTCAATGAGACATTCCCCAAATATTACACTGCTGGACCAAACATTGTGGTAGATGAAATGCTATATTTGTTTTGGGGCAGGTTTCCATTCAAAGTGTTCATGAAAGGAAAACCAGGAAAGTATGGCATTCTTATAAGGATGCTTACAGACTGCAGAGAGAGGTATGTGCTCAGTATGGAAGTACACGCCGGGAAAAATAATGAACCATCTCCAAACAGAGGTCCCAAAGAAATTGTGAAACGCCTGGTGGTCTCAATCAATGTATTCTGGGCAAAATGTCACTATTAACAGGTACTATACGTCTGTGGAACTTGCAAAAGAACTTTATCACGATTTTGGATTGACTGTGGTAGGAACTAAGCAGAAAAATAGAAAACACATTCCTGAAGAACTCGAGACGACAGCTGGTCGGGAGAATTTTCAAGTTTGTTTGCATTTACAGACCCCAGCACAGGAAGTCCACCAGTAACTTTGATATCGTACATTACAAGAGAGAAGCCCAAGAAAAATATAATTTTTCTTTCAACTCAGCACGCCGATAAAAAGGTCAGTAGTTGTCCAAAAAAGAAATCTGATGTTAATTTGTTCTACAATATCACTAAAGGAGGAGTGGATGTAATTGATCAAATGGCACGAAAGTATTCAACAAAAACATCAACCAGAAGGTGGTCTATGTCTGTTTTCTTTACCCTAATTGACATTGCTGTCCTAAATGGGCTCTCTCTGTTCACTCTGAATTTTCTCAATGGAATATCGGAAGAAGCAATCGACGACGACTTTATTTACAGGAGCTTGGCCTTGAACTCGTGCGGCCACACATAGAACATAGGTTGCATAATACTACTGGTTTACAGCGCCATATTTTAAATTCAATGGAAGGGGTGATGGATAGAAACGTTTTACCACCAAAAATGCCAAATATACGTGTAAAGATAAATGGTAAAGGCAGGTGCCACATGTGCAGCGACGCATCGGCCGCATATTAAACAAATTATCGAAAACGACAATTGTGTGTGTTAAATGTAGCAGGTATGCTTGCGGAAAGCACAGTATCAAAACTAATTTATGCACTATTTGCAAGGATGAAGAGCTTTCAAAAGAATCATATTGATATTTAAAAAATAATTTACAACTGTAAGCTAATATTAATAATTTTGTTAATTGATTGCAAATAAAAATGTTCATTGAATTATAAATGCTTAAGAAAAGATATAACAGTTCAATTAAGAAAACAGATGTTGCAATTGGATAGCGTAAGTTCATTAATTAGAAACTTAGAGCATTATTTCAATGTTATTATGTTTATTTGAACTAAGTTTGCAAGATATTGACTAAAGTTTTTTAAAAATACGACTTTGTATTGATTTCTTAGTATTACTGAAGAAATATTACAAACATATTTTCCTTACTAGCGCTATAAACCTTGTACCATTAAGAAGGCATTTTTAAATATTCTTGTTTTCGATGAATATTCTTAAAAATTAAATTTTCGCAATTTTTGTCACGAAGAAATAATTTTGAACAGTAAAACTAGACTAAAGAGTTTGTAAAAAGACCACAAGTGAGTAGTTTCACTGAAAAAAATTTTTGCAGATTGTTTAACTACAAAAACATAAGTTTTTTGATAACATTTTTTGACCCTCTCTTGGTTCAGGGAGCAACCGAAAATAGCTTGGACCTTGAAGGGTTCAAGTCCTTAGTTTAAATGGTGCAATATAGTTATAGCATTTAAAGCTGCTATAAACCTAAACCCACCGCATTTCTTTAACAAATTAAAGCTGGTTTAAGCATTTTTATAAAGCATTTTATTGATACTAGCTTGAGTATTGGAAGACGAGTAAAACAAGATTCAGGCCGAAATTATTATCGAATTTGAGACGCATGTATGTATGAGAATTGAATTTCCGGAAAGGCTCGTCAGCAATGCGGAAATGCTCAGTTGCAAAAATTGGGGTCGTGGGAATTCGACACCTGAGGCACGTCACTCGAGAAAATCCCGAAGGCCGTGCCCACGCTTAGATGCAGTAGACCTGGGCATTATGTGCTCCAACTACCGAGGTTATATCGCACCGTCGAAGCCCTAACACCTTAATCTTCTGGCAACACACAAAATCCACAACAGAGGCGGATAAAACACGTACTTGAATGTTTTGGGAGTTAGCTTTGAGGAATCTAGGAGACACGCTTAAATAAATACTTTGTATATTCCACACTTTTTAACAAATAAACTTCTTCAAATTAATATACTAAGCTTATTTATTCAAACATGAGGTTAAAATAGTTAATATTTTGCACCTGACAGGTTTTGGTAAGATGATATTATATACATTATATTAGGGGTAATAAATTATTGGGCACACAAGAATAAAGTTATGTTGATTGAAATTTAATGAAATTGAATGTAATGTTAATTTGAAAAGTAATGTTAATCAATAAGTGTTTGTTAAATATTTAAAATTTCAATACTTGAAGAGTAAGTAGTGATTTTTGACCATAACTGTCGACGCATCCTTCAAATAAAAAAACTCCTACTTCTATACCGAGGTGGGATTCGAATCCACGACCTTTGAATTGCCTTGTTTATGTGTAGACGGCCTCGTTCCTACGGTTGTCATGCCCATAATTGTTTTTTATTTGGAATCACATAGTTTTCCCTAACTAAACCAAAAAATCAACAACCACATAATTTTCAATATTAATCAAGTAACATTTCATGATATTTAGTCTTCGATGTCCATTCTAAATAACAGGTAACGTTATTTCTCGTTATGATCTCCTGGTACCATATTTCTCATCGTATTTTTAAAATGGAAAACTCTGGAGCAGAGAATCAAAATTATTTACGACATTCTCTATTCTATAAGTCTGTTAAAATATGTAAAAAAAATTTAGGTCACTTCTTAAATTTATTAACTCGATGCACATTTATGAAGTGGAACACTTCTTAAGTAATCTGGCGAAAGCATAACGTATCCTAACACCTGACTCACGGACGGAATTTCCGTGTAGAACATTTTTTTTCATTCATTTAAATATGAGATATTTAAGCTTTTTTTAGTTTGGGTTTTGGTTCAAAATGAGACCAAGCATCATGAATTTTAATGCAAATTTAGACTTTTTTCACTTTCGCTGCCAAGGAATATTTAAATTGTTACCGAAACTTGTCATTTGCTATGCAGGAAATAAAAGCTACATCAAAGGGAATTTTACTTTCGAGACTACTTTCGAGACGAGACGAAATTTAATGGCTTTTAACAACATAATGCTTTAAGTCGTTGCGCGGTTACGTACACACAAGCGCTTCGTATTAATTCACAAGACTATCCCTAGAGGGATATAGTGCAATTTTACGTGACTAATTTAAGTCTGTGTATTTCTTCTTATTATCATTAAGGTAGCTTGAGCGAGATATTCCATGGTCACAAAGGTGACGCTATTCGAATTTCATTTTTTTAATTTCAGCGTCTGTAAGAAGTATGAAGTAAATATTATAACATTAATGGCGCAAAAATATAGTTTTATGAGACAAAAATTCTCAGTAATTAAATAAATACTTCTACAGAAATCTCTAACTTGGCTCATTTTTTCACGCCGTACATTGAAAACACCTTCAAAACCTCAAGTTTATTTGCAATTCTGTAAAAACTACTGCGGTGAGTAATAGATTAATTTTATAAATAGTTGAAAAAACAAAAACCACACCCCGTTAGTTTTTTTGTCGAAATCTAGGTGTTACAAATTCCTAATTTTTTTAAAATATTCTCCCTCTGGTGCGCACAGCCGCAATCTATTCCATGTAAAACAGCTTATATTTTTAGGCAAATTGCTCAAGAAAGTAGTTCGGCAAGGGGTTAATATTTTGATATAATTGGAAAGATGTGAGGTTTTTCTTTAAAATGAGTTCAAACTCATCAAATTCTAGGTGAAATTATTCTTCGCTCTAACTACCTTAGTGTGTAAATATTAGTTTCATATTCATCGTTCCAAAAATATTAATTTAATTATTTATGCTTATTTATGTATAATACTGTGTACTCCCCACTGACAGTCATATCCACGCTCCGTGTTCCACTTCAGTTGGCCGTCCCGCGATGGCCACACTTTTTAAAAATTGCAGAATCACATGCTAGAGTGTTCTCCGAGAATAGCCTTCTGAAGCCTTTAACTAGCTCTGATGATGTGTTCAAACATGCCTAGAAAACAAATAGGAATCGTTAGACGGTGAAAGCGGGCACAAGAACAAGGAGGTGCGCGTGGGGATTAGAATAGAGAATATTTTGCCACCCATCGCTACTGCTGTTTACGTAATGCGGGGCGAGAATGGGGCAGAGGCAGAAGGCCAGGCTCCTTGGCGTGTAGAATGAGTGCCTCAGGAGGTCGTGGGTAAATGAATTATTCGTTTCCCACACCTTTCACTCTCGTTTGGAATTCCGAAACGTGCTTTCGCAGTCCTTAAGCTTAGAGATGGATTATATGGATTCACGGGTGGTTTACAATTGCGGCGGTTCGTGAACGTGTCTCAGGAGAATGGGTAGCTGGCGAGCGCGAATGGAATGGCCAAGAGAGTATGTCACTCACCATCAAATAACAGATTTTAAAGTATCAGGCGATAATTTGTGGAAATGTGTGACAGATATCATTATCACAGAAACACTTTGTGAAAATGTCCACAAGTTTTATTTTATCGACCTAGGTTTTAGCAAACATTGCCATTGCAATGATAATGGCAATGTTTGCTAATACCTAGGTCGGTAAAATAAAACTCTTTGTGGAAATGCTTAGAAAGTGTTTCTGTGATAATGAAATCAGATAAGTATTTTGACAGGCCTACTAACGAGCAGTGCATGCGAAATATTCTAATTACTGCCTTTATTTTACGTATTGAAGAGTCTTTAAGTTGTCAAACCTATATTGCATGCAGACAAACGAGTCACCAAGGCTTTAAGCACAGACCCATTTCAAGCCCCAGGTAATAAATGTCTAGCTTAGTCACCTATGGTGCCTAAGAATATAATGAGGATGATTAATCGATATATTTTTTTCGAATATTCACCCAAAAATTTCTCTATAATATTACACATTCACAATTGTGTTATTTTTATTCAATCGTAAGTTATCTACGTCAATTTCTTCAATTTTAAGTTAGGTACCTCCACACCATCCTGAAACCCCTTAATCTGGTTCTGCTTACACACAGAGAATCATTGTTGAACATGGTCAGTTTTTTCGGGTAGTTTATGTTTTACCAAGTTTCGCCCTTTCACCAGAAATTTTCACTCCAAATATTGAGTACCTTCTCTCGATAGCATTTTAAAAACATTACTTGTCAGTTTGCCAATAGATCATGACTTTTAAAAACTATTAGTCAGCTCCTTACTACCGTATGTCTTATAAGAGGCTGCTCCATTTTCTAAACCACTGCCATGACACCCATAGTCTTGCTTCTTTTTAAAAATTATACTGCGGAATTAAATGCAGCATGCAAGTTCTGACTGCGTCCCCTTTTCATCCAACTCTGCCTGGTTTCTAATGCCTGAATACTATATTCCGCACCTTGCACTAAGCAGTACTGGAGAACCTTGGCCTCTCTCACGATGCTCCCCCAACATCTCTTTTCTTTCGTGCCGTAAGTCACTATCTGTGTACTTCCCCATTCATCAGAACCAAGGCCGTTCTCTGCGTCCTCCAACATTCCCATTTCTGGGACGTCCCTCTCTCTCAACACACCTAGCGTTTCACAGAACGCTACACGAACTGTGATTCTTTCACTCATTTAGGTTCCTATCGGGTGTCTTCGGCGAATTTTATGTTGGAGAGATTTTTGTTCATTCAGTGATTTGCGTGAACCTTTGCATACGTGTTATCATTCGTGATATAATTTGTATTATATAAGTTTTAAGTGATTTTAGTGATTAGTGATAAAAGTTAAAACGTTGCATCATACCGAGTTGGTATTTTTGGTATTTCAATGCTATTTAAACACATAGCCTTACGGCACGTGACATGCATTTCATCGAAATTCGAATATAAATGTACATATTTTCTTCTAAAGGCGAAATAAAACATTTGTAATAATTGATTTAAAAAATATCAAGGTGTTACGCCGAGTTCAATTTAAAAACAAAATACTCAATATTTTTCATCTAATTGTCAATGTAGGCGCCTAAAACTCTAGTCATGGCATGCATAATTAAGGACCGAATTCAAAAAATCATTCTTGTATCGTTTTCTTCACTGCTTGCATGGAGAGTTCCAACGCCTAAACAAATACACTTAAATGACTTGTAGTCCAAGAATATTTTTCGACTTACTGAAATAAGTAATAAAATGTGAACTCAATGACCCACGATTGATACTCCAGCCACCTTAATTTCTGTCCAAAAGTTGAAGCTAGTGCACGAGACTTTCAATTTCATTTTAAATGCTCTTACTAGCCACGTTCTCGATAGGCTAGCCGTTCAATTGGCGACCAATTGTAATTTATTCACAGGGACTTGGAGAGAATACCAATCGAATTTAGCAGTGTGTCCTCCAATCGGGAATGCAAACGTTGCGTTATTTGTAGAAAAATAAAAGATGGCGTCATTGCCATTTTTAGGAGAAGTGGAGAATTAGGTCAGGGGTAGCGAGATAAGAAGATGTGGGGAAATAACTTAGACGTAGGCCTATCCCCTATCCCTTCAACAAATAGGCTTACGCTGATGAAAACTTTGAGACCCTCAGACGAGGAGAATGGTCATATGGTACTAGAGAAGGGGCCCGTTGAATATTAACGGGAAGAATATTATCATTTACAATGATTGTAATAAACCATTCATATCTTTTTAGTGCAAAGAATCATTGAGTTAATGGATATATACACTGAATCTCAACTTAAACAATGAGTACGGTTGTTATGGGGACGATAACTCAAAAACCCTAAAATATTGCGAAAAATCGGAAAAGTATTTTCCGGGTTAAGGCCGCGTTGGTCCATTTGGGCGGACGACAGTTTCGGGCGCATTCCAGCTCCCGTCTTCAGGTCCAACTGATCTGCAGAGCATCATTTTCTTCTATATATATATCTAGTCAGGTGCGCGCTGATATGTTCGGTTTGAATCCCATTGTTGGAAAAGCCGTTTGAAAGATGCAGGGAGAGGATAACCGTCTTCCCTGTTGAAGTTCTTTTCGTGGTTCACTATTTCTATTGCCTCCCTTATCAGCCGAGGGAAATATTTATTTTCTCTGGCAATGATTTTGGATTCCTGGAATTTAATCACGTGTCCGGGTTCTGACCATGCATGCTCTGCAACCGCGGAAAGGCGAAAATTTTTCTTTTCGGTTGCCTTACGATGTTCTTCTATTCTGATTTTTAGGGATCTAGATGTTTGACCGATGTAAGATTTACCACAGGTACACGACACTTCATACACTCCTTCGTATATGTCACATGGGTGACGATCTTTTTCGCTCCGAAGGAGGTCAGAGGTCTTCTTAACGCTTTTAAATCTCGTCAAGACGTCGTGTTTGGCGAGAACTCTTGCGATCCTCTCGGAAGTTCCTGCGACGTATGGTAAGATAGCATGTGCCTTTGCCTTCTGATGGTCTTCTCTTTCAGTCTCCAAGGTCGCATGACGTTTCTCTTCTTCCTTACGCGCGATTTTTCGAATTAATTCTCGATTATAGCCATTCCCTTGGAGTGCGGCGAGGAGGTGTTGTTTTTCTTTCGCGAGCGAATCGGCATCCGAGATGGCATATGCCCTGTGATATAAAGTTTTGATAACTGATGCTTTTTGGCCAGGATGATGGTGGGATTTGGCATTTAAATAGCGGTCAGTATGCGTTTTCTTACGATAAACTGAATGTCCTAACGTGCCATTAGCTTTCTTTGTGACGAGAACGTCTAGGAAGGGGAGCCGATTATTTTCCTCCATTTCCATTGTGAATTGAATGGAAGTATTATGGCTGTTGAGATGTTCTAGGAATTTATTCAATTCATCAGTCCCGTGAGGCCATATGACGAAGGTGTCGTCGACATATCTCACAAAGAGTTTTGGTTTTAGATGGAAAGAATCCAGGGCTTTGCGTTCAAAGTCTTCCATGTAAAGATCGGCGATGACTGGGGATAAAGGAGATCCCATGGATGCCCCTTCAGATTGCTCGTATAATTTTCCATTCCAAGAGAAATAGCAATTATTGAGACAAAATTCTACCATTTTAGGAATATCCTTTGGAAGACCTTTTTTCGTTAGAGTCTTAATGATGTCGATTGCCTCTTTAACGGGTATTTTTGTAAATAAGGACACCACGTCGAAACTGACAAGAAGATCATTTTCCGAAATCTTGGCTTCCTGTATAATTTCGATGAAATGGGAGGAGTTCTTTACGTAGGTGGTAGTTAGGCCTGAAAATGGTCGTAGGCTATGGGCTAGATACTTTGCTAGCTTATGCGTGGGTGAATCAATGGCACTTACAATGGGCCGGAGTGGTATCCCATCCTTATGAATTTTTGGCAAACCGTACAGTCGTGGAGGTTTAGGAGCGGTCTGGAGTAGTGGGCGTCGCTCCTCTTCAGGTATTGATGAATGCTTCAGGAGTTCCTTGATGTTTTTCTGGATTTTTGCCGTAGGATCCGACTTCAGTTCTTTGTAGGTTGGGTCATCCAGCAAACTGTGAATCTTCTTTCTGTAGTCTTCCTTCGAGATGATTACAGTTGCGTTTCCTTTGTCTGCCGGCAATACTATTAAATCCTCGCTTTTTCTGAGTTCGTTGATGGCTAGTCTCTCTGCCCTTGTCAAATTAGGTTTTGGAGGTGCCGCTTTCCGTTTATGTGGCTCAATTCCTCCCTAATTTCGTCTGCCTCTGGTTTTCGTAGCTTGCGCAGAGCATTTTCTACCCCAGTGATTATTTCCTCCTTTTCGACCGTATTTCGACCGTAATACAAAATTCGATTGAAGGAATAAGAATGATTATTTTGTTTTCATTCTATTGGTACCTTTTCCAATAACAGAAAACCAATATTTCTAATTAAATTTTGCAAATTAAAAAATATCTGCAGCCAAATGATTCAGCTTCACGTGTCTTTCTAGTGTGAAAGTTACTGACAAATATATACACATAGGTGATTATTATAGTGGACTAGAGAAGGTGCCCGGTTAATATCAGCGGGAAGGAAAAATATAATCACTAATACATTGTAATAAACCATTCATATCGTATTTAGTGCAAAGGACCATAGAGTTAATTGATATAAACGTCTTAAACAATAGGTACTAAATTAATTTTGCAAATAAAAAAAGGTATGCAGCCAAATGAAGATTCAGCTTCACGTGTATTTCTTGTGTGAAAGTTACTGATACATACATATATATATATATAAATATATACACTAATCCATTCGAAAATCAGACGCTCAAAGGCGCGAATAAATTCATACAATCATAGGAAATGGAAAGGGATAGGAACACATAAAATGACGAGCACAGGGTTTGGTGGGGAAGATGAAAATGTGTCGAATCCAGACAAAAAAATTCACCTTTTCTGTCTGGATTCGACAAATTTTCATCTTCCCCACCAAACCCTGTGTTCGTCCTTTTATGTGTTCCTATCCCTTTCCATTTCCTATGATTGTATGAATTTATTCGCGCCTTTGAGCGTCTGATTTTCGAATGGATGAGTGTGTGTGTGTATATATATATATATATATATAATCTTTGGAAGTTTTCGCCAATTGGCCACAAATATATAAATATATAAATTCAAACTTACAGGAGGTAGGAGAAAGAGGAAAAGATAAAGAATTCGTTCTTACGGGAACGTTTCGAACCAGTTGGTCCTTCGTCAGCTCTAGAAGTCTATAGTACAGTAGTATAGTAGTACATATACATATATATATACATATATATATATATATATATATATATATATATATATATATATATATGTATATGTATGTATATGTAGGTGGGCAGACGAGCAGTGAGCGCCGCGGAAGGGCGCACACGCTGCTCCCACCAACACCACCACCACCGCCTCAGAACCGCGCGCACCCAAATCCCAGTAAAGGTGCTCCAACTCCAAAGGCTAGCTAGAAAAACAGATCATCCAAGCCCACGAAACGTGTGGACACTCTTATTGAGTTACTTATCTCATTTTCAAGAACCTTGAAGACGAAATCAAGACACCCGTGGTCGTGTTAGGATTAGATTCCGCAACATATTCTTTGCCGGGTCGACACGACAACCAATATGCTGCGACTCCGTTTTCAAAGAGAGATAGATTTCATGCAGTTTTATCTCACGAAATTTCCAAACGATCCGAAGGCGGGTTTCATTAAGTTAAAATAGAGCTAGCCTCAATTTATTTGAAAAAGGAGATGAATCCGCTTTAAGATGAGCGCCATTCCTTTCATTTGGTCAAATGCAGATTTCTTTGAATTCCATTTTCCGGAAAATGACAAGTGGATGAATTTTGGTTGGTTTTAATTCTCATTCCTGGAAAATCCGCTTACTCCATAAAGCAACAATTCAATAGCACGCATAGTCGTGGAAAAGAAATCACTTGGTACTACTCTGCATAGGTCAGTTAATCGGATATATTTCAACGCCTAAGCGTTATTAACAAGGTAACATTTACATAAAAACTATTTTTTTTATTTTATCCATCAAACGTTTATTTTTACCTATTTTTTGTGATTTTAAGTGGCGATTTTTCAGCTTAATAAATTTAAAAATAGTTAATTCATTTTCTCCAATGGATTTTTTCAATTTATAAATGAATATTTCCATATGGAATAGGTAGGTTTCCTTTGTTTATTTTCCGTGAGGAGATTCAAGGAGAATTTTCAAAATAGTTTCACTGGCAATGATAACTGGATGATTTTAAATATCAAGTTACCCTGTTGGATGGCATAGCTTAAACTGTCGCGGGTACTAATAATTAGTGCCGTACTCCATGAAGGGAAAACAGGCTATTATCATCGAGATATGGTTGATTATAAATCGATTTCGCTGTAAATGCTTTCCGAGAAATGAGAAACTGTGGTTTGATATTAAAGTCTCGCTGAAAAATTCTCATCATTCATGATTATATTTATTATTGTAACGCAATAAATCATTTCCATTTTATGTTATCCTCAACCGCGAGTTATTTTGATCCCATATTGTCAACGCTTTCATTACAAAGTAGGATTATGGTGAAATATGTCGTAAAACCTCTCCGCATTGGAAAAGGCTTAACGAGGGATTACTACATGCAATCGTTCGCTGCATATTGTTAACTGGAAACATTATATTAAAACAGGTACGTATACAGAGTTGTTAAAAAAGTTGAAGAGAGGAAATAAAATAATTTGGTGGTTAGCATTTGTCGTTAGAGACGAAAATGATAAGCTTCCAAAAAAGTTGAAAAATTATAAGAGGATGGCTCCAAAGACTATTTTACATGAGGCAATTTATTCGGCAGTTTGATGCCAAAACAAATTCAAGAACGCATGCACGGAATTAAAGTAGGAGCGATTTTCCTATTACCCGTGTATGCATTTGCTCGGCCTTTCTAGCAACTCTCCCCGTTATACGATACTACTTGCACATCCATGCATGCATCAAACTATGCACTTAAATGCCTCATCGAGTAAAACGGCCCCAAAGATTCCGTAATTCAATTGGAGTTACACACTAATTTTAAACTCAGTGTAATTGTATCATTAAGTGCTTTGCGCAAAACCCCTTGACGGAAGTATGCTTCAACAGACTTCCAATTACTTTCATTCAACGCATTTGCCAGGATCAAATTTTATTCTCCTAATATTTAATAGTCCATTTAATTTTTACCACCCATCGCCTTTTATCACCCATGCCTTTTTGCTCTGTGAAATGTGAGGGATTCTTCCAGGCGAATGTTCCTGCGATGATGTTAGGTGAACAAGTCCGGTGATGGGTTTTTTTGTCGACATATCAAAAATGTTTCAAGTACAATTGCTGTTTTGTTACACTTTTCTTAGGAAAGAAATTGTTTCTAATTTTTAAATTTAAGTTTTAAACTATGGTTTTCGACTTCTACGAGTTAGTTCTAATTAATGTTGATTTTAGGCAAGTTTTGCGATGAAGCGAAAACATTATCATAGTAATTCAAGATGAGCTTCATAATTAGAATTATTGGCTTGTTAGCAAGATATAGAAGTTTTAATCTGGTGAGCGTGGTGGTAAGGGTGATCTGTGAGCAACTGTTTTAAGTGTTTACAATCGTATTTTTTAAATCTTAGTTTATCGGTTGCCCAAAAGGTAGTGTATAAACCACATCCCAGGTGAGGTGACTGAGATAGTTATACACTGCGTAGGTTATGTTGTGAATGGGATTTCTGGTCAATTGTCTCATTAAATCAGAAAACTTAAGTTTGACTCGGGCCTGCGAATAACGGCCTTCCATCGGTTGGAATAATGGTGGCTTCGGAATCAATGGGAGACTGTAAAAAGATGAAAAACTCCAAAAATATGAAGCATTCGCTGGAATAGCTTTTAAATTTTTATGCAAAGGCAATTCACCAAAATAAAATGCATCAATCTTGACTTTCAAAAATGGTTTATCGATAAAAACGCCAAAATATGTTCGTGGAATGACTGACATGAATACAATAATTTATAAAATATTTATATTCCTTGAAATATAAAGCTTTGGGAATCACTCAATTGATATTCCAGTTTCTGCGACACATGGAGAATTATTCAGAAATATTTGGACCGAATATTCATCGTGTTCACGTGAGAACAAATTCGACACTGCATTAATTCAAGTTATCTACTGACAATTTCCCGTTTAACTAATCCTTCAGTGGCTTATGGTCTCTCAACGATAAATGGTCGAATGTAACTGTGGGAAGTTGTACCTGAATAAAACTAGTTCATTAAAACAAATGTTCGTGGAATGACTGACGTAAATATACTGAAGTCGTCAAATATTTATATTTATTGAAATGTAAAGCTATTGGAATCACTCAATTGATATTTCAGCTTCTGTGACACATGGACCTTTAGTCAGAAATATTCGGACCGAAAAATCATCACGTTCACGCCGGAATACCTTCAGCACTGCATTAGTTCAAGTACCTACTGATAATTTCCCTTTCCCTGGCTTGTGGTCTCCCTTCGATAGGTGGATGAGTGGAGATTTATGAAGTAGATGGCGAGCTGCACCTGGACCAGTTTAAACTAGTGCGCGTTCCCTTGACGGCTTATCTTCAAAAGCGCAAGCCGGAGAGACAGGCCCCAGTTTTCGGATGTTTCATTTCAAATGGTCTCTTTATATTTTCGAGAGTTGCGCGAGGGAACAACGCTATCGCACCCGGCCCGTCCCCAACGGGTATCTATGCTCGGTGCATATCTCGCCGCCTTCGTCAATTTCCGGTTCCTGTCGGCGCCAAATAACGCTCCGCTGCTTCCTGCACAGCGGACAGACTTCTTCTTTCAGTTTCGAACCGCTCGCGTCTTTTCGCTCGGGGAATTGAGGAGAAATTTTCCAGACCGATATTCCTGCCGTATGAGGTGACCTAGTCCGGTGGCAGTTTTTTTCGCCAACATGTCTGTTTCCGTAAAACAGTTTCAGGGTAAATGCTGCTCGATAACTCAAAACAAACTACTTTTCAAATGTCAAAAATACGTTAAAGAATTTTAATTAAGACGAAGTTTTACATGGTAGTTCCAAGGATTATTGATTTTTATATGGGAAGTTTACGCGATGGAAGAAACCCACTGCAATATTAATTAATTAATTTATTTTATTATTCGGAAATATCAGTTACAAGTAAAACATGCGGTCATAATCATGAGCATTATAAATAATGTTAAAGGAGTTGAAGGTTTTACGATATTCTATTAAATATAGTACTAACTGTTGATATGGACCACTTAATTTGGTACTATCTAATTGCACATGGGCTAATCATGGAATTGACATGGATTCTATTCCACACGCAATCGCTGCCATCGAATATTTTTTTTACTTTAGAACAGGTTCTAATATAATGGTTCAGCGAAAAGTTTGTTATCCAATATGTCAAAACTATTTTAAGTCAAAATAATACTTGAATAATTATTTAAGCTCACCGAAAAGTAGGTATTATACTTTACAATTACTTTTAAATAATGTAGATGAAAACGTGAAACATTAAAACATAGCAGTAGACAACAATTTTTCCGGGGAAGACTTTACGTAGATATGTATTTATTTTAAAATGTTCGTTCATCTTGAGCTATGTATTCGCATTCATGGACCTATTGCTAAGTCCTTTCCCTCACATATGATATAGCATTGCATATACTTAGGGTCTAAAAAGAAGTTTTTATAAGGAGGGCTTTGCAGCTAAGTGCTAATCATGTACACAGTTTTTCACGAGAAGTATTATTATTAGGACACATTATCCAGAAGTTATATTTTCTTGACCTCTTTTATATTGATTGATCATTTTTTACTCGGGATAAGGCAGGTCTTGGGAAATAATAGATAGTTATAACCACATTTCCATATTTTCGCAATAATAATACATTGGCTTATTCAGGGCTTTGACCATTTTTGGGAGCGAGTCTTCTTATTTTTTACCACTTCCTCCGATATTTTATGATATACATTTGTGGCTCATCTGTAAAACACAAAATATTTGTTTTGTAACGCAAAATGTAGGAGGAAGTAACCAAAACGATAAGCGCACATTCTTTCGGAAGAAAATACTCACAGTTCTAAAGTAGCAAATACATAATTGTAAAACGTGGCGATAATGTGCTAACAATCTATTATTCCCCAAGAGCTATCATCTCCCAAAGAAATAAATAATTTACTTTGAAACATTAAGAGTAAATATCTTATATTTTTACGATTTCATGCCATGTCATACATTTATTATAGCTGTTCTTAGAAGATGCTTCCGTGGTTGAAACCCTATGTTTACAGTGGATATTTTGGCCTAGTCTCCGCCTTAGACTTAATTGAATTCAAGAATGCTTATCGGGAACATTTGATCAACTAATATTTATGGGTCCCACACCATTCCACTCCTTGAAAGCACAAATGGTTAGGAGATCACCAACTCCCTTTTTCCTCCATCAAAAGGTTGGCACGTCGGGAAAAATTGAACGCGTTCAGTTTAATCATGAAATGATTAACATTACGTTTCAGTACGACGGATATTCATCGGTATCACCCAAATTAGGGAGGTAATATATTTAAAAAAAAAAGTTCTTCTGTACAAAGAAAGTCACTACGCAGAAAGCTAGTGGTGCGTTATCATTCAGTGTTTATAGATTCTTCCTTTATAAAGTTGATGTCTATTTCAAAACCGCGACTTCGTCTGTCCTAACTCTTTCATTTTGTATCTTAACCCATTCAATGCGGATGCCTTGAATTCAAGGCATCCCGTGCAAGCCAGAGGCGCGGATGCCTTGAAGTCAAGGCATCGGTCCCGTTACTTTTCTCGGTTTTCCCTAATTCCCAAGCGTCGGAGCTGACACTTGCAACTTCCTTCAGCGTCTTAGTCTTGCTCTAGGCACACGTGGATGAGTTTCGTTCTTTGCTGGATGTGTTTTCGTTTTTTATAAATAAACGAATAAAACCCTTCAGCGTGGGAATAAATGTCATGTCAACAGGTCGGCATCGAATGGGTTAAATTTCTTATCATGATATTCTTCTCTCTTTTACTTTTTTCTTTACATTGCGATTTTTATAATGTAAATCTCGAAAATGGTGCTGAATTAAGAAAGAGGAGAGTGACGGCATGGTATGAAAAGAAATCAGTATGAATATAAAAATATATTCCCATACGGTACGCAAGTATTTGGATGGTAATTTTCCAATTGCTCCCTCTTGAAAAATCACCGATTAGTAAGAATTCTTACAGAGTCAGCAAATATTAAATTACGATGAGTACCGTAGCGAGTAAAAATTATTTACTTTACACTTTTTCCCTCTAATAGTTCCGTCCCATGACACTTTTTCTTCATCAAGAACCCCCTATTGGTAATTACTCGTGATTTATGAATTATTAAAGTTTTATAAGAGACATAAAATAGCCATTAAAGATTATATCTAAGCGTATAATGCGAGTTTTTAATTATTTGGGTGATAAAATGGCCCTGCTGTCTACTCACTAAGCCACTCTTAAATAATTTTGATATAACTAAATTTTCCTAAATATGCTGCACATGAAAGGATGGCACAAAATGCGGACGCAAAAATGTTAAACACTTCAATGGAGCGTATTTCCATACACTTGGATCCCTGCTGGAGTTTTGCATTTATAATGGGGTAGTTGAGCATTAGTCAATCAAACCCTATGCTGTCAAAATCTCCAATGATACGTAATACATTGAAAGATTAATTGCGATTATTAGCATCAATAAATTATGTTCCGCCCAGAAGTTCTCACGCACACCTAGTATAAATCAAGCAATTTAGGTAAATAAATACGCCAATACGTTTAATTTGGCCGTATTAAATGAGCGAGCGAGACTACTACTGCCCGCTCTTCGTGTACGCAGGGAGAATATCATAAATAGTGACTTTGTGATTAATGTATTTGTTAATTTATATGAAGGAGCCATAAATCGCAGAATTTATATATTTTAATTAAATCAGTTTTTACCCATCCACCCAAAAATTAATGCTTTTGTTGAAATGAAAATATGCCACTGAAGAATGATTACAGCCAATCAATCAATTCATCCCAAGAGAGTAAAAGAAAAATATATTTCGCCATAGTAATGCAATACTTTCAATTTTGTCCAACAATCTTCTGCGTGATTATCAACCAACTTTTATGATAAAAAAGAATAGAGATTCTTAAAAATAGAGGTATGAGAGTAATTCTTAATGAGAATAAACGTGCAGTAGTTGCACTCATGTTCATGTAGCTAAATTTCCTTACTACCCAGCAACGTTTGGACCGTAAAATACTAAAATTAATTCATCAAATTAAATTAGGACTAATCCCACCTTAATTATCAAACCTGCAAGTCAGAATATTTGATATTCCTGAATTGACAACAAGAAGAAAGTAACTTTTATATTCCCTATATTAGTAACATCAATCAACCACTAAAACTCTGTCTTTTAAAGGTATAATGTTGTAATAATACTTTAACCAATGAATTAAAATCTATTAAGGTGGTTTGAGCGAGATAGGTCCCTAGTCATAATAGAGCCCATATTCCAATTTTATTTTTTTATTTCAGCGTCTGTAAGAAGTATGAAATAAATATTGTAATATTAACCCATTTATGCCTAGTGTTCCATTTTTGGAACACCTGACGCGACTTTCTAATTTAATGACTACGACTCATTATACACCAATATGCCACGGTTTTTCTTTCTGTGCCTCTTTATAAAGATATATTGTATTACGGGGTGCAAAGAATTAGTCATTTTTGCCAACCCATCGCAGCCAGTGTGTTGAGAAATATCGGTCTTTTTTTTCAAGGCAGTTTTTCTGAGACCATCTCAAATGTTATATTAATAACTGTTTGCCATTACGCCCAAATGTTGTAAATATTTCCCTGCATGTTCAGTAATAGTTAACCTATAGTGCTTTAAGAAGAAAATTTTGAAACAATGTATTTTGTTTTAGTTATAAGCTTTTATTTAACAGTGTTCCATTTTTGGAACACTAGGCAAATCCACTACTATTATGCGTGCATTCAGGCGCACTGAAATATTCACTTTAATTTTAAATCAAGTAAGCAATTAGATGTTATGTGACTGAGGGAAACGATGCTATGTCTTGGCTATAGTCAGTTTCCATTTCAGTGAAAGAATAAATACATCGATAACCAACTGATCAATTGTGAACAGAGAGATGAAAACATATGAGTCACCCTGTGCACTTTTCCATTCAGGACCAAGCCCCCTGGGTCATATTGTCGTCATGAACACTAATCAATGAGCGAAGTGCGGCTGCTTGCACCCAATATTCTTCTCCTTTACTTTTTAGCAGAAAGTTTATTGTAAGTGTTCGGGCTACGCACTTGTCCTGCACAGAGCGGCACGGCCCCCCACTCCTGCCGTATCGGAGACTAGAGGGTTTTTCCCGGGTAATGCTTATTCCTTTCCCTCTCCGTGTCTAACAAAGGGACTTTTAGCCTGTTCTTTAAGGCATTGAAATCCTCGGCACCACTGTCGGCCAAGAGTGCAGTGACCCTTTCTCTTGGTCCTTGGGCCATAGCGTGGGTGACGCCAGGGGCGCTTGGGTTTTTACAGTAGTAGTATGTTGAGTGCGATCTCGTGCAGTGGATGTGTCTTGCGTCCCGTCCGTTAGAAATTGAAGGGTGACCGCGCCTTTAGCTAAAAGTACCAGGATGTCGAGATATTTGACAGTGCATGAAATAACTGATCTATTAGAGACAGAAGATTACATAGAAGTACGTGATATCATCATTGAACCCCCTGATAACGCAACAGAACCTGTGTCTGACGAGGACTCCGGGGATGAAGATGGTGGAACAATTAATAATCTTCCCGGTTCATTGCTGCGCGCTCCTGCTCGTCTCATTCATGGTTCTTCTGACGAGAACTTTGACCATGCTGACCTTTTGCTGATACCGGATGGTGATACTACTGAAAATGACGGTGCATCGGCTTCTGCTTCGCCTCTTCTTGCTCAAAGAAAAAAGGTAACCAAAGTTGTGCGCAAATGGAAGAAAGCCGATCTGACTGCCCAACCAGTAGGAGGTAGAGTTTCAGAAGAACAAATCACGAAAATGAAAACCCCTACAGAATATTTAGAACTCTTTCTGGATATTGAAGTGATTGATATTATTGTCAAATATTCCAATTTATATGCTGCAAGTAAGGGCGTAAACCTTGAACTGACTGTCGGTGAATGTCAATGTTTTCTGGGAATAATTTTCCTGAGTGGTTATGTCTCTGTTCCGAGACGGCGTATGTTTTGGGAGCAAAGACCAGATTCGCATAATTATCTAGTTAGTGGTGCAATGAGACGTGACCGATTTGAAACAATATTTTCAAATTTGCATGTTGCTGACAATTCTAACTTGAACCACATGGACAAGTTTTCCAAGCTGCGACCTCTCATAGAGTAACTGAATGACAGATGTATGAAATTTGTACCAAATGAAATATACTTCAGCTTGGATGAGGCCATGATTCCCTATTTCGGTCGTCACGGGTGCAAACAGTTCATTCGGGGTAAGCCTATTCGGTTTGGGTATAAATTCTGGTGAGGTGCAACGCGTCTAGGCTACATTTGCTGGTTTCAGCCTTATCAAGGAAAAAACCCGAACACTCAATACCAAGAATATGGTGTAGGTGCTTCAGTTGTTTTGCAATTTACTGAAGCACTCACAACGCAGCATCCTGGTAAATACCATTTTGTGTTCGACAACTTTTTCACAAGCATTGCACTCCTTGATAAACTTCATTCAATGGGCCATCAAGCAACAGGCACAGCGAGAAAAGATCGCGAAGACAAACCTCCTTTACTATCTGATGCTACCCTAAAGAAAAAAGATAGGGGCACATTTGATTACCGAATTGATGGAAAAGGCAATATTATTTGTAGATGGAATGATAACAGTGTTGTGACTGTTCCATCTTCTGGTGTCGGTGTCAATCCTTTGCAACAGGTCAGTCGTTATTCTCAAAAGCAGAAAAAAAAGATACAAGTTACTCAGCCAAATTTAATCAAGGTCTATAATCAGTATATGGGAGGAGTGGACCGAGCTGATGAAAATATTGACAAGTATCGAGCACCAATCCGTGGAAAGAAATGATACTCGAGCCCTCTGTTATTCTCCTTTGAGCTGGCTTTACAAAATGCTTGGCAATTGCATAAAATAAACGATGTGAAGCCAATGGATCTTCTTGAATTTCGTCGCCGTGTGGCCTGTCACTATATAGAGACATATGGTAATACTGCTGAGCCTGGTAGGAAAGGGAGACCATCTATGAAGCGTAACCTTGACTCGCGGCGGTTAAACATGACGGCATGAATCATACGATTGTGAAGCAAGGAAAGCAAACTCGCTGAGTCCAATGTCACAAAAATACCACTTTTCAATGTAAAAAATGCAATAGATCCTTGCATGTTAAGTGTTCACCTGGGTATCACTCTTAATAGTGAGTTAATAAATGTCTGAATCAAATGATTTGCTTGTTATCATTGAGTACGTCATGGTAGTGGATTTGCCTAGTGTTCCATTTTTGGAACACCTCGTAATTAATAATTGGCAAGAGATACATTGTTTTTTCTTTCGGATATTGTTTTCATACGTATTTTTATCTATAATATGTAAAAATCAGGGTAAAATTCGCATTTTTCAAACCTTCGGCATAAATGGGTTAATGGCGCAAAGATATAGTTATATATGACCAAAATTCTCAGTAATTAAATAAATAAAGCTACATAACTCTCTAATTTGACTCATTTTTTCCCGCCGTACGGCTGAAAACCCTTCAAAACGGCAGGTTTTTTTGCGATTCTGTAAAAATTACTGTGGTAATAGATTATTTTTTATAAATAGTTGATATAATATTAAATCTACACACAGTTTTTTGACGAAATCTAGGTGCTAGAAGTTCCGAATTTTTTAAATATTCTCCCTCTTGAGCGTACAGCCATAATCTATCCCATGTAAAACAGCTTATATATTTAGGCAAATTGCTCGAAAAGTAGTTCGGCAAGGGGTTGATATTTTGATATAATTGAAAAGAAGAATTTTTTCTTTAAAATGAGGACAAACTCATTAAATTCTAGGTGAAGTGATTTTTCGCCCAAACTACCTCAAATGCATGAGCAGATTTAATATTAACGTCGGAAAACTGTTTCAAATTAAGATGTTAAAGAAGTGTTTCATGTGTGATATTGTAAACATAGCTATGGAATGACGTTTATTTGTCAAGTAATCTAATAGAACTAAGAAGCCTCTGTTGATTCCTCGTCAATCATAGCTCTTTGCATTTTATATTTTTGTGTTTTTGTTCTAGAATATCGCCCCATCTGCTAAATCAAGACTCTCACTATCATTATATTACTCACTGGCAAAAGATTTATGAAAAATGAATGAATGGACTGGAAAAACAAATCACATTCTTACCCTCAAAGGACAGCGATAACCCTTACCCTTACGCATCAGCTCTTAATCTTTGTTTACACGCAATTGTGCCACTGAAGAATGATTTTAAGAAAGCAATCTATTCATAAACTAAAAGCTCAAGAAATTTGAATGAATAGATTAGAACTACTAATTAGGATGGGCAAATTCCTACCCTCGAAAGGTAAAAAAGGGCATTTCTTATCGAATACTACCCAGAGAAAGAGAAAATCTTGTTTACATAAGGAAGTTTGCGAGAACAGTCATAAAGCCTTTGAGGAGAAATGTGGGGGAGACAGAAACAGAGAGAGAGTTGAGTCTCAAGTGCACGTGAAAGCGGAGGGAGGGGGAAGGGAGGAAAGTTCAAGGGCGATTTCCAAGGCTGTTTACGTGATGAGGCTCGCAGGAATGCGGATAGACATGTATCATTTCATAGGGTGGCGTAAACTTGGGGGAGCGAGCGCATAATGCTTTTTCGCGCAGAGAACAGGATGTCGTCCTGCTTCTTTTGCGATTTATTTACCACGGAAAGATTCTAATGTCATGGGGTCCGTGGTAGGTAACTCCGAGCGAAATAGAATTGAAGTGTGTGCAAATTCAAGAAATCAGGGCGATATTGCGTGGAATTTGAACGTTATGCACATATGCACACCTAACTATCACGCCATTCCATTTCGTTGTACGAAGAGTCACAAAACATATTTTTTACTGTTGGGCATAAAAAAAAACTTGCACGCAATTTCTCCAAAATAAACTAACCTTGCATACCTCTTGCGTTTCCCTTACACTCATAAATTGCTTCATAACGCTCTACTACTCTTAAGACTCCGTATATTCCTTATCTGAGGAGTCTCTTCCACCACTTTCAACCATGACTTTCTCGGTCTACCCATTCCTCTCACACCATTCACTCTATTATCATATACCTATATCGTTATTCATATAAGATTCATTCTCTTAACATGCCAAAACCAACGAAGCAAACTCCTTTCATATATGACCTTTATTGGAACATCCAACCCACATTCTTTCATAATCCTACCCCTCCTACTTTAGCCGCAAACACATTTCAGGTGCCCCATTCCCACAGCATCTTATGCTTATCTTGACGTACCCAGGTTTTGCAGCCGTATAATTACGTCAGGAGGAGAACACTTCAATATGTACATCAAGTTTTAGATTCCCTAGGCAAACACTCATTCCTTAATATCCACATACTTTGAGAAGAAATACTCGATACTCTTAAATACTATAAGACACTCGTTTCGGCATATGAAGAAAATGAATGAGGAAAAGGTTTTAGTAATCGAAACTGACTACTCATAGTAAGCCACCATAGTCCAGCCTAGTTATTATTTTAGATAAATGTATGAAACTTTTAGAGGATTCGAAATAAAAATAAGCTATGAAACTATAGCTGCAGTCTAAGCCTATACCTGCCAACGATACAACGATACTTTCTCTTCACTATTACCCACGCAGAAGTGATAAGCTATTCCACTCTCTGCTATCGGTGACTCTGATCTTGAATATTTCGTAATTCTTGTATCGATGTTTTATCTAAAACACTAGCGGAATTGACCCTTTTATCCTGACCAATTTTAGTCCGAATATCAGCCAAATAACCCAGAGAACATATGGATCCTTAAAGAGAAACGTTTTCGCCATCATGTGTGGTTGAATTATGGCTGATGGCTATAAAAATTATACTTAGCACCCGCAGAGTAAATTAGTTTTCCCAGATTTACGTCTCCAATATTTCAAACTTTTATGGAATCAGGTCCGTTGATATTTTTCAGTTAATCACCTCATATGGTGATGTGATAGGATATTCTCCCACATTTAAAACACTCACAAAAAGACAGTCGTGATGTTTCTGTTACCGTAATTGTGCAGCAATGTCTCAATTTTGATCATCCAAATTTCATATCTACATCCGATTACAATTTTCCACGAAGAGCATAACTTTCTCCTTTATGTTAAAGTTTTCCTTTCGCTGTCTTATTTTCACGTTTAAGCCCAAGAGACTGATGACACGCTAAATGTGAGATCTGATCGACGATCTCAAAAGCCCAATTTCTCTATGGAAGCAGTATTTATTCAGTGGCTAGATGAATTGATGGGGTTGCGAGTGCACCATAATCTCATACCTGAGGTCCGAGTATGGTGGTGAGGGGATTTTCAGCATAATTTTGATCCTAATGCTTTGAATGGGCAGCTCGAAGGGCACTTGAGGTTCAAGTTTAAACTCGTCGGGTGGAACCTTAATCCCTGAATTTCCGCTCTTCATTATAAGAGGGTTAATCCGGATCCACTTGTACCGCCACTCCTGGTTTCCTAAATCCAGCCCCAGCCTAACTGCCCACTTACAAAGGCACATATGACCTCAATAGAGAGCTGCACACTTTGAGAACGATTTCAGCAGTTGGGCATAGATGCTGCCATTTGATACGGTTAAATTATGCAATTAATGCATTTATTTTTTAGCCCCCAATCCCAATTTAACTAATAACAGCTAGTAATTGAAAGTTTAAAAATAGGTCTCTTGTCTCTACATCAATGAAATTATTGTACATTTTAATAAATTAATTTTATAATCCACATAAATAAATTAACACGGATCTGGTTTCAAACTATGCAATATTTTTCTAAGTAAAAATTGAGTACAAGTACATCCAAAAGTTAGATCAGCAGTAAGTTGTTTTAGGAATGGGTGAAGAATTTCCCTAGGATTGAAGTTTTAATGAACATCGATTCAAAATATCAAACTCGTGAACCTTACGCGAAAAAAAACTGCGAGGGCATTTAAATGCTTCTAGCCGTAATCTCTGTGTGATATCGATTCAAGTTGATCAAATCTTACTCTCCCCTCTCCTTACCCTCCGATCGCTAGTTCGACGACACTTCTTCTTCGTTGTCCTCGGTAGCGCGCCGGCCTGTCAATCCAAAGGTCATGAATTCCACCCTTCTTGAATGTTGTGTTCGTCTTACGATAAAGACAATAGGTTAGACGGTAGGTAGGCCAAAAAAATCACTACTATATTCAGCTATTTATAATCCCTCTCCCATCCTTATGTTTTCACATGCTACTGTGCTGCATTTAAACGAACATGTACGCGCAACTACAGTGCATATGTGTAACTGCAAAAATTCCGGAACATGCTGGCAGTCTCAAATTATTCTTAGCGGGGTCTGAAATTCAATTATTACTAGACTTTTAATCATATGAATGTACTAAAGCCCTGTATATTTATTTGTAAAAGGTTTTTAAACTGGAAAAAAATACGTCTTTACATAATTTATCGTAAAACCATTCTCTTAACCTCTTTCTTTGGGTCAAAAGGAGGAGGAATACGAAAACAGTACGCAATTATTAAACCGTGTCATTTATAAGCAGTGTTATAGTGACTTTACTATTGATTCCAATTTTCAGGTTCACTGCATGCTTCAGAGTTATGGTGACAAACGTTTTTTCCTCCGTTATGGCGTCTTCAGGGTCAAAGTTCGACCTGAAGACTCTTCCTGTAACTGAGGAGAAAACGTTTGTCAACATAACGCTGAAGCACGCAATTGAACCTGAAAAATGGAATTTAGTTCTTCAAGCTACTGCGGAAGCCTTCGCTCCAACTGAGCTTTACTATAGTCTTATTTAGACCCTGTTGAAAGGTTTTGCGATGCTAACGTTAAGGTGCCCACGACATGTTCGCAAGGATTCCATCTCATCCCAGGACCCCAGTCTCGTGGTTTCTTTTTTTGTTCGAGGTGCGAGAGGCGTAGCCATGCATCTTCCCCGCGCTTTGTCGCCATTAATTTCCAAAACGCGGACGTCCATTATTGCGAACTGCTCTCAGTCACAGTTCGCGCGACTTGCTCCGAAATTTCACGAACAGTGATTTTAAAGAGGGCATAGTTTGAAAAACGATCATCACATTTTTCTAGTTCATTGAATTAAAAAAATATATCGATATCGCGAGTGCTTACGTTATAAAGATGCGTAATCATGCCCAAATTTCGTGATGTTCCTACTGTCTCGCATACAAAAAAAAACAAACAAAAAATCCTACTTCCGCAGAGAAATCCATTGGTGGGTTTGCAATACTAAAAACATGTCATTTGCGCCAGTGAGGATACGAGGGAAGAATATTGCAGGATATAGTTATATTGTGTACGAAGGAAGAGTTGAGAGAAACCTGGCGTCTGCATTAGCCTTCTCGCAGCGAAAGGTGCCAAGAGAATCACAATTTTACGTCCCTTAACGTCCAAGCCCTCGGGATGGGAGGCTAGAACTCTAAGCCGTCACACCGACACGATCCTCATTCATTGCTCATTGCTATGCACTCGGCGGGACTGCCTCCTGAATCTCCATTCCAAGTGGGTCACATCTCCTTTCGTTTCGCTATCTCGACCACTTGAAAAAACTCGCCCGCTCTCCTCCGTCTCCACTCTGCCCCCCTCTCACTGTCTTTCCACTCTACTATTCAATCTCTCACTCCCTCTTCGCTTTTCCGTATCCCCTCCATTTCTCGGTTTCTCTAGTATATTCATGCAAACGCATCCCGCCGTTCCCTTTCGGGCGAAATCAGTCAATAAAGTTTATATCTCGGTGATAGGTCTGCACAGCTGACTATACTTGAACAATTTCCTTTGTGCTGCCCTATTGTATACATCATTTTTCCAGTTACCTACCCTCATACTTCACACACTCCCTCTTGTTCTTATGACTCCAAATATTCCTCCTCTACATAGCGTCTTCCGGCACAATTATACATGACTTCTCCGGGCTCATCCGCTACATTCCAACCAACATATTCATTAAATTATTTATTTTTTAGAGTGTATAACTATCACTACTCGGTTACCAATTGTTTCAAGGGTCGAAAATGCGGAATTTCTTTTTAAAAATTGCAGTATATTTTGAAAAAGTGGATAACGTTCATTAATATAACGAAGAGCAGGTGGGTCAACATTAGCGACTCCGTTACATCTTCAGGCAAATAACGTCAAGCTGTATCGATACCGATCGTGCTTAATAAATCAATGTGGAAATTGCAGTCTTATAATTTATCCTTACATGATGCAAAAATTCCATGAAGTAGAGCAAGGAACGTAACCATTCATCAATTCTCACCAGACACTGTTGAATTATCATTATAATTTTTAAGAAGAAAGCGCCAGGTTTGCTAGGTGGTAATATGCATACAGATTGCCCACAAAATTAGACTTGTACGCATCAAAGGTCAACCTCCCACGTCACAAAGTCGGAGTGACCGAAAAATATATAGGGAAACAAAATATTGAAAAATATAAATAGTGCAAGACTATTCTTAAAAATGTTTACATTTCTTGTAAAGGGGTCAACTTGCTCTGCGAAATTCCAATCCTCAATTGTTCTATTAAGAGATTTAAAATTTATAACATTTGACCTTTGTGACCGGCATTTCACCCTGTGATAATGATCATCCCTCCTTATGTATTTCTTACTCCCCTTCTTTATTCTCCTCATCCTTTTTCCCTTCCCTTAGTATGTGGAACATTAAACAAACCCTGCTTCTTTTTCTACTGTTTTGTAACGACTCCCATCCCAAAATTTTCAGCATTTCTGTTACGCCCTCCATCCTCCTATTTCCAGGGCGAAAATTTATGTCAACCCTAACCCCACCTCGGAGTAGAAAAAGAGAGGGGGCCCCCATTTCACGTTCCGATCAGATTGGCGGGTGGAGGGAATGCCAGATGGGGAGGGGTGGAGGAGGGAAGGGGAGGGGCTCCACCTCGTCCTCCGCCGCGTGTCCCGCCGATGTGCGTTTGCATACACAGGATGCGGCTAATTCGCGCGCATCCTCGTTCAGGCCGAGTTATTATTATTTTCTCCCACTTGCTGCTCTTGCTGGCTTGACTGACTGGATTCCTCTCCTTCTCCCCCTTCCCGGTTGACTTTGCGACAGCGGCATCAAAGGGGAGGAAGGGGGGGGGGCGGGGGTCTTGGCTGTCCACGGGTGGGCAAAGGCGACAGCGGCGATCTCTTCATTTTCGGGCCCATGAGCGGTGGTGACCGACTGAGAGGATAATCGTCAAAGGAGAAAGAGATGAGAGCCCACTTCAACCCGTCTTCCTGACCCCGCCACGCACACTTGGGTCATCGCACCATTCCTCCCCCGCAGTGCTGAGGGGATGCAAGTCCGCAGGCGAGATTGTTGGCGTTCCTGCCGCGCGATGCGACATCTTGATAGGAGAGGCCGACCGATTTCACGCACCGTACCGTGTCCGCCTGTCCTCGGTTATTATTGCTATTAGAGTTATCTACTGGTTAAGGTAGATTTGAATGGAATAGTAAACGACCTCGAGATTTTGACAGCCAACCACTTCCTTTAAATTTTAAAAACCAAAAGCGACAAAAAGCAGCCTTGCCTTACCCCACGACCTATGACTGGCCACCCTGATTTGATACGACAATGACAAAACCTATGACCCTCGGCCACCCTCACCTGATTCAAATGTTAGTTTCGTATGAGTCACCTATGTCGTCAATGTAATCCTATTTTCCTGAGTACATTCATTGGTGATTAGAGTATCTATCGGTTAAGGTTGGGTCAAATTTACGAGTCAAAATCCACTAGATTTTTATAGGCGCAGATCTCTATTGACTTTCACGATTCCGGCGTGGTTTCGTTAAGTTAAAATAGAGCTAGCCTCAATTTATTTGAAAAATGAGATGAATCCGCTTCAAGATGAGCGCCATTCCTTTCATTTGGTCAAATGCAGATTTCTTTGAATTCCATTTTCCGGAAAATGACAAGTGGATGAATTTTGGTTTGTTTCAATTCTCATTCCTGGAAAATCCGTTAACTCCATGAAGCAACAATTCAATAACACGTATAGTCGTGGAATGTAAATTGCCGAGATGTATTCATACTTACAAAAATGAGACAGCTAGCCGCATCACTCAAACACTCACAGCACCCTACTTGAGTGAATCAAAGTAAGGATACACTTTGCTGGTCCACATTTACATTTATTGCTTCCGTCCGGCTTGGATCCAAATTATCATCTATTGGTACATGTTTGAAGCCAAATAATTGGCTGGAACATAATGTATCAAAACTGGTCGCAAATAATAAATATGATTATTGAACCAGCAAAGTCGGGCAACGGCCTGCCACGATCGAAACCGTTTGCCGCTCAGTCACCGAAATTCAGCATCGTTGGGCTCAGCTTGAATTCGGAGGGGTGATCCTCCTACTCGTCCGAGTTGGCCCTGTCTGCAAGTGGCAGACCATAGAAGCGAAATGACCTTAACCGACGAAGCACGTTAAATCAAAGACCCACTACTAACAGCTAAGTTAATCCCTATATTGATTCATCATGAAGGAATTTCACCAAGTGACGACTCGAACCACTGCATCCTACATGAGTGTTTTCAAATAAGCAATTGTTCTCAAATATGTATCTCAATTTCAAATATTCGGTTTTGATATCATTTTCTAACGGTTGGGTGACCTAATAGGCTCGCCCGTTTTATAACATCGGTAGAAGTCGAACGCTCCCATCCTATTAACGCCCCCAACGGATACATAATCTTATAATATTTAACAATTGAATGGAAGTAGGATGAAGACAGTAGGTACTGCCTAATATTTCCCCGACCGTGTTTTTTTTTCTAGGACCTTTCCTTAAGGAAAAGATCAGGGATCCAACATTAGAGGCGGACACAGGAATATGATCCATAAATATTAAATCAATTATTTAACTGTAAATGTTATATCAATACCAATTAATATTGGAATGCACATGCAAAAAAACAAATATGCTTACAATTGCTGAGCTCTTATCGGCAAAATCAAAGACGTTTTTTTGTTGTGAAATAGATTATTTTTTCAGAGGTCACACAGATTAGTAGACACCTGAAGATGTTGTAAAAAGCGAAACCGGTCGTGCAGTAAATGTTATACCTGTGTAAATTGCAGTTATGAGCCTGTGAGTATTCCTTATTCTAGAGTCTAATGTAAGGATACAAATACATTGGGGAAGGTACTATTTAAAATTACAAAACCAATTTTAATACGAATGTGCGTGCACGCGTATTTTCGGAGAATGTATAAACTTTGGTTTCCTTAGCGGTAAAATACCTTCTTAACCAGAGATTTTAAAACAGGGCCATATTAGCGTTCTGCCAATTTTTTTGTTGAAAACTTATAGGTTTTTGAACAAACCATACCGTAATCCATCCCTATAAACTTTCCATAGTTAAACTCCCCTACGTATCTCGTTTCTCAGCACCTCATAATTTCTGCCTCTCATTGTTCCACCCAAAATTCCAATCCTACCGCAACTACCCTACGCATTCTTCCCTCTAATGCACGGATTCAGATACAGCTGGGAACCAGTTTAATAAAGATTCTAAAATAAATTTTAATATGAATATACGTAGACGTCAATTTGTGCCATGCATTACATCTGGCAAAAACTGTAAAAACGCATTAAGCTTTGATTTTTGTCATTTATTTAATCTTCTATCGATGTTATAACAGAGAATTGAAGGTTTTTGGACAGTCCTTCAAAAACACAAAACCCTTCCCTCACAAATTTCCCTTAGGAAACCTCCTTCGTATCTTTTGTCCATGCATTAAGTCGAGGTACCCGAGTTCGAGACGTTATAACTCGATAACCAACGATTCCATATCTGAAAGAGACACTTAATATGCATCAACTGTAAGGTTACATATTTTTACGTTCCGTGATAGGTGTGAAATAGTTTAAATAATTTTTGAACATTTATTTATGATTTACATACATGGTATACTCTCAGCACCTAAAAATTTTATCTCCCATAACTCCACCCCGAATTCCTACCCAATTCCCTGTGATCCTATGCCGAACCTACCCAGCATTCTTCCCTCACACATCACCCCCTTCAACACGCGTCCTCTCCATCCACTTCCCGGTACGAATCTCGGCCACCAATTCCCCTTCCCCCACCCTCCACAATCTCCAACACTTCCTCGTTTGTCTTCAATGTTTGAACACGGTAGTCGATTCGATCAAATCAACCTCTCCGCACACGTGCATGTTTTACTTACCGCCGGCGTATACGCCTTCGAGTAAGGTGGCATGGGTGTGCCGGTCAGTTATTTTAGTTACCGTGTGTGCGCTCGCACGCGTGCTTGCGATTCGGCCCGCCGCCCCGTGTCCTTGGGCCGGGAAAGGGATCGTAGAGCGAGCGGGTCGGACCACTTTGACTCATTGGACAGTATATTGGATCAGATTGGCGAGGCGAATTTCGGAGCGTTTGGAAAGGGATGGGTGTGGAGAGTGGTTTATTGTCAGCAAGGTCGCCTTGCACGAACTCTTCCGCGGGCGGAGGAGGCAGGCGGGTGGCGCGCGGTAGCAGTAGCAGTCCTGAGGGCCTCATGCGCCGCTGTTTACCTCCAGCGAACGGCGGGATAAGGGGGGAGGAGACAATTCCCAAAACATCCGCTCTTTCGCATTTCTCCCTCCCCATTGAACTTGCCCGACTTGATTCGAACGACGTGCTCGTCGCGTGTAAACTGCGCCGCGAAGGACTCTCCGTGTTTTTCGAATCCCACGTCTCCCAAGTTCAAGCGCACATCGATGGCACACTAGAATGTTGGAATATGGTACCATGGTCGCTAGTGGTTCAATGCGTGGAACGGAAGCATGGCAGAAATGGGGAACGCACACATTTTTTATTTTAACTGCCTATTTGAATTTTAAGTACGTAGTCTTAAAAGCGCAGAACCACAGCTTATTCAAAATACAATACTGTATGATTTAAATATTTATTCTATTTATTTTCTTTAACGATCGAAAAAATGCGTCATCGGGAGCCTTGGCAATTACATTTGGAACGGGATTACTTACAGCAATATGACGGATTACCTTCTGAAGTTCAGGTAGATTTTTTTGCATGATCACAATTTTAATTTACTTTGCAGAAGACAATTAACTAGTATGGTTTGACCCTTCGCATATGAATACATGTAGACGAGAGAAGTGATAGCGTGACTTTTTAATTATATGCAGTTTTGATAGTAAATTATAAATGTATCCGGTTAATGCGTACACAAATGGATTATGTATTTGAGTTCTTGAGGAAAATGTTTGTCGCACCTATTTCTTAAATATGAGAAATAAATGACATACATGTTCCCCAATGAGGTGTTTGGGATGGGAGAATGGCAGGAATCGTCACGGTACCGTAATGGTTTACCAGAAAAACGCAAAATGTGATTTCCAACGAAGCATTGCATTATTCATACAGTTTTTGGGCAAAATTACGCTCGACAGTCAAGTGGAGTATTGATTTTGGCAAAAAAAATAGCACTTCACCTCCATGCGTCCAAACGTCATATGACGCCAGCTCCTATGGCCGATTGCACGAGTATTTAGTAATGGGATCGATCGATACGAAATCCATTTAGCTATGAAACTTAATACTAACTTCGCGTTTCAGGAACAATCGCTATCATAACATATCTCCCAATGGCCATGGCTTCAAAGCTTAGTTTATTCTCCTTACGCTGAATAAAATATATTTACGTTTATCCTACGAATATAATGTTCTTCCATCCTCAACCGAGCGAAGGCCAAACGCCAAGTCAACGCGAACGGACTAAACCGCGTGGAAGACGCCGACCCCTTGAGTATCCTAGCGAATAAAGTCACTCCAATCGAAATGCTATTGTTCTAACCACATATATGATTGCCTGTGAATGTGGTCCTTGAGAAGTATTTACGGTAAAATTAGAAGGGATTGGGTTAGGAGTTAGTACAACATGAAAGAATGTGGATAGGATACTACAGTAATGAACATGAGATTTGCTGTAATAAAATATCTTTGATAACATACAAAAAAAATAAAGAAAGAAATACATTTTTTAAAGTTCATTGAAAATATTCGAAAAGTAACAAAAACTATGTCCTAATAGAAGAAAACAAAGCTTGTTTTACAGCTTGAGCTTAATCATTGAGTAGCGAGTTATGTTTACATGTACACGGAAATACATGAATATTTTTAAAAACACTTGCATATGCAACACATTGCACATGCATGCATGTTTGATAGATTAATAATTCACTTCCATGGATTTTTAGAGAATGACAAAATTCATTTCAATGCATGAAAAATCATTTCCTATATATCATAAGTTTTTTTGCATGAAGGTTACAAAATAAAAGTTCTGCGTCATTTTTACTTTATAGGGTTATAAATAAGTAGCTGATGAAATAATGTGGGAAGGATGCTTCGGTAATGCATTGTGGATAGTATGAGAGGAAGGGGTAGACGGCAAAAGTCCTGTGAGAATGAGGTGGAATCTGAAGAATAAAGAGAGCATGCATGAAGCAATGCATGAACGCAGTAGAAGCAAGAAGAGGTATGCAAGTGTAGGTCATCATGGAAGAAATCATTAAAAGATAGTCAGTACCCTAGGCCTGACACCAATAACTAAGCTCTTCCACTGTGCCTACCCCGAAAAGGAATGGCGTATGGGGGTATATGTATGCTTATCATGCAATTATAACCTTGTATCTTATTTTGGGGGTGTTTTGTTTCCGCACCGGAAGAGGCTTTGCCTTCATTTCACATCCTGCTGATAACTCTGGAACGCATAAGCAAAGACTGTTTGTGAATTCTATCGAAAATGGATTGATCTGAGAAGCCGTAGTAGCTGAGAGGGAATTTTCCCCTGCTCCTCTCTGAATGACTGATTTCATGCATCGCTGAACTTCACTACGAAGCGAATTTCATCCTCTAGCATAATCTCTTACTCCTGGTATATTACGACAATATTTGTACGGCATTACATATTTTTTTCGGTCTTAAGCAGTTCAATGACCGATTTAATATGTCGTTGATTGACATACATCGAATAACTCACCACTCCGTCCATAAGGCTTAATTTAATTTCTGGGGCCGCAAAATTGGCGAATACTTAGCCCAGTGGGCTATCCTGGTAAGGGTTAATAAGTAAGTTGAGTGCGGTAACCAATTATTCATTTTTTCTTGCATTTAGACTTTATTTAGATCATAAAATGCACGCATTGCACAATATTCCAAATATAACTCTGTAGGAGTCTTAGCTATTTGAAAATACATGCTTTCATCCAGCCAATAGCGGGTGAATGATGGAAGTAATGAGGAGATGTGTTATTTTTTGTCACTAATGTCAAATTTCCAGTAAGCATAAAGTATTTTGAGTAAGGGGAATGTTTTGAGAAAATACACCTTTAAATTTCTGTCTGGATCAGTCAATAATTCTTAAAAAACGAAAACATCACCAACGAAAGTAATACCGTCTATGATACAGGTTTGGCTAATCATACTGCATCTGACATCCAACATATCGTTTAAATAACGAGCACCCTCAGAATCTTGCTTTGGGATACCTTGCAAAGGTAATGTGAAAGATATGTTCAAAAGGGATGCTAATTTATACCCACCCGTTGTATAGTAGCAGCAGTAGGAAGTGTAAGATGATGATACAATCGTCAAAAAGCGATTGATAATCCTATCTTATCAACTACTGTCCCAACATTGATGAAGGCTTTTCAGAAAAAAATACAACAAAATAGATGCATAATTATGTAGGGAATTTTAAAGAAAAGGAGGATAAAATTGCATGCAGGGAGTTGAACATTATAGACTTAGTTGCGTAGGAGCTAGCATTTGGGTGATGAGAGAATAATTCAATTTCGTCTCTCGAACGTTCGAGAAGGCACGATGTATCACTTTCTCCTAGAACCAAGAACGACGGAGAGTCTTGATGCCTAAACTCTCAACTCGAAAAATAACTGGCAGTAAGAGTCACGTGGGAAATGTGCACGATGTCGAGAATGCACTTATAGCAGAATAGTTTCACGTACTGCATACACCCCACCCCACTGCAACTACCCTATACCGGCCGTGCAAAACGGTGCTGTTTCAACGATAATGTCATTTTACGAAGGCTTCTACGTATGGATTACGCAGACAAATTACTCGTCCTTACGCACTACCTAAAGCTCTTAAGGTGGTTGGAAAGATTTTTGTTTATGAACATATTTGAATGACCTTAGCATACGCGTTCTTATTAGTGATATCTAAAGATAAAAGTGAAAACATTTCATCAAACCGATTCGGTATTTTGGTACTTCAAGGCTATTTTAACACGTGACCTTATAGCACATGAAATTATCTCATAATGACTCGATGACATATGTACCGATTTTCTACTACATGCGGAATACTACATTTCTTATCATTATAATTGTTGCTAACCAAACTGTCACGCCGAGGCCAATATTCTAATAAAACATATTCTAATATCATTTTGCCTAAACTTCAAATACCGCGCCGAAAACTCTCTGCCGTAGCGTGATTTAATTATGGAAAAAATATATAATGCAATTCCTGTACCACTTCCATAACTGCAATGTGGTGAATTCCAACGCATAAACAGATGCATTCAAATGAAATTTGGTTCAAGAATGTTTTTAAATTTTAAAATATGCACTCAATGACCCACGATTACCACTTTTCTTTTTATTACTTCCGTGATCCGGATAAACGTCAAGAGCTTTTAACTATTCGTCAACTACGAATGCAATCAATCTTCCTTGCACAATGAGCGCTCAAACGCGGCAGATATTATAAATACACGTGGATTACTCGGAACTGAACGTGACATAGACAACGGGTAACTCGTTTTTGTTCTCGTCGCTTCGAGTGTCTGATTGGTTTAGAACACTAGGGAGGGGATTCCATTTCAACTTCTGCAATTTTCCCCAATTCCAGAGAATATCGGATGATTCAGTGTCTCCCTTCTCAGCCAACGCATCCGTTTGCCTTCCCGTGGTCTTAGTTGTTCATCCGGTGGAGCAATCGCTCTTATTCCTCCAAAGTAACTTATTCTTCCTTCTACATTTCTTTTCGAGAAATTCCGGACGTATGTGGTTTTTCTGCGCATAAGAGTATTCGCGGACTTTTTGGTACTATCTGCATTGATTCCGTTCGTTGAAGCCGGAATTCTCTGGTGAAACGTTGCTGAACAACACCATCCATCGAGAAGAAGTGTAGACCATGTCTACGTAAATGTCCAACGAGTACAGAGCGCTTTTAAATACGCGTTTTCGGCATTATCAGGTATGTTGTAGCATTTATGTAATTTCTTTCAATTTTGGCGTTGTTGTGTGAGTGTGTGAAGAAGGCAAAATAATTTTGATACAAAACGGTAGATAGAGCTGGATTCAACAAAGCTGAAGCATTCTCCAAAAGCAAATCAATCTCAATCTAAATAGTAAAACAAATCTACTAGAGTGATGGCAGTTTTACGTCATGCTTCAGAAAGTGATTTCCAAGCGTAAAAACCGGTCAGTAATAGAATCTAAGCCTGGACTGAGGAAGTAGCTTCACACACTGCATCCAATTTTTGTTATCATTCCTGTTTTTTTCAGGACTGAAGCATTTTATTTTACGTACCTATATTCCTCATATTTCATCCTTTACCATTTCCTAAAAAATGCGGCTACAATTTATATTCTTTCATTGCGTAGGAATAGCTTCATTCCTCGGTGCACATCATACTATGTATATATTCTCCTGAAAAATACCGGCACATTTGCTTTTATTTCTAGTGTTTATGGTTTAATATGACCTTCATTCTTATTTTGTAATTAAATTGATGTGTAGGCCATTCAAAACTACTCAATCAAAACATTTCTACTGGCTCATTTACGTGGTTTTCAAGTTCATGAAAATAATTTTGAATATTTAAGCTTTTCCCATTTTTGTGTTTTCATCTCGGACTTTGGATTATATATACTAGTTTTCCTAGACTTTCAGTTGAGTGTGTGCCCTCGACGAGCAATGAAATTGTTAATAAACATTTCCTTTACTAAGTCATATTTCAGTCTCGTGCAGTCATTTGCTGAAGTCTAGCCCCTCTGAAGCTGTGATTGGTATTTAATGGGTATTTTTTATGTTTTTACTGCAATTTACTTTTTTATTACATAGGCCAGAAAACTTGATATTTTTTATAAATTTTAGTGACACACGCTGACTTTATCCAAGATACACTAGATCGATAACCGGTTGAGGAACATTGCTTTGATTGGTGGTTCTCGGTACTCCCCCTCTTCTTGAGGGATAAACTAAACCAAATAAGTTCGTACTGCCTGCTGAAAACTTCCAACACGACGCGCTTTCATGCTTTTAAGTCACGCAAAAGCGTCGACACCCGTCAGTTTTCTTTGGATACTACGGCATGATTTGGTTCATTTTATTCCTCGACATCCTCTTCTACTACGACTCGCCCTAACTGGATATTAGACGCATCGCCTTTGGGGAAATACGACATTTCTAATCGACAGTGATTTAGTATTATTCCCCATTTTATAATGACGACCTACTTTTAGCGCACACCTCTCGGATAACTCAAACAGGGTTAGGAATTAGTGGGCGATGAATGAATCGTTATGTATTTGAAAAGAACGAGCTTTTTTTGTTTCACAACTTTAATATGAATAATGAGAGTCAAATAAGTAAACAGATATATGATAGTAGAGTGCATAACGTAAGAAGAAGGGGTAAACCGAGAAATTCATGAGCGAGTGAGGTTGAAAAGGTCTCTTAATAGGAGGAATATTAGAAGTATGAAGATCATGAGAACGTGTATAAAGCAATCTATGAGTGTAGCAGAAGCAAAGCAGGTCAGCAATGATAGAGAAGTATGGAGGATACTATTAAAATTAAGCTAGTTTTCTAGTTCTAACTCAGAGAATTGAGGTCCTTTGGCTATACCTAACCCGAAAGGTATCAGCGTGATGGGTATGCATGTATTTTATGAAATAAATATTATGAAATTTTCCACAATGTAAATGTACTTTTGACTCTAGTTCCAATGTTGATACATCATCGTCAAATGGGGAGTCACCTGAAGATGATGTATCAACTTTGAAACCCGGGTCACAAGTAAGTTTATATTGTGGAAAATTACACTGGTTTATTTTCATAATATTTAAATTCCATTCAATTTCACGTGAGTTTCCGGATAACACATGTCTGTAACATGTCATAATACTACACATGTTCACACATGTTATTATGACCACATTGGCCGGTTTGGCCTCTCGATAAGTGTTAATAAGAAAGTGTGGAATACCACAAATTTGCTTACATTTTTTGAAAACGCCGTTTATGACTCATTTGACCTTGCTTGGTGGAAGGCATATGACCTCTTAATGTACAGGATGGCATTGAGCTGGGTATCTTTGTGGGGTGAGGGAATTAGTTGGAGACCATTTGATACTCAAAATCTCCTTTAATAGCTAGGAAATTATTACTTAAACTGAACATTCCCTCGTAGGTATTCATCAAACATACCCGTTGAGCGAAAGCTATCTGCGTTCCTGCGCATAAGCCGTGAAATTTCAGCCGGACATGTCAATTCCTCGACAACCTAATGACTAAGAAGTGCTTAAAATGGTTAAAATGGTCACGATGCATTAACTCCGGAAAAATTTTCATCTCTGCGAAAAACTGCCACAAAGTTTTCGTAATGACTCATTTTTTGCATTAACTTTCTTTCCGCTAAATGATCAACTCCAAGTCTGGTTTGAGATGAGAAAATAGAGATAATATTCCATGATAAAAAAGGCGTTTGGACGTTTAGAATGAATGCATTCACAGCAGTGGAGCCAGCTTAAATTCCTAAGTCAACTTCGATTTCCCATGTTGTGGTGATAGTTTCCCATGTTGTGGTATAGTTTCCTATATTGTGGTGGATTCTATCCGGATAACGTCATCGCTTAGTTTTAGGTGCGGGTATCCCCTGAGGCAGCAGATTTGAATAGTCCCCCTGTCTTGATCCTAGGATTAGAATCGGACAAAGCAGGTAATTGGTTAAGGCCAAGTGATTGTTAGCCCCCGGGCCGGTCCTAGGCACAAGCGACACAAACGATCGCTGAGAGGGGCGCGAAAGCGTGACAAAACAGTAAATATACACTAATTTTTTTGCAAATATACAACAAGTCAAAAACAAAATTCTAATCATAATACAATTATAAACCTTTTTCAAGTAACTGATGCTGATTTTCCTGCCGATAATTCTGGTAGAATATATACTCCGGCAAACTATAAATGAAAATTATCTAACTGAGAAGAAATCCGCTGATTTATTCTGCTTCAAAAAATTGTATTTTTTGTTGTTGTTGTAAACAGTTTTTAACATTTTCGTGCTAAAAGTATCTCACTTTCAGGCATATCTGGATTTTCAGACTAGCGAAATATGTTCGTATTTCTAGCCCAACACGAGAAATCCCCAAGCCATATAAAAGCATAACAATCATGGCGAGAATTACATCTGCGTTTGCACCTCGGTAAAACAGCTGATGAAAATCAAAGACTCATTCATGCTTCGAGTGAACATTGTTATAAAGTATTAAAAAGGCTGCTTTGTGTAACTTAATTCCTTGGTACTCCGGAATTGGCATTTCTAAGAAAAATAGTAACACTCTTTAAAAAGAATAACGGGAATTTCTAGAAATTAATAGTGCACATTGCCACATTTGATGCTACCTTGAAAGAACATTTGCAAAGAGCAAGTTCTCATGAAGCCAATGTTCATTTTCTTGGTATAAACATACAAAATGAATTTATCACAGTGGTATCAACAAGTAGTCAAGATTATATTTACATGAACTTAAAATAGCATCATACTACTCAAGTTTTATTAGACTGTACCCGATAATAGTTTGTTTTGTTCAAGCAGAGTCTGGTGAATAAATAGCTATTAAAGGACATTTCCTTGGTTTTATTCTAGTTACAGACACTACTGGTAAATATCTAACAGACATTCTCTTGAACGAGTTGATAAAACGGCAGGTTCGTTTGAAAAATATGCGAGGACAAGGGTATGCTAATGGTTCCAATGTGAAAGAGAAAAGATAAGAGTTCAAAAATGAATCAAATACCTTAAACCTTGAGCTTTTTTCGTTCCATGTGGGACCCATTCATTAAACCTTGTCGTGAACGATGCAGCGCTGTCATCCAGTCGCTGTCCATTTCCTCAGCTTGATTCAAGAGATATTCAATTTTTTTCTGCATCTACCTATGGATGGGGTATTTTGAAAAAGCACCTATCTAGCTGTAAAACGTCTCAGCGATGCCCGATGTGAAAGTCGAAAAAAATGTATTGGAACCTCTTCGATACTATATTGTTCAAGTGTACGATGCTGTTTATGAAGCCAGTGAACATCATGAAACTGGAAGACACACTGCAATTGGAATCGCATAAAAATTACAAAAATTTAAATTTCTTTGTTGCGTAGTGGTCTGGTACGAATTTTTATTCAAAATCAACAAGTTTAGTAAAGTTCTCCAAAAGAATACTGTAAATTTACAAAGTGCCATAGATCTAGTTGAAAGTTTTTGCAGTTTTTTTTGAAGAAAATGAGATTGAAGAGGGGTTCAATAGCGTGTAAACGGATGCAAAAGAGCTTGCCAACAAACTTGGATCTCATTCAGATTTTGAAAAATAAAAGCATATCCGTTCCAGGAGAGTGGACAAGCATTGCACACCCGAAAAATCCGTGAGCTTTCCTCTACCATCCACTACTTGGTCTACCCCTTCCACGCACGCCTTCACCTGCCTGACGTCACTCAGTTTAGGTGACTGCCACCAAGTTTCGCTATCACTATACTCGCTTAACCATCGATTCTCGTTCAAATTACCTCTGCGGTTCCAATATATTCAAAAGCTTATTTGGTTTGTGCAGGTAATTCTTAGCTCGGAAATGTGTATCGTAAAATTTACATGTAATTACTCTAAGTGGAACTCGACTGCAGAGGTCAGCCGCATCTGTGCCGAAACAATGGTAAATAAAGGCCATAAATCCACAATTTTACGGTCATACATTTCCTACTTTGTAAACAATAAGCGATTAAATGTCTTAATTTGAGCCTTGCGCGCAAACGGACCGCGGCCAAATTGAGACTTCTTTGACGTCATACCCCTTACTCGGGAATCATTGTGGGGTTTGTTTAAATTCATTCTGGGTTTTATCTTCAGCCTTGAGCTGTGAACATTCAGTACAACAGGCTAATATTCAGGCCAAATAATGCCGAAATTCGTCAAGCTTCTTCCAGATAATATCCATGGCAAAAATAAGGTGAAAAAGAAGAACTAGGGCTTTGAAGAATCGAAAGAAAATACTAAAAATCTATACCTACCTATAGTGTTTTTTGTACCTGCGAATCACTAAAACGATAGTAATTTTATCAATCCTGCAAAGAACCAAAACGAACAGGGAACGACACACCGTACATCAACGAATAAAAAGCAATGGATGGCTATAAAAGCTGAGAAGTTAGAAAAAAAAGTACCCAACCGCTACTCGAACCAGCGACCTTCAAATTATGAGGGAATAACTTTACCCCACCACCATAAGCATTACAATCAGGTTTCACCATACATAATTGTTAGTCGAACAGAACGCGGAACACCAAATCCACTCCGTCAGGAAGAATGCAACACCGTAGAAAAATATGTCCACTTGTCGTTCCTATGGATTGTAGTAGAGCCCATTAAATACGCATTACCTTAACAGGTGCTCTCGGTTAGCTTACAGTCATGAGTGCTGAGACGGCGATCAAGATTTATCGAACGACGTCGAATAAGGAAAGGGCACTAAACAAAACTATTATCCTGTTATGCGCCTGAATTAACTTTCCTGGTATCCATAAATAACACCGTTTGAGGAATGCACGTTGCGTGATTTCAATTGTGACGCAATCGGAAGCCACTCAGCGAAGTTGGCGGACGTTCAAGAGCTGCCTATAATTCAATGGATTGCTTTAAACTTCCGTCACGGAAGTGTTTGCATTACACGTGATATATTTTGGAGAAAACATTTGAGTCATTAAGGATTTGAAGACCTCACATGACCACCTTTCCAGTTGAAAGATTTTCAGTCTCGATTCACGGTCATGCGATATTTTTTTCATGGTCACCATGCAGCTCCGATTTTGGAAGATTTTTTTGTGTAAGGGAAGTCAAACGTTAGGGGAATGCGTAAAATTAACCCATACCAAAAAGTGTAGGTGTCTGGAGGTTGGCCTCGTTCCTATTGCATTATCGTCACCGGTCCATTCAATTTATTCCCAAGCTCGAATGGTGAAGTATCTTGCGGACTTTCGAACGACTGCTCCACTTCGGGAATGACGTTATATTATAATTTACCTACTTTTTTAAACTAGTTTTTCAGGGCCATTGAACCAAAATTCCATTTTTTAGCCACGATGAAGATTAGAGTGAACCAGTAATGGTTTGACATGGTACCATCACAGGCTAGGTACCTGTATTTTAATTTTTTTTAAATAATAGGTGCTTTTAGTGGATATCATGAATAAAAGCATTTTCTTATCAAAATCCGTACAGAACTAATACAATGCCAGGTCCGTTATGACCAACTCTATGACCCAAATGTTTTCTCACGACTTATTATAACAAATGAGATATCCCGCACTTCCTTTTATGCCGTTCAATGCGCAAATATCGCGTCCCCTGATGACATGCCTTAGCTCCTAGAGAGCCATTAAGATATTAAAATATGCATATTAGTCTGCCAATGTTTTAATCACTACCTTTTAAACGCCAAGGAATCACGTACTGCGCCACTTATATTCAATTAACAATGCACTTTGACTTGAATAATTACAGTGACTTTCCTATTGCTAATTGTACCCTCATTTCACCATATTTCAATAACTCCTAAGAATTCTCTTCCGGGTTATTGAAATATGGTGAAATTGAAGAAGAAAGCCTTCTCACATCAGTTGCATGATAAAAATTGCGTCAGTATAAGACAAGTAAGTCCGTTTTAGACTCCCTGCCGACGAAGTCTCAAAATTGACTCAACCATTCACAATACTCATTCTTGAGCATTCTTATTTCAGCGGTGGTGTGTCACGACTGTGATCGCTGGAAAACATAACTTACAATCAAGTGGGAGTGACCAATTGTGAATGGATACTCTAGTACTTTTCCATTTGACGTACAGAGGTCATCCGCAAGGCCAGGTTCTTGCGTATTAAAGCGCTCGCATTGTATGTTAAACTGAGGAAATAAAGGTTTTTTTTCAGGGAACGTCCAATTCTTTCCTTTGTGACGACTTATACAGCTCATTGCATAGATATATTTTTTGCGAGAGGATATTTGAATAATGTGCTTGGATTTATCAAGCTTTTTCTCTCTGGAAGAACGATGGGAGTATTTTTTTCAAATCATTTAGCGCGCATTAAACCTAATAAAAGATGTGTTCGTGCTAATGTGACCAGCAACCGATTTAGCGTTCGTGGGTTGAATGCCTTCACAACTTTCACAAAGTAAATACAAGGAAAATGCTTCCCCCGAGGGTTATTTCGAAGTTTACCAGGAAAATTCATGTCTAGGAATTATGGTTACGCCTAAAATATGCAATAATTATTATAGGCACGAAATGTTAATTCTAGTGCATAATTTATATTTTTGCTATTTTTATCTTTAAATAATACTGTTCATACTTACAGATATCTCGGAAAAATACTTCGTATGAGTTTTGAATGGCTAAAAAAAGTCTGAAATCAATTATAGCTAAGGCAATAATCGAATGTGAAAGTCGGAAATCGTAGAGCATTAAAAAATTGCGAGATGTCCGTATTTTGTTTTCAATGTACACCGTATGAGCGGCATTTAGTCCACAGCGAGTTAGAATACTAAATTCAAATCACGCTTAAGCACTATATGCTTCCAGCAATGATATTCCCCTATTAATCAAATACCGAAAGACTCAATTCCCGTGTTCCTAATTGAAATTGTAAACCATTTTCAGGTTTTAAGGAAATTTAAGGAAATCAAACTTCATACCAATGCAGATAATAAGACAAAGAAGAAACTAATTTGCATGCAGTGTATATTACTTCTTCCATTTATTATTCTTGTGCCTTACGTTTTACTCTGCTGATACAAGCCAAGGATGGACAAAACAAGCACAACTAATTTTTTTCTCTTCAAAATATTTCCTCCCCCCTGCCGTACGAATAAATGTAAAATGCCTCCTCACTGCACCAGTTCTCCTCCCAAAACAAAGGAATGTCAAAGGTATTGATGGAAGTCTGCTCAGAAATTACTTCCTAGTTTTGCTCGAACTTAATTCATTCGTGCCTAACTTCGAGCGACTATTTCAATGATTAGTCACCAGTAAACGACCATCATTTCATCATATAATTCACTGGAGAACAATCTTCGGCTATTTGACGAGCGACTGAAATTTATCGAAAATATTTCTCTCCCATTTCTCTAAACTTGAGCTGATATCAACCCAGTGTGACGAAAAAATCGTTTTTATTTCGTATGCGAAATATAATGAACGAGTACGATCGAAGATCCTTGCCGTGGAAATACATGTAAAGAGCTATAGCGTGCGGTAACATCAAACAATTTAAATGCCGTTTTGGATCACGTGATACTTTCAAATTTTTACATTTCATTAGGCTTTTTAATTATTTATGCCTGCGGCTGACGCATGTATATATGGATTTAATGATTGAGATCGATAGAAAATTTTCTGACACGCAGGCTATTCAACTATGAAGAAAAAATTTGATTCAAGTTCTCATGTGGTCTTCTACCCAAATAACCAACCAACCTTTCCCGTTTCCCTGCTGTGGCAACTTGAATCGTGACCGAACCGAACAGTTAAGTGGTCTATCTCAAGCTTTCAAACGCTCGAGTACCCCTCTTTGAGTATGGAAGCATGCACGTGTTAAACGTGCGCGATAAGCGAAATGCTACTGCTTTCTTTCTGAGGAGGCACAAGTGCTTCTCATGTGTCGTAAGTCTACTGCCGTCAGGCCGTTCGTCGACCTGAAGTCGCTTCGAAGGGAAATATTTCGGATACCCCCAAGGTTGCGGGCCAAAACCCGGATAACAAAGGGGCTTAACTAATAAGTGACTTATGGGCTGTTGACTGTCGAGAATCTAGCTTCCGCGAGTCCAAAGGGGAGGGGGAGAGTCAAGAAAAGCTTGTTAGTGGAGTGCGGGAGAGAAAAGGAAGAATTGCCGAGGTGGTGTTTGTTGCTGCCTGCCTGAAGGGGGAAGAAAACAAAGGGAAGGGTGGGGGAAAGTGGTGGTGACCCCCTTGAGAATACACGCACTGTCTGCAATAGGTGGTCGGATTATCGCGGCGGTCTGGGTACTGGATTTCCGCGTGGAGGGCCTGGGTTCGATACTCTGTGAGTATTGAGCAGAGTAGCTCTCGCGAAAGATCCTGGCGCTGGAGTGGACGAATTTTGGGACACGGACTACGGAACTTTGAAAATCCTGAGAAACGGTGGAGGAAGCTTGTTTCGTGTGGAGGGTCAGTCAGAAAACCTAGCTAATTGCTGCCAACACAAGCGCGCCTCGACAAGTGAGATTACGCCCCACTACTTGCCGTCCCGTTTCGACTCGTCTCACAATGAGATCTCAAGTTTGGGTCACGGGTAAAGTCATAGCGATGGGTGATTTTTAACCACTTGCCTTGCGTGTGTGTCCCTAGTGCATTATACGCGAAGTACATAGTCTACCCTCATCTACCCCTACTCTGCCTCCTCTTCCCCTCCGTCCTTTTCCTTCACCCTCTCCACTTCTACATCTCCTCCTTGCCGCACAGGTCTGCACCATGAACTTTTGCGATAGCTATAATTCGACCCTTTGATGGGTGATTTGAGGAAAGCACAACATGAACAGTAATCCGAAAGAGTATCCTTGGTCCCGTTTGCGTCTCCCGTTAACAGCAGGCTGATATCGGCGCCTGGTTTCTTTCTATTTCTATTTTCCGCATATAACCCTTCCTTTGCCAACCCACACACCTTTCAGTGACCTGATTCAAGAGATACTAGAAACTTGAACTTGAATAATGCCTTCGATGTGATGTCTCAGCGTCGACAATTCTCTATCATTCGATTGCTTTTTGTAATGTTTATTAATGTTATCTATAGGCTGCAGGCGCTTGATATGCGAGTTTGGAGGAGTATGGAGAAAGTGCAGTGGACGAATATGAAGACAAACGATAAGTGCTTGGCACGGTGAATGAGGAGAGGAGATTAGGAGAAGGTAGAGTAGGTGATTGGAACAGGTGATGACGGGCGAAGGCATGCTGAAGGCCATGATGGAGGACAAGATGTTGAGCAAGCGTGGAAGGGGAATAAAAAGAATAGGCTTTGTGGACGACATGAAAATAGGTAAGACGTATGCTGAGATGAAGGGAGAAATTGAGCGAGGATAGGGGCCTTCGCCTGAGAAAACCTAAAGGATTTTTACTCTATTACACTTAAGCGAAATAACATTTAACGCAAAATTCACTGAATTTGGTCTCAACATGGTAAAAAAACATCTCACCTTTCCAAAGATAGCAAAATATCTGCCAATTACGGAATTTCTTTTGGAGATATTATCAAAAAATACCAGCCATTTTCAATATGAAATGGTACAGGTATGCACTCTGGAGATAAATGAAAAAAATGAGAAATTTGTTACTCAAGGATTTCGTCAAAAATTGAACCGTTTTTATTTTGTATGCGCTCCCAACAATGTTTGGAAATTAATCAATTGCCCACATCATTTATGTTTACAGAATTGCAAAAAAAATATCCGGATGTTAAGACATTTTCAAAGTACCTACGGCGTGAAAAAAAATAATCAAGTTAAAGACTTGTGTATAATTAGTTAAATACTGATAATTTCAGTCATATAAAGCAATATTTTTCAGCCATAAATATAATAATATTTTTCTCATACTCCTTACGGATGCTGAAATTAAAGAAATAAAAATTCGAATATGGTCTCAATTATGACTAGAGAAAATCTCGCTCAAACCACCTTAACCGGTAGATTGTCCTAATCACCATCATGGTGGCCAAATTTCGTCATTACGGAGACTCGAAAATGCCGAGGCCTTCCTGAATAGGAATCCAGTTGTCGGTCGCCTCCTCCAAATGACCTACCAACCAACTCCACTCCCTTCTACTCCACCTTTCACTCCAATCCTTATTCCCTCCCTCCGGACCGCTCTTTCTGATCAGACTTAATTTAAATTGATGACGACGTATCTTGGCTGGCTCTTAAGTTGGTTGGGGAAATTTGGGTTAATTGACAGATTTACGTGAAACTTTGCAAGCGTCTTCTCATTACTGATATCTACAGATAAAAGTGAAAAAATTGTACCATATCCAATTTGGTTTTTTGATAATTCAATGCTATTTTAACTCGTAGCCTTGTGGCAGATTACACATGTTTTGTAATTATTTTATTAGATATTCACAGATTTTCTTATAAGCGCGAAATAATACATTTCACATTGTTTTTTATTGTTGATAAAAAATATCACTGAGTTCATTAATCGAGAACAGCATATTACAATTTGATTTCTTCTAAATTTCGACTACCACGCGCTAAACTCATAGTCATAACATGCTTTAATTTAGGAAAAAAATGTAAAATATAATTCCTTCATCATTTCCATTACTGTCTATATGGTGAGTTCTAACGCAAAAACAGATGCACTTGTGAGTGAAATGCGGTCAGACAATTTTTTTTCGACTTTCCGAAAAAATTATCAAAATGTTTACTCGATGACCCACGATTACCGCTCCTGCCACCTTAAGGGTGTTCCAACGACAACGAAGCCGAAGAGACCGCGACAGAGGGGCAGAGGATCCCGTCCGATAAAAAAACCGAGAAGAGTCAAGAGAGGGGAAGTGCCGTTAGACTGCTTTGGATGGCAGGCACCAGGGTTGAGGACGAGGGAGAAGGGGAGGTCGTTTGAGGACTGGGGAGGGGGGTGAGGACGTTGAGTTTGTGGTTTGATGTGGGGGAGGAGGGAGGAGGAGAACTGGGCTGCTTTGGGAGGGAGGGGGGAGGGGAGCGAGACCACTTATGTTCCCCCGGGGGGCGGGGAGGGGGGGAGTGAGTAAAGTTGGGAGCGGTGTTGGATTGGCGAGTCGAGGAGAGGTAGGGAAGTTGCCGTCGCGGGTGCCGCCAGAGGGGCGGAGGAGGAAAGCGGAGCATGGTGGGCTCTGGGAGGGGGGCTTGAGGGGAGGTTGGTAGTGCGACCTCCTCCTCCGATAGCGGCGGGGAACCCGACCACAATCCTACAGCTGCACAGCGCCGCTATAGACACGAGCGAAACACACGCTTGCTTGGACGTCAAATGGAAAAAGGTCCCCCGCACGGGGAATACCCACCTGGAAGTGCGCTGTTGTGAGTTTGTGTTTTCGGGAGGGAGTTCGCCTCTTTTTTTTTCGAGTCTGGTTCGGCTGGCTCGTCGTTCGGAAAATAACAACTTGTTTTGCGGTCCACATGGAACCCAGAATGGATACCTAAGGATTTCGGTTGCCACAAGGTAGGGAAGATGCCACTTTCATACTACCGGGGTTTGTGATGATGAAGTCGCTTCCACCATCGTGATCAAACTACACCCACCTCCCTGAACACCCCGTAATAGGAAGGCAGGGACCAACAACCTTGTTGTCCCTAGTCACCAGGGATGAGGATGTATGACAACTTTTGGGTCTGAAATGTTATCTGGTCATTCGATGATTTTGCCCATTTTCTCTCCTGCGAGGCTCTCGAGTGATATTTAGGCCTCATGTAAACTTTGGTGCTAATTGGTGTCCGATGGAGATCTTCGTAAAAGACGATGAAGCACGCCTTGTGATTCTGATCTCGTGGAATTCTTTTGTGGACGCAATTGCTGTGGTTGATTTAGGATGATATTCTGTGCCTTTGTGTCTCGCTTGTCGAAATCATCGAGTTTATGAACGTTGCCGCCCGTGTGAACTCAGAACTGTTTTTGATTCCATTCCGCAGAACGAATCAATGCTAAATATTCTCGTAAAATCCAAAATAAAGGTTATATGTGCATACATTTCATTCGTGTGTTTAGCAGTCTCCGACCGCGGTCACCAGTTTCGTTACTCACCGTCCCGGCGACCGGAAGGTCGCGGGTTCCTATCCCAACTCGTAATGGATATTGTGTTTGTGTTAGAATTGTAGAATTTGGTTAGACAGTCCGGTATTGCATTAAGAACTGCAGCACCAAAACACACAAACCTATTTCTTGTCTCTAAATGTCGCAAATGGACAACCTCGCAGAGATGTCGGCAAGCAGGCGGACAATGTTATTGTTTCAGAAATGCAACTTTCGCCGTTAGCATGAAAAAAAGAAAGCCTTTTGACTTTCTTAATCTCATCGTCCACTCCTTCGTAATATTCTCAGGGAAGAAAAAAAAGAAGTGCATTCTCTTTCCTTAGGGAAAAAAAGAACGCAAATTAAGTGAAAGCAAAGTGTTTTCCTTTTAAAATCCTATGAGAGCCGTAGAAGTCGGTCGAGGCCTTTGCACCAGTTGAAGACGTTGATCCCCATGGGAAATGGAACCAACTTTCTCCTGTTTCTTCTTATCAAGAGTAAATGACATATTAGTACCCACAGCATATGTCTGCAGTTGTCAAGGAAATGCTTAACCTTTTCCGTTCGATAGAGAATGAGTTAGACACGGGACAAATGCATTTCTCTACATTCTCTGTTGCATTGCATCGACACTTGACAAAGTTGTTCTTAATCATCATCTAAATGAATGTTAAAATGTTATTACATTTTAATCGCACTCTGCCTGTAAACAACGTAACCTTACTTCTTTGTTTTGAATTCAAATTTATCTAAACCTAGAGACAGACAACCACAATGTGCGAGAAGTCGCTCTGCCTATGAAAATAGAAATTTAGTATCGCTGTGAAAGTCTGTGAATGAATGTTGGTCATAAGGTCATTCCGGTGTCGTAACGATGCATTCTGGCGCGTGGATAGAGGTAGAAGTTTACGTTTTGTATGCATTGTGCATCACTGTTAACAGTTGGTCCCGCTGACTAACATACAATCGTGATTTTCTAAAGGGACCGCTGACGTAAGTGGCAGCCATTATTTCTGAAGGCGCACTTGGAATAAATTAAAGGTCGTCTTTTATCATTTGAGCTTTCGTAACTGTCCCAATCTTCTTTCGGGCAGTGTTGTGGGCTTCACTTGCAAGCTACGCTACCTGTGCGCAGTAAGCGGATCTTAGAATGATCGAATAGTTTCTCGATATATCTACTTACCCTAAAAAAACAGCGGTAATCGGATGTTTGGGATGTTGTCGTAGCAACGATAATCAAGGAAGTAACGGATGTTAATGCCATTGTTTGGTGACAGAGTTAATATTAGGATGCGTTTGTTTCACGTTTTGCTTACATATTTTATCCTATAACTGCACACTTAGTCGAATTCATATGATGAATAATCGATTGGCAAACTTGAATTGATTAAGAATAATCTAATATCCCAAATAAAAATTGCGACAAGTTAAATATAAACGAATTATTGTATTGAGTACCTGTGCGTTGAAATATTTCGGTTCGAAATATGGACGAGCATCATTAGATTAATCCGTACATGTTGGATAGGAGGCGAGCGAGGTTGTGAGCACGTATTGCACTGTGCCTAATGAGAGCCAAATTTCTTTTCGCAGCTGGGATCATAATGGACCTCTTTTTTTCCTTTCTTATGGAATGATAGGGTGTTTTTCGTGATTATAATTACAAGAGGATAAGAGTAAAACTTAGTTAATCACAAGAGGATACTAGCAAAACCTAGTTAAGCATAGTTAACTTACTTAAAACCTAAGTTTGTCCCATTCTGAACTTGAAATTGAATGACGGTACTTGGTAAATTCATTAGAGTCAAGCTCAACTTTGTGAAAACTCGTCGTTGCACAATAGACAAAAACGTAAATATCACAGAATGCAAATATCAAGGAAACTTTCAATGAACGACCTGTTTCAAGAGGAAAACAAAGTTTTATCTTTAGTTTTACGGTACTCAGTATTTAATTTAGCAATGAAAAGCTTAGTAATGTACTGATGGCAAATGTTGATAGTAAAATATTACTTATGCAAAGGAATGGTCATAGGAATAACTTAAACCTTTTCTCTAGCATCTCCAGTAGGTAACTCTCCCTGTGACAAACCCTGTAAAAGTAATAAATGGAAGCATATCATCTTAATCTAGCCTTGGTACCAATTTTTATCGCTGGTTTTAGAATGCATCACTTATGGGAATCATACGAACACCCGTTGGTGTTTGGGGATCTGGTTGGTTCGGTGGCGGGAGTACTGGCTTTTACCCTGAAGGTCCGGGTTCACTCCCCTACTAGATGGGGAAATTTTTCAGTGAAATCCCAATCCCTACTTTGGGTGTCAAGTGGAGAGCGCTTCAAGACGTAGTACCCTGTACCCTGGGACGCTAAACTGTGGTCACCATGGCGCCTCTGTGAAAAGCAAGGCAACCCTTCCCTAACAATCACACACACACCTGTTCTTAATGGCTGACATTACCTCAGTTTTCGGTCGCCTCCCCAAATAATCAACCAACCGTTGGTATTTCATTACTATCACTTTCATTAAAACCCCTGAAATTCTTCCTACGGTCAACCCATGAAACGGACTACTTGACTGCTCGTGGGGTTTTCTTCCAAAAGTATATAGTACTATTCCCGTTTTAAAATGTTCAAATATTATATAATTTATCATATTTAGGGTTTTCAAGGACCTGTTATTCATTTGCATTTTCTGCAACGTAATAATACAACTTTGCATGTTGCCAAAACATTGTAATAAATCAGGCATTTGAGTATAATATTTCTACTTATTTCTAGTGAATCATATACAATTTAAACTTGCAACTGCTCATTTAGTGCTAACGGGTAATGATAAATCAGGAGAGGACGTTTACAATACGATTTAAGGTATTATATCAATACTTTTGTGAAATTACTACACATAAATTTGTGTTAATTTCAGTTGGAGAACGTGAGTTTTAGCCATGATTTACTTTCAATTTCACACGTTTATGTTTTTACAGCCGTAGTTCTACACTTTCGAAAGCGTACGTTCATGAAAATAGAGCAAACATAACTCGTTTTGTTACTCGTGCTACTGATATCCTTTGAGCAGTCAAAATTACTGCTTCCAAGGTAGTAAGTAGGAACATTTCCCAACACCAAACAAATTAAGTCACGGAAAAAACATCAAAGCTTGCCTTCTGTGGAAAACTTCAGACAAAGATAGGAAAACGCACGTTTTCTCAAGGATGAAGTGAGTCATCACACAAGAGTAGTGATAATAGGAAGTCGAAAAGCAGTCATAATTACTGCCTCCGGGGTGCTAGGGTTTACATTCCAAGCCTAAAACTCTTTTAGATATTCTCTTGAGTGGAAGAAGCATTTTAGTTCTATAGTGACGCCGCCGAAAGCCGAAGTTATTACTCTTGCTCAATGATATTCCTTCCTTGCTCAATACCTTCGGCACTACAACGGGAATACCAGAAGCATAATTCGAAGCAGCTTCGGATGCGTGTTCAAAGTGGTCAAGTCGACAATTAAGTAACTTCTCAATAGAAAGAGTAAAACAATTGGCCATCAATCAAAACTGTAGCCCGTGCTTGAATTTTACAATGAAAAATATCTTTTCTCGATTGGAATGTTTTTTTCAAGTTACGGATGCAATTATGATTATTTTACTGTAAAATATTTTTATTAAAAGCTAAGCTTAGTATGTCATTTAAGAGTGTTAAAGCATGCCAAAGTGCCGATAACCAACAATTGAGATCCTTCGGGATCTTAATGAACGAATCTATCACCAGAGGATTTTTGGTGAAGTTAAGAGTATGGCATGAATAAAATTCTCATTATGATATAAACATAGCATAATGATACTTTTATTTATGCCATCCTCTTTCGGTTGTAGCACGAAAAAGAGGCTTCGGGAATCCTATGTCGCGTTTTCTACTTTCTAATTCCCTGAAATACGATCCACGAGAAATCTTCGTTATTTCTTCTCATCCTTCCATAGTGGAAAGCTCGAAACTTTTGGAATTCCATTAAACGGTTAAATGAATTTACTATATGAAATTTATTTCTTTTTGTAATAACAATAAACAAAAAGTACGTTCTCCTAAAGCTGAAGTTGACTGCTCTCTTGCTCCAAGATTATTTGTGATATTGTTTGATTGTTGCTTTCTTTGGAAATGTGCTCATTATTTTGAAGCCATGTTAGGGTAATGTCTTTTAAATGTATCAAATTAGGTTTGTTGTTTCTGCTCCACATATTTCTATTCCTTTGCTTACACATAAACTACTCCGTAAAGCGCTCAAATCGTCTAGTGTATATATGTACTACTTCTAGATTAGTTATTTTATTTTGATGAACTTGTAATTATCATGGATGAATATTTTGGAAAAAGTTGGTCATACTTCGTAGGGGATATTTCCTTCACAACAATTTAACTATCCATATTTTGTATTGGAAATTTTTGTTGTATTTCCCTACTTTCAATTGTTATTTAAGTCGTGATTAAATGACGTGGTATTCATTGAAGCATTAAGGTCATGATGACGAGATTGTCACGAGCTAGACATCGATTGAGAATGTCGGAGCATAGATGTTTAAAAGAACGCTGTGACTCTTAGTACATATATGTCATCGAAAATATGTCATCAATAAAATAAAATCAACTGTGTCGGGCGAGATATGGTGGAACAGCATATTATAATAAATAAAATAGCTGTTGTACTATCAACAGTTTTACTTTTTTTTATTTCGACGCGTTTCAACACCTCGTCGTCATCGTTAGGATAACTGAATATTTAACAAACAACAGGCCTTTTATAAAGTCGGTAGGAAAGGAATAGGTGAGTGGGAAGGGTTTCAAAGTGGATTTTAAGGTCCAGTTGTCCTGACGATGACGTCGAGGCGTTGAAACGCGTCGAAATAAAAAAGTAAAATTGTGTACAACACCTTTTTTTATCTATAATAATCAATAAAAGTTTTCAAACGGAGTGCAGTCGCTGCCCTAGGAAATGGGTGCCATTCATCTTCCGCTATCTGGAGTAAGGTACGAATAGCCAAATAAGGAGCATAAGAAGTACCTTTACGAGTCTTTAGGCGAAAATCCTAAATGGGTTGATCACTTCAAGGCCGCCGAACAATACGCTTGCAATACATGTCACCCGGATGTATCAATGTCTGCCAAAACATTTTAACGATATCCGCAGCAAAGACTTTCGGAAAGAAGCGCCAGCGTGTTATTATCGTGGGTGATTCTGCTTGAAGTGTTGGTTCGGGGCGGTTAAATGGGACGGGTTTGGTTAAATTACGTCCGTGGTTCGGGGTGGAGACAGTAATTCATCGATATTCCACTGCTGCACCGTTGAGACGCTATGAAGATCACACGGATCTTCTTCGGACCATCAGTCTTGAAAACTTTACGGTGAGGCATATAGTAGAAAGGCTGCTTAAATAATTCATTCCCTGGTACAGGTTCCATGAGCCCAAGGATTTCGTACTCCTCCACGAAACTTTTGTTTTCATGAGTAAATTGGGAATTTGTAAGAAACTTCCGCCTGTTACACAGCAGACAGAATACAGTAATACCACGTTAATCGGAGAAGTGAGACCTACGAGAGAGAGACAATCTTACTTCATAACGGCCATCATATGAGCGAGTATGAGTTTTATCAAAATTTTCTCCACAAATTTCTTCTGCAGGAGAAGGATACGACGCTGAGGGTACCTTCTCTAACTCACAAAAACGACAAATGGCATCGTAAGAGGTTTCAACAGTGGTACCTAGGCTTACAGCACAGAAGAGATTGGAGGAAGCTCCAGGATGAAGGTTAGTTAGTCCTGTAAGAACCCATCCCAGAGCAGTATTTTGAGCGACCGGACAGTGGGGTGGCCCAATATGGAGGCTATTTCTCTTTACTGCAGCCTACACATCAGCACATGAATACAATCTATTGGAGCAGGTGTTCCGAAACTAAGATCAGGGGGTGGAAAATTTCGTATATGACTCCAGTCCTGATTGACTATCTCACATTTAGGAAGGAACGTTGTGAGTTTATTTAACACAAGAGCATGAAAATTGAGTGAAAAGTCTTCATCAATGACAGAACGCAATGTAATGATTACTTGTCTTTTGACAACTACGGTAATGCCCGCCCCAACACCCTGTACAAAAACGGTGGTTTGTGAGCGGGGAAGATCAAGAGCTCGAGCTAGGCTGTCGGTCACAGAGGAAGTTTCGGAAGCAGAATCCAACAACGCTCAAAATGTCATTGTGCTCCCTGAAGGTGCTATCAAGTTGATCCTTGCATTGGCCATTAAGACCGTCCTTCCTACTGATGAGGTGAGGACTGCAACTGACGGTGTTACTAGGAGGTGAATGTGAATGAGCGTCAGCAACAAGAACTGTGCCCTGAGAGGGAAGTTATCCTACATCTAGCATGGTGTGAGATTTTGCACCACAAATTAATCATGATTCTGAAGGTGGGCAGCTTCATAGAAAGTACCCTTTCATCTGACAGTTTAGGCAAAGCTTTCTTTCCGGGTGAAGTCTAAACGTTTCTCACGAGGCATGTTGTTAAACTTAAGAAAATGACTCAGAAAATAACGCTCATTGCATAGTACAAGGAATGGCAACCTTCTTCCTGACATGAGTACGTGACATGTTGGCATATTCTTTGGTTATGAGAATGACGTGGGATTCGAACGGTTGCTTCTGAGCTCATCTCTGATCGTCTTGCATCCAGCGGGATTAACGTTCGAAAACATATATTCGAATACAGCCTCGTAGTAGTAATCATAGTAGCGTATATCGTCAATGTAGAGAAAAATTTGGGGAAGTCCAAATAAATAAATTCAATTAAAATAGCGAAAATAACTCCAAAACGCGTACTTACTCAAGAGAACGGCGTAACTTAAGAAAAATCACGGTTCTTAGCACCTGTTGAGAAGATCAAACCAATAACATATAGAAAAGAACAAATCGACTCACATTAATCCAAATGCAATATCAACTTAGTAGTAGTTATTTGTCGTAGGGTAAAAAACAAACGTGCATAAGTTGAGCGCATATTTCAAAACGCAGATATAGTAATTGGAACAAGAGTGCTTGGAGAGGATATAAGCGATATCGAAGTCCTTCCATCGGGATATTAAATCTATAGACGTGGTCGACCGGATAGAACTGGCGGCGGAGTATTCTTAGCAGTTAAACCAACCTTGAATAGCACCGCACAAACATTAGGTGACAGTGAAATAGAGAACGTGTGGTGTACTATTAGACCACAAAACAAAATGAATACGCATATTTGTTCATTTTACAGACCACCCTATTCCTAAAAATTGTGTACCGATTGTAAACTCAAGTATCAAGATTTGCCTCAAGAGGTAACAAAAGCGTAATAATTATCGGTCGAGATTTCAACCTCTCGCCAAATAATTGCGAAACATATACCTACGTCTACAGAATACCCTGCAAGCCACATCAAGGGTGCGTGGCAGGAGATGAGTTATCACCAACATGCATTACCTAAACTATATCCTATTAAGGTTAATGTAAGTACGACTATTGCTGCATTAGCAAAAACCTAATGATACTTTCAGTAGTAGAGTATAGAAGCAAGCAAATAGGATCTATATAGTGTAGAAGCAAGTTCAAGTAAGCGTGATACAAGCGCGGCCATTTTGAAACTCGATACATTTTCAAAGCACTATCTAACCCAAGTAGTTAACGAACCTACGAGAGGAAACAAAGTATTAGACCTTATAGCAGTCAACCACCCTGAAATGACTCATCACGTCGATATCCTCAAAGGCATCAGTGATAATAAAGTAATTTTTGCGACCTTAAAAACAACAGTCGAGTCCACAGAAAAACCAAAACGTAAAGTCTACTTTTTGGAAAAATGTGATTTCATTAAATTTGGAGATACACTAGAAACAGACAGACAGACACAAGACAGGATGGCGAAATTTGGAGAGACACTAGAAACCTCATTTAAGGAATTTGTAACAACTACAAAACACGTAAGCACTGAAGTATCGTGGAGATATTTTTTTTTTAATTCTACGCAAATGAATCTATGAATATATTCCACACACACACATGTGAAAGAAAAGAACCTCGTCGGTATACTCACGAAGTCAAGGGGGAGCTCATAAGACAGGCGATTGCACAACTTATTTAAAAACAATATCAAGTTCGGTAACAAAGCGACGGAACTTGCCGCGAGAGATTTTTACGTTGCTCAACGCTCAAACACAAAGAAAATAATGCTTACTACTCAACGAAACTTCAAGAATAAAGTAATACGTGAATTGCTAGATGAAAACTCCAGTCATACTGGTCTTGCGCGAGAGAGCTTCAGGGCAAATATTCAACGGTATAGTTTTTTTAATAAAAACGGCAAAGTAGTCACAAACAGTCTCGAAAAAGCCAATATATTAAACTACAACTTTGAAATTGGACGACTCTGCACATGATTCATAAATATGAACCGATGGCAGACATCATTCAACTTGATGGGATAAACAAACAACTACGTTTGATTAAAAGGAACAAGTCCATAGGTCCACGAATACCTGTAGATACGTGCGCTCAATAAATTGGCGCAACAGATCGCACTATTCCTAGAAATTCCCCAAAGGTAAGACCCTAAGACTGGAAAAAAGCCAACGTGACGCCAATATTAAAAAAAAGGAAACAGACATGATCCAGGCAATTACCGGCCGATATCTTTAACATCGCTTTTATGCAAGATTCTCGAACACATTATTGTCAGCAAGATTCTCGAACACTTTATTGTTAGCAATATTATGACCTTCTTGGAAAATCGACACTTCTTACCCGGCAGTCAGCTCGTCTTCCGGAAGGATACCTAGATATTGCCAAACACGGCTCTACATCAATGACATCCTAAAATCAGGTTAAACAAAAAAAACAAGTTGACGCGTTATTCCTTGATTTAAAAAAAACGTTCGACAAGGTTTATCACAAAAACTTTTATTTAAATTACAATCATGCGGGTTAAATCAAAAAATTGTGAATTGTATACGTGACTTTCTAAGTGATCGCAAGCAAAAAGTAGTAATTGACGGTGTTAGCTCTGATATAGTAAGAGTAAATCGGCGCAGATGCGGACTTAGAAGTTCTATCATCGGACCTAAACAACGTTAACTCATGGTACCAAGAGTGGGTTCTTAAACTTAATCTTAGTAACTGCACTGCAGTAAACGTCTTGAGGAAGTCAACACACTAACGCCATGTTTACACTGTTGGTGAAGTAAAGAAAGTCATCAGACGAAGTAAAATATCTGGGAATTACCTTAACTTCAAACCTTTCGAGAAGAACACACATACTTAACATAAGCTGCACAGCTTTAAAGAAACTAGGATTTATCAAGCGTATAGTAGGAAGGTCCTCGGCTGAAAAAGTAAAAGAATGTTACTACTTCACTTTGAATACGCAGCGAGTATTTGGGACCCTGCACAGAAAGATTTGATTCGAAAATAAATACAAAGGAAAGTTGAGCGACTTGTTAAAAGGTGCTACATGCGAACAGAGTGTTTCATTGCTCATTTTGACGCCGCACTACATGCCTAGGCCGGACAGGAATGATAAAATAATAAAATACATTGCCCAACAGATATGTAAGTATGCATTAGTTGAAAATTATTTACAATAATTTGAAAGTTACAATGTGGCGTTTCGAAAAAATTCGCTTAGTAGTTACTCAGCAATTCAAGCCTTGCTCGCCAAACAGTCAAACCCAGTTTCTTGGCACCTAGCTTATTAGTATTTTCAATTTAACTATTAGTTTCCCCTCGGAAAACAGTTTTTTCAGAAGCTCTGACATGATTCCCCAAAAGTCCAAAGACTAACACTGAAAATTTATGATAAAACGTACACTTACCTAAATATTGAGAGAGTATGTGGCGGGCAAAGTAGAGCTGCAGTTGTCATGTTGTGATTTCCCTCGCAGCTGAGAAGGCAGAAGGTAAGAACTCCTCCCTTAATGGGTGCAGGGATGAGTCGATCACGGCGCCATTAAGTTTCAGGAATTTCTCCGTCCTGGAAATTGGTAGCAGAATTAGAGCCTACAGGGAAATCTACGCTTCTATTCTGTATCTCGTCCTGAATATTGGCCTTAGCGAGAATAACTTCTTGCTCCACATATAAGTACAATTTATCAGTAAAGTATGCATTCGATGAAAATTCTTTACAATAATTTGCGAGTTAAATGTGGCGTTTCGAAAATTTCGCATAATAGTTACTCAGCAATTCAAGCCTTGCTTGCCAAGCAGTCCAACCCAGTTTCTTAGCACCTAGCTTCTTCGTATTTTCAATGAAACTTAGTATTAGTTTACCCTCGGAAAAATTGTTTTTCCAGAAGCTCTGACATGATCCCCCCAAAGTTCAAAGACTAACACTGAAAATTTATGATAAGACGTACACTTACCTAAGTATTGAGAGGGTATGTGGCAGGCAAAGTAGAGGTCAGCTGCAGTTGTCCCGTTGTTATTTCCCTCGCAGCTGAGAAGTCAAAAGGAAAGAACTGCTCACTTAGCGGGTGCAGGAAAGAATCGATCACGGCGTCGGAGACCGAGTAGGCAGGAACGAGCTGCTCGCTAAGGAAAGAGATGATCAGAGCGACGGTGACCGGGTCAGTAAGAACGAATTGGCTCGCTGGACAGGCAAAGGAAGCAATTATCACGGCGACTGTGACCACATTAATTGAAAGAAGAACTCGAAAGAAAAGGGTTCAGCTCAACGGAAAAAGACCGACTCCGCTCGCGGAAGGGACGTTGGCTGCAACACACTTGAGCTCGGCGCCATTTGACTAAGGGAAGTTGATCCCAAGTAATTGGCAGTCAATGTACTTTCACAGTAATTAACATCACGGTACGTACAACCACCACGGTACGGTACGTACGAACAACCGAACTCTGCTACCACAATGATGACGATATTCGCACCAGCTAGCCGTCGAATGAGTATATCGGAGCATCGAAGTTTAATAGAAAGTTGCGACTCGTACTTTGTAAATTTATTCTTAACAATAATAAGAAATATCAACTTAAATATTGCACATCAAACAGCGGAACACTTGCACACGGATTGCCGCCCCTCCCTCACGCCACAAAAGCTTCTTCCTCACGCTATAATTCGACCCACAACCTTGCCAAACGCCACGCCACCCGCTCACCAATATACTCTCACTGCTAGGCACAACCACACAGCCCTGACGGAGGAAGGGTCTCTACCGGCGCGGCGGCAGGAGAAAAACACAAACAAAACACAATCGTAATCCCCAGGCGGGTGACACAAACACAAAAAAATCCAACAGTTCACTTACCCTCTTTTCTTTTCTGCTACAACGCTGTATATGATAAACAGTGGGTCATATGTATACGTCCATTATGTTTTACTCAGTTTTGATTTCATTTTGGCATTAATTTTAATATGTTTCTAAATTAGTTCTTCATGCGTCTTTCTTTCTAAAGTAATAATACTATTGTTCTAGTAATGTCTTGTAATTCTTCCATATTCCATTTCTTATATGTTTGGTTGATTCGAATTTTTTTCCTTGTTGTTCGAGGTAACTGGTCAAGTCTTCAGTAAGGATTATTTTTCTCGGTCTGCTTGAGCAAAATGTATTTGGCCAGAACGTGATGGCTGCATTATTTATTTCCCTACGGTATTACATATAAGAATTCCAATGCACTGGGGAAAAACTATGATTTCCGATGGAATTAAATCGCAATAATGTATCTCCTTCACGTCAAATTATCCATAATATCGAGGTGCTCTGTATAAATATTTAGACGTGACCCTCTGTATCGTGTAACAAATGACTGCAATTAGTGTGCCCTGAATTCGAATTACGATTAAGTATTTAGGTCAACCTTTACAATATAGGTTGCTTAGTATGGTCTACAATGGTTGATGATACGTATACGTCAATATATCATCAACCATCAGCCATATAAAGAACCTGTCGTCTCAATTGGCATGTTTCCAAGCAATATGAGAGGGTGACACGTGGGACGGTATTACTTTGATATTAGATGTTACTTCGATCCAGTGATCACTCATATCGAGTACGCCGCGAGCATTTGGGACCCTGCACAGAATGATTTAATCCGCGAACTGAAATACATAGGAAAGCTATACGCTTCGTTAGAAACTGCCACGAGCGAAAACGTAGTGTAACACAGCTGATGGAAGAACTAGGTTGGGAGACGCTTGAGACTCGGAGGCTAATAGCTTGATACTATTACATACACGCTAGACAATACAAGCCAGAGGCTAAGGCTACTTGAAATTATAAGATCGTTCAAGTTCCAGGGTGATACAGAGTAAATCCGCACTGTCTCTCTAAGAGCTGATCGATGGGAAAAATTAAGTTATTCAAGGCTGAACAGGTGCAAAATCTTCTCCTTCCGATGCACGATCACAGCAAAAAAATAGCAAGAAACCAAGACTCTCCATTGAGGTAGTTTGAGCCAGTGGCGTACGGACGGGGGGGAGGGAGGGGGTGGGGGGTTAGGATTTAATCCCACCCCAAAAACATGTTTACCAGAATTTGTTTTCGTTCGTTTACTTGAACTAGCGTTTATAATTTTTCTTATTGGGATGAAAAATGTAGTTGAACTATCTTCACGAAAAGAGAATGTTAATTTAATTATTGTTGTAGTGAATAATAGTCTAAATTTCATTTTATGATGATGCACATGAGTATTATTGAACCCCCCTCCCTCCCCAGAAGTCAACCCCCCTCCCCCCCCCCCCAGAAGTCAATCCTGCGTACGCCAATGGTGTGAGTGAGATATAATTTGAAATAAAATTATTTAAATTTGACCCCATCATAAAGAAAAATATCATACCTTTCTAATGAGACCAAAATATTACACACTCACCGATCTACTTTCAAAGATATTTGACAAATAATAGAAGCCGTTTTCTATGGGCTATACTTCGTCTATCCACTTCAGAGAGGCTTTATGAACTGCAAATTTTGAAAGTAGGTACTGCAGGCGGAATTGCAGGGCCGTTTACATCTGCAATTAGAGTCGAAAGTCGCTTGCAGGAATTAACTTGCACCATAAACTTGATTGTGTAAATCCACCTTTCGTCTCTCTTTGTCCTTGTAACCAATAGAGATCAAAACCATATTACTGATATTAATACCTAACTTTTTATCCATCCATGATGTTCAAATTCAACGCAAAATCACCTGAATTTTCTCAATTTACTCTCATCATTCAGGCACCTTCCATCTTTAACCGCTGACCCGGCTAATCCGATAAACCCACCAAACCTCCCGAGGGTCTACTAACATCACGAGAGTCGACCAGGGTCCACCGCCAAGATGTTCCGGAAAGTGCTCACTCAGCCCAAGGCCATCTTCGGTGCGGCATTACTTCTGCTGATCCTCGCCAGTGCCCAAGGGCTGTTCCTCGACAGTCCGGCTTCTTCCGGTGCGCGCGTGAGGCGTTCCAGGAGGGAGGAGGAATCGTCCATGCTCCACTCCCAGGAGCAGGCGAACCTGTACGAGGTGCGAAAGATTCCTTGGGACGACACGGTGGTGATCAGTGACTCGGGCGGTAAATCTTCGGGACTGAGAAAGAACTTGAGGAAGGAGAATGAGAACGACAGGCAGACGACGCTGCCAGAGCACTGGAGGGCACGAAAGATTGACGGAAAGTTCTCGAGGGACGAGTTGGTTGAGTACGTGAAGCCGATGCCGCTGACCCTGCCGGATACCTCGGGGATATCCGGGCAGTTGACCGAGGAGCTGGGCGTCGAGAGGTTCTTCTCCATGTGGATGGTATTCAACGACGTGGATGTGAATCCACCTGTCCAAGGTAAGAGGTGAGAACTTAAAATGTGTTATCTCCAAATCACTGTGAATGCACAAATGATGAGGTACGAAGTCACGCACAGGGGTTCAAAGAGTGGTGCATATTATGGTGTTATTTTTGTCGCCGGCGTCATTCGGCTCGTAACTATAATCCGTTCAGGTTATCTTTGCAACTATTATCGATTCAAAAGTAAGAGGGCCGTGGTGCGTGGGAGGGTAGCAACCAATCAGAATGCAGGGTAGGGACCCTCGTTGTCAGAGAGCTTCGGTTAGAGATATTCTCCGTCGAGCATTGGCGGCCCCAAGGGGAGGGCAGTAGGAGCAATTGCCCCCCCCCCCCCCAAAACCATTTTGCAAATAGTTTGTTATGAATTTCCGGGAAAAAGACTCACAAATCCCCCTTTTCCTGGGGGGGGGGAGCCGCTGGTGCCCCCCCCCCCTCCGAACCTCTCGTCTGGAGCCACCCCTTCCGTCGAGACACTGAGGTGAACACATTCGTTCTCCAAGTGCTGTACGTGTTGTCAAGTTCATCGGCCGCCATTGTTTTCCTATTGTCATTCGTGTGTTTTCCTACTGATTTAATAAGCTTAATTATTTTTTTGTGGAAATCATAACTATGAAGGATTCAGGTTTCTGCATGTTTTGTTTTTAATTCGCTAGCATGCTGACCGAGATGAGCTGTAGATGTGGCAACACTTACACTTATTTCCCCTCTCAATGGGACAACTTCAGTTGTCTCTCCAGAGAGGAGGGTCTCCAGTGTGTCTCTAGTCATAGTGTTTCCCAAGAGGAAAGTGGGTTAAGGCAAGGGTGACCGTTTTTGCCTTTGCTTTTTAACATCCAAGCGGAGAAAATGGTAAGAGAGTCATGGGGAGAGCTAGATGTGGGAATCAAAGTAGGAGGCCAGCTGATAAAGTCGGTTAGATTTGTGGATGACCAGGTCTTGGTCAGTCAGTTATCAAAGGAATTGCAAGCTTTAGAAGATGCATTGGAAAAGCAGTGTGAGAAATACGGAATGAAGATTAATCATAAGAAAACAAAAGTAATGAGATTCTCTAGGGCAAAGAAAGCAAGGCTGATCATAATAGTAGGAGTACACAAGCTCGAGTAAGTAGAGCATTTTAGTAGTATGCTAGAATAAAATGAGCATAGTAGCAAAGACATTAGGAGGAGAATAATGCTAGTTAGAACAATTTAATTACTTGGGAAATACGCTAGAAGAAAATGGGCATAGTAGCAAATACATTAGGAAGAGAATAGTGCTAATGAAGGAAGCATTCAATAATAGAAGGGAGCTAATGGCGGGAACCTTAAGTAAGGATGTAAAAGAGAGGCTGATGAAGAGCTTGATATGGAGTAAGGCGTTATGGCAGAAACGTGGACCTTGAGGAAGGAAGATGAAAATAAGCTGAAGGCATTCAAGATGTGGGTGATGAGGAGGATGGATAAGGTGCTATGATCGGAAAGGAAGTGCTTGACCTAGTTGGTGAGAAGAGGGAACTTCTGGAAGAGATTAGGGCAAGGCAGGGTAGGTGGATGGAAGCGGGGTGATGGTTTGCTGAAGGCCGTGATAGAGGGAAGTATGTTGGGCAAGCAGGGAAGGGGAAGAATGATAATAGGTTTTAAGGAAGGGAAGAAGAATGGTAGGACTTAAGCTGAGATGAAGAAAGAAATACTAGAGGTAGATATAGGGCACTGCGCAGGTAAGAGTCTGTTGGAATTTCTCTGACATCATAGCCTACCTTTAGCTGGTAGATTACTCAGATGATGATGATGTGCAAGTTAATTTATACGCTTCATTCCATACATTTATTTTTAAATTATTTATTGCAATTTTTATGGTGTGCATCATCTGATTATTTTTGGTGCTATCAGTGCCATACAATTCATACTATTTGAATCGCTTCCTTCTATTGTCAGCTATGGCATACAGAAATTTTCTCAGGTTGTGCCCATAATCCCTGTGTGGTGGCCTTCTTAACTGGGACTTGTGAAGATCTATTATTAGGATGCATGAGTCTCTATTGAATTTAATTGAATTGATCTAGTTTATGCTCCTTGCTGAACCATGGTAACCATGTACTCTGGAAGATTCCACCAAAAAACTTCCTTTCCTACCTAGCCATGTGTATTAATGCTTAAGCCATTGCTTCAGAGGTCAAATATAAGAAAAATGCTGAGGGCGATTTTGAGAACTAACAAAACTTTCTTTAGTTTGATTGTTCTTTTCTGTCTTGTAACAAGATAAATAAAAAAATGGTTCCAAAAAGATATAGGTACATACTAATTTACATTCTTTATTTACATCTGATACATTGATCTCATATTTAGTGATAAAAGTCTAGGATATTTTTTCACCAGTCTTGGAATAAATTCAGTAAATGATGCTAGATCCTGAATGGTATATGCGTACTAACCGGTCACTGGAAGCTCCTTTACATCATTTTAATCACACCAATGGTCATAAATTTGTAGCTGAATCAAATATCTGAAAATCTAAAATCTTAGCCCATTAAATTAAGGAGATTCAACCTGGACTGTGTGAGTCAAAACAAATACTCAATTCCAACTTTTGGTTTAATTCATTTAAAAAATCCTGTTTTCACCGATGACATGCTTAAGCTATTGAAAACCAAAATTAAGGTAGAAATGCTGATTTTTCCACGAATACATTTTTAATGAACACTTGTTTGTAGCTATATAGATGCTGACTGCAGCTCTGTTTCTTTGAAATTACCATATTTTTACTTCGATTATTGCAGTTTTAACTCTATAAATAAGGCGGTTTGATGCATCTGTTTTATTTTTAATCAATTTCCCAGGAGTATTTGCTTCTTCTGAACAGTTTTCCATGAAAATGTTATACATTATATGCAAAAATTCTATTTTTCCCTGTGTTTTTCCAGTTCTTGCATTTAACACCAGGTAAATTCAAGTTCAATTTGCAATAAAAATAGCGTAGAAAGGTAAAATCCTGTTTTTCATATCAGATAGAGGACATGCTTTTCTATATGTATGTACACAAAATGTGAATAAAATGAGATACGTACATGTTCTTTTACAGTGGAACTACCTAAAAGCTCCTGCTCACTTCGGCAGAACTTCTAAAAGTATTCTCGTAAAGAAATTATTTATATTGTTGCTACTTTTGGGTGGGGTTTCTGGTCTCACACAGGGCATTATCTACACATAATCATCTCCTAATTTCTTTCCTTTTTCATGTAAAGGGCCTAAATTAAAAACATTCATACATGCTCAGTTTCTCTATTCATTCAACTTCATGTGATACCAGTGTGTAATATCCTGGATGAGCGTCATATTGGTTCTATATCATGCATTATGAGCTCCTTGAACTCCAGTAATCGAGTAACAATCAATCTAGTAAATGGAAAAATAATTATTGTCAAAAGTGAGAATACTTATTATAAAAATTATTTTGTGTCAACCCTTTTCCATAAAATAGAGAAAAAAATTAGGATAACTGTTGAACTGAGCAATTTCTCATACTTTCCACAGTTTAAATGTGATGTAATCGGAGTCCTTTTGTTTGTTTATTCCTGTTGCGTTTTACTTCTTCTGATCTATTGTTGGTTGTTGATATACATCTTCCCAAAAGTAAAGAGTGTTTCTTAATAAAAGATTATATAATTCATCCTATGTGTATCTGCTCCCATCCTCATAACCCCAAAAATAACAGCAATAACAGTAGATCAATATGTAGTAATATAAAACATGCATTTAAGATAAGTGTGAAAATGATACACAGTTAAAAATTGTTTATCGTGAAACTTAGACATTTTCACTAAGTGATACCTCAATTTACTTCTTAACCCTTCAAGCCCGGAGGAGTATTAAATGAATCCCATCTCGTAGGTTGGATGAGATTTAAGTGGAACCGCTGGTTTTCCACTGATTTAAATGGAATCGCCGCGACGTAGTCACTACGTCGCTCGACGGCATATGAAGTTCGTGACCGACGTAGTGACTACGTCGCTCGTCGTTGAAGGGTTAAATAATAAATAAAATTATGTATACTATACATATAAGAAACATCAAAATATATTCCAATAGCATGACACATCACATTTTCTCATTATAATGCACTCTGACATTGTAAGAAATAAAAGTTTTTTCTCCAAGATGACCTCTTTCACCATCAAATACATTTATTTGAAAGAGTATATTCTGTGTCTTGTTGACCCTGTCAATAACAAATGGTATGTAAATATTTTATTAATTTTTGTAATTCTTTAACTCACCACAGGAGAAGCATTTGTCATACTGGCCCCTGTTGATAAACAAGCACTTCTAGGACCTGTAGTGCCTCCACTGGAGCAACTCCTCATAAGGCCACATATACTGAGGAATCTTCTTCTTAGCCATATTGTAATGGGGAAGTCAGCACTCTCTCTGATTAAACTTGCCACGCTGCCAAGTGGAGCCAGGAATGGCAGCCATTCAGCTTCAATGGAGAAGTTAGAGGGAAACTTCACCACTTTATCAGGCAGAGTCCTTCACATGCATTGGGCCAATGGTAATTAACAATATTTTTCATCTTACTTTTTGATGGATTAGCTTAAAAGAGCTGAATTTTCCTATTTCCCCGTGGCACCTGAAAAAATCATGGATCGATTTCTGTTTCAAATCGTTCGAGGAGTCCAAGTACATATTTATATAGGACCCCAAGATGGCAATTAGTTAGCCCTAAAAATTTCCAAGCTATTGATTATCAGATATATGGTATAGAATCAGATTCATGTGGTACATATTTATATTACTTTTGAAACTTTCTGGAAGGCTTCTATTTTCACTTGTTAGTGGTATGTATTGATTTCCTAGAAGAGGTATTTAATTTTCTCCCTATGATAAGACCATCCCTTATTCAAAAACTCTTTTGAAGCCTTGATGATAAATGAGAGTTTAGAGTGCAACAAATGTAATCAACCATTTACAAAAAAACAGCAAGTATATTTTACAGAACAATATCAAATGGCAAACAACCAGTTTAGGAGTCATCTTATCTTATTTACTGGAAGCTTATTGTTTTCCATTAAATTATATTCATTAATTGGTGCTCTCAATGTCCTCTTTATGGTTAACAGGCTGTCTTCTAATCAGCCAATATGCTTGCTACATAGAAGGACTGGAGGGAGTAGCAAACCAAATATCTGTGTGACAAGTTTTTCTGTATATAGGTACTCATTTAATCATACAGCAATATTCAGCAGCCTTGGGGAGACTACCAGGGCCGTATTTCTAAATAGGCTAAGTAGGCTGCAGCCTAGAGCGGCAAATTTTCAGGGGTGGCAGTTTGGCAATTTATTCAAAAGTTAAAATGAAGTATTTGAGACTTTAATAATATTTTCCATACAAATTTAAGAATAAATGTTACTTTAAAATATTTTTTAGTCCTTCTGCATAGCCTACTTTCTAAAACTATAACATAATACAAATTCACATCATGTACCTAATCTTGTATTATAAATTTCTTGTAGTACAATCTAATTTGGTTTGACAACACTGGTACAAGTGCAGCAATTCGATCTAACAACACTGTAGCAAATCTGGCAACACTGTTGGTGGAAGGCCCAGTGGCTCCGCTTTCAGTAGTATAGTGCAGTGTAGTCTGTCTGAGTTTGACGATGTTATTCATGTCTATCGGTGTGCACAACGGGATCCTTGATGATTGTGTTGAGCGAGGCGTGTTCGTGTTGTTTTTTACGATTTTGCCTTATAGTTTAGAGTATTCCAATACATAAAAAACAGTTTTTAACGAGTAGGCTACTCCCTACTAACTACTATGAGTGACGTAGGAAGAGGCTCCGTGGCACTGAATACAAAAAAACGAACAAAACTGAAACTTCAAGAACAAGAACATGTTCTGAAACAAACAAAAAAACTAGATTTGTTTTTTAAAACTAATTGTTTGCCAGTGGAAGAAAAGAACAATAAAGAAGATAAAGGGGAACCTGAAAGTGCTCGTGCTGTTTGTGATGGTTCTGTTGGGGATGACAATACTTTCTCTGGATCAAGTTGTTCCAAAACAGCCATGTTGTTATCAGAACCTACTGAAATACAAGTACGTTCTCACAATGAGATTGTACCTGATAGATTAGATGTTAAAAGTCAATCTTTTACGGAAAATAAAGAGCCAACATTAGCAAACTCTTTAACCCTTAAGACTAAGGGAAACGTACATGTACGTGTGTACTGGAAACTGCAGGAAAACCGTTCTAGTACGTTTGATCCTCTCTGTCTACCTGCTCCCTCAGCCCTTTCATATTTTTATGACCCGAGCTCTTTCTTTCCAGCGGTGGACATTTGGGAATCCACCCTTTTCAGCCAAACCACTCCCTTCCGACGCTCTTTAGGGATCGCGTAAGATGTCTCAAATGTCTCATTGAATCTCTCAGAGACATTCCGTGACCTCTCAGAGACTACTCTGAGATGTCTCTGAGACATCTCTATGTCCACTTTTGTCGTAGTCTCAGAGACATCGCATGAGATGTCTCTGAGACAGCTCTTTGTCCGTTTTTGTCATAATCTCAGAGAAATTGTATGAGATGTCTCTGAGAGGTCTAAGCTTTTTTCAGGCTATTGAGAGGTACAAATAGAAACTCCAAAGAAATACACTCATAAGAAGAAATTTTAAAACTTTACTCAGAAATATCCAGAAATATAATATAACATATAGGTATGTTAGGATCTCGTTAGAAAGCTGGGACAATAACAGCTGGCACATGCCAAACTGCCCACCTATCAATTGGAGAGGTTATTTGCTCTGTTTTTTTTCATTTTTAACTTGTAATTTGCACTACTAGTTTAAAATTTTATAATACAAACAGGTGCGTAATTTACGTACTTGAAAATGGGCTTTGCCCCTATGCATTATATTGAACTGCATTATTTTCCACAATTAAATACGTACCTAATTTGAGGCTGGTGTTCCCACAAAGATCTCGTATGATAGCCATCTTGGTACCTACTATGCCGACCATGCCGCAATGGGATTCCGTAAAAAATAATGGCATGGAAATCGCCATGTGACCTTTCTGGAAATATGAATTGCATTCTTAAGGCTCTACAGAAGGCACATATAGTTATATGAAACAATATTAAAATATGTTTATTATTATTAAATAGTTATCACTGATCTCAAAGAACAAATTAATTAATTAAGCTCGAAACCCATTTCATTTTTTAATGAATCTTAAAAGAAGTAAGTAAAAAAAATGAGTAGATAACTAATTTGATTATATAATTTATTATTTAAACCATTAAAATTGTTGTTTTATGTAAACTAAATGAACTTTATGTTTAAAAAAGATGAAAACACCAATGAACTCTATCCTTTTGTTGCCTAAAACAAATGTATTAAGCAAATATGAACTATAGAGGGGGCGGCAAATGGACTTTAGCCTATAGGCAGTATACTCTTAAATCCGGCCCTGGAGACTGCCCTAACATGCATTCCTTCTTGCCAAATCAATGCTGAGCTAATTTGCTGCACAGGGGCTAAAATTAACCTTACATAACTTTTTTCCTCCATGTTACATATATACCTCAATGAAATACACATAATACAGCATTTTCATATGAAATTTCCAAACATTATAGTTCTTTTGGCCTTCTAGCATTTTGATTCTTAACACGCTGGCTTGCAACATAACATGTATAGGCAGCGTGGTTATCTTTCCACAAGAATGATCGTGATTCAATGAGCCATGAATTTATTTGATTTGACGCTAGTATCACAGAGAATTACTGTGTTTTCCCTAGAATCATTATGGGGCCCATAACCTGTTAGGGTTTGAGGAGGGATAGGCCAGCATTAAAAGATATGCAAACGAATTGACATTTCTGATCCTACTGGAACCTTTACTCATGGCAGAATGTATATCCGTTACAAAAACAAAAGAATAATGAAACGACCCATCAATTTCTGTAACAATAATGCCTATTTGTTGTCTATTCGGTAGGCTGTCAGTTCCCTGTTCCTTGCCCGAGAGACAACAAGCGCACGATGGTTGGTAGAATGTATATTGGAAAACCTTGTCTGTTTCATGTCTGTGAGAAGAGGGTTACTTGTCTGTTCTCTCCCTGTTATGGGTAGCGGCATACTCTGTTCCTTGCTTGTTGAACCACAGCCAGTGAACAGTTAGGGGGCTGTGCACTGCCAGTTTACTGTCACTGCATGTTTAAATTCAGTCAGTAAACAGGTAGGAGCCTGTGCGCCGCCAGTTCGCTGTTGCTAATTTGTCATCAGACGGTTCTTTCTTGGTTATATTGGTTATATTCTGTTGACTCTTTGTTAGCTGTTGGTGTATATTCTGTTCGCAACCTGATCTCAAGGTGCTATATAACAGTTCCCTGCCCTCTCAAAATAAAAACTTAGATATAAAGACTTTTTTATAGAAGTATTTTAACGCGCTGGCATGCTTTATTATATCCTTCCTAGGATCTACCTAATGACATTGTACCTATCTCGCATGTTCTACCTACCCTACGCCTCAAGGCGCATATTCTCACACCCAAAATCAAAGAACTCGCATCAAGTAAGTCTTATATATGTGGCCACTTCCGAGAATTAATGTAACTTCGAGAACTAATTTTTAAATGGCAATTCGGTGATAGTTTAAGGAAATACCATCGAATCATGATAGCAGTTATCAGGCATTAATTAATTGAAACCTAAATTGCCTCATAGTATGAATATAAATGAAATATTACTGAGAATAAACAAGATTTTTTCCAATTCCCACATGTTTGTTCACGTTTCAATCAAGATGTAACTAATTTGCAGGAATGTTGAAAAGAGAAAATTGCTGAATGTACCGGTACACCAATAAACACATAGAAATAATGTGGTATATATATATATATAAGGGAAATTACATAAATAAAAATAGATAATAAAAAAACACTGATACATCAGGCTGCCAGGTACGGGTCGGACAACCAACGAGTCCCTGCCTGTTGAGAGTCTGTTCACTGTTGTCTGTTCGTTCCATGTTGTGTGAAACAGACAACCAACCTAACCCTTCCTGTTGAGTGACTGTTCACTGTTGTCTGTTCGTTCTCTGTCTGGTAAAACAGACAACCAACCGACCCCTGCCTGTTAAGAGTCTGTTCACTATCGTCACCAAAATGCTTTTTGTCTTCCGGTTAAGGAACAAGCTGCAAACAATGTACAAACTGTTGGAAGGCTGTTTCCAAGTTGTTTCCATTTGTGTGTGGTGCAAGATTGTTCATAGGCTGTTCATATTCTGTTCACTAAATCTCCAACAGGCACTCAACAGGCTTCAAACTGACAGGGAACAGGCATTATTATTACAGAAATCGACAGGGGAGTGGTTGATGAACATCCTCAACAAAAGTAAATACATACATATGTAACAAAAAGTACTTCTATGACAAATAAATATGTTGCTTATGTTATTTTTAATTACCCTCGCAGTTGTGTGATCAGGATTTTGCCGGATGCAATGTGATCTTATCACAGAATTGAAACACTACTTGGAGGCAAATTATGAACCAGTATTTTATAAGTATGAACCATGTACTGATTACTACCACTATCAACCATTATTTCCAAAGAAGTCCATGATTGTGCATTGGAGTGCTACTAACAAGCAACTTACGTGGTTACAGCTATAAAAGTGACTTCCGTGAGTAAAGCCGCCTTCACAGAGTAAAATTGTATAAAAACTATTTAGAACATACTACATATATAAGCAATACCTGGAGAATACTAACTCAAGGTGTTATGTAGGTTCTGTGTTTGTGGTAATAATAAGGTTGGCTACCATGTTGTGGCATTTGGCGCCAAAAGGGTCACAGAAACATGAGCATGCTTAGAAGGCACATGTGTCATATAGAACGAAGTGAATGTACTGTGTACTCGTCTCCCTAATAAACCATAATATACATTGGAGATGGACTTGCTATTTCACCAACCATTAAAGAAAAATGTATCATGAAAAATAAAGACTGGGATGGTAGAACTGATAGCAATGTACATGGTTTAATGCTGCTACTTACATTATATCACTACTCCCTGATTATAAATAACATACTTATATTTACCTAGCAAAATGTTTATACACTAAACTATCATAATCTATAGTTGTATATTTCAAAAGTGGTGATAAATCTGTGTATCCCAAAGTTTGTGTTAAAGTTGAAAAACTAAATTGTTTATACATCTTATTCATTACTTTAAATAATGTAAATTTGAGTTAAAAATAAAATAATCTCACTTCATAATAGAATATATGCAGGACATTATTCATACACACCGCCAAAATGAGTGAAAACCTCTACCGATCAAAATTACTGCTGCCGGTGCTTTTAGGTATGAGGAAAATGTGGTGCTTCTAGTGTTAAAGGTTGAAGAGCAATGGATTAGCAGAAATAATTTGGTTGTTAACTAATAGAGAGTGAATTTTTATGAGCATAATCATCCAGAAAATCTCTTTTTTAAATATGTATATACTTTTAAAAATATTCTTTGCTTCTTCAATTATTTTTAATAACTTCTATTAAGTACATTTCTTTGTTTCCAGGAACTCTCCATGCAAATGGTCAAGTACTGGTACAATTCCCTGGCATTGCACTGCATAAGGGTGGATTTATTCTACTCTTGGACAAATACTTATTTTTAGATGAAATGAATTCTCAATTGAAAGCACTTTCATCTAAGTCAGCCCCATTAATTAGCCTGCCAGAGGGCAGGAGAGAAGACGAGGCACTTGAAAAGTATGGGGTTGCAGAAGAATTAGCTGATGATAGACAACCTTATATTAGTCCAGAGGCATTTTTATTTTTCCTGAATAATTCTCTATCAAAAATACCATTTGCTGAAACATTTCGCAACCTATTGGCCAAGACAAACATCACACAATACCTCTGCCCAGGTGAGTGGTCTCAATTTTTCATTCTGGTATTCAACGGATAGTTATTACCAGTCTTACTGAAACCCTTTTGATGACCAGCCTATCCATAATAATGGTCATAATATAACCAGATTGATTTTCTCACTATTACTCCTACTTTTATTACTACATTTATTCACTATTCTCATGCCTCTCTGAATGTTAAAACTCAGTGGCAAAAATAAGCACTCTTATCTCACCCCCTGCCTATAACTGCCCATCTGCCTTCCTCACCTGTACTATTATCAGTTTTGAATTCGTAATAAAGTATTCTGTTTCACTTAATCATTCATATTTTTATTAATATAGCCTTATATACGAGTATATACGAGGTGTGATCAAAAAATAATGGGAAATTTTTTTTTCTTAAATAATATTTATTTATTAATCAATATCAATTTTATTCCCTTCAAAGAAATCCCCCTTAGATATGATACACTTATGCCAGTTGTTTTTCCAATCTTGGAAGCACTACTGGAACTCACTTTTCAGCATAGAGTTCAGTTCCTTCAGCGATTCTGTTTTTATCTCATCAATGGTGGCAAATGTCATCCTTTCACGTTTCTCTTCAGCCTCGGGAATAGAAATAAGTCACAGGGGGGCATGTTTGGCAAATACGGTGGCTGAGGCAAAATAATGCTTTGTTTTTTTACCAAAAAATCACGAATATGCATTGAGGTGTGAGCCGGAGCATTATCGTGGTGCAATTTCCACGAGTTGTTTTGCCACTATCCTGGGAGTATTCGTCGGATTGCTTCACGCAAATGGCATATAACTTCCAGGTAGTATTTCTTGTGGACTGTATGACCATGTGGCAGGAACTTGGAATTATTGAAAATCGGAATTATGAAGCCTGCAAAATTTAAAAATTCCCGTTAATTTTTTTACACACCTCGTATTTCATAAGCTTTTTTAATTAACTGTCTCAAACTCCTTCTCGAAATTGATGAAGCTAGTAAAAACATCTAAATTATATGTTGGTTCCTTTTCATAAATTTTCTTGCTACCTTAATTAGAATTCTTAGTTTCATTTCCCTTTATGTCATCAAATTGATCATAAGAGCAAAATTATGTGTGGTGGTGCCATCTCCTACCGGGTACTGAAGCTCACCACATAGGTGCCACCTGGCTGGCATTTCCTGCTTGCAGTACGCTCAGCGTCAGGGCGCGATGGAGCAGGGATCACCGGACCCTGCTCCATCCTGCCCTTACGGCTGTGTTGGGTACTGCAAGCAGGAGATGTCAGCTAGTTGAGGCCTATGTTTGGAGCTCCAGTACCCCGTAGCAGACTAGTCTGTCCCAATCTGCATTACCTAGTGAGTGAATTTTTTACCAACCATGGTACAATATAATTAAAACCTCACTGTGCCACCTGATTAGTCAAGGGTGCAGTTATTGTTAAAAAGGGCTGGGCAATATTTTAGGTATACATTTATAATACTGTTAGTACATTGTATTTTAAATGCACCAAACAAATGTATTTTTTATTTCAAATACATATTTGATGTATTTCCAGGATTTAATCTAATAGTTACATAGATAGAAGACAGGACACTCATCATAAATCTAAAAAATGTATACTGTAGCCCAAATTCCTTTTCTGAATTTTTTTTCAGTTTGTCTAACTACATAAGGTTTGTGGAATTTATTTTACCCTTTCCCTCTTTGAACAAACCCACTTGGCAAACTGACATGTTTCAGACTTAGCCACTAAATTTCACATGCAAGTAAATTACAGTGAGCCAACTATGCCAGCTCTGCCCTACCACCAGTTGTTACATTTTGGCACCCTTGCTTATCCGCGAACCACCTTGTGACTGCAACATTGACTCATATAAATTGAGCTTGGTAGGGGAGTTCATTCAGCACAACAGCCTTTCATCCAGCAAAAGGGCTCATGATATTGCCATGCACAAGACAGTTCCTTAGGATGAGCCAATTGAATTGAAGGTCTCGACTTCCCCTTCTCACTCTTTTTAGGGAGCTAGTGATGTCTTGGTCTGGAGTGGAACTGAGAGGGTGCTTGGTGTGAGGGTAGGTTTAGTGTGACTTGGAACTTTGAACTATTACTAAGCCATCATCAGTATTTCGTTTTGTCTTCAGCAGATTTTTAAGAGTTCTTGAAGACTTGGCTTGATTGTATAGATAAAATAGGTTTTTTACCATGGACTTGAGGTGGTTTTTAGATCATCTACAAGAAAACTTCTAGTCATCTCTTCGACCAATGAAAAGACATCTTACTTTGGTCATGGCCAATTGCATGAAATTGTTCTTTTACCACAGTCTTGAGATGATTTTCTACCATCTTCAAGAAGACATCTTGATGTCTTTTTGACCCAAGTGTGCTGAATTATGGATGAAAATAAGGGAATTTCTACCAATATTGCATTGAGAACTAAATTGGAATAATAGGTATTTACTTACAGGAGAAAACATGATGACTGGAAAAATAGGGCATTATCAAACATACCGTAAAACGGGGTGACTTCGGCCATTTTTGACAGTTTTTTTGTTATTTCTTCGACTGTACTGGCTCCTTCTTCTGACAAAAATTAAATTGGTAACATGGAAACCTTAGTATTTCAAATCATGTTTAAATTTTTGTAACAAAGCAAACATAACTTATTAAAAAAATAATTTACCGCGGCCGAAGTCACCCTATTAGATGGGGTAACTTCGGCCATTACAAATTTTCCTCATGAATTCTCAATAAAATCATATTTTTATTAAATTTATTCTTAGTTTCTTAACTTACCTCTCGCAGATGTAAGTTTTATACACCTTGAATTTATAAAAATAAAACATTAAAATAATTAAGTTATAAAGATTCATTATTTTAAATCATTCCGTGTATAAGTTTCCAATGTTTGTTTCATAGTATTTCACCTCTTTTGCAAACAAAATTTTGGTTTTGATTATTACCCTAGAAAGTAATATTATTCCAAGTTAAATCTGAAAAAAGTAAGTAGACTTACATTCTGATAGTCAACAACATAATGAAATAATAAGGCAATTTTCATTTACCTGATGTTAGCGATGACAATCCTAGGCTGAGGTTTTTACGGCTTCTCAATAGAACACACGAATTTCGTCTGACCCTCCGAGTACGATGGTATCGCAAGAACTGAGTAAAGTAAGCGTGGACTGCTTGTAATCTCCTCCAACAATGTTAGATAAGTCGAGAACGAAATGCTGGTTCGTACATTTTAATGCATTGTGTTACAAAGTTTCAATTTGTGAAGCGGTGCGCGCGTGGCCGAAGTCACCCAATATAGCCGAAGTCACCCCATTCTACGGTACCATTATCTGGTGTACTCAGATGATGTGGCTAAATCCAGTAACACTGGAGATCGAGAAGAAACTCACACATGATTAGTAACAGCTGCATGAAGCACATACCTTAAATAACTTTCCACCTACGCACTGGTCTTGATTCTCCAAGTTTTCCTTATGTTTGGAATTTGGTTTCCTTGTCCTAATCTGTTTTTCTGTGTATTATGAACCCATTAAAGCATTTAAAATATGTTCCTCATGAAAAATAAAATTTTATATGCATTGATTTTTATTTTCTAATTTTAGGTGAAGCATATACTGTTGTTGTCCCTCCTAATGAAGCATTTCGAAGCTGGGACCCTATAGATTATGGCTTCAGACCTTTTGCAGTTGAGGAGTTTGTATCCGTGGTGCTTCGAAATCATTTCATTCGAGGTGCAATCAATGTTTCTTCTCTCAGAGATGGTGATCGGCTGGAGACACTGGATGGAGGCCACCTTGTCCTCAGGCATCCATGTAAGTAATCAACAGTTAGAGTGTTAGTTATGCTGTATTGAAGTCAATATTTCAATGAAACCTTAAACTCATAATCAATTGGATTTCTTTCGCTTTATCCAAAGCAGTGACTATGGAATTAAATTCTTTAACCTTTTTATTAAAATATCATTAATACATTGAGGGCATGTAAAATATTATTGTCATTTGCCATCACTCATGTAAGACACTTGCCAGCCACTTATGCTGTGTGTACCACTCTTGAGTATATATAGCACGCAGCTCATTCAACATGTTAACATAAGTTTTTTTATCCAATTCTTAATCTTATTACTGGTTGATGTTGTATTTGTTCCGTGTTTACATTGTATGTGCCTACAAAATAGATAAATACTTAGAAATACATACTTATATATACATACATAGAAATACGAAGATACATTGAAATGTGAAGGCCTTCAATGCAAGATGAAAATGCATGTCTCTTGTAACAATCGACATAATGGTTACTGGAGCCCTTAGCCCAGTCGAACCACACTCAAAAATCATGTGGAAAGAGTTAACTCATTCAAACCAACTTGAAACTTAATGTAATAATAACAATATATTTATTAATCAAAAGCCAATGACATTTCATGGAATAAATCTAGTCATACATTACTCAGCACACTCAAAACATTTGTAGAGATGAGTAAACATCGAAAAAGAAAAAAATATTACAAAGATAATCACACATTACAATGTGTGTGATTATCTTTGTATATTACACTTTTTACGCAGCAGATGTTCAGGTATAGAGGTTGACCCTGACAGGTTATGCATGAAATATTTATCTATGTCGTACAATTAAGGGATTTAATCTCAAGCAATTCTTGATTCTATGTTTAAAATTGACTTGGTCAATTGTTTTGGCATTTGGATAGTTTGGTATTTCATAACAGTTCTTATGGCCAGCTCATCTACAAAATGGCACGTCAAGTTTTTCTTTATGCGGTATAGTGATGGTAGTGATGCATGATGCATGATTGTCAGCCCTTAAAGATATGTGCATTATGCTTTCCTTTAAATGTACAAGTAATTCAAAAATATGTTAACACCTTCCACTCCATAGGTTATATATGCTCCTTAATCCAGTCTACTGGGCACTTTGTTAGCAAAATTTAAATGTCTGGCGATGACTCTGCGGTAATAAGGGAAAAACTCGTAAGGAAGTGGTATATGAATGGTACTACCGCTGATTTTGGATCTCTTGAACAAAATGTAAATAGTAGCCAGGAAACGAGTGTGTGCTGAAAGAATTTTTACAAAATAGACAACAATAGCGATACAATGTAAGAACAAGCAGTGCTCGGGCTTCATGCCCTCAGGAATATATGCATTCCCAAGCACTGCTCGGGCATAGTTAGGAAAGTGTTAAGTATATACTGACATGATGCCAGACTGTGCATATGGTTTACAGCCTTTGTCCTTTTTTAGTCCATAACACGGTTGTAGAATAGAGAAGGTCTGGACACTTGCCGCCCCGGCATGTTCTCTTAATGAAGTCGTTTCCTGCGGAGACTGATAGAGGCGCCACCTATCCCAGAGGGCAAGATCCCCTGGCTCCAATAGAACTGTGAAGGACACGGGGGCGAAACTATACACGCTGATTGTGCACCCATCGCAGTACATACACTTAATTTTACAACTAACCACACATTAGTAGAAACGAGTAATTGATCGGTTAATAATGAATGTATTGACATAATACCTGCAATATTAACACCGTGTCCTTCCCTTGGAGGAAGTAACACACACTCGATTAAAATTAATTGCCATTATAGAAGCAGACGATAGGCAGGCATTTGTTTATGGAAAAGCTCTGATGAAAACATTTGTTTTGACATGCTGTGTTTGATCTTCCTATGTTCTCTGCTTCTAAAGTTTAAACGGAGAGGTCAATGTTTGATATCTATTAACCCTTCAAGCTGGAGCAAAAATTTAAATGTCTATGCCCTACTCGTGGTATTTAAATTTTTTAAATTTCTCGTTCTCTGTCGAAAATAATTAATAACTGCCTTGGTTTTATTTTTAAAATTAAGAAAAAATATATGTTTTAGGATATGTTTAGTTCATGCATAAAAAATTTACTTACGCCATATCTCAATTTTTCACTCCTGCATTTGCTTCTTAGATCCCAAACATTGCCTTAGAAGCTGAGTTTAGTGTGATATATTTTAAAACAATCCTCTAAATACAGGCCCACATTGCAGTCTGGGCACCAGTAAACAGTATCTCTCCTTTTCCCTCTAGCGGAACACACTTGGCATCTCTTTTGAGGCCTGGACTTCTTTGAGGTCGGTGGTATCTTTTCAATGAAGTGCCGCTCGACTAAACGGCATGGTGACGGGTTTATGGGCGGTCTCCGGGCAGTTGAAGGGTGGGGGAATAGTTCCGTATTTTTCAAGGGGTTGTTGAATTAGTCCAACGCCAAATTTCAGATGGTCTACCTTATTTTGACAGCTATTGTATATTATTAGTGCATTATGTACGGAAACATTCAATAACCGCCTGAATAATTTTATATACCACTTCTTAGTTTTTTTACGTTCTAATAATTGTGGCTGAAGCTTTTGGTTTTTCAAATCTACTCCTCCCATCGCCGTATTGTATTCTAGAATGCACTCAGGTTTGGATTTTCCATCCTTTACACGAAAGGCATTGCTATGAAAGGTTGAAATAAACGACACTGGTTTTTTATCCTTCCATTTCAAGACCATAATATTGCCACATACTTTTAAAATATGCTCTCCATTCCTCAGTTTTGTGACTTTTACCTCCTCTGGAACGTTTTTTCTAATCAACCGTAAAGTTCCGGCAACATTTGTTCCGCGATATAATAAAAATTTTGCAAAAGCAAGTGAATAATAATAATTGTCTAACCACAATGAATAGCCTTTTCCAAATAAAGGTTGCACTAACTTTATTACCATTGCAGATGCTTTGGGTCCATTGCAGGAGTTTCAGTAACTGATAATATTGAATAAGCACCTGAATAAACAATAAAACTCCACAAATAGTGGTATCTGACTCACAAAGTTCAAAGGTTTTTATGCCAAATTTTGATGCCTCCAAAGTGATATATTGTTTGAATGACAGCCGTCCTTTCCATAATGTGACGGATTCATCAACTGCACTATTTTCCTTTGGAGAATATGTACTCTGAAATTTATTCTTCAAAGGATCAATAACGGGTTGAATTTTGAAAATCTTTTTGTTTCCACTATAATGATGAAGCTCAGTGTTTTCAACAAAATGTAAAAATTTAGATATACTTTCAAACCTGTCCTGAGACATAGTTTTGGGGAAAATTTCCGTTTCCAGAACTGGATTTCGTGAAAAATACGAGCAAATACTCTGTTTTTGCACAACACCCATCAACACTATCAGTCCTAAATAAACATAAATCTCTGCTACATCTACAGGTTTCCATTGATTCAGTCGTGATCGCAAAGTCAATGTACGATTTTCTGAGTACATATATATCTGCATATCAGTTGGTCTCGAGAACAATTTTTGCAATTAGATTTCTATCAGAAATATTAGCTAAGGACTCAAGAATATTATTCACAAATACTTTTGGTATACTTTCGCCACAAAATGGAATTTTTTTAGGAACGCTGTCCTCATCAAAATCAGCCCATACCCAAGAGGAATGACAATCGTCACTACTTTTTGGTATCTCACTTTCTTTCACCTTCACTATCACTATCTTCGTGAATGTCCACAGAAAAATCAGCATCTTCCTCACTGGAACTTGCACTACCAGATTCTATGCTCCCTACACTTCCTTCATCCGCATTTTCCACTAAATTTTCTATTTCTATTTCACTCAAAAATAACTTACTCCCCTTTGATTCCATTGGGAGTTTTTCACAAGGCCTCTTACCCTTCTCCTTCTCACGAAAGAAAGCTAGCAACTGAGAGTGAAGGGCCTTGAGGTCTTTTGACCACCCATCTCACAGGACTAAACAAAGGGGAAGGAGGATGAATGCATGGCTCCAAAGAAGTGAGATATATGGCTCATCTCATGAAATCAAGATGGACAGAAACCAGACGAAGGAGCACATATAAGCGGACCATTCGAGTCGAATAGGACTGACTTATTAGGTTTTTTTGCTTACAGAGGGCCTTTTTGTGTCGTCCACAGCAGTGATTAGGAAGAATTATCTTCCAAGAGGCCAATCGTAGCCACAGATAAGCAGAAATCACGTTGACGGTATAAAAAAATATAAACCCAGGGAGAGCAGCGCAACGTATGGTGTACTGAGAACCTCATATAGGGTCGACTACCCGATGACATACCATGTACTGAAAACTGCGTGGAGGGGTTAATGCACGAATAGACAGCTAAATGTTGGCAAACTAGTGAATGTGAGCTAAATCTACACTTAAGAGTAAGTTTCACGTTTCATTTGATACACATTTTTGGCAATCGTAGCGAGAGAAAAATACCAAAGACAATATCCTCATGGCCCCTGTAGGATTTGCTGGCATGAAATCACCCCTGCCTTGAAGGATTATCACTATCCCAATGTTGATGGCATTAGCGCACATTTGTCAGAGATTAAGATCTAAAGCACATTTGATACAGACGGCCTTTCAATATCAAGGTAGCAGTTGATATCCACACAATATCTAGGTTCTCAGGAAATAACCTCCATAATTTCCAAATACCCTTATACGGATATCCGAGGTTCCCGCTTGTGGAGATACATAGAGCCGCACACATACAAAGAACATAGAGCCACAGTTATAATATATGGATAACCATACAAAATACATGGCTCCACAATATATTTTTTCACACAGATATACCCACTGCCAGGAGGAGGTATCTAATAGTTAATTCAATTTGAATTTCCCTCTTTCTTACATTACCTATGATCATTTTCAGTTCATGGTCCTCTTAACCACCAACCCACCACCCACTGGAAGGAAAGCGTTCATACTTTAAAACACCTCACCACATTTTTACGTGACCAAGTACTAGAAGTTTGAAAATTAAGATTATTAATTGAATTACTATCGTTTTTCAAACTCTAGGGCTTATCAAAATAATCCCAACTACAAATTTATTTGGTTATTTAGAGAGGATTGTAGATACTATGAGCAGGTATTTAACTCACCGGAGATTTGATGGTAATTCACTGCAAGGACACAAAGATGTGACCACTGCCACTTCCAATGCTATTTTTCTCTCAGTGAATGTAATCTGTTAAAAAATAAATATGGTAATGTAGATAGTCATCATTTTTATAAATTAAGCCATAAATAAAAATAATCTGTTTTAACTCTTTCTTTTGTCAACTGTATAAATTGTGTTGATATTATAAAATGCATCTTTTATCTACAAGATGAAAATAAATAGCCTTACTTTCGATTCGAACCCTGCCAGAACCGCACCTCAACTTTTGCGAATTGGAATTAACCAACTTGCTTCCTATGGTAACTCACATGGTGAGTCCAAATCTGAATCTAGGGAAAGGAAAAACCTCGCGACGGAGCCCGAAAGAAAAGACTTCGATCGGCCCAACGTGTGCATAGACATGAGTTCCCTCAATGCATTCCTTATGCTAGAGCTTTTGCTCTCAAAGTTTATTTGACTCTAATTTTGCTAGCCCTATTGCATCCGCGTCCATCCTGGTCGGCTCTCGGTGACGTAAAGGCAAAGGCTGCAGCTAGCTTCGTGTGCCAACCCTCCAAGTTTTTTCCAACCCGGCCCCATTCAATCAAATCAGTACAATGGGGCGTGTGGGTGTCTAAATTTCAGTGAAAACGATAGTACATTTTGAGTGTGCATAAAGAATTATTCCTTACAAAACTGGGCTTCGGAAATATGTATGCATAAGAAACACTCACATTTTCGGGAAACACTCTAATTATGTACTACAATATCTGTTCTAATAAGCTATCTCAATTCTTTTATAGCTGGAAAATCACCATCACTGAATGGAGTTGATATGTTTACCACCTCAAATGCAGACATCACCATCCCAGGGGGAAAAATTCTCCTACTTCGAGGAAGTAAGGTCCTCTTTGTTGATGAAGATGTTGTTCGCCAGCTGAGGAGATTGTACCCAGAGGCTGAAAGTGGCCCACCCATTTTGGTGGATTGGACGGGCTCTACTTTCTTAGCCTATGTCTCCATCCACCTTAATGAGCATTCTCAGTTTGTGGAAGAAAAGATTTTGGATGAAGCATTGGATGAAGCTTTGACAGAATTGGGTGAGAGCCATAGTGGCTCAGATGCACCAGCCACAAACGTCAACCCATCTGATGAGAAAATAGAAGCTGAAAGTCTGACTGATTCCACTCAAGAAAACAAGACAGCTATTACTGATTTTCCAGTCCTATCAGCATGCAGCCCGAATGTGAACGATCTCAATTGCCAACCTGAGCCCTCAAAAGATTCTGAAAGCAATGAACCTTTAGTTCTTGAATATTGTGGCATAAATACAGTATTTGAAAATACTACTGAAGAATCTCAAAGCAATGGTCGTGGAGGTTGGAATGGTGGAACACCAGGAAGAGACTGGAATGTTTTGTTCACAGTGAAATCAAATAATTCTAGAAAACAAATTCCAGTCAACAACAAAACAAGGAAAGAATCCTTTCATCACATGTTAAGGATAATACACCAAGCTGGAGGCCACATTGAGTCGAAAGAGTCAGAAGGTAGGTGTGCCACACTGTGCGCAAAGTTAAAGTTTAAAGCAAATATTTGATATTTTCTATCAATTTCATTTGTGACTTTCATTGAGGATTTGCAGTTTTAACTGATCGAAGACCAGACATTATTTTTTATGAATTCCTCCTGCGGCTAGGTATTTCTTGCACATGCTCTTTTGTAATCCATTATTTTATAGTACATATCCCATCACCTTTTCATGATACATGTGTATCTGAAACTTTCATTCATTTCATTTATAAGCCATATGCAATGTGGTGATGAAAAAATGAGGTTTATCAGCTGTTCTTTCTGCTGAGTTCTTACAGACGTTCAGGATATAAACATTCTCCTAAGGTGAATCTCCTCTTATTACAAACTCCATCCATCTACTTAGTCTCTACTTGACTTCGTCTTGAAAATGTTTTTCGTGCCACATTAATGACGTAATTATTAGCACACCTCAATAGCATGGAAAAGTAGTCCTCAATTTTATGAAAACGTCATAAATGTTTTGAAAAAAGTGTATTAATTCCATAGTTTTTTGTGAGTATATATTAAATTTTGAAGCATTTTCAAGAAAAATAAAACAATTGGAAATTTATAACCATATCATCTCATATGATAAAATTATTTGTGTGCACTTAATGATGCATCTTAAAGAATAAAGTTTCATATTGATAGTCATCAGTTAACATGCATGATATGCACTTCAAAAAACGTTTATGATAGTAACAGTTTTTTCTCAAGTATTGCAGTAAATGTTATTATTTCATTCATGCAGGTACTTGCATGGCGGAGCGGAGTTTGACGCCTCATGACACCTATGTCTATTTATCTTAAACATTTTCATCTCCGATTCTCTTGAACAATTCCACCCCAAGTAAGACAAAAATATGGACAACGGCTTTATAATTATTTGACATGTCAGCAAATGATACATACATTACGTGGCTTATCTCCACTTACCCTGAATCTCATATTGGAATGGAATTGCATTCCTGTCTTGTCTTAACAGGCAAACCATGTTCCTTAATTTTCTTTCGGACAATATTTTCACTTTTGGGCACCCATTTCTTTTACTTTCATCTTAAGAATGGCCATTAAATATTCAAATTTAAAACAAACACCAAGAGATGATAAATATTTGATCTACTATTTGTTAATAGGAGTTTACCTTTAATTAAACTTATTGTTAATTTTAGCCAGTCCTTAGCTAATCTCCATAGGGAAGATAATTGTACTTTATGTCATAAAGCATTTTTTTTCTTTCAATAAATTGTCTTTACAATAATGCTCACCTAATTATGTTTTCTAGTAGTTGTTATTTCTTTCCAATTTCCAAAAAGTCTACATATTTTTCTGAAGGATGGTAATAGTTGGTGACTTGTCATCTGAAATCTATTTTTTGTAATTGCATTATGAAATATTCATTCTTTCATACTAACTTTTTTTCCAGGTTACACAATTTTTATACCAACTGATAAAGGGCTGGAAGGAGCAAACTTCCCTGAAGAAGGCCCATTAAGAGACTCGTGGGCTTTGAGCATCCTGTACAACCACATGGTTGTAGGACGTGTCTTTGACAGAGAGCTGAAAGTTGGATCCAATTTTACCACTTTGGGAAACAAGAGCATTTCAGTTTGCAGTAGTGAAGGTATTTTGAGATTGAATTTTCCATGATATACTGTTGATCCCTTCCCTTGGACTACAATCTTGTTGTGGTGGAAGGGCTTGCATGCTCCGATGACCCCTAGAGATGAACTGGCGGGAGCATTGCTCCTGGTAGGGCCAACCATGCCAGATAGGTCAAAGGTTAGGAGACAGACAAATGATAGTCCACGCAGCATCTGTACCTCAGTGAGGCGGCTGCAAAAGGCATCTGAGGCAGCAGCGGTGGGAGCAAGGCCCCTGCAATCGTCATCACACGAAATTCTTGATCAGAAAATTTAGCAGCAGAGGAAAAGAAGAGGAATGAAACAATCAGAATAGGCACGTGGAATGTTAGGACTATGCTAAGGGCAGGCAAGCTAGAGAATATAAAGCAAAAATAAAGAGGGTGGGTGTAGACATGATGGGTCTGGGTGAAGTAAGATGGAAAGACTACTGGAGCGATGGCTATAGAGTAATATATAGTGGAGGGAATGAAAGCCAGCGTGGCTTATTTGTAATGAACAGGAAACTTGGTGGAGAAGTAGTGTATGCAGAACAGGTTAGTGATAAGATAATAGTCGTGGAACTAAAAGCATATCCAACGAAATTTTTTATAATCCAGGTTTATATGCCTACCTCTGATCACAGAGAGGAGGAGGTAGATGGGGTATCTGATCAGCCAGAAAAAAATAATTGGTAGGATACCTGGGAGTAAGCACTTAGTAGTAATGGGGGATTGGAAAGCGGTGGTGTGTGAAGGAAGAGATGGGCGGGAGGTGGGCGATTACAGGCTAGGAAGGAAAATCGACTATGGCCAGAAAGCGGTGGAGTTTTGCCGTAGAAATAATCTAGTGATTACAAACACATGGTCTAGACATCACCCTAGACATAGGTGCACTTGGAAGAAGCCGGGAGACACAGATAGGTTCCAGATAGATTATATCATGGTTCGTCACAGATACAGGAACAGTGTTAAAAACTCACATACTTATCCAGGAGCTGATGCACAGACAGATCACAATGTATTAGTCATGAAATGTTGGGTAAAACAGAAAAAGATAAGAATGGGAAGGAGGGTATGCAAGTGGAATATGGAGGCATTAACTGGGGCAATGAAGAAGAAGTATCGAGAGAAGGTTGATGAGATTATGGTCGAGGATCATGGAGTTAGATCAGTGGAAGATGAATGGGGAATTTTGAAAAATGGAATTTTAGAAGCAGCAAAAGCAACAGATGGCATATTCAGTGCAACTAAAATTAAAAAACCTTGGATCACGTAGGAGATGATAATGCAGATGCAGGAGAGAAGGACATGGAAGAGTGTAAACTCAGAGCTTGGCAAGAGAAAAGACAGAATTAAATAACATGCTTAGAAGAGAAACAAAGAAAGCAAGAGAGGTGTAGTGGAGAGAACAGATCGACTTGTTAGAGAAATACCAAAAAGAGGGAAGAGCAAATGCATTATATAGGAAAGCAAAGAAACTGACGGGTGTATATAAGGGAAGGGGAATTACAACAATAATGGACAAGATGGGAAAGGTGATCGTAGAACCAAAGGAAATCCAGGAGAGGTGGAAGGAGTACATATGTTGAAGAGCTGTGTGGTAAAGAAATAAGGCCCAATACGTTACATATAGAAAGGGAAGACGACATTGACAGTGATGGCATCGGACCAAGTATCATAGATAGGGAAATTGAAAGAGCTCTACAAGACATGAAAAGGAATAGGGCGGTGGGAACAGATAAAATACCTACAGAGTTTTGAAAGAGCATCGGGAAGAACGGAAGAGGAAAACATTTTGCGCTTATTTTTAGGATTTATGAGGATGGAGTGTGGCCGGAAAACTTTGCAAAGACCTAATTAATTCCTATACCAAAGAAGAGCAAGGCAAAAACATGCGAAGACTATAGGACAATAAGGGGGCATCCATTAATTACGTGAGGCATTTAGGGGGGGAGGGGATCAAGCCGAATCTCACGTGGGGGAGAGGGGGGGTTTGAGCAAATATCACGTAATTTTTTTTCCACAAGAAACAGTGTAACATTGCGAGAAAACTGGGTTAAATTAAGTAAAACATGTGGAAACAAATCACATGGACATGTTGGTTCCAGTAGTCACTTGTGAGACCACACACAAGTCCCCGTGGACTGAATTAGAATGAGTATTCTTTCACGAATTTTAGTAGTTCCTATTTAAGTATTTTATTGTTCGATTTTTTCACTGTGATTCTAGATTAAATTCTTAGTAGTCTTAAATACTAGTCTTAACTAGTCTTAAATAAAAATAATTAAGCAAATTATGTTGTTTTTTTTAAATCCAAGGCAATCAAGCACAGAAAAATGTATTTACACTAAAAATACGCATTTTTAAAAAATTCACATGAGATTAGGGGGGGAGAGGGTCGAGCCAAATCTCACATCATCTCACCAAGGGGGGAGGGGGGGTCGAAAAATAACCTCACGTAAAAAATGGACGACCCCTAAGTTAAGTGCGGCTAAAGTAGTGCAGAGAATTATAAATAGAAGGCTAGAGAAGAAGGCAAATGAATACCTGGGTGCCGACCAGTTTGGGTTTAGGAGAGGGACGGGAATGCAAGATGCTATAGCGTTGATAAGGATTCTAGTAGAAAGAAACCTAGAGTATGGGCAGGATGTTTTTGCTTGCTTCGTATATTTCAAGAAGGCGTTTGATAGGGTGGATTGGATGAAACTAAGGGGAGTGTTGAATAAATTAGGGGTCGATTGGAGGGACAGGTATCTGATTTGGAATTTGTATATGAACCAGACGGTGCAGGTCAGGGTAGCCGATGGAGAATCGGGATGGGTCATGATAGAATGGGGAGTGCGGCAGGGGTGCCCACGATTGCCGTTGCTTTTTAACGTGTATTCAGTAGAAATGGGAATGGAAGCATGGAGGGATAAGGAGTTAGGAATAAAGGCAGGAGGGGAGCTGATAAAATCAGTAAGATTTGCAGATGATCAAGCATAGGTTAGCCAGTCTGCCAAGGGGTTACAGCCAATGGAGAATGCATTAGAGGTGCAGTATGAAAGGTATGGGATGAAGATAAACCAGGAGAAAACGAAAGTGATGAGATTTTCTTGAAGTAAGAAGGTGGGGTTGAATATGAGGGTGGGAGAGCAGAAGATAGAGCAAGTCGAACAGTTTACGTATCTGGGTAATATTTTGTAGGAGAATGGGTTTAGTGGTAGGGACATCAGATGCAGAATTACCCTTGCCTAAGAAGCACTTTCAAAGGGAAGGGAACTGATGAGGGGGGGGTCTAAGAAGAGACGTAATGAAAAGGCTGGTGAAAACTCTAATATGGAGCGTGGTGCTGTATGGGTCGGAAACATGGTTATTGTGATGGGAGGATGTACGTAGACTTGAGGTGTTTGAGATGTGGGTTTGGTGAAGGATGGAGAGGGTGAGCTGGGTGGTGAGAAAGACGAACGAGGAGGTATTGGATATGGTTGGAGAGGAGAGGAAGCTTATGGCAGAGGTGCGGATAAGGCAGAGGAGATGGATGGAGGAGGTTTTGAGAGGAGAGGGATGTTGAAGAAAGTGATTGAGGGGAGAACACCAGGGAACCGTGGAAGAGGAGGGAAGAGGATTGGAATTCTGGATGGAATAAGAAGAGGTAGAAGATATGAGGAATTTAAGAGGCATCTAACGGTGGACGATCCTTAGGAGGGAAAGCAAGACAATGTCTATGAAATTGGGATGCAGAATTGGGACTGTCCAAGAACCTACCTATCAGCTGGTAGAATACTTGAATGAATGAATGCTGTCAATATGTAGATTGAGTGGGCTGAAACTTTTAGATACTTAAATATTTTAGCTAATGAATCGGTTTAGAATAAAATAAGTTGTGCCAAAATTCATTTCCAAGGTCTATGTAGATTAATATGGGTTATTTCTCTTGATTTGAGCTGGTAACGGTTGTTTTTATAGTATTTGTGGCCTGGTGGCAACTCATCTTTTTCTATGTGGTCCTTACTTTTATTGGTCTATAATCATTAGAAATAATCAGAACTTAAATCTTCATATTGTGGGTGCTCAAAATTAACCTTGTTCCCAGCGGGGGTTACAAATGGTATTTCCTCAATCTCCAGTTTTACAACAATTCTTGCAATGGCTGGCGTACATTATATTGAAATGACCATTGCTCATGAGCTCATTTTTACATATCTCACCATACATAATGAAATATTAACTTTTTGCTAACTACAATTGGCTTATTAAATATTTTTTCATTGATAATTCTGATAGAATTTAAGAGTGATGGCACCCATTTTTCTGTTCCTCAATCTATCATCAAGGTCTAAAGTTATCATATATAAAACTTGAAGTGCACTTGAAAGAGTGTGTGATATTCTGCTTAGGTCAGAAACAATCTCACTCATCTTTTGCTACAAGTGCTGCAAATTTCATTCTATTTACACACATACAGCACGGGGTGAAATATACTCGCGTACCCTTGGTTGAAATATGGGGTAAGGGATAAGTCCAAAATTTGTCCATTTTTATACGTGTTCTTCTGGTGTAAATTTCGGCCCTAAATGAGTGAACTTCTCCAAAAGTTACAAAATATGTGTATTTAAATCTTAGGGTATGCCACTTTGCCATTTTTTCACATTTCCATGGGAAAAACTGCATATTAAATATGAGCTACATTATTCCTTGTATTATTAGTACTTGGTCTATTCTGTACTCCTGATCATCATGAATACCATGGCTATCTCTATATTCGTGGTGAAAACTTTAATTGTATCCTATGGGTGAATGTATTTTTTACCAAAAACGATGATTTTTCCAAACCATCAATGCTTCATTATTTTGATTATACGTTGCATTTTGGTACAATTGTAACAAACCAGAATTAATATTCTGCTCAATGATAATAAATATTATCTGCTTTCATAAGAATCTGACAGACATTTTCAAGCACATGTGAACATCTGTATTTTTTTTTTGGTACCAAATATTTGTAAATAGTTTTCTCTAGGCCAATGCCAGTAGCACGAATGTAGAAGAATTTATATTTGTGAATTGATGCGGAGGAAACAAGTTCTTTGAATTACTTGCCACCTTTCAAGTACCGCCGAGGCCAAGTGGGTTTAGACACTAGTTGGAAAGAACGAGTCAGTATCTAGGGTTCACGGCTCTCCTGTGGAATATTTTTTTTTCAGTCGAATATGAATCCAAACCAGTCATGGATTTTGTTGCCAATGCTATTTAGCAGTCATAATAACAATAGAATTTTATTATCCATTTGAAAACATACATTTGCATGGAAATTTTCGTATTAGTAACTGGGCTGTGATCACTGATGCCACTTTTTACACGCAATAACATCCGTGTAATACATGGCCTATAGACTTTTGTGTGCTGTATGGGCAAGTTTTTCTGTTGCTTTGAGCTTTCTTTGACCCACACATTAATGTCTTATTATAATTAACTGGTAAACAACATTTTTGTCACTAGGAATATGATGGGTGTTTTAAGCTAAGTCGACGGTGCTGAATTCGAAAATGAAATAAGTTTTTTTTCTATCAGGCTCAGTTTTTTTGTGATATGCTAATGCATTTTTCCAAAATTACAGTGACTTGCTCTGCATGTTAAGAAGTGCTACAAACATTATTTTGGATGTGAAGTAGGTGACCAAGATTAAAAATGGGCCCCTCACATCCACTGTTTGATATGTGCTAGACTTCTGATGGCTGGTTAAAAGGACAATGACATATCCTGTTTGCTGTTCACATGATTTGGAGAGAACCGACACATCATGCAACAGATTGTTACTGCTGTAAGGCAAAAATAGTTGGAATCACTTCAAAAACAAAGAAGACTATGCATTACACAAATATAACATCTGCTATGAGCCCTGTGAATCACAGTGCAGAATTGCTGGTACCAAATCCTCAGGAAAATATGAAATTGAGTCTAGATGACTTTGGTGACAAATACGAAGAAGATACAGAAAGAGGTGAAAGAAATCTACATGCAAACCAAAAATCTCAAGAGGCCTCTTCATCAAAGGAGCCATTTGTCACAAGCGGATCTCAATGATCTTGTGCACGATTTGAAGTTGTCTAAGCAACATTTTGAGCTATTAGCTTCAGGATTAAAAGGACGGAATCTACTAGATTGTGATACGAAAGAGTGTTTTTCGTGACCGCCATGCAGTATTTTCAGACTACTTCTCCCACGAAGGTGACATGGTTTTTTGTAATGATATCATTTCCATTTTGGACAATCTTGGCCAAGAACACAGTGTACATGAGTGGCATCTGTTTATTGATTCAAGTAAAGTTAGTCTAAAGACAGTAGGTACTTCAGCACAATGGAAACAAATTTCCATTCATACTGATTGCTCATGCAGTTGACCTGAAGGAGACATATGAGAACTTAAAATTGCATTTGACACTTACCGAATATGAGTAATATGTAAGTGGAAAATATGTGGAGACCTCAAAGTACTAGCAATTCTGCTTGGCCTGTAGCTTGGGTATACAAAGTACTGCTGCTTTCTATGCAAGTGGGACAGCAGAGGCAGGAAAAACCACTATTCTACAAAAAATGGCCTACCTCCAATGTACAATGTACCTACAATGTACTACTGCCCCGGGCATAAGATTGTGGCGAACACTCCTCTTGTTGACCCGAAAGGTGTGAATCCACCTCCACTGCACATAAAATTGGGGCTCGTCAAAAATGAAATGATGAAAATACTTAGTTTTCCACATATACCATCCACCAGGACCTGATGATGTCACGAAGTGACGAAATTGGGTCGTGAGAAATAATAAATATGTATATGTATTTGGAAAACTTAGTAATTTCATTATTTCACTATGGGAGCATTAACTCAGAACCGAAATTGCTATTTAATTCACAAAATCGTTAGATGGAAACAAAAAATGAATTTTAATGAAAAAATCAATCTTCTAACCGTAGCCATTCACTCATAAATTTAAAATTAAAATATGTATAAGGTGACGCCCATCAAATGAGCTGCAGTGAGACCTCTACATCATTCACCTCCCCTCATTGGCTGTTTTGGAGAGTGGAGTGGGGGTGGAGTTGGGAGGGGAAGTCTGCCTACACAGCGATTGGCGCAGATGAAGGGATGATGCAAGAAGTCTCAGCAGGCCCATTCCAGCAAAAGGGTTAAGAACATCAGTATTTCGTTGCTTATAACTTGTAAACTAGGTGATGGATCAAAAAATGGAAAAATACAGGTCATTTCATTTTAAAAACTCTATCAGATTTGGCAATTTAAAAAAAATGGTAAATGCCTCCATTCCACCGAGTTACTGCCGATACCATTATTTTTACTCATCAAATACTTCATGAAAGCCATGGACAAAACATCGTGTGGGCTGATGTACTTACAACGGAAATTCCCCAAGAACAGTGATGCCAAAATTAAGGAAGGAATATTCATAGGACCCCAAATTAGAGAATTAATGAATGATGACAATTTCGTTGAACTATTAAGTAATGTTGAAAATATAGCATGCTGTCTTTTACAAGTATCCATAAGAACTTCGTAGGCAATCATAAGGCAGAAAACTATTGTGACATTGGACAAGAATAGCTGAGAACATACCACCATATTGAATATAATATGTCAAAGTAATATGGATTTCTTGAACAATCATTTGGACTTCTTCCCGAATAACTTTGGTGCCGTTAGCGATGAGCATGGTGAAAGTTTTCACTAGGATATTTCACAAATGGAAAAGTGGTATCAAGGCAAGTGGAGTGCTGCAACTACCCCTGGACCTTTCAAAGAGATGTTCCTGGGGCAAATTTTTTCGGAAATCAGGAAGGAAATGTTTTTAGGCATGTTTTCTCAATTGGTAATCAATTTTAAACTATTTATTTCTTTTAATCTTTCATGTAATTACACATTTTTAACTTTTTATGTTTGGTATAAGCAGATAAATCTAGATAGAAAAAATAAAAAATTAGGAAGTTCACTGTCTCATTCTCAGGGGACTTAGTGGGGAAACGTGTTTTTTATAAATGTGATTTCTTTCTTCTGAACAGTTTTTTAAGGCTAACGTGTGTGTATTCTGGGGTGGCGACCAAGACACTAACTCAAATTTTATAAAAGAATCATTTTTTTTCATATTTTTTTGCCCTGCATGGAGCCTGTGAACCTCCATGGAGGAAAAAATTGCATCGGGTTTCAAAGCTTAACACGTTGAATGCTGACTGACGACAATTGTCGTCCGCCGGGTGCTATCCGGTGACTGCGGACGACAGTTGTCGTCCAAGCTTGCTTTGCCTTTTTAAAGGCCATTTAATTTCAGTCACCGGCAAAACTCGAAAAAAATGCCGCCGCGTTGAAAGTGTTAAATCATGGCCAGTCTCTTGATTTTTGATTCGTTGTTCTATGATAATTAGGATGGGAGAAGTGCATGTTTTATACAAGTAATATTAAATTGGATAATCTGGGATTTTTGGGGTTTTCTCGGGTGTATTGTAAAAACTAAGGCTGATGGGTAATAAGCACTTACATATTTGAGTTCAGCATGAAAAGTTTTATGGAATAATTGTAAAAACTTTTTTAACTCCACTAATTTATTTAATAACACCTGGGTTTCAACACTTGGTGTCATCTTCAGGTGAAAAGTTTTGTCAGAACCAGATATTTTCCTTCATGTGACAGAGAAAAAGTTTCATTATATAAACTAGCTTTACATGCATAAATAAAGTGGCTTGCTGTGTACCTTATCAAGAATAAAAGTTTGCTTAAGAGTCATTCCATGCCAAATGATCCAATGAATTCCAATCCAATCCAAGTTGGTTGCATGGTCATTTTTAAAAAATACATTTTATGCACGCACATTCTTACATTGGTATTGGTAGTTGAATGCTGTGATTTTAAAAATTTGAACCCTACACATTTTCTCCCAGCAGCCAATTTTCCAACATAACGCATGTGAATTTTTGAAAATTTCTGTTGACTCAATCCTTATTATCCCAAACTAATTTTGACAGAGGAGAGACTCTGAAACCATACTATTTTACCCATAATGGACAATATTTCCTTTAAATTTCATTTTCTCCTTTTAAATTCAATTTTGTTGAAATTGGTCTTGAATTCAACATTTTTTACAACCAAGTACCACTTATCACTTACTATGTAGTAGAATCTCTAAGTTCAAGTTTTTACTCTTTGTTGGACTTTTGTATACCTTTGTATTTGTGAGCTGCATATTTTTAATAGCTTCCCCAGTGAAGAAAATGAAGTTGAAAAGGTCTGATTTTGAGTGCAAAGACATTTTTGTTTGCTTCTAAAAGAAAAAGGGTTAAAGTGTGTCCAAGGTAATAGTGCAGTTGACAGAAATCCAGCCAATTTGTAAATATGTCCAATGCCATTTGGGGAAGGGAGTCACATGACTGAAGAATCCACGACTGTGGCCTTTGTTTGACACTTTCGCTGCTGTATTTGTAGGAGCTACGTTCGCCCAGTGGACTGCTTTGAACGTAGCTCCTACGTTCCTTTGGCAAAGTCATTCCTACCCACCATTCACTTCTTCGCCGCACAGGGGCTGGCAAGTCTCCGCAGGTTGACCGCAGCAAAAGGGTTAAATCATACCATAGCGATAAAATTGTTTACTTTTCATTTCTTCCTAAGTCAAATCGGTTCATATATTTCAACTGGACTATTAACTTGGATGGACTCTAGTGCCATGTGTGATTTTCAAAACTTTCCAAGAACAAACTTTCTTCTACTTCATTACTTTAATTGCAAAATCTCTCAAATATTAGACTTTTATCCTTCATACAGTTTTCCTGAGTCGTAAAACAGTTTTTGTGGGAAAAATGTTGACTTCAAGTTCAATTTTAACAACTAAGGATCATGTGGACGGAAAATCAAAATTTAAAATAAAATGTTTTCCATCATGTTTAAAACAGTAGGTATACATAATTTCTTTAAAATTCGCATGTACCATGTTGGGTAAATGTCTGCAGCAAGAAAATGAGGAAGGATAAAATTTTTAAAATTATCGTACTAAACTGTCAATATGTGTGTGTGTTTTCAAAAAATAGATTTTTTTCAAAAATGTCCATCACCCATCATCCAATCTAATGTCCATCATTGTTCATGCCCACTATGTACATAATTGTTTTGCACTAAATTCTACCAAAAAGTGAAGATCATCTTTGTTCAATGAGCAAATCTCCAAGAGTCAAGTAGGTGACCAGACATTGGTAACTAGATTGAGAGGTCAATAACTTTTTGGTACTTATATTTTTGAGTAAATGGATGAGCAAAGAAGAAAATTACCCTTATGAAAATAGTGGAGTTCTGGGGATTCGTAAGGACTCACAGAGGGTCACCCAAAATCCATAGGACTCACAGGGATTCATGTCATTAGTCCAAGAGATTCGAAAGGATTCTCAGTGTCTCCGTAAGGACTCCATGGGAGTCCCATGGAGTCATGAGGAATCTTGTCTCATGGAATCCATGCAATTAATTTGAATTTAGAAATTTGATATACTATTAAGGCATTTGACAATAATTCGACTCATCTCCCAGATAATACTTATACCTTGTTTAAAATAATAATAATACCAAAACAATGTGAAAAAGAATATTCAATGGGGTATGAAAAAGAAAAAAAAATGTTACTTTTAAGAACGGAAAATTGATTTAATTTAAAAAAGGATCATAATAGAACCCAAAAATTAATTATAAAGTACCTGCAGGTACTTTATAATTAATTTATGGCCCACAGGCTGTGGGTTTGCAAAGTGCGCCCCCTGAGGGTTGCATCTCTGGCAGCCGCCCGCCTGGCCAGCCCCTAGCTACGACGCTGAAGCTAAAGTGCGGGAATTGGAAAAATCTTTTATTCGCAGTAATATTGCATTTATATTTATACTATGCGGCAACATAGAATAACAGTTATCTGGAATTCATTAATGGCAATTAAATTTTATCAAGATTTTATGGTATTTTCTCAAGCTATCACGGGATTTTCATTTAATGATTATAGTTCTCGAAGTCACATTTATCCACGGAAGTGACTACATATATACGTCCCTCTCAGCGCTAACTCATCAGTAATGGGTGCTAGCATAGGTTACTAGAGTCGTAACTTTGTTAGTCATACAGGCACTGAAAGGGACAGAGTAGATGCGGGATAGTACATTACGACAAGCTTTATCATGCCAATGCGCAATAGTACATTCAAAGTGATTAATGGCAAATCATTTTTTTTGCCTTGTCTCATTTTACAGTAGAATTACTGTAAACAGTAAAAAACAGTAGCAGTGCAGTAGAATTACTGTAAACAGTAAAAAACAGTAGCAGTACAGTAGACCTACTGTAAACAGTAGGATTACAGTAAACTTACCTACTGAAAACAGTAGAGTGTTCCAAAAAGCCTATAGGCTACTGTAAACAGTAGATGAAATTTCCAGCAGGGTAGCGATGAATATTAGGCACAAAAACCACCACTGTTTGTACACTATTGCAATATATACTGTCAATTGTAATAAATTGCAATAAATACAGTCCCTGAGGCTCTCCAGGACTCGCCAGGATTCTCAGGGATTCCCGTTCCTTCGACAAATTTTAGGATTCCCGGTGAATCCTCCGTGTTGGAATCTCTGTGAATCCCTGATACTTCAATATTTTCATAAGGGTAGTTACACCAAAATTCATTTTAAGGGTCCATCAATAAACTTCATACATAAAATAGTTACTTGATTATAAAATTAATAGTGGGTTGTTGTGAATGACCCCATTCATGACTGCTGATATTAAAAGACTTGAACACTTTTTTTCTGTGTCATAATTTAGCCTTAATTTCTGCTCGACACAAGTAGTAGGTACCTATATATTAAAACAGATTCTCTCTTTTACAGGTGCAATGTGGTTGAATGGAGCAAAGATCATTGAGTCAAACCTGATTATCTATGATTTAGGTGTGATGATGATTGTTGACAAACCAGTATTTCCATTACCAGTGCTAGATGAAAATTCCAAGTGGGCATATGATGTGTGTGCATAATATTTTGAGGCAAAACTCTGTACTTTCATGGACACTGCGTACCTCCCACAGGTGGCACTGTGGAAAATATAGGCCATCTTGAATCATAAATATAGCAGTCATGGTGCAAGATACTGCAACCGGTCATTTGTTAATTGTTGTACATATTCCTGCCATTTCCGTAGAACAATTTTTTCTCCTCAAATATAATGGAAATGGAGGTGGCCTCGAAGTGAGTGTTAATTATTAAGTTTCACTGCAAGTGGAGAGCCACTACTAGCTCTGCAGCCCCATGTGCCAAAAATCCTAGTGGGTTTTCCAGTTTGACATGAAAAATAAACTGAACTTCATAATGGAAAAAAATGAACTGGAAGTGATTGTTTGAGAGAGCATCCAATTATGATGCAGGACTTAATTTGGTGGGATTATTTTTTTCACTATGAGAAAAGAAATGTCAACCAGTGGCTAAGGATAATGATTCCTTGATATTTTGTTACTATATACTATGTGCAAAAGCAGAAGACTGAGGTACCTAATTCTTGCTGAAATCCAGGTTTGCAATTACCGAGCACTCCAGGTATGGTCTTCTTTTAACTCAATCTTAAGCATATCATCACTCAAGTAAAGACATTCTAATGGTCTCTGTCAAACAAAACATAATTTACCTGTAGCTATATTTTGTTTATGTGAATTCTGTAAATAAGTATCCAGTCAATAATAATAAGCATCATGTGCAGGGACCAGCTTTCTTTTGCAAAAATTTGCTCAGCAGTATTTTTTCAAATCAATACCTCAAAAGTGCAATTCATGATACATAATTGTGATATATTGTGCCTAATATTCTCAGGCCTTAAATAAATCGAAAAATCCGTCTGTGAAACAAATAATTTAAAATGAATAAGGTACGATTTCTGCAAATGTTGAATTTGAAACCAAGTGAAGGATGAGGAATCATGAAGAATCCATATTACCTTTACTCAGGCATGAAAGTTTAACTCTTCGTGGATTGTGAAACACTGCATGGGTGATTGTAATTACCATGTTTTCCAGCTTATACAATGCATGGGCGTATAAAATGCTCCCCAAGTATGAACCACAAATTTTGGGAAAAAATAAATAATCTTTTTATTACTTTTCAATGCTGTGTATGATGAAACTGAGAAGTGATCTCTTTACTAAATGGTTTGAACAAATATGACGACTTGGCATATTCCAGGATGATGTCATGCTTTTTGATAGAATCTAATTGTGATACTCATATCACACAGATTTTAGCAATTTCTATAAATGCGTAACTGATGTGTACAGTTCTAAGTAATGACCTCTGATAATTCTTAAAATTATATTTCAACTGAAAAACATAAGAAAAAAATCGGTGAAAATTTAGAGCTTTCATTGAAATTTGAAAAGATCTAACTTTGATTTTAATTAATTTGATTTATTGTACCTTTTATTCCCTTTCATTTTTTCTTATTTTCCCATCTTTTTCTCCTCCCTCCCAGTTTTTCCAATTAAAACTTCTTCCTGCCTGGGAGAGAACATGCACTGGCACCTTGAACCATTGCGCTGTTCACCACTGAAACTTGTTATAACTATCAGAGATATATTGTGTCGTTTTGAAAGGTTCATGATGATATTTGCTCAAGTAACCATAAAAACTGTGTACATTTTTTCGCTCTAGTAGCCAAAGCCTGTAACTCACTCCAATAACTATTATGAATAGGATTTCTACTCTTCCTGATTAAAAGTTGCAAAAGGTGTTTATTTTCAGCACCGATTTGAGTACCTACTTTTGAGTCCACAAAGTTTCGGATCAACCTTTATTTTTTTAAATAAATTTTTATGATATATTCATCAGCTCCTATTATGGCTCCTTGCCATAGCTACCCTAGTTGCCCTTCCAGCCCACTTGATCCTTGTAGATGACATTCTAAAACTGAGTCAAAATATTGTCTTTTTCTTGTGCTTAGTGAAAATACTGATGATATCTGTATTGGGTACATTACCAGAGCATCAGAAAAATGCTTGAAATAGTTGTACGTATTCACTCTCCCTGAGCACAGAGTGTATGAACACAAGCCCATACTTTTGAGTACATACATTACAGCTGTATTTTACCACTCTGTGGAGGCAACATTGTAAATAGAATAACATAGAACTGTAGCTATTTCTGTTGGCATTACATCGCATGTTCCTGTTTATTCTTAAAGTAACCAAATACATATTTAGCTGGCCAGATTCACATTTTCTGGATCAACAAATATTAGAGGGTCAAGTGTGTGTTTTTTTAAGAGTATTTTAATGTGTGTTTCAATGTGTATGCGAGTGTTTTGTGTGTAAATTTGCTTATCTCCCAAATAAAATGATACCTTGTTGAAGAAGTTCTCAAGAGTCAATTAAGAGATGGTCATAATATGTATGGATGGTGATAATATGTATATACAAACTCTGGATCTGTGTGATCAGTTTTTCAACCCAACCATGAGTACCTTAAAGGAAGCCCTTGGGAACCAGAATTGATATTTCTAAAAAAATCCTTACTATTGATAGAAGCTGAAGATTTGCAATACCCTTTGAGATGTTAGAGCATGTCTAATCCTTCATCTATATGGCTCAACATAAACTACATTGATGGAAAAGGAGAATAGCTTACTGTAAAGGGCTTATGAAGAAGTACCCACCCCTGGCACTCATAAAGAGTACTCTTAGAGACTAGGAAAAAGCTAAATCCTAAATCCACTATGTTGCACCCTAATATCGAGTACATGACTCAATGGACTGGATAAAGATGAAGATGGGGTGCAAGAGTGTGTTGTTAAGGGACTGAAATTACGAAAATGACAGAACATGCAAGATAGTGAATAAAAAAAGGCCATTTTAAGAATTACTAGAACTGTGTTAACCCAATGGATTGGGCCCATCTTGAGGCAATTTTATGTAATCCAGCTCAATATTTTAATTTTTAAAATTAATCAGATCACTCTGCGATGGAAAAAATGCGTCAGTTTTTTCCATTTTTTTAAAATGGCATTTGTTCTCGGCATTCTGCAGAGTTTGTTCTGGTAGATAGCTACAGTTTTCATTGGGTCCTAGTCATTTGTATTTATATTCCGAGACAAGAGTTATGTTGAAATTCTATGCAACGTATTTCACAAAAAGTCAGTAGCTAAATCCTAAATCCACTGTGTTGCACCCTACTATCGAGTACATGACTCAATGGACTGGATAAAGATGAAGATGGGCATATGGAGATGAAGATGGGATGGATAATGTGAGCAAAATACTAACCCTAGCAATCCAACAAACATGATGAGAGCCTAGAAGAATAGAGAAAAATTTTTGCTAACTCTCAAAGCATCGCATAAATGCATGCCTTAATGTTCTCATCATTTATGTATGTAGCTGGTTGAGATTGTTTTTCGAAATTAAGTTTCACATTTTTTGTCCAAAACCCAATAAAATATTGTACCAATATATTTCTTCTAATGGTAAAGAACATAATATTATTGGGCTTTCATTTTTGTTTTCAAGTAATATTTTTTTTAATTGGCAAAAATTGAGTTTTTTATATAATGCCTTGCATTTTATGTTATACCATAGAGTATGCTTACTCTATGGTTATACCCAAAAAAAAATTATCAAAATAGCAAAATATATATATTTATATAAACTAAGATTGTTAATTAGGGTTCACTTCATTTGAGCATATAATTTACCAGATCAAATTAATTTTATTTTCGGAGAAACTAAGAGCTTATGGCTAATTTTGAGGAAATTTCTAATTAAGTTAAACTACCTACTCTTCAACTCTACGTGGAGCCAACTATGAAACATATTGGAAACCACCAAGCAAAACATTTTGACTTGCATGACAAAATAATCAATATGAAAACTATCTCAAGTTGAGGTCATTACTACCTGGGTGAGATGCCAGTAAACACAAAAAGCTGAAGCAGCACTGCACAAGGATGCCAAGGTTGCATGTGCAACTCGCCTTGAATGAAGTGCTGCCACAGTGTTTCTGCAGCACTATTTCAGAACATAAACAGAATATGAACAGCCTACGAACAATCTCACGCCACACACTAATGGAAGCAACTTGGAAACAGCCTTCCAACAGTTTGTAATCTGTTTGCGGCTTGTTCCTTAACACTTTCAACACGGCGGCATTTTTTTCGAATTTTGCCGGTGACTGAAATTAAATGGCCTTAAAAAGGCAAAGTGATCTTGGACGACAAGTGTCGTCCGCAGTCACCGGATAGCACCCGGCAGACGACAATTGTCATCAGTCAGCGTTCAACATGTTAACTAGCAGACAACAAGCATTTCCATGACGATAGTGAACAGACAACATGCAGGGGCCAGTTGGTTGTTTGTTTTACCAGACAGGGAAAAAACAGACAACAGTGAACAAATTCACAGCAGGCAAGGGCCAGTTGGTTGTGAGCTTTGCCAAACAAGGAACAAACAGACAACAGTGAACAGACTCTCAACAGGCAGGGACTGGTTGGTTGCCCAACCCGTACATGGTGGCCCAATGTACTGGTGTTTTTTTATTTATATTTTTTATTTTTATTTATGTATCTGTGTTTATTACCTAATTGCCGGCATAGGTACATTGTATAATTTCTGTTTGTTGATTGGTGTACCGGTACATTCACTAATTTTCCCCTTTCAAAATTTTCCGCAAGTTAGTTACGTCTTGATTGAAACATGGAATTGGAAAAAATCTTGTTTATTCTCAGTAATTTTGCATTTATATTCATAGTACGTGGCAATATAGGTTTCAATTAAATAATGCCTGATAACTGTTATCGTGCTTGGATGGTATTTCCTCGAACTATCATGGAATTGCCACTTCAAAATTAGTTCTCAAAGTTACATTAACCCTCGGAAGTGGCAAGGTATATAATACTTTCTTGACGTGGATTTTTTTATTTCGGGTGCTAGAATATGGGCATTGAGCCATAGGGTAGATGAACATGCGAGATAGATACAATGTCATTAGGTAGATACAAGGTAGGATATAAAAAAGCATGCAAGTGGGTAATAGTCCCTTCATAGCATAAATGTAAGTTATCATTTTTTATTTCGAGAGGGTAGGGAACCATTATATAATACCTTGAGAACAGGCTGCAAACAGAATATACACCAACAGCTAACAAAGAGGCAACAGAATATAGCCAGGAAAGAACCGTCAGATGACAAATTAGCAACAGGGAACAGGGAGCACACAGGCTCCTACCTGTTTACTGACTGTTTTCGAACAAGCAGTGACAACAAAGTGGCAGTGCACAGTCGCCAACCTGCTCACTGGCTGTGGTCCAACAAGCAAAGAACAAAGCATGCCGCTATCCACAACAGGGAGAGAACAAACAAGTGATCATCTTCTCACAGACATGAAGCAGACAAGGTATTCGAATTTACATTCTACCAACCAATGCCTGCCTGTTGTCTCTCAGACAAGAAACAGGGAACCAACTGCGTACCGGACAGAAAACGAACAGGAATTATTGCTACCGAAATTGACAAGGTATCAAAAGATTTTCAATAAAAATACTAAAAACCATAAAATTTCAGAAGAATATTTTTGCAATGTGTATTAACAGAGTGAGAGCCAGCTGAAAATGAAAAACTATCAATTTATGGCCTGTGGCAGGTACTTCATGTGCAAAGAGCTGAACAAGAAAATAGTGTAGGAGAAGCATCTAAACTGATACTTGAAAAGCATCCATACTTCAACCCTCGGTAATGCCTCAACAGTGCTCCTTTCCTATCTTCCATTCCCATTCTTATTCCTCCCAGGAAGAAGAAAGAGCCTGCTAGTGCTGAACGAGCATGAAACAGCACCATCACCAATTTTGTATCTGTTTATTTAGTTCAATTAAATTTACCAAAAGCTCATGATTCGTTAGCTAAGTATTTGATGATTCATCTGAATGATTCAACTCACAACTCACCCGGGAAGAGGATCGAAATCACTTATCATGATTATTACAAATAAAAGAACATATTTGAATCAAGTATCATGATTATGGTGACTCAAAAACTTGTTCGATACAGGAAGAGTCTTTTGAAATGTGGATTGAGAGAAGGACAATGAAGGTACGGAGAACAGACAGGAAGGTGTAAAAATGGTGCGCCAAAGGTGCAATGTGCAAAGGTAAGTTACTGGAGGAAATTTGAAGGTGGAAATAGAAAAGAATAAGAAGAAAGAGAAAGAAAAAAGGTATGTAATTAGAGGCAAAAGGAAACTGTGGGCAGTGATAAAAAGGAAAAAGTTAGATGAGCTCAAAATAAGATGGAAAATTGAGGGTATTGTAGGTGTCATGGAAGGAGGCCAGAAGTATGAGGTGTGTTGCAGAGAGAAATAGTGTAAAGCAATTGGAATGTATCAGCCTAAACCATAGGCATTGATGTAAATACATATATAGTTCCTCTCTTAGACTGCCGTATCCAATGATATATTCTTACTATGTAATTATGTGTATAGAAGTGACTGAATTTTACTTTATATGGGAATATCAGCAAGGTTAGGTACTGAAAATTGCTTGCCAGTTCCATGAAAGAACTAAAGTTGCCCAAATCTTCTGAAGCCCTTAGCTCAGCTTGGTTTGGCCAAGGAGGAGATCCTGAGGATATGTGGAGGGCAACCGATTGATATTCATGAAATATCATTCTGCAGCAAATAGTTCCACGTGAGAGCCTTGCCATAACCAGATTTGTTTCATAAATATACTTCTCAATAATCTTTTATTGCAATGACCCTTAAATTATTCTATGCAAGGGAAAAATATATGGGCAGTGAAATAATGGATCAAACTGAATTCAGAGTAAATTCACCTAACTGAACTTGGTATTCTAAAATTTAGTGGGTGATTTCCAAATTGCTTGCTTTAGTATGGCCCTCTTCATGAATATTGATATTGCATACATTGCAAATGGAAACAATACATGGGAATATTTTTTATTTTATGTATGTGTGATATTTTATATTTATGATTTGCTATGTAAATAGGGAAAAATGTATGGGGAGAAATCATTTTTTAGATCTCAAATTAATAAACCTATTTTATTCAGGATGTATAGGCAGGCATGGCCAGGGCAGGAAGGCAGAGATTCCCGCCCGGGCCCCGGGCCCGGGTTGTAGCTCAGGCTTCAGGCCCCGGCTCCCAGGTAACGCACTAGGTTTACTTATTATTTGCCAACCTTTTGCCCTTAACGACCTGAAACGCGTTTTTAACGCACAATTTTTTTCAGGAGGGGGGTGGGAGGAGTCACAAAAACCGAGCCCCTCTGGACGTGCAGCTGTTGGGTTTGAGTATGCGACCCTCATCATGGATCTTGCATTCCCTGAGAAGCCAGACATGGTTTTTGACGAAATAGTTAAACTCGTGAAAGATCATCTTGAGCCCGTACCTTCGGTGATTCGAGAACGCTATAAGTTTTACACCAGAAACCAACTTCTGGAAGAAACTATTCCCCAGTACATTTCCCAATTAAAGTTTTTGGCTCAACACTGTGAGTTCAAAGATAATCTGTCAGAAGCTCTAAGAGACAGATTAGAGTGTGGCTTGAGAAATGAAGGAGTACATAAAAAAACTATTTGGAGAACGTAAATTGTCAAGTACCAAGAAATTGCACTGACTATGGAGACTGAATAGAGAAACTATTTCATGCTTACCTGTGTGTGACTTATTACTTATTTTATACGGCAAAGTCTTGGGATTGAGACAGAGAGAAGAAGAGGAAAGAAGATAGTAAGTTGTGATTAACGGAGAAAAGTGCTTAAAGGCTCTTGGGGAATTGTACTCCCATATCCTACACAGCATCATCTTTTGGGGTTCCTCTCATAACTCCGTATACATCTTCTGACTTCAAATGAAGGTTGTCAGAATCATAGCACAGAAACCCTATAGACACCCATGCCGACCCTTGTTCAAGGAGTGTACACTCCCCTGTATATACATAATGATGGCAGTGTTAAACATCAAGTCAATTATTGGCAGATTCCACCTCAATAGTGACCATCACTAAAACTGGTGGATTAAAACAAAGTTTTCTATTTCATTGGTTTGCATTTTTGCGTATAATTTCATGGAATTCTAAAAACTTTCCTGTGCACAATAACATATTAAAACAAGTTTTTTTTTCATTTCTCACAAAAAATAGCTTCCAGGTAAATTGCAATTCATGAATGGGAACATTCTTTAAATTTCATTCACAATAATTATAATTTGGGATTTATTAGGGATTTATGGCATACAGACACCACGGAGAGAAAGTGCAACATTAGTAGGGCAACTGTGACCCCCATGACTTAAAAACTGTAAGTAAAATTAAAATTATTAAGTATTTAAAAAATAATTTTATTTGTTATGGGTGAATACCAAGTTTCTTGAAGGTAAAGAAGATATAAAAAAAATTTTATCGCACAGTTAAAAAGCTATAAGCAGCAATAAATACATGAGTGTTTTATAGACCCCATTTAAAAGACATATTCTACAGGTTAAGAATTCCAGGTTAGCTATCTTCTACCAATCTATAAGATAATATATGTACACTGAAGGAAAACATGTATCTAAAAAAATAAAAAGACAATTATTGAAATACATTATGAGAACGAATTATTTCTGTGCATAGTATTGAATTTGACTTTAGCTTGCTGTATTGGGAATGGCCATTGTGAACATCCTGAGAATGGTAAGTTTTTCATTTTCCTTGGTCAAAAGAGGATTGCTCTCATGGTATTGAACCCATCGACCAACTCATTGGGCTACCACACCACCCAGTAGATGATTTATGCTGGCCAAATTGGTAGGCAAAATGGGGATGGGGGAATAAAATCACTATCGAATACCCCTCCCCAGTTCCACTGTGATTTTTGTCATTATGTGAGGGTGTCCTCAACACTGCACTGCCATTACATGGTGATATTACTTTTATTGGTGTAAAATGCAAAGATACGAACATGTTTGAGCACAGTGCCCTGTTCTCGAGAGAGTGATGACAACTTCTCACTCCTGCCTGCCCTGAGGAAGAGGGCCTACTGTAGTTACCAGTTAGAGCTGTAGTTAGGTACCAGTTTCATAGAACGAAAAGACTTATCACCAAGATGGTCACTGAGGGAACTTTCGAGTTTGTGTGGAAATCTTTGCTCTGACTCAGACATGGAAGCTATGAAATTCCCAAATTTGGCAAGTGTTGTAAGTAGTTTCTACATCAAAAATCACTCTGGAAGCACTTAATTTGTTGTCAATATGAAAAATGCTTAATTACTCAAAAATCAGTTAAATCCACTACGGTCAATGAGATAGTTTTTAGTTGATTTAAAATTAAGCTATCAAATTAAGGCTTAATTATCATTCAGAAGTGAAAATGCTAAATAAAACTCATGTAAACTGTTTAGCCAATATTAAAAAGTTGACAGTACTTTTTCAAAAAGATTTCCAAATTGCCCATGCTGAAAAAAGAATGTCCCACTCGATTCTGGCATCGGTTTTCCAAAAATAATTTTAAAAACTCACAGAAATAGAATGGGAATATCCTTTACTCAGCAAATATTGACCTGGGATCCACAGTGTAGTTGAATTTTCATGCTAATTAAGGGATTAAGCTTAAGTAGACAAAATGAAAAGCCCATGAAATAGGTGAGAATATTAAAACTTTAATGTGTGTCCCGGAAAATGAACTCAGAAGAGAATTATGTAGGAGTGATATAATCCCTTGAATTGATAGTAATATGAAAAACTGCTCTTACTCATTATTCATTTGTTAGATGCTAATTATATCCTTGGATGATAAAAATTGCCATTATAAAACAACTTTATTAGATGGGCCCTCAGGATGAGGTCCGAGATGCTTCAGTTTCCTCCCAGAGTTCCCTACATCACAGGAATGCATGGAAGAATTAATCATACAAAATCATATCGCAAACTAGTAGGTGTAGCTCAGGCAAAACTTCCTGGCAAAGACCTACGCAGAAAAGAGGGGAAGTAGAAGTGGAAGGAGGAGAAGGGGAAGGACTGAGGGGTAGAGAGGGAGGCAACGAGAGAGAGGAGGGGAAGAAAACTACTTGTGAAAAAGGCATGAGGCTCACTCACTCAAGGAAAGGGAGTACTAGTGGACTACTGTAGATAATCATAGGCGTATCTAGAAGCATCTGAAGGGGGGGCTATCACGACAGGGGGCGTGGGGGGGAGAGGTATGGAATACCCCCCATGTAAAACAGGGGGTCCGGGAATTTTGAAAAATATACATATTAAAATGACGTTTTCAAAGTGTTCTATTATGTTATGGAAGGTGATCTATAGGTGTACTATTAGCACGTGTTACACACATAATTTTTACGTTTTTTAATAAATGGAAGGGGGAGTTACAAACCCCAAAACCCCCAAAATAACCCCTGGATACGCCTATGAAGATAATTGCAATAACTTTAATAGGGATCCTGATCTCATTGTGAGACTATTCGAAATGGGACAGCAGGCAGTGGTGAATCATCCTACCGCTCGAAACGCTTGTCTTGGCAGCAATTAGAAAATTTTCCTCCACACTTAACAACCTTCCTCCCCCGTTTTGCCGAATTTTGAAAGTTCCGTAACCCATGTCCCCTCAACCGTCCGCTGCACCAGGCCAGGAACTTTTGCGAGAGCTATACTGTAGTCGCCAGCGTTCAACATTCCAACATTTGGCATGTAGCAAATGATTGCCAATGAAGAGAATTGCGATAGAGTGTGCAGGTGGGAAGCGGGGGAAGAAATGCGTGGGACGAGAGAGAAAAATGAGAACGGTCGCGCCGAGGGAGGATGATGGGTGGCCGGGCGAGGAAACCATATGCGGCCGCACTTGACCCCTCCTCGCAGGGGATGCGAGCGTGACTCTTGGGGTCGATCACTCGCGATGGATGACTTCCCGCCCTCGCCCTCCCACGCCTCCGGCCACCTTCACTCATCCCCGGACATCCACCTCTCTCCTTTTGGAGCGAGGCTCTAGATGAAAGTGCGGGGCACCCCCGAAAAGCCGCCCGGCGACTGCCGAGTCTTTCTCCGCGGGCGGGGAGAAACTGAACGGGCGACGCGGCTGAGGAAGACAAGTGGGAAAATCCCTTTGAAGGTTTTATTCCTTCCTGCCTGCTCCTCCTCGCCCACGCGAGCCCGAAACAGGAGGCAGAGGAGAAGAAAGAGGGCGTACTGAGGTCGCCGACGCGTCGGTTAGTTGCCCTCCGGCGGGGGCCCAGGAAGACTAGAGGAGGGATCATGTTGGTGTGGTGGCTAGAGTAGGTGCTGGCATCCCTCCGACAGGGCACGGGTTCGAATCCCGAGAGCGTGAGTATTTTTTCAACATTTTTACATGCCAATTTTATGGTTGAATGGATTGAGTCGGACGTAATGGGTAGCGTGGGTTAGAATTGGTTAGATAAATTGAGTTTATCTCGGTCATTTGCGTTGCTTTACGCTAGAATCCAATGAAACACTGGTATGTCCCAAACATAAAGTGAGAACAACGTACATTTATTTATAACTTCAAGACTTTTCTGAATTTGTTTAGGAATGAAATTGTTGAAAAACCGTGAAACAATTTCCATCAAACGATATGAAACTAGTTTTTAGTGGATTTCTTATCACCTGTGTGTTATTAAAAAAAATGTCGAATCGACCAAAGTACCGCTATATTATGATTTCCACCTGAGAAATACAAGATCTCTATCGTTTAAACATTACCATTGAAACATTTACGAGGAAAACATATTAATTTTTTCGTGAGAAAGTAATGCATTATTTTATAAGTTCAGTTTTTTTGAAATTCCACTTTTTTTAAATATTGAAATTAGGGGTTTTCATGAAAATTTCATTCATTCACATGGCAAAATAAACTAAAAACCAGACAATCTAAACCTTTCCTTGTGAAAAAACTTGTTTTATCCCAAAATATGTTTAGTTTATAAATTCATGGTTGAATCAACCAAAACGACAGTTTTTTCTCCTTCGAACTGAGTGAATCTATGTTTTAGTCGTTTCAATGTCACCTTTGCAACATTTCCGTGGTAAAAGCCTCCAAAAGACTAAAACAAAACTTTTATGTAAAAAAAACTATTTCTTTATCGTTCTCATGAGCTCATGTACCATTTTTGGTGGCTTTCCAGTAATTTTGCATTCAATTACAAGGCAAACTCGACTAAAACTCAGAGAATGAAAACCTTTCCTTATAACAAAAAAGTTTATTATCCCAAAATAGTTTGTACGGGGCATGGACAGTATTTTTCATAAGGAAACAGACATGGCTTGACTTTAAATTTAGAAAAACTCTATTTAGACACATTGGGAATTATTTGGTTGGGTCGGGATTTTTTTGGTTGATTGGGTTTGGTTGTTCATGGTAGTTAAGGGTTGGTTGAGATTGTTAAGGCTGGTTTTGTCCGGACAATTGTTTTTTTAATGAAATCGCCTAAATTACCGCTACTTCATGACTTTCAAATGAGAAAGTCTTGAATGTTGTCATTTTCATCCAACTTTAAAGGGAGAAAAAAGTCTTTTTTTTTAAACTTCGACGCATAAAAATGGGTTGCGTTGGGTCGTGTAGATTTTTTGGGTTGGCTTAGGTTGAGTTTGGTGTGGTTGGGATGAGTTGGCTTTAGATGGATAAGTTGGGTTGGTTTGTGTCAGTTATGTTTTAATTAAAGTTTAATCCTAAATAATAGAGCTTTTGTCTGACTTTTAAATAGAAGATTCCATTTCTTCAAAAGGTTTTGAGGTGTAATGTACTAAAATACCGCAAAGTTTAGCCATTTTGAAAAATAGTAGTTAGTCTTAATTACTCGTCTTAAAAATTCAATCGTTCTCTAAATGATGACCATTATTTGCAATCTTCTTCAAAGATTTAACGCATTAAAAAGAATATGTACTATAAACGCAAACATTTCCAGCGGTTTGACATATTCATTGCGAATAGATCCATGCAGTCATCCCGATGTACCAGAGAGCTGAATTTTTCGTCGTTATTGCTTAAAAATGGTCGTTGCTATGCCCAGCACCATGTTGATTACCTCAAAAAAATTTCAATTCGACGTTCTCAATCCTTGATTTCAAGATGATACATTAAATAGCTTCAAAATGCCAGTCCTTAGTAAACGTGTTTACACTTGCTGAACGATGCATTTGATATTGAATGTGACGCCCGCCTTCTCGGGATGTTCCTCCGCGACTGTTTGTCGAAGCAAATACTAAATTCCACTTTTTTATTTGTTTGAATGAAAAAATATGCTTTCACTGATGACATGCCTTAGCTATTGAAAACCAAAACTAACAATAAGTTACAAAATATTCAAATTGTTCATCGCATATATTTTTAACAAGGACTTTTTTCCAGCTATAGGAGCGGACTGCAGCGCCATTATTATTGAATTACCGCATTTTGACAAATAATTTCAGTAACAAGCTAATAGTAATAAAATAAGATGGTAAGACGTTTTCATTTTATGTTTACTCAAGTTACCGGAAGTTTTCACTACTTGTTCATATTTTTCAAGAAAATGGCATTTATTATATGGAAAAATTGTATTTTTCCTTGCGTTTCACCCATTCTAAATATTATTCGCGAAAATGGAATTTCTTACGTGGAAAAATCGTATTTTTCCTTGAGTTTCACCCATTCAAGCAGTCAACACCATGTGATTTCTAGTTCAATTCACGAGAAAGATAGCGCGGAAAGGTCAAATTTTGTTTTTCATATATGATAGAGAACGCGTTTTTCTTAAAGTAGCCAGATGATTAATAAAATGACACTGAAGTCATTTTACGGTGGAACACCACCTTGAAAATGCATTAGATAATATTGTCCTGAAAATTACCTGCAGCAGATATGGTAAAATGCATGTCCGTTTCTGATAGGGAGATAAGCGTAAACATAAAACAATACAGGGTGGTTCAAAAAACTTTTCAATCACAAATAAGAAGGAAGTACTTTTGGATTTATTTCATTCTGCAATTCTTCCATTTCACCAAAACCTCTTCTGTACCAAGTAAGGGCCTTTTTTCACAGAGTATACAGACCCTCAAGCTGGTGGGCCAAATTTTTCCAAGGTTGACAAAAAGTGTACCTTTATGGAGGTTTTTCGATAAATATGATGGATTTCCACAATTTCTTTAGAAAAAAATATCGCATGAAAGTTAAAGCAGTACTTTTTGATACGCAAAAAATTAAGAAATTATCAAGTACCATATGGCAAATTTAAAAAGTTATTGTAATTTTATGTTAGCCTGAAATGATTTTTCCGACTGGCTAACTCTATTTTTTTACGGTAATAATCGCAACTAGGATTAAGTTCAGTGAAAATTAACCGAATACAGAGGTTAAGTTAATGTTACTACACAAAAATGCCCCCTTGTGTGAATCGATAGAAGATTAATCACTATTTTTTGGAAATATAACGATACTGTTCCAAGATTGACAAAAAGTTTACCTTCATGGAGGTTTTCCGATAAATTATAATGGATTTCCACACATTTTACTAATGTTTGATAGTATAACGGTACTGTTCCAAGAATGACAAAACGTTTACCTGCATGGAAATTTTTCAATAAATAGTTATAATGGGTTTCCACACAATTATTTAAAAAAAATATCTCATGAAAATTACAGCAGTACCTTTTTATATGCAGAAACTCAATAAGTTATCAAGTACGATGTGGTAAATGTCAAAAGTTATCGTAATTTATACTAGCTTGTCTTTCAAAAAGTGGACTCATTACATTTTATAGGTCTCTCTTTACACCCAGAATGAAAAAGTGTGATTGCGGCGAGTAATTACCGGCGGTGGTCGTGAAAACTCGAAATGAAAAGAATTCAAGGTGAAAAAAAAAGTTTGGGTGAAAGCCATTAAGAGCGGAGCGCGCAGATGTGCGGCGTTCGTGAGCCATTTCGTGAACGTCGCGGGGAGGAGAAGAGCCGAATTGTTTCCTTCGTTTCGTGGACGAGGACAATGAAAATAAAAAAGAGAGCAAACAGAGGACGGAGAGGAGGAAAAAAATACCAAAAGATCCCGGATTCCGATCACATCCACTCAATCTCCCGAGTGAGGGAGCGAATGTCTTAACTTGCCCAGATCTGAGAATCGAAGAAGGTGGGAAATCGGAGTAAGGAATGCGTCTCCACCCTCCCTAATGGTTTCTGAAGGATCTTAGATCATCGCCGAGGGATCAAGAGAGAGAGGAGAGGATGCTGGAGTGAGAGGGAAAGATGGGACGAAATAAGAGACGGGGTCAAGCGGAAGGACGGGACGGGTAGCACGCGAGGAATGAAAGACATCCGACGACTTTAGACCGGATTGTTGAGAGTGATGACGGACTTAACAGGCATCTATAGTTGAAAAGTGTTCGGAGGATTTCCAGGTAAAGTTGAGGGCTATTGGTACGATAGGAGACTGGTGAGACTGGACCTGGCACGAAAAAGAGGGAAAAAGGTTAGGATGAGATTTACGTGTCGAGAATCGCAATGAAAATGCTTCGATCAATGGCCAAACCAAGTGCCACCAATCAATCGCCTGTCGATATAATGTTATCTGTCATTTACTTTAAGGCTACTCCAAGGCACCCAAGTTACTGAGAATTTGGAAAATACAAAGCTTATATACATTTAGACAAAATATGAAAAGTGTATGAAGTCAAATGAGTAATTCATGGAAAAAATATTTTGGAAGTTGAAGGAAAAACCCAATCAAAATTCAAACTATAACTAAAAGGGCATACATTTCTGTCAGTGATCAATTTAAAGGAAACAATCGCATAATTAGCCGAAAGTGCTTCGGGTTTTAGATTCGAAACTCTTCCAAAAAACTAGGATTTCAGTTTCAAAACACAAAATTTGCAAAACAATAACGCTCCAACATTCTCTTCAAATTGGCTCGTTTTTCATCTTTTCCCTAGACTCATAGTCAGACTCAATGTTCACCAAGGAGTTTACAAGCTACAGAGAAAACCACTACAGCCCAACCCATTATAACCTCAGTGAGTTAGATGAATGGCCCATGAGATTCCTGGCGCTAGTTTTAGTTCAGCGTTAATTGAATATATTTGGCTGAATTCACCATCATATTAACTTTACTTTAAAAGTAATTATTCCTTGGCAATATTGACTTTTTTCACCTAACCACGCGCCGGACAAAACTTATTAGGATCATGAAATTAAAGTTTTCTTCACCTCGACTAGCCATTTATTGGAAAATAATTTAACTACCTTCGGTAAGCCTAGCAAATACTGCATTGCTAGTGAACATCTACTTATTAACTAATAAAAATACCCATGTGGAGTGGTGAATTAACGTAGGGGGAGAGCAAGAGTACATCGCCCGTCCCACTTAAAATGTGGCTGAGGGCGCCAAAATGTATCAAGAAGGGGCACTCATTTAATACGACACCCCAAAGGGACGGGACTTCGGGTCTAGTGAAACTGATAAATGAGTCGGAAAACCTAAGTTACGAGTGTGAAAACAACAAACTTTTAGTACATCTACATACTACCCCGCAAGCCGCCTCAATTGGCGTGTGGCGGGGGTGTTAGGACACCAGCCGTTTACATATAAAAAGGAAACGCTCTAACGAAATTACGCCTAGCATTTATTAAAGTCCCTTATTGTTCGGGGGAAAAACGAATTCCCATACCTATCCGTTCGGCAGAATATCTCTCTTAATTTATCGTTTCTGTCGGACCTGGAAATATAGTGGGGTTCTAATATGATGTTCTCCGTGTCGCTCTGAAAGATATCTATTCTCAATTGTTCAAGCAATCTAAGCCTAGCGTGCAGCCTCCGAGTCTCTAGCGGCTCCCAGCCTAATTCGTTTAACATATGTGTAACGCTGTCTGTACGCCCGTAGCAGTTTTTGACGAATCGCGCAGCTTTCCTTTGTATTTTATTAAGTTTCCGGACTAAGTCTTTCTGCACCGGATCCCATATGCTCGCTGCATATTCAAGGTGTGGCCGGACGAGTGCGAAATAGCACCTCTCTTTTACTTTTTCATCCGAAAATCTTCCCACAATACGCTTGACGAATCCTAGTTCTTCAGAGCTCTGCCACAAATATTTCTTATATGTGCTCCCCACGATAGGTCCGAAGTTATCGTAACTCCAAGATACTTCACTTCATCTGTCGCCTTTATGTTAACACCATCCACAGCATATACATGGGAATAGTTGGACGACCTCCGCAAGAAATGTACCGCCGTGCATTTGCTCAGATTAAGTTCGAGTCCCCACTCTTGGCTCCACACATGAACGTTGTTTAAATCCGATGTTAGAGTTTCAAAGTCAGAGTGATCACTAATTTCACGATAGATGACAGCGTCGTCGGCAAATAGACGTATTTTACTGCTAATTTGAGAGCATAGATCATTTATGTATTTAATGAACAAAAGGGGGCCGATCACGCTTCCTTGTCACTTTGTCACCTGATGTCACTTTAACTACATCAGATCTAATTCCGTCAAGAACTACTTTTTGCTTACGATCACTCAGAAAGTCGCGTATCCAGTTTACTACTGTTTCGTTTAGGCCGCATGACTGTAATTTGTATAAAAGTTTGTTATGAGGTATCGTGTCCAAAGCTTTCTTAAAATCTAGAAATAATGCGTCAACTTGTCTTTTCGATTCACCAGATTTGAGAACGTCATGAAGAAAGAGCGCGAGTTGTGTTTCACATGATCTACCTTTCCGGAAGCCGTGCTGAGAGCCATGGAGGACGTTACGACTGTCCAGGAACGTCATGATATTGCAAACGACGATATGTTCGAGTATCTTGCCTATAATCGACGTTAATGAAATTGGTCGATAGTTCCCTGGGTCGTGTCTGTTTCCCTTTTTGAATATCGGAGTAACGTTTGCAATTTTCCAGTCTAATGGTATAGTATTGTAGAAGGATTGTTTTAAAACTTGAAAATATGTTATGTAAGTACAGCCGAGGGGGGCGCCAAAACGCTTGCCCCACTAAATCCGCAACGTTGTTACACCGCTGCCCATGTGCTGCTCATACATATACTTTGTGACTACATTTACTAAGTATACCCAGACCCTAAATATATCACAACTATGTTAATTATATAAGCTTAAACACTCGCAGTACATTCAATCACAAACGTTTCTCGAATTTGAATCAGATTTAAAAAAATAGAAAAAGTCATAGGTGTCACTTCCTCTCCACAGAGGGAGACGGAATAAAACATGTTTCGTGTCAAAACGAAACAGTAGCTCCAAATATTTTGTTCGTGATCAATCTCATCAATCAAAAACGTGATCAATCGTGAGAGACAAGAGTGTCGCCCCCTCGAAGTCCAGAGTCAGATCAGCATCAGAGATAATGATTTATTGGAGTACATTATTTATCAGTAGTTTTCTTCATCAAGACCACTTTTTCGTTGCGTCGCTCCAACGATTCCTTCCAATCCGTTCCGATTACATCTGAAATCCTATCGTTTCGGATGAACGAATTCAAACAGGTTCCGAGAAAATCTCTCCTGCGTAGGAAGACTCATTGTTCTGAATCCCTGGAGTGGTCACCTTGTTTGGGCATTGGGGCCACGTGGTTTGAATCGGTCCGGCCAAAATCTCCAAAACTTATGTCGCAGATGTCAATTTTTTTTCGAAACTTAACAGCGCATTAAAGCCACATTCCCAGCTGAGTGTATCAAAGTCTTCTTTAAAAAAAGAAATGGAACAGTAAATAGAGAGGGTGAAGTATTATGAACACTTGAGAAAATCGCTTAAAATGCTCACATCGTGCTCTTTTCTCGCCGGTGGTTAAGAGTTTTATCCCTTGAATAAATACATCCACAAAAGAATCCAGTAAACACAAAATGTAGCAGAAACGTTGCATAAAGGTTGCACAAGGTTGCAGAGGTCGCAGGTGCATTCAGGTATCTTTGTAACGTCCTTGAAACGTAATAATTACGTCTCAAATACAGTCGCATACTCAGAAAATTTAAGGTTCAAAAACGTTGAGCCCGAAAATATCTCTAAAAGTGTTGCTTTAAACGCGTTTCTCTATAATCTGAAGTGAATAAACAATTTTCTGTGGGATATATTTTGGATGCCCTTTGTGACGACTTCGGAACACCTTCGGTCTTAGAAATTATTCCCACGAATCGGAACAATCAGAACGACCTTCATACATCGATATCTGACAGATGGATCGATAGTGATGCATGAACGCATCGATTGTACTATTTACTGGCGTTTGTGTTGTGTTTTGAGCTTGTTTGTGTAAATATGTGCGATTTTTCTCCAACCTTTATTATTATACCACTGACCGCTTGTATTTCGATTTTGGACGTTTGATTGTCTCTGAATATATAGTTTCGTTTTGACCCACGCCGCTGTGGATTACGCTTTTGATTTTATTTGGCCAATTGACTGGGTATCCAGTACTCGAGTACTCTGTGCGACTCTTCTGGGAAGAGGTTCATAGTTTCTCGCTCTGGGAATCGATATTCCTTCCGATAATGAAGGTAAGTTGTTTCTTAATTAATATATATCGGTACATGAATGGCATACATGGAAATGAAAGTGATAACATCATGTATTTCGGCTATCCTATTCAGCTATCCAGTTGGAGGCAGATGCAATAATACATTTTCTGCACTCTTCATTTTTATTTTTTTCTGGTTTTGCAGGTCTTCTTGAAGCCTCTGTTTGGGAGTATCCGCAATGGATGGAGAGGACACAGCAGGACATGTTTCGGGGAATCCATACTATTAAAAGATTAATGTACTCAGGGGAGGTCAATAGTGACTTGCCTCTGAAGCGGAAGTATCCACTGAAAATGGAGGAGTTTGACACATTGGAGATAGAACTGAGTGACAAGGCATTCCAGGCAGCACTGGTAACAATATTTCTTTCATTATATGATTGTTGGGCTCAAAACTAGTGGCAATTCATAAAAGATTTTTTCATGTTATAGTAATAATACATCTTATAATGTTTCAGACTAAAGAAATATGTAGACGAGGTGGCAATGGTATTACAGCAGGTGTTTTTGGAATGTTACACTGTGGCCTTGGGAGGAACTTCTCTTTTTTTGGGAAATCCAAAATCAGTATTAAGAATTGCCAGTTTAGCACCACTAGAACATGAACCTGCATTATTGGTATAATGTGCTTCATTTATTTTAAGATGAGAACAGTAGGTTCGGGACTGCTTGAAGATATAATCTGTAATCTAATTTCATTTCAGATGCTTTCCGTTCAAAGCCTACTCTTAAGTGAGCATGGATATAAGGATATAAAAGAAAATGCAATATATTGGTTTAGACATGCAAGTAGCAGGGATGAGAGGGAAGAGGAGAGACAAAAAAAACAAAAATGTGTAACAATTTAGGCAAAATAAATATTTTAATTTGAAATGGAACTATTGAGAGTATTATTCAATAAAGGTTGCAAAAAGGTTGCAATATTGTTTCATGTCACGTTGCATACACGTTGTGAAGACGTTGCCAAAACGTCCAAGGGAGGAAGTTTGGAGGCTTTTAAGACGTTGTCATAACGTTGAAGCAACACCCAGTAGGTTGCAGTGAGACGTTGCTGCAACGTTGTGGCAACATAAATGGTTTACAGGGAACAGCCAGCAAAGCGCCCAATTAAATATTCTGATGATTTTTTTAAATTATAATTTTTTCCCAGCAGTGAAATTTGAAATGCACACCTCATGTGTAGCACAGGCAGGAATATTATTGTTCAATTATAATGCTTTCCTAGCATGGAAACTAGAAATGCACCCCTTGTGTGTACTACAGATAGGAGTTATGGTGTTTGAATTGATATTTTTAGCTTGCTAGAGGGTTACGATTAAACTCTTCTGCCATCCAGGAATCATCGACCTATTTTCATCTCCAATGTGTTAGCATTAGAATAGCATTAATGTAGAATTAGAATAATTTCCGGGAGCAAGGCAATTCGCAGCAAAATCAACCAGTCAGGCTGATTGCATATAGCTTTTCAATGACTTTGATATCGCACCGTACATTATATCATCTGGTACTTCACTGTATTTTTTGTATGGTTATTGCTCATTGTGACAAAATAACGGGAAACACACTGAGGAAGATTAATCAGATTAAGATTTCAAGCTCAAATTAAGGGGGACATGTATTTAGGATCACGTAACCTTCACAACTCTAAAATCTCTCTACCTGTCATGAAAAGCGCTTAGTTAAAGAATATGGAGTGCCACACTGCATGTGATAGCTTTCATTAAGTGAAAATAAATTAAGTATTAATGAGAGAGGTTTGCGGATGGTTATTTGGGAAGACGGACGACAATTGACAGGGGATATTTGTGCCATTGAGCCCGGGTGGGTTAGGGAAGAGTTATATGGCGAAGGGAAGGGTAGAGAGAAACCCGGCGACGGAATTAGCCTCCTGTTAACGAAAGGTGACAAGGAGACCACAGTTTAACGCCCCTTCCGACAGATAATACGCACTGTAATAGAAATGCTCCCGACATAGCACCCAAGTGGGGATCGGGGTTCCACTGAGAATTCTCCACCACTGCCGGGATTCAAACTCGGGAGGGGAAGCAAGTCATTTAGCCAGTGTACCAACTTGGTCCACAGGAATTTAGAATTCATGAAGATTCCATTACACTCTGCATATTCTTTCCAGTTTTAAAATTAGATCCTCCGAAAAGAAAAAGTACGAAGGAGGTAGTCGTGGACACTACACGGAAAAAATGAATGAGGTAGATAGAAAAAGTCTGAGGAAACGCACTCGGCAAATTTAACACAAAAAAACAAATATAATTTTAAAAACACAGGCACACGAAAATAAATTGTATGGACACTCCATTTAATTGATTTTTTTCTATGTTAAAAGGCAAAGAAAAATTCTTAGATACTTTTCTTCTCTCCCTTCATTACATCTCGTGCCAATGAACAATTGTAAACCTACCCCTTTTTTAGGCCAGCACAGAATAGTTTGCACATGCCGATCGTTTATCACAAATCAAACGCAACAAAATGTAAAATCATAGATTTTCTTATGTGACATGGTTATTCAGGCTTAGCAAAATGAGGCGATATATATTGTAGGGTTCATCATAGAATGAGAAACAGCTTTAGATCCCTTCACCTTTTGTTGAATCACATGGGGGTTTAAGGTATTAATTAAAATACTTCGCCAGAGATAATCCTGTAGAAAACTTGGACATAATAGAGAACGGTAATTCTCAGAAAACTCGCGCCACAAGAAAGAAGAAGACGGTGCAAGGAGATAAATAACGTACTATTGCAAGCATAAATCATTTGGTAGCATACTTCCCGGACACACTGTTATGGCAGTTTTGGAATGAATGGCTTTAATGATGTATTGTGCTGGAAAAATACTATTTTTTTATTTTTTAGCGGGTGTTTGATGAGTAAGCCAAGGATCAAGGTGACCAGCGATGTTCATAACAGCTGTTTCACCATCGCATGGTCGAAAACTGCCTTCTGCCCATTATTTTTCGGATTTTTTTTCTCGGAGGGCCAAGTAGCATTAATAATAGTTAGGAAATGACCTATCAATAACATTTAGCCATTGCGAAGAGAACCCTTCACAAATTTAGTAGCCACCATTATAATAATCTGTGGACTATACATTTGGGGTAATAATTATTCAATTAAAAATACCATAAATGTATGCCGCCAATTGCTTTTTTCGCGTAAAATCGGAGTGGTGAGAGGAATATTAAGACGCTCACCAAAATATGCCAGTATAGCCACACGTGGAAGGTGACTTTTTTGGGATGGGTGACTGCCGGGTGGGCAGAAATATTTTACTTTCAACCCCAAACAGAAATCTAAACATACCACATGTGCTTTTTTTTAAAAAGGGAAATTAGCTTACAGTCTCGGAGACGGATAATTCTTTTTGGGAGGTTTTACTATTAAAGGTAGATTTGATAGGATTAATGAGGAAAAACAAGGAGGTAATTATTATAAATATAGTATGAAACATGTGATCGATACGCTAATTCATTAAATTGCATTCAATTCTTTTTGGGGGCACACTAAACCTAAAAATCAAGGTATCTTATAGCAGTTTACAAAAATAACTATCATTTAGTACTGCTTTCTCCCGTACTGTGCTATTAACATATACGCTATTACTTAAAGTAAACATGCATTGCCACTTTCATACTCTTTATTTTCTGCTAAGCTGTGAACAAGAGAGGAAATGGATTGGCACACAAGACGGACTGAAAGGGGTAGGAATTATGCTGAGTTGAGGAGAGAAATAGTGTGAGAAAGGAGACATTTTAAGATAGAGGAGCAGTGTGGCGGAGGCAGTCTTTAAATTAAAAAAGAGTGCACACATGCTCGGGTTTTGAATTGGACTTTAGATTAAAGTTCGTAAAATGTTACGCTTGGTGGATACTTCTTCATGGCGCAGAAGGATGGCCATTGAAAGAAAGCACTATCAACAAATTAGAAGCTTTCCAAATGTGGATTTACATTGGATAGATACCTTGGACGGCGAGAATGATGAATGGGGAAGTTTTTACGCGTGTTGGTAAATAGCGCGAGCTATTCAACATAATTAAGAAGAGGAAAACGACATATATAGGGCATATAATGCTAAATGGTTCCATGCCAATTTTTGTAGTTGATAATTAAAGGAACAATCGAAAGCAGAAGGAGATTTAGAAGAAAGAAGGTGTCTTGGATGCAAAACATAAAGGATTGTAAGAGGTTGAGGTTTCTTTCATCACATTAACAATATGACTGTCACCTAGTCGGTCAAATAAATTCGGATGATCAGGTGTTTCTTGTTGAAAATAGCTGGGATGGGGTAGATAGCTAGGAAGGGAAAAACAGCTGCAATAATGAGAAAAATAGAATTTTTTTTGTAAAATATAGCTTCAAGTCAAAAAACTTTTTTTATGATTAGATCAGCAGCACTGTTTTCAGTGAGAATCAACCCCCAAGTCCCGAATTCTCCTACCCAAAATCGTTTTTGAAACCAGGGTCCTGATTCTGATGCTTTCCCGATGTTCAACTTTTCCACCTAAACGTCATTAGTTTCCACCAAAACGTCATGACTTTCCGACACAACGTCATCATGTTCCACCTTCCACCATAGAATCGTTCACTACATCGTTCATCGTTCAATGACTGGTGGAAAGTCAAGCTTCCCTTCCACCCGTCATCCACTTGGTGGAACAGCGCTAGTGTCGTGGTGGAAACTTTCCGACGGAAGTAAGCGTGCGGAAGGTAGACATTGTTTTGTTCGCGTTTTCGAGCTAAGTTGGAAATCGGCATAAGTTTGTGACGTTCGGCTCTCCAGAGGTGGTCATTGAGCCGTTCATTGAACGGATCAAGAGTCGTTCAATGAACGAATGGTGAAACTTTCCACCAGCCATTGACTGGGGGAAGATCAGAATCGGGCCCCAGAACCAAGTTAAATCAACTCACCCCTTGTTCTTATTTAGCACTTGACATCACTGCTTTCATAACAACTGATTTAAGGAATCCATGTTGAGAAAACCACCTTTGTTATTTCCACAAAACTTAATTCCGCCGGCACGACGCGCGTTTCACCACACTGCGGCATACCTCATGAGTATGCCAGTGTGGTGAAACGCGCATCGTGCCAGCGGAATCAAGTTTTGTGGAAATAACAAAGGTGGTTTTCTCAACATGGATATCCATAATTTTCACGAGGTCAGGCCTGATGTCATCAGTTTGATTCAAGAAAGATTTCAAATGTAATACCCAAAACTCTTTTTTGCAGCTCTTGCCTTGGAGTAACTTGTCAACTAATCCACGCCATTGACAAATTTTTATTTTTAAAGAACGATCTTTTCCGATGATTTTAAAACTCTATTATTTAAACTAAATTCAGTCAAACTTTAGCGGGAGCCACGCGCTAGTCGGCTCAAGAATGGGTGATATTCAAAAAAGAAATCACCACTGCCTGGCCACTTAAACTCTAACCGAGATCTCCAAAATTTGATGTTGATTCGCAGGTCTTCGCGACATTGACTAGATGATGCGCGCATAGTACCACCGGTACCATAGCATTCATTGATTTTCTGGGTAACATATTGACGTGCTATTGTTCAGAAAATCAACAACCGCTGTTGGCTGACCTTGCAGTCATCATCGCACCAACGACATGGAAGCCTAAGATAAACATACATCGAATTGGGGAGATCTGGGTTAGAATTTGAGCCCAGATGAATGACTTTTTTCTGAGTATTGTCATCCATTCGTGTGCCTCCTCGCTGATGACTCCAGCTCAAGTTTGATAAAATGGAGTTAAAACAATGATAGGAAATAGTAAAATGATAGGAAAAAGTCGCTATTAAAAAAAATGTTGTTGATAGTGTAGGTTAGCAGACAAGATAATTCGAGGCAGAAACCTCATACAAGAGTTTTTGCGTCTTCATTGGAAATCATTTTTCCTATCAATTAAAAGCAAGAATGATCTGAGGCGCTGAATTGGTTTAAAATAAGCACGAGCTCTCCTGAATTCATGAGTTCAGGGGATCAGGGTGAAAATATTTTTTTCACCATGAAATTTATACATTCGTACTCATTTGTTTATTCCAAATGGCGCATAGCATAATTAATGACACAATGCACTTGCAGGCTGTCAAACACTTTGCTCAAAAATTTATTTTTTTCCGTCAGAATTAAAAAAAACGTTTTTTATATATATACATTTTTCCAGGAAACATTCTTCACGAGATTTGTGAAATGAAAAAAATTGATAAAAAATACATGGAATAACAACATGAAGAGCTACCAAACGCTTTGCTTTGAAGTTTTTTTCTTCAGCGTTCCTCCAACGTTGTGTTTACGATTTTTTTCAAGATAGGCTAATTATTAAGACGTTCATAAATGAAAAAGTTGAACTTAATGAAAAAAGCACGTTGAAAAGTTCTTTAACGTACCTTTCATACTTAGCTCTTTATTTGAAATAGCGCTTATCAGAGAGGTGAAAGACAAGCATAAATGAGGGCGCAAGAAAACAGCGAGCTGAGAAACCCTTTAATTTGAAATCATTGTTTTTACATCGGGATTAGAAAAAATACATGCATTTAAAAAAATTGTTTTTATGATATATTTTTAGAATAGAAAGGTTATTTTTTTCTTTATTTAATTATTATTGTTATTGTAACAGTTGTAACACTTCCCTCCGAGTCTTTTATCCTAACGTTTTATTCACGCACGTATTACAAAGGAACATATTTTTACGCTTTAAAAAAATAAAATAAAGGAACAATTAATTTATTCACCGTGATGTTTACACATTAGTAATGTTTACTTGAAATGGCGCTTGTCAAATACGTAACATTGAAGAATAATTGAAGGCATATGAAAATGCAAGCTGCTTAGTAGTGAACTTAGTAGTGAATAGCTTTGCTTTGAACTCATTGTTTTTTTTCCTTTTTTCCTTCTCTTGCATTGTTTCTCCTTTTACCCTAGCATTAAAAAAAGTGTTGGTAAGAAAAAACTTTAAGAATGTTATTCACAACATTTCTTAAATAAAAGTATTGTTGAAAAAATTGTGGGGATAACTCAGTGGCGATATTCCAAACGCATTGCTTCGAATAAAACACATATTCGCGACATTTTTTAAAAGAAAAACTGTTGAAATAATATGTTCACCGTAAATTAGTACTGTTTATTCCCAATTGTTATTTTAGAAAACGTGAAATTAATGTATATTTGAGGGTATAAGATAACTCTGAGCTGCCAAACGCTTTGGTTAGAAATCATTGCTTTTTCATTAAAAAAAACGTTTTTGCGAACATCTACATGAAAAACCTATTGCTAACGACATTTTTCAACAGAAAATACTGTTGCAAAATATGAGGGAATTGCACAATGGTGAGCAGCCGAACGCTTTGCTTTCGATTCATTGTTTCATTGCCTCAACATTTGAAAAAAACATTTTCTCACGTACACTCTCCAGAAAAACATTTTTCACGATATTTATCAAAGAAAAAATGGTCTTGAAAACATTTGAGGCATAAAAAATAGTAAACAGCCAAAAATATTTCTCTGAACTCTCAATTGTTTCACTCGGAATTTGAAAAAAAACGCTATTTACGCACTATATTTTCAAGAAAGAATTTTCACGAATTTTTTAAAAAGAGAACATACTTTAAAAATCGAGGGAATGAGAAAACGGCAAGCTGCCAAACCCTCTCCACTGATATCAGTGCTCATTCAACAAATGATATAACGTTTTTAACTAATGTTTTCTGAAACAAACATGTTTCTCGCGACATTTTTTTAGGAGAAAGAAGTTTGAAACATTCGCTTTTTATTGAAGCCGCCCATCACTAATATGGAGGGACAGTATGAGTGGGGGAAGAAGTGGTGGAAAACGTTTGCCCACGGCCATTGGCGCCCACACACGAGACAAGAGCAGCCCGACGATCTCGCGTCGCACTCGGCGACACGCCCACACAAACAAGCATCTATTATTATTCTTTTTATTTATTATTTTTTTTTTTCAAATTGCCTCTCATAACTGGGCCAGAGGAGAATGTTTTTGAGGTCCTTAATTATCATTTATTTTTTTCCACCTCTTCGCGACGCGACGCCCGACCCGAGTGATTCCTACCTCATCGAACAATGACCGAGGTAATCGAACCTGATTGTGAGGACAACGACCCCCACTCGAGAACGATTTGCGAGAGAGGCAACCTTGCTCGCCTTCCGCCAAGCACGCGGGCGACACCCTAAATGGGATGGGCGTCACATGACTACAGTTCCAATCTAATCGATGTATATCGATCCGAACATTTCGATTCCTGCCAAAGATGCCGTCATTCCGGAAGATGAGGTCTACAATATAGTCATCTGGATGATATTATCAACAAAATAGAATTTAGTCAAACTTAAAAACAAACTTTTATATTATTATTCACCTTAAAACTAATTTTAATCATCATTAATGGTTTTTTTCGTCTTTTCGCCTAAGATTGGTTGACTGCAGCCCCCCATCCTTCCCTATCTAATGCTAGGTCTATTGCTCCCAGGTAGTTCTTCTAATGTATGTACATACTTTTTCCCTTATTTGGTCTATGTATTTATCTTTTGGCCCTCCTCTTGAGACTTTCTTCTCCATTTTTCTTCACTTATGTTCCTCACAAACCCCTTACTCCTAGGTGTATGCCCAATCCACCTGGTTCTTCTTTTCTGTATAGTGCTCACGTGGTTCTTTTATCTATCACTTTTCTGCATACTTCTTCATATCCCATGCTATTAAACGAGCAAATCTTGTATATATGTGTGTATTTATGCATGTATGTAAATTTTATTTCGAGAACGGCTCTAACGATTTTGATGAAAATTACAAATTTACTAATTTAGTGTTTCCAAAAAGCGATTTACCTAGGTCTTGACTTTGGCAAAACTCAATTTTTTTACAAGATATTGGGGAAAAAAATATTTAGTTTTGAAATTTTAAAAGGCTACTCCATTTTTGTTATACCGTTACTATGGATTCAACTAAATTCACCAAATTTTTATCAGGCTTTTTTATCGCCCTTTTCAAGTTAATAATCAAATATCACCACCATTGTTGCATCAGAGGTTTTACGATTACGCATTTGTTTAATTATGAGCCGGAGAAGTGAGTGATTTTCGGAAATGCAGCTACATGATTTTAAACGACGTTCGAAACACCAATTTCCTCAGCATATGTGATTTCTTCATGAACTCGCCTGATTAAAAATTGCAATCCGATCGAAGATCGGCCCCCAGTTATTATTGTATCCGTCCATTTAATCTTCACCATCCGTCCACAAAACGAGGTTTCCAAAGCTTCTAATCTTTTCTGATCTGCTTTTCCAATGGTCCATCCTTTCCATCCATAGAGTTCCACGCTCTACACGAACGTTTTCACATGCCGTTTCCTCGTTTGTAGTCCTATATTCTTGAAGACAGTAGTTACCTATCACCTCTACACCTGTGACAACTGCATTCGGCTTCTCCCTTTCGCATACTTGGATTTTAGTCTTCTTTTTCTTTATTTTCCTATAATATTTCAGAACTATAGTATTGAATAAACAATAGATTTTTTAATAAATTAGAAAATAAGTAACAGTTTTCCATGGCATAATAGTCAAACAAGTAATTTTACCACACCAATCCAGCAGCAATTGCACTATTTTGCAGCAATTGCACCGATAATGTGTATGTTCCCAAATTTGAGTAAATTAATTTTGAGTTCCCAAAATTGAGTAAAATTATCAGGCATTAATTACACCCACATACAATTTATAAGCATCCGATTCGTGGAAAATCTATAGCAGCTGTGAAAACGCGCGTGATACAAAAAAGTTACCCTAATTTACAGTACATCATTTGATACATAGCGGTCAAAGTTTTTAAAACAGCTTCTAGCTGAATATCTTCCATCAAAGCTCTAAAGAATAGAACTTGGTATGGTGGAAAACGTGTGTTTTGATCAAAGAATAGCAGTTTTTTTTCGGTATTTGGACCACATAATTCTTCATCGACGCAAATGGACGCATCATCTTCATCATTAGCCAAATACTCATCGTAGATTCAACTATACTCTAAGAAAATAAATGAAAATTCCTTCGTGTTCTTTTTCATGCAACCAGTTTAATCATGGAGTAAAACGCGTCTAATTAAAAGATCCCTTCAATCGTGTTGCTGCTTCATCTGCAAAATTCAGCCAAGATATACTAGGGAAATATTGGAGTAACTTAGGATGCACGAAATTATTAAGAAATACAAAAGAGTTGAACAAATATTTATTTAAATACGAAAGCCTATTTCAAAGTATATATTCTCCACATGGTCGTGATAATTCTTAAAATTGCGAGGAAAGTAAATTTTTATTCGTCAACAGTGTGGTAATTCCCTCCTAGTGGTGATAAATAAATATTTTTTTGAATCTTCCGTAAACGTTGAACCGTTTACAATTATCTGGCGAAATTTTAGGTCAACTTATCATCAAACATTGGCCAGCTGTTACTTAATTTCAAAGGAGCATTTTATTTGGGTACATTTAGCTGTTCGGAAACGAGTTGGCGTTCAGTGGGTGATTATACGCCTCTGCGAGACTCAAATCTTCGGGCCAGTGGGTGACCTAAGAAGAGGAGGCCGGTGGGCCACGGAAATTGGCGGTCTTTTATTGCAGTGGCGTGAAGTCTGACCTTCGGCTTAAATGTGGAAGCTGCATTCTAATGAAGGGCAATAATAATGTGTTTGCCAGCGACGAAAATAAATCTGACGCCCACTCGCATACGATGAGAACACCTAAATTCAAACTTCCTCCAATGCCACGTCATCCTAACCACCAACTTATTGCATAGGGCACCGTTTGTGCCATCATATTATTTCGAGTTAGAATTTTAACATAGTAGTAAGAAATGAAAAGTCTTATAAGATTTTGTTCTTTCTCGGCGGATTTTAATTTGAACAAAAAGTATTGCAAACGATAATGACGTATCATGTGAACAAAACTCACGAGAGTCACCATAACAATGAGTAATAACGAGTGAAATTCCTTGAATAAATTATGAAAACTTGAAATGATGTAAACTTTAAATTATGTAAACTTAATCAGACTAAATAAATGATGCAAAATTGAAGGTATTCAATTTTCCATCATTTATTTCAGTTCATTCATACGAACGTCGATTGATAAATCAGGACCACATATATATTTGGAGAGATTCATGAGAAAAATTTGGCAGGTCAGCAAATTATAGATACTATTTGAGCCAATACGTTCATTATGAAAACTAATCAACGTTTTAACGAGAGTAGTAAAACTGGTTTTACTGAGATAAGGTTAACACTGAAAAATTGTTTCTTTTTTTGCATGGGATAAAAATCGAAAATTTTTCAAAATAATTTGTCGCTTTGATCTGTAACATGGCACTATAATTAATGAATGTAGTTTTGGTTTTTTCGCCACAATCACAGTTACCAACGTAATTACATGAATTCTCACTCCCAAAATGTTGCGAAAAATTATGGAACGCATAAAATTTAAATAGTAACTGAATTTTGGTCGTAATTTATCATGATCTTTGAAATTCAAAACTTTCGAGTACTTCAGATACAAACTATCTTGCCTATAATCGAGCATTTCCAGATTCAATTCCAATGCTTCACATATCTCAAATTATGTTACGTGCTGACCTCAAACTCGTATTATTTGAGTATACAAGCAAGTAAATTAACTCTTATGTGTCATACTTCATTCTTGTTTGTAGCTGGAAAGTGTTACCATCTGTATCAAAAATAAAAAGAAATGTATTTACCGCGTTATAAAATGTAAATGAATTCAATCTCACAATGATCCGCCATGCGTTCCGTAAATTTAATAATTAAGACAATGTCAAAGCAAAAGGAACATTAACACCGTCATACTGCGATCCTGCGAGAATAAAAAGTGAGTGAATAGGAAAAAGGAACTGGAAAAGGAAATAGACGAATAGTTAATAGAGGGTTAATGTTTCGCTGCAACTCCGCCATAGCTGGAAATGACGTCCTGAGAGAAGTAATCCTAACATGCGACACGTATCTATCTGTTTGAGAGTGCATCTCTCATATTTTGTTGTTTTTGTTTATCTTGGAGATGTAGTGAGGTGGTAATATAGAAATAATAGTAATAAGGTATTAACTCACCAACCTGAAAATCAACTTATCTGAATTGTTCAGGCCTAATCTTAGTCTAGATTGACCTCTGACTCCCAATCCACTCCATCCAATAATTACACAGCACTTTTTCGTTCGCTCGCAGCAACTTTAAACAAGACGTACAGTTTAAATTTGTATTTTATTGATCTCGCGAATTAAATTTTCTCTATTGTATTCCAAGTGCTTGCGGTTTGAATACGAGCCGTGGCGTATCCAAGATAAGGTCTAACTTGATCGACATAACATATCTCTTTCAGCTTACAGTCCATGAGACTTTCATACGTTTGCTCGAGCACTTTACCACAATGCGTTCAGTAGTAGGTATACAAAGCCCGAACCACATGAAACTTGATCCAATACAAGGCCCAGAATGTTAGCCGGTACTGGATTTTGAGAACAAAATCAAGTATAATTTGAACCGTCATAGGCTTCACTCTATTATTAACCTTGTACTGACCAGGAAGCAGTGTTATCGTTCATGCCGTGGCGCATTTTTATTATAATTTTAAATTAACCAATGTATGGCGGCAGGCTACAAAAACAACAGCCGGGACGTTTTCATCTGTTGCTAATTTCACTGCCAGAAAATTTCAAATAGCAGGTAGGATGTATAGGTGGGGATTGTGATTGAGAAATTTATAGCCGGGCGGAAATGATATTTCAGGGAATACTCCCGAGCCGTCCGGCTGAGGGATAAGGTTTTCCAAGGAGACCGAGAGCTCACGCGGTAGGGGAAGGTCAAGTTCAGGGAAAGAGGATTACGAGTGAGATTACGAAAGATTTGAGCGATATGTGATATTGAGAGGCGAGATCATTGAAGGATATGATGGTAAATGTGTCGAAGGCATAATCCCGGGCGGGGAGGGGGCAGGTTGGTAGGGTGAGGAGGTGACGATGGAGGGTTGGACGGATTCGACAAGAGTGGGAGGATAACGGATGAGCAAAAATAAAGAGCTTAGCGAGAATGAGGTGATTTTTTTCACCGGCTACATTTGCACTCTTTTCTTTTTTAAATAAGCGAGGCTATGACGTTCGTGATTCCGAGAATGGACGCGGCGGAAAAGAAGGAAAAAAGTAAGAGGAGGTAGGCGTGAAAGGATGAGGAGAGATTATTGGCGCCCGGGGGCTTTGACCAAGGGTTGGTGGAGGAAAGGCAAAGAAGTTTTACCAACATATCCGGAAAATATCGCACGGGGCAGCAAGGTCGATTGTCGGAGAGAGATCGAAAGGTGCTGGTGGGAAGGAAGTAAAGTCCGAAGCGTGGGTGACGCCCCCCTCCCCACTCCCAAGGGATACTGGGAAACCGATTTTACCCTGAGAGTGATAGAGCTCTGCCTCGCCTTGCGTGTCGGGAAAATTAATACATCACCGAAGAAAGTGACAATTGTCGCGAGGATAACTTTCCGCACGAATCACTTGCAGAAGGGAAACACTTTGCCCGGTGATACACCAACGATCGATCAAGAAAATATATAGGGTTGTATTCTATTTGTATTCTTAAGTGATGTGAGAACAAAAGAAATAAAGAGAGAAATAATCAATACTGCTACGGAGGAATGGTCTATTTATAAAAAAGCTCCATCATTAATAACATTTTATTTCACTCACAGACTAGTATTATTACAGACTAGTATTTTATTAAACAGCCATAAAAGTGAAATTAGCCCTGAAGAATTTCATTAAGTTGAAATTGATTAAGTTGCGGTTGGCAGCAATTTATTTAGCAAAATAAAAAATAGGGGTAAGTATTATAATCGACACAAATGTGTGCTCAGTATAGCATAATTAGAAACACTTTCCCCAGGAAGGGTTTGGCGGTATTCGCAGCCACGTACAATGCCCAACAGATAGATAGCCACGCTGCGTTCGGGTCATGCGTACGGAATAGACGACATGACCCCAGGATATATGGGATATATATATATATATACTACATATATATAACCATACATACATATATATACATATATACATATATATATATATATATATATATATATATATATATATATATATATATATGTATGTATATAACCATTATATAACCGGTGTATATATGTATATAACCATTCATTCATTCAAACCGCTCACTGGCGTAAATAATATCGTTCAAACAGAGGGTGAAAGAAAGAGGATAGGAAACACACAAAATTGTGAAGTCCAATGGTGGTGTGAAGATGGTATGATGGCCGATTCACAGTGAAAAAAATTCGACTAGACCGGCAATTGAACCACGGACCTTCCGATTTCGCGCCGGATGCTCTGAACCACTAAGCTATCTAGTCTTCGGAATCGGCGGGAGGTTTATATGAATCAAACACTCCCAAGACTAGCCCGTAAAGTTCACCGAGAGATGGCGACAGGGCGTTTTCACCCACCGGCAGAGAAGGAATTACGTTCACAGAAGAGGAAAGGAAAGGTAGACTCAGGCACACAGACAGTGGTAACACCACCATTGGACTTCACAATTTTGTGTGTTTCCTATCCTCTTTCTTTCACCCTCTATTTGAACGATATTATTATATATATATATATATATATATATACATATACATATAAGATTTGCTCGTTTAATAGTATAGGATAGAATAGCATGATTTAGAGAGAGGTATTGCACAAACGTTTCTAATCCGTTGCATCTGTTCACACATAGTTTCAGATACATTCCACATGCAAAATATATGCAATGGACAATATAATAATATCCTATAGTTTATAAGATTTTTAGGCCAATAAAGTTGTTTAATGAAATCCTTATCCCTGATATCATGATTTGAAATGTTTGATAAAAAGCACTGCATAAATATTGCAGAATGATTCCGAATGTTCCTACAAGGAACCATTATGTGCAACCATTATGTGTGAGCTAATATAAAGAGAGTAAAAAGTGGGCAGTGCAAAGTTTTCTTTTAACTTCTAAATATTTTGAAATCAGCATCGTGAAACTTGTGTTTCAGGTATGTATTAGAGAAAGTCTCTTGCGTCAAAGGGCCAGTTTCACCAACTCGGATAATATTCACTGTTATCGGAGTTTACGAAATCTCGGATAAAATAATTATCCCAGTAATCTGTTGAACGTATTTCACCAACGTCATTGTCGTCATTATTATCCGAGTTTTCGAAAACCGAGATTATTGAAAGAAACCCTTTGGATTGTAAATTTTTCATACTTCTACGTCAGGAAAAGAAAAGACGGTATCCATCCGCATTGTTACTGACAAGAGCGTGGTTTAAAGGGAATGGTATTCTCTCATCTGTAGATTACTTTACAATTAAACGTTAGATTGTGTAAGTTTTGTGTAATTTCCGGCATTCATCGCGTATAGTTGCTTTAATTACAACGATAGTTTTTGCAATTTCATGGGAAATCAATTGATATTAATGAGGTGAGGAATATATGGTGTATATACTACAGTCTATCTAGCATTTACCCAATTACACCTTGCTATAATATCCCCAGGAAATTCTTATCAAATATTTCATTATTATCGTTTTGAAACAGGCAGATGATAATTCTTTCCATATCTCTGGCAATATTACAAATTTACCTATACTCACAGGAGCGACCCTGGATTACGTTTCTGTTCTATGATGGAGCTTAAATCACAAATGGTAGCACAACAAGTGCAACAAATGCTCGGATCATACTCTGATGTTTAAAATAAAAACACACCAGACCTGCACTAGACTTTTTCCGGGGAAAACCAATCCTTCTTCTACTTGAACTTCATAGAAACCAATATAAACAGTATATTATTTCATAGCCTACACTTGTAAATTCCCAAAATAATATGATTATTATAATGCTTTACCATCAATGTAACATTTTGCAAATAACACATAATGCACTGATGATAACATGAGCATGCCTTACCTGTCTGACAAGGGGGGTATACGACCGTCAGGTGGCTAATCGAGCTATAATTTTATGATTCGGTAGTTCATGATTAATAATTCATTATGCTGAAGAGAGACGACGAACCTCCTGTAATCTTTTTTAGAAAAAAGAATTTAAAAATCGTAAAAAGCATGAATAAAAAATCGTAGAAGCAGGCAAATCAGAATGATTGCCGGTTACACGAAATAATGGAGAACGCGTTCGGAGTGATTAGGTAGTGTACTGTTCTTCCACATCCTATTCTCGGGTACTCTCAGAGCATTCCAAAATGCAATCTGATCCTTGGGTGTAATGTGGATTACACCAATGGTGCAGACCAGACAGCACAGTTTTCCATCCATGTGATGGAAAAGTGTGGTCCTCTTGGCGTCATTCGTTAAGCGTAGGCTAATGCCTACGCCGAGTTGCTATTCACAGTTTATCTTCTGTCCCCAATCCCTAGCTGATCCATTCTCAATTCCCAATGAAAGCATAAGCAATCTTTAGGGTGGATTTCACCTCCAATTACGTATTAAAATGACATTATTCTGTCCCCCTATAAATGATAAATTACCATTGCAATATCCTAATATATATTTTAATATGAAAAATAAATATGGAACCGCCTTTGAAAAGACTTCTTCAGCCCTGGCTCCAATCCCTACCCTGTTAACGACTCAATAATTTTAAAAAATTGCCTAAAAATATTTTTTATTGAAGTAACGATGATAATAACACAATACATAAAAATTAAAGCAATGAAAAAGAGAGTAAAAATGCTGGCGACGGCGGGGATGGATCTCCTGCCTGTGATCGATTGCCTGTCCCAGCCGAGCGCCTTAATCACTGTGCTATCACCATCAGTATAGATAGTATTACACCCCTTGTGAGTGAACAGTAAAATTCCAAGTTTCGTTCGATGAGAGCCTGTCATTTGTTGATCACTTGATTTTTTCCCGAGGATTGTGGGTCATCTTCAGATAGTTGAACTTTGGCGGGACCGTGGTCTGTGATGATTCCCTCGCTGCATTTGAATTGATTGTGAAGTAGCTGCGTTTAATGACAATTTGAGACGTGGGAATAGAGTATGTACATTCACTAAAATGAAAGAGGAAAATTAGAAAGCGAAGACTTGTCCTTGACATTCTTGTTTTGAATAAAAAAGGTATTGATGAAGCGCACATAGTTATGGTTGCATTTTCATTGTAACTGAAGCAGTGGAATTGCATTCAAAAGCTTACAAAGAAATCTTATCAGGATTTGAAACGGGAAATGGCAATGACGAAGGCGTGCAACAGGAACATAAATTTCATTTCTCGAACTGGAGACGAGGGATCCCGTATCATTCGCTTAGAACCGCCGAGACAATTTTCACCTTAAAAACATTCTTTGCAACAGATATAATTAATGTTTTGGTCCTACTCCCCGACACTGTTTTTGAAAATTCAGGAATTCCAGATGAATGAGTTCCAACTGAAAGGCCAGAGCGTAAAAAAAGTCTTGAAAAAAAAAATTGATTTTGTCGGGCGCTAACTGGTATACTTCGTACCCGGAGTCGAGAACACTAACCACTAGCCCACGACGCCACATGTAAACAATCGAGAAATATGTCATTTTATATCCTCAAGAATGCGTCATCACGGCATGGCATTACAGGTTTGCCTCCGATTTGAGTTATTTTAGGCGCATATGGTTCTTCATAATGTTCCCAAGGGTCTTATTTACACACAAAAACTATCACTGTTTACATATATCAAGTCGCACTTAATAATTTTGGGGGAAACTGGCACAAAAATCGTAAATTATGATACATATTTGTAACGTGATTCAGTTTCCTCTTCGCCTGGGACGTTTGTGAGGGAAATTTGTACATTAAGTTCTTACTACGCGGATAAATGACGTTAGATTAATATCAAGCATGGTATCAATGATTTAATAGAATGCTTTTATTATCAATGTACGCTAAAATACACTATTGAAAGTTATTCATAAAGTACGAAGTGAGGGATTTCCCTTGTTTACCTTTCGTCGCTAGAAATATTTTATAGTTAATTTCGTCCATAATATGCCTCGTACAGCCTACAAACGCATTTCTCAATTAAAGCAAAATGGTACTAATACCCTGAGAGGTTAAATTGCAACAATAAACAATTATGTATTTATTAAATAATATCATAACTTACGATGTGCTCGGGTGTAGGTACGGGTTATCTCGGATAATAAGCTTTTAACCGAGGAAAATCGCCAGTAAAATTTTTAACCGAGATAATGCTCCAAAACCGAGATAATGCTATTGGTGAAACAGGAACATTGCATTATCTCGGTTTTTCGGAAAATTATCCGAGTTAATTGTATTATCCGAGTTGGTGAAACTGGCCCTAGTGGTAATGTTTTCCGTCTAACAAGTAGAGCAAGAAATTACTGTTATTTTCTCACTTTTACAGTTTATAACATCCAACCACTCTGTAAAAATGGTACTAATGTACATTAAAAATGGCACAAAGTGCCAAAATCATGGTCAGTTGTAATAATTTTAAAAAGTGTGGAAATAACAGAATTTTCTTACGAAAAGTATTGGATGCATACAGGTATAAAACATATTACAGGTATAAAAGTTTAGTCAGCATTTCCTCGTCTTCTCACCTTTGATAGCCTACTTCACTAAGTTGAGCCTAGCGGTAATGATTCCCTCCTACACCATTCCGTCAGACAGCCTGACGTAAAGTGGATCCCGTCCAGTCCGGACCGCCACCACGAAACATTTTCAGCTCCCACCCTCCACGCGCAACACCCCCGCGTAACAGCAAATAAAGTCGATCTTCACCACCGCCCCCGACTTCATCCCCACTTTACTTTTCCAAGCTTATCTTCCGATATTTTCTATTATCTGCCAGCCCGTATCTCTTCCCTCACTCTCTCTCTCTTTTTCCCGATCCCTTTATCGCCGAACAATAATATTCCTCTCGCCCGGTCCAAGAATCGTAATCCGTCTCCGACGCAAATACATCTCTAGCGCCCCCACAGCCGAGTTATCCTCAAATTCGAGTGACGCATTGATAAATGAGTGCCCTTTAACATTTTGACCACCCTTGAATCCCGGCATTAGCAGGGGGCCTTCAAACCTTTTGCTCTTCCTCCTTATTATCCACACCTACGCGCTCTTTTCCTATGACCGCCTTCCCACTTCATCGTCTCAGCTCTCGACCAGCAGCAGCCAATCCATTTAAATGAGGACTTTTACTGAAACTTTTTCCCGAAGTAATTTGTAAATCCTGATGAAGTTACCATTCGTTTTTATTTTAAATAATTGGGCAGTTACTTATTTATATTTTAAAGAGCTTTTTGGTTCAAAACAGGTGAATTTTTATTTAAGGTTGTTTAAGCAAGATATATCTTTATATAATAGGTATTCAATAAATTTGGTCTCATTATAAAGAAAAATATTTCACCTCTCAAATTATATCAAATTACCTGCCTCATACCGCACTGCTTTTCGAGGTATTTTCCAAAGAATACGAGACGCTTTCCATAGTATATGGTACAGCTATGCCAGAAGACTTTATTTAGAAAATGAGGAATTCCCAACGCATAGATCACGTGGGAAAATCGACAGTCTGTAGTTTGTATGCTTTCTCGACTATTTTAAAAAATAAATAAATAACTTAACGTAATACTATTTACAAAATCACAAAAAAATCTACGATTGTGATGGGGTTTTTAGCGTAGGGCATGAAAAAAATCAGCCAAATTACAGCCTTATGGGTACTTAAGTACACAAAGTTAATTATTAAGAATTTTAGTGATTCAAGACAAAGTTTTTGTGTCAATTATATTACACTATTTGCTACTTCATGCTTATTGCAGCAATTTAAACTAAATAATAAAATTCGAATTGGTCTCTATATTGACTAGGGAAAACATTCGCTCACACTACCTTTATTAGCAGTGGTCATAAACATATTTTTTTACACCTGTTACAAAAACAGTGTTAAATCGGTTAATGGCAAAATAAGTTTTCTTTTTGAGATTTTCTGTAAGAACTTAGTTTCTAGTTTTGATATTTACGATGACGAATAGCATTTCAGATGGCAAAAATATTCTAAAAAATTAACAAATTTTATAGGATGGACAGCGTCATTCCAGATTGTGAGGCAACTACTAATGTGAGTTCAGAATTGTATAGTATCCAATACCGAACAACATTATTCATTGCATAATCAATAATATTAACAAGATTCGTTGTGAATAGAGAACCTACCTCTTTGTTTCTACTTATGCTTCTAAAATGACTAGAATACCTACCGTTAATGCAGGTATAAAACTCATTTAAAAGTGGAAAATTCGTTAAGGTAGTTTAACACTGACAAGTTATTCGCGCAAGTTATGCGCAGCAAGCAACTTTTCACGTAAATTCCACGTGTTTGCAGCACTTTTAAAATTATCGGCAAATCGTTTGCAGAAGCGTATTGTTGCCAGTGAAACAGCAAGCAATCCGTCTCCGCACTAGCTTGCGAAAAAAGTTTCGTCACAGTAAAATTTTCCGCAAGCTCTTGAATAATAAACTTAAGGAAGGAACCTGCCAGAGTAAATCCAGCCTTAGGTATAGATAGGCTGCCAGATGAAACCAGAATGCTTCCGCTCGGTGCCAGTGGAGAGTTTGATGATCCGACACCCGTGACGTTATGTGAGATGATCTTTGTTTTTCTACCGTCAATTCCTGAATTAGCCGGTAGCTTTGATTTTTATGATACCAACCAGTCTTCGAGCCGAACAAGGGTTTACTTGGTGACGTTGAGCTCTTATGATATTAACCTCCAGTGGCGTGACTTCCATACATTCATTCATGGCACGAGAGCCTATTTAATGACTCGTGTGATATCGCGGGAAATTTCAGAGCCTGTAATATGCACACGATTTGTGTTAGGGCCGTAGGATTTCCACGGATTAGAACTCAGAAGCTAGCAATGAATCATCATTATCCGTGTTCCAACTCGAAGATTAGTTTATTGCAAGCATCCATATCTTCCTATACAATGATGTCTTTCACACACCCTGATAGTGAGGAATCAGGCGAGATATTGTGGAATATGAACATAATAAGAACTTAGAAGTAACAATTTCCCACAGATAAATATTTTAATTCGACCCGGGTTCCGATGCACTGCATCATCTGTCGTCACTGCATCGTCATCAGCTGATGACGATGCAGTGCATCGAAACCCGGGTCGAATCAAAATATTTATCTGTGGAAAATTGTTACTTCTAAGTTCTTATTATCACCCTAATAGTGTTCCATTTCCACATCTCTCCTGATTTGGTCGATGTATCAGTCCATTGATCGCGGGGTCTTCTCTTCTATAATCCCTATTACGAATTCGATGTGCCTTAAGGTTTTCCCTAGCCATCTACTTCATCTATTCAGTATAGCGTAGAAATGTGAAGGAAGCAATCCGACACATAAATAAAACGTTCTGTAAGGACTGCGGCTACAACCTTATCAGGATTGTTTTTTTTTTCTAAAAAAGAACACGATCGACCTAGAAAGAGTTGGCAGGAGAGAAAATTGGCGGGAAAACAATCAGGGGTCATCTTAACTACCGACGTATGGTGTATTAGCTGGACATAGCAACAGATTGTCATTAATTCCAGGATCCCTGAAGACGATGGGTGGGTTCGCCGGTCGAAACGCTGGAAGTAGGTAATGCCCAAATTAAACCGTTGAAAACCCAAGCTTTTCAATCAGGAGATCGTACTTGTAATGTCACATATACAAATACGATTTCCTGGTTGGCGGACATACAAAATAATTCTTTCCCAGTTTATTTTTAAAATATTAATCGATGTGATTAAAAAATAGCTGAAAAGCTGAAAAAGGAAACCTGACGTCAAACTAATATGATTGTGACTGAGACGAACGAAGTCAATGGAATAGGCTGGATTGAATTCAATTTTAACTTTTGTTTTACTGCTCAGTTTTTGTCTTCAGAAGATTAGTATTTTATGCATTTAGACATTAAATATACTAGGAAGCACTTGTCCAGTAACTCATTCCGCAAAAATTTGCATATTTTGTCTTTCATTGATAGGTTTTAATACCCTGAACTGAGACAGAGGTCGCAGAAACTGGGAAATTTAAGGAATGACTTTCTCGGTTTTTGGATTTAGGTTATCCATATGGGATAGATTTTAAAATTCAGCGCAGAATTGTTTTGACAATTCTATGACATCCCATGCCAGCGAATGGGAACATATGGCATGCGTGCCTCTATGTGGCATGCAAAGAAAACGATTGAATAAATAAAGGAAACTATAATAAATTACTATACAAGGAGGCTAATTCATATAGGCTCCTTGAAATAAATATTTTCGATGTTTTATGTCCTTAGCGCCCGGAGCTAATTAGTCAATTTTATAAGTTATATACTTTTCTCAGGAGAGCATAGGACTTTTGAAAATAATAGACGTTATTTGCCCATTTGTAAATGTTTTGCAAATTTATTTTTTGCTTCATTAGGGCATTAGGCATTGATTTGCGTTATTTACAAGGAATTAGTCAATTATATTTGTTACGATGTTTCATACGGATATTTTATGAAACATTGCAGATATATATTCTAAACATAAATTAATCATTTCTAGCAAATAATGTGAATCAATTATAGAGCCCTTATAAAAGAAAGATAAATTTGCGAAACGTTGAAAAATTAGCAAACAATATCTATTTTTTAACCAAGACCTGTCTTATCCTGAAAAAAGATAAATAATTTCTTTCATATGAAGAAATCGAGAAAACAAAGTATCGGGATAAATTTGATTCTTTCAGGCTTGTCTTCGTGGAAGTGAAAGATATCCATTTTTTTAATAAAACAACTTCGTACTTTTCCGCACTTTATTTAAAATTGCGACCGGTTACACCTGCGGCCGATAAACCGCGACCCTTTCAAATTAGGGCAGTAGATGCCTTGTCGAGGTGAAACCGGTCACAGTTTAAAATGAAGTGTGGAAAAGTACGCAGCTTTTTTAATTAAAAAATTGATAACATCTGGAATTTAAATTCCATGTAAAATGTTTCATGCGTTCACATATCAATTGCCGAGAATTATCCTATGTAACCATCCTTTAGTTTCACGCGATTATTAAAATGGATGACGGGAGCGTCGAAAGAGTGAATAATACCTCTCACGCTTACCACCTTACCACGCTCAATAAACTCGCGAAGTTTCGAGTCCTCTTCTGACTAGAACAGGTTAGTGCCCCCAGGGCTCGAGTCCCCCCCCCTTACAAAGCGAGCCACTTCCAGTGTCGCAGGGTCATGTCCACAATGAGAGTAGATGAAAATATCTTTCCTCGATACACGGGTAAAGAAGGGGAGAGAAGCATGAAATCCCCCCTCCCACCTTTCCAACGAGAGGGCTCCAGAGTTCAACCGTCGATTACAACGCCTCGCACCTACGCTCCCCGCCGTTTTCCATCCTCTCTCTGCACCTTCCGTCCCCCCATGCACGACTCCCACGATTGGAAGCCAGCGCCCTCACCACCCGATAATCCATATGAAGTGGTAAATGGATTTATTTTGTCGAAATAAAGGGTTATTCTGAGTTTTCCTGGAAGGAAATCGCGTTTTATTTTTAGGAGACAGTAATGCACCGTCGGATCGGTCGTCGGAACATCCTCACATTTATTTTAAATTGATAAATCTCCCTCCCTGAAGCATCCTGGGAATACTTTTCTATTTCCGTCCATTATTGTGTGAGGATATTTAAACGTCAGAAGTCTGCGATCAGACACTTCCATGCTCTGCATCCTCTCCTCTGACAATCCATACGAGTGGGTCTTGATTTCTTTTGTCAAAATCAAGTGTTATTCTGGGTTTTCAAGGAAGGAAACCGTGTTGTATTCCTAGCAGGCAGTAATCCACTGCCGGATTGATTGTTGGAAAATTTTGAATCATATTTTAACTTAATGACACTCTTTGTAACGGCCTGGAAATTATTTTTTATTTCTGTCCAATATTCTGTGGGGATATTTAAAAAATCAATTTCATTAAGCATTGCATGAATCTCTACTTCGGATGGTAGCTTTGTAATACCCTGGGCTTGGCAACCAGACAAGATGTTGAGTCATGTAGAGCTGTCTCTGTTAAGAACATTTTTTGAGGAAAGGGTACTCCGATAAAGGCGCGTGAGGCATCTAATTTCTCCTTCTGCTATTTTTAAACAATGAGCATAAGATAAGGAAACTTTAATTTTTGGTCTTTGACCACTTCGGAAAATCCGAAAAAATGGTCGATTGCTACTACATGTGCATTGTGCTGAAAACACTGATTTCCTTAAAATATAAGAATTTTTAGGCATCATGAATATTTTAACAGGGATATTGAAACCAGTTTAATGTATGTATGTGTGTGTGTGTGTATATATAATATATATATATATATATATATATATATATATATATATATATATAACTTCTTGGAGAATCACTCAGGTGATAAATATATAATATGCCAAGAGGGTGGCCGATAAAAATATAGAAACAGAAAAAAAGGACACTCAAAAATTGAAACTTCCGATATTTCGGTGAAGACTAGCTCCACCATTCTCTAGGGTAAGAGTAGGAATGAGGAAAAGGATAGAGATGGAGGATGGGATATATATAAATATATATATAAAAGAAACAATAAAACCAGGTAACAAACTCCTGATTGGGAATGAAACCGTATGATGCTCGCAATAATTTTGCAAGAGATTTTGTAGTAATTTTACAAAACCATTCCGACATCACTCCATGATTTGAGAAAATCTGGAAGAAGTCCATAATAAATTGCCAAACTACGTGTATAAAAATCTTATACATTCCCGCATATTTTTCAAGGAGGTGGTAATATTAAGGGTCTAGCAGAATTTCGACGATGGTGGCCAATTTTCGACTCAACTCTCATAGCATCACTCCGTGCCGTGAGAGGTTTGGTGGAAAATCCAGAATAAATTGCCAAATTAATTTAAAGCCGTGATAATTCCCGTATTTATTTTCGATGAGACATCAATTTCGAGGAGTTTTCTAGAATTTCAAAAGAGGGTGGCCAATCTTTGATCAATCTCTTAGCTCTCTCTCCGAAAAACTCATCCCCCAAGGCTTCCGCCCACTCCCAATCACCGAACCGATATTCACATCCCTCAGCGGCGAAACGGCGACAGTCCGAAGTTCCTCTCCACTTTTGCCGTCATGTTCTCCTCATGTTCTTTCTCTCCCCTCCCCGTCCTCATACCTATCCCGACACCCACCTTCGCACAGATTCCCTCCGTTCTCCCCCCCCCCCTCATACCACCACCTACGCTTTTGCTTCCCTAATCTTATCAAAATTGCGGGCCTCAAGGTTTTCTTACCATTGGTTTCCTATTTTGGTCTACGGTTGGCATGGTAACGCGAAAGAAACTCGCTCTTACGACAAACCTGCCACAATATCCTTCGTCCCTTCTCCTTCCTCATTCCCTCTCTCTCTTTTCCATTCTTTCTCTTACTCTCTCTTTTCCAGGCACACCACATACTATTCGTAAAGGCGCGTCATTGTGACGCGCACCGTGTAGACCTTTTATTCTCCTTTAGCGGTTTTTTTAAAGAAAACCTCTCGTTATTAGGAGTGTGGATGTATGCGCAGCCTCCACATCTGGGGTTGGGGGATCCCTTCGGCTTACGTTAAACTCTCGAGAGCAAAATTATTTCATTCATGCCTATGACTATCTTTAGCTAGGTTTTCAAAGTTATACAAAAGTCATGAATATATATTGGTGAGGATGACTCTTATATGGCAGTTTTGTAGTCAGTTTTCCGAAATACTAAGTCGTCATCGAGAAAACCGGTATGGATATCGAAGAGCCATTTGGGCCCTAGTAATTCCTGGTAGAGGTGCACTTTAAAGATTATTTTCGTGCGATATTTATGAAAGTACAATTTTAAAGCTGTTAAGCATAATTTTAGAAGTTTAATCAGGCTCTTAGTTCCTTTTCTTAAAATCACTGCGAAATTGACAAATGATATGGTACGCGATCACGCTCACGGGTGCGAAGATCGACACCAGGGGAAGGAATTCGCCTCGAAAAGGCAAAGGATTGACAGAATCAATACAAATTAAGTAAATTTCATAATGAATTTTATAACACGACCGGTTTCATTACATAGTCGACATCTTCAGGCGAAAGGTCGAGCTAACTAATCGTATGATTTCACCAGGATTCGAACCTGGATTTCCCAAATGCTGGTCAGGTGTGTTAGCCAGTTACACCTTAAACTCAAGTTGGTTAAACTCAAGGTGAATTTCTGCGGGTGTTTATGCGAACTAGGTGTTCTCGTCTCAAGTCCACATGGTAGCACAAAAGACATGGTCGTGCTTACTACGCCACTGTCGCGGAGGATAAACCCAACATTGTCGCTTCAGAACGAATAACTCTGACAATTTTCCAAACACTACGAAATGCACAAATGAGAACACCTAGTTCACATAATCTCCACTGAAATTCTCATTAAGGTAGAATGTTTTAGTGGTGTAACTGAATAACACACCTATCAAGCAGTTGGGCGGTCCGAGTTTGAATTCCGGTCAGGATGATTAATTTTTTTCATGGCGGATTTCTTCAACATTTGTGTATATATTTGTTTATTGTTAATGTTTTTGAGTACACTACGCGAAATTCACAATACATCATTAATATTTTTACACGAAAAGCAAAGCACGATGAAGTGGTACTGCGGCTGGTGATTTGTAGTTAAATTAAAATAAAGAACCTGTTCTTCTCGAGTAGCTCGAAGCTAAAAAATATACGGTCGTAAGGTCACTGTGTAGAGGAATTTGATCATGAGGGTTAGTTACTTTTCGGTCATGAATGGGTTACTATTGCTATTTCTTCAGTTTTATGGCCAATTATATAATCTCTACTTCTATATTTTCTCGATAATGAAAACCGAAGTTAATACAATCTCCCATCAATAGCGGTCACGTTAAAAAACAGAAGATTTTATGTAATGTACAAAACCCAAGCTCTCATTTAGCGTCAAGTAAAGAAAAGGCTGCATCATCTTGCGGTTAACGTTAACCAGACATTATAAAACCAGGTATTGATGTGTAACAAGCTGGATAGAAGGGCACTGAGAGACTATTTTCTTCAGCATACAAAACATGGGGAGCACTTATAATGTTTCTGGATTTGTGGAATGAATAGCATGCATCACCTTCAGAGTAGAATGTAAAAGTGTTGGCTGATATCATGTAGAATCACTATGCGTTCGAGGGTTAAGACAACGGTGCGATCAACTTTTTTTACTCAAAATTTGAGAAAAGTACGGATTTAATCAAAGACCTACGATGTAAATATTCAGTAAAGTCGATATTAAAAAAATTGAAATACTCGAGACCGAAGCGTGCACGGAAATTATGAAAAACGTTTCGCAGAGTGATAAGGAGGTTTTTTATTTAAAAAATTGGTCATCGCCTAGGGGCTAGGGGAGCATACGAGGTTCCTTCTTGAACTGGGACCAGTGTTACATGCCTGGTGTGGATTCAGCCCGTGCCACACACCATGCAGGTGGCTTAACGCGCTATTTCGTAGATGTAATAATCTCGATCTTTCCTAGTCCTCCCATCAACTCTCTCAACATCCACTCTTTGCCCTCTTATTAGTTTCTTAAGACGGTGTCTCGCGGTAATTTTTTTTGTAAAATAATTAATCAATAATTCATGAAAATTCTCCGAATCCGACTGCGCATGCGCGAGCCAATATAGTATGAACTACTGTAAATTATGTTGTGACCTGGAAATCGGTAGGCGAGTTTCTATGTATTTTTGTGACTGTTATTTTCCAGTTTTCTATTGAATGCATTAGCTTGGTATTTCCTAGTGTATTTATGTACAGTTTGAAGAACAGCTCAGAATAGCCAAGTGAAACTATCCCTTTCGGGAGTGTGACCTTTCACTTTTCCTAACGTCAATACCTTCCTTTTTCCTCTCCTCCCCAAATCTATTACCACCTCGCCGAAAACATTCTTGTCTCGGCTATTCCTATATAATGGCACGGAGAGATACGCAAAAGGAGCATTGGTCATTGAAGCATTGGAGCATTTGGTCAGCCATGTAGCCGAAACTGGAGTCAAGGCGCGGGCCATGCGGCCCGTGCACTTGCAGACGCAGCGCCATCCATCCGTGCCATATCTAGAGCTTCTCTCCTTCCCGAGCCTTGGTAATATACTTGTTGGGCTATTCTGACGCACATGTTGGTTCTTGTGTACTGTTTTATTCTTGCCTTCAATAGATTTGAAATACATTAAACCATTTACCTCTCAAGTAATTGATTTTGAATTTAATAACATTCCCCTCAATACCTATGGATGACTATTCGTTTCTCGACAGCCAAGGGCAAGGACCCATAGTCCGTGTTCGGGTTCCCGTGAAAAACCACGGGGCCATCGAGCGCGCGACAACATTTGGTGGCAGCGGTGGGATTACTTTTGTCACCCCCCTTCACTGGTGGGATTGGCAAATGTATCTCAAATTTGTGGGATAACTGCCTAGGTATGTAGGACTCCATATGGAGCACCTTACAGATGTCAGAGCAATAGTCACCTCTTTGATCTTTTTTATGTGCGTCTTTAAATTCTCTATTTACTCGTAAAGATTTTAATGTTTGCAAAATAATTGCATTTCTAATGTATGGGTCGGTAGATATGATAAATATTTTTCTCGGGAAGCGAAGCTAGATATTAACGGTGGACGCGTTTGGCGGGTACTATTTGAAAATATATTATGAATGTAACGGAATATCTCTCGAGAGCTTCATCTGGAAATAGCAGCGAAAGCAGCACGGACGTTGGAGGAACGGGAAGCAGACAAGCAGGCGAATGCAGACATCGGTCGAGCAGAGACCAACACCACCACAGCCGGAGGCGATGCAGAGACAGCGCGACGGCGATGTATCTTCCACTTTCGTCACCGGAGTAGCTGAGCACGAGGAGGCAGACTGAGTTAGCGGCAGAAGAGCCCAGAGACACCATTGCAGTGAAAGCAAGCAGACATCGGACGGGAGGCGAGAATTGACCAGCCTTCCTCGTCGTCACCGGAGCCAGCGACGCAGAGATCATTGAGCAGTTTGCAGCAGGAGTAAGAAAACGAACCATCATCGTAAACTAGGGATTTGGGTGAATAATTTGATCCATTGAAATTAATGGGATTCAGAGATATTTGAAATATTGACTATAATTGGAGTAATGAAAGTGTTATTGGCCGGTATTTAGATATTTTGTTATTTGGGGCAATAAGTGAAGTCCTCCCCCGTCCTCCCCAGCCCAGGAGCCCTCCCCGTCCCCGCCTGCCCCTCGAGCGAGTGCGAATCTCCTCACCATTTGGAGCCCTCCAGCTCTCAAACCCCCTTAAAATGTGTTGATGTTGCCCCAATCAAAATTATTAGGTTAGTATTGCTCTTTAATCATTTCCACCATAAGCAAAAATCGGGAATTGAGCCAAAAACCGGTGTGAAATGGTCGCATGATGCCTTTGCATATTAAGCAACTAGTATGGTATATTCTTTTAAGTCGACCCGTTCTTCGGCGCGTAATTTCATTGAGAATGCCGTTTTGCTCACGATTAAAAGATAGCTATGGTAAAGTAATAGGCACGGGATAGGATGCCATTGGGAAATGAAGTGCTGGTAAAGCAAATGTAGAGCCACTTAGAGGAGAAATATGTTACGTCAATAAGGATTCATTGTAAGGTCTTAAGTTTTTATTCCTTAATTATGGTGAACGTAACGTTAGGATAAATCCGGCCAGAGAAAAAAAGTGAATATCAGGAGTATTTCTCTGAACATTAAATCCCCCCTATTACCCAAAAGTGCAAACTGTTTATAGTGAAGTGTTTCGTAAAGTCAACTGACAATGAGTGCAAGTGGAAAAATCAGTGAATGGCTATGTAAAATGTGTCAAAGTGTGTGCTTCCACCTCCCCTATTTCGTGCAGGTGGAGAAATCAGTGTTTTGCTATGTGAAAAGTGTCAGAGTGTGTGCTGCCACCTCCCCCATTTCATCGCCCTCCCTCAAAATACTCTTCTGATGGACGACCAACTAAAGACATTACATCCAGTCTGATCATCAACGTTCAGCAGTTGCGGTACAAAAAATAAACACCGGAGGAACTGAGAGAAAATAAGAGAAGCTTACAGAAATTACAATTGTGAATTTAGTGAAGAAATATTCATTCATTTTAAAAGACTCATTTTTTTAAATCTCTTGGAAGTGCAAGTGTTCAGTTTATGAAATTTGAAATTGCAATTTATTATAAAATGATGGAATTATAAGACAATGAATGTACATTGATCAAGTTAAGCAATTTAAATGACCTCTTTCATGTGTGTTTCAGTATAAAAAATATATATACATAGTTGTTTTGAAATGTGATCGATCTCGTGTGAGACCGATCAATTTAAATAAAGGTGGGAGTATTGTTGTGACCTGGAAATCGGTAGGCGAGTTTCTATGTATTTTAGTGACTGTTATTTTCCAGTTTTCTATTGAATGCATTAGCTTGGTATTTCCTAGTGTATTTATGTACAGTTTGAAGAACAGCTCAGAATAGCCAAGTGAAACTATCCCTTTCGGGAGTGTGACCTTTCACTTTTCCTAACGTCAATACCTTCCTTTTTCCTCTCCTCCCCAAATCTATTACCACCTCGCCGAAAACATTCTTGTCTCGGCTATTCCTATATAATGGCACGGAGAGATACGCAAAAGGAGCATTGGTCATTGAAGCATTGGAGCATTTGGTCAGCCATGTAGCCGAAACTGGAGTCAAGGCGCGGGCCATGCGGCCCGTGCACTTGCAGACGCAGCGCCATCCATCCGTGCCATATCTAGAGCTTCTCTCCTTCCCGAGCCGTGGTAATATACTTGTTGGGCTATTCTGACGCACATGTTGGTTCTTGTGTACTGTTTTATTCTTGCCTTCAATAGATTTGAAATACATTAAACCATTTACCTCTCAAGTAATTGATTTTGAATTTAATAACATTCCCCTCAATACCTATGGATGACTATTCGTTTCTCGACAGCCAAGGGCAAGGACCCATAGTCCGTGTTCGGGTTCCCGTGAAAAACCACGGGGCCATCGAGCGCGCGACAACATTTACGCGCGCTCGATGGCCCCGTGGTTTTCACGGGAACCCGAACACGGACTATGGGTCCTTGCCCTTGGCTGTCGAGAAACGAATAGTCATCCATAGGTATTGAGGGGAATATTATTCAATTGAAATCAAGTACTTGAGAGGAAAATGATTTAATGTATTTCAAATATATTGAAGGCAAGAATAAAACGTTATACAAGAACCAACATGTGCGTCAGAATAGCCCAACAAGTATATTACCACGGCTCGGGAAGGACAGAAGCTCTAGATATGGAACGGATGGATGGCGCTGCGTCTGCAAGTGCACGGGCCGCATGGCCCGCGCCTTGACTCCCGTTTCGGCTACATGACTGACCAATGACCGACTCCAAATGCTCCAATGCTCGAATGCCCCTTTGCGTATCTCTCCGTGCCATTATATAGGAATAGCCGAGACAAGAATGTTTTCGGCGAGGTGGTAATAGATTTGGGGAGGAGAGGAAACAGGAAGGTAATGACGTTAGGAAAAGTGAAAGGTCACACTCCTGAAAGGGATAGTTTCACTTGGCTATTCTGAGCTGTTCTTAAAATTGTACAGAAATACAAAAGGAAATACCAAGCTAATGCATTCAATAGAAAACTGGAAAAAAACAGTCACAAAAATATATAGAAACTCGCCTACCGATTTCCAGGTCACAACAATTAAGTAACTCTTTAAATTTCTTACGGAATGCGATCACTGATTGGTTATCTGCATAGAAGTACGCCATCTTTACCAGCTGTAGAAATAAGATAGAGTTTAGCATTATACACATCGTATATTTGAGCAAATTGTTTATATTATTTCATTGTATAGCATAAGCAGATAATTTCATTACATACCAAAAGCGGAATTTTTGGTGCAAACATCTGTAGTTAAATCACCTGCGTTAATTTTATCAATAAATCACGCATTACTTTTGGGGAACTGCTATGTAGGCATTTCTATGTGCATTATCGTGAGCCAGTATGTTTGTTCATGCAGTTCGTTCATTTGATACTTCAGGCTATGAGTATTTCCGTCTAATTATTATACTTTGGCTCGTAGGCTCTGTGAAAAAACTCTTCGCTACTCGTTCTTTTCGAAAAAAATTGTGCACTAAAGATGTCTACACAACAAAAAAATCTCGTTCAGTCCGTCAGCCGGTCAGCGAAAAATTCATGAATTTTTTCCTGCTCGTGTGACATCGAGGAATGCGCGTTCATGAAACTTGTTTGATGAATATCCCTTTCATGAATAAATTTCCAAACATATTCCGTGGGACAAGGGCTTTATGTCAGTAATCCTTTGGTTTTAAGGTAAGAGATTTCTAATTAGGTAATCTAGGACGTAGAAGCTTGTGAAATAATTTCATCATTCTAAAAAATGATAGTTACTAAGCACCCGCATCGAAACTTTGAAACCAGAATTACATAATGGAGAATAGAACGGAAGATGAAATAATTCACAGATTGATGTTTTTATAGGAAAAGAGGGGGAACTAGAGAAACCTTTTAGCCCGTGACTTCTCAAAAAAGAAGAAGGTTGTAAAAGATGAGCCCACGTATATTTTCTTCATTGACATCGAGGAGGCATTTGGCATGGCAGATTGGAACAGAATGCTGAGTACACTGAATAGTACACAGGAGTATCATTTAATGACAACAGAATAATATGAAGGCTTTATGAAGGGCATTTGGTAGTGATAAAATGTGTTTGCATGTAGAGGAAACAAGTCAAGAAAGGAATGTGGAAAGGATGTCACCAATAATTTTCAACGCTTACATTGATTAAGAGGTGAATGAAATCAAGGGAAAATTTAAAACAGATATACTACTGGAAGCGCTACGCTTTGCTGACGGCATACCAATACCAGCAGAGAAGAAGGAAAATCTAATGAGAAGGCTGAACTTCATTTTTAAAAATGAGGAAATACAACCTGATGAGTAACGTAAAGAAAACCACTATAATGGTTTATGAAAGCAATACTGAAGAATTAACTAATCACAGAATAAAGCAAAAACTACAGCAAATGGAAGAATGTTGCTATCTGGGAAGTAGGATCCGGATAGGATGGAAAATTGATCACTGCTTCAGACGATGCCTTAGAAATTATGCTGTATTAATTAAGACATTTTTTAAGCATTCGTTTATTAGAGATTCATGTCACGCGAAATACCGTGTGGGATGACTTCTATTTGTGATCTCATAAAGCAAATAGCCTGTTCTACATCCGAAACCTTGGCTATCGTCCCTGATACCTGCCTCTCCGATGAGTTCAGTGAAGCCATGCTCTGCTACCATTGAACTCTACTCAGTTGAGTTCAAACGCATAATAATGGCCAAGTCAGTATGTGTTTCTAAAAAAAAATGGTGGGCGTGTCTCACGCGATGATTCCTCTGGTCTGTTGCGTGGTTAGGCTGTGGTTTCACCGCTTGAGGGACCGACAGCGGATGCAATCAAGGAGCCGTGTCTCTCAGCGCGACAAGCAAACCACGGGGGCGTTACCGCATGGCCGCAAGGAATCCGGCGAGGTTCGGTCTGGCGGGAAAGAAGGCATGTTGCCAGCCGAGTGAGAAAATGGGAGGGAGTCAACTTCCTAGCATTTGATATCTTTCTTGAGAGCATGTTCTTTGGCGAAGGAACTGCTGTTTACTCTTTACCGCAGCCCACTAGCTGCAAAAGTTGTCATAATTAGATTTGAGCTACGATAACTGAGTAAAATTACCTCGTTTGTTTAAAAACTAATTCGGAGTCGACACTTTCACTGGTACAAAGAGCAATATTGCAGCAAATCTGTATTTGGTAATTTAATCGTCTTCAACACAGAATGGGTAACCGCAGAGGTAACGCCCATTTGAGTTTTTTTCTGTTCTCTTCGTGTATGCTCCTATACCACCAGGTCAGTGGAGTTACAACTTCCTCCGCCGTGTCACTAGGATCATAAGCTCATTATTTTCAAACAGCTATTCGATTATATTGTTTCTTTTCTACTGCTCTACTATTATATTGTTCTACTTAGTATAGTTGAGAGTAAGGTGTTTTATATGAAATTATCAAAAATATAAAAAGAATACTAGATTTTTATGGATGAATTTAGACATAAATCAAACGCAATAAGAAAACTATATGGACTCATTTTTTATATTTTTTGTCATATCATTGTATATTTACAATTAATTTTATTTAATATAATCAAATCGTTTCAGATTATTTCCCGAAATGCGGAATGAGGAAGAGACTTTCGTCTTCCAACTACTGTGATTTCACAATCACATCGACGTACTTTAAATAAATTGTAAAACTGACAATACTCAATCACTTTCAGTTTACTAGGAAATTTTTATACGCCAACAGAAATACCTTATTTACATTTAGCATTATCATCGTTAAACGTATCGAAATTTCTCCTATTTTACTCCCATAATACTCTTATCAGACGCAGAAAATAGTTTCCGAAAAAAACATATCATAAGAAAGGTTTAGAATGCAGTAACCTGTAAGGCCTGAAGCAGATGAGCACAACTGAAGCCCTCACAGGACGCTGCTTTTGATGACCAACAGTCATCTTCCTTTCCAACGATCTCGCTCTTGATATAAGCAATGACGTCATTAAAATGAGTGACAACTGTGGAATTCACGGTCCTCGTAACTGTTTGGATAAGAAATCAAATAGTCATTCCGTGACGATGATCTCTGCGGCCGGAACATGCTCCCAGGACGAAGGCCCGCCTCTCTTTGACTAATGGATTTCTCTTCGAGCTTCCGTAACAGGCAGGTCCTTTTATCGTGTGTTTCGTCATGCATGCAGTACGCGTTGAAATACTAATTTTGAACCTAAGAAAACTGTATTTCTTGTAATTATTACAATTCATAATCTACCAGCACCCGCTAAATATGAAAATTCGAAAGATATTATGACATACTGATTGCCTTCGGAAGCTACGCCCAAAGATATCTACCTCTTATTTTGTAATGTTGTTTGATCGTAATTTATTTTATTATAATTTTAATAATACTAGCAAAACCTTTGATGAACTAAGGGAGTTCTCCGTTAAATCAAAACCACTAGTTTTTAAGAAAATTAAAACTTAGTTATCTCATTATTGACCGATAATTTAATGCTCCAACTTACGAGTACATTTCAAAATTTGGTATTGAAAACATTCCTTGTGTCAACTCCGATGTCATTTGTCTTATCACCATTTATGTTTTCATTCCAATGATTGACATTATTTCTATAAAACAGATTAGCATCATGTGGCTTCTCTTAATCGTTTGGATTCTTAATTTTTATTAAAAATGAATGTTTTTCAATTGGTTAGTATAGCTTATTCATGTAAAGCAATATTCACGGAAAGATGACAATAAGTTCATGATCTTTGTCCACGTTTATTAGGGACGTATAACAATTCACTTTCGTCATGAACGGACCACTTATTTTCCGCATTGAACACGATTATTAATAGACAAGAAATGTGATGGTTTCGATCATTAGACGACTGGAATCTGCTTTGTAAGTGGATATACTGGTAAATTAAAAACAATCAGCATATACGAAAATCATAGACTCGATAGAAATATGAATTCAGTATTTTACGTAGGTATTGTAGAGTGGGGATACTTAGCAATGCTTTATGAAATGGTAAGAGATGTATGGGAAGAACTAGATATGGGAATAAAACTAGAAGGAGAGATTATAATGTCAGTTAGATTCGTGGACGAGCAGGATTTAGTTAACCATCCGGAGGAGGAGGAGAAAGGAATCTCTATAAGAGCCCATTGCGTTAACATTTTTTTTGCCCTCGGAAGATTCTGGTGGTCCGTATGCCCCTGCGATCCCGATAAGCCATTGGTTTGTCGTCAGGTTTCTCAGGGGCCAAACCACCAGAACTTTACAGAAACACCCATGCCCTGGGCAGGCGAAAGACAGACCCAGGCGGAACTCAAACCCGCGACCCTCTAATCAGGCGAGGACTTTACCCCGCCGCCACCGGGGCAGGCGATGTTGATAGCCGGCCCCGGTGGTGGCGATCAATATCGCCGGTTGTTGATCGCCCAAAGGTCACCTCAAAAAAACCTATTTCTGTTTCCAAAGATAACAAATCCCAGTAGTCTTCTCCTGGAGATCCAATTTGGGGACTATTTTATCCCCGGAATATTTTTCTGGGAGGAATGCCACCCCATCATATATTGGTGAATGCAAGGCTGCAACCTCTAGGAAGACTAATGTGCTGGTTTCCCGTTGCCTTCCGAATGGCAGTTCTTCGGCTGATTCCAGGAACGTCACTTTCGCTCAAAGCTTTGGTAGTTGATACGGGATTGATCTGCGCTATCAGTGCCTTCTGCTGAGACTGCTGCCTCTCAACAGTGGATCCGGGTAGTTTGGGTAGAATGTAGGGTATAGAAAAATTCTCCTTATAGTTCCGAAAAAATCAAAATGATCTTTTCCATTTGGGTAGTGTTAGCGAGACATCTCTTCAACTAGAGTTTGATGAAATTTACCTCATTTTAAAGAAAAAGCTCTCTTATTTCCAATGAAATCAAAATATACCTTGCCGAACTACTTTTAAAGGAATGTGCCTAAAAATATAAGCTGTTAAACATGGGATAAATGGCTTTGCGCATCAGAGGTAGAATATTGAATCAATTAGAATTTCTAACATCTAGATTCCGTCAAAAACTAACGTACGTAGTTCGTATTTTTTCGTAACTACTTATAAAAATTAATCAATTACCCACCATAGTTATTTTTACAGATTTTCAAAAAAACCTTTCTGTTGTGAAGGCGTTTTCCACCGTCCGGCGTGAAAAAATGAGTCAAGTTACAGACTTATGTAAATGTATTCATTTAATTACTGAGAATATTTGTCAAATATCAATATAATTGGCGCCATTAATATTCCAATATTTACTTCATACGTCTAAGATACGCTGAAGTTTAAAAATAAATACATTTCGAATATGGTCTCCATCATTACTAGGGAAACATCTCGCTCAAACTACCTCAATATATTTTTCCAAAAATTTTCCTTGGTCTCGAGCATGCGAACCTTAGATGAAGAGTCGAACAGGGCCACCCCCCATATTCACATCAGAGTGGACATCAGTCTGAGTTGACAAATGCAGATAATCTCTGACTGGTGCAAAGAATTCGACTCGCTGCTCCGGACGATGCCCGGACATGGTCGCCCGCGAGGACTTCCGAATGAGCAGCAGTCGTTTTAAGGTAGTTTGAGGGTTTAATATTTTGATATAAGTGGAAAGATGGGAGTTTTTCCTTTAAAATTAGGTCAAATTAATTGAAATTCTAGATGAAGTGATTTTTCGCAGATAACTACCTTAAGAACTGCCGATGATCGCGTGGGTGGATGACAAAAATGAGGTGAGGAGGAGGCGAGTGTGTGAGTGGGTGGTGTGGTGGGGAGGGAAAGAGAGCGAGGGACGACACGAATGCGGCTCCATCTGTCCGTGGCCGTGAAAAGTTGACGGCGCAGCGGGTGGGCGAAGGTGCGCGGTAGCGAGCCGAAGTGTGGTCGCTGGTGTCGTTGGCGGGCGGGTAGGCGGGAATCGGCGCGATCCGGAAAAGCGCCCAGCGGATGTTGACATCATTGGCGTACTATGAACCGCACGGTGTGGGCCGTCGCGTCGTCCCAGAAGACGCAGCAAGTGGAAAAAAAATGATATCACTGATCCATGGGGCGGGCTACTTCGAGATTTGGGTGGTGGAGAAGGGAATTCACGATTGAAAAAGGAACAAAACTTTCGCTTTCATACCCTTTCCCAATCCATACCTTCCAAGAATTAAGGAATAGGGCACTCGACGGCCAAAATTTGGGCGTGGTTTTCATAAAGCGAGGCTGACAGCTGACGTGATCTTTGAGAGGGATAAGATTTTGGGTGTAGACACGGCCCAAGGTTATTTTAAGTATCCTTTAAGGACGATAGTGGTATCCCACTAGCATAGAGACAAGGTTTATCTACACTCAAGTGGCATTTATGGTGATGGCATCTTTAACGGCAGAATGCCACACTTTCCTTAAGATTTCCGCCAGCAACGCTTAAACATGGGAGAATAATATTTCTTTAGTGAAGAATCTTTTCTTTAGAAGAAGAAAAAGAAAAAATATCTGACTTGGTGGATATTTTACTCTTCCATCTGAGCCAGCCCACGCCTCTCAGACTCAATATTCAATGCTCCACAGTGGCGGATCCAGGACCACATCTCGGGGGGGGGCAATATCTGCTAATATGCCCATCGGGAGGGGGGGGGGGGGAGTAGGGGGTATGAAATATCCCCCAATGGATAAATTATGTGTTTTGTATGTGCAAGAACTATGAGTTTTTTGTCTCAGGGAGGGGGGGGGGGGCAATGGCCCCCTTTGCCCCCCCCCTGGATCCGCCACTGATGCTCCACGAATCCTGAGTATTCTTTTTTCAAAATAAACTATCATAATTTTTCAATAAATCCATGGAGAAGAATATGAAACGAAAGATAATCTGGAATTCAGTTATACACATGGGGTTTTACGCTACTGATATCAGACGCACAGGTATAGGTACGGGCAGGCTGGATAGAAGCATTAGCATGATTATATAAGATGAAGTTGAGTTCTCCAACACAAAGAATTGTTACATTAATCGTGGTCAATTAGAGAGTAACTTTAGGTAGCTTTTTGCCTGTGTTGAGGCTATCCTCAAACAGATATTGGTTATGAAAAGCACGAATACATACAAAACGTATAAATAGGATAAAGAATTACATAAATTTATCAGTGTGTACATTAAATAACAAAATTATAAAAGTTTTATTTTCACATATGTATAAATTGAATACCCTTTAGAATTTCTTCAGTAAGAAGCCAAGACTACATTTATAAATATTGTATTCACAAGTATTGAATTATCTCAATCAATAATCGGATATTGTATTATACACCTAAGATACTAAATACAGGAAATATTAGTCATTGTAAAAGCAAATAGGTATTAAATCTTTTTTATATTTAAATAATGCAATTCCGCCCTTGGCAAGTTTTATGTTGTCATTAGTCATCAAATCAGTTTTATTTAGGGCAACGATAGAAGGCAAATACCGAAATGACCCCGAAATATCACTTCTTATGTAGAAACGTCGAGGAACTTTATAAATTACTCAATGAAAGAAACCCTAGATTTATAAATAATGGAAAAAATCTTTCAAAACGGCTATTTCATAAAATTACTACAATAATAAAAAACAACAAAAATACCTTAGCCCCAGCAGAAGACATCAGCTGAAAAAAGAGTTAAATTTAAAAATTTTGCCTTAGTAAGATCATGGCCTTAATCAACGCATGTTATGACTTGAGCTTTTGATATCTTCCGGCGTTGTATTTGTAATTTAGGCGAAGATAGTATATAAATATATAATTCTTGAATCTTTGACTCGGTGTGAAAACTTAGTAGCAACCTTTGTACATAATATGAAATGTATTATTTCGTGTTTAGAAGAGCATTCATACTTAGGTATATGATCAAATTATCACAAAATATATCTCATGAACCACAAGTCTAAGGGTTAAATTAGTATTGAATAGCCAAACCGGTAAAATCGGTAGAAATCGGCAAAAATAAAACAAAATCGGTAAAATGAAATTTTACCTATATCTATTGATGAATTCTATGAATAGTAATAAGAGTACGAGAGCAAAGTTTCACGCAAGTCTGTACAAATACAAAAAATCGCTGCAACCACCGTTAGTTGGCAATATGGATTCTTATATAGATTCATTTCCTCTGGATATGTGAATTAGGCTGGAGGTGAGATGCTGCCAATAGCAGTAGGAAAATTAAAAAATACTTCTACGCAGAATATTATCTGCACATGTAGGAGTCTTCCAATATGCAACTATTATTATTCATAAAAAGTAACTTCCTTTTACTAAGAGCGGTGTTGGTAACGGTTGCCTACATAGCGTAGAGGTGGGGACACGGAGCGTAAGTTTGGCAACAGTGTTGTCCATATGGCCCAAAATGCCAACTAAATATGGAATGTTCTCTAGATTACTAGCTTTCTATTTCATGGACCCGGGTTGGAATCTTGGTAGTGTTTCCGTGGAAACCTTCAATGAGAGCACTTCATGAGCAGCAATTGAATAAGATGTATCCCCAAGGCACTAATCTTTGATTGGCACATGGAGGTGAAGAAGGATGGTTAAAATGGAAAAATTCACCCACAAAAAATCAAACTTTTGTGATTGAGAATCTATAGCCACAAACCAGAGTGAGAAGATAAAAGGAATCTGTTCTGTTTTCCTTCGCATCTTTTCGTTTGCAGTTTTTGTGTGTAATTTCCATTCTAACCTTCCTTCTTCACCTACCTGAGTCCCTCTAAGATTACAACCCTGTGAATTCATTTTATTCAATTACTTGTACGGCTGTAGACCCGTTCTTTTCATACATAAAGGGCTCCATCCGTTGCGTCGGATCAAGCATAAGTATTTAGCCCAAAAGCGTTTTCCGCTACGGGCAGGTAGATTACAACTTTGAGTGTTTATCATATCTTCCCCCACTCTCTAAATAATCCAATCTCAATCAAGCTACACGGCTGTCCATTACGCTTTAATGACCTCAACAGTCGATTGCCTCCCCAAGTTATGACAAGACTTCGCAGGTGAAGAGTTAACAAAAAATGTGAAACATACCACTCACACATTGGTAGTAATTAAATGTTTTATCATGCAGCCCGGCAATAGTTCACCGTATACCTGATCGCCAGTCAACCAAAATATAATAAATGGTACTTGATGAGCGCTTTCTATTCTATCACCTGATTAGGAAAGCTTTTCCAAGTGTAACTTTGCCGGACACGTACGGTAACGTAGAAAATGTGGAATTAATTCGCACAGTTTGTCAACTGAAACTGCAATTAAGAAGTTAAAAATATTAAATGCCTGTTGTGCTTTGCCAATTTGGACACCCGGTAAGGAACTCTATTCCCGATTGATTGTCTGTATTACAAAACATAATTTTCTATATTTACAAATGATATTACAAATTTGTACTTCATTCTCTTAATAAATTTCGCTGCTAACTGAAAGGCAACTCATTATAATTGCCCTTCACTATAAGTGGCTAAACACATTGCAGCAGAAACTCGGCATCAGTGAAAAGTGATAAGGTTAAAATCAAAATTCATGGAAATGAAGCACCGCACATATCATTTCCGCACCGCAATGGAAATTGAAGGTGATAAACCAAAGTTTTGGGCTCCAGTTTAAATCGCTGACATTTTTGTCGTGACTCTGCGAGTGACATTTAGAGAAATTAAGCAAATGCAAACTAGCTAGGAAAGATCATCTCATCAATTATATTTACATCTAAATTTACTTTAATATTCGATTTTTAGTTTCATTTTTATTCATTTAAGTATTCTTCCATCCGATTGGTAGTTTCTGGGGCAGTACCAAATCCTGCAGCCCAATTTCTGAAACATTGTCTTGCTTTTCCTCCTGAGAATGTCCCGCCATTATATTCCTCTCAAGTCCCTCATACCTTCTACCTCCTCTAATTTGTTCCAAAATTCCTATCCTCTTCCTTTCTCTTCCACGCTTCCCCAGTGTTCTCCCCTCTATCATTCTCTATAACATGCCCTCCCCTCTCAAAACCTCCTCCATCCATCTCTTCTGCCTTCTCCGAACCCCCGCCACAAGCTTCCTCTCCTCTCCAACCATATCCAATACCTCCTCGTACGTCTTCCTCGCCCTCTCCATCTACGCACATCATCCCTCCGAAATGACCAAGTTTCCGAGCCATACAGCGCCACGCTCCATATTAGTCTTCAACAGCCTTCTCTTAACACCTCTTGTCAGACCACATCAATTCCCTCCTCTTCGAAAATGCTTCTTTAGCAAGCGCAATCCAGCATCTGATGTCCCTACCACTAAACCCATTCTCCTCAAAAATACTACCCAGATACGTAAACTGCTCGAGCAGCTCTATCTTGTTGCCATACCCCCCTTATATTCAGCCTTGGCATGATAAGTTGTGATCTGAGTCTGTATCAGCTCCTGGATAAGTATGCGAGTTTTAACACTATTCCTGCATCTGTTACGAACCATAATATAATCTATCTGGAACCTATCTGTCTCTCCCGGGTTCTTCCAAGTGTGACTACGCCTACGTCAAAGATGATGTCTGAACCATGTATTTGTAATCACTAGGTTATTTCTCCGTAAAAAAACGGGTAAAACTCCTTTAAGGCTGACTCAATAGCACAAATGTTTAACATATATTAAATTATCTGTTCAAAAACATTTCTGCCCTATATTTTCATAGAAATCAGGACAGATTGTGATTCTGTGTTACCCGCAAACCTTTTCGATTCTTTTTCTTGGCACAGGATTGACATATTGTTTGTATTGTATTGTTATTTTCCAGACATTAGTTTTGGTAATGCATCCATATCAATGTCGTTATAAATCACTGGAATTAAAGTTATTTGGTATTCAAATAGGGAACAACCTTATAGACCTAAACAAAAAATGAATTCACGAATGACAGGTGACCCGATAGTGGCTACCGTCAGTCACGTGGCTGCAGTCGCTCATTGTGGCCTATCCCAAGCAGAAGGTGAGGGCGTCGCAACGTCTGCCAGCCAATGCGCTCTCCCCCGAGCCGTGCCCGCGAGCACACTCCCCCGTCCATCACGGCCCCGCCACTCCCGGGCACTCCCCATCACGCACTGAAGCCGCCTATTACGCAGTCTCTCCCATAACCTCACTCTCTCCCTACACGCATTACTCCTCTCGCCTCCGTCGCCATAAAACATCCTTCTCCACCAAGAGTCAGCCGCCTATCGCACTCCAAACCCCCCTTCACTTGGCCATCCCTCACACATTCGTCCCCGCATTGCCAAGCAACGACACGACCGTCGGCATTTCTCGACATTTCCCCGCGCGATTCACGGCTCGCAAACATGTCGAGCTGACGAAGAGACGCAGGTGGGGCTCGAGGCTCGGCGGGTACACTAAGGGAACGCATTGCCATTCACTATGGATAATAAAACATATGATTTGCGGGTTGCGACACGATAGCCCAGTGAGTAGAGCGTTGGGCCCGTCGTGACTGGAATTTCACGCGTTGAATCCGTGAAAGGCTTCATAGCACATCAATATATACTTACCATTCATCAATATTTTGGATAAGATATAATTCCGGGAAACCATATATGGCATGCAGAAAGATAGTTCCCACATATACTGACATATGAGTTTCACATGCCGTTGCATAACACATTACACATTTAAGTTGAAAACTGTGGTTGGTTATGGCATGCTACTCAACTTGAAGTTAGCTAATCCTCATGCTTGAGAATATGAAATTGATGCACCATTACACATATTGGAGCTGTCTCCCACAGGATTAGAGTATATGACACTTCCTATTCAAAGTATACATTCATTCGTGAAGACAGTCTACCGGTGAAGAGTACATTCAAATGGAATGCAATAAAAATCATCTACATTTTTTGCATGTGCAGGGCCCAATCTAATAATAATATTTCTTTCTTCTAGCCTACTTCATCCTGTCCATAAAACCTTTTCTCATTCTTCCCCATCCCAGCTTGCCCAATATTCTTCCCTCTTTTACGGTCTTTAGCTACGCTTCGCTCCTCATTACCGCTTCCAGCCACCTACCCTGCCTCCCCCTAACCTCATCCAGAAGATTCCTCTCATCACCAACCATGTCAAACATTTCCTCGTATGCCTCTCTTTCCGTCCACCTCCCGCCTCCACACCCACATGTTCTATGCCTGCAGCCAACTCGTCTTATTTTCTTTAAGTCCAAATTTCTGCCGCATACAACTTCACTCCATATCAAGCTCTTCATCAGCCTTTACTTTATATCCTTACCCAAGGTTCCCGTCATCAGCTCCCTTCAATTACTAAATGCTTCCTTCGCTAACGCTACTCTCCTCCTAGTGTATTTACTACTATACCCATTTTCCTCTAGCGCTCTACACTAGCAATTAAATTGCTATACTTGCTCCATTTAGTGCCCTCCTAATTTTATGACCAACCCCGCTTTCTTTGTCTTGGACAATCTCATTATTTTTTTCTTATGATTTATCGTCATTCCGTATTTCCCAGATTGATTTTCCAACGTCCCTCCTAAGGCTTGCAATCCCTTCGATGATCGACTAACCAACGCCAGGTCGACCGCAACTCTACTCGACTTTATCACCTGGTCTCCTAATTATATTCCAACATCTAATTTTTCCCATGCCTCTCTTACCAGTTCCTCGGCATAAATGTTAAAAAGGAAAGGCGACAACGGACACCCTTGTCTCACCCCAAGACCTAGAACTGCTCACACTCATTCTCCGTCAGCCACTCTTAACTGTGTCCTCTGGGTCATATACAAATTTCGGATGAATCTCCTATCTCGCCTATCTGTTCCTATATTCCAGAGTATCTGCATTCCCGAGCATTTGTTTTTCCCAAATAACTCGATCAAACGCCTTTTCGAAATCCACAAAGCAAGCAAAAATATCCTGATTATACTCCATGCTCCCTTCCATTGGTATTCTAATCACAGAAAACGCATACCGAGTAGCCCTCCCCTTCCTGAAGCCAAACTAATTATCAGAAACCATTGTATTGAAATAAATTAACAATTTCTACTTTTGCGCATTTAATTTGTTTACGAGCAAAATGGGTCCTCATTATATGTTAATATCGCTCTTTAGGCCGACTAATTTGAATTGGGTCTCAGTCTCATTTTTTGGATAACGTGCATTTTTTGTGCCAGGTTAAGTGTTTACTTCTCATTGTGCATTACACAATACTATCCTAATCTTTAATTAGCGTAATAAAGTGCCGCGTAACGTTTTACCTAATTTGAAGTGATCCTCACAAACGAATTCCACAGCTTATCTTGAAATGTCCAAGGGATTATTTCTTATAGCTTTCAACTACAAGCACCGTATTTTTCCCTCGTTCGGTAAACCAAGAAATATTTTCGGAGCTGTATGCGTCGTACTTCGACCACCTCGTAACAAGCAATATTTGTAATGAATATCGTCCATGCCGTAAAAAATAGCAGATGACGATATTGTTGTTTCGACGAAATTAACCACGGAAAATCCATCGCCGCATAATGAAATCACTAAAAGCTTTAAGAACATTTTATGCTTGCAATAAAACGTTGTATTTAGAAATGTTAATAATACCAGGAAAAACGTGGGCTTCACGGGAAAATTTCGAGGGTTCTTCCGACCAATGGGGGAATAAAATTGCATTTCCTGTTCGTCTACTGATACTTCTTTTTATGAGGAAAATAAGTAGTAATTTTTCCTCTTAGCTCTGCAAAGAAACATTTGTCTATTTGATTTTTCACTCCATGTAAACATCCATGAATCAATTATATATCCCCATTTCGCAGTTCTACATGTACACCTCTGGGATTACCCGAGCTCGGCATGGGACTGAGGCGGCTGTCGGCTCACGACGGCAGTTATGAAATCTGATGGGAACACGCCCCCTTTCAGTCCGATTTTCGTGGCGTTCAAATTTTGACTACTTTTCTCCGGATTATTATCTCCAAAACTACGCTTAACTTTGACGCCGACTTTCAGGATTGTATTCTACTTAAAATTCTCTGTCACCTCAATTATTTTCCAAAAATCGGAAAGTTACTCTGAAAATGAGAGTTTATTATCAGAAAAATTATCAAAGAATTATTTTTATACTGAACTACGCGATATGAATAAAATATTTTATGGAGAAGGCCACGAGATGGTTTTTCAAACACAACCTTTCCAAGTTATTTTCACAAATCACTGTGTTCATTGAAAATCCCATGCCTTCGTAAATATATTTTTTTTTAAACATGCCATTAGGGTTGAAATGGTTCTCTTCTCAGACTCTTTACATAAAAATGCAAAGACGAGCCACTGTAACGATCAATCCTAACACAGTAAGTGGCTATTTTCACGTTACTAAAAATATCACTGGTTTATCCAAAGCAATGATAAAATGCGGAAGGGAAATGAAAATTATAAAAATTATTAATCAGAATCTTACTCAACTAAAGGTTTACCGCTAAACTAAGCTATGTAATCACTGCTTTCTGTCAATTCAACCATAAGATGAATTTTCATATATACTCTTTACGAGTCTAACGTTTACCGTCCGTATCTTTTTAGATTACTAAGTTACTGGAATCAATCTCACGTGTGCGCACGGTTTTGTTTTGCGAAATCCACCAGTGACAAATGGTTCGTTTCTCAAACATTTGCGATTTATATTTACGAAATATTTTTTAACAAATTCTCGTTTTATAACGGGAGCGAAGGTAATGAGTTAACCTTTGTGATCTAACATAAAAAAGAAGAAAGATATGTAAGACATGATGGGAGTTAAAAATATATATTTTCAATCATTCCGCCTCATATTTTGAACCCCCAAAATCGTTCCTACAAGGAAACAATGTCTCAGTTGTCATCGCTCGAAAGGCTCGCGTTGCAATGGGGAGGCCTTCCCTCGTCAAAGCTAATGCGACTCCTCGCGTCAAAAAGCCCTAGATAAATAATGTAAAAGACCCTTGAAACGCTCCCTCACTCGCCCTCGCTTATACCCCCTAACCTTTCCCATCACTACCCCGAGTCCTTAAAACGTTCCTCTCGCTCCCCCTCCAAACGTCCGAACTTCCTTCTTCTCCCATTCCCCTTTAAAGAGGAGGGAGTAAACGTTATAAGGGTCTCAACCCTCCTTCCTACTCAAACCTCACCCTCTCTTTCCGACTCTACCCCCCACCCTAAACATCCCACGACGCCCACGTGCTCATAACGACGTCACACATTTCCCATTCATCCGTTCTCCTCTCTCTCTCTCCCCCCCCACCCTCTGCCATGCACCCTTCTCCTCTCCTCCCCTGCCATACACCCCACCCCTCCAATCTCTCTCTTCCCCGTCATTCTCCAACATCCACTCTCTGATCTCCAACCACTTCCCCTCTCGTTCGCTATTTTCAGTCTCGTCTTCCCACTCTGGATCACCACTCACAAGCTTCCTCATGTAACTTCGCATCCCGTTCTGGCTCATTCCTGCTCATCCTATGGACGCCATCCTGGCATTCACACGCCAACTCCTTCCCCGTGAGACCCCTTGACCCTGGGCCCCCACCGACAAAAACCCTAACCGAACTCTCCAATCGAAGATGACGACCTTACCCTCCAATCAAATTTAGTTGTTTTTTCCCAATTCCTAAGATTCCCTCGCGGGGTGCGAAGTGGATAGGAGAGGGTCACGGGCTGGTTCTTAGATTTAGGACAGTATAGAGGGGTAGAATATAAAACAAAAATGCAAGTATTTCAGCTCTATTATTCCGACCGAAGAATTTTATAACTTGTAAAAAATTCACCGTATTAGGTTGAAAACCCTGAATGAGTCGCCTTCGAATGAAAACCTGATTCCTCTTTAAAATATGTTTTATTGCATTTTTAGATAGAAAACCATTTCACCTAATTTTCAGCTACAAAGAGGTAGTATTGCACTGTGCTGCACTCCAAATTTAACACAAAAAAACATTTACATTGAGGAGCAGCCACCTTAAAATTGTTTTTCTATCTCTCCCATAAACGCAGGCTTAACTGTGTTTTTGGAAATACAAGGTTATAAATATTAGCTAACGATATAAGTATTTCTCTTCACAGTGAGGTTCTGGATTTTTCATGTAAAATTTGTTCATTCGCTGCATATTTTTTCGAGGTGATAGCATCCATTCGCCAAAAAAATGTCGTTAAAAAATGTTGACGCATTTCAATGGGGAAGCTTTTGAAAAAAAAGAGGAATATGCAAATTCTAGACAAGATGAAATTAAACGTTGTAACCATCCACTCCCTTCCCCTGAATTAACTTTTCTGAGAATCATATTTAAAATTTTCTCTCTAAACGAATCCCAAAATTTAATTTCGCTCTTCCGAAAAATAACCAGAAAAGAAGAGGGTTTCCACGAGTAGCGGGACATAAAATATTTATTTATAGATGGAATGTTTAAAACTCGTATTCATTCATTAGTTATAGAATATTAATAGTGAGATTATTATTAATATTAGTGATTATTAAAAACAAAAATGGAAATTAATGGAAATTACATTGAAGTAGTCCTCATTCATCTCGTACAACGACACGAGCTTAATTACCATTGGAATACATATGCACTCTGTCATATTAAATAGTTCATCACTCGCATATTAATTAAATGACATGAAATAATAACTAATGCCACATGAAAAGCTTAGGGGAACCAATTAGATACAGTTGAGTAACATATGAAACCCTGAAACAGGGGACGATAAAGCAGACCTAGGTGCTAAGGTGCCCAAGCTGCAATGGCCATATCACAACGTGTAATCTCCGACTCTGGTTGTATGACAAAAAAAACACCCATGCTGGAGGCAGGATTTGAATCCGCGGTTGTTAGTTGGGAAGGTTGGCGCGTTTGCAACGTGGCTAACGTGTCCGGGTATTGATCAATTCTAAAGTTGCACGGCAGTAGGTGAGTACTTTATGGCTTTCGATAACAATAAAAACACCATTGATTCATAAGGGATACTTCGAATCTCCTTGTTGAATCTCCTTGTTTGAACCTGTGGTGAGGTAACCCTCATAAAAAAGTTTGCATTGATAGCAATTTTCATAGTCACAACGCACATTTTACCGTAATAAATGTAAAAATGCATCACATACACCATTCTAGGCATCTAGATGATATTACTTAAAATAAAAATGCCATTTATATTTTTTTAATATGTTTATGCCTTGGCCAGAAGCCACAATTTGGCCAACTGCTAACATTTTTCAAAATAACTTTTACTTTTAATTTCTTTGGGTATGAAGGGTTCTCTGGTTATCTTTGGTCCCATATAAACAAAGGATATTTTGAAGGCTGTTAATTTTGGTTTATTAGAAGTTCATATCATCTTCTTAAATTGTACTCATGTGCACTATCAGATATATTTGGCATATTACCACTAATAGGATACCTTAAAGGTACACATATTTTGCAATGGGGGTAATACCAGATTTAAAAATAAAGGATAAGAATGTTCAAATGCAATTAAAAGATGATAGATGTTTCTGATAATCCTTTTTAGCAAGATAAATGGAGGCTTTAATGTGATATTTTAAGATTTGATGTTTTAAGACATAACGCTGTGTTACTTCATTGTTCATATGAAATGAAAGAAGCTTAGTATAGTCCATAATAAAAATTTTATTTCAGTTACCGACCAAGGTTTCCACCAATGAAGTCATTGTCAGGGTCATGATAATGACTTCATGGGTCGAAGCCTTTCTCGGATCGTGAAATAAAAAAATCCCATCTTGAACAAAACGAAGTTTCCTTCAATGCATATGATATTTTAAGCACCACCCCAAAATGCTAATCCATAATTCAATTTAGAATGGACAAGTGCATGATGACGCCTGGATCCACCCTTGGTAGAGGAATCTTAACCTCACCCCATTCTGACCTCGAAACGGACACTCCCTTCCCCAGGACCACTCGAATGAAAGAGGGAGGCATTTAATGGGAGGAATGAGAGAGTTACACACTCACACACACCCTTGGTAACCCTCTCCCAAGGGTACACCATCCCCCTTACACCACGCTGTCACTCAAGGTCCGACCTCCACCTCCCGAGAAACCCTGCCCTCCATAAACCCTCGTCACTACCTGTGGAGAGGAAGGGACCTCCAAATTAGACGCCACCTACCCGCCGACCTGCCTTCCGGAATAAATTTCTGACGCGTGCGTATTTATTTTTGGGACCACCAGCTCATCGTCCCGACGCCCACGCCGGACGAAAGACTCACTCCCCTCCCCACCTCCCCCACCTCCTCCTCCTCCTCCCCCACTCCACTCACGGCCGTTAAAGGGTCCACTCTTAACCTGCACCACCCACGAATCGTTCCCTTCCTACCAACCTCCTCTCGACCACCTCCACTAACCTCCTCCACCCCCCCATCATCGCATCGCCCACCATACTCCTCCTCCTCCTCCTCTCCCGACACACTCCTCCCACGCTTCGGCACACCGCTACTCCACACGGGAGTCCACTTGTGCGAGCGGATGCCTCCACCACACACCGACTGCGGGGTCGGTGTATGTTTGGATGTTCCACTTTCGGCGTCACCCTCTTTCTCTATCATGAGTTTAGGTCAAAAGTGAGGGAGCTCACGCGACGCATTCAGCGTTAAGGTGGTTGGAGCGAGTCTTGTTTGTGTGCAGATTTGCGTGAAACTTTGAAGACGTGTTTTCATTAAAGATATCTACGGATAAAACTGAAATAGCATCACATCGGTTTAGATTTTTGGAAATTCAATGTTTTTCAACACGAAACCTTGCTGCACACGACATCCATATCGTAATGATTCAATTACATAGCTCAATATTTTCTTCCAAACGCGAAATAATATTTGTTTATTATAACAGACAAGACGGGAAAGGTGATCGTAGAACCGAAAGAGATCCAGTAGAGGTGGAAGGAGTATGTTGAAGAGCTGTATGGTCAAGAAATAAGGCCCAATAGGTTAGATATAGAAAGGGAAATCGACATCGACAGAGATGTCATCGGACCAAGTATCCTAGATAGCGAAATCGAAAGAGCTCTACGAGACATGAAAAGGAATAAGGCGGTGGGAATAGATGACATACCGGCAGAGTTTTTTGAGAGCATGGGGAAGAACGGAAGAGGAAAACTTTTTGGGCTTATTGGTAAGATTAATGAGGATGGAGTGTGGCCGGAAGACTTCGCGAAGACTGTACTAATTCCTATACCAAAGAAGAGTAAGGCAGAGACGTGCGAAGATTATAGGACAATAAGCTTAATATAGTACGCGGCCAAAGTAGCTCTGAGAATTATAAACAGAAGGTTAGAGAAAAAGGCAAATGAATACCTAAGTGACGACCAGTTCGGGCTAAGGAGAGGGACGGGAACGCGAGAAGCTATAGCGGTGATGAGGACGCTATTAGAAAGAAACCTTGTGTATGGGCAGGATGTCTTTGCATGCTTGGTAGATTTCGAGAAGGCGTTTGATAGGGTGGACTGGACTAAAGGTAATGGGAGTGTTGAAAAAATTAGGGGTCGATTGGAGGGACAGGCGTCTGATTCGGAGTTTGTATATGAACCAGACGGCCCAGGTTAGGGTAGCCGATGGAGAATCGGGATGGTCCACGATAGGGCAGGGAGTGCGGCAGGGGTGCCCACTATCGCCGTTGCTTTTTAACGTGTATTCAGAAGAAATGGTAAGGGAAGCATTGGGGGAGGAGGAGGTAGGAATAAAGGTAGGTGGGGAGCTGATAAAATCAGTGAGATTTTCAGATGATCAAGCATAGGTTAGTCAGTCAGCCAAGGGGTTACAATCAATGGTGAATGCGTTAGAGGTGCAGTGCGAAAAGTATGGGATGAAGATCAATCACAAGAAAACGAAAGTGATGAGATTTTCTAGAAGTAAGTAGGCGGGGTTGAATATAAGGGTGGAAGGGTAAAAGATAGAGCAGGTCGAGCAGTTTACGTATCTTGGTAGTATTTTGGAGGAGAATGCGTTTAGCGGTAGGGACATCAGATGCAGAATTGCGCTCGCTAAAGAAGCATTTTCGAAGAGAAGGGAATTGATGAGGGGGGCCTGAGAATATACGTAATGAAAAGGCTGGTGAAAACTTTAATATGGAGCGTAGCGCTGTATGGGTCGGAAACCTGGTCATTGCGAAGGGAGGATGTGCGTAGACTTGAGGCGTTTGAGATGTGGGTTTGGAGAAGGATGGAGAAGGTGAGCTGGGTGGCGAGGAAGACGAACGAGGAGGTATTGTATATGGTTGGAGAGGAGAGGAAGCTTGTGGCGGAGATTCGGAGAAGGCAGAAGGATGGAGGAAGCTTTGAGCGGAGAGGGCATGTTGAAGAGAGTGATAGAGGAGAGAACACATGGGAAGCGTGGAAGAGGAAGGAAGAGGATAGGAATTCTGGATGAAATTAGAGGAGGTAGAAGATATGAACCATTGAAGAGGGATTTAATGGCGGGACATCCTTAGGAGGGAAAGCGAGACAATGTCTAGGAAATTGGGATGCAGAGTGGGGACTGTCCAAGAACCTATCAATCAGCTAGTAGAATACTTGAATGAATTATTATAATTGCTGCTAACAAGTACAAAGATGATATATTCGAAAAAAACATATTTCAATATAATTTCGTCTAATTTTAATACAGCGCCGAAAACTCTAGCCATAGCACTTTAATTAAGGACAAAAATGTAAAATATAAAATTCTTCTATCATTTCCATTGCTGCTTGAGTTGTGAGTTCCAACGCATAAAAACCGTTAAAAATGTGGTCCAAGATTTTTTTTCGACTTTAGTAAAAATCATTGAAATATGCACTCATTGACTCACAATTTCCGCTCCAGCCAGCTTAAAGCAAAGGAACGGAGGGAGATTTATAATTATTATTTGTGCGATCAACCGGCTAAGGCAGGTTTAATTGAAAAAGTAAATATCCTCTTGAGTTTTAAAGGCAGAAATCTACCTTCACAATTTCTTTCTCAACCTCAGCATACATTCTAACTCTCTTCATCCCGTCCACAAAACTCTTTCTTCCCTTTCCCCGCTTACCCAACATTCTTCCCTCTAAGACGACCTATTCCATCTCTTGGCCCCACATTACCTCTTACAGCCACCCATTCTGCCTCCTCCTAATGTCCTCTGGGAGTCTCATATCCTCACTTACTATACCAAGCACTTCCTCGTTTGTCTCCAATTCCCTCCTCCGCGTGTGCGTTCCTTAGGGGACAAGCGGGTATCTCATCTATGTGAAGGGACAGTTAGCGCGCTCGCCGGCCGTGCCATAGGTCGGCACTCAGGGCTGGACTTCTTCTGGGTGGGTTCACAGTGCAATGTGCTATGTACGCGAGAATACGAGAAAAGTAAAATTACAAGGAAGTTCAAAGGAAATGAAGGGATAGATATCATGATGGAAGTAGGAAAGGAACTCAATCAGGGTATAAGAGACAGTTGAATTGAAAAAAGTGGTGGGCTACAATAAACCTATCTCTGGATTGAAAGCTGATGACGATGATCAAATACAATTCAGGAGTACCCCTCCCATAGAAAACATTTAAATCCTCGTATTTCACTAAAATTACTTTTTAAATGATGTTTATCACAGAATAATGAACCGAGTAGTGACCTATTTAGTCATAGTTATCTACCGGTTAAAGGTAGGCTTTACTGAAAGTCAGATAAAATCCTGCAGATTTATACCTTATCCTGCATTCAATACCTTGTCTACCTAAAGTATTTCTTTCTTTATCACAGCTTACGTCCTGCCCTTCTTCATCCTATCCATAAAACCTATTATTTTTCTTTCCCTTCCCCGTTTTCCCAACATCCTTCCCTCTATCAAGATCTTGAGCAACCCATCGCCCCTCATTACCTCTTCCAGCCCCCTACTCTGCCTCCACCCTCTCTAATCCAAAAGTTTTCCTTTCCCCACCCACTCTATCAGGCAGTACCTCGTTTGTCTTCCATGCCGTCCACTACACCTTCTTCATCCCCCTCCACATCCACATCTCGAACGACTGCAGCCTATTCTCGTCCTCCTTTCTCAGAGTTCACGTTTCTGCCCCCTACAACGCTACACTCCATGTCAAGCTCTTCATCAGCCTCTTCTGTATATCCTTACCCAAGGTCCCCGTCATCAGCTCCCTCCTACTCCTGAACGCTTTCTTCGCTAACGCAATTCTCCTCCTAATGTCTCTGCCACTAATACTACAACTAGTACGTATCCAGATATTTCATAAACATACATTTTTGCAGTAAAATTTTCACTCATCACATCAGAAAATTATGCACCTCGAAATTCGCCTTTGATTCGTCTTGCCTTGAGCTTGCATATCATTAATGTAATTATTTTTGTTAATTTTGAACCTAAAGCACCGATTTCAATATAAATTATTCTCTGCAAAAGGCAGATCTTGGCTGTTTCCCAATTATCATCACTGAGAATGCTACCAGCTGATTGTCACGTTTTTGGACATTCTCTCAACCTCCCATTTTTGGGGTTTTCTGATCCTTTCCATACACAATGCTTGACCGTATCTCTCCGAAGTTTCTCGTATCCTCTGCTTCTCCTCTTGTTTTCTTAATTTTGAAGAAACTAATCATTAGATAACCAGTATCTTAATGTATTATATAAATAACTGTAATGTCTGTTCAAATTTTAATCATTAATTGTATTATTAGGCTTCTTTTAAATAATGAATGTAGACTCGATCACTAGAATTTTTAACTAATTTAATAACATCGTAGGTACAACTCGGTGAAGCCGTTAAGTCGGATTGTGGCTAAGCAGCTGACACGCGTTGTACAGGCGTAGCGAAACTCGGTGGCACTCTACAGCGGAGAGTCTGATGTCAGTGAAGATGAGCAGCCTTAGGTACCACAGGGCTCCAGTATGTGCCTTTTGATGGATCCTTGGTCCTGTGTCCAACCTCTCGGGCATGCTTTCCTCTCCCTGACATCATGCTCTTCAAAAGTGAGTGCCACCATATTTCGCTACGTTTAAATTGAAGAATATTACAAATAGTCTATGAAAGCAATATAAATTTTGACACCTAAGCACGAGTTAAAATCTCGTAAATATGTTCGCGTAGTCCGAGGTTCAAAGTTTGAGCACCTGCTCAAAGTCACTTGGATGACCTAAATGCATGAAAAGGAATCAAAATTCCTATTGTTTTCATTGAAAATTTGGATCAATCTTTAATTTAAATTTACCATTCAATTTCTCTCTTCTTGAATGTTTTGCTACAACTAGACGTCTGTATAAAATTTGTAGAAGAGTTCTATCCATTTTATTGTGATTATAGCATCCTTTCTCTACTCCTCGTCGGATACAGTTACCTTTATTTAAATTACTCTTTCTTCTAATCGGAAAATAACTCATCCCGGGTGAAAAAGAAACTTTCAAACGATGCGCACCTTCGGTATTGGAGTTTACCACGTAATTTGACGCAAAAATCACACTCCCTGGTTGCAACCTGTTCTTATGCACCTAGGCAGTGTGTCTGTCTCTCCCCCTCTTCTCCCCTCCAACCCATAACCCTCCCTCCTCTTTACCTCTCCCCCTCCACCCACGCAACACTCTCAGCTTCGCTTGCCTCCCTCACCGAAATACCCCCCCCCCTTCCATCACACCCCATTTAACCCTTATTTCTGCTCTTCACTCCTCGCCCACTCACTTCCCCCTTTCCACAACACACCTTTCCCCCCCTTCCATCCACCAGGCCCCCCTCCCTCGCCCCACATTCCGTTTCGTTAAAAACTTCTGCGAGCAAGAGGGAATGTGTCACACGGCTACGGGAGGGACTGGGATGGCAGAGACACGAGACAGTCGAGGTTTTTTTTAACACGCCGGACTTGAGTTACAAGAAAAATACAAACCGTACGCGATAGAGTTAGAGAAAAAAATCAACCTGAGAGATCAATCATTTTTGTAAGGGAAAAAAGCAAGCATCGTGTCCATGTTCTCCAAAGTGAACGAGTAGAATGTGTCACAGTGCTGTTTAAGTCAAACGGGGATATTTGAGCTTCATGAGACTCGAAGATTACTTGCCAGTATCTTAATGAAGCTGTTTAATTACTGTCGAAAATACGACGATGAAAAACGTAGGATTGGCCCGAGAAAAATCGATCGTGACAGGTTAGTTTTACTCTTCTGATGATTGGTCATTGCGATAGTAATCCTGATAAGTATGAGAGGAACTGAAATGTTCGGACATCTGGTTTACGTACTCAATAGAGCGGCCGAAGGTTCCACGCTGCCAAACTTGCAATTATGCCCAAACACCTCTAAAAGTCGTTTTACACGATGAAGGATTTTTTACAAACGAATGTACGTGAGATTGTATGTTTTTCTCGAATGTACGTGGGATTGTACGTTTGTCTCAACGAAATTAGAACAGGTAATATTTCCCGTGCAGGCATTGAGACATTCGCACAAGCGTTCATACAATTTGCCGCTTTACACGATACATTTCGCCTCATGCAAGAGTTCACGGAAGAGTTTGTACAAACAAATGTACCGTGTAAAACGGCCTTAAGACAGAATCCCCTCTAGCCGATGAGGTAACGGCGCTTTGAGGAGACCCGAGGGCCGGGAGGCTCGAGACACTACACTTATCCTTAGTGATGCGGATATCGACAGTTAACATAGTTTGATCATCATAAAATGTCAGCTTGAGTTTAAAAAACTAAAGAGATCAACGAAGAATCGTAGGCAGGTGGAAAGACTGAGGAAAAAAGGACACAGGCCTATCAAAGGACTTTAGAAAAAGCTGAAGAGAATGGAAACGACAGGACCAGTCGAAGAGAGATGATAATAAATAAAAAAGAGTTATGTATGTAGTCAAGGAGGAAGTAGGAAAAAAAAAATGGGGAATAGGAAGGCATGGATTACGCAGGAAGTCCTGGACCTAATAGGTGAAATAAGGAACTATAATAACTCGAAAACAGAAGGACAGTAATACACCTCAAATACGCCGCGAGAATTTGGAATCCTGGAAAGAAATATTTGATTCGAAAAATAAATAAAGTACTACGGAATTCTGTGCGATTCGTTAAAAACTACTATGAGTGAATAAGTAGTGTTTCACTATCTCATTCGTCTTAGGCTCAATTTTGTGGAAGTTCATTTTATAAATGAAAAATGAAAACTTTGTTTTATTCCACCAATTTATTTTCCGGTACTACTAGTATCGACGCAGCGGCGTCATCTTTAGGTACAAAGAGTAAAGGCAAAAACATGATCCATATATTCCATCCAGGGTAGGCGTTGGGGAGGGGAGGGGGAAGAAGAAGCGGTATCCGTAGCCTTAGGCAGGATGGTATATATGGATCATGTTTTTGCCTTTACTATTTGTACTTGAAGATGACGCCGCTTCGTCGAAACTAGTAGTACCGGAAAATAAATTGGTGGAATAAAACAAAGTTTTCCTTTTCATTCCTAGTATTTCACTACTTTTAGAGGGATAAAGTAGGGAACATCTAGAGACTCGGAGGCTACACGCTAGGCTTAGAGGCTTATTGCTTGTGAAATTCAAAACAGATGTGTTTCAGTGTGATACTGAGAACATCATCACAACATTGACGCCGAACTACATTTCTAGGTATGACAGAAATTATAAAATGAGAGAAATACATTGCCGAACTGATAGGCATTAAAATTCGTTCTTCCCGCGCACAATAAGAGACCATAATAAAAACTGAGATCCACTGAAAACACTGCCGAAATACACTTCACCTTTTCACCTACCTTTAAACATTCTCCTTTACATCTTTACGCGGCTGGTGTCATAACGCCCCCCCCCTTTTACCTGCCACACGCCCATGTGGTGGCTCGCAGGGTTGTATGTAGATGTAGATACATAAAATAATTAGAAGAGCGATCAGCCGCAAGGCAAAACAGGCCGAAGAAAATGAATGAAAGACTTCAGGAAAGAAGTGGGGCTTACAGAATAGTAAGAAGTCCAATAGAGTTATTGAATAGAAAAGAAGTTAAATAACGTCCAATGAACAATTATGACATTCGAAGTGAGGACAATGAAGTTCTCATTGAAACTAAAGATTAAGAGCAGAGATGGAATGAATATCTGGAGAAAACTAAGAGCGGTAAAGGTTTGAATGGCAGGATACTTGAGGAAGAAAACACCGTAGATGAAGGTGAAGGTCAGAATTTAATGCCGCAGCAAAGGAATTGAGAGAGAGAAAGGCGCCAGGAGTTGATGAAATTCCCTCAGAGTTCCTTAAGTATTCAGGAGAGAAGACATTGAATCAGCTATACAGATTGATATTTGACACCAATTCAAGTTCGAACTTGGACAACAAAAACAAGCGCAAGTGGAAGAATTTTGCTATATGGGAAGCAAGATCACCAACGCTAAAATAAGCAAGAAAGACATTGCAAGCAGCACAGCCCTAGCAAAGAAGGCATTCTACCAGAAGAAGAGTCTGCTGACAGATGGTCACACAAACCTGTGCAGTAAGGATGTACTTAAACATATTTTTGGAGCATGTTTATACATGAAGTGAAGCATGGAAAATAACAGTTGCAGAGCAAAAGATATTGGATCAATGGTTAAGAATGATGATACCGGATGAATACCGAAGAATGATTAAGATCAAATGGGCGGAGAGAATCGCTTAAGAAGAAGTCCTACGAAGAGTTGGAGAAATTAGAAGTATGAGGAAAACTCTGCGAAGGAGAGACAATCTTACTAGACACAATTTTGTGACGCAAAAGTCTATTTAAAACAACATTGGAAGAATAAATGAATCGGAAGAATCATAGAGACAGACTAAGAATTCAATACATTAGGCAAATCATGAAGGACGTCAAAGTGAATAATTATGTTGGAATGAAGCGGTTGGCAGAGAGTAGAGTGGAATGGATAGCTGCTGCAAACCAATCTTTAGATTAATGACCACTGATGATGACGACACTTTTAGGATCTGGGTAAGCGTTAAAACAGGCGTCAGTTTTCGGTTATTTAAGAGTTGAAATATCGCCAAAAATATCAACAGTCGATAAAAATATTAACTCGCCAAAGATGATACATGCCGCAGGTGAGACAACGTTAATGGCGTAAGGGAAAAGTTCCAGTCTTGCCCCCTGGAAGTCGAAACGCCTAATAAACCCAATACCTACGATAGGGCGTTCCACATTTAGTTGAATGTATGGGGTCATATAGATATTCGTTTCCATTAATTCGTGTAAATCTCCATACGGCTGGATGTGCAATGTTACCAATAATAGCAGGAAAAATAACTTGGTGCTATGCAGTAAGCCTGCGCATCGAGGGGCCTTCCATTATCCCAATAACGTTCCTTCAAGTAACCTACTTAAATTTAGAGTTTAAGGTGTTTAAGCTTGGAAATGGTTGCCAACGTGACCTTGAAGTGAACACACGGAGCATAAGTTTGGCAACAGCGTTCTACACACATCCCTGTCTACGAAATGTGGAACGCTCTATACGTGCAGATATAGTTCTCTCCTACTTTCATTCTCTCATCTGCATCGGAGCTGTCGGTAGTAGTAGTAGTACGGCCCCACGGCCTCGCCCACGTTAGACGCCATCTCTCCCCCATTCTCTCACCCATTTTCTCCCTCTCCTTCCAAACTGACTTCTCCTCCCCTTTCCTCTCCTGTTTTAAACCCTTCCCCTCATTTTCCTCACTAACCTCATCCACCTTTCTCACCTCCATCCGCCCACCATCGTGAGGCACTGTCCAACACGTCCCCCCAACCTCACAACCGCCCATCCTTGACACCCAAGCAAACCGTCTTCCCCCTCCCTACCACCTTACGGCCAACTAACGTCTTCTCCGTCCTTTATCTCTCCATTTCCATCACTGGAGACCTACCACCTAAACCCACTCAGTACTACTTTTCAGAAATCGGGTAAGTCGCGCGGGCGGTCTCATTCTAAACGAAATAAGAGTATAACAGGGTAAAATGATTAAGTACTGTTAATTATCTTCACCTGTAAACTACCCTCCGGGTCATCATATGGGTGTTTGACTATGTAATTCAGGACAATTATCATAAGTTGAAAAGCTAAAATGAAACGTTGAAAATATTTTGTAACTAAAAGACAAAAGTTGGAGGAATATTGAGAGTAATTTATAACATGATGATGGCCACTTCCTATATACAATATCCACACTTGTAAATATTTACAAATTTAGTAATATCTACACATTTAAAGCGTTTTACATTCATTAAATTATTTTTTTTAATAAGGAACACTGCGTTTCCACGCGATAGTTTATTGGTCAACAAGCAATCGAGCGGAAATACGAAGCATTCTTCTTTTTCAAAAATACTGAAATTCCACAAAAGGCAGCCTGAAACTGTTGAATATATTTATTTAGCTACAATTTTTTTCTTATAAAATCTATTTCTACGCTGGTTATGCAGTAATTCCATGTGCTTGTCTTTGACCAATGCAATTTTTTTTCAATAATTCAGTTGAAGGTAATTTATATTTGTAATGAAATTAGAATATGAAGCAGTTCCTCAAAGTTGAAATTGGTAAAATTAACTAAAGAAATTAATCTATTTAATAAATTTATTGAATTTATAATTTACATTTTTCCTTTTAATATCAGAGGGAACAAGTTTGACGTGAGTTAGGAACCACGAAATTGTTCTACTTAAATAGTTATAGCCTATGTAATACATTAAAATTGTTTTACTTGAAAAAAAAGGTATGGTGGAAAGATGAGATTTCGTTGTTTCTATCAAATAATGAATGAACCCTTTTAGTGCCAGAGGACCGATCTATCGTCCCGCGGAGTATGCACGAAAACTAATCAGGGCGAAGAGATTCTTCGGCATTTTTGTAAGAATAAATAATAATTTGTTTATTTTAATCACCTCCAAACTGTAATAGGTAACGTTGCATTATTTTTCACCATTTAATTGTTAATTATGATCCTAGTCTTTCAAATATAATACTGTTTACAGTAAAAAAATGTATTTATTTTTATGAATTTAATAAAGAAATCGTAAAAAACACAAATAAAATGTCCTAGGTAGTCTTCCCACTTCCTGATTAAAATTTGCTGCCAACAAAAGAGTTAACTGAAATTTAAGTCATTTCGCGATTGAACCACCTTGATGTGAATTTGTGAGTTGTAAATACTGTATGTCTCCCTGTCAAGCCGGCTGATTCTAGCGTGTAGAACAGGCATAGGACTTTTTGTGTTACGAGTCGAAATAGGATGGTAGGCAGTGGTGAGTCATTCCACTTCTCGAAGCGCTTGTGTTGGCAGCAAGTAGAAAGGTTTCTGACCCTCCACAATTAACAACCTTCCTCCCCAGTTTCACAGGATTTCGAAAGTTTCGCAGCCCATGTCCCAAAATCGTCCACTCCGAAGCTCCAGGAACTTGCTAGAGCCATACCATGGACATGATGCACTGGAGCGTTGGGCTGTACGTATTAGAAAACTGGCCAAGAGGAAGGGAAAGAAAAAAGGAATTGGGAGAGGAAAGGGACGAAATGTGAGAGTTGTTTTGGTGGATTAGTGTCTCGTTCCGTTTTTGTTCTGAAGTCTGGAATGGTGCGTGGGAAGAGGGAGTCCTCATATCAACCTGTTGACCAGTGTTTTTATCCATGTTGTGACTCAACGAGGAAGATATCAATGAAGTTGAAAACGCGCTTAAGACATGTTTTACTTTCTTTAGCTGGAAGCAGATTAGAAAATTTTATTTAGTGATATGGTTTTGTGATTACAGTGCTTGCAATATGATGCCCTTTTGTTGAGTTATAGAACTACGAACGAGGAAACGATATGGGAGAGTATTCGTGAGGAGCGTGGCACTCTATGGATCGGAAGCATGGACCAATGGAAAGGCAGACCAGAAAAGATTAAAAGTATTCGAAACCTGGTGATGGAAGATGATGCTGATGATCAAATGGACGGATAAAATAAGAGGAAAGGACCATATCGAACACTATGCAGAAAAGAAGAACCAAATGTATTAGGCACACCCGGAGACACAATGGGTTTGAGAGGAATATTACTAAAGTAAAACTAGATAGATGAGTCCCAAGAAGAAGGCCATGGGATACATACATAGTTCAAATAACGAGGAAAGTACATGGGAAGATCTACCAGGGAGTAAGGGAACAAGTATTTGATAGGGAAGGAAGGAATGGTACAGTCAACTAATCTTAGGATTGAACGACCAATGAGGGGTGATGATGATCAACGGCATTAACTACCATTTCGTTTCGCGGCGCACTGGGTTTTTCATTAAGGAGAGTTCGTGTACCAAGGAAGAAACCGATTGAAAACTACAATTGAATAAAAAAAACCGTTGGTTACAAAGGGTTCTAACAACTTAACCGTTTGAAATGAAATAAGAACCAGAATAATAGATCGAGTATTCTGTACCTACCATTTTAATGTACTACATTATCGCTATCATACCTATTAAGTTTTTAAATATTTGGAGTAAAATGCTATTATTTCCAATTATGGATAGCCTTAATTTCCACCACATCGTCTAACAGTTCACTCCATTATTTTAACCTCATTTGATTATATTAGAATGCGTTCTTAGGTGGCTAGCCGTTGGACACGAAAATAAAAAAATATTTTATTTAACTCTTCTAAAATATAAAATCGTGTATATCTACTCACTTTTCACCTTTCAACCCACTTTCCAACGAAAGCCCGAGAGCACAGTCTTAATATTAGTAAATGTTTCTAATGGGACAGAAGCCGGAGAAGATTCAAGGAAGTTAAATTTCGATTCTTATGAGGGCAAGTTTTGTATAAATGAGATCTGCATTTCATCATTCCTCTGAATGAAGAAAATTACTCACCAGTTTCTCATGAAAATTCTCTTTGATAAACAAAAAATAACTATTACCACGCAGAATGAGCATAAGTGATATATCTTTTAATATTGCGATTCAAAGAAATTTCAGATGCAATCCAATGGTAATGGTTAAAGACCGAGGATTTCATTTTTATTATGTCAATTCAAACTTTTCGTAAGGTTAAGAAATCCGCTCTGTGAGACACATAAGTCATTATTTACAGCACTGAATTTTATCGAACCCTTCGCTCAATTAATTATTTATTTCATTCGAATTAGCCCTATCATTATTTTAATGATCATTTATTGAAATCTGAGTCGTGTATTTATACATTTTTTTGGATTTTTAAAAGTTTTGATAGAATTAACTTTTTGTTTAGCGATGCCACTCATTCACTCAAGAGCGAATCTTTTCACTTTCGGAGAAGCATAAGAGCTTACAAGGAAGATAACCAGGCTCCTTATGCGAGAATTCACACGCCTTTTCGTCTAGTTTTTGGTAATATTTAAGACTTTGTGAAAAAGCTGTGATTATTCCATTGCGTCAATATTTGCAATGATTTTTGGGGAATCAGATGTTCATGGAGTCCTATTACTACGACGGGTCAGACGACTCTCTCATCAACATCAGAATATTTAGGAGCATGCGGCAGAAAACTTAAACGCTGAAGCAATTCCAATACCAATATCCACTAGGAACTAAAATATCTTATAGACCGCTCGGTGATGTGTTCTACCCACGACCGTCCTATTTAAATGAAAGCACAAATGACATAAACCCAGAGTGCATGAAAGGTTAAATGAAAACGCAATAGCCATTTCACAAACCATTAAATTAAGGATAAAATCCATTAACCGAGGTCGAATTTGTAGAATAAAATATCATTTGATTTAAGCAAGTCTATTTTATAATATATATTAGTTCTTCCCCATGTAAAAAAAGTACCTATATATGCAAATACAACACAAAAAATCGAAGTTTTATGTAATTCTGAGAGCCATTCCTGTTTTAAGATTACCTTCACTTCAGTTTACAATTTGATTTTCTACACACATTATTAGATACAAATATACATATACTTAAAGTCATAGAAATAAATGATCAATAAATCAACATATTAGCAGACCACAGTACAAATAAAAAACACGCAGTCTCTTTGAAAAAGATGCTTTGATTTGAGCATACGATTTTATTAAATTAGCTAAGAACATGTTTCTGAGAAAATTACCACATTTTACCGACGTTTTTAAACATTTCCAGGTGGTCTTAATGAATGCGTCATTAACATTAGGCATATTTTTTCAGTGGCTCTGTCTACTTCAGTGGTTCAATGATTGAACAATAAAGCGTATACTTGAGAAATCGTAAGAGAAAATAAACATCTGATACTAATAATTAGAGAAAAACCTCTTGTACCACAGTGAACAAGACACGAAGAACCACGGAGTCTTGAAGATTCGAATCTCGAAAGATCGTGCACTTCTTCATCCATGGAATGTCATCACGTCCGTCGTATTTCATTAACTAAATCACAGACCGATAGTTAAGAATAGCAAAATGCAATCACCCAAGGAGAATTAATCGAGCTTCTATTGTTCGAAATTCGATATTGTCGATGCCAGATATCATCAACACGTCACCTAGGTATGCGGTGTCGAAGAGAATTTACCGAACGCTAGTTGTCATAGATGATCGACTTCAAGTCGTTTCGTTTCACGTCACCTTATCATTGTTGGGAATCACTTCCCACGCTTCCGGATAATTCTCAAGCCGAGCTGAGCAGAGCCCAGATGTCTCTAGCGCTTAGAATTTTAGCATCAACTGTTTCCGGCTTCTGCAGCATTTATAGACACGCACGCAAATCTACCGTTCCAAACCTTAACTTTATACTTATAGCTTCTACTTACTAGCGGCCTTTAACATTTGAGCATCCGCCCAAAAGCGACAAAATAAGTGGACACATTACGAGACTCATTAAAACAGTTACGGACGGGATAATAATGGGAGAGAATCATCGACGAAGACCAACGATCGAGCGATGTCAAGCAATGTATGGGGGATGTTGGATTAAGTTATAATGGAATAAAAAACTATTAGCTGAAATGAGAATGGTGAGGGTATCTTGAGCAAATAAATCTTCGGAATTCTGGCTGCTGATGATGATCAGCCAGCTCAATTGCCATAATGCATGAATTACTTTGATAGAGGTGTGAGCAGAACTTAACTATCTCAGAAATTAGGTTCGTCCAGAGATTCACCTGCTAAAGAGGACATATCATTTCAGGCTCCGATGGAAAGGAAAATCCGTGGCATGAAAACGAAGCATTAGTGCCATAGAGAAAGGAGGATTCCAATCATTGTGTTTTCACCGACGATAAATGACTCACCAAACAAACTGGGTCGGCATAAGTAAAAGTTTTCACTCATGGAAAAGAAACATTTGTGTTAATCCACCACTTTTATTTCAGGTAAAACTAGTTTTGAAACATCGGTGTTATCATCAGATACCATGTGTAAGTGAGGAAAGGTCTCCAAGTCTCACTTAATGCTTGGTCCGATGGCATCTTACAGCGCGATTCTAAAAAACATTACTAATGGATAGAGGCTAGTTCCATTAACTGAGTCACGTTCACCCAAGATCTCAAGATTAGCTCATGTCCAGACAGCGTGACGCTGTCAGGATCTTATGAGGAGATTAAGACCAACTGCGTGCCAGTAACCACATGTCAAAAATACTTATATTATTCTTACATTTTTCTCTTTTTCGGAATGCTCCTTGAGGGCTTGGCAAAAAGCGCTGATGTCCATAAATCTCCATATTAAATAAAATGAGAGAAAATACCTCAAAATAGCCCTGAGAAAAATTACGTATTTTGATTATTGGATTCATAGGAAGTGGTAAAGGTGAAATAGGATAAAACCAATAGAAACTCGGAACTAGTCATATAAAGATGGCGACAATGAAAACATTGAGAAAGAGGCCATAGGAAGAGCCAGTGAAGAGAAATGTAGATAAGACAATTAATTGCAAGTAAAATAGGTAGGTATAGTATTTGTACCCTGAGAAGAATAAATTCTCAGATTCCATGCTAAGATATTGAATTTATCTTGCAATTTTAAGGCTATATGGAGATAATAAAACAAAAATCATGTCAAAAACATTGACAATCAATTGGTAGCCAAAATGTTTACAAGCTGGAAGGAGGCAAACAAAAATATCGTATTCAAAATGTAAGACGATGAAGTGAAGAAAAATGTGATAAAATCGATGGGGGAACTTTTCGATCGGAAACCCATCTTATTCATTCATTCATTACAGTAATCTACCAGTTAGAGGTAGGTTATGATGAAAGTCAGAGAATATCCGACGAACTCTTACACGTGCCGTGCCCTTTCTACCTCTAGTATTTCTTTCTTTATCTCAGCATAAGTCCTACCTTTCTTCATCCCGTCCATAAAACCGATTCTCTTCCTTCCCCTTCCCCGCTTACCCAACATCCTACCCTCTATCACGGCCTTCAGCAAACCATCGTCCCTCATTACCCCTTCCAGCCACCTACCCTGTCTTCCCCTAATTTCATCTATAAGTTTCCTCTCCTCGCCCACCATGTCAAGCACTTCCTCAATTGTCTTCCTTTCCGTCCAACGCACCTTCTCCATCCTCCTCCACACCCACATCTCGAAAGCCTTCAGCCTATTTTCGTCTTCCTTTCTCAAGGTCCACGTTTCCGCCCCATACAACGCCACACTCCATATCAAGCTCTTCACTAGCCTCTTTTTTACATCCTTACTTAAGGTCCCCGTCATCAGCTCCCTTCTATTATTGAACGCTTCCTTCGCTAGCGCTATTCTCCTCCTAATGTCTTTGCTACTTTGTCCTGTTTCTTCCAGCGTACTACCCAAGTAATTAAATTGTTCTACTTGCTCCAGTTTGTGACTTCCTACTCTTATTACCAGCTTAGCTTTCTTTGTCCTACAGAATCTCATTACTTTTGTTTTCCTATTATTTATCTTCATCCCGTATTTCTCACACTGTTTATCCAGAGCATATACTAAAGTTTGCAATCCTTTCGATGACCGACTGACCAACGCCTGGTCGTCTGCGAATCTAACAGACTTTATCCACTGGCCTCCTACTTTCATTCCCACATCTAGCTCATCCCAATAGAGTAAAAATTTTCCGCCTCCAAGGTCCGGGGTCCAGTTCAGACAGTCGGGGCATTTGTCACCAGATTTACGATTCCTACTTTGGTGATATGGGGAGAGCACTGCAAGTGTAGTACCTCGTTCGTTGTATGGGACGTAAAATAGAAGACCCATTAGGGTCTATTTTATGGGTAGTCTAACACCAACGCCAGGTTTCACTCCACCCTTTCCTCACACCCCAAATAACCTACCTTAACCAATCTACCCATCGGTTCCTCCTGGCACGAATAACCTCAGTTTATGTTATGAAAAAAAAATTTCGGCTTCCATGTTATTAAAAATTATTTTCATTCAACATTTCACGGCCTCTGCTAGGATCTTCGTCTTCCTGAACACACGGAAAGTTCGAATCAAATGAAAACTAATCATAGGGAAGCCGAAAATGTTTTTCATAATATGAATCAATAGTCCTGAGAAAATATTAAAAGTAAACGACCTCAGGAAGGAATTCTTCGAGGGTTCTCCACCGGGTCAGGTTCCCTATACAGGCCGACGTTTCGATGCCCGACTCTTGCATCGTCCTCATGGCTGTTGGGTCACCTGACAGTCCTGACGACAATACACGAGTCGGGGGTCGAAACGCCGGCCAGTTTTGAGAGCCTGACCCGATAGAGAACCCGAGAAGAATTCCTACGTATGGTAGGTACGTCTGGAAAGTAAGTACCAGATCTTACATTAAACGACCACAGTTGTCGGTTCCTTCCCTTATAACTACTACTACCGATCGTATGACGAAAATCCCAGTGATCTAAACCAGTAGGACGGACTTTTTGCTGACGTGCCAGTAACCACCTCACTTATTCCTCTCCCTACCTACGGTCTCCGTCCACTAATACCACCGCCCCCGACTTCCTACTCCGCCCCGAACAGAAGAGCGACCACTACCTCCCCTTCAAATCTTCTCCCTGCGCACTGCCACCCACTCATCCCGTCTCTCCACTCTCACTCTGGCTGGGTGATCATTGTTTCGCCAGTGGTGTGTGCTGTGGATGTCCCGAAACCTATACAACTACGTTTTCATGTAGCTTTTGCGTTTCCGGACACGAAGTATCCAATCAGAAGCAAAACCTTCAACACAGGCTGTATTGTCGTCTCATTTTTACCCATTTTTCAACTTTCGATAGCCTGCGTCACCGGAGCTGTGGCATGGAGTGAGGAACGACGCTTTCTGCCAGTCATTTGCTGGTAACGTGGTTCTTTCCCGAGGAATCTTGGGTCATCTTCAGATTGTTGACATAAAAATGAACTCAAGCGGTGCCACCCATCGGTGATACTCCTCGTGAACATATATTTTTCTTCAGGAATGATTAGGAAGACTGAAGGCTCCACGGTTTTCCACCGTATTCTGTTTTCATCCGATGCTGCCGCTGTCATAAAAATGGGGTACATGTGTGACGCACAACACAGGGCCAAAACGACGGAAAAACGGCTACATGAAAACGATTTCTAACGGCCGTATTCCACTATGCCAATTTCATATTCACGGTCTAATTGACGTGCGGTGGAATTGCTGCATTAAGGTCACTTCAGCGCAGAAAATCGAAATCAATTCTGTGTGCATAAAAATCGTACTAAGTAAATGCTGTTATCGTATTCGATGAAAGAATCGAATGCAACTATCGGTACTGAAAACAAATAAGAACGATACTAATTTTGTATCCGATTCTTGTATCTAAAATTACAGTCAAGCAGGCGAATCGAGTGATTCGAGATAATGTCGGATGTGGATGTACCAAAATAATCTTCGGGGAATTCTTGGTACTGTAATCGAGAAAATGTGATAGTTGACTGGCGGAAGTAGTTTACTGAAGAATGTTTTGAATGTTTTGAAAACAATACAATAGCATGCCAAGGCTATATGGCGAATTTCATTTAGGGTGCGTAGTTCAGCAAATGGCCGGACAACGCCAATGCGCACTGAAATTAGCATCAGGCGCCGAGGCATCGAATTCGATTTAGACTTCAAATTTGGTTGCTAGTTTTCGACGCTGTTTTCAATACTGATTTCGGTGTTGACTTATGTGTCGAGTAAAAATGCCTTGAGATTGGATGGAGATTCATCGTGAAGATCCCAAGTAGACAGGAAAATACGAGTTTAGGCAAGATTGTTGACTTAGGATTGGGTGCTTCCGCCAATCACGCTTCAGAATACATATACGGTCACGAGCCTCTTCTAGCAATTACTTCTTTAGCAAAAGGTGAAATTGGTTACCATGTCAAAAGCCTTGTCAGCCAAAATATCAACGAAAGTGTTCGAAGAGCGACATCTTCTTTCGTCCTATTCAGGACCTATCCTCCGTGGCGCGCGTGATTTCAATGTCGATAACCTTCTAGAAACAAAACTATGAGAAAGATATGATCACCTCTCCATCCAAGCCGTCCTCTACATTATAATTCTATTTGTTTATCACAATCCCGAAATCACCTCATATGAACACATAAAACAACGGGTGTTGAAATTCAACAACGGACGGATGCAACCAGCCATGTCCTGAGTGGTGAAAAATTCACCCAGCAAGACTCGAACCCGCGACCCTCTAGTTAGCAGGCGAGGACACTATCGCCACCAGGGCCGACAATGCAATTTAGTTTTGGCCTGATCATTTTTTATTGGAATTTCGTAAACCTGTCAACAAAAAATTTAATCCGCCGTTTACCACAGCTGAGTTCCCCCATCCAGGTGCTGCTACAACAACGTTAGGATAGAATTAGTAATCTGAAATGCGAAACTGACACACACTTGGGATGAAATTCAAATTATGCATCACCTAAGATGAGGTCTTACAATAATAATATATTTCCGAAAGACTATAAACTAAAATAGAGACGGGGGAGTTCGAAGAATGGGATCTTCCTAGACCTATCCTCCTGGCGCAGCCTGCCGAAGCTGTCGGTCGCCTTCCCTAGATACTTCTATTTTGACGGGCAATTAGAGTTTGATAGCTGGAGTGCAAAATCGGTCATTATCATAGTGAACGAAATTAAAATTGCCATCTTGCTAAGACGCAACCTCAGAAATTTGAGCACATCGCCGATTGCCTGTCATCAAAATGTAGTATTGAGTTAGAAGAGCGATACGCTTCCATCAGATTCACCCCCGACCAACCGTACTGGCGCAAGTGATCTCACAATCTCCACCTCCAAGAATTAAAACTACAGTGGAGAAAAGAGAAGACCACTTCTTCATTTGAGCCATATATCTCATTACCTAATGTCATTAGGATGAGCTCTAACAACATACCATATTGCTAACCGCATGTTGTGGCATTTTTTATGCATTCCCTCTTTTTTTTCCAAATTTTTCCTCTGTGAACATATTCCCCCTCGGCGGACAGTTTACCTTCCATCTTGGCCGGCGGACTTAGCCGAAAGACTTGCCCGAGGCACAGTCTGACAAGCGCGTTAACGAAATCTTGCCTACGACGCCAAAAATACCTGCAAATCAAAATTGTAGAGACTACTTTATGCCAGCGACTACTTCATGCTAGCCACTTCTGTCAGCGACTTCAACTTTGACCTTTGGCCCTTTATTGTCCCTCTATTTCCTCGACCTTGCCGAAAAAACCCCTCCCGCAGCCGATTCACCCTGACAACGTTCTCCGTTCGGGATTAGAAGGCGACGAGTTCACATTGCTTCCAGCACTCAGTCAATTTTTACTTAGAAAGTCTGGCCTCTCGTACTTGTAAAAGTTTGTCATTGATTCGGAAGTTAAAGTTATAAAACGGTTGCCTGGACCTTGAATTTTTTGTTTGTAATTTGGCTGTTTTTGTGAAATATACCGGCTTTTATTAGTTGTTCATCGAAAGTACTAGTTTCACGTTGGTTTCCTCATTTTTCTCACTCAAGATTGAGTTTGATTCCAGACGGGTCTATTCGGCGAGAAAATAATTTATCTCTCTCGCTACGCTTTAATATTGTCAAACTACCAATAAAGGAATTTAAACAGTAATATCTCAACACACCTATCCTCTACAATGTTATTATTAGTAATCTCACAGTCTATCATCTCATTTGGTGAAGATTTATACAACGGAATGTTAGATTTAGCTAGGAGAATTATGAAACCGACGCTTAATATTCTCAGCAAAATTTATACTAGAGAATTTAATGGTACATTTTACATAACCACAGATATGCTTTCGATGCGTAAGCATCATCAACTGAATTTAAGTTACCATTAAATTATCTTATAATGGAATACCACAAAGTTAAACAAGAACTTGTTTTAGAATTATATTGCCAAGCCATGAAGATGAGGCACGACATTGTCAAACACCAGTCACTCAAATTAACAACATGAAAGCTACTTTGATGAGCCGAATTCATCCTTCCATGGGGCCATTGGCCATTGGAGGCATTGGCCAATGGGCCATCCTTCAGGCGCATGTTTACTGGCGCAAGTGATCCCACTATCACCTCTTAGAATAACTACTAAAACAGGGAAGATAGCAACACCCCTCAATCCTCCTCATATCATCATGCTATCGAGGTATGGCCTGACAATATTTTATCAGACTGACGAATTCTCATCAACAAATTAGCATAAAAAGTGTTACCAACTTTCTTCGTGGCGTTTGTCATCTTAATGTACATCACCTCTCCGAATCACAATCATAATGGGGAGGATCATTTCTCTATGCGGATCATCTGTAGACCCTTCAACGTAAATTTGACAGAATGTGTCTTATAGAGAACACTGGCCAAGCTTGCCTTCCATGTACTCACCTCTAGGCCACGTAGTCATCACTTTCCAACACCGTGACAAATTCAAGTATGTTACAATAGGGAATAAATTAATTTCAACAGATTCAGGCGAGATATCGTGGAAGTTCTTCATAATGTAAGAGAAACAATTGCACTTTTCCACAAAATGGTTTATTGCGTACAACGCGTTTCGGCTCACAGAGCCATCATCAGGTACAAGACTCTTGTCTTGTACCTGATGATGGCTGTACCTGATGGTCTTGTACCTGATGATGGCTCTGTGAGCCGAAACGCGTTGTACGCAATAAACCATTTTGTGGAAAAGTGCAATTGTTTCTCTTACATAATAAATTAATTCAACATCGCTCCTCCGATGTTATGGATACTTCTCACGAAAAGAATCTCCATAAGAGTCAATACTGTCAAATGAATGCGGAAAACCCTATACCTCATTAATTAATGCCAGGTAGATATGGTCTGACAAAATATTTATATAAGCGAACGAATTCAATAAAAATATCGATTAAAGATCTTCTGGCCTACAGGTGCACAGGATCTCAACGTCTATCACCACCCGGACTTACAACAACAACGGGAAAGACGGAAAAAAGAGAGGGCCACCTCTCTATTCGGGCAATCCACATCGTTTCCCCCATTTCTCCTCCGCATTCACTCTCTCTCTCCCACACTTTGCTCTCCCTCTCTCTCCGGCGACAGCGCACGTGTGATTCCTCCCTTCGCCCGCGTCCCCTTTCCACTCACCTCCCCCTGGAAGAGAGAGAGAGGAGAAGAGGAGTGGGAGTAAAGAGGAGGAGGAGGACCGCGTGGGAGTGACATCTCTCTCCCTCCCTCCCACCTCGTTCCCCTCACCTGCCCAAGAAGCCGAAGCGTGGTGTGAGGAGGGGCAGGGGGGGAGAGAAAGAGGAGTAAGCGCACAGGGTGGGGGGGGAGAAGAGTGTCGGCGGGGGGGAGGAAGGTTAAGTCGGCCCCGAATTAAGCGCGCGGTCCCGAGAGTCGCTCCACCAGCCGTCGGGTTTTGTCGGCGTTACGTCGCGGACGGACAATACCGGTGATCTCTCGGCGGCCGAGAGGGGTGGTCGTATCGCACGGGCCGACGATATTTGGTGGGTGTTTTCAATATTTCTCCCCCCACACGAGGCGACGGTCCTCCAAAAAAGAGAAGGGTGTCCACCAGTCTTCTCTCCGTCTACCTCGTGTCTGGGTGCGTCTGTCCGTCTGCGTGTTGTCGTCCCGTCTACCACCTATGCGCCTCCTCCCCCCTTACGGCCTCCTTCCCTAGGAGATCTTAAGACGTTTCCCTCCCCGGGTCGTGTCGTGGCGATCCCTCAGGGGGAGGAGCCCAAAGTGAGGGGGAGTGGTGGTTGGGAGGGAGGGAAAGCTGCCGTGGTGGTGGTGGGTCCGGCTTGGACTCCTTCAAACCCGCGTGGCTCGGAGATCCCCATCTTCTCCCTTTATACCATCCCTCCCTTCTCTTTAGCCCCCCCTGCGCCCCGCCCCCTTCGCACACCGAACCGGGCAGGACGGCCGGTCTGGTGCGCGCGCTGTGCCGGGATCCGCCGCGGTCGGAAAAGCAAGGCGTTACCCCCGCGCGCAGTACGCGGAGTCTCCTCGTTCTCCCCCGTGAAGCCGGCCGGCGACTGACTGGTTCTCCGCGCGGCGAGTCCGCCGCACACTCCCGCAGAACCGGCGACGTCGGAGACCGGCAAGAGAACGGGACACGCTCTTTCGTACGTCCCGCCGACGAGACCGATCGGACGCCGACCACTGGGAGAGAGACGTCTCTCCTCCACATGCGCGTTTTTGTTTTCACGCGCGGTAACAAAAGACTGTCGCGGTGCGGCGGGAAATGTTTTTTTTTTCAATTCCCACATCGTTTCGGCGGGTCGTCGGATCCCCACCCTGACAGTCGTCCCCTCCCGTGACCCTTGACATTGTACGCAAGCCGCACTCGACGTGAGACATTCCATTTCCCCGCTCTGTGTGCGGGGGCACGAGTATTCGTCCCCGCTAGGCGCACGTGCTGCCTCGTGTTCCGCCCGCCGGCCGGGGACGCCCCGATTCGTTGGATTTCTCCGACGGTAGGTGGTGTTCGCGCAGTGTTGGAGTGAAAGGTGTTTTGTTTTTGGTGAAAAAAATGTGTGACGACGTGTGAATATTTCCTGCTGTTTGTGTTTACACTCGTTGAATCGTGACTTGGGAAATCGCGATGGGACAGAAGACTGCTTATAGAACCACGCCAAAGTGGGGAACTGATAGCGGATAAAAAAAATCAGCTCTCAACAAGATCCACGTAAGTAACACAAATATTGACTAACACCATACTACAATAAGTAGCAAGGTAACTACCGCCAATGCGATACCTATCTGACTGTAGTCGGATCGCGTTTTTTTCACATCGTCACCATAATTCTAATCACTGTTAGTTGCAGAATATTTATCAGGTATTTACTCGCGCTTCATAGATTTGTGAAGTAGAATCCCAATCTGCTGAAGGGAGCTGAAGGAATCTTCGTAATGCAACAACTCATGTTGAAAAACAATCATCAGTGTTATAGCACCCATATAAGCGTCATGAGAAATTTTTGCAACTGATGAGGAAACTTTAATCAGTAGATTATTCTCCAATGAAGGAATGCTTATGTATTTACGACCTGCACAAATTGGAAAACTGGAGCCGATATCGTGAATGTGATCCGGGGCTCATAATCCTTCTAATGTGATTCAACGCTCAACGGGCACTCGGATTTCGAGAAATATGAGAATGATAAAATTCAAAATGTTAATTAAATTATCGAGCCATATCGTAATTTTACCTGACCTAGCAGTTTCAATAAGGATAAAGGATCTGATATAAACATACATCAAACCCCTGCAGACGATGGGAGACGTTGCCATCGAAAAGTTGGTACCTGAACTTCTGACCCTGTAGGAAAACGGAGACGAATTTACTCATGTTTCACTCAAAAAAGCTCTTTTTAAAAAATACCATGCTTTTTTACAGCCTCAAGGGTATTAGTATTTTTTAGCATTGAAGATTTTGAAGATAAGTTGAGAGTGCAGAATAACAACAGCCGTAAGAATTTAGTTAGGAAACATCCACTTCATAATGAAATGGTAACTACAGTCATAAGTAAAAAAAATTCTCAACACTGCACTAATAGAGCAATGGAAAAAAGATACAACGTTTTCATTACTCACCTTGATACTTTGGTATAAATGGTAACAGTTCCCATTAACTTCGATATGTCACCAGCAAAGACTGGAGGAAAGGCCATAAATGTTCTTCGCAGCAAACACATTTCTTAGATGCTTTACTGTGTATGGTAGTCTGAAAAGATAAATAGGGTCAATGTATGGAGACGGTGTCGTTAAGCTGTAGAATAAATATCATATTCCTTCTCAGCCATGTCTGTGAAACAGATAATTAACCATGCACTTCTAAAGACAAATTGGTTTTGGGATTTATGCGAGCTGTAAATACTCTACACTAGCTTCACCTAACAATTTTTATTCAAAGGTATTCCAGACTTGAGTTCGGCAGTAAAATGATCCGATATAACTACCACATACTCGTATAAGAGCAAAGAGTTACTCTTTTTCATTAGGAGATAATAAATCAAACGAACAAATGCCTTCTCGAAAGAAATGATTCAAAGTACCAAGTTTTACCTATGTCCACTATGAATGAGTCTCGCAATGGAATGTATTCAATTTTCTTAAGGAAATGAAGAACTTTCAGGCCTTCTGACAATTTAGCACGTACTTCCTATGCAAGACAGTATATCTCAATGTGTCAATTGATAGATGCATGCTGCTTGAGCAAATTTATTGTGACTCATTTCTGTACAGCCACTATGATGTGGCTGATAAGAATTGTTGGCACGTAGTTGAGGTAACACTAGCTACACGAGAAAGACGGAGTACTAGAAAAATCTCCATCAATTGCTATCTTTTTTTATGTACGCTAAAGGCCTTGACAACGCATAGTGCTGGTTCCTTTCTACCCAAGGCACTACCAAGGAAGGAGTATTTAGAGTATTTTATTCAGTCAAAACCAGATTTTATGATAAACCATCGTTTAGAATAATGAGAGGAAATAACATCAGCCAGAAGCTCCCAAGATAACAATCTTCTTGCAGAAACGGACCATTTCGAGAAAATTAGCAATGGAAGATAATTTACAAAAAAACAATTTGGATTTAATTGCAAGCTACATTAAAGATTGGATCATTATACCCTTTACAGTAAAAAGTTGATATCCATAGAGCATCTACATGAAAATATTAGATTGGTTGCAGATTTTTCAGTAGCGAAGATTTATCGAAAACATTATTCAACTGGAATAGTCATTGATTTTAAACGACCGATACATGCTCGACTATTCAGATAACTTGTACACGATATTAACCTGCAATTTTTTAACAATAATGGAAGCACCCATTTAGTGCGTCTTTTTTGAGGACACGTGTAATCAAATACCGTTGGTCGTCTAAAAAGCACACTTATTTTCGTGAAACACACTGTCATGGCTGCCTAACCTGCATATGAGAACTTAATTTTATGGCAGCATTTTCCACTTAAGCCATAAAAATTCATTACGAGAACATTTAAGGTCGTATGAGTTACGGTCGAAAGAGTTAACTTTCGAGCGGTGTTATTCGCCAATTACGCCGGTCACCCAGGAGTCCATTCGGGTACAAAGGATGGTTGCCCTAACGTTCTCTCGAGTTCGGTCATCCCGTATGCCGGCCGCTCAAACGCCGGTCTTCCAAACGCCCGTTACCCAAATGCCAGTCGCACTAATGCTGGGCGCTCAAATTCCCGCCGTTCGCGTTCCGCATGCCGCCTTGGCATCCTTGGCTCAGTCTCCGGTTGCCATCCGTTGAAAAGTAGCTACATCATTGTAAGGGAGAAGCCCTTCAGTAGGCAGCAGGAAAACATAGTCCTCCTTTCAAATAAGAAAATCCTCATTGTAACTGAGGTAATTAATACCAGAACTCGTATCAGTTGTGCAAAAAACGTATGATTTTGTGTCTAACTACAACCTACCATAATGATATCTCATTCGGCGTCTGAAACCCTTAATCCTGAAACACACAACGCAAATGCACCACTGTTTTATCGAAAATGAGTGATACTACCCACCATCAGTCTTCTAAAACTTAAGTATATTTATGACACCTCAAAAGCGCGGATTGTTATTACACCGGGTTGCAAGTTGTAAAGATTATCAGAATTCAAATCAACAAGGTTAAATGAATTTCAGAGTAATTATATTCCATCATGACAGCTGCGCTGATATGTCATTTATTAACACTGATGAGCTCTGGATATCATAAATTGAGTTACATTCATATCCAAATTAGCAAATCGTGATACTTTTAATTGTAAGGAACAAAATAAATTAAGTTGAGCAATCGCAGGTATTTTAAGAATTAAACGTTATACTACAGATATCCACGTAAGCAAATTTTATTTCACTCCGTCAAGAATTCGTACGCCTTTCCTTATTTTCAAGTAAAATAATAAGCTGTTCCAATAGTGACGAACGGCGTTACAGTTATCATTTATATTTCAGAACTTTTCGGTGAACCTACCTTTTTGTTGTTATAATTCAGAGTAAATACATATCACTATTATTATAACTCACAGAGTAAAAAAATAACAAATTATAAATCCTGCAGAAAATATTTTACTATGTCCGTGTTTTGAAGATTAATGCTCTCTTATACCACGCCCTTAGACGGAATGCCAAAATAATTATTTTATTTCTTAAAAAAAACATGGAAGTTTCACTTACAAATGCCAGAAACATGATTCACATAAAATTCACGGCGTTTTGTCGCAATATTCTCTCGAAAAAGACTTGAAATTACTACTTTCCAGGGGAATGATAAACAAGACGTTTTGGATCCAGCCCCATGAGGAGCCAGTCCAATTAATTCATCAGCCTTCAAATCCTTCTTCCTGCTTTGAAATTTCTGCTTCCAAGTTTTTGCTGCCTAATCTCTCAAACTGCCTCCTCTGCCAGAAAATAAATCACCCTATTAAAAAGCTACTTTCTTACAACACATAAGATGAAATGAGAGGAGCGTATTGATCCCATAGGCTCGTATAAACAAATCTGTAATATATTTAAGCACAATAATATCACGCAAGCAATGCAATTTCCCCTACATCTCAAATACTATTGTTGTTTGAGTGAAGTATTCCTTCAAAAATTATATAATCATTATTCGAAAATACAAATAGCATAAATGTAAAATAAAAATATCTATCCTCATTAAATGAAAGCTGATCACGAAATAGAGAGAACAAATAATTCTACAGTGACACGTGTTTTGATGTTGACGTATTGTTGAAAATCATTTGCTATGCGAACTTCATCATACATTTGAATCACGTACTAATATAATTGAGGTCTTATATTTGCTATGGCTCACTGCACGAAGGAAAGCAAACTCAAATTTTACATCGAATATTGTTACTTGGTCGGGGAAAAAATTAAAAGCTGTACAATTGCTTCTTACACTCCTATGGATCCTTCTATTATTTAGCAAAATATGTAAAATTCTCTCAAAATATTTAAGATTATCTTTTTATATTGTTAAATTAGAAAATTTATTAAATGTTAGTGTGATGCGATATTTGTGATTTACTAAATTTCCAGCGAAGCTAACACTATCTTATAATGCATTTATAACTACGCAATTTATGTTATAAACTCTTCAAATCCATTTCTCGTAATGCTCCTCAATGCTACTTCTGAAATACGAAATTAATTAATTCAACTATTAAGAAATCAGAATGTTTTTCAGGGGTAATATTTGATTTCATACCTTGGAATCTGGTAATTCCTACCAGGCTTCAAGTTAATTGAACAGATTTTAAAGTATCCGGCGAAAGTTTGTGGAAAATTGTCACTGACTGTATTATAACAGAAACACTTGCAAAAATTTCCACACCAATTTTTTATTCTACCGACTTAGGTTTCGGCAAACATTGCTGAAACCTAGGTCGCCGTCGCTAGGTAGACCTTAATAATGGCAATGTTTGCCGAAACCTAGGTCGGTAGAATAAAAACTGGTGTGGAAAATTTTACAAAGTGTTTCTGTTATAATACAGTTCAAGTTAATTGGCGATAAATAAATTGCTTGTAAATAGAGGACGATAAAATATTGTTTGTAAATCGATGATGACAAGGAAATTATTTTTAAATTGAGGATGATGAAGGCATTGGTTATGCATTTATGGGGTGAAAGAAATTATTTGTAAATTGAGGAGGTGCTGGTCTATTGGAGCGGAAAAATGTTGCTTCGATGTGATCCTTACGTATGGTGTAATTTTCTTACGGAAAACTTTCTTTTCATCTCTTTTTAACAATCGTCTAATAGCAGTATATTACAGTCGCTTACCAGACTCCTCTCATTGTTGGACAGCACAAGGGTTCTCCGTGACTTTTCATAAAGAGTCGCGAGAAACAAGACAAGGATAAAACCTAAGAACCGCTCCTTGAATAAGAGAGATTTCCAAAGAGTTCGCGAGGATTCGGATAGAGTAGGAAGGAATCTAAGGCTGGCAGCCTTAAATTTATTCGTCACTCCAGTAACTGGCATGGTTTTAGCCAGGGCCAGCAATTTTATAATAGTGCTACTACATTCACCGAAGCATTGCCTTCTGTGGCAGGAATGTTCTCACAAATCCAACAAATCATTTTAAAATACACTTATCTTCAATCGTGCAGCGAACTTTCGAGAGTAGAATATTCAACTTCACTTCAAAATGAACGAATTTCACGTCTTCTGATGTAAGGAGAGCGATTTGCCTCAGCTTTGTGCTGCAATTTCCATATACTTCCGCTCAGTTCACCTCAACACTCTCTTCTTCTCCTCCTCCCACGGTTTCCATTACATCTCCCTTACAGCCTCATGACACCTAGATCTCCGTTTTAATAGCAAAGAACAAGAACTTGAAAGCAATTTGAGAACCTAGATCACAGTAGTACTAGTGTTTTAACTTTGGGTGTGCCGACGACCGATCCAACACCATATGTTATTCTAATTATTCGCAAGCAAATTAAATTTAATAAATAGAAAAATCAAAAGGGAATCAGAAGGTGGGTAAAGAGGTGGCTTGGAGCGTGCCTGCAAATGCATAAGCACTGGGTTGTGTTACTTCATGGGTGCAGTGCAAATACTTATGATAAGTTTTTCGAGTAACCTGAATAAAAGTCTTTCCGGGATCGAAAGGACTCATTGCCTCACAATATTCCTACACAGATACACTATGCCTAACAAAAAGTATCCCTGGTAAAAATAAAGTTTTTGGATGGACAGGGAAGAAAGCATTTCGACTAGAATCCGTGCATTACATTTTTTGCTATTTATAGGAAATCCGGGTATATTGCTACCCTAATCTCAGCTTGTTGCGAATAAATTGCAATGGTAATTCATATTTTAGATTCCTCTGGGTTATTACAGATTTACTTAAGTCTATCGATAGGAATACTTACTGAAATTAAAAAAATGTGTTGGGTGTTTTATTTGAAAGATCGGTTAATGTTTGAAATTCCACAATTGGAACAGGAGATTACAAATTGTTAGTTCGGTTAATGCAATCAGGTATGCACTTTTCAAAATTTGAAAATATTTTAATCAGAGAAGGAAAAAATATTGCAAATTAAACCACCAGTTACTTCTAATATGAGGATAGTGTGCACGAATTTTTTTTTCCAATTTTAATTGTTTGTTTATATATTAATTTATATTAAAGTGTTTATATTGTAATTTGTGAGAGGTAGTTTTAAAATGACCCTTAAAAACTATCTATAGTGAACTATGAAACACTTCTACACATGGTAAATATATTTACTCAACATCATCGTCGAATTCTGCTCCCCCCACACACTTCTCCCATTCTTGGGGTCAAAGAGACGCCACTTCCTCCATCCAATAATGCCGCTACGCCCTTCCACAATAATCCGCAACTCCTGAGCTTTTTCTCAATCTATTTCCGTCCTCTTCGAACTCCCTGAATCAGCATTCTTTCTTCTCCCACCCCGTGTTGTTCAACTTTTATAGTTTGCCATCCAATTCAAAAGTTCCATCCTCGCACTCATCTGTCACTCATCACTATCTTTCTCATCGTCAAAACCTTAAAATATAAATAAATTCACACATAGATGAATTACACTTTCTTCAAATAAATTACAGACAGTTTACATAAAAATGATGATGTTATGAAAACATGTGGCTGGTGATTTTCCTCCCAGGGAAGAAGTGAAAATATTCAATCACGTAAGTCAAATAAAATAATCTGTACACAATTATTATAAGCGTTCGACATAACTTTACTGCAAAAATGATCTCCTGATCATAATGTCGCAGATATCACCAAAATTACTATTTAAATAGTAATTGTGAATGACAACCAGTTTATAGTTAGCTAAGAAGGAGCATTTCTCGGGATTACGGCTTTGGTGAACAATATTCTAGGAAATAAAGGCGTAAGGAATAAAGGTAACGAAAGAGAATTGGAAGATGTTATTGCAAATTACAGGCCTATGCCAAATATGACATTTTATGGATTTGATTTTCAATTGTAGCTCCATTTAACTATAAAACCATCTGAATGTTTGCAATATTTGCAAATTAAAATATTTTTGGTCAAAATAAGGAACTCCTCGAATATTTTTTCTTCAAATTCTAGACTCTAAAAACAGAATACAAATCAAAATATCGGCATAAAAGTTGCCTTATTTCTGAAGAATATTAAATAATGAGTGCGTAGTCAAAAGTGGGTAAGGCCATTAATCATGAGTTACATTGAAAAGAAAATAATACTTTCCTTCATACTCGAGAGAGATTAGACGTATTATTTTCATAAATCGAAATCATATCACTTCGAATTTTTACCAAAGATTTCATCACTTGCCCACACGGGAAGATATGAGAGTGCCTGGACCCTGCAAGACTAGGGTCATACGATCTGCACTCTTGAAATAATTACTGCAGATGTGGATATACAATCAATTGTACCGTCCGAACCGCCAGTGGGAAATTAAGTTACATGTATCCTGCGAGCCGTCGCAGGGGCGTGTGTTAGGGGGTGTAAGGATACCAGCCAGGAAAAGGGAAGGGAGTAAGGAAATGGAAGGGGGGATAAAAAAAGTGAATTACATGTTAACGGTGTGCCTTATGCTAGTATTACGCTCTGTTAATGTAAAAAATACTAATGGTGGGTGTAAAAAAGGAACCCTTGTGCTTATCATTTCGGCCGTGTATCACTCTGATTTTGACATTTCTATTAGTGGCAAGAAAGATAGTAAAAATACTATCCTCCGTGTCATACTGAAACTCGTCTGACCTACATTCTTCAAGAAATCTAAGCCACTTCAATAGTTAAATGGGAATACTGAATTGTGAAAATGCAATATTATGAATCCGATGAATATATAGTTGCCAAATACATAAATAATAACGGTCCTTCTAACATTGGTAGCATATCTGTAATGAAGTTAATGCATGTGAGGCTTCGCATCGTGACAAGCATTAGCGATTTTTGCTAATGCATCAATAGTTGTAGTTACACTAACTTTAGGGTATAGTGTAATGCATGCTGGTGACTACTGCCACTCACCCTTGAGGTGGCTTGCAGGGTATTTTGTAGATTTAGATATACAAGTTAAAGTTAATGCCACAGAACAAGAATACTACTTTCATGATTCCCTGTTTAATTGGCATAAACTCAATCAACCGTTATATCATACAAAACGACGCGAGAAGATGGAACACTAATTTATTTTCACTTCGGAATACAAGAAAACACGGAATGTGTTTTGCTTATTTTTATCTTTTCTTATGTGTTTTGCTTATGTGCAAGTTGAAATTATCTCTAGAACGAGTCACTTAAGATTGACGTTAGATAAGTTAAAGGAATGAGAAGTTTCCGTCCGTTCATGATATTCGCTCGAGGCACGGAATTTCAAGCAGGAAAATGAGCGCGACTGGGAGCATACTGGTGCCTCACTGCAACCGCAGACGCCCATTTCAAACGGCCTAACCCCTGAAAAATAAACACGCTCCGCCTTCTCCTAGGAGCATTCTATCGCGCACATACAGAAAGCCGTACAATTAGCACCGCACTATCTCCGGCGATAACTTGTCCCCATTGCAACAAACACTTTCAAGCCTCGTTGCATAGATATTTCAATGTAATATCAATTATGGTGACCAATAATTACGGCTTTCGACACAATTATTTCTTCTCCCCCTACTCCCCGAAACAAAAAGAGTACACAAGAACCGGTTTGCGATAACTCGGGGACGGTCGTGGATGAATCGAGTGATTTTTCCTCGATCGCATCGCAGTTTATTGGTTACGATATCCACGATCGCCGTGCCTTCCCGCCGCGCCGTGCCGGCGGCCCGCCCAGGGAGGAGGTTGAGAGTGCAGTGGCGGAGAGAGGGAGAAAGGCAGGATGCGGAGACGGGACATCGTCGCGTGGAAATCACTCTTCCGTCAGCCGAGTCGCCCTTGCTCTCCTCTGACGCGACGGTCGTAGGGAGCGATGAGGGACTCATCGGACAAGGCAAACGCATTATCCCCGGCGTCTCGGTCGGCGCTTGATCCAGCGTCTCCTGCAGATTTGAAGGAACAGCGGCAACTGGTCGCCTTGAGGTGGCTTTGGGGGTAATCGTGGGTCATTGGGTGCACGTTTAAATAACTGTATAGGTAAGTAGAAAAAAAATATCAGGACCACACATCGTTGTGTATGAGTGGATTTGTGTATACTTTGGAACTTACTAGACAGGCAGGAATGAAAATGACACAAGAATTATAGTTTAAACTTTTGCCTTATTTAAAGCACATTGTGACTTGGTTTTACGGCGCGGCGCGGTATTCAAAATTTATACGAAAATATATTAAAATATTTTTTTTAAATATTGGATCCGACGTGACTGATATTTTTAGCAACAATTATAGTAATATTAAATGTATTATTTCGTGTTTAGAAGAAGACGTAAGCGTATAATCAAATTATTACGAAATATATCTTATGTGTATAAGGCTACGAGTTCAGTTAGGGTTGAATTGCCAAATAAATAAATCAGTATGATGCAACTTTTTTCAGTTTGATCAATAGACATCCCTAATGAGAACAAGTATGCAAATTATCACGCCCATCTGTACACAAACAAAAATCACCCCAACCACCTTAAGTTGGTTGCTATGATTTTTGTCTATTCATGGATTTGCATGAGACAGCGTACGCGTTCTCGAACTCGAAATACGAAGAAATTATGACGTCCGCAATGAATTCTCTCCTCTTTACCCCAACCTAACTAACTAACTACCTTTACCCCAGGAGTCATAGGATCTGTCTTTGGTTCGTGTTCCCGGCCAGGGGCTAACGGTAGAGAGTTGCAAAATTCACTGATATGCCATCTCTTACGCAAATGATTAAGGTGGCTGGAGCGATTTTGTCTATACACAGATTTGCGTGAAACTTTGTGTACATAAGTGATTTTATTAGCGATAGTATTAGATATGAGTGAAATTATTGTATTTTAGCAATTTTAATTCAAAGATATAATTCGTAATAATTTGATTACATATACATAGACTTTCTTCAAAACGTGTAATAATATATGTCATATTATTGCAATGGTAATAACTAATATCAAGGTGTCACTACAAGTCAAAGATTTCGGAAAAACATATTAAAATGTATTTTTAGACTAAATGTGAAACAATACGCCGAAGGCTATTAATAGCTCGTCATAGGCAAAAGTGTAAAATATAATTCTGGTACCATTTCCAATAGTGCATGTATGATGAGTTCCACCTCATAAACAGCATCTTAATACTTAAATGAAATGTGGTCCTTGTATAATTTCGACTTACTGGAAAAATTCTCGTTTCAGGAATCTCGAGGAAGTTCATTTCAGGAATAAGCCAAGTTTTTTTTCTACTGACGACGAACTATTTGTTTCTATGAATGGAATAATTTTCTCACTAAGCGGTAACGTTTTTATACACAATTAACGATACTTCCCATTTTTTTATTATTCTGGGGGACATTGAGAATGCTAGAACCCGGAACGAGGGTATGCAATCCTCTTAGAGAAAAGGGTGATTCATTATCTTTGTAAAAAAAATCATCAATTATTGATGCTGTTTTCGTATTATGGTCACAGTGAGGAAAATATTTCGAGCCAGCATTGATTGCTCTCTGTGCGCGTGATCCGAGGAAGTATAATGCATGACAGCATGTCGCTGATGTAGCTCGTCGCTGGTCCCTTTATTGTTGTCACCACCCCCCTACACGGTTTCCCGTGGAACTTCTTCCACCCTTCTAGGCGACGACCGTTAAACTTAAGCAAACTAGGAAGTATAGAGCCACCTTAAGGTTGTTTGAGCGAGATGTAATTTCTCCTAAATTTGTATAAATTTGGTCTCATAATGATGAAATAGATCTATCATTTTCAATAATACCAAATTATCAGACACTTATTGAACCACTTTTTGATTTTAGCCGTGGTACATATTGTGAGACGTGATGCAATAGAGGCAGAAATAAAGTTTTGTATGCCCTCCCTTACCCGTCTTTTTAACGAAAAACATTCTCCAATCTTTCCTAAAACTTAAATCAAATTCTTAGCATGTCTTTGCCATAACTTGGCCCAAGCAAGAAAAGTAAATAGTTTTTCTAGGTAGTTAATGCTTAGGAGGTAATTGTATTAATCGTTAGTTGTGTCAATATACTTGACACCCTGCACCCTGCAGAAAATCCCAAAGCCATTCCTAGCTATGTGCAAAGGATTCAGAATTCATATATATCCAGCTATATTGGAGCCTACACATTTATTTATACTCGGCAAAAATTTTGATTTATAGGCAAAGACGAACGGCAACGTGGCTTTCTCTCGAAATAAGCACCAAACAATGAGACCATTACATAGGTGTTATGCGCTGTGAACGTAAAATCTTCAGTTACAGTGGTTGAGTGGGATGAAAGAAGACCTATTCTATTTTTCTCACTAGCTCCATGGTCGATGACAGCTTTTTAATTTAAATCAAAGATAAAGCTGAGGAGCACCATGTTTACCTTAAAACATAGCGCGTGATACCAAAACTTTCATCATTTCCCTTATCATGCGAAATGTCTCTCCGGGCATTACTTTGATTCCTTTAATCACCTGGACCGGAAACGATGGCATTTAATATTTGTCATGGAAGTCAAATTCAATTCGGAAAACTCGTAAATATTTCACCATTTATGCATAAACATCTCCAGCAAAATGCCATTTAGATAGGAGGGAACAGAGAAGCCCTATATGGCAGCATGAGAAAACTTACGTGTCCAATAGCGGCACGTGAGAACAACTACTCAACGAGAGGGAGAATAAATGAGCAGTGCTTCTCCCTTTGGTTATCACAATGAGGTCTGCGGTGCGATCTCTTCATCAGTCTCCCAGTAAGCCCCTGAAAGGAGCGCTATCTGTGGAGAGACTATATTCCTCGTGCACCGATCCTTTTACAAAACATCAGCGTTGATACCCTAGAGAAGTGATGGATTTCAACCAAAAGATAATGCACAATTCCCTCCTCCATATTAGTATTATTTTATCTCGTAGGAGAATATGACCCAATCTAATAAAAATATCCTTTCATTTCAACTAACTCTTGTTCTCTCAATTATTAAATAATTTCGTAGGGAATGTACCAGAACAATACCATTATCCAGTAAGCTAACGCAACATTTGTATGGGAATATTCCCCTGCATTTATTGATTACTGAAATCTCATAACTATGAACTCACATACCATCCCTAATTCATTACTCTGCACGGTTTTATGCCGAAGTAATTTAAAAAGCTTCTAAAGGAAGATATTTCGGCGATTCAAAGGAGCTAGTTAGATGTAATTTGCTATTTAGATGTAATTTGCGCTGCAATTCCAAAAGAGAATCTGCTAACTAAATTCATGTTTCAACTTCTATTACAAAGCCAATGAAATAATTAATTTATTAATTTTACCATAGTGGTATTTGACGAATTATTTTCATTAGAATAACTTAACAGAATCAAGTAAGAAAAGGTTTAGCAAAATGTTTTGACAGAGTAAAAGTATTTCATTCGTAATTTTCTGAGGGAATTTATGAGAGGAAACGGCGAGGATATTTTTCAGTCCTCTTAAACTTTCTCACCATTCTGATATGCAGAAGAAAAACTACTCAGGTGGACTTTGTTAAAGATTTTAGTAGTCTTAAGAGATCGTTTTCAGAATGTTTAGTTGGAGCACCTCAGGAACCAAGAAAATGTCACCTCAGGAAAGAATATTACGAAAGATGAGGGGGGATACAAGCATGATTTTGCCCGTTACCAAATGGATAAAGCAAACAAATATTAGCTAAAATGTGGATAGTATAACATTTCTGGTAACACATTGTATGCTACCTGGGTCAAATTTAAATAGCAAATTTAAAAGATTGTATAATTAAATCCATTCAGTCCATATTTTATGGGGGTGAAAGTTAAAAAAATATTGAGAAACCCTGAGTTGGAGTAGTAATTGTTTCGAAACCGGTACTAAAAGACAGTATCCATTTCATTAGTTAGCGCTATTCTATGTTAATCAGGTAATATCTAAACATCTGTTTGCACTCTTGGTGGTATCGTTCCCGTCTCCCTCTGCCAATCGCATGCGATACGTAGAAAACAACTATACCCATCAGTCTCAGGAATGATATGTCAGAGGTCGTCCGCATTTGAACAAATATTCATCAATCATTCCGGCAAGGGAGAGTCGTTTACGGGCGATATTAACCGGCAAAATGCGGTGTAAACTTTAAAACCCCTTCCTTCTTGCCTCAATCGCTTGCCGCCACTCAGCGATTTGAATGACGCTACACTTCAATCGATGATCATCTGATAGCTCATGATCGTAAAATTAGCCCACACACCACTTGATATGAAGGAAGATACACTACGCGTGATCCTGTCATTTATGAAGTTGCGTCTTTATTTTTCAAAGCATGCAACGTTGGAGGCTTGGTAGGCAAAATGCGCAAGCTCTCCGCTCGCTTGTCTGATTGTGAGACACTCCCTCGACGGGATAAAATTTCCTTATATCATCACCAATTTCTATCTACAAATTAACCATTCATCTCCGTCTCCGAACGCTAATTTACCCAGAATAGGAAAACTTACCCGCCCGTGGGGATGCAACCTCTATTCAGTTAATACTCCATGGAGTAGGTATACAAAATATATACTTTCAGTCATGTCACTTGAAGGCATGGCGAACTTCGGAGACGCTAGTAAAAGTTGTTGCTTTTAACGATTGCTCAAATTGTTTCTGAATGTTTTAAAAATATTATGCTGCCATAGCGATTGGTCATCAAAGTAAAATCAATGAATAAAGTGTACATTGGTTAAAATGGGCGTAGTCGTACAGTCACGTGTGCATTAACGATGAAGGCGGCAGCGTCAATGGAATTTCAATGCACTCCCTCTAAGCCACTATATTTTTAACAATGTCCATGGAAAAAAATCATGATTTCCTGCCATCGAAGAGTACTAAGTACGGCGCAGTGGCCGCTTAGTTAACTTTGGGGAGGCCCTTATTAAGTGCAAGTGAATGCCAAGCCTAATTCGTAAAAGATAAATTTAGGAAAATATAATAATTTTACATAATATGGCAATGATATTATCGTATGGTTTCATTGCAATGTATCTTAGTAAAACTACCATGTATTCTATATTATAAATAATTATAATTATATGTACACGGATTATATATATATATATATATATATATACACGGAAAGTTTCGCCAATAGGCCACAACAATAAAAAAACACTGGACAGGGGGTGGGGAAAGAAAAGTAAAGTAAAAAGAGACGACTTACTGGGGAACGTTTCGAGCCTGTAAGCTCTTCGGCAGCTGGAGAAGAAGTCAGCTGACGAAGAGCTTACAGGCTCGAAACGTTCCCCAGTAAGCCGTCTCTTTTTGCTTTACTTTTCTTTCCCCACCCCCTGTCCAGTGTTTTTTTTATTATATATATATATATATATATGCATACTATTTATTGGTAAAATATTGAAGAAAATTGAATAACCTCAGTAACTTGCCTCTTGATAAGGAAACTATAGCACCGTCTGGCAAGACATCAGGCTCAGAAGGACCTAATGTGTGTATATAAAGATGGAGGCAAATATTGTAACAAAGAGACGCACTATCTATAGTGTACCTTTTCGTGATGACACCAAGGTGTTTACGGTATAATGCAGTCAAACCATTCGAAATGAAGTACTCTGAGTGAAATACCAACTTAGTCCTCAATTTACGAATTAGGAGAATTAAAAGTGTGAAACAGCTTTTCAAAATACATGGGCGTGACCATTCTGTCTTCCAGCTATGACTGAATAGAAATATTTGAATGAGTTTGGGCTGGGTGCTAAAAGTCTCAATTGCGTTTCAAACACTTTCTTCAACAGATATTGCACTTAACTGGTTACACATTTGTAAAGTGCTGTCTTTACTCTCAATATTACTTAAATAATCACCATTTCGAATATGAATCTTTCGTGGACAAAAGAGGCGCACTTAGACTGGTCTCTCCGTGTCATTCTTGCAACTCATACTAGTCGTCGTCACCGCTTTGAAATCCAGAATTCAGCATAAGTGAGTGGAATACATGGACTTGAGGGAAGGTCCTGATTCCCAGGAAAGGTTGACTTTCAAACACCAGCGACTGAGGTGTAACAGTCACAATGACATTAAATATGTATTTCTCAGCTATTTCGTCGTAATTAATTAAGAATAAGTAGCCATTCGTAAGCTACCGGAAATAAAATCGCTCGTAGGTTAAACAAACACAAAACAAATGGAGTCGTTCTTTTGAGCCAAATTAGGTCTTTAAATGTCGCTCGTAAATTGATCTTTAAAATCACACGACGCCCTTGCCCGGAGCAGTGATAATTCCATCCAGGCGAAACTCAATTCGCCGTTTTCTAAAGATACTACTCAGGTCTTTGATGCATGTACCCTCAGCTTCATTTCCCCTGTTGCTTCACCAAACCTATCCAGGATCTTCTGTTATTCTTATGGGCTTTCAGACAGTGGCATAGGATCGTCGTTTTTTAATTCTCCCACATTTATATCTCCAACCATTACGCTGTTACCTGGTTATGATGTTACAGCAACATATGTATAAACTAAAGTGAAGAAATTCACCATGAACAAAATCTTTTGACTTGACCGGGATTAGGATACATATTTCGCACCGCTGACCACGCTGAAAATCACTTGTGAATTTTTCGCAAGGAAGAATGGTTTAAAGAAGTATATACTACAGCAGCACTATCATCGGTAGTAACTTCGTTACCAGGTCCCGGGTGTCTTTGCATAACTTTAATTTGACATAACTCTTTTTCCCCAAGAATAGTGCAAATTAATCTCCTACAACTGTGTTCCACCTACCAGAATGGCCAAGTATCCGTTGTCCTGAGGTTCTGTAGGTCCCTGGCCACTTTGATTTCACCCCGATAGGATATCACATTTCCCTACCTTATCTTTCTTCGTATTTCACACTTCATTAATTATCTAGAGCCACACGTTTCATTTAACAGCCTTACCACATTGATTGATTTTTTCCTTCTAATAGACCTTAATTGGAGATTCAATCAAGAAATTATTCAAGGAGATGAAATCTACGAATTCCAATCACTTCATTCCGGAATATCACATTGAGTGATGCGTCAACATATGACTGCGAGGATATTTTCGACCAAAATATTGTAGTAATTAGAATTGGAAGTATTATAAATCACCAACGCAAATAATTGTAACAGATATCCATATATTTTTGGCATCCCACTATTGAATGTAACTTAAAATATTTCACCATAAAAACGTCATTTTATCACCACTGGTGAACTAAATGGACTGCATAACGTCTAAACAATTTTTGTAATCATGTATTGCAGCTTAACTAAAACTAAAAACATTCAAATAAAAACGTTTATCATTCTATCAGATATGTGTAGGTTGGTGTTTAGAAAATACTCAATTTATTTACATATTTGCATTTTAAACGCTTGTTTATTGTATGATAAAGAATATTGACAAGGAATAAGTAGTAATTAAAATGTAAAATAGTATCAATCCATAAAAATACTTGCTAAACTATTAAATCGCCTTACTTCCGGTGATAAGCAACAGTTAAAAAGGTCATAGTTGAGAGATGTTTGGATCAATAACAATTCCGTACAAAACCGAATTGAGAGACTTACTAACGACAGTGACACAAACTAGCTGTGCATATCAAAGAATATTACCTGCATTGAAAAAATGAACTTTACTGGAGTAAGAAAAAAACACCATTTTATCTAAGCCAAAGAAGAAAATCTAACAAAATATGCTTAGTAGGAACCAAATACTCAGAATAATTTTACGTCACCTTATAGAATCTTTGTGTGCCACTGAAAATACAATCCTTCGCATTCTTTTTAAACTTAATACCTCCTATTCACCTGGGCATACAACCGCACAGCTAAAAATATCACGAATTTTGAATTGTTTGGAAAGAGGAACCATCTGTCGTGGAACTCTGGGCAATACATTTTACACGTAATTGCTGATTGGAACCAATTTGTTGTAAGTCCTTAAAGAGTACCAAAAAGAATATCTTCGTGACGAAAGGGGATTAAATTTAATGCGTCAAGAGAGAGAAAAGACGATTGCCTTGATCCTTCAGAGAGCAGCATAAGCAAAGAGAATCGAAGCGCTGAAAATATATCGATGACTTTGGGTTAGGTGAGCCGTCGAGAAATGCAAGCGGTTCGCCGTATTTCTTCCACGTAGCGAGGCCAGTAATTACATTACATTGTCCTGAATGTTTCCTTCAAGTTGGTAGGACAACGGTGGCAGCAATGTTTCTTCCCACACCAGATCTGAAACACGTTTTTGGAATGGAAAAAGGGACTCTTCCAAAGAAGGATTTAGCGGTGCTGAGTGCTTTGAAAGGGCAGCGTTAGACGGTCGCACCTTTTGTACGATAAGATGGTGCAAGGAAGGTGCTTTCTCTGTCTCAGTGACTGTGAAGGTGGTCTCATAGAGAAATCACCTCAAATCAGGTGGGTATATATCTAGCTCACAGGAATAATTCCAGATGCTCTAGAAACAACCAATTGATTACTCGACCCGAGTTGGTACGTGCTAAGATTGCCTGATGCGAAAAATAAGGAACTTTAGTATTTTGAATGTTTCGGGGGATATGGAGAGAATGACCCGGAATATGAAATTCAATACCGTTCCAGTCATTTCAAGTTATGAAAGATAGATTGCATATATGTTGGAATGTATCCGATTAACAGGTTCGAGAAAAACAAGACCCACAAGTTAATATTTAAACTCTCTTAATTGCGTAGTTTGAAAGCAGGAAGGGTATTTTCTTGTATTTGTGGTCAAGTCTGTTGGCCAGTTAGCAGTTACACCATCTTACCTCAAGGAGGTACCCTTTAATTCAAAATTAGATCCCAGAGGAGATATTGAAAATAAATTCATAAGAAACTTGGATTCTGGTGACGAGTAAAAATTATATTTTGAAGAAAATACATTTCGGAGGAGAAATTGTGCTTACTAATCATAAAATAATAAAATTACATAATTCCTCAAACCAGAAAATATTCTGTAAACATAATTACAATTTAAAAAATGCTTAACACCTTATGTGAAAAAATTAGGGATTTGGATCTAAATTTTCTCTCAATTCTTACAAATAAAAAGAGATATTTAATAAAAATAGAAAAATGTATACTCTCATCAACTGAAGAATTATTTCATCATAAAAATTAACATATAACAATGCAATGCAATAAATTAATTTCTTTTCTAAAGCTGTACATAAAATTGTTTCGTGAATCATTCCAAATATTTTTCAACTTTCCCAACTGGTCTCAATCACATGGTTTCAGCCGTGCTCCACAAAATATGTACTTATGCTCATAACCTTGATTAAGTTGGTGAATTCTGAATACTTTAGCGATAAGAAATTTTATATTTGCTTCGCTACTATAAAACTCTTCAGACTACAAAGAAATTCGAATTTTAACACGGTGAAACATACCCATTTTATTTTTAAAACGATTAATTGATTGTTTTAAATAAAGAGAAACTAATAAAAAGAGAGAGAACTCTGGTATTTTCCACACTATTTTATTCTTCGCTCAACCGGTTTCAACGTAATTCACGTCATTTTACAAAGTTCTCTCTTTTTATTACAATGAATTTCCACCGTGTGAACTCGTCTACCATTGATCTTAAAAGAGTATTTTCATTGAAAATCCGTCTTCCTTGCTAAATGTTTCGGGAATATAAGAGTTAGAAATAGCTGTAAAACATATTGCTACGTTCCAATGAAATGAATATTGCCACATTATCAATAGAAACTAGAACCCAATCTATATTTTTTATGCGTAAAAGGGAAAATAATAAAAGTACTTGTAATACTGATTGCACTGTAAACCTATCTTGAGAAAGCAATATTGTTGCAGCGGTCAAACTCTTAGTATAAAAATAAACTCAGCCTTATGAACAAATAATGTATATGCAGACAAACAATAGTTTAAATGTATAATTTATTATTATTTACTCGACTCTTAGCATCACATACTAAATTCAGCCTCAAGGTTGCTGGAGTGGTAATCATGGGCCATTGGGGCAACATTGTATTATTTCTCTAGTAATTTTTAAAAAAATTGTAGGGCCACATTTCATTTCAGTAGAATCTTTTCATGCGGTAGAACTCGGTATTGAAAATTATATAAAAATTTGTAAGCGTGCGCGCAGCGGTCAGCACTAGCGCCGCCCCGGTGTTGGTCTCAGCTGAAATGGTAGCCGCCGGATGTGGAATCACATTTAGGTGTGGCTCCTCTAACACCTGGCGGCGCCTTGCCGTGGGATCTTGCTTCGTGGGAAGATGCACGGGTAAGGTAAAAAGCTACTGCAATTGCCGGCCAATAGGGAGCCCTCGAGGGGGTCACGCGGTGACGCGGTGCTGGGCGCTGCGTGGTGGCAAGAGAGACTCGAGCAGTCTCGCGCGGGTGACCGATAACCATGTATTGTGTGTGCGTGAATAAATTGTAAAAGCAGAATTTCCGACTTGTTCCCTTACCGCGTCTTCTCCGGACCAAATCCTTTTATTTAAGCTAAGCGCTTACAATTGGTGTCAGAAGTGGGATTGCCTCAAGGCGTTGGGAAGTGCGGTAATACCAAGTCGTGAAAAGGTGAGTGACAATGGCGAGTCGCGTTAGTTTATCGGGTCGTGAAATGGAGCTCCAACAGGCGGTGGATGAACTTTGCACGCAACTACGGGCCCTTAAAGAAGAAAACGCGATTTTTAGGGCCCGTACAGTAGACGTGGCCGGAGCAGGGGAGAACTCGAGGAAGTCATATTCAATGATATCGGCGATTGAAAGCTTTTCGGGATCCACAGGGGAAAACGTTGAAGCATTCTTTTCGCAATTAGAACAAGTGGGAAGGTTGGGTGGCTGGGATGATGAGGACAGGCTAAGCGCGGTCACACTTCGCACACGCGGAGGAGCCGCGGATCTCCTGAGGGCGAAGACGAGGGCGGGGGGGGCCTTGAACTACCCCGAAGCAAAGAAGGTGCTGTTGGAGAGATATCAGGGGGTGAAGAATAGGAGATTTTACAGGGAGATGCTGGCAAACGTGCAAATGGGCCCAGGGGAGCTAATAGAGGAGTTTGCAGATCGCATCCGCGATATAAATAGCCATACATGGAAGGAGGAGGGTGATGCTGCCGTGGCTGCCGCTCGCCGGTCGGAGGCGGACGAGAGGGCTTTGGACGCCTTCCTAAATGGCCTTCCCGGCAGGGTGGGTGAGCACACGCGCCTCGCAATGCCGGAGACGTTTGACGCCGCTGTCACCGCAGCCGTGCGCGTGCGGGAGGCCGAGCGAAGGATTCGACCAGAGAGAGAGGGGCGAGAGGAAAGAAAAATTTTCGCGGTTCGTGATGGAGCCTGTCACGCCTGTGGCCATTTTGGGCATCTCGCAAGGGACTGCAAACAGAAGGGCAGAATGCAGTGTTTTAATTGCGGGAAGGTAGGACACTGGGCCCGAAACTGCCGGGCGCGAGAACAGGGTAGTTTTAGCCAGCGGGCTGAGATGCCGTTAAACGGTTCCGGGGCCGAGCAAGTCGCCCGCAACGGCCCCAATTAAGGATTGTCCTCCCGTGTGTGCACCGCGAGGGGGGAGTGAAAGACTTGGCGGTGACTGTGACGTGTGGAGGCATGCGGCGGCGCATGTTAGTGGATACAGGAGCGCAGGTGAGCCTTTTAACTAAGAAGTGCTGTGGGGGCCGAGTACCGAAGAGGTCTACGTTCCGGATAAAGGGATTAAATGGAGGGTATATTTGGAACTTCGGAGAGGTGGTGGTTCCGCTAGGTTTCGGCGATAGTGTGTATAACCTAAAGGCTCAGGTTGTAGACAGTTTGGGGGGTCACGAGGGAATTTTAGGAATCGACTTCCTCCGCGAAAATGGGGCAATAATTGACGTGAGCAAGGGCGAACTCACAATTGGCGGGCGCATAATTTGCCTGACTGAGAGTAGAAGGACGGAGCCTGTGGAGATTCCGTCGCGGCCAACGGAGATTGGCGGGCCAACCATCCACGATAAGGCGGAAGGCGGGCCGCGGAAGGCGGGATTGCCAACGATGGAGATAAGGACGGAAGGCGTGGCTGCAGCGGCGTGGGGAGGCGGAGCAGCGAACGTCGCGGAGGAGAGACCGAGAGACGCAACGACGAAGGACCCGGCGAAGGAGACGGGAGACGCGGGGAAGGAATGGCGCCGCCCCCGGGTGAATATGCCGGTGCGGCTTGTTTCAGCGGAGGTCATCCCAGCACGGAGCGTTCGTCTCATGACCCTCCCCCTTGGTGGCGGCTGGAGAGAGGGCCATGAGTGCATGGTTGAGTCGGCGCTGGAAGTGGACGACTGCTGGGTGGCCCGATGTGTTTGTAAGGTGAATGGGGAAGGAGGTGCTAAGATCCAAGTAAGTAACTTTGGAATGATAGATGTAACTCTGAGTAAGGGTACAGTGATCGCGATAGTGAGCGATGTGGTGGAGACAGTGAATAATGGGTGGGACGAAGGTGCAGTGCAAGGGAACGGGAGTGACAGGGACGTATGCATTTCCGTGTGTAAGGCTGGTGACGATAATTTTAAGGACGAGATTTCAAGGAAGTTGTCCCATCTGGATATTGAGGAACAATCGGTACTGCAGCCTTTAATCGGAAGGTATAGTCATTTGTTCTCACCATCGGGAACACCCCCGGCCACGCACTTGGTAGAACACCACATTCCTACTGGTGATGCCCGGCCAATTTACAGAAGACCCTATCGGACCCCACATCACTTGAAGCCATTGATAGACGATTTCGTGAAGGAACAATTAGAGGGGGGTATAATTGTGCCAAGTCACAGCCCCTGGGCTTCGCCCATCGTGATTGTACCGAAAAAGTCTGAGGACGGAAGGCCGAAGTATCGGTTTTGCATCGATTTTCGCGCTTTGAATTCGATAACCAAGCCTGATGTTTATCCCTTGCCTAACATTACCGAAACACTTGACTATTTGGGGGGATGTAGGTATTTCACCACACTTGATTTAACTGCGGGTTACCACCAAATTCCGATGGCTCCAGATTCGCGTGAGAAAACCGCCTTTATTGTGCATAATGGATTGTATGAATACCTCCGAATGCCCTTCGGTCTTAGAAACGCCCCAAGTGTCTTCCAACGCTTCATGGATAGTATTTTTAGAGAAATGTCTCCCACAGAATGCCTAGTGTATCTCGATGATGTCATCGTCTTTAGCGGCTCAATAAAGGAACACGCTTTGCGTTTGGGCAGAGTTTTCGAAAGGCTAGAAACGGCAGGATTGTCATTGAAATTGTCTAAATGCCACTTTGCCTTTCCGCAAGTGAACTATTTGGGACACATTATTAGTGCAAAAGGTATTTTTCCGGACCCTAGTAAGATTTCAGCGGTAAAGGAATTCCCTATTCCGAAAACAGTGAAGGAAATACAATCCTTTTTGGGCCTAACGAATTATTACCGTCGGTTCATCGAAAACTATGCGGTTATCGCCCGGCCGCTTACATCGCTCTTAAGAAAGGGTACCGCATTTGTTTGGACACCCGAGTGCGACGAAGCAGTGGAAAATTTAAAAACAGCGCTTACGAGCAGTCCCGTATTGGTGTACCCAGATTTCTCTTTGCCTTTTACCATCTCGACAGATGCGAGTAATTTCGCAATAGGTGCCGTTCTGTCTCAAGTGATCAACGGTGAGGAACATCCGGTAGCATTTGCCTCACGGCAACTGAAGAAATCTGAGCTGAATTATACCACAACAGAGAAGGAATTGGTTGGAGTAACTTGGGCCGTCAATCAGTTTAGAAATTATGTTCTCGGACGAAAATTTACCATTGTGACGGACCACGCAGCCCTCACGTGGCTATTTAATTTAAAGGACCCCAACGGCCGATTAATGAGGTGGACATTAAAACTGGGTGAATACGATTACCGGGTGGTCCACAGGCCAGGAAAAATCCATGCAAATGCTGACGCCTTGAGCAGGAAGGTTTGCCATGTATCTGCCGAAGAAATAATTAATTTTGGAGATGAGCAGAAACGAGACCCTGAGTGTGTAAAGTGGGGAAGGGAAAATAATTTCGTTGTCGTTGGGGACGTTATTTGTAAAAGACACAAGGGAGGAGATAAAATAGTGGTACCACGAAATTGCAGAGAGAGAGTCTTGCGCCAGTGCCATGATCATATACTTTCGGGACATCTAGGAGTACACACCACCGCGAGTAGGGTCAGGAGGGACTACTGGTGGCCAACGATTTTGGGAGATGTCAAGGAGTATGTGAAGCGTTGTATAGCCTGTAGCCAGCGAAGCCCTTACGGTAAGTGCAGGGCCCCTCTACAGGCACTACCAGCGGCGGAAAGACCCTTCGAGTTCATTGCTATTGACGTAGTGGGCCCTCTTCCAAAGACCGATGGTGGGAATCGATATATTTTGTCTATCCTAGACCATTTTACAAGATACTTGGTAATGGTGCCTTTGCCCGACCAAACGGCCGAAACCATATCCGTCGCACTAGTAAAACAATGGATATTGAAATTCGGGGTGCCGGAGTTATTGCTTACGGATCAGGGGACTAACTTTATGTCCGATCTTTTCCGACAGATTTGTGGACTATTGAAGGTAAAACAGCTAAGGACCTCCCCGTTCCACCCACAATGCAATGGCCGAGTTGAGAGAGTTCATCGGACAATCGCAAATATTCTTAGCCATTACGTGAACGTACGAAACGACGATTGGGAAAAGCACCTCGCATTTGCCGTGACTGCGTATAACACGAGTAAACACAGGAGCACTGGGTTCACCCCGCACGAGTTGGTTTTTGGACGACAGATGGCATCACCTTTCAATTGTCTCGGAATGAGTAGCTCAGGAAAGGAACACCCTGGTGTGACAGGACTACGAGAGAGGTTGAAGGGAATGTGGAAACAATGCGCCCGTAATGATCGTTTAGCAGTGAGGAAAAGGAGGGAAACGGTGAGAGGAAAGGGTAAGGTGAGGGAATATAGAGAAGGCGACTACGTATTTTTAGGTGACCCTTGTTTAAAAATAGGGCAAGTGAAAAAGTTTCATAGACCGTGGAAGGGCCCGTATCGCGTGTTGAAGGTAACTTCAAAGTGCAATCTAATGTTGGAGCTTCCATTTCGAACCCTTATTGTGCACATAAGTCGTGTTAAGCCTTATCACGGTCCTGTTCCCCCCCCTGATGCAGTGAATATTGGTGATCGCCCCCGTGGACGGCCAAAAAGAAACCGAATCACCGCGCGAGTTCCGGAGCCAGCTGATCCGACCCCCCCTGAGTGGGAGGACGAGTGGGTGGAAGGTCGAGGGGGATCCTTGGTGACTCAAAGCACAGGAGGAGGTGACGTCAGCGCGGAAAGGGAGGACACCGTTGCCGTAGAGGAGGAGAAGTTCCTCCCCGCTTCCCCCTGTGTTGGCCATTCCCCTCCACCCCCTGTCCCTCATCAAGAAGACACTGCCTCTCCGCTCGAGGTGGAAGGAGTCGTCACCCCTCATCCCCCTCCCGCCCCTCCGCTCGAGGTAGAAGGAGTCGCCGCCCCTTATCCCCCTCCCCTCCCCCGACGTTGTCCATATCGTTTGCGACCGAGAAGTGGACGCGGTGAGTCATCCCCACCTTACGTGATTCCCCCGCCTGCATCCTCTCATCGCTATTATCTACGCCCGCGGGAGGCGCTGACACGATGGGAGGAGGAAGAAGAGGATCTGGAGGACCTTTAAAGTGTTGGGTTTGGTTGTTGTGGGTGGTGGGGTGTGGTTTGGACCCTACTAGGGGTCAAGAAGTGACACCATTAAAAAGTGGTATATTATTTGAAAGACAGCGAGATGTAATTTTAACTGAACATTCGTGGATGGTAGTAATAAATTTTGATCTGGGTGCCATGAAAGATGAGTATAAAAAGGTGAGACAAATTTTCGATGACGTAAGGGGTAGAATGGAAGGGGAAGTTAGGCAGAGTTTTAGTCGGGGGTACCTCTTGGCGTTAGAAAGAATGAATAGGGAATACCAACATGTCAAGGAGGAAATAGAAACATTAGTAGATTTGGTCGAGAAACGACGAAACAGACGGGGCTGGATCAATTTTGGGGGCCAAGTATTAAAAACAGTTTTCGGAACGCTGGATGAACAGGATCTCCACCGGATTGAGGAAAAGATCAATAAATTAGAGCAGGACGGTTTGGGGATTCGGGGAGAGTTGGACAATCAAATTATAATAATGGCGGGATTAGAGGAGAGGGTGACAAACAATACCCGATTCCTACGAAATTTAGTTTCGGAATTGATTAGCGAAGCGAACAATAGCCGAAAATTAATTCAGGGATTAGCAGAGGCCAACCGGGAGTTGAGGCAACTGATAGCGACCGAGGAGGCGTTGAGGCAGATTGGGCATGTTCTTGTAAATGTTAGGATTGACCTTGTGGGGCTAAGGATGTCGCTAGAAAACAGCGTGTATAATAGTCTTAGCAGTGCCTTGGTTCCCCCTGGAAAGTTTTTAGAAATTATTAAAAGAATTCGCGATAATATTAACCCTCCTCTCCATATGTTAGCTCCTTGTGACCACGAATCACTGTATTTTTATTACAATATGGCGACAGCATCGGCTGTAGTAGTCAAAGACCGGCTACGGTTAGTTGTAGAAATCCCTTTGGGAAGTAAGGATAGTATGTTTGAACACTATAAACTGAAGTCTTTCCCAGTTTGGCATCAGAAACTGATGGTTTTCGGAAAATGGAGGGTTAGGGACACATTGCTAATAAACGGGGATCGGTCATATTATTCAGTTTTAAATGAAGACGAGATGTTTGAATGTAAAAAGGGGCAAATTTATACTTGTCCGACTAAGTTTGTTTTGCGAACCGGGTCGTGGAAGAGTTGCGAGTATGATTTGTTTTTAGGAAGAGGTGCTGCTGAATGTGAAAGGGAAGGGGTTAATTTCACTGAGCCATATTTCGACCGAGTGAATCAAGGGTGGATTTACGCAATGCCAAGTCCATCCCATATCACAGTCGCGTGTCGGAACGCGGCTACAGCGAATAGGCCAGACTCTCGCCAACTTGAGGGGAGTGGGCTGATTACGAATGTCAGCCACTGTGACATAGTGGGAAGCAATTTTAAGTTATTAGCCAGTGGGTACCAACGGAGCGAAATAAAGGGGAAATTATTAGAAATAGTCCTTCCGGATGTTAGGATAGTCGAGGATGAAGGCAGCCTAGATATTGGAAACGACTCGAATCTGGAGGGTCTGCGAGACGAACTGGGACGGGAATTAATGACGCACAGGCGCTCAGTGGATTTTAATAAATGGGTAGGGAGACTGCGAGCAGCTAGCACTTCTACTCGTAATGGAAATTGGGAAATCATTGTGGGGTTAGGGAGCGCCATTGGGATAACAACTCTGATGTTATATTTGTACTGGAAGCGGTCGGCGCTGAGTAGTAATTGCGGCGGGAGAGCGCTAGAAAGGAAGAGGAGGAAAGAAGTAATTGACGCGAAGAATGTGCGCGTCACGCTATCGAGCTTGGAAGCTCCTCCTGAAGAAGTAGGAGCAGAGCCCGATGAAATAATTAGGAATTAGGTTGGGGTAGATTCAATGTCTTACAGGGGTTATTTTATTTTCATGTTCCATATCATTCCGCTAATTTCAAGAAAAAACACATTATTGGGATGAATAAGTTTGGTGTATATGTTTTGATAGTGATGTTGATAAGGGATTTCACTTAAACTTGAACATTTTATAATTAAATGAATATTGGTAAATGTCAAAATAACAGGTTTAAATGGACTATATGATAAAAGTGTTATAAACAGTCAATGTGCAATAGAAGAAGAATTTCTAGAACAAACTTCACAAGATATAACAACCAGTGCATGAATAGTAGTGAATTGTAGAGGGTGTTAGTTTGCATAGACTATGAATTGGGACTGTATGTGTGTAGTCATGTGTATGTATTTGTTTCCCTATGTCATTCCCATTCCATTTATTTTGTTTACCTATGTAGGTCATGGGCAAAACGATTGTGATGAGTCTTTATATTATTGGGTGAAAACTATTTTTCAGGGGCAGTGTTATTTTCTGGGTTGCATTTAAATAATTAATGTATAATCTGATTTTTATTTTTAGAACATTGGTTGACTGATTGGTTGTTGAATGAATCGCTGAATACAACATGTTATTCTTTATTATTCAACGATTCACTTTTGGGGGGAAGTGGTGTAAGCGTGCGCGCAGCGGTCAGCACTAGCGCCGCCCCGGTGTTGGTCTCAGCTGAAATGGTAGCCGCCGGATGTGGAATCACATTTAGGTGTGGCTCCTCTAACACCTGGCGGCGCCTTGCCGTGGGATCTTGCTTCGTGGGAAGATGCACGGGTAAGGTAAAAAGCTACTGCAATTGCCGGCCAATAGGGAGCCCTCGAGGGGGTCACGCGGTGACGCGGTGCTGGGCGCTGCGTGGTGGCAAGAGAGACTCGAGCAGTCTCGCGCGGGTGACCGATAACCATGTATTGTGTGTGCGTGAATAAATTGTAAAAGCAGAATTTCCGACTTGTTCCCTTACCGCGTCTTCTCCGGACCAAATCCTTTTATTTAAGCTAAGCGCTTACAAATTATAATTTTTCCTTTATTAAAGCATGTTGTGACTTGAGCTTTCGGCGCGGTATTCGAAATTTAGTAAAAAATTGTTATTTAAAATAAGTTTTCAAGTCTTTGGCTCGGAGTGACAATTTTATTTTTGCTAATTACCTTTTTCATAATATATATAATGCATTAGTATTTCACGTTTAGAATAAAATTATTACGCATTTAATCGAATAATTACATACCTATACCTCATACCAACCTAAGTTTAACGTAAATCTTTACACAGACAAAAATCACTACAGCAACCTTTAGACAATTAACGCCAAACGCCCCAAGGCAGGGGAACTAAAAAGGTGCGCGGACCAATAGCCAATCCCTGACGGACACTAACCAAGCAAGAGGCATGCGACGACAAAAATATTCATCCTCACGAGTGGAAATGAGAGAATGGGAAACGTGACCGAGAAAGGAACACGAGTAATTACATCTCAGTCGAGCCATAAGTGGTAACCGTGACTCCACTCGCATTCAAATACGCAATGTTTTATGGCGATCGAATCAGAAATCGCCCGGCATTCGGGCGGGGGAGGAGTAAAATAAGGAGGAGGAGGAGGAAAAAAAACTTCGGTGGACGTGCCATTATATAGATTGCAAGAGAGGAGAGAGTTAAAAAAATACACGCCGTCTCGTCCTCACAACGGTGCTTATCTCTTTCAATTAAGGTATTTTGAGCAGCATATCACTTCACATAAAATTCCATTAAATTCGGCCTCATTATAATGAAAAACATCTCATCTTTCCATGGATAAAAATAGCAGTGGCTCACTGAACTACGTTTTGAGATATTTTCCAAAAATTTCAAAAATTAGCGAAATTCTCAGGCGTTACCTTGTGGAAAACTTAAGTTTCAAACATTGTATTGTAAGATTCTTCGTTCTATTCAACACTTTTTATTTTGCTAAAATTGACCAATAAGTACTATGTACCACAATCACTTTTACCTCGATCATGGTATATAAGGCCGAAACCATTATAGATTTTTAGTCAAATAAAAACAGTGGAGTAGAATGAAGTGCCTCCTTCAACAATGTTTGTCACAAAAATACAAGCCGTTTTCCATGGCATCTGGTACGCTAATGCACTTCAGAGAGACTGAAATTTAAAAAATTAGGAAATTCTGACGATAGATTGCTCCAGAAATTCAGTGGTGTGTAGTTAGTATTCTTTATCAACTATTTTTTAAAACAAATGTGCACATAAATTACCATAATCCTTTGAACGAAATTGCCAGAAAAACTAAACACCTTCGCAAATGAAAACTGTATCCAGCTCAACGTTGTGGAAATACGTGACGTAACACCAAAAAAAAACTTTATACCATCCACAGATTAATTATTTATTTCCGACAAGGTTACGTCGAAATGTTGACATCATACGTTCACGATCCTGCTAATTTAGACTATTTGACCTGGTTGGAGATAGATAAAAAAATCTGTGGAAGTTACAGTTTTTTTATTGATTTTACATCAAAACCTTTGATTGCACAGGCGTTATCAGCGCACGTCATGTGGCAAATGAGTCAAGTTAAAGCCTTTTATACGTATACTAGTGGAGAGTGCCCGTTAAACTTAAATTCAACGGGAAGAAGATAAATTATAACTGTTTCACTAGGTAAAAAGTATCCCCATGATGTGACATGCAATTTTCAAATACTATTAAGTATACCTTAAAAAATTCACTAACCGCCCATGGAGAGGATAAGGATAAACATACACCTTAACAAAGGGAAAATAAGAAACCCTTGCACCGAATCAAAGCTTTTTCCTGAGAATAAATGTTATTGCGTAAAAACAATCCCTTTTAATTATTTTTCACGGTTATAGCAATTTTCGCTCGTCTGTGATATCATGTGCTTCCTCTCGTCCTTGTAGTTATGTCGTAGGAAGTTAAGTTTAGTGTATATTGTATTTCATATGGCCGTCACAATTTCCGTAAAAAATAATGCGTGAGAAATTTAGTTTAGTATATCTAAAAACGTTTATCACACCTTGTTTTCACAAATCTTAACAAGGTTATTCAGGTAAAATTTCACCGCTCACGAATTTTAAAGACTAATAGCCAGTCAATACATATCGGCAATCATTCGGTTGCTACAACAATATTATAGTATTTAGGCTGTCCAATTCCCTGCATGATTATCATTCAATCAACCACATTCCACGTCTCTGTCTTTCCTAGTAGCGTCCTAAATTATTTTCCATTGCTCAGGACGTGCTTTCCATATGGTATAGCGAAACTTGGTGTCACTCGGCAGCAGAGAGTCTGAGGTCATAGAGGATTAATCAAACGTTGATGGTCGGACAGATGTACGGAATGACATCCGCAGAGACCTCTGAAGGGACCCTAAGCCCCTTTGTCCCCCCTATCTTGTATACTTCACTCTACAAGACGTCAAGCTTCGCCCACGTGACTGCCGTCAAGTTTCGCTTCACCTATACTCACTATTCCCAGTTGATCCTTTACGGACCTTTATTCTCTATACTTACTTTTGAGACTCGGCATGAGCAATGTTATCGGTCGTCAAGGGGACGGTAGATCAAAAACGCAACATTTTGAGCAATTTGATAAATATTTTATCAAATGTTTCACGATTCTGAGCAGTAATCGTAATACGCATGTAAGAATAAAAATCTTTATTCTACTTCTTTTCGCTTAGTTCATCATCATGAATTCGTGCGCTCAGTATTTATAATTTAATCAACCAAAATAAAAATACTGCAAGCGAATAAAATGAGCTCAATACGTGCATTTCCTTATGGGAACTTGCGGACAGACAGACAAAGAAACTTTCCAGTTTGCATTAATAATAATGATATCTTTTGTTAATAAGAATTAATATTACAGTGTATACATCATACTTGCCACAGATGAATAAATTTAAAAATAAATATTCGAATACAGTCTCCATCACGACCAGAGAAAAATCTCCCTCCAACTGCCTCTACTCTCTGCTTTCGCAATAGTTGTCGTCTCGTTCTTTCGTCTCTCACACCATCACCGGCGGCAGGAGCATCCCTTAGGGGGGAGTAAAGGTAGCGGATGCCGCCGCGCGCGCCAGATCGGGCGGCCGATAAGGGAATCCCCGGGTGCGGGGCGCCCCATAATAAGGGCGGCTGTTGGCGGGGAGAACGGCGGGTGACGTCCTGGAGCAATCAAACGGCAACGAAGCAGAGTGGGGGAGAGAGAAAGCGTACTCTGCTAGAAGATGAGTGCGAGGAAGGGGAGTGCAGTGGCGTTCGTCCTGAGGAGATATGGACGCGCGGCGATTCAGAGGACTGGTAGTAATGGCTGGGGAGAAGTGTAGGGGGTGTCTGGGTGGACGGGGATGAGGGTGGAACAAGTTATACCCTTCCTCAATTCATTCATTATGCACTCTCTTATCCACCGTGCCACCCCTTAAAGCCCGTCGGGAAGGGGTGAAGGAGAGAATCCAGCCGCCCGTGCCAACAACTTCCCTCCTCTTTATAACCCCACGTCGCCCGCCTCCTACCTTTTCTCTCTCTACCTCTACCTGCAGATGGGGAGATAGAGTGCAATCAATTCAATATCTCCAAGAAAGAGAGAGAGGATAAGCATGGATGCTGCAGAGGAGGAAGGTAAAGGAGCATGAGGAAGTTTGCGTATGCGTGTGTGGAGAAAATCCGTGTACTTACAGAGGAGAGTGTAGATTTCGGAGGATGAAAGCTAGAGGGAGATCACGCAAGTTTATGAAATGGATTGCGGGAGAGTTGGATAGGATATGAGTGAATGATATCCTGGTTACTGACCGGGAACAAGGCCCTGAGATTCATCGCTTGAGGCCCAGGGGCAAATGATACGTGATTAAAGCAGTAAAATGATTGTAGCCATCATATTTTTTTCTGGTTACTGATCATTCTGCCGAGTTTGCCGTCATCTGAGTGAGCTCACATCTTCCGAGTGACATCTTCATAATGTGCGTCTAGCTTTGCCCTCTCTCAATCTCTTCCTCCTTCTACTTACAGGTGGGAGATACTGCGTAATCAATTCAATGCATCCAAGAGAGAGAACTTTTCTACAGGACGGATAATATATTCTTAGGTCAGAGAATACTTGCGAAACCTGGACAATGAAGAGGAAATATTTGAGCAAGGGTGCAGGCATGTGATGAATTTATTTATGATGAGGAAATCAGAGAGATGGTACAGTGAGAACCATAACAGGAGAGGATAGAGGTTAAGGAGTGGGGTCATGGTTCCTATTTTCGAGCTGTCGTTACCGCTATCCAAAACGCAAACCACCCTAGAAGGGTAATGCTTACAGTTACTGTCCTAAGAGCGCACTTCGTCAAAGAAAACTAGTGATTTGAAGCACGTGACAAAATATTAAGACTGAAAATAACGTCTTCGTTCTCTTAAGGGCAATTGAAAAATAACGATAACGCGAGCGCACACGTTATGGAGAACCGTGATTACGTCCCAAGTGGTTTTATCGTACGAAAAGAATAGGAATAGACCCAATACCGTGAAGAGTCCATTGAATGGAGTTAATGGGTAAGCGTCCAAGAGATAGACGTGGATGACTAAAATAAGTTGGAAAGAATACGGAAAAAGGGGAGAGTTGGATCAGAGGTAGATTCTCGAAATTCCATGATACACAAATCACGCGAATATAACAAACGGTAGTATGATTTCGCATAAGTATCGTATGCTATACAACCACTCAATACTTTCCAATCAATAATAAAGACATGCAGACAAAATGTTACTACTTGAGAAATTTGACTCGACGAAACCATGCGATAAAATATCTTCGAATACGATTATTATCGTGGCGTTTTGAGAATTAGACCCCCAGAGTGACAAGTGTAAGATGGTGGGAAGAGACAAGAAATCGGGCATGCTTGAGTATGAAGCAGACCCGTCCAGGGGATCGAGACGATTTGTTTGATGATCTCCGTGGGGGAGTTTAACCATCGATTATGGAAGGTAAGACATAAGAAATACGAGAAAGGTAGCGTGTGGAGGCAATCCATGTACTAATGAAGGAGAGTGGAAATTTTGGAGGATGTGAGAGCTAGTGGTAGATGACGCCAGTTAATCCTATGAATATATATAGTGTAAGAGTTGGTCTCGCGAAAGTTCCTGACCGGAACACGATTCTAGGATTGCTTCCTAGAGCCCTGGAGTGAATGACATGCACATAAGCAAGAAAATGTTAAAATGTTTGTTGACGCTATAATTTATCCAAGTTTCGAATCAGACTGCCGAGTTATCCACGATCATAGTATACGTCTTTATAGTGATACCTTTATGACAAACGCCTAGTGTCATCTTCTTCTCCCAGCTCCTTATATCATGTAAACTGTACGAAATCAATTCCTTATTCCCCCAGAGTGACAAGTGTAAGATGGTGGGAAGAGACAAGAAATCGGGCATGCTTGAGTATGAAGCAGACCCGTCCAGGGGATCGAGACGATTTGTTTGATGATCTCCGTGGGGGAGTTTAACCATCGATTATGGAAGGTAAGACATAAGAAATACGAGAAAGGTAGCGTGTGGAGGCAATCCATGTACTAATGAAGGAGAGTGGAAATTTTGGAGGATGTGAGAGCTAGTGGTAGATGACGCCAGTTAATCCTATGAATATATATAGTGTAAGAGTTGGTCTCGCGAAAGTTCCTGACCGGAACACGATTCTAGGATTGCTTCCTAGAGCCCTGGAGTGAATGACATGCACATAAGCAAGAAAATGTTAAAATGTTTGTTGACGCTATAATTTATCCAAGTTTCGAATCAGACTGCCGAGTTATCCACGATCATAGTATACGTCTTTATAGTGATACCTTTATGACAAACGCCTAGTGTCATCTTCTTCTCCCAGCTCCTTATATCATGTAAACTGTACGAAATCAATTCCTTATTCCCCTGCACGTTAAGTATTGATGCTGGGATGTAGGAATGAAAAGGAGCACGAGCAAGTTTGCACTCGGGAGGCGTGAGGACTGAGGTATAGAATGAATAGAATAAACCTTTATTATACTCTAGGATAATTCCCCTTGAGAAAAAAAAGATGGAGTAAAAGAGCAGCTAGGGAAATGACAAATGTAAAAGTTATAATATTAAAATCAGAAAAGTTATGAAACAATGACAAAACTGCTTCCTCCGTGTAGCAAAACTCAGGCGATACATGTGAAAAATTAAACTTTAATGATAAGCTATTCATTTAAATAACAATATAGGATTTGAGAATAATTTAAACAGAAAACTTGATGGAACAGGAAATGATAAATGTAATTTTAAAAATAGAATATAAATTAGAATAAAATATTAAGACAGGCTGAACAATTCAAGAAAGCATTCTTTCGAATGTTATTATAATATTCAAGAAAATATTATTTATTAGAAAGAATTACTATATTCAAGGAAACATTCTCTCTATAGTAGAGGAGAGATCATGTGAATTCATCAAATGCGCTGTTGGCTATGGACGAAATTTGAGTGAACGATGAACTGATCAAGGTATTCGTCTCTAAACAGGAACAAGAACATCACATCTATTCCAAGGGTAAATGAAATGTGCTTCTGAACGAAACAAATTAAGCAAAGAAATTATTGTAATGTCATGATTTCTTAAAGTTTTGAATCAGTCGGCCGAGTTTACCAATAACTGCGTAGATCATGTCTACCGTCGATAATAGCTGAGCCTTCTCTCTCATTTTCTATGCAAATGGGATCTTGTGCGCTATCGATCCGGGAGAAATAACATCTGTGCTGAAAAGTAATACCGAAAAGGACACGAGCACATTTGCGTGGTTTGAGAAAATCCTTGTGTAGGAGTGTGGAGATTTCGGAGGATGAAAGTATGAGGCAGATGACGGGAGTCACTAGAATGGACTTTTGCTAGGGGTATATAAGAGTGAATAATCTATTCATCAAGTTTAGGTTTATCAGATTACCTATCTCACCGCGATAAGAGCTTACATCTTCATATTCGTATAATTGCAACCCACGTCTTGTTTCAACTACTCTCCCACTGAAGATGGGAGATTGTGTGCAATCGATTTAACATCTCAAGGGGAGATAGAGGTTGTGTATCAACACTGGAGAAGTGATGGTAAGACGGAATAAGGATGGGAGCACTTTTATGTATGCAGGAAACCCTGGCATGTACTTGTGGAGGAGTGTGGAGATGAGACCTTGTGGGAAATCGCGCAGGTCTACTCAATGAATTGCGGGAGAGATGGCATATGAGTGAACGATACTCGCTTCCACTTTTGGTCCCTGACCGGGAGCACGACCCAAGGACAGATCCCAAGACTCCTGGTTTTAATGGCATGCACTTGAGAAGAGAAATCATAGCAGACGTCATAATTTTTGAAGTTTCAAATCAGTCCCCTAATTTTATCACAATCCGAGGTTATATCTTCATATTGCCAAGCTGAGGGAGGGAGGCCGTTAATAGTAGCAGCAGCACTGACATAGGAATCCAAAGAAAAAAATAACTCTACAGTACGAAGAAATCTTGGCGTACGAAGTAATCAGTAAAGGCGACTGACAGTTAAGGTAATTTTCAGCGCATCGGGATTATTGTCAAAGAGAATTTACTAATGCTTCAACACCTACGATGTCAATAACTTTTGTTTAATATTGACTTATGCGACCAAACTGCTACCCTAAAAAGTATTCGTAGAAATTGGTAAAGTTGCGGGAATACCGAGAAATTTCAAAGTAAAAAAATATGAGAAATCAATACCACTAAGAATCAGTTGGTGAATGTAAGAACTAACGTATTATAAAACTCATAGATTAAGCGAAATTGGTTCCGCAGTGTACTTTACGCCATCCCCAGGCAAGGTTATCAATAGCGCTGCATGCAGATTACCATATATCGCTGGCAGTTAACCAATGTGTCCAGTGAATACATTCTTGAACGAGCTTTGGTCGTAATTCGTCAAACGAGCTTATAAATCATGAAAATGTCTATCATGCTTATTAATGGAAAAATAACATTCGATACACGCATCCCATTAAAGCTATAACAAAAGTTGTAGCACGATGAACTACAAAAAGCAGGGATATCGGAATGAGAAATAGCATCGCCGATTGGAATGTAGCTCCGGACTCAACGCATGAATTTTCTGATGTGGATAAATTACTTCCTTTTGCCAAGTAATATAACCATTAAAAAGAAAGTGAGACTAAGTCCGGAGGGTAAGCGGTTCGCAGAGGCTAAAATGTCCGAAGAGGGGGAAAAGGCAAGAGATAAAAGCACAAAAAATGCCGCGTTGAACGACTAAGATTATGCAAATATTTATCCCCCGACTTTGGCTTGCTTACCTAAGGAGCAAACATGAATGGGGGACGAAAACATCAAGTCGGGGTTGAACAGAAGCTTTGGATTCGACGAGACGAACTAACTTCAATTGTCCAATTCTGTTCAGCATTTGTCACGGGGAGGTGACTGTCCATCACTCGCACTTCTACCTGTAAATTTCGTAAAAGGTTGTCAGTCTCTGTACATTCCCTTTTCCTTCTGTCACTTTTGAGCAAAACGACGCAACGATTTAAGATAGCAGTCAGGGGAACAATGCAAGGCCAAACCAGAAACCAAGGGAGTGATACGTTGATAAATATGTTAACATGCAGTTCGCGAGTTAAAGTACTACTGCTGATTGGTATTATTAGTACTATTAATTCATGAATAGTACGAAATATTAATTCATGCAGAAAATAAATTTATTCGTGAGACTTCAGGCGGGATCAGGCAACAGGCGAATGGTAAATGGATGGAGAAGTGTACTGTTTAGCCGAAAAAGAAAGGTGCGTCTGGAGGGTAGTAGGACAGAAAAGAATCAGGTGGATTGGAGATATCCTGAAACACAATACATTTGTCAAGAACGTAATCGAGGAAAAAATAGATGGGAAGATTCCACGAGAAAGACGAAGGGATAAGTAAATGGGCCGAATAAAGAGGGAAACGGGAACGTAGAAATGTCAAGATGTAATAGAGTTGGCAATGGATAGGGAAGAATGGAGGGTTCCTGTTGACCAATCTTCGAATGGAAACAATGATGATGAATAGGTGATATTAATAATGATAAGCAATTAAACAGAAGTACAGAGTCTAGTGAAACCAAACATCACTTATTCTCGTCTTAATGCCTCGACAGTCATTCTGACATGCAAAAACTATTGTAAAAATTAATGCGCATCTTATGCATCAGTTTTCGGTCTCAGATTCTCCGAGGAGGAAATCGGCTGAATCGTAGAAATAAAACGGGGGACCAAATAACCACGAAGGGAAGGAAACGCCATCGGGTCATTCCGCACCATTTCACCAGATTAAAAAAATAGTTGTTGCAGCACCATTTCAGAAAAAGTTTCCCCCTTCTTTATTATATAAGGCTAGCAGTAGCAATATTTCCTTCTGTTTTGTCTTGTAAATGACGCTGTAGACGTTAAAACCGGTCGACAGAAATAAAATAATTAGTGTAATTTTTTTTTCTTTGTTTTTGTAACAATGAATTCAATCTTCAATTTTCACGAAGTATCGCCACAATCGATTAATTTGATTAAACGTTGAGGTTTTCATCGACTTTGAGGGGCAATCGCTAAACTACCGGGTTCGGGAGTTGAAAACAAGAAACAGTCACCAAGTTACTATTTATTGGCCTTATTCACCATGTGGACTATTTTCTATCCCGAAATCTAAGAGTGGTTCACGTATCATATTCATAATATTTGTCGATTATCGCTAGTGAGCCAGAATGGCAAAAATATACTGTGGGATGATAATTACTGCTCTTAATCACCATTATACGCGCATTCTCCTCTTATGAATCCCACTCAGAAGTTAAGAATTTCACGATGATTAACAAAAAATAATTTACCAATTGCACCTCCCTAAAAACAACGAATGCAGACCTGCAAGAGAAACAAATAACCGAAAGATTTATTTACATTACTTCACTTTAAATATATGAAATATGATCATAAAAGACTACCTTTTGAAACGCATTTCACTTCATTTATGATTCCGTAATAATCTGAAATTTGTACTATGTTGGAAATAATCTATTGTAAAAAATGTTTCGTTGAATAGAACTTGACACTTCATTAAAAAAAGTTTAATATTTAAGGAAATAGGACCTGCGCAGTGAATGGTTTTCAACAACAGACATGTTTAAAATTATGATTGGAATTTTGTGATTCATTTATCAAACTTCGATGTAAATCTTGGTAGATATGACGTGTTATAGTGAGTTGTAATGGGGGATTTTGCCCAGAATCAACGACTTCGTTGGCAGTTCTTCATAAATTTCAAAACAATCTCAGAGTCAGATCTCACCAAAAGAAATAGTTGATGTTAGCCTAGTCGAACTGCCCTTGCTCCTTTATAGGAACTCTCTGCCTACTGAATATCCTTCCACGAAGTCCTATCCACTATTTCCTCCTTCGACGGTAACCGCGGTAACTCGTGAGTTAGCATCGGTCGCGAGTTTGTCCCTTCGTGAATTCAATCTCTTGCTCTTTCTCTCTCTCTCTCTCACCCTCTCTTCCTATCTCTCGATATTCGCCCTTAATTCCCTAAAGGAGTAGTCCCCTCCAGCGCAGCGGGACCCGTTGTGACGATTCCCGGCTTGAGAACTCTCCTTGTCCCTCGGGGTCTAAAACGAGCACGGTAATCCGGTTCCGTTATTCGCAGCAAATTGCAAAGCGGTGCTTCCGACAGGCGAGAAGTTACGACGAGAGCTCCACGTTAAAAACGGCTCGGGGAATGAGACGTTAAGGGTCGGCCGCATTGGTTTCGGTTCAATTGTTTCTTCGTGTAGACACCCAAATTAGGCACCGATATACATGGTGATTCACAAAGAATCTTCAATAAGGGGGCGGTAGGAAAGGTGATTTTTAAGCATTTATTATGTCCTATGAACAATGGGTAGCAACTGCTTAGTTAAGCAAGCTATGGCAACGAAAATGTTTTGTCAGAAACATTCAGTAGTCACCGTGAAACCGCTAAAAATCAGTCGATTATAACAATAATCATGTTATAAAACCTGTATAAGACTCCGATACAACATAAGACGAAAATTATTTTGAAAGCAGTAGAAAGAAAATTTAATTTTCTCAATTTTTGGTCCTTCAAAGTTATTCGTATATCTGAAATAAAATTCTCAAAAGTACTTTTTTAAAGGACGAAATTTTTCCAATTTCGGTTGCCATCTTAAAAATTGGAAGTTATTATAATAATCTTTGGCTGTAACGGAAAGATAAAGATCTTAAATACAACTTAGACAGGTTTCACTTAATAAATATTGGTAGAACGCATTGATTTTATGCATTTTAATTGTAACTTTAGCATTCTTCTGATAAAATATTTGTGTTACCATAGCTAGGTGACAAAGGATTCGCAACTCCGTGTTCGTAAGACAAAAATGCTTAAAATCATCAGCCCTAACACCTTCTGAAGTATTTCAGGCTCATCATGAATCACCTTAAATATCTATATTACTCTAGACTGAAAATCTATGCATACATGATCCACCCCCTAATAGCTAATACTGGAATTAATTCAGTGACTGAACACGCAAAAAAACGCACCCACATTATATATGAGAAATGTATCCGAAAGATGGATGATGCTAAAAAAATAATTAGCCTAGATAATGATGTTCATTTAGCGGCTAAGGATACAATAATATTTTTTAAACGATAATCAGACAAAAATGTTATATTGGTTCATTAAAGAGGGACATATTCAGAATAAAACCATAAAGAAATATTTCCTGAAGTTCTTCCTCCCTCAGTAGCAGTTAAAATTAATATGATGAGATAGAGTCCAAAGTTTTTCCATGAGGACTTAGCAATTTCAATTAATAAAGAAATTACTTTATCTAACTCACAGATTTGTCATTTAAAAAGAAAAAAAGATGATGATGACCTAGGCTAACTGAAGTATCCTGTATTATCATCAGGAGCAGTAGTTGACTTTCGCGCAGATATTGTCCTTTTTTAAGTGTTCTTTCCAATCGAGAGAGGCTGGAGGAAGAGAAGGCTAATCAGCCATCCTCACAAATACTACTCTTCCTACGGATTCATAAATGCAACTTAAGTGACCACGCTCGTTATTGGTGCTGTGGTTATGTAAGAGGATAATAATGCATACACGCGCTTTATCATTATTGAGTTCCAAAGTTTCTGAAAACGTACTTTCGTAGCCCAAATAGCTTCTCTTTAGCCGATTTTACTGATAGCTACTCTTAACTCATTCGTGGCCACAATTTATATTATCGAGTTTTTTTTCATTGAAATCTGCATATATTGGTGAGAATATATTTTAAAGACCATTATTCGATCAACTTGATCGTTTTCAAGAAAAGCGGTGGGTATTTAAGTGCCATTTGGTCAAAACTCCTGGAGGAGGGGAACTATAAAGAGAAGAGTCATTGCAATATCTTCGGAAATATAGTTTTTAAGCTGTTGACCAACATTTTTGAAGTTTAAGCATGCTTTTTGCACCTTTTTTATGCTCAAGGTACACTACAAATACTTACACTGCATTTTTATTTCCATCTCCACGAAAAAATGAGGGAATTTGAACATAAGGGTGGAAAGTACCTACCATTTGGGCATGAATGGCTGGAAGCTCTACCGCGACTGAGAGTCGAAATACACTGTATTCCGCCTTTTCGTTAATATGGTTTAAAAGTACACTGCTCTCACTAATTAAATGCCGTAGTTTATAAAAAAATAAGATATATCCTAAATAGATTATTCGACGGATATATTTTTGAATGATACATTTTCCAGCAGAAAAAGCCAACTGTTGCGTAATTTCTATTTAAATTGCGTATTTTGACTTCGTTTTTCGTAGTTATTTGTTATTAACTACAAAAATACGACGGATTGGTACCTTAGTTTAATAACCATTCAATTTCTTGGGAGAACTCACATCTAATTGGTAGTCTTCGTACAAATGTCATTTATAAAAAGATAGAAAAATATCTAACATTTTTCCACGTTTCACCCATTCTCGCATTTGACACCATGTAATTTCAATTTCAAATAGTGAATCGAATAGCTTGGAAAGGTATGATTTCATTGTTCACAACAAACAGAGTAGGTATGCGTTTCTATACGAATAGCCAGAGCATGAATAAAGAAAACATTTACGCCATTTCACGATAGAACCACTTTAATGTGACTCTGTCTTCAGGATCACTTAATCCAGAGCTTTAGAAAACTGAAATATATCACCTTTGAAGTGCGTTTTATAAACAGAAACAAAAAATAGGGTTTCCAGGCTAGTTTTACTGTAATTTATCCTTAAAAGTGTAAATTTTAACATGGGTTCCTAAGGAGATTGCTTAGATGACAGCAGAAAAACGGAAATTTGAACAAAAAAGGATGTCAAAGCTTGTAATTAAAACTGTTAACAAGAAACGAGAAGTCCTAGGAAATTAAATAAAAATAATGTATAGGAATCTTACCACCTATTTCTTAAATTTATTAGCGAATTACTGCCATAATTGAAGTCAAAATGCGGTAGTTCCATACAAGGGACGCTGCAGTTGGCTTCTATGGCTGGACAATTGTGGTCATTAAGAATATATTCGCGGAATAATCTGCATATTTTGTACTTTAATTTAAGCTTTGATAAGATAACCCATTTCATCAGGATAGGCAAGATTTTTTAGACCAAATAAATAAAACTCGGTGAATTAGTATTTTTTGGCTCACATAGTCAGTGTAAAGCCACCTTAAAGTTTATGACTAGGATCTTGGAGTGACGTCCACCGCCGTACATTTGCTTGACGTAATCTTCGACCACATGTCCAGATGGCGCTATGCGCCAGATTCAATTGTTTGTTTGAATCCGTGCGTGTGGGGCCGGTGATAAAAAAATTTGTGGATAGAGTGTAACAATGTATTATAACTAAATATAGTCCAGGCCCGAGTCAAGAGAAGTTTGGGCCTTCCTGTGGCGACAGAAAATCCGACCACGAGATAACGTATAGGTAGCACTCAAAAGGTTTTGTGCGTGGCACTCAGAGAAAATGATAATTGAAACGGACTATTTTTTAAAGGTTATGCATGTTTTATTACAGTGAAATTATAGTATTAATAATAAAACAGTGATAATATCGCGCAGTGACATGAGTAAATTGTTTCACTGGTTGTGATCGGGTGGATCGAAATAATACGGCAATAAGTTAATTATTACACCAAAGTAATAGGTATCGTTGCTCCAAAGCTCTGTTTACCATTGATGCTTATCCTAATAAAAAATAATTGCTATTACCTGAAATCATAATCTATCCTTCTCCTAGCTTATTATTTTTCCTTAAGAAAGGTCAACATATAGGTGAAGCACGCGCCCAGTAAGTTTTGCTAAAACTTTTATACAAATGCCGCACCCAGCTGGATGGCTGTCTTCAGCTGGTTTCAGGAGCGTTAGTTTCTAGCAGAGAGGTAGAGTCGCTGGTCTGGTAGAGAGTCGCTGAAATCAAGTAGCTCAACGAGTATAATAGCGACCGTGCTGTTAGCCGACACGCTAGTTCAGTACCACACGATACCGTAAAGCTATCGTGCTAGCGAGCACCCTCCAACTTGTGATGGATCAAGTACCGGGCGATACAGTCTTCAGTTGAGAGAAATAGAGCAATACGTCGTTTTAGCAACAAATACTTGTTACGAGAAAGATAATAAGATGAATGAAATTTAGCCTTTACCATCATAGCTTTCATTGAACATTAGAGGAGATATCTAAGTAGGCCTGGGAAATTAGGTGTACCTACTATCCTCTCATACCGTCGATCTGACTGCATTGAAAATGGGATTTATGAAGAGTGGTATTAACAATACCCTGCTGTTTTGTTGTGGTTGTCATAACACGATGAATGACGACCCCCTGATATTCCAAGGGTATCGTATACGTTTATTTATAATGGGAATGCTCTCAATCCATCTGTTGGAGAAACAAAAAATATTGGCCAATTAGCCGGCATAGTCGCCAAGCATCTGTTTCAACGAGTTGTTCCAAAGGATTGATCAATCGATTCAGATGCTGATCCACCCAACGCTATTCATGGCTCGGTTGATTAATTTGAATAGTGTTGACGATCGTTTTGCGGCTCATTTTTTCCCTTCGCCGAAGGCTGAATGCTCCATGGACCGGTTCTGAGCGATTGGTGAGGTGGTAACATGATCCTTTCTTCACCAATGTTGACATGAATGCTCTTGAGGAGATATGATCCTTCTCGATTTGGTGGGAGTGTTGGTGCAGAATAAATATATAGTAATAATAGTTGTTCCTCAAGTCTCTACGTAAGTGTAGAACTAATGAAAAAATAAGGTAATATTTTGGCGTTGTAACTGTTTCAATAAAGTAATAACTGACGTTTCACTTGGTAAGTTTTGATACTGATGTGTTAAAACTCTTTTTCGAACCAGTCGAAAGAATTAAGTCAGGAAATTGAAAGTGCACCTTTATAGCCTAAATCTAAAAAAAAACTTCCGTTGGAATGCCAAATATTGAATATTAAGATTTCAGGAATAATGATGGTTTGATTTTATTTTATATTCAAGAACCACCGAAAACAGCTCTTATTGGCCTTTATATCGGGGTATTAACAATTAATATCGGACGAGCACACACAACCATGCCCTGGAAGGTGAAAAATCCCCCCCAGGCGGGACTCGAACCCGCGACCTTTGGGTTAGCAGGCGAGGACATTACCCCGCCGCCACCGTTATCTGAAGTAAATAAAATATCAAAGGTCTTGTTTCCAGGGTATGAACCATAGTTTTACAAACTTATCTAAAATTGGAACTGTGCCCGGCTGTGGGGAAATATATGGCATGCAAAATTTTGGAAGCGTGTTGGATCCAACCTTGAAATAAAAAGAATGGGTTATCAGGGCGTTGGCGACTTGTGCTTGGATCCTTGCGACAGTCATGTGGTGCCTTTGCATGGACCATCGGATGTTGATCCCAAGCTTTCGGGTTGAACAACCCTTCTCCGCTAGAGGGAACTTAAGCATCGGGTTGGAGATCTACCTCCGTGACGGAGTAGGGTGCAGCAAAGGAAAAAAATGTTTCGAGTTCTGAATAATGAAGAGGAAGGCGCTTAGCGTAGGTCATGGCCCAATGAAATCACGTTCCGAATTCTGGGGAATATAAATACAGGGAAAATCCAAGAATACGACGCGCAATATATAAGTCATCCCACGACATTAATGCAAATTTTATTCGCCCCAGCACCCTTCATAGCATCAGAATTGATAGCATCGTGAAAGAATTCCCAATCGTATTGAATTTTCATTGAAATAGGCGGAACTGAGTTCTCCAGGCCTCCGAATGTCTGACAGACTGGCAAATGAACTCCTAGGGTAAACTGAAGTGCAACTCCAACTCAGGAAAAACGTAGTGCTCATGCGTTTGTTTTGCGGTGCTTAAAATTAGTATGAGTAACGGATGTGCGTCCAATGGGATTGAAAGACGCTTTTTAAGCTGTATTTATACCCAGCAAGCTTCTTTCATTGCTTCAGTTATGTTAACATAAAACATTAGAAAAATTTCATGAAACGACGAACTCTGAGATGGAAATGCAACCATGATATTTCAACTACCAATGCAAGGTAAGATATGCATGTTAGCAGTTAAATGAAAAACTCAATGGCACAGAAGTGGTAAAGGAACACAGAAAGCATTTCGAAGTATTTTCGTTATGTTAGTAATCATTATAAATGAAAATACACAGTACTTTTATGCAAAATATTTTATTGAACGACGCGTTTCACCATTTTACGGCTACGTCAGGTACAGAAAGTTTACCAGAAGATGCTGTAAATCGGTAAAACTCGTCGTACAATAATACATTTTTGTAGAAGGTACTATTTTTTTTTCATTAGTCATGAGTACTAACATAATGAACTTCTACGAAGTGAAGCCTGCCACTGTCGTTACTTGCCCAGCGAAGCTATGTGAGTAAACCCTTATTACATATGATTAAGAAGTACTGCCATAGGAGATTGTATATTGATATTATAATTTAAATCGGAAATCATTAAAATTTTAAAACTAAAACACTTTGAAGAGTATTTATTTAGGACTAGCTGAAGGTACCCGTTGAACTTCAACGAATGTGAAAAACATTGAACTTATTTTATAAGAAAACCACAAAACCTGAATAATACTGTCATCGTGATCATTTGAGGTGTTCGTATCCTATTTTGTTTGTTGTGATTCGTTCGTTTTCCCTTTCGTGCACGGAGAGTTGAGTGATTGTTTGTCCTCTTTCAAACACGGGAAAACCCAATAATGGGCCACGAAGACTGATTACTACTTAATAAATATCACCTAGGTTGATAGATGGTAACCTCGTCCCTCAAGTTCTCTTGAGCCGTCTTCTAGTTGAATAACAGCTTGAGCACTTCCCTTGTGTACGTAAATATATTTGCATTCAATGACTTAATTGAGTTCCGCCATTCACCGTTGATATGTGCGTTGAGTATCTTAATCAGGATAGGAGAGTAGAGTATAATCCAGCGGTTGACAACGTCAGAAGGAGAATTTTCAATAGCAGCGATGTTTATTTGTCCTATGAATTCTTCAATACCCGGACTATGCCTTTGGCATAAAGGGTGGCTATATTCATTGTTTCCTAAATCATAATCATTGGTTACAAAATTAAAAATCTATGGTGATCAGTCTTAGTGCACTTGCCAATTTTCATGCACCGATGACGTCCATTGCGTAGAATATCCGTTCTTCTTATGGGTAAGAAGCATGTAGTGACGCAATTATAATTTTCGCTATCTTAAAACAGATTGAAGTTTCGAAATGGATGGCTCAATATTTGAACCAGATTTTTAGCTGGTTACTCGTCAGTAGGTTTGGTTAGGATGAAATTTGTGCGGTTCTTAGCGTAATCCGAGAAACACCACGGGGAGATTATCATGAGATTGCTGGTAGGCATGTCTTTGAGCATCCAAGGCTAACCTATGTCGTTTTTCATGCAAGGACTCATTTTCTCGCAAAGAAGACATACCTCATGCTTTCGAAGATTTTTTCAAAAGGTTACCCTTTATTCTATTAGGCATGTTTATGGATATATTTTTAAGTCCATGGAGGGGAAACACAGAGGCAAGTGAGAGACTCGAATAGGCAACTCCATGATTGAGTCAATGTAAGTAAACTGCGTTTTAACACGTTTAAGTGTATATAAATAACTCGTAAAGTTTATGTGGGAATTGGTCTAAAAAACAGTTCGAAATCGTACTGAGAGGCAGACGGTTCCACTTCGTGTAATTCATCTGAGTATTAAACTATAATAAACGACGCCGTGTTTGTTGTAGCAACAGAGGCATTATTAAAATTATTATTCGCTGCACGTAAATATTCTTCCACGTTTAATTCCTTTATGTGTATCTTTTTATACATAAGTATTCTCTCGTATGCAGTTCCCTTATGAGAGCTACTTTGAGAATAGACATTGAAGAGTATACCTGTAAATATGCATTGAATTTATCGATTACCCCCCGAAGCAATCTACCATGGGGCCCTTGGGACTCTGGGCCCTTCTTATACAAATTTTCTTTCTACGTGCTATCATGGGCCGGCAGGAAAACTTTAATGCCAGATGCGTGAATATCCTTTGAAATTCAAATCTCTGGTTGTCAAGGAAATATGCTATTGTTGATTTCAGAGAAAAATGTGAGATGTTTCAGCTATAAACATAATTTTCAGAGAATTACGAAGCGTAAAAGAAAATCGATTGAAAGAATTAGAAACTTCATTTATTCAACCATCCGATCGAAAAAATTCCAGCCCTCTATCTTGAGTGAAAGTAATTTTTAAAAGCAAAAAATACAACCATTGCACCAAACCCAATGCTTAGCATGGACCACAAGGGACCCCCAGAGGGGGCCTTTGGTGATCCCTGACGGATTTTTAATGTAGCCTATGTTTCATCCCGGTACATTTTCTAACTACATAGAAAATTTCAGCTCAATCGGTTCAGTAGTGTTTGCGTGATTGAGCAACAGACTGACAGACAGACAGACAGACACCATTCAATTTTTATATATTAGTATGATAACGCATATATGGGAAGCATCTGTAGCGACTTATTGAATGTAGGAGAGTTCCATTCTCATTGTATATTTTTCTGTAGGTAGGACAGTTATAATTTGCATCAAAAGGCCTCTTTCTTATTAATGTGATCTTGATTACGTGCTCTTACCGGCGTAAGTACGGAGGTACGAATCTTTAAATAAGTTATCATTAGGCTAACGCACATATCCAAACTTCTTCATTCGTTTGCAACACTCCGTATTAGACCAATTTCAATGATATGCTACATTTTCTCTCGAGAAAAAAGTTCAAGGTTTTAAAGTTATAATACTTCAAAGCCATAGGAAAAGCTTGCTTAAAATGGCTTATAGATATAATTCATTTTACTCCCCAGGACGTTGTAATACTTGAAGCTTGCCTCGCTCGTAGAAGCCTTACGTAGGAGCAAGGCGACGGTAGTAAAGAAATAGATGAGGAAATGGACTCAAATCGGGATAGAATGGAGGTTCTACTTTCCAGAGGAGGAAGCGGAAGAGTTCCTAGGGTTATGGGAAGAGAGTGGGAGAGCATGGACTGTAAGAGGAGGGTGGATAAGGTGAATCTGTGCCCAGTTAAGAGGGTGGGAACGGCCGAGAACGGAGGGAGACGAGTGGGATTTGCATTTGATCGAATAAGGGAGAACAATGCGACGGTCGGGACTCAATCGGGGGACGCGGGGGTCGGATGGAGGAGGTTGGGAGGGGAGGTGAGATGAGGTGAAGAGAGGAGGACGCCGAGGACTCCCAAGCGCGGTAGCACACGATAATGCAAATGCTCCTCCCGGGGTGGGGAGACCTCAACGGGTGAAGATGCGGGGCGTTTGCCCAGGAGAGGCGGGGCGCCCGCCGGGTGACACCGGGGTCAAGCCGGTGGCCGATTCGTGATCCTCTCGGCGAGGCTATAGGGGGTGGGGAGGGGGTGAAAGGAAAAAATAGGGGTGGCCTCCAAAGGGGAAGAAGAAGGAGATTAAGACACGGGGGTAGAGCCCAGATCCCACTAGCTGGCTGCCCCTTTCGCCTGAATCAGCCTCTCTAAGCGCAACTCTAAAACATATTTAGAATTTTATAACAGGGACTCAGTTGCATTTATAAGGGAAAAAGTAAAATAAAAGCAGTAGCAAATGTTAAAAATGATCACCATGATGCGACGGGAAAAATGCACGTACCATTTAGGATACCGTAAACCATTTATTAGCCACCCAATTTGGAGAATGGGGTGAAAAATACCCAAACTAAAATCACAATATAATTTTAATATTAATCTCATAAACTAATTCACAAAGGCATCAGGCATTTAAGTTCCCATAGAGCTCATGCTGCGGTTACCAAGGAAATTATGAAATATAAACTTATACATTTATAATTGTAATTATAAATAAATTAAATAAATATATTAAAATAAAATTATAATTGTATAAATAGTGGGAAAAAAGGGGGATTTTGCAATAAAAAAATTAATTTCATAAAAAAGCGAAGTGAATAAAAATGGCGTGACTAACAGATAAAGAGACGGTAGACTTCAGTGAATTAGAAACACACATCAATTTTAAATTATATTGAGGAAATAAGATAGAAAGCAACATGGGTTATAGAAGAAACTAACATAAGTGTTTTGCAGTGATAAATATTGCTCTTTATCTTGTGAAAACGATCCACTCAACACGGCTATCCCTTGAAAATTGTCCAGAAATGTCGCATGAAATACTATAATTTTCACGAAACGTTTTTGGTTCATATCCATTTAGATAAATTATTATGATTTTGCCATAACTTGTTCAGCAGTACAAATATTTTCGGTGTGGAAGCTACAAAACTCTTAAATTTACTGCGGGCGGCTATGGATTTTAGCGCAGAGTGAATTCTAATACTCTCCCCTGCGATTGTACAGTATGGTTACATACCGTCTCTTCTTTTATTCACGGGTGGGGAGAAATCTAAGTGAATCACATAAAGGTAGCAGCAAAAAGAAGTTATTGGAAGAAATTCAACAGTCACTACGGGAAATACATGGAGAGAGAGAGAGGGGGGGAAGTAGAGCCTAGCTCGTACCGGATGACTGCCTCTGTGGTCCGCATCAACCTTTCTTCATCTTTATGAAAGTCTTATCCGGGATGGAATAGAGACTTTTAATCAGCAGATGGAGAAAATGTCGTCGGTGGCAACAAAGATTGAAATAGACAATAACTTTCGTCGTAGCACCCGAATAAGACACCTGGTTTTTGTGAAAAAAACTCACCTCACATGAGTCTGCCGAGGTAGTCGTCCATCAACGCTGATCAAAGAGCTTCTCGCAAATTATTTTTAGCTCACGTACGTCTATGTAAATTACCGTGGTATCTTAACAGTAAACTCTTAACTCGTGACAATTAAACGTACAAATACGGAAATGACAATCATGCACCATTACAACTGAACCACTACGAAATTTATCCGTTCAAAAATAATTAATACCTTGCAGAGGAAAACTAAAAAAATCACAAATAATATTCGCATCACAAATTAAATAGTTCAATTCATTCATGCCCAACTTATAATTATAGCCACAAAAGCTAAATCAGCTAAAATATTTTGTCAAAATAATAAGACAGCTAAAACATTTTGTCAATATAATAAGTCAGCTAAGGTAGCCAAGTCAATAAAATATTTTGAGAAGCTATTATGATTTAAATTACATATAATGGAATAAAGCGTTATAGCTTCATCTTCATACAAGCATTTTTTTCGAATGACACTGCGAATTATAAGTCGCTTGTGGTTAATGAAAAAGGCGTGGTAGCTAGCCGACTATTTTAATATCTATTTGTGTACACATCAATATTTAGCCTCTCACCTTACTAATAGGTGGTTTTAATTATAAAATTAAGGGTGTGGTGCAATGCAATGGATGTAAATATGATGACTCGCAATATACTTGCATTCAAAAAGCTAAAAACCTCGAAGACAAAATACCTCGTGCAAAGAAGATAAAGTTGCCAATGCATACAGACCCATTGCGCTCTTTTAAAGGATAGGGATGAAGAAATGAAGCAACATATGTTATGACAACATCTAACCCTTTCCCGGCGAATAGTATGTGTAAACTACTCGGGGTGTCCACCTATGAATACTTTAAACCGGTAGAGAGACCGAGAAGAGTATACATTATGTTATAATACTTCTCCCTCGATTCGCACACAAGGCCCGGCGATTGCAGTACATTTACCTCCAATCTAAACGCTAGACTAGCACATCCGGCGGAAGAGCGGAGATGCTTTAAGGGAAGAGGGGAAACCGCGGAAGCATCTTAAATCAAGCAGCTCGTAGTGGCGTAGCAGTGGGATAGCACGAGATAATGGGATCTGTCTGAGAACAACCCAATCAGATTAAATCTTTGGAGGAAAGAAAAGTCTCCCTTCCAATGGGAGTCACATAGCAACCTCTCTAACCTCAAATATCTCATGAGACTCACATATATTAGAAGCACATGTGATAAAATCTACAAAAAAAACTCTGATGATATGGGTACATTGAAGAACATGAAATAGTTAAAACGTTTCATAAAAACGTTTTTTTTCGTTCGACCGTAAAACTTTTATTTGGAAATTTCATCTTTTGCACAATTATTATCATGATCGATTAAACCATCCATCGACACTATACAGCAACCAGCATGCAATGACGTCTTCCTAATTAGTTGAAATGATTCCAGAAAGCATAGAGTCCACCTACCTACATCTACCTGCATGTGCCTACATGTACCTACATCATGAATTTTATCGGTAGTGGAACTCATTAGCGTTTTTTCATCCAAATATCACCCACATAAATTTCCCACAGAACGAATATAAATATCCTACAGTTGCAAGTAGTATCAAATTAGATAATGCTTACTTTGAGCAGTTTTTTCACGAATAAAAAATAGAAGAATATAAAATGAACAGGAGGAGTGAAACGTTGAAATGAAGGAGTGAAACGAAAAAAACGTTGTATCGAAAATAAAATAAAAAGCATTTTATTAGCCTTCAACCACTTTACTGTTTAATACTGTCATAAATGGCCTCACAAACATTTTGGGGACGATAGTGTCAAATATTTATGACTTCCACAAATAACTAAGAAGGTGGATGTGTGGTGTACCGCAAGGATGTTAAATTACCTGATAAAAGAGATATTATGGGAGGAATAATAAGATTACTTATTGATTTGATGTATAGTGTGCGCAGGTAACTTCGTACGTTAATTTTATCCAGTCAAGAAACAATAAAATAGACGATTGAAGCAATAACTACTGGTACATAAGCTACAAATTAAGTAGTACCTCCAATCCAAATTAGGAAAAGAGTTTCATTAACTTAATAATTATCCGTCCTATCGCTTAATATGTGTGCAACCGACCGTAATAGGATTCAATAATTCTGTTTTCCTCGTCCAATTCGAGGTCACTACATAACCACGGCAAAAAAAAACAAATAAATTTAGACGCATCATATAAAATAAACAAAACTATTTCTCATTGCGGTAAAAGTAGAAGAGATAGGGTTAGGAATGAGTGGGTGCTGAAAGAACTTTGAAAAATGCTCCGGAATAGGACTTGTATGATAAGAGCGTGCTTCGTAGGTTTGGCCATGTTGAAGTAATGCGTGATAATAGATTAAAAAAGCAGATATGTGATTGTAGAGTGCATTGTTTAAGAGGAAATGGTAGCCTCCTGCCACACGCCTTTGTAAATTCTCACGAAGTACAACGTCGCTGTACATCGAGTTGTTAAAGCTCCGATAAGAACCGAAAAAAGGGAATTACCAGGAGATCGGAAGAGATAGGAGGGAACTAGTTAGGCGCGAAGAGTGGGGAGTGAGCAGACGGAGAAGCATGGACTGGGAGTTGTTTATAACGCAGCGGTCCAATCGCGTGGTTCCAACGTATTTCTCCCTAATGCTTCTTCTTATACTCTCCTTCCTCACCTTTCGAGAGAATTTCTTTAGGATATCTTCACTCTCTGATTTATTTCCCAGATTGAGCGCGACTGCTGCTGGGTAATTCGATAAGACATAATTTTCTCCCAAACGAACGATTTGTGTGCGTGAATAACTTATATCCATTGATGAAAATCAAGTTTATCACTGCCTTTTTTCAATAAAAGGAGCAATTTTCCATTGCCTGAATGGGAAACTAAATAATTACCGCTTGAAAAATTCTATAAAATCATCTAACTTTTTTTAGCAGACATAAACAGCTAGACAGAACTATATGCATCTTCCGCAATAAGAGAAAGAAAGGAGGTAATAGGCCAATTATAGTTAGTTTTCTATTTAAAATGCGTTTCGTCAATGACTGAGTTTTAATAATTTTGTTAGTGTGTCCTTCGATCAATACTAAGGCAAATGTGTTCTTGCTGGTGGGATAAAAAGGCAATAGGAGAAATTTATTTTGTAGAGAAGGAAATGAAGAGAGTATAAAAATTTATGGAAAGAAAAATATAAATAATCTGGACACCTGAGATTAGCTACAAAAAGGTGAACACAATAAATCGTGAATACCACATTAACGGAAAGCCGATAACCAGACTTCATCACTTCGAAACGACCAAACCTAGATAGAGATAAGAAGGTGTTAATATTCAAATATTACTTGCGCCTAGCAAAAGTACGTAAACGATCTCCGTTGTAATCGAATATCTCGTCATGGTGCCACTACGAACTTCTCTGTTCACATGTATTCCACCAACACTCCCAAGTTGCTGGTGATGGGCAAACGATGACCAGAGCAATGTGCGAGAAACTTTGACGTTTCCTTGCACTTATATAGTTCAGGATACATTTTAAAATTACCATGTGACAAGTGGCAGACATACAATTGAGTGACTAACATCAATAAGTGAATCAAAACTTAAAATATTTACTAGTCTTACATGTAATAATTTCGGTTCTGAGGCATTATTTTGACTGCCTATTGTTTTTTACGGCCACATCTCATAGAACACTATTACGGTTCCGTTACATTATCATGTTTCGATGCATTTTTCTCATACATTCAACTAATTTCCCCACAAAGCCAGCAAACTTCCTTAAAAGCTCAGCTTTCCTTTCCTTTGATATTGTTGGAGCAATTATCTTCATTTTAATCTCGAGACTGAATCTTAATAACCGCCACAACTGTCCTTCAGGAAATAATCGCATGAATTGGCGGTACCAACTTGAACAAATCATCCAGATTTATGTTGAGAAAAAGACTAACTATAATTTACACAACATTTATTTCCCTGGCAATATGCGCGTTTCACCACACTGTGGATGCCAGCGAAATAATGTTTGTGGAAATTACAAATTTGGTTGCTTTCTCAACATGGATAACCATCCCCGATGCCAGGCCTGATACCCATCAGTTCAAGATCATCCAAAACCTAAAGTCCGATTGTATATAATGTAGAACCTTCTTATGGTTTAACCCAGCCGTTTACTAACTGAAATTGATTACTACTGAGCATAAACTTAATTATGATAGCGTTGGACTGAAAATGTGAAATTAAATTTAAATAAGGTAGGTACTTCATAACTTTCTCTAAACGTGAAGATTTTATCTTAAATCATTAAAAATTCACCGTGAATGGAACTTGAAAGAAGTGAAAAGCATTAGCAAAATACGTAGGGTTTTCTATGAAACTGATATTTCGATTGAAGCGCGGGGATATTTATTTGACGTTTGACAAGCGGATATGAGCCGACATATTTCGCTCTTGATGTAGAACACGTCTACTGATATTGCGCGAGTAAATAATTCATATGTAAAGCGAGCAAGGAGCGTTGGTAGCAAGGAAATGGTTCGAATAAAACAAGTAAGGACATTGTAATCGAGTTTGAGCAAAAGTGAGACGGCGAGGTAGTCATAAGATAAGTAGGCCGATAAAAGATTTCAAAGCACGGAAAACTGGTGCGGCCTGAGGGACTGTTCCCGCACAGCAATCATGTAACATCAAGACCAGTTATGCCATCTCTACCGCTGATGAACGAAGCGAATGAAGGTATGGGAGCAGCACGGGAAATCAAGATATTCCTTCAAGAACGGCGAGATGCGTGGAGTGAAAACCACTATACGGGAGCTCAGAAATAGGAGTGAAAGAGATGGAAATCATAGAGAGTGGCAGACGAGATTGCAAATGCAGTAGAAACGGACATATAATGAGGGTTTTCTTTACTCGAAAGAAAATGTAACGGGATACAATTAAGATATACAGTAAAATACGGCAAAAAACTATATGAAATCGAGCAAATAATAGACATTTTGGTGACTGTTGTGCCGTATTGTGCTACATAGCGTGCAGGAAACGGCAGTTTTAAATTATTTATTGCTTCATAAGTAGGGAACTAATGCAAATATGCATAAAATCCCGAGTTGGCAACAAGGAAATGTTTTTTTTTAATTGCTGAAGCATCGTAGTTGAGTCCGGGATCAGCATTAACATCTTATTTAGATCGAAAATTACAAATAACGACGAAAAATCCGCAAATTCTAAAAATGGCAGCAATAATTACCTTAGTGACACAGTTAAATAAGTCTTTCAGAGATTATCGCACTCCTACAATACGGTATTACTTTATCATATATTTGAATAGCGTGCGTGGAGCGAATGAAAGTAGAGGAGCCAGAAGACAACATCACCAGCGGCCGGTGGTATCCGGTCTGGTAACAATCAGTTAAGTTGGCACATGTTAATAATAAATGTATGACGATATTTATATACCTATCTACATTACAAACTTTGGTGAAATTTTGCATAGAACCTTTAAAGAGGTTTCAGTATTGGAAACTAATGACTTCATATAAACATATCTAGGTATTTTAAATCTGCTATGACGAACCGGAATCTTGAACACACAAATAGAGTTGTAAAATGAGTAGCCAAATGAGAAAATCCATATTTTTCCTGGTTACTAGTAGCCACAATTGACCTAAAACATTAAAAGAGCAACATAACTGAGATCTCACTTCACATTCCACAACCTGGTAATGCACGGGCACCCTTTCCCGACCGAATCGCGAAGTACACCCGTGACAAGGCACTATAACGTGCTTGCCAGATGGACGGCTTGTCACTTGTACGCTGAAGAAGGATTTTAGGGGTGGATATTCGCCACTCAGGCACCACAGCATATGAAAATTTTCTATCATGGAACTGCGAGTAGGCATTTGAGGGGATTAATTGGCCCCCACGCTATGTCGGCAGATGGGACCGCACTGATAAAAGAAGAGAAATCGGCATAAGCAACGACAGGTGTAAACACAAACATTTCTTTTTCCCTAAACGATTCGCGCCTATAATATAACCAAGGTTATGTGCTCCAAAAGTTTATATGGAGCATAGCTGCTATTAGGTTTCAATTTATAATGAAATAAAGTTATTGAAAGCACACAATAATAGAGATAGTGTACCAAAACTACCGGCCACACGAACATGAGGTAGGGTGTATCCTAGTGATTGCAAGTAATATTTATCGCAGGTAGTACATACAATCATTTAGTTTTACTTTGGTTAGGGAAAACTTTCGGTGACGGAAATGTCAAAACCAGCCGGAAATTAAAGAATTGCCACGTATAAAAAAAGGCTCAGGGCCCCATAAGACCCAAAAGGGGGCCCTTTCGTGGTCTATGTTAAGCATTGGGTTCGATGAAGTGATTTATTTTTTTACCTTTTAAAATAACTTTCACTCAAGATAGAGGGTTGGAATTTTTATTATAGACTGGCTAAAAAAATGAATTTTATGATTCTTTCAATTGAATTTCTTTAGCGCTACGTATTTGTCTGAAAATTGCGTTTTAAGCATCAAAAAATCAGATTTATATCTGAAATCAACAGCACCATTTATTTACATAGCAACCTAAGCTTTAAATGAATATCCACGACTTAAGAATTTAAATATTCACGTTTGAATGCAGGTCCATGATATCTCCTAGATTGAGATTCTGTATAAGAAAGGCCCAAGGCCCTGTGAGCCGAATTATTTGAGCATTCAGAGGGGTACTGATTTTCGTTAAACTTCGACTCACCCAATAAATATGCTAAACTTGAAACTCTACATCCGACTGAAAGTTATGCAGGACAACACAATTTAAGAGTATATCTACAACTGCAGCAATGGTTAGGTTGGAATAAAGCACCCACAGATTGGGGTTGGACAGTTTCATCTGGGAATTTGTTTCCAATTTCCCCACATTCCGCTTTATTACCGGCCGAATTATTGCAACAGATCCAGTGTACATGCAAAAAAGGTTGCAAAACAAAAGCTTGTACTTGTAGAAAAAATGGAATGGAATGTAAATCGTTATGTTCTAAATGTGAAGCTGAAACATGCAGGAATATGAAAGTTATTGACGAAATGACCGATGAATTAGACATAGACATTGATAGTCTTACAGAAAAAATCACAGATTTTGATAATCATGTGAAGAAAATATTCCGGAAGAAGATTTTGTAAATGCTCTGACTTTGATGATGAGAATGATGATGATGAAGAATCTGAGATAGACAGTAGCGAATCAGACACATAGGACAACGAATACGACAACATTCACGACGAGAATGAAATACAGCCAATCAGAAGAAAAAACAATGCTAATTTTGATCGTTTAATGAATGTTACGTTTCCGTGATTTTTGATATTGTAACAATTTTTATGTAGAAAATAATTTTCTAAAATATAATAATGTGAAAAAATAATCCTCTTTTGTTTACAATGATTGTTAAAAAATTAATTAATTAATAACAAATTAATATATAGTAAAGTTATACCCTCAAAATATAGTTTAAAATTTTCAAAATAAGCAAAAACTGCATTAGAAATTATTTTTAAAAAAATACATTTTTTGGGGGGTTGGAGGTATGTTTACAAGGGTGAAAGTATGCCAGGTATTAGGTAACTTTTCGGTGAGCTACCCCAAATAAACAAAAATGAAAGTTTTACGATATATGGAAGCCGAGATATTGCACATTCTTCAATTGCGCTCCGATTTGAAGATCTGTTCTCGGTTTTACTAAACGAGAAAAAAGCTATCCCCACCGTGATCCTCCGACAAGCTTCCAGCGCACATACTTACTTTAAACGGCTCGTGAGATGTTCAATTTACATGAATCAAACTCAATTATATTGTACTATCTGATGGTACCCGTTGAACTTCAACGGATGTGAAAAACATTGAAATTATTTTATAAGATAACCACAAAACCTAAAGAATACTGTCAGCGTGATCATTTGAGGTGTTCGTATCCTATCTTGTTTGTTGTGATTCGTTCGTTTTTCATTAAGTACACGGAGAGTTGAGTGATTGTTTGTCCTCTTTAATGCACGGGAAACCCAATAATGGGCCACGAAGACTCATTACTACTTAATAAATAGCACCTAGGTTGATAGATGGTGACCTCGTCCCTCAAGTTCTCTTGAGCCGTCTTCTGAGTGAATAACAGCTTGAGCACTTCCCTTGTGTACATAAATATATTTGCATTCAATGACTTAATTGAGTTCCGACATTCACCGTTGATATGTGCGTGGAGTATCTTAATCAGAATAGGAGAGTAGAGTATAATCCAGCGGTTGACAACGTCAAAAGGAGCATTTTCAATAGCAGCGATATTTATTTGTCCTATGAATCCTTCAATACCCGGACTATGCCTTTGGCATAAAGGGTGGCTATATTCATTGTTTCATAAATCATAATCATTTGTTACAAAATTAAAAATCTATGGTGATCAGTCTTAGTGCACTTGCCAATTTTCATGCACCGATGACGTCCGTTGCGCAGAATATCCGTTCTTCTTATGGGTGAGAAGTATGTAGTGACGCAATTATAATTTCCGCCATCTTAAAACAGATTGAAGTTTCGAAACAAATGGCTCAATATTTGAACCAGATTTTTAGTTGGTTACCCGTCAGTAGGTTTGGTTAGGATGAAATTTGTGCGATTCTTAGCGTAATCCGAGAAACACCACGGGAAGATTATCATGAGATTGCTGGTAGGCATGTATTGGAGCATCCAAGGCTAACCTTTGTTGTTTTTCATGTAACGACTCATTTTCTCGCAAAGAAGACATTCCTCATGCTTTAGAAAAATTTTTCAAAAGGTTACCCTTTATTCTATAAGGCATGTTTATGGATATATTTTTAAGTCCAAGGAGGGGAAACACAGAGGCAAGTGAGAGACTCGAATAGGCAACTCGATGATTGAGTCAATGTAAGTAAACTGCATTTTAACACGTTTAAGTAGAAAAAAAATAAGTAATAAATAATAAATAAAAAATAAAGTTTACGTGGGAATTGGTCTAAAAAACAGTTCGCAATCGTAATGAGAGGCAGACGGTTCCACTACGTGTAATTCATCTGAGTATTAAACTATAATAAACGACGCCGTATTTGTTGTAGCAACGGAGGCATTATTAACATTATTATTCGCTGCACGTAAATATTCTTCCACGTTTAATTCCTTTATGTGTATCGTTTAATACATAAGTGTTCTCTCTTATGCAGTCCCCTTATGAGAGCTACTTGGAGAATAGACATTGAAGAGTATACCTGTAAAAATGCATTGAATTTATCGATTACCCCCCGAAGCAATCTATCATGGGGCCCTTGGGACTCTGGACCCTTCTTATACAAATTTTCTTTCTCCGTGCGGAAAACTTATGGGCCGGCAGGAAAACTTAAATGCCAGATGCGTGAATATCCTTTGAAATTCAAATCTCTGGTTGTCAAGGAAATATGCTATTGTTGATTAAATAGAAAAATGTCAGATTTTTCAGCAAAAAATATGATATTCAGACAATTACGAAGCGTAAAAGAAAATAGATTGAAAGAATTAAAAACTTCATTTATTCAGCCATCCGATAAAAAAAATTCCAGCCTTCTATCTTGAGTGAAAGTAATTTTTAAAAGCAAAAAATAAAACCACTGCACCAAACGCAATGCTTAGCATGGACCACAAGGGACCCCCAGGGGGGGCCTTTGGGGGCCCTGACAGATTTTTAATATAGCCTATGTTTCATTCCGGTACATTTTCTAACTAAATACAAAATTTCAGCTCAATCGGTTCAGTAGTGTTTGCGTGATTGAGCAACAGACAGACAGACAGACACCATTTAATTTTTATATATTAGTATGATTACAAAGATTAGATCTTCATTTATGAACTGTGAACATTTCAACGCTTAATGTTTATAAACAATTACTCTGTGATTAAAAGAATATAGAAAAGAAAATTGATATATCCGGTTCAATTGGTCGTAGAAAGTTTTTCTTTTTTTTTAAGTTGTGTTTTTAAGTTAGCTTTTGAATAGTACGCTTCATTAAATTATACAGTTAAATAAAACGGAGATATTCTAATTATTTATTTAAAAAATTGCACAATATTCTTTAACGATTTTTCATAAATAAATTGCAAAACATTCCAATTTTTTAAATAGATTACACTTCGAGGCTTGACGAAGAGAATAAGAACATGAAAAATGTTTTAGTCGTTGCCCAGCCAATTGTAGAGCCAATTTAATATGGCCCGTTTAATGAAAACGGGATAAACAAATAGAATTTTGCAAACACCACCTGATCGGTCAAACCCATATTTTGCACACTTCTATCGCAAATGAAAACTCCAAAGACTGGAGAGTTTAGTGAAGTTTTAATAATTATTTCAAAAGTTATAAACAATTATAAAAATATGCTGATTTTCCATTTACTTTCGAAATAAAACTTTTGTTTAGAGACCGATTTTAATTTACAACATCACATTTTTTACATCTGTTCATCACGTACAATTCATCTGTGCACCATATTTCTCTAAATTCTATAGTTTTTTCACAATATCGTAAAGAACAGAAAAAAACGATTTTTTTGACATAACTGTTCGAAAAAAACAATGACGCACCACAAATTTCAGGTCCCACGAGATGAGAAGTCTTTTATTTTCGCTTCTCCAAGACATTTGCACAAAAAAATCACGGCCAGTACGTTTTCGATTTTTTAAGTGATTTTTCACCTCTGTTTCTTGGTCTATATCGGAATTACTGTAACTGCAAATAATAAGCCATAAAAATGATCAGCAATGCTCCAATTTCTTTTTAAAACCCATACGGACATGATCTGTCCCCTAAAACTCACAATGTTGATGTATATTCATGAGTGCGGGACAAGGTTCTCGGACCAATCTTAGCCAACGGCTTTGACAGCTTCAACAAGTTGCATTACTCTAAATGTTTGGCTGCTAAATCAAAAAATATAACATCAAATAAGATATTGGACTATAATAGCTTTATAATTGAATCAAATCAGTTGTGCACCTAAAAAAAATCTGGTAAAAATAATACTTAAATACAGCACAATTCTGTCTTTTAACAACCACGATACGGAGATATAGCGAGACTGAAACAGTCAGTAGAATATCGAACGTTAGCTCCGAAGATATCGGCTGATACGATGGACCATAATTTTTTTTTCGTTTAATCTTGAGATAGAGTATGGCATCTCGCCCGCTGTCGTGGACTTGGATAGCCTACGTTATGTTGACCGAAACGTAATAGCTCTAAAGACATCATGCAATAAAAAATATCGGTAAAGAGGTGTATCGTACGTTATTTCCTTACCACGGAGAACCATAATTGACGACCAGCCTTACATAACAATGGAAGTTATATACGATATTGCTCCCATTGCGGGCAAGCATGTGCGGAGACTGCAATGAGGGCTGATTCTCCGGCAGGAGACAGACGCGTGAAAACTGCGAAACGGATCTCCATCGTCCACATCTACGTCACGCCCCGTGAACTACCGAAAGGGTATGCAATTCTGGTTTTTATTTTGACCCTAGCATGGCAATAAAACAAAACTACAGTTCTTCGCGAGTAGGCACACACTGCAGGTAGGGTGGCAAGGTTTGGAGACACTAGGAGAAGATGACGAGAAGTGATTCTCAGGCAGGAGACGGAGACGTGTAAACGATATTTTCGGAACGAAGTAATTAGGAGAATAATAATTGTGTGTGTTGAAAAGAGAAGGAAGGAGAGAGAGAGAGGAAGGGTAAGTAGATTGAATGAGGACGAGAGAAAGAGCAGGGGGATTGAAGAGCAGAAGGGGGGGTGTGGGAATTCGGCACCTTCCCCTTAACCCAAGTCCCTTCTTCGGTTCCCATGGGATCTCTGCAGGGTCGGGGTGCGAAGAAGAGGTGTAAGCGCCAGTGACGGGGAGAGAGAGAGAGAGGGGAATGGTAGGCGGGGTTTCTACAAGATGAAAAGGGGGGGGATTAAGAGGGATTTTATTTTTTTCCCATTCTCCCGTGAGTGAACGGGGCACGGGCGTGTTTGCAGCGAGGAGAGAGCCGTGACGGGGCTGGAGGAGAGGTCTCAGCCGCTTGTCATTAGTTCAATCCTGGAGCCCCCAGCATCTTCTTTGGATCTCGCCGAAGGAGAGAAAGGAGCTAAGAGGTAGGCAGCTTCGTACGCTGAAATATTACGCTCCATGGTACTTGTAAAATACTCACTCGAGAATAAAAGACGCAATACTGCACTGTTCGATTATTTTTATAATTCTCTAGACTATGGTGGCCGTTGAATTTTGGCAAGAAGGAGAAAAAAATAAAATTATCTCAGAATTATAAAAGGATCCTCCAAATGCGAAATTAAATATACGTAATATTCAACATATTCAATGTCACATTGGACTCACATCACATTGCATATACTATTTATTAGCCAATAACTTATGCCATGATAAGATCCCGTAATGAGCAAAACAGCTAACTGGAAGGCCGTAATCGTGTGCAAGTAAAACTTGAACAAAAGGAAAACTGAAAAAGTGCCAGCTTCAAGCAATGAAACTGTGGATAGATCTATATAGTTGTAATCCTAGATTGTAGTGTGTTTTTATAAGTTGATTTAAATATAATGCAATGAGAACTGGATAAAACTCGGTGAATTTTAAAATCTTAAATCTAAATAATGGAGTGTTCTATCAACTTTCCAACTTTAATAAAACCCACAAATTGTTTGTTTCTTAAACTATTATAATCTTTCGTTATTTATTACTAGTCCAGTAAATGAGGGGGTTACATAGGACATGGGAGAGGGCAGAAACATACTTCAGGGATGTGTTTGGAGTAAGTAGTAGGTAAATGTACTAAAAACCGTACCTATGAGGTGTGCAGGGGGGAGGGGGGGAGCGCAGGAGGTCTCTTTTTTGTTTTTCAACTAAACAGTTCGTGGTGGCGAAAACATTATTGAGTGTAAAATAAAAGCTGACAAAATTCCTACAAAAAAGTTCCCTTGCTTGTTTTTATATTTTTCATAGTTATCGAGATATTTACGGGCGAAAGTTGAAAAATATTTCAAAACGTTCAAGTTCCTCACATTGTTTTTACCAACATTTCTTTCTATTGACTCAACCTTTAGCTTTACAGCAATGTCCTCACAAGCATAGTTAAAGAGGATAAAATTACATTTAAAATGAGATATCATTTAACCTATATATTTATTTCCTATCTACTCCAAAAACATTATGGTTTCTGTCCTCTTCCATGTACTCTACACCCTCTTTTAGGGTGTTCATAGACTGGTCTGTACTGTCCACTGTGATGAATATTCTTCGTAATCTGTATTTTTTCTGATGTGTGTTTCCACTGAATAATAAAGAACTATGACTTTCATGAAAGATGTATAAAGAACGAGCTACTTGGAAAACACATTGTGTGGATAGTACTATAAAAAGTTCATGATGAGAAGAATTTTCTACAATAAAAAGGGAAAGGTATTCCGAAGTTCAAGGTTTATACCCGTATATTTTTAAGATCAATATCTCACAAGCAATTACATTGACAATATATCTTGAAAACTAGGAGACGCTTTTTTGTTCGATTCAGTTGGAAAATTAATTATCCCCAGGACGAATACTGTTCAAGTGCTGTTGATTCCGGCATAAGAAAATGGAATTCACGAATTTGAATATATTCGTTTAGTTTCAAACGAAAACAAATTCATGAATAAGAAGTCATTGCACTCGACCAAAAATGTGATTTGCAGGTCTCTTAGATCAAAACTATGTGAGTAGTCTTCAACTAGAAAAGAGATTAGGGGATGCGTGGAATATTTCCGCAAGGTTTAGTTCAAACTTCCACCAGCACAAACCTCAAAAACGCAAGATTCAAAGGGAGAAGCTATTTATGCATATTGTGAGGGTGGCTTTTGTCCCTACTGTGTGGTTTTGGAAAATAACCTCATATTTTCAATGAATATTCAAGTGACTAAATATTCCATTTTTCATTCAAAACATGTTTACTCTATAATATCTATAATATTCCTAACAGCAGAACAAAGTTTATCGCAAGAATGATAAAAGGTATGTTTCATTGAAAGTATATTTTTCTGAATGATCATATTTTTAAACGGAATTAAATTTGTTGAAAATGGGAGTTCATGCTATGGTCCGTGACTAAAAAATGCGAAATATTCCACAAAAGTTAACCATACATTGGAGCAATATAAGCGCTTCTCCTTCTCGTAATTCACATTCCATTTCAAGCGAAAAGGAAGCTTCACGGATCATGATCAACAAGATCACACTTATTTTCTAAAACTCTCACACTACTATTCTCTTTCTCATAGCCAACAATGTTAAGCAAGAGTAGAAAGAGTAGTTTTAACATTAGTTAGTAGTTTTAACTTCAATAATGAAAGGTTATGAATTCTAACGACAGCAACGAAAAATGAAAATCCAGCAATGAAGGTTTAATTTATCCTCTAGACTTTGTTTCTCACAAGGTAAAAAATCCTTAATGCAAATGGAGAAATTTGGAAATGGCTTTAAAGTAATGACTTTTAGCTAAATTACAGCAGATTTTTGCAGATTGTGAGCAATGAGATAGAAATTCAGGCACTAAAAGAAGCAGTTTCTGAATTCCAAACCCCAATTCGAGTTCTACGGTGACTCCACAGTTGCATTACAATCTTTTGATTTTATATTATCATCAAAATTATTGTTAACTGTGGTTTGATGAGTTGTTATTCTTTTATTGAGAACGTTTCACTTGGAATATATCATATTTTGCCTCCTTCATGTAATAAGAGTTGGAACGTAAAGAGCCTTTCAATCAATTATGTTTTAGTTCCATTTGCTCTTTAATTACGTATTCCCAAAACACATGCAATGGTGATCACATATAAAATAAAATGAGAAAACCTCTGAAAATACTGATTCTCCTCTCACTAAATTGAAGAATTAAAAATCTAACTATTATAAATTTGCTCAAATATTTTAAATACATCATATTTGTACATCATGAAGGATAGCATAATGAATCGTTCACTTTTAAGACTCGAATCAAGTTAAGGTTAAACTCGCTCGCTGAGACACATTATTTCCTTTCGACATTTTCACTACCGTAATTTTATTTGCGTTTCATGAAAGGAGGGACGAAATGCATTTTGTTTTCTCGAGCTCTGTAATTGCTTCGCATTCCTCTAGATAGTTTACGGTTTGAACCATTCCCTCCCCCGCGGGGGTTCGAGCCGAGGACTACACAGCAGAATGCCAAGTCTCCGGGCACTCCAGAGGCACAAGAAAAAAACTTAAGGGATGGTACGCGGAAGGTAGTGTCAGAGGGATGAAATATGGATGAGAGCATTGGGAAATCGCTGTGTAGTGATTGACATTAGGGCAATAAAAAAGTCGGACCAGGAAGAGGAAATGGTTCTTTCTAAGGGAAGTGGATTGCCAAGGCGGGTGCGTATTTTGATGCACTAGACAAGTAATCCAAGAGGCACCATAATATAATCCTATAAGATATTAGTAGAAGCTGTAAGGGAAAATATTGTCTTTAAAAGAGTATGAAGAAGGAGCAAGAATAGAAGGAAGTGCAAATGCTTGTGGAATCTAGTATTTTGATGAATATAAAATAATTTAGATAACTTCATGAGCATTTGTAATGAAATACTCATGGGAGTATTCATTACTTTGATAATATGTAATATTGTTTTAAATAGTGAAGAATAAAGTAGATGAACATTGACATACCGAGGGCAATTGCGGCTACACCATTGGCCCAAGGCAACTTTGGCCATCCTTGAAAGCAGAAAATAAGCAAGGCAAGAAGTAAGATTATGATTTCCATCAACTCATAGCCAAACTCTGGAATGGATTTACAATGTCTTTGCATTAAATATGCTTCTATTCGTTCATCTACGAAAATAATTACAGTAAGTTTTTCCACATACCCACCTTTCTACCACGGACCCTGCAGATGTATTATTAGCCGAGACGGAAGACGATCTCCAGAGGATTATACATACAACATGCTCCGTTAAATTCATGATTTGACCTATTACGCATACAAAACAACAATATATCAGCCGAAAAAACTAATGCATGACAGCGTCGAAAAAACCCCGTAGATCCAAATTCAAAGTTGAGGATCGAATAACGCAAAACTAATCAAAATTGTTACACATATGTATGCACACAACAAGCTGCGGAGGTATTGAAGATGAAGAACGGCAACAATTCATTAAGATTAATGAGGCAGTGGTTGCAACGCTGTAATATGCTAAGATTTGAAGAAATAAATACTTAGGAAAAACAAAATCTACAACTTATAAAACGAGTATCATACTAGTTATGACGTGTACAGCAGATACGAGGCCAGATACATCCAAGACTATTTGAGAATACAGAGGTGAAAGAACATCGAAGATTTGCTGACAAAACTCGTTTAAACTAAGAAGGAAGGAAAGTAACATTGAAATGCTGTAAAAATAAAATATATATGACTTGATACTTAAAGGAAAACAAGAATAGAACAAATATATATACAGAATGACAAGTGACAGATTAGTATCGCAAGAGATAAATTGCCAACGGGTAGAAGAAACGTCGGTCGGCCAAGAAAAACGTGGTGCGACAATTTCAACTAGAAAAGGCTGCATTTAAAGAAGAAACAAATCACAAGAGACTACTATAAAGGAGGAAGAGGGAGAAGTCTTTCAATTTTATGCGCAGACGTATCCACTTCCACGGAGCAAAGAATAAGAGAACGAAAAGTCATGAATATTTAAAGGGCGGCCGGCGCTAGCTAAAAACAAAGCAGGGGAAGGAAGAATAATGACACATCGGCGAATTGCAGGGGAGGAAACAATCAGTTGAGGGATAGATGGAGTGAAAGGATAGAGGAGGGGGGGGGGCGGGCGCAACCCAAGGTTTCGGGGCGGAGTGGGTGGATCGCCCGAGACGGAAAGAGGTTACGGGGATGCAGATTTCGCCAGCCATGCCGGGAGCGAGAGGTGGTAACATCCGCAGACGCATCAGTGTAGCGGAGTTCACATGCGAGCGCTTCACACGAACCAGGGATTTCCGCAACCAGCCAATCAGTTGTAACTCTCGCATAAATTCCTGGCATAGACCTACGAAACAAAGAAAGGGAAGTAGAAGTGGAGGGGGTGAAGAGAAAGTTCGGGGAGGAAGAGAAGTAGGCTACGAGAGAGAGAGTGGGAGGGAAGAAACTACTTTTAACGCTAAAAGGCAAGTGCGGCAAGAGGTTAAAATCACATATCGCCATGACTTTACTGGAGAACCATCTTGAGGTCTCATTGGGAGACGAGTCGAAACGGAACGGCACATTATGGTGAGACATTCCATATCAGGGAAACCAATCTACTTCTAAGGCTAATAGACTAGTGCGGAAACTGGTAAAAATCATCCATCGCCTTGACTTTACTGGGAATTCTACCTTGAGGTCCCATTATGAGACGAATCGAAACGGAACGGAAGGTAGTGGTGAGTCATTTCACTTCTAGAAGCACTTCTGTTGGTAGCTATTAGAAAGGGTTTTTGACTGACCCTCAACAAAAGACAAACATACTCCCCTCCCCGTTTCACAGTATTTTGGAATGTCCGTAGCTCATATCCCAAAATCGTCCACTGTGCGCCAGTAACTTTTGCGAGAGCTATAACGTTAAATGTTACGCCTGGCAAAGCACAGGTCATGTTGGCGGTATTCCAACTTTCTCCAAGTGGATTCGATCAGAAGAGTGCACCGTGCCTTTTGACAGCTTAGAGTATACAACAAAATGCACAAGTGTATTGGTAGCAAAAAATGGTGGTGGCATATACGGCGGCCTTTTTCAGGGAAAGAGCCTATTACTTTCGAACTAGCTCTGTTCGGGGGAGAAGGTAGTCTCCCCTTTGACTATCAGGGTTCCCAATGTCGCAAACTGTCATTGCCAACTTCAAAATGCTCTGCCTATTATTTAAATTCACTAAAATACTCTAAATCTCTTACTGGGTTTTCCATCTCCCGACAAAGCCAGGAAGCCAGGACGAACACAACAAGTGAGTCGCAGAGGTATCCCTCCGCTCGACATCACACATTGAACTCCATTCAATTTGAGCTCCATAGAGCACAGGCGCTTCACGAGAATGAGGGATGAGGTTCCGCGGGCAGATAATGAGGTATAGTCAAATATTACACCGGACTAAGAGGCGGCCAAGTCGGCGTTAATTTCTCAGCAACGCGGTTCGATCAAAAGAGTGCACCGTGTCTTTTGACGACTTAGAGAAAATAAGAATATTAGTGACATCTACATAATACCCTGCGAGCCGCCTTAGACGAATGTGGAAGGGGGTTTTAGGACACCCGCCTTGGAAGGGGAGGGAATAGGGATAAGAAGGACAGAGTTGAATTGTTTTTAACGATGTTTTTTTTATGTTACAATCACGCTGTTTTCGTAATAATCAATATGGTGTGTGTAAATAGTACGTTTTTGCACCCATAAGTTCGACAGTGTATCTCTCTTATTCTCTCACTTCTATCACTTCTAGAGATATATCTCGGAGTAATAACAATAACCTTCGTGTCGTACTGCAACTCGCCTGATCTGTATTTTTAAGTAATCTAAGCCCAGTGTGTAGCCTCCGAGTCTATAACGGCTCCCAACCTAGTCCTTTCATCAGCTGTGTAATACTGTCCCACTATTTCAAGTTAAATGGAGTTATGCTTGCAGCATTGTCTGTAATATGCTGTCCTCTCCTCTTTCGCGATGTGGCTGGGTACCCAACCATAGTTGCTGTTCATACGGCGGAATGGTAGCAGGATGAAGACGCAGTGGAGAGAACATTAGCGATTTCGTCGTGATCTCTGTCGTGCTTCAGGCTTTTCATGATTCCCACCAGCCATCCCGTATTTTTTTCAGTTACTTCTCTACTTTTCTCTCGTTCCTTTCAAATCTCCACGACCCTTCCATATTCCCCACCACATTTCCAACCTCTTTTCCCTCTTCATCCCTCCAGAAATTCCGCGCAACACACCAATCTTTGCACGCATTAATGCAAGAATTTTGCCCGGCAGACGTCGAAAGAGTCACGCACTCGACATAACGCAATCGACGGGAGAAAGAGACCCTTGCCGCTTGATTAAAACCGGCGATCCAACCCGCTCTGGACTTTGAGGAGCTGGGTAGGACGAGATAAAAGGATAGGGATATTATTGATGATGATGTCTAAGATCTTCTACTTTGTTTTCCATTTTCAGGTCGTGCGTAAAAGATGCTCCACGATGTCTTTATTTACAACGAGGTCGTGTTTTAGTGGACTAGTATATTTTTAATTGCCTAGACGCGACTCAGTGGGAGTGAGTTTCCAACGGAGTCGTTCCGTTTGATTCCCACGCGAGCGACGGCCTACTGCGAGACTTTTATATCGTCCTACTCGGACCAATTGATGTTACGAGAAGCGTCTACCTCACTTTTACGATCCCGCTCGGGATAGAGACTAGTTTTAAATCAATTTTATTCATTTGTTCAATTTTTGGAGAACATTGTCAGTAACCTTTTCATGCCAATGTGGAGAAGTGGCGACAACAATGTTTTCTACGTAACCATATGTGTGAATTACTGAGGAGGACCAAGAGTGGAATACATTAGGCAAATAATAAAGCACTTCAAAATGAAGGCTTTAGAAATGAAATGTTTAACTGAGAGGATATTTGAATCGAGATCTATAGCAAAATAATCTCAGAATTGATAAATGCTGATGATGCTGATGATATTATCATATAATCTACAAGCACGGCTTCACAGTTCATACTTCTCACCTGATGGACGCTCAGAGAGCAAAGACTTATAGCCAACCGAAGTAACCAAGTTGGAACTCTAGATCTACTACTATATAATACTCTTCAAGCCACCTCAATGTCCAAGGAAGGGGTGAGTTTTCACCAACACGCACTGCACTATATTCAGCTAAAGTTAATGAAACGAAAAAGTTACTTAAACAACAGCTATACGAATACCTGTCAGGATGTGAAATTTTGCTAATATGCGCAACACTTAAGGAATACTTTGTTATAGAAACTACTAGTGAAGGTGCTCGTTGAATATCAATGAGAATAATATTATCATTTACATATATTGCAATAAACCATTCATATCTTATTTAGTGCAAAGAATCATCGAGTTAATGGATACCCACGGAATCTTGACTAAAACAATGAATATGGTCGCAATGGGGACGATGACTCAGAAGCGCTAAAATATTGAGAAAAATCGTTACTTTTTAGCAAATATTTCTGAATTTTAACCTGCATAAAAAATTCAATTGAATAAATAAGAATTTTTATTTTATTTTATTTCTATTGATTCCTTTCCCAATAACGGAAAACCACTATTTCTAATTTAATTTTGCAAATAAAAAAAGGTCTGCAGCCAAATGAAGAATCAGCTTCACGTGTATTTCTTGTGTGAAAGTTACTGACATACATATATACACATCATTGATTATTATTGTAGACGAGTATTATAGGTTTTGGTAACTACTGATTATTATTGTAGACGAGTATTATAGGTTTTGGTAACTACATAAATGCACTGAGATGCAAGAAGGCGAACAAAAGGGCGCGGGATAAAATTCCGCCTCTATTATGGTCATTATGTTATTCTAAGGATTAAGGTAATACGGTTAAACAGAAAGTAATATGTTGGAACACCTAAAACCTTATGTCTTACGGAACTACGACTAAAAACACACCGCAGTACACTGTGTTATCAAATGTAAAGTTGACCTAAATATTTAGTTTGGCACAAGTATCTTTTGATGACGACTCTCTCGTGGAGAAAATTAGTACACGCATGAATTTCGAAATGAAAACAGGTTTCTTCCGAGTGTTTCCAGTCATCGGGTAGAGTGGTATCTTGCGCTATTTTTCAAATATTCTTACCCTCCAACGGTTATCGTGGCTAGCCATGAGAAAAAACGCGACGGGACATTTCAATCACATTGGTTGCCAATCTTGCGTCAGGCCCACCGTAGGTGGTTGCAATTCGCTAGCCTTGCCGACCGTCCAACTGGCTCCGATCACGAGACTCGAAGTGGCGGACGCACATGCAAATCAATGGTTTGAGTCCGCGCCGGCTGCGTTCGCCGCAAATCTAAAATGCCGGAATCTTTTTCAATTCGAGCATTAAACTTCTCTGGAAGGGAAATTATCCCGTGAAGTGGAACATTTTTTTAAGAGCGGGGCAGCCAGACGACATGAGCGCATGACCACCTTTCAAAGATCACGCTCCCATGAAATCTTTCAGCGACGCACTTTAAGTATATCACTGGATGAGGAAGTGTGGACAAGGTGGACGCATAATACTACCTTATACGGAAGACGAGGACAACCGTCAGCGTCCAATTAACTTATCTCCCGTCCTATCCTGCCAAATTACACGCGAACGGCCGAGTGTAATAGACCATATCAAGCAATGTGATTGGATGAAATACCAAGATTCAATTACGAAAATGGAGAAATTTACGTGACTTTCAATATTCCAGTCAGTGTGAGTTCTGAAAAAGGCTATCTCTGAATCTAATTCGGATTACCTGGAAATTTCGTATTTAATACATCCGGAAGAATAACGAAAGCCTTAGATGTGTATCATCAATAAGAAAAAATGTAATCCTTATAATTCAAAATCATTCAAATTTTTGCGTGTCAATTCAGGTTTTAAAAAATTTAAATTTACAAAAATTGATATTTTTACTTTATCTGAGACATTAGGTACTTATTGAAGAATTATAGAAGTAAAATTTTTCCGCATCCCACGTGTCCGTGCCTTTTTTTGTGCCTAGCAGCATGAAATCGAATTATGCTAACGATATTATAATTTTTCGCGTCATACTCTTTCATGAGACTGGAAAATAGTATTATCAACGGGTTAGCTTCGCTTTTGCGGAGAAATGCTCGGCTACTGGTTCACAAAATACTATAAAATTTGGTGGATGTAATTCTCAATGTCGGAATTCATTGGAATTTTCTTTTGGCTATAAAAACTCGCGAACACACCGGCGTCATTCTATAAAACGGGTAATGTTCAAATAAATAAAAACTATCAAAATAATCCATATTTGTGAATATTTAGTGAATCAGTATGTTAAAAAGTAACTTAAAAAGGCTGGACCGATGCGACGACTGTGCTCTAAAACCATCCAAACAAATTTGGTATGCCTACGTTTCAATAAAAAATTTACGCATAAAACTCGTGGATTTAGGCTATATACTGTGGAATTTTCCATGATAAATAACTTGGATATGTGCAATTTTCCTCAGACATAAAATTTAATGGAGGACCCGGGTTTTGATGTTATACTGATGTATGATGTGACCTGAAGACGATGTATAGCATCAAAATCCAGGTTAAAGTTTATCTGTTTGTGGAAACTTGCAGATGTCCTAGTTATTTATTTATTTTTAAAAGTAACTTAGATTTGGTCATATTCCTTGCATGGAAAGCAGCAGGCTTTGAGGACAAAGTTATCGTATTGGAAATTTCACAGAAGCAGAGAAAAACTACGACTGGCCCAAATAAGTCCTCTACCCCTTACAAAACCATTACAAATAACTATAATTCATTCAAAAGAATATCATATTTCCATATCAATCAATCAGTTAAATAATTCACATGATATCCCAAGCAATATCACTCTTACCGGGTCAACCCTTATGCTATAAATGGAAAATTTATTTAGGTTAGTTGAAGATTTTGTAAATCATCTTCAACTCCACAATAAAAGCGGGTTTTCTTCCATGTCACTAATTTATTCACCCTGTCACATAAGCTTTTAATTAATCTCAAGGCTGAAGTAGGACGAATTAAATTAAATTGTCCTTACTGAAGAACTAGGAGAGTACGTTTCCTTTAAAAAAATGCACTACTATATTGGTTACAAAGGAGACATTTATCAGTCAAACTAAAGCTTCTATTGGACATAAGCTGACTCTTTTTGCAGTACGGTCGGAAATTTTTAAAAATTACGAATTAAATTTCCTATGTTATTCCTTTTGTTTGTTTTTGAGACATTTAAGTGACCAACTCAGCTCTTACGTTATGAGTCTAATGCTACTGCATATTAAAATACTTAGAACATAATTTATACTAAGAAAGGCCATCTAAAGTTATTAGAATAAAAACTCTGAAATTTTAGGGACACACACCGTATGGGTGCTGGGGTTTCAGTTGCACATTAATAGTAAATGTCTTTCCTTGCATTTTCTTTACCTACTAGTCGTCCTCAACCAAAGACGACATACTCCAAGATATAAAAACTTTTCTCAAGCTCTTACAGCGTTTCTTCTCTTAATTCACTGAGGACGAAGGCCTTTCAGGTAGAAATCACTCACCATCAATCCGAAAAATGTGCCCGTTCGAACTCTCCCCTCGAGTTAAATCCTTCTCCATGAATGTTGCATTTTATGCTAAAGGAGTTCATCTGTTTCATATAATGGTCAAAACATCAATATGATGTAAAACAAAAAAGAACGTCTTCATAAATCAGTAGGAAATTAGAAATGTTTCTAAAACTCGCTGCGAATACCGTCAATTGGCCTGATGTAAAAACTCCCTCAGAATGCGGCTCACGTCAATTACCGCACTTAAATTTTATTGCCCATAAAAGTTTACAAGTTTTATGTTAATATGTCATTAAAATTATTGTTATTTTACGAATTAAACTAAAATTATGTTTTTTAATATAAGCAAATTTCATACTTTTAGACCAGTGGGTATAATTATTGGAAGCGTAATAGTTTCCTTTTTCTAGTCACGAAATATACCGACAATGTTCATTATTCTATGGGAGTACTTTATTATTAGGATTAGCAGCAAAAGGTATATTTTTTAAATTTTATTTAGTATTTTCATTATGCTTGTCGGAAAAAATGGCATATTAATTACACAAAAGTTGGAATTGGGACGTAAGTCAACGTCAGTGGTTCCACAGTCATTCTGCATAATATCCCGCATATGAACGCATTACATTAATACGGCAATAATAATGTAAAATGATGCAAATAACTTCCAGATTTCATTGAAGACATTTGAGCGATTAAAGTGGAAGATAGCAAAAAAGTATCAATTTCCGAAGTTGATCAAGAGGAAAATTTACGCAAATTAATGCCAAGTGATTATAAATAGGCCGTCATAATTATTGGCACGGTCAGAGGCCTGGATATGAATAGGTAGCGATTCACCCGCAAGGTAATGCGGCCGCGAAGTGAGAGGTTAAGACAGAGCACCGATACGAGCGATATCTTCTGCATCGCATCGGCGGAGAGGACTCGAGCCTTATCAAGCAATCATGCAAATACGATGAATCTGATTAGGGGCATCTCGCTGGAAGATCGGACGTAGGCCTAGAGTAGGCACTAGGGAGAGGTGGGTAAGGGGGGGGGGGATGGTCTCGCCGTCCACTGGCAAGATAAAAGGGGGGAGACTTAAATTAAGACGAGCAGGCGCGCACGAGGATTCGAACGATATCATTGCCTTCTCCCTTCTGCTTCCCGTTTGTTCTAGCCTTGCTCTCGCGCTGCCTCGTAAATACCCCTTACGACAAGTAAATCGCTCCTCGCTGATCTCAGGATTACCACTCTTCCTCTAGCCTGAGGCGGAATCACACATGCTGCGGGCAGGCGCAAAGAAGATGTGAGGTGTTGAGAGTGCAAGCGTTACTTTTTCCCGGCGTTCACGCCTCGGTCCACGAAAGGATTCGCTTACAACTTTGTCCACTGGTTGCTTGGTTGCTAGGTAAGAAGAATGACAACTGAGGTCATTTTAACCTTCAAGCATAGGTTTTGAGGTTGGTGAGGATAGTTTGGATAATGGAGAAATAGCAGAGAAGAATAAGGTGTCCACATTAGCCGACTGTAAATGAAAGGAAGAAGCATGACGGACATCAAGCGAAGAAAGCATTAGTGATGAGAAAACCAACTATTGCGTTCAAGAAAAATAGGGAAGCAGTACTTGGAAATATTCGTAATGAATGTCGCACAATAAGGCTCTCTGAAGACATGATTGTTGACATGTTGAATTGATTGTTGACATTCTCTGAAGACATGTTGAAGACAGTGGGTGCGGAATGATCCAGCCCGTCAATTCATGTCGAACTGAAGTACTAATGAGTACCTCAAAAGGGAAAAGGAGTCTAGGACCAGTTGGAGTCAAATGTTCACCTGCGCATGCAAGCGATGTCGGAATGTAAAGAATTTGATCTTCTGGGGTTACTTAAGGGTCCCAAAAAATGGATATCGTCCAGAAAAAATGATCCCACAAACATTTTTTAACAATATTTCGAAGGCGTTAAAATCTGCGAAGACCTAAAGACGCCGCCAGTAACGCCGATGGAACAATGTCCACAAGAAATGGATTATTCTGGTAGTGAAACAAGAAAATCACTTAACAAATCAGTCTACACTCTAAGATATTGGCACGTATTTTCCTCCTATGAGTAACCGTTACCCTCCGTGTTCTCTTCGGTGGACTGATTCCACCAGCGCAGTGGGCAACTGAAAGCCGGTCAATTTATCGCGAATGGAACTCGCACTCAAGCCATAAACGTTGTCATCATCAGAATTCATCAATCCGACGATTGGTTTTCTGCAGCTCCTCAGTCCACTCCCTTCTCAGCCTCACGCTTCATTCCTACATAGTTCATCGCTTTGACGTCATCCTTCATTTAACTGATGTATTCCATCCTTGGTCTTCATTTATGATTCTTTCAATTCATTTCTCCTTCCATTATTTTTCCCCATACACTTAAGTGTCGCAAAATGTGGCCAATAAGTTTGTCCATTCATCTTCTCTGAATTTTCATTATGGTACAGTAAGTGCACCTGCTTACTCTACAACTCTTCGTAAAACTTCTTCATCTTCCTTCTCTGTACAGTTGAACTTCATCATTCATCGGTAACACCACTTCTCCATCCATTCCAATATAATTTGATCTGCATATAACATTGCCCATGTTTGAGTGCCCATGTAAGGGCATTCTCCAAATATATTTTTAATGGGGTGCTTCCATACGTCCTGGGATACGGTTTCTGGCTGTTAGTCGACTCCTCTTCTGCTAGGCTGCCTTCTTTGCTTGGGCTATTAAGTTCACAATTACTTTTTTACTGGTTGCATCACTGGTGATCCTGGTTCCCAGATAGCAGCATTCTTGCACTCGTGTAAGCTTTTGCTGTCGAATTTTTACTTATTGCCTTCTTAATTTTGTCCACAAACAATTATTTTGTTTTTCCTTGCAGTAATCTTCAATTTGTATTTCTTCATATTTACCATAATTTTTGGAACAGGTAATGGTAATAAGAGGTGAAGGATTGCTCGAGGTTGTGATAGAGGGAGGATATTGGGTAAGCGGGGAATGGGAAAAATTAATTTTCTTCCATGGTTACCCACACTGGGTCTCACTAAAATCTCGGGTCAATCCGGCAGGTCCTGTGGGGGGAGAGAGCAAGCGTAATGAATGCACACCATTTACGCCCGAACTGACAATTTCAACTCCGTTGGTGCATCCATTATATCGGCCGAGGTTGCAGTAATAGATACGTTTGGGGTTCTGGTGGGAGTTCACCGATCGATTCACGTAGATAGCGCTAGAAGTAGGTTGGATGGAGCAAACAATCGAGCGTCGACACTCTTACAGAAGGGAAGCAACGAAATTAACGTACCGTCAGACGGACGTTGCTCGAGATACCGGGAGCTTTCCAGTGCGATAATTACCTCGAGAAACAACAATGCTTTTGCCTTCCATTCGGAATTTTTATCACTTTAACACTCCTGAAGGAAAAATAAAACATTTGATTTTGCTACCACCTATCCAGCATCTGGCGGTTTGCGCACAAAATGTGGAATTTACTAATTATCAATCAAGGGAAAAAGGGAAAATTTACATCAAAGTATCAATAGGGTTTGCCAATTATATATTCCATCTGAAAACAAATAGCAAACTGAACCGTGCAAAAATCCAAAGCAATGTAGTATTGTACAAAAGCATTAGAAAACTGACTGATAAGTTCATCCCAACATGCCAGAAGTTGCAGCCGTCATATAATTAGGCCTCTTCGGCGGATCCGTCACCACCAAGATTGGCATTGCTTACGGCACACACCGATGACCTCACTGTCTGTCTCCATGTGAGACATTTCTGGCGGCGACGAAGTCATTGCGCGCCGAGAGCAAATGTTTATGAATGCTGGCATGACACTCAGAGAACCGCTGCAAAAAAATAATAATAAACTTCTGTCGTAGGAGGGGTTTGACTTTTGTAACCACTGGCACCTCTAAGAAGTTAAGGAAAATTCGCAGAAACGCGAGAAATTTTTAAGAAAGACGATGGTTCAGACCCTCCTCAAGTTAAATATCAACATGTAACGTAAACGTAATTTATTTTTCACAAAATAAATTTTGATACACCGAACAGGGTGAGAACACACTGCCAGCTCCGTTGACACCGTAGACTCCACGGGAATCTGCCAATTCTGCTTCCTCTGCTCTCCTCCGGAGTTCAGGCCCGACTGACGACTGCCGCGACTACCTGACGACTCCCTCTCTTCCTCGGTAATCCTCTCCTCTTCTCCGAGGTGACCTCTCTCTGCGAGGTCGTGCGTCAGCCCCAAGACAAGTGGGGCCTGAAAAGGCGCACTTTACCCGTTACAAACAGACGATACCGATGTGTCCGAGGACCAGAATTCTTTTGCAAGAACGGTTAATTCTCCTTCCTTACCTCATAAAACACCAAAGTCACGGGTATACTTCGAAATAAATCCTCAAACCTGATGGAATCGAATGTTTGCAACTTTTTGTCAGCCGAGTCATGCACAAAACTGTTCCAAGGAGGAAATTATTCACGGGGATTAAATTGTAACAAAGGAAGACGAATAGTAAGGAGAGACTGATAAATTACCTTAATTAACAAACACCATGGAATGCGTACAACTCAAATTTCATAATGTAATACGTGCAAGAAATGTATATGTATAGCTGTTATGAAGTGTAAGTAAGAAAAATACTCAAGACAATACTGTTACATTTTTATGATGTAAAAATATCACAAACAGTCGTTCACGGTGAATTTCTAGAGGTTCGTGGTAGTTCCTTTGGGTTTATTGTTACACATATGAACAGAAAAAATAGTTAACGTGATTTATTTGTTATTTCATTCAAATTTTCGATATTCTTAGCACTATATACTACCTTTGCATGATACTTAAAAGTATGAATAAATCATTGTAATTTTTAGTTTTATCGTGGCAACTTTACTACGTATCCTCTGAGAGTCAACTTCTTGGAGTTCCTAAAATTAAATTTAACTTACATTATTATTCATTCATAACACTAAGTGTACACCCATTTTTTTATCTTATAAGTAGATTTTATTTGCAGTGAGTTCAGTGAGTTTCAAAATGATAAGTAATCAAGTCTCCTTTCCGTGGTAGAAATACAAAGAGAAATTCATTTGAGCTGGAATCGGCCGTCTGCGATACGAACCACAAGCAAAGCAAAAACTATACAGAATACGTCATTCAAAAACGTGATTAACGGATCGAAAACATGAGTACCCCACACGTGTCTGATGAATTAAGATTTTATTACAACATTTTGAATTTCGAATTAGGACCCCAACCTTCAATCGCTTGGAAAAAAAGACTTGATGAGCCAAGCAGCGATGGCTCATTCGTTCTCCCATTTGGGAAATAGACTGTTAGCTTCGTGATTTAAAAGGCCTAGAAAAAATGGGTGTGGTCCTTTTATGGTCGCTAATCGGCGCCTAGTGAGCCCGTTCATGGTGTTCTAACTTGCCCGTGCCCTCATGCAAAGGATAACAAAGACCTCTCTCCACCGTCACCCGCGATGGCTCCGCCCTCTTTTCTCTTCCGAACCGGAGGGTGGCGCATCTCGACGCTCTCATTCGCTCCCCCTTCCTCGTCGAGGACTCCGCGCAGGAGGAAACGCGGCCGAGAGGACGATTTGCGTGGAGGAGCAGCAGTTGGGGAGGTGTATTGTGGAGTTCTTTTCGTTCTGCGAAGAAGGCAGCAAAGGGGAATGGAAGAGGATCGGGTGGAGAAGTGAATGTGCAGAGTAAGATGATGGATTAGCGCCTGAATCCTTGCGGAACAGCAATCCCCGATGATACCTTGTTTTTAAATTAAGCCTAAACATTACTCATCTTACTTAAATCTTCAAAACTTACGTACCCATCATGCCGTTCCGTTTAGAGTTAGACACACGCAAAATAGTTTATTTCCCATTAATTGATTTTTCCATAAAGCGATTTCTCCCAAATTTTCCTATCCTTTCATTTGCCTCTTTACTTACTCGCAATAGCACTCCACTTTTGCTTCAGTTCCATTTACGCAATAACTCACACACTCTCTCTTGTTCTTATGACTTCTAATATTTCTTTTATTTAGGCTCAGTTTTATAAGCTCTGGTTTACGTTAGCCACCAGATGACTGCGTTCACCAGATGGCTATAACCGCCTTTACGTTAACTTGATGTTAACTGAGAGTTTCGGTTTTTTATATCTCTTTAGGCTGCCGTTGACGTGAGCGTTAGACGTTAGTTGACGTGAGCGTTATCGATGGGAGGACGTATTAACTTCGGTTTTCATAATGTGAAAATATTTAACAGGAGACTATAAAACCGAGGCTTAGAATCTCTTCCACCACATTCACCCATGACTTTCTCAGTCTACCCCGTTACCTCATAATAGCGTTTATCTGTTTCGTAGTTTAACTCTCATATATTCTCTAAAGATGAGCAAAGTAACGAATATTATGCATTCACATACGTCAAACACCTAAGTATTCAATTCAAATTCTTATAAGAGTCATTCATTCCTAACCCAATCCCTTATATTTTTTACCCCAAACTATGACACTCTCACTGCGTTTTGCCGGGACTTGTGCTTGTCATAGCATACTATGTATAGTTTCCCAACCACAGAAGGAAATGGGGATGAGCATACTTGAGTACGCTACAATTTTTGCTTTTCGAGAACAACTTAATCATAGCCAACTGCATGCTGCACTGAAGAAGTTGAAAGAAGAAAAGATAAATTGAGAAATGTAAGATAATCGTTGCGTTGCTTAAAAATATATAAAAGGGAGAGAATTAGAACACTGGCGGTAGCAGGACTCCTCCAAGGCCCCCACGCTTCACGTTTCACGCTGTGTGCTCGTTGGATCAGGCTGAAAATCTACGCGGTAAATACCAATCACTTCCAGTAGATGACCAACCAACTATTAGGCAAGTTTTTGGGCAAGCTAAACCACGACTCAATCTTTTTGTATTTTTACTTTCTGGAAAAACTTAATCATTATCCTGTCTCTGCTAACAATAAGCTCCTCATACCTTCTTCCTAATCTCAGGTTGATTCAAAGTATTGCAGTTATGACTTAAGAAAAAATAGAAAGCAAGACTACATATCATCATCAACACCAGCAGTCATCAATATGTGATTTGTATATGTAATAGGTAAATCAAATAGAATTGGCCGGGTCACGATTATAACGAAGCATCGAAGAAATTTCAACTCAAAATGGCACGAGAGATTCAACGGTTTATTTTAACGTAAACGTCGTTATCAAGTGAATTACGTCCCATCTCCTTCCTACCCTTCGACCAATCTATCATGACAATTGTTATTGCTCCCGTCAGTCAGGCTCTGGGGCCCATTGTACCGTGCAAGCCCATCCATCGCGTCAAGGGTGTGGTCCAAGCTAAATATTCTGCCTCATATTCATGACATAATCATCTGTATGAGCGAAAAATTGTTCGATACGAATATTTATTTCAATTTTCATTACGATATAACAGCTAAAGAATATTATTTTTTTAAATTGCCAAAAAAATACCGAATATTCGATATATCGATATTTGACTACCACCTCCGCTACGCTAAGCTTGTAAGGAGAGCCAAACAGGTGCTGCCGGATGAATTAGTGAGAGGAGAAGGGGGTCGAAGGGATGCAGGTGGAGACAGGGAGAGGTAGAAATAGGTCGAATGGCGGGCGAGAGGAGGAAAGCGAAAGGGAATTCAGATTAAGTTTCACGGGAAATTTCACCACAAAATATAGTCCCAGGATCATTTTTCACCAGCTACGAGAAGTATCGCGGCAGGTGAGATCTGGAACACGGTCAATTTGGATAAAAGAGGCCCTTCACTCTGTCCTTGCTGTGTATTCGGGGTCCGGCATTTCTCGGGTGAGAACTGCGCCTGAATTTACACAAAGTAACAGTAATTAGCTAAACTCCATTACACTGTTACCGGAAGGATATTGGGGAGTGATTCCTTCATTCCGTATTTAATCTGATGTGCATACAGCTAATTGATTAAAAGAAAAATTTATATTGGTATCATACGTAGGATATTGGTTTTAAAAGTAGTAAAGCCTGCACGTATCCACTCATGTACGAGTATAAGTTACAATACATGCGTCTTAGGCAGGATTCAATCTGTATACCAACTGCAGTTTTTAGGTTCATTACCGTGGTTTTATACAAACTTCAAATTCACAGAATATTATTTCCGGAATTCGTCGTACTGTAAATTGCATAATTTCGGCGAATTTTGCGTATTTATTTAGAAGGTATCACAATCCTTGCTAAGTATGTATGATATTCCCAAAATGTGATGCGGTATTACACCTATGCTCTAGAACAGGGTTGTCCAACTTGCAAGACCTCAAGGGCCACAACTTAACCTTTAATATGGTTGCGGGCCATACAGTAATAAATTATTATTTTTTAAAGTAACAATAATAAACAACGTAAGGTACGAAAATAAAAAAAAATTCTGAATTTTCGTCTAATAACCTTTCGCGGGCCACAATAAATGGCACCGCGGGCCGCGAGTTGGATAACCCTTCTTTATAACTAAACGAAGATAAAAGTTTAAGACAGTTAAAAAAGTCAATCAATTATAGATGAACATATGAGAATGGTGGAAAAATGCAAAATACCATTAACTACAAACATCGGGTCGGAAAAAATATAAAATATTTCAAATAAATAATTAAGATGACGCTGCTGCGTCGTAACTTGTAGTACCGTGAAATAAATTGGTGAAATAAAACGAGGTTTTCTTTTTCATTATTTCTAATGAAATTCCACAAAGTTGAGCCTGAAACAATTTAGATAAAATGTTTCCCCGATTGCACTACATGATTGTTAAAGTACTCGCCTCTCTATGGTGACGAGGCAAACGTGGTGCAACTGCACATCAATCATGATGAACATGACTGCAAGAGCAAAGGAAGAGGAGCCGGACTCTATAGTTGGAATAAGCAAACCGAGAACTAGGCTGCAAGAGAGAGGTGAGATTGCAGAACAAATCGCCGGGGGAGAAGGATAATATAGCGGATGCTGATGCCATTGTTCAGAAGTAAGATGAGGCAGGAGACCTGCGAGATAGGGACTAAAGAATGAAAGCAAGGAGAAGGGACCGTGGAGTCATTAGACCGAGGGAAGGAGATGAAAAAAATAGGAGCACTGCAAGAGAGTTCCCAGCTGAAAATAGGGCGACGTGATAGTGACTATTTATGCAAAACTTTGAAGAACATACGTCACTGCATGCGTCCAAACAAGAATCAAATACTTAGCATTTTCAACGCAAGGGTACCTATTGCAAGAAGAATAGTTCAGCTACATAATGTCTAAAGATGATACCCCGTGATCTAGTATCCAATCGTGACACCAAACGCCCAACAACAACAGAAGTGAAATTAAAAGTCAATCAATAAAGTGACGGATGGTATGTGACACTTTTCAACCAAGGTTTACATTTACAAAATAAAATCAATATATTCAAAATAAAATTATTGGAAACATGGCTTATAATATCGTACTTACGTAAATAATTTCGGCTCATGAAATGCATCTCCGTAAAGAAGTTAATGAATGATGCTAAGGTCCGTGCTATGTAATAGCGCAGTTGACCGTTATAAATACAGCCAATCAATAAACACGTTCAATGCCGTCTGTAGAAGCGAATCTCGTGACCAAATAATTCAAGATGGTGGCCTTTTTTACATCCTACATCCATATAATCGTGAAAAAATTGTTTGTTTTTCATTACTTTGTAAGCCAAAGCGGTACATTTAATCGAATTTGGGCATTAAAATATTGTTTAGCGTTGTCATAAGCAATTAGGCGTATTTATTCCACCATGACGACGCTGCTTAAATTTTTCGATGTACGGTACACATTGGTGGAACTGTGATTATAACTAGTCTTTGCTAATTTCCGTAAAAGTTTTCACCAGCTAGTTTTGATAGTTCCTAAATTTTTAATCATGAAATCATTTGACGTTTTACATCGTATAACATGACATCGAAAACATTCATTGAAAATCGCGTAAGATGCTACTCATCTATGATGGCGTCGCGACTATGTCATGTCAGCTTCACCGAAAGGCCTTTGTGTGCCGGTACTCTATTGGTGGCAGGTTTGGATGCTCAACTGCGCTATTATATTGGACGGATTCTGTAACTGCACCGCTCCGCTGACAGTCTGGAATGAGAGGGTATGGATGGGATGCTGAGGGGTTGAGATTAAGGAGTCAGGAGGGGGGCGGGTCGGGGGGGGGGGGTAAGTGAAGAGTGAGTGAAGATGGCAGTGAAGGAGGATTCTTCATAGCAGAGAGAGAGAGAAGGGAGTCGAGGAAGAACGAGGACAAGGGAGAGGGTGAAGGGAGGGGAAATAAAACGGCGGGGGGGGGGGGAGGCGGTGTGGAGAGGGCGAGAAGGAACAATGACGAGCCGTGATGTAACGACTGCTGCGCGCACTCGAGCCGCCATTGTTTTCGCCATTCAATTTTTCTCGCCACTCGAGACAAATTGTCCCGGAATCGTCATCCTTCTCCCTTCCCTCTCTCGCTCGCTCCTTAAGGAAGGAATCCTTAAGCTTCCCCCTTTTGGAGCTCTTTTATTATCCTCCGCCCTCCCCTGTATCTTTCTCCCCTCCCCCCTTCTCAACCCACCTCCTTATCCCGGTCGTTCTCGTATCGTGCATCGCGCCGAGGCGCTTTGTAACAAATTAGCCGTGACCAAACGCCGGGGCCCGGAATGGTTAATGAATCTTCCGCGATGTGACGACCGCCCTGACGACAAACACGTATGACGGCGACGAGGGAACACAAATGGTATTTGGCATAAATAGTGGCGAGCGTTAATAGGTAGCTCATTTGCGGCGTGAAAGATGGTAGAGGAAACTAGTTCATGACACTCCTGTTAGATCCTGATTCTCTCTAGGTAAATCAGTCTTCGGAAATGAGACTAGCATATACGCGCCCACAAAAAGATAGCTCACTCCTTATTTAGTGGCTAAATGAAGCCGATTTGTTGATAACAGAAAATATGACAGTAATTAAATAAAAAAGAGGACCGGAAACATCTAGTTCAGAAATGTTAAGGTTTTGTTGAACAATATTAAGAAGCATAGGTAGCGTGCGACATGACAGATACATACAAACTTAAATCTAAAAAAATGAACTTTATTTTATTAAGAAGATTTAACATATCATCATCGTCATCAACCAAAAGGTTTTTCTGCCTGTCTTCAACCCACTCTCTTCTCGGCTGATCGCTTTACTCCAAATTTCGTCTTTTTTAGTTCCCTCATAATTTGCGTCATCTTTGGCCTGTCTCGATAATTCTGGCCTTTCATATCTCTTTCTAGTAACGTTGTTAATATACGGCACTCGTATGAAATGTTTACGGCGCATGGATTATAATCAATAATGGGGGCACAGCTTATATACATGAAAGATATTTTTTTGCCACAAAAGTGGCTGCTACTAACGTTTATATGGTAACCTGCTGCTGCACTAGATGATTTTTCACTAAATTTTCAGTAGCTTGCATTTATTAAGCCCATGTCTAATATTTACTTCCAGTCGTCAAGGCTGATAATTAAATTTACTTGGATGAATGCAAATTCTTGTGCGAAATGGAGAAAGCCCTTTTTTTAATAAATTTGCCTACGAAGATAAAAAGTGACCACAATGTTCCCGGTATTACAAAGTTGACTTATTGTTTTTTATACTCCCTTTTAAAATGAGGAGAAAGCTGTCAGCTAAATGAACTACTTAACGACCTAGAATCCTCTTGACCATCGCAGGCATTCCTATTCCAAGAATATTTGCATATGATAGCCTCTTTTTATTACTGACTTATCGTCAGTAAATTAGTAAGCAGTGAATTCAAAAATATTCTCTGCGAGGATAGAATGGCAGGAGCTATTCCACTGACTTTTAAACCCTATAATTGCAATCCTGAGTCCCAAAAATAAAGAAATATATCTATTTGTGGCACTTGAGGTTCCTAAATAGAGAAACGAGAAATTATAATCCATTCTACACTGAATGATAGAAATGAATATAGAAAGAAGGCTATTACAGTATTATAATATTATTACTCTTTTCGACTTCATTTTGTCTTTACGAAGTGGAATAAGAAAGAACTTTTTTAATTTCTCATTTGGAAACTCGAAGTAACAATTTCAATGCAATATTTCATCGGGCATTTAACTTCATCCCTAAAAATGTCAGAGTAAACGATTTCAGATCGATATTGGCCTCTGGCTGCTTGACAAGAACATTCTCTTTATTTATGCTATACTCATATCCTCTACAGGAACCTATCCTCCGCAGGTCAAAGTCCATCCCAATGTGGAAAGCTAACGTTCCTGATACTAATTGAAATGTACAGCAGATTCGGGCACAGATGCGGCAGCTTGCGCAATCTAAAAGACCTTAAGGAACATTTAAATAAGAACAAACTGGGCTAGTGTTTCTTCTTTGTACGTATAAAGGTATACTAAATTACTATTTGAATGTAAGAACTGATTCTCTCACGGCGAATGTTGAATAGGAATTCTTCTCGGGTTATACAATGGATCTGGTCCTCCAACTTCGCCGACGCTTCGATGTGTGAATCGCTCATCGTTATGCCAAATATGATCATACTCCTGAAGAAAATGAGCGAGTCGCACATCAAAATGACAGTGGAGATGGAGGACCGGACCCTTTGTATAACCCGATAATAATTCATATTTACTATTTGAATACAGAAAACAGTTATTGAAATGTAAACGCTTTTTTCCCCACATGCAGGTCCGCATAAGTGAAATTTCGCCAGAGTTCATGTATCATGTACACGATACCGTTCAGCTGAAGGATGGTGAATTGCATTAGCGAATAAGCCGGGTTCCAATCACGGTAGTGGCGTTTATTTTTCAGTAGTGATACAAAGAGTAGCACTAGGGTGTAGACAATAGACAAATTCAAATACAGCACTCCATCCTGAACCTCTAATTCATAATCAAAATGGTGGGAGAACTAAAAAATGCGGGGAATATAAAATAAATCGATGCAATAATTGTGGTTTCTCACGGCGATATATTTGCCACCAAGCGAATGCAATTTGCGCGGGGAGGAAACCTGTTGTCTCCAACACTTTCAGGGCAAGTAGAAAAACCCACCACTACGGCACCTCCTCCCGACAGAGGGGGGAAAATTTCGAAATCTGGATAAATCCTCCCCAACATCCTTCATAGGGACTCGAGAGCTGTCGGGGAGGTCTCCACTCAGCAAATAAAAAAAAACATTCATTCGCCCTCGAGTGGGCGCCAGTACTTGCTCGCTCACTCCTGCCCCCGACTTTTTGTCTGCAACCACTCCTTCCCCTTTTTACCAAGGAGACGGACACTGAACTGTCCCCTCTCGACAATGTCCACTTCGCTGGCGGTGGCAGTCCGAAAGAATGTAAGAGCACACGGCGAGTCTCTCCATACTCGAACCCCACCTCTCACTGGAGCAAGTGTCGTGTAAGAGTGTTAACGAGATTTAAGCACCGTGAACGAGATCGTGGTGAGACAGAAGTGTACTCCACGGAATGAAGATTACTTGGAGATAGAGAGACAGAGCGGGGACATATGGTGGACTGTCCGATGGACTCACGGAAAAGGGTTATTCCGTCACTCAGAGGCGGCAAAGAGGCACTCGAGAATACGAGCACAATAGGGTCCGGCTTTGATGGAGGGTGTTGAGAAGGCAACGGGGAAACAGTGACGGTGAGAGAATTAACACTCAGAGGAGGTATTTTTCGCCGCAAAGTAATAATTGTTTACTCAGTAAACCTGTTAGATGTTAAATAAAATTAACCACCGTTTAATTTTTTTGATAAAAGTTGACCTCTCTTCTTGACCTAAAAAGTGAATTGGGCCATGGAACGGAAGCACTCACCCCTATACCGTAACGATGTCTACAGAGTGTGGCCGAATCAGGCAAGGAGTTCACCGGCCAGTTGAGGCCCCACAAGCGTTTTCGACCGTCGAACCTTACAGGAACTTCTCGAACTATTATTTAGCCCTAATCATAGACCCTCTAGGTTGATCTCACATAAAAGTACAAGGGCGATTGATTATACCCGTTTTAGCACCATATCGATGTAAGTAGGTTTAAAAATTAGTTAACTTTTTCATTGTACGGTATTTATTGATGAGCGCACCAAATATACGAAGAGTTCAATGCGAAAACGTTGATAAGACACACCCCGAAAGGTGTGGTAAGCCGTAGAACTGAACCAGCTTCGAAATTTCCTAAGCTCATTTACCAACCCATCGACCTAAGAAATAAACAAACCTTATAATAACAAGAGTTTAATGAGTCGTTTCTAAGTACGGAAGTGGTGAGTAGTGTAATTACAACATCTTTCAACTTGCCTGTTACACGAAAATACTCTTTGAACACACCACAATTGAAGCCAGTTAATTTTCTTTGAATTTTAAAAATTAATGCACTTAAAGCCGTCAAATTCTCATGCAAATATGTACAATATAAAGGAATAGAAGAAAAATTACTAGTAAAATGAGTGCGATGGAAAGATCCAAGACATTTATGAGGTCTTACAAAAGCACGAACTGGCAGCCCTAAAAATCAAATCCCAAATAACACGAACCGGCTGCCTAGCGTTAATTGTTCCTGAACGCTTGGGAATAACGTATCTAGTGACACTGCATTGATATCACAAGGCATACCACAAGGATGCGACGACAAGACTAGTTAAGGTTAAGAGCTTCAGACATTAAATTTTGCTAGTATGTTTTTATGAATGTTTCAGTATCACATTGTACATATTTTTCACCGGGGAGTTGCATGTTAAAACTAATGTTTACGGAAAAAAAGTCACAATTTAATGCCACGCAAATAGCTACATTCACCATGCCCCTAGCTTTATCTTTACAAACGACGGATGACTTATGATATCAGCTCTGAAGTCACTATGACAACTTAGGCTTCCCAGACCACTTATGATAGTTAACACCCGTGTTTCTCAAAAATGAATTTACGAGACATAGAATAGGCATACGCGAAGGAATGTGGTATAGAGAAACTTAGCTGCTAAGATCGCGTAATTCATCTTACAGACTATTTTAGTGATTGTTATTTCAGAGGCTGGATTTCTTATTACTTAATATAACCGAATCTATGACCAAAAATCAGTCATTACTAAGTCGAGTACATTCAAAATCTAATGCATGTTACTAATTCGTGTGGCTTCTAAATATCGAAAAATCATGGGATGATGCCATGAAATTGATCATAAATAGATGAATTTTTATACATAAAATAGCCGTCAGAGGCCCTTAAACTAAAATCGTTTGAATGATTAATTGTTGTCACCTGGTTAATGGGGATTGGTAAGGTGTAGGGCTTAAGAACAGGCTTTATGACCTAAGGAGCCGGGGCTAGAATATCCACTAAGGAAGAGATATTTCAGTGCGATTCCTACCTCTGCATGGGTGTTGGATGGCGAGCACTTCAAGTGCAGAGCTTCATCCGTCGGATGGTACGTTACACGGTGGACCCCTTGGCGCCTTTCGTTAAGGGTAGGTAGGCTGATTACGACGCCGGGTTTCTCTCCACCCTTTCCTCGAACAACCCTTCCATCACCAGCCAACCCATTAAGGTGGTTGGAGCAATTTTATGCACAGATTTGCGTGAAACTTTACATACGTGTTCTTACTAGTGATATATCTAAATAAAAGTAAAAAGTGCATTGTACCAATTTAATTATTTTGGGTTGTTCAATTATATAGTAACACGTAGCCTTATGGTACCTGAGTTGTATCGTATTTTGTTATACATCGATTTTAATTTAAAAGAATTTTCTCATATACACGAAATAATACATTTGGTATCATTATAATGGTTGCTAAAAAATATCAAGGTGTCACGGAAAGACAGAGATTCGAAAAAATACATTGAAATATAATTTTCGCCTCCATATCGAGTACCGCACCTAAAACTCCAGTCATAACATACATTAATTAATTCATTCATTTAAAATATAATTCTTTCATCCCCTCCAATACTGCATGTATGGTGAGCTCCGACGCATAAAAAGATGTATTTAAATGAAATGTGGTCCTACACTGTTTTTTCGACTGCACTTGGAATATTGTTAAAATGAGTAGGAACTTAATGATCCTCGATTACCGCTCCTGTTACTTTAATCGCGAAAATGATCTCAGTTTTCGGTCTTCTCGCCAATTAAACGAGCCGACCAAGTGTTTACATTTGACTTTCGTGAAGAAAACCCATATTTTCGCGTTTTTTTCGTCACCGGAAAATATATTTTTAGGAGAGAAGACGAATTATTTGAAAGAGCTTTGGACGAGATTCAAAATGCACGCCGTAATGGCAATGAGACGAGAACGGTAAACGGAAGATGACTCATTTCTTGCAAAATATTCGCAGGAAAAGTGCTCAGAATAAGACGCTCGTTTTCTTTCTCTTTAGAACAGAAAGTCGGTTATTGCTACAGAAACTACGGCCGCTTTTTTTTATTTTATCCTTTCAGGAGGCAAAATACTCGGGAATTATTTATAACTCCACGAATGTTCAAAGCCTCAAGCGTCAAGCTGATTAGCCTGAACGTTGCTCCATTGCCAATCCAGTTAGATATTCCACTCCTTTTATGAAGTGCATGGCAACGCTGTGGGAGACTCCGACGGTGATATTCCCACGACACGAAAGAAATATTTACCTGCAAACTCGCACCGTAAGTCACACGTGGAGAAGGAAAGGCATTTTCTGCGTAGCACGTGGACGGTCAAAATAGGACAGTAGCCCCAAAAATACTTTCCCAACGACACCGAAGACTATAATGCAATCCGGGTCCTTATGGGAAGCCATCCATATAAGAAGGCATTATTCCCTCGCGTACGGGGACAGTACGTGAAAAGAAAAAAAAAACTTATGAAACGGTTTTTCTTTCACCGCAGAGGCATCGCCGAAGAATTCCTATTCTTCGCTTAAGACCTTAAATAGTCCTCCTCGATTTCTGAAAAGGCGGCCAATAATTTGGCTTCGGCCGCGTACCCGGATGTGATCGACCCTCCTGCATCATAAAGTCAGCCACTCATAGCTCATACATAACTCCTCTCCATGCCCATGCCATCGCCATCCACTTCCACTATTTATAGCACTCGATCAACTATTCTCCTTTCAAAGACTCGCTCCCTTGCCTTTTCAGAGCCCAGAGACGCGCCGCCGTCGACGCACAAAACCATCGCGACGGATCATTTGGTCTCATCAAATCAATTTCTCCTCTTTCGCTCTTTCCCCTGTTGTTGCCCGTCTAAACATCGGCCACTTTTACAAGATGATACTCCAGGTATAGCTTTCGGAAAATTTCCAGGCGCAGATCTACACGGCAAGGAGGGGAGGTAGAAGTGAAGGGGGTGAAGGGAGAGAACGCGAAGGGGAAGAGATGTAGGCTACGGGAGAGAGAGAGAGAGAGAGGCAGTGGGCCAAAGTACTTCCAAGGCTAATAGGCAAGTGCGGCAAGTGATTAAAATCACACATTGCCATGACTTTACTGGGGACCCTATCTTGAGGTCTCATTGGGAAACGAGTCGAAACGGGACGTCAGGTAGTGGTAAGTCATCCCACTTTTGGAAGAGCTTGTGTTGGCAAATATTAGAAAGGGTTTTTGACTTTCCCTTCACACAAAACCATCATGCTAGGATGGGAGGTAGAAGTGGATGAGGAGAAGGGAAAGGACGGAGGGGATGATAGGGAGAAAACGAGAGAGAGAGAGGCAGGGAACCCAAACTACTTTCGCGATAAAGGCACGAATCACACACATGCAAAGAGTAGGTAGTGAATAAATTCGAAAATCGAATACCGAATTGAAAAGAGAATATACCAAACAGCGGGTAGCGATTAAAATCACCCATCGCTATGAATTTACCTGGGGCCCATATTGAGCTAATCGTGAGACGAGACAAAGATGGACGGCAGGTAGTGATCAAAATCAACCATCGCCATGATTTTACCAGGAAACCTATCTTCAGGTCCCATTGTGAGAAGAGTTAAAACCGGACGGCTGGTAGTGGTGAGTTATCCCACTTCTGGAAGCGCTTGTGTTTGCGGTAATTGCAATGGTTTTTTGAATGACCCTATATACTAAACAACCTTCCTCCCCCACCCGTTTTGCAGGATTTTGAATGTTCCGTAGCTTGTACCAAAATCGTCCATTACCCAGATTCAGAAAGTTAAGCGAGAGCTCATATCCTCTGGCCGCCCCCCACCCAACCTAAGAAAACTCCGCCACTCCCTTATTCCAAGTGGAGAGACCTCCACTCAAGTTCTTACCCCTTCCCACCGCCCACCACTCTTCCCCCACTCCTTGTCATGTCCAAAACCCACCTTGACCACCATCCGTGTGCCCACGTGCTCAAAGTCAACCTTATCATGAATTCTACTTTGCTCTTTCCCCCCGTACGACTTGTTCGATATGCCTTGACTGGTGACAAAGTCGCCACCATCAGCGGAGAAACCTGGAATGTAAAATGTTTTGGTAACCTAAGAGCACGTCGGTGTGAAAAAGAGAACCTTTCGACATTACGGCTGTTTAACACTTTCTTGATTCATCCCTTATGCACTTATTCCCTGTAACAGATACATTGAATCATCAGAGATGGAACGAGGTGATAAATGTAGCAACTAGACAATGTTACATGTAAAATAGAATCAGAACTTCAGAAATTGACAATGCAGTTTCTCATAAGCATAAAATAAGTGCATGTACTTCAAGTAATAACACAATAAAACACTTCAAGTATTTCCATTAACAGAGGATAATTGCAGGTTTCATAATGGGAAGGCCAAGATTTATCGACACATTATTTGATTATTGCAACCACCAATATTTATGTAAGTAAAAACCAAGGACACACCTTTTGGAGCGTACCTCCTGAACTTCCGTTATCTCCGACTACTACTTTGCAAACGGGGATATGCTCATAGCAGAGCTAGGAATTCAATTTGAATGAACCATAATATCATGAGGTTTATGGAAATATATTCTCATATATTCATCAATAGGTGATACTGTGGACAATATAGCAATAATATCACCTGTCCGATGGTTGGAAGAACTAACACTTATTCCTTTTGTAGTTAATACAATCGAAAAAGTTAAACTACTGATTTTTTTTAAATGAATATACTGAATCACACTATTCAGCATGTAAGTATTCGTTAAGTGACGAGAGTTTGAACTTTGGTTTCACTGGATTTTGATTGCCGAATAACCGTTTTGTATCGAGGCTATCCTACGCGAAACCAACAGAACTTTATCACAAACGGTCACCAGTCACCTCGACCAACTTTCTTTTTTTTACGAGTAAATTAATGAAGAAAGAAAAATACCCTGCCCATTAAGTCGCGATATTTATGTGGCAACTCTAACCACCAAGTTACTTTGGCATGATGAGAAGAATGATTATGAGGTCAAATGAACCGTATTAAGAGACGTTTTATTTTGCAGGTCGTGCGACACATATACGGGCAAAATACTACTATTTATAATATTAACCACTCCCAATGGTTATCAGTCCATGAATCACAATGATTATCCTTCAATAACTTTTCTTTAATTTACAATAAAGTTCTAAAAGAAGGAAATTTATCTCCATTTACGATATCGATGTGGCAATTTTAATCGCCAGGTAGGTAACGGGTGCATGACTGTGGACAAATTATTTCACATGAAATTGCATTTTGAACGGGTACGGTAACTTGTTCATAGAGAAAACGATCTTAGTTTTAAGATAAATTTGTGGTGAAATTCGGCGCATCATTTCAAGGACCTTCAGTCTTCCGGATCGTAAGTTAGTACTCACGTGAAATTAACAAAATACATAGGCGAGCGGGACCACTTCGTTAAAAAATTTTACGGGTTATTACAGAAGAGTGTATCATAGCTTATGGAATGGCATATATCCTGCTTGATACTTACAATAAATGGATGCGAAACAGATGGATATTTGTAAATTGTCGTACTAGGTTGGGAGACCCGAGATACTGGGAGGCTACGCGCTAGGCTTATATTGCTTAAAACATTCGGATCACAAGAAATTAATGGTGGAACGGATGGAATTATTTTAACCCCGCGTTACAACGATTGAACTGGAAGATAAGATAAAAAGTTATTTATATAGCTCTCCCAATAGCTCATGGCGCTCTACAGAGGACGAGTTTGAGAAATGGGCTACGGAACTTTCAAAATCCTGCGAATTAGAAGAGGAAGGCTGTTTAGGGTGACGAGTCACAAAAATCTATCTGATTGCTTACAATACAATCGCTCCAAGAATTGGGATGACTCACCACTATCTGCCGTCCGGTTTCGACTCGTCTGACAAAGAGACCTCAAGATAGAGTACCGGGTAAAGTCATGGCGATGGTTGATTCTAACCACATGCCTTGCAAGTGTGTGCCTCGTGCCCTCGCGGCTTTTTCGCGATGTAGTTTGGTTCCTCTGCCTTACTTCTTACTCTCTTTTTGCCTCCCTCTCTACCCATCAGTCCTTCCCTTTCAACCCCTCCACCTCTACCTCCCCACCTAGCCGCGAAAGTCAGCCCCAGCAACATTTGCGAGAGCTATACACTGCCGTAGTGAAAGGTACACAATTTTCTTCTTCACACGCACTGCTAGTGACTATAGCAGCAACAGAGTAAGCCACTAACAAAAAGACACTCCGTTAACATGCAGTACACTTCCGTCCTTCACTCCTCCCAATTCCTTTTTCCTCCCTTTATCATGGCTGGTGTCCTTAAACCCCCTGTCATATGTCTCTGCGGTGTTCTTATGCCCCTAGTCAAAATCCTATGCTCTCCGACCTCATCATCTTCTTCTACTTCCCACTGTCTTCCTTGCACCTGCTTTCCTCGGTACATGCTCAGATTATTCCATTCCTACATAGTACCACCATCGTTCCCTTAGTCTGCCCACTCCTCTTAGTCCATCTGGAAGCTTATCTCTGGCAATGTTAAATATTCTTGTCTTCCATTCCTACTATGTGATCATTCCATTCCTGCTTTCACTCGTTTCTGCATTCGTTCATATTCTCTACCTGGCAGTCTTTTCTGATGATCTCACTTCTCAATCCATCCAATAAGGCTTTCCCTGAAAATTTTCTAAGGATTTTTATTTCATTGTTTTGGAAGAGTTTTTTAGTTTCATTTTCTCCGGTAGAGTCTCTCCTTTATGGGTTGGTATTAGTCTGACAGTTGCGTTGAATTTTCTTGCCTTAGTCTTCTTTCCTATACAGTTATTCTTCCATATAGTATTATTTAGGCAGCCCGCTATTTAATCTGCATTAATAGCTTGTTCTCTCACATTTTCCTCTGTATTTTTGCAATGGCGCTACTCTAGATCTAAGTATTTAAAGCTACTAATATGTACAAGCGTAATATGCATATAATTATGGAATGTGATGTAACAAGTGATACAGACTTTGCGAAGTAAGGCGGAAACCTAGTAACCAGTTAAATTGATTTTAATATTGATTCCGTAATATGTAAAAGGGATGTAGTGAAGATGATGGGCAGGACGATATTGAAGAAAACTGGACAGTAAAACACGATGTGACTGCAGACTAAACAAATACGAAAAAATAAGATGTCCAGAGAATTGAAAAAATTAACAATTTTTGTCAGCATAACAATGATGCAGGTCTACTAAGTTCGGTAAATGACTTTAAACATTACGTAGAGAAAATACATTTACTCAACAAGAAAATCAAGCAATCTCTTATAGTACTTGTGTGAAGGGCAACGTCTGTGTAACGTTGTGTCGTTATAACATCACAATCAAATCCAGAAACAGTTGATTTCTCTTGGAGAACATGTCATCCCTATGGATATGACGGAAAATTGTCCAAAACGAAACTTTTTTAAGGAACCCTACGATTCTGGTGTGGGCATTTTTCATTGCACATACGTGTAGAAGTTTTCTTTTTCCAATTTTTCTCGCTCTCGTGGCTACCCTGCCCTCAAGTCAAATGCTGACCCATCATCCTCCTCCGTTACCCACAACACACCCACTTCAACTCTCCACCTCTTTCCCGCTTTTGGTTCCCCAACCATTTCCGCCCACTCGCCTCTCTCTCCGACCTCACCTCACTTCCGCCCAACCCCCCCCCCCCCCGGTTACCCACACTCCTCCTCCCAAACCGTATCTTCTCTCCTCTTGGATTTCCAAAGCTCCCCTTTCCCTGGGTCCCCGCCTCCTGTCCACCGCTTATATGCCCACGAGCACACCTCACCGTATCTCTCCCTCTCGCGGCCTACGCCCACCGCCACGCTCTCATCCGATGCTTATAAGTCTCCCGTGTCCAATAATTTCCCCCCCCCCCCCCCAGGTCCCGTTTGGTTAAGGCCATATGTAGATGTTTCCCTTTACACCCACGTTTTAGCCTTGGCGAAATGAGTCGATCACAATTGATCAAATGTTTCCCGTGTGTGTGTGTGCGGTGTGCAAGGCGTAATTCTACGTATTACTTATCGGGTAGCCATGCAACACTCATCGCCATCATCTGTCTATCCAGGGAATTTCCCGATATCCTTCAAGACTCCAGAAACTCCGAAGTGAAAATTTTAAATGGCAGAAATAATTGGCATTTTTAAGACACAATTCGCCTAGATAAAGTTAACCAATAAAGCTTTAAAAATTAAAAATATATCTTCATCCGATTTAAGCATATGTCAGCTCAGCTGTCAAAGGGGATATAAAACTGATATCAGCAATATTAATGACAGTCGTGATGTGTATACGCGATTAGTGCGTATGGATTCAGGTGGTTCATGGTCTTTCGATAAAGATTTTTATTCCAAAACGATGATGCTTGTTATGCAACAGAAAGATTCAGATTTTCGTTGAAATTAGACATGGACTCATTACGAGAATTTTCAGATGCGAAACGAAGAAACAACTCCATTTGACGCAAGAATCAGCCATTTGCAGATTCATAGTCCTCATAAACTAGGGGCAGCAGCTTATCGGCATCATGTCAGAATATGGACATCAAAGCCACGAGGAGACGAATATTTTCTCATTTTAACTTTCTCCACATTAAAGATAATGTTTTGAAGCACTCCTATCGATCATTAAGGCATTGTTGAAATTTGCCTTCTGAGGGATACTCCAAATAATACTATGTATTATTTGGAGATGAGGTACTCATCAGCTGATGTCATTTTTATGCCGGCAAATGTTATCATATTTGACCACCTGCCGATATCAAATATACTAATAAATTAGTAATAATGATGTATAAATGCTATTGAGTCAATATCCGGATGCTTCTTAGATTAAAATTGCATAAGAGAATGAACCAACTCCCTCGAGAGGAGGTATTACGTCAATGACCACACACAAAAATGGCAGTAGGGGTCACTGAACGAAAAATGCTCCTTGGAATTTATAAGCGGTTTATTGTAACAAATACAGAGTCCAATATGGACAACTTGAGCGCCATGGGCTTTGTGGAGAGTGATTGAATGTCATGGTTTTCAAGTGTTCCCACATTCACCAGAGACATCTTCACGAGTATCTGTGCTAGAATTTGATGCAATTCACTCGGATATATTTTTTTACCGTGAAACATGGACGCATAGAATTTCTGAGATTTATCTCGCATGATTCCTAACAACATTAGAATTCATACAAAAACTTTGCATGAGACAGCCAACGAATTGCGAGAGAATGAATAATAATGCCTGTGTCTCTACACTAAAAGAAACTTTCTATACATGCTGCGAGGAAAAGAGATTTCTCTTTCAATTCTATTGGAGTAATTAACAAACACTGATTACGATTATTTCCAATTTCTGTTAGATAAGAGACCATAATCCTGCATTAGGTAGAAAATAGAAAATATTATATATTTCATAGAAGAAGCTAAGTTCTACTTTTCTACACGCATATCCTTTTGAATTTTTGAAGCTGTATTTCATCATTGGAACCACTGTTGAAATGAGCCAGTTTGATAAAGGATCAAATATTGTTTGCACTGGTGATAAAAATTGAATAAAATATCACATTTTCATTGAATTCATTTATTGGAACTCAACGCAGTGAAAAAAGCCCATGATAATTTGGAAAATTGATAAAATAATGCTTACCGGCCGCCCTCTCACCAAGGAAATACGTAGATAATATTCGATAAGTTTAACTTCTGATACAAAACTTAAAGAGTGCAGGTAGTGCAAGAAATAGCTTGAAAGTAGGCAGGTAACAAGAATGTACTGCGAAAGAATACAGTATTCACATTTAGCTACGGTCTTCTCTTTACAACGATCATTGGACCACAATGATAACCCTTTAATTTTAATCTCTACTATAGCTCCATCTAAGGTTCATTACAATAACATTAAGACTTCTTTCATAGAGAATGTTTATGCAGAGGTTGGATTGCTGGAAACAGAACATTCCCAATTCCGACATTTTCCATCCCCGCGAAGCCCGTTTAGCGGGAATAAAAAAAGTAGTTCGTGTTTCTTTCATCTTCTTCTGCGTAGCAGTGTTTGGGATATCGTTTCCTTCATTTCCAGTAACAGTCACCTTCTCCCCCTTGATGAGGGAAGGCCCGCATGCAGTGCCGTAGTCACACAAATCTGGCGTGGAAGGCGTAGATAAATAAAAATCATCAATTCAAAGCTTTCTCCGAAAAACACTGGTAAAAGCAAACATGATGTATTTTGCTCTTTATGGAGCCCACGACGTGACGGAAGCATAAGAACGCAAGTCTTCTTGTCTGTCAGAGCTGGAAAACTTTCAATTTTGATAGTGATGCATATACTTGGCACATGGAGTATGTGCTTTTACTCATTTTTGACATATTACCGGTCGAAGTATGGCTCTGTAAAATTTAAAAGCATTGGATTTTACGTTTGCAGGTGTGACTTCTTGGCACTACATTATTAAAATGTAACTATTAAATTATTATTTTATTTCACCTGCCAACCAAGGTTTCGACTCATGGAGTCATGTTCAAGGCATTGATAGGTTTATTATGGTTGGCAAGTGAAATTAGAAAATTTCGTAGAATACACAAATTTTCCTTCGTGTATGCAATCGCTATTTTCAACACCGCACACCATCTGGATGAGTGTAACTTTTCTATGTATTGTTCTCCAGCTCGGAATACTTTCTTTCACTCCATGCTTAGTCCGAAATGGCAATCCTACCTTTTTCTCTATTCGTACAGTCTCCACAGAAGAATAAAGAAAAAATATCTCTAATGATATATGAATAATTCCTTCAGAAACTAAAGGATAATACACCTCAAAGTGCTTTCAATTCAATGCTGAAAATAAAGTTAAATAATCTTAATGAAACCAAACTCTTGTCTCATTAACCGGCTGTTTACGATTTCAATCGTGGCAAAAACTTTTAGAGGTCTATATGAAATGTTAAGAGGAGAAATGTATTACGTTGAGCTTACATGTTTCACCGTGTTCCCTCCAGATAAGATAACGGAGAAACATAAACACACATTAAAGATTTTCACTGTATTGCTTGAGAGAGAACGCTTAAATTCACATGGGTTATTGGAAAGCATCGTTTTAACGCCCCACAGATGTAAATATTCTGTACATGTATCATTGACGTGTGCTCATGTTGACGTCAATGTATCACCGCCGATGGTACAAAAATATTCCCTGAATAAGAGCTCACGAACTTAAAATAAGCCGCCTTCAACTGGTGTTTGGCAATTGGTAATGAGAAGAAGGACGCAAACGCGATCATCGTTGAGTCCAATTTTACATAAATACTTAATTTAGGCCATTAGTTTATGCCAAATATAGAGATGCGGAAAATGAGAGGGCACGTCTTTCGACTCAGCAATCCTTGCATTTTGCAAAGAAGCTCAATACTCTGATTTTATTGCGAGTATTTAACGACCACACTCGTGATTACATCAAACAGAGCTTCGGTAAAATCAGTATTCACAGAGTTCCTTTGTCCTCTTAGTGCTGGCAGTTACTAAGTTAGGAAAAAATACAAACCATGGTCCGATGAGTTATCGTTTGGATTTTTAAAAACCCACCAAGTCTCCACAATGTGGGCCAAAACTCGGGCACACCTAGGGGTACTGCACGACCCCCGAGATACTCGGGGGTCGTGGTACTGCATAAGGTCCCCTACTGTGTCCACTGCGGTGGGCAAACATTTTTCGAAAGACTGCCAGTCAAACCGTGACGTACCCCCAAATGTTTTATGTGCGGTGAAAGTCAGCTGGCTAACTAACGCGGTTGTTCCGTACATAAACGTAAAAAAATGAAAATCCTATCTAGAATCCATAGTCAACTCTCAGCTGCTCCTTCCAACGTCGCTCCTACTCCACCTCAAACCCAGTCATACCCCACCGTTGCTTCGACCTCTGCCTTTCCCGCTCTCTTACCCTCTCCCAACACCCAATCAGATCCCTCCTCCGACTCCATGCTCACCAGCGAACTTCACTTATGGTTTCTCGGTGTCATGGCTCAAACTTCCTCTCTGACCACGCTAACTGCGAAAATAACGTTCCTTATGGAACAACTAATCCTCTCCATCCCTTTCCATAGTATATCCCTCTTCCCCTTCCAAACGTGACCGCATACCCACCGTTTTCAGTAGTTATGAGATTAGGGCGGAATTCACGATCTCCTACCAATTACACAGCATATCCAAACTCTATGAGTCTATCCTATGTCTACCAAATATTTCTTCCTTTACCAAACAATACTTGCCAGCGTGGTGAACGTGATAAAAATTTTATAATAAGACAATTAAAAATAAAAAGAGAAAATAACAAATACTCCCATTATAATACGTTCAAGTAGGAGTAAAAAAATACAAAAAATTATAAAATCCAAAAATTCCACTACGGCAACAAAAAATGTGTTCTACCCAGATTCTTGACAAAAGTGAATAGGTCCTTATGTTTTTTTAATATTCAACGTTCTCCCTAGAATATATTTTCTTCTTAGTTGCATACAAACACTAACATCTGAAACACACCGTGGCAAGTCATATACTACTGCGAACACGGCGGTTGTGAAAAGTATCACTCTCCAGTATGGTTGCAATACTCGTGCCTTCGGCGCGGCGATAGCTACGTGTCGGAGTTATCGTTTATTAGTTAAAATTGTGGAGAAGACGAATGCCAACAAATAGATCCATTTGAATCCTCGCTTACATCAAGATTAAGTATAGTTCTCGTAAATGTTCCTGGCGCATATCTGCCTAGATCCGAGATGGGAGGTAAATGTTTAGAGGGTGAAGGAAAAGGACGGAGAGAAAAGAGAGAGAAAAGAGAGAGAGAGAGAGAGAGAGAGAGAGAATGAGAGAGGAAAACCAATCTATTCACGAACGAAGGCAAGAGGAGCACACGCGTATGGCAAGTGGCTCAACTCACCCATCGCTATGAATATACCAGGGAACCTATCTTGAGGTCTCATCGCGTGAAGAGTCGGAACGGACGTTAAGTAGTGGTGGCTCATCCCACATCTCAAAGCGCAGCGTTTGGCCGCATAAGAAAGGTTTTCTGATTGACACTCCACACTAAACACATTCCTGCATCGTTTCGTAAGAATTTTTAAGTTCCATAGACCACGTACCAAAATCGTCCCGTGCACAGTGCCAAGAACATTTTGCGAGAGCTAAAAGCTCTTACGCCTGGGTGGTTTAACTTGAAATCCTGAATATGGCTCCGAGGCTTCTAAGTTTGTGGTTCATCACTGACAAATTATGAACGCATCGGTTCATGCTAGCGTAATGTGAGCACTCGATGAATTTAACGGAGGCCATAGCATTCGGAGAAGAAGTGATTTCCAAAGGACGATTCCGACTAAACTGCAGCGCGTGCAAGAACACGGAATGAGGCGTAGGATAACAGCAAATGGCATTCTACGAAAATCGCGTAGGAGATCCATATAATCCAAGAAAAGACCCTCCAACACATTCCCGTCCTATTGTACCGATTCAATCGCCCCCGATGTGGAACATAAATAGAGGCTATTGAGCAACTGAAGGTGCAGTCTCACTCACCTCTTTTCGTCCCTGATGCTTAAAATGAGTCCTTTCTTGAATGAAATCGATTTGAGCTCGCGGAACGAACACAACGAGTGAAGAGTCGATGGATAAACAAGTAGGTGGCGCATAGTTTCATGACACACTAGCCTTGAGCTGTTGTTTTCCGCACATTTTGGTCAAAAATCGCACGAAAAAAGAGCACGCAGACTATTATATTGGCCAACAAGTAGGAACCCACGAGGGTGTTAACTGCTTTAAACTCAGTTTTACGACAAACGCTTTAGGTAGTCGAATTGATAAGACGGTTAGAGTAGTGTCCTCCCATCATGATATATTTTATCTGTTTTTTTATTAAAAATTTTCTCTCGCCAACAAGCCTCCCACGACTCTTCGGTAGACTTCTTCAAAGGACTTAGACTCTTCCTAGGATTTACTGAGCCTTTCCTTACATTGAATCGCACCTATTTTCCATAGCATCACATTTTCATGGCCTCCCAACGTTTTTGCTCCGCTTCTGTTACCGTTCAAGGTTTACTATCAAGTAATAACACGCTTCCTACATACGTTTTATAAAATAGCTTCCACCATACTTGAATAATAATAAAATAAATTATATTGCCTTACTAAATTCAATTTATTCCAAATTGTTACAAAAAAGGAACGTATGTTTACAAATGAAGAATTTAAGTAGCCTCGAAAGTTTTTTGGGGCAACCATACAATAACTGCCATTATAAAAAATAGTAAAGTAAAACAGTTAGCTCCTCTGACAGGGATCGCAGAACTCTCGAAGCCCAACGTGCGCGCGACAGAGCTGCGAGCAAAACATGAACAATTATGAACTACGTACGAAGTGCGGTGCATGATTTCTACTTGAACTAATTATTTTTTTACGTTGCAAGAGGAGATGAAGTAAAATTAATCAGAATATAATCTCATAGTCCGGGTGGTCGACATATTCGTGATAATTGCATCATTCGTCTCCCACGGCGCGCGGGCACGTCATATCGAGCGTAAGTTTCCTCTTCTCCTTCTCTCTCCAGATGGCATATTATGCATGACTGTGAACTATAAACTTGAGGTCAGTTGTAACATGCCTGATACTCATGAAAATCGGTACTTACCACTTACCTTCTTACTTTAAGGTAAGATCACAAAAGCCGTGATCATGATAGACGTTTCTCATGACGCTGTCTTCTGTAATAGTTTTCGAGTTCTTCTGCGTCTTTATTTGTTGAACTCGAGCTCTCGCTACCATTGTAAGTAGCATCTTTAGGAATAATAACTTGACTTACAGGGGCAGTGTCGATAAAAATGCCATTTCATGGACAGAGGAAGAAAGGGGAAGACCTTGAGGATGAAGGCTGACCCGCCGAGATGCAGATGCCGGAGGGAAATGGGGAAAACAGTGTAAATTTCCTCGGAAATTGTATTTGTAATTATTATTCCTGGAGATTCTGCCTGCAATGGTAACGGATACAACAAAACAAAGACGCAGCAGGACCCGAAAGCTATTTCAAAAGACTTACATCACTGTAAAAGCCTACGAGCCAAATCAAGTGTAATGTTCTCTCAATGCCTTTCTAACCTCCTAGTTGAATACAGTTTTTAACGGTATCTAAACATTTTTTAACGGAAGACGGGTGCTACAAACTAAAATTTATGTGGCATAAAAGGAAGACAGTAGGGTGGAATAATTGCATAGAGAGAATGGTCTCGATATGCGAGTCCTGGAACGGTTCGCTAATAGTTGGCTGGTTGCGTACGAAATGGGATGTTGGTGCTGATTCTGAATGGGATATGGTGCTGATTCTGAATGGGATATGATCAAGAGCGTGCGTGAGGTTGCCTCCTTCAATGCAGAGACGTTGTTGACGGGATGGCCCACTACCCCACGCCCTCTTCAAACCCCGCCCCCACTTCCTCCTCCCCCTCCTCCTCATTCCAGATTGAAAGGGCATCTTAATGGAGCACTTAATACCTCTCGCGAGACGCAATCTCAAATGGACGCGCATCCGTCGCTGATGGTTACGAATTCGACTCGACTCCAGCCGGATTAAAAATAGTCAAACGATTGTGTTGGCCACGAAGTAAAAAAATGACAAAAAACAAACATAAACATTGCCAAAGCCCAAACGAGGAAGTGAATGACAGAGTTGCGTACGGATCCTGCCACGAGTGCTGCATTAGCTCTTTAGCCCGCCTCGCTCTCTCTTTGTTGATGATGGATTGTCTCGGATGGCAGGGACTGAGATAACGGGATCTCACTTCGAAAGGAGCCAGCATGCGATAAATATTTACGCGAGAAATGAGGATTTGCTGGGGGTGTTGCGCTGGTGATATTTCAGCCAAGTATTGCACCAGGGACGACCACGAAAAACTCAAGCCTGCAATTACCATTGCACCCGGAGCTATTTAACCTTCATGAGAATTTGGGAATTTGCATTTTGAGGGTCTCTAATGGCCCATGTAATTTTAAACGCTTTATTTTATTGAAAAACTTCTATAAACGGACACCTTTGATATACAGACGCCACTTACTTATGGACAGTATTCAAATTCCGGGATGAGTTGTATGCAGCATTATTTGACCGGATCTTATCACATACGGTCACTCAGAGTTAAGGACACGGATACCTCCAGGAAATATTTTTTTTCAAAACGGACATATTTTGGTGGATTCCTTTAAATCTACATTGCAGTAGAAACATTTGTATAGCCTGTTAAAATAGCGTTTAAACTACATGACGATTTTTAATTGCTATACATTTTTAAAATGCTCATTCAATGAAAAACATTTTTGGCAGTCGTGAGTACCGTTCAGATTTTGATACATCACTTTTGTTAATGAGAAAGGATGATTCGTCAATGTGCTTGTTTGACCTTTAACTTAAGGAAAACTCTCACATTAGGACATACTCTGATAGACCACTGCTGTCCGTAAGATAGAGGTTTTACTGTATTTAGATAGTCATTGCAGGAAGACAGAAAATGCAATACCGGTGAAAAGTACAAAACCTCTGACAACAGAGTACGCTACTAACCGGCCTCAACCAATTACTAGTGAAAGTAGGTTCTTCCTTCTCAAAAATAAATTTCTGAAATTGGCAATTTTAGCGATTTCAATTCCAAAAGTTAGCAATCAAGTTCTTTATAAATCATGGATACTTCCAGGTTATCAGATCCATGAAATTGCTACACATAATAATGACAGCACAATAGTTTTTATTCCATCATTCTAAAACTAGTCGCAGCTGAGAAAAAGAAGTTACCACCAATGCTTACAAATGTAAATATTGCTCCGCACCGAGATTGAAAAATGGCCGCCATATTCTAATCGGAGGATCTAAAAATAAAATAAATTGGGAACATCCAAGACGTAAGGCTATTAGCACTCCAAAATATATTTTTTTTTCTAAAATGATCAAGCTACTCATAAATTATTTTTGGATCCCTTCGTATGGATTGACCATGCCGTTAGTCCACCCGCGATTTCCTTTACCTTGTCCACTTTTCAACACTTAAAATATTCTCGTGACTCTCATGAATCATGTTCTTGATCAGAGGTGCTAATTTCTATGATCAGTTTAAAACAGAAATGACGACTAAAGTGTAACGAACAGGAAATCGAATAAAACAGGCGTGGATCATGAGCCTGGTACTTTAGATTTAATGCCTTTTCTCCTTACAGTACAACTGACTGAAATTGTAAGGGTCATGCTAATTGGATAAACTCTTTATCAGTTGGTGATAATTGCTTTACAATAGCAAGAATAAATCCTAGAAACTCGAGAATGTAATAATCCTATATCATTACGAGGAACAAATTCATAGTAAATAAAGTGGATTACTTGAAGAATGATAGAAATGTACCAAATTATTGACGCAAGATAAAGGCAAAACGTCAATTTGTTTTTAATTCCCCTTTCTTTTAGAAGTACAGCTGTTTGAAATAATAAGGGTATTACTCGTTGGATGAAACCATTATCTAATGGCAATAACTGCGTAACGATAGAAACAGTAACACCTCGAAACTCAGAGATGAAACAATCCTGTACCTACCAATGAAAGGAATAAATTCAGAGTACATACTGCGGGTTACTTGAAGAATTCTGGAAATTTACCAAATTAATAAAACAAGATAAAGGCAAAATATCAATGAGTTTATGAACTACAGCTGGTTGCTACAAAGTCTGAGACAAACTCATAAATATAAATTTCGCTTAATTCATTCATTTTACTGCCAACGTAATTGGTTCAGGGACTACAGTCGCGATTTTTCTGCGCATTATGCAAATGAGAGCACTTTCCACATCCTCGATTCGAGCTCTCGAAGTCCGCGAGCGTACGTCTTGAAACCAAACACGGAAAGATGAGCTTCCAAGGGTAATCTTCGAACATGGCGCCGGCGTCACGCGTCAGTACCTTCCAGTTTCAATCCAATCGAAAAGCATGTTTCCCCGAGGGAGAGGAAGAATGACCTGCATTGAGGTCGCGGGGCAGTCACACCGATGGCAATCGCATGCTGGCCGACCTTCAAATTTCTAAGGGGGCATGATCCCACCAACCAACGACTGATCCACACCTCCTGTTCACGAGCGCTCGGAATATTTTTGCTCATTCCCTTTTAGTGGGGATCGCGGGGCATCATGCAGAAAGATGCACGGGTGAGCATTTTGTACACCACCTATAACCTGCATTAGGTCCACGAGGTCACACTTCCCGAAATCTCTTTGCCAGGGATGCTAACAGAAAATAAACAAATCTATAATAAGTGATTATCGATAAGTTTCGTGACAGTACCAATGAAGACTTAAGATGCAACCGAACCGAATGGAACCTAAGTTTTACGATACACGCTGGAACAGAGTAAACACGAAGAGAAACTTTTTCGACCAAAATTCTGTTAGGAACAAAATTAATTAGTTCAGTTAGGGTTCTCAAATTGCGTTTCAGTGTTGATCGTTCAAAGGTTTTAGCTAAATAACGGGCGGGTGTTGAAAAAAGGACTACTTGAGGCAAAACAAAGTAGTGGGCTGAAATAGATATTCGGATCTCGTACTTAAGGGCTTCCAGGACGCTACCTACAATAGCTACAGCTTCTTACTTTTATTTTTCTTGTAGACCACAAACCTATCACAAAAAATTTTATGGCGATAAATAATTTTTTTAATTGATATACATATATTATTTTACCAAACTTCTGAGAGAATCATAATTTGATCATTCAAGTTGAAACACGATTAGATTAAAGAAGCAAAACCGTGCGGCTACGTCAAGCCACCGAGATGCCGTGGTGGATCACGTGACTTTACCAACTTTTTTTGCACTTTTTGAAAAGAAATAATAAATATCTGCGGTGAACGCATACACACATACATTATAAAGTTCTCGAAGACATTTCGGTCGCGTACACTTGGTACTTAAATTACAGAAATACATGTCATGCGTATTCCCCATTCTCTTACGCATCACTGAAAGCGTTCCGCTTCCGTGGTGATACCAAATTATTCGTCGACAGAATAAAGTAAAAGTGAAATTTAATATTTAGTAATAACATCCTGGGCCTGAATGAAACATTTACGAGCAAATCAGCCTCTCCTTCGAATCGTTATGACCCAATCACCTTGGTTATGACATGACCAGTTCTTGGCGCAAAAAAGAAATAATTCCGCTACTACTTCGCCTCGTGGTCTATCGGGATCCTCACCCCCTTCGCTTTCCCACACTGAACCCGTAGCAAAAGCCATTAGGGGAGATTCCAGACATTTGTGGTAATTTGCTCCGTTAATATGAATACTTGCAGGCTGGTGGATAAACCTCGCGTCAGAATTTACCTTACTCTCAGTGAAAGGGGCCCACAATTTTACATCTCCTCCAACTGGTGTGTATGGCACTTGAAGTGCACTTCAAATAACACTAAATTTCGAATCGGGACCTAAAAAAAGTATCTGTCTCTATCAGAATTCAAACGTAGGCATTTAGCTAAAAACATAGTAGACTGATCACCACATCATCAAACTTCAACTTCCTATTTTTAAATTTTCTCAATGCCCTATCTCTCATACTCATCCACAAACACTAACTTTATATTCACTAGTGGGAGTTTGTTACGCAAACGCTAGATTGCACTGATCTTTATGAATTATTCTAACGCTGGTCAAGCTACGCTAGCTACTGGCTAACCAAATAAACCAAAGAGCCGTGTGGAAGCAGATATTACGAGTAAATATTAGATGAGGCAACGATCTGAGCATATTAGCTGTTCTGTTTTGCTTTCGCGAGAGTCAAGCGGTCTTTCCAAAAATAATGAGGAAAACGCACGGAAGTAGCGTGTAAGAAGCTAGCCGATACCTTAGTTGATACTGAATATTCCTGAATATTCAGTCAATTCAAGCAACTAAACAATTAATTTTAAACGATTTTTGGGGGTAAAGAGAGAGAGGACGTTGAGAAACTTGTTTCTAAAAGAAGCTAGCAAAATGCGCATCATGATAGCCATAATTAGTCGAAAACCCTAATTTTACTCTGACTTAAACTAAATATATTTTTTTTAGGCAAAAAGAAAACTTGGTTATATTCCACACAAATTTAATAATTAATAAATTTGTGTGGAATATAACCAAGTTTTCTTTTTGCCTAAAATGTATTCATTCCACGAAGTGAACTCGCAGACCATTGATTTTAAATACATTTTATTTTAATTATGGACGCTGCAATGACAAATTCCAAACAAGACCCCGATTTTTTCGAGTTTTAAGAAGGCGTTAAGTACCCATTACTTACCAACCGCAACTATATGATTAGTCGCAAAATGCATCACGCATCGAACAATTTACATCAAGGTAAAGACTTGAATTGTCTATTATTATTTGTATCCTGACAGTTTGATGTGAAATATGAAAGGATTAATCCCATGAATGGTCAGGTTAAAAATCTGTCCGCATGCGAATTGAATAAACAATGGAGAGAGGAAATAGCCATCGGGTTGAGAACTGTGGCGCAGGTATGTTATTGGCAAGCAAAAGTAATTATTACTATGGGGCCACAATGAAATACAAAAATCGATTGTAAGAGCGAAAATTATATTATTTGAATCCCTCGCAGTTATGCGTGTGACGAAGACGAGGGGTAAAACCAAATAAGTTACAACTTCGTATAATATCACACCAATTAATACCATTGACACTGTCACTACTTACGCCATGACAGCCTTGAAAGGTCATTCAACGATCTCGGACGCTATGGGGGACGTTTAGAATAAATTGATCATCGACCCCACGCATACACGTCTAGGTGTCCTTTTGTAATGGTTTCGTGGAAGAGGTCAAATAAAGGGCCCTGGGCCACAAGACGACCCGAACCTCGAAAAATAAAAGGTACCGCTTCCACGCACTATCCCTTTTCTCCTTCCAACACACCCTCCTCCCCCCTCCCCAAACACCCTCTTCCACGTCATCTTTTACCCCTCCGCCTCCCCCCAACCCCCGCTCGCCCCTCCCTCTCTCCAGGCCGTGCGTCCTCCCACCTCCAGCGAAGGAGGTTCCCGAAATAGAGCCCCCGGTCCTGTATTAGCCCCTTTCTATTTTCGACAGTTCAAAATCTCGGCGGAATGGGTTTCAGGGGGGAGAGATCGAGAGGGATGGCGGAGGGTGTGAGGGGGGGGGGAGGAAGAGATGCGGAGGAATGTGGGGGCGGATTAGTGTACGTTCAAAAGAGAGGGATGGGTGGGGTATGGGGGAGAGCTGGAGGGAGGTGAGGAGAGAGCGGAGGAGATAAAGACATTAGGGAAAATGGGGACGCAAAAGGGTCAAGGAAGAGGGGAACAGGGGATTCTTGGATGGGGAAGAGGATTTTATTCCCCCCATTCACGGTGATAAAAAAAACCCTTATTTCAATAACCGAAATTTACAACGTTGTTTAATATTGTTCCCAGGTGCCCACCCGTAGAATTGTTACATAATTAACACTTTTCATGTCGGAGACCTTTTTTTCATGTACATTATACTTGCCAGATAGTAACTTTAAGAGAAGCCATTTAATTTTTAACGTGTTTTATTGGCCATTTCAGCTCAATAAAAAAGAGTTTATTATTTTACGAAGAAGAAAAAAAGTTTATTTAATTTATCATTTTATTAAATATAAGATTTCAAAAGGTACCTGATTGTTGAGAATAACGGCATAAATGTTAATAAACACTTTTTTGCTCATAGGGATGACAAAAAAATTTAGTATATTTATATTTTTTTAAAAGTTGATTCGTGACCATCTGGGAGGTTATTTAAACAAATTTTACTGAAACAAAACATTTTAAGAAAGAAAGCTGAGGGGACCCGGGTACCCAGTTATTGATATCTAAGTTAAAGATGTTGGGCATCGGATTAGTGAGAAAGGAGTATTGGCTTCACATTACGCGTACTTGGGTTCGAATCCCGGCAGCGAAGGTGATTCTTCAATATTTTGAGTGAAAAAGAAAAAAACCTTCAAAATGGTACAGTAGAAACAAGTGATTAGGGCAAATAAAATAGCCGGCAGCCTAGATGATAGAATCAGGAAGAATAATAATCATATGGGAAATAATATAGGAAATATAGGAAATATAGGAAATATAGGAATATAATAGGAAATGAGACTAGGGTAAGAGATTACAATTCTAAAGTGAGACCAATACCGACCTTTGTAGCAGAGACAAGACTGGAGAAGAATAAAATTAAAAGACTAAAAGACAAGTTTTTAAATTTACTTACCATCTAAAACATCAATATCGTACTTTCGTGAATGTATTTGAACTCTGGTGAATGATGATCATATTTACAAATCGAAACCGGTCAGTGGTATTAAAAATAGTGTGGAATATTACCAAGTGATTTATTGTTTAGCATGACACATTTCCACAGTGTAACTTCACCTACCAACACGCTAATTCAGAGCTTGGTACTTGCGTCACAAGTCAGCGATGTAAACTCAATGCCACATAATTTTATAAATGGCTCAGAAGAGCATCAAAACGGCCGGGCATGGCAGAGCGACGGGCTTAGTCATGCACGGGTTCTTGAGTTAATAAAAACAAATCGTCGGGAAACTCATGGGCGACACTTGGGTTGAGGTAAACTTTTAAAAAAAATTAGATTTCACCCCTTCCCCCTCCCCACCGACGGACTAACTTGCTATATTTTTTCTCCTCCCTCGGCAAGAATTGGGCGATGATTTACGGCAATTTAACATCGAGATGGCTCTTTCGTCCACGTATTGTGGATGAGGAGGCGTGGTATAAAAAATGTGCGCAAAGTGCGTGACGAGGGGCGATAAAAAGGCGGTGAATTTTTTTAAAAATAAACACCTGATCGGGATATAAAAAGAATGCTAAAAAGGGGAGGGTTCACTTTCGCACGGGGGGTAAGAGGATGTGAGATGGAAAGGCGCTGAGAATCTCTTACTCTGTAACCTGGCGGGGTTATTTTATTCGGTTTTTTTACGCGCTATTACGAGTTCAGGGCGTTCCATTTTCAGCGAACTTGCGTGGGCGTCGGCTGACCTTGAGGGAAAGGAATCTATTATTAATCCGGGGAATCCGATTCGCGTGGGTTCCGGACGGACGATGGAAAATGTTCGGAAGTTACATTTTCTTAAGGGAGGGTTGGGAGGTTGATGACGTAGGGGAGAGGCATTACCACCCTCCCCCCAACTTCCCCTCCCCACACACCGTCTAAGACGATGGATGACAGGAGTAAATAAAATGGGGAGATCTCTCTTCTCTTTCTACCTTTAGCGGAGGAGGAAAAGTTCCCATAAATGGGCCATCGGGGTATTTTTAGGGTGTTCATGCGGTGCGCGGATCTCGGATGTGATGGCGACGGGCACGCTACGCTTCGATGGATATTTAATTCATCGATTAATTAAATGCGACAGCATATCTTAGTGGTTGGAGCGTAGCTAAGAAGCGGAACGTAGATATGTCGCAAAAGGACGCATAGGAAGCCATGGCTGATACGGGGACACACGTATTAGTTCGCGAGGAGCACATTAAAATTTAAAGATGAAATCATGCGTGAAATAATTACAAAAACAGCCCATGTATGTACTATTGAGTACTCCAAGCCTATGTTCAACTTGACAGATAGCAACATCCCGGGTCCTGTATTTTCCGGTCTCCGCGGTCGGTCATCGCAGGGTAACAACCTTGGTAACAACGCACAAACTCGGCCTATCCGACTCAAAAGCCACAGGACCAATAGTCACTCTCCGTTTCAAGCCAAGTCGAATATGTTTATTGCCACAATGCCATTAATACAGGAAAATGTAGATGAAACTTAAAAAAACAACAGCAATAACAGCAGCAAATGGAATAACGAAAGCAACTGTGGGCCCCACTTTGGGCTCTCGCCTCTTTAGGGATGGTTAACTCCTGCTTTTGGCATATTCACACCTGCTTAACTGAGTAATTGAACCGGTCTGGTGTTTATAAAGTTTTTTAGGTTACACGGGTCTTTTCTCCGACCCACAAAAATCATCCCTTCGGGTATAACTAAGCTTGGGACGTTTGGTGGCGGTCAAGAACCAGTCAGATGATGCATGATGATGTTTGTGCATGATCTGTCCCGAGAGAAAATCCCATTGAAATATGGCACTCCGACACGTACTACAACTGACCAAAAGGTCGCTCATTTGAAACCCGCTAAGGCCTCTGCTAAACCCAACCCGTGTTATTTCGTCGGTGCCTGATCCATATGGTAACATAGGCACAGGGAACAGGGTGAAACAGGGAAATATATTGACACCCGACGCATGAATAGCCACGTGAAAAGTGTACCTCAGTGCATAAATATATAACAACAAAAAGTTTACAAAAATCACCAATCAGAGAACTTGGAGCGCAGCTATGCGCATTGAAAATTACAGTTTGTAAATTGACTCTACCTTCGGGTTGAAGGCTGAGGTTTTTGATTGGTTTGGATTGCATGAATACTTCCTCGATAGTTTACAAATAATGAGAAGTAAATACAAACTTACGAGGGTTCTTAAAAAGTCACAACACAAGATTATATAGTATTTGAAAATATAACCTTCAATGACACTGGCCGCAGGAATAACGTTTATTTTTCTCAGTGCTGGCGAATATCGTAAATTGGACCACCCAAGGAATCCCACAGTATATTTCCCCGAGACGTTGCAGCAGCTGAATTTTTCATGAATCTCACTCTGTCACGTCTAACCCAGTTATTAGTGACTGAAGAAAAACGTACCTGAGGTAAACGTTTGTATAAAATAATTTTCCGACAGCTTTATTTCCGACATTTTAAAATTGAAGTTCATATTTCAAGAAAATCGAACCTGCATAAAAAATTCTGGCAAATTTTACTAGCCATTTATGGTACATGTACATTCGATGACAAAATTTCCATTCTAATGTTATAATGTAGTAATAATTCGGTATTTCATAGAAATTAATTCATAATAAATCAGCCATAAGCTTTTGCATACGATTCAATCTGTGCTTCTCCTAGGATCAAATTCGTTGGGCGTATATCCCAAGCAAAAGCAGGAAGGTAATGAACGAGAGAGCGAAAATTACTTTCCATTTTCGAATAAATATTTATCGGTGTTGTTGTTTCTTTTTTTTCTCATTGATAACGGATTCCAAACTTCAAATTTTGTATGCATTATTAATTGATGAGTGTGCCTTCAGAAGTTTAAGGTACATATTTTCAGAAGCTCAGCATTCATCGCACACTACTGTGGTATAAAATTTAAAAAAAATTTCTTAAGACTTGATCTATCGCCGTACGTCTTACCCCAATCTCTCTCTCTCTCCTTCGGAAGAGAACGACGAATAACATAGGTGACGGAGTAAACAATTTTGTGGGAATTTTGTATTCATTAAAATCTAATATAAATACATTTTTACTTGAAAAATAATTCATTATATCCTAGTTCTTTCTAGGAAATTTCTCTAAAAGTTTTCATAAACGCTCTTCTTTGGTCATTGAAAATGAAATTATTATAAATCATATTCAGCAGGCTTGGTTTTTTTTTCCATGAAACGTTTCTTCACTGCTCTTCAATAATAAACCGTCTCTTTCCACAAACTTTCTTCTACATAGCAGTAAAAATTCTTCAACAACCTTGTAAAATGAAATGTCTATTTTATCCTCCTTTTACCTCCAACTTTTTCGATTCTATTCCATTTTCTATTCATCAACAATCATGCATTTGAAAAAGAAATGTGTCCTTAAGGAAGCCTTGGGGTCTAAATTGGTATTCCAACGTGACTGTTTGTTCATGGTGCGTAATCAGGTGAAAACTGGCTCAGAAAATGATCGCATCTATTTTCAATTACAAGATAAACCTTTGCGTGTCAATATGAGGCCAGATCAACGATAAAGGAATGCACATATTTTATTTTTCCCAAAGTGGCGAATTATTGGAAACAGAGAACACTTTCCAGCTGACTCCTTACATCGCAACCCAAAATTAATTTTTCTGTAAATTTTGGTGATGCAATCCAGCAAACGAATACATATCAAGTCTTTGAATACGGATAAAGCTTTCATAAGTTAGGTAATAGAACTCGCTCATCCAGGGAAATAAGATCCAACTTCCTCATTATTCGTTGAACTTTTCTGTGAGTGATAAAGCTTGTTTTCCCCCATTTAATCAGTGAATTCTTAAGTTTAAAAGTAACATCTCATCAGGAGTACTTCATGTTTCCTGGATTAAAGACAAAAGAAAGCAACTAAACTTGTAAAAACATCACTATAATAATAATAATAATCATCTCTGTATTGGCAACAGCCAAAGCCAATTTATATACAGGGTGTTGCAAAAAAACACCGACAACGGAGGTGAGGTAGTACATTGAAATGTGTTGATCATTTTTTAACAAGGTACCAATGTCCGTAAATGATGCGTTTTCACACTATGAGTAGCTAAGAGTTCCGTTTGAATTCACGGGTATAATCACGGGTTCCGTACCTGTGAGGTGTTGTAAAGTAATGAGTCTTCAAATCCTTCGAACTAAAACTGATCTTGAGACATCATTAACTAGTCATAGTGTGGAAACGAATCATCAACGAAGACTCATTACTTTACAACACCTCACAGGTACGGAACCCGTGATAATACCCGTGCATTCAAACGGAACTCTTAGCTACTCATAGTGTGAAAACGCATCATTTACGGACATTGGTACCTTGTTAAAAAATGATCAACACATTTCAATGTACTACCTCACCTCCGTTGTCGGTGTTTTTTTTGCAACACCCTGTATATTCAATCCACTACATGTAAGTAAAGAGCACTCAGCGAAAATAGTTAGGTATATTTTTGCCAGCGAATGTTTAGGCAAAGGATGCAATTTCCCAGGGGGAATAACAATAGACAAGCGTTGCCTCAATTCTATGACAGGAATAGAGGGCAAAAATGGTTTTACTCGCCCAATCATCCCCATTCAAAGTTATATCACTACTAAATAAGTAAAACAGAATATTAACATTAGGGATGAGACAAATGATTATTGAAGTACTGAATGTCTTCTGGCACGCCTGTACTCCATAACTCTTTGGTTATTACCCTGGAGGCTACTTTTTCGAGTCAGAAAAGTTGGCAAAGGTTTATTCTCCTCCAAAAAAACGGAACGATTAAAATAGTTTAAGGATATCACAAAGAGGTTTTTACGCTTCGCAAACAAATTCATATTAACTTATCAATTTACAGGGAACTAGGCAATAAATCGTGACAGGTGCACGTAGGGCCATTTAATGATTTAAAAGTGTCCGGTGACGCTGAATGCTATTCCAAAAATTAACAGTACATGTCCTAAGGCTTTCTATTTCCTACCTTTTCTTTCCACTTTCCCAGTAGATATCCTTAAGAAAAACTTAATCCGCACCCATCACCTAAGTACAGGTTGTTGGAATTGGCTTGATTTTCTTCCATCACAATGCTAGGTGAACACAATAAAGGAATGAAGCAAGTCAAAAGGTTAAATGAAAATAGGGGTTAAATCTCCAAAAAGATGTCACAGCACCTCGATGTATAGAAAAATAGGCACACCACGGGAACGTACTAATTAATTGAAGATTTATGCATCTTTTCGACCTTCTTGCTTGTGGTAAAATATTATATTAAAGATGTACTACACCAAAGAGGGTGAAAGGGTGGGTTGTGTGTATTATGTTAAAGCTTTTTTTTCTGAAAAGCGTAATTCAGCTTTTATAATTATTAAAAATCCAATATCTTCAAAAAAGATAAACGACTTAAAGAATTTTTACATTAAATTGAAAAAAAAAAAAAAAAAAAAAGGAAATAAAACCATGCCGTCAACTCACAAAATCAGCCGAAAAAATAATTTTCTATCAAATCGTCTGACAACAGTGATCATATTGACGTATTTAACAACTCTTACCGATGTCAAACTTATGCACCCTGAACCTTATTTTTGAACTGACAGCAGAATTAAATATACTTCGGAACAACTCCTTACTCTGATATTACTCTGAGCTGAAGATTGTCATGCATATTTTTGTTGAATCACGTGGGGATTCATCCACCTGATTTAGGAACAAATTTGAAACCGGCAACGTCTAAATTTGCTGTCAATGGACTGAAAAATGGACAAGGACACTGTAATTGTCCAGGTTTCACTGCCCTATAAGATCATGCTCCAAAATACACCTATATATTAAAAAATCGCTTCCTAACTTTCAGGCTAGCGTTACTGGCTGTCAGCAGACTCTTCTTCTGGTATATTGTAAATTTTTGGTTGGACTCTTCTGCTCACAATACCTTTCCTGCTTCTTCCATCACCGGTGATCTTGCTTCTCAGATAGAAACTTCACTCTACTTGTTCCAGGGTTTGCTAACCATGCTTGACAGTGATTCTGTTGTTGATTTCTTCCACGAACGATGACCTTTTTTTTCGACTTTTCCTACGAGCTAATATTAATCGGCAGCGCAGTACTAACTCAGACGATACCTCTTTATACTGCGCGCGATCCACGAAACGGAGTGGACTGAGTGGCCAGCGAGATAGAAGATTGCAGGATACACTCAGTTTCATTTTCTTCACACGCACTGTGGGACTGCTAGTGCAGGGGTGGCACGGCGTAGGGAGCGTGGGATGGGGGTAAAGGAAAGTCACTTCAGTCAAGTCTCCGCTGCTACTACACACACCTCTTGGCAACAATTTCAGTCCCCCCCTATAATTAGCCGACTGCCTTTGCCCTCCCACCCTTCACAGCCTTGCCACCTCCCTCCTCCTGGATTCCTTCAACTCCCTTTTCAACCCCTTTAGAAATACATTCAAAGAAGTGTACGCATGTTTGTAAGAGACAGAGGGAGATGGCAAGAGTGTGATGCGGTGGTAGGGGATGAGGAGTGAGGCACTCGTCCGTAGCAAAAGAGGGAGATAAATAGGGATGGAAGGGAAGAAGAAGTGGTGGAATAAAGTAGTCGAGCTCCTGGTGCACGGGGATCTTTCGGAGCCCATTAAGGAGTGGGCCTTATCCCTCCCTCGGGATTTCTAGCTCTCACACTCCGCCATTGGAAGGAGATGGGCTAACCAGCAAACAGTGCCGGCACTTGTTATTTTACTCGCATGGGAAAGACTTTATTCTGCCGCTCCTAGTAATTAAAGTGTTACACAATTCAAGAAAAGAGAAATAGACAAGTGAATTTAAATTAAATATTAATCAAAATTGTCAATACAAGCAAAGGAGTTCAGACTACTATGCATGCATTTCGGTCATTCACGTGACAATCGACAAGTAGAATTAGAGTACACGTGCGTGTTTCATTCATTACAGTAATCTACCGGTTAGAGGTAGGTTGTGATGAAAGTCAGAGAATATCCAACGAACTCTTACACGTGCTGTGCCCTTTCTACCTCTTGTATTTCTTTCTTCATCTCAGCATAAGTCCTACCTTTCTTCATCCCGTCCATAAAACCGATTCTCTTCCTTCCCCTTCCCCGCTTACCCAACATCCTTCCCTCTATCACGACCTTCAGCAAACCATCGTCCCTCATTACCCCTTCCAGCCACCTACCCTGCCTTCCCCTAATCTCATCTATAAGTTTCCTCTCCTCGCCCACCATGCCAAGCACTTCCTCATTTGTCTTCCTTTCCGTCCAACGCACCTTCTCCATCCTCCTCCACACCCACATCTCAAAAGCCTTCAGCCTATTTTCGTCTTCCTTTCTCAAGGTCCACGTTTCCGCCCCATACAACGCCACACTCCATATCAAGCTCTTTACTAGCCTCTTTTTTACATCCTTACTTAAGGTCCCCGTCATCAGCTCCCTTCTATTATTGAACGCTTCCTTCGCTAGCGCTATTCTCCTCCTAATGTCTTTGCTACTATGTCCTCTTTCTTCTAGCGTACTACCCAAGTAATTAAATTGTTCAACTTGCTCCAGTTTTTGACTTCGTGCGTGTTTACGAGACTTTAATTCTCCCTCTCGATGGGCACCTGGACGACCGAAGTGCTTGCATAGGAGACTAAACTCTTTAGCTTTTATTGTAAATTTAAATTAATCTTTAATTTAAATGAATTTTTTCTCCTATTGTGATTTCTTAATCATCGTCAGTAGTTATACATCCGAAGATTGGTTTGCTGCAGCTCTCCAATTCACTCTCCTCTCCACCAACCTCTTCAGTCCTACATAATTATTCACTTTGACGTCCATAATTTGAATGATGTATCCCATTCTTGATCTTCCTTTGTAATTTTTGCTATTCCAATAATATTTTCGATAAGCCGTTGTATCGAGAAATGTCCCCACTAAGTTTTTCTGTCCTTCACAGAGATTTCATTACACTTTTTCACTCCAACTATTTGTTAGACTTCTTTGTAAGTGACTCTCTTACCATTTTATCTTCCTCATTTCCGCTAACACCACATCTCCCGCACGTTGATTTGAGGGATAATCTAGCGTTGCAGAACAATCCTCATTGCATCGTAGTTTTCTAAGACAGAAAATCAACTTTTGTAAGTTGTCTCCTAGATTCGAGTTTTACGAGGAAAAGTGTTAAAAGGATTTAATTATGAAATACCAAATTCTTATGGATGTGAGTAATTATAACCGTAAATTAGTGCAAATTTAGCGAGAGTTGCTACCAAATTGGATAGCAAAAATTATGCCAATGAAGAGGATTATTAGTTCGTAGATTCGATAGTGATTTTTATTGAATTTAGTTATCAGTGTCAGTCACTTTTACGATTTACAATAAAATATATTTATGGATATAAATGCATGCAGGAAGTTGGTAAAATTTTCCAATTTTCATACTTTCTGTGCTCTTTTCACATTCATTAATAACCCGCAAACTGGCCACCCCCTACGACTAACCACCTGAGGCTTTTCTCTTCGTTGCCCACGCAATGGTCCGGCACTTCTAGAAAAGACATTAGAAGGGGAAAAGCGCTGGCGAAAGGAGCGTTTGAAATAAGAGGAAACTGATGACGGAGACCTTGGGAAAGGATGTGAAGAAAGGCAGGCGAAGTGCTTAATATGGAGAGTAGAATTGTACGGCGCAGTAATCTAGAATCTGAGAAAAGTGGACGAGAATAGACTGAAGGCTGTTGACATGTGGGTGCGGAGGAGAATGGATGAAGTTTGGTGGACATTTAAGGACGAAAAATGGGGAAGGTATAGTAGGTGAAGAGAGGTAACTTCCGAAGGAGATTAGGATGAAACAGAGAAGATGGTTGGAAGAGGTAATGAGGGGCAAAAGGATGTTGACTATCGAGATGAGAGGGGAGGACATTGAGTAGGCTGGGAAGGGGAGGAAAGAAGAAAGGCTTTATGAACGGTATGTTGAGATATAGGACGTATGGAGGGAAGAATAAAGAGATTATGTCGGTAGATAGAAGTCTGTGCCTGTAAAATTCAAGAGGATTTCCACTTTCTTCTATTTAAATCGACCGCAGCTGGTAGATTAACCCAATAATAACACCCCACCTTCTCTGCTATTAACATACCTCACATTTAAGGGCTAGCAAGGAGAAAGACGAAAGCTGGACCTGAACATACAAGTAGTCATTCCAAAGAAGGAGACAGGTAGTGAAATCCCTTCGCTCTGATCCCCTACGTACATACCTGAGACAAGCCCCTAGGTTACACTACATGAAGAACACGGCCGATCTTCTCTGTCAAGCCGAAGACCGTGTGCCAGGCACACAGAGCGGTGTATCTGAAGTTAAATCTTGCTCTTCCAACATCCAAAAGTGAGACATACAGAGGTCATTTAAACATGAACAGACGTCAAGTAGTCAATCACAATCAGACTTCCCAGGCGGACGACGATTTCTATAATATCATTAACTTTCTTATGCCACATTACAAAATTAATAACAGGTGATATAAATAAACCAGCATGCTTCTCGGTGAGGTAAGTCATGCCTTATAGAGGATGACTCAATTGCATTGGATTTAAACAACTTGATCCTAAGAGGATATATTCCAAATAATTTATTTTTTATCAAGGTTTCTGAATCGCAAACATAATAATATCGTACGATAATCCAGGATACACTGCCAAACGACACAGAATCCGGGATCGGAACTCCCTCGAAAAATATACACCCCCACCAGGATCACAAACCGGGCCCAAGGGGCGAGAAGTGATAACTCTAGCCACAGCACAAACGCGAGCGATACTCTTTCAACGCCATTTGCCTCTTGTAATACTCCGTAGAATGATTGGCGCTAGTAACTTCAACGCTTGTGCGTCTCAAATCACACAATTTACGTACGTAGCAACAATAGCATATTTACTTGAGCGGCATAAAGACTATGCAGTTCATTCTGGTATTTAATTCATTCCAAATCACGTCAACACTCATGTTTCGGCCAGAGAAAACCCACCCAGGCGGGCGGGACTCGAGCCCGTGAACAAAGGATCAGCCGGTGAGGACTCAACCCCTCAGACAAGAAGGTTTCGGTGGCGCTTGCGGGTCTGTTACCGTTCAGCGGTCTATTGTCTGAAAATCCTCACATATTCCACGTGGCCAATTTTATTTTAACAAACTTTCAAAATGACAGGGTAGGCAAAAGGCGAAGGGTATTCACGGATAACTTATTCCTTTGTCTAGGAGATCGTAAATCATTTCTCGAACCACCCAATGTTTTGACGTAGCTTGGCGATAAGGAAGATTAGCAAACGAGAAGTCAATGTAATGATTACTTTTCCTTTCAGGGGTTAAAACATAGCACTATCTTAAGTCACTCACAAATCTTGGCATTTTTTTACGCGATCAGAAGGAATGCTCACGGAAAGCATCGTGACACCGGTAACAAAAAACTTCTGAAAACTAAAGCAATACAATTTCTATTCACAATTCACATTCTAATGTCACCAGAAACGATACTCGTATCGGAAGTATTTATGGCAATTTAAACCATGATATAATTACTCATACGTAAAATGTTTGGGAGACAGATACACTTTACTTCTGAGTTGATGTATCTGTAACTAATCAAAAGGTTATTTTCCCAGCAGAAAACACTGTTCCCGTGCCTCTTTCCTTTTAAACATTAATAGCAGGTATTATATCACACTAAATACTAGTTAACCTGCAATTCAATGATAACAGGACATTATGAAAACGTTTCTATTAACATGCAACTTATTTTCTAACGTACTAAAACGAGTCAAATCAGGGAATGTTGATACTTCACACAAATTAATATTTAAAAAGGAAACGAAGAAATTGACCCTCGTCTGACTCTTGTCCTAGTACCTCCTCAAGCAAATGCAAAAAACAGGCATTTTATACCCTCCCATTGGATATAATGGCAAATTTGGATGTGAATGGTTTAAATACTTCGGCAAATAAATCCGTTTTTCTCTTATTAAGAGGCAGCATTTTTATACCATATGACCAACATTTTGACAAGCGAAAAGCCGTTTCACTGTGCCTCTCAAACGTAGTACCAATTGTTTACTTTTAAAGTCACAAAAAACAAGTTAAATCAGGTATAGATTAGCAATTATGGTAGAGAATTGGTAGACGAACAACCGATGCCTTTTATCATAAATCGGTAATTACCCTCCAATTCATTGCGAAATTCACACGAGGTTCACTACTAATTCGAAGTAGATCGATAGCTTGTATAAGTCACGTGAAACGTTTAACCAAAATATTTTATCAGAGCATATGCTGGACACAAATATGCATTCAAATTATTCCCACTGTTGATCACTAGGTTGCCATCGCTCATGCAAGCGTCTTACGAGCCCCACAAAATAAGATGCCACTCTTACCACGACGTCGCGGCTCGTCAACTGAATTCTGTTGCCAACTCTTCAGTGCGGCAATCATCTGGTCCAAGGTGCTCTCGTCAGGACAGTGGGTTGCCGCTAGTAGACGGACGGATGCAGCTGGAGGACCAGGATTCGCCGTGCGGTATCTCATCTCGGTGAGTCTCTCAGCCGTGCCCTACAATCACTTCCTCTTTCTCCGAATCTTCGCCAGCAACGTTGGTCGAATCCCACTTCTGATGTAAGAGGAATCGCGGTCTCGTAGCGTTGCGTTTAATGAAGGTAGATCTCATATCAATTCAGGGAGATATTTATTTAACTGAGGATAGCGAAATTGCCTGGTCACACGTTACCCGTGCAAATGCGGGACAATGTCTGCTGTGGCGATATCTCAAGCTGGTCATATATTTATGAACAGGCGTCAAGCAGTCCCCCACAATCAGACGTTCCAGGCGGACGACCACAACAACTGATGATAGGATAGGTATCCCTCCGCTCAACGTCACACATGGGACTCCATTCAACTCCGAGCTCCATTGGATAAGCCCACATTACTCGAAATGTAGTACACACGTTACCTTTCTGACTTCGTAGGTATACCAAATTTGTACATAAATGAACAACACAACGGGATTTTTAAAGATATATACATTTTCAAAATTATATCAAAATGAAAAGAATTGCTACCCATTACGATAATTAACAATGACAATTGCGGCAATTTCTGAATGAATTACCATGACCAAAAACCTCATTCGGCATAACGCTAGTTGCGGTGTACTGCTGTATTAATCAACAGAGATTTTAAAATATTTTGCCGACGCATAGACACCAATAAGTTGGTGCAAAATGGTGCAGTTATACAGTTATTATATACCATCTGAGAAGGGAGCAAGTATGCAGTGGACGGAAGCCTGAAGGGGCGACCTTCTTGCATGCTATGCTCCCAGCGAGCATATTATTATGTATTATATTATTAACATCATTACATAATATAAACCAATATAAGAATTTACATGAGGTGTCACTTTGTGAAAATCTTTGACGCTCATGAAGGACAATTATTAACTGCGTACAGTTTTCTACTTATTTTATTCACCAACCAAATTTCAACACATAAGTGTCATTATCAAGTTAAATTCTTAGATAATTACAATAATGTGCTGAAAATTTGGACTAAAAATAAAATGTGTGTGAAAATGTTATACACTTAATAACTGCTCATCATGAACAGCACGGTTAGTATCAAATGTAGAGAGAGCGGATGGCTATGAATGAATTAATTGTCGCTGGAAACGGTGCCAGCATCGTCCTCCCGCCGCGGCCCGAGAGGAGGCAATTCGTCCCCCGACACATAAACACCGGACGCAAGCGGAGGAAGAACGCGAGGATAAATAAAAGATTTTTAAAAAATTCCACGGGACGACTGGGACGAAAATATTCGCTTATTCATGGGCGGCCATTCGATATCACCCGCATTCCGTCGACGAAAGGGATTTACGCTCTCCGTCCCTCTCCTCCCCTGCCCCATCCAACTAACTCTCTCGGAAGCGTAGAAACAACACCAGCTCTCCGTATGCAGGAGGTCGTTTGTGTATTTGTGTGCGTGTGTGTGGTTCTAATAGGTTCCTTCAACCCGTGCATAGGGTGGAGGGGGGAGTTGAGTATTCTGGCGGATGATGTCGGCATGAAATCGCACCTGAGCTTTGAAAAAGGAAAACAGTTAAAAGCTCTCGGAAGAACACGAGAAACGTGCTGCGTGCACCGAAATACTGTGAGTGGAGCTTTCTGGATTCCGGAGCATTGTCCCGAAACAGACGTCTGACAAACATCTCGGAGTCTCATTCAACATCGAAACAGGGGCAAACAATCGAAAAGTTTTGTTTACTCAATACTCTTAGGCATGAGTTTTGTTTCGATCATTTTGATTCCACAAAGAACAGGGGTGTAGTACCATTGTGGTTCAGAAATGTATTACTGATGAAGTGCAGGAGTGAATACTTGGCTATCATTAATTTTTAGATTTCTATATTTAATACACATTAGAAGTGAATTAATTTTGATATTTACAATTTAACAAGAATGAGTGACAGTGCTTATGATAGCAAATCTGTTTGATTATTTCCTTTATTAGAAAATATTTAGCTTTCTTTTTTTTAAAGTTCTTTGATTGAGAAATTTTCTCAACACTCTCCAATACTTTGTCAGCCTATTCCTTGAGCGTTGGCAGCAAGCCACAATCTGCATATCGGAATGGTAAATTTAGGAAAGTGTTTCCGAAGCTTATAAATAAGTGTTATACTCCAGGAAAACTCGTGATCACAGATCAATCTGCACGCCGAATTACTAACAGCAATTACAACATCTTGAAATAATTTCCTAAGATAAACAAAAGGTTTAAAATTTGATGAGGTTTTTTAAGATAAACTTTTATTATCAATGAGTAACTAAGTAAAAGGAGAATCCTGTTGGAATGCTACAATATCCCCAAAGGAGAAAAGTCCGCAGTTGATACCTAGAACAGGCACACCTGTAACTTCAAGCCCCAAATTAATTCGCCCAGCTGGATATTGTGTGTTCACTAAATTTATTTAAATCAAATTCTGAATACACGTCACAGTGTTTATGGGAGCAAAAAATGCCGACTCAACTGACATTATAGCACTGGTCCGAGGCTAATTGGCTGACCAGGGCGTACCTCTATTCTTGAGACACCTGCGCACTCTGGTCGTTAATAAGGGTTTCACTGGCCAGTTTTTATGATCCACAACTCAAATGTGTCTGGATTTTTCGTTTCGAACTTCAATGATTCACTGAAGCATCTTATGCCTACTCAACTCATCATGTTCATGAACATTAGGTCTTGATAAGGTTAAATGGCTTACATACGAGTTTCTAGTTTCCTCTTCACTCATCTGGAGAGATAAATATTTTATGCTTGGAAGCAGAATGAAGTATTAAAATGTTCTTAAATTTTGGCGAATAAATAATTTGCTTCGTGTATAAAAATTATTTTTTTTATAATAAATGCAAATATAACTCTCATTTTCCAGAATTGTACGACATGTAAAATAGTCATCGTTTATATCTATCATTAATTACTTGTACCTTCAAAACGGAAATATTTGACTAAAACCATGAATGGACGTAGAGGATAAGATTATTGAGATCTAATATATCGTGATCATATTGAAAAAAGAATCAATTATGCCTAACAGAGAACGTTTGGAATACTACTAGATAATTAACAAAAACTCTTTCAATGCAATTGACTTCAGTACAGCTGGAAGTTCCTTGCACAAAAATTTACAAATAAATAGAGCACTCTCTATCGGAGAAAATGCCAGTTAAACAGGGCACCGTTAGAATTCTACATAATTACTATACAAGCTGAAGAGCCATATGTTGTTAATATAGAACAACTTTGTCATTCACGATGCCAAATACATAGGTCGCAACTCCAAGAATCCCCTACAAATTGACAAAAGCTACTTATGAATGAAATCCTTTTGGATCATATTAATTTTTCAGGAAAATCCTGGGGAATTGAAAGCTCTCAACTTCAAATAAACATCGTGTACTCCTGAAATAAAATATTAGTCTTTATCGAGGAAGTTTTACAGGTTTTACTATGAAAGGGACTGAAATAATGACACACATCACCAAATATAGCGGTGAAACCCGTTCGTTACGGAGCGTACACTTCGTAAAAAGATGAAATTTTGATTGAGATCGAGAATCATGTATTTTAATCTAAACACACGTCAAGATATTACCCAAGGCTATTAACTTCAAAACACTAATCCCTTGCTACGTAATTCAGGTGCTTCGCAGGCTCGTGAAAGCTCTTAGTCTTAGCGCTAATTATATTTGAATATGAGCGGGACATGTGTTAATGATGTTCGGGACGTAAAGTTTGTTTGTAGAAACTACGTTTTTACGACCGGAGAGGTCGTGGGAAAGTCGAGGAGCGAACGAAAGACCCTCTTGAGCAGGCCAGATGGAAGAAAGCGCTAGGCACATCGTATTGGGCCTAATGTAGCTCCCTGTGGCATTCTTTTGTTTGCATGGATTCGCTTTTGTTTCGTTCCGTGAGAAGTGTCACCCAAACCGAGAGAAAATCCCAGCAGCACACAATATTTGATCAGTTGTGGTGGAAACATTGCAAAAGAGTTGATGCCCAAATTCGTCACACGTTTCGCCATGTGGAATCACGGAATTTTATTTCCAACGTCCTCAGAGCAACAAATTATTTGCAATTTCCTCGACGGGTTTTAACCGTCGTAAGAAATGACGAGGCCAAAATATCACCAGCAAGGGCTGGCGCCCTTTACCAATCTATGCAAACCAAATATTAACACCCGAGAGATTTGATAACATCCTGGAAGTACATTTATACATTTTCATTTAGCAATGTGCAAATCAATGCAAACGGAATTTTACAATTTGTGAAAATATTTAGGTTTCGCCATTAATAACGGAGAAATTATTCATTGATGATTTTTATGGAGTATAATGTTGTAATAAGATATAGGTTATACACTAATAACTATAGTACACTAATTTTTTCAAAGCAATAATTCACTTATTTATATCACCAAATACCTGGAATGATACTTTGAAAAATAAGGTTGAAAACTGTGATTATAAATGAATAGCGTTTACAGTATGCGCTAAAAATTTTTAAATAAAGCCATGCAATGGGTAAGATTTCTGAAATATGCTATCGTTACACTGTGAGTCAATGCTGAAGTTGAAACCGTTATAATATTATAAAGTAAATACTCCGACACATTCAATAAATCTAAAATATTTAAACTGCAAATCTTAGAAGCCAATCACAACTTCCATTGAAAGCAAAACCATCACGAGTATTATACCAAGAGACCAATATGCCTAGCATGTTTGTCCCATATTTTATTATAGTTATTTATTGTTATATATTTGGAGAAAATATACTGCGGAGTCTATATCTGTATATAATAACCGGTGTCATACTATTTTTTCGAATTCCAAATAATTTTTCGAGTTTATGCAATTTATATTAATGCAAGGATAACGCAGTATGGAAGAAATAATTGAACCAGGTGCAGTTTCGAAGGCCTACAACAATGAATAAGCACTGTACCTGAGTCTACCCCAAAATGAAACGGGGTTATAAATATGAATGTAAGTTTAACTATGGTGACTACGTAATGAAAATTCTTATTTCCCCAGTTACGCAAGATCAGGTTGATTTACCGGAATTTAGAATTCTGGAAATGTCATTAAGTCTCTCCATTTTTTTCCTCACAATGCTGCAGCTGTTGCAGCTTTCACCACAATGAAGGGAATGACAATAATAGGACATGGACGCCATATTTCTTAAGAACAGATTTTTCAGAGCTTAAGCGTCGTTCGAAAAACTTGATATTAAAACTTCCTCCAGAATAAATTCTATATGATTGCAGAAGTTCCCTAAATGGTTTCTCCTAACCTTAACCATCTACTAATCCCCCATGGTTCTAAATCATTTACATAGGAAACGAGTGTAGGGCATTCACGAACCTAATCTCATTTTTGTCGGTAACTGAGTGAACCTAATTCTTGTTGTTTGATTCTAAGCCTTTATAACGGCCCATTTACGGATCATCGAAGACTCAGAATTTTGTGTACACAAAATATGTTAATCAAGTAATAAGAAAAACATAATTTCAAACGATTAAGAGGTTTTGGAGAAAATGACGAGATAAAAACCGATCAAGGCCACTTGATGACCCGAGACTAATAGTCTGGTGCAACCACAGGATTTCAAGTTTATCCATCCACCATCACCTCTAATTGGATTCCTCCAATTCTGCCCCTATCGAGTCCTCTTGTCACTAAAATTATAAAAAGATCCGGAAACGAAAAATTTATTTCTCCTGTTTCATTACCTGATATCTCAAAACCGATACGGAGTATCTCACAACCGCTAGGTGGCTTGAGAGATTTTTGACTATGTAAATATTTGCGTGAAACTTTGCATACGAGCTCTCATTAGTGATATCCATAGATAAGTGCATATTTCATTTCAAAGATTCAGTTTTTTTGCATTTTAATGCTATTTTAACACGTAACCTTATGGAAAATGAGGTGTATGTCGTAATAATTTGATTTCACGTGTACACATTTTCTACTAGACGCAAAATAATGCATATTATATTATAATAATGGTTGCTAACGTATATCAAGGTGTCACGCCGAGCCAAAAATTCGAAAAAAATACAAATATAAATAAAATGTTCCCCAAAATTTCGAATACCGCACCGAAAGCTATCAATTGCTCAACCCATGAAATGCTTTAATTAAGGCATAATAATGTTTACTCTTGTATCATTTACAGTGATGAGCTCCACCGTAATAAACAAATGTACTAATGGTAGATTGAGCGAGATACCACTTCACTTAAAACTCATTGAATTTAGCCTCATTATAAAGAAAAAGATCCTACACTTCTAGGGATACCAGAATATCATCCAATCACAATTATACTCGTCGAGATATTTGCCAAAATATACCAGCCATTTTACATGGGCAATGGTACGAGTCTGCACTCCATAGAGACTTTTTAAAAATGAGGAATTTCGAACGAATAGAACTTTTCAGAAAATTAATAGCGTGTAGTTTCTAAGTTGTATCAACTATTTTTTTAAATAAATCAATTACTTACCGCAGTAATTTCTTTCAGAATCGCAAATTTTTCTTCGATTTGGAAGGCGTTTTCAGCGAACGGCGCGGAAAATATGAGTCAAATTAATTCCTTATAGACGTAGGTATTAACTACAGAAAATTTCAGATTAGTTAACTACAGAAAATTTCAGCAATTAAAAACAAAGCCATGCTTCTTAGTGTTGCTTAAAATTACAAATAAAATTAAATATGGTCTCTATTTTCGCTATGGAAAATCTCGCTCAAGCTTCCTTAAATGAAATGTGGTCCTAGTATTTTACCGCATTACTTGAAACATTAATAAAATATGCACTGTGATGCCGCCCCAGCCACCCATAAGGCTGATAGCCGGGTATTATTTCCTTCAGTTTTAGTTTGGCTAAATTCATTTATTTCTCTTACTGAGCAGACCACTTGTCCGGCTGTCACGCTCTCTCTTCCGAGAACTCTCTCGACCTCTTATCCCTCCTCAGAAGCGCCGCCCATCCCCGTTCCTCTTCCAGCACCCGCTTCTCTTTGCCCTAAAAAAATCCCTCCATCCTCTCCGCTCAACCTCCCGTCCTCGGCGCTCAAGGGAAATGAGGGTACAGAGGAGTAGAGAAAGAAGGAAGAAAGAGGGAGCCTGACTTCACTCAGAACTATTTCCTTTTTTTTTTAAGGAAGAGAAGTCTTTACAGAGAAACGCTGGCGACTTGTGAGCGCGGAAGAGAATGACGAGTGAAGAAGATTCTTCTCGCGAGTGCGAGAGGGGGGAAGAGATTTAAAAAAAAGGGACCGGCTGAAGTGAGTGTTGGCAGGGGGAGGTGGAGAGGAGGGGGAGGCTGCACGGAGGGTGGTGTGGTGGGAGGGACGTCGAAGGACTGGGCGCGAGCGAGGCACTCTGGGCGCTGGGCGTGTGGGCGACGGTAATTAGGGAAAGGAAGAGGTGGAGGGAGAATGGAATGAGGCAGGGGAAGAAGGTTGGAGGCAGAAAAGGGAGCAGGAGGTGACAAGAGGTCGGGGAAGCTGCGACGCATTCTGGGCACAGATCTAGTGCAGCGACCGGGAGGCTGCTACTGTTGTACTTGACTACATATAGTAAAGTATCGATTATCCGTGTTGATGTGAACTGAGGCCAAAGATAGGGTAGTCGATAACTCGGGTAATACGAAAGGGTCGTCTGGTGAACGCAAATTATTACATGAACAAGCTATTTTCATTGTTTATCGTAATATGAATATTTTTGCTTTTAAGTCGAGGAAACTTTATTAAAGTAAACATTTCTGTTTTTTTCATAAAATATGTCAATCGTCTATATAAAGTTCTGACTTCATTCCTCCGATTATCTCTTAGAATCTCAGGGGAAAATTGTCAAGAGGGATGGTATACTCCAACTAACTGTTAAATCTAATAAAATAATCATTAGAAATTCTGGTAACGTAGCGATAAATTAAATTACAGTACATATGATGGCTTAACGATGCGGTGGACTAACCAAATATGTATCTGGGATAACACGGAACCTCACTAAATTTGGACTCGGATATTGGAGGCTGTACTGTATTGCTCCGCCGCAGGGGTGTGTGGCAGGGGAGTTTAGGACACCAGCCATGCTATGGGTAAGGAATAGGGAAAGGACAAAGGTGAACTAAATGTTAAGGTAATGTCTTTGTGTCATGTTCTGTTTAATCATATTCACTAGTGATTAGTGGAAAGACGGAATTTTTGTATATATCAGTTCAGCAGTGCATGTCCCTCATTTTGTCGCTTTCGACAGTTTCAGAGATATAGCAAGGGGTCAAAATAATATTCAGCGTGACGTAGTGAAACTCGCCTGATCCGAATTTTCAAGTAATCTAATCCTAATGTGAAGCCTCCGAGTCTCTAACGACTCCTATGTTGGTGCTTTCACCAGCTGTCCAATCTACGACCAATTTGGTCACACAGGCGATATCATCAGGTCTGATGAATCTGACCTGTCATATATTTAATTAATCTATGAAAATATTCAGAGTATATTACTTAGTGAATATGCATCATCACAGATTTGAGCCAGAAACAACAGAGAACGAAGCGGTGGAGGAAATTCGGTTGGCGGAGGAAATACAAAGGATACAGATACATGTATAGATGTAATGGGTTTTTAAAAAAGTGATGGAGGGGAGAATTTCGGAAAAAATGGTAGCGGAAGGAAAAGAATAGAGATTTTGGTCGGCATGAGAGAGGATAAGAGATGCAAAGAGTTATAGAAAGGGTAAAATACATTGTTTCGAAGCAGTATTAGCTTATATCCGACCGGTTATTTGGGGCTGCTTAGTAGTGTAAGAACTATATCAGAACCTACTTATTTTTTATTGCGGTGTTTTTTACAGAATTTGCCGTTTTCCACATCCTTCAAGCTATAAATCTGCTCATAATTTCGCGGCCACATGTTCTCGTTGGTCGTTCTTGTCCCTTCCTGACTGGGAGTTGCCAATTACATGTATTCAAGGGCCAAGGTTCTTCATTCAATCTTCAAGGATGTCCGTACCAAGACAATCTTCTTCCTTCCATCCAATCTAGTATATCCTATAAAACCTTCACTATTCCTCTAAATACATCATTTGGAATATTCTGTAATATGCTGTAGTCTGGAAACACTGCAACATCTCTCCTTACATCCATTTTCATGCTTTTTCATCGACATTTGCGTCTTTTACCGCTTCCCTATACTTCCGAGTTGTGTAGAACAATGTCTTCAATGATGAAGAGGCATATTCTCATCATTATCTGCGTTTTGATTCATTTTGTCCACCATATTCCATTAAGCTCTTGTATGGCCTTAGATTAAGTTTAGTTGATGGTTTTGGTACTCTTCACAACTGTGATGTACGCTACAGACTGACCCGAGAGATTTTTACTACTTGCGTATTTTGACTAAATTCCAGTCCATAATCAAATCTTGTCCTTCATTCCACACAGCCCAATACTCCGTCTTCTCAAAATGTTTCTACAAACACGTTCATTTAAATTCTTCGAACAGTTTCCGAGTCAAAAAAGCAGCAGCATCGGAATCTGTTGCTATTAGCGCCTGGTCATTTAAAAAAGTAGTGTATAGAGGTATTAACCGTGAATCTGCTCTCCGATTTTCTTTTTCTCATGCAACTAAACATAATGGTACTGAAATAAAAAGCACTGACAATGCATTACGTCTTGTAAATGCACTCAGTAGCAGAGGACGAATGGAAAGTCATTTGTTAGCATTTCTCTCATTCTTTAGCCCTTAGTTAGTCCTGATGATGCTGCAGTGCAGTGAAACATGTTGGCTCAATAAATAATACTCTTCAGTGGAATAAGTGCAAAGTAATTTATCCTTTTCCTTTAGCCCTTAAGTAGGCGCGCTCAGTTTTTACCGCAGAAGTAGACGCGTGGGGGTCTGGCTGACCCACAAAATTTAAATTTATTTACTAATAAGTTAATGTGCATTCTGAAGTTATTTCCTCCGAATATTTTGAATGCATATCGTTTTTAAACATAATTATTATTTATACCACAATATCGATTAATTTTACCGTAAAAATCATCATTATTGTAAATGTCCCCATTTCTGCGTATAATTTCGTGGAGTTATAATAAATTGGCTGCCATAACATTTTTTTTAAATTGTTTTTCTTTTTACTCAAAAACTTATCTTCTTAATATAATAGATGGGAAAAAAGTTTACTTTGACTCGCATAAGTTATGATAAAAGACGAGATATTTTACTTTGAACTTATTTATTTTTACGATATCTCTAATTAATTTATATAATCACATGACTCTAATGGAAGCAAAATATATATCATTTACAATTTCAGACTAATTGTACATAATCACATACATATGTAATAAACAAATTTTAGTGTAAATACACAATGAATATATTTAAAAACAAACTTGAAATATCAATGCTTGACTTGCAATATTGGCTGCATTTAAACCTTTTTATACATGTATTTTTCAAGTGCTTCACACACATACACTTTACATTTAATTCTTTATTTTTTTGTTTTACATCATTTTGTCTCGGACATAATGTACATCTCCCTCTTTTTGTTGGTTCCATAAAATTCCTATGCTCTGTCGTTGGGTGCATTTTCTGAGATAACTTTTTCCGTTTTCAAATGCTTTGACAAATTATTCAGCGCTGCTCTTTTTGAGAATTGTGATCCCATCAAATTGAAACCTATATCCCTTTAAAATATATCTGAACAATTGGAGTGCCTGGACACTTAGAAAGATGTATCATTTGGGTATTCATTCCAGCAATATCCAAAATTCTGAAAAAACAGAACTAATGGCTACTGCCTGCACGTCCTTGAATTTGAGTAAGTTTTGCACATTTCATCTACGGTATCAACGCCTGCCTTAGAGAATTTATACGTGGTGATCATTTCTGGCTTCTGCATTTCTCAAGACCTGTCATCAATTTTTATATCGAGATGCATTGGCGAGACTAAAATTACATTTCAATTTTTTAGGGACATATGAAACGTGGGTCATGTCCCTGTTGAATGTAAAAGAGTTTTTCTTTCCTATTTTTCACATCCACTAGTTGCATAGGTATTTCCTTTTTGTTCTTTCTTTTAGTCCCAAGGGAAGTGTTTTTTTACTGCAGGTCCTTTACTAATGGAATGCTGGAATACCAATATCTGCAGTCACTTTCCTTGCTGTACTTTCAATAGTTCTAACTTAACGCATAGCTACAAAATGTGGCTTATAGGACACTTTAAATGGGCCTTCTGGCTGAATCCCTAAGTACACTTAAATATGTTTGTTGCGCATAATCCTAGCATCAGTAAAAGTAAAAATATTTATCCCATATTTAGCAGGCTTACTGGGTATGAACTGACGAAATGGACACTTTCCTCGAAATGGGACCAGTAGTTCGTCTATTTTACTAATACAATACAGGTTAAAGCTTCCTGACTGATAATTTTCCTCACAATTTTGAACGAATAATTCAAAAACCTCCCGAAATGGAACAAATATGCCGTACTCGTGCCGTTGTAGCCTGTCATTTATATTGACAAATCGGATACAACGACGCAAAAATAAAAATGTTTTTAAGCTCAAAGTTGAATAAAATATATCAATTCCCATGCCATTTTGATCCCAGAGATCTTAGACATTTGTTATCCGACCAATATAAGCAACTCAATGAATGACTATATTTCACACTCATCGGTGACCTTAACATCTTGCAAATGACTGAGAGACAGGCGAAATGATCAGATTTATCATAGAATTACTCTCGTTCACCAATAGCAAAAAGCAGTCAGGGGTCTTTGCACATCTAGCGGAACCCAGTGTTCCCTCAAGGCCAGTCAAATATTTACTGAACGTGTTCTTAATTTCCATGGGAGAGTAGTTTTCTTCCACAGCGACGTACCGTCCTTACAAGGTAAAATATCCGAGCCGCAACTTGCTGTTAACTGCGGGGATTCATGCGAAAAAATCCATTGGCATCCGATTAGTCACTTTGTTCAGATCCAGTGTCATAATCTGAGATATTGACATGGTCGTTGTCGTCATTAGCATATAAATCGTCTAATTCTTCTTCCGGTGACGCGTCTTGGATTAGATGGAGAATCAGACTTTATTTTTATTCGTCAGTTGTTTTAGCCATTTCAAAATAATTAGAAAACTCTGAGGACTGTAAAACTCCTGTAAATTCAGAGAATAAAATTTTAGGAATATCTACTTATATTGTGTTACTACAATCATCATTGTACTAAAAGCGTAGCAAATACTGAATAAACCTGAGTTGCTACTTACGGATAGAAATTAACATCGGCCAGTCAGCAGATTTTCCACGATCCCAGGAACTGTGGTGATGTGATACTGCAAATAATATTGATACTATATATTCTATGTTATATGCACAGAGAAAACACTATGCAAATAAAACTCACGAATTCAAGTTCTCAAAAGTATACTGCATTCCCCTTACCTGATGGATGATAATGTGGTTACCGCGAATTTTCAAAACGGGCTGAGACAGGTTGTTACACCATCGGCTACTGGATTATAATAATTGGAGAGAATGACACTCACTCGCGAGTGTGTTCGGAACTGATGTACCGATAGGGCACCAGAAGGCTAGAAAATAATGCCTACAAAAAACATCCCTTACATTATCTCACCCACTTGGATCACAAATTCTCGGAACACGTCTTCTAATTCCTCGTGTCCCCTACCGATTTTCCCCCCACCTCTACCTACCTATCCTTGCCAAGGTCAACTTATCCGGGATGTCTTTTGTCCACTTCCTCATGCATCTTTTTCCACCCTCCACCCACTCTAGGTCACGGTCTCTCTTGGCCCATAGTGTATCGCAGGACATAATGAGGAAAAATGACCAAGCATGATATGTATAACGAAACAGCTGCAGTAGCCAAGCAGTTATGTGTTTTACATTTCATTTTTCATAATAATATATTATACCACAATCATAAACTAATTTTTTTCTTATATTTTTTTTACAAATGTTGCTTATTAAAAAAATATTTTTGTTCTTTTATTGTTAAATATTAGTGTTTTTGCGGAGTATATTATAAATACTGAAATTTCACACCATATTCAGGAACACCGGCAAACAAGTAATTCTATTATCTATCAATAATAGTATACTCTGACAAAATATTATGGTGACGTATAAATATCCAAATATGTTCATATTTAAGTATAAAATGCAGAATTGCTAATTAAAACAACCACACACGAAAATTATAGCATATGGATACCATGGACAGAAAGTGCAGCGTTTGTAGGCGGGGGGGGTCGGGTCACAGTGACCCCCATGACAAAAAAAATTGTAAATGAAATTGAAATTATCAAGTATTTTAAAAACAATTTTATTTGCAATGAATGAATACCAAGTCTCTGAAAGGTACTGAAGATATAAAAAAGTTACTCGTACAGTTAAAAAACTATAAGCAATAAGAAATGCGTGGGGGTCTGACAGACCCCCGCGCGCCTACTAAAGGGTTAGCTAATCTCTAAGGACAACCTCGGCCTGAAAACAACCGGGGTATACCGCATGGCATGCAAGTGTGGTAGGGCGTATATTGGTGAAACAGTAAGGGCCATCGAGAGCAGAGCATAGCCTTGCCTTTGGTCATCGCATCGATTTCCCTAATTCCACACTACTTCCCCGGGTGTGCAAATATTGGGAAAGAATGACAAAAGAAGCCATATTGATACAGGTGGAACAAAATAACATCAATAGAGACAACGGCTTCAACTTAAGTAGGACTTGGAGCCCGGGAATCGACGAAATTCAAAGAATTTGTAACGGCCCCCACAACAATGGGGAATCTGCGGCTATATTATAACCGCCAGCATCCTCGCTCGACTCATTATCCTGATGACGATGACTGAGTCAACCATCGAAGCGTTGATCAATTTCAATAATCTTACCCGATGTCAAACCCGAGAATTCTTCACGTACTTAGCTAAACTGTTTCCACGAGCAAAACCTTGGTTATTTGCAGATTCAGAGCCGGAAATTTATTTTGGCGTATGCTAGGCATACCTATACATAAACATAATAAGATACAGAGATATCGAATCTGTATTATATCAGCAAGTCATTTATGCAAAATATTTATAAAACAGAATTAATAGAATAAATATTAGACCAGTAATGGCATATACAGCAGAGACGAGGCCAGATAATCCAAGATAACAAGGCTAAGAGAGACAACAGTGATGAAAACACTTCGAAAAAAGACTTTTAGACAGAGAAAGAAGTGAAAATATATGGAAATTACGTAAAACAGAAAATGCAAATGGCTGGGTACTTAAAGTGGTTAGAAAGACTTTTGCTTACGTGCAGGTTAGCGGAAAACTTTGCATGCGTGTTCTCATTAGTGATACGTTTAGATACAATTGTAAATAATGCATCACACCGATTAGGTGTTTTGAAAATTCAATGCTATTTTAAAACTTAGCCTTGAGGCAATTGACATATATTTTGCAATAATTTGATTACACATATTTTAGATTTTCTTCTCAAAGAAGAATAATATACACACAATTTTAATTGAAAATTATTATAATTACTAACAAATATATAGGTGTCATGCCTAGTGCAACATTCGAAAAAAATATTTCCATGCAATGTCATAGAAATTTCGAACAAAGTATCGTAAACTAGTCACAAACATGCTTTGCTAAAGAAAAAATATAATTCTTGGGTCATTTCCGTTACTGTTTAATTGGTGAGTTCCGACGCAAAAACCAATGCACTAAAATAAAATGTCGCCCATGGATTTATATTCAACTTGCATTAACAAAATTATAAAAGTACACTCAATGACCCACGATTACCGCTCTAGCCATTTTAAACGAAAAAAAATAATGAAACAAGCATATGAACAGAATGACAAGTGAAATATTAGTACGTATCGCAAGAGATAATCTGCCCACGGGAAGAAGAAACGTCGCGACTGGGAGAAGAGACGTCTAAGCCGACCGAAGCGTCGATCGACTTATAAAAAAGGTGGTGCGGCAGCCTTAACTAGAGAAGGCTGCAAATTGAAGAAGAAAGAGGCCACAGGAGCCTACTATTGAAGAAGAAGAAGAAAAAACCTCTGCCAGGGAATTTATATGTATGGAAGACGGATCGAGAGGCGACACATTGGAGAAGGAAAAGTCGCGAGAAATGAGAAGAATGGGAATTTTTAAAATTAGGGGGAGACTTGAAAGGAAAAGAACAAAAGATAAGGGAGGAGACGCACCCTCTGTCTCAGTCGGAAGCGCTGAGAGGAGAGAAGGGTCCTTTTGAAGGGTCGCGACGAGCAAGGGCCGACGAACGAGATTGCGTGCTCCTTCCAGACTCACGAGCGAGCCGAGGCCGGCAACGTAAGGCGAGACGCTGTTTGTCGCGATGGAGTGGGAGATCTTGGACGAGTGGATGGATTATTCTCCGCTCGAAATATTCGCGCATCGCCATCGCCGCGACGGTTCTCAAACACTGACAAGGGAGCGCCGAAGCAATGATGATTGCGAGGCAACCGTTTTCTCCCACACTCAACGTCCTCCTTGAGACTTGCAATGCAGCTTCCCGAGTACTTTTTCCTTCCCTTGAGGAGTTCTTTCGAGCTCCTATTTCTCATACACAATTTAAAGTGGAGTCCGTGGAGTAGTTACGGGATGCTATTTCAGACTCTCTCTGGAATCGCACACAAACACGTTCCTCTGCGTCTGCAACACGCAGTGAAACGGTATTGTTTTGACACAGCAATAAAGAGGGTCATTTGAGATCTGAAGCTCAAAGAGACTAAACAAATGACAGTTTCCGAGGATTAGTAAGAAGTTCTATTCATATATGCTCGCTTCTGGCTTAACGTCTACTCATGTACACACATTAGATCTTTATCATTTTTATTAGACGTTATTATCTATTTTCACTCTACTGCTCCAGAAGAAAACACGATTTCATTTTATTTTAAAGTGGCGGTGCATAAAAGAAACAATGCTTAGTTGAAAAGGTTTGATAGGAAATTACACAGAATACCATTGCAATTATCATTTTAGAGGTATATTTTGTGTTCAGGTTTAATACTTAGCCGCCAGTCATTCCCTTTCTTCCTCCATCTACAAGGGAGACAACGACAGGGGAGGCATTCCAAGGCTACCAACACTACGTCTTATTTCCCGTCACATTTCCGTTGAGGAGAGCCCGCAGTGACCGTACTGCAAACATTTATTATACCACAACCACCTTCACCACCTTTACCCCTCATCAACGCTGTTCTTCCGTTCAATTCCTCCATCCCTTTTTTAATATTCATCTTCAAATTCACCAAGGCTTCCAACGGCGCGCCACCGCAGCGACGGTAGAAAGATAATTAGAATCTCCGAGTCCTCCATCTTCATCCTTTCATCTCCTGCTTCTTTAGTTTTACCCGCGAATTCCATGTCGTCCCCCTAATGTATTTATTTAGCCACCTCACCGGATCGCCTTCTGGCGTGACGGAGGACGGTAACTCAAGGGATACGACGAAAAAATAGAGAAGAAGTCTTTCAAAGGAGCGTCCGGTGCTCGGCTTGGCCGTCCACACTTTCAATTCTCTGATGGACGCTACTCTAAATACGTCCCTTAATTAATGAGATTGCTGTAAATTGGCTCCGTTCCGGTTTATCTCGGCGGAGGGTTCCCACTCGAATTAAATAAAATATCCATCGTAAAGTAACACGAGTCTAGAATCAGTTATCGAATAAGAGTAGAATTGTTTCTTCATGTCGCCGGATGATTCTCACTATGTTCTATCAAGAATCTGACCTGCACAACAAGTCAAAAGAAATTCTAAGTCCAACCTATTTTTTGGTTTGGTCAAAATAATTCTAAAAAACTAACGACCTGCCTTGGCAGTCAAAACAAAAATTAAGGTAAAATACTGTTGCGGAAACTACATTCGTATACCGGCCACAGCTACGGTGGGGTAAAGTCCTCGCCTTCAAATCCTGGGGGTCGTGGGTAGGTTTTACTCCACCCAGGGCATGGGTGTTACTGACAAATTTTGTTGGTTCGGTCCCGGGGAGTACCTACTGATGACAAGCCTAGAGTTGTTTATCGGGTTCGCAAAGGCGTACAAGGCAACATGTTTGTATTATTCGATGGAATCAGGCTCAACTTTGTGAAATCTCATCGTTACACAAGATAAAAACTTTCATCCAACAGTGGACATCATCAGACTTGATGATGTTCTCTATTGGATAAAACCGGTCGTTATTTAAAAACATTCTTTGAAATTTTACACTGCTTGTGTTTGCAATGTTATTAAATATTCATCCCAGGGGCCAGAAGGGACTGCGAAAAACAACCGTAATAGCATTACAATTCTGTGGAATAATCATCCCTAATTGGGTCCAGCATGGAATACACTTCATGTGCAGTTCTCTGTCTCTCGGATGGGGCGTTAACTGTGACCGCATTGGCGCCTTTCGTAAAAATTGTGCTAATGTCGACATCAAGATACTCTACACCCTTTTTCCTCCAATTATCCTAGCCTTACCAATCCACCCACCTTACCTCAATGGTACAAATGCTGTTAGTTGACGCTCACCTCCCACTATTAACCAGCCAAACTTAATCGCACTATCCAACTTTAAAGTTAGCTTCGTGTCTGAACCTTGAGACCGCAAGTATTCCTGACGCCGTATCACGGGCACTGTAACGAAGTCTTGCAAATTGAAGCCTCGCGATCATCACTCTTTGCCTTTCTGATTCGTTTTACGCGGCAAATAAAGGCTATCGACAGAGAACGACGGAGACGGATGCTAAAAAAACCGCATTCATAAAGTTTCTCTCATCTTGAAGAAGTCTTTGTCCCGGTACCGGTAAAAAAAAAGAAAATGCAACTCAGCACCAATAAATTACTAAGACGCTTCTTTCATATGAGGAACCAAAAATAGCCACCAAAGCTCGTTCAATGCATTTCTAGGATATTCGGATGGGCAAGTAATAACAAACTCGGTGATTCTGTGCAATCATCTCGCTACAATTGGCATGAAAATTTGACGAACGACAGGATCGTTTTCAATAACGGCCCGATTCGGATATGTGGCTGATAGTTTCACTCAAACGTGTTCCAATGAGCACGGATATTCATCACTTTCCCCATAACTTGCGGTTGAGTAATTTCTCTCTTGAATGACAAATACACGACCCTACAGAATTGCCAAATTGGATTTGATTTATGCCAAGGGGCGTAAAGTGTGTGATTACAGATTTATTAGAAAATAAAACGACCTTTTAGGAAGAAAACATGACCCCACATTCGAGAATGGAACATTTAGAAAGCACGAGGAAAATGAAGATAAATTTTCTAAATGCCACCCGTGCTATTGGTTATTTATAGGTTGATGATTGCGATATTTAACTTCATCGGTGAACCCCTCAACATGGGCATCCGCATATGGTGATGGTTATACCACCAAATTCGGAACCATGAAGAAATATAAAGAAAAAAGATATACTGATTGATCAAATTTAGGAATGAGGGGTATATTATTTTTTTATTTTAATGGATATTGTTGAAAAACTTAAAGCAAGTGACAATGTTATCTTTGAAAAAAGAGATTGTTTAACCGATGGTCGAAGAATAAACAGAAATGCTAAGCAGAAAGCCATAGGGAGAAAAAAATACTCAATGACAACAAAGTAAGCTGTTGATATCAATGGGAGTATTTAAAGTACAAGTTCAACTTAACATTGCCGAGCAGATGAATAGAAATAAGATACTAATAAATATAAATCACTAAATCGAATAAAGATCTTTTATCAATAAGATACTATCTTCACTCGCGTTATTTGCAACTACATCAATACGAGATCCTTACTCAAATCCAGCAGGCTAATGCCGGTACAGGGTTTCTCTCCACCCTTACTCCGTTCCCGGTATCATTCCTCCCTAACAAACTTACCCTGCTACCCCTTACGATCAAATGACTACAATTCTCGGTCGCCCACACAAATAACCAACCTAGTGATAAGGAGTTGTAGATTATAAGGATTAGTTGGTTACTTGAGGAGGCAAGCGATTGTAGAGTTCATTTGCGAGGTGGGCCCTGTGGACCAGACCTGCGGACAGGTGGTTAAAGGGTAGGGTTTAATAGAAAATGGAGGAATGGTGCAGAGAAACTTGGCATCGGAATTAGTCTGCTCTTAAAAAAGGCACCAAGGGGACCGCAGTTTCACGTTCCATTGAACGGAAGGAGAACTGTACTAGTAGTGCTATACAAAGATCACTTAAAAAGGATCAGAATCATCATTGTTTCAATCCAAAGATAAGTAGACTGCAGTCCTCCAATCTTCCCTATTCTCTATTACTTACTAGCATTTCTTCTTACCCGTATCCCTCTTCATTCGATCCATGCACTTATCCCTTGGCCTTCCTCATGGAATCTTCCCAACTATTTTTCACTCGATTATTTTTTGGAAAAATATTTTGTATTTCAGGATATGCCCAATCCACCTGGTTCTATTTCGTCTTACTAAGCTATAAAGATATTTTTTATTTACGCTACGCTATTTATTTTTCGGATTTTCGGTACACTTCTTCATTCGTCATTTTACCGTTCACTTTATCTTCAGAATCCGTCTGAAACACCAGGTCTCGAAGGCTTCTACTGTTTTCTGGTCAGCTTTTACGATAATCCAAGTCTCTGACCCATAGAGTGCCACACTCGATACGAAGGATTAGGGGTTAGTGTAATTTTCCGTTTTGTCGTTATTGTTACTCAAAACGCAAACCGCTCAATACTCACAATTACTGATCTAACGGCGAACACTATCAATTAAAAATAATGCTTTAAAGCACCTGCAAAAATTGAAAAATGCGATCACGTTTTCGCTCTCGAAAGGTAACGATGACGCGAGCGCCCGCGTTATGTAGAACCATGATAGCGCCCCAGGATATCAACAGAATAATTGCCGTCACTGCTGGGATTTAAAGGCGGGATGCGAAGTCGGCACTCTATCCAGCACAGCTACCCGATCCTCCGAAATTCTTAGGGCCGAGCGAAAATCAGAGTTGAAAGAATAAACCGGGAAACTGAGAAAAATCGCCAAAAATTACTCAATGTCAGTGGAAGGTGCGAAGGGCGGTAGACAGAGAGACGTGATATAGAGGATCACGGAGATCGTAATTTCCAACCGCCTCGGTCCACGCATTGCTCGTCGCGACCCACTCATTGCCCGCGGGAGATCAACACTGGCACTCGTGTTTTGTCGCCCTACCGTTCGGCTCCCACGCCGATAGCGAAATAACGTCCCACGAATTTCTCCAATTTTGAGTCTGTAACACTTCGAAATATTTAATATGTTTCGCGAAAAAAGCTTTCAAAGAACGTTCAAAAAATAAAAACAAACCTGGAGTGGAAGCTTCTTAACCCTTTTGCTGCATAGTTGGTGCATGTTCGAATGAAGATTTTTATCCGCTGACTGCGGAGTACGACTTTGCCCCATAAGTTCAAAATATATTTTCCCTCTACGGCGGAGATTGCTTATATCCCCAGTGGTTTTGCATCTATAGTGGTAATTTACTACCATGCAACAACGGTTTAAAAATAATTTTGCACTTTCTGCTTAAAACAATGCAAATTTTCACTATTTGACATAAAAAATTATTAACATCCTTTAGTGAATATACATGACAAATATTTTGAGTGAAACCAATAAGTTTTAACGTAGTGAAAGAGATAATAAGCGGAGACTTAGTTAAATTATATTCGCTAGAAAAATGTACGTAGCCTTAGTATTTTTTGCGCCGGGGAAATAACACTGGTGCCATTATAAATTTAATATGTGATTACCCGAAAATTGAATACTTTACTTAAAAAATTATTGGAACGGAACTATTTGTTCGAAGGCGGAGGGCTTAATTTATTGTAATCCCGGGAAGATATCGGAGGTTAAACGGTCATCAATACCGCGGTCACATAAACAAATTTTTCTTGAAAACAAAATATGAGCCCATTGAACCATTCCTCTTTCTCGAAGAAAGGTAGAATATTTAACCCCTATAAGAGTGTCAGCATGAAGTTAGATGGATTCTGAAAAAGGAAAGAAAGCGAAAATAATTTAGATACGCAGTTGATCATGATTTATGGTCTACTCAAAGGTATTATATCAAAACATTGTAAAACATAGATGATAGCATCTGACCGTTGGTAACGCATGGCTGATCACATCGAGATATCCTCATTAAAATGTATCGTATTTTCCTTTCATCATAATCAGTTCCAAGTGCTGAAAGGTGATCTCTGTATCAAACAGCTGAAACAAATTACAGCGGTAGATAACGCGGGGGAGTTTTAATCCCATACCATCAAACGCTTTCCGGACGGTAAAATGAAATACTATATATATATATATTAGTCTATATCACACTGACGTATCAAAAATAAAAAATGTAATTTATGCGCCAATTAGAATGTATTCTTATCTTGACTCCACCTCTCCCAAAAAAATCATGGTTCCAGCGAATGTTAGGCTAGTTTGAGCAACATTTTTCCCTTATCATAAATGAGACCATGTTTGAATTTTATTTTAAAATCACGGGCGTTTCAATAAGCATTAAGTATATATGGTTGCATTTATGACGCCAAAATTTTTTCTTATACGACGTAATATTTCTCATCAATTAGCTAAATATACATGCTTAAGTCTTTAACGTGACTAGTTTTTCACACTGTACGCTGAAGATGCCTTAGCAACCAAAGGCTTTTGTTGCGACTTTTAGAAAAAAGTAATATTGTGTGAAATGAATTTATTCTAAAAATTATATAGGAAACGTACTAAAGTAGGACATTTATATTTATGACGCGATCTATAGGCCTGAACTTACACGTTATTCTAATAAGGTGTTCTCGGAACTAATAATAGTACCATATCCCATGTAAAATAGCTTGTGATTTTTAGCAAATATCTTCAAAAGTAGTGCGATGAATATCTAATAATATTATAGCATTAAAAATAAGAGATCATTTCTTTATATTGAGGCAAAATGTATTTAATTATATTGAAATTATATCTCGCTCAAACTACTTAACTTACAAACAGAGCACTACCTTCAAACCCTTATTGAACGACGAAATGAAATATATCTATTACTCTGTATCATCTTGACGTATCAAAAATTACAGATTTTAATTTTAAATCGCAATGAATGAGTCTAAATCATAACTCCATCTCTCAGAAAAAATCATGGTTCCAAGACGAATGCTAACGTAAAATCGGAGCACAATAAACCCGATCTCCGGGCCAACGGATGTTGGAACATCCAACAGTAAAACAATTCCACGCATTAATAACTCAGAATAAAATGCCGGGCGACGCCAAAATCTAATGACTTCAAACATCAATACGTGCCATAAATCTTTCGCCATGTAGTTTAATGTCTCTGATAATTCAAAACAGGGCGCTCCAACGGTCCCGACTTGAGCCGCGGGGATTCCAAAATCTCCCGCAGGCGCGACATATTCTTCAGGCGCGCCTTTAAGAGACCCGGGCGCAAGGTGGGCAGTTTGTCTTCCAGCATTATTTTTTTTACACACGATACGGCGTTCGCTTTGTCGGTCTCCTGAGAAAGACGCCGCGATACAAGTCACGGGGTCAATTCCCATAGTGATTTATCGCGGTGAGGATGATTCGAGGGGCACCGCCATTCATTATTATTACCACAGATATTTTTTTTATTAGCTGAAGTAGGAGGGGGGGATAGTGGTCGCCGCGTTGTGTGACCACCATTCCTTCGATCACTTCCCCTTCAGGGAGCGTCGCTATTAGTTTCCGTCCCAACCGCTCGCGTGCCGGAGTCACCGCTGTCGCCGTGTGCTCACAAAATGTGCCCGACGCGCTGCCCACGGGGTCTTCAGCAGACCGTTCGTGCAAAGCTCCCTCTTTTATCCAACCCTTCCTCCTTTCCCCTTGTACGCTCTTGTACGTGTTTTGTCCCCGGAGCACAACGCGCGCCTCATTCATCACTTCTCCGGGCATTACTACCTTCGCTGCTTTTGACCCCCACTCCAATGTATCCGCTTACAAGCGTACGCGCACATCAAGGGAGGGTTTGCGCTTTCAAAGTCGGAGAAGCGGAGAAGATGCTGGCGACTTTTTTTTTAATGAGAGTTCACATCTGATGAATTTTGGATGAAAAAGTTACTTTGATCCTAGGTTAAGACTGAAATATTTGCAGGGAATGATATAAAAAGCCACATACGAAGTTTTGTCAACATCAATGTATTCACGTTCAAGAAACATCAAGTTTCGTCTACAAAAAAATATTCACATCCGTAAAATGTTCGAAAAAAATAAAATGCACAAAACTGGCATTGAAGGTATTCGGTAAAAAAGTTTGAATGCAATCAGGCATATAAATTAAATTATCATTAAAACATTTTACAAGTATTACCATTTTAAAGGAGGAATCATTTTTTAATTGCGAAACATTTTGCGAATAACTATTTCGTTCACGATTGTTGTGCTGGTATTCCCCAACAGCATATTTAATGTGTTACCTAAAATTTTCAGTGTAAATAAATACCCGTGTACTGGAAACACTATGTGAGTCAAAACAAATACTAAATTCCGCATTTCTGTTTATTTGTTTAAAATAATCCTGTTTTCGCTGATGAAATGCGTTACCTATTGAACACCAAAAGTTAATGTACAACGTATGCAGATTATTCCACGAATATGTATATCTAATAAACACTTTTTTCGGCCATAGGAGTCGACTGCAGCGCCATTTGTATGAATTTGCCGCATTTTAACTAATTACGGAAGTAACTCACTAATCGCAAAAGAAAAAGTGGAAAAATTCCTACACATATGTTTATTCAACTTTTAGAGCGTTTTCTACTCTTACAAACAATTTTGCGCGAAAATGGCATTTATATTATGTGGAAAAATACTAATTTTCACCTAGTTTCCCCCAATCTCCCAGTGAAGGTGTAATTTCAAGTTAAATTTGCGAGAAAGAGCGTAGAGAGGTTTCATTTTTCTGTTCTTTTCATATAAGACAGTGGACACGTATTTCTAGAAGTAGCCAGAATATGAATTAAATTACACTAAATGTACTATAGCTTGCAATCCCTTCTATGATCGACTAATCAACCCCTGGTGGTCCACGCATTCAATCGACTTTAACAGCTGGCCCTTTACTTTTTATTCCCACATTTAGTTCTTCCCATGCCTCTCTAACCATATCCTCAACATAAGTGAAAAAGCTAAGGTGACACGAGGCACCCTTTGCCTTACCCCACGACCTTTGATTGACACCCTGATTCACTGTCAGCTACTCTCACCCCTCAGCTCTCCGGGCCATATATAAGTCGGATGAATCTCCTATCTCGCCAATCTATTCCTATTTTCCCGAGTATCTGTATTAATTTTTTCCCAATTTTTTCTGTCAAACGCCTTTTCGAAATCCAAAAAGCAATCAAAAATATCCTGATTATAATCCATGTTTCTATATATATAGGGTGTTTCGTAATGACTCTGTAATATTTTAGGATATGATTAAGCAGGTCAAAATAAGAAAAAAATCCAATTGGACATGTGTCCGGAAACGCACCGTTATGTAGCTGTCTGTCGGTATGCGTTTTTCACGGAAACCCTGATAAATAAAAAACTATTTAAGATAAAGACTTGATATTTTGTATAGCTGTTAATGACAATGGTTTAAACTAGCATACGATATTTAATTATTTTCTAATACACCGTTTCAAATGGTGGATAATCGAACTTTGTAATCCATAATATCCTTGCACACTGAAATCGTATTAAAAAAGTGCAAGTTTAAAAAGGTTGCACCTTTTATTTACAAAATGGTATCAATGGTATCAATAAAATTTTCATACCTACTAAAACAATGAAATGTTCAATAGATTTTCAAACCAATGTCAAAGAGTTTAATGCACACATATAACAATTTGATTTCAATAAAATTTCCATACCCTCTACAACAATGGTAACCGATTTTCAAACCAAACGATAAAGAGAGTTTAATACACTGCTGTACTGTGGTCTCCTACGTCACCCGACCTCAATCCTATGGATTATTTCTTTTGGGGCCAAATGAAACAAGCTGTGTATGGCCAGCGGTTCAACAGCAGGGAGCAGTTGGTAGACCTATTTCAAGGTGCGGCAAGTGAAATTAGGAACAATCAAAATGTACTGGCTAGAATGGGCCAGTCTCTTCGTAGGCGTTGCGAGAGCTGTATTGCTACGGGAGAGCTACATTTTGAACACCTTTAATTATGATGTTCTGTATTTTATTAATTTAATGAACGATTTATGTATGAAATCATGTAAATTTCCTTTTATTGATTAAGTAAATTGAAAAGTATCAGCTTGTTTAATTTTTGAAATCAATTATGGTTTATTGTTGTATGTGTGCATTAAACTCTCTTTGTCGTTTGGTTTGAAAATCGGTTGACCATTGTTGCAGAGGGCTTGGAAATTTTATTGAAACCATATTGTTGTACGTGTGCATTAAACTTTTTGACATTGGTTTGAAAATCTATTGACCATTTCATTGTTTTAGTAGGTATGAAAATTTTATTGATACCATTTTATTTGTAAATAAAAGGTGCAACTTTTTTATACTTGCACTTTTTAATACGATTTCTGTGTACAAAGATATTAAGGATTAAAACGTTTGACTGTCCACCATTTTGAAACGGTGTATTAGAAAATAATTAAATATCGTATGCTAGTTTAAATCATTGACATTAACAGCTATACAAAGTATCAAGTCTTTATCTTAAATAGTTTTTTACTCATCAGGTTTCCGTGAAAAACGCATGCTGACAGACAGCAGAATAACGGTGCGTTTCCGGACACATGTCCAATTGAATTTTTTTCTTATTTTGACCTGCTTAATCATACCCTAAAATATTACAGAGTCATTACGAAACACCCTGTATACGTCCTCATTGCCGCAATCGCATCCCGAGTTGCCCTCCCCTTCCTGAACCCAAGCTAGTGATCACCTCAATAGTAATTTGCTCTACTTTGCTACTTTTTTTATAATTCTAAGCAAATTTTTGCCGAGTGCGAATAATGCTAATTGTTCTATACCCCTCGCATTCCGACGCTTTCTTCTTCTTTTTTAAAATAGATATTTATACTGTTTTCACAAAATTCCATGGCCATACTCCTTCCTCGTAGATCCTACGATTATGTTCGAAAAAAGACCCTCACTAACTAAATTGTCCAGAAAATCCGCAGGTAAGTTATCTGCTCCCACGGCTTTTATTGCCTTCATCTCTCGTAATGCCCTCTCTATTTCTCTATCAAGTAACTCCGGTACGAGGTTATCCTTATCCATTGCTCTTTCATCCTCTATATCTAGTTTCATAGGGCTATTATAGCTGTCATATAGCTCCTCCATATATTCTCTTTACCTATCCTGAATATCTTCCTGTTAGATCGATATCTCCCCTGTTTTTTCCTTAAACTTTATGTATCGTTTGCCCTCTCTTACCACCCGATTGCACTTTCACTTTAGCGTATAGCGCACCCACTTACCTCTCTTCCTGCAGAAGGGAAGACGATTTTTCGTTTCCTCGTATTGTCCTTTTCACTAATTTTCCTTTTCCCCATTGGACACTCGACGGAGTTTATTATTTTATTCCTTGTACTTCTATTGGCTAAGTTGGTGTTGACGTTTGTCCACATTCTTCCCTCCTCCATTTTCCTAATCATTTCATCTTTAACCCACTGCTTCTTTATACTGCTCGTTTCCACTGTTCCTAACGTTTTTTCTTCCACTTTTACTATGTCTGTTATTTTAATCTCCCACCTTGCCTCGATTGCTCCCATTTGCTTTGCTTCACCGATTTCATTTTGCACTAGCTCCTGGTTTTCCTCCTTTTCAACCCTCCCAATCCTTCCTCGTTCCAACTCATCATCCTCCTACCATCACAAAGCCTTTTGAATCTAACTTCATAGTTCATCATCACTAAATAGTGATCTTAGTCCACATCTGCCCCTGGACAGCTACGCGAATTCTTAACACTGTTCCTAAATCTCTGTCCTACCATAATGTAATCAATGTAAAATCTCCCGGTATCTCCCAGAATTTTCCATGTTTACCTACGCCTGGGGTGATGTTTAAACCCAGTGTTTGTTACTAATAATTTATTCCTCCTACAAAATTCAACTGCTATCTCACCGCGGTCATTTCTTGTCCTTAGGCCTTACCCTCCCACTTCAAATCCATCCCTCCACCATTGCATTCCAGCAGCTCATTGCTATGAGGTTTTTCTTTCCCCCAGAAGTTTCCTCTCCTCACCCACCAAACCAAGCACTTCCTCGTTTGTCATCCTTTCCGTCCACCGCACCTCTTCCATTCTCCCGCACACCCACATTTCAAACGCCTGCAGCCTCTTCTCCTCTTCTTTTCTCAGAGTCCACTTACCACCCCCCACTAAACATCGCTATGCACCATTTTTTAACTCTTCACCGCACTCTTCTTCATATCCTTAACAAACATCCTCGTAATTTGCTCCTTGTTATTGCCGAACGCTCCTTCTTATGGCAACATACGTAAGTTTTGGAGGGCAGGGTAGGCTTCATGGAATCTGATGTCGTCTTGCATTGGGGAAGTGGCGGGGTTGAAAACTGGCCAAAATCCTCATGTGCGTAATACTTGAATGGCCCCTTACATCCTTGATTCCAGTTGGGAAGGTGTTCGGCTTGGTTTTTGGACCGCGCGACACGGCGCCAGTGGGCGGTCCCTTCGTGGGAGGGGCCACTGTTTGCAACAGAGAAGAGAGGGAGGGGAGTGAGGGTGTGCTGAAGAGGAGGGGAGAGAGAAAGAGAGGTTATGAGGAGGATGGGGTGAGGGGAACGTGGGACGGAGGATTCTAGATGGAGGCACAACTATACAAATGAACGCGCAAAAAATTAGTAGACTCGAGTTTAAATCCTAACAACTCCGAGACGGTTCATTGGGTTTTCACTTCGTGTGCATTAAAACAAGGCTCTAACGTCTAGTAAATGCAAAGCAGAGACTTTGACAAAGACGAAATTGTAACACGATATGACTCAAAGCCATCGTCCTCCATGGCTCTCAGCACGGCTTCCGGAAAGGTAGATCATGTGAAACACAACTCGCGCTCTTTCTTCATGACGTTCTCAAATCTGGTGAATCAAAAAGACAAGTTGACGCATTATTTCTAGATTGTAAGAAAGCTTTCGACACGGTACCTCATAACAAACTTTTATACAAATTACAGTCATGCGGCCTAAACGAAACAGTAGTAAACTGGATACGCGACTTTCTGAGTGATCGTAAGCAAAAAGTAGTTCTTGACGGAATTAGCTCTGATGTAGTTAAAGTAACATCAGGTGTCCCACAAGGAAGCGTGATCGACCCCCTTTTGTTCATTATATACATAAATGGTCTATGCTCTCGAATTAGCAGTAAAATACGTTTATTTGCCGACGACGCTGTCATCTATCGTGAAATTAGTGATCACTCTGGCTTTGAGACTCTATCATCGGATTTAAACAACGTTCATGTGTGGAGCCAAGAGTGGGGACTCGAACTTAATCTGAACAAATGCACGGCGGTACATTTCTTGCGGAGGTCGTCCAACTATTCCCATGTATATGCTGTGGATGGTATTAACATAAAGGCGACAGATGAAGTGAAGTATCTAGGAGTTAAGATAACTTCGGACCTATCGTGGGGAGCACATATAAGAAATATTTGTGACAGAGCTCTGAAGAAACTACGATTCGTCAAGCGTATTGTGGGAAGATTTTCGGATGAAAAAGTAAAAGAGAGGTGCTATTTCGCACTCGTCCGGCCACACCTTGAATATGCAGCGAGCATATGGGATCCGGTGCAGAAGGACTTAGTCCGGGAACTTAATAAAATACAAAGGAAAGCTGCGCGATTCGTCAAAAACAGCTACGGGCGTACAGACAGCGTTACACAGATGTTAAACGAATTAGGCTGGGAGCCGCTAGAGACTCGGAGGCTGCGCGCTAGGCTTAGATTGCTTGAACAATTGAGAATAGATATCTTTCAGAGCGACAAGGAGAACATCATATTAGAACCCCACTATATTTCCAGGTCCGACAGAAACGATAAATTAAGAGAGATATTTTGCCGAACGGATAGGTATGGGAATTCGTTTTTCCCCCGAACAATAAGGGACTATAATAAATGCTAGGCGTAATTTCATTAGAGCGTTTCCTTTTTATATGTAAACGGCTGGTGTCCTAACACCCCCCGCCACACGCCTAATGAGGCGGCTTGCGGGGTAGTATGTAGATGTAGAAAGCTTTTTCATGACATCTGTTGAGTTTAAGATTTACAGTTTAAATAATTATTGGTATACTGTTCAAATTATAAAACTACTATTTCTCGGCAACTATGAACCATTAAGCCATGAAATCAAAACTGGTGCCTTCCTCTTCAAAGTTTCATGGCGGCCCAGATAATATAAATCCGTTGAAGTTAGGAACTGATTTTATATTGACTTTTATATGTTCTGATAATGCGAGCTAGCCAAAAGCTGGACTTTCTGTCTCTCAATCTGTAGTCGGGAGTGGAGTCGTCGAACAAAAAGAAGGAATAGAATGATTGAGAGGCGAAAGGGAAATGGCTGGAAGCATGTAGTGTGATTCACAGTCGCGGAAATGGCATTTCCATATTTTTAGACGTTAAAGAACGAGATAAATGAAAAATCGCGAAGAGGGTTTCCAAATGGTGACTGTGATTGACATCGGAAGCACCCGCTTTCACGAGCATATTTCAATACGTTTCTCGGAAAGACCCTCCGGTTCATCATTTTAGGCATTCCCCCGACGTCGCCATTAGGGGTGGGATGCGATAGGGATATTTCGTCACAGCTCCTACTGTGGCAACTCCGACCCAGTAACGGAGCCGAAAAGCGATGTTTCTCTCACGGGTGCGATTCTGAATTCAAGATAAACATATTCCGAGACTGATCAGTCCGGAGCAGGTATGACATCGGCACAGCCGCGGAATGAGAAAAATCAAGAGAACGTCAACATGTGAGCAACGAGAATCATTAGAAACGCATAGCTCCGAAACGATATTAGCAACAAAACTCCCCCGGTTCGGAACGGAACAATGTTTTCCCCGGTGATGTTATTTCGGATCCTATTACGGCACCGAGTCAAGACGAAAATGTCACTGTGGGAAAATCAAAGGTCATTTCACCCCATCCCTGGTCGAAAGTAGTTTTTAGTGAAAGAACTCTGGAGCAATTGGAACTAATTCAGTTTCAATTAAGTTCCAGTTGTGGTGATTTTCATGGAAATCCCCTCAAATTTTCTTAGTGGGAGGTATCTACATCACTGGTTTCTAGTGCGTATGCATCAATCCATAGCACCAAAATCATTAGAAAAAGCTTGGTAGTGGTAAAAGTTTATCATCTACTCGCACTAATACCCCCCTGAAAAATAGCATAGTAATTACGTTTTATTAATAAAGTACGCGATAAATAGTTTTTTGAGCGTGCACTGTCACTTTATAACCTTAATATCCCACTTCCAAGGGGAAAATTAAAACCACCGTATATTTAATTATGTGTAACACGAGTAGATCTTTGGTTGAATGATTATCCGTTTACCACAAGACACTATTATATATTTCTCATTCTCCATGATCATCATAAACTCGGATGTGATTGTCGTCTGTCGTTTCCACGCTATTTCCCTCAGAAATGTTAATTACTCGTCTCATTCGGTGAGGTAGTACGCCGACTGTAATGGAAATTATGCACGCTAATGCAGACGTGCGGTCACATAACTGCTAAACCAAGGGAGGACATTGTGTTAAAATCTGGCTGAAGGATTTAAAGAAAACTGCCAGGGATTAATGAGAGACTATAACCACGAAAAACCGGGAAAAAGAAAACAATATAATTTTTAAAAAAGTACAGAACAATACAACCCTACGCGACCAACTAATGGTTAACGGAGCTTCGGGAGCTTGATCTAATAAAGACTACTGCGAGTAATGAAAGAACTTTTTCCAAGAACCAGCAGGAAATCTACACCCATAACCAGATTCGAACCTGCGACTATTGATTAATGTGACGGTAGGCGGAGTTACTTTGTGGAATTGTTACATGTTGATGAATGAATCACTCAGTAATATTCCACGCATTTTAAATACAATTTACCGGTTTCAATGTCAAATTCTAATGTTAGTCATCCCTTCTAAGACTGCAACTTTTGAGTTGCTTGTCTGGTGTGTTACCAGCATTTCAACCGTGTCTTGAGTATTCCGGACCGGCCATAATCAACGCCCGACCGTCTTACGCCATTTAGTCCATCTTCACCTGTTTGGCCCCTTTAGTAGTCTCCCACCAAACCCTCCTCCGCCCTTCCCATCAACCGAGGGAGCGTGGCCGCGGAGCGTATCCCCTTAATCGCCTCATTCTCAACCCTTTCAAACCCCCCCTTATACCCGCCATGCACCACACACATAACCCTCCTCCGCAGCTCCTTCTTCCTCGCCTCGCCGACGGGGCGGAATTTCATTCAAGAAGGAAGCGAACCCTCCCTCTCACTCCTCGCCCACGCTTTCCGACCGCGCTCTCGTCAATGAAGCGGCAGCGGCGGCCACTTCGGGGGGGCAACTGCCGCCGCTGCGGGAGCACAAGGGGGGAGGAGGGGGTTGGAGAGTGTGGGCGGGGATGAGAGGGAAGGGAAGGCGGGGGGAGTTGGAGCCGCGAGACGGCGTTTGAGGAAACGCAAAGTTCATTGGGGTGGAAGGGAGAAGGCGGGAAAGTTGAGGGTATGGGATATAAATATAAAAGCATTAATCTTATTGATCGCGTTGATTATATCCTAGTAGATAACACTCGAGGGTTTGGTCAAATAAATTTTACAAATGCGCATTCTTTACTCTACCCCTTGGTATCATTGTCAATTTCGCCAATTACGGAGGTTTTTCGCAAAAGGAAATTTAGGTGGCAAGACGAAAGCTCACCTTTACCTTTAAAACTTCTTCAGGGCTATCATTTGTCGACGATAAATAAATAAAATGAACCTAAACACAAGTTGTAAACAAAAATAATTAATAACACATCTTCACAAAATTAAAATTCCGGTAAATATCACATAACTTGGCTATTACCGGAATTAAAATAGTTTTGGTTGATGGAATACACAACATTGTATTAAAATATGTATATGAATCCATAGGTACATGTTTATAATAGGTTACCAAGCAAAATAATGAGGTAGATAAAACATGCTACGGTTTAAAAAAAAGCTTGTTAAATTTGGAGATTAAGATGTGCATTTGGAAAGTTAAAGAGTTAGAGATACTCAAAAACATTATTTTTAGGTATATTAATTTTAATTAATATTGATAGAAAAATAAATTTAGCATTGGGAATTTAAATTATAAAAATTATAATAATACGACACATATACACCATATATTTTTTCTTTTTTCATAACCTTTGCTTCGTAACCTATTATAAACATATGTACCCATGGATTCATTGAGATATTCCTTCTATATAAATATTTTGTATTCCATCAATCACAACTATTGATTTTCTTGTAATAGCCAAGGTATGTGATGCTCACCTGAATTTTAATTGTATAAATATGAGTTTGTGATTATTTTTGTTTATACCTTGTGTTTGGTTCATTTTATTAATTAATTGCCGATAAATGATAGCCCTGAAGAAGGTTTAAATATAAACCGAAACGTTGGCTTAGGCCACTTGTTTCAATTTGACCAAGCCCTCGAGAATTATCTACTAGGATAAAAATATACACACAGATATCGGTATTCATGTTGCAGACAGACTTTTCTCTAAAATAGAACGTATTGCATTGTCACGCTGTTCATAGAAATACGTGATTGTATTATTCCGCTGTATTTACAATGGTGTCTGAGTTATTGCGTTGTTTCTAGTTATATTATTACTAAGGTTATTATTATTATCGGTTAACGTTGGTTTAATTGCAAGTCGATATAAATTATTAAGATTTTTTCTTGCGCACAGTCCCATCTACCTTTAATATTTCTGTCTTCGTCTCATTGTCAGTGTACGTGCTACCCTTCTTCATCCGGTCCATAAAACCTATTCGCTTTCTCCCTCTCCCCCGCTTACATAGCATCCTCCACTCTATCACAGCCCTCAGCTACCCTTCACCCCTCATTACAACTTCCAACCACCTCCTCTGCCCTAATCTCATCTATAACTTTCCTCTGATTGCCAACCATGTTAAGCACTTCCTCGTTTGTACTCCTTTTCCATCGACCGCAACTTCTCCATCCTCCTCCGCACCCTCATATACACACAAACATATATCGGAATTCATGCCATAGGTGGCTAACAGCTAAGATCAATAGGTTGGGTGCGGTCTACAGGAAATTCTTTTCTCTTAAATAGAACGAAAGGGTTATTTTCGTTATTGATAGAAATACGCAATTATATTGTTGAGCTGTTTTTGTGTGCCTGTTTTTTTCTATTGGTCGTAGAAACAAACAATCCACCATTGACTAACCTAACTCTTCGCGTCAGAATGATATCGTAGCTTGGTAACCACTCTTTCAGCTAATAATGAAAAAGCTATTGATAATAACAGCCTCCAACGGGGAAAATTTACTGTTCGTAAGACCTGGAAAAGTCTTCTAGGGAGTTGGAAGAAATATTAGGAAGCATTCTTTATTTATAATGAAGTTTTAGTCAGTAATTGCATATTTTACCGAAAGAAACATAGCATTAATATAAATAGCGTTCTTAAAATAAAATAATCAGGCCGCTAAAATATTATAATATTAACTGATGACGCTGTACTTTCTCTCCTGCCTCCTTCAATCTCTTATTACTGCTCAGAGAATGGATTTCAATCAACTTTGTCTCTCGCAATACTGACTGAGTTTGCTTACTCTGCCTGCACTGATTGACAAACCTCCTTCGTAGTTTCTCATATTGATGTTACCTACTCCTTATTCAATCGCTTTGCTTGTATTCCATTTCCCATCGACTTTGCAATTCCATTCGCCCATATTTACTACCACAATTGTTTTCGGGACGCTGTTATGCCACAAAATTGGTCAAATGTTAACCCATTCTACTTCGCAACGTTCTCCCTATCTCTTCGTATGTCTACTACATTGTTGATTCAACTTTTTATACACAAGTGATATAGCAATCAACGAAAAGGAAAAAAAATAGGAGCATGTAAGGGGACTCGCGGAGGTGGAAGCAATGACGGGTGGGCGGGATGAATGGACGGTGGTGAACGGGTAAGGAAGGAGGCACCGTGGGCGGAGATTTGGGCTCTTGAAAGAATACGGGTGTCTGCAACATCGGGACGGTGGCTCATCGCCTTGACTCCAAAACCGTGGTCACCGATTGATTCCTCACAACGACCTAAATTTCTGATGGTTTCGATGCAATAGAAAAATATTTCACTTCCGATTTGGAGAGCACATAAAATGAAGACACCACGAACCATATGCATCCAAATCCAAGAAATAATACAGATTGGGCTACCACAACGTACAAAGAAGCCAATGAGTGAAAAAAATACTTTAAAAGTACAGAAAACTTAAATTTGTACGGTTTTAATACTCGAGATGCGATCTGTCTGAGGCAAGGTTGTTACACGCGGCTAAAACCAGAAAACAAACATTCCATTTATCAAATGCAACTGGAAATCATTCAAATTTGGATTCTCCTTAGTAGGCCAGGCCAAACCTAGGATATGTAACAGATCGTTGCAAAAAACTAAATCAAGATCCATTTTTCCATTTAAAAAAATTATGATCTCAAACATTCCATTTTACAGACAAACCGTTTAACTTGGCTACCACTTGATGAAAATCTACCACCTCATCTTACTGGAACGGCTCGTGCATGTCAAGTCTAAAAAGGGATCATACACATGAAGTACTTGGTTTACGCGATAGTAGGTACATGATTCATATGCGCCACTCCGATCCTTCATCAGTAGAAAAGCTACCACAAAAAAATACGGCAAGCTAATGGCGTGCGTGGTTCATCCTTACCCATTCTTCGCACCCTAAACATATACATCATCGACTTTCCAAACTTTTCGCGGCAGAATGATAACGAAACTTGGTAACTACTCTTTCAAATTATAATAAAAAGGCAATTGATAATAGCAGCTTACAATCGGTAGTATCTACTGTTAGGAAGTATAGGAAAATCTTTACAAGGAGATAAAGAAATATTTATAGTAATTGTTTACTATATCGGAAGAAACAACAGTTAAATAAAGAACTTTTTGGGAGGAAAACGTCAGGCCACTAAATAGTTATAATTACTATGGAAGTAGCTATGGAAGTAGTATTACTTATTTTATCTCCAGGCTTCTTTAATTTCTTATTGGTCAAAAGAGTTCCAAGTTCTCTGGATGGTGTCTTTTACAGTACTGACAGAATTCTACCAAATTGTTTTTGAAGCTCTTGAAACCAGAGGCACTACAAATCTATTAAGCCTCCGCGGTTTCTCAGAGTGGCATAATAGCATGACGTATTCATTATGGAATGCTGCTTTTTTTCCCGTGCATAATAAAATGATCCTAGGAAAATACCACGATGATACAAGTATGAACCACTTAGTCAGCCATTTAGAATGCGTTACGTATGTAGATGAGAGAGCCTAAAAAGTTTTATTTTCAAAGATGTCTCTCAATAAGGTGTAAAAAAACAATGAATTAATCCTAGGGATTAAGTACAAAAAATACTGCATATTTAGAACTCACTCCCAATGTTGATCAATACTTATATGTTAACTCAATCAAAATTTATGAGGTATATACTTCTCAGAATATTAGATTCGTATTTAGCCTCTTGGGATGCTTAAATTTAACTTTGGGTTAACGACCTCATAGACTGAAATACACTACCTCAGAGATATAGATATAAGGCCCTACAAGCAGAAATGATTTTGCGATATTCCTGGAAGGAGGCAGGAAGTAAGCCCCCACGGCGTTCTCTCCAAGCTCAAGGAGAGGCTATCGCATGCTCATCACTTTGACAGGGATGAGCAACCGTGGGAGATTCCCTCTAGGACTTTGGAATTATTGGTAAATCGAGCCATACTGAAGTGAGATATACATACATACAGAAGGAATACACATTAGGATTTCGCTTAAATGAGATATAGCAAATGAAGTAAGTAAGTACTACCTATCCGCTCTGTTTTTCTTACAAGCAGTGAAAAAAATTCCATAGACCATACAGGACGAAACATTGGGCCATAATTCGATTGAAATATGATCTGAAAAATTATTTACAGTATATTTTTGCTCAATGTTTGATGAAAATATGGTGTTGAAAGAGGATTTTCACGTTAATTCTACATTCATGATATCTTTCTTAGTCAATAAGGGAATTATTAATAGTTAAAACATATAATATGAGAGAGCAGATTCACGCTGTGGAAAATTATCGGGCATGATAGCATTGATAGAAACGGGGATGACTTACAGGGACTCATCATGCACGGAAATGAAGTACTTAGTATGATTCATTTCTATTAATATGTTTTTAAGTACTCAGTAGCATCTGAGAAATAGCTCTTCAACAGCATACCATTTAGTGTTCATTTTCATGTCATTAATTAATTTTCATTTGATCTTATGTACATTTATTTAAATTTACTCATATAACTGAGTCATTCCTTAGCTATGCACTCGAACCTAGGTGTTACATTCACTCGCAATAGGGCACCTACCAGAAACACTGAGAAGTGGAGAAAAGGAACAATCGGGTCTCCGTAATTAGAAAGTATCAGCTGATCGCTATCTGAGAGAATTATAATATAAAGGGGTATCAGGTTTGTGAGGTGATTAGAGTATTGTCTCCGTATCCCGCAGGCCTGAGTTCAAATACCGTCATCTCTGAAGATTTATGTGATACATGCTACAAGAAGGGCACTTCGGGCAGAGATTTCTACCGTTAACCCATTGGAACATTTTGGTAAGAATAGGAGAGTTTCATCCGGATATCTCTTCACCTTCCCTTTGCTCTTCAAATAACGGTTCCCTTTCCATGGAACCAAAAAATTCTTTATGGTACAAATGACAAGTTCACTGTAGTTCAATTTTTTTATTTTTTTTTTATTTTAGACTTGAATTTTATTTTGAATTATTACACACTTTACATCGTAAAATACATGATCTTATCCCATTTTTTACAACTAATGACACAAAAAAAATAAATCAAAATTACATCATCATGTTGTATTGCAATCACATGGAAATGTACTAACAAGTTGTAAGTTGTCGGCCGCCTCTCCTCATAACCAATCAACGAGTAAAGCATTGTTTTCATGCATTCATTGTTGGGTTGATAAACGCTACATAGCCAATCAGAAGCGAGATCCATAAGGCAGACTACGTTGCTGTCGGAGTTGCCCATTTTTCAACTTTCAACGGATCCAGCGTTGCCGGAGTGGCGGCAGAGAGGGAGAACAGACGCAGCTTTCTGCATATCACTTGTGGACCGTATATTCAATGCCGACGAATTGCGTGTCACATTAGGGTTGTGGTTGATTGCGGTCAGCTATTGAATTTTGGCGGAAGCTTGGCTTCAAAACCATTTCAATTGGCGGAGAAAATCATTAAATATATTTGGGATAATCCTCCTCATTTGTAAGGCATCAAGTACGTGAAACATAAGAGGTCCACCTTAGTCCCGTCGTTGTCTTCGTCTTCTGAATAGCAAACAACAAAAAAGTACTGGCAGGACCATCGCCACTATTCCTCGCAAACATCATTTTTCCTAGAGTTAATCCACAATAAACGGAAACTATTCGGAAGACCGATCACGTCACGGTTTACCATCGCCTTCTTTTTTATTCAGTGCTTCCTACCAATCAGCTGATAGAATACTCAAATGGACCGCTACTATGACAACGGGTACTATGAGAGACGCAGAACAATTCGGAAAAATCACACATGAAAACAGACTTATGAAAATGTAGCTTCAGCGGAAACAAATAATGGTAGAGAAGATTGAATATGTAGCTGGGAGGGTTCATCTACATCAACTTTATACCCTGCGAGCTACCGCAGAGGCGAGTGGCAAGGGGGTATTTGGACACCAGATGCGAAAGGGAAGGGAATAGTGAAAAGGAGGAGGGGAGAGGAACGTTAGCGATGTGTTTTATGTTCGGGACACACTGTTTTTGCCGCAATCACTAATTTTGCGTGGACAGAAGGAATTTTGGAACCTATCAGTTCGGCAGTGCATTTCTCTTACTTTGTCGCTTCTATCAGTCGTTATGATATTTATTTTTCCTCATTATTCTGAAAATAGCATCAAGAGTCTATTACTTCAGGCGTTTTAACAGGCAATAACGGATGAAAACACACACAACCAGGCCCTGGAAGGTAAAAACCCTACCCAAGTGAGATTCCTACTCATGACCCTGGTGGTGGTCAAAAGCATACCCTTCTGTCGTACTGAAACTCGCCTGAAGTCAATTCTTCAAGTAATCTAAGCCTAGCGTATAGTCTCCATATCTATAGAAATTCCCAATCTAGTCCTTCCATCAGCTGTGAAACACTTTCCGTTCACTCGTAGCCGTTTTTTTAAGATTCGATCGGCTTTCCTTTGTACTCTATTTACTCCGCGAATTACATCTAACTTTGTAAGGTTGCGAAAATAAAGGAAAGGGTAAAAAGATAATCAATAGGTCGGGAAGAAATACGAGCCACGCAGAGTGATTTCCGGTCTCGACGCCAAGGCAGATACTCTGCGGGAAGAAGACCATTTGGGGGCACCAAACAGCTAGCAGTAATCTTCGCGGGCAGAAATGGAAAAACGGGGAGTAGAGGAATGATGCAGGGGATAATGCCTCTGTGGTGAGCGCTCCTTTTCCCTTACTTCCAGAATCGTTTGATTCGACTTATATGTTGCTCTAGAGATATATCGAAGGAGGAAGACAATCAAGATATCGAACGACCTCGCCCTCCATCGAGGCCACGGTACGGAACATATCGAAAGACTGAGTTATTGCCGTCGGTGTCGGGAACAAAAAATCACACAGGTTTGAGTGCAATATGGTAGTTGGAGCGATTTTTCGTCTATGCACAGATTTTCTTTACACTTTGCACACGTGTTCTCACTAGTGATACCAATAGATAAAAGTGAAAAAAAATGAATTCCACTGATTTGTTTTCTTTAGAAAATTAAATGCTATTTAAACACGTAGCCTTGCCCAACATGAGATACATTTGGTAAAATTTCAACTACAGGTGTACGCATTTTCTTCGAAACACACAATAATACATTTCATATTATCATAATGGTTGCTAACATACGTCGAGGTGTCACGCTGAGTGAAAGATAAAATATTTTTAAATATAATTTTCGCATAATTCTTAAATACCGCGCCGAAAACTATCAAAACTTCAAATTATAACATACTCTTATTAAGGATGTATTCAAAGTATAATTCTAGTAACATATCTATTACTGCATGAATGGTAGTCTCCACCGTATACACAAATGTACTCGAAGGAAATGTGGTCCTAGAATTTATTTTCCCACCTGTTACAGAATGTTTTTTTTTTTAATGTGCACTCAATGACCAAGGATTACCGCTCCAGAATAGCGCGGAAAAAATGTTATCTTGTCTCGGGAAGGAGAGAAGCTGCGTTTGATGGGACGGATGGATGGTGCGGCGGCTTTGGGTGCACTGGGCCCGCGACTTAATTCCCTTCTCGGTGAAAGTTTTTCAGTAGCCACTGACTCAAATATTGACGAACGATGATGGATCTGAGAGTGACTGACTAACGGTCAAGTGACCCGTCACTGACGGTCAACTGATCATTTGCGTCTTTATCCGGGATATTTTATAGGAAAACTGATACGAGGATGTATTTCGGCAAGGTGACTGGGATTGGTTGGGGAACAGGAGGCGTTAGACGTCAAAAAAAGTGAAAGGTTATGATCCCGAGACATAGTTTCCTTGTCCGGTTATTTTGAGCGTTGCCCATTAAAAGTGCAAAAATATACGTTGGTTATGGAAGAAAGCAAATACATCAATATTCGCCATAGAAATGCGCACGTGAGGATAATGGAATACATCACAAATCTAAAATAGAAGGAAACTCGCCCACCGATATCCGGGTTACAGCATCTAGATGCAACTTACAGTTGAGGTGAATAAAGCAGGAGAGATAGAGGAGAATACAAGGACTCGGACAATAGTTACGGCTACGAAGCAGACATTGCCATGAGAATAAATTTTTCTGCACTATAATTCGAAACACGGACTTTCGACTTTCTGGGCTAATATGCATTAAAACACCGCCTTCAATACTAACGGCAATGTCACTAGGCGAGATACTTAACAAAGGAATTGGAATTTTAACAGCTGCGACCAAAAAGTATGCAGTAAAACTGCGAAGTTAAGTTATGCATGGAATCCGTCAATATTTTAGATGGGGGAGTTGAAAATCTTGGTATTAAAAATATTTAAAAATTGGGTGTTAAAAATAACGAATTCTCGCAGGAAATTGAGAAAAATTATCAAAGTATTTGAATATCACTCGATATTGAAATATTATCTGAAACACGGTAGTGGAACGCAGATTATTTGAAAAGTTATAATTGTTAATACGTAAATTAAGAGGCTAACGACCCAAAATATTTAAATAATGTTGTGATATTCCGAGAATGAGGTCTTTACCACGCTCGGAAATTACAGATTTGAAAAACGTCGAAATCGCCATTAGAAAAAGTTCACCTGAACCGGGAATCAAACCAAAAACCTCATGCTTTCCAGGAAAAGACGCAGGACAGTGGTCTGTAGTGGATTGGCTGGAACAGTCACTCGCCACTAACCACAAAAAGGTACGTGGTTCCACTCTCAGTCCAAGTGAACTTTTTCTCAAGGGAGAAAAAATATAGAGAGAGAAGAGTAGGGACAGGAATGAAACCTCGGACCTTTGTCTTTCAGGGCCATCTACGGCTCACTGGTCCGGTAAGCCAATGGCCCGTAGTTCGATTCCGAGTTTTGAGAACAACCTCTCACGAGAGGAATAGAGATGAGAGAACTGAACCGGGAACCGAACCAAAGACTAAGGCTTTCAGATAAAAAGGGTTAGTGGTCGGCTGCGGGTTGGACCGATTAGCCGCTTGCCTGGAACCACAAAAAGGTTTGATTCCCGATGCAACCGAACTATTTATCAAAGGATGGAGAGCTAAAGAGGAGAGGAATGTATGAGCGAATAGTTGTCGCGGGGAAAAATAGGACCATGTGGCATCTTGTGGAGAGAGGAGTTGCGAAGGGTGGAGAGATGACCGAGGGAGGACAAAGGGCGAGTGGGTGGTTCGAGAGAGTGTGAGGTGGCCTGTAAGTCTGCAGATGTGGGGAGAATGAGGCGGTAGGGCGAATAGACAAGTGATGGGGAGGAAGAGGGGAAAATAAGGGTGGTCGGGCCATGCAGACTGGGAAAGGAGAGGAGAAGGAGGAACTGCTAGTCTAGACTAGAAGGGGGCAGGCAGCGCACACCCGAGACCAGGACACAAGTCTCTCCTCCTCCTTCCCAACCCCTTCATACCACATCCAATCTCTCTCTCCCTCTCGGTCCTTCCTCCCCCCCCCCCCCCCCCCAACAAACTTCATCCTCACTCCAGTCCGGGTGTCCATGCGCGTCTCTTGCTCTGGTTCTCCCACGCATATGGCGGCGTAAATGGGCTCGCTCCGAAGCGGTAGGTGTGGGGCGGAATTTGAGGAGGCATTAATGCAAGCAAAGGGTTTTGCAGAGAGGGGAGGGGATGGAAAAAGGAAGAGGGGTCAATATACATCAACAGGGCTAAAAAAAAATGTATTGGTAGGCTGACCATTTTAGAAAAAGTTTTTATTTTGTACGTTGATAGTCTTATACCTTGACTGTTCAAGACCACATTTATTTTATTTTATTCTTTCTGGTTACATTTTGGGGGCAATTTTTCAATATCGGTGCAGATCATTTAATGTTTTTCTTCTTTACATTGAAGTTAACTTCTTTTTCTCAGCATTCGTTAATCTGAAGACGATGAGGCTAATAATGATGTCCAAATTATATATTAATGGCCATAATTTCATGTCACAAATTAACTGGAATTATTCATGCATTATAATGAATTTTATTGCCAAAGTTTGGAATTTAAATCGCTAAAATTGCCATTCTCGGAGATTTAGGTAAGAAAGGAGGGATTTGGGGGATATCGTGTTGATCGAGTTGTTGTCCTATCTGGAATATTGCCTTTTATTTATTTTCCTCTCGGTTTTGGTAGTCTAAGGAACACGTGAAAACACTAACCCAACGAATTAATTTTCATTTTTTATTTCCCACTTATTTTCTTACTCTCCAATAACTCTTCATCCATTCGACTCCATTTTTCTTCCTCTCTTTCGTTAATGTGTTATATATTTTTTTCCTTTTCCTTCCTCCAGTATCCATTAATTTTTTGTATCATTCTTCTAAATGTAGTTTTATCCTTTGTAATGCCTTTCTTTATCCTCTTCTCTTTGATGTATTTCTTAATCCCTTGGATCCACTGTTTGTCCTTCTTACTTTTATAAAAATGAATTTAAAAGTTCGTTTTATGAGCCTACTGACGTCCATCTCCATTGTGTGGCCAAAAAAACCTAACTCTTCTTTTCTTAAACGTATTTTTTTGCATTTTTTTCTTGTCCGTTGATTTTAATTATTTCACCTACCACTATTACGAGGTAGGACGTTCCTGTAACCATAATGAGTCCCTTCTGCGCATGACGTCATCCGGATGACACGAGCAGCATACGAGTCGCTAATTAGTACAGTAATAATTGATGCAAGCTCCGATAGTTTAGTTTTGAGCAACGACGGAATGGAGTCCTGTAAATATTTGCATCCATAGCTGGCGTACAACATGTTTGATCAGATATAATTAGTAAATGTGTAGTTTGAGAAAACAATCTTGTTCACAGCTGATGTAACCCTAGCAACAATTTACAAATGAAAGTTGATACTCTTCCCATTTTCAACAGAAAAGTTATATTTCTCCGGCAAACCTGGACCCGCATCATCCGTTTAGAAGCATCGATGGGATATCTAAAAAAAATCTCTTCCCTCATATGTTTCCTCGCATTTCTGTTGTATCCAAATACCACACAAAATCAAATACACAAGGCACTCTGCATCCAGCTAGCGCTTGATGTAATCCAAACTGCGTCTCAATGTTCGACCCAAGCGATGTGCAACGAACTACCTTGAATTTATAGTACCTTAGGTACTAAATTTTCACAACACAAATTGAAATTTTCGTACTACTCATAAGATGTTATTCCTTTCTTTCTTTATTTTATATTCCTTAGAAAACAGCCCCTTGGACCATTTACATCAAATAGCGTAATATGTACTGAAGGACGAACATACCCTGCATTGTCAGTGTGTTTAAAAGACTACCAAGGTGGCACTCGAACATGCACCCCTAAGATAAAAGACCAAGACTCTACTCCGTCATCGACGTGGCCGACAAGCTTCCCATAACAACTGGCTCCCAATTCCGAGGGACCAGGTTCGAATTCCAGTGGCAGCGGAGATTTATCAGTGAAAATCCCGAGCCTTACTTGAGTGCTGCGAAGTAAATAAATCACAAAAGGAAAGGCGTTCGCTTCATTAAAAACTGCAACGAGCGAATAGGAAGTGTCGTACAGCTTACGGAAGGACTAGGTTTGGAGCCGTTAGAGACTCGAAGGGTACATGCTAGGCTTGGATTACCTTAAAAATTCAGATCAGGCGAGTTTCAGTACGGCATAGAGGATATTATTATGACCTGGAGCTATATCTCAATAAGTGAGAAACTACAAAATAAGAGAGATACACTGCCGAACTGATAGGGTTAGAAGTCCCTTCTCTCCACGGGCTATTAGTGTTTATATAAAAAACAGCGTGTCTTTAACATAAGACTCATGGCCAAGACTCAACCCACCTTTTTCCTCTCCCCCCTCATTTTCCCTATTCCCTCCCCTTTCATGCCAGGAGTCATAGCATCCCTTGCCGCACGTCTCAACAGCGGCTCGCAGGGTAGTATATAGATGACGAGAGAACTTCTAGAGCACTACTTCGTCCGTTGGATGGTATGCTAGATCCTCACTCCCGTCCGTCGCTAAGAGTAGGCTAACCCTGACGCCGGGTTTCTCTTCACTCTTCCACTATTCCAATTATCTTATCCTAACCATACCAACCTTCCCATCAACCTTAAAAGGGCGCAATAGTCACAAAATGAAGCATGCGTTCAATTTAATTATCATATTTAGGTAGTGTACAAGACATAATATTTCTTTGAGAACTGAAATATATAATCCATACATTCATGCGTCAACCGCAGGCATTTATAATTGACTTTCAAAAGTGCATTAAATTTGTAAAAGTCACGCATCGCTTCTCTAATCCACATGTACTTCAACGTGAAGGATCAAATCATACTAGTTTATTTTCTTCTGCCAAGGAAATTAAAACGATAATTAAATCAAATTACCAAAAAACCCGAACTTCACAGGGAAAAACATCGTATTGCTATTAGCGATACCGTTCCGTGACATCCCCCGTGTTCCCGATGACGTATTTCGTCATCGGGAACACGGGCGCCTATACGCCTAGCACGCGTAATTTTGAAGAAGAAAATTTTCATAAATAAAACTCTATATCGATAAATTTGTCCAGTTATATCGAGGAATGCGTACTTCAAATACAAATAGTTTTTTTTAAATAATGCGATCGTCATTTTCGGTTGTCTTTCCGGATGATCAACCATCGGAGCCTTGCCCTTTCTAAGGGGCAGGGAGGGGAGGGATTTGAGGTGGTTGAGTTCGGTGGAGATGGGAGTGGGGGTGGACACAGAGAAGGTGAAACGTAATTGGCGCCGTAGAAGCAGCTGGGACACTTTTGATTGCTCTTTTTAATCGTTCGGCATACCCTTACTCCGACCTTGGGGTTTCTTCATGTTATCTGGCACGGGAGAACCAGCGGTGTTAAATGCTTTCATTTCTTGGACGTACGAAAAAAATATTGCACTTAAATGGCCGTCCATGAATTGAGTAGTCGAACGAGGATGGAGAATATAATTCATTTTATTTTCTTTTTTTCCAAACATCGTCTTCATAAATTTCCTTTACTGACTCGCATATACCTATGCCTGGAATATTTCTGTTTCAAAGTTTTTTTTATCCCATTCAGTCAAAGGGATCTATTCATTTTATCACTACTTACTGTTCGTGAAGTGCACCATCACAAACTTGTACCGTCGATGAACAATTATTCAAGTGAGTAAGTTCGAAGCGGTTTAGCTCCAATGAAATAGGAAACCTTTATGCGTGCATCCACAAAAAACTGTTTGGTCACATGGAGTAACAAGGTATGCACGGCTAACCATTTCAAAAACTGAAGCGTAAAAGAATTTTACTACACGTTCAACACTGAGAAGATTCTAGCAGTTTTTACTGTTCATCTCCGAGGTCATTTTTTGTGGTGTTCGTGGTCTCTAATTCACATGCATTAGGAATACGTGAGATGAAAGTGGTACAACGTATTATTAATCAACATCGACATAGCTTTCCACTCCGTCTGTGTACACCGATATTCAAAACGTTCAAGTTTACCGGAGGATCTTTTCTACGCCAGTTTCATCGGAGTAGGCCATCTCATAATGTTCTTTCTCCATATGTCTTCTTGAAAATAACTAATTATCAGCCATTAATGTTATATATTTATTTTTTTAATTTCTCAAAATTTTACCCAAACCACAACTTTTTAACATATTGGGTTATGCGTTTAATTCTAAAAGATTTCAGTCTAAAGTACCGCTACTTTATTTGAAGTGTCGTAATATTAGAAAGCTTGGATGTACAAAGATCAGTAAGCACGTGAGATGACATAACGTGCGGAACAATAACTCAGAAATTCACTTTAATTTCAGAGTAGAGCGAAGCTAATGATTCAATATTTCTTTGGTGGCCGGTATTAGTGAGTTCTGGGGAAAAAATCTCATCATACTGAGTTTTATTGGACAGAGGTTCCATCTTTTGTGAGGGAGTGACAGCCTAGAACATATCCTATAATAATTGACCCCTGAAATCGCCGCGAGTATTGCGCATTGGCCCGTTGGCAAGCCAAAGGTCTGTGGTTTGATTCTCCGTTCAGGTCGATTTCTTCTAATGAATATTTTTTCAAATTCCATCGCTGCATTTCAGTATTATGAAAACCTGAACAGGGGGAATGGAGGACGGCAATAATACTGACGGAAAGAAAGGGAAGAATTCAGCGCTACCGTGAGACATTAAAGGTACTTGGCTTACTACGATGCATTTTTGTGGTCATTTTTACCCGTAACAGATATTTATTTAACTTCTTCAGTGACATCCGTTCAAAATATTTGGGAATCTTGTTTAAAAAATCTTATGCAAGATATATTATTCTAATTTGATATTCTTCGTAATCAGCTGTTGAAAAGGCTCCCATTCGGTTCCTCCAAAGCGATATGATGGGATGATTATGCAGAATTTTCAAAGCCCCTTAACCTTTTCGTGGCATCTAAGCTTCGAAATTATATCCACTTAAAAAAAAGCACAAGTAGAGGAACTAGTCTCAGCCTTAGGAAACCACATGGTATTTTCTGTATGGACATGGCTGACCTTTATCAATGGGTATTGAACTGACCATCATTCTCCGATGGAGGAGGGTCATCGATATTATAATTCGAAGTACTCCGACTCTAGGTAGAGGAGGTCTTGGGACAATAACATCTCAAAGATCTCATTCTTCTGCTGAATGTCTACCCAACTCCAAGCCCTCTTAATTTCCAATTATTACTTTATCCTCAAACTCTCCTCCATTCTTTATTTTATAATGGTATTTAACATCGTATTTCATTTTTCAAATTCTATTCAGGAGCGTTACGTGTCCACTTATTATTTCTTTGAATTTTCCATCCATCTTTTTCCCTCAAAAAGCCTTCGATTTATTTTGCTTTTTATTCGATACAAGACCTACTCGAGATAATTTTTCACCTAACGCACAATATTACCCTACCATCAGAACGTTTTCGCAAAGATGGGGGCGCTCATGTTCGCCAGAAGAAGTGGCACGATACGATACTTTTTTTTGCTCACGCAAAAAAACCAAGAAACAAAACTTGTCGTTCTATCTAAGCTGAGGCTCCTAAAATACCGGAAATGTCTCCATGCACAGTTAAGATGCACATATATACTCAAAACTTGGCTAACATTTGCATGACGACTTTAACCACAAAATAACATTTATTTGAACTAATAGTGTAATATTTTCGCGTCTTAACCTTAAATAAACGGCTTAATAGGTATTGAAATTCGGAACATTACTCCTTTTGAGGATGGAACAAGAAAAATGATAAAACAGCGCACTTAAATGCTGTTAAATGAATGCATAAAGACTGTGATTAGAAATCAGAACTGCATCAGACTCCCTCGCTTCGCGAGAAATATTAAGGATGACCGTGTGGAGAGATTACCACTCGACGTTCTGGTTTACATCCCCAAATTGCGGTTGTAAGTATCCTCTTAAGTGAACCTCTACGAGAGCAAAGAAACGAGGGAGAATGAAAAATATATCTCCATTTAAACCTCGGTGGGGACATCCATTCCCGTCCTGCGTCGGGGAGAGTCTCCAGCGCGTAAATTAATAGAAAGCATGCTCTTGATTTCATCGTGCTCCGCCGCTCTCACATAGAGCGCTCCCCTTTTTCCACTGGCGAAGCAAACGGTCAAATAATGAATGGGGCCTCCTCCGTCGGTGGAGGAGGAAATGCTGGGGGGCCCTTTGGCGCAAGTTCGCGGCACATGCGGAGGAATGCCGGCGGGAAAGCCATCGAAGTTGATGCGCCAATTAAACGTCGCGCTCCGCGGGAGACTACTGTGTGTTACGTGGAGATGGGCGACGGGGCTGAGAGGAGTGAGACCATTGCACGTCGCTGGGGGAGAGGCGGTTCTCATCACTCACGCCGGCGGAGAGAGGAGGCTAAGAGGGAGAAAAATAGACAAAGGATGGAGAAAAGGATGGAAGAAAAGATAAGATCGGGGGGAAACGTCGTTCCTCACTACGTGAAATATGCCGACGAAATGGCATGGTATTCGGTTAGAGCATGATTGAATTTTCCTGGCAATGGCACAGAAGCCAAGTTTCGGCCTCGGCGTGTCTTATTTTGATAAATTGCAGATAGAAGGGGGTGGAAATGAAAGAGGTCATTCTCTTTCGTGACTTCACCTAGACCACTCGCAATCGCTGCCAACCTCACTGCTTTTCTTTTTTCATCGCGTCACATCAAAGTACCAGGACCTTTCAAAGGAAAGAACTACGCTAGGAAAAACTAGAGACTCAAGGTCAAGAGGAAATTTAAATGAGAGAAGTTTCAGGTTGACAAAGTTGATAGGTAGATACTTTTTCAACTCCACTCTAAACCGACAGAATAGACAAAAGGAGGAAAAACGAAAAAGGAGATCCACTCCTATTCATTCATGGTTTCCTTTGTGTATCGCATGCTACACCACCACTTGATAATTTTCTTGCAATAGTTATCCCATGTGGACAGGTATGAAATCGCAAAAACAATAAAAAATTGGCGTAATAAACGTGGTAAAATTGTTGGTTTCGCATGTGATAATTAACACAGCGTTCGAGAATAGACCCCCTGAGTCAACAAAAAACAACCCCTCACTATTCGTCGCTTTCCTCCCCAATTCCTTTTTCCTGTTTTTCCCTTCTTCACGCATCTTAACGTCTCCAGGCTTTTGGTCTAGCAGTGACTCATAATGTAGAACGCTGATGTGGAAACCTATTATAATATTATGATTGTATAGGAATAATTTATTTGATTTCACCTCTAGTGCATTGCATACACATAATTAAAATATTATCTGCGGAAGCTTAGGTAAGATCCAAGGTTTATGACCTGAATTGAGCCACCATCAATATTTTATGCATGCCATTTACATTTTTTAAGTATAATTATACACTTTTATGCTTAGTGACACAAGATAAGAAAAAGTTAACATTTTCATCAGATAAAAGCCATTCTTTGACAATTTTTAAAAAATGTTTACCACGTTTGATTCTTTTTACTATTTCAGGCAATAAATTGAATATTTTGTCCCCAATATGCATAAACGATTTTTTACGCAAGGTTATTCTTGGTTAAGGCATTATATAATCCAAGTAATTTCTTAAGCTATCAAAATTTGCTTGCGATACCTGGTATATTTCCACTTCTGTCATAAAATATTCGCAGAACCTTAAAAACATATAAATGCCTACGTGGCAACATTCTTAGATAATTTTAATTGGATATGAGGGAGCAAAATAGTCTTTTGACGTAAAAACCTCATTATTTTTTCTGCAATATCAGTGCATTTTTTAAGGTGGTCATGTAAGTACCGCCCCAGAAAATAACCTCGAAGATTAATGCTTCACATTATTGAAAGAAACTTTAATCATCGACGTGAGTCGTACAAGCAATATGTATGAAATACCTGAAATCACCGAGAGATTGGTATGCATTCCAATAGCTTCCCTCTATGTTTCTCGGCCAAAGAGATCGTTCAAATCGCGAAGATTCCCGACTTGTATCCACCGACATCATGAACCCCCAAGAGTAATTGCGTTTCATTAAGCAACCTCAAACATCAGCGGGGTTTCACGTAAATGACAACCCATTATAGGAACTTATCTCATTCTCTTTAAGGGCTTGTGGCTTTATCTTTAGTCAATCTTCAAAGCATGCTGTCTGTAGTAGGCACGCCGGTGACTTCTTTTAAGCGCATATTGTAATGATGAAGGAAAAAAGACTGTTAACATGTCTAATCTTTAGCAACGAAGAGAGGATACTTGTACTGACTTCAATCAGGTACTCAAACAAGTATCTCATCACTGAAATAAGTTCCGATTGAATGGCTTAAGGCTATGATTAATACTCTTTATCTTATTTAGAAATGTATACATTTGATTACGTCATTACAGCTTGCGAATTCCCAATTTCAAAGTAAAAATCGAATCACTTATCAGTTAGATTAGATATTTACGTAGTTTTTCATCAGATAACATCAATAATTAGTAAGATAAAAAACGGGAAATGAATGGCAAGAATACAGGTGAAAATTAGGAAATGGGGATGGATGTATACACGAGGGCGGAGAATGAGAAGAAAGCAATTTAAGGGCTGCCGTTAATGAATGTTGTTTCGCGGCCTCAAAAGTCTGCTCGCCACAAAGATACATTACAATGGTTTTTATTAAATTTAAACATGTTTTCCACCCCACGGAAACATTAAATCAGCTCACTACTTGTTCTTAGTACACGTGTTAAATTGCATTAATTAGTGATGGCCAAGCTATAATGTTTAGTAGACAATCTCATTAGGTGCAAGACATTCACAAAAATTAATGAGATATTTCGCATGAAGACAGAGAGGATAAGAAATATTTCGGCTCCATCTACATGATTTTGGAGAAAATGGGCAGGAATAGTATTACGAAAACTGAACTAATCAATGGTCCATATATATAAAAGTAGGAAGAGTTTTGATGCTTAAAACGTAATTAGTTGTCCTCCTGCGCAAGGCATGATGTTAGCAAGTTGATGTTTTATTCTTAGATTTCAAGAAATCATTTGACAGCGTTCCTCACAAAACTAATATTAATTTATCAATCACGTGGATAAAACGAAAAAACAGTGAATTGGATACTTGACTATCTAACTGATTGCAAAACAAAAGTGAGAAACGATGGCATTAGGCTAGGGTGACTGTGATTCTTATATTTCAGAATGAATTCGACAATATTTCACCAAACAAACTGATATTATTGTTCTCTTTTACTTTTTTATCCGCGAACCTACCTTTCATTCACTTGATACATCCTAGTTTCTTTAATGTAGTGCCGAAAATGTTTTGTAAGTCTCTCCCTCGTTATTTCTGAAGGTACAGTGATTCCGAGGTATTTGCCTTCATATGAAACCAGTACAATTACTCCCCCAACTTTATAGTTAAAGCATTGGTATGACTTCTTTCGTTAGAAGGGTCCTGCGGAGCTTTCAATAAGATTAAGTTCTAGACCCCGCTTAATGCACTACGAATGAACGTTGCTCAGATCCGATGAGAGAACCTCAAATTATGTTAAAAATTAACCTCAGGTTTGTATTTAGAAATATCATAATTTAAAAAAAGTGAACAACGCTTAAATAATTAAAGCAAGTATAACAATGCTTACATTGAGGTCAAAGTTAGATGTTTAAAATATCTTCAGATTCATATTCAAATGCTATGCATGGATAATGTGAAACCACTTACAACTTCTCATTAAAGTTAAAACAAAACTTTCGGGTAATGTACGAACTCCGCGAATTTTACTATTTACATTTTAATATCGAAATTGGAGTCATCATTCTCATTAGAGAAATCTAATAAATTAAAAAAAATATATTTAGCATTTAGAGCGTATCAAATTCTTGAGAAAAAAGTAATTTCAATTCAATGTGGCCCAAATTATGATGTACCGATAAACCTTAAGCATTTCTGGACGTAAGTAATGACGAAATCGCTACGCTATAGGAATATCAGCAGGGTGGACACAGCGCCAAACTTTGATGCTGGCGGTGACGTGGGACGGAGAGGAGGTATATACTCGTAAGCAATCATAACCATAAAGCCATGCTAACCTATCATCCAAAGTTGGAAAGAAGTAACACTTTCCTCACATTCCAATTTTAATGTACTGACCGGTTTCAAAGTTTGCATTCAACACATCAGAGATAAAATACTTCCAGACCATATACAGAAGTATTTGATACTTACAGAAAACTAAAAGAAGAAATTAAATACTTGCAGAAGAATTTAATTCCTGAAGAAGCATTTAAATACTTAAAAAATACATAGTACATTAGGCATCTTATTACTTACAGAGTAGGCACAGAAGTAACAAATATGGTTAAATAATACTTTCAGAAGTATTTTAACTCTAATGATGATGTGTTAAACATCGAAACCATTCAGTTTATTAAAATTTTGTGTGGAATTTTAACAAGTGTTACTTCATTCAAACGCGTGGAAATTCCGTGAAGTTACTTTGCTCACCATCACGTTTAATACGTCAGCCTACGTCCACTCTCCTCGACGGCGAACCGAAACGAAACAGAATCGCGACCGACTCGAGTTTTCGGGAGAGCTCCTTTTCTTCTCCCTCGCGAGAGGCGAGGCCGGTGAACATTTCCATACGGACCCCGCGACGTCTCCCGGAGGCAAGGCGGGCAGAGCTCCGCACTGAGGAGATGGGATGCAAACATGTTTATGCGCGAGCGGGACGGCCAGGTGTGCTCGCCCACGCCGGCCCTGCTGATCTCCCGGGCAATCCTTCCCCCGTTCTTCTCTCCTAACGCGCCACCCACCCTCCACCGCCCACAACCAAAAATCTTCGCGGGCAACGACGCCGCCGTCGCCGCCAACGGCAGAAGCAGCGGCGGCCGCGGCAGCAACGAGTTGTGCTTCCGTAACCGCCGCTGCCCACTCTCTCTCCCGGCTTGCCCTGGGTTCATTCACCTCCGCCCCTTTCTTACACCCGCGGACTTCTTACTCATCCCTCCCACGACTGCCGGCGTTCCTCGGTGACCCTCGTCACGAAACCAACCCCCCCCCCCCCCGTTGGTACTCCTCCCTCCTCTGACCGTCTCACTCTCACGGCGCCTTTTTGAACTGAAGAGGATTCACCATCTCCTCCCTCCTTCTCGTGGTCTCCACAGACCGTTTTACTTTGTAATTTATAATCTTTGCTCCATCATTATTTCGCGATTTGAACTTCCAATCCATAGCTAGAGGCCTCACATATTTATTTTTTCACATAAAGAGCCCTATTTTTTTATTTTATGCTTTTTTTCAATACCCATCCGCCATATTGGGCCGGCCATTTTGACTTTTGAAAATTTGACTTTGATAAGTTCGTAATCGGCGACCTGAATAACATAAAGGCACTCATTTTTACTCAAGTTATTATTATTACTATAACCATTTATTCACAGATTCAATGTGTCACTATTACTGGCAGTTAGGGTTGGTTTAATTGGAAGAGATTTGAAATTGCCGAGAAACTTACAGGCGCAGATCCCTATTGACTGTACAATTTCTTTTGTCATCTCCGCATTACGTCTTACCTCTATTTGTCTCAACCATTTAACCTATTCTCTTTCTTCCCCTTAATACCAACCCGCAATATGGGGTCGACCATATTGGGATTTGAAATTTTGACTTGAAATTCGCAATCGTCAACCTGAAGGACATTAAATCACTGTTTTATAGGTGTCTTTTTCTCTTCATTTATATTGGTCTGCCATTGGGTTTTTGCCAAGTTCGACCTCATATATGTAATCTACGGCTTCAAAATTTTATTTACACCAGATTCCGCTTTAATCGATTTATTATTATTAGAGTAATCTACCATCTTCGACATGAAGAACATGAAATCACTCAGATTTATACCTTGTAGTAATTTTTTACTTCCGTTACATAGATTTAGCTATTGTTTTTTTGGCAGGCTCAACCTAATATTCATGATATACCTACGGCCTTCAAAATCGTTTGACACCAGATTCCGAACCATTTGAATAAGTATTTCATATTTTGTCCTTCTTTTCGGAGTTTGCTTACTCTGCAGCGGTACAAGGAGCATGTTACATTATCATGGCCGCCACAGGATTTTTAACTTAAAAATCAAGGAGTATTTTAGGTTCTCCTTGAGGAAAATTTTATTTTTCAAGATGGTTGTAGTGTATTTACGTATTTTTGGCGGCAAAATTATTTTTTGTTTATTTTAATGCTCGACCGCGAAACGTAGGCCATGGCGATCTTGTTCTATTGCAGTGAATAAAGAATGGAGTATTACAAAATAAAGGAAATATAGAGCAAATTATTGACTCAAAAATGGCAGTTTTTATAATATTATTGAATTGGCAGTTACACATGAGGTACGTGTTGTATACAGCTGTCTGTGCAGGGAAAGATTTGAGAAGAATTATACGAAAAAAGTACCTGAGATGCTTTGATGGAAGTAGAAGAAAATAAAAGAATAAAGGGGACAGCAACAAAACATCGGTTTGAAGAAAATGAGATCAATATCGGTTAATGGTTTCATGACTTGATGTGAGAGTAGGTATGGCACCGCCAAAAACTCACATGGAACAAAGTTTGTATTTTTGTAAAATTATCAATATCAATAAAATATTTTGCCTTCATAAAGTAGACGAGGATAGTTCCACGATTTTGCAAAGAAGTGCCATATTCAAAGAATTTCCCGGATTTCAAGGTTACTAGGTGAAGTGATCACACTGAACATTTACATTGGTCGTCGTATTGCGTGTAAAACTAAGCATTCGTACTTTTTTTACGATAAATGGTATCAATTGGACGTCCCCGTAACTTAGGAAAAGCCTAAAAATGGACGCTCTCGAGCAAATCGACGTTATCAGAGACTCCACTGATCTATGCAACGACCCTTCCTCACTCCTTACCGACAAAATTACCTTGGATTATAATAACCGCCTCACCTGCCCTTGATTGACATTTCTACTGGCCCCTGCCTTTCTCAACCTTCACCTAACCTTTGCATTTTCTCCTAACCCGTAACTACAACAAACAATGAACAAAAAAAAACATTCTTTATCGGACGATGTCGTAAATCGGCGAAACGCTTAGTGCCATTAAAAGGTTGTAGAAAATTACTAAGTATTTTATTAAATTATGAATGCGAACGTTCAGAACTTCCACGAAGCGAAGCTTACCAGAGTGCTGTTTATAAGGAAGAGTTTATTAACATTTTTAAATGCATTCTTAAAATCCGCTCGCTGAGTGGTGGTTTGTGATCATGCAGGTGACTTAAGGAGAATCCAAAAAGGCAGTCAAAACTGCATGCGGAAAGACAACCATGAATGAAAAAATAAATGGCAAGAGAATATAAACGGGACGATCTGCCTTCAAATCCATAAAAAATGTGTAGGTTTACAAACGGTACTGGGCTAAACAATAGTGCCTTCAGCTGAAGCAATAACTATCGGAGGAGACGAACAACAGCTGAGGTCATCATCGGAAGGCAGGTTGGTCAAGGAAGGACGTATGGGGAATTGAGAAATGGTGAAATTGAAATAATGGCATCACCAGTAACCTACCCTTTGATGAACCACTCAAAGTAATAAATGTTTATTGTAATTCAGTAGCTTCCGGAGGAAGAAATCAACGATTTCTTTAGGATAAAGTACTTTCAGGGCAGCTGAAAAATTTAATTTGTTGACTTTGTTACCAGTTTTCAAGACTCTCCACTCCTTAATATTGTGGAGCAAAATAATTTTCCCTATTGACTTTACAAACGAATTTTGTACGCCCACAGTGCGTTTAACTCATGCGTAGTAAGTTGTAAGAACTTCAAAACTTAGATGCAGCTCGCGGAGCTCTCCTTAACCCTCTAGAAGGGCAATTGTTTCTATGAGAGAGTTAAAAATAAATTTATTTTTTATAGCATAAACTAATTGGTTATATTTTTATGAAAGCAGCTATACGATTACTTTATTGCAACAATTTACTAACAATATTTGCGTCGTCTATTGGCAAAGTAAATAACAATTAGGACGGCATAAAAGCTATAACCAATAAGAGGAGCTAACAGGGAATATGCGGATTACGCTGGAGAAGTCTACGGAAATCGAAATCGGAACGACAATGCCGAAAACTGACTAATATCCTGCGTTCTTTAATCGCGGATTAAGGTGGATGAAGCGATAATTGTGGGTATTTAAGAGCACAAATTAAAAACTTTTCTCACCTAATATTAGGAATAAGAATCGATGGAATCGGAATCGAGAATCGGGAATCGATTTGAAAGAATTTGATTCTGAATCGAAAAAAAATGGAATCGACTCATCCCTTAATCAAATTATGATGAAATATATCTCAAGTACCATTAGGCTACGGGTTACAAAAGCATTGAATTGCCAAAAAACAAAAGCAGTAAAATGAAATTTTTCCTCTTTAGAATTATAAATTGCGCTCGTGAGAACATGTAGGCAAAATTTCACGAAAAAACTGTACACAGATAAAATAACCGCTCCATACACCTTAAGCAGCCGAAGGGAAGAAACAGTAGAAAAGATTCCTGAATCGTTTTCCACAATTCTCGAATAATTGTGACGGGTGACAAAAAAAACATTTGTTTGCCCACAAGATCGTTGACAAATAATGTCGAGATAAAATATTGCGTCTTAAAGAGAAATGTCCAAAACTTAACAATGCTGCAGTCATTCGAGCCGGGACATGGGCGCAGAAAACTCGTAGAAAGCAATTATCCGTCCTTTTGTTTCATTGCTCAATTAAATTTCGTTGGAGTCAAAGGTTTTTCCTCCTTCCTTAACGACTAGAGAGCTTTAAAAAGCTCGCCCTTGCTCGACGATATGGACTCTTCTTATATTCCCATTCTACCTGTCCCCCATGAAATAGGGCGTTAATTTAAAATCGTCATGACGGGAAAAAACAAAACAGTGAAATGAGATTGTGGTGAGTCCAAACTCACATAAAAAAGAACAATCGAGGCATCTTCCTCGTTTTGAGTCCATAAATGTGGCTTTATGTATGGAAGTTACTTCATTGACTGAAGCCTTAGAAATTACTTGCAATTGGAGCATAGACAGGTAAGCAAGGACTTATATGGCATTAAGGGTCAATAGTGGTCGCAATCGACCGCAGTTTTCACTTTCTAGGAAAAACGAAAGAATTTTATTTTACCTGCAAGTAGTATTTCGATTCTGCGATAAAACTGCATCGCATCCGGTGAAATCCTAATATCATGACTTAGAGCGAGGATTATAGATGTAAACAACGATTAAATTCACTGAATCACTCATAGTTGCTCATACTATTAAACGAGGAAATCTTGTATAGGTACATATATATATGTGTGTGTATATATATATGTAAATTTTATTTCGAAAACGGCTCTAACTATTTTGATGAAAGTTACAAATTTACTAATATAGGCACGAAAAAGCGATTTACCTAGGTCTTGACTCTGGGAAAACTCTTTTTTACAAGATATTGGGCAAAAAAATTGCATTTTTAACATGTAAAAAGGCTAGGCTACTCCATTTTTGTTATACAGAGGTTTCTTTGCTTGCTTTGTTTAATTGCTTACACTCCTGATACAAATTTAAAATGTTACTTTCAGATAAATGAACGAACAAATGTTTTAATTCTTGCATTCAATTTCCGTATACCTATCGCATTTTGCTGGAATTTTAGTTTTTAGCTCGAAAATCTCAAATATTTGCACTACTTCAACAATTGAATATTTTATCTACTTGGAAACCGCAGCATAGGTATGGAATGGAAATTCATGTCTGAGACATTTACGCCTCTTTAAAAATATCTCTTTTACAGATGCACTTTGAAATTTTAACTGGAATATATTTCAACCCAAACCCCTCTATGTGTGGTTAATGGCTGCTACAGAGTAAATGGTATTCACCACTTAATTTTAAAAGTGTTTACGTGAGTACTCCAGGGTCTATAGAATATTGATCCGATCTACAGAAGAACCTGAAAGGAGGAACAAATGATACAAGGTGATGACCCAATGCCCAATACCTCAAAGAATTTTATTACGTAGAAAATAGAACAAGTTTGATGACTCAATACCAGGTACCTCAAGTACTTAATTCCCTAAAAATGAAGAACATTTTCTGACATCAGCAAGACCAAGCCGGGTAGCAAAAACCGCATGTAAAAATAGGTTATTTGAAATGATGACTGAACTAAATGATTTTTACTCTCAATAGAGGAACGATCAGCAAAGAATGAGGCAAGAATATGAGTCTTCCGATGATCGTCTAGCGCATTTAGAAATGATACGTGATCTTGCACGAATCCAGAGAAGTGGAGAATCAAACGAACAAAGGGAATTACGTTTGTAAAAGATAAGGCAACGACAAAAAAACCCAAGAACAGAAGAATCAGACACAAGAAATAGCGGCTTCAAGACATGCGTGAACGAGCAGCTTAGAGGCGTACAGAAGAGTTTGATGATGATCATCGTCAACGATTGGAAGAAGAATGCCGGAGAAATTCAAGACGAAATAAGTATTACGGCTAAACCGAATAAGTTACTACAAGGCAGCTACAACGACTGATATTTCTTACCATAGTTTGCAACCTTTTAGTGTTGCTTGTATTCATTATGGATCATTGCATTTCCCGAAGAACGTGTGTCAAATCGGATTCGTTTGGGGACTGCTGCGAATTTCCGAACGAGTTATCACGATCGTTTCTTCGACATCATCCATTTTATGATGAATTTTATGAAAGGATTCGAAATTTAAATTTATTTTTTGCAAAGACTTCATTCACCGTAGATGACGATCGAATATTCAACGGTCGAGGAGTTTATAGTTACATTTCTAGCAGTCAAGTTTATCACAAACTTAATGTAGCAGCTCACCCTACTCAAAATGATGATGGAAAATTAGAACGGCCTCAATATGGACAGGTATACAATAGGATAATCAGGATGCTCTTAGTGCACACATAAAAATGCCATAATCAGGGTATCAGCGAGTGTCTTATTAGCCTCTTGGAACATATTTTGAGATCCGAAAATCCGTTTGCTCTTGGATTCATGATAATGCGGGAAGTAGAAGAAGAAGCTAATAGACGCGCTGCTGCAGAAGGTGTAGAGAAGCCTTATGCTAAGCTGCTTTTAGCATTACCTGATGCCGTAGATCACAGAAGGTTTAACATCCCCCTTTAGAATGATGTTTGTGCCATTGTTACCCTCAACGGTGACTAAAGCTTTCCAGATAAAGAGTTAATTATTCGTAAACGTAGGAAATCTTTAGTTACCATGGACAATGCCAGTCGTGTTGGGCCTTTTACTTATCCACTATTTTACCCAAATTTTGAAATTTTGGATTCTCTGTCTTAATATTCCTTTAAGAACACCTAATACCAGTCATCAAAATTTGACTAGATTTGAACTAGCTCAGTACTGATTAGCATTTAGACCTCAACTTGCCAAATATTTTCCTTCATACATCAACCTAAGAAATCCTGATCTCCGCCTTTTGAATTTCAATGCTTTGCATTTCGCGGGTTGACATTTTCCGTAATATCTGGTTGATACTATATATGAGTGGAACATGACAGTATCCAATGGATTAAAGAAAATTTTAAAAATACTTGCAGAAAACAGTACAAGAGCGATTCAATGTTTGAGTGGATCGGCTGAAAAAAAGAGTGCTTTTTTTGGTGAAAGAATTATTTTGCCTTTTTCGTTTCCTGGATCTACACGTTTTTATACTGAACATTTTGAGGAAGCTATAGCCTTTATCCGTCGACTTGGATAATCAGACTTCTTTATCACAATGACGTGCAATCCTGAATGGGCCGAATTTGCGGAAGCAGCTCGTACAACTTTTGAAGATGGATCAACCTTGCAACAATTTGCCCAAGAGCGTCCTGACTCATTAACTTCGGCTACACGAGAAACGTTGTATGGAAAGAAATATTGAATAATTTTTAATCTAATAGTATCAATAATCTGCCAATGAGCATTGGAAATAATGAAAACAATGTAAATATTGAATTTATTGATGATTTCAGAATTCCGTTAGAAGAACAGTTTTTTGTTAGTGGTGTTTTTGAGTTTGCTTTATACTACCTAATTGCATCATCACTACTATATTTAAAAAAATAAATATCCGTTATACTTTATAATATTTGTTTTATTAAAACCTTTAATCGCACTATGTGAATGCCAAATATAATTAAAATAGACAATAAGTAGCAGAATAGGAGCGTACAAGTTCATAGTAGAGCAAATAATTATCGAGCAACGCTCGGTAACCAGGTACTGTAAATATTTATTGAGCCTTTGGCATTGTCTCATACTATATAACAATATAGTATGAGCCAATGCCACGCATTGCCACGGCCTCTTGAGAAAGTTTCTCATTATGAAATTGAATTATTGGCTCTTTCAAATATGATGCAGGGTTGCCACTTGTTTTCTTCTTCATCTTCGTCAAGTGTTACGGCATACCACGATGGAAACACCGGTTCCCGATCAGTCACAGAAGTTCAGCATCGTATTCGGAGGGGTGATCCTCCTATTCGTCCAAGTGCTATTGCCCCCGTCTGCATGTGGCTGGCAGTATGTACCGAAATGACCTTAGACATGCAAGCTATTAAACCAAAGCACTTCTTCTACCGGAAAAGAAGAACCGAGTAAAAGTGAGGTCAGGAAAATAAAATTCCAGGTTGATTGGGACGCTTGTTGTAGTGCCATGATGGGCTGCCTCAGTATTGAAACTTATACGAAGAAATTTTAATTCAGAAGCAGATTAGATGCATGCTCTCAAAGCTTTTTAACGTTACCTATGTTGACCTTTTCATCATATATTGCCCAAAACAAAGACTTCATAATTTTATGTGAAACAATGCGATGCTCTCTAACTTAAGTTTTCAATGTCACCTACATTCACTGCACTAAATGAATACTGCTTTCATTAATAATACATGCCAAGTACAGGCGAAAAAATTGTGACCATGTTTTGTTAAACAATGACAATTTGCATTGTTATACGCCGAATCTGCAAACTTATTTTAAAACTCTTGTTGTGCGTAGTAAATTTATTACTATAGAAACAATACCTCTGGGGACTCGATCTCCGCAGCGGAGGGAAAATACTTTTTTGTGCTTGTGGGGTAAAGTCGAACTCTACAGTCAGCCAGTGAAAATATTCATTCCGATACAGACGAACTTCGCAGCAAAAGGGCTAAAAGGCTTAGGCTTACAGCTATCTTCTCAGACCGAGGCGCCAATTACAGGGGGACAGACTATTACCGCAGTTGCAGAGAAGTCGAGACGAGAGAAACAAAGGTGGGCTTGGCATGGCGATGTCACGTGAGGAGGGGGCTGTGGAAGGGAGGCAGGGGGATGCTGGGCGACGGAGTGAAAGTGCGTGGGGAGGGGTCCACAACACTCCCCTCAACATTCTCCCCCTTCGGCCCAACCCCAGAAAACCCCCCTCGACTGCCCTTCACCACGCTCAGCCGAGACCCGAGAGCGATTCGTATATACATTTTGAAGGACGAATCCATCCATTCAACCCTCTCTCGCTAAGTCATTCATCATTTGAGGCCCCATTGATATTCCAACCTGTCCATTCATGTCTTTCGACTGTACACCTCGCCCCACTTGCGTCCCGTGCCACTTATTCATTTTCTGCCATGCGATTTATTCGCACGCTCAATCTTTCAAAGAGAAGAAGAAATGTTTGCACGCCTATCACCGAACATTTTGAAAGCGCAGACTGCATTTAGACGATCGAGTTCGTGAATCTGGAATCGGCTGCGAAGGATATCCATCATTCGTTAGCATTACGTTCATTACCTTTCTCTGGCAAGGGGCCCGCGAATGATGATGCTCTTTGCGTGGTTCCATATTGGATGTTTGGACGAGAGTCTTTCGATTTAATGATTCATTTTAAACTGGCTATTAACCAGAACCGAAAGAAGGTTAGGGACGATGTGAAGGTAGGCAAAATATACGAGAGCTTTAAAGGGATTTACCATTTTTTTTAACCATTATTCATAAAGTGGTCAAGATCCATAAGAATTCTAATGGAAAAATTTAATGTTTTATAAAGGAAATATGAAAGAAATCGCACCACGGTGACGGAAATTATGGGCAAGACTGTCAATGTGCCCATTGTTTATTGGGTACAATAAATAAAATGATGATCCTAAGTCAATATTTACGAAGGAACAAGCTTCCAAAAGTTCCACCGGCCCATGATTGTGAAGACTATCACATTCTGATGAAGCCGCATTTTCGTGCACCAAAAAGGGTGGAATTTTCCACGAAAAAATTATTTTTCTTCACCGAGATTCGACCCCGGATCTCCCAATTGTCGGTCAGGTGAGTTAGCCAGTTACTCCACCAATTCATATCAATTCGTGGAGAATTTCAGCGGGGAATTATGCGAACGAGTTGTTCTAGTCCCCAGCCTATATCGTAGCGAAGGAGACGTAATACATACATCTGTGCTACTATGTAGACTGGCGACGAAAACAACTTGTCCGCATAAATCCCCGCTGAAATTCACCTTGAATTGAGAGGGCTAGGTGGTGTGACTGGCTAAAAAACCTGAACAGCAATTGGGAGATATGGGTTCAAATCCCGGTGAAGTCAAATGATAGTGAAATGAGTATACTTGCACCATTGCGCGTGACTGCGTACCATATCATTTGTCCAAACGCAATAACTGGAAAATAAACTTTTTTCGTAGATTTTAGCAGTTCATTTTAATTTTAATAAATTTATTTTGGTTTTCTACGGTATACTTAATTTTTGAGCAAGATTTCGCTGTTATCCTGCCGGCTTCGACAGGCATTCAGAATCAACGATCACAAATAAATAAACAAACTTCGGCGGTTATTATGTAACATGATTACTTAATACTTAGAGGCCTATTAGCCGAGGCAACCAGACACGCCACCGGACGTTCCACCGGTGGAACTTGTCAGTCGTGGGGCATAGAATCAAATGAGTCCTATTATCCGTGGCAACCAGACGCGCCACCAGACTTTCCACCGAAACCAGTCGACTGAGCCCCGCAACCGCGCCTTCCACTTTGGGTTGCTCAGCAAGGTTCCGGGGCATTGGAGTAGTAGCCTATTAGCCGAGGCAACCAGACACGCCACCGGACGTTCCACCGGTTGAACTTGTCAACCGTGGGGCATAGAATCAAATGAGTCCTATTATCCGTGGCAACCAGACGCGCCACCAGACTTTCCACCGAAACCAGTCGACTGAGCCCCGCAACCGCGCCTTCCACTTTGGGTTGCTCAGTAAGGTTCCGGGGCATTGGAGTAGTAGCCTATTAGCCGAGGCGACCAGACGCGCCACCGGTGACTGAATATTGCATGCGCGCGCATCATACTGCCCTGACCACGACGCTCCAGGCAGGCACACAATCTCAGTTCACAGTCCAAACTAGTGGTGAGTTGTTCGCTCTTGTGAATTGAATTTCTGTGTGTTAATATGTTTTCGCCGGGGGCGGTGGTGAATGAAGATGGTGATCGCAATTTGAAAGAAGGTGAAGGTGTCGCTTGTCCAAGTGACGTAACGCAAAGAAAGGAAAACTTACTAAAGAACAGTAATAAAGGGCAACCGAGTAAACCTAGAGATTTTTCGAAAGAATTATCAAAATTGATAGACAACACCATTTTAACTACTGCTGTGTGCTGGGTAATTTTTGAACCGATACTGGTGGCGCCACCGGTGACCTGGGTGGAGTAAACCCGAGCAACCAGACGCTCCACCGGTGGAACGTCCGGTGGAGTGTCCAGGTTGCCTCGGCTAATAGAGGCCTTAAATGTTGCAAAAGTCTTTTCCACGTATAATGAAATTTGTTGCCATCTCTCTGTTTAGGTTGTTGACGAAGCCGGCAGAATAGCACGGCGAAACTTGCTCAAAAAGTAATTATAACGCAGAAAACCAATAGAAATGTATTAAAAATGGAAAATAAGTTGTGTTTGTATTTGTATTAGCAAAAATAAAAAAATACACGTAATTCTAACATAGACATCCTCTGTGTTTTGATGAAAGACTCTGCACGGTTTCAGGTAATCTTGTTTTTATGACCATTTCGTTGCGTTCCAAAGATTATTATCAGGTCAAAGTGGATGATGCTACAAACGCGGAGTAATACTGAAAACCATGCGACAGACGATACTTCACGTTGCCGCGTGACGCGAACATAATCAAAGACCAAAGCAGTTTAGTCGTAATTCGTGGAGACAAAATTCAGCCGAGGACATCTGCGTCTAGCAGTGAACGGGGACGGATAATTTAAAATGGTCGGATTTCGTTTAGAGAATGAAGGTCAGGGAGAGATAAACCTGTAGTAAGCAACAGACCTGTGTCAAGAAGTTCATTTTTGGACGCCATATTCGATCCAAGGGGTTCTCGCCACTTATGCAGGAGTCGGATTTAGACTGAAACATTCACTCAGCCTAGTTTCTTAGGCACATCCTATGCCTGGAAAGGAATATAACATCCTAGCCATCGCACTGACAAGATACCCTTGAGAGTTAATCCCTGCTATAATAATAGAAAGTCTTGAGAGATGAAACGGCTGTACTTATTACCCTTGTCCCTGATCTACCCTTAGCTACTCTCCATACTGATATATTTTTTAAACATAAATGGCCAAGGTTTCCAATCAATATCTAATTCCTCCTAGATATTTGATAAATCCACGACCAATAATACTCGAGGTAGTCTTAAAAGAGACCAAAATTGAGAACTGAACTATATCATTCTGCTACCATGAGGGAGAGTGCAATCAAAATACCTGACTCGATTGACAAGAGATACTCAATATGATCAACTTCCACTAATACATTATCAATTCCTCACAGCTGCGGTTCCATTCGCTAGTTCTCTAGAAATATTATTTTTGGAAATATGAACCATTTTAACGACACATATCACGGAATACTGCATTGATAACATTATAATAAAATATCTTATCACTGTAACGCTCTATACCTAACTGAAAACCCAAAGAACTCCCGAGAGAAGCTGAGAATATGGCCCCAATAGACCAATATTTATATCGAAATGAGAAGAGACTAGTTATTCTCATTTCGATTTTGGGAATTTTTAAATATTAGGTGCGACGAATAATATGATGCATTACGGCATCATTAGGGGTCAAAATTGAAAGAGCTGTTTCGATGTTAAAAGAACCTTCAGTTTTGCATCTGTTTATTTCATAGAACGCTGAAACACGTCATAACTTAATGACATATTTGGAAGAGCAACTCCTCATTCTACAATGAAAATTTGTTAATTCATTTGTTTATGGTTTTTAGCGAGTGCACTGTACTACCCTGGGACAGTAGAGTTCACTCCTAGAAGCAAATGATCACGTCTTTACAAAGGCGTAAGGATCCTGAAAACAAGGTTGTGGTCTCCATCACAATTGGTTTAACTGATTACACAGTTTTATTGTGGTTACATTGACCTAATCATAAGGTCTTCTTTCATGACGCATGTAGAACAGAACCAGCGCGGCGTCGTGGCGTCTTGAATGATGAAGTTCTTTTCCGATTCCTCGGAATACAAAATAAAAAATTGTATGCTACCATGAGCTCCAGATTCTTGCAAATGTAGATAAAATACCATTATATTCCGTTGCCAAGTAACCAAGTCTTCCGTCGCGTACGTTAATTACCAAGACCTTAATAAATTATACGACTCTTAAAAGTATAAGTTTTCCGTGTGATAAGTACGATACTTAATATTGCATACATGATAATTCCTATGCCGACTTACAGAACTGGATGGACGAATTTGAAAAATCGTTAGTTCGACGACGGATAATATATAAGGTGATTGCGCTTCAAGGTTAAACGATATCCGAGTTATTTTCCACAGTAAGATGTTTCCCTGCTGCTCGATGGGCTATAATTTATTAATAACTTTTTACTGAGCTTAAGGTCTTAAAAACCACCCACCTAGTCGGAGAATTGCGGTAGGTCGAGCACACAACACGCAAGACTAATGCATTCCCTATTATATTAACTATGCAAGTTAAAAGTAGAAGCGTCATACAATAACCTATTGATCAAGCTGAATTTGAATCAGATTTCTCTTTTATTAGTTAAATTAGACCCATTTGCTTTTTGGTAAATGACACGGTATAAAAATAATTATCAACTCAACTCCTATGCCCTACTTCAAAATTGCTAAAATGCATTGCCTAAACACTCATATTATGTACTGATCTCGAAGAATAACAGCGATGGGATAGAGAAAACAGATTTTTGTCTCAGCATTGCAGATGTAAAATATGGAAATCAATTTTGAAGAAATAATTCCAAAATATATGAAGCACAAAAAAAATAAACCGCACAGCTGATTTATCCATTTTCTTGAAGGTAAAGAAAGAAGGAAAAACATGTTTGGCCTGGAGAAAGACACAACGCAATTTGATATAATTACGTTGCAACTTGGCACCTGATAAAGGTGCGAATTTTTTCCGGACAATCTCCGTGGTCAATAAATGTAACATACGTTACCGTTATTAATGCACCACCGAGGTTTCAAAATATGCGGATAGCCGCTGTAAAAGGTTCCAACAAACTTAATCTACGACCGGCTTTAAACTTTAATACGACTTACCCACTCCTGGGCATACTGCGCTTCATCAGGTTTTTTAAATTGTTCCAGTTGGAAGTTGCTTTATTCCTTGTGACCAATTCAGGCAGGCTCAATCGGCAGACGAATGGCATGGATGTGGAAAAACCGCTATGGAGATGTCACCACACCTACAAAGAGTTAGAGTTTACTCAAATTAGGCCACACGACTCCGCAACAAGCACCCTGCCTGTCCACCCTGAAATTCATTATACCAAGGGCGAGTATAATGGGTATTTTAGGACATAAACACTTGACCTAGATCTATTTAGTTCTGAAGTTTCTAGACCCAGAGTTGCGAGTTACCTCAATTTACTACCAAGATATGAAACTACAAAACGTTTTTCACTTCCACAAAACATTAGAAGGCTAGCACAAAACATTTGGTTACCGCGGAATATTCATTGATGGTGGATTTATTGTTTTCCCGGCGAACTAGGCTGATGAAGTTTTCTCGGGTTTCCCACTGGGCCAAGAAGGCTGTTGTTGCCAACGTTTTGACGGCTGTATCTACCATCATCTTCAGCCCTCAAGAAGGTGGCATAGACAGCCGTCGAAACGTTTGGCAACAACAGCTTTCTTGACTCTGGTGGGAAACCCGAGAAAACTTCATCAGGTTAATTGATGGATTAATTTTGAACATCCAGGTAGAAAAGAAGGCCTCGCAACTTTAATGAAACCTGCGATATGTCTGGTTATAAAAATGGATGAATTTAAACTAATATATGATAAAGTCTCGTATTGGAAATTTAAAAAATGAAATTAACAAGACTAGGGGTTAAGTTAGCCAGTTAAATCTCATGTTGTCGTCGTAGCGTCACGTAAAAGCATATGGTTCGGCTACTGGAAATCCTGTTAATTGAGAGTGGCTTTTCGGGGTTCCAGGGGCCTTTCAAGATTTTTACGGATTTAATTGGACTTCTTAAGGTAGCCCAACTTGTAATTTTTCCTAGCAACAATACAAGACGTATGAGGTCTAATTAGCACGTTTGAGCGGTATACTTGGAGATACGTCAGAAGTCAATATGATTTAAGATAAATAAGGTCAGTGATTGTAATATTCCACACTGAAATTTCATTTACCGCCCATGGTTACGACAGCTAAAAAGATATTTTTAAATGCCAGCTAAACAATCAACAATTTTCAATGGAATATTATTATTATTAATAAAATGGAATATTTCTATCCTGCAAGATTATGGGTCAGTTTGAAGCCGGACTTAATTTCTTATATTGAATAGCATTGTAAAAGAATGCACATGTGCCATTTAATTTGCACAGAGATCAAAAATATCTTTTGAGTCAACTGGAGGAGCAGTCAAGCTGTGTGGAGCTTCAAGCATTGCATTCACACGTTAAACTGACCGCTTAGCGATGTACAGAATGAACCAAGAGCGAGCTCCTCATTTCGAGCAGATCTTGAGCAGCCGAATTACTTCAGCCGGAGGTATGTAAATGAATAGAGGGACACCTAGGGGGACAGTGAAGAGATCGTAGATGCATACAACCTGGACAATTTCGAGACGGAAAATCCTGGCGGAAAGAAACAACATTTAAAATCGAGGGGTCGAGAACAAAAAAATGTAACAAAAAATAAATGCCTCCATTAAAAAAACACTCAAAGCTGGAGAATATAACAAGAGGAGGGACAGAGGAAGAAGAAAAAAAAATGATGAAAAAAAACTAACGATCGCAGCACAGCGCGACGCGACTACCAACTCTCCACCTCCTTCCTCCTCACCACCTCCACCCCCCTCGGCCATACTTCCCTTTCCACAATTCCCCCATCACAGCCACCACCCCTCGAGCACAGAGCAAACCGATCTCCCACCATTCGACCACCTTTTTTCACCGTTTTCCCGCCCCGCGGCACAAGGCGCCTCAGCCGGACCGGCAGCCGGGAGTCGTTTGCGCGACCGCGCTCCTTATGGTCCGCGGGCGCCCGTTGTAGGGTCCGCGGTGCGGACGCGGTGCCCGGATTTGGGTACAGGTGTTTTGGGGCGCGGGAGGGGAGGAAGGTGGACAAGGGTGGTCGGGGGAGTGGGAGGAGGGGGGACTGCTCCCAACACAGCAGACCACCACTTCTTTCTTTTCTTTCCCTTCTCCTTTCTCCGTCTTTTTTATTTCTTATTATCTTTTTTTTCCCTTCCTTATTCCGGATGGAGTGTACCTACGCCCAACGGACAGCTCGCGTTCTCCGCCCTTCCCTCTCCCACCACTTCAAGCGAAGGGTCTCCCTCTGCCTCCCTCCCTCCACTTCCTCCTCTGCCGCCCATAACTCCCCCCACTCCAGCTCGCCACCCACCCCACCCCCACCACGACACGCCACCTCTCTCCACTCCCGGGGGCTGGCCAGAATAAAGAGCGAGAGGGGAGGCGCGGAGAGGGAGGTGATGGGAGGGAGAGGTGATGCCCGCCCGGAGTGTTGGCCCTGCTGATACGAGCGCCAGTTGGCGGGACGGCGGACAAGAGAGGAATCAACAGGTGGAGCACTTGTTGCCGCAGCTCACGCAAGGGATTCTCCCTCTCCTTGCCTCCCAACGTCCTCTATCCCTCACTAGTTCAGTGGCATTCGAACTGTGTTCGGCGGAACACTGGGGTTCCATGAAATATTGTTTATTTTTCTTATTTATAACTCACTATATGCACCTTTTTTAATAATTTTCATTTGGGTGTTCCACCAGCTGATTAATAAGTTTTTTTGACAGTCGTTATCCTAACATCCCATTATCTGGAACATTATCTCATTTTCCTCGTTATTCGCAGTCTCAAGAGAGTATGATTGCCCTTACTGGACGATATGATTGGTTGATCAATATTTCTAAATGAAAAAGGGCTGGATGGAATGGGCGATAATACCAAATATCTGGAATAAAGTATCCCCGGGTATGAACGAGTTCGGATGGAATTTTTACCCTGATAATGTTTTTTTACCAGGTAAGGACATCACGAGCTTACGTCAATATCAAGAAAATGTTCGCCAAAATGGTTGGCCATCAGTTCTCTCTCAAATTCCTCATATCGTCTATCTCTTCTTGTTTCGTCCATAATTCCTATCCTCTTCCACGCTTCCCCAGCGTTCTCCCACCTATCACCCTTTTCAACATGCCCTCGCCTCTCAAAGCGTCCTCCATCCATCCCATATGTCTCCTCCGAACCTCCACAACCAGCTTACTCTCATCTCCAACCATATTCAATACCTCCTCGTTCGTCTTCCCTGCCACCCAGCTTGACCTCTCAATTGTCCTCGAAACACACATCTATTTCCTCTAGACCCTATTATTCTGTATTAATATTTTTCTGTACCCTAGAAAATTTGTGAACATTTAAATTTTTTGACGAGGATGGGTTCCATGAAATATTTTAGCACTCATAAAGGTTGCGTGAACGGAAAAATTTTGAAGACCAGTATTCTAGATCAGAGCTCTTCAACGTTATCACTCCTGCGGACCGAAAAAAATGGGAGAAATATTTCTCGGATAGGCTGACGTCTAAAGCACAAATAATAACCAATGTAGAACATATTTTACTTATTTTATCTAATAACTTACCTTCCCTACGTCACTCAAACGCAAGCAAGTTTGTAGCCTCACCAACACTGTGTCGCCATTTCTTTCTCTCTTCTATCTATTCTTCATTCGCTTCAACTTTTAGCATGTCCCTTTTGGTACGGTCCCACCATCGGAGTGTCGGCCTTCCCAGCGGTCTTTCACCGCTTGGTTTTCCATGTAAAATCATCTCAAAGGTTAAATCTTCTTTCCTCCTGCAAACTTGTCCAGCCCATCTCAACCTTTTGCATTTTGTCAATTCTATGATTTCAGGATCTCGAGGCATATATTTCTCTAAATTCTTTATTTTTGTTCATGTTCTCCACAGCCTTCAGTTGTTCGTCCATAGAGTGTTCTCCAAACTTTGTTTGAAATAGTGATAAACCTTCTTTATATTTTTTTGCTCAAAACCCGTACTTCTGATCCGTACAGTACCACTGATTGTAATATAGTTTTAAATAAAATTTCTTCAGTTATCCTTTAAAAGATTCTTCTGTTTAAAAGCCTTTGCAATTCCCAGCAGCACCTGTTGCCATTCAGGAGTCTTTGTTGATTTCCGTTGCTTCAAAGTTGTCTTTATCTATAATAATTCCCAAATATTTGAATTCTGTGCTACTTCTGAAGTAATGTCCCCCTCTTGGTTCCTATCAATCAATGAGTACTGTGTTTTGTCATCATTTACCTCTAGTCCGACTGTTTTGGTTTGTGCCATTAGTTCTCCATTTACGGTTTTTACGGGATAAGTTTGTCAGCCTTACGCCCTACCCCCAACCTGGAGGACCAGGGTATCCCTCTTAGTCTGGCTCCTACCTCACGAAGACCTGTCCGGCATGGGAGGCCATACCAGTAGCTAAGCTACCGCCTGCATAGCTTTCGAGGCAGCTGGAGCTCGCAAGCCCCCCAGCCACTACATGGCGAGGATACCTTCAGAGGGGGCTGGGGGGTTATCTAATACTTTACAAAAAAGAGAGGATGGAAAGTACTTGGAAGAAAAATATAAATGAGGATCTTTACAAAAAAGTGGAGAAGATGACAAATACAATGCGCGAGATAAGACTGACGGTTTATGAGCACTTTTAAAGAATGAGTGATTGTAAACTGTCAGAGAAAATATTAAGCTATATCACCACATTTAAGACAGCAGAATTGGTTGATCAAACTAAAATGATAGGAAGGAAGGAAGGGAGAGATTAATGCAAACTAGGAAGTTTGCATTAATCTAAAATATATCTGGAATAAAGACATTTTTTAAAGGAACGGTGAATGGATTTACGGAGTTCCACGAATAACCACGTAAAAAGACCAAAAAAACCTGGTCAGATGAAAAGAGGAGGAAACAGAGTAAGAATGAGGATATTTTGGGAAAATAAGAAAAAAGCCACGAACCAAACTTATTGTTTCCCATGGTCCACAGTAGGCCAAACTCGAAAATGAAGAAGCATTAAAAATTCAATTTTCAGCTAAATCATGTACCCAGGGCAGGATTAGAATAACATTTTTCACTAACGGGCAGAAAGGTTCTACAGACCACTGGTTAAAGAACAATTTTTAAGATTATCGGCTCCCAACCTTGGGTAGGGAGCCGATTGGGTAGGGTACCTGAGGGTACGCAAGAAAAGCTGAATAATGGCGTAAAAATGGCAAACATATTTCCATGGAGGGAGGTGTCCAACTGATAAGAGTAGGTGATTTTGACGAAAATGGGGTAGGTACGCAAACCGAAAATAGGTAGCCAAAGCAAAAAAATAAGAGGTTAGCAAATCGAAAAAGATGGGGGACCGCATATCTAGATTCGTGTGGGCAGAGGCACTCCACGGATCAGAAGCATGGACCATTGGAAAAACTGACCAGAAAAGAATAGAAGCCTTCGAGACCTGGTGCTGGAGGAGAATTCTAAAGATGAAATGGACGGATAGGGTGAGAAACGAGGAGGTTTACAGAAGAATTGGAGAAGAAAGGACACTGTGGAGCACCATACGCCAAAGAAGAACACGGTGGGTCGGTCATGTTATGCGACACAACGATTTCATAAGAAGCATAATGGAGAGAAAAATTGAAGGGAATGTCCCCAGAGGAAGACCAAGAGACAAGTATTTGGGGCAAGTCAAGAGGGATACGGGGAAGAAGAACCATAGGGAAGTGAAGGAACTGGCATGGGATAGGGCGAAATGGAGGGCTGCAGTATACCAATCCTAGGATTGTAATACTAAGATGATGATTATCTAGACCAATGGTTCCCAACAAAGGGTACGTGTTCGTCGTTACGGAGCACGAAAAAAGGTTTAATGATTGCGTAAGATTTGAAATGACGGAGAGTGTGTGAGTAATAAACATTTTTCTCATATTTATAAGGGATACGACTTTCGGGAAGGGGTTATCTACTTAGGCGTACGCATATCTAAAAAAGGATGGGAACTATTGCCCTCGATCAGCTGTCTACAGAGTCGGGTGCGGGTACCTACCCGGGGGGGCACCTGCTTCGTGGTAACGGGGCACGCAACAAAGTTTAAAAATGACGAAAAGTAGGTTTAAACAATCGAAAAAATGCATAGTATTAGCTCCATTTCTTCCATTAGGAGAATGGGCCGCAGCGTGGATACGCCAGTTGAAAATGATTGGGAACCATGGCTCTGCATAAATAAACGGTTCCCAACCTAAGGTACGGCTGCCATGTGGGGTACATGGTTGGCAGTTTAGGGGTACTAGAACTCAGTTGACTCAGCGGTTTAGGAATACTGGAACACACTTTAACCGCCACCATTGGAGCGATTTTTGCTAATGTATAGATTTGCATGAAACTACGAATACGTATTATCACTAATCCATAGATAATAGAGAAAAAAATGTCTTCATACCTATTTGGGTTTTTGGGAATTCAATGCTATTTTATTATGCTGCCTTATAGCACATGACACATATTTCATAACAATTTGATTACATATGTATACATTTTCATCCTAAACGTGAAATAATACATTTATTATTATTATAATTGTTGCTAACAAAAATATCAAGGTGTCTCGCCGACTTAAATATTCGAAAAAATGCTAGCTTAAAAATTCGAAAAAAAAGGTAAATGATGTTTAAAAGCACCATTTCAATAAATTTTACTCTCGTTAGTTTTATTTCATGAGTTTCCCATACATCACTCTTTAACTTGCCTCAAATGCATCCTCACTTACTATATTCCCATTTGCAAGAGAATGGGGTGGGCGGGAGAAAATACGTGCGGCGAGTGATATACTGCCCACTGGGCATTCCACTCTGATCTGATTAGGAAGGTTAATAGAATTTAGTTAGCCTACGTAGTAACTCTCTTCAAAGCACTATCCCACCAATAAAGAAAAAGTGATCACACATCATTCTTAAATTAAAATGCTTCTTCTCTCCCTGGTTGAGACATGGTGTATTTGATATTTGTTTCGTTCGCTGTCAAGACAACATTAAATACATCCAGAATAACCCTATTTTGAATTCCATTAGTCACCAATGAAGACTTACAGGCCACATACTCCACATATAATATGCAAGCAGAGACACGTGTGAAACCTTTCTTTGAAATAAATAGTAAACTGGTCGTGATCTCCGGGTTAAATGTAGGTAAAGTTGTCACAGCCAGTGATGGGAAATAATACCAAGTTGTTTGTTAACATTCGTGTGTACAATGTCCATACAGCCCTTTTGAATTTGATATTTATAAGGTAAAATGATTGAGGCTACAGGTTGAGAATTCAAGTGGTTAATAAGCATATATGACGGGTATTTATTAAAAACCTGGTGATGATTTTTCGTTAGCTACAACCAATGTAAAATTGACAGCAATAGGTTAGGTTGAGTGAGGCGACGCCATCATTATCGGAAAGCTTTTACAACTTGTTCATGAGGAAAACTAAGTTAAATAAAAAACATCCTCATGTACAAAACCGGTTGTACTACTTAAATATAAATACTCAGCGAAACGAGCAAATATTTTACTCATGGTATTTAATTCAAATATATTAGATTAGTAAGCTGCAATATATAATTATTCATGCTACAATAGAGTGGTAATTTATTTTGAATACTTATCTTAGAAAGCTAGTTTTGGCATAATTTTTACATGAAGCTGAATGAACTTTTGGAATATAACTCATCATTTTCCCAATCGAATACAGCGTGCATATGACGAGGATACGCCAATATGAATAGGAATGTGCAAAAAATATTACCCACCAAGATAGACGATAAAGTATCTGATTTTACGAGGTTCTACGCATGGTGTGGTTACTGAACTAAGAACGAGCGCAGCATGTGGTACACGGGTCTTCCGCGCAGGGACCAACCCCCTCCCCGGGTCTGCAGGCTTACGCCTATAACCCAGGTTTCGAGGATGGCTGCGGGAATAGGAAGGAAAAAAGGATAGGGGTGACGGGTATGGGACAGGGCAGCTTTGGAACCTAGTGCCATGAATAGGCAAAAGGGCGTAATCCGAAGCGCGAAACAAGCATTTTTTATTCTGCGTTGGCTACGCCTCAAATACAAATACGTGGGTAAGAAAAAAAGATACAATGTAACGACTAAAACTACCTCCATTTCATACAGACGTTTACTCTCTTCCGCCATAAAACGTAAAGGAAAATGTTGGAATATATTAAAATATATATGTGGCTGAGAGTAATAGGCTAAAATATATAGAGTGAGATCGAATGAGGCTTTTTTGACGCCTGCGAGTAATATAAATAACTTTACAAGCAATAGAATTCCATATAAAGACGACAACTCATAAGAACTCCCTCGGTATTTGATTGAACTGCCGTTTCAGTTCACCCAATAATATCATCCACAGTAATAGTTTCTTTCTAGAGAGTGAACGTATAAGGCTATTGAGTTGCCCATCCAAAATAAGGATAAATATCCCTATTCCTATGCATTTCACTCAGTGAAACAGTACATGCAGCTTGAAAATATTGTTGGGATGGCGACTCAAATTCAGAGCAGAAAATCTATACAAAGATATCTTTCAAAAACGAACTACAGATTGACGAGATGATGATAAAACACATTTATATGAATGATTTAAAATTCTTAAATATTTTAAATAAAATATTTGGTGGAAGATTTGTGGAATATTGATTCTTTCATACATTAAATGGAATTGCAAACCAATGCAAATGACTCACTAAAGCAGCTTACGAAACGTACCGGCCTTGGAGACAGTAAAAAGAGTGTAAGAGAAAAGAAAAAAAAAACAGGTAATAACAATTAAATGAGATGGTAAAAATTCTTATCCGTAACGACAGTTGTTATAACTTGAATGATAAATATGATAATGTTAAAACCTTGATAATGCACCAACTGGAAAATAAAATATCGCAATTAGATTATAAAAATATAGTGTATATAGAATAAAATATAATAAAAATGTATAGTGAGTTGATTCATTATTGCTGGAAACAATATTTCATCTTATTTATCCGGAGTGATTTTAACGAAAAATACTGCCAGTGTCAGAAAGAGAGGACATCAATATTGATCCCAATAATATACAATAGCAGTAAGTGTATCAATACCGTACAGTAGCATATTATTTATAGAATGAATATGATTCTCAGTGAATTACCTCTGAGGATCCATCAGAATAAAAACGGAATGGTATTTACATTAAGTCATTCGGAATAAAGGATAAGGATAATTGTATACCGCTTTTAGGACAAGCGCTACATTCATAGTAATCGAGTTTAAACGTTCACGACGTAAATATTCAGGTCATTTAAAGCAAATTAGCGTCGAGAATGAATTTAAGCCTCCCAGAATTTTTAAATTTAAATTGGAAAGTTCAATAGTAAGTATTCATTTTTTAGAAACAACAGTAAATACAAGTTTAAAAAAATAGAGATGGTTTTTATTAAAAAGCAATCTTTCACTTCCTTTAACTCAGAAATAATGGAAGAAATATCGAAAAAACATTGATTGTATGAGGTTGCTCTATCCCTCCAGGTATGCAAGCTGGATAATATCGCAGACTAAAGCTGCATGCATTAATGCGAGTCGATAATGGAACCAAAGTAACTATTATCAGCATAATTTGGTTTTAATCCATGTGGTATGCGGCACTCGGAACACGAAATCGTCTTCCTGATGCATGCGACTGGAGCAACATATGCTAACGGAGCCTCGCTTGTATGAAAGGCTCTCTGTCCTCCCGTCTCGACCAACCTCCCACCCTCTACGCACACCCCGTCTCCTCCCTCGCCCCATCTACTCCCCCCCATCATCCGCCGATCCCACTCTCCACCCCCCAGATCACTCCTAATCTAAGGATCCATCTGGTGCTAATGGAGTTCCTCCCGCCATCGATGTCCACACTCGGGCGAAGACCTATGTGTCACCACCACGGCGATCCCATAAGCGCATGTGGGGAACGGGATGGCCTTTCTCAGATGGATGGGAAAGGGGGAGGCAGAGTGAGAGAAGTAGAGGGTGCATCAGGTTTTAACAAAAAAAAGAAATTAAGGCGCTAAAGAGATATTCTGAGAGGGAGGGCGGGGCTTCAATTTTGCCGCTCTCGTCTGACATCCTGGTACCAAGTCCTTGAAAAATCCCCTGCCAGCGTTCTTCTTTGCCAAACGAGATATTTCAAGGTTGAACATTCGATGTTCTCCATGCGTTAGAAAAATAAAAGGAAGAGAAATGAAGCGCAAAAATTAACTAAATCGTTAGTATTCATGATAAAAATAAAATCCTCTATACATTACTACAGTATGATTTAAATTGACTAGTAGATAACTGCAGAAAACTGTTGGCAAAGCTGTAGGAAAATACAAGGTATTTTAATTTAATTATGAATACAAACATTCTTAACTTCTACGAAGTGAAGCTAATTGCAGTAAAGTTTATTAATGAAATCGTGATCTAGATCGCTGCGGGTCACCACCTAGTTATGATGCATAAAAAATTCTGAAACAGTTCAAACCTTTTCCCAGCACAATATTTTTTTAAATATTCATCCATGCGTAGACGGCCCAAATGTTAACTTTCTTGGTTAGAAACGTAACAATAAAATAAGCTGCATCGTAGTAACATAAGAATATGAGCAGACAGTAGAGTATCAGGTATTTGCATCAAGAAACGCATTCGGAGTATGGAAAGAGAGAAAGCAGAGCTAGAGAAGTAAGAAAAGAGAAAAAATTCTTAAACCAGAGCTTTCAATTAGCATCAGAATGCAGGGTCCATCCTTCTCAAGAGTTTTTTTACTTACAGGTATTAATACTATGAAAAAATATAGGACTATTATTAACCTTAGAGGTAAAGACAAGTTAAGATGGAAAAAAAGTTACCACTTCTAATCATCAGTCTTCAGCTCGACATACGTCCATCCTTTCTTCGATCCAATTCTTTAAAGCCAATTACCTTTCATCCCCTTCCCCGCTTACCAAACAATCTCCCCTCTATCACGGCCTTTACCTTCTAAACGTAATGGAAACGTATCGCCCCTCATTATCCGTTCCATTCACCTATCCTGACTCCTCCTAATCTCCTGGCCGAGCACTTCCTCGTGCGACTTACTTTCCGTCCACTATACTTTCTTTGTTCTCCTCCCCACCCACATCTCAATCGTCTGCAGCCTATTATTTGCCTCTTGCCTCAGAGTCTACATTTCTGCACCATGTAACGCTGTACTCCATATTGGACCCTATACCAGTATTATCTATACATTATTTTACATGGTCTTTCTTTTTCTTCTTTCAGTGAATGCCTCCGTTGCCAACGAAATTCTCCATATTAAAGGTTTACCACTATATTCATTTTCCTCCAACGTACTGTACAAGAAATCAGTGTACTACCTGCTCCAGTTTATGACCTCCTACTGTTATGGTCAACTTTGCTTTCTTTGACTACCATAATTCACCTACTTAATTAGTATAACTTACTATAAATTTGCACCCATTTTTCTTTAGTTTTCTTATGGCCTATCTTCATTTCGTTTCTCCGAACTGATTTTATAGTGCATCAACCAATATCTGCAATCCTATAGATGATTGGCTAACTAACGCCGTTAACTAACTAACGGTCGTTAGCAAATGTGACCAACTCAATTTCCTCCTCCTTCTTCTTTTCCTCATTTCATTCTTCTCATCACTTCCTTGCAAAAAAAATTGGTTATCCGAGACACTTAATTTCATATTCACTCTTCAATTATCAATTTTCTCCCGATAGGGAATAGTTCACACTCACGACATGGTAGATTCGAATTCTCTCCGTACGCCTTTTGGCCTACGGATCTTCCTACACCCTTCCTCCATTCCCGAAACAAGCCCACCCATAACGACCAACTAACCCATCCCGATTGGTTAAAAGAAACTCGCCTCCGTAAGCAACAACAGATATCATCGCTTTAAGGAATGGTGGCGTACAGGAATCCGCAAAGTTGAGTGGATGGGACTTGGTTCGGAGGACAGGTTTACGGAGGGTGAGGACACGTAATGGCGTCCATAGTGTGCGGAGAGGGCAATTAGGGCGCCACCCTCACCATATAACACGAAGGTATCCCCCTTCTCAACCACCCTTATATGGGAGTTACCTACCGCTCCGACGACGCCACAGTGGTCAAGGAGGCTGAGGCAAGCAAGACAGACGTATCCTATCCGCATTAAACACTCTCAGGCCGGACCTCGCTCTGCTTCAACTCCGAAGATCGTTTTAGACGAGACATTTACTTGCCCAGCGAGATGTATGAGTAGATGCGCTGTTAAAATTGCGTCGCTTATGGTCGCAAACAATACATACGTATCAAAGAGATTCATGAGATCTATATTGGCCGTTTGTAATAATATTTAGCTATGGGATTGATAATTCTGACCTCAATTACGTTCTTTAGCAAAGGCGGGTTGTAGAAACCATCGGGTTCATTACCTATCATCCAATATCCATACCTTCTGTAACATAGATTTATCCTCTTTCGGCTGAATAAGGTTTATAAATGTTTCTTTAATCCCTAAATTTACATGCATACATCATTAATAGTCGGAGAGTGTGCTGGACATGGTTGGTGAGTAGAAGAAACTTCTTAATGAGATAAGGGGGATTCTGGGAAGGTGGATGGAAGAGGTAATGAGGGGCAATGGGTTGATGGAGTTAGGCGTTACTTTGTGGAAATTTACAGCGTTAAGCATGATGAATAAAAACAACGCTTGTTCAAGTCCACGCTTGTTTATTTCCCGATCGATTTCGTTGTCTACTGCGTCATTTCGAAGGTAAATTGACCTAAATTTAATATAAAATGACCCATGTGCGTCCATCAGGTTTAATGAGGAGCGAAGGGCTGCTCAAAGTCGTGATCGAGGGAAGGATGCTGGGCAAGCGGGGAAGGGGTAGAAAGAGAATAGGTTTTAAGGACGGGATGAAGAAGGGTAGGATGTACACTGTGAAGAAAGATATACTAGAGATAGTAAATACTAGAGGGCCCTGCACGAGTAAAAATCTAGAGGATATTCTCTGACTTTCATTAAAACCTACCATTAACAGGTAGATTACTTTAATGATTGAATGAACAAAAAATGAATGCGTCTCTCGTGAATTAATTACTGCTTTATCACGTAATAAAGCCTCCAAGCGCTTCTTTACACATCCCACCACCTTGATTACTTATGGAATTCATTAGTATATAACAGATACAATACGTTACGTAACGATTTATGGAACCAATAACTTTATCGAATATTTTTGCAACGCATTTTGAACGAATACCTCTAGTTATATATCTCGTATCTCAATAGGATACATAAGTGTCGTTTCTGCAACCGGCCCAGAGTCATAAATTCGTTCAATATGCGTTGAAGGGACATTCATAACTTTATTGGATTCATAACCTTTGCCGGCCCCAGTGGCGGCGGGGTAAAGCCCCCGCCTGCTAATCCGAGGGTCGCGGGTTCGAGTCTCGCCTGGGTCGGTTTTTCACTTACCCAGGGCATGGGTGTTTGTCAAGTCCTGGTGGTTCGGACCCTGAAAACCTGAATACAAGCCAATGGCTTTTCGGGATTTCAGAGGCATACGGACCACCAGAATCGTCGGGGAGCAAATAAATAAATAAATGGTCCCGTAACTTATGCGCAATCAACCTCAGGGAGGCTTAACTACTTGATAAAAAGTTATTATGTGACAAATGACGAGTTTATTTACTCAGGCTGACTAATAATAATATGGTTAAGTCATTTATATACATAAGAAAAACAAATATTTTACTCGGCGGAAGGAGAATAGACCAACTATTCAAAGCAATGGCTATTGGGAGATAAGTTATGAAAGTGATAGTACCTACAACCCAAATTTAGTTATGAGGTTCATAACTTTATGGATCTAGTAACCATGGATTTAATAGCTAAATATTCTTGCAATCGACTATTAAAGAAGAGAGTTGCTGGAATGACTCCACGAATACAAGACCTCAAAGGAAATTTCCCCTGCTCTAATTCGGTGCATTCCACAAACAGTCGAGCTCACTTCTCATCACATCAAAAGATCTACTCCCATTTCTTATCATCCTTAATGTCGGCCGCCTCTATAAACTTTGAAACTGCGGCTACTGAAAAATTTTTTGCCGTAGGCGTGTCTACCATCATCTCCCCTTTGCAATAGAATCGTCTGCTCTATGAGATAAACAACTTCGTCAAATTCACTTTGACGTTGACTACATTTTTAAACTCCATATCTGTGAGTTCGGAGGATAAACGGTGTTGTACGGGTCCAAAAAACTCAACTCATAAGCAAGCTGCCATTGTCTATCTCTTCTCATTTCGGCCGAAATTCCTTTTTTCACGATTCTCCACCGTTCTCCACTCTGTATCACTCTCTTCGCCTTCCTCGCCTCTCACAACGTCCTCCATCCATCCCCTCTACCTTCTAAAAAAACATGGATATAGTCCAAAGAACTCAACTCATAACCATGTTGCCGATGATTCGATTATATTTACACATTTCGATTATAAGAAGCATAATACTTACAGGGATAACAGGGTACTGGCAAATAATGTAACAATGTTTTTCTTATATTCCGAGTGCTAATAATAGGTGTTTTGATAAATGTAACTATCTTTTTCAGTCCTGATGAAGATTTAAAAATATTTTCGAAACGTTGGCGACTTGGTTATGGTAAAGTATTATGGACCAAATCTTTGGCAGTCACTATTAAGAATTTAGATAACGTTGCCCACGAATAACCTAACCTGCGAAAAATATGTTTTTTTTTCTTTTTTCACAGTCATTCCACAGGCAAGCTTGAAATATTTTACGTTCTTCCATTCGGTTACACTGCTATCAGTCATTATTACCTCACAAAGCCGGCAGAAGGGTCGGCGAAAGCTCGCACTTTATTAAAAACACAACCAGTTTAACCGAAAGCAAGAACGTAAAATCTGAAGCACACTGAAAAGCCAAAATCAAAATCTTGAAAGATTGCTTGCGCAAAGGCACCGTTTACAGTAGTTTCTTATTTTCAGTCATCACATAATTTCACCTTTGACTGTACGGAATGGGACCATAGAGAGATAATTGTGATCCATATGAGAAAAAGTTGATCAACGGCAAATTCTGATGATACCGTGACCAATAACCAATGTATTTTCGTACATGCAGTCAACCGCAAATGCACATAGGTGCAAATATTCCACAGAGGAGAAATCATTCGCACTTTCAGGGACTGAACTCGGATCCAAAAATCAACAAGGGAGAAGGACGTCTCTGTAGCTTAACTGGCTAAAGATCTAAGCGCGATATCGAGGGATCCAGGTTCGAGTCCCAGTCGAGATAAATAATTTCTTTTTAGATAAATTTTCGCTCTTGACTTTGATTTAAGAATTAAATAGGTTCGAAGAAAAACTGTCGAAAATTTATAGTTATGAGATAGAAGCATCAAGTATTGGGTGATTGGTTAGCCTGAAATCTGTGTTCCTACAGACACGAAGAAAGCGAGAGTCATTAAGAGTTCTACCTAGTTACGGGGGTCCGAGCTTAGTCACGACAGCGAGAAGATTGTCAAACTCTTTCACTACACCGAAAGCTCCGACAACACGGATAAATTGAGGGAGACAATATAGGATTTTTTTATCAATTGCACTCAAGTTTGAACTAGTCTATAATGAAAACACCTGAAACGATTTCAATTTGCATTAGCGTTTTGCTTGTTCTCTCCGTTTAATAATTGGTGATAAAGGTCGAAGATATTTTATCTAGCTTGAGCTTTTGCGGTGGGGTTAGAGAAAGTGAACGTTTTGTCACTTCTCCTATCCGTAGTGCAACTTTTGGCAATTGTTGAAGCTCCCGCACACACTCAAGAGCTTCGACCTCATTCGGTAACGATTCGAAATGTTTGCACCTGGGCAATGATGAAATATTTGACGTCACAAACTCAAAAAACCCCAACTGTAGCATTGAAACTTTTTGGATGAGTCGAAGCGTCGTCATCACAGCATAGATATTTTCGAGGTTCAGCACTTCCCAGTCCTTTCTGAATTAGGTTAATGTTTGGTTGCAGTACTCCTTTTTCCTTCGCTAAGTCCATGATTTCAACGTAACCATGACATATCGCCAGTAAATTTTCACACTGTAGATAATAGAATAAAGAAAAGAAAAGATAGAACCATACGGTACTCTAGTACAGGGGAAGAAAGATTTCACTAAAATGCGCAATAGACCACAATGACTGGATAAGTTAAGAAGCAGAAAACACTAGCATTAGTTGCAGAATTGTTGCGGTACCCTAATGAAAGTGTCTATAAAAATGAAAATCGGATGTAATTTCCAAAAAAACACTGCATTATATAAAGATTAATGTAGATATTTCACTTGACGGCCATATTAGGTGGATCATTTTCTGCAAAAAAATCAGGCGTCGCTTTCGTGCGTCAGGATGCCATCTACTCTTTACTTTGATCAATGCTACATGTACATGAAACCCTTTTCTTATATGAGTATATTTTGGTCTTGATAGCATCTCTGTGTTCCATTGTGGACATATCTAATATGTCACTATACGTGCTGACTATCTAATATCCTTTTCCAAGCCTCTCTATCCTGGGTTGTCTCTTCCCCTAGATCCCTGTGTTCTATAGCTTTGATTAAACCTTCCATCCACGATTGTATAGGTCGACCACGTTTATTTCCTTTAGAGTAAGTCCACAGAATTATTTGTTTGGGCGAAATATCCCTGGCACTTCTCCTTCAGCAATCCATTTCACCAACTCTCAACCTTCTCTCTGGGTCTTTTTTAATCACCCAGGCTCCGCAGCCGTAACACAGGACGGGTTTCACAAGTGTTTGACCCATACTTTTCTTGTTTTTTGTTCAAATGTTTTAATCTCACCATAAGTAATTGAAGCAACCGATTTTTTTTGTTTTCGCGGATCCCATTCTTAATTTTTCCCTCTCCTATGCCATTTTTATTAATAAATGCACCTAAATATTTACGTCCCTCCCCTTGGTTAACCAACGTTCCGTGGCGTGAAAATAATTTCGGCTTTTTTCTCGGATGAAATGGTTTATTCATACGAAAACTATTGACCGGTGCCTAAACATCCCTCTCACAAACGCACTTGTAGTGGCTCGCCGGTTGGGAGGCTGCGCAGTGATATGCCTCGAGTAAAACGGCCCAAATTATCTCAAGACTCCTTCCATCCTTCCCATATTTGACGTCTCACCCACAATATAACGCCCTCCAGTTTCCCGCTTCCCTCGTCCCTCCCGCCCGCCTCGTCCCCTATCTCGTGCCAAAGTGCTTTCCTCTGAGGACGAAGGCGCTGCCAGGACGAAGGAACGATGGTTGAGAAATTTTCGCGCGTGGAGACTTAACTAGGCTCAACCGTAAATGTCTTGAGGCAGTTTGTGCGAAATGTCACTTCACACGAAATACGATGCATTTGAACTCTTTATGGAGAAAATGATCTCCTCATTCCAATGATAGCAAAATATTAGCCACTTACCAATATTCATTGAGAGATATTGGTAAAAAAATAACTGTCATTTTCCATGGGATATGATACTGGCACGCACTCAAGAGGCTATTAAAAAAATGTGTAACTCATAGATCTTGTCACAAATGAAAATGGAGTGTATGTTTATGCTTTTTCAACTATTTTTAAAAATTAATAAATAGCTCACCGCAGTAATGCTTAGAGAATCGCAAAAAAATCTTCGGTTGAGAAGACGTTTTCAGCGTGCGGCATGAAAAAAATGAGTCAAGTTACAACCATTAATTTGTATATTCAGTTAATTACTGAGAATTTAAGCAATTTAAACAAAGTTTAGTGTATTTTATATTATTATATTTACTTCATCCTTCTCACAGTGGCATACATTTAAAAAATAAAATTGTAATATGGTATATGTTATGACTAAGGAAAACTCTCGCTCGAACTATTTCAAAGGCCAATGAATTAACATTCTGACTGCTCATAGAAATACGAGTCTTCTACTTATGATACTTACAATAAAATCTAACCTTTCAACGCTTCTTTGTTTGCAAATTCAACTTGAAATTACATGGCATTGAACGCGTGAATGGGTGAAACATGTGGAAAGTAATATTTTTTCTTTTTATAAATAATGATGCCATTTCATGAGAGCCTGTTTTTCAGAAGCGAACACTCCCAGGGAATAAGATAAAAATATAGATCGATGAACCGAGTTATCATATTTTTTTAAAGCTATTAGCAAATAACCACAGGAACTGAAGTATATATACGTTATTTCAATGGAAATAGTGCTGCAGTTGTCTCGCTTGGTGAGAACAAAGTTTTCATTAAAAAATACATTCGCCGAAAAATCTGCCTATTTTGTAACTTAATATTGTTTCTTAATAGCTAAGGACTGTCATTAGTGAAAGCTATATTTTTCTAACAGTATCTACCATTGAAAAGGTTGAATTCTGTATTTGCTTTGACTTACAACAAAGTCAGGGCGGAATATCCTTACAATGGGGATAGGGGGGGGAGGCTTTCTCGGGCGGAGGTGGAAGGGGGAAGACCTACGCCTGGTCGAGGGCGAGGGGGAGGCAATTAAAGCCGGAATCCTCTGGCAGAGGGGTTGACTCCAAAACGTAAAAGTCGGGTGAGTGGACTGGCGGTAACGGTAATGCACTGTTGAGGGTCGCGCGCGGATCTTGCGGTGAGCGGGGGTCAAGGGAAAGGATGGGGGCACGGAACCGGTGAGGGCGCTGAGAATGGGGAGGCTGGTGCGGGATATTACGGGCACCTCTTCATAAATAACGCGGCGATGGGGTCGCTCAGTTTGTCTTTCCCGAAGGGAAAGGTGTGATTGCACTTTCAATGCTGTGCCATGGAAACACACTTGAAATGTGAGGTAATGATGCGTGATCCCGTAGCCGATATGATTAACGACGAGAAACTCACATATGACTCGTGACAACCGGGACCAAATGATCGTTTAATTATCACAGAGTAGATAAAATCTCTTCATAGTTATTGAATAATCTTGAAAACAATGAAAGGGTACGATTGGTCTAACTTATTCGTAGGATATACGAGGAGGAAGAATGGACGGAGGATTTCGTAAAAATAGTTTTCAACGCCATCCCGAAAAATAAGATCTAAGTTTGCTAAATTTATGAAGAATATTTTTGATTACACACACTACGCGAAACGTTGAATGTAAATTTTAAAAAATACAAGAGAAGCCGAATAATATTCCCCAGAATCATAGCTCACTTTCCCTCCTGTAGATGGCTCGTCACCAGGTTCCTCGTGAATTCCTCATACCCACTAACTCTCCTTACTTCGGTAAACATTCCTACTCTCGTCGTTTCTCTTCCACGCTCTCCCAACGTTTTCACTTCGATCAGCCTTTTGAAAATGCCCTTTCCTCTCAAAACGTCCTCCAGCCATCCTTTCTGCCTTCTCCAAACATCGCTTCTAGCTTACTTTCCTCTCCCACCACATCCAATACCTACTCGTTCGTCTTCCTCGCAAACCAGGTTACCCTCTCCATTATTCTACAAGCCCACATCTCAAATGTATCTAGTCTACGTATATCCTCTCTCTGTAATGGCCAAGTTTCCCACAAACAGTGCTACGCTTCATATTAGGGTTTTCACCATTATTTTATTATTTTCAATTAATATTTTGGGCATTATGTAAGAAAATTGAATGTTTTAGAATACTGAAGCACGTTATTACTAAATTTTGTGTAAATGCCCTTCGTTTCGTTTCATTTCCCGAATAAATTTAGCTGACTGGCGTTCAATAGTCATCTCATAGCCCGGGAGGGCCTAGGTTCTTAAACATTACTATTCTTCACCAGGAAGGACTTAATATATGAGAGAAATGGGTATTACAGCACCACCTGCAGTCAAGTAGTACATACTCTCAATCTAGATTCAATCCCTCAAAACTTCCTTTACTTTCACATACTTATATTCTTTGTTTACAAATAATTTTTCCTAATGTAACGGTCATAAACAACGTAATGCTTCGAAAAATCTTATTTTTTCGCAAGTTTTACCTCTTCCCAATCCAAGCATATGTTGTTTTATTTTCTTTTTTCTACCATTTTTATTTTCTTCATCCTCAAATATTGCTCTGCTATTGCCACGTATGTATTTTCATTCGCTCGCCTTAATTAACTCGTTTCAAAGCCGTAAAACCACGGTTCATACTTATCTCTTTTTTATAGCATTTAGGTAATTTTATGGAGGGCTACGGTTATCAATTACCAGTTGCCGGCAAACGTGTCTATTGTAAGTGTAATTCTGCTTTGAATACCTTTATGAATAAATTACGGAAATATATATTTATATCTGCAACTTACTTCAATTTGGACTGAAACAAAAATGATTTTCTCCGCATATAGTATCTAAATTTTCCATTCACGTGATCAACTTTCATTTTTACTCAAAATATTTCACTTACCACGAACACAATTCTTTTAGACACCCGCGCGCTTGTTCTTTGCGCAGAGCAAACATTGCCCGTAGATCCTTTTTCGCCCGTACATCAATGGATTTTAAGTGGAAAGTCCTCCACTAATTAAGATATTTTCCGCTTTCGACTTCACCATAAAAAGAAAACAAAACAAGTACAAAAAATAAGACCGTCAGCACACTTGCCGGGCAGCAGAGAGAAGGAATGCAATCCGATACATCGGCGAAGTGAAACGGCCGGGATGTGGCACAACTTCATCAGGAAATGTCGTACGGGAAGACGTTCATCCAACACCACCTGAATGCTTTGGTTGAAGCCGTGCGTGACTTGAACCAATAAGTCGCTTTCGACGAAAACTACCCTATTAAACGACTAGCGGAGCAAATTCCTAACCATAAACGACTTCCCTGAAAGAAACTCGACGAGAGGGGAAGAAAGCTATGACAGGCTTTACAACTTCTTTGAGCATTCAATGCACGCGAGAACAGCCATGCCCATGACCCAAATTCGATTTGGTTTGAAAAGCATATGAAGGCAAAGGCATACTAATTACGTGAAATGAAGACATACCCACCTCAGTGTTTTTTGCCGAGAGGCTGAACACACTGAAAATATTAGGGACTCATTTATTCACGGTGAATTCACCTTATTTACAAAAAAGAGAAGAGGAAACGACCGGTGAGGAGTGATAATTGTTTTACAAATTCGTAGAATGAATTTTAAAATTAATTCCAATCCTCTCAGCCTCTGAATAATGAAATCGAGCGTTGAAGCTTGAAATCACGAAATGTATTAGGCATGTGTCTATGATTTCAGAGCGTCTTGGGATTCAGCAATTCAGTAAATAGATTTTGGATCTTTATCAGAAGACACTCGAGTGAATAATTTAAATATTAGGTACATAATTAAGACACTAACTCAGGCTCTCCTTTGTGTAATTCTTTCGTTTAAAAAAACTATGCAGTTCCATTGTTTTATTATAAATAAAAACAACCAGTTTCGTAACAGAGTTACATATTTAGGTGACAGAAAAAGAAAAGTTTTTGGGGAGGCTTAAAAACCAGGGTAGGATATCATAGGATTCCTATGACATCCTACATTATAATTCATTTTTGTGAGCCTAGTAACTATCTTGGATTTATAATTGCAGGGCATGAAGCTATGGGTAATTTGCAGAGAAGACTAGGTTATGAAAGAACTGGTTCCTTCCAGGCGAATGTTGAGAGTAAATACTTCTCGGGTTTCACACCGGGTCAGTTACTCCATCTCCGCCGACGATTCGATGTGCGACTCGCTCATCATCTTCAGGGCTTCTGACCTGAAGACAGAGCACGTTGAAACGTCGTAGGAGATGGAGGACCTGACTAGGTGTGTAAACCGAAAATAATTGAGATTCAGAAGACTAGGTTATTTACAAACATTTAATTTCAAATAACCAACAATGGTTTCGGTGCTGTGCTATTTTCAATGTTTGTCTTTGAGGTTTCAGGCCTAAGGGTGGACTTACAATGGATAGTTACTACCGCAAGTTTCTTCTGCGAGAGCTTACGGGGGATTTTACTCTGTCGAAACATTTTTCACGAGATAGTTCACAGCCAGATTGGCTGTCATGTACCTACTCTGCCAACAATACTCTTCTTCAAGCGACTTGCCGAAACTATTTTCGTTCTGTAAGCGGACTTGTATAGCCAATTATACCTGCAAGCCATGTCGAAAGTCACTTGCTGCAAGTTACTTGCGCAATAAACTTGTTAGTGTAAAACCAACTTAAGTATACCAAATTTGAGGTCGAGGCCTTGGTATGGTGTATAAAATTAGTAAACATGTAATATATGGTAGGTATACTTAGGCCTGAAAACGCAAAAGAAAAGCACCTTGAAAACAGCATATGGTGCCAAAACCATGGTCGGTTATTTGAAATAAAATGTTTGAAAATAATCAAGTTTGCTTTTGAAAAACAAATTCAACATTAAATTCTTCTAACAAGTGATACCTGAGATATTTTCTAATACTAGTCACACTAATTTTTACTCCACTGCTTGTAAATTTCATCCATCACTCACGCTACAGTTCTACGCTACGACATCCTATCCATGTGGCAAGGATCTCCCCGCGCATCTGGTGGCGCTTGCAGCGATGTCTCCCAACACTCCAATATTATTCTCCCCCCCCCCCCCCAACCAGTAAGAGCTCCTGTTATCCGTATCCTGAGAGCTCTCTCACCATGACGGATGCGCGTAAGCTATGGGAGCGCACTCCTTCATCCTGCCCTCATAATCGGCCGACTCTCCTGCACAACATAACCCCCCATAGCCTGTGCACACTATCCTTGTAATCCATCTCCCTCCAACCCCACTCTCCTCCTTCAGTGCCTTCACTCTCCCGCGTTCAATGCCTTCGTCGTGGAGAGTGCGCCTTGGGAATAAAATATGGGTCCATGAAATTTTCCCGCCTGGTGATAACTTTCACCCTGGTTTAACAGTGCACCTGGGGGTCAGCAGATCATATTTTGTCTTTTTTGACTCATTTATGCGAGTTATTTTAGCCTGAAGGCGTCACAAATTTCTTGACTTCTTCATAAGAAACCTTAGAACACGCTGAAAGTTTTTGAGAGAAGACGTTAAAATTATTTCATAGTATACCTACTCCGGCAGTAAAAATCACTTTATAAGAAACAAAACAAATATTACAATATGGTGTTGTAGCCTAGTTCACATGACTTAAATAACTACATTTAAGACCCAAAACTCTAAATTTCGATTCTGCCTATGCCCCTACCTTATAAGTCTAATGATAGTAATTTTCTTGATGTTACTTTAGTAAAAGTAGATCTTCCACACTCCAGAACTTTGTATGTCGTCATTTATACTTCCTTTCAAACACCAATTATCTCCTCTTTGAGTTCGGATTCAATCAAGATGGCATGTTTTAAATTCTACAAAAAATTCTGTTTCTCATTCACTATGGAAAAAATATCATGGGTGAATCACGCATTTGTTTTAGTCAAGGGAAACACGCAAAATGAATAACCTCTAGTGTAGTATTTAAATATTACTTAATAATGATTTTTAAAATACAAAAAGAAGAACCAGCTTTACAAGCCAGTACCTATTTATGAGATAAGCAGGTTAAAAGAGTGTAACTATCTTGTTCTGAAAATTCCAGCAATGAATTTCATCGTTCCAGCAATGGAGCCACGATCGTTAAACGATACGTAATGATGAAATGCCAAAAAAAAAAGCGTACATTTTGAAAACACAAAATTAATATTTTTTATTTATATCATATATGTTTATTATTGCTTCGCTTGGGAAGCAGGTAGAATAACAGAATGTTCTGGAAGTGGAAGTTTGTTTCTTAAGTCATTGCATTTATCAATTCAAAACTACGTACAGTTCAAATATACACATCTGGAAATGATGAGATAACTTACTTATCACTCCATAAATCCAGTATTTTCTTAAGCCAACCTTGGCGTCTACTTACTTCCGTGCCTCAAGACAAACATGAAAGGTAGGTCAACATCCATTTAAATTTGAAAAGCGATTCATTGATAATTAATTATTACGCAAATATTTAAGGATTTACTTCGCATTTCTATGAAGACTACGTATACCAAATGCTTGAAGGTATTGCTTTTAAAAAAACACCCGGGTATTAGCGTAACTGGCGACCTTACAATTTCATTTCATGATGAACTCATACAAAAGCTAATCACGAAAAAAAATACTGGAGAAAACTTACTTTGAAACGGGTTTCAAACCTTTCTGACCTTAAAAAATGTTCAAACAAGGAAGGACAAAAATCCCATGCTAAAACTTACAACCACGCGGTGACGTGGCGGATCAGTGGTAAAATTAAACATTCATGAACCTACCTCGAAGTAATCAATTTAAAAAGGATAAACTTTATAGGTAGTCATTCCGAGGCCTATTTTTCAAGAACCAAACTTGTGACCGTAAGCTACACTACACTCCATAATCGAAAATATTTCATTCGCATGAAATATTTCAAACGGCATATTCAGTTTATACTGATTGAGATGAATGCCGGGACATCGAGATGCCTTTCAGGCAGATCTCGATGGGAAGAAAACTTTTAATTTATTACAATGATTATTCATCTGGATCGTTTACTTTTGATATTTCGCGCTTCGCGTGGCGCCGGGCATCACTCAATTTCTCCGCTCGCCTCACGAGTTCGATCACCCGCAAGCGACGTGTTTCCACTCGCGATGTGTTCGAGATATACAAGAGACTGATGTAGTCTCCTTATCGCGTCTGGACCAAGACACATTCATTTCTCCTTCCCATAACTCCCCCCCCCCCATCCTCCCCCTTCACCCCATCCTATCGCCCTTCATCCAGCGATGCCAAGCTAGCGACTTGGTTGCAAGAACTAGCGAGTTATACAGTCTTCGGTGGTAAAATACAAGTTTGAGGTTCTTGCGAAAAAACTAACCACTTTTCAGGAATAACGTTTATTTGCCGAAAAAACTAGTGACTTTAAGCATTTCTTTTACGTTTTAAAACTGAATGCACAGCAATATCGTTACTTATTTAAACTTTCTCGATCAATAATCGCATTAGAAACTGTTCCGTCTTTTGCTATTTCGCACGTCAGGATTTTAAAATACCGGCGTTTCTAGGTATTATGCGGGATGGACAATAAAGACAAGAATCAAGGATCATAGTGCCGCAGTTCGACTGTGCCACCAAGAAATATCAGCTGTTGCCGAACATGCCGCCTAAACCTCAATATTGACGCCAAGAATCCTACAATCCTCGCTAAAGATAAACACTTAGGCAAGAATCTTTAGTGAGGCCTTGGAAATTTTAAAAAAATCATAACATAGATTTCCATAGAGACAAGGAACAAAGGATCACGGGATTCGTGCATCGAAACTTCGGCCAGTATGGGGAGCGTGACCCGGTGGAGAACCCGAGAAGAATTTTTCAACCCAAAGGAGGTCTCCGGTAAAGGAGAATAAACGTTGGAATTTTAAAATCAAGACGCAGGTAATCCCAAAAGACGGTACAGTCCGCTTGGAATACCGTTTCTTCAGCATAATGTTCGTCTGTTGAGGCTTGTTACCATAACACGACGAAAGGATTCCTCATAACTTTTTCATCATTTCATGTAATTATATGTTAGTTGAAATAAAAAAACACTGAAAAAATAACTAAAATAACAAAGATATTCTAATATCAAAGACATAACTTTAAAAAATCGTGAAAAGTAAACGATACAAACAGTTTTTCTATAGCTAGCTGCTGTTGGTTTCAATATAAAATCAATGATTTATTGTCTAAAACATATATTGAGTGTATTCCTATAAAGCGACAACACTACAAAAAATCGTATTTTAATCATCCTTACGGCTACAAAGGTGTATCTCAAATTTCGATTGAATCATTTGTTTCGAAGTTGACAAATTTGTCCATTGCTCGAGAAAAGTATGGTATGTAATCACTATTCAGCAGAAAAATGTTCTAAACGTTCTTGGCTAACATTTATCGGAATCTCAAATAACACAATCAAAATAAATTGTGTGACAACGGGTTAAATTCGGGCCAACGAAGTTTGAGTGTCAAAAACGGTGCCTTTTTCAAACAAAGTGTATGAAACGTACAACTACTGCGGGAAAAAGTCTAAACGCATATGAATGAGCGTAGAAATGAAGGTTTTATCATATGCATTTTCTTTCATTAGAATCGATAATACTCAACATGAAGACGTAGCTTCTTTAACTTTATGGACTAGACTTTTTTTTGCAGACAGTAGTGTCTTTATCATTTTTGATCCATCAGCAAACTAGCAACTTTTTAAATTGAAGTTATCGAGTCCGATAATGATTTGGCAACGCCGCTCCCATCTCCCTTCCCCCGATCTCACCTGTAGCTTTCTCGGCCAGTCCGGAACGACGCGCGCCTTGAGTCGACACGGTCATCCCCCAATGTTCGACCATCCGAAAGTGATGCCCGGCCACGGTTACCCGAGGCTCACCTCTTCATGCCTGTGGTTTCCGAGTGATTGGTAGGAATGCGGAACGGAGCGAGGGTGAGATGAGGCACTAAAAATTTTAAAGCGCAGCTAAGAAACTCACTTCATTACTAAGCTCCGGTTTCACCCACATGGAAAATATCTTCAGTTTGAACTCTATCGGGTGAGAGATGTGGTGGAAAATCTTTACAAGGGACATAATGAAATGAATACTTTGTGCTGATCGCTGAAATGTTTTAACATCACTCGCTTCGACCTTTTTGCCCAATCTTTCGGTACATACCTGAGGATCTTTTTGAGCCCTTTCCCAAAAGTATGTTTTCATCTAGCAGGGGATGTAAAAGAAATTGCGACACAGTTTTGTTGAATTTTACTTACATTGTATACTATAATTTTTTTATTAACTATCATTTTTTGCTCTTTTGGCGGAGCTTACCAATACTTAAATATTACTTCGGATATTCTTGTAATTAGCTGTATTTAGGTACGTAATTCAGTTGTCATAAAATGTAACCAATTTATTGTCAAATAAAATGTTTGAATAAAAAGAGAACGTATAATACTTTAAAGTTTTGTCATTGTTACCCGGGGTACGGCCCACTGACAATGTGCTCAAAAAAATATAATAATCAAATAATCGTTTTTAATTCTCCGCCAAAACTGGAAATTGAGTTAATTCAAACTCCGGCCTAAAATCAGTGGTGAAACAGGGATGATTTATGGACCAGGTTATGCTGGGTATTAACTGAATTAAACGTATTATGCCATAAATATATATTTGCGTATTATCTCATACTGACCACAATGTGTTCAATACAACACGGTTAGACGCATGTTGGTCATCTTCATGTACACACAATAATTGCATACATGCTTCCTCGCCCACAATTTATTTTCCCCTCCATTATTCTAAATACGCTCTGAATCCGAATATGCTTCCTCCTCCGTATCTTCATCGGTTTCCTTTCCTCTTCATCCGTCAATATTTCTTTTCTTCCTCACTACCCAGCTAATCCTCTCAGAATTATCCTCCGACCTCACATCTCAAAGTCCTCTAGCTTGGCAATTCCACTATCCGTAGACGAAAGAATCCAAATGAAATTATTAATGGAAAGAGTATCTACTTGCAATAAACTATTGCACGAAAAATGTATAAATTATTAAATTAAAGCGATTCCTCGCTCTCTCTCTCTAACATGACTGGGTGCTCAGCCTTAGCTGCGTCATCGTCCCCAAGTACGAGAGGGTTAAGGGTGTAATCCAATGTGCATAACAGCCTCAGCACGTATTTACCTTAACATGTACTTACTACTTTCGGAAAGAGGATATGTGAAGGTTGGAATCTATAAATGCATAAATCATTAGAAAATAAAATTATTGAGACTTCCTACGACAAAGAAAGGTGGAGTCATAAAAGTAGAAGGGCAATAACTATATCAGGTAGAGCAATTCAATTACTTGGGCAGTTCGTCGGAAGAAAATAGATTTAGTAGCAAAGACATTAGACGGAGTATAGCGCTATCAAATGAAGCGTTTAGTTACTATTGATACGTTTATGAACTGGAAGGTAGAAAGTTCCGTGCACATCTAAAGGAGTTTATTCACTTTTACTTAAAATTACCTTAACCGGTAGATTACCTTAATAATAATACTAGTATAGTAAAAAACTTAAGGAATAGTGAAAGAGCTAACCCACATACATTTCTCGGAGCCAAAATTAAACCGAGATCCGGTAATTCTTTCCAACATCCATGATATACCGTCCTGTTTCATCCCTCAGCATCGCGTCATTACACATATCTCGTCGTTCCTCACACCACGCGAGATCGAACTAGGTACAGTCACTATTCGACCTCTCCGCTTTTTCCTTTCTCCGAACACCAGCTGCAGAGATGCGACCCTTCCCAGCGGGGTACCTATCCGGGGTCTGACAGGAGCGACCGCTTTGAGACGGGGTGACGGGTAGCAAGCAGTAGGTAAAGAGTGCCAAGGAATTCACAGGTAGCGGCCGTACGCAGATGGCTGCCTTTGATTGGGCCGATGACTGACGAGAGTTAGCATGCCGGAAGAAAAATAATGAAAAAAATACAGAACAGCGGTTTGTCCACATCTACGTACTTCCTTGCGAGTCGCCTTATGCTCGTGTGGCAGGGGATGTTATGACAGCTTGAATCAATGACGGGGATGATAGGAGAAAAGGTCACAGAGAAAAGGACTAAAGGATGGTGTGTTTTGGCAGATTATTGGCAGGCCCTGTTTCTCTAGCAGCTAAGAGCGGTGTGAAAGAAGAGGCACCTACACCATTTCAATCAGAAGGGCAAATTAACGTCCTCCGAGTCAACCGTGGTACACGTGAGATTCGATTCTTCCAAGCAGCCTAAGCCGATTACTAAGTTGGTGATTACTCACCCCCTGCCACACACCCCTGAGGTGGCTTGCAGGGTATTTTGTAGATGTAGATGTAGAAGCCTTGCGACTCGATTCCTCTTGCCTCGTTTGGTAATTTTTTCCTCCTCCAGCAACGTCTTGCGTCTCTAGTCAGCTCTATAAACCTCGGGAGCTCTAATAGCTAACCCATGCCTGTCAATAGATCTAAGTTCGCACGAAACATATTTTAACAACACGAGCGGCTTCTCTTTGCATTTTGTTAGGTTTGCAACAGTGATTACAGTAATCACCAAGCGAATAGACTTTATTCTTCGACCATTAATGTTAAGCAGATATATTTTTACGCTTAGCGACTGGCCTATTTTTACCCACTCCAACGACCCCAACGAAGGGAAAAAGGGCATAAAAAACTTCACCAGGGCCTTTTCTATGACTATTCCCATGATCCTCGTCGGGCTAACCTAAAATTCTTTCCGCAAAAAAGTCTGGCAAACCTTTCCTCGTCCCCTCGTCAGAGCTTCTGTTCATTTTGCAGTTTTTAGGACGCGTATAGCTCAGCTCAGTATCAACTACTAAGTTTTCCACGATTCATACGGAATGAGGTTTGTAAATAATGCTTCAAAACCTTCCAAACATGACATAACATTGAAAAAGGTTCGACAGTGTCGGGCGATATATGGTGGAACAGCATTTTAGTACTTAAATAAAACTACAGTAATTGTACTGTCCACTTAAATTTTAATGTAAATAATACACAACACGTTTTATTTACACAACACATTACACAATAGTTTATATACACAACATGTATTATTTACATTAAAATTTAAGTGGACAGTACAATTACTGTAGTTTTATTTAAGTATTGAAAAAGGTGTTTCCAAAAATACACTGCTTCGTTCGAAAACATTTAAAAGACAACAATAACGAACCTTCAGTAAACATTAATGACGGTGAGATAATTTTTAGCTAATTCACGAAGTTAAGCTGATTTTTCTGGTGCAATAAAAATATTACAGCAAATTTGAGGAGATACCGTATTTTTCCCATATCTTGCATCAACTTGTAAAATGATCTCACTGGTAACAAACTCTTTGAAATCTTTAAAGAGCGTAAATTTTTGCATAAAAACCTCGAAATTTCATGAGAGTTGAGTTCCCAGGATATCCAGAGGTAGATGAAACGACCACATCGCTCTCCAAACCACAGATAGCATATCTAAGAGGGAAATACACATTTTTTGTGCAAGGTGGCACTATTGGGACCTCATTAAACTATAAGTATGTTCATAGAGACAATGTAATTGTGTGGTGTACAAATCATACAGCGTTCAAAAAGCTTAAAAGTATATCAACTAGTTACAGTTAGAAAATTAATGATAGATTTGAGCACACAAAATCATTAATACCACCACCGAGTTTTTCATGATCATTTTTGAGCAATTAGTATCTAGTAGACTCAGACTGTTCAATAAATAAAATTATCAACTAGTTGATGCACACCAGTCCATTGATATATGGGTCATTCCACCTCAATTCAACAAACGTTTGTCCCTTAGGGTCTCAGATTTTGATAAAAATTGGTGTATGGGTACAATATTAACTCAAACTGAATACCCTCAAACCGTTTTGTGAAAAAAAAAATTTTGAGTGAATTATGCATATTTTAATTTTTTCGCATTTTTAGCAAAATTCCGAGCCTTAAATCATATTATCACTTATATATCCGCTTGTAATTGTCATACAAAAATGACTAATAGCTTTTATTAAAACTAAATGTTTAATAAATGCAAATATATCAATAAAAAATTATTTACTTCTATACCCTATTGTTGTAAATTACTAATGTTTAAAAAATTGTTGCGTTTTTTATAAATATTTAAACATTTACAATTTTCTCTCGCGCGGCCCGTCAGCTCCCCATTTGGAATACATGCAGCAGACACGCGATGCAAGCCTAAACATTTCCCTAATTGCTCAAGGTCGTGGCTATATGAGATAAAAATATATTATAAACTATGAATGTTAACAACAATGGTTATTTGTTATGTTAAATCGATTTTTGCAGAGAAATTTTCCATTGAGCCCCACTTTCTCTGCGCGAAGTTTTTTCTAACTACTCCGACACAATCGATTGAAAACTAACGAGAAAGCAAAATCCTTGTATTTATAACAAATGTAAAATGGCTAAGATAGCATGCTTTCCGTAAACATATGATGTCCTACCTTGTAGGAAGGGGTCCTCTCGGAAATATTTTATTTGAGGATCCTGTTACTCCTGCCTGCAACTACAGCTGAATCCTCGTCCCTTGCTGGACGAATAGTGTCTCTTCATTATAACCTCTCCATTTGATTCGGGTATTGCTGCATGAAACTCCCTAATGCCTGGTATACTAACTACCTGACGAAATATTTTCGCAAGTACATCGGAATATTTTCCAATTTCTTCTTTCTTTGCGTAGCCAAAATCCACTCCTAAAATATGATCTTTTGCCCGTTTAAAGAGTTCTTTCTATAGGTGAACGTATTTGTTTTTCGTATGGAAGCTGAAGACTTGCTCTTGCTGCTAGTATTTTCTAAGTTCCTCCCAGTCCGTCGCTTTGCCCTTTACCATGCGATGTAGCAAAGAAATGCCATTCTGCAGAGACTGTGAAATCTTTCCTGTGAAGAGATAAGTTCTGAATGTTATACTTGTTTTTATAATGAGCAGCTGCTCCATCTGAATAATATTTTTCTTTTTGAAGCTTCGGAACTTTCAATTGCAAGAATTTAAGGAGAAGTTTTTGAAAAAAATGTACAGTTGATGTTATATGCTTCAGGCTGTCTGATATGATTACGAATTTCAATGGGATTACATTATCCTGGACTTTAGGGCTCTAATAGCAAGCAAAGAGGTGAACTGTTGCTTGGTCGTTATTCCAGTGCATACCTTGCACGCTGCCCTGTAAAACGAAAGCGTAATTTTCTGAAAAATCTGCAATGGCGAGAACCTGCCCCACTTGGATGTTATGCTTTACATTTCTAAGAAATTCAGATTGATTTTTAGCAATGTAGTCATGTGGCTTAAGTTTCTGTACCTAACTGTTTCAATAAAAGTTTCAAGAAAGTTATCGGTAGATTTTGTAAAACTTTTTGGGAGCAACGGTTAGCTTGCACCCATTGGTGGTAAGTAATGCTATCAATTAAATTTCCATCAAAGTGTTCTTCTACTGAATTCCGAATTTTGCTCGGCCCAGGGCAGTTTTTACATTCGTTCAAATGGCATGCCTCGGACGCAGGGAAACACATCATTGCTGACAAATAGTCTTTATATGACAACAACGGCTCCGTGTTATCCCCTAGATTTAGTGGTGACAATCTTGCACCTAAAATCATTAATTTAACATTTTGATGCACCAGACACGCGCATACGGTATGAGTTCCTGATGCTCCCGCAAGAACGCACTTCTAAGGTCTGAGCTCAGCAAATTTTGAAAATGAAACAGTATCTTCGGGATATTTTTCCTTAAATTACAAAATATCACTTTCAAATTTCCTAAAATTAGCCTTCTGTTTATGTGTTCGTTTTCCATTGTCACTAACGCCGATAAAGAGTTTTCAATCGACAGTGTCAGAGCAGTTAGAAAAAACTTCGCGCAGAGAAAGTGGGGCTCAATGGTAAATTTCTCTGCAAACATCAATTTAACAGAACAAATAACCATTGTTGTTAACATTCATAGTTTATAATATATTTTAACTCATATAGCCACGACCTTGAGCAATTAGGGAAATGTTTAGGCTTGCATCGCGTGTCTGCTGCATGTATTCCAAATGGGGAGCTGACGGGCCGCGCGAGAGAAAATTGTAAATGTTTAAATATTTATAATAAACGCATTAATGAATTAACACTAAATTTTATTTATTGAGTAGTTAGCTGGATATGTTTAGATTACGGAAAAAAAGTTTCGGTCGATTCTGAGATGGAGTATTTGAGAAAAGTTTATTAACAATTTTTTAAACACGGGCGGCGCGAGAGAAAATTGTAAATGTTTAAATATTTATAAAAAACGCATTTATAAATTCCTACTAAATTTTATTTTTGGAGTAGTTAGCTATATATGTTTAGATTACGGAAATAAAGTTTCGGTCGATTCTGAGATGGAGTATTTGAGAAAAGTTTATTAACAATTTTTTAAACACGGGCGGCGCGAGAGAAAATTGTAAATGTTTAAATATTTATAAAAAGCGCATTTATGAATTGCCACTAAATTTTATTTTTTGGATAGTTAGCTAAATATGTTTAGATTACGGAAAAAAAGTTTCGGCCGATTCTGAGATGGAGTATTTGAGAAAGGTTTATTAACAATGTTTTAAACACGGGCCGCGCGAGAGAAAATTGTAAATGTTTAAATATTTATAAAAAACGCATTTATGAATTGCCACTAAATTTTATTTTTGGAATAGTTAGCTGGATATGTTTAGATTACGGAAAAAATGTTTCGGCCGATTCTGAGATGGAGTATTTGAGAAAAGTTTATTAACAATTTTTTAAACATTAGTAATTTACAACAATAGGGTATAGAAGTGAATAATTGTTTATTGATATATTTGCATTCAATAAACATTTAGCTTTAATAAAAGCTATTAATCGTTGTTGTATGACAATTACAAGCGGAGATATAAGTGATAATATGATTTAAGGCTCGGAATTTTGCTAAAAATGCGAAAAAATTAAAATATGCATAATTCACTCAAAAATTTTTTTTTCACAAAACGGTTTGAGGGTATTCAGTTTGAGTTAATATTGTACCCACACACCAATTTTTATCAAAATCTGAGACCCTAAGGGACAAACGTTAGTTGAATTGAGGTGGAATGACCCATATGAAAATGGGAATGGGAGGGAAAACCTAAGAAAATACAATATTTGAATGCCGATTATCCCAAGTCTCAATCTCACGAGTTTCCGTGTTACCCGAAAGACATTTAGTTAGTTCACTACGTTTTTAAGCCAGCTATGCATTCAATTTAATTTTTGGCTGCTTTATCTGAAGGTCACATACTTATTTAACTTTACTCAACATATATTAGGAGGATGCCATCCCTGCAGATATTTTGTGGTTTATATGCCAGATATAATTGAACACAGGAATGCTGTACAATGCATCTGGACAATTGACATATATTATTTGGGGGAAAAGAAAATTATTTTCTTCAAATCAGTTATTTCTTCGAAGTAATTATCAAAAATATACATGTACATCCACTGTAGCAAGGTATGAAAATAGCGTGATAATCTCATAATTTAGGTTCACCAGACGACCCATTCGTGTTGCTAGGGTTTCCGTTTATCCGAGATCTCAGCCCACATAAAATGGTATACATAATTGAGAAACGAGTCTCTTTACGGCAAAGGTAACGGCAGAAGTTGCAAAGGTACCAGAAAACGAGCGTCAACCTGTTCCCATTAGGAATTAAATGACCCAAGAGGTAATAAAAATCGAGCATATCTCAATACACGCTCGTTTATAATAAAATCATGGAATCAAATATTTATTTACTCATTCAAATCACGTGATGTGGTTTTACTTAAGTCTAGCGCCGGGAAATATCTTAATATGCATCCATTACCTTCCTAAGAGACGTCAGGGTCAAACTTTTAATGCCGTATTCCATCATGCTTTAAATAATAAACGATAAAGTAATAAAAAATAAAATGACTAGCTCAATATGCAAAGAGAATATCAACAATAACTTTTACAATTAATAATAATAATAATATCGACAATTAATAGCTTACTTTGGTAGCAAAACCGACTGCAAAACTAAGATTAAATGGAAAACGTAGGTTTCGGTGAGAAAAAAAGACAAATAAAAATATAAATAAATAATTTTGAAAAGCGTGCAACACTACGTGCAAAAACAACCACAATTAAGGTGGAAAAAAATTCGCTGCGGACAGGATTCGAACCTGCGCGGGCAATGCCCATTGGATTTCAAGTCCAACTCCTTAACCACTCGGACACCACAGCTTGATGGAGAAAGCGCGCTCGCTAGAGTATTTAAAAAAATGCCCTACTAAATTAATGGTGTTTTTAGTGGTAGTAATGAAGTTTATTAAAGCTTTTCAGTAAATATCACTTTGTTACGAGAACAACCCACAGTACACATGACTCAAACTTAGTCATAGCATGTATGAATACCTTTTTTGCTTCCTATATTTCACCTATCTAATATGCAACACCTTGAAATTCACAGACGGCGACGTATTGACTTGTGAGTCTAGTGTTTTTCGAGGAAGACATTCGTATTTTATATTATTTGGTTTCATCAACTTCCTTAAACGAAGTAACCTTTAGTGAAAGTATTTTCAGCAATCTATACAGTGGCAAAAGAATGCTACCACAGTCTTTTTCTTCGTCGGTAGTTTGTTCGTGCGATCACATGATTGCCTTCAACTAGTTTGCAATTTTAATATAGAAGTATGTACTGAAGAAGTACCTATATGTTTAACATAGTACCCTAATTCCTCACGAGTCACAACATCGACTGTTTATAACGAGAATTACATCCTCACAACCACAGTAACTTATTATGCCAAATTTATTTAGAACTTATTTTATAAACGCCCTCCTGACAGATGGTAGAGCATGCACGATAATTCAATTGGCATCATGAATAGGTATCATCCCGGGATAGATGTACCATCCCACAATCCAAGAAGTGAAATCTCTATATTTATTTTAGAATGGTCCAAGGATGCTGTAAACGTTCATTTTTAGCGACATCATTTTGAATCAAGGAACGGGGTTGCCCCGTTCTTCATCTGTCCCGACTCTTCACCAACCACATTATTTTCTTTCTTAACTTCATCTTTTACCTCTTCTGCAGGCCCGGGCGACACGGACGACTGCCCGGGGCGCCGTGATTGTGAAAAAATATTTTTTACCACAACGTTTAACTGGTGAATAGATTTAATAAGCGGGGAGGTGGGGCGCCAGAATACTCACTCGTGAAAAAATTGTCTGAAGCCAGCCATGCACTTCTGACCAATCCACTCGCCCGAACATTTAAATCCCTGCTTGGTCAGGGAATCAAAATGGTCATGAGGTATTGCAAGTAGCAAAAATTTGTGATCAAGCTCGTAATCACGATTCCCTTAACAGCAAACACAGCCTACACTAATCGCGATCATGTGAGATACCTTCATACATTATTTTCAAAGAGCACCAGATCCTTGAAACCACGGTCCTTTTCTTTTAGAAGTCAAAGCCCCTGGATTGCCTTCATGTTCACCCCAATAAAGGCGTTCCCCAAAAAACCCACGGGGCACCAGAATAGGATTAAAATCTTTCCGGTTCATAAATATAAAGCTCTGGAAGAATAAGAAAATACTCGAGGCATTCAAAACTGTGCAATATCTCCTCTGAAAACCACACTGCCGCCTTTTCTACTGTGCATCATTGCGTTAGTATAGTAGGAGATAATAATAGTTTTTTGTTTTCACAACCCTTACAGAAAGTTATCATTGATAAAATCATAAAGAAAAATCATTGGCTATGATTTTTTGGCGTATGATGTTGTGGTGAAAATAAAATCATTGGGTGAATGATAATCATCTGGGAAATCATTGGTGACATGAATGAAATATTATTCCTGATATGAATGATATATCATTGGTGACATGGATGATAAATCATTGGTGAGATCCAATGATTTATCATTGGGAGCTAGCCATACAAAACAGACCATGTACAAGATAATTGCATTTTAATTAATAACACTTACTTGACAACAGAATAGAATTACAATATTCACACCACATCTGCAACAGGAGGTATGTCCTGCTGACCTGCAACACGTACTTCCTGCTTCAGACTGTCCTTTATCTTAATCTTAGCATATGCACTATCGCACTTTAATCTAATAGAATCTTCCATCAGTTGTTTATTACTCTTATTCTCAGATACTGGCTTTGGAAACTTATATTCCACAAACGCTGAAAAAAGAAGCAGATCAGCTACATATGTGTCTCACTATGCTACTGATTTGTAAGTTTTGGAGTTGATTATTTTTTTAAACAAACCTAACAAGTCTGAAACCACTTCTGAAGGCAGTTGATTTTTCATCGTTTGAAATGGTCAAAATTAATTTTTTAGGTAGCAAAGCTACGTAGCGGCAACGTAGATGTTACGTATACCATCTAAAGGCATTGAAGAGTTTCGTATTTCCTCTTCACATTCATTCTCGGACTTTCCCATGCATTCCCTCATCTCAATTGCACTCATTTAATTCAAAATCAAGGTTAAAAATACAGATTAAGTTTTTCCAATGCATTGATGTTACGTAGCATCCACGCATACGCTACGCATACGTGCAACATGATATAAACGGTCCCTACTGCTACCTATGCTACCTAAAGACTGCGTAACACGACGTAGCTGTTCTTACGTACGTACTTATATCCTCTGATGCCTTTGAAACTGTTCTGCGCAAAACAAATGAATGCGTGGCTCTTTATCTATGTATGATTGGTAGGAAGTGTGTTTTAACCACGTTTTAACATTCTGCCCTACTGATCCCCAAAAATGCTGTTTCCCTCTCGTTAATCTACTTGAAAGAGACTAGTCATTGCGATTGTATTTGCTTATTGGTCTAGCGCTGTTTGCAAAAAATATTATAAAATATACATATGTTTAAAAAAAATCTACATTGTTAAGTTATTTAAAGGTACAAATCAGCATGAAAAAATATCATTGCCCACTGAATGATTATCGCAGCTAATGAGGTAAGCTGCCAATAATAACATTACCCAGCATTCTCATAACCTAAACAGAGAAGATGGCTACAAACTTCCTTATACGTGGAAAAGACTTTTGAAAAACTAAAGTATTAATTAATCTTGCTGTAAATAATAACCTCTTAAGTTTGTTTATTTATTTTTCATTGTTGATTTAGAATGCCTGATTAATCCGGCAGAATAGCACGGCGAAACCGTTGCTAAAAAAGTTTAGTTAAATCGTAGAAAACCAAAAGAAACTTACCAAAAATGAGCCAATGATGTTCACTGCCAATGATAGTATTATCCAAAATCATTGGGAACCAATGATAAAATCTGCCAATGATATTGACTGCCTATGATAAAATTACAAAACATCGGAAATTAATGATCATATCATTGAATATCACTGGCAGTCAATGATAAATCATTGATTAATCATTTTCAACCTAATGATACTTATGTGTGAGGGAATGCTTTGGGGAAAAGAGTTGAACTGGGGGATGACTATCATTTTTATGGGTTTTACGGAAAACATTTTTGGAACCTTGACAGCGCTAACTAAATTTGCTGAACATCGTCATTTATCGTCGTTCTCCTTTGCAACAAGTGAAATTATGGATCGCAAGCAGCGCACATCGCACCCGGCAACCATCTCACTAGTGATTTAACATATTCTCAAAATCGATTCTCATAAGCTATTCCAGTTTGTTAAGAAGAAGCTTCAACAAAATGGGAAAAATGACAAACCTAACGGAGTAAAATATCTTAGTCATTGATAAATTAACTGACGGGAACGCAATTTTCGTCGAGGGAGAAATGATTGTGAGGCCCGGAAGCGAAGCACGATAAGTTAGCGCAGTGGATAGAAATGAGTGGAGGACGTTGGGATGATACACACCAGAGAGGAATCTGAGAGTAAAGAAGAGAAATGCCATGAGTGTGGATAGCAAGGGGGAATTGAAAGTGACTGTGAAAGATGCTTAGGGGTGGCATCGGGAGAGGTCCCGTATTGTGGTTTGACAGGTACGCACAAACTATATGAGACCGCCTGGCGGCTGGTAATCTCCGGTTGCACCGGTGGATTGCTTCCTTAACTCAAAGAAATATTTTTGGACGCACAAAAAAGTAGCATGAAGCGCCTGGTTTTAATCATTCCATGGATTTCTCCAGTGATATCCATGTTATAAGCGGTAAAAGTAGGAGGGATAGGGTTGGGTGTAAGAGAGTACTTATTGAAAGTATGTCGATTAGATACCTCAATAATGGACAAGTATGAAGGAAGCAAGTCTTCTTGGTTTGATTATATGGAGAGAATGGATTAGAGCGGACTGACGAAACATATTTATAACATTAGAGTTATTGTGTGTGATGGAAGTGCGGATAGGGCATTATGTAAGCTTTATAAGCCTAACATTGAGAATTTAAGCCCCTTTGACTCTTCCATTCTCAAAAGGGAATACTATGATGGGTATGCATGAGGGTATATATTCATGCGAAGCAGTACTTGATAGAAGACCTTTTAGTGCAGAAGGATACTCATTATCAGTTTGGTCCGCAGTCCACGATTATTAGGTTTTAGGAATTCGATAGAGTTAGACTCAACTTTGTGACACCTCATCGTTACACTAAAGATAAAAACTATAAAACTTCAAAAATATGTTTAATGAACGAATGGTTTCTCCCAACAGTGGAAATAATCCGTATAGTTTTGCATCCAATATTGTGTCCACTGTTGAATGAAACTTTTTACACAATATAAAAAAATCTGTGAAACATTATGAAGTTTCTATCTTTTTTGTAAAGTTTTATGAGGATAATTCTTCATTTGAGATAATTTTAAACAATTTCATGCCTGAATATAATTATAAAACAATAAAATAAAGAAAACATCCAATGACAACGGTTCCATCTTATGATGGAGTAATGTTGCAAAAATGTATTTTTTAAATAGTTACTCGTGTATGTTGCTGTTCACGCTGTTAAAGACAAGTAGCGCGTTATCGAGCAAGAAATTAATGATTTACAAAAATGATTTGAGGGAATCAGCACCAAAGTGAAGACAGTTGAATTATTACAATGCGATATTAATTAGTGCGCACCATTTCTTTTAATCGGTATCTCTTACAACTTTGAGCAGAATTTTTTCCCGAACATTTTTGAGGTTTTGACTCGATATTTAATCCAGAAACGACTCAATTATCATTATTCAAAGTCATTAATGTAATCTGCTGGTAGGGTTTTTGAGTGCTTGAATGTGTGACAGTGGTAGAAAAAAGAAATCATCTAAAATAATAAAACTTTTCATCTAAACTGCGGGTATTCTTTTATTGTACTTTTTGTGTTTGGTGTATCTTCCTCTGGTGTTTTTTTAACATCGACGCATTTTGATGATACCGGGAATAGCCACGGTATAACCGCAACGGAGTCATCAACTAGTTCACCGAAGTACAAAAATTCCAAAGAGGATAATTAACTCGCCTTGACCTGGACTCGTACCCGCATCCCTCGGCACGATATCGATGGATTCGGACTCGAGTCTCGGTCATGGCAAATTAATTATCCTCTTTGGAATTTCGTGCCCTTAATTTATTTCAACCAGTGATGGAGTTCAGATACGCGGTCATCAAAAGTCATTCTTCTTGAGCAGGACTACTAACGAAAACTATAGGTATAGAGTTTTTCACGGTGAGGTTATTTTATTAAAATGGAACATACAACACAAAATGTGTTTCTTTAAATATCTGTGATGTATTGCAGCCGGAAAAAAACTATCTATCCATTTCATTTAAATAATTTTCATTGTATTTGGAGATATCATTTAAATACTTTTGTCTTTCTGAACTTCTTTGTAAAACTTTCTAAACTTTGTAAACTTCTTATTTAATTAGATACAAATTTTACAAATATATATATATATATATATGTCATTGCACAATTAAGGATTTTATGGAACAACTTATGATAATGTCACACTTTCTTTCAAACTGCCTCAAAGAGGCACGCAATAGCAGTGACAGGTTAAGCGAATCAAATATCCTTTGTAAAAAGCCAGGTGGACGGACGCCGATCCATCTTAAGAAATCAACTCAGCATGGGATGAAGGAAAACATGGCCAAGTCAGGTGTTTTACACCTCAGTCAATTCATCGTAAATAAGAGCACTTTCATCATCATCAATTTTTCCATCAGACATTCGGCGCGTGCGGTGATTTGCGTACATATATGGATGAAACTCGCCATATCACGCGACCGCAAGAAGTTTAAACCCGAAGGTCACCAACTTTAGTATTCTTGAATTGCCCGGTTGAATATGAGATTGAAGGGAGTTCAGAAATGATTTTCTGACGCAAATTTGATGTTATTTTATGATAAATGAAACTGCTGTTATGTTATGGAGGTTTATGATCAAAAGAAATTAAATCTATGGCGCAAAGGGGAATCTCCTGTAATAATTTGGTATTCCAATTCGTCGGCTTTCGTTTGATCGTTTTCATTCAGTATTTTCATACCCAGAGGGGCATTATTTTAAAAGATAAAGCTAAATTACTGCAAAAAGCATAACTTTAAAGTATAGGGCCAGATTAAAGACGGAAACAGCAGAGATGGAATTTGACAATGACCTTATAATAGTACTAGCTATGAATTTTAGGTGCTACATCTTCAAACATTATGAGACTATAAAACATACGAGAATGCGAAATACATGCTGAAAGGGGAGTTCGAATCCATGATCTATGGCTTGACAGATAGTGCATACCTTACCTTGCATAGTTACCCTTAGCTTTCTCGGTCCGAAAGCACTTAACTTACCAAATTCTTGCAATCTTTTTCGCGCCATGAAGTTATCATTGGATGTTCACAACCCAATTAGCTCAAAGGCTGTTGTTCCGTCATTGCAATAAAAAGACAATCTCAGTGAAAAACATGCAGTGAGTAATTGCGATGGGTTAATATTAGTCGGAGATGCGAAACACCAAGGAAATAGTCATTTTCTGCGAAAGACGAAGGATATCTTTAACCACCTTTCCTGAATTTAAGCTGGGATACTAACCGAAATGAGACGAAACTAAAATAGCAGTTATCGGAAGGTTTTTTGAAACGAACCCTTTCGATGCAACCAAATGAAAATAGAACCGACGAATTCGATCAAAGCTAAAACAGTTAACAATTAGGGAAACGTTTTGGATAAATAAATTCTGTTTGGAACGAAATAAAGCAGTCCATTTCGGGTTCTTACATTATGTACCCATACTGCTCATTAAAAATTTAGGGACTGCAACAAATTAAGACGGTTCAGCTTTTCCAGACAGACACCATACCCGATTGACGTAAATCAGAGTCGGTTATAACAGCTCAGGGCTCAAAGGACGAATGTCATACAGGCTACACCTACTTTAGCCGGTTTTAGTTTATTTTTCATTCCATTAATATGCAGCAAACCGTGTTCAAGCATAACTAAAACTCTTCCATTGAGGCTTCTTTCAATTTACTATACTTCTCTGAAAAATGTCCGCTTCTGAAATGAAAATTGCTCTTCGAAATACCGTTTATCTTCCAAACGAAACATTTTCAACAAAAATAATAATTCACTCCGAGCTGACGCGAAAATAAATAACTCATAAAAATTATTTCTACAAAGGAAACAGCTTACGTCAATCCCTACCTCTATTATATGGTGCCATAGATTTAATTTATTTTCCTCAAATACCTTCATAGCATGAAAGAAGTTTCAATAATCATGAAAGACATAAAAACGTCCGAAAATCCATTTTGAACTCTCAAAAAGCTACTGTAAAGTCTATTATGCAGAACACACAAAACCATGTCCTGAATGCTTAAATACCACACGGTTAAGATTAGAACCCACTACCTTCAGGCAGAGCAAACGTTGGAGTTACATCGCTACTACCACTGCCAGAACAAGTCAAAGAAAAAATTGTGTTTAATTTTGGTTCACATTTCTAAGCTTAATTTTTTCTATGATCTTATCTCTGGATTCCAAGCTCCTCAGATACGATCATTTCGACGCCCAGTCAAGAATTCTTACCGCGAGGCTTTGGTTCGGAGAATCACCAAGTCTATAAAGGAAAGGTGACCAAACATGGAGAAGCGGAATACAATGAGGGACTGTGATGGGTTCAGCAAAGACGGGAGGGTGGGGAGAAGGGGGTTATCTCAGAGCCTCCATTTACCCCTGCCGCAGAGTAAATTTGAAGTTTCGTTGCCTTAAAGAGATAGGTACCCGCGTCTTAAATGGAACCCACGTCTCGGTATTTTTTTAATGGATGAAGGAAGAGTGGGACCCGAAAAATTTTAAGGGCAACCCATTGAAATTCTCAATAAGTGTGTTGAAGGTAGGCTGGAAAAAGGGGTGCAATAAAACGAGAATGTAACGCAATTAAAAAGCAGGCGCGGAAGGAGGGTGCCAAAATAAGGAGAGACGTTGGCGCGCTAAAAAATCCTATGCCGATAAGTTGAGCAGACCATAATCTTGCGGCACTAATGCGGAGTGAATTCCTTACCATCAACAAAATAATAATACTCTTTTGCTCTCTTACGGACGCGTGCCATTACATGCCGTCTCTCCTCAACACTCCCATTTAAGCCGACCCTCGATTCGCTTCGTGAAAGGCGTCTTTGACGTCACTATTTAAGATTTTTGATCTTTCATGAAGTGATCATTAAAAGCTCGGTAAAAGGGAATGAAACCACAGGGCATGGCGCGTGCGTGGATAGATATGTGGTATTATTGATATTACTCCGAGGGCTTTGTTGGTATTCCAATTATTTGTGATGCTCTCTTAAATGAATCTTGGAAATGAGAAGGATGCATAAACTTTAGCTCAGCTCCTCATCGTAAACTTATAATTCTCTCGACTGGTGTATTAATTTTTCTAATATTATTTTTTTAATGATATAAAGGGATTGGCTATCAAAGAGACTATCCTAGACCTAGGATCTTCGTGGTAATTTGCAATTATCATAGACCAATTTTGAGTCTCATTCTCCATGTTTAACCTAGTTGACGTACTGTAATTGAAACTATAACGACATGAATTACCTCCAGGTAGAATGAAGAAAAGGATGCACGTCTACAAGAATATGAAACTTACGCTTGAGAGTAACATTGAATTTTCCATCAGTTATTAAGTGGGTATGTTAGTGTGGCATCAGATAACTCTTTTGATGATGAAGTTGCGTGTTGTTTAAAAAAATGGAATAATATGTCAAAACATCGCGGGTGACCGGAGTAGCCGAAAACTATTTACATTTTCATCGGAAGCTTTTCAGTTAAAGTGTGCACCTCTGTTCGCCCAATGAAAATTAATTAAGATATTATGAATATTTATGAAAAAATGCGCTTTTTCTTATACCTTCTGATTAAACCTTTCTTATTTTTGTTGATACTAAAACGGACCGCTTTCAGTTGAAGATGTATGGCTCCAAGGGGGCAATTAACACTGATCCTCTTCACTTAGCCACTGAAACTATACCTTGGTGGATATGAATTTCACCGTCAATTTTCTACAACAGTGCGCATAGTTCAGCATAAAATATTAATTTTCTGGCTGAATTAGCTTGCTGAGTAACCTTTTCAAAATTAATACCGGGCTGATGAACTTCAAAATCGGCATCGGCGTCCATAATTAGAAAAAAAAACTCTTTAACTTTTTCACAAATTTTAATATTTTGTACAAAGTATCGCTGACTTTCAAAATCATCAGGTAAAATAATGAGATAACATATGCGTCGAATTACTTTGGAATTACGGAGGATGTGGTCGAACATTATGACTTTGGCACTGGCTGGAAATCAAAATATGTTCTCGGAAATTTAGGGCTGATGCATTAAACATAACTCCATGACCATCTCATATGAAATACCCCGTTTGATTAATAGGGAATTTTACGCAGGAAAATGACGACATAGTTTTTTCCTCGCAAACATTTCACGCTTTCTCCCCCTTGTACCTCTCATCTGACAGAGTACCGCGTCATCAGCCTACTTGGGCATTACTCATCGCAATGCTATGCGGGATATCAGAGAAATGTCAGAAGAAACGGTCAAGTCGTGGCACGTGATTTGAATCTAAAGCTCCAATGCAGGAATATCAGGGCCAAAAAATTACATACGTGTGCATCTTCGGATAATCGGCCAATTACATCCGTCGTCTCCCGGTGACTCATGTTAATTATCTATCTGTGAATGAAAACGTAACACCTAGAGAAATGAAGTTATATAAGTACGAAACGTAAGATAAGTACGAAACGAAAACGAAGTACCTGTTTTTCATTTGGAGGTGATTTTCAGCACACTTTTATCTGATACATTGTTAAGACAGCGAGCGGTTGGACGTCATATTTTATTTCAAGTGTTTTGGTCAGCAAGCGAAAGAAAATTGATTTAGGACTGGGTCACCATGCCGAAACGAAAAAGTTCCACGCATAATTAAGATTTATATTCCACCAGTGAAAAATAAACTCCAAGATTTGAGCCTGTTACCGTAAAACACGTTAAAAATGATACATTTTAATAATTATATTGAGGCAAAGGATCGTGTTTTCTCAAGCAGCGATCAGCACATTCGAGCTGAAGCAGCTACATTCATTTATTTACATATATTTAAATTGAATATATCAAGAAAATTGATGACATTCATAATACCCACAACATAAATTATATAACATATGTACAATTCTTTTAATTTTTTTACTTAAAATCGGGAAAGAGAAAATTGTATGAAATGCAGGTATTTCAAATTTCTCTGGTGAATGAGCATTTGTATGATGCGCTTGATAATTTGTGTGAATGCTATCACACATCCAACGACAGTGAGGAAGTGACTGACGTTGACCGCTAAGATCACGCCCTAATTCTTCATCTCGTCTCTTTATCTCTCCATTACCCCTTCTCCCCATCCTCCTTGTGGTCAAGGCATAAGTACCAGCTTCTTACACCTTAACTGCACCTTAATAATGGCAATGAATTGCTGAAGCCGTGGTTGATATGACATTTTAGTCTGGTTAACTCTAATATATCGTTTTGATTAATACTTAGTAAATAGCAAGAAGAGTATAGTTATTGAATTTTAACCTAAGTGCATAAGGGACATAAGTAAGTCCATAAGGGACAAATGATCTACTTTATTTAACTCCTATATAAGCAATCATCTATTGATCGTGTTTGTCCCGTATCAAAATCCCAAATGAAGATGTTAATAGCAGTAAATGAATCCAATGAGACATATCACGAGTTTTGTAAACAAACTCACTCCTGCAATAGATACCAATAATTGTAGCTGCCGAGGTTCTAATCATGAAAAGGAGAAAAAAACTCAAATTTTTAGTCCAAATTGGTGTCGCAATGCTAACACATGAAAACAGGTCGAATAAAAATTAAAATTTGATCTTTTAAGCCATGCTTTAGTCCAAATCTCTCCGAAGGCGTATTTAATTTTTACTTCAAAGTCCTAAAATATTGTCCTGGGTTGAATTTTCCTTCGATTCCCATGCAATTCCGATTTATGACCGAAAATTTTAGTTAAGCCTGAAACAATGTCTTACAAATAAATGGATTGTAGTAGCAATTTTCAAAGCATCAAACATGTTTTGAGACTCGAAAACTAATTAAAAATAAATAAATAAATAAAACATATATACCTACACTCACACACACATAAAAGGAAATAAGAAATGAGGAAAAAGTCACGGTATTTTCTCTACCTAAGTTGTGCGAAAGGCACAGAGAAAGCGGATGGAGTTAATGGCATTTTTACTGGCCGCCGGAACCAAAGACAAATTTGTCATTGTCCGTGGTCTGCTGAAAAATAACGGCAGCAGTAAAACGTTGAGTGCCACCAATATTCCACCCTTCCTCACCCAAGAAGGGGGGTAAAGGGCACGAAAGAGGAAGCTGCTGAGCCAACGAGCCTAAAGACGTCGGGGAGGAAAAAACATTAGTCGCGAGCACAGGAAAAAATGATGTATTCCCCCATGCGAGAGAGGAACGTGCACGAGGGGTAAAAACAAGCAAGTCACCGTGATCGGAGCCCAAACGATCCACAAATCCCTCCAAATCCATCCCTCCCCCCTCACAAATGGAAACATTTATCTCTTCCGAGACAGGAGACGGCGAGATGACGGGCACTACCGAAAATCGACGAAATACTTCACTACCGAAATTGAGCTTGGGGTGGCGCTGTGGTGCGAGGGACGATGAGGTGTTTCGCCGGGTCAGCGGGTGAGTTACCGGCACGCCCTAACGGAGGCGATTTTTATTTTGTCAAAACTTAGCTCGGCTTCGTTATATGCTGCGTCGCTTCGAGCAGGCCGGGGAGTGAATGGTGGTATAATAGTGGAGGAAAAAAGGCAGGAAAAAAGGAGTAAGTCAAGGTTGTTGTATCCTTAATTTGGGTTTACACTGACGAATTTATTGCGCAAGTTACATTGCAGCAAGCAAATATTGGTATAAATTGCAGGGTTAAACTGCTCTGCAGTTGAAATAGTGCAACAGTTTCCGATTTTTGAGCCAAAAACGATGCATTAAAACAAAAAAAAAGAAATTGATATTTACTAAACAATGGTAGTTCCGGTAGTGTTTTACGTAAGCTAGACCTCGAAAGATCATCACAGCAGATGAAAGGACTTTTATAAGAAGAAGAGGTATTCCGTTTTCTAATTCATTGAAAATACATCTAAATACTTCGAAATACATGAAAAATCATTTTCTATTAAAAATGAGATTGAGTACGAGAAGTTTTTCGAATAAATTTGTATGACACTTACATTAATAAATATATTTTAGCATTTACAAATAATTTTTACCAGTATATTTTATTATTTAAATAATTGTGGTAAACAAATATTTTTCTGCAAAGAAAACACCTGAAAAAGCGCAAGGAACTGTCTACGCAACCTTATACATGAAGTGAAGATGCAGAGGAAGGAAGGTGGAGGATTTTCTAGTTGATAACAGAAGGCGAAGGAAAGTAGAAGAGAGTTATAGAATGTCTCGGGCGTCGTTTGGTTGAAATGTTTAGCATTTTCATTTATTCATTTGTTAGCTCGTTACGTGTAATTAAGTAGACGGGGTCTGGTGGCACAGCTTTTATTATCCTCTTAGCAGCATATCAAGAATCTTACTTAGCATTAAAATTACTTAGCGTTAACATTAAAATTACGTGGCATTAAAATTAAAATAACATTATTGAAAGTTAGGATCAGGATCAAACAGAATTATTAGGAAAGTGCAGCACCACATCATTTCTTAAATACATTCACCCAAATTGGGAAAGAATCAAATAAATCTCCACGTAATTTATTTCATTCTAAAATTATTCTGCTTAACATTGTGAGTATTAAGGAAAGGCTTTATGGTCAACTGACCATAGTTTTCGTACTATGTATGTTCCATTATTAATATACCTATGAACAAAGGTACCATGAACCTTGATGATGATGAATGTATAGTACTGAAACCATGGTTACAATTTTAAAAGCGTGGAAATAACTAGGTCTTTTTAATTGCTCAAAATGTTGAAAGTACCTAGAAGAGGAAGAACGGAAGAGATATGGAGAAAAGGAAAGAGGGGAAAGGAGAGGAAGAGTGCTTGAGCGAGGCGACGTGGTCAATCGCCGGGGCCACACTAAACGAAGGCATATGGTACCCCATTAGTCCGTCTCCATGGAGCCGTATATGGCACGACCGAGGTCGACGGCTCCCCTCAGCCTTCCACCCCCCCCTCCCCCAACCGTCCCACTCCTCCTCCACCTTACCTACCTCCTCCACTTTGGTCTCCTTGTCCATCCCTTCCCCGTTTCATTATCGTCTCATCCACTTCTTTACCTCCTCTCCCAGACCTCCTCTTAACCCTCCCTTATGCATATTTATCCCCGTGCAATTTGATAAACTACTTGCGCTCAATTATTTTCTTCTGTGAGAAGCATTAAAATGTGACCTTATGGCTCTGGTGTTACTTCTCCAGTTTACATTCTCGAACAAATAAAATGTTCCATACGCTGTAAAAAAAATTGTTTGAGTCTCAAAATCAACGAGAAAATCGTAACTATTTTTATGGTTCGACAATGTAAGTAAATCTCAACAATATTACCGGTGTAGGTTGAGCCATAACTTTTTTTTAGATATGAAGCTATACCACACATAATTTCGGGCTTACAATCTCTCCGAAAATTTAATACTTCTTCATCGTATGCTAATTTATCACCGTGCAATTTGATAAACTACTAGTACTCAATTATTTTCCTCGGAGAGAGGTATTATAATGCTACATTAATGACTCTAGTGTTACCTTTCAAGTTTAAATTATTGATCAAATAAAACCCTCTATACACTGTAAAAAATAAATTATTTTAAAATTCAAATAGAAAATAATTGCTTTTTTGATTCAACTACGTACGTAGGTACTATGTCTGAGGTAGGTTTTGCTATAACTTTTCTTCTATTTGAGGCTGTACATCACATAATTCCTGTCTACAGACCCTCCAAATATTTAAATCAGTCTTCCTAACCTTTTACTGGTCTCTATTTGACCTTATGCATATTACCTACTCCCATGTGATTTAATAAAAACCGAGTTATGAATAATATTTTTTCAGAGAGGTTTCAAGACATCACTCTCACTTTTAAAGTCACAAGACCTGTGGAAAAGTACAAAGTTTTTGACCGAAATGATCCCACTAAGTTCATTTAGAAATTCTTTATGCCTTGGCCTTGCGGTGGGATCTCGGTTCATCCTTTCTCGTAATCGTAATCATTATCCAAAACGCATACCGATCTTGAGGGTTCATGCTCAGAGATACTGTTCAAAGAACGCACTCCATAAATGTAAACTAGTGATTCCAAACACCTGATAAAATTTGAAGAATTGACGATCACGTTCTCACGCTCATGAGTGCAATTGAAAAATGATGATAACGCGAACACACGCGTTATGAAGAACCGTAATCTTGTCCCTGATTTCCTATTCATTGAAACATTTTCAGCTCGGTGAGATCCAGTAATCCCAAGAAATATTAGCGAGGCTAAGACAACACGTTTGCTTTAGCTGTGGCAGAGAGGTAGGCACTTAGGGTCATCCACACTTCTCGAGGACCACATTTTGATTTATTATTGAAGTCCATTCACACAAACGACGATCACTTTGTTTCTCGGGTTTGTCAACTCATTCAAGCTTTCAATCACACCCCATTGGCATGGCAAGCTGCAATGCAAGGACTGTGCAATGCACAGCAGACTTAGTTTCATTACGACACTGCCGCGCATCAATGCGTCCGATGGGTCCATAACTTCGGCCATTCTTTGCATCCACAGGCTCTTTCTTTTCCACACCCAATCTTCGCAGGATTTCCTCATTAGTCTCCCGACACGCTCATTCCGATCTTCATCACTCATCCTAAGCACCGCATCGGACTTGTTGCCCATCTACTCCTCCCTGCAGCCGTTTTCTCCCATATCTCACGTCGGAAGGAAAGAGTGCTAAATTACACAAGTGTGCGTTTTCGTAAAGCTTTTCATAAACATTGCACCCACAGACATGTTCTGTTCTCCACCTCTCTCTCTCCTACTTAATAGCCATTCTCTTTCCTCGACCACATTTTGTCTCTCTTCACTTTTCAGCCGAGTAAATTGTTTTCTTTTCCCATTTTTGCTACTTCATTCGCTTCCACTTTCACTTGTTTTGACTCATATTTGACAAATATTTGAGTTGGGGAGAAGTTTTTTCACAACAACATCAAACGCTAATTAAGCGGAAACAGCCAATAGAAATAAAGAAATCACATTATTTGGACACAGTTATCAGTCACAATCATTATTAATAAAATTTATATAGCATAATTCACGGATTTGAGCTAGTTATGGTAGAAGTACATACATAATTTAAAATAAATACAACAATGCACTTTCCAATTTGGAAACTATTTTACGAACCCCCATCAAAAAGAGGTCGAGACGCGTAATATAATAAGGTTAAAATGAGGAACTTCAATCCACTAGAATACCTAACGTCTTATAAATTAATTAGAGAACTTTTTTGTTAGGTTACAACTGAAGATATAGCTCTGTTACGAAAGCATTATTTTTCTTTATAAATCTGGGTTGAATTGATAAGTGGTATTTTCATGGTTGCATAATTTAACCATTCCATAAAGTAGAGCATGAATTTGAGTGCTCTTAATGTTAATAACAATGTTTTTAAAAACTAGCATTTAGTTTACTTGGCATATCTATCAGGTTAAAATTTCCAGTGGTTCCAGAGATCTGGAACTCCCGTCAATTTTCGCTGGGTAGCTCACCCGCACCTTTGCCTCAAGTATATCTCTCGCAAAAGTTTTCAGCGCAGACCTGCGCGGAAAGGAGGGGAGGTATATGTGGAGGGGGGTTAAGGTAAAGGACGGGGAGAAAGAGAGGGTGGCAACGAGAGATTAAGTGAGGCATGGGAAACAGACTAATTCGCGAAAAAGGCACGAGCCACACACACGCAAGCAAGTGGTTAAAATCACCCATCGCTATGACTTTACCAGGGACACTACCTTGAGGTCTCGTTGTAAATCGAATCGAAATGGGACGGCAATTAGTGGTGAGCCAATTCACTTGTCGATGCTTCTGTGTAGGCAGCAATTTTAGGGGTTTTCTGACTGACACTCCTCACTATAAACATCCTTCCTCTCCACTGCTCTGAAAGTTCCATAGCCCAAGTCGCAAAATGGTCCACTACTCATCGTCAAGAACACTTACTAACGCTAAACCATTACTAACTTCCCCCTCCCCAATTCCCACTCCCACTTCTCTTTCTCCACCTCATTATCCCTCCGTACACCCTCCTCTCCCCCTTTCAAACTCATTTCTCTCCCTCCACTCCCTCTCCTCACCGCCGCCGCTCCCAGTCGCCCTTCTTTTTATTCCACTCATCCATCCTCTCCCCTCGGTGCGATGCCCTCGGTCTTTACACCCATAATCCGCTCACCATTTATTCACGCTCCCTCCCTCACACCACGTCTCCTCCCCCCTCCCTCCCTCCGCCATCGATCTCCAGCCTTCTTAACGACGCGACGCGACATTGTCGCTATCGGACGGTCGTTATAAATTGATTTTGGTGCGTAGTTTCCGTTTGCGTGGACCCTCCCCGGTCAGAGACGTGTCTCGCGCGGGACGGAACGGTAGGGTGCCATAGAAAGGGAGCGACATGAGGAGGTGAGGATATTGCTCGGTCAGACAATTATCCGACATACCAACGTATGGTGGCAGCGAAACATGGTGGCAGTTGTGCAGGAGACTATTTTCAGTGGAAGAGATAAGATGCCACGGTTCGAACTCCGGTCGGTATAGCCATCGCAGAACTTAGTGGCACCCTTCATCGGTGAGTTAAGGGACACAGAATGCGATATACGTATGGTTGAGGTGGCAGATAACGAGAAGGTCTACAGCGGAGACATATCGAGGGGCACATGGCCTCTTTGTCCGAAAATCCTTGCCTGCTATCCTCTCACTGGCGTCAGACTCTTCACAAGAGAATGGGACCAAGTTTTGGTACGCCTAGAAATAAGAACTTCGGTGGACGGGAAGGAAGACAAACGAGAAATTGCTAGGACGATGAGATGCTATGCATGGTCGGTGAAGAAATGCAAAGGTTTGAGGAAATTAGGTGGAAGTAGAGTAGGTGTTTGAAAGAGGTAATGAGGGGCGAAGGGTTGCTGAAGGCTTAAAGAGAGGGGAGGAAGGGGAGGAAGAGGGGAGGAAGGAAGAATGGGTAAGTGGGGAAGGGGAAGAGGAAGAAAAGGTTCCATTGACGGGGTGAAGACAGGTAGGATTTATGTTGCAATGAAGAAAGAACATGCGTAGGCAAACAGACCCCTAGAAGATTATCTCTAGTAGGATGAAAATCAAGACTATTTTTTCTCACATTCATTTGAATTTACCAAAATGGGTATATTACTGTATTCCGTACCTATAAAACTGAATATATGTTAATTTGAACGCTTTAGACTCCCAAATCCCTTGACGAATTTGAACAAAATGTGGTAAAAGTGGGTCTTAGGACCTAAAAGGATTAATGGGTTGAATTGCAAAAGCCTAAGGACCCCAGATTCCCTATGTGGGCCCTAATTTTAACCAACTTTTGCTTCCATAAGAAAAGCGAAGGATTCTTTGCAGATGTTTCTTTTCTCACTTTTTGAATTTTCAGTATTTGATGGCAGAAAGGACTTCATGCGTTCTATTTCCGTAAACACTCCTTTTTTCCTACAACTTGAGTTTCAGGATCCAAAATCGTAAATGTTTGCACTACCTACACAACAGAATTTTTTACAGGCTAGGAAGCATATCATAAACTTGAAATGGGAGCTAATGCCCGATGTACTTACTACTCACGTTAAATAATTATAACCTATAAAACAAAACTACAATGAGATTTTAGTTGGGATATTTTTCACCCCTTCCCCTCCATTTGTGGTTTATGACTGCTACATACGATGTGTATTTTACCACGTCATTTTTGGAGGTTTCATTTAATCTAATGCAGCACGATTTTTTCTTCCTCCTGTTAAAATTCAACGGTCACCATAATCGATTATGAAATAGTACGTTAGGGCCATTGGTGTAAGGATTCAGGGAAGCCTGGTATTCGTTATAACCTCTGAATTTCAGAGCCTCGAAAGTTACTACATAATCAAATTTCGAATATGGCCATTCAAAAGTTGAAATTTGTTGGGACCCCTGTGATGTCACATCCACGGATTTTCTGAGGTTTGACCATGGGGCTATTCTGCATTGCCTCGGATTTCTGAATCTCGACAGTGACGAACTTTTGATTGTCACAGCTCCAAAAATTTCAAATAGGGCCATTCAAAACTTGAGATTTTTCGGGAGATTTGAAGTGAAATCCAAGGATTTACCGAGGTTTGCCCGTGCTGATCCCATACTGAATAAGCCCCGTGTCAAGTCCTTACGGAATAAGGTCCCTGGCTGGCTGGTAGCCTCTGCCTTTTCCTCCTCCACCTCCCAAAGTCCTCCCCACCCACCCATACCCTCCCCCAATGCCTCTCTCTCCTGAACCGTCTTCCACCGAGTCGCGCTACATGATTCTCCACTCTATTTCTTTTTTCCTACGCTGGCGTTTCCCCTTACCTATATCCTCTTCTCTCATTCTTCCCAGATAAGCTGCATCATATAAGGCGTGTTTACTCTCTCTGCTCACACGTTGTTTTATTTATAATTGATTTACATTGCGGGCACCACTCAGCTAGCCTCTAAATTACCAGAGAAAAGTCAGCTTCTTTTTTTCATTTCAAAATCTTACTTTCCTAATTAGTGATACTCTTCGGAATTTGATTTAGTAATCGCATGAAGAAGATAGCGTCAATCCTCGAGATTACAATGAACTAATTACTTTAAGCCAATCAATATAATTATATTTGGGCACTTCGTCTATTTATAAAATGAATGGAAAGTCTTGCACAAAATGTTCTCCCATAAAAACTAAACGAATTACAAAATGGTCTCTACTTTTAGAAGCAGGAAAAATTAAATTAATTTTAACAGGTTTCAGTTCACCGTGCTCCAACTACTTATGTCATATATTTCCGGCTAGTACAAGACCTTAACCTTGGGACAAATACAACGTCCATGCCCAAAGTGGGAGTTGAACCAGCAATCCTTGATTCAATCCCTGCCTGATTACAAGCCTGGCTACCGCAGTCGGCAGAATTAACAGTGATTATTACGACAGATATGATGATAAACCTTGAGTAAGGAAAATGTATGGAAAACATTTGAGGCAATGAAAGAGATTAAAGAGAAAGATCTGATACTATCCCGACTTATGCTGTTGATGAAGTCTGATTGGGTTCTACACCGGGTCAAAATCTACATTTATGCCGACATTCCGAAGGATAACCCGTCCATCGCGTTCAGAGCTCCATGTCGCGACTGTAAACCGAACTAAAATTGGAACCCTAGGCCCTGGGTCTGGTGTCATCCAATTGGTAGGCTGCTGACCGGCTTTTCTGTCTTCTTGGATACTCCTCAAAACAGGTTTGAGGAATTGCATAGAGGGTACCCAGAGATTTATGTTGATGGTTTTCTCCGCATGCCGGATTTCAATGAATTCTTCGTCAACCTATCCCGAAATTTCACTTCTGGGGAAACTTAATGGGGTTGAGGACAAGTGCGCAACAACGGGGGGGGGGGCAGGGGGGCATTGCCTCCCCCCAAGCACGATTGTGGGGGGGCTAGCCCCCCCTCATAAATCAGAGGTTGGGGCTCACTTTTTAATGGACACTGCCCGATTTACAAAATCTCTTCCCCCCCGCCATCCCGCTTAGCTAGCTTTTCCAGATTATATACGATTCGGGGGGATGTTGCGCCCCTGGTTGAGGATTTTAGAATAAGTTATTCTTCCTCAACAAATTGACTAATTCAGAGCGAATGCTTAAAATGCACAACCCAATAACATGAAAATAAAGGGAATGGCACTCGGAGGGTCTCAAAAGAATGTCTGTACGAGATACAGGTGAAAATGAGGCACGCGAGGTAGTTATGAGATATAGTGCCGAAGGAAAGCACGAAAGCATTTTATGACAAGTGACATGTGCCTTGTTTTGATAGTCTTTTTTATTCCTTTGAATAATAACCGAATCTAGGGGATGATTTATTTCTCCCTTGTATGGAATGAGAGTAAAGTAAGGCTGGCCAGCCTATGAGACATTGGTCCGCTGTTGTATTCCTGGAGGACAATACCGTTGCAATCACGCTCAGAGCGGCTGAGTGGATTAGTGCTTCAAGGGCGGTAACACGTGTAACAAGATTTTCACCTGTCTATTGCATTGTTTCAGACAAATACTTTCCACGGGATAGGTATTCCCCTACTCATTTTAAAGTAATCTGAGTGGCATTAATACATAAAAGTAGTCCTGAATTATGTTCAAGGTAAACGAAGTAGAAGGATGTCCCCCACTCGGGATTGAAGGTAAACCTAGTAGAAGGATATCTCCCACTGGGGATAGGACCTGACTGGTTCAGTATGCTTGAAAATGATAAGCGAAATTTATTTTCGTTCGGGAACTTTTAAACCACAGATTTTGCATGAAATTTCCGTGATTTATAAAAGCTCCTACCCAAAAATAAATTTAGTAACGGAATAGGAAACCAAAGAACGTTTTTGAATGCGTAAGCCAGTTAGCAAGTAAGTTAAGACGTACTTCTCATGAATTATCTTCATCTAAACGATCAATTAAGTGTATAATCGGCCCTTATATCATCATATTGTATGGTACAGGCAATACTTGAATGTATGACGAAGGGTTGCTCTCATTTTACACTGCCCTATGCATTTAATCCTATATTCACTCCTTGAGCACCAAATGGAGCGAGACCAGATGAAAAATAACTCACCGGCGCCGATTTGAAAGCCATGATCCAAAGCGTTCTTACCTATGTCAGAATACATTTGAAATCATCTTCTCATATCTTTCATATAATGAATATTCTAAATATACTTCAATTCTAAATGAACTCAGAAATTTTAATTCCTTTGAGTAAAGTAGAACAGTAAACGACCATACTGGTGAACCACCGCGCTAAATCTCCCACCGGATCTATTTCACTCAATCAATACCTACGGCACCGTAAAATATGAAATCGAATAATAAAAACCACACCTTTAACTCAAGCGTTTGGATCAAGTGGAGAGGAAAATTTTGAGAAAGACATTAGGGCCTTGAAAATCATAAGAGCGGTCCTAGAAAAGAGGAGGAAACCAGAAACTCCACGGAAAAACTATCAGACAGCATCTGAAAATGAAGAGCTATGTTTTTCGGCCACATCAACTGAATCGACCAGGGAATATTAACCAAAAAAATATGGAAATTCTTCGTGAATAGGGAAACCAAATCACGCTGATTTCCGGATGGAAAGTGAGACATGCAGGGAATGGGAGAGCAGGAAACAGAGAAGTGCAATAGGAAAGCTTTAAATCTAGAATAGAGGCCACCAAGTGATTCCGAGATAGAAATAAAGCTAGCATCCAAACACTATGGACAGCGGAAAGGAGGAGAGCGCAAAGTGAGGGAATGAAGGATTATTGGGCGAAGATAAACGCTGGAAAATTCTGATTCGAATAACCGCGGTCCCAAGTTGGCTAAAATGAATGAAATATGAAGAGCAAACAGCCACTCATTTAAACAAATTGAGACTTCATAATTCGATCTGATTGACGACCACCCTAGAGCTTATTGGATGACTAAAACGGCATTAAAGATATTATGATAGAACTCCACTTTGAGCTAGCTGTGTGGGAGCATTTCCTCTGCGGAGGGTAGGTAATCATCGAATGAATCGCCTTGAAGAGAATTTCCCGTAAGAATGAGCTCCCGATTACCAAGCCAATTCATTCACGTTTCAATTTTTCCTACTTGAGTGAGTAGGCAGCGAACGGAAATCACGTAACGACTTCAAGTAGCGCTCACATGGTAGCTTAATACGTATGGTGATCCAAGTGATGGAAGAAATTCGCTGCGAAGCAAACACGACCGGACCCAATCACTTTTCGAGGACCACCACGATGCCTATATTGAGGAATCTGGTCCTCTCGCCAGAATTCGTTGACCCAAAGCCGGAACTTACCGGAGAGGAGGAGATTTTTGAGGGCGGGCAAATCGAGATCTCGATTACTCCCAATCAGTGCCCCGAGGGCTCATGCCGTGAACGGCCATTTTCGGATAATACAGTCATTTCAAGCGAAAGAGACTGAGACTATTCAACTTACAGACGTTCAAGGTCAGAGGGGAAATTAAACAGGAATCGAAACTTGACTCTGTAACGGGCGCATAAAACGTTTACGATGATGATAGGTGGGACGTCAGGAGTCTGGAGTACCTACCTACCCGAGTTTTTATAAAACAATATATCTTTTTTATTTAATGTATCCGACTTTATTGGGGTGATTTCCTCATAGGTTCTCTCCACGGATTTCATTATATGTCCTTGTATTTTGAGTGACGCTCTTTCTTTATTTGTACACAAGCTCATTTGCTTGTTTTATTTTTTTTGCTCTCATAGCACGCTCCGGATTGCCCTGGAGAAGAGCCAAAGGAGAGAGTTGAGCATCTGAATGTACAATGTAGAGGCTTATGATTCTGGAGTTTAAGTGTCCACATCGGTGGATTTATCTCTTCCTCCAAGTTTCCTCAGAGTCATAAAACAGCAAACATACGTACCCATCACGCCATTCTCTTTCGGGGTGGGCCAAGTCAAAGAACTTAATAATTGCTGTTAGGCCCAAGAAACTGGGTCTCCTTTAATAAACTCTACTTTTGCTTCTGTTGCTTTCATGGATTTCTTCATACATGCTCTCCTATTCTTAATACTCCTAATATCCCTCCTAATGACAGTCTCTTTCATCATATTCACCGATGACTTCCTCGGTCTACCCATTCCCCTCACATCATCCACTCTTCTTCATGAATCTATTTCACTATTCGACTCTCATTCATTCTCTCAACGTGGCCAAACCATTAAAGCTCAGGCCTTTCATATCTGTCCATTACTGGAGCACCCAACTCACATCCTTTCATGACCCACTCATTCCTAACCCTACCCCTCCTAATTTTACCTTCTCTACACACTTCTCAGGTACCTACTTCATTTGCATGGCATATGGCATAAATTTATGTTTATCCTGGCATACGGTATGGTATAAAACAAGGTACGACCAAATTTACCCATCGCGTTGTACTTGAAGGTTTACAGAGAATCGTAATCATTTCTTGCAATGACTATCGGGTCCAGAAAAAGTCTCAACTTATTTAAGGGTTTTGCAAGCACTGGCAACGAGCGCATTTTTCTCGGAGGAATTCAGAAATCTCAATGTGGTTCACCTCACAGAAGTAATTTGTGAACTGAATAAACACAAATGTAAGTCGCGCGTTTTTTATTCAATTGAATGAAAAGTGTGACAGAGATATTGGAAGGATGAACTCAAGAGATCAGACGCAAGGTGACGTTTACTAATGAACCTTGGAATGTTTTCAGTTTGAAATAACATTTTGTTCCACTTCACATCTCTAAAACAGACAAAAGACACAAGTAAGAGCGTCTGGACATTTACTGAATAAAGCAACCTGAATACAATGTGCCATATTGTTGTGATATAAGTAATAAATATATTGTTTACATAAAATGTTTAATACGCTCCAGTAAACTAGTTCACTTCAACTAATAGCCATAGTTGTTAGGCAATTAAGGAGCCGATTAATTCAAAATGATTCCAGCTCCACCACCGGTCTAGACACTATCAAAGCAAAAATAAACTCGCAAAAAACTCGACTCGCCTGCTTGCCTGAGATTGGTAGTTGGATGCAAGAATCGGATGGAAAATAGGTATCGTGCTTATTTCGGCTCCCAGGACTGATAGAGCAAGGCGATTTTTTCATCGGATGCGATAGCACACTTTACAGGTGACGATTTGAAGAATATTGAACTCAGAGGGTTCCATTGAATATTGAATTCCAACCGACATTCTTACACCACCCACTTCTAACCCTATCCATCGTACATTTGACGCACAAAATTATCAGGTACCCCACTCCCACTACAAATAGCCAACTCTTATGCTTATTCTGACATGCCCAGGTTCCACTGCCGTATAACTGCGTCGGGAGGAGATCACTTTAGCACACTGCGTCCTTCGCTTCCCTTGACGAACACTACTAGTTTCCTTCAGGCATTCACAAGCCCTTATAATTTTTTGATCTAAATCATAAATTTCGTTAAAATCCGTTCGTTTTTATCGGCAATCATTGTAAAGTTGCACAATTGTATTTTCTAGAGAGTCTTTGTCGTAAAATCTGTTATTATTAATCAGTGGTGTTGTTTTAGTAGCATTAGTTAGAAAATTAGTGTAATATAATATCAGTTTCCGGGAATTATCAGTTTTTTTTTACAAATTTTCAGTTATATGCTAAATTATAATTTTTCTTTTTTATCGAACATTTGCACCGTAGGTATAAAAAATTGAAATGAACAACAACTTTGTTATACCACAATAATATACCAAATATATACCAAAATAAAATTTTATTACAACACGACCCGGATTTTTACGTAAAATATTCTCTTACTACATAACCGGAGAAGACGTTTTTACGCCAAAACCCGGATCGTGTCCTTTAAAACACATTTTAGTCAAATTATACAGTTACTGTTTTCATTTCTATTTGAATCAATTTCATAAAGTTACACTCGAAAAAAGAGGCAGATATACTTGCTCAAACCCAATTAGGTTCTTTTTAAAAGATCATTTTAGTATACGAGGCCATAAGGTTTTTACCCGAAATTATAAAAAGGGAAAGTAATTTTCATAAATTTGTTTTTTCTCAAAAAATTTGATATCTCAAACGCATTGAATCATTTTTATAAAACGTATGTAAAATAATTAACGAATATGTAACGAGACTTTTTTTCGCTTTTTGTAAATCTTTTGTAACTTTTTTATAATTTTTGTAATTCTGGCAGCACATTGTTCATAATTAAGAAGATGGCCTCGACACAGGTTCATCCTTCAAGGCCACCTTATGCTTCCAATTATTGTTTTTAAGTTGTACTTTCCGATTATGACGGAAGTAATAAATATTATTATGCAAAATCAACTACCAATAAGAGAAAAAAATGTTTCCAATAATTAATTAATAGTTGAAGGGAAAGAGTTTTTTTCCAGATTATGAGACTACAGACATAAGTTCCAAATTGTGTACCATCCGTTACTCAGCAACGTTTTTCATTGCATAATTAATGTTTTTAATAAATTGACAAGAATCGCTGCACATAAAGAACCTTCTTTATTTATAAATTTCCTCTTCAGTGTCGGTAACCATCTTCCTCTACCGCCTCTTTCATATCCATATTCACTCGTGTCCTTAAAACTTCCCGTTTCTATCATCGGTTCTTTTATTTTTTTGTTTCATCACCCCACTCCTCGCCTGTCTCTCGTGTCGTGATAATGCCCTTCAACACGATCGCGGGCCGATGTGGGAAACCCGTTTTCGACAAAGTGCCTTATGTGACCGTCGTCAGTCCCAAGGCCCGGCGAGAGAGTTCAACGTGCGGGAGAGAATCGTTCATCTGAGAAACAAATTAAAGACGAAAGATGCTATTCATTTGTCAGCTAATACGTATAAAAGAGGAATTTTATACCAACTTTTCGGTAGTAAATTAGTACAAAAATACATACCCATCACGCCATTCCCTATCTGGGTAGGCAAAGTCAAAGAACTTAGTCAATGTAGTTAGGCCTAGAAAACTGGATTTTTCAATGATTTCCTCCATAATGCCCTGCCCTTTTCTTACTCTTTTACTCCTATTTAATTCATGCATTGCATCATACATGCTCCCCTATTCTTAAGACTCCTTATATTCCTCCTCTTAAGAGTCTCTTGCACCACATTCACCCATAAATTCGTGGTCCACGCCTACCTCTCACACCATTCATTTCACTATCATAAATCCGCTATCGTTATTCGATTCACATTCATTTTCTCATCGTCGCCAAACCATAGAAGCACACTTCTTGCGTGTAAGTTCATTACTGGAGCGGATTCTGTGCATAGTCACGCAAATCTGCGCAGAGACAAAATCACGTTTTCCGCCTTAAGGTAGGTACATAAGATCTATCCTTAATTAGGATTTCCTTCACTCCCCAATGAAGTAAAATACAAGCGAAAAAAATATAAGTGAAACGAGACGGAAGAGATTATCGTGCGAAGAACTACGGCTCCGTGAGTCTTAAGAAAATAAATCTGTCTTTTCCATAAAAGGCGTACCGTGAGGGCGTGGATTTTAATGAACGAAAATTCTTGTCCAAACGATTTTGGCTGAACTACCAGGAAATTACACGGTGGCCCAAAATAATTAGATAGGCATAAACCATGCCTTAATGAATCGATAGCAAATAAAAGCCTTTTAACTCAGGGTTTTGATTCATGAGAACGTCAAATACAAAAATTCGGCTCGCGTTTGATGTCTGTTTCTCGTCGAGGGTGGATGGGGAGTCATTTCACCTGAAGCAAACCTGAGAGAGAGAGGGAGATAGACAGAGAGAGATCGCATTGTTTATTTTTGTGGACGGCACTTAAATGCGCGGCCTAGCCACATGATTGACCCTGGCGAATATTTCAGCGGTAGCATCACTATATGCGGATGCTCGAGCTTGCTAATTTCTTCCACGACTCTTCCACTTTGTCAAGCCAATTTGGCGCTTCCCGCATGGAAAAAAAATCCTTCGAGACGGTTTTTCAGACTGATATCAAGAATGGACTATAGCCAAAATCTTTGGATTGGTCATGCCTACAACTAGTAGAACTTTGGAAGCCAAAAGAAACGTCATTTTTCTTTTACTCCTCGTGCGTCAGAGAATGATAAAATAAATATGGAAAACAAGACAATATTGTTCAACGAACGGCTGCCTGCTCTAGTAATTGCCAAGAAGATATTGGAGATAACTTCCTGCTGTTTTGTGACATCTACACATGATTCTACATTACTGACTGTTGTCCAAAATTTGAAAAGACAAAACAGAAAATTCTCTCAATGTATCAAAGACAGAAAACTACTCCGGAGATCACTTATGCCAATAAGTTCTTCTCCTTATTTTTTGACACAAGGGGATATTTTGTGTAGATATAAAAATACAAAAATACTCAATTCTAGAGGGATAAAAGTTATCTAAAATTGCTCGTAAATCAGTTTTTATTTACTTATCACTTCCACTTCGATTACCACGATCGTTCGTTGAAATGTATAGCTCAAGGCACATGAGCGTTACGGATTTAAGCTGTGACTTGTACCTAACATTTCATCTACAACTTTTTTAAGAATTCATGTTATCTGAACCTTTTTAATTTTAAATGTATTCATATTACCTTTCCATAATTAGAGCTACAGAGAAAACTGACGACTGTGTTAACCGACAATGATATGAAGCTATTTATTTTGTAGAAAAAAATAAGGGAACAAGGTAACTTTGGAAGTATTTCCATTGAAAGGACTTGTGATGTTGGTGCTGCTTAATATCCAAATTTTGTGACATAAGTAAAATAGTTAACCTTTTTATGTGCATAAGAATAAAAAGAAAAATCTTCTCCAAATGTGGCTTCCAAAAACGCCTAAATGTGACTCAATTTTTTCTAAGGAAGACACCACAGAACTCTGCATAGCGTGCATTGGCATTAAAATAAAAGTTGTTTGAAGTTCGGTAGAAAAAAAATCGCACCATGGGATTAATAAAAGTAATATGCAAATAAATATTTTCAAACGAGTCACCTTGCTCAATGCAATACTCTCTGACGGTGATCTTTTTATTGAGAATATTGTCCACGTAGTAAATTCAAATACGTTACAGTTTCATCGATCATAATTTATCGTTCGTCATTAACAGATACTAATGCAACTCCACAACGTCATATTCAGACGTGTCAGAAAGCACCTCGATCATTATCGATTTTCTATCCACCCATTACCATATTAAGTAGACCGCAACCTGAGAGCATAAACCTGTTGATATGTTGACAGGTCATGCTCTCCCCGACTGGCTTGTGCTAAATAAAGTTTCGGCCGTCGAACAGCGAGCCATCCATTGCGGAAGACATTCGCTTTAGGGATAAAGTGCATTCGCCGCGGAAGAGGAGTGACTTTCTGGGAGCTCAAAAATTTGCATTCTGAAGGAATTCCTTCCGAGTGCAAGTCCCCAACTAACTGGAGGGGACTGCAATCCAGTTTTTTTGTTTCATTTCGCATTTGAATGGAGGGGAAGAGGCTTGATGAAAAGAGGAATAGAGAGAGAGAGAGAGAGAGAGGGATGAATATAGGGAAAAGATCTTGATACAGTGAATTCAAGACGAAAGCAGGCGACTTTTCGGCTTTTCATGCCCATCTTGGAGCAATACCACCATTCGTCCATACCCCGCGCCTCACCTGCATCCACTTCTAGCCTCCCAACCTCGATCCCAAAACAACTCTCACCTTCTAGAAGAGGATGAGAGTAGTAATGAGACAATGTTCTTAAAAACACCCCTATGCAAAAATTTTACAAACTCTCCTTCCAACCCCTTACCCCTAAAATCATTCTTCACCTCTCCCCCAAATTTCATCCCACAGCAGCGGGGGAACCCTTCACTCCCAAAAAAACCGGCTTGCCTGCCTCAATCACCCTCTCCTCCTCCTCCTACGCTACAAAGCCTTCAGCGGAGGCAATCCTCCTCCATTTTCGAGATAAAGTGATAAGTCTAATGGCCGCCGCCAACAGCACCGATCACGCCCCCCCTAGGGAACGCGGCGAAAACTCACAAGCGCGCGCACCAACGAAATATAGCGCGATGCACTCGCACTTGGGACATCGTTGGAATCTCGTCACTTGGCGGCATCATAAAGATGCCATTAGTAAAATCGCTGTTTCCGAACTTTTTACCTGTTCCCTTAAGTCCCTTAAATGCCTCAGCAGTCACCGACTACAGTGCTGGTTTGATATATTAAATCACACCGTTATAGAGGGAAGAGAGAAAATAAGGCTGGGTCGTGACCCCAAGACTGGAATTTGATAGAAATTTTATATTTTCGACAAATTAGATGACTCATGTGAAATTTCCTATTCTTTCCAGTTTCAGGTATTAAATTCATCAAAGGTCATTGAATATAGTGCTGGTTTGACACATCCTAGTAGAGGGAAGAGCAAAAATAAGGCTGGGTCAAGACCCCAAGACTTGAGTTTGGTAGAAATGTATATTTTAAACAAATTAAGTGACTCACGTGAATGAGTCAATCCCGGAAATTCGGCAGAAACCGTCGTCGCTGTGAGAAGAAACGAAAGAGAAAGCTAAATAAGGTCTTCCGGCCAATTACTAGCGGTTAAATCCACCCCGAAAATTGCTGAGCCTCATCCGACTCTTGCCTGATTCTAAAGTATGACGATATAATACTAAAGATTAGATTAAGACCACCGTCAATAACAAAATGACGAAAGGAGTAAAAAATTACTAGAATAGGTGTGGGCTAATACTCAGTCTTGTCGAAGTACATCTACATGTCGGAACTTTGGAGATCCTAAAAGTTGCAATTATCAAACAACAGCCGACAAACTGAGGGCTGTTTTGAAATGTGAGGATAGAGCTTCACTAGGTCTAAACCCCATTCCGTGAGAAATTTACAAATTTAGGGCCTAAATTCTAGTTCCCACGAACGTTGGACCGGCATAATATTAGACAGCATGCCTCCTTCGCGGCGTCACTCGAATTTCATCCATAGATAGCAAAGCTATAGGCCGAACCGTTCTTATGCAGCGTATGATCAAGTTACCCTGCGGGCCTCCCCCTATGGTTACCGCTAAGATGAACATCTAGTTCAACATTCTACTTCAAGTACGAGCTTTTTCTCCATAACATCACTTCATTGACAAAATTGGACGCTAATGGAGAGTACGCTTTATCGAAAGTTCAAATTTTCAGATAGCAATATACTCTTTCAGAGGGACGTGAAAATTTTGAAGATGAACTAGACTAAGAAAAGATAGGAAAATCAGAAGTAAAGATTGCGGTGAAAGAAAAGAAAGAGTTGTATAAGAGATTATTTGCAGCAAAATCAAATTTCATGGGAGTAAAACCTGGGTTTTCCCGGATAATCCTAAGATTAGACTAAATGCAGTGAGTATAGGTTATCTGAGAAGTGATTGCGGTAAAACCATGAGGGATGGGGCCAGTGCCGAATCAACATACTTGGGGGCTTGTAGGCAGTGTATTAGCGCGTCTTTCGCGCAGGGCACCACCCTCCACCCGGCATGCGAGCTTTCGCTCATGGGCGAGGAACGGAAGGCTGCGGGGAATAGGAGGGAAAAAGGATAGGGAAAGAAGGGTAGTGGAATGGGTAGCTTCCGGCCCCATAGTCATCTATAGGCTAAGGGGTAGAAAACGGAACGCGAAACAACATTTCATCACTAGCGTTTGCTGTGGTGAGTTCTATAAATAAGAAAACACCGGATCGGCGATTGGTCGTCCAGCCCAATCCGCTAGATGGGCTGGGCCTGTAGGCAGTTCAAGCAACAGATATTTTACAGCCACATTAATAAACAAGTCGTAAAAGAAGAAAGGGAAAAAAATACTCGGAGCCCCTCCGGGGCCATAGGCAACTGCCTACTTTGCCTTATCCCTCATGGTTTTACCGGCACTGAATGGGGCTAGGAATTAAGTAGGTGATGAAATAATGTGAGTTGGATGCTCCAGTAATGGATGAATATGAAAATAGATTGCTTCGTTGGTTTGGCTATGTCAAGAGAATGAATGAGAATCGAATAATGAATCAGATACATGAGAGTGGAGTGAATGGTGTGAGAGGAATAAGTAGAAAGAGGAAGCCATTGGTGAATGTTGTTGAAGTGACACTTAAGAGGTGGAATATTAGGAGTCTTAAAAATACGAGAGCGTGTATATACGAATCCATTGTGTCTTTTTGCGTCAAAATTCTGAATCGGGTGTACTCATCGAGGCTGGACTTCCAAGCGCTAAGCCGAGTATAAGTCTTGAGTCCTGCTCCGTATCTCCGCTGTAAGTTCGTCTGAGTGCCGAAGTGGTTTCGTACTCGCCGGTTGTACCTCCGCGGACTTAAATGCGAGGTCGGAGAGCCTGAATGGTAGTACATAAATTGCCTATCTGACTCCGGTGTGCGTGTACCTACTCAATTTCGTCCAACTCGCGCAGGTCCGACTCCAAAAAGGGCGAATCCAACCTATTCACGGTAGCCGAGCGCGCGAAGCACTCCCGTGTGACTACTGTAACGTTTGCTAAACAATCAGTTCGTCAGCATTCACTAGCGACCATGGTACTACTAAATTATGGAACTAGTTATTAGTACCATGATAGAGACTTTCAGGTCCGGCTGCGTACGCCCGATGCAAAACACTGTAATTGATGTAACTCATCTATCTGGTCAATCTTTTTCTTTTGGTGTTTCATGCGATTGGTACGATTAATTCATCATCTTTTGAATGGATTCTTTTTTAAAACTATTTGTAATTGAAACGCGTAGTCTAAAGTATATTGGACAAAATTCATCGGAATTCAATGTTTTATTATCAAAACATTTCATCTTAATAATTACGCGCGATTGGAGGCGTGGAAACAATACGTTATCGCGAACCCGGGGACGACGTCACGGAACGATATAGCTAAAAGCAATACGACGTATTTCCTTGAGAATATCGGGTTGTTTTCTGTAATTTGACGAAGCTATCGTTTTGCGTTTTGTTTGATATTTTGAAGCGAAAGACATTGAACTAAATGTGATCCTAGCTATATGTACATGCATTTTTCGACTCTAACTAAAGCTCCTCTCCCAGTCCTCACCCGGAGATCCGATTGGGGGAATATTTTACCTCTGGAATATTTTTCCGGGAGGAGCTCTTCGTCTGATTTCCTCAAAATACTTTGCGCTTAAGTTTTAACAATAATCCATGTCCCATAAATAAAACACTCGACGCGATTTGATGGATCCAGGTTCGAGTTCAGGTCAAGGCGAATGATATTCCCACTGAGGAATTTCGCACTAATGTGCATTAGCAGGTAATACCGGGGATAGTCCCGGTATCCTCATAATTTGTTGTTCAAGCGTAAGCGCCAACTACCATGGAAAAGGTAAAGAAGTAAATCTTTAAAATCTCCTCTGAGTAATTAATTTAAATAATTGCAGTAAATTCTTCTTTCAGGAGATATAGGTTCATAAATTAAAAAAATATTTATTATTTGCCGACGTTTCGCATAATAAGAAAAAGAGTTCATGAAAAAGAATCAACTAGATAACTAATTTTAACGGATTAAGTTGAAAAATAAACGGTATAATGAAAGGGTCGCTTGATTATTTCGGACATTACAAATACATTTTTGCTCTCTTCCGTTTGCGTTTGGCAGATTCGCTACTTAACCTATGATGTGATTATATGTTTTGTTGACCAGTATGTTAATAGCATTATATTACAAATATTGTTCAGAGAGTAATTAATTTTTTGTGCACAATAATAATGGAAAGATGTATTTTGTAAGATAAGTTGTGTCTTTTTTATGCTAATGAATGAGGATATTAATGCAAATTAACAACCACCTTGAGCTGTAAAAAGCTACACGTCTACCGCAACACATGCTACATTTTTTTTTCTCCTCTCCTCACCTCCCTCCCGACGAGGTTGAAAGGGGAGTTCTCCGATGCAGGCGTTTTTATAGATCGTTATCTCGAAAGCGAGCGAGAGCGCAAAGGAATAATTAATCACTTCCAAAACTGCCCCGACGCAGCTCCGCTCCAAAAATTAAACACGGTGAAACAAAGGGGTGGGTGGGTGGCAGCTTTGTTGGCGGGAAGACTAGAATGGAAAAAAAGTTGGATTGAGGTGGGGCGATCCCCGTAGACATTTCGCTTATTACTTCGCCACCGCTCGTGGTTCCTTTATTTCCGCCTTGACAGCAGATTTTTTGCGATTCTGTGATAATTACTGCGGCAATTATTTGATTATATTTTATAAATAGTTGAGAAAACATTCAAACAAAACACTGTTAGTTTTCTGACGAAATCTAGTTGCTAGAAATTTATAATTTTTTCAATATTCTCCCTCTCGAGCGCACAGCCGTAATTTATCCCATCCAAAAAAGATTATATTTTTACGGTAATTGCACGAAAAGTATTTCGGTAAGGGGTTAATCTGTTGATATCACAGGAAAAAATAGTTTTTTTTTCTTTAAAATGGGGTCATATTCATCCAATTCTAGGTGAAGTTATATCTCGCTCAAACTATCTTAGAGGACCTACGGAAGATTTTGGGGTTTTGGGGGGAATGGGGGGGGAGGGTTTGGGGAGGGTTGGGGAGGGTTGGGAAAGGAAAACAGCCGGGGGAGTGCCTCAATTTCCGGTGTCGATTAATGCTCCCCGCCTCCTCCTCCTCGGAGAAGGCCTTTCGGGACGGTGTCGGGAGACTCCCTCTCCCGGCCTGCCCGCCCACCCTCACATGCGGCGATGCTATCGGCGTAATCCAGAGGCGGAGGACCTCCTCAGCTTCTCAGAAAGGGAGGAGAGCTCCCGTTTGCCGATGGATTTTTCGGCAGAACCGGCGGCTCACTGTTGCGTGAGGGAGGTGGGGGAAGGGGGAGGGGCCACCATCCAGGTTCGTCTTGTGTGGAGAGTGGGGAAAAGGCTTTGCCGGCTTTGAGATTGTTTTTGTTGAAAGGGGAGGAGGGTGAACTTAGCAATTTCTTCCTCTGTCTTACGGCTGGCGAATGCCTCTTTTTATGGTGCTCGGAATGGGAATTTCATTTTTATGCTCGTGGTTGTCGTCGTGTCGAAAAAAAATAATTCCACCGGATTGGTGGGACGACGAAATCATTCGAGACAAACGCCTGTGCGTAGCGACCGGACTTGAAATCTGTGAACATAAGTGGGCAAACCCGTAAGGTGTAAAAACACGCTTGGGCTTTCTTTAAATTGTATTCCTATGAGGAGGGGATATTTTTGTGGGCGACGTACATACATGCCTGTTGGTTTCGGAAGCCGCGCTAATCAGCCGTGGGGAGATATTGATCTTTTGATAAGATGCCAAAGTCTACATCATACGGTAGTTACTGTGGAAAAAAATTAGTTCAGGAACCGGATAAGCTGTTATTAAAATTCTCCCATCTGCAGTGTAACCATTTAATTAGATGGCGAAAGTGTTTATGCAATCAACGAATTATATTGATTAAGTTGCTGCTGGTGAGTTGAGCGACCTCTAAGAAAAATTTACTGAAACAAATATTGTATTTCGTATTCCTCCATTTTTAAGAATAACTGATAGAAAGATTGTACATAATACCCTAGATTCCCTAGAAAGATTGTCTCTATAAAAACTGAGTACTCTAGCTACTCGCTGCTTGTTTTGAGTAAGGCTATAAAATGTGATCCAGAATTACACTGAAGGCATTAGACGGGTCATATGTGGCTCAAAGCTATTGCAGGAGGGCTTATAATGAGACATTAAACAAATAAGACGATAGTTTATTGTTCTCCTTGCGCAAAAACCAGTTAAAGACAAGTTCTTTCTGTATTGTAACTTGCTTACGAAGTTGTGAAACTTACCAGCACATGGACGAATAAAAGCTTATTTTAAGCCAAAAAGGCTCGCAGTTGTAATTATAAACACTCCCTTCGTTAAGCGAGGGACAGGAATGAATATTAAATATAATACACGATGGTTCAGTGATTGAGTATAACATGAAGAAATGTTTTTGGCGAGGGACAATTGAACCGTGAAAAATACCGGGGTATAGAGTAAGCAGAGGCAATATGGAAAAAAATCCACGTCATCCTAACAAAGGTATCTCAAGAAAAATTTTTTAAGTGCAACGGCAAGATATTAGGACTAATGTTCTATGCGCTATGTTATGAATTCATTAAGATGAGTAAATTATCTCTACTCGATAAAAAGTTGACCTCCATCCAACGTCCAAATAATATTTTTCTTTCGTACTTGAGGTAAACTCCTTGGTGGCTTTGCTCTCGAAAGTACTATATGGACACTCAGCGCATAATTATATCGAAAAATAATTATTTAATCGATTAAATGAATATCATCCTAAAAATGTATTGAATAATTTCAGGCATTCTTGGTAGATTTTCAATATTTTTTATGAAAAAAGAGTAATTTTTTTCAATCCGCAGAATAACTTCTAAGGCCCCATCATTAACTGATTGCATGAGAATGATTATGATTGTACGAAGTGTGTCTAATAATTAGAGTAAGAACATAATGAGAAAGCTTAAATGAACCTACGTTGTTTTTTAGAAATTTTCTCCTCTCGACGTCATAAAACGGGAGCAAAACCTGGGTGCGTCAGGACAAGTATCAGAGCAGGCTAAATGCTGTGGGAATGGAATACCTAATGGGATATCTTTTTGGTTGACAGTAGACTGGAAAAACTCACATATATTACAGCTCGCAAATAGAAATAAAGAATGAAATGAATTGAGCGCGAAAATAGAAAGGGAAGCCACACAAGGAGGACCAAGTGACCGATACATGGGCCAAATGATGAGGGGTGCAGAAAGGACACACCATCAGGATACTTAAAGAGTTGAGCATACAATAGGATGGACTGGAGTGTTGCGGCGAACAAATCTTCCAACTGAGTTACAGATGATGACCACAATTGCGACGGTGTTCTTTCAGATGAGAAAGGGATTGAAGGGCGAGCGATCTCAGGGGTGGGAGGCTTTGCATCTCCTCACCAAGGCTCACGGCTGGAACGCGGCCAATCCCACGTGTTTATTAAATGATGTTTATTAACGGACGTTCTCGTACGTGGCGCCGCAAAAGGTGGGACGCATCGACACGGGGTTCATCCCGGCGGATGCAATAAAAACAAGTGGAAGGAGAGCTATCCTGTCACCTCCCTCCTCCCCCCGTCTTAGTGCGGGCCTCCGAGCGCTATCTATGTTCTCCATATACTGTCGAACACTTCAAGCATTGCCAATGAGAGAGGAGGGAGGCGTGCAAGGAGAGTGAGAGAGAGTGAGAGCTTTGTGTTGTGGGTGACTGGGAGGGGAGAAGGGCACTTGCGAAATGAGATGAGAAGAATGGAAAGGGGCATGAAGTCAACGAGACCACTGCATGAATGTGCGAGAAGGATATTTGCTTTCGACTGCTCCCATCCAAAAGCTTTATGATTCGCTCTCTAAAGGGAGATGTGCTGTCCACACAGAAGATGGCAAAAACACTGAATTATGCATGTGGAAATAATTAGCGAGGATAAAATTTTATACATCGAGTAGTAATACCATGCGTTAGGGGAGGTGACTGACAACTAGTCATTCCACCACTACGGATAGTTGGATAGGTTGAGGTAGATGACATTATTTGAGTGAGGAGAAACACCGTCTCAGAATTAGCATACTCTAGACGGTGCAGACACGTGGAATATGAGAAAAGAAGTCGAGAATTGGCTGCAAGTTTTCGAGATGTGGTTTTAGTGGAGGATGGTGAAGGTTTGGTGTTCTGAAAGGAAGACAAAAGAGAACGTACTTGGCATGCTTGGTGAGGAAATAAAATTTCTGGATGAGACTAGGGGGAGGAAGAGTAGATGGTTGAAAGAGGTAATTAGGGGTTAAGGGTTGCTTAAGGCCGTGATAAAAGGGAGGATGTTGGGCAAGCGGGGAAAGGGAATAAAGAAAATAGGTTCTATGTACGGGATGAAGAAGAGTAGGACGTACGCTGAGATGTAGACATAACAATAAAAGTTAGATAGACCCTTCACACGTAAATATCTAGAGGAATTTTACTCACGTATAAACCTACCCTAACCAGTAGATTGCCTTAGTAACAAGCAAAAAGCGCTCAGGAGTCCACAGCTCATCATCTCATCCGGCAGGAACGGAGCAATGTGATAATATTAAAAAAGTTACCTAGACATCCTGGTGATATCTTCGCCCCTGTCGGGTATTTGATCCATCCATAAGCGTCAGGGAGCCATTACGCCAACCAATGCCCCAAACCGATCCTTAATGTAAATCGAGAATAAGGGCTGCAATAAATTGATCGTTTCAGGCACCGCTTTACTCTTGAGATATTTTAAAAAATCATTCTTCCTCCATGACTTTCCTTACCAAGAGTATAAATTCTAGCCCTAGTTTCCGCCGGAAAGAGTCTTCAAACTTTACTTAGCCTTACTCACTCGAACTAATAGAAATTAAACTTTGAAAGCTGCCCATGTCACCAACTGAGAAACATTATGTGATTCATTGCAGTGGTGGGTGTTTGAATACTTCCTAAATTGACCAAATTACTGCTGTTAATCTGGCCTCCTCTGCCAATGAGATTCATTACATACTACTTACCGGAAACCATCAACTGATAAAAAAACGAACTAATCTCACTCATCTTTTAGCACTGAGCTCCGTATTTACATTCAGTGTCCTTGGGTGAGCTTTCTTAAATCGCTCCCCGACGTCTTCAAAAGGCGAAGGGGAATAAAAATCCCATTTGATGCCGTTCCACAAATACCTTACATGCCATCCAGATCGGCAGCGGCACTAAAGCCACCGCACGGCTGTTAAAAAAATAATAATAATAAAATAACTACGACGAGATTTCTTCCACCTTTCCCAAAGCCGATGGGCACTCATATAAAGATCTTCTCGGGTGAAACCGAATAAAAAGAAGCACCACCAACAAGGTGATAACACACGCAAAGAGCGGCCCGTTGAGAATTTCGTCTTTTATCATTCTGACTCGAGAAAAACAAAATAAAAAAGTTTCCTACCTCCGGCAGAGTTGAGGAAAACGAGTGGCGGGGCCTTAAGACCGAAATGTATGATATTCTCGCCGAAACCCTGGTGACCCCGGCGGCGCGGATGGTAGGGATAAAAGGAGATTCGTTCACTTAAGAACGGCCGCCCTGGCGTGCGACCGCGCTTAACGCGATAAATAAACCACGAAAACGGCTAATATAAATATATACACATGTTTTTTTATTTTTACATTTTTTATTTAATTTTACGATTCTCCGCGGGTCGGAAGAGAATTTTTTCCTTACTCTCCGCCTTTCCTAAACTCTCCTCTCTCACTCCCCTTCTCGTTTCTACCACTCTCAATCGTAATTCAGGTTGAGAGGGTGGTATGTGGTGGATGAAGTGAGGGGAGTGGGGGGGGGGGAGATAACGTTTTACAAGGCAGTGAAATGAGCGAATTGCCCGTGAAGCGAGGCGCGCCACCTTCCTCCCATTCTGAAAGTCTGAAAAGGGGTTACGAAAAAAGAAAAAACAACAAGGAACGCCGCAAATCGTGTCGGGTGTCATCTCGCTTTTAGTCGAAAGCATAAAAAGGTGCAGGGTCGGAGGATGAAGGGGAGAGAGGGTTGGAGGGGGGGGGGAGAAGAAGGAAAAGAAAGACGTAAAAGGAGACAAAGTCGGTTGGAATGAAAGCGTGTAGGAGGGGAGAAAAACTGATGGATAAGTGAGTGAGCGTGCGTGGCACGCACACGGGAGAACGAAATGGGGAATGGGTTGGAAGCAGATGAACGACCTCTCCGTCTTCTCATCTTCCTGTCCTCTTCTCTTCCCGAGCGAAGGGGAATAATCACGCCTCTCTCCCCTAATACGCGTTAATCTCTCCTAATCCGTGTTTAGATTATAGGCCCTCGGACGATTCTCATGGGCGTAATTCGCATCGCAATTAAAGACTGAATCACGACGATCACTGGACGTCAAAGGAAACATGCATCTTTACTCTCTGAGAAGTGTAATCTTCAGGGCCATGTACATGCACATGTGTCAAAGGGGATCCATTAAAACAGAAATGTGCAAATGCGGTTTGACATGGAGAGAGCCATGGTGTAGTCTTCTGTCATAGGCTGCGAAATATTTAAGAAAAATATCTCGTTTTCCAGGGATTACGTTATTAAACATTCGAAATCTGCGACGGTATATTTAATACACAAACGTACAATATTGCAAAACTTTTCAATGCAAGATTGCTAAATTTCTCCAAGCCATTATAAATGGCAAATATTTCCCTCCATATTCCCGGTCCATCTAAACATTTTACCATCTGATATATGTCCAATATACGATAATACAGCAATGCAAAACAAGTATTTTTCCCAGAAACAATTTTTTAAATCGAAACTTTTCTCTAACTTTTAACGGGGAAATATTTATTGAGGAGTATTTTTCATTTCAATTTTTTACCTGTGCCCTTAGATATCAGTTTGGTGACCCATAAGGTATAAGTGGAAGACCAGTAACTCACTGCTAATTATATGAACCTGGTACTGATTAAACGATCATTTATTGGACAACGCTGGCACACTTGAGGTTGAGGCACTACTTTCTAAGAAACCACATTTTAAAATCTTAATAAAGAGACAAACAATCTGTTTTAAGAAATTACTACGGATTTAGCATCACTGCAGTGAATTTCACAACGAAAATATCGTCGTCTCTCTTGATTGTGATTCGAACACGGAACTCTCAATTTCCGGCAATAAGTCTTAGTTTGTTAGCAAAAAATTCTAAATTAGGGTACCTATGTAATGAATTCTGAGGGGGTTTAACAGAGGAAGATGGAATCACCTACTGCCAGAAATGCAGAAAAGATGAACCGACGCGACGTGCGAAATTCCTCCCGGCCAACAGAGGATAAACCATATTCATCGTTTTCGAGCAATTAACCTATTAATCAAAACTTTATTTGAGCCATGTGAAACTGAACAATACACACAAGCGTGGGGCATAGGTGTCCCTGAAAAATTGACCTTAACTTGAACTTAATTCCAAAACATTTGATTCTATTTAATTATGCCTTTAATAGTGTCAAATTCTCATCAGAGTAAGGTTCTCGGTCTTTAATGAGCGCTCGAAACTACATGATTTAAGATTTTGATGGGAAGATTCCATTTTGCGGTAGCTTTTGCACGTAGGGAAGCAATGCATAATTGAATGCGGTGTGATCTTCTCTCAAGCTGTCCCAAATTTTCAGTCACGGGCAAATATTGCCGACTCCCGCCGCATTAGGAGCTTTTACTCATTTCAAAGGAGACGCGCCTCTAAAAGAATAATGCAAACAAAAATCCAGGGAGAGAAAAAGGAAAGAGCAATTAGAGGCTGAGAAGGAAGAGGTTGGTAATTAGGCGTGGCAGAAATGAAGGAGAATGTAAGACTGAGGATGAAATTTTGGAAATGAGGCGGGGGAAGAGGCAAAGAGAGGATTTATTCGGAGAAGTGCCCTCACCCATAAACCGAACCTCTTCTCTCCCCCCTCTTTCTCCCTCTCCTTTGATTCTCCCAGCCTCTCGTCGCTCTCCAACCTGTACCCGTTACACCCCTTCCCCTTCTGCCCTTAGTCACTTTTGCCACCTTTTCGCCAGCGTCCTTATTAGGAAAATCTCTTTCGACAAGGCGAATCACGAATGCCCACAGACATTTGATTTTTTTCATGCATATTCCTCAACAGATAAACTCCGATGACCTCTGCTTTTTAGCATCCATTTAAAAGTTCTACTTTTTTTGGCGGAATGAGTTAAGGTACGTTCTTCACTGCTGAGTATAAAGCACCTATGTAAATATAGAGAAGAAATCGTTTTTTAGCTGGTACTCAATAAAATCTCATTTCATGAAAACGATAGCTTAGGTGGATCAACACATTTGATAACGCAATGCATTGCTGAAACCATGGTCGGTAAAATATCATAGTGTGGATAATATTAACATATTGGTTTTTAATATTTATGACTAGGCTCCACAAATTTAGGCCATCATCAGTGCCTTAAAATATAATTTGTCCACGAAGCCTGAGTTCAAAAATATTTTGCGGCAGAATATTTCATTTTGGACTGACAACTGCGCAACAGATGGGAAAAAATTAACTATTGTAGCTGAACACATTTTAAAAAGCTTTCTGAAGTGAAAATAAACAAATATATAATCCACCTAAGAGCTAGATATATGAAAGCCTGCATAAAATTTTATAGCATACGATTAATAAAAAAGTAAACATTGAGACTAAGAAAGCAACAATCGTTCTGGATATTGAGAATATGAAAAATTACGAGGCGAACTCCACTTAATGTTTTTTTATTGAAACGACCTACATAAATTCCTACATAAATTCCATAAATGCGTACATATATTGACACCAAATGTTGTATTCCTCACCTGAAGAAGACATAGAGCGTAAATCCGGGTTGTTTCAATAAAAATCAAAAAGTGAAATTCTCTAAATTATTTTTCATTCCCTCCATGATTGATAACATCCACAATATAAAGCCTGAAACAGTTTTCTCAGTTCTGGATCAATCAATTTTTAAATTCTGTAACTCAGTACACCGATAGATATACATGGTGCTTCGATTCAATGAAAGCAAATTTATTTATGCACATGGCATTAATAATGGGAGAAAGATCCAAATAGCAGTATTTAACTTACTTCTGATTTTACAGAGGATCAAATTGTTTCGGCGCCTAATCACAGTTTCTTTGTGCAGATGATTCCAATCACTTCAGCGGTAGATCCTCCAGCAGTCCTTAAAATTCTCACTCTTGGTAAGTTAGGAGAGCTCTTCCAATACTATTACCCAGCACACTGCATGGTTCGTCACCGGTAAATAACTAAGGCATCATCATCTTAAGTCGGGCTATTTATGACCTCGATTTTCTCATGGTACTATCTTAAACACTATAATTCCCTATTTGGCAAAAGTTAAACTGAAATTATCACATGATGCAAAGGATTGAGAAGATTATGCAGAACATAAGTAAGTGAAATAACGTCATAAGAAAACAGGCAATAACTTGGCAATTTAAATATTTATTAACTTAAACGTCCCGTTTTGCTCAGTCATAATATGTATAAAGTAAATTAATTGTCAGGATAAAAATGTTATCTTTTTAAATAAAAATATAATGAAATACCCTTGCACCTCTCTCACTTAAGGCACATTTACAGGCTTCCAGGTATTTACTAATCTAATACTACCAACACACTATATTTATTTAGGAAGAGAAAATCTAGACTTATGAGATCATACATCAAGCCTTAGGAACTTAAAGGATAAATAGAAGGAATAGTTGAGAATGAACTCAAATGAGACAAAGGAGTGGGGTTTCATGAAAGGTGGATTTAGAAATGTGGAAAAGACAACACTTAGATATAAACGGCCTCGGTGGCAGCGGGTTAACGTCCCAGCCTGCCATTCCTAAGGTTGCGGGATTTTTTTCACCATCAAGGGCATGGTTGTGAGTTCGTTTACATTTATATTAAATTGTTCGTAATTGGCAAAAAGCTGTGAAGAATAAAGAACTTATTATTATTATAAACCTATAATTGACGTAATTTATTCACAGACTCCATCCGTTTTATGAACCAGGTTGGGGTGACGATCTTTAGCTCGCCGTTATTTTCATACCTCTGCAATAGGAACCATTTCTTGAGTTGAACAAATTTCTCATCAAGGTAGTGTGGTATCAGATCTTCATCGGAAAATGTATTTGCGTATAGTTCGGTGCGGATGCGGTTGATTCGGTTTGATTTGGACAAGCAAATTTGGCTTTCGGTGTCGAGGGGTACTAATAGCTGAAGGGATGATATAGATATAATATTGGGCACTCGTTGGAGAGAGATGAGAACAATAGAAATCCTGGAAGATATGCAGGAATGCAAATGGTTTGGGAAGTTTAAAAGATATGATGAGAAGAATAGATATCCTGGATGATATAAAGGGAGGTAAAGGGTTTGAGAAGTTTAAAAGGTATTTGACATTGGAAAGTACACAGGTTTACGCAGAAAACGTCATAGAAATAAACCCCGCGGTCGGAAAAGTCATAGTAGGACTGCGTATGGACCTGCCATTTATTTGGTAGAAAGAATTCAATAGACCAACGAGTATTTGATCTAAACTCAGTGTTACATTTTGAGCACCCGGAAAATTAAAGCATTTATCATTCATTTTATTTCAATCATTAGGGTATTTCCTCAACTGAAAATTTTAAAAATTCGTCACGATGTAATGGGCCTTCTGAGTTCAAAGCCAAGGGAAGCGGATAAAGGGGGGGGGGACCCACGCGTTGTTCCAGCTCGTCCACGTGGCCGTGGAATCCTCGGCGGCCACGGGATTTCTTCTGCCGCCGACGGAGGAAGAAATAAAGGGCCCGTCACGACGCGAAAGACACAACAAATGGCGGAGGGCGTGATTGTGGACGAGCAGTAAGAAGAAGAAGACCCAGGGAAAGACTTAACTTGGGAGGGGGGGGGAGGAATGAGTTACGTGGAGGGCTAAACGCTGGAATTCCGACTTCTCTTTAAGTGGCAAGGGATGTCTTCATTCTTTGCTCCTGTCTGCAGCTACCAACCCTTCCTTCCCTCCCACCCACCCACATCCACCAACCAAATCCCGGTGAGGATATAAAAAAAGCAACATGGCTGCACAACTATTTTTATTCTTCGTCGCGCTCTTTTCCTGGCTTCCCTCTGCTCTGTTGCCGACCGCGAGTAGTAGTAAGCGGATTGAAAAAAATTTGTTTTTCCACCTGAATGTTACGACAAATATGCTTTTCTTAGAAATAATTCCTTAAAAAGACCGATTCAAACACCGAGGGATGTGACACTGAATTCAAAGTAAAACGCTCTGAAGGCTCGCACTTGTAATATGTAAGCTGAGTAAACTGCACATCTGAACTCCAGCACTGCTTGAAATAAATTAAGAAGTACAAAATTCCACGGAAATAAAGCATTCGCCTAGACCGAGGCTCGCAGCCGGATCCATCCATATAGCGTCGAGTGCTTTAGCCGAGGTAACCGGGTTCTAGATCCCGTCACGGCGAATGATATTTCTCCTGCGGAATTTCACACTTGAGTGCACTTGCGGGTCACTACGTAAAGGTGATATCATGGCTAGCCCCGGTATTCTAAACATTTGAACTAAGAATTACTATAATAACTGGGAGCAGCGTTCTTGGGCCAATGGCCAGCGAGGCATTGGGGTGCAGGAACTGCGACCCAAGAAACGTTTACATATTCTGTCGGAAATCATCCTCCCGAAATCCTTAAAAAGTTCTCGTTCCGTAGTAGTTGCATAAAAATTCTAAAATGAAAGTACGACCGGCTTCGTCACATAGGCGACAAAATCAGGCGGGACCTGATGTTGGTGCTTATATGAAGAAACCGACCGCGTTTAATTAATCTGTGAATACAAACATACATGGTTTATTCATTTAGCATCTTTTTTACCTTTAGAGTAGTAAAAGTTTTTAGATAACAAGCTAGGATAAGAAATGAAATCATGAAGAAAAATTTGAAAGTTTTATATTTAGAAGATAAAAATTTACACAATTTAAAGCCAAATGGTGCGACAATTTTGGACTAGCAGAGCAGAACCGTCTCCCCTGAATTGCCTTGGAATATAAGCTTAGTGGCGGTCGCAATGTTGGTCGGCGTAGGTTAAGATGATTTCAGGAAGAGTTTATATGGCCTAGTCCACGAAGTGAAGAGAAAGAAGAAGATTTTTTCACCCATCACTACTTTCGACCTGTTCCGAAGGAAGCTTTAAGCTACGTTTCCATTCATCCGTTTTTGCGTTTCCGCGCACTGCTTAACCAATCAGAAGCGAGATCTCCAACGTGCGCTACGCTGCGGTAGGAGTTGCTCATCTTTCAACTTTCGACGCAGCCTGCGTAGCCAGAGCAGCGGTAGGCATGGAGAAATGACGGTTTCTGCCTGTAATTTCATCATCATGTGATACATTTCCGATGACTATGGTCATCCATTGGCTTATGGGAAGTGTGGTTTTAAAATATTTTTCAATGGGGAGAACATTATTGAACAAATCTGAGATAACCAAACATATTTGTATGAATTTTGAACGTGAAGCTTAAAGTTAAGTTTTCATGCAGCTATTTATGCGTCGTTTATCTGCTGCGTTGAGTGTTGAACGCACTCGCCGTTTTCATAGCAGCTGCAGCATCAGATGAAAACGGAAGACGGTGGAAAACCATGACGCACTTAGTCTTCCAAATTATTCCAGTTCATTTTGGAGGTATGATCTAATAAAAAGTAATAATAAAAAACACAACTGCCAATAAATAAAATCTGAATAAAAAGATGAAAACAAAGTATTGAAATGTAGGCCTAGGCATCGTCATCGAGTATTAAATTAAATACATCACGGAGCGAAAAGTTTACTTTTAGACTGATTTTCATTTCTTTGGACATATTACCAATGTGGTAGTACTGACAGACGTTGGAGGTAATCTGAAAATACAGCTGTCACCGGTTATGTCTTATATCGTTGAGAAAATTTGACCTTTCATTTAAATTTTCAATGCATTCGGGGGCTGTTTCTGAATAGATTTGTTATGCTAAACTAAACAGTAGGTACCCGGCAAGGTGAAACGGCTGAATGAAAACGTAGCCTAAAGAAAAACACTTTTTCTATCGTCGTTATCTTCGTCTTTTTTAAACAAATGCCACCAGTGCAACCCATCACAAGAATTCTTCGAAAATACCCATTTTTCATGCAGAAACTCCTGAAAAAAATAATTTGGAAGACAGAACACGTCACAGTTTGCCTTATCACCTATTACCGCATCATTAAATACGGTTTATATTTTCTTTTATATCTCATTTTATATACTATTTCTCCTTCATTATGTTTTTCACCTACCCAGCAGATGGGATTTTCTGTCGTAAGATATACAGGCATGTTAATTGAAAACCTATGTATATTATGTACAATTTTTGTGCAAACCATTTATGGCCATTATATTTATATCTTTGCCTAGTATGGCGACTTGGTGTAAGTATACAAAATAACGTTTATTTTAATGTTTTTTTCACTTTTTGATTTTTTTTTAAATTTCCCTGCATATTTATGAAAGAAATTTAATCTCATTTTATTCTAGTAGTGTTCATTCTATAGTATTATTCTATGAGTATGTATACAGGATGTGTAAAAGATCTGTTGGTCTGCAACAATAAACGTTTATTATTATTATTCTTTTTCCATTCATTGCAACCACTGTCGAGAAAACTGGGTCTTTGAGCGACGCACTACTGCGCGGCAAAACGACGCGAAAACTAATGCATGAAAGCGTAGCTTTACCTTGTCCGCGTTCTTCTGGTTGAGAAAAACGAGAGAGATATTCCGCTGGCCGACGGCCAAACTTGCGCATTCGGTGGCCGATAGCGCCGAGTCCGAGGGAAAAGGGGGAGAGACCGAGGAGAGAAGCGAGAGAGACCCAGCGTTGACTTTTGCCAGGTTCTGGAGTGAAGACACGGGGAGAAAAATAAGGCGACTGATGCTCATATAAATCTCCGGCGCTTTGGGGATGCGTTAAGCTATTACCCTAATCGTCTGTAGACCGGTAATGAGGCTAATTAACCTTAGACCTCCTCGGCTGTCACAAGAAACGGTACACGACGAGTAAGTCCAGCGCCGAATTATTCACGCTTCACATATCGTTTTACCGATTTGCATCCTAATCCGAGACAGAGAGGAAACAGCCGTCCACTTCAAAATTCTTACTGCGACGGGAAGAGAGCTTCCAGAATTCTGAATGTTAAATGTCACTTCATCGCCTTTTCTTGATGAGATAACGGCCACTTTAATGAAGTGTTGACACAGACTTGGGTGATGCACTAGTTGTCAGTTAAAAAATATAGGAAAACTGCCAAAAACAGCAAGTATTGAAATGCAATTTCACCGCAACTACTCGTGTTAGTACTAATTAATCTTACCGAACATCATTGCCATATTGTGGAATGAGAAAATTTGTTTTCGGCAATAAAATTCTATTACAAAATACGGATTCAGACGTGATGTGGTGGAATCATTTCATGATGACATAAACAAAACACTTGCAAATTTCCACTAATTAAAGATTTAATTTTGACTATTTTCAACGTTACTACATCAACTTCGAGTGCTTCATTTTAAGAATGATGAAGTAACATCGAAAATATTTTAAATTAAACCTTTATTCAATGGAAAACTACCAATGTTTTGTTTCACTCGTAATAAATTTCTAATTTAGAATCAAATTTTACTATCTATGAGAAGAAACAATCGTATTTACTCCAATAATTTATCCGCATAAATTCATCACATATTTAGACCGGAGTCGTACCTAAAATTTACAGCACTACAATAAAAGTTGCCGAACATTAGATCCACTAATGTTGCTAAGCGTAAATGATAATTCTTATCTAATCATTTTTTGTGCTTGATAGCCAAGTTTTCAGTAAGGACAGATTTGTAAACAACTTGTGTAAGTCAGACTTTCTTTCCAAAAATGTTAACAAATAGTATCTCAGTATGAGAGAAAATATGGGGCAAAAATATTTTAAAAACCAAAAATAATTTATTAGTCGAAGAAGAGAACACGAAATTTGGAGCAAACTCATACTGCTACTGTTATCAAAGGAAATCCAATGAGAGAAAATATTAAATTTATGAACAAGGTTAAATAATTTTCTGTTCATAATCACTCCGAAAATATCTTTTAAAGATGATTTTTTACTTAACTATTTCAATGAAACATTTTTTCCATTGTTTTCGTGATTCGCAGATCAAACTACAGGATGTAATACTATAAAATATAAGAATATTACAGTAATGGCAATGATAAACTGACGATGAATGATATTTCTCAAGAATGGTCGGGAGAATATTGGTAGAGAAAATTTTGGAAAGCGTGAATTTCATTTTTGATGACCAATTATTTTGATTGGGATATTTTCCACCGTCGGTCTAAGTCTAAGCACATAAGTCTACCATAGTAAGCATTGGCTCCTAATGGCTAGAAAAAAAGACATAGGTTCCTAAATATTTGAGTCTATCCCACCAGTTACAAGGCAGATCCACAGGCAATTCAAATCATGGGGGCCTAAAAAATAGTTAAGCTACGAAAGCCTCTCAATTAATATCCCACCATAAATCTCTCAACTCGGTCAGGAAAGATTCTAAATTCCAAACCTCGGCAATCAAATAGATCATCCACGTCCCACTCTTATTTCATTAGGACATTGTATCCATTATTCAATTACGATCAAAGGGTTCACGCATAAGTGACCTCATGGAAACATGGTAGTACAGTATTCGCTTCTTCTTCGCATAAGACCTTAATCGCAGACGATCTCGACGCCCTCACACCTCATTAAGTCCCATTCTTCTTCTCACGATCTCCCCTTCTTGCCTATCCATTTCAGGACGGAGTGGCTCGTGGGACCGTATACTCGGGGTCGCAAGAGTGGACAGGGTAAACGCTCTTCTACGGCCGAAGAGGAAGAAAGGAGGGGGAGAGGATATTCGGTGTCGTTCACCCATTCCATCCCCGACCATTTCAGCCTCACCGCCACCAAAGGCCTTCGTGTGGCTCCAGAGGCGAAATAAGCTCCGCGTCGACGGCGCCTGACCCGTCGGCAACTGGCGTGGCTCGTCGCCCTCGAGTCGCTCCCAGAGGTGTGCTTATGGGAAGAAGTGAGCCCCAAAAGGTAAGAGCAGTCTCCGACGACCGTGACAGCAATCCAACATCGCTTTTCAGATGGCTTTGTTCTCGTTTAGAGGGATGGGGAGACTTGAGTGGTTTTCAGGCCAAGTTTTTAGCCTTAAGCATTCAGCGAGCCTTCAAATATGTCAAGCGCATGGAAAAACACGGTTTAAAATAATCGAAAGACCGGGAATACAGTAGGATTTATACAAGGTCTGCAGGATTTGTTCGATATTTGCTAAAAGGTAAGGGGGTGGTAAATACATATAGACTTTACCCAGCAAGCCGCTTGGCGGGCTTAGGGCAAGAGGTGTAAGATCACCACAGTATGAAATTGAGAGAGGAAGTATGGCCCTAAAGCCTCTTGTAACAATGAGGGTCATATACGAATTCAAAATGAAGAGTAGATGACATCTCGCTAAAGTGATAAAGCTTTATTATTTCTACCACTTTAGCCAGAATAAAGACTCCAAATTTTAATAAAATACCGACGAGAAAAAATGTGAAGTAATCCAATTACTAACCTTGCCGCAAATACGGGTCTTCATTTTGTAGGCTGTGTATTAAACGTGTAGGCTGTGGGAAGGTCATATCATTGTATGTAAAACGTTCGCAAATTGACGGGTATGTGATATTTCCCTTTCAAGGAACACTATTTATATTTTTACAGGAATGTAATCAATAATATCATGGTCAAAAAGTCAATAAAGAGAATTAATACGTAGTTCCTCCATGGCATCACGTAGCCTTTCACGTAGGCTTAATCGGCCTTTATTTTAATTTCTTTCTATGCATGTACCTGAAACAAATTAAATACCCATCGGTATCATACCATTTTTAGTATTTTATCGCTGAAGTTTATGCTTCAAGATAGACAAACTATACCCAAATTCTTCATCTGTTTTAACTTTAGAAATCATTTAACCATAAATTTGACTGATTTACGAGAAATCTTCAGAAGTTCATATCCCTTTCATTATCATTAATATGATATTACTTATCACAAAATGGTATTCTATTTACCTTCTGGGTGATTCAGGTGGAAGAGGAATCTGTCAGCTTAGCCAAATAATGCAGGATTAAGTCTTGGCGTGAGGTGCATATCTCCTCAGGTACCTTGGTCACGAGTCACGTTGACCTTTAGGCGAAAAGTAACGGGCCCTGTGGAGACAAAATGAACCAAATATATCTAATTATTATTAGGATTTCCTCCTGGTTAAAGTGGCTGGAACGGTAATCGTGGGTCATTGAGAGCAAATTTGAATATTGTTCGAGTAAGTAAAAAGATTTAGGACCACATGTGATTCAATGACATCTGTTTATGAAGTGGAACTCACCATACATACAGTAATGGAAATCATGCAAGAATTTTGTTACATATTTCCGCCTTAATTAAAACATATTATGACTTGAACTATCAATAGCTTTCGGTGCGATATTTGAAATTCCGGGGAAAATTATATTTAAATATGTTTTCTTGAATATCTGACTCTGCGTGACACCTTGATACTTTATATAAACTATTATAATGTCATTACATGTATTTTTTCGCATTTAGAAGAAAATCTGTACTTGTGTAATCAGATTAATACGAAATATACTTCATTATCCATAAGCCTACGTTTTAACAGCATTAAATTGTAATTTAAACAAATCGATAAAATGCATTTTTTTATCAATTGTATCTATAGATTTTACTAATTAGGACACGTATGATAAGTTTCATAAAAATCTGTACATAGGCAACAATCGCTCCAAGCACCTTAAGTTTGGTAAAAATGGAATAGTGTATGTTCAGGTTTTGCAATCCCTGGTTAAATATTTTATCGGTATGAAAACCGAAATTAACGCATTCTCCGATCGATAATGCTCACGTCAACTAACCGACAATCTGATGCAATACACAATACCCTAGCTCTCAGTTAATATCAAGTTAACGGAAATGTTACATCATCTGACGGAAAATGTTAACCAAACATCATAAAACAAGGCCAAATAACTAGATTTTCAAAGGTGGAGGCCACTTTCTCATTACACAGTTTCTTTCTTCGTCTCAGCATTCGTCCTACCTCTCTTCAACGCCCCCATAAAGCCTATTCTCTTTCTTCCCCTTCCTAACATACCCAAAACCTTCTAACACAGCCTCCAGTATCTCTATCAAATGATAATTAAGCGTTTCATATTACTGGTGATTATTTAACCATCATATTTTTATTACAGATCAATACGCATAAACTATGGAGGTTCCAATAACTGCATATTCTTCTTGTGCGATTGATTAACTTTCTGCGCATTGCTATTTTATTATGCATTCATTCCACCAATCAACGCCTAATAACTTTGATTATATAATATTTTTATTAAAGCATGAATCAAAATAAAAATGTCTTCATTATTTCCAGAGATACGATATTTTAAATCAAAATAGTAGTAGTTAGTGACTCAATCACGCACGGGTCATCTGATAAATACCAAAAGTTTGAGATTAGTAATTGCCTACATAGTAATAATTAACTATACATGTTGACCATTAATGTTTATAAAATAGTTTTAATACCTTGTTTAAAATTATTAGGAAATACGGTGTGGTTAGAAAGAAAAGGTTTCCAAACTGATTGTGAGAGATTCCGCAGATGTTCCAAGAGAAATTCGATATATTAGAAGGAACTTATAAATAACGATAGCTAATATTTATACTAATTTTTAAGTAATTAAATGAATTACCTGGGAGAATTTCTGGCACAAAGAGACGTATTACCTCCAATCGCATGATTTACGCAAAAAGATTAAACTGAGGAGAGCGAGGAAATATAAGAATCCATTCGTCTCATCGATTTCAAGTGGAGCGAACGCATGCCAAAGCAAAACCGGATCCTAATACATAAATGGAAAAGAATGGGACGTAATTCATCAACCCAAGTCTCGAAAATCGCGCGCGATGAAATATAGGGACCATCCGCGGTCACTTTTTTAAAGAATGCCCACATGGATGAACCCCCATACATTTTGGAGACGCAAGGAACTCTAGAATCTTTGTCGAGGTGATGGTATGTAATCACTTTTTCAAAACCGAAATCTCCCCTTTCCCTTATGCCATACGTCTCTTGATTGAGAAGAGAACTCTTTAAGAAGATTGGGGGGTGGGTAGGTATTCGGAGTGGAGGAAAAAAAACTGAACAAGGCTTTTATAAAAACCGCCCGAGAGCGCTTCTTAATATGAGGGAAGGGAAGAAGGGAAAAGGAGAATGCGTAAACGCTGGCACGCCCTAAATTATGACCGGGAAAACGTGGATTCCATCCCATACATATCTGGGCCGGACGTTTATCACGCGCCAAACCCTCTGCCGAGGCAACCGGCACACGGGACTTGGAAGACGGCTTCGGGCCGAGATGGGGCAGCATCACACAACCCCTCCCACCCGGTGGCAAACGCTTGCTTAATATTCAAAGAGTGTATGGAATATGATGAAGCGAGACGGGAAGTGAAAGCAAACAAGGGTATTCCCTCTTGGTCGTCCACTTTATATTTTTTCGAGAAAGCGTTTTTAATTTTTTTCTCGGGGAGTACGTCGTCGATTATTTATAAAAAATTGACAAGTTTTCGATTCGCTCTGGGGTATTACTTATTCCAAGGTGCCGATATATGTAGGGAAAATAGTTGGCCGATATATTGAATATTGAGTTATTTACGACGGCAGACAAAAAAATCATCATAACGGTCAGAGATAGGGTGGAGTGCTAAGAACTCATCGCTGAAAGGTATAAGCATTGGTCGGAGCTACGACACGAGAAGGCTCCCGAGAGTCATTGAGATTGAAACAGAAGTTAACCCTGAAGTAAGTCATTGCTACCCTTAATTGCCTTTATCTCCTGCGGCAATTAAAGGAAGTGGAATATAAATTGATAAAGCAATTACTGGGTGTGATCATAGCGACACCTATGCATGCAGCAATATTGATAGCTTAAAAACCGGAAAGTAGAAGGGGGGAGTTAATTAATCAACATGTAGCCGGACGTGCATTGCAAAATTATTTAAACTATGCCAGAATTACAACGAAGAAATCGATAATGGTTGTCTGCTACGGTAGTAACTCCTTGACTCACACCGTCAGAGTGGTTTGAGGCTAGGTTATTCTCGGAGAATGACATTTCCACCGTCAGGTACTTGCTACTGCAATAAAGAATTAGAGAGGTGAATAAAATTCTAATCATATGACCTAGTTTAAGGTCGGTATAAAGTACTCTAATGAATATTTGCCGTGCTTAATTGCTTTGCCGTGCCGAGCAGCGATCGTGTTAGCTATTATATTTAATTTATATGAAAATAACAGTGATTTTTACTTTTTTTCTCCATTAATATTTGAAACTTTCACAGGAATCTACTAATATCACTGTCGTTTAATAATTTGTGCATCCAACTTGATCGCAGTAATTTGATATCAGGTAAATTGGTTATTGGCCAAAAAAATGTCTGCCAATCAGTTGACAAGAAGCTCAATTAACATATCGTCCGAACAATTTCCCACCTCAAAATATCTATTGGAATTCTTCTACCTTCCATGTTCCAAAAATGGTCGTTGGAAATTAATGAAAGATTAATATTTTGAAAACCAATCAGTAAAAGTGATAATTGAATCTAAAACTTTAGACATGTAATTTTCAATAAATATTCATGGACTTATACCCGAAATATAACTTCAAATGAGTTATACTGACGGCGAAATCAAAAGAAGTTATGGCATATACCCTGTTTTCCCATCATATTCTGTCTTAATTATATCGGACTGCTATGCAAACGAAAATAGACTTCATCCTTGAAACTTTCCCGGAAGAAATGCTCTATCAGCTGCTCTGAAATCAATTCCCTTTTTCCTTTACTTTGCAGTAGGGCATTTAGAAATGAAATTTACACTATGCTAAACACGGGTTTACAGGAAAAAATGGAAATATATATTGAGTTTCCGCCTCATATTGTGAAGAAAAACATAATAATTTTAACAAAAAACATAGTCTTTCGTAATAAAAACAAAAAAGTTATAATATTTTGCTGATTTCCCATAAAAATATAAATATAGAATCGCAGAAATAGTGAAAATTACAAGGCTTAAAATTGTATAAGTACAAGTAGGTACTTATAAAAAAATACTTCAAAAAATTAATATTGCAGTGCTACATGAGGTATAAAAATATATTCTCCGACTGCACATGGGTAATTTCTTAGATAGCTCCAAGAGGATGTAATAATAACATGGCAAATTTTACTGGTGGAAAGTTAAATTCATGCAAATTACGCTACTATAGAAAAGATTATTAATATTATGTATTAAAAACAAATTTCCGAGCACAAACAAGTAGCTTTAAGTGTATTCTGTTAGGAATAATGCTGATTTTGAAGAATATATTTTCCGACATAAGAAAACAATCGATATGATACTTCAAAAATGCATACGTTGATTAAAAAACAGATTGAGCGCAATTTTTTTATCATAAAGTAAATAACTTACAGCTTGAGGAAAAAAATTAGAATGGATGTTATAGAAATTAAAAAAAGAATTCTTATAAAGGTTTTCCTCAGTTTTATTGCAAGGAGAAATGAAATTGGTTAAAAATTGATTGAACGATAGGAGATAGAATCGGCTGATAGAAAAATTGTGAATATTTGTAAGGTAATTATTAGCTTTAGGCAATACAACTTTCCAAGTGCATTTCCCACTCGCACAATCGAAACTCAACATGTAGAAGCATGAGTACAAGTAGTTATGTTATTTTTGGTCGATCTTATCTTACTTTAAAAGATTTCAATAAGATAAAAATTCAGCACCCCAGGCGGGACGCTGCGTGACAGATATATCATTCAGATGAGAGAGTCTATGAATCAAGCAGTAAGTGGCAGGGCCGATGATAGAAGAGCAGCAGATGGAGAGAAGAATGAAGATTTGGGCAAATATTTCAACAATACAACCACCTTCAGTAAACGGAAAATTGCTCTCTTCATATACTACTTTAGACCAACCACAGTTATCTATGACCTCTTCAATGTTGCCTTCACATGAGTGAATTAGTTGAAAATTTATCTCGTTTCAATTAAGTCACATACGTAAATAAATTGAAACCAGATACCTAAGCACATGGAAACTACATTCTGAAATTATATAAAAACAACATAATTTTCAGGTACTAATTTCCTTTCTTAAAAGAAAAAAATATTCATGAAGTACATCCAAACAGTCAGCTGAACAATGAAACTGAAGAAACGCTCTGGGGAAGGTAGCCTTTAATTTAGATATAAATTTCATAAATCTGGGAGGGATTTACATGTACGTTGGAGAAAAATAAAAAGAATACACAATTTTTATTTCTTTCCTGTTCATAGACTTGAATTGGAATGGAATAGGATCCCTTCTCAAGACCGTTTTCATCACGCGAAGGAGCATGGATAATACATATGCCTTTCCTGGGAATATATTCTCCCAAAGTAACTACTTAAAAATTCAAATACATACCGCGTATATGTAAATGATAATAAATAAGACCTAATAGAGGAATCGGATTTGTTCCTTATATTAGGAAATCCCCTTGGAAGAAGAGAAACTCTTTAGTTTAAAAATGAATAAAACGCAGTATGCCACGAAATGGCATAATTTCGCGTCGGTAACAGATGTTTAGAACACCAGTGAGAAAGGGATAGCGATTTTCACCTTTAAAAGACTCTTAGTAGAGTTGACCGTTTTTCCCAGAACATTGAACGCAACAAAAAAATTATTTTCGGAAAAAGCACCGAGGTGAGAGGCGCACGGGCTTAAGGTATCCTCTCCAGGAAAACGTGTCGTAAAAAGAGGAAAAAACAAAATATCCGAGTCGCTAAAAGTGCACTTTTTAGTGTGAGGGCAAATGGGATGTTGAGAAGAAGCATTTAGGGTGATGGGGGACGGGGAGGAGGGAGGGTCATAAGCCACATGCGGGGAGGAGATAAGAGGAACGAAGATCGGGGGTGGGGGGAGGGTCTCACGTGGGGCGAGAAGGAATTCACGCTGGACGAGGCAAGAAAGAAAAACGAGAATGGTATAAAAATGAATACAGGCACGGTGGTGGTGGTGTAGCGTGGGCGGCAATCCTTTGGTGTTTATTGAGCCCCCCCCCCCGGGTCCTCCCCAACTGACATGCGAGGCCGCGTGCGGCACCAAGCGCGTGTTGTGAGAGGAAGCGGAGACGAAGAATGGGAGGATGGTGACTGGAGGTATGCGGAATCGGAGAGGTGCGCGTGCGGCGGGATTACAAGTCCTTAAGAGGAAGGAGAGCCAGCCGATGGGGAGAAGAGCGGGTGATCACCCCACTCCGATGGAAAGCCTGGGGGTGGGATCACGGTTCCTTCTCTCGCGTTGCCGTTACACAAAACGCAAACCGCTCTGGAAGGACGATGCTCACGGTCTCTGTTCTAAAAACGGACTCCCATCAATTAAGTTAGTCATCAAATTAGTCATTAAAGCAAGTTTTGAGTGAGATTTTTTTAACCAATTCATATTATGGATGAAAGTGAAATTTTATTTTTTTAATTTCAACTGTAAGAAGCGTGAATTTAAATCCAAACGCAAAAACCTTGTTTCATATGACTGAAATACTCATTCATCAACTGAATATACGTGTTAGTTAGCATGATGATTTAGTTAAGGTTATAGTTTCAGTGAGATTTTTCCCTAGTCATAACAGAGATCACATTCGAATAATATTATTAAATTAAAGCAGATGTATAAAGCATGAAGTGCCGTACCATTAATGACGCATAAAAATTTGTTTTAAATTACTGAAATTCTCAGTAATTAACTAAATATACTTTAATAATTTTCATCTTGCCTCATATTTTCCAAGCCTTACGCTGAAAACTCCTTCACAAAGGAAGCTTTCTTTTCGATTCCGTGAAAATTATTGTGGTTAGGTACTGGCTATATTATTAAATGGCTGAGAAAAATTAAAACTAAGCGCTTTTAAATTTCTGACGAAATCTACGCGTTATTAATTCTTCCTGTTTCAAATTAAGTCTCTCTGGAGAGCATACCGGCATACCCGTACCATTTCCCATTGAAAATGGCTGGTTATGTTTTGGAAAATCTCGAAATGTTAATTGGTAAATGGCTGATGTTTTTTTATCATTGAAATGAAAAAATATTTTTATTTATAATAAGGCCAAATTCATCGAATTTTATGTGAAGTGATACCATGCTCAGGCTACCTTAAAGTGCAAGGCAAAATTTTATGAGTGGCGATCACGTTATTGTTTATTGCGTGATTTTGCATATAGCGTGGAGATTCGCGATCGCGCCACAGGTGTCCAACCGCTCTCCTGTCCATGAGAGAGTTTGACAGTGTGGAGAGACGGGGACGGTTATAATACCCCTATTTCCATAATTAAGGATTTATATGCCGATAACGATTTCTAGAGAGATATGACGGAAAAGTAACAGCTCCAAACCAGTAGGAGAAAGAAGTTCTACTTGGAACCTTTCTACACTTGTGAAATTAGCCTTCATTACACGACGAGTACTTTTTTCGATTCACTGAGCCATCATCAATGCATATAAATTTCTGATTTAAGGCAATAAAAAAAACACTACTATGGAAGAGATAGCAATCTTTTTAAAGATGTAGTTCTTATAAAGGCATTACTCACTTTTTATTACAAGGACAAACGAAATTGGGCAAATATTAATTTATTGATAGGATAGGCCGACAGGAAATTGGGAAAGGTTACATGGAAATTATTAGCTTTAGACAATACAATTGTACTTGTGCATTTCTTGCACACAACCAATAAATCGAAGAAAAAGCACAAGTAGTTATGGTTTTTTGCTTGATCATATTATCGTTCTTTTAAAGTGTTCACTAAGTAAAAGTGTGTGGATGGATTGTAGCCGAATCCACCCCACTATGGAGAGTCTCTCTCGTCTCTCTCTCTCTCATCTTGAAGATGCAAACACTGAAAAGAGCCTCCATGTATTATATTTTGGAGAAATCGCGGAAAAATTTCGCATTTTGTCACATGGGGTAAAGGTTTAGGAGGTACTGAAAGACTGATTTCTTCGGGTGGACCGCGGGCGTTTCTCTTTTTAGCAACTTGACATCGCCTACTGACGAATACGTACACTTTTTACGGAGACAGCATGCATACCACACAGGGCTATTGTCTTTTCGAGGCTACCAACCCACAGCTGGTGTCGTACGGCTGAAACTCCTCCCTGGTACTATATGCCTCCCACGGTGCATGGTCTTCCTGCATGGAAGTGAGATTTCAAAAGATGTGATACTTCCGTTAGGTGATCTTTCGGAAGAGGCACTGGAGGCCAGAAATAAAGACACTAGAAAATTCCGTGAGCGATTTACTAGGAAGCACTTCAGGGCGGCCACCAACGAGGACCTTTTCAAGAGGCTATAACTTACATCCGATCCTTTACTTTCCTCCTCTACGCATTTTACGCCGAAGAAAATGAGAATGTCAAAAGAATTTGGAAACTTATTAAAAGTGGACGAAAAAGAAAAAGAGCTATTCGATTCAAAGAGTAGTAGTGATGAACATCCGTTGGCTCTGTGATGTCATAAAACGACCATTTTCGCACTAGAATCCTGGGGGTTCAGGATGGGGGAGGAGGGAAGGTATAAGTATCCCAGCTGGTGTCTTTCTGGAAGGTCTTTCTGTATGGGTCTCAGGAACACTACTCACTTCTTCAAGGTTCGAACGCTTTGAATATAAGGCATGGTTCCCGAACGTATCCAAAGAAAACTAACTTAACTTCGAGTACGCGTGCACTTACCTCGACTGAAAATCCTCCCGTTTCTTCATTATAGACTCCTTGGGGATCGGTGCCCACAAGTATAGCTTAAAAAACGGTGAATTCTGAGCTTTAAAAGCCATACCACTTTAAAAACCTTACCACGTCGCGTCAAATCCAGCTCCCGGCGCGCGGAGCCGAACCCCGACGCGTGATCGAAAAATCAAATTTATTTCCGGCATCGCAAACGTTTTTCAAAGTTAACTGCATATAAACCTTTAGAAGTCTTCAAATAATGCTTTGATGTAAGTGACTTCGCGTGACTTTGCCAAAATCCCATTTGAATCTCATACCTAATGTAAAATTTGGTCTAAAAACAGCGTCCGCCATTGTAACGGCACAGCAAGCTTATCAACGCTATTCTTTAAAACTATGGAATTGTAAAGAAAAAATACCATACTAACAGATAATATCTTTTTCTATTCCATAACAACCCTCCTTGAACTTCACCATCAACTTAAGTTGGAAGATTTTCCGAGAAAACTGAAGACGGGCATTTTTCTGGAAATGTGCTCATGTTTGAGGCTCTGTATCTCAGAAACGGGTAAGAACTATGCCAAATGAAGTGCTATTCCAGATACATGAATCTTTTTCGAGTTTTCATGCGAAGTTTCAACTTCATATATCAAAAAAGGCCATTTTGGAGTTTTGGCCGGCTTTTGTCTGATTTCCGACCACCGTGCAACGTGATAAAGATTAGAATGATTGCGAAAAAGTTCAACACCATTTAAGGAGTGCTTTAAAATCTATTTTTCAACCAAACCTTTTGATACACCGCGCCGTCAGCTTTAAGATCATCAAATACTCAGTGATCATTAGTTCAATGATTGCAAATATATCTTAGCAAATACGTGGAAAGGGAAAGTCATTTTTTAGAAGATGGTCAACACCATCGAATTCACAGATTTCACTCGACAGAAGAATCACCAACTATCAAAGGTTTGTTCGGATTAATGTTGCTGGATTAACATGCAGAAGTCATATTTTGTAGATAATCCTCTACCTATTGTTAAGAGAAGCTGGAAAACAGCAGCCACGTCGATCCAATGCCTAAATTACAGGAAAAACACAAAGCAAGATAGGCATCGAGGGCTCTCTCGTGTTAGCATAATATCCTCCTTCTCCATTCTTTTTCCTGGTTTCTCGTGCGGCTGACAAGCACGTATGACACGACAAATCACAGAGTGTGCAATATTTTTCCTTCTAGAATGACAACTCAAGCGTCCTTCAAGAGATCAGCACACGAAATCCATTGTACTACCGTGCTGGTTGCTCTGATATTCATGCCTAGACCTCATCGCGTATTTTTCATTCCAGCTATTCGTATTCCACGACGAATCTCGTTCCAGTAAAACATGGAGGCACACACCCATTCAAGTTCAAGGTCAGGGAAGTTCACCTTTGAATAGAGGCGGGAAAGGCGCCTTCTCCACCCATGGAGACAAGATATCCTGACGGCGTCCGTTTTTTGAGGCTGAGAATCCCGATTTAGCGAGGATATAGAGCCGTACTATATATATATATTTATTCTCGGTATTAACATGAGACAAAATAAATACGCAATGCTGGAAATCTGCTTTTTGCAAAAAAATAGAGATAAGACCGTCATTTCACAAAGAAAGATATGTCCCAGGTTTCATGAAATCGCAAGAGGAAAGCCACGTCGTTACGGCCGGCTAATAAACCGAAAATACGAGATGTATAACCGTAGATAGATAACCTGTTGAATGATATATCGGTGAATTTGAAATAATAAGATGAAATTAATCATACCTTTAATGGTTAAGCAGATAATGAACGAACTCTTACTACTTGACGAGATACGAAAAAGTGTTTGACAGTCTGATGCTTGCTAAGAAAGTCCGGAACTGAAAGATGTTCTACTGCGTAAAAACTGCTCATTCATGCGTGTGTCAATATTTACCCATGGATCGCGAAATAAATATCATTGAACCTAATGACAGCAAAATTATTATAAACAAAAATTATATATTTTATAAAAAATACTAAAGCACTCTTAAAGAAAATAAAATGAAATATTTTACCTAACATAAACAGCTTTATTGGACGAGCTTTATATGTATACTAGCTGAAGGTACCCGTTGAACTTCAACGGATGTGAAAAACATTGAACTTATTTTATAAGAAAACCACAAAACCTGAAGAATACTGTCAGCGTGATCATTTGAGGTGTTCGTATCCTATCTTGTTTGTTGTGATTCGTTCGTTTTCCCTTTCGTGCACGGAGAGTTGAGTGATTGTTTGTCCTCTTGAATGCACGGGAAACCCAATAATGGGCCACGAAGACTGATTACTACTTAATAAATAGCACCTAGGTTGATAGATGGTAACCTCGTCCCTCAAGTTCTCTTGAGCCGTCTTCTGGTTGAATAACAGCTTGAGCACTTCCCTTGTGTACATAAATATATTTGCATTCAATGACTTAATTGAGTTCCGCCATTCACCGTTGATATGTGCGTTGAGTATCTTAATCAGGGCCCTGACAGATTTTTAATATAGCCTATGTTACATCCCGATACATTTTATCTCTACATGAAAAATTTCAGCTCAATCGGTTCAGTAGTGTTAGCGTGATTGAGCAACAGACAGACAGACACCATTCAATTTTTATATATTAGTATGATAGTATGATGATTATATGGGCAGTCCTTTCATCCTTCCAGTCCCTAAACGATGACCTATCGCTAGATATGCTGGCTTTCAATTACACAAATTAAATTATAGGCAGTAATGATCATTTGGAAGTGTTGTTAAGACCTGGGTCTCACGTAAAAAAATCATCATCAAAGTAAGAGGGACCATAACATCAAGGAGAAAAGTTTAAAATGCCAAACAGAAAAAAAATGGTTTTATATTTTCGAGGAACAGCGATTTATTTCATGGAAGAATAAACTAAGAGCAGTGTTCAAATCAACAAGTGCCCTAAAACAGGTGTAAGGACAGGCAAGCAAGGGGTGGCATGCATATATATGAGAAAATCCAATTATTTCTGAAACGGGCTCATGATTAAAAATTCTATTCGAAATAAGAGGCAGGTAAAGTTTTCCAAAGATACGTGACTTGAAATCGTTTGGCTGATCGGAAATCGACTTCAGTGATCTTTAATGATTTTCAGTATAAAACCGTCTTAATATACGTATCTAACGGGAATATGTAGGAGCCCGCCGCTGCAAAATTTTATTAATTCATCCAAACAATTATTTTTTGCTTCATGCAGAGAAGAGTAAATGAGTTGTGATAAAAACACAAAGGACACCAATGGATTACCGGAGAGGGGCTCAAGAAACTGTTCATAGCTTATGCAATTAAGCGGGCTTTTGCTTAAGCGGGATGGTACTTTAGAGGTCTGGTACTTCTAAACTTAGAAATTAAGCTCTGAAAGTAACTCTAGCTATTCATTTTAATTGAATACAATTAATGTATTTAAAGATCGAGAATCGCCGTTAATCTTTTAAAACACCGAAATAATAAAGTAATAATTTTCCTACGGGCTATTTTATCGTTTCCTTTATATATGAAAATGTTCAGCGCTAAAGTTTGCTTAGTTCTGAGTGAAATACTATGAATGGAGCATCACGTCCGTAAGAAATCTTCTTAAGTATTAAAAATCAGAAGTAACCATCGTAACCATCTTAAGTAATGAAGTAATCGTAAGTAACCATCTTAAGTAACAATAATAACAAAAAAAGGGAAAGTTTACTTCCATCGTTAGTAAACTCCGTTGTATCAGGCGTGACTTGGTGGAATTTGCTTAACATTGTAGATGAAAAGTATAACTTAGCTATTCCACATAGTTTATCTAGAGAATCTATGTGGAATAACTAAGTTATAATTTTCATTTACATCGTTAGTAAACCATCTATATATTCACCAACGCAACGATTGTATACGAAATAAATCAAGCCCTGCAAAACAGATAGAATGCAAAAGTCCCTCCATCCCGAAAAGAATGAGACCCAGAGAAGATATTATTGATTGATTGATTTATTGATCAATATTACAATACGTTTAAGCATAAACATATAAATAAAATAAAATAATACATTGAGTAAAATATTCTTTAGGAGCTTAATTAATATTACTAATTCACTTATTATCGATAAAACAGAATAAAAAATAAACAAAATTCCTAATCATCCATTACAAGAATCCAAGTAAAACATTCATATAGTTAAAATTATAAACACACGATCGTTGTAGCAAACGTATTACATAAAACAAAATACATTATCGGTATGAAAGGACGTTGAATAGAGGGGAAACTTGAGTACACCCGCGAAACAAGAGAAGTGGCAAATCGAGATCGAGCGAGAGCTATCTTTGGGCGCCAATCACACAGCGTCCCACCATTTCTCGGAAGATTCCGCCAAAGAAAGGGAAGGGGGCCGAGTTAATTTCACGCCGTTCGCCCTGTGGAGAGTTGAGCTCCGAAGTCCTTTCTCCCGCAATACATTCCCGAGAAGGGGTTTGCGCTGAAGTGTGGAAGTGGAAGTCCCTCACCCCATCACTTATCCTCCCTGCAACTCTCTCCACCCTCATCCTCACCTCTCCCTTCGGATTGACCCCCGCCTCTTCTTCCCATACCCCACCGTTGAATCCACCCGCGCGCGAGCCTTTGGCTACTCACCCAACCCGCCACCCCTCGCCTTCCGCGCGCGTCGTGTGTGGCTCCCGCGCGGGACCAACATAGAGAGAGAGAGAGAGAGAGAGAGCCACTGCATCGGCCACGAGGGAGCGGTGGGCGGCTCGTCCTTTGATGTGTTGTCGTCCTCCTCACTCCTCCCCCACCTCCAGACAAACGAGCAGCGCGCAAGCCGCGTATTCCCTCCCACCTTACTCCCTCTCCCCGCGCATACGCGACCAAACACATGAGACGCACGCACCATGGCTCGCGCTGCACACACGTACGTGCATACAAGGGGGACGGGTGTGACTGGGGGGGTTGCTCCCTACCTCCTACCTCAAGGTCCCCAACTCCTATTCTCAACATAACACATTCATTCTTTCCTAAACTTCTGATACATCCCGCCTAAACCCTCTCTAAAGTTCCCTCTGATATAACCTCCCATATGGTGACCTCCCTTATATAACCTGCTAAGCCTCCCTTACATTATAGAGCGTCAAATTAGAAGTGGACGAGCAGGAATCATGAACATAAGATCAGGAACCAGGAATCAGAGAACAGGAACCTGATAACAGGAACCTGGAGCCACATATCAGGAGCCTCTTAGGGGTTAAAACCCGAGGAAATTCCAAAGGTCTTTGAAATTTTGCCGCCTTTAGCATAGCCATATCTACACAGCAGTTACAGTGCCTCATGCACATTTTTTTCGAGAAATGAACGAGGCATATCTGAGAAAAAAAAGTGAAAGAGTTATTCAGTAAATGGATAAATTGGCTGAATTCAAAATGAAAAAAAAATTCCGATCCGGCCCGATACTAGATCTCTCGTATTGACGACATTTTTTCTAGAGATTTCCATACATATCTATGTATGGAAATCCCTAGAAATCAGATACATATGTATCTGATTAGTATCTAAAGTTACTCACGTGGCTATTGGTTTCGCAAGGCTTTATAAATGTCAATATAAATAAATATATATATATATATATATGTGTTTCAATGTAGCTTCAGCTTCAAAAACCTAAACGCCAAGCGCACGAGTTCAACTACTTCATTGAATTTTGAAGTGATGCAGAGTAAGAGAATTTAGGGTACCAATTTCTGTGTAGCACTTGACTTGGTCTTTTTCAAAGGTTGAAATGTTGAAAGGTTTTCATTGTTTACATGGTGCATCGCGAGGACATTTAGTTCCATAAAACCCTTATAATAAGTCGAATCCCAGTACAGGCGATTGCTCTTTATGACGAATCTTGCACATTAATGAAAACAAAGTATTAATAAAGTAATCGGGCCTAATTAGTTATCGTTATTAAGAAAAGCCTTTTGAGAGTTGGTCCGTTATCTCCATCCTGGTAGGCGGGTGTTCATAAAAGACATATCCACTAAACTTTTATCCTTAATGCCCTTTGAAAAGACCCGAGAGAAGTGTCTTTCCCTCTGCTAGAATACAATTTGCAAACACCATAAATTCCTTTACTTTGTATCACATCAAAACCAAATTCGATGTTTCACGAGAGTAAAATCGCTTTTTCATGTTATTCTTACATTAAAATGTCTTTCCTTTTCCACTCACCTGAACGGGTACATCAGTATAGTATGCATTGAAGGTATAACCAACCGAATATTCAAATTTATAGCAGCAAAAACATTTAATTTTTTTCATGGCATTCCTAAGGAGGAATAATATACTATAAAGCAGAGAATATCGGAGCCGTGTTGTAAAATCGTGTTCTACATAAAACCTCCTTTTTTCATTTGTAAACGGGGGTACCATTTAAATGGAAAGTGCGATGATTGTTCATTGCAATCTATTTATCCCAAGATATGAAGGCCACAGTTGTACTGGGGTTGAGAAAACCATCAACCATGCAACTTTAATTTATTAAAAGCGATGGAATTTTATTCTCAGGCGGCCTCGGAATGGTTACCATTTGTCATGCTCAATATTCCTATCCCTTTTATTCGCATTCGCTCCTTTATATTATGTTTTATCACAATAGGATCCGGATCGTTATAATTCCGAACTCAGCCTTGTGCTCTTGTGAATCAATTTAATGGAAATTCAACATCAAGGGAGCAAGTTTAGATCAACGATGCTTCATTTGCATTTGACAATGAGCTCTTTCTTTCGCAGTTGATAAGTTGAGTGGAAAAAGGACTGACCCTGAGATGAGATAAAAATTTGGAAAGAAGAGATGGGAAATTAAATCGGTCGGAATATAATGCGCTTTAAACTAGGTAGAACGAAGGGTTTCGGCGGAGTGTAATCTACTATGAACATTAGCAATAAGATATTCTCCACGGCCATTATCTTAAACTCTAGGCTATATATATATATCATAATTAATATTATTTTCTATATTCAGAGGCATCCCTGAACACAGAGGACACAAAAGTTGGAAAGAGGAAATTTTGTGAAATAGACGTCATTTTCAAATAAATATAGGGCGTCATCCACTTGGTAATAGCCAGCCACATGCATTTATTTGGATTCCATGTCTGCATTCGTCATATGCGTAACATTTTTCTCACTGCTTCAATCAATTCGCATAAAGAATGGATTAGGAGAGGTGGCTATACGCATAAAAGTCTGATTGAAGAAAATTCACCGACCGCAGATGAGAAGTGTGGAAAGGAAAGCGTGAAAATTACTTAAAGCAATGAAAATTAAATTTTTGTATCAATGCCTTTCGCCAGATAGTAAGAAAAATCTGGAATACATCTGCTTTCATTTGTGTATTTTTGGTTCTCTTCGTCATCAGTTTTTCAAACCGGAAATGGGCTTAAAATTAAAGCCATTGCCCACCTCTCATGCTTAGATCTGTGTAGATGTCGCTGGGTTATCTTCCAGGAGCCTTCCTCACTATTTTACCCTCTACTAAATATCAAAGTCTACGTTGCGTCTCAGGCACATAATCCATCCGGTTCTTCTTTTCTGCATGATTTTTAAAATAGTCATATTCTCCAATGTAATTGAAATGCCTAAAAAAGTAATTAAAAATTAATAGGTATCGCTGACACAAACTATAAGTATGGCAATAACTTCGCATTGAATGATCTCAGGTTTCCCCGGCGAGTAGATATGAGGAAGATATTTTGGATTTCCCACCAGGTAGCAGCGTTGTCTTGAACCAATGTTTCGAAGGCTAATTTTGCTATAATTATCAGATGGCAGATTTATACTTCTAAACGTCGGTGCTGAACAATACTGCTACTCGGGTGGGAAACACGAGATTTATTCCTCCTATAACTACGCAATTTATTCGAAATTAAACCTCCCCAGCAAAGTAAACTTCGGTTAGTTTTATATTTACTATACTTCTATTCGTGCCTCAAAAATATATTTGAAATGAGATGACCTATTCTTTCGGCGCTATTTATAAATAACTGCATACAGAGGATTTTGACTCGAAGTTTAATAAAACATCAATAAAGAAAACACTTTGACGAGCGAGAAAGGACGACACTGGCCAATAGAGGTGTGCCAACAGCCAGTGACATTCCGACCAATCGACAAACAGTCCTCGTTCGGTGGCAATGCAAGGACGACCGGCGCTATCTAAGCAGTCGCAGCGAGATAGTAAAGAATTCGAAAGAAATCCAGCAGTGATTGGAATAATACCTCCCGCTTCAGCCCGCAGAAAAGAAATATATACTTACAGTAGAAGCGGACAAATGCGACCGCTAACATTTCCCCACAGAGCGACACATACCAACCAAGAACCAAGTCCGCGCTCCTTGCACGGGACTCAGACTCACGGGACTCAGAAGCGACTTTTAAAAGTCATAGGCGGCAATATATACTCTGTCGCTCCCATAGGAAGATTTACCTACTTTTCGGGAAAGATGTTTATTCGATAATAAACCTTTAAGCATTTTTTTCGTTTAAAAAGTGATTGCACAAACAATATCGCTACTTGAAACAAATTACATATGGCTGTCTGATATTTTTTGTCTAATAAGGCCTTGCTACTATGACCCAAAGAAAGAATCCTCATTTTCACTCCACACTTGTGACAGAGCGAGAGGAAGTGGGAGTGTGAATTCATTATTTTTAAATCTTTCCGCCTATTATTTTAATCTGGACTTTTACATAATCCTAAATATCTTTAAAGGATTCATTAAAAGACGTGACTATATGTTAGAGGAAAATAAAACAAAAATGATTGTAAAAAAAGTCGCGAAAAAAGCATAACATTAATGCTTTTCTAAGTCATCCGGTGAGTTAAAGATAAAATTGTATTGAGACTAAAATATGTATTTGGTGCATTCCCATCCAGCGATAAAATAGTGACCTCTATCATTGTTTTAATCTGGCAACAAACTAGCGACTTAAAAAATGAAGTTTAAGACGGAATCCGATGTGTTGGCAACACTGCTAAAGACGACAAAAAAACTCACGAAGGAAAACAAAACGACGAGACAAAAAGACGGAAGGGAGAGAAACATTTATGCGTCCTCTTTCATGTGGGAATACAAAAGGGCACAAAATCCACCTGACTCGCACGGACGACCTTTTGGTGTTAAAATGAAAAACATATCTTGCTTCCCTTTTTCGGAAAAAAAGAAGGAAACACGTCGGGTAGGAAGTGAAGTCATCCGCGGAAGGCCATACCTTAAGAGGAATGTGTGTGTGTGTGTGTACTGCGACCATCCATCCGCGGGAGAAGGAATGGGAGAGAGAGCTTCTTTCGAGACGAAAAGGATTCGGGGAGATAAAGGGAGTCCAGGTATGGTGGAGGGAGGGTTGAGGTAAGGGCTTTGAATCAGTGGGGATGGGGGATTAGGCGAGAGAAGCAGGGTTGCCAACTGGCGTATTTTGACCGGGAGACTCCGGGTGGAACGATGTTTATCCGTGCTCGGGATTTAGGACCAATTTCTCCAGACCAGGCTCACGTGCGAAACAACAAAACTGTGAGTATTTCACTTACACAGATATTCCATTGGTAATTCGGAACTCTCTCATATAATGGTAACTTTAAATAAGTAAATGCATTTACGTGGGTTTTATTGCACAAAAATGGGACCTCGGTCGAAATATTCCATGACATTGTGACTTACGGCGACATTAGAACGGCGACTCTTAAGCATGAAAAGTCAATAATTTTCACTTTCTAGTAAAGGTTTTCCCTATCAGGAAAGGACCTTTCGGTACATATTGCAATATACATACTCGTAGTCTTTTATCCTAAAAAGAGATCAAAGTAATACATATATGTACATACGTAATATTTTTCCAAAATTAATGAATGGAATTTTATGTTTATTAAAATATCTTGATTCGTCTTTATCAATCCGTCACTTAGTATAGCCGGATATAACTATACTAGCTGAAGCTTCGTTACAATGAAGTGAAAGGCTGCCAATTAAGATTCTGCGGGTCGCAGACCAAAATCTCCGGGTCAAGAAAGTCATACAGTTGGTTGCCTTACAGAGAGGTATGAAGAGGGAGGTGGACGAGGGAAAGGAATAAGTCAAAAAAAGGAGAATGTAGCGGGATATGGCAAAGAGAGATGAGGGAGGTGGAATATTGAGAGATGAGAGGGCTGTAGAGAAATAAAAACCCTCCGGGAAAGGAAATAAGATTGCTCACTTATCTTGATTGCAACCGAGTGTTAAACCACCTCGGAAGTAGTTTCGGCATTTTCCTAATAACTCACACACAATTTCCCTCAACTCGCCCAGACTCCGACTCTCGGAAGAAAAACTATAACAATAACGCACCTTTTAATCTTCAATAGGGGATGGAGAGAGAGGCTTTTTCACACCTCATCCCCTTCGCGAGCACGTTCGGGAGTGTAGCCAAGAATTCGAGCGTGAATAAACGCTACGCGGGGAAACAATTTGAATGAATATTCATACGCACGAGATTTCTCACGGAGTCGTATGCAAAACGTGGAAACAATATTCTTTTTGCTGACCTGAATTATTTCCATTTGTTCCTCAGAGTGATGTGAAATCCTGACGGTTGAATTTTTAAGCCAGCGACTACGTGAAATTCAATATCAGTAATTCATTGGCATAGTGAGGAGAGGAAAGTTCTGAATGAGATTAGTGGGAGGCAGGGTAGGTGTCTTTAAGAGGTAATGAGGGGTTATGGGTAGCTCACTGCCGTGATAGAGGTAAGTATGTTGTGCAAGGGGGGAAGGGGAAGGAAGAGAATTGGTTTTATGGACGATATGAAGAAGGGTAGGACGTACGCTGATGTGAAGAAAGAAATACTAGAAACAGATAGAGCCCTGCAATTACTTCCATTAAACCCTACCGGCAGATTATTTCAATGCATGAATGAATACGCTTCAACGTCGTGATGATTCTAAAATAAACCCTTGAAGTAGTACCGTATTACCGTCGAACGATAGACTTCAAAGAAACTGCATTCATTGCAGAAAATCTAACTACACGGCATCCACTCATTAGCCCGCTTCAAGTAAAGACTTAGAACCCTGTTAGCACATTTCACTAACAGTATATTACCCAAATGAATGAAGAGACATGAAAAAGCTGCAACTCCCAACAAAGAGAGTAAGAACATCATGCTAACGACTTATTTTACAAGGTTTTTAAATAAGTTTAGCTGCTCAAATAATGGGAAATGTTAAATGAATATCTTTGACATAAAAACGTTGAAAGATGAAAAACAGAAAAATGGAGGATGGATGCGTAGATGAAGGACAATGAAGGCAATACATACTATCACTATTAAATGTAAACTTAAATTAAAAGTGAATTAAAATGATCTGAACACCCAGCATAAAACTATGAATTTACATTAATGTGCATCAATTTCACGACCACTTAAAATTTTATGACAATTTTTTGTGCAATAGTAGCACCAATTATGCTGTAGTAGTAATCAATAGGGAAAGTGACCAAGAGCCGTGGTTGACTTCAACCAAAGAAGACAGGTTGGTAACGATGAATTAGATTATTTGTGATATACTGAAAGAGTGAATATAAATCCCGCGTTGGCATAATTCAATCATTAAATTTCCACTAAAGGCGACGAGGGGCCCACACTTGAACGTCCCATACCACGGGACGAGGACTGCACTCTCCATATGGAAACCGAGAAGGATTCAGGATTCCACGGGAAAAGGCTACCACGGGAAAAGGCTTCCACGGCTATACCATTGTCGCGACTGGAATCTGGATCCTCTTAATAAAATCAACAAACCACCTCACCAAATCGATCCCCCCTTCAAAAAGGTGGTCCTTATCTTTAAAATGACACTTGAATTTTTATGCTGTTTTATCGAGTTCCCTTTATGGCTGAGTACTTTCGAAAGGGTTTGTTTTTTTGAGTCCCCAATGGACTCACCCATTTTTTTCCCGTCGACATTAGTCAAAGCAGAGTGTCTTTGTCCACTCCTCTCCGCCACCGGCCTTCCTTCGTGTCCCCTTATTTCCGATCCTACTCTGCTCTTTCACTGCCTCACGCACACAAACCTAAGACACCTTTTCTCGCCCGTCGGATGGGTAAAAAATGAAAAAGACGCCTCTACTCGCCTCATTCGTATTCTCTACCGAATGTCTTCGCTGGTGTCCTATCTCTCGACGCGTTTATATGACGTGATCGACAGTGCTTTTGCTGGCGAGTACTTGGTCCCTCGGAGAGTGTGGGGAAAGAGTGAGGCGGGAGATCATGTATGAATAAATGCTCCCACCTCTAGATTTCCGGAGTACCGGCTTTTTCTTCAGCCTTATCATTTTTCTAGGAACTCTTCAAACGGCTAGCAAAACAACAGCAGCTAGTCATTCAACCACAAAAAAAACATTTTTTCCTCGAGTAGCCACTGGTAAGACTGAGAAGTTACTAAGTTATACTTTTGTAGTACTATCATTTAGAAATTAAGTAAATACAACTTGGAAATGCCAACAGTATAGTTTATTTACTGTACAACGCTGATAGACGTCAAAGCGTCATCTTTAGGTACAATGTTCATGTACCTGAAGATGATGTTTTGACGTCGAAACGAGCTGAACAGTAAATAAATTATTCTGGGGAAATTACCTATTTACCAAGTTGTTTTTATTTTTGTTCAGAATGATGTACCACCACATCTCGCCAGACATCGTTGAATATAATTACATTATTTTTCATTTTTATTTTAGAATAATCCCATAATAAGGGCACGGAGTTCGGCCCAATGTACATTGCATTTGTCGTCATCTACGTCAATCAAAATTCATTTCCGATGGCTGATGAGAAATATTATAACTTTAATGTATGGCAAAGAACTTAAATACCGTTTCATAGTTCCAGTATTAAAAATTATAGCAATTTTCGGCACAATAATCATAAAATGACTAGGAAAAGATTTCCTATGGAAGTGAAAACTTTAAAAAAAATGTTATTATTCCGAAAATAAATACATTTCTAACTACAGTTCCTTTATTGTTCAAAATCCCTCCCTTTTTCATGACTGGGATCTTATAACACACCCTATCACATGCCGTAACGGAATTTCGCAAGACACGTGCTTCTAGTAGTAGAGGCCTTAAACCTGGGATGCACGGTTACTTTAGAAGCGTTCAATTTTGTCATAAACACCAGGTTATAATAGTAATGGAAATGGATTAAGGGAAAATTTCTCTTATTTCGTCGTTTGCCATGGATTTTTGAATGATTAGAGCTAAATTATGTCAATAGGAATTTGCGAGGGATTCAAATGAACAATAATATATATCACAAAGGTTTAAGCATAGATTGAAACCGATGTCTCTAGGAGGTGAACCTATGAAGAGTTTTAAGCTTTTTCGGAATGTTTCGTTGAAGTCTTTACTCAAAGCCTTGAGTCAAAGGTGAGCACATGGCACGTGATTCACTCTTTACACACCCATCCGAACTTAGAATCCGGAGTTATATTTTTCACAGCAAATAATGTTTTTACAAGACCAGAAAATTACAAATATAACGTCAAATTTATAACCACATGAGTACTAAACTTCGGGTAAAATAAGAGCCGAAATTAATTTTTTGCCATTAAATTCCTCCTTATTGATTGTAACAAAAATGAATTGTTATTTGAAAAATCGACCTCAAGAACAGGAAACTCAGCAAAATAAGAATATATTACATATTTCCCCGAGGTCAAAGAAACTTAAGCAGGAAATATGTTGTTCAATGGACTCACGGCATAAAACTGACCGTAAGCCTTAATAAATTACTGGTTAAATTTCACTTGGCTCTTTTGCAATTAAGATGGCGACTCTTCAAGTAAATGACTAAATATTTTCACGGTCATACTTTTACGATAACGATACATGTGCGCAAATGGACATGGTCACATTCTCTACAGAATATAAATTGGCATTGTGGTTTGAAAAGTTTTCCGCAGCTGATTTCAAATTGCAACTACTCAGCGGCGAGGCTTTATAGCGTGCAATACTAGTCAAGATGGACTTATTAGGTACATTGGTTTAATTGAAGTGGTTTCCAGGAATAAAAATCTCATCTGAAATTGGGTAATGACTGTGATTTCATCCTGCATATAAAACGAGGCCATGGGGAAGCATTTCAATAGGAAGTGAAGCTTACGAAAAGAGGGCACAAGCTGAGCCATAATGCATGATATGCCACCGCAATATATGAATGGCACGTTAAAGCGGCACTTATGACTCATTTCTGAATTTAGCGGGGAATTCTAACGGGTGGTAACGCTAGCAAATTTGAATACGTTAACATAATTTAAATAATTATCGCCAGCTGCTAGAAAAAAATTTGCATCGACCTTTTGCTAAAATGATAACTGAAGGAGAGGTGAGCCAAGTGGAGCCAAAGAATACCAAGAAAGCGGCGTATTTTTTTAAATATTTATAATGCTAAACGAGGGCAGGATATAATATACGACAGAGACTGTAATTGCTCCTCGCCAGTGGGTAACTTGAATCTAGACAATTTTCAACGCAGGAGTTCGAAAAGAAATGCAATTTAGCACAACGCTTTCAAATGCTTCGCCAAATTGCTCAAGACTTCTACACATAAATAATATTTCAAGACATAATAATATTTTTGAGAAAACAGAAATAATATTTTGGACATTGAGTGTGGAAAAATACGTGTTTTTATCAATCAAGTTGCCAAGCATTTACTATTGTTCGACAAATTAAGTTATGAAAATATACTGCATATATAATAGCTACCCTAGCATTAACCACATTAGTGGCCGAACGGTTTTATTCGGCTCCATTCAAAAAGAGAAAAAATTAGGAAAAGTAAAATGAAATTAAGTAAAGATTTTTACTCTTACTTGCTTAAAATTCTAACCATAATTTATTTGCTCAACACAAATGCATGCAATGCAAACTTTTTTCATCGCCACGTGGCATGCGATATGACATTTAATTTATTATATGTCTCGCTCTTATATATTATTTGTTTCTCTCGCTCGTATATGATATGTTGTTCATTTTCTGGAAAATTAAGGAAAATGTTTTCTCTGTTTGGTATGGATAACGAAATTTAACATTAAATCACACGCAATTGCACTATTCCACAGGACATTTTATTACTACAACGCGTTTCAACTCAAACATTCATCTTAGGGTACAAGACCTTCAGGTACACACGTTGTATCTGCATATGACTCAGTGAGATGATCCGCGTTGTATTATTAAAATATCCTGAGGAAAATTGCAATTGTGTGTGATTTAATATGGATTCTTTCCACCATATAAAACCTCCATCTGTTGAACTTACCAAATTCATACCTTTTCACGAATCTTGTTATATATTGGATTTGAAATGACACTGTGTTATAGGCGAGAATGGGTGAAAAATAGGAAAAAATAGGTAAGTGCAATTTCATTTATGAAAAGAAATTAAATTATTTACATTATTGCAGATAATGCGGTAGTCGGCTTCTATGGTTGGACAAAGTGCTTAGTATAGATAACTTGGTTGAATAATCTTAATATTTTATAGCTTAAACGTTTCGGCAATAAATGCATGTCATGGATGAAATAAGTGTTTTGTTACAAAACAAACGAAAAGGTGAGTCCAGTATTCTCACTCATTGTCAGTCGCAGTGATGTCTCTCAATACCAAGATTGAGGCTTGAAAGCTACTCCGAGGAGCTAAAACTGGCTCAATGATTTTTAGTTCTCAATTCCAGCGTTGATGTGTATTATTGTGTTTTTGTAATCTTCTTCTTCCTCAGCTCTACAGCCCGGTGAGGGCCTTGGCTTCCTCAGTTACATGCCCCCATTCGGCTCTCCTTCTTGCTTTCTCTCTCCATCTTCCAATCCCCATTGTCTTCAGGTCCTCTTCAACATTTTGCAGCCATTTTTTGCATGGTCTTCCTCTCCTCCTACTCCCTTCCATCTTGCTATTTATTAACAATTTGGACATTCTATACTCTTCCATCCTTTCAACATGGCCCAACCATGACAGTCGCAATGACTTTGAGAACATAACTATATCCTTCTCTTCCAATATATCATTTATTTCATAGTTCATTCTTATTCTCCTCGTTTCTCCTTCTATTACTGGGCCATAGATTTTAATTATTTTCCTCTCGAATCTTCTTAATGTTCCTTCATCTTTTTTGGATAGAACCCACGTCTCAGTTCCATTAATAATTACTGGTCTAATCAATGTTTTATAAATTTTCAATTTAGTTTTCATGGACAGAAGAGTTGATTTGAGGAGGGGTAAATTTGCAAAATAGGCCTTGTTACCTTGCATTACCCTTTGATTTATCTCCTCAGAAATCTTATTTTCATTATTTACTATTACTCCAAGGTAGCTAAATTTTCTGACGCCCTAAAAATCGTAACTCCCAATAATTAGGTTTTGTAGCTCTCGTTTGTCCTGTGAAGAAGACATTTTCAAGTATTTGGTCTTATCTTCATTTACATTGAGGAGTGTTTTTGTAATGCTACTAGTTTTTTATGGAAATAAGTAGCCAATGGTCCTCAAATTGTCCTCCAAGGTAGGTAGAATCTTAGGAAGATTTCATAAATACTCAAACAAGAGCATTTCACCCTATTCGAATTTGAGAACTTCGGGGAACAACGAATGCTTACACAAAGGGGACATTTTTACAATTTTAGCTTTCATAATTCAAAAGTTCCAACGACAGATTGCTTTTTATGTCTGCAGTTAACGCAGAAAGGTGCGGCACTAATCTATATTGCGACCTCTAAATATCGTTAAAATAATCGGATAGCTAATATTAAGACATTTTCTTGATCTAGAGGAATTCTACCTGCATCTGCCACCGGCTGCTTTAATGAAAAAATAATGGAAGTTAAGGTGCCATGAAGAGAGCAATTATAATGCAGTATTCCATCCTTCGCATGAGAAACTAAACTGTTGATTACTTGGTGCCTTCCGCTTAAGACGGTGAGGGCAATTCATGTTTACGTACAGATTTGCGTGAAACTTTGTACGAGTTTTTATTAGTGACATCTATTGATAAAAGCAAAAAAATGTTTTGTTACCGATTTGGTGTTTTGGCAACTCAATTCTATTTTAACACGACGTCTTATGGGAGATGAGAAATATTTCGTAATAATTCGATTGCATGCATGCAGAATATATTCTAAACACGAAATAATATATTTGATGCCATTATAATGATTGATAATAAATATCAAGGTGTCTAGCCAAGTCAAATATTCGAAAAAACATTAATATTTTATTTTCGCGCAGAAATCCTTAGTCATGAGATCCTTTCATCCAGACAAAAAATGAGAATTATCACTCATAGCATTTCCATTACTGCATGTATGGTGTGTTACACCGCCTATATACATGCACATAAATGTGGTCCTAAAAATTTTTTCTTCTTGAAAAACTATTAAAATGTACTCTCAATGACTCACGATTACCTAACGCTCCATCCACCATAAAGGTATACTTATAATGAAACCGTGATTCTCTTCATCCTTTCTCTCATAATCAAGCAATCCTTACCATACGAACCCATAATAGTACAAATAACCCCAGTTGCCGGACGCCCACTCTAATTAATGCTAATGCACAAAACAATATTTGGCCCCTGAGAAACCTGATGACAGGTCAATGGCTTATCGGGATCGCAGGGGCATACGGACCACTTGCATCCTCCAGGAAAGCAAAACAAATGTGAAGTTACATCGAAACCTATTTTTCACTCCTGGGTAGGGATCACAGTTTCATCCTCCGAGTTTTCGCTATCGTTTTCAAAACTCAAACGCAGAGGATCGCATCGCCGTCCTGTGCAGTCTTCTTTCTCACTCGGATCCGGGAGCAAGGAAAGAAAATTCTCGAAGGCCAGAAGACTGGCGGGAAATCTCCAAGCCGCTGATTTCCGCGGAGCCAAGCAGGGGGGCTATCCGTGAGTGCCGAAAATCTGAAATTTCGTCATCATATTTCAGAATTTTGTGAAATACGTCATCAAATTTCCGACAAGATGGCGCCCACGACTCATTTGGCAGTTCTTCGTTCACGGACCGACTCAAAACCGAAGCTTCCATGTCGACCGTAATTTTTCGGCGGACGGCGCTAGCGTCGCGTCTGAAATCAAAGACCATCATGGGAAATTCCCCCCGCCCCGCCGCCAAGCTTTTCAAGCGCTTTCCGTTAGCGTTTTGTTGATAGTGTTTTGGAGGTGCGAGTCAAGTGAGTAATGCTTATTTACTTCTAACATATTTTCATAAATCGAGGTTGATTAATGGCATTCCCGGCATGTATACTTACAGAAATCCTGGTATTTAATTTATTTAATGCATTAATAGATGTATATCTAGCGGAAAATCAGCCTTCTTCGTAGAAATTGTTATTATCGCCATGCTAATGGGTATGATCTACGCAATCAGAATATCACTCATCCAGCAGTTATTTCATTTGTAATTACTATTTGGATGCCTTAGGTTTGAGTTACTTAAAAAGGAATTCCTTTCCCTGTTGAGTTTCAAAGATATCTCAGCATACCGTTGACGCTCAAATGATTCGAAGTTACTTTCGAATTGCACACATGTTGGATGCATATATTAAAAGAGTTTTGTACGAATCATTTTTCATGGATAACCTTCCACCCGTTCACATTTTAGAGACATGGATGACTGTGTGATTATGTTGTAGAAGCGGGAATTACTTTGCGGCGTAGGAATGAGGAGGAAGGCCGACGGCAAGGGACCGATGGCTCTCCATATAGGCCAACAGGACTTCCCGTTGATATAGCGTCACGTAACGGTTGCCCATGATTAATTAGAACTAAGTTTTTCTGCCACAAACTAGTAAACCGAACGTGCAAAAATAAATATTACTAAGGAACTGAATAATAATGATAACGTTATTAACAGCCTCAACCACCGTTAATTAATTAAATTCATGTATTCATGACATAAATTATTGTTTAACTCTTCTATTTAACACACAAAAACACATTCTAAATTATACAATTCATAATCCTAGGTTAAAAACTCACCACCCTCACCACCTTCTGTGGGTTCCATTTTCCTTAGATTTACTTTGCCGCCAAATTGCAATAAAAACAAATGCGAAACTCGTAGCGGTGCGCTAAACGCAGAAGAAACGGAACACAAAACTGAGCCAACGGCTCTGACATCAGCTCATAGATTCGTTCAAATTGTCGTTCGATTGGGTCTTTTTGCCGTTCATTGAATGCCTCAAGAATGAACGTCGACATTCCCGGATAACCACCCAGGTGTGCCTCGCTGGTAGGGAGTGACGTCATCGCACGATCTGTTCGTCGAATGCAAAAGCGGAGTGACGGAACGAGGGCCGTTGGTACTGAGGGAGATGGAGCAAAAAGCGGGGCTATTGGTGCCTAAAAATTCACGACATGACGCTTCGAGTGGCGGCGGCGATGCGCAGAGGGCAAAAGAACGGCGGGAAAAGCACACCGCGCATTATTGAGAGGGAGAGAGGACGATGAAATAAAACCATCGTCGTGCTCCTGAAGAATGCAGGCGTCGTGCGCGTTTTCCTGAGTGACAAAGATACATTTTGATTCGACCGAGAGGGAAAAAGTGAGTCCAAATATTCAGCAAAAAAAACAGGTAATAATAAAAATCAAGGAATTTCAACTCTAAATATAAAGCATTCTATTGCTTTGTAGAATGGAGATTTTCAAATGCCTTTTTGCTTGAAAAATTACCTTGCTCGCTCAATTAACTCCGTGTCATGTTAATACTTTCATCTACATGCAATCATTTCAATGTGTGCATTTGCATACGCAGTATACAAAAAAGAGACAAAATAAGAACTTTTGTCAGTCAAAAAGATGTAGAGAGAGGCTGAAATGTTATTATTCGTAGCAACAGGAAAATCGTGGGATCTAAATTTTTCCTAGTAATCATAAATTATTTTGTGATTGAAAATTATGATCACACACAGCTGCAATGCCGATCTAAGGATGTGCATTTAACAAACATAAAAATGACAAAAACAATACATTAAACAAAAACAGGTTTACATAATATTGTCTTCTTATGTTGTACATCCAGTTTCTCCTCCACATTGGCGAAGATGAACCCGAAAGAAGGATCGTCGCGAACACCAGAGAAGCAACGTAACATAGTATCGCCTAAAACGGAAATAACGTTGGGTGCAACGAAGAATTACTTTTTTGCCTTCTACTCAGTTTCTACAATGGTTGCGTTACATTTATTTGATTTGCTCTCACTATTATCTTGTGAGTCAGAAATACAATATTGCGGCTGATTAAAACGTAGAAAAATAAAATCATTCTCAGAAACGCAATTTTTCGCCGTTAACTGATAAATATTTTAAATCGAGCAGCCAAAAAAGATTCATTTTCATCCAATGAACTAACATTCCTATATTTGATTCTCCCTCTGACGTTTTACTGTATTCCCTAGGACGCACATGTATCCCGTAGGATGCACTGTGATTTTTCGAGTTAGTGATTAATAAAAAATATAAAATCAACATCCGTTAATGCTAATACTTACTACGAAGAAAATGGAGCTGTTAACTTCGCAAAAATAGCAACTGTATTAAAGCTATTCGTCGTAGATTCCAAAAGTAAGTTAATGATGGAAAGCTCCCCTTCATCTCACTGCCGCAACGCAGTCGGTGGTGAACTGAGTAGAGAGGTGAGCATCTGCGACGGCAACGTTAAATCGGATGCATGAAAAAAATAGCATTATCCTCGGCCCAGATGAAACAGACCGATTTTCTAATGCATTTTTAGTACGAAATTTGAGTCGCATGGGCGGAAAAATACTGTAATTATTACAGCACTTGCCATTCCTTGCCCGTCACGAATCTCTCGTCCCAATATCATAGCGCACACGACATCACGAACGAAATCAAGTGCTAGACATTTCCGCTATGTGTGAAAAGATGCCTTCAATTCTTCGTGACATTCGAAAGACGGATGGGAGGATCGTCATAAGAGGACGGCAATTCGAATGACCAAGCCGGAAAGATGAAATCAGCAAATGAGCATCGGGGAGTGTGAGAGTCAACAGACAGCGGAGTTATTATGGAGGGGGGGGGGGGATTTGCGCCCGGAAAGGGTAGAGTAGGGTGACGGAGAGCGCTGAGAGAATGGAGGGGGAGAAAGGTTGCGGCGAAGTGGTGCACGCTGTGTTATTGACGCTCCAAGTGATCAGGTGTGAAGGATGTTCTTCGAGATGGGACGAGCGGCTTACCTGCGTTGGAGACGGGATGTATTAAAATCGATTCGCTCTATTGGTCGATTAACCCTTCGTTGCTTGCACGATCTATCGCCACATGGATACCCGCGCGGAATACAAAAGCACTCCTGTTATGACAACCTTTTTCATAATACTTGAATAAATGTGCTAAAATATTATTATTTTCACGTTTGCAATATTGCGAAGTGATAACGGAATTAAAGTGAAAAAATATGAAAATATTTGTATATTAAAAAAACAGAAGTATGTACTAACTTGATGCTATCATACAATTGGGAACAGCCAAAAAAATCCAACGGGCAAACATTAATTACACATTAGGTGACGATATTTAGTGCAATATAAAAAGAGACAGTAAAATAATGGATATAGGAGCAATAAATAGTTTTCACGATAATTAATTAAAATAAAAGGGGAAATTGTTATTCTAACCAGGAATATTTGAAGCAATCATACTTGCGTGGAGTAAAATTGTACGCTAACAGAGAAACTCGATTATTTTTGGCCCTACCGGCTCAAATATTGATTCTTAGCTTAACACTTCAACGCCACACGCAACCTCGAACAGCAAACTCCATGCAACATTTTCCCGCAGCGGGCAGGAATTTTCAAAATCAAGAGGAGTACAAATATACGCTGCGCAAGTGATGGGAGGTTAAGATCGTGGGCTTGATTGGGCGATTGATGACTCTCCCCCACTGCTCATAAAAGTGATGGCTCTGATCAAATGATCGAAACTACCCGGAGAGATGAAGATTTTTCCTCCGGCAATTAGAAAATATCTATGTTCTCTGGGAAATGTGGGTGTGTAAAATACAAATTAGTTCACGTCTAATTGGTAAGGGAGTCGATGCTTCTCTCTTTCACGTCGTCAGACTGCTGATATTCCCCTCTGCGAGAGACAGCTACTAAATTTGTCTGTCATTTATCTTCCAACGAATTGAACTCCAATTGCAAAGTAATAACTCGACCGACCGCGGAGGCCGGGTAGGCAACACCACGGCCCGGCGACACAAAGGTCATTGGTTCGAATCTCACCTCTTACATGGAGGCTGTTCGTCTTTGAATTAAGCTCTTAATTCTGACGGTGGAATGTATTAGTTTTAGTCTTTAATTTAACGTGCTTCGACGACTGATGTCACTTCGCACTTACTACCTGCCACTTGCAGACAGGAGGAACAGCACTCGGACGAGTCGGAGGATCCCGATTCGAGCCGAGACCGACGACACTTAACTTCGCTGACAAATCGGGAACAGGTGTTTCCATCGTGAAAGGCCGCTGCCCACGATTAAATGTATCCCTGGCAGTTGGGAGTATCAAAAATCCCAAATTGGTTCCCATGATCACTATAAAAATATATTATGGCTATTGGTTGAGGACCGCTGATCGTAAGAAAATTAAGAGAATATTCCTAAAGAACACGGAACAAAAGTCTGTCTTAGTCTATATTTAAGAATCACTGACCATTGGACACTAAAGCCCAGTTTTATAACATTTGGTCAACGTTAACCGCAAGATGACTTGATGCTAACTGAGAGTTCGGGTTTGCATGTAGCACTCGACTTCCGGTTAGTTGACGTGAACATTATTGGGGGAGAAAATATTACATTCGGTTTGCACAACTAGAAAATATTTTAGTAGAGGTTATATAACCGGGCCCTACGTAGTTTTTTGCGTAGATTCGAAGAAGCTAGAATGATTTTGACTTGTTTTCAAGACCCCATGGGCACTGAAGAAGACATAAAATCAATGGTCTGCGAGTTCACTTCGTGGAATGAATACATCTTGAGCAAAAAGAAAACTTGGTTATATTCCACACAAATTTATTAAAAACACGACCGGTTTCGACCTTTTCACTTGAGAATGACCTGAAAAGGTCGAAACCGGTCGTGTTTTTAATAAATTTGTGTGGAATATAAACAAGTTTTCTTTTTGCTCAAGACTGAAGAAGACCTTAAAATTATTCTTCTTCTCTGCACTGATAACTTCTCTGCTCTTTTGGAGAATTTTCTCAAACGAACCCATAGTAAGAGATTATGAGCTAGATTTTTACATTAACTCATGACACTGCAGCATGGAACTATGGACTCTTAACTGAATATTATAGCAGAATAAAGTTACATACGAGAGCAATAGACCATCAAAGAGACCTACAAATAACTGAGCCAACAGAAAATTATTAAGTTCACGGGTGATTCAAATTTTACCTGCCGTTATTTCCTCCAAATGTACGAATTAATAGTTGTCATAGCTGAGTAAATAGTTCTAGTTTCCCATTTTAGGGAGGAATAAAAGTATCAAATTTCACAATTTTCATTTATTTTCCTCATAATTAATTCCCCCCTCCTCAAACTAAAGTAAAAGCTTATATTTTTGGGGACAAATACGAATAACGAATATAGTATGTTCATAGATACCAAAGAATGAAGACCCCTTTCAAGGTGTAGCCATATTGGACAATATTAGGTGCAGATATCAAGGAAACGAGATACCTTTATCGAACTTCAGCATTATATACTTTCTTTTTGGATTCCTACAGGGCATTCAATTTCCGATCACTCGAAGAATAACTCTGTCGCAATATTAGAACTTACTTCTCAGCTACCCATGAAGAAATCTGCATTTTTGTATACTCATGAAGGTCGAATATAATTACCCACTTCCTTCACGTAGTGACACAAACTATCTATAAAATGATGGAGCAGTTACATGCTATCATCATCCATCGAAATATTATTTACTCAGTTATTATTTCCCAGTAATTTCTATGAGACATTTTTACATGCTGGTGAAGTTGATGATACAGTAGACGGGACGGGTAACCAGATATTTGCGGAGCGTAAGAAGATAATCAAGCACTTACCTCCCTGTATGATACTTTGCATAAACTGTTCTCTCCAATGAACAAAAGAATGACTTGCAAACAAGCGCCTATTATTCACCTCCCACTTAGGCAACGCGCGAGGTCGCAAAGGATAGTAAAGAACACATGGCATAGCAAACTTTCGAATTATCAACCGTTTAGACCGGCAAAAACCTGGTAAAATATTTTCTTGAAGGAAATACAGAAAGAGACTTCAATAATCTATTGTTTACAGCCATTTCGCCATGGTGTATGGACACATTGCTAAATAAACTCATATATTACCAAAAGGTTTTGAAAACATTACTTTTATATCAAACGATGATAACATTCATAAGAGTAAAAACGTAGTTTATCAATAAATTGGTGAATACTTTGGCTCAGCATTGTTCAACGGAAGAAACTCCTTAGACATGAACTTAAAAGAAGCATAAACGAGTACCACTTACTTGAATGAGAACACAGTAGATGAATTATCAGTTAAAGCTACGAGCAGTAGCTTTAAATTGAGAAAAAGGGAAGTAGGTAATATAACTCGCTGTCACTTCCTGATAATGATTTTACCGATGAATATAGTTAAATATGGATTGCAGAACAGCGAGTCGTTTCGACAGATAACTAACCGAAAGCTTTCGTTATAATTTCTAATCAAGCTAATCCCTGTACACACGGCGACATTCCTGGCGCCAGATCTGGCGCGGGATATTGCAGCGGTATCTTTCTCCGTCTGAACAACCAAATCGCATGCGCTTCGCTTGCGATTGCCTTGATCTGGTAGGCATTAAAATATGTTTTTCTATCTTTCTGACCACAAAGTTTTGCGCATTTACGCCTTCATTTTCTTGTGAACAGAGAAATATAATTGTCTGAAGAGAAAGATTTTTAAATTAAAGGTGTTTAATCCAACTAATCAGTGAGTACCTACTAAAATATTTTATTTTTATTTTTTAATGCGTGCTATTTTATATTCTACAGAGTGATTTTGCCGAGTTGCACGATCAATGAGTATGATTCCCGTTACACATCATAATATTAGTAATGATGATGACTCTAGTCAAATACACATAGCATAGTTTCACTATTACCACTAATTCTTGCTAATTCAATCCGAACGTCATCAACTTCATACACAAAGCATTCACCCGCACTTAATTGTTTCCACGACTTGGTCACTGCCTGGGGCTTCGTATGTACACAGCAGTGTAATGCTTCTCACCATCGATAACCACCACCCCATCCGACAGGGTCGGCCGCAGGACTAGAGACCAATTGTGGCAAAACGAAAGTTCCCGTGTGCACAGAGCTTTATGGAGGAGCACACAGGGGCTGTGGGTAGCGAAAGTCATTATGATTTGGATCAATTGCCAAGGGAGTTAACGGCTTCAAAAAGAGTCTTAGATGAGAATAGATTAACTTCGCAGTCTGACAACGTCCGTCCACAAGAGACCGTCCATTATTTGCCCGCTTCCACATCTCTTCTGAATTCGATACCGCTACCGCAGAGAATAACTCGTTAATGTGGAAGCAAGGCTGTGTTCAATGTATCACGGCAGCAATGGATCGAAGAAAACATTTAAGATTGAACGCGTCAGCTAGATATATCAAGAATGACCACGCGGTATGAATGCCGAAACGAATCGTCGTTCATAAGAAACGGAAATTAATTTTACGATGAGTGGCTGAAGCGAGCAGTCTACGAAATACACTGATGATGATGATGAGATAGCAAGAGATTATATGTATAATTAATGGGAGAGTTATGAGCCAAGATAGTTTTATGAAGGCTAAATTATTCAAAGAGAGCTTACACAGGAATACTACTGTAGGACTGTAGTACTAAATACTACTAACTGAACTGCAATACCAAATACTACTCATATGAATACACAATAAACTCAAGGGTGATTTTCAATGCAATTTTTCGTTGAGGTCTTTATTAAGAACTAAAACACGAAATTAGATTTTCTTTTAAAAAAATTGAATTTGAATTGCAGTGGAAAAGTTGGCCGTAATACTTCGGGCTATAAATGCAACATAGGCTCTTCGAGAGCGGAAGAGTATTCCGTTAGTTCCGGGTGGGTCAGTTAACATCTTTCGTCATTCCATCCTTCCTAGGCTGTTTCCACGGCACACGAGAAGAATGAGGTGGTGGAAGATATAGGGATAAATATTTTTTTAAATTAAAGATATGTAATAGATATGATAGGTTGGAGGGAAGCTAAATAGATACCGAAAAATAAAAAAATGAGTAACCAATGATAGATATGAAAAAAGCTATTCTAAACATTAGTGGTATGTTTAAGTAGTGTTTTTAAAAACATTTTTAGCAATGCAGTATCTATTTTGAGAAATTTATCCTTTTTGATACATTTTCTTCCCAAAAATAAGTCGTTTTGCAGTTAAAAGCATGAATAGCCAGTTAGTTAGGGTAAGTATCTGTTTTCATTACAAATGCGTTACGTGCGGAATGCCGCGGATTGTCTTAATAACTAGGTAGTATAAAACGGTGGTCATCATCCTAGGTATAATAAGTACACGCAGGGAAAAACAGTGCGTAACATTTTTTCCATGACTGTGATTATCTTTTAAAATTATTTTATTGGGAACATTAATTTTGTACCACCAAATTCGGATTGAATTCTGTAAAGAAAATTTACATCCGATTCCAAGCTTTTTGTCTGCTCTTCCAAGTCTCATGGTCAATATTTAAAGCACAGTGCTTTACAGAATACGTAGTAGCAGCGCCGAATAGGAGAAACACTTCATTAAGAGAATTCAAAACCAAGGAAAAAAGAGTTCATCATACTTTTAAAAACATCGTAGTAAAACGGCAAAAACCATGCAATTTTCTTTCCCATTTTCCTTTGCAATAGGGAGTTTTTAACAAACCCACTCTCTAAAATAATTCCCTATCTTGATTACTAAACTTAGGTAAGAAAATTTTTATTTTGAGCAATATATCGGGTACCAATATTTAGAAAATAACACCGAATATACCGGTATATCGACTTCAAAAAATATACCGGTATATATCGGTACATCGGCACAAATATACCGAATATACCGGTATATCGATATATACCGCACATCCCTAGTCTGTAGATCATAATGGTATAATTTTTTGTGGGAGTTGTCCAGCGATTATAACAATTGCTCCAGCAACAACCTTTAGCGTACATGAACATTCAGCTAAGTCAGAGGGAACCCATTGTAACCCTTGAGGTGGCTTGCAGGGTATTTTAGAGATGTAAAGTGTACACATAATATGGTAAGAAAAGATCACGGCATGACTCTAAAAAATAAAACAATTCAAATCATATAAACTTTAGCATGATGATTCTGCGAGAGGCATAAACTCGGGGCAACACCTAGATTTTCAGTCCAACGAGGAGGATATAATTTTTACCCCACGATATATCTCGGGAACTGATAGAAGCGACAAAATATGAGAGATATACTACCGATCTGATAGGTACAAAATTTCCTTCTTTTCACGCACCCGGACACTAGCGTGAGACATCACAATGCACCCCTGTCCTCTATCCCTCCTTTTCTCAATTCCAGCCACTTCCATGTGTCCCAACACACCCTACCACACGCCTCTGCGGTGGCTCGCAGGGTAGAATGTAGATGCAGATGTAGAAGATTCCTCCATTCTCCTCCTCTAAAGGAGTCCTTCAAAATTCCTCGCGCGACCAGATTTTCAGAGGAGGTAGAGGAAGATAGGATGGGAAGGCTAGCTGGGAGAGGGGTAGGAGCATCACATAAGTTTGTGAACACTCCCACCTGAGAGAGAAAGAGAAGAACGGACGATGTCAACCGAAGAAAGGTACAATGTTTTGGGGCGGTGGGTGGCGCTGCCCACCCCACCGGAATGGCCTGGGACCGACGTGGACTCCTCGTCGTCGACGCTCTCCTGATACATATATACATACAAGCATGCACACAAACGCACACAAAACGTTTTCTGTTTCGCCCAGCACGGGGAGGGAAGGGATGGGAGGACAAGGGGGCTGAAAGGTGAATACGACGTGTGTCGGACGGTTAAGGTGGAAGAGATGGACGCGGGAAGATAAAGAGGCTGAGGAGGGGAGGCAACGGTGGATATGACGAAGGGTCTCTCTTTTCGAGGGACTGGAAGACGGCGGTGCATGGCTGCAGGGAGATGCTGCGTCGAGATGATGGGAACGCCAATCTGCATCAAGGACGACGCTATGGGACCCAAGAGAGTGTCCCGTCGTCTGGGACGGGGTAAGGCGTTGAGGGCGTTCGCCTCCTCCACGTCCCACGAAAGAGGGTTGAGGTCGCGGAGGTCGAAATATACTTGGTGAGGGCGCTACTGGTCCCGTGCTTGGAACAGAGGACTGGAAGGCCACGCCTTTTTTAGAAAAAAATTTGAAATAGGAATGCACTTTAAAGTACATTCAGCGACTCAATTACGAGTGAAAAATAAAACGTCATATTAAGTTTAATAAATAAAATATGGACCGTTGGACAAGCTGGCTAGAAAAAAATAGAAGTCTTCGAAACCTGGTGTAGGAACGCGATTGCAAAAGATCAAATTGACCGTGATAATAAAAAATAAAGAAGTATACAGAATAATAGAAGGGGAAAGGAGCATTTAGTTTAGTAGTACTTCAGTCTAACGTACTTCGCCTGCTGAGATCATTTCGCACTTCATGTGTGCCACTTGCAGATAGGGCCAACAGCAGTAGAACGAATTGGGAGGATCAGCCACAGGAAATAACTGCGGATGGGATTTATTTAGTTGATTAGTAACTTTATTCCTATTTCAACAAAAAAATTTAATCGTGATAGGCTATAAAAAAATTAAACAACTCAATTCTAGATGATATACGAGCCAAGATTTTCAATTAAATTTTTATAAGTTAAGACACAATTGTTTTACACTTTAACTCTGTCATTATCTGGTAATTAACTTACTTAATTTGCGTAGGAATCGCTCAGATACAAAATGATTACCTCCTAACTACTGGAACTTCGTGTGATTTAATGAGATTTTTGGCGTGCACAAAGGACGATAACATACGCAGGACACATACTTTAGGAATTCTCACTAAATGACGGAAGTTATCATAGATTATTTCATGCTTATGATAATATCTACGGGTGGATTTACACTGATATGTTATTTCCGCAATTTTCTTCTGTTAGTGCTTGCGGGTAATTTTACTCTGACGAAAGGTTTTACAAGTTAGTGCAGAGTCAGATTGATTGCTGATTACACTGGCAACAATACGCTTCTGCAAGCGGTTTGCAGAAACATTAAAACGTTCTGCAAGCGGACTTGCAGAGCAGTATACACCTGCAATTTACGTCTATCTGCAAGTAACTTGTGCAATAAACTTGCCTTTGTAAACCCGCCGTAAGCAGAGTTATCCCATTTCAAAGTGCATTATTTTGGTCTAAAACCAAGATGGCAGAGTTGACCACACGGAAACCTCTCAGATGAAAACACCTCCAGTATTTTCCAACTCTCCTTGGTTGGCGCCTAGTTGATGATGCGGGGTAAAAGAGCATCTCGGTGCGCTCGGGGATTCGGTTAAGGTGGGAGAGGAAACGTTTCAAAAGGAGGGGGTCAACCACCCCGAGAGACATCTTTCGAACCAGTCCTATTTTTTATCGCGTCAGACCGGTGACATGCGACGACGTCCCCAAGCCCCCACCCCCCACTCCCCCACTCCCCCACACTCTCCGTGAGACAAGCGCCGTGACAAATGACTCGCGCGAGCTTCCCTCTGCCTCCCCCCCCCCTATCGTGAAGTCGTGAAACAATTGCCGCGAGAGAGGTGCAAGTCTAAAAAATTGGTGGCTTAGCTGAGGGGACCGTACGCAGACAACCTGCACGCACTGGAACATTCATTGTGCCGGAGCTGGCATACGATCCTGCGCCTGTCCATATCGGATGGAATGGCGGCATTTGATGGTGAGCAACATTTCACCGCTGTGTACACACGAAGACACAGGGAGTGACACAGTCGAGGAAACAGGCCGGGTGACTTCTTTGCATTTTGAGCGGAAGACGTTCAAGATCTTATTATTATTAAGACTTATTATTAAAAATAATAAAACTACACATTATTTATTTGACTCGAGTTTAATCATTAACATAATTGATGTTAACATACATTGTAGCGGGAAACATATTCGTTGATCAAGTATATGTGCATGGTTTCTCAAAAAAAATAATAATAGCACACATGAAAAATGAAAAAAACGTATTATAAAACTAATAGATTGGTTGGATGAATATCAAACACAATTTCAAAATCTTCCTCTTCATAAAATTTTATTCCTCTCTTCATGAACAAATGAAGGTGGAACTGTGCACAATTTTGCAGCCAGATTGTAAGAAAAATTTCTTTTCGAAAATGCACATTTGATGTGGTTCACAGTCACGGAAACACTCGTCACCCTTTGCACAGGGTGCAAAGTGACACACCAAGAGAATGAAATTCGACAAGAAAAATATAACTTGGATTGACCAGGATTTGAACCCAGATCTCCCAATTCCCAATCAGGTGTTATCCAGTTACAATATGAAGCAATCTTAACTCAAAGCGAATTTCAGCGGGGGAATATGCGAACTCAGCGATAGTCGTTCTTAGCGATAAATTTGGGTGTATTCTCCGCGACAGTAGCTAAGTAAGCACGACCATTTCTCCTGAGCTACAATGTGGACTTGAGACGAGGCGTGTGGTGGAAATATTTCAGTCACGAGTAAAAAAAATCATCTGTAATAAAAACAAATATCCCTGGGTTAGGGTTACAACTACCGAGTACGTCAACCAGACTGCGGATGGGGAGTCGGGGTTAATATCGTGAGGGTTTTCACAAGAAAATAGAATTTAAAAATAAAAAAAGCTTATAGAAGTCCTCATTAGGTAATGCTAATTTACCTTTATGTGCAAGCACAAGTAAGATTTTCATCTTAAATAACTCATGCATTTCCAAGGAACAAAAATAATCTTCAAAATGAACTTTTTCGAAGACGAGCACGCGTGTATTATTTTGCTAATACCACCAAAAGAAAACTTCGTGCCTGGAAAACGCAATAAATCGTCTTGAGCTATGTGAAGCACGGCTTAGCGTTTCACAAGGAGCCGGCTTTCGAGACCACGATACTTTTGTTTTAAGGGATTGACAGCAGAATTAACCCTCCCAAGAGGGAATTGGTCTCGGCTAAAGGAGATGTAGATATTTCGTGGCAATTAGGATGAAACCTCAGGACTACGCTTACTGCTACTGAGTGCGTCCATTGGGTAGCAGATGGTAGATTGAATTTTAGCTACCAATACGTAAACCATTTTTTGTTAGTAAATTTGCATTATGCAAAAGCAAGGTTTACGCTACCGTCGACGATGACGGCTTGACCGTCGAAACATCCAAGTTTTTTTTTGTAAGTGTCCTTTTTACGTGTTTCTATTTTTTTCAAGTGTATCAATATACGTTATTTATGCATGTAAATCGTCACGGAGAGCGTTTTCTATATGAATATAAGCTACCAATACGTAAACCTTGTTTTGAAAATAAAGCAAATTGCAAACCTTTGAGAGCATTCTTTCTCTTATTCTTAATGCTACACTTGTGCAGGGACAACCGCATTTCATTGTCAAATTTAGCTTGTAAAAGCATCCTCAATTAAAATTATTCAAACAGGAATGTCTAAAAATTCTGCCCTTAAATCCCGCATATAATCACCCGACTTGAAGTTGTCTGAGCAGATGTACCTCTTTTCAGGATTCCATTTTTCCCTCCTTTTACATACATTCACCCATTCCTTACGCAAATTTGGCTCTTTAGTAAACATAGCATTAAAGTTCATTAGAATCTACATTTTAATGAACAGAAATCACATTCATTCGTAAATATCCTTCAAAAACAAACGTCATGAATAAGTACTTTGGGTAGGTACATCAAAATAACTTGAAACACGCACATATACTATGCTACTCACTCTAATTTTTAATGCTAACCTCCATGCATAACCTTACGACGGCAACTAATTACTTACATTTCTTATTGCGATTTAGTAACGGCTGTTGATGGCCTTTTGCATGACGTCACTTTGGCGTTAGTGACGTCATGCGAAAGGCCAGCCAATAGCGGCGCGGATCGAGAAATCACAAAGTTTACAACTTTTGAAGCAACCTGTATATTATACTAACCTTGATTGTTGACATACAATTGTAACTTCTTGAGAAGGTTTTATCATATCACTTTAAATAAGTATTGTTTTTGTAACACCTGATCAGCTCTTGGCAACGGAAGGAAAGGGACAAGAGTAGGAATGTAAGGTGGGAAATGAAGTCGTCAGGTCTAACCCGTGAAGCTGAAGTCCTTCGGGCAGTTGCCATTAGAGTTACTTCATTTCCGTATCTCAATACCAGTGAGAACTGAAATTTATTGACTTTGAATGAGAAATGGCGCAACGTGGACCTTTACTCATCAAATCGACAAATATCGGCGATGGGAATACTGCTACGTATCAAATATAGTCAACGGAAAGCTGAAAAATGGCAAGCATGAATATAAAGGCCTAAATGTCTAACTTAGATGCTTAAATTAGCAAAATGTAAATTTGATGAAACTGCAAAACGAGAACAAGAGAAACAAAAGGCAGCAAAATGAGACCTGAGTAGCTCGTTTACCATTTGAGTAGGATGGGAAAAAATATACCCGAGGGATACCTAAGAGGAAAAATTATCATTAATATATTTTAACATAGGCATAGTACGATGAGGTCATAATTACAAAATATAAGAAAATGATGAGCTTGTGAATAAGAAATGCTGCGATACGCACATTAACGCATGAATAGTATTAGGAAATGTCAGATGGACAAAATTCAAAGTGGCGGTGTTAGCGTCTCATAAAGATTTAAACGTTTTAACTTCCTTGAATGGATACATTTTTTTGGTAAAAATCTTCCAGGCGCCATCTATATACATAATTTGTATAATGATGTTATAATTTCACGCGCTTCGTATCCCTAATTTTTTTCCGCATAACCATTATCTCCCAATTTCAACTTGATTCACCAATTTTTTTTAACGTTTCGGCAGCTTGAAGATGAATTTTACATACCTATATAAAAAAGCAGCTCTTTTCGTCAAAAATTTCCGACGATAAATGGTTCACTTAGGAAGAAAATGACTCATTCACTTACAATCCGTGCTGAAAGCAAGCGGCGTTATCTCCCCGAGCCCCTACGAATAATCTCTCAAAACGTCCTTTTTATTATACCGTGAAATTAAGTGATTTGGCTACGGACCCGTTCACATGACCTGTTGACGTGCCCTGTGTACTTTCTAAACAAGATTGAGCGAGAAGAATTGCGAATGGGATAAAATGAAGCCTTAAACCGATGATTTTGGCTTGTTATGTCCCTCAACGATCACGTTAAAGTGCCTTATCCTTACCCGACTGAGGTGGGGAAGGAAATAACCGGCCAATCTCTAGTAGCCGACAATGAGTGGAGGGATAACAAGGCAAGGGTGGAAATCGAGAAAAAACGAAGAAAATTGATGGAAAGAAAAGGAAGGGAGATTCTATAAGAAAAAATACATTGCTGCAGCTGGGCAGTATGAATAGGACGTAGCTTAAAAATATAGCAGTAGTGTTTTTAGCAAAATAAATGTTTAAAATTATGGAATATCCTGGATATTACAGTATTAGAGCCATAGCGTGCAACACTTATTGATAACGTGGAAGTCAATAACTAGAAAATGGTGCAATCGGCGATTTTAGCGAGGTTGGGGAGATAATGCAGTTACATTAATTGTTTAAAAATAGCTGAACAGATGCATTTAATAGCGCGTAATTTCATACGAGTATTTCCAAAGGCTTTAGCTACGAAGTTTATGCAGGAAGTTGTGCCCGCGGAACTAGTATCGTTATAATACAGCACCAAGTATGCTGCATTCGTTTAGGAGCTTGAAATATGGGCAGTTTTTCCATTATTAACATAACAATGTTAGATGAATATAGTATTTAATAAAATATTTTACTATCAATCAACGTAGAAAATAATAAGCTTCAATTTGATGTGTAAGTGACTGATGAATCTTCTCCGGCGTTTGAAATACTATGCTTCAAACTCCGTTTAAACAACATTTGAAGCGTACAGTGGAAAGGCCGGAGAGAGTAAGCGAAGTGAAGAAGGTCGAAAGACTAGAACCAGCGTTCGCAAGAGCCTTATTTTGGAAGTGAAATTGATCTTGATGACTTCAGACGATAAAAGGAACAACATAAAAGTCTTCCCTCATCCTTGCCCATATGTTTTCCACAGTCATGCCGTCATCGCATTATCATCCCCTTATGGACAGCTTTAGTTTTTATTGATACGCAAGGATTTATTTATTCCACCACCCTCCCAAACAATCCCACCCTCCTGTCTCAGCTCCACAGCCTTTTCTCACCGCCACCTTTGTTCCACTCACTCCCCCACCTGAGGGCGTGCCTCTCAACACGGAGCGCGGACTATTTTCAGCGGGTAGAGTTCGGGCCAAAGTGCAGCTTAAAAAGGGATCACTACTGCCCGCCGGGGATCCGAATACTTTTCGGGTGGTTTTCACCGATTTGTTCCGCGTCGTCAGGGGGCGACATTTGGGTCCATTCCTCTTTTCTCGAAGGAGTTTTTCGAGGGCAGCCGGGATAGATTGGAGCGTGTCGAGAGCCACCCCCCTAAATACTTCGGTAGACGAAATTCTTTCGGGGAGGATGCTCTCCCTCTGCGGCCCGGATAATGAGCACGCTTTAGCAGTGGAAGCGATACAACGCCGACGCGCCGGGGGTGCCCACCTCGATTGCTTCAAGAGGGCAGACCTTTGTGAACGCCGCCCGTTCTCGAGAAGAGAGTGTGGAAACATCCACTAGATTTAAGTCAAGGGACAAAGGTTGGGTGAATACATTTTCCTATTTTTTTAGATTTCCTGAAACAAAGTATGGTACTACTAATATGAGGTAGGACGTTCCCGTGGCCAAAATGAGTCCCTTCTGCGCATGACGTCACCCGGATGACAAGAGCAGCAGACGACTAAATAATTAGCATTGGAATAATGGATGAAAGCTCCGATAATATAGTTATTAGCAACGACGGAATGAAGTAAATATTTGCACCCTAATAAATACTGATATACGATTTATTTGATCGGTTGTAATTAGTAAAAATGTGTAGTTTGAGAATACAATCTTGTTTACCCCAGAAATAACCCTAGCAACAATTTTACAAATGAAATTTGAAACTCTTACCATTTTCAGCATTAAAGTTGTCTCGTCTCCGACAAACCTGGGCCCACTTGGCCCTTGTAGACGTATCAATGGGATATATGAACAATTCTCATGTCTCCTATTATTCTCTCAGACTTCTAACATTAAAAAAAAATAATATACCTAAGATTTTCTATTGTATAGCTTAAATTTTCAGTGAACAAGCTGAAAATTACAAGCACTGTTATTTTAACTGCTCAATATTGCTGACGATATATCACACCTTCTACCTTAATCCCATGATATAAACAACATCCATGCCCGTTGCGGGACTAGACTTCAAGATTGGGTTACCCAGAACGGATCGTTACCAACCTGGCTACTGCAGTCGGCAATCACAAGTAGTTATAAGCGTTTTTACCGTACCACTGGGCTCATCATTATCGTTTCCGATTACTAATTTCTGGCCCTAACGGATCCATTGTGGATAGGTTACTCCGGTAAGAATTATTGGTAATGCTTGATATTTTGAACGGAAGATGTGGGAGTGACAGCGAGAAAAATCTGTATAATTTTCTTCTATATTATTTCAGGAAAACAGAAAAATAAAACAGCAAGGAAAATCCTATTTATAAAAATATCAACAAAAATAGTTCTTAAATATATCTGTTGAAAAGCAATCAACTGGAACAATATTATTCTGATTGTCTTACATTACAAAAAGTAATGTAGCCGCATCAGAGATGACTTGGATAATTTCTTCATTCTATTCAATAAAGAGTATATAAAAAATTAGACGATGGTGCCGAAGTTACAATTACACTGATACTATAGCAGAAAAAAATTCAAAATAAATGAGATATCAATCAAGAGCTCATATCAAGAGCTCTGAAACATTTTAGGGATTTAAATATGTATAAAAATAGTTGAGGAAACAAAATCTCGAATATAAAAACTATGATAGACGAATAGTAAATTAATGGAATTGAGGCAAGAATAACTACTCTTCACACGATAGAGCAAAATAATACCTAGTTGGAAAAAAGTAGCAAAATCTTACACAAATCGAAAATGCATTACCAAAAAGAGAATTATCTATGAGTAAAACGCTTATCTTTCAACGACGTAGGTAAAAAAGAGAAAGCTGACGGCATGATAGGCTAAAAGCAGGGTACAACTGATAACATTTAAAAAAAAACTCCGGTATCCGAAAGGAAAAGTAGTATGAAAATATCTATCGGTAGATGGAAATAATGCCAAAGGTAGAAAGATAATTAATAAGAGTTGATAATAGACCGAAAACCTTTAAGAAGGAAAGCTTCAGCTAACTTATGTATTTTTCTTGGTCTTTCAAATCTGTTTGCCCCAATTTCCCAAACGCAGAGTCGAATCAACTAGAGTAAAATAATTAGTAATGCTGGCTACACTGAAATCCTTCGAGTCAAGTGCATGTAAAAGAATTGAGAAACGAAACTGTACGGAGAAGAAGGATATAAAAGACATATATGGAGAGAAACAAAGCAACCCCAGCAAAAATGTTCACTATAACCAGACCATCGCTTGGATGGTAGGCATAGGCAGATCATTATGGTAGGATCAATCATGGAGTTAAATAAACGATACCTAATTTACTATTTTCTTTCCGTGGATAATATTTATCGCGTCATAATCTGCCTCGAGGTTACTCGAAACCCGTTAAACGTGAAACTGTAATTTCATCTATAACTCACCATCAAATCCCGTGAGCTAAGGAAGGAAGGCTACATGGAAACAGAGAAGAAAAAGGATAAATGCCTATTCCGGCAGAGCATGTCATGAATCATAACTATCAACAAAAAAGACTGTCACAAAACAGTTGCAATTGCAATACATTTATGGAATTTATATATTTCTCTTTCCATTTAAGATGCACTGCCGAGTACTCGACGTGCCTTCGATGGCATCACCACAGCTTTTCTTTCAACAACACAGTATTCTCAATTAAGAAATGCTTTGCTCCGGTAGGATTGGATGAATCTTACATAAATATCAGGACGTCAAAGGACTGAAAGGAAATTAAAGGATATCCCATTCGCAAGATAATTTTGCTACAAAGGAGAATGCCTCATGCCATGGTAATGGCTACAACGATTAGATTGTTATTTCATACATAGTTGATATTCAAACCTGGATGAGGTACTATGGTAAACTATCAACAGATAAAATTTCTTCAGCTGTGGAAAAAATGTTTTGGTTCCTTGGCTAAAACAGATTTATAATAGGAATCGAAAACATTTGTTCTACATATTTATTAAAGAGTACGGTATCGTCTGTCATGCTTAAAAATACTACGAATAGAGAAGCTAATGCAAAGTTAGATGATATTTCAGAATTGATTAAGTCCAATGAAAATCTACCAACAGATTAAATTTCTACAGCGGTGGGATATCATTCGGTTCCCTTAGAAAAATATCGTAATTGTTTTGATTACAATCATGGATTTCAGTTTTTACTGATGAATCATAACATGTTTCCGACAGCTTTAGAATTTAATATGTTTATAGACGTTCTCCAATCGTTATAATTCGTTACATGGTCAGAGGTTTTGTACTTCTCTATACATTTACAGAAAAATGTTATAATTTCCAATAATGGATACTTGGTACTTCCACGACACGAAGCCTGATGTGGCAGAGTTTAAAGAAAAAATATTTAACCAGCATCTTGTAACATACCCTCCAGTGGTGATTACCCAGACACGTCACTTTATTCTGCTGAATCTAGGCTAATACCCCAAGCATCCATGCTCTAAATGATAACACAGCATCCAACGGAGGAAGAGACATTTTATTTTCCATTATGTAAGTTTTTACGGTCATGCCACTCCGCAGTCCGTTATTTTCAAGGCCTCTCACCCCTTCCCTCCCTCCCCCTGTCTCTCTGGAATCATTTATTACACGTGCATGATAACCACTACTAAATTTTAATTCGGCAATAATAAATTTAAAATTTAGATTCGGCCAATGACGGTGGTGAAAGGTCCGCAGCGGAATTTATGGTTGGCACTGGTGAGCCGAGGGCCCCCTAGATAGCCGGCCGCTTCATCTTCACCGAAGCGAGCTCAGCCATTTGAATACAATGAATGGGGTATGTTACAAATCCTGGTGGAAAGATAAACGCTTGAGTCTCAAAAGAAACAAGGAGAGAAATTCCCCTTATCATATGAATAATCACGTTACACCCTAATGGTTCCTTAATGAATAAGTCATCAGTCAGTAGGTATAATAGTGTAGCATTGCAGTCTCGGTTATCAATATTAATTACATTCTTGGATAAGGCTTAAAAGTTTTTTTTTTACTCTGACAAATTTCAAATATTTAGAAGATTGACGTACGGGAATGAATTAACACCGCTTAATCGGTTACCTTAAATGGTAAGAATCAAATCATCGTCTTGCGAATGGGCTGCCATCTAAATACGTTGAGAAAGGCTAAAACCATACCTACTACAAGCATATCGAGGTATTTCAGAATTCCAAAGGAATAAAAAGATCATGGTTATACTAATGAGGCAAGTATGAATATTCAAATATAAATTTCCTTCATTTTGGCGGATTTTTTTTACAGAAGTTAGGAAATTGGAAAATTATACTCTCTGAACTAGAGCTTAAGGAAGAAGGAAGCTGACATAATAAGCTTTCATATTAAATTTTTCGTGGATATACAGTGATAATATTTTTCATTACTACAGCACATAACCCGCAAAACCAATAGTCCAGACGTATAGATAGAAAGCGTCAATTATGACAATTAAGTACGAACTGTTAACGACTCGCACATGTATTGAATGCCTTTAAATGCTATAATTTAGATAATAATTCAATGGAGATGAATGGGAACTCCATAGCAAGAGGGAAGCACACAAATACTTCTCACTGAATCGAGACATTTTCTGTTTAGAAAGACACCGTGTCAGATACAAATTTGTACAATTATTTCACTGAGTAACAATTGAAAAACCTTTTGCAATTTCAGAAGAATTTATTTTTAAAAGATTGTTTTTTTAATAAACCTGAAGGAATTACAAACTATTTTTTACATTTTTACAGTCTCAAGTAAAAGGCTAACAGGCTACTCACAGATAGCCAAAGGTAAAAGAAAAGTTGCAATATACGAATCCTTGCGATGCCAGAGACATATCAGAGGATAACACAAAGTAACTGAATACGGCAACGAAGATTTTGAGAGAATATTACGCCATAAAACCATTTAATCATCGTTGATTGCGTTAAGAGTGAGCAAATGCCAACGTTAGGTTTTTCTATACCCTTTCTTCATTCTCTAAATCATCCTACCTGCACCAACCTACAGACCAATGCGCAACACAAAAATTTCCTCATTTTTTGGTTGCTTTCTTGAAAACAAATACCAACTTGTAATACAAATGAAAACTTAGAAATAGGTAAAAATAATCCATTTTTCGGGTGTCTTCTCAAGCGTTCTACTCTTAATAATAATGAACTCTCCTCTTACATGAGACTTTGTAAATCCATTTTCATTTTAAAGGAAGTATGAAATGTGGGAAATCTCAGGCACATGATTAATGACATTTGACTAATGCTAACAGTTGGGCAATTAAAGCCAGTATATTTATTCCCAAGTGATACTTGGTAAGACATCATTCTGAAAGACTAAACTGGGATTAACTGGGGGGCAACTAAATTTGTACATAATTTAGTAGTCAAAGTTTTAGAGGAGAATATTTCATTTGGCAAGCACGTTATCTTGAACTACATGGCTGGCTGCTGGCATATAAAATTATTTTCGAATTAATTAAACCGGTATCCAAAATTTCCTGGACATAATGCATTTCTATAATTGATTAACATCTATAAAATTGCTTATTGCACTGTTACTTTTAATAGAGTAGAGCATAAATATAAATCACAGAACCGATAAAATGGACAAAGATTGTTCAAAAGCCTTGCTGTGCAGACTTTAATATGGATGTTGCAGTTAGTCTCCTAATACATAGCCATGGTAGAGGACATCTCGAAGAAGAAACTCTATGTAAAATGCTAATAATGCCAAAGCAAGCAAAAATAAATTAAATCAGACCTTATTTTTAAAAAACTGCTTAAGGCACACGTGACCAAATGCCCGAAAATGAAACGATTTCACTATTTCAAAAGAATTAGTGTAGTACACGCAACAAATGTCCTTGGAAAAACTTTTCTTAAAACATAAAAAATAAGAAACGAAAAGAATAAAATTGTGGAACAAGTTGCTTGATTTTCACGACATCCACTGGAAATTTGTCTCCACGCATTTCTCCGTGCAGTGGACCGAAACGGAGACAATCTGGGACATTTCAGGGTCAGCCGGTAGAAATTTGCCAACCGGGCGAACCGGGACACCAAGACAGACCCTTCAAACTGAGGACTGTCCCGGACAAACCATGACGAATGGCAAGCCTATCCCGAGACGTACAGAAAAGAAATGCGAAACGAGGAAGGAAGTGTTGAAGCGGCGAACAGAGAGGAACGAAAAATAAAAACGGACGCTCACCGATTGGAAGAGAGAGTGAAGAAGACTCGGAGCGGTATTCGCTTCTTAATAGCCGACCATTCGAGAGAGGGTCGGGATGAAAGAGCGCAAAGCGATTACCGCGGACATATAAAGCTTTCCTCTCGCTATTTTTCCTTATAGGGCTCTCAACCTTCGGGACAGCACGAAAAAAATATTTTGATATTTTCGCCTCGAGGTACCTTTAAAAGGAGGAGGGTGGAGAGGGATGATTATAAGGAATGGTAAGAGTAGTTTAGAGAATAAAAAAGTTTGAAGAGTGGGGGAGACGATGGAGAGATCCGAAGGGAAAAGAGGCAGGCAAAAAACCAGTGCACTTCAAAACGATGTAAAAAGCCGGCAGATACCGGGAAATAAAATACTACTTCGCTCTAATCAGAGGTAGGATTCCAAATAAGTGGTTTTAGCCAGTGCTCACGAATTGGAGTTCGGAATGAGTCTACCAGATCATATCAAATTGGTTCTCGCGTCTCGAAACCTTAAAGCGTATCATTAATGGATCACCGAGATACAAGAAGAAATGGATACGTCAGCATTTTGAGAATAAAGTATATAAAGCCATCAGAGCCATACGCTTGCGGATTTCGGGTTCGAATTCCAGAGATATTCTTTAGACCGAAACAAACAATTAATCCTCATCGCCTCCTTGAGCTTGGACGGAACCAATTTCGGAAATACGTGAGCTCGAATAAAAATGTAACATTAGAAAGAAGAGAATGTGCGTAATACGTGTATTTCTTGAGGAAATATTGTCGGATCCCAGTGACTCGTCATTCATTCTACAAATTACACAGTCCCTCGTGAGCTCGTGCTGAACTTCGTCCATAATGAAAAACAACCCCGCATCGATCGAGGCGGGCTGACTTTCGCCAGGAGGTAATTACAGCTTCCCGGCAATCGTTGAGCTGTTACACTCAACTACTCCTAACGGATGAATCAAAAACACAGGCTTGGCTAGGAGCCATTCATTAATCATGACATGTGTAGTATCGAGTGGTCCGTAGAGGTTAGTTCTAAAGGTGAACTCAAACCGTGCTACTCTCGAGACTTCTGTGATGTCTTAATTTTTTCTTTAAAAATTTTCTCTACCCTAACTTTCTTCTCTCGGCGTTAAAATACTTTTATGCCGTGTCCACGATTGCTTCGGGGCGTTAAATCAGGATTGCTAGTGAATTACGAGCTGTGCACATGCATTTGAGTGCTCGAAACAAGGCGGAATGATTTGAGAAGTAGTTACTTTCCATAGGTACGAACTTGGTCGAACGGAGAAACAGGCCTAGATGCCATTCTGACTTTATGGGTCGATTAACGCGATGTAAATAGGAAATAATGCACCTGCAGCCGTTCCGAGGTTTAGAGAAGCATTATTCTGGTTACAGTGGAAGTAAAGTTGAAGGAAACGTGCAATGAATCAAGAAATGAAGGCGAGGGGAACGACTAATATTTGATGCAGTCTATTTCAAAACGAAAAGCAGTCAAATATTGATACCATAGTGAATCAGGATGATTTAAGGATGGGACATGAAATCAAATTCCATATTCACTAATAATCAAAAGGGGAATAATTGAGGTGTAAAACCTCGATTCCAAGATAGAATCCTAGAGGTGCGCTAGAACCGCTGGACCTCTATCCAAAGCTTTTTTGTAAAAAATGTATTCTGGATATTTTTCTCATTCTAAAACATAACTGTGCTATGTAAACATAAATTAATAAGCAGTGGAGTATCTATAATTGGGCTCTGGGGGGGGGGGGTCCAAAATACTTCGGATAGGTGAAGTACCGGAGGTCCGGGATATTTTTTAAACAGAACAAAAAACGGAATTTTTGCCTTTTTGAAGTATTTAAAGGTTTTAGTTTTTGATATTTTTTATATAATATCGTCGGTACCAGGGGCGGCGTGTGTGATCAGGGGCCGGGACCGCTGCACGTCCAGAGGGGCCCAGTTTTTGTGGCCCCCCTTCCGAAAACATTTGTGCGTTAAAAGCGCGTTTCAGGTCGTTAAGGGCAAAAGGTTTGCAAATAATATTTAAACTACATAAAAACTTTCGATGCGATAAACGTCTTATTTTATTTACGTTACGGGCGGGAATCCCCACCTTACGCCGCCCTGCCACGCCGCCTGGCCACGCCGCCCCTGGTCGGTACCTACCATTACCTAAGTTCATTAAATTACGAATTAGCTTCTGAGGGGGAGGGGTGTTCGAGTCCCGTTCACCCCCTCCGTCATTACGCCAATATTAAGGTATTTTATGGATTCATAGAATTTTTCTTCGTCTCAATCAAATGGAGAGTGATTGATGTGTAATATTTCGATTCTAAGATAGAAATGCTTAAGTGCACTGGACCACTATTCGATGTTTTATTGCAAAATAATGTCTTCATGATATTTTATAGCAAATGTATATGGAGCTGCTATGTAAACTGAAATCCCTAAGGTATTTCATGGAATTGTAGAATTCTTCCTTACCTCAGCTTAATTGCTTTTACATCCCACCAATCGGTTAAACGCTTGTAAAATCAGCCTCACTCATCACGAAATCGAATAAATTAGGTTTTCCAGGGGTAAAAGCATTTTAATTTCCAGAAACAAAACTATCTATTAAGATTTCAATATAATTCTCTTTTCTTTAAAAGTCCATCCCATTGACTCTCTTTCTTCCTACTGGTCTTCTTTATTGTCTGACGGCAAAAATCATAATTGAGCCTTAGGCATTCAAATTCACGCTAAATTTACAAAGTATTAAAGAATTTAAGAAAAAGTATATCAAAGAATACATTGTAATTTAATGGAAGATGAGCTGATAATTTAACTTCAAATCATAAAAACGGAAGGCTAAGCAAAAATCACAATGCTTATTCCACCCTGAATATTATATGGAATGTCCTGGGTTTCGATTTATTGTCATAGTCAAGTTTAACTTTTTAAGTAAACTTTGCCACCATTTTATAGCCTTACGCCATAGAGACATTATACATTAGTTAAAGTTTAATTAGGAAAAACGAGCTTTAATATTCTTGGTGCATTAAATTATTAAAATTATTGCTAACCATTTGGTTGCATATTAGTATTAGATTGTTAAATTGTTCAATAATTTCACTCACCGAATGACTTTGTAATTTTTAGTTCAAGATTTTTACAATATTTTACGGCTCCAGTGTGTGAGGCACAAATAGAATTTCATGAAAAGGTAATAAACTTTTTTTTTACAAAATGGTATTTCTATAATATGGATCAGTTTTGTATAAACGAATTTGCTCATCGTCACGTAGAAGATACACAACTGATACCACTCAGTCCTGAAGTAAATGTGGTATTTAAATTTTGAGGAATATTTTCGGCTTCTCTGCGATTTTTTAAATTTCCATTCAACATTTCGCGTTCTCTGCTGAGCGTATTGTTAGACTTAACAACATTTTATTGCAATGTCCCTAGCACAGGACGCGAAACGTTGAGTCATAACTCAAAAATCGCAAAGAAACCAACAATATTCTTCAGAATATGCATAGTCCCAGTCAAAACCTTAAAAGTACATTAAATGAGATGTTAGTTAGGTTTAAGTAAAGTTATAACAAATTTAAATGTGATACCTACAATAAGAAACATAAATACAGGATAGATAATATATATTCATGAAATGATAGATCCAAATGATAGAGTAAACCAAAAACTAATATATAAAATTAATATTGAGCCGTAGTAGAATGGAAAGCATCCGCATTTACTCAAACTCAAGTAACGCGTCAACAATTACAATGAAGTTTATCCAATTATACTGAAATGGTACTTCTGTACCCTTATGTGGACACTCCCCTACAAAGTGCCCTATCGACCCCATAATTTTGAGATCTACTAGAACAGTGATTATTGCTTGTTAATTAAACAAGTTACCATCTGAATTTCCACTGTTTATGCTTTCTCTTTGTAGTGAAGTAAGAAAAACAGTATATACAGCTCAATTGAGTACCTTAAACATAAAAAGAGACAAATAAGCATTAAAAAATAAGGTTAAAAAAGTATTTCCAATCTTCTTTATATTTTCGGTTCTACCGCGTTGGTTGCTGTGGTGATGACAACAGTTTCGCTGGCACTACTGCCAGCGTCTTCAGGTCGAAGATGCCGGTTCACAATTTTGGTCCTCATTATATGGCGTTTCTTTGAGGACCAAAATTGTGAACCGGTATCTTCGACCTGAAGACGCTGGCAGTAGTGCCAGCGAAACTGTTGTCATCACCACAGCAACCAACGCGGTAGAACCCGAAAAAATATGAATAAGTTCATCATAAACCACCGCGAAAACCTTCGTTCTTACAGGATTTCCAATCATTGCGGTTATGAAAATGATGCGGTACGCAGACATGCAAATGTGAGCAAAGATATACGTCAAATAGGGTGAAGTAAAAGGGCTTGGTGATGTAACTGGCTAACGAACCTAACCGGGAACTGGGAGACCCAGGATATAATCGCGGTCAATTCGAATGATTCTTTCATTTTACCCTTTTTCTAAAACAAGTAGGAAACAATTTAAAAAGTATATACCTGGGATCAACAGATAAAAACTACAAAAACATTGAAAAACTGACAACTAATCTGTATCGTAAGAGTCATTCTTAACAAACATTTCTGACTTTAAACGAAAAAAAAACTCGATGAAAAGGTTTAAGGGCATTCGTTTGTTTAATTTTCGACGTTAATACACTTAGGATTGATTCGGATGAGAATTTATTCCCGTGTCGCAGAGTGATATAATGCGAAATTACGACGCATTACGTCCTCAAAAAAGGATGTGAGAGACGTGGGCTTCGTGTACGGCCACCACGTTCAGCGCACCCCGAAGCCATCACAAGCCGCCGTCGCTAAAGGGGAGGGAAAAACCCGTTTCGGGAAGGGGAATTTTTACTGCACGACACACCGCGTGTACTCCTCTGAGAGGCGCTAAGCAGCATCTCCAAAAGGGGCTTACGAAAGAATTTTTATTTCTCCTCCTCGCTCGCTTGTATTTTTGGTATCCTCCCTCTCCTCGCCGGTAATCTCAGCCATCGTCTCGGTAGGGAAAAGTGGTGTACTACGCGAGCTCCGGTTGGCGCGAAAGAAGGCCTTATCGCAGGGGGGGGGAGGGAGGGAGGAATTCCCCACCCCCACATCCGCCCCAAGCGACCCAACTCCCTCTCCATGAGGGGGAAGGGGGAAACTCCTCCGGAAAGCGCCGCTGAATGAGTGAGTATTGGAATGCTATAATAATAATCGCCGGGGTCGACAAAAGGTTAACGGGGAGCAGTGTAGCGAATCGCTGTGAATTGCTGCAATTGCGAGCGGTTTGAGGGGAATAAATTAAAAGGCACGGGCAACAGGCGAGTTTAAACTCGGAGACCATGATCTGCCATTGACTTGTTTCCTAATTGTTAACACCTTCGAGGCTTGAAGGCGCGCATTGGTGATGTCACGGTGGCCATTTACCGCCAACTTACCTCGAGGCGGCCTCTCTGCGAAGCGATATTCCATTCCCTCACACGCTAACCGATTCAGGTTTTGACGCAAAAAGTCATGTGTCTCTCGAGGGCTTATCGGTGGCGGATTCCGAACTTAAGAGCACGGCGGTGGTACAGCGAGGAACACACACCGCCTTGAGAATGTCCATTATTACCAATACTTTCATAAGTAATAACAACTGGGCTATAGAGAAATACGTCAATAATTTATGCCTCTCTAACACCAAATCTGTGTTGCGAATTCCAAATAAATCCATCGACAACCACTCTTTTTTCGAAGGCATTTATTAGGTATTCCCTACATAATAATCAGTACAGATTCATTTTTTCGGGTATAATTAATTGAAAATGCTCTCAATAAATGATAATATACCAATAACACTGATGTGAAAATCAATGGCTAGGCAGAACCATGAACGAAGACCACCTATGCAAACAGATTCATATACATTGCACCCCACTAGTAGCTAAAAGGGAGTATATCCAGGGGACATTGGAGGGGGGATGATAATTATATAATTATAATCCCCCCTCCAATGTCCCCCGGATATACTCCCTTTTAGCGGCTAGTGGGGTACAATGTATATGAATCTGTTTGCATGTTTATATAATTATAATCCCCCCTCCAATGTCCCCCGGATATACTCCCTTTTAGCGGGAATGTATATGAATCTGTTTGCATAGGTGGTCTTAGTTCATGGTTCATGGTATATTATCATTTATTGAGAGCATTTCCAATTAATTATACCATAAAGGACATCATTCATGTAGTGCTGCAGTTAAACACAGAAGTGTTCGATGAAAATGTAACTAATATCATAAGAGCAATCAATAGATTCTAAATGGCCTCGAATTATTCAAGGTAAAATATATTTATTGCTACGGAGTGTTTACAATACGTACCAAAATGTTTTAAGTTTTAGGCAGCTTCATAGGTGATAATTAAAAAAGAAACACTTAAACCTTTCAGTCCCAGTGTCAAGTGCTTCTCTGAGAGAACCTCTTCCAATACTTATAGTATTGCGCCGGCCGATTCTGTTCGATTTAATCTTAAAAAGCAAGTGTGGCGCTTGGCGCAAAAAGAGCAAACTGGAGCGGAGATCTGGTCAAAACCAACCTTTAAACTGTAAACTAATACAGGAAACAACGAAAAATGCATTGGAGCTTTAAGAGGGCTAATTTTGAAAAAAATTGGGTTATTTGAAATGGAAGTATCTCTCACAATGTTTAAAACATTCGATCGATTTTGTAATACGGGCCAATAATACAGCCGTTAGATTAAGGGAACCAAAATATTATGCCACAAAGAATGAGTAGCATAAACACTAAGAGAATAGAGTTAAGAAAAGATGAAGACGAAGACAGATTGGTTTCCCGGGAATCCAGGAGCTGCTTCAAAATAATCCCTAAAGCAATAGCAAATCGATTTTCGTGGGAAGGGGAATAGACACGTTAAAATGACCTTATTGAGAATGTAATTCAATACTTTCACAAACAATTATCGTATAATTAACAGCTTTTTCACAGTTGTAAATTTAACATCCACTCCTCAACAATTTTCAGCAAATCTGATGAACATCGTAAGCAGCCACCAATCCGAAGATTGCATTGCAATAGCTCTCCTACCCACTTTTTTCTCAGCCAACCGCTTTATTCCTGCATAATTCTACACTTTGACGTCCTTCATTATTCGCCTGATGTATTCCATTCTTGAACTTCCTAGGATATTCTTCCCATTCATTCCTCCTTGCAATGTTGTTTTTCAATAGACTGTAGTGTCGCAAAATGTTTCCTATAAGTTTGTCCCTCCTTCTTCGCGGAGTTTTCATCATATTTCTTTTCTCTCCACTCTTCGCTCGACTACTTCGTTAGTGATTCTCTCCGTTCACATGGTCTTCATTATTCTTCGATAAAACCACATCCTCATTACTTCCAATCTCTGCTCGGCAGCCGTTGCTGGCAAATATGATAATGTTTTAGAAATCACTTTGCTTACATTAACGCGGAGCGGCTATCGGTTAACACTCGTGAGTAATGAGGAAGGGAGTAAAATAAGCGCTAACAATGGCTCTAGAGTAAGCAGCTGCCGTAATTTTCACCACAATGATTGTTTATTACTTCCTCCCACATGTTTTACGATAGAGAGGTAACCAGTTTGACCTTTTGACCTATTTCGTTCCGCAGGGTGGTCACTACTGTAGCGTTGAGCTCCTTATTTAATGCCTTGCAACCAGTTAAGTGCACAAGCTTGGAGTGAACGGCAATGATGAAGCTCTTTCACGGCAAGTTAGAGTACATATGTCTTTCATGCCAATATCATTATTGGTTTAGGAGAGAACTCAAACAACTCAGTTGCCAATATAGACGTCACGAGGGCTAATAGTTGTTTTATTCACTATTGAAAATTTTACTACTAGCGAGTTAGAGGAAAAAAACTATTTCAACAAACGGGCACACAAAATCAAAATCTATACGCGTAATTTTCGGTTTTCGGCACGTCGCAGAAGGCGGATATGGTTCCAATAATTTGCCGTTCACCAATGTCAGACGGTTACGAGAATTTTGGCGCTCCAACTCAAAATGAGATTTTTCACAGCATTAATTCTCGATTAATTATCACCACAAATATAATAAAAGCTAAGCCTCGTACTCTCTAGGAGGAAATGTACTCTCTAGGACGAAAGATACCCGTGTGATAGCTGCGTTGCATATTTTTTCACGTTACACATATATATGTAAATATATTACATGCCCGTATAATTGCATAAATTAACAACAAACTTATTTAAACTATAGGCATTAAGAGGTATAATTTTAAATCGAGGAAAATATCTGTAATGAACAAATTCCCAGTGGTAACATAAATATTTGCAAAGTTAAGGTAAATAGAGTATTATCGTTACAGTGAAAATATTCAGGGTCAACATGAAAGAAGGGATGGAGTGGACTGAAAAGCGTAGGTTAAGAAATTTTAAATTAAAAACATTATCACTCACATGTAGTTTCATTAAAGCACTGCTGGTAGCCACTGTATTCATGAAACATTTTATTTTACACCGAAAACATTACATTACGTCATGACTAGAAACTTAGCCCCGTTGTCCTAAGATGAGCACAAAATGCAGACCCCAAAGCAAGACTTGGCCCAGCGACCTTAGAGCTGCCAGGCCCGATCGCTAACGTGTTCGACATTATAGTGGGAGAAGGAAATCCACAATATAAGGAACTAGCCTCAACTGAAAACACTACCACGGTGTTCTTGAGTGGAAAATCTGAGAGCATAGACACTGCAAACATCAGACACGCCATCAGAGTCATTGCGGGCAATAGAAAGAGATGGACAGGGTGTTAATAAAACGATAAAAGTGGTAATAGCTATGTTAAAAGAATTGAACAATGTAATTCTTTGGTTCTTAAGAATGAAAAATATCAGGTATATCCTCTGGGCTCAGTGGTAAAACTGAATGAGTCATTACACACAGTTGATGTGGCAAGAGAAATTAACTAGGAAGTTGGGGCAGGAGGCAATGTGGTAATAGATTGGCAGAGGGAAAGAAAACTGAGAACAACCTTCGTGCACAAGAAGGAATAATAACAGGGATACCCGCTGTGCCCAGCGAGCTTACCGCGGTAAGCTCAACAATCCCATTACACGCAGCCGTTGCGGCAAGGATTATAAACAGAGGGATAAGGAAATAAGGCAAGGTAGTAATAGGTTGGGAGAGGGTAAGAAAACTATCAACCACTGCGAACACTACAGTGGTTTACATCAAAGACAAACAATCGGCAAATCCACTGATGTCGAAGATTCAGTGTATAGGACAGGGAGAAAAGTGAGGAAATGAGGCAAGTTGACATGCAATAGGTTGACATACGAAAAAGACATAATCCATCTACCTACAATGAGAAATATAGCACATAAAAAAATGCACAAGCATAAAATTAATTTCTCAAAATTGAGCAACAAAATTGAGGCAAATTTACAAACGAATTCATACAGATGATCCACATGTATACGCGTGCACCGCCGCTTTCAATTACTGCTTTTATAAAGTACATACAAAGTTTGAAAAGTCACGTAATCCAAAACGATATCAATTGACAATGTACCTGTAATTAACATTTACCCTGAAGACGATTGACGAGTCTTCGGTCAAAACGCCGGCACTTGTTGACAATTTAACCCGGTGGAAATCCAGAAAAGAATTCAACGCTGTGAGTAGAATTGTACTAAGTGTTTTTTTGTATCATGCTTAGCGTTGTAAATTTCCACAAAGTAACGCTTAACTCCACCAATATAATAATTACACTGTTTCTTTCGGAAATACTTTTATCCAATAGCTTTTTCGTTGTATTATTTCTACGCCATTCGCTGCCGGTGTTACCACATAATGACGTGCACTTGACACGAGAACACCAGCACGCTTAGCACGCCTCGGTGTGCAACAGGCAAGGAGGGGATCGAGGAGGAAGCCAGTTAGGGAGACAGGGTAGCAATAGGGTTGAGTGAGGGAGGAAGGAGAGTCGGACGTGAGCCTCGAGAGAAACTTATGCATGTGCTGCGTCGCCTTGACTGTCTCTCCATCCCATCTCATCCTCCCGGAGCCACTTAAGCTCATGGGGGGCATTTGGAGACTTCGCGCGCAGGAATTCAACGAAGGGAGAGAGAGGGGGGGGAGAAAGAAGGAAGGATTGAGAGGGAGGACGGGTTAATTCTGGCGGGTTGGTTATTCCCTCCCCTTTTAAGCCTTCCCATCCCGTCCTTCCTCCGCGTCCTCACACATTTCCCCTCCCCTCCTTCATTCGGGGTCCTAGCGGGTGGCGAGCGCGTGCTACAGCCCCACCGGGGGGCGTGGGCGACAGTGGGGAGGTAAGGTTGAAGACTGAGCACGAGCCATGCCACGAGTCACAAACGCATACGGCGGAGGAGAGGCCTCACACTCCCGGTTCTCGTCGCGGGTGGCGGCGGTTGTGGAGGAGAGGTCGGGTTGGTGGTTGGTGTTTTTAGGGTGGGTGTAAATTATCGCGCATTCCCGCTCGCGAGGGCGACGACGGGAGTCCCGAGGAGCACGTGAGTTCTTGTTCCCTCCCCCCCCCCCCCGGACCCGAGCCGACTGGTGGTGTGGGCGGCATGAATTTTGGGGGAACCCCGTGAGGGAATTTTTGAAGATGGTGGTGGGGGAGTGAGGGTAGCTACGGCCTAAGGGTAGCGAGTATTATGACTTCTGATTCCAATGCTCTCGGGTGCGAGACGCGGAGACAACCTTTTGGTCCTCAATGGTCGTTCAATCCAAAGATTGGTTGACGGCAGCCCTACAACATCTCCCTATCTTATTACCTATCTTATGCTAGTTCTATTACTCCCTTGTAGTTTGTCTTATATACCCCCTTCTTCATTTTACTATTGTATTTATCTCTAGGCCTACCTCTTGGGACGTTTCCCTCTATTTTCCCTTAAATTACATTCTTCACAAGCACATTGTGCCTCAGGGTGTGCCCGATCCATCTACTTCTTTTCTGTACAGTGTTCCATGTGACCCTGTCTTCTTCTACTACATATTCTGTAAATTTCTTCATTTTTTATTCTATCCGTCCATTGGATCATCAGGGTCCGCCTCAAACAGCAGGTTTCGAAAGTATCTATTCTTTTCTGGTCTGCTATTTCACCGATCTATGTTTCCTATCCATCCAGAATGCCACACATCTCAAGAAAGTTTCCGCATACAGTTTCCTCGTTTGTAGTCATATCTCTTTGAGCAATTTTCCGGAAGGAGACAATGAAAAGGCCAGAGTTCTGTATCGGGCCTACTTAACCGGATCTAACCCTCGAGTAGTCTTGCGATGGGCAACAGTCATCCAGGGTGGTACAAATGTTCTCAAATCACGATATTTAACAGTTCTACTCAAAAGTATTCGGTACCTAATTTATAGAGACCTATTGCCCAAAGATTATAGTCGTAGAATCAATGGAATTAAAATTTGAAATCTTGCACGAGAATTTCTTCCTAGGTTATAATTACTAACATGGAAGTATTCGTTTTTTTCCTAATGTTTAATAAAGGTTATATTGACGATTAATCACCCTTATTGGAATTTTGATTATCGGAAACATATTTGGGGTGCCCCGTGTTGGGGGTGATTTATGAAGGTTATATACGAGGGTGAGGTGAAAAGTTCTCGACCTTACACAGAGATGGCGTCAGTACCAATGAAACTTTGGTTTTGTTATTTTCGTACACGTTTTTCAACAATGTAATTCAAATTTCAAGTTGAGCTGCCGCATTGTATGGTTGACACGGCTTTTTGAAGTAGGCGTGTTGTGTGTGTTTCGTTCACATGGATAAACTGGAGTATCGTGCAGTCATAAAACTATCCGTTTTGGACGGTTAATGGCCATTGAAAACTAATCCAAAGTTGGTGAAGGTTTATAAAGACTCTGCTCCTTCATTATCGACGGTTAAAAAATGGGTTGCAGAATTTAAACGTGGCCGAATTAATCTTGAAGATGAACCATGTGAAGGACGTCCTAAAACTGTAACAACAAATGAAAACATCGAGAAAGTGTACATTATGGTTTTGGACGATCGGCGATTAAAGGTGTATGAAATAGCTAAATGACATAGGCATATCAGAGGAAAGAGTACGATAAATTTTTCATGGAGAATTAAATATGAAAAAGCTTTGTGTATTTTGAGTGCCGCATTTGTTAAATGCTGACCGAAATCAAGTGCGTAAATAAATTTCTCAGCAATGTTTGAACCGTTTTCAAAAAAATCGGACTGATTTTGTGCGCTGATTTGTTACTGTCAATGAGACGTAGGTCCAACACTACACGCCAGAAACTAAATAGTCATCGAAACAGTGGGTGGAAGCCGGTGGACCTGCTCCAAAAAAGGCGAAGTCGATTTTATCTGCCGGAAAAGTGATGGCCAGTGTTTTCTGGGATGCAAAAGGGATTCTTCTTATTGATTACTTTGCAAATGGTAAAACAATAAACGGCGAATACTACGCAAGTTTTCTGGACCAACTGGATGAGAAAATACGTGAGATGAGGCCTGGGTTGCAAAAAAAGAAAATTATCTTTCATCAGGACAATGCCTCTGCCCACAAAGCTACTTTGGCACTGGGAAAACTGAGGGATTTGAACTAAAAATAATTGGAAAATTCATCCTATTCACCTGACTTCCACCATCCCAATTCACCTGACTTCTACCTATTCCCAAATTTAAAAAAAATTGTAGATGGAAAACGTTTTGAGTCCAATTAAGATGTTACGGCAGCCGCAGATGGTTATTTTGCAGACCTACCAGAATCGCACTTCCGTCATGGAATATACTCATTTGAAAAACGTTGGACAAAGTGAATAGACATAAAGGGAGATGATGTGGAAAAATAAATGCATTTTTGACATTAAAATTACAGTATTTCCTTGCCAGGCCGAGAACTTTTCACCTTGCCCTCGTATATGTAGAAGGGATTTTTGTCTACGATTTTCGTACCTCCCCCGAGTATTTCACCATTTCCGTGCGACATCGGCCGGGGGTTTTGGATTTGAAAAGTACCTACACGGAAAAATATGCACTACTGGGAGGAGGAAAAACAATAAAAACGAGAAAGCATTCGAGAAGGTGGAGGAACAGAGGAAGTGGATAGAAAATTTCCAAAATAGACTTCGCCACTATCTGAGGTAGAAAGTGGAAGATACTAATCAAGATGCCAAAGGTGGGTTCGATGTATCAATTAAAACTTTTCACGGAAATTTCAATTTAAGATAAAATGATTATTATGGAATAATTCGTATTTTTTCATTACCATTAACTGTCAACTGTCCAGGATTAGACCTTGTTGGCCTGTTCCGCTTCAGTTTGTAAGTAAGTCGCTATGTTATTTGTCCTCAATCTCTTTTTCCAGGTGGACTGTAGTTTAGAAGTATCTCTCATCAGAAAATCTGTTGCTCGATATCCTTATGCTCTAACCATTTGTTGCGAAATTTTCTAATAGTATCGATGATGGCTGTGACTTTTATGTTTGAGGATGCATTCATTTCGTTTATAGTCGTAGAAAGCAAGTATAGCCAGCCAAGGGTCTACGTAATTTCATTTCAGCTACTTCTGTCCTTCTGAGTTGGCTTGAAGTTAATGCTCATATTAACGGTGTCGAGCTTTTTTCTCAATACAAAGCTGATCATATAAATAATTATTGACAATTTTTGTAACATGGATTGCCGGCGTAAATTTTGGGGAACCCCGAGGGGTTACTTCTAGAAGTGGTGGCAGGACAGAAAAAATTAGAGGAGGGACCAATCTCGTCCATGCGTACGTCTCTTTATTTCTTCCTTTCTTTCTCTTTATCGCGTTGGGTGAGTGCCGGAGAGGCACGCAGTCAAACAGTGAACACATCTCCCTCCTAAAAGAAGGATATAAAACTGGCTAGGAATCAGCACCAAGCAACATGTACCACCCTCAAGGTGACTTGACACTTTGTAATAAAAAAAGGCTGAAAGTCAAGAATTTTCCTGTTCTCGCTAATTGGATAACTTCCCCTTCGGGCAGCCGTTCTTTTAGCTGTTCTTACGAGAGGCGACCAAAGGCTAAGGTCATTTGTGGCATCAAAGATGGGTGGATATTCCTTGGGCGCTATTCAGTTTTTCCACTATCCCAGAGCGTCAGACGCTATTGCGTGTAGGTTATTCATTTTTTTCGGACCTCTCTGTCTTCAAAGCTGTGGTATGCAAATTTTCCACCCGATCCGAGCGAAGAATTATGAAAGGAATAGACAGTGTCACCTAAAGCATCTCACAAGAACAATTTTCTAAAAAAACGCAGCATCCCTTTAAATAATGAACTCCTTAAATATTCGCGCCCTCAGCATGAGCAGAAATTTCAGAGCGGAGTGAAATCCAACGTGTCGAAATGGCTTACAAAAGTTTTTCAATTCCAAATCGTACTACGTGTATTGATACAGAGCTTAAGTTACGAATTTGGATTGAGGCTAGGAAAAGCTTGTCGCTCTTCTGTGTCACTTAGTGGTACTCTGTTTCTCATATAATAAAATGAGGTAAACTTTGTGTAATTCATTCCATTTTCATTTTAATTTGCCAACCAATCTTTTAGATCAACTTATAAGATCACTTGGTAAAGGTCTTGAAAATGACTTTATGAGCCATAATCTTGGTCGAAAAGTAAAATAAAACTTTATTGTGGATTTAGAATATCATACCTTACTTTATTTGAGGCTAGAAGGAGCGATATAGCATTGTGAGTTCTAAACATCTACGTCCACTTCTAATTGCGGAGAGAAACCATAGAGTCGCGAGTGGCATTATCCGACTCATAACAAAAGACATCGAGTGGTCCACACGATAAACTGAATTTATCACTTGAGCTGCTCCTCATACGTCATTAAGTAAAGGTTTGGATTCCTTTGAAAAAGTCTCTGTCTCCACCAGTTTTCGAATCCAGGCCTTCTACATAGAAATAAGTCTGGCCACCACACCAAACCTATTCCCTGCCTGCCCAGTTACCTCGGTGTCTTCACCGAATACGTAAGCTCAAAGGCATTCTACTAGTTGCTAATGCATTAATAGTCTCAGTTTCAATAACTTTTTGGGATATAGCGGAGTTCATGTTGTTGAAAACTCATCCTGCCACACGCCCTTGAGGTGTCCTGAAACGTATAATATAGATGTAGAAGTCTGGAGTAGGTCTTGAGTAGTCGATTTAAAATCAAAAACAACAAATGAATAAGATATCAGCTGGTAGCTCCGAATGTTAGATTACGCAAATCACCTGCTAAGCTGGTAACTTGGGCTGAGCAATTTAGATTTTGAAAACAGGGGAAAATAAGGCCTACAGTGAGGAACAAAAATGAGAATGTGTTACAAATGGTGTAGAAGGAAAGGAAGTTTGGCAGGAGTGAGAAAAATAATTTGTTACGGATACTTAAAGTTACTGTCGAATGTAAGAGATGATGAGGAAAAATTGGTAACAAGAGGGCGAGAATACGATAGAATACATAATCAATTATGCACGTTATTTTAGCTTAGAATTTGAAAATTGTCGATTGAAATCCCTCCGAGATGGTGGGTTGAGGTATTGTGAAACAAAAACGCAAATTGTGTTATGTTCTGACGCTGCTTAAAATTACCTTAAAATCCCATTAAGCAGTACAATGCTTTTTGTGGTGTCCCTAAAAAATATTCTCCAAGATACAAAGCTGAAAATAATAGTAATACCAACATATGACGCACCCCACGAGCCAAATGATCAATCATGGGTTGAGATAAGGGTTTTAACAGGGTTTATATTAATTAAAAACCTCCCATCAAGATTTGTTCATACTAATATTTATTCTTGTGAAAGAATGCGTGAAAAATACTCAATCTTATAAAAATAGTCACACTGCTATTTTTCGATTATTTTCGTTGAAATAGTTACAGAACACAAAGAGGTAAGAGCCAGAATTTTTGTACCATATATGCTACAGTGTGTACACTAAATCAAGTTCAACATCTACGTCATGTGTGCAACATCTACGTCAAGCTGAGTGAGCCGTGATACTACCTTGTACTGTTGTCAATCATTGAAAACGTAGTTAACCATAAAGTGACGAGTGAGAAATTGGACACGTGATTCATTCCTCCAGAAACTTGTATGAACTTGACCATCAGTCTTTTATGGTCGTGAATACAGCGTGTAAATTACTATTACTAGCACATTTAAAAAAATGTTTAGTCTTTGTGCTTCCCATATTTGCATGCTTTTTCAAAATTTCCGTTAGAATTATTGAAGATAAATGTTAAGAGGCAAAATATATCTAAATAAACAATAAATATCAATTCCAAACCATATTTTTCAGATGACTATAACACGTGCATTGGATGAAAATTCAGGAGACAAACTTTTTAACTGGGAATTGAATCTCGTCCTACGGAAGTAGATATAATTTGAGCAATCATACCATTCATCGGCTACAGAATCAAAACAAGGTCTCCGAGCTTTTTCGCATTCATTCCGATTTCAACACAAACTTCCTAATGACGCAACGTCAAATGAGACTGTTTGGGCATGTGAGTGGAGAAACACAATGCCTCTTAACGAGCTATACTTACCATCATATTTATGGGCTCATATTAGGAATGAATTGCCTGCTAGATGGGCTGATAATGAATTCAAATGTGCCTTTAATAACATGTACAAGTAGGTTCAAAAGTGTGCAAAACTTGTGGTTTACTGCCTATAATACCGAACGTAAGCCAACAACAAAGTGTTTTTTCCTATCCCCGCACACACCTTCAGTGTGTTCATGTTCGCAATAACGCTGGATACCTAACGATTACCATCTCGGCTGAGTAACCCTCCACCGGATTCTCTAACATTCGAAATCGCACTGTACCGTTTCCAACGCGATTAAAATAAGATGTTTATGCCCGAGGCAGCATTCCTACGAGCGACCACGAAGTTAATTGGCGAGGCTACCTGCCAGGATTGTGAAGGGGGCTGGACTCGGTTAACGAATGGAGGGAAGCAGATATGAATTCATAAGCGAAGCCGAGACGTCAATTCTTAACGTGGAAATAGCATTCCAATTTTCTTCTCATTCTGAGACGAAAACGACCAGCATTTGACGTAGGGAATAATTATGAGGATTACATTTTACACCTGGCACGTGCCTTTTTATGGCGAATCGAGTAATTTGTCTGTCTGTCTGCCAGTGCATACGATCCTAGATCCGCCCCCTTGTATTCCCTCCAGGGCAGCCGTTCGTAACTTTTTTTACGACTACCGTGACCCTTGGCAGCCCATTTCCCTCTATTTTACCCCAATCAAATGGAAAAAATGCTGGCTTGACTTCGAACAGCATTTTTTTTTGTCGAGTACCCGTAAACAATCAAGGGCTTATCCCTAACGGCATGTTGGTGTAACCCAGGTTGGAAACCTTTGGAAGATCGCGTAATCGTGTCGAGGCCTGAGTACTTACTGGATATTCATCCAGAGGGCCCAGGTTCGCATACTGGCGTGGCCTATATTTTGAAATAGAATTCTCATTCCTTATTGGGTGCCTTAATTTGTCAGGAACGGTAATTGTGGGTCATTGTGCACACATTTTATAATTTTATAAATAAAAAAGTACTAGGGGTATATTTAATTTTGGTACAAACGTTTACGCGGCGAAACTCACCATAAATGCAGTCATGGAGGAGAAACTAGGAATATTTTTTTAGATTTATGGATAAATAATAGTACTTTATGACTTGAGGTATAGATAATTTCCGGCACTGAATTCGAAATTTAGATTAAAGTCATATTTAAATACGTTTTTTCGAATCTTTGAGTCGGTGTGACACCTTGATATTTGGTAGAAGCTATGATAATTATATGAAATGCATTATTTCGCAATAAGAAGAATATCTATTGATGTACAGTAGAATAAAAATTAAATATATCTCATTTTCTATATGGCTACTCGTTAAATATATTGGCTTTACGCGTTTATATGGTATTGAGTTGACATAAAACCAAATCGATGAAATAAATATTTTTTTCACTTTTATCTACACATTGCTCTAATAAGAACACGAACGCAAATTTCACGCAAATGTGTACCTACATATACTAAAATCACTCTAATCACCTTAAGCTTAGTACTTCAAGTGGAGAACGCTGTCTGTCAGGCATATGGTTGCGGGGTGAAGTACTGAACAGCGTATCCGGGGATCGCGGGTGAGAGTCTTACCTGTGGGAAATTTTTAATTCCCCAGGGCATAGTTAGGTAAGTTTATATTTGCTGTTACACATTGTGTTTACCGATGTAAAGGACCCAGAGGATATTTTCTGAGGTAAGCATAAATAAATTAATAAGTCAATTAAATCAATGCAGTTGAGCTCTACGGCCTCTATAGATAAAACAGATACACAGATAAAAAATTTTCTTTCCCCGCATTGAAAAAATTTAAAATTCATTGCAAAATTGAATGGCTATATAGAGTCTGCAATCGACAACAGTGTTAAAAAACACAAGTTTCAGACACTAGTGCAAAATTCCACTACACTAAAAAAAGATGAAACTATGCGCTACATTATACTGCCTTACCATCCGAAAATTACCAAAGGTTAGGAAAAGATATATAAGACGGTGAACACAAAAATATCTTTCAGTAATAATTACAAACTAAAAAACTTATTAGGGAACACCAAATACAAAATAGATAAAATCGATAAGTCCGGTATATATAAAATATCTTGCTCTTCATGCGACCTGGCATACGTAGGGCAAACTCGAAGAAGCATTAAAACCAGATTTAAAGAACACATCTACATCTACATCTACATATTACCCTGCGAGCCACCTCTAGGGTGTTTGGCAGGGGGTGACAAGTCACCAAAATGCAGCATGCAAGCGGACCGCCACATGCACACCGCACGGTCATGAATATTAAGGATAACTAAAAACCATCATACAGCATGCAAGAGAATCCCCACATGCACGCCACACATGTACGATGACACATAATATTCTACATGCTACTTAAGAGGGCAATCTGCCTATGAAGCTAGAACATGCAAAACATGCTGTTAGAATCACCATAAAACTCCGCAAACATGCTTTAAGAAATACATAAGTTAGTAAGCTACACTACCAGTCAACTAATCTATTTCTAAGTCCTTACACAGCCGTTATAGTCTCTTATCGCTCGCGGAAAAAACGACATTTTGAATCTATCTGTTCTACAGTCTATCTCTCTTATTTTATTTTTATGATCTAATCTACCATAGTACGTTGGCGGTCGTAAAATATGATCAACTTCGTCGGAAAATAAACTACTCTTGAATTTACATAATAGATTTAGTCTTGTTTTCAATCTACGGTCTGACAGTGATTCCCATCCGAGTTGTTCTAAGAGGTCAGTAACACTAACAAGACTATCGTAACGGCTTTTCACGTACCTGGCTGCTCTTCTCTGTACACGTTCTAACTCTGTTTTTAAGCCTGTTTCATGAGGATCCCAAACACTGGAAGCATATTCTAAATGGGGTCTAACGAGGGAGAAGTAGCTTATTTCTCTCACTTTGTCGTCGCACTTGCCTAGAATTCTTTTAACAAATCCCAATTTACGATTAGCTTGACCAATTATTTCCCGAATATGTTTATTCCACGATAGATCATTATTGAGCCTAACTCCGAGATATTTTACGGATTCTACCGTCTCTAATTGGGTATCCTGAATGAAATAGCTCTGTTGTGGGGAGTTATTTTTCCCCCAGAATTTCATTACTACGCATTTTTTCAAATTTAACTCTAGCTGCCACGCATCGCACCATGCTTGGATTGCAGTAAGGTCGTTCGTTAGTTTATCCTTATCTTCACTGCTACGGATTTCCCTGTATACTACAGCGTCGTCTGCAAATAATCGAAGTTTACTGTCTATTATGTCACCAATATCGTTGATATAGAGTAGGAAGAGGAGTGGGCCTATGACACTACCCTGAGGGACGCCAGATGTGACTCTAACTTCGTTGGAGGCTACGCCGTCTAATACTACTCTTTGCACGCGATCGCTCAAAAGTTCTCTGATCCAGGAAATTACATCATCGTCTAGGCCGTATGATTTTAGTTTTACTAATAACTTATCGTGGGGCACTTTATCAAATGCTTTTTTGAAATCAAGAAAAATCGCGTCCACTGGAATGTTGTCCTCTCCGGAGACTAAAATATCGTGGGCAAACAGCGCTAACTGAGTTTCGCATGATCTACCTTTCCTGAATCCGTGTTGAGTTCTCATTAACAAGTTATGCGTGTCTAGGTGTTTCATTACTGAGCTGACAACAATGTGTTCAAGGATTTTGCATGAAATGGACGTTAAAGATATCGGTCTGTAATTACATGGCTGTTCCTTGTCTCCACTTTTGAATATGGGCGTTACATTGGCAATTTTCCAGTCATTTGGTACTCCGTGTTGCTTTATGGATTTTGTGAATATTAGCTGCAAGTAGGGGGCAATTTCTGACGCTAGTTCTTTATACACGCGAGAAGGGATTTCGTCTGGACCAGGTGACTTATTTGGACTGAGCAATTTCAATAAAATTTCTATTCCGTGAGCACTAATATCAAGGGGAGGCATCTTTCGTATGCAGTGATTATCAACCGCCACGTATGAATTCTCAGATGACTCGGTGAACACGCTCTTGAAGTAGGAATTTAATAAATTGGCTTTATCGGAACTGTTTGTTAACACATCTCCATTATCGTTTCTTAGCGAACAAACGGTAGATCTTTTACCTTGAACTTCCCTAACATAGGACCAAAATGCTTTTGGGTCATCCCGTAACTGCTCTACAAGTGTTTTCCTTTTAAAATTCGTGAATGCATTTCTGAACGCTTCCTTTGTAGCGGCTTTAGACAACTTATATTTATTAATTATTAACTCTCGATCACTAGGAGACACATCATGAATGATTTTTTTCATCTTAGCATGGCACGCTCTCTGTCGCCTTAATGATTTTCTGACTTCCGCGTCATACCATCTCGGTTCGCTACCTTCTTTTTTTATTTTACTAGGGATATATCTTTTGATTCCTGAATTTATGAGCGAAAGAAAAACTTTCCAAGTCCCTTCTACATTTAATTCCATTACTGATTTTTGAAACACGGGAAAAGCATTTTTCAGATTACTCTTGAACCCATCAAAATCAGCCCTTTTAAATATGAAAACTTTTCGTTCTCGTTTAAAACTTTTTGCGATATTTAAAGAAAACTTAGCTGTTACTCCCCTATGATCACTGATTCCCTCGACGGTGCTCACATTTATTACCTGATGTGGTATATTTGTCGCTAACAAATCAAGAATATTTTCTCCTCTGTTAGGAGCGGAAGCTATTTGAAGCAATGCGTTTGATGAAAAAGCGTGCAGTAACGCCTCGCAGATGACTCTATCTCTCCCACCGGGTATGAAGCTATAGGTCTTCCAATCTATAGAGGGTAAGTTGAAATCTCCGCCTAATATCAGATTTCTATCAGGATATTTGGATACTATGCTGTTTATTTGGGTTTCAAAATCTAAAATTGATGTTATATCTGTGTTTGGTGGTCTATAGTACGAGCATACAAATATAGTTTTCGATTTAGGACATTTAATTGAACACCACACAGATTCAACGCTGGTCTCCGGTAAGGTTTCCGCTTGGCTGACAATTGAATTCTTTACAGCTACAAATACTCCGCCTCCAGCTCGGTTAACTCTATCTTTCCTATAAACGGTGAAAGATTTTGGGAAGACTTCACTGTCTGAATCATCATCTGTAAGCCAACTTTCTGTTCCTATAATGACGTTACACTTCGTACTATGAATTAAATGGTGGAATTCAGGAATCTTATTTCTTAAACTACGGCAATTAATTACTGCCACGACTATTACTTCATCACTAATATTATTGCAATTTGGGAGTATTTTCGATTCGTTCTTTCCGATTAATTTATTTTTAGGCCCATGGCACATGGCACATGGCCCATGGCCCTAAAATGCCATGGCCCATGGCCCATGGCATTTTAGGCACATGGCCCATTACAGATACAACCGACCTGAAAAATCCAGCATGGCACAACATTTACTCGACACAGAACACGAAACATCAGAGCAAAACCTTCAACTCATTAAACAAACAGATAATCATTTACTTGGCGCCTATGAAAGCTTATACAAAAACAAACAGAGAAGAAACCTTGTTAACAGCGACAAAGGCCCGATTTCTTTCTCTCCATTATTTTCTACTATAGAGTAAGAAGTTTTCCTTTTTCACCTTGTTCGCAAATTTCTAGTTACTCCATGGCAACAACAGTCACTTAGCTTTAAATTTAAAATTTATTTTCGGTTGGGATCCCCACGCTTCACTTCAACGGTCAACGGTTTGTTTTGTTCCTCCCCCCCACCTCTTGCCTCACTTCAACGGGCATTAGCTTCCACCGCCCCCCTTTCCTTCAACGGTCGATATGACTCACACCCCACCTCCCACCACATCTATTGGCCATTGGCTCCCTTTCTACCACCCCGCCTCGCCTCCCTCACTCTCCACTTCACCCCCATCCCAAGTACCTACCAATGCCCTTTTAGCCTTTTACCAATTCCTTTGGTCATTCCCCCCCCCGTTTCCCAACCCTTTTGTCCCTTTTCTATTTATTCTAGGATTGCCCTCCTCTTCATTCTCTTTCAACCTCGTGTTGCAAGTGTTTTTTCCCTTCAGCTCGCTGAAGAGGACCACTTTGTCGCAGAAATACGCGTATACGAAGTCCACCCTCGTTCCCTCTTTGTTGTTCTGTTCTATTTGACCACGCTCTTTTTGAGCTGTTCTCCCATAAATTTGGGCCCTACAGTGTGTGTGAGTGAGTGTTTTGTGTGATTGTGGTAATAACTTGGCATCATTAGTAGGGTCACTTTAGCTCTGCGAAGGATCCCAGGTTTCCTTAGCGGGGTCCCATTAGCCTTGCAAAGGATTCCATTTGGGTTGTGTCTGTGTGTCTGTGGTGGTCCCTGGCGAGGAAATTTCTTTCCCGTAAACTACCACAGGAGGGTATTCTGGTGGAGAGACTGGTTGGTCCCTGTTGCGGAGTCCGTATTCCCGCAAACCAACACATTAAGTGTTTGATTTTTGTTTTGACGAGTGGTGCAAATATTTTACGGCCATTGGAGAATTTTTTATCTGTGTAAATTAATAAGTTTTATAGCTGTGGTTCACTTGACGCATTTCGTTCAGAATCGGCTAATGCCAGCGTAAGGTTTTTCGCCACTCTTTCCCATATCCAAATACCCCTGCCTATACCAACTTACCCACCTGTGGTGCAAATAACCTTAGTTAGCCAACGTCCTCAATGATAAAAAAAACAAGGCAATGCTCGCCGTTACAGCTGCTATTTGTGAAATGCGGCTTTTTCTGCTCTTGCACGAGCGTCGGTCATCACTTCATCATGTTCCATCGGGATAGATAAAACCTACATTTTTCTGCGTGTGAAGAATGAAACAACTACTCAAGGGTACGTGTTTGTTTTTTACCAGGGGATTGAGACCCTATCGATCGCATTCATCAAGAAAACCTTTTTTCGACATCATCCCCGATTCTCATTGAGTGTTTAAGAAGCAAGCCGTCGCGATTTGAAATAATTGATAAAGGAGCCAATGACGCAAGCTGTCGGTCTCTTTACTAAGTTACAACCATTACTAATCAAGAGTAATAAAGAAATTATAATAAAAAAGCATAATTTAGGTCATAAATTGTATTTAATTTTACCAATGGGCTTCTTCGCCATGTTTATAATTTTACGATTACTGATAGAATTTTAAAAATAATGGCATACATATTCAATCTGTCGCTTGTTCCAAATGTATCGGCGGCGAAAAATTCAAGTATGTACTCAGAATGCGGAGCATTAAGAGTTATCTGCGCCACAACCAACGTCCTAGCCGTTCCTCCGAGTGCCGCGACCACTGCCAAGCTCCTTCTGTCTTGGTGCTTATATTTACCCTGGGCCGTTCTCCGAGTCAAGAGTGAATTGGTAAGTTATAAACAAAATTTAAGAACATGCCACCTGGATGAATTCTCACTCACATAAATAAGAATTGGTTTGCTTAAGAGCACACGGGAGAAGTGTAAACTTCTATGGCAATATTTTGATAAATATAATATAGGTATAAAAAAACTCCACCACCAGGAATCGATCCTGGGACCTTCGGCACGTTGAATGACGACTCTAAACACTACACCATCTTACTCGTATATAAAGAAAGCGTTCTCTTGAGTTTATATTCGGCATGCTAAGCGTGACGCAGAAAAAAAGAGTGTCGCCCAGAATCCGACTTACCGCCAGCAGAATTTTCTGTGCGTGGTGCGCCTATAGAAGTTTACACTTCAAAAATAAAGAACTTAATTGCTTTGCAAAACGATCACTTCAAAGAAAAGTATCAATGCCTTATTTACACTCTGACGAGCAAGTCGATCGTTAAATAACCAATGATCCTTGAGTCGGATGGGTGACTGGATGTCTTCCAACGTCAGTAGGTACTATGATATGAGAGTATTACGGTTACTTCTGTCAGGCCTAGTACACTGGCTCTCTTTGAATATCTAACTTTCTCCATACTGACCTATCCTTGCATACCTCTTTCGCTTCTATGTCAGCCATGAATTGCGTCATACACGGCCTCCTGTCCTGAAAACTCCTAATATTTTCCGTCTTCAAGGTCTCTTCCACCACATACACCCATGAATCTCTCGGTCTACTCCTTCGTCTCACATCATTTGTTCCTCTATAAATATCTGTTTCATTATTCGACTCTCATCCATTCTCGCAACATGGCCAAATCAAAGAAGGACACCCCTTTTATTTGCGCCCATTACTGGGGCATCCAACCTACATTTTTTCATAACCCACTCATTCCTATCCATATCCATCCCACTATGCCGCAAACTCATCATCGGTACCCCATTTCCACAGTATTAAGCCAACTTATAATGACATATCCAGGTTTCGCTGCAAAATTTAATAAAAGCTTAGAATGATCGCATTAATCCTACTCTTCCCCCGGTCGTACAATTCTCCGATGTTTCCGTAACCCCTGGTCAGGATCACGGTTTCTCGCCCACCTATACCCTCCCAAACCCCTTCCGCAACTCGTCCCAGCATGACTATCGGGGTGGGCGGGCGGGCTCGCCCACTTGCACTCTTCCCCTCCTCCCTCGCTCACTTGTACCGCCCCGGGCACACGATTCGAATCCAGGGTGAAAATTACGGCCCCTTGTCCTCCATTTCCCCCCTCACCTACAGAGATTAATACGGTGCTGTCTTAAAAGCAAGTGAATAAAAATTCGGGTAGACTCATTTTTGAATTAATTGAGCAAATATAATCAACATATTTTTGCTTGTTTATCTTTGAGTTCTCGAGATGTTGGCCATAAAATTAAACTCTTTGCGCCAATAAGCTTTACTAATATTAGATTTAAGAAAACAAAAGTAATGAGATTCTCTTGGACAAAAGAAGCGAGGCTGGTGATAAGAGTAGGAAGTCACAAACTCGAACAGGTAGAACTATTTAATTACTTGGGTAGTACGCTAGAAGAAACAGGACGTAGTAGTAAAGAGATTAGGAGGAGAATAGCGCTAGAGAAGGAAGCGTTCTATAACAGAAGGGAGCTGATGACGGGAACCCTAAGTAAGGATGTAAAAAAGAGGCTGGCGATGAGCTTGATATGGAGTGTGGCGTTGTATGGAGCAGAAACGTGGACCTTGAGAAAGGAAGACGAAAATAGGCTAAAGTCTTTCGAGATTTGGGTGTGGAGGAGGATGGAGAAGGTGCGTTGGACAGAAAGGAAGACAAATGAGGAACTGCCTGACATGGGCGAGGAGAGGAAACTTATAGATGAGATTAGGGGAAGGCGGGGTAGGTGGCTGGAAGCGGTAATGATGGGGCGATGGTTTTCTGAAGGCCGTGATAGAGGGAAGGATGTTGGGTAAGCGGGGAAGGGGAAGAAAGAGATTAGGTTTTAAGGACGGGATGAAGAAAGGTAGGACTTATGCTGAGATGAAGAAAGAAATACTAGAGCTAGAAAGGGCACGGCACGTGTAAGAATTCGTTGGATATTCTCTGACTTTCATCATAACATACCTCTAACCGGTAGATTACTCTAATGAATGAATATTAGATTTGCATTGTAGAAGGTTTTTTTTGACAAAGATGTGGAGAAGTACAAATTCAGTCTTTCATTTTACTTATGAACACTAAAAAAACCTATAACAACGAAATGCCATTGATTGGTTTGAATTAAAATTACAATCTTCTTATTCTCGAATTTCTTCGCTGATCTTCGCCCATGGCTTCAATTTGTGAAGAGAGATGCAATGATCTTTAATCTTCTTACTACCATAAAAGTAATCCAATAAATGAGGCTGGCGAAAAATTATCATATTCATTCCTGACATTACACACATTAGGTTGCCCGAATGCAGCCATTTCAAGCTAGCGTGTGGCGCGTTTAAGTGACAAGGCAAGTCGGAGAATTTTCTACCTTATACTCAAATTGCCCTAATTTGTTCTCATCAAGCTCTTTTACTTCCATTTAATGTGTATATGAAGCAGAATGTTTACCTTTGAAAGAAACACGTGTCAGGCTGAAAATTTCAATATGTTTTGAAGCAATTTACACGCTCCAATTCGAATGGTAGAGGTTAGGGTGAGAATTCGATCATCCCCACAATGACCCAGGTGGCTAAGCTCATCACAGCTTTATTAGCGGCCACCTGAATCACGGACCCGAACGTATCGAATGAATTAGTTGAAAGCATTCATTCGTCGGATGGAGAAGTATACATGACTACACTTCATAGATTTGTGTTCTCCCAACCCTTGAATTAGAAAAGATAGGAAAATACGGAAAAAAGGAGTAAAAAATAATATCCAAATAAATGCTCGGCCCCCATTGCCAACGTTTATCAAGTGTTCTAATTTTGTTATTTCCACCTAAATTTTGTATGAATTATTTTGGTTGTTATTTGGCTACTAAGATCACATTATGTTGTTTACAGTATTTAAAACTTTTTAAATGCGATATTAAGTAAGAACATATTAAAATTTGGTAGAATTTGTTTGATTTGCGAAGCATCGAGCTCCGAAAAATACTCTAGGTAAATGTTTTCTACATGTACTGATGGTGATGAATTATTGTACCAAATGTGAATCACTAATTATTTATAAACATTATATATTATTATTATTATATAAACATTATATATTATTATTACATTATAGCCCTGGTGAAGCAAAAATATGCTTACTAAATGTTGGCAAATGAGTAAATAACTTCTTTTATTACTTAATAAAGATATCTTCTCCTGAAAAATGAGAATAATTAATTTAAAAAATAATATAACGATGACCTCGAAGCGGGTTGATGTAATGACTACAGATCTCGCTTCTCATTCAGAGGGCCAGAATTCGAATTTCAGCAGAAGAGGTAATTTTCAGAGAAACCTATATTCCGACTTGAGTGCCAAATGAAGGGCACGTTAAGTTTAATACTCAATCTTTCGAATGGGAAATAAAACGTAAACGGATTGGCGTCTCTCCTGAAAACCCTAAACTGTTTTAATACCGACGCCGGTTTTCTTTACATCAATGTTCAAATGCCAAAATAAACCTTCTATTAATAATCCCACTACCAATCTTCAATAGTGCAAATGATTACCGTTGTCGATCGCATTCCCTCATAGCAACAAATACATCCAGCTTAGAGGGAATTGGGTGCGATTGACATGCACCATGCTCATCGAGTTCAAAATTTCACATTGAGAAAGATGGATTCTGCTCCAGGTGCTAAATCCTCGCCGACCAACCTTGGGACCACGAGTTCAATTCCCGAATAAGAGGAGTTTTCACCAATCAGGGCATAGTTGTATTATATCGTCATTAGTTACATATCATCCGATTTCTCACGATGTAATTTGTAATTTATGTTACGTGAAAATTATAATGCAAGATTTTTGATAAAGTTACGTCTCACCAGAGGTTCCGACCTAAGATGCATCCTAAAGCTTTCACAAAGAGATACGATGGATCCCTAATGATATCCCGATTGCTGCCACTGAAACCAATAAACTACTTTCCGTGTAAAAATTACTAGGGGCGCGATCACATTTCTCTCTGTCACATTAGGTATCGTTAGTTTTCAATTGCGCTCGTGAGAGCTAAAACGTGATCGTCATTCTTCAAATGTTATCAGGTGTTTTAAATCGCTAGTTTTAGTTGATGGAATACGTTTTAAGGATATTTGAAGTGTGCATTTTCCTAATAGAGCGGTTTGCGTCTTGATAAGCAAATAAATAATTATCAGATCCAGAGTGCTAACGGCACTCATTCGGCGATTGAAGCATAAGAAATATAACGCCCGAGGGTTTTGTACTCTGACACCGTGAATCAAGCGGCTGCATTTACAACAGGAGGACCGGAGAGAGGGAAAAAAGAGGACAGTAATACTACTAGCTCATAGGGAATTAATACGTGACCGATTTGCGCGGAACTCAGATTGCTTGAAAAATCTCTTTCCCCCTTTCTTCCCCACCCCCCTCACTTTCTCTTATATTTATTTCCTTCAGAGACAATCTCTGCTTCCCAATCGTGCCTGTCCTGATTTATACCTCCTACCCTAATCCCCCCCAATACACCATTCCTCTCTCTCTCTTTCCGCTATGTACTCCATGACCGAAACTCAAGACAGCCTCCCGACCCCCGGCCGACCTCCGCGACTGGCCTCCCCCGCCCCCCCCCCCCCCCCCAATGACCCCTGCCCTTCACCCTCGGCGACGGCTTCGCGGGGCACGACGCAGGACACGTGGCCAGCACACACTGGCGGCTGCTTGGTGGGTCATAAGGAGGAGGAGGAAATGGCTCTCCCGAAATCCCGTCGCCTACCGAAGACGCCCCCGCAGACAGTGAGCCGGGCTGCCTCGGCGGGAGCTGGTGGGCGGTCGGGTGGTGGAGAGGTAGGGGACCAGTTGGGGAGGAGGGAGACGACGTGGACGGGGCTCACCCGGCGGATTTTCTCTTATTCCTCCTCTCGTTCAAAATTTTAACTGCATCCGAACCACTGAAATATAGCGTGAGTTATTCCCTTTCCTCCGTAAAATTGAGGAGGTTCGGAACCTCCTTTAATAGTGCCACCCAATCCTCGGAAATAGACCCCTGTAGAGGAAAGATTAGTCGTAGAAATGGTTTCTAGATTGGGAAATAAAACCGCTGACTAAGGTGTTGCAACCTAATGCGCATAAAATAAATCTACACACACAATTCTTAATTCTCAGGTCAACTATAGAGGGATCTCTAGCAGTAGTTCCCCACTTTAGGAACGCGTTCCCTCATGGAGTACGCGAAGTTAAATATGACTGAAGACAAGTGAGACAGGTATGTTCTCATACTGCGAGGGGTACAAATATGAAGGTATTTTCGAGGAAAAGGCTTACTTAATGTTGCACAAGTCGAAAATGGTTCAGAACTGCATATCTATCGGGACTATATTTCCTGTGGAATTTTCCTCTGGCCTATCTTGGATCGTTATCTGTCGTTCATCGTGGCAGATAAATTATTGTTCGACGGGAAATAGTATTACTATTATTCTATTAATTATAATCAGGGATGTGACCCGAAAAGGCATTTTACGTTTCGTGCCGTACCTGGGAGACACCCGAACTCGTAGTACGAGCCTCGGCTTTGAAGGAGACCGAACCCTTCACCGCGGGTGGTTTATGGCACCAACTGACCAGTCACAATATAGTTTAAAACTTCTTAAAGTTAAACATAAATTACAAATATATGTTCGTGTTTTATTTTGTGTTGCACTAGTCAGGCTGATGAAAATGGTTTTTTCATCGCAGTCATACGATAGGTATTAACCATTTTACGTGCTTTAGTAATTTAATGTACATTAAACTGGCTTGGTTTACTAATGCACGTAAAATGGTTCATGGTATTAACCATTTTACGTGCTTTAGTAATTTAATGTACATTAAACTGGCTTGGTTTACTAATGCACGTAAAATGCTTCATATATATCGTATACCTGCGTTTAAAAAACCATTTTCATCTACGTGAATAGTACAACACAAAGACAAACATAACTTTGTGATTTATGTTTAACTTTAAGAAGTTATAAACTATAGTGTGACTGGACATTTGGTGCTATAAACCACCCGCCCTGAAGGGTTCGGTCTCCTTCAAAGCCGAGGCTCGTACTCCGAGTTCGGGTGCCTCCCAGGTACGGCACGAAACGTAAAATGCCTTTTAGGGTCACATCCCTGATCATAATGCAATGTTTAGCATAAAATAATTTTCGAATCAAAACAACATTATGCAAATAAAATGTTAAGAAATTATACTGTGCCGCTGCTGAGGCAGTGTCTCATACTAGGTTAGGAAATGGTATACAATATCTCCAAAAAATTTGTTTCATAAAGCATTCCAACTGGACTTGTTCCAATCAAAAAGGGATTACTACTTATCCGTTAACAGATACCATCGATAATTTTCTGAATGAGTTGGTGATCATTTTGGATGTGCACAAGCGATAGGGGAGTAAAATATATCATTCATTTGAATCAAAGAGAGCGACCATCAATGAATTTACGACTTTCAAATGCCCGTGATTTATCAATCTCCATGGTAACATCAAGAACTTCAGCGTTAAGTTTCAGCATAGGTTCCTCCACTGTCAGGCGTTTTTGAGTAATGAGACCGATTACTGTTTATTCCTGAATGTGGCAATAGGTTATTTTCTTACTGAATCCAATTATTCTTATGGAGTGAATGGAACTCGCCGTGGAGTGAACCACACGACAAATTAATTGCAAATCTCGTGGCGAGTAAACCCTCCATTGACCCACTTAAATGAGCCCAGTGTCTCAACGCTTGAGGAAGTGGACATTTTCGCACTCAGGGCCAAGTTCAAAGACCTGCGTCTCCCGTTCCATAAACTGCTTGTTAAAAAAGACCAAGGGAAAATTGGGGAAGTTGGTGGTGGATACGTCCACTTGTCAGCCTCCGCCTGAGGCAGCTGTTCGCCTTGTTTCCTACTACCCTAAACTGAACCCGACTATTTCTGATGCATAAATCATGAGATTTCTAAAAACTTTCACTTTAAAAACTTAATGGTATGATTTATATTTAAAAGTTGCTAATAACATCGGACAGCAGCAGAGAGTGAGAAACCGTGGCGTAACGAATACAAAGGCGGCATGTCAAATCTTTTAACGCCTACGATCTCACCACATTAGCTCTAGTCAAAAAGGAACTCCAGATTGCCATCGCGTCTAAAAATTAACGCGATGACTCACATTAGAGAGCCGGTAATAAGCGGGGTGAAATTCCATATAAGGCTTGAGTGACACGAGAAACCAGAAAGTGAGGCACAAATTTAAATGTTCGGCCAGAATAATTCGGTTTGCAGGGAGAGTGGAAGAAAATCACAGATTCTCGAGTTCGCCGTCGAGTAGGGCGAGGAGAAATGTGAATTTCTAGGAAACGGATTCATGCACATGGAACAATTAACATGGTACGAAAACATAAAAATACATTAGGGGGAATGAAAAACTAGGACAAGAAATAAAACACAGAGTTTATAAAATAAGTAGCACTAATATTATAAGTTACAGAAATTTCCTGGTGATTCCAGTGTAATAGCCATAGTTGATTCATAACGTGGAAGTCAAGACATAGGTGCAAGCGGCGATTATCACGTGTTCAGTATATAACAAACTTCCGTAGTTTACTTAATAATAGTCAAACGGATAAATTTAATGGTGTGTAGTTTCACCCGGGAAATTAAGAAGCTTTGTATAGGTTTCACTTCGCAGAATTTAGACTACTGGTATCAACAATTAAAATAGAATGCTTTGTACAATCACACAGGTTTAACATCAGATTTATGCAGTTGACACAAGAGAAGGCTGTAACTGAATAAGAAAAAGGGCCACAGGAGCCTACAATAAAGGAGAAGACTGAGAAGATGCATTCAAGCACCAAAGAGTCCTCTTTTCCTCCTTCCTTTCTCTCCCTCATCTATAACTTCATGCCACACCCGGTTTGCGGGCAAGGGAGTGTGGCAGGGGGAGTCAGAAACACAATCACAAAAAAGAGAAAGAATATGAAAAGGACGTAAAGTTGCATGTGTTTGGGTGAACTAGTGTCTCAGTCTTTTATTTTCATATTATTTTCGTGCTTGGAAGGCTGATATTCCAGAACGTCTGTTCTTGAATACTTACTATTTTTTCACTTTTTTCCAGTCTAGAGATAGGAAAAGGAGCTAAAACAATATCCTTTAAGTCACCCTGACACTTGCCTTGTCTAGAATTTTCAAGTAATCTGAGCCCGTTGCGTGATTTCGGAATCTCCATCGGCTCTCAACTCTGTTCCCGCAACAGCTGCGTTAGACTTTCTGTTCAATGGATGTAGTTTTTAACAAAGAGCACGGCTATTTTCCTCCTGACAATTTCGGGATTCACCCCGTGGAATGGTCACCTCAATAAATGATCCCCTCAAAGAAGGAGGAATGATCTCTTCGAAAACTACCATGGAGTATAATTGAACTGCAGTCAATTTCTTCTCTGATACCTATATTATATATATATATATATATATATATATATATATAAAACTTCCAGGAAAATCACTCGGGTGATAAATATACAGTATGCCAAGAGGGTGGCCGATAAAAAATATACACACGGAAAAAAGAACACTTACACATAAAAATTTTCGATATTTCGGTGAAGTCTAGCTCCACCTTTCTCAAGGTTTAAGGTAGGAATGAAGAAAAGGAGAGAGATTGAGGTATGGGAGGGGAAAGAGGGGGAGACGAAGGTGTAAGAGGGGAAGGAGGGGAAAGAGGGAGAGAGGAAGGTGTAGGAGGGGAAGGAGGGGAAAGACGAAGAGCGGGGAGAGGGCGTGGAGGAAGCAGGGAGAGATGAGATGAGGGGGAGGGAGAAACTAGTGTGATTTATTGAGTCCGGGGGGCGAGAAAGCCTGGTGGATTAAAATACAAGAAGATTCAAGATCTTTGAGCTGAAGGGGAGAGGAAGAAGGGGGAAGGGAAGCAAGTAGACCGACTTTAAAAGTGTTATTGAAAGTGGAGTTGTGGGAGGAGACGTGAATGGCGACAGGGAGAGAAACAGAGAGGGAGGGGCAATCGTTACAAGACGAGCGGTGCCCATTCATTCTAATATTGAGAGGAGTGGTGGATAAGCCAATATAGAAAGAAGGGCAGTATTGGCAGAGGAGGATGTAGACAATGTTAGGCGTGGTGCAGGAGGGTGAGAGGACAGAAGGGAGGGGAAAAGCGAGGAACTTGTCCGGCAAGGGCTGGGTGATGAGGATGGGGCAAGTTTTACATCGCGGGCGGTTGCAAGGGGTGGGAAGGGATTTGGTGGGTTTGAGTGATTTGGACAGGGGTTTGGTAATATTGAAAATGGCGGATAGATTGGGGGGGCGTCTGAAGCTGAGAGAGGGACATTGGGGGAATATTTTAGAAGTGGTTAGGTTGTCCGACAGGATAGGGTAGAGGTTTTTAATAATACGCCTAATTGGTGAAGATTTCAAGGGGGTGATTGGAAAGAAGTGGTTTTGGTTCATGTGAAGAAGGAGGTTTGAATTTGGAGAGAGCGGTGTGGGGGGGGGAGGTGGGAGACGGAGGAGTGGGACGCGTTTCCCAGAAAAATTGCTTCCCTTCCCCCTTCTTCCTCTCCCCTTCAGCTCAAAGATCTTGAATCTTCTTGTATTTTAATCCACCAGGCTTTCTCGCCCCCCGGACTCAATAAATCACACTAGTTTCTCCCTCCCCCTCATCTCATCTCTCCCTGCTTCCTCCACGCCCTCTCCCCGCTCTTCGTCTTTCCCCTCCTTCCCCTCCTACACCTTCCTCTCTCCCTCTTTCCCCTCCTTCCCCTCTTACACCTTCGTCTCCCCCTCTTTCCCCTCCCATACCTCAATCTCTCTCCTTTTCTTCATTCCTACCTTAAACCTTGAGAAAGGTGGAGCTAGACTTCACCGAAATATCGAAAATTTTTATGTGTAAGTGTTCTTTTTTCCGTGTGTATATTTTTTATCGGCCACCCTCTTGGCATACTGTATATATATATATATATATATATATATATATATATATATATATATATATATATATATATATATATATATATATATATATATATATATATATATATATATATATATATATATATATATATATATATATATATATATATATATATATATATATATATATATATATGTGTGTATGTATATATGTATGTATATATTCTTTAGAAGTTTTCGCCAATTGGCGAAAAATATATATGAATTAAAACTTACAGGAGGTAGGAGAAAGAGATAAAAATAGAGAATTCGTTCTTACGGGAACGTTTCGGACCGGAAATGGGACCGGAAAGATTGGAAGTCAAAGTTACATACACAGTGGCTCCCATAAGTGGCAACAGGGAAATAACCCTCACTGTGACAATCTAAGTTCATCTAAGAGTTCGGCTTAATTACGCATATTTTCCCAGATCATGAATTAAATATTCCAACGCCGGGTTACAAATTCTTAAGGTACTCTAGAGGATTTAGACCTCACGCAAAGTAAAATGCCAGTTTTCAAGGGAAAAATCATCGCAGTACAGTCAAGTCTCGATTTACCGAGGTTGTTTTACTATTTAAGGTCCATATTTATTAAGATCAATGCGTAATTAGGTAGGTTATGTAAGAAATGTAGTTTAATTTTGGTTGCTTTGTAAAAATTTCTTAGCTTATTTTATTTGATTAGACAAATGGTTGAAGTATGCAATCACTACAAATATTATGCTGCTGATATGTCTTGAGGTAATTGAAGGAAATACGTCAAAACTACATCAAGACAATTGACATTTTATGGAAGAAAAGAGAGATATTTTTTTTAAAGAAGTCATTCCTTTAAAGTGATATTTTTAATTTAATAAATGAAATATAGTTCGTATCAGTTATTTAGCCAGGATTTCGTTTCGGGGAGGGGGGTCCATTGTGAGTAGAAGCGGGAGGGATGAAAAAATTGAAAATTAGGAGCAAATTACGTCTTTAGGTAGTTACGGGTGCAATCACGACTGCAGTTAGCAGCCGATATTTCAAGATTTTACCTGTGAAAGCTCTAGAAAGAATACAAGACCCACAGTTTTTTATTGTTGTAAGTTAAATATATTAACTCAAAACGTTTTTCAAACTGATGAATAAATGAATGAAACACTCTTAAGTAATAAATTTCTCCTTCAGTCCCACTTTTGAAAAATAATTTCGAAATTTCGGGTTACGGTTTTCAAGAACTGGCCGCCTGGCCACGTCACCACCGTCGTACTACGGCAAGGCACAAATTATTGCGTGTTTGTTTAATAACTTACGCACGATAGAATACCCTTCCGTACTATCCAAGGTGGCCTCAGTCCGCATAGATAACTAGGATATTCAAGACTCCACTGTACCTGTCTCCATCTTGGAGAGACGTCGGCTGCCAGAAATATCGTCCACGTTCCGCCGTGTCTCCGCACGCGTCAGTTTCGACGCCAAGCAGGTTCAATCACTTGAGAAAAACGGTCGGAAATGGATGGGGGAAGAAATCTTTGAGGAGAGCGAGTGAATTTCACGGCAAATTTGTGTCCTCTTCTTCCTCCGCGCGGCTTGAAAGATGATCGCTCCATTATTTTCGTCACGGTGGAGAGATGGGACTGAGGGAAAAAGAGAAACATGGAGGGCTGGTTGGTGACGGAGAAGGGTTTTTAAGGGAAGGGAGAGGAAAGGAGGAGGAGAAGGGAAGGGGGAAAAAAGAGGCCATTACTTTCAATTAAAAATGAAGAGACCTTAAATCATGTCCATAAAAATCACGTCGGTCCATTCACTCATCGCATCCTTCTCGCGCAGTCATCACCCCCTCTTTCCCCTGAAAATTCTCATCTCCACCACTCATTTCCCTCCGAAAACCTCCCTCCCTCCATCCAGCGGGAGGAATCCTGGCGGCCAGTCGGCCGGGGGGCTTGATGGTAGGAGATTTCGGGGGGGAGGGTGGGTAAGGGAAGGAGGAGGAAGACAGGCATCTCCAAATGTACGCGCGCCATCTTGCTCGCGTCAGTTTATCTCTCGTCTTGTAAATCATGCCGGATTTATGTTATGCACACCCACGGGCGGGACGTGGAGACCTCCCGGCTATTAAGGAGAGACCACACTTCTTCCTCTTTTTCTCTCTCTATCATGTGCTCCTTCCAGCAGTCCCGTCTTCCCCTTTCTTCCCTCCTCGTCCTCCCCCTCCCGAACCTCCTACTTCCTTCCCCGCCCTTTGTCACGGGACTCGAAAGGGAAATGTTGTACTGCAGTGGGAGATATCGTAGTCCTTAATTTTGCCCAAATAAAACTGTTCGTCCCCGTCTCCTTACAAGCGTCCCACGTTGAGTTTGCATGTTCCTCTGGGCGGGGGGGAAATAAAATCTTAAGCGTTTTTTAAACGGGCGTAATTTATGATGTATTCTTCTCCTGGTGTCCAATTTATCTAATTTGTTTTATGGCGGGGAATTTGATCGCTGATGAATCAAAAAGGGCTGCAACCTTCGCAAATCATTTAGCAGACAAAATATCTGGAGGTTGATCTTTGCTTTTTCTTGAGGAAAACTCTTGAAGAAATCACTCAGACTGAGAGAATTAATTTTTGGAATGCCGTCGAAAACACGTCACAAGTCCACCTCACTTCTCCGGCAATGTTGTGCTATCCCGCGTATAAAGAACATAATATGGCTGCAATCATGGTTCTAGTTTAAAATAATCAATAAAAACATCCAAATAGTGTGTCTGATCTTAATAATGCAAATTAGTTTTGGCCAGTGAGTCCAAATAAAACTTGAAAAATAAATGTTCAATTTTCTTGTGCAATCCGGTCCAATTCACACACTCTTAATTGCATTGAATTATATTTACGTGGCACAGAATTGAATGTTTTTGTTAGATGAAATATATACTAAATACATTATATATCTATACTAAATACATATCAAATGATCATCGTTGAAAAACCGATCCATACAATTAAAACCAAAAGGTTGCATGTACGAGGGGGTACCCAAAAGAAACCGAACTTTTTTTTTAAATTTTTAAAATTTAATTTTTTAAACAAAATACTTTCAATCCCCTTCAAAGTACTCTCCACTGGCACTAATACATTTGTCCAATCTTTTATTCCATTGTTCAAAACAATTTTTAAATTCATTTTCTGGGATGCCCGACAGCGCCTCCGTCGTTTTTTTCTTCACCTCAGCAACGTCGGTAAAACGCTTTCCTTTCATGTCTCTTTTCATTCGGGGAAATAAAAAAAAGTCACAGGGGGCAAGATCGGGTGAATAGGGGGGGTGGGGAACAGGGGTCATGCCATTTTTACTCAAAAATTGGCGCACAGACAGGGCTGTGTGAGCAGGGGCGTTATCGTGGTGGAAAAACCAGTCGCCCGACCGCCACAAATCAGGCCTCTTCCGCCGCAAACTGTTTCGCAATCTCTTCAAAACTTCCAGGTAGAAAGCCTGGTTAACTGTCTGACCCTGCGGAACAAACTCTGAATGGACGACTCCTCTCACATCGAAAAAACAAATCAGCATTGTTTTGACATTGGATTTCACTTGACGAGCTTTTTTGGGGCGAGGTGAACTTGAAGACTTCCACTGGCTCGATTGCTGTTTCGTTTCAGGATCGTAGCCGTAGCACCATGATTCATCACCTGTGATAACCTTGGAAAAAAAGTGTGGGTCATTTCGAAACTCTTCTTTCAAAGCACAGCATGCTTCCACACGACCTTGTTTTTGTTCAGCAGTCAGCAGTCGAGGCACGAATTTGGCAGCCACCCTTTTCATCTTCAAATCTTCCGTTAAAATTCGCTGTACTGAACTCCAAGTCACTCCAGACAGAGCCACAATTTCTTCAATTGTCCTTCGTCGATCTTCCAGGACGATTTTGCGAATTTTTTCCAGATTTTCATCAATTCGGGCCGTGGAAGGACGACCCGAGCGAGGTTTGTCATTAATTGACATTTCACCTCTTTTGAAACGGGAAAACCACTCAAACACATGAGTTTTCCCAACTGCATCATCCTTGTAGGCCGTGTTTAACATTTCAAGTGTTTCTGTGCCATTTTTTCCGAGCAAGAAGCAAAACTTTACGGCCGCCCGCTGTTCATGATAATCAGACATTGTAAAAACGACGAGCACACAAAACAATTGTTGCTAACAATTGCCTATAAACAAAACAGAACGTTCCTTAGCAACGACGCTTGCCTTGCTGACTCAGAAGTGGTAGCTCTATATGCCCCTAGCGGCTTAACATGGTACTTCAAAAACTCCGCCCACCACAACATCAGTTCGGTTTCTTTTGGGTACCCCCTCGTATTGTTGAATATGCTCCAGAGAAATAATGCAGAAAGCAAAACTAATGAAAAAAATAAAACGAACACGAAAATAGCACTTAAACACATGGATATTATTAAGATTTATATCTTAAAAAGTCGTAAAATAGAGTACTCTACCTTCAAGTCCGTATCGATTCTCATGCTTTTTATGAATTGGCCTGGATATCTTTTCTGGGCACAAATTCGGTCCATTAATGAATTTTCCCGTGGATCAGACCTTTCCCAATGAATTTATTGTGCCTAAAACCTTCAAGATATGGTTCCTCATGAAAACCGTTAGAGCCGTTTTCAAAACAAATTTTATATCACATACAATTATTACTCGCGTGACAGCCTAAGTAAAACGGTGTTTTTCATATTACTTTTCCGATTCAACAATTTTTAGCTGAAGGCATATTGATGTTGGTCTCGGAAACAAAAAAATCTTTTTTAAGCACGGAGCTTCGTAGTAGGGGTTAATCCACTCTGACACTCCTGTAAAGTTCCTAAAACATCAGGGTTAACCAAATCCTAATTATCTCCAAAGCAATATTCAGAAGCTAATCAATACGGAAATATTAAAAGCTGGATAGAAAAATTGGGCAAAAAATGGCAAAATTGTGAATAATAATTTTCATTCGCTCAGAAAATAGCGATTCAATTTGTATCATGAACATTTTTCATTTATAAGTATACTTCGTCATTAGCCAAAGACCTAAGTAATTTTTCAAGATAGCGAAATCATTATTGGAAATTTATTAAATTCTAATGTTGGAGGATAACGATTTAAATTAATTTTCATCAGGCAATGGTCAAGAAATTAGCGACGGCTTAGCACTTATCATTCGTCAAGAAGATAAAGGACCTGTCCGTTAAGAAAATAATTTTAATTACGAGACGCAATACTAAAAATATTTTGATTATATTCTAGATATGTTAACAATTGAGACATTATTATGTGGAGTGTACCTATGCATCAAGGAGTTGATAGTACTATTATGAATTAGTTTCTACAATTGTAATAGATGTACAAAGGAATGAATTCAAGTACTCTCTTCATCTATTTAACAGGAATACCCTCCCAGTTCACAGACATTCGGACGCTTCTTTTAAGAGGCCGCAAAGGCGAGGGGTCTTGCCAAATGAAGCCAATTGTTTGCCTGCTCTGTCCTTCTGTGGGTCCTTCATCTTACACCCTCATCGTTTCCTCTTTATCTCCGCCATCAAGGGTACAGTAAATTTTCTTTTGTTGGGATACTTAATGCATATTTATGTTCAGACCTCCGCTAAGGGGATCGTCCCAGAGCACAATAAATCCGTTCCACCTTATTCCTCACAACCACCACTCCGATTCCCTTCCACCCTGGGTCTCTTCTCAACCTTCCCCTCCCCACCATGAATTCCTCACCCTCCTACTCATCCCTCGATCACCCTATCCTCGTTTCACCCACCACCCTTCCCCTTCTCAGGACACCCTCTGCTTCACCCGGAGACTTGAACACCATGAAGGTTATGCCTAGTTCACTCTACTAACTCACCAGCTATCGCTCGGCATTATTGCTAAAACAAATAAAACTACACTTCAGAGTGCTGTATCTGGCGTTCTTAATAAGGCTGGATTTCTTAGCGCAAAGCCGAGAATAAGTCCGAGTCTCGTCCCGAGTCTCCGAACTCTGAGAACGCTGAGAACTCCCCCACTTAAACACCGCCCGAGTACCGAAGTGGTCTCGTACTAGCCGGCAGGGCCTTGGCGGAAAACATGCCCGGTCGGTAAGTCCGCGTTTCTCGAAAGGTAGTTCATACATGACCTATGTGATTACGGCGTGCGCGGACCTACCCAATATCGTTCTGTCTTCGCAGGTCCGTCTCCGAAGAAGAAGACTCCGATGCCGCGGTAGCCTAGCGCTCGAAGTGCACCCGTGTGACTACTGTTTTACTAGCCACAGTCCGGCTGTATTCCCTAGCGAAGGCCTGGCTGAGTCATGACCACCGAGATATACATGATGAGATCTTGATGGTCAAGGCTGAGTGCGTCTGAATAAGCGCAGTGCGCCAAAATCTGCTGCTTTTCGTTCCTCGAAAAGTCGGTGCGTTTCCTTTCCAGGCTGAAGTTCCAGGCATGGGAGGTGAATGCATAAGGGTAAAAAGGATTTGTAAATATGATGGCTACATAAAAATATTAATGGTCATTAATGAGTGAATGGCGGTTTGAAGTTATGAAAAAGAGCAATGATAATTTCCATTGTGCACATCGTAGCAGAGTTCTCCGCATTGTTCCGTCATCGAAAATTATGGTAAGCAAAATAACCGTAATAATAGATGATTAGGAATAAAACAAGAAGAGAAAGAATAAGACATCTCATCACACGTAAGTTTTCTTCTAGCCTATTACCTACTAAGTAAATAGCATATCAATAATAAAATGCTGTTTAAGAAGTAAAATATGTAATCAGATAAATTACCTGACGATAAATCCAATTATTAAGTCTTAATGCCAGTCATTATGATCTCTATTTTTCACGGAAAATGTAGTATTTTCAAACTGTTCGTTCAAAAGTCCATATATGGCAAATAAACCGCACTGCACTTATTTCATCATCTCCAGAAAATCAATTAGAAGATTGGTTTCATTCAGCTAGCTCCTAGTCACTAGCTAGCCACTCCACTCTCCTTTTAGGCAACCGCTACATTCCTATTTAAGTCTTCAATTTGACGTCCATTGATGTATTATATCCATAATCCTCCCCATTATGTTTTCCATTCATTTCATCTTCCATTACTGTTTTCGAGATGCTGTTGCGTCGACATATGAGTTAAATTAAGTTTTCTCTTCTCATTCTCAAAGTTTTCATTCCTGCGTAAGTCTTCAATTTGACGTCCATTGATGTATTATATCCATAATCCTCCCCATTATGTTTTTCATTCATTTCATCTTCCATTACCGTTTTCGAGATGCTGTTGCGTCGACATATGAGTTAAATTAAGTTTTCTCTTCTCATTCTCAAAGTTTTCAGTAAAATTCTTTTCTAACTCTCCTTAGGACTTCTTCATTTTTTATTATCTCAATCTACAGGTATTTCGTATTTATCATTACTTCACAACCCCACGTTTGAAATTTACCGATCTGAAGCTATTATTGCGTAGGCGTCACATGAATATAGTAGAATGCTCGAACTTAATATTTTAATGAAGCGCTTCCCTACTTCCAATCTTGTAATGCCAGGTCATAGTAGACGATTCTGGAGCCAATCGAGTAGGTATAACTTAAGGCAACTTTTGCCACTTTTTACACTTTCACCCCCTCATGTAAGATATCATAAAAACCTCCCTTTCCTCCCAGTCTTACGTAACTATTCATAGACTTTTGGACACATGTGCATCGATCAACTATTCTATGGACAATGTTTTGTGCAATTTTGGCTGTCCCTGAGAATATTCAGCACAAGAGGACCAAGTTATTGAAGGTTTTTTTTAAGCCTTAAGGCGACGGTACACGCATTTGCCGTCTGCTGAAATGAAAAATATCGACGCATGGGAACGGATCAGAGACGCGTCGCGTCGTGGGGACAGAGTTTAAGGAGGAGAACTGACAATGAGCTCAGTTTTAAGTGCAACAAGCTAAGGTTTTTCTTTCGGAGATAATTACAAATGTTACGAAAATACGATCTCACGAGTGATTAAAATCTTCATAGTTTGATCTTGACGAACTTGACGCACCAATATAAAGGACAGTTTCAGAAGGGCAACGGCCTACCATGATGTAAACACCGGTTCCCGATCAGTCACTGAAATTAATCAATATGAAGCTCGTCTCAAATTTGGATGGGTGATCCTTCTATCCCTCCAAGTGCTGTTGCACGCTTCTGGCGAACAGTAAGTGCGATATGACCTTAACCGTAGTTGCACATACAACGAAAATGCTACTGCGACATTATAATTTGCGTCCAACATCCCTCTCCACCAAAAATTTCTTACGTAACACTTAAACTCTTCTGAAAGAATGTTTACTTTGTTTGGGATATTCTACTTATAATCCTTCAAGCGTCTCAAAACGCAAAATGCAATAACAAATCTTTAAAAAATTAACATAAAAAGCAAAAATGAATATAAATATGTAATCAGAAATGTTGGTTTCGTTACGGCACCAGTAATCCAGAACTTCCTTTCAAGACCAGCATCTTTACAAACCGTCCACGACTCCTTGAGGGCCTCACTCCACCTCCCACGCACCTCCGCCTACAACCCCCCTCAACACCATTGCCGTCGTCAGGAGTCCCATCCATTCATTGTTTCTACGGAGGGGAGGGAGTCAGCATGGAGCGAGGGGCGGAGATGAGGAAGAGTGGAATATCATTTGGGGTTCTCTCCCCCCACTAACACCCTCGCTCCGCGGCTCGTGAAGGGTTTAATGGGAGTTGTTGGTGGCGGCTGCACGGCGGCGGTGGTCATCTCCCCTCGAAGGGACACGACAAGTGGCACGGGGCTGAGAGGGCACATTTCGCCCATTCCGGGGCGTGCGTCATGGCGGGGGACGAGAGAGCGGAGCGGAGATTTGGCGAACTTTGACACGGGACCGGATGGAGATTATGAATTGGATATTCGTCAATCCGTTTTATTTTTCACTCCCCGAGCCTCCCGTCACTCATGTCAGTGCCTCACGCCCAACGCCGATTTAGTCTAGTCCAGTCCGACTTAAAACCTCCCACGCTCAGCCCCCAGGGTTATTTATGTTAAAATGTTACGATTTGAATAGAAAAAATAAACTAATAATAATCGTGATGCGACTATATTATGATCGAAAATAGGACTGTGGGGTCCTCTCTTTCATTCAGCTCATAAAACGTGACACACACTCAAACATGCTCTGTGTGGAGAAAAACCCAACATTGAAGCGGAAACCGAACCCGCGACCCCAGGGTTGGCATGCGAACATTTTACCCCGCCGTCACCGAGGCCGAAAAAGAATGGACTAACACTACTATGTTGGGCAAAGTCAAACATTGTCCAAGAACTAAGCAAGAAGCGTGGTCCTTCTGCCGTCCTCCGCAAATACCAGACCATGCAAGAATGTAGACTGAATTACACGATGACTGTGAGGTGCATAATGGAGAAGTTGCAATGAAAGGGAAGGTTCACGATCGAGAAAGGGCTCGGCATGGATGATGGTGAGAGGAAAATGATTGCAGAATTTAGGGGATTCAAAGAAGTTGGTTGGAACAGTTAATGAGAGGCGAGAGTATACCGAAGGCCATAATAGAGTGGATGATGCTGGGTAAGCGGGGACGGGGAAGAGAGAGAAAGAGAGCTTTATGTATGGGGTGAAGAGAGGTAGGACGTATGCCTAGCTGAATAATGAGATAGAGTATGGGGACGAGGATCTCCAGCTAATATTATAAATTGAAAAATATTAGAGTAGGTGTACCCACTTCCATTTAATCCTGCCTTTATCTATAGATAACCTCTAATAATAACAATAATAACGTGGATGATAGATAAGGTTTGAAACAGAAAGCTCGAATCACTTAAATAGACCCCGTCAAACCCAGAGATCGGAATATGACGCAAGTTAAGCTTTTCTTTGAGAATGGCAATGGCAACGGAGAGTTAATACACACGTGTATAAACTCTCCTTTCTACCTTCAACAGCACAAAAAACTCGTTTGGATTAACGTGGTGGTTCGAGTACTATCCCTTCAATTTTTGACGTCCCAGTTTTGAATACCGGAGGTAACAAATACATTTCATCAGTAAACCAACCTACTTGGGTGTAATGAGGATTACGATTGATTCTAATGCATGACTCAATCCAGCAGAGTATGGAACTTCAAGTGAGTATCCATGGGCTTAATTTGTAAGTAGTTTAGCTAATGCCGAGGCCAAAATCTCTACGCCCTCTTTGCTCACCCAGAATAATTCCGCATTTGAGTTTTTTTTAATAGAAATTCATGAACAGTACTACGTCCGTGGAGAGGGACGTTGAAACGTTGATCATTTGATGTCCTTCGCTAAAAGCAGGCTAACGCCCGTGAAAGGCTAATCCCCTCACTTCTTCCCTATTTTCTGCTCCTATTCCAATAAGGAAGAGGGTCGGCGTTGACTAGAGGTGGTGGTAAAGCGAAGTAAAAACGACTACATGGAAACGTGGCTTAAAGCTCGGCTTTGCATTCGGCAGTCCAGCCTCAGTGAGTACGCTCGATTCAGATCTCTGCCTCAGTTGTCGTTCACCTTCCCAAATAACCGACCAGCCTCCTATCCTGATACCCTTCCTCCCGGTCTGTGGCGTCGATTCGTGCGGGTCAGACATGAATTACTCGATGATGGCACACGACCCGCGTCATCTGCGTTACATGCCGAAGGGCGCTTCGGATCGTGACCGGACCCTTTTGCACGGCTCTAAGCCGGGGAACTCTTTCGTGTTCCCTAGGGCACTCTTAAGAATTTCATGCGAGGCGTGTCATTCCCTTCCATCGGTCCGTCATTCGAAACGCCTTGTAGTGTAAGGGACGCCTATATTCCTCTGGGGTGGGGAGGGCAAATAGATTATTTAAGCCATGCCCATCCGTCTATATGAAGACGCATTGCCTCACCCGGTGAATGACTCATCGAAAATCCGAACGTGTTCCAGAAATGATATGGAAATGAGGTGCATTAAACAGGTGTCGCTCTTCGCTGAGGAGGCGGAAATAATATGTAACTCACCAGTCCGAGCTTAGGGGGAAATGACACGGAGAGAAGTTACGCTTTGACATGCTCTGCGATGGTAAAAAGCTATTTATTATTATAACATGTCCATTTCCTTAAGTGAAACTAGATAGTATGGAAATCGCCCTGCGTACTATGATGCATCGAAAAGAGTATCATGTCGACTCAAGATGAAATCGGGTCATCTATTGGCTTCTCGGACGTACACAATCAACTGGCCGTGTATTGAAGATTCTTGGCCAAATGAAAGTTCTTACGGTTTCACTGGTTAAATTACCCTGCAAAATATAAGGTGGACACAGCGGCATTATTTCAGTCATGGGCAGATGCGCCATACAGAGAGAATGGATACAACTGCCTCCCGCTCATGGTGAGTTTGCCTGAAAAATTAGTAATTTCGCACTTCTAACTTCATTGAAGCTTCATTTACTGTCCATCAATGTAATGTACTAGGTTTTTGGGCTTAACCACGTCTGTTCTGGTTGTCTCTTTCTCCCTTCCGCTGCGGCCCTCGTTACCCAGTACCGGAACCGCCACCTTCACGAGGTCCCTCGTAGCGTAGAGGATACGTTGGTGAAAAGAGTGACACGGAGGAGCCCAAAAGCCTAGCAGATTCTATCATCAACAAATTTTCAAATTTTTCACAAATTAAATGAGAGATGTAAACGCTTGGAAATAAGGTCTCCCAAAACAATCTATAAATATATGAAGCAGAAATTTCATTTGTTCGAACGCAATGCACTTCCACACTCTTGACGGATTTGAACAAAATTGGGACCCTTATTTCAGGACCTAGAAGGTATAATAGGCAATATTATAAAAGCCCTGGGGCAACCAAGGCCACAATCGAAAACACCCAAAGGCCAAGGCCCTTTGGGTGTTTTCGATTATCATTATACTAGAATTTTATACATCGTTTAAGATATATACGCTAAACATTTGTAACATAGTAAACACAACAAGATCTTAGGAACTCTAAGTGTCTGGCCCTGATAGGCCCTGAAGCCCCAAATCGGTAATTTCTATGTTAACTCATAGTTTTTGGGAACTGATGTGCCGATTATCCTTTGGTGTTTTAGACGAAGAACAATTTTAAAGGGATTGTTATTACTTGAGATTTTCTAACCTTAGTTCTCATATGAAAAGCATTTGATTCGGTGCAAAGCAGGGTTGCTTTATTTAAATTACTTAAACTTATTATATAGGCTAGACATCCTTTGTTCTGGATACGTGAAGGAATAACTATTAAACTCTTTCATTACACTTTTGTATGCGCTTTGATATTATCTAAAATTTGAGTTTTGACTCCAAAAGTTTTATTTTTTAATTTATTTAGCAACAGAAACTTATATTTACTTGGCAACCGATCGTAAGCTTTTAATATGAACTCACTTATGCCCGAGGCACTAATGGCTATCGTTAAATGATCTATAAAACAGAATTACTGAGGGATTTTTGTTGGGTAATTTTCACCCCAATCCCTCCATGTGTGGTTAATGATTGCTACATAGCATATATGCATTTTAAATATCACATTGGTTTGATTCTTTTAATGTTTTGTAGAATTTTTATTATAGTATTATTCCCGTTGAAATTCAGCGGGTACCTTCTTTAGTCTGTCTTTCTATGCATATATACCCATCGCCATCGCGCCATTCCCTTTCGGCGAAGGCAAAGACAAATAATATAGCTATTGCCGTTAGCCCTAGAAAACTGTATAAATGAAAAACTTAAACTTTGTGGTTCCACAATGATAATTTTATTTTCACGACCTAGGTTTCGACGTACTATAACGTCATCATCAGGTGAAGACTTATAGAAGAAGATGACGTTATGGTACGTCGAAACCCGGGTCGTGCAAATAAAATTATCAATGTGGAACCACAAAGTTTAAGTTTTTCATTTATGCAATGAATAAGTTCCACCAAGTAACGCCTGAAACTACCAGATATACCTAGAAAACTGGTTACCTTTTCATAATATCCTCCAAAATACCCTATCCTCGCAAACCGCCTTCGCTTTTCTAGCACTCAAGTATTGTATCATACACGCTCTCCTATTTTTACTACTCCTAATAATCCTCCTCTTAAATCTCTACTCCCACATTCACCCATAACTTTCTCGGTCTATCTATTCCTGTAACACAATTCCTTCTACTATCATATATTTGTTTCGTGATTCAAAGCTCTTCCATTCCCTCGACAAGGGCAAACCAACGAAGCACACTTGTTTCATATATGTCCATCACTGGAGCATCCAACCCACATTCCTTAACGACCCACTCGTTCCTTAACTTATCCATCCTACTTTTGTCGCTGAAACTTCTCAGGTACCTCATTCCCAACGCATTTAGCCTGCTCTTATGCTTATCCTGGCATACCTTGGTTTCGCTGACATATGTATAATAACGTCGGGAGGAGAAAAATTTTGTTTATTGCGGTTTTTGCCTCCCTAGACAAACACTCATTATTATATATGCTCCACATACTGCCTACGACTTTCCTTCCAGCATTTTCATGCCTGATAGTCTCTTCATCTATTCTTCCATCTTTTGAAAACATTCGACCAATTCCACAAAATCGTCCACAAATTTAAAAACTCATAAATATCTAGAATAAATCAAAGACCATCTTCGGCTTTATTTATGATCTCCATTGAGAAACTGACGTTCATTATATATCAATGCTGATCAATTGAATGTAAAGTAGCTTAGAAAGCCGAGAGACGGTTTAAGAAACCAAAGATTTTCCGGCTTGATCACGCGCGTAGCATATTATAAAGAGGAAAAACTGTAATCTTCCTTTTTTATACTTTCTTTTTGAATTACGATCAATATAATATGGAACTTAAAATACAAGAATTATGAAAGAAAATAGAATTAATTCCATGAAAATATGACCGAGGAAAAGCAGAAAAGATTTAAATTTTCCCGAGCTTTATTAGTTCCATATGAAGCCCTAAAAGGGAGCGTGGTGGCCTAGTGGGTAGAGCTACTGATCGAAGGGTCCCGGGTTCAAATCCAGGTGAAGCCTTTGGACGCCCCCGACCAAAAAAATCCTCCGAGTGCGAGGTTACCCAGGGAAAGGAACTGGCCCCCCCTACCCTGAATGTGTGAATTTCACACGCCTGTGGCTTATCCGGGTTGAGTTCTACCCTCAACTATCCAAACCAACCTTCGGGTTGAATTACTGAGTGAGAGTGATGAAGCCCTAAAACAATTATGGAATTCATAAAACAAATTTTTCTAAACATACTGCTGATCCTAGCACAAATTGGCAATCACAGCCAGTAAAATGCGCAGGAATATCTATGACATTCTCGACTTCAGTGGCATGAATGATAAATTTCGCTCATTGGAGGCCAAATGCTTTGTGAAAGTTTGTTTGCAAAGATACTAACATTTAAAGAGTCTAGAAAATGAGTATTTACATGTAAGTATCTTTGATTTCGTCATATTAACTGTTTGTCAGTATTGCAATCCATCTCTAGACTTCTTGACTTTACATTACTAGAAATACCTAACAGTTTTTAATACATGCTGGTGGTCAGAAATGTCCGCGGTTTACCATCTCAAGAAAACAAATAATTTACTCATAAATTGTAAACTCACGAATACGTGAAAGTCGCGAAGATTTTTTTCGAAAGCGTATGCTTCAATTTAAATGTTAAATATCTTTTAATTGAGTTACTTAAAGCATAACATTTGAGTAGCTGAATTATTAAACACCACGTGCGCATGGAATTCCACTGCTCACAGTTCAAATGAGAAAATGTACTCCGGAATATCATCTTCTGATGATTCAAACGGGCTACATTTCTTCAGTGTGTGCAGAAAAATTCAACATTCACTCTCTCAAAGAGAAAATAAGTCTCGAAATAAACATCTGCTGCCTACAAATAAGATTCCGGCCTCCAAACCATCCGAACGCGCATCACTCGTGTATCTCGACCCCATGATCACGCATGGTCACCGTCCTCCGCTCAACCTGTCATTTCATATCTTTCCTCGAAACGTGCCTTAAAAGACTCCTAACAGCAGTAGCAGAGACAGCAGAAGCTAAACGGGAGAGTACGAATGACGTACGGAAAAGAAACTAAATAAAAATAAAACAACTGACGAACGAAAAACGCTCGTGGCATCGTCTCTCGTGGGATAAACACTCGGGACAAATACTGAGGAGTCCGCTGCTTCCATCTTCCTCCCCCCCTCTATCTCTGAACCGTATTATTGTTATTACTTGGGTCGCTACGTCGCCTCCTCCTTAACGCAACGATTTCCACCCATAACTTCTCACCCGTGTCCTTTCGGAACAATAAAACATCGGTCAAACCCTTCATCAGGTCCGTTTAAAAAAGTTTTCCCCCCTTATCGCAGACGGCAATCGGGCCTCTGCGAGCTGGACTCTCCCAACGCTCATCCCCTCCCCCCACCCCCGTTTACAATAAGCCTCCCTCACAACCTCCTCTAAATGATTGCCAAGAGAGGGAGAGACGAGAATGTAAAGTGATGACTCGCCACTTTTCATTTGTTTGTGAGGGACGGGAGGTAGAGACTCCGTTGACGGGGGGACGAGGAGAGCAATTTCGAGACAGCGCTTGGGCTAATCCTTTTTCAGACAATGAGGCGCGCTGATGTTCAGGTGAGGGTGGAAGGATATAATTGGACGTGGGGGGAGGACCTTCTATAACATTCCGTGTGTCGTGCGGGACGGTGAGGAGTTATTTGGAGGGTGGGGGGAAAGCATAGCAAAATGGAACGGGTCAAAAAGGGCATAATTTTCATTCCCTCAACGAAAATAATAGTCTTTACGAAGGAGGGTAGCGGGGGGAAAATGGTTTGGGGAAAGAGAGGTCGAAAATACCTGCATTACCACGTGTAAAATTATAATGCGAAGGATAACCATTTGGAACTCCGAGTTGTGTTTTGAAATGTTTGGATTGAGCCCTCACTTTTCCTTCTATTTATTCTTCTCTTCTTCATTCAAACGACTCTCTCGACGAAAATTTGATCGCCCCTTTGCCCCCCTTTAAGGCATTGGTAGCCAAAATACGGCCCCATAAGTTCTTCTAAACGCTTGTGTGGTTGGCGACCGTGTGGGAGTGGCGTAATTTCATCCTTTTGTCCGCGAGCGTCTGCCGTCTTTGGACCGATCGGAATTTTCTGCTCGTGATTGCGATGGTCACATGCCATGAGTCTCAAAAAAATGAAGGTTGGAGCTCTCTAAACTAATGACTTAACCTTATTCAACTATCCAGTTACATGCGAGAATAGTTTTATCCACCTTGGAATGAAAAGCTACTGTTAAAAAGGTGTTTGTTTCGCTTCCTGAGCAATGTTTTTAAAAAATGATACATCTTATTTCGACAAAATAATATATTGTCGAACGCGGTTTCGAAGATGTAGCGGCATTTTCAAGAAAGTGTCACTTAATAAATCGTCTCAATCAGGGTGGACAATAAATTAACGCATGGAAATGCAATGTAATATTTTTAATGCAGAAACTTCACAAAATGTAGCCTGATACATTTGATAAAGCGGCTCAGCAACGTTTTAAGTTTGGGCGAATAAGAATTCTTCATTTTCACCACCATAGCAAAACAAGTATGGTTAAAAGCTAGTAGGAATATATGACCAAACTTTTATATTTGATCAGCAACTCACCGCAAACCTTACGCGGAAATAAATCAGCGTTTACGAGCCCACGAATTAAAAAATAAAGCATTAAAATTATTCCAAAACTCAACCACTTGTCACAAAAAGAAAAATGCCACGCAAGATATTTTATTTTCCGATGTTCTCCGGGAGACAGATTGATCGCGAAAGCTAACACAGGTAAAGGATACAACTGGCTTAATGTCGCGGGTGATTCCTTCCTTTTGAATTGCTCTCGCCCTTTGCTCAGACTTAAAACAGCTCTTTCGCGCGGTCCTAACACATGGCAAGACCCCGAGGGAGAAATAAACGAGAAACACAAACCATTTCCTCCGAATATACTCATCGATCACTTGTTAAGGGAGAAAAAAAAAGAGTTGACTAAGCGTGGATACCTTCAGAAAAATGCCCACACACGTAGCTCACCACCTTCGCTTTTAACGGGCCACACGCGCACACAACACACAGATATACTGTAAAGGGAGATAGATGAACGTGATGAGGCTGGGGGGAGGGAGGGAAACAGAGAGGTGGGTGGGAGAGGGGATGGGATGCGGGGGTGGGGGATGGGCGGAGTGGGGAGATGTGGAGGGGGTGGCATAAAGAACGAAAGGTATAGGGAGTGGGAGGAGGAGAGAAAATGGGGAGGAAATTCTTCTTCCGAATATTTTTTGCGAGGGAGAAGCGGTGCCAAGCATGTAACCCATCGGTTAGAGGGCACGCCCCAATGGATCAGGAGCTAAAATTCAATAAGAGAGTGGATTGCATGATGATGCATGACATATTTCTTTTGTTTTGTCATTTTAAATCAATCTGCAACAGCTCTCTAACAAATGAAAATTGTGTAATGATGTTGAAACTGAAGGAGCCATTGTTCCTTAAACAGGGTTCTCATGGCACTGAATGTATACCTATCATATGTATTAGTGACATTATGAGTATGAGAAAATAAAAAAAATTTGACTTGACTTGACGCATGAAAGTGAAGCCTGGTATTATAATTTGTTAAAAACGACCCACTTAATATGGCCGCCACGCGCAATTCATCCTTAAATTCGATGTATAAACTATAGTAAAAAAATTAGTTGTCCACAAAAATATATTCTTATATGAGAGATTTCTTAATGAGAGAAGCAAAAAACATGCAGTTTTCTTTTAATAATATATATAACACGACTAGTCCCGGTATTACTACATCATTATCAAGATGTTGTAGTAATATCGAAACTACTCGCAGTAAATCTTTAATTGGTGTACACCTGTAAGTGTTTTGCTTCTATCATTATGGATAGGTTCCACCACGCCATACCTGAATCTGCCATTTTTATATTAGTCCTTAAGTTAGACGAATAACAACCACGTTGATAGGTACATTCTTCCTCATGGATGGAGTTGATTTGTAAAAATCTGAAAGAATTTCACCAGTACCGAAAAAGTTTTTTTCGAAGATTTATAATTTAAAAATGATATAGCAATTATTGATCGTCACGAAACATTGATTCGATCCGATGATACTATATAAATGTGAAAAAAATTATGAGTGTATAAAGAAATTCACAAAAATATGCCCGTCTGGGATAAAAATTCATCACAAAAGGTATCCTCGAGTCGGAGTGTCCATATGTGAGAGGGTTTAGCAAAGTAAAGTTGCATGTAACTCATCCTGGTAATTGAATACTGTCTGAATGATAGCGGTGTCCGAATTTCAGAGGTGTCCGTTTATAGAAGTTTTACCATAGTTGGTTTTTTTGTAATGATCTCCATTTTGTATGTTTCTATATGAAGCACTAGACGTATTACCGGGCTTCGCAAGGGTTCATTTCATTATTATTTATATTATTTTTGTAATATGGTCCACATTTTTGTTGTTTTACCTGTCCATGCCAGTCAATGATGGGTATAAGAACCTATCGATTGTGAATAAATTTCTGCGTTGTCGATAATATTCATAAATTTTTCGAACATATCTTTTATTATTTTAGGTAATGAGGTTTTGTGTAAGAGAAACCTTTATTTTCGCCACCAATAGAATCAACCCACAAATGCATGCCTTTGATTCTAAACTGATACAACCAAAAAGCTTTCTTTTACTTTCAATACACGGAGCGGCGCGGAGGTTCCTTCAGGTTTTATTTTCATCCTGCCGTTGGAAGATAAAGAAAAAACCTTTCTTGCCTCCTGGGTTGCATACGTCTTGCACTGAACGGAGAACTGCATTAATATAATTTCACCTGCACACATTAAGAAGACCTCGCACTGGAGATAAAATTTGGTCACTGCAGATAACAGGAACCACTCGCTTACCAAACGGTCTTGCTTCTCTGCTTAGCTGCGTTTAGCTCTGGTAAATATTGACACTGGTAGGCTGATAATATATTCGATATATTCTTCCCAATATATTTGCTCAATATAAGTGCTAGATCAAACACGACTGCCTGCAATTTTTCCAATGAATGCTACTTAATATGCAAATATTATCGACTTTCAGTACTATTTTCTCTGGTAGGATTCAGTGCATTTTATCGAGAGACTCATTAGCTAAGTCAAGAAAATTGTTATTAAATTTGAAAGCACTTTAAAGATTCTGATTCTAACGTTTCCAATGAGTCACAGTGATTTCAAAAAGGAAGGAAATTTTAGAGGAAGAAAATAAATCACTAGGATTCATACAGCAAAAACTGTAAGATCATCAATGCAAATACGCTAAATTCTTCAATACTAGTGAATGTAAAGTTCCCTGGGAACTTTCTCTGTGTTTACAAATCGCTCTGAATCACTGGCTAGGTAATTAGATATTTGTAGAAAATTTGCAAATGAAATCAGCTACGTGCACGTCTTTGTACAAACTTTCATGGGGGTAAACCTAAAAATACAACCATAAAAATTCACATGAATAAACTGATTTGGATTGCCAAGCCATATAATGATGATTTGCAACCATGACTCAAAACTGGAAGATTATGAGTAAGCAACATTCTTTAAAAAATTAAATATAGTGAATCTGATTGAAATAAGTATATTTGGTTGAAATAGAGAGTCATGAATGAAAGAGCAATTGACAGCAGGGAAAATTGTATAAGAACATCCTAGGATAAAGCTATTAAAAATCACATCGTGCATTGTCAGGGAATTATGTGAATTTTTTCCATGGTGGAAAGGAACAAACTTTGTGAATTTAGCTGTAAGTTTTTTTATATTCACGACCCGGGTTTTAACAGATTATGAGATCTTAAGGTTTCAGTTTATGTCATCTTCAGGTGAAAATGACATAAACTGTTGAAACCCGAATCTTGGATAAAAAAACTTTCAGTGAAATTAGCAAAATTTGTTCCTTTCCATCAGCTATTAAAAATATCTCCCATAATTGGACCATTAAAGCGGTAGTCCAAAATGACGAACAAGTTGAAGAGCCTAGAAAGTTTTTGGGTAAATCAAAGGCAAAGACTGTTGAGGGCAAATTCGAACCACATACAGTGTTTATTAGGAAAGTCACGGGGTAAAGATATTGGAACTGAACAGGACGACCTGAACTGAACGTATCAAAAACAGCCAACACGTGACACGCCACGAGTCCCAGTAATGGGCGCGGGCCAAGTTAACTAGGTTTATATGCTACCGACCTTGCAGCCCAAACGTCGGAGGTTTTAGTTTCTCCTTGGGTGTGGATGTCTTACTGAAGTGCTACGCCCGACGGTGTGATATGACTTTAGCATTTGGAGAACGCCCGATTTCTCTACTGTCACCTGTTATTGGCGAGGATTAATGAAAGTGATTCCTTTCAATCCGCATAGAAAAACCATACTTGATTAGCTTCTCTAAAGACGAAATGAATAGTTACGACGCCCATTTGAAAAATTAATTTTTTTTATTCCTTCATGGATTCCCATTTCCTCTCTCATTTCCCCTCCTTGTTTTATACTCTACGGGATCGCATTTAACAGAGTCAAGGGCCAATTTGGCGAGCAAGGACGAAATTTCAACTCCGGAGATATCGTTAACAGCTTAATGAAGTGATGTCGTTCTATTTTTCATAGTGAAAAGTAATTTTTCCACTTCCAAATGATGACAATAACACATTGCTTCCGATATTTCGTGTAAAATATATTTAGGTAAGGCTACTAATTAAAAAGCAATGTAGTGGTACTGCGGACTAAAAAACACATGTAGTTTATTGAGAGGATAAAATTCCATACTTGTCAGTGTATGAGATTCCATACTTATCATACAGAGCACTTGTGTATTGGAAAATTACAATATATAAATTTCAATTATCTTTCCTAATGGAGACAGATACTGTAATTTTCCACTGATAAAACCTATTTTTTACGACCTAGGTTTAGATATACTGCATCTTCATCAGGTCACATCACGCAGTACATCGAAACCTAGGTCGTAAGAAATCTATTCTACCAGTGGAAAATTGCAATACATCTGTCTTCGTTACGATGAAATTCCACCACATCACGCCTGATACTTCTATCTTTCCGAGCTTAGAGCTACAGAAAAATGATTTGCCGTAAATTTTGATTCACAAAGTAAGTGTGACCCAACTACGTCCTTGAGTGACAACACAAACGTCATGTCCTACCCGTTGGGATAAAAAATCCTGGATCCGGCGTGAGGACAAGAGGAATGACGAATTACTTGTTTCAAAGTAATGGGCACTCTCCACTTACCCTGCTCCCTCCCCTCCTCAACCTCACTCCTCACCCACTTCCCTCTTAATTTCCCCATCCACTCCTCCTCCGTGTCCTCACCCTAATCCAATTGTTTTCTTTTTTACGTTTTTACTCACCATTTCGGCCCATCCTCCCGTCTCTCTCGGCACAGTCCCTTCCTACACCCCTGCCCTCTCCCGCGATGACCAAAGCATTTCCTGTCACGCGTTCGCGCTGCATCTGCCGCAATTAGACCGTGGAATCCGTCCATTTTTACAATTACTGCGGAAAAACGCGGTCCCCTCCCATATCTCTAAGAGGAGGACGACGACGGCGGCGCAGCGGTGGAAATTGGTCCATTGAGAGAGAGAGAGAGAGAGAGATATAGAGAGGGGGCGGGCGCCTCTCTGCCGCATTCTCCTCTTCCCGGCCCCTCTTTTGTCGTGGTCCATCCGACCGCAAGTCCCCTCCCCCCCTCCCGTTATCACCCTCTCCCATCGGCACCCAGAGACGACAGACCAAGCACCCAGTCGGCACTCAGACGACATCCTCCTCGTCAAAACATTCGTATTAACAAGAGGTTTTGTGTAAAGGGACGAAAGGGAATGATGCCGGGTGTGGGGAGGATGGGGTAAGGAGGAGCACTGCACGCGCGCTTGCAACCCAGTTCATTTTGTGAGCTCAGCTGTCTGCGAATGTCATCCACTGAACGCGTGCGGCCTGTTTACGTTGTAATTGCACAGAAATCTGCACATGAATGAGACAATTCAAGTAATCGCGAAACACATGTAGCTCAGGGAGTTGGGATGGGTGAAAGACCCCAATTTAGGCCGTAGGCATATCAAATGAATAATACAGTTTATATTTAACACATAAATATACAGCGTGAGTATGGAATATTCAAAGTGTTATTCTTTTGATTCACAATGTCATGTTTACAATTCCATAGAGTACATTCGCCTACTATCACCTTTAATAGGCAGCAGAGATGATCTCCATGGATGATTCAAAGCGACTTGTTGATTGTTTTATTGATGCATCCGATTCCATCTGTACCACATACCTCAAATTTTGTTTCTTTTTCACAATTATCTACATCGGAATCATACATATATCTTTTGTCAAAAGTCTCCCCATCTCAGGTATTATGGTGTCACTTCAGGGGCTGTTCATTTTTATGCTGTAAAATTATCAACAACCGGAAGATAACGGCGGATATCATATACAAAAGATTTTTTTTTACAAAAATGGTGGCTCGTTTCTGCCAGTTATTCCCGTAAAGAATCATGCGTGAGTCCTTTTAAATGTTCCTACGAAACTGACATGTGCAACATACGGATTATATCAAACATACATTAGCGCAAATTCTTGTCGCTTACTGTCACTTGTTGTCAAATTGTCACTTAAATGTCGCAAATTAAGATAGCCCGACCCAATTAAGACAGACATGGGTCGGTCTGTCTTAATTTGTGACATTTAATTGTGGAAATTACTATTGTGTTTTTATCGACATGCATATTTTCAAGTTAACTGCATACGTGAAAGAAATTCAAGTTTTATTTTAAGTACATCGAACCTGAAAAAATAGCAATTTATAATTGACATGCTCAATATCTTGACAGATCGAAGAAAGTAGCTGAATGTACTGAACTGAATTGAAAAATGGCTATTCAGGATGAAAATTTATGGTGAAAAATAGAATTAAATACAATTTTATGATGTGTCATCATACAAAAATGAACACTCACGAATTAGGGTTTTATCTGAAAGATAGATCAACATCGGCGTCGTACGGATAACTTCTGTATTTTGACTCAAAACTTCGATGATATTGCCTTAATTCACATGGGTTTCTTTGAAACAAGTATCTCAAGGCAGGAAACGTGAAGTTCTCACTCAATTGAATGCTTTATAAAATAACAAGAGGCTAGATGGGAGTTCGAGGAAGTATTTTTTCAGCCATTTTAAAACAATTTGTCATAAACTATCATTTAAATTAAGTTCGTTACCGTAAGGTGAAAAGTATAGTGAATAGCAGAAAAAAAAATTATCAAGATTTGAAAAAATCCTTCACATCATACTTCTTTGAGCCTGAGTCTCATTTTCAAATAATCAGTGATGTAAATTGACTTCTTTCCGAGAAACCCATAAACACTTGACTATTCAGAGTCGTCAAATCCTCGAAAATGTCGTATAGGGCGTTGAAATGGCTTCAATAAACATCAAAATTCACATACTACTCTGCGAGTCACCGCAGAGGAGAGTGGGAGTGGGGTTTAGGACACCAGCCATGAAAGGGGTGAGAATAAGGATAAAAAGGGGGAGAAGACAGAGGTGAATTGTATGTAAACGGTTTTCCTGATGTTAGTTTAGTCCTTTGGTTTTGTTAAAATCAGTAAACATATGGACAAGTTGAGTGACCATCGAGTGCTGTAGCAAAGCCAAGTTATTTCCTAAAGAATTGGGTTGGAACAAATGAGCTAATTTAAATCACATAACATTCAGAGAAGTGTCAAAAAATGTGGGTAGAGTGCTTAAGTATAAGGCCGGAGGATTCTGGCTTCAGATGAGGGTGAAGCCGTTTTGGACATCCCAACCCAACACGATTTCGGTGTAATATCTGCGCACCAGCATAAATATGTAACCCAAGGATAAAAAATGACCTCTCCGTTATATCGAAAGATACCACAAGCCTATCAGATTAGTACGAGGTCAATACTTCTTTTATTATCAAAACAACGATAACGATTACCACAGAGGAAAAGAGCAAGCTGGGTGACACTTTGGGTATTGGAAGAGTTTTCAAAGATGAAATGAAGAGCTTAATTATGAGTCGTATCCATAAGCTATACATTTTAGGAAGACCAGAGAAAAATGATCGAAATGGATTGATAATGTATTGACCACAAGTAAATTAATCAGCACATAACCATAGGTGGTGAGGCAATATCGATATTGAAACCGTGCGAGGAAAACTGACTTCTTGAATCAATCTTTGAGTAAATTTCTCTCCATCATTCTAATCACAGATTCGGCTACCCTTGCCTTACCTATCGCATTCTTCTTTCTCGTTTTCATTCTTCTTTTCATCTGACTCACCTCAAGCCTATAGAATTTATGTTACAATCTTTAATCTGCCTCCTCATCTCTAGATCCTATGCCATCTTCACTTGCGTATCCGTTGTTTTCATTCCATTAGAATTTCATTATTACTGCATGTATCCTTGAATTTCTTTTCTGAACTGTTCACCTTATAAGTCCTCAAATGACTAAATGATGATGCACATGATAAGTAAGTACGTTAAATTTTTCAATTTCATGTACGCCATTATCTCACTTGTTTCCTCTCCATATTTCCACCTCATAAGAGAGTAGTTGAGCTAAATAAGAATATCTCCCATTGTTGGACATCAAAATCACTAAAATTAAAACAGAGAAAGTGAAGAAACAGGAAGACTGAAAGACGAAAATAATCAAAGACGTGGTGTCGTGATGATAATACTAAAACGAGGTGGAAAACACTGTGGCGGGGAAGTTTGGGGAATTAATTCATGAATGAGATACCTCGCTCAGTACCTACGGGAATGCTTAAGAGGTATGCCCCTCGGAAAAGTCACTGGCGCACACCTGCTTGGCATAGATGGGAGGTAGGGGAGGAGGGGATGATGGAATAGGACGGAGAAGAAGACAGGGAGGCAACAAGAGAGAGTGAGACAAGGAAACCAAACTACTTCGCGAAAAAGGCACGAGGCACACACAGATAAAGCTACAAAGCAGGAGGCTAAAATCCCCCATTGCTATGGTTTTACCAGGGACCTTATATTGAGGTCTCATTGTGAGAAGAGTGGAAATGGGACGGTAGGAAGTGGTAAGTCATTCCACTTCTCGAAGCACTTGTATTTTCAGCAATAAGAAAGTGTTTGTGACTGACCCTCCCCTCTATAAACAATTGTCCTCCCCCGTTTCTCAGAATTTTGACAGCTCCGTAACCCTTGTCCCAAAATCACCCTCGCTATGACTTTAAGAAGGATTCTATGTTGAGATCTCATTAAGAAACGAGTCGAAACGGGACGGCAGGTAGTGGCGAGTCATTCCGTCTTTCAAAGCACTGGTGTTGACTGCGTTCAGTAAGGGTTTTCTGACTGACCCTCCACACAAATTATCCTCCTCCTCCTTTGTTTCGCAGAATTTTGGAAGTTCCGTACTTCACGTCCCAAAATCGTCTACTGTTAAGTGGCAGGGACTTTTTCGAGAGCTGGTGTCACAAGAGGAGTGGGAGAGGGTGAAATCATTGGTCGTTCAATCCTGAGAGTGGTTGACTGCAAAACTCTATTCTTCCCTATCAAATGCAAGTTCCCATACTTCCTGGCGGTTCTTCTCATGTATGTACTTTCCTCTTTGCTTGGTCTATGAATTTATCCCTTGTTCTTCCTCTTGGGACGCTTTCCTATATATTTCCTGCAATTTTATTCCTCACAAACTCAGTGGGCCTCAGGTTGTGCCCATTTCATCTGGTTCTTCTTCTCTGTATGGTGTTCCAAATGATTCTTTCCTCTCCTACTCCTCCGTATACTTATTTACAGGTATTTCTCGTGTCATCCGTCTACTTGATCTTCGGCATCCGTCTCCAACACCAAATTTCGTACGCTCTCAATCTTTTCTGTTCTCCTTTTCCAATGGTCCACGTTTTCGATCAATTGAATACCACGCTCCACACGAACGATTTCAAAGGGAGAGGGAGAAGGAGGAGAAACTTATGCTGTGGGGGATGGGTATGGAGAAGGAGGAGGAAGTGAGATCTCTCGAAGGGGAAGACTGTTTTAAAACGGTGAGTGTGGAGTGGGGGAAGTACTCGCCACTTCAACCCCTCGCTTTACATCTCCCTTCCCCCACATACTGGTGCGCGCGCGCGGAACAATGGTTCTCTGGCGCTCATTACACTCGGCAGGCGACCACCCACGCCTCCTCCAGACTCGCCCTGCCCTCCCCTGCACCTCCTCCCCTCGCTAGATCCCCCTCCTACCTCCCTCTCTCCTCATCCCTTTCGCTCCTAACGAGCCACGTCGTCCAACCATTCCACCCCCGTCTCTTCACCACAACCAACCCTTTTGGACTTCGACCTCACCCCCGCCCAAGTGAAATCTCTCACCGCCTTATCAATCAGTTAAGTTCCGTAAGAGCGGCGTATCCGCGGTCTCCGCCCAGCGTATTCCCTTCGATGCGACTCGTTTACGCCTCCACGGAGTGTATCACTTAATCGATTTGCGAATTTTTCAAAACTTTTCCAGGATCACGCCTCATTTGTCGTGGTATTGGCCGTATATTCCACGGTTAATTTAATGAATTGGTACTTTTTTGATTTAGAAAAATCACTATTATCTCTCGACGATATCTCACATTTCTATCTCACTATCAAGAACCCACAAGGATATATATATAGAAAGTTTAACGAAGTTTCGACACAGCTTTTTCCAAAAGTAATTAAATTTTCCACAACCATGGTTTCGATACAGATAAACAAGTATACAGTGCCGTTACAGAGTAACAAGTACTGTGCCATTACAGAGTAAAAACAATGACCTAATGATGTTACTCCTTGACGAAATCATGGTCGTGGAAAATAGAACTACATGAGGAAAATGCTGTAACAAACTTCGACAAAATATCTTAATATCTCCAGAAATATAAGCCCTAAACCGTTTATTAAAATAAGGATATGTAGATCATTATACTTTTGACGCATGTACAACGATACATATCAGTTACTTATTATTAACATGGGTACTCACGTTGTCCAAAGCTTGCGCCATTTTCGGACTGGTTAATACGCTTAGGCTCGGTTTCATAAAATATGTCACAGTCGAGTATTATGTAGTCATGGCACATAGTACAATGGCAAGAAAAATGTAGTTTGGCCCACAGTGGCGCCGTGCGGTGGTGAAAAAGTAAACTTTTACGTCAAAGCACAGTCCAATTCGTACTTGTAGGGAAATTTTTTTCACCTGAGCGATTGGATTCCATAGCTTTTTTTAGCAAATTTTAAACGCTCGAGTTAGAGAATCATATCTTCATTGTTGTGGCAATTCGATATTACAAGGTATAAAATTCCCCAATGGCCGTAATAAATTGGCACCACTCGTCAAAAATACGCCACAATTGCTGTGTTGGTTTGCGGGAAAAAATGGGGGAAATCCATGCCAGTGACCAACCACAACCTCTCGACAAGAAAACCCCTGTGGTGGTTTACGGGAATGTTACTTCCTTGCCAGTGACAACCACAGACACACACAATCAACCCGAATAGGGTTACTTTGCTAGGCTAATGGGACCCTGCTAAGGATGCCTGGGTTATGAACACACACACACACACACTCAACCCAAAGAGGGATTCTTTGGGTTGAGTGTGTGTGTGTTCATAACCCAGGTTTCCCCCCATTTTTTCCCGCAAACCAACACAGCAATTGTGGCGTATTTTTGACGAGTGGTGCCAATTTATTACGGCCATTGGAGAATTTTATACCTTGTAACTTTAAGAGGCCGCAGAGCTCACGTTCCCTAGTTTTAATTCGATATTACTTCAACGCAATTCGCAAGATATGCAAGTGTGTGGAGGAGAAAACCCATGAAGGAGTCTCTTAGCATTTTTTCAGAAATGCAATTCTCTTTCAACTGGAAAGATTCATTTTTTATATATGTTGCTAATTTACCCCTGTGAATTTTCTTAGCAGATTATAGAGGCAGGCTAATTTTACTTGCCGGCCGACAGAAACTCTAACGACGTCAGCTGCACACCAGCGTACGGGAATTAACAATGAGTGTTGCGACTGTATCATACTAGACTGTGGTAAGGTAAAGAAAGTAATCGCTAAATTATCTGATGTAAATTCACTCCATATACTCTACAATAGGTAACAGAAACGTCAAAAAACCGAAAATTTGATCTACTATGCAACACCCTACATATCTGTTTACATTATGTTTGTATAAATATGGCGTCTTCCGATAACTAAAGTTAACCAAATGTTATAAACGTGGCACGATTGTACATCTGCAACTACCTGAAAAGCACCAGTAAGTGAGCAAATAGGGTACAAGTTATGTTAGCTTCAACTTTCTGTTTGGTCAAATATCAAATATCTCCTGGGTTTCTTGAACCGCACGTTAATACATATCGCGCACTACGCGAGCCCACACAAATAAACGAGGATTAATTTAGGGTACATAATTTGCAAGGCCAATAATAATCATTCGAAATTCGATAAAGATCAATGAAGAGTCACGTAGTAGAGGGAAGGTAGGCTGGAAAAATAAAGCAACGCGGGAATCAATAGACGTTGGCACTATTCACGCGACGCAGTACCGACTATTAGTGACTGAAAAGATATTGGACTTTGTTTTTTTACCCAGCTGTCATGGTAATATTGCACCGTACCTAACCATAACCTAAAACCTTAACCCAAAGACAACATAATATGCACGCCCTGAGTTCGGCTCGAATCTTCTTCGGGTCTCCAAGTCGGCGATTCACCAACCTCGCAACTGCAATTCGCAAATAATTTTTTTAAATTAGATAATCAAAAATTAAATGATTGATGTGGATGCAGGAAGCAATTTCTGTTTTTCTACTTCATATAAGTAGTTTTGTGAAAAAAAAGTGGCAGTTTATAGTGATAAGATGTAGTCTGCCATTAATGTTTTCATCAAGATGGAGAAAAAATGACAAAAAAACTGCGTCTACTGGGTTTTCAAGTTACAATTACTGACAATGCTCAACATCGAAATTTCAGCAGATTAATGCTTACCAAATGACTTCCAAGAATATCAATGAGGTAAATTTCACAATTCATTCATCAACAGTTTTAGCAGAATACTTATAAATACTTGGGTCCATCCACTCCTAGCACGGAGAAGGAGCACAAAGAAGAAAAGACGCAACGAGGTTTCTGATGACTACTCCAATAAAGTATTTAAATTTAGGCATCGGAAAAATATTAAGGGCTAAGACGTTATCCTAGTTCAGAAAAGGCTTCGAGAGGGACACTGTTCATGAATACATTCTACAAAAAAATCATTTTTCTTGATGTGCATCAACGGCAAGAATTATGCAAAGCAAAGTTTATGCCTCGATATTTGAGTAACTGCGCAGAAGTGTAATGGAAAACTCTAAGAGAAATCCTGAGAAAAACCAAATGGTTTTTTTTGCAAAGTAATAAGCATGGCTACAAGTATATGCTCCAATAAAGGGCAGCATTTATCCATCGGGGAATGATTTTTCCACCAACAGACGCTCATACACATATTTTATTTTGCTCTTCGGGTACCCGCTGCAGTCCAGAAGTGGCCGTTCATGGATTGAATCTGGGATAAATGCGGATCGAACGTATATATTTAATGACGGCGGGAAATATTTACGGCATTTCTCTGGACTGACCACGGGCGGGATCGCTTTACCATCTAGCATCACCAGATCCAGTGGCGCCGCGTATTTTATGGCACCTATTCGAATTAAAGTGGATTGAAACACTTGCAAGTATCGTAAACTATAAGTGGTAGCGAAAAATTCGACATAGAAAATGCCTCCCACAGTGACTGAGAGAAGGCAACTTTCGAATGCAATAGAGACGATACTTCCAGCCATAAATATCATACCTTTATGGTATTTGAATGAAAAATAGTAATGAAAAATATTTCATGAGGAAAATAGGTAACTACTCCTCGCATCTATAAATTGTGCACGGTCGTTTGCATTAGATTGGTTATAGCCATAATCCGAGACCACCTAAGCGCCAACTATAAGAAGAAAAATAAAAGGGAGGATATCAAAAGAATTTTGGAGAGGGATAAAATATTGAACAAGGGGACAAGTTTCAGCCCGACATGAATATTGTAACCATACCTACATTAAGCCTTATAATGCTCTACTGAGTAAGGTTTTCCATCAGCAGTAACGAATATTCCCTTCCGATGAATTAGTGAATGAACTAGAGCAGTTGTAATGCGCTCTTCGAATGGTGTCATATCGACATTCGGGAGAAAATTCACGGAAAGAGTTAAAATAAAACACGGCATTGTGCTTGTCAATAACTATAGCGGAAATTTCTTAACTCCGTCGCAAATACTAAATCACAAAGTCATTAATTTCAATAGCATATCTATGAGCCATTATGGCTACGCTTGGCTTAGAGACCCATGCCAAGAAACCGCGGAGAAAGAAAAACATTATCTTGCCCTATTTTTAAGAAATAGCTGGCTCCACTAAATGTACCACTGTAAGTTATAAGGGAAGGAACATAATTGGCCGACACAGAAGGCGATAGAATCAAAACAAACTTCTCTATCTTAACAATATTCAGGACCTGAAGATGTCTCTTATGCGATGAAACCGGTCGTATTGAATAAAATCCATTGTAAAATTTACAGTTTGTTTTGATTCTGTCAAAATGGAATTTTACAAAGTAACGCCTGAGAGTATCGAGTTCAACAGAAGGCGATGCTTAACAGCATTTACAGCATGAAACTTTTCTTAATACAAACACTTAGATAAGAAATAGCGAATAAAGTTTAAATATAACTTTAGGAGAAAATTCAAAGCATCTGACTGTACTGCCTGAGGAAGGTTTAGAGCAAAAAGGAAAGAGGTAGGTGATTCTCTGAGAACAAAGGGAAGCAACCAGCAGTTGAGATGCATCCAAGTAAATAAATCTATTTTTATGGGTTTTCATCATGTCCTTAGAGACTATAGTTACAACCTGACTGAGCTTTTCCACATATCAGAGATACCAAATAGTATTTATTAACCGTAACATTTAACTGACGAAGTATCAATTGCTCGAATCAATTCTAACTTCAATGCTGGTTCTAGAGCCAGAAACAAAAGTCAGGAAATATTTAGTCATATAGGTACCTCCACATAAGATTTTTAATAAAACAGATATTATAGCAAAACTGCGATATTGGCATCATCAGGTAAAAATGTTAATAATGAAATAGCTATAAATTTACTCAAACCTCCGTTTCCAACGAGAGGAGAAAGAGAGTTTTAAGAAATGCCAAAGCCTATTATCTCGAAGGCAGTCATGGAGACTAATCAGCATGAACCCCGTCGCTCCTAGGTTCCTCGGCATTCCAAAGATACGCAAGAGACCAGCTATATTCAGCTATTCCTCTTATTAAGAATGCTCAGGAGGCTGGCCTTATGGCCTGCATACGTACCTTCCCATTAGCACTTTATGTTGCAATATTCCTCCGCCATACAAAAACGAACTAGAGAAATGGGTTAATTCAAACTTCTATCCATCACGTAATTTAAATAAAACATAAATTGGAGTTAAGTTAACATATTAACTAATAAATAATTCGAATAGTTTTTGTGAATAGTCCACCCTCCAGACCGTACACAAGGCAGAAGTGTAACTTGAAAATTAAAGACAAAATTATGATGGGGTTCTCGGAAAAGAAGAGCAAGAGTTGTTGTTCGTAAACATAATGGTTGGCCACCAAAGATGAAACCTAATAGTTCCTCTGGGGAACCTGTGGGAAAGGAAAATGAAATTGAAGGGAAAGACTTAAAGAGGAGGGCTCAGGAGAGGGGTGAGATGCAATGGAATAGGTATGTACCTCCGAGATAGAATGGGAAAGGGGGAGGTGGGCGGAAGATGAATGGCTGATGAAGGACAGGAAGGTCGACCGGAAGCTTCTTATTGGGTGGACACGAGTGGAGAGAAGAAGGGTGAAGGAGGGCGGTCGAATGGGTGGAGAAGGCAGCGGTGAATGGGGCAAGAAGAAGAGACAGAAGGGCGAAAGATCTCACTGCATGGCGTGGGGTTGGAGACCGGAAACGAAGAAACCCACACCGTGAATGCCACGGTAAAAGGAGTTGTGGCGGTCTCCCCAGTCAACACTCGCTTTAACCCTTATGCCAATAGCAGGGTGCCCACCTCAGCTTTTCTTGTTATTTTTTTTAGCATTTCAATTATTGTTTTCTTCAAAAACCTTCTAGGGAGGAATCGCGGTTCCGTTTTCCCCCAATCGTTTTTATCGTTATCCAAAACGCAAACAGCTCAAGAAGGGGAATACACACAAGTACAGACCTAAGAACCTAATTAATACTAGTGCTTTAAAGCACGTGACAAAAGTTGATGAATAACGATCGCATTTTCGCTCTTTTAAGCACCGATGAATAATAACGATAACGTGAGGGCACGCGTCATTGAGAACCACGGTTGCACCCGTGGATAGTAACGATTTCCCCTATGAAAATGTAAATACACTCAATTTTATTGTATTTCCTTCAAAAAACAAAAAAAATCTTGCTCCACAATTGACGCTGTTACTCTGTAAACAGCATGGAGTCCATCTACTGACACATTATAATCACTTAATTTTATCAGGTAAAAAGTAATTTACAATGCGATATAAATACTACAAAGTACAATGTATGAATTTCCCACATCTTTTCTTTCGGTTTTGACTGTTGAATAGCAACTCTTATTATGCCACTCCTGTCAGTTCTAGAGACAGAGTGCGGGGATAAAATAATTTTCTCCGTATCGTACTGAAACTCGTCTGCTCAGAGCTTTATTAATAAGTGTAGCGTGTAGCCTTCGAGTCTCTAACGGTTTCTAACTTAATCCTTGCTTCAACTGTGTGATTTTCACTCCAATGAGGTAATAGCTTACATGTATAAAGTAAAGAAAATAAGGTATACGTGATTAAACTTTTTTTATACAAGAAGTCTGCGGGTGGGCACCCGGTTACTCAGTTATTGAACAACGTTGTGAATTCCAGCGATTGATATAAGGATCAATCATTGTATGCGTAACAGATTGCACTTCCGGTGCGGAGAGTTAAATCGTTGACCGTAAGTGTGGTCCCTCGTGTGGTGATAGGAATACAATGGTTTAAATTGATGTTCGCCGATGGAGAAGAATATTTTTCCGAATGGTCTCAAGTATCCAGTTTGAATATCAAATGAGATCCTTAGATATTCAGGTTAAAGGAATATGTGGCAACAAATTGATTCATATTTCTTCTTTTCCAGGTACGCCGTGTTCCAGCATTCCTAATTTAGAGCGGAATGTCTATTTGAGGCTATGCAGCTTCTTTCTTGATGACCTTCTTCTTGGTAAGCTTTTTTCGACTCTCCGTTAACTTTACACATTAACCATTGTCATTATTGAATTTATAGTAGCTATGTACGGGATTTCAATATTTTTAATTTTAAATTGATTGTTAACTACGCTAGAAAGTTTCTACCTAGCTATAAAGGGTTAAGAAAATTTAAGCATTCAAGTACACCGCATACAACATTTTCACTACTTACTTTATTTTCAATCAAGCTTAGGCAGGTAATATTTAACCAGAGAAGCATATATTAGAAAGACGAATAGTTAAGGAAATGCATATCTCATTATATTTACTTTTAAAATATTTAGTAACCAAGGTTTCTTATAAAATGAACTAAAAATTATTCACTTTTACAGAACTCATTATTTATAAAACATTAAATTACGTAGGTATAAGCTTTTATATCTACTATTTTAAAATTTAAGGTATAATAGATTTAAATTATTCCGATGTATGTCTGCTACATGAAGCATAAGAACTTAAGCTTTTATCATGAATTACGGAATCATGTATATACCTCTGTTGATAATACTTTGACTCAATTTGCGAAACCGTTCATGAACTTGTACTCAATAGTCTTTGCGTCAAAACATCTCTTTTAGAATACACAGTTTAGCGCTTTCAAGAGAAGAAAAATAAATAATAGTTCCTTACAAACTACGTCGTCATTTTTATCCTCCTTGACGGATTAAATCTTACAAATGAAGCCAAAAGCACGGTCTCTTCTCGCGATTCAATTCTATCTTTACGCACTTCAGAGGGCTAAAAGAAAATTTAAACCAAACGCCGTGGATACAAGCTGTGCACTGACATGACTTATCCCTGAGAGGATTTATTTCTCGGACTCATATATCTGCCACAGTTTGCGTCTCTCTGTTTTCGCCTTACCTGCCCCGATATAAGTTACGACACCCGCCGCTTCGCTTTACGATTGAGCCGGTTAATCCTTTTCGTTTTATGGGTCCCTCAATCCTGGAGCCATATTCTCTAGGGGACGTCCGCTCCAGAGAAGAAAGTAAGTATGATTAACGGTCGGAGGGCTGTTTTTCTGAATTTACTGAGACAAGTGCCCACTTATCACAGCATATTCGCCTCTGCGTGAACGCGACAGTCGCGGTTGATGCACAAAGCGTCAGCTAAAATGCATTTAACGACAGCTGACGATGTGAAGTCAAAGTTAAACACTCGACGATTAAAATGCTCGTTTAGCCTAAAGCTTCAAGCGAGAGTTTTTGAGTGAACAGTGCGCATGACTGGACAATTTCTCATGTGTATTCTATCACTAATCGTCATTTATTTGAAAAATAAGATTCAAACGTGACCGGAGGCTTCAAAGTATAAAGAAAAATGGTGCAATCAAAGGTATTATGCATGCTACCACAGAGAAACCAATTTTCTTCACTTTCATACGCGCAGGCTTATCGTGCTAAACCATTCCACAGTCTTAAAGCAGTTCCAGCAAGATTGTGCCCTAATCCTTATGTAGACCATGTTAACATTTTATCCTAACACTTAGGTTGTAACATGCAAGAAGTGAATACAGTAAACGACGCAAAAACTTTATTTTATGTGAATGAACGGGCTTGAGGATTCCATTTGCTTTGTTTCACGCCGTTCGCTGCGCATGCCTTCAAAACCAAAGTTTTTTGCCAATTTTATAAGAAATATTACGAAGTGCAATAACTTTCTCTTTAAAATAGTTGAAAATTTATATTAACTACACACCGTTACACTTATGACGCAATGTGCTACATTTCGCGGGCCTGGGGGGTATGGAATACCTCTAAATGACCTTTTTCCTATTTTAGCATAAATAAATGGAGACGGCCACCCCTCCTTCTCCACCCCTCCTTGATCCGCCTTTATTATAGCCGTATCATATCCCATGGAAAATGGCTTCTATGTATGGGTGAACATCTCGAAAATTAGTGCTATATTCCGGTGTTATTTTGGTAACACTATAAATGTGATTTATTATTTAAATTGTGGTCCAAAAGTTGAATTAAATGTGAAAAGATAGGTCGGTTTAGTGGATCTTCCTGTTAGTAAATCCTTGAAAGTAATTCTATCCTTCCATTGATGTAGGTGAGGTATTTCCTTCGGGATGTCCACCATTGCCAAAGTCCGGGAAACATGCTATACCATTTAGGAAGAATTTCTTCATATGAATAACGAAGCCATTACAAAAATTCAAATTTGACTCAAAAACTCTCTCAATCTGCTGCATAATGCACTGCTTATCAATGAGTAACACCATTAGCAATTGCCGGGTATTAAACAACGTCGAAAAGCATTCAGACTCCCTAAATATGATAAAACTGACAGTGACAGGCTTTACTTCGTAAACTGTTTAATGCTTGTACAAATAATCCCTGAATCTACATCAAAGTAGATGTTGAATCAGACGAGACAGAAAAAAAGATTCCTTCAAGAGATGCCTACTGTATTCTCAATTCTGAATTGGACAATATGAATTCTATTTTGAATATTAAAGGTGCTTATATTGAAGACATAAATTTAAGATTTCTAGTAATTTAAATATGAGTGATCACATTTGTTTCTCGCTGTAGTGACTGCCTATTTTTGAAATGGCGAAATAATACTTACTCTAGTTTATGGCGTCTTATTCCTTTAGATGGAAATTTATATTGCAAGTTTCTGAAGACATAGAGGAGCAAAATCACTCGAGAAGTCTTACCTGCAGGAGGGAAACACCATGATAAATCTCTTTTCTCATGGAACGATGTGCAAATTCGAAAGGCGTGGTTAATTAGACGTTGCACTCAGTGATCGGGAACACTTCATTTTCCTTATCCTTTAGCCATTAACATGAAACATCGCCATCCTATGACTTATGCTAGGCAGTCAATTACTGCAACAAATAACAGAGAGGGTGTAGAGAAAGGACCAAAGTGTGAAAATAAATTTATTTAAGCATCTAGTTGGAAAGGAAGGACACCTCGTGAGTGTAATTCATTTATGAAATTTACAGTTCACATAAATAATATTATTGGAGACATCACTGCAAAATACTGTAGGAAAAAATTGGAATTGGTACCATTGACCATAAATAACCGTATTTGATGCAAAATGAATAGATGCTGGATAAGAATGGCGACAGATAAATATCCCTCTTCGGTCATTTCTGCCCTTCGAGCAGGGTTGTAGGTTGATTGGGGAAGAATCGTTTGAGGAATTAGAGAAGTGGGAGAGAAAATGAATATACAAAGAGAATACACATATATATTGGCAGTATTTCGAATAGTTGGCTCTTTGGAGTAGGTGACCGACAACTGAACTCTTTTCCGCCATCGAGGATAGGTGTGGTTGGAGAGTGGAGAAAGGGATGAGATAAACCCGGTATCGGCATTAGCCTACTCTTAAAGCAAGGTCCCTGGGGGTTGTTAACGTCTACAGTTTTAACTAAGACTACATAACAAATGCTGAATGCCACATTTTCCTTTTGCAAAGTTTGAAAAATACTGCAATCACCGATGACATATCGAAGCTATTATTAAACAAAATTGAAGCAAAACACATGCAGGCTATTCGACTGGTGATGGAGGTAGGAATAAAGGAAGGAGAAGATCTGATAAAGTAAGTGAGATTTGCAGATGATCGAGCATGGTTTGTCAGTCTGCCAAGGGGTTAGAGTCAATGATGAATGTATTAGAGGTATGGGATGAAGATCAATCGTGAGAAAGCGAAAGCGATGAGATTTTCTGTAATTACGAAGGCGGGGCCGAATTCAAGGATGGGAGGGCACAAAATAGACCAGGTTGACTAATTTACGCATGTGGGTAGCATCTTGGAGGAAAATGGCTTTGGTGGTAGGGTCATCACATGTAGAATTGCCCTGGAGAAAGAAGCTCTTTGTCTCTTATGAAAGGCTCTTTGTCTCTTTAGGCCCCACTAAGTCCTTGGGACTTAGCGGGGCCTTAATTGTTATGTAAATAGCATTAATATGAACATGTTAAATGAAAGACTTTGTACTACTCCACAATATGATGTATATTTTTTCCCAAAATATATGTATTAAATGTATTAAATTTAAATTTATCAATAAACACATTCATAATAAAACATGTTTAACAATAACAAAAGAAAAGATTTTCAAAGAGACCGAAGAGGGATTGATGAGGGGGGTTTAGGAAGAGAGATAACGAAAAGAATAATGAAAATTCTAATATGGACTAAAAACATTAATTCGCCGCATGGGTTAGAAACTTGGTAATTACGAAGGTTACGGGTTAGAAACTTGGTAATTACGAAGGGAGGATGTACGTAGACTCGGTTTGGAGAAGGATGGAGAGGGTGAGCAGGGTGATGAGGAGGACGAATGGAAATGGTAGGAGAGGAGAGGAAGCTGGTGGCGGAGGTTCGGAGAAGGCAGAAGGGATGGACTGAGAACGTTTTGAAAGGAGGGGACATGTCGAAGGGGGAAATAGGAGGGAAATAGAGGGAAGAACACGGGGGAAACGAGGAAGAGGAAGGAAGGGGATGGGGATTCTGGACGAAATAAGAAGAGGGAGACAATATGAGAAATTTAAGAGGGATCTGATGACGAGACATCTATGGGAGGGTAAGAGATGCACCAGGATTTGGAAATCTAGGATAAGAACAGTGCAAAAACCTACAGATCAGCTAGTATGATACTCACTCATCATATTTTTAATTAATACTTTTTCCAGCCACAGGAGACGCTGCTATGTTGTTCCTATTGGAATAACGAATTTTGAATACAATTACAGCAGTTATTTGCTAAAAAATGATAGAACTAAGATGAATTTGTTCTATGATTTTACAACCATTATTCCCAGAGAAAATTCCCAGAGAAAATTCGTTTCTCATATACAGATTTTAACGAATATTACATCACATAAAAACAATACTTTTCTTTCATGTTTTACCCATTCATACATTTATCGCAATGCAATTTCAAGTTCAACTTCAAAAAAAATTTCGTGGAAACGTAGGAGTTTGCTGTTAATAATAGAGGACACGTTTCTCTATAAATAAGTCAAGGGCGGAATCATGGATCCTAATCTATCGTTGTAGTCATCGTTATCCAGAACGCTAACCGCTCTAGAAGAGCAATTCTCACATGTACTGTCCTAAGACCGCACTCCGTCAATTAACAATTATAACAATTAACACGAAATAAGTAAGGCAGAAGATATGAGGAATTTAAGAGGGATGCACTGGTGGGACATCCTTAAAAGGGAAAACAAGACAATGTTTTAGAAATTAGGATTCAGGATGGGGACTGTTCAAGAACCTACTGGTTCTGGTAGCATACTCAAATGAAATGACGATCACGTTTTTGCTTGCATGAGCGCAATTGAAAAATACCTATAACGTTAACAAACGTTATTAATTAAATTAAATTATAATTTAGTCATTTTACGACGGAACCACCTTCGATCCTCTCCAAAAAAAACACCGAAGTAGAGATCAGTATTCGTCATAAGTTCTTCCACTGCCGGGATTCAAACTCGGGCCATGAGGGATGGGAAACTAGTCCTTAGCTAGGGCACGAACCCAAATCCTGAGATAACCGAGGCTGCAAGGGGAAGAAGGAGGGTTAGGAGAGGCAGTTACACTGGAAACAAATGAAGTGCATCGTATGGCGAGAAGGAATGAACACTGCCATGGAGAGACGATAAAAAATAAATAAAACGCTGCATCATTGAATTCGATATGAGCGCGCAAGGTAGTTGAGGGATTGCCCCTTTGGATGGGGCGAAGGCAGTGCTTTTATCCGATAGGCGGCAGAGAGGGCAGGAGTAGAAGGGAGAAAGGGATATGGCCACGCGAGATGCAGAGAAAAAGAGGTATGGAGGAGGGCAGGCAAAAAGGTGTGGCGGGAGAGGACGACGAATGGTCCCCCCTCCCAACCTTCCCTCCCCTGGATGGCCTCATCCGATTGTTGGCAGGGCCGACGGGGGGTCGCTGGCTCAGATCTCGCCACTTGTGATTCCCCTCCCCCGTGCTCGCTCCACACCGGCCTGCCTTCCTCCTCTCCACCCACACACAACAACCTCGCCTCTTTTCCCTTCCTCCCTCCCTCCCCCGTCCTCCTCACAGACGTGCACAAAAGGCCCCTCTCTCTAACTTGACTGATGGAGCATTCAAGTCGGGAGAGGTGTGGACCACCGCTGGGCACCTACCCGTCACGCTTCTTCGGGGACATTGTTGTGGTGACGGCGGGAGGGTCTCATCCTCAACCCCTTCCATACCTCACCCTCCCTTCGCCTACATTCCTCATCCTCCTCGTGGCGAGTGAAGTGATGCACGTGGAGTGGCCTCACTTCCCATCGGGGGGGGATTAAGCCGCCCTCCCAGCACAACCCCGCCTACCTCACCATGCAGTGATGAAGGAGGAATAATTAGGTGTCAAGGTAAGGATTTGGTGGAATCACTATTTTCGGAAAGGCCTGTGGTGAAGACGAGGTGGGATGTGAAGAGTCACAGAGTTTTTACATGCGGCAAACTTGCAGTGATTTTCAAAATGTGGAAAAAGTGATGTGATCATGCAAGCAATAGTTAAGGCCGAGACTTAATGAAATTTATGGAAGAACAAATAACTACAAACTCTGGCTTCAAAATATTATTTCTAATTGTTTTCAATCGCAATATGGGCTGATGAAGACTAAATGTATAACATTCTCTCATCGCTCAAACATTTTAAAACTTAAAGATTCATAAGAAAAGAAATAAAATTCTTCGGCTTCAAAGTTCTTCGAGGCTTAAAATCGTTTAATATCTGGCGCCTCCAACAAATTATTATTAACACAGACACAACGGCCGAACTTGCTTATCAGGCGTTAAAAAAAAATAATTTTCATTTTATTTCGCCGCTTCAAAATATCCTTGATCTTAATGATGCCGATAGAACAGAATCCACAGAACCCGAAATACCGACCGCAAAGAGTCAGTAACTTTGGCATTAGGTGATCCACCAGCTAAGATGATTATTCACCGTATTACATATTACCGTAGACCTAAAGAATACACTATATTCATACATGAGACTGGATTGGTATCCACGACCTATCGGTTGCGAGGATGGCGAGTTACTACAGTCGTTACTGCGGCCAGCCTCATAAGCTGCCCAACATGAAAATGAAAGGATTGGTCCAAGTAGAAGAGACAAGAATCCCTCTCTTACCCGGAGCTTTAGGCCATAAGTGCCACGACTATTTAATGGATCAGTAATCTCTCAATAAAAAAATCACTACCAAGCGACCACACGATCTTTTTTATTTTTCAGGGAATGCAGGAAAAATCGTTGGCATTAATGTTACCCGTTAAAATACTACTTATGTTATCACAATTATTTTTAATTTAAAAATAAACCATTATGATACAAACACAATCAACGATATACCATTGTACTTTTGGCGTCGAGAATCAATAACGACGTATATTTTACGTGGCATTCAAACTTTATTTTCTCAACTCAATGCTTGTTTTCATTCGCAAGTACGCCGCAATTCCTCGGATGGATTCCTAAGACATGGGAGTGGTGGGATTAGACCATACACAGTTCATCACTTGACTCAATGGGCCAAGTGTACGGTTCTGAATCCAGCATTCCGTCCGTGCGTGAAAGATGCGTTCAATGCGTCCTTTCCTACTCGACTCGCTCACCCTCCTCCTGAATTTCATATCTCTGCCATTTCCTCCGGGCGCACCTCCTCCCCCCACTGCAACACCCTCTCCAACCGTCCTTTGTTTCATTCATCCCCACCCCCTGCCCATCTCCCCGAACGTCTTAGCCGGAGCCTCACTCCTCCCATATCCACTTGAGAGTGAGTGTGTGGAGCCCCCTACGAGACAGCATTCATTCAGAGAGAAAAGGTCAGGTCTCGAGGAACGTAGGGGTCAGCAAGGCGGAAAGCACTGGTTAAAAATTTCAAGGGTGGGGTGTGTTGGGGGGAGGGGAGCAAGTTAGGAGGGCAGGCAGGGTGGAGTTTTTATGGGTGGGTCGCGGAGGGAGAGAGAATGCTCAAAAATTGCTTGCGGAGAGAGGGCGCGGTGTGGGAGGCGAGTGGAGGGGGAAGAAGCAAGCTGTGTCGGTTGACGAGGAATAATTAGGGTGGGGGAGGAAATGGGGGAGGGGAAGGGCAAGGTTAAGGATGCAGAGTGATGTCAGGTGAGATTGAAGAGGAGCCACGCGGCGGGTGACGGCATCGGGGCGAAATTAAAACCGTCGTTTCACCGCTAGCAGATGTTTTTTGTCGTTAAAATAGAACAAAAACTGAAGTATGCACGTATGTATATAGAAAATGAATAAATCCATCTTCGTATGGTCCACTTTATTTTACTTTTTGTGATAAAATGGACAGTGCGATGCCAGTAACGTTTCATTTTCGGAAAATGCATTTGGCATCATATCACCCCTAATATCGTAAACTTGGTAGTATAGAGAACTTGAACTTTATTTGGATTCTCTCTTTTGGCTTCTCGTAGAAATTTGAACAATTAGTATACATAAATAAAATAAAATACTTTTCACTTTTCTAATAATTAGAAAAGTACAAAATGAAATTGTAGAATAGCACAAAGTGTTTTATTTTAATTATGAATACTAAGAAGTATGAATTCCTTGATGGCATATTATAATTATAATTCATTATGGGAAGCACTACAGACTGGAAAGACTAAGTCTACCCGAAAACAGAAGATCACACGAGATTCAGGTTGATATGGACGATATATGTTACCATCCCTACTTCATCTGTAGAACAAACAAAAGCGAAAACATAAGAAATATGCACTTCTTAACAGTTGGATATAGAATGCATACGTCCCACGAATCATTTACCTCCACAACGTAAACCGAAGAAAACACAAATAAACCAAAATAACGCCATAATGTACAATAACCCGGCTGTTGAATGGAATGTTATACCGTGGTCCCCTTGGCGCCTATCGTTTAGAGCAGACTAAATCCGACGCAAGATTTCTCTCCACCCTTTCTCTTATTCTCCAAAATTCCTTCTCCTACCAACCTACTCACCTTAATGGCACTTAATGGTACTTACTTGCAATGGTACTTAATGGCACAAGTGACCTTAGTCGTCGGTCTCCTGCCTAAATAGCCCACTTCTACCTTTTATTTATTTATTTATTTATTTATTTTATATTACCACCGAAAACAGCACATATTGGCCTTTACATCGGGGTATTTTAACAATCAACAACGGACAAGCACAAACAACCATGTCCTGGGAAGTGAAAAATCCTCCCCAGGCGGGATTCCTTTTTTTTGCTTGGGTAGTGTTCTAACTCCCTGTCTTGAGACGAATCGCAAGGAATTACACATATGTAGCTTTTGGAATCTAATAATTGATTTCTAGACTCCTGGTCTTCCTACTCTGAGAATCTTCTTTAGACTTTCCCACTTACATCACGTAAAATCACTTGCCCGTAATCAAGGTTCTCTTGAAGATATTTTTATCTTCTGCCTTGTGTAGTCAATAATTCCAATCCTCAACCTCTCTCTTCAGTGCTTATCAAGATTTTCATGCTGTTCCCGCATCATGCCTATTAAAACTCTATTCCCACTCAATACGCTTTGCATTCACCTTAGAAGCCTCCGCCACCAATTTCCAATCCTTCTCACTTATTTGTATAAGTCCTAGATTCCCTTCTTAGCCATACATTTAACATCTCCATTCTCTTCCACATGCACGTCTCACGAGCCATGACTTCACATAAAATATATCTCCCGGCTTACCCCAGTGGAACCTCTTGATGCTGACTAAAGAATCGTGACGAATGAAATATGTAGTCCCAAAATTAACATTTATTTTTATTCCACCTAGGATAACTTTGCTGAAGCATTGTCAGTCCATCCACAACCTAAGGATGCTGCACCACAACGAAGTCATGGTCTTTTAAAATATCATTTCTAAAATTGTAATTTCAGACTTCTATTTGGCACGATTCTTCTACTTCATTGAAGAGTTTATATGAAAAAATCATCAACTTATATAATTATATCTTAGATAAATTCAATCCTGGCATGTTTATACATTGAACACATGCACACAGGTGCGAGGACGCAAGTTGTGAGGTTGCCATCGTGTTAGCTCCACGTTCCAAATGCATGATAACAAATCACGAGACCGGTGTTAACATTTTTTATTTTTTTTTGTAGCTTGGGCCAAGTGCATCGGTATTATAATTTATGCACATTTGAGATGAAATAAACTTACAAATGAGTTCCACAGCAAAACGTTTCCTGCAACCTGTATCCTGCATTATTCCACATATTTTCTTTCCGTTTATTCTACTATGGATTCAATTTTATGAAAATCATACTGTGTGCATGGTTTTACTATTAGCACAAGAGTATTAAAAATGATGAATTTGAACACGTAGAGTGAAATAGACAGAACGAATTAAGAAATAATTCATCATAGCTCATAATGTGGCGAGGGTGAGCTTAAAAACTACAGCACACAAAGCATTTTTGCCCTTAGCAAATTTGCACTGGTCTTACAAATATATCCTTAAACAACAAACAGCCAATACTATGCTATTAGTGCCAATTTATGAAGGCATCATGATTTTAACCTAAAATATTACTCGAACTGCATCAAATACTAGTGTTCCTCCTATATGATTAAAGTGCGTAGATTATGGCACGTTTAATTTAACTTCTAGTCAATTCAAATAATATACATGATTGGTGCAGGTTGAAAGTCATAACTGGAATATGGCCTAGTGATATTTGAAGTGATGGAGACTCTGACGATAAGATAAATTCACCTCCAAGATATGTAAAATATTATTACCGGGATGGCGTCGTGGCTGTTTCATTTACTGCGATCGTGTGGTAAAATGTCAGCTCATCAATATCAAATGGCTTGAGAGTAGTTTCATTTTTTAGTAACATGTTAGAGCTAAATATAAAAGTCATGTACCTTACCAAAAAGTGACAGCTATCTGTATTTAAAGTGCCTGAAAATTTTGAAAATAGAAAACATATTGTTTTTTGTATTTCAATAAGCAAACTATGTTTGAAACAACAAGCCGCATTGTCACCTTCATTCTTATCTGACTGACATGAAACTCCCCAATGGATAGATATAAAAAGCACAGCTTTTTTTACGAGATTTATTAAATTTCAATGAATTTTGAATGCCAAGATTTTAATATCATAATCGTTGAATTCTTTTAGAGATAAATTATTTATAGAAGTAAAATTATAGAAGTAAAAATACTAATTCGCATATTAGAGCAAAACAACATGCTGAGGCATTTAATTACAAATTATTCATGGAAAGTATCTGTAAATTGAAACCTAAGAAAAACTCCAAACAATTAATAAAAAATACGAAATAAATCTAATTATGGATAAAATAAGAAAAAATCTATAAAATAGGAAGAAAAACTTCCAACATTTTACAGATGGGTATTCAATTGTAGCGCTACCAACTTTGATGCATTTCCTACTCTTGTCACGCATACATTATGTACGATATATTTTGGGACAGGTGGACTTATTTAAAAGGAAGTTTCTGTTAAATAACTTTACCATCTAGATATAGGCCTGGGCACGGGTGGTGCCGGTGGTGCACTGGCTCCAACTAATTGCGAGAAACAATTGAGGGCCTGAGAGTCAAAGTAATAAAAAGTAACATAAACACCAGAAACGATATAAGTACATATGTTCTAAGTTGGTACCGTCGAATACCGTAACGTAGCTACAGGAAAAGGAATACAAGTGTTCGAACGTATGGTGCTACGATCTAGCCGCCGAACACTTAAGCTACTTTGCTTTTTGTCATTTATTGCCGGAGTAAAGTGATACAGATGACACGGGACGATGTTTGTTACTTGTATTACTTTGAGTTTCAGGCCCTCAATTAATACTATGACCCAGAAATTTGTGAAAATGATAGTAGGAATGTTTATAATTTTGCAAAAGAATTAGGTGAACAATAAACTGGTAAATAAAACAAATACTCAAGTTGTATGATCTGGTGCTTTCCCGGCGTAGCTCATGAATGAATTCTTCTCGGGTTTCCAACCGGGTTAAAATCTTCATTGTGGCCGACGTTTCGATGCTCGACTCGCGCATCGTCATCAGGGCTGTAGATTGTCGTTCTCGTCTTAGAGTAGTATTTAAGGATGACCACTTGACGAGAACGACAATCTACAGCCCTGATGACGATGCGCGAGTCGAGCATCGAAACGTCGGCCACAATGGAGATTTTAACCCGGTTGGAAACCCGAGAAGAATTCATTCAAATACTCAATTGCTTTTCCCTCTGTCTCATCGAGGTGTTTTTCCAAACTATCAATTGTCAAGAGTAAACTAAGAAAGACAATGTCTCAAGATCGCTTTGAGTGCCTAATTTTACCATTCGTAGAGCAAGAAACTTTAGTAAATATCGACTTTATGGATGTCATTTAAGAGTAATTTAAAGTTCTTATTCCTGGTGATAGGAGAATGTTGCTCTATAGCAAATTATTAAGGTCGAGCAAACTATATAGCCATTAGGTAAAGATAGATAGTGTGTTTTGTTTCCTATGTACATAAATTTCAAGACAATAAATTTCTTTGTGAAGCATGCGTACATAAAAAAAATTCTTATTTTTATTACCCTAATGTAGTTTGTACAACTTTTATTATTAATATTTGCAAATATGTTCAAGGTTTTAATACCATTTTTAATCGCTAGTTTTGATAATCAAAAGAATTCCAGGCACTACCTAATACAAAGGTCCGAGCACGCCTATGCATCTAGTTATCATTTGTAACTTATTCCTGCACTGAAGTAAATGCTGAAATTGCCACACATTTCCTTTTTGCTGTTTTTTTAACGGCATTTTTGACGAACTAAATTTAATCTCATTTTTTATAAACGTGGCCTTGCACCTGCATCTCCTCCGCATTGCAAACACCGACGACCTGGCCGATTTTTTGACATTCCCAAAAAGCCCCCGAGGATGGAATGAGACCCACCATCCTCGCCGTTGCCCCCTCTTGTCTTCCCATCTCCCTTCCAATCGATCCGTACCCCTCCTCCCTTTATATATCCGTTCGACACCCGGCAAGTGGGAGTGATTGAGCACGTGCTAAGAGGGGGCAGTGGTGGTGGCGTGGGCGTCGCCCCCAGCGAAAATAAAAATGGATATCTTGGGCGAGAAGAGCGTGTCCGAGGGTGGTGGTCCACTTTCTTTCTCTCCCTTCCTCCTCGGTCCTTTTGATAAAAGGGACACGATGCCGAATAGACGACGAGACGGGAGGAAGAAGGGCTTTGCCTCGGGTGAAATCGAGTGAATTGGATGATGCCGGGATCACGGTCGGGTGCGACTGCTACTTGCGGTGGCAGAGGGAAGCCACATGCAGCATCCACAGAATTGACCGCATGGCCACGCGACGGGCGGCTCTCCCCTTAACGCGTGAAAGCGAGGCAGCTTGGAGAGCTACTGAGCGAGTGGCAACCGCTTTCAGAAAATGTTGCACTAAAATGTCCTCGAAGGACAAGTGAAAAGTGTGGCTGAGCAAATGCGGTTCGATTAGGGACTGCAAACCCCGGATCCCAAAATCTAGTGGAATATATCCATCCCAAAATCCCGGGATTTCATGATTGATATTTTAGCCTTTTGCTAACGGATGGCGTTATGAATTAAGATGTACTGTAGGTTAAATAAAGTATACTAATAGACTAGAGAAGTGGTAAGCAATAATAATAGAATAGAGTAGAGAAGTGAAGTAGGTATAGCAGGTGAAATGAAGTATTGAACCAGACAGTAATACATTTAGCCGATTTTATAATAGCTCGGTAAATGAAGAAAATACAATATTGTAATTAATTGAATGCCATCCATTAATATCTCAAGATTATGCAAGCATTATATTAATTTGAAATACTCACGCACAGTTGTACTTATTAACACAATATATATATATATATATATATATTTAATATGTATCTTAGATTGAACAAATTGATTTGGGGATTGAAGAAATCCCGTAATCCTGGGATTAACCTTACACCGGGATTGCTACCTTTGGGTTTGGCCAATTATCGTACGTTTTCTCAACTCTGTTGCGGAAAAAAATTCCTTTATCAAACATCATTGAAGTGTAGGAAACACTACTCATGACATTTCAGGGCACGAGATCTTAAAAAAATGTACAAATTTAACATTAGCTATGATAGCAAGCATTTAGCAATTGAAATTGAAGAAATTTTCAATGTGTGACACTGAACTACCCCTTGATTTGGTGTGCATAGCCATATATCTAATTGAAACATTACAATAGTAGTATATTCATTTATTATTGCCTCAATAAGCTTTTAACCACGGACAATCACACAAAGTCCGATGAAAGGCGAAATGAATGAATGCCGGTAGATGGAAAACATAGTGAATGCCTAATTCGGTTCATTCATCACTTCAAACGTTTTAACTCTCAGATTCAACAAGATTGAAAGCAACGATCATAGATTACTATGCAAAAGAGATTTACTCAACATGTTTTACAAAAATCTAACAATTTGACCGACTTCTTACTGGCAAGATTACAAGTATGGGCGTTTGCTCCATCAACGGAAAAGTGAACTGTGTTTCTTACTGAGCTAGGAAGAAGAAAGAATATGGCATTGCACTTCACTGGAGCTCAGCAGAAAGATTTACCCCCTCGCACTAGTCCATTAACGTGCGTTCATTTTTTTTAAGGCAAGAGTGATATAAATCCGGCAGAAAACAAGAAATGGATTAGCCACTTCGGATTTACATAATCGTGGCGTGAATGCATATTTCCTCAGACTTACACCAAGCGGGGAAGAGATATAATAACCCAGCTTTTCATATGGGACACGCAGTTAACCATAAAGGACACCGTACGGAAACATTTTGCACAAAATATGTTACTCAAGATTGACACAGAATGTTTACTTCTTTCGTATTATTTTTCCATAGAACTTGTCTAACGGTCGCCTAATAATCCCATCTTACTTAAGCTCATACGGACACCACCGAGATAAAAGCAAAGAGTTAGTGGAGTCAACGGCACCAATCTACTTCACATAATGTTCGCATGTCTGAGGCGCCGGGCAGAGACACAATGCCATCTACTTGTTGGGGCATTTAATGTGCTATTCGTGTACCGCGAACAGACACGACGCGTGGGCGTTGTCTCTAACTCATGCGCCGTAAAAGTCGAGCACCGATATAGAATCGAGCTCACTAAAGGGAAAAAGGACGCGTGGATTAAATCATTCCTCCGCGAAACAACATCTCGTTGACGGTCAGTAATCTTTCCCAAGGACATCCATTAACCCACCCACCTATTCGTGCACCCACTATCATTTCTCCCTAGGCTGTCGGTCGTCTTAACCATGAGCGCTTAACTAAACTAGTGGAGATAATGGGAAGTCCTGAATGAAAGGACAAGGGTATACCTATGCTTATATTCTCTCGGGTCAACTGTCAGTGAGTAAGCTCTCAAGCAAACCTAAGCTTACATTAATCTCTCCTTATTGACTAGAAATTAAAATTCAAATATGACACAGAAGTAAGATATCGAATGAAAGGGCACGATGTTCAAAACTAGTCCCTATGTGTAAGCATTCCTCTTTAGGTTCTATCGCAGCTGTCGTTTGCCTTAGTCATGGCAGCTTTACTAAACTAGTGGAGATTATTGGAAGTCTTGGAAGAAAGGACAAGAGTACACCTATGCACATATTCCTTAGGGTCAACTGTCAGTGAGTGAGATCTAAAGATAAAACCAGAGCATACATTCATCATTACTGACCAGAAATTAGATTTCAAATAAGGCACCAAGGTAAGCTATCGAATGATAGGGAAAGAGTGTTGCAAAATCATTTGGCATCTGTAAACATTCCAGTGTAAGCCCTATCTCGGCTGACGGTCTTCATAACCAAGGGCTTAACTGAACTACGGGAGAATATGGGAATTCCTGGATGGAAGGACAAGGTTAAACCTACGTTTATGAAGAAACCCAATGTTCACATTCACTCGGGTCAACTGTCGGTAAGTAAGTTTTCAAGCAAAAATAAGGTGAAAGATGACCTAACTTACATACATCAGCTCTTTGCTGAGCAGAAATAAATTTCTAATACGACACGAGAGTATGATATGAAATGATTAAGAAAGAGAGAGCAAAACTATTTTGTATCTGTAAGGGATAAATATCCCGTAGCAATACGTAAATACGTTCAAAACAGAGCATAAATAGCCCAGCGTATCACCAAAGTTTATCACGTGGATATCTGATCTAGGTAAGTCACAGATAGCTGAATGGTGAAACGAAAGTTTCATTAGTGGATCATAAAAAGAAAGATTCATTAGAGGATAATTCTATGTTTAATCAAACAAAAATATAACATTTTCAACCTGAACATTCTCGGTTTTCATGAAATTTGTCACAATTAAAAACATTAAACATTAATCAGAGAAATACTTCCTTTATAATATTTCCATCATTCATTGTTGAGTTATAATCCATTGAGGATCAGCAAAATGCCGTGAATTTTAGTCGTGGAACCAATTATAAAATCTTATTTAATTAATTGTAAAAGAAATTCGCTATTCAAATAAGATTTGTTCTTTAAGGCTTTCTTCTATTCGTTTAATATCGAAACATAAATGATTCAGACCTTTAAACTTATATCACACAATACCTAATACTTTCGGCATTGTTTATGAAAGGGCTTAAAAGTTTTAACTTGCAATCACCATTACATCAACTGTAATACACTTAATGGAACATAATGTCATCGAACTATTCGCTATAACGGTACAATTGCCATCCTTTTGACGGTTAATTTTCTAACTCCTCCATTGATCAGCCACTGGTGAACTTATTTTATAATATTGTGCTCATTTAATATACAGAGCTATATACAAAAGAGGCATAGACATATATAGCTCCATCAAGCGGGATTTTATCTTGAAACATTGTAACTCTATTTGTAAGAGGCTGATTTATTTTCATCGTCATTTAACTATTCCGTATAACATAAAAATATCGAGTAGTAATAGAACTTCGCTAAATGGGGAGAGTAAAAGAAAACAGGAAATGGATAAAGATCGTGGGGCATAGGAGGTCATTTTAGGTACGCAATCATGGTGAAGACAACAATGATGATGCCATTGTTCCCAAACAGGATTGGAAAGCGCAAAATTCAATGCGGGTAGTTCACATGTAGCCACAAGTAGCTTCCTATCATTAAAATTGAACGAGTGAGAAAACCGTAAATATATAGACACTGGAAAGAGTGAACGAGCCATATCGAAAGGGTTTATTTTTGGGAACACTGCCTCTCATGTTTCTTTTTCCCATACGGTGTCTTTTGAAAGCACAAATTAATTCATCTAAGAAGTCTTATTACATGTAAATAAAACAATTTCCCCTATAAGGAGTCGCTCGAGAGCCTAGAGTTGAGGAATTAATGAGCTGACGTTTACACGGCTGAAGTTAAATTTAAATTTTCTACAGCGATTTCACGCACTTGTATTTTTGATGAGGGACCTCGGAGTCCAATGCTGGGACAAGCCCAGTGAATAAAAAATATTACTACATATTATGGTATTCATCCGGTAAAGGGAGGTCTAAATGGGAGAGAGGAAAAATATATTTGTGTAAAAAAATGTAATACATATTTCTTTCTTCACCTCGGCATACGTCCTACATCTCTTCATCCTGTCTATATAATCTATTCTTTCTTCCTCTTACCCGCTTACCCAACATCCTTCCCTCAATCACAGTCTTAAGCAGCCCTTTGCCCCTCATTACTTATTCTGCCAACCACATACTTTTCCCGCTCTTTATCTCATCCAGAAGTTTCCTCTCCTTACCAACCATCTCAAGAATTTTCTCGTTTGTTGTCCTTTTCCTCAACCGCATCTTCTCCATCCTCGTCCAAATCCATATTTTGAATGCATGCAGCCTATTCTCGTATTGGTTTCTGAGAGTCCACGTTTGTGCACCATATAGCGCTACACTCAAAAGTGAAATCAATATATTGAAAACAGTACAAGCAAAAGGTGGAATTCAGTATTTGTTTTGACTCACACAGTCGCGGTGGGAACTCCTTAAGGTTGTTTGAGCGAGATTTTCCCTAGTCATCTTAGAGAACGTATTCAAATTTAATTTTTAAAATTAAGAAACTGTAACAAGCAAGAGGTAAATGATGTAACATTAATAATACAAAAACTGTGTTTTAAATAAAAAAAATTGGAGTAATGAACTATAAATGCCTGTGTAAGGCTTTTACTTGACTCATTACTGTTGACACTGAACGCAGAAAGCGCTTTCACATACAAAGGTTTTTTTTTCGAATCTGTAAAAATTAAAGTGGTGAGAAATTAATTATTTTTTTTAATAGTTGAGAAAGCATACAAACTACACACTTAAATTAGTGACGTGATCTATGCGTTATAAATTCCACATCTTTTTAATAAAATCTCTCTGGAGCACATACCCTTGCTTACCATTTCCCATGGGAATAGAGCACATACCATTTCCCATAGAAAAAGGCTGGTATTTCTTGATAAATATAATGAAAGTATAAGATTATGAGGCTGATTTTTTGCTACCATTGGAAATATGAGAGCTTTTTTCTTTATAATGAGGCCAAATGCACAGGATTTTAATTGAAGTGGTATCTCTCTCAAACTACCTTGGGTGACGAAGACTTTGGTTGGTTGGTTATTTGGGGAGGTAACCTACAACTAAGATGTTAGGCATTTAAAATATCTTTGAGCGATTGAAATAGCCAATAATGTCATAAACCCAGAGGAGTATCAGCGATTACGATCAGCGATTATGGTCTAAAGAAACATTTGGGGAGCCGCATATTATTTAGACAAACCAACATATTACTACAAAAAACATTGATCCGTCCAGCACTGATATATTGGTGTATAAACATGAACCGTAGTAAAGGCCACAGGAAAACTATAAAAGAGATTCGAAATAAATATCTGAAGGAAGAAATATGGTTCCTTGAAGGAAAATTATGTGCGGCGAAGGCGACACAATCATGATCTGGCTGGCTTTGAATAAAGAACTTAATGAAGTAACTCGAATTAAATTGGCTGTATGACGTTTGGTTTGGCATGTTATTGGAATACATGATGCCAAAATCCCCAGAAGGGTATTAACGATACAGAGCCAGAGGGAAGAAGAGGAAAAGGAAGGCCTAGACTTTGATTTTTTTATGAAGTGAGCAGCGACACCAGGCTTCTGGTTATCCGGAAATGATGGGCGGCTGCTAAGGCCAGAGAGAATTAGTGGAATATGCAGGCGGCGGCCAAGTTTCAGTAATGGGTTGTTGAGTAAATGAAGAAGGTGAAGGTAGGTTGTAAGGAAAGGGTTATCTGGGGAATGAAGGGTGGAGAGATACCCGGCGCCAGAATTTGCCTCCTCTTAGCGAAATCCACCAAGGGGTCCACAGTTAAACGTCCCTTTCAACGGAAGATGCACATGAAGTGTTCTCCATATGACACCCGAGTAAGGATAAAAATTCCATTGAGAAATCTCCGCCACTGCCAGGATTGAAACCCAGGCACTCGCATTGGGAAGCCAGTACTCCATCCACCAACCCTATCCCGTCGAACTCTTGAGGTTACAAGATTCGGCCAGTGCTGCTTCAAGGGAGTGGACCACTAGTGGCGCCGGCGTGGTTGAAGGATTAAGGTGGATGGAGCGGTATTCGTGGCCCATTAGGTGAATATTTTAACACATTTTTTAGTAAGTTAAAAACCAAAATTCTTGGACCAAATATTTTCGTGTATATGATTATGCATTGGGACTCATTTTACTGGCAGTAATGGAAATGGCACGAGAATTATACTTTAAATTATTGCCCTAAATTAATGGATGCTATGACAAGAATTATCAGCGCAGTATTTGAAATTTCGACGACATTATACTGAAATATGTTGTATTTCGAATAAAGGACTCGGCGTGACGTCTTGATGATTATAAGCAACAATTATAATAATAAGAAATGAATTATTTCGCGTTTAAAAGAAAATCTGTGCATATGTAATAGAATTTTTCGAAATGCATATATTTAAAACGCCATTAGGCTATGTGTTAAAACAGCATTGAATAACCAAAACAATCAAATCGGTAATATGCAATTATTTCCCCATTTATCCATATATATCAGTAATGAAGACACGTATGGAAAGTTTCACGCAAATCTGTACATTTACAAAAATCGCCCCAACCATCTAATGTTGAAGGAGGAGATGGAAGATTTCGGGGGAAAGGCGGGGGTAGTGGGTGTCCCGGGAGTGGGAGAGGCCCCCGGAGAAGAAGAGGGGTTCGGTCATTTGTATTCCGTGTTTCCTCCGAATCTAATCATAATTCTTGCGTCACGACCGCACTACTTTAAGGAGGGGTCCATAAGTCCCCGGAGAGCAAGCCGATCCGTCACTCCACACCACACGAAAAAACCTCCCACAACATCAGCCTCCCCTCCTCCCGCACCCTCTCGTTCCATTCCCTCAACCTCCCACTCCCTCCCTATCTCTCTCTCTCGTATAAACGGGCTGCACCCTCCCAAAGTATATGTACACACATAAGCACAGTGCCGCCTCCCAGAACACACGGACGTACATTAGAGTATGTATGTGGAAGCGGGCGCACGGCGCCGAGGGTTGACCTCTGAACCGCACGCTCCTCCTTTCTCCTTCTGCCCCCTCCGGTATATTCTCGCCCACCGCCCGTGAAAAAAGGACCTCGGGTCATTCATTCATTTATCCCGCAATGCCCATGGCCCGCGACCTTACTTCAGGCGGCTTTGCACATGGAAGTTGACTTCTGTGGCTATAGTACCGGTGACGTAGCCTATATATTTGGACAACCCTAGGTCGATTGTCACCCTTCCTTTGGGGATCACATAATATGCATTAAATTTGTTTGGACACTGTTTGAAAGTAAAATTTAGGAATAAATTTATTTTATTTCCAAATTTATTTTCAGGTTTTCAGCTTGGTTACTTAATTCATTCATTCATTAGAGTAATCTATCGGTTAGAGGTAGGTTATGATGGAAGTCAGAGAATATCCAACGAACTCTAACACGTGCCGTGCTTTTTCTACCTCTAGTATTTCTTTCTTCATCTCAGCATAAGTCCTACCTTTCTTCATCCCGTCCATAAAACCTAATCTCTTTCTTCCCCTTCCCCGCCTACCCAACATTCTTCCCTCTATCACGGCCTTCAGCAAACCATCGCCCCTCATTACCGCTTCCAGCCACCTACCCTGCCTTCCCCTAATCTCATCTATAAGTTTCCTCTCCTCGCCCACCATGTCAAGCAGTTCCTCATTTGTCTTCCTTTCCGTCCAAGGCTCCTTCTCCATCCTCCTCCACACCCACATCTCGACAGCCTTCAGCCTATTTTCATCTTCCTTTCTCAAGGTCCAAGTTTCTGCCCCATGCAACGCCACACTTCATAATAGCAAGGGTCAAAATATGGCGTGTAGTTTGGCGCGAGTATTTGTACAACGCAACCGATACGTTATTTCCTCAAGCTCCTCGCTTATACTTTTAGTTCTTTCATTTTAACATTTCAATATCTACAGAACAGTGAACATTTTATCGAGCTTAATTGACAAAAAAGACATTATCTTATGGCAATTTTTAGTACCCATAATATTTTCTCATAACTCTCCCCTTTCAAACTCCGTCCTTTGGCGTAGCGTTTCTTCATGAGCATCATCTTTTCCGTAATATTCTGCTTCATCACTTCGGCCAGGTGCGTATTGTTTCCTTACAATAACGAACTCCTTCTAATAGACTCATTTCTACGACATCCAGGAATTACTGATGACGTCAAGTAAATCAGCGTTCAGAAATGCCAGAAAAACTGACCTTTCATGGAACGAATCAAAAGTGGTACCACCTGTCGGCAAACTATTCCCCGGAATTATTCACCGAGCGAAACAAAAGTACCGGCTTTCGGTGAACTATTCCTGGAACTATTAACCGAGCGAACCAAAGTAGTACTGGCGTTTGGTGAGCATTTCCGTGGAACTATGAATCAAGTGAATGAGAAGTAATACCGTCAGTCCGTCGGCGAACTATTCCCGGACCTAAAAGTGGTACCGCCTGTCGGCGAAACTTAATGACCACATTGTCCCCGAAGTATTCACCGAAAGAAAGTTTGGCATCCCTCGACGATGTCAGTGAACTCTGACTGAAGCCTGCACCACCTGAACTGTCGGCAAGGGGAAACGAAAAAGTTTTTAATCTTGATGGAGTAGGAGGCCGATAATGGAGTTATAGTTCAAACTGAACGATTCATTGTCCAAGGCAGTGAATAGTTCACGAAGTTCACTAAATTTAATAGCTCCTTTTGGATCGTTCGTTCGCGACCTACTCATCTCTACCAATAAGTCATTTGCAAGTTGCACTTGAATGTGTTAGTACGGAGTAGGGGTCGATAGGGGTAGTGATTGGCACACAAACGACCACGGTTTGCGCTTCTTTTAAAAAATAGTCTATAATTTTTCTTGCAAATGGAAATTTAATTCCGCACTAATATCGCTTATCATTCGATAAATGTATATTCACATTATTCTTAAAATTCATGCATAAATGCATGTGAGTTGGGGTAAGAAATCTAAACATAAATTGTATTGGCCGCAGGAGTTAGAATTATAAACGTTACTGCTTATTTTGAAATACTTGTTGATGTTAAAGAATCGTGACTTTTCATGATATGAATAATAAGATAAAAAATCCTAGTGCATATGCTCCATAGTTGGAGATATAATTGTATTTATAAGGACTGATAAATTCTACGAATTCCTGTGGAACTCCAGGAATGCAATGTACAAACATATCGATAGTCAAAATGCAGCAATTTTAGAAATTGTCATATTGATTTCTTACTTTCCTTCTCTTTCGTCGTTATTCTTTTACAGTAAATCTGCTCGTGGAAGTTAAGTGGAAGCAGAAAAATAGCCTGCAAGTAAAGGTACACATTGATATATTACTCCACGTGAGACTTGGAAGACCCAAGGCAACCAATTAGGTCAACTTCCCATTTTTAAGCAGCCTTTCAGTCTATTTCCTAATGACAGCTGTGCACTATTGGTGTGAGTCAATTTCATTATGGAAGAGCCATGATGTAGATGAATGTAATTTGCTATTGGGGATCGGGTGGCTAGAAAACGTGCTTTCCATTCCAAAGTCCTTGGTTCGAGTCCCTGCAGCGGTGGAGATTGCCAGTGGTGACTCCAAGCCATTAAGAGTTGCATCAGACAGTGTATTTTGGCTCTTTTAAAAATTAAGAGTAGTCCATTATCACGAGGCTCTATACGCTCCGTGTATATTCATGGATAGTGCTTTGAAATAGTGATTTTGTGAACACTTGGGACTTATTTTCATTGCAAGGAGGTGGTCTTTTATTGCCTAGTTACAGATTTTCCACGCAGAGGGCCCGGGTATCAGCTCGTACTTCGGCCGAAATGTTTCTGAGATATCCAAATCCCTGCTTGAGTGGCATAAGAACAGCATTTCAAGTACAGTACATATTTCGATATTTCGCCCATTACATGAGACCTTAAATTTTCGACCCTAGAGCTAAATCCGTTGAGAGTCGGCGCGGTAACGTAATCTCTGTCTCTCTCCACCCATCCTTCACTTAACAAATAAAGCTACCCTTACACAAGAGCCTGTTCCGAAGTATTGTGTGTGTATGCATAGTGCCTTTCACGAAGCACAGCTATCACTGGCGTTTCCACCACTAAGCCGAAAACGATGGTTATAAGTTATGTGAGAAAGAGCTTATATGAGTCCTTGCGTTTATTATAAAGGTATTTGTGCTGAAAGTCGACTAAAAGTGCACTAAGTTTGATCCAGCGCATGCAATATATTTTTGTAATATTTTGCATCATAAGATCTTTTTGTGCTATGCAATAATAAGAAAGATAGCATGTAAAAACAATGAATGTGGCTGGCCAGAAGACAGCTGCATGCAAAATGCTCTCAACTTCGACATTACCAACGAATATATTTTACGCTAACTACCGAAACAAAAACAACAAATTCTATCTCCTCCAATGCTAGAACCATTTAAACGCATATGCGGTCACTCAAAAATACCTAGTCCGCTAGACACTTTAACCACTTTCAAAGACACTTGCATGTCATGTACTCCAGTCACAAACGTACTCGCAAAGCATGTGCTTCAGATATCTCTACGCTGAGAAGCGATCGTATCATCAAATTAATATAAGGCGTTAAAGGAACAGGATAGGTGAACCCTTCGGATCGAGTAAAGATTATGATCATAGAAATTCAACCTTCACTCAGACGAACAAAGTATGACGGCTGTTATTCACCTAAGGTGCTGGTTACCTGATGCTTTGCGACTATCCCAGAGATCATATCATGGAAATATTCCGGTTCGAAACAAAGTTATGATCGCAATACTAAAGGAGCCAACGTCTCAGCTTCAATCTTTTACTTTTTGCAAAATAAAGAGGAGTACTTTTCCCATTACAATTTTTTTAACATAGAACATTCCAACCCTAAGGGTATCATTTTGGGAAGGGCACCGACGCGTCGACGACGTCGCGACGTGGTCTTGCATGCGGTGCACTGAGATTTAAAAATCCCGGATAACCAGTTTCATTCCACCGCAGGCTTTAAGGGGAGGATTGAAAATCGAAGCCTTTTTCTTTTCCCCCAACAGGTGTCGTAAAATGTGCGACTATGATCGAGTCAGCTCTGGAAAAATTGTTGGGAAAAATACTTATCTCAATGCTTAGGCACTACGTAGGTCGAATGTTTCAGATTTATACTAACAAGACGTCCATAAAGCCCAAGACCACAGATTTTGGTCCACTAATCAGTAGTCATTTCACAGATGGCTAAGACATTACCGTAGTGGCATTCTCTTGCCGTAAGGGAGTAGACCTCAGGTTACTGAGCCCCAGGGATGTTTTTGGCAGAACGCAAATGTAGTTCCCCTATTTTATGAACGAATGGGTGCATTACTTTAATGGGTGCATTAATCTATACCCATAAAACAGAAATTTAGTTTGTTTGAACGCTATAGACTTCCAACCCACGGGATGGATTCAAACAAGCTTTGGCACATCCTTAGGACCCAGAAGGATTAATATGCGATGTTAGAAATAGCCCAGGGCCCTTTAGAGCTTCAAAAAGAGCCCTTTGGTGGTTGGTTATAGATTATTCTCATGATAAAACTATTGGATTCAGTGCAGAGGTTTCTTATTTTTGCTATTTTAAATTGCTAGCACACATGACATATACTTGGGAGTTATTTGCGTAGGATGGACTATAGAATAAGGTTTTAAATTATTGCATTCCAGTATCGTATGTGCTTTGATTTTACTTAAAAATAGCTATTAGCTCTAGAATCGTTAATTTTTGCCCCATTTCAACGACAGATCATCATTTACTAGGCAACCGCTGCATAGGCTTTATATAGGAACTTATGCCCGAGGCACTTATGGCTCAGGAACGGGATCACGATTCCTTATTTCGCGTTTTCGTTATCGTTATCCAAAACGCAAACCACTCTAGAAGGGCAATGCTCACATTTAATGTCCGTAGAACGCACTCCATAAATGTAAAACTAGTGATTTAAAGCACCTGGAAAACATTTGAAGACTGGAGATCACATTTACCCTTTCAGGAGCGCAATTGAAAAATGAAGATAACGCAATCGCACACGTTATGGAAAACCGTGATCGCGCCCCAGGTTAAATGATCCATAATACTGAGTTACAGTGTGACTTTAGTTGAGGTATTTTTCACCCCATCTTCTCCATTTGTTGGTTACAACTGCTACATAGTAAATGCGTTTCGCACATTATTTTGGGATGGTTTATTTAATCATATTCATAGTTTAAAAAAAATGTATTCTTCCAGTTGAAATACATCGAGCACCATCTTCTAGTGTAAGAATAAACCCATAGTCATAGGAAAGAGTAAGTACACTCATGGACCTTAGGTTACCAAACACAGCTCTTCACCGATCATGTGATGATTCTATGTTCACGGAATAGTTACAAGATACTAAGAAGCGGTAATATTATAAATACTTACTAGACCTTAAATGATCACTCACTATAATAGCCATATATAAAACAAGCTTCTTTAAACTGCTGTCAAGTCTGTCTCCAAAATACTTTAAATAATGAAAAACGTAAAAAGAAAACTTCACTTGGCCTGTCTACACTTTGAGATATTAAAAGCAACACTGCCGGAAAGATTTTCCGACCAGCTCTGTAAACAAACGAAAAACGAAAAAATACAACCAGATTGTATCTGAAATTAAAGATGGAATTCATAAATGGAAGTGCCTGTGAAAAAAAGTGAAAAAGTGTAAGTGAAAAAAAAAACTTGTGCTGTGTCATCCGTGGAGAAAGCAAGAACTTGTGGCGTATACAAGGATAAGTGGAAGATGGAGGGGGCAAAAACAAAAAAAAACGCTATGGAGGCCTTGGTGGGCAAGTATTCGAGAGCATTGGAGAGGTCGGGAGATCAAGATGAGAGAGATGGAGAAAAATACTAAGACGATGGAGTAGATAACAGGTGGACGAGAGTCTCATGAAGTGTGCGAAAGATCGGCACGGCCGTAAGAGGAACGTTGGCCATATATACGAAGGAAAAAGGGGGATGAAGCGTCTAGTGCAACTATGTTTCTATCTCCAGAGAGTGAATAAGGTCTCAATACCTTCGTCAGGAAGACTTCCGCTCCTACTCTCTAGTTCACGAATAATTTCCATGGAAACCGAAACATCGAGTATAATTAATGGTTTCGGGTGAGATACTGTGGTACTGATTTGTGGACTGTTTTGGATTTGTGGATTGCTTATTTCATTGCCAAACATCGAGGTATACAGCATATTACGCTGGACGGGCAAATATATTTTTTCAAGATAATGATTTAAGTATAAAAAGTGTGCTTTCTCGGCATTCATACAAAAAAAACAGTCATTTAACTCGTAGTACGTTCGATCGTAGATAGTTGAGCTGTAAAAATACTATTTCTACAACTTACTCACCAGAGAGCCGCCACAGGGGCGTGAGACATGGTGCGTAAGGTCACCAAGTATGAAAAATTGAGATGGTGAAAGGTTTGGATAAAAGAAGAGGCGAACATGAACTGTATGTTAACGAAGTGTCTTGTCTCACTCTGTCTTCACAGTAGCTACTAAAAGTGCAAGGGAAGAGGGAATTTTTGTTCTGTCAGCGATTTCTCTTATTTTGTCACTTTTGTCAAATCCTGAGATATAGTTCGGGGTGAAATTGTATACTGTCTCTCACACTGAAACTCACACTATATGACATACACACGTAACATTTGCGGCGTTGCATTAAAGAAAATAGGATTTATCAAACGAGTGGTTGGAAGGTTTTCCGATGAAGAAGTGAAAGAGAGTTGCTACTTTTCTCTGATTAGGCTACACTTTGAATTCGCCGCGAGCATTTGGGATGCTGCACAAAAAGATTTAATTCGCGAAGTAAATAAAATAGAAAGAAAAGCCGCACGCTTCGTTAATAACCGCCAAGAACGTACAAAAAGTGCCACAGGGTTGATGGATGGAAGTTGGAAAGCACGGAAACCTAGTTTTTATACTGAAGTCGATGGACTGTACAGATGTGGTCATGTGGTCTTTCGTAATAAGAGTTTTAATGCTAATTGTAAGTAAAAATGTTTAGGGTAACTTGACTTTTTAATCTTATTTTAATAAGAGTCAATAACGTCACCTGGAGAAGATAGTTAAGAACTGATGTTTATTGTTATGCGAGATATATTTTGACTTTTAGTATCCATCTCTTTATTGGCAAAACGAATGAACAGAAATGGTTAAACAACAAGTGATGGAAGGATTAGGTAAGGAACCATTAGAGGTTCGGAGGCTGCTCGCTAGGCTTGGATTACTTGATAAACTCCGATTAGGCGAGTTTCAGTACGACACGAAAAATATTACTTTGTCCCAACGCAATATCTCTAGAACTGACTGAAGCAACAAAATGAAAAAGATACACTGCCAAATGACAGGCACAAAAATGCCTTCTTTCCTCTCGCACCATTATTAATTTAAACGAAAACCGCGTCACACTACCAAGATAGTGTTAATACGCAATTCACTCCTGTCCTCTCCCTTCTCCTTTTCCTTATTCCATCCACTTTTCATGGCTGGTGTCCTAACATCACTTGCCACACTCCTCTGTGGTAGCTCGCAGGGTGATTTGTAGACGTAGATATTAATAGTTTGAGTAATTTCAGGCAAGCTTACAGCCTCTGACAATGAGTCTCCTATCAGCTTCAAACCAAGGTCTTCCATCAGCTATGGTACACTTTCCATTCACTCGCATTAGTTTTTATGGAAGTGTGCAGCCTTCCTTTGCATGTTGTCTATTTCAGTCGTTAAATTTTTCTGTGCAGGATCCCAAATGCTCGCGGTGTACTCGGCATGCGTACTAACTAGAACAAAGTAAAATCTCTCTTCCACATTTTCATCCAAGGACCTACCTACAATTTTGTTTTTAATGCGGGCTGTCCAATAGCTGGAGTTATTCACAAACCGGGGCGGGGGGGCCTATCCTCTTCTCCTCTATCCGAGAGCATATCCTCTTCTCCGTGGTTTTCCATAAAAACCTAGTTAATACTCAGCAAAGCACCCAGCTTGCCTTTAGCTTACCGCCTCATAAGATTTTACAAGGATTCGAACCTACGATGACCTATCATTAGCCCAGCACCCGCTAGGATACCATACCCTTTACGAGTGAAAAATTACGGATGGTGATGCCAATATATTTTATTATGACCGTTGAAGACGAATTTAAATAGTTGACATGTAATAATATTAATTTTGACGATTAAAAAAGAGCGTTACTTACCTGAAACTAGAAAATAATTCCCTATTACTCTTCTTGGCGCCCAACTGTAAAGCGTAGGCCCCTAAAATTGAAAAAAAAATGATTTTACAAAGAAATAATTATGAGAAAATCCAAGGTTTAACTTGGTTATTAGATTGAATTGGATAGGAATCTCTCTATATACGGAGAAAGGATAGAATTTTAAGACTTCAGGGATACACATAAGACCCGAGATCACCTTCGACAACGCCAATATTACTATTAGGCTACCTCAGTACTTGGTTAATTCGATCACTAAGTAAAAGTATGAGGATTAGACACCAAGTTCCCGAGGTTTTCATACTCATTTTTCCCTGGTACAATTCGCTGCCACACCAGAACTACAGAGAAGTACCCATATATTTTAACACAATATGAATAAGTGTACATCAAGCACATTTTTTTATTCACAAGAAAAGAAAAATTACTGATGTTACAAGCCCTCCCGCTACAGGTCCTCAAGAATGGCTTGCGCTGCAAACCTTAATGTAACGTAAAATGTTTAACAGAGAAATACGAGAGCAATCAAGAAGGGCAGGTAATAAATAGACAAAATGTCAACTAAATATCCATGACTGTATTTACACTCTTGCAAGGAACATGACTCAAAACCTCTTCTCAACATCATTGCACGAACAATAAGCCTTTTCACGACTAGTAATTACTAAAAGACTGCTCATGATACATGATTCATTTCGCTCCTCAGTTTAGCTATATCACATAGCCATTCTTTTAGTAGTTAGTTGATGATCCCAGGGTGATAACAGATTCCCTTAAATTGCCTTAGTCGCAAATAATGAGTTGGTTCGTCATAAAAAGCTGAATAAGAATACCTTCACCATAAAAAGTAGAGGCACTTAATCATGGATCAGTTGTATCGCTGAAAAACGGTCCTTAACAGGAAGTTCTTAAAGTGGTCATTTGGGAAATAATTACATAGTTTTGGGACTGTTCAAATTTTAGGGAGCGCGAAATGAAATCCGGTGTTGAAGAAAGGTTAAACTTAACGATAAGTAGAATAGGACCCTAACTTTGGCATCCCAAATCGAATATATACCTTCGAATAAAAATGTAGCCCTTATTTAGACTTATTAAGTGCCATAGAGCACCAATGGCAGTAATGTCGGAAGGAACATTTTGAGTGCGTGTAAATTTTTGTCGTATATTCCTAGTTCCTAAAGGCTTCAATACAGAAAATTTCATAACTGTTTATCGTCAACGCTTATATATGACAAGGGCCAGCCGCTTGCGCTGGGTACGCCACTAATGAGTTACACCCACATTCATCGAGGAATTTTATGACTCTTATTGACTTTCATTCTTAGAATATTCTGCAAAGTAACGGCTAAATCAGTATCATAAATATTCCACTCAATTTGCCTCAATGAAAGAACTGAGAGTTAAATTTAAGTGTTAATGAAATATTTAGAGAATAAACCTGGCTTCGATATCACTAATACTTGAACAATTAGGGTAGGTAATACTACTTCAATATCACGAGTCAATGATTGAAATACGATGGAAATAGACTTAGAGAGTGGTTTTGCACCCAAGCATGTTGGCTAATTCTTTGTATTTTGCCTTTCTTCTAGGATTAGACTGTATCCCATTAGGAAAAGGGACGAAACATTACCCTTCCACGCAGAGTGATTCATAGCCTCCTGGCCTCACGACCCACTGTACTGTTAAGGCGAGGCAACCCGGTCTTCCAGTGCTATCCCTAAGACAACTCTCCTTGAGCGAATCCTTTACCAGGTCAACTAGTTAGGCCCATGCACCCAAGCGGAGGGGGTGCAATTCATCCTTGGCCTGCTCGGGAGTATACGGCTCTCTTTGCTCATATATGGGGTTATAATACAGCCTGCGATTGTTTTTATTATGCTCGGAGACCGAAAGCCATTCTTTGGCTTTCAGCGGTGCGGCAAGGGCGGCCTATTTAGTTCAGAATGGAGAACATTAAGGTCTGGAAGCGAAAGAGGAAAAAGAATGAAAGCTTATTTATTGTAGCACCAACGCTCGTTTCCAAGAAAGGTAGGTTTTCGAATGGGTGACATTTAATCTATCGTATATTCAGAGCGTTTGCCAAAGTTCCCTTATCTCCAGCTTTTGTCTTCAGTTGATGGATTTCACTTACTATGCCGACAAGCTCCGAGGGATGACAAATAATTGGATCAGATTTCAATTGGTAATTTGCAATATTTCATTTCCGAACCACCCAGCAGGACGAAGAAAAGTAAAATTTGGCAAAAAGCAAATGCATGTGTGATTGTAATAAGAAATATATACTAACATATTCCCCTATAGTTCATTAATTAAATAGTTCAACGACAAATTATAGTTACGATTTCAAGGGCAATTATCTAAATCGAACAGAATGATACTCTATGAATACATGCCGATCTATTAGCTCACTTATGAAAAATTAAATGCTACCTGAATAAACAATATATTTTAGATGTGTGGTCCTTCGTTATGCGAATATGTTTAATATCATTCAGTAATGAGCACGTTAATGTACGAATACATATTACTTATATAGATATCAAAACACACCGCCCAAGCACAGATACGATCACAAGCAAAATATATATAAGTACGACGTATGTTGATTATCAAGAATATTCATTGTAAAAGATTAAGTTACAGCAATCCAACAGACTATCACCGATGCTTCCGTGACCCATAATTGTCAAATTGCACTTTTTATTAGTCTAAATTATTCCCATGAAACTTGGTGAAATACTGTTAATTATGCAGACAATCAAATGAAATAGGTGACTGATGTTTGGCTATATTCCGAGGCCGAATAAAATGGCAATGCTCGTTCGCTGGAATTTCACAAATGACGCGTCCTCATTGGTATCAAAATTAATATTTTTGCGATTTTCTATTAACAGTGCTCGCCAAGTCATAAAATTGATTCATTATGGACACTCACGGAAAAACATACATTTCAAGATATCAATAGTAATTCCATTAATAAGGTTAACCGTATAAAATGATTCATGAATATTGCCGAAGCCATATCGCAACGTAAAGTTTAAAATTAGTGCCGAAACTGAAAAAAGACTTATTGTCATTATTATTATCTAAATATAATGGTGCTATGTAATAATTAAAAACTAGAGCCTATGAGACGAGAGAGGCCACACAATGTTTTCTTTTTTTTACGCTGACCAATTTGTTCGTCCCAAGGCATTTTCATGAGTCAAAGAGGTACGGCTCCAGCCGAGAAATTTCGGTTTACTTACCAGTTTCACAGCATTTAAGTCATCATGATTTGTTGAAATCATGGGTAAAGATTAATGCTGAGGATGACGTATTCCATTCCTAAAACCTTCACAGCCATTCGGTTTTTTAAGTGAAACACTTCAAAAACCATTGTGGATTGGGGGTAATTCTTGGAAGCCTAGCGTCATCCGACACCCGACTCCCTGACGGATATTGAAGACGGAGAGAGCCACTGAGGAGACACGAGAGCCTGCTTGTGTATGCTTGTGCGCGCTATGCCTCAGTGCGTATACGTATGTACCTATACCTATAGCCAAGTTAGGAGAGTCCCTTAAGAAAAACGCACTTACTTATCCGACTGTTTGTGTCGTTGCGTGGTTAAGTTTGTACAAGCGTTTCGAGTTAATGCACAATACTATCAAATGAGGGATATAGTGCAATTTCATTTGAATATTTAAGTCCACGCGTATTTCATGTAGTAATCATTAACGTATTCATATTTATATTTTCATAAATATTAATTTAATTATTTATGTTTATTTATAATTAATTATGGAAATTCCCCCCTGCCAGTCATATCCATACTCAGTGTTCCAATTCTGTCGGGCGTCCCGCGATGACCATACCTTTTTTTTAGAGTTATAACTCTGAACCGTCCGATTGACTACGCCACAATATATTTACAAAAATCAGCGGGATGGGAAAGAATATTGCCGGTAACCCAGGGGTGCAACGGCCCATCAACCCTGTTGAGAGTAGTGATCCCAATACAAGTGGTGACCACTTAATGACTACCATACCCCCTCCCCTCCCACCCAACCATTCCATTTCCCCTCTCGGCCCATTTTTCCCCACTCCCGATCCCGCCATCTCCCCATCCCTTAAGACGCTGCCCCACCCTTTCCTCCCCCCTCCCCTCACCCCCTCAGCCTGATCCCCCACCTCCCCATGCTTCACCGCGGACCGCAGAGTCCGGGCGAGAAGTGTGGCTTCAAGAATCCTCCTCTTTCCTCTCCTTACCCTCTCTCCCTTTTTCCTCGGAATGAATTATTGATGGTGCACACACCCCCTCCCACCTAAGTGGCCCTCTTATCCTTTGCGTGCCACGCCCTAGGAAGACTCGGAAGGGGAGACCCTTTGGTCAACGGCCGCCCGAGAGAGAAAGAGAGAGAGTGGGAGGATGATGGTGATGGTTGTGGGCTACGATGCCAAGGTAGCGACTTTGTCGCTAGATCTAGCAACTTTTATGTCTGGCGGCAAAATGTACATTTTAGTTCCTGATGAACAATGAAAATTTCAACTATTATCACGCCTATTGTATTTGCTGGCGAATATTTCAACACATTAGTGTCATCATCAAGGGTAATGATACTAATGTCTTGAGAATGACTTGATAATGGTACTAGTGCGTTGCAACCTTGGCCGGAAAATAAAATAAGTGTGAAATTAGTACAAATATTAAATTGTTCACCGAGAACGTTAGAAATTTTCACAAGGTAGCGCCTCATGTTACCACTTATGTTAGTACTTAACGTAAAACTACTTTTTAAGAAAAAACTTTTATTTAGTGACAAAACTAGCGACGTTTAACCTTTTTTCGTTTGAAAGCAGATTGCACAGCAATATCGTTACTTTTGGTATAAGATTTTTTACTCGTATGCTTAGACCTTGTTCCCATGACACAGCGGAGGGATTACCCATTTATGTTCGCATTTGTTTGAACCTTAGAGGACTCTTAAGAAGTGCATTAAATGGATATTATTAGTATGTATGAGTGGACAACGAAGCAAAAAACTTTAAATAAATAGTTTGAAAATTAATAAAATGCTTATATCAAATGCGCTACTTTCAAAAAGTTCAAAAAAGAACTATAGCACTAACACTTTTTATCGCTTACTGCTGGTGAGTTCAAGATAAACTTGATTATTCATGTGAATATTATATACATTTAGATAAATATATTGATTTTTTACAAGCAATTGATTCAAGTGAAATCATCACGGGTTTTCAACGAGGTCAGGTAATGGTTGAAAAGAAAAACTTTGTTAATTCCACATAAATAGATTTTATTGACGACCTAGGTTTCGTCGCTGAGCGACATCATCAGGTTATTATATCCTGACCTGACCTGATTATATCGCTTAGCGACGAAACCTAGGTCGTCAATAAAATCTATTTATGTGGAACAAACAAAGTTTTCCTTTTCCATTATGAAGGAGTTCCATAAAAATACGCCAGAAACCATTTACTTCGTCAGGTAATGGGCTACCGACGCGACGCGACGTTTCCATAGCTGACCCCACCGTTCCAAATAGTGATGGCGAAGTAAGCCATCGAAACGTCGGCAGCCCATTCTCTGACCTCGTGGAACTGAAGAGGAATATTTTCCGAAAGCAGGATTCCAAAAATAGTGATTGTTTATATTGTACAGTACTTCTCAGAAAATATGTATTTGAGAACCCCTGAAAACCTCTTTCAAATGTGTAATTAGATAAAAACTAGATAATTCTATCATTTTTCATCAAGCAAACATACTAGCAACATTTCGGGTGGAAAAACACTGATGTTGCAGTAATCCACAAGGCTTAATTCACGACTAGTTTCGACGTATTATGTCATTATCAAGTGAAAATGACGTAGTACGTCGAAACTACTCGTTAAATAAGCGTAATACTTGTGGTAACACTGCACCATCAGCGTTTTACCACCATCGTGGAGCAATTTCACCATGTTTACCCTGCATTGTTACTTTATAAAGTGACTTTTGACAGTAAGTTTTGCGAATGAATAAGATTATGATTTGGCAACACTGGTAGTGGGGGAGGGAAGAGGGAGGAAGGAGGGGCAAATCTCAACCACCCTACACTCCCTCCATCCTCTACTCACTCCATCTCCCGCCTCCGGCACCCTCCTCCATACACGCGCGTCCATAGCATTGCGGACCCCCGGGACGGGAGCCCGGCGTCCTCTGTCCACGTCCGTAAAGCACTCCAAGGTTTTTAGTTACCTTCCAACCTGGTCGCAACCGCGGTCTAGTGCGGCCGGAAGCCACTCCGCCCCCTTCTTGGGTCTCAAGGAGTAAACGACGGGCACTCGCCGCTTCGGCAGATCGACTTCATTTGTTATTAGACTGCGGGTTCGGCCGCAGTCACCGCGTCGAAATACGGGAACGCCATATGGAAAGGCAATCCGAAACAAAATCGACCGACGATCGTGGTACGTTACGTCAAATGGAGAGAAGATCGCTCCCCGATCAGTCGGCGTAAATACTACATAACATTAATGACACAAAAAATTTGTTTTAAATTGCTGAAATTCTCAGTAATTAACTAAATATAAATTTCCAGGTCATCAACTGGACTCATTTTTTAAACACCGTATGCTGAAAACGCCTTCACAGCCGAAGTTTTTTAGCGATTCAGTAAATATTACTGCGCTGATTTATTTTCAAAAATGGAGAAAGTGGAGTGGATAAAGCATAAAACTAAATACTTGCTGGCGACAACTAGGCGTTAGAAATTTCTCATTTTTTAAAGAAGTCTTTTTGGAGTGCATAGCCTCACAATTTCCCTCGTAAAATGGCTGGTATATATAGGCAAATATCTCTAAAAGTATGATGGTAAGTAGTTGATATCTTGTAAAAATTGTAAATATGAGATATTTTCTTTATGATGAGGCCAAATTCGTCCAAATTTATGTGAAGTGATATCTCGCTCAAACTACATTCATTGGATGAACCGACGCGCGTTTTACGTAAGAAAAACGACTCAAACAGCTGGTGAATTTATGTATTCCAATACTGGCAGATATATTAAATCAGATTTTTGCTGAGTGAAAAATAGCGGACTCTTTATACTTTAATTTAAAATGAAATATTTTTATTATAATATCTTACCTGTTACAGCTGAAGATGTTCGCTCAGCTACTTGAGAGACTGAGAGCTTCAAATACTCCAAGGCTACATTCAAGACATTTATGACTAAAAAATTAGAGATCATGCCAATTTGGACAGGACACGGACTATTTCAGCCTCGCATGATGTTAAGGTAAGGCCAAAAGGAAGAAATCGGTCAAACATATAGATAATTCGCAAGTTTTCCGCGCACTATTTGTGATATCGATGTTAAAAAAAGCACAAATATTGCCTCGTCGCCCAGAGAAATAATCATATTTCCTCGCAAATCTAGGCTCATATTAAGTGTCCCACTTGTGCTGCTAAATATGTTGAGTCTCATACCACCTATTTGGCAGCTGCCCCTACACCCTTTGCCATACCCTTGAGGACATCATGTACATGATTGAGTATTTGGATACTATGACAGCTTTAGAGGAAGACACAGTAACACACAATAAATTATCATTCACCTCGGAAGCTTGTGAGTTCATTATTATCAACAAAGGAAAAGAAAATATATACATTAATAGAATTTATTTTGCTATCATTATAACCAAAGCACTGGAGAGAATTTTAGGCATGAGAAATTTAGATGGAGCAACAAATAGAGCAACAATGAAGCATGGCTGCTGTTTTATGCTAAGGAGATTATTTATCAACTATGCGCGGACATCAATCGGGATCTGGAGTCGAAACACTCATATTTGAGACGTTACATCTCAATAAAAAATCATCTCATTAAAACGAACTAAACTTCAGATGAAACTTAATTTTTTACTATTCAGAATTATTTGGCATGGCATTAGTTTCAACATTAGTTTAACATTTTGTACCGGGCATTGATCGCAAAAAGTCATGATTTTGGCCGCCGAAAAAGCGGTAGCAAAACTATGAACGCTCATAACTTGCATTCTATGAAGCCATGAATCCATGTGTTTTAGAACATGATAATACGCTTGTATTCCTGATTTATTTGTGGAAACCAAATGCTCTAGATTTAAAATTTATATCAAATTTCGTAATTTGCTTGAAATTCGGCTATTTTCGTAATTCGTATGCATACGAGAAATTGTGAAGTTTCGAGTGCACCGGATAAAAGTGTACACATAGATTATACAAACGAAAACATCATATCTTTTTTTTAATGGTTCAACAGCGATTTTTATATAATCACGTTAATAAGTTAGTAGTAGTATGTTTATATAGAAGCTTTGGGGCATAGAAGCAATGTAATTGAAAATTCCTCATCTTCACTCACGAGAGTCTGAGAAATCTTACTGGCCTTTAAAGGGAATACGAAGCCGGAGATAAAGAGCTAGAGATGCTTTTTAAGCTCACTTTTTTCTGTCTTTGGGATGCATTAATGATTTCGAACGCTCCCTCTTCACCCGCGGCGCTCTCGACCGCAAGTGAAAACCACGGTGGGAATCAATTGCGCTCCACGGAATATCACTCCCGACTTCGTCTCGGGGGCGAAAAGGTAGACCAGTCATCCACGGCGTGGAAGCGATCATTTGCAGGAACGAATGTTAACTCGGTGGAATAATATCTGCGAGAGTACGAGAGAAAGTCCCCGAACGCGGCAAAATCCTTAGGGCAGACGGAGAGATCCCATCTCGAGCTGCAGGCAGGTCAGCCTAGATGGGAGGGTAGCTCACGTACTTATAATAGAAATCATATTTCAATTTTTTTCATTTAACCGGTTACGGTCTAGTGTCACGACATTGCAAACTGTAAACTTTATGAAAAGTGGGTTTACACTGGCAAGTTTATTGCGCAATATACTTGCAGCAAGCAACTTTCGACGTGTATTGCAGGTATCAACGGCTCAACAAGTCCGCTTACAGAACTTTTAAAAGTTTCGGAGAATCGGTAGCAGAAAAGTATTGTCTCCAATGTAAACAGCAACCAATATGGCTCTGCACTAACCTATGAACAATTTTAATGATCAGAGTAAAAGCCCCCGCAAGTTCTAGCGGAAGAAACTTTAGGAAGCTACTCGCCAGTTTAAACCCACCATGAAGCACCAATAGCCAAACTCTAAAAACTTTTTCAGCAATAATAAGCAGTTGACATTTTTCTTAAATCTTCATAAATATAACATTTCAAATAAAGATAAATAAATTCAAGAGACTTAATGAATGGAGTTAAAAATGGGAGTTTTTAAAAATATACACCAATTATAAATCAATTGTCGCAAAAATTTACTTTCATGGGCTTTCATTTTACAAATATATTTGTTACAATTTAGTTATGCTCGTTTTTACACAACGGGGGCTGCTATAAATGAAAATGTTATTAAGAAGCAGAAAACGTCACCGATCAAAACAAAACCTAAGAAATGATTTTGTCTGTTACGACATAGTCACAGCACAGGAATAAAATCGTTTACAAAATGAAAATTAGTCAAAATAAAATTCTATCGCTTTGACACCTGAAGTGCATCCTTGTTCGAATTTATAAATATTTTTGTAATGATTTCGTAGTCAAATTAACTCCGCCCCTAATGGCTTAAGCAGCAGTAAGACGCATGATGTCAATATAGCAACATTAATGGCGCAAAAACTTTGTTTCTTTTTACTGAAATTCTCAGTAATTAACTGAATATACTTATAGAAGGCTTTAACTGAATTATTTGTTTAACGCCGTACGCTAATAGCAAGAATATATAATTGGGAGTATTTCATATCTTCAATTCCTGGATTTCGACCCTAGGTGGGGGAGTGGGGCATTCATGTCTCATTCCGCCCAAGTAAAATAAAGAAAAATACAAATACAATTCGATTCCTTCTTACATTTTGCGGTGACTATGCAAGGAAATTTCGTGATGATAGAACAACACTGCAGTAAAGATACTCCAGACGTTCCTAAACCAACTCATCTCGACTCCAATCCATGGGAAACCTGATTCGTCATTATTTACACACGGGAATAGATACGCTGATGAATAATGAGACCGCTCGCTAGCGTATGAACTCATTGTTCGAGGGATGCGAAGAATGATGCACGTCGTCGGTAAGTCACGATGAGATGGGCGTATTCCTACGGGTGAATTACATAGATTAAGGAATTGAGGACATCCCCGTGACTTAGCAGATATAGGCTCGGTGCGAGCAGGCAGGCGATTAAGGGATGCAAAGAAGAATTACGCAAGATGTTAGGCAGCCGCAGCTTCTCAATATAAAACATATAGCCACTATAACTTCATAGTAATTATCATTCCCCAATGAATTCTCACCAGAAAGTACAAAAAATCCATTCTGTTGACGGCACACGCCAGGTAACGAAGGCCAGGACTACAACCTAAAATAGCTTGGCTTCCTTCGTACCTTATTGTGTATGAGATTTGAAATACGAGAGATTTTATCATTATCTATATCAAGAATTGCTTGATTAGTCGGAAATTAAAAAATAAAAGTATATCGAGTATACATTTCAACGGCAACATGAAATGTTACAAGGAAAAATGGAAAGGAAAGGAAAAATGTTACAGAAACAAATTGTGACTAATATTTAATTCATATATTTCACGGAGCTATTATTCTTTTGGAAACTTTGGAAATATATACTCTTAAAGCGGTATATTTAATTATACAAGCATAAATATTTATAGATTAGTTTTACTTCAAATAAAACTTTTTAAACTATTTAAATAATAGATGGAAAGGTAAACAAATTATTAAAAATCTTAAGCCATTACTGATATATTCCCACAATAAACAGGGCAGAACAATATCATTGTGTGCAGAATAATTCAGATGAATTAAAATTATGACCAATTCGTTTTTTATGCATGCAAATTGTCACAGTTGAGAAAGGATTGTCGAAGAATTCACAGGAAAGTCAGGTAGAAAGATTCACTGCAAAGAGGGAGTAAATTATAAGCTTGACTGTGTACTTTCTTCGAAGGACATGAAATACACTCTGCACGGCGAACGGGAATCGCTACTTATAATGATCACTCTTTGCCTACTATTCCATGCGCTTTCTGGGGGATGATAAACACCGATTGTATTTCCCATGATAGCCCACGTCTGGATCTTACGGGAGAACGCACGGACGTTAAAATGCACGCGGCAGGCACTTCGCAACTACTCTTGCATCCAAGAGAAAGAGAGTGGATGGGGGCCATGGTGAGAGGAGGCTGAGTTCGAGATAGGTTCATCCGATAAGGGCATCCAACGCATCGCTACCAGATCCCCTTTTCTTACCTCCGCAGCTCATCCGTGAAAAGGCATCGAGTCATCTCATCGGCATAGAATATTAGGTGGAATTCATATGAAACTTATATTCAAAGACTTAGACAGTCCTCTCTTCCCTTCTTCTCCCCTTTAAAAATGATCACTTACCATCAACGAGCTTCCTCGGCTGAAGTCGTGGGGGTTTAGAAAAGCGAAGTCACCGGGAAAGTGGTTTCATCGGAGCAGCTGCTTTGATTGATACCAGATTTGCTTGAGAGCGATTTAAGGCATACGTGAGCGCCAGGGGCGATTTCTCGATCATGCGAAGTAAAGTCGTGCAGCTCTTTTCTCGCCGTTTTTGGTCGGGATGCATATTCTTTGTTGTTAATGGCTTGACTAACCTATTATTTGTGTGTTGAACAATTAAGAACCTTCAAATTCAGTTGAACAGAAGCAAATATAAATTTAAATAATTTTTTTCGGAAGTTTATGGTGACGTTGCGTGAGATTTCAAAATTATGAATTAATAAAATTATGGGCAAAATTCCAAAAAAAGATAAAACTATTGGGAAAAATTGTGCATCTTTTTATCTATTCCTAATAAATCTTAAAGGTCCACAAAAACCGTACGGACGTAAAAGTCATAATTACCAGTTTAAACATACCAAAGTTTTGATTTTTTCCAGATCTTTCAAGGTGGAAAAGTACTGAATATTTCAACATTATTTTGTTTTCCACATGTGCAGTTGCAGCATTACTTGAAAAAAAAAACATTTTCAGAACTGAATTGACTTAAGTATGAAACTTGCAGTTATAAAGAATATTGTAATTTATGCAAAAATTTAGGGATTGCGAAAAAACTTGCACTTTTGTATCCAAGTTTTTCCGCCGCGTCGTTCCATCTTCTGTTCCAGAATATAGAACCAGAAGATGGATCCAGAAGATGGAACGACGCGGCGGAAAACCCGAAAAACGGAAGAATCATTATTCATTTAAGCCCCGCGGAAACCTACGTCTTAACTTAAAACCTTGATACAAAACCATCTTTTTCAGCACTTTGGTTGATATAAATGTGTAATTAATGTTTTTGTACCAAATATTAATCAAGGGCCCAATAACGATCTATTAATTGTGTATCTGAGAGAACTTAATAATTCTTTAAGATTTTGAGAGAATAAACGGAAAAAAAATTTAAATTGTGTGTTAATATTAATTTTTCATCAAAGTGATATCATGTGAATTTATGAATTAAGTACAGGACCAGAGGATTCATATTGGTGTCACAATTATTCATAAAATGGACAAATTATAATGCAAAGATATGTTTTTGATGAAATAATTAAAAAACGATGAAAAAACTTCAGTAAGAATCGCTAAAGAGTCATAGACAACGTGTAAGTCTAATACAATTAAAAATTGCAATTATAAAGACTCTCTGGTTAAAAAGAAGTACATTCTTTTAGGCCCGTACTACCTTTGTAGAAACAAAAAATGTGACAGCATAGAAGAGATAAATCCCAAGAAAAATTTCCAGGAAATGATTTTCAATTGCTAGAAAATTACGTGATCCGAGCAAAAGAATTTAATTTCATTGATGTACATTTGTGTACACAATTTGAAGTTCTTATAATCATAGAAGTTTCCGAATTCACATTGATAGCAGGAGGTATGTATGGCAGGCGTGTCCAATGTCATTCTTACGTTTCATTTGATAAAGTGGAGTGAAATTGATGAGGAAAAACGCCAGTGACATGAATTATGACATGATATGAATTATGCGATCATTAATCACAAGGTTCCTGGTAAGTGCGATCAACCACAACACTCAAGATGAGATGAGGTTATTCGATAAATAGTTAGAAGATATGTCATCCATTTTTTTATAACTTTTTTCTTTCAAGAATGTTTCCTTGACTAATCCACATCCATGACAACCACAGAGGATTCATGCATCCCATGAAGTATATAGGGATGCTAACTGTTTAAAACAATTTTCTCAGAATTGAAACTAATCTCTTATACATTCATGTGGCTGTATTTATGCAATATTGCATCGAATCACATATTAAAAACTAAATATTAGCTCTCGATAGATTTAAAATATTCTTTCTAAGACTACTGCATTTTGGCGTGCAAGTATCCATCATGTTTAGCATAAGGTTTTCGAGCGATCGCTTTAATATTACTTAAATAACTCACATCGTTTCATTAATTAACGCTACAATAGCTCAAATAAGAAATGGCAATAAGGATGTATGCCGAAGAGTAAAAATACAGTTGTTTTTGGAAGATTAATCTTATTTTATAAAGAGCAAAACAATTTATTTTCAATAGTAAATTCGATACGTTATTGCATAAAAACCTTATACGCGTATACGAGATTAGTTATTCACAGTTCCGGGAAAAGAGTTTTATAACCATGAGTATCCCCATATCTTTCACGGGATGTATGACCATATGGCTTCTCATTGAAGTGAAATAAACAAGTAAATATTCCTTTAAGAAAAAAATGGCAACAGAATGGATGTGATATCACTTTACTAATTATTGATTATCCTCGCATTATCATGAGTGCTCGGGTTGACCACACTTACTCAGTATGTTATGATAAATGATCGCATATTTCATGTTATTTGATAATTGATCAACTCAATGAGAATTTGATTTTAAACATATTTTCCCAGAACTGCAATTAATCTCGCATGAGCTTACTTTTATTCAATAATTCGTCAAATACCAAATTCAAAATTTAATATTAGCTCTCGATGAAATTGGAACAATTTTCCAAAGACTACTGCATTTAGGATCTGGAGTATCCATCATTTTTGACATAAGGTCTGCAAGCTATTGTGACGTTACCGAGATTAAACACCTGACGCACAGCTATTACTTAAATAACTCAAGTCATTTCATGAATTAACGTCACATTAATGTGATCCCAAAAGGAATGAAATTGGGACGAGAAATTCAGTCGTTAAAGTCTCTCGCCGCCCAAACAAAAGAAGCAAGTTTATAAAAGTGATCCCAACCCCTTGGGGCCATTTTATTAGCCCCCAGACGAGCGGGGGGGGACACAGAGTAGTGATATATTTTTCATCATATATATGAGTTATCACCGCGGTCACGAAAAAATAAATGTAGCATGTAAACTTCATCCATCTCAGCGTGTGGACTCATTAAAAAATATCACGCAAACTCGTCAGGTCTATTAATGAAAAGAAACGCAACACCTTTAAAGCTCAAGAATACCACCCCAATCTCCTCGAGGGGACTTTTGCCTCCTCCTCTCAATAGGATGACAAGCGGAAAAGCGCTCTCGCTTAACCGTCTCCGCTCTCAACGTTTAAAATGCTCTTCTTTCGTCCCACCTCACCCTCCTCCTTCCCAAACCTCCTCTTACCTCTCCCCCACCCTCATGGACGGGAAAGCAAAGGAGGAGAAATAAATATCGTTCTGTGGTTGCTGTAGCCTCGAGGCGCCATGGCGCTCCGCTATCCAACCCGTCCCTTATTGAGTTTATTGCCTCACAATGAAGTGTGCCGTGAAAAATGATGGGGGAGGGTCGGCCACTGTGGGTAGTGGGTAGAGGGAGATGGCAACAGTAGGGAGGGGAGAATGAGGGCCACCGCTTAACGCGCAACTGCACACACACAGACAACACTCGCACAAAAGGCGGGGGCCGGATCGGGAGTGGATCATAAAAGGAGTGACCATTGGATTGGACCTCCCCCTCCCCCCGCCCGGGGCGGACGCCGGCAGAATTGGCCCCGCGTTCGCCCTGTCCCCTCCCCCGTGATGGGTTTTTCATGAGCCCAACCCGGCCCTCTCTCTCCCTCAAATGGACCGTGTTCCAATTCAGGTATACCACCCCGGTATATACCACACGGGGCTATCAGTACGCGTTTGAATAACCCTAACGCAAAGGTCACGACTAACGCCAGAACGAAGATGCTGGCGAATACGTCCAAATAACTAGCGGCGAAAACCTTAACCATTAACCCTTGTATCTTAAGCGAATTTACTCGTTGAGGAGAGGTTCGAAATAACGTGTTCCACAGTGAAAAATGTGAGTTCCGTGCAAGCTCCACAGAGTATTTCTCAGTGATAATCAGAGTATGTCTGTATATACACCTAGGTAGATTCATGGGTTAGATAAATGGGTTGGTTTTTTGGTGGAGATCTCTAGGCAGGGCACCCAAGACCTGTTGGTCCATTGTGATGTCCACCTTCTGGGGTTCAGGCGCTGAAGATCCGCGCTATACGCTAGTCAGGATGTCTTCAACGACTAAATTCCCTATGGACTTCGGTTCTGGAAAAAGTAGCGACATCGAGTCCATGTAATTGCTGTGTTCACCCATTAGGTAAGATGTGGTTTACTCATCCCTTCATCTACAGCTCAGTATGTTTTCAATACCCATGGCGGTTAGATGCCTCTTTATACCGTAATGGCCAGTTAACAGCCATACTATAGGTTCATAGGCTAAAGCACTCAGCGTGAATTCGGGTGATCTGAGTTTGAATCCCAGTCCAAGCGAATTTAGAATCCACCATGAATATCACCCACTCTCACGAGTGACTGTGGCCATTACCTTAGAAGCTGCGGTTAAACTGTTAATTAGCAATTTAATTAGACATAGAAACTATTATTGGCCTCGTTAGAATATTTTAACATTTTTCAAGCTCAAATATAATCCTTAGACACCAAAAATGCCATATTCTTCCAATAAAATAGCTTCTTCGGTCCACGATGATGTTGAAGGCATATGATTATAGGGATTATGTTTATACTTTGGACTCCGGTTATTGAGTAGTATTTAAGGAAGAAAACGACAGACTTTTGACGACTTCAATGGTGATGATGGAAATTTAACAATTAAATATGTTTATAGCCAGTATATTTGTTAAGACTGAATGCCATGATAAGAATGCTTATAATAAAAGTTACTTAACATTCCCAATTGATTAGGGTTCACCAAAAACGCGTAATTTTGAGCAGTTATACGATTTTATATTTTCAGGCTTTGGATCAGTAAGCGGAATCAGCATGAGAGTATAATAATTTTTATTATATTTCCTTTCGTTTGTCGTTCGTACCGAATTTGTTCGCCCAGTATTTATAATTGAATTATGAAGAAGAAACAAAGACCGCAAGTGATTAAAATTACCTTAATACCTGTATTTCCTTACAGTAATTTGCGAACAGACAGGCAGAAAAAGAAACTTTACATTTTATATTAATAAAATAATGGTAACTAACAATTATCAAGGTATCACCCTGAATTTTCCTGAATTTCAAAAACCGTGCCGAAAACCCGACATAATATGGTTTAATTAAGGTTCAAAATGTAATGTACCAAATTTTATGTTTTAGTAATGACATATAGCAAAATAGCAGTGTCACGCTGAGTTAGAGATTTGAAAATAACATATTTTCATACATATATACGTATTTTTCGCCAAAATATTGAAATCTGCACCCAAAACTCGAGTCATAACATGCTTTAATGAAGGCAAAAAATATAAAATATAATTATTGTATTTTTCCACTACTGCATGTCAGGTGATTTTCACCGCATAAATAGCTGTAGGTACTTCATTAAAATGTGGTCCTAGAATTTTTTCACCATACTTAGAAAGTTATAAAAGTGTGCACACAATGACTTACGATTACCACTACAGCCACTTTAACATCCTGCTTCGCACAGGATACTCCCACCGTGTTACGTTACCACTATACGCTCGATAATCTCCATCGTTGATTGGAGCGCGGCCTTGGTCACTCCCCTCGGCCGGAGAGACCCTTCCGAAACTGCCGATGGAGAAGCGTCCAGCGCTCCCGATTTTTCTGAAGGGCGTCTCCCCTTTCTCGCCCTTCGGTGGCCGCGTGGGTCAGGCGTTAGAATTCACGACGGCGCCAGGGCGAGGGAAAGGCTGAGGACTCCTTTGGCCCGGCAATCAAGAACGGGATCATTAATGTCCATTTAAATCACCGGAGCATCGGCCTCGCCTCCATCCCCATGCATCAATGCCTCGTTAGGAAATGGATCGGATGACTATGCTTCGCTTTTGTCAATTCAAACCCCCACGCAGGTACTTTTCTGGGGGTGCTAGACCGCCGAATGGCAATCCAATGAAATTTAAGGAGCAGTCCAAGGTCAGCGTAATTTATATTACTATTTGAGGAGCGTTTCTTAAAGTTACTGCTCCATTTTCTTGCCCGTGTTTCGCAAGTACAGAGCTGGGTGAGGTATAAGTGATACAATGCGTCTTCCTGGTTTGCATTTTATGATACTAACTCCCGTAAGTATTCTACTTTATTGACGATCTGTTACACAGAACTCGCAGCGATGAGCTATTAACACGTCTTAGTATTGGAGCAGAACTAATATATTTCGTAAGGAACAGTTTTCTAGGAGTATCAAAGGCCGTGTTCCGATCCACATTATGGCGTTCAAGCCATACTTTATTTTCCCAGTTTCAGGAAGTGACGTCACAATTTCAACCTTTGGACCAAATTTACGACCGCTAAGGAGCTGGTGCGAGCTAGTAAGAGAAAAGGTTTACTAGCTGACCGTAACAGTCGTACTTATCCATCTTGGAGTCCGCTATGGCAAGGGTTGCATACTTCGTGAGACGCCATGAGGGCAACTTTGAATGCATATATTAACTAATTTGCCATTATTATGCATAATAACTGTTATTATGCTCGTTCGTGGCCTAAAAAACTTTTCTAGTAAAATTTCATTCCATGACGTTTTCACGAGAGGTGCCAAGGTGATGGCTGGCGTCACTTGTTTGACGTATTTTTTTACTACATGTACGTACAAGTGCAAGTGTTCCGTTCCACTTCGCAAGTACGACCCAGGCTCGTACTGAATGTAGTATATGGTATGTACTAAGGGGGTATACCTGAATATACTTGAAGGAGGGAGGAAAACAAATTTCACCTAGAGAGTTAACTAGGTGTTATTTTGAAGTAGCAATTAGTTGAAAAATAAAATATCTCCAGGCAACATTTCTCAAGATTTTTCCCTTTGGCACTATCGTCACTTTAAACATAGTTGATCCTCACTAAGGGATACGCGAATCAATACCACATGTCACTAAAGAGTTCACTCCTTACATCGCTATAAATTCTCCGTCGCCAACATCTGGGGTTGACACTCTTTCTTCATGTCCCGCATTGTGGAAATATGCATTATAATTTTTTTTTATTATTTAGAGAAGCAATTCTTGTTCATAATTACGCTTTAAAAATCACCGTGATATTTGATTCAAAATTATCGGATCCATATAAACAATCAGTAGATGCGATTCCGAATTTATTAACCATGCTGACGAATGTAACTGAATGGCTGTCAAATTTCAACGACGTCCCTCAAAGCTCTTAAAAATCTAAACACGCCTCCGGTAGATATGAATCACCGTATACCAACCGTAACTTGAAGGAGACAGGGAAAGGAAACAGTTTCTTAGTAGCAAAAGTGAGACTTGGTACAGTTTAGGGTAGGTAAACGCAATCTGCTACTTTTTTATCTCAAAGATAATTCTTAATTAGAGGTTGTCACAATAGTACCGGTTTCCGATGTAGAGAGCATTTTTCCTTTTTTTTAATATAATAAAAATCTATTCCAAAAATAAAAATAATTATTTAGGTTATCGTTGCTCAAAATGAATTAATAATAATAATAATAAGTATATTATTATGTCAAAATGTATTCACTTCATTCAAAAAAATAATGTCATAAGATCAAGAACGCTAGCGCGATTCAATATAGTACGAGCTACGGGTGCCCAATGGTAAGTGGTATTCGCTGTAAACTCGAATGACTTGAATCCACCATTTTAATGTTCAAAAATATAACCACATTGTCATTCAACGAAACGCTTAAATTGACAAATAAGTTTTCACATACACATTGCTCACCTAAAGCTATGATTTTACGTTATATCCACTAATTATTGACTATGATACCCAAAAATTAGTTGACTGCACGAATCAAATTAATTGGTACATAATTCCAAAACTTTGGCTAAAAGGAAAAGTATAATATCGCAGAAGAAGAATAAAACTAGCCGCAATCGTCTTATGTGCCCTGAGGGTTTTCATCTTCAAAGAGGGAAGTAAGCGCTAACTAATGCTCGCTCAAACTCATATGCACGTAGCCGAGAAACGATCTGAATCGTTACTTAATAGCTGGTCTTTTTAAACCAACTTTCAGCTAAGGCAATAAAGAAAGTAATTTTTATCAAAACTTCCGCCAAGGAAAGAAATCATACTCAGGTGTTCGTCTTTTAATGGCTATCGTGCCCCCACGACACGGCATCTTTGAGCCAGCAAAATAGCCTGCGGTCAGATTTTATATCCTTTTTCTAACGAAACGCCCACCATTCCTCCTTTCTCAATCATCTTCACTCTACACCTTTCTCTCTCATCCATTCCGAAAGATAAAAAGTTCATTAAGCGCTCCTTTTCAACCAATAGATCATAAAAATAATTAAAAGGAAGATCATAAATAGTTTCAGGAAGCAAATTTGCGGGTCAAATTTTAATCTGCATTGACTTGACGAATAATATTCAAGAGGCTAGCGACCGAAGACCGATTTTGAACCGTACTTTACATAAAATACTGGAGAGACGAGGTTAAGTCGAACTTTAGCTTCACAATTCAAAAGAAATTTAAGTATATTGGAATGTTGAACCTCAGTAAGAATTTAAATTAGAAGCAACGATAAAAAGAAACCAGGAGAAGTCAGTAATAAAAATTCCAAAATTCTTCCCCAAAAACTGAAAACACATTAAAGGGTGTTCACAGGAGCAAACCGTCTAAGAAAGACAGTAAACTAAAAATAAAACTAAAGCTATTTTTATAGCGTTAAGATCTCAATCTGTGGGAGACCACATTAGACCACGTGCCAAAATCAGCATGAATGGTACCCCATTGTGGACTGGCTATTTTCGCTGACTTCAGTCGTAATAAGCGACTCAGTGATAGGCATAATTTACAAATTCATCCTTACATGGATTTTATTCTAAGAACTAGAAGAATCTCTTGATCGGCAGGAGTGTTTGCAGCCAAAGACACCCGTCGTGTATCTTTCGTAAGCCATTAGGATTGTGAGATAAAAATAATCGTGTCCAGTATCATAGTATACAGGCATACGGAAGCATACGGGAGCTTGGTCATTCCGGTACCGGTTTCGTCCCGTAAATGTACATGAAATCGTCACCGGACTGAATTTTTTAAAAATAGGCCCATTGATTTTAATGTCAATTAATTGAAATGATTTTTACAGGAAAAAAGGAGAAATGTGTCTGATGCGTTGAGTAGAGGTGATGTAATTTCCATCTTGACTAACTTTTTCCGAAAGATAATCTCGAATGATCATAATTATAGTAATTATTACAGCAGTAACTTTTAATTCTAAAATCAAGAATGCACACTTTTTTAAACGTGGTGAACTAACCTGACAATGATAGGCATTTGTAAGTGAATACCCGATGTTACAGCAATTTGATCCAAAAGGAACGAATTTGACTTCCATAAAAAACAATTTTTCAAAAATGGTCTTATTTAAAAATGCACTAAAAATTAAAATATAAAAATGCGCTAAAAAGTATACAATAAATTTTAGATTGAAATTTACATAGTTAAGAGACCATCTATTCCAAATTTAGAAATAAAAGTTGAAAGTGAAAATAAATATTTATTTACTTTATCTGGGCAATTCGTCGATGATTATGAGGAAAGTACGTTAATCTTACGTCTAATTGATCATCTAGTTGATCATCATGATTATAAGACCAGGATGCAAAGTAGTTTACTATGTTGAATTTGAGCATGCAAAGTAATTTACTAAGTTGAATTTGAGCACCCTGGTCTTATAATCATTATGATCAACAAGATGATCAATTAGACGTACGATTATACGTTCTTGCTAATAATTATCGTCGAATTGCACAGATAAAGTAAACAAATATTCATTTTCACTTTCAACTTTAATATATTTACAAATTTGGAATAGAAGGTCTCTTAACTTTGTAAATTTCAATATAAAATTCTACTTTTTTCTACTTTTTAGTGCATTTTTATTATTTACTTTTTAGTGAATTTTGAAATAAGACCAGTTTTTAAAAAGGTTTTTAATTAATTTTATTTTCTACTTTTTAATCTTCACACTTTTATTAATTTAACAATCATTGAAATTTTCTTTAGCTTTTTTAAATTCCGCTACTACTCCTGTCCCAGATCAAAATAAAAAATATTTAATTAAATTAAATCTGAAAACGTGAAAATTTGGAAAAAAAAATTACCAAGATTCTATCATCAAAATTCAACATTTTTGCAAAATTTGGGACAGATTGAACAACGTGAAGGGGTTCAAAAATTGGGTAATAGATACGCTAATAAACTCACGAACTAAGTTGAAACAAGACCAGTAAAAAAATCTTAATAGAAACAGTATCTACTTGTTATACAGAGCTACCAATTGCAAACAGAAATATATTTCCCCAAGGACTGTTGGTCAACCATTTAGGGTCAACATCATGTTTTGCTTCTACGTGCAATTTCGTCAATATGTCTTCAATTGGCGTCCCTTAAGCCGGTGTTTCTCGGCAACTTTTTTCGTATAATAATTTATGAAAATAGTCAGAATCGTCCTGCACATGCCCGTGCCAATAATATCTGTGAATTTCTGTTAGTCAGGTAACTCGGTGAATTCTTGACGAAACGCTAATACCGGTTGGATTTTCTGCGCGCATGCTCTTCGACCACTCCCCTGCCAAGGACTACTTTGGCTACTTAAGAAGAAAACATGATTGAATTCCGCGATTTTTACCACCAGTTGCAATAAGGTGAGAAGTAAAGTATCACTCACATCATACATTTGAGCGAATCATATAAGCAGAAGCAGAATTATTGTGCAAACATCTTTTGTCAAACCATCTGGTGTGAAAAATCAATAAATCACGAATTATTATAAGGGAACTACTACGTTAGTATTTCTATGCGCATTATCGTGAGCCAGTCAGCTTGTTCATGCTATGTATTCCATTAATACTGCAGGCTGTAATTATTTCCTCGTAATCAAAATATTTGCGCTGCCGGATTCTGAGGAAATTTCTTTGCTAATCCTCTTTTCGTTCCGATTATACACTACAGGTTTCATTGCAACCAAGAATTCTCTTTCAGGCCGTCAGACGATCAGCGTAAAATTCGTGAAATTTTCCTGCTCGTGTGACATCGAGGCATGCACGTTCTTGAAACTAGTTTCATGAATATGGATTTGACAAAAACATTTACGAAAAACATTTCCATAGGACGAGGGCTTTACAAGAGTTCCAGCGCTCACTTCTATTCACAACTCCTCTCACAACAGACCTTAACACGCTCCTTTTCTTCCGCAGCGACGGTGGTCATTAGAGCCTGCCGTCTAAGTGTAACACTTGCTAATTCACCGCAGACACCTCCGAAGCAAAGAGTGGGTGGGTGTGGAAAAGGTGGGTTTTGAGAGGAATTGCACGGAGAGGCACGGAGTGTTTGAGGCGAACGTGGCTTCAGCCTCAGGTAAAGGAAGTTTGAGGGAGATTTTTTTCCCGAGTCATTATGGAGACCGTGCGTAACAAGTAATTTTTAAAATTTAGATTTTTTTATAAAAGCATGGAATAAATATGGTAAATCAAATTACGCAATCACTTGGTTTCATTTGGCTCAACTGCTCAATTACTAGGCCAGCATACTTCAAGTCTTTAACTAACTTTGCTGTTCACACCGTACACTGGAAATGCCTTTGTAACTGTTGTTTCTGCAAATTTTATAGAAATTAATACGGCAAGTATTACTTTCTCTAAAATTACAGAAATACAGCATTAGAAATAGCTGAGATAGCGTATGAACTACCCATCGTAACATTTATAGTGTGATCTTCACGTCAAAACTTATGCATAATTCAAATAATGTGTCCCCGGAGTCATACGGAGTAGTAACATATCCCACTTAAAGCGGCGTTTATTTTTTGACAAATGTATCGAAAAGTATTAGTGAGTAGATTATATTTTTTTAATAATTCGAAAGGGGATATCTATTTCTTCATAATGATTATAAATTCAGTGAGATTTATGAGGTATGAAATATCACTCAACTTATACAACGGATAAAAGGGGGGTCATAAGAACCAAAATAAATGCGTTTGCAATTTCATCTTTTGATCATTCCAATTGGTATTGATGAGAGACAGAAAGACGAAAAAATTTGTCGTGGCACATTCTATTACACTTTAAAGAAAGGAAGCTTCAGTATACAGCCTTTATCATTGATGCTAATATTAGGCCAAAAAGTATGTATCTTATACCCTTCAATTAATTTTTATTTACTATAATAAATGTTTCATAAGTCCTTGTGTGTACAACGTCACAAACGTGTGTAAATTAATAATGGGCTTAATAAAATATCTGGTGTCCGATCTTCAATCGGATTGTGATTTTTCATTACGCAAATTCATGAAGAAATCAGATGAGCTGTGGAAATAAATTTTTCACAAGTTCACCAATCGCATCATTTCTCCGGTATGCGTTAAACCTTTCAGTAAAAAACTTACAACGGCTGTAACCATTGAGATAATTTTGTAAAGGGAGTAAAAAACACCAAAATAGGGAGGATGAACATAAATTTATATAGCTCTAGAGCAAGCAGTAAGTCTAAGCCATAAATTACCATATAAATAATTCAAAATAGTTAGAAAAATAAAATTTCTCGCACAATTTAGTGTTTCATAGTCTTGTTTGCATCATATAATATTTTAATGTCATAAAATAAAATATTCTCCCTAGCAATCCCCATTGGATTCCATTCCTTTCATGATTGGGCCCGGTAATTTTTTTGGCCTAAAACTAAAGCTCTGAACGAATTTTTCGGAAGATGACAATGATTTTCTCGTGCCTAAAACCTTCAAAATATCAATATATCAATGTCTCATCTAATCGTTAAGATACGTTTCCGAGATATATTAGATATAGAATTAAGCCATTAAGTGCATGATTGGCGTAAGTCAAATTTGACATATTTTGTCAAATTAGACTTAAGGAAGTATTAACGTTTTCGCTAAAAAAATTTAATTTAATACCAGTTGCTTTAAGTCATCAAAAATGAATTTAGAGTTCCTTATTCATCTTAGATACCATTTCAATAATTTTTAAAGCCCGCTAAAAAGAAATTCGGTAGTTCAAATTTCGAGTAATTTTACATTGGCCATGTGCGCATTATGGGCTCGTTTATTTTTACTTTATTCAGCTATTAACCTAACGACTCGAAGATAAAACCAATTGAGGAATTAAAGTTTTTTTTAATCTAGTCAAAATTTGAATAATTATAGGCCAATAACAAACAATGTGCAATGATTTTAAAAGACTTGGTTTTCTGGACAATATTTCGCCAGCGGTCCAGCTGGCTTCTTCAGGTCCGCTGAGGGTCATCGGACCTGAAGAACATCTCTCAACAAACTGATATGACATAATGACAATATTGGCATAATTCTTTTAACTGAAGAATTCAGTCAAAGTAATTATGGCAATATTGTTTAAATAACTAAATTCGGAATTCAAATGCATCAATTATTGATTTATACTACTTCTGAAGTAGTTTTAATGGGTATTAAGGAGATATATTAGATTCTTGTGAAGTCTTTTCGATAATTTTTATCTTCCTAAGTTGTGGACTTTCTTGAAACTCCTCAAAATTGATAATACTAGCTAAAATATAAAAAAATTAACCCCCAGTGCTTCTTCAAAGTGTAAAAACGCGGAAGCAAGACTCACACCACTCATGCACTAAGCAAAAAACAGGTAGAAGAATGCTTCTGCCAGCCTACAAAAAACTATGAACATAATAAACTGACTAGCACCACTTTTGCTCTTAACGGCTCAATTATTACACGTTTAAGAGGTTAATATATGCAGTAATCAACACTGCATAGGAGAATTAAAATCACTTTAAAAGGTTACACTTTATTTTTCACCACAACTTGATTATTAACTACACGTTACCAGGAATGCCTTTTTTAAGTTAATTTTTTTAACATCTTAAGGCAAGGCGCAATTTTTTTAATCTTGCCTCAGGTACCTACTAAAATGGTCCTGAGCGGCTTTGAGGAAAGAGAGAAATAAAAATAGAAAAAAATAAATGAAATGATGAACCAAAATGGAGGGAAGGGGGACATCGAGATTGTTCCCGTACGTGGGGGCCCCCTCCCACTTCTGCTTTCCATTGTCCGCCGTCCCACGCCTTCCCTGCCTCCCCCAGACTGAGAGAGAAACATTCCCCCCCCCCGACTCCCCTCCCCCATCCTCCTCCCTGCTTTAACTAACACCACCGCGCACAGTCGAGCCCCTCCTACTCGCACACCTGTTCCTCCGGTCGCGCCTATGCCCGCATTCCGTCGACGACCCATTCATGAATTTGAGTGCGTCTAGCGGGGGGTCAAGCATCAACCCCCGGGCATCGTCCAAGGAACCGCGGGGCTGACGCGGGCGCTGCAAAAGCGTCATTTCCTGCCCCCGATCGAACCCATCTGGTTCCGAAAAATAAAAATTATTTCTTCGAGAGAAACCCTTTCGGTCGCACATCGGAAACACACAAGCGTGTCCATCACAGCAAGACGAAATTTAAGCGACCATCTTCTTCCCTTCCCCTCACCCCCCGTAAGGTGCTTGACCTTTTTTCCCGCCATTATTTTTATACTCGCGTAGGTTTATATATTTTTTCTTTCTTTCTCCGTCTTCTACGGAATCTCGTCCACGGCTTTCTTTCTCCCTCTCCCATCCGGTCCACACCTCTATTACCTAATGGCAGGATCAGAAAACTATTGTGCGTACCGACGTAGTCTGCCTACACGCATTCACGATTCGCTATCGTAACTCTTACAGCTCTAGATTGTGTAAGTATGGTCAACGCCTGTTCTCGACCGATGCCGAGAACCGAGGCTTTTAGCGCACAACTGACTAGCGCTGAAATATATGGAGTTAACGTATAGCTGCGCAGAATTTTTTGTTATAGGTAGTTGTTGTCAATATGCCTCATTGGAGTGAATTCACGTATTCAACGCAAGCGAAAACGTGGACAAGGCATTATCCGCATTCATCTGTGTCAAAAAATGAAAAAGCACTGAGGAAATACATACTTAAAGGATACCCTGAGTTGACTGGATTCGGGGGAGCAATGCCCGCTTTCGTAGGGCTTCGTTTTCACGAGAAATGCCTAGGTGACGGCTGCCGTCGCTTATTTGTTTGGCGTATTTTTCGATCACATGTGCTTACCAGCGGTAATAGACCGTCCCACATCTCAAGTATGGCCAAGACTCATGCTGAATGTAGCACGTGGTTAATACTTAAGTCGTATGGATAACATTATCACAGAAAACACTTGGTGAATTTCCACACAAAGTTTATTCAAATGAACTCCTTTTTTTTGATAGTGGCAAATGTCGGTTGAATAAAATCTGCGTGAAAATCTGCAGTGTTTTCTGTGATAACGTCATCTGTCACCTATTTCCACAAATTGTAGTCTGATATTTAAAAAAAATGGCGAAGAAGTATACCTGAATTGGGATACGGCCTAAGTCATGGTTGTACGGCTATCATTTAATCCTCCCTACCCGCCCCGGGCGCCATGTATCATTTCATACACCTAGTGTCAATGAAAAGAGGGGGTGCCTACGTGCGCGAGTACATAAATGAAGGGGGTTGGGGTACCGAGGCAAGGTCACCGGAAGTATGACGTCCTTGTAACACGCCTACGCTTCCAGCCACCGAGCGGCGTGGCGCTGCGGTCAACCGGGCCGGAGTGGGAGTAATAAGTGTGTAACCCTCATCTCTCCGGCCACATCTACACTAGCTCCCTCCCTTGGACAGAAAAGGGTGTCAGTGCAGACACCACACCTGCAGCATTCCCTTCCCAACATCACTGTCTCCATCCCCCCTGGGAAGGAAAAAACCACCGTGATAAATGGCTGGTAGAGTTGCTGATATTTATAGCACTGCAGTGCAACTACAGCCTTCGTACGCGCCATCGGCACTTTGAGAGGCCTCGCTTTCATCACAAAATTGATGGAGGACAGGCTGCTGCTTATGAAAGTTCTCAGACAACCGATATAATTTATCATAAATTACCAAGTGTATCGAGTAAAAGTTCAACATTAAAATGTTTGGCTAATTTATTCGTTAAATACCGCACACGTGGTCATTTTTTGTGGATGATTATTTAAGTAATTAAGTCCTGACCTTTGGCGTTTTTTCATCATTGCAGTGATTAAAACTTCATGAAAATCTTGCCAAAAACGCTTGTCGATCGAATGCATCCTATTTCATACGCATACATTCTACAACCTCATCACAAATAAATAATAGTGTATCAATAAAAATGTATCGATATATTTTTCAACAATATTCTTCGGCGCTTACTAAAATAAATGGCTATGAGGCCAAAATTTATATTTGTTAATAAAAATTCTTGACTAACTTCCACTGTCAAACGTCGAGAAATAATGAAGACGAATAAAATTTTCGAATTTAAAACGATGCCACACATTCAAGACGGACACTGTTTGCCATATTAATTTAATGACTGAAGCTTCATAAAAATGTGTATTATATTCTAATATATCGTGTCGAAAAGGACCATGAGCAACTGTCAATATTTTCGCAGTCAAGCTATCATAACAGCCGTTTGTACAATTTGTTGTGTGAAATAAAATATTATTATTAAATAATAATACCTTTTTCCTCTTTTATAATAATAAATTTATTATAAAAAAAGAGGAAAGTTCCACTGAGAAAAATCGTTTTTCTTCAGCAACGATCCAAATTCAATCTTGAGACAGTTTTAACCGAAGATATTTCATCACAAAGAACGCTACATTAAGCAAAGAGGCTGTATCTTATGCAATGGATTTTGTTGTGCGGGATTGAAAATGCTTTTGCTTTTCAGTTCAAAAAATGTAAAAGTTTCAGCGCAATGTAAAAATCTTTATTTATTGAGGGTGTTTCATTCGATAGCAAAAAGATTATTTACCTTGTTCTTCGTTTTCCTTTTGTAATCTGACGCAAACCAACTTTTTCGCATATGATTGACTTCACAGCAACTGGGCGATCAATTATAATTACTACCATACGCTTCATGAGGCGTAGCCAATGTTACGGCTGCCGTGCCACTATTGTTTTAGCACGGCTAGAAAGCATCGAATCCCAATCGGAAAATCTCAGAAGGGTTACAATAAGTAGCTAAGCAGTTAACTGACAGCACCCAGATGTTCCAGATCACACTGTTGTAGGCATAAATAAATAAGAAGCATCGCTATTTAATCACAGAAACCAATCTGCTATCCGTCATTCCTTCAATGAGATATTTTTATCCATAAATAAACTTAATATCTCGTAATTATCGACAAATTCACGCATTTCAGTAAGGACTTTGGATTCATGAGAGGCTTGTTACTGTAGTTCTCTTAATTCACCACGCTAATAAAAAGAAATACCAACGAAAATTATTCGACAAAGAAAATTCTCACGCAAAAGTATTATCTACAACTAATTTTACCACTGACACCATGAAAATGTCAGTTAAACGTGCGATGATAAGCGTTAACCTATATCCATTGCATCAAAAAGAATGAAAGGAAAGTGTCCGGAAAAAGGTTTGACCAAGGGGAGAATGGCCAAGGCTGAGATATCCTCATCACCCGTAATTATAACTTATTCCGTGATTAAATCCAACCCGAAGGTTTATCTTCGAATTGTACTTCGTTATTTGTCAAATTAATTCATAGGCAGGGCCAGTTCTTTCTCCTACGTCGTTTTGGTGTCCAGAAAAACGTATCACTAGGCAGTAATAGACTTGTGCTTCACGTAGATACTCATTCAGAGTGAATAAAACATCTAAACTAAGAATGGGAGATTGACCTGGAAAAAGTTAGAGAATGATATTGACAAGACAATGACTTCGAGAGAATTGGAATAAAAACAAGAACAGAATGAATGAAAATGGGAAAGTATCACGAACTTCCAGCATGTGTTTCTATCTAAAATTATCTTCTTTAGCATACCGTAGAGGTGACACTCTTAACCCTCAAGCTGCTGTAGCTAGGGCGCATGTCGTCCACCCTGTGCGGGAAATATCTAGTCGGACGGAGCCTGTCCCTCCTTCCCGCGGACTGAGGCCAGGCAGTTATATGACCCATTTAATCCCCTCCCGACCCTTTTCTCGGGATCCCAGGGGGTGGGCACCGGAACTTGTTGAGGGATCAGTGGGACATAGAACAAATTTTGAAAATTTGTTTATAGGTGTAATTATTAAAAAAAATACGAAATTATTTTTTCTATAAATTTTCTGTTTAGTTGGATACCAAACACCAAAAAAATTCCGTTGATAATTGAGCCGGGCGCGAGCATAAGACAACTAACTTTTGAGACAACCATAGCCCATTGAGCGAGCGATCGGAAGAAAGGGTCGTGCCTCATTGCGGTGGCATGCGATCCCTAAATAGCGTGGGGAGTGGTTTGGGTAAAAAGGGTGGATTCCCAAATGTCCACCGCTGGAAAGAAAGAGTTGGGGTCATAAAAATATGAAAGGGCTGAGGGAGCAGGTATACAGAGCGGGTCGAACGTACAAGTACGCTTTTACCGCATTTGCCGGTACACACGTACATGTACGTTTCCCGCAGCCTAAGGGTTAGCTAACATAAACAGGACCATAATTAAGCATAGAGACAAACGATTTCCTTCATTAGTAGTCTTGCCGGCAATCCATTGAAAGGAGCTGCTGATATTGCTAAAACATTTACGGTTGCAATTGTACATCCATCCTCAAGAAGAAGGTATAAATTAGATAATCCCTATAAATAGGGATTTTCCGTCGTAAAACTCGTAGCTTGGAGACAACTTATAAAGAGAAAACTTAAATGTAGATTTTCTGGCGGGAATGAAAACAACAATTCTTAGAGGATTCTTCTGAAACCCCAGACAATCCCCCAAATTAACGCACGGTTTCAAAATCACAATCGGTAAATATTTATTTTTTGCTACGGGTGGCCACATAAAATTTTGCCCACACTTGTAAATGGACATGTTTGAAAGAGTTGTACTCCCTTGGTTTGGCCATGTGGGGAAAATGAATGAGAGTAGAAAAACAAAACATATATTTGATAGTTCCGTGAATGGTGAGAGGAAGAGTGAATGTCATGGTGAATGAGGTGGAAGAGAGTCTAAAGAGGAGGAATATTAGAAGTCTTAAGAACAGTAGATCGTGTTTGAAGCACTGTATGAGTGTAAGATAAGTGAAAGAGTTATCCAAGAATAGGGCCATATGGAGGAAGTTGATAAAAGAGAGTGACGATAAGAGAGAGTGAGAGTTTTCTTCACCCAAAAATGTATTTTTAGTTCAACCGGAATTTCGCACTCGTGCAACAAAACAGCAATGAAATGCAAGAGTTTGACCCGGTAGAGAACCCGAACAGACTTCACCAGTAGCATACGCCGGGAAAGTACCAGCATCAGATTATCACCCTTTAACTTATTTTCCTCAAAAATTAAGAAGAAAGGCTCAAGTTCATGAATAAGATGAAAATCCTTTCGTTGCTATTGGATCCTACTTCACTACAGAATACATTTTTTTGGGTGTCGGACAAGAAGCTACAACTAAGTTTTTTGACTTATCCACCCCGAATGGCAATGGCGTGATGGGTATGTATTTACGCATGCAAAATAGCTTGGACCAGCACTGCATATGGGAGCAATCCGTAACACTCGGGCACCGACTGTTGTCCCGACACGACCTCGACGCATGTCTTCCTCCCTCGCCTTGCATTGGCCGGCTCGCTGCTCCTTCCTTCCTCCCCCCTTCCCCAGTGCCCTCCCACTCCTTCACCCCCACCCACAGCGAGTCCGTCCGCAGGCGCGGCGGGCCCCAGGCCCATTCCCCCCGCCCCCGAAAACAACCGCTCCTTCCCGATGAACTCTCACGAGCCACGCCCTCCCCGCAGCCTCCTCTTCCCTATGGAAATGCCGATATTCAATACACCTGGAGGATTTCTCCTCCATAACCAATGGATCGTTTATCTCAAGCGCGTGATCACCGAAGCGATAAGGGAACGCGAATTGGGATTGAATCAAAGGTTCCGTGAATCGTCCGCGGTTGTTAACATATTCGAGAGATTCTTAGCCTTATCCCTCTCTGTCCTTAAAGGTTCTCCACCATCTGTACCTTTTCCTCCCCCTCCTTCGCCAAGTTCTCTCTCTCTCTTCCCAGCGTCTTTCATAGCCTTTTTTCACTAAAGGAATATTTCACCTTGCCTTCCATTTTTAACGTCGGGAGCAAACGATTGCTCCTTTCTGCGTCACTTTCGTTGCGCCCATGTGGTTCACCGCATTAATTCCAAGGACGTGCCTTCGAAGTGCTGTTCGGAGGTGGTCCGGTTTCCTTGAATTCATGCGAGGATTGCTGGTAGATTAACAATCAGGCTAACCTTATTTTCGTCTCGGAGCGAAGCGGCTATTTTTGGAATACGAATAAGAATATCCCGATTTTCAGCGGTTCAACACCGAGAGTATATATTTCCAAGGTGGAATCAAAAGCGTATGGGCGCCAACGGACAAAATTTCAAGACCCTATCTTCACGTTCCGAGAAATTTCATTGAGGAGAACTGTCCACCTTGCCAATGAGAATAATCGATTACAATCTTTAACATTTGAATATCTTTCTGAGATATTTTAATTACGAAAACTATACTCATGCTATGAGAATCACGGTTCAAAAGTAAGAAACTGTAAATTATGTTAAATGTAGCATGAATGTATCACATTTATGACCACCAATCGGACTGATGTAGATACTCATTCATATAGAAGTAATTCAAATGACCATGACTGGTCTTGCAGAAACTCCATTTCACGAGAGGTGATTTGACAGTAAAGCGCTTGAAATAAACAAAAGCTTTTGCTCAAAACACGTCTAATAATGTGAAGATAACGTTTCGCATTCTGAAAAACTTTGAAAACGAGAGTAATTAATTAGAAATTATTTATTTAATGGAAAATTATTAATTAATACATTAATTTAATAAATGGCACCTGACAATCCCAAGGCTATTGATTAAAGCGTGCCTTGCAAAACTGTAATCCTTGTGTTGAGTGAGATATAGTCATCACAATACATAAGCTCGAGAAGATTTCCAGACATGTAACATCAAATACAATTCAACAGGTTCTAGAACACAAAATTACCCTGATTGCTTGCATTAAGGAATTCAAATATTTTGGTACCCTTTTCCAAGCACCATCTACGGGAATATATTTGAGAGCTAAGGAGGTCATACGAACTATGATACGCTGGATATGGGAAATCTAGAAGCGTGATGGTAAATAAGAGAAAAATTAGAAAAAGGAACAAAGGTAAATGTGCATACTTTAATATAAAAGTACCCATTTTCCAGATGCCAGAGAGGCATACCGAGACACAATGAACCAATACCTCACTCTGATAAAAATTGGAAGGTATTCTTCGTATTTTGATCATTTTTTATGAATTCCTATTCATTTCGCCTTATTATTTATGCAGAAGTATTTTAAATGTTTTTTCAGGTCTTTCACACTTTTGCTAATTATAAAAAATCTTTCAATTAAGTTAGTTTCGGATTGAATTTGCATTTTTTTGTAATATAGTAAATTTATCTTTGTTATATTAGGGTAATCTATTGGTAAGGATAGGCTTAAATGGATGTGATGAAGATCTTTTAGTACAGGCGCAGGCCTTAATCTACCGACACAATTTATTTTCACATCTCAGTAGGTATACGTCTACGTACTCATTCTCTATACTCTTACACGTGCATTACCCTATCTCTAGTATTTCTTTCTTCATCTCATCGTAAGTCCTACCATTCTTCATCCCGTCCATAAAGCCAATTCTCTTTCTTCCCCTTTCCCACTCACACAACATCCTCCCATCTACCACGGCCTTCGCCCCTCATTATATCTTCCAAACCACCTACTCTGCCTCCTCATAATAACCTCCACAACTGTCCTCTCCACACCCACCATACCACGTAATTCCTTGTTTGCTAGATAACTAAAAATAGTAATAAGAGAGGATATAATGTGTAGTTCTTTATTCTCATGATGACAAATATTCGAAAAAGAAACCTTGGAAATGAGTTAGAATGAGATATAAAGAGCCGTTAGTCTTTAACAGCAGGGAATTATCTCGGGGGGGGGGAGGAAGTAGGAAGTACGTGGCAAATAGGCTCTTCACTCGTGGAACGGGACCGTCCGCGTCATTCGCCCGACTGGAGCCACGAAGCGAAGAGGGCGGGCCGGGAAATCCACCCCTTCGATCACATCGGGCGACGCACGCGCAGACATCTTTTGGGACAACGACGCGGAGGAACCCGGAGTTGGGAAAGGGGGTGACATTACTCCGGGACTGAGATCGGGAGAGTGCTGGAATTCGAATGGGGGGTTTGGGCGGACGGGAGAGGGATGCACGGAGTACAGAGATGAGATATGGTCACGGGGTGTGAAAGCGGAGGTGGAAAGGTGGTGTTTTACCTAAAACTCGATGGTGCCATCGTTTACGAAATGTTCACTGAACGGATTTTAGTCTCATCACATGGCGGCGGGCTATAACGAAAAAGCATTTTAAATTGATTGAGTTGGCGGTGGGCTATGGGTTTTTAGTTCAAACTGAACGATTCACCGTCTGGAACTGTAAATAGTTCACTTTTTGTATTATCAGGGTAATCTACCGGTTAAGGCAGGTTAAAATGGAAGAGAGAGCGTAGGGTCCAATCTACCAATAATTTTTCCGTCTTCATCTCAGCATACTTCATACTCTTCCTGCTTCCCGTCCATAAAACTTATTCTCACCCTTCCCCGCTTACCCAGCATCCTGCCCGGTATAGTACTCTTAAGCAATACTTTGCCCTTCATTACCCCCTCCAACCACCTACTCTGCCTAATTCTTTATCTCCTCCAGAAGTTTCCTCTCCTCACCCACCATATCTAGCTCTCCCTCGATGTTATCAAAATAACATTTCCAAAATAGTAAGAAGAGAAGATAGAATGTGACGTTGTTATGTAACATACGAATCTCAAATCCTCAATTTACATCAAGTGCTCAAAAATGTTACACAATCAAGTGTAAATGGTTAACCAGACATAATTAAACCTGGCATTGGTGTTTATAAGTCCGACAACGGCATGTAGTTTCTCCATCGCAGAACCTCACCACTCAACGTGACGAAATCCAACATTACTGATGAAAGTTGACTTCTATGGAAGTAGTGAGTGCAGCAATGTCTCGATTTGCATTGCTACTTGCAGGATAAGTTCTGCAAGTCAGCATCGACCATGAGAATCGCAATAATTTTAATTATTTGATAGTAGAATGGTCATAAGCCTTACCTTGTGTTCTCCTGAACATGTAATACATTTCCAGGAACAAATAAATATTGACATACGTAACAATGAATCATCCTCCTGCTAATTTATTAGTTATTAAAATGTTTAATCACTGCTTTCAATCATGCTGCCATGATTTCACCGGATGCGATGCGACTTTATCGAAGAATCGAGGTGCTACTTTCATGCAAAATAAAAGGCAGAGTATTTTCCTTCCAATTGTGAACCACGGTCAATTACTACCACATTCGACCCCTATTGCCATTGAAGCTCGTGCTTGCACGCCGAAAGACCACTCAGTATCAGGTATCACTTCATAGAATTTCAGGATTATTAGAAACAACAAAAGAATAATTTGTATTTCCACACGATAATTTACTGTCAACAGCGGTTTCGAGGCTATTATATGATTTTCAAGGCATCATTTAAGTAGCTTCTATTTGTAAAGCAACAAGAGCTCATTTCGCAAAGACATCAGAACAATGCTGTAAACTGCAGATTTTCCGCCGGACAATTTTCCTTCCCATTGCCACACTTCCTCACCGGTGCTGTAATTCAAGACCGTGAAGGAGGGGAGACGAAAAGAAAAACATGGGAGGGCTGTTGGTAGGGGCAGACGAGACGGCAAAGGAAGGAGAGAGGGATGAACGGACGTCTCCCAAAACCTTTCAGAGATGCTGGCGATTGCGTGCATTCGTGTCCGCAGCGTGGAGGTAGGAGAGAGGAGGGAGGGTGAGAGGTGAGATGGGGAGGGGAATGGGAAGAGAGGCGAGAGGAGAGAGAGTTTAATTAGGCAAGATTAGGAGGGGGAGATACGGACATGCGAAGTCGAGGATTGGACAAAGGGGTACGAGGGGGATTTTTGGAGGGAGGGTGGGGGAGGAAAAGGGAGTGGAGAGAGAGTTTATAGGGTATAAATAGCCGGAAGTGAGGGAGATAGCAGGGATGTGATGAAGGGGCTGTAGTGGGGATGGGGGCAAGGAGGTTGAGTCGGGAAGAGAAAAAGGAGTGGGAGGCAAAGCGGAGGGCAAACCCAAGTTTTGTCCCATTTCCACTACTGATGTCTGTGCCGGTGCTTGACGACCCTGCTAAATGTATTCGCACCTTTCCGGCGTTAATGTGTAAACTCTGCGCTTCCCTCCACAATAACTGCAGAAAACAAGTGAAACGCAAGCGGTTTAGTTAGTTTGAGCGAAATGTCAAATATAATTCAGTGAATTTGATCTCACTATAATTAAAAAGTTCTCTCCTTTCGAATGATATCAAAATATCAGCAACATACCGTACTGTTTTCCAAGATACCTGGTAACAAATTCCAGCCGTTTCAATGGAATATGGTACGGTAGTACGCTTCGGAGACATTATTCAAATAATGAGGAAGGCATGACGAACATATCGCGTCAGAAATATTAACGGAGGGTAGTTCGTAACATTTCCCAAATTAATATAAGAATAAATTCACCACTCACCGATTTAATTTTTCTGAAATAGTAAAAGAATCTTCGATTGTTAAGACATTTTTAGCATTTCGGTGTGAAAAAACGAGACAAGTCAAAGATTCAAGCACGTATATTTTGCAAACGTATGAGAAATTCAGCCAAATAAATAAAAGATATAGGCGTCATTAATGTTACCGTATTTTCTCCATTCATAGCGTACTTAACTTCCGAAGTTTTAAAATAAAATTAGAACATGGTATCACACATTACTGTAAGTTAGCTTGAGGGAAATGTTTCCGCGGTCATAATAAAAGCCATATTGGAATTGTTCAATTCAAGGACCGTAAGGAGCATGATTTAAATACTGTAACAATAATGACACCAAATTTTTTTATAACACTGAAATTGTCAGTAATTCACTAAATATAAGTATACTTGACTCATTTTTTTCACGCCGTAAGCTGAAAACGCCCTAACAACTGAAAACGTTTTTGTGACATGCAGCAAACATTATTAAGATGTGAAGTAAATTTATTTGAAAAATAGCTGTGAAGGAATGCGAACTTCCACCCGCTAAATGATAGACGCGATATATGGGTCAGAATATTCTATTTGATGAAATAAAGTCTCTCTGCAGGGGATAGATTGACTTTATCCCAAGGAAAACAAAAGTATTTTTTCGGAAAATTACTGGAAGAATAATGCGGTAAGATACTGATCTTTTCGCATCATAATTGAAGTCAAATTCATTAAAACTTTACGCGAAGTTATATCTCCCCCTACCTAAATTTCTATCAAAATTCGCAATCCCGCACTCGTGATACCTTTTGCAATATCCTGAATGGTTTCAAAAGTAAAAAAAGCTCTCACTTCTGTTCTATAAAAAATAATATCACAGTGAAATCACTTCCTTATCCATTTTGAGTTCCTTTTCTTTCTATCGCGCTTCATATGTTGAAATGGTTTATTGAAAGGCTTTCTTTAACATTTTAAAATATTAAAATATTTTAAGCTTGATTTTTAAATGTTTATTTTACCATTAAGGTGGTTTTGTTTATCTACTTTTTTGAGATCTTAAATGTTCTAAAATGAAAGACATTGTGAAACGTTTTCAATAAATAAGTCAATTAAAAAGGGGCAGAGTTATGTTTTGTTGTTGTAGAATACGCTTGCCCCATATATATAAGAACGGCATCATATTTACGGTTCCTCCGCCAAGCCAGCGCCATGCGATATGTAAGTGGATGAGGTGATGAAGGAGCCAGTGGGGATGGGCAAGGAGGTGAGGTTGTATGAGGAGGAGAACTAGAGGAGGTGGCTGAGCGCAAGGAAATTCAGGCTTTAAGATTGAAAACTCTCTCGCTCCCCATCGTATGATATTCTCCATATCTTCCGTCGTTCCCAAAAAAAACCCTATTTTCTGTCATCAGGGCTGCTGATGCCTGTCGGCACAAGGGATATTGCTGCCAACTGGGGCATTTTGAACCGCAGGCTCTGGGTGAAGCAGTGTTTCTCCCGGCACAAAATTTCTACAAATTTCTCCGGGATAGTGTCGGGTGCGAAACAACAAGCTCCATATACTTCACCTACGAGATATTCATTTGATTGCACTAACTATATTAGAAAATATTTATTCATAGAAATTATTTCGTACTCTATACATTCCACACTTTTTTTATTTCCAACCATGGTTCCGACAAACATGGTAACTTTTAAGGTTTGTGCGTTTATTAAAAATTTGCGGAATATACAAAGTATAATTCATTTTGTGAAGTCTAACAGTTACATAAAGTTACGCCGGAAACCTTAGCTTTTATTAATTTTAATAAATGAATACAATTTTTTACGCCTTTTTACTGAACAAAATAAATAAGGTCCTCGTCGAAAAATTCCAATTTTTGATGATTTTGTGAAACTAGTGCATTCATACAGTTGTCAGAGGAACACTTTCAGTCACAGTCAGTTTGATAAGTTTTGTGTTCATTTACTAATTATGAGCCATAAATTTTAAATTTTTAATGAAAAATAATGTAATAGTTTTAATATAAAACAGCCAAATTCCTTAAATACCCTTAATCTGTAACTACGTACACATCAGCTGAAACTTTGTAACAACGGTAATAAAAAGGCTGCCTATTACAATTCTAAGGGTTTTAGACCAATATACCCGCTTCGCACCGCATGGAGCACACATCCTAGGAGCCTTCAATAGCTGGAGGGATGAGTACAGTTTCCGTTCGCGGAACTGGTCATCACACGTCGTAATATATCCGGAAGGAGAAGGTCTTTGAGCTAGTAAACCGATACAGGGAACCTCAAGGGGGACAAAATCAACCCCTTGAGAACAAAAATTAGATTCTAGGGGCTTAAACATCAAGGCGTTAATAAAAGGGTACCCTCAAAACTGAGCTTTTGAGAGGAAAATTAAAGTATTTTTAGTAATATTTCATTTTAGCATTTTTATATAGGTCATATCGCACATAGTCTGTCACGTGCAGACAGGAGCAACAGCACACGGACGAATCGGAGAATCACTCTTCACCCAGCCCAACGATCCTTAACTTAGGGAGCCAATGTTTCCATCGCGTCAGGCCGTTGCCCGAAAACATAAAAATTTACTGACATCAAATCGAACATTAAAATTCTTGCTAAGAAGCACCATGCACAAGGATCCCATTAAAAGAAGAGAGTAAATTTTAAGTATTTCCTTGCCCAAACGTTCAAGGGAGGGATGCGAAAAATGTCGACTAATAATACTTTAGGGGTGATTGTTAAAAAAGTTGAGTACCTCTGGTCCAGAATGTCATATTCTCTTCCACAAAAATCAGTCCACCGTTGATTGTGGTAATTTATAAACGGCCAAAATTCAGCATGTGAATGGGATAGTTCATATAATAGTTAAATTAATGATAGCGAGCAGCTTTGCCCATCAATTGTCATTTATGTCCAAAACTATTTTTAGGAAACGTGATCCCATTCAAAATCCCCGCATTTGATTAATTGCCTAATACTCTTGGATATTTTCCGGAAAGATGTAGTATAAGTGGAAAGAGAAACATTAACAATTTGACATTGATCTTTTTGTGCGCTCATAGTTCATTAAACAAAGGAACTACCATGGAATGAGGGCTGTAGTCAACAATATTAGGATTGAATGACCAATGGCCATATTTCACAACGCACATTGCGAAACGTGGAGAATTTGCGGTTATCGTCCGTGCGTCCCTACCGTGTAATAGGGTTGTGTACTAATCTTATTTAATTTTGGTCATCGAATGTTCATGCCGAAAAAGAAACATTTCGGGTATTCATTTATGGTGTTTAAAAACATAAGTTATCCATAAAACACTTAAGAAGGGCATATTTTGTCGTTGAGCTTACATACGCCGCCATGTTGTCTTTGGTATTGACGTCACTAAGCAGTTAACATAGTACTTATATCGCTTAAAATACACATTAATCTTCGCATTACTACACATGCGAATAGAAAATATTAACTATTTATTACTCAAGAGTTTACCATCGCTTCTATAATCTCAAAAACGTTCTACCTTACCCCTTGTTTCCGGAACTTAGTTGCCTTGTACGGAATTTTGGACTATTATTACAACTTGGCTCTTTCCAAACACCGCTCACTTTCATCGAATTCATTACCTAAGGGTCTAGTGAAACTATTTGGTTTTTTGGGAGAGGCTACTCCCAGCAGCTGCGTTGCTAATTATGGTTAACGAGAACATAAACAGTATACCGCCTAGTGACGTCACCAAATATGGTAACGCGCTTTTTGGGCGTGTTATTTCCAGAACGTTGTGTTATTTCTTTGCTGGCGTACCAAATGTTTCACAAATTTAAATGCAAGATTTAGTCACAATACGTTTAATTTCAACTCACAGCTTTCATTTCCAGAAAATTAATCATTGGTTCATAAACCTATTGCCCGAAGAAAGTAAAAACGAACTGTATAAAAATTATCAACACATTTCAAAGATCTTTCATGAATAGTAATAGATTCCAAGAACTCTCAGAATCACTCGATAATGTCGGAGATGGGATCGCTGTCATAAACTTCCGCATTGAAGGTATAAAAGATCACGCCGAAGAGAAAGAGAGCTCCTTGAAACATTCGTTGGATAAAACGTGAGGTTTGACAGAACTGTCAAACGGGTCGAAATGTAGTTCAGGAGGAAGTGCGTGGGTGAACGTCATGAGCTCCATGGGATGTGGACTAGGGACGACAATGAGAGAATGACTGGGTGGGAGCTCTTTTGGAAAAACACCTGCTGGGTGTCAAAGACGGACGTTAATGCAACCGATCCCCAGCAATTACAATTCAATTAAATGCTAGAGGAAGATAAAATCTCAAATGTTGGGAAGCGTGAAAATCCAAATGAGCAATGCTAAATAGGCTTATCAGTTTCCAAATGGAAATGTTTTGGCTCCCTTGACGGACGGGTGGGCATTGAATGATTCCCAGCCTTTTGGTGCGTGGGTTTCAATTCCACTTCGGCATGCAAAGTGGCGACTGAAAATTTCGTTTTCCAATACTCATTTAAAATGCTAATGAGCTCCCTTTACATTCTCCAGGAAACAAGATTCATTAATTAAATATCTGTGGTTGAAAGATAAGTTCAAAGAAGTCGTCAGAGAGACATTTAGTAAGCCAGAAAGGACACACGTCAACAAAAAATCATGATAACATTAATAAAAATGGGTATAAATTTAATAGAAAATTCATAGGTCTTTATTTGAAGTCTGCAATATTTCCATTCTTTATCATCTGAATAAAATTTGATGATGTAAAGAAATGGAGGAGAATGATAGGCGTAACTCCCTGATTTGTCTATGCTACGGTATCCATCTTCAAGACAGAGAAACACTGGTAAAATTATCACACTTTTATTGAAAAAAATATTGAATAATTGAATACAAGATTTAAAAATGTATTTAATAAATGTGTCAAAGTGTGACCAGCAATTACCGGTGCTGAACATAAATATCTATCGTTTCCACAAAATTCCTGCCAGTAATCTTCCATAGGTTTTTTTCGGGAACGTTATGCCATCACCAGGGCACAGTATTACAAATAACTCTGTCTTATGTATCACTCTGGCGACGGCATAACCTGCCGAAGCCTTGTTCGATCTTCAAGGGAAGGGGGAAAGTTTTACTGGTGTTTCTATGCTTCGAAGAAGAACATCTATAGTTTTCACAAAGTAAGGGCCAATACTCTTTCATTTATGTATATTATGGTAGTTATTAGAAAAGGAATACATCAAATCACATCATCTATGTTGTTTCAGATAGGTTGCTCGAGTTTAAACGGAATCATTAAATCCGGAATAAAGGCGTAATTAGGAACTATCCAACTCAAATCTGTCAAAGTCTGTAAAAATATTTCTAAGAGAATTAAAAATATTGCTACTTTCTGTTTACAAGATTGAAGATTATTTATTACTTATTTTTTTTCATTAGTACAAAATTCATAATGTATAGTTTGTATTTGGGTATTTAATATTATAATTGCTCTACCAAACGTTAAGCTGATGCTTGTTCCCCTTCTTGTTCCTCGGTCTCCTATTGTGAGAACACACTTTTGTTGTACCTTGCTTTCTTACTCTCCTGTAAAATTAATTGTTATATTTTGTTTTGTATTGTTTTGGCGACACCAGCCAGCTATTGGTTAAACCTGAATGATGGCAACCGCAAAAGGTTTTTCCTCAGGGCTATGCTCTTAATTACTACTTAATTAATTGTATAAATTTGTATAAATGTTTTTTACGAAAACTTGGTGGAATAAATATGAATCAATATCAAATCAAAGTGCACAAATATATACTCAGTTTTACGTCCAGTATTACTAATTTAATACTGTACTCGAAGTGCTCTCCTGACAGTAAACTATTGTAAAGTATCAAATTTTCACACAGAAATCACGACAACTACCAGGATTCGATCTCTGACCCGCGGCAATGGATCACAAAACCTTCACCACCGTACCAACCCGATCGTCTTCGTTTATGTACACTTAACTCAGAATTCCTACCGTTTGGTCAGCGATGCACGGAGAATATTCAAGGGATGCTGCGGAAACTTTGAAATCATTCAGAGCAATAGCTAAAGAGATGATCACGTGAAAGCTGTTTGAATTTTTATCAGTATCACAGTTTGCAAGTACATTGAAGTCCACATTTTTACATTATGAGACTTGGACTCGAACAGGATTCCAACATTCGAGATATGTGCGATAAGCCTATCAAACGACTTGGATGAGAATCACCATTAGACCGTACGTTAAAAGTAATACTAAATCTAATAAATACGTTAAAACCAATGATGTTTCTGATCACATCAAAAACAGATTTCTATCCCCAACAACACTCAGTCCACAAGATAATCTATGTACAATTAGGGAGTTTAGCCTGTCAAACAGACAAATTTAAAGTGTAATTTTTTTCCACGTACAAATCAGAGTAAAATCTATCATAGACTAGATAGATATTTTTCGGCAGTTTTTACTTGATCGAATCACTTTTTAGACATTTTTTTACTTGCGGGAAACCACCTGCCACGATCGAAACACTGATTCCCGATCAGTCACCGAAACTAACCATTTTTGGGCTTGGCTCGAATTTGGAGGGGTGATCCTTCTATTTATCCAAAAGCTGTTGCCTTAGCCTGTAAGTGGCAGACTATGTGCAAAACGACCTTAGCTGTCGAAGACGTTAAAAAAAATTACTACCGTAAATATATGAAAATACTAATAAAACATCTATACGTGATAAATTATTTTATCTCTATGCTTACATGCTTGACAGAAACCTATTAGAACACATTGATTACGATTTTGTTCCTATAACTATCAAAACATAAAATTTTATTTTACATCTGGTGAAACCTGAACTCCAGCCACACACCATAGAGGTAGCTAGCCGGGTACAATGAAGGTATGCATAACAGATGCAAAAGCGAAATGAAGATAGGTGGGCGAGCTGTAAATATAAAACCCAACATCCAATTCTGTTCCGTGACCACCGACCCCTCCTTCTTTTTTTTAGTAACCGTCTCTCGTACTTTCCCCATCAGCACCTGTACCTACTCTCAACCCCCGCACACAACAACCCCCCTTACATGGATTCCCAACCCCTTGCCCCACCCTTCCACCGCACCCATGCCTTGACCACATGCCATCTTCCCACGTCCCACGCTCCATCGCCATTGGCGGAATAAATCCGAGTGCAGAGCCGTTGGGGGAGGTGAAGTTTCATTCATACAAAAGTCCCGCCAAACCCCTTCTCCAGCTGTACGCCTTAACCAATCCTACATTGGCAAAACGTTTTAAGTCTTTTTCCCGCGCTCTATAACTCTGCGTCTTACATCATTGTATTGAAGAACCCTGGGAGCTTCCGAGAACCCACATGGTGCGTCATCGTCATTTGAAGTCATTATCTAACGAAAAACGTAATCGTGCCGTAACGAGGCACTCCTTGGAATATGGCAGCGAAATCCAGCCGCATATTGACGCTAAAATTCAAAGACTTTGCTCAATTATAATTAATTTAAAGATTCCAGTTTTGAAGGGGAGACGCTTTAACTAGATAGTAAGCATACTTTTTGTTTGTCTTCTAAATATATATTAAAATAAGTTTGAATCGATAAGATATAAAGCCTGTATTTCATAAATTATAACAATCAACTTTTTTCAATCTTCATGAAAAGAAATTCACAAAGATGAGGTATCTACGCCCAGATTATTGTAAATCATGGTCTCCGTGCAATTTTCAGTAAATTCAACAAGGCAATGTATATTTTTAAATACGAGAGCGGCAGACATTCTAATCAATTAGTACTTTTCTAAGTTCCTCTTCGACAGAGATCTTGAATCATTGGCATCACTTAAAAATAGGCCTGTATTCCTTGGATATCGGGGAGCAAAATTTTCTGAAACTTTCTGGAGATCAATCCAGAGAGATGAGATAACTACAATCATAATATTGTAGATCCGCTATATTCTACAAAATTATGAAGTAATGTAAAACAGAAACAAATTCACCCATGAAGATGAATCTTTTAGACTCCTAGTTCTCAAACCTTTTTGCATACTAACATTGGAAGTAATTTAAATCAATAACTGGCTCTTTTTCTGACGCAAATTACACTTCTACAATACTTTTGCCTTTTCATGTCTTCATGGTGATTTTGAAAGCGGTCCAGATGGTCTTTGTTCAGCAAATGCTACTTTCTGACTGAAATCAGAAAGGTCACGTTGATTCCAGTGCCTCATCCACGTAATGCTCAAGCCAAGTACATAAGAGTAAATTATCACGAATGAACTACATATGTTTTCTGAAGGTAAATCCAATTAATGATATGCTTTACAGTTAAATCCGCGACCTAGACAACAACAAGCAATCACATGTTATTTCCATCAGCATTAACGCTTTATAGAACAAAAAATAAGTAGGATATCACCAAAAAGACATAACTGTGCTACACTAAATCTGATTTGCCGACTTTATCTTGCTGTTATTTTTTCATACGAGTTTCACTCATAGGAAAAACCTAAAGAAAAATAATGGCAGTATTCCAGTCCTATTTCAGGGTGGTAAAAAGTACCAATAACATAAGGGTAGTTGTGGTTCATATCCAATTATGATGATTACCTCCCACGTATCGGCATTCGAGAGTCATCACTGCTTGGCGCTGAAGCGGACCTCAAGGCCTGCCCGTCAGTCCACTGCTTAAATGTCACCAGGCGACTTCTCTTTAATGGAACTGCATTTTAATGAGGCGCTTTCTTATCTGATAGTTGGTTGACTACTCCGTCAGCGCTGAACCTTTTGTCGCTCACTTATTGCTTTTATGGTTCGGAGTAGCAAGAGATTTTACGCCGAAACTTCAAAGTGAATCCGACTCCCAAGTAGCCTCCATGACTCAGAATGCATGCTCGTTATCATCCGCTTAATCTTCATAACGTATCCCCTTCATTCTATCTTTCTCTATGTTCATCTTCTTCACCTCTTCCTTGGTTTCAGCGTCTCGATCTTCAGCCGCGTTTACCTGCAGAGGCGTTTCTTGCGATCGAGTCATAGAGCTCCGCGAACAGCCAATTAGGTGACTGTACGTGTTACCCTTCGCGTCCCTGGCTACGTGCGGTGTAGGTGACGTAAATCCTTACTTATTGCACAAAAAGCAGTAGGTCAAGGAAAAGGTGGCCAATTAGCCCAAAGTAAAGCATTCTTTTTTGCGAGAAAGTACCTAACCAACATTTAAGGAAACATTTCCTAATCACTACAAGCAGCTTGTTTTTTTGATTACTTTTGGCATACTTATGTTAGAACAAATTGTTTTAGTACTGCATCCTTCCTTCAACTAATATCTCAACTTTCAGTGCATGATCTACTTATAAGACTCACTTGGTGTATTACTATTTTACATTGATTTCACCGTTCTCCATCGCTATCTTGACCCTTGGTTCCATTTATCCTCTACTTTAATTAAGCATGAAACGAATGGAAATGACAACGTGCATACCGAGTGAATAGGGATAATAAAAACTGAATTCAGAATGAAGGGTTGAGAAACATAGGACCAAAAAGATAAGAAGAAATAAATATAGCGAGGAATGTGAATAAGTACATGTTCTAAACGATTTGGAAAAATATTAATACAGTTTCAGAGACAGACACAAAGCAAGGCAGACATGCATACACTCCTTCCCTTATATACGCAGCCTTCATTCTTCCTTCGATCGTAAGTCGCCACGGAAAGTCTTCACGGACATTTGAATCTGAAACTTTCAAGAACTAACTACTCGAACGCAACAGCCACGAGAAATCTATATCTACACACTACCCAGTGAGCCACCGCAGAGGCGTGTGGCAGAGTGCGTTAGGACACCTGCCATAAAAGGAAAGGGGATAGGGAAGGGGAGGGGGAGAGGAAAAAAATGAGTTGTATGTTAAGATGCGTTTAATATTTTTGTCACGCTGTTTTTTATAATCGCTAATAGAGCGTGGTTGGAGTGAATTTTTGTATTTATGAATTCGGTAGCGTATCCCTCTTATTTTGTCGCTTCTATCAGTTCTAGGATATAATGCGGGGGTAAATTGTATCCTCCGCGCCGTACTCACACTCGTATTATCCGAAAGTTTCAAGTAATCTAAGCCTAGCGTATGGCCTCTAAGCTTGCATTTAGACTCGAGTTGATTCATCGATCTTTGAAGTTCGACGGGTCATGCAGAACGAAGGACGGAGGAGGTAAAGCGGCGAGACGGAGGAAAAATGAGAGACACTCCCTCGCCATGTTGGTTCGATTGAGGCGACAACACCTGGGACTCCATGAGGGTGCACGGGGGCAGGCGCGTTATGAGGGGGTGACGCAACAATGGTATCGCACAATCTCTCAATTAATCGGGGAATAAATCAGACGAAGTGTTCCCCCTTGGAGTAAACCGCTAACTCTTTCCGGCCATACATCTTTCCCAACTCCAGGCGGATGCGAGCACTCACACTCGTATTATGAGCTCTCGAGTTCGAGGATCTCTCCACAGAGGTCGTGAGCGAGTGCGTCGAGTCCCGCGCGCGCGAACGGCGTCAATCTCTCATCCCTTTGGTGTTCTGCCCTCCCCACCCCACTATCCCTCCCCCGCGCGCGAACGCTTTGACGTTTCGCATCCTCCGCTGTATTTCAAGACGCCCACAGCCACATGGCTCTTGTCCTGCCTGTGTCTCCACTCCACACAATCATCCCCCTCCCGCTTTTGTCTAGCTCACCGCTCTTGCTGGGTCCTTTATCTAAGTGGGGATCTCGCGTATGATAATAAGCGACTTCATTTTCGGTGTGACTCTCTCCTCGCTAACGACCCGATCAGGAGGGAGAGGGGGTTCATTCCCCCCTCCTCTTCATTTGCCGGCCCTGCCCCGTTCCTCGTCTTCCTCTCCCCACCTCACCGTCATCCATCCCACCCCGTTGTCTTGCGGTGGAAAAGAACGATAATTAATCTCCGGAAATCGATTACTCAGCAAACGGGCCTGGAGCTAAAAATCGCCTCCTTCCTCTCCCTCTCTCCGCACCCTTCTTTTCCGAGAGAAGAAAAAGGGGCGGACCCCTAGGGCCCCTCATTCGATATGGATAAAAGACGGAGAAAGTTCTCGCATTTGGCACGCTTTGCTTCCCTTCGGCGCCCTGATGCGCACCCACCCGGGTGCTCGGATAAAAATAATGCTTTAATGATTCAAGTGTATGTACAGTAGAGTCTCGATTATCCGAGATAATGTGGACAGCAGCAAAATATCTACAGAGCTGGTATCCACTAACTGTTGAAGCGGGTAAAATAAATACTAAAATTCTGACAAAGCAATCAAAAATTAAGTTACAGTGCATTCATAACAGGTTTAATATGCGGCGATCAAACAAAATATGTACGTACTATGAATAATATGGGACTTCCATAAATCGGGACTCGGATAATGGAGACTCCACTGTACTTCTTGAACCTGTAGATTAAGGGAAAAAATTTCCATTAAACGTTCAACAATACCTTAGGTAAAATGACAAATTTCACAAAACAGTGTTGGCTCACGGTTGCACATTTTCGTAAAACCTGGCATTTCGAATTTATGGGAATACCATAATCTTAATTGTTAATGTGTAAAATATTATCGCACGAAAAAAACAAAATAAAACACAGGTGGGTATAGAATTCAAAAATTATCATTCCATTTTCATAAATTTAAATCGTTAATTGCACTACCGTAATACTGGAATTTACCTTCTAAGTCTCATCCATTTCCAAGTAAAACCTACGATTAGAAAAATCCTTTCGTACAGCCATTAATAGAATTTGGAATACGTTTCTAGCTGGAAAAAATTGCTTTCCTAACTCCCTTCAAAGGGTTTAATCTTCACGTCCGCAGAAACCGACAGAGCATGTCTATATGCTCTCTGCTCTATCTACATGCTGACCAAATATAATTACAAATTTGAATCTACCTACGCGCATCTTCATGAATAATGTATGTTTAAAATTGCTGTTGTTATCTATAAATTAAAATAGTAGAAATATCTGTCGAACGTCAAACGGCGTATTATAAGATTATCCACAGCAAAATTATGAGGTAAAATTGCTTCTACAACGTATATCCTTTGGATAAATCGAAAGAGATGATCAAGTGGGGAAATAGCCCCGTCAAAACAAGTGCAATCTAACTCATTTTCTCTTGGAACGCGATTTCCTGGAAAGATAGCTTGGAGCTGGAATTAATCACGACCCTTTTCTTTGTTCCAGCATCAAATCTACTAGATCAGTTGCGTAGGATATTAAAAAGGATAGATACCAAGGAGATTGGCGTACTTTCAAAAACACTTCGGTCAGTATGAATCGGCATTTTAACTGAATTTAATAACCTAGCGCCTTAAAAGCTCCCGAAAGAGAGTCGTCTATGGGCGATCAATCAAATCTTTCCCGATTATCTCACTCATCAATCTCGATCTTGGAGTTGAAGGGCCCACGGCCCACCACACCCATACCAGACTCCCACGCGCAACCATCCTCCGCAAATGACATACTTGATGGCGCATTTAATCTGCTGAAAGAGAATTCCCGGAAATAAACCGAAAAATCAACTCACATTATAAGTAACCCTTAAACGCTCTTTGACGAAACACTCGGAGCCTAAATAAAATCAGCGTAAAGGTAAATTCTTTTAACAGGTAATTATAATCAGCTTATAAAAGTTTTGGCAAGTAAAACCATTTTGCACCACGCAGATGCCTGTATTAATCTGCGATTCCGTTATTAAATAAAACCTATTGTTGATCACAAAAATGTAAGATGTAACGTTTTAATGTAATTTTATAATATTATAATTTATTGTGCAGACATTTTGTTCAAAGATATGACAACTCTTCAGAAACCTAAATAGTTTCCACACAGGTGGTTCTGAACGACGAGCCTATCGCGTGCAGCCTGATTGCTCCGTAAGGAGTATTTTTACTCTGAAAGAAAAGTCGTATCAATCATATCGTGGTTAGGCTTCCTAATCTGCGACGAGGTCTCGTGATTTATGGAAAAGTTAACTTATTCCCACACAAGCGATCACGAAATTGAAATAACTTCAAATAACCGCTTTACAACTCCACTGGATATTATTTTATTGCTTCAAATAGTTTCACTCCATTGTAGCATTTTTGTAAGATTAACAGGTTTCATTACATTTTTAACCTTATTTTTTATTGGACTAGTATTTTGAATATTATTTTTTTTTCTGAGGGTGGTTGACATTAAAAATTACCGACATTAAAAAGGTTGAAAATAAAAAGTGTGGAAAAAACAATGCTCTGATTCATTTAGTGAAGTGGACCAGTTCAATGAAGTTTCGCCGGGTAGCGCTTTTCCTTATTTTTCAATTGCCTTTTTTTAGAAATTGTCTTTTACACGTAGGGCATAAAAGTATGCAGTTATCACGGATAGAATTTGGCGTATTGGTAAGCCAGTAGCTGAGAGAGGATTAGCAATTATATCACCCCTAGCCCATTTCTATCTATAAAACTGAAATTATATTTGATTGAGCGCTATAAACTACCAACCCCTAGACGGATTCTGATAAGATATGACAAACATTTTCCTCAGGACCTTGATGGATTAAAAGGCAATATATGAAACGCCCAAGGACCTTGGTGTCCCTTATTCGGACCCTTTTATAACCAATTTTTACTGCTACAAGAAAAACATTGGATTACGTGCAGAAATTTCTTTTTTGTATCTTTTTTTATTTTTTGCACTCATATGGGCTTTAAATTTAAAAAATATTTGCATTTAATTTTTTTTATAAGCTTTGTTTTTGCTAAAATATGAGTATTAGGCTCCAACATCATAAATGTGTGTACTAATTAAACAAAATAACGTTTTATTTACTTGAAAGTAGCCGCATAGGCTTAAAATGTGAACTTATGCCCTAGGTATTTACGCCTCCTGTAAAATAATTAATAAAACAGAATTACAGCGAGATTTTATTCAGGGAATTTTTTTCCCTTCCCATCCATGTGTGGTCAATGAATGCTCAAAACATTTTGGACGTCATATTGGGAAGAATTCATTTAGTATTACAGAAAATTTTATTTTTATCTTTTCCCTTTGAGATTCAACAGACACCATATTCTAATTAATAATTAATCGAGCAGATTTTAACATGAAAGGATAACTTTTTAGTTTTATCAGCACATATGAAAATAATTGTAGGTACATGTTAATTACGATGAAAAAACATATCACAGTTCCACTTTTATTTATTTTCCCACCCCTGTCGACGTCTACAGCGTCATTTTCAAGTTAAATAGATTAGAAAGGGCTATGTACCTATAAAATGACGCAATAGACGTCAAAATCGATCGGAAAATAAATAAAAATGAAACTGTAATGTCTTTTTTCATCATAATTAACGTTTTAAAATTCCACCAAGTAACGTATAACTCCATCAATCTAAGTCTCGTAGTTATAGTTGGGGTTCTGAGTTCGTGACTTCATCTTCTGCGGAGGATGCGAAAGAGAGGGTGCATATAGTGCCACTCGGCAGAAGAGTTCAGCGTTCTCTCGGCACTTCCAAGTTTCCACCGTCTTTCTCTCACCGAGCCTTTTGTCACCATCATTACTCCTCTCTCCATCTGCGTCATTCCACCACCTTCGTCCCTAATCCTTTCCCCCTTCATTTCTCTGTTTCTCCTGCACCCCTTCTTCCCCCTTCCACCTTCACATTTGCTCCACCCCCTTTTCTTACCCTCACCCTTTCACCTCCACCGACCCCCCACCCATTCATGCCTCCCTCCCCGACCACCCCTCCGCGTTCGTCCCCCCCTGCCCCCGAACCCTCCCCCCAGCCCTCGGCTCCTTACCCGCATGCCCAAAAAAGGCACCGAGAGAGTGGATGGAAGCGGCGACTGAGACGGGCACGGTGCGGAGAGCGGTGAAGCGGCGGGCCGCGCGAGCGGGCGAATAGCCACGGCGCAGACGACGCTGCTTTCGCCGCGATTGGTCGGGGAGGAGGCGAAAGGACGCCCCTGTGACGTAGGCCTCCTCTCTCCCTCCCTTTTCCGCACTCTCTCTCCCTCCTTCGCTTCACAATTTCATTGTGCACCGCTTCGCGCGCGGGTTTTATTTTTCGAAGACCGCCGTTGATATGCGGACTCGGCGCACATGCGCGGTTTAACCGCCGCCGGCCGGCCCGTGAGCGCCTGCTCGCCCGCCGAGCTGACAATGGGATGGACATTTCGCCCGAGTGGAGAACTTAGCAGCGAAATCTTCCTTCGGCAATGGCTTGTGAAACTGAAACTCGTTGCGTTTTTTCTTAACACTTGTAAATATCCGTTGTCCTCAATCAGGCAATACATAATGGTGTAGACCAGAGATTCTCCCTGGGGGCGATATTTTGGGTACACAAATTAATATTCTTAAGGGCGATAAAATCAAGGGATTACCATCAAGGGTTCCCTCAACACTGGTCGTCTAGGCGCTATCAATAGCATGATGAAAATAACATATACTGGCATTAAACCCAACATCGAACTTCTAGTTATGAAGCATCAGGCAAAATATTCCCATTTCGAAATAGGTAGTCAATATAAAGGTCGCCTTAGAATGAGGAATCTACGGTCAGGCTTGAAGGAAAACGATAAGCATTTTAGATAGAATAAGGGTTATAGGGTGCACACCGTATTGAAGAAGTATTTGAACAATTAAATATATGTACGGTAGTGGTAAAGCAGAGTGATCCATTAAAACTTTACCTGAACAGACAAAAACAGTTGATGTCTCAAGTCATCGCAAGACGCCATTTAGTATCAGCTAGCTAAGACTATATACTGATAGTATATTGACATATTTTCAATAAAAGACACAAAACAAATAAATTTGGGCAATAAAATTTCAGGCATAGAACGGCATTTATTTCTCACCGTCATCCTCTGATCTAAGATTTCATCGAGAAAGTAGTCAATGAATATTTATCTAGAGAAGAGAAAATCGTACAGCGTACATTGGTTTTCTCCTACCGACGTATTTATATGGCAGATAAACCTGGTTATGACAGGATAAGCATAAGAGTTGGCTTAAGGCAACAGGAATGGGGTACCTGAGAAGTTTTTGTGGCAAAAGTAAGATGGATAATATTACGAATGAAAGTGTAATGAAAGAATTTGAGTTTGATGCTCCTGTTAATTTACTTATATGAAAGGAGTGAGCTTCGTTGGTTTGGCTATGTTGGAATGGATGAGACTCGAATAACTCAACAGATATATGGTACTGGAGTGAATGGTGTGAGATGAAGGGTTAGACCACGATAGTCATGGGTTAATGGACAATGGGGGAAACTTTTAAATGACAGCCAGTGTCCTAGGCCTAATAGCAGTAACTATGTTCTATGACTTTGCCTCCTCCAAAAGGGAATATCGTGATGGGTTCGTATGTTGATTATATAGGTACCTAAGTTATCAATAAATTGCTCAAACTTGATATCATAAGATGAATCGTCCATCATGGCGCAAAATATCGCGCCACATAAAACGTAAGAAAATAATGCTGACAGTTGTGTGTGACTAATGTGCTTGATGTGCGGACAAGTTAAATTTAACTAATATACGTATTCCAAGAAAACATTATATATAAGGCTTCTCACTAATACATTTTCCACTATTTAAATAGCGTATTTCTCTTGGCGTGTACCAGTAGCCGCCAATGGTCCACTGCGGCGGCTTCTTGCAGTTTCTCACGCGTTTTATTCCTCCCCACAATTCCCGGAAGGATCATCCTACAGATCGTTGTTAACTGGCTTCCATTAGGTATTTAATGAAAGTGATTCGGAATCTCCTTCTCTGTCGGACGGTGGCCATGAATTTTCACGCTTCCTGCGAAACGAGCGAGGAGAAGCCGATCGTCCTTTTCGATAGTGGACGGGAGAGCGGCGTAGAACCTCGGGAACTTGGGAGAAGATATAATAAAAACCAGGAATCCGATACTTATTTCTGAAACCATCGCATACCATTCCATTAATCTGTAAAGATTCTAAGAAAAAGAAAACACGAAAGGAATTCAATCCTCACCGTCTCTCAAAATTGGTGTCAAGCAGCAGTTCTGCACGCGCAGCGTAAAATGAAGTACCACCCGTTCTTTGGACGCTAGTAGGGTTTCAGTCAACGGAAAATACCACAGCTGCGTAAAATTAGTATACCTTTGCCCAGGCAATATCCTACGTTACTTAAACGATGTTTTCCTTATTTAGAACGTAAAGTGCACAATTTACCACCTAATTCTTGCGTCAATTGAAAATCTTTGAATACATTATAAAAATATGTAGTATTGACTTCTTACAATAGAAATTCTAGACGATATTTGCTAATAACTACGCGAAAACATAACTTTAAAAATTATTTTAGCTAATTCACCTACTTACTGATAAATTGAAATGAATCATGAATTTCGAAAAGGGCTCATCTCGGAAATTTTGAAAATGGACATATTCTCTCTTTTTTCATGTTTTCGTGTAGACAGATGTTTTATGAGCGTGATGATCTTACATCTGCTTTTCATAAAGCTCTCAGCAGGAGTTTCAGAAAAAAAGCTGTGCTCTGATTGTTTTCTGTCAATGTAAGTAATATTTAAGTCGGAGTAGTATAATTTATCTTATCTCATGTCTTAAACGAATTTAAATTTCCAATATTTCGTCGAATGGCACAGCGTTTTCATCTATGAAAGCATCCACGTCCTCATAAATGGTGTTCATCCAATAATAAGTACCAAAAAAAAATACGGTCCTTGGAGTTTTTAGGATAAACGTTTTAAATTTTATTTTTTGGTATATAACGCAGCACAGCAAGAGAAATATACAGATTAAGGAAAAGGTTCTTGCCATCAACCTCTCACCTCCCGTGGTGCTCAGAGGCCCCTTCATGGCTGGCGCCTAAGTGCAAACACGAGCTGAAACACGCACCACAATGCCTTTGCTGTGTGTGCATAATCTAAGCAAATAACATGAAATTTGGTCTCCAATTTTCTTCAATGAAACACGAACGTCATTTCAAAAAAATGATGACTCATTGACCCTTAAGTCGTCTATTGCCCGTGCGCGTCTAGTTTGCGTCTAGTTCATCCAAATTTCTCGCAAATTTTAGTAACACAATGAAATTTTTCGTAAGAAGACGAAAGGATATTATTAACTGACAAAGAATCACATTTGGGAATGGTATGTTAAAATAGACTGAACATTATTTATGCATACAATACTTCGGGAGTAAGAGAGAAAATAATCCTAAAATAATTTTAATCTCAAGAAAGCGATGTTATCCCAAGTTATATCCAACACATTAATCAGAAAAATTAAATCAACTACAGACCTAAATTTTATATTTATTCTCTGCCATTCCGTACGTTTGCAGGTTTTCAATAGGAGAGCTATGAAACGGTTTATTATTTCCATTATTGAGGGAAATTTTTATTTCGCATGTTATCAAACGACTGCTAGGATTTTGATTATTTTTTTTTAAACAGGATCTTGAATATACTATACTCCCATCAAAAGAATATATCTACTATCTGCACATACGATCATATCATCTGTATGCTTTGCAGATACTCACCGATTTTGAATGATCCGTTTGTTCCATTGGAAAACTTGAAAACAGAAATTCCACTCGTACGGAACTTCTGTGTTCAAATAAAATAAAATGTGTCATTTGCGATGCATAATATAATCAGAAAAGGAAGAGAAGGAAGTGAAGGTGAGGACATAAGTAGTTACTTACGACCGATTCTCGTAATTTCAAACGAGAACAAATGGGTTTTTAAAAATGAGTGCCCACTTCTAGTGATATTCTTTCATTATTTTATTGCTAGCATTACCTAAGTTCAAAGTTCATTAAATATAAGTTATGTTTGAGAGGCAGCATGTTTTCGCTTCATATTTTTAGGCGAATTTCATTTTCCGAAGAGTAGCTAGCGCAAATGCCCTCCTGCTATAGGAGTACAAAAGTTTTCATTCTAGAGTTATGAGCAACCACTGTCCTTAGAACTGTTAAAACTTTAGTCTTACATTGGGTTAATAGATAGCTTTTGAGCAGAGCGCAAATATTTTAAGCGTTATATAAAATTAAGAATTTAATAACTATAATTTAAAAATGTATAACGTATATATCTACTATATGAAGGGCTACACGTACGCAGGTACGCATGATTCAGTTAATAGGCGAAGTGATTCATATGTGCGCCAATAAATGGCAAGCGAGCTCCCATATACGTTCTCTACTAATTGACACATGGCGCGGACATGATTATTTTTCAAAATACAAGTACCTATTATTAAAAATAAATAAATTTTTCTAAGGTAAAAACCACACATTACTATATATTAAATTGTTTAATGTATTCATTTTTCTTGCTATTTCGCCACTAGTTTTACATAATCCAACAAACTTTTCAACTAGTATAATATGAACCGAGGGGGGATTTCCAACTCGGTGAACGTACACTTAAGAGAAGGAAGTGCCTAAGAAAAACATCTTAGAGATGTAAATGAGCAATTTGAGACAGTATGGAGGCCAAGTAGGTAAGATTTCCATTTAAACTATTGATGCACCTAATGTATTTTAACCACCGTCGCGCAATACATCCAGTTGTAACATAAGACAGCAACCATAATATTAATAATTTCTTGAGTAATTTGTATGAAAAATTTAATTTACAGCAAAACTTCGCCAAACAAAAATGACTTCGTCTTTGCTGGGGGTTTTTCTAATGATATGAAAAATTAAACGATATCAACTATATCTCAAGCATATTTGACGAATGCGGAGGAAATAAACGTAATCGTCTTGTTGTGTTTTCTCACAAAAAAAGTAATGGCACGTTTTGGTTTAGAAGATATCCATAGCCGTTGAAAAGAGAATTCACTCACTAATTTTATGCGTACCATTCGTGGCTCTGGTCGTTCAAACATCAAAAGAATTTTAAGTCACGCCCGTCCATAGAAGATGATTTTCATAAATGGCGCTTAAGCGCCCACATTATGCATTGATGAGCCCTTTATTCCCAGAAAACTGGGTCGGGTGAATACAGGAATGACTAATACTCTTTAAAATTAGCTTTCAAAATCATATGATAATGCAAAACATAAGGTTATCTCATTTGACGATAAGGACGTCCGATACAAAATGTGTAAATTACGAGAAAATAATTTATAGATCTACTAACATTTTCTCCCTCGAATTCAGCTAGTGAAAAGCGAAGCCGTCCAAAATTTGTCCGATATCCAGATTTCCCCACAGATTTTTCTTTGCCAGATAAAATATGAATCACCAAGCATTGAAATGGAGACCGGGTTGTTTCTGCTTGAGGTTTTCCGGTAGGTGACCTGTCAGCGTTAAAATGATCAGAACTAGAGTAAACCTTCAAATACTTATATATCCAATCGCTGCAATCAGCCTTTACGACAGTCTGACTATCGATTCTCTTAGCGGCATCTCTTTACTGACAAATTATTCAAAATTACGAACAAATTCTTTATTCATGTCACGTTATCCAGTTTAAAGCCACGTTCATGTTCCACTTAAACTGTGCACAACTGTTATTTTATTCAATGATATATCACTATCTAAAAGCTCTAAAGTATATGTGTAATTCTTCAAAGACTGTGCACAGCTGTTATTTTATTTCAATTATATCGCTATCATCCATCCCAAACATAAGTTACCTGTAATTCCTCAATTTCACTTTATTACAGTATACTTTCAGCTTACTAAAATTAATTCTATACGCGCTAATTACAATCGCATCCATTTCTACATCTAGTGCTGCAATTTGCACCTATTTCTTAACCTTTTTTTCAGATAATCTTAGATGAGGATTATTGCAGCTCTTGTAGAAAGGGACCAATTGGATTCCCATTGAACAAATTCAAAGTATCAAAACCTTCTGGAAAATGTTATAACAAATACGGAATTTCCAAAGTTATGTTGTTGCCATTATCATTTATTCACAATATCAAGGGCCAGCGAAATGATTTGTCTCTTGGAAGGAAATAGTCCAAAATGTGAATGTGGACATGTTCATGACACACCTGCCTACTCATTGCTCATGCCACAACTCATTGTTCACGGGTCAGAAGCTTCATCAAATGGGGAAAATATCTTCACCTTAGCCTTGGTCATCTTTATTAAATGCTGCGTAAAAGTGTTTTGCCTTCAAATGCTTGAACAGCGTGGTTCACAGCGACCTAATAAGTTTTGTCACTGAATTGTTTAGTCACAGAAACTGGGCGTTGTTGATCCATGGGCTCTTATTGAGAGACAAATTTCCCTATGATATGCCAAGCCTTTTGTTTCCTTTCCGTCTCTCAAACACTTTTCCCACAGACACAAAAAGAAAAAAAACACACAGCTTTCCACCGAAAAAATAAAACACCGCTTACCCCCGGACCCTAATTACCCAAACCACCGGGGCCGTTAAACAAGTGTCCAAACACATAATGACGCAGTATTTATCCGTCAAAGCTGCCTTAAAAGCCCGCCAAAGGGAACGAAAAAGAATGGATGGGAGGAAAGGGAAGTTAGAAAGGGTTGGGGACGGGGGGGGGGGAGTAAAGACAAGGAAACCCTCCACATCCCCTCTATTCGCTCGCTAACTTTTATCCCCACCACTCCGATGAAGTCGAACTATTGTCGAAAATAATGAAACAAAAATAAAGACAGAACAAACGCAAACTCCACCCATTAAACTACACATTCATAGAAGAGCACCACTCCCTCCCAATCCTCCTTTGGCTTTCTCTAGTTTTCCTCCTCTTTTTCCCATGTCGTCTCTCGTCTTTCTCCCACCGTTTCCTCTCCCCTTCCGCCCCGCCCAGGTCCTCCCGACGGGCGCCCAGGTCCTCCTCCTTCGCCCCGGGCACAAATAATCACGCGCAGGGAAAAAGGATGGAGGACCTGAAGAGCCTGTGATGAGCCAAGGAGGCAAAAGAAAAGAATGAGGAGGAAAGGGAGGGGATATTGAGGCGGCTGGAGTAGTAATCGTGGGTCATTGAGAGCACACATTAATAATTTTTAAAAAGTCGAAAAAGAAATTCTTGGACCATATATCACGTAAGTGCATCTGTTAATGGATTGGAACTAACCATGTATACAGTAATGGATATAATAAAAGTATGTATTTGCTTTTGAATTTTTTCCTTTAGTTCAATTCCCTTTTATGAATCGATTTTTCAGCGCGGGGTTCGAAATTTTGACGACATGTTATTTTGAAATTATGTCGTTTTCGAATATTGGACTCGCGTGACACCCTATTAATTGCTTTCAATTTGAAATTTAATGCTTCACGTTTAGAAGAAAATATGTATATATGTTAAAGAATTATTACGAAATATATGTCATGTGCCATAAAACTACGTGGTAAAAAAGCATTAAATTGCCAAGAAATCGGTAAGTGCAATTTTTTTCACTTTCATCTATATAAATTACTAATTAGAATACATATGCACAGTTTCACGCAAATATGTGCACAAACAAAAGTCACTCCTAACAACTTCGTCAGGGACAAATAACATCAGATGACGCAGAGGGGAATGAGAGGGATTGTAAGATTAGGCAGGAAGCGTGCGGTCGGAGGATGCGAGAGCGAAGGGGTGAGATGAATGCGGGACGAAATGAGAAATGAGAGTGAAATTAAACATTAATTGAAGGTTGTATCGAGTACCCGAGATAGTGATACTCAGTGTAATTTTGATTCATCAAGTAATTAAGTAACCAATCTAGAGGTTGTTTACAATGTAAGTGTCGGCCGTGGAAGAGTCGACTGGAGTTACCGGGGTATAGCCTTCGTCTATTACCCCAGGGTCGTGTGTCCGAGTCTCATTGGGGCGGATTTATCACCATCGAGGACATGGTTGTGTGTGGTCGTCCAAGTTACACGTTATAACACTCAACATAAAATGTTTTTTCTTCTTTATTAGTGAAACTTGGACAAAGGGGTGAAACCATGGAGAGTCACGTCCATAAACGATGGGGAAAATATTTCATTGAGTAACCAGAAATGGTGAAACATTACGAAAAATAATGAATCTCTTCGGGGTTATTTCGCGTGTAACTCGCCCAACCGGTCAGAATTTTTTGAGCATAGTTTCAAGCACACTGTAAAGACCGTATCAGCACAACTCCTGGGCTGACGACGGACCAAAAACGGCTGTTCACAACCTTGGCGGCACACTAGTAAGATCCCAATGGCGACCGAAACTTTCAAAATACCAAACGGCACTTTTAGAATCAAAATAATGTATTGCAAAAGTTTAAAATAAAAAATTCTCAGGTGGAAAAAAATAATGAAAGTTTTGTTTTTGGCTCAACTTAGTAAAAATTTATAATTTAATCTCAGGTTTAAGGCTTGTGCGGAACTTATGCATGGCGACAGAAAAACTGTTTGCAATTTTCCCCTCATAAATGTTAAATACGGCCGATTTCGATGTTTCTCATCATTGTCATGGCAACTATTGAAGTTACATGAAGGTACACATCCCTATATCCCTTCTCCATGAACCCTTCCGCCTTTCCCCTTCTGCTAACCCTCCCTCAAAATGTATAACCACCTTGATGTGACCTGAACAGTCGGCTTGAAAATTATTTGAAAACATCTAAACCGGTTGTAATAAGCATTTATCAGTGGTATATTGCAGAGTTCTATTTTATTTATGAAAATTCATGGTCACAATGGAATTAACTATGCATATTTCTAGTTATTAATTTCATGCACGATTGGTTTCATCTCATGCGCGACATTTGTTGCTTGATGATGTCACCTTTGCCACGAAACCGGTCGTACATTATACTAATCACTGAAAAAAATTGTCAAATAAAAACAACTTCAGCAAGAGAATAGGTACCTCTTTTATCAGTTCACAAATATGTTGCATAAACCTGCAATTGCAATTACATAGAAGAGGGAGAACGTGAGTGAAATGAAAAGAGAAACAGGACAGGGAGAAGAGAGAGGGGTTAAAAAAAAGAGATAATGGATTAGGAGTGGGGTGAAGGGACTCCCCTCAGAGAGGAGAGGTGATACGAGTTGGAAGAGGGCGGATAGAGGTCACGGCAAATCGAATCGAAGCAGGAGAGGAGGAGGAAGAGGAAGGACAAGGGGGCATATGGGGTGAGAGGGAGTGGAAGGAATGGATATGGACTGGACGAGGGTAGGGGAAGGAAGCAGGCGACAGAGACAATGGGCTCTTAATTTTAGGCAAAAAAAAGGAAACAGGCCATATGGTCCCTTCTCGTGCTTTCCATGTGTTAGCATTTGATATTAGGAGGAGAAATTGTATTCGTTAGAATAATAAATTACTCATTTACACGGAAATGGGAAAGATAAAAAATGCGCGGTTGGTTTGAGAAATGTATACACACTTGGCCTAAGAGGAAACTGAATCTAACGATGGCAGAATCAATTTGGTTTCAATTTTCCTGACATAGAGGCCATTTAAATACGCAAACAAGTTCAGTCTAGATCCCTACATCCCTACATCAACAATTCTCGTAATCCATTCTCTTTTAAGATACACTCCAAATGAGAGTTTTACATTGAAATACAGGAAGGTGTTAGATTTCCTTCTTTTCACGCACGGAATGAAAGAGGCAATGAGGAACAAGCCAATTCAACAGTAATTATTGCCATTTTCCCCTAAATTAATAGTGGTAATTACAAATATTATAATAATAGCTGTATAAAAGCATCAACAATAACAAAATGGCCACTGATATATGCTACACGCCTTTTCAGGCATTAGGGATTAGGTTCTTCCTGGAAAGTTTGATAACCGTAACAGGTTTCTTATTTTCCAGGAAAACCTTGTTTTGAAATATACAATTAACGACAGTCAAAACATTAATAATCGGCCTTGGAAGAACTTTATTGTAGTCAAAATAGATGCGCATATATAGCTTTTGTAGTACCTAATGAAAATACGAGTATCCAGGGAAGTCGCTGAATTATCTCTTACCCACACGCTCTATCTGAAAAACAGACGAGGTATAATAAAAATCATTTAATTACATCGTCAAGCAGAGAAGAAAGTATTAGGATTTCTTCTTTCCACGAATCCTTCGTGACTACTACAGAAATAACGCAATCCTAATTAATGAAAGCACATCTCACAATTTTTACAGTCCCTCAACCAATTTCCCGTTCTCAGAGTATAATGAATAACTAGAAGTCGTTGAACAAGTCTCAGGTCTACGACTCCATGGTGGAGCTCAAAAGGTATTACATTAGAGTAATGCACCGGTTAAAGGTAGGATTCCTTGAAAGTGAGAGATTATTCTCCATATTTTTACACGTGCATGGCCCTATCTACCAATATTATTGCTTACTTCACATCTCTGTACGTCCTACCCTTCTTCATCCCGTCCATTAAACCTATTCTCTTTCTTCCCCTTCCCCGTTCGCCCTTGAGCAAACCATTGACCCCCATTACAGCTTTCAGCCACCTACCTTGCCTCCCCCTAATCTCATCGACAACTTTCCTCTCCTCATCAAACATGTCAAGCTTTTCCTCATATGTCTTCCCTTCTGTCCACTGCACCTTCTCCATCCTCCTCCACACCCACATCTCGAACGCCTTCAGCCTACTCTCGTCCTCCTATATCAGAGTCCACGTTTCTGCCCCACATAACGCCACACTCCATATCAAGCTCATCACAGGCATCTTCTTTATATCCTTAATCAAGGTCCCCGTCATTATCTCCATCGTATTACCAAACGCTTCCTTCGCTAACGCTATTCACCTCCTAATGTCTTTGCTACTATGCCCAATTTCTTCCAGCGTACTACCCAAGTCAATAAAATGTTCTACGAGAAATTGCTGAAAATACGCAGCATGGAATAAAGCTGGAATATCAACATAGGAGGGGGGAAACGACGAGGGACTTGGAGAGTGAGAGAGAGGCGGGGAGGAACAGGGGCCGCAGCCATTTATGGCAGAATCGGGAAGAGCGGAGCAGGGGAAAAGCAGGATGCGGAGGTGTTTAAGCGGGGCCGCGGGAGAGGGGAGGGAGGTGGTGGAAGCAGGAGGGAGGGGGAGGGGTCAAGAGGGGGGGAGAGAGAGAGAGAGCGATGGAGGGAGAGAAATCTATTCAACGATTGCCACAGGTCTTCCTTTGATTGTGAGCAAATTACGAATCTAATTCTCACGAGAGCGCTAAGCATAGTCGCTCTAGCTCGGGCAAAAAAGTAATGTTTCACGCTGGATGTGCACCGTTTCTTTAGTGCTAGCGATTCCTGAGGCCAAAAATGATCGAAATTGAAAGATATGAAAACCATTCGCATGAACAGGGTTTCGAATCATTCGCAACGAGCGGGCACTTAAACCTACCAAACTCTTCAGGTGTCTCATTCTACGACGAGTTTCAAAGATACTTTTAATCTAAGATTAACTGATTTACCAATTCTTTCGTGCTATTGCGAAGCGTTCATTTCACATTTAATGGACTAAGATTTGGATTCATTTCAGCTTCCGTCATCAGATCTAATGTGCCTAATTCTCTTTCCTCTTGTGAACCCTAAGTTAAACTTGTTTAGCATTATGTGACTTTCAGGGTTTCTAGCTGAATCCCAGACCAGGCAAACATTTTTTATAAGCATTTTTCACAGTTTTTTATCTCCCTAGCGTGTGACTCCATTCGTGCTACTGCCGTGGCTACTTCCACAATACTTTGAACACTTGTGGCTAATTAGCAACACGGTTTGTATTCAACACAGGGCCATGAGAAAACAACCACTAGCCCCACGAACGGTATTCGACGATACCACATTAATCGGACCACACACAATTGGCGGATAAGTGTAGTGGAAGCGGAACATGATGGCAGTAGCGAAGAAGTGTATTTTCAACGGAAGTGGCAATTGGCTACAATCTTGCTCCGTACGGGGGAGTAAGGCAGCCTCCGCGATTGATCCAGGACCCCAAGGTTGCTAAATTAAAAAATAATCTATATCTAATCTAAAATTAACATCACTTTCTAGCTCCAAATGGCGCGAAATCCAATTCTTTAATTGGGCTTCTCCGATGATTTGCGAAAACTATCATCGTATTTTAATACACCTTCGACCGGATCGTAAACATTGCCGCACCAGACATCTACATCTACATAATAACCTGCAAGCCACCTCAAGGGTGATTCCTAGGGGTGAGTTATCACCAACATTCATTACACTGCACCCTATTAAAGTTAATGTAACTAAGAATCTTTAAGCATTAGAAAAAAGCTGCTAATACTTTTCAGGGGGGAATATTTAACAAACATGCACTAAACTTTAGGTATGCTACCAACGCTGGAGAGATTTTCCGTATTAATGGTTTTATAACTACATAAATGACAAGAAATACAAGATTTTTACCGGAAACATGTACATACGACGTGGTATTACGTGTTAGTACCAGGTAGCAGGAATGGGTTCAAGCGTTAGGGAGGAAATCAACTAATTGGATACTATTAACTATCGAAAAACCTAGTTAAAAGTCTCATTTGGATCTGTTATGTGCGCGCGCCTCTCATTCACACACGGGCGCCTACCGCGGTTCGACACCGCTAGTTAATCTAATTCACTTTTCTACCGTCTCAGGTTGAGTGCAAATAAGTTTTCAGAGATGCCTGCCATGTGCCCTTCTTTGCCGATCCCTTCCACACAATACTTCCCATCCATGAAAAAATCCTATAAATGGCAACAAGTTACGCTACCACTATACCCTTCCATCAACCGCAGTTCCTGACCGTCAACGGCGTGGCAAGGCCAGCGAAGAGTTCGGGGGCGGAGACTCCAACTCGGGCAGGGATGTTTCGCGTGTTTTAGAACCTTTAACTTTGATGGCGTGATACAACCTTAGCTGTTATAACAATAAAAATATAAAATCTACTGCGACGCACGCCGCCCAGAGTGACTAATTCACCCGGCACTGACGGGCTCCTCCCGCGGTCCGTCACCGTTAGTGATTTACCTAATACATCTTGCTCTTCCACGAATTAACCCTTCCCTCAAGAAGACTCAGCGAATTAGTTGTAAACCGCCTTCGACGTCAAATTTGGGTGGATATTCTCGGGTGAAATCAGACGAGGCACCGGACGGGTCACCTGAATCACATTCGAAAGTTGGTGGAAACACACATCAGGAGCTATCTTTGGACGTGACTCACCTCTTCCAAGCCACGAATGGGAATGAATGGAAGGGAATAGGACGGGAAGAAATGAGTGAAGGAATATAAAACTGTAGTACGGCACTTCTCCGATCTAAGTGCGCATTAGCAATCGTGAAATATATTATCATCCTTTTCCATCAGGTTAAGGAGACGAAATGGCTGACGTGGGCCAGGGAGCATAATTGAGTGCTTGAGTGATGAAAACTTTTGAACATATCGGGACTCTCAACGGTATTACCTTTACAGATTCACCCAAAAACGCGCAAAAGTGCGAAATTACACGGAGTAAAATAACCATTACAACTTTTCCGGGAATCGAATCCGGTTCCCTCGATTTTGCACCAAGTGTGTCTTTCAGAGAATATCTTGTTCCTTTCAAGCCCTCAAAAATTCAGAGGGCGTCTCGGTTGCTTAATTGGCGAAACCACTCAGCACGATACCTAGGAATTCGGGTTCGAGTCCCGTTCAAGGCGAATTATTTTTCTCATAGGAATTTCGAAATACAGTCATGATCCTATGAAGTGCATATACACGCTTGAAATGTAAAACATTTTGATTGATAGAGTCTGCTAATCCTAATGAAGTGAGGTAGCGAAGAATGACCACTTTAAGTTAGGGATTCATTCAGAAGATTCAGGAGATGCTGCATGGAGTTTAAGCATGGTGGATGGATTAAATAGATAAGCATTGACCCAGGTTTGGATGTCCAACATCGTTATCAGGTCACTCGGAAATCTGGTCGTAATTAAAGCTATTCTTTTTTGTGGAAAAATAATTATATATTTTTACTTTTCATCACTTTAGGGATCCAGCCTTCCGCGGAGCGGTTACTAAGTGAAAAGACAATGGCTCAATTATTTTTAACCTCAAAGAAAACAGTAATTCTGTATCTAAGTCTATGTTCAACTATGATGGTTAAAGCAGAGTAAATGTGAACGTTCCAATGCATTATTTTAAATTACTACTCAGTGAAATTTTCTTGTTCATCTCCCAACCTTTCCCAACATGGGCCTACCCAAGGGTAAATTTCACTTTCGGGCCACTTCTTCACTTATTCTAGGAAAGAAACGATCAAGTAGTTTCACTCAAGTAGCATTACTTAACCATTCATTATTACAAGGCTTCGTCATAAGTGACTCTGTACTGCTGAAAGAGGGAATCAAATGACACTTACTCGTAGGATGAATCGGTAAATTTACGGGTTGCAAGTGACTCGAAGGCCGTTCCAAAAGCTCGTCTGTTATTAAATACATTTATGGAACTGAGGAAATGATTAATAATTGGTATGAACTTAAAGTAATTGTATTGTAAGTTTATTACTCTGATGTTTTTTCTTTCATAGAATTCATCGAAGCCAACGCTAGTGATCAAATGCTGTTTCGCGTTCCGTTTTCCCCTTAGCCTATATATGACTCTGGGGCCGGAATTTTCCCTTTCCCATACCCTTTTTTACCTATCCTTTTTCCCTTCCTATTACCGCAGCCCTTCCATGCCCTCGGTCATGAGCGGAAGCTCGTATATCGAGGGGAGGGGTGGTGCCCTGCGCGGAGGACTCACTTATCCACTGTAAGTTTATTATAATAGTAGTGAGAGAATATTAGCGCGGAGAAACTCAAAAGTCGAAAATTAGACCTACGAAACGGAAACACCTAGTCTCATAAAACCGAGATTCGAAAATTGTCTGGTCCGTCAAGAATAAAAATAATTGAACAGTAATTTTTCATTACATAAGCAAAAAACTACAACTAACTATTGTAATTTTGATTTTATAACTGATGCAATAGAATAGAATAAAATGTGATTTCATATAGCAACAATACACAAACGTGTAAAATCATATCACAGTGTACCACCCAACGATGAACAAGACGGGAATACTCGATTATAATTAAGTCGAAGCAACTTAGGTAGCAGTCTGGTTCTATTTGAAACGAATATTATTATATAAATAGGAATATATTATTCGGAAAACGTAAGTGATTTCAAATTTCACAAATTTTAAATGCACTGAATTGTCTTAGTAGATTTTCCTAAACCATATGCATTACATATCAGTACTTGCCTCGCCATAGTGAGCCACATTTACAACACCTGTAATTTAAATACCCCTTAAAGCATTTATCGAGCAATATATTTTTTTAATCCATCAAAAACAAATCTTTTAAACATTGATATAATTTGAAACTGCCGTCCTGGTCGTAAGGAGAGGACAGAGAATGGAAGGCGGGCGAAGGAAGAGATTCAGAGACGAGATCGTTGTAGAGGGAGTGATGGGAGGAATGGGAGGACGATGTTTGGTGAAGGGCGGAGGAACCCGATACGGAAATGGGCGCCCGATAAGAGGCGCCCAGATGGAAGGGATGGGCTCGAGACGGGCGGCCCAAGGAAGGGCTATTTTTTTTGTTTGCGAAAGGGTCCTCCTCAGAGGTGTGGGAAAGACGTTGGTATTCCGGAGGTGGGAAATGGCTCAAAAAGAGAAAACATCGGGGCACCAAATGGTGAGTTTCGGCCATTTAGTGAAGCGATTTTTAACAATTCTGGTATGAACTGTGACATGGGCTTCCAAAAACCACATTGCATTCATTGTATGTTAATGGGCTAATTTCAGCTCAAACATGATGCATGTATGGATGGCAGGGACGCTTATTGGACATATTCTAAGGTATTAATATTTCTAGAAATCACATTGGAAGAAAAACCCTGAGCAAAAAAGAATTGAAGTCCCCAGAAATAAATTCGTGAACAACATAAATAACTACGTTGGAATAACAGTACATTAAGAACTGTAACAAATTAATAATAATGAGAGTGCCGTGGTTGAAATGACAAGGTCTTAAGGTGTTGATGATTTTCTTCCACACTTACATTTTCCAATAAGTATAATGGTGGGGTGAAAAAATAATGTGCTTGCAAACGCAATTTGCAAGTTTAGTGCGCAGATACACTGAATACATTCTGCATCTTCAAAAACGAATGCCATAGTTTCTATGCCAAATCAAAATTCAAACCGTCTCCAAAAACATTTTTATTGACATTTTCTACCCACTTAAGGTTTAGTTTTTCTCCGCTGATACTATTTAACAAGCATTGTGATCTAATGATAAACTTCCTTTGCTCATCTCACTAGAGAAAAAAAACTCACAGTTACTGACTGAGTTTCGCATAATAACCACAGTGAATCCTTAAAGCAAGGCTAGCCTTTAGTAGTGCAAAATCTCTCATTCTTCTACTAATTGTATGGCATCCACGATTTCCATGAGATAGGGAAGAAATTACGCTCAGCAAAGCCAGAGCTATGCTCCCAGCGCTCCATTTCAAGAAACCTTTGCTCAGAGAACAAAAAATAAATTCAATTTCCACGAGACACGGCGAATTTCACACCTTATCCCATGACTCGCGGCGGTGCGCACGAGAAGTAACAAAACACCGCGCGCTCTCTGGATAGACAAACGAAGAGATGATGCGCGACGGGCATCATTTCACCGGAGAGAGGAGAGACAGAAAGATAAGAAGTGGATCCGAGAGAAGAAGGAATAGAAGGAAAATAAGAGGGAAAGGAGATAACTGCAGAAAAAGGACCTGGATGAGGAGAGAGGTGGATTAAGAACGAGAGAAGTAGCCTCGGGAGAGGGTAAGAGTGAGAAAAGAAAGGAATAACTCAGACGAGACGAGAGGATCTTAAGGACTTTAACAGGGCGATAAAAGGTAAGGAAGACAGCGACTTTGACGGGGAAGGAGAGTTTTGAGTGCCTTTGGAAGAATGAGCCCTCGGGAAGAGAGAGGCTGGAGTAGAAATACATAAATAACGAAAAATCGAATATTTGAGATATTTTGAGCAAAACTTTGGAAGTATCGAATAATTTTATTGTGAATGATAGTACACACAGCGCACCTATAATTTTCACAATTTTTTATTCGATAGGTACTACCACCTTCAACGCACTGACGTCAGCTTCAGTTACCTTGTTGGTAGTTTTATGGTTGGTAGAAATAATAAATTATAGTATCCTTCTCCGTCACTGCATGTTAGCATGTTCGCCAATGTCGTTTTCGCCTAGTTTCTGGTTTGAACTGCGAATTTCTCTCTCAGATATGCTGTTACGTGGATAAGGCTACGGATATCACAAATAAGATCACGCATGTCAAGCTTCTATCAGCAAATCTGTAATTGGATAAAAATCGCAACAACCACCTTAAATATTATCGATATACATCCACTATACCTCGATATTTCTCTCCGATGTGTGCGGCACTAGACTGGAGCGTACGAGCGAGGAGGCTGGAGGAGACCGTGAGGGAGGATGAGGGAGGAGGTATAGGGGGAGGTGGAGGAGGAGGACGAGGCTGAAGGAGCGCTCCGTGAGGTCAGGCTGGAAGGAGAGAGAAATGGGAAGTGCGGTGGGATGGGTTTACCGTCTTAAGGGCATCGCTTCGAGGGTGGTGTGAGGGACTAGAGGTGGGGTAGGGGAAGGGCGGTAGGAGGGCGAGAGTGTGAGGCGTCGAAGGAAGGCCTCGGTGGAATAATGAGCGGCTTGGGGAATGACTCGAGAGGGAGGAGTCGACCGTTGAACGGAGGGGCCGCGGGGAAGGGGGAAGAAAGGGGCGGGGCGGAGTTAAGATGCTATCTGACGCGGAGCGCGTGCTGGTTAGGGGTGGGGTCGAGAGGAGTTAAGAGGGAGAGAGTGAGGGGAGGAAGGGGGACAGAAAGAGAGATGGAGGGGAAGAAAGGAGAAGGGGGGTGAGGAGAGAGAGGAGTGAAAGGCGGCGCAGAGTGGGGTAAGAGGTTGGGTGCGGGACGGACAGGAGGAGGCAAGAGGGAGAAGAAGTGCCGTGATTGAAAAGATTCAGATGAAACATTCGGATGAGGACGTGTCACTGCTGGACAGAAGAGTGGAGAGATAGAAGAAGTAATTAGCAGTTGTGATAGAATTGAATTTTAGGAGCAGGCTCCATCGCCAATACCTTTACCCTAAGATGAACATAATATCAACGTTCGAAGCGAGATTCGAACCGGAAACCTTTATGCTGCCAAGTCGGCGTGATCAGAGGAGATAGAAGAAGTAATTAACTGCGGCATCAGCATTGAGTTATTTTAGCCCCAAGTGCTGAGGTTCTATCGCTAATAACTTTATCCCAAGGCAACACAATATGCATGTCCTAGGCGGGATTCAAAGCTGATATATTTAGGTTGTCAGGTCGGCGTGAAATGAGAGGATAAAAAGATAATAAGCAATATAAAGAGAGTTTAATTTTAGGTGCTCTCACTACAATGGTAGTAAACTTTTTAAAAAATCGAGAGACGAAGCGCCTTCACATCATGAGAGTTGAAGGCACACCGTGTTGGAGATGGCATGAAGATGTTGAGGAAATCACAGCCCATTTAATGTATGCACGACTAACCAGTAATGGCTAGGAGTAAAAATTGCTAACTTAGTTTACTGTAATCAATTCCTCAAGGCTATAGGGATTTACCCGTCCTGGCTTTCGGTAATGCTACGGGATTATAGGGGTAAAAACTCAACCAGATGGCACAATGGACCAATAGGTGTGAGTGGCTTTGGACCCGGACCAAGAAAGCCCACCAAGCTTATCTATTTAGGTGGTCCAACTGCTGTAGTTATACCGCAGTAGTTATACCAAACCTACCTCTCTTACCAAAACACGAGCACAATGAACATCGAAAGTGAAACTTATGGGTTGACTGGTCCTCGCGAACAAAGAAGATAGTAGAATAATTAGCAGGAGTATTAGATAGGGTATTGGGTAATCCAACTCCTGAGGTCGAACCTCATAGTTCAACCAAATAAATTAACCATAATGCAAGCAAAATATGTATATACGAGTGAGGGTTCGAACCTGCGACCGTTGGATTACCTGGACGGCACGCTACAAACAGAGATACAACAGCTGGTTAATAATTATGGGGTGGTGAACAACAACTGAGTTCATTAGCACTAAATATTTTCCCAAGAGATGAATTATTAGGGGAATGGAAGATGAGAAGATAAAAATTCAACATCATAATATACTTATTCCTAGCTAAAAGAGTTACGTACCATTGGCGAAATGAGAATGTTCTTGAAGTACTCCCCACATGGCATTCGGTACAGTAATAGCAATGTAGCCGTAGTAGTAGAACCGAAATAGTTTTTCTTAATGGTTCTCACTAGTAGGCGTGATTATTAGTTTTCCACGTTGAAAAAGATAAACTTTGTTGTTTCATCTGAACTATTTTTTAATCCCATATTATGACGCACAACGCGTCGTGCCATTGGAACAACACTACCGTGAAATCCACAAGGCTCTTCTACTTCTCGATATCAATGCATTTCTTTTGCACCTGGTTACACCTCATACAATCACCTTTATGAATCATTTGCCTGCATCCAAGAATGCAGGAATGACTTAAATTGAGTAGAATAATATAAAATGAGCATTTGACTCAAAGTGTATTTACTTTTAATTGTCCGGAGGCTCTTTCACACGCAACGGCCAGACACAATGTAAACACCGGATCCCGTGCAATCACCGAATTTAAGCATCAGTGGGTACAGCTCAGACTAGGAGGGGTGAACATACAATTTGTCCCAAGTGCTGCTGGGTCCGCTGTCTGTGAATGGCTCTCAGTTAATATGAGATGATCTTAGCTATCGAACCTCGCTAAACTAATAGCACTTCTCACCTTCGTCCAATTTCTCTCTTATTACATCTAGCAGCCCACGGAAGTCTTCAAACGAAACAGAATTAGCGTTCAGCTGCAAATGTTTACCAATAGCAAGATGTATTTGTCACCCAATACTTCTCTATTTTTTAAAAGGACAAAGACACCCACCCAAGTGATTCCAGACCGTGACTTCTTTCCAGGGAATAGATGTACCAAGTCGCAGCATCACCCAAAAATGTAGAAAAGTCAAACCAAGAGAATGAGTAAAAACGAAGCACAGCCAATGGTGGCAAGAGTTGAGAATTTACCGGCATAAGAAAATTAGATAGGTACTTACAATATTTATTGAGGTGGTTGATAACGGACTAGAGGGGTTATATACTGAATATTGAAGATTCTACAGCAGGCAAATTATTTAAGTTGATAGAAGTGGAAATACATAGTGTACTTAGGGTAAATACTTCTATAAAGACAGCATTGAGACCGTAACCATCAGCCGCCTGAATATACGAAGATCCAATATACATCTAACACTACAGCCATAATACTAAACGTTAGTTCCCTACAAAGCATAAGCTTAAAATACGAATTAAGTGACACGATACCAGTGATTTGTATGCATATAGCCCATTGCAGACGCCAGGCTGGTAACGCACACGCCTGACCCAAGGGTTGCCGGTTTAAATCCCGTCGCGGATAAAAATGTTGGGTTTGTCTAAGGATAAAGTCTAGGATACACGGAAAGATATAATTTGGCAATGGGAGCACTAAAGTCTACCACTACTACCAGATGTTATTACACAAACCGCCACTCAGCAAGTCATGTAGAACGTTTTGAATATAACACTTTTGTTAATTCTTCCCAACGAACATCTAATTTTCCGTCTTTATGAGAACTATTTGTTCCAATGATGTCCGCGCTTCCCTTTCACAATTATGAGACATCTGTTTGATAATATAGAGGAATTCACCTCAGGGAATTATGTCATGAACACGGGAAACTGCGTCATGGTTCAGTGAGGAATTCCTGACGACTGACGGGATGTTTCGACCGTCATCCAACAACGAATGTTTGAATAGCATCAAGACGAATTCAAGAGGTACACATTATTTTTTTTTTCACCAGGGGGGAACACACACTTTCTTTTGACCATCCTGAGTCAGCTTCTCTTGCGTAGCCTTTTACGGTTGTTTTGTCCATGACTACCTGCCCCCCCTTTCCCTCCCCAGAAGACGAACTAACCGCATGATTTTGCTCGAAGTGATGAAAATGGAAACGTGAAATTGCTTTGAAAGACCTTACAGTGTGACGGAATAGCATATTCACGATGACACGGTGTTACGACATATAATGGCTGACTCATATTTTCGCGAGAATAAACATGACTCCCGTAGTCGCACGGAGAAAGAAACAAAAAGGCGGCGGCGGTTTAACTTTTTCAAAATGGTAGGGCATGCTTAGAAGCGAGAAAACAACATCTTTCCTCCCCCATCTCTGTGGGGAGGGGGTGGGGATGGCTTCTTTTTTATCTCTCTCTCTCTCTCTCTCTTTCTCTCCAATGAAGGAACATTTATTCGGGTTCGTTGTCACCTAATTTCTCAAAGTTCCATTTTTGGCAGCGCCGACCGGCTGTTCACTCACACACACGCATGACTCATTTGCATTGAGGCACTAATGAACGAAACTCATTAGCGCAGCCACACTTTTTAACGTCGCCCTCAATGAAAATCCAATTCATTTCAATCAATATGAAATTATTTATCCCTGCCCGTCCCTCTAATAACTTTAAAAAGACGCACACACAACTCAAACTAAAAAACATTTTTCTCGATTGATTTTTTTCCCAGGCGACAATTAACAATTAACGGTTTGAGTAAAAACCTAACGAAGATAAATGACACTCACTTTTCACGGTGAAAAGCACCTGCATACATTAAGTGGATATATATATATATATATATATCCACATATTCCTATATACATATATATATAGGAATCCTACTCTCTACCCTGAGAAAGGATGATGCCAATACCACCGAAATATTGGAAGTTTTAATTTGTAAGTATCTTTCGCTTGTTTCTACATTTTTATCGACCACCCTCTTGGCATATTTTATATTTATCACTCGAGTGATCCTTCAAGAAGTTATATATATATATATATATATATATATATATATATATATATATATATATATATATATATATATATAACCGCCAACGATGGCGGCCTGACCGCCGAAACGTCCAAGTTTTCTTTAGTGAGTGTCCTTTTTGCGTGTTTTTGTGTTTGTTTATTGTATTACTGTTTTATTTATGCATGTGCATCGTCGCCGAGAGCGATTTTCGACCAAGACATTATATATATATATATATATATATATATATATATATATATATATATATATATATATATATATATATATATATATATATAATATGCAAGAGGAGCGATGGAAGTAGTGTTAGGAAAATTGAACATGTCCCATTGGAAAAGGGGTGAAAAAGATGGAAATCATTTACGGAGCGTTCCAAAAAATAAAAGTATTTGAGAGAAAGAGACAAGAGGGAAGCGGATAATGACGCATGGGCTAGTGTGAACGAGAGTGAGACAACTTGTCCTCGAGAGGGTGGTTCAAAAAATTGTATAATTATGAATTCACCTCCGTTCAATGATGAGCGTATCTGACACCTGTCGATTTGAATTTGGACGTCCACGGATTTGCATAACAACATCACCGATCACCGAAAACTCTCTCGCCCAGGGGTTACCTATCTATAGAGCAAAGGAAGGGGGGGGATAGGAATATCTCAATTTCCATACCAGATCTTTTGGAGATTAAAAAAAAAAGATAGGGAACCGGAGATGGAGCAAAGAGATCTGGAATGATTCGAGTACGCAGGCAGCAAGGGGGACAGAATGTTTCCGCAAACCTTACATTGAGCCAGCGATACCAATCGGGAGTGAACTTGCCTTAACATTCGGGTAGACGATACAAAAGCACCCAAGAGATCCGCGCGTAGAGTATCATGCTCGGACTGAATTAATGTATTTTAAAAGGCAAGAGACGCCAGCGTATCCGGTGAAATCTCCTGCTGTTATCATTTATATAAATGTTTCTGGGAGCGGTAGTCTTCAGGGACGATTTCCAAGGGTGATGAATGTAAATTTGGTCAAAATGCTGAGGGCCTGAGAGTTAACTTTCGGGTATTGATGGCTCCTCCGCGGGCGGAAAACATTGCCTCTTGCTACAAATCGATAAATCGTATTCGAGAAATGTCTATTGGACCATTTCCGGAGACTAGGCGTGTCACAAAATAGAGAGATATCTCAAATGAAACGGCTTTTGGCGCTTCTGCAGCCGAATGATATTCAGATATCTCCATCCTCAAGAAATATTCTTCAATGAATACAAGAGAAGTGCCTATGTTTGCGCGCCGATCCACCGATCAAACTTTCACCGTGACTTTAGCTAACGGTAACTCGTTTAGGTCCGTTTTATTATCCCTGCTTAAATATTGTCTCGTTATCAAAACTAATGCTAATACGCTCTCTCATCCATAACACTGATGTTTACTAACCTAGTCGTATGTAATAAACTAAACCAAAACTTTCGGATATCATCGAGTTTATGTAAAGAATGTCATCTAACGGTCAACGTAATTCAGATATTATGAATCCGGTCCTTGAAATAATTACACAAGATTCTTATTTATGCTTTCATCCAAATTAATTTGTGCGATTACATCGAAGTCATAAAATAGGCACATAAATGTTACAAACACTCAAATATAACTAGGAGCGGAAATAGATACATATTAATGCAAATAATGCTTACTTTGATTCTGCCAATTCAATCAAGATTTGTCATTTTTCGTGGCAACACAATAAGTTAATTACAGAACGTTAAATCCTCATGTATAACTTCACCAACTCTCATTGCTTTCAGTGAAAGATATTATAAGGTGTGATGATTAAAGTTTTCCATCCAAATACGCGCACAAAAGGTAGCAAAACTTCTGGGTATGATTGCATACGAGGATGAGCAATAAATTAATTCATATCGAAAGCATGTGGGCAGGTATGACCTGTGTTTCTAACAAGATTTGTAAAAATGACACTTTACAGTTGAAGCCAGCAGTCAAAATTATGCTTTAAAAGCGGTAGATATTCGCCCTTCTCGAATCTATCGATACAGGTGTAACCACAGATTTGAATATAAAATTGGAATTAGTGAGTGGGGGCAAGTCGTAAATCATACATTTGCACAAAGTACAGTTTTAAAAAGTCACGAGATTAGGTTTTAATTCAAACATGATCGTAGAGAGCTGGAAGAAAAAACATGGTTCAATTTTCTTCTGCCTGCAGCGCGAAGGCATACGAACTCCCTGTAATTTAAGCACCCTTCGCCAAACGCTAGCGCCCCTTCTCTCTCTCCGGGGTTGACGCCTATGAAATTTATGTTCGGTTGTCAAATGGTGGCGCCCCTTTTCGAGGTCGCCCCGGGGCAGTCGCCTCAAGTGCCCCGCCAATCGGCACAGCGTCGACGTCAAAATGAATTAAATGGCTGCCCCGCAATTACAATTATAAGCAAGCGAGTTACTTCAGAAGTGGAGAAAACGAACGAGACTCACCCGATCAATATGTCCCCGGTGACCCGTAATAATTAACACTCAGAACCAAAGGTTCTGATCACGCAAGAAATATGCATATACAGTGTGGGCTGCTTGACCGCCCCTTATAATTCATTATAAAAGCGTGAAATGTCGGGGAAACATGTTCTCGCATAGGCGTCTGCAAATTTGTGAAGCCGAAGACTGCTATTTGTCACCACACGTATCTTGAAGGCGTCGATAGCATAAATATTTCCACCATGTATCCTATGTTTATTTCACGTTATTAGCGTAAGACAACTCCAACGAGAAACTATCCGTGAAGATGGGCAACACCTCCCCATAGAAATGAAAAATTGTAGTTTAGGAAATCTACCAGTGGTGTACTGCATTCGAAGCCAAACTCAATGATGGGCCACTTAAAAGACATAATTAAATATCTGAAGGAGGATAGGATCTTATCCAGCAAAGCAAATTGCTGCTGTATGGAAAAATGGGCAGGAGTTGAAATATCACGACCAATGCTGCGCGACAGTAAAGTACTTACACGAATATATGTTCTTCAGCAGAATAAGGCAAGGTAACACAGGGCAGAGCGCTGGGTAACAGACCAGAGATCCGTGGCTCGAATCCGGGAGAGGTCTCAGGGTACATCCAGCTAAACCAGGTCTGCGAGGTTTTCCGGTGTATCAGATATTCCAAGGAAACTACCGGCCGTACCTGTTGGAAGAGTATTACTAGTGGTACACATCATTTTAGTTGCTACAAATGCAGAGTTCATATATATAGGTCACTTATGACCTCAATCCTAAGACGAAGTCGAAGATGGTCGAGGCGGTACTGCTAAGACCAATTGCCAGACCGTCGCGTGATTCCGGGCTACTAGGCTACTGGGAAAGGAACTTGCCCCAATATCATGATGTTCGAATTCAAAATTTTATTCACCGTTGAGCTCAGAACAGTAATTGGCGAGCTCTAACCTCAACGATGAAGTCAACCTTATGCTCATTTGACATGGGTTCATTTCTGCATTAGAAAAACGTTCATCACCTAACAGAAATGACAGGCACTTCTTCGTTCAGATGTTTCAACTCTGTGGAGAAACGCAAAATGGGATCGTTGCGTTAACTCCAAATGGGGAGGGTTTTGTTTAAATTCTAGTTTAGACTGATGGTTAGAACATATCTGAAGAATGTCAATTTGAGAAAGTTGAATTGGTGTGCGTGAAAAACACATAGGACAGTAATTGTGAACATTGCCTTTCAAGAGTAGTTTGCGCTTTGGATAACGATAACGGCAGCGACAAAGAAGGAACCGTAATCCCATACCGGAAAATGATATTAATGACATTGAAGACGTTTTAGGGTGGAACAACCCTGAGGGAATGTGGAGGGGAAATAAAAATTCGCGGAATTCCCTTCAGGGTTTTTACAAAGGAATCGAATGATTCTGCCCCCTTTTCAGAGGTGTGGCAGGCAGTGAAATGGAGAGTCTGATAGTAGAACGATGAAATTCCTTCCGAAAATAATCTCGAGATGCCGACGGGGATTATGAGCGCCCACATAAAAAGGCCACGGCTACCCACTACCCTTTCGTTCCCGTTGCTCCACGCGGGCAAGGAAAGGGTGGAGGAGAAGAGCAGGAGCGTTTTGGAACGCCGAGCAGCGGTACTCTCACTTTTACATAAATTTCGTTCTTTAAATTTTTAGCGCCTTTAAATGCTCACCCAGTCCTTAAATGAGAAGATAAATATGGAATTAGATGAAAATTGACTTTATATCCCGAGGAAGTTCAGCATAAATGTTTTGCATACTCATATTTAGCTCTTAAATTTACAGATTTATTTTTCACCTCATAATTTATGATTTGTCCAATACTTTTCCCTCGTCGTTTATCGTCATCCGTAGCGCTTGATTACGTTGAAACATCACCTTACCAAAAGAGAACAAGTTTATATTTAGAAATTTTTTTGTTAAATACTATACACAGTGGCTATTTTATCATAAAAAAGAAAGCATAATTGAGCCAATGGTGAATTAATGAGGTGTGATTTAAAATAATAAGTAGTATTTTTAAATCACATTTCCTAGTATTAAAAGCCTTGTATTATACGTTTCACTTGTTCAAAATATGCGAAGAATGTGTAACTCTCGCCCTGTACTCCTACACGGCAATGAAAATATTACTTATGAATGAAACAAAAAATCTTCTGCATCCTTCATATGCCTTAGTGTTATAAGATAAACCTATGCATCAAATCAAATCATTTTAACATAAACATTCATGTATCCACAAAGGATTCATCGTTAACCAGAGGCCTTAATGCAACGAAGCTTATATTACAGGCGTATTTTCGTACGCATTTTCTATTCATAAAATGTTTGTTCGTCTGGACCAAGCGGGAAAAAAGGCATTTTTCTACAGCTATCGCCGAGCACGCTGCCAAAAGCGAGAGGCCTCATCCCTAATCACAACACCTTCCACCGTGCTCAGCACACCTAGAAAGCTCATCCTTCAACCGGGTACACCCAACTCAAGATATCACAGGCCCATCTCTTTTTGAGTAAGGATGAGGACGCTCTTCTGTTCTACTCTTTCACTCCTTTGAACCTCTCCTACCGAACGGGGCCGTCGCGTCGTCCAGAGGATGTCAGAGAGCCTCTTTGGGTCGGAGGTGGTTACGGGTCGGATGGGGTTAGGATAGTGGGTTCGAGGGCGGGCATAAAAAGGGGCGAGTTATTGCCTTTCGCGTCCGGGGGTATTATTCTTACGAAGAATTTCGCACTCGCAGGCGGGGCTTAAGAAGGAAGGAAGCCAGGGGGGAGGGAGGGGGATGGGGGATGGCCATGAATTCGTTAAGGGGCCATCTCAGTCAGATCCCAGGTGAGGGGATGGAAAGAAAACGTTTTATTTTATTTTACCCGCCAAGATGAGAACGGGTCGAAAAAGAAAAGCAATCAATGAATGCATGAGCATATGGTCAAAACCGCGGCGTTTGCGGCCTGATCTTCCCCATCCAAGTGGACATAACAAAGAAGAACTATAGAAAAATTGGCGAGTTTACAGCTCCGTGAATAATCCACGCTCTAATTAAGTTCGGCAGAGGGTAAACTGGTTATACAGTAAAATTCCTCGATCTCATAGCCACTGACAGATGATTTTACAGCCGGGAATTTTTTTAATACTTTTAATAGGGTGTAGGGGGAATTCATTTAAGGGAGACGCGATGAGCTCCACCTGTTGGGGAGAATTCCGTTCTCACTTTTTTTCACAGATTTTGAATGGCATCAATTGCTCAGCGTGATGAATTTCATTTTGCCTTTGGGATATACATCTCAGGTAATGTTATTCTCATGTTCCTCCCTTGCGTATTTTCTACCATGTTATATTGAGACTACCATTTTGTATAGGTTTCTTAAACAATGGAAGGTTAAAATGGGCATAAATTGCAATCAATCCAGTACTAAGGGAAGATTCCTCCACACTGAATCTTTTTAGCAGATGCAGCGAAAAGGCTATCTTTTATTTAGCAAACTTCAAACATCATTTGTAAAATTAAATATAGAGAAATTAGGGATTCATACACAGCACTTGATACGCCCAGTGAGCGAAACCTTGTGATTCAGACCGGAGACCCGGGTTCAATCCAGATAAGGCCTCCGGGCACGTCCACCTAAAGTAAATATGTGGAACTCTTTTTTGCATATTTACAAGATGTTTCTGGGAAACCGAAGGTAGCACAAGGAACGAATTTGGTCTTAGCCCTCATGAGTGAATTAAAAAAAATAGATAAAAAATTATAATTACTCCAACATATGTAACCCTTACAACACAGTGATCAATCAGACAATTACTTTAGGTAGCCTTGAATTGTTATTGTGCTTCGGCTACTATAAAATGGATATTGGCTATGCACTGTAGCATATACACATGCAGCACATGTAAATTGAGTTTAAAAAATTACTTAAACTTATTAGTAGTACATACATTAAGTAACATTATCACAAGAGTTATATTTTCACTCAGTTATTATTAAAAAAATACAACCTCCAGGGATAAGTACCCAGCACTTAAATCACCATATTGCGGATTGACTAGTGTGGTTTTCTCTTTGTCAAGAGAAACTATATCGTAGGGAAACAGATTTGTGTTGAAATATTACGTATAGCCTGAGCACAAAACACGCTTTAAAATAGCAACAGGTACAAGAAACCACTCGTTCCTTGATCGAGGTTCAGTCAATCTCCATATGAAAATACTCAATGAAACGAAACCCGTGTCAAAGTTTCGTGCTCATTTCCAACGATAGGGGAGGAAGAGCGTAACACGCCACGCATGTCCGGGGATCGGGATATCACGAGCACGGAGAAATTAACCCCCCCCCCCCCTCAATCCTCCTTCCTACGGACTGACTCGCCCGCTCAACCGCGAAAACCTCACACACGGGACTCGCTACACTGAAGGAACAACAACGGAGACGACAAATCTTCGAGTTACACAAAAGGTCTGGGGGAGGAGGGGAGAGTCATTTATGCCAAAGGGTCTTCGGTGAGGGCAGCAGCAAGGGGAAAGGAAGATTGAAGGGAAAGGGAGAAGGAGAGCCCGGAGTAAGGACGAAGAAGAAGGAGTTGGGGTGGGGGGGGGGTCGAGCTTGGGAGGTGGGGCCCTTTGAAGGGGAGTGTTAGGGCGGGACCACTAGGCGGAAATGCCATGTCTACGTTATTGAGTATCAGATACGGGGGTCTTTTGGTGTGAGTGAGCTTACGTGGAGGGGAAAGGGAGGTGGTCTGGGAGGTCGGGGTGAGGGGAACGAGAAGTATTGGGTGGGGCGGGGGTGGGTGGTTGAGTAGGGTGTGGGGTTGGGGGATATACAACGGGATAGGGGGAGGAGTAGCGGGGTGAATGGCGGGGATAAAAATAAATGAATAGATGAAGGAAACACACGATCATGGGCGAGAAAACGGAAATAGAGAAGCTTGACCGTCGCTCTATGGGAGATGAAGGAATCCTAGGGGAAGGGGGACCGTTGCGATGGACACCCACTGTTTCCCACACGGCGGATGCCATTTCTAAAAGAGATTTGTTGGTGAATTAGACCCAAATTCGAAATATATGAATAAATATCGCTAAAAAAATCGCTCGGGAGACGTTTGAGCAAACTCCTTTTCATTTCATTATTTTGACTCCGTGGAGACGATTTCGTTGACTCCGGCTCAATAAATACGTGAACATGTGTTTTTTTATGACAGCTGAAGCATCCATGGTTTTTATTTCTGCATATATCATGCATACTATTCTTTGATCCCCATGCGTTCTTATACAACGTTAAAAAAAGAGATTCCTCGAAAAAATATCATATTTCTAATTTTTTTTCAAACTGTGAGCGTATTTTAGTTTAATGAGAGCTAAAAAGGTATAGTTATTAATATTGAAGCGGCAGAGAAAATGCATTAGAGAGCTATATCCTGTCAAACTCAAGGAAATTGAACAGCTATATATCACCAAACAGTACATTTATTATCCTGAATGTTACCCCAATTATGCATTACTTTTTTAACAAAATGTGCACCTGTCTCTAGTCGAGGAACGTGAATAGAGGGCCTAAAAATAATAAATTTTCACTTTATAAGACTTAAACCATGTAACTCTTTTAAACACACAAACACTTGCTTTCTCAATCTGCATAAAATTTAGAAAAACGAACTCCATGCTTACCAGAATCAGAATGTCAGGCGTTTAAGGGAATCACCGATAGTGGAAATTTTCCATTTGAATAGTGGCTTATGTAAAGATGATGTACAGAGGTAAGATTAGTTTTAGTGAACCAAATATAAACCATAGTAACTGGTAAGTAGCTTGTAGATGGTTTCCATCAAATAGGCAAATATCTGAATATTTATATGAAACATTATTTGTCCATTGATGCTACGAGACCTTCCTCATCGTGAAGACCAGCCAGACGAAAGAAATATAAACTAATAATTTTTCCCGAAGGAGATTCTTCCGCTATCTGAGGACCAGAGAGCAGATGAAGAGACAAGAGTAGAAGGAAATGATCACTCAGTGAAATGAAAAAGAAATGAGAGACAGAAAATGTGAGGGTACAACCGGGAGTTAGCATAATTGTACATATTTGGGACTATCACTGGGTTATCTCATGGAATAAATTCATCGTGCCAACAAAGTTGAGCCCGAGGGAACGAGCGAGGTCCTGATTAGAATTGGGACGAGTGCTGCATGCCTGGTATGGAATAACCCCGTTCCACAGACCCTAGTGGTGGCTTGCACGATACTTCGTAGATGCAGATTTAGAAGTAGAAGATGCTGCTGTCTTTCGTAGCCAGTATGACCATTAAAATCACAAATAGAAGGTTCACGTATGTGATAAAAATCCACTTGATAAAATGATGAGTGTAATAATTATTACAGACTAGTATTGCACTAAAATTATACCAAAAATAAGAACAAAGGAAGTTAATTTTTCAAGTAAAATATAAAAATAATAGAGAACAAAATGTTTCGTAACATTTCGATCCCTGGAAATTCAGAATTTCCAGAACACTTGTCACCAAAGCAGAGGGAGAGGGAGGTGATAGCCCGAAGACAATATGTATTTCCTCAGCAAATAGTTCATCCAGGGATTAACTAAATCACCCGAAGGAAAATAGATATCAACAATGATGGACACAAAAGAGAAGAAAATGGCCGATTGAAAACCTGGAAGTCAATCCGAATGTGAGGGACATGATTTGACTCAGTATGGAAAGTTGTAAAACCGGAATTGGTAGGTCGTAAAAAGAGACTCCCATTTACTAACGAAGTATATTAAAGACATTTTGAGATTTAGAGAAAGCTTATTTCATGAAGTCTATCTGGAGATAACTACCTGATACTTTATTAGTGAACTCTCACATGTTTTCCAAAAGAATTATGAATATTGCACGGAAGAGTTACTTTCAGCGTCAGTTTAATAGCCAAAGGTAGCATGAGACCTAAGGTTCAAGTTTCTGCAGACATTTCTTCATACACTCGTACTTTATCATCACTTCGGCTCACTGAGCTTAATTTTTAGACCCTTCATCGTTCATAACCATCAGTCACGATTCCTTAGAAAATTTGGAAGCCCTTTGCCACCTAGGGAGCCTAATGTTTCCGATGATTCTTATTCTTTTTTTAATTTATCCTAACATAAGGTAGGTGGCGTAAAAAACATCTGGAACTAGAGCGAGAGCCGTAGTGAAGACAGTGGGAGAGGAAGGGTGAATCTTAAGAGTGTGACTTGAGTTAAAGAGAAGGATGGATGGACGGGAAGGAGGTGAGAAGGGGATAAAATAAGAAGCTGAAGAAAAGAGGGGGAGAGAGAGAAAGGGAGACAGAGGCAGAGAGAGAGATAGATAGAGGAGTGGGAAGGGGAGGGAGGTGGGGGAATATATATGAGCAACCTGTTTCCCGGCCCAACCCACGGGCCTGCCTTAATAGGCGCCCGGCGACTGGAGTGCAGGGGTGGGGGTTGGATGAAAAGGAGGATGGAGGTTGAGGGCTAGGGGGTGGAGGAGGATGGGGAAAGGGGAGGCGTGCAGTCAGCAGATAGGCGAAGAGAGAGTCGGACTGAAGGGGGAGGGCATGGATTTTAAAAGAGAATAGGCGGTACGAGTCTTGGAGCACGTAAACGATGTACTATATTTTAATCGTCAAAAATAATCTAATGATTATGTGCGGAATTTCAGCAGGTACTTGACTTGAGTGGTGGTATTACCCAATTTTCCCTATCACCGGTCAGCTGTGTACATACCAAGTACATAGCCAATGTCCTATTTGTTTTTAATTATTGAGCCATAAGCGGGGAAGGGGAGGAAAGAGAATAGATTTCATGGACGGGACGAAGAAGGGTATGAGGCATGCTGTGAGTTGAAGACTGAAATATTCTATGAAGATAGGGCCTTGCGAATATAAAAATCTAGAAGATTTTTACTCACCTCCATTTAAACGTACCGGAAGATTACATAATCTTCTCGGTAATTTATAATAAAATACTGCGTTTTTATCGTTACTTACTGTCGAATCGGAATTGGACTGGAGGGGGCATGGGGGCTGAAATTATAGAAGAGAATAGATGGTACGGATCTTGGAGCAAGTAAATGATGTGCGAAATCTTTCGTCAAAAATAACCCAATAATTGTGTGTGGAAACTCAGCACGGAACAATCACTAGACCACCACCTAGCCCTATTTTTTAAATTTATCGACCCATATACATGGCTATCAAACGAAATTTTCTCAGTAATGTTAAATAAAAATACTGTGTTTTTATAGCTGATTACTGAGAATAGGCTGCTGGTGAAAGAGAGATTATTCGATTGTTACCATTCGCATTGGAACACCATTTGTTTCAATTTTATTAATTATATTTGTGAGGTTATTCTTTCGTTTACTCGGGAGTAACTTTGTCGTTCGGTGCTAGTTCGGCAACTACTTTGAATAAGCTGACAATTGGAAATATAGACAACCCAAATGTTTGAAGCGGATTAACGAGGAATCCCAGAGTGTTGGCGAATGTATAACTATCATTATAATTTGTTTACATCAATTTTTATTCGTTTTTAAATTATCTTTATACATGTGTAAAGTGTGCCTTAAAAATACGGTGTCATTCTCTGAGCGAAAAGGCGTGGAATGTTAGGCATGCTAGTGACGTCTGTCTGCACTGAGCGTCTTATGGACGGCAATGCAATGAAATGCCTGTCAAATAAAAAGGTGCACCTAGGTGCAAGATTTTATTATTGTAAAATGTTACAGAGTCATCAGCCATCATGGTGTATATGATGCGGCATTTGTGTTCGGTGGTGTTTTTTTGTAGATCACTTGAAATAATAGTTCTCGTTAATTTTTGCATACTCGTATTTAATACGTAATTACAATGGTTAAATAAAATAATAATTTGATAGGATTAATGGTATTGTATAATAATTGATATGTTTCAATTATAAAATAAACATTTTTTCCTGTATGGGCTCCCCTGATAGCAAACCAAGCACATTAACAGACGTGTGGTAAGCTAGCGAAAAAAGAGTAACTTCGGTAGGGCCAATTTCAAGGCCTGTACAACGAATTACACTATTTTAACAGCCTTAAATCGTATTGTTTGTCATGAAATAGAGTATTTCCTACCTTATAGGCATAGTTTTGCGTTTATTTGATGAAATTCGAAAAATTTAATTTTGTCGCGCTAAATCGGCATTTCAGCCCACTGTGCGGTGGACGGAAAGGAAGACAAACTATGAAGAGCTTGGTATGGTAGGTGAGGAAACGAAACTTCTGGAGGAGATCAGGAGGCGGCAGAGTAGTTGGTTGGATGGGTTGCTTACTAAAAAAAAGCAAGTCCGTGATGGCGGGGAGGATGCTGGATAAGCGGGGAAGGTGAAGAAAGAGAATAGGTTTTATGGGCGCGATGAAGAAGGGTAGGACGTAAGCTGAGATAAAGAAAGATATAATAGAGGCAGATGGGGTCTTGCACATGAGGAAACCTATAGGATTTTTACTCTCCTCCATTTGAATCCACCTTAACCTGTAGATTACTTTGATAAACAAAATTAAAATCGGTTCGCGTGCGCTCAAAGAAGTTATCATGAAACTTTGACCATTCCAACGCATAAATCTCTACTTTCGGCAAATTCACTCTCCAAATAACTCACTCTAAGTGGCAGATTACGCATTTGAAATGATTTAATCGTCCTCTGCGCTATATTCTTGTGTTGTTCCATCTACCCACTTACTTAACCTAGAGGATAAAAGGGTTAGAGAGAGAGAGGGAGATCGATTGGAGGACACGGTCATGTTGTGGTGACCGACCAGCTGTGAGAGATAGGAGAGGAATCACAGAGGAGAGAAGGAGGACAAGGGGATTGAGAAAGATTTTTAAACAACCCACCCCCCTCCATGATGGGGGGAGGGGTCCACGGTCGAGAGGGTGGCTCCAGGCGGATGCGAATGAGGAGGCGATGTTTTGGCGGCATGAATGGGATGGGTCAGGTGGTACAGAAGGACGCGGAGCCCACCGAGAGGGAACCGGTGAGGGATAAGGAGGAGGTTGAGATTCACAAGAATCATGACCATAATGTGCAATCACTCATCTATAGGTGAAGCGAAACTTGGTGGCACTCACTTATGAAAGCCAAGACTCCGAGAGAGGAAAGCATTTTTTTTTCAAGGATACCGGGACTAGCCACGGTATGACCTGCACCGCAAGTGCACATAGGTGCGAAATTCCACAGAAGAGAAATCATTCTCCTTGACCAGGACTCGAACCCGGATACTAAAATGTCAAAAATTCGTAAGGATAATGGTAAATAACTTCTCCTGGTATCCTCAAAATTCGTCAAAAAAGAGATCAACTCACTGTGTTCCACTCTCTGTATTACGGACGGTGGCGCTAAGCGCACGCTTTTGACTGCTTCTGTGACATCATACGTCCGGCAGTCCTGATCATCTTGCTCCTTTGAAGCCCTCAAAAATCCACAGGGGAAAAGGACGCCTCAGTAGATATACTGGCCAAAGCACTCGACGTCATATCGAGGGATCAGGGTTCAGTCCAGATCGAGTCGAATGATTTTTCCTCTGTGGAATTTCACACTTAAGGAATGCATGCAAGAGAAGTGGGGATCAAAACGCCGCGAGTCCCTCGTGTGATCCGCACATTCGATATCTCTGTCTGCGATTTGACGCTTGATTTACATTCATATACATCGGGATCTCCTCTGTCGAGTGCCACCAAGTTTTGCTATGGCTATAACTCTGTACGCAGGTGACTCATTCGCGGGTGAATAATTTTACCAGGTAGACTCAGGTTGGTACAAACCCTTGTCAACTCTCGAATCATGACTTAGACGCCATCGTATGCGCTAGTTGCCGGCTTTAGAGATGAGTGTAAATAGAAATTAACTAGGATAACGTACACAAAGAAATGTTATTCACAGTGAAATAAGCATTTGATATGACCAAGATGTATACTTTCATAGCGAATTTCATCCTATGCTTCTCATACATCCCGTGCGTGTGACTGAGCATATTTGCACGAGGGTATTGCTCCAGCTAAAATTAATTTTGAAGTAAGAGTGGAAAGAGTATTTTAAAATGGAGACGGAAAAAGGAGAAAGCTACATTATGAGGAGAAGTCGAACGCTATGCTGCGTGGCTACATCAGTGAGGCCATCAAGGACCAATAATTGCAATAGCTTCTGTGATGCAAGCGAAATAACATGTAACTGATAAAATATGTCTACTACACTCAAATATAACATGGTTTTTAACTCAGAACTTTTTTCATTGGCTACCAGAGATACCTAGCATCTTTGTGACGGAAAGTAGGGGATCGTGTAAGTGGAGTACAGTTAAGGTAGTTGGAGAATTTTTGTTCATGTACAGATGTGTGAAACCTGATTACTAATCAGTGATTAGTGATATCTATATGTAGATAAAAGTGAAAAAGTTTCATCACACCGATTTGGTTTCTTGGCATTTCAACGATATTTTAACACGTAGCTTCAAGGCATATGATATATTTTTCGTTAATTATTCGAACACATAAGAAAAGATTTTCTTATAAACGCGAATTAACACATATATTATCATAAATACTGCTCAAAATATCAAGACGTGACGCCGAGTCCGATATTCGAAAACAACATTTTTCAATATAGTTTCGTCTAAATTTCGTACGCCGCACTGAAAACTTATCGATTCATAACATGCTATAACTAAAGAAAATTCAAAATATAATTCATGCATCATATCTATTACTGCCTGTTATGTTGAGTTCTAACGCATAAACAGATGCACCAAAGTGAAATGTGGTGCAAGAATTGTTTTTCGGCTGACGTAAATAATAATTGAAACGTGTACTCAATGACCCACGATTACCGATCCAGCCACCTTAAACACATCATGGCACAGCGTGCCATGATATGGGTCGGCCAAACCGTAGTAGTGTTTCCCCGAGGTCGAGTCAATGGCAAGAATGTTGGAGATGAGTCAATGGGCAATTTATAATCCGCGCAGAGGCAGTATCGAAGCGAATAACTAATTGAAATCCACGGACTACACGGGTCCACTGCCCGTGGGATACGCAAAAAGGGCGTTGACGCTAACCAGTCGACGGGTGATGCGTTCGAGGGGCAAGGCTTGAGGCGTCGGTTCACCAATACTCTTGTCGGCCTTCATTAACATCATTTTTTTCCCTCGCTGAAAGAGAGAGGAGAGCGATAAGTATGGAATGAATCGTGAAACCCGCATATGGAAAGGGTGAGGAATTTTGAGGGAGAAGGATCCACTAAAGGGGATGATATTCCATATTTAAAAAAATAATTTTACCTCACCCAGATCCCAATGGGTCAGCTGTAATGGCCAATAACACCACTAAGTATTCTTAAGGATGTTCCACCGAAAAATGACTTTGTGTAATTTAATTCATATTCTGGCGAGTTTTAGGAAATTATATTGTCCTCTCTTTGGTATGAAATACAAAATCCCATCTTTCCGCGCAACTTTTTTTCGCAAATTTAACTTGAAATTATATGGTGTCAATTGCAATGGGAAAACGTGGTCAATATTGACATATCTCCGCCTTATATGAATGCAATTGTCAAAAAACCTGTAAATAAGAAGCAAATAGTTCCTAGGCATTTAATGGTAATAATGTTTTCTTATTGCCATACCATCTTAGATTTTGAGTTATTTGCAAATAACTACGGGAACTAAAGTCAAAATACGTTCGTTCATTTGAAATGGCAGTCGGCTCATTGGGGCGAAAAAAGGGTTCATTAAAAATAAAATCTTTGAATAATCTGCATATGTTGTATCTTAATCTAGTTTCCTAATGACTGAGAGCTGTCATCAGTGAAATTAATATTTTTTTACAGTGAAACGCGATACGTTGGAATTCATTATTTGTTTTGACTAAAACAGTCGCAGCGGAACCTCCTTAATTAGAGGTGAATTTCAACGGAGGTTTATAAGAGCTAGATATTCTTGATTCTAGTCCAAATTGTAGCACAGGTCACGTAGTCGAGCTTGATGAGCCACAGTCGTGAATGAATGCAATTTCCACTGGAGGCGAGAACATCTGGTTCGTAAAGTCTCCGATAAAATTCACCTTGGATTACGATGGTTTGGTGGTGTAACTGGCGAATACACTAGACCAGCAATTTGCAGATCCGGTTTCGAATCCCGAGAAAGTCGAAAGGTTTTTTCATGGCGAATTTCAGTCCCTTTGCACTCATGCGCGTGACTGTGTATAGTGGTTGAGAAACATGGTGTCAGTCGCCTGCGCAAAACAGGAGGGAAAGGCTCGCGTGGAAGAGGTGGGCTAAGGAAAACGCTGCCAACATTACTGTGTTTATCTTGAGAGGGCAGGAAAGTGTCAGTAGCATGTTGACGAGTTTTTACGATCAAAAGCGAAGTTGAATCAAAATACACTGATATTGTTCACAACCCAGCAGAGAAATCAAACCAAACCGTAGTCTTAAGAGGCATAATGAGCTAGAAAGTCGATGGGAGATGTTGACAGGATTCCTCTTTCGAACAGGGCGTGATTTTAAGCACGGAAATACCCGTCGATAACTGATAAAGGCGCAAAGAAGAAAGGGATCCACAGCATTGAGGAATAACTCGGCGAGAAAAGGTGGACAGATAATTAAAACCAAGTGCTTGAATTTGGATGAGAGCACAAAACGCGACGTCAGGAAATAAATTGACGATGAATGAAAAATTACTCGACTATCGAGACTTTGGGTATCGAAAAATAGTCATGAATAACATTGTTTGATTCAAAAAGTAATTAGTTTTAGCCCGCGAGTAAAAGGGTAAGATTGAAACACTGATAAAGGGCTATGAATGAAAGGTATAATTGAGGAACGGGATTTTAAGGGCTCGAGGGACTCAGAGCTGTCGTTTGTCGACGAACGTCCTTATACCACATGGAAGTTTTTTTTCTGTTCCCCTGATTTATATTTTCCCGTTTTAATTTATCGAGCGTCCTCATATTTCAGCCGCAAGGATTAGCTACTGCCCTTAAAAAAACTGAACAGGTTTTAATGAAATGCATCGAGGGACCAATTAGTCTACGGCCACGTCCGAAACACTGAATGCCGACCGAGGGTGGGGCGTGATACCCTGGTGATTCATTGTGCGCATGCGTGAAGACATTCTTCGAATACGATTGCTGCGATGAGTAGGAGACACCCACATGGAAAGAATTCACCCGGAATGGTTGAAGAAAATACATCGAAATGGTTACTAATTTGACTCATATCTTTGAACACCTAAGTAAGAAAGTATTTACGCCACCTACGGGTAAACTCAGCTCCTCTCTCTTCAAACAAGAAACGCAATGACCTTTTAACCGTAAACCAGTTTTAAACGACTATGAAGTAACAAAGAAAGAATCACTAATCCAAGCACATCTGAGTACTGTCTGTGCTCATCCCTGCTTAGGGTGCTGCCATTACGGAAGCGTGATCTATTTTCTCACATAACGTGATTGTGAGATACTCTTCGTAAAAATATTTAGAAGGTACATGTCCTCTTCGGCCTAATAGTAGTGATAATAATACTTCAAGCCATACCTTCATTCGATTGCATTCTAAATTTCCCCCGTGCACGTAGGAAACGATTATGGTAGCATCCATACCCACATGATTCCAAAGCGAAAACCATTACTATTGCTATTATAAGTATCTTTCTATAGAAATGCATACTTGTATAACTTAAAAAAGGATATCATAACTTGAAATATTTTCAAGTTTATACCGAGATATTCCGCCAAATTTCCGCTATTGATCCTATTTTCGTCTATTGTGAATTTTAAATTAGCAATGACAAGAAGGCTTTTATTTTTTCCAATGAAAATTGCAAATATTACTATATTACTATGGACCAATTGCTGATAACTACCACGTCTTTAACTCGTGGTGAAGTTAAAAAAGGAGAACTTTAGAAGCAAGATACATTTATCTCACGCACTAAAGCAATGAAATCAGCTTGAGCTTACTCTAACTATTAAATGTGTGAGAACTGACTACAAAAAGTTGACCCTCCACGTAGACGCTAACTCTCGTGAAACCGTCACGGGGAAGTAGACACCGACTCCGGAAAGTTTCTCGCGAAGCTACGACCCCGATGTGATTACGAAATTACATGGGTAACCCAATCCAGAAATCAACTTTCACTTCAATCATTGGGGAATCAAGGAAACAAGTACGATTATTTCAAGAAGCCGTTTTACAAGAGAGTTTTCACAGCGCTCTCTGGAGTAGCATCAGTTTGCGCAGTCACCGGAAAAATGATGACTTGCATGAACGAATGCAAATACCTTTCCAGTTTGCATACAAATAAGCAATGTTTGACGCATTTTATCCACAAACTGGAAGCGTAATATGCGATTTTCACAAAGTAGGCTATTCGGACTCGTTGTTTATCTAATCGTACAAATGGCAACATTTCAAAAGAAAGATGAATATAGCTTAGGCAACGGCTATTATTATTGCAAGTGAATTTGCGTCGATGCTTATAAGTGCAGGCCACTGACATTACAGTGAAAATAAGGTGGTGGAGAAACATGTGTAATCAAAATTGTGCGGATGAATACATCCTGGGGATCGGGTTAGTATGGTGGCTAGAGTGCTGGCTTTCTTTAACGAAGGCTCGCGTTCTAATGCTGGAAGAGGCAGAGATTTTTAATTAGGAAAGCCATTTTACGTTAAGTACTCCTTCCGTCACATAATAGATGGATAGATATAATCATACCTCCCCCTAAGTCCCATTCCCCTCCCCAACCTCCACCACCTGACCCACCAACCTGAGTCAACTGAACAACGTACACTTTGAACTCCTCCCTCTCCTTTACTTTCCTCCTTTCCTACCCCCAAATCTTATTTAATTGTAAACATCGGCGCAAGGGACTCCCATTCATTGAATATTGTACCTGATGTTGGCGAAGCAGCCGAAACCGGTTGTCTTGAGTAGAATAAATCAGTGGAAAACATTAAGTTGTGCTTTACTATTGATAGATGGATAGTTTGTTTTTTGCTGCTCATACCAAACCGTTTACAGGGAACAACAAAGTTTTCTTTTAATGCTACAGCTTTAGGTGGTTCTAAAGGTTAAGTTCCAACGATTCCAAATCCCAAAAACTCTCTCCTCTAATGACGCAACTTTGACAAAACAACTTTAACAAATATCCGTGCATTAAGGCCGTTTTACACGAGGCACTTATTTGCGCAGTTTTATCTAAAGACATCGCTAGAACGCGGGCACAGAATCAAAGAAGGGGTCCCACAGTTAGTGTGTCCCTGTCCTTTGTTTAGTCATTCGCTCATACGGTTTAGCAAGTCCCGGATTTACTTAACACAAGCACCGCACATCCATCCGTGCATCAGACCGTGAATTAATGTGCCTAGTGTAAAACGGCCACAAAGCTGCGCAAAAAAACGCCTCGCGTTGAGCTGCCTGAATATCACGCGATTTCTTTTACGACCTCCCCGCGACTAGCTGTCGCTGAACGCTTGAAACTAGATCCTCGGCCGGAGATGACCTCGGATATCCTTCTCCTACCTCTATTTAAAAACTCCTCCGGAAAGAAGATTTTTTCCGCTTTTGTTTCGACTCTCCTCCAACAAAGGTTAGAGGTGGGATAAAACTGCGGAGTCCTGACTACATCAAGGGAAAATGAACAAGGCTGTTTACTTTCATCAAGTTTTATCTCGGTGGTAATATCTGCGAGGAGGCGGCGGTGGAAGGCGGCGGCGACTCAACGCGAAAGGGATGTGGCGACGGGACGGGTCGGAGAGGGGTGAGATTGGGGGGGGGGGGCTGAAAGGACCGATCAACGCTGTCGATTGCCACGCAAATTGAATCCCGTCGATTCGACATTTAGCGCTCAGACTTACCGGCGCGGCACACCGTGGCACCCGCCGGCGCACAACCCAACTCTCCTCCCCCCCCCCCTCTTCTACCCTCCCTTTTGCCTCTCCCCCGCCGGCCGCGAGGGGAAGGAGATCGACGGGTGGCGGCGATCGCCCCCCTCCCCCACACCGCCCCCCGCTTCGCGCAAAGGGAAGAGATCTCCAGAGCCGATATTCGCGCGAAAAATTGGCCGATATAGAAATGGCGCCTGCGAAAGCATGAGGCAATACCGGGAGCTGCTGCCCAGGTGTGGAGGGTACCGCGGTGCATTTTTAATTCGCTCTATGTCCTCCAGTTTGACTGTTTGCGGCAAACAAATTTAGAACGGCCAACATTAACTATGGTGAAGCATTAATGTTGAGTCTACATTACATTTTTCATTAAAGTAATCTACCGGTTAGAAGTAGGTTTTTACTAAAATTCGGAGAAAATTATTCAGTTTGCTACACGCGCAGGGCTCTATTCACCTCTAGTATTTATTTCTTCATCTCCGCGCACGTCCTACCCTTCTGAGTCTATACTGAGTACTGAGTCTACACTAACAGACTCGACGCTTCGAAGAACGACTCGCTCCTCAGGGCTTCGGACGAACCCTTCTTCGGGAGATACGCCGAGAATTGATCAGACCATTCATCATCCAAATTCTGCTGGATAACAAAAAATGGCACGAACATCAATTGTAATCGATACAACATATGAGGTATTTGGGTTAACCATAGGTTTAAAAAATAGATATTCACCAATTTGTCTTCCCCTAACAGTATTGATATTTACTGCACTTGTGAAGAGCCAAGAGATAACCAGTTGGATCAGGCAACCAAATCGTTTGGAAGCCGCAGAGCTTTTACCGAATATGACATAACGGAAATGCCCTCCAAAAGTTTTTTCATTTTTTTAGTGAGCAGGGAGTAAGATGATTCAAACTTCCCAAATGTAAATCAATTTACTCCCTATTTAATGGCTAAAATTTCACATTGCCACCAAAACAGCAGAGAGTTTAAATATTCAGCCAAGGCCAGTTAAAGGATCGCGGATCATAGCGGTGGACTTCTTTTCGATATTTCTTTAAAATCCTCTAAATCCCACCTGCCTCACTTAGATATGACCGTACGTGGTAGGCTCCCCAGAATCTTTAAATTTAAATTGCATACAACATCAAATTCTTGGGTTACACCATTCAGTCTTTATTTCAAGCATAGCTTTGCGTGGTTCGGAAACTCGGTCTACGCATAAAGAGGATGAGTGTTGCCTGGAGTTTGATAAATATGTGGTTGTAGAGTGGAGGTTTAGTTGGATAGCGGGGCAGACTAAATGCAGAAGTGTTAGACACAATGGGAATAAAAAATTGACTGGCTGGTGGAGATTATATCTGGCTCACGCCAAAGCCAGACCTACTAGATCGGACGTCCCCAATTTGTGATACTCTTATCCTAAGAAAAAGGTGGTTTAGACGTAGGCAAAAATAAATTTCATTATGGTGATTTTAAAGATGTAGTACCAGAAGGAATGTAAACAGTGAATATTTTTCAAAAAAAAGGTGTGAACTATTTGAGAATAAGTGGCCATGAAGTACGCAAATAAAAAAGTTAGGAAACCGCTGTGCAAGATAAAACCCTAATATAAAGTTTCTAGGTAACCAAGCCACATTCTCCAAAAATAGGGGTTTTCACGATGCAACTGAGAAAACAAGCTGAAACTCGACAGAATGTTTTTTATGGCTTTTTCTAATTTCGCAATCACGAGAGCGCTGGTTTTCCACTATCGGTCTGTTCGGAATCTCGTTGCCCTTAATTTATAGCAGTAATCTAAACTGCGCCAATTTAATAGGCGGATAGAATTATACCTTTGGTGTCAGAATTATTCTCGCTAGATGTGAGGCTGAAGGATATATGGCGTTCGGAAAGCGTCGTGCATTGCGAGAGAATGATGACTCTTGAGATTTATGAAAACACAAACAGAGCTGCGAACCCTCCAATTTATAGTAAACATGGAGAATTTCCATAATTAACCGCAGCAGGATTTCTCTCATTGAACGTGGTAGTGAAACTACAGGCTAACCATATTAAAATCAATATTTCTTTCCTCCACTCCAGACGACGCAGCATGATCATGAGACCTTAATTCACAATTTTCTCTTCAGTTTAACTCATCAAAGCTCTCCGTGGAAGCAATTTAGACTAATGAACAATTCAGTAACAAAAACTACTCAGATTCAATTATTAAATCGTGAGCTAAATATACAAAGTCCCCTATAAACAATCACATAAGGGCTAAAGAAAAACAGTTGCATGGATTCCTAGATTTACAATGATGAGAAATGATAATGATGAATTCAAGAAGTCTGGAGGTATTACTTGACAGTTGTTCGAAAAACAAGCATTGCTTTTAAAAATCTTAAAGGTGGTGACATGGATTAAAAAAGTCTCAATAAAATGAAGCCACTTTCCGAGATACAAGAGTAGAATAACATTAAAGTTACGCGGAAGAGTAGAAGTTGGTATTAAAAAGATAAAAATATTAAGAAATACAAAAGAAACAGTTAAGCTCTAAATGGTTAACGCTGAACGATGAGTGGTGGACTTGAATCACCAGAAAGACTGACAATGGGTGAAATGTGTTTATCAAATATTTAAAATTTACATTAACAAGAGCGCAAATTTCAGTTCAATGAAACAAGGACCGCTTACAATATGGAAGCAGTTACAATCTGCAGATGCATTGTAATTGCTTCCAACATGGATTTATAGTATTACGACAACAGAAGACATTTTTCTACATAGTCAACCAAGTGCATCTAGAATTACGACGAGAGTTTCTTTACCACAAACTAAGATGCTCAAGAGTGTTGCTCTTTCAAGAGCCAGCACTAAAACTAACTTGTGTCAATTTCGCTAATCAGTTTCGCTTCATCCAAAGGAAACCCAAGAAGATAGAATCGATGGCCAGCAAGCATCGCCATATTCTACTGACCCAATGCTGCAAATTGTATTTTACTTATAATGCAGTCACCTTCTACATTGTGATTGACTGATATTACAGTTAGCAATCCAGAACAAAAATACTCAGACGAATAATCCAACCTCCACTATCATCCGTCATAATTAATATCAAGTAATCCATTCCCTTTGGTTTTTAACATCCATCGTAAAGCACACATTTCGGCCCTATTCTAACCAACGTAGCGCATGCCAAAAGCACATAACTGGAGTAACTCGTGCGAAAAGATACTCACAAGACAAATTGAAATTATCTCTTCCATAGTGCCTACCGCGAGCCTACATCTCTCTTTCACACTCGCATGTTTAGAAACTTCGCTGCCCTTGCGTAAGAACCATAACGCTCGCGGTGTCATAGTAAGGAGGAGAGGGAAGGTGAACTTTCGCGTAGTAAAAGGCGAGAAGGAGGTCGAAATTTCAAACACACGCACACACTGTCGCAACCTCTCGACGTAAAACTCAAGCGAGCCCGCCTTGCCTTTCCTTCTCTCACTCCCTCCAACTCCACCTAACTCTGAATGGCTTTTGCGACGGCGCGTGGTGTGCGCGAGTGGAACCATGAATGAAAAGTCAAGCCACCACGAGAGTGAGAATGCTGAATGGGCAAACCCTTCACGCTACCTCCCCACCTCCTCCTCCACTTGTGAAGGCCTCAAGAGCGGCGACGCGGGGTTTTGTGTGGGCGAAGATCAAGGAGGAGGTTGCGGAGGAGGAGGTAGGAAGGGAGGATGCAGAAGAGGTGGACTGGGGAGAAGAGGTATGAGGGGGAGCGAGAAAGAGAGAAAGGGATTTATGTGGCGTGGGATGGCAAGAAGAAGGGGGAGGGACAGGAGGGGGGAGGGTGCCAAATGTGGGAGGGAGAGGATGAGGAGGGTGGTGGTTCGTTTGGCGTGTTGTAGGGCAGTGGGGAGTGCCAGGCTGAGGGTGGGGACGAATAATCTGCATTTTACAAGGGGCGAAGGAGGTAGGGCTGAAAGGGTGGTGGTGGTGGTGGTTGTGTGGTAAGTGAGAGTTACGGCGGGTGTGGAAGAAGAGAGGAGTGGTTGCTGTGGAAGGGTGGGGGAGAGGCTGGTTGGCGGGAAAAATGGGTGGAGAGCACTCGTAGGGAGGATTTCGAAAAAAGGGGGAGAGAAAAAAATAATAATAATATAAAAGAAGAGCGGGCGAAGAAGGGAAAAAGAAGGAAAGTGAGGAGAGAGGGACTGCTGGGGGGTGGATGGAGAGAAGAGGGAGATAAGGCGAGCGAGGTTTGGTTGGAAACTGCAGGAGGACGGGAATGGAGATCGCCGCCGAAACGAGGCGGGGATGGGTCGGCTGGTGTGGGAGAAGGAGCGTCTCTCGGGTTAGGGAAAATAAGGAGCGGGAATCTGAAAGACGGCAGACAACGAACTTGCTTAGGAGTGGAAGATGATGCAGTTGGTGGCTCTGATTCAGCGGAGACATCTGCGATTACATCGCGCGTGTAAGAGGAAGGGTGATCTCGGAGCGGTGAGTAAAATAAAGGTAAAACACGGCCACTTCGATAAACTCATGTATTTGTAGGAGAATAGCGAAATTTCACAAATCGATAAACCAAACTTATTATTTTCAACTGATTTATGCTTTAAAATACTACCGGTTTCGGCTGTTACACTATCTAATCTGATTTACCTGAAAATAAATAATGGGAAACAGTTGTATTAATTTAGCTTTAGACATGTCCCGCAAAATCAGATCTTCATCGTAAGACTATAACGAAGTTTCCTGATTACACAATAACCATGTCTATGGGAGACAGCATCTTCTGAGGTTAAATCGCAAGAAGAGGTATTTATATATTAACAGGGGTCAATTATTCTTTTGCAATTAGACACCCAAAAAACACAATAGTGACGATTGAATGGGTATCCCTCCGCTTGGCGTCACGCACGGAATTCCATTCAACCAGAGCAACGTACAATTTGCGTGCACACTGCGAAGGACGAAGAGCAGAAACCCGTTGGAGAATACGCGAGCTTTCGAATTTTGTGAAGTCATCGTCGCGTGGTTCCCCGCGGGAATAACTGGTCACATTGAAATCAACACCTACGGTTGCTTCCATTAACAAACTTTGAAACCTTCGAACGAGAGAGCATGAAACAAGAGCAAGTAAAACTACCCACTTAAGCATATTGGAAATCATAAAAAGCAATCTAATCGGCCGAATTATGAGACATAACATTCGCTGGAAAACATTACTGGGATAATAATAACGTGTTTACGACCGTATAAGCTATGGAAAATAAATATTTTTATTTTCCATAGCTTATACGGATTTTTACCCAAGATTTTTTAAATGCTCACCTTAGGTTTTTTCTTGTACTTGTTTAATTAGTGGTTCACTAGCGCAGGTGAAATCCTGCCAAACCCTGTGAGCGAGCGTGAGCGAGAATCACGAGGGTCACCGTTTCACGACAAAACCTAAGTCAGTGAATTGTTATGAGCGTGTTTTTTATTTATTGTTTTCTGAGTGACCCTGCTTTGTTTTGCGTTCTGCCTTCTAGCCTCAATTGTCCTTTTGCTTAGTGCAACTTCCATATTGACCCATCTTCCTCATTTTCCCGTGCCCTGTACATATCTCAGGAGCAGATGACGGTTGAGCGTCGATGGGAAGTGGTCTCTTCGAGGATAAAAAGGAATAAGAGGATGGAGATAATTTTTAAAGCTAGCAATTACATTGCAGCACGACCAAGTATTAAAAAACCTAACCCATTTCGCGTGAGGAAGGGAATCTGTATTGATCCTATAAAGATGGACTTTTGCGGAGCAGGGTATGTATTTCTGCAAATGCGACTAGAAATCGCCCCCCATGAACAAGGGCATGAAGCGTAGGGGGAGGAAAAGAAGACAAAGGGATGAAATAGTGGATGCGAATGTGCAGGAGTGTAAGGGGAAATGGTGCGCCGATCGAGAAAATTGGATCGGGGGGAGGGGAGTGGAGGGGGGGGGTGGAGTGGCAAAGAGAGTCGAGGATAGCAGGGTGTACGTGGAATGAATAAGGGAGTTCGCATGAGGAGAAATTGAGACAGCACGGTGCGTTATTAACTTCTCCATAAATGGTGACCGCGAAAAAGGGGGGTTTGGGTGTGCACTTGGTAAAGGGATATCTGCATTATACATTTTTTTTAAAGTGAAAGAGTGATGGGGGAAATGGAATACGCCAACGAGAGAGAAGTTGAAGGGGAGATAAAAGGAGGGAGACGAGATGTTGGGGAGAGGGTGGTTCGTGCGTGAGGGTGGAAGAAGCTGTTACGCTCTCGTGCGAAGGGGGGGTTAAGATGGATTGGGATGGGGGGGGCGGCCATGAGCTAGAAAGATGAATGAGAAGAAGCCCAGGTGAGGCGAGGGAGGGGTGAGGGCAAAGGGGGAGGGAGATTCTGAGAGAGGCGTGGGCGAGGAGGCGGCTTCCGAGCGTGGGAGGCGGTGAAGCGGGGGATTTGAGCGATGGGCCCCACTCGAGCCTCGAACGGACGTGGAGAGGGGTGGGCAAGAAGACAGTGGAACGAAGAGCGAAACGTTGACGAGAGTCCATGTGTGCAGTCAGTGGATCATTTTGGGTCCTACACTGCACTTGCAAATTGTACCCAAGAGCTACTGGGATGGTGGACGATGAAGTGGATGGGGGAGGGGCTAGAAGGTAGTGAGACGAAGGACGAAACGCTGACGAAAATTCATACATGCAATCAAGGGGACATTATGGGTCCTCAACATTATAGGTAGATAGGACCATACCACATATAAAAACCTAGAGGATGTCTACTGTATTCCAATTAAAATTACCTTAACCGGTGCATCAACTTAATTATGACAAAAATGTACGGGCATATTATATCTAGCTCGTACTGAAGCTAAAGCTTCCACATTTGATTATATAGCAAGAGGAAGGAAGAGGGTAGGGATCTTGGAAGACATAAGGAGAGATAAGGGGTATGAGGAATTTAAGAGAGACCTGATGACGAGCCATCTGTAGGAGGGAAAGTGAGATGATGTCCCAGAAATAGGGATGTTATGATAAGTACAGTCCAAAAACCTAGCAATCAACTGGTAGAATACGAAATCATCATCATAAATGCTATTACTAAAGGGATTGGATCGGTGTGATGACTAGAGTAACGGCTTTCCAACCATAGATCCCGAGTTCAAGTCTCGGCAGTGGTGGACATTTTTTATTAGAATCCCAAACCCTACTTGAGTGCGATGAGGAAACTTCAAGCGTTATCAATCAAAATATTAGGGTATCATGAGTCAATCGATAATGGACAAATTGCATCAGATTCATATTCAGAGAAGACCACAAACAGAAAACTTCGACAAAATCGAGATCGTAGAATCGAATTCTCACCAAAATTTAATTTTTGATTTCCACAAATAGCTATCGACGAAAAAGTGGTCAGAAAATGTCGTTTATATCCAGGTTCAAAAATATCAGACAATCCTATGGGCGTAGCTTATGTAAGTATGGGAAAACCGCTCGATGACATTACCATTCATAATACCACAGTGTTAAATTTACGTTTTTGTCGACCGTTGTCTATCAGAATGCGCTTCCAATCTCTTATATGTTGACGTCTTGTGTCTTAATATTGGACGTCAGCACGTCATCATTAAAGGTGCTGACATTTTATTCCCTCATAATGACTTGCTTACAAAAACGTGACACAGAATAAAATGTAAATCTGAGCTTGGAACATTACCAAGTATTATTTGTTCGCTTGAAACAACGTTCTCCGGAACTGAATGTACCATTAGTATTATACAGCTCGTGTTATCACATTTAAATTTTTAGAGAATTATGCACACGCTTTTTCAGAAAGCAATAAATAATGTACCAAAATTAATAATTATATAATTTTTTACTGAGCAACGAAAACACGGAAATAGGATGCAGACACTGTGATGGATACAAAATTTGATGATTCAAGCTCCAATACAAAGGGCTACCTTACAATCCTTATGTAAATACTTGGAACAAGATTTTCATCGATAACCTGAGCCTTGAACGAACCATGAGGTCAGCAGATTTCTCTTCGTAGTTAACATTTATCTTGCCATTATGGCTAAGCAACTGTTCTTATCATATGCGTCGAATTCCAATAACTACAAACAGCCAGTGGGTTTCCGTTGAAAAAAAGTTTTCTTAAACTGTGTTCAAGATACGAACAGAAAGTGAGCGGTGAAAACTTATTACTGAAAAATTTAGATTTAAATACTTGCATGATGGAATAAACCAAAATTCTCCTATTGATTCAATGGAACAAAAGGTAGGGAAATGAAAATTTCCAGCAATTGAAAATATTCTCGAATAGCTATTTCCTAGCAACCAAGACCATTCATTAGTCGGCTAAAATGTGTAGAAATAAGCATATAAGATCGAAATGAAAGGACAGCAATCTGAGACTATGCAGCCAAACAAGGCAAAATGAGAACAAACTTTCTTGCCGTACGCATACACTTAATGAGGAGTTAATTAAATTTGATCCCCTTTTTTGCTTGACTTGAAAATTGAGTGTTTTGAACACAGCACGATACTTCTTACGAAAGCCACATTTTCCATTAACTCGCATCCATCTTAAAAAGAAAGTCATGCATTTATATTATTTTAAGACTCGAGGCGAGCAATGACTGGCCAATCAATGGACGCAGCTGAACCTGACCGTCGACATCGCGTTTCGTGTGACGACGGACACACCTGAATTTAAAAATTAGTGGAACACGGCCCATTTTTGGGAAACGGCCCTATTAAAAAAATCTCCAACCTCCGCGCCCACTCTAAACGCTTGAGGCGAGCGAGTGGGGAAAACGGCTAAGGGTGAAGAGGGAACGGATATGTGATTCTTTGGCGGAGGCGGGACGGGCCAGGAGGGAGGGAGGCGATGGATCAGGAGCGGAGGCGTGAGGCGGAGATGGAGTGAGGCTGAGGTGGGGAGGCGAGAGCCAAAGGAGAGGTGGTGGAGGAAAGTCGGGGGGCGGTCCACGAGCAGGTATCGCTGTTGCAGTGTCAATGAGTGCCCCGCGGTTGCCTCATATGGAGTCCCTCAAGCTTTAAAGGGTGGGGAGAGGAGGATTTTCTACACACAAACACGTGACGGGTGTCCGACGGACCAGCGTGGGACGAAGTCTAATGAGAAAAGCGGCTGACTGTTAACATTTTCAATCGGTGAACTCAAGACTTTGATGGGGGAGGGGGGAGAGAAAGGGTGGGGAGCATTTAGCGACGGTTTTGGAAATGAATGAGAGCGCCTTCCCTTTGACTCATTCATTCTATGCAGGGACAACTAACAATGAGGTTCCTTTTTTGAGCCAAAACAGAGGCGCGATCATAGATCTTTACTGCACTTTGTCGCTATTGATATCCAAAACGAGAAAGTTCATTGTCGCAAACTGTTTACAGTCGTAGCTTCTGCGACTCGTTCAGCAAATGCGAGAACGATGATTTTAAAGAACAGGCGTCTTCTAAAGAACGCTTATCACCTTTTTATTTTTTTAAATAGCTGTGAAAAAGTTACGATAGCGCCAGCGCACGCGATATAAATATCCATAATAGGTCTGTTATTTGGATTCCATACCTCAAGACATAGTCAGTAGCGCCCTATAGATGTATGAAAGCAGTCTAATCAGAAGTTAATGAGGAAATCGATGTGAGAGTGAGTAGAATATTCATATGATCTTCTTGGTGTATCTTGACCACCTGATAACAGGCTGCGGTTTTTTAGTCACTCTTTCTCAATGAAAAGCAGGGAATAATTCATCGAATTTTTGATACATCAGTTAAAAGATTATATTATGAGATAGGAGTTTGACTGTCAAAACGTTCAATCTCTCAACTCCAGATTTTGACGATGAGCGGGTCGAGAGCATTTAGCGAATGTTCTTTGGGAGTTCGTGTTTCCCCTAACTTTTAACTTTTATGAATGAAAATTTAAGGTCCGTACTGTTTTGCAGCGAGTGGTATACTATCTAGATCTCTAACCTTACGACATAAAAAATCCGTATAATGTGAATGAATCCGTTGAAATGGCGATTGTAGCGGTGGGCAAGTAGACTACTGCATTGGAAGGTAAAGTGGCCTAGAATATCTGTTGAGAAAATCCCTCTCCACCTAATTGCTGGTAGCGAGTTTTTAACTTTTCTGTCTGAATGCAAAGTAAAGCAAAAGGATGAACTGGCCAAAATGCCAAGTAAAAAACTCAAGAATACTCTATCTCTCTTAACTTCATTATCTCCTGACTGTGGATCAAAATTCCTAGGCATAAAAATTTCAAAAACTAGAGACAATGGAGGCAAAAGATGTAAGATGCGTGGGGGGGAAAGCTTAATGATAAAATCGGCTGGCCGTTGACATTTCGATCACTGAACTCCAAATATTGATGGGGGACCTGTTGAAGAGCTTTACACAGACGGTTATGGAAATAAATAGGAGCACATTCTCTTAACTTACCTCTTCCATACAGGAATGGCGAAGATTCAACCTGTTTGCCAAGGAAAGAAGTCTGTTATTCTGAAACCTTACCAAAAGAATTAGGGCCAAGGTGCATTAAATTCAAGGATGGTGGTTGAAAATAGTACCGCAGTGGAAGAGACTAGCATGCTTAGATGGTCTTCTGAGTGTGTCATGATCATCTAATTTCTAGCTAATATTTTATGCCGCACTTTCTGAGTGAGAATCGATGCAAAGGTTTGAGAAATTTGCTCAAAAGCGCTATGATTATTGACTTCAAATAAAAAAAAACCTAACAATAACTATGAAAAACACTTAATGTCATAAGCGTCACTGACGGGTGTTCAAAGGACTTCGGATGTCTAATCAGATAAGCGGTTGTCTGTAATCGTGGCTGTACTGCAGGTTTCGATGTGGAAACAGGTGGGAAATAATTAGCGACTTTTATGGAAATGCTTGAGACGCATCCTCGCCACTCTGCCCGGCAATGCAGGAAAAATTAAGATTATTTCTGTTTAGCAGTAGAAAGCTAAAGAAGAAATATGCTAAATATTGAGCACTTATCTCTCGAGAAATTCTGTCTGTCGAGAAAATGACTGTCATTGGCTGCAAATAGCCTGTTGACCCATAGGCCAGGGTTTTGAAGTCTTTCTCCTGCATGGATGTTGTGTTGGTCCAGGGTAGGTAAAAATGTAGAAGATAAATCTTATCTTGGAAAATACATTATTAGGGTAATCTACCGGTAAGTTAGGTTTACATGTAAGAAAGTAAATTATCTGCGTTTTTATAGGCGCAGGACACTATCTCCTAACACAAAGTCTTTCTTTTTCTCAGCATACTTACTATCTCTATTATCCAACATCACACTATCGTGGCCTTCGAAATATCTTTGTCTCTCATTGCCAACCACCAACTCTGCATCCTACTAACCTCCTCCAGAAGTTTTTTTTCCTCACCAACCATACCAAGCATCCCTTCGTTTATCTTCCTTTCTGTCCACCGCACTTTTTCCATTCTCCTATAGGTACACCCACATCTCAATCTCTGGCAGCCTACTCTCGTTCTCTCTCCCTCTAATTTAGAGTCCATGGCTAAGATACTGTTTTGAACATAGTGACAGAATCTAAGCAATTGGTGCACTTGAAAGCCAAATATACTACAAAAGAGCAGTAAAAGAGAGGGTGGTAAAAGTATCGAAATTATAGACAAGCAAGTACAGCGAATCATCTGATTCTACCCTCAGCAGGTAAAGTGGTTGCATATTATAGTAACTCCTTTTGAATTTAAGTTAATGCAAATGAAAGGAATCGTCTTCATGCCGGGAAATGAAATCACAGGTTTTGGTTCCATAACTGCGTACTGAATTTCCCATTACGAAAATGAAAACCACTGCCTAATATGTCAAACTGGGAAAATGCGCTTAAACTTCAAACCCATCGATACTACTGAGATCAGAAAAATAAGTGAAATATTTCACTTTCTCATCCTAGGAGTTAAATGTTGAAGACCTATTTTGCAGGATAAGAGATTTGAAAAACGTGAATAAACTTATCGATACAGTTTGTTTCTTTTATGCATCTGTGAATGCCCGTGATGAACACAATGGTGCCTTCTTAGATTAAATTTGATAGCTATAAACAATGTAATCAATAATATAAGAAAACTATCACGATTACTCAGAAATTCCTACGTTTGAGCTTTCTCAAAGATTTTCTCATTAGGCACCTAAGAGCTTCACATTATAAAACAAAATGCAAGTTTTTTTTTAGTGTGAATACCTTCTTTTAATTTCCCGCATTAATCTTACTAGTTAAGTTTACCTCCACCGTTGAAAGGCTTGAATAAATATATATCACCTTAAATACGATGTAAGGAAAACATTTAAATGAGACTTAAACGAGGCTATCATTTATCACACCGCTTGTTCTGGTAGATTCATCAGGCATGCTGCCCATATAAGGATACGCTCACGTCCTTAAACCAGTATCATACATTAACGTAAAACTTGATACAATGACAGCAGCGAGAGAAACACGAAATTCCGGGCGCCAAATGGTATCCGGTTGCTTCAAGATACTCTTTAAAAAATAAATACTTCGAATTTTCCTTTCGGCAAAGCCGGTGGGTTATATAAAAAAGACTGAAGGAGGATTGAATCCGAATATAAAGGAAACGTATGTACGGAGGACTCCCGACTGAAGCGGCAATCGTATCACGTAACTGGACACGTTTTGGCAAATTAGTTGACACAATTTCCATCAACGTATTCCAACGAACCCAACATGTGTTCGCGCGTGGGGATATAAAAAATCGTGGGGAAGACGGCGAGCTATAGGGAGGCAAATATCTCCAGGAAGGTCGGCCTCGACAAAGGACAGAAAGGACTGGAGAGAAGGGAATAAGGGATAAACCAAAGGAGGGGAAAAGGAGGATGGGGTGATGATGGCAGAAAGGATAGGAAAGAGATGGAGATATGAGGGTGGTGTTGTCGAGGGGCAGGGGAGGGAGCGAGTAGAATATATGTTTATACATATATAGCGGCGGCAACAGGTGAAGAAATTCACGATTCACGAAATCAGCCGCGGAGATCTCGATTTCTTATCTCACCCCCGAGGCCACAAGGAGTGAGACTCAAGTGAAGTGGGAGGACGGAGTGGAGGTGTGGTGGGAGGAAGATCGGAAGTGTAAATCCCTAAGCAGGATCGCCAACTCTCCCGCGTTCTCCGAGAGACTCCTGAAATTGGACAAGGCTTTCCGAGATCTCCCGCCTCCTACTTTAGGTTTGAAAAATGATTGATGGAATATACTTTATATATAGATATACTTTTTCAATTAAATCAATGAATATTGATCCTGCGAAGTGCATAATCATATAAGCCATTGTTGTCAACAAGGTGCTATATAAAACCTTGCAAAATGAGAAATATTTAGAAATTTTGCTGTCTCTCATCTATCAACTTGAGTACCTAAATGATTTTGAATAACAGGCAAAGGAGATCTAGAAGGAATGCACTGTCCTTATAGCATTTTGATCAACTGTTTTCTCCACTTTATCTGAAAATCCGAATTACGGTTAGAATAAAAGTTAAAGTACTCCTAAAAATTCCGAAAATTCCTAAATCGACTAATTTCCTGAAGATACTACTGTCAAGTAACACCAGTCAAAATAAATATTTCTTAAACAGCGGATTGCTAAGTTTCAAAAATCATATCCTTTGTCAAAAATAACTCCGAGGTCGGCACCGGTGGTGGTGAGGTAATGTCCTCGCCTGCCAAACCTAGGATTGTGGGTTAAAGTGCCACCTGTGGGGATTTTCAGGGTGCCACCTGAGTGGACCCAGGACATATTTGTTAGTGAATGTCGTATGCCATTGGTTATAAAACCCCCGATGTATAGCAACCCGAATACAGCCCAAGAGGCTGTATTCGGGTTGCTGATAAATAAATAAATAAAAAGTCCAAAGATCTCACGAAATTTCCAACTCTGGGAACGGAAAACACCTGGAATCAACTGCTCATCAGTTGGCTAGCCTACCCGAGGGTGTGTTTGAGAGGACGAGAGAGGAACAGGAAAGAGGTTCGCGGTGGGCACTGGCCATAAATTGTGGCCGCTGCGGTTGCATCCGCGGCCGGGAGAAGGAACAACCCCGCGGCCGAGCGGTGAAGTGAAGAGGTAGTCCTTTAGGACTGGGGGAAGAATACGACGATAGGAGGAGGAGGAAGAGGAGGTGGGAAGGGTCGTTCAGTTCTCGGAGAAAAGAATTAAAAAAATATGCATAAAAATCCCTCACGTTTAATATGGAGGAGGGTTTTAAATGCTGTGCGACTGGATCGCCACATTAGCGAGATAATATCCACGGCCGCCGACACCGATAGCAACCACCGTTGAAATCTCCCAAGGGGCCGAACCCCGTGCCTCTCTCCGCCCCGTTAAGTTTCCTCCTTCCTTTTTTGCCTCCAACCTTTTGCACGCTTCAACCCCTCGTGAGGAGCCCGTGGCTTTATGCACACGCATCTCACGTGAGCGATAAACGGAGATAAAATATTAAGGGAGCTAAGCCCTCCCCCAGTTAACATGCTCTGTGTTGCGACACTCGTGACCTGTTCATCTAAACAATTTATGGCTTAAATTCAAAATTGACTTTTACAATGGCTCTTAAATATTCTCATTTATTTTTCTATATTTTTGCTCGTAAATACATTCATGCACTCTGCCGCTTAGTAATGAAAAATTTAATAAACATGTGCCCAATGTTGGTGAATAAATAAAGGAAAAAATAAGCAAAATAACTTTTCAGCGGAGCAGGCAAGCTAAAGGTAAATATGCAATTTTTTTAGATGCGCGAGACTTGTTCAAAATGGTAAAGCATCATTGAATCGCTGGTTATGTAGTTCAAGAACATACACATTATATGATATGAATTGTTTACAGCCACAGCGTATGGACTTTATCCAAAAGGGGAACTCATTCTTTAAAAAACAAAAACAGCGAAAAAATACCTTAGATAACTCTGGCCTCTAGTTTTTCAAGTATTTTTCCCAGCCCAGCATTCACCTAGCGCCTTGAACGAATCTAAGCCGTCTTGTACGTTTACTGATGAAAAAATATGTCCCGAAGCAGCATTCTTTAGAGTGTTTTCTCAGACGACAGAGAAAGACAGACCCAGAGAGATATAAATTTGTTCACTTTTGATTGCCCGCTACCCCTTCAAAAATAAACGCGTCACGCTAGCCATTCAGTTTTAAGGATTATGGTCGCATGATGTAAGCAATGTGATGATCAATGTAAATAATCTCTCACTGAAGACTTCTCATAAGACTCCTCAGTCTAAAATCTTTAGTGAAATTGTGATTTTTTGCTACAAAAATTAATTTTATTGCCTTTTTGGAAACAGAAACGATGAATCTCTGAGAGCAATATTTTAGGAAAGGATGCATTTTCCCACGCTTATTCAGAAGTTCAACGGATGCCTACGAGAGGTTCAGGTCCCGGTGGTGAACGAGGGAAACACGAAAGCATTAAGATCCCGGTTCCACTCAAATTAAGGCGCTATTTTCATTCTTCTACGCGTCGATTTCCCAGGGTAGAACCCTTCCCTTACCTCGAAAAAAATCCTCCCCCGCGTACATCTCGTCGTCCTCAGCCCTCACACCTCTTTTTCCCCTACTTAACAGCTTTTCCGTCCCCACTTTACGCCGAAAACCATTCCTTTAACCCCTTTTTGGAGTTGCTCTCATAACCTTGCCCCACCTCCTCCCACTCTCAGTCCTATCTTTCCCCACAGATCTCGAATCTTTAATGCTCCCCGGATCCTTAAAAAGGCTCCAAAAACTTTAGTTCACCTCCGGGCTTTTTTTTCAACCACTTTTTTGTCGTTCCGTTTAGCGTTTTTTATTATTCCATCGTCATCAAATTCCCTTCCACACCTTCCACTTTCTCCTTCCAATCTCTTTCAGCCTCTCGCCGACACTCGCAGTGTTTTTCTTCCTTCTCTCACCGGAGAGAGGGCCGTCAACCCGTTTGAGAGCGGGCGACGCGGATTATATTTAATAGGCAAGGGACAAGTGAGATGGAGTAGGGACGAAGAGAGAGATGAGAGGCAAATGAGCAAAGGAGCGTTAGCAAGGCATACGTTGTAATGATTAGGGAAACTGAAAAAGGTGGCGAGAATGGAATCCGGAATGTTGAGAATATGTGACACAGGGAAAGAGAAAGGTGAGAGATATGACGACCTAGAGGAGGCCTAAGGACGAGCATACGCATACGTTGACTAAATATTTACTTTGGTGTTCCAATCAAGAATATTTTTCACCTAATTATGAAAAGATAATGTAGTTTAATTAGAAAATTAGGAGCGGCAGTCCTTTAAGGAGTATATACATATGCATTACGATTACGTTTTCTCTCTCATGAACGCAATCAAAAAATAGCGATAACGGGAGCGCACGCGTTATAGAGAGCCTTGATCGCTCCTAAGGCCTTGGCCTTTAGTTAGAGCATATAATCCCACTGTTGAGTCTACATTTACAAATAATGTTAGTATTATGAATATCAAATGCTCTTAACAAATCCATAGTTTTTCTCTGGCTGGTTAGAGCTTCGTAAACTTCCACAGCATTAATGTATGATAAATCTGGAACTGAGAAGTTTTGAGAAATATGAGTTCTGTAATGAGAGTTCAAATAAATGGGAGCACAACCTGTGGGACCTGCAAATTCTGTGGGAGCACAACCCATCCGTGATTGTGTTGCGTATGTGAACACTATCACTTCTTCTGGGTTGGCACACTTTCCCGCTTAAAAGTCACCTGGACAAAAACATTTTTAACATGAAATTTTCCTCTTAAAGGGAAACACAATCTAGTGAGAGCTGGAAATTGAGGATTTATTTCATTGAAATCACGATCCCTATTTAGGTGCGTTTTGAAAGGAACCTGGAGAGTATAACTCCGTCCGTCAGGTGGGACGTTAACTGTGAACTCCTTTGCGCCTTTCGCTATGAATAGGCTAAATCCGACGACAAATCACTGTATACCTTTCCCCCATCTCCAAGTAATCGTGCTCCTACCAACCAGTCAACCTACCCTTAATGGTGAGAATGACCTAAGTTGCTGGTCGCTTTCCCTTATAACTAATTGTGCTATATCTGACGAAATATTAATTTAAAATACATGGAACACGTGTTACATCCTCAGCAGTTATACACTCAAACGTGCTGCTTAGCAATCCACGATAAAGAAGCTTTCTTGATGTTGCCCACTGAGGAGATAAAGAATGCGATAAGTTCAGAGTGAAACAATCATCCACGTTTCCTAGGTGGATGGATGACATTGCCAGATATTTGGTCGATATTTGACGTCGCGTCGGTAGAAAGGCATGTGTGAGTGAGGTGGAAGAAACTCGAGATATGAGAAATATAAGGAGTCTAAAAGAATAAAAGAGTGTTGGAAACAATGAATGAGTGTAATAGAGGCAAAAGAGGTATGCAAGGGAGAAATTATTTGAACATAGACATTTTCCTTGGCCCAACGTCAATAGTTAAAATGTTTTTACTGCGACTACCTCGAAAGGGAATGGAGTATTGGACATGCACGTAGGTAAGAAAAATACCACCCTTGTTGCCTGGGATTCAAAAGATGTCTGACACTCGTATAATTCGCTTCTGCGGACGACATTGCTCAAGCTTACGCAGCAGTCATAGACCCGCAATATTTTGAATTCGTTCTGAGCAAGCACCTTTTTTGAATAAAGTGGATTCCACGTATAATGTGGCCCAAATCATACTAGTATGAGCACTAAGAGAAATGATATGTACTCTACCTCGATCAAATGCTCAATTGCCACAATGATATTCACAGAGGAATCATTAGCCTAGAATACTTCACTGGTTAAGGCAATAGATTTTGGGGGACGAGTTTCCTAGTGAATTTAATACACCCGGCTTTAAATGTTAACAAGATATGAAGCACAGCTTACCAAAGTTAAATATTAAAATTATTAAGAATTCTAGGTTACACAAGTAGTGCTCACAGAGGAAAGTTAGAAAAAACCTACGATACGTCATCGACGCCCACCTCTACATATGAAAAAATTTCGATCTAGGATATAAAAGCGAAATATTACTTGTATTTTTTCAGCTGATACACAATGATAGTGCAAAAATACTAGACTGAAAAAAAATTATACTCAATATGTAACCAGGCGATAATGTTCGCATATGTTTCTCCGGCTGATTCAATAATTTAGCACTGTAATTTTCACAATGGTTTATTTGCAGACGACCGGTTTCATTCCAAAGGTGAAATCCTCAGGTAGGTACCTTCTCAAGTAAGGTAAAGAATGTATATATCCATAATTGGGAGGGGGGAGGAAAGCGGAGGGTGTCGGAAGGGGAGGAGGTGGGGTGGAGAAAAGGGAGTTAGTGGAACAGGAGAAAGTGGTGGAGGGAGAGGGGCGGTTGCGCTTGGTGGACGCTGGGTATGAAATGGAACTCACGGCAGAAGGGTTTCAATGCAGGAAGGGTTTTTACGAAGGCTGAGACAAGGTCTAGGTTAAAGACAGTGGGGCATCTAAAAGGGGGAATAGTTTTAAAAAACATATTCATTCACACACTCCTCATTCAAATATATTTCCAACTGCTCCATTGAATCCATCCTTCACCCTTTACCTTCAAGGTGGAGACTTTCCGGCACGAAGAAATCATTGTGAAAATTACAGAGTTGAATTGTTGATTCATCTAACGTATTATCACAAAGTTGCGCCTGATAATTAAATTGTGAAAACTTCAAAGTTACATTATTGATTCACTTTTATGAGAGCACGGTATTGAACACTTAATTGCATAAAACAGATGTTTTGAGGGATTGGCCATCAATAAACCATGATCACATGGCCAATCCTCTTGCCAATCTTTCGAAAAATTGCATTTTATCATCAGGGCTTGGAGGGAAAAATTACCATAACAAATTCTTATGTCCAAAGCAAATTTTTGCATGTACTGTGTTCTCAAACTAATTTTTCACCTCAAGCCTTGATGATGAAAATATAATTTTTCGAAACGTTGGCAAGAGGTACCATGTGATCTTGATTTATTGATGACCAACCCTCCAAAACATCTTTTTAATATTATTGATCCAGTCTTAATGTATTTACACCAGTTTACGCCTGAGAATGTCGAGTTCATGTTTCTTCGGTTTGAAATCGAGAACAAATTAAAATATATTCCGGTTTCTAAAGTTCACGATAAGAATTGGTAAATATGTCAGATTGGTTCTAGTTCCACGCGAATGCCTTGATCAAACTTTCGCACGCATTGAAAGGAGTACAGTATACAGCCCCAAACCTCTACCAGCATAAACTCTTTCACTGCGCTCTTTCACCAAGAGGCGTTACGCATTTGAATAAAGTAAAAAGTTGTTCATTTTATACCACGCAACTCATTCACTTCAAACATTTGGGTTGTGGTCTTAGCACAGCTCTCGCGAAAGTTCCTGCCGCTGCGCAAAGGACGATTTTGGGACATTGGCAACGGACCTTCCAAAATCCTGCGAAACGAGGAAAGAATGTTATTTAGTGTGGAGGGTCAGTCAGAAAACCCCTCAATTTTCTGAAAACACAATGGTTTCGAGATGTGGGATGACTCACCACAACCTTCCATCCCGTTTTGACTCGTCTCACAGTGAGACATTAAGATAGGTCCTGGGTAAAGTCATGGCGATGGAACTTTTTAACCACTAGCCTTGTATGTGTGCCTCGTCCCTTTTCCTATAAAGTAGTTCTGTTCCTCTGCCTCACTCTCTCTCGTTGCCTCCCTCTCTTCCACTCCGTATTTTCCATTCTCCCCCTCCACTCCTACCTCCCGTCCTTACCGCGCAGGTTTACGCTAGGAATTTTTGTACGAGCTTGAAGTCCACCGAAAAGACGAATAATGGCCATTGAATAAACCCTGTGAACAAGTTGCTGATGACGCTTCTCGAATTCAAAAGAAGTTAAAGTTTTAGGATTGCTCGCTAAAAACATACCAATATATGAAAGAAGAACAGAAGTTCTACGCAAACAACGACATCCGTGCATGAAAATTGGCAAGTGCCCCAAAAATCACCGTAGATTTTTTATTCAGCAACCGAAACCAATGATTTCGGCTACCCTTTATGCTGAAGGCGCAGTCCGGATGACGGAGGATACATTGGTCAAATAAACATGGTTGCTGCTGCAAATGTTCGTTTTGACGTTGTCAACCATTGTACCCTATTCTCCAATCCTGATTAAGATACCCAACGCACATATCAACGTTGAATTGCGAAACTCAATTAAGTCATTGAATGCAAATAGTACATACACAAGGGAACCAATCAAGCTGTTAATCACTCAAAGACGGCTCAAGAGAACCGGAGAGATGTGGTGATCATATATAAACCTGGGTAAGTACGTTTTTTGCGAAATCCGACATACTATGGTAGATCAGATCATGAGAATAAAATTAGGGAACTAGACTGCAGAGTGGACAGATTTAAAATGTCATTTTTCCCACGAACTATAAGGTACCATAACAGCGGCCAATGAGACTTTTATCTAGGTTTTTCGATAGGTAGTGTAGCTCTTAGTAGTGGTAGTACTCCGTAATACTTCAATCCTTATCTGTTACCTAGTACTAGCAGCACTCCGTGCATGTTTTCTACATAAGTCTTGAGTCTCTGTCCATTTGTGTTGTTGCAAAATACTTAAATATTAACGGTACCTCTCCATTGTGGAAATATCTGTAGTGTAGAGCATGCTTGTGAGACTTCTCCTCGTGATAAGCATTAGCGAATTATGCTAATGCATAATTAGTCGTAGTTACACTAACTTTAGGATATAGTGTAATGCATGTTGGTGGATACTCACCACCTGCTACACACCCCTGAGGTGGCTTGCATGGTATTTTGTAGATGTAGATAAGATGATACAAAGATGATCTGAGCAATAACTTGGATATACCCAGTATAAAAGTTATTCTCAAATCTTTATGTCTGGGATAATACATTGACGAACGAGAGTATTATTGCATCTAAATATGTTCGGAAAAATCCATTGTTAGAAACATAGATATAGGTCAAAATTACTTAACGGAATATAAGATTACCATCCTCAGCAACAGGAGGAAATATGTCGGCACACAGGATAGGCATATGATGGAACATCGGAGCATGTGGTCCTATTATGAGAGATCATAAAAACGGAGAGATAATTTACTGGTCTTAATTCAGCCGTAAAAACGGCAGTAAACCATCCTAAGGAAGAACATAAAGAACTGAATAACTGACAAAACAAGAATTAATGACCCTTACTCGAAGGGGGAGTAAGTTTCTACAATAAACTTTATATCCAACCCTATACTATAAAGAACATACTGAACTGTAAAATGATTTCAGTTTGTACACTGTTTTTAACGATTTCTTGAAAGGAGGAGAAGAACCTTAATATTACGGAGATAGCTATAGACTATTAGACTGGATAAACATAGTTTCACTGTGAAACGGAATTTATAAATTTCCAAAAATTTAATATTATACCGTGACCCTGAACGAAATAACATATATTACGTCCTCGTTTACAAATAAAAATGATTCGCTTATTATGAGGAATGAAAAGCTATATTTCTAACTTTAATGCGCCAAACGGAGCTTTATAAGCAATTATAACAAAGCATGTCGCAAAATCTAAACACTGAAACTAAATTATAAAAAATGAATTATAAATCAGTATGGTAGTCTACATCTGTACAATATTGAAACTATTATCATTAGTTATCAATTCGAATTCCACTTCGTTCCAATATAATTCTTCACTTTGACGTCCTTCAAGAGTTGCTTGCTATATTCCATTCTTGATCTTCCTCTGTAACTCTTCCGATTCTTCCCTCCTTCCAATATCGCATTCAATCGGCTGTGTGGAAAAATATGCCAAATAACTTTGTCCCTACTTTCTCTAACAGTTTTCTCCGTACTTATTTTCTCTCCAACTATTCGCAATACGTCTTCGTTAGTGATTCTCTCGTTCCAATTGATGCTCATCATTCCTTGGTAACACCACGTCTCCATTTCTTCTGATATCTTTTCCACTGCAATTATTACTGTCTAATATTGAAATGGTACATTGTAAACAAATCAGTTCTATGAGCGAAAAAACACACTCATTTACAGGGTGTCTGTAGGAAAAATAAAATTCACAAACAAACTTAATGTGAAACACTTAACATAAATTCAAATTCTTCCTACAGCGGTCTCAGTGCTCTAATGACGAGATTAAATATGGAAGGCATATTCGCTGGTTTAAAATCTAATTTCAGTCCAACGGTTGTTATGAAGCAATGCCAGTCACATTATAGAATGCATAGAAGGAAAGGGATGGATGGTATTCGAATTAATATGGGATATTTATGTACTACCTCCTGTTACACAAAACATCGAAATGAGGCTGAGAATAGATGAAACGGTAAGGAACTTACAGTTTTACTTCAAATTATGTAGTCATAAATTGTCGTAAGCAAACGGAGGCACAATTTGAAATAAATGAACTTAGGCGAGCGGAATCTGTTTCTGTTACGACTACGGACAACTAGGAAGGAACACCTAATATAGCTCTTAAAATTACTGCGCGATACTTATAGAAAGTTGAATATCTGCAATTTATAAAGTTAAAAAAATAAAGTTTATGATCATATAAGCAATAATTGGATTGAGTGGAATTTAAAATAGAGAAATTATGGGCATAAAATTTGAAATAATAAATACTGCAGTAAATTATATTGAAAAAGGATCGACGTAAGAGTAGCATAAATGCCACAGTCCGTAATTTTTTAATGACCATTACATGTGGTTACGACAAGAATTATACCCATGTCGCATTTATACGCCGTTAAAAAAGGAACAAAAAAACAATTCCCCGCATAAGCGCCACCATAACTCTCCTTAAAATCATTGTGGCCGAGATTTTTACGTTTCTGCTTTGATGGCAGTTAAATCAAAGTTAACGCCATGGCGTCTAGGTTATAACGCTTAATCAGTGAAGCTGGATAATAATCAGTAACGTATTCCCTAACATGTGCGGAGAGAGTAAGCGAACATCATCAATTTAAAGCATGCTACATTACTCTAATATGGAGCGAAAGAAATTCCAGTGAGATATTTCTTTTGCTTTCTCAGTTATCAACCACCTGAGCCTTATTAACTGACTCCGAGAGGGTTCAAAATGAATGCTCACTCGTTAGCGAGCAATAGCTTTGATTAGAGCGCGGCAAAAACAAATGAACACATTACCCGATGAGATATTAATCGCTACTACACCTATTAATTAACTTACTGAAGTGCCTACTTCATCCTAAGTAACTGCGCGGGTTTTAATTTTTCCAAAAATAACAAACTCCCTTATTACCAAGATAAGAAAGAGAGGGAGAGAGAGAGAGAAGTCCATCCTCCATGGTGTATTCCGCAGGTAAATTACCTCGAAGTTAATTCGGTAATTTACGAGCCTCACTATCTCATCGCTACGGTGAGCGGGAAATAAATAAAATAAAATGAAAAAACCAAACAAAAGCGAAAAAACCGCGTCCGTCCTTAATTTTTTTCATTTAATTCAACCCCCCCCTAAAAATTCCCCTCCCCTTCTACTTCCCCCCCAACTTGGCCCCTACTAAGGAGTCAATTATCTCTCCAACCCAGGCAACCACCCTCCTCCTCCCCCGTCCCCCCTATTCGCTAGGCCAGGGAAAGGAAGACGGATGAGTCACATCGCACCTCCGGGCTATAACTCAATCTCAAACGACTCTGGAATTGGTTTCCGTAGAAGGCTGCTGCTTCTGCCGCTCTCCGGGGAAACCGGCCGTCGCGTCGACGAGATGAAGGAGAGTGAGGAGGTAAAGAGGGATGGATGGGGGGGGGAGGGTTGATGGGAGGGGTGGGATGTATTTGGATTTTTAGTGAAATAAGAAACAAACAAAAGGGGAAAAGGGGAAAAAGCCACATGGGACACTACAAAGAGGAGGAGAAACAGATTGGGTACACCCTGAGGCACAATGGGTATTTGGAGAATATAATTGAAGAAAAAGTATAGGGCCCCATTGGAAGGCCAAGAAAAAAAATTACATACACCGAATAAAGAGGAGAGTACATACGAAGAACTAAGTAGTACAAGAGAGTAGGGAAGGATGGAGGGCTGCAGTCCACCAATCTTAGGATTGAACGACCAATGATTTATGAGCGAAATAAAAAAGGTTATGGAGTATTTTATTAGAGCGGAATCAGGGTTAAAAGGTCGACTCTCGCGATGACCCAACGAGGACAATGGTGATGGGGTAGTGAAGTAAGGTGCTTTACCCCCCGTTTAAAATATGGCGGAGGCACCAAATATAGGGCGCCAAAATATGGGTGCAGAAGGCGCCCTCATATAATATGACACCCCAAAGAGACGAAGCTTAGGTTCTAGTGAAAGCTGAAAAGTGAATCGGAAAACTTCTATTCTGTGTTTGAAAATCACAAATTTTTAGATTTTATAAGACTTGTTTGGAACATTGAAAATTTTGTTTAAAGGTGGGGATGGCATTCAACCGTGGGGACGCCAATATACTCGCCTCTCCCCTATTTCCGCTACGTTGTTAAGCCTCTGGCGAATATCATAGTTTAATTTCCTACGCTGACTTCCCTGTGTTGGTACATAAGTATACCTATTACTATAAGTGTTAAAGGAATATTAAAAAATAGGGAAATAGAAACCGACCCCACACTTGATTCAATATCTTACAGGTATGTATAGCATCGTCATCCACTCTCCCCACTTTCTCTCCCCAGGCAACAAAACTTCTTGAACAAAAATAAACAAAAGCAACCAGTTGGTGTCTTGTGTGCAAGTGGGAGGAGCCTAGTCTTTTTTAAGTGGCAAGGAGGACAAAAAACAACAGGGAATAACTAATTAATTTCTTAGGTGAAAATGGCTCCGTAGTAATTTATGAATACTTTTTTTCCGGTCGATTTTTTTCGGCACGTCCGGGGAAGACGGAGGGGCGTTAAGTGGGCGACAGTTCGTATGAAACCTGATTGGCTATCATAACCATACTTGGGAGAATCTGAAGGTGGGCATTTTAAATTATGCACAAACAAAGGCTGTGGTGTTTTTAGCACTACCGAGAAATGACCTGGTAAATGGGCGATTTCAACGGGATATTTTTCCGTAATTCGGTCTCCTTTTCGCACCATCGAATAAAAACTGACATGGTGGCGAGGCGATTTAATTTATTTCCCGGTGAGACCGCTTCAGAATCGGCTTCCTGCTGCCACTACCTGTTTGCTTGGCGTTACATTAAAATTAATCACTCGAGACGAAGCCACGGGATGGTAATTTTTAATGCTAAAAAACATGAAGACAGCCTTCGAGTTCACTGGGCTCAAAATTTATTAAATATTTTTTGACATAACCAAATATTGAGATAGCATTAACATTCAGCCCAAACTATCACATCATATGTTAAGTTTAATCATATTTCCAATGTTGCTCATATGCGTCAAGTTTTACATTAGCTGCCTAAGAAGTACATGTTTTCACTGTAAAATTCCCCCGAATGTAATTGCTTTAGTTATATAATGAATTAGTTAAATATAATAGCAACGCACTACTGGATTGCGTTCTCTAGACTTTTCATTTGGAATCCTTCGTAAATTATAATAGTTTTACTGAGCCTCTTTCAATGATGCACGATGCAGAGTAAGCCAAAGTAAACATCAGGGTGGAGAAAGGAAGTTCATCTCCCTGGACAGTCCGCGAATTCACTCTTACAGATTGGTCATCCAAAGGCCACACGTCAAGTTTAGCTAATCGCGTCCACATAGACTTCATCCAGGTTTGAAACCGTGCCCCTCCCGTATTGAACTCCATTCAATTGGCAACAATTTTACACTCATTGTTTTACTTACCTAATTTAAGAACTTTATGTCACAGAACATGCTTATACACTCCATAACGCTCGAATGCCTAATTTTAACCGCATGCCTAAGAATAAATGTTTATGCACACAGTCCTCAAAAAGTGTGCCAAAATTATTAGAAAAATTAATTTCATTTTTCTAATAATTTTGCTCGTATGCTTAATTTTAACCGTACACCTATGCACAACCGTGCAATTATTACGGTGGTAGGGCAATGCAAGTACATTAATGCACGATAAGAACATTATCTATTATTTTGATCTATTGCTTTTAAATACAGGCATAGAACGCCACAACTGCTAATGCTGAATGTATTATACACACAAGGGAACGCTAAATGTTTTTTTCACACGTTTCACAAATGCTCTGACGAAAACATAACCAACACAATTGTTTTGACGTGCCGTGCTGGATCTTCCTATGTTCTCTGCTTCTAAAGTTTAAACAGAGAGGCCAATGTTTGATATCTATTAATGTACGAATAGACAGCTAAATGTTGGCAAACTGATGAATGTGAGCTAAATCTACACTTAAGAGTAAGTTTCACGTTTCATTTGATACGCATTTTTGACAATCGTAGTAAGAGAAAAATATTAAAGACAATATCCTCATGGCCCCTGTACGAGTTGCTGGCATGAAATCACACCTGCCTTGAAGGATTATCATAATCCATTTGTTGATGGCGTTAGCGCACATTTTTCTGAGATTAAGATCTATAGAACATTGGATACAGAAAGCCTTTCAATAACAAGGTAGCAGTTGATATCCACACAATATCTAGGTTCTCAGGAAATAACCTCCATAATATCCAAATGCCCTTATATGGATATCCGAGGTTCCCACTTGTGGAGATCCAAACAACATAGAGCCGTAGTTATGATACATGGATAACCATAAAAAATACATGGCTCCACAAAAAAAATCAACAGTCCTTGTACCTTGAACTGCTAAACACATTGTCAACGATTTTAAATTATAAATTTCAATTACCAACCATCGTCATACTACTGTTTTAAATATATTCATCTAGCAATGCTGTCTTGGAAATCCATCTCAACGTGACTTTTAAGTTATTGCAATTATTAAGGTGGTAGGGCAATGCAAGTATATTAATGCACGATAAGAACATTATCTATTATTTTGATCTATTGCTTTTAAATACAGGCATAGAACGCCACTACAGCTAATGCTGAATGTATCATACACACAAGGGAACGATAAATGTTTTTTCACACAGATATACCCACTGCCAGGAGGAGGTATCTAATCGTTTATTCGACTTGAATTTCCCACTTTCTTACATTACCTATGGTCATGTTCATTTCATGGTCCTCTTTACCACCAATGCCCTCAACAGTGCACACTCACCAATCATGCTCTGCAAAGATCCCGCTTAAAATAGCCAAGATTATATCAGCACAGTCAAACCATTGGCAGTATAAGTACACATTCCTGTTTTTACTGTTGTAATTTTTAGAGATAAACAGTCTTACATGCCAAATATTCGCTTTGAATGAAAAATATCAACCACTGTCATCAACCATTAAATATCAAATATGAAACTAATCGATGCACGCAGTAAATATTAGAAATGTTTTTAAAGCTAGTACTTAATTTGTTTCAGCAAAACTGGAAAACTTAAAAATGCGTATAAAACCGTATAAATACGCATTATTATTAAAAATCAATAATGTGGTTGTTAATAATTTTTCAAACTATACCAGTTTAAAAAACGTCCAAAACGGTTGAGTTTTCATGGGGATATGACGAATTTTTCCGCGCCGCCGATTTTAAGTTGCGTTTTCAGTTTTTGACTCGCGCACGCGCGTCTCTTGCCGGCTATCCCCACCACCACTCCCGCTACGGTCGCTCTGAGTACGCTCCACTTTATACGCTATTTTAAGGAACTAGAAAGCTTTTTTTAAATAAATTATTATGACTTTTAAAAATGTCTTTGACTAACTAATGCCGTTGGACTCGTTTATTAATTTTTATTAACAAAGCGGCTGCGAATTAAAAAAAAAAATTCCTAACTCGGGCCTTACCCTCGTAGGGTACATTTTGAAATATTTGTTTTGAAGCCAGCTTTCCATTTATTATTTATTATAAAAGTTAGTTACGCACGCAGTGAGCAAATCTTACAATGTACGAGCAATGCTGTGGCTCTAATTGTTTATAAAAAAGTAGCTCCTTTTTTGAAGCAATAAATAAGAAGTTAATATTTAAATTTTTCATTGATTTTTATCAACAATTGGAAACATAAACGTTCCAGAAGCTAATCCATTTTGAATTGACCAGAAAAGTTGATAAAAAAGTTATGGCTTTCAACATTTAGCGTCTTGGGTTAAACAAATTAACATATCTCAGCAAAAAATTAAGCGATTGACCTTAATAAACTCTCGATCAATTTGGAATTGGAAAAGTTTCCTTTTGAAATGAACAAAACATTAAAAAAATGCTTTTATGATAAATAATTCATTTAAAAAATTGGCTGTTTTGGACGGTTTTTTGTAAATTATGAAACAAAAATAACCAAATTGAACTTACCACGGTTCTATTTAATGATCTTTGAATTACCTACAAGTATATTATGCTTTAAATTCTCTAAAAAATCTTATATTTGCTAGTAGAATTAAAAAACGTGTTTTGACCAACTTTTGGACGCACGTAGCTCCAAGAAGACACCAAATCTCTAATTGAAAACACATTGGGAGATCTTCTTTCATCCCCCCTGCAACGTAAAACAGGTTCCATATATTCCTCAATTACATCCCTGAAATCGCTATTTTTTCTGTTTCTTGGATTAATAGCTCGTATTGGAACGTGGTACCACACACGTCCACGACATTCTCACTTAGTTCGCAAGTATCTAAAATTTCGATACATGTTGAAGAAAAAATACACACAGGTCATCACTGATATATGGAAATAAATGAATGCAACATCAGCATTAACTACAAAAATTTAATTTTCTTCTCACCCGACACACGCAAATGCCTTCAGTAATAGGGACTCTTGCCCTCTCGTACCCGTGGCGCTTCCCCGAAAATCAAGCGGCGGCTTGAGGAAACGACTTCAATAAGAGGATATGGGCTCCCATGGGGTAGGGGAGTGTCAGGGGGCTGGTCACAACTGCTGAGTATTCATCATATTGGGGAGAAAGCTATTGATCGTATTGTTAAAAAAAATGTTACCATCATATTTCTGACGGAAATTAGTCGGCAGCTGTGCTGTATAAAATACTAGAGAATAGACCTGAGATCTAAAATCTGAGGGACCCTGTGATGTACGTCCTGTTTCACCTAAAGTGCTCTGTCCATTAACTGCATCGCCTTTCCTGCCACCGATGGTAAGATATGGTTTGCTCATTCTCCGATGCCAACAGGGAGAACTTCTTGAGCGCCAGTTTGTGCAATATACCCTCATTCACTAATTGCTACCCTCATTCCTTTATCATGAGGCTTATCTATCCGAGAGTAAAGTATCGCTTCAATTAGTATACCAAAGTGTCACTGATACCATTTACGGCCATTTCCTATTCCTTCTTCGGTTCCACTCAAGGACATATGGTCAGCACACACTACGATAGCGCATAAAATACCGTCTTAGATTCCCTGTGAATCAGTACCGCCTCCATACCCTGCCGCGCAAAGGCACAAGTATTGCTCCCTCCAATGCGATCATAGTTTTCCATCCTTCTTTTTCTTCTTTCTGCTAGCACTATACATTAAGTCTATGATGACCTGAGTCAGTCTTGACCTTTCCATCTCTTTCGTGGATGTTTCAGAGATCTTTTACCTCTTGTCATTAAAGAACCATAGGTATTTCCATATTTCTTCTGGTATTCATCCATTTTGCCTTCGTATTCTTCTCACATACTTCTGTACTCTCGCATAATCACACGCCAGATTCTGCCTTATATCCGTATTTAATTTTCTGTTTGTTCGAGCATGGCCATCAATTCTTAAAAAATTCATTTCAGATGTTTAAAATTTTTGTCATGTGCATCATAGGTACTTACAAACCTTCTAACCTTCCCAAAAAAACTAGCGAGGGGTTTTTCGATGACTTAGTGAGCTGGTCGGCTAACATTCACCGACCGTAATATATTGGCATTTATATGTTTATTATATTTTTAAGAATATGTTTAACCTTATATTTTATTGTGCAAAAGATTATTCGCGAATTTAGGACCCCAAGTGTGCAACTTCTTACCATATAAGATTACATATGTAAATGCCATTAATTTCTATACAAGATAAAGAAATATTTGTAATAAAAAGATGAAGTAGATGCATAGGTACTTGTCCTGAATTAATATCTGAGCTTGAATATCCAATAAACTATGCTACGTTTGAGTATACAATATACATACACCCATGATGAAATCGGTATCAACATGAAGGTGTCCTTTGTTGGCACCCATATGAGCTCCACGACATTTTAACTAGTAGTATGAAAGCATCTTGTACTAAGCAATGCATTTGGAGAATAAAAGTTACTTATTTTATCGCATCTATCGAGTCGGCAAATATCGGCCGCGGGGTGGTGGGAGAGAGGGGTGGGCTCAGAAATTTACCCGCTTCCCACTCAACTTTATCTCTTTCGAGTTTTTCTCTCTCTCCCATTACATCGCCTTATACGTAGCAACGCTTCCTTTCGGCTCGAGAAGGAGAGGGCAGAGAGGTCTGTAAGGTCAATGGGAAATGGGTGTGGAGACTACAGGGGGCCTCCCATTGACTTTCCAGCCACCACTACCACCAGCACCGGGAAATTCGGGATGCTGAGGAGAGAAGGAGGAAGGTGAAGTATAAGAAGCAGCCAAGCAATGGTCGAAGAATTACTCGCCTCCCGGGTGGCCTCAGGCGTCACATGCACAAGAGTGCCCCCCAAAGCACACGACGAATGAATGGTCCCATCCCATCCAACTTTGAGGACGACCATATTTCCATGTACGGGCAAGGGGACACGGATAGAGTGGAAAAAATACATGGTGTATTGGGGTAGAGAAACTTTGTGGCACATGCCTGAGAAGAAAGTGACGCACGAGAGGAAATATAACAAGAGAGGTGGGACAAATGATCAGTGACCTTCAAGAGGTTCCTCCGGGATTCCATCTGTACTGTTGCCAGCTCATCAACGCCTGATTCATCCTCATTGGCCTCTAATCTCCCACTGGTGAGTTCCACCAAGTTTTGCTTTAAATATACTCCTGCTGGCACGTGTACTTGAGTTAACGATCGCGCAAAAGGTCCTAGCGCAGACCGATGCGGAAAAAAGGGGAGGTAGTAGTGAAGGGGGTGAAGGGATAGGACGGAGTATAAGACAGAAAATCAACGAGAGAGAGGGAGTATGTGGAACCAAACCACCCCTAAGAAGAATAGACTAGTGCGGCAACAGGAGCGGGATCACGTTTCTCCATAACGCGTACACTCACGTTATCGTTATAGTTCAATTGCACTTATAAGAGCGAATAATTGATCATCATCCTTCAAAAATTTTCAGGAGCTATAAATCGCTACTTTTAAATCATGGCGTGTATTTCCAGAACAGCAACCGTGAGTATTGCCCTTCTAGAGTGGTTTCCTTTTTAAATAACATTAACGACAACGCGAAAGAAGGAACCCCACCCCAGGTTAAAATCATCCATTGCTATGAATTGACTAGGAAGGTCTTGAGGTCTAATTGTGAAAATAGTCGAAATGGGACAGCTGTTAGTGGTGAGTCATGGCACTTCAGGGGGACTTAATTACTTCTAAGGCAAATAGGCTAGTGTGGCAACTTATTAAATTCGCCCAAATCTATGAGTCTACGAGGGACCCTATATTGAGGTCTTATTGTAAAACGTTTCGAAATATGACGAGTGGTAATGGTGAGCCATTCCATTTATCGAACTGCTTGAGTTGTCGGCAATTTCTGCTTGAGTAGGCGGCGGCAGAAAGGACATTACGACCCTTAACACTAAATCTTTCTCCCCATTTCGGAGTATGTATTTTGAAAGTTCCGTAGCCCATGTCCCAAAATCGCCCACTGGGCATGCACCAGGGACTTTTGCGAGAGCTAAACTCGTGCTTGTGTGAGTACGTGAGCTGGTTTACGAATTTTTGTGGATTGGAGTGGTAAGAAACGATCGGTTTGGCGCAAAATGGAGTGAAGAAACGGGGGGCGGGGTAAAGGGTCTTTCTTTTTTAGCCAAGTAATGTGGCTTATTCGAGACTGGCGGAGCGAAAAGGCACGTTTTTTATCGGTAACCCTTTTTTGGCGCTTACCCATACGAGATGGTGTCATGTGAAAATAATACTTCACCCGAAGACGGGTTTTCCTATCAGGACATCTTTGGCAGAGGTGGACACAGCGCTTAGGACTAACCTTTGCTCCCACGCGAAATTAATTCTGGATCCCAACTTTCACCGTTGTAAGTGGTTTGCATGGAGGTGAACAAAATTGCTAAATAGTTTTCTCATGTTTTACTTTTAAAAAACATATCTGAAGCATTAGAAAATGAATAAGTGAAATTAGATTAGGAGATGAAGTCAACTTTTGCCATCATTAATCACCTCCAAAGAGGTAGGATAAGTATGTGTTTGTATTATATTCAAGTATCCTCTATTAAACATAGATATTAGGCGTAAAAATAGAGAACTATAATGAAAAAATATTACAGAAATGTTATTCAAAACTAAATTCCAATTGACGCTTAGTTATTTTATAGAGCAAAACAAATATAAAACTCCGAGACACTTAGAAAGTTCTCTTATCTATAGTAAAATTATGGATATTAATAAAATATAAGAATAAATCGCATTTTATGCAGCAATAGTAAGCTCAATTAGGCCATTCAATAGGTAATTTACACACCATCCAATTATTGGTGCGTTTTGAAATAAAAACTAGTTTAAATACATCATTATCAGCTGCAGGTGCTCGAGCAAGGAACAAAACCTTGGGAACTTCTTTTATATGCCCAATAGTGTCAGCAAGGAATGCAAAATGACTTCAAATTTCCATTATTCATCTGGGCATAATCTTGATCTTTGCCTGACGTTTCGAAGAACACATAAACGCTCACTTCGACTCCTATTCATCCTTGGGAACTCTCAATCTTAGCTTTCAATCAGATTCAGAATGAGCTTTGAGAATCTTTCCGCCAGAGGAAGTTGTGTGCAGTGACTAGTTTTTGACAGCTTTGAACTCCTATCCCCAGATATTTTTCGTTCTCTATAACACATTCAAAAAGAAGAAGGGACTCTTCATTTAAACTGCTATTATCCTTTTTTAATTAAAAGAGATCATCCATTCCTTCTCACATTGCTGTAGCCCCTCATGCCTTTTTTTAAATAACAATGAAAAACATTAATAGGTATAACATGTTGCGTTGTTAAGGGTTGCCATTCACAAATAAAGAATAACTTCCAGAAGATATTACGATTAAGGAGCGACCAAACGCATTCCAGTGCAATGAAGAAAAAGTATTTTAACTTCACCATTTCTCAGTACTGGTATCCTCAGTACGTAGGGGAATTTACAGCTGCACTCTTCTCCATAATGATGACTCTCTTCTGTAAAATGCCGGAAGATTAACCATTGTATTCCGAAATCTAAAAGTGGAATAGAATATGATTTCAGAACTTAAGGTGACGTGGCATAACAATGGCATTGTACAAAAAATCTGCTTCACCAATGTAAAAACATACTCAAAAGTTCGATTCAAAGGGAAGGAGGTATTCAGTCGAACAGAACTGATAAACACAAGGGAAAATAACATTTCAATCTTTTCCCTGACTATGATGTTTTTTCTTCATTAAATAAAATAATTCGATAAATTGTATACACACAGGAAATAACTAGGATTTTTTAAAACTAAAAAGTGCTAATTTTAAACGATTTGAAAGAATTAAAATGTTCGCAGTTGTTTTCATCTATTTCAAACTCTGAAATCTTCCCACTCCTCCATCTCCAAAGCCTACGACACACGTGCCACTAACGGATGACACACCGATTGAACCTAAAATTGTTTATCTTTACCTATTGTGGAATAGTAGTGTTTTCCTTTAATTGTTTAACGTTGGTAAATTCCAAAATGTATCTCCTATCTCAATCAATCTAAGCTTTTAAGTGCATTTCTCTGCATGAGAAGTGAAGAAAATATCTATTTAATACCTATATGAATCAAACAGACAGATAACGCTTTTGCCTCAAACCACACCGTTTTAGAAATAATACTGCATCAATTACATTGATTGACCTTTATGCCAATAATTGGAATTAACAGCGCTGTTCAATATCCGGTTGCCCCCTGCAGAATTCTTATATAATAAACAGTAGATATTTATCTAGGACACCTCATTTTCTTTCATTTTTACATATCAGTTTTTATCTTTATGAGATGCGAATGTTTTTTAGCCAGTAAATTTGGCCATTTCAGGTTAATGAAAAAAATCGTTGTGCATCTCAAGTTACTGTGTTGTCTGCTTAAGGCTCATGCACTATTTTAGGCTGATGCGGCTTTTCAACTGTCGAAACCGGAAGAAAAGGTAAAGATCATTCGTAAATACAAATTTTTAAGGAAGAACATAATCCTACTATTTTTATGGAATTGAAAATTAATTTTTTATTGATAAGATTTGGTAAATGTAATGACGCAATAGATGGACACACTTGGCACTCGGTTATTGAATATACCAGGGTAAAGTTTGATACAAAACGTTTTGTTCAAATAGAATACAATAAAATGAAAGATTATTAAGATTTGAAAAAAGCTTAATCCTAAAAACCCTGGATAGTTCTGAAAAAATATATAAACAATAAAATAAACGAAAAAAGCCGATGTGACCTCCCGGGTACCCAGTTATTGACATAAAGGTTAAAATCAAGGAAATTATTCAGATGCCCGTAAACGTGAAAGGCGTCACCGATTTACATAAAAATCTGGCCATGCCCTCAAAATGTTCACTCTCATCCTGAGTGAAACTGAAGAAAAATACTGAGAACCAGGTTACCGAGAACTCATAATTAATCGTCGCCTTGGTGAGAGAGGCTCTCATGAGAAGCCTTAAACTCCGCATTCCATCCACTCCCGGCACAACCCCCCGCACAGAAATAGACTCCACTTTAAAAAAATCCTCCCCGCGGAGTTCCCGCACGTTCGATCGAGACGCAGATACGCGGGCGACCAAATTAATTCCTCCGGAAACAAATAAGAGGAACGGACAGCGAAAGAAAAGAAACGAGAGGAGGATGACTCCTGAAACAATGGAACGGTGGAGAAAAACAAAAATAAAAGAGTGATGGAGACAGGGGTTGATCCCCCTGGACTGTTGCGGTCAAGATACAGGGGGTGGGGTGGGAGAGGTGAAACAGGGGAGGGTTGGAAGTTACAAAGTCACAAAAAAAAGAGGAAGGAGAGGAAGATCTTCCTTCTACATCTGCAACCCTTCCTTCCCTCCTCCTCCATGGACGCAAACAAAAGGGATCCCACACGCCTCGATCGTCGAATTGATTGATGCCTGGGACGCGGCCACGGTGGGCCCCCGAACAAATGGAAAAAGGGCCCCTTTGGCGCAATCGTCATCCTCATTAGGGCCGCTTGTAAGTCCACCAAAAGAGTAGAAGGGAATGGGGAAAAACATAAAGAGGAGAGATGGGACGAGAGCAAGGCCGTAAGGAGGAGTAGATGTTCGAGGCGAGATGGAGGAGGATCCATCCTCTTTCTTCTTCCTCACCATGGAGCTCTCTTACGATTGATTGTCTCGTTAAAGGAACCGTAGAGGCCACCCCAATTATTAATACGAATTTGATGTGGACGCGTCCAACGGAAACAAATCTCTTCTCCTCTTAGCCCAGGGAGTTCCTCCCCCCCCCACCCCCCCGTATCTACGTGTGAGTCTCTCCGGGGCGGTGGAGTTTGGTAAGAAGAGAAGAGGGGAGGAGGTGGAAAGATACCGGCAGCTTATAACCCACAGATTAGCCGTGCCATGAATAATCAAGGGATATATCCACCCTCACTCCATTCGTGAAAGAGGAAACTTCTCCCTCTCTCTCCTTCCTGCACTCTTCTTTGGACAGGTAGGGAGAATATCCTAGTTTCTTTCCGATTTAAATTTCATGGAGGTGTCTATAGACACTGGATCGGAGGGAAAATTTTTCTGAGAATTGCAAAATTTGGGATACCAAAAGTAATAATTTTCATATAAATCTGTCAGTTTCGTTCTTCCAAAAATATAAAATGCTTGATGCATACAGGATTTGGAACTTAAAAAATTGTTTCATTCTGTCTTATTAATCGATATATGTTACATACGAATGCGCTTTCGCATCTATTATATTTCTTGATGGCAAAAAAAGTTATAAGGTCAGAATCCAGAAGTTATTTTAACGGTAACTTCCACAATAAGGTTACCTCACGACTTTATCTGTTTGACAAATTTCATTCCAAGGTTTACTCTTCACCAATGCATAGCGAATGAGTAGTCCAATAAATGATGTGATAGAGCACTTTAATAATTCGCTTTCGCGATAGCGCTAGTCATAACAATGTTGAATAATTTATGATAGAGCATAATAACCAATTTTTCGAAATGAAATGTACCCCACCGAAAATTATCAAGAATTTCACAGGTACTGAAAAAAGTTTCAAAGCTGCAAACAGGATGTTGTTTCAAGAAAGCTGAGAAAGATAGGCACTCAGGCATCTTCAATCAATGGATGCATGGACTGGTATTAATTTAATATTGCATTAACTTTTTTTTAATGATTCTGAAACTCATTTAATCGTAGCATCGTCCTTTCCATGTCATGGGCATTAATTTAAATAACAGCAACTATACGGTCCACAACGCAGGTAAAACTTACAGCGGTGATTATCCACGAGTAAAGTGTAATAAAAATTGATTCAAGCTCTTTTAATCAAAACATAAATGTACGCACGCATGCCGAAACTATTTGTACATTTCTCTGTGGTTATGGATACTTAAAAGTATATACACACCGGAAAATCATACCCCAATCTGATTAATTTTTTAAAAGTCAGTGAACAGTGAAGTCAGGCAGGTTCTGAGCCAGGGTTAAATGCTTTGACCCGTTGAAATCTCCGGTTTGAGTTAGATCAATATATTGTCCCGAGAGTAAACGACAAATCTTCCGGTCTACCCACTCCCATTAAGTGCGTACCTCAGACAATAGATGGTCATAAAATATCGATGTACCGAATATTATATGTATTGATATTTTTATGAGCAACTCTATACTGTATTCGATGCATCGAGTACTCAATTTACTAGCTAATTTTTTAAAGTATTGAATATATTGCTATGAATAATGAAAAAATATTCATAAAGAATAATTTCGATAACATGCAAGATAGCAATAGACAGACAGCAATAGACATATAGCAATGTTTCCAAATATTTTAAGATAATTATCTTAAAATATTTGGAAACATTGCTATTTGTCCTTCCCTTCGACTATAACCGTAACGCAGTGAAAGGGTTTGCGCGTTCAAATGACCCCTAGAGTTGGATAGGGGTGTGAGCATTTATTGTAGCTCCTAGTAGCGCCACCTGCGAACAATCATAAGTCCTCACCTTTGAGTTCTCATCAATATTAAAATCATTTCCTGGTACGAATAATAGTTTACACATTTAACAAAAAGTCCTCCTCCAACAAATGTATATGTTGTTTCGACTACGGCATGCATTTTTGAATTGTTTAGCGTGGTCACTTCGATATAGACGCCTTTACACGTAGTAGTTACTTCTGTGGCAGAAGCCTTGCAAGTGGCACTTCGATGTGCAAACACGGAGTTCTACAGCAGTAGGGGTTCACTTGCAAGGGAAATAGAAGAGCTTTTATATTGTCTCCGAGTTGCATTTGGATTCTACGATAAAATCACATCGCATCCTATGAAATCCTAGCCACATTACTGCGAACGGGGATTAAAAGAATAAAGAATGAATAAATTGGTAGGACGAGGACCAATTTGAAGAAGAGAACTATGTCTGAAGAAGACCCAATGAAGTTATTTACATTTTTATTGTTCTCAATTTTCAATGGTAATGTGCAATATGTCACCGTGCAATTCTATTAGAGAATCAAAATGTTACTTGAAGCCAATAAGAAACCAGTCTATTTTCCTTGCAAGTGCGTACCGCGGTCGATTATTACCACTATCGACTCCTACTGCCATAGAAGTCCGCGCTTGCACATCGAAGTGCCACTTGCAAGTCTACTGTCATGGAAGTCACTTCCATGAGTAAAGCCCCCTTTATAAATGCATTTAATATTATCTAAAAATCCATTTTCCGATATTTATTTCCGATATGTGCAGAACTATCTCTGTCCTTCCCTCATCTTCCTTCAACCCTACTTAACTGCTTGCACACATGTCCCCGGCCCATCCCTTTGCTTCGCCCCTTCAAGTCAAAAGACCGCGGCCGTTACAACCCTCCGACCCACCTCCCTCCCAAGTCATCCCTCCCCCTCGATGCGTCTCCAGCCTCCTCCCACCCACCCACCCTCCCCCCGATCGGTAGGGCTGCGGTTCCTCTCTCGGAGAAGAGAGGCTCCCAACGTGGAATAAGAAGGGATGAGATGGACGAAGGAGAGGAAACTGGATGATAAATAGTCGGCAGTTTAGCCGTACGGTGGACTCCCTGCCGTCTCATGCCGTAACAAGACGGGGCCAGGCCATGCGATGTGTGTGCGACTGGTTTAGAGTCGAACGGCATCAATTAGTCAGTGGCTACATATATACGTTTTTCTTATCGGGGATGAGGAAAAAACTGAGTCCAGGGATGGACGCCTTGTATGTGTATAAATAAACTATCCGAACTTGAGGCGAAAGCGAGTTGAAATTCATGTTACGGGGACGAGAAGGGATTCGCCGGCCTTTCTAGCTTCGGTTTCGGATTCTTATCTCTGATATAGATGGATTAATATTTTTCATCCCTGTCCAAAGTGCTATGATAAGGCATATTTGGTAAGTGAGCCATATTCCGACATGGCCGCGGTTCCGAATGCTCGCCTATGTGCCGCCGATAGTGTGACTCGTGACGGGTGAACGGTATCAGGTCCAGGAGGCATCAAAAAATGACAAACGAATGAGCCTATTTTCGAATTCCCCGGGAGTGGACCATCTGGCAACGGCTGAGTTATCGAAATGAGAGGAATTTTGACAGGTATTGAGGAAGGCATATGAGAAACATATGGTGAGTCGAAAACCTCATTGCCAAAAGCAAGCTGTTATTTTCTAAGAATTTCCAAATCACTGCAGATGCATGAATGATGTAGCAAGAAGTCACGCACACGGGTGATGCACACTATACGCATAAAACGGGATAAAAGAAGGGTGGAAATATTCGTGACGGGAAACTTTAACAGAGAAGAAAGTATAAATACAATGTTCGTGAAATTAGGATGGAAATCTCTAAGAGAGAGGGGGAATGAAGGCTATAGAGTAATTCCGTGTCAGATCAATCACCGTTTTGACCTCACCTGCTCGGATATTGATGAAATTTGGTATGATAGACACATACAACAACATATATAGTCCATTATTGATTTTTGTGGAACTGAACATTGTAAGGGTGGGTTCACAATGGCAAGATACTTTCGTACGTTTTTTCAGCAAAAGCGTCCGGGGAATTTTGATCTGACGAAACATTTTTTATAAGTTAGTGCAGAGACAGATTGGTTATCGTTTACATTCACAACAATACGCTTCTGCAAGCGACTTGTCGATGCTTTTAAAAGTTCTGAAAATGGAATCAACGGTGTCAGGCGAGATGTGGTGGAACATCGTATTAATAAAGAAAGTAATCGATCTAGTCCGTCCACTTTATTTAAAAATTCACTACACGTGTTTCGGCTTTTCACTAAGCCATCTTCATGCTTTCGTACCTGAAGATGGTTAAGTGAAAAGCCGAAACACGTGTAGTGAATTTTTAAATAAAGTGGACGTACTAGATCGATTTACTCCCTTTATTCTGAAAATGGGCTTGCGGAGCCGTTTACACGTGCAACAGAACTTGCTGAAGTGGCTCTGTGTGCATTTTTCCGACCATTACGATAAACGATGTCACACCTAGTAGGATTTTATGAGTTTTGCCAGTTCTTGTGGCAATAATAAAATTATTATGGATACGTACTACATGGAATACTCAAAAAAGGGTTTTTAGGATAATTTTCGCTAAAGCGCTCTTTCTTCCACAACACCATTTTGAACATGGACTTTTGATCTAAAAGGTATCCCATGGAAAAGTTTTATATTAAATTAAAATTCTGCACTTTCCTTAAACATTTACTATTCCATCTACATGATTTTCCTCAACCAACTTATTGAGCGCAAGTAAGGGAGAGTTGAGCTAATACGTATCGACTGCACAGTAAGTTTGGGCATGAGAAATGAAGTGCTATAAGGCTGGGACCAAAAATATGATTTTTTTCAGAGATAAAATAAATTCTCATAGTATTCCGCCGTTATTATAGCTAATCTCTCTTGAAAAACATTAGCCTTGACAATATTATTCTATGCATTATAGATTTGTGGATTCTCTTCAGTGTCTCGCCAAGAAATATCATGTGGCCCTTCTTATTCTATGTTTAGTAACTAGTGTTTCATTGATCGGCATTTTTATAATAACGTAAGACTGTAGTATTATCTTCAAGACTCTATATTCCAACGCCTGAATTATTCAAGTAGCCTTGTGACTTTATATGATCCTTCCGAGTAATTTAAACAAAGACAAAGACTTGTTAAATATGTTCAATTTAGGCGTCAATTACAAACACGTCGGCGTTTGTTTTTGAAACTTTATGTATGCGAAGTGCACGAAATCAGGCCTATCAAGAACAATGTAACAACTCTCAACCAATGGAGTACCTATTTTTTCAATCTCTAAAACTTGATTTCATTCCATAAATTATAAAACTATAAGGAATATTTCTTACTTCTTTTGGTTAGGAGAACCTAGAGTTAGAGTGCACATAAGGTATGGCTCACATTTTACACATCTTTGGAAAAGTGAAATAAAAGTTTGAAAGCTCCTTTAACAATATTTTTTTCTCAACTTAAATTCAAGGAATCACTAAAATAAGAAATAATGAATAATTTCAGCACGCTACTTTCATTAAAATTTTTTCAAAGCTATTAGATATCCCTTCGATTACCAATCACTTCCTTTGCTAACGCTATTCTCCTCATTATGCCTTGGCTAATATGCCTATTTTTTCCAGCGTACTACCCACGTAATTTAATTGCTCAATTTGTTCAGAAGACAAAATACTTAACCGGATATTATAAAAAACCGTGTCTTACAGAACCTTTCCCCCTATCTGACGAAACGCCTCTTCGCTTAGAACTATTTTCTCATGACATCATCACTGCAATGCCACCTCAATAGCACTGATGTGATATATATTACAGGTGTTTGGAGTAATCAACGCTGTCATCTGAGTTTCCAGCCGAGGAACAAATTCGCGGGATCCCGCATCGAGAAGAAAACTGAACCTGTGAGAGAGCGAAGAGAGAGAGAAAGCAAACGAGGAGGAGAGAGGGGATGAAGCCCCTAGGAGAGGGGTGAGTTCTCTTTCATTTGTCATCAATAGCTTCTTGGTAAACGTGGATGCCGCCGTTGTGAGACGCAAGTCACGAGAAAGTACACATTCGCGCAGATACACACCGTGCGGTCCATGGAATGGGGCTGGTATTTTTGTGGGGTTACCACGTCAGGCTTGTTACACAGTAAAATTTTCCGTTCAAACGTTTTCTCATAATTTTTGTCAAATATTTACAAAACGTTTTCTGGGCATTTTACAAAACGCTTTCTGGAACTCATTTCGGTAAAAACAATGTTTCACGAACAATACCATTACGGAAATATTTCGTTGCAATCAAGGTTTAATAAAATTCTGCAGATTTACCATTGATTCTGTTAAGTGATTTACAAGAGATTTTTACGTTGTGAAGAAGGCATTTGAAGATAATTGGAAACTAAAACGCTCATAGTTCAATTTATATCCTGATAATCCTAAAGCTGTTGTCCAAACGATTATGCAGCACCAGAAGCACGTTGGTGATGAATTTTAAAATCACTAAAGTTGAATCAGGGAACTAGATGGATTTGGATTTAAGGGTTCATCGAAAACTATGGTCGCTAATTAGACAACCAGAGCAAAGAGATGAGTCTAGTACGGCAAGCAAAAATAAATACGTCATCTTCAGTAATAAGTATATTGTCTGAAGTTATTTTCACTTTGCCGTTATTTTACAATCTGCAATGAATTATATTGTACTTCAAACTACTTCTATACTTCACTTTCATTCTTGTGTATATAATAACGACGTTTTTACTCACATTTTTCATGCCAAATAAATGGGTTCCTGCAAATATATTTCTCTTCACAAATGTCCACCACTCTCGCTTTCAAGGATCCATTAAATTATTTTAGTATTATGGGTAACGATATTGAATATATATTCACATTTGTACAATTTAAGCTATAAAAAATCTTTAATCCTAAATTTATATTGTATTGGGTTTATTAAGGTTTTAAAGGGAAAAAACATAAATGATAACCAGCTCATCATTAGTACTTCGAATACAACGCTGAAACAGAAATCTAACAATGAGTATTTAAGTTAAGATACTGAGCACTAATTACTGTGTGCTATTTTAAGGTCAAGGAATACCACAATTGAAGGTGCTTCAAGGTAAGAACAGTAAGTCATTGACTGCTTCAATTTACCCCACTTTATTAGGAAAACTTAAAAGCAATGTAAAGCGTTTGATATCTTTTAAGGGCATCAAGCTTGCCGTGATAAATTAAACTAGTTGATTTCGAAGAGAAAAAGGCAAGAGGAAATAGTAATCAGGACTTTTTTTAAAGTTCACTCTGACCACTAAATTTATAATGGGCTCCTACATCTATTTAAAGTGTCACTTATTTCTGACTCTTCGTTATGAATGACAGCAATGAAGAAAACACACGAGGCATTTAATCTCAGCATCACCCCTGGGTATATAAGAGGCTTAAAATGATACTGATTTAAATAATCCGAAAGAAGAATTCGACGTCTTGACAAATACAGACTCAAGTGTAAGAAACGTCCGGCAATCATCCTTACGAGAAACCAAAAGCATAATAACGGATTCGATTAATCTAAGTCAAAGTAGTGGGGACGGAATCTGCTACTGTATCCCCGAAAGACCCACATCACTCACGGTGTAACGACTGATGATTTTTCACAAGTCGCATTTTCTACACGTAGAGTCCCCAGTACTTGGTTTTTACGAATAATCTATTGCCTCCTACCAAAATTGAGAAGGAAAACCTTCCAAGTACAAAAAATGTATTCGAATAACTTTTATTCAATAATTTCAATTATCTTTCAACATTTTGGCTATTTTAAACTCAAAAGCGTTTGGAAAATACACCTTTCAAAATAAGATGTCTTTCACGGCTACAATTATTTGATACACCGTACTATCTACTATAATCATCATCGATCGTGAAGCTGAATCTTCATTTGGCTGCAGACCTCTTTTTATTTGCAAAATTAAATTAGAAACATTGGTTTTCTGTTACTGGTAAAGGTACCAATAGAAAGAAAATTAAAGAAAAGTTCTCATTCCTTCAATCGAATTTTTAAATCCGATCGAAATTCCGAAATATTTGCTAAAACGTAACGATTTTTCGCATTATTTTAGCGTTTTTGAGTCATCGTCCCCATAACGACCATACTTATTGTTTAAGCCAGGATTCGGTGTATATCCATTAACTCAATGTTCTTTGAACTAAATAACATATGAATGGTCCATTACATTTCATCCATTCATTCATTCATTATAGTAATCTATCGGTTAGAGGTAGGTTATGATGAAAGTGAGAGAATATCCCACGAACATGCATATGCATGCATACATGTTCATGGAATATCCAACGGACTCTAACACGTTCCGGGCCCTATCTACCTCTAGTATTTCTTTCTTCATCTCAGCATAAGGCCAACCTTTCTTCATCTCGTCCATAAAACCTAATCTCTTTATTCCCCTTCCCCGCTTACCCAACATCCTTCCCTCTATCACGGTATCAGCAAACCATCGCCCCTCATTACCGCTTCCAGCCACCTACTCTGCCTTCCCTTAATCTCATCCATAAGTTTCCTCTCCTCACCCACAATGTCAAGCACTTCCTCATTTGTCTTCCTTTCCGTCCAATGCACCTTCTCCATCGTCCTCCGCACCCACATCTCGAATACCTTCAGCCTATTTACGTCTTCCTTCCTCAAGGTCCACGTTTCTGCTCCATACAACGCCACACTCCATATCAAGCTAGCCTCTTTTTTACAACCTTACTTAAGGTCCCCATCATCAGCTCCCTTATATTATTGAACGCTTCCTTCGCTAGCGCTATTTTCCTCCTTTAATGTCTTTTCTGTTATGTCCTGTTTCTTCTAGCGTACTACCCAAATAATTAAATTGTTCGACTTGCTCCATTTTGTGACTTCCTACTCTTTATCACCAGCCTCGCTTTCTTTGTCCAAGAGAATACCATTACTTTTGTTTTCTTATTATTAATCTTCATCCCTTATTTCTCGCACTGCTTTTCCAATACATCTACTAAAGCTTGCAATCCTTTCGATGACCGACTGACCAATGCCTGGTCGTACGCGAATCTTACCGACTTTATCCACTGGCCTCCAACTTTCATTCCCACTAGCTCCTTCCATGCCTCTCTTACCATTTCCTCAGCATAGATGTTAAAAAGTAAAGGCGACAACGGGCACCCTTGCCGCACCCCGCGACCTATAACGACCTGCTCACCCTGATTCACCGCCAGCTACCCTCACCTGAGCCTTCTGCCCCATACATAAGTTTCAGATGAGTCTCCTATCACGCCAATGTATTCCTATTTTCCCCAGTATCTGCATTAGTTTCTCCCAGTTAACTCTGTCAAACGCCTTTTCGAAATCCGCAAAGCAAGCGAAAACATCCTGATTTTACTCTATGTTTCTTTCTATAAGTGTCCTCCTTGCCGCAATCACGTCTCTGGTGGCCCTCCCCTTCCTGAACCAAAATTAGTCATCCCTAAATAGTAGTTTTCTCTGCTCTCCAACATTCTATTTATTATTCTAAGTAAAACTTTTGCCCCGTGCGAAATTATACTGATTGTTCTCTCCTCCTCGCATTCTGATTCTTTCTTCTTTTCTTCTTCTTCGGGATAAGTATTAATACTGTTTTCACGAAATCCTCTGGCCATACTCCTTCGTCGTAGATCCTTCGAATAAGTTCGAAAAATGATTCTCTCCCCTTACTACCTAGAGTCTTCAGTAGCTCCGCAGGTAGGTTATCGGTTCCCACGGATTTTCTACCCTTCATGTCTCTTAATGCCCACTCTATTTCGCTATCAAGTAACTCTGGTCCTAGGTTATCCTTATCTATTGTTCCTTCATCCTCTAGATCTAGGCTAAAGGGTCTTTTCTCGCTGTAATATAGCTCATCTACGTATTCTCTCCACCTTTCCTGGATATCTTCCTGTCGATTAATATCTTCCCTGTTTTTTCCTTAACCTTTGGTATCGTTAGCCCTCTCTTACCACCCAATAACATTTTCACCTTGGCGTACAAAGCACCCACTTCCCCCTCCTCCTGCAGCTTTTCCATTTCCTCGAATTGTCCCTTCCACCAGTTTTCTTTTGCCCGATTGGTCACTCGCCGGAGTTTATTATTCAATTCCTTGTACTTCCTCTTGCCTACGTCGGTGTTGACGTTTTTCTATATCCTTCTCTCCTCCATGTTCTTAATCATTCCTTCCGTTGCCCACTGCTTCTTAACCCTCTTTTTTCCAGTTCCTATTGTTTTCCTAGTGTTGCCGCTCCTACGATGACTGTTTTTATAATATCCCATCTTATCTCTATTGCTCCCATCCGCTTTGCTTCACCTATGTTCTTTTCTATCAGCTCTTGGTATTCCCTCCTTTTCAACACTTTCAATGTTTCAAGGTTCCACTTCTCTATCTTCCTACCTTTAAAAAGCCTTTTGAACCTAACTCCACCCTTCATCATCACTAAGTTATGATCTGAGTCCGCATCCGCCCCTGGATCGCTACGCGAGTTTTTTACAGTTCCTAAACCTCTGCCTTACCATTATATAATCAATTTGGTATCTCCCAGTATCACCCGGCATTTTCCATTTTTACCTACGCCTGGAGTGATGTTTAAACCAAGTGTATGTCACTACTAGTTTACTTCTTCTACAAAACTCAACTGCCTTTTCATTTCTTTCATCATTTCTTCTTCCTAGCCCAAACCCTCCCACTTCTAATCCTGAGATTATAATCCTCCCTTCCCCCACCACTGCATTCCAGTCACCCATCACAATCAGGTTTTTCTTTCCCGGCACTTCTCTAACTATTTATTCTACTTGCTCACCTCTTCCTCCCTATGGTTGCTTGTAGGCATGTATACCTGGACCAGTACGAAATTCATCGAACCAATGTAAATGATAATATCCTTCCCGTTGATATTCAACGGGTACCTTCTCTAGCAGTTTATATAAAAATGGAAACAGCGAGAATATGAGGATAATTAAAAACAATATTGCAAGTACCATGATCATTCTTTAGCTACGATTCCTGCAATGGGTCTAGCCGCGTTTCTACCCACATGAAACGGAAAAAAGAAGGATTTTCACTTGCTCGTAGCCTTTTTCGTGATTCATAAAAGAATCCTCACTCAGGTGAGAAATATAGTAATTTCGAGAGCAACAAATGTTGATGACTCTCTTCCGCCTGATGCTGCTTATTATGAAAAAAGAGGAAGTCGTGAGTTACTTCACCTGCTCTTTAGTTTTAATATTGGTAAACCCCATAAAAAATCACGATCATGGGAACTCACAAAACGAGGCAAATGAAGTCATCTGCGACGGAAAACATTCCAATGGAACGAACTTTTTCTTATCACGTATCGACCGAAATAACACGAGGGAAAAGCATTCGAAACATAAGCCGTAAACACACTCTTTCAGTCCACCGCTTTCGTCGGAAAGAACATTTCGTTTCCCTGTCGGATAAGTGAGCGACGATTGACATCGAGAACTTAAAATTTCAACGCCACCTTAGGGAATGGAGAGGGGAAGGGAGCGGCCCTAATTGAGGGATTTCGTCGAAATTCACGCTAGCTAATTCAACCTGTGATAAAAAAAAATAAAATTTCGAAGATAGGAGGACTTTTTGAAAACAACTCGGTCCGAGTGGAACGAAAGGCATTTCGTATTAAGAGGGTAATGGGCAGTGGCATAGCTACAGTTTGAGCCGCCCTTTCTCCATAAAATACACAATGCACATGAAACCTATTTATGCACCGTCTTAAAATTAAGTCCAAGGGGAAATAATCCAATTTATTTTATTACAAATTTTTTTAATTTAAAGTGTATTATTGTCCTTTTCCGTAATAAAATCAGTAGAGATATTATCAACATCTATTACGCTTGTCAGCGAATGTTTCACAGGTAATGTAAAAAGATTCGTCAACCGTTACCCTATCTCATCCTACTTGGTTTACTTCGATAAGTTTATTAAGCAAGTATCTTGTAGCTCGCGACTTTCGATGTAAATTGCAGGTGTAAAAGGCTCTGCAAGTCCAGTTGCAGAAATTTTAAAAGTTGCGGAGAGTCGCTATCAGTTTGAAGCGTATTGTTGCCACTGGTGTAAAAGGCATCCAATCTGACTCGGCAGTAACTTAGTGAAACATTTTCCGTCAGAGTAAAATCTGCCGCAGGCTCTTGCAGAGGAACTTGCGGAAGTTACTTGCAAGAATAAATACACCCTTAAACACCCAGACTTAGAGGCAAATTCAAAAAAACATCAAAATCAATGCGGACTCAAAGGCACAGTATGTTATTTTACGACTTATATGATACAATATAATTAATATAGTAAAAATTGTATTAATTTGCGTGGGATGATTGAAAGTTTATATTTTTGGTGTTCGACCCTATCTCATCCTACTTGGTTTACTTCGATAAGTTTATTAAGCAAGTATCTTGTAGCTCGCGACTTTCGATGTACATTGCAGGTGTAAAAGGCTCTGCAAGTCCAGTTGCAGAAATTTTAAAAGTTGCGGAGAGTCGCTATCAGTTTGAAGCGTATTGTTGCCACTGGTGTAAAAGGCATCCAATCTGACTCGGCAGTAACTTAGTGAAACATTTTCCGTCAGAGTAAAATCTACCGCAGGCTCTTGCAGAGGAACTTGCGGAAGTTACTTGCAAGAATAAATACACCCTTAAACACCCAGACTTCGAGGCAAATTCAAGAAAAACATCGGAATCAATGCGGACTCAAAGGCACAGTATGTTATTTTACGACTTATATGATACAATATATTTAATATAGTAAAAATTGTACTAATTTGCGTGGGATGATTGAAAGTTTATATTTTTGGCGTTCGATCTGGGCGAAATGGTCTATAACTTAAAGATAATTGAGAAAAAACACACTATTTAGGTCTTTTTACAGCCCATTTAAATATTTGCTCCTTGATTACATCCTTCCATGTCTGTTTGTTTATGGGAAGTAATGGTACATACCGCAATCAGAGAAGGGAGCGATTGGTGGGACGGACACTTATTTTTAACAAAATTCCAAAAAATAAATTTGCTATGCTCCTGTAATTTCTTCAAAGATTCGCCAAAGGAAAAATTTTATTCCGAGAGAATATCGGCCTCGAGATATTTTATAATTAGTTTAAATTGTTCACTTTCGGTATATTTTTACTCTTTATTAGTATTGAAAATTCTTTAAAAGTAGATTACAACACCAAAAATACCACCTAAGAAAATAAGAGACGCCCGGGGTGGATTTCCGATTACATCCCCCTACCTACGCCACAGATAACGGGGGAGTAAGGGGAGGGACAGAGGAGGGATAATATAATTGTGAAATCATAATAAAACGACCAATTACGCCTAAACAATAAACCGGATATTATTACTGAATTAAAACAAGAAAGGATAGCATATCTAATAGATAGAATAATCCCGATCACAAAAAATATAGAAGTTAAACATAAGGAAAAAATACAGGAATATACCCATGGATCTAGCTGAAGACGAAAAGGAAATCCGGAACCAAAATTCTGTTAAAATTGCCCCAATAATAATAAACTCAGTAACCGGTGTAATACCCAAGAAGTTGCATAAAAGCCTGGAAAAAATAGGAATAGAAAACCTACATGCAACAAAAAAAAATACAATAATCAATACTTGCTCCATAGTAAGAAGATTTTTAAATGAATATTAAAAAACAATAGATGAGCCTCATCCCTATGGTACTTTGCACCAGAGATAGGTGAATGTTTACCAGCCTCCGTGCTGAGAAGTGAATAAGTAGAAAGTAATAATAATACGCCTTTGTTGGGTCGAGATTGAGACCGGGGCAATCCCTTCTTCCATCTAACCCCAAGTCAGATACATTCATGAAATTATTATCATTTGATCTGTTGAGCATTTTTGACTAGTCAAGTTACACAAAAGAAATAAAGTACATACCATCTATGGTTTACCATGAATTAACTGGAATTTATAATGAGTGTAGAAAGTCACACACAATTGTGAGAAAAATGTAATGATTAAGGATCTGATATCCTTGACGAAAAAAACCCACTGTAGGAAAACACCCGCACATGAAGGGGAGTGTGAAAAACCTGCGAAAATATAAGGATAGAAAACGCAAATGTAACTCTATAAAAATGCAAGAAATATAAAATAAGAAAGAAAAGGGAAACTGATGTGCATAAATAAAACGTAAAATAAAAAATAATAAAAAATTCATGATAGCCAAAATAAATATATGATAAAATATGATTTAAGATAAAATTAGGTTTAATAATTATAATACAAGTATACTTTTGAAAAAAATAAATAAAATGAATGTGAGGTGTGTAAACCACTAAGAGGGGAAGAGAGTGTGAGAGATGGAATTGGTAAGCCCGGACGAGAGGGACAGAAAAGTGTGAGGTTGGAGGGGGGGAGGAGGAAGGATTGGCGGAAATAGCGAAACTAACTTTGGAATGAGTGGCGGAGGAGGTGGAATTGGTCGGGAAGGGAAGGGGAGAAACGTCTCTAGAGAGAGAGAGAGAGCCGGGAGGAGATTGGTGCGGGAGGGGTGGAGCGGAGAGGGGTATAAAGAAGCGGATTTGAGAATGGGAGTTGCCGCCCATAGTGAATACTAATAAGGTTTCCAATCTGACCGTATAAGGATATTCGTCCCGTAAGATACCTACCTACCTGTTCTCTCTCTCCCTTTTCCTACTACCATCATCCCCACCTTTCCCTCTAAAGCTCTCTCTTTCCTCCTCACATCCCAACCACCTCCTCACCCACCCCTTCACTCCGCCCCTAACTCACACTTCCACTTTAAAACGTCACAAGAAGAGCCTTCTTTCTCTCTCTCTATCTCTAAGCCCCCTTGTCATTTTCCGGCCGTTCAACTTAATGACCCGGGCCTCACAAGTTTTCTTTCTCAGTCAAGATTTTTTTTTCAATTTTTTGGTCGGTCAGTTTGAATAAAAAATATATATATTTTTGTACATTTGTGTTTGTAAGCTCTTCTCGTTCACTGCCTTTAAGCTCCGATATAACGCACGCCAGATAGAGAGAGAGACCACTTATTGAATTTAAATCGTTAAGTGAAAGCTCAAAAAAGCTGCGTATTGATGTGAATCCGGGGATTAAGTCGAGTGTGGCACGTAGTTTAGGGGCTGCTTTACAAGCGCGCGTAAAAGGCAATGGACGAGGGATTAGCTCACGCGTGTCCGTTGAGTGCATTACTTACATTGGGCGAATGAAATGAAAAATGTGTCCTTTTCGGATGAAGCTGCCATAAAGACGACTTAGCGCTAGTAGATACAATTTCCTCGTGACAGTAATATTTTCTACGGATCTGAGACCACTTTTTAACAACATACACAGAAACATCCTTGGAACATTAAAATATAAATTCTTGTTATGACAGCCAAGAACCTAGCCTTCCAAATACTGCTCTCTAAGTGGGTGATAGACTGGAGAGCTTTATTCTTGAATTTTATCATTATTATCAAACGTAAGCGCTCAAAACAAAGCGAGTGTTTAATTCATATCAAAATCTTTATTTTGGCTTAAAAAAACAAGGTATTTATATGACAGTTCGACGAGCAAAATATAAGACTAAACTAAAAGAAGTGTCACTTGTTATTGTGGCTACGTCTTAATTGATTCCATACTGAGAATTCAATAAAATGTGTTTTTATTAAGGTTTGGCAAATTTCAAAGAAATTGATAAAATTATGGCTAAGTTCTTTCACTTTTAACTCTATGTAGACGATACAAATGAAAGCACTAGAACCAAAATGAGAGATTGACTTCACTCTCACACATATCTTCGCTCTAAATTATATTATAACAAAATTTTCAATATTTGAACTGATGAATTAAGTCCAAGTCTAATAAATTAACTAAAAAGGCCTAAAACTTAACAAATATGTCTCACAGGCCAATTAATCCTTCTTTTATAACGCAATAAATAGCCAAAACCAGTGAATATAATTAAAAAGGTCATTTACTTGAAATATTGGTCACGTTCCGGGCCAGAAAGTATATTTATTTAGAATATATATCAATAATAGAGAAAATTTGCATTTAAAATTGTATAATCATTACCAGAAAATGTAATATTTTTAAATTTGATGGCGGTAAGCATTCAAAAATTATTTTAATGGTGATATTCAAAAAAAGCTCAATTTTTGAACAGTATACTTCACCTAACTGGTATAATGATTCTATATTCAAATGAGAGTAACTTTAAGAAATAAGGATTGATTTTTGTGGACGTAGTCATAAAGATCCCATTTTAAAAGACAGAAGATAATAAAACACACCCTTTTCGTGAAGAGTTTGAAGAAAAATTATAGGATGTTTGATCCTTAAACCAACAGAAGCCATTAGATTTCGTTCTATGAGTTAGATTTACAGGGTAAAATACTAAATATCCCTTAACAGATAAAAAGTTTAAGAGGATACATAAGTAAATAATTGACGTTGGAAATGTTTGCTCCAACGTAAGTAAAGATAGGGAGTGTTGACCCACTAATCCATATTTATGTTAATTCTATTTAAAAGATATCTTCTATCCTTTACTGGACGATACGAACGTAGAAGTATGGCCCAGGTACATGGAAATACTTTGGTACATTTTTATAACGAATATACACAGTATTCTCCACTGAAACATTTTTGGTAAGTTTCCAAAAACGATTTGCACAATAAAGCATCGTACGCTCAATTAACTACCTGATGCTAGGAATTATACATGACAGCCAATGTTAGGAAGCATACATGACATGGTAAAGAAACATTATATCCCTTTCAAGGAGATTTACTCCGGTAACGCGAAAAGAGTCTTCGTGAAACAAGTAGCATGTTTTAATATGTTTCTCCAATTGGTATCATGCTGGCTTACAACACTAACATGAGCACAGGCTCAAGATAAATTATACTAACGCACCATTACAGTATCGGAAAAACGAATCCTAAACTCATTGCTTGACATGAAATATTACACGAGTCGGAAATATGCAAATGGCTACTTCCGGTACTATTTAATACTCTTGGATAACAATCAATTAATCAACGCGTGACTATAGTCTCAGTGTCGGAGAGAACGATAAAAAATAAACGAATTCACATTCATAAATAATTTAAAAGTGAATTCCCCTTCCCTTCGATTGCCGGTTGTCTCCACGACGAGGCGGAATACTAATATATAAAGATGTCTCGCCTCCAGACAATCTTCCAGGGGCGACTGGAATTTTGAAATTGCAGTTCGAGTCGTAGGAAGTGTGGGGTAAAATGATCGGAAAGGAATTAGAGAAATATTTTGCCCCTCCGTTTGAGTAGGCCACGTATATTCAGACATTTTTTTCAATATCTTACTCCTTTTTCACGCATACGCTTCACTATGATTTACGGGGAGTGATTGTTCTTACCTCAGGTAGGCGGCTAGCCTAATCTCAGACCCCTCTTCATTTATCCACCCAGCAATCATGCAGGCAGAGTTGATCTGAGATCAGATCAGAAGACATAAAACAAGCAACAAGAGCCTTAAGAATATCTGGATGCCTAAATGATAATTTATGGAAGGACAGATACATATGCGTAGAAAAAATCTAGAGTACACACATAAAGCTACGAAAAGACCCTAAATGGTGGAAACTTGACCAGACAGAGGACAAACAAGCAGGCTACTGGAGACTGGCAACTTGAATTTGCTACGGCAAATCACGAGTACAACATTAATGGACAAAGAATGACACGAAAACATTAGAAAAACTTGAATACAGATAAAATTACTTGGTAGACCTTGAAAAGAAAATGCGCATGGAAAAATTACATGAATTTGATGGGCGTAAAGTGCCACTAAAAGTGGCACGTGATAGGTTAATAGTAGGGAAAGGAACTATAGGAGGACAAAAATAGATAAGAGTGATAACCTTACCGTAAAACAAACATGGAGGGTGGAGTAAAGAAGAAATAATAGAAAATGTTGTTTCTGCGTCACTCTCATTTTGAAGGAAGAAAACGTAGAAGAACACACATTCGTTGTGTTATAGCTATTTGGTGTTAGTTGCTCGTAGCAACTGCTCATATTTCCTCGGCGGCGCGTGGGACTTCACCCTGGGGTATTTTCCTTTTTGAAACTTTAACCTTATTCTTCAAGAACTAAGAGCTCAAGTACCACTTTACCACGCTGCCCCATTATATACCTTTTGCATTAATTGTAGCACATTACTAATGAAAATCTTGAGCAGATTTTAACAGCAAATATGTTGATTGAATAGCAAGTTGATTATCTTTGATTCTTTTAATTATTTTTCGAAAGGGCCATTTAAAAAAATTATATAAATTTACGGGGTGATTCCTGGTATTGATAATACGTTTTTGAGCTTCTTGGAAATCGGTTTCAAAGCTGACTTTGTCACTAGTCGTCTGCGCATGTGGAAAAGCGAGATGCACACCTGCCACTTTAGCATGTAATTATGCGCGCAAGTTTATACTTACCTATCAAATGCATTTCTCTGCAGCTCAAACATCACCGTAGTCAACAGTTCGTAAACAAATATGAAGTAGTAACTTTATTTTGGTGCATTTTGGCCGGCTTTTTAGGCAGTTTGTCACAATGTATGGCGGCAAGTAGTGACATTGCAGGCGCCCCACGATCCCTTCCCCAATCTGTCCCGTTTCCCTGGAGAGGAAAAATCATCAATCATTGACGAGACCTGAAGAGTCCTCTCATGTTTACGCCTCAATCTCGGCGTTCGATTAGCACGCTATGCGAACGCCTGATTGATGATTTCAATCCTTCGGTAGACGGATGGGATGGCGTGGTGATTGCACGACAAAACATATCAAAATATTATTTTTCATTCGGCCCGCTAATAGCAGACAACTCCATAACGGGAGAGGGAATAACTCTTCGATCGGCAAAGCTATTACTTTTAAACTCTTTAGCGATCAAGGAGACTTCATCGCGCGCTTCCTTCATTTCTGATAGACGCTTCCCGCAGAGAGGAAGTGTTGGATTAGCCAAATTGTTTTTTTCTTTCTTCTGGTGCTCTCCGCGGTGCTGTTACACCTAGGTGTGACGAAGCATTTGTGGTAAATCAATGAATATTAGTAGCAATATTAATTAGGGGTAAGGGGACGGACAACCGAGCTCATCGGTGCCAAAAGGAACCTTTGATAAGTAGGCTCATTCATCCATTATTCGTGAAATCCTAAGATTGGATGACTGAAGCCCTCGATCCTTCCCTATCCAATACTAGTTCCCTTACTCCATAGTAGTTCTTCTATGTTTGATCTATGTATTTATTCCATGGTCCTCTTCTTGGGACTTTTCCCTCTATTTTTCCTTCAATTATATTCTTCGAAAACCCATTGTACCTCAGGGTTCGGCCAATCCGTCAGGTTCCTCTTTTCTGTATTGTGATCCATGTGGACCTTTCCTCCACTACTCATCTGTAAACTTCTTCTTATTTTAACAGTCCATTTGATCTTCAGCATCCTCATCCAACACTAGGATTCTAAAGCTTCTAATATTTTCTGGTCTGCTTCCACAGGTCCATGCTTCCGTTAGGAAGGCGTGAGGGATATTATTTGGGACAGGGAGGAGAGTGGAGCAATACTTGGCGTCAGCACTACCGAGCTTCTAACACATGGGGTCAAGGGGATTCGTCCACTCTAGTAGATTGGTTAATTAGAGAGAAGACGGACAACTAAGGTCATTTGCGCCATAGTGAGTTGGGGCCATGAATTAGTCAGGGTAACAGTAGAGGATACCTGGCCGACAGAAACTCTTTTGACGCCTTGTTGCTCAGGAAACATTGATGTAAAAAATCTGATGAGAAAGAGGCCAGTCGAACACGTTGTGTGGAGGCACTGGCAGATTTTTTCCTGGAACCCGAAAATATTTTAGTTTCAAATCCATATTCAAAATCAGTAATGGCGTAAACTAAGAGGACAACAATCGAAATTGATACGAAATTGATACTATTGATACTTGAAATGAGTGCTTCAGGATCCACAATGGTAGGTAGTGCGCGATTAGAGCGGGGTGTGAGGGCGAAAGAAACACGACGACGAGGAAGGACCGGAGAGAGAAAGGGAGGGTAGGGATGATAGTGGATGACGGGGAAAGAAAGGAAGAAGAGAGAGTAGGATGATGACGGGCGGAGTTGATTTCAAGGAAGGATCGTAACGACGACATTTGGGGGGGGGGGTTGGAAGTGAGAGACTTAAAAAAAGAAGAAGTCTAGAAGGGGACTTGGTGGCGGCGTCGGCATCAGGGCGGGGATTTGGGGTCATCCGTTGCGTAGCGTGGTGGGGGTGGCGAAGGCGGCAGCTGGCCGGATGCCTGACCACGCGTCCGCAATGAGGAAACAGGGTGCCGCGGGTAGGAGGGGGGTAGTGATGTATCATGAGGGGTAAGGAAGGGGAGACGAAAGATGTGAGTGAGAGAAAGAGCTACTGAGGGATAGGGGAAGGGTTGGTTGGCTGGCTACGCTTAGCTCAGGCTGTCCACTTAATTAAGGAGGATGGACTCGGCCAGGAGGAGATGCGCGGCACTTTATAGTGTTAGTTGGAAGAAAGAGGGAGGACCCAGTGCGAGAGGAAGGGGAAAATTCTTAACCTTTCCAGGTCCAAGCTTATTTTCGGTAGCACCCGGAACCAAAGGAGGGTCCATAAATGTCCACAGACATATGTATTGCTTAAACAATTTATAAATAAGATACCACCTGAAAATCTCCATCGTGGTTTTCTTAAGCTGCGTTCTGAGGAATGTTTTTTTCAACCATTTAAACAGAGAAAATTGCTAAACTTTGGACCAAGGGAGGATCATTCTGTTCCCGCCGCGTAGTTCTCACCATGCAATATTAGATACACATATTTAGAAAAACTATATACCATACATTAACATTATACATTTCACAATTGGCATTATGATATTTTGTTAAATTATCTCTTGCGCAGAAATACCTTAAAAATAAAAAGAAAAGTGGTGGAAATTAATAAACCCTTGGTCCATCTAAGGGAATCCAAGATGGACTAGAGGTGTCTGAGCAATCAAAATAATAAAAAAAACACTCGACTTCACGGAATTCGATCTATTTTTTGACGGCCACCTCAGGCGTGAATGCTTAAGGGTTGATTCGAAAGAAACAAGTGCCCGTGGGGCTCGATCAAAAAAACACACACTAGCTTGAGGGAGGAGGACAAGGACACCGGAAAACACTCTCTTCATCCAGTCTTTTACGAGATGATTTTTTTCCGGGCGCGTTATTGAAAGAGTCACACAGTTTATGGTCAGTGATTGATTGACTCGTCGAGAGAAAAGCTATTCGGAGGAGTGAAAAAATTAATCCGTGAGAATACTTTATCGCATTTTGCGCTTCGCTTCATTTGTTTTTTAGAAAATTGATAGATTCTTAAGTATTATTTAAAAATAAAACTCCATGGATAATGTTGAATTAAATATACTTTCCGTATCCCATACACAGATTTTAGCAAAAATACCACAAAGCTAACAATAACGACATTAAGATTAATACATATATATAAATTGTCTAAGCTGTCAATAGAAATTGAAACATTTTCTCTAAAAATGACGGTTCCCACATACATGTCATTCAAATTGTTCACTCAACTCATCATTATTTACAAAGCCCTCCACCTGTAGACGTACACTACCTGTTGAAGATATCAATGAGTAAAAAGCTTAATACATATTTTTTATGATCAAACGATTAAGAGTGACGTTGTTAAAAAAAGTGACGGGTATTCATTTGGCGAGAAGGTTCACCACCTATTAAAAATATCATCAGCAGATACATGAAAACACTTCCAAATAAAAATTAGAGTTACTTTCTTCCGATGAAAATTTTGAAAAAAAAAAAACATTTCCGTCAAGATATTGGAAACTTTCGCCCTAATAGAATCAGCCGTGGTAGCCAAGTTGACAACGCATTGGTCTGGCATCCCTAATACCAGGAATTCAAATCCCGCCCCGGGAATGGATATCGATATCCTTGAAGAATTAGAGAGTTCGTATTTTTATTTAGTCCAATCATAGTGACAATCAAAATCACCAAAAGCCCATATCTGATTATAGTCATTTTCGTATCGTACGAATAAGAAGGAGCGCTATTTTGTTACAACTAAGAACAACTTTGAGACTAATTCGACTGAGGAAAAAACCATTCGCCTTGTCCGGGATTCTAATCCAGATCCCTCGTTATCGAGAAAGAGAAAAAACCATTCGAAACCCAAATATTAGACAAGACTCTCTTGAATGTTTCAAACTTGAATCCCTGGGTAAAGAATGATCTTATTCTTTCCCGGCGTATACTGGAAGTGGTCAATGCGGGATCTACAACGACTCAAATTCTCCAATGCTGCCGAAAGTTTCGAAGGCCGAGTCATCCAGATAAGGATGAATGCCTCGGCTTTCGAAACGTTGAGCAGTGATGCAACATATGACCCGGTGGAGAACCCGTGTAAACTTCAGTATTCCTGTATATTGTAATGAAACGGAAATCTTTAATACATAAAAAGAAGTTGCCCTGACTGACAGACTCATCAACGCACAGCCCCAACTATTGGTGATAGAACCATGAAATTCGGAGGATATACCCTTACCGTGGAGTATAGGCGCATTAAGATAGGATTTTTAAAATAATTTTTGGGTTTTTTTTACCCCAATAATGTTAACTTTTACTCCCATAAGAAAAGCATTGCATTAAGTGCAGGTGTTTCTTTATTTGCTTTTTTAAATTACTTGCATTCAGGATATTGGATGGAAATTTTCATCATAGTGCGAAAAATAGAATGCAGTATTTAATTACTTCATTCAATGTTCTCCTTCACTTCGTTTTGGTCTCAGCATTACGTTTTTATCTCTAAATTCATCAATTTTTCTTCCTTTTCAACAATATTAATTACCTTGGCAACCAGTCGTGAATATCCATTTAATAGTGAAGTCATGAATGGCTATAGCATGGTAGGGTGCATATATTTTATTTTCATTCGATTAACTGGGAGAATTTGTTCATTTAAACAGTTTTTGGTGAAAATAACATATATATAAATACATCATAAAACTATTTTCCTTTTCTCGCATTTAACACCATTTAGTCTCAAGTTCATTTTGCAAAAAAAGTAGCGAGGGATGGCATGGTTTTGTTGCTCATTTCAAATAGAGGATACTTTTTTCTATAAGTAGGCAGATCCTCTCATTGGTGGCTAATGAATTGTTTATGATATCGTTATAAGTATTTGCAAATTGCGCGACATATCACGGGGATGAAACTGTTTTCATTTTCTCTTCTTACCGTTGAATTTCAACGGGTACCCTCTACTAGTCAATGAGTAAAGCACAAAAACCGGAAGCTTTTGAGTCAACGCTAAATATTCTCATGCTTTTCCAAAAAAGTGTATTCCCTTCATGCCCCTCAAAGAGTTTGGAAAAATTTCCCACATTCGAACTTAAATTTATGGGCGCCGCAGTTTCCATATTATATTTTGTTTTATCTGGCCCTCAACCCTCTTCGACTCTCTCTCTCCCTGCCTCCTCAATTCTCTCACACACAAGAGAGCGGCACGGCTCCCTTGATGGCGAGCGGCTCTTATCTCGCCCGACTCCTCAACCGCTATTCTTCCACGCACCCAACTCCTCACACTCCCCTCCCTTAAACACTGGGTGTTTTTTTCTTCAAAACCGACCGCTCCCCCAGCAACAATTTATTTTGTTTTATTATTATTTTTTTCGTATTCACCATTTCGCTGGAAAGCCGAAAAGACGTGCGCCGCATCAACCTCGGCTGCGGGCGAAAGACGGCCTGAGACGATTCCACCGAGGAGGAGGGGTTGGGAGACAAGATGGGGGAGGGGGTGGCACATCCTTGATGTCTCGCGTCCTTTCCATCGTCGCCCCCCCCCCCCCGCATTCCCCTGCTCTCTTCTGTCCCCGACGTTATCCTCCCCACCTCCCCCAACAGCGCTCTCCGCCCCGCCTCCATTTCACTTCTTCACTTCTCTGGATATCCCAACATATACTGTATCCTCCTATAGAGCGTTCTGCATTTAAGTTCCGTCCGAGATAATAGCGTAGCTGACAGAAATGTAGCCAATCAGTAATCACACGTTCAATCCCGTTCAGGGAAGTGAATCACGTGACCACGGAATCCAAGATGGTGGCCTTTATTTACTTCATGTGATGGTAAAAAATTGTTTACTTTTTTAATACTTTCTAAGCCAAGTCAGCATATTTCATCAAATTATGACATTTAAAATATTGAGTATCGTTGTTTCAAGTAATTAGGCGTATTTTTGTCGTTTTGACAAAGCTGTTTAAACGTTCTTATGTTCAGTAAACAATGATGAAACTGGGATTTTAACTCGTATTTGCTAATTTCCGTATAAGTTTTCATTTCATAGTTTAGATAATTTCTAAATGTTTAAGCATGAAATAATTAAAGTTTAACACCGGATAACATGACATTCATAGAAAATCGCGTAAGCTGCTACTACTGCTACTCATCCATTATGGCGTCGTGACGACATCATGCCTCCCTCACTTAAAGGGCTTTGCACGCAGGTACCCTATTCGTCGCAGGTTTGAATGTTCAACTGCACTTTTATCTTGGATGGATAATAGTCGACGGTGTGGTTTCAATGGAAAGCGCTATTGCTAACTTACACTCCACATACTAACATCTTATGCCACGTAGGCAACCAGTTCCAAAACCACGCTAAATTTGATTAATTTACTTTAGGGAACGATATTTGCGTATTGGAAGACTTCGAAATGTGCAGAAAGTACACGGAAAAAGTGCTAACTTCAATACCATGTTGCTACTGGCAACGTAGCACCTTCGGGCTTATGGGGATCTACACAGGAAATGAATCTACATAAGAGCTCATGCCGTCAACTAAATAAGTAACGGACTACTCCAGTGTTGCCGTATTAGTACGTACTACGAGTATAATCCTTGCCTTGTTCAAAAATTGCTAGAAGTAACAAACTCAAGTATCTAATACAACGACAGCCAAGCTGGCGTACCACCTTACCTTATTCCACGTGGATCACGGAAAAATTTATTTTGAGAAAGTTATACACAAATTTTGTCATATATTTTGTTGAAATCTTATTCCAGTGGTGCACACCCCACGCAGGCTAAATGACTCATCCCTCCTAATATACAATAGTATTTATTCTTAAATTTTCGTTAACAGAAATCCGCCTTCAAATGTAATCGGACGTTTCAAGAAATATATAATAAAAAGCTGAAATATTAATGATGTAAATATTTTTCATATTTTTTGTCTCCCACGGCTAAAATTCCAACTAATACACATTTTAGAGAAAAATTATGCAAGCATTAAAAACCCTGTTTATTTAACTTTTTTACCAGTAAAGATCAATCGATTAATCCTGATTTCGAAACAGGACACTGAAGAAAACATTATCACTCTTCAATCAACCACAAGCAAATGATAAGCACAGTTATGTGAATGATTTCTAAAGGTGGGAAATAGAAGTGAATAGCAGATACCCAGTGATTTTCATAATCGTTAGACGCGTTGGGCAATAAGAGAGTTAACGTATGTTGCTATGTAGAATGAATAAAATATTCTAGCTAGGTTTTAAATAGATCAGAAATACTGAATGACGTTTTCCGAGAAATAACGATGTAATTTGATAACAGAAACACATATTAGCTGTATCAGGCTAAAACGATGTGGAATCGATTGATCAAGGGGGAAAATGAGCACCTAAATTTCAGATTTCACTTAATTTAAGATCTTTCACAAAATTAAAATTTATTGAAAACTAAATTGTGTTTGTTCATCTTCCTTCTTGCATACACTTCATAGCCGCATACTGTATCTGTATTCAATTTTCTCCGGAAAAACCATTTTCAATGCGGTCAATTGATTTCTTTCTCCTTCAGTGGTGGAGATGCAACGTGAAAAGTTTGCTGAGCGACGTTTATTACTGTAGACACCTAATTGCTGGTCTGACAGAGGGTTGGAACGAAAGGAAGGCGGGAATTAGGCCCTGGCGCGACAATTTTTTTGAATCGCTCAAATTATGAAATCGCGAAAAAAAAATATTGCCGGTGAGGCTCGATTTAAGAAAGCAGGGAATGGGCTTTGGCGCCCGTTCCATGAAGAGAGGCACTCGTCTAATTTCCGCAATGAAACGTTATATAGCACCCTCTCTCCGGTCGCTAGCTCTCGAGTGACACACTCACAAGTCCCGCCGAAGCACATTGAAATTCTCTGCGGGGCTTGTGCTTCCTCTTTTGTGCCGACGGAGGCGCTTAAAAGAGGGTGGGGTGGGGGGAAGAGTCTTGGGAGGCTTGTGAGGGGGAGAGAATGAGTTGGAATGGGTGAACGCATGAGGGGAGATATTGAGGGAGTTGGAAGAAAGGTTACTGGTTTCCAGATCTTTCGCTTATACTGGGATTCCGAGATAAGAGTTATATTTCCGGGATAGACTTTTCATATTTAATACGGGAATTCAGAATCTATAAAAATGAAATTACGTTTGTTTTAAAGCGATATACTTGTTTTTCCCTGCATGGATTAAATCAAAATGTGGCACACGTGTTCCTTATGATATAGAAGAAGTCATACGCTTTGTTGGAAAGAGTCAAAGACCCCAGGGGCCCCTGTGTGGGCCCTTTTCAACAAACTGGTACATCCATAAGGGCGGGTTTACACTGGCAAGATACTTACTCAAGTTTCTTCTGCAAAAACTTAAGGGTAATTTTACTCTCGCCAAAGGTTTTTCGCAAGTTAGTGCAGAGATAGATTGGATTGATTACATTATTTGTTTACATACGCTTCTGCAAGCAAATCGCCGAAACTTTTTAAAGTTCTGCAAGTCCACTAGCAGAGCCATTTACACATACAATTTACGTCAAAAATCCCTTGCTGCGAGTAACTTGCGCAATAAACTTGCTAATCCTAAATTAGCTAACTAAAATAATATATTCTTAATCCTACATATTAAAAAAAAACTCTGCAGAATGCAGAAAATAATATTCCTTGATAAACATTACTTTGAAATAATTAAAATTAAGAAATTCAACAAAAAAAGTAATGCCTATTTTTATGGTACGGTTATAATAAAATGGCCAATACCTAGATCACTTAGCCTTGTTCTCATTCTAGTCGAGAGAAATCTGGCGGATAAATTTATACTATAGAGGCATAGCCACCTTGGGTAACAGGGTTGTCAGTTCAGGTCAGCTGAGAAGGGCGGGGGGTTATGTGACTCAACAATCAACCATAAAGACGCGTTAACTGAAGCGCCTAACCGAAATACGACCCCGCCATAAAAACCAGGGCAATCGGACCAAGACGTGGGAATAGTGGCCAAAAAGCAACCACTTTTCCTGCTCATGAGGCTGTTTCCTTTCGCCATCACATCTTTGGAATTTGCGATCCTTGCCAGTGCTTCTTCAGACAGAGTTTTTCTTCTCTATTTAATTTGCTTTACGCGTACACATTTGGCACGTCAACATTGCTATTGTGTTTACTTTAACAGTTAATCTTTTTATAAGGTGCTCAATCGTATGTCTATAGAAATGTCAATAAAGCAACGAACCGGTTACTTAAAATATTCAGCACAGAATGATGGTCATATACAATGGCAATATGATAACATCAGGGGGTTAATTCAGACTGATTGTAAGAGAGAATTACGCATTGATAGAAGAAATATTGCTAAGTTATCAAGTAAAGTACACTTTTTTCCTTCTGATGTATGATTTATTTCTTGTGCCATACACATTTCTACAATCCCTGCACATTCAACTATCAATCTTAACGACTCGGCCACATTTACTCGCATCAAAAACCATGACGTCGAAATCTGTTGACTCACAAATAATGCCTTCTCGTTCACCGCAGGTACTAACGTGAGCAACATTATGAAATAATGCTTAAGTTAAGAGGCAGGAACTGTAAATCTATAAAATCAAGGAAAATGCTCATTTCGTTCTCCTTATAGAGAGAAATTTCACGGCTTAAAATTCTCTCCGAAGACTAAGCTGAGATCCGTGTTAATATGGATAGGATTATCAGAACGGCACAAGGCTTAGGACAAGTCAACATCAGACCCTGTACTTTGTTGGAGAAACCTCCTTCCAAATCCAATTTTAGAATCCTTTTTTTTCTTCACATCTCTATCAAAAAAAAAAAAATATTCTAATCCCGCGGCGAGAAAAGATTATTAAGCAGTAACTTCCTTGTGAAAAAAGTATGATGACCCTTTGGAAAAGCAAGTGCAGTGTTATAAATATTAGACGTATTACACTATTCATGTCAACCGTTTTCGATTAAAACACTGCCAAATTACCATTCATTCCAACAATCAGCAAAAATAAACAGAATAAACGCCGACGGCAGAAAGTGTCACAGCCTACCACCTGTTTTTGTCTGGAAAATTTCGAGCGCCATTTCAAAGGCATTCTATGAGACTGGGATTCCCTGAAATAACTAATTACCTTTATTCGTGGACTTTGTTGTCAACATTATTCGGATTGAGTGCCACAAGTAAATATTACAAATGATAAACCTAAGGTATGGAATAATCAAGGTTTCCACATTGACCTACCTACGATACTCGTTTGCCCAACTAATTGCTTCAGCTATTCTTTAGCGAAATATCTTCATTCGAAAATAATTAAATAATTATTACTTATAAAAAATACTCTTAATACTTAATTTCTCAACCAATAATACAAATGCAAGCACAAATCATTCATTAATTATAATTCTCTTTTGGATGATTACTTTAAAAATCCTTCAAAAAGCTCTTCAATTAAGATTTAAGAACCAATCGTATTTTTATTAAACTAATGCTAGTCACTAACGAGCATTTATAGTTATTTACGAGCTAATGTTGCATTGATAATAATTAAAATCTAAAATGGTACAGATGATATTATGTCAGTGTTGGCACATGTAAATTTAAAATTAAAACGCATCGTCTATTCTTTTACGATTTGCGATCTAGCAGTAAGATAAAAGTAAACATGAGTTCCTAGTACATATAACGACCACAAAAGCCCTTGCATTTGAAGGCTTATGCCAAACTTTAATGAATTTCAGCGGAAAACATTGTTTACACAATTCAAGCATATGCCCGGTATCAGCATAGCTGAAAAATGAAATTTGGGTGCCCGTGAAATGTTTAAAAGAATTCCAGCAAATTCTCCGATTGGGCAGCATCCTTAAAGCTTACTAAACTCAACAGGCAAAACATGACAAGGAGTAATGGATCCCTTATTCGACCGGCACCCTCGTCAAGTGACTCTCGTTTCGTTCAATTCAACGCCCATCACCTCACTCCCCCTCCATGACCCTTGAACTGGAGTGGGCCACCCTCGCGATGACTCCGGTCGTTTGAGGACCCTTCCCATCCCTCAATTGCCCCGTCACGTGAAGCCGACAATCTCCTCATAAACCCTCTGCCCGTGCTCTTTGCCACCAACTGCCCCAGGGAATTTCCAAACGTTTTATTCACTCTTAACGTCGCCACGAAAGCAGAGGGGATCGTGTTGATGAGGTGGCAACCAACGAGTTTCGAGGGGTACGAAACGAAACGATTTTAATGTCATTAGTGTGATCTACCGGTTATGGCTTAGGTACATGGAAGAGAGTAAAACCTCTCTAGATTTTTAAAGGTACATACCTCTATCAACCCGCACAATTTATTTCTTTATCTCAGCATATTTCCGACCCTTCCTCATCCTGTCCATAACGCCTAATCTCTTTCTACCCCTTCCCCGCCTACCATCCTCTCCACTACCAGGGCCTTCAGAAACCCTTTGCCTTTATTACCTGTTCCAACCACCTTCTCTACCTTCTCCTAATCTCCCCCAGAAGCTTCCTCTCCTCACCTCACCAAGCGCAAACTCGTTGGTCTTCCACTCCGTCCGCCACACTTTCTCCATTCTCCATCAAACCCACATAACTAACGCCTGAAGCAGATTCTTGTCTAAACGATATACTGATGTAAATTACCCGTGCTGCTGATTGATTACCAGTGAAAAATGTCCGCTATGACAACTGTAGCGCAATGTATATTCGTATAATGCCTGGGTTCAAATCACTTCAGCTATTCAGAAGAGGTAATTTTTTCTGATTTATTTAGCACTTTTAGAGTTCCTACGCATCTCCATATAGGTATCTCAGATTTTCCTGAGGATTTTCTTGCACTTTCCTACCTCCTTCAATGCCCACAAACTTTAGGGTTAGGCAAACAACCACAAAAATACACGTAGTATTTCTGTTTTTAGGTCAATTATGTAATTTTTTATCCAAGAATTACTTAAATCATTTAACTGGTGTCGAGATTTTAAATGAAATTCGACAAAAATATACTAACACTTGTCTCTACTCCACGCCGAAACGCATGGCGCTAAAGACCGAGTATTATCGTTGTTATCGGCTATCATCTATAACTCTTGTTTCGATGGCACAGCACTGGTAACTACAATACTACCAATAGATAACCATGCCTAGTGCCCAGATTTGAATCCCGGAAATAGCGGAGATTTTTTCATATAATCCCGATCCCTACTTGAGTATCGTTTTGGAGGAGAGCAGTTAATTTTATGCCTAGTGAAACTATCATTTTCGCTGCGACGATGTACAACATTATAATACGAGGTTCAAGAAAATGATGTCGTCATATCATTGTCATATAAAATATTGCATGACTAACTCCTGTATCATTATTTGTATTATTACCTGCACTGCTTTGTATGCACATTTCAAGGATCTAATCTCAAAGCTTTCATCTTTATTGCGTCCTTCAAAATAGAGTAATCGAGCGGGCTCATTCTTTCTTTGCCTGGGAAAGCAATACGCCTTCACAAAAACCGTATCATCCTCCGTTATTCCTGTCCATACCTCCTTGTAGTAGGGGGAAAGAAAAAGATTATACCCTCCCTTGGAAAGCCTCGCGCTACCGCAGCTTCCCACAAACTTGAAGCCGCAACTCATATCAAAATGCTTCAAGCTCTCTAGTGACTTCGCCCATGAGACTCAAATAATTATTCCTTCCTCCACTCCAGTTAATATAAAATATTTTTCATGCAACAAGGGACTTGTATCATCGAGTAATAATCAAATATCACACAGAATACAGATTTTCCCCACACATTAACATGGGACAGTAACCGGGTTTATCCCACAACCGGAGGGAGTACCTTAGTGGTAAAAACTGCAACTACCGAAGCTCTGCCCATTCTCGACTCGCCGATTGATTGTAATTCAACGTTTCCCCCCACTTGCGAAGGCTTCTTCATGGGTGAAACGAGGGGTATATTGCGGGGATCTATTTATATTCTTACCATGGTATGGGATAAGAGGAGGGATGGGAGTGGGTGGAATGGTTTTTGTTGTATAAATTACTGGACTCGATTACCCACAGAGCTTCTGTCCTTGATCCCGGTTGAAGTTATTCGGGTTCTTAAGTATTTCACTGCCCTCTCTGATCATGTGATTTTAAATAACTATTCTTTCGCCAGGAACTTCATGCTCCCAGTGTCAATCGCGAGACTTTCGGCGTCGTGTTCAGCGATGATTCAGGGGCGTTCCACATTTTCTAGTGTAAGTCTCCTATGCTCTCAAACACTGGTTTTGACAGTTCTATCGGTTCCCCAATATAGATTTGGTGACTCGTAGTACGAGAAATCCGGTAGTCACCTCAGCTTTCCAGAGGAATCCTTTTTTCGAAGTTCTCCTGAAAGTCTCTTCGGATTATGCTTGGCTTACGGGTTGAATCCTGAATTAGGAGGTTCGACCATCGATAATCCCCATGAGGAAAGAAGAACTCTTTGTAATTTTCCACATTTAAAATGTTTAATTCGACCTGTGTAAATTTTTACACTATTTCCAATGACGTTGACAATTGTGTAAACTTTAAAATCGGTAGCATTAAACATAAATCCGTGGAAAACTGCAAAGAATCCTTCTTTTCGTTAAACACAAGCTTTACCACATCAGTCATGAGAAAACATTATTAATCCCGATGAGATTGCATTAAACTAGACTTTTACTTGAAACTTCGGTAATAGCGGATTTAAAGAAAGAATTCGTTGATTTCCTAAATATTTTATTTTAATTACGACACGTTTCGATATTTCTCAACTAAACTCCAGTATGAACTTCCACAAATCATCGCTCGAATCCGTAAACTATGTTAGGTCACGTTGAATGATTTTTTCCTATTGAAGGATTTGACTCACTCATGAGGTCCAGAGTCATTCAACGAAGTACACGGAAGGTTGTCATGAACAACCCTAATACATCAGTCACCTAACATTGCATCTTCATGTCGAAATAGAGCCTCACTTCGGATGGAAGACAAAATGTCGTCAAATCACTGTCGTAATCGCTGCCTCAACTTCCCGACCTTCCCTCCCCCACCATAATGCTTTCCTCAACTCCGCCAGTTCCCACTTTTCTTCATCATCCGCGGCATGCGTCAGACGTCCTCCTGTCTCCTCCCCCCTCCCCCCCCACGGATTCCCTTACGGCCTCTCTCCCCTCATCATCCTCAATTCCTTCCAAGGACTTCCAACAGTGTCCAACGAGGTCTCCTAAAATGCTGAATTAATCAATATTTGTGGAGCCATGCCAATCAAGGAAATCTCAAAGCACACATGATGTTCCAAAGAAATATTTTTAGTTAGGATTTTTTAAATTGGAAAACACTTTACAAATAATTAATAACACTGTAGGTACTAGATATATATTTGTAAGAAGAACTTTTCTAGGGCAAGAAATTTAAAAAAAATCAGCATATGAATCTTTTAGTGAACCGATGTTAAATCTTGCTTGCAAGAATTATCAAAGACACAAAATGAAGAAACAGCGGCAGGAAATGCTTCACCATTCAAGCATATTTTTTGCCTGGGATTTTGAATAGTTAATTCTCACACATAGATTAGTATTAAAACCTACCCTATTCCACGAAATCCGTACAAATTGATGCAACGTAACTAAGTCATCTGTTTACAACAAACCAGAAGACGTCGCTGAAGATGATAAACTTAGTTCTCATTGGACTACATCGATGGGAACACATATTCCCGCTTGATCACCGAAGTCGAGCAACGATGGGCTCGGCTCAAAATCGGGGGGGGGGGGGGGGGGAATCTTCCTATTTGCCCGGGTGCAGTTGCTCCTGTCAGCAAGTGGCAGGAGCAACTGCAAAATTACCTCCAATTTAAGGGAAATGAAGCAACAAACAAATGAAATGCAACGAAAAAAACATAATTTATATAAATATCATGAAAAAATAATCGGTCACGCTCACGCACATCAGCTCTTTTCGTGTTCCAATTGGTATAATCGAGGGATACATGATGTAACCGATAGTGGAATTTTTCTTCCAAAAGTAGACAGACTGGTACGTGAGGCTGGTAAGTTCCATGTACCATGGCCAAAAGTATTATGAACACATGTTTTTTTTCTCCTGATGACGACAAGTATTATTATGGTGTAGAGATATTAGATCACCATTTCCTCTTCATTGTGTTATTTTCATGGAAAAAATTAATAACTATAAAGTATTAACAATAGATCGATTTCGTAAAAATGCATATTTTATTGGAATACAGCTATTAAAGGATTATAGATAATGGTTTTGCCATAATTTACGTCTTACGTTTAGTCTGGGGAAGATATTAGAACTTCTACTTGACCTAAATAGCATTTACATTATTCATCCGTAATAGAAAATATTGGATCATTTAGGTACACTTTATCACTCATTTCTCCTTTATCAACTATTCAAACGCTTTCCTCACGGTGCGATATCGTACTATTAAAATTATTAAATACCTTACTATTAAAAATCATAACAGCAATTTTCAACGCATCTTTTATATTGCACACCGTTTCCGCTTCATTATCTTGGAAATAGCGTAATATTATACATTATGTAAGGATTTAACTTTATTGGAGGTGTTAAACCACCTGCACCTATTCCCTCAATCCACCTGCCCGCTAACAGAAAATTATTCTGTCAAATAAAATGGAGCATTTAAGTATGCATATGTGGTAAAAAAAGAGCAGTTAAACAGTATCAGCTTATAAAATTGTGGGAGGAGATGGGAAAACGTGAGGAACGAAGTTTGAAAGAACTTAATTTCAGTGCTGTCGAGGTCAAAGGGCCGAAGGAGCAATAAATATAGCGTATTAGACCAAGAATAGCTAAACACAAGTGCATTACTGTAGTTTAAAAAAGTTTTGCAGGAAATTATGCAATTAAATATGAATTCACGATTTTTATTGGTGATAGTCCACTGTTAGAACTATCACCAATCGTTCACCAAACTGTTTCATTCCACAAATGACTACAGTAATACTCTTCACACGATAAAAATGCCAATTTTCTTCCACTTTCTCCATAGTTACAGGCATTCTGGCTTGTTTCACGGAATAAGGTACACTTAAGGATTCTATGAGGATTAAAAAAACATATATTGAACCAGTGACTGATATCCTATTGATTTTCCTTATAATCATATAATTCTCAAGTTGGTCCCGGCTATGACGAATCAAGTTACATTGGCTAACGAATTACAAGAATCAGCTGAAACTCATCAAGAAGGCTATTACAAAGTGGAATATAGCACAGCAACTCGATTTCCTTCCAATAAAACTGCCATAATTTATAACTCTGCAAGCCAACAAAAACGGTTACTCACTTTTCCTCGTTTTTCCTGTAATTACGCCCGAGAAAATGAGTCTTGGAATCCGTGGGACCTGTAATTTATTTATTTCTAATCATTCCCGCAATGCCTAACCTTCTCATTCTGGACCTGAATAATTCGTTCTACGTCTTCTCACTCCCTATCTCCCCTAGTCTCTCTCTTCTTGTACCACCTCTTCAACCTCATCCCCTTGAAAACCGGCGGCATAACCTACTTCAGGCTATTCTTTCAGTGAGGTCACCCAGGTCAGGCGATCCTCCCGACTAAACTAATGGCATAAGGCTTTTCCCCCCTTCCCAAACTGCCAGTCTATCCTGCCCCCCCCCCCCCCCCCAACCACCCCTCCCCACACACACATTTTCTCCCTCCCATTACTCCCCCATTCTCTTCTTCCCTGGACCCGGAGCGCCATAAACAGTCCACCTCCCCCTCACCCAACTTCCTCTCCATCGTCTCGTGCCCTCACAGCAGGTCGAGGGTCGCACGTCTCAGGAAGGGAGGGATATGAGGCAAGTGGGAGACGACTACATACTGCCATGGGAGCCGTCGCAGAGGCGTGTGGCAGGGGGTTTTAGGTCACCAGCCATGAATAAGGGAGGTAATAAAGAAAAAGGTGTTGGAAGAGGGATGGGACGAAGGTAAATTGTATGCTAAAGGAGTGTCTTACTTTCTTTTCGTTACAGTCACCGAAGTTTTTTTTACGGTTTGATGCGGTGTCAAGAAATAAGGGGTTTTTGCACCTAGAAGTTTGGCAGTATATCATCTTATTCTGTCACTTATACATGTTTTAGAGATGCAAAATGGGGTTAAAATAAAATCGTCCGTGTCATCCGGATACTCGTGTGGTCTGAACTTTTCACGTAGCCTTTGCCTCCAGACTCCTGCGGCTCCGGGCGTAGTCTTTCCAACAGCAGTGAAACACACTCTGTTCGCTCGCACCAGTTTTTTAACTATACATCTACATACTACCTTCGAGACACCGCAGAGGCGTGTGGCAGTTGGTGTTAGGAGACCGGCCATGGAAGGGGTAGAATGGGTAAAAGGAGGGGGTTGACAACGGAGGTGAATTCTATGTTAACAATGTGTTTTAGGTTGATGTCGCGCTGCTTTTGTTATAATCACTAATGGTGCGTGGAAAGAAGAAATTTATTTACCTATCAGTTCGGCAGTATATCTCTCCTATTTCGTCGCTATTATCAGTTCTAAAGATATAGCGCTGGAACAAAATAATATCCTCCGTGTCGGACTGAAACTCGGGCTGACCTGACTTATTCACGAAATCTAAGCCTAGGTTGTAGCCTCCGGGTCTCAAACGGTTTATAACCTAATCCTTCCATCAAATGTGTGACACTTTCTGTCCACTTTTAGCAGTTTTTAACGAAGCGCGCAGCTTTCCTTTGTATTATATTTACTCCACGAATTGAATTTCTCTGTGCACGATCCCAAATGCTCGCGGCGTATTCGAGATGTGGCCTAACCAGAGCAGAGTAGCATCTCTCTCTCTCACGTTTTCATCAGAGAACCTTCCTTCTATTGGCTTGATAAATCCTAGTTTCTTGAATTCAGGACCACGAATGTTTTGTGTGTTTCCCCCACGCTGGGTCTAATGTCAAGTTTTAAACGAAGCGTACGGCTTTCGTTTGTCTTTTTCTTATTTTGTGTATTGAATCTTTCTCTGCGGGGTCCAACATGCTCGCGGCATTCTCGAGATGCAGACCAACTACAGCGAAGTAACACCACCTTAGTATTCGAGGGCTTTCCGATAAATCGCTTGATAAATTATAGTCTCTTTAAATTGGAACCACAGTAAAATGACTTTATTGCCATTTTATTCACATTCATTCTAATTTTAGAAAAACGTTTCTTCTATCTGATATGAGCAGCAATTTTAATTCGACCAGGGCTTCGATGCACTGCATCATGATCAAATTAAAATTTTTATCCGTGGAAAATTGCATTTTCTAAGTTCTTATTATGTTCATATTCAAAAACATCTCCCCCGATTCCTCCCTTTTAATGAAAAGAAAAAATCCTACCTTTCTAAGCTATTATGCTCTGAAGTTTAACTTGAAACTACACTATGTTAAATGGGAGTACGGAATAAACACAGGGAAAAGTAGTATTTTGCATAACTACGCATTCCATTTTCGCGGAAAACTGTTGATAAGAAGGGAAAACTCCAAGAAAATTGAATAAAAATAAAAAATAGTTACCCTTCCACCTAAGTTTTAGAGTTTTTAGCAAATTACCGCCACAATAGAAGTCAATGTGCGCTCATTCTATAGAAATGGTGCTGAATTCGATTCCTATTGCTGTAAAAAAATATGCTAATTAAAAATATATTCGTGGAATAATCAGTAAATTTTGTGCCTTAATTTTGTTTTTTTATAGGTAGCACATGTCATCAGTAAAAAAGGAGGGTTTAAAAAACAAATAAACAAAAAGGTGGAATTAAGTACTTGTATTCACTCAAACAGTCACGGTGTAACCTCCTTAATGAAGCACCGAAAATGTTTCGTAGGTGTTTCCCTCAGGAGAGGTCTGAGGTTATTGTGATACACCAGGTATTTGACTACCCCTGATGCATTTATATATTTGGCCATTAGTTGTTTGGTAACATGGGGAAAGCGACCGGCAACTGAGGTCTTTTGAATTTATAAGAACAGTTGGGAGAGTTGTCAAAGGAAATGGCTGAAAGTTGGAGAGAAACTCAGCGCCGGCATAAGCCTGTTCCCAGCGAAAGGTGCCAATAAATCAACGTTTAAACACTCATTCGACAGACGGTGTACTGTACTTGATGTGCCCTCCATATGGAAGCCTAGCAGAGATCGGTAATCCTCTGAAAAAAATATCCTCCATTACCGAGAATCTAACCCGGGGCCTTGGGGATGGGATGCCAGTATTCCAGCCACCACGCTCAATGCGTCAACAGCGAGGCCTTTCGGCCTGAAACAGAAATGCCACTGGGCGAGTGAAGTCTATCTGAAGAAAGATCTGACGCTTTCCCACCGTATGCTGGCTGTGAAGTCTACTCGAGATCTTCACCAAATTGCTGCTGAAGTAGCCGAGTCGTCCATCCAAACGTCGGCAGCAATGCAGAATTTTACACGGTAGAGATGAAGTCTACCTCTGCAGCGATATTCTCACCATTTACTTCCCGAAATGTAGATATGGCAAGCAAAGTGTAGGGAACCAGTGTACAGTCCGATCTCTATATGTATTCGTAGATATTTACTCCCTCCTATTCAGACATGTACCGACGCGTCGCGACGGTGTGGCAGATATCGTCGCAAAGGAGGTGAGGCAGGGGTTGAGTAAATGTGCGGTGGAGGGAGGAGATGGGATGAGGAGGGTGGAGGAGGAGAATGAGTTGGAGGGTGCGGGGGTGGTCGAGTGGGGGGAGGGAGCGCGAGACATACCGCGTACGAACCGTTGGTGCTTCCAACGGACACCACCACGCGCCGCTGCGCTCACTTTCCTTCTCCGCGGGCAGGGCGCGAGATAACTAAATAGAATTGTCAACTCTCCCGGATTAATCGGGGAGACTCCCGGAATGGTGAGCATGAATTAAATTTACCTCTCTTATTTCAGTGGTATACACGCTAGCAGATTTTCCGACGATCTCAAATATATAAGCCACATATGAATGCATCAGCCGCAGGCATTAATAATTTCTTTGCTAATTACTTTCGAAAATTGCGTGAAATTTAAAAACAGTCACGTGATGCACAATCTCCTCTCAATTGTCTGACGTCAACTCAACTTATGAAATACCGTGAAAACCACCTCCGAGATTTGTGGCACTGAGTGTCTCCACACCAGGCACGCAATTCTCGTCCCAGTCCAAATTCGAGTCTCCCTCGCTCACCTGGCCTCTATAGGAGTACCAGGGAACAAGGGAACAATGCAAGACCGAACAAGAAATTAGGTGAGTGTACTACGTTGATTAACATTCTAACATCAAGTAAAAGGGTTAACATGCTACGTTACCGACAGTAACCCTTCCCTCCTCTAAGTATATTTCAACAGGAAGGATCTATTCATATTAGCTCACTTTATAACATCAAGTACATAGAAGCGATTGTTTTCGGCTAACTTGGCTAACCCGCTGAATTTTACGTGGAAATACGTCGTATTAATGGCAACGATACCGTTCCGTGACGTCATCAGCCTGTTTCTGATTACGAACTGTTTTGAAGCCGCCAAGCAAGAGAACTTTTTGGCAAGAAATATTTCGATGAGACGTCGTTGTGTTTTTAACAAATTTCGATGGTGTGTATTCAAGAATATGAACTTCGCATGCAAATAGTCTTTAGAAAGTATGCATGTTCCCCATTGGACAATAATTTAGAAAACATACCGGATTGAAGCGTAATCCTCCCGCTTTATGTTAAAATGAAAATTCATAAAACATTTCTTCTTCTTTTGTTCGCTACGATTCGTAGTTTTTTTTCACAAGTTGATTACGAACAATATCACAGAATGTGTGGTTTCTCAACATTTCGTGATTTAAATGATTGATTTATGATGGTAAATTTGATACGATTTGATTAAAATATTGAATTAAACCTTGCGCGTGTCATAAAATTTTATAAATAATTCTTCTCATTAATTGACAATCCTTACGCAATGGTAGTTATAAACATCCCTTTAACGCTACAAATGTGGAGATTTACGTGCTCCCTTAGATCGTAGATGGGACAAAATTTACTATTAGTACACATTCATGATTTTCGCCGGCTGCTTATATTTTTAATGCTTGCAATCAGCGGATTTCGCCAAATAATAAGCATTTTAGCAAATAATAAATATAAATCATTTTAAGCATCACGATCTTTTAAGAAAAATATTTAATTGCTGCAATTAAGTACAACCTGGTCGTAAATCCTTTAATGATAAATGCAGTTATTAGTTTATAAATTTTCAGCTAGAAGAGATAGCTTCCAGTACTTGAATATATTGATAATTTCCAAGTCACTGTTAAATGCACAAAACGAAAAGGTGCGCATTCGCGAGTGAGGTAGCAAAGATTTACACCAAAAGGATGTGATGCGGCATGAAATATACCATTTCACTTGACTGGGATTCGAAACCGGATCTCCTATTTGCCGATAAGGTGGGTTAGACAGTGAATCCACCAAGGTAATTATGCATAATATTTGAGTTGAATTGATGATTGGATAATTAAATGACTCGGTAAACTGCTACCTATTTCTCAAATAATAAAATTGGAACAAAATTTGAGATTCCTTTGCGTATTACACATGTCAAAGATAAAAAGGAAAAAACTTTATCTCAGTGGGCTTCTTATCTAATCTTAACTAACTATCTTAACTAATGTTCAGATCTCAACCTTTGGCCTACCAAGAAAACACAGAATAATATAGAAACTCACCATGGACTCTATAGGATATATAATAAACGGCATAGTGTTCAAATAAAACGGTAAAAGGCAATGAATGTTTATTGCCGTAGGGAATAGAGCCTATTTGAAAGAGCTACACATTTAATCATACGTTCGGCAGTTAGTTCCAAAAATGGCATGACCACTTCACGCAAAAAGTAATTTTCCAACTTCTCGCATCGGCAGGTTTCCATTTTTGTAGCTTTGGTCCTGAATTTATCCCGCCCTGAACAATTGAGCGCGCTAGTTACATCTGCCCCTCGCTATATATTTCTGCGAGAAACGGGATGGGTGTTTTTGATTTATAATTTGGGTGTAACTTTGAGAAATGATGTTTTCAAACCCCACACATCTAATTTATTACTGTCTTGGAATTCCCCTTTGAGATTTATTTTGAAAGTCTCTCCATACAATTTAACACACACAACCAGACAGTAATTCTGCATCAAAATACGAGAAAACTCGGGGTGTTTTTAGAACTTCTCCCACGCCCTCTGTTTTCTGGCGAACTAAGCGATGCCTGGAATGAGCTTTTGGACGCTGTTTCAAACTTGTAGATAAATGTGGCCTCAAAATTCCAAATACTCTTCATATCAAATCAGTAACTAATTAACTTAAATGTTTTAATAACAAAATTTTCAAGAATAGGTACTTAAGTAGATAATTTTTACAACGGAGTTGCTACTATTACTATAACCCGAAGTTCAAAAGCTTTTTCTCACATTTTTACATCCAAAACTTCTCATTACTAATAACCTCTTACAATCTCAACGGACGATATAATTATATACTATGAGGAAATGCCAGTCACCACCACTTTACCATAGTTTTCTAATAACATGTCTTTTCCTTTATCCGTTGGTCCATGAAGTCTTTAATTTCGTGAATATAAAACAATATTTCAGTTTCGACGACTTACTTACTAGCAGTCATCGTAATGCCTTCAGGTAATCCCCCCAATACACCAGCTTATTTTCCAACCTTTTTCCAAGTGAAATATTTCGTTTTCCGCAGCAAATGCGCGGGCTATTAACTGGCTATCAAATTGGAGAGTGGATTGTCACGAAAACGCTAAAATTTCAACCACGCAAACCCAGCATCAGATCACATTTTCTATCATAAATCGCCACACGTCATTATTTCCAAATACATCGGCACGTTTCTTAAGGACGCATGGAGATATATTTATCGCGATATGTGGAGAGAGAAAGAAAGGCCGCGATAAATTCGCCGGGTAAGTAAAAACTTATCCCGCCACGTGAAAAGGTATCATCAGGTTAATTTGATAGCAGTCCTTCTCGACACGGGGAATTCACATTCTTTCGAGGCAGCCACGTGCCGTGTGGTATTTTCAAAAGGATAAAAGAAAAGAAACAAAATAAAAACGAATCCAAGTGCCGAGCACGGCGATTTCAGGAAAAACGCTTCCAAAAAAAAAAGAACAGCCTCCTTCGTTCCTTTTCACCTCTCCCCCATACTTATCTCTTCCATTTTTCCCACCCCCCAACCCTTTTCCTCCATCCACAATTCTCCGTCTTTCTCTCTCCACCGTCTCGCTCATCCCATTCCACATCCTTTATCGTGCCTCATCCGCTTCCACTCTTTTCACCGCAAGCCTTTTTTTTACACCTCGATGTTTCGTTCATTCGTCTATTGCGTGCGTTTCACCTTTTCTGCTTCTAATACGGCTTTAAAAAATCTACTCCTTACAGAAATTTCTAGCAAAAATTTACGAAAACGAAGGTAACTGATAGTTTCGGTTGTAACTCTATAAAGTCGATTAAAATTGAAATGAAAGAAACAATAATTTGGTGAATCAACTTTAAAAAATGTTTTTACAGTGGAATGAGAAAGCCACTGTTTTTTGTCCCGAGAAATTAGGGTAGTTTGCAAACGCAAATGAAGTAGGTTCCCAGTGAAAGTAGTCAAAATGAAGTAGGCAAAACGCATCCCTTCTACTTATACTTGTACGTTTACATACTATCCTGCGAGCCACCGCAGAGGCGAGTGGCAGGGGGAGTTACGACACCAGCCACGGAACGGGGGAAATAGGGAAAATGAGGGGGGAAAGGATAGAAGTGAATTCTATGTCAAGGATCTGTCACCTATATTTTGTTATAATCACTATTGGTGCATGGAAAAAAGGAATATTGTACGCATCGGTTCGGAAGTGTCCTTCTCTAATTGTGACGTTTCTATCAAAAACTTAGAGATATAGTTCGGAGTCCAAATAACATCCACAGTGTCCTACTGAAATTCGTCTGATCTAAATTTTTCAAAACATTTGAGTCTAGACTCCAAGTTTCTAACGGCTCCCAACCTAGTCCCTCCACCAGCTGTGCAACAGTTTTTGTTCACTCATATCAGTTTTAAAAGAAGCGTGTGACTACTGTCGGAATTTTTTTCACATTGCTAATTAAACCTTCCTGAAATCATTCAGATGGGAATAGAGTGTCTGAAAGAATATCTGTTGATCGTAGCAGTTTCAAAAGTCGCGCATATATCTTAATTTAGCGCTTACACATTGCAGGTGGCAGAGTATTCACAGACAAAAAAATGTTGTAGTTTCTTCATGGAGAGTTTTAACGAAATGTAAATCCCTTTCATGGCAAAGGTCTTTTGGTTTCTGAATCGTAATGATTTTTTGCATCAAAATTCCGCAAGCGATAAGGACTGTGCCTGTAAATGTTCACAATCATGCAGTCTGCAACGTACACGGAATCTAGCGTGAAAAAATGAATAGATCAGCTGAAAACACCGAAAGCCCTTAGCCAAGGAAAGAACTTGTATTATCATGAGAATATGCCATCTGAAAGTAGTTAAACTTCTTTAATCATTGTTTAGACGATCGGTTCAACATCTCCTATGATTTGCGCATCAGTTGGTCACTTATTCCTAATAGCTGTGCCCCTCACATTTGAAAAATCCTCGTTACTTATGATCTCAATGATACTTTGATCTCACTTGAAATATTATTGAACTTTATTTCGGACCCCTAGAACGTCAAAAACGGTACCCCTCTGGGCAATCGTACGACAGGTTGGAAACCGTTGTTTTATACTATATTTTGTAACCTTTACAAATTAACCAGACGACCCTTTCGTCTCGGCGCTATCGCTGTTCCAAACTCCAGGCTCACTCGTTGACAAGATAAATGAAAAAGTAAAGGAAGCGCGTAAAAGCCTCGCGGCCTGAAAAATCCTACCCGAACAAAGCGCCTTCATGGACTGTCCCACCTCTCTTTCTCCTGTACCTGCAACACTCGAACTAATCCCCTGTCCAAGCACTCCTCCGCACATGAATCATCTCCCCGCACTTTCTCCGTGCTCTTCCCTAGCATCACAACAGCTCTCGTCCCATTGCTTTTCTTCCCTTTGGCCCGACTCTGGCATTAATGGTGGGAATAAATCAGTTCGACCAATTCTTCTGCCTCTCCAACTCCCTCTCTCTCTTCATCCTTTTCCCCTTTTATCCTTCTTTTCTTTTTTCTTCTTTCGCATTCGTACCCATTCTTTTCCCACCGCTACCGTCTCGTCCTCCCCCAATGCCTCACTCTTCAACACCTTCCACCACATTCATAGGAGATACACTCTCTTCTTCATGCCTCTAGCAACGTCAATAACATGTAGAATGGTTGAACGAAGAACAGACGGAAAATGGTAATATGCACATACTTCTGACCACGATAACGTCACTTGTTCCTAAAAAAGGGTGCCATATTTTTAGGCTTGGAGAAGGGATTACTGCGACCTTTTCTCAAGGGAAACCAACTTAATTGATAAAATATTATTAAAAATAATCTACGGTGCTAATTACCCTCCTCTTTCACTATTCAACTTATCCGCCAAATTCTTCTTTACAGGCAGAATAGGCACTTCTTTACTTCACTTGCATTTTCCCCAGCATCGAGAAGGGTTTAATTAAAAATAGGCCGAAAATTATAATTTGTATGTACTCGTATCTCTCGTTCTCACTCTCAAATGATAAGGATGGCAATCAAGGATTGATTGAGGGATAAACTTTTCTCAAAGCATGTTAAATTATGGCTTTTATACCAGGATAATTTAAGTAGTATTTTCCTGTAAATTATTAAACTGTGGTCAATGTACCTGTGTATTTAAAATTTTTTCAAACAGATTATACTTTCATTCATTAAATTACTCTTTTTCACCATTATTGCTATATTTTTCTGAAGATGATCCCAACTAAAGGCAAATGCCTCATTGGTCACCTCAATCTCTTTTGTATTTTCTGATGATTTTTACAACAAATGTTTTTAATGGGATATAAATAGGTTACTAATATACATTATTATTATAACTACGAGTACTCCACAAAATAAATCATCAAAATTGAAAAACACTTATTGAAAGTAGTCTACGGTGTGAGCAATTATTGCCTGAACCAATTCTCCAAAATATTACATTCACCTACCTCTTTAAAAATTTCTTTCTTATGTTCTGAGATTTATAGGATGCCAACATATTAAAGTTGCACTCATTGGGAGCAATTAAGAAATAATATTGTGTTGATATTGTAATTTTTATGATCTTTATACAATTAATATTATAAAAATTAAGTAACTTACAAACAAAGTAAATTATTTACTCAATGGTTTCCGGCTCAATTTTGTGGAGGTCTATTTAACATATGAAAAAGAACACTTTGTTTAATTCCACCAATTATTATACAGGTACGACCAGTTTCGACTCATCGGTTCCTGATGATGGTACATGATGAAGACACGGATGTGCCGAAACTAGTCGTACCTCTATAATAATTGGTGGAATAAAACAAAGTGTTCTATTTCATTCGTTAATAGTCAATAACTTTTCTTCCGGTTTTTCCCTTCCAATAGACTCAATGTTTTCATCCATAATCGCTCATTTAAATTATCATTAATTTTATTAAAGCAGTTACTTAATTGCAACGTATGCAGCAGCAAGTTGCCGCTTCCTATTCAAAATGATACATGGCCCGTGAAAACACTGCAAACACTTAATTTTATAATTATTGTACCATTTAAAATTCGAAGGCCAACACCTTTCTCAGAATGGAGTCAAATGCCTGGGAATCACCTTGAATTCAGACCTATTGTATACAAAAATATTTAGGGAGCAGCATTAAAGAGTCTTGGATTTATCAAGCGAATAGTCGGCGAACTGAAATGAAACGAAAGTAGAAAGATAGATGCTACCTTTCTCTGGTCACACCTCATCATTAATAGACCGCAACAATTTGGGACCCTCCACTAAAAGATTTAATTCGCGAAGTAAATAAAATACAAAGGAAAGCCGCCCACTTACTTAAAATTTGCTCCGAGCGAGCAGAAAGTGTCACACAGCTGAAGGAAGGAATAGGCTGGGAACGGTTGGAGACTCGAAGGCTACACGCTAGGCTTCGATTACTTGAAAAATTCAGATAGGGCGAGTTTCAGTACGAGACGGAAAATACCATACTATCCCCATGCTTATCTCTAAAACTGATAGCAGTGACTCAATAAGAAAGGTACACTGCCCAAATGAACAAAAATGCATCCTATCCAAACACCATTAGCGATTATTACAAAAACAGCGTGATGCTAACATAAGACGCATCGTTAACTTACAATTAACGTCTGTCCTCTCCCCGCTACTTTTCCCTATTCACTCCCCTTCCGTGTCCTAATACCCTCTGCCACACGCCTCTGCGGTGGCTTGCGAGGTACTATGTAAAGGTAGATGCCGGGGGGGGGGGGGGGGGGGGGGCAGTCATTACCGGACTGCTTAGAAGCGAACTCATCACCGTTTTGTATATCATGGTTTTTCTAGGATTTCATTTTTTTCAGTATGGAGCTATCGCACTGAATCACGAGGAATATATAATAGAAAACTAGCAGTACTCAACGATGATTGGGATTTAGTTGACCGTACCTATTTGATTCCACTGGTGACGTGGAACAATTCTGCTATGTTTTCATGCATCAAATTTTGCGTTGCCTCACAAAAACGGAGTGCGCTGCCCACATACTCGTTTTCATGCCTGCGGCAGAGCTAGAAAGCGCTAGAAAAAGATTACGACGACAACCCGTGCCCTTTTATTTCAGTTCGTGAGAAACAAATGACTGACATTGAGCGAGCCTTCAGATCGCTGCCGCAACGCCGCCCGCGATGAAAGTCGAATATATGGGTAATTCCGACGGCAACGCAAAATCGGATTTTTGACAACGTAGTTTGACGTATTTCATTTGCAGCGATTTAAAATTTTGGCCACGTGTTCATTAGGAACCCATGATGAGGACGTCAAAAAAAGGTAAGTGATGGGCCCGAAATGAAATATGATAATGATAGTTGGTAGCGAAACTCAGACCCAGTAGAGGGAGGATATTAAAAGTTTCAAAAGGGAGCTCTAAATCAACACAATACCCTGAAAGCCACCTCAAGGGTTAATAAAGTTACGACTATTGATGCATTCACACAAACCTGCAAATACTTGTCAGGAAGTGAACTTTACCAACATGCTCATTAATATAGGTATGCCAACAATGTTAGAGAAACAATTCGCAACCATATAGATGAACAGAGATACAAGAGTCATACTGAAAACATGCAATACGTGCCGTTAGTAGGTACTACGTAGCTGATAAGGTTACAAGCATTAGGGAGCAAATCTAATAAATTGCTACACAACCTATCGAGAAACCTAGTTAAAAGTCTCATTGACAGCTGTTATTGTCTCCAATCGTTCGCGGTAAAAATGACACATTAAATCTGTCCGTTCCGAACTATTTCAGGCGCTATCCGGGCATTTTCTCAACTACGCCACCTAAATAAACAGCACGACGCCAAGATACTCAGCTTTTCTTCCAAACCCTTCATATAACCATTAATGTAGTTGATACACCAACTTATTTCATTGCAGCTAGAAGTTTCAGTTCGTTATATAAAATCTTTTATTCCCAGGAACGAAATTGCAAGTGCTTATTTGATTATGTTTCACGGTTATTTTGCGTAGGTAAGGAATTTCTTTAGACCAGTAGCACGCTAAGTGACATAGTCAATATTGGACTGCTTTGATGTGAAGAGTGGGTCGTGTCGAGTTTTCCTGATGCATCATTCACGGCGTCACATGCAGCTCAAAATACCAGGCAATGACCAATACTCAAGCAGTTTCACTGCTTAAGACGATATTGGGTCCCTTGATATTAGCCTGGATCGAGCGTTATTTTCATTTCACGAGATATGCTTCGTAAATGAAGGTCACCGAAAACTATAAAAATAGAATAGAATAGGTCATTACAAAACATCACACCATGGACCTCTGGATTTTGTGGTCAATTCGCACAGAATTCCTGGGTAACGTGGTGGTCCCCGCACTTCCCTGTGGTCCGATTGCCAGTCTAGGTGGATTTTATTCTCGTGGTAACATCTACGTATTTCTCTTTTAACGGTTTTTACAAATATTTCCTTCTATTTTCCATTTTAGGAAATTTCCCTCATTCCCAGTATTATAAAACGATTGCTTATTTACCTCTATAGAGTACCCTGCAAGTCATCTCAAGGGTAGTTAGACAGAGGGTAAATTTCCCGAAACATCCACAAAAATAGTCATGTATACGCAACACAGGTTTTAGAAACTATTAGTACTGATTCATTATGCTGCCGCATGTATGTACAGGGAGACCAGAACCAAACAGTAAGCGAGCAAGAACTGCTGTTTAGTTAATTTCATTGACAACCAGAGATTTGATTTCAAAGGATATTCATGCCTCTAGTATTAAAATATCATGTTTATGGATTTTAAGGCCCCTCATTGTAGGTCCATCATAACAGATAGAAAAGAAATCTGTGTAAGACGGTCCCAGAGTTCCAAGGGGCCCATGATAGATTGCTTCGGGGGGTAATCGATAATTCAATGCACATTTACAACAAGTTTACCCTTCAAAGTCTATTCTCAAAGTAGCTCTCATAGGGGCACTGCATGTATATGAGAGAACACTTACGTAGTAAAAGATACACATAAAGGACTTAAAGAGGCTACGCAAGCAATTAAACGTGCAAGAATATTTATGTGTAGCGAATATTAATGGTAATAATGCCTTTCTTGCTACAACAAACACAGCTTTGTTTATTATCGTTTAATGTTCAAATGTATTTCGCGTAGTGGAACCGCCTGCCTCTCATTACGATTGTGAACTGTTTTTAGACCAATTCCCACATCATAAACTTTACAAAATATTTATATATGTTTAAATGTGTTATAGTGCAGTTAACTTACATTCACTCAATCATCGAGTTGCCTATTAAAGAGTCTCACTCGCCGCTGTGTTTCCCCTCCTTGGACTTAAAAATATATCCATAAACATGTCTAATAGAATAAAGGGTAACCTTTCGAAAAAATCTTATAAAGCATGAGGAATGTCTTCTTGACGAGTAACTGAGTCCTTGCATGAAAAACGACAAAGGTTAGACTTGGATGCTCAAAGACATGTCCACCAGCGATCGCATGAGTATCTCCCCGTGGTTTTTCTCGGGTTACGCTAAGAACCGCACAATTTTCATCCCAACCCAACCTACGGTCGGGTAACCAACTATAAATCTGGTTTAAATATAGATCCATCTGTTTCGAAACATTACTCTGTTTTAAGATGACGGAAACTATAATGACGTCACTACATGCTTCTTAGCCGAAAGAAGAGCGGAAAAATTCTGCAAAATGAACGACATCCGTGCATGAAAATCAGCAAGTGCACTAAGAATCACCATAGATCTTTTATTTAGCAATTGTAATCAATGATAAAGGCTACTCTTTACACCGAAGGCGCAGTCCGGGTGACGGTGGATTTATAGGTCAAATAAACATGGCTGCCACTACAAATGCTCCTTTTGACGTTGTCAACCGCTGGATTGTACCTTACTATCCAATCCTGATTAAGATACTAAACGCACATATCAAAGTTGAATAGCGCTACTCAATTAAGTCATTGAATGCATATATCTGTACGTAAACAAAGGAAGCCATGAAGCCGTCAATCACTCAGAAGACGGCTCAAGAGAACCGGAGGGAACCATCAACCTGGGTGCTATTTAAGTAGTAATGAGTCTGTGTGGCCCATTTTTGGGTTTCCCGTCATGAAAGAGGACCAATGGTGACTCATCTCTCCGTGCACCTGGAAAATGGTCAGCGTGTCTACTATAATAAAAACAACGTACAAGATAGGTTACAAACTCCATAAATGACCACGCTGACACTATTCTTCAGGATTTGTGGTTTTCTTATAAAATAAGTTCAATGTTTTTCACACGCATTGAATTTCAACGGGTACCTTCCGCTTTCCACTACGTTTCAATTTAATTATAAACCATCATCCATGTATTATCAGCATGCCATTATTCGGTTTTCGATTTTTTATCTTTTGGATATTAATTTAATAGCCATTTCTTTATATATTACTTATACTTGAAATCATTTCTATTTTGTTTAAACAGCACTACTACATTATTTTCAAGTTTTTTTCTCTCCCGTTGAGAATCAACGGGTATTTTCGCTAGTAAGTAATAAAACACAAGTTATAAGTCTAGTAACCTAGCATCATTATTCCTAAGTCTTAATGGAATCTTATGGTCTCTTAATCGTTCTCGGCAAAAATTTCATTGCAAACCTACCCATTCTGTAGTCTACTACCCCTTTGATATGCTTATGATCTAAATGACCGGTGTGAGCAAAAAAAACACTAAACCGATGTGATACAGACTGAAGGCTAATGAATCAATGTGTAAACAATTTTCACGAATCCGATGCCGCGAGAAAATGACGCATTTCATTCATGTGGAACACTTAAAAATTTTGGCCGCGTATTAATTGATATCCAAAACGGGTTCCGTATCAATTCGCGTCAACCCACCCGCCCTTTGCTTATCCCCTTCATTCACGCAACAGTTGACAAGAGGGAGGGGCTCAGCGGAGCGGCTGCCCCTCGGCCTTATTCGGAGAAACTGTCTCTCCCCCACGGTGTATCGACGGCGAGCGGGAGAGCCAAGCCGCTCCGACCGCAAACCGTTTTCGCCGTCGGTGGCGGCTCTCGAACCGTCGAGGCGGGAAAATTCACGCCGCAAAGTATATTGGGTAGGTGTTTGTGGTCGAGGGAGAGACCAGATTAGGAGCCGACGGCAGATGATTTGAAAGGCGGTCGGCTTGAATATAAAGAGGCCACTTTATAGCGGGGGACGGGTTTTCGCAAAAACCGCCATCGACTTGGGGCTCACACACAGTTCGATCAATTTTGCGCGAAAGGTGGCAGGAAAAGGGAACGACGAGCGAAATGAATGCTTACGCGGAGTGGTTAGCGATCGGCGAATTACGAAAGGGAAATTGGAAAAGGGCGAGATGGAAGTTTTATAATACAATCTCCTCGACGTCCCGTGTGGTTGATGAAACCGGGTTGCTTATCCAATTGTAGAGCTAGTCCATCGTTATCACACGCCTTAAGCGTATCGGCGACATCAAGAGCTATCTATCCCCATTGCTAAATTATTTTACATGTATTATTTCATATAAATCCTATACGGCTGAAACAAGAATGCAGACCAAAAATAAGACTTCTGAAATTAACTGAAATACAAATTGTAAGAAAAATGTCAGGGTACACTTTTTGGATAGAATAAGAATTGAGAACAGCAGCAAGAACTGCAGTGTGGAGAATATCAACGATTTGGTAAACGGACTGAGACAGAAATGGATTGGTTACATAGTTATATTGGAAGACGAAAGAATAATTATGATTGCATTAGCTTCTAGGAGGAAGGAGAGGTGTGGGTAGACCAAGGAAAGAGGTGTTGGAACAATTAAGAGAGGGAATAATCCCATGATGTATTGAAGGAAAAAGGTGCAAGTTTATGAAGGAGAAGAAGAAATATGAATTCTTTTTCGCCGTCTTGAGGTGGCAAACTACAAATAAACTACGACCTATTTAACTATATCTCATATAACAGTATACTTGGACTAATGGTTTCAACTACCATCAGGTTACGTGGTACTGTCTAACCAAATTCTTGGTGCCTAAGGTAAAATTTTCCGAAAACTGAAAAAAAGTTTACGAAATGAGTAGTAAAAATGTTAGTACATTCTTACTGGTTTTCCAAAAAGCTGGGCTGCTGACGTTTCGATGGCCGACTCTGCCATCGTCAACAGGGAGCGGAGTTTATATGAAGTCAGAGATGACCTGGTGGAAAACCAGTTAGGATTTCACTCAGACACACCACGAAACAATGTATTTTCAAGACGATCTACTATACTTACCGAGGGTGAGCATAAAAGGCAACCATTGTAGATGACTTCCTCGGGCTATTGTGCACACTCCCATCATTGGTTTTATTTTCTCCTTTCTTTTTTATTTTCGAGTTAAACCTAATGTGGACCGCGACAAACAATTATTTTTCTCGGTTGTCTTTCTCTTTTCCTCCCAAACTTTCTTTATTCCTTCGCTGTGGTTCCTCTTCTTTTCTTCCGACCACGTGTTTTTGGCCATTTTACTTTGTTTCTCCACTTTTTCTAAAGATCTTCTTTTTTCATCTTCCCCCGAGTACCATTCTGGACCGAGGATATTCCTTAAGATTTTGATTATAACATTCCAGGTATTCAATTGTTTCATAAGAGATCTTACGTCCTGATTTTTCTGCGTTTCTACATTTTGTCTATTGCTAAAGCCACACAGCCTTTTTCGGTGAATACATGTTTTTATCTCTGATTTCAGCTGCCAGTTAAAATTCGTGAATGCGTGGTGAGAGTAAAAGAAATCGACACTATTAAAAAACTACGCTGAACTTTTCTCGCTAGAGGCACATTGGAGAACTCTTTTTCATGACTAGTGTCGTAGCATCTTCTTAGGCTTTTCTTTGCACATGAAATATTCCTCCTTTCAAACTCCGTTTTCGGAAAAAGGAAAAAGTCGTAGGGGGTGATACCTGGGGAGCTAGATGGCTACCCGGCCCGGGAATTGTAGTGCTTGGTCAAAAACTGATAAAAAAAACATAAAATGAATGGCAGATGCGTTGCCATGATAGAGAATCCACTCTCTGGACTCATTTAATTCTGACCAATTCAGACATGGCGTACATCGTGACAAATTGCTAATTTTGACTTCAATCTTCTGCACTACTTTATAGAGGAGAAAAAATTCGGAGAAAGGAGAGTTTATCTGGCACTAAGTAAGGTAAACTAAACCAATATCTAATTGTAATAATTCAATTTTTCACCATGACTACTAAAACTCAAATGCAAAAAATGAAGTACACCATTCAAACATTTTGGCAGAGACGAGATGAAGAAGACGACCGTTTTGCCATTCTCCTAGTTTTTCGTGTTTTCCTTCACTCTTTCGACCGTAGAAGCTAAACTTTAAATTTAAACACTTTTCAATGAATGCATTTTGTAGTCAAATAAACAAGAAGTAAAACGATGCTATGGAGTAAAATGACTCTATGGAGCCCCGGCGAAATTTCATACAAGTGCTTAAAGTCCAGCGTTCTACCTTTTTTGCGCTCATAGTAGTTTCATCGCGGACACTAGAAGTCACGAGTGATAATTAATAAAGAAATAACAATACCACATCAATTAACTTTGCTGGGCATATTAATCCAGACTTCCGGTTTCATTAATCTCAAAATCAGTGATTTAAAACAAAGTTCAGAGCAGTATAAAAATACTTATTTCAAGTTCGCTCCATTCATAGTGTCAAGGTCTTCTAGCTCCATTATTACTCAAGGATAGTTTTCTATCGTACATTTTTTCTAGCATTACAAAATGATAGACAGGCAATGCTCATTTACCAGCGGTATATTATGATTGCAATTTTACTTATTCAATGACAGTTTGAACCGTATCTTTTACCAGGACATTAGTTAGTATTGCGGTTAAATGCTGAGCTCAGGAGGCTCCAACATATCGGAAAGAACCCTGCCTGCTTTAAAAATTTGTTAGTCCAATATTCAAAGATTAAGAATTTTATAACGTGGAATAATGTCACACAAAGGAGGGCGTTATCAGTACAAAGAAAAAAAAATGATTAATTAGCACTTCTCATAGATTAACGCACGGTGATGGAGCAAAACGCAACGAACACCGACCGCTGAGGCAACATTAAGAAACCTGCATGAACACTAAGCCACCAATCCAAAACTACAAATTCATCCGCCCATTAGGAGATCGGAGGGGGGGGGAAGGATAAAGAAAGAAAAACAAAGGGATAGACACGCTTTAAAAAAAATGTCGGGAAACAAAAGAGGAGCGCGGAACGGAACCCTTGATTTCCTTCGCTGGAAGACCTCCCCCTCCCTATTCCCCGCACCCCAGCTTCCTATTGTCTTTCAGAGGAGTGCGGCCGGGTGAATCACTCCTCCCCGGACGAAACACACCCCCTTCCCCACATACATATAGAGGAGACCCCGATTCCATGAAACGGCCCGACGCAAGAGTCAAGTCAGTCGCCCACGCCAAACCATCCGAAGCACTGACGGACAAACTCGCATATAGGAGCGCGCACTCCGCGGCGCGATTGCAGGCGTTCCCTTATCATTCAGAAAAGGGGATTGGAACGGATTTCTTTCCAGTCGTTCGTCTCGCGTGATTAATTACTCCGCCTCCTCCTCCCCCGTGCACAGGTAACCCTTTCGGACGTCTTTTTAATGGACCCTCCACCCTCCCCTTCACCCCTCTAAGCCGAACGACCGCGTTTCCTTATATGGGATCGCAAACAAATCCAGCCCAACACCATCCACCACTCACCTCAAACCACCATCAAGGTTCACTCCCCCACTTTTCTCCTTTGCTTTGCCTCACACCCGCGCCTTCTTATTTCCTCACCTCCGTTTTTATTACCTATTTCTTCTCTCTCTCCCTCCTTCTCACATTTACTCCCCCATCCACCACAACTGCTTCAATCACCCACCTCCCCCTTATTATTTTCACCATCTCGACGAGTTGTTCTCACGAGCCGTTTTACACCTGTCTTCCCCTTTGTTCTTCTTGCTCCTCCACGACCCTACTTCCAGTCCTAATAGCAACACTCATCTCCTCCTCCTCATACTCCCCATAAGGGAATGATTCTTTACAATACTCGAAGGGTGAAAGTTTTGCGTGTGAACTCAATTCTTAAGCATATTTTGGTAAAATATATGGTGGACAGTCACAAAATCTTTAGGAGGAACTTATCTGCTGTAATCGAATTTATCTACGTTACACTGAACTCACTTTGGTTTCTACCCATGCTCAATTTCATATAATTTTTCCATGACCCTTAGTGTTCAAAGAGTTGTCAATCTGGCAAAGTTTTTCCAGAGATACTTCACTTGAGTCAATCTTAAGTTTTTGAACATATAGTTAATAACGTTTTGAAGCCTTGTAGTTTCGACAGAATAACTTTTACACCTGTGTTTCCCTTTGTTCTTTCTTCTCTCCGACCCTTCCTTCAGCCCCCACAACAAAATTCCATCTCCTCCCTCTCCCCATGCTCCAAGCCCCTTCCTAGCTACGGCTTTGCCTCTTTCCACACCATCCGAGTCCCATTCCTTTTGTCATCGTTAACCACCTAGTTGAAACGCGTTAATAATATTCCAGTGTTTTCATCCGTATGAATGAACTTTACGGTTTGCCCGCCCTCATCTTGTCTTGGGTGCTAATGGTCTGACCCGAAGGATGACGTGTCGTTCAGAAAGCGATAAATCAATCGAAGTTGGAGAACGAGACGCTCGGTTCTGGTTCTTCTCTCTCCCCCCCCCTCCCCCAGTAAAACTCTCCTCTTCAAGACCACCCTCGCCTCACGTTTACACCTCTTCTTATAATCCAACCTCTTTATCCACCTTTGTTTCTCGCATCCTCACCCCTGAGAGTTGCAATCCCTTCAGTCCACCGAGATGCAAGCCCCATCCAAAACGACATCCTCTTTGGAAATTTACGGCACCAAACGAAGTCGGAGACGAAATTCGGGCATGGACATCAACGGAAAATGGTAGCTTTAAAAAATTGAATTATTTGCGATGTCGGGTTTTATTAATATTTCATTTAGGCCCGGTGTTTATACAATATGGTTAACATTAAACGCAAAATGACGTAGCCTCTTCGTTAGCCTAGTATTAACTGATAGTTTAGGTTACGTTTGTTACATCAGACTGTTGGTTAGTTGAAGTGAACGCTATCGATGGAAGAACCAATTTATCTTCTGTGTTAAAGCCGAAAATATTTAAGTAGAGATTATGATACCAGCCCCTAAGAGCTATGTACCGTTTAGGTAGGTTTCAATGAGCATATACACATTTTCTCCACTTTTTTATCCTCCAATTCCTCATATCCATTAACCTGTACTCATTCCAACTCCCATCTAAAACACCAATTAATTATCACTTTCGTCCCCCTTCCCTGCTCACCGAGTATAAAATACATACGCTTCTCTTCAATTGCTGCCTTGAGCATCCCTCAAAATCTACTTTCAGTATCCCGTTGCCCCTAATGAAGTGATCCACCTACTCCGCCCATAAATTGCCTCCAGCAACCTTATTTTTTCACCGAACATACACTTATTCTTTTCTTTTCATAACCCTTCATCTAGCTTTTTCTACCCATCTACAAACCGATATCTTATACGTGTCTACTCTATTCTCACCCTTACTAGTCCATATTATCCATAAGGTCATCTCCGTTCTCATTAGACATAGGGGAATAATATGTAATGCGCGCTAAACTATACGATTCGCTATTTAATAGTTGTATGATGTCAGCGTTAAGTTTCATGCCAGCAAGACGAGAATTCAAGATATTCTTGAAATTTTTTTAATATTGCGGGGAAATTGGGTTATTAATCGCTTCTGAAATAAATGAGGCCGCGAAAACCATTTTAGGACAGTCTAGCATAATAAGCAACAAAGGTGTGATAGAAAGATAGATAGAAAGGTAGTTGCATTACATGTTCCGTTACACTGAAACCACAATTATTTTGTGTTGCAACTACAACATCTTTTACTGAATTCCAAGATAACATGGGCGGAGCAAGAACTTATACTCTTACATAAAGACGGAAAAATGAAATTCTACAAAATGCAACCACCTGTAAGTTGGTGAAAGGGTAATAATGAGGTAATATTAGGAAGAAAGTTGAATTAGAGAGGTAGAGCGCTAGATCTGAAATCTATTTATCTATTACAGCGTTATATCTGGACAACCACTCAATAATTAAGCTTTGTCGTTTAAATGTTCAACCAAGTCACAAATTAGGCACTTTCCTGTTTCGCAAGGTTTTTATACAGTTACATGTTACGAAATGCATATGTAGTCGGGATATTCATTAATCAAACGCTAAATGAAATACGCCGAATATCGAGATGTATTCTGAAATTTCTATTACATGAGCTAGCTATCAAAATTGTTCAACGAAACAATGAATGAATTAGGGAAAGATCATCAGCAAAAACATTTTTCAAAAGGTCATAGACAAGAATGTTTTGCTCATCATTACTAAGAACAAAACATCTATCGCGACAAAAGTTTAGCAAATGAAGTATTCGTACCCTTCAACAGAAGTTATTCCAGAATAACCTGATTCTTCATGGATGATAACAAATGCCAGTGACCTCTAAAGAATATTATACAGCTCCCTGGCATACCAGCCATTTGATATTCTAAATTATCTGGGCGCTGTCCTCCCCATTTCCACTATTTTTTCCCACAGCTCTTAAATTCGTGGACTTTCATGCAACCCTTCAAATGAGACGATCTACCCATGCAGAAAAAACTCTTGGGTTTACTTACCGAGAAATGTCCATCGAAAATCTTCATCTCGACACATGACCCGACGGTTGGGAAATTAGTTAATCACAGGTCGGCGTGAACCGGATTACGCCATGCGAGCAGTTGACAGACTTCCAAATAGCCCCACATTTAACGGATGAAGTGACTAGATCCACGGAGCAATCTCATGAAGGGTACGCAGTATCCTTCTGCTCACACGTGTACATAGGAACAAACATAGAAACAAGCACTTTATATCAACTGGCCATGAATGCATACCTACTATTTTCAAAAACAAACTGAAAAACATTCCATGCATATTAACATTCTTTCCTGAGACTTATGTATATTGTTGTCTCTATACGTCGAGTCATATTGTATAATATTTTAGGGTACATACATTAAAATATTTTGTGACGATTAAAACGTTTAATACAGTTTACAAACATGTTATGCATTACTTTGTGATAAATCCTATAAAATAAATGTATATTGCATATAAAATATTTTAGGCTAATATTTACTGGATTGCCATAGCAAAAGACATAATAAGTGAGCGGGATAACAAGAGAAATAAGATAAAAATAGCAATTTGGAGATATAGATACTTTAAATAAAATGTTTTAAAAATGATGCGATTAGAATAAATCATGAAAACAGTCTCCGAAAAAAACGTTGATTTTCAAATTTCACTAATGGGTGCTCAACAGAAAGTCTCGTTTTAGAAATGCCAAAAAAAGCCGCCATTTTTAACTTTATAGTCGGTTTAAAGATAAATAATCATGGTTTTTACTTAATATTGGTGAAAAGCATGTCAATGTGCATGAGCCTGTCATGTTTCAAGGTCGTATCCCCACCAGTAGAGGCGTGAAGGAAAGAAACATGTGATAGTTTTACCAAAATTCGACTTCGGCACCATGCTACCAGAGTACCTTCTTGCTTCATATCTTTTGAACGGTAAGTCGGATCTGGAATCTGATGACACATTATATTGGAAGATTAAATATTCTAAAAGATTTGACCAACCCTATTATTATGTGCTGCTTAATTTTCCCACCAGAGGTCCTCAAACACGAAATTTAGTAAATCATTTCCCAGTTTTCCACTGTACCTTCCAAAGAGACAGAAAAAAACAAAAAGCACCAAGTTGTAGGTAACGATGAGATCTAAATGCCTGGGAAAAATATTATATTTTATTATTTATAAATTATAAAATATTATAATAAATAAACGTTTATTTTATAATATATTTCCGTTCGATATATAACATATTAACATACGTCATTTCATCCTCGTCTTCAAAGTACCTGGCCTGTCATCTCTGTGAATTGGTTGAGTCCTCTCTTTCCTTTGATTCTTTTGTTCAAATTGCATTCCCGTCATTGATTCCCTAAGTTCCTATAAATCCTCTCCTTAATTTGATTCCTTTCGGTCCTTCGAATCCTTTCGGTCCTTAGTTCCTATGAACCCTTTCCTTGATTTGATTCCTTTAAGTCCTTCGAATCCTTTCGGTCCTTCGTTCTTATGAATCCTTTCCTTTATTTGATTCCTTTCGGTCTTTCGAATCCTTTCGGTCCATTCGTTCCCTTGGAAAAATGAAAGGGTTCCAATGGAACGAATCGTTCCGAAATGGCCCATCAACACTGTAAACTACACTACTCTGCTAGAAAAAAACATCCAAGGTAGATGATAGTTTCGGACCTTATTAGGTGGAATTACTTGATATCAGGGATAGAAAAATTAACACTGCAATTCCGCATAGTAATAGATTTATTGACACGATCGGTTTCGCCACAGAGCAACATCCTTAGGCATTCTTCACTTCAAACCTGAAGATGCTGCTCTGCGGCGAAACTGGTCGAGTCAGTAAATCTATTACTATGTGGAATTGCAGTGTTAATTTTTCTATCCCTTACACCCTAGGTATCGAAAATAAAAAAGCTACATTTACCAATAAACAAACTGAACAAAAACTATGGGCCTCGGATTTCCGAAGTGGTGATTGCATACAACTACGAGAATATGTTAGCTCTGGCACGTATTTAAGACCTAAAGATAGCTTTGGTGATCCCTATTCGTACCTTGCACTCGGGTCCACACCTATCCTTAAGGTCTTCAAAGCCTATTGTAATGTGGACAAATGAGAAAACGTAGTGAACTCCACAGATAATTTTATTAAGACGACCTAGGTTTCGACACGTTGTGTCATCTTCAGGTTGAAGATGACACAACCTACCTGAAGATGACACAACGTGTCGAAACCTAGGTCGTGTTAATAAAATTATCTGTGGAGTTCACTACGTTTTCTCATTTGTCCATAGTGGAAAACTTCCACCATATCTCGCCGGAATTCATATCCCCTATTGTAATGAATTAACAAACATTTCAGGGTAAAACCAGCTAATAACTAACGTTTTTTTTAACGGTTTAACGTAATTTCTTCGTTAAGGGGTAATGCAGCTACGAGAATCGAAATAACAACAGTGAAGATAAAATCCGAGTCATTTCACTGTCTTCCAATGCATTTCACAAAGAATTTTTTTCTTGTTCAAGATATTTTTTCCACTTATTTCGAAAAAGTAATGTTTTTCTAAACCATTCCAGCCCATTACTACTTTATAAAGTTTTATTTTTTAAGTCACGTATCAGATAGATTATCTCTGGGATTACAGATGTGAAGTCCGTTTCTCGATACACTGGACCATTTTCGAGAAAAAAAGGGTGAATCAAGAGTGGCCATTTGGGAATCGATTTCTGGTGGAGGCGCACTAAAGATTGTCGGAACGATATCTACGAGAGTAAAATTTTTAAGCGATTAAGCATATTAAAAAAAAATTTAATTATGTTTTATGCTCCTTAATTATGTCTTAAGTTCACTATACTAGTATTTGTATTGTATACTACTTGTTATATTTTTTTTTAAATTATCACTAATAAGCACAGCATAGACCCTTCAGAATCACTTTCAGATCGGGATCATCTTTTGAGAGCGCTGGCCGTTAAGTAGGAGGAGAAATATTTTAATTCACTTTCATTCCTATTCCCTCCTAGATAGTCTAGAGTTGTTTCGCAACAAAATTGAAGCGCTATTAAGAATATGTCAGCTACGATCGCTATGATGAAAATTTTCAGCTTCACCATTTTCACGATTTACATGTTCTCAAGTACAAAACTGACCTCGTTAGAATAAACTTTCTCCTGCAATTTATTTTACATTTTGCTATTGATTCAAATTTTCTGCCATCTCCATTATAAATCTAGTTGCTCAAAGTTTCCAAGGGTAATAATTTGATAATTCATATATGTTAAGACATTCATCACGTATATAAACGCTGAGATGAAGATTAACCTGAAGGAAAAACTAAACTTACCAATAGTGAAGTTTCACGAGCTTGCTCACGCAAAGGAATAATATCATGCGAGCAGCATCAACACGGGACCTTCAGAACTGCTTTTAGAACGGGATGAACTTTTGGAGTGCCAGCCGAGAGAGAGAGAGAGAAAGAAAAAAAATTCCAGGACGCGTCATCAGAAACTGGCGACCAGAAATGTTACAATGTATTTTAAAACGCCGCGGCAGCTCTTTGAGGCAAATGGCCAACAGAGGGAGAGCTAACAGCAGCAGAAGCGTGGTGCAAGCAGATTTACCGTTTTACGCTCGAAATGGGTTACTCGATCTCGCCGAAAGGAGGCACCCGTGTCCCGCACCCAACCTGAAGAGAAGGAGAAAACAGAGAGGAAACTGTTGTGGAAACGGCTTTGCGGTGAGTAGGCAGGTATTTCGCAACTTGACCATTTTAGTAAACCGCTCTAAAAACAATTGCCTTCCCCGCATGGAGTAAAGACGTGGTTTGTGGCGACACGCTTGCTCTCAAAAGCGATTCCCGGAACCGTGGAATGTACTCGACTACGACTAACAACAGCCTTGCTACGCTGAACCGCTCTGCTCTAAGGAAGAGGACGTGGGCGTCGAAAAAAATATTAAAAATCAAAATAAATATTTTCATGCGCTCAGAACAACACATTTCCATCTCCATTCCATCTCAGGAAGGCAAAATAAAATACAGATATCAGTTCAATCAAGTACGATGAAGACGTTAACTGCTTCTAATTACCTGGAGATGGAAGAGATTCGACACACAAAAGATATCAGAAGATGCCCGAAAATTGAGTTTAAACGCAAGTCATTAATTGGCGCATCCTTCGACGGCTCTATGGTTTGTTAATTACACTACCCTGTGGCTGGTTACCAGTTAAAACGATCCTTTCATATTTTCGACACATTCCAGATTCTAATCATCATTTGGGATGTTCACCACGTATATCAGTCCGTTGCTATTGGTGACGCTTCAATGACAGATTTCCCCTTTCCATTTTCTGGACTGAAAAAGCCCATACTCAGTTGTTCCTTTCTTGTAATATTTTGAAAACAATTTTGACAGGGAAACAATACTGAGGCATTGAGGACTAAATAATGAGATATGGAACACTTGCTCATTTAAAAAACTGACTTTCAAACAAGAAATATTTCCACTTTCATAAACCAAGCTTCTTCTACGCCTTATCATTGCCTCTAAATGTAGTATTCTCAATTCAGTTTCAAATTTTGATTGAGAATAAGGAACAGTTGGAATAATTAAACAGGGACAGTAATAAAATGATTTTAAAAGCTCACACGAGCCAGTAAGTGTACACAATCAAACAGTTTCTATTTTGATTTGCTATTAATAGGCAATGTTTTAATGTAAATGTTTTAATTGGTAAATTGAATTCGATGGCGTCCATGTTTGACAATCTTTGGAACGCAAATGTAATAGGAAACTTCTCCTACTTCTTTATCTCATTTCCCAACTGTAAAAAATATCCCTAATTCCGTGTTTTATGCACATCAAACTCCTTAACTCCTATAAATATCCTTCCATTAGCATCTTGATTGAATTTTGAAGATTAAAGACTTTTCAGTATCTATTATTACTTATTAAGAAAAGATTCTTAATGCAGGACTGAAAGTATTTTAAGCGAACCGGATGTCAGGTCTGTCAAAAATGTTAGAAATTCACAACCAGTACTTAGCTTATACATATATACTGTAATTAGGCCATGGTTGAGACAGTGTTTGCATAGAATTTCCCATTATTGCACCAATGCTCACTTTTCCATTCTCATTGTGGCGTTAATAAACAAAATTTTTCGGATCACTAGAATCCCTTACAATCCTTTTAATTAGCAGTCCTGTTACGTGAAGAAATATTTTTGAAAGGTAAGAAGCTTGGTGAGGAAATCATCAGCAAGGAGCAATAGGTATCACACAAAATTCTCGAAATAATTAATGGTTGATATTCTATCTATAATGGCTTTATACGTATTTTTAATGAATAAAATAAACATTTTAATAAGTAAGGTTGAAAAATCTACAACAATCTACAATAATACAAGTACGAAATCCTAAGCGCAAAATAGAATTATCTTCAATTTGGATTTTTCTAAAATCGTTGTTGTCCCAAATTCAAGAAAAGCTTGCGAAAAATTTGTACGGGGCAACACGGAGCGGATCTTTATGAGAAAGAAAATGATTTAGATTGGAATGTACACGCAACAATTACAATCATTACTTATATATTAAAGTAGCAGTTAGCAATTTGAATATACAATTCATCAATCAATTTTATGATCCTAATCCCAATGCTTTCCACGAAATTTCAGTTCCTCTTGGATATCCCAAGGGCGATCGCTCAACAAGTTCCATAAGTTTTCATTTACACCAATTAGTTGGAAATCACAACACCTCGTCCGGAATAACTGTATTATGTCACTTCAATCTGATACTGCCTGAAAAGCCGCGTGGCATTAAAATTCATCTCGTACGCCATCCATCGCCGGGGAATAAAATATTCCCAGGAAGGAAGTGGAAAGATGCCAAAGGGATATTTGGGCATCGACATCAGTATTCGAACTGCTCGATTTCTGGGGCCATAAAAACCAGCTTACTCATGGCAACTGTTCTCAAAATAAATTAACCAAAACCCGATAATGTGTGGGAAAGTTCGAACCTAAATTCATTCCTAGAATCATATAGCTCAGCGCAAAGGAGTTCAATCCCTTTGGCAATGACTTCACTCGCTCCGTCCCGCAGAGAACAGAGTCACGAAACCGTGCTGAATGGAATATTAACACTTTTCCTTTTACAGTCTCCCTTTCGCACCTAAACCGTGGATGATGGGAGTAGAAAACCAAAGTATAGGAAATGGTGCACGCTCCTGAATCCTTCACGAATTCAGTGCATGGTTTGGCCATAAAAGTTTAAACGTATCGAAGCATGTCATGGTTCTATGTTGAAATCCGTGAATAACACTAAAAGAATTTCGTGAGCAAGTTTCTACTGTAGGCACAGAGTGCATGTGAAAACCCGCAAGGAACGAACACTTATATTACTTCTAATGCCAACCAATACGTCAATCTCCTATTCATTTTAAAATAAAATCACTTGGTAAATTTCCGAAATTAGTTTTACATATATTACCTATCATTTATATTGTACTACTGCAAATTTCCACCCTTATATTATGCATAATACCAATACATTTAAAAAAATATATTTTATTAAATATTTAATGTACTTAAAATACATTATATTATTATATATCTATACGCTAAAAGCGTGAACATTTACCGAGGGATTTGATTTCAAAATGAATATCCATAGTTTCCACAGAGTGACGCCTGATAATACCGTTTCGTATGCCTGTCTCATATCAATTAATGAATTATCACTTTACCTAGAATTAATCAATACACCCTCTGCCTCTCAATTAATTTTAAACTATATGTTATGTCATTTTTCATTCAAACCGAGTGAAATATTCTTTTGTCACTTCTTTAGGTTAACACCTGAATGGCTTCATTAACCTTAAAAAACAAGAATTTTAGTGATGGGGCTATTGAAGTTTCCCATGAATGTGAAATTCTTAACAATACTAGGAGTATGCAAGTTTTAGGTGTGAACTTAATTATTATGTCTTATTAAATAAAAAACACGTAAGCAAAGGCACAATTTCTGCAGTGTTCTTCTGTAGTGTACAATCAATGACGCTAGTTCTGACTCAGATGCCAATTATTTATTTCACTTACGCCTCACTCATTTTTCCGCTGTAAATAGAACCTGTGTGTGTGTGTACCTTTCAAAAGCGAAAGAATAGTCAAGCCTAAAGAACTGACTGCAATCTAACACACCCTCGCAATGCGTAGCATAGCTTGGCTTTTATTCAATCTCAAAAGCATTTTTTATACATAATATCATGTTTTCCATCAGCCGTAATATTGATAGAGTAATCAAAGGGGCAAATTTATACCTTGATAAGCATTTTCCAAGAAGCTATATGAAACTGGTATAATGGGCACCTTATTAAATTTATTAAGATCTTACTTATATCAAAGAAAGCAATATGTAATATCTAATAAGATTACTTCCGATGAATACATTGTTACTTCGGAAGTTACAAAGGATCCAATTAGGACCTCTACTGTTTTTTATTCTTGTAAATGATCGGTCGCACCCGATCAAAATCACAATATGTCTATGCATACGGATGGCATTAAGGTATTTAGGAAGGTAAATAATCTGAGTAATGCATCGTTGCTTCAAGAGGATCCAGATAGTTAGGTGTCATGGTCTATTACAAATCGCTTGTACTTTAATTAGGAGAAATTTATTTCTAAGGCATACTCAAAGTAATATTACCGTATTAAGTATACATATAACATGCAATGTGATAATATAAGTAAGTTTATGAAGTAAAAGACCTGGGTGTGATATTTGATACAAGTATGTCATTTGTACCTCACATTTTGAATATAGTATTGGCAGCAAGTAAAGCTTCGGGTTTTGTTTATAGATTGTCAAAATCTTCTTTTATATAAAAATTAATGTTATTCTGTTCGAGTCTTATGCACTCCAATACAATTCATCCGATTGCAATGAAACTTTGGTGAGTTGTTTTGGGCGTGCCCACAAAGGTTTGTGAATTATAAACATGGCAAATTTTGGGGTAGTTTTTACCCCAATATTGTTAAAATTAACTTCCATAAGAAAAGCATTGAATTCGGTACAGGCGTTTCTTTATTTGCTTTTTAAAATGATTTGTACTCAAGATTGGATGGCAATCTTAATCATAGAACGCATAAAAGAATGCTGCATTTAATTATTTCATTCAATTTTATTAGATGCTTCGTTTTTTTCCAAGTTCTGCGTTTTTATCTCTAAATTCGTCAATTTTTATTCCTTTTCAACAATAGAAATTTCCTTGGCAACCAGGCGTAAATGTCTATTTAATAGCGATTTAATGGATGACTTTAAAGGTTCAGTGACTAAGTTTATAGTTGTAGTCAAACGACTACAGTTCCCCGTTCGCCTTGCCTTCTCAATGACCATCAACAAGGCACAAGGTCAATCGCTTCATGTGTGTGGATTAAATCTGGAAAATCCATGCTTTTAATATGGTCAATCATATGTTCCATGCTCACGAGTGGGAAAGCCGAAAAATTGTTTTTGCAGAGGGCAGTAAGACCAAAAATATTTTATATCCCAAATCACTTGAATAAATTTTTCCAACTTTAATTTTCTCCACCAAAAAGCATTGTCTTTTAATTTTTATGTAAATGTTAATGTGTCTGCTTTGTACACGTGTGCCTACTTAGAAAGAAAAAGAGGCACCTCAACGCATGCCGGGCACATACATTACTTTATAATATCAAGTAAAACTTTAAACGTCTTATTTTACTCTTATATTAGAAGTAGTTACCATATTTGTAAGTAGTTTGGACTTCATTTTTCAAAAAAAATACATCAAAGAGATCGATACAGTCCAAAATAAATTCGTCAGAAATTTACATTTATTTTTCGTGTTTACACATTGTATGAGAGTTACATATCCTATGAAAGTTAACTGAAGATGCTCGATTTTCAAAGTCTGAAACAGAGATATCAGCTTAAAGATATTTTAAGCAAACATGATATTATGAATTATGGTAAAAATCAGTTTTGTCTAAATGATATCAATTTTTATGCCCATAAGGTTTGTTTGAGACCAAAGTGTTTCTTTTATCCTTAGCATATCAATAATGAGTATATAAATAACTCAGATTTTAATAGAAAATGTGCCATATTAAAAAATATTGTAGTGTAATTGGCCTGTTACAACTTACAACAATATTTAGTCAATTGGTATGTGATGATAATCACCTGTGACTCTGTATCCATTTATGTATGCAGATATCCTATACATTTTTTTCCATGTAATTATATGGTTGTGCCACAATTAAACTTAATAATTAAATAGGCACCAAAACTGCATCATTTAGAGTCGAGTTTAGAAACATATAACTCCTGAAGACGCATTTAGTACGTTTCCACGCAGTGCTGATCGCGCCGAAGGCGCGTAGATTATACCGTTCCGATGAGTGCGAGACAGACTCACCCCTACTGGTCAATTGACAAGTGGCGCACTTGACACGAGAAGAGTGTAATTTCGCGTTTGTGTGAAAGAGGACACTTAATAACTAAGTGATATTGTGAATACACGTCAGAAAATATGAATTACAGGCTAAGAGATTACATGATATGACAATGAACAATATGCATATAGGGCAGCCTCACAACAAAACAAAACAAGAGGGTGAGGCATGCAACTATAAAGAAGACCAATAATTTGTCATTACGTTATTTTTATTTTATAGCATATGTAGGTGTAGATTATTTTATATTTTTCTCTTTAGTTTTTTAGCATATCTTTAGATTTATTTGTTATATGTTTTCTTTTTGTATAAATACTAGTATATTTTAGAAGTTAATACATGTATTGTTTTTGTATTGCCACTCAAATCGGCATATTGGAATTGCGGCGCTTAGGCCAAAAAGAGAATGCAGTCTCTTGGAGAGAAGTTTATGATTCTTTATATAAGTCTTTATATGACTTTTTAATCCATTATAGCATTGGAGTCAATTGCTGGGTATTTTATAAAGCCCTTGTCTATGGTAAATTTTTTCACAAATTTATTCATGAAATCCATTTTCATGAAACATCATCGTGTTTGCCTAGATATCAGAAAAGCAGAAAAATTCAAGAACTGCTGATTGGCAGAGGGCTTAAAAGAGAGTTAGTTTGTGCTGACATCTATAGTGTTTAATCGATTCAAAAAGAACAAAAAACGAATGTTTTTCTGAGTCTTCAAGCCTAGTCACAGGAATTTCATGAAAATAATTATAGCCTTAGATGTCTAAAGAAAAAATGCAATGAGCAAACATACTCGCTCAGGATTATGTCCATAAGAACGGAAGGCACCCTGTGTCACACTTGACCAGTCTACTCCCAGCCTTCCATGTTTTTCCATTCATCTACTCGTTTTATCTCGAGGGATACACTAAAGGAGACATCTCCGAGATAAATAAATTATTCCTCAGCACAGTCGCCATTCCCTTTGGCTCCGTAATACCAACAACTCCCGCCGCTGACCGGAGCGGCTCGGGGCGTTCCTCATTCCCGAAGTGCACTTGAGCCTCCCTTGACTCCTTATCCCGCCTCCTCCGACACCTTTCACCTCCCAGCTTCACCTGCTCTTCCCGGCCTCCTCTGGCCTTTGCTTCCACCGCTGAGGTTGTATACGGTCCGTGCCCTCCCTTCCACCTCTTGAGGGTCGTCGAGTCGACCCCACGGATGACCTCCCGATCCGCAACTGCCAACTGCCTTCACCTCGGAAAAACAAGCGAGTCGGCTCTCCGTACGGAGTCTTAGGGAAAGGACATAACGTCACAATGTTCCTGCTTAACCCTTTCACTCCCACGGCATTTGCCTTTTTCATTCTATGTGAAAGCTTGTGCCTAATTTTTCGGAAATGCAAATTATTTAAATAAATATTTTATTTTGTCTACTTTTTCAACTGATAATCTTCGTAAATTTTTTTATATTCCCATAGTAAAATGCTGTTAAAATTAAAAAATTAACACGAGACAAACTTTTATAAAACAACTTTTTTAATAAGCCGATATATCGTTACTATTGGGTGTTTCAAGGCGACGCGACTTGAGGACGCCAATACTTCGGCACCTTGAGCTTCTGAGGGATAACTGCGCCTTCGTGCAGTATATATATGATATAATATATTTTTAATAAAGTTCAGAGACGAAAAAAATATGTAAAGCTATTAGGCTTTGCTGGGTGAAATGGAACACAAAATAGGACAAACGCATATAATTTTAAAATTTTCGACCATCACTAATCCTGGCTAAGGAAGGACTGAGAGCAGTTGCTTTCTTGACGAAGGTCAGGAATTGTGGTGGTATTAAATATAAATGCCTTATTCGTGACTCATTTTTTGTGTCCTTTTTCACCCCGCTTCACCTTGTGACGATACATAATATTTATTTATGTAATAAATCACAGAAATTACAACAATGATTTTACCTCAAAATTAAGTTTCACTTTACATTAGATTAAAAAAATAAACTGATATCTATTAAACTACAAAAGTAAAATCACACGTGATACATGTAGCAAATTTTTAATTGGCCGTGTCATGCTATTACTTAATATTTATTTTTATCCCTAGTTTTCACAAAAAAACCGAATGGGTTGTCATATCTGATTAATCAGCTTTTTTGCTGCTTAGAAAAGTTGAAAAACGTTTATAGCGATATCATAAGGTAAAGAAAAAAAATAATTTGGGCCTTATATTCATAAACAAACGCTTTAACTTAGAGATATATTATGATTTATGGAGTGGAGTGGAGTAACCTGTTATATTTCTTAATGCTAATTATAACTCCAACACCCGTCACCACACAAAGCAAGCGGGCCAATTTCCTTCACAGCTTTAGAGGATGTTACGTTCTCGTTGTAAGTGAATCGCATCCATACTATTAAAAGAAAGAAACATAAAAAAAACGCTACCTAAACAAACAATATATATTAACTGTCGCAAAAGGCAATCATTTGGGGGGTTTAAAAAACTTTTTATCATAATAAAAGAGAGAGGGATACTCAGGAACGGTAAGCACGAAACATATTTTAAAATATAGGTTATAAATGGACATTCAAGACGCTAACCTTATTTTGTGGCCGTTAGATTTAAACTGATTTTTATCCGTAACGGATAATAGTTTTTTATTCTATATTGTCGTGCGCATCCTTAGTATACCATATATTGAGCTCGCGTCCACCCGCCATGAAAGTTAGATTTCTAAGTTGGTCTCCTCCAGTACTCGGACAAACTTCTTACTGCAATCTAGACTGCTTCTGCGCCCACCCCACACGAATGGGTTCATATCCCGCCGAGCTGATTTCCTTGAGGGAGCGTCCCGAAATGTTATTGAACGACAGACAAGGTTATCTCCCGGATTCTCGGTGAGCACGCCCGCTGCTTCCCTGCTGCCTCTTCGAACTCGTTCACGTCATCCAGAAGTAATACGCGAGGCATTTAACGGCGGTAGGCACATTCTTGCACGCGGAATTTCTCAAATAGGTATTTCTCGTGAAGCGGTCGAGAGCTGCACAAATGGAGTAGAAATGGCGTAATTACCCGAGAAATTACTTGGTGTATAGAATCTTGAATTTTCAACATTATTATAGATAGACATTTAACGGCTTTTTTCTCCCTTGTTTTACCAATTAATTGACCCTACGCTTTGAATACTTCAGTATTGAATCACTCCAGCCATTCAACTTCACCCAAGTCCAGCGAATTACTGGTTAGAACTATACAGGTATTGAATATTTCAGATAACAGACAACAAGAGTCGCGGAATATAATAATGACATTCCGAGTTTTTCCAATATGTTGATTCTCAAGGATTTGAGAGGCTGTTTTTAACGCAGAGCAATTTAATTTGCGAAATAAATGCATGCAGCGAGTTCATTAAGTGCTAGGTTATCATGGTGCAAATAATTTTTTTCGAAATTAAATTTGGAGGGTAATTGTAATTTCATTAAAGTTGGAAAGAATTAGGTTAGTGATATCTCCAACTTTCAACAAGTCCTCAGATGCGCGTCTTTAAAGTTATCTCATGTTTTACAAGATCAGGTGCTAGCAATCTCTTTAATTTTATTTCGAGTTGATTCATTAATGGACTTGTATTAAGAATATAGGAAAAACGAACCGAAATATTTGTTATCTTGAGCCGGAACAAGATTGAAAATACTTTTCAACGGACAAAAAAACAACATTGTGTAAACTGTTATTATAAAATATTCAGCCAGATTTTATTTGGTTTCTCATAATAGTGGCCAATGCAAGGTCATGAAGAATAATTGAGAATACATGTTTTAAAAAACAGTGCTATTTTGAGATTCCGTTATAATCTTGGTTATAATAAACGTAAATAGGTCACCGATATGTTCAAAGACAAAACCAAATTTTGAGATGTGGCATTGCTAAGTATTGAATTTAAAAGTAAGGAGAAAAGAGGATGGAGGTGTTTCAATAAAATTAGTATTACGTATAAATAGACGCAGATATTAACAGGTATCAACAAGTCTTAGGACAAGGACTTAGTAAGAATATCAAGTTCATTATAATCATGAAAGATGAAGTCTAAGAAATACGGGAAGAAAATACAAACCAAAAATAACTATAAGAATAAAGTCAAGGACCGTTCCGAGTTTACATCATTGAATGACGAAGACCTCTTGGGTCTTACATCACCTCACTGAAAGAATACTTAATCAGATAACAGATAATAAATTAGACATGCCTATTACGATGGAACTCTACACGGTATTTTCAACACAACCACTTCAAACGCCATTCACCTCTGCCTCTGAAATTTCACCCCGAAACGTTCTATCGCCCAAACGCATCTTGAAGACTTCTCAAAAATATTCGAGTGCCTGGAACCTCCACCTCTATTTCCATCTCTTGGCTCCTCTTTCCTCTCATTGCTATCTTCAAACATTCCGTCATCCTCTCTTAACTCCCACTTCATCGAAACTAATCCTCCGCCCTTCAAGCCCTAGCTCCCCGCTTCAACGCAAACTGGGGGAGGGAGGACGAGCAGTAGGAGAGAGAGACCCTTATCCCGTCCTCTCCCCAACATGGACCTACCCACCTCATGACTCGGCCCTTTTCCTTCCACTTCCGTGGCGTCTCCAAAGGTCTTGATTACTGCGGAGGGATTGTATCGAAGAAGCAGGTGAGTAGGCGGGTCGCAAGCCGCGAGAAAAACTAAGCGCCAGAAATTCGTCAGACTCAACGGTCGTGCCATCATCGGTATGGATAATCTGCATCCGGATCAGCTGGATTATTCCCAACCCAAAAATATTTTTCGGGGTGTCGAGTTGAGATGATTGGTCCTGGCACATAACAATGTCAGTCACGCAAAGCTGAACGGTAAATACGTTATTCTGGTTTGGTAACCTCCACCAGTGATAATAAAAAAAGTCAAGCGGTAGCTTTTCCATCTTTTCTTCACCTTTTGTAATAAAATGTATCTGCTACTTACTTATGAATTGGCAAACATTTTCAGTGTAGGGAGTTGAGATATTGGCAAAGGCACATAAGGATGCCAGTTACGCAAAGACGAACAGTAAATGCGTAGATCTAGTTTGGTAACTTTCACCAGTAATGAGAAATAATGCTACATGGTAGCTTTTACGTCACTTCTTCACCTTTCGCAGGGAAGTATATCGGTTAATGAAATATAAATTTGAACCTACAAAAATATGATACAATTCCGTTAAAACAACATTTTTGCAATTAGCTGTAAATACTAAGTACTGTTAATAACAATTGAAATGTCCATATTGAGGAATATATAATATCATACTTAAATGAAATAGTGATTTGATATTTCATATTAAATAAAATCTTTTTTCTATAAGTAGGGTAAGTATGCTTAGTAAGTTTGCTATGTGCATATAATGAGAATGGGCGAATCTTCGATAACTACTTAAAGTCAATGTAAACCCCATCTTGCTCATATAATAAAGTTCACACGAATGCAGAAAGGAAAACTAAGCAAGCGAAGTTCTCCCTGAAATGGAAAACTAAAAATTCGTTCCAAATCTTCATGTTCAATTTAATTATTTTTGTTACAAAGCGTTCCATTTTTAGTTGACAGTACAGGCTCTTAAAGAGATTCATTTTTCTGGGTCAATCTCCATAATGTTGGAGGTGCGATGCAGCCAATAGCAGTAGGAAAATTAACACACCGCTATTCAGCACAGAGTCTTTCTACATTACAGCTAGGAGTCTTTCAATAAGCAAATACGTGACATTACCAATAGTACATGACGAAAAATTAAAGTTTGTGTTAGGAATGGTTGCATGCCAGGCGTAGAAGTGAGCACACGGAGCCGAAGTTTGGCTACAGCGTTCTCCTTAAGCCCCATACTGTATACTTAATGTGGATCGCTCTTTAGAGATCAAATATTCGGCAAAAAGACATGTTAGCTACCATATTTTCGATAGAATCCCGCACCCAACAGAGTTCTCCCTATATTTTTTTGTCTTTGCAAGGGCTCCGGGGTTTCCCTTCGAAGCCGTTGGCTGGGAAATATTTCCATTTGAATTATATTTTATCTTTGCCTCTCCAGTGAATAGAATTAATTATTTTTTTTAATGCTCATTGTACATGTTATCATCTTCCCCTACAGTTTCGCGGCTTTTTAAATCATATTTCATGCCATCTTGGCTTCTATGCTTAAAAAATGCTGGCTTATAGGTTGCTAAATAATATATTCTCATTCCCGAGCTGTATAACTTCCTATTTCGTCATCATCAACAGATAACTCTTGTTCACATCTCAATCAAAATTACTTCTTCAATTCAGTTAAAATTGGAAATATTTTTTCTGCTCTGAAAATATTTTTTTTAGAATGGAAATGCATGTACAGCAAATACAAATATCCGAACATTCAGCGAAGTGTTACTGCTATTTGAAATAAAATTCAATAATTCTACACACCGCCTACTATGTTCAAATATTGAGAGTCACTGTTATTCGGCATAATTCTACTCAAACTATTTTTTATTTTTTTTTTAACCTGCCGCCGAAAAGCAATACGCCATCGAAAATATAAACATGACGGTTTTGATATTTATCTCCTTCGCGGCTTTCAAAAATTATTTAGGAGAACTAGATTACCCTGTTCGGGAACCCGAAATCCACGGGGAACTCCAACATACGAGTTCGGCATAAACGCTTATCTCACGTCATCGGTAAGGCACAGCTTGATTGTCATCTGCCTTCCTCAGAAGCGACGACTTCAAAGTGCCGTAGCCGACACCGCAATCCTTTCCCCCGGCCGGCGGCGGGAGATGGGAGAGGTTGCGGCCGGTCTCACTCTCTCGGGGCGATCGAGCCCACAGGGTGGGGGGAATGGGAGGGAGGAAGAAGGGGGGACCTTGCTTGTGCGCTATCGCTCGACTGGCAAGAAGGGAAGAGGGCTGCTGTTCGAGTAACGGCCAGCGGCGGCGGGGCAAAAAGACGCATTGTCATCCATCTCTCTCCCAGAACCGCCTTCTCCATCGCGATACATGCTCACGCTCAATCTCCTGAGACCTGCTGCGTCTTCCTTAACACGTCTCGTCCCTTAACCCTTTACCCCTACCTCTTAACCCACTCCCTCCCCACAAACCTCCAACCACTCCATCTCATTCCTCCGGGTGCCTCCAACACTTCTACCAAGCCGCCTTTCTCTCTCCCTCCACCCTCCACCCCTCTTCCCTTCACGCGCATTCTTTTCACCACCTCTTTCCCCTAGCGCCTCCGCTCCGTTCGTCTCTAATAAGCCTTCCCAATTCCTCCTCCACGATCCAGAATGACAGGAGGCGAGATGGCCTCCCCGAAAAAACTCTCCCCCGCCCTGCAACTAAGTTAAACGGAAGAGGAGTGCGTTATTCACATTGATGGTGAGCGAGTTGTCAGTCAAGCCCATGAGAGGTATCGATGGTATTAAAGTATGGTTCCGAAAACACAGCCAGTTTCGTTAAATTGTAGCTATCTACGAGGTCTCCAACAAAAATAGTATTCAAATGCGTAATACCTCACCTTCTGCAAATGTACCAACATCTACCCTCAAATATTCGAGGATATTAACCCTATTGTTATAAGGTGCCAAAATTACCGTTTTTTCATGGTATTTTACTGAAGTACCAGCAAATTCCTACTTCTATACTTTCTTCACGTGTAAAAAAGAAAAAAATATACTAAAATACATACGTACTAGTCACGTCCTTCCCTTTCGGGGAAGGCAAAGTCAAATTCTCTCTTTTAAATATTTCGCCATAATGCCCTATCCTTGCATACGTCTTTCACTGCTGTTACATTCATCCATTGCTCCATACAGGCGTACGTACTATAAAAAGCTCTAATATTCCTCCTCTTACAAGTCTCTTCCACCACATTCTCCCGTGATTTTATAAGTCTACCCCTTTCTCTCACACCATTCTCTTCACTACCATAAGTTAAAAATAATTAGGGAATAAAATAATAAACAAATAAAACTCTGCTAAAATAATAATTTGATAAAACTCAACTAAAAATAACTTTTTCAAGTAGCTCATGATAATAGACCCAAGGACTCTTGAGGAAAGCGTTACAAGAATTCTTTTCAACACCATTTACCGAAGAGCACCCAACCCGTCCACCACGCTTCCTTCGTCCCCGATAAGCCTTCCCAATTCCTTCTCCATAATCTTGCTTGACAGGCGCGATGGCCTCTTCGAGCATTCCCGCCCTGTAAATAAGTCGGAAGAGGAATGAAAGGGTTAAATTTGAGGCGCGTGAATGTACGTTTTTTCACGCCGATAGCCAACAGATTCGATGAGTAAGCACAAGATAGACTGATATATCTTCATGAAACAATTTTCCAGTAACGTCAACTCACATCGATTGCGAGCTGATTCGAAGAGTCATAGCCGTCAATTAAGCATAAATGTGGACACAAAAATGATGAAAACAGATTTTACACTGATTGTAATTGCTATTTTCCGACAAGGTCCGAAATAAAAGTAACATTTGAATGCATAATATGTTACCACTAATGTTAAAATGATTAGTTGATGGATGCGGCCGATACATTTTGGAATTCCATTGTTACATTAAAAAAGGAATGATAATGTGTTTGCAACACCGTAGCAACTACAGAAATAAGTCGATTCGGAAATAGTTATTTAAAATAAATACTTCACTCCTAAATGGACTTATGATTATGAAGGAATGACGGATGGATGACAGAAGGATGATGAATCCTGAAAGGAATGATAATGTGTTTGCAACACCGTAGCAACTACAGAAATAAGTCGATTCGGAAATAGTTATTTAATATAAATACTTCACTCCTAAATGGACTTATTTCTGAAGATGCTACAGTGGGGCGAAACTAGTCAAAATAAATATATATAAAACAATGGATCATTCCTTTTCGAAAAAAATCTCTTATTTACTCTCACACACCATAATATTTCAACACTTCGGTTTTAAATCATGAAAATAACGGCCTTTCTACGTCGAATCGAAATACTTAAGTATTTTTACTTAAGTTTGAAATTAATCACTTAAAATAATAAAAAACGTGGTCTGCGTCGGACCAGACGGTGGAAGTTATACTTCTTTGGCCGGTCGCACACACCCGCTCACACACACAGGCAGACAGGATATATAAATGAAATAAAAGACATTTTTTCTCTATTATTCAATATATTTCTCTTCGATATATTGTTATGAGTGATTTCATTTTTATAATATACACCTATATATTATCTGTTATATACACCTATATACTACATGTACGTTTTTGTATAGTTTTTTGTACGTTCGAACTTTGAAAAGAAGTTTTGTTTAAAAAAAAATCGCCCCAACCGGGAATCGAACATGGGACTCTTAGGTGAAAGTCGAGTGCGCTACCGACTCACCCATCGATGCTCTTGTTCAAAGTTCGAACGTACAAAAACATACAATTGTGGATTTTTCTCACCCAAAAAAGAGCGTGACGCGGTTTCTCGACCAACATCCCATCCCAAAAGTCTCCAACGGGCGCAAAGAAGTATAACTTCAAAAACGGTTATAATGTCTTCAAACGACCATTAGTAGACACACTGATCGTGGACTCTTCAAGGAAACCTCAAACGAATTCTTTTCGACACATTTTTCCAAAGAGCAACTTGCCTAACCACTCCACACCCCCGGCTCTAATAAGCCTTCCCAATTCCTTCTCCTAATTCTTCACTGACAGGTGGAATGGCCTCTCTAAGAATTCTTGACCTATAAATAAGTCAGAAACGGTGTGAAAGGGTCCCCCTAAAGGTACGTTATTTGCGTCGATAGCACGACGACTTGGAAAATATGGGCGTGAGAAAAATTACTCTTTGATGAAAGTGAGATATTCTCATGAAACGATTATCTAGCAATCCCAACTCACCTCTCCAAAACGAGATTCAATAGAAAGTACTTGGTAATTCAGGCAAAGATTGTGAGATATATTTATTATGGTCGAAGATTTACTGATCAAATCAACCCTATTTCTGAGCTCATCCTAGAGTACCTTCCATACCACCTTGTCATTAAAACGAGCACTTCAGCCCAAAGCACGGTTTGATAGGAGAACACTTACGAGGTTCTGACGAAATAGTCCATTGCATTAATTCCCGTAATTCACATTTTCAGGGAGGGAGAGAAATCACTTTCCCTTAGCCTGAGGAGGGCGCATTTCATTTTCCAGACTTCAGGGGTAAGAGCTTCATGACTTTAACCAAAAGTTCTCGAAAACCTACCATGCCTTAAGTCTCACTCGTAAGCATGCTCAAGTGCCCAAAATAACTGAAATCGAATTAAGAGAGGTGTCCCTTAAATTGCATGGCGATGAAAAAATATGCCTTAAAACTCTTTAATAAATGAAACATGTTTTCAAGTTTAACTCGGGTTTGACTTCTAAAACTTGGTCTAAGGCTTATTCTCAGATTTAAACGAAACAGTATGGCAATTGATTAACTCTCTCCGCCATAAACCTACCTGAGGCAACGCTAATCAGCCCTAAAGTAACGTTATGAGTACCAACTGGGTTGGCTATTTAAAGTAAAGGACATACTTACTAAGACTTGGGGCATGATTAAATTTGTTATTTCTAGCGTCTGCGCTAGCGTAATCAAAAGTTTGTATCAGCTCTAATGAGTAAGAAAAATTCGATGAACGTTGTTCAACTGAAGCCTGTTCTCACTACTAGAGCGAGTTCTGCTCACTGTTCTCGCACTAGTAGAGCGAGTCGCACGTACTGTGACTGGGGCAGGTCGCAAAAATGGACATCCGCGTTTTGGATACTATTGAGTACTAATTTTATTTTATTTTTTAAATAAAAAGTTAATGTGGAAAAAAGAAATATAGATTGATAGATATCCAGTGGTTATATTTAAACTGAAATGTTAGTTTTAAAAGACTTTCTAGGGAGATGAGGCACGCCACCATGTTGGCTTTGATTGTGATGTCACTAGGCAGTAAACACCGAACGGCATTATTTTAAATACACATTAAACTTCTACATATTACACATATGCAAAGAATATACTAACCATTTATTACTAACTAGTATTGCTCTTTTTTTCTGGCGCACGAAATGTGTCACATTTGAATCTACTCTTACCTGAGTAATGAGATATAATGTGTCAACCAACAATCTTAATTTCAAGAAAATAAATGAGTGGTTCACAGCCCTAGACAGCGATGAATCACAGATCTATAATCGCACCTCCGGTGTATCAAAATCATGCACAAAGCTTTGAGTGCTTGACCCCCACATCACGAAAACTAAGTAGCATACGGTTGCTGCACGGTTGCAAGGAGTGATCCGAATGCGAGAAAGTAGCTGTAAAGCGTTGCACTAGTGAGAAGAGGAGATCAATCCGTCAAATACAAGTCACCCATCTTCGTCGTTGTATCTCTCCGTCCCTGCAACTCATGGGACCCTCTCCGTTGAGCCATCTCTTACCTCTAGGTACGGGCCTCTATCTCCCTCACAGCCACGAAGTCTTTTGCTCGAGTCATTCATTACCCCTTTGCGACCACGAATAGCGATGAATTCGATAGATTGGCAAAGGTATCTCGCGTGTAAGGGCATCGCGAATCGCTCGGACATCAAAGACCAACATTTGAATCGTACGTATTGAGTAACGCATTGTGCAATGACCACACCAACCGTTAGTTACGTAGCACACTGGAAGATCGTCTGCAAACACCAGACGAGCATCAGCAGAGGAAGATACATTCCTATTCATCGTGCGTGGGGATTAGAATATATACGGTACGATGCCTGCGCTTAGATGCGTTGATTGATAAAACACCACGTTTATAAATGATGTACGGAACATGAATGTTAATCACGGTCATATATTGGAGACCAGGTTGACTGAATGAAGGAAAATGAGAAATATTGACAATTTTTTAAGATCCAGACTTCTATGCCAGTAAAGTGCATGGAATTCAGAATTTTGTGAGCTTAGAATCGTATAAAATTGGGATGTTTTGTTTTGGTCAAATTATCAAATACGCTGACTCATCTCCAGCCAATTCATTTCCGTCCCTCACTAGATTTTCTTTGGAAGCATCAAAGACATATAAGACTTATGCATTGGATAAAGTTATAAGAATTTTAGAAACAAAATTTTAAAAAGGGGCATAGAAATAGTGTGGTTTGTCATCCATGACCTCCAATATTTACGTTGAAAATGAAAAAAAAAACGTTAAGGAAATATTAAAAACAGTAGTACAAGTGAACTGAGAAAAAATCTTCATGCCTTGCTTCGCTGATGACATAACAATTCCAATAGAGAAGAATGATCTGACATATGTTGACCAATATGAAAAAAGATATGAACAAATATAGACAGAGGGTTTATGTGAAGAATAACAAAATTACAACTGGAGGAAGAAATAAAGAATATAAAGTCACCGTCTAACTCAGACAGTGAAAACTAGCGCATGTGGAAGAACTTTACGAGAGAAGTAGTACCATCACTGATGCGAGAAGCTAGAGAAAAATCGTGAGCACAATTGTCCAAGAAAATAAAATGATCTACCAGGAAACGAATCTACCAACAGCCAAAAGTACGAGTAGAAAGCGGGAAAGCACTTAATTAAAACATATTTGTAGGACGCTTTCACATAGTAATGAAGCATGGAGGATAACTAGAGCTGAACAAAAGAAGTTGGAAGCAATACTAATCCGAGAGTAGAGAAGTTTAACGAATACTGCAAAAAAAGAGAGAAGCAAACTCATTGGAAATGTTTTGAGAAGCAACAGTCTCTTCACAATAGTATTGGAAAGAGAAATAAATGGGAAGAATTATCGCGATTAGGATTTCTGAAAAAACATATGCTCACTAATTTTACAGTAAAAAGCTTATTTTTGTGATGAACGCCGTTATATTACATATCTTTTGTAATTAGTTCTAAATCAATACATTTTTACGTCTTATGATTGTATTTCTAGAATAAAAGTGCATTGAGCGACTTGTCTGAGAGACGCGATCCTAATATTGTACAGAAATTCGTACGGATTAAACAAATTCTTTCAACGTCCGTTGATGTCGGTTTAATGAATAGAATTGCGTTGTACAATTTGTGGAGATTTTCAGTGCGCTGTCTACAGTTGATGAAGAGCGTGAATTCGGACTTGAGCCATTTGAAACGGTCGTGTCCTCCGACTGCAATTGATAATCCATCTTTTGGAAGCAACGAATTCAATTCATCTTGAAGAGACAAGTTCACTCTTTCAGCATCATTTGACGACTGTTCGACGACATCTTCTACACCGTTGACCTCAAATAGTCGATCGGTATGGGGGTTAACTCAGTTGTGTAGCCATTTAATCGGTACGATTCATTCATTCATTAGAGTAATCTACCGGTTAGAGGTAGGTCATGATGAAAGTCGGAGAATATCCAACAGACTCTTACACGTGCCGTACCCTATCCATCTCTTAGTATTACCTTTTTCATCTCAGCATAAGTTCTACCTTTCTTCATCCCGTCCATAAAAACTATTTTCTTCCTTCCCCTTCCCCGCTTACCCAACATCCTTCCTTCTATCACGGCCTTCAGCAAACCATCTCCCCTCTTTACCACTTCCAGCCACCTACCCTGCCTTCCCCTAGTCTCATCCACAAATTTCCTCGCACGAGAGTGAATTTCGTGTGTGGTGTACATTTTTGTTTCAAAATTTCCATTAGAAACAGTAAAAAAAACAGCTGTTTCCTGTTTTTTTTATTTGGAAGAAAAACAGCTGTTTTACCGTTTCTGTTAAACAGTTACCAGAAACCCTAATCGCGATGGAATTCATGAAATAAATTTTGTGGGACGTGAAAAATTTAAAATTACGAAAGACATCTCGGGTAGCTGATACTAACCCTCTTTGCCAATGGCATACTTTTTAAATGACCTTGCAAATATTTTGCCACGGCAGGATAAAAAATTTGAATAGAAAAAAATAAAAAGAAAACAAAAAAAACTATATTTACATAGAGTTATGTGAGAATGCACTTATGTATAGCTTCAATAATTGCAAATGCCAAACATTTATACTATAAATACATTAATTATAAATCGCAAACATATAATTTAAAAGGCCTGATCAATTACTTTAGTACACTGTGGAATACTAAGTTCTTATTATTTAAAATCTGAAGTATTTTTAAATATTGATGCAGAAATAACATTGTTTAATTCTACACAAATTAAAAAGTGTTAGAGAGATGATTGGAGCGGGGAGCTGCAGTAAGCCAATTCTTTTGTTTATGACTGGTGATGAGAAGCACATAAACGGTTCTATATAACGAAATGAACGGTCTCAGGCTTGACTGTGTGAAGTTTAACAATTACGGAAGTAATGGAAAGAGTACAATGTTAAACTCCACCTGAGAAAATATAATTTATGCCGACCTAGGTTTCGGTATGCTATGCCATTATAACGTGATATTGGCCATTTTTGAGATTTGAATGAAATATTGTTTTCCGAGCATCCATCGTCATGTTTTAATTTAATTTATGGGTGCTCTGAAGTAGATGTAGAGTGTCCAATGAGTTCAGGTGTGAACCCAGCGTCGACGAGCATGAAACACGGAAATGAGAGAGAGCCACCGCATTATCTTCCCTTTTTACAATCATTATCCCTCGGTCTTCCAGGTTTTCGTCCCCATTTTATCTCCCCTCCTTTCCGTGGCCACTCTCCGAGGCACTTCACAACAAGAGGAGGAGGATGCTAGATAAACTCAGTGCGCGCTTGCGCCTTCCAACTCTTTACACACCTCATTTATTCGCATCCACCGTTCCACACACACACACACACAACCACCCTTCACTCCTTTTTACAACCTCCTACTCCTCCTCCTCCATCCACTCGGCCTGGCCCTCTTTCAAACCCCGCTAAACTCCACGGCTTCACTTCCTTCTCCACCCACCCAATTCATCCTCCCAACATTCCCGGCCCCTCCTCTCTCCCCCACCTTCTTCGGTGAGGTGTAGTGGTTTGGGGGTCCGAAAAACTCTTCCTCACACGCCAAGGAAACACCCGCACCTACCAATTATTGCCGAGTGAGTTTTGTGATTCTCTGTCCGTCGGGGTGTGTATCCCCACCACCAACGTTCTCAGTCGCTCGCGTTATACGGGGCCGAGAAAAATATACATAAAAAAGGTAGGGAAAGAATTAAAAACAAAAAAAAACTTGGACGCCGCATCTGGTCGGCTTTGGGGTGGCACGAAACCTCCAAGTGCGTTGCCGTGTGTGCGTTAAAAAGTTCTGATGTCTGTGCGCTTGAACGCGTGAGAGAGAAAGTGAGAGAAATGTAGAAGGAAAGACAGAGGGTGGTAGTGTGAGACTGCGGCGGCTCCGTGATTTATGCCGCACTTTGCGGACCTCTCTCTCTTCCTCTTCTCTCGGTCTACAGTCTCACTTCGCCGCGCGGATACGAGATCAAAGCGGCAGCGAAGAGGGAGTGAGAGGGAAAGAGAAAAAGAGGGAGATATAGAAAAGCGAAAAGTAAGGAGGGAGGGCGAAGAAACAATAGTGGGTGATGGCTGGTAAGGTGTTGGGGTTGGATGGCTTTGGAGAGGGTGAGTGGGGTAGGTGGGTGAATGGACAAGGCGGTCTCCCCTAATAGCAGCGACTTCCAAGCTTTACCGAACGGCACATTTAAAAAAAAAATAAAAAAATATTTGTTTCTTAATGGTGGGGAAGTGAATTACGGTACGCCATTTGCCATTAACTATACGGACTTTCCCACACCGAAAAACAAAAAAATAATAAATTGAACATCGTCATTGTTTATTGATGCAACAGATGATGACCGATGTCCTTGAAATTGGCGAGAATACTGTGATTTGGGCATTATTTTTGACACCTAGAATAAAACGACCTCAAAATGTAAATTTACGATGTAATTTGAATTGGACAAGCGGTTGTATTATTAACCCAAAATCGGGATATGATTCCTCTCCTCATATGTTTTATATGAATTTGCATGTACTCTGCTTCAAATGCAGTGGCTTTAAACTTTTAGCTTCCATACTTCTCCTGAGAATGAAGGTAAGCATTCTCCTTTTTCCACCAGGTTTTTTAAACAAATGAAATGGCAAAACTTTAGCTTGTCAGCAAGACAGTAAATATAAGTAGCAACTTTTCACCAGAAAAGTGCCTAATGCTTCCTCTCTGCCCCTTCTACGAGTGAGAAACAGTGGTTGTATTAAGTGGAATAAGTGTTGGTTTGGCTAGTCGGTGGATGTGCCAAGATTTGGTGCACTTTTTTAAGGAATATATATATATATATATAATTTTCATCTTCCCAAACAAACCCTTTGTTCGTCCTTTTATGAGTTCCCATCCATTTCCTATGATTGTATGAATTTATTCGCGCCTTTGAGCGTTAAGTTTTCGAATGAATGAGTGTGTGTGCATATATATATGTATATATATTTATTTATTTATTCGTTTCTTGATGGGGGAAGTGAAATAAGCTTGCCGTTTGCCTGTGGACCTTAAACTGCTGAAAAAATAAATTTAATAAAATGAGTATGGTCTTTCTTCTTTGCGCAACAGATGATGATCTATAACGCTAAAAGAGCCGGGAATACTGTGATTTACGCATTATTTTTGACGATTTGGATTTTATGGCTTAGAAATCAGAACACGCAACCACATCCAAACGCTTCACCTACTATGATTCCGTGCTTAGGAAACATTTTTGCCACCGTATTCCAATCGCTATGACAATTTTCAGCAAGGTGGGATATTTTTTTGAATAACTAATTAAATTTTTTAAATAGTTGGAAAAAATAATTCTAAGATCTCTGAATTTCTTTCTGGCTATCACTACGTGCCTTGGCTTTCTCGGGCAAGGTTTTCCTGCATGCTACAATTTACGAACGAATGCCGCAGAAGTCTACAAAGGGATATCAGACTATGCTTCTTTTAGTGCCTTTTATCATCATTATCATCATCATACTACTATATAAAAATTGAATGGTGTCTGTCTGTCCGTCTTTCTGTCTGTTGCTCAATCACACAAAAACTACAGAACCAATTGAGCTGAAATTTTGCATGTAGAGATAAAATGTGTACGGGTTGTACATAGGCTATATTAAAAAGCCCTCAGGGCCCCCAAAGGCCCCCCTGGTGGTCCATGCTAAGCATTGGGTTCGGTGCAGTTGTTTCATTTTTTTATTTTTAAAAGTACTTACACTCAAGATGGAGGGCTGGGATATTTTTAATCTGATGGATGAATAAATGAAGTTTCTAATTCTTTCAATCGACTTTCTTTTGCGCTTCGTAATTCTCTGAAAATCATGTTAAAAGCTGAAAAATCTGACATTTTTCTCTTTAATCAGCAATAGCATATTTCCTTGATAACCAGAGATTTGATTTTCAAAGGATATTCACGCATCTGGCATCTAAGTTTTCCTGCCGGACCATGATAGCACGTAGAAAGAAAATTTGTATTAGAAGGGCCTAGAGTCCCGTGGACCCCATGATAGATTGCTTCTGGGGGTAATCGATAAATTCAATGCATATTTAAAATTATACTCTTCAATGTCTATTCTCAAAGTAGCTCTCATAGGGACACTTCATGCATATGAGAGAACACTTACGTAGTATACGATACACATAAAGAAATTAAACGTGCAAGAATATTTACGTGCAGCAAATCGTAATGGTAATAATGCCTCTGTTGCTACAACAAACACGGCGTTTTTTATTATCGTGTAATACTCTGATGTAGAACACGTAGTGGAACCGTCTGCCTCTCATTTCGATTGAGAATTGTTTATAGACCAATTTCCACATCATACGAACGAAGGAAGGAACGTCAACGAGTATCATACTAGGTTAAGAACTCCTCAATTGACTACGCTCATAGTGTTCTTCAGGCTTTGTGGTTTTCTTATAAAATAAGTTCAATTTTTTTTACACCCGTTGAATTTACTAAAGATTGCGAACAGTTTTTTAGACCAATTCCCATTTCATAAACGTTACGAGTTATTTAAATATGTTTAAGAGTGTAAAAGTGCAGTAAACTTACATTCACTCAATCATCGCGTTGCCTTTTCAAGACTCTCACTCGCCGCTGTGTTTCCCTTTCTTGGACTTAAAAATATATCCATCAACATGCCTAAAAGAAAAAAGAGTAAACTTTCGAATAAATCTTCTAGAGCAAGAGGAAAGTGTTATTTGCGAGAAAATGAGCCCTTGCAAGAAAAACGACAAAGATTAGACTTGGATGCTCAAATACATAACCACCAGCTATCTCATGATCATCTCCCCGTGGTGTTTCAAGGGTTACGCTAAGAACCGCACAAATTTTATCCTAGCCCAACCTACGGTCGGTAAACAGCCATAAATCTGGTTCAAATATAGACCCATCTGTTAAAAAACTTCAACTGTATTAAGATGGCGGAAATAATAATGACGTCACTACATGCTTCTTACCCGAAAGAAGTACGGAAATTCTGCGCAATGAACGACATCCGTGCATGAAAATCGGCAAATGCACTAAGAATCACCATACATGTTTAATTTAGCAACCGAAACCAATAATGATAGCTACCCTTTATGCCGAAGGCGCAGTCCGGGTGATGGAGGATTCATAGGTCAAATATACATGGCACCGCCTGGGAATGCTCCTTTTGATCTTGTCAACCCCTGGATTGTACCCTACTCTCCAATCCTGATGAAGAAACTCAACACACATATCAACGTTGAATTGCGCAACTAAATTCAGTCATTGAATGCAAAGATATTTATGTACACAAGGGAAGCGATCAAGCTGTTAATCACTCAGAAGACGGCTCAAAAGAACCGGAGGGACGAGGTGACCATCTATCAACCTGTGTACTATTTAAGTATTAATGTGTCTGCGTGGCCCATTTTTGGGTTTCCCATGCATGAAAGAGGACCATCAGTCACTTATCTCTCCGTGCACCTGGAAAACGGTCAGCGTATCCACTACATCGACTACAACATACAAGATAGGTAACGAACTCCTTAAATGACTACGCTCACAGTGTTCTCCAGGCTTTGTGGTTTTCTTATAAAATACGTTCAATATTTTTTACACCCGTTGAATTTCATTACGATTGCGAACAGTTTTTAGACCAATTCCCTCATCATAAACATTACGAGTTCCTTACATATGTTTGAAAGTGTTTAAGTGCAGTAAACGTTCATTCACTCAACCATTGAGTTGCCTATTCAAGACTCTCACTCGCCGCTGTGTTTTCCTTCCTTGGACTTAAAAATAAATCCATTAGCATTCCTAATAGAAAAAAGGGTAACCTTTCTAAAACACTTATTAAAACGAGAGGAATGACTTCTTTGCAAGAAAATGAGTCCTTGCATGAAACACGACAAAGGTTAGACTTGGATGCTCAAAGACATGTCCACCAGCGATCTCATGAGCATATCCCCATGGTTTTTCTCGGGCTACGCTAAGAACCGCACACATTTCATCCTAACCAAACCTACTGACGGGTAACCAGGTATAAATCTGGTTCAAATATTGACCCACCTATTTCAGACCGTCAATTTGTATTAAAAAGGCGGAAATTATATTGACGTCACTGCATGCTTCTTACCCGAAAGAAAAACGGATATTCTACGCAATGAACGACATTGAGCATAAAAATTGGCAAGTACACTAAGACTGATCACCATAGATTTTGAATTTAGTAACCGATGATAATGATTTAGGAACCAATGATTATCGCTACCCTATTTTGCTGAAGGCGCAGTCCAGGTAATGAAAGATTCATAGGACAAATAAACATGGCTGCTGCTGAAAATGCTCCATTTGACGTTGCAAACCGCTGGATTGCACCTTACTATCCAATCCTGATTAAGATACTCAACACACATATCAACGTTGAATTGCGGAACTAAAGTCATTGAATGCAAATATATTTATATACACAAGGAAAGTGATCAAGCTGTTAATCACTCAGAAGACGAATCAAGAGAAACGGAGGGACGAGGTGACCATCTATCAACCTGGGTGCTATTTAAGAATTAATTAACATGCGTGGACCATTTTTGGGTTTCCCGTGCATGAAAGAGGTCAAACCGTCACTCAACTCTCCGTGCACCTGAAAAATGGTCAGCGTGTCTACTACAACGAACACTACATACAAGATAGGATACGAACACCTCAAATGATTACGCTGACAGTATTCTTCAGGCTTTGTGGTTTTCTTAAAAATAAGTACAATTTTTTTCACACCCGTTGAATTTCAACGGGTACCTTCAGCTAGTACTAATATATAAAAATTGAATGGTGTCTGTCTGTCCGTCTATCTGTCTGTTGGTCAATCACTCAAAAACAGCTGAACCGATGGAGCTGAAATTTCGGATGTAGAGATAAAACGTATATGGGTTGAACATAGGCTATATTTAAAAGCCCTCAGGACCCCCAAAGACGGTCTCAGGTGGTCCATGCTAAGCATTGGGTTCGGTGCAGTTGTTTAATTTTTTGCTTTTTAAAAGTACTTATACTCAAGATAGAGGGCTGGGATTTTTTTTTATCAGATGGCTGAATAAATGAAGTTTTTAATTATTTCAATCGATTTTATTTTACGCATCGTAATTCTCTGAAAATAATGTTTTTTGCTGAAAAATATAATTGTTTTCTCTAAAATCAACAATAGCATATTTCCTTGACAACCAGAGATTTTATTTTCAATATTCACGCCTATATTACGTTTTTCTGCAGGCCCATGATAGCACGTAGAAAGAAAATTTGTTTAGGAAGGGCCCAGAGTCTCAAGGGCCCCATGATAGATTTCTTCGGGGAGTAATTGATAAATTCAATGAATATTTACGACAAATATACTCTTCAAAATCTCTTCTCAAGGTAGCTCTCATAGAGGCACAGCAGGTATATGAGAGATCACTTACGTAGTAAACGAAAAAAGGAATACACATAAAGGAATTAAATAGACTACACACGATATTAAATGTGCAAGAATATTTACGAGAAGCGAATAGTAATTGCCTCTGTTGCTACAACAAACACGGCATTGTTTATTATCGTTTAATACTCTGATGTATTACACGTTGTGGAACCGTCGGCCTCTCATTACGATTGCGAACTGTTTTTTAGACCAATTCCCACATCATAAACGTTACGAGTTACTTATATATGTTTAAAAGTGTTAAAGTGTAGTTAACTTACATTCACTCTATCATCGAGTTGCCTATTCAAGACTCTCACTCGCCGCTGTGTTTCCCCTCATTGGACTTCAAAATACATCCATCAACATATCTAATAGAAAAAAGTGTAACCTTTAGAAAAAATCTACTAAAGCAAGATGAACGTCTTCTTTACGAGAAAATGAGTCCTTGCAAGAAAAGGGACAAAGGTTAGCCTTGGATACTCAAAGACGTGCCAACCAGCGATCTCATGAGCATCTCTCCGCGGTGTTTCTCGGGTTACGCTCAGAACCGCACAAATTTCATCCTTACCCAACCTACGGACGGGTAACCAGCTATAAATCTGGTTCAAATATCTGTTTCGAATCGGTTTTAAGATGGCGAAAATAATAATGACGTCACTACATTCTTCTGACCCGGAAGAAGAACGGATATTCTGCGCTACGAACGACATCCGTGCATGAAAATGCTCAGATGCGCTAAGAATCACCATAGATTTTTTATATAGAGACCGTAACTAATGATTATGGCTACCCGATATGGATATCCCGAAGGCGCAGTCCGGATGACGGAGGTTTCATAGGTCAAATAAACATGGCTGCTGTTGCAAATGCTTCTTTTGTTGTTGTCAACCACTGGATTGTACCCTACTCTCCTTTCCTGATAAAGATACTCAACGCACATATCACCGCTGAATAGCGCAAATCAATTAAGTCATTGAATGCAAATATATGTATGTACACAAGGGAAGCGATCAAGCTGTTATTCACTTCGAAGACGGCTCAAGAGAACCGTAGGGAAGAGGTGACCATCTATCATCCGGGGTGTTATTTAAGTATTTATGAGACTGCGTGGCCCATTTTTTGTTTTCCCATGCATGAAAGAGGACCAACAGTCACTCATCTCTCCGTGCACCTGGAAAACGGTCAGCGTGTCTACTGCAATTAACACAACATACAAGATAGGTTAAGAACTCCTCAAATGACCACGCTGTCAGTATTCTTAAGGATTTGAGGTTTTTTTATAAAATAAGTTCAATTTTTTCACACCCGTTGAATTTCAACGGGTACCGTCCGCTAGTATTTTATATATATAGTGCCCTAAGTTTTAAAATTATCACTCAAATTCAGATAGCGTTCGAACAAATATATATGTACGCTTAAACCTTACTTTTTCTTCATAATTTTGATTATTGATATTACCTTCAACTCGCTGGACGCTAATGGAAATTTTCTTGGCTAAAATATCTTTCTTACAATTTTGGAAAACATCTGCAAATGTGCTCATTTTCTTTATCTCGCAAGGCTTGGATTAACCACTCTTTTAAGTAGATTTTTGCATGAAACGAAACACTGCGTTACCTTTGAGCTTTGATACGCCCATTCCATCATGTATGCACTAAATGACTTCTCAGATAATACCTAAGCATTTAAAAGGCTAGACCCATGGATACACCCACTGAAATTAACCAATTTCCGTGGGTGTATCCATAATAATTATCTCACACTGGCATAGGCCATAAGAAAGATGAGTTAAAACGATTTTATGATTCCGATGGCAAATGAGTTAGCGAGAATAGCTTCTCCAAAAGGTGCCTACGACGAGGATTAGAATAAGAAACAGTCGTATTTAAGAGGAATTATTGAGTTCAATCATCATCATTCAAGCTTTCATTAACGCTCAGAGTTTACATTTCCATTTCAAATGCATCTCATACATATTCATGTAGCCATGAGCATATATTCTCCGTAACATGTTCGCAAGCAATGATACGTTCCAAGTAAATTTTCCATCACCTTCCAGCTATTGCGTATAAGAGGAACATTTTTACGAACCTTTTATACGTACGTATTTAAATGCAAGCACATGACAGAAAGGCAGGACGAGAAGACTTAAAAGGAGATGTAACTCAAGAAGAGGACACTGCACGCTGGATACAAGGGTGATAAAAAGGTAAACTGAAAATTTGTTCGCCTCTAAGCTCTCCAGGAAGAAGTCAATTATATTCCTTAACAAGAGAATTAGAAGATTTGTCAAATCTCATCAACACCTGAGGACATTTTCTGCAAGCAAAACTCATTTTATTAAGGAAATTGAAGCTCGCTTTTAACAAATGTTGAAAAGTGAGAAAAATGAAAGCAATTAATGTTCTGGTCATATCGTTAGACTGGAGTCCTACTCAGCTTTTTAAATATATGATGAATATACAAAAAATATCGTTTCTCCGTATTCAATTGACATTGATTAGTGAGGTAGCGAGGATAATGAGTAATTTTCTTTGCCACAACTGCTAAGAAAAGCGCAGTAAGGCATATGCAAGAAGAAACTTGTTATTTTATTGCCTCCAATACTTGAATTCGGAATGATAACCTGGTAAAAGAGCCATATTACCATCACATGAGAAAAAGGTATCCAAGAATACGATTGTATCTGTCACAGTGAAAACAAATATGACGTTCATGCACAATATATCATCAGGATGAACCATACATTGCGAATATTTATGCAATGAAAGTTAATTTTACCATGAACTTACAATTTGATACTGACGGTTTTTCATTTTTTTGGGAAGTGAGCCTACCTCCATATAAAGGAAAGAAAACATCACTGCCTCTTTTACATCATTTAGACAATGCTTGCGAATAATTGATTTATTTGAATTTTAAAATGATGCACATATTCCCTCATTCACCATATGGTAAGACTCCAAAAATGCAAGGATATAATATTGAGAATAGGTGAGTATAATTGATCCAACTTCTTCGTGGGTCTTGCCCTATCATTCCGTTACCCGCCTTAAGAAATAGCCTAAAAATACAAAAGATAATTATTTCTCAGCATATTTTCATATTCAACTCTTTTCTGGGGAATTATAACAAGGGCACCACGCTGTATTATCAGCTGCTAATTTAAATTGAATTTCAATTATCTTATCAACCTTAAAATAATTAATGGCGATTGAGTTATTGAGTTTCGCCGGAATAAGATTAATCACCATCTAGTGCAATGCAAACTAACTCGTATAATGGGTTGGCAACTTGCAGCTTTAATTCCCATCGATATTTCACAATTCTTATTTCACTAAATTCCAATTAGGTGCAATCCCCTGCAATCCTCTGCAGTCAATTAATTGGTGGCCATCAAATTCTCTAAGTAATATAAAAAAATTACAACCATGCGCCAACGAGATTTGACCACTGAGGCTTTGCGTCTGTGATTTAAGAAATTTGGCACTAATAGTCCCGCAGTACATAACTTCATGCGTCTGGGCATTGAAGGTTTTGCGAACTTAAGTTCTGACTAATTTGAGACCCCTCTACCCTTAAACCTTCAGAAATAAAGGGGAGGCTAAAAAAAAGACCGTCCTCTTCCGTTCAAAAATTAGTTTCTCGTGATGAAAACCTATTAAACTTGTATCAAAATTTCACACTCCAATGAAATGAGCAACAGTCCCTAATATGAAATTGTTTCAACTAAGTCAGCTTGAATGTAAATTAAAATGCAAAAACTTCCTTGCAAACGCGTATATATTTTCTCCGGCGATTATTCTCATTTTGATCTCACCCATCTAATAAAAAATTATAATTTTATATGCGTTGCATGGAGCGAGCACTTAGGTATAAGAAATGAGCGTTTGCTCTGTGGAGCGGCAACCTCCACGAGCCATTTTCGACCCGTCCTCCCTCAGGGGCCACTTAACCCTCCACATGGCGCATGAGTCACGGAAAACACCCCGCTCCCCTGGTTTCATCCCAGCGCCAGCCCCCTTAGGTGTTTTCCCTTCCCGCCTCATCCTACCTCCCCATCGGCATACACGTTTTGCCCTCCTTTTAACCCCGGCAGAAATATCAACGGGCTCTTGTTTATAAGCGCATCCCTTCCTCCACCTAGGCTCGCTTGCCTTCTCGCTCGCTTTATCCTCCCCCCCCCCACACACACTCGTTCCTCCGCTCAATCACGGACTGACCGCCTCTGACCTCTTGTAATTCAGCCTCCCCACCCGTATTTGCCATCTCTTTACCTTTCGCCCCTTGTTTTCTCCTACTTCGTCCCGTCTCCATTATTTATTCTCATTATCCCCACTAACTCTCACACCGCACGGCCACTTCCACCCAACCTCTCTACCATGTTTCATACCTATTTGTAAGAGTGTTATTTGTGACTTTTTAAGGACTGCTGTGAAATAATAAGCACAGGATATCGGAACCGATTTCGAAAACCACAGAAGTGTGGACTATGCAAGGATAAAATAAAAATTCAATTAATTCGACAGTAAGCATCATTATCACCCGGCGTCATCAATCCGAAGATTTGTCTGCTAGATATAACATATATTATGTCCTTGATAATGCCTACAATGCTTCGCTAAAAACGACGTACGAAAAGCTATATTCATGATTTAAAAACACGGCGACGCAAAGCTTTTTTATACAATCATGGTAAAGCATATCACAATCTAAACGCTAAACCACTTATAAGTTATAATTTACCTATATCTGTCTACATCTGTAACACATTAAAATCATCACCAGTAGTCGGACGTTTGCTTGGCATAAATCGGACGTTTGACTTTCTGCAGGTCTCCAATCTACTCTCCTCTCCGCCAACCGCTATATGCCTACTTTATTGTTTCATTTGAAGTCCTTCATAATATGCCTGATGTATTCCATGCTTGGTATTCCTCTGCAATTTTAACTATTCATTTCTCCTTCCATTATTACTTTCAATAAGCTGTTGTGTCGCAAAATGTGTCTAGTAAGTTTGTCCTTCTTTTCAGAGTGTTTATTATGCTTCTTTTTTCTCCAGCTCTTCGTAGGACTTCTTCTTTAGTGATACTCTCCGTCCATTTGATCTTCACCATTCTTCGGCAACACCACACCTGCATTGCTTCCAATCTCGTTTGCTCCACTGCTGTTATTGTTCAGGCTTCACTGCCATATAAGGGCATGCTCCAAATATGTGTTTTAGTGAAAAGCTTCCTTATTTCCGGGCTTGTGTTTAAGCAGTAACGGGCACTATGCATATTGGTACCAAAGCCAATTTAATTAGTCACCTTGGAAAAGATGGATGATTCTCGGCATGCTTGTATAAATGGATTGAAAAACGGTAACAGTGTATGAATCTATAATATTATCCTAATCTATTGGTTTTCCTAGCCAAATGCATGGCATAACTTAAAAGAACACTCATAATGTTTATGCTTTTTTTGTTTTATATTATATCAATTGTTGCCAACATGCTTCTAAGACGTGAATCTCTAGGAACATTTATTCACGATTTTTCCAACTTTTCGGGTGTATTCTTCCTAAAAAGATAATTTTCATTTAAATAACGCAATACCAAGAGTTATTTGCGAATTAGGTTTTTGCTAAGTAACGCAACGTTCAATATTCTTGAATTAAAACGAAAAACAATTTTTAAGGCCCGGTTATGTAATGATTAGTTAAACTTACCGCTTGAGAGCAAAGTCTTGTTAATTTTCTGCTAACTGAGAGTTTGAGTTTGGTGTATTTGGTCCGCTTTTTGGTAGTTGACGTGAACATTGTTGACTGAAGAACGTAATTTCTTCGGTTTACACACGAAGAAAATATTTCACAAGATATTATAAAATATCAAATAAGTCTGTTTTGAATTTCTCCCCACAATTAAATAATATATTATGTAGAACGGATTTTTTAAGTAAGCAGCATGTATTTCGTAAATCACGTATATAGCCTCAGCGTAGTATTTGATGAAGAAATGTCAATTATTGCTAATACAAGGACAAGGACGTAAATGCTCGCCATTTTAATTAAAAATGTTTTATTTACTTTTGGTTTAACTAAAATTAATATATACTGAGAAAGAAAAGAGACCAACCGTTCTATAACTTCGACGATATAGTTGAATTTCAATTTCATTGTGATTTAATTTCGATTAAATGCACATTAATACACATTTAAGTACATTTAAATGCTACTCGAAAACTAACTTCCTGCGTTGCAAGACAGTTTTTGCGGGAGCGAAGAATTAATTTGCCTTTTCCAGCGTTTTTTTGGTATTGTAATATCACCCCTTGAATGAGATATAAGATAAACGATTCCAAGATATTGTCTAGCTTGTTAAATACTAAAACAATTAGAGGTAGTTTGTAACACAAAGAAACAAAACAAAATATATTGTACTATCCCCCCCTTATCAATTTCCTTATCACAGGGGTTCTAATAATTATTCTTTCACGCGGTCCTAAACACGCGACGTTATATACTTGTATCAGCCCGACACACAAAAGGTACCCTTCACTTTATCACTTCTTACCTTGAGAGAGAGATCCTTTTGGTAGTCCTTGGCGGCAAAGGTTAATGGATTAATTCATGCACTAAAATGATACACTTGAACAGTACATATATTTATAATAACCCTTTTATTCTTCAATTATGAAACAAATTCACTTTAGTTACTCAATTAATCAATATATGTTCCCTTCTCAAATATATTCGTATTAATTTATAATGTTTGTTCTACTTCACCGGATATTGTACAAAGTGAATTCCCGATACTCTATGCCCCAGTATCTGTTTATCGGATTCCTGGATCCTTCCTTAACACAGGACACTGGCGTTGGTAATTGCTGTCCAAAGCTGCTTACTCCCGGCAAATTATCACTGCAAAAACTCTCGTATGACTTTCACTCGATAAACGTCTCTTGTGGCTCCCTTGTTAAGAAGAAGCAGAAGAAGAAGAAGCCGCGTTCCTTGTTTGACAATCCCTTTTATACTATCTCATCTCCCCTCCTGTATGTTCTAGAACATTCTAGGTTTTCTCCCCTTCTCTCGTATCTGATAGGCTATTCCCCTTTCATTATTATAAGTTTGTTTACGTAAACAGAAAATGGTATTGTTTAAAGTTGTTTTCATAACATAGACGGCATTGTTATAGTCTGTTTACGTAAACAGAAAATGGTATTGTTTAAAGTTGTTTTCATAACATAGACGATATTGTTGCCTCGCGGTAGCACGTGTTCCCAAAATATACACAATGGCGTCCTTAATCGTATACTTATGCCAACACGGCCAAAATGGCGTGTTACATTAGCCCCATTAAAATAATGACTTGGAAATATAAGAAAGGAATTATTTTAAAGCCTTCAAATGTAAACTAACGCGGCCCCAACGCCTTCAAACTTTAGCCTCCCTCTAAATAATGTCTGTGCCCAAGTATATTGTGTTACAGCAGAAATCACACATGAATACATTTATATCAACACAATTACAAACAGCGTCTCCTCCTTTAACTCAAGACATATGATATACCATATAACAATATGGTCTCTTCCCTTTCTTCCTTGCTTGAAATAGGCAAATAACCAATGAAAATCTTATTCACGTAATTTAAAATCAAGAACATATTATATAAATCGACGTTATTAACTGATACATTGAACGTGAATATAACGTGCAAATAATAAAACTGTCCATCTTCTTCTCAACATTCATTCTCACTTTTAACCCCTTAAAAACACTGGGTTATCAAAAGGCCATAATTCACATTACACATATACACTTCACAGCACTTAAAGTTCCTTCAGGTGATATACTCTCCCTCCTTCCGGCTCAATCTACGTCCACGAGCCCATTCATACATAAGAAAACACGAATCAAATAATGGCAACATGACACTGAATATACACACATTGAGAAAAGATATCACGAAACATACATATTGTGCTAATCCACCTGCCGCCAAGTTCAACCTCTCTCTCTCTCGTTCGTAAGCTCCCCTCGCATGTCGGGCCCTGATACAATGTATATTATCGGTAAACAGTTCTCCCTTGCTTGAACGGATCAAATTATAATGTTGCGGCGCTAGCTTCCTCAGTTTAATGACTGCGTGCTATGGTCAGTTGGACTACGGTCTTCTTCTCGTGTGCTCGTGTGATGTGAGTGATACCAAGTGCTGTGCTATTGTTCCCTATATGGTTTAATATTGCTGAAGTGGAAAGTGCCTCGTATTTCGTTCTTTTGTGGATTAAATACTACACACGTGGCTGGCCCTCGGAATTCTGAAATCTCATATGGACCTTCGTATAATGCCAGGAAGCCGTGATAAATCCCCCTTTGCTCATCGGATACCGGATTGGTACGTACTAAAACCTCATCTCCTATTTTAAATTTCGTTTTCTTCCTTCCGACGGCTCCTGCTATCCGGATTCCTTTGACTGGTACCTCCAAAGCGTTTCGTAGTGCATTCTGATTCTCCCGATAAAACTCCTCGCTAATGCACGTTAGCTCCGATCCCGTGTCTATCAGTGCATTCACAGCCACTCCTTCCATTTGAACCCTAATCTCCGGGCATTTAATTACTTCCGGCCTATCCGCTTCTTTCTCCGTCAAGAAATCTCGAGGTGACTCAAAAACATTGCATATCGTTTCCTCCTCCGTGTGGGGTTCTATCTTCTCCTCTTGTGGTGGTGTCCGTTTTATTCTCACTTTCCGTGTCTTCGCCCGTTGCTCCTTCGGTATGTCCCAGAATCCCTCTCCGTCTTCCGGCCTCGGCATGTTGGGACCTTCGTCATGCTTTGCCGCTAATAGTTTTCCTGCTCCGGCTTCCCTGCGGCGTTGCTTTCTTCCGCCATCATGGAATTGACAGGGCGCTCTCTCATCGGTGGGCGCGCCTCCGCCATATTGTTTTGTCCTCGGCGTCGATCAGCTGGTCTCTCGCCCGGCCGTTGAGAGTATCCCTCGCCGCGAAAGTTATCGTCTCTCCGTCCGTCTCTCTGCTGGCTCGACGCTTGCCACTCTCGTGGTTGTGACCTCTTCGAGTCCCATCTGTACTGCTGGTTGTGTTGGGATGTGTCTTCCGGTGTCCTCCACGTACGGTCTCCATGGGTCCTTGGGTATTGGTCTCCCCATCTTCGGTGTCCAGTCGCCTCGGAGTTTCCGTCCTCTCGCGGTATGTTATCATAGCGGGCCAATAACGTCAAGAATTGCGGGATTGTATTTACATTATTTGAAATCATGCCGACGCTTACTTCCATGCCAAAGTGTTTCTTGAGAATTAGAATGATCATTCCGTCCTCCATTGGCGGCGTCAACTCCCTCGCTACGCTAATTTTGGCCGTCGCATATTCTACTCGCGTGAGCCCTCCGTTCTCCTTGTATTTTCCCGTGTCGAAACTCCGTTTTATCAGCATTTGACGTTCATCTCCCCAAAACTGCTCCGTGAAAATAGCTTGGAAAGCGTTCACATCTTCATACAGGTGTCGGGTCGCAGAGAACCATTCCTCTGCTCTCCCAACCATTCCTTGTCTGATGACCTGGAGCATCATCTGGTCAGGTAACCGATATATCTCTTGGTATTCGCACAGCTCCTGTAGGTATTTCATGGGTCTTGATGTATGCCTCCCATCGAACGTTGGGACCTTTAATTGTACCATTCCCGCGGGTGCCGTTGTGACGTTAGGTCTCCTGCTTTCCTCACGCACGATGCGTCGGACTGCCTCTTCATCTAGCCCAGCTGCTTTTGTGGTGGATTGTTGTCCCAGCTCGTCCGCCATCTTCTTGAACCTTTCCTCCACGTTCTCATGCAAATTCACGTAACTCGCTTCTAACTTTCGGACCTTGAGATCGCTCGCCTCCAGCCTCGCTCCTACTCCGTTAATTTCTTTCGCGACATCTTCGCATAACTCTGCTAACGCCCCGTCTGTTTTGGCAAACCTTTCATCATAGCCATGTTCGAATGATGCAATAAGTTCCTGCGTCTGTCTATGTTCTCCTGCTATTTTTGCCATTTCTTCCAAAAGCTTTCTCTCTCTTTCGTCTGCTTCTTCCCTAATTTGCCCCAACAATTCTGCATGTCTTCTCTCTTGCCTCTCAGCCATCTCCTCTAAGATCGTTCTATTTCTCTCTTGCCCTTCAGCCATCTCCTCTAAGATCGTTCTGCTTCTCTCTCGTTCTTCTTTTGCTTCTTCTGCCCTCTCTCTATCTCTTCTATCTTGTTCTTCTTTTAATTGCCTAAATAGCGCTTGCATCTCAGTTTCCACCGGTTCCTCACTATCGACCCTAAATTCATACGTGCTTATATCTATTCCCTCCTTTTCTAGCGTGTGTAATAATCGCTGCTGCAATTCTGGCTTGGTTCCCCCTACTAACAAGTCCCTCTCTCGTAATAATTGCCGTAGCTCTGCCGACTTCAGCTCCGGAAATTTCTTCATGTTGGCCGCCATCTTCTTTCTTCACTCCTTCGGGATGATCCTCCTTCTCTCCGGTTCTCGTGGTCTCACCTAATGAGTAGTCAAGCCCCACACGCTGGGCGCCATTGATGTACTATCCCCCCCTTATCAATTTCCTTATCACAGGGGTTCTAATAATTATTCTTTCACGCGGTCCTAAACACGCGACGTTATATACTTGTATCAGCCCGACACACAAAAGGTACCCTTCACTTTATCACTTCTTACCTTGAGAGAGAGATCCTTTTGGTAGTCCTTGGCGGCAAAGGTTAATGGATTAATTCATGCACTAAAATGATACACTTGAACAGTACATATATTTATAATAACCCTTTTATTCTTCAATTATGAAACAAATTCACTTTAGTTACTCAATTAATCAATATATGTTCCCTTCTCAAATATATTCGTATTAATTTATAATGTTTGTTCTACTTCACCGGATATTGTACAAAGTGAATTCCCGATACTCTATGCCCCAGTATCTGTTTATCGGATTCCTGGATCCTTCCTTAACACAGGACACTGGCGTTGGTAATTGCTGTCCAAAGCTGCTTACTCCCGGCAAATTATCACTGCAAAAACTCTCGTATGACTTTCACTCGATAAACGTCTCTTGTGGCTCCCTTGTTAAGAAGAAGCAGAAGAAGAAGAAGCCGCGTTCCTTGTTTGACAATCCCTTTTATACTATCTCATCTCCCCTCCTGTATGTTCTAGAACATTCTAGGTTTTCTCCCCTTCTCTCGTATCTGATAGGCTATTCCCCTTTCATTATTATAAGTTTGTTTACGTAAACAGAAAATGGTATTGTTTAAAGTTGTTTTCATAACATAGACGGCATTGTTATAGTCTGTTTACGTAAACAGAAAATGGTATTGTTTAAAGTTGTTTTCATAACATAGACGATATTGTTGCCTCGCGGTAGCACGTGTTCCCAAAATATACACAATGGCGTCCTTAATCGTATACTTATGCCAACACGGCCAAAATGGCGTGTTACAATATGATCCACTCTTCTGAAATATTATTTAAATGTTTTTCGGGTTCTTTTTCAAAACTACAGGAAAACTTAAGAATTAAAACTTAAACAAACCTTACTGCTTTAGGCTACACTTGTAGAAGTTCTTAGTACCCATGATGGAATGAAAAATTTCGTACTATTCTATAATTTCTTCAAATCGTAGAAAAGTGCAAGTACTTCGATTTCAGTTATGAATACTTAAAAACTTAAGAAAAAATAAGAGTTTTTTAATCAATACGTTGGGTTTAGATTTTTGACATGCTCAAGAAAAACAGGTGGGAGCAAAGAAATGCCCTCGTCCACTTGGTTCCACGTCCATCTTCAGGCCATCGACTCCTGCTATTTTCTACAATTTCTGAGCTCTCTATATGGCCAGCTGAGTTTTTCTCCCCCACCTCGGCAACGCTTCCCTGTTTGGGGAGAGAGAGGGATGTGTTGCCAAGAGGGAATTGCCGGGACGGAATGAGGGAGGGAAAGAGGGGAATGAATGTACATGAGGGGGAAATCTCGAGGAGGAGGCTTTTTTTGTCGCAATGCATCCCATTTAGCAATGGGTGGGCGACGAGGATAAACCGAACGGGTTCTCGAGGAGACATGGCAAAGAGGAGCTGGAAGGAGAGGAAAAAAGAGGATAAAATGATAGGAACTTGGTGAGGGAAGAAAATAGAATAACAAAATCACATCGGTAGAGATGGAATGGAGGGAATAGACACAACAGAAGAAATTATGTAGAAAGAATTTTAAGGAGACGTGCTGGTATTATTTGATGGAAAAGATGCGAGAGAGAGAAATGGATGGATATAGATAAGGAATACATCTAGATAATGAATCACACTGAACATCAATATGTATAGACAAAAAACTTAGTTTATATTTCATCCAACCATTATAAGAATTTAAATATGAAAAATATCATTAGACCTCTTCCTTAGAACTTCAGTGAAAACATTTATCATTCCTTCGTTCGTCACTTTGATTAGCACTCGATTGAGAAATGATAAATGGAACGGAAATACAGCAATCAAAGCAATAACACATGGAATTATATCGAGTGGCCACTAGGTTGATTTCGTTTGTGTCCTGTACTGTATTATCTTCAGAACTTTTGACTCTTTTTGTTTCTGCGTACGTTATGATCTCGTAGGTTTTTATACACGTTCCCCACCCAAATAAAGGTACATAATTTTAATATGTTCACGAGCATTTATATAAAAAATCTTCATCTAAGATTATCGTCAAAATATGATTATGCCGTAAAAATAAACAATTAAGACTAAAAGTAGAACCACTTAACAATACTTTAAATATTGGAGAGCACCAACATTCACACTATCGTTATATCCGCAACCATAAACTGTTACACGATGTAATAAATTCGACGAATGGTGTGTAATTGTAGCATGTCTTACAAGAATACCTTACGTAGTTAAAGTCAATAAAGCAATACCATTATAATCTTCCTTCTTATATACGAGGAAAGTATCCAATTAAACGATACTATCCTCGCGATTCCCTCATTTAAACCAATACTGGAGGACTACGTATCATAATCATGCATCCAAATGCTTAATCGTACACCGAGAACCAATAGATTACCAGTGGTTTACCGATAGTGTCACGGTAGTATGTTCTGGCAACGTCTCAAGCGTAACTGATGGATACGGCGGCCATTCCCCCAGAACCACTCCATTAGGGCGTAATGATGCATTTCGAGGAATAACGTGGAACTGGCTAATCTTGGCCCGAGGCATGGATAAGCGAAAAGAGAGCTGAGAGAGAAGGGAAAGCAGATAAATGGTGGCAACTTGGATGGAATGGGAGCGCACAGGTTCAGTGAAGTGACTCTCCCTCTGACCACAATGCACTGCAGTCGTTGAAGTCTTCCAAGTTTTTAAAGTGCATCGATTCTTGGAAGAGGTGGTTGGGCGGGCGACATAGGGACGACGATGGAGCAAGACTAAGATATAGAGAGTGTTTCTCGAAATGGTGTTGTTGTTGTTGTGGACCGTGTTGGCTCCGAGGAAAACACACCCGTGGACCACCAGGGAAGTGAGATCGGACACAGGAGATACGGAGCGCTGTTGTAATTCTTTTCGTGTCGTTTTCAAGGGGAAGGCACGCAGATTTCTCGAATCGATTTTTGTGGAGCCAAGGAAGGAAAAAATGGTCCGAGATTATATTTTTCCGTTGGAGTGAAAGGAGAGTTTTGGGAGAGAGCGGTCGAATTCCCCGATCGTACAAATTCTCACCCGTAAGTTAAGTTTATTCGATCTCAATCAATTTTCATAGAATCCACTAAGATGCCACAAATTTCTATACACTAGAGGCCTAGTGCGTTTTCAATAAATAGTGATTGGAAGGATCAAAGTGATTGTAATAGGGAAAAGCATCATGAATAAGCAATATTTCTAATCTTTGGTAAGTCAGAAAATTTTCCGCAAAACAAAGATTGATGCTCACACGAAAACGGAAAGCAAGAACCATGAGTAATGTGAGTTAAAAAAATAAAGCATCGGATAAAAATGATAAATTTTAGAATTTTAGTGATAATTAAACATTTCAGAGGTGTCCGATAAGAATATGAATTTATGCATTAAACACGTCATTTTGTAATTCCACCGTCTCCGTATTTTTATTGTGAAATAAAAATTGAGTCATCTCTCATAAACTACCATTTCTATAATCTCCATAGTTTACAGCAGTTACAGAAAATTTGATGAAACCTCCAGTTAATTCCTTATAAGACCCTTGTATTTACTAGACGTTCCATGTGGGGCGACATGCATGGGAGAAATATAGTTTGAGTATTTAAGTCTCCTAGGTTTTTGTTAAGTTCCCAACCGCCATCCTTGTGGATTATACATCCAAGGAGAAGATAATCATAATTTGAGCAAAGAAAATATGCAATAATATTCGATTATGCTTAAGAAAGAACGAGAATGAAATAAAAAGGGTTGACACTCTTTCTTCTATTTCACAGGTATTCATTCAAAATCGTTAAATATTCCATATTTTGCTACATATAATGACTGAATCATATATTTCAGTACCTACGTATGCAAAGAGAGTTAATATCCAATAATGTGCAAATTATTCAATAGCAGAAAATGTTGTAGAAGAGTGATTCATACACTTTCCAACAACTGGCGTATTGCCCCTAACCCTAGGACTACAACAACATCAAGAGCGGCGTTTGAACCCACGACCCTCGGGTTTCAGGACGGTAATTTACCAGTCGCAACCGCTACCCTTAGAAAATTTGGCTGTCAATATTTAAGGCTTGCACACCTTTCCTTCTCATTCAATTCTCTCATTCAATGTCTGAGTGATAATTTGGTAATCTCTAATAATTTTTCAGCAGATACGAGTATAACCAAATGAACTCAAGGACCAAAAACCAATGAACTCAATTGGTTATGAAAACCAGCTAAGAAGTAAAAAAGGAAAGCTCAGTACTCCATAGTTAGCAGACAAAAAATGAAAAAAAGCGTAGGTTAACATTTACCTTGGACTCTTGGCGGCCAGCGAATGCCATGTAGGTACCTAGCGTATGTTTGGTTAATTAAAAAAATGGAACACGATAAAAAAAACATTCTGATACACAACGCAATTTCGCATCGTTAGATGTCACCCGATGAATAAAATTTAAAATAAAAATCGAAAATTCAATCACCGAAACAAGTAAAATTAGCCATATTTTCCATAATTTACATATCAAATGCGATTTGAAAAAATATAACTAGCATTGGCTATTTGAGAGTTAACTTTACGTACGTCGATAAAAAAGAAAGTGTTTTGGAAGAAATTGACTATTTTTTTGACCCAAACTATGGAAATCTTAATCTTAATCGCCGGTAGCGCAGACAGACATGCAACCACGAAATAAGAGTTTATAGCCAATAACTCATAACCAATCGTATTTAAAATAAAAAATACACTGCTATGGCAGCACTGAAAATGTTCCATCATCTCAAAATAAATGTAACTATGTTTCTAGAATTCATTATTGATGTTTTCAGGTGCGTAAGATACCACCTACACCACACTCCTGTTACTTTACATTACTCTATCGCTGTTGTTTAAACTTACCTACACGAAACCACAAACTCTTAGAGACTAGAAAGCAATATATGGATCAAAAGAGGAGTTTTGTACGCAGTAATCGTCCAATAAATAAGTGATGATAAGATAGAGGTAGCAGGTTACCTCTATCTTCCATTTAACAACCGTGCTCACATATAACTAGAAAACTACCAATCCTCAACAGAAGGTGTGCGTCGAATGTCCGTTGGTAGAAGGAAATCAGCAGTTTTTCGTTCAAATATGCTGGGGAAGACGTGACGGTAAGGATAGGTATAACGATACATGGGAGAGCAGTCTTCTTAAACTCAAATGAAAACAAATGTATTCGCCACTGACCCTCAGCCATCATTATTGTTCTATATGCCTGATGTTTGACTCCAAGAGTAGCAAAAGGCTGCACACTAAGATCTTTGGGTTTGAACATCCCAGTATCATAATATAAAAATTTCGGGGATCACTGCAGTCTACAGATGGTTGTTGTATTTTTTAATAAAAGCACTTGCAAAGCTGATTTCACAAAGTGATTCATCCTTAACTCTTGCCATACGTTAAAACCAAAATCAAGGATGGTAAAATATAATATAATAAATACGAGGGATTTTCCTGACTCTAATAACACAAAGCATTTAACGGTTCTACTTCATAAGCCATTACCCTACTTTTTAAAAACAAACATGGTTTAAAAATCTCTCCAACTAAGCAGTCACATTGTATATAATCGCTTGGAGACTTTTCATAACAAATATTGACTCAATCCCATTCACCAACCAACCCAGTACAAACCCATTCACATCCTATCTGAAAATGAAGTAAAAATAATTGTTATTGAAGCATTCCTTTTTCTATTCCTGTGTGGAGATATTAGAGACAATAAATAACCGCTCATCAACAGCCACAAACCACTACTAGTGTTTCATCCTTATCCCTATACGATTTAAAAGTAATTACTGGATAAAAGGTCTTGGGTTATATTCTGGTTAAAGAATCATGGAATACTTACATTCCTATTTCAAGACATTTACTCATGATAAACAGTAATCAATCTGTATTGCTGAAACGGCATTACTGACCCAAGAATTTTTGTCTAATAATATTTAACGCAAGTAAAGATAAAAAATCTTGCCATCCAAAAAAGTAATACCTACCTTGGGGACGACGTTACCGCGCGATTCACTTAAGAGTACGATATAATTCGTACATCTGAATTTAATTTAATCACTCATGACGAAAATTCACGGAAGAATATGTTCCAAACGCAATCACTACTGGGAGGCAGACTTGATCATACGATTTTATAGCGATTTAAATGTTTAAAAACATCTGCACCCGGAGAAAAAAAATACCCGGAGGACGAAGTACAACCGAGCAGTTCACCTCCGTCGATCTCCGCCATGCACGAAAGATAGGAGGCTCAACCCTGCCGGCACAATTCACACATCTCTCACGTTTTGAGGGAATTTATTTCCCCGACGGGTCGACGGGGGGAAAAAGTATCGCGAGACAAAGAAGGAGAGAAAGGCAGATGAGGATGGAAAGGAGAAATGGGCGTGCACCGCAGAGACGTTAAAGAGAGAGGAATAAAACAGACAGGAGGAGGATGATGCAGAAAAAATCGGGCGGAGTCACCAGCGACATCAAGAGACGTAAAGCAGGAGGGGGGATGTGGGCGGATGAGGAGATGTCAGGGGAATGGGGAGGAATGGAGAAAGAGAAGGGAAGAAGGTATAGGGAAAGGAGAAATGGGAAAGGGTTGGAGGGGAGGAGAGTAGGAAGGGCAGGGAAGGGTGTCCTGAGTGCAGAGAGGGGCATCAGGAGTGGATGACGGGCGCACGGGCATACGATGGAGAGTAATGAAGTGATGGTGAACCAGAAGGATTTGAAGTACTGCCAACTTTTATTTTTTCCCCGTAAACTTATCATTTCTCTCTCCCTCTGCGCATTAAAGAGCGCTGCATACCAAGAGCCGCATCGCTTTTGAATGGTGGGGGACTTGAAATATAGCATCGAGGTTTATAAAATGGCTAAAAACTGAAAATATCTCTGCTTTCTCTTGGCAGAAACTCTTTCCACTGAGTATAGGAAGAGCGTAGCACGGATCTCAACTTCACCGGAAATTATCATAATCAGTTGTCAGTCGAAAGAATTATTGAGAAACAAAGATTTGTAAAAATTTGGCCGCGCAGTAAATTTAATGGAGTTACCCACTAGTGACAACACAATTGTGTGAAATTCACAGCGAAAAAAACCAAACCGACTCCTTGATATCGCACCGAGTGCTCTACGTGCATTTATCTTCAGCAAACACCTTTGTGTTTAATTTTGGGCTTCACCTCGTGGACTTTGGTACTTAGCGCACGGACACGGGTACCCCATGACATCGCACGCGCGGTACCTGTGAGAACATCTCGCTTCTTAAGCCCTCCATGAAATTCACATTGGAGGTGGACCCGAGGGTAGTTTAAATGGTGACAGTACCGGAGTTCGCGTCCAAGCCTAGGCGAATGATATTTTTCCTGTGAATTTAATACCATTGTTTTAATTCAAAGATTGGTTTGCAGTAGCTCTCCAATCCACTCTCCTTTCAGCCCACGGCATCTTTCCTTATTAATTCATTACTTTGAGGTCCTTCATAATTTGAATGATGTATGCCTTTCTTGGTCTTCCTCTGCAATTCTTCCCGTTCAATTCTCTTTTCGTAATTGTTGTTAATAAGCTAATCTTCCGCAAAATATGTCCAATAAGTTTAATTATTATTCTTCTTAGAGTTTTAATTATGCTCGTTTTAGCTCCAACTTTTTATAGGATCTTCGTTGGAGGTTCTCTCTGCCCATAAGACCTTCACCAACCTTCGATTATTTCACTTCTCCATTGCCTTCAATGTTTTCTTCCTCTTCTTCAGCGTTCAATCTGTTGATTGATTTGCAGCAACTCGCTATTCTTCTCGTATATCTCCCTTCCTCTTCATTTCAACGTAAATCTTGCATCCTATGTCCTTCATTATCTGCCCCAGGTACTGCAGACGTGGCCTCCATCTGTTTCTCTTTCCTTTAATTTTTCCTTCTATTATTAATTTCAGGAGCCCTTCGTGTCTCAACAGTTGTTCAACAAGCTTTACTCGTCTCTGAACTATGGTTTTCTCTAGGCTGCGTTTTTCATCTACTCGTCGAAGAACTTCTTCATTCGTCACTTTGTCTGCCCATCCAATTCTTAGCATACGCCAATAACAACACCATAGTTCAAACGAATTCAGTCTCCTTTTCTCTTCTACCCCTAAGGTCCACGTCTCACACCCGTATAACAATACACTCCTGACATAGGTTTTAAGAAGCCTTTTTCTTATTCGAAGACTATTGCATCGGGACGTAAAAAGTTTTAAATTTTTTGTTGAAAGCGCTTTTTGCTTGATTAATTCTACTTCGCACTTCCTCCCTACTTCGCCCATCTCTTGTAATCCTACTCCCCAGGTATACAAACGAATCCACTTGTTCGAGGCGTTTATTATCAACCACAATCTGCGCTTTCGCTTGTCCCTCTTTGTCGCATACCATTATCTTTGTTTTGGTTGCATTAATTTTCATGTTATATCTTGTTACCATGATTTCATTCATCATTTCTATCATGCTTTTAAGGTCTTCTTCCTTTTCCGCTAGTACAGCAATATCATCCGCAAACCTTAGCATTTCTATTCTTTCACCGTGTATTTATACTCCCGTGTTTGTTCTTTTCCTGACTTCTTTCAGAGCCTCTTCAATATACATGTTAAATGTCACTGGTGATAATGCGCATCCTTGTCTCACCCCATTCTAGATTTTAGCTTATAATTGCTGTTTATCTCCCTCCAGAATAGCTTTTTCGTTCCTATACAGATTCCATATGAGTCTTCGCTCTCTATAACTGATTCCAGCTTTCTGTAGAACCTTAAACATTTGGTCCCATTTAACGTTATCGAAGGCTTTTTCCATATCTATGAACGCAATGTAAGTTTTCCTATTCCACTTCAATCTTTTTTCTACAATCAATCTTAACGCCAATATTGCCTCCCTTGTACCCAACCCAAATTGGGTATTTGGGTCTGAACCCAAATTGTTCTTCTGAGAGCATTGCTTCAGATTTTCGTTCCATGCGCCGGAGGATAATATTTGTCATTATTTTTGCTTCGTGTGACCCTAGACTGTATTGTTCACATTTTACTGCACCTACTTTCTAAGGTATAGGTATTATGATATTAGCTTTAAAACCAGCAGGAAGTTCCCAATATTTTCTGCTATGAAGCTATTATGGACTAGGCTTCACAGTCATAAAGGTGAATGCTCCAAATATATGTGTTTATTTGGTGCTTTCTAAATCCCATGCTTGTGTTACTAGCTGCTAGCAGACTCGTCTTCGGATGGAATGCCTTCTTTGCTTAGACTATTCTGCTCAAAATATCTTTCTTGTCTATTCTAGTCTAATCCTGGCACTGAAACAATAAATATTAATTTTAAAGGATCTACATGGGAAAAAATTACTTAATGTCGTAATCCAGAATCAAGACAATCTCAGCACTAGCAATATTAGGGAGGCCAGAAATCCGTGGCATTGATTCCTGTGACATCCATGACACGAATCCGAAAAAGCATACAGGATTTATCCCGTTTTAAGTATACACCAAGTGTTTCATATATTGAAAAACAAGTAAGCTAAAGGACGCTGTGAGTAGTTTGAAATGATAAGATTAGTAACGAGTCATCTTCAACACAATGACAATGGGAGCATTAAAATCAAGGAAACAACATAAGAAATAGGAACACTTTACTGGGGAAACACCGATAGAAATATTCTGCACGTAACGAATGCGCTGAAGAATGGATGGATTAAAATATAAATTAACTTCTGAGAGGTCAAGGAGAAGCGACTGATGGAAAATTGACTTGAATCAATGCTCGTTCCTTGCAATTTTACCAACCGATAGAACGATTCGAGGTCTTTATTATTAGCATGATTTCTGAAAACAAAATCTCACAAATCTTTCTCCCGGAAAACAATCCTGAAGAATGAATTTTCACTCCGATGCCGAAAGATCACGGTTCAGCAAACACAAGAATACCAGACAGGACAGGTATTGAAGCAATGTGAGAACCCCAGGCCTGTAATTTGTGGGTTAGTAAACAAAAACGTGTGGTCCAAGGTAAATTATTAACAAACCTTTGCTTATAATAGGACCTAGAGGGGATGGTATGAACAGGTAAACTGAGATATAAATTAAAGAATGGAAAATCTAGATATTTAATCCTCATTTGGGAAAATAGCTAAAATGATATATTTGATCGCTACAAGGGGTAACAGTGAAGGAAGATCACGTCTCCAATCGCCCGATAATCATTTTTAAATTCGGAATCAGCGGTAACAAGCAAATGATAAATGGCAGCAGGTAAGTGCTACCTGTAAGAATAATGCAATAAAAAATCACCCACCCCTGCACTTCTTTAAAGGAAGAGAGTGGTCGTTTCAAAAGGAAATCTTATATAAGAAGATTTCCAACTTCGGGGAAAATTGGCACTTGCTCACAACCAAATTAATCAAACTGCTTATTCATGAACATTTTAGGTTTCCAGGAAAAATATTTTCTTTGCCTCCCGTCTGAGTCACTGCACTGGTTGAAAGATAGTAAATGGATACCATTCTCTATGAACCCCAACCCAAGCTTTACGCACTGCGGTGCTTTTAAAACGGAAATTCTAAATTAAAGACAACCACACATTGAGATTAAAATTGGAATTAGCTCAAAATAAAATTAATTAACGCTCTGCTTCCTGACTATTACAAAATGGGAGAACAAATGCTTATTTTTCTATTGCCACTACCGTGGTTGGAAGGCAATAAATGAATATGAAAGCCAACCTCCGCTGCCAGGTTAGTAATGCGCCAGCCCGGTGACGATAACGAGACTATGTAAGCCTTGAGCCTTGTGCTCGCCGCACATTTTTCACCAAGCGGCTACACATACTTTCTTTATCAATTTAACTGTGAAAAATAATCTCATGACGATTTAACCAGCCTTATGCCAAAAATGTTTAAAAGCACAAAGTTTCACGGAAATATTCAACCTAAAGCAAGCATAGTTTCATTAAATTATTAGTTTAACTATTGGTTTTGGCGAAAAGATTTTGCGGCTAATTTTACCTTGAGCATTTGGCATTTTGAGCAGTTTTGAGCTCTTAGATTAGACGGTACGATAAAACCTGGGTGATGGAGCACCATTAACCCGACTCTACAGCTAATGTAATAATGTGTTGCGCTAATATTTATTCGATTCCGGAAGTATACAAATATAGAGAATAGAAGCTTTTGAATCATGATGTTGGAGGCGCATGGTTTGGTGAGTGTGTATATGTGGAGAAAACCATATGGTGCACTCCAAGGAGAAAATCCAGATAAACTGGCCACGCCCAGAGACACAGTGAAGACGACTGAGGAGCATCACATAAATGAAAAGAGAGTGGAAAGTTCCGTCAGATGACCAAAAAATAAATAATCCAGCCTGAAACGGGAAAATACGGGATAAATAATAAACTGGAAATTAAATAGAAAAAATCAAGGAATAAAGGAATTAGGATTTCAGATACGAGTAATTGCTGGAGAACTGTTCCAATCATTAAAGGTCGAATGCCGGCTGTGGTAATTTTTTTTCAGCGATATCCTAAACCCCACTTGGGCCCTACATAGAGAGTTAGATAAGGGCGGAACTCCTTTCGTCGGATGTCGGATGATGACTTAATTCAAGCGTAATCTTGATCCCTTGGCGGTTTTCGCTAAGGGTAGGTTAATACTGAAGCCTGGTTTCCCTCTAACTTTCCCTTATTTCCGTTACTGAAAATAGTCCTTTACTCACCGAACTACTGATTTCTGGTATATACTTCTTGGGCTTCCAACCGTGTAAATGTCAACATGATGGCCGACGTTTCGATGGCACACTTACCCATCATCCTCAGGACTAGAGGTAATCTTCAGCCCTGGTGGGGAAAGTATTCCATCAAAAACGTCGGCTACAATGAAGGCATTAACCCGGTGGGAATTCCGATATAATGCACCAGAATAATTCACCGAGAAAGCCTGAAAGTTTGAAATCCACGCAATTGCCCTAATGGCACAAAGGAACTTATTTGTCGGCCGCCTCCTTATACAACCAACCAACCAATAAATAAGCGAACATGGGAGAGAAGGTCTGCAGTCAACCAACCTCAAGTTAAAATGACAATATTATGAGGCATGCGATCCCAAGCTTCAGGATACTGCGGATTAAACTGCACAGCTGCTAACGGCCTATTGTATGAATCCACAATTTCCTCCACGCCGAAAAAACACGCTTAACTTTACTATAACCTTCTAAAAACGTTACAATACACATAATTATTGGGGCTCCGCGGTTCATTCGAAATTCGGACGTGACTTAAAATAAAACACTTTATTACCTTGGATCAAATCAGATTTACAGATTTTCAAATGAAGTTTCACCGCCACGATAAACCAGCATTAAAAAATCTCTAGGACAAAGACATTGAAATCCCTTAGGTTGCCCTTCTCCCCTCTCACGACCTCATTCCTTCCTAATCCCTCTTTTCATTCACTATAACACCTAAGCCACACTACGGCACACCATTACATCAAATCTTCTCATAAGAAGTTGAATGTCTTCATCTTTTGGGTGTTCTTCTGCGTCAGTTTTTTCTGTGGCGACAACAACAGTTTCTCCGGCACTCCTGGCGTTTGGACTCATTGATATGAAGGCGCGAGCAGGATTTCCAGCAAAACTGTTGGCGCAAAACAACAAATAGATGCGGGATAATACCCAAAAATGAAAGAGATTCGACGGTAAAGCGCACAATTCCAGAAATAAAAATCATTAACCAAAAAATCGAGCCGAGTGCTTCAGCAATAGGATTTTATCGAGACGAATGATTTTTCCTCTGTGGAATTCTGCACTCATAGGCACTCGTGGGTGACTTCGTAAGTTCCAAGGCTAGACTACCGGATAGACCCGGCATCCTAAAAATTTGTCAGCGAAAGCCTTCGAATCGAATACAATTCCCTGATACGAATTCTCAAGATATTCACAGGAGAAAGCTAGGAGAGGCTGGACACTGATGGACAAGACTACAAAAACTTTGGCGTTGTGTTAGTGTTTCGTATGGGATAAAACTCTAGATTAGAAAAGTACGGACGTTTGTCCTCAACCAATGCCGAAAACCGAGGGAATTGGGGAAGGTTGCGGCATTAAAACATGGTAGCATTATATAAAACATCACAACTGATGGTATTGCATGGCTGAAACTCGCTCAAATGCTTGGAAATAAATTTTTTCCAGTCGATTTTTTTTTTAACTTTACCTTCCCCATGTACTGCATAGGTCTGTTTTGGTTGCGTAGTCCGTACTTTCACAATCTAGAGCTTTAATTTGTGGGGTAAGTGATCGCGGTAAGTGCCTAGCGAGAGTGGGAGTGGAGAAGGATGGAGCGGGAGGTCGCAGCACGTACACAGGGTGAGAGGAGGGCAAGTGCGCGGAAAGGTCGCCGGGGTCCGATGGCGTCGGGGGGTCCTCCAGTCGCGGACGCCATGGCATTGACCGAATTTGGTCAGCTGGGCCGCGGCCAGGTGCTCGGCTTGCGTGGATGGACACTCGGGTGGGCTGTGGGAGTGAAGAGAAAGGGCGGGGGGGTAAAGGAATGGAGGGACGAGGAGGGAGGGGGAACGGCGGACTTGAGCGACGAACGAGACTCCCCTACCCCCTTCCCTCCCCCAACCCCACCCCTCCCTATTCGGGCGAGTCCAGGGAGAGAGAGAGAGGGAAATGCACTACGTGGGATTGGAGAAAAACATCTCCACCCCAGAGTCCAACTTTTTTTTACTTCCTCTTATACCGTCTCTCTGTCTCACCTTTTGAATATAAAAAAATGACCGCTCGAGGATCGTCCTGTTGGACGAGGGAGACGGGACGGTTTGAAGCGATGAAAATACACAACAGACTCTTACTCATCTTGAAAAGCGACGATTTATTTTTTTCGGGTCATTGCGCCGCACTGATTTTGCGTTTGGAGTCAATGTTTCAGGAAGGACGCATTTCAGCTTCCGCTGTCACTCGGCCCGAAGTGGAAGGATATCTATCATCCATGTGATTCAAGTCAGGTTCGCAAAATTTTAGTTGACATCAGTAATATTAATTTTTCCCCTTAAATACATAGATATTATAAAAAAATAATCAGAACAAAGGAGCTTGACATACCCCTTAGCCATTTGCCAGCAGATGGGATCACCTGCAGAAAAATAACAATACTGACGAAAATGAGTAAAGTTTTAATTGAAAGTGCAAAGCGCAGCTTTGACCATTTTAAATACAGAGCTAAAGTGCCCCAAAATTTATAGATTACAGGAAAAAACCATTCAACTTGTCCTCGGTTTCTATATGCTTTAATAAAGTTACGATCGATCAATCCATATTTTGGTTAGTGGTCATAAATTAAACACCTTGGGCACCATATAGATCAAACTGAGCTGGAGGGACAAAAAACCGACCCAGGTCGGGCGACACAGCTTCATAGATCAAACTTCGTTGGTACAATTTGATTTTCTGTTTGGGCAAAACATAAGAAAGATATCTTCACAAGACATAATCAAATGGTTTGCCCATGACTAGGTCAATCACCACTACGAAGGTAGAACAATCTTAAGACCTTCAATACGTACGCATGCCATAGAGGTAATATCCACCGGTCAAAGAATTGTGATATTATCGAAAACCGTTGTACTGACTATACATGGAATACTTTTCGTAGCATCACACGACTAGCCATAACTAGCGCAATACCAAGTAAACTTAAAAAGATCAATACAGAACCTAGGTGGTATAATACGGACGTCCGGAAATCTCTCAAGCGACAACGAATATTGCACGCAAAAATGAAGAACGCCCGTCAGGGTCTCCCCGGAGAGGAGTATAAGAAGTTGTGCGAAAAATACAATATAGCGAAAACAGCAGCTAAGGTGGCCTTTCAAAAAGCATTAACGGAATTCAAAAATAAAATATTGGGCGAATATTTAGAGGATAACCCAAAGGCATTTTGGTCGTACGTGAGAGAGGTTCAAGGCTGCAAATCAACGGTCACGTCACTAAAGAACAATCTAGGAGAAAGAGCCAACAACAAATTAGATAAAGCAAATATCCTCAACAAAGTTCTTCAAAGCGTCTATACAACATGCTCTCCAAATAACACCACTACAATGCCTAGGCTATATAAGCACCCAATGCAGTCCATTAATATCACTAGTCGTGGAATAGAAAGTCATCTGAAATCCATTAATACCAAAAAAATCACCCGGTCCCGATCAAATTCCCGGCCGAGTTGATAAAGAATTAGCATCGGAATAGCACCGTACCTGAAAATAATATTTGAAAAATCTCTAGTACAACATCGTGTTCCTTACAATTGGAAAATCGCGAACGTTACACCAATATTTAAAAGCGGTGATAAGGAAGAGCCCAGTAACTATAGACCGATTTCCCTTACGTCTATCTCATGCAAGATACTGGAATATATAACTGTCAGTTCGATTATGGGGTATTTGGATAGTCAAAACTTGTTAACGCAAAAACAGCACGGATTCCGGAAAGGCAGGTCTTGCGAAACCCAGTTGGTCCTCTTCCTTCACGACATTCTTTCCTCGGGAGTAAAGCTTGTTCAGGTAGAAACCATTTTTCTAGATTTTAAAAAAGCTTTCGATTAAGTCCCTCAATCGAAGTTACTCGTAAAGTTGGAAGCTTACGGAATACACCATAACGTAATATGTTGGATAAGAGAGTTCCTAGCCGACCGCAAGCAGAGGGTAGTTCTAGATGGCGTTAGTTCAGATGTAGTGAAAGTAACATCAGGTGTACCCTAGGGAAGTGTCATCGGCCCCTTATTATTCCTTTTGTATATAAATGACATCACTACTGTTGTTACGAGCAAAATTCGCCTCTTCGCAGACCACGCAGTGTTGTACAGGATCCTAGGCAATAAGTCTGACAAGATCGCGTTACAAAAAGACCTAGATGCTATAAATGAATGGTGCAATACTTGGCAGTTCGAATTTAATTTTGAAAAGTGCATTGTTATGAATGTTTGGAAAAAGAATAACTCGGTCAACGAAACGTACACAGTTAATCAAACCAACTTATCAAATGTAGAGTCAGTTAAATACTTAGGTGTGACCCTTACTAAGGCCGTGTCTTGAGGGAAACACGTCCGGGAAATCTGCGGACAGGCTAGTCGCAAATTGGGATTTATTAAAAGAATATTAGGAAAATACGACGAGAAGGTTAAAGAGCGATGTTACTTTTCACTCGTGAGACCTCACTTGGAGTTTGCCGCTAGCATATGGGACCCTTACGAAGTAAGACTAATCTCTGAAATAGATCGAACACAACGGAGAGCAGCAAGATTTGTGTAAAGTTGTTACGATAAACTTAGTGTTACCAAATTGTTGAAGGAATTAGGGTGGGAATCTCGAACTGATCGAAGGGAAAAATACAGGTTAAATCTTTTGCGCAAGTTTGGAGCAGACAGTTTTTGGCCGGTCGTTCAACATATAATGCTAAAGCCAACGTACTACGGTAGAAGCGATCACAGGAATAAGATAAAGGAAATCGACTGCAGGACCGATAGGTTTAAAATGTCATTTTTCCCACACACAATAAGGGATCATAATAGTTGCGATAGATCAATCATATGAAACTCCCACTCAATTAGGTAGAGTAGAATTTTCACTTCTGATTAATAAAATAACCTCATTACTAACACTTAACACCGCTTGATATGTCTGGCATTATTTTATTTTGTTCTCTGAATGATGTAGCATCTCGTAGCATTAATTAATTAACAGTGTTAGTAATATTAACCTCTAGATGTGTCTATAGCATTGTCCTCCATGTTTGCATGTTCATTTACGTATCACTCTCCAAGTTTCTGGTTGGACTGTGCACTGTTCTCCTAACTGCTTTTTGGCCTGCGCCTAGCGGCCGGGGGAGCGTGCGAGGTTTTGATTTGTGCTGGGACGAGTGCTGCATGCCTGGTGTGGAATCACCCCGTGCCACACACCCTAGTGGTGGCTTGCACGGTACTGCGTAGATGTAGATGAAGACAATGGGGAGAGCAGGTTCATACAAAGATCGAGAAGAAAGGCACAGGCTGGGTGGATGGGAGGACAGTAGCCCGGCGTTGGCATTAGTCATATCTCTCATTAACTAAAGTCACCCTCGTCGCTTCATTAATCCCCAACTAATACATCAGTAGGGGTCAGATTATTAATGCAAAACTTCCGCGGAAGAGACAGGGTTAGAAATGAGTGGACTATGATAGAATTTGGAATGAAGGCCCTGATAATTTAAAAGTGTGCAAGGTTTCTTTGACCATGTAGAGAGAATGGATGTGAATCGAATAACTAAACAGGCATATGTTGGTGGAGTGAATTGTATGAGAGGAAGGGGTTGACCGAGAGAGTACTGAAGTAAAGAAGAAAAGGAATATTAGAAGTTTCAAGAGCAGGAGAGAGTGTATGAAGCGATTTATAAGGGTAACTGATGCTAAAGAGGTAAGCAAGGATAGGGAAGTATGGAGGAAATCATTTTAGCAGAGTCAGCTTTAAAAGCCGATCACCGAGAATCAAACATTTTCTAATATAGGCGTTCAGGTAGGCTGCTTATGCTGTAAATCATGGGCGAAGCTAGTGTTGTCGCGAGACTCGAGACGAGATTCGAGACGAGACCGAGTATGGAAAATGAGACTGAGACAAGATTGACCCAAGTCTCGCCTCGTGGTAACACTAGGCGTAGCCGTTGTATGTTTGCAGTAAAGTCCTATTTATCCAGAGAAATTGAACTAGGTGTCAGTTAAATATTAGATGCCCTTGTGGTTGAAGTTTTTGGTCTGCATTGTACTTATATAGCCTCCAAAATGAGCCACAGAAAATACATCGATTTTCTCTGGCCATGACTTAGTATTTTTAACTTCTATTTCATTGTTTGGTTTTAAAGAGACACCATCTACGATTACTAATAGAAACATAATATTTGTAACTGAATGGGTCAATGTTTTCTTCCTGTATGGATTTTAACTGCCCTCATGCTTGTATTCATCTTTTTGGTGAGAAAATTTTGTTTTACATTTATTTCCTTTTTGACGGTTTCCCCTCGGTTGAGTGAGAAGACGAAACCTAAAGCCATATCTCAGCTGCGATTTGCCCTCTCTCTGCTTTTAACGGCCCAGTATCCACTTAAAACCATTTCTTGCTTCGTGTGCATTAAGAGTTATAAGGGAGCACCGCCCTGTTCCGATCGCGACGGTTGTTTTATTGGGACTCGAAAGGCACGCGTGGTCATTGGGAGCTGCGAGTTCCTGAAACAGTGGGCCATAAAATTTTCCTTATTTTCTCGGTCGATTCTCTCGGTCGGTAAACTGGGAATAGTTTTATTGCCGTAAATTAGTTGACAGGAAGAAGGTGGAGAGAAATATATGGGGAGACAGGCACTCAAAGGATTTGAGAGCCAATGTGCTGCAAAAAAATATTGTATTCGAGAAATCAAAGTATTCAACCAACAAACATTTGGTAGTGCGTAAAAACGGGATCAATTCCAAAAATTGCTTGATAATGGTTTTACTTGACTGGAGCAATCTGTGGAAGGTTACCAAGGGTTTTTATTCATTATGAATATCGACAACTTCCACCAGGTCCAGACTGAAACAGTTATATTTATTTTGTCAGAGGTTTATTTTTAAAACACTCGTCCATTCAGATGAACACCCAGATGGCAAGAACATAAAATTACAATTAAATTATTTTAGTTTTCAGAAAAGCAATGAGAATAAAATCCAAAAGAAGTGTTGAATCGGTTTCAGAATACCTCGAACAAGGAGCAAATATAAATCATTTCTCGGTTCAAGTAGTAGTATTTTCATGAAAAATAAAAACAACTAGTCTGCCATATGTCTTGGGAATATGTGACTCAGAATAACTTTGCCTGAAAATTATTTCCTCGAAATCAAGAAAGTCTAAGAACTCTGTGCAACAAAAAACAAATCGCTTCTGTCCAAATCCTACAATTGGATTCTATAAAACTTGGCTCTAGGCATTAGATTCAGAGGTCAAAGGATAATATAATAAATTGGAGAAAGAGTGAGATATATTTTTCAATCGAGAAATCGTGGGCCATTGCTAATGCCAGAAGCTTGATAGTCACTCACAGGTTTTTCAACACCAAAATATATTAAAAATTTGGGCACATACCTATCTGATATTCTAAGGTATTCTCTCGTATATTGAAGTTAATAAGTGAACGTTGAATAAGATCACATTAATTAAGTAATGTATTTTAACCATTGGCACAGAAATCATTTTTGTGGCATTATTTCAAACCAAATATCATCACATTTTAATGTAAATCACAAACAATTTCCTGTACTATCCATATCAAATCTGTTCCTCCACTAACCGGTTCTTCATAGGAGAAGGAAATGCAAGAAATTGGTAAAGGAAGTGAAGAAATGTGGATGCTAGAGGCACGTCTTCGAGTTGCACCTTGAAACTCGCAGCTCGTACAAATGTGTCCAAACAACTCACCCTTGATTTGGAATTGGCAGCATGATAGTGCCCATTCATTAACGTAAAGCTGAAGTCACACGATTCAATAATTAAGAGTTAAATCTCTTTCTCCTCGATTCCAGCGTAAGAAAAATATAAACGATGCCTTTTCTCAAATCCATAGATTCATAGAACTCTGCTGTAATGATGCTCACTGGTGGATGAAACCGGTCGTCTTGTTATAGAGTCTGTGAAATTTAGCAAAGGTTTAATCACAGGTTTAATCACAGGTTTAATCACAGGTTTAATCTTCAATAAGAACTTTACTTTATTGTGGTCGGTCGGCACTTTGGTTCCTTATCCTGCACTACAGACCCTTATGTCTTTGCCAATGAGGGGACCCTGACCACGCCATCTTGTCAGCCGAAATGTGAACCAGCCAACCCTCTCTGCCTAAGCAGATTGTGTTATCTGGTTGGGCGATAGCATGGACGATGCGCGTTCAGTTGAGGGGTTCTAACTTCCTCCCCCGACCATAAAAGAGAGCTTGCTATCGACAGAGCCACAGTGGAAGAGGAGAGCCAGGGCCTTAATTGGCCTGTAGACCATTAGCAAGCGGCTTGGGGTACACCAACACGCATCTTAAATGCACTTGATTCAAGTACTTTTAACGGGCCTCTTAAGATATTAAGCGCGTCCGGTTTATGCGAAGTATATAACGCGTAGTGCATACTTTCAATGTGCCTCACGCCAAAAAGAATAAGGAGGGAAAATAGAATGTGCTGGCCACACCGGCTCCGCTGTTACCCACTCGCATATCATGAAAGTACCGCGAGAAGACAAATATCGCCATTAACCTCGACTTCTGTTCCGAAATTAATAGGGTTCTAGAATTTAAGCAGGTAGGCCTTATTAGCAAGTACAATAGAATAATTGTTAAACCATTGTGCAGGATTATTTTTCAATGGACGAATTTTTCCACTGTATAAGGATCAATATAACTTGAAGACAATTTTAAATGTCCACAATTATCCGTTACCAAAAATATAAACTCCTTCAATGACGTGTAAGATTGTTTTAGACAAAAAAATCACATGATTAACATTGACATAAAAGTCAGTCAGTTTTCAACTATGCTCAATATAAAGTCAAAAGGTTTAATAATTTATTCCAGTTTATTCCTGCTCCGTCTAAAATTATTCACAACCTTCAACGTGGCCTCGGGGATAGGGACTACGGTACGGAAAGAAACAAAGAGGCATGTCACCATTATTCCTACCGTAACGCCATTTTGTCCTTGTCCATAGACACAAAAATGGAGCAAAGGATGTGAAACTGAGCGTTTCAAGGAATCATTGCAGCCAAATCTGTTTCATTTTCACCATTCTCATCATATATAAATAGTTTTAGAAAAAGTCAAGACCTAAAGGGGTTTGAAATCTTTCTTTAAATATGTACATGGGCTTAGATGAGAAATAGGATCATATTTTAATAAAGGTAATTCGATTAATCATTTACAAGGCTGACAAATCGCGTTTTGAAACAGAGAGTAGAATTATATCAAATGTCATTATATCCACATCATCGGAAACTCGCTTCTGGACAAATGAAATGAACTCGATGTCGGCATTGATATATGCCATGGGTGTCAAAAAGCATTCAGAAGTTTCCCTTTCTAAGATGCATTAAAGGTTGACACGATAGCCGCTACGACTCAGCGCTGAACGATCTCTATGCGTACCCATTTGTTATAAATCAAAGAAAACCTTCAAAACCAAGAGCTTCAACGCCTCCACTGAAAATTATAGAGGGAAAATTGGCTTAACATAGGATAGTTTGACGAAACAAAATGTGGGTTACACGGAATGAAAGAGAATATTAAGCTAAGGCCTTATTTGACTGAATTTATGCCGTCAAAGGGTAACCTCTCCTCAAGAGTTCAACCGAAAAAGGACAGGATGCCGAGATTGGTTCTACTGGTGTGTCAGGTCTCAAATAGGCCTAATCCCTCTAATGGAGGATCCAAAAAGGGCTTCTCTACGCACAGGTCGTGTGATTTGAATACCTCTTCGGCCCCGAATAAGGTTAGCACCGCAGAGCGGTGAAACAGAAGTCGATTAAGTGTACCTACCTTGAAACGAGGAATTCTTGAGAAAAGTCTTCCCTTAATTCTACCAATAGCAGTCGTGCTAGAAAATCCACTTCGGCATTATTCTCATGAGTAAAGGTTCTGTTATCCTAGCAGTCATCAGTCATCCAGGGAATTTTAGGTGTTTTCAAAAATGACAATTATCTCCTACATAAACTACTTCTGGGGCTCCTTTTATAACACTTTAATCGACGAAAGTGTCATTACAAATATACTGGTGTTTCAATTAATTCATTCGAAATTCGACACAGGACGGCAGAAAATATGCTACACTAATATTTTTACTGGCTTTTTCCGCTGCAGCTCTCTTTAAACTAACACAACTAGCGCCTTAAAAAAAATAGAAAGAATATATCCGGTAAATGAAGAGCAAAGGGATAGTCACACGTCAGGCAATGCAACAATATGGTAACATGTTATAATGAAATAAATGAGTAAAGTAAAGTGAATGGAAGCTGATTAAAAGATAATCTTTGGAATTATATCACTTTTTCAGTTATGAGAAAAAGGCGATTTTTCATTCGAAGTTACTTTTTGATTAAAGCAATGATATAACATAATTTAAATAAAGAGATCCAACATGCTTGACGAAAGACCTTTATTGAATGATAAATGCATAAAGGAAAAAAATGCTATAAAGCCGAGAAACGTATGCAGGAAATCATCGCTCGACGTTATCAATAGCCCATTTTTTTCAAAAGCCCTTAAGGAACATTACCAGAAATGCTCTACTCATCTTTTACGTGAATGTTGAGCAGAATATAAATACTGGACTAACACTACAGTCAATGGTCTGCAAATTCGAGGAACTAACACAGAATAGGAATTCAAATGGGTAATATTCCATCAATTTTTGCCAAAAAGTCATTCCAAGCCAACAGAAGATATATAAAGAAACTAATCAAAGCCACTAAAACATGGCCTCTAAAGGTTTTTATTCCACGCTTAATTTATCGGAATGGCGTTTCAGCACAATTAAGCATTTAAATGGGCTAAGGAGAAATTTTGATATTTGCTTTAAAAAATTATAATCAATTTTGAACGTAGACAATATGAGAGCAAAAAGTTAATTACTGAGTAAAGGCGTCACATTCATATTTATCTGACGAAACACCAAGACTGAATGCGTTAGAGCATGAAAAATGTTAAAAGAAAACTGGCAATTTTTGCTAGAAATAGATCTTTAAAATTCATTTCTCCTACAGAATCCATAAACGCAAAAGCCTTCAATGTCACTAAAAATCACAACCATCAGATGCATAAATAATATGGTAGCCATACGGCTGAGGTAAAATTTAAGGAAATCAATGCGTCGTAATTTTATAATGATGGCTAACTTATGTTTTTTGGTGTTATAAATTTGTGTAAGCAAGTACAAAATAAAATAGACTCAATACGCTTGTTCCTACAACATAAAATATTTTGATCGAAAATATATGCTGAAAAATTTGCATTATTTACTCGTACGCGCATTTTAAACAAGCCAAAATTCAGAAAAATCCTGCTAAGTATGGCAAACCTAATAAATAGTTATCTGTACGCAAAGGACGCCGTCTTCGGTCACGCGCGAGCAATCCAAAGAGTTGGCAAAAGTTCCGGGGGCACCCGCGTCCTCCGGTATATAAAAGTGGAGAGGAATGGGGGTGCGGGAGGACAGAAAGCGGCTGGCTGTGCGTCGAGAGAAGTCAAAAAAAGAAGGTGGCCCCGTCACTTTTCCCGGAGAGGGACAGGGGTCAAGAGAGGACTGCCACCGGCTTTCTGGCCGGCATAAGAAATGCCAGACGTGAAGTGCAGTCCTGGCATCGTGTTCCCAAGAGACTCCCTGTACCTCCATCCCGTCGTCTTCCCCGGACAGACTCCCTGAAGTTAAAGCACACACGCCCATTCTAAGGGCACACGCCGCGTCCACTGCCATTGCCTTTCAAGGGCAAGGACGTGAGAAGGGGAGACGCCGCCAGAAAAAGAGATTGGCTCATCCGCTTAATCTAGTTGCCAAGGGAAGGGCATTTTGAGGAAAATGAAGGGAAAAAATATGCAGGCTACCGCCGGAACAGTCGGAGTCGAGCCGCCACATAAGGTGTGGGGGGTAGGGGCGTTTTGGATATCAGAAGGCGTAGGTGAGTTGAGCGAGAACGTAAAGAGAAAATGGTGCGACAGGGGAATTTGGAAACGAAACTATTTTTCTTGAAGTTGAACACTTCTTGTGGATGGGGAAAACCTAGCGTCACGCGGCTCCCGACACCCGTACGGACAGAGGAAACGAAGAGAGCGATTGAGGGGTCGAGAGAGCCTGATTTTGTGTGCTTGTGCGCATTGATAAAATAGATTGTCGAACTTTCATATCCTATTTTAGTTCCCACAAATCTCTTGTAACAGTTGTAGACAATAATTATTCAGAAGAAAATGTTATTCCTCATTTGGAATTTTATGGTTTAATTTTATATGAATATTTCAAATCTAATTATATTTCATGTAATCGTCACTCACGTATAAAATGAATTTTCACATTCTTATTTTCAGAAGAATTAATTTAATTATTATGCTTAATACTGTATACTTCCCACAGCCAGTCTTATCCCTACGAAGTTCCACTTCTCTCGGCCGTCCTGCGACGGCCACACCATTGTTTTTATCACCATCAGCAGTCAGCAACCCAAAGTTTGGTTTGCCGCTGCTCTGTAATCCACTCTCCTCTACGCTAACCGCTTCACTCCTAGATAATTACTTACTTTGATGTCCTTCATAAATTACCTAGTATATTCCATTCTTTTTCCTCCATTCTCGGGTTTTCACCGCGTCGGTTGTTTTTCAGATAACAGTTTCGCCGGTACTCCAACGGGCGTCTTTAGGTCGAAGTTGACCGAAGGATGCTCTTTGGATAACAGACGAAACTCTTGTCTGAAAAGCAACCAAAGCAGGGAAAACCCGCCTAAGGAGGAATATTTTCTTCAATGTCGCGGAAACCTATGGAGAATTATATTCCATTCTTGGTCTTCCCCTGAAAATTTTCCCGTTCATTGTCCTTACATTAGTATTTAACAGATTATTATGTAATTAAATGAGTTCATAAGTTTTGTCTTATCCTCTCCTCCGAGTTTTCATCACACATCTTTTCTCTTTAACTCTTCGCAGGACTTACTTTGGTGATTCCGTCCATCTGATCTTAATCACTCATGGATAATACCATATCTCATTTGCTTCAAATCTTTTCTGCTCTGCAGCTGTTATTTTTCAAGTTTCAATGCCATATGAGAACATACTCTAAACGTGTTTTAATAATGTGCTTACTTACTTCCAGGCTGCTTTGTTATCATTTATTAGATGGTGAAAGTTCAATGCAATGCGGGACCAGGATATGTTATACAAGGCATTAGCTCATCTATACAGTTGTGCTACCTCTAACAATCTCGTGCTAAAATCGATCTAATACCGCAAAGTTAATCGGTACAGAACTGTCAGAGCGCAGGTTGCAAAAGCATCAGCTTGAAATTGTCTTTCCATTTTACGTTTTCATCAACATGTTGTAGTATATTTGACTTGCTGAATATTTTTTACCTTCTTGAGTTTTCCTTTCGCCCTTATCTGACGTCTATACATCATTTATCTTGGAATACATCCAATGTTAAATGCATATTTGGCATAGTTGGCATGTGTAACAATTTATGAATTCTGTTACAACCTTGTAATTGTAATGTAATATTATAAAGTAAAATTATAAAGTAATAATAATTACAAAACTTTCATTTATTAATAGTTAAGGTGTTGTTTTCGTTGGTTCAGTATTCATGGATGAACAATATTTTCTAAGGATTTTATATTACATGAATGGTGACAATTTTTAGTTACCTTAAGACCGAAAAATTCACTAAGATTTAGCATAAACAAACACTGCGCCGCCAAGATCTTTAAAACTCCACCGCGTTTCTTAGCTCCACACCTTCAGGAAACATTTTATGCCAAGTAAATCGAATCTGGGCAAAAAAGAAAGGACAGAAGATGGAAGAGTTCCGTTACGTTCCATTTGCATGGAGAAAAAAAATTAAATGTTGAGGAGAGTAAAGGGATCATTCTGCATTATTTCCCTCACTTAACCCTGGGATAAGTGATGTCAAAAATGTGCTCACTAAAAGAAAACTGTCCGAGTTTTTTAGAGTTTGGTTCCTGAAGAAAACAACATCCACAGGTGAAATCACTGAGTAGAATCGACCTAAATACAGAATGAACCGGGCATAATAGCCATCTGTTGCACTGTTTTCCAACTGCATCCTCTGAAATACTTTGAAGCCTCGGAAAAACTCACAATATCTCGCTAATGATGTCCACGCTGGATTCTCACTCGGTTTCTTTCGGATGAAAATGTAACTTCTTCATATCGTGGGCGACAGTGATCATAAAGAGGACTAGGATGTGCTTTTAAAAGCCATCTCATCCCAAGAATATGTAAATAAATCGTTACGGAAATTTGGGGGTCAAGAAGGTGGGGAAGGAAAAGTTTATACAGAGAGAGATAGAAGGGGGGAGAGAGAGGCGAGGAGGGTGAATGGGAGTAGCGTGGGAGGCAAGTAAGGAGATGGGGAGTAGGCAAGTTTTGCCGCGTCTTGGAGAGGGAGTACTGCGGAGAAGAGGTCGGGAGGTGGGAGGGGGGAGGGCGGTCAAGTTTGCGGTGGGTGGAGTCCAAGAGAGGGAGGCTGGGAGGGCGGAACCCAATAATGAGAGGGGATTAGAGGTCAAGGCGAAGGAGTGAATGAGGACGGAAGGGCATTCGATGTAAGAAAAGAGAGGGCACATCGCCGAGAAAAGGAAGGAATCGGAGTATCTCGCGGTTCCAGGAGCACTGATCCTGACAGAATAGTACGCACTGGCATAAATTATTTCCAACACGTTCTTTTTCAAGGCCATTTATACTTGAAATAATTAGGCTTTAACACCTTAAAGTAGATAACTGTATCCATTTCAACTTTGTGGAAATACTTCGTATTTGAAATTAAACGTAAATTAGTTTTTCCACTACAATTAGATTGATATAGAAATACTATGTTACGTTTTATTTCAAACATCATTCATTAGTTTATGATCATTTCTTATTGGCATTGAATTTCGAAGCCAGCGTTCTTACATGGCTCAATCAATGCCTACGTCAACCGTTAACTCAGTGAATACATACATACCAATGCCTTTATTCTGAAACAAGTACATACATAGAACCGAAAGGAACTTTTTTAAATTTCCGCTCCATCATCCTTTGTGCATTCAAAACTCATTTAAATTTCACCATACTTAGCTGCATTCATTGCAGTCATTCAAGCATCTAAAATACTAATAGGTGCTGTCCTTAAGTAAAACGTTCCAGTGAAACTAGATATCTCCTAATATTTTAAGAAAGAATCAATTAATTAGCTTTATCTTTCAGAATTTTGGACTTTTGCCGTACGAAAACATTTTCAACATGGTCTCACTTGGATTTAAATTACTCATTAGCCTAGAATTATATTTTGAAGGATTCTACCACTCGATATCCTGAATATTTATTTGAAATCCATGGAAGCATAAAAATTGCAGGAGGTTAAAAGTTTTGGAGAAAAAATAACATGATTTCTACTAATAAAAAGCAGGAAATCGTCCGCTGAGGATAAAACAGCGACAGGTGTGAAGACTCATTAAAATGGCCGTGATATACCGGAAAGAGAGGCTTTTGTGGAGCAGTTCGTGGGTGTCTCTCCTCAACAATCGCCCACGTGGATCAAAAGATTGTCTCCTCCCTTCAGCCATCTTTCGTCCTCATATCCCAGACAGAGGTGGAGAGAGTTGTGTAATGAGATGGGTTGAGGAAAACGAAATCGACTCGCATTTCGGCTTAATGTATTTCAAGACTTCGGCCCAAAGCAGGACTCGCCGTAGACTACAGAATCCTGTTTATTCCGAAGTGTCGATGTTTTGTCGAAGTCATCAACGGATTAGATCTATGATATATGCATCTTCACTTTAAACTCTTACCCTTCAATTGACCCGACGCTACATGCCAGGGGAGGAGGGACGATGTTCAGCCGATGGCCATGAGGAGAGACATTTTGTCGAAAAATTATCATTGGAAGGTAAGGGATAGGATATTGAAAGAGACATTTTTCGAATGAACATCACTGCAGTTGTATGAGTTACACAACTACCTAAAATTCTCACTGCTTCATTTGGTCTCCATGACACAATTAGAAAAGAAGTCCTCATATGCATTTGTTTTTACTTCTAATTCTTAGCTTATGCTAGATGAGTGACTGTTAGTAGGTACTAACAATTCACTCTCACCTCCTCCTGTGGCATACGGATAGGAAGAATATGCAGTTACTGTACAATCTTGTGAAAGATCGCACAATAAATACAAATTACGCGTAATAAAATGGATTTTTAATATTACCAAGTCCTTAGCAATTCTTCATTTTTCATCATTTATAACCCTGTTATCCGCAATTCCGACAGATTCAGGATGGATTAAGTCTGAGCGCATTTTTCTCCCTCTTTTAAATAGCGTTGAAACTACTCACTATTTATTTACAATTTTCTTATTTATTTACCACCTACAGCGTTTGGTTTGCCCCAAAACGAATTAAACTTTGCAATAATGGTTAACTTCTATTCCGAAGGGGTTTACTTGACAGTGAGGGAAAATCAGATAAGTACTATAATTTACTACATATAGAGAGAAATATTTACTCGATAATTTTGTCACTGGTAAAAGGAAACAAAGAGTAAAATAGCCCAGCAAGGTGACATGCAATTCCCACAGCAGTGAATATTTCAATATATGTTTCTTTCATATTCGATAGGTTTCTCCAAATGTTTCTTCACGACAATGCTGGATAGAATGAGATGCGCCTACAGTGGCCTTACCTTGACCTCGGTAAATAACAAATAATTCAAAGAGTAGTTTCCGACGACGGAGGCAATTTTCTAGCAGCTCTGGTACGCTGTCTACTTTAATTTCTTTCTAATCTTTCAAAGCTGGTTACTTTTTCAACCCGCCTTTTCTCCTTCATTCTAATACCAGTGCCAAGTGCGACGACCCTATTTTTTCCCCCAACACTCTTTCCACTTCCAAACAATTTACCCAGGCCCCGCCCCATCAGGGAATCCCTTCCCCTACACAACCCTCTCCGCAAGTTATATCTCCGTCTCATCTCCCTCTCCTTCTCGGGCGCGTGCAAATCCTATTCTGGCGAGTTCCGGTTCGCCTCCGCGCGGCAGACGAGATAACATTGGCCAACTCGATATTTTATCATTGTATTTATACGACCCACACCTTAAGAGGCGGTACCAAAAAATATACGTTAATGAGTGAGTATTTGCGTGCGCATATACACATTTTCCTAGCTGGTTTTTTTTCCACAATGCCGTGGCAGGAAAGGAGGGTTTTTTTTATTTTAGGTTTTCCATATTTGTCCAGAAGAATGAGCACTCATCATGATTGATACGATGGTTATTTATTACGACACAGTTGGGACTTTAAAAAAGTTGCATATTTGACAAATGGGATAGAAAACGTTTCGTACGTCTTTTCCCCATTGTCACCGCTAATTAGATAATTTTACCAATACTATGGCTCCCTATGTTGGTGGCTTAGGATCGGAGAAGGCAGAAAAGGTGGATGGAGGGCGTTTTGAGAGCATGCTGAAAAGTTCGTTAGATGGGAGAACACTGGGGAAGGGTGAGGTAGGAAGGAATGGCGTTTTGGACGACTTTAAGGGAGGCAGGGATACCTGAATGCGAGCCATTTACATGAGGAAGAGCGAGAAGATGTCCCAGAAACAGTAGTGTTACGATAAGTAGGTACTGTACAAAAACCTACCAATCAGCTGTTTTAGTACCCATATGAATAATGGCTCCCTATGCGATACGGTGGCAGGATCTAGTTAGTGGGTCGTTATTATTACCACTTCTACAATGAATTCGATACTCAACGATTTATTACGTCATCATCATCAATATTTATCAATCCGAAGATGTTTTTGCAGCAGTTCTCCATTCCTCTCTCCTCTCTGCCAACAGCTTCATTCCTACATTATTATTTACTTTGAGGTCATTCATGATTTGCTTGGTCTACCTCTATAATTCTTCCTATTTATTTATCCTACCAAAACTGCTTTCATTAGGATGTTGTGTCACAAAATGTTTCCTCTAAGTTTGTCTCTCCTTCTTCGCAGAGTTTTCATTATGCTCCTTTTCTCTCCAGCTTTCCGTAGGACTTCTTCATTAGTGATTCTCTCCGTCCATTTAATCTTCATCATTCCTAGGTACGAACACATCTCCATTGCTTCCAATATAATTTGCTCTGCAGCTGTTATTGTCCGGGCTTCACTGCCATATAACAGCGTGCTCCAAAATATATTTTCATGGAGTGCTTCCTTACTTCCAGGCTTGTGTTGCCAGCTGTCAACATACTCCTATTCTGATAGAATGCTTTCTTTGCTAGGGCTATTCTGCTCACAATTCCTTTCTTACTTCTTCCATCGCTGGTGATCCTAGTTCCCAGGTAACAAAATTCTTCCACTTCCGTAAGTTTTAGCTCCCCAAGCTTAACGGTGAATGCCTTCTTGATAATAATATTAATAATAATTTCTCTATAGGAAACAGCGTTCGCCAACTACCTATTTATTATATTTGGACAACACACACAACCATGCCCTGGATGGGGAAAAACCACCCAGGCGGGACTCGAACCCGCGACCTTCGGGTTGGTAGGCAAGAACGTTACCCCGCCACCACCGAGGCCGACATTTTCTTAACATTAACTTATTTTTGTCCATACAGTTTAGCATCCTCTTCAGATCTTCTTTCCTATCGGCCCGAATTGCTAAGTCATCAGCAAAGCGTAGCATCCTGATTTTTTCCATGCACTTGTATTCATATTTTTAATCTTTCCTTAATTTCATTTATGACTTATTAATTACGTAAAAACGGGTGTTAATGTTTATGAATCGCCATCAGATACGTTGTTGTGACTCCGGATGGTTTCATGAATATTGTAACACGCTGTATGATATAAATCCTGTAGCGAAAAATGGGAGATTTAATTTTAGTGAAACAATAAAGAGTACTCGTTTGATGAAAGCACAAATAAGTGAACATTTTGAGCTCAAAGGTGGCTAGAGTGGTAATCGAGGGTCTAGAAAAAAATCTAGGAACACATTTTGTTTAAGTAGATACATATTTTTATGCCGTGGAACTCACCATGCATGAAATAGGTAATGGAAACGATACTAGAATTATGTTTTATATGTTATGCATTAATTAAAGAACGTAATGAATTGGGTTTTCGGCGCGGTATTTGGAATTTTGGAAAAAAGTATATTTAAATATGTTCCTGACGGATCTATGACTCAGCGTGAAAACTTGACAAATGTTAGCAGCCATAATTGCAGTATGAAATTTATTATTTCGCGGAAAAAAGAATATCTATACACCTGTAACCTAAATGCATCACATGTTTTATAACGCTACGTGTTAAAATAGCATTGAATTGCCTAGAAACCGAATTGGTAGAATGCATTTCTTTCACTTTTATCAATAGATATCACTAATAAGAACACGTAAGCAAATTTTTACGCAAATCTGTGCGTGTACAAAAATCGCTCCAGCTGCAGCAGCTCCCTTAATTCAAAAAATGCAAAGATGCAAAACACCACTCCCCATTAACATTATTAGGTTTTTAATCGCAGTATTACCCAGGGATAACGGCCAGCAAAAGTAGGCATAATTCAAAAATTTACGGAACACGCACTCTTGGCGCCGCAGTGGAGGGGCACCGCCCAAAGGTCGTGACCCACCTCCAACACCCATGCGACGCGGCGCTTGAATCGTCTGCTTGAAGCAAGGACACATATGTGAGAATCGCCTACGTTTTATGAAATCCAAAGTCGTTGAAACTTTAAAAAACTACGAAACATACTCCAAGGCCATGTAAACTTCCTGCAAAAAATAATCCTTCCTAAAAGATATCCTGCAACCTTCGAGATAGGTCGTGTGCCCTTATATATTATTTCTAATAAGGCTTCATAAGCCTTGAGTGGTGACCCTGAAGGCGGCGACGTAATTGAATTTGGAAGGTCATGAAAAAATTTATATTCTCAAATTCTTTTCGTCGTTCCATTTGTCTTGAAAAGAGGTTTCGAATTGAAAAATGTGTTGGAAAAGGGACCTGCGAATGAAATATTTCTTTAAAAAAAGTTGCTTTTAACTATGTTAAAAATTTCACAATTAGTTTCGGTTTCCTGATTGTTTCTCATAATCAGAAAGATTTATAATCCCAGAGACTGAGCTCCTTTAGAATGTACAGTACAGACACCAATGCACAGCAGTTACGTTTAATAAGAGATAGTGGCAAGAAACAATAGTGAACCAATAACAATGCATTCAAAATTATTCTGGAGTTAACGAGATATTCATATATTTATTTTATGTTGCATGGAATGAGTGTTAAACACTTCACGTAAACAAATGGGAAAATGTAACTTGTGGTGTGGTCAGAATTTGAGGATTCGATCGAATGTAATTGAACACAGGGTTTCGAGATTCGATCGAGCCTTTTCAAAATATATCCGTATCCCAGTTGTGAGCGTGATATACACACTCGATCTCCTCGAGGTGGGGCACCTCCTCTGATCATTCTCGTATAAGACATAACTGATCTATAAAATTATCTTATGATGTCCTCTTAAGAATGAAACCGGTCGTCCCAAAAACATTTCGTGAGACTTTGTTAAGTTTTCACTCTTTTTTTCCAAATAGGAAATCATGGTTAGAGTACGCTGATGTCAATTTGGCGCAACTATTGTCTATGTAATTCAAGAAGAGAGCTATTTACTGGTAAATTTGAATCAAAGATTAATCCAAATTGTCTATGAAAGGAATAGGAATTTTTACTCCTATGCAGTGCCGGATTAGTACACTTGGGGGCCAGTAGGCAGTCCTGGTAAATTTGAATCAAAGATTAATCCAAATTGTCTATGAAAGGAATAGGAATTTTTACTCCTATGCAGTGCCGGATTAGTACACTTGGGGGCCAGTAGGCAGTACAAGCAAAGAAGACCACGTTAATAAACAAGTCGCAAGAGAAGAAAAGGGAAATAAATTCTTGGGGCCCCCAAAGCCTCGGGGCCCATAGGCAGCTGCCTACTTTGCCTTATTTGTAATCCGGCACTGCTCCTATGCATGCGTTTCGGTCATCCAGGTGACCATCGAGAGTTAAAACCTCGTAAACATGTGCGTGATGCCCGAGGTTCAAAGTCGGAGCGTTCACTCGGACTTCGAACCTCAGGTAACTCATACATGCTCACGAAATTTTAACAGTCCCTGTCCATGGTCACCTGGATGACCGAAATTCATGCATAGAAGTCAAAATTCCAATTTCTTTCATTGACAATTTGGATTAATCTGTTGTCTATGAACCGCCCACTACACTACCTCGCCACGGGGAAACACTGGACACAAAAATATTATCTCTCACAATACCCACCGTACGCGAGCTATCTCGACTCTGAGAGAGAGAGAGAGAGACTGCGCGGTGGTAGGAACAAGGGAGGGGGAAGAGGCAGAAGAGACTCATACTGGGACGAGATAAATAATAAAAAAACTGAACGCGGCGCGAGCGATTGGACCAGTTTCAGTGAGCCCGCGCGTACATCATAATTACTTCGACACCGGGGGCGGGAATTGGCAAGAGGGTGGAGGGGGAACTGGATGGGTGGGGAGGTAAGAAGAAGGTGGTCGCGTGCTGAGGAAAATAGGGTGGGCGGGGGATAGCGACGCGGTTGGGGATGAGGTGGGAGAGGAGGGATGAGGTTGGAGGGTGAGAGGGGGATAAAAAGACCGAGGAGGCGAACTCTCCGTATCTGGAGCCGACCCACGTTTCCGACACCCACGCGGATGGCGAGGTTGAAGGGTTGGGGTGGGGGGGGTGGGCACCAGGCCCCCACGGTAGGGAAAGAAGGGACGACCGTCTTGGGGAGGTACTCCACGCCAGACACGCCCCTCACTCCCTCTTACGCATCAGAACACCTGAGAGTCAAAGATCTCTCTCTCTTTCTGCGTCAGAGTCGCACTCTGGCTATCCCTACCCGCCAATGCGCTTGCCTTCATGGAGCATCTCCAAAAGGACACTCCTACCACGCCCTTTCAAGTTTCCGTCAGGAATATCAAATCAAAGTAGCATCCATCACTGAAAACTTTTTTTGATTCCCCTTCCTTTCTGCAGACTTCCCCTCGTCGAATAAAGATTTTCAGCAGAGGAAATGGCTTTAGACTTGATTTTATGGTATTTATTCATCACGATGAAAGTGAAAAATAAATTTGTGAATACCACTGCTAAGATTTTATTGGCACGACCCGGGCTTCGATACTTTGTGTTACCTTCAGGTCTGTATCTGTACCTGAACATGACAAAGTGTAGAAACTCGGTTTTGTCAATAAAATCTCAAAAATATTATTAAAAAAGTTATTTTTCATTTTCTCCATGAAAAATATTCCAGATTATTTCGTCTTCAAGTCATTGAATTTACATGAGGAGTGGAACGAATACAGAGGTCACTCGCGCCATTAGGTAAAATAGTTAGGTTGATTTAGGTAAGACTATTTCTGATATAGAGAAAGGATAGAGGAAACGAGCTCTAAATATAAAGCGCCATAAGGTCTACTGTTTTGTGGTCACATCCCTGGAGCAGGCTATTGAATTGGAAAGGCTCGACCATGACAATGTGCCCGCACGTTAATTTCACACCAATTCGAATTCAACCGAAAGCCACTCCAATGTTTCCTGTGATTTACCAAGGGATTGGCATAAGGATTTTCAAATAAAACCGCCTGATTTTAACCACAATACACTGCCCTAGGGATGTGACATTAAAACAGTAGAACAGAAAAGCTTTGTATGAGCAATGACTGAGAATAAGACTTTGTGGAATTTCATTGTGGGTATGAGAAAACTTTAAATGATAACCTCAAAATTTTACAGAGTACATTTTTTACTGTTTTAATTAGGTTCACCATATTATAACAGAAAACAACAAGATAGTCGCGTATTTTTATATATAGTGATTTAACAAGAGTAAAGCTCACTAAATGGATACATGAATACATTGAAAGCTTTGAACAGACTGTTATGTTGTTTCGTGAAGATGCTGTAGTTCTGCGAAACTAGTTGGAACAATAAAACATTATGTTTAGTAGAATCACAAGGCTAAGGTTGTTAGTTAAAGTTCTCTCAATCTAATAAAACTTTGTACCCCTTGGCTCCTTCCGTTAAAAGAATCCCATTACCAACATCCTCTATACTCTTTCGCCACTCTCCAAGTAATCCCTCCCATAGCAACCAACCAAGCTCTGCTACATGACGAAATGGGTTGTATAATTGCTCAGTGACATATGCCCCTAACCCTCTACAAAGTTTTACTAAACCTACCATTTTAACCGCATAACTTCCCCTTACAAGTCCCAGAAATGAGTGTTGTCACTCCCTCGTTGTTTAAGAGAGTCTAAAAACGAAACAGATATATGAGAGGGAAGTGAAGAGGTGTAAGAGGACGAGGTGGATCGAGAAAGTCATGGGTGAATATGGTGGAAGAAACTCTTAAGAAAAGAAATATTAGGACTTTCAACAATAGAAGAGCGTGTATTAAAAAATGCATGAATGTTAGAGAAGGGAAGTAGGTATGCAAAGATAGGGCGATATGGAGGAAATTATTACAAAAAGAGCCAGTTCCACATGCCTATCACCTAGAATTAAACTTTTTCTAATATGCCTACCCCTACAGGGAACGGCGTCATGGGTATGCATAAATTAATTAATGTACATGTCCCAGAGTTCCCCCTTTCGTCCCCGCCAAACTCAATGCCCCCTTCCCTCCCGCCTCACCCCTCCGTCCGACCTCTTCCAGACTCCGGCCCGTGACGTAGCGCGGATAAATAATAACGTGCGCGGAGACGCCGGGGACTCCAAACATCTCCTAATCTGAACGCAATTGCGTGGGGGCACGGAACGAGCTCGCTGTCGAGGCCCAGTCACTGACCTGCCCATTTCGCTTCCCCCTCCCTCCCTGCCCCTCTCCCTCTTGCCATTCCATTACCCCAACTTTGCATCCTCGCCCTTTCACACCACCCATTTTTCTCAGACTTTATTAGCTTCCTTCCTGTAACTATAAATATAAAAAGCTGCCTGTTATGTCAGTAACTGCTGCGTGAGAATAGAAATTTAAAAAAATACTTGAAGCATTGGGACAACTCAGAGGACACATTTCCTTGAATTAATTATGGCGGATTTCAATTTGATTTTTTTTGCGAGAAATCACTTATATATACCGATATTCTTGGATGTCGTAAAAAACTACCGTGGGTGAATTAAAAGAACTTGAAATAAGAAAGCTACATTGCGGAGGAGATAGGTTCAGTAATTCTATATTCCCGATCAATATTCAAGATTAAAGCATATCGGGCTCAAGTTCCAACAGGACACGACTCGACTCCTTTTACGCACGTAATTCCATTCCCACATGCCCTTCCTTTATCATGGCTGATTTATTAACATCCCCCAGCCCCAATCCCTTGCAGCGGATAGTAGTAATAAGTTAATTTTCACTAGATGAGAAAACTTTTAAAATATCTGAGAAATAATTTTTCCATTGAAAACAGACGAGTTAACGTAATAATTACAATCACTCATCAATAGCCTAAATACTTTACAATCGGCCGCAGTTTTGAAATTAGAGAGATGACTGCCAAAGTTAATCCGTCAACGACACTCCATTTATCCATACATGGGATATTAATTCACCAAAGGGATATTAATTATTAATTTATTATTAAGTAATTATTAAGTAATTATTAAGTAATTATTAAGTAATTATTATATAGTAATTAATAATTAATTATTAAGTAAGGAGTTATAGTAAAATAATTGCGTCAAGGTCTTACAAAAACTTAAATGGTACCTACATTATTATATTAATTTAAAAATCCAAGCCTCATTTATCTTCCCCCGACCAAAAAACAATTTCATAATTCCATTATTCAATCAATGCTCCCTTCCAAAGCTTTCTGCCGTCATTTTTCCTCGCCTGCAAATTAGGTACTATCATATGCTTGGAAGTATCCGTACACTTAAATAACGAATCCCCACCACTGGGAGGTTGTATCCGACTTAACTCCGCAGTTCTTAGAGGAAAAAATATCGTATTTTGAAGTATCCAACATTAGTTACTACTATTTTTCTCTGGTTAGGCCACTTATCGAGTACGCCGTGAGTATTTGGGACATAGCACAGAAAGATTTAATTCACGCAGTAAATAAAGTATAAAGGAAAGCTGCACGCTATATTGAAAACTGCTACGAGCGAACAGAAAGCGTCACACAGCTGATGTAAGGATTAGCTTGGGAACCCTCAGAGCCTCGGAGGCTACACGCTAGGCTAAGATTACTTGAAAAACTCCGACCAGATAAGTTTCAGAGCGACACGGAGAATATTAGTTTATCCCTGCGCAAAATCTCTAGGTAGGAGTGACAAAATAAAAAAGAAACTGCCGAACTGGTAGGTACAAATATTCCTTTCCACGCACCATTATTCAATTTATCAAAACAATGAGACACTACCATAAGACTCATTGTTAACATACAAATCACCTCTGTCCTCTCCTCCCTCTTTCCATTGCTGGTATCCTCACACCCCTGCCACACGCCTCTGCGAGGTCTCTCAGGGTAGCATGTAGATGTAGTGACATTTTTAAAAGTAGCATAGTTTGTAGCATATTAAGAACCAAAGGGTGCAAAACAAAACCTCATTTGATGAGTAGATGAAGTTTCTTTTCTCAAAAATATTTGGTCCGACAGAATCGTTCACGTCCATTTATATAGCTTTTGTCCTGTATCATGAACTTGAGGCAGGAGAAACTACACGTTAGTGACCTCATATCCAGACATAGACAAATAGAACAAGGCGAAGGAAACTCGGAAACCTAATACCGGTTAGCATTCTGCACTGTAAGACTCATTTTCTCAGCGAAAGCGAATTAAAAATATAAAAAACAAAATGGTTTTACATAGATTGTTTTTTGATAATTTTGAAGTCTCCAGACAACAATGAACAGGAAACAATTTTTATGGTGCCTATTCATTAGGCCACAGTAAAAAGTGTGGACAACTTTAAGCCAGCATACAATATACCATCGGTAATCACTATTGTGAAGGAGTAATTGTCTCGTTCCATTTTGCGTAGCGTAATATAGCGTATAGCTTTAATATATGAGAAAGGATAGCATCCAAAACCCTTAAATTTTTCTAAAGCTGAAAATCATTATCACTAACACGTAATTCCACAATGTGAAGCATCGGAGGGGATCTTTTGTGCAAAGTAAAGCAAAAATAAATGTCCATAAAAATTAAGTATCAAAGCACAGCCTAGAGTATAGGTAGTGAAAAATGTCGGACGAGTAGTTAAAATTTGTTTAACTATATTCACTGCAAAACGTTGTTGAGGTATTGCACATTCAAACCCAGATTTTAGGAAGTTAACCACGGCCAAGCAAACCATAATGGTCGAATTTCTAAACACAGCACACCCAAACCTTAGCAATGCAGATATTCTATTACCACTACTGCTGATCCTCGGAATCCATTCACAAATCGAGTAAGAGCATAGAACTTTCTTTACTAATAAAAGAGCCCCTACCTCTATCAACAGGTAACTTAATTATACGTCCTGGAAAAACGTAAAAAAAATACTGGCTGGAAGAAACAACTTAGAATAAAGAAGCAAAATAGCATATTATTGGAACGAAATATGATGGTTTTAAGGTTGGAATTGACAAAATGGCGGGTGAATGAAAAAATTGAAAATTAAAATAGCAAAAATTATGGAAAAGGTCGGACGGTCGCACGGTATGGACGGTCGGTCCGGAAATTTTTTCTTTTCTAATGAAAATATATATTTTTTTTTGTCAATTTTTCACAAGAAAATGGATAAAAACGTGACTACGTAAAGAGGTCTTCCATACTTTTTCCTATGAAATACAACAATATTCAAGAAAAGCACCTGCTTGAAATCCTATCTGAGGGAAGCATTTACATGGACAATGTTCCAATAAAGCTGATGGTCGGCGAGTTTTCTGTGTAGAAGTTTATCAGATTCATGGTGATTAAAACACTTTGTACTTGTTCACACTTTTATTTCGCTCCACTACAACCGGTTTCAAAGTTCTGCGTATTTTCAAGCAGTACAACAACTTGAAAATGACGTACACGTCGCAACCGGTTGTAATTGAATGAAATAAAAGTGTGGAAAAGTATAAAGTGTCACCATGATTTTCCGGAATAACTCAAAGGATCACTAAGGATATATGAAATAAGAATCGCTTTTGAGAAGTCCAAGTTTCGGGTTACTCTCATCAACTATTCATATCCTCGCTCCTCTCCAAGATTCGACATCAATTTATGCATTAAATTCCCTCGTGCAAACCCTAAAGAAATAGACGGCATTTTTCCTATTGATCTCATAAAACCAGGAACAGCTGCGGGACTCACGTCAAGGATAACGTATGCACTCATTTTCGCCCGCCGCCGAAACAATTGTCTCCGAAATGCGAAGGCATCTTCGCAACCCGATGACTTCGCCGGAAACTATTCAGGTAGCAAAGAAATGATACACGGAAGCTACTTGAAGCCCTACGTGTGAAGCGCCGACGGGAAATGTGTGTTCGAAGGGTGGAGCGGGGAGAGACATACACGGGCACGAGGACGCTCATTCCTTTTTTTCCTTTCAAATGTCAAGGCTCGTGAGAGACGGACAGTGGCCGCGCGACTGATGATGTGCCCGGCGCGCGAGGCCGCCTTGGCCGCCAGATCTCACAGCCGTCGTCCGCGCTCGAGACCATCAATGTTGATTGGCAAGACGGTAAAAAATGTTGTCCCGGAAGGATTTGGAAAATTTCAAGGATTCCGAGCACACGTGAACAATCAATCACGCTGCGGACACGGATAAAAAAGAGCAGACGCGGAGTGCGAGCGCAAAGAAAATACAATCCTCTTGTACTTACAACACGCAGGCATGCGAGAAGAACACATTAAAACATTTTTAAAATTGTACTCACAGCCTCCATATTACAGCCTGAACTGGTTTTCCCCCAGAATTGCATACGTACATACATAGCCATCACGCCGTTCCCTTTCGGGGTTGGCATATTCAATAAAGTTTAATTCTCGGTTATAGAATCGTTAACCTGACTCTGATTTAATGATGTCCTCCATAATGCCCTCTCCTTGCACATCTCTTTTGCTTTAGTTACCCTCATACATTTCTGAATGCAAGCCTTTCTGTAATTATCTAATAATGCAACTCCTAATATTGGAGCCCGAGTTGCAATGGCGAGAAAATCTAAATACCTGTGTAGCGTCATCAATTAACATTTTTTATATGTTCTCATTTAGATTTATCAGGTTTTGTTTATGATTGCATGTCAGACAAATGTGTGACATTCACAGAGAAATAACCATTCGCCTGGACAGGGATACAAACCCAGACCCATCGACATCGCTCCGAGTGTTCTAATAATTTAAGCTACTAAGGCGTCCTTAGTCACAGCCAGTTCAGAAGTTCTTTGAATTTATAATGGTGTTTGCATGTTGATTAGAATAGGTTGTCGAGTGTATTGGTAAGGTGATAGTTTGACAAGGGAAACGGTGAAAAGAGAGGTTGGAAAAAAAGGGTTAAAAAAAATACAGACTAAAATGTTGAAATGAGGATTCTCTTCGGCGGTATAGTGAGATTTTGCCACAAATAATGATTTATGTCCCATGCGTGACCCAATATGACAGAAAAACAATAAGCTTATAGCTAAGACACTAAGCCTCAGTGGATAGTGATGAAATATTCTGAAGCTAAATAGTATATTACACAGCAAAACCTATATACACATAGGGGAGAGCGGGGTTAGTTGATAGTTTTAAGTTTTTCATTTTTTATAATTTTTAGAAACGATCAACTTTATCAAACTCATGACCAAATGTAAGCTTGAAACATTCTTAATACATAGATGATTATTTTTTGGGTTATTGTTTAACTACCGACTGCACAATCGTCTTTTTTCAATGATGTCCACAGTGTATCATCCTACCCACGCCTGGGGCAAGTTGATACATCATGAAATTAGTTGGCAAAAAAAAACTAAGACACAAAATTTAACAATAAAACGTGTTATATTTAATTATTTCAAATTTAAAATAAATAACAATGTTGAAAATTAAGATAAATTCAAAATTTAAAAAATTAAATTTTACTATCTAGATACTCATAGAACTTTGACCAAACTGAAATGCAATCTCTCTTCAATGATCATGACTAGGCCAAAAACGTAAGAGAAATATTTTAAGGTCAACGTACTGCAAGAGATGAGATGATGACGATGTTTGACCATTCGCCTAGCAAACATCTGGGGCGCGCCAGCTCGCACTCGTTGAGTTTCAAATTAAAGATGTAACGATAAACCCAGAGAAGTCGTACCACTGCTACTTCAAACCTGAATCTCCTCTCGCGATTAGCGTTTGGAATGAGGCGCCAACACAAAGCTAAGATAACGAACGTCTTTCAACCAAGAGTGATGCCGTGTTAAATTTTAGTTCCCGAAAGATAATAATCAGGGACCTCGCATTGTTAATATAGAAATCAAAATGCGCCACTCAGGAGTGTACATTAAACAGTCACACCTTATATGGAAGTACTATCAAAGCTCGAGAGGCCACAGTTGATGAATTCCACTACTATCCTAAACTAAGTAATTCTGCATCTACATAAACCCTGCAATCCAACTCAAAGGTGTGTGACAGGGGATGTATTATCATCAACATGCTTTTCACTGTACACTAATAAAGTTAGTGAACCTACGACTATTGGTGCATTAGCAAAACCTGCAAATACTTATCAGGAGGTGAAATTTCACCAAAACGCACTACACAATAGATATGCCACCATTGTTAGAGATACTATTTATATTAATGTAATATGCAAATGCAGAGAGATAAAGGATTTACACCAGAAACATAGACGACGTACTATTAAAACTTGGTATCAGATACGGATACGAGCATTAGGGAGAAAATTAGCTAATTAGTTACACTACTTTTCGATAAGCCTAGGTAAAAGTCTCAATGGCAGCTGACATCATCTCTTATCGTTCGCGGAAAAAATAACATTTTAAATCTGTTCGTTCTGGAATCGTAAAAAATTGTTAAATTTATTTATTTATTTATTTATTTAATGCAGTCCAAAAACAGCACAAGGCCAATTACAGAGGACTAATAATGAAAAAGAAAACAATTAACAAGCAGTAAAACAGATTTGACGATAAAAATGCCAAAAACTAAAGCATTTCAAACGACGATGCGCTAATTATATGACAGCTGTAAGTAAAGAATATTATCTTTACGCACTCTGCCGGGTGTATTTTGTCCTCCGGTTTTGGATTGGTGGTGTAAATACCTCACCTTCTGAACCTATTAAGTACTTAAGAAAATCAAGTGCCTACATTCTCTCATCAATTGAATCCCTCTTCAGCTCCAATAGGCTTCTATAAGCCTCCATGGCATTTGATATGCTAACATTACTTTTTACAAGCTCCCCAATATACCCCACATTTTCTATATTAGTCTCGGTATCCAAACTAGCTTTCACTATCTCTCAAATCCATATTTTGTCGCTTTGAATTTAAAGATTTCTTTTTCATAAAAGAATGGACTTTCTCTTCCCTGCGAGACACAATTATGAAAGAGACAAGTAGACAAGAGTAAATTGAATTGAATAAAAATTTAAATTTTAAAGATGAAATAGGCTGATCTATTCACAAAAAGCGTGGTTTTTGTCAATTAAAGCTCTATAAGAAAAGGAAAAAGACAAATGGGCAATATTAAATATACGTCATGATGAACTTACAAACAACCCAAATGATCACATATTGTAGGTATATTTTAGAAAATACCTCGAGATTATCGAATCTAGAATCGGAAAACGGATATCAATTTGGCGTCGTGGGTTCGACCCAGGTCAGCTTGGATTTCTTACCGTCCGTGGCATGATCACGTGTGTTCACCCGGCTTTTTGTTAAATAATACGGCCATAGGAGCTATTTTCGTAGTACATGAAAAAGAATGAAACGGAACCTGTTAAACACATTTCCAATGGAATGAAGCCATTCGCCAACGTTTTGCTATCATCCAGTGATACAGAACGTCACAAGAATTCCTTAACATTTTTTCTAAGCACGACTTCCAGGCCAAACTCACTTTTAAGGCAGTACTAATATATTTTATTCCAGTTCACACTACCTTTTTGGTGAATAGGTTGACTGATGGACGACATGCTGGTTAATCTGATCTCTTAGAAAACGGATTGTCGTTCTCAACCTGCCCTCAAGTTGACCTTACTGAGCATAAGGTCAATTGTTAGACACAACGGTTCTGCATGTCCAATGTCCCTCGTTCAGGCCATCATTCTCCCTTCCAAATATAATTTATTAAGTTATAATTTGGCTCGGCAAATTAAAATAAATTGCATGTTTAAGAAACGATTTAAATCTGTGGCATAAACAAACGCCAGAGATTAAATTTAATCAAACTACAATATTATATACTTTACATCATCTACAGACTATCACATTTTACTGAATAGTGGCTCCAATTCCCCAAAAACCTCCTAATTTATCCCCAGGGGGAGGAGTGATTCTCCTAGTTGAGAATCCCTGGATTAGGGTCTTAGGAGGTGGTTCGATATTACGTTAGCAGTCAAAGCATCCAAAATCGAAATGTATTAATACTATGAGTGTGCAAATACACAGTGAAAAATAACTTTCTTGGAATTGGATTCGAGCCCAGATCCCCTGAATCTAGATCCGAAATTTGGTGCGAACCCCTTTCCCTTCACCGAGTCACTCCTGTTCAAGTTATACTGCTTGGACTGATGTGCTAACACTATTCTCCGAGCCTCACATGCGTTTGCGGTCAAGTCTGAGGAGGGTGGTTTCGCCCATCTATTTCTCGGGAATCGAAAATAGGTCGCCCAAGGCGAAAGTTTTAACCGCGTTTAGCTGTGTCCCCTGGCCAGGGCGCGTGTCGCTCCGCACTTCATGACGTAACGCGCCCCTCGAGGGCAAGCAGCGTGCGCTACGGCTTTTAAATCATGCCTGCCGAGCGCGCGCTCTTTTCCAACCAGTGAGAGGAAGAGAGAGAAACAAAAGAAGTCGAGACTCCGCAGTGGACCCCACCAGTAACGCCCTACATGGCCACTCTATAAATCGTCTTCACTTAACAGGCGAATGGAAGTAAGTGGAGAGGAAAGTTGTTTTGTTTAGAAAAAGTGGACTTTTCCTCCTTCGACAAGGGAACACGTTGGTCACGGGGGATTAGCCAAAGACCCTTCTCCGTTCGAAAGGCGTCTCAAAAACTATGAATTATTCATCGTGGAAAAAAGCGCTCAACGTTTTCCCTCAACAAAAGGCGAAAGGAGTGAAGGCTAAAAGATTTTAAAAAAGGCTTATTTGTGCTCTTGAAGGCACAATGATATTTTTATGATTCTTCAATCCACAATAATATCATAAAAATCTATCGAATAATACCGTTTTTTAATTAAATCTCCCTTTAAATTTCAAGACTACCTTGTTTATCAGAATAAATACACTTGATTTTGGCAATGAGCAATATTACTGAATATTCCTATGCACCTAGGAGATCATACCTACTTTGATGTAACTTAGCACACGTGTGGATATATATGCATCATACAATTGCCACAATGAAGCTGTCAAATACTTGAAACGATTGTATATTTAAATAGGATCGCAAAATAAAAAGCTATCGCTTACACCCCGAGGCTGACTGGTGGACAATCGAGCTGATACATTGCTCATCTGATATTTGTCCCGCATTAAAATCGGCATCCTATTTATAATTCGGTCAGCGAGAAGAAGATGCAGGAATCAGGTTTTGTCTGCAGTGGGAATAACGAAACGAGAGCTGAAATCTCTACCTTGCATCGCCTCTGGGCCGCTTACATTTAAATATATCCGTGGAAATTATGGAACTCCCTTGACTATTTTTATTGAGTAAATCTATCTATTGATATCGCAATGAATAAAGGTAGTAATCCACTTGTTATGTGTCTCAGTTGCAATGCAATTAATAGTCCACGTCGTGATGAAGAATTCTCTAATCCATCGAGTAATTATCGTAGTTTTTTTGAGTTTTATAGTAATTACTAAAAGATGTCATGAATGTTCTACGAATTGTCTATAATGGTGTCATTTTAGAGAATACATAGAACTTACCCAATCGATATTTACGTAGGTAAATATTTATGAATTTAAAAAACTCAATTGCGAATCAATTAAAATTATTACTTCGTACTCTCCAAAATGTTTCACTTTCACAGACCTTAATAAAATCTTGATTTAATTCTTTGGATATTGCTTTCCCTGACTCATTTCCTGAATGACAGTGAGTGCCCTCTTGCGAAAAAAACACGAGACCACTTATGGAATTGCGTTATATGGGTAAATCATAAAACATACCTTTGAATAAGCTGAAAACGCCAATGGTATTCAACCTGAGACTGCGTCCCAACGTAGGTCGATTATCACTTCTGCATGAAAAATAGCAATCAAGGTCACGGATGACTTTCCTGAAGAGTGATGTCCAGTATAAAAAAACAGGTTCCTGGTAGATAAAAATAAAAACCAAATAACTCTTCAGCTTTCCATACTGTAACAACGTACTCCATAATCGTAACATACTGTAATAACGTACTCCTTACTCTTTACCTGTAATAGTACATCTTAAATTGGTTGAGATCGAAATGAGATATATTTTTATTAATTTTAAGAAAAAAATCAGCATCATCCCCGAGAAAATCTCTCCAATAAGCCTTCTTTGTAAACCAGAAGATACTTTCATCATGAGGGGTCAAGTACTCCAGGTGAAAAAAATGAGATGACGCTTGATAGGCTAGCATTTCTCGCAAAGAGCCGACGCTATGCGAATGCATGACATACTGTAATCTAATTGATTTGACTCACGACCATTTATTTATGAATATATTAATTAAGCAGATCGATGAATATGATGACTTTTTATTTTCAATTAAGCTGGTGGGTGGCTTAAAGCATATTTAAAATGTGATGAGGCGATGATTGTTTAAGTTCTTTATTTTTAAATGAGTTATATTCAAATACTCGAGAAGTCTGACTGACAATGAATGGAATTTATAACTTGCTAATGCTCTTGGATGTATAGGAAATTACTAGCATTCAGTCATCGGTTGGACATTTGAAGGCAAATATTTCACTTTCAAGTGAGGATGAAGTCACTGATTCAAACGGAGCACCACTTGTGTGATCTGACGCGTTAGCATTCTTCAAAGCAATTAGTTTCTTCTGACTTTAGAAACTACTCGCGGTCTTGGTGGGATCTTAGGTGAACAACACAAGCGACAGACCAGGGCGTTTCTTCGCACAAAGCAAGCAAAGTGAATAGGACTCATGAAATGACCCTTGCAAGTGAGCAAACAAAGCAGCATCCCCTTAGACCGTCCTTGAATTGCTCCATGAATTTCACTAATGGTGCGTATCACTGCGATGCAGGTAGATGACTGGATGGTAGGCGATGACTGCCAAGGTCGCCACTGCGAGCTCGTAGAGTGCTTCCGGGTGAGTACCGAAGGAGGAAGGGGTGGATGAATAAAGAATATTTGGTAGATTAGGGATTAGTGCCAGGATATAACTTGGAAGGATACTCTTCTTATAGCAGGAGTGAACCACATGTTTGCCATGAGAGAGTGCCCCTTTTGCAACGCGAAAAAACTTGGAAAAATATTTTTAAGTTACTTATAAAATGCACTTATACTTATATGCACCAAAAGACTATAAATATTACTCATTTATAGTCTTTTGGTGCATAGATAAACATGAAATCTTGTCCCAAGAAAGTGAAGCCAGTTTTTCAAAGAGAAATCGAACACGGCTGTTGCGCGAATTCAGTCCTGTAACCTGTGTCTCGTTTAGTAAGTATCCTGTGTTGGTCTACTTGCAATACATACTAACATTTATGATATGCATTTGTACTATATTTTTTGCAAATTATTATCGGTTCATGTGCATTCTGATGATTTATCGTGGCATCGCTAAAATTATTCCATGGATATCTCTAATTCCTGCGAATAAGCTCAAATAACTGATTCATTTGATATGGTCAATTGCGTATTTCTTTTCTTATTACTTTTTTTTTCTGAAAACCCGACGCTGTTTTTTTTGCTCAGAAACGTCATCGTGGTGTTCAAGTATTAAAAAAAAATATTTCAGCCTAATAATTAACCAAGAAGAAGACCACGGCAGCTGTAGATAAAGGCAGGTTTATCACAAAAAATCTCAAAATAGATTCCTTAAAGGATCGGGAAACTTAAGTTATTTTTCCCGAAGAAAATGACAGAACATTGAGCATTTTATAATTACGGTTAAAAATTACTTTCTCTGATCACGACGAATAATAAAGAAATCGAAAAATGCATCTAGGGCTTGCCTGCTTCTAATTTCAATATTTCTTCTATGGCGCAGACTTAAATACGCTTCCAGGAGTGACTCTATAGTCAAGGATTATCCAACAATCACGAAAAGACAAATAATTCATTAACAAGATGTTTTAGAAGCCAAAAAATGCTAAATTTTCGCGCTCGTTTGTCGAATGGTTGGCCCTCAACGAGCTATTTAACTCCGCAATATTAATTGACAAGTCATTCGTTCGGAAACAGCTTATTTGGTGTATTTCATGATTTACAATTGCATATTTTTCTTCGTTATTATCGAATAAAACAAATTCTATCTGATGATAAAGAGATAAATATGAACAGATGCGGTATATACGAGAAAGCTAGCATTTTTCCTCTAAATAATCTGGCTGTATTAAGTGATCAGACATATGAACGGTGGAACAAGGTGTACGATCGACTATTCAAGTTAATATTTTCGGAAACAAAGAAGGGTATATCATGGAACCATTTGCATCTTACATAGATTTTATCGTAGTATAACGCTGAGTGCGTTTCTGCGTTGGTGCATTCTGACGTAGAATTCTTCTGTCCTATAAGAAAGAATTCGCCGATAAAAGTAACGACCTTTCGAGGCTTAAACCGGTTCTGTACATGAATCACTAAATCAATATTGATTTATCCAATTTGATCGGCACACACTGGTCGAAGAGGAAGAAAAATAAGCCTACTTCATCCTGGCAGAATAAATCATTTGGTGTCATACCTCAGAAGTTCCTAGCGTTTAAAATAGAACAGGACATGGAACACCGAATGAATCAAAATGCACCATTTCCATGAACGACATCGCTCGACTCGCTAAACCTAGAAACAGTATCTAACTACAAGGATTGGAAAGAAACTCAATCAAAGGCAAGCATTGAAATAGTGAAAGCAATAAGGGCATGAAATGTAGTGGGCGCTAATGTATCCCTCGCATGAAGCCGTTCGCGTTCAGTAGATGACCGTTGTCTTGTTTACATTACCGAGAGGAGTCACACTGCATGAATTGAGAGCTGTAAGAAGTCACAATTAACGCGAAATACATTTTAACAACCGTCAAGGTAAGATGAAACACGGGAGACGGGCGGAGAGTAAAAACGGAGCGATTACAATAAAATTAAGGATATACCAGCTGACAGGAGGAGTTGATCCCATGTGCCGGCAGTGTCAGTCGTGATAATTGACAGTCTCGCTACTTCTTCTAGTTCAGCCTCGCGTGACTTCCCTGCCGCAATGACTGTCGTAATTCCCGGTGTGGTACTTGTTAAGGGTTTATCGAGCCATTTATCGGTTCATCGAGGGACGATAACCTGAATGACTCTAGGATAAGAGCGGACGCATGAATGACCACCTCGTAATGCTCGAAAAGTCACGTCATGTTATTCAAAGATCCAATGCCTGCATCGAGATGAGAATCTTATGAAAATTGCTTCGTTTCTTTCACGCACTGGATATAAATATGACATGCTTACAACAAAAGAAGGTTCAAAAGTGATGAAGCAAAAATTACGACAAAATCCTCAATTTTTCTGTTTCTCACTACATAATATTCGAAATGACTCCGCGTGCATGAAAATAGAGATACATGTCTTAGATACAAACAGGTTAAGGTTTCATTTTCATGAAACATAACATTTTGTACATTATTATACAGAAAATGAAATTGACATATGAGCTATAAAACATGAATGTATAGCTATAATTACTGTTTCTATAGAAAAAAGTAGTCGCTTTACATTGAATTTAATAAGTAACATTGTATAAGAAAAAAATACATAGCCCTTCGAACCTCCGGCGGACATTTTCACGAGAAACATCAATTTAAAAGGTGACATCAATGATAAATAATACTTTTTTTTCATGACCTTACATATTCCATTTCACCAAAATTATAATTCTGCAACAAACTTCCACAACACAAAAAAGTTAATAAAAAATCACCGAGTAAAGTTGTGACTTCACGTAGCGATTTTGCGAAATTGTTTCGCAGTACGTATTTGCGAAATCACTCGGCATCGTCTCTGAGCCGGCCTCGGAGGCATTGGGGTAAACTCCTAGCCTGCCTACTCCTGGCTCCCGGGTTCGAATCTCGCTTGGATATGATTTCCACCTCCCAGGGAATGGATATATGTGCTTTTCCGTTTTTGCTTGTCACAAAGACTGATGTAAAAGACCCAAGAAGCTGTTCACGGAATAAATAAAATAAATATAAAATCGCTGAAAATGGCATCTTCGTGTGTTACCGTTTCACGTGACCAAATCTGCAATTAAAAGACATAAATTAAGATCAAAATCCTCGCGGAGGTTGCCTCCTATCTATAAACGTAGCCTTGCACGCGTTAGAGGAATCGTGGTATCGTAGCGTTGAGTTTAAAGAAGATAGAACCATTTCAGGAAACTTACATATTATACAGATAATAACAAACTTTTCTGGTCGCATAATACCCGTTTCAATGCGGGGCAACGACTTCTGTGGCGATATCGCAAGAAGGATAAATATAAATCAGCAGGTGAAAAGTAGTCATTCACAATTAGAGGTCACAAGCGTACAAACACATCATTTGACGATCGGATTGGTATCCCTCTGCTTGAAATCGCACATGGAGCTTCATTCAATTTAAAAAAACTCCATCTAACACAAGAAGACCTTAGTATAAGAATGCAGGTATTTGTAAAGTGGAACGCTCGGCAGAAGACATATTCCTCGGTTGGGTCCGATACGTTAAGTGCATATGGAAAAATAGAACAAAAGAAGCAATGCAGAAGTTAATTCAGGGAACTTTCGGGCGGGATCCGCGCGGAGAGCAGGAAAGACAAGAGACGGCCGCCAAGATTGGCGAGCTTAAGAGAGACGCGAGAAGGTAAGTGATTAAACGCGAGAATAAAAGGTAATTGGTTGAAAATTACGACTCCGCAATATTGGCCGGCCCCTTCTCCTTTACACCCACGCACCATCACCCAGACCGAACCCCTTTCTGCTGAGCAATGCAACTCCCGTCCTCATTACATCGGCCCACGGTGCACAATCATCCAAGGGTGCTGCGGTTCTGAGGAATTTCAGCCCCCAGAACTCTCTCCCTGTCCTGAACTACTGTGTCAATAGCAATGAACCTTCAGCAGTACGTGCCAAAGGTAGAAACCGTGGATTTGTGGGTGCGGCAAATACATAAAAGAGTCAGATGAAGTCAAATGCATGGGCATATCCGTAATTTCTGATCTAGCCTGGACGAGACAGATACGAAATGTTTGCGGAGCTACATTTTTTAAAAATCTAGGATTTATCAAGTGAATAGATAAAAGTTTGTCAGATGATCAGGTGACAGTGAGATGCTACCTTTCTCTGGTTAGGCCACAGCTTGACTACACCGTGAGCATTAGGGAACTTTCACAGAAAGATTTATTTCGCGAAGTAAATATAATACTAAGTAAAGCCGCACCTTCGTTAAACTCTACTACGCGTGAACATAAATTGTTAGACAGCTGATGGAAGGACCGCGTTAGAGTCTCGAAGACCACACGCTAGGCTTATATTACCTACTACCTAAAAATACCTACCTACCTAACCTACCTACCTAACCTACCTACCTAACCTACCTACCTAACCTACCTACCTAACCTACCTACCTAACCTACCTACCTAACCTACCTACCTAACCTACCTACCTAACCTACCTACCTAACCTACCTACCTAACCTACCTACCTAACCTACCTACCTAACCTACCTACCTAACCTACCTACCTAACCTACCTACCTAACCTACCTACCTAACCTACCTACCTAACCTACCTACCTAACCTACCTACCTAACCTACCTACCTAACCTACCTACCTAACCTACCTACCTAACCTACCTACCTAAGATCAGGCGAGATTCAGCGCGGCACAGTAGCAAATAATTTTGGCCACGCGCTATATCTCTAGCATTGATAGGAGGTAGAAAATAGGAGAGATGCCCTGCCGATCTGATAAGTACAAAAATTTCTTCTTTCCACACACCATTACTAATAATAACAGAGTGAGAGTGACACTAACATACGACACATCATTAACGTACAATTCACAATTCACCTCTATCCCCTCTCCGCTCCTTTTCCTTATTCCCTCCCCTTTCATGGGAGGTGTCCTAACACCCCCAGTCACCCACCTATGCGGTGGCTCGTAGGGTAGTATGGAGATGTAGATGAGGAGTGACCTCTTAAGTCGAGGATTTGACTGCTGCAAATAGGTAGCGGGACAGGGGAGTGCATTGAAACAGTAATGGTGCCTGGACAATAAAGGATTGACTTAAAATATTTCTTTAGCTTGGAAATTGGGAATAAATACTTGGTGAATACTTATTTATGGTATATTTTCGATGATACCAAGGCCAATTAGTACAAGAAATTTAGAATAAGTTTACATGCGTTCCCCCTTCCCCAAAATGGGAAAGAGTTTTGTTTCCTGACGAGGGGTATATTTAATTAGTTTGATATAGTAGTGATGAGTTATCATAATATTATGATCAATGTTATGGATAGAGACGAATTACGTAAGTTTCATATACTCGTGATCGATATCATAGATTCGTAAAATATGCATGTGAGCTGCAAATTTCATAAAATACATGAGTCTATGTTACGTTGATTTGAGTGACTCAATGTATAGATAAGTAATTTATTGATTGCCTGGCAAAGCAAATTTTCTGTACAGGACTTTCGGGTGTCTAGCGAGTTAAGGATCTTTTCATTGGATCAAAGCAATGAAAATTGGATAGCAGAATCAATCACCATGATGCACAACAAACGCCGTAAGTTAAATTGTATCATTCGAATGGTACAAAGAGTTAAATGAAAAGTTTGGGTTAATATATTCAATTATTCACGTATTAGGATTGATTCATTTACGCTATCCTGTGGTAGTCCCAGCAGCAGTGGCCTTGTACTTTAGGTACTCCAACTGATGAGGCTTCTTTGAATCCTCTAACCCATGACCTAAATTCTAAAGAAACATAAAATACACACCCGAGGTATGATTTTATTCCATGACCTTTGGGTATTCATAGGTTATCCTTGACCTCTAGCATTCAAGGAAGCATTTTCAACAATTTACGCTCGGAGTTAAACGCTACAAAGATGTTAACTCATCGCATACAGATTTAACTCTCGATCGCAAAGAATGCATTCTCAATCAATTGCCTCACCGACCTCGCCCTTTTTAAAATTAATCCTAACGATTTCGTTTAATGATTAAAACATGAGAGGAACAAGAAAGTCACATTATTTATTTCTCATTCAAAGCATTCCTCACTAATCCCCCATCCTTGGATTATGTCTCGGTAGATTCTAGCCCATGGAGGTGAGGTAGGGGAGACTTGATCACCGCGGGGAGTTAGAGAGAAGAGTGGAAGTGAGTGGGTGATATTCTTGTCCATTCTACTTATCGAAGACCTACGGCGAGAGATTGTCGGGGAGTTTATGTCGTCAGTGTGATACCTGTTCATCTCCCACCCATCCCACTACTCAAATGTCATCCAGCAGAGGTGAAGGGTGAACCTCCGCGATGAAAGACGAGAAGCATATTATTAATCATTCCACGAATGTTTCTGAAGTAAGAATATCTTGGTAAATTGAGTTGATACTTCTGGATGGCTTTACACGATATGCTAGTCTATCTGGAATGCTTGACATAACTGGCATCCTGCAAACATCTTCATGAACGACCGATGACAGAAATTATGGCTCTTTTGGCTACATACAATCACGAGTTAATGATAAAGTTAAAAAGTCTGAGAAATGTAGATTAATAAGAAATAACATGAAACGAATGTTACGAAAGAAAAATGATGGATAGTCTCCACAGCCTAGCCGCCTAGAACGCTGAAAACTATTCGCGATAGTAATTATTAACCCTTAAACGAAAATATGACACATAATACCTACTCGTGGTGATTAGTGAAAGGTGCGTGATGAATAAGCAGAAAATAGTCAATTAGAAAATATTTTTCTAATATTTAGCATGTTTCTTAGCCATGAGATAACCAATTCATCGATGGAGATGAAAAATAAGCACACGAAAACAATTCCAAATACGGTATAACTATGCATAAAAACATGTTGCGCAAAATAACACAAATATTACATATAACATTACAGCACAAATAAACAATATTGTTAGAAATTGAAAAGCAACAAGTGCGTTCGCGTGGAAATTTAGAAAAAAAAATAACAAATACTCTTTGACCAGAGGTTTCATTATGCAAATATTTACCATCTCCCCTATATTGTCAATATTTTTTCCTACTTTTCCCCGACGTGACAGCTGTAGGCCCAAGCGTGTCCATTAAGCGGATATTGTTCTTTCTTAGGTACATACCTTACTCTAGTATATAGCTTGAATGAAATTCCTTGAAATGAAAGGCAAATTTTTATCCTCAACGGCCTAAAGATGATATTGACAATCAAAAATACACAAATTAAGAACAACGCATTTTTCTCAAGAAGGATTTGATGTTTTCCCGGCGAATAATGGCGGTGAATTGCTCTCGGGCTTCCGACCAGGTCAGGCTGTAAATTTCTGCAGACGCTTCATTGGAATACTTTTCCACCGTCCTCAGGGCTGGTTGACTGAGGACGATCAGCCAGCCCTGAGGACGATGGAAAATTATTCCATCGCAACGTCTGCAGAAATGGACACCCTGCCCCAGTCGGAAGCGCGAGAGTAATTCACCGATATTTTTCTCAGCTTAGACCAATAAAGGAATTAAAAGCATGCATTTTCTTCATTAAATCCTACATTTTCGAAGTTAAATCCACAAAGTCTACGTGGACTGCAGTGACAAAGGCTACAGACGAAGGTTAGTGAAAAGGAGAGAAGTGCCAAGTATGATTCATTTTTTATTAGAATGTGTATGACTGTATTTTAAAAATTTATAATGCACAAAATATTTCTGAGAAGATAACTGCCGGAGTTTCCAATTAAATTTACACAAATAACAATATCAACATGGAGATCGTTAAAACCCATATTCCTGCAAAACAAATAGTAATTAATCTTCCAAATCAGCAAAACAATGAAACATACTTGGCTGAGACACTGTAGGAATTAAAAATTGAATTAGGAAATAAATGTAAATCAACCTTCAAGAGATATTTCAAAGCTATATGATATTTAATTCGAATTATTTTTAAACTAAAATATATCCAAGTCATCACGAAAGACCAGCTTAGGACATTTATAAAAGAGTCAAAGTAAACTTTGACAATCGTGACTAAGACAAACTCATTAAAAGTATTATACTTCCACATTTGGCCTGAAGCAGATTTTAAAATCAGGCAAAAGGGGGAGGGGGAATTGTTTTTCTCGGGAAGAAAACAATTTACAAAAGTATCATGAAATTAATGGTGATTAATGATAATTAGACTGACAGAGAGTATATACAGTCACTAATGCAGCATAAGCTAATAACGTAGACTAATATGAAACAACCCAAAATGTCATATCCTATTCACAAACACATCCGCCATCATATCCACGAGAAGGAAGATATCAAGCTCTCTAATAAAATGCTGAAATTAACAGATAGCCAAAAGTCAAACTATAAATCACTAATTCCCATTGTTTCATGCGCATATCATGCTATATCTAGGTCAGGCAAGCGATTCACAAAACATCTGCTACCGTACCGTTTTATGAGACCCGATAAAAGGCCGGCTATAACTTTCGTACACCCCTGGGGCGATTTCTAGAAAAGAACAGTCGTTACGTTTATACACCCAGCAAGGATCTAGTGCCGAATACGATAGTTTCTTCATCATACCTAGCATATAACAACTGACTTGAAAGAGCAAGAGAATTATGGCGCCCAGTTACTTAAAACCACGTTTCCGAATGGTGAGCTACGAGCGGTGATTGAAATTTCCCGTTAAGAAAAATACCCTTTACAAAATATCGTACCACCTCTCTGCATAAATTTGAAAGGAGCTTTCGGCGACAAGTAAATTCATACTAAGCTTTTATAGATGGAACGTGATTAAATCCGAAGTTCATTCGCAAGGATAAGAAATATTGCCTATCGTGCCGCTTAATGGAAACAATATCCCCCAACATTTTAAATGTTTGAGAAATACTTTTAAACGATACAATGCCCAGTATTAATACTCCCGTTCATGTACAAAACGTTTTAAAAAAAATGCTTAAAAGCAACCGCATAATCATGATGACTGATACCGATGAATTCAATAGAGTCAGTCTCATCTTTGTGAAATCACATCATTAACATAGATGATTAAAACGTTGTAATTTTTAACGAAATTTTTAATAAAAAGGTAAGTCCCTGATTATGTCCACTGTTGGATAAAATCGGTAGCCTGAAAGTGTTTCAAGTACAAAATTTTATCTTCTGTATTATAGCTGACGCCGTTGAAAAATAACCTAGGGGAAGAGAAAAATATGTAGGCGATATTTCACCAAATTCTTGAACGTTATAGTTGCCAATGTATAGGGTTAATTCCACGTTAATCTTTACGGTTTTATCATACGGTCCAAGGCCTTGTTTCAAACAGCAATCTTGATTTTTGTGGAATTTCCGCGATTCACAGGAAGTGTGATGTTTTCTGTTGAGTTGGTCATGTCTGATCGAAACGAAATTCTTCGAATGCATTACTATTCTTGCCTCATCGCCATCTAGGAGCGAAACGACATTTCTTCACACACCTCTAGTTATTCAACTAAAATAAGTTATTATTGCTACAACGCCGATAAGATAAGCCGTCAATGAAACGCTTAGAGTTTCATAAATGTAATACTTCAATGAGAGTCCCTTTTACACTTGATGATTGCTTGGGAAAAGTGATATTAAATATGAATGCAGAAGGGAAGAGAAGCCATGACCTAAAACAAGGTGGAGGGACTGTACATTCAAGTACATACTTAAATAGCAAAGGTCTCACGGGAGATGTGTATGTTGGAGAAGAGGAGTGGAGGAGACATATAAAAAACAGTGACCCCACATAAAAATGGGAATATCTGAGGAAAAAGAGATGAAAATACCATTTTATATTAACAATTAAAGAGTTACACACCATACGCAATTACACAGCATGATTGAGCGGTATTTCTTTGAAAATTGTTTTCTTTCTAGCGATATCATTGTCAACATTTTAAACAGTGTATAGGCTACCTTTGCTCCGGTCGACTCAGTAAAGTTTTTTTTTCCTTTCCTAACCACGAGATCATTTACGCCCGATATCTCTAAAGGAAATGCGTTCACGCGGATGGCTTCCTCGCACAGTGCATTCTTTCCCCATCCAAAGAATCGGGAGTGCCCGCGAATGCACCGCGATGGAAGATCGTGATCGCCGGCGATCGACCCTCAATCAGCTCGCGAGGAGAGAACGCAAGACGCGGCGGGGGAGGAGAAGGAGGTGAGGAAGAAGGAATTTCTCGCGCTTTGAGAGGAGCCGAGAAGGGAAAAGCGAGCTGAAGGGAAAGGGAAGCGGGGGATGTTGAGAGGGGTTTTAAGAGTGGGCATATGTGAGAAGCAAAAGGGCGGGCTGGTATGGGGAAGCGGATGGTTAGCAAAGGGGCATGGATCGAACGGGAAAGGCGACACAAAGAATCCTCCGCGCCACCCACTTCACTCACATTGTCGGAAGGGAAAGCAACTCCTCGATGTTGGGCAGCACTCGGAAAGGAGTTGCATCGGCCAATTTTCTCTTTTATCTCTCTCGCCAACCTTCTCTCCTCGTCCCCCTCTGTATCCAATCCCCCTTCATTCTAATTGCCCATTATTATTTTTAATTTGCTTGATCGAGAATTGTTCAGCTACCGTGATAACTTACATTAGCAACGGATGCTGATGTATATATATATATATATATATATTTATTTATTTATTTATTTCCTGCTGCATATTGGACGCAAATTGGCTGAGTCGGCCGCAATAATACTGAAAAGACAGCCCACAGTGTATGATAAGCACTCGAGCAACTAGAAATAAAGATATAAATAAATGCTATTTCATAACTCTAAACATGCGGCTCGATATATTTTGCTATAATCTGTTTTTCTAACAAGAAGATTCAGCATCAAGGCACATTGTATTCATAAGAGTTAATTGAATTTATCAACCACTGTTTAGCTTCCTTCAATACTTTTACAAGCAAAAGAAACTAATTGCATAGGTTAATCGACCTCTGAAATTCAATTCATATTCAAATTCAATTTTGTCATACTTACGAGCTTTTTCCCCAAAAGACAGCCTACTGACACAGCGCCCACGTAAGTGAAATATTTACAGAAAATATTACGCATTTCTTCTTTTTCAGCGCTTTCAATCATCTCTATAATGTTTTTTATTTTTGACCCATAACCTTCTCTCGAAGCATATCAGTCGCAGTAAAAGTTGTCGATATTGTAAGATTTAAAAGATTAAAAAGCGCCGACGATTTTAAGTAGCCAGAAATTTGCCTTTCATAGCGTTGCGATAATTAGTATTTTTTTTGCCTAAAGATGGCTGGAGCAATTTTTGTCAACAGATTTACGCGGAACTTGGCTTATGTATTCTTATTAGTGGATAAAAGTGAATAAAAATGCATTTTACGATTTTTCTTGGCATAACCGTATCCTATTGGCACATGAGATATATTTCGTTATGATTCGATTAAATACGCACAGATTTTCCTCTTAACACGAATAAAAGGTTGATTGAAATAATTAATATAAACATCAAACACGTTTTACCAAGTCGGTAAAACGTGTTTGATGACAGCTTTCGCCTGAATTTTGAATACTGCGCCGAAATATCTAAATAGCTCGTCCGCTTTATTGGGGACAAAAATGTAAAATATAACTACTGTAACATCCCCTTTACTGCATGCTTGGAAAATACCACCGCATAATCAAATGAAACAACTTGAATGAAATGTGGTCCTAGTATATTTTCAACTTAATTGAAAAATTATTAAAATTGCATTCAATGACCCGCGATTGCCTCACCAGCTACCTTAAGGAGTTACGAAGCCCTAAAAAGGACTTCTATTGACTGATTTTCTCCTTTCCTTTCCGTAACCCTCCACTCCCTCCACCCATATGATAACCCATTCCCTTCATCCTTGCAACCCTTTACTACGTACCGCCCTCACCTGCTTCCCTCCATATCCCCTTCCTCTTTCCAACCATTAACGGATCGCTCGGTAGCAAAACTCATTAATCAGCTCCATGGCTGAACTCTCCCCCGGTATCTCCCTCTTGATCTAATCACATCACCGGCGCACATTAAAAATCCCCTCCGATATTCCACAGGAGAAAAAAGGAGAACCAAAGGTCTTCTACCAAGAGAATTCGTTCACCTCTGCTCCAATAGCGAATTAAGGCATCTTGAGGGCCTTGGAAGGACTGCCAGTGCGTGTTCAGATCTTGTTTCGATTCATGGCGACGATGTCGGCAGTACCTACTGCTTTGCTCTTTCGACTGCCTCTGTCAGTTCAGTCGCATTTCACTCTGCATTACTGGTCCATAGAGAGTCATCCTTGACACTCGAGTATAACATGGATTGAGAAATTTTACACCACGTTACAAATAAAGAGCCTTTATATTCGAGAAGTAAAAAGAATTTTCAACAAGGAAACCTGTTCAGCTTATATTTTCTGCCATCTTGTAGAAATTACCAACTAGCTAAAATCGATGGTGACTTCACTTTCACAAAATTTCAAATTCTAGACATTTATGAGAACACGAAGACGTAAAGATTTTAAACCTATACGAAAGGCTATGACCGTCCTTTAAAGGTGACGTGTACACAGTATTCAGCACTGATAACGGTACGAGAAACGGGATTAGACATGCTATCTAGGCCATGTTTTTCATGGGACCCTTTGCATTGCTAAAGGGATCCTAATCAGGGGGTCCATGATTGAATAAAATTCATGAGTCTCAAAGAGATGAGGACAAAGAGATGGCCAAGCGACCGGGCATATGGTTTGACCCAAGATGAAAAGGCGAAATGCATTCCTGGGATGAACAAGAGAATCGAGGATTAGTAGCTGAAAGATTTCTAACAAAGAGATTGTCCCGTTAAACCACACACTCGAACAATTTGCTATTTCAAGGAGCTATATGGTGCAAACAAAGATATCTTTGATCAAAGAGATTCTATAAAATTGATGAGCATACTACCTAAAGAGTCACCGATTTAATTTCAAAATAACTACTTGTCCTCACAGTGACGAAAACCATATCCCGTAATGGAACACAAACTCGCTTTAACTTAGCACGCCATAAATCACCACCAAAGATAATTATTCTTTTAAAAAAAGGAAGCAAATAAATTTCATAAAACAATAATCTTCAGTTCAATTGTTTGAAAAATCTGCGAATGGAATTTACGCTAAACTTAGTGACTTCCAATGTGGTTGTTTGACGGAATGTAGCTAAAGACAAGCAAAGGCAATTAAAATGGAATTCACTGCAGTACGTACTCAAAATAGTTAGATACTCTTCCGAAACGTTAATCTATTGCGTTTCAATTCTGGAGATTATAAATTCCTACCAAATATTTGAAAAATGTTGAGCACTGAGAATAAGGAAGCAATTTTTCCCATTTTTCAGCAACACTAGAAAACAAATCCTTCATTGAGTTCTAATATATCATTGTGCCCTAGTGTCTTAAAATGGGAAAAGTATTTATTTAATAAATCAGACGATAGTACAAAAACGAGCAAAGAGGCAAAAAGTGTGGTTATGCTAAATGACAGAAAGCTTTTTATGCAATATAATTTAGCAAATAATTCATCATTTATAATTCATCACTAGCACAGGATTAATTAATGAAAACTCATATATTCCAATACCATCTAGGAAATAGAGAGACTCGAGGCTGAGTAATCCTCTGATTCATACATATAATAAGCACCAAGATGTGTTCAACGATGCTTCTGAACGAGAGTTAGCAAAAATTGGTATAACACAAAATTACACAAAACTTATACCACTTGATTCTCTATTTGACGAAAACAGAAAGCTATTGAGTTCACGTAATCATAGAAAATCTAAATCACACTCAGGGTAACCAGATGTAGAATTGAATTGCAGGAACCACATCGATATCAACGGCAACAAACATTTTTATCCAATAGGAAAGGGCAGCCCCATGTTTCAACCAACATCTTAATATTAAAAAGGGGCTTCATTTTATAAGCAGTTGAAGACACCAGTCTTTCTAAGAGAAGTATACACAGACATTCAACTTTGCATCTTACCTGATTATTAATTTTCTTGAATTTAATGCACACTATTTCAATAAAAAACGACTAAAATAAACATGTAAGCACACACTAAATGTAACCTTAACCAGTAGCGGCCCAAGGTATTTTGCAAGTTTGGGAAAAATTTTATTTGGTCACCCCTAGCAAAGAATATATTTTCCACTTGTGATTTTGGGAACCGTGCGTTCATTTGAGGAATAAATTTGGGATTCAGAACGATCCTTTTAACTTTTAAGTAGGCGCGCGAGGGGTCTGTCAGACCCCGACGCATTTATCATTGCTTCTAATTTGCTAAATGCACAATAGAGGTTTTTTTATATAGAGCCGTTGATTTTGACAGTACAGCTAGTCCATTTTGTTAAAAAAAAGACAGCTAATTTTCATTGAAAATTAACTTAAAATTTCTGTTTTTAATCAATTCACATTCGTATCTATAAATAACAGTGTAAATTATATAGATATAATTGTGAATTGATAAAAAACTGAAATTTTAAGTTAATTTCTAATAAAAATTAGCTGTAACTTTTTTTTAGCAAAATGGACTCGCCCCACTTTCAAAATCAACGGCTTATATAATGTACCGTCGAGAAACTTTGCATTCAGCCATAGTAAGTTAATTTTTTAAAATACTAAATAACTTCAATTTCACTTACAATGTTTAATTCATGGGGGTTACAGTGATCTCGCGTTGCACTTTTGCCCATGGTGTCCAAATGCTATTACTCCAAAAAAAAACTAGACTAACCAAATTTAATTCATTTTCTCAATGAATATATTTAGAAGCTATTTTTTGCAATAAAATAAAAACATATTTTTATGTGTTATTCCAGGCAAGTTGTTAGAACTCCAAAACATTAGGCGCAAAATTGAGGGAATTTATGATTATGATGACTTTTATGGTAAAATTAATCAACATTCTTGTATTAATTATGGTAATGTTAAAAATGATATGTAACAAGAATATTCGGGTGAAATAAGCTCAGAAAATAGTATAATGCTTTAGTAATTTATTTTTTATTTTGGGGGTCTGCCAGACCCCCATGCGCCTCCTTAAAGGTTAAGCGTGACAAAAACTGTGCACGCCTACTTTAGGGTTAACATTGTTATTTTCATTCCGGCCAGGAACTCAATATTTAAGATGTCTCCGAGCTTTGAGTATTACGAGGAAAAGCGAGTATAGTGATTATCTACATTATGCCTATTTTTTAGGATGGAAGTAATCAAAACCATGAATTTCAGTGCAATTTCAGCCAAAACTCCTTTCAATGGACTGGTGACAAGAATGCTAACGAAGGAATTAATTAGTCTCTTTGTTGAAGTTAGTTATTAGTGTCACTTTTAAGAAATACTAAGGTCATTTTGGATAAAAATACTGAAAGTTGATAACATCATCTGATTTTCATATTTTCTGTCCCCTTTTCACATCCAATATTAAGTTGTAGACTGGCCGCTTCTATGACAGGCCATCTGTGAATTGTTCCTACGCTTTGGGAACGCTTTCCCAGCACTGACCTTGTCTATCATACGTAAAATATCGGTTCACTTAAAATTACTGCATTAAAAACTAATCAATAAATACAATTAAAACTATAATTTACTTTTAGAGATCAGTTACATTCACTCTAAATGAACAAATGTTTGAGGAAGCAAATAAAACATCAACAAATGCTGTAATTATGTACACCAGTGACCTCTTCTGATATTTCGACGATAGCAATGGAGAATTCATTTGAGAGAGGAGACGTATGTGCGAAATTTAACAGTGCAATAAAACGTAAGGAGATATTCAATTAAGCTTTCAAAATGTGTAACTGCCAGGAGATCGTGGCTCATTTTCCCGGCAAGAGAAGAATTACCAAAAGTCTGGCGCGTGTAGCAAAAGCAATTTTGAAGTAAAATGGAACACAGTGACCTTCCACCTTCCACAATTTTCACACCAATCATACCTATAATTTTCATGGGCGTCAATGAATATGATTTTTTTGCTTCTCAAAACGGGGCTAAAAGGGAAGCTTGGAAAAAAACCTCCGTGAATACAAACGCTGATACATCCAGGTGAACGTCATAAATACTAGCCTGAACATGCATTAATTATCTGGTCATTGACAGCAAATTAACGGTACCTCCAGGCTGTAAGAGCCTATATTATGTCTAAGTGACTAGCTCACTGAGTACATAATGATGGCAATATTACTTTTTTGCCCGTTTGATGAGCTAATAAAATGTAACAGTGAAAAAAGGCCGGTAACCCAGCGAAGATTTTATCAAAGTTGCACCTGATTTGTTGTTGACAAAGTTGCACAAAATAACTAACATAAGGTTGGAGACAAGAGCATACGACTACTTAGATGACGGTCACTCCGAGTTTATAAAGGGAATGGGAAAGGGAGAAACTGAATAGGCTTCATAGATGAGAAGATGGGGTGTATGTCGTATGCTGAGCTGAAATCGAGTTTGGAGATAGGAGCCTGTGTCTGTAACTCTTGGTTAACCCTCATTTCAATAACCGGATTATAATACGCAACTTTTTGTTCTTACTTGGTTACTACTGCTACGAACCGTTTCTTCCCTTTATTCTGTCTCCCGGTTCCATTCAAGGCAAATGAATTTACTTAGTCTTCAAAGCCTCTTATACTCCCAGGAATTCTTGCGGCTTTTTAACGCACTTAGTTTCTACGGAAGGTAAACATTTGTAGACAAAAAATAGGCAGATACGAGTCGTAAATTAAATTTGCAAATATTGTAAAAGTTTTCTATGAATTAAAGAATAATTTGTAAGGTCTACAAGGAGGAAATATAGCCGGAGGCCTTCTTAAAAACAGATTTGATGCCTATGCCGTAGCATAAAAAATCGTCAGAGGGCGGGGACTATAGAACGATTAGTATTAATTCACATGCGGTAGTGTTTGTACTCAAAATAACTAACATAAGGTTGGAGACACGAGCTTACAGCTACTTAGATGACGGTCACTCCGATTTTATAAAGGGAATGGGAAAGGGGGAAACAGAATAGGCTTTATGGATGAGAAGAAGGGATGTATGTCGTATGCTGAGCTGAAATCGTGTTTGGAGATAGGAACCTGTGCCTGCAACTCTTGGTTAACCCTCATTTCAATAACCGCATTATAATACGCTGGTCAATATCCCGGTACCCTTGTGTCTATCCGCATTACTCTTAAATTTTAAACACTTTTTACTTCGGATACCTTATTTTCTTTATTTTATACACGACAATTTGTACCACAATCAGATTCCAATACTTATTAGTCAGTTATTTAGACCATTTCAAGTTAAAGAAAAAGAGCTTTGGGTATCTCACGTTACCACGCGGTCTGTTTTAGGCTCATGCGTTCTTTATGGCTCACGTGACTATTAAACAGTCGAAGCTGGACGAAAATTTAAACAAAATCCGTATATTGTAGCTTATAAGGAAGATCATTATTATAGTATTTATACGGTATTTAAAATTTTATATTATTATATTTGGTAAATCTGTCGTTAAAATAGGTGAACACTCGGTTATTGAGAGTTAAAGCGTAAACCTTGATGCATGATTTTGTTTCGTTCGATGTGAACACAATAAAAATGAGAGTACACTTTGATATTAAGAAGGTTACGTCGTGATGATTTGGGAGTTTTTTTTATTTAATGAAACAAAATAATCTAACAAAAAATGCATAGGTGGGCACCAGGGTACCAATTTATTTATATAAGGGTTAATTTAGCCTAATGATTACCATAACCAGTATATTTACACTCATTAAATAAACAAAACAGAATGAAAATATTTTAATGAATTTAAGTTCGATACCTTCGCGATTTAACAAAACTGTAACGTTTACGTCTTACTCTGCGATTAAATACCACCATTGGTTTCTTAGGCGACATTCAAACCCTCCCCATTAATGCACCGGTATTAAATTATAGTTTATCGTTAATTTTTAAGATCTATTACCCTTATAAATGTCCATAACTATATTAAAACTATACTAAATACACTTACAAAAACGCAAAAATTGGATCTAAAAGAGGTTACCCGGAAATTGTACCAGGAGACTTCAATACATGACCAGAATTATAAAGAGCGCGAGCATGCGGAATTCTAACGGTCATTGTTGGAGGCAGGCGACTGCAAAGGGCATTAGAGCTGCTGAACTTAAGCGGATAATTATAGCCGTTCATGAAGTTATGGGACCAGGATAAAGAGAAGCATCGCGCACGCATTCCCCTCCCTCTTAATTTAGTCCCCTTCGACACATGGCGCCAGGAGATCCACGGAAAGTAGTGAAAGTAGAGAGCGAATAGCCCACTAAATAATCCGGTCATCTGAAGAGCATAGCAGGTTGGATATGATAGAATGATATCTAAATATTCTGTTTAGATGATATCATTCATAACTCATTCGTATTAAGGGAATAGGCTAAAGAATGGGCTTTGCTGAAAAGCTGGCAGACCCCAATCCAGGAAGGAATAAAAGGATAAATTGCGGAATGCACGAACAAATGGAAAAAGCGTTTGAATATTCAGTACGGCAAAAAGAGAGATACTTCTATATTATGTGGGATGGTGAGTGCATTTCTAATCTTTTGCCCGAGCCGAAAAAATATTAAATTTTATTTTTTTACAAAACATTCTTCACGGTAAAAAGTTACAACACCAAAAGAGCAATTCATTATGCAATCTATGAATTACAAAATAATATTTTCAAAATTATTGCAGATGATTTAAAAACGATAGTTCCAATCTACGTGCCAGGGGCCTTGCGTATTAAATTATACGCAATACCATGCATACAGTTAACCACCTCTCAAGAAGAATGCCAAAGGCAATAAAAATTCCCAAAAGCTGTGGAATTTTCCTTACCTAATTTATTTTTTAATAATGCAAGTTAAAAACAGCAATGTAATGAAATTCGTCAAGATAGCTCCAGACAGTGTAAAATAAAAGGAAAATTGAAGAGCAATTATGACCCTATCACATAGAGTAATTTACTGCGGCAGAGAGCTCTAACCCATAACTTCTGATAAGAGTACAATGACGGATGGATATTCTCACACTCTCTTGAGGGCATATTAACTATAGATGGATATAACGGAAAGTGCTGAATCCAAAATGAAGAAAGGGAGATTCTGGAGAGAGGAAGGTGAGTAAGAAATTCTGAGGTGGAGGTCAAGGAAGGTCGCGGTTGAAGAGATCTGAAGCCATTTCAGCATTGTGACGGCGTGTGTGGTCTCCTTCCACGCCAGAGGCACCCTGAGGCCATCGGGCACATGGTTGGGGGTAATTGATGTCGGCGCGGAAAGGGAAGATATTTGCTTGCGAGATGAATACCTCACTTTGTTACATTCGGGTAACATTTGCGAGGCTAATGATAGGCGGAAAAATGAGTGAGGGGAGACGCCGCTAGCGGGCGTTTCAGATCCGGGAATCTAGCAGTAAGGCTATTGCATGCATTCCGGAAACATCACGTCTGTCAGAGCAGATAAATCGGGGTTATAAAATGTATTATTTGGCTCAACTGAAAAGCAATGAAACTTGATATAAAATTATTAAAAACTTAGATCATAGCCTCACAAAAATTCCTGGGCTTATCCTACACATAATCAAATCTTTTATGTTACGGTATATTTGGCTTGAGCATCTCATTAATAATGTTGTTTTCTGGTTGAGTGACTAAGGCTCGGTTTTACTGTATACAGTTAAATATTTACTCTGTATAAAAAAAACAAAATATAATGTTCTCATACCCATAAAACTCACGAAAACATGCTGGTAGTCTGATGTAATATACCAAGCCTGAAATCTAAGTCATCATGAAGTAGGCGAAAAAAACTATGCCTTCTTACGGTTAACGTTAACCAGACACTATAAAGCCGAGCCTTAATAATACATCTCATTAACAAAACACTGACATTTTGCGTAGTTTTCTTGCTATCTTTATTAATATTACTATAATATAAGAGTTGAAATATAATCTCTCATGAAGTCTACAGATCACAATAGTGAATTAAATGTAGCAAAAGTGATGACGCTGGTAAATTATAAAGTTGGAATAAAGTAAACATGTAAACTGTGGCCGAATGGGAACAATGACAAGAAATACATTCTATGGTAAATCACAATTCAGAGAATTCAAAATATGCCTAGACAATATATGTTGTTGTTAAACTTTTTCATTTTAATTCATTAGGTTCGATATTGTTTTAGCCATGGGTCTAAATTAAAAACCCAATTGTACTTAATGTGATTCTAGGTATATAAATGTATAAAATTGTTAAAAAAATTTCATGAGCAATTATAATTACATTATAAACAATATAATTATTAATAACAAAAAGTGAAAGGGTCGATTATGGAATAGATTAAACCTTTGCAACAGAATCTAAATAAAATAAAAATACATTTACTGGGGTATGTATATCTGCGATCGACTCCTCTTCGTGAATTAGATAAGCTACTTTAGAACCAATAAGAAAGGCTCTGAATTGCTTCTTATGAATAGTGCAATTTAGGGGAAATGATTTTCATGTGTCGCGCAAACCCTATATAAAAAAAGAACTCATCGCATAACTTAACCTGGTTATAAACGCAGTCATATCACCTATTTCATCACACTTACCATCGTGATTCGAAATCATATTCAATTTATTATAGCATCAACAAGAGCGGAATATATTCTGCGACGTTCCATCGAATAGAGCCACAAAGAAATTAACTTCCCCGAACACATGAGCCTCACGGATATCTATCAATCTGGATCATGCCCGGGGCCATGAATTCTTTTGCGCTCGAAAAACGTGCTCGACCTAAACCATTAGGGCCGATTTTTAATTCGCGAGCCTCTCTGGCAGGAATAAAAGATACAGGTACAATTTTTATTCTAGCATTCTAAATCTTGAGCGACGTCATTCTCTCTAGGCATGGCACACTACCGCTATATCTCTCGGGAAATAAATAATGGAAAAGGTCGGCAAGGCTACCGAACCCGAGAGAATATAAAGCCTTGGAAGTATTTTCATGCAAAAAGATTGCGAAAAAAAAGAATAGGTCTCGCAACACGAATGAATGTAAGCGGTAAAAATGGTAGGCACCTGCATTTGGGAGGAAAAGGTAGGGGAGAGGAAAAGGGAAACAGGGTAGGAAGGGGTGGGAGCAGTGTTGCCAACTCATAGTATGATTCAGTAACTAAATTCTAGTTAAAAATCCGTAAACGTTTGTTACTAGATAAAAAATGATAGAAGTCACTAGTTTTGCTATTAGAAGGAAATACACTAAAAGTAAATTTTACACACTTTGTCTTGAACTCATCAGCAGCGAGCATTAAAAAGCATTAGAGCCACAGTATTTTTTGTCGAGTTTTTTGCCATTATGCCATTGACAATAGCATTTTATTGATTTTAGAACTATTGTTTTCATGCTTTTTTATTCCACTTTCCAATTAAATATAACAAAAAAACATTTTACAGGTATTTTGCGAACCCTTAAAACACTTTTAGGATGCTGGAATAGTCCAAATTAAAAATAATCGGCTCAAGGTTTTAAAATGGGATTATAAGTCCTACTTCCTCTCATTGTGTCACAAGGCGGATAGAAATGGGGGATACCTTCGTTTTGTCATAATAACAAGGCCTAAACAGACAAATGAAAAACTGAATTATTTTATAAGTAACGATATTGTGGTGCAATAAGTTTATAAACGAAAAAAGGTTAATGTCAATTGTTTTGTCAAATAAACATTTTTCCTGTAAAGTAGTTAAATATGCCACTGGGCGTCAAAGTTCACATTTTACCGCCATATACTTGTAAAAAATGACAAAATTGTCGCTTATATACATCCATACTTGTTTATTTTAGCAACCCAGTTTTCGACGGGTAACTGACATTTTCGTCCGACACTTTAACCCGTCAAAACTCATACCCAGTTTGTTTAGCCGTCAAAACCTGGTTCAGTAATTTAGAAAGTGTGAATAAACTCTGGTGGAAATTCTTTCTTTTCCAGTAAAAATGAAAATAGTTTACAAAGTTATGTCTTCAAATATTTATTTTACTTGTAAAAGTCCCTAGATCTAGCGCAAAAGTCACTAGCGTGGCAGCACTGCTCGGAATTGGTTTCTCGACTGTGTGAGAGGGGGGAGCGGAGAGACAAGGAGCGACAATTTTCTTGAAAAGTAGTTCAATTTCTCACTAGGCGCTAAAATGTATATTTCGACGCCAAAGACTAGCAAAATTCGCCAGCTTGGCAACACTGGATGAGAGTGTGAGTGAGCGAGAGAGAGAAGGAAAACTGTAAGATTGAATAAATAATGCAGGGGTCGAAAAAAAAAAGCGAGGATAAGTACCATGGCTCTCGGTTTAATGTAAATTATTCGACAAAACACAACCTCCAGACCTCAGTTGAGACCGTTTTTGAAAAAGTAGAAAAAAAAGAGCCGCGAGTTGCGGATACGTCATAAAATTACAGATTTTGCACTGTTACGATTGACTCTGTAGTCTTCAAACGAGAGCGCGAGTCTTGGAATAAAGACGAGAGAGATGCAGGGGATGAGTGAGAAGCCATGTACGCACACACATGAAATCGTGCGCGCGCTGAATTCCAGTCGTGCCCCGAGTCGCATTATTATTTCTCATTTCTCCATCATCGTCTTCTTCTTCTCCTTTCTTCCTCCCTCTCCTCTCTTCCTCTCCTTGCTTTTCGTTTTCAGACCGAAGCCTTTTTTTTCATGCGGGCATAAATCTATATCGGACCGTGATCTGGTGCCGAAGCGAATGAGGAAGAGAGAGAGAGAATGGACTTATAAGTCATAAAGCGGGCGTGACAAAAGAGCCACGAGTCATTAGTATTCCTTGCCCGCGGGCATGAGAGGTTTGAGGGAGAGAGGGTTGAGGCGATGGGTGAGGTTGGGGGGGGAGGGGTTACGTTTTACCCGATGAGCATTAAGGTATAACCGCTCGACGGCAATTCAACGCGTGGACGTGTGTAACCATCCGCGTTCATATCGTCTCGGCCGGGCAAGTTCTCTGTTTGATTTTATTTCATTTTATTTTCATTTTTTTCCGAATCCAGTAACACGACGCTTCTCTCGAGCCTAATGGATTTTTATTGGACGGCCTTTTTTATCGTATTTTATAACATAATCCCGACTCACCTGGATGGTGTGAGGAGGGGGAAGGGAAAGAATTTTTTATTGTCCTTCGCGATCAAACACTGGCCAATATCGTTCTGAATTCGGGCACAAACGAATTTGGGCATGCAGTGGAAATCTTCTGAGGTCATAAAAAATCGGCGAAATTTCGCTGACGTCACTTGTATCTCCCTAGGTTGAATGCACCACCGGGAGACCATAAAATTTATAAGGATGTTCACGTGCATTCCTACGTGGTGGAGGCTTCTAATTTCTTCCAGTTTTCAATGGAAAGAGATATAAAGCTTCAGGGAGCAAAAAAGCGGTATTATTCCGACGGCAACGAAGAACTACTGAACAGAAATGAGAGACCTTCAACGTTCACCTCATGTTTATGCGACTATATCATGCATTTTTTCGAAAGTAAATTCCACATATCCGTTTTCAAATAAAGGTTGAAATTCTTAAAGAGTTCATTTGTGGCTCGATTTAATATCTCCTTTTCAGGGATTCAGTTTAAAAAATTTCGTACTTTCAGATTCTTCGTTCTCTTCTTTCGTAGAATAGCCTACTGAGTTTCATCAGTTGATGAATATGTATATCGTCATGAATATTATCAAAAATAGGAGTCCTTTTGGTTAATTATTATGAGAAATATATTTTTGATTCGGTGGCTAAGTTTCTTCGAATTATTTTAAAAGTATTTGTCTGAGGAAAATTTGGTATATTTTTCCGAAATAAATACTTGAATGATTTAGGTATTCGTGCATGCAAGTACAAAAGAACATCTAAGAAAAAAACCATTGGGTAAGCGCATCCGTTGCCAATCCTAAGGTCTGTAACACGTGAGGTAGGAATGGTTTTATTAGAACGTGTTCTAAAATGAAGTGAAAGTTCGTAGGCTAACACTGACGTCACTTGGAATTTCCTGTCTTCCTTACCGTGGCACCAATCAATGTCGCAAGGAAGTCCTACATTACAGCCACTTCGAAGATATGCATTCCTTATAGGACATTGAGAACAACAAGGTATTCAAATCACATTGCCAGGCGAGATGTGGTGGAACTGCATTATCATTAATACATGAGGATACAAAAGCCGAAACAAGTGTTGTAAATTTAAAATAAAAGTGGACAGTATGATATCGATTAATTTCATTATTAACAAGGTATTCAAATAGATCACCATATGCCACTTCAGTATAGTGGTAGCGAAGCATGGTGGCAGTCGTGTAGATTGCCCTTTTCAGTGGAAGAGTCCATTCCCGTTGGACTAGCTCTGCACGGGGGAAGAAGTCTCCGCGTTTTTACCATCAAGGTTCCTAAGGTACCAAACTTCATTGCCAACTTCTCTACGGTAATCCGATTATTTATATGTGCTTCTCAGATGGTTTGCAATCACTACCAACGTAATTTGCTGCGGCTTTGTTTGAATCGTAAACATTGACGTGAAACACTCTGCTGACACCTTCCAACCTCTCAACTTAAATGCCGTTATGTTGGCAGCGCTGTCTACTATGTTCTCTCCTCTCTCATTTGCTTTGTGTAAAAAAACACGTGACATTAACAACGCAAAGAAATAGGAAACCCATTTTGAAATATCAAAACCTTTTTACATCTTTGCAACCCATTCATTAAGCATCCTGAAGTTCACCTTTATTCTCACATTCTCTGGATTTCGGTTCTTCTTTCCAGCAGTCATTATTTCAAATGATTAGGTGCAAAAAATAGTTCACACGCCACTTTAATAAAGTAAGATGTATATCAATAAGCAAATCAAAAGTAATTAAAATGCTACTAATTTTAAGTGAAAGAAATTAAGAAATACTTCACCATTTAAAAATTGCGAAGGAACGTTTCCCTGAAATCTAACTTTCATAATCATGCCAAACAGTCTTCTGGGCTCTGATTTATAGTAACATGAGGCATCATCGCTTCCAGGCATATTTTATCGAAAATAACTCTGGCATTAGCTCCGATGTCGCGTATAAAATACGTACATTCATGAGCATATACAAAGTGGTGTACCAAACCGATGGCGGGGCTGACCCCCGCCATGGGTGACATCACTTAGGGGGTGGCGCGGAGTTTTTTCTCCCCCAAAGATATGGTAATTTTTAAGTAAACAATCTCGTCCGAAATATCAAATTAGAAGAATACAAAATAATAACAAAAAGTAAAAGTAGGGAATAATATAAAATTGGGGTAACGGGGAGTGCACCACCCCTTTCGTTTGGCCAGGAGTGCCAGACACCCTGAGTACACCACTGCATATAATATTAAATCCTGATCGCATGGATTTAATAAAAATATGCTCCCTTGAAGATCTAAATAAACAAAAAACAGGTATTTCAGTACTTTCAACTCCATAGAGAAATATTTAACTTGGATAACGTCTGGTGGGGCGTTTCAGAATAGAACCAAACTTTCTCCGAAGCATCAACAAGATCATTTTAATACGTAATTTGTTAAAATCATATGTGAGGGGGATTGATGCTTGCCTGATGCTCACTTCTGTTTAACATCCACGAAAGTTGGACCGAGCACACTGAAGGTGCGAGAGTTCAAGGAAATGTCTGAATCGAATTCTACCGGCTCTCTGGCACGCATCTCAAAGTTATGTACCCTGAACTCTCAAGACACAATGGCAACGAGGAGAAAAATCATAAAATCTCAAAGGCTGAAATAGTTCACTTAAATACATTGTATTATAATTTCAAGCCATTTACCGAGGCACAACGAGATACATTCGCGAAGAGTAAAAAATTCAATCTCAAAGCAGCCAAGTTTCAGCACCAATTCAAGCACCGACTATTTTCTAACACTACTTAAGAAGCATAAAAGGAGCCCTTTCAGTAAAATGGGCCGCTAACACGCCCGATTTGGAGCGCAAAAACTTGGCACGGCCTCAAAAAGACAAGTTAATAATAAATTTAAGAGTTATGACTTATTAATAATGTGACCGAGTGATGAATAGGTACCGAAAGTTTTTAACCGAATGATTTAACATTTTCAATCCTCAATTTTTTTTCTTTACTTGCTTGTGAGACAACTTTCTAAAACGCTCTCCAACTTGCTTGAGGGTGAAGATAATACATTTCGACCCTCCTTCACCATGATGCCCAACACAAAAGCTGGACAACCTTGCTATTAACGGTCCCGGCTGATGCCTCAGGGGCAGAGCCCGCTTTCCACAAGCGGTCGTAATCCACGGTGGATACCAAGATTTGGGAGTCATGGAAGGGGTCGTGCATGTGTGGAGTGAGGAGACGCGAAGACAATCCGTAGACTTTACATGCATAGCGAGACTTGGTGGCACTCACAAGCGGAGAATTAGGGGTCATTAATAGTGAACTAAGCGCTGATGAGCGGGAAAAAGGTACCGAAGAACAGCCGGGGGGACCTTAGGAGGGACACTTTGCGCCTTTATCCTACCTCTATTGTATGTCTTCCTCTCCCTTGCGGCATCATTTTCACAAACCAGTGCCACTAAGTTTTGGTACCCCTATAATTCCCTCTCGTGTGATCCCAGAACCAATCTTATCAAGGAGTTCCTGCCGTGAAATGAAATAAATGTAATTTTCGCTAGGTCATTAAATAGCAATCACAAAAGATCCTGGCTTATGCCTGCGCGGCAATAAGGGGAGGTAGAATATGAGGAAGTGAAAGAAAAGAACGGAGGAGAAGAGAGGGAGGAAACATAATTATTAACTAACCTTGACACTCGCAGCCAACCCGTCACATAGGGTTTAGCAGGACTATATGAAAAAAGACTCAAGTGTTAAGGTGATTGTTAGCAATTTCACTTACAAGTGAAATTGCTAACAATATGCTAGTGCATACACTTCGTCGACTGATATTCTCAGTAAACGACTAAATATACATTAATTAGTCTTTAACTTGACTCGTTAGTTTCAAGCCCTACGCTGAGAACGCTTTCACAACCGAAGGTTTTATTGCGAATTCGTAAACATTACTATGGTCAATGATGAATTTATTTTTTTGAATAGTCTAGAAAGGAAATTAACTGCGGACCATTAGATTTCTGATTCCATCTGTGTCGAACCAATGGTTTAAAATTGTGTAACATCCATCATATAGTAAAATTGCTAAATGCATATTTTATGCTATTAATTTATATAAACATAAATATATTTATGTTTTATAATATATAATATATATATATTTATAATAAATTATAATAAACTGACAGGATTCCCTTGATGTATAGATCCTACCTCTCTATTTATGCTTATTAAATGAATATAATACAGTAAATGTAAGAAAGAAATTAGTCGAAGAAGTCAAAATTTAACACCGCTTTTTATAGATGGGCTGTGCGGAAAGTGGTTCATATTTAGATAAACTTAGAAGATGGTGCCCGTTGAACTTTAATGGAAAGAAGAAAAAATAATAGTTGCAATGGATTAAATGAATCCTCTTAAAATTACGTGGAAAATGCATATACTACGTTACTGCAGTCATTAACTGCCCTGTCATACACTGCAGTCACTAACTACAAATGAAGAGATTGGGATGAAAAATACACCAACTAATATCTCACTATAATTCTGTTACATTGATTTTTATCAAACACATTAGAGCCTTGGAAATAAGTTCCCGTTTAAAGTCTATGTTGCGGTTTTAAAGTAAATAATCATTTACATTGTTGAAATATTGCAAAAATAGACGATTTTTTAGAGTCAATAACTCAAATCTTGGGCAGAAACATATTGAATATGTAACCTTAATGCAAGAATTTAAAAATTCATTCATTCAAAAAATTCCAAGCCTTTTTTATGAGTGGAAGTAATTTAAAAAAACGCAAAAAATGAAACCTCTGCACCGAATTCAATGCAGGAAGTTAATAAAAGGTCCCACATCGCGGGGCCTTTCTAATATAGCCAATTTTAGGTCCCAGGTAAAATACGTGCTAAATTTTTATAGAGAGGTACGTCCAGAGGTATGCAGGATACTTTCCTTCCAAAAAACAGAATTTTTACATTATAGATGAAGATTGTAAAGACGAGACCATTTTAATCACAATGAAGCCAAAGCCGTCGACATTAATTTGAAGTGATATCTCGCTCTAACTACCTTAAGCCGCAGTACCAGTTTGAGGCAAATCGGCTTAAAACCCTTGCTGGCAACCGACGGGATGACGGAAGACGTGAGGCTATTCCCGCAAAACGCGTAACACGCGAGCTAGTGGATGAAGCGAGACAGACGGATAAAGCGATGAATACAAAAGGCCTCGTGGAGGGATGGGAGAGAAGAAAAATGAACGCTGTGTCTTTCGATGAATACGGCAAATACGGATAGAGATGTCCAGCGGGAAAAGCCTTAATCAGCAGGAATAATTCATCGCGGGGAAGAAAATACCCCCGGGGCGTCTCATTTTCTTGATTCCAAGCACGGCCCCTTGATAGTGTTGCCGCTTTAACGGAAGGTGCGGGCATCTTCACTTATTTCCCCTCTTTTTTGCGAGATAAAGCGGCAGACTTGATCTGCCCGAACAAGTCCTGCAAGCCAAAATCCCATTTGAATGGCAGTTCTTTAATTTCCTTTGAAAAAAGTGCATTGCTTTCAAAATGATTTTTAAGTTTTCGTTCCAGAAAAGATGGTTCGAAAGAATATTTCTAACTAGTTACAAAAAGATTTTCCTGACGATTTTTTTCTACTCCATTTTTTAAATTAATAATATTCTAACATTACCAAAATTAATTCATTAGCTCCAAAATTCACATTTTTCCCTCTTGCAATCATACTCTAGCAAATCCCTGTTTTCCTCAGATCCTGAATATTTCGTTTGCCCTGCTCCTTAAACAGATCATTTTTTCTTCACCAAGTTTTAATATCGACTTATCGAGGTGATAGCGGTCGTACTTTCATTGAAATAAGGTATCAGCATTACGTTACATTACATTACTCAACATTACGCTACAAGTTATTCTTCTTTCTGTAACAATAGTCCCCACTATCCTAATATCCAAAAATACCTCAGAAGACCTATTCTGATCTTTGTGTCTTCATAATATACCCTCTTTCTTTACAAATAGCGAATGAGCACGTGAGCATTTCCATCTGCACAGACACAACATGATGCATCCTAATTTAGCCTGACTTCTCGAGTCCTTTTCCATTCATATTAAGAATCCCATTATGAGAGAATGGGAAGGTACACTTTAAATTACGAAAATTGTAAAAATGCACATCGGTGCTCACCATTCATTTACTTAGGTGCATGTAATTACACTTTGTACAATTGTTTTAGATTATAACCCCCCGGGAGCAAGTTTGTTCAGTAAACACATTTTTCAAATATAATAATGCCGTATGTATTTCATCAACCATGTTAACGGTTAAATTACGGCTACATTTCCCGGGCCGAGAGGCTTATACTTGATCTGATCTAGCGTTTGATTCAATACATTCATTCTCATTGTGTCAATAAGCGTTTGTAACTGCTACCAATCAACTGCTTAATATCTCATTTTAATCACCCTGATAATGGAATGATAAAAATAGTTCCTACTTAAATTTTTATCACAAAAATAGCCTAAAATCGTAAGAGAACTTTAGTACTACATGGAAAACAGGTATTTACTTTCAGCCAATTAACTAGTTCGCAGAATTATTTCTATGAACCCTTTTTTATATTTAGTAAAAAACCTAGTTCCAAAAAATGTCATCACTAAATGCATACCGCTCCATCACGATTTCTCTGACTAAAAGCCCTATTAGGGCGATGAGGCAAGTGCGAGAAAATTAAATTTGCGCGCTTTCCTGGCTTGCTACCATATTTCTGCCTTTGAGAAACTCATATGAAAAATAGCAATAATTGCAAAACATTTTTGTAAGGATAAAGCTGAATTTTTGACGCGCCGTATATTGATTGATAACGAAAATAAAATTTCAATCAATGTATAGCCCAGCCAGGAGGATCAATATCTCTATCCATTAGTGGCATCAGTCAATACATCACAATATCCAGCTACCCTATTCACGACGCGTGTAAAATGTTCAAGAAATGCTACAAATGAGGATCTTAAAATGTCATCAGATTTAGTGATCAGCAGCCTAGAGCTCCCTGTCAAGAAGGTGAATACAATTAATTCAGACGTTATAACCCTGATTAAAGAACCCTCAGTTCCATTTATACAAGTTGAGTAAAACCGATGTATTGGAATTGTAACAGTGTACGGTACCACAGAAAACTTTAGATCAAGCGTATTATTCTTGTTTAATACCAATCTGCTACTTGCAGTTATTCATGAGTTACTTGTATATGCCTTTATCATAAAAAAATATTCTTATTATTTAGAATAAAATTAATTTTATAAGTAAATTCATAGTTAATATCATATAAATGTGCCTGTATTAAGAGTAATTTTTATCTTAAACTTGAACACGGAATTTTTAAATCGTAAAGAGGGTTTTGTTCCCGTACACCAACATATTCCCACGAGCTATAAAATAATGCATTCATTCATTAATCAACCGGCTAGATGTAAGTTTTCATGAAAGTCGGAAAAAAGATGTTTATACGTCCAGGGCCCTATCTAACTCTAGTATTTCTTTCTTCATCTCGGCGTACGTCCTACCCTTCTTCATCCCGCCCATTAAACCTACTCTCTTTCTTTCCCTTCCCCGCTTGCCCAACATCCTTCCCCCTATCACCACTTTGAGCAGCCAATCGCTCCTCATTGCCTCTTTCAGCCACATACCCTGCCCCCCCGTAATCTCATCCAGAAGTTTCCTCTCCTCACCAGCCATGTCAATCACCTCCTCATTTTTGTCTTCCTTTCCGTCCACCTCACCCACATCTCGATCGCCTGCAGCCTATACTCGTCCTCCTTCCTCAGAGTCTACGTTTCTGCCCCATATAACGCTACACGCCATATCAAGCTCCTCACCAGCCTCTTCTTTACATCCTTACTTCCCCGTCATCAGCTACCTTCAATTACTGAACGCTTCCTTCACTTTAACTCTTTGCTATCGTGCCCATTTTCTTCTAGCGTACATATTGCAAATAAATTGCTTAATGCACTTTACTATTCGTAACTTTTGAATAAATATGAATATTTTAACTCAAATATAGTTGAAAAATCATTCCGTTTACATATTCTATGCGTGTTCTTGAATTGGAGGATTTGTTCCCCTAAAACTTTAAAATCGACCACTACGTGACGTGACGTCCGCCCTATCCATTGTCGTGGACAAGGAAGCCATGGACGGGGAAGCAGCAAATACAGAATTTCCTCGATCGGATGATGTTCTCAGCAGATTCCGTTCGTAGTTTTCGCCCGACTCCACGCGAGCAAATCACTCGCGCTGCCCTTCTTTTTACTTTTCAATGTCACGGCCGAGGACGACGCCAGAGGTATCCCAGAGTGAGGCAAGCGAGAAGATAAGCGATGGTTTCCGTTCTCAGAAGAGTTACTGGCGCTATGAAGGGGCCGATTTTGGGGCATGCGCTCCGGAACTTGCAAATATCCTGTGGAACGAGGGAGGAATATTGTTTACTGTGGAGCGTCAGTCAGAAAACCTTTCTAGTTGCCCCAAACATATGAATTTCGATAATTAAGGACTCACCACTACATGCCATCCAGTTTCGACTCACTCCACAATGAGACCTCAAGATAGGGTCACAAGTGTAGTCATGGCGGTGGTTGTTTTTAACGATTTTCCTTGCGTGTTCCTTATGCATTTTTCGCAAAGTAGTTAGGTTCCGCTTCATCTCTCTGTCGCGTTACCTCCCTTCCTCAGTCCTTCCTTTTCACCCCCTATGGTTCTACCTCCCCTTCTTGCCACGCAGGTCTGTGCCAGAAACTTTTGCGGGAGCTATGAGAGAGGTTAGGCAGGAGACAATATCAAAATCGGATGCGAGGCGGAAATATATACACAGCGGGGGAAGTGGCACTTCCAGTGTCCTTGGAGTGTTGGCAGCTTCGTGGAGGGGATATATAATATCGTTAGGGATAGACATGAAGGGGGCACTGAGTCGACGGCGGGATGCTCGGCACACAGCACCGGAAGCCGGAAATGAGACGACCTTGCCCGCTCATTTCCCGGAAAGGTAAAAAGGGAACCGGACAAGAAGCCGCCCAAGGCGTTCGATTGGTTTTCTCTTTGGGGAGGGCAGAGGGGGATCATCCAAGGCCGCGGATGCTCTGTGGCCATTTGATCAATACGCCGAAGCTTTGGCATGTGCGGCGCGTCGATGACGCCTGAAATAAAATGTTTTTTTAACCCTCTCTTCGTCTTCGACCACTCCGCATACTTGCCTTTCTCTCGCCCGTTCTATTGTTTCCCCATGATTTGCAACTGGCATTTCAGCTTGAATTTGTATGTTGGAAACTTGGTGGCAGTCACTAGCGAGTAGCGTAAATTCAAGGAGGGGAACGCTCTCGCGGACGGGGTCGGCAAAGGATCGGATGGGAGAAGAGAACACATCACAGGCTATGGGGCAAACATAACTACATTTAAGGTATAATTTGAAAGATATATCACTTCACATATAATTCGATGAATTTGGCCTCGTAATAAAATCTCATCGTTCCAATGATAACAAAATTTCATCCACTTACCGCTATAATTTTTCAAGATATTTGGCAAAAAATAACAGCTGATTTGCATGTAAAATGGTACAGGTATGCACTCCAGATAAACGTTATTTTAAAAATGAAGAATTTCGAACGCATAGATTTCATCATAAATTAAACAGAGCGTAGTTTTTATGCTTTCTCAGCTATTTAAAAAAAATCAATTACTCAACGCAGTATTTTTTACATAAACGTCAAAATGTTAGTTTGTTTAGTCGTTTTGTGCGTAAGGTATTTCTAATGTTATTAAGGTTTTTGCCATAAATTCAAATGAGTATGTCCTTAAGGTTTTCGGTCAGTATTTAGTGAATCTACGTACGGAGTTATATAATAGAAAGTCAGTTAAAGAATGAGAGGTTGGTCTAGCCGACTTTTGGGTTAAAAAATATATTTATCAATCAATTAGTTAGCTTAGGAGAACAAAATATTCAAAGACAAGGTAACCAGTTGACGATGAAAAATATGAAAATTACTGCGGGGAAAGTTTATTTACACATTTCTGTACTTAATAAGAACTATGGGACATGGAGTAGTACCTACTCACTAGTGCCATTCGTGAGTTTAAAATGGGAAGATAAACCTATGTGGCCTCTTCTTTAATTGATGCTGCAGCCTTTCATCACTCGTCAGAATTAATTCATCGCCATTAATAAAAGAGGAGGTTCATCGCTCGAGCAATCAATTTGTCAACCTCGACGCCGTAAGAGAATACTGATACCTACTTCTATCACAATCTGGTAGTAATTTAAGCAGTCATTCCCACATCGAGAAATGATGTCACTTCAGCGCATTTCATTCACCTCAACGAAGCACTTAAATCAATAGCTGCAAGGAAATGGAAAGGAATGCTTACGAAAACAGACGATGTTTCACGTCCGACATTTTTCTGCTTTCAAAATCCCCAAGTTACTTTTTTCAAGCATCCTGTGTTCACGGACGTCAAATATAGTCACGCATGACGCTGGCAAAAACCTACTAGCGTGCCTAGAGGTGTAGAATGGGGGAAAGGCACTAAGGAAGGGTTTAGTCTCTTCGTAATGCCAGTGCATAATGTCCCGAGAGAAAATCATTCCTTATATCTGTCAAGTGCTCAACCGCACAACTTGTCCATTGCCGTAGCTACGATGTGCACGAGAACGCGTGCGCAAACCAGCTCACCGTCCACTTGACCGATCGTTCCGGAGTCGTGTGTTGTAGTGGTACACACCCTTCATCAAGATTAAATGATCTAATGCGGGGACAAGTATAGAATCGCCTGTCTCACCATTCCCATATTCTCAATCACGAACGGCGGCATGTATTCGCGTACTTAGTGGACTTGACTAAACTAGTGGTATTGTCTACTTACAATGAGTGGTCCACCAAACTGTCATCTTCATTAATATTTAGAATGTATCACAGGAAGAAAAACAAGTGTAAGGTCTGCAGGTTCATTGTTTCGGCACTATGTACGTACGACTACCAAGGTATATGCATTTTGCCGAAATCATGGTCGGTTAAAAATTTTAAAAAGTGGAAAGAACGAAGTATTTTTATTGCTCAAAATGTGGACGCTGAACATTTCCACCTGGCATCGCTTGAGTAATTCTCTAGCTAGAGCTCAAGATTATATATGTACGGACCGAACTCATCGAACGATGCCGACAAGCGAGGAAATTGGGGCAAATATGAGGCATTAGAACATAGTAGTATTATGTAAAACATCACAATTGATGACATCACATGGCTCAAGTTCGCCAAAATGCTTGAAAATAATTTTTTTCTCGTAGAAACATGTTCATTCGCTATGTTTCCCATGTAATTGATAGGTCTGTTTTGGTATCGTTTCCATAATTTCCCAATCTAGACTTTAATCTCTAGCGTGGGGTAATCACTAATCCTGATTATGCGTTATCTCTTATCACTATGCGAATTTCTCATTTCTCGTAACCGAGTAGTCTAAAAGAAATGTAGCGCAAATACCGAAGGAAAAACAAAGGTCACGTTTTCCTCAATCTTTTAGCCAACAACAGAGATAGCAGGAACGTACTTCCGGAAAGATCCTCGATCGCGGCCTTTATGGAATGTATACCTTGCCGCAGCGCAACTGAAATAGGTGCCTTAGATATTTAAAAAAATACAAAATTTCAATTTCTACCTTCAAAATCGAGACAAATATGCACTGGCCACGATGGTGCAAGCTGATGTTGTGCTAGCTGCTAGCTGGAGTTGAAGACAGCATTAAATACACTCTCTTTCGCAGTTCAAAGACGTATGCCTTTCACAACTCGCTTGAAGAAGGTCGCGAGTCTCGAGTCTTCTCGCCGGCTTATTGCTAACGGCCTAGCAGCAAGATCACGACATATACACATTTGGGTACAGTTAGTATCGCAGGATAGAAAAAATGTACCTGACGCGAAGAGGTGGAGCTTCGCTTAATATATGTAAGTCGTCCAATCACTGAGATTGCACAAATGATATGGTACGCAGTCAAGCGCACGGGTGCGAAGATATATACCAAAGATGGTGAAATTCACCATGAAAAAATCATTGAACAAAATACTACTAAATTAAGTTAAATTCAAGTAAAAGTCAAGAAATTAAGCAGCAAGAAAATGATCAAATATTGCGACAGTTTACAGTTCACGCATCATATTGATTTTCTAGCTACTTTATAATTCACTAAAAGTTAATTCCTGATAATTCTATATCGTATTTAAAAAGAAAAATGGAAATGTTCTCATTTTCATGTTTTACCATAGGAGTTAAATAAAGTCAAAGGAATCAAAAGAGAGGAGCTCCACCTTAAATTATAAAACTGCAAAATAAGAGTAAATCTAATAAGGTTAAAATCAAATAAACATCTATGCCCACTTTCAAGTAACTATCGGAGGGGAAGATAAATGTTCAGAATGATTGGCACAGAAAGAGGTCAATGCAGGGAAAAACTCAAACGAATTTCTTTTCCTTCCAAACCAAGTAGATTTTCGTATGAAATGGCTTTCGGTATGTTGATTCACGGGGGACTCAAATTTCCATATCATACTCAAATACTAAAAGGCTTCAGTCTGAAGGCCCCGCGATTCACAATTGTGTGACATTCACTGCATACATCATTCATATGTGCTGAGATTCGAACTCAGATCCCTCGATATCGCACTGAATGCTCAACCTAGTTAGGCTACCCAGGCGTCCTTTTTCAACGTGATTTTCATGAAGGCTTTTAAGAAGCGAAGTGCCCCCACAGATACCGTGCATATGATGCCATGCGATGAACCAGTGTTGCGTGCGCTAAGCGCCACAGTCCGCGAGGTAGAGCCCAATTTTAAACGCAGAAGTGTTTACATTAGTGCATTCAGCACGATGTTGAGGGGTCTGGGTTCGAATCCCAGTCCAGGCAAATGCGTTTTTCACTCTGAATTTCAAACAATTGTGTGATCACAAGTGGATGACTCCGTTAAAGTTACCGTGCGGTCTGTTTTGCAGTTCTTTCAATTTTCCCAACATTCATTGCAAAAGGATAGTTTATTTTTTTTTATAAATTGCCAACAGCATAGTTAATGGCGCTGCTCCTCTCGAACACCACAAATGACACCGGACATGATGAGACATGGAGCTGCGGATAAAGTAATTTCTTTGAGAGGTCGCTTATCTTCGACTTCATGTCAGACCGGTGGCGAAGGCGAATGCTTCGGCTAAGCCTCAGTATCCAGGGTGGTCCAATTATGCTAATTCGGATGAGCATCGAAGAAGAGCAGCGCACAAGACTCACTTCCTTTTTAAAAGCTTCGCAAAGACCGGCCAACGGCTTTATATGACAACACAAGCGTCGCTCCAGTTTCTAGGTAGGTATTCTTCGAAACCAGATTTTTCACGCCGCCTCGTGCCTCGAACGTGAAGACGTGTTCGACTCCCCTTGAATTGGTGTGACGGAGCTGCCCCGAAAGCAAATCGCGCCAATACCGCGGCGGAGATCTGTGCGTTCCGACCCAGACTCATTTTTCATCACTTTCCTGCCTCCCTCCTTCACTCCGTTGCCCCTCGCTCATTCGAAACAGTCAATCAGCCGCGTCCATTATCCGGGAAAGGTAAAATCGATTAACCCATCGGAGAAAATGAGGATTGCCCTTCTCGCAGGGATGGAATGAGGTTACGTGACTCACTCGCCGCAAATGTTTCCGGATTGACAAAATAAAAAAAGGTAGGTGATAAAAATATTAACCGGTGCTCACCTGATTCATCCACGGAGTATCAAAAATGCTCGATGCGGAAAACGAAAAATAAAATCTGCCCTAGTATTTGACCCGCTTTAAAAAAAATAATAAGGTAGAGGATTGCTGTAATCGTTTTCCTTTTGCGCAAGGTGTTCATGGAAGCAATGAGGAAGAGTGCTGAGTAAAACTACGGTCCAAGGCTAATTTGCACGAGAATGAGGGAGGGCTAAAAAACGCGGCGCAAATCATACGTAATATTAATGCGAAGAGATATTTTGCCTGTTAGGTCCGCTCAGCCGAAACTAAACATTACAATTTTACCTTGAAATTAAATGAAAGTAAGATTTCATGAAATGCAAATTTTTCTGTACGGCGCACACGTTTTTCTCTACCACTCTGGAATAATTAGCTTACTTATAACGAGAGTAAAATAGGGTGTTCTAGCAATGCACGGCTCGTTACATGAGCGTTCTTATCTTCTAAAAGTGCTCGTTCGCACTCGTAAAAGAAAAACTATTGCTAGCAACTATTTTTTTACTTACATACATGTATCCACGAATCATTAAAAACTGCGACAAATCTGTGACACATTCTACTCTCTTAATGGTGCAATGAATGTGTAATTAATAAAATCTTTGGGTCAAAAGTCATGTGGCCATTATGCGACACATTTGCGTTCTTGAGAAAGACGTTAAAAAGGTCAATTAAGACCTTAGGGAGGGGATTTCTCCATATGTTTCCACGTAATAAATAGAAATAAGTGTATATGAGTATAATGTATGTGCTCGTGACAGTTTGAAACGCGTACGTTCTTATATCGCCCGTTTATCCACCGCTGAATGTACCCCTAGAGCATAAGAATCCACATTCCAACAGTGATCAAACACAGAAATTACGACCTAATATTTCTTGCTGGTGGGAAAAATTAATTAATTCAAAATGGTCGAAGTCCTTTTGAACACATTTGTGCGTATTAGTATGTCAAACGGCTAAAATAAGTCGTTGAAATCCTCAAGAAAATGAGGATTGGGGAATTGCATTCGACTGAAATGAAGGACGTCAGCCGGTATGTAGCAAGAGATAGGCATGAGGGAGATAACTAAATCATCTTTCGCAACGAATAAAATGCCTGACCTACGATCACAATGGACGTATATACGTGCAGAAAAAAAATACTGGCCATGTTTCTATTCGCGTAATGTGACTATAAGGAAACTTTAAAGTATGTCATCCACACTCATAGCTCCCCGATTTCTCCGTTAATGAGTGATCGCTTCTGCCAACCGTATGGTATAGTTTTGAATCTCCAAAATTATTTCAAATTATTTTAAATGATATCAGACTATTGAAGTTATATCACCCTGTTCCTCTACATTTATTTTGTCTGAAACTCCAAAATACAGAATATATGCTGACCCGGTATTTGAATCCACAATCTATTTTGGCTATTCCAGATTAAACAAGAAATTCTTTATATTGCATAAATATATTACACTTATGATTTGGTTCTTTCCTGGCGTATGATGCTGATGAAGGTTTCTCGGGTTTCCCACCAGGCCAGGTACTTGTTGGCCGGCGTTTCGATGGCTGCCTCTGCCATCGTCCATATGTCCTAGGGACGATGGCAGAGGCAGTCATCGAAACGTCGGCCAGCAAGTACTTGACCTGGTGGGAAACCCGAGAAACCTTCATCAGCAAATATTGCACTTTTCCACCCATGTTATAAGTGTACAGTGCTCATCTGATTGCACAAAAGATGGTAGTTCGAATTCCACCACGAAAATTAGTGATGTAACGTTTTCTTACAGCTGAATTTGTCTAAAGCGATTGCAGCACATATAAACCCAGAGAATATAATCACTGACATTACATCAATTCTACCTCAGCAATGAACGTCTTCAAATGGGGCGGCCTGTCCTTAGGTTTTCGCAATACAAAGTAACGCTGAAATACAAGTAACATAATAATAATATAAAATAAGTCGTATAATAGTTAGGATCGAAAGAACATAAATAAGGACAAAAACATACACATAAATTTTTGTCTTTAGGAGATGGGATTCCTGTAAAAGCTGCACCTCTGTTTTTATTTTCACAAAAGCTGAAAGGGTAAAGCATTAAGAGCTTTCCTCAGCCTTCATCCTTGACACGAGATCCTTATTAAGGTGGCTGGAGCGGTAATCGTGAATAATTGAGTGCACACTTTAATTAATTAATTATATTTTAACGAATCTTACATTGTCGAGGGTAATTGTGTGAAATATCTCCATGATGGAAAAGTTCTTCATTCAATCTTCAGATGACATAAACTATTGACACCCGGGTCGTGATTTAAAAAACATGCAATGAAATTTGCAAAGTTTGTTCCTTTTTCATAATTATAATTTAATTATTAATTAATTGATTTTTTTTGTGAGTCGGAAAAACATTCTTGCACCATATTTCATTTGAGTGCATCTGTTTATGCGTTGGAACTCACCGTTCAGGCAGTAATGTAAATTATACAATAATTACTATATAGTTTAAACTTTTTCCTCAATTATAGCATTTGATGACTAAGAGTTTTTGCCACGGCATTTGAAATTTTCAACTAAAATTATATGGGAATATGGTTTTCAAATATCTGACTTGGTTTGACACCTTGATATTTGTTACCAACAATTATTATAATAAGAATTTTATTATTTCATGTTTAAAAGAAATATTTGCATATGCAATTGAATTATTACAAAATATATGCCACAAAAAAAATTGCCAAGAACTGCCAAAAAAATCAAATCAGTTTTATGCAATTTTTTTACTTTTATCTAAATGTGTCACGAATGAGAACACGAATGCAAAGTTCAACGCAAAACTGTGCTTCAACTTAAATATCTCCAAACACCTATACCAACCACCAATAGATGAAAATTGCGGTAATTACTCCTTGACCATTAACATCGTGTCATTACTTCAGCCGCATCCCGTAAGACAAATCCCCGTCTATCCTCCCAGTGAACCTTATGCTACACAATACCTTGGCTAGGGCGTCGAGTGCAGTGCACCTAACCCTACCGTAAAACCACTCCACTCCTGAATGCTGAGTGTATATCCCGCAATCCATTTCCCATTTGTCTCAAAGGGGATGGAGAGGGAGAGAGGGGGAGGGACAAAAAGTGGCAACAGCATGGAATTCGATTATCGACGCCATCGCCAGCAGTAGAGCGATGCCTTTTTGCGGAGAGCGAGATGTGGCAGAGGAGGAAAAGGCGAATCCCGTCCTCCCTCCCATTCTATTATGCCCATTGAGCCATTATCCGCGCGCCAGAGTCAACAAACCCTTTCCACCCTCTCCTCGTCTTTTCATTGTCTTCTTCCTACCTAAAGGTCACGCCAGAGGCGCCGGTGTTGCCAGCTTAGTTTTGCATTCGGCGCTACCGACTACTCACAAAAGGAGCGACGAAAAAAGTGAGCGGAAACTAAATGGTGACAAATTTTTTGGCGGAAAATATTATCTCCCTTTTTCTCCTCGAAAGGTGGTGTAAGCGATTTGTATTTATGTACAGAAGTGCTTGAAACTTTGCGTACGGGTTCTCATTCGTGATATCTATAGATACAAATGAAAAACTTTCATGATACTCATTTGTTTTTTTTGTAATTTAATGCCATCATAACACGCAGCCTTATGTCACATGATATATATTTCGTAATAATTCGATCAAAGTTGCATGGATATTCTTCTAAACGAAATATTACAGAATTATTATTAAAGTTGTTGCAAACATCAGGTGTCTCGTTGAGTACAATATTCGAAAACAAAAATTTCAATATAATATCGTCTACATTTCGAATACCGCGCCGAAAACTACAGTCACAGCATGCTTTAATAGAGGAAAATTTTAAAAATATACTTCTTCCATAACTGCCTGTATGGTGAGTACCAACGCATGAACTGATACACTCAAGTTAAATGTGGACTATGAATTTTTATTTGAGAAACTTAAAATGCTATTGAAATGTGCACTCAATGACCCTCGATTGCCGCTCCACCCACCTTAAATTTGCTGCCGAGTTGATATAAACTCGATTTCAGTGGCGGCCGCCTGCCCATTATTTTATTTTTCTGTGAAAATGAAGAGATTATAAAGAAAAATTGTCGAATAGTACAGATTGCACCAGTAAAAAAATAAAATCTCAAGTCTACACCGCGACATGCATATTATTCCGGCATTCAACAATATCGAGCTCTCGATGAACCTAGGCCCAAATTAGTCACTTGCCGTCCTGGCAACCTAGACCTCTTGTGTTCGAGTTCCGCCACGGGCAAGAACGTATTATTTTGGCTCAACGTCCCAAATTAGATGGTGCGCTTTAACCATTGCAGCTGAAAAATAAAAACACATATCATACCATGAAGATTGGACTTTACGGAATATTTTCTTCGAAAAAAATTAACAAAAATATTTGTTTTCCACTGATTTGTATCACAAGAGTAGGTACCAGTTTTGGATAAAGCGTCATTATAAGGTGCAGCGACCTATGTACCTGATGATGGCGGAACAACCGAAACTGGTAGTCTTGTGAAAAATAAATCAACAGAAGTCACAAAGTTGTTTAAAATTTATTTTTAAAAAACTCAGGTCTACTGCTAATAAATGTCGTTCGCAGCTGAAACATCAAACACTCTTGTGGTCATATGATAAAGCTTCGACTTTGCGAAACCTTTCCATAGTAGTGAAATGAACAAAATCTCCGTGCACAATACAACAACGAACAAAAAAGCGTAATGCTGCAAAACAAACAAAAACTTACAATAACATTTACTGCTTGGAGCGTCATCCTTATCAATCGTCCTCAGAATCTTTCCGACGCCTCTCGCTGCATCCTTCTCCATTCTCCACTCGCCTGTCTCGTCCGTCCACAGTTGTGCATCCTCAGTTTTTTTCAGCCCTCCATACCAACCGCCTTGACCTCTTCCCTAGGTTCCTCCATTGTAGCCGTGGCAAAATTTGGTGGCAGCAGCCTACGAGAAGCAGAGTGGAGAATGCTCTTGTAGTAGAGTTCGGCTAAGGTGCGGAGGGAAGAGGACAGAAACTACACTACCACTACTAGATAGGCTACACTACCAACATAACTAAATTTAACTTGAGAGGGCGTGAAAGTGCCAGCGGCACCATTCACGGCAATGTTTAGGATCCAAACAAAGGTGGGTCAAATACGATCATAGTGTTCGAGAACCGTGGTAGAAGCCCATTTAAACATATGAAGACAGCCATAGGAAGACAGTTGGTGTAACAGTTTGAGTATTATGATGTTGGTAATAAAGGTTTGCGACTTTGGAAACCCTGGTAGTCGAATGCAGAGACTACCTTACTCCCCCGTGAGAGGCCAGTTCACCAGCAATTGATTCTTCCACGGAAAGGGATCATGCGCAGCTGCCTCCATGTTTCGCAACCACTATACACTTACATTCATTATTAAAGAAAGAATGATACCATATTAGCTTCAAATATTTAAACTTTATAATTACCATGCATATGAAAGCCAGCCATACCCTTCTTCGGTCACGGCTTCAGCCATTGTCCAAGCAAATTCCTACGTTTAAAGAAATATTGTGCACTGGAAGAGTGAGAAATTTGACGCAAGGAAAACATGAATGAGCATCCATCACCTCTTTTTTTTCATACACTTCCTTCACCTCAAACAGGCCTCAAATAGTTACCTTAGTTCAAAATGTCGAAAATTGGGTATATCCTATTCTAAAATACGGCGGATTCACGAGGGTTTATACAAGAAATCGAATATTTTAAACTAACCTCAAATATTCCTAGAGGAAATCTCTAAAATGACAAAATAATGATCAAACTTTCACATCTTACGATTTTATTATTTTTACGCGATGTCAGTAATGAATGGCAAGGGAATTCGTCCTTAACGTTTCAGGTAGTAATCCTTTAACCCTACCCCTTACCTTAAGGTCGCCCTTGTCACCCATCCCAAGCCATTTTGAGCAGGCTCGTCTTACTAAGAACAGACATGCGTCCCGCAAAAATTCACTGTCCCTACGGCAATGGCACTCGACGTCACGGCCGTAAGTGGGAGGCCTTTAAAGTTTCTAGAGGGAGAGAGGGGCGGCAATCATTCTAGCAGCTCACTTTAGCTGTCCGCCCCATTCCTCCCAGCCTACTTAGAGGGTTTAGTACCCTTTTCTTCCTCCCTCTGCCTCTCTCTCTCTCTTTCTCGATTCTCGTCAAACAGTCACACAACACAAACATAAGCACACATTTATTCATCTCCTCCACTTCCTTCTTCATTCTCAATCTCTCACCATCTCTCCTCGAATGTCGTGTTCGTATCAAAATAACTATTATGCGATTATCCCTTTCGAGCGACTCTCTCGAATCCACGAATATTTTTTTTCTTCCACATCCGACCTTACAGCGACCCTTAACCTACCTCCTTCTCCCCTCCCATCACACATTTGAATTATTTTCCGCAAATGAAAACGCCGAGGTTCCCCTCTCCTCTTTCTCTCCTTTATCCATCTCCTTTATTTTTCCTCATTCCTCACCCAAAATGTTCTGGACTCAAACTTCTCCATGGTGCGTTCCGGATTTATTTTGACAGCATTGGCATTAGTGATGAGTGCTGTTGCCAAATTGACGCCCCTTGCGCTCACCTCTACGTAACGGGGACAATCATTACCAACACCGCGCCAAATGTAAGTTACTTTAGAGAATAATATTTGCATATTACTATATACACCTACATTTGCAGTTAGTATAAGGCATAGAGCAATTTCAAATTGTTTGCTGCAATTGGCAACGTCGCAACTCCACCCTTGAGGAGATTGAAGCAGGAAACGAATCTTCCTTTGAGCGCATACTGTCAGTTAAATGTGGAGCGCCATATACGTCTCTGCAGAGGAGACTTTGTTGTGAGAAGGGGGTGTTCACAGCTTAGGCCCCTTATTCAGGAAGGATTCGACACGGTTGAACCTCGGAAAATCCGTGGATGTGACGTTCCCGCCCCCGACAAATCTCAACTCTTGAATCGCTCCCTTTGAAATTTTCTTGGCTATGATGTCAACTTTTGTCACCACCGAGGCTCGCCACTTCCGAGACCTTACTGAATAGGGAACCAGGAGCTAATCTGTATGGCCTCGGAATTTCGGAGTCTCGACTGTGACTTCACTTCCTCGAAAATTTCAATAGGGCTATTCATAAGTTCAGATTTGTCGGGGGCTTTAACGTCACATCCACGGATTTTCCGAGGTTCAACCGTGTCCAATCATTACTGAATAAGGGCCTCAGGAAGATTGGAAAGTGTAAGTCATCCCGCGGCCTGCTCTGGCGTGTTTAGATTGTCAGGCATGCTTAATAACATGAGTAATACTTACTCTATGTTAATACTTAATACATTTTCATAATACTTATTTTTGGATTTTACGTGATCATGTGCCCCTCAAATGTGGGATACATTTGAGCGGCTACAAAAAAAACTCGCGGTCGGAATCATGACGTCAGCGCACAGAATTGAAGCAGTCAAAAACAAATCTTCGGATACATACATGATTTTTCATTAATGATAGAAAAAATAATAAGAGCTTCAAATAGTAATAATGCAAAAATAACACTGAAAAATACACATTCAATGTCAGGTTATCAAGGATTTAATCAATTTTTCAAGGAGGGTTGTGGTAAGTGATGCAATTTACATGCCGTGCAATTTAATGCTCCAAAAATCAGTTTTAACTAAATCGCCTAAATTTGAGATGCTATTTAGTCCCTAATCTTTAATTTTATCATGCATAAAATTGAATGCATGTACTTGTAAGATTATCACGAGAAACATGTTTCCAGAAAACTGCCAGATGTATTAATATTCGTTTAGTGCGAAAACAAACCGCGCAGTCACATATGTAGTTCGCTTTACATCACTGAGCGCCCAAATATACCGTGAACATGTGTTTCTTATATTCGTCAAAGAAATTTCCGTGAAGTTAACAATTTTATTCAAATAAATGGCTAGACTCACATTCCATTACCGAGATGTAAAAAGTAATCTTACTACTCTTAATTCATCAATAATCGTCCAGAGTGGGATTCTTGTCATACGAATAAAATATCACTACTTAGGTTACGAGGTCGGCAGCGGATACCACACCTCACATTTACAGAAAATGCTTTTGGAGTGTTGCTTGTCCCTTGACATCAGCGTGCGCACAAACTGCTGACCACCAACCTGCACAACAATAATTGATGCCTAACATGCTGTGGTTAGGCGTTATAGAGGCACTTCTTATTTTCCCCCGGCTCAAGTAGGACACACTCGCACATAAACGAGCTGCCATAACCCCAAGGGGCCTAGTAAATGAATAGCATATTTTTTCCGCGATAGTAAAAGAAGGAAAGAAGATCTCAGGCACGCACTTGGGGGCGCCTTAACATCTCGAAGACTGCACGCTCATCGGTAAGGAATTTGCAATTGTCTCCGCAGTTTGAACAACCGCATTCATACCTCCAACGAAGGCGAAGACACTTGAGGCGATTGGAGGGAGTGAGGCGGGTGACGGGGGGGGGGATGGGACGGGGTGTTGAGGGGGAATGAGAGGGGTACAAGAGGTGGGGCTGAATCCCTCGTCTAGAGAATATACCTCCTCTATCTTCCAGTGTTGCTTCCCCTACTCCACGGCTCATAACGTGATGTCATTATTTACCTCAATGACTGGAGTTTGATTCCCAAAGCGGGATGAAGAGATTGCTGACTGTCCCGCGAAGATCGTAGGGGTGTGCAGTCAACTCGGGAGAAAAACACAGCCATCCTGGTCTGAAGACAGCATTGATACGAGGGTCTCAATCACCTGTCCCTCGAAGACTCGTCAATTTTCCTAAACTCCATCTCTTTCTTCACTCGTTAAGCTGTATTGAGCGAGCCGGATGATGATGGAAAGGCATTCCAAGAGGACATCTCAGGAAAAAGTTAAAATGACACCCCACACACAAGATGGAAAGGTAATTCGTGAGAACTACATGTAGATAAATATGGTAATGTACGTTTCAAAGGTTGGCAACGATTCATTAAATGTAGTGAATAATTTTACGCCACCAGACACCTTGTTCTCATCAGGTTTTTTTCACCTACCTACATTAAAAGATCGTTCAAATGATAACAGCAAATAATCATAACGATGTTACTTCGAAACTTGGTGCTACATAGACGACCAGCCTTGTATATTCCACCATGGCCTCAATACCGTGGATAAAAATACTTGGACTGAAGGACTTGTATTCATCTTTGGAGTAATTTGAAATCTCAGCCTTTTACTGACTTGATCTTACCCGGTTTGGTAAGACGGGATGGCAGATATTTTGCATGCACAAAACATTTCACGCACTTGCTATAAAAGCTTGTAATAATTAATGCCCTCTTCCTTGTCTTCCTTAATAGGATAGCGCTTGTTTACATCACCCGCGGCGTTATTTCACTTTGACCCTATCCTACTAGGCGGCCGCTGACCCGTGCGCTGAACACGTCAAGTCGCCACCCACACAATGCCCTAACTGTTCGTGTGCATTTATCCATGTACCTTATTTCACACCGCCGCTTCCTCAGATGGCAAATACTCTAGGGTGCTAATAAGGACACGAAGTTGAACAAGGAACAAGTTTCTGAAGTAGGATATCGACAAATGCACATCTCCTTTAAGTTTATGGGCCTCGAATTCAAGGGCAACGGGAATAACTAATGGTTTTTCATTGGAGGCCATTAACCATACGAATGCATGAGTCGTGAAATACAAGTGTTTCATAAATAGAACAATTATTTCAATGGTGGTTTCAATAATTTAGACTTAATGCGCCTATGGTAATTCTTATCCATATCTTCCTATTATCTTCCGAGCCACCACAAGGGTGTTGAGCAAATACTTTTCTTTTCGAAGGCAAGAAGATTTAGACTCAGTGAATCGGGTATCGACAATGAAACTAATACTCTAATTTCTTTCATTAGTTTATTTACAATGGCATTTGTATATAACGCCCTGGAAAAATTACAATTCTCTGATAATTAATTATTGAAGCAAGAACTCCGCTGCTTCTATTCAAATGGCCAATAACTTGCAGCCAGATTTCAAAGGAAATCCGTTTTGATTTTGATTCTGATTATGACCAAAAATAAATTACCTATGATAATATACCATGCGTTATCAATAGGAACTAGATGAAAAGGTTAATTTCTAAAATGTCATTATCATCTGGTACAAAAATATTGCGCCAAATTTGTTACAAAATAATATGGAAAGTAATATTTTAGCGAAAGATCGAGGCATTTTTCACACTATACAATTTGATAGCAGTACAAAACCACAGTGTCCAGTTCAATGCAATATTATGGTAATATCTAACTCACTTTTACCCAATTAACCCGTTAAGTCGAGCAAAATTTAAAATTTTTTGTGCATATATCGTATTTTCAAACTTATAGCTCCGATAATCCAGAATTCTATGTCTAAGCTCTATTGAAATTAAAGCACCAAGGCCGAGATGTTATAGATGAAATCCCAATCGAAACTTGACCAAATAAACAATGGCAGTAAACAGTTCATGGTTATTGATGGTATTAAAGAACTTTTTTCTAAGGCGTATCATGAACACCATTTCATCCTCATAATTAGTATTTATATTTATGTACCTAATGCATATTGTGTGCTATTTTTAAGAGCCTAAGCATAGTTATGGTGATATCGTTTTTATGTACAGTGGATACCTTCCAAATCAAAAATAGGGTATGGGCACATATCAACTATTCAGTATTCTATTACCCATACGGTGTAAAAATTAAGTACGGGAAAATACACGTTACTTTTCGTAGTAAAATATCTCAAGAGGACATTCATGATAAAATGGCAATGGACACAGTTTGAAGAAATAGACCGAATAACATAGTTATCTAGCATATTTCTTCATTTTATCACCATTAGATCACAACAAAGTTAATTATGTAAATTCACGCATTACGTACCTTTATGCAAATATGAAGGGGCTCAAAGGATACTTTAAGGTAATTTCGTATTGCGGGATCACATCACGTCTTCCACATTAAGGGTGATCATGACCGAATGACGTCGCTCCATTAAAACGCGATTGCTTGAGGCAGTCAATTTGATTTACTCTGTCGTCTTTTCCCCGTCTAGATGAGGTATATCTCGATGAGTGCGAGTGTATACCCGCCAACCGTTCGCTCGGAGATTGATCACCGTCGGTGGCCGTCTTTTCATCTTTCTTCCGGCCATACCTAATGTCAGGTGTGTTGAAGGGAACGCGTTTTGTCTTCTAATTCCTGACGCATAGATTCTCCGAAACGAGGCCATGAGTTAGCTCATGGAGGTTAGTTCATTTTGGCCGACCCAAGGACTCAACTTGAGAGAGCCACGTCTAGCATCTTAGTTTAACCTCATCTCAGCTCGCAAAAGTGTAAGCTAACACCAAGACTTATGTGGAAATCCTTATAGATAAAAAACAACTGACTTGACTGGGATTCGAACACGCATCTACCAGTTATCCTGCCGTGACTCTGGCTGATCAAGCATGAATACAGAATAGCCTTTGTTACAGAATATCCTTTGGGCAAGAACATCTAGTTCTAAAATTAGCCTTGAATAAAGTGGTGGTGGTGGTTAAAACACCCGAACGACAACTCGGGAACCCGTGTTCAATTACCGGTCAAGACATGCGTGTAATTCTTCCTGAACTTCCACAATATGGTGTTTCCACAAATGGTCATTCGTACCATTCTCAATGAATTAAGAGCCTTTTTGTTACTCCGAGTTGAGGCTAGCGTATATTTATTACTCTAACCCTAGGTATTATTTAGTATATTCCATCCTTAGCTCATCAAGAAGCCTTTTATTCTCCATATTGACCATGCTAATGATCATTATGCCTTGGGAATCCACACACTAAACATAATCCTGCCCTCATCATTTTCATTCAGACGCTTTAGGTGGCAAGTCCGACCATAGCTTACGGTAATCGTTTCCTTGCCATCATGTTGGACCGAAGCTCTACTTTTAAAAAATGACTACACGCGAAGAATAATTCAAACCCGCAACTTCTTTGGCAACATCTAATACAGCATCTAGCACATTAGGAGATCCCGGACGTCATAAAAATTTTATATAGTGCCACAAGTTTGTATGCTTTCTTTACTTATTCACTTTATCAATTTTCAATATCTGCATGGTATGATCGTTGGTATTTTTGTTTTGTGTATCTGTAATTTTATAATGATCTTTGCATTTCAGAATGAATGTTGAGGCATGATGACGATAAAATGTCGCTGGGTAGGCTAGAATTTGTGCTAGTGTTCCTTGACTAGTTATTATTGGTAACATCTCTCCCCACTTAGGATGTCCCACATTACTATGTTTTCTCCATAAATAAGTGCCTCGTAGTTTACATGAATTAGTAGTATTGGTAGTACTAATCGGTAGTAGTACTCTTACCCAGGCATTGTATGACAGTATATTCGCCAACGTAGCACTCCTCTACATCTACATCTACAAAGTACCCTGCAAACCACCTCAGGGGTGTGTGGCAGGGGGTGATTATTCACCAACATGCATTACACTATACCCTAAAGTTAGTGTAACTACGACTAATTATATATTAGCATAAATCGCTAATGCTTGTCACGAGACGAAGCCTCACAAGCATGCACTACACTACAGATATTATCACAATGAAGAGGGACCGTTAATATATATGTATTTTGCAACTACACAAATGGACAGATACTCGAGACTTATGTAGAAAACATGCACGGCGTGCAGCTAGTACTAGGTAACATATAAGGATTCAAGTATTAGGGAGTACTACTACTACTAAGAGCTACACTACCTATCGACAAACCTAGATAAAATTCTCTCTAGTGTCTGGTTAGGCTATAAATTCTTCTCCAACAAGATAGATAGATTGTTTGTAGGAGGGGCCTTCGACAGACGCCCCCTTTACTTTAGTGTATTTTATAAGTGCACATATGATAATTTTATTTCTCTCACGTAGCCCTATGCACAAATATTGTTAGTTTTACATTATTCCATCAGAAGATTAAAAAGTAGCAAAATCCAAATAAAAAATATATATGGCCATTATAAGTATTGTGCGTAGTTTTCCTATCCATAATTTGAAGACAACACTGAATGCGGGAGGAAAACACCTGTGCAAGTTATATTCACTAATCATTTGATAAAAGCAATATTATAAGTACAAATAAAAACTTGGAAAAGTAGATGAATAAATATCTCACATACTTATCCACTGTGTTCACATAAACAATTCGATTTGTCAACGAACAATTGACATCACAGGTACACCACGTATTAATTATAACCAAACTGCTTTTCCACATGAATAACTTTAAAAAACTCCTTGAGAAAAGGAAAGTTTATGACAGAGCAAAGATTATCTGTTTAATTTAGATGTATAAGATTATTTTCATGACGAAGCTCCTCGGTTTAAGGAGTGAAACGCTGAGTTTCTTTTTAAATGAATACACAGAAGTACCTGAAAACTGCTAATATGTGATACATGAGCTTCAATTTAGATAAAATAAAAAAATTATTCCTCAGAATGTTATCTTTTGGAAAAATAAACACAGTAAATGATAAATATTGACCTGAACAATGACGTGTGGATTTTTCATACAGCACCCCAGAAAAAATAAGTAAATAGTCCAGTGAATAAAATACAAATCTTTCTGAAGCCTAGTTATAGAAGTCTTTCAAGGTGCACTTGACCATAAAGTTCAATGGTGGCTAGATTTATTTCCAACAATTTCAAAACTATTGCGATGGTCTTGACCTTCACCTTGTCGAGGCCACCTTTAAAAATATAATATTTGCAGAATTTAGCGGATGGCCATGCTAATGGTTGAGAACCGTTCATACATGATCTATTACTAGGAAAATATCTTCCCATAGTTTCAACAGAAATCATTTTCTGAACAGTTTTACTTTTAAAATGCCCCTTTTGTTGGCGTATAATAGGTGAGCAACTTTTCATTTGCCTTAAAAAATTATAATAGACTCTTAAACGGGTAATAATTGAAAATATGTATGTATGTAAAATGTATATATACATCTATGAAAAGACAACTACTGTTTCCAAAGATAAGACTGCGAACGAGGAAACAGTATATGAAGACATTCGTGTGGAGCGTGGCACTGGATCGGAAACAAAAAATATGTAGGTATTTGAAAAGCAGACCAGAAAATATTAGAAACATTTAAAACCTAGTGTTTGAGGGGGATGCTGAAGATCAAATGGTCACATAAAAAAGAATTTAATTAGTGTACAGAGAAGAAGAACAGGACCATATGGAACACTATACTGAAAAGATGACTATACAAAACCTGATGGAATAGGCACACCCTGAGGGTTTGTGAAGAATATAATTGAATACCTAGACCAAATGAAGAAGAAATTGCTTAAGAAGAACTACAAGTGATGAAGGGAACTAGCATTAGATAGGGAAGGATGTAGGGCTGCAGTTAACTAATCTTAGGATTGAACGACCAATTATGACATAAAATGTACTTCAACAAACGGCTATAACGATTATAATGGGACAGCATATGTAGCGGATTTTAAGCACGAGAAATTCATTGGGCTAGGTCTGATCTTCGGGAAATTTCGCAAAGGTACCGAATTTGAGTTTAAGAAATATTTCCAGATTTCGTGGTGATCAATGCGTACTTCAAGGGAGAGTATTATATTTTACTACTTTAATACATGATCAAATACAATGAAGGCAATGGGGCTTGACTAAATTGCGCAATAATTTAAGTATACACTTTTATAGCGTTTGATTTGGATTTAATAGCCCATACCTTAAGATAATCAAGATCAAGCAAAATATTTTGGTGTTTTATCGCTCATTTCAAAATTAACCCCATGTTTACCGCCGTAGTCGTTTTTTTTATTTACCGAAAAGGGTGACAGATGCCGCAGTTGGAGAAGTGAGCGATCGGTGGACTTGCGACGTGTTTTCGACGGGATTCTAAAAACTAATTTTCTCAGCTCGTGTGTTCTTGAATTTTCTGAAAACCACTACAGTCCAATCGAATATTGGCCTCAATATAACCGTCTATAATTTCCACGCTGTAAACATTTTGATTCGAATCCAGCTTTGCGTTAAGATAATGAAGAGCACCGCATATAAGAACCCGACTCCTCTCTCCCAGGCCGCACAAATCATCACGACTCGCTCGTAAAATACCGCTATTTTAAAATAAGTAGACGCCTGCATGTCCAACTTCTGAGGGTTTATCCGCAAGGTGGTGATAAACATGCGCCCCAAGAAGAAGAGTCAATTTCCAGCGCCTCGCTTCGAATCGTGATCAAGCTTTCAGAGGCGCGAGAACAGGCGATGGGGGATAGGATATTGCTTCCCTCCTTTGCCTAGTCTTGAAACGCGTTGATGACCCAGAGATCAAGTAATACTCGAACGATGCTTACGCACACGCTCAATATTCCCTCCTCCAACTCGCCCATTCTCTTGCTCCCCAAGTCTAATGTCCATATCGATCATCTACATATACGACATACCGTGCAAGCCACCTCCAGGGTGTGCGGCAAGGGGTGATTCCACACTAGGCTTGCGATACTCCTCACAGTATGAGATTGAGATTCGCTTGCTCCTTCGTTCCCTTTGGCGATGACCAAAAGCCGTCAGGTGAATAATGCAAGGCCAAACTAGAAACCAAGGGAGTGCAACGCAGAAAAACATGCTATCATGCACTACCTGGGATAACATTCTCCCACTGATTATCATCACTGATACCATTAATTCACGGATACTGCGATAAATTAATTCATAATGGAAAACATCATGGATGATATTAGAAGCGGAATGAGATATCATAGTAATAAAAATAAGTTAGTAAAAACTAATACAAGTTAAAACCTAGACATTCATGATAGCACGCAAAAATTATCACAAAATAACGGACACGCAAAATTACTTAGCATTTCATTCAGGCGTTAAAAAATGAAAAAATAGAAGAGTTAGGAAAATAAAAAGTAAAGCTGTCTGTGCAGGAATTTTTCTCGGGTTTCCCACCGCGTTAATTGCTCCATGTTCGCCAACATTCCTACGTCCGACTCGGGCACGTCATCAGAGCAGATGAGTCGGACATCGAAACGTTGGCGAACATGGAGTCATTAACCCGGTGGGAAACCCTAGAAAAGTTATGCACATCATTCGCCGGGAAAGTACGTAGCTATCATCAAGAAAGCAGAGGTATATCTTTTGATCACCGGTGGGCAGAACCACCAAGACACACATTTTAGAATCTCAAATCCAACTGCAAGTAATGAAAACCGCGAGTGGTCGCGATACGAAATGCCCTTAATCAGTCTCCGTGGCTTCTACTCCTTTTGTCAGTAGGGAAGGATCTGCAGTACAATTGACCCGACAGAGTTAAGGAGGAGAACGCTTTCCTATGGATTAATTACAGATATTAAGCCGCAAGAATTCCTTTCCGTGCTTCGAGAGACTCGTGAGCTTCCATGAATTTATCGTCTAGGAGTGTATCTGGACTGAAATTTCTACCGGATCACATTCCCGAGCAATCAACGCACCGATCTGAAAAAAATCTGATAGATACGTGGGATATAAAACGTGCAAAGGAATCATCCGGCTGTTTAGATATTTAAAAAAAGGTCAAATCGTGCAATAAAACTAGTTCTGTTATTTAAGTTAAAATATTGAGTAAAATGAAAAACGTATTTTTAAAGATTTTTACCTCTCCCCTTCTGATAAGTCAATCCGAGGGAATTTATCCTTGGGGATGAGGAATGAGATGATTTTTTCTCGGTTTTCGAAACATAAGTGGCTACAAATAACGGCAAAGAGCAGTAATTTGGATATTTAAGTGTTTTAACAACAATAAATTAAATCATACTTTCGCTATCTTGATGGCCTTCATTAGAAAGTTTCCATTTAACAGTTTCAAAATTATCAGAGACGACAGCGTTACCTACGATATCTTGCAAAGGTAGCAAACAATGTTTAAAAAAAATTATATTCTGACGAAATCAAAGTGTAAAATTAAAAGGCTCTAAAAAATGGGGTGTCACAACCCCACTTGAAAACACATACTAGCAAACATTCAGGCATAGGAGGAATGTGTTTATACAAGAGAGTAAATATATCTTGGCAGTGGACATTTACCACCTTTGTGCTGCTGCCTAGAAATGGTGATAACTCCGGTGGTGACAATCTGGGCATAATGCAGTCGGCAGGAATATATTCATGTAATTGCCCTTATAAATACCATCCCTCTCGCTCTCTTAAGAGCCATGAGAGAGAGCGAAACGAGCATCATGTTTATTTCCGATTCTTGTGCCAACACGTTTTCATAAACAGACGCATGTTTTGGGATGGCCACCAAGAGAGATAAATCGTTAAGCGAAACACTCTTGGTATCCTTTAAAGGCGCCAAAATGTAAATCATTTTAGGTTGGAGGCGTTTTTATGATGTCGTGAGGAAGCCTCTGCCGGTTAGACGACGGAAGGCAAACAAAGAAGGCACGGGTTGTCTTCCGAGTAAACGTGATTTACGAGGCACGGGGACATTTTAAACATCCGACAGGAATTAATAATAGTGATGCGATTCCGATAACGGGAATGAAGAGAATAATAATATGCAGTCTGCTTCGAGCAGGGAGTAATCCATGAAATTAATCGTTCTTCGAGAAGTTAGGGAACACACGAATCGGCTTCATTTCGACGCAGTAGCTTTGGTTGATGCCCAATTTTTTCCCTAGCCGCTGATGAAAATTATTAATGTAAATTCATGAGCAATTTACAAAGATTCAGGATCAGATCAGTAATCAAGAGCTGGCTCATCAGAGATTCCATATGTTTTTTACCATGTAATTATTGGCAATAGAAAATTAAGCCCGTTCTCATTACCAACTGAAGCGCTGACCTCGATTTAGTGTGGGACTGTCCTTTGTACTTCCATCGTTCACACGTTGAAATATTGCTCTGATTGCACCTTAATCGTATTTTTAGCTTGAAATTGCTAGCCCCAGAAAGTTTAGCCCGCTCTCTTTACAATCAACTGAAACGCTGGCTTCGATTTAGAGTGGGACCGTCCTTTGGACTTTCATCGTTGATACGCTGAAACATTCATCTGAGCACAACTGAACCCTTTTCCACGACAAGTAAGCACTCAACTCTCTACACGAACATTCATCTGATAGCACCACACCACGCAAGGTAGGTAGTACCTCAAACGGCGCTCAACACACAGGAACGCTACGAAGCATGCCAAAGCATCGTCCACAAGAGATCTTTATCTCCGGAGTAATAGGCGTGTTTGTATGAATTATCTGGCCCATTTTCACATTGGGATATGTCTTTCAATTCTTTATGGCTCTCCCTCTATATCCACCTTCTCCACACCCTCTGCCGGCTTTTACCCTGTAATTGCTCTCTTCTTCCACCCGGCCACGGCCATCCCAATTCCCGCCTCTCTCGCCTTAACCCTACCGCCTCTCGGCGTTAAACGAGCTAAAACCAGTGGCCACATAATTAACGGTCACGGCTCGGCCACAGAGCGAGGAGAAAGGGGAAAAAAATGGGGAGAAAGAGTGGGAGGGAATGGGAGAAGTAGTTGAAGGAGAGACAGGACGAAAACGGAGTTGAAGGAAGGTATACAGACACAACAGGTGTACAGTCCAGGACAAAATTGACGCAACGCTTTCCGGTGACCTCCGTTCGTAACTTTTGCGCCACCATTTTCAATGGATGGAGGACATTTAAATGATTCTTAGCTGGAATAATAATAATGATCAAACAATAAAAGCCATTCGAAATCCCGACACAATCATGGTGGACAAACAGCGGTACCAAACTACCTTCTTAGTCGTAACGATACTATTAAATCACAATCTCCAGACTTCATACTCAACCAAAATTAATAAATATGAAGAACTTGCTACAGAATTGAAATATATGCGGAAATGGATTCATTAGATGCATTTTCAATTTTTCTGTCAGTAGCGGGAATAATTCCGTCTACTTTAACACCTCAATTGAAAAAGTAAAATCTGGAACAATACTTGCCTAAAATACAGAAATCAGTAATCTTAGACACCTGTCATATTGCAGGCCGGTTTCTCTCAACATAATAATGTTGAGAGAAACCGGCCTTCGAAAAAAATGAATAATACGGAAGAACTTGATATAGTCCGTTAACCATGAAACAATCACCTTGTTTCACGAAAGAGAGAAAAAATCAATAATGATAATCGTTTACTGTCGTATGCCTTCCCGGCTCATGAGACAATAATTACATAGATAATTCACAAAAACATTACACAGTCGCATAAAATAAACATCGAAACAAATAAAATGGAAAAGAATAAAAAAAAAACAAAAAGAAAAGTTAAAAAAACCTCATTGCGCTTAATGCGGACACGCCCAGGTGCAGCTTGAACAATTGAACACACTCACCATACATATTGTCAAACACCCCGTTAACATATGCATATACACTAATCTACAAGTTCCATCGTTCAGATTTACAAGCACAACTAGGACTGCAATTGGTGCAAACAATGTTAAGTGAAGAAAGCGCTGTCGGTTGCCTATCAGATGTACTCCGAGATCAGAGTCGGATTTTCTGATCGCGTAAGGAAGGTTAGCGCAAAGACTACCACCAAAATCAAACAAAGTGATGCGTTAATTTTGACCAGGACTATACACAGCATGAACCACGGGCCACATAAAGAATGATCAATATAAGATGGGGTTGTTAGAGTCCAAGCAACGGCAGGAATTATTCAGCGGAATCCCCATCCCTACGCGGGTGAAACGTAGAGGACAGTACGAACAGAGTACTAATCCAACCGTCGGACGGAGCGCTAAACGATTTATCCTTAGGCTAGCACCTTCCGTTAAGTGGAGAGATAGTGTTGTTAGTTCAAAAAAAGGCCCTCTCATTTTTCCACCAACTGTCTTTTTTGCTAAAGATGTGAGCTAAAAGTATAACACCATTAAATACTTTACTTTGTCAAATCGGCCTCGACGTTTCATAGATAACCCTACTGCGTGCATCGGTCATATAAAACAGAGATCTTCGCTGACACAAATGTGTCCCATTAGTTGCATCCAGAGAAAATATTTAGCACTAAATTTTTAAAATCTAGTTTTAATGACATTTGTGAGTCGGGGAAGGGAATGCATGCGGAAGAATGTGCTGTATTAATAGATGGAGCAGAATTCTGTATGCCATGAGAATAGCATCGCCACGGACTATTGGATCCTTCAAAATATGCCATGAGTTCCTCATCATCATCACCTCATCATCTCCATTGAACATTACAGGGACACAATATGTGACACACTGCAGGCCATCACTATTGGACATCACTACTTAATAAAATAATAAAATTTTGATGAAAGTTTAACCACAAATGATTAATAAGAATTCTCTTACTATTTTTAGCTATATTCAGGAATGAATGTTATTCCTAAATGATGACTCGAGCAATTATTACATCCTTTTCTTTAAAGAAAACTCAGAAAGTTGACTCAAAATTGTCTCATTCTACAGGAATCCGGTACCTCTGTCAGTTTCAGCGCATTAATCCAGCTCCCTCAGCTGTTACTCTCAACATTGATCTCCTAAAGAAAAGTGCGCTACAAATTCATGATTTGATGAGTGTGTTTCCAAAAAAATACACTATAAAATAATCAACTTTCGACCCCTTGGTTCTGAAAATGAATTCCTCTTGCAGCAGACTTCGGGAGAAAACGACCGAGAGAAACTGCAATCTTTCAACCGTTTTGATCATTTTATTTTAATCAGAATACGTTCTTAGAAGACTTACCCAATCTCTTTCATCACTTACCCAATATGCGGTGGAGTATGAATTTATTTAGTCTTCCTCAACAAACGCTCTTCCCGCACCAGATTCGCTCAGCACAAACGGGAGCGCTATAGCCAACGAATTATGATTATAATAATAACTGCGGTGAGCCTTCATCTTTCCACGAAGGCAAGTTGAGTCTTGGTCCAAGCGGTCCAAGCTGTCAAGTAGCGGGATAATCCGGGAGCAGACTGACGTTTATCAATTTCGAACTCCTCCTCTCTCCAATACTGGTTCTTTGAGGAAGGAAGACAGCCGCTGCCGCGTGAGAGGCATAGGTGTTGCGAACAGCGATTGGGTCAGTCAGGGGGAAAAGAGAGGTGGAGAGAAAGGTGATATATATTACGTGGGCGACTGTCGAGGATGATGTGACGAACGTATGACGGTCAGGGAGTGATCGCGGCGAGATGAGACGGCGCGAGACGGGAGGGAGACTGGAGAGGAAGCGATATGGAGGGGCACCCGAAGAAGGTGACACGATATGAGATGGGAAATGGATCAAGAAGATCCCCTGATTGAATGATGCAATGCTGCACTCAAGCGCCCGGATGCACGCATTTAGAGAATTTGATTTGGTTTATTACTTTCTTTTACCTGGGCCAGATGGGACTAAGTTTTTTCCCCTCTTGCCCCGGCCCAGGATTCAAACAAAAATATATATAGTTTTAAATCACAGCATCGCATTAACTATATTTACGACATTTATTAAAGCAAAAACAGTTTTTTTGGAAAAATAACGGTCTATGAGAATTTAACGAATAAATACTATTCGTCAGTGGATATATAAATAATATTCGTCAGGAGATTAAAACGTTTTCTGTCCTTAAAATTCAATATTCTCATGATGAATTTTGGTACACAGAATCATTCCTGATCATAAGCACGAGGTTATTCATAACCAAATTAAGTTAGCCAATACATTTAATGACAATCGAAAGTGAATAAGTATATATAACTATTTTTATAATTTTAACACAGGGTTGTGAAACTGAAGGAAATTGCATATTTTAAGTGGTGGCTTGTTTATTATGCAAATATGTTTTCAACCTTTATGTGAAAACAGTAATGGTATTTGTTATTTTAGAGCGTTCGGAAAGTTATTGCATAATCTGGAGAAGTATATGGTAAATGAAGCCCCTATCAACTTTGTTTTATGACTTGGAATCGTTAATGTGTCTGAATTGTGACTTGAGTAGTGGTTATGGAAGTGACCTAGCTCCTGCAATCGTTCTACTATGAAGTTCGGTTTTCTTGTCTTCATAATAATGATCCCAGTCACCAATGTCACCAGTATTCTCATGAGAGAGTTTCCGGAGTAACGTTTGGAAAATATTCTTCTTATTCTTCCACATTTCATGGGTTAGGCTGGGTGGATTTAATAAATAGAAGTTTTAAAAAAAAAAAAAAGGAAAGTATAATCGTTTTCTTAGGGTGCCACCGACAAACCTTTCACGTGACACAAGGTGGCACGCGAGCCATACGTTGCTGATCTCTGCTCAGAGGCGATTCCGGGGATTTGGTGCTGCTTAACGTCAACCACGGTGTAGAAGAATTGACCATACTCTATTTATCAAGATGGACCATTAAATTAACACCTTGCATTGAAACAATTTTAGGGTATGGAATTAACTGTTGTTTCCTTAAAGTAATATTTAAAACATACGAATTCCCTGGGAAACGAAGCTTTTTTCGTTCCGATACGACTTCAAATCAAGGCGGTTCAAATTCGAATACATATTCGAATATCCCAAATCACACTGATACGAATTTGATAATTATAAAAGCGTCTAAATAGTAGACAGAATGCGTTATTATGTTTTTTCACAAATAAGCGTAAGTGGTAATCTCATTCTTGCCGCCACACCCTGACAGCACAACTAGTAAATATGATTCTATTATTCCAAGTGAATCCAAAGTGCACTTATCAAATTTGTATGTTTTAATTATATATAGATATAAAAAATAAGAAAATGGAATCGGAATGGATTTAGAAAAAAACGGAAATCGATTCAATTAATTTTAAAGAGAAAAACGTGATTCTCCCGCCTCATAGTCCCACACCTTTTGCGACACAATTACATACTGAAAATAATTGTATTGGAAGGAAAAATTAATGAAAAATTCACAGAGGAAGACAAAGAAATATACATCAGGCAAACTATGAAGGTTTTCAAAGTGAAGAATTACGTAGGAAATGCGGTTTGTGGATAGGAGGGTAGAGTGGAAATCTGTGGCAAACCATTCTTACTGCTGATGATGATGACAATTCATTAATTGATACGATAGTGGTATTACGATAGAACACACTCTACGGTAACTACAGACACGGTAGGATGAATAGAAAGTTTAAAAAAACACAGTCACGGCAGTGACGTAGCCAGGATTTCGTTTCAGGGGGTCCATGTTAAATGTAAGCAGGGGATGGGGAGATGAGCATTTAAAAATTAGGAGAATATTTATGCTAAGGCAATTTAGTGCAATTGCGACTGCGGTGTGACAGCCGATATTTAAATATTTCAGCCGTAAAAACTCCTGAAAGAATATAAAACCCAATATTTTATGTTTGAAAATTGCAAAATTATATAATTTAAAAAATTGTTCAAACTGAAGTATAAATGAAATTATCATTATTTTTTCTTAAAAATTCACAATCATAACTTTACCCTATAGAGCCTTTTTTATAAATGCATAATTTTGGTGGGGGTCCTGACCCCATGGACCTGGCTAAGCTACTGGTCACAGTAACACGTGGCCTCCTGTCGGAAGATTTCTTGAAGTAGACTGGCGGAAGAGGCTAGAATCCTTTGGCAAGGGGTACTGAGGGGGGCACGCGATGTGTCGGGGTCAGTCCCGAGATGTTTAGGAGAGCGGTTTGAGGAAGCGAAGCTATCCAGCGAATGGAGGATCGCGGGGATTCCAAACGTGAAAGTTGTCCATTCGATAGCACGACCGCGAGCTTTAGCGATCCCAATCTAAGGAGGAAGAGAGGGAGACAAAGGTGGTGGTGGTGGTGGTGGGCAGGTGAGGAGATGGTGCTCTTGTCTTGTCTCGCTCGCTCGCAGAGCATCCCTCCAAAGTCCTTTCAACTCTCATCTCTTCCTCTCTCTCTCGCCATCCTACCCTCCCCCCGTCCTCACGCTGACATATCTATTCCTCTTCTTATTTCATATCTTGGAAACGGCTCTTGGCGCGTAACATTTGTCTAGAAGATAAACCGTTTGTCGAGGTAACAACGGTACTTGTAGATTATAATCGAGGAGGAGGTGCTTTTGCGCGATTTTTCCTGTTTTTGCAGCGTTGAGCGCTCGTCACGAGGTTTTTTTTCCATCTTGTCTCCACCTCCAGCTCCCCTAAGCCTCTTCTAAGGTCTTCGAACGTCCGCTAAGTTCAGTCAAACAGCCAGGATGCGCCGATTGGTTACAGAATTTTCAAACATTTCCCATTGTTTGATCATCATTTTTCTCAGAATAACCAGAAATTTACTGATGGAGACCGCATCATTAAAAATATTACAACTGCTCCTGGGTCTAATGAAGCAACCCACTTTTTTAAATCCAAAATACTACGATTGCATGAAGTGCAATGACATTCCTGGAACCTTGATACTTCAAGGCAGAAAATGAAAATGGCATTAAAACGAAAATGCCCTTGTTTTTAGACCACTCACGGGCATTTTGTAAAAACGCAACCACTTCGTGGCAAAAATAAAAGTTAAGAAACGAATTGACAATACGACGCCATACAACCAAGATTCCGTTTTATCTGGTGTGAATGTCAAGTTTCATGTACGTGCCGTGATACTTACGTTATTATGAAGGCGCAACCATTTATTCCACAATCATTTCATAAATAAATAAATAAATAAATAAATAAATACAAATCGTTCAATGGTTTGGAAAAAAAGTATTTATACTTCATGATTAAACGCACTGTATTATCCAAGATGAAAATTTAACATAGGCTCAATCCATTTACCAATTATATTAGAGAGCCTATTATAACTTTTCGTTGGTAATTTTATACTAAAATTGAAATATTCAGCGAGATTTGCCTACACTTTTGTGGAAGCTATACGTTATACGTATTTAAAACAATCAACACCATATTCCTTCTACTAATCATATTACTAAATAAAAAAAGTACTCCAAGCAATGAACTCAATACTACCTCATAAACATAATGACTAAATTCAAATGTTTTCTCGAGAGAAAACTAGTTTAACTGTTTTAAAAGAGGTTTGGATTTAAAAGAGGCCATGATGCACTCACTTTACGAGTTTAGCTCTAATAACAAAAGCCATACTTCCGTATCTCAAGTAAGGGCATATCTAAAGAATTGTTGGGATATCAACTTGGCCATAAAACAAACCAAAACAATATTCAGCGTAAGTGACCTCTGACAGCTCTTTCTCTGTTGTCTCGAATCCACCGCATACGGAGCCACTTGGTAGATAGATTCCTGTGGGTACCGCAAGTTTGTAATTAAAGGGAAATCAAAGTACAGTGCCGGAGGTGATAAAATCAAACGACGGTTAGGTGCAATCAAAGTTTTTATAGAGCCATAAAAATGCTGAATTGCGCAGTCTTTTTCAAATCAGCATCCGGGAGCACGGACGGCTTCTCCGGAGAAAAATGCAGGAAAAACTTTATTCCCTGCATAGTCTCGGGGAAAAAAATATTCGTAAGAGAACGCATAAAATTATTGCACGAGGAAACGTTCTCGGGAGGGCAAAATAACTTTTTTGGGCTGTTGTCCGAAGTCTTTGTGATTCTGAGTGTTTGTTCAACATCATTTTTCAGCATTAGGCGAGCAGCAGAATTTTAAGTAGTCGACGTTTTGAATTTTACGATGGATTGAGGGATTCGAAAAAGGAATGCCTCTACGCGTAATCTATTCCACATATTAGCAATGGATGAGGCACCAGCCAACTTTCCACGACGAATCGCTCTACATTTATGCAATTAGATTGTTACCACCTTAATTTTTTAATAAATACACAGCAGTAAAATAATTTAAAACACTGATAGTGATAAAAGAAATGCAATATAATCCGTGACTTATGGAAAATAAATGAGATACCGTAGCCTTGACTTTATTTACTTGGTTTTCCGTTTACGTCGTTTATAGGCAACTACTTAAATGTTTCTAACATTGAGTAATTTATGATATTTTATCATTAACTTAGGATTAAATACTTAAAGTGAGCTATTAGAAATATGTCATATTTGTTATTTTCTTACTTCTATAGCATTTAAAATGTTTCTAACAGTTTGTTTAAATTATTCAATAGAACCAATAGTTATCTCACAGAACATTGGCTCAGTTGTCACGAGAACCAGAATACATTATTCGAAGGAGGAAAGTGGAACACAACTGCGATTGTTATGTTTAGTTATTCATTTTTTTTCGATATTTAGGAGAAATCTAAGTAATTCACAAAAGCATTGGTAAAAATATTCATTGGCTCCCTAAATTCGGAAATCAATGCCTCTATTGCTAGCCACAGATGAAGAACGAAAATAACCTTGCTTTTATAAATATTCATGTTCCTTTTTTTACGGATTTCAAGCTCTTTTTCAGCACTATTCAAGGGCGGACTTATATTCTTAAGCCATAGAAAGCAATTCATTGAATATTATTTTACTAATTTAACATTTCTACGCCATGTTTTTCCCGGATGCCTTATTCCTTGGAAGTAGAGCGTTCTTCTGACTTTCAATTTTTCAGTGTTTTTATCAATCCTTCTTACAATCCAAAGTGTCCCCTCTCTTCCACACTGCGAAGGGCAATGCAGAAATGGGAAACCAACGACCAACGTCTTTTGTACTTGTAGGCATTTTCTGCATGCACTGCTGCTTCCATTCAGCCAGAGTAGTGCTCCGAGCAGCACTCCCACTGTGAAGCTTTTAGCGGAAGCATTGACGTCTGCCCATGGACTGATAAACACTCTCGGCCGCCAAACTGGCTGCACGCACAGTGCTCCGGTTCCCTTGCCCTCCTGCCTAATCGACACTATCTCCTTCCCATGGTGCTCTTTTTTCAACTCTACCTCCCTTCACATCACACCCCTCCATCCTCGCTATATTCCAACTACACTCTTACATTTCTTAACAAAGTTTCAGAATGCTTTACCTTCATTCCACGATAGTATATCGATGATTCATTGTCTAACTGCTCATCACCCACAAATCCATTCAAACTCGATTGGTGCGGTCAATGTCACCAGTTATCAGAAAAGACGAAGTCATATATCGTTCAAACAATAATAATTACCATACCAATATCCATATGTACTGGTAAATAATATCCTGTCAGCAACTACGCAGATTCTATTTATCATGACAACAGGGGGTTCAATAGTAGGCAGAACTCCGAACCTTAATCCCACATTTTTTAAGGATTGTGTTCAAATTGTGTCGTGATTAAAACGCCAAGTGGTTAATCGGCTCGTTCACGATTGACAGGAATTAACTTATGAATACTATAACGGTATTGCATAGCACCGATGGCTAGACAAATTGCTTTCGCCAAAAACTTACATCTCCGTAATGAAGAAGATAACTTGTGCATAGGAAGGTGCCTGAAGATGCAAAATATTAGTAAGGGTAATTATATACCCATCCATAATCCAAGTTAACCGGTAAACTCCTATAATAATAATAAGCTTCACCCAGATATTCTCAACAAGCATGAACCATAAGTACATACACAAGTTTACACATTCATAAGAAATTTCACTTCGGTGTCAATCATAGAAATCCGTTTTTCCCATATCCAGCAATATTACAGATGAATATTATTTTGGCAAAAAATGAGTGTGTTCTCAGACATTTGAGTCAACTAATTGACGTCACGCTAAGGATTAAAATATAAAAATTTCTGGTGTAAATGACTCACAATAAAAAGGCACACAAAGTAACTCAAGTTTACAACGTATGGTGGTTAGCTTACTGGCTAATAATCACAGGAAAACTGTCACACAGGAACTAAATCTTACTGTGCCGACCTCGGCGGGGGCAGGGTAACGCCCTCGCCTGCCAACCCGGTCGTGGGTTCAAAGTCCGCCTTGGTGGGTTTTCACCATTCAGGGCATGGTTGTGTGTTTTATAATGCAATTAATAGGTACAGGGCCGACCCAAGGGATTGAGGAGCCCTGTGCAAATGAAAGTCGCCCCCCCGCAACTTTGCATACCCTTTTTGATGTTGTAGCATCTTTTAATCATATTTCATGGAAAGAAGGAAATAAATCGACAAAATGGATAATGATTTCAAGAAATTTACATATCTACTAAGCAATAGGCAATTTCGGGAAAAAGGCGGGTTTCCCCGTACCGTCTGAAAAAGGCAAGACTCTGCGGGGCAGACGCGGGGCCCAGTGCAGCGGCACCTGTCGCACTGCCCTAGATAGTAGTTGACGTAAGATGTTGCTAACAAATAGAGTATTATTATTATTAAATGATGTCTACAAGCAATTTTTCTGAACACAAAAATACACAGAATACATTAGCGATTTCAAATTTTCCACATAACTGCAGACAAGCTAACAGTCTCTAAATTCGGAGACTATAACACAACTGCTGGAGAAGCAAGACGCGGAATACTTTTAACTAAAAACTTTGGGAATAGATACATTTATGATCAAACCTGATTGACTGCACAAAAATTGCTCATCTCCACGACGGTAGTTTTTTAAAATTTAGTGAAGATTAAAAACCAGTTATCTTGCCGTGGATATCACATAGATAATTTCCTAGTTATAATGAAAATTTTGAAATTTCATAAAATAATGGCAACAATATTGATGCAATCAGTTGAGAGTACTGAGTCGATTAATGGGTAACAGCCAGCAGCTAGAGTTAATGATAAAAATCTTGTCAGAGGAATGAATCTCTTAGACCATTAAATAATTTTCTGAATTTGGAACATAAATAATATGGAAATGGAAAGGTAAACAGAAGAAGGCCTATGAGCGCTGCGTCGCTTCAGAAAATTTTAATAGCCATGAAAACGTTTGTATCCTTTGCTCAACTCTTCTTTTCAACCAGCATATTTCATCACAATTATCCCGACATCAATGGCCGCATTCATTATTTTCACATTTCACATATATACCCATGCGCGATAGAAGTTAACGGCGGTGCTTAGCAATCGACGCCTCAGTCCACAGGAAGTACTAAATTCATTGCTTATAATTACGAGGTTTAAACAAGTGATGCTTCAAATTTAACGGAAGCTTAACTTTAATATGACGGTAATCACTTGTGACCGATTGGCTTGCAAGAGTGCCAGAAAAATGTTCATACATTTGATGATCACGATTGGCTTTGTGAGCGTTGTACTACTAGTTAGCTGGTCGTTATTGAAATAGACTCGCCTTACTCAGGCATTATACGGAAACTTTTCTCTTTTTTACTGTCCTCATGATAGCTATAATTAACGAGGTGTCAACTACCCACCGATGTAATATCAAGTTGTCAGTATCAGTTATCAGTATCAATAGCTTAAAAATGATATTTGCGTTGATAATTCAAAATTACTTCATCTATTAAGGGTCTATAATTCAACTGGCAGTCATTTCTTTATACCTTACCTCTTTCTAGAAATGCATGTAACCATTAACCTAATACGCTATGCGAAAGGGATCAAAGGGTGCCATTTTCGGCTTGATTAAAAATGTTTAAGCATGTATCGGTTCATCCCTCTCACCCAATCTACCCATGAATCTACGTTTATTAAAGAAGACAAAGCAATAAATGTGTAATCTTCAAGTCAAGGAGCATTATTTCTCTACTTTCCAGAGCAGATCACTTTGATTCAGGCCACTTCAACCTCTGCACATCTAGGGCACAACCACGGTTATCCATAACGCGAGCACCCGTGTTATCGTTATTTTTCAATTACGCTCAAGAAAGAGAAATCGTGACCATCATTATTCAAATGATGTCACGTGCTTTAAATCACTAGTGTTAATTGATGTAGGGCGTTCGTAGTAACTGTTAGTATTTCCCTTCCAGAGTGTTTTACGTTTCGGATAGCGATAACGACAACGCGAAAGAACCAATCGTGATACCACCCCATGATACTCTATCCATTAATTGGAAACGATGCAAGACGATGTTGGGCCACTAGAGCGATTCCCAATCATCCTTTCATTATTTCCCCGGAAATGAGGGATGGAATCACCGGCGTCCGAGGAACAGGTGACACAAATACTGGACGTGACTCGCTTTTCCTCAAACTCCAGCGGCGAGGATAGCGGTTTCAGTGGCCGATGAAATCCGCAACGAGAGCCATTAGGTCACGGCCCACGACTTCGTTCCCGCCAAACACAGTCCACTCCATATATGTTGGTACAGAACGAGCCCGTTACACAGCAGAAAACTGAGGAGAGACTGCGCAGAAGTCCGAAATCCATTTTCAAAATAAGTGAGCATCAAGGATACGAGCAATAAGGGTCCTATCCTCCTCCAACGTGCAGCAATAACTTCCGAGCAAAATTAGTGATTAACGTGGTTGGAGCGATTTTTATCCATGAACAGATTTGCGAGAAATTTTGCATACGTGTCCTTATTAGTGATGTCTATAGATACGTATTATCTATAGATAAAAGTGAAATAAATTCATTTTACCGATTCGGTTTTTGACAACTCAATGCTATTTTCACACGGAGCATTATAACACATAAGATATTTTAGGTAATAATTAGATAATATGTGTATAGATTTTCTTCTAAACGAGAAATAATACATTCACTATTATTATTATTATATTTCCAGCAAAAAGCAAGGAGTTATCCTGCGTCAAAAGATTAAAAAAAATTTCATAACAAAAACAGATGTTGTTAAATGAAATGAAGTACGAGAATTTTTTCTAACCTAAAAAATTATTAAAAATGTGCACTCAATGAACCACGGTAACCACTCCAGCCACCTTAACCACTTAAGTCACTTCAGTATCACTGCTTTAAGAAAATGGAGCAAAATGTAGTATTATGATTTTAAGTATATAAAAACTTATTTCTGTCCGCTAAATATTTTATTGCGCAAAGCGTCTCGACGCCATAAGTGTCATCCTCATTGGTATGATTTGATGTTATTCCACATGCCAGGTACTTAATGTTCATTAGGATGACGATAAAGGTGGCTGGAGTGGTAATCGTCGGTCAATGAAGGCGCATTTTATTAATTTTTAAAAAGTAGGTCGGGAAAAATTCTAGGACCACGTTTCATTAAGTGCAACTGTTTATTCGTTGGAGTTCACCAAAGTAATGGAAATGATACAAGAATTATATTTTAAAAATTATTTCCTTTCTCAGAGCATGTTATGACTAGATTTTTCGGCAATGTATTCGAAATTTAGACGAAATCATATTGAAATATATTTATTCTAATATTAGTCCCGACGCGACGTTACATTTTTACATTTGTTAACCATTTGCAACCATTAAAATAAAATGAAATGTATAATTTCGCGTTCGGAAGAAATTTAGTAGACACCTAATCGAATTATTACGAAATGTACGTCATGTGCCATAAGGGTACATGTTAAAATAACATGGAATTGCCAAATAAAAACAAATCGGTATGATGTAGTTTTTCACTTTAATCAATATATATTACCAATGTAAACACTTCAATGCAAAGTTTCACGCAATTCTGTACATAAACAAAAATCGTTCCAACCACCTTAAACTTCGAAACCCGTAGAACAATTAAATATTCAGAGAACAGAATTAAGTGTTTACCTATTTCCTTACAATTCATATTGATTTCACCTTTTTGCAACAAATAATGCTCACTAGACACTTATATTTAACGGTCATTTTATACATCCAAAAACCTTAAGTTCACTTCCTGCAATTCTAAAGCGAGACAAATAGAAAGGTCACCACTAAACGGATCACTTCCATTACCCACTGAATACTGGAGTAATATTTTGACCAATCCCCTGAGTGTACCTCAAATGATTCTCTTTTCCGTCATTGAAGTAAATTCTAACCCACGACCACAGAAAAAAATATTCATAGTTCTTGCAGGGGGTCGTGCTGCTGAAGACGTGTTTCCCGGCTGAATCTAATGTCGCGGGTTCGAACCCTGCCCGGGGCTCGAACTTGGAATTGTTTATGATGATTGAAATTCGCACCGCAAAGCGACCTCGACCTATAGCATCAAAACGTCATGCCACTCGTATGAAAACGACTTTTTTTACCTTTTAAAGCGACTCGGCTTGCCCCGGGGAAGGAGGAGGCAAAATAAAAGACTTGTCGAGTTGCTTTTCGCACATGAGGAAAAACCAGAGAGGGATGCCCCTACCTCTTAACTCACTTCTTTTTTAACGCCTTTTACGTAAATTTCCATTCCGTTTCCTCACACGTCTTATCTCCTCGGGGCAACGACGGTGAGAGAGCTCGTGAGCACGCGAGTGCGGTTTTTTGGCTCCGCGGAATCGACAGCGCTCTCGCACACGAGTTTCGCGGGAGGAACGTGCCGACACCGCTGGGGAAGAAGAGTTAGGAAACCTCCGTCATATTCCGTATGAGTCAATTACCGAGAAATCACCGCAGGAAAAGTCGACTCGAAGCCGAGGCGGATATCTCAGTCCGCGTATTTCGCGGGTGTCTCTACTCAGTTGAGGATTTAACGGTGGGCGGACCAGGAGACCACCCTGGGTTCATGAACAGCACGAAGGAGCCCACAGATTCCCAAGTAAAGATATTAAAATATTATTTTCTAACTGATTAATAATTTTTAAATGGAAAATTTTTAACTCTGTCACTGCGTTAAATAATCACTGGTTTCATTCATAATTTATGCCAATGATCCAAAAAACAATATGCATCTGCTTCATTTTCAATAATAACAATTTACATTTTTTTACGCAAAAAATTTGAAAACTCATTCTTAAACCATTTTTTTATGGTACTACTAGCACTAGCATAGTAGCACTATTGATACAATATCTACCGGTGGGGAGTACTCGATCTCTGCAGTTGAGGGAAAAAATATTTTTTGAGCTCGTTGGGTAAAGTCGAACTAACCAGTCAGAGGATGAAAATATTTTTTCGGGCGTATACGAACTTCGCAACAAAAAGGTTAACATTTATTGATTCTACCACGCACATCCTGCGCTCAGAACCAAATCGCTCACAGCGGGCGTTAAGGAACTAGTATCATGTACTTACCTACTTCTATTTTACTGAATGCAAAAAATATATGGTAGGTACTTTTTTCAAAGTACCTACCATAAATTATGGAATTAAAAAAATATGTGCAAATAGTATCATATCTTTTTTGAAATCATTAAAATGGATTTCCCCGAAACCATCGAGTACTTGTATTTTGTTTGTGCGTGATCAAATAATTAATCGAAATGTAAAACGAATGAGTTTGTTATTAATACTACTGTTTTTATCAAATAACTTGTTACTTATATTTAAAAAAATAAAAATTTAAATCGAGTCATTTACGTCTGTGATTTCTTATATATCTTATTAATAGAACTATTGAGAAATTTATCAAATAAATAATATAGTGCCCTTTTTATTTCTACCGCCCGGGGCCCCCTACACACTGAAAGTCGCCGCTGTCTCCGCCATGGATTACATAAGAGGGTAGATGGACGTACGAAAGTAAAGCCTGGTTTTATATAAAAATATGATATAACTAAATTTTCTATCACACGCAACTTATTCATAATGCAGTGTTATAATGAAATTGATATGTATTTTGAGCATTTTTACGTAAATCACTTTTGAGACAATTCCGCCACTAATACTAGTGTTTTCAGCTTCTGAACTGCACAACTGATCCATTCAATATGGTCGATCGCGAATTTTAGTGCTTTAAAGAAAATCAGTTGTATTTTTAAAATTTCTAGATCAGTCATTACAGTATTGCGACAGTTCCTTTACTATTACTAATGTTTTCGGTGTATCAAAGCAGTAGCGTATCTCGAATTTGGCTCGGGGGGGGGGGGGGGGGGGGGGGGGGGGGGGAGTCTGGAATATGTTTGATAGGCGAGTACCGGGGGTCTAAGACCAGCCAATTTGAGGGCCCTACCCCGGAAAGTTTTTAAAAATTATAATAAAAAACTGTATTTATTGCCCTTTTTGATGTAAATATTTCAAGGTGTTTAGATAATTTTTTGTTTTTTATGTTGGTACCCAAAAAAAAGTTGCTTCTAGGAAGGGTCCGGTCCCGTCCCCCCGTAAATACGCCAATGCATGAAAGGCACAACTGATCAATTCAACATGACCGATTGCGCATATTAGTGTTTTAGTGAAAATTATATGGATTTGGAAAATTTCTAGATCAATCAAAACAGTATTTCGACGATTTCGCTACTAATGCTAATGATTTCGGCCTAGTGAAGACACAATTGATCCATTCAGCATGGCCAATTACGCATTCTAATGGCTTCAATATTCCTCTGCGTTATCATTTCGTATGGTTCCATCTTCTCTCTTCTTTAATCTACGGTCTCTACTATCTCTCACTCCCTCCCTATCTCTGTCTCTCGTGCCGGAATGCCTCGGATAGGACCGCAGAGGAAAGAAGAAGAAGAAGCTTGGATAATGTGCCCCTCCTCCAACGTTCTTGCCCTCCCCGACAACCCTCCCGCGCTGTCTCTTATCGACACTCCGGGCGCTAATCTTCCCGCCATTTCCGGTCATAGCTCGACACTTCCCTTCTATCGCTCCCCCTCTCTCCTGCCCCCCTTCCCCTCCACCCCCCTCCCGTGCCGCAACCACCGCATCGCCCGCAACACCCAACCCCATTCCCCTGCAACCTCTGCAGACCCCTGCAAGCGAGGAAGCCAGATGTCTCGAAGCATTCCACGCGTCCGATAAAGCTAGGGCGAATCTCATTCGAGCGCGCGGCGAAAAAAAATGTAAACCGTCCAAAGGCTCGAAGAACCAAGGCCTGACCACACAAGCAGCCCAAACGTTCACCCTACGTATTGCGATATCCACGACTCTAATTTTCATCTACATCTGCATCCACGTAATATGCTCACCACTGGAAACAGGCCCACATTCTGCGATATTCCACACGCGAGATGTGAGGCATCATATCTTGAGTCTAGGATAGTGATTCGTCTACATCTACATAATACCCAGCGAGCCACCGAAGAGGCGTGAGGCAGGGAGTATTAGGACACCAGCCGTGGAAAGGGGAGTAGAATAGGGGAAAGGAAGGGGGAGAGGAATGCCTTAAGATAGAGTCGCTCTGATTTTGCTATAATCACTAATGGAGCGTGGAAAGAAGGAATTTTCGTACCCGTCAGTTCGACAGTGTATTTATCTTATTTTGTCACTCCCATCAGTTATAACTAAATAATACTCTCCGCGTCGTAATGAAAGTCACCTGATCGGAGTTTTTTCAAGTAATCTAAACCAAGCGTCTAGCCTCCGAGTATCTATCGGTTCCCAACCTAATCCTATCATCAGCTTTGTGACTCTTCCTGTACCCTCTTGGTGGTTTTTAACAAAGCTTGCGGATTTCCTTTGTATTTTATTTATTTCGCGAATAGAATGTTTCTGTGCAGCGTCCCAAACGATCAAGATGAGGCCTAACCAGAGGAAAGTAGCCCCTCTCTTTCACCTTTTCATTAGAGAACCTTCCTATTATTTGCTTTATGAATTCGAGTTTCTTTGATGCAACGCCGCAGTTGTTTCTTATGTGTTTCCCCCACGTCAGGTCGGAGGTGATTACTCCAAGGCATTTGAATTCTTCTGACTCCTTCACATTAACCCCTCCCTCTTTGCAGATGCAGCTTTGGTTGATTTTTTTCGTAATAAGTGTACTGCAGTGCATATACTTTAAAGCAAGAAAGCAATTTCACTATTTCTATGGTGTTCAAAGCGATATCCTGTAAGCCACTTCAAGTGAATGTGGCATGGGGTGACTCCACACTAGGCATGCATTCTTCGAACCTTCGCCTAGACACCTTCGAACGCGCTATCACACTGTTATTAGTCAATTTCCTAACTATACTTTTATGTTAAACCCCATTGCATTAAACGGGAAAAAATGGAGCGTTGGATTGAAATAATCATCCCAAAATGACGCTGCTCTCGTACATCACGGGGACCATATGCTTGAGTTCACTCATGTTTAAATGCAAAAAATATTTGCAAAATTTGAGACACAAAAAAGTACCTATGTTTGACTGTACGGATATCAAATGTATAGGTGACTGCAGAGACACATAAACTTTTAGATAACCAATATCTGTCTTCGGGTGAACATGATATCATTCCATCAGGAAATATATGAAATAACCAATTCATAACATTTATAATGATGACGTTTTTAAACCGAGAACAGTTTGAGAAGTCAGCTTAAATGAAGACCACATTCATCAAGTGAGCTGATTTACAAATCTCTCCGTGGAAAAACTTTCACCTTTCGGAACAGGCCCACAATCTACTACTACTATGTTGCACCCACGAGATGCGAGGCAGCAGAGCTTGAGTCTAGGATAGCGATTGAGACATTTCCACCGAAATCCCCATTCTTATATGGTAAGAAGTCATTTCACCCTTTATATGGTCCCTAGATGAAAATAAAAATCTAGTTCCTTTAATGAATGTAAATACGCTAATGCAATGAGAGTAGACGCATGATTATTACCACAAGATATTAATCTTTGACTCCACAAATAGTTTTGCATTTATTCGCAAATATATTTACATATATGCTTAATTTATTTTAGCTACTGGCTAATAGTCTTAGTTTGGGGAATTAGAACATTTTTCTTACGTTATAAAGATGCATTTTTGACCTCTAAGTCCTGAGAGATAAGACGTTTAGCGGCAGGATGAGCGCAGCGCAAAGATAAAGGTGATTACTTTTTTACTACAACTTTTTTTAGTAGTTTGTAATAATTTAGAGGCTTAAATACTTTTTTTTAGAAGAAGACGACAGGAAAGATAGTTTTAGACACATGTTATGTTTCATATGCTCCTGACGTTATTTGAAACCATTAAAAAAACATCTCTAGGAAATTGCAAAAATTCCACGACAACGCTTCGTTTTTGCGCAAGTAATTTTGCAAGAAATCTTACGAAACTCCAACCGAAATCTTTGAGAATGAAGAATTCAGCTTGGAAAAACATTACCAGAGAGCTACAAGCCGCATTATGTGAAAGTGATCAACACTATCTTCCTACCTCATTTGAAATGTGGTAATCTTTGTATAGTCCACAAAACAACTTTTAATTTCACTTGCCGACCAAGGTTACGATACGTTGCAAGAAAAAATAAAGGATAAGTTGAATTTTTATTATTCGAAGCCTTAGTCGGCAAGTGAAATAAAAAATTGCATTGTAAAATGTACAAAGTTTCATTTATTTTATTCAGACGATCGAGTACCAAAAATTTACACCTGAAAAAATGTTGTCTTAACTCCAGCATCCACTTTCCCTTGCACTTCCGCAGCAGTTAGGTGTCAAACGTCTTAAAACCTACCACATATACAACGTCTCCATCCATTTCTTCCTGCTTGGCTCTCGGTGGCCATCCTCCACCTGGGAGTGTTACTGGAACGCAAAGAGTAATTCCTGTGAGCCAAGGGTTCGTATTTACACTCAAGCAAACCTCGTTCCTGCATTTTATCCTGATTTTTGTGGCGACCAAACGCAACAGGTGCAACACTACGAAAGGTATTCGCAGCGACGTCAAACGTTTTTGAGCGGGATTTCGGACACACGAAACTCAAGTATTCCACCTTCCTTCGATGGCAGACATAGGAAAATACATCCTGGACAATAAGCTGTTAGCAAAATCACGAAGAGTATTTTTAAGTGGAAGTGCGTTAACGTAAAATGAGCCGTTGAGAGCAAGAGTGGCGAAAAACGTTTAGCTGTTTTCTGTTTTGTACATGAGTGAATTTTTTTCTAGTTTCAATGTCAATCCTCTAGAAAGGGGAAGTTAGGGTTAACTTAGGTTAGTTAGGGTTAAGGGCAGAAATTTTTTTTTTATTTAAAAACATATTTTCCAAAAATTGACACATTTGACTTACTCCATTCTTCTTTCAATGGAACAAATATTGATGACGACTTCATTCATGAGTAAAATGTCTTCTGATAAATAAGTTAAGGCTTCTATTCTGGAATATTTCGGAAGCAGTAAATTAGGCCAAGGAGAGTTGCGACGCTGCAAAATTCTTAAATTTTTCAAAATATTCATGTAGGCATAAGGTACAAAAATAGAGTGTTGAGCTTTTCAGTTAGACAGAATTTAAACCGAGGAATTTATTAAAACCTGGTATCACTCAATGACTGGGAAATTTCCACAAAACCGTCGTACATTATTTTTCGACCAGATTTGACCCTACGTTGAACGCAAGGCCTCGTAAATACGTCAAAGCCAGACTCGTTCTCGGGTTTATCCCGCTTCTTGAGGAGAATAGATGCAACAGGTGCACCAATTCGGAAGACATTCAAAAATGTCAAAAACTGCATGACTGTAGGCTTTCCCGGCGAATTATGTGAATGATGAACACTTGGGTTTCACACCGGGTCAGGTTCTCCATAGCTTCCGACGTTTCGACGAGCGAATCGCCCATCATCTCCAGGGATCCAAGAATCCAATTATTTGAAGAATCTCAATTATTAATTATTAATATTATTATTAAAATTATCAATAAATTAATTAGAACAATTAGAATAGCTTCCGACGTTTCGACGAGCGATTCGCCCATCATCTTCAGAGATCCAAGAATCCAATTATTTGAAGAATCTCAAAAATTAATTATCAACATTCTTATTAAAATTACCAATAAATTAATCAGAAGAATTAGAAGAATTCACAGTCAAAAGTTTACGAGTGGGAGTTCGGAAACTCATTAAGGGATTTTTTTCAACCGACTTTTATAATTTTATTATTATCAGAGTTGATACACTGGTCAACTTAGGTTTAGATGGAAACAGGAATATTTATACTTATTGATTACAGCTGAAAGTCTCCAAACACTACTTCATTCTTCACCTCGACATACGCCCTACATCTTTTCATCCCGTCCATTAAGTCTATTTAATTTCTTTCCCTTCACCACTTACCCAGCACCCTGTCCTCTATCAATGCCTTATTCATACCTTCGCCCCCCATTACCTTTTTCAGACATCTCTAATCCCTTCTCCTAATTTTCTCAAGCATTTTTCTCTCCGCACCTGCCATGCCGTGCACTTATTCGTTAACTCGATTGTTTTCCTTTTCCTTCTCTATTCTCCTCCACCGACACATCTCAAATGTCCTGTCTAAACACCTTAAGTTAAGCAAGTGAATTAGTTAAATATATGATAAAATATATCAATACGTTCTACACACGGATATTTAAATCGGTTTAAGCGTCACCTACACGTGATCAAGAACTAATGTTAACTTAGGTTGAAACATAGGTTTACTACCGGTGAGCGCCAGCGATGAAAATCAGCGTTAACAAATACCAAATACAAAGAACAAATAGAGCGAAGTTGGAAATAAAACAGATTAGGCCGGTCCTTCTTGAAAAATTAAATTACACGATGTATTTTACAGAATTAAAAAAATGGAAACAGTCAACGCTGAATAGTTAAATATGTAGGCGTCACAATGACTCGGGACCGGTCTTGGATTATATATACTCGAGAAATATGTTGTTGAGCTAACATGAAACTTAAATTTATTTAAAAATACTATTGAAATGCGATGAGAAAGTTAATGAGCCCTGTTGCGTTTTACTATTTAGGCCCCACCTAGAATACGCGTCTATCATTTAGAATCCTAACGAAGCAGCTTTGATACTGGAATTAGATAGCGTGCAGCGACAAGAGGCTAGGTTGGTAAAGAGATATTGTGTAAAGTCTTGCAATAAGTCGAGGCTATCTAACCATTTGGGATTGAAACCACTATCACAGCACAGATTAAAGAATAGGCTTAACTTCCTTAATAAATTTGATGCGATTTACTTCTCCAAATATGCTAAGAACATATTAAACGCGATATTATATTGATATACTTCCTCTGCATTACAATATTACATGAAAATCATTAATTTTTGGTCTTATACATATAATGTGATGGATGTAGAGCATTATCAGTGTAAAGAAAATCGATTTTGTACTTATAGCCTCAATTTTTATTGTTATTATTTACTTGTTATTCATAAAAAATAATATATAAATGGTATATGTAGCCACTCAAAAAAACTCCCACGCACTCCAGCATTATATAAATTTATCATTTATAAAACCTAAACATTATCTGCGTTTATATTATTTTTAGGTTTAAAATAACAGGTAACCAGATATCAGTCTTCCTCGTAGCTGTCTACCCCCAAATTCAAATTCTTGGCCGTAGACCACCCCATAACCACTGCTTAATTTGTCCCAAATAAAACTATTACGAACAAAATACGCACGAATGCGCAAGGAGTATAGTTACCTAGGGGGTCGGACCTGTAGTTAATTATGATCCATCTTTAGCAATAGGTCATCTACACGTACATAGTTAAATATAGATTATAATTAATTATATAAATAACTACAGCGTGTAGAGGGTGCAAAACGTCAGAAAAATATTGTCAGTCAACGATGTTCTTCCCTTTGAGTCCACGTTTCTGCTCTATACCATGCTACACTCCATATTTGACTCTTCACCAGTCTTTTCTTTGTATCCTTACGCAAGGTTCCTGTTATTAATTCTCTCCTAATAGCGTACACCCCCTGTATTTACGCTATTCTCCTTCTAACATATTTACCACTATGCAGATCTTCCTCCAGCGTATTGCCCGCATAGTTAAATTTTTGTACCTTTTCTAGTTTTTGCCCTCCATATTTTATAGTCAGTCTTGCTTTCTTCGTTCAAGAAAGCCTTCCTACTTTGTTTAATTTTGATTAACCGTCAACAGCCTGCCACGGTGGAAACACCGTTCCAGATCTGTTACCGAAGTTAAGCATCATTTTAGGCTCAAATTTGGAGGGGTGCTCCTCCTATTCGTCCGAGTACTGTTGCCCCTATCTGCAAGTGGCAGACAGATTGTGCGAAAAGACATTAGGCGATAAAGCACGTTAAACTAACAGACTAGACTTTTGGCTAACCTTCTTTCCGTATTTCATGTGCTGATTTTCTAATGCATCTAACAATGACTGCAATCCCTAGGATTACCAAATGACCAAAACCTGGTCGTCAGTGAATCTAACTGACTTCATCAACTGCCCTACCACTTTTAACCCCACATCAAGCAATTGCCATGCTTCCCTTACCATTTCCTCGGGATAGGTGTTAAAAATGAAAAGGAGAGAACGGGCAACTATACCTTACCATGGCCTACAATTGGCCAGTCTGATTCTCCGTCTGCCACCCTCACCCCTGCCGTCCGGACCAAACATAAGTTTCCAATTATATGGTATGGAGAGGAAAATACAATGCAGAATAACAACCTCATGAAAATTTTTATAAAGCATGGTACCATAAATCAAAATTTCTTCATTACAATAAGTGAATATTTCTTGTATTCCAGCGGTAGTTGATTCAGGCTGAAACGAATGATATTGCGGATAACACAAGGGTATATTGCGCAAAACTTCAACGTATTCGCAAGGTATAGTTGCGATATGTCTTTTATTCACTAAAATGGAATTAAAATCGAATCGAATACATACCATTTAATCCCCTTTGAGATTTTATAAACTGTAAATCAGTTTTGTAATGTTTTAACTAAATTATTCAAAAGCAGTCATGCTTGCACCTTCTTTGGTATTCTCTTGAACTAGGGACATTTCAAGAATAATTGACCTGTAGAACAACGGTGTTCAGCAGTACAAAGATGTACGATTGAAATAATATTTCTATGTCCAATAGTTATAAATATCTAACATCGGAGATTGACGACCACTAACGTCAACACTTAAGAATGAAGCTCTGTTCTAACCAAGATGGGTTTATCCTGACTACCATAGAAAAGGTTTAACAATAAACAACACTGCATTCACCGAGAAAATATTCGTTCCCTAAAGTCTAAAAAGCACCTTTTTACGATTCAAGTGAAAGACCTTACCAAAGCGGTTCGATGGAGCTAAAAAGACTTATGGGACGGTCTAAATGACCACGTCCATAGGTCATTCCTCTCGAGAGTGACCGCAAGGACGGCATGAAAATGAAATTTATAATTCGCAGAAATACAAACACTTTTTTCCCATTACCTTTTAGCCGACCTGTAAAGCCCGAGACCCGTATGGGCATAAAGACGAGACCCATATGGGCAGAGAGAGACGACGAGCGAAAGAGAGATACAGCGAGAGAACCGCGTGTGATGCTGTCATCAAATGACGGCTCTCCGCATTTTTTCACACAGCGCACGTAGTATAAAAAAGGACCACTAACTCTCATCGTCTTCCACATTTTCCTCCGTCCTCCTCTCCCTCTCCTTTCTTCCTACCCACCCTGCATCCCTTCCTCTCGGCTTCTTACCGGGAATAAATTACGAAGAATAAAAAATAATGCGAGCTTTCCTTTCGCTCTAGTGCGCTAATCACTTCGCGACACAAAAGCGGGCTTGCCTTCCGATCGTTATAGACCCTGCGCACTAGGCTGCGCACTTTAGAACAGATCGGGAGTAGAGTTCATCCGTACTAAACCACAGAAGAAAGTCGATAATCGCATCCACGATAGTTTTTTGGGTTGATATTCCGTATAGACGTCAAACATGGATATTGTAAAATTTGTCATTACTCCTAGGTAAAAACCTTACGTTTTCAAATGCGAATTTTGAACGAATTCGATAGTAACTATACACAAAACATTCGGCCGTGTCTGTTGTGCACCTACATAATGCTACCTCCCGGCAGGTTTCCAAACGTACTACAACGTTCCATTCAACGCCGTTCGTGTGCGCTAAAATTCGCTCATGTGTTCCGATCTACGCTTACATCAATACCTCGAATAGAGAGCTCCCAATATCTTATCTCCCTTTTTGGAAATTCTCCGTTAGGAGCAGTCGATGGGAAGAAATCGTCACATCACGAAATTAAATTTTTCCGCGCAGGGTCCCAAAACCTCACGGTGAATCCGAGACGTGGCTCAACCACAACTAAGAAGCATGTCTCTCTCACTTTTTCATCGGAGAATATTCCTACTATTCGCTTGATAAATCCTAGTTTCAATAAGAAGGCTTCACCGCCACTCTGAGAGTCAAAACAAATACAGAATGCCAACTTTTCATTTTATTGGTTCAAATAATCATGCATTCGCTGATGACATGCTTTAGCAATTGAAAACCTAAATTAATATACAAAATACGCAGATTATTCCACGGATATATTTTTAATGGACACTTTTTTATAGCCATAAAAGCCAACTGCCGGCAGTTTTCCGTGAAAATAACATTTACATTAGATATAAAAATACTATATTTCGTCTTGTTTCTTTCTATTGCTCTCCCATTGTACACCATGCAATTCGAAGTTCTATTTGCGAGAAAAATATCGCGGAAAGGTAAAAATTTGAAGTTCATATCAGATGTAGGACACATTTCTCTATAAGTACCAAGAATATGAATAAAATTACATTTATGTCCTTTTGCAGTGGAACCAATTTAATTCAGCACCAAAAATACTTCGTATGCTTTTCCCCCAAAATTTACTCTCCTTCTCGGTCGCCCCACTTCCCGCGCATCCCGAGAATCACAATCGTCGCAATGCATGCACGAGACGACGCTTAGGGAATCTCTGGTCGCTTCCGAGAAGGGGAGTCGAGACGGGAGAAGGCCGACCGACGTCCGGCCGGTTGAGTGCGACGCGAGGAGGTAAGGGGAGGGGGAGGCGGGAGATACGAAAAGGGAGAGACAAAGAGGGAGAGAATAAGGAGAGAGGGAAGGAAGACGGACAGGTCGGGCTGCTGGAAGGAGTGGGGGGTGACGTCATCGACGCATTCGTGCATCCAACATGAGGTTTTCCTCTCTCTCTCTCTCCCAGCAGTGAGGACGGCGAGCCAAAGGAGAAGCCAGTTTCCAGTAGTGTTCACGTGTTGGTGTAGGGATAATAGGAGGAGGGGGAGAAGGAAAAGGAAGGCAAGAAAGAAAAATATTTAATACCCTATTGTAAAAGGCACCAAATCAATGTCTTTGTCATTATACTACAGTGAACACACCTTTGTGTTGGTTACCTATTTTTGGTTTGGTTGTTTGGTTACCTACATGTCAATGTTGTCAAAAAATACTTACTGCCAAATAATTCTTTATTAATTAATGGCAACCTCTACACAAGCTACTTCATGTGTGCCTAATTTCACCGGTATGTAGTTTAATTAAATAAATTTATCATTATGTGAGTGAAATAAAATATTATTATTATATATTCACTGCAGAGAAGTCTTGATTATCCGATGCATAGGCAGGGTGAAACATGGTGGCGCACAGCAGAGAGTTAACTAAATAGCGTTTAGTAATTTTCCAGAACAAAATCACATTCCTGCCACCCTTGTGGCGACAATTTTCAATCGAGAGACGAATTTCAAGCAAGTTTCTTGTCTCTAAGTTTGCGGAGGTTCACAACTTTATCCATATCTAGCGCAAATTTCGGGATGCAAACAATTATCATACGTTAGAATATTAGAAACACCCTTAGCTAACTAATATCGGAATTGCAAACTGATTAAATTAAAATTAACTGAGCGACAATTAGTTAAATTGGGACGCCGATTTTTAAGCGCCAAAAACGGCGACTTTTTTCAAAAAATATAGAAAAAGTACAACTATGGAAGGAAAAAATCTAACCGCATCGAATGAACGTTTTATCAAGTATTTTTATTTCATTAAAACGGTTGACTCAACTTAAATATATAGCTTCTTACACTCAATGGACTAGACTTTTATTTGCAGACATTAGGGTCAGGGAGAGTAGTTCAAGCGTTGATGAGCAGGCAAAGGTACCGAAATATTGAACTATTGAGAAATCCTCGGTCTCTTTGTACCGCCTCTCTTGCATGTTTTCCTTTCCCTGAGGTCATACTCGTCACAAGCGGGTGCCCCCAAGTTTTGCTATATCTATAATGAGGACTAAGACCCCCTGGGATAATCAAAAACTCGGAAAATACGGAATGAGTATTTACGAGAATAAACTGTAGCAAAAATAAGATATTTACCTGCATTGAAGCACTTTATTTTTTGACAAGGTAGGGACGATACAAGTGCCGCCAAGTTTTGCTACACTTATAATGTGGGCTGAGGCCCCATCAGATAATAAAAGCTCGGATAATACGCAATGATTACTTACTAGAATAAATTTCGGCAAAAATAAGATATTTAAACGCTTTGCATTACTTTTTTTTGACAAGGATGGAAAGAAACATTTCTGGTTATCGCTTTCTATTTAGATATCGAAAAGATTGCAAAATTCTCACGCTTGGACTTAGACCATTTCGGATTATCAAGTCATCGGAATTTACAGATTGCTTTATGAGTGACCATAAAATAAAATATTTCCATAAGTTTCTGTAAATGATTATGACTTTCTAAGCTGGGAATAAAAAGCCGTAAAAAGCTGTGAATCATTGTGCACATGAAGATTGAATCAATTGCTGAATTCTGGAGTTCGTTTGCATGAGCTGAGCTGACTTGGTACAGCCACAACATGAGGATCTGTACGTCGAATAATACGGGAACTCGGTAAATAGGGAGTGGGATGATCGAGAATGTACTGTACTTGTAAAAGCTTGAGCGTGCGGAATGGGAGAGCACGTGAAAACTTTCGGATGAAGAGAAAGAGGTGGAGAGAAAGATAATGATGTCACACGGCTTGCAGGATAGAAATGAGAAGACCCCACGAGATAATATAACGCCCTGCGGAAATACATAGCGACCATTTTTTGGGATATTTTTAGCTACGATGTTTCGTGGAAACTGCACATAAAGCTATTCCATATACGGTAGAAGTTTCAGGAATTTAGCACCCTTGAATCTTCAAGAAAAAATCTCCAAGAATGGAGGTTGAAAATCTGATTTTTTTAAAGCTTACCCCGCATGAAAATTGCAAAAAATATTTACGCAAATATGTGCGAAGAGATGTTAATTCAAGCTTATACATGCAGTTAAACTACACTTTTTTAGAAAAACTGCTAAAAGAACCAAACAAGGCATTGCTTTTTATTATTCTATAGCCTTAAGTAAACATCCACCTAACTTTCATAAGCATGAACATCTCAAAAGCGTAGCAGAGCGAAAAAATTGATCAATATATATTTTAGTGAGACAAAGAGAACAACATCTAGCATGTGATTACACATTAGAAGTAACCCTTGTTGGAAAACATTAAAAACGATAAACGGATAAATGTACCGCGTTAAAAATGTCAGTCCCTTAAAAATGATATAATGAGCGCACACGAGGTCTACGCTTTTTGGCTCAAGAGGAATGGTTTCCGTTAACCAGCACTCAGCCAATCCCCAACCCTCACTTACATAAAAAAAGACTTACTTTCCCGAAAACTGTTCCACTCATCATGTCGCGTGCCGAGCCTGCTAGCAGCGTCCGTCTCGTGTTTATTTTTTGCTACTTTTCTCTAATCTTTTCATTGGCTTGATGGGATGCCGTAATATGTTTCTTGAAAGCCGGGAAAAAGCATGTAAGTCCTTGGCTTCGGAGAAATTAATTCGTCCGCCCTAATGGACTGCAGCGCGCCGGCAGCTTTTAAGAGCGAAACGCCGACACAGCGCTCACGGGTAAGTAGGCACCCGGAATAAGCCAGGGAAGGGAGACAGACACCTAAGACCATCGTATTTATATCCAACACAACAAAATTCATCGGCTAGGATAATGGGCAAAGTTATTCTTTTGGCGAGCGTGGTAGCCACGTTGGAGAGGTGGGGCATCCAAGGCCGTGGGTTCAAATCCCGCCTCGGGCGAAGATACTGTGTTTCACTAAAGAAATGAACTATGCATGCTATCACAGAGTAATTTAGTAGAAAAGCCAGTTTCCCCACATAGGCGTTATCATCAACTGATGGTGATCAATGATTAATTTCATACGCTGGCTGTGTATTAAATTAATCTTCTAAAATACACATCATTTATTTCCTTGGTGGCCACGAATTTTCTCAACGCTGAGCCAGAAACAATAGGATGCTGTGATTTTAGAACTAAGGGCTTATGTTAAATGGTGCTACAAAACCGACACAACAGATAACAAGGTACATACTATAACACTTGGAGCACCTCGAAACTAGCACCGAGAAACACAAAAATATACGTACTTCAACACTTGGGAGTACCTATAAATGCATTATCACTTGTAACTATTTCATATTATTGTTAAAGGAGCATTCATGCTGAGCTTTTTCACTTCTTTATAAGTAACTGCGCATCACTCTAGATATTTATGCAACGTGCCTGAAGCAAAGGACGGCGTAAAATCGCGGACGATTCCCACGAAGCACCACAGAACTTCGCCAGGTGTTGAGTGTTTACGATATCAATGTGGCTGATGCGTTATAGAGGATTTTATTACATCCAATCGCACTCTACTTCGTTTTAAAATATTAGCGTAAAGCTACCATAAACAAGATACATACTTTGTACCAATATTTTGCTTTCTTAGATTAACTCAATTAACCGTGTGACTAGTATGAAAAGAAAAAAGTTGATCGCAGGTTTGATTTTTCGCTTTGCTCAACCTCATTGCGGGTATTTTAAATCAAAAGTTTGGAAAAAGTACCGATATGTCTCCTATCAAGCTCACATAGCTATGCGGATTATTTTTTTACGTTCAGTCGCATTCTACTTCACTCGAAAATAATATAGAACGTAGGTGAACAACTCTTTTCACCACACTTTGGTCAGTAACCGTAAATAAGCAAGGTTATGTTACGGAATTACAATGATCTAACCGCAGGTTGAATTTTATGCGGTTTCATTAAGAACTATTTACATGAAAAGTTTGGAAGATGATGCCTTTTTCACCTTCTCAAGTTATGAATCAAAAGAGTCGGTCATTTAGAAATGTCACGGAGAACCAAGCCGAAAATGACACTCACAAGAGACACACTAAGAGAAAGGCGCAGTTTCTTGCGGAGAAATACGATTTTCAAGTGCGTTGCGCAACTATAACTGAGCGGAGCCGGACAGTTTCGGGCGCGATGAGAAATGTACCAGGAATAGGTAGTTGTCCAAAATGAACCTGAAATTATCTATTTTAATTCACTGCGTGATTCAGCGCTGTGTGACAGCAACCGGTCAGACCGCCTCGTTCCCAGTAGTGTTACATAAGCACAGAAATGGAGGCACCCTCACTCCCTCGCGAGACTACGACGAAAGCCACCGGTAAATCATCAAGAATGGGACAAGAAAGGCAGCAAAAAAGTCTTCCACGGCGGAACGGAAACGTGCAGTTTTTCCCGCGAGGAGGATTCAACGGAAAATTGGCGTCACTTCGCTTTCGTTTGGTTTTTTCCGCCGCATTTCGCGAGGTCACTAGCCCAAGGTCGCGTCCATGCTTGCATGCTAATCTCACGTTTAGTAGAACCACGCAAACGTCATGTGGAGCCTTCATAGATTACTTGCCTCAATTTCGAGGTGTCGTTCTTTACGGAGCATTAGTCCATGTCTGTAATTTCGACGATCACATACGCGATAACCTAACCATAGAAGCGCTATACTGAAAGTCGTTAAGGCATGCCCATGAATTTTTCGAAAATATTCAAATCTTTCAGATTGCACCTACTTTGTGGAATTTCAGATTTTTTTCGAAGATAAAAAGAGAATACTTCGTATCTCCGAAGGTATGTATATTTGGTCGACCGCGGTTACGACGTCATAAAGTATCATTTACAAGACCACGGAAAAAATGACGTCATAGCGTCCAAACCACGGTTGCCCAAATAAAAAAAATCCTTTATGTAGAAAAAGTATTCTATTTTTAATTTTTTTCGAGAAGGCTATTTAACGAAAATAGCTGGTCTACATGTTGGATTCTACGAATTTTATCGGTAAAGTAGTCGCTTTAAGGACGTCACATGGAAGCGTAGTAATGTCACTTGGAAGTTGTCAAATGATCAATCAAATTGTGAATCAGATTGTCACTTGAAAGCGCAGTAATGAGATAAAGCAAAGGTGATAAAACAATTTAGAAATCGATATTCTATCGTCACGTTGTAAATAAGTAAAATAATGGTACTACATGAAGGAAAGGAAGATAATAAATCTGTAATTTTCGCACAATGACATGGGAACCACGAACACCGTAGAGAAAATGGAATTAAGGATATCACGGTTGTTTGGCAGTCTCAGCTTCCAGCAGACGTCGAAATGCGGAAAGCGGCACCAGAATCAATTACGGTTGAGTGCTATACAAACTTATGGGGCAAGAATAAATAAATATCAGTTAACGAATTTAAGGAAACACATTTGGTAGCCATTGAGTCTAGCCAATGCTATGAATCTGAAACATCTAAAATCATTGACGATTTTGCGCGTAACTCATTAAATCGATTCATATAGAAATGAAAACAGTAACTTTGTGATTCCACTACAGAAAATTGTAATTACAACACTAGCCGGGTTTTGACGTAAAAACGTATACCTGAAGATGACGTTTTACGTCAAAACGCGGGTCATGTTGCTGTAAAAAGTTTCTTTTTAGTGAACATACAAAATTACTGTTTTCGCTTCACGTCATATTCCTTGTCTTCTGGGTTGTTATGCTAGTAAACAGATGACCGAGGGAGAAAAAATTGATTCTACAGCAACTATTTTTTTAAGGTCATCAGTATCTATGTTATTTTTCCAGCCTGCCACGTTTCAAGTTTCTCCTAACAATTGTGGTCATTACTCCCACAACTCTACTTCTGAAGATTGTTTTAAATCTGTTAGGGTGGAAATCCTAGTCCCAGGCATAACTTGGTGCAAACAATTCATACTTGAAAATAAACACTTAGACCCGTTAATTCTTCAGTTTCACTTTAAATCACGACCTGGGTTTGGTCGTCGGAAGTTATCTTTGAAACCAGACCGGACCGTGATTTAAAATAATAGGTACTCCGTGGAATCACCAACATTTAGTGTTTCACTTCAAAACGGTGATTGGAGTTAAAGTTCCACGAAGCCTCAAGGCGCGTGAAATTTGCATACTACGCATAAAAGGAGAATAATTTCCTCTCTAAGAGCAACTTGCAGCATTCATTAGAAATCTAAAATCCATAACAATCGAATTGTTTGGATTTCAGCATCGACTGTCCGGGGGACGTTTCACGTAAATATCGAATATGGACAAACCTGTGGGTAAAATCTCATTTATGTCTCTGAAAAATGAAATTAAAAAATTATCGAGATAGAGATACAGAGTGCATCCACCGTTTAATCTATGGAGAAAGGCTACGGAGGTCACTTACACTGCAGTCAACATTTTCATGCATTGTTTCGCATCGTTTAATGAGGTGTGTAAAAACTAAACTAATCCACTTGGGTTTACGGCCAGCTTAATAACGTATAGAAGCTCACTGCACTTATAAACGGAATAGCTATTATTATGCAGGGAGAACAGGGCTAAGCATATGACGCGAGGTATGTACCTAATAAAGGAACCAATTAACATCAATAATAATGTTATTATCCGCTAAATGAATATGTACTTCGTATACTCTGCATTCTTTTATTTATCGCCTTTGGTCTCCACAATCATTGTCATTACCAAGATACCCCTCTATATAAGAACTGAAAACGTTTGCACTGCAGCTGCAACTGCAAAAGAACTGCAACTATTGTGCCTTGATTTTTATTACGATTGCCGAAATTATAGTCGGAAAGGAAATAGTTTGGAATATACAAGGTACAAATTCATTTAGTGCCCTATATTCATTCTATAAAGTTATGATGCAAACCTTCGCTTTTATTCAAAGTTATTATTTCCCAAGTTAGCCCTTCAAAAGCAAAATTAAAAACTGAATGGTAAACACAGATAAATTCCCGAAAACGATGGGAGAAAACAAATTCCAGTCGCAGCTCAAGAAATCGAAATATTCCATTCCACAACACCCCGAATGTTGCCGAATGAATAAGCTCACTTCTCGAAAGTGTTGTCCGCGAATAGGAACGAATGCCGTGTAACAGGAATGCAAAAAGGAATTATTCGAAGTTGGCGTTTGGTCGGGAGGAGAAACGGAGGGACAGAGAGGGTGTGGAGGTGAGGGGCAAAGTAGTGCGTGGAAGTGAGGGAAGAGGAGAAGGGGAATGGAGGAGGGGGAGATAAAAACCGGCAAGCGACTGGGTTGAGGGGAGGGGGTGGGTGGGGAGGAGAAGCCGCAAATAGATTTCTGAAGCAAAATGAGTGGGAGGGCTGAGGATGGTGGGGGTTGAAGAGGGGTGGAAGGGGAAGGTGGAGGAGTAGGAGGAGGAGGTGGGGTTATGAAGAGGGTGAGGATAGAGGAGAAAGAGAGGGAGAAAGAAAGAAAGGCAAGCCGAAGAGAGGGGCAAAAAGATTCCGTGGATTCTATTCTGAGGAGGAAGGAAGACAGGGGTGCGAGGGAGTGAGCATTGAGAAGCGGGGCGGGGGAGGCGGAGGGGAGGCACGTGACGATAGCCGAAGAAAGAGGAAGAGTAGGGAGATGATGTGTCAGTGGGAGAGGGGAGGAGGGGGAAGCTGAGGGGAAGGCCAGAAGAGAGGGGGGAAGGAGGGGGTGGGAGCGATGGGAACCGGAGCAAGCCATGCAGTCCAGTCAGTCACGAGCATATGTGAAGCGTGGGTGGTCGCGTGCTCTGTAATTTCTCCCTTCCCGCTCTCATAACGTCCTCCCAAGCCCACGAAACCTGCACTCTTGTCTCTTTCTCCCCCTTACCACTCTCGACCACACCTCCCCCAACTCCCTTCGTACGCAACCCCCCTTTCCCACGATCCTCGGATTAATTCACTTACCCCTCAAGATTTCCGGAATCCGCCGAAAGCACTTCTCCCTCTCTCTCTTTTGGTCTCTCATCTTCAACCGCGATTCCCGCGACCCAGCTACCGTTTGACTTTTACCCGGAACACATCTTCCTTCCTTCCTGCGGTCTCCGCGATAATGACAGGAAGACATCTATTTCTGGCTCCCCGCGAGGACTCTCCGAAATTTTCACGCTACTCCCCATTTTCCTCTACCTGAAGCCAACCACCCACGTAATCACATCCCTTCCTCGTAAACCTGATATCGAAACCTGCCGTTTCAAAACGGTTGGAACGAAACCACGAGCGAGTGGATCGACTCGAAGCGATCGAATCCCCTTCAACAGATACCTGATTCCCCGAGTGACCGAACGTTTATACACGCCTCCGGAGACGACCGATGCCTTTTCCAGTTTCATTTCTGGACCCGCTGTTTTTCCCCGAGCACCCTTAATCCTTGGATGATCGAAGGAAAGAGGAGCAGAAGCAAACACAGCTGGAACATCATCGTCAACCTGCTGGAACAACACCACGGGCCTCTCCGTCACCCTCTTCCGAATAAGTTCGCCAGTTTCTTTTCTAGACCAGCTCTTTTTCCCTGAGCACCCTTAATAATCCTTGGATTATCGAAGGGATGAGGAGCAGAAGCAACCACAGCCGGCACCTCGTAGTCAAACTCCTTCCGAACCGCCACTGTTGAAGCAACGCCATCCGCTTCTCTTCCGAATAAGTTCGCAAGTTTTACCGGAGACCCGCCCTCTTATGATCCCGACCGTTTATAGCAGCGGAAGGAGCCACCGAGGGAGAGTTCACGAGTGGGCGACCGACAACTCCACCACACGGCAGGTGGGCGGGACCTCATTCTCCTCCCGCCCCCCCCCCTCCAGCAAGACCTTCAAACGATCGACCTCACCTCACCTTCCCACTCGACGCGGAGGACACGCGCTTAGTCGTGTGGCTCCCCGAAGGGATTTGTGCCCTCTTCCCACACCCTATTGGGAATTAGGTAACCGGGGTGGCCCGTGAGCTGAGTCGGAGATCCGGATCCCATTCATGGACTTGGAAGGGTTTACCTGCCGCGGCGCCGTCTCCTAAAGCCATCGGTGGAAATAGGTACGTTACAAGTACTGTACAGTTGCAGATCTCATTGTATTTCACCGGGTTTCCAACACATTATGTCGGCTTCCAATGACTGCCTTTTCGGATGTTGTACTATTTCCTATGTGTGTTGAGATCCTATGTATTATTATATAATACTGTGCCTTTGGTAAAGGGAAGGTAAATTGAAAGGACATAGGTATTCAAGAAAGGTTATGCTGTGGTAGATCTCGGCGTTTATTCTGATTCTATCATGACCACGGTTTTGGATGTTAAACGGTTCTGTTTTCTGGGATCCTATACACTTGAAAACGGTTAACATTGGGCCATTAATAAAGGATACATGTACATTGCAATGGCCGTACTGAAGTAAATGTAGGAGTTTATTCTGGTTTTTATCAAGAGGACGGTTTCGGATGCTGTTTTGCTATATCTGTTTGATTTGACCCAACATACTGCGAAGGCCAACCTGGTTGTGCTCTCCCGCCTAAAGAAAACCAACGACATGATTCCTCCCCACTTCTCGTTCTTCTTGAGGCATGCCTTTCTGTTATTGCCTACCATAATCGGCATGAATCATGATATCCGCTAGAGCTGCTCATATTGCCAACACCTTGGCGGCTGCGTCACCATATGCTAATTCTCCGTTGGGTTCTTAGATGTTTCTTCTTTTAAGGAAATCATAATTATATTTCGAGGAGTTCTCACCCGACCGGAGAAAACAAGAACTTCTTACCATCGTAAACAAATGTTTCGTCCATTACCCGTTCTCTCATGTGTAGACTGGAGACAATCATTTTCGGTGATAGTACCGCCTCAACGGTTACTTCTTCATGAAGCCACTGTAATCTACTCTCGGCAAGTTCCTACAATAGGAAAACTCAATTCTCGAACGACCCACCCAGTCGAATATCCCTCTCCGACTGCGCAACCTCCTCAACATTCCTTTTGACCCACGCGGTAGACGGCAGGTATCGAATCCCTTGCTGATGAATGGACCCGCCATCGACGTAGTCACTCACCCGCATCGGGATGGCTCACGTACCCCGGGCGCCCCCTAACGGACCTCGCAGATATCTCACCCAAAGAAATCAAGCGGAAAATTTGCGAATCGTGAGAATTTCGGTTGCCTTCAACATTCTGTCTCAATACTTCGACCATTTCATTAGTACGGCCACTCGTTCCCACGAACTCTCCCACGCATCAAAATCGAATACGACCTTTAGCCGTTAGGACGGTAAGGACGACACGAAATAACTTCCGAGGGACGATAACGACTCCGAAGTTGACCTCAATCACCCCAGATTTCGACCCTCAATAACACCAATGTCTTCGACAAAAACGATACATGATTTGACTCATTTTGTGAGCCAGAGGAATTTTGAATAGGCGAAATAGTTGGAAAGGACGGAACGTCTCCAAACTTAACCTAAACTAGCGTACGCCCACCTATATGTGTGCGCGTGCCGCATTTTGCATAAAATGTAATTACAAGCCGAATCCGTGCCACCTTTTAAGAGTTGTCCTTTATTTAAAAAATTAATACATTAGGAGGGTATAGAATATGAGAAATTTTATTTAATCGTGGTTTTCTTGGTGTGCCACCAACAAACCACACACACGGTGGCGGCAGGCGTACTATAGGTCACCGATCGCTTCTCTAAACCTTTTTTTTTACAAACCACCCCATCGTAAACGAGATTATTTTCGACGAGAAGTGTGACTTATTCACTCGTTTCACGCATCAACTCAAGTTAAAAAAATGATGGATTATTTACGACGGACAAAAAACCGACTCCAGAACTTCCTCCCTGACTAAACCGACCATTTTGATGCCTTTTCTCCCAAAGAAAACGAAGATTTAGAAGCATCGACTCGGTTTTTTTAATTGATTTATGGCACGACCCCCGACGACTTAAGAATGGCACACTAATCGTCCCGCCCTCGTTTGACCGTTTAATTCCGACCGCACCGGGGTACGGTCGAAAATTGCCCCACAACTAGATTTCGGTCGAAAAGGAAACACAAGCGTTGAAGGAGAGAGAGAGGGGGGAGGGAGAGAGAGAGAGAGAGGGAGCGAGAGAAACCGGCCGTTTCCCGTGGGTTGTTGAGGGAAAGAGTGAGGAATCGAGAGAGAGAAGAGAGGCGTGGGTTTGGTTGTGCCTCCCATTCTCCTCCTCCCCCCTCCACCTCGTGTTCCAAAGTCCGGAGGGATATAGAGAGGGGGGATATACAGAGAAAGAGAGAGAGAGAGGAATAAAAAGGAAGGCAAAGCAAAGAGGGAAAGGGAACGGGACCTCACCTTATAAGGCAGAGAAGAGGCGATTTGAGAGAGAGGCGCCGCACCCGCTTGTGTCAAAAAACCCACCCCACAGCTCTCTCCCACCCCAGCTCCGAAAAGAGCTCCTCTGGTCCACTACTCTCTCCTCCCTACCTGCCCGCTTTAAGGAGTTTGAGCGACACATCATATCACATAAAAATCGATGAATTCGGTCTACTTATAGAGAAAGATATTTCATTTTTCCGATCATAGCAAAATATCAGCCACTTTCCATCATAATTTTCGATTTATTTGACGAAACATACCAGCCATTTTACATGGAAAATGGAACGGGTGTAAACTCCAGAGGCTCTTTATTTTTTTAAATAAGGAATTTATTTCGCAAAGAACTCGTAAAAAATTTATGTTTTCATCTTGCACTAATTCTGAACTGTTATTAAAAATGAATTCATCACTCACCGAAGTTATTTTTTACAGAATCGCTTTAAAAAATCCTAGGCTTGAAGGAATTTTCACCGTACGGTGTGATAAAAGGTGTAAAATGAATCATACTTTTACATTTAGTTCATTACTGAGAATTTCAGTCATGTAAAACAATATTTTAGCGCAATTAATATAACAATGTGTACTTCATGCTTCTCACAGCTGCTGAAATAAAAATATAATATTTATGGTATTTATTATGACTAGGGAAAACTCTCGCTCAAACCACCTTACATAAAAAATAGCCCACTCCACTACCCTTCAGCGTAAGAGAGATAGGGAGAGAGAAGGAGAACACACCTACACCGTTGCCCCTGGATACAAACACACGCCGTCCCACGCTTCTGTCGCCGACAGTACATCCCCCTCTCCCCAGACTCGCAGAGCGTCATCCCCGGAGAAGAGAAGTAGGTGGTGAAGAGTGCGGGAGGAGGAGATCGAGTATGTTCGTCTCCATTCGACGAGGACCGACCGACTTTGTGTGTGTGAGTGCGTCCATCTCTTTCTCTGCCTCCCTTGCAAAGGCGTCGCAGACGTCGGAAGAAGCGGCGTGGTGACAAATAGCGGAGGGGAGGAAAAACACCAGTGAGGGGGAAAAAACTAAGAGAAAAGGGATATAGAGAGGGACACATGATAGAGCGCGGAGGCGGACGTCGCTGAAGTGACGTCACTCCGCTGGTGGCCCGACGTCGGTCGTGGCGAGTCCGAGTAATATGAAATAAAATTAAAAGAAAGAAGAACTAAACACAATGGGTCCGGCAAAAGTCGGAGGCTTGTGGTGCGGAGTAGCGGTTGAGGGTGATCCCAGATGTGGAGAACAGAGAAGGGGAGAGGGAGGGGGTGGTCCAAACGGATGTGTGTTACAAGGATTATGTCATATTCTTGCGGGATTTTTTCTGTGAGGAGCCACAGTTCGACGGAATTAAAGCCACATCGCACGGACGTAAAACGCCAACAGCTCTGCATTTTGAGTTTCATGTTCCTAGAACTTTTCATTCGGTCAGAAAATCTCTCTTTATTCCTAGTGTATTTCCTATTTCTGTCCATTACGGTCGAAAAATGACATCTTCAGATGTAAAACTATGGTTGAAATATTCTACACTGAAGCAGCAAATACGCACCCTCTGACAGTGACCATATTAGTTACCATTTAAATTTGACACACCGCGGAAAGTACTTTTTTTACTGATCATGCATACTTTTTACAATTTTTACAGATAACCACTAGTGTGTGTCGCCAAATTCATCACCATGAACATACTCATGCCTGCCTCGACAATATGTAATGTCGTAGAGATTTAATTTTTATTGCTTTGCTCTAATTTCAAAAAAACAATAGTAATTCACTAATTGTGAGGTCAACACCTGTAAAAATTACCGGCAGTCATCGGAACGAAGTCATAACGCATCGGAAGGAACACTGGAGTTATTCAGGTCGGCTGGCATAATTTTCCTAATTGACAAGACTGAGAGCGTCCACTGTTCCACCTCTCCGAATTAAGTCACCCATTCAGAACGGGGAAGCCTTCGCATACTTCGGGGATCCCATCATCTCCCTCTCCCACAACACCGACTTTCCGCCCAAAAAAACCTGGGCTAGGGAGGAGGACGCGAGCGCCGTGCCACCATTTATGGGTAAACGAAACAAAACTGCCGCGGTGGGGAACGTCTACGTCACCCCCCACAACGGAACGTCTTCGTAGGCGGGACGGTCACAAATATGAATAGCGTGCCCGCAAGAATACAGACACACATACGATCGCTTTCGGTAAGAAAGGAGGATGAGAAGAAAAAAAAACAACGCGTGCCACACGAGTGAAATATATTAATAAAAAAATAAAGGGGGCAGGAACGACAGAGATTTCTCGCGAGACATTGTGGGTCTCTTTGTGCCCCAAAAGAAGAGAGAAGAGTGTGGGACGGTGTGGGGAGAGATAGAGGTAAGGAAAGAGGTGCAAGGAGGTGGTGGTGGTGGGTATAGGTGTAGGCCGCACCGCTTCGAACCGTGTGGGAGGGGGCGTGCCCGGAACCACACGCCGCGGCGGCAGCCAGCAAGCAAGCAAGCAAGCGAGCGAGCACCTTCTTTTCCCTCCCATCCCCACCACCGAACATCATCAAGAAAGAGAGGAGCGGTAGTGCTTGGGGAAGAAGGGGAAGTGGGAGAGAGGCAGAGGCAAAACGTCGAGGCGGGAGATTACGTCGACTCGAATCTCCCTCTCCTCCTTCTTCTCTCTCCCATCCCCTCCACCCGTCCTCCCTCCACGCATACCCCCACTCCACACACTCACACACCACCTCCTCCTACTCCCCTCCCTCCCCCCTTTTCGGAGCGCCACCCCCACCACCTCCCCGACCGACGTAACTCCGCAACCCACGGAACGGTAAGAACGGCATTCGCGGCCACGCTTCCCCAGAGAAGAGTCGCGTCCAAGCCCCGCGATCTCACTAAAGAGTTTCTCTCCTCCCCAAACCACGACCGCACGCTTTATCGGCGTGCGACCGCGCGTGTGCGTTTTTCGTGCGCGGGACGACATTTCACGTGTGCGTGCAGGGCAGAGTGCTCTCGGAGGAGTATATATCTATTTGTTTGTTTCCTTTTATTTTTTCCTCTTCCTCCGATACACTTCGCGCGCGTGCCCCGTGTGTCACTCACTCACGTGTGAATGAGGTGTGGTTGTGTGTACGGTGCGCCGAGAGAGAGTGGACCCAGCAGGAGAAATAACACTTGACGGCAGCGGAATCATTTGGAGGGATCGAGACGTCGATAACATCACCTCGGCGGACTGGGTCCGGTGTATGTCCCGCATGCGAGCGACTGTGTGTTCGATGCATATTCCCGCGTGTTCGTGCCGGAGTTGCTTGAGTGCGTGTCCATGTATTCGCGAGGGAAGTGATCTGCTGTGCGGGATATATGTCGTCTGGAACGGCCTGGGACCCGCGATCGGTCTTCTGCCATCACTACCACCTCCCCGGGAACAACACGGATCATCACGTACGACCGTCGGGAAGTCTCGGAGTCAAAGTCTAGGGACGAGGGACGAGGATGACACATAAACGCGGCGGGTCTTTCCGTTCAAAGGAGGATACGATGTGACGCCGGCGAGAGGAGGAAAAAATAAAGACAAGAGAGACGACATAAAAGCCCGCGAAAACACAACACTGCCCCTCCCCCTTTACACTTGTTTATTATTTTTCCCGTGATTGACAGAGGTGATACCTTGTGCCGTCCAGGGGGTGCTGTTGTCCTTGTGCCAGTGAAAACCGCGGGAACTTCAACACCACAGCTCATGAGAAAAATAAAAAAATATATCGTTTTTCGTACGGCATTTGTTTTCCTGTTTCGTGAAGCACGTCCGAATCCTATTGTCGTCCAGCGGGTGTCACTGTTCTCCTACATCCCACTGCCTGAAAGCCGCGGGACGTACACTAGGACAACTCATTTAAGAACAAGAACAAAACATTACCCAACATTTGTTTTCATGTGTCAGGAAGCACGTCCTGGATCCATGAGCTATATTTAATGGGAAAAAGAGGAATGACGACTGTGCTCTCGTTCCCGCGTATACGCTAAAGTATTTCTTAAAACTACAGGAAGTTCACAGGAACGACTGATGTACAAAGAAAAAAGAATAAGAAGTATCACGCATGGAATTTAATCTCCTGTGGCATGAAGCAGTCTTTTGCCACCCACATACCAACGCCGAAATGGACTACTGTGTGCTCCTGTTGATAAATGCAAACCTGAAGCCTCAGCGTGAATAGGTGTGCCACAAGGATCGTGCAGTTTTCACTGTCGTTTGGATTTTTTTACCGCACCACCACCTCCAACCTTTAAGGGTTAGGGTGCCACGTGGGTGTCCGCGGGTGCGGTGGGTGCCGCAAGGGATGGCAAGAGGTGTCGCGAGACTCGGTTCCCCCAGCACTTCGGTGGTGCAGATCTTGGTGATCAAGGGAGTAGGAGGTGGAGGAGGGGGAGGCGTTGGTGGGTGCGCTGCCGGCGGAGTTCTCGGAGCCGCCGGTTTCGGCTCACGGCGTCGCGGGAGCGCGGGAGGCGAGGAGGGTGCCGCTGACGGCGGCGTGGCGTCCCTTGGGGAGGCCACCTCCTCGGCGGAAGGGGCCCCCGACGGCGGGCCGCCTGCCGCGCCGCAACCACCACTCCCGGCGAGCAGCAGGGAAGACAACACGACGACAACGACAACGACGGCCGCCGCAGAGGCCGCGGTGAGTGGCGAAAGCCACCGCCCCCAACTCATCCAGGGCCGGCGCCGGCCGAGGATCGTCTTGGGGGCGGCCCTAGGGGGCGGGGAGGCTGGGGGTGGCAACCCACCGTTCCCCTCGCCCAACTTCGCGGCCTCCGGGCAGAGGAGCGGCGGGAGCAGCAGCGGAGGGTCGGGGGCGAGTTTCGACGATTGGTTCGCGCGGGAGTTCTTCGGGGGATTGCCGCCGTTGGCGCCGGCACACTTTGCCGCTACGGCCGCCGCCTGCATCGCCGAGGATGAGGGTGGCACAGGTGCGTTGTTGATGGGGGATGACATCACCGTCGTCATCGTAAGTCATACTAACCCAAGATTCGCAGACCTCATCCCTGCAATCTTTCCTGCCCCCTGCTGATTCCTCTCTGCCGTCACAGCTCTTACGCTCCGTCCCGTTTTAACTGGCAAACATTTATCCCTTGCAGCGGCGTAACAGCGTTGCAAATTTATGTGGCTTGGTGTGGGGAGGCAAGCGTTTTGACGCCTTTTACTCAAATTGATTTTTTCAAGCTTCAAACCATTCCTTCCTAAATTCCTAAAATTGTTTATTGTCTAATTCGGAATTGAGGTTTTCCGATTAAGTTTTCAGCTTTCACTGTAGCCGAAACCCTGTCTTTTTGGGTTTTCAAATTAAATGATGGCGCCTTCTCCTCCCCCTTCTTGATGCATTTTAGCCCCCTCCACAACATGTTTGGCGGGAGGTAATGTACCCTCCCTCCTTGTTGCTACGCTACTGATCCCTCGCCTTTCCTCGTAGCACTTAATACAATGTCATTGAGTATTAGGATGTGGCCGATCCATCTGTATCTTCTCTTCATTATTGCTCACTATATCGTTACTCCTCTTCTATTCTCTAGCATATGTTCTAGTTTCTGATTTCATCCGTCAATTTGGTCTTCTACCTCCGTCTCTATTACCATGAATGGAAATATTTATTCTGAATAAATTGAAAAACAATTTAATCCGACACAATTTATTCGGGATGTGGAAATCTTCTCCAATCTATCTTCCTTTTGGTCAATTGAGTGTCCCTAAATGACACGGATTTCTTGTCCTGTCCGTTGTAATAAAGGATACCAGGGGTAATGTCGATATTTTTTTGTAATGTTCGTTTGGCGAATTGAAACTCAAGCAGCAATTCGCATGTCATTAAATAACTAGCATCATAAAGTGGATATTTTCCGATCTTCATTAGACATTTACCAGGAAGTCACTATATCCTAGTGGGGAGGGGCAGGATAACTGTGGTTTTTCAGTTCCAATGAGTTTGTTCCTGGAACATAGCACATGTTTGGTAGATACAAACGTTCCGAGTACATGGAAATACTAACAGCCTTCAAGTAGGCATTTCCTCGAGGGCTAAAAAGGCATTGCGAGTGTATATCAGGAGGTAAAATAAAGCTAAATTGACGTTAAAACGACTTCCAAGCGTCATAATATTTGGAATATTTATGCTCCGAATTAAAACTCACTGCTTCTTTTCGAAAAGCATTTCGATAACCCCCGTTAATTTAGATATTCAACGTAATTTTTACGTTCACATTTTCCATCCTTAATATATCTCTTATGAAGACTCGACATCCGAGTCGGAAATTGGAAAGCTAGAAACATGGACAGTTGACTGAAGATTTATGTTCTCTCCCAGGAAAATGTAAAACTGGCATGTATCTCAAATAACATCTCGAAAGTTGCACCCCTCAGCTTGTTACCCAGGAGCACTTTGGCGTTTGGGAATTCTGTCATATATTTTGAATGCCCGCCGCTGTGATACCACGTGACACAATCGGTATCACGCTGAAAAATGAAGCAGGCGGTCACCGACCTTGAAAGCGACCACAGTACAGGGTCTCGATCTTGTCCCCCTGCGGGTTATACAAGCCCTCAAATCGGCCGACGAGTTGGGAGAGGCGCGGGACGAGAGTTATTCGAGTTTTACAATGCGACCAATAATTTTTTCCCATTCTCTGCGGTGCGATATGTCGTTTATTGTTCTCGCTATTATGACAAGCCATAAAAGTAGTGAATTGCCCATCTTCCGCGTGCTACCTGTTTTGGCTCGTCATACATTAAAATTGACAGTGACGCATACATTTACGCTTTCTTTCACGGTAGACGTTTTTCCTTGAAAAATAATGGCATAAAGCGCCAAGTCGATAGTCATGCAGTTTCACCTCGGAACATGGCACATGTTTTCATGGGGTACATTTTCTGGGTGTATAATATTATAAACTTAAAGTAAATTACCAAGTACTCATATCCTCAGGAATCAATTAGGTTCTGCAAATTCAAAGCTGTAGGAAAACAGGCAAAAATAATCTTAAGAAGAGAGATGGAAAACGCCTCTTAAGCTGGCCACCACAGACGTCTGAAAAAGAGATTCATTATCTTCCAAGTGATTCAGGTTTTCCGTTATCATAACACAGGTCGCCTTTCCTTGATAACATTTATAGTAATTGCAAATTCTTACGGCTTATCTCATGACTCAACCCCATACGATAAATCTTAATCAGTGTTTCATTCATGATTCGCTATATTTATCCGAGTTCTTGCATGTTGCTTAAAATAAAGTAAAGCAACATATTTGTCATGCATAATTGAGCCTTTGGGAGAAAAGTAGCATATGTGAGTTTTTTTTGGCATATTGAAGGAAGATGCGCACAAGCCTTATTCCTCCACCTGTATTATGTTTCGTGCATGACTTTAGTGAGCCTATACCATGTCCAAGATAATAGCGTAGTTTACAGTTGGAAATGCAGCCAATTTGTAAACACGGAAACCGTTTGCGGAAGGGATTAACGTGACCGAAGAATCCATTTGTGTGTCCTTTATTTAAATCGTTCGATCGTAAACAATTGTTTACTTTTTATTTCTTTCTATGCCAAATCAGTATATTTCAACTGCGCCATTATCTTAGACGGACTCTAGCTTCAGTGTTTTTCCACCAGAAACAGCAGCACTTAGAGCTTACATTGTTTTTTTTTTATTTTACCATAAACCTCGTTTCACATTTTTTACTTGCACCATTCTTGCACTCAATGGCACAATTTCCCATCTAAAATATTTCGTCCGCCTTTGCAGAATGTTTCAATGTTAATAAGAGTTTTATTAATGATTCTTTTTATTTCTTCGTGTTCTTACATGTTCATTGACATTTTGTAATGCAACGTACTTTTCACGCATAATTGAGTCAAAGAGAAAAAGCCCATATTTTTTCCCATATTTTAGTTAGGTGCACAGAAGCATTCTCTACCTGTATTCTGTTTTGAAAATGAGTGGTGTGAGTCTAGTTTCAGTGATTTTCCACCGGAAAGCAGCACTTGGTTCATTAAATAAATTTAGTTTTAAATTATTTATTAATTAATTAAATAATTTACACAATAAAGTTCATGTGACTTCAAACGTACACGGCTATTCGAGTTGTTATCTTTTGTTAAGTTTAAGAGCTCACTTCAAAAGTTAAATTAATAAAGTATACCTTAAGAGCTCACTTCATTTTCTTGTTATTAGCAGGACTAATTTGGAGTTTAATTTTTATTTGATTTCACCTTCAGCCTCATTTTTCATAAAGTGACATTTTTTACTTTCACCATTGTTGCTCTCAACGGCACATTATTATACATCCGAAATTTTTTTACGCCAGTGCAAAGCATTTTTTGCTCAGTTGTGACGTCACAGAGGATTAGCGGAATTCTTGCGAGCTTTTATCATCTCCCGCGTCCATGGAGAGGAAGAGCTCCCGGAAGTTACAATGCGATTTGCGCGAGGCGAAAAGAGCTTCATTCACACGACAAATTAAGTGGAGGGAGACATATCTAGAGTGCGAAGCCACTTCCTTGGCGTGCTCTGGGACTGCCCCACTATGTTCCCATTGCAGCGACCGCACGAGGAATGGTGGAGATTGGAGTTAAAATGGGAAATCAATGAGAAAGTGGAGGGAGGTAAGAATGAATTTGCGTTTCTTATATTGAAAACTTTTCCACTCCGATGCAGAAGACACAACTGATGGTTTAATTGGGGAGCCGACCGTCATGAATCAAAGTGCGTAGTGAAGTCTCAGAAGGAGCAAGGAGGTACCGTGGATATTTTTGAGAAAACGACATTGGGCGACACAAAACTATAATCATTCTTCTGGTTATCGCAATCAAGTCACTATTTGTGCCAGTAATGCATCTCTGTTTTCTTCTTAAGTCGTATAATGTGGTATTAACGCTTACGAATATACTGAACGTGCGGGACAAACGAGGAAGTGCTCGGTGTATAGGGTGAGGAGAGGATTAGAAGGGGCCAAAGTATCTGGTTGGAAGAGTTAATGAGGGCCAAAGTGTTGCTTAAAGCCGCGATGGAGAAGAAGATGTTGGGAAAACGTGGAAGAGAAATAAAGTGAATAGGTTTTAAGGACGGGATGAAGAGAGGAAGGACGTAAGCGGAGATAAAGCAAGAAATTGTGTACGTAAACAGGGGTCCGCAGCGGCAATAATCTACAGAATTTTTACGCTCTTTCATTTAAACACACCTTAGCCGGTAGACTACCCCAGTAATAATAAGTACCAAAATCACAGAAATTGTTTTTTCACTTGTCTCACGCAACCTGATCCCACATTTCAAGACATGACATCAGTTTTCGGAAGCATTTCTGAATGCTTTATAACCAATCGGGGTATTTTAACCTGGATTCGTTTGATACTAAAAAAAAGTCAGGAAGAGAGCAACAGAAAATATTTAGCACATATTTCCTGTTTCATATTTTCTTTCTTCACCCGTCACTTGCGTCACAAACGCCAAGTGGTCTCTCAACACGGTCCATTACTCGCACTCTCCACGACAAAACCCTCTTCCCTTTGGGAACGACATCTCCATCATCATAACTCTCCAAGCGGAGTAAGTTCTCCCCAGAGCTGCGAATATGCTCCCTGCGCCCCAAACGCGCAAATACATACATGAACACGTGCCACCGGAGAAAGTTTTCTTAAAAACCACTCCTCCCCCTTCTTCTCTAATCCTCCCCCCCTCCACCCAACGAATCGCAATGGCCTGAGAGTTTTCCTCGAACCCAGAGCCAAACAGTTTCCAATCCATCCCCTCCCCCTCACCGCATCCTCTTCCTCCCCCACCACCACTACTTTCCGCAACCCACCCCTCTCCTCTCACACCCCCACACCCAGGCCCTCCACGAAGCCGGTGTGAGTGAGCTCGACTCGGTTGCGAAACCCAAAGTTGCCTCTGAATGCTTGCCTGATTGCCTGCAGTCATTTGGCCGATCAACACTCGGCAGATACGGCCACGGAGTGGTCGGTATGGAGGAGGAGGTTTGAGAGGGACGTAAAGAGAGGGGAGGGAGAAGGCGATAGAAGGGATGGACGCGGCTGGGAAGGGTTCAGCCAGATGGGAGGGAAAGGGGATGGTGGGAGTGGAAAGAATTGAAAAGCGTAACGCGCGAAATGTGCCCGTTGCCCTGGCCGCGTGCCAACGCAGGTGTTATAGATAGCGAATATCCGAAGCATCGGAGGCATGCATGCATTCTGTATATGCGCCCTAGAGATGCTCATAAAAGGTAGATAGAATACCGATTATTCAACATTTTTAGAGCTAAATTTTGTAAGTATTTAACAATATTTTTTAGCTCACATATAGCAATTCATACTCATATTGAAAACATCCATATCTAAGAATTTTGGGAACATGCAGATGATTAACTTGAAATATGCGACGAACTGTCTTGGCTGCCCTTCCCTTGGGCTGCAACTTTGATGAGGTGGAAGGGCTCGCGCGTTCCAATCACCCCTAAAGTTGGACTTTAGGGAGTAATCATAGTTGCTCCTGGTATAGCCACCCATGTCGGACAGGTCGAAGGGTAGGAGGATGGGTAGGAGGATGGGTAGTAGATGAAAGGTAGTTCACGTGATGGTTTGACGTTAAAAATACCGCTAGGTCTTTCGATTACCATTAATAATTATGCATTTGATATATCAGATATTCGATATTTGCACTTCGGTGTTTATAAAGTGAATATAAATACTTGTAAGGTGGATTTGCCAATGTAAGTTGACTTCTATGGAAGTGGACAAAGTAGCGATAATCCGATATGTATCGCTACTTGAAGGTGTCGTTCTGCTTACACATTACTTCCGGTTATTCCCAATGAAATGAATTAGTACAGAAACGCTACGCACACACAAATACGCTAATTTTGAAAATTACCCAAATTCTCCAATCACTGCGTTTGTACATACATCGCACAGTTCGAGACCCACACGCATTCTTGCCTTTATAAATTTATATAAATCGCTATATTTGTATACATTGATGTGCACCTTCAAAGTTAATCAACTATGAGAATTGAGAAAATTCTTATTTTTCAGTACTAGAACAGTCATAAGTCTTACATTTGCGGTTTCTTCAATTAAAAACATTTACTGGTACACATAATATTTACATATGCAACAACGAGTTCTCCTCCCGCAAATTTATCCGTTGTTCATCACGATATATTTAAAGTGAATATAAATACTTTAAATATTGCCGATATATCCACTATTCCATATTTATTTCGGATATATGAAATACTAGTTGATCCTGTCAGAAATCAGCGTCATAGGTCTAACGACAGGCCTGCCAAAAAAACTTCGCTCCACCGCCAGCAATCTTTTCTCCATCCTCCTCCCACTAGTCCCACAGTCAATTCCTACCCCACACTAGATGAAGCGACTGATGCGAGCCCACCTTTACGATCTCAATGGTCTCAATTAGCGCGACCAAGGAGTATCGGAATTTTTTCCATTGGGGGAGTCATCCGGTGATTGCGTTGTTTACGGACTGACGATCGAACTGCGGATTTTGATCGTCTCCCGGATAATGGGTCCGTCATTACTCTTTGCCCTTGGTTGGGTGCGGTTGCTTGTAAACATGTACGACCGCGGATGAAGGCTTGAGGATTTATAGTCCCGCGGGAGATGTTCGGTCGATCTGACAAGGATACTAGGGCTGAGTTAGGCGAATTCCGCCGATGAATGATATGGGATTCAAAGCTTCGATCGGCTGAAGAATGATGGTTAATTATCATGACAAAGTCAAATTAAAATTGAAAAAAATTGGGTACTGGGCTGCGATCGGCTGACGAATAAAAATGGTATATATATGGGTGTCAAAACATAGTTAAATATGAACTGATGAAACTTCAGGTGTTGCGAGGGGTATAATTTTAGACCAGCAGGATAGTGATTTTTTTCTGCTGAATTATTTAAATAACTTTGGGAATCGGGCTTCAATTGGCTGACGAACAATGGAAAATATATGGGTATCAAAACAATAGTAAATATATAAGTGCATACATGGGGATCAAAACGATTAAATACAACCTGACGAAATTTAAGGCATTGCGAATGCTACAATTTTAGCCAGCAGTATGACTAATCATTATAAAAAACATTTATATATTACACTTTAGTCAAAGACTTAAAGTCAGCGATAGGAAAACTCCGCACATCTGATAGAATAGGATTTTCGAGCACCACTGACAGAGAATATCACCATATCTCTTTTTTGTAGAACACATAACGGTATAAAATGTATCACGGTAAAAAAGATAGCTAACAGAGTTCCCTACGTTACACAGCCAACAATCCAAGAGGTAAATCCTGTAAATAACTAAGAGTTACAAATAGAATTTATTATTAGATATGGATATCTTGGTGCTGCAATGATTACAAAAATATTCCATTGATTGGATTGATGGTCTATTGGAAAATCCTAGAAAATGTCATTTAACAATGCTACCACCTTAACTAGTGTACCCCCCTCCCAGTAGTCCCCACCCAGGGACCCTTATTCTACCGGGAGGAATGCCATCACGTCATATTTTCGAATGCAAGGCTGCGCCTTCTAGGAAGACTAATGTGGTGGTTTTCCATTGCAGTACTGCGCCAGATGCCGTGAACTTCACTCTCGCCCTCAACTGTGGCAGTTGACACTGGACCGATCCTTTTGATCTACGTCCATCAGCGCTTTATGGTGGAGCTGCAGCCTCTCACCGGTGGCACTGCGTAGTTAGGTTGTCGGAGTCACTTCTTAGTTGTCTCATTCCGGAAAAATCAGAAAATGGTCTTTCTTCAATAGCTGAAAAATGTCTTCGATCCATACTCGGACTCATTACTCTACCCATAGACTACCTTCTCCCCTTACACGACTAGTAAATAATATAAATTCTGACGAGGAATTAAAAAATTCCTTGTATCTTCGGTTGGCCATTAACATCACTTTATTAACAGAGTATAAATTAAGTGTTAAACGAACATCGAAGGAAGGTCAAGCATAGTGAGAATACTATTAATTATTGAAGGCCGCTCAAAACATAACGAATTAGTAGAAATGACGTTCATCTGACAATGTGGCATACAGTGGTGAGTGGCAACTTACATTCAAGGACAACAGTGTTGGATTGATGAACTGGGGCTTTGAAGCTCGAGGCGACGCCGAAAGGCGCGACTTTGTGTGGTGGCCGTTTATATGAGGTTTCTACGTTCAAATATCCTGAGGAATTTTCTCTTCAACTTTCTCTATAAGCTGTGACCTCGAAGAGCTATTCCACAAAGGGACCGCAATGCTTTAAGTTCGTTTAGTCCATTTCACGAGCGATCAATTTTTGAGCCCGGGGGCATCTGACAGGTTTTGAAATTACGGTGTTAAGAGTTGCTAGCGAAGATCCCATTTGTTCAAAAGTTTCCGATGAGAGAGAGATGATATATATTCCGATTACTCGTGGAACGTCTTGAATAATCAGCCGCTTTCATGATTATAAGATGTAATAATATACATATACATAAGAAATGAAACGCAGTACCCTTCCAGACACTTCGCCTTGAGTTATTGTACCTCATTTGTCGCCAGATATTTTGAGTGAATTAGCTAAAAATCGGAAATCAGGTGTATGAAAACTAAATGACAATATTTTTGGAATGATAGGGGAACGGAAATTAAGGACAGTATTTCCACAGGAGGGACCTTGTAATGTGTATCGTGATACGTTTCCACTTCAAAATAGATTCACATATAGGTAATATTTTGTAATATTGCTGAAAAAAACATTATGATGGTCGATTCATCAGGAAATGTGTGAGAATTATCTCTGCAAGATATAGGCATAATTTTCAAAGAGAAAGAAACATCGTCGTATTTTTTAATCATGAAAAATTTTGAGCTTGAGAGCGAGAGTTCAAACGAGTTCAACCGGCGGGCATGCCATACGGCGGCATAAATGAAAGAATAGAGTTAGAACAGGTTGCGGAAAATTCTTAGCTGGACACAGTAGGTTGCAACTAAATCGACCTCAGAGTAAGCTTTCCGCCACTCACTGATATCTTTCAGAATACCTAATTATAATTGCCACAATTCCTGATGACATTTGGGGAAAATGACTGACTTGCAAACGGAACGTTTTTATTAAATATTCATAATTTCAGAATGACAAAAAAATTGGTTAACAAATTTATCGGTTCACGCTAATATCCAAAGTGTACCAAGCATAATTTCTTTTAGTCATTCGAGTAGCTTGAAGGTATTCACGATTATTAGGAAAGTGTGGATTTTACCTTCTCCATAGGTGGCCTCCGAAGGCAATCTACTCGTTATGCTAATGAGACGCGCGAATGTTACGCAGCCCATTTCCCCTCCATAGAGTCATCCTTGACGGTTGTCTCGCTCCAGAGATTGATCGGTGGCAATCTTTACCACGCTTCATTAGATTTGCCTTTCTGTGCGCTTATCAGAATACGAATAATTGCTTCGCCTGGGTGGCTCGCGCGGGAGATAAAAAAGTTATCTCCATTAGTTACGGTCATTCTAAGGCTCTCCTCCGCGACCGAAATTTCTTATCCACGAGCTTTGAACTCTCGGAGCCTCAGAAGCAATTTCAACTCGGGGAAGATAATAACAACCATGAAAATTTATCTCATTTGCATTCACATTGAATTAATATTCGATGATAACATTTAAATTGATTAGTATCCTGTATCTGAACCTAGTATACCGTGCATGTATTAATTACTCGCTTTCAAGCATATTTGCATCACGACATGCCACAGTAAATTCGCACTTTCCATCTGTTTTTTTACAACTTCGGGCTGAATTCAAAGAAGCATTTACATAAAAAGTTAAGATCATAATTTTGTGTTTCTTTATATCACTGCTTGAACATACATCAAGCTGAACACATTCGGAAGAAGAGTATTACGACTCACATATTGTTATTAAATTCGATGGCCACGAACGAATAAATTACAAATGGCCGAAAAATGATAGAAAATCGCCACTTACCACAATCGCTGTTTTGTGACAGTTGGGCCGCTAAAGACAAGCCATTCAATCCTTGGTCTCTCTCTTAAGTTTCTCTCAAGTCTCTCTCGGTTCTTCCAAAGGAGTGTACAAGGACCAAAGTACTAAATATTATTCCTAGAATTAAGAACAAAATTCATGTGAGGTACATGTACATATATCGGAAAAATCATGACATTTGATTAAATTTTTCTGGGTGCGTCGTCAACGACAGGAATATTACACGCAATGCATTGAGTATGTTGCTAGTCACCACTAAGTTAACAATTGTGTCACTCAGAGCATCGTAGGGTTTTTTATGTACCGTCAATAAAAATGTACATTTTTTCGAATTAAAAGTTTAGTAATACTTCAGAGTATACTTGGTAAAATCCATTAACACTAAAATGATAACACTTTGTAAACCTTTATGAAAATTACAGTTTTATTCATTTTCATCATTGCTAGATATGAAGGCAAAAAAACTGTGGGAGTATAAAACATTCCTTCGGAGTTACTAAAAAAATAGTGGTTATTAGGGAAGGCAAACTATTTTTCGAAAGGATATACAAGGAAGGAGCATGGCCAGAGAATTTCGTGAAAACAGTCTTGATGCCTATCCCAAATAAGAAGAAAACGTACGTATGTGAGGAGAACAAAACAATTAATACAGTTTTAAAGGCGGCAAAATATTTACTGAGAACAATTAATAAAAGCGTCGGGAGTACAGCAAATTACTGCTTGGGAGATGACCAGTTTAGGTTCAGGAAGGGGAGGGCGACTCGGAATGTGATTGTGGTGATGAGAAGACTTATAGAATGTAATGAGGATTGTACTTGTCTGCTTTGCGGATTTCGTAAAGGCGTTTCACAGAGTAAATTCGGAAAAAATAATGCTGAAACTCGGTAAAATAGGAGTAGACAGGCGTGATAGGATATTCATATGTATGGCTCAGAGGACACAGGTTAGGGTGTCTGTCGGATAATCAGGGAGGGCAGTTTAAGGTCGCGAGATAAGGCAAGGGTGCCCGTTGTCGCCCATGCTTTTTAACACTTATGCCGATCAAATTGCAAGAGGGGCATGGGAAGAGCTAGATGTGGGAATCAAAGTAGGAGGCCAGATGATAAAGTCGTTTTGACTCGAGGACGACCAGAAATTGGTTGGTCGATCATCAAAGGGATTGCAAGTTTCGGTAGATGCATTGGACAATCAGTGTGGGGAATACAGAATGAAGATAAATCTTAAGAAGACGTAGTGAGATTGTCTAGTACCCAGAAAGCGAGGCGGATCATGAAAGTGGGAGGGCACAAACTTGAGCAAGCAGAACAATTTAATTACTTTAGAAGAAAATATGCACAGTAGCAATGATACCTATTAGGAGGAATATAGTGCAAGAGAAAGAGGCGTCCAATAATAGAAGGGAACTGATAACGGGGACCTTGGGTTGGGGCAGAAACGTGGACTCTGAGAAAGGAAGACGAAAGTAGATAGCAGGCGTCCGAGATGTGGGTGTGGAGGAGGATGAAGAAGACAGAAGATGGACAGAAAGGATGACAAACGAGGAAGTGCTTGGTATAGTGGGTGAAGAAAGGAAATTCATTGATGAGATTAGGAAGAGGCTACGTAGGTGGCTGGATGAGGTAATGAAGGGCGAAGGGTTGCTTGAGTCCGTGATGGAGGGGACGATGCTGGGTAAGCGGGGAAGAGAAAGGAAGAAATTAGGTTTTATGGACGAGATGAAGAAAGGGAAGGACGTATGTTGGGAGGAAGTGAGAAGTAGTATTGGTAGATAAGGGCCCTGCACACGTGAAAATCTAGAGGGTGTTTTTACTCTCTTTCATTTAAACCTACCTTAACCGGCAATTACTTACATAATAATTCATTTTCATTAAACACAGCTCGTTTGGCTATTCATAGGATTTTTTAAATCCATACTAAAGAGTTCAGACTCTAAATAGGTATAGACTAGTATATAAGTACTTAAGCTTGGATCATAACACTAACTTCTATATGTATGTACTTACAATTAAAGATCAATTGCAAATTTTCGTGGTGCAAAAAGAAAATAAAATCGCGTATTTCGTACGTATGTACCTATATGGTAGTTAGCCAAATTCTCATTGTTGAAGAATTCCATGATAAATTTTGTTTCGAGAGACTAATGGATTATCTAAGGGTTTTAAATCATACGTATATCGTAAACATAGGCAGAAAGACCTGAATTTCTACAAGCCAATTCATGAGTTATAAATTAAAATGCAATACAATTATATCGGAGTGGGTAGAGATAAATTGGGAGAAATTTGAGGTATGGACAATCAGTGGCGGATCCACGGGGGGCGGGGGAAATTTCCTCCCCCCCCCCAAGAGGTCAGGCGAGCAAAAGAAAAAGCATAGGATTTGATAGTACACTTCTTTGTACCAGCAGCATAATAGCATTGATGTTCTATAAAAAAAAACATTCTCTCTCCAACGAACATAAACTGAGTTTTTCGGTAGCAAGTTGTTTCGGGCATTACGAGTTGGGCAGCGGAAGACCAGAATCCAGCGGAGAGCAGGCTCTTGATTACTGTCATAAGATTACTTTTATTGAAAATAGACTTGATTTAATGCGTTCAATGTATTTTTTTTAACTTCGTACATTTTATTACGTTTCAACGTATTCAAGACAAGTACGTCGGTTCTCTCCGACGGAGCGAAGAAAATTCTTTCTCGGTGGTTTCTTAATTTTCATTTTCGTTAATTCCACGTGAAAACGACCAAAACAATACCGATATTAACCTTGACCTCTTCGATTTCGGGCTATTTCGTTATACCACATGCATGGTTGGTCATGCCCAGTTGGTTTGCAAAATATACATCCGTCGCCTTAGTAACGGGAGTAAGACAATTTGAGCTTCATTTTAAAGGAACTTATTTTGATAAGTACTTAATCGGAAAGTGTCCTGCCACGTTTTCTCGTTAAGTGCAAATCATTCCTTGTTCAGGTAAAATGTTCATGGTTTCCCTAGCAAAATAGGGAGAGAACACTTTTTGGTTTTTAGCAGTTGAACAAGATTTTCAAAGAACATTTTTATACTTTTTAACTACATCGTAAAACGGAATTATCTTTTCCAAAAACTGGTGTAAAATCTCTCTAATTTCATCGTCATATACTTTGGCCACTATTGAATCAGTGGCCATAAACTCGGTTGTGTTACGCTACATTTTCCACAATTTCCGAAGTCTGATGTAAAAGTTACGTAGCTCGTAAAAATGCTATTGCCCGTTACAATTCTATGAAAGTGGAATGAAGGCAAAGAAGATGCAAGAAGTAGAGAAGTGACCGTAGTACTTGGCTTGAGCATAATTGGGTGACGGGTATGGGAGAATGAAGAAAGGCGTACGCAGACAGATAACTCGTTGAATACTGCTCCCTTTCCATTCTGGCGTTCCCTGTACCATTATCAGGCTACACCAAATCGCGGATAGAATTGGAGGGGAGGAGTTAACAAACCCATAGTTAATGATTTTAAATAAATCACCAAAAAGCATAGGAATAATATACAGGCATAGTTAACAGTAAATATAAGACGTATGACATAAGATTCATATAAGCACGCAGGCGCAGGAACCCACAGACCCATAGCTTCAAAAAAGATTTCCGAAGTTCCCCCGCCAAGATTGCTCCCTGGATCCGCCCCTGTGGACAATGGACATATCACAGTGTATCTCCTAATTTTAGGGTTAATCTATCTGTAAGATTGACTCATAGTCCTATAAAAATATGAACAGTCGTCTCTCTAAGCGTATTATGGTACAGATTCTTCACACAGGAATATCCTTGAAGCTACCTAAAGCTCATATGCTTCGATTCATGTTTTGTGTATTCTCTATCTGTACATGAACAATAAATATCTATTTATCTTACAAAAATGCGAATAAAAGATCACATTATGGTCATAAGAATGTGATGCTGAAAATAGATAATAAACTGCTAACGACAAGTAAAATTAAGAACTCATGGTACATACAATCAGTTATGGAAGTCAAAAATATGAACTTATGAACCTTTAGGTCATAGCAAAGTAATAAATAAGTAAAGGCACCCAATGCAATGAGACACGCAATGAACATAAACATGCGGAAGCGTAATTGACAGTCGGCGAGCAAGCAAGGAAGTCTCAGCGGGTTGCTTAGGATCAGGACGATAAACTTTTCGTTCTCGAAAACGGGAAACAATAAATATGCTAGATTTCATATAAGAGTGCAAATTTAAAGCTCTGATTGGAGCTGCATTACCTGGAAAATAAATTATCTGACATTCAAGTACTCGGGGTTGACAACTTTACTACTAGTTTATGAAAAGAAGTAAATCATTATGTTCATTGCCAGATAAATTCAGAAAAATCACGATTCATGTCCAGTAGCATAGCTGCGGGTGGTACGCGAGGTCCCGACATGAAAACATACTGCTTTTTATAACAACTGACAGTGTCTTCTGGAAAGAAAATAATCATTAAGAAATACGGAAAATGGAACATAAGAATGCACTTACTAAAGCTTATCAATCATCTACTAAAGACTTAAAATGGTGAGTTAAAACTTTTAATTCGACTTTCTTTCCTAAAGTGGGCTAAGGCCCAAGATAGGAATTCTAGGAGTAAAGGGATTAAAACGAGAATATCTGCGAATATAGGATTAGCACGTAATGTATGAACCACAATTGTCCCCACAAATTTCGTCACCAAGGCAAAAATACAGCGTAAAAACGTACAGAAAAAAGTGCAAAATGCATCCAGTCAACTGAATATGAGAAACAGCAACAGTATAGGTACGATAGGGGTTCGATGCTAGGGAATGAGGTCACAAAATCCACGCTATTCCTTCAAAGTTCATGAAAAGAGAGAGAGAGAATCAAAACTACATTAAAATTCACTGAATGGTCAAGAAAAATTATCACGTAACGATTCGATAAAATATACCTAGATTTATTTTAACTAGATAAGGTCTTCCAAGATAAAAAAACTGGGTCTCGCTCGAAAAATGAAGTAGAGAGTTGATGGTCTCGGCCAAATTTTTTAAGGGTAGTCTTTTTATGCGTCCAAACGGCCCTGTCTGCAAGTTGAAGGCAGTACATGCGAAATTACCATAACTATCGAAGCACATAAAACTGCAGGGTGTCCGGCGACCTGGAAAACCTTGAAAACCGGGAAAACTCAGGGAAATATTTTGTTCTGGAAAACTCAGGGAAATATTTTGTTCTGGAAAACTCAGGGAATACTCAGGGAATTTTTGTATTTTTCCGAAAAACCCTGGAAAATGCATGGCAGCCGATTTCCATCAAGGCAGAGAGAGAGGTTTAACCTGCGCCTTTGCTTGCATTATACTCGGCTCAGCGTAGCCTTGCGCTCCCTGTTCATTTAATACTCTTTTCATAGCTGTGCGCGCAGCTTGTGCTTCGTCATCCCACACCACTCTCCCTATGCGCAGTCTAGGGGGCCGATTGCATAACAAGGCAAATTCCACACGGAATAATTCCCATGTAAAATGGCCGCTACGAATGGAATCGGAATTGATGCCGAGATCTGTCACCGGAAACAGAATTTCACGCGGAAATCAAGATTCTGTTCGAAGAGCCTTACGAATGGAATTCTTGGTGTGGCCAAATTTACGAGAAATCTAAACGTATGAGCATGCGCAGTGGCATTTCCCGCATTATACGAAAACCATTCGGCCGGCAACCTAAATGGATAATTGGGTATTGTTATATATGTAATTGATAATCCTTTCCAAATAATCTCCACCCTCCTCGTTTTAATGTTTGCAGAAATGTTTTTGAAGGAGCGGAAATACATTTTGCGGTCACTGCGTATGGAAATCACGGCCCTCGGGTTCGTATTCGACAGGGCCACTGTACAGGGGCAATCCAACCTAATTTAAATTCGTGTATTGTCCAAAAAATACAATTTTTTTTACATAATTAAATGCTTTTGGGCGTTAGATCCGTACCTATCACAAAGCAATTAATTCACAGTTTCCGAAATGTTCATGTAAAGTACAGGCATGACCCATGCCTGTAACATGGCATGCATCATGACATGTAAAGTACAAGACATGCCTTTTGGGAGAAGAGGAAAGGTACCAAGGCCTCAAGAGAAAAAGAATGAGAAAGAGGTACATACTGCAAAAGTTTCAAGAGCTGCAAACCAAAATAACGTAATTTCTTGAAAAGCCGAGAAATTTGTTGCTGAAATTGAATCAGAAATGCACTCATTGAAAAATGTCACACCAGTTTCTTTTATTTACATGTTCTTTATCAAACTAGTCTGAATCTACTTTATTGTGTTCAAATTGCACCTGACTCAGAATTTTGTTGTCAGTTAACCGTTTTTGTTAATTTGTTGGTTGAAATAAAACCCGTAATACTCCACATTCCTTGTATACTCTTACGTTTTTAACTCAAAGTAGGGACCGATATTTTTCGTTTTTTCATGCTTGCAAAATTATGCCGATTTTATTAGAAATTCATTAAAAATATGTTAGAAACAAAGTGCAGCAAGACCCTGGAAAATGCAAAACATTTGCCTGGAAACCTGGAAAACTCAGGGAAAAAAGAAATTGAGATTCACCGGACACCCTGAACTGGAATACTACTTGATTTCTAGCGTTGAATGCATTTTCAAGAGACCTATCCGCACATCAAGCGTTCAATCCTTCCCATGCTTAAGAAATAAACATACTCGTCACGTTGTTTCTTACCGTGGCAATGTCATAGGACTTGTTTATTCCTGCTAAGCCCAGGAATCTGGCTCTCTTTTAATAATTATATTAATAGAGCCCTATCCTTGCAGACCTCTCCCGTTTCTGTTACACTCATCATACACTCTCCCCTATTGTTTAGACTCATAAAATTTCTCTTAAGGGTCGCTTCCACTACATTCACCCATGATATTCTTGTCTACCCATTCCTAGCACACTACCTATACCACCATAATTTTATCAATGTTACAAACCTCTCGATCACACCCCAATCCCCAAAACACGTCCTCTGATCTCGGTGTTCGAAGATCCCTCCTTCTATCCTCCAATACTTTTCCCCGGATTGCACTCCATTCCTGGAGCAGCAGCGGGATGCAAAACAGCAGGATTGAGAGGGAGAATATAGGTTATGAGCGATAAAGTGCATGGAAATACAATTTTTTTCACGGTCGCGACCTTGAATCAACTCCCTTTCTCTGTCTTTTCCTCCCTTCCTTGTGGAACTCTCACCCTTCTTCCCTCGTCCTATAACACACTCTCTTCCTCTCCCACACGTCTCACCAACATCTCGCCTTCTCTCTCCCACTTATCGCTCCCTCCGCCATATCAGGAGCGTTTAAAAGGCAAGCAGACACCGCGCAGGCTATAAACCGATCTCTCTCGTTCTCTCCTTTTTTTCATAGTCAAACTCTTCGTTCCCCGTCCGCCTCATCGCGCCCCTCATCATGTTTCATGATCATTTGAATCCCCATATGACTACGATCCAAGCGAACATATCCGTATGAAAAGAATAAGTTTCAACTGTCGCTTCTGAGAGAACAGGAAAACAGTAATATTGAGCCGTATAGCATTAATAGTCAATCAAACTCAGAATACGAGGAATTTCTGGAGTTTTCAATTGGTACTATGAATTAGATTAATTATATGAAACAACGCTGTTGAAAAGTAAAGTAATCATAATTTTTGTGGGAATTACCAGTAATTCGGAATCCTCCCTTGTAGACCATAAAAATAGCATTCAACTTGAGATATTGGCTTGAGTAACTGAAATAAAGTATGGATCGATAGTTTGAAAAAAATATTAAGGAAGATGCGCAAGATATCGTGACTCAACGGCCGCTATATCTTGAAGTAAGGCCTTTTCCCTTGCTTCCACCATAATTTAAGTTCATGCCACAACCTTTCGTACAAAGAAGAATGATAATCAAACTTGATCTCAAATTTCAGTGTAATGAACAATAAAAACTTCTACAAGAAGCGTCAGGCAACAATCGGAATAGGAGAGACCACCTGGTGTCCCTCTGTGAAAACGTCTTAGGCTTGTATTAATACATTCAGAACCCGTCGTAATGAAATTTAGTATAGCCAATCTTTGCTTTCTTCTGAAATAATCCAAACAGAATTAGGATTCTAAGGTTTTAAATTAATACTTTAAAACTCTCCTTGTTTTGACAAGACCCGCATCGTATACCAGTTCGTTAAAATGACGAAAATACAATATATTGCAGCCAAATATTCTGCATAGGAACAAACAGTGCTCTTTACAATCAGCTGCGATACCCCAATGTGACTCAAAGTTTATAGATGTGCCTCCGAAGTAGCCACTTTCAAGGTTAAGGCATAATTTAAGAGAGAGCTGCAAGATCCGATAAACTTTCACAGGCAATGGAGAAACCTCATTAAGTAGTACCGCGATGCACATAAATTGCAAAAGACACACAGCCATTAGCAAAAGACTAATGGTGTTACTTTATTTCTTACACAAATGGGACATCAAAACCGACAACTGGTTATTAGACTAAACCCTGGCAATAAACGAAGATAAATTATCATGTCAACAAATGGCTTTCAATAATTATTTTGCGATAAACTTGGATGCAACAAACCTGAGAAAATTAGAAGAACTTAAAGCATTAGGAATCCTCAATCTATCCGATAATTTAACTGACATAAATTTTTCTAATGGCTACTTCGATATTGCTTCTCGTCATGTATCGGCAGTAAGGTACTATGTAGCAGTAAATGAATATTTGAAAAAAAATTGTAAAACGCCGTCAGCACCAATAGCGAACAGAATCCTCGGTATCAGAGCATATACAATGACAATCAACTTGAGATGGTGACTTATGCAACTAAAATAAGAGTGAATGGATGCAAAAGTTGAGAATGATGATCTCGATAATGTGACTCGAGGACCGGTAACTTTTGCAATAAGGCATTTTTCCATGTTTATGCCAGAATTGTTAAACGAATTAGGCTGGGAGCCGCTAGAGACTCGGAGGCTGCGCGCTAGGCTTAGATTACTTGAGCAATTAAGAATAGATATCTTTACGAGCGACACGGAGAACATCATATTAGAACCCCACTATATTTCCAGGTCCGACAGAAACGATAAATTAACAGAGATATTTTGCCGAACAGATAGGTATGGGAATTCGTTTTTCCCCCGAACAATAAGGGACTTTAATAAATGCAAGGCGTAATTTCATAGAGCGTTTCATTTTTATATGTAAACGGCTGGTATCCTAACACCCCCCGCCACACGCCTATTGAGGCGGCTTGCGGGGTAGTATGTAGATGTAGATTAATTTAAGCTCCTGCAACAGCGTTTTGTGCAGTAAAATATGATAATGAAGCTTTATCAAAAATATCCGTGTAATGTGTACTTAAAACGTCTAGAGCATCAAGTGAATTGGTACACACCTATCAAGAAACTCAGCTGGATTACAAAGAGATTTATAATTCACCATATCTTTTCTACGACCACGGTTCAAATTAAAGCAGAGACGAAGAAAGTCTATAAGCGCGGCTCCCCTACCCTCCTGGGGAATCGAGGATTCAAAAAAAGTATGCATCCTACGACAACCGTCACCCTTTCATTCCTCCCCCGTTCAAGAGACTGAGCTCAATCGTTTATTTTCATTTCTGCTAGCGCAAGATACGCAGGGATGTCTGGCGCGATAGGTCCAGGGGTGGCAGGAAGGAGATAAGGGAATGGCAAAGACGTGTCACTGTTGGAAGACATCTTTCTCACGAAGTGAGAATGTACGGAAGGATGAAAAGGATAGAAGTATAGAACGGCAAAGAGGAGAGAGAAATTCAGAGAGGAAAAAATGTAGGCGAGAGACTAATGTAAGAGAACATATGAAATGAGAGGAGAGGCCCATTAAAAAGAGCCCTCTATTTCTGTGAGAAAGGCTATACAGGTTGCCATGGAAACCTCTTCATCCCAGCAGCCACATCCGTTAAAATACAAAGATGAGGAGAACTGGAAAGAGGTGTTTCCAAGTCTCTGGTATATGCATGAAAAGCTTTCACAATTTCCTCTGGGTCAAAAAGAACGAAAATCAATCATGAGGAGATCTATTTCGGGAATTTTTCGCCGTATCAAGCCATATACTTTGTATACACCAACAGCGAGAAGGATGGCGAGCCTAATTTGGAGAACCTTTTTTTTTACTTCCCGAATGTAGATGCATAGGTCCCTTTTAAAGAAACTAAGGTGCGTAAGGTTAAATCGCAGTCAATCCTAGTCGTAGATTCAGGATTATTTGTCCTCTGTCACAGCCAGAACGACGACAAATAATTTGCTTTACATTTCAAAATATTCTCCTTCGAAATCATACAAGGTACACACACTTTTTTTCACATTTAAATCTAGAAAATCAAGGCTTTCCGTGCTTCCGCATTGCAAGCTCAGCAGTGGAAAATTCCACAGACCCCATGAGACTTCGATAGGGTCCAAGCCCTAGATTTGGTATCTAGAAATGTATGTCTACATCTACGCAGCTGATCGATAAAATAACCCTTAGATAAAGTAGCGTATCAAATATCGCCTACATCTTTGTCTGACATTCATCAAGGCAATCAATGATCGGAGTAATGCAAATTTTGTGGAAGGGTTAATAAAAAGTAATTAATTGTGGAACAGCACAAATTTGAAGAGAAAAAGGTAGCGCGGTAATCGAATATAATTACAGTTTTTGCGGTTTTAAAATACTTCAGCGCCTCATGGAAACCATTGGCAATCCACTGTCTTCTTCATAAGTTTCGAAATTATTTGGAGACAAAAACGAATAGGGGCATTTATTTTCTCTTCATCCCCTCACCCATAATCCTCACGCATATCACAGTATTTGAATTTTCACCACCACTGAATGCATTCCATCAATTATTGTATTTATTCACTCCAAAATTCCTCCCTCAGCAAACCAGATTACACAAGTATCCATAGACTCTCCTCATTGTCTAATGTATTCTCTTTGCCCTCTCCCAAAATAAAAATAAACAGAAGCCTTAAATGAAATTTTGCAATGCACTTCCGCTCTTAGTCGTGAAATGAAAATTCTGGATGGAATCCGCAGAATTTTGAATTTGATTTCTTCTTGTTTCGTATAAAATTCTTACTACTGTTACATTCTCGTGCCTCCCAACATTGTGCGTTCATTCAAAATCATGAAGGCATCATCCACGTCCTATTGTGACTAAAAAAGGCCGGCGAAAAAAGGTGACACACAATATCCATTGAAATATGAGTTATCTTCTGATATGAGTTCTTGTGATTACATAGCCTAGGTAAAACATTTTCTTTGCTCTCTTTGCGAACTAAATGGTGTTTTTAACAGTTAGCCAAAATTGAGAAGCCAGTTAAATTATGACATCCAATTTAGCACCAAAATATGTAAATCAGCACGCTAAAAGGAACGCTACAGACCAAAGGAAACGGAAAGCCTATTAGTCTGCACCACCGATAGGAATTTGAGATGCATAAGATTGGCTTTAGGGGGCGTCCATTAATTACGTGAGGCATTTAGGGGGGAGAGGGGAGTCTCGGCAAATATCTCGTAATTTTTTTCCGCAAGAAACAGTGTAACATTGCGAGAAAACTGGTTAAAATTAAGTAAAACATGTGGAAACAAATCACATGGACATGTTGGTTCCAGTAGTCACTCGTTGGGCCACACATGAGTCCCCGTGGGCTGAATTAGAATGAGTATTCTTTTACGAATTTTAGTAGTTCCTATTTAAATATTTTATTGTTCGATTTTCACAATGTGATCCTATATTACGTTCTTAGTAGCCTTAAATACTAGTCTTAACTAGTCTTAAATAAACATAATTAAGCAAATTATGTTGTTTTTAATAAATCCAACGCAATCAAGCACAGATTTACGTATTTACACTAAAAATACGCATTTTTAAAAACCGTACGTGAGATTAGGGGGGTAGGGGGTCGAGCCAAATCTCACGACATCTCACCAAGGGGGGAGGGGGGGTCGAAAAATCGCCTCACGTAATTAATGAACGCCCCCTTAACGGTGAAAGAAATAATCCATTAACGTGTATTTTCTTGTTCCATTCAGTCTAGTATTTTAACTTGTTAATTCTATTTGAGATCACGAGTGCGCTTCTGCTCTATCACACAGAATACATAAATGAGAAATACATAATTGCATTTGTAAAAATACATAAGTGGGTTTACATTTTCCTGCTGCGCGGATTTACTTAACAGCTCAGACGAGACTTGCTTATGTGTGCACCCCTGTCCAATGGAAATCATACTTGGTGGTTTACTTTTCCAATTCGCAAAATTAATACCTACCTCAGATTCCTCCAGCTGAACTTCCAGGGGGTAATGAATAAAAATGGAGTGATAATCAGATTGATGCTTATCATTTCTTCATGAACATGGGATATTTCTCCGACTGTGCATTGTGTTCTACATTTTGTACACTTCGCACAATTGATTAAAATTGAAAAAGTAATATCCCGGGAATGATTTAGGAGTAGGTTTTCAAAACATTGATATTAATGATTGCGAGAACGTCAGATTAATGGCTTCCGCTCCAGTTCATAAGCAAGTGGAGCAGGGTTGGAAACGAGAAATGTCCTTCGGATTCAAGAATTACGATCCGTCTCGCTATATCTTACTCCAATGTACCGTTTTTGGCATGGCTGAATGAAGTAATAATTATTAATAATCCCATTATGTCCATTTACGATCAAGAAACTTTATGGCAAGTCTCAATCATTTAATATTCCAACCATTTCATCACCGTCCACGCTTAAACAATCACAAACCTGGAAAATGTTGCTCAAATTGGTGTAACAAAATGTAATTCAAATCATCGAAGCGTTTATTCGCAATATACAATTAGCAAACACACGTAAATTAATGTTAAAGTTGTAATGTATATGCTTTAATCGGAAATTAACCAAAAAAGGCTAATATTTGACACCTGAGGAGCCAAAATAGTCCCTATGAGAGCATCTATTATATAGGTTTCAATAATTTACACAGATGGCATTTTCCAAAGCTGGATGGATCTCTTAAAAATGATGAACCTGTGTAAAATTGTTAAGGGGATCAAAAGTTTTCTTGTCCTTCCTCTATCCATCTACCCTTACACATCTAAAATGACAGTCTCAAACATACCCTTCTCCCAATTGCTAGTTCAAGACACCCGACCCAACAACTCCTAACCTCCATTGGAAAAGTTTTCGTTTGTCTTCATTTATGCCCACCGAACTTTGTCATAACTTCTCCGCACACCTATATCCCAATCCACTCTCATCGAGATCCTCGTTCTTTCAATATATGATCCATTGAAAACTTTTTCACAAGTCTTTTTCACACTTCTTTTCCCGAGGTTACTTTTCATCAGCTCTCTCCTCTAAGCAAACAGCACTAGTTTGAAACGTTGTTCTCCTCAGAGAATACCTTCAAATATATAAAAATGTTCATTTGATTTGCTGCTCAAGTAAGTGAAGAGCTCCAAATTCTCCGATCAATACTCTGTTATTTTTTTCATGTTTACGCCAAGACAATCTTTTCCTCGAAAACCTTACTGCTTCAATGCTCGTAACTATTTCTAGTTTTTACGTTTAAAAATAATATGGCACAGAGTTCCATTAAGACAATCTATCATTTGCTGCACTCAGAGCTTCCTTACCAGAGACAACCCCTCTCTCATCGACTAAAACAACTATCACAACTGACAGAAACGAAAACGAGGGAGAAGAGAACTCTTGAGTAGAAGCGTTAAAGATTTGGCGGTCAAACAGAACACCAGTCCTCAAGCGCACAAGAAGCCTGAATTCCATGAGATCCCTTCCCCCGAGGAGGAGCGCGAGTCTGTCACCTCTACTCCCTCGCTCGACGCTGCAAAAAGGCCATTTTACACGAAGAACTTTACTGCGCAATCTAATGTATGGATGGATGTGCAGTGAAATTGGTATCATGCAAACCGGGGAATAGGTAGAATGACAGCGCGGATGCATGAAATAAAGACAGGAAGATTGCACCTGCTCTAATTCCGTGCCCGCATTCTCGCAATTTCTGCGCATAAAAATGCACAATTATGTGCTTCGTGTAAAACATCATTAAGATCCTGCGGTGCTATCGGATTATCACGGGATGAGGACAGTAGTGGTGAGAATGGAGCGGTACGAAACGGATCTACAATATGGCGCTAAATACTAGCCCTACCGATCGGCTACCGGTATACAATTCCCATTTTGGCTTCAAACGATGTGTAATAGTTTTGGCACAGTTGCTAATCTCAGGTCCTTCAAGCTTATTTCCACTTCGTTATTAATAGCTCGAGAACCCTTTTAATAGCTCAAAATTGTTTTTTCCCTGTTTAATCACGCATTAAGTTGCTGTGAATTTTAATAAATTTATGTATTCAGAAAGTTATTGCTTGTTTCCTGATTCTTCACATACGCATGATTGTGTGTTTGGTAACCAACAATATGAATACAGAAACAAATTGCTATCGGTCTCACATTGTTATTCCAGTAGTATTTAAAGCTTTAGTTAAATAAAATATATTTATACAAACCGTAGATAAAAGAAGAGAGTGTATGATGTCTTGACGCATGAAAGTGAAGCCTGTATTTTTGTATCAACTGATCCACCAAGCATGGCTATCGCGCGTAATTTGTCCACGTGTTTTATGATCAATGCACGTTTTTTAAAATAATTTCCATTTTGAATTTTTTAAGATAAATCCATGCGGTACCGCAACAATTACACTACAAATACCTATTTTTTGGTATATTAACTGCACAACTGATCCATTTAGTATGGCCGATTGTGCATTTAAATGGCTTCAATGCTTCTCTGTGCCACCGTATCGTATTATTCCATCCTTCCCCTTCGTTGAACTATGATATGGACACTTTAACTGACATAATTGCGTTAGCTAGTAGGGGACGCTGTAATGGAGGATCCTAGCTGACGCGTTTGGTGCTTCCACCGTCGGTGATCGTCGAGAGAACCCAAAGCGCGTATACTCGTTCCCATCGTTACTGTCGGTTACTCTCGTTTCGATGGCGATGCAAATAGGAGACAGGGGCGCGGGAGAGAGCAGAGGTTTGGAGGAGGAGGTGGCCTGAAAGAGCTTCACACAAGTCCTTTCCACACCCACCTCCCTCCTCACCCCACCCAGCGGGTCCTCCACCACTGATGCACTTAACACACACTCTCCGCTGGACTCCGACCGACGCGACGCATAGTACCCTTCTTTTCACTGGAAGGAGAGCGATACGGCTTATGGCAACAGATTGCGAGGGGGGGGGGGAAGAGAGTGAGGGATGTGGTGGTGAGGAGCGAGAAAGATGGACGAGGGTCGAAGATGGGAGAGACGGATGGAGAGGAAGAAATGAGTGTTTATTTGTTTTTTCTTTGGCCGGATTGAGGGGGTGGTTACCCGCATCTGCGATAGTTCTGGCCTCTGTGAGATGGGGCTGGGAGCAAAATTTCTAATGCAAAGGCAATGGGAAGGGATGGTCTACGAAAAAAAGGTATGGCTGTCGCGGAACGGGCGGCAGAAGTGGAACACCGGGTATACGTAGATATGACTGGTAAGGGGGAGTGCAAAATATTGTCTATAAATAATCGTATCGAGATTACCCCCAAACCATAAGAAGTGTTCCACTTCAAAATGAAGAAATCAAATTCTAGCTTCTGTCCATAATTACCAATCCACGATGAAGAGCGAAAGTACATAAGAAGTTTTTGTATAAAACCTTTGTTTCGTAACTTAGGGGAAGAGAGGAGAAAGAATATGTTGGACCAAGAGGAAGATGTGCGTACGTGTGTGTAATCTGGCTTGCAGAGGGAAGAATTTTAGAGTGTGGAAATATGAACAATAATTGGTGGGATGAGTGGTGGTGAAAACTCAAATCCTGGGATAGACGTGAGGATTCTGCGTAAGGATATGAAGAGGAAAAAAAATACTTCTATTGTATTTTGTCGGCAAACATTTTCCAGACTGATAAACGAGACAAGGTTTTCCTTAAGTTTTCATTAGTCTCTGGAGTATTTAGGGCCGCAAAAAATTTAATTAAAATCGGTAACTGTCATAATCTTTTTTGTTTCAATTAGTGATGTTCTTCGATAATTTTTTTTTACCCTCCACCAAAATTCGCATTAGCACTTTGATCTTTTATTGCGGTAGTGCATGACAGAGAAAGATGATGGTGACATTACATGCATGACTTTACCTAAGACATCTTATCGATCAGCTGCTTATATGTCTTTTTTTCTAGACACCAAATTTAGGAAAGAAAGGAATTTTAGTTTGAGGAAATGGGATGCAATGAGAAGTGGTGAAAATACAAGTAATGCGGTAGACGTGAGGATTCTGGGCAAGAGAATGAAGAGAAAAAAATAATTAAATTAGCTTATCTAAGCAAGAAACATCTAAACAAATAAGCGACATGAGTTTCCACTTTGATAATAAAACTTTATATTTTTTGACAATTAATTATGAACTGCAGTTAATAACAAAGCGTAGATCACTTCCACAAAGTCAAGCCTGAAAAAAATCAAATTTACAGGACACAAGACTTTCCTTAGGTTTTTATTAGGCGCAGAAGTACTTAAGGTCGCCGAGGCCACTTGGATCCCATCGAGTTCAGGGATGGAAGGATCAGCGCGCCCATAAGGAGGATGTCTACGCCGCGCCGCTGAGAACGTTGACAGAGCAACAAGTGGCCGTTCCCACCGTGCCCCGTCTCCCGGGAGGGACGTAAGGAGGGGAGGAGAGGATGAGGGGGGAGAGTCCGAGATGACAAATTCCAGTTCCATTTATGCACGCTTTACGCGTCCTTTGCAATTTGAAAGTCGGATTCCACGTGATAAGCTCAACGGAAACACGCTTATGATTGGCCCAAACCGTTCGCTGGAATGAATTCCAAGGAATTTCTAGACCAAATATAGGGGAAGCTTCCCGTGAAAATGATTAAGGAGGTGAAAGTTTTGCAGAAATCTCAGGAACCACCAACCCACATAGTAACCGAAAATTATACTCCCCATTGAATTCCTTATAGTCTCTTCTCTCTCATTAGAAAATCAATACACATTTTAGATATTTATGAGTTGGATGGATATTATGAAGAGAATTCAGTGACATACAGAGACCTATTCACCATTTACTCTGCTATTTAAGGGCACGATACTTTTTGTCTTCAAAGCAGAGCAGCAAAGATAAATGAAAAGATAGATTAAATTGGACTCAAGCATACGAAGAAGACATAGCTTAAAGTGATAGTTTTAAATAAAGCAAATATATATTAATGCAAATTATTTTTTTGATGCATCCACCCGTTTTTTTGTAGAAGTGTTTCTCTACCGCGAATAACGCCATTTCATGTGAAACATCCAAGGTTATTCTTAACAATGCAATGTTGAGGGAAATTCTTCCCTAAGATCTTACATGCATCACCTTTCGTCGATAACTCCATTCATGCAGAGTGATTTCACGACTTGAAGTGACGGCACCAGGAAATCAAAGAATGCTAATAGTCTCGGATTAACGATTCCATCGGTTTGAAAATAATAAGTATTACAGCAACTGCGACTTTAGTAAAGTTTGATGCATGAATGTGCACTTAAAAGATTTCAAAGGTCAGAGGTGAAATCAAATGCTTTTGTGGAGGAAAGAAGTAGGAAGGGGATATTATTCGAAGATGAAATCATTATCTATCAGGGTAGAAAGGGGAGGAAAAAGGCTAAATAAAGCGAATGAATCAATACGAGGAAACAAAACGATTGCAAATGGGTGGATTTTTACTAACATAAAGATCAAAAATGAATGAATTCATGCAATTAAACTGAATGGTCCAGCAATAGAGTACGATGGTTCCAAGAAGTTTCCACAAAAAAGCAGCACGATGTATTCATTAATTAAAAGACAGTTAACACAACCTCAACGTATGATATAAGAGATAGATGATAAGATAGAAGAGAAGATATTCCAACCCATTACTGAGGGAAAATATCCAACGGAAAGAACCTAGAATCGAAATAAGTGGTAAGCAATTATTCGAAAGAAGAACATATGATAGTGAAAAGTATCTGATTGGAAAATTTTAACTTCGTGTCACATTTTTACTCTAACTTGTGTGCCGAATTATGAAGTAACGTTACAAGCAAAATTAAAATCAGCAATTTTGCTATTCACGGACTATTTCATGTGTTATTACTTTTTCACTAAATAAATGATCATTGCAATTAGCGTATACAGTAAGTAGTGATCAACCCTTAACTAGTGAATTCTTCGACCTCAAAGAAAGAAGCTTGAGTTTCGTCTCCGTTTTAGATAGCGCGAGGATGAGTTTCCTGTCCCTGTTCTCAATCCATTCCTGGAACTATGTAGCAACATATTTTCATATATTTTTTTCTAAAGCTGGATGTCGCATAGCCGAGTCAGACCGGTCCCATCACGAGAAACGCAGAGTAACATTAATGACTGCAAGATTAGGAGATTACTAACACGCGAGTTATGGCGAAGTGGATGATTAAACTTGAGATCATAAGATGACCTCACGGAGTTGATTGCTGCTTACGATTTCAAGACGGTCCTCAGTCAGTCGGGCCGCCAGGCCTATTTCCCTCCAGGAGGCACACTTAAGAGTTCCGAGACAGCAAGATTCCCCATGGTCCCTCTTCCTTGGCGAGATTCTCTCGAACCGCCCGCTTATCAGCGAGGGTGTCGCCTAGTGGTGCCGATACGAAGCGGGAAAGATCCTGCGTCACTCGGATGCATGTCTGCCAACATAAGCGAGTCTCAACAACGGCCGAAACATTCGACATTTTTCACGCAATAAATATAACGGCAGATGTAAGAACTAATTCCACCCAATCGAATCGGTAACAATGCTGACAACTATGAATCCCAACTCTTTCTATTATTGTCTACCTTTCTCATATATGCCATGCTAATACATGTTTATCCCAGAAAAAAACTACAAGAACATTTGGTGTGAATGAAGAATGATATAAATCGATATAAGTGAATTTAGAACCTTGTAAAGTCGTAGAAAGGCTTCATAAGAAAGGAATAGCGCCCTGTATCCCCTACTGGATGTTTGAGATGAATTCAATGAGGTGAATGTGAACTATTATATTAAGAACCACAGGGGTGCCCCAGAATGATTAGAATATAATGAGACAGCTTACAGGAACTACAGACATCCAAGAAAATAGGCAGTTTTCTGTGGAGATGCTTTTATCCCAGAAGAAAAGACGTACGATAATTCCCACGGACATAGATAAGTCTCGGGAACTGAATATAGCTAATCCTCCTTCATGGAAGGTTATACCAGGATTCATTATGAAAGAAAGTGAGCGTTCGATATTTGTAATTATGTTCAAACCACAATGAGAAGGATTAGTGAAAATGTGGCAAAATATTGCAAATATTGGATTCCAGACCCCAATTCACAAGGGACCAAGAGGGATCAAAGGGCGGAGGACATTTAATTTATCTTTTGCCATTTAGACAATTTTTGTGATATCCTAATGCATTACCTGGCATTAGAATATAAAGCGAAAAAGAAACTGAAAAGAGATGAAAACATATTTAATCAGCGATCACAAGAAAATCATGGCAAAGCGGCATTAAAGTTCTTCTATTATCTGCCAATATTTTACAAATACATGATAACTCCCCACAGTGACTCATTACACTTGCCAAATAAATTTTAACGACTATCCATCACGCCTACATGCTCCTGGGAAAACAGAAAAGGTCGGTATAAGACACATTAATAGAATATTAGATTTTGATTGCACTCACAGAACTCACAAAAATATACCTCTGACAAGAGATATTGGTGCCCATATGCGCCAATTCATATAAAGGGATTGGGGTATTGGGAGAGGGGCATAGGTAGCCATCGGTACTAAAGATTAGGCCCAATGATTTTGAGTAGGTTATGCACCTTCACAAAATAATGTAAGCAATACGTCTGCTGAGGAGAGATAGGCATTAATTTCCTTTTAATTAATAATTAAAAATTAATATTTTTACTCAAGTAGCATATTTTACAAGATTTAAACCAGTCTTCGCTCCTAAATCCGTCTTTTTACGCCTGCATCGTTTTTGACGGGCAAATCCAGGGCAGTTTTAAATTATTTCCTCGGTATTCCAAGTGTAATTTCACATCAGATGCTACAAATTACCTCCTGTTAAAAAACCTTCTTACACGTGTATTCACTTATGTTACAATCAAAGCTTTTTATAATACAAAAATATAAATGTATATCGTCTACTGTATTTTAAATACTAATCACTAATTTAAAACGAAGTTCTGTCAATTACGAAAGACTCGTGTATCCACGCTTTTACCAAGATACTGCTTGACTTCAGAATTTTATGGCTGGAAAATAGTGCCACTTTGATTCTGTCAACGAAGTATTGCCCTCACATGGAGCTGGTTTGTTAAATAATTATATAACTTAAGGAACATAGTTCTTTGTCACGTGCGTTAAAGAGCTAAACAAATATTTGAACGTGAAAACACGTTTCCTCATTTTTTACAAATCAACAGCAATAAAACCAATCACACTAGAGTCCCCCGTTACATAAACAGTTATGAGAGTGCTCTCTGAGAGCATCTTCTGCTCTGAACTCGGCGGGAGTTGAAGGATAAAGATTTGTAACAAGTGATTCTAAGATATCTACCGACCTACCCTTTTTTCCTCGGAGATTTGCGAATAGCGTGAGTAATATAACATTGCTGGGCGGTCCGAGAACTGAAAAGGTCGAGATTTCCTACCTTAAAAATAGAAGATAGGAATTCTCCTTCATCTGATAAACATCTTTTCTACTCATTCCCATCTGTTTTTTTTATTTGCGGTTCGTGATGTAGCATCCGCGATTTAATCTCTTTAGCGAAGTGGCAGCATTCGTTTAATAATGTCCCGTATAGTGATATATAATGTTATTACCCTCTAGGAGGACATTAAAAAGCCGAGAGTAAGGTCTGATCATTCACCCTGGTGGAATCCAGTGATTTATCGATGAATTTAATCGCAACAGTCGATAGAAATCGAGGGTAAGTGAAGGGCTGGAGATAATTTGGCGAAAACCGCACAGTAAAATTCCGTGATACATACTGGCAACCACGCCAGATAAATCAGTGGCTTATTGTTTGGTGGGATTTGGTTTTGGCGGTTGAGATGATGCCCCATTCGGCTAATGCGAGCTTTTGATGTGGTATCGTCACTGCCGATGATCAGTCCTCTCCCGCTTTCGTCGCCAAGGCCAGAAAGAGGCTCCATGTATTTCGTCACCAAAGGCTCTTGGGTTTAAAGGCTTCCGCCACTGCTAGTCACTTCTTTCGTTCCCTAGAGGAAGGCCTTCAATACAAATGTAAAGGATTTTCCCTTCTGAAGTACGGCGTGGAAAAAAAAGACTGTCGCACCGCGCTGCCTTTGAGTGCGCGAGTGTTTTGAGTGTGTTTTCATCGTTAATATTCTCTTTTGCTCGCCCGAGGCGTTGAAGTGATAGTTTTCTCTTGTCTCCCTCACTCTCTGTCGCCAGTAAGAAGTTGACCTTTTCCTTGTAAGCCGAAGAGATGAGCTTCATTCAAGGTCCGTTTTCTCTCTGTGGCTTATTCCAGAGTCACACGGTTTCAACGACGGTGTCGGCGGCAATAATGTCATAGGAAGATCATTAGCAAACTACACGTCAAGGGATAGAAATATTAATAAAATACGCCACTTTCTGGAAAGATTAAATTCAGATAAAAACGAAAAAAATGATTTCATTCAAAAGTAGCATGATTTATTGGAATGAATCTTTTATATGCCAATATATTGTGATGTTCAATTGCTTTATTCCGGTGAATGATTCTGTTTCTCGAGTAATGGAGCGAGTGGAGTCGAAAAATTTGAGAAGGACGTCCTGGTAGCTCAACTGGCTAAATAACTCGGCGAAATATCGATGGATCCGGGTTCGAGTCTTAGTCAAAGCGATGAATTTTCACATTTATTGCGGATCCGTGCTGGTAACACCGTGGCTGGTCCCGATATTCTCTAAATGTGTGAAAAAATACTATCAGTTAAACAAAGATTAATCCTTGTAATGGAAACAAAAGACATACTCCTTGAACGGAATTAACGGCCTCGGTCTTGGTACTGCATGTGAGCACTTACCAATTGGATTGAACCGCTCATTCACTACCTGGAAACCGATATTAAAATCAGAAGTAATATTTTTTCCACGATTAACACGTAATAGTGTCACCTTAAATATTCTACGTTCCTATCCAATCCATTAAATTAGTTGATTTCCCGCCTTTCAAAAACGGATTGATGATCTTCCAATAAAGATTCGTTATTTCTTACGCCCAGTTTCTCCCTATTCTCCCACGATTTCCCAAACATCATGCCCATAGCAAAACTATCCGACTACACATAACGGTTCTAAATGATCTCATCTACTGGTAGTGACCCCTTATGACAACAGCTAGTCTTCCTCTACACTTAGGAGACTTACCTGCAAAAATGAATGTGTTAATGTTTTTTTAAAAGAGATTAAGAATTCAAAAAAATAGATAGCATAGTAATCAAAACATTATAATGGGATATTTCCAACGGCATATTTTCTCTTAAACCTGAGGAAGAGGTTGGAAGGTAGATCGAGATGGAATGCTAAGAATCAGGATATTACGTCAGATTAATGGGATTAGCGGGTCTCCATGGGTCAATGCAGCAGGGAATTCCCGCTTCAAGCTACATAGGTGGCTACAGTGATTCACCTTTCGAGGGGGTTGTTCCATTTTCCGGGCTAAAAATAACTTTCATACGACGTGAAGCATTTCTCAAGGAGAAAGGAAATGTTAGCGAACAACAGAACATTGGCGGCGGCGGTGTGGAGAAGGCATTCGCGTCGTCGAAGAGGCAATTCTTCAATGAATCTTCGACGGGAGCTCGGAAAAGGAAAACTCCAGCCTGTCCTCGTTCCTGCTTGAGGTTTCCTCGTTGATCACACCGAACTGACTCCCGTATCCACCTTACAATTGACGATGGGAGTCGTGTCGGCATTGGACATAGTTTTAACTTGCGGAAAATTCTATGCTCTATAAAGGCCTCGGGCATCTACGGTGGAAGAATTCAAAATTGACCCTCCGTCACTCGCGAGGCGTACATTTGTACTCCACTTGATTTTTTTTTAAATCCCAGCCAGTAGTTTGAAAAATTTTATAGTGACATCAGCTGGTGAGTTTACCGTTCATTGCCATGTTTAAGGTGGTCGGAGTGATATTTTTTCATGTACAGATTTGCATGAAACTTTGCATACGTGTTCTCATTTTATAGGTAAAAGTGAAAAGATTGCATCATGCGATTTGGTTTTTTGTCAATTCAATACTATTTCAACACGAAACCTTACGGCGCATGACCTATATTTCGTAAAAATTCAATTACGAATGCATAGTTCTTCTTCCAAACGCGAAATAAAAAATTAATTATTGTTTAGTTGTGACTAAAAAATATTAAGGTATTACGCCAAATTCAATATTCGAAGAAAAAAGTTTTTCAATGAAATTTCGTCTAAATTTTGAATACCGCGTCGAAAACTCTAGTCATTACATTCTTTAACTAGGGAAAAAAATTTAAATATATTTCTTGTGTCACTTCCATTACTGCCTGTATGCGTTCGTGCGTAATGCGTGTGTGGTGCGTTCATGCACATAAAAATTATACACTTTTTGTCAACGGTTTGCCTGATGGTTGCAGCCTTATTAACTAGAAATGATATTGAGGCGAGGCGGAAAGGGCGATTTTTTTATTAATTGAACTCTTCTTAGGACATTAAGCTCAAATAACGAGATACACAGCCTTGAGGTCAAATTTAGACGAATCAACGGAATCATTCATGAATAATAATATGGAGGACTCAGGGTTAAAGTAGGCCAAGTATTTTTTTCCATTTCTTAATTATCAGTTGTATAGCATGGCTAGAGTCGTAAATGGTTTCGTGCTAGAGAAAAGCGATTTCAAAGTTCGAACAATTGCCGCAACATGACAGCAGTGTTTGAAAGCACTGGGCACATCTGATGTACAAGAGGAATATACAGGAATTTAAACGCGTTTTCCTCAAAACTCTCTTCGATTTAGTACTTGGAGCACTTAAACACCACCCTCCATATTCACGATGGCTACGATAATATATAAAGTTATCCTGTATAATCTTTATCCGCCTTAATTCAAACATTGTATAGCATAGAGTACCTTCATTTCATTCTTCAATTAAAATCTTAGGGTTGGTATATCACCAAGTTGCTCAGGAAGCATCCTCTGCCAAAAAGAATGTCGTTATGCACTTATTTGTAATCAAGTGTTACAAGAGTAAATTTCCCATTTATCTGTTTACTGTATTTTCAAAACTATTATCAGTTTAACGTAAACGGAATTTGCGTGGATTGCTGAAATTAGTACAACGTAGGGGTCTATCAGAGGTGAATTCATCATTTGGAATGGCTAAAGTTAAAGATTAATGTCCTTCAACAGACCTGACTCAAATAAGCTTGATAAAACAATCTTGACCGCATTGCTACGGAGTATTTCAATGGTCCATAATATACCATGATCAATAGGCTGAAAGAGATTTAAGTAGGCCCAATTCTGCATAAGCTTAAATTAATAACACGTAAAAGAAACAAACAACGACAAAAATATACTTGGTGACTAAAACCCCAAGGATTAAACTCTGCTTTTACGATATGACAGAAGCGGCTAATACTCTTATCAACTTTTATCGTCGAGTGAGATACGATTCCTCGAATTTACATCAATATCAATAACAGTTTTGAGTTATCTCCCCACCTTATCCCAATGAGGAACAGCAGCTTACCACAATCTTCAATCTTATCAAAGTTTAACCAATTTAAATAAAAGTAATTAGAGTACTCATCGCATCTCGCACAGTAGAAAAGACAGTTTTGTGTAAGATTTTAAAGAAAAATTACAATCGTGAAATTACAAAAAAAAACTTTTAAATAGTGAAAGGCGTAAACATTTCACCAATTACATAACTCATGATCATATCAGGGTTGATGTGCATTTATTTTATTCAATGAAACCTCTTGTAGTGATCACACGAATACAATGAGAAACAAGGCTGAAGCTTTTTAAATTTATTTTTGTAAATGTAATTCGCTTTGAAGTTAAGCACGTTCAAAATTTTTATAACAGATACACATGCAGTTGGAATCAATGAAGAGTATAAAAAAGATTCATAGAAGCATCCAAGTGACGCCTATGTATTAGGGGATGCGAAAAAAAGCCAGTGGCATAGCACAAAAAGGGGAGGGTAAACAATAAAAATGTGACATTACATAGGAATGATGAAGATGAAATGGACGGGTCAAGAAACTAAAGAAGTTTTCACGATATTGGGAGAGAATAGTATGAAAAACACTAATGAATAGAAGAATCAAACTTATGTAGTTTCTAAGGACTATTTTGTCAATTAAAAATAGTTGCGCAGTAATTAATAGCCGGAGAGAAAACCAAGATGAGAAAGAGAATGTCATGGCCTGAAGAGCAGATGCTAGAAAAGAGTTTAGCTGACAATGAGACCTAAGAAAAGAGATAAGAACAAATTTCAGATTTTTTCCGATTTAAATAGAAATATATAGCAAGCAAACAACTAAATTGCATACATAAAAAAACATCTGAAGACCATTAGTCTATGAGTCATAAAATTAACAACCATCATGAATTGATGATGACAGACATCGGAAAATACTACTTATTTTTCATTCACACAACGCCATGGTTTATCGTCTGTATCATTTGAAAAATAGTTGCATAGCTGCGCGCCCATTCTCAATATAATTTATTTTCCGAATCTTGGACACACAAATTGATGCGTCATTGAGAATAGAATACTAGACCGTGAATAGGACTTAGGAGCTTATTCTGCTTTTAGAAAAAGTCAGATTGAAAGTCTTTAATGACTACCAAAGAGATCATAGAGACAATTTTATATTTATGTGTCAAAATCATGAAACGAGGCTCAGACACCTCAGGGATAAAATTCAAGCCCATGGAGATTCAACAACTGTTTGTACATAAACATTGTAGAGGAAAAAGACGAACGTCAGCCCGCAAGGCCTTCACCAGGTGTGAAAGAATAGACTTTGGTATAAGCAGCTCCACCAGCATAAGGATGAACATTCGGGTCCCGATTATCCAAGTTAATGTGGACTGAGGCCACCTAGGATAAATAGGTAGGGTCGTCTGGCGTACTTAAATTATGAAACAAAACTTGCTATATCCATGTCTTTCCGTAGTGAGACGTATTCGTATTTACATACTTCATTCACTTAGAAGGAATAACTTCTTTAAACAAAATATTTTTTTTTCCTCCACTGAATATATATTTCAATTGTCCAGATGCAGTTCTCAAATATTTCCTTCGATTACCTCTAGAAATCGCAGCAGAAAAGTATCTGCAGGGATATTACCCTCCAACTAACTTTTGAATCAAATGAAATACGCTTTAGAGTTTCTGATAAAGGAGCAAAAAATGAAATTTCAGTACATCTGGATTAAACGTATCTGGCTTAAAAATGCGGTGACCATTAAGCTACCTCGGATAATACGGAACGTCGGTTAAACAAAAGTTGGACAATCGAGGCCACTCTATTTATCTGAATCCAACCAAAGACCTTATGAATTTGACAGTCTCTACCAGAGATTGCCGTGAAAACGTCGAATTTTAGAAACAAATTTTTTTAAATCACAACTGAAACTCATTGATTATGCTATACTAAGGCACAACAACTTTTTATAGAAATGTGAATCTATAAAACTGCAATTTTCACATTTTTGGTATTTTATTTTTACTGCCATGGTTTTATCACAAAGCAACGTCAATAATGGAGTAGGTGCTGCCTTTCAACGAAATCATGTTCGTGAAAAATAAAATACGCGTGGAAATTGTATTAGCGTTTCATATTTCATTCCAACCATGAAATATTTCAATATCATTAAGTCCGAGACTATGAACACTTGACCTTATTCCTAAGGAAAACACAATATCCGCGCCCGAGTAAAGATTAGAACTCAAGGCCTTAGGGTGGAAAATCCAGTACGTTCCTAACCTCGCTACCACGGACAGCTGTCAGGTGATGGAGAGAGCATTATGCTGATTTCGGAATTGGTTAATATCGCATCCGATATCACCATGCACAGCTTCCCTCCCTTTCGGAATTCAATCATTACCTCATTATCTCATAACGTCACCCTTTCTCAGTAACGACCATCGTAATCTCCGTCCCTTTGTCTCACACTGTAGATTAGCTCCCTCCCCCAACTCTTTTAACTCCTCCAATCAACTTCCCAGCCACTCCTTTAAACGACAACTTCACGGCGTTATCTTCTCGAACGTGCTTCCCCTCCTTCCCGTCACCCGAAAGTGCGCGCGAATAGACCGCATTTGTTTTTTCTTCCACTATAATCGTCCCGCGTCTTCTGTCTTGAAGGGATTCGAGACGCCGGGCGCTTACTCATTCAAGTGTCCGTCAATGGGTGCGATATGCTCTCTCCAGATTATTGAATGGGAAATGTCATCAATGGTCTCTGTCTCTCCTCTTTCCCGAGTGGGTTCAAGGTCCGACGCGTGACGATGGCCTCGTGCTACTGACCTTTCGAAGTTCTCTTTTTCGCATGCCATTTCCTTCACATCCAACCGATCTCTCTTCCCCTCTCTTTCTCCCTCCCCAATATGACGATGCAGCAAAGAGTCGCTTTTTATATCCCTGCTACCCGCTTTTACTTTGAGGGTAAACCAATAATGAGGCGAGCAGTGACAAAAATTAACCCTTCTTTTCAGTGCCACATTGTACCACATTTTTTGGTGTAGTTCAAAGCAGAAAACACGGATGAAATAAATCATTGGAAAACAAAAGTAATGACATTTTTTATGACTAAGATATCGAGGCTGATCATAAGGAGGAGGGCATAAACTGGAGTAAGTAGAATAACTTAATTAATAGGGTAGTACGTTAGATGAACATGGGAATAGTAGCAATGAAATTAGAAGGAAAACTGCCCTAGTGAAAGCAGCGTTCAGCAAAAGGACGGAGCTGAACACGGGGACTTCGGGTAGGGATATAAAAAAGGGGATGCTGAGGAGTTTAACATTAAGTTTGGCGTTGTATGGGGCAAAAACGTGGACTCTCAAGAAAAGAAGACAAGAATAGGCAGCAGGCGTTCAAGATATGGGTGCGGAGGACGATTGACGGAAAGGAAGATAAACAGAAACTAAGAAGTGCCCAGTAAGCACAAGGGATGGGCTTTCCAAGGCAGAATTAGATATACCAGGGATGAGCCTATCTTCCACATGATATATCCACGACTTCCATGATTTTAGGCGCTGGCGTAATACAATTCAGCACACTTTAATTTTAAAAGTAATAATCAAAATAAGTGTTTCTCACCCAAAAAATTATTACATTAATTGCGCAGAGTTATTTGAAGTATGGTGAAATCGTTTTTCGTGGATTAATTAACTAACGCATAGCGAAATAATGACGTTGGTGGTTCTTGCATGAATGATAGATGAGCATCCACACACAATCCACTTTTTCGTCGCTAGGTTACTAAGTCAGTTAACTAATTTCATTCATCAAAACAAAAGTGTGCAAGACGTCTGCTAACTCTAATTAATGCCATATTATACAATAAAATATAAATAATATAAATATTTTGCTACCCACATTGTGTGTGTATTTATTACAAATATTCGGCGAGCTCCTCTTGAGTTTGTAAACTCTTAACGATGGACTTTATAACAACCCTAACCAATTGCTACAATTTAACCCGGTGGTAATACCGAGAATATTTCACGCGAAACAAACGCCGGGAAAGAATTAAAGTTAGTTGTGTTAAATTTTCGAACGTCTTGTTTACATTGTGCTTTTCGTTATGTTTGTGTTTCTGGGGTATTTAGATTGTGCTTTGTTTTTTTTGCGCAAAAGTCAGTCGCGAAGTTGCAGCGAAGCCATTGCGAACAACAATAAAGCACTCTTACAACAGAGTGATTCACGGCGTTATTTCTTTATCAGAAGAGTCTTTGACTGAACAAAAACCAACATATGGAATCATATTTGTGTTTTGGAAGTGTAAAATGAAGTAGTGAGTGGGGAATGGAAGCGTCAAGTTCGATGTTCTGCGAGTGGGGGATGGAAGTAAAAAGTGAAAGTTCTGATTGGGGAATGGATGTGTAAAATTATATGTTTATCTTAAGATGCTTGTGGGAATGTGGATATTTTGGTGTGGGAGATTGAGAGGGATTACTAATTACTGTTTTAATTTGACTGAGCTTGTTCATTATGTTTTGTATGAATCGAACTCTTTAATAGGATGTCATATCCGACTTCAATAATTATGAAAAGCATTTTTTTACCAGAAATGCTAGGAAAAGTAGCATCTGTGACCCTAGGGGAGCTAAATTATTGGCTATAATGAATCCCCGTCATGTACTCAATAGCCAATGGTAAAACACTGCTGCACAATCATTTATCTTACGGTGAGCCTCATAATTAAGGTCACTTTTCGGGCATAATTTTACTTCCTAATAACTATTTTTAACCTCCATTCAGTACTGAAAAACATTATGCCCAATAAATCACTAAAACTGAATAACTACTTCGGACAGAAACTGCTTGGTGATTGAGATATTCTGGTTATGCTCTTTTAATCAGATAGTTTAGAAATATTGAATTGTAAACTGAAAGCAGTGTGTTTACTTCCTACCCATGGGGAAAATGATGCTTTTCCTTCCTTTAATTTCTGCATTGCTGTTCTAAGGATGGTCTATAATTCAAATCATACAAAGTATCTAAGAGCATGGTTAATCAAACGCTTTCCCACCATTACAAGAACTTTGTGAAGTGACGTGCCATAGTAGATCGTTTAAAATCCCAAAGGTGCTAAATGACGAGATTGAACTAAAAGCATATGAACGTGCCTTCATCGAAAATACACCATGCAACTAGAATCTGAGACTCATATAAGTTCATATAATACATTTCGATTCCTCCGCATGTATTTTTCATTTATATTTGAAATCAATACTAATTTTTCGTTTTTGTGAAACGCGTTTAGCCAACTAAGAACATCATCAGGTACAAATATGTTCAAGGAATACCTAAATTTGTACCTGAGGAATTGAGAGAGTATATAATAAATAATCTCAGAATATGTTTGTATGTACCAGATGATACCATAGGTCGGTGAAACTCGTACATGTAAGAAATATTTGCACTTAGTTCATTTGTTTTTATATTAGTTTATGAATATTAAGAACGTCTATGAAATGAAGCCTCATGCAGTAAAGTTCATATTTTTTATATTTTTTTAGCTCTTTTCATCTCAACATAGCATCTCCACGTGGTTGTTTCCTCATAACGAGGTTGTTTCCTGACGACGACGTTGTATCCTGAAGATGCTTAAGTGTAGCGAAACAAGTTGAAACAATAAAAAACATATTCAGTATATTCACTAGGTATATACTTGGCCTTCTCTAGATTATACAATATAATTCCGCAAAGTCTCTGTCTCAGCCATTGCTAACAATTAGGAACTGCTTCATTCAGAATGATCATCGACGTTATCCCCAAAACTAACGCGCATTCCACTTTTAAACCATCACATTAAGGTGAGCGTGAAACTCCTTTCATTATGCGTGCTAAAATCACAGCTGCCGTGATACTGCCCGCGTACAAGGTGGTCATGTCACGGCCGTCGGCGACAGACACCGGATGTGAGACGCTGCCTAATACGTACCTACATGACGACTCGCTCGCTCTCCGCCGAGTCGTCTTAGTAAGAGGGAATCGCGCGGGTCTCGAGCCAAAAACCGCACGTTCTCGCCTCTGACGACGAAAGAAATCAAAAAGCTCACAAACCACACTCCTAACTACATTCCGCGCATCACAAAACCCTGCTCCCCTAACTGGCAAAAAAATGTCTATAAAATTGAAATATTGTTTGTTTGAACGCTATAAACTTCCACACCCCTTCAAGGATCCAAACAACATTTGTCACACGTGCTCCTCAGGACCTAGATAGATTAATATGCTATATTAGAAATGCCCAAAGGCCCCAGGGGCCTATTTAACCAACTTTTACTTCTATAAGAAACACATCAGGTTCGGTAGAGAGGTTTATTTTTATGTTTTTTTTTAATTACTAGCACTCAGGATATATACTTGAAATTTTTAGTATCGGATGACTAAATTTAAAATTTAAAAGTTTTTAATGATTGATTCGATATCCCTATTTGTTATAAATTGGCGCAAAACTTTGGTTTTTTCCTCTAAAATCTTCAATTTTTGCAAAATTTCAACAATAGTCACTTTTTTTCTTAAAATCAGTAGCGTAGGCTTTAAACGGGAGCTCATGTCCGAGGCATTAACGGCTTAGGTTTTCTGATCGATGTAACACTATTACAGCGAGATTTTATTCTGGATATTTATTCACCTCAACCTCTGCACGAGTAGTTAATAGTACGGCTACGTAAGTAGTACGAAAATTCATTTACAGTGCCACATTGGGTAGATTCTTTTAATCCAGCGAAACGATAACATTTACTTCTTACTCCTGTTGAATTTCAAAGAATGGATATATCTTCTGGTATTAAATAAAAAATTAAAAAATATTAATAAATAAAAATCTTACCTTCCCTAAAACTCTCTCTCTCCCCCGACACGACGCAGGCGTCCAAAAAGCGTGGGCGCCCTCTGGCAAAGAAGGAAAGGAGGCGACGGCAAAGGTGGACGGAGGGGGGTGCGGAGAGTTGGGGGAATTGGAGGAGAGAGAGAGAACACGCCGGTTGGGTGAGGGTAGCCGTTAAAATAGAGCGTGGGAAGGAGGAATGGGTGGGGGGGTTGGGGTGAGTCCCGACACGTCACGAGACGTCACTGCACCCGTGCGGACGTGTGACGTTTTGGGCCGTGTTTGTAGCCGGCACGTCTATATATGTGGATGGAAACGGGGGACGGCAGCGTGGCGTGATGCCTATGCCCTCAGGGGGGCGAACGCTCTCTTGTTCATCGGGTTGGGGAGGGGAAGCGGCACTGCCGCGTGGGCCGACCGCGCTGGTGTGGGCGCCCCTTGAGCCCCCTCTCACCCTTCCCCCCTCCCCGTTGCCAGACAGTTTTGGCGCGTGGGCAAGTCTTGTTTTCCGCGGGATCTTGGAAGGAAACACACCCGTAGGATCCCTGCCGGGGTTTGAAGGGAGGGAGTAAAAAAAGGTAGGGAAGAGGAGCGAGAGGGGGAGAGAACTTATTTGTGTTTGTGCAAGCATTTCTTTTCGACGACGTGTTCGCGTGTTGCGACCTGCTTACAGGGTGGGGTAAGAGAAGTAGAGTAGGCGCGGGAGGGTGGCAGGGGGGTGGATTGTTGCACGTAAGGAGTGAGAGGAGAACACGTGGGGGTAATGGTGTTCTCCTGAGATGATAGAAGTGAGACAGGCATATGATGATGATGCATAGGGAAAAAGAGGATACGTAGGTACTCGAGTGGTTAATACAGTCGAGATGTTTCTTATCGACAGGTCGCACTCGTTTTTTATGGTGGCCGACCACTTCCCCCCCTACTTTGCTTGTTTTGCCGTCGCCATTCATTTTTTTTTAATTTTCTTTATTTTTGTTTTGGTGACAAAGAGGTCAAAGCACCCGGCTCAAGGTTACGAGTTCGAATCCCTGAGGACGACGTGAGCTGAAAGAGAACTTTTTCGCGACGTTTATCGAGCGCTGGTACGCTCATGGCGAAAATTATTTCACGCCATCGTAAAACAAGTGTGGATCGGATAAATTACCCGGTATGCGTGTGTGTTTCCACGGCCTCTACCTCGTAGCGTGGCATGGGATGGCGTTGTGGACACAGATCGCCGCGCTTGATACGTGGGGGGATCGTGGCTTGTATCGCCCGATCTAACTTAGAAGGAGATGCCATTCAATGCAAAAGACCGCATGCGACAATAAATATTTACAATAGCATCCCCACAACATTATAGGCCCTGACATGGGATTAAAGGAATTCAACGATTGTTTTATGAAAAACTACGATCGTGAAAGCGTCCGAAAATTCATCAGATCTTACATTCAATACGATTATTCCCTCCCACAACAAAACTTGATTCTCCGTAGCTAAATGGACGCTTTTTTCAATGATTCGTATATTTTCGTAATGTTCTAGAAGGTGTAATAAAAAATGAAGTTAGGGAATAAAAAGTAGATTTATCATAGTTACATCGCGAATTAGCGTGGGAAAAGCTGACATGTAATAGGCATCGACAAATAATGAAACTCAATGTTGGAAGAAAACGCTCAGGCATCATATTATGCATAATAATTTATTTACCTACAGATAGACACACGAAAACGTATGACAAAACCTTCAAAATGGCCGGTATCATGTGGAAGAATATGTTCAATATTTTTACAGGAACATAGATTCATTTGAATCTTTTATTCATTTATTCGAATAATGAATCAGAAAACAATGAAGCAAAGAAAAAGCCTCAAAGGGAACACATAATAGTCAACAGATAATGAAATATTATCTGATGAAAATTTGATTTGAATTTCATTTTCAAGACTGCGTTACAAACATGGCCTAGTCACTATGGCACAAGTAAAATATCGTAGATTGGCAGAAGAAAATCTGTGAAGCATTTAATCATTACATTTTGAAATTTAAGCCGCGCTTCACCAAAAAACATCGAATAAAAGCTATCGTCACATTTTTCATGTCCCCTTATTAAATTTTGACTTGAGTTGTGACCGCGAGACGATTTTCTACGGATGGTTTATTTATGGGGGGAATATTCTCATCCTCCGTTCCATCTATATCCATCAGTAGCATAAAACCATCAAAGAACCGACAGGCAGACGGATGAAGATGACCTCGACACGAATCAGTTTACATAATTTTTCTCGCTCCTGTCAGTAAATAACACCTAAATTTAGAGTGAAGGGAAAAAACGTTCATCCCCAACTGGTTACTGATGCCGTGAATCACTTCCAACAACGACCGGCGTTCGCGGACTTCGGGGAAACGAATCGGTGGAATGGGTAGCCTGTGTGACTCGAGGCGAGATTGGGTCTTGAGGCCTAATGCTCATGAAGGAGAACCCTCGGAGAGAGGAGTTTGAGAGTGAGGAAGAGAGAATCTTAAGGGGAGAGCTATAGGAAGCGGCGGGAATGGAAGACCAAGAACCACGACCTTATAAACGGTGATAATTTGTATACATGAATAACTATTTAGGTAAAGCCCCTTCGGGGATGCTTCCACATTATTCAAAGACGCCGGGAAAATGAGTCTATGCCTTCCCCCACCCCCCCACGGACCGACTGCTTAAAAAACAAAACGGGTAAATTGCCCCATTAAAATCACGTATAAGGCTATGAAACCGAGTCTCTCATAAGAGTTGCGGTTATCCCCATGGCGCCGGAGAAATACTTATTCTTCGACACGACAAACAAAAGGTAAACGCTTACACGCGCGTAAAAACACGGCGTGCCTAAAAAAGGAGCAACCCGACGGAAAAGAGCAAATAACCTCAAGCTCAGCGGAGAGAGCAAGAGGGATGGAAACGTGTAAAATGATGAGTCGGACATTGAATTGAAAGGCGGGGCTAAGTTTTTGACAGGCGTGTCTGTGTGTGACTACGACCGTGTCTGCGTGTATGCAAATTCGGGTGAAAAACGAGGCAAATAGAATTTTTATTATGGATCTCGGATCCCATAGGTTATAATGTGATAGCCACTATTTTTTCGAGTCACTTTCATCTCCAGCCTTCCCGCCGAGGTTAAATTTTTCCCAGCAGCGGCGCTAAATTGATAGCGTTATTTTCAATAACAGCAAATTTCTTAGATCTGATAAGGGAGAGTAGAAAACAATCGATTGTTATCCGAAGTGCTCGTGAAAAATGCTAAATGCTTATTCGTAACATGTACAACAATGAGAATACACGAATACCTTCAATTGCCACAGGAATACATTTGCAGTTTATGGGCGAAAGGTCGACAAGCAAAATATAAATGACGGATTTCCAAAGATAACCTTAAAAGACAGTAAATACAAATGATAATATTATTGCATTAAAAATCTACTGGCAATGCAATTACCATCAATAAAATTCCTAAGGAGCAAATATTTCACCTGTTTAAGCGAGTATGGAACACATTAAATTACAATGAGCAAACAAACCATCACATAACGCATGATCAAAAAATGAATTTCCTTTCAATTTCCTGTTATGAGGATTATTTCAATAAATTGGTACGCGCATTGAAAAATCACAAGTTAAGATGCATACAAAACATTTGACGTATGATAAAATAACATTAGATTTATAGGAAGCCATTAAATTATGCTGGGTTATCAAAGGCTTCGTACAATAGAGCCAATTGATAAGCATAAGAGGAATTATATAGATCAAAAGAAAAATATATATTAGGTTTTGGAAAGATGAATTATAAAGAAGTTATCAGCGAAACATACACGAAGTGACGACGCTAAACGTTATTCCAGAGAGAATACCCTTCATTAAACTTACTTTATCCCTTAAATATTTAATTAATTAACAATATTTCAGGTTATCGGATTGTTGTGAAGGCTATAGTACTGGCTTCGGGTAAATGTGGGCTTCGGTAGTCCGTGAACTTATTACTGTAAAGGTGTTATTATTTCCTCCAAGTTCACGACCTTTTTCATAGTAATTCTCAATTGTAGCTCCATTCGTTCGGAGCCTTCTAATTTGACATTACACCATTGACCCCATGGTGACTTAAGTAAAAATTAGGCAAACGCCCGCACCAGGTTCCTCTCTTCCCTTCTATCTCTCTCGAATAATCTTTGCCCTTAACTACTAAATTACTGGCCCTCAATGGCGCAGATGATCTCAGTTGTCGCTCGCCTTCCCAAATGGTCAACGAAGGTTTCTTCCACTTTTCCAAAACCACAGGTTTCAGAGTCATACACTATCACGCCATATTCGAATTAAGTTGGCTTTCCTTGCACTTAATGGCGTTGATTTAGAGGCTCTTGTAAGGACACTCCTATGGATACGCGATTCTCGTTTCAAATAACATCTTGATGCACTTCTTCCCCAGAATGTAACATGAACACATTCCTCTGTCCTCCTCTACTTATTTGTTTGAATTCTGCCTTCTAAGCGATCCGTTTTTTAAAGTTATCGTAAAATATCTGTGACCAGTACCTTGATTCCTGAATATCTTCAGCATTCTCATTTACAAAAGTAGCAAACAGCAGCAATTGGCAAGAAACTATTAATGCAATCAATATTTTATAATGATTGTGGATCAGAAGTATTAAGAACAAACAAGGCTGCCTTCTAAAGGCTCTCACATTAACAAAAATAACTGTTTCTGGCTCAACCTGATGGAATTTCATGATGTAACACCAAGATATAACTTCGTATTTTCCACAGGTTTATTTATCCACAACCGTGTTTCGTTCAAGAGTCGACATGATCAGGGAAATATTTACTGGGTGTTTTGTTTTGAACATCAAGCGTTATGTTAAGGGAGAGGGGAAGGTCGATAAGGTGATTATCTGAAATGGGAAAAGGGAAAGGGAGTAATTTCGGGAGGAAGGGGCGGGATCCTCACTGGCCATCCGAACGATCTGTAAAAATTTTCCTGGTGATGTCGACTATTCGACAAAACCTGGTTGAAGATAACTGGATCTGCGGAAGTTTACAAAGTTTTTTCTTGGGGTTACTTCTTAAATTTACTTCTGAACAATCAGCTGAAACTAAAATCGTACATTGCCGCTGGTATCCAAACACTAAGTCCTGAGCTCTAGCTGTGCCTCGTAAGGAGCGACACAAATGTATCATGGTTGCTCGGTATTTTATTTTAATTTTACGGTAAAATTGAATCGATTTCCTCAACACAAAAACGTTTAACTTTTAGGATGAACGCCGAGTAGAGACTAGAGACAAAATAGAAATAAAGGCTGGCGAAACATTCGTTTCCAACATATTCAATAACAATATTTCATTTAAATAAACTCAATTAATTCAGGCTTCACTTCTTGGAAGTAGACGTACTTTTCCACACAAATTTCATTGGAACGACAAGTTTCACCGGGAAACGACGATGCCTGATCACCGCATCTTACGATGTTGTATCACGGTGAGATGCGTCGTGCCTATTAAATTTCCGTGGTAAAGTACGTTTTGCATTTAAATTATGTGAAAATATTTCATTTGTAGAAAATTTCATTTCCCTCATCCAAGGGAAATGTGTTAGAGCTACCTACGCGTAAAAAACATATCTTGCACGCATCTTGCGCATATTTCTGAGGTCATTTTCTTTTTAAGTCTCCAAAGTTGAAAGATTCATTTCAATCCTTCACCAGATGTCTTAAGCAAGATAGAGGAGATAGATGGACCATTCCGCTCAAACATTGCTTTTCGCGGGTTTCCAAACAACTTCCGTCCGATCATGCGCATTCGCCGAGAGACACCGCGAGAGGACAGTGCAAAAATCACCACGGATTTCGCACTGCCTCCGTTAGATGTCGGTGGCGTGCACAAAGGAAAAACCTTGACACACACGACGACCCTTACGCTCCAAGGTGACGAAAGACTTCTCCCGCCCCTCCTCCTTGAAGCCTGCACCTGTGGATGCTAGTCGGTGGCGCCGCTGGCCCCATCCCATTCAATCCAACACTAAAGCGGAGCGGTGGTAAGAGGAACTAAGTAAGATGAGGACGCGGATACTGACGAGGAAGGAGGAAGGGTAGGCTGAGAAGGGGTATGGGAGTCAGGGATCAAAAAGGGGACCCTTGCAGGTAGATAGGGCCAGATGGGAGGGGGTACAGGGGTGGGTGATGTAGACCCACAGTAGGAGGGGGTGGGGAATTCGGATGGCATGGGGTGGGGGGTTATAACGCTGGTGCTGAATGAACGAATGACGTCACAGGATCCTCCGAAACGTGGTGGGGAGGGAGGGAGGGAGAAGTGGGAGCCAGGTTCAGGGGGAGTTCAGCTGGTGGGACCCGTGCATCCGAGAGAGAGAGAGAGGGGGAGAACGGGATATGAAGGCAGGCCCTAGGCCAGAGATGAATGAAACTTTGGAATATTGAGATAGGTGAAGCTCCGTTTGGGGTGGGGTCAGCTCTGGAATTCGATTTTCGACGCCATTAGAGGGGTCTGGGGGTGAGCGGTTCACTTCGTGAGATGAGAGAATCCTGGAGCTCTTCTCCGTTCACCGAAAAGCGTGGCGGGCACATGGCGAGTGAGCGTCGGTCCAGCACCACGCCGCGCCAAACCGAAAGAAGGAATGGAATCAAGCGATTGGGAACAAAATCTTGGTCATGGAAAAATCACATGTGTCAGTTTAGGTGGGTGTGTCGACGTCTTGGGTCATCTGCAAATTCACATCCGTGAGAGGCAGTTGTTATGAAAAATGCATCGGAAACATTCTCAATAACCCCCGAAATTGATAAGTCCTGCATGGGATCACGGGTACCAATCAACTGGAAAAATACCCGAATCATGGAAGGTATACCCGAAAACGGTGATATGTATACTTCGCTCTCACTGAATTTTACAGCAAAAAAAGAATGTTGTCAACTTTTTCACGCCTGATGACCAAACTTGCAATATTTAATTGGCATACTCTATCGTCACGCATAGACCTTTTAATTGCTTTTACCAATAATTTACGTGCGAATTGCACGACCAATGAGGCGTTTAGTCGAAAATTTATTTTACTAATTTCATTTTTCATGTCATTCATATGTCCAGGATGAATAATCATCTAAGTCTAAAACTAAGACTGTCTGTTCCACCGCTGTGAAACATGATTATTGAAACACTTAGTAAAATACACTAGTATTTCAAGCAGTCATAATTATTTACATGCCTGGATATACTGTTATATGTTGATGTTTCACTAGATTTTTTATGTATGTGCGATAAAATTGATGTATACTATCCAGGTGTGCATATAAAGAATTAAGTCAAAGCAGACTTTACATTTAAAAAAATCAATTTCCTGGGCAATAGCCATGGACGGCGTTACTCGCTAAACAGATGATTCACCGCCAGTCATTCTTCCAACTACGGCTTTCTACTCCTTCATTATTTATCAAAAAACGAGGGTCTTTTTCCCGTCACACATCATCCCACGCGCGATTGCCAAATGAAGGCACGGGCTGGGAGCCGTACATATTCCCCGGCTTCGCAGTGGAAACTTTGAGTCCCGGGCAGAAGTAAAACACATCCAGCTCCCAATCTAATCCTATCTCGTTGTGTCACACACGCGTGTTAAGGTGATCGGGGAGATTTTTGTTTATGCACAGATTTGCGTAGAAATTTACAAGCGTCATCGTATCCGTGATATATATATATATATATACATATATATATATATATATATAGATAAAAGTTAAAACATTCCGTCATATCGGTTTTTTTTTGGAAATTCAGTGCTATTTTAACACGTTTCCTTATGGCACATGTTTCGTGACACATATTTCGTAATAACTCGTTTAAATATCTACAGGTTTCTTTTCGAAACGCGAAATAATACGTTTCATATTATTATAAATGGCTGCTAACAAATATCAAGGTGTCACGTATACGGTACCGAGTACAATATACGAAAACAACATATTTCAACATAATTTCGTCTAAATTTCGAATATCGCGTGGAAAACTTGTCATAGCATGCTTTAATTAAGGAAAACATTTCACAATATATAATTCTTGTATCATCTGCCCGTATGGTGAGTTCCAACGCATACAAAGATGCACTTACGTGAAATGTTATCCTAGAATTTTTTCCCACCTGCTTGAAAAATTATTAAAATGTGAACTCACTGACCCAAGATTACCACTCCAGCCAACTTAATACACACACACACACGCACGCGAAGAAGAGCAGGAGCACATTCACGCGCGCAAGCAAGCACGCAAGAGAGCAAAGGCAAAAGCTTCTCCTCCTCACCCTCTCGATAACATCCCGACACCCCTCAGCGATCCGCTCGCCTTCTCAATTGGCATCGCCGATATTTGTGAATGAACCGTTGCTAGGGCCGGAGTGTTCGGCGTGGTTAGGGAGACGGGAGGGGGTGGAAGAGAAAAGGGGGAGTGTATCAGGGGTAGGGGTGTTGGGGAAGGTTTGTCGGGGTGGGGTGGGCAACAGAAAGAAGGGGAGGAGGTATTCCAACTCAAAGGGGAGAGGTAGATAGAGAGAGAGAGGAAGGGAGAACACACAGGGAACTATGTTAGGGAATAGGGGAGAGAGATCGGGATGTTGGCTTGAAAGAGAGAGAGGTAGGGGTTGACGCAAAGTTCATGGGAAAAGGGGAACGGGAGAAACGTAAGGGTTTTGCAAAGATGGAGGAAGCCTTGAGCGCTGCGCAGTCGAGGAGAGATTCGCGACGGGATCTGCGCAGACTAAAAGTGCGACACGGCCGTCCTCCTCCATACGACCCCCACCCACCTTCACCCTACGAGAATCAAACTTGCCCACTCCCCCAACCTCCCGATCCACGCGATGGGCGGGGAAGGATCGCACATACACAGCGGTGGCGGCGTGGGGTCCACAGGCGTTTTAACCCACCCCGTGGGATGAGGTAGGTCACCCGGTCCCCCCCCCTCTCCCCATTTCCTCCTAATGCGGGGACGGAGGCGGCGGGCGGGGGTGTTCGGGCGATTCCGCGAGCGAATTCCGAGAAGTGACTCTTCGTGGAAAACTGTGCCGCAGGTCGTAGCGGGGCGGTGGAACGCCCTCTTTTGCACGGAAAAAAATGAACGGCGTGGGACCGCAATGAGGCTCAAACCGCCGAGGGTATATATGTACCTTTTTATACGTCGGAGGTAACGCCATCAAGTATCTTGCAGAGGTTATTAATCTTCCATTCCCCTACCCTCCTCCAAGTTTGGAATCAATACTGTCGCAAAATATTATCTTTTCAGCCTGGGCTATTAAGCCGTCTGGGGGACGACGTACTACGGTGTGAATGTCACCACGATGAGAGCTCCTCAAAGCGACGCTGAGAGGAAGTGCATGAAATAACACGCATGGATGGATTCAAGCTTCAACCTATATACCTATCTATAGTAATTTATCTAATCATTCTCCATAACCACTGAAGAATCTCCATAGACCTTTGACACCGGAGTATTTAAAGAAAAAAGGACGAACACGCGCAACTATGCCCTGAATGTTGGAAAATCTACCCAGGCGAGACTCGAAGTCGCGACTCCAGGGTTAGCAAGCGAGGACTCTACCCCGCTGCCACCGGGGTGTCAAAAAACGTTTCCATGCCGGGAATCAGCCCGGAGCTTCTGAGTGAAAGCCATATATCCTCATCACTACACCACACGGTAAAGGGAGTTCATAATTGACCGGGTTTTTACATTGATATTGCACACCCCATGATTAATGAACGGCGTATAGGCCCACTGGTCTAAACTTACGGCTATTAAGTGGAAGTCTCGCGTCCAATTTCGGGTGAGGACTTACACGGGCACGTCCCGCTAAACTTAAGCTGTGTAATTTTTTGGGTTGCAGACAAGTTTCTTGGAAATCACACTCGCACAGGGACAGGATCAGGGCCACTTGCCTGGTGCGTCAATATCACATGCAGGTGGATCTAATGATTAATGAGCTCTCCTCTCTCAGTTCAAAAGGATCTCCTGGGGGACCAGTAGTATACGCCGTGATAATGATGTTATGTGAAAATAACGACGTTATCGCATGCTTTCGAAGATCCAGTATTATTGAGTAGTCACATCCTGTCCGATGGTGATAATTATTGTGAGAAAAATATTATTTGGCGGTGTAGTTTTCAATACTTCAACGAAAGTTAGCGTCAATCTCTTGTTTTCGCATGTGTAAATTATCACGTTTTAAAAAGTGATCCCTGGTTGAAGAATGTGGCTGATTAATGACTAAGGGATGCAAATAATGGCGAAAAATATAGAATGAATTTAATAGAAATTAATAAACCCCTCAACACTAAGAACGATAGTTCAACTTTAATTTTTATTAACAGCCATAATGAGAGGGCTAATCGACGTGTGACCTTAAACCTCACGACCTTTCGATACAGTGCTACTCCCGAAGAGGACACCTTAAATATTGCCATTTCGCCTGTAGAGTAATGAAATGTCGCACCTTTCCGACTAAAAGACGATCGTAATGATCGTGTAGAAAGATAATGAATGAAATATTCAGTCGAAAGTACAACTTGAGGTAGACGTTCGTTGGAGAGGAGGCAGGTAATGTCGTTTCCACGCGAACCCTCGGCGGTCTTAAGTGTTCATAGAGGGCGCGGAGCGAGGCAATATCGCCGAAACGACGCTGCCCCTGAGATTCGACGCGTCCTTGAACTCGACACTGGGGCTGAGCGCAGTGTTTCAGGCACGTGGTCTCTCCCCCTCACTTGCCTCGTGGCAATCCTGGAGCGCTACCCCGCTTCTCGTCGTCCACACCCTTTGCTTGGACTCTTCCGATCATCAACTCTCGATTGCTTCCTGCACCCTGCCCTTCTTTTAGCCTTCTTCCCTGCGATACATATAGTCGAACAACTAAGCGTGCATTTATTACCGGTATTAAATTGGTAATTACATCGAGAAAGTTTTTAATTATGGGGATACAACAACAAATAGCATTGTTCTGGGGTTTAACCCAGGAGTCTTTAAACTAACATCCCAATTTCTAAGACATCACCTCACTTTCCTTCCTATAAATGGCTCGCCATTAGCTCACCCTTAAATTTCTCATTCCCTCAACCTCTTCTTGTTTCGTCCAAAATTCCTATTCTCTTCCTTCCCCTTCCACGCTTCCCCAGTGTTATCCCCTCTATCAACCTCTTCAGTATGCCCTCAACTCTCAAAACGTCCTCCATCCATCCCTTCTGCCTTCTCTGAACCTTCGTTACTAACTTCCTTTCCTATAACATCACATCCAATACCTCCTCTTTCGTACTCCTCGCCACCCAGCTGCCCCTTTTATTCTTCTATAAGCCCACATTTCAAATGCTTAGTCTACTTCTATCTTCTCATTGCTATGATCAAGTTTCCGACCCATACTGGGCCATGATCCTCAAAGAAATAAAATACGCATGTTTTTCGCCACCACGATTGAATAATTATGCTAAATATAGCTTTATTTACAAGGGGCTTATAAGGGTCCTAAGCATGATAATCCTTAAACGTCAATTCAAAAAAATCAGATTGAAAGTCTACGGGCTAACCTAAAGTTAAACTATACCTCCAGCAGCAAAAACGTAATCACAAATGAATGCCATGAGGTATTTTAGTCCATAATTTGACACCTTTGCGCGCTAAAACTATAAGTCATTAATGAATTCCCTACTCTCCGACAAATATCATTATTTAAAGGCATAGGTCTACTTTGAAGAAAGAACACGACTGAGAGGAGAATAGAAAAGGTGACAGGAGAAATGAATTAATCAAATATTTCCTTGAATTTTGAACGACAAAGTATGACGAAAAAAATATAACAGCGACAAAGAAAAAGCAAAATGGGATTTACCGTTAAAAGGAGGCGATAAACCGAGAAACGATTAGAAAAAAAATCCTTTCAGTTCTTTCTAAATTACGTTTTTGTTCGAGCTTTCAATAGAAGGAGTGTTTGCTATCAGAAAAAATAAAAAACCACAAAACCTCAACAGCAAGCAAACTCCATTTTATTTAAGAAAATACTGATTTAACCCCACTTCTTGGCAAAAGATTTAGACGCTGCTGGACAAGAGTCCAAACGTGCAAAGGTTAAATACTAACTGCACAAAATATGTTCCCAGAATTTTGACCCAACACGTACAAGTTTAAACAATACACAGACGCGTGTGCTATTATTCTCGTTGTCTTCAAGAACAGAGTGAGGGATCGAAATGCTGAGGGCCGGACCTCTAGACTCTGTCTATAGTTTTATTACGCGTTCAATGCTTAATAAGCTAGAGGGCTTCATTACCGAGGCTTTTTAGTGGGCCTTTTTCTGGACGGAACCGCTGCTCCCGACAAACGTCTACCTTAATTTCACTTATTCTACCACATCCTCCAACGCACACCCTAGTCCCTTGCTCGTCACCACCACCAGGCGTATTCCCTTAAAAGAGCCTTCCTCCGCTCCCTTCAGAGATTAACTTCTCCCTCAATCAACTAATCCTCACTCTGCCAATTACAACGCCGTTCTTCCTCCTTCCATCCTCTTCACAATTACACTCACCTCACCTCTGACTCCACAGCCAACTATGCGCATTCCGCTCATTCCTGATTTCGGAATTCCGAGGGTTTAAGTTTTTCTTTAACGTTATCTAACGGTTAAGGTACGTATACATGTAAGTGAGTGAAAATCCTCCGCATTGTGACATGTGCTGGAACCTATCTACCAACAATATTTCTTTCTTTGATCACAGCATACATCCTACCCCTCTCCATTCCGTCCATAAAACGTATTCTCTTCCTTCTCCATCCCCGTTTACCCAACATCCTCCACGGACTCAAGCTACCCCTCGCCCCTCATTACCTCTTCCAACCACCTACTCTGCCTCCTCCTAATCACATCCAGAAGTTTCCTTTCCTCCACCCCACAATACCGAGTACTTCCTCGTTTCCCTTCCTTTCCGTCCACCACACCTTATCCATCCTCCTCCACACCCACAGCTCGAACGTCTGCAGCCGATTTTCGTCTTCCATTCTGAGATTGGAAAGCGGATTATTTGCTAGCATGCATATGAGAGATAGGGATAGCAGACGTTTTCCAAGACTATTCCCGTTCTCTTTTTTCCTCGTTAACTGAATAAATAGGAGAGAAATAAAATATAAATTGACTTAGGAAATTGCCAGAGGAAAAAGATTTCCCGTACCGAGAGTAGAATCGCAAACCTTTGACCTTCACGGTCTATACGCAGATTACTGCGCTACCCTCGGTTAAAAATTCTAAGGGTAACTTTTGAAGAATATGGAGCAACTAGCTATGCACTGCTGCCCTGAAATCTTAAATGGCTTGGCGATTTAGTTTAATAGATAATGCATTGGTCGTTGCATTCTTAGTAATCTATTAACGGGAATATTTCCGTTATTATAATGATCTTTCTTGCATCCCATGTTAAATAACTAGCATGAGCAGCCTGTAAGGTCAAGATTTTTATGAAGAGAATATGGCATTCTTCGATACAAAATTAATTTTCCTGGCTATAAAATAAGCAAAGTGTAACCCCGCGATGGAAATTTGGTGAAATTAAATAAATATTCAACACACTATAGATATTTAACTAAACTTAATATTTCACTTGTATAAACTATTGACATAAAACAATTACTAGGATTAAAGAGCATCTATCTAATTCAGCTTGAAAAGGAGTAAACTCAGTAAAATCTTTCAGCATTTTAGGTAATCAAAAAACATTTTAATTAATTACCTAAATAATAAAAATAAAATAAAAATGACTGATCTAAATTTCCAGTTAAATTGCTAAAATTAACAAGCAAATTAGTTCAATAGTGTACAATTAGTTTTACTGCTACACGCGAACGAGTACATAAAGAGGCGAGCATACTTTTAGTATTTACCGGGATTTCCTAGTGTACTCTTGAATCGCTTCGAAATGCACGTTTATTACATATCAACGATAGAAATAAAAAAATATCCGCAACGTGCGTAAGAGTGATGCCAAACGAAGCAAAGGTTTATTTTCACTTTCACCAACTGTGGTCTTGCCACAAAGAAGATAAGTTAACAGCGTCGACATAGATCAAGCGTAGTTTAATCAGCCACCACTGCAGATCTACTTCGCCGAAACAAACCGCAGTGGAGACATTAATTGAGCAATAAAAGCAGTGTGTTAGCATAAATAACTTATGTGCTATTCGTGACCGTTGCTGCGAATCTAAATTCATTGAAAAATACTGCCAGAGAGGCTCTAGACTAACGATTATATGCACTGCGAGTAAAAACTTCACGAATGATTGCCGCTAAATATTTTATCAGCTGGCTAATTGCTTCATTTTTAAATTGACCTGAAGACAATTTATCGAGGTCAAACATTAAAACTAAACATTTACGCAGTAACTTCATTTTTGAAGGATTTATAATGAATATTGAAAAAAGAATATCGTGGTGCTACGACATATACAAGAGAGAGATAGTTGAAAGTTGGATGATTATTCTGATTTCAAGAATTAACTTCTCTTTATTTATTTGAGCAATTACAACATTAATGCATTACCAGCCGTCATTTGATTAAGCTATATTATATTTATTTTTTGCCATTATAAAAAGGATATGTTTATGGTTTATAAAAGAGAGTTGAATAGGAACGGAAATTGCTCTCCCAGACCAAAAGAAAAGTGTAGCCAAACCTTTTGTCGGATAAAAATATCAATGAAGCAACTGGAGCGATTTGTTACATCGTAACACGGTACACAGGTTAAAATTCCATTCTCTCTCACTCTGCAAGGAGATATATCACCGAAAGGAATGCCATCGATAATTGCCGTTATTCACGTAACGCACATTATTTCACACTACCAGTTCTCGGAAAGATTTTATGGCCCAGAACGTTGGCATCTGAATACAAATTAAGAGGTCAATAAATATTCCAATAAAAATTTAATTAGTTTCTTGTAGAATGACGATTTCTTCCGCAAAATTATTCCACAAGGGACGTTATTCTTTTCTTAATTGGCTGCGTTGCAGTAAAACGCGTGAGTCCAAACGAGTTTTTAACATTGGGATAGGACGAGAAATTCTTCGAAACAAACGAACAAATCACTCATTTATTTTTAATTTGACTGGGCGGGTTCTCAGAACCAAGAATATTGGGAATCAAAACAAAGAAATTCTACGATTTTATTCAATTTAGACACAACGAATTTCAAAAGAAACATTACCAATTATATTCATGCATCAATGAAATAAAGCGATTCCAGTGAATACAATGCTTTTAACTCCGAAAAAAACTATGGGTGTCGTAGGTTTAGACAAACAAATAAAATATTTTACAAACTTTGAACTAACCTAAATTCATCCTGGATTCTTCTGAATAAAAACTTTATTCTCAAAAATATAAAAATCAACAAAAAATTACTTACAATTTTTCAAGTATCTTTTAAGATGCAATGATTGCCGGAAATGAAGCAGTCTGATAAATATGTAATGGGATAGGAAAAACACAATAGAAAGGAAAAAGTATTTTTGCATAATTAATAAAGCCATCGCAAGTTTTTAGGAAAAACAATTGATCCAGCTGAGGGATAGTGTGTTTATATGTAATTCCTGTCTTAAAATTATCTACCTACCGCGATTCTCCCAAATCACCCGCAATGCACGAGTTATGAGACATAGTTCAGTCAGAGCTGCTAATTCCTAAAGAGCCAAAAGTTGTCACAATTCAAAGCTCCGGTAACTAAGAAATACATAACCCAATTCAGAAATCTATAGAGGTAAGGAGAAGAAGAGGACTGTCCTATTCTTCTCTATATTTCTCTCGTTCGTGTGATAGCAACATAACGGAAAAGAGCGAAAAAACGTTCGTATTTCCAACCAGAGAATATCATTTTAAATTAAAAATAAGAGCTATTATTATCATCGGCACCTTTCATTACTACGCATATGATGTTATCATGTAAATTATATATATTGACAAAAATCGTGATTATATATCTATCAAGTTGCGTTATAACAAAAAGATCATTGGAAGCCAGTACATGAAATTTTACTTGTTTAAAAGCACTCGGTACTGAGATAAACTATATAATCGACCCACGCGTCATTTTGTGATTTTGCCATTTCGAAGTAAAAAATTCATAAATGTTTAACAGATACGAAGTTGTTCATACGGTTTGCACATAGCCTTCGATTGCTTCGTCTATCAGAGTTCCTGTTCCATGCATGTCTCTTCGCTCCGTCCGGGTTGATCGGTATGCAGCTTCTTATTTGACTTGGAACGGAACCGAAAAAAAAATAGATTTTGGAGGCTCTCACCAATTCATTATATTACACGTTTTCATTGCAATGCATTTAGGTTTATGTACAGCAATCCTTTCCCATTAATGATGATATACTAAGTAGTTTAGTCAGATATATCCACACTATAAACGTATTTTGCCACAATCCTTTACATGAGGCTGTTTTTTCTAGAAACTCTAAAGAGCAATTAATGCGTCATGGAGTTTTATAAATGGTTTTTAGGAAAGCGGTTGCTTTTAAATTAGTCAGAATGCACCCAATTAACACCCTAAGTGATTTACAATAAAATTTATTATGCCCGTAAGTTTAATTGTAAATATAATTAATTAACAGCAAATTGGTATGAAAAGAATTTTCAATGATTTTTCGATATTCAAAAATAAAGATGTCACCCACACGAGAATTTTCTCTCAAATTCATTATCCTTCACTATCCAATTAGAATAGTTTAAGTTGTTTCGCATACCAAACGCACAACAGCAGATAAAACTTTTTCGACCCCACTGCATTGAAATTAGAATCGCCTCTCCATGTTTTTTTCTGATCATTCTTTCCCCTTTAGAATGGACGTTAAGGTCGTGCGCGTGTTTGGAAAGCAAAAAGGAGCAGGGAAAATTTGTTTCCCGGCTGCAACGCAACGCACGAGGGATAATGAGGGGGAAGCATTCTTGCCTCCGATCCGTCCGGGAGAATCGTGCGAAACCAAAAACAGACCACCTGTTGTAGGAGAAATTTACGACGGAGAGCGTTGTAGGGCAGAGGGAGAGACTGAGTGGGGGTGGTTGCAGGGGGAGAGAGCCAGAGAGGTAGAGAACGAGTTCCGCCCGAAATAAGGTCAGCAAAACGAGCAGAACTGCGGTAAAGGACAACGAAAGCGGCGAGGGTGCAAAGGGGTTTGGAGGAGAGGAAAGGGGTCAGAGAACTTTTAAGACGGAAAAGCCAAACCCGTCAAACACAACTTTTCAAAAGGAACTCGCCATCCATAAATATATGTCTATTAATAAGAATAATTTAGTCATGTTGCAACCAAATGTAATATCAATTCAAAACTAAGCCACTTTCGAAGGTTAAAAAGTTATGGGAATATTGAGTTGAAAATAAAAAATAATATCCCCACTCAGGTTAAATTCCCCTTTTTTTCACGTCAATCAATTAGATAAAAAAATATTGAATATTATGATATCAATCAATATTAAGCCGGTTTCAATGGCGGCAGGGTAGAGACCTAGGATCATGCTGAGGTTGCGAATTCCAGTCCCACCTGGGTGGTTTTCCCCCCTTCCAGAGCAAGGATGTTTGCATATGTACCTAAATGAGGTAATTGTAAGAGAGGACTACTAGTAAAGACGAGATTTATTTATTATATGCATAGATACTTCACCAAATGAGACAATATCACAATTGTGCGCCATTACGCGAATAAAGTCCACTAAATATTTTAAAAGCAAAATATGATATCATGAGAATTATATTTTTATTTCAAATATTACCGCGGAGCAATATGTACGTAGCCTAAGAACCGTAGTTTAATGACACCTGGAGCAGAAGAAAGAGAGGTCGCTACCACAAGACGATGTCGCAGTTGCGCAGTGAAGTGAGAGCTGATGGAAGAAAACTGGGAACATTCACACAATTAATTTCTCGTATTTAAGTTGAGTACACGCCAAATATTTTCTCATAAACTCAAAAACATAACATTTTTGTGTATGCACCAACTGGAAACATTAATTAATGCATTTAAAAAGTACATCAAAGTGAAAAATTCACGTGTTCCTTAACAACATCTCGGTGGCTTCACATCACCCCACGGTATCGCTTCTCTACTCTACGGGTATTAGCAGCGTCGTAGCTAGGGTCATGAGCGCCCCTGGCAAGGTTTGAATTTTGCGCCCCCAAGACTTATTTTCTAGGAAGATAAACAACACAATAACTTTGAAAAGTTAATTTTATGCATACATTTAAGTATAAAATTAGTTTTTACTTACTATAATGTAGGAAGGGAAGCAATAAAATACGAGTTTGTTCATATATGCATTATAAAATCTCTTGAGAGTTTACCTTCCTGTCGCGCCGCCCGGCCGCTTTGATCGGCGTGTGCCAGACAGTGAAAGAACGGCCAATGATTTAGAGTGTTAAGGGTGCCTACCGTAATCAAGTGCAAATTTTTAAAATGTGAGTTAGCATCATGTTTTAATTTTGTTTGTCTGTGCCCCAGCGCGCTGCAGCGGTCCGTAGGCTATGGGACTGCAAAGTGCGCCCCCCTGAGGGTTGCGCCCCTGGCAGCCGTCCGCCTGGCCAGCCCCTAGCTACGACGCTGGGTATTAGTACTACGTGAAGGATCAAATCATACTAGTTCATTGCCTTCCTCATAGGAAATGAAAACGATAATTTAGTCAACTTATGAGAAACGACCCAAACTTCATAAGGCAATAGGTCCTATTGCTATTTAGCGATATATTTCCGTGACGTCATCTCATAATGACATACTTTTCCATGCCGCCAAGCGCGCGTAACTTTTAACGAGAAATATTTCAATAATACAAAAATGCGTTCCGATAAAATTGATGTCCTGCGTGCAAGAATTTGTGCTTCTAATACATCATTATCAGAAGTTATCAATCCGAAGGTCGGTGTGATACAGCTCTCCAATCCACTCTCCTCTCCGCCAACCTCTTCATTCCTACATAGTCCTTCACTTAGACGCATTTATTTTCCTGGAATATTACATTATTGGTCTTCGTAGGTAAACTTTCCCATTCATTTCTCCCTCTACTATTGTTTTCTATAGGCTATTGTGTTGCCAAATGTGAGTAAAAAGTTCGTCTCTTCTCCTCCTCAAAGATGTTATTATAATTCCTTTCCCACCAAGCCTTCGTAGAACTTCTTCGCTGGTGATTCTCTCAATCCATTTGATCGTCATCTTTCATCAATAATACCACACCTCCATATCCTTAAATGCAAAATAGTTATTTAACATAATGCACTACTATCCATTTTATCTTCATCATTCATCGATATCACAACACCTCCATATCTTTGAATAAAAATAGTTAGTTAAAATAATGAATATTTCCCATAAGCCCAGAAGACCTGGGGACATCTCCAGCACGGGGCTCTCGAGTCCATGGGTGCACCTCACGGCGATCACGTAACTTTACTCTCACTCTCCCTCCCACTCCCCTACCCCCTACTTAAAAAAAAACTCGCTTCGACCCCTCTCCACTTTGCCGCTTATTCCGAAGCATTATTCCTGTCCGCGGCCACCCCCTCCACATGTTCCCGATGAACCACTGCCTATCCTTGGACACGGGTACTTTCAGTGAGGGGCGAGGTCTAAATACAGACTGCGCTCCACCCCCTCCACCACTCTGCACACAAACTAACTCCGTTCTCCTCGCCATACCCAAAACTCTTCCTCCCTTGCGAACCCTACTCCTTCTTTGACGGTCCTTATCCACTCTTTCTCTGGAATCTAGTACGAGTCACTTTCCTCGACGAATGAGTCTTCCGACTTCTTCTTTTTCCCTGAAAAGCGTCAAGCAAAAAAGAGAATCGTACATCTGGGGACGAGAGATGTGGCATAAGTATTACTGCGGGACGCAGAGGACTTGCATAACTTGAGCCCTGAAAAGGGGTTCCGAGAAAGAAAACTGTAAGACTGAAATGAAAGTCACATCGATAACGGGATAATAATAATATTTATATCATTTGAGGACGTTTAAGTCCTTTGGAAGAGAATGAATCAGCACAGAGTAAATAGAATTACAAATTTTCTTGTTCACACACACAGCGAGAACAGCCATTCATTCCTACTAAAATACAGTAAGTACATAACTGTGAAGTCACAGGTAACTAAACAGTAAAAATGTATGAAATTATATAAAATCATTTACATTATTTTCCTTCGTGATTCTGACAAAACTTTTCGTACAATTATGACGACATAAACATTTTGAAGAGGCTAATAGTTTCTGGATTCATAATGTAATCAGAAATATCATCCCAAGCTCTAATAGCCAATTTCATCATCAGGTACAATGATTATATTGTACCTGATGATGGCTGCGTGATAGCTTTAACTCGATTTTTACGAAGTTAATAAAGTGGATAGTACAATATTAGTCATTAGTACAATTTCCTCGTCCATTGTTGAATGTTAATACCCCGATGTAAAGGCCAATGAGAGCTGTTTTAGGTGGTGAATAAATAGATAAAAATAAATCAAATAAATAAATAAAAATTAGTTATTTCAAGATGCGGTTCCACCATATATCGCCAGTTGAAGTAAATTTCTAAAGTCTTCGAGCTCCTATAGCCCTTTCCGCATTCCTTTAGTTCACAACATTCTTTTTATATAAATATTAAAATTACAATATTACAATTTATGCAAACTACGGTGAATTGGGGAGAAAGCAATTGATGAACGATTATGGAACCGATATAGGCATGTATGCGCGTAAAATGATCTATACTCAGCAAGGAGAGCCATTATCAAAACTGCACGAGCTTTTGCGACACAATAATACCAAATCATACCGAAATGAGCCCACGAGCGGTTTGCCTAGACAAAGAACTGCCCTCGGACTTCAATTCATCTTGCACTGCAATGCATCTGGAGAAAAAACGCCGAAAATGTTAACTTTTTAATTTAGTTAAGATGTGACTAAATGATTCTGTATACCCATAGTGAAGAGAAACTAAGGGCGATCAATCTCAGTGATTCTGAAGGTTTTGCAGTATTCAGGCTTATAAGAGGTTTATTCTGGGAAGGAATAAAGGAAGTCTCCCATCCTTTAAATTCACAGATAAGGCCATAACGTTAATTTATTGGGACCAGAAGCACTCTAATTCGATGCTCTTCCATGACGTTTAACCATTAAAGAAACATACTTTTTATGCACTAAAACTTCTTGGATTTAAAAATAAGAAAGCTAGCGACCTTCGCTGATGTTTTTCACGCATGTAACAGAGGTATTAATTAGGAGAGCGTTATTAATATTAACTTCAACTAACATCATGTGAATGTACTTAATGCTAATAGGTCAAATGCCGATGCACACCTATAAAACAAATCTTTTTTTATTTAAATAAAGAACTTAATACGATAGTTTAACATAAATAGTTCATATATAAAGAGCTGTAATGATCTAATTTAGAAAAAAGCACCTTAATCTATTCCACCTTTCGTATGATACACCCTAGTTTGAGTTTGTGCAAGTACATATCGTAAATGATAAAAGAATAACACATGCAATATTCCACAAAAAGAAAATTTACTTCCAACCCGGGTTTCAATGTGTATACATCTCATCTTCAGGTGATTCTTCGGATTTTATATCGTAAATAATTCTAATTACAGAGAACTAATCCAAATATATAAATTAGTGCTGTCGATTCTTTGCGAGTAAAACATAAAATACGATTCCAAACATAGGCCTGAGTTCAGGAGGTTTATCGCTCCACGGCATTACCTTCATATTTTGTCTCTTCCTTTCACTTAAATATGTAAAGTCTGATCAAGACGCCACCTACGCTAACTTAAATCTCTAAACTCTTCCTTTGAAGAATTCTTGGACACATAAATGACCATACACTCTAAATAGAATATCCGGTGTGATGATTTCATACGTTTGAAATTTTCTATATTCCCTAGCCAGAAAAATATTTTACCACAAAGCAAGGATTCGTCGTTCTCCAAATTCATCGATTTTTTTTCCAAACGATTTCTTCTTCCTTTCTAATACTACGCTAGATCTTCTAAAAAAATTACCAAAAAAATAAAATAATTGAGTTCCCTGGATGACCAGGCAATCCTATATAGGTTTAATAAAGACTTAAAGTCCTCAAAACATGATAAAATCTTGCAATAGGTGTTTAAAGAGTAAATATTATAAAATAAAACTTACATTAATAGGGTGAATTATTGAAGAGTAATTGTAACTTTTTCTCTCCAGTATTCCTTAATATCAATTCCTTATTTACAGAAAATCATCATTGGCATTCTCAATTTTCCCATCAATAAAAATTTGAAATAAGATAAATTATCGTAAACAACGCACTATTGTAATTCAGGAAGAGGGCAAATGACAAGTATATTTAGATTTGAGATTAATTCAAATTGTTAATGAAAGTCGACACGTACGTATTTACGAGATTAAGACTCTCCCTGTCAATGGTCACCTAGATGACCAAAATGTTGAGTCAAAATTACTTTACTTTCATTGGCAACTTGGATAAATCCTAGATTTAAACGCGCTAATTATTGAAGCTATAAGTTTATTTCTTGACCTTTAGATGATTGGGAGTTGGATTACAGTGATGGCTAACGTGCTGGTTTCCTTGGCGGCAGTTCAAGCACTGGCGTAGGGGAAATTTTTCTCAGATATTTCGAATTACTCCGCCCGTCAGATGTAACATTAAAACGTTGGTGTTACTGTTTATGAGTGGGCTAATGAGAGCGCCGGCCTTGCCCTTCCCTCCTTCCACCCTTACCACCTTGCCAATCTGAATACTTTTCCTATTGACCTGACGACCCAATTCGTGCGGAACTGACTCACATTTCGTGTACACGTATGCCATTTAGAATCAACGTCAATTTATCTCCACTTCAGAAAAAAATTATTTAAGTAAGATATTAAAACTCTTTTCCATGGAATGGTGGAAATAAACCTAGAGACAGCCGCAAAAACACCAATAAGAAATATAACCCTTACATGCTTGATAAATTTCACTGGTCGTTTTCCAAGAGTAATACGTTTTTGACTCCATTAAAGTACGCGACTTCTAATTCGCGGGATTCCTAAGTTTTAATGACGGCGTGAACAGAGTAAAAATTTAGTAAATTAAAATTTATTCTCCTAATATTTATGACCCTGAGACTACAATGTTCGAAATTTGACTTATATTGCTCCGGTCAATCAATTCAATACTTTTTACCGTTTTCTTTACTTGAAAATGAGCATTATAGCGGGAATATTCAATATCCTTTTCAAAAGATTTGCATGGTAGCTCTAAAAATTAATACTAATTTCCTATTTTTTACCAACATAAGTTTTCTAGTCCATATCCACATTATCCAAGATATTCTTTAACATGTCAAATATTCTACACTTATATAAAGAGGATAGTTTTATAATACACCATTTAAGGTTTTGAAAATAAATTTTGGGTAACATTATGTCGATTACTATCATTATCAATTATTATCCATTTCATTTCTTTAAGCATCACATTCATTAATACATTTGAGTATTTCCCATTTTCACCTTTGACAAACGCTATTACCTTAAGGTTGACACGGTTATTTCCTCCGTCGGCACGTATTTATTTATCATTGAACAATTAACTAGCAGGTATATGAGTCTTCAATGGCTGATAAACGCCGTCAATACGCCCTAGTACTAACAACCTAATGCAATGTATTTGTAAGGTGAATTGAAGGTTACCATTGCTCAAATAGTTCACCAATTGAAATGACATAATAAAGCTTAATAATTAAGCAACTCCACGGATGCTGAAGCCAACACTTCAGATTCTTAAGCTGACAGCAGCGCAGTTGTGATGGAATATGCGCGAACACGAACTAATAATGAGCACTAGATACGGCGTCGAGAGTAATCGCGCAGAATGCTTCCGAAAATGATAAGCCTGTGATTACCGCAGAATTCAAGTAAGATTTCACGGTTGAAACGATGAAGACGAATGGTATAGACATGCTTTCCTTGGAAGCTTCATTTACAGCAGCAGTCTTCGTTTATTTGGTCACAAAAGGACGATTGCCCGAGGAGGGCGGAGCCGTTTAATGACAACCTGTCTCCTGAAATAATTTCAACCGCCTGTTTCCTCGGCGTTCCACGATTACTCCTCCCGCTCCCATTCAACCACCTATCATCACCTCTTGCCAACTAATAATTTTCATCGCCTTCCACTCCCCTAGCATTAGCTTCTCATTTTGAATCGCCTCCCCTGTTCTTTCACCTAAACCTTCCACGCATCTTTCCCCAGCAATATAACTTCATTAGCATTATCCATAACGTTTAGATGATTATTTACCCATACGGATGTATATTCCCACTAACAAAAAATTTAAAATGTTTTTCAAGGTGTGTACGTAATGATTTCTGATTCTAAGCTCTAATTTGTGCTGTCTTTTCCATTGAGAATCTATATATTAAGTTTACGATGCGTTTTTAAACCCACAAGAAGTAAATTTGTTCTTTTGCACCAAACACATAATTGGTTAATTCTTCAGTCGATCGTGAAAGAAAAGTTGATTCTTAAACCTTCAAAAAAAGTCGTTTTTAGATCTCTTTATGATATTAAATTTAATCACTCCATTTCCCAAAAGTGACGGCTGCGATTATAAAATATTACCGGAAAATCACGAATCACCCGTCGGTCGGTACGTATAAGTGGGCTACGTGAAAGATTGCCCTTCCTCAAAACCTAGCCACTAAAGATTTTTGCAAAATGTTCTATACAGCACTTAAAACTTACTACTAATGCATTATGCGTATTTATTTCGAGATAGGTAGAGAGACGACTGGATAAAGACTAAAGATTAATTCATTTTTATTGTGCTTTTGGCGATAAACTTACTTCTCCTAACTTGTATTGCAATAGAAATGACCTAATGTTTACACAATTTATAAATCAGTCCCAAAGAGATCATAAGTACGTACTTATGACTGAAACTCATAATTTACTTCTTTGCGGAGACCGAATGAAAGAGGTAGTGATAATAAAATCCACAGCGTTGAGGAGGTATATATGTCTTTAGGACGGCATTGGATGGAATAGATAAAATTGAGAGCTAAACCTGGATTGACATGTAAGTGTCGAAACTACTTATTTGAGAGCCCTTGCTAATTACGAAACGATGATTGTATAATGGCCTCCACACTAGCTTTTTCCCGGTATTATGAGTTCACGGGAGTAAATTTTTACAGCCCTTTTAATAGGGCGGGTAAAGGAAGGACGAGTTTTTGACTAATTAATCTCGAATAAATAAAAGAAGAGGAACAAACCTCCGTCAAAGCAACTTGGATGTCTTTCTTGAAACTCCCATTCTCTTCCTTCATCTCCCTTTAATTCTACTCTTCTTCCATTTCCACTCTTCTTATCCCATTCCTCCATCTCTATCTCTCTTATGGACCCTATTTTCTTTCATTTCCTTTCCCTCTCTCTCTCTCTTCATCTCTTTATCCCTCTCCCTCTCTCCTGGCACTCCTCCCTCGCTTCCCCATCCAACCACCCCACAGCCGCCGACACCGCTGTTTGTATTTCGTGTGGTGAGATGCTAAAGGAGGGGTTGGTATCTATTCAAGCAACCACTGACTCACTAAGCGCTTCTTGGCGCGATCTGCAAGCGTCGAGTCGGTTTTTCGTGGTTCAGAAGTCAGGGGAAGGGGGTGAGGGGAGGTGGGAAGAGAGAGAGAAGATGAAGAAAAGATGGGGGATTTATAAGTAAACAACAGTGCGAAGAGAAAAGCGTTATAAAGGTGAGGGTTTGGAGAGTGGTTTGAGCCAATGGCGAGAGCTGTGTCTGAAAACAAAGGTAAGCTGGGGGAAATCTTGAAGATGAAGATTTTGCGCTTCCTAATACTTGGGACTCAGTACATGTTTTATCACAGCGACAATGCTCATCGACTCAATAATATTACTCTTTATTATTATAAACGCGATAAAAGATTCCCAAGCGAATGAAGCTACTTAAGATAACATGAAGCAGGAGGTACAAATAATGTCGGGTATTCTAGATGTTTCGATTCAGAGGAAAAGCAAGAATATACAAGAGATGTAACTTCAAAATAACAATATTATGTTCTAATGAGTGCTATTTTCTGTCGAATGACAGATAATTAGTCACACAAAATAGCGTACAAAATCAAACTAGCTAAACTCAAATGCCGGTATCAAAGTATTTCAGGGGGAAAATATCCATTTCAAGTGCTATCTTAGTTTAAAATCTATTTTTGTAACAGTTTTTGGATCTAAATAACATAATTTTGAAGTATTTGCACCCTTATTACTGTATTTCCATTAAAAAAAAGACTTCGCTTCAATAATGTATCTTTAAAAAAATCAACTGCTTGGTTTCTTCGTCTGGAAATGGGGAATGGAAAAAACGTCCTCTGAGGTGACGGAGAATTAAGTGCCTAGAGAGGTCATAATGCATTCACGAATGTGATTTTGAAAAAAAATCACGACAAACGTTCCAGCTAATTTACACGCCCCTAAAAAGAGGTAATGACTTCTTTTCTGTATGATGAAAGGGTAAGCATATAAAATGCGGCGAGAGAGTTTTCATGTCTCGGGAGCGGTGAAATAAGGGAACCCTTTCGTGGAACACCGTGTGTGACTTTAAATTCAACAATCAGCGGGAGACGATGGTGAAGAGCTCCATCAATTTGGCCCGAGAGTCGAATTTTGGATTATTTACGCGGTGCGGGCGGTTTGGGGGCCGGGGGAAGGGGACGGGCGGGGAGTGAAAAAGGTTTCGGGAAGATTTGAAGCGCTGCTCCCCGCATCTCTAACTCAGTCCCTTCCACATATCTTCTTCTAACTCCTCCCTCATTCCCCGTCTTCGCCTCTCCTTCTCCGCTGCTCTTGGCTCCATACCTCGCAACACCTTCCCCTCCCTCTTCATTTTCCCCTCAAACCCCTGGCATTCTACGACTCTGGGCAAGGGGAATGGTGTGACGTAGGCGCTAGACTCCTGGAAGACGATTAACGCTCGGCAAAGCTCGGCTAATGTCGATTCCCATATTTGGACAAGAGGAAGAATAGACTAGATCCACGGACAGCGCGTGAAAGACTGAGTTGAAAGGAGAAAAATAATGAATTTACGCGGCAGGAAAAAGTAATGTGTACGAAAAAACTTGGTAATTTCCAGACTTAATTTTAAATTTCTTACCACCGACAGTAGTTTCAGCACTTTAACACGACATTTTCAAGGTCCATGAAACCATGGCCTATTGTAATAAATTAAAAAAATAGACAAACGAGTCTTTTCTTACTAAACATGTGAAACGCTCAACATTTCCACCACGTGAAAATTAATACATACTCAAAGGATAAAGTCGCTTGTACATATCAAAATGCACGACTTTTGACACTGATCCGAACAACAATATTCTTTTAGACACTCATTATCCCCACATGCATAGACAAAAGCGACTTAATGAGAGTTTGTCCGTTAGAGAGAGAGAGAGACTGTCTTACCAGGAACCTAGGAACCATACAGACGAGCATTATATATAAATTACACGCCAACATTTCCCCTATCATCCTTAATATTTCGTGATTCCTTTTGCCTTTTTTCCGCCTTATACTAGACTAAGAACCTCGTCACCATAGGTTATTGCGACTATGGTGACATATCCTTGCGGTGGCAGGTTAACACGCTGATGCATAATTTAAGAGAGTATCGAATGTATCATTAGTAGATATAGCGGGTGAGTAGAAACCAAGAAGACAAGAGGGGAAAAAAGGTAAATTACAAATAAAAAGCAAGATAATAACATATGATACATTTCAAATATCCATGAAATAGCGCGAAAGCTGAAGAGGAAGAGAAACTTGAAATGAAGGGGAAGGAGGTGAGGCGATTGGTGCGACATGTTCACCCCGTGGCGAGGGATTGCTATTCGCAATTTATGCAAAAGACGACGGAAACACCATCTGTTGCCAAACACCGGAAAACTCGTTTCCAGCATCGTACTGAGACAAAAATACTCACACTTAGGAAGAAAGCATAACATGTTCAGTCAATGACCTTCAGAAGTAAATATATAATTAATTGCTAATAGATACTCTTTTTCACGTGCCTGCAATTAAAAATACCATATTCCCTCAAATTACGAATTCAAATAAGAGTAATAACAATAAAATATTCTGACAGAATTCAAAAACGTTTTGCGGTTAAGAAATCCACAGCAAATTATTATCTATTAAATATATATTGTTTCAAATAAGTTTGATATCTTTCGATCTTCTTAAGGACCAAAATTAGGACCGAGGAGAAATTATGTTTGACAATCACCCATGCTAAAATCTAGAGAGTAAAAAAAAACCAACGTCAGGTCACAGTTAACGGAAGTCCAGATGAAGGAAAGGGACACTCATCAAATAATTTTTCTTTAGTATGCTCCACACTGCAAAGATATGTATTTTATTTCTGTATGGATCAGTCCGTCTCCATTTACTAAAACTTGATTAAATCATAAAAAGAAAAATACCAGGAGTACACAAATAATATGAACTACTCGTAGGTACATGAAATTATTACCTATATCTTTCACACGATAGCAATAATGAACAAAGTAAGACAATTTACATGGAGTAACTACTAAGCCTACAAATTTGCTGAACCCAAATTTATGATGTAGTAGTGAAAAATTGAAACATCATGATGCATATTATTTTAATGTGATTAGTGTGATTTTAGATTAATAGGCAGATTCCAAGCATTTTATTTTTTTAGAAAGATCTATGGAAGTTGAGAAGAGATTGAAAAAATATATATTTTGCGAGAAGTACCTACTACGGTAATTTAATCCACGACTTTTAACTCTCTCGCATCCTTAGGATCAATTTTCTCCACATGCCTAATATTGGAAAATTTCGACCATTTACTTTTAAATGATTTTGCGAATTTACTATTTCACGGAGTGTATAAAAATTTACCAAGTGTTTTTAACAGAACTTAATTTAAATATTATAAAATTAACATAAGATAAATCGATATAAGTTTGTTTAAATAGACGTTTAAACAAAAAACTTTTGTATCATGATCCAATATATCGATAAGATGATTGCTTTAAGGTGACCTAAGGTAGCCGATATACCGAATCCTTGAGCGTCAAAGGATTAAGTTCGGAATGATAATATTGATGTGTATGAAAACTTGGCACGATTTACTGAATATTTTATTATTGTACGCGTTTCGACGTCAAAGCGTCATCCTCAGGTACATTGTCCATTTGGAAAATTCTTGGAAAATTTTATTTAGTATTAGGGGACGGGAGTAGGAGAGCGTTTCAGGAAGGAAGCAGGTGTTTGGTAATGAGGAGAGAGGGGGAGAGGAATTATTTATTTAATTTATCAATGCTGTCCCACCACATCGCGCCAGACATCGTTGAATATATGGATAATGCTGTTTTGAACTATCAAAGTAACCAGCATCTCCAGAAAATCTCAGGCAAAAAGAGATATGTAGGAATTCATTCCATTCTCTGAGAAACGGTGAGACACTGTCCTCAGCGGGTCAAGATGCGAATTTCGCGCCGTTTTTATCCTTCCCCTTCGCCCTCCTAACGCTGCTACAGCCACTTGTTCCGAAGCTTCGTCTTTTGCCCGCAGCCGCCGCGGGAGGCTCACTTCCTCGGGAGGAGAGAGTCGATATTCTTCGCCGCCGCGTCGAGTCGACCATCGCGCGCGCAGGATCTCCTCTTTCTCTCTCCCTCCCCCTCCGAGTTCCCTTCCCCCTCTCCACGCCCCTCCGTTCCCTCTCCTTCCCCCTCCTCCCGGCCGATCTCTTCCCTACAAGTCCCCCCTCCCCTTCCCCTTCGTTCGCAAGTTATATGCAGTCGGTTACGTCACCTTGACGTCATAATTACGCCTCGCCCGAGAGACCGGCTTTCAGCTCTCCGATTGGTCGGCCGGTTCCGGACTGCGACTTCCAAAATGGGACAGATGCTCCATTCATAAAACTGATGCGGCCCGAGCGTAGCGAGCTAGTCGGCGAGAGTGTGTTGAACGAGAAGGACGTGAGACCCACGCAAGGCGAGACGACACGACCTCCAACCGTTCGTGTTTCAATTATACGCACACGCACAACTCTCGCCATTTTTTTTCGAACGCGCGCAACCCGTAAACAATCGACCATCGAATGTTTTTTTGGTAAGCGAAAAAACAAACACCGAAAAGATTGAACTGAATCGACACATCCGAAAAACGAAGTGACAGGAAAAGCATAATCGTCTTCGAGGCCGACAACAGAACTTTGACCCGACGAATATTTTTTTTGGAAAAATAGAACGCGTGACAAGATATTTTTCTAGTTTTTGAGCGACACGACTTCAAGAGAACACTTGCGAAAAATTTTCATCAGTGAACTTGAGTGAGTGCGGAAGGAGTTGCTGCTGTTTTTGTGTGGGGTTTTGTTTGGTGTTTTCATCCTCTCCGTCGTGCTCTTGGAGGAGGGGTTTATCGTGGGAGGAAGACCTTCCGAACTGCCCCCAAGATTGAGAGAGAGACTGTAATATCGGACCTTGACCTTCGATCGAGACGACACATCGGAAAAGTGAACACAACCGAGCCTTGTTTTTGTTTTCCTTCCACCCCCCAACAGTAGAGGAGGAGAGGACCCTAACCCCTCGCCCACCCACCTGCCCCAAACCGAAATAACGTCTCGGTTGAAGGCCCACCCACGCAGATCGAAAGGCACGCAATCCCGCAGGCGCGCGCGCTTCTGCTGTTTGCCGATACACGCCGCGGCACCCCACGCCCCGGCTGACTTGATAAAACGCGTGCATGGCCCAGTCTGCGGCCGCGGCTAGCCTCGGAGGGATAAACCCCTCCGCCACCTCAGTCGACACCGCGCGGTCCCGCGCTCCCTAAGTGGTGTACCGTTAAAGCGTTTAAGTCACTGGAGTACACCTTCAGAACTTTTAAACGGGGGACTTGGACTTGGTTCTGAGTCTCCCACACCTCTTGATCTCATCACCCGCGACCCTTTTAGAGGGGTCTGCAGGGCTAAGCGACCCTCTTGTGTGGGGGGTTCGCGACGTCAACTGACGCCGCACGAAATCTCTTTCTTCTCTAATCTGTAGGCGCGCCTGGAGCCGCCGCTCACACGGCCGCGACCATGATCATGGATGCGCTGGACACACTGCCCACCACCAACGCTGCCGGCGTTCCTGCGTCCGCTCTGACTGAGCCGGCGGGACACCATCACAGGCACCACAGGCACCACCACCATCACTTGCACCACTTCGTCAACGTGCTGAGCTTCGCCTCATACAAGGAGACATCTTCGGAGAGCAACAGTCCCCTGTCCGTTGTCGGTCTCCCGTCTTCGGGAGTTGCGGGCACGACGACCGCCACAGTATCGGTGTCCGTGGCCGCGGCGACCGGGGACCCGTCCTCATCGCCCTCTTCCTCATCAGTGTCGGCGTCCGTCGGCGACCCGTCCGTGGCGGCGGTCCTTGTGCGGGACCCGTCGGCCGGCTCACCGTCCTCCGTTCACCTCGGAGGAGGCGAAGTCTCGATCTCGGAGGCCGAGGCCGCAGCGGCGGCGGCTGGGACCGTCGACTCGGACGGCTGCGGAGGAGCCCAGCCTGGAGATCTCAACACACCGGTGACCACCTCGGGAGATATCCCGTCTTTCTTCGGCCCGTCGACTGTGGTCGAACCGCCGCCCATCACAGGTGAGATGCGATTCTTTCTTACTTATTTTGGTGGCTCGTACAGTAGTTAAAGCAATGGTACAATGTCCACGTGTTGATTTGAGTGCATTTGTGTTCGGTGTTCCTTTGTTTACTCCCATGCATCACCGTTATTCTTAAATCACCTTTGAGATAATCTTCATGATGAAGTCCCTGGAAAAGTGCACTGATCCATCACGTCTCATTTACACAACTGACAACTACAGTGATACACGATTTCCTCTGTATATTTTTGTGGCTTTTTAAGTTGCGGGAGCATTCGCCCCTTATTCAACATCATATGTTCACCCCTTACGAAGTCAAAACATTTATTTAGGCCCATCTGTGTTGCGGTCCGCACCATTCACCACTGTTGCTTTCTAATTTCGTTACGATTCTTTTCATAGTTTGGCTACTTAAAATAGCTTTCTGATCTTTCTGTTGCATCTCCCGTGAGAGCACGTGCATCTTTCTTGATCCCAACAAAGTATTGCTTTCTTTAAATTTCGCCCTGTGTTTTGTGTCTATGAGTGGTAGCCGCGTGTGATTGCGTGTTCAGGATGTTAACGTAAAGCTTGGTAACCATAATTCCTTAGTTGGGCACTGATTATCCATAGGTCTTGTTCAGCGTGAGACTCATAGTCTCTCAACTATAGGCCAAATATTTCCCCATAGTAGACAACATCTAACCGAAAGTTTTTCGAAAAAGAAACATAACTGTCGCACGTGCACAAGAAAACCAAAGTCGTAAAAGTTTTATCAAATTGTTTGCCTAATTAGGACGCACATCACAACGTAAACACATTCCCTTCCCATGTATCTCATACAGTCACCGCCCACCACAACCGTTGCACCCTCAAACTTGAGAAGAAAGTGAAAATGATGTCAGTGTCGCTCGTAGCGTTCGCATCACTTCACACCGCGGTGAAGGAATCAATGGAATCCAACTTTAAAGGGGATGTGTCGGGATCCGCTCCCTTTCTCTCCACCCCTCCCCGTGCCGAGCGAAGGGCGTCCGCGTGCCCTCAAGAAGCGGAAGGACAATGAGAGGGTTGAAGGGGGAGAGTGAAATTTCGGCGCCAATGAATAGGGATTCCCGCTTGCGGAAACGTTTTGAGTGGGGGGGAAATAAGTGAGTCATTCAAATGATCACGATGGGCGAGACTCCTTGTTTTCTCCATTTCTCTTGAAAGGTATTTTGCAAACGCGTCCACCACGCTTCTCATTCTCGTGATTCAGACAATGAGTCGTTCGGAGAATGAATTTTGTTTTACGGCCGTGATCTATCTTCTTCTTCAGCGTCAATATTTCATTTCATCGCTCAGTTTTTTACCATATTCGGTGCCTTTGCGGTGGTTGAGGGCATTTTGTGGAAGGTGAAGCGGATGTCAGACTTTTCTCTACCGCTCCTCTTTTGTGCACATGACATGCGGCGTCGTTTTTGTTATGTGCGCCTAACTTCCGGGTCGAAAGGTCGTGTTCTATGTGCCCCACCCTTTTCCAAGAAAGATCCTGAGTAACCCTTTTTGCCATCCCTCCCCCCCCCACCACAATCCATTGTCACGATTCAACTTTCGCTCCCACATCCATCTATCTACCCGCCGAAAAAAGTTAGCTTCATACGAATTCAATTATCTAGCCTCTCCGAAGCCATTAATGAAACGAGATGCCTTACAAACGAGACGGTTCATCGGCGTTCAGTAACGAACACGAGTAAACTAAAATCACAAAACAAGGTGGCATGATCCTCTTCAGATAAAAATTTATTTTCTCTCTTGGTTCTGAATTATTTCCATTTTTACGCGTGACGAAAGATATTCAAGCGATATAAAATTCAGTAAACATGCAGACCTTGAATTTAACGATTGATAGAGTTAATTTTTAAAATTTATAAATGTAAACAAACGTCAAAACAACATTCTCTTTTTAAATAATGCCATAACAATGATAAGCGCGAAAAACACCACAGTTGACATACCTAGAGGGGATGAGAGGTAATAAGGCGAATTCCTATTAGATAAGTTAAAATACCTGCTCCGAAGCAGCTCCGCAGCTGTTAAAGGAATGCTTTATTTTACCTCACCAGTGTAATATTAAGCATTGCACATATTAACTAGTTACTAAAAAATGTTCAATAATTCCCATGGTTCTCCCTTTAAGAAATGCTCATTTAATAGCTATTCCGTCACAGTGATTCATGTAACAATGAATCGGTAGAATACTTGTGCCAAGAAAATCCGATTTGAATTAAATTTTCTTGTTTAGACAGAAAAACATATACGATTAGTACATAAGCTTAGGGGTTTTTGATAAAACGATTGTAACAACTCGTGCCGCATTACACCTACCCTTGCCTGCATGAAAATTACACGTCTATATTTATAAATTCAAATTCACATCTCGTTCGGATGATATCAAGAAAAGATTTTTTTTAATCAAAGAAATTTCCGTATCCTGCACCACCAAGTAAACCTCACTCAAACTGGGCGTTCTCTTTAAAAACGGCTTAAATCCACTTTCTGGGTCATTCATTACCCTGGCTGCCTTTTGACCTCAACGGAAGGCGAACGTGCCGCGGAAACGTGCAGCCGTGATGCGGGAAGAGCAGAGGGGAGGCTACGGGGGTAAGCGGGGAGAATATGGGGGGGGGGGGCTTGACCCTGCGACCATCACCTCCTCCTCCTCTCCTGGCCGCTCAATTCCATTCATTCATTCGCCCCCCCCCTCTCCCCCTTCATTCATTCATCGGAAAACAGATGTCGGTCCCATCGCTGCGGACTGATTCCGCGCCCACTCCTCGGTACCCTTTGGCAGCCCTGTCGGCGCCAGCCAGCACTTGCACGCTCTTGGTCCCTCGATTCCTTTCACTCCAACCTAACCCCCACCCGCGCACAAAAAACGACACGACACAAACCTCTCCTTCTCCATATGAATATGTCACTCAGAATAGCTCGACGAAGTCAAAATCAATCGCTTGCCTCAATGATTCATCGGGCGTGCATAATTGTTTAAATTAACTCCATTGACCTTGGTTGGTACTGCGATAGATTTCTTCGCGTGATTTAAAGCAGTATGAAAGTAAAACATGTTGATAAACCGACGGTCTTGTGGTGTGCAAATAATCACAATATGTAGCGTAACACGTCCGCAGTGAAACATTTCGGTGACGATGTGTCCACAAACACTGATTGAGGGTACAATTGAATTATCTTTTGTAAAGGTCGGTGATATAACATAGTTGGTTTTTGCCCTTTTTTGACAAAAATACCAAATATTGACTCAGTCTAGGGAATGGACATCGACATGAAGGCTTGAAACACTTGAAAAGCCACTAAAACAAATCGCTCATTATATTTTACCTTCGTTTAATGTGAAAACCCTATAATCACTCACTTTTCGAGATCTTAAGAAGAGAAAATCACATAATACTCCTCAGCTGCGACTTGATGCAGGAGAAGATGAGGACTGAATCAGCCAGGGATTTTCCGAAAGTAGGTACATTCCGCTTAAGGGTTCTCGACCGGCAAATTAAATTACCCCACTCCATTTATCGCTCACGGATGGTGCAAGCGAAATAAAGTGCATAGTGATTTTTATTGGGCGGCTTCGACTCTGTAGACGGTTTGCATTCAGAAAACTCGACTTTCATTCTGAGGTCGGAGGATAAAAAGGCAGCGAGCGCAGCCAGTTAAAAGAAAACACACCTATTTCCTGCTCAGCCTTCGAGTCGTCCATTCCTTCTCTCTCGCTCTCCACCGCAGTTGGCGCGCAAGACATCTCCCCTCTCCCTCTTCCCACCTCCCCCCACCGAACCTATACCCTTCCCTTGCATCCCCCCACCTCCCCCCCTTAACCCTTTGCAGAAGAGACGCTAGTGGGGAGGGTTGGGGGCGGGTTTGGAGGGGGGGGGGACTCGAAAGAGTTCTATTTCAGTGTCGCGGTTAGCAAATGACTTGCTTACGACGTTCCGGTCCTCCCCACCACTTCTCACAGCCTACCAACCCCTTCCAAAATCCCTTTCGCATCCCCCTTTCGATCAGCTTCCCCGTTAACCCCCCCCCCCCCGCACACACACCTAGACGTCCTCAACAGGGCGCCGCCATTCAGTAAGGGGGGCGGTGAGGAGGGGGTGGGGGTAAAGAGGAGTCACGAGGAGGGATTCCTAGCTACGTCCACGGTTAAAGGGCGGGGAGGAATAGAAGGATAGGGAGATAGGAGGGGTCACAAAGGGCGTACATACGCAATGCCCCGTTTGCATTACAAGCTTTTTACCATGGGTAATCGATTACAAAGTTTAGAATTAGTAATTCGAATGCCCGGTTGGTACCCACCATGGTAAATTTTTCTACCACGGTAAACTTACCGAAGTTGCCTATCCACAAGGGATGTTTTCTGCCAAACGCACATTGGTTACAATGTCAAGTCAAGTGATCAACCGTAATCATCTTCAAGTGGCCGGTAGGTACTTTTTAAAGGCAGAAAATACAATTTGTACCTTTTTGATTAAAGACGTGCGAATTCGGGTAGGAAATGTCAACGTTTAGTACAATGGTAAGAAGCTAGTAATGCGAAAGGGGTAGAAAAAAGAGAGAAGAGAGTAGCGGAGCAATAGAAACTTCTAAAATGTTAAATAAAAGACTTGGTTCGATTCCACACAATTTATTTCTACAAACCGACCATGGTTTTGGTACATATATGATATTTCCAAGGTTTTCCTTGCCTATGGGATATGTGCCTAGGGATTGGAAACCCATGGTCAAATTTTAGAACTTAAAAGTGTGGAATAGAATTACGTCTTAATTTATTATGATTGAAGCGAAAGTATTCTACTAAATTACACCAGAGACATTCTCTAACGAGGAATAGAATGATAGAGACAGAGAGAGAGGGAAGCCACAAATGACGTGTACACGCTAAAAAGGTAGAGAAGAGTGTAGCCTGCCAGCCACCTGAAGAAGAGAGTTTGAACTCTAAGAAAGAGATGTGGGAGAGAGAAAGAAGTTTTGGAAAATGGTTTCTTTGCCGAGAGTGGATTTTTATTTTTGGAGCGCGAGGCGAAATTTGAGAGCCGAATTGATATATTCCGAGCGAGGTGACGATGGGGTCGGTCGGTGTGTAGTCGTAGGGGGGAACGGTTCTTTTTTGAGAGCGCGGGCGTTATGCGGGCCAAACATTTTCTGAATACCTCCACAATTGATGTTATTGTTTTGGATGCAGCTTGGTTCATTGTTATTTTCGGTTTCGATAGTTCCAGGCGCGAGCCAAGGCATGTTAACGCTACTGCGGAACTGCCAACGACCAATCCACTTAATGCCACCCGCGCGACTGACTGCAGTGCGTGTAACTCGCGTATGAGTCACCGACATTTTTAACGGTGTAAATTAGATTTCTCCGAAGGCGGTCGGAAAAGATCGTGCGAGAACGATGACTACCGCGGAAATCCAAGAAAACGAGCGTGGACGTATTAATGTATATATCTTTCAGATTCGGTTCGGTCCGACACGGGTTGTTTCCCACTCGTTTCCCGCTCACGGACCAGTCGAGACATGTTAATCAAAATTTTGCGCCTCGAAAATAAACTTTAAAAAAATATATACATAGATTATAAATTTTACCTCCTTTCGTGGGAACTAGTCCATTTCAAACTCCACTTCCTCAAACATTTTCCGCTTCTTTCTCCTCGCTCATCCCGGGCGCGTGGTAGGTATAATAAAGGAACTCACAGCTCATCCCCAAATGGAAAGTCGATCTCTCCTCATACATTCTTAAACGGGTCTAAAGGATTACAGCCCCAAACCACTCTTTAACTCACACACTCACATAACAACTTCCCCTTGTCCCATCGTCCAATACACGTTCGCCCTCCGAAGATGGGCATAAGGAATTCCCAATAGGCTTTCATCTTCACATCGAAAGGAAATTATTCACAAATTTATCGCGAGGCTATTTTTCACCGGACCAACACATTCCATACCAGCAGCGTTTTTTATAAACGGGCAATAAAACACTATGAAGACGAGAGAGCTTGGGGAGGTAGGAAAAAAGAGGGAGGGAAGGGTTGAGAGGGTGGGGAGCGGGTGGGAGGTAGACCAGCATTTTTTCGGGAGGACCTAAACCGATTCTTTCGGGTGGGTCACAAAACGTTCTTCACGACTTGGGCTGGTCTCTCCTCCTCATACTCCGAAAGAAAACCGTTCCCACTCCACCGGAGGACCATTCCTTTAAACTTCCCACCCCCCACCCACTTCTCCCTAACACTCCCTCCTCCTCCTCAGCTATCTCCCTATCTCTCCCTACCGCTGGCAACCTCCTCCACCCCGGAGTCCTTGAAGGGATAACTCCGTCGACGGGCGGCGTGCAGGGGGAGGAGAAGTCAGTAGATGGCTCCACCGGCGGGGAGAAGGAAGGAAGACTAGGGTGGGGGGGGGGAATAAGAGAGGGAAAGAGATGGGACTCTTTCCATACTACTCCACCTCCTACTTTTTTCCCTCCACACGCAGACTCACACATACACATGCGTGGGGGAAGGAGGAGCGGGGAGAGGGGAGGGGAGAATAGAGGGTGGGGTGAAGGAGTGACACGGCGGGCAAGGCGGCGAAAACAGCTGTTACTTCGCGTTCGAATTTCGGCTTTCGCGTGCGCTCTACGACGTCGGCCGTTCGTCGGCGGGTCGGGTGACTCGCGGGAAACATCGATCCCGCTGTGATTCGCGATCCGCGGGACTTTAAGGGTGTTTCCAGGGGTTTGAGGTAATCCAGCAGGTGTGTGTGAGTGAGAGGGGTGGGGAGGGGCGGGGGAGGAAGAGGTGCGGGGACCATGAGAGGAAGGGAAGTAGCCGGCTGGGGTGGGTAGAGGAAGCATCACATACCACCGGGAGGGAAAGGACTGCATAGAGCGTAGGGATTAGCATCGAAAGAGTCGATATTTGGGGTCGAAAAAGCATCGGTGCTTCTCTCTCGATGTTTTTGAATGATGAGGGATTAGCGGTGAGGAATGCTAAAGTTATGACAAAAGTAGGTACAGGTTTCAGACGTCTCGTTGTGGAGCAGGTTGTCTCAGATCATCCACAAAAAGACATTTTGAATCATTCTCCAATTGATTAGTTTTCTACAACCTAGGTTTTGACAGTTCAACAGTCTAAATTCGACAGTATCTGGCGTTACATGGTGGAACAGCATTTTAGTACAAAAATAAAACTGCAGCAGTTGTACTGTCCACTTAAATTTTAACGTAAAATATTACACAACACGTGTTTCGACACTTAGGGCGTCATCATCAGGTTATGCCTCCAATAGTTCAACTGTCATTATCAAAGTCAAGGTAGTAATGACAGTTGCACCATCGAAACCTAGATTGAAGAAATTTAAATACTTTTGGATAATTTAATCTTGAATATGGTCTTCAGAGTAGTAAAATGTTAAACTATCAAACTCTGAATCCATAAGGCTTCAATGTAACATCAATATATTTTTTTTTGCTGGTCCTTGAAGATACGTGGGTACTTGTGTGCGCTATATGTATTAAAATTATGCTAACTTTGCCATGATTTTTCTCAATGATGTAGCACATCGGGGAATACAATCTACGTCTGTAAACCGTCGGCCATAGATGTTCATCACTGATTGCAGATGTATCTAAATAAAAAATCGAAATCCCATCAAGCAACTTCCGAAATAATAAAAATAAATCATAGCCAACGGTACGATAGTATGTGCCACATATAACTTTCGCAAATACGAACGCAAACGAATACTATCTTGAGTCGAATAAGCAACAATATACGCAGCGCCTCGAATGGCGCGAAAATAAAACAAAGACGCAGAGCCGGGCGGTCGTCGGTGGCGGGAAGTGCGCAGGCGCGTGCCGCGGAGTCGCGTCACCACTCTGCGGGGAAGGCGAGGGCGAACAAAAGAGCCGCCGCGGCGCGTGTTACGTCGCGTCCGCGATGGGATGCCCGCTTTCATCTCCGCCCACCCACGACTTCGTTCTCCAATCTAGACGAAGGGGGGTCCGACGATTCCCCCTGGGGGTATAGAATTATAGAGCGAACAAAGGAGGAAAGTGGCGCGAAACCACAGGAAATGTAGACTTGAGTGGCAATTATGGCACGATGTCTACTTCAGGCTTCGTTTATTGAATTAGTTCAGGTGAACTTTGCCTTAACGTTTCTGGAAAAGTCACTTGGATGCACTGGAACTGGTGCATTTTGGTAAAAAAAATACCACGAGTGAGTAAAAACTTTCGCGGAGTTTATTCGAGGTACTGGGAGAGTAACCACTAGACTCTCGGAGGTCACACGCAAGGTTAGGTTAACTAGTAAAATTCAGATCACATAAGTTTTGGGGTAACACAGACAATGGAGGTATATTTAACCCAGATAATCTCTATGACAAACAAAAGCGACATTATAAGAAAGATAAAATGTCGAACAGATAAGAGTTTCTTCTTTCCCACGCACTATTCACGAATGCAATAAAATCCGATCGAGACACTAGTCCACTAAAACAATTTTGAGCTCTCGTCCGTAAAACCATCTTGATTCCAATATTTTACTTTCACTGCCTTTCCCATGGCTGGTGTCCTAACACCTCCTGCCACCCGCTCCCTTGGAAGGTTGAAGGACAGTATGCACGAATAGATGTAGAAAATGTTTATGCTTGGAAAAACATTACGTTGTGCGAGATACAAGTTCATAGAGAGATAATGTACCAGTATAAAATACAGAATTAATAAAGTTTAATACCTGTCTGTACTTAATGTGAGGCAGGTATCTCAACATCGATGAGATTGTTAGTCGAGACATTCACGAATCAATTGCTCAATTTCCAAGTATGTCGATGTGAGCAATCGTAAAAATCGAAGAAGAAAGAACGAAGTTATGTTGCCGTTCTGGGAAGGAAGATGTAATTATGAGCCTGAGCCTACTCAAGGTCAAGCCAATCTTATATACTAAGATGATGCTCTCAATAAAACACTTAAGATGAAATTGAAACGAGACTCAAAGAAACCTTTTCAGGTGGGTACATTTGCCGTAAATAACAGCCTCAGAGGTATATCATAGGATAAGCTCTTGGCCACAAAAGGTCACGAAAATTTTCCATCACAGCATTCTCACGCTCAAAAAAAATACCCTGACCGTTTATTTCGGATTCGCAATGAAATCACGATTAATAATTCCTCATCGCATTATGGAGGCGTCTTTCAACAAATCATATTTTCGGCCTCTTTTAAAAAAATAGGATTGTACGCCGTGGATTACCGCTCCACGGATTGTTCTCCCGTGATCGATGTGGAGCCTAGGGGGGAAAAAAGTCGGCCATAATGTTTAAGTTTCGCGTCGAAAGATTGATATAATTTCTTCTTTGTGTACAATTTATGCCACTCAGGATTCAAATTCATATATCCCCGAGACGAAAATGAATGCTCTCTTAAAAAGCGAAAGTCCCCCATTATGTGGTCCACGATAATTCACCAACCGGGCGCATCCACTCAACCTCCGTCGTAAAGAATGACTCAAGCCCCCTTATACCCCTTGAGTTATGTGCTCATAAAAAAATCCAATTCACGAGGTGGTACCGGAAACGCTGTACCCGACGCCATACAAGGAAAAACATGCCATCTTTTTTCCAGGTTGAACGAAAAGGTAATAGGTTTTTTTTTAAGGTCTCGAAAAAAGGAGAGAAACGCCATTATGCACGAAGCGTCTTTTCTCACCCGCTGGTCAGAATTTTTTCTCTCTCGGTTGGTCTCCCATACACTTATTACGACTCTGAAGCTCAAGTTTCGGTTTAAGTGTTCTAGCATGATATGTACAACTGAAAAAAGGTGAATATTCCCACTGACAACAGTTAGCCGGACTTGAATTTATAGGCACTTGTATCTCACAAACGACATTGTTCCTTAATCAGATTGCAGAAATTTTCCTCACCAATTTTTTGAACCTTCCCCTTCACGAAACATGGTGTACTATTCATGCTCTTTGTCGAACTATCCAATCACGTTTCGTGCTCCAGAGCTCTGCAACATTTGTATTCTATACCACAAGATTTAATTTGAGAAGGATAAATTAATTGACCACACGAGATAGAATGTTATAAATAAATAATGTCTATCACAAGTTTTCCACTTTCGAATCATGCAGGAACTCATGGTCAAAAACAAACAAAAAATGTTTCGCGTCAAAACGATAAGTCATTTTCAAAGAGAAGTAAGATGATTTTTTTCCAAGCACTCATATAAAAACAGAAATGTGGGTAAAGGAATATATCCTTGTCCATACACTTTTGTCAAGGTGGGAAACCAGTCGAACGAGGAATTATAAAAATAGAACAAATGGCATTCCGTCCACCCCTGCTCAGGGGACGAAGTGGGGGAGAGCATTTTCGAGTCGCTGGAACGGAGGAATTTTTATATCTACGAGTTATGCGTATTCGACGAGGAACCCTCCTGGTCGTCACCCCCTTCTCCCACCTCACACCCTCTACCCCTTTCCTTTATGTCATCCCATCTTACCCTCACATCTCTTCCCTTCCTCGCAAGCTATCCCTTTCCATTTCCCTCCGCTGGCCACTTTCCCAGTAACCGTACATCCCCCACAAACAAGCCTGCCGGCATACGTTATATGAGGTCGCCATTGCAATTCAACAACGTTTCCTGACTCGACGGAAAAAAATGCTCAAGAGGCTTTAAGCTATTACAATAAAGTGTAGCCCATAATGTTACAAGGGCGCCGACGCTGGCCAAGGTAGACAAGGCTGGTAACGCGCCGTTCTGGCGACTTAAAAGGTCAAGGGTTCGAACTTCATCTAGCGCGTTTTGTGTTCGTCAAAGATTCTAATCTATTTGTCTCAGCATCATGGTCTCAGATGAGACGGTGTCATGTACCCTTAGCAGTTTAAGCATCTTAAAACGCCAGACTACCTCAAAAGGCTTCGACATGGCTACCAAGGAACGCTTGGCCAAGCATATCGTGGTCTGGCTTTTCATCGCTTCATGTCAGCCAATCAAGAAAAGCATACAGTTATGCACTTTTTCACTGAGGCATTTTTATTACATTATCGAAATCATTTTAGTGTCAATAATAGCTAAAAGGAAAACCGAATGAGAATTAGGAGACAGTAAAAATCAGTCAAATAAATCAGGTTTTCTAGAATTTTACACCCGGTAGTTTAGCAGAAAACCGGCGTTGAAACATCTGAAGACGTTGGTAGATTCAGTTGTAAAAACGTCGTTCTATCAAGCTGTCCGGTTCGAAACCGTAAGTACCTTTACTCACTCGATCAACCTTAAAGGCAATTCTCTTCAGGCAATTAGCAAATTATAAAAAAAATATAAATATCACCAGAAATATAATTTAAAAAGGCTGTTAAGAAATCAAAGGGGGGGATAGTGTTCCCATTGAGAGTAATACATTCCTGTCAGACCAGCGTTCGGCGCAAAACACCACAACACTACCACCGTCATTTGTGATACGCTGTTTGCCATCCAGGGCCTGGAGCACCGCCACAACGTGCGTGGGAGGACGCTGGGCCCTTGAAAATGCTTGAATGAGACGAGGAAGGGTGGGTAGACCTTAAAGTGTTCGACTAGGCGAGAGAAGACGGAGTCTGGTAGACGGCGGAGCTCACGTGATGTGTATGTGTGTGCTCATGTAGTGAGAAAGGGGTTGTTGGAAATGCGGGTGGGGGTGGAGTTCCAATGCGTCGAGATGAGTAGAGAGGAGTAAAGAGGGTGTGGAGAGGAGGGTGCAAGAGCAGACGCTTTGGGTCGACCCGAGTGGTCGCAAGAGGGTTGGTTTGATGGGTGGGGAAATGTTGCGTTGGGTGCTGAAAAATGCAGACCCGGGAGGGTGTCGTGAAGAGGGTGTGTCGGGAGTGAGGGAGCGGCAAAGGGGGGTGGAGGGAAGGAGAGGAGGCGTAGCCCTACGCTCTCCGGATGAATGAAACCGGTGTGGGAGGAGAGGAAAGGTGTGCAGAGGGAGGGGGAACGTTCTCAATGGGAGTTGAGTGGGGGGAGGTTGCACAAGGAGGGGAATTGCTCTCCGGGTGGGGGGGGGCGGAGGCGAGATTGAAGAGGGGGCGGGGGGCTGTATGCGGGTGCGGGGTGAGGAGAGAGAGATAGGGAGGGAGGAAAAGGAATTTTCAATGGGGTTGAGGGGGAGGAGGCGTCGCTTAGGGGTGTGCTGAGAGCAGCAGTGAGAAGGCAAGCATCATTGATGATAGCGGGAGTGAGGAGAATGACCGTTAATACAATTTCAAACTGCTCAACAGTAGCTCCAATCGCGAATCCAGTGGAGGAAAATTGTTCCACCCTTTAAACGCGTATTTAAAAGCGTATCTAATGGCTGTGAGATGTATGGCTCACGTGTGCAAACAATTATTTCCCTCAAATTTTGAGATTACCAAGACTAACCACGGTATTACCTTTACGGAGTCACTCGCAAGTACACATAAAATTGGACTGTGAACAAATTTTTCTTTCAGCTTCATTATGTACACTAACAATATTCGTAAAACCAAGACAGAAAAATAAAATAAAGAATATAGTTAGAACTTTAGAATGCTCTTTGTCCCGCTAACGACTTAATTTAGGCTTTTCTTCATAATTATCGAAGCTTACCTTCATGTGAGTCCCATTTTATTCTATAGAGTAGACTAAGAAGATTAAACTCATAATATTGGTCATTCATTACCCATGCACTAAAACTACCGATCTGAACTCTTGTATGGCGCACAATGTGAATGCATCTGGTGGTGTGTAGAGAGAAACACATTTCTCACAGTTACATAATCCAGAATGATGTTCGGGCACACATCCAGTGACAGCAGACAAAGCGATCAAGGGATATCCGCCCACTCTCAACGATAAACAAATTGATAGCTAGTAATAATAATGGTCTTTATGGAGAGGTAATCTGAAGATGGGCGGGGTGGGGATATCATTCGCAATATAACAAACACTTCACGTGGGCGGATGTCGCTTCACAACATTCCCCCACACCCACGCTGGAGGATGGACTAAAAATCCATTCGCTCGGGCAATTCCAAAGGTGACGCTTTGGGTGTGGATATTTTGGCATTTTTATTACCACATTACCCACGCTAAGCTTGATTCTCAGATAGCACTACTTTAATGGAGAGTCCTATTCGGTTCAATTTAGTCCATTACACTTCATTTATAATTGACGGCACAGTTATTCGATTCTACTGTCCGTGACCATCACCGTCCCCGGTATACCCTCTTTTAATTTCGAAGAACTCTCCACAGGCATGGCGATGACAATAAAGCGTTTGAAAAGCACGTTAATACTTCGCCTGAGAATTATTTGTTTCAAGATCTGTTTACGTCTCCCATCGACGCATTCGACTCTCATTCTGATAAACATCGCAACTACAACTGCTAGGATAAATTGCACGCATGTTCTCGATTCCACTTTTTGCGTGAAAAATTAATTCAATTTCAAATCTATTCCATATTGGTTTGTTTCAATTTAATTTCAAGAACCGTGGGTTCTTATTCTGCCTAAGACGTGGATTTTATGCTCATCTTTTGGATTGAGGTTTTAGATTATGCGCCTAAACATCACCTTAGCAACAACCCAAAAAATGTCAAAAGCTGGCAACAATTAATCGATTCCCACCCTTTCTCCCCACACTTTATTCAAAATAACCGCACGGCCTAGTTCAAATCCACAAGACTGATTACCGATAAATATCATGAAAAAAATGTTATATTCCGAGTATTTTAATTCGTTACCGGTTCGTTTAATTCGGACCGGTTTCAACAATATAACGTCATTATCAGGAATACCATACAAGAGAACCTACAAGGGTACGAAGAGGGCTTAAAAGGTAACGACTAAAGCCGCGGAATATTAAAAAGTTATCGATTTATAAATGATAACTTTAGTCCAAGAAGTACAGTCACACAAGAAGTTGAGATTTTATGAAGATTGAAGAACGTCACCCCATGCATGTGACCCATTCCCCGCAAAATTCTCGAGGACAATATTTCCGCCAAATCAATTCACGCAGACGTGAGTAAAATCGATTCGATACATTCAGAATGCCCACGTCTCTCAAAGTGGCAGCAGCAGTTCGTAATTGCAGCTCCACTCTCTCTCCCCGCACGCGACAGAACCAACCACCACGTTTATAAGAAGAAGAGGGGGGGTATTTATGTATGTTTACATATGAACACACACAGATATATATATATATATATCTGTGTGTGTTCGTTTATCTATATATATATATATATATATATATCTGTGTGTCTTCGTTTATTTATATATATATATATATATATATATATATATATATATATATATATATCTGTGTGTGTTCGTTTATCTATATATATATATATATATATATATATATAGATAAACGATGCCACAAGTGAGGCGGTATTACAAGACATGTGTGACATCGTTTATCTACATCATCACGTGTGTGATTTATATATATATATATATATATATATATATATATATATATATATATATATATATATATATATATATATATCAGCTCTGTAACCTGTAGCATGTACTCTCTCTCAATCTCTCTCTCACCTCGTCCCACACCCCTTTATATATATATATACTCATTCATAAGAAAACCAGACGCTCAAAGGAGCGAATATATTTATACAATAATAGGAAATGGAAAGGGATAGGAACACATAAAAGGACGAACACAGGGTTTGGTGGGGAAGATGAAAATGTGTCGAATCCAGGCAGAAAAATATTTTTTTCGACGCATATTTGTTATATATATATATATATATATATATATATATATATATATATATATGGGTGTGGGACGAGGTGAGAGAAAGAGGTTGAGAGAGAGTACGTGCTACAGGTTTCCACGGACGGTCGCCGATACTGCCTTGGGGTTTGAAGGGAGCGGATGGGAAGTGGGCGGGACGGAGAGGGAGGGAGTAGGCTGGGGGGGATAGTATGAGGTACGGGGTGAGAGTTTTATCTCGTGTGTGGCGCGTGCCTGACGGTTAACCGCGCCCCCTCTCCACACCATTCATTTCCCCTCTCGCCCGCCTACACTCCTTGCCCAGACGGCCTTCCTCTGCCCCTTACGAGTGTCTTCGGTCGTCCCGACCGTGCCTCTCTTGTGTGTTCCACCATGGCAAATCGGGGGGTCCAACAAGTGGTCCGCAGCGCCACTCCGTGGCGTGGGGTGGAAATCAGCTGGGCGGAGGAGAGGATAGAGAGAGAGGGCGGGAACCTTGGATAAAAGCCGGCTGGCGATCCAGATGCGTCGACGAAACCCACGCGATTTGTCCGCAACTCGGCATTTCCCTCGAATTACGATAGCTTTATTTGCTATTCCGGTCTTATTAAATTGATAAAGTCAATTTAGCTGCGGTAAAGCCAAACGTACATATCCTTAGGAACTCAGGGAACTGGGAAACAATCAGACAATTCGGTTCCAGTAGTAATCACAGCGCATGAGATTAATTGGATTGGACTCGGTCATGTATATTTCAAAATTATATTCGTTAAGATTAAGTTGTCGCATGCTTATCGGTTTGGTGTAAAAATATTAATTTAAGTTTCAATCCTGTTCCGAGAAAGACTTGTTCTGATGCCTACCGCAAAATTCTTCCGTTGCTCGTCGAGTTTTCTCGCCGTTTAGTAAAACTCGAACACTTGTTTCATTAGATGTATCGTTACCAGCGATATAACCTTTACTACATGCTTGATTTACCTTCTCCAAGCAATCTTCTTACATCCTTTTATTTTTGAAAATGATTTCGCTCATACGTGGCACGCGAATCGGTGTAAAGTCACGCGACCGTCCGTACAGTATTTGGAATTCCAAATTCTTCATTTTACTAGTGGGAAAATTGCACCGTTTTTTTAAGGGATGTCTACATCGGGAAGTTTAGCTGAGCCGAGTTGTAATAAGTTTTAATATCCGAGTTGTAATAAGTTTAATAACCGAAATGAATTAAAGCAAAAGGTTTTCCTCAGTAAATAGTTTTATAAATTGGGAACTAAATTAAAGACCACTGCTATTTTACCAGAGGGAATTGATTAATTTTCACTTAACTACCATGCAATAATCAGATGCGATAGAGAACGAAACTAGTATTCTGAACTTGAAGTCATGGAAGGCCGAGGGGCCATATGACTAAGGTTTCAACTTATGGGGTAATAAATACAGCTAATACAAAGCTCTTCCAGGTTTCACAATAGAGATAGAGGCAAGTATTTTTCATTTAGTCACTACTTAATAAACCTCGTCTCGCGGATTTGTAAATAAATATATTCCTCACTGAGTTGCCCGGCTCCAGAGGGCTTCGGAAAACCAGCATTAAGGAATTCATTATTTGCACTCTTTTGCAAAGTCGGGCTCTCAAATTTTAGCATAATTTGAAACAAACACACTATTTTCAGAATTAGTAAATTCATCATTCGTCAACCATTATATTTCCCTTCCCAAACTAGGTAATTAGACGAGAAAAAAATTAACTCGAATGCCTTTTACCGACGCTTCTGAGTAACATTTTGGCCTGGTTTTATAATCTCAGGTAATATATTTTCTCGGTATGAAAAACAAAGTTAATACTATTTATACCAATCACGTCAACTAGCCATCCATCTGACGCGTTATACAGGTCCCAAACTCTCATTTAATGACAATTTAACGAAATTTCTACGTGATCCTGCGGTTTACGTTAACCAGACATTATAAATCAGGTCTTCAGAGTTATAAGCCGTCGGCTACACCTGATACCTACTACCATACCATCATATCGCTCGGGGAGATAGATAGAATTTTTCCCTCGGATAGAATCCTCGGAGAGGAATTTTTAATAGAATTGAAAAATTCCTCTCCGTGCAGTTTGTTTTCTAAACATCTCCACGGGTTCAATGGTTTATGTAGTCGTCAAGAGTATCCGCGGCAATAATCGCCATTTTAGTCGAAGGAAAAGTAAACCGACCTTTATTTACGATTCGCTAGAATTGGCCGATCGCGATTCCCACGCTGCGAGTGCTCGCCTCGCGCAACACACGACTTTCTCTTCGCACATTCGGTTGACATTTCTCAGTCGGCTACCGCTTCGATTTTAACACATTTTCCTCCTCGGACCTCTTAGTATCTCTCTCCCTCTTAACACCATTACCTATTCGTCCGCGCATAAAACGTGTGACAGTCAAAACGTTCAAAGACATTGCTTTCTTGTCCGTCCACTTTCTCCACCGTTCCGAAATGTTTTTTTTAAATAAAGATCTGGTGCGTTCATTCGAAACTCTTTTTCATTATACTCCGTGCTTGATTTTTTTTCTCTCGGTCAACGAAATAGGTATACATTTATATACAAATAAAAAATTGGAGGCGCGTTAAACTGCCGAAAAGAAAATTGAAGAGGTATGCGAAATACAACAGTTTTTTTCTCTTCCAGCCGCTTGGCGTTGCCAACCCTAGCTACTGCAGAGCCATCCCTGATCATTTTTCAAATTTACATTTCGTATCCTAAGCGATGAGTCCCGCGGACAAATTTATGTTTCCTTTCATTCATGGGCATTCTTTTGTCATTGAATTCTTCCTCAGAGGCTATTATTACGGTTTCTTTCTCTTAACTGGGATTTGTTATACTTTCTCGTTCCAACTCACCTCCTGTCGCCTACCGGCCTAAGCCAGAAACCATTCCCGAGAGCCCATTCGGCTATTTTCGACTTCCGTCCGGCAGAAGTGATCGTGGATTCCTTAGCAATCGTCGCCCTCATCTCATCCCTCACAATCTTTCGTTTCAAATCCTTTTATCTCTTCCTACTCTCTTTCTGATTCTCTTTCCTCGCCCTCCCTTCCCTCAAACCTCCATAATGCTGCCCCTCTTCCCCTCTCTCTCGTTCTCTATTCTTCTTCCTCTTTCGCAGTCTCTCGACTTGTCTCCTTCCTGTGACGTGGACTCGCCCTCCCAGACGCTCGGATCAATACCGTGAGAATATGGAGAGGGTGGGTGGGTGGGGGAAGGGGGGTTCCACCGACGTCCGCGACGCCTCCTCGCGGCAATACGAAAACCTCACTCAACTTCCTTGACACGCGACAAAATAATAGAAGTGAGAGAGGGGGAAAAGCGAAACATTGAGGTGGTTGGAGCGATTTTTGTTTTTGTACATATTTGCATGGAAATAGGCAACACGTGTTTTCATTAGTATAACCTGTAGATAGTAACTGTTACAAAAAATGCATTTTACCGATTCGGTTTTTTGGCAATTTCAACTCGTAGCCTCATGTCAATTGAGGTACACTTAGTAAAAATTCGACTAAATACGCACAGATAGTTACTAAATAATTCACATAAATTTTGATAATGGTTTCTAACAAAAATCAAGGTTTTACGTAGATTCAAAGATTCGAAAAAACTTATTCAAATAAAATCCCCACCTAAATTTCGAATACCGCGCCGAAAACCCAAGTCATAACATGCTTTAATTAATGTAAAAAAATGTCAAACATAATTACTACACGTATGGTGAGTTACACTGCACAAGCCGAAATACCTACTTCAATGTAATTCGGTCCTAGATTTTTTTTTCAAAAATTGTTTAAAGTGAACTCAATAGCCCACGATTGCCGCTACAACCACCTGAGCAAAAACCTCCCCTCCGGCGTCAGTGTAAAACCCGGAGGTTTCTCTTAATTTTTTTCGGCATTTGTTTCGAGGCGGCAATACAAAACTCCAAGTAGGTAAAGCCATTAATTAGCGAGTTCTCATTTTCCGAGATCGAGAGATCTCACACGTTCCACTCACAGCCGCGCAAAGCGTGCGATGCTTGGCTGTTACACCAACGGCGGCCTTTTCACCTTAGTATAGACGCGTGACTTCACGACGGCGGGACGGCTGAACTTCTGTCGCGTGCCGTAAGGGTAACGATAAGAGATCCCAGGTGTCCGAGACGTCAGCTCACTTGCTCAGCGCTCAATATGTCTTCCGAACGTAAACTACCTGTGGTTATTTGCCATCTCGCACACTATAACCCACACATTTTTAGTCTTATCAAACTTGTGCAAAATGAATTGGCGTTGATATTCATTCCATACTTCGACTGAGTGCTACTTGAGCATATTTCCACTTACAATTAGCCAAAGGAAATAAGTCAAAAAGACTGATCAGATGAAAGATTGAAAAATGCATTCTATCCCAGATAAGGCTGGGTACATGAGCGATCTGTCATAAAGTAAAAACTTGTAAACTTCTACCAGGAACTAGAACATTTTTCTCTTCTCTTTTCCGATAATTTTTCCTCGAAAAAAAAACTTTCCCTCAAATTTTACTTATTTATTGCTTCTACCACAAAACAGGCCATTAAAGCATTTTAAGAGCTTTTTAGAGGAGGTAAGGCAACCTCTTTCCATCTTGGTTTTGTCTTCCCATCACTCCCATCCAGATATACAACTTTTCCCCTAATTTAATCCGTTGAAAATGATTACGTTTACATAAAGATTAACAAAAGGTTTGGCCCTGGAATTGTACTGGGTGCAGGTGTAAGTTAGGGCTACACCACATCACTTGTTCTTTTACTCTCCAGAGAGCAAGTTGAGCGATCAAGCATTCGGTTTAAACGGATTTTTTTCTTGCGCAAAAAACCGGAGCGCCCACCGATATACGAGAGTCAAATGAATCGTTTGAATTAAGCGAGTGAAAAAAAAATATCGCTTAGTAAAAGAAAAACTCGTATCCGTTCACATATGTGCCTGGAGGTATCTCTCCTAAAGGTAACAAAACGTAGAAAATAAATAATAAGTATAGAAATAATCAGAATTAATCTCAAAAGCATCACCTATATTATCGCCTAAAGACAATTCCTTAAGGGAAGCCAATTAAATTAATACACGACACAGAGGCGCCTCAACGCCTCCCAGGGCGTCCCGAGACAGCCCCCTGATAGGCGTTTCCGAGTCGCCTCACCAATAAAAAGGAATGGGAAGTTAAAAAAAAACAAATCACAGGAAAAAACCGCAACGACAGTAATAACTATTTATTCGCACCATTAATCAAACCTCCGATAAAACCCGATCGTGGCGCTAGTTAAAGACCGCATCGGGCCGAGTAGGAGGTGGCAGTGAGGTGGGGGACTGAAAAAAAATATTTGAAATAAGAAAGCCGTGGAGAAGAAGTCGTCACGCCCTGCAATTTCATTTCTCGCCTCAGGTGAGGAATAAATGAATACACCTCTCTTTCTCTTTCCTTCTCTTTCGAGAGAGGCATGTGAGGAAGGTTGGATTGGGAAAGGGACGAAGCAAGTCGGGAAACAAAAGCAGTGCACAGGAGGACTAGTAGGAGCACGACCGGGCGAAACTGTGCTGCGAGCAGAATGTTCGCCTTTTTTTTAACCTCCATTCGCCCCTTCGAAACAACGCATTGCCGCGCCTACCAATACAATCTTCCCTCTCTCCTTGCTCACCACTAGAAGGTAGTCGGATAATTCCACCCCGATGTGAAAAATTATACGCTCCGCAGACCCCGACGGCATAGGTAAATAGGTGGGTATATCTCTCCCCGGCGCGTGATGAACCCAAACGAGTTCTTGCCTTCCATTTCGCATTCAGCAGGCGGACTGAAAAATATATCACGGGTGCCATACTGCTACGTAGTAGGTATTCCCGCCTGCTCCTCTCCATCCATTGCGTCGTGAGGAAACAAGTAGAGGCATTTGGATTCTTTTTACGTTCTAATGAGTAACCGTCAATCACGCTAACCAAGAGGTCGCGCGAACCGTAAAAAAAGTTGAATGTAGCAGCATCGACTGGTATATACATCGATCCCAATCGCTAAGATGTATGCAATATTTTGAGTTCCATTGAGAGAAAAAATACAAAAGAAAATTTATCGTGATGTTCGAAAATACTTCATAACAAAATATCTCTGCACAACTTATAAAATCATCCAGCGAAACCTCAACCCAATGAGAAATGCCAAGCAGTTGAGCATACTGTTAGTCTGAGTTTATAGATGTGAGAGCATTTCTTTTCATAGACATAGACAGTTATAGATGTAACTTTGGCAATAGCTTAATATGAAAAGGACATTTTTTCGTAACTAATTGCTCGCAAGCCAAGTCATTCTGACTATTTTTACGACAAAAAATATGGGCCACCTCACCGACAGACAGGCTTTCATATCACCTAATTGCAAACACGGATTTTAAAAGTTAAATTGCTAACTCAAGTATTAATTCCTACAATAAAAAAAAGTTGTTTCTCGAAATTCACCACGATTTAAACTGACATCTTTTCATTATATGTATGCTCGAATAATACTCGACTTACATTTGCAAGGAGCTACTGGAGTAAGTTTTTTTGGATTCAAAGGTGAAAGCGGTGAATAAGTACCGAATTGTGTGGAAAGTGACACATGACAGGCAAAGGACCACCTTTGTGTGCCACGAGCGAGAACGTATCACATTCCTTTACGTCTGATGTCGAATTTAGATAGCGTGGAGGTTCGAGAGAATAGGAAGACAGGAATGAGAGAAACAGGAGGGATAAGATGAAAGAAGGACGTGCAATAAAAAAGTTTGGGCCGAGTTAAGGGGCTCACTTATCGCATCATCTTAAGATAAATACGCGATAAATTAGAGCTCATTGAAATGAGGGTGCACGCCCATGACTTCCATCTCATTCCACCCCTGGAAATAGTTCCGCTTATAATTCGCTCGCGGTATTACACGCAGGCAATTACGTCCTCATGTATTCATATCCCAAAGAATGGAAGCGAGAGGAGAACAGATAAGAGGGGATGAAATGGAACAAAACGAGTGAAGCAATTTGAGAAGGATACGGCCGTTATGAGATAAGAACAAAGTGGAAGAGGAGACGTAGATATAACTGATTTATTTTAAATGAGACGGAGACCACATCAAATCCTCGGTCAGCTGTCCCCGATATGCACAGCGCTGATATTTAAAATACCATCATGACAAAATCACCAAATTATTAATGTCAAGGGTCGCATTACAGTAACTTAATTACCATACTAGTATCCCTAGAAATTCGGAATCTCTATGATTTTGTTCCGAAAGTACACCAAACGTTATGTGCAGTAATTAGGTTTAGAAATCCAAAAACTTCGTACTATTAGTTACACTTTCAGTTCTTATTTGAGAAAAGGTTTCGTACGTACCATCATACAATGCTGCATTTTGCAATAAAAACGTATCACCTTTCATATACTTTAATTCAATATTATATTTTGAATCAAAATAAAGCTTTAGACAAATAAAAAATACAGTTTTTTCATCCATCTACAATTCTGGACAACGTAATCACTTTGAGCAAATTTCATTCCTTCTTCTGATTTGCAAATTTTAGTGCCATCAGAGTATACACAACCTCCTGCTCTCATACCTAGCATTGCCTAGCATTTTTCATTGAATTTCAACTTATACAATATCACCCTGCCATCTTCTCCACCACCTTTTCCTATCTTCTTAGAATTTCCCCCATGGCGCTGCATACTATCATCCCGTACCATGTACGAGATAATGCTACTTCATCAGAAATAACCACGAAAGATAAAATCAGCAATTTACTTCATAGCGGAAAGTATTTCTCTAGCATAAATGCCAACTGCTGAGACGACGCAATTTTTGTCAGTCACACTCGTCACGATTTGCGATACCGTATGACTCAAATGGCCCAACCTTCGTCATGGTAGGAGTGGGGAACTCTAGTCTCACTTCGACGTCCTTTCACGGTTCCTGGCATCTCGGCTTATGGATTCTGAAAGCGCCGGGTGATAATTGAGGGGGGAAGCGCCAAGTGCCGGGCATTGGGACAGCAGACAAGGGCGGATCCCGATGGAGCTGCTTATCTCTCGATCCATCGGAAAGATACGCGGCGCGTATTAAATAAAACATTTCCGTAACCATCTAGACACTCCATATTTGGATGTTTGACCATCTATTTCATTTACGTATTCACTCAGCGTATAACACTAATTTGTTTGCTTGAAAATTTGAAAAATAGAGAGCTAAGCTTACGCTTGGAAGTCGAAGGTAAACCGTAAGATGTCCTTATTAAAATGAATCCCACAAAGTAAACCATTCCATTGCATCAGTTGGAAATTCTTGGACAAGAAATTGTATCCGTAAATAAAAGAATGTGTCAAGATGTCTTCAATCTAAAACTTGAATATCATAAATATATGATCACAATAAAATAATCCAAATAATCGATGGATGAATTAATAAACCAGTTTGTCGTGGCTACTTAAAATTATTCTTTTGGTGGTAAAAATTATAAAACTTCTGTATAATAAGAACTTTCCTTCTCCACACCTTAAAATATCATGAATATATTCCATTACTAAAAATTTAATAATAATATTTAAAATCAGGAGTTTAGGTCCTTATCAAAATGATAATTACAGTAATGATAATGTAAGCAATATAGGCCAAACATCACAAAATTTAAAAAAAACAAACTTTCACAAAACAGAACCTCTATAAAAAATAAAATCCAAATGTGTGCATTGGCAAATCATGCAATCGAGAATGACCACACTTTTTATTTCGACCAAGTAAAAACTTAAGATACAGAAGAAAATTTGTCAAAAAGGTTATTTAAAGAAATGTATTATATCGCTAAAGATAAAAATCCATGTCATAATAGAACAGACATCTGTAATTTAAATAAAATATATCATAATTTAATACATGAGAACTAATAATACCTACAAATTAACCCTAGCAACAAAATTGTAAACAATTCACTAAACACAAAAAATAGAAGTAAGATTTCACGCTTTCCCGGCGAATTGCAGTGATGAACTCTTCTCGGGCTCTACACCGGGTGAGTGATTGAAATGTTGCCGACGTTTCGGGTAGCGACTCGTTACCCATCCTCAAGGCAATTGTCACGTACATTTGCCTTGAGGATGGGTAACGAGTCGCTACCCAAAACGTCGGCAGCATTTCAATCACTCACCCGGTGTAGAGCCCGAGAAGGGTTCATCACAAAACATAGAGCTAATAAGGTATGTAAAGTCAACTATGTGTATTTTGACGTTAATCTATGTCCAAAATTATATTTTAAAACATTTTCTGTATTGATAATTGCCTGTAAACGATGTTTACTTATGTTCATTGGTGGTTTCATCCCATTTTTAGCCCTGATGAGGGAAAATACTATTTCCGAAACGTCAGCCAAATAGCTGAAATTATCATTTTGATAAGAATCTAAACTCCTGTTTTTAAATATTATTACTAAAAAAAAGGTCTAGAAATCTGCCAACTAAATATTTTATGATAAAATATAAATAAAATAATTAATGAAACGGCAGGACCACGTCCGACGGCGATTTACTCTGTGACACATCGAAGTCAGGCAATCAAATAAGTTGACAAGATGATGATATGTCTTATTTGATGGACCACTTACCGACTCCTTCGAGATCCCTTGTCCGAGGACGAAAGGCTACATCCGAGATATAAAAAAACCTCGCGCGTAAATGTCATACAAACACTCACTCAGGAAACTTAAGCGTGCAAGCAAAATAACGACTAGAATGGTTCCAATGAAACTCCGGATGCTGTAAAAGTGTCAAGCAGGACTCTTATGCTGCGGGACGTTGTAACACACATTGAGCGGCTCCCATCAACGGGTTCAAAATCGGAGAAGAATAAACGAGCGGATGATCAGTCGCTCCATTCCGGGAGATGCCGTCGACAAGGGGCTCAAACCCTCATGCGGTGTGTAGTTGTCATCACGCGCTGCTGAGATCATCGGAGGTTAGGTAGGCGCGTAAAAAGATTTGCTATCACTTCTCCATTAATCACTTTATTCATTTTCGCGCAGATGTCATTTCAGACACCTGTACGACTACGTTCAAATTTCAACACGATCGCACCTTCGTGAAGAAGATTGGGTTGCGTGCTGTTCAGGATACGTATAAGACAGCGAGTTTGTTATAGCAGGCAAGTACACAAACAGAATTAATGAAAAAATAAGATGCGGCTAACTCCTTCCTCTTTCCAACTTGAACCCCTTCCTGAAAGACCCTTCTTTCTATCTTGAACTATGAAGTTCAATATTTCCAAGGTGGAATAAGTTAACCACGTTTATCGGGTCAAGAAAGGAGAGTAATCATCTCGGAAGACGAATAATATCTCAAATAATAATATTATACAGTTATACAGCGGAAATACTGAGAAACTAAGTCGTGACAAGTTTTTCAATGTCTTTAGAAATTAATTTTTCTTTTGAGCGAATATTGCTTTTTTCTTCCTAATGTTTGAATCAGTCAGTGATTATCAGTAATTTTAAAAATGGATTATTGATTGTAAATGTGCTGGCAATCATAAGAATAGGACTACAATAAAACCCTAGGAGAATTAAGTTCCATCTGCATCAAATGTCGAGACTTGTACTCAAGGGTACTCATCTAATGCGACGAACTTTATGCATATCAATAAGTAAAAAGTTTGTGGATAACATATTTTATTTTTTTAAAGAGCCATCACTGCCCTTAAGTAAAGGATAAAGTTCAAACTTAAGTTCATTCTACATTTCCGGTTGTACTGTCACCCGATGAAAGATTATATTAACTCAGAATTCATAACTGAAATCCCACTCGAATATTATGTGAATGACAAATCATGAAAAACTAGCCATTTAAAATTATCAAATCCTCAAAGGCAAAGACAAAATCTGATTAATGCAAAAAGAATGGGTACCTTAAAAATGAGAAAAAATAGGCCTTTGAAACGTGTAACATATTCTCACACGCGATTCTAAAAGTTAAAATGACAAGGACCTGTGGAAGTGAGCCACGCTCCCGGAACGACGTCATTCATTTGGGTTCCCATGCTTTATCTTCTACATTTTAACCTTAGCACCACCTTACACCCCTTTGCCTTTCCCAAAATTATCCCATCTCACATTTCACCCACGCGGACGAAGGCGCCCCTGAAGTTGGTTCTTCGCCACTTCTGTCAATAAAATTCCTTCTACGCTACAGGACCGTACATTTGCAAAAGAATTCCAATGTTTATCATAAATGGGTATCACTTCATGATTTGTTGGTTTTCTCTGAGTTGATGAATTGAATTTGCTATTTGACCTGAAATATTGGTAAAATATTCGCCGCTCCATGATATTTGAATCCAGAACTTTCAATCTTTAAAGTGAAAGTCCTATCGCCCTTGTTTGAAAACCTATAATTAACTCAATGCGTGGTTCAGTTTTGCCTAACTTCGTCGATGCAACAGTTTCCCGGATAGAATATTAATGTGAGAAGATAACTGGGACGCTCCCAAAGAAAACTAATAGTTTTTCAAATTAATACAAATACCAGCCAAACCTTTTTCGAAAGCCTCAAAGATGAAACACAAGCCATTTATGAGAAAGAAAACTGTGACGATGAATTCAGGTAGGCTTCGAATTAGAAACACAAAATGTAAAACAGGCTAGCGATGTATGACGAAGATTTTATTGGACTAAGAAAAAGAAACGTGTAAAATATGAAAATAGCAAAATATGCTTATTTGAAGAGAATTTGAGCTAATGCTGTACATAAAATTATTCGGATTGTACGGGTAGTTAAATTAAGAGCGAAGGAGGAAATAATGAAACGATGACAATAATTAGCAAATGGCTCATGCTTAATTTAATTTCTGAGAATGTAGTCAATTACGGAATTTGACCTTCAGTTCAAAGACGCGTGGAAGGACGCCAACCAGGAAAACGGGAGAAGATATAATCACGAAAAATAACAGCCAACACTGCGGCAGATCAGACTAAAAGAGCATTAACAGGTGGAATAGCAATGTAAAATAGATATGCTGTTTCTCTCAAGTGTAATTAATTTATTAAATCAGCATGTAACGTCTATCTGAAAAATAAAAAATGTGGGATTTTATTATTTTTAGTACGCCCATGCGAATAAATTTTGAGTAAAAAAGAGATGTTTAAGTGATAAAACTATCCTTTCAAATACTACAAAATTAAAATAATGGCTAATATCAAAATATTCTGTACCTATGTTATTGATACACAAAGCCGACAATTTTTGGAACTCCATTGCGAAATTGAGAGAAGTTCAAATAACATCATAGCCACACCAAGGAAGCTCTAGCGGATTCAGAAGGTTATTTCCCGAAGATGCTACAGTGCAGCGAAACCAAAAGAAGCATTAGAAAACGGTACATTGTGGATTCGCAAAGTTGTAATTTGAAGTTCTCTTTATTTAGTACCTTTGTTCCCTTGTAAAAGGATCAGGCATCTAAAGAGCAAATTGTTTAGCTACGGTAGGATAAAAATGTGGAGCAGAAAGCAAACGGGGAAATATGTTGGCTCGAGGGAAGGGAGGGTACGATTAGTAATGCTGTAGCACCGAGATGTTAAGGGACGAATCCATTCAATGGAGAAGAGAGAGACGGGTAATTTAAGAAGGGGAAGTAGTGCAAGCAGATGGGACGGTAAGGGGGCAGAAAGAGGAGGAAATGCTTGCTTCTCGTTTGATCAGCAGGTCGGTCGAGAGTCGGATGCCTGGGGAGAAATATTTGGGAGCCAGTGCCGGTGAAAGGTACTGAGGGAAGGACAAGGGAGAAATAGGAAAGGAATCCTGCCAGCACTCGGAATAGGAGGAGGGAAGTAATTGTGTATAAATGAATCTGGTTGCCCCGCAATTCCCTCAGAGTTACTCTGCTCTCAAGCACCGGGCATAATCACCAAGAAAACGGGGTGGAAGGGGAGTAAAGTGAGGGAAAATGTCGGAAACGAGAATAAGGAACACGAGGACGTAGAACGAGAGAAATGATTATGTAGAACTAGCCCACCATAAAATGCATGTACTGCCCAAGCATGAGCAAGGAACTAGCTCCCAGAGGACGAAGGACAGTTCTTTTTATGCATTCTCTCTTATGCTTTTTCTGACATCTTGCGAGCTTTTTGAAAAATAAAGGAGAAACGATAGGCGAAGCCGTATCCGCTTCAAACCACTTATGATACAAATGGAGAGAGAAGGGAAGGCTATAGAGCGTTCCAGATTTAATTGACAGTATGGGCCTTATGGGGAACACTGTTGGCGAACTTATGCTCCGTGTACTTACCGATAGACCACGTAAGCAGCCATTTCCAACACCACACTTAATTTAAGTAGTTTAGGTAAGGAAATGATATTTGTGTATAGGAAGACTCCTAGATATTCGATTAGTACCTATACTGCTTAGCTTAATGTAAATTTTCCTGCTACTCTTGGCAACATCGAATTGTGTAAATTTACACAGGAAACGGATCTCCATTCGAGCCCATACTGTTACCTAAATTGGAACGCCTTACTGAAGGATCGGAAGGAAATAAAGGAGTGAGTACTAGTTATTCATGCAGGGAATGAGAAGATGGAATAGATGGGACGATTGAGAGAAATGTGACCGGATTCACGAAGGTTTTTTAGTGGGAAAGCGTGGGCGTACGGTGAGGCGGAAGGAAAAGGGGACTGGAGGCGTTTTTTTTCGCGAAAAGGTAAGTGTAGTGAGCGCCGCTGAAGCACAGGAGCCCCGCAGGCGGAGAGGGTGGTGCGGCGAAGAGGGATGAATGAATGGGATTCGGCGCTCAGGCCAATGCAATGCCCATTCACGTCCTTTCGTGGTCGTCCCATTTCGCGCTTAGATCTCCACGCCGAATATCGGACGTGGGCGGACGGGGTGAGCGGATTGTCACGCTATAACTCCAGGAACGCTGGATTTGCACGCTCAAAAATCGACAAGGAATTCCTCTTTTTCCCCATTCATTTATAAATGGTGGAGGAGAGAAGATGCGAGAGACACACACCTCTAAACTCTATGACACAGGAGGGCCCCCAAAAAGGGAGGGTGGAGCATGCTATACAGCCATGTTGCAAACAGCAATTTTTTTTCTCTCTCCCTCCGACGGAAATCGAGCGTCATATATCCGAGCTCCCCAATTATGTGAGATTCAAAAGCCCTGGGTTTCATATTTCCGGTCTCTCCAACACCCCCTTCTTGCGCGCCAATCACACTATCCATCGCCCTGAACCCTTAAAAAATCATGGAATCTCCCCCCTCTTTTCCTCCACAAAATAAAATAAAAGAAAGAAGAAAACTTTTCCTCTTCCTTCCTGAACAATTCCTTCCCCCTCCATAAGCTTCAGGGTTTCGACGAATATCCTACCCAAAATATAACTAAAAAAGAAAAAAAATACCGCTTTCATCCCAAACCATTCCTCCTTCCCCCACCTTTTACTTCAGGGTTCCTACCCAATTTTCCCCTCTTCCACCCTCTTCATCCCTTGACGTACCTTCAAATTTTCCCCTTCCTTTTCCCTTATGCCACACACAACTCTCTCCTTCCTACCTACCCTCTCATAACTCTTTTTCTCTCCATCCCGCAGCCTTCCCCGCCTGAAATCTTTCCGATCCTTACACGTGGCAACCTCGGGAGCCAGACAAGGATTACGATGCTAGAGATGAGGAGGGAGAGAGGCGGAGTGCGAGCGGAGAATCTTTCGCGATCGATTGCAGAAGTGACATTTCGGGCGGGCGGGCGGTTTTTGGACTACGGCGTCAAGAGCGGGTGCGATTCCGAGAGTCCGACGAAGCAGGAGCGAGGGAAAGGTGAAGGGCAGGAGGTGTCCAGCATTATATCGATAGAGTGTACCCAGTCATTTCGTCCATTGGAAGGGAATGATCCTTAAGTTTCATGTCGGTCGACAAGGGTAGCCTGGTTAGTTAACGTACTGTTTCGGTCACCCGATAGCCATAGGTTGGAACCTCGCCTCGGGAATAGAAGCCGTGGCTCACTTTTTTAGGTTACATTGCCTAAGAGATAAATAAGTACCAATATACCATTTAGAATATTTATAACCCAAGTTTTCAACTATTTGTTCCACGGCTTTTAATGTTGGTAAGCAAAAAGAGCTCCTAGATCCATATTATTGAGTCAATCCTCCTGCGGTATGCTATTATCGCGATAGCATAGTAATCGTTAAAATTCAATAATATTATCACTTAATGATGCATTGAATTCCTTTCATAGCACGGAATTAATTCCCTCTGGTACACACATAATTAGCAAACAAATTTATCAGATATAGTTCCAGCGGAGACTGATTTAGAGACTGATTTTTTATAAAAGAGAGCATCGGAAAAGGCTGCTATCATAAAGGGAAATTTGCTTTAATTTTTTGTGAGGTTACAGAAGGATATTAAGAAAACGTCGGTCGATTTCGATAATTTCCAGAAACTTCAATGCTCCCAGCAACGAGGAAGCATTCGCAGGAAGTTTAAACGTGAGTGGAAATTAAATTTGGGAAGATTTTATCGGAAGCGCTTACAGACGGGGGAAAAGAATGTTCGGTAATTTGAAAAGTAATGTACTCAGTATATCCATCCCCGTAAGACGCGAGAGGTCATGACATTTACACGGAAAACAAGCGACGCCTACGCGTTTCACTTGTTAGTTGACATTAATTCAAAATGCTAAAGGGCTTTCTAATACCTGTGTCTCCAAATAAATCATTATCTGGCAGAGTCGGCAATCACATATTTTCGGTCAAGAACCATGCAAAGGAAAGAGCTGTTAATGGACACTAAATTTGGACTATAACGCATATTTCGACTAACCATGGGTATGTTATCAAATTACCCATTCGATATCGCAGTGACTCTTTTCAGGGCATAGAAAAATGGCTTCATCTCTTTTCTATAAGGCACACCTGGCGTCGAAGGGAAGACTTACAAACAATGGGAAACATTTCCTTCTAAAGGGGAAACTGGCATAATCAAGGGAAAAGCAGAGGTGAGAACATGAAGAGAGAGAGAGATGCTATGAGATACGAGCAAAACGTTTCACAGGATTGGAAGAGATAGAAGTGAGGTTTAATGAAAGCTATCAGATGGCTAGTATAGGTGAGATCGATGAGATCTTGTTGTACTTTGACTCGGAAAACTAAGAACTGTTTTGAGTTCAACTGTAGGGGGAATGGTCAAGCGTCCTCAGAAGATGTTAGGAGGAGGAATGGGAGTTGAATTTGGGGGACGATGGAAGGGAGTGGAGAAATGATTGGGCTCTCACACGTTTACCGCACTCACTCCAATTAATCTCGGCTGACTCTCAACACTCTCATTCAAAAGCCAAACCAACAATTTTCTTAACTCACCTCTGCCGACTCCCAAGTCGTATACTCCTATCAACTATCTCGTTCCACAGGTCTCGAGGACAAGAAGTCGTTCGGTCGGCTCAGGAAGCTAGAAGAATGAGAGGAAGATTGAGATGTTACTACTCTAGGAAGAAAATGTAGAAGTCAAAGACTGGTGAATAGCATAAATGGGTAGCGGGATCTTAGGTGTCAAAAAAGTCTGCAAGGATGAGAACTTTAAATTTATATTTAAACGAATGTTTACATTTTAAGATACGTTTATTTGAACAAAATTAACATTAAATCAGCATGTTTAAAGGAATTGGTCAAATCTAGGTACTAAAATCGATTCATAATGGTACGATTAACGAATATTTTCTGAAACGCTAAAGTGAAAGTTAACATGGTATTTCAGCCAAAATCAGAATAATTCAGTCTAAGGGTAACAGTTACATTCCATTTAAATAAAAAGATAACCATTTATTAAATCTCAAAATGTGCTATTACGCATGGACTACCTTTTAAAGAAATACCGTCAAGTACCTCCTATGTTTTGAAAAAGAAAAATTACAATAATGAACCAAGCGATAAGCTAATGAAAACTTTGGACCAACTGAGAATGTAGGCATGAATTAATCAGCGCTGAAATCTGTGCAACGAACTCGTAGCGCAGACGACAGCACGACCATTCATTGCACTGACGTAGTGTACTCCTCGCAAATTCCCGCGAAGAACACTTCCGAATGGTTCGCACCGAATCACGCAAACTCCCCACGGCAGCATCCACGTTCAACAGCTGACGCCGAGGAGGGAAGACACGAGCTGAGGATATGGGAAGGAGAGGAGCAACGCTTTTGCTCGCAGAACATGTAGACGAAGAGGGAAAAAACAGCACGGAACACCATGTTCCGATAAGGGATGAAGGAAAAAGGGAGGAGGAAAGAATTTGGGGAAAAAAAGCTTTCCCGAGACAAAAAGAGAGTGTGGGGGGGATTGGCAAAAGAGTGATAGGAAGGGAGAGATGGAGGGAGAGGGGATAGGAAGAGCTTGTCTTCACTCCACACAAATCAATACAGGGAGCAGCGACCCACTGAGAACGGTAAGGTAAGGGGGGCGAGGATGATGATGATGGTGATGAGCGAGCAAGGGGGATGGGGAGGGGTGGAAGGGGATTGTGGATGCTTTAGAGGGAGAGAGTGGATTAGGTGCGGCGGGGGTGGTGGCGGAGAATGGAGGTCAAAATAAGGAGATTGGGAGGGTGGGAAAGAGAAGCGAAGGGAGCGATCATGGTGGTGGGAGAGAGGTGGTGCAGGAGAATCGGGAACAGCACAGGGGAAAATATCGGGCAGTTGAGGACGGGGTTGCCGCCAATTCTGCGAGGATGGGTTGGTGTGGATATCCTGGGAGATTGGCGGTCCACTTGAGGGCTACGAAAACCCCACCACCATTTTTTTAAATCCGAAAATTGGTGCACTCCACCGTTTCATTCCCTCCTGTTCAATACACGACCTGATATTTTTTCCTTCCTATATTCCTCTTGATTTGTCCCATGTACTAGTCGCTTTATCTTCCGCGGGGCTTTATCCATTTAACGCCTATCATGATCATATGATCACAGCAAATGTTTCTTGTCATAAATTGCTATATTCACAGCGTTTTTCAAATTTACGTAATGAGGCTTTCGTAACGATATCTCAATATATTTTCGGAATTCAATCGTTCGTTCAATGCAATATTTGATTCAATCGAATATTTTTTTGCATGGCTTTCCAAAAGTGGTGTCTTGAAAAAAAAACTCTCGATCCATCTGTGAGATACAGAGAACCCATTAGAAAAAATTTCTTGTTACCACTCAAATCTTCCTCCAAATATGTAGACATATTTGGTCTTCTGCTTCATTTATGCATTTACTCACCACACTCAGCATACTCATGACATCTTCAACAATTTTATGTCTAAAGAAAGGATCGCTGATAACCTCAATTCCTTCCTATTCGGTACACACTCTCTAACATTCTGAGGACCCGTTTTATGTCTGGCTAGCGTTAACTGGAAGACGGCACAGTTTTTGTGTTAACTAGATGTTATGTGAGAGCACGGGTTTTGTTAAAAATATTTTAGTGCCCGTTAGTTGAGTGACGTAATAACTTTGATTTACATTCCGAGAAAATATTTAGGCCTCAGAGTATTATCTTACAACTCCCCTATTCAAGTCATCGATGTACCAGTCTATAGCTCTTCCCTGCAGGACCTACCCAGTTAGTTTTCCTCCTCTTTCATTTCTAACGAATTCGCTAAGTCTTCATGTGTGACTTTCTTCCTTTTCGTACGTTCTTTTCTAATATTTTGCATACTTCCTTATTTCTTGTTCCATCCATCCACTTAATGTTTAACAGCAAACTCAAGCGTCAAGTTTAAAATTCAAAATTATATTTCTCCGAACTCCCCTCACAATGGTCCACGTCTCGACTAGTGACCCACGCTCCAAAATGGATGGTTTCTTTTATTGTTGCCAAGATAATGTGTAGCTGCGAGTTCTGGATTGTCGGGGATGAATGAGGGGCGGAGGGGTAATGGAAGGGACTCGGGTATCGGTAACCGGTCGGTCAATTCTCGAATATGACCGTAAGGGAGGAAGTCAAGCGAGTGGAAGACGTATTGTTCCGTGATGATACCTTAACGCGTGCATGCAAATTGATGTGTGGAGGATCAATCGAATGAGGAGTCGACCGCACGCCGTCCTTCATTTCTCCTTCAGTTACCTTTTTTTGCAACTTACCGGGGTGGGTCGTCGACCTTCGCAGCGCAACGCTTCTGGCATACTTTTAAACTACTAAAATAAATCTTTGTCTACATAATGCCCTGCAAGCCACCTGAAGAGTGTATGACAGGGATTGAGTTTTCACCAAAGCGCTTCACACTATATCTTATAAAGGATAATGCAACTATAGCTATTATTGCATTGGCAAAAATCTGAAAATACCTGCCATACGGAGTGAAATTTCACCAACCTGCGTTACACAATATGCTACCAATATTATAGAAACTTTTGAGTATTAATATATTTCGAAACAGCATAAATGCACAATGGTAAAACAGTTATACAAGAGGCAAATTGTTCATAGTGCGCAGTGAAAGGATTCCATTCTAAAATACACATTGGTCACACTTTTCCACAATAAAATCCCTTAAAGGCGTTCAAGATTATTTTGCCATCCCCAGGGTCATTCAATCCTGTATCATCCTCTGGTACCTTGTAGTATAAAAATTATTCTTCGCTTCAACGAGAAACGACAAAAGCGGTTTCTAAGTACTTTACGATGAAGGTACGCGTTTAATGATACTTGAAAGCTCGTTGAAGAGCTGTACCGAGGAGTCTCATTGTTCTTCCATAGTGCTTTCCCATGTTAGGTGATGTCCTTAATGTATTCAGACCCAGGAAAAAGAGGAGTAACCCTGAATTTCTGAGAAAACCGAGGTGGTAATTTTCGGTTGGCGGCAAGATTGCCTTGAACACCATCACTTAAATCGAACTCATCCCCTTCCTCTCTTGTCAACGGCGCGAATCCGAGGAAGATTTTCGAACGCCCACGCGGCAAGGACGTACGGGCTCCCACCCGGGGGAGCCGCAGAAATATAAAGAGCTGACAGTACCCACCGAGAGATTCGGTTAGAAAGCGGGGGGGGGGAGGAGACGAGGGTGGAAATGCTGTTCAAGAAATCAAGGACGCCGCACTCTTTGACATTTCCACCATGCGGCCACACTTAGAGAGAGAGAGAGAGCGAAAACCGTAGATGACGAATTGCTCAGGAATAAAGAAAAAAGGAAAGATCAGGAGGGATGGGACGAAAATGAATTAAGAGAACTCTCATGAGACGGGTCGGCAGAAGTATACCCAAAGAGAAATGTGACCAAGGAAGAGAGGAGAAGGAACGGGTTGGGTAACCCCAGCCGCCGACACGAGACTCGTGCATGCTAAGGAGATCAAAACGAGAGAGACACAGTATTTCGTGACCGTGCGTGCTCGTGCGTGTTACATCACTCCCACCAACTCCCTCTTCCCTCCCCCCCCCCTTCCCCAACGCATGCGTGCCCGGTGGTGGTTTTAAGTCGACCCGAGAGGGAAAGAGAGGGGAGCCCTACATCTTCCATCTTGGAGATGAGATGAGAATGGATGAGGGGATGTGAGGAGTTTAGGGAGAGGGGAGAAATGTGTATTCGAGAGCGTGGAGCGGAGGGGGGGAGGATATGATAGGGAGGAGGAAGAGGCGGTGGTTGCTATGAGGAGGAGGCGCCTGTTGCGAGGGAAACGCAGCCGGTAGGCGGGGGAGGAAGGGGGAGGAGGGAGAGGCATCGCCGGGGTTATGAGAGGACGGACTGCGCCCCATGTGAAGGATTCGGGGCTGGTTGGCCGGTGATGTCCATTGGGAAAGAGGAGAGGGAGAGGCCATGGGAATTTTTAGGGCTGCAAAGAAATAGCGAGGGAGAAGAGAGAAAGAGAAGGTGAGGGAAAGACAAAGGGGGGCGAGAGGGGATTCCTACCAGGCTTGGAGGTAATAGTCGACGGGTGCTGAGAGGGTGGGTGTGAAGAGGAATCTTGAATGGCTTACGGGTGGATGACTAGAACGGAGAGCACAGAGGGAGGCGGAAGTAGGCAAGGATTAGGAGCTGAATCAGACTGAAGTTGAGGGGGAATGAAAAGGATTGAAGGGGATGTGAATTAGGACCGAAAACTCGAGCGAACAAGCAAACATTCCTGAGAGATACGTCATAGTTTGCAGTAATGCGAGCCTTGAGAATTATGGGGATGGAAGGCAGTGTGAATTAGGCTCTAAAACTGGGACAAACAAGCACCGATTCCGAAGATTGGCTGCATAATTTAAAATGTAATGCAAGTAATAAAATATTTTTGATAAATTTGAACTACAATATTATTTGATCATAATACGCATGGCTTAGGTGCCACTCGAAGCGAAGGAGTTCAAAGTAGAAGAGAAGGGATTTTTATATCGATATCCATTCGTCAGAAAAAAAATGAACTAATAAATATTTCTCAGAACCCAAATCAACGATCGTAGACACCAACTAAAATTTATTTGGCCAACTCGTGTATTCTTGGGGTGACCTTTTCACAAAGGAGGAAACGAAAGCAGAAAAGATAGTGGGGTATCGAATTCCCTTCGACAAATAATGAAAATGAAAGGAGAAGGAAGATGGACGAGAGACGGTTATCGGTTGACGGGAAACAAAACGAGACGAGAGACAGTGTCCTCTTATGCCGATCTCTCCCTTGGAAAGGCTGGAGGTTACTGAGGTCGAGAAGAGGGGAAAGAGAAAAAAATAGCCATGGGGATGATTATGTGAGAGAGAGGGAGGAGAAGTGGTGAGGGATGAGGAAAGAAAAAGGTAGACTGGAGACCGAGAAGAGATGGAAAAGAGGAGGGTGATTTATAAGAAGGGGATGATGATAGGAGAGAGTGCGAGGACTTGATAAGGAGAAGGAGAAAAATAACACAAGTGGTGTATCTACATCTACCTAGCCACCGCAGAGGCATGTGGCCGGGGGTGTTAGAACTCCAACCACGGAAAGGGGAGGGAATAGGGTAAGGGAGGAGGAGAGGACAGAAGTGAATTGCATCTTAACGATGCCTTGTGCTAGAGTCATGCTACCTCCGTGGTTATATCACACCAATGGTGCGTGAAAAGGAGGAATTTTTAAACTATCAATTTGGCAGTCTCTCTCTCTTTCTTTTCCTCTCTTATCAGTCCTAGAGATATCATGCGGGGTCAAAATAATATCCTCTGAGTCGTACTGAAACTCGCCTGATCTGAATTTTACAAATAATCTAAGCCTAGCGCGTCTAGCCTCCCCTGATTGGTTGTTAAAACTGGCGTTAGAAGTACATGCATCAAGTAAGTAGGGATCGGAGAGGGCGGGGAGTAAGCTGGGAGAGAAATGAGGAGGCGGGGAAGGAGGAGGAGGTGTAGAACGCTTGGGGGAGGCAGCAGAGGGAGGAGGTAGGGAGGGTGGCGGAAGGCAGGCTCTCTCTCTGTCGGGGGTGGGTGAGGAAGCAGAGAGAGATAGAAGCGTGAGATCTGGGGCTTTGCCTCCGCGGGCGACCTCATCCTAAAGGTCAAACGAGCAAGAGGGGTGTTTTTCTCCCCCGGCACTGACTCCCATCGCCCCGCGAGGCGGAATACATCTACAGGCTACTACTACCCCCAACGAGTCGCCGCAGGGCGTGCAAGTGGCAGATGGGGAGTTAGAAACACCAGACATTAAAAAAAATAAAAGGAGAAAGTGGAATCGGGCTGTCTGGAATCCTCGAAAAGTGAGATGCGTTTTGGCAAATTGGTGTCTTGCTATGTTCCTGCAGCAGTCGTGCATTGTGCGTGGGAGGAAGGAAGTCTCAGTTTCATCATCAGTAGTCATCAATCCGAAGATTGGTTTGCAGCAGCTCTCCATTCCACTCTCCTCTCTGTCAACCACTACTTTCCTAAATAATTGTTCACTCTGACATCCTTCATGGTTTGCTGTATGCATTCCATTCTTGGCCTTCCTCTATAATTCTTCTCATGCATTTCTCCTTACAATATTGTTTTTGCTACTGTTGTGTCGCAAAATGAGTCCGATAAGTTTGTCTCTCCTTCTTCGCAGAGTTTTCATTTGCTTTTTTTCTCTCCAGCTCTTCGTATGGCTTCTTCGTTAGTAATTCTCTCCGTTCATTTAATCTTCCTCATTCTTCGGCAACACCACATCTCTATTGCTTCCAATCTTTTTTTCTCTTCTGCTGTTATTGTCCTGGCTTCACTGCAATATACAAGCATACTCCAAATATATGTCAACAGAAGTGCTTCCTAACTTCCAGGCTTGTGTTACCAGCTGTCAGCAGACTCCTCTTCTGGTAGAATGCCTTCTTTTATTGGGCTATTCTGCTTAGTGTCTGTCTTGCTTCTTTCATCCTTTTTTTACCAGCTCTATTGATATTGAACAAAATATATTGCCCTGGAGCAGCAGCTCCGAGAGAACAAAATACAGTGAGAGTAAATGAACTCAACATGAAAATGAAAAAGAGGATTACAATATTCAAATTACATACAACTATGAATAATAAAACAAACAAATATATGGAAGAATCAAACAAGAAATATAAAAGTGAATTGTCAATCAAACAAAACAATCATGATTATGACACCCATAACAATAATAAACAACAATTTACTCTCAAAATTATGTACCAAAGACATAGAAGCTTCTTATGTTTTTTCATGAGATTTTGTTCCTCCATCAATAAATTATAGAAATTGGATTTGAACAGATGACGGATGGAGGATTTTTTTTTAGTTTTAAAGGTAGGGAGTTCCACAAGGAAGTAGCCGATACCAAAAATGAATTATGTTACGAAGTCGATCAATTCCCAGGATAGCATAAATAATTGGGATCAGCTCTGGTACATACATCAAGATTATTGGGTTTTGTTACAAACATATCTGTCAGGTATTTGGGCTCATTTATAGAAAAAGGCTATACAGAAAAGTCCCCAGAAATTGTTATCTATGTTAAAATGGTAATGCTCTATGTTATATTCTCACTTCTCCGCTACTTTTCTGCCTTTTAGATTTAAATTAAGGGAGTAGGTAAAATACTATACTCCGTGCAAACCCTAAAATGTTGTGTCACACAGCTAGGTTAGAGCGTGAATGGGAGAAAGTAAGTCTTAGTCTCAACTCTATATTATATAATTCTTTGGCTCTTGTCTACCCTTCAGGTATATGGAGGTAAAACACTATCCTCCGTGTCAATCCGAAACTTTTGTGCTGCACAGTAAGTCAAGAGGGTGGAAGACGGGGTGAAAGAAACAAAAAGGATGAATGATTGGCTATGGATTGAGAATCGCATGAAACAAGTATAAAATGGAGAGGCGAAGAGGAGTTACCAGAGGGTGCATAAACATTCGGTCAATCCCTTTCCATATTTTTACATTACAAGGCGAACGTATCACAAAGGCAACCGTTCGCAGGGAGTTTCCGATGTGTTCCCTTCCCCCTGCCCCTCGATCTGTCATCCGATCGCCCGTCTGAATCCGTGCCACGTGCCGCATTTCGGCGATAAAGTGTTTACGGCGGCGGAAGGGGATGGGGAGATGAAAAAATACGCACGAGTTTGGGATTCCTCTCGCAGGTGGAGGTGACGAGGGGTGGCGGGTGAAAAAGAGAACATGTATGAGACCACTCGGTTGGGCTCCACGTGGGCGTGGACTCTCGGCATTCTCGTTTTCCGATTAAGCGCTCAATTGCTGTTTCGGGTCGGCCGCGCCGCGTGGAGGATCGAGAAGGATTTCGCATTATCAGGAATCGGGCTCTCAATTTGCTTTTCCCTCCCGTAGGCTATCTATTAGCGCTTACGCTCGAATATGTGACCGCACACGCAAATCGCTAGGCGTTCTAATGTGAACCGGAGTCGTAAAACTTTTAACGAACGTGGGCGAGCATACCGACATAGGATACCACTTCAGTTCACGGGGTATAATGATGATTGGAATATCTAGCGACGCGTCACATTCGAAATAAGCCACGAGAAGTCCAACCACAGAGAAGTGGCACCCTTCGGATTTATATGATATTCTACTCATTTCTAGCCCATTTGGTCCAGAGCTAGTGTGTTCAACACTCAATCTGAGAGTCGCAGGTTCGAGACCAATGGACGGCAAAATTATCCTGATTTTGGAAAAATATATTCATGGAAAAAAACTAAACCCTACATGCACCCTAACAACTGGCTCCATTGCTAAGAGACAGCAGTCTCAGCAGAGGGTACTGATAGCTCAGATCATGATATTGGTCCGGTATCAAATTCCACAGCTTCGGGCGAGAGTGAAGTTCACAGAGTCGGACGGAGTTCTGCGATTTGGAAGGTAACTGGAAACCTCCACAATAGTCTTTATAGAATATGCACCCTTTATTTTACTAATACGTTACATGATGGCTTTCGTCCCGATAAATATTCCGGAGGTTATGTATTCACAAATTGGATCTCCGGGTGGGGACTGTTGGGAGGGGAACATTAATCGGAGTGGACAAATACCACCTAATTTCAATAATATTCCGGTATATGCTTGGTATAATCAATTTTGGAAGAGTTTACTTCTCCACAACGGGCACATGAAAGAATAATCCTCAGATGAGGCAAAATTCCGGCCTTCAGGCAATTCGTGAAGTCGAGTTTTATCACCGGCTAACGCGGAAAAGAGACTTCCGCCTGCTTGCTTTGTGAGCGAGGTTTGCCCAGTTGGCACGTAGTACGCGGCGGCGGCGAGGCTTTCAGCTGGGTTCGGTCTGGGACGATTAAAACAGATGTTCGGAATGTGTGGGAAGAGAGCACAACGGAACAGAGTCGAGGCTAAAGGATCTCTAGCAATGGAAATAGAGATTGTTTCAGAAATGCCGCTGTGGCGGAGGGCACGATTGAAAGAGTTAAACTGGTTATCACTCGCCATAGTTGCACGTTAAGTTTTAAACACATTACGTCTTTTTTAATAAACTACATTAACATTCAATTTGCATTTAGCCTTCATTTTAAAACAATACATAGATCATAATGAAAAGCGTATGCATTAAAAAGCATTGTTTCTGCTGGACTATTTTTTAGATCAGATTCATCAACTTACTGAATGTAGACGTCGAATTAATTACAATTTTTTAAATTAATTGAAAAAATAAAACCCTAATTCAAGAAATTACTGCAATGAAACAAAAACTCAGAGATGATTCCGCTTCTGAATTAAAAAACATGGTATTTATATTTCACATCAAAAAGCAGAAAGAAAATCTGTTTATTTAAAAATCGCCATGGTTTTAACCTAATTTTTCTTAGTAGCAAAACAAAATCAAATGTAACACAAAGTATAAAAGAAGATAAAAATGAGAATTACCAACGATGTACACTGTTTCTGGCTCAGAATGAATAACTCATTCCATAGCTCCGACAAAAGCAGTAATGGCTTTCTGTCTACAAAACTGTGGTTTCAATAAAGTCCTCTAACGGCTGGGGTGAAGAGTAGTACACTATAGAATGGAGAATTGCAAGCTCACCTACGCAAATTTTACGTGAGGGCAGATGGAGGTGAATTCTCAGTGGTGATTCAGAGAAATATTTCCGTTTAAGAGAAGCCATCACTGAGTAACAATCGAAACTGTAGACCAGAAAGAGCATTTATCTGGTAGATACGAGTTATAAGCACTCATCGCGAAAAAATATCGTAATAACTAAGCCCTAAAACACTACACTAAGAAATGCTACCAGAATGCAACAAAATTAGATCTACTATACATTCACTTGCAATATTTTTTTATTGATTGCCGATGGAAGTTGTAGAGCTTCAGAAAGTTAAAAATTACTTTTTTATAATTAATTATATTTAATTTTTTTATAATTTGTTATATAAATGCTCAAAATGATGTAGCTTTGCTTAAATTGCCAGACAATATAGCACTCTCCTTAAGCGTATGTTTACAAATGTGATCTCTCAGAGTACTAATATGGTTGGCTAATATTAGATCAAAATGGAATTTATTCGTGCACATGTTTTAGGTAAAGAATTACTGTCAATATTCAAGAAAAATTACAGACCTTTAAGGTGAACAGCAATAAGATGGATGTGTTAAAAAAAAAAGGAATCATATATTAAGCCTTGCTCAAAGATACCAATTTGTACTGATGAAACACTAAACCCAATTGAAATAAGTCTCTGAAAACTGAAAAACTTCTTAGGTGCGAGGGATTTCGCGGCATACAGAATTTAAAAGGTGAATTTTCTGCTAAATTCATTTTAGCCAGTGTTTCAGGTGGGTTCTTGGTGTCGAAATTCAACTGTTGTAAGGATCGACAACATGCGCGATGGATAAATTCCAAAGATTCGGGCTACATGGGTGGAATTTCAATATATTAAGGTTGATGAGTAATTATTCTTGGAAACACATTTTAAAAGACTTTATTACGACCTGGGTTTCAATATTCTACACATCTTTTTTCAGGTCATAAATAAAGACATTGAAATCTAGATCGTAATAAAGTTTCTTAAAATTTGTATCCATGGAAAATTGATTATAACTTTTCAACCTTATTAATACGCGACGGAAACATGATAATGTAGCCGCTCTATGTCTAAAATCTTCTTTCAAATCAGGAGAGAGAATCAGTACTTAGGTAAGCTACAATCATATCATTCGTAAGAAATTCTGTGGAAAAAATAGAAATAGCTAACCAGTACGGTATAAATCTGAAGGAAAACGCCGGTGCACTATCTCCTCGGTTTTTATTTTTTTCCGCAATCAAACAAGAACCATCAGTAACCATCGACGAGCAAGCGGGAGAGAGTGGTGAGCGCAGGAAAAAGAGGAAAAAAAGAGTAGACAGTCAAGCGAAGAAGGATGAAAGAACAAACAAGTGACGTGAGCCGGAGCGCATGACTCCAACAGAGTGGCACGAAGCCTCCGCCGGAAGCAGCCGCCAAAGTCCTTGCGCCTCCGTGCGAAATCTCCTCTCATTGAAGATTTCGGAGAATTATAAACGGATCACCACCCGTTACAAGCTTGAGTATAAATCATTACTACATTCTCGCATCCCCAAATTTTAACGGTTCCTTTTGAACGAGATAAAACATTGGTCAATGTTTTGTCATTCATCGGAAATATCGTAGTTTAAGAAAGATATGACGAGCGACGGAGTGTTAAAAATCAGGAAATATCAAGTACACATGAAAAATCTCCACGGAAAAAACAGCAAAAAATTACTATTACAACACTGCCTGGAGTATTCATGAAAACAGCCCGGATTCAAAACAGAATTTCGGCCCGAATATTGGGGAAAACCCGATTCGTCATTTAAAAGCAGCCTACTTCGAATACAAGGAAATGACGAAGTTTCTCGCACTTTATGTTTAAGAGCTTTTCTTAACGTGAAAGCTTCAACTGGCTGAAAGCCATTTTTATCTTTCTTTAATTCATTCCAATTATCCGAAACAAATATCCGTGAGCAAATAAATTATTTGTTACCGACCAAGGTTTTAGTATTTCAGAGCCATTAACAAGGTTTTCATCATTAAAAAAAGCTTGGTTCCACAAATTAAGACCTGAATCAGCAAAAGATATTTAACACATCAAACTTTTATTTTGAGCCAAAGACAAACATTGAAGGCAAAATTTAATACACACATATTCACTCTTCAGTAGGAACGGATAAACTTACCACACTGTATGTTTCTGAAAGTTTTAACCAAGAATTACCACACTGTGACTAAATTTATGAAAAAAGCGGTCGAGCAACGAATGAAGTAATAGGAAATGAGGTAAAACAGCTCTGATTGCGTTCAAATCTACGGAACACGGACTCCAATCATTTTGCTACTTAACACTGAGAGGCACGAGAAACCCAGCAAGCAATTGACTTGACTTAAGATAAATACATGAGAAAGGGCGAGCGAGAGAGAAGTGGGAAAAGATAGACGTCGTGATATCAGTAGAAGGGTCTGCGTATCCCTTTAATAGCACGCGAAGTAGGGGGTAGTAGCCATTCCCGCTACGCCCCGCTCCTTCCATCGCCCGCCCGGCGGGGGCACTGGTGTCGCATCAGGGACAATCAACAGGTTACGCGGATCGTTAGTTGAACAACCCCCGAACCGATATAGCACGCCGACGACCCAGATACGGCGCCACGCTGCGCTCTCTGTTACCTCCTCCCAGACCCGCTCCCCCTTCCTCTATCCTCCTCCAGCTTGCAAAACGACCCTAACTCTCCCCGAATGTCACACCGAAGCGAATAGACGAGAGATTTTCGTTCAAGAAGTCTCATTCTCAAGTCTTCATCTTGTACCCCACGAGTAAGAAGAACCATTCCACGACGGGGTGAAGTAGGTTTGTAAAGCGTGCTCCTCGGTTCGGCCCCGAGTGAAAATTCTGCTTCCACAAGATCGCATGTATCTATGCACACACAGTACTTTGCAGAGGTGGATGGAAATGGTCATCTTCTCCGTAAAGTGGTGAGCGTTTCTCTATGGAGTTCTAGCACCAGGTGGATTTTACGTTTTCCGCTTCAGAGGAATCGGAAAACATTTTCGTCAATATGCACCTAAGTACATTTACGCACACAATATCCACATAATAAATGTCGCCAATGTTCATACGAGAATTTTTTCGACTACAAATACGCAATTCGCTGCAATACCAACATTATTAAACTAACTTCACATCGGATAATATCAACTAAGCTCTGAAATGACGATTTAGCAGAGAATGCACTTAGGTAAAAAATATTACCTTCTGTGCGTGATTAGTAAGAGTGGAAGAATGCAAATTTGTTTTAAAATATCATAATATTTTAAAAGTAAATGCAATATCTTTTACTGGAGAAAATTTTTTTCTGTATGTAACGGCCAAAAATAGATATACCAGGCAATAACTCTGAAAGCGCCCGAAGAGAGCTAAGCAAAAATCTCGAGTACAGGGGAGTACGGACGCACGTTATCAACCGATTGGACACCTCACGCCGTCTCCGAATGGTTGCATGGGCACGTGGAGCACGTACATACGTACACGTCCGTCAATCAAGTTTGGCGTGGACGTTTAGAAGGGAGAGGGTACTTCTCCAAAAAAAACTGACAAGCTGTGAAGAAAAACAAAACGTGGAAATTTGAGGGACGAAAAAAATTGCACGCACATCCGGAACTACGAAAAAAACTCCCTCACTGTCTCTCGCACATAAAAGATTCCTGTCAAACGTTCAAAATTCCAGGAGGACTTCACCACGGAGACTGGGTGCCGAAATCTTCCCCCTAAAGCTTTGACCCTCCTGCCCCCGCCCCTCCCCCCCCCCCGTTCACTCCTACCCTACCATGCATGGGTCTCCACAGTTTTCCTCCCGTGAGTTCCAAGATCCTCTGGGACACAATGCATCGGACATCGGCCGTTATTTTTAGTCAAACGTCGGACGTAAATGCTATCCGCGCCGCCTAACAATTACGAGCATCCCGAGGGTAGGAAGTTGGTACCTTGTTTTTCAATTCTTTTACGTTCTACTCTCAGGTGAAGATTACTAATAAGGAAAGTTAAAAAAAAACTACACCAGGGTTATGACTTCTCTTTGGAATGCTCTCACCAGACAGCTTGGAGGCGTGGGACGTAATCACAGCGTTTTTCGTTTCCTCCACATAAAATACCTCAAGCGGATATTTCATATGAATTTACAGTAAATATCATTTGTCTAGAGTGGGATATTATTTTTTTACAGTGAATTTCTCACAACCCTCCATAGTGGCAAGGCCCGTTCAAGTTTAATGTTTAAAGATATGCATAGTTCATACCGTCAAACGCCAACATACAATAGGACTACAGTAAGTTCCAAGGGATATGTTACACATTTTTTCTCCGTATGTGGCATTATGTGTTTTTATCACGCTATTTATTACCTAAAGTACTTATCTCCCAAAACGTCTTTGCATGCGGCGGTACGTTGCAAACAAAGCAATCGCATGCGCATCTGCATAAAACATTGGCTATCGAAGAGTATTCACACTAACAGTACACACCCAACTTATTCTAGCACTCATCGTGGAAGGATATATTAGCTTGTGTTGATGGATTATCACATTCAGCACGTTCAATGAGTAGCACCAAGTAACGAAACCATAGCCCGAATCGGGATTTATTAGCGAGATTCACTATTTAAGAATGTCTCAGGCGTCCAAATTTGGAAAATTTTCGCTACAATTATGTTAAATAAAAGACTTGGTTCTAATACACACTTTAAATATCTAAATACCGACCATTGTTTCTGCACTAAGTAACATTATCAAGGTACATAGTACTGAAACCATCGCCGGTTTTTATAAATGTAGGGTGAAGAATAAAACCAATTCTTTTTAAAAACATATTTGTCTCTAAAAGCCTACAAAACTGGTAGGCTTATACTTGGGTATGGAACGAACATTTTCCACAATCAATTTACATTATCACTCAACGGAACGCTCTCATTTGTATCATCCAACAGGCACTCTAGAGGCAGAGCTCTCTCTGGGAGAAGGTCCGGCCAGCGTCCCATCGGAGCCTCCGACCAGCCCCGTTGAAGGCGTCGTCCAAGAAGACGAGGACGAGGTCGACGGTGGCGGCGTCGGTGTCGTCGTCGGAGGTGGCGAAGACGAAGACGACGCCATGTTTCCCTCCTCGGCCAACACGTCCGGCGGCGTATCCGCCGCGGCGGCAGCCGCAGCGGCCGCGAAGATCAGCTACCGGGGGATCTTCACCGCCCAAGGCAGCCCTGGGATGACCAGTCATATGGGCGGGCCGCCCTCGGCTGCGTCCCCACCCACGGCAGCCGTCAACCACTGGCTGCTCCCCAGTCCCGACAAAGCCCTCTTCCCTCCTCTCTTTGGCCTCCTGGGTCACCCACCGCAGCAGCACCACCACCAGCAGGGGCCCACGGCCGTCCCCTCGGTGACCACCTCCCCACAGCACTTCTCCGCGACCTCCGGAAGCCCCAGCCCCGCCCACTTCGATGACCAGCAGCAGGCCCCTACGTCGCTCACCCGGCTGCAACACCCTCCTCCCCAACAGTCCCCGTCCCTGCAGCTCCTACCCCCTCACTTCTCGCAACAACAGGCCGAGCTCCTCGGTCTCACCATGGAGGGACAGCCCATCAAACAACCGCCACCGACCTACGCCAACTGCGGCAGCGTCTCCCCCGCGGACATCTCCCAGCACCACCAGCATCACCAGCACCACCAGCAGCACCACCAGCAACACCACCAGCAGCACCAACAGCACCATCAGCAGCAACACCACGAGCAGACGCAGTGGATGGAAGTCTCTACGGATGATTACGGTGCTGCGCAGCTTGGTGGCGTCCCTGGTCCCAGCAGTCTGGTGCCCAAGCAGGAACCCTTCAGCACCGGTGGTGCCCCACCCCAGCAACAACAGCAACAACAGCAGCAACAGCAGCAACAACAGCAACAGCAGCAACAACAACAACAGCCTCAGGCACCCCAGCAAGGAGGTGGTGCGGGTGGAGGAGGCGGAGGCGAAACGGGTTCTTCGTACGAGGCAACGGTGCAACTCGCGGAGTACAACCCGTCAACGAGCAAGGGTCACGAGATACTGTCCCAGGTCTACCAGCAGAGCGCCGTGCCCCTCAAACTCGTCCCGGTCAAGCCCAGAAAGTACCCCAACCGACCCAGCAAAACCCCAGTGCACGAGAGACCGTACGCTTGCCCAGTTGAGAACTGCGACCGAAGGTTCTCCCGCTCTGACGAGCTGACGCGGCATATCCGGATCCACACGGGACAGAAACCTTTTCAATGTCGCATCTGCATGCGATCCTTCTCCAGATCGGACCATCTAACCACGCACATACGCACTCACACGGGAGAGAAACCATTCTCCTGCGACGTTTGCGGCCGGAAGTTCGCAAGGTCCGACGAGAAGAAGAGACACGCAAAAGTCCACCTCAAACAGCGCTCGAAGAAGGAGAGCAAGCGGGAAGCGGCTGCGGCGGCCGCGGCGGCAGCGGCTGCAGCTGCCGCGGCAGCAGCGGGGGCATCATCGTCCTCATCGCAACAGCAACAACAACAGCAGCAACAACAACAACAGCAGCAGCAGCAGCACCAACCCTCTCCCCAGCACCATCAGCAGCAGCACCAGCACCACCATCACCACCATCACCAACAGCAGCAGCAACAGCACCTGCACCACCACCACCCTCACCATGGAGGAGCCCTGCATCCGTCCACGAGCGGCCTCCAGCAACACGCGGTCGCCTCAGCCGACGAGAGCTTGACCATCCCCGTGGTGACGACCTCCTTGTGAGGGGACCTCGCCCCCCTGCCCTTCCCTTCCGACCCAGCCACGGCCACATCCGACCTGGCTCACCCCTGCGATGACGTCGACGACAACCAACAGTTCGGCGGTGCCGCCGTGTGGCGTGGCTGGACCGGGTCTAGTCCCTGAAGAAATGGCCACAATTTTTGATGGACCCTTTTCGAAAATAGACGGAAGAAATCTTTCGAGGAGAAGATCACAGGCCTTGTGAAGGATCCTGTGGTCTTTGAGGAGGGGGGCGATGAAGCAGAGTTACAAAGAAATGACGACCACGAATTTTTTCGAGATATGTATGGGTTCGAGTAATGACAGATCCCATAGATAAAATACGGCAAGAGGAATAAAATGAACAACTGCTAGTACGACAAGAAACTTGCCCCCCTTGTAAAGATAGTACAAGTGCCAAGAGAATAGTATCTCTTTTGTTTTCTCCCCAGAATACGTTGTGTAAGATTTTCTCATTTTTCCCACACTAAAGATTCTTTTTGTTTAAGTATTTTAACTTACACGTAAGAGACTCAGAAGGAGGTTGCGTGAACGAAAGAAGAAAGAAGAGAAAGTTGGGTATACTGGGGAGTCCATAGTTTAGCTGTCTCTCAAAGAGAATTATGGACATTCGATGGGTTAATACTGACATTTGTATTGTGAGAAGCGCGTGTGCTTCCCTAGCTACAGTGGTCGCTGTATGAGATGTCTTTTTTTAATCATGCGGGAGGACCTCTGTGCGCTGTTTTGAAAAAAAATAGGCTAGGAACGTGACATTCAAGTACATTGCAAGCACAAATGTTCGTTGCTGCTGCAGTTAAATTAAATATAGCACAATTACGCGTACACCCTGGCCCACACTTTCTTGGGGGAGGGACAATGTTATTTTGTTCTATTCCTCTCATTTCAAAACCGGTTGTGAGAAAAAATGTATTCAATGGGGGTCTTTTGAGTGATTCATAAGGCTCCTGCAAAATGGATTTTTCAAGATGGTTTACTGAAACACTGATTTTATGTTGTGCTTTCACTTTTTAAAAACGCTTTTTCCTCTGGATGCCCATCTCTGTCTGTGTGCATGTGTTTTTACCGTGTTGACGGATTGACAAAGGACAACAAGGATCAAAGAAGAGGTAGCCTGAATATATACCTCAAGAACTTAAGGTTAAGTGAGTAAGCTGGAGTGATCAAAGAATGGACAAGAACTCAAAGAATATTCAGCTAAAAAAAGTTATTTTTTTATGTGACTTTTTTATGTTGCGCGTTCTTCTTTATCAAATATTTCTTGTCACTGTCAAACGCCAAGCGTCCAGTAATTATTGCCATAGCTATAACTATTATTATTATTGATGCTTTAGTTTGTTTATTTTTTTAATGAAACATTTTCAATTTCGGCTGGTCGATGATCTCTGGGCCATTTCGAACACACATTGAGGCATATGAAATAATGCGGCGGCTTTACATGCAAAATATGAAATAATTGTATACGTGTGAATGCGTGTGTGTTTGTGTGAGTGATAATGCGTATTACACTTACGTTACTGTTAATATATACAAAGAACTTCGCTGTGTTGCCAAATAACAGATGTTTTTAACTGCAAAACATTCCGCTCTAAATGATGAAATTTTTAAACATTTTCGTGGATTTGAGGTGTTTTATCGTGTTTTAATCGTGAAAATTAGCTCATTCTATTTTATACTTCTGAAGAATGCAATTTTCTTTTTAAGTCAAGAGAAAATGCAGCAAGTACGACGTTAGAAAAAATTGTAAAAGGTATGAACTGCGATCGTGAAGTGCCATAGCGAATAGATTAGTGTCACGGATTTTTGCGAAGATCCTGGTCTCGGAGAGGTCATGGAACTGATTAATACGTACCTAGAATATTTAAAATAAAAATTTAGTACGTAAACTTCCAGTAGTTTGTGTGAGCATGACGGCTGAGAACTAGTCACTATGTTCGAGATCGTGTTGCTCCACAAAATGATTCAGGATCCCAGTTTCTTTCCCACCCGTAATAGCCTTCCCTAAGCTAAAACAATCTTTTAATTCGATATTTTTCTAAAGAGCAGAGTTGTTACATAGGATGACATTCTCCTTCGGCCTTAACTTGAAATTCGAAAATTTTCGCCGAATTTCAATTTTAAAAAACTGTTATTGTTGTTTTCTCAATCGTGCCAAGTTTAAATAAGCTTATATTTGAAAAACATGCTCTAAATGCTTTGAATAAGAAAGTTTGAGGGATTACTGCCATCAACAAAAATAATTAAGTTAAAATAGTAACTTTAGAGACATGGAATATTGTTATCATAAAATTTCACCCTCTTCGGAGGTTATTTTGGTTAATTTTGTTTAGATAAAAATTGACATTTTCTGAAGTAGATTCCTTTCCACCCTCACATGAAGTGTATTGCCGTGAGTTTTGCAAATTGGTCAATGATCCATGATGATTATGCCATTAGGAAGCCTTTTCAAATTAACTTAACAATTCTGCAATCGAGTTAACGGCGGAAATGCTTTTAGCGTAACTTCAGGTGACGTAATACTGATAATGCTACTATTTTCTCTGTCTATGGACTAAATTATGGGGGAAACAGATAAGACAGTAAACAAATTCTCATATTTCCTTCCATTCCTATGCTGAATGACTGTTACAAATCTTGGTGCCTCTGGTGCGAGAGAAGGACCTTGACACAAAAGCACGCGTACAAATCTGTTGGCCTAACGCCGTAGTGTTGTAATCAATCACGAAATATTTGCAAATTGATAGGGAGTTACGTAAATTGTAAATACTATGAATAAATAAATATATATATTTGCGAAATAAATGTGAATATGTGCCTGAAAAGTGCGCATTGATGTTCAGTAAAATCCCGTTTCAATTCGTTATCAGTCGTACAAAACTCAGTGTGCCAAATAATATTAGCTTTACTTTGAACATTTCCCTATTTCTATCAATAGACTGCCAAGAGATTGTTAATTTTTAGAAACATTCGCTGGAAAATAAATAATTTTACAAACAACACTAGTTGAACTGCATTGATTTTTGCAGAAGTGTCTTTTCTATCATCCTTCCTTAATTTTTACGGGGTTTTACTGCTGTTGTAGTTTGTAGCTGTTGACGTTTCTTGACTGTTGAATTTACCCCCGTTCGTGCACTGTTTTACGTACCCCCAACTAGTAACTCGTTGTTAGTTCAATATCTGGCGTAATTGTTCATTTCTTGTTTTCTGCCCCCTTTAAAAATCGAAGCCCAATAAAGGGAGTGCGAGAGTATTTGGGAGCATCCGATTGTTCGAAAGCTCGGAAGTTCGAGCGTTCGATGGAATAGTGTCCTGTTCGCTTGGATCGGCTCTTGTGTTCAGAGAGATATATTATCTGATCGAGTGATAAATTGATATCCAGCCGTGTGATGTGATAAAAAAAGGGTTTTGGTAGAGAGAAATAAAATGGGCTATTTTTGCGCAAATGGACAATTGACGACGCTTGGGCGAAAGATTTTTTTAATGAAAAGAAAAGTGTTCTGTATACGTGCGTATAAGTCATAACATATATATACATATATTTTTATTCAAATTGTTCGTTGTGTAAGGGTTTTAAAGAGATTGTGAAGTGTGAAAAACTTTTCCTTCGTAATTTTTCGAGAAGTGCTTAGGAACACCCAGATTTTCCTCGGCTCCCAAACGTAACCGTTTGCCTCATGTGTAACTCCTCTCGAAGAACAAGAAAATACGCACAAAACATTGTTCTAAGTATCAAAAGCTCAAGGATTTGACGAGATCCGATGTTCGTCAATTAAAAAGTTAATTATTTAAACCAGCACTACTACAAAGTGTTTAATTTTTGATTTGTTCAAAAAGACATTTTTTTAAGGTTCTTCCTTTATCAAAGAACCTTTAAAAAAGCAAGTAGGTTGCATGGTTTCCGTGGGGTAACTTTCTTTTGGCTTGGTAGAAGGGAAATACTAAAGGAAATGTTTCATTCCAAAAGCATTTCGGAGATATAAATGCTTGTCAATGTCTGACGTACGTGATTGCTAAATTCACCACTGGAATATCAGACATTTATAAAAACACTAGTTTTTTTCTTTGATCTCAAATTAAAATCTTATGGCACATAGATATCGCCGTATGGTATTCATCTCTGACCCGCTCTCTTTCTCACTCCGGTGTTTAGAAACCCCTCCAGGCAGATTAAAAAAATAGTCTTGGACCATTAGTAGAGGATTTTTTTCTCGATGATCTCTTCATTTCTTTAGATATTACCTCAACAGAGCCCAAAGGTGATTTCATCCCCTTCAACCAACCTACAAAAAGTCCAAATTGTTGACGATGAGGTAAAATGTTGTAGGGAAAACTTGAGCTTTCGCTTGTTCAAACTCGTGAGCCTCCAGTCATTTATAGAGATGGAGGGACGCATGGAGGCTACCGGCTCTTCCTTTTGGTGTGAGAGTATCGTCAATAACTACCACCAATCTATTTCCCAAACCCTCCTTCTCACAACCTACTTACGAACTCACATCCCTTCACTCCTTGGAAACGCGGAACTTAAAGAGAAAAAAAACTTTTTGTACTATCTTTTTCTCGTGTTATTTACCATTTGCCCGCGAGAGGTATATTTCTCTATAAGAGGATCTTCTTTTTACCGATTCGCGCGGTCGTCTAATGTGATATTTGAAGTGTTGAAAAATGATGGAAATTATAAACTATAAAATATATATATGTATATATATTATATTAATAAGAGAAGTCACACAGTGAAAAACTCGAATGTACACAAACACGAAGTCAGCACAGACATAAAACACAAAAAAAATGTTCAAAAGTCACAGACAAACATGTTGTAAAAACACGAGTGGAGAAACATACACACACGCAAACAAACGTACAAACACAGAAAATATTTGAAAAAAAAAAATGAAATGAAATCATATTTATTTGTACATTTTTTCCTCCGCATTAGCTGTACAATTTGCTGGTTTTTAAATGGCTGTAATCTATGAAGTATAATATTATTATTAAGAAAGAGCATATAATTTTAAGCCGTGAAGAAAAATATACAGTTCTGAACTGAATAAAAGAAAAAATACATAAGAAAATGTGTTTTTATTTCAACAAATCCTAAAAATTTCCCGAGCGATCGACAATATTATGATGCCTATTTCTTGAATTTGGTGATCCTGGGCATTTAAAAATATTAAAATTGAGAAAATGTTTAGAAAATTTGCAAAACACGCCCAGCCCAGCGATAGATAGCTATTCAGTGTTTACGAATGAACGTTTCCAATGCATTCCTCTTCAATGGGGTTACCGTCTGTCATATACAAAGCTATTCAGAAACATATTCTAAGCACTAGGAAATATGGATCCATGAAATAAACTGAAAATCCAAATGCCTTATTATAGTAATCATAATTTTATTTCTTATAATACATTACCTCAATGAAAATGTATACCATATATAAAATATTAGGTACATAGGAACTCGTTTTGGATCAATAGTCCTGTTTTGGGACTGCGGATTCATTAAAATTTAATTCATGCAATTCAAAATCTGTCAATATGTTACATTCACTTTGAAAATACCAGTCGAATACTGGAACATAAGAAATTTAATAAAAAGAAAAGTTAGTGAATTAAGTTGTTCATAATTTTATCATATTCTATAAAAAAACATTGGTACCCTTTACAGTGTTTTTGTGGCTAAAATTGTATTCACCCAAAGTGAGGAAAAATTCTTCCTTCCTATTTTCTAATAATCAAGTTTTGATTGATTCACTAAGTTTCCGTTTACATTTTACTTTCGGTATATCTGGCAATGAGCAGAAAATTATAGTACCAAATATTTGTAAAACTGCTTAAATAATTTATTTTTGGGCCTTGGTATTACTCACTCCATCTTGATTAGATTATAAAATATTTACCTGGCCACTAATTCGCAATACTTGGAGATACTGATAAATGATAATGAGCAAAATGCATATTTCGAAAATGGCCACTCACTCCTTGTCTAATGCAAATGAGTACATTGCAATAATTTTGTTTTTTTCACAGTATAAAGGTAAATCAGCTAAGACTTGATTACGTAAAAGTATTGCTTTACTAAATGTATATTATGAGTTCTTATTTCTTCATTTTTTGATCGCTCTGAGAATCACTGTTGAGCAATTTCCTCGTTTCAGAAGAAGCACTATGAACCCTGACCTTTACCAGCTCATCAAGAGAGAGCCAATAAAAACAGTTTTCCTTTTTATATAATATTTCACATCTAATGCGTTTTCAATCACATTTTCAGTTGTTTTCATCGGTGCAGCACCAATAATCGTACATGGGAAATTACCAATGCGGTAATCTAGGAGTAAGTTGCATCAGCACCCGACCGGAATATGCAATATTTCAGGGGTTTAGTCCTCCTCCTCAACGTGCGGTCGAACCCTACGCCGCTCCAGAGATGGACCATTCCCTTCCGAGAAGGCAGGTTGCCGAGGCAACGAGACCCCCAACCCCCCTCCATCCCCCCCGGGGTCGTCGTTCCAATCTCTCCCAGCTACTCCCGGGCGGATGCTGGCGGGAGCACACACATATGGAAAATAAAAGGGGTTTTATATACGGGTGCGGCCACATAACTTCCTTTTTTGAAAACGCAAGGAAACCCATTTTATGAATCAGAATTTTTTAAATTTTTTTTATAATGTAGATACATACTTAAAGTTTTGTTTTACACAGTTTTGAAAATCAAATCAAGTAGATGACGCCCCTCATTGTCCATGCACTGAGTAGGCCGATTTCTGGCTTTTGTCATGACCCTCACCAGCATAGCAGCGGATATGTTGCCAATTTCTGCCCAGATTTTGGCCTTTTTCTTTTACCAGGGGTTTCTTGAAATCCCGCGTTTATGTCGACCATCAAGGGACCCTACAACACCTAAAGGCCAACATCCGGGCAGAAATTGCCAACAAACCGCTGCTATGCTGGTAAGTGTCATGACAAACGCCAGAAATCGGCTTACTCAGTGTATGGACAACGAGGGGCGTCATCTACCTGATTTGATTTTCAAAACTGTGTAAAACAAAACTTTAAATATGTACATACATTATAAAAATTAAAAAAATTCTGATTCATAAAATGGGTTTCATTGCGTTTTGAAAAAAAAGAAGTTACGAGGGGGACCTAAAAGTAACGGGAATAGCGCGGTGGAGGGGGATGGCCGAGAGAGGGATCGGCTTCTCCAGTAGAGGGTTCTAACTCTAAGCAATGACTTTTCCTGAGTCAGTGTGCGAAGCCTGGTTGCTCTGAGTGCATCCGTTTGTGTGTGGGATTTTTTTTCAGTAAACCAACTCTTTATGTTTTAGCGAAAACGTGTAGTGGCTGACTGCCGGGAGCAACGCGCCGCTGTGAAGTTTTGTTTTCTGTTGGGGAAAACTCCCGCAGGTACTCTTGTGATGCTTAAAACAGCTTAAGGGATAGTGCCCTAAGTAAAACACGTGTCTACGACTGGTTTTCACGTTTAAAGAATGGAGAGATGTCGATTGAAGACCAACCTCGTTCTGGGCGCCCGTCAACTTCAAGAACGGACGACAATGTTGCAAAAATCAACACCCTAGTTCGTGAAGACCGTCGCCGAAACATTGATGAACTTTGTGAGATGTCTGGAGTGTAATGGAGTTCAATTCAGAGAATTTTATCCGAAGATTTACACATGAGAAGGGTTGCAGCCAAACTTGTCCGTCGCATTCTCACTGACGGCCAAAGGGAGCGTCGACTTCAGGCCTCTCTTGAGCTGCAAGATCAGTTGAATGAGGACCCAGATTTTTTTGATAAGGTCATAACTGGGGATAAATCGTGGTGCTACGGATACGACCCAGAAACAAAGCAGCAATCAAGCCAATGGAAGCCAAAAAAAAGCACGCCAAGTGAAGTCGAACATAAAGACGATGCTCATTTGTTTCTTCGATTGCAGAAGTGTTGTGCACGCGGAATTTGTTCCTCCGGGCCAGACGGTCAACCAGCAATTCTACCTAGAGGTTTTGAGGAGGTTAAGGGAGAACATCCGGAAGAAAAGGGCGGATCTTTGGCGCACAGGTGATTGGTTCTTCCACCACGACAACGCACCTGCGCACACCGCGCTGTCTTTTTTTTGTTTCGACCTTGCCCCCTGCGACTTCTTTTTATTTCCTAGACTCAAAAGGGACATGAAAGGAAAACGTTTTGGGACTGTAGAAGAGGTGAAACAAAAATCGCTGTAAGGCCTAAAGAACATTAAAGTAAGCGAATTTAAAAGCTGTTTTGAACAATGGAAGAAACGATTAGATAAATGTGTTACAGTCAATGGAGATTACTTTGAAGGTGATCAAAATTTGTTGTGAAAATATTGATTAATAAAAAAGTTATTACGAAATTCCCGTTATTTTTGGGTCCCCCCTCGTATATAAGGGGAGGGCACTTCACGCTGATCCGCTCAATCAATTATGCCGGCTGTACAAACGGCGGAGTTGCACGTAAACGAAGGAATTGAGGGCCTTGATGAAAAATAAGATGGTTTACCGGCGGAGAGAAGAAACTCTCTTTCAATGGACTTTGCCCTCCTCGCAGTACGTGGTTATTGTTTTGAGCCGCCCGTGGCGGTCAGTCAACCGTAACTTTAACGGTCCTTCGAGAAATATAATAAGTCAACAAAACTTAAATTATTTTAGTTTGAAGGCCATATACTTGCACACCCCTTGACAGACTTGAACAAAATTTGGCACACGTATTCTTCAGGATCTAGAAATGATTAATAACAGAATTATAAAAGCCCATATAAGGAACCTTTTTTAACCAACGTTTTCTTTTTAAGAAAAGCACTGACCCGGTTTTTTTCTTTTTTCAATAACTTGCACTCATGTTACAGGCTTTTAAATTTATTATTCATTGAATGAAGAAATAAAGCTTATAATTATTGCATTCAATTTTCGTTTTCGCTTTGTATTTGCCTAAAATTTCAGTTCTCGGCTAAAAATCGTCAATTTCTGCACTTTCCACAAAAGAAATTTTTATTTATTCGGACACTGTGGAAAAGGCTCTAAAAAGAAACTTATGCCAGAGGCACTTATGGATCAGGATAAATGATCAATACAAAATAATAACAGCCACATTTTAGCTGGGGTATTATTTATTCCATCCTCTCCCTGACTCGTAGGTTAGTGACGGCTACATAGTTTGTACATATTGAATATGACATTGGGAGAATTCATTTATAATTATGCTCAGCACATAACCCTCGAGTACTTAACTGAACTTATGTAACACTTATTGTCACCATGCACCTACGAGGTGCTCAGCTCTTCCCCTTCTTTCCCACCCATAATCCCGCGTTTTCAGTCCATACAATGGCCAAGCTCAGTTTTCAGCCTTAATCAGCAAGAGCAAGTCAAACAGAAATAGGTTTATAAACAAAAAACTGTTGGGACTCACTGGCTGACTCCTAGTGCTAGGTTCCAGTGCCTGATGACACACACGTCGCAGCAGAGGGAAACGTTTTTTTATCAAGTGGGGTAAACTCGAGCATCGAAGTCAGTGAATAGAAATATTTATTCGGAACCAACCGAACGTCACAGCAAAAAAACTAACAAGAGAAAATGAAATTCTTACGTGAATGCTCACGATGCACCTGGGAGGTGATTGTGAGATGCAGCGGGTAGCACAGGTTACCGGTGATAGCGAAGGGCTCACTAATCTTTAGAGGTAGGGAAGTCAGGATGGCAGTTGGGGGTTGATGGCCGCGCTCCCTCCAACATTCTACAAGCTACATTGAACAACGGCTTCATTGCCACCTCACAGGTGCTAGGTGAGCCCTGGAGGGTTAATAAACGTACAAGTGCCTCAGTAGGAGCAACCTTAGAATAGTGAATAAGTAAAGGAAGGTTCGTAACGATTATTTTCACAATACACATAAAACTTATTGAGACAAAATATTATAATTATGTTTACAGAAAAAGTCCTTTTTCTTTTACTTGCGAATAACAATCCATAGTTATCAGTATTTTTCTGCCATTTCTTATAGCAAAATCGTAAAGGATACTATCAAAGTCAATATAATTTGTTTGATGTTTTTCAGATAATATTTTTTAAATTGTTATTAGTTTTTATGAATGGAAATTGCTCACCCATGAGAAAATTGATACTTTTACTCTTCATGCTATTAAAACGTGTTTAACAATAGTTTTTTTAATGCCAAAAATACGGCATTGGGGAGACCCCCTTAGCTACGTCACTGCCATCTCACTTCTCCCATGGCAGCAGCTTACGGTAGGAAGCATCCAGCAGTGGCAAAAAATTATTTCGTAAGTAATCATATTTACACTCATTTCAATACTAAAACCTTATACGATGTGGAAGTAGGATGGTGCCTTTGATGGTGATAGGACCTTTTACAGTGAAACAACTTTATCATTAATTATGATGTAATTAAGATAATTTGAGCGAGTTTTCCCTAGTCATAATGGAGACCACATTCAAACTAAATTTTTAAATTTAAACAACTATCAGAAGCATGAAGTAAACATCGCAACATAAATGACCCAACAACGTTGTTTTAGGTTATTGAAATTCTCAGTAATCACCTAAATATATGTACATCTAAAACGTTTCAACTTCACTCATCTTTTTCACGCCGTATTCTGAAAACACCTTCACAACCGAATATTTTTTGCGATTCTATGAAAATTACTGCGGTGAGGAAATGATTAATTTATAAAAAATTGTTGTGAAAACATACACGCTACACTCTATTAAATTTCTGACGAGATTTTTGCGTTAGACATTCCTAATTAAAAAAAAATAATTCTTTCTTGAGTGCATACGCGCACCATTTCCCACGTAAAATGGCTGGTATTTTTGGCAAATATCTCTAATTGTATGATGGTAAGTGGCTGATATTTTGCTATCATTGGAAAGATGGAATTGATATTGAAAATTTATATAAATTTATATAAATTCTTCTTTATAATTAAGTCCAATTCATTCAATTTTAAGCGAAGTGATATCTCACTCAAACAACCATAACATCACATAAAAAACTAATTCGAAATAAATGAGTTTTTTCCCGTCTCGGAAACAGCAAGACGGGGAATGAAGGAGGTTTGATGGATTTCAAACAAGGTATCACCTTAACTGCGACGTTCATAATGTCACAGCAATGTCTGCTACACATAAATCGATGTGCGGTAACTCGCATCATGTGTGGACATTGGAGCAGGCAGTTACATCTATCCAGCGGATAGTTTTAGCGTTTGGTTGAATCATGGAAAGAATTAATTCTTTCTCTGGGTAAGGTACATGTCTGGCAACCTATTCTACCTGGTAATATTTTTAGGTGGAAGGAACAAACTCTTCAAAGATGCGAATTTGGGATATTTACGCAAATCATATTCATCCTCCAAGTCCTCGGGGATGATTTTCTCACTGTTCATTCTCACATTCCGGTTTCCTCATATGCTGATGCTACTGTACTATCTAGTCCCAGAGAACCTACAAGATACATCACGCCACCGTCCACTTATTAAAAGGTAAGTCATCCTCAAAAATTACATAAAGATCAAGTTGAAAGAAATATCGTTAAAAAGCATATCTGGGCAGACGAGAAAGCGATCATCACCCTAGGTTCTTTTAACAAATGAAAGAAAAAAGCTGAAGTCATAAAACGAAAAGCAGCAAAAATTGCGTAATATGTTAAGGTCTCAGGCATTGCTAAGTATTTTTTCAGGAAAATAATACGCTGTAGCTACGCTTAATCCATTTCTGTGCCCTTTACAGAGCTCAGCTGGCTCCAAAATCTCTTTATAAATCCATATTCTGGAAGGAAAACTTTTTCTCCTCTTTGATAGCCATTAAATGATTATTTCAAACATCACGAATATTACATTCTGAATTGTACAAAAAAAAGCTTCATTTAAAGTTACGCACCATTTGGCTCTATTTACGTAGATTCTCAGCTCCAGACGTAAAGTGTCACACGAATATAAGTGAACATGGGATTCACTGGATTGCATTGGTTGATAAATAATTCCTTTAACGATTTCCTATGTGCCTCCTATTAGTAAACAACTTTTTACTGAAACCATAAGAATGATCAGTTTCAATAACTATATATTTATGATGAGCACAGTCTATTTCAACCAATTAGGCTATAATAATACATTTTCAACGGTGTTAATGCACTAAGATGCAAGGAAACACTTTGAAGTGTACAAGACCGATTGTTCCAAAACTAAATAAACGACGAAAACAAATAAATAGATATTTAACATTTTTATTAGCCTACTTGGTAATGATGTATCGTAATTCAATCATCCTAATAAAAGTAGATATTCGATTGAAATTCTAACTGATCAGACTTGCTCTCAAATGTTTCCCAGTGACACCGAATTCATGCCGGAGAAAACACATATGACATACATGGGAGTCTAGGGTGGTCTGATCTTGGAGTAAAGTTAGCAATCGCCAAAATAAAAGTTGTTGCCTTCGTCTACAGCCAAGGGTTGGATACACTACGGAGGTAAGACAGTGGCGTGAAGTGGGTAGAGGAATATTTGCGCTTGCTGAAATACACGCGCACAAATGAATGCATGTATAAATTTTCTTACGAGCCACATTAAGCGGGTATGACAGGAGACGGTTCGGTTAACTATACAGCAATGTAATTGGGTAATCACACCGAAACAAACTGTCACATACATATTAACCCGAAGGAGGTAGATATATAGGTGAAGGTAGACCTCGCCTAGCTCTGGGCAAGAAATTCACACATTAATGGTAGATGATTATGCCTCTTGTCCGGGTCACCAGTGTTTTTAAAGAACTTCTGATATTTTTATTACTCCAAGTGTATAATAGATGGGCGAACCTGAAGGATTCACCAAGATCAGGGGCCCTCAAATCCGAGTAATCATCCGATTGCCACACTGGTTTTCATGCATATCGGATCGTGAATTCTGTTTATAACCTAGCTACTGACTAGAAGTCATTCATTGATGGTATATCTGAGCTGAAGCTGTAGTTTCTATACAGTAAAATTGACATTAAACTTTGATATTTTTAGAAATATATGCCAGAAAAATTTTCATGTGATTGATTAACTCAGAATGAACTCTATGTCTATCCATTATATTGGTGTGATCCTGAATAAATATTAATCGAAAAACGATTTCACCGATTACTTACACAATTATTCATTCTCACAATTAGAAACCCATTCGATATCATCCAACCCAGAAGGCAAAATTGAAATTACTTCGAACAGATGGCCCACCTCTTCGTACCCTTAAGACTTGCACGGAACACGCGACCTCCGTCGTGCCAAGGTATCAATTCCCTGGATCGGAGATAAGAACGCCTCACGAACAGCCCGGGGATGAAGATTCCTCCGGTGGATTCCGGGGGCGAAATGCAGAGATCTCCTCTCATCGCCGGAGGGAGTGAAAGGCAGGGGAGAGGGGGGTGGGGGTAAAAGAAAAATAAGAAGAACAAATTCCAACTTGGGCGTCGCCGAGTGCTCATCACAATCACCTAAAGAGATTCACATGCCCGATCCACCCATTCCTGGGCTAACTGGCTCGTGGGCGCGGAGAGACTATGCTTTCTTTATTTTTGGCCGTTAGCGCTGCCAGCAAAGAACCGACACAGAGTATGAGAGAGAGAGAGAGTAGGGGAGAAGGAGACGGGGGGAGGTGGTAGGGTTGCCCGCTGGCTCACAATCGGCGGACCCTTTCTAATTTACCCGTGAGACCCCGAAAACCATTAATAAAGCGTTTGGAGGGAGGGCCGGGGGGAGGTCGGAGACTCCTCTTTTGGAAGAGTTATAATCGCTTTGCTCTCTCGAGGCCGGGGCGGGGAGGAACAGGACGAGGGCGTTGTCGCGTTATGTCTCTTCCTCCGCCCGCTGCCCCGTTCCCAACTTTCCCTCCCTTCCCGATTCACCTTCGCCCCTTTTTTCCGTCTCTTTTCCCAGTCCTTTCTTCCGCGATCTCAATCGATTCTTACGTAACTCACTTCCAATTCAATTGCCTCAATATTTCATGCATACATGTCCATCACGCAACTCCCTTTCGGGGTTGGCAAAGTCAAAGAATTTAGTCATTGCCGTTAGCTCTACAAAAATGGCTCCATTTCAATAATTTTCCCCATAATGTTCTATCCTTGTTTACCACGTTCGCTTCTCATACACTCATGCATTGCATCATACACGCTCTCCTATTCTTAAGACTCCTAATATTATTCCTCTCAAAATCTCTTCTACCACATTCACCCATTACTTTCACGGTCTATCTGTTCTACACCATTCTCTCCTATTGTATATCTGTCACTTTATTTTAATCTCTCCCATTCTCTAAACATGGTCAAACCAACGAAGCACACTACTCCTATATATGTCCATTACTGGAGCATCCAACCCACATTATTTCATCGACCACTATTTCCTAACCCTATCTATCCTACTTTTACCGCAAACACTTCTCAGGTACCTCAAAGTAAATAAAATTATAACAATTGGTCGGCTTTATTAGGACGAGACTCAATTTAAAACTAACCTCTGCCATTAAAGTAACCCCATATCAATGCATTTATGGAATTTAAAAAAATAAGAATAAGTTTTTTAGGCGTGAACAAAACATTATGGAGGTACAGAGGAATAGTTATATATATTCCCAATGCAACACAAAAATTTTAAAATTCATCACAATATCACTACAAGCGTGAAAATGACGCGTACATACATGGGAAAAATTTTTATTAGGATTATTAGACTTGCATTCTTGTTGATAAAGCTCACTGCAGAAAAACACCCACACAAGAAGAGGGGGTGTGAAACCTAAAGATGGATAAGCTTGTGTTTTGCTACATCAAGAAAGAACAAAGAAAAAAGTTAAATGCAAAAGGTAAAAGGAAAAAAGAAAAATGGAAATATGCATCAACAACATGATTTCCAAGAGCATTTAAAATTTAAAAAATACGTAATAAAAATTATGAGATAGGGTGCATTCTGTATTTTGCAGTAGGTAGTTGATTGGATGTAATGGCAGCTGGTGAAATAAATAATGGAATAGAAATAAATGCAAGCAAATTCCAATTTATCAATGTTACAGAACAAGTTACATATAGCTAGCAGACTACGAATTCTCAAGCAACCTTATCCTGAATGTAATAGGTAATAATAATCGTTTATTTAACCAAACCTTTAGAATTTGAGCCAAAAGTGGAAAGCATTAATAGAAACGCATTTTTTAAAATTGCATTGGGTGATGAAAAACCTCAAGGAGTGCATCCCCAAGTGCACAGTGCATCCCCAATGGAAGAGGCATATAAGACCCTGATACGACAAATTTTGGCACATGCGTCATTGGAGTGCGACTCACAGGAAAAAGGGCACATCACATCAACGGAGAAGGTACAAAGAAATGTGGCTAGGAATGTATTGGGAAGAGAAAAGGATGTAGATCGTAACAGAATCGCTAAAAAAACATGCTGGGATGGGAGTCGTTACAGAATGAAAGAAATAGAAGCCGGTTTTGTGTATTGTTCCACAAGCTAAGGTGAGAAAAATCATGCGAAGAACTAAGAAAGAAAGTAGGAAACCCGAATAGCATAGGGCGGAATGATCATCAACACAAGGTCACAAATGTAAAAATATTTTATTCCTTAATAAAACGATTGAGGATTGGAACGGTCTGCCTCAAGAAATATTTGTGAGTCCTTTCCAAGAAATGTCAGTTTTAGTATGAAAAGGTGCAAAAAACATCTTGGATGATTGACTTTATAAAATAATTTGTTTGAAGCAAATACACAGTATAAAGAAATCACATTTGTTCGACACTAAGACAACGCAAAAAAACTAATTATTTTATGATTATAAATAATATTGTGGGTTTCATAAAAGTTGGTAAGCCTATAGAACATTATCCATTATTTAGATTTAACATTATAAATATTTAGCCAGTTCACGTAATGAAAAATTTAAATCAACATACATAAAAATACGATAGGCAATGCAGTACGGTGGAATTTAACCCTCAAACCGCGAAGAGAAAAAAGTTACGTAAACCGTGACGTCTGTCTCTCAGACCACGTTTCAATATTTATTTTTCTCTTTGTTGTAAAAATATTGACAGTATCTTGGCTTAAGTTATATGTTTTGAATCATTCTACATGCTTCACAAAAATGTTTGGATCGTAAGCCAAGATGATTGTACCCTTTTTTAAATTCCTTTGTTTGGTATTCTACATTCAATACAAGGCTACATCGCACATAAATTAATCGCAATGAGATTGTTTCATTTTTACTCATATTATCCATTCATTTCAAGTAAATGTCTACACTTCTGTGCGTAACAAATATTAATTGTGATTTATGAATGGTATTCAAATTTCAGTTTTGGACTCTATTCTCAACCCTTATCATTAGTAAAATGCAGCATCGATGGACGCCTCTTTTTCAAGGCTTCTAGAAGACATTTCTTTATTCCCAAACTCCGGTATTTTGAGCGAAGCTGTTTTCGTAAGGATAACTTTCCTCTTGGTCTCTTTCCACAGTTTACAAACGCCTACCACTGTCACACAGCCCAAAATCCAAGAAGAACATAAATGCGCCCATGCACGAACTCCTACTACCAAGAACCATATTTTGAACTTCTTCCTCTCGTTTAGCACAGTGCGAAAACGTCTCGCCTCTATGGATATTACCCTTTCATTCAAAATTCAATGATCTTCCAATTATGGCATTAGCGATACGTTTCCTGATGTGTGGCTCCGCAAATTTCACACTGAGTTTCTCGGAAAAAAATCAACCCTTTAATTCACTGGTGTTTCCTTGTTATGAAAATGAAAAATGCAAAAGAATTAACTCAGATAATTTCCACCAGTCTATAAAGTATTGCAATAGGCCACCTTGTTTTACTAATGCTGCTATAATTTGAATACTTTTGGCCCAAAGTGCCCACGCCTCCTTTTTACTGTAGACTGTAGACAGAAATTACCTTCGGTACTTTTTTATTTTGGCCAATAGGTTGAGGAATCGAGAAGACTAGTATGACTGCTCTGCTTTTCTTTGGCACACACGATATTTTCTTCCTTTGTAAATATCCGTATTTACTGAAGCCAGTTCTTTTTCCCTTATTGGATAGAAATTTGGGTGGAATCTCTATTTGATTTTTTTTTCAACATACCCTTGTATGTTTATTCTCCTTTTCGCAGCTCCTCAAGTAGCTCCATGGTTGAAAACTAGTTTTCTGTGGTTTCTTTTGTTTGTTTTTAAAATGAAAAAACAAATCTTCACCACCACCTGCGAAGGTTCATGCAGACTTCGTTTGTTTTTAGATATACCGGTCCTGTCAGAATCTTCGTCACATTAATGTACGCATCATACAGGCGATTCCTTTGATTATCTACTAAACACGACAATTTTATGCCATATTTCAAAGATTATTTGGCATATACATTTTGAAGACGAATCTGCTGCAGAATGATACCAGCAATACGTTTTCACTAACTTCAGGACTCAGTGCGAAACTGTTGAGAATTCACAAAGAAATATACAAATATCTAACTGATCGCTGTGGTGGTTTCTTTCCGCGAAAGTTTTGGGATTGCTGAAGCGAAGGCATTGCGCTAACACATCAAATCTCTTGGTAGTCATAATTGAGCAAAACATTGGTCGTCCCGAACGGCCTGATGATAAGAGCCGTGGAATGTTTCTCTATTAGTCTTCAAAACTGAAGGGAGTAATAAAAGCCCGATCAATGCTATCATTTCAGCACTGTCTACATTTTAATATACAGGACGGTTCCTTCGGCACTGATCACTTGGTTTTCAAAAATCAGATTGAAAAATTCCACTGCTCACTTAGTGCTAACACAGGTGCTTACCGTCCTGGCAACTGCACAATAATGTTCCGTGGATTTTTTTGATGTCTCTCTTTGGCTCTTTTCGTTTCCCGGCAAAGCCACTGGTCCAGTAAAGTACGTCACCCCTCGTGTTGGGCGAAGAGTTACAGATAGCACTTTGCTTATCCTTATAATATAAATCAATTGGAGAATCTGTGCTATATTCACCAAATACTTCATCTCCATCGTTGCTCCAATCGTAATTGGCAATTTTAATTCCTGAGCCTAATTCAGCACTTAACCATTTGAAGACACTGATTTTTTCGGCCATTTCAGGAGTAGAGAGCTCTTGTACTTCAGTATATGGTATTCTTGATGGTTCAGGGTTCATATCCATGGCCTAACTTAGGAAAGAAAGTAAACAAAACGGTGGAGTCTGACGACTATGTAGGTTTACATCCGGTAAAATTTCATTACTGCCAAGAATATATAAAACAACTGTCTTATATTTCAAATAAATTTTTATTTTGAAATGCTTTGGAAAAATTACGCTAACCGTGACGTCGATCTCTCAGACGAAAACAAATTCCAGAAGACTCCGACGATTCCAGAAAAAAAATGAATAAAATTATTTCTTCAGACGTGAGAACTACGGCCCTTCTACAAAACGTTCATGGTGTTATGTTCAGAAGCTAATAAAAGTTAAGTGGCCGAACGGTAAGGGGCTATGGGAAAAACGTTACGGTTTTGGAGGTATGCATATTAATATGATTTACCTCGATAAATACCTGCTCAACTATACTAGGCTCCAATCTCGGTATCAGGTGTTAGCTAGAATAGAGTGCCTTGCATCGACGATCATTCCTTTAACACCGTGAAATTCGTACATCTATGCCTTGCCCGGATGGTGAGATTAAAACCTATGTGCCTGGAAAATATTTTCTCACATCTATCTACTGAGGTATCTACTGAAAAAAATGCATGGGGGCGAGGAGAGAAAACGCAGGGATAAAACAGTGTGCAACTCCTCTTTCAATTGATGCCTCATTTTTTGTGGCGCGAGTACTTGAGGCTCAGCAAAAACATTTGATTCCAGAAAAGTTGCATATTTTAAGAAAAAGGACAGCGCAATTAATGAAAAAAAAATACAAAAGAATATTAATTGGCACAATTACTACAAAACCTAAGTGGGAAGCCTTTCTAAACGTGAAGACTCCGTGCAGACTATTGCAAACATATTAATTTGAATCTTATTGAAAGCACGGAGGATTTCGAAAAAAAAGGGTCAGAAACGATGTCCCGTAGCTTCTAAAATGCTGAAAACATGATTTTCATACTAAAACAATGAAACAACTCATTAAAAGTATTCATAGAACCTGAATTATCCTTTATTTATTAATTAAAAAATCAATATTATCGAAAATTATGGGATAAAGTATTTATTTGTCCACTCCGTGGTCAGTCCCTTGCAACACATCTTTAAGTGAATTGTTTTTTTTTTATGTGTAGTTATATAGTTATTATTTTAATGTACCTAGTTTCTGTAAATATTAATTAGAATTATAGGAACATTTGACAACATCCAGTCTATAATTTAAGTCCCAGAAAAATAAAATCAGATGTCCCCAAGTACCTAAGTCCACTCCATGGACAGAACTTCCAACTAATAAACTTGCCGCTAGAGATCAGTACTGATGCCATAAACAGCATCCACAAGTTCAAATTAAAGCCATACTTGTTGTATAATTGATACTGTGTGTACTCTATAGCAAGTTAACAGGTAATTAGAGTTCATGTCTGTGTATTTGAACTATCTCTATATCACCATTCCACTCCATGGACATAAAAAAAAATGTTTAGATTGGCTGGCTAAGATGGCTGTATTTTTGTTGTCAGTAACATACCTGATGCAGCATTCGTGTTTATACTCAACTAAACAAAATTTTAAATAAAGTCTAACCTCAAATTCAGTGTATATGAGATTGAAATCTTTAAGTTTGTCCACTCCGTGGACCTTCAAAATCATGGAGTGGAATTTTTCTGTTTTTATGAAAAATAAAACCACCTCCTATTAATTATTCATTATTTTTACATTCAATTATTCATTGCAAACAGTAAATGCATTCAGAGGAGGGAAATGAAATGTGTAAAAACGTTAACCAAGCTTAGCACAAATATAGACACAGAACATCAACACAGTATATAATTTGAACACAGTGGAGCAAACAGGATGCTAAGGGGAAGAAACCCGGAAAAGGTGATTCGCTAGAATGAAGGTGGAAAATTGAAAAAATAATTATTAGAAAAACCAGAGATAAATTAAGAAATGATTCAATCAAATATGAACAGTAACAGGAAAAAGAGAACGTTATCACAAAAGAAAGCAATTGATTAATCAAATGACTGACAGACAACAGAAAGCAGTAAAAAAGAAATAACGGCACTAAAAGAAACGTCAGAAAGACAGTTTGAGGAAAAGAAATGAAGTTGATGCAAACTTGAGAGAGAACACTCCTCAAGAATTACGAGTATTAAGTCCATTTAATCCAGTCCCCTCTACTAGTAGAGTAGAAATTGTTAAAAAAAAGAACAAAAAGGAACAGAGATTAACTTAAAAAAGCATAATATGAAACTTGAAGAAGAAAAAAAGATAAGTACTGAAAAAAAGGGTTGAAAAATATAAAAAAGCCTACACGATTATTAGGTTCATCGAAACGTAATAACAATGATGAGTCACTCAGAAAGCAAGTAAAATGCTTGGAAACTCATTTTTGGTGAAATAGTGAAAGAAAATTAAATATTGTTTTAAGAAACTTGGACTACTTTCTAAAAAGAAAACAATTCTGAGTGTTCTAACGGAGAAAATTGTCAAAAAATATAGATGCTTAGGGTTAGTAAGATCAGTAATCTTGACTAAAATCGGTGTCTCTTCATATGAAATCTTATGATTCATTTCTTGAGAATCAAGAGATCACTATGCATTAAACAAAGCGCGCAGTACAACCATTTTATGATTTTTCAATAATGAAATAAAAATAAAACTTCTTTAACTTATTTACTCTTTGTTACCAAATATATAAGTTCCATATCAGAGTAATGTCCACTTCATAGATACTGTGGTCTACTCCGTGGGCCTAGTGATTTTCAAAAATATCAATATTTTAATGAAAATAAATTGAGCGATTTTGATTTGGTGTTGATATCAAACCAACATATCAATTGGAATATTAGAAAAATGTTTGATGATTTTTTTAATTTTCAAAATATCTTACAAAAACTTGCCTTTTTTGGCAATCACCCAAATAATACAAGCCCTAGCTGGTTCAATCATAGAGACAATGAAAGATATAACATGCTAACAGTTGGGGTTCTTTCTCAATATCCATGACCACAAACACTAGCAGCAAAACACTCAAATATCAAATCACATGTCCCCATCTCTATTCTGATGTCTTCATCAATCCTCCCAAGGCCGGTAACATAACATCCCCCCGCTGTGTGCCCTAATGATGTAATGCGGATGTAGAGCGATATCAATTCGTTTGATCATGCCGACTGGGCTACTCATCTGGACCTGCCAGCTAACTTGAAGATCACATGTTTGACTCTCACCACTGGCACAGGTATCTGGTGTATAATCTGCTTACTGGAACACGGCTAAAGTGAAGTCTACCAAGGCTTATCGAGATGCCGTAAGGTACATCCAGACCGGTTCTTTGATAGGCAATGGATACTGCATGAGAGCGGGAAATACATGCAAAAACAAGAATAGCAAAAATAAATAGAATATAACAACGAATCACGCAAATAATGGATATAGAGCCTGGTAAAATTAGATCTAATAACGATGGTCACACGAATTCTTCAATACTGCAATCTAATATTTATAATTAGTCCCACGCTTGTTTTCAAAATTCATAATGTTACCATAATGGCTAAAGAACTTCAATGACCTATTAAGGTTAACCTTAGATCGTTCAAACGTCTCAATTTTTTCGCTAAATTCACCCATAATTTTGGAGCCCGGGATGGGTTGTTGAGTGGGAACTAATGAAACCATTGATTTAATTCCTGTATAAATCTCTACGAAGAGATAATCTATGTGACCTCGTTATTAAAGGATATCTCAATCTCTGGTCTACTAAAAAAAATCTGTAAGCGTCACAGTTTTGCATTTCACGTATTTTCGCCTTTTCATAGTTCAAGTTCTTAAGAATAACATTTCCCTAAGCGTCGAATCGGAGTGTATCTTTGAACTTCTGATCAATGCGACAGGTCGCAGAAGTTACAGACGCTGATTTCCCATTGGACTGTACATTATTTTCATAATACTGCGATAAACAAACGTGTCATAACAGATACGAAAGCAGACTTTTTAAATTGAATTCTGAATGCATAAAAAATGCAAACAAGTTTGGTCAAGTCAAGGAGCAGTTTTTCTCATGAAGAAAGCATTATCTTACCAGTCTCAAGTTCATACATTCATTTACCTCTGCCAAGAAAAGCCTGTATCTGACATCTCTCATAAATTAATGCAGAGGATATCACGCGAAAGACTCGATATATCTCTAAGGTTTGAGATAGTCAACTACCATGTTTGGGTCAAATAAGGCAAAAACGCACTTCTTTGAATATTTTAAAACTTATTTCCATTTCATTTCAAGTGATAATAAGTTGAAACTTTTATTTGTCATTACATAATTCAGCTAATATGTATCGTAGAGAGGCGCTAAAGGACGTCAATGTGGAAGCATAGTAATATCTACAACAACTACATTGCTGTCACCATGGGAATGAAAATTCAAAGAAACATGATATTTGAGGGTAGCAGTAATATCCACCTTGGAATTTATACCGAATGATGTCCAAAAATGTCCCAAGAGCTAGTGGAAGGGAAACCAGGGCACCTAGTTAGAAGAATGAAAGTTATCAAAGTATTTTATAAAGTAAGAATTCAGTGTAAAAAACAGGGTTACCAAAGTATTGTCAACATACTTCTAATTTATCATGGTAGTAAGTTTTAAAAGAAAAAAGACCCCTTATATTTCTGAAGACAATACCTACATGAATATGCTGTCTTCAGAAACGGCAAATTCAACCATTTGTGGCCAGAAACGCAACTATTATGGGGAATGGAATAAACGAATAGTTCATTAAATAATAAAATATTACTTAATTTACACATCTATGATCAAGTTCTTCACGATTATGAGGCAAAGGTTTCATGACTTAAAAACATCTACGCCCTCAGTCCTAGACGCGTTTTTAGATCGACGCAAAAAAGCCGGAAAGAAAAGTCTTAACTTTTTTGATTTTGCCTAACACTCGCCTCCACATTTTAAACATAAACAATACGCAATTTTATACAAAAGGACACCTATATTTATAGAATTTGCATATCCACATTTAATAGAGCCAGTCCTACTGAATTTCAGAAGCACATATTATTCATACGTCGATTCCCAGCTTAGCAATGGGACTGATTCATTCCTATACTTATTCACCACACTGTGGCATATATACCACAGTGTGGTGAAACGCGCGTCGCGCCAGCGAAATAAAGTTTGTGCAAATTACAAAGTGTGTTTTTCTCAACATGAATATGAATCATTTACACGATATCAGGCCAGAATATCAACAGTTTTATACAGGGGCGGCGTGGCCAGGGCGGGAAGGCGGACATCCCCGTCCGGGCCCGGGTTATGGCTCCGGTACCGGGCCCCGGCCACGCACTAGGTTTATATATTATTTGCAAACCTTTTGCCCTTAACGACCTGAAACGCGTTTTTAACGCACACATTTTTTCAGTATGGGGGAGGGGGGTCGCAAAAAAAGGGCCCCTTTGGACGTGCAGCGGCCCGGGCCCCTGAGCACCCACGCCGCCCCTGGTTTTAAACATATTTCAATATTATTTCGTCTAAATTTCGAATACCGCGCCGAAAACACTTGCCGTAGCATGCTTTAAGGAAAAAAGTATACCAATTTTGAGGATACCGGGACTAGCCACGGTAGTTACCTTTACGGAGTCACCCGCAAGTGCACATGAGTGCGATATTCCACAGGAGAAAAATCATTCGCCTTGACCGGGATTCGAACCTGGATCCCTCGATTTCGCGCCGATCCGGTTTTGAATCCCGGTCAAGGCGAATGATTTTTCATCTGTGGAATATCGCACAAAAAAGTATACAATATAATTCTTGCATCATTTCCATTTCTGTCAGTATAGTGCGTTCCAACGCATAAACAAATGCACTCCAATGAAACGTAGTCCAAGAATTATTTTTTAACTTAAAAAAAATTGTTATGTGCACTCGAAGACCCACGATTACCGCTCCAGCCACCTCCATGAGCAGGGTAACGCCCACGCCAGGTTTCTCTCGACACTACAATCGGTCACCAACCCATTTATGTGATAGAGATATATATATATATATATATATATATATATATATATATATATATATATATATCTCTATCACATAAATTTACAACCCGTGTGAGTGTCTTTTTTATGTGTTCTCATTTTAGTCACACTTGTGACAAAGTTTATATATATATATATATTTTTATATATATTTTTTCACTGTGAATCGGCCATCATAACATCTTCGCACCACCATTGGACTTCACAATTTTGTGTTTTTCCTATCTTCTTTCTTTCTCCCTCTGTTTGAACGAAATTATTTATTATATATATATATATATATATATATAAACCACATCACTTTTCTCTCGCTGCTTTCTCTAATCTCATTTCCTTTTACTTGGTTTCAAAAAAACCACCGCGTTCTTTCTCACATCTCTTTGCCCCTCTCCTTCTTCCATTCTCCCCAACGTTTTTTTCCGACATATCTCGCTTCTATTCTCTCTCCCCCTCCCTGCCCTCTCCCTCGAGTCGAGCGGGGCCCACGCCCCGTCCGCGGAGCAGCAGTTGTGCATGGGCGTCGCCTCACCCCTTGCCCATACACGGCAACCGCTCTCTATGCCAGCCCTCCTTCACCCCCCTGCCCCCCCCCCCCAATCCTTCCATCCCGAAGCAAAGTATGTCCCTCGAAAAGAAATGGCCTTCTCGTCCTTCCGGAGAGGGAGAAAAAAAGAGGAAAAATAAAAATGCGACTTTTGCCCTTGCCCGTCGACCCCTTTGAATTCACCTCTGCGCGCGCGGTTCAACCTGTGGAGGGACTTAGCCTCGGCCGCCGTGCCCTTGGGAACATGCCCTTGCAAAGGGGCAAGTCTCCCTCCTGTCGCCCAGGGTGAGAGAACAGTCGGGAGAGAGCCCAGGAAGGCAGGAGCGTGCCCGCACCGTGCACCTGTGATGCTTGCTCATTAAATCGTACCCTACCCAAGTGCATAGATTATTTCGATTCACACTCTGGGCACCGTACGCAGCCAAAGAAAACTTTTCGTCTTTGTGGTACATTCTGCCGTCAAAATACTCCGGAGCTCATCAGATTTCGCTCGTTCTTTAGCCAATTATTCGAGAGTTTGGATGGCTCCCCCATCATTTCCAGTCTATGGGCGCGATCGTGGTTCTCCATAACACGTGCGCTTGCGTTATAGTTATTTTTCCATTGCGCTCTTGGAAGCGAAAACGAGATTGCATTCCTTCAAATGTTGTCAAGTGCCTCAAATTACTAGCTTCAATTGATTTAGAGCATTCTTAGGAAGGGAAAGGTGAGCATTGCCCTTCGAACGTGGTTTGCGTTTTGGAAAACGATAACGAAAACACGAAAAATGGAATCATTATCCAACACCAGGACTGATTTTAGCGTCACCATAAATCATCTCCAACAGCAATGTAGCCAGGTGAGTATAGAGTTAAGGTACTAACTGGAGGTCCTGGGATCAAATGTGATTTCTTAAGCACGTCCAGCTAAACCCATTATGTGTAACTTTTAGGAGAACTTATTTTTCTGGAAACCACAGTAATAGGGAAAAGGACTGGCAACCCTGCTCTGACGTGGATTTCACACACTGCCGGGCTTAATGATAAGTATGCTGAGCTCTATCTTCACCAATCAAACCGGCCTTCAGATTGAAATAGAGGCTCATCTCCTTTGCTAACACAAAATTCGGCTGTCTTCCTATACTCCACGGTTTCATTGCGGCAACACGTAGCTAGTGAGTAATATCAGCAGTTTGTGCAGCTAACATGCAAATATAATCCAAGTCATTCCAGATGTTTGAGTACTTTTATCCACAAGACGTTTAAGTTTACCTTTGATTAATTATGTGACACCAGAATGATAATAATAAGATACATAACTAATGAGCAGCACTATATATTCAGACTTAATGCGAAACATTGAGATAGCTCGTTTAAAGAAAATATCGCTGTTTATTATGCCACCTTGAGGATATTTTACTCTTAAGAGGGAAAATGGGGGGTAATATGCTATTGGCATTCATCAAATTAAAACAACTGAATTCATCGCTTAAGTCCTTTATGCGTGAGAATAATATTTGCCACATGGTAACCCCACATATGTTGATATTCACACATAAAAATTAGAGGGTCACAACCCAGTAACTTTTTCCTGTGCCATCAGCTTACCTCGTCACAGGAAGATAGTTATAAAAAAGGCGGGTAAAAATATGTTTCAAAAGACGAGCTCTCTGCAGAAAGTTAGCCAGTAAAGTCGCATGAAGGCTGTAATTTCTTTCAGAAATAGTTATGTCAGCAAAGGAGTCTCTCAGGTAAATCCTGGAGAAGCCATTTACGCGTTTCCTTGACGATCGTAGGGCAAATACACACCCGAGATTTCTTTTGTCTCCGAAACGTCAATTTTAGGGATGACTCATGGGCAACTAGCCACAGTTAGTCTCGTTGGCTTAAAGCTGCGATCTACTGCATAAGTTGGACTATATTCCTGGTAGGGTTTGACCATTTTTTCACTACAAGAGATTTCTACATTATAAAGTACCTTTAGACCTATCTTACCCGGTCAGTTATCTTTATAATAATAGTCAATTATGATAATATGGGTAGTACCTCATTAAAATCTAGAATAAAAAAATTACCAGGATCGGTAAAAAAACTCATGGCAAACCAATGCGCTACCCACGCTTCCAAATCAGCACAAGTAAGTAACTTCAACCAAAATGAGTTTTTAAAGATGATTTACAGAAAACAAAGGCGACAGTTTCTGGCTTTACATGGTGAATTCCTTCACGAAGACGAAAAATAAAACGCTGCAATTCCACCAGCTTTTTTATATTTCGTCGACAATGACCATGATTTTGAAGCGGTGCATCATCTTCAGGTGGAGAAGAAGATGATTCACCTGAAGATGATGCATTGCATCGAAACCACGATCGTTTTCGTCGAAATATAAAAAAAATGTGGAATCACAGTATTTATTTTCGCTCATAATTCCAGAAAATAATTCGGATTCTTCAGTGAGGTAATCACAACAACATCCCAGAAGTATAAAGGGCAATGAGCATGAGCTACTAGGGTCCCATCACTAAAAGGCGAAATCATTCTCGCATTCTCAGAGCAGTAATTCATGAGTGATATCTTCAGTATCACATAGCTGATTTTGTTTGAAAAAATAAAATCATCTAGAAGTGATAAAGAAATAGAAAATAACTTTAAAATGAACGCGTGAGTGAGAACATTACAGCTTCATTACAAGAGATACAGAGCAGTAGATTCGGTCTTTAATATTGAGCCCGAAAGCGATATAAATAAATAAATAAATAAATAAATAAATAAATAAATAAATAAATAAATAAATAAATAAATAAATAAATAAATAAATAAATAAATAAATAAATAAATAAATACATAAATAAATAAATAAATAAATAAATATATATATATATACACACACACACGAGTCCGATATTTTTGCACCCGAAATTAAAACTATCGTTGATGCGTTTCAAATGGTTATTAAATTGTGCTGATGACCTCCATAAAGGAGGAACATTGGTAGCATAGCTAATTATTAGCTTAATCTACCAAGAACTAAAAGCACGTTTCCCATGCTACCTGTATAGTACTTGCATTCTTGCGCATGTTCATAGTTCAAAGTACTCTAATACTCAAAAGCTTCAACAGCATTGCCTGCATACTTATATCGTAGTGCATGTTAGTGAAAGTTAAATTCCTCTCTGGAATTTACAGGTTGTTTTATAATGTTTTAATCGTCGCAGTTTCATTAAATTTAGTAGAATATAGTTAGTGCACGTTGGTGAAAGCTCACCTCCTATAACACAACCTTGATGTGGCTCGCTGGAAATTGCCGGTATGTAGATTTAGATGTAGAAAAAATCCTCTTTGGCCGAAAGAAAGGCTCGGCCGGATCAGCCATTCTAGTTTAAGTGAAATGGTGTACGACCGAATGAAAAGTTCAAATGCATGGAAAGCTGAGCTGCAAAACCTTTAAATGGTTTCGATTTACAATGAAGCATGCAGAGAGAATTTATCATGCTGTTCTCCTGTTAAAGAACCATCCACTAATCAAGCTACATCATCAAAGGGCGTGGGACGCTGGGATAATGTGCAGGCATCGCCAAAAAAGCTACAATGTTTTCATATTCCGTCGTTTAATAGTGAACCATGAAACGTTCCCTGACATGCGAAGCTCTCTTGAATCCATACACTATTCCGTCATTGGTATTCCTCGAGTCACCACACCGTGACGGGCGAATGAAAACGTGTTCTGAAAGGCGGGAGGGTTGGGGAGGGAGGGAGGGCATTATATTTTGGCCCATGTCGCACGCGCACTGCTGCGTGCTCGAAACAATCCGCAGGGGTCGCGTCTTAAGAGCCAAGAACACTAATTTCCTCCACGCATGCGCGATGCATAGCGTCGCAGCTGTCATACGGCCAGGCATTATACGCTGCCAGGAATTTCATGTGCACGAATGAATAAAAATAAATGGACCTGCATTGTTTCGTCACGCAGGTAAATTGTGGGCACAGTCAAGTTTGAATCGCATAGGACTTGGGAGCTCTGACACGATGATGAATCGTTCGCGATTGTACATTTCATCTCATAGAAAGGGCATCATTATTACAATCTAGTACGCGAATGATCAAACTTCTAGTTCAGTGAGCCGGTTTACGTATTTTGTGATCTAATTACAATATGTATGTATACGCTCCATAGAAAAAGTTAATAAGACTAGTCAAGTAAATAGAATGCATCATTGCAAGAATATCGGAGCAGTATCTAAAACTTTCAATATTGACAAATAAATAAACATCTGGAACTCAATTCAATTGTTAACTGTATTCATCACTATGACATAGACTATTTCAATTATTACAGAATTATTTATAGGAGAGGCAATCCACAAAGTTTCTCGAAAATTATACGAAAACGATTATCATACAAGATTAAATATTTCTATCTAAATAGGAAATTTAAATATTTGTAGAACAACTCCCACCGTTGCTTTTAGCAGTAAATAAGTAGATACATCTTTTAAAAGGAATCCAATCTAACTTGAACAAAAACACGTTTCCTTCAAGGTGGAAATATGTCACAAAGAGGGATGATATATCATTCAAAAACTTTAAACCCATTTTTACACATTTTTATAGTATTAAGTTTGCAGTTGATAAAAAGAAATAGTACTTTTCGTCAGGTGATTTCTCACACTAAAAAGACTAACTCCACTAAGAAACCAAGAATGAAGTAATATGATTTCTAATTTACCATTACGATCTCCTAAGAAATGGGAGTTATTACTACCCAGTTAAACACTTGGCACGATAAATTGCCCCGGTAGCGAAGGGGTAAAATCCCTGCTAATCCGAGTGTCTTGGATTCGAGTCCTGCCTGAGTGGATTTTTTACCACTCAGGACAGGAACGGTGTTTGTATTCGTTCGTTCGTCGTTGCTTGTTGAAACACCCGATTTAAATGGCAAAGGGAGCTATTTTTGGAATTGAGGAAATAAATAAATGTGATACCAGGTTAAGGATATCAGACACAGATTCGGAGGAATATTGAAATCAAGAATACACTTATTTGAAAAAAATTCAAAATGTAGCAAAATAATGATAGCTTTTTATGTCTAGTTAAAGATCGGCAGTAAATAGCGTCTTCGATCAAATGCTCAAGATAAAAAAAACCTCTTAGTTAAGATATTTTAGCTCCAGTCACCAGTGATTATACTTCAGTGAAATTTGCAGTGGTGAAAAAGTAAACGCATGCCTATGAGTAAATAAAATACCTTAAATATCACAGGAAAATTGGGAGTACTCACTTTTGCTTCTCTCAACATCAAATACGCATCTGCCACTCAAGCAAAGAGTTCTTAATGCCAAATGGACACCACCGTGCGTTTCAATGCAGTTTCCTCATAAACATTTTGCCTAGAATGAAAAAATCAAAAAAGGTTAGTGAAATTACTTAAAACATTAGGTCCGCTGGAATGACCTCCTTAGTGTTTCCCCAGTTCTTCACATTATGCAGGGCCAAAACCCATTTTAAACGACTAAGTTACTGAGAAGTAAATTAGTGGGGGGAGAGTTGTATTTATAAAAAGATATAAGATTACCGCAAAGCCCTCAGGGGAACGATGCTGGTGTGTTTTCAGTGTAAAGAAATTCCACCAAGACGAATTTTGAAATAAGACAATACATCCCACCAAATTTTTTTATGTTTACCCACAATAACGTTAGGTTCCCCTCTAAAAGTATTGCATGCGAAGCAAATGGTGACTTGAGTTCTTCATGTTACTACAGTTTAAAAATATTATGCAGCACCCCTTTAGGGTTCAAAATACATACAATGCTGTAAACAAATGGACTGAAAAAAAGCGTCGCACAAAAATAAGGCTAGCAAAGAGTGAAAATTTAACAGAAAAGAAAAGAGCTACCCCAATAATCATTTACTTGAACTTGATTGGACCCGTCAGGCCTCTGCGAGCGTCAGACTTACATACACTAAGGAACGGTTTTATAATCTTTGGTTTAATAATTTAATGGCATTAACAATGAACTAAGTAGGTTCCTCCATCGATAACGACCACAAAAACAAACCGAGTCTGACATGACACATAAAATCATAACTCTTAGTTAACATCAAGTTAACGAAAAAACTTCGTCATCTGGCGGTATACGCTAACCAGACATTACAAAACCAGGCCTAAGAGTTTAGCGATGGTAGTTCTACAACCGCGACACACAACACATACTAAGCCATATTAATATGAAAACACACTGAACATTGCCAAAGTTAATTTACTTCAATGGCCGAAGTTACGCCATTCAATCCATAGTGACTTGATGTTGACGCAGGGCACTCAAAGCAGCATTTCTCACAGGAAGTTTCAGTTAGTAGATATAGAAGATACCTAATGAAAAAATACAAAATTTGAAAGTCAACTGCTGGCATAGAATAGAAGAAAAACTTCGTTCCATGCATAAATGTGCTACACTGACACAGGAATGCAAAGAAATTCTCCGTCGAATCTTACGAAAAAGAGACATTTTTATCTCGTTTCGGTTCACATCTGTAAAATTGGTAAACATTTCCAGTTAATGTTCTTACTAGTCACCTAACCCAATTAGCCCTTTGAGGCAGATGCTCAAAACGCGAAATTTCCTCTTGATCTCGGGAGCCGGCATACATTGGCATCATACATTGACTCTTGCTGACTGTCGGAGTCATTTGAATAGATAGATGTTTTGCGTTATAAGTATTTGCAGGCCTCTAACGCATATACACTCTACAACTAAGAGTAGGCAACAAGAGTATCACCAAATCTACACGACTTCCACTAAAATAGTTACTTCCCCATCTCTAACATGAATTTTCAAGAATAATCCAGGGTAATAATTAAAGTCTTCAACACTATTGAACCGACATTACTCGTTTATAATCCATGAGAACCGCGAAATTAAACTATAAACGGGCTTGGTCGACGCGCTGCACCAAGACAATGAGAGACGCGAGCCAAGTGTGTCACAAAACGGTTGTCTTTTTTTGGCAGATAGAAATGTATGCACATAAAAATATGATCTTGAAAAACAAACAATTACACACACAAAATAGGGGATGCGGCGATAATAGTTCACGACCATAATACAAAATATCAAATCCACTAGCTCTTTTAGCATCGATGTCACGATCACTACTTGCAAAATTATGCATGATGACTAATCAACGACTAGTAAGATTAAATATAAATATATTTAGTTGAACTAAAATACAAATTAAGATTTATAAATGCCATCGGTTTTTTATCTGCCTTCAATATGTATGTCATATGGTTTAATGTGTACTACGGGAAAATGAGGACGAGAATAGGCAGCAGGCGTTTGAGATGTGGGTGTGGAGAAGGATAGAGAAAACGGGACGGAAACGACTGCAAACGAAAAATTACTTGATATAGTGAGTGGGGAGATGGAACTTCTGGAGGAGATTAGGAGAAGGCAGAGTAGGTGGTTGGACAGGTGTGCGCATAAATACATGTGAGCATAAATAGTCCATATTTCAGCAATCAATGATACTTCTATCACTTTTCGACCAATTGTCCTCATATTTGATTGCTGTTATAAGTTTTAAGATAAGTGTTTGACGTCGATTGGAATTTTAAAAATTTTGAATCTCAAATATGCCATCACCGTGTTCAATACAGGTGACATGAAACGACGAATTGTTTACATTCCTCTTAAAAAATCTTTTATGATGAATTGAGGAGGTGATGAACACTGAAAGGATCCATGGAACACGCGATAGGATGGATTTGTACCTAACACAGCATTGGAGCTATGTTTGTGAAATTTTCGGGAGCTAAGTGCCAAAGTAAGTTTTTGTGGGGGGCTGTCGACGCAATACAGTCATTAAGTTTTAAAAGGGGTAGTTTTCCCAGAAAACGTTGATTTTCCGCTAAAGCTTGTTCTCCACGTGGCATGCAAAAAGTAGGATTATACTTTCCAGATTATTTTCCCCGTCATCTGGCGATCAGAGATGAGAAAAGCAACGTGGAAAGCACTGTCGAGGCAAACAAGTGTGGTAAATGTAAGCGAAACAATTTTGAATGAATACCGTTTCCCGGAAATATTTGACTTTTCCAAGGATAAATTGGAAAACATATAGAAAAAAGTCACTGCAATGGGTACTAAAACACATATAAATGATTTAAGTTCTATTTAGAAATACATCTGGCATGGAATATTGCAAACCACCTATGAAAACAATGGAAGAGCCTGATGAAAACCAATGGAGAAAACATCAACATGGCTGAAAGAATTACGGCATCTGACCAGAATAATTGAAAAAAATAAGTAAACAGGAAAAAGTAACGGAAACAAAGAATCAAAGAAGTTCTAGTGGGAAGACATCGGTATGAAATCGGAAAATTACAAAAACTTAACAAATTTTAACTGTGGAGGATATGTTTCATTTTCTGTTACGTGTATTCCACACTGAGGATATGTTCCCAAGCTAAAAAGATTATACCGAGGGAAGTGATGGTATTTTTACATCATGACTCCTAGGCATACCTATGCAATCCAAAGCAATTTCAGTTAAAAACAATTTTCATTAGTCACCCAGTCGGACTGCTTCCATTACAGTGTTCAATATCAATAGTTTTCATATTTTTTCAATCAATCGGATTCTTTCCACCTTCATCATTGCCGGCAAAAGTAATCGCAAGGTATAACTAACAATAAGTAACACGTCAATTAACACGTAAGTATTAACACGTCAATTTTGGGGATACCGTGAATTACCTTTACGGCGATACCCACAAGTGCACACAAGTGCGATAATTCCAGTGACCTCTTCATTGACCGCACTCGAACCCAGATCCCTCGATATCACGGCAAATGCTTTGATGAGTTAAGCTACCGAGGACTCCTTCCCCTCCGTGGAAATTATTAGAGCTTTATAGGAACTAGCTGTTCACGACTGCGGGATATAAAATGCAAATATACAGTCAATGCGTACGCAAACAGCCACCGTCCACGATGTTCAACCTTGAACACAGGTTTTCAATTTTTGAGGATACCGAAAACTAGCCGCGGAATCACCTTTACGGCGTCACCCGCAATCGATATAGAGGGATTCAGATTCAAGTCCGGGTCAAGGATGATGATTTTTCCTCTACGGAATCATCGCAATTTCACGTGTCATTTTGGATTGCGCCAGAAGATTGGAAACGGCTAAATGGGGTTTTATATCTGGGCTGAAAAGCTCGTTTCAGGCGTTTAACTGTGTTCCCGGTAACGATGTAAACGTGATAGCTGAAGACATGTAGTAGTTTTCTTTCGCATATGATGAATCATTTCTTGCTATGAATTGAATAAATTTCTAAAATTAAAGTGTTTGAGTTTTTTAAATAAAATATAGCGAGACTTACCATCGATTTGGTGATATTCTGGGGGCATTTCGAAGGCTAGAATACGGAACGAGGATTTGAAATCCAATCGGTGTGAATACTGGTCCTTCATATACGCAAATAATCAACAACTATTGATTTTGATTTGGTTTTAAGGCTAACGGTGAGAAAAATAGTTCAAGCCCGCACCTCTCTCAGTACGCGTGATACGAAGAATAATGGCGAACGAGGTGGATATAGCTGATGTTGACGTCACCGGTCACTCCATTTTCGTCACCGCTATCTTCATGGTTTTCCGTGGAGCTTCTACCAAAGCTTCTTGCGCAAACCCTTAAATTTGAGGTGGCTTGGAAGTGTAGATCCATAGTCAAATCGACGAATATTTAAGGCGGTTGGAGAAATTTAGTCCATGTACATCTTTGAATGAAATTTTTCATATATTTTCTTATAAGTGATAACTATAGTTAAGAGTGAAAACATTGCACTTTATGCATTGGGGTTTTGGAAATTTCATGCTATTTCCACACGTAGCTTTCTGGAACATGAGATAAATTTTGTAATAACTCATTTACGTATATTGCAGACTTTCGTCTAAAAGCAAAATATTTCATATCATTATAATGGTTGCTAACAAATATCAAGGTTCACGCAGAGTCAAAGGTTCAAAAAACATATTTAGATATAATTTTCGCATAAATTTCGAATACAGCACCGAAGACTCATTATATGTTTTAATCGAGGCAAAAAAATGTAAAATAGATATAATTATTTTTCCATTTTTATTACTGCAAGTATGATGAGTTCCACCGTAGAAAAAGAGATGTACTTAAATTAAATGTGGTCTTAATATTTTTTCGACTCATTTAAAAAAATATTAACATGTGCTCTCAATGACCTAGATAACAGCTTCAGCCACTCTAAACACCGATTGCATTGTAACAGAAAACACTTTGTAAATATTTCCACACCAATTTTTTATTCAACCGACCTAGGTTTCGGCAAACATAGCCATTATCAAGGTGTTGCCGAAACCTAGGTCGGTTGAATAAAAAATTGGTGTGGAAATATTTACAAAATGTTTTCTGTTACAATGCAATCTGTGACAATTTTCCACAAACTTTCGCCTGATACTTTAAAATCTACTCAAAACACCAGTGCAACTCAACGCGTACTACCTCATACTGGGAGAGAATTGTGAGAGGTGTTCCCAATACGCTGAGAATAAAATGGGAGGAGCTTTCTTGCTTGAATGAGTCTTGTGGGCGTGGAAGTTGCAAGAGAGTTAGAAGCGAGAGAGAGAGTCGGTTCCGTGACGTATCGGTGAGGGTGTAGGGCAGTGGGGGGGGGTGGGCTTTGAGAAAGAGGGGGAAGGAGTGGAACCCCTAATATGGACACTACACCTCCCAACCGGCGCGGATAGCATCAGTCACATGGCACCCATTCATGATGCCCCGTGTCCCTTCCCTCCCCATATCCCGCCTCTATCCGATTTCCTTTACCAAATCCCCAGAAACACATAATGCAATACGTTAGGCCTCAGATTTAACGCAATCTTCCAATCGTTTCCAACAATACCCGAAACGGAACAAAATGCTCACAATGTGAAGCAACAAAACTCTTGATATTTTCTCCACACGAAAATAAAAACCATAAAATTTAGACAGTAATTTGATAGTATTAGAAAGTGAATAACACCGTTTCTCTTCTTCACTACATCCAATTAGTTTCTATCATTTTCATCTTCACGATGACGAAGTCTCAGTCCACAACTCCCTCATGTTTCTACGAGGATGCCCATTTCTGCATATTCTGCCAGCGCCTTGACAAACATAATGGCATTTTTTCTAATAGCACAAACAAATTTTCCTACGTAATTTTATGAAAAAGTTCCAGTATGCATTCCATAAAATTAGGGTTTACCTGTCATGATTAAAAACTCGGTTTTATTTGAAGCCATACTTTTCTGTATTCTAATGCAGCCTCAGAAAAATTGTGAAAACCAAGCACAATGCAATAGCTTTGAACAATTTAATTTAATTATAGATCCTTCCCTAGTCATTGCGCAAAGGTAAAAAATATCATAAATGACAAACTGAATTTCAAGAGGAGTGAAACTGAATATAAGACAATAAATTAAGGAATACTTGTAGGACGAATGGATTCTGGGGACGTCGCAAAAGTAAAAACAGACTGGAGGAAGTGAGCAGGGAAGGGTTCGCATAGGTTACAGCGGACTTATGTATTCCTTCCTTCTTACTTTCTCACAGGTTTCAACTCACAGGTTTCAAGAATATCAACGAACAGTAATTCAGAATTGCCAGAATAAACGAAGAGCGAGCTCATTTAAGCGTTGAAATTGTGATAGCTAAGTTCATATCAGAGGAAATACAATTGCTATGCATTTTTAAATATTTCTTGCCCATAAATAGTTTTCTTTACTTCATTAAAGAGAATTGTTTCCCTTAATAGAGCAGAGAAAACACACGGTGAATTGGCAAATGATATTCGCTTCACCGAATTTCCCACCTGTCGATTGGCTTCAAATAATGTTTTATTTTAAGATTCATGCTCTTTAATATTTCTTTTTTGCATAAAAGAAAGTGCAACAATGATAATATTCCAACAACACCGCCACAAGAAAATGAAAGTGCAGACCTGTTTTGCCACTTCCCACTTAAAATATTAACAACACGATACCTAATAGTATATCAAAAAGCATAAAGTTCTGTACATTTTATATTAGAATTTTATTTATTCCCTGCTAAAAACGATACTGAAGCATAGAGGTAAAATAACGAAATAAAATACCGTCTTCAAAGTAATAAAAAAATATCACTTGAACAGCCTTCCCCTTGCCATTTGCTGACAAACTAAAGCTTTAAGAACATAAGATACATTTTAAAACTATTTATTTTGACATTACAATTATGTGAAGGGTATTTTTTTACTCAGGCTTCGTCAACAATGCATGTTTACATTTTGAAAAAAAGTCTTCCTTTATCAATGAAACAACATCCATCTTTCAGGCCAGTGACGTTAAATAATGGAAAGTACGAACTTTAGCTACAGGAAAATTAGGAATGCACGATGTGGGATTGACACGCAAAACGTGTTGTGAAATTTTCCCTGCCGATTTCTTAACACAGGCCACCAAACTAGGATGCGCATGAACAGATCTGTGCCGACTTAGAAAATATATGGCACCAAATAAGGGTGAAACGGTTAGTAGCTCACGTGTACCGCAAAGTCTTGGCAAGATGATGATATCGAGGAGTTTGTGAGTGAAATTGAGGATTTGCGGCGAGGAGGCGAGAATAACAGATGGTGAGATTGGAGGTAGAGGAGACAGTAGCTTGAGGCTGCGTTTGGTCCATTTGATCCGTGCTCTCTGATCACCGTGATGATACGAGCGATTTCATATTTTAGGCAAGGGGTTCCCAAAACGAGCACATGCATTCACTCACTGCATATATTTTCCTGATAAATTCCTCGGAGTGCAATTTTGATCGACAATACCTAGTTTTGCAGTGGCAGAAGCGTTACCCTTGGGGCAGCAAATGTATGAAAATTTTGAATTTTCTACGGCTCCGCAGTCACGATAAATTTAGAGAAATAAGGAAATGGTTGAAGACCCCTCATTTTCAAGTAAATGGAGGTTGTGGGGATGAAGAAAAAGTTACAGTGCCTCCGGTAAGAGCGCGTGGAAAATGCAGCTTTAGCTGCTAATGGGTCTGAGGCTTCCTGAAAGAAGCACGGTATTCACAAAGAGCCAATAATCTCGAAAATGACGGAAAACGTACGGTATATCAATTTTCCATGGAAATATACCGCACGTATCTACTCCAATGAATTTCAAATAAAACATCCTTCGTCATACTGATATGAAATATGAAATTAACTTTTCCACTCTTTACAGCATGCACTAGCTCCAAAGAAAATATGCTATAATTAAGCATAAATGAGAATTAATCCACTATGGTTAAAAATAATTTGAAGGAGGCATTCTTTTTGGCATTCTCCCAAATTATGGTTAACCTAGACTCGCATTTCATCTAAATATTTAAGGTTTTTCAGTGTTCGGATATAAAAATTGCATGAGATCAAAGTACAATGAATCTTACATAATTTCAAAGGAAGCAGTTACTCTGGCAACACAAACTAGATGGTACCACAAAATATTACAACAGCTCACGTTAAGGCGATATTGTCATATATTTCATACCATGGATTCGAGCGTTTATTTCAACATGATGTTAGACATTGGATTAATACCGCCACGATACCTAAAGGCCAAATCGTTCTTCTTGCGCTGAAATTGATAAACCTACCACACACATCCTTACCCTTTTAACCTTTGAAACCCATTTTCACTCCTGGCCACAAATCTCGGAGTGATCATTCCAATGAACAATACCCCACAATCGCACGATCCTTGGCCATCCCATGCAGCCATTTAAGGAAAACAGACCGAGTCTCTCAGGAAATGTGTGATTTTTGCGTGATTTATAGACCTAAAAGGGTCACGTTTTATTTCCAGTTGGGAAGCCAGCGTTATGACCTTTACGGAGGTGATTTTTCTACCCTTTTCCTAACCTTCATAACCTCCTCCGATGAAATCGATTTCTATTCAATATACGCATGTCCAAGCACCTGAAGATAACCATTTCTCTCTCCCTATCGCGATAGGGACATGAGTCGAATAAATCGAACCGAATCGCTGATTATAGCGCATTGGGAGCCCATTATACCCACTCCGGCCGAAGCGGGGAAGTGAACCGATGAAAGCCGCGGGACACGTAAAAGCGCGCCCGCGAGCTCTTGAGTCGCGGTAGTGTTTGGCAGCAAAACCTTTGGCCCCCTTTTCTCGGCTCAACAGGTCGCAACCTCCCGTGTGGTCTACGGAAATCAGATGGATTCCGTTGAAAGGCGTCACGCGATCTGACGACTTCCGACATTCATCAAGTGCGAACCTCAAAAGGCCTGCGTGACCGTCAAAGGCCGTTAAGAAGGCTCTACACTGACTATGTGAGTCAAAATAAAATACTAAATAATAGATTTTTATTTCGCAGGGTTAAAAAATCTTGCTTTCAATGATGTAATGGTTTACGTATTGAAAACCAAAATGAAAGTACAAAATATGCGGATTGTTCCGCGAATATATTTTTAATTACCACATTTGTCTTGCCATAGGAGCCAACTACAGCGCCATTTGTATTAAACTACTGCATTTTGACTTCAATTTACGGCAGTAACTCGCTAATAACTTTAAGAAATAGGTGGCAAAATTCCAATATTTTATTTATATTCAATTTCCCAGTACTTTCTGATTCTTATAAATATTTTCAATTTAAAGCTCATATACTTATTCTCGTCCAAATTGACGTTTTTCTGCTGTAGTCTGAGCAAACTCTAAAAGAGCCCATGTTAAAATCTCCACTTTCAAGAATGAATTACAGTAAAACAAACATGGAACCACATTTTTTCATCTCAGTTTATAAAACGCACTTCAAAGATGCTACACTTATACTTTCAGAATTTCTGCAGTAAGTGACCCTGAGGCCAGTGCCACCATAAAGCTCTCGCAAAAGTTCCCGGTGCTGCGCAGTGGAGGTTTTGGGACATAAGCTACGGAACTTTCACAATCCTGCGAAACGGGTGTGGAACGTTGTTTAGTGTGGACGGTTGGTAAGCCTCTCTAATTACTGCCCACATAAGCGCTTCGAATAGTGGGATGACTTACAGCATAAATGCTATAAAAAAGAAGAATACTATAAAACTGAGGTGAAAATTATAATCATGATAGATGAAATGTGAAGGAAAATCAAAATCAAATAATAGGGCCCGTGCTTACATAATATGCGCTATAAATGCGCTATACTTTTTGCATATTTCACAAAATTAAAACATGATTGGCAGTGAAGCTAACAACTGTTTCCAAGTGATGCCATTGATGCAAGAAAATTTGGCGAGCGTAAACAGTCGTAAACAATCATAAGTCGATCAATGCATCGTCTTGCAATACGATGAAGGTCGATGCCGTAACAAGGATTGTTCCGGTCTATTCATTAATAGAGTTAAGTCCGCTCCATTCAATGAAAGGCTTTGATGTATGGCTGCTATTAAATTCTAAAACTAGCCAACAGATTTGAGAACAAAATAATAAGAGGGTATTTTTATGTTTAACCCAATACAGCATTAAAAATATCAAACGAGCTCATTCAAAGGGAAAGGACAGGAAGGGGAAACTGAGAGAAGTCCTGAAAGGGATTCTTGTTAATGAATGGAACCGCGCTAATTACAACCTTTTGATATGGAACGAAGAAGACATGGGAAGGCGTACAAGTTTAAAAGCTGATTATTGCCGACTAAGCGTCCAGGTGCCTCGGCTTCGTCGTTAGGGTTTCATTAGTATTTTGGAAAGAAAAGTAGAAACCCTACTCAGAAGAGAAGGGCTAACTTCACAACATAAGTTGAAACAGTCAATGTGCCAAATAACCTGTTGAATATGAAGTATTACAAATTATCCTAGCCAATAAATATAAAACGCTATATGTACACATCGTTGAGAGTTAAAAATCTATACTTGTATTAGAAAGATAGCAGAGCGCCATCAAGAGTAAATAAAAAAAGAAACGAAAAACAACGATTCAAACAATGATTCGTTACTTGATTGTTAGGTTAGGAATTAATATATAAGCTAAGTAAAATTATTGAATCAAAGACAATATGATAAGTATAGCAGATAAAATTCAATAACCTACGTTCAGGTAAGCCTGAGGTTGACCTTGAGCTCATACTAGGGGAGCAATGAGCGAATTTTGATAATGTTTAACATGTTTAGCTATTTCTAATGTATCGGCGAAAAGTCATCAAGTTTAAAGAATCCTGCAAATTTAGCTCCATGAAAGCTTTGGCTTTATGGCGATACATGTATAATCAGGTTCAATAATGCGAAATTGTGGGGGTATAACAAAGAATATTATAGTCCAGAAGGTGCGAATTACCTCTTCAAGTAATACCCACGCGTACAATTTTGGGATTTATGCTAGGGGTGAATGAACTCACATCGAGGACCAATCGGTTATGCTATAAATTCAACATACTCCCAGAATTCTGACATAATTCTGAGAAAATGAGGGTCAATACTTAGAGGGCGTTTTTTTCTTGAACATTTTCTTGCAAATATCCAAATTCTTTTGAAGTCCTGAGATGGGAGATATTCCTTCAGCTTCCTTAGATAACACTAATATCACAACTCTGAGGGACTTTTATAGTTTTCCACATAGTCGCCTTTCGTCGCATTATTACTCCAAACATTTGAGAGGAAAAAAGTGCTCTCAAGTACTAGTAGTATGGCGTGTAGTACATCATATTCAGTGAGAATGAGGAGTAATTCAAATGTAAACAATGAATATAGGCAAGGAAACGTTTTTTTCACAGTTGAACAACTTAGTAATTCAGTCATAATTCGGTTATTCCGTGGTTGTTCACATTAATCTAATGACATAGTCAAAAATCATAGTCCAAAAGCTACCACATTTGTCTCCTGTCTTTACTTCCACTGCTGATGAAAATTCTACACTGAAGTAGATTTACCAAATAGATTTTTTTATTTCAGTCCACATGAAATTCAGTCATTTATTCAACAATAAAGAATACTACTGAGCTCGGAAATGCTGAAGCTGTGAACTAAATCAGAGGAAAAAATATTACGTATCCGTAGATAAGGATACCCTCGTAAGAGAAACTCACCAAATTTTAAATACAATTTTAAACTCGGGGAACAACCATTTCTTCAAAATGGGCAAAGCATGCAAAAAAGGAGTACCTCTTAGAATAAAAATAATATTTTAATGGTTTTTTAATATAATAATACCTTCACCTCATACTCCAATCTTATGGGAACATCATTACGATATCATATCCTGTTTTCTGTAATCGTTAAAGGCATATTACTGGGAAGTGAGGGCATGATTGAAGCATTTTGCTCGGGTGACAATGCAATCAATCTCCTCACGCGTGCCAATTTTGGCTCGCGTCCTGAGCCATCGACATAATACTCCAAAAAAACAGGTGAAGTTCAAATTATGGAACCACCAGTACCAGGCACCGGAGTGGGCGAACCGGGCGACAAGCCAAGGCTATGATTTGGTAAAAGGAGGGAAGGAGCTGGGATCAGTTCTGAACAACTTTTCGGAGGATTTTAAAAATTGTTCACCGTTTCATATCAGTGAAGTCAGCGCATTGATTTCCTGGATACCACATCCATGTGATACATTTTTAAACGCTCATTCAGTTGATAGGCCAGAAATAATACGTTGATTTCTTATAAATCATCTAGCAATAACCGAATCTATGTCAAAAATGCCTACCATAATTTTCTTCGTAATCAATTAGTCCCGCTCGGTTACAGCGCCCCACTTACTACCCCATAGAATTGGTGTCAACGCTCAATAATTTTCGTACGCCTCTTGGCGTTTAACCTAATCAATCTCCTAATGAAGAACTGTGTGAATATCATCAGAGGGGAATTTTTTAAACATGATCTTCCAGCTTTTATGCATTGACTCAGCAATTAATTACGCACAATAACTATGTGAAAACCATGTAGTCCCAGGTAGCCATGCAGTAGACCAATCCCATGTTTTGGACACATGACTTTGTTAGCCATATCCGAGCGGCTTTGTAAAATAATTAAATATTTTCGCTGCCAACGGTCAACGCTCAATTTATTCGCCGTGGAATTAGAGTATCCATAAGAATGGAAATAACGCTTGTGAAAAGAAGAATGATCAGAATAACTTAGACACTTTTTCAATCAGGATTCCGGATGCGTCGAAGTCATTTAACATACGACTGCCACAATATTTCATGATAGTCTAATATGTCTAAGCAACTGATAAATTCAAAAGTAAATATAAATGGCTAACCATAAGTTAACTTTATACCAAAATACTATCAAACTGACGACTATCACCTTATATCACCTACACCCACATTAGATATATCGTCCGATAACAGTATCGCATGATATCTCCTATCAAGTATCAACGAACATTCCGTGACACATACCCTGGTCAGTTTAGATCCAAGCTGCTCATACTTTATCACACGATACTTGATCCAGCAAAAATTTGAGGATACTCGCTTTTATAATAGCTTTACAATGGCGTCTGGTACTGAACCAGCAGGCAGGCTAACAAACATGCTCGCTATCATTCTCGCTGAGCTACCTGATTTTAACATCGGTGTGATCGAAAGAGCTCTACGAGACATGAAAAGGAATAAGGCGGTGGGAATAGATGACATACCTGCAGAGTTATTAAAGAGCATGGGGAAGATCGGAAGGGGAAAACTTTTTGCGCTTATTTGTAGGATTTATGAGGATGGAGTGTGGCCGGAAGACTTCGCGAAGACTGTACTAATTCCTATACCGAAGAAGAGTAAGGCAAAAACTTGCGAAGACTATAGGACAATAAGCTTAATATCCCACGCGGCCAAAGTAGTTCTGAGGATTCTAAACAGAAGGCTAGAGAAGAAGGCAAATGAATACCTGGGTGACGACCAGTTCGGGTTTAGGAGAGGGACGGGAACGCGAGACGCTATAGCGGTGATGAGGACGCTAGTAGAAAGAAACCTAGAGTATGGGCAGGATGTTTTTGCATGCTTCGTAGATTTCGAGAAGGCGTTTGATCGGGTGGAATGGACGAAATTAATGGGAGTGTTGAAGAAATTAGGGGTCGATTGGAGGGACAGGCGTCTGATTCGAAATTTGTATATGAATCAGACTGCGCAGGTTAGGGTAGCCAATGGAGAATCGGGATGGGCCACGATAGGACGGGGAGTGCGGCAAGGGTGCCCACTATCGCCGTTGCTTTTTAACGTGTATTCAGAAGAAATGGTAAGGGAGGCATGGGGGGAAGAGGCGGTAGGAATAAAGGTAGGAGGGGAGCTGATAAAATCAGTGAGATTTGCAGATGATCAAGCATTGGTCTGTCAGTTTGCCAAGGGGTTACAGTCAATGGTAAATGCATTAGAATGCGAAAGAATGCATTGCAGTGCGAAAAGTATGGGATGAAGATCAATCACAAGAAAACGAATGTAATGAGATTTTAGAGAAGTAAGAAGGCGGGGCTGAATATAAGGGTGGGAGGGCAGAAGATAGAGCAGGTTGAGCAGTTTACGTATCTGGGTAGTATTTTGGTAGAGAATGGGTTTAGTGGTAAGGACATCAGATGCAAAATTGCGCTCGCTAAAGAAGCATTTTCGAAGAGAAGGTAATTGACGAGGGGGGTATGAGAAGAGACGTAAGGAAGAGGCTGGTGAAAACTTTAATATGGAGCGTGGCGCTATATGGGTCGGAAACTTGGTCTTTGCGAAGGGAGGATGTGCGCAGACTAGAGGCGTTTGAGATGTGGGTTTGGAGAAGGATGGAGAAGGTTAGCTGGATGGCGAGAAAAACGAACGAGGAGGTATTGGATATGGTCGGAGAGGAGAGGAAGCTTGTGGCAGAGGTTCGGAGAAGGCAGAAGAGATGGATGGAGGAGGTTTTGAGAGGAGAGGGCATGTTGAAGAGAGTGATAGAGGGGAGAACACTGGGGAAACGTGGGAGAGGAAGGAAGAGGATAGGAATTCTGAACGAAATAAGAGGAGGTAGAAGATATGAAGAATTGAAGAGGGATCTAATAATGGGCCATCCTTAGGAGGGAAAGCGAGACAATTTCTATTAGGTTGGGATACAAAATGGGGACTGTCCAAGAACCTACCAATCAGCTGGTAGAATACTTTAATGAATGTGGTACAAGCTTACTACTCTATACCAGTAGGATATAGTACCTGTCGACCAATCACGTCAGCTTTTACAATGAGCGATCTTCACTTTTTGAAATCATACCTTCCATACCTCTTCGCAGCTATTAGTAATTTTCTGGAGGTGAAATCAAAAATAGGTGAAAATATACCGTCGGATATTTGCTGCCACCTGCTGCCATATTGTTTAAACTGTAAACTATAGTAAACAAGCCGTACGATATGAATGAAAATGCCACTCCCTCAAAAGTATTAATCCAATTATCGTGTGACACTTTCGAAAATGACTCAAATCATTCCTCCGGCATCATGTACCAGCTAGCATACTGTCTTGTGCTGGACCAAGTAGCGTGTGCTATGAGATTTAGAACTCCACTCTCCTTTCAAATGCTTAAGCGTATAACTTTCTTGTCGCAAACTGTATCTTCTTTGAGGACAGTAGTAATTCATTCGTCGTGAATGCCTTCTGGCTTGAAATTTTCTGCGCTTGAAGTTCACCATGCTAATTCCATTTCACGTGATACTTGTCCCAAGGCAAGTTAATCATTCCACGTGATTAAGTTTTCATGCTATCATTTCCATGCAATATCTATTTATAGTTATCGCAAAAGTTCCTGGCGCTGTGGCGGGCAAAATGCGGCGAAACGGGAGAGGACGGTTGTTTAGTGTGAAAAGCCAGAAAACCTTTCTAATTGCTGCCAACACAAGCGCTTCTAGAAGTGGGATGACTCAGCAATACTTGCCGTCCCGTGTCGATCCACCTCACTATGAGACCTCAAGATTGGGTCCCTGGTAAAGTCTTAGCGAAGTTTGGTTTACGACACTTGCCTTGAGTGAGTGTTCTTTGAGCTTTATTCTCGAATTAGTTTGGTAGTTTGGTTTCCTGACTCACTCTCTCTGTACCTCTCTCTCGTTGCCTTCCTACCTTTCCCTCCGTTCTTTCCTTTCACCCCCTCTACTTCTACCTCCCCTCCTTGCCGCTTAGGTTTGCGCCAGGAACTTTTGAGGGAGCTACACTGTGACCATTAAGGAATCTAACACGTGCATATCACGGATGGTTTTGTCTACAGTTCCTAGACGAGCACACGTCGACATATCCTCGGCATTAGCATTTTGTGGATCTCACCTAAAAAGGAGCATCTGCCACGTGTTTTGCATGGAGCGGGAGGGAGACAACGAAAGGGAAGGACGTGTGATTGGAAAGGGGGGGGGGGACGAATGAGGAAGGATTTTGAAAGAGGGCTACGGACTGTAGTGGAATTGGTACGAAAAAAAACAGAAAGAGAAAGAGAGGAGAGGGGTGTATTGGAGAGGGTGAGACCAAGAGGCACTTGAGAGGAGAGTCGAAGAGGGAAGGGCTGGGAAAGAAACGAGGAATCGGTAATTGGGGATGAGGGGACATGGGAAGGAGAAGACGGAGAAGTGGAGAGAGAAAGGAGGCGTAAAACAGGTTGAGTGCCGCCAACGCACGCATGCGACCAGCCCACCCCTCTCCCTCCATTAAGCATCCCACGGGTGACAACCACCGATCGCGGATCGAACAGCCAATGACCGAGACTCACCGTTTCGAAAAAAGGGGTTAGTTAGTACGAGTGAGAGGCAGACCCACCGCCGGGCTATTTTAGTACCCGAGGCAAGGATGAAAAATTGCGCACTTCCCAAGATATTTTTTAAAAATTACTTGATTAAATCTCATTTCTGGGAGGGAAAGTCTATAACTAAGTCACCCGTGGACAGTCGCCAATTGTCTCCATTTAGCATGGAGAAAATAAATCACTTGGTACTATTCCAATTAGATTCTTTATTCCCGATCGATTTCAACGTCTATGAGTCATTATCTTTGGTTAATGTTACCTTGGTAATGATGCATTGACGTTGAAGTCGATCGGGAATAAAGAACCTGAGTGGAATAGTATCAAGTGATTTTTTTCACGATGCTAAACAAGGCAAAGTTCCACAAACTGTCGCTTGCCTCCATCAGTTTAGTCAAAATTGAGAGGGAGACAATTTTTTCCCCTCAAAATCAACATTGGCGAGTCTATAAACCTCATATTTAGCAGCATAGCCGCCACCGCTGATCTTACCACACAGTTTTAGGGTTTCTTTGTGCTGTGAGTGCTAATTTATTTTTAATTTTCGGTGTAAATGTACGCCTAGTGTGAGTAACGTAAGATATTTCGTAAACCTCGAGTAAAAACTAACGCCGCAAGAGCATAAGGCCTGTGTGCACCTAATGTGCACTTTCGACCTCGTTTTTATTTTGGACATTCGACGATTTTAGGATCTGGGTAAGCGGTCGTGCGTAAAATAAGCGCCCTAAGTCGCTAATTTATTAGTCGACATCGCTAAAAATGTCAACTGTCGAGAAAAATGAGGCTTATAGACTCCCCAACTATGATAAATGCTGCAGGGGTACAATTAACGTTTTTCGATGGGCGACAAAAGTTGCAGACTTTTGATAACAGTAAAAGAATGACAAAAAATAAAATTAAACCTTTTTAAAGAGATTTGTATTTTCATAAGCAGCATTAATAATATATTTATTATCTATTACGCTAATCCGTTCGTGACACTGTAAGCACAAGGAGTTTGTTTGAGACCCCATGAAAGAGTGAAACAGTTATCCTCAATAAAAAATTGACTTAAGAGTATGAAATAATTTGTGACTCAATATAAGCGTAAATGAAAGTAAATGAATGATATCTCAGGACAGATGCGGTGGAAGTTATTCATTGTGAAAGAAAGAATTCTTTGCAGTTTTTCACTTATTTAAATCAGTTTTTAGTGCGAGACCTGTGTCAAAACATTTACATTATAGTCAATACTACACTACGCACACTAAAAACTGATTTTAAGAAAAAGTGTAAACCTGCAAGAATTCTTCCTTCAATAAATGATGATAGTTTTATACTCAATCTTCAAAAGTAATTACAAGTACAGCGACGAAGTTCTTCGTCTTTCTGTCTTTCGTCAAAACGGAATGGAATAACTTTAACATGAAATAGAAAATTTTGGCATTTAACTAATAATTTCTTTTGGTACTCCTTTCATCATTCAACCTGCGGCAAGTGTCTCGTTTGCCTCACTCTCGGCACGGATCTAGTGAAATGAGTTTGAGGATGTAGAGGGGGAGGGAGGAAGGGAAAGGAAGCAGTTTGCGCGTGGTAGAGTATTAGAGGGAGGGTGTGACGCAAGTCTCCTCTCCCCTCTCTTGCTCCGCTCCCGCAGAAGATAATCCATCCCCTATCACACTTGATCTACATCACAAGCCACCTCCAGGGTGTGTGGCACGGGATGATTCTACACCAGGCACGCAACGCTCGTCCCATTTCAATATAGTGTCTCGCACGCTCCCCCGGCACCTTTGGCGATGACTGAAAGCAGTCGGAAGAACAATACAAGGCCAAACCACAAACCAAGGGAGTATTGCTGCGGTACGCAATACACGGGAAAAATACGACTAATGATTGGAATAACTATTTGGAATACCATAAATTCATGGGTGCTACGGAGCATTAATTCGTACAGAAAATAAGATCGTGCCAGACGTTAGAAGCGGGATGAGGCGATGGTAATAATGATAAGTTAACAAACACAACTACAAAGGCAAATCTACCATGCGATATTTAGTCTCGTCTTCATACCTCAACAGTCATATTGGCATGTAACAATTATTACAAAACTACAGACACGTAACTTTAATTAGCATCCCATGCAGACATTGAAAATTGAAAATATGTATAATAGAGCTAGAAAAATAAAAAATACCTATCCTAATCACTAAAATTATTGAATACTTCGATCACAGACATTTTGGTCCCTAATCGTACGCGGAAAAATGGCATATTAAGCCTGACGGTCATGCAATTATCTCTTTAATTTTATGCATGTGATCGAGCCTACCATTGTAGCACGGAGTTTTAATACGTTTTTTCCGACTCCGGAGATGTATCTCGCCACGAATTACCTCAAACGGTAAGGCCTATTCTTTAATCTACGCTGTGAGAGAGACATATCGCTTAAGAGCGATCCACTTACCCCGGAGAAGACTCGGCCTTTAATTTTCGAGATCTCAAGAATTCGAGGACGTCCAAACTGCATCCACTTAACTCATCTCACATGTGAGCGGCGTGAATTGAAATGGAGAAAACTTGTCTCAACTTTGCAGCAAATGAATTTTCATATTCATGTCGCAATACGTAATTTTGCAGTTTCTGAAATTGCTGCTGGTGGGACCAAAATTAAGCACACCAATTGTGAAAGGAGGAGTACCTCAGCAAATTCCAAAAATACCTTTAAAATGTAATAAAATTGTGCTTTGCTTATGAATAGGCAAAAAAACTTCATTTTTATTGCCAGAAAACAAGTGAAATAAATGCGATACCACTCAGGAACTATTACTGCCAAAGTTACTAGTGAATCATAAAAAAACATTTTGTGTAACCAATATGCTATTCATGATGTATGCTATACCATAGAGTACTCTATGGCTATACCAAGTATACCCGGACCCTTATGACGTGGTTAAAATATCTAAATTTTTACCATCACAATTTATCAAATATCATAGATAGGAAACCAAATTAAGTACAAGATTAACGTGGAAAAGATACATCAGTGCTTACGGAGGAGATAAAATTTTATTTTTTACGTTGAATTCTCCACTACCCACAATTTCTTATTTTAAAACAATCGAAATTTTACATAAAGGAGGATGTGATGCTTTCTCAGCATTGGTGTTGTGAATTCTATTCGGGATCTCAAACGGGTCAAACGTCGCGACGTTTTGATGACCATGTCGTCCGTCGTCTTCAGGGCTGAAAACAATCGAAATATCGGCAGCAATGCAGGATTAGAGCCGGTGGAGATCCCGAGTGAACTTCACGGACTGCTCCGTGCTTTTTATTTTTACATCGTACCGTGAACACCGTGGGTTCCGTGTACACCAATAGATACTGAAGGACTTTACGATTAGTTCCCGGAGAACGATCAAAATAAACAGAGAAGTACCTCGGAAATAAAACAAGAGAGATGAAGGAGATCAATTAGAAGGCAGATTAGTTGAGCGGAATAATAAAACGGACATGGATGGCATTTAGAAGGCCGTGATGAAAGTCAAGAAAGAAATATGGCAGAGGCGAGGCAAAGAAAACAAAACGAACTATAAGTATTTCTATCAGAAATGGCATTGTGTAAGGCATTCCAGGAAAAAAACAACCGATAATGCTCTCTCAGTCCATCGTTCAAGCATTGTTCTCTTAGACCATCCAATTCTAGTCCTTTGAACATTCATACTGGATGAGTTGATCATAAGATAGCTCGGCGTTGAAGATAATTTTTCGCAAATATTCAGTGGTCAACAAGTTTAATTTGGACTAATTTCGTCGCATTTCCAAGTTTATCTATTGAATATTCACAATACTATGACAGTAATGGAAAAGAATTTCCTAGCCTCTGAAAAACTGCGGATAATTTATCTTTATCTACGCTTACCAATGACCGAAGTGTTTTAAATACAAGTGTTATGATATCGGAAAATCGCACGGACGCATCAAAATATTCCTTACCTATATATTTTTTCTCTTGAAGATATCGACACACCCGACTGCGCACTGTGTGGCTCCTCGGCTGATCGACTCTTGAACTCACTTTCGATCTCGTTTCGCCCACGAGCCACCGCTCACGACACGAGGGAATGGGGAGCCGGTAGCGAGGGAAGGAGTGGCCGAGACGATGCGATAATCTCTCCAGGCTCTCCGTCGTCGGACGCCCCCACCATCATGATACGCGCTCCTCCCGCCATCTGTTGGGACGCGTGAAAAGCAATTAAGGTGGTTAGAGCGATTTTTTTGTATCCCAACAGATCAGCGTGAAACTTTGTATACGTGTTTGAGTTAGTGATATATTTTGATATATGTATGTGAAAAAATTGCATTTAACAGTTTTGGTTTTTTTTAAGCAATTCAATGCTATTTCACACGTAGCCTCATAGAACATCAGATATACTTAGCAATAATTCGATGATATATTTACACATTTTCTTCAAACTCGAAACAGTATATTTCATATGATTAAAATAGTTTGACAACAAATACTAACAAGGTGTCATGCCGAGTCAAATTTTCGAAAAAACGTATTTTATCTATAAAAAATATACCTCTACATTTCGTATAACGCGCCATAATAAAAGTATGCTTTAATTCAGGCAAAATACGCAAAATATAATTCTTGTATCATGGCCATAACTTTAAAATAAACAAATTTAATTAATTTAAATGCGGTTCTATAGTTGTTTTCAACTTAGTTGAAAAATTATTAAAATGTGAAGGTACTCAATGACTAGAGATTGGCGCTCCATCATATAAAGGTGCATTTTGGTCTCTCTTGCTAAAATTCAGCGTCCAAGATGCGTTCCACTGAAGATGAAGGCAAGGTTTGAGTTGTTACTTGCACGAGGCAAAGGTGAGTGAAATATTGACAGTAAATTACAGCGCGCACATTCAGGTATGCATGCAACTCTTAAAAAAGTTGTAAACTTTTATGGATGAAAGCTTTTAACTTTTAAGCGTTATGATTTCCAGAGAACAATCAAACCTACTGGTGATTATAGTTGCAATCAGTCCCGACCGAAGACGTGGGTTTCGAGGGTAAAAGCCACAGGTGGGCAGTATGCAACTTATTAATTAAGAAAAAAAAGGGGACAGAAAAAATGAAAATGCCACTACTTTCCTGTATGTGTTTCTATCCAAAATGACCTTCTTTGTGTATTGTAAAACTGACTGACAACCATAACATAACTTCAGTAAAATGCATAGTAAAATATACTGACCAACAATTTCCATCATTAAATTTCTTGCTACCAGCCCATTAATATAATAATAGGATCTCTGGCTAAAATTGCACAGCGATTTACGGTTGAAATTGTTTCCACACCAACCTACAAGAAGTAGTTATACGGTAAATAAACCCTTTTAACACTTTTCCTCATAAAACTCAAAGCTTGGAGGCAACTTATAGATTAAAAATGGAGTCGCAAACCTCGAAGTATCCCTCAAATTAAAAAGCGTTTCATTACGGTTGCCTGGGTGTTTCACACTCGGAGGGATTTATGATTCAAGAAGGTATCAATTGACGAGTAAATTTAAATTTAACTTCCACTTTATATTAATGGAGTAAAATAGCTCAAAAGAAAACTCAAGAATTATCCAAACTGTTTATCATTTTTCGGCAACTCTAGTTCACCCCTACCGCTTTTGTGTAGCATTTTTCAATCTCTTTTCCAGATTTAGGATGTCACATAAACATAACGAAAATGACGAGACATACATTGGCACAAGAACTATTTTGTAGAAGAACAAAAACACTTGGGACGGTCAGAAAAAATATGAGATATTCCACCATCATAATCATACCCTTTTTCAAACGCAGGGCCGTCCCAAGGGATTGAAGGGCTCTGTGCAAACGGAAGTCGGGGCCCCCCTAACTTCGCATTCCCATTTTGATATTGTAGCAACTTTTAAGGATATTTCATTGAAAGAAGGAAATTAACCTACCAAATGGCTAAGTATTTCAAGAAATCTACATATGTACCCACTAAGTAGTAGGCAATTTCGGGAAATGGGCGAGTTTCACCGCACCGTCTGAAAAAGGCAAGCCCTATAGACCCAGTGCAGCCCGTGCTCAGCCCCCATAGTTAGGCAAGCCTGTGCGGGGCCCAGTGCAGCGGCACCTATCCAACTACCCTAGGGGTCGGCACTGATTCAAAGGGAGAGATATAAAACCAAATATATTCGGCTATCATAATAGCTACTATTATGTCCCGTGTGCCAAAAAAATTAAGTTTTTGTCACACTACGCTTCATCACCATGACTACAATACGAAAAATATGATTCACATATAAAGTGCAATTAACATTTATAAGAGTATTCCATGTGTTTAACATAATTTATAAAATTACTTAGTAAGAAAAAAGATAGTTTAATATTTTAATTTCACACATTTATGCAAAATACACAGCTGGGTCTTCGACATCCAGCGACCTGAACGTAGCAAGTAAATACGCGACCGCACTCCAGGGTTAAGGAAACACGATCGGCAGCTTGAGCCGGTACTGGTTACTATGACAACAGCATTTACGATTGAAAAACACGAATGGAAAAGGACGATTCAATACTCTTCATAAAATTTCTCTTGATCTTAGGATTACCTCTTCTATATCACGTGTCTTTAGGGATATCAAATTGCATCCGCAGCATTAAGTACATGGCTTAAGTACATTTTTTACATATTAAGTACATGGCCTGTGGCTTTTGTACCACGCTGGCCACGCCTTGGGTAGGCAATGCTCATAACTAATTTATTCTGAGCATATTAGGAGCAAATCAGCATGTCATCCTTTCAAAGCAACCTATTTTTACGCAGAACTCATTTTGGTTGACAGGCCGAGGGCTAGTTGACGTGTTGGAAACCAAGTAAGGGATAGTGAGACAAAACAGGTCGTTATGATATCCGTCAAGACAGCGGTGACGATGCAAAAACCACCAAAATTGAGTACGTACTACGTGGCTAACCATGATCAAAGCAGATTGCCTTGAAACGCGCGGTGAGTACGGACAACGCGAATTATCTAACAGACCAAAACTGGAGGCATCCCATTATGAAAAAAGAAAAATGATAGTAATATTATTACACGGAACGTCAATTTTAAAAATTTATTCAATCAGAATTACTTCTTGAGCTAATACACGCAAGTTCACTAAGGTCTATGTGTAAAACCAAAAATAATGCATCAGTGCATGAGTTATTTTCGAAATATAAATCGCTAGTATAAGTCAAAATCCCTTTTCTATCCACTTGTACAACAGATAATTATTTACAGAAACGTGTTTTTTACATACTATGACACACTAAATTGTCTTATAAAAAGGTATTGCATGAAAAGATACAAAAATTTAATTAAGAGCCTGAAAGAGAGCTAATTTTCTTTATATCTGCAATGCATTCACCAAGGGTACTCACTAGTTGATATCTGGGCTAATAATTCAAGCGATAAAACAAAGAAGCAGCACAGTTATTAAAGGCAATGGTTAAACTTGAAACTACGTCATATATGTAACAACAAATTAATATTTTCATCGTACTCCCAATAATTGTACGAGTAAGTATATCTTTTAATCGTCGTTCTACGATGAAAATTAACAATTTTGCGAACATTGCTAAAAACGTGGTCGTCAACAGCGGGAAATATGGCAACAACGCAGCGGTCCCCCCTCAAATTTTCCCTTTTGCAGAGGTTTTTAACGGGTGTAGCTATTACAATTAACGTTATTGACATCAGTGAGTGATGGGATTCGTAGTATTAATCTAGTTTTAAGACACTGAGCTGTGAATGTGCTCAGAAAGGAAATAAATTGACTATTTGCGTCAGCCTGTGTCGCTTTCGAATTCAGAGAGAACGCGAGCCACAAAGATATGTAAAAGGTTGTACTGTAAATCGATTGAATTCACATCACAAGTCGAGGCTCAACTATTGAAGCACCAAGCGATAAACTATTGCAGAGCCATGGAGAAGTTCAGGTGAGAATCGCGCAAAAATCTTAACAAAACCTGTTAAAATATTTTTACGTGATTTATGAGCGTCTTCAGGCCTTACTCGGTTGAAGATGGTCATATACTTCCGCTTCAAATACGAATAAATGATATTGGCTGGATGTCGTTAACTATATTTTCATATGCGGATGTATATCTGCCCACAACTTCGTAAAAATAGTGATAGAAACAGCCTTATACATACAACTGGTCTGTTTTTTTCTCATATGACGCACCTAGTCCTTCATCACATGCATCAACATGTATATTAATTACTCCATTGGATCACATATTTTTCCAACATTATACGGTAGATCAGATCATGATAATGAAATTAGAGAACTGTACAGTAGAATGGACAGATTTAAAATCTCATTTTTCCCGCGAACGTTAAGAGACCATAACAGCTGCAAATGAGACTTTTAGCTACTATAGGCTTGTCGATAGGTAGTTTTGCTCATAGTAGTAATAGTAGTTCTCCCTAATACTTGCATCCTTATCTCCTACCTAGTACTTACAACATGCTGTGTATGTTGTCGCTTTAACTCTTGAATTTCTGTCATGTATGTAGTAGCAATGTGCATAAATACTAACAGTCCCTCTAACATTAGTAGTACATCTGTTGCGTAGTGCGTGCTTGTGAGGCTTCGCCTCGTGACAGGCAATAGCGATTTATGCTAGTGCATCATTAGTCGTAGTTACACTAACTTTAGCTTATAGTGTAATGCATGTTGGTGACTACTCACTCCCTGCTACACACTCTTCATCTACATCTACGAAGTACCGTGCACGCCACCACTCTTGATGCGGCTTATGTAGATTTACGGATGCGGATATTATGTAGATTTAGGTGTATCTGTGCATTAGACCAATTCCATTTTACATCATTTTTCATCAGCTGTCTCAATGGTGCATTAATATTCGCCATGTTAGGAATGAATTTATTAAAAACATTTGCCATTCCTAATACATTTTGCAACTCTTTCATACTTTTAGGGTCATTAAAAACTAAAATGGACTGTACTTGTTCAGAATCAGGTTTTACACCTTCCTCAGAAAATATCAAATCCAGATATTTCACACAGTTTTTCTAGTATTGTAACTTGTAAATATAAATTTTAACATTATTAACTTTTGCCCTTTGCATAACTTATGCCAATGTTTTTTCATGTTCTTCCTCAGTATCAGTTGCTATTATTAAGTCATCAAATTATGGAAATGGAGTCCCTGGGATACCACTTACAAGTCGTGTTTATCGAGTATTTTATATCATTAATGGCACTTGTTTTTGATGTACCTGAGCCGCGGTTTCTATTTCTTTCGGATAGTAAGTCATTCTGAATTTGAAAAAAGCTATCATTCCTACCAATATTTACGGTGACCCCTTTACCTAATAACCCACTACATTATCTACTCCCTGCTCTACTCTCTACCCTAAAAAAGTCCTGCAATATATTTCAATCAGTATTATTAACGTCGTCAGAGAATAAATCTGTTCTGACATTTTCAAAATAGATTAAGTTTACACTTTAATCGTCGATCTAAAAGCGATTCCCATCCCAGTTGCTGCAAAATGTCAGTTACACTATCAAGATTATCATGACGGCCTTAACGTATCTTGCCGATCTTCGCTGCTCGCGTTCTAACTCGGTTTTTAAGCCAACTTCATAAGGATTCCAAATACTGGCAGTGTATTCCGAGTGTACCATTATAGTACGTTACCATAAATTTTAACGTACTATATTGGAGAAGAACCAGAACACATAGTGGTTTATGAGAGGTGAAACATTGCATTTCCTCTTTATCATTTATTTCCTTTCGAGATTATAACGTGGTCTCATAAGTATCGAGAAATCGAAATGAAAATGCAATTGATTCTCACGCTAAAATTAATGTATTGCATACGAATATTTATGTTACATGTCACTGACTAGAATAGGATTATATGGTGCTTCTCAGAGCTACTGGAAATAACACACAGACTTCAGAAATCTCATGAAATCATTCAGATTTCCTTATCGTCATGAATTTCATGGTAAGTAACGCCGCTATTATCCTGCCGTAGTGTCCGTACCTATGGCCGTGGTCACCTGAGCAACGGCTATGAACAGGAAATTTCGCTAGAGCCTGTAATGTTAATGGAAACAGGTGGTTTATTAAGCGATCGTTATTAGCAAATTTAAGTGAGATTTCAGCTGGGGTATTGTTTATTTAATAATTTATTACAGTCCTCGAGTTCAAGAGACATGGTTGGGGTTCCAATGGGCATCAATTCTCTAAAACCACTGCCTTCTATTTATCCATGGAATGATTGAAGTACGGGCCGTTTATCTTGGAAATTTCCGCGTGGGTACGGAATAGTTATTTTGAAAAAAATTTGTATTTGTACTGATAAGAATACTTGCTGAAACTCATTTAAGGGAAAATATACTTGAAGCTTATGGCGACTCCCCCACCCCCAGAGAAAATAGAAAAATGTTTTTGTGTTTTCAAAACAAACAATTCCACTAAAATAGCCTGTGGCTTTATAGCAAATAGCTTTGCTTTTGTCCCTGTCTTCGTGCGAATGCGGATCCAACTCTGTTTAAGGAATTCCCTTCGTATTTGCAGAAGGTGAATACATTTTTTTTAAATGCCAGTGTTCTCACTAAATCGAGTTTTATTCTATAAATTCCGGAGTGTTTCATTATTGTTGAAACCCATACTTGGGGAACATATGCATACCTTGAACACTGTTGGTTATAATTGGGTCATGTAGGACAAAGTGTTCTGAGAGAGTAACACAACAATAGGTATGCTATTGGAATATAGACATCCAAAGGCTTCTGGAATACACTTTTACAAATCGTATTCTTACTTCCGCCAAAATCCAAAAGTTGAAAATATTTTGTGTTATACTTCTGGGGTAGGTAGACTATCCCTCTTCGGCTACTGCGGCTCAAATTTCAATTTCATTTTTTTCTGCTGTGACCTTTTCTTGGTATAATTTGTATACTTTGGATATTGTATACTCCTCTACAGTGACTGACCTGGGTGTTATTATCAATCAAACTCTGTCGTGGACGGATCAAGTATCCCTGGTCTCCCGCAAGGTTTTTAAGACTCTCCATCAAATCAAGCGAAACAAAAATGAGCTATCTACCCAAATTCGACATAAACATGTGACCTAACTAATATTATCAATATTTGATTACTGCTGTGTTACTTATACGGAAGTTCGGGTTATTACTCGGGAAGTACTTATAGGGAAGTTATAGGGAATTCGGGACGACCTAAACTTAAAACTTCAAAGGACCGTGAATGTATGTATTCGGTTCATTAATTTGATCCCTAAATTTGATCACATATCACATGCACGCAAGCTAGCAAATTTTCTCACCGTGCATAACCGAAGAAAATACGTCTTAGGATGCTTCCTATTTAAAATCCTTGAATTCAGAAAACCTGACTACTTAACGGAGTTCTTTTTATTCTCCACAGACGTCCGACAAAGAATTCTGCGCACCCTCCCGGACATACTTTACATTCCCAGTCACCGAAATACTATACTCCATAACTCTTTCTTGGATGAAGCTGTAAGACTATGGAATTCCCTCCCTCAACATATTCGTCAAGCATCGTCCATAAATTCATTCCGGTCAAAATTATTTCAATATCTCTACTCATGCTCAAATTGATAGCTCTGATATTGTTACATGTGTTATATTTCTGGTCATACTTTTTTAATTTATATGTAATTTAATTTTAGAAAAAGGCAATGTAATTTAAATAAGCTATGTATTTTTGTTTTTTTTCTTGTTGGTGATATCATTTATTTTATATCAAGACCAAATCAATGGATTAACAAATGCAATGTTATTAAGCAATTTTTTCACTTTTTTGTATTGTTCCACTTGAACCTAGGGGACATGAGATCCCAGGCCCCTTCAGTAGCGCATAAAGTAACATATTTCATATAAATATTTGTAATGCTAGTGGGAATTTCGGAAAGAAAAACCACCTAAGAAGTACCTAGTGGTTTCGGCTTTGGCTTCGGATTTCGGCTTGATACTGGCATACGGAGAGTTAAAATAAAAGATAAGTTCAGCAGTAACATTCAAAATATTTTGATGCATGTGATGAAGAACCACGTGCATGCCTCATGCGAAAAAAAAGACCAGTTGTATGTATAAGGCTGTTTCTATCACTATTTTTACGAAGTTGTGGGCAGATATACATCCACATATGAAAATATAGTTAACGACATCCAGCCAATATCATTTATTCGTACTTGATGCGGAAGTATATGACCATCTTCAACCGAGTAAGGCCTGAAGACGCTCATAAATCACGTAAAAATATTTAAACAGGTTTTGTTAAGATTTTTGCGCGATTCTCACCTGAACTTCTCCATGATTCTGCAATAGTTTATCGCTTGGTGCTTCAATAGTTGAGCCTCGACTTGTGATGTGAATTCAATCGATTTACAGTGCAGCCTTTTACACATCTTTGTGGCTCGCGTTCTCTCTGAATTCGAAAGCGACACAGGCTGACGCAAATAGTCAATTTATTTCCTTTCTGAGCACATTCACAGCTCAGTGTCTTAAAACTAGATTAATACTACGAATCCCATCACTCACTGATGTCAATAACGTTAATTGTAATAGCTACACCCGTTAAAAACCTCTGCAAAAAGGAAAATTTGAGGGGGACCGCTGCGTTGTTGCCATATTTCCCGCTGTTGACGACCATGTTTTAGCAATGTTCGCAAAATTGTTAATTTTCACCGTAGAACGACGATTAAAAGATATACTTACTCGTACAATTATTGGGAGTACGATGAAAATATTAATTTGTTGTTATATGACGTAGTTCTTAAAGTTTAAATTTTAGTGAGCACGGTTGGTTGATATATAACAAGTAGATGGTTCAACAGATCCCATTTCGTATTTTATTGGTACACTGGCATTTATGTTCTTGAGCTGACCGCTATCTCTATAAAAGGGAATGAAGCCCTCTAAACCATGCACGCCAATCAATAAAATGTTCTCACTCCCGTGGCCATCAGTGCCTACTGTGAGCAGTGGCATAGCTGTCAAAACTAGCAGACGTCGTCATCGGTCAAACCAGAGTGATTTCACACTAAGCCGTTTGGTACCACTGCCATTTCAACTTCTTCCAGGTACACGAACCTAGGTGCCCCAAAATTACGACGGAATCGCATTGTGTTGCAGTGTGAGAGACGACAGAAAGGAATAAGATGAAAACTTTTGAAGATACATAGTTGAATTACCAAGAGGGAAGAAGCCAGCAGTAATGCAAGGGATTAAGTGGGCGTGTTGACACCAAAAGCATTCACATGAACCAGAGATTGGGTATAAAACAACTTATAGATTGGGTGGAGCCATACATTTCTCTTTTCCAAACTTTAATGTGATAAGCGTAATAATGTTTACATATCTGTCAGCCGATTAATCGAGCACCTCAGATTTTCTTTCTTAAAGTACACATGCAACCATTGTGGCATTAATTTAATATCAGTATGGGGAAGAAATAGGGCCGCAGTCATTAAACATCATATTGAAATAGTTGACAGTGACTAATTCTATGCGGAGTGATTGTATGACAAACATATTTATGCACTTAGTGGTGCGCATTTCCCAATGACGGAGAAAGTTTTGGGAAAACATTATATTTCAGAAGTATACAAAAGTTTTAAGCGTTGTTACATTGCAACGTCTAACCTAAAGCCTTAACAACTTAAGTCGTTGTATATACATATCTTCTATAACACTGACACCATTTAGTGTAGAGCATGAAAATGCACCTCTTGACACGTATTTTCAAGTTTTTGCTAATACATCAATAGTGGTAGTTTCAATAACATTGTGAGATACAGTGTAGTGCATGCCGGTGAAAAATCACACCTTGCCACATGTACTTGAGGTGGCTTGCAGAATATTATGTGGATGAACCCTGAGGCAAAAAAATTATGCCCATGGCAAGATTTGAACATGTGAAAGATAAGTTACCAGTTTGGTTTTACGATGAGAGATAAACAGAACAGGCTAGTGCATAACCAACTTTGCTGCAGCGATCGGTAATATTTAACTCTATCTTCAATCACGGGGCTCAGACATTAACCCAGGTAACGAGGCATTTTCAACAATTTGGCTCAACGTGGATTTGCGCGTATTCGCTAAGAGCTAGATGCGAGCCCCTCAGTTTGAATTCCTCAAATCCCATGATATTCTCGAATTCGCATAGCCATAATATTTAGGTTTTCCATTTAGTACTTCACGGAATACGCGGTAAAACTAGTCCCAAATACGTTTTCCACATTTCTCAAATTTAAATTTCATATTTAAGGATTTATCACATGAGCTCATAAAGCTAAATTTCGCTGAAATCATCTGCACGGATAACGCCTACCTCAGGGAAAACAAACCTGAGCAAGCTGGCTGCGAGAGTCAGCCGGGAATACGAAAGCATGCGCTAAACATTAAATATGGCACGTTCTCACTGGTGGGTCAACATGTGGGCATCCCTGGTCAGAGTGAAGCCATGTCTATCGAGGAATCACTCACATTTTCTTTTAGACTCACACTTCTTGTGCATCGTGATACGCTTCAGCTACATCCACTGAAGCGTGAGCCTCAACCTGAAGAAATACTCTGAAAAATTTTCACTTAAGTGTGGGGAATCACTTATGAATGAACGATGCTATCGATTACGAATGCTCCATAATCGTTAGAAGTTTAAAGACACCCGGGAAAATAACATCTGCGGTAAATTTCGGATCAGTTTTCCATGACACCATAACAGGCGGTATATTCTGCCAACGGTTCTCTCAATAATGAGTTCCTCGGCTAAGGAGGAATTTTTGTCACTTTGATGAGGCCATGCATTGCTAAAGCGATCTCAAACTCACAGAAATATCGCATGCATCACATCCGTTCGACATGTACACGACGATAAATCACCTCAGCGGTCCTTCAATTGAAGTTAAGCGCACAAAATGGAAAGCGAGCACCATATGGCCGTGTTCGCATAACGAGTCCATGGCATTTTACATTAGATTCCTGTCCTAATCACCTATTAAACTTGTAGATAGCCACCATCGATTGCGACCAGTAGTAGAGAACTATCAATCGGGGGATGCAAGCGGGAGCCAAGGGGAAGCATTTGTCGTGCCCCGGGCGCACGTCATAACGAGGCAGGCCGTCGCGAAACATGTCACGGTCCTCCCACACGTCTCCTTCCCCCCTCGAATTTGCAAGAGGGTTGGACTTGATCCAATGTCTGAGTTTGAATCCCAACCGATGTCGCATTCTGTTACCTACTCTTTTCTACATAATTAACTCAATGAATCAAAGTGCTCCGAACGTGTAATTAGCGTCTCATGCTGCTTCTACATTGAAAAAATATATATATCAATCGTAACCTTCATTTATTTAGATTGTTTTCCGGTGCATGAATAGTAAAAAAAATAGAACGACAGGACGGCAATCTACCGTTAGCAAGATCTCCAACAAACACATTTATGGCAGGACTTCGTCATGAGGACGGTAAGATATTAATTGCCGTCTTAACTAACGCAATAACAGCATTCAGGCTTCATTCAAGAGACGCACAAGCTAGTTCTGGCGGGAGCTAGTCATGAGAAAATATCCGTTAAGCTTTCAGTCGACCGATGAATAGTTGACTTCATTTGTCAACTCTTACAGTGTATAGTACCCATTGAACTCTACGCCCAAAAAATTAAGGCAACTCGTTCCAAGTGTACAAACACGAGATCACGATTCCAACGAAAGGCTTTATCAGTCATAAATGGCACACCTCCGATGTTTTGAACAACTACAAAACCACATGAAAGTGTCCTCTTAAAAGTTGGCATATGCATCAATCATAATCTGTCAGAATAACAGTAAGGAAGACTTTTTTTCGTTTACTATCCTCCATCTACATTGAAGGCGCGCCGTCGTGGCATAACGGATACAAGTGCAGGGCTTTATAGGGAATTAATTCACGTCGAGTAGTTCATCTTATAGCGATGAAAAGGTTAAAACAACAGACAATCTTTTAGCAACGAACATATTTTAAACATGAAAATGAACAAGGGCACATCATACGGCTTCCAAAGTCAATTCAAGATACACAAATAACATATGTTTTTGGTTCGCTATTCGAATTAATATATAAATAAAAATCTTTTGATGAATTAAATCGGTCAAATAAGGTCGAATTTAATAGAAAAATGATCGTAACTAGTTAAATAACAATTAATTTCACATGAATTCATTAATTTTGTATTTCATGAAATCCGAACTGAACTGATAGTCATGAGTATATTCGCATAACTGCTCAGATATTAAAATCGATTCCTAATCTGTCCGGATATTCCAGTAACATCTTGGAGAAGGATAACTACGGAAATGGTGGGGAAAGAGTGAGATTAAGAGGGAAGTACTTGAAGGTTCTGGAGGAGAGGGACCAAATGCATCAATGCTTTTTTACCATTTACTTCAATCTTTACGGGAATAACTCTCCATAATGAAGAAATGACAAAGTACTTTCCATATCATTCATCGGAATGGGCAGGCCTGGCATCTTTCTTCGTAATGGAGCGTTTCAACATAGTCAAGACTTCGTCAGTGCAACTTACGATTCTCCGCAATACTACTGGGGCAACGAAATACATTTCCAATCACTTGGAGTAGCCCAATCACATCTTCGCGAAGGAGATCAGCGTATATACGTGGGGAAGGACTAAAAAATGGTTGTGGGGGTGTTCTCTAAGGCTCCACCCACGCCACTGATTACCGCGATTCTTATTCACAAGCACTAACTCACTCCAATACACACGCAAAACAGTTCGGGATAGAAAGAGTGGAGTGTAAAATTGGAGTCCTTCAAATGGCTTATCCTTTCCTCAATGAAACGAATATTATATATATATTTGCGTGGGAGGAGAGGAGGAGGGGAAAAAAGGAGGAGGGAGGGATTTAAGGAGAGGTGGGCACGTAACGAGGGACAAAGTGAGAGGGAGGAGGAGAGGGGAGGTGAGGGGTAAAAGCAATGGAAACGGTTTCATTCATTCGATGACTCTCTGTCTCTGTATTTCTCTCTCTTACTCGTCACGGTCGACAACTTTCATATTTTCTCGACGCGTGAAAGGGGACGGCCATAATGGGTCCGAATGCAAAGAGGGGGAGGTTTTGATGGGAGGGAGGAGGAGGTGGAGGAGATGGGATGGGGTCCACGACATCAGGCGGGAGGAGGCGTTCGGTTGCTGCCGTTGTGAGACAAGAGGGGGTGCGGAGGTTGGAGGAAGGAGGGATCGTAGGGCGTGTTTCTCTCGAGACGGGAGGGGCGGGGAGGGAGGGAAATAAATCCCAAGATGAATACAGGAAACCATCTCTTTCTTTCTCTCTCTCTTTCTTATTCTCCCCTCTCTTTCCCCACTTCCTCCTCCTCACCACCCCTCTGTCACTCCCTATTCTCCTCCCCTCCCCTCACCCCCCCTCACTCCCCCCCTACGGGAATGAGCGAGCCTGTTGTTCAGCCTGATCTCGAGCCGTGTTGGAGGTGACGTGACAACGCCCATTTTGACCTTATAAGGTGGGTTTTGCCACACACCGCATAAAACACACGCTCGCACCAACAGACACACGCGCACACGCACGCACGCGCAGGTATATGAGAGAGCGAGTCGTCTTCCTCCTCGTGGCTCCTCCCTTCCTTTATTTTTTTCATAATTATAATTACTATCATTGTTTTCTATCGTTCAGTGCTCTTTATTCACATTCATTTTTTCGACGCAAAGGGCGAAGTTTCTTTTCTCCATCACCAGTGTCTCTTGACAGAGACTTGTCAATGACTTGTATCTCTGCGCATTTATGTATTTGCAAAAAACATCAATACAAACAGTCCCTCTAACATTGGTAGCATACCTATAAAGTAGTGTATGTTTGAGTAATTTCACTTCCTGACAAGTACTATGTAGCATGTTATTGCTAGTGCATCAAGAGTAGTTACATTAATTTTATTAGGGTATAGTGCAATGCATGCTGGTGAAAACTCATCCCCTGCCATATCCCTAGATGTGGCTTGCAGGTTATTATTTGTATGTAGATGTTCCCAAAGCCCTAACGATGTTATCACATAAACATATCTATGTCCGTGGCGTGGTGGTCATCCAGGCGGGAATAAAACCCGCGACCCCCGGTCCGGAAGGCTAGGGCGATACCACGCCTCCACAGAGGCTAGCAGGTCAAGGAAGAAAAGAAAAGGAGAGATCCATAATAAACACCATACGGTAAAGAAGAACCAGATTGACATGGCACCCACTAAAAAAAGCAATGAATTAGTAAGCCGATAATTAAATACAGAGCAGAAAAACATTGACGGGTACATGAACCAAATCAATTAAAATTTAGGAAATAAACATTATAATAGTGTAAGAGAGCATTGAGAAGGAAGTAATGTAGAGTTGCAGTAAACCGATTCTTTGATTGAACAATTGATAATGATGACTACGTTCCCCCGTATTCGAGCACCTAAAATATCGGTTAATGGAAAACAACCAGCGCAAAATTAAACGTACAATTAAGAGTGATTTTCCAATGCCTTACTGGTAATGGCGGCGTACAAGGATAAGCATACAGCGAAACCCCCGGTAAGTGAGAGAATACAGCGCAGGAGTCATCGAATTTGCTTACAATTAGCTAGATATTAACTTTAGGGCACGGTGTAGTAGAAGGTAATTTTTTTCCAGTTTCATTCATTCAGTTGTCATTGGCTGGCGTGGATCACGGTAAGAAAATAATCATTCGAACGAAATAAATCTAAATTCCCTCAAAAGAGTTAAATTCTCTGATCACACTCTCTGAGAATCTTCAGTGGAAATGGATTAAAAAGTTGGAATGAAAAATTTTAGCAAAAATGATAAATTCATCTTTAAACATGCCTTATTTTTAACTTTCATTTGACAAATTTTTCCAGGAATAACGCCAGGTAAAGGCTATGCAGAGGCCATGCATTATGAATTGAAAGCATAGCTACTATAACGGGAGTCACCCGCACATGCTATGAAAATTTGTACTATAAGAACCGCCCGACGATCTTTCTAAGACCTGGCCGAACAATATTATAAATAAATTTCTAAAAACTATCATTATCAACTTCTAAAGGCAATGTCTTGTCATGATAGCCACGAATCTATGTATATAGCAGCTTCCTTCAAGTTAGCGTATGATGTCAAGTCCATCTCACGCTCCATATTTTTGAAGGATGCAGCTCTTGGCCTTCCTCTTGGTTTATTTTCACCACTTTACCTTCGAATACATTAGCTAGGAACTGAATATTCCTTAACACATCCAATAATGTTTGCCCTTCTTTGTCCAAATGTTCTTAAAACCAATCTATTTTCTTTCACTTCTTCTAAAATATTCAATACTTATAATATCTGCTCAGCTTGTTTTTGTCATTCTCCTCCGGATTCACAACTTCATTGCCTCAATCTTGATTCTTTCAGCTTTTCTGATGGTTCATGTCTCACATACATATAATAATACACTCCAACCGAACGTTTTGGTGCACTTTTTCCCTAGTCATTACGTGATTAGTAACTAGTAAGCTCTTTTTGTTAAGCTAAGACTATTCTTCTTTTAATCAAATTTTGAGGAAACCGGGACTAGTCACGTTATAACCTTTTTAATTATTTTATTCACTTAATTATTAATTTAATTCTTTTAACCTCTGTATCGCATTTGTTTTCATTATTTATAATGGTCCTGAGGCAGGAAATGTTTTCAACCTAATCCAAAATCTTTTTTATCCATTTATAAAGACGTCAAAGTTAAATTTTTAAGTAGATTTTACACTGTTTTCATTTGTCATGCAACATTTGTAGTGTAATAATTATGCTGATTTCACGGGGAGGGGGTGGCGGCCGAGATGAAGTTGAATTTGGGCGAGGTTTTTGTTGGGATGTCCGGGACCGTCATGGGATAACGGCAGAGGAAGGGTAGGCGGAGTATCTCCGCGATAAGGTTTAGAATATTATATGTAGTTACGTATATATTTAGAAACGCACATATGGATGGATACGATATTTATTTTTATTTCATTTCTACACGAGAGAACGCCCACGTTTTCCGAAGCGGCGTTTGCTCCGTCGCGGAGAGAGAGGTTGGATTACGAAATCACACGCTATTTAATTGCCCGCCTCTCTTGTTTTCTCTCCACCCTTAATTTCGTACGGAAATATTCAGAAACGGATAGAACCCCCCTCCCACCCCATCCCCCCAAAAGAGAAAATTATAGGATACCTGTTAGGAGTTCACGCGCCTCAATCCAGCTGACTGAGTTCGTCCGAAGAAAATGTACTTACTCTATTCTCTCGAGTTAGAAAATTAAGAGCTCCGGTTGAAAGTTTTCGCTCGAGCACAAAAGGGAGGGGGGTTGGAAAAAAATGTTTATTCGTCTTCCTTGTCCTCGTTGGGGCTTGCTGGTGCAAAACCAGTTATTTTTTCCCCGAGTTACCCACTTCTCAATCAGATAGGATGCTTGCGGCTCGGCCTGCTCGTTAGTATGCTCTTACATTCTCCTCTCCGTGATGTTTTAATAACAACAAGTCTATCAGATGCGTGTCAGTGCGTGATCGATTAATTCAGCATATTAATTCCTTAAAGGGTAAACTATAAAACGACATCAAAGTTGAAGTGGTTGTTTTTCCGCGTTAATTTTTATGCTGAGAAAGTTTTGACGAGCTTGTTCGCCAGAGTAACTTCCTGTTTGTGAGCACACGTATCTATTCATATTAAATTGGCGGATGGATAAAATATTTCGCAACCATCCATATTTTATTTCATTGCAAATTTTGATGTGCTTGCGAACTGCGCGGTCCTGGAACTTTAAAGGAGTGTTTCCACTACAAAGTGAAACAGCACACTTCCTACAGATAAGACACCATACAAGAATAAGATTGATTAGATAGAATAAAATTTTGAATCATGCATTACCTCTTAATCCATAAACCTTTTCTTGCTTTGCCTAGTGAAACCAAAACTTTTGAAAACAACAATAACATAAGTTGCAGCAAAGCAAACATTGTTCTCCCCCTAATGGTACGCGTTGATCAGCATGCATTTTCTCATTGAGGTGAGATGGATAAACTTCAATGTTTACCTTTGTAAAGTTTTTTACAATTAGTAGGTATTCATATTTAAATCTAAAAACTTTCACTTTTCTAAATATATTGTGAAATATTGTAGAATAGTACACGCATTTTATTTCAATTGATAATAGTAATTAGCATGAACTATTAAATTAATTTTTCATCGGTTTCTAACTGATTCTAAAATTTAATAGTGTCACTAATTAATGATCAAAGTATATGTTTTCAAATATTGCTTTGTTGCACGCGTTCGGAAAAACTGCTACCTTTTAAACAAATAGCACTGACAGTTTCTCAGCTTCAACAATGACTCATTACTAGCGTAAAAATGGCGTAATAAGCTTGTCACGAGTTATTTCAGTAGTATACATATATACTACAATTTTCGGCGGATCAATGGACTCAATCAATCAATCGGTTGCGTTCAAAGTAGACTAAAATTAATTTTAAATTCCCAAAATCAATCAGCCTATCACGGTGTACTAGTCTAACTTATAGCTCCCTAATAACCGTAAATGAGCACGTTGTCCCGAAGCTTACCTTATTTTCAATTCCTCTTTCAATTTCAACAATTTTATCACCATCTTCTCTCTCTTATTTATTGAAAGTCATTCTAATGCGTTAATAAGTTAGTAGCTCATTCTTCACTAAAAATAAAGAATCAGTTTCCTGCCTCCAATGTCAAAGGCTGTCAAAGATCTACAGAGGCAATTAAGTCGGTGTGGCTCTTTAAAAAGCAATAAATTATATCCAAACCTTCTGGTTTAACAAACATTAACTACTCAAGAGGCCATCGGTTAAACGTGAGAGATAAATTCAAAATGAGAAGTTGAGTTGAACCCACTGAGCTATTTGGAAATAATTAGCATATATTAATTCATTCCTCATAAGTTTTGATTACAAATTTAATTTATGGTGTCAATTTAGTTCTAAAAGGGCACGGAAGTAAACTATTTCTCTAAAATTAGCAGGAATATGATATTTGAACAAAACATAACTTCCGACTACCTTCTAAGCCGCAAAAATACTATCTAAACATTAAATATTTCGAGGCCTTATTATTAAGCATGCCTTAAGCAGTAAAACATGCCAGAAAATGCATACACTTAAGCAAGTGCCTCACAGAAAATTCATTCGGTTAGGTACACCAAACAATAAGTAGCGTGTTTCAAAATCAGTGCGAATTTCAGCGGGGTTTGCAATGAGTGGAAATTACTTTCAATGTGGTTCATGTTGCCTCCATTAATTATAGATGATAAAATCCTTTCTCAATAATAACAAGTATGAACCATAAAGGGTTAACGTGCTTCAACGGCTAAGGCCGTTTCGAACTTACTGTCTACCACTTGTGGACAGGGGCAGCAGCACTTAAACGAATATTCATTGAGTCATTGGTAGTTTAAATCGATGCATATTCATTGGTGAGTTCAATATATATGTAACCAACTTTGGAATATAGCTTATTTTTTATTAAAAATATCTCATCATTGTCAGCAGTTATCCCAAAGATAGAAGGATTATCCCTCCAAAACAGAGCAGGGTCCAGCGATTCTTAACTTCAGTGACTGAGCGGGAACCTGCGTTTTCATCTAATCAGCCCGTTGCCCGAGAAAAAGTCAATGGAAACACCCTGAGACATAGGAGCCTCCTAGAATCAATCATGGAAGGAACAACAAAAGGGAAAAAATGAGAAAAAAACCGAGGATGATACTATCTAGTCAAATATGAAGGTTGCAAAATAAGTCATTATGAAGGAATAAACTAGTTCGCAGGAGAGAAAAAAAAGGCTGGAAAATTGAAGAAAACTAATCTTTGGGCTGATAACTGCTGACAATGGTGAGATATTTTTAATTGGAAAAAGTTATAGTCTAATGTTGGTTGCAGTTATATTAAGTTTACTCATCAATATGCATCGATTTAAACTAACAATGACTCAATGAATCTTTGTTGGGATTGATTATCCACACGAAAAAAATCATGGAACTTCCTCAAATAAACATCTGTGAAACATTAACGAGGCCAATAATATAGAAACGTAACTCCACTGCCACACGGATTTCCCATCTTTTAGCTTCATTTAGATTGGTAAATCGACGTGATAACTCGAGAGAAGATGCCCAAGAGATGTAAAAACGTCAACATATGGAGCCGCTTCCAAATCTATCACTCTTATCCAGCTTCCGTGACAAGGACGTGAAGCAGACTGAAGGAGAGGGTGGAGCGAGTGAGTAACAGTGAGATCGGACTTGACGAGGAAGGGGAGAGAGGAGCAGAAACTTGGAAGGACGTCTGCGTCCTCACCGCGCCTTGAAAGAGAGAGCTGTGTCGAAGGAGCCGGGACAGGAAAGAAGATTGCAGCCAATCCGTACCAAGGAGGAATTTAACTGAAACTTCTCAATTGTAAATTTACAAATATTGTTTAAGTATCATCCATTTTTTATTTCTTATAATGGAAATTTACTAATTTACATTTTTCAGAGATTCTGTGTGTTAACATCTGATTATTTATATTTCAATAGCAATGGTGTAGTTTTCGTAGCATCCGTTACTAAATCAGTGTGACGTATATCATGCCCTGTTGGCATTAATAGTTTCTTACCATGGTAATCCATTACAAGGGTAAGAATTAGTAATGCGAACGTCCGGTTGGGTCCGACTATGATAACTATTTCTACCCGAATAAACTTACAATAGTTACCTATCTACAAAATTTGTTTTCTGCCCTCCAGGTTCACGTTAGTTACAATGATCTAGTGATCAATCCTCATCACCTTCAGTTGACCGGTTATAGGTTACGAGAACAAATACGGAGCAAGTAAAAGATAGTAAATTGAATAGTAAAAGATAGTAAACAATGTTTCATGGTGATGAAAGACAGGTGCGAATGCAGGTAGAAATTACCAACGTTTTGCTCAGTGGTAAGAAGTACTGCGAACACTCCATTTCTGAGTGTTGCTTGATAGATTACATTTTTTTCTTGTGTGCAATAACTTACCACTGTTTTTATCTCCTCATCTTGTTAGAAATGTCTCGCACGATTTTATTTTATGCACGAGCTATTATCTTATATTATTAATGAATTGAATCGAATCAATTTCAATCCATAAATGAACATCGGAGGAATTTGCCGTGAAACAAACTCGCCTTTATATCATCAGTTTCCTTATTATAATTAGGTGATCTAACGGTTAAAATACGTTTTAAATGGAAGCGAGTAAAAATTATCTAAATTTTCATATTAGCAGGACCCCGTTCACCAATAATATCTTTTCCTCATCTCAGCATACGTTAAACCTATTCTCTTTCTTTCCCTTCCCCGCTTGCACAACATTTTCCCCTATATTACGGCCTTAAGCATCCCTTAGCCCCTCGTTACCTGCTCCAACCACCCACTCTGCCTCTTCCTAATCTCATCCACCATGTCAAGCACTTACTCGTTTGTCTGTTTGTCTTCCTTCCCATCCACCGTACCTTCTCCATCCTCCTTCACATCCACATCTCAAATGCCTGAGGTCCATTCTCGATCTCCTCTCTCAGAGTCCACGTTTCAGCCCCATACAATGCTACACTCCATATTAAACTCTCCACCAGCCTTACCTTTATATCCTTACCTAAGGTCCCCGTCATCAGCTCCCTTCTATTACTGAACGCTTCCTTCGCTAACGCTATTTTCTTCCTAATTTCTTTGCTACAATGCTCATTTTCTTCTAGCGTATTGCCCAAGTAATAAAAATGCTCTACTTCCTCCAGTTTGTGCCTTCCTACTTTTATGACCAGCCTCCCTTTCTTTGTCCCAGATAATATAAATACTTTTTAGTACAATATAGTAAACATTTATGTTTAGGGGAAATGAAAAGAGGTTAACAAATAAATGCTACGGAAGACTTAAAATAACTTAGTTAGCTCCAATAATTAGTGGAGTTAACTAAGTTATTTTATTTCTTCCGTAATGGATAACTTCCACAAAATCAAGACTACAACTGTTTCCTTTGTAAATAAATACTACTTTTTACCATACACATTATTGAAAAATTAAATAAATTAAATAAAAATGTCACACGTAGCCCGACAGTATAAAATATTCTTCAGAACTTACATCTTTGTTAGTATTTTTAAATTCTTCTTAAATGACGTGAATTCTGTAAATGTAAAATTTAATACATTTCAAAGAGAAAAAATGTAACATCAGTCACATATGGATTGGCTGATTATTCCTACGTGTCGCTTAAGAGTGTGAGTGTGGGCATCGAGCTGGTTTAGGAAGAGTGGGAGAGGGGATAAATTTCTTCGGCGGAGAGGGAGGGGTGATGGGTTGGGAACGCGGGCATATAAAAAATTGGAAGGTTTTGAGGAGAGAGGGTGGGAGGAAAAACGTTGATGTGGTGTTAGGAAGGGGGCGTAACCTCTCGGAGAGAGAGAGGTGGGGGGGGGGGGGGAGAGGCCACGAATGGCGTCCCCGAGGCACGCGCGGTCACGTGCCCGGCTACACGTCACGGCTCGCGCTCCCGTGCGCGTGGGAGGACCTGTTAAAACCGCCGGACGGCCGCCTTGACTGACGAAACCCCAAGAAAGAGGATGAGGACGATGAGGAGTCCTCGGGGGCAAAATAAAAGAAAAGACGGACGATCCAGAGAGAGTGGGATGAAGGGATAGCGGAGAGGAAACCTGGCGAAAAAATGATCACTTCACACAAACGGAGCTTTCCATTCAAAGTGTTGAAGTGAGCACAGATCGGAACAAATCAGCGCACTCTAGCGCATACGTATTACGATGAATGGAACGCTGTGCGTTGGTAAAGAGTTCGATAACCTGCCGGTTGGTATCATTCTGTAGCGGTAGAAACAAAACACTTGTATTTTTCCACTAATAAAAGATTTAATACCGACTAGAAAAATCTTCAAGATCGTATCTTGATGATGATGTTGTAGTAACGAAACTAGTCGGTATTAAATCGTTTATTAGCAGACAACTGCAAGTGTTCTGCTTCACTGCATTAAAACTAAATCTATATTTTAAATTTGCATTACGTAGGTTCACAACAGTCACGGCCGAAGGCATTGCGTATAATTATCGAATTCGTTCAAAATGGGTGTTTGAAAACGTAATATTTTGGCCACAGAGTAATAAAAACTTTAAATTAACCACGTTTGACGCCTTTACAGAAAATCAGCACCAAACAGTCGCGGATGCTATTATCCACGTTCTTTTGTTGTTTAGCGTAGTTTAACTCTGCTCCCAACCTGTTTTGAATTGCGCTGCCTAGTGCGCAGGGTTTGGAACGAATATATGGGTGGGTTTACACTGGCAAGTCACTTCCGCAAGTTTCTTCTTGAGATTGCGGAGGATTTTACTCTGGCGAACCTTTTTCACGAGTTAGTGCGAGATTGGCTGCTGTTTATACTGGAAACAATACGCTTCTACAATTGAAACATTTAAAAGTTCCGCAAGTGGACTTGCAGAGCCATTTACAGCAGAAATTTTCGTCTAAATTTGCTTGCCGCAAGCAACTTGCGCAATAAACTTGTCAGTCTAAGCCAACATTAAGTCAAGTGCGTTGTGTTGCGAAGCGATTAGGGCACTGGAGCGGAAAGAAAGCTCCAAAACCATGAGAAAAGGGGAAAGAAAAATCCAGAGACAAGGAAGACATATGGTCGGAGAGAGAAGACGGCCATCGGCCACGCAAAAAACTCGGCACGCGTGAAAAATCATTTAATCCTTGAGGCTCCCACGCACCAAACTGAGAGCATTGCCGAGTGTTTTTTTAACAGTGTTTCCGATGCGGCGCCTTCCGGAATTTATTATAATTCACCGAGCCGTGAACACAAATTCTCGTGGAATAAGGACGAACATGGAGTTTTTCTTGTAATTTCCTTGACGGTAGAAAAAGGTTATCGGACACAAGAAATATAGAAATGAAATTCACGGAACGAAAGCGCACGTGGTCCAGCACCAAGGCCTCGCGAAATGACACCTGGAAACATTTTCCTCTTTCTTAATTATAACTGGAATAATTAAGCAAAAATACCGCAATCATAGACTATCACTTCGAAATAAATAAAGTCTTCACTTTTTAAATGTTTCCATTAATCATTCTGTTGTATTAGATATGATTAACATCTATATGTAGAAAATACATTAACTACGAAGTACTTATATCCTGATAATAAATAAATGAAATTCGCAGAATTAACGTATTTGAAAAAAACAAATACAGTTCATTCACTCAAAATATCATAAATTTTATAACCAAGCATCATCCGCTTCCAAAAGACTTTTGGATTAATGAAAAGGCATTACAACAAATGGATTCGATAAAATTCGTTCAAATAAAATGGTATGATAAAAAGGCATACATTAATATGTTTTGATGCGCAAGTTCTCGGATTACATTTATCTGTTGTCGTAAAAAGAAAGATTCACCCCATTCAGAAATAAATATAGGATAATTTCATTTTAAGAGTTTTGCTTTATTTACACCTTATTTCCAGAATGCTGGTACCGATTTAACTGATCTAAAATTCAGGCACATTGGACGCAAATTCAAAATATTAAAATGAGCTTCGATAAAAAATACATAGATGCTTCTAAAATGACAGTATATTACGAGCCTCGAGCAACAGTCTGCCACTGGCACTGTTCTACTGGGCCGGTGACTTAGGATTCAATAGCCCTGGTCGGATGCTACGAATGAGTACCTTGCTATGCCACGTAAATGCAAGGGGAGCGGTATGACCTCTGGCTCCGAAAGGTTCATTGAAAGCAAATCCATTTTTCATGGAGTTCAAGAGAAGCGGTGAACAAAAAAAGGAAAGATGAACCACTTTCAGTCGCTACGGTTGAAGAGCGCCAATCATTCTAACGCCCACTCACCTCTCTTCGGCTACGCTTAAAAGTCATCAATCAAAGCGAAACAAGAGAAGGCCACAAAGCGATTGAGATCTTTTTTCAAAAACGAAAGAAAATAAAACACCAATCCAGAAGTCATTCATTAACTTCAGTCTATATCAAGGATCGTCTTCGTAAATGACTCTTGGCCCGTGTAACACAGAAATGTCCGCAGCAGTCCACATGTGGCTTGTAACACACATATGGTAAATTAAAGTTGTTCTGCAGCTCAAGCAATAAAACATTCCCGAAAAGTATTGATGAGGATAGAATGGAAAAGGATTGCTGTGGCGGCTACTTCTACGGATTTACATTTCGAGGGCCCAGGTTCGATTCTTTACGGTATAAACATTTTAGATTTAATCCCGTTCTCTACTGCCATGAGGAGAGCGCTTAAATAAAAGTACTTGGTCCATTGGATGGGATGTAAAACTGAGCGGCTCAATCGAAACCTTTGGTTAGCAGTAGGCTGATGCCACGCCGGGTTTCTCTCCACCATTTCTCTAATCACCAAATAATCCTCCTCTCATCAGCCTACTCAACTATTATACATAAATGGCACCAGTAGTCTGTTGTTTTCTTAATAAGCTGCTTCTAAGAAGGTCTAAGAAAAATTTTGTGTTCTAGTTTATTAAAAAATAAATATAATGTTTGGGATTGTTTTCCTTCACATGAAAAAAGCCAATTACTATAACTTAATAAATTTTCAGTACACCGAATCAGAGGAATTAAATACCTACCTATTTTTTCTGACCTCCGAGAAACTATCAGCCCATTCATTCCAAAAGCTTCTTCTGCCTTTAGTGTGAGTAAATTAATAAATGCAGTTAATTAAGATTTCGCCTTGCGACTGGAAAAATAAGTTTTTTAATAAGTGAGAGAAAAATATGACTATGGAAGGAATAAAAAATGAAATAGGATACAAACGCAATAAACTAGGGACGGATAAGCCAACTATTTTTAAAAAACTATGAAAAATAAGAAATATCTAGCACCTAACTCGCGTCTTCTAGAGTGAAACGCATCTCCTCCCGGTTTAGCTTTAAGGGCATTTTAAATTTCAGCAGTCTCTGTAAAAGCGAAGCCCCATCACCATTCTAAATAAGCCCTGAGTGTGAGACGCTACGACCACCGCCCTTGTGCCTTCTGAATGTTTTATGCACTTTCTTACATACAGAGAACAATATTTTCATATAAAACACCAAAGTGACCTTTATGGAATAACTACACATACTTCACAATCTCTTACTCCTGCAAGAGGTGTACCTTATGGTCTGAATTGGGTCCCCTCCTATGGCATTATCACCTACAACCCTACTTATGGTGGTCGAATGAATTCTAAAATTTTCAGTAAAAAAAACGTGACGACGGAAGTAAAAAAAAATGGGAACAGAAATGTTTAGGAATAGCATTAACATCATATTCTTCGTAGATCATAGGGATTGTATGAACCAAAAACAAACTAAATACACCCTGTTGTGCATTTCATAAAATAAAACGATACTTGAAGAGATAACTGAAGGAAGGGTACGAGAAAAGAGCAGAAGAGAGAGTAAGAAGAGAAAACAAAAGATATTGAGAGGAAAAAGATGAGAGAACTTGTATGTGAAGAAGCCGACTGTGGCATGGAATATGATCCTCCAGGGAAAGGAGGGAGATGTGTGACCACATCTTGCATACCCTGGCACCCCAAGTGTCGGCGCCGCCGTCGGCGTCGGTGACGTAACATAATAATAAAGGAATACGAGCTGCTGCCTTCTGAAGTCACCTTTCGTATGGAATTCGTGTTTGGTTACATCGTTATTGCAACGTGAAATGCTGATCGTTAAAAGAGTTAAAAGTATGATTCTGCTTTTGCATTGCACATTAAATGCATAGTTTCCGCCAATCAATCCACGTGTGCTTGGAGGGACTGCAGTTCTCATTAATTACTGCCAATAATGCGTGAAAAACACATCCATCAAACATGTCACATAAATGGACTTGTAAAATGATGGAGTAGCTTAATGACTGATTTAAAGCAATTGCAACTCTTGTTTTAAGGTTGAATTAATCTTTTGCAGAGCCAAATTAGTGGCGAAGAGAATCATAGTTGGGTAAGTTACTTAAAAAATTAACTGATTAAAGTTAAAGTCAATCTCTGGTAAAAGTAACTTGTTAAAGTAAAAAGTTACTTTTATGGAGAAGTAACTGATTAAAGTTAAAATAAAGTTACTTTTACGTTCAAAGTTACTTTTTAAGTGACTTTAAAGAAACTTCTAAAAGGTAACTTTTAAAAGCTATTTTTCGCAATTGGGATAAAATAAGTAAAAACTTCAAATTCAAGAGAAATTTGTTTAACTTTTACTTAAAAAGTCATTAAACTGAAATAACGTTCTCATTTCAAATTTCGTATCGGACATCCGTCCTCTCCTGTCTGTAAAAAGAAGCCCTTCAGCACTATACATCCTTTCACATTGCGCTGATAATGGAATGCCAGTGTTGTACACACTTGATAAAAAGATTTCTCATAGTGCTTGGTATGGCTTCTTGGCTTAGTTGATATTTAAATTTTGAAAAAAAAAATGAATCCATCTTGGAAAGTTTCCCAAATCTTCGAAATCTTTGCGGTCACTCCACTCAACCCCGCTGATGACGGGATGTCGCCGAGTAAGTTATGCGTAAACTGGCGCATTTTACAGATACGTTACTTTGAACGAACCCGTCCCCCTCGTTACCTGTCATAGTTTTTTGGTGACCTCCTTTCTCGTGTTTAACTATGTAGTGCTGATGACACGATGTCGCCGAGTAAGGCACGGACATGGTCTTCGAGTGGTCTCGTGTATTCTCGTCTGAGGGTGCGTTCCAAAACTTTGGTGGTCACTCCACCCAGCCCCGCTTTTGTTTGGATGTATTCGTCTGGGCCTATTTATTGGATTCTTGCACAACCACCCAGCTATATTGGATTCTTAGATACCGTTTTATTTCCCCTTTGTCTGTTGGGCAAGCTTTGCACCTAAATTCGAACAGATCGAGATTCGCCAAAAATTAACGAGAAAAATTAATTGAAGTTAGTTCTGTATCAGCTAATGTATAATTTAAACGATTAAAAGTTAACTCTTCTAAAAAGAAACGGTTAAGTTAAATAGGTAACTACAGTTTTAACGATTAATTTCCATCGTTAATTTTTTGAATCGTAAATCCCAGCGAACAAGTGGACGAAATAAGAGAAGGTAGAAGATATTAAGAAATGAAGAGGGATCTAATAACGGGCTATCCTTAGGAGGGAAAGCGAGACAATGTCTATGAGGTTGGGATGCAGAATGGGGACTGTCCAAGAACCTACCAATCAGCTGGTAGAATACTTGAATGAAATCCCCACTATGATGAGAACATGTAATCCTTGTGAGTGAATCTACGGCGATCTAACATAGAGGAACTAGTTAGGTGTTAATAACTACAGCAATATATTTTCCCACATGCTATAAGAGGACAGTCAAAATATATTTCCACAAAGCGCTTAGCTAACGTTGAGAAAAATCTCTGCCACATAAACTCAATCACACTGCCATGCTGGGAAAAATCATAAGAATTACTTGCCGTGTACTGTGAGATCCGAATTTTTTCGTGGCGATATAAGCAAAGCAGTAAAGGCTTCAAAAATAGAAAGTTGAATAAATTCGTTGATTTTATTTTTACTACCGCGAGCCTTAAACTCAAACAAATATTTTCCTTATGGGATAACGCATCGACAGTTACGTATTCGAAAGAGGAGCAGTAAAATAAGAAGTGCAACATCGCCCAGCCTTGGCAACTTAGCTGAAACAAAAATGTCAGCTCTGGAAATATGCAGGTTGGTAACGCGCCCGCCCAGCAACCTTAGGATCATGGGTTCGAATTCCTCGTCAGATACTGGCGAAGCGTTGGCCTGAGGATTAATAAGGTCTACAGCCTGACCCATACGGTCACTTTTTCAAGCACAAATTCAGGGATATCAGCAATGGCAGCTCAAATAATGGCTTTGTGAAGATATCATTTTCAGGGATAGCAGCAGTAATAGGGATCCATTTCCCTCTTTCCATCATTTATGTCCGTCACATTTTCCGTCCCTGAACACATGCGTGGATTGAACAACAACCAATCAAATCACACGTCAACAGATCAACCTGTAATAAACATGGGGAAGAGACAAACTGCTCGAAGTTGCATAACGAAGACGGGAGTATGGTGCCATTTCAGCAATTGTCTAGGTAACGATAGGTTTGAAAAGTTCTAATTCTGAAACCAAAATATCTGGAAATCATCTAAGATTGATGCTGTTGATTGGCAGATATAACTAGCAACGATCAATCGTTTCAATGCACAGATTTTTCTTAAAACTGTATAAGTACGTTTTCACATTCAAATGAAAATTTTTCACAGCATCGAGCCCATTTTAAAGGCTTTAATTATACAGAATCAATGCAACAAAGAAGCTTGGGAAGCTGATATTCGTCCGAGACAAAATTTAGATAAATGATGCTACATAGACCTACTCGGCGTCTGCTCCTGTATCAATGCATTTGTCTTCTTGCGATATTGACGCTACAGACGTCCCGCAATGAAAGAGGTAACATGTGCTTTGGAGCTTTCGCTATTCCCCGTTAAATGCCTATGTACTTTCCCTAAACGGCTGCACTCCATCTTCGTATTTCTCAACGCTTGCTCTAACAAGCTCTTCCTTCTCTGCCTCCTCAAACCTTACTCATCTTCATTTTGAAGATATCAGTTGAACGATAAATTTTTCCCATGAAGGACGGAAGTGTGACAAAAATCATTCAAGGTGAGATTTCTGAAATATCTGGTTTCACATGCTTTCTCGGTACACTTCTCCCGAATTGTCTTTGATCGTATCTTCTTTCTCTCTCTTTCCATCCCCATACAAAGTTTTCGGGGTACAGATTCAAGGAAATCGCATCGTCATATCTCTGAAGGATCTGCCTTCTTTCCCAGTACTTCTGTTTACATGTGACATTTAATCAAATAAGGACTGTACACATTACAGAAATCAAGCTTAAACCTACATAAAAAATGACCGTGTGATAGGCAAAATGATGGCTTCACTTTCCCTATCATTGAAAAGCTACAGATCCTAAGAAGAAAATGATTCCTGGACAACACATGAAAGGCGATCGTGTGATTTAGATTTTGGGCCAGACGGTGCGAGACAGCATAAGAAACTAGAGTGCCTTAAACCCATGTTTACCCCAAAAATAAAATCTTTTCCCAAAAGGTCTAGCATACCCTGTGCAACGGAAATTTGCAAAAACATGGACAAATGTATCCCGTAAGCAATCACCTCTTGTAGCATCAGCTACTCCCAAAACGTTAGTACTAAATGGTTAGTACCTTCGGCTGTAGTAAAAACCCATTTCGACATTAAACTGAATCCACCAGCCGGGAAAACCTATGCTTATGGTTTGTGTTCCACCTTCAGGGTGGATGCAGGGTTTGCTTTAAGATTAAGCTATCAGTTTAAACGGCACGATATAACCTCAGCCGTAGAAGCACCTAAAATTGATAGCTAGTCTCCCGGATTATTTGCCAGGTGTGCTGAAAATTCAAGAGCACATTAATCAAGAGCATTGTAGGACTGGTTGTGGTATTTTTTTTTCATAAGCAAAGTATGTAATCTATCAGTAAAAAAATACATACACCATCACTTTTTAAGATTTTACATTTATTTTAATGTCTATAAAACTCTACAATCAAAGAAATTGATAACAATAATTAATATTTCACTTTTGAAATACGTTCGAATATCGTACACTATTAATATGCGTACTAAAATATCACTGTACAGCTTATGGAGATATGTCCATGAAATATAGGCACTCCAGAGGAAAAGCCTGTTTCACAGCCGCCATCTTGTAAACAGATAACATGAGACAGATGACTGGTGAAGTTGCATGAAATTCAATTGTTCGTATAAAATATTCATCAACTATTTCATTCCTTGGGGCGTCCAGAACAAAAGGACTTCTACTATTCCTTTTTTAAGCACGCAGTTGTAGAAAACACCAAATCATGTAGTAATATTAAATTTAATGAACACAACATTGAGTTTTCCAAAGTTTTATTTTTCTTGAGACGAACTTTTTCGGCTTTTTCGCCACCATAAGGTACAATACAATGATTGTATTGTACCTGATGATGGCGAACCCGATGAAACCGGTTGTCTCAAGAAAAAATAAATTTTGGAAAACACATTGTTGTTTTAATTTATCGTATGATTATACCGTTATTAAACATTATAAATAGAAATAATTTGAAATTTTAAAAAATAAGTAAAAGGGAGTTCCGACTCGGAAACTAATTTAGTATTTATTAGTTTAGGTAACAGCGGCCAAATGAACTCAGTTTTTATAAAGGGCACGTAAAAACTATTGTCTACTATTAGTGAAGGGGTGAACATGTGTGCGAGCAAGAGTATGGGACATGGGAAGATGGGAAAGGAGGCGAATTGGAGAGGAACCATCAAGGGTGCGGGGAGAGGAGGAGGAGGAGGAGAATGAGGAGCAGTGAGAGAACACTCAACCCATTATTTTCCCCTCAAAGAGCATAAAGAATAAGACGAAGCGCCTTGCTCAGCGCACTTCCCGGAAGAAACGATCCCATACTGGCGTCGAAGTCCAGTTTCTCCCCCTCGACTTGGTTGACAACTCACCGTAAAAAATCAACGCGCGATCTTGTCGAGACTATTGCCTCCGTCGTTCGCGACCAGGCTTTTCCCCTTTCTCTAACCCCCCATCCTCTCATTTTATTACAGGACCGGACCCCCCATACCCTCTCCCATTCCCTCCAATCCTTACCCCCACCCTCTTTCAATACCTCAACCACTCTAAACCATTCGCCTTCCCCCACACCCCGATCACACCGTCTGTTTAACGCCACCTCATACCCCAAAAAAACCTCTTCCCCGGTCTGGGAGAGATCGCCACATTGCCGGAGAAACATATTATCTCCGTTCCGAAACGGTCGAAGAGTAAAAGAGAAAGAAAGCAAGTCTTCTAGTCCACAAACACCTTCCCCCACTCCCCATCACAGCTCCAAAATGTCTCTGCAACATTCTCCGCCTTCCAAAAACTCTCCTCTCCTCCTCTTCCTCTGCTTTTCCCTCTTCTTTCTTTTTTTAACGGTGTTCCGAAATCGCGGCCGAATCACACCTACGTCCATTTTTGGAAGGCTCGGGGTTTTTTTTTCGGTGCGAGAAATGGGTGGGCAAGGCTGGGCCCGTTCACCCCAAACTCTCTCGAAACTCCCATCCAAAACATCTCTCCCTCAGCCCATAGACTCACCCCAAGGGGTCACACCACCCTGGTTCGTTTCCACCACCAGCACAGAGGAGCCCATGATATCTCTTCCCTCTCTTCGTGAGCCCAAGATATCCACGCCACTTAACCCATCCTTGCTCACGACTATTTTTGTAAAGTTTTTTGGTTATTGTCATCAGCCGTAATCAACCCGAAGATTGGTTTGCTGGAGCTCTCCACTCCACTCTCTTACAAGATAACCACTTTATTAATACGTTGTTCACTTTGACGTCCTTCATAATTTACCTGATGTATTCCATTCTAGGTCCCATCTGCAACTGTTTCTATATTAATCTCCTTTCCTTATTGTTTCCAATAGTCTGTTGTTTGGTAAAATGTGTCCAATAAGTTTTCCTCTTCTTCACCTAATAGTTTTCAAAACAATTCTTTCTCACCAACTCTTCGTAGGAATTCTTCGTTAGTTATTCTGGCTATCCATGAGATCTTCATCATTCTTCGACAAATCCTCATCCACACTGCCTTAATCTCTATTGCTCGGCAGCTTTTACTGTCCAGGTTTCACTGGCATGCAAGAATATACTCCAAATATATGTTTTAATAAAGTATTAGTTCCTTACTTCCAGGATCGTGATATTAGCTGTTAGCAGACTTCTCTTCTGTTTATTGTCACAGATAATAGATGAGGATGTCTCTTACGTCCCGTTTGCTTTACTAACTTCCAGCTAACGTAATCCATTACAAGTGAGAGAGTTAGGAATGCGAACGCCCGGTTAGCGCTGAAAATGGTGACTTTTTCTACCCGGATAAATTTACCACAGTTATCGGTCAACGAGAGATATTTTAAGCCAACCGAATGTACGTTAGTAACAAACGAATTTGATCAATCGTCGCCAGCGTCGTCACTTATTGAAGCAGTAAATATTATTTACACGTTGGTATTCGAGGACACAAGCGACTGTTGATAGAATTTTCCATTTTTCACAGTATTGTAAAGCTAGTAAAGCAAAAAAGAATGTAGAGGTATTGTACTTCAGTTGGTAATATATATACGATAACATTTGCAAGTTGGTAACATTGCATGCCATTTTCGTTTGTATGCAACGTTGCTGCTCTCACTATCACTGTAGCATCCATGTTGTGAATTAAAATTGGTTGATTGCCCGCTATTTAATCCGTTCCCGCTACTAAGGTGTAAGGGAAAGGGAACTCGAGGGGGGGGGACTTCAATTTGAGCATAAGAGGAATTTGAACATGTTGGTAGAAATATACCATTTGGATATGAATCGGTTAAAGGTAATGAAAAAAATTATTAAAAAAACGAACTCTCTACCAGTCTTTCAATCATCCCCTTTTTTATACCTCACCCCCTTAATAACGAAACCACTACTCCTCCCCTCCCCCTACCCCCCCTCCCCCACTATCCACTCAAAACAACCGCAAAACGTCGCGCCTTCCCCGTTGATTTACTCGCCGATCCGCCCATAACCCCGAATTCCCCTCTTCTCCTTCTTGTCCTTCCCCAAAAAAATGGGCGACTCGGCCGCCGAAAAGGAATATTGAGAGGGGAAGGGGGTGATTGATTGAAAGAAAGAGGAGGGAGGGGTAGGTAGTGTATCCGAAAAAGGAGGATGGCCAAAGAAATAAGATCGGGTTGGAACCACATCGACGACCGCAGTGACGTGCGTGGGATTGGCGCACTTAAAAAACAATTTACGCACACGGAGGCCCTCGAGCGCGATGTCCTGTCGTCCAAGACTAGCAGTCGTGAGAGGGGCGGAGAGGATGCCGGGAAGCCCAGAGGTACGGTAAATGCCTCGCGGCGCACTAGGCACGCAACTATTAGGCACTGTGGTGGCGGCGGGTGACAGAAAATAAGTTGATCAATGCAGGAAAACCAAGCCATCACGAAGGCGGAGGGTTTCTAGAAATTATAACGTGTGCTCAAGGCCGTAAATAAAGCATAAATCTCACTTTGGCCACTGTACCTATTTTGAAGGAAAATTTGTTAAGTACTTAATTAGTAATGAACGTTTTCATAACTCTCTCCGAGTAAGGTAGTTTTAACGAGATATCACTTCACATAAAACATTCAATACATTTTGCTTCATTATAAATAAAATATTTCACATCTTCTATAGTCTACTTTTTCAGATATTTTCAATCTCTACTTTTTAAGATATCTTCCAAAAAATACTAGCTGCTCTCCAAGGGATTTAGTTCGGCTATACGCTCCAGAGACTCCACCCTCAAAAAGAAGTGGCTGGAGCAATTTTCGTATGTGAACAGATTGGCGTGAAACTTTGCATGAATTTCCTTATTAGTAAATCTATAGATAAAAGTGAAAAAATTGCGTTACGGATTTCATTTACTGGTGATTCAATGTTATTTTAACACGTAGCCTCATGGCACATGACATACATTTCGTAATAATTCGATTAAATATATACTGATATTTTCCTATAAGAAAAATAATATTTTTCATATTATTACAACGTTTGTTAAAAACTATCAAGCTATCATGCTAGGTAAAAAAAAGCGTATTTACATTGATTTTCACTTAAATTTCGAAATCAGCGCCGAAAATCCAAGTCATACCAATGCTTTAATAAAGGCGAAATATTTCAAATATAATTCTCGCATTAATGATACTATTTTTTGTGATTTCCACTGTATACATACATGTGCTTAAGTGAGTTGTGGTCTAAGAATTTTTTTTCGTCTTACTTGAAAAGTTATTAAAGTGTGCACTCAATGACTCATGATTACCACTGCAGCCACCTTTATTTTAAAAAATGAGAAGGTTCTAACGCATTGATCGCGTCAGAAATTCAATGGCATGTAGTTTATATTCGTTATGAACTAATAAATGAATACATTTATTTAATTTGACAGTAACAAACTTCAATTCGTAGAAGTTCATTATGCTAGTGCTCATGATTAATGAAAATACTTAATACATTTCAACAATTTTTTATTGCACGACGCGTTTAACAACAATTAACGCATGCAGCAAACTTTCTGTACCTGACGATGCCGTAAATCGGTGAAACGCAACGTACAATAAAAACAATTTGTAGAAAATTAAGTATTAACTAAGTATTAACTAAGTATTTCATTAATCATGAGTACTAAAATAAATTTATTATTCACCATGGCAATGTTTTACAAATCAAAAAAATGTGATGTCGTGGAAACATGAGTTAAATTAAAGCCTCTTATATGTATATTTGATTTAATCAAAATGTTAGTGATTTAAACGAAGTTTTTGAGTCAATTATATTATACTATTTACTTTAAGTTTCTGATAGCTGCTTAAATTAAAAAATAAATTTGAATATTGTCTCTATAATGACTTGGGAAAAATGTCCCTCAAACTACCTTAGGGAGGGTTCCACTGCGACTGTGTGACAATGAAAAACCGTATTTTGACATCAATTATTACAGTAATTTACCAATATCTCAAAACATAAATTGGAAAGGTGCATACATTTGAATATTAATTCCAAGGTAGAATTTGGTTCTTACTTTCAGTTTTTTGGAAAAATGGCCTTTATATTAGATAGAGGAGAAGGTACAATTTTTCCCCGTGTTACGGCCATTCTTGCATTTATCACCATGTTATTTCAAGTTCAATTTCCGGAAACATAGCGGGGAAAGGTAAAATTTGAAATGTTTTTCTATGGGTAGTTAGAATATGAATAAAATGACATTTAAATCATGTAACTGTGAAATCACGGTTGGTTGTTTATCTAGGGAGACGACCGGAAATGTGAAGTCATTTTTGCCATTAAGAACAGGTGGGTACGTAGGTAACGGAAGCACAATTGGAGAATGGACGATGGGTGAAAAGGAACATCGCCGATAGGCTGCTCTTATCGAAAGGAGCTGACGGAGACCACAGTTTAACGTCCCATGACAGAGCCTTATTCGAAATGCCCCAATGAAAACATCCATTAGCTAAGGGATAAGGATTTTTCTGAAAAATCTCCTCCACAGTGGCGATGCAATTCTAATGTCCAAGAAGAAGAGGTAGAAACCAAGTGTAATTGCTACTAATTCACGATTACTAGCTTCCAAAAAGTAACGCTTCAAACAATTAACCTTTCCAAACTGGAGGTCCAATATTTAACCGCGCGCCGTTTAAGTTGGCTATTCATCTGGAAGGAATTAAAAACCCTCAATCATAAATTATATCCTTTTTTATACCACCAATAAGGTTAGTAAACCTTTAACAATTAGTGAGGACGAGTGGAAAGGGACAGTTAGATTTTATAACGCATTAAATGTAGTATAAGACTGTGGAACACCATGGGAGCGGACAAAAGGTAGCACATAGAGCCTTGATGCATGAAAGATTCATGATTAAAATAACGGAAAGACAATGCACGGAGAAAAGAACAGAAGTAAGACTAGATTAAAACAGTGAGGGCAGTTTCTTAATAGCTTTACAAGAGAATCACATTAGAGTACCGCTATGAATCTTCAAATTGGAACTATAATCACAGGAAGCTATTTCTTTGAATAATTACATCATATACTTAAACATTACAAGCGCAGCGGAATCCTTTGGAAAAAATACATGAATGATACATAAACTCATTATAATCCAGTTCTAATGACTACACATCGATTGGCACCAGCAAATTTACCCTGGACAAGTAAAAGAAGTAACTTTTGGCAAACCGATTCGTCTCATTCCACTGGATTTTTCAAATTTACAAGATAGTTCGGTTGAAGTAAGTCAACCAGTTGCATAACTGTCCTCGAGCTATTGCTATCATTTCCATAATTGGGATACATTTTTACGCTAATTCTTCAGCAATATCAAATGAAATTAACACGTTACATTTGGATGAACTCAAAACAACTCGGAACTATTTCACGACTTTACAACGCATCTGAGAAGATAGAAAAATTAACCGTAACAACTTCTTCTGCGATCCCCATATTTCACATAATGCTTCGTCCGATAATTGAAAGCGAAGCCAAATTAATTCGTCAAAAGGTGAAATTGTGAATATTTCCACGTATAACAGCCGGTTTTTATCTCTTTCCGAACCCAAAATGAAATTAAGGGTTGTCTCGTTCGTTTAACAGGAATCAAGAGCCGTCTAAATTGAATCTTGATAATCACAGGGCACCGAAAAGTTTAAAAGGATCATTAACCTGGGCAACGAGTGACAGACAGCTGACAGACAATATAATTTTCGGTTCAAGTTTCCTTTCACCGAGAGCCAAACTCCACCACTCCTTCCGTGGCTCTGATCCGTCTGTCTCCTCCTCCTCCTCCTTCCTCCACACGAGGGAGAATCCGCCCTTCGCACTCCCCTTCTCACGGCCCTGCGCCGGGAAAGATCACCCTGAGGCGACGAAGGGCCTCACAACTCCCCTAGCCGGGAACGCACCATCCTCAGAGAGGATCTTCTGTCCATCCTTTATAGAGGTGTGAGGATGAAGGGAGCAAAGGGGACGTGAGAAACGCGGATGAAGGTCTCCGGACCTTGTTTCCACCAATTTGACGGCTGAAGAATTCCCCGAGAGAACATCTTTCGTGGATATGAGCATCCAGTCAACATCCGGCTCGAGACTTCGTGTGTGCTTTGCTATAGTGAAGAGGAAGGGCTGGTTTTGGAATGAGAAAAATCTCATGCGGCCGGCATAGCACTTTTTGAAAGCGTATGATGTTTCTATTTCGGTAAAATTAATTGGTGATACAAAAACCGAAACACTCCATGATATTTTTACCATAAAAATGGATAGCTGTAGTATTTGAACATTCAATATTATCATAACGTTAAACGTATTCACAATATTATTATAATGAGGGTAATCTACTGGAAGAGATAGGCCCAAATGGAAGTGAGAAACAATCCACTATATTTTTATGTGCAGTTCCCAATCTTCTTACATTCACCTCAGCATACGTCCTACCACCTTTCATCCCGTCTATTAGGTCCATTCTCTTTCTTCCCCTACGCCACTCACACAACATCCATCAGTCACGGCCTTAAGCACCCCTTCAAACCTGCTCCAACCACCTACTTCGTCTCCTCCTAGTCTCACCAGAACTTACACTTCCTCGTCCGTCTTTTTCCCAGTCAACGGCAATTTCTCCATCCTTCTCCACACGCATATCTCGAACGCCTGCAGCCTATTCTCGTTCTCCTTTCTCAGAGTCCACGTTTCTGCCCCACTTAGCGCTACACTCCATATCATATCCTTCACCAGCCTATTCTTTACATCCTTATAAGAAGTCATCAACTCCATAATTTAGGTGAACGCTCTTTCTCTAGCGCAATTCTCCTTCTAATATATCTTCTACTATGCCCATTTACCTCCAACAAATGCTGAATAAATGATCTCATGAGCCATTAATGATAGCACTACGGTATCATACGAAGAACAGTGCAGAGGCATTATAGGAAGCAATTAGTATGACTCATATATAAGAACGTGAGTTATTTCAAGCGTGGCGAATCAATGCACGGACATCAGCTCCTTCGTTAAACTAATTATTGCCACAGTAGTCACACTCAGTGTTACTCACTTCAACGCAAAAATTCGTAATAAAATGGCTCGTTTTATCTTTCCAGCTGCAACGTGTATTTATACACATATACCATAAAAGAGACAATATCAATAATCAGTTGATTACGAATGATTAGAGGTTTAAAAAATACTCATGGCATTATCAAAGTGGTCGAGGCTTTGATAATGACCTCGGTTGATTGAAAATATAGAATACGGATACTGTACAATGAAATTAGTAAAAGAGTCTTTCCACTAAACAAAAAGTATTGACATTATATTATGAATATAGATTAGAAAATACATATGAGTTACTCTTTTTTAATTGTTTTGAGCTAAGTTTGTAACCGTGTGAACTTATAAATCTGAACATCAGACACTGAAAGTTAAAAAAAAATGGGTTCGATGATATCGGTCATCTGTACGGAGCTAAGTTAAACCCTGCTCGGCTCGTTACAAGGACGTGCAGCACAATTTTCATTAATACAGACTCCATTTCTGTTTCTATAAGCAAATCATGTGTCACGAATGCCAATTTTTTCTAATCATTTGGATGATTAGACTTGGGGCCTAATTCTTCATCAAAGCAGTTGCAATACTATTTCATAAAATGTCATGCATATCCAATTTGTGGCTTATATGACACTTAACGAACATGAGTAATCTTGTCGTTGAAATTACTTCGATGCAACTGAAAACATAATTCCACGTTGATAATTAAAATAAACAACGACCAAAAACCGTGGTCACAAAAAAATGTAATCTCATGAATAAACGAACTTAAGTTAATGAAAGCCTAGCATGATGTCTTACGTAACTAACATGAGCTCTTACGTAAATATAATTGCATTATTCCTCCCTGCTATTGTTCATTGGTACCTCAAGATTAAATATATCCTCAGAAAGCTACAAAACTTTCACTGATAGATAATACCTCTCGCATCACAAACAAACACGCATTTCTCGCTGGAACTTGAGGACGCTAAGTGATACACTGTTGCCATATTTATGTATAATAATAAATAGTAACTAAATAAGTTATTCTAAGCTTCTTATTTTCTCAATAATAAAATTCCATCGACATATCACGGCCTCGAAAACCGTGATAACTTCTTCATCGCAACGCACGTTAACTTTCGTGATAAGTAGTAAGAGAATACTGAGCACCACTGTGATTGGACAAGCCCTAACACTATCACGAACGCTGTCACTGTCCCTGTCACTAATAGAATACCGCGTAACGCAACTGGCGTTAGAACTGGCGTTCGCGCTCGGTATCGCACTATACGAGAGAACCAGAATTAGGCCCTTGGCTCTGCAATAGCCAACAGTTGCTCGAGAAAAGATCAAGAGTTTTAATCTTTCCGTTCAAGAGTCTATATGCTTTATTTTGTCTGAGAAGTTTAATTATCACAGAAAAAGCTTTACTATCCTCTGTGTAGGCAATTTCTTAATCGGGCACCATACTCTTCTCTAGGTACTGAAGAGAAATAGGCGTGATATCGTTCGCAAGCATATTGACAGAATTATAAATTAGAAATTCTTAATCGTGGTAAAATAATCATCTGAGTATAAGTAATGAATCAAGAAGTACTAATAAGTAACTTTGTTCCTGCCTTACTGAGACCATCGTTGTCATACATCTAGCAAAAGGTAGCCCAAGCTTCTTAGCTTACATGCAGCATGACAGATTTTTTTAAATAAATTAAGAACAAACACAAATCTAATCGCAAAATGAGACATTGCGGTTGTAATTAAATTTCTCTGTTGCAAAATTAGAGGAAAACTGCATATAAGGATACTTTCAATCAGAGTAAAAATATCAAACTCATTTTCGATTACAAATAGCGAGTGCTCTAAATAATCCCTAATACCACCTAATACTCACACGTTGGCACTTACAATAAGTAGCAACGAAATAATTAGGCTCATATGCCCAAGTCTGCCTCCTACATAAGCCAAATGTGGAAATTTTGAATCCCCGGCCTTCGGGTATTTTAGAAACATATTGCATACTAACTCACAAGTACACTATCAATGTAGCGTAACAGATACGAAGATTAATTATATCAAATGAAAATAGAATCATAATAACCGAAGCAAGAAGTAGTTCACCGTCAGATCAAAGCCCTCTTAATTCCAACCAAATGAAATATAAAACACCGACATCGAGAGGGATAGATCATTAGGTCTAAAAACCAGCGAAAATACTGCAAATGCCACACGGAAGACTTAGAATAGCAACAATTAACGAACAAGAATTATTTTTTCAAAAATATGAATTCATTTTACCGGTCTCAGTTAATGAGAGAAGTTTTGATAATTTCCTCCAACGAAGTCATTTCAAGCCATTACCCGTGTCATGCCTCATTCAACAGACGCTTTGTAAAATGCATAATATTTTACATCAAAGAATAGTGAGCTTAGTATAAACGAGGCCCTTATAAATTACCCGTGGTGGCAGAGCAATGGACGTTTTTCTATGAAACCTAGAGCTTTAGATCTACTTGAAACCAAATTAATGAAAACTTATATTATTTGCAGAAACATTCTGCTATATTTTCTAAAATATACCACAAAAAATGTTACCCTTTTTTTATTCAAATATCAACGAGTTCCCGAGAAAGTAACAGCCGCATCAATGGAGTATCAATGATTTCCCTGCAGGAAAAAACATGATCCCGAGGTGCAATCCAAAGGTACTTCAGCGTAGGCAAGTGGAAAATGGAGCAGCAATACTAAATGTCATCGGGTGTCCCCGGGTTTGAAAGCATCCGCACGTATGCACTTAAAATAGCAAATTCTTTTCCAGTGATTGCACTCCTGTCTTCAGCATTCACATAAATTACCACTCGCTTTTAAGCTGGGACGATAATAAACCCCTCAGCATTTAGGTCAGTAGTTTGGGCAGCAGGCAGCAGTCATCCGCAGATAATAAAAAGGCGAAAGGAGTAGCTCCTTGAGCCAAGATGCGGAGCAAATCCTGCCAATTTTACGACTAAATATTTCTCCCGACATGTTTCCTCTATTTCAAAAACTGGTCACCATGAATACATGTATAATGCACTTTAAGTTTTTAAAAACTCATTCGAGAAGATTTATGGTCATAAAGATACGATTCAATGAGACGTCTTACGGCTGCTGTTGAGATGCGCACAGCACTGAGGAGAAAATAAGCTGTTTTCTCCGACAGGCAAATAAGTTAGAACGAGATAGTGACGGACAGAAAACGCTTATAAGTACACTAAAACATTTTTGGATTTTCCTTTTCCAATGAAAGTCATATAAAAATTAGAAGCATGTTGATACTGTACAGTCATAAATCAAATAAAAGATTGCGTGCTTGCCCTTGAAGCACGACTGCTTCATCTAAGATAAGCAGTAACAAGATATGTAATACAAATGGAATAGAACTTATGACCAATAAATGAATTTATTAAGATTTTATCTCAAAGTTGCATATGGACTATCAAAATCCTATGAGAAATGAAAATCTATGAAGGATACGTTTACTCATGAACATTATTATGATTTAAGAAGAAATTGGATCACCAACGTAACCAAAAGGGTAAGATGAGTAAGTATACGTTTGAGGACTGAAAACGAAGCGGAATAAACAAACGCAGCTCTATGATTCTTAGAGTGTCATACGTACTATTATCGTATTTAAAGGCGTGTAGCGTGAATAAAAATATTATAAAGCAAAAATGTAGCGTGTCGAATACTTAAATCAACTAATTTCAATGATGAATGAATATGCATTGCAATTCGAGATAATGCATATATTTATTCTAACGATGCATTTAGATACTAAGATTGGAGCAGGAGGATAATGACGGAAGTAGGGTATGATGTTCCTCTTTGCATCACGTTTTCGTCAGTGAATTCGTTCTGTACGTAGACAGAGCAACTGTAAATAACAGTTTGTGCACAGATTGTACGATAAGTCCAAAAAATGCATTAATTCAAACGGAAAGTTTTACAAACAGCTTCATGCTTCAAATCAGCATTCTCATGAAAGTCATAATGAATAAGAACAAATATATATATCAATATTCAGTATTATGAGAAGCATAATGAAGTGGTTTCTTTTGAAAAAGAAGACCCTTTTCGAAAAATTTCTGAACGTATCTGCCTTCTGTGTGAGTTTTACCCTCAGTAAGTACTGAAGCATGACATTTTCGAGCTAACTTTTCGGAAATGCCGTACTTAGGGGGTACCTAGTATTTACTCACACAGCTCTAAAATGTATCTTAGAAGGTTAGGTTTACTAATATTGTATTAATTGTTCCCTCCAATTCTTATACATTATTTAAATATCAAAAACATTACTACTTATATAAGCACGATATGTTACCGATAGATTGTTAAATTACTATTTATGCGAAACGCATGTTACTTTAATAATATTTATAAACACAAAAATTGTAGTTTATTTTTTATATATTATATGAGAAATGGAGTGATTTTTCACTACAGTTATTATACATTATTTGAATACTAGCTGTAACCCAACAAAAATGACGCCCTCCTCTGCGAAATTGGTGTATAATATTCACTTAATAAATGTATAGCTATTTCTTCATTAATGTGTTGTTTATAGCTACAAGATAACCAAGGTAATCCATCTCATATCTCGGAGAATATTTATATATATTTTCAAAACCATAGACGCAAACCATTTGACTTTAAAATGTACACATAGTCTAGCACGATTTTTGTGAGGTTGATCTATGATTGGAATAGTACATGTACATGCATGTATCCGAATAGCACATGTATGTATACCAAATAAAATATAAAAATGAAATTCACTTTCAATGAAATCGAATTCTGGAACGCAGCGCCCCTATCAGCGTTACACATTGATAGGAATGCCAAGGCAATTATATATTTAGATCAAAACCATAACTACAGAACCGCAAAATATGAACACGATCGATTAAGTAAATCTCTTTATCGTTTTTCAAAATTAAATCCGCGCGTGCCCGATGGCAGAGCAGGCAACGACACTTTACAGGGCGTTACGTGTCTGAATGTAACGAGAGTTGAAGGATAAAAGGGGAAGGATAAAGGGAAGGTGGGAGGGAGGGGAGGCATGGAGGAAAAGCACATTAAAAGACTCGCGGTTGACGGAGTGTGCCAGTCGGTTGAATAGCAGAACGCGCCTCTCTTGAGAGGAAGGATGGGGGGAGGAGGGAAGAGCACGGAGAAGAAGAAAGGAATGAGGCTGGAGAGTGAGTCGCGTTTCCCAACCGAAAACACGGGCGGCTCGGCGGCGTTGGGTCTGGTCCACCTGTTGGGCCATCCGTCGCCCTCGGTGGGCGGAAGGTATGGTTGTGGGGGAACGGGTGGGCGGGGTTGTTGAAGAAGAGAGTATAAAAGGGAAGCAAAAGGGGACGTGCCTAACGGAACGTACGTGAAGCAAAGGAAGGTAAGAAAGATTGCCGGACGAATGAGGATGGTTGGGAAGTGTGATGCGGGGTTGAGGCCGGCGAAAAAGTCACGCGCCATATCCAAAGCAAAGGAAACTAAAGCAGAGGAAACATTATCTCCCCGACAAGTGAGTAATGAGTACGCCCTATTGCATTATAGTACTGTGCACCGCAAAGGGGCCAATTCCTTGGATCGTTACGCCAGTTGCTAATCTCGCATTTGCCTTGAATACACGGATGGCAAAAAATATGGACTTCAGAGATATTAAAAAGTAAAAACGGTAATTATAAGTTGTCTTATTAAGCCCTATTACCTTAGAAACAACCTTAGTTTTACCTTTTTCCCGTTCCAATACAGTTCTACCCATTTGTCTTAGTAATTACAGACTAACCCATCACGCCTTTCCTTTTCGGGGTAGGCACAGTCAAAAAAGTTTAATTCTCGATAATACCGGTTCATTCGATCAATGCTCACGTTTCTGCTTTAATAACATCCTCATACTGCCCTATCCTTGTAAGCCTTCTTTGCTTTTGCCACATTCATTCACAGCTTCATACACGCTGTCCTGCTCTTAATACTCGTAATATTCCTCCTCTTCCATCATCATTCATCTATGTCTTTCTTGGTCTATCCCTTCCTATCACACCATTCTCTCCACTATCATTTATCTGTTTTAGTTATTCAACTCTCATCCTTTCTCTCAACATGGCCAAACTAACTAACCGCGCTCCTTCCATACATGCCCATTGCCGGAGTCTGAGTAGATAATTGGAAACAATTAAAATCACAATGGAATACTTAGAAAAATAATAACATCTATAAAGTTAATTTAATTATATAATGAACTCAAAATTACACGAAGGTAACTCGCGTACCATTGAAGATGTAATCACATCTAAGTTTTGAAAATCCGACATGATTACCGATTATTCAATCGACTTACGTGAACACGGAGGGTTATTAAGAAACTAAAATTCCTTCGACTTCATTAAGTACCCACTTTTGAACATTTTCTGACAAAACTATTCAGTTAGTCTAATTCACTTGTGCTATAGATCACATTTTTAAAACCCATAATATAGTTGACGAGGATTTGGTCCAAATCAAATCTCAAGTCATAGCTTTTAATTAACTTTATTCATTTATTTATGTTTATTACCAAAAGCACTGGTGAATATTTAAAAATATAAGCGAAAAGCTGGTAACTTCTTTATGAGTTTAGTTTCTTTACCAAATCCTCGATAAATAAACTGCGGATATCAGTTATTTTAACAAGGAATAAACGTTTTTCGGGAACTGAAAAAAATCAAATAAGGAAAATATGGCTAATCCACCACATGGTAAAACTATGAAGAAATTTAAACAGAAAAGTAAATGTAGAGAAAGAGTGGACTGCAAGACACCTGTGGAAGGAATGGATAAATGAAGAGGTTTCTAGGCTCTCCCACTCCTCACCAGGTGACCAATGCCCAAGAATGAAGATGGTACATTGACTCACTTCTTAAACTAATGCGGCCGTAATAGAGAATGAACAAGAAAAATGAAAATTTCTAAAGAAATTCAATCACGCCAAAAACTTAATAAGTAGAGGATATCATACAAAAAGGAAATTTAAAAGACATATAACGCAAAAGCGGAACATATTTTCAAAAAAACTTCAGAAAAAAAGATTTGTGTAGGATCATATCATTACATCATAACCATGGTATATGTACCTTGGGTAACCATCAGTTACTTCAATGCAACACTTCACAAAATTGTAGTAGTACTGTGTGATGTACAGCGATTTTTTCGCGAGTTAATGCACAATATGTACTTTTCCACATGCGTTTTGCAATTTTATAATATGGATATTTCAATTTCCACTAAGTGAATCGTGAAGTAATTGAGTATGGCAAGATATATTCTTTAGAAACAAAGGGGTGGCCGTCGCGGAACGGCTGACAGAAACGAAACACTATGTATAGATATAGCTGGCAGTGGGGAGTACACAGTTTTATACATAGATAAACATAAATTGTTAAATTAATATTTTGAAAATATGAATCACTCACTCAGTGTTTCAACCCGAAGGATGGTTTGGATAGTTGAGGGTAGAGCCTAGGGGTGTGAATTTCACACATTCAGGGTCACACAGGGGCCAGTTCCTTTCCCTGGGCCACCTCGCACTCCGAGGATTTTTCACCATTTTCCTCGCACTCCGAGGGCGTTCAAAGGCTTCACCAGCCTTTTTTTTATTGAACCCGGGACCCTTCGATCAGTAGCCAAGCGCTCTACCCACTAGGCCACCACGCTCCCTCCAAGAAATATGAATATGACAACTATATGTATACACTAATGGTAATTACATGAAATACACATATAATTAAAAAATATTCATATGGAATTACATTATATCCCTCTAGTGATAGAAATCTGAATTCAAAGCGCTCGTATATAAGTAACCACCTAACCAAATTCCTGGAGTCGGGTTTCACGTGATGCTATGCTTTTACGAGATTACCCCCATTCATAAGAAAAGTTCCACTTCAAAAACTTAATCAAACTGTTAACCACGTGTATAATACATACTTAGGTAAAAGTATTCGGAGGAATAGATACTGCAGTAAAGGGTTAAACGGTCCCATGCTCACTCCTTAAAGAAAAAAACTACCCCAATGTGAGACATGCGACAGTCCTCCCATTGTAAGACACTTCCTGACTGAGTGCGACAGACATCGGATTATATGCGAACGACTTAACATCAAGGGAAACTACGCCACGTCTTGGTTAACGACAAGATAGATGTCTCCCGCATTTTAAAATTAATATGTGACACATTTTAATAAACTATGATTTCTTATCCGTTAAGTTTTAATATTTCGCAACGGTGAGCTTGCTTTTATATGGCAGTGAAGCCTGTACAGTAACAGCTGCAGAGCAAAATATATTGGAGGTATTAGAGATGTGGTGTTACGAATAATTACGAAGATCACATGAACGGAGAAAATCACAAACGAGGAAGTTATACGAAGAGTTGGAAAGAATAGAAGTGTAATAACAACTCTGAGAAGTAGAAAAGACACACTTATTAGACACAATAGCTTATTGAAAACAATAATGGAAAGAAAAATGAATGGGAAAACTACAGAGAAAACCAAGAAAGGAATATATAAAACACTGTCTCCGGCGTTACTCTGTGGAACTCCTTCATTTTAAAAATAAAAAAGCACTTGGTTGTTATTCCACACTTTATTTTAAGGAAACGACCAGGGTTTCAGCATCTCATGCCATCTTTAGGTGGCATGAGATGCTGAAGATAGGTGGAATGAGATGCTGACGATACCTGAAGATGGCATGAGATGCTGAAACCTGGGTCGTTTCCTTAAAATAAAGTGTGGAATAACAACCAAGTGCTTTTTTATTATCAAAAAGAAAGGAATACATCAGGCAAAACATGAAGGACGTCAAACTAATCTCCGGACTGATGATGATGCAGAATGACATTATGTCTAATATTAACTCAAAGTTTGTCATCAACTATTATAATTCCTTTTGAATACGTGTTTTGTGAGATGCAAATGACCAAACCCACGTCGACGCACCCACAAAATATTTAATACCGCTACCACTACCGTATTTCCTGCCTTTCGCTCGTGGACAAATAGGTGCTGAAATGCCTAAAAAATGGCAAATGATGCGTGTATAAATTGGAATAAATGGCCGTAAAAGAGTGTAGGGCGGTGCATACTATACGAGGAGATGGTGCGAAGGGATGGGGATCAGGAAGGAGCGGTGGGAAGGGCGAAGAGGATAGACAGCCGCCGCCGCCGGGAAGTCTGCGACTATCCCTGGCACCTCTCCCCTTCGCGTTCGTCCCTTCAAGAGGCGTAGAAGAGGAAGAGGTAGGTAGAGGTACCTCCTCCTCGCGTTCGCGAGTGAGTGTCTCAAACGGGGCACGCGGCTCGGAAATAACCGAGGAGGCGTATTTATAAAAATATCCGGCCCTACTTCCCTCTTTCCCACCAGCCCCCCCCCCTCTCTCTCACACACTCTTCCGCCCCACACTCCTCCTGAATCAACCTGCCATTCCCGCCCCCTGCATCCCCACCCTCCTCGGGGACCGACTCAGCCTCCAAAAAACCCTCAAGGGGAAAATCTTAATTGCCGCGAGTGGATGGCGAACACCTTTTCCCCGAGAGCCATCATGCTCCCTCTTAAACGCGTCCTCCCTCTCTCCACTACTCTTTTCATTGGCTTGCTTTCAAGTGTAATATCGTGTGCCCCCCTCACCATCCTCCAGCCGCACCCCCCTCCCCCTACACTTAGACTGTTTCTTTCCTACTCCCTCCCGACGCACAAAGCACGACATGGAGAATTTAGGGTCTCGAAAGTAGGAAGAGATTTGGCGAGTGCGCGGGGCCGCTGGCGGAAAGTGCTCGAGGAAGGCGATTGAGGGCGTTTTAAAATCAGAAACAATAGGATAAGTGCGGCCAAACCTTAGTTTTAAACCAAAGGTTGGTTAATGTGGTTTGAAAGTAAAAAAACATTAATTTCATTCGGTCACTTATAGAAATACGTGCACTTTGTTTTTTATGAATGGCAAAATCCTACTTACCCACGCTAATTTTTTCGCTAATTGAGCTTGAATTTAAAGTTGAGAATTGAGTTTATTTGCTCAAGATAACTAGAGGGGGTGGAGAAGGGAAGAAGCAAGCAAGATAACAAAGCAAGGGTACGTGATGTTATTTCAATAGCATATGGAGCATTAAAGTGTATTGACATTAAAGATAAATGTCCGTTAAATGTCACATTTTCAACAAGATAAAAATTATTTTCTGAATTTATAATTTCATATTGCTCCAGTAACTCCACTTTTTTCCGGTTGCGTTGAACATGAAAAAATCAGGTTTTTTGTTACTAGCAAATCCACACATCAGCAAATATTTGGCAGCGTATGACGGTACACAACCAGTTAAAAGCATGCGTCCCTCAGATTTAATGGCAAAAGTCTAGTGGTACAAAGGTTGGTCATGATAGCTTGAGCGACAACGGCAGTAGAAAAAGGTACATTGGAAGCAATGGAAATTGGGGGTTATGGAATATTGATGGAGATCAAATGGACGGAGAAAATTACAAATGAAGACGTAATACAAAGAGAAAAAATGATAAGCGGTTTGAGTTAAACTCTAGGAAGAAGACGACACAAACTAATGTCTATAGCACATTCTGAGAAGTACAAACGCCCATAATGTAGCAATGGAAGGGAAAAATTAAGAAAAAATAATGACAGAGAAAGGCCAAGTGGATTTTGATGAGCGAGGGTAGATTTCATCCAATACGCTCTCAAAGTCCTATATTATAATTTCACTTTATGGTAGTAAAGTTGGAGTAATACATTTAAAGAAAGGTTTAAAAAGATTGATCGCGTGACAGAGATGCTGGGCATTCTGGGATGGGGGAGTAGAAGGAAATGGGGCTGACACTACGGTCTGTTCAAAATAATGGATCATGTAGCAGCTGAAACTGAGATTCGCAAGGGGATAGAAAACCCAGCATTCGTTGGTGAAAACGGCCATGAATTTAAAATTCAATTAAGATCCCAAAAAACTAACATTAAGAAATATTTGTTTCTTGATAAAACTATTGAAGGCTGGACCAGCAATCTAAATATATATATGGACACTTAGCACCAAGTCTGGATGCATTTAAGAACAGATAGGTATAACAGAGCCTACATAAATTAGTTGGGTTTGTCAGAATTAAAAGTCTGTTTGGTTCTTTTTTGTTACAGCTTTTTATACGCATAGTGTGATTAAGGTATATACTTGTCTTATCTCTTTTATTGGCATGTCTTTATAACTCTGGATATTAAAAATGTGCCACCTGACCTCGTGTCTATCTGCACTTAAATATAAAAATAAAATAAATGACTCTTTACCTCCACAGCCAGTATTCCCAGAGAACGCATAGCTCCTCATTCAATCTTAAATTTAAGGGCTAAACCCTCAGCTAAGAGTTTCGAGCTAAAATTTCGTCTAGTTCTTAATTGACTGCAGTTGATTTACTGGGCTGTCGCACCATTTAAATTAATTCAAGGCCTAAATTATTAAAGATGGTTGACCGGTAAATTAAGGTTTAGATGGAAAAATGGGTTACCTAACTAATCTTTCATAGCCGCGTTTTCCCATTTCCTTACACGATTTCATTCTTCATCTCGGCTTACGACCAACCTCTCTTCATCTCATACATATAAACCTTTTCTCCTGATTCCCCACCTTAAGAAAATCTTACTCTCCGTCACTCTGCCTTCTGTATTCCATCGGAAACGAAAAAACGTGATTCTGCAAAAAATATATATTGGTGAAATTCGGTAAATTTTCATGCCTTAAAGAATTAATGAAAACTTTCCATAATCAGAGCGACAGGGTAAAGGTAAGAAGTGCTTAGAAATCTGAAAGGCTATCGTTCCCATACGGTTGATATTGCATGGTGAAAAACCAGCGATAATTGATTTTCTAGTAATTATATATCATATGAGCACAAGGAAAATATAAAAGATACATAAAAATCTTATTCCGGAATTTATAGAAAACAATCTCTCAACGACGCGTCGCACAGTGGGGCAAAACCCCACTTTAGGCGGACAAAAGACCAAAAATGAAAGTTTGAATTAGGGTTTCTGAAATAGCAGGTTGGGTAATCTGATTTTTGAACTACGTAACGATGTATTTCACAAGTTGGTAAGTATGCACCTGCACGTAGAAATGAGAGCCAAAGTGAGAGAATGGCGGAGCACTGGTCCCACGGACGCCGACGCCGAATTGGACGGTCGATTTGAAACTATTAGTACACCATACTGGTGTCCTCTATTTTATTTTTTAAACTTTCAATCGATTGAAATAAGCAAGTAGAGTGTGAATATGATTTTAAAATTTATTTTTTTAAGAAAATACGCGTGGAGTAATAAATTATCACGAATGAAAATTTCTTGATTTTTCAAAATGAAAAGTTTTAAATATTTAGAGAAAATGTATATAATCGGACGGAATCGTATCGTGATTTTGAGATATATTATTCATTTAAGTATGAGATAGAGATTGTAAAAGAAATCAACTGCCATTGAGTTGGAGTTAAAAGGACTGTTACGATATAAAAGTTATTATGCACGAGAGGCGGATAGGAAATTCATCCGGCCGCTATGGCCGCATGGCAACGGGTAAACTATAATATAAACAATTTCAATCATGGAAAGCAAATGTAAGTACCGTAAATAATATCTGTTTATGAAGTTATTACTAGTTTTTAATAAGTCAAATTTGGATGCTATATGTATTATGTCCACTCTTGGGTACAAGTGGTGATGTTTGTTACACGAGGGCTGAGATTTCAAAAATCTCAGCCCTGTGAAACTTCAGTGCAAATCGTATCATTTTTTCATCAATCAATGAAACATGAAAATATTTTGCAAAGGTGATTACAACAATAATTTTTTAAATTTTATAGCAGATTCATTTTCAACGACCATCTCAATTTACGTGAACATTTTTAATTTGATTCGTTCATATTATTCTACTGAAAAATAATTTTACCTAATGTCAAAAATTGTAAAAATAATAAAATTTGCAAAAAAATCATAAAATACAATAAATATTGCAAATTTGATATCAGCTTTCATTTAAGCAATCTCAAAAACATACACATGCCTATTTTGGAGTTGATTGTATATTATTTTGAATTTTGTCCGTCTAAATTGATGTTTGGCCCCACTGTGCGTCGTCGCAGCGGTATGATTTCTTATTCTCCCCAACATGAGGTACTAGTAACATAGCAACACAAACGGTGCAATAATTGACAACAATATTTAGGCTAACAGTGTCAAATCGCGAATACTGTAGGACGATTAAGAATGCCAACAGTGCGCGCGCGTTAATTCGCAAAAAAATAATTGCCAGAGTTTATCACCTCATCGTGCACGTCGATCAAGATTACAGTGAAGGAGAAAATGTCTCAAAATGCGCTTGTAATACGATTATTTTTAATGATGACGGTAAAAGACATAATCAAGGACATATATTTACCATGAATGCGAAATGAATATTTGTATCAGCGTAGGTCATTTTCTTACTTAAAATCAGCTCCGAAAATGAGGTTTACCACACTTTAATTTCTGTCGTATGACACACTACACCAAACTCATTCTAGAAGTTACCAAGCATGCAAACTACTCAACATATTTTCTTATCTACATTTCACCCACTGACGGCATGATGGCGAAAGAGTAAAGGTCAAGTAAAAGATAAATGATAAATACTCTTTTCTTAAAAAAAGGCGGAATAACATAATAAATCTTAATATTGTACTATCTAATGTGAGTGTACTCACTAGACAACCAGCACCTGTAAAATTTACTGAGGGTTATATTTAAATTTGCTCGCGCAAGTCAGTATGAATCCTTGGTAAAGTATCACTACTGAAGTATTTACGACCGAATATTTGATATGAAATTTTTTTTAAACATTATATAATTTAATTGGCTTAATATTATTACTAAAAGTAAAATACACTATAAACAACCGTAGTACCAATAGATTCGAATGAGATAAGAACACTCAGCATATTCTAATGCATATTCTATTAATAAAATGAGATTAAAATATCTTTACTTTCCACTTTATCTCGTTACCATATTAGCATTTCTGGGTCTATGGAAAATAACACATCCCATCCATATTTGAATTATTACTGTTGCACAGTACAATTGAATCAGCAGTAAATAATGTAAAGGGCGTGTTCTTAAGTTTGGCAGTACATTTTCTTGAAAGCATATAGTAAGTTTTTGCGTGGGACTCGCAATAACTCCCTCAAAACTAGGTTGCACGTTCATTTAGAGTCAATATGTTTCGTCATGTAATCCCTCAACGCCTACCACTTAAGCTGAATCATCGTGTTCGTATTGTGTGCAGTGCATGCATAAACTTTCTCAGCGAAGCAGCTGTTGGAAAACATATCCGGTACGCGACTTCTTACGCAAAGTATATCACGCCTACCTATTTACACCGGAATGATACTTGATTCCAATACGGTCTAATAATTCAAAATGGCAGTGGTTGTATCAAATTTCCCAATAGTCATATTCCAGATCACCTAATTCATATATTTTTCATGCAGCGGATTTTTTTTACCAGCGGGTATCCCTCCTTAAAAACAATGGTTAGTCAATTATGGAAGTTTAGAAAGCCTCTTTTAATCTCTTTCTGTGAAAACCTTGCTTTCAATGCATGTTAGGAAACTATACTCATAATGGTATAGCTAATTTCTCTCGATATGATATTCCTTTTAAACATTTGCTTCCTGTTAAATAGTGGTGCCCAAATAAAAGAATAGCCTTATAGAGTAGCTAAAACGACAGGATTTATTATTTTTGTTAAACTTAAGTGCACTAAATTTTAAATTACAAAATATTCATTGTTGTAATATCAATATTGAAGGAATTAATATCCATCATTAATTTAAAAATTTTGATAAGAGTGTAAGACACCAATTTGCGCGTTGAAAAATTTCTTAGGGGCAATTTTCCGTAATAATCTGCAATAATTATTAGTTAAACGAACAACTAGCAGATTTTTTATTCAAATAAGTCAGTGTAATAAGTAAGAGATGACCATATGTGAAAGGAAGTGCTATATGATGCCACTCTGCTGATATTTGTTTAGCGAGTTCTAAGTCTTACGAAATACTTAAGCTGTACAAGTGTATTTTGGCAATTGCAAAATTTATGTTCCCGTAACTTCATCGAGAGAATTCAAATTTAATTGCGATTAGGAGCACAAGAGCATCCATATCTCAAATTACTATCTTAAAAATTTGATTTACCAACCATCATGAGTCGAGAATAACCTCGTGGTTGCTATCAAAGGACGAACCTACAGGAACTTCAGATCATTGTGATGAGAACCTAGATGTAAAATATCATGTACATGAGTAGACCGTAAGTTCTTTAAATCAACAATTTAGCATCAACGATAGCGTCATAAATTTCAACGTGTATTGCTTTAATGTGGTGACCGCGTCGACATTTTCTAAATCAAGTACGCTCCATTTAACAACCTTTATCAGACTGGTTGAACTAATGATAAAACCTGACTCCAAGTAAAACATGAGACAAGCATTTTAATTGGATGGTTAGTTTTTTTATTATTCATACCTTTGTCGTGTGGGTTAAAATATATAAGAGCTCCATCGGTCCACGGGTCATATGAGTTGTGCGATTTATGGAAATAGCTCACCGCGGTCGTGAATTTCGCAGCGTGATTACCTCCATTTCCTTGCGCCCGCTTCCATAGATGGGATTCGAATCCAGAATTCCAGGTTCATTGCGTCCCTTTGGGGATCAAGGACGGTAGGTTTTGAAAAATAATTTCCGTCGTAAATCGCTAAAAATGCACTCCCTTTTACGTCCAACCTCTTGCTCCCCCTACTCGCTACACTGCGGATCCAAAGGAGGCGAAAGACAACTTTAATGCCTGCTGACACTGATAAACTCACCGGAAACTCAGTTTTAACAGCCGCGACCAAATGTCCTCCCATCGAAAGACGCTATTTCATTCTTAAATTAGAGTCCCCCCCACTTTAAAGTTACACTCCAGTTGCCGCTGGAGCCGTACACGTCCGCAGCACACGTGCGAAATACCTTCTTCTAACCCGCACATCGGATTTATTATAATAATTTGTCCCGACCAACGAGTTAAGCAAGTGAAATGTATGCTAGGTGTGTGTTCTACAGATTATCACGATGATTTAAGGATAAACGCTGAGCGAATCAATTACATAAGTCTCCTTCATTACTCGGCAAATAGAGTCAGGTGCAGTAACGAGACCATATGCTCGTCTTGTCGTAACAACTTTCCTTATCGAGCATTTTGCTATCCTTGTAAAATCTCAGAGATGTGGCAGTTTAGATATGAATTTGTTCACTAGATCAGAAAACTACTATAATTACCTCAGCACTATCTCAGGAAACAAAAGTTTTTTATAACGTGGCAGTAAAAATATCACAATGTTTATTAACTTCATAACTCATGAACAATTTCCATTTTAACAGGAGGTTCTGAAGTCGGCGTCTGGTCTTAAGATAAAGTGGAGGGTAAAAACGAATAATAAATTTTATTTCTCTCTACTAGCGTATTGTATGGTTTTCAGTGATTATGTGAGTCATATCACTTTATAAAATTAAATGAGAGTAAATTATACCTAAAGACTCTAAATAATTTTTACACGATGCTATATTTTTCGTAATTTTATAAGGTTGAAAACCCAATGGGTGAGATATTAAGGATTTGTTATACCTGCTGGTTCCAGTTGACACATTTGAGGATGTAGAATGTGCACATATCGACCATACGACGTAAAACTAGTCACAGGCTTGTTTATTTGACAATAAGTATATATTGTTTTAAAAAGAGGAATTTGCCTCAAATGAGTTTCACACATAGTTGAAATAAAACCATTTCTATAAGCATTTCACATTGTCGTCCCAGTGCCAAAAGCTACACGATTTCGAAAATAGGTGCATTTTAAACATTTGTCGGAATCTTTCTCAAGTAACTGATCAAGCTAGCTTTTTGGAGTTCATCATTGTGATGCTTATTACCAATTTTATTGTAGCAGTTAAAGTAGGCTTTGATGGAAGACTTCAAGGCTATTTTCCACTAAAAAAAGCGTTTCTTTTCTGATCCTTTCTGTCTTCAGTTGCGGGTAATTCCTACAATCCTTCATCGGGTGTGTCGGGCGTTTCACACTTAGCCGACAGAGTGAGACTTATGGAGACGTGTTGCCAAATTTACTCTCCGTGTGCTCACCTTTAAGCCACATTATGGCAATCCCTTCAACACAGCGCTAAATTTAAATAAATTACTGTACGATATAATATTTGAATATCGGCAGACTCCCAGATGTGCAGTTAGTGTATAGTATAGCACCGTAGTAGTATTCCCGATGCTATTAGCAACATCGCACCTCCGGCCTAATGGAGGTTTGCACAGGAAACGAATCTCCATCAGTCCATACTGTCAACTAAATGTAGAAAGGTCTACAGCAAGGCCATCGTTCCCGTAGCTGTTCCCCGCTATTTTGAAATTCTACCATAAATGTGGTCATCATGACGTCCTTAAGGTACCGTAGGGGGATAACATCCAGTTCCCTTGAATCATCCAAATTTGCTACTAGCACTAGGAAGCCTTGGTGGCGTGGTCTGTACATTGGCTCGGTAAGCCAAAGGTCCGTGGTTCGACATCAGTTCTAGGCCGAATATTTCTTATGTAATCTATTCTCATCTTCCCTCAACGTTTCGCTTTCATTGAATGCCACGCTCCACATCACTCTTTACCAATCTTTCTAAATGCCATCGTCCAGGATTTCTGTCATCAGTTCTCTCCAGTCATTGAACGCCTCCCTTGCAAGCGCAATTCTCTTCCCAAGCAAGGAAAATAATTTGCTCAGAATTATTGGAGAGGGAAAATATGCATTAGAGAAGAGGGTTAAACATCCAGGGGAAAGTATGAAAAACAGCGTGACACCGATGATGAATTGGCGTGCATTTGGATCGCGGGAATGAGACTTGTGGGGATATTTATTTGTTATGGGAAGCGACCGGCAACTTAGATCATTTGCGCCACTAAAGATAAGTGGGTGGGTCGGAAATGGAAAGATTGAGTGCGGAATGGAGGCAGGGTAATAGCCATTAGACACAGTCTGCTCTCAACGATAGGCGTGGAGAGAAAAACATTTATATGAAATACTTTATTTATTTATTAGGTATTATGTTTGCCCAACCATATAATCATAGGGCAAACAATCTATTGTATGTTTCACGTAAATAATCGGATACATAGTCACAGCTGACTAACAAAAATATTAACTACCATTTTGCAAAATGATGTTCTAACTTGAAACAGGTCAAATACACTATGATATTTATTGAAAATTGTACAAATGTTATTTAAACGTGAGTTTTTCGCTTACTCGTTATCAATTTGCTTTTCATATACAAACATGTTGTTTCAAACAAATATGGGAGGCATAAAAATTGATATTATTAATACAAAACTGATTTTCAATGTTATAAGTATTATTATTTATTTAGTTCCCATTTTATGCCGTGTTTTACTAATAGTGTGCTCTCCCTATGGCACCCATGGAGGGATCGTTCATCCACTGAAAAATCTCAACCATTAACTGGATTCACACTCAGACACTCCGGATGGGAAGCACTCAAGTCATCACTACATCACAATCTTCGTAATAATCGAGATAGTCTTTTGTAGCATATGATTGCGGCGCGTGAATCAAGGAAAATAAATAGTATAAGATCTATTGGTGAGGAGAAAAAGAGGAGGGAAATACTTAGTGGAATTCCATTGCAAAATTGATTGAACTTCAAATAAACAACTCTGCGATTCCACTTAAATTTATGTTTTATTGCTACGACTAGTTTCGCTACACTGTTGCATCGCTGCAGTGCGGCAATAAAACGAATTGAAGGAATAAAAATTATGGAAGAATAAAAGTAGTTGAAGTAATAAAACCAGTTGAAGCAATAAATATAGTTGAAGCAGTAAAACTAGTTAAAATAAAACTAGTTGAAGCGTTAAAACTAGTTAAATTAATGTAAACTAGTTAAAACAAAACAACTAGTTATAGCAGTGAAACTAGATGAAGAAGTAAAACCAGCTGAAGCCATGAAGATAGTCGAAGAAGATTCTACAGTGTAAAAAAACCAGTCAAAACAATGAAAAATATTTTCAGTGGAATCGCAAATTTGTCCCTTGATGACCCATCAATTGCGATTTAAGAAGAAAACGTGGACGGATACGCAAGAATAACGGCGTTGAAACCATGATAGATAGGCGCACTTTCTGATCGAGGGACTCTGGAGGGGGTCTCTGCGACTAGCAACGGCGACAACGTAAGGACGGAGAAGGAAGAAGGGGGTAAGAGATATAAGAATAAATAACCTAAGAAATAGAAATGGAGATGATGATGAAGGAGGAGGAGGGGAGAGGGAGAAGGACTTACTTAGACGTCTTCTGCATGCACCATCTCCCCGCGACACCATCCGTCATTGTTCCTTCGTCCTCGCGGCCAAAACAAAACTCGGGTCGCTAACGAACGCAAATATTCGCACCGGATGCGGACGGCTGAGGATGAAAGAGGGAGGGGGAGGTTCTGAAGAGACGGAGAAGAGGAGAAGAGAGAGAGAGAGAGGATGAGATGGGAAGGAGGAGGGGGGAGATGAAAGAAATCGTGGAGGGGGGCGTGTTGGCGGAAGGGGTTGGAGCAAATGTGTGCTTGGAAGTAGTGGTGGGGTTTAATGCTGAGATTGGAAAGGGAGGAGGTTGGGAGAGGGGGAGGAGAGAAGGAGGAAATGGTGGAGAGGGTAAGGGGTAGAAGGACTATTTGGATAGGGCAAGCGGTGGCACAGAACGATGGGGGGGGGAGAGGGGGAAGGGACGTGAACCCTATGCGTTAATTTTTTTTTAAGGAGGAAGAGCCGACGATGGCTGCACTCTGATAAAAAATCTTTGGCGAGGCCGGGAATCGATTATAAGCCAACATGTTTACTGCTGAATGTAGCACCAAAGACAATTATCATATTTTGACTTTATCATTAATTTATTATAAATAAATGTGCGATGGAGAGGGTATATTATAGTTGTATTCAGATGAGAATAATAAATGAGCAAGTAATCAAATAAATACTTAGAAAAAGTTCTTGCAAAAAGCAATAAAAATGGCTAAAAATTAAACAAATATTTTCTGCCTATATTTATAAGTAAAATATTCTTAACAGTAAAAAATTAAGGCCAAGTAATTAATCAATTAACTGTTTGGAAATGGCAGCAAGTAGTATAGCGCTAGAATTTAAAAACTAAGTACACTTTACGAGCGCCAATACTATCAGTAATCCAGCTTACTTCAGGATCCAGGCGTAACCCTTGTGTGATCATTTACTAGGATTGTTTACAATATAAATGACTTTTTCCTAAAGTAAAGGAGAGTTTTACCAAAGCTATAAAGCACCAGCTATACTGCAGCAAATTTCTTAACACAGGTTGCAACGCTCAATACTGTAAATTATAATGAATAGTACATCCCGATAGCGTTGAGATGACGAGATAGCACCTGATTGCTAACTGAAACGGTGTATCGCTTCAAGATACGGTGTAAGCTTCACATTTTGGGAGCTTTACAACACCTTGGACCATACTTTTAGTTAAATTAAGGTTAATTACCCCTTAAAAGTATAAATGTGGGAACAGAGAGACAAATGCCATATGGACTACGGCAAAATTGAGTTTTTAGTTGCTATGTTGGTGGAGTGTCAAGACGCCAACCAGTCTCCCGTCGGGTAAAACTTCTTGTTGCTCTTCAGATCATATTACCGTGTACCGCAAAGGGTTCTTTCAAGCCAAGTACGCAGAACGCCAAACACACCGTGCGTCCGCCAAAATATCCCAACGCCTTTCGCTTAAATACCCCTGATACCATCTGCCAAGACTGAAGGTTCATCCACCTAATATATCTCCAGTGCAACGAATACCTTCTCACAGCTATTCCTAATATACAGTCCAATTAATTAAGCGCCATTCTTCGCCTATTAACATTATGGAATCTCATGAACCGCCCAATCAAAATCAACAGGGTAATAAATCCGCCAGCATAAATTAAAACGGTTCTATCGTCCGAAAACATTTTAAAACATCGTACAACTTGTGCTCTATTCTCCGGCTGGAGTTACTTAAGTGTTATTTTAGCATTTAAAATAAAATAAACAGCATAAAGTGCTCGAGATTCATGGAGTATTTTATTTAGAAGATTTATTTATCATAAATCGTTGGATTTTACTGATAAAATTCTCAATACCGAGCTACTGAACTCAATCACTCGACACTGCTCTCATTATGAGCCACTTAAGAGGGTCCTTCAAAATAAAGACATTCTTTAGAAAATAGACACAAATAATGAGAAATACGAGGCATAACTAAGGGCAATCATACTAAAGAGTATAAGAGAATATTGATGACAGTAAATTATTTACTTCACGTATTTAATGCTAAAAGTATCATTATTTCATGATAAAAAATAAGACAGTGCTAATAGCATCCACATACATACGTTGAAGCTGTTGGTATGTTCAAAGATATTGAAATTATTCTTGCTGGTAAAACTTCAGCACTCGCATATTTTACGCATTTTAAAAATATTACATAAATGGTTATCTATAACTTGTGCCTAAAAACAAATTAAAAACATAGGAAACAGTGTGGGTAAAAATTATCGTAACGGCATTCCCAGAGAGATTCACAGAAAGAAACGTTAGGGGAATAATATGAAATATATGGAGGTGATTTTCGAAATACTTAACGGAGGTTAAAATTGTACAAAAACATAAATAAGAAAGAGAGGTAAACTTAGGGAAAGGATAAAAGTAAAATGGGAGAAGAAAGGGCGAGGGAGGAATGAAGGCAAGAGATTGAGAGATGATGGTGAGGCAAAGTGTGGGAAACATAACTGCATGCCTTCATGCAACAGTTGATAACTGATACACTTTAGAAGTTAAGCTAATATGAAACTCGACTTCCGACATTCGCTCCACGTTGATTCGAAATCTTCTGACGACGATGATTTATCAAATTAAACAAGAATTAATTAAATCTCCAGACACAAAAAAAATGTACACAATGCCATATTTTTCGAAGGTTGAAAACCCAATGGGTGAGATATTAAAGAATTCTTTTACATGTTGATTGTACTGACACATTTGAGGATATTGAAAGAAAAATTCAACTCTACAGAGTGATTTCGTGATTGAGTTATATTGAATCGATAATGCGACAAAATACTCGTCAAAATACTTGCTTAGTTGACAGTAAAAATACATTATTTTATAAAGAGAAATATGCCTTACACAATATTCACATGTGGTTGAAGTAAAACAATTTCTATAATTATTTCACGCATCCATCTTATTGTTAGTGTCATAAATTACGCTACTCCGCAAATTAGTGCTTTTTACACATTTTTTGGATTCTTTTAGGCAATAGATATGCGAATCTCTTGGATTTTGGGATTGTGATGCCTATTAATAATAATATTGCAGCGGTAATAATAGGTTTTAATGAAAGAATTTACGACTAATTTCCACTTTAAAGAGTCTCTTCTTTCACCCTATCTGGCTTCAGCTGCGGGTAATTCCGACCTCTCTTCAAAGGGTTAAGTTACATTTCCTTCTCCTCTTCGTCCCCTCTTTCTGAGCATTCAGGAAATTTAGATCATTATTATTGGAGTTCCATACGCATACCTTATATACAGCTACTGTAATAATAAAATGCAGTTTTGGTTTTAAGTGGATGATCACAGTTTTGGATCACCTTGTAGGTAGGGTGATCCAAAACTGGTGGTAGGGTGATCCACCATTTTTATTTTATAATATGCCAGATAACAATATGGTTAATGTATATACACATTTATCAGAATAGATATATTATATCATTTTGTCACCCATTTCGGTAATTTTGGTTATTAAGCTATTCGTTCCATTGGTAATACAGCTAAAAAATCGCAGACAATGACAAGTCAAGTTGATATACATAGTGGGACCCGAATGCAATCAAACTTAAATATCCCTCTTTAGTATTGTATTTTGTAAATATTCTATTGTAATCTATTTCTACGGTCTTATTTTTGTGACAGTTACAAATTAACTGTAAAAAAGACTAAGGCGTGTAAACAAGTGTACAAAATGTATGATACAAACAAAACAAATCGTGATATTACATGTATCATTTTTGTAAACGCGTAGGAGTAACCAGTGCCGGCCCAAGGCATAGTCAACGTGGGAAAAAGTCGCAGGCCGGTCGTAGTCTTCGGCTTATTAATGAATGCGAAAAGAGGAGAGAAAGTATGAAAATCGAAAGTAATTCCACACTTCCTTTACATATTTCTATCCAAAATGACCTTCTTTAGCATGTGTATCGTAAAAGTGACTGACACTCGTAACTGATCTCAGCAAAAAGTACAATGAAGCCTACGGAAAAACAAATTCCTACATTAGCATTCTTGTCGCCAACCCGTTGAAAGAAACTAAGGATGAAATTGCACTACAATGGACGATTAAAATAGCACTCATTGTCAGATTCAATGAGTACCTACGTATGTATAATGTAAATAACCTCGATAAACACTTTTCCTCGTAAAACTCAAAGCTTGGAAATAACTTAAAGAGATTTAAAATGAGTCCCTGGTGAGAAAGAAACTACAATCTTAAGAGGATTGTTCTGCAACCCGGAGTATCCCTCAAAGAAACGCGTGATTTATAAATATCACAATCGATAGATAAATTGTTTGTTGGGGCGGACAAATATAATTTTGCGGACACATGTAATATAGCTTGAGCCAGCACTGGGAGTAACATGACAGTATTATAAGTCTATACATTAAAATGTAATTGAATCAAATATTTTAAAAAATTTAAATAAAAAAACAATTTACAATACGGTCTGTCATAAGGGTTGAAAAATGAAAATGCAAGAAGAGAGTAGAATGTATATAAAAGTCAATGTATGTATGTGGGTATGTGGGTGTTCCACATCTCCTCCTAAACCACTGGACCGATTTTGATAAAATTTGGAACGCATATTTTTTACTGGTAGACAACAAACAATGTAGGGTTCAATTAACCGAAACCCTATTTTTTCAGGGTTAAGGGTGTGATCCTTAGTAATATATAAAAAAGTAATGGTCTCTGTCTGTTGCTCCATCACGCACAAACTACTGGACCGATTGAGCTGAAATTTGGCATGTAGATAGAATAAATATCTGTTTGTATCATATGCTATATTAAAAAGCCCTAAGGGCCCCCAAAGGCCCCCGAAGGTCCCCCCTGGTGGTCCATGCTAAGCATTGTGTTCGGTGCAGTGGTTTCATTTTTTTGCTTTTTAAAAGTACATTCACTCAAGATATAGGGCTGGAATTTTTTTTATCGGATGGCTGAATAAATATAATTTCTAATTTCATCAATCGATTTTCTTCTACGCTCCGTATTTGTCTGAAATTCATGTTTTCAGTTGAAAAATCTCACATTTTCCCCTGAAATCAACAATAACATATTTCCTTGACAACCAGAGATTTCATTTTCATAGAATATTCACGCCTCTAGCATTTTAATATCACGCTTTCCTGCAGGCCCATGGTAGTACGTAGAAACAAAATCCGTATAAGAAGATCCCAGAGTCCTAAGGCCCCCATGATAGATTGCTTCGGGGGGTAATCGTTAAATTCAATGCATATCTAACAAGTATACTTACTCTTCAACGTCTACTCTCAAAGTAGCTCTCAAAGGGGCATATATATGGGAGAACACTTACGTAGTTAACGTTACACATAAAGGAATTAATAGACTACACACTTAAAAGAATATATACGGGCAGCGAATATCAACGGTAATAATGTCTCTGTTGCTACAACAAACACGGCGTTGTTTAATACTCAAATGTATTACACGTAGTGAAACCGTCTACCTCTCATTACGATCGCGAACTGTTTTTAGACCAATTCCCACATCAGTAACGTCACGAGTTATTTATACGTTTAAAAGTGTTAAGGTGCAGTTAACTTAGGTACATTCACTCAATCATCGAGTTGCCTATTCTAGACTCTCACTTGCCGCTGTGTTTCCGTTCCTTGGACTTAAAAATATATCCATCAACATGCTAAATAGAAAAAGAGTAACCTTTCGAAAAATCTTCTAAAGCAAAAGGAATGTCTTCTTTGCAAGAAAATGAGCCCTTGCAATAAAAACGACCAAAGTTAGACTTGAATGATCAAAGACATGCCCACCAGTGATCTCATGAGAATCTCCCCGTAGTTTTTCCCGGGTTACGCTAAGATCCGCACAAATTTCATCCTTACCCAACATACGGACGGGTAACCAGCTCTAAATCTGGTTCAAATACAGACCCATCTGTTTCGAACCTTCAATCTGCTTTAAGATGGCGAAAATTATAATGACGTCACTACATGCTTCTTACCCGAAAGAAGAACGGAAATTCTGCGCACTTAACGACATCCTTGCATTAAAATCGACAAGTGCACTCGAATCACCATATATTTTTTATTTAGCAACCGAAACCAATGATTATGGCTATGCCGAAGGCGCAGTCCGGGTGATGGAGGATCCATAGGTCTAATAAACATGGATTCTGCTGCCATTACTCCTCTTGACGTTGTCAGCCACTGAATAGTACCCTTCTGTCCAATCCTGATTAATATACTCAACACACATATCAGCGTTGAATAGTGCAACTGAATTAAGTCATGTAATGCAAATATATCTATGTACACAAGGGAAGCGATCAAGCTGTTAATCACTCAGAAGACGGCTCAAGAGAAACGTAGGGACGAGGTGACCATCTATCAACCTTTGCTATTTAAGTAGTAATGAGTCTGCAAGGCCGATTTTTGGGTTTCCCGTGCATGAAAGTGAACCAATAGTCACTCATCTCTCCGTGCACCTGGAAAACTGTCAGTGTGTCTACTACAACGAACACAACATACAAGATATGTTACGAACTCCTCAAATGGCCACGCATACTGTTTTTCTTCGGGCTTTGTGGTTTTATTATAAAAAATAAGTTAAATGTTTTTCACACCCGTTGAATTTCAACGGGTATCTTCCGCTCGTCTTCATATATATAAAAGTCAATGTATGTATTTATTTATGTATGTGGGTATATTCCACATCTCTTCCCAAACCACTGGCCCGATTTTGATGACATTTGGAATACAGGTTCAATACTGGTAGACAACAAACCCTGTAGGGTTCAATTAACCAAAACCCCTTTTTTGCAGGGTTAGGGGTGTGATACTCACTAATATATAAAAATGTAATGGCGTCTGTCTGTCTCTTGCTCCATCACGCAAAGACTGCTGGAAAGATTGAGCTGAAATTTGGCATGTAGATAGAAGAAATATCTGGTTGTATCATATGTTATATTAAAAAGCCCTAAGGGGCCTCCAAAGGCCCCCGAAGGTCCCCCCTTGACATCCGTGCATGAAAATCGGCAAGTGCACTAACAATCACCATAGTTTTTATTAGCAACCGAAACCAATGATTATGGCTACCCTTTATGCCGCAGGCGCAGTGCGGGTGACGAAGAATTCATAGGTCAAATAAACGTGGCTGCTCCTGCAAATGCTCCTTTTGACGTTGTCAACCGCTGGATTGTACCCTACTCTCCAATCCTGATTAAGATACTCAACCGACATATCAACGTTGAATAACGCAACTGAATTACGTCATTTAATGCAAATATATGTATGTGCACAAGGGAAGCGATTAAGCTGTTAATCACTCAGAAGACTGGTCAAGAAAACCGTAAGGACGAGGTGACCATCCATCAACCTTTGCTATTGAAGTAGAAATGATGAAATTCGCGGAATTTTGGGTTTTCCATGCATGAAAGTCAACCAATAGTCACTCATTTCTCCGTGCACCTGGAAAACGGTCAGCGTGTTTACTACAACGAACACAACATACAAGATAGGTTACGAACTCCTCAAATGACCGCGCTGACAGTATTCTTCAGGCTTTCTAGTTTTCTTATAAAATAAGTTAAATTTTTTTAACACCCGTTGAATTTCAACGGGTACCTCCCGCTATTGAACATATATAGTGTGCTTCGCTGTATTTCGACAGAAAGGAAAAGAGTCGAAAAACGAATGAGATATACGTTGGTAGAGTGAACGGTGTCAGAGGTAGAGATAGACCGCGAAAATCATGGGTGAAAGAGATTAAAGAAAAGAAGAGCGTGTATAGAGCAATGTATGAGTGTAAGAGAAGCGACAGTGGTAAGCGCAAAAATATTATTAAATGGGAGCCCGTTTTTTAGGGCTGAAGGCAATAGCTAAATTCTTTGGCTTTTCCTACCCCGAAAGGGAATGGCTTGATGGGTATGCATGTGTGTATGTAACAAGAGGGAAAGCCGGAGAAGGACGAATGTGAAACGGGAGAGGAGAGGAAACGAGAGAGATAGAAAGGAGGACGTAAGTCATCGCGGAAAGAAAGAGGACGCTTAAGGGAGACACACAAGACTCGCCTCTGGGCAAGGGGGGTGGGAACAGCCCAGACCTCCGAGGGAGAGAGCGGTCGCAATAAGCGGACGACGACGCCGAGGTGCGGTGGCCGAGCCCGTGGTCATCGCGAGCAATGGAGCAGTTAGCGGGGGGGAGGGGAAGAAAGGAAGGCTTTAGTGGAAGAGAGAGGAGAGAGATGAAGACGAAGAAGAACACCTGAGAATCCATCGAGCCGCGCCCTCCCTCTCATTCTGAGCACACAGGAGATCAACATCGTTTCTCTCTCGTGAACCCGGAGCGGCGGTGGTGGACGAGAACGCGGGGAGGAAGCAGTAAAACTCGCCGGCCACTGCTGCGCCGATTCGCGCTCAAACCGAAACAGATGTCGGCGAAAACACACAACGGTAGCCGCGGAGATAAAAGTTTTCAAAAACTCTGCGGTTCCGAGAACGGAATAATTTTCATCTCACGACTCGGTTTTACGCTATCAAGTACGGTAGCCTCTCCATATTTATATACTATCTTAGAGGTGAAGTAGTTCATCGGAACGCGTCCGTGAAATGAATACATTATGCTCAATTTTTGTCTCGCGGACACTTCCAGTGGTGCGTGAGGTCTGCCCTGAGATAATGTTAAGCCCTTGCTGAGGGTATCGCATTTCACAGAGGGCGAAAGGGTCTTGAGTTCACGTGACGACCGCGCCCGTTGAACTCATGTCCTCAACTCGAGCCCTTTCTTTCCCGTCGTCAAAAGCTTAAAATATATTTTCCGATGGGAGCACTAAATTCACTACAATATCCACGACTTTCCACCTTAGGCCATTAAGACTACCATTAAGTTTGTCGATAGGTAGTGAAACTAATTATTTGATTTGTTGCCTAATTCTCATTTCCTAATCTGCTAAGTAGTAGGTACAAATTGCGCATCACGCATGCCTCCAATTCATACATTATCACACCTTAGGCTTTACTCCACACGTAACATTAATACAACGCCAAATGTTAATTTAGTGTAAATGTCATCCCTTTCTCAATGAATATTACAGCTACAATTCCTTCCATCACCTTTCCTACCATATTCTTGAAACCCAGGAATATAATAGACTTTAGTACCTCTGGGAACTTTATTTTTTAAATACATTGAAATACATGTATTTATTAACATTCATAGTACCTATAACTTTGGTAGCATATTGTGTACTGCATATTTGTGAAATATCACCTCCATTGAAAGGTATTTGCAGGTTTTTTCTTGTTTTAGTAGTCGAAGTTTCGCGAACTTTTGTAGGATAAATTGTAATACATATTTCGTGAAAACTTACCCCTTGCTACACACCCTTGAAAAGGCCTGCACGGTAGTAGGTAGATGTAGAGGTCATAACGATCCGTCCAAATCGAACTCTGGAGGCAAAACCTATCATGATTCTTTATCGGTGAAGATTTATCGCTCTATATTTACGATCAAAATTTACTAAATGATCCTTTTGAGCGGTCTTCGGATTCAACGCAGAGTACACTATTCGTCGCTCTAAACCGTTAGAACCAAATGTGTTTATAACCCTCGTCTTAGAAAGCATTGGACCATGCTATGGATCATGAGTTCCCATAAATAAACAGTAAATAATAAAGAAATGCTAGCGGACAGGACTGCATAAGACTGAGTCATGATGAAAAGTAAACATTGCCTTTTCACATAAAAGTTATAGCACAGCCTTATTCATCGCGAGATGAACACCTTGCTTCAGATTAGTCATGCATTGTCACATCTTGAAATTGAATCTGCACATAGCTTTATACTACCTACATCAAATGTAAATTTATTGAACAATATCATCCCTTTCTCAGAATTTATTACTGTCATAATCTCCTTTCCCAAAATATAAAATCATTGCGCTTACATATTCACACGGCCAATGTAAATACTCATAAGCTTTGCAAAATCTTTAGCTAACGATGATAAAACGATAATTTTCCCATTGATACAGGAAATTGAGTTCAACGTTGAATTGGCTCAATATTTTCGAATCACTCAATCAAAAAACAATTAATCAAAATTAATATTTTTAAAGTTTACGGGTAAAAAGGGTAAAACTTACCATGAGAGAATTCTATTCAATATGAGAGTAAATAGTAGCTATGTGGAAGTAGCAATTAAGTAGAAGCATTATTTCAAAAATTAGAAAAAATTCGAATATTCCATAAGGGATTAGCCCCATGGAAAATAATTAATCTTTGAAAAGCATTGGGTTAGCACACTTTTAACATTTTTCTTTTATTTTGGAATGTAGGTCAAGCGATAGAATGATCTTCATACTACCACACAAGCGAGACAATTTACGCCAGAGTCAATTCTTTTTATCTGGCCCAGATTAATGTATCTTCTGCACGCAAGTATGTATCTCATAAAACTCATTGTCATATTGAATGTTACGATGTACGGATTACAGTTATCCCAAACATCAGGGTACATGTTGCATAAAAAGGTTTCAACCTGGCTTCAGATCCAATCGCACGAATCTGAATGGAGATATGATTACAAAAATTGACATTTGCTAATAAGACCTATCAGTATTCAATTATGATACTCTGAAATGCATTCGTTTATTTTAATCAGACTCTCTTCTTTTTGGCGCAATGGTAAATGCTTTCAGAGAATTTACCAAGTTTCATTGCAATGCGGAGAATACATCAACTCCGTAGCTATGCAATTTAGGTGAGTTATAAAATGACACAAAAAAATAAAATCAACTGACATAATATTACTCGCCCTAAGAGTCAGAAAGGTCTACGGTAACGAAAGGAATAAGAAAATACCTGACTTTCTTCGCGAAATTTCGCACCTTACGAGTATTCACTTTCCACATATTGGCAAGCGCGTCGACATTTTTGACACTTTCCCAGTTATGCCCATAGCATTCATAAATTTGTTTCACACATTCGAGTCTGTCTCTAAAAAATGTTCCTTTTTTTCTCTGTTCTTAGACCTTGCCGGTTTTTCCGCTGTTTTTACAGCTAACGTTATCTCTTCCTTATTTCCCTTCCTTTTAAATCTCTAAGCCATCTTCTTGTCTCTCCTCACCGTTTCCCATATCGGCCCTGTTCATCCACGTTGCTTTTCAAGCCCTTAGCTCCCTCACCCATTCGCTCGTGGGCCATCACCTTAATTCTGCACTATTGGCTGTCTTTTTCGTCACTCCGCCTATTCCTTCAGCTAACTTAACTATGTTTAACGCCCGCGCATCCAAGAAGAGGAAAAAATTGGAGCCTGTAAGTAAACTATCGGTTTTGAATTTTCCTCACGCGCGATCAACTTCCATCACTTTATCAACTAGGGTTAGATTTAATTTAAAAAATAAACCAATGCGACCACTTTCTCTTCTCTTCTTAGATAAGGAAGATACATTAGGTAAATATTCTGTTGCTTGTTCATCGGTACGACACAGAGAGTTATGCAGATGAAAATCTAGCATGACGAATTATAGGCATCGCCTTAGCAATGGCTTAGTGCTTTAAAGGCAAACTGAGTCCCGTAAAGTTCTAAGTTAGTATATACATCTCCAATAAATGTGTTATTACTTTCCATCTGCAATCTTCAGGAGTGAGTCTTGATAATAAACGTGAGAGGATGAGTTCAATTAGGTCTTTCATGAGTGGAAATATTGCTATTTCGATGTGCTTCAGCCATTCCACATTCACCAATCATTGGTAGGTATCTACATTAAGTTTCAAGTTTATATCTATAAAAAAGGCAATTTTTGACTCAACGGCTTTTTTCTATTTCCGACCACTGTATTTTTCCTGTGAATAATGTCCAAAGAAAGGTACTTAAATAAAACTGCAGTAATTGTACTGTCCACTTAAATTTTAATGTAAATACTACACTACACGTGTTTCGACGTTTCTTAGGGCGTCATCATCAGGTTAGGACCTGATGATGACGCCCTAAGAAACGTCTAAAGACGTGTAGTGTAGTATTTATATTAATATTTAAGTGGACAGTACAATTACTGCAGTTTTATTTAAGTACTAAAATGCTGTTCCACCATATATCGCCAGAGACTCGAATTTACAAAGAAAGGTAGTTTTTCTGTGATGAGAAAATTTGAGAGAAATAAACAATGATTTATTTGCAATTTACTTTTAAACTTCAAGAACAACTGTATCACGTGTAAAGAAAATCGCTCCATTCATTCCTAAGGAAAGTAGCCGCCAAGTGATGAGCCCCGATTTTATTTTCATCTTTCTTAATTCAAAATGAGTCAGTAAACTGTACTTGAAAGCGATATGGCTAAACTTAGATAAAGCACGGTATTTCTCTGTTGGTCAGCGTCACTTTAGGTACATCTAGAGTACAAAAATTCCATAAAAGTTGGAATAAAATTAACGGACGATACAGCTATGAGTTGCCTATGTATATTAATGAGACCGAAATATTAGGTTGATAGATCTCTGACATATTGCCACCTTCAACCTAAAAACCTAGCGGATGACCATTTCTACCATTACTGCCCCTTTACAAATAATAAACCAATTAGTTTTGGGGAGTAGTTTTTTAGGAGTAAATTCAAGGAAGTCGCATTAGTGTTCAATTGCTAGCAGTGGACAGTCAGATTTGTCCTCAAATGAATAGTAACTAACACTGCATGTGTATAATCATTTTTTAAAATTAAATTGATGATATGTGAGAAATTTTACTGATAACAAACTAAAAATTGCTGGATCTAAGAAACTGATAGTTTTACGTGATTATTATATTTTGATGATAAGATGATAACTTATTATTTGTGATTCAACTAAAAGAAAAGTCTTCTCAAGAAAATATTTTTAAGAAACCTAATGGGATTTCATTGCCGATTCCTGCAAGGTAATATGCTATCAACCCTACCTCCTTATTCAGATACTTATCTTATTATGCGACATTAATTTACCAATGTCTGACTCAGTGTATTCCCTTTATGATTCGGTTATATTATTGCTGGTACACTACCATTAATGAAGTCAAAATATCAAGACTTGCGACATTGTGGACCAAGTTAGACGGTACAATGCCTCACGGAATGACAAGTCAGAATTCACAACAACTCTATTTCGGGCCTACGCCCACACTTGAAGGAAAGTTCTCAAAATATCGAATCATGGAGTATGAGAGGAATCAAGAGTAGATTGGGAACTCCAGAAACACAGAACATACGAAGTGATATTTCTCTTCTTACGTAGTTGGAAGTATTCGTATTGTATAGCCTAGAATGTGTTGATTCTGAATGCGCAAATCCCAAGGAAGATTTAACTGCGTCAAGTAACTAACGCCTACCCAAGTACCCCCTCAATCGGTAGTTCTACAAGTCTTTCCACGCCATGAAATCCATATTTTTTTGTTCTTCGATGAAAGCCGCAATAGGCCGTAAAGATGTTCATCCCCGCAAGAGTTTAAAGGCTAAAGATCCGGGATTAATCATCACCTTTCGCATTACACTTCGCTATTGGCACGTACCCTTCGTAATTTCACGAAGTAACTACAGTAGAATTAAAGTCTTTGCCAAAGGAGCCGTCTCAAGAAGCTTTTATAAGATGAGCAGCTATATATCAATGGTTCTAATTGACCATCCGCGTACAACCAGTGATTAGATAAAAAATTAAGAAATGCATCCAGCAACACCATCAACGTCCATTTAGAGGCATCTTTCCAACTCTTTACCACTTAATAAGCAATAATTATCATGTGATATAATAATTCAATCGATCATGAAAAAAGCTATCTCACAAAAAACCCATTATATTTGCAGTTGTTCATCACAAAATCACGTCCGCGCAAAAACCAATGTATTCCATCCGACTGAGAATCTAAATAAAATAATATTCGAAAGATATAAAACTAAGAAAAGAAAGCGCCCGGCGATAACGGATGAAAATAAAAACGGAATGTATCGAGAAGGTGACAAATTTATACAAACATTTATAAATATCGATTTTGATGAAATGCAGAAATCTGGTTTGTTAAGCCGAATGCCACCGTCAAAATGTGAAATGGTCGAAGCATATAAGACCTCGATCTATTTTTCGAAGCTTTCAGCACTTAAATAGCAGTGTACCTTCAAAAGCGAGGTGTGGTTGCCAGTGATGAAGTCTAAATCATCATACGAAGTCAAAAGCCCACTGAAAACTCATAGTTTATGACACTATTTCATGAATCAAATTGGGTTTTTTTGTAGATTTGGTCAATAAAACATAAAAAAACTTCTGCCAACGTTTCAACCTTTAATTAGATCATCATCAGGGCTTCAGCTTATAATGGTTTCCTGGTAAATTATCTGATTAATACTTCATGGTCAAGAACAACCTCAAAAACAACTATTTCATGAGGAAATTGAATGTAAATATCATAAATGAAGGGCCACTAGTGCCATAATAAACGAGTAAAATGTTATCTCAGCAGCCTCATATCATAAAATGCGTTTCGAAACAAATTTCGAATAATCTACTTGATTTCACAAAATATACCTTCCAAGGCATGCCATGCAAAAATAATTATTTGGAGAGACCCCCAGAAATAATAATTCAGTTGTCAACTGAAGTATTAGACTGAATTGGAGATGTTACCATGGATTGGAAAATTGATTTGCTAATACGTGATAAAATAATGTGTAAAACACAATGAAGTACAGCATAGTTCCTCTTATCAGCCAAACAATTATCAACTCAAGCAAAGCAGTTAACAATCTGAACGGAAAAATGGCAATCAGGAAACATTATTAAGTCTCAATTAGGTCATTTACCACAATGGAGTCAGGTAATGACAGTTTCGATGTTAAAACATCATCATCAGACTTCAAATACCTTATTTGATGCATCTTTTGAACTCTGATAATGGTGCTTAAAAATCTTAACCGGTCAGTTGTAATAAAAGCAGTGTGGAAGATTACCATTCTTTAACTATGTCACAATTCCAAAAAAGTAATTTTGCCTACCATCACATTAAAATGGAGTCAAGTCCTCGCCATCGATCAACCTCGGGCATCCCTAGAACCAAGGATAGCAGGGAGAAAAAAAGATCAGTAAAAAAAAGATTACAACATCCGATATTTATACAAACGTGCCATCATCACCCCCTTATGCTCATGAAAAACATTAATGGCCGGAAAATTCGGACAGAAAAAAACAGCCAAGCTTTGATACGTGAAAGATGGGTGCAATTTCATGATGGTGGCGTAAAAAAATCGATGAGTCGAAGGGTACACCATGTGCCGACCGCGGTGAAAGGGAGGCGTTGAGGAGACGCTCAGTCGAAGGAGTCAGCATTGATAGCGGCCCAAAGAGAGGTCATGGGATGGGGGGATGAATGTTTTTTTCCTATACGGAGGAAGGAGAAGGACGATTTAGGGAGAGCTTTTGGGGACCGCGTTACCAGAATGGGATGGGGGCTGAGCGCTGCAGCAGAAGAGGGCACGCGCGAGAGTTTCGGGCACAGGGCATCGCATTGTGGCGCCCTTAAGGAGAAGAAGAAAAGCAATCTGTGATGAGCGGCAGTGGAAGTTTGTCCGTCCGTCTTCTTTGATTGCATCAACGAAGGTTTCTGTTTGCCGAATGAAACGGTTCACGGGCGAGTGTTTGGTGGTGATGATCGTCGCGATGGAATCTGTTTTCGGGATTGATTTATTCCTACTCTCTTTCATTTCAAATCACCTCGCGATTGCGTTCGGGCCATTCCTATCGCTTGATGATAAAAGGATGCGACGCTGATCTGTCTCAGTTATGATAGCTCGAGACAGTACGTATCAAAAGGATAAGCTCGTAATCGCGAGCGGCAAAAGGTAACTCTTACGGTAACTGGGCAGAGTTTCTGGGAAGTTTTGGTAGGCGTCATAACTTCGTGGATTCGGGACATCTCAAAATCCTCACAAATTGTTACGTTTTAATACTTTGAAGCTCAAGAAGTTACGTTTTAATACTTGAAGAATTTAGCTAGGGCAGTATGATTGCACAAAAAATGTCCAAGTCCGAGCTACATTCGGTCTCTAAATTTTGAGCCTATACATATTTACGAGCACATTTTCTCGTTTATTGGCTACAAAGGCTGGTGCATATGCCATCTATTTTTATCTTAGTTTCATATTTGGGATGGTACTACCACCTCAAGTATAATATAAGGGCCTATTGATGATTAGCGCGAAATATTTTCGTAGAGTCCAAAAACTCCAGGATGTCTAGCCCCAAAAGGTTGTAAAATCCTCGGGAGCCAACCTCCATCCTTACCAACGCAAGCGCCTTTCTATAGATGTAAGTACAGGCAGGTAAGTGTCTGTCATATTATAACACATTTCATTTGTTTCCAGATATTTTTGAGTCCACCATATATGAGTACGGCGTATATTAGAGTCATTATATTGAATGAATCCACGGTTCACACCGCGATGAACTAAAACTGACACAAAAAAAGGAAAGAAGGGAAGTACTCAACTGGCACTTTTGTATTCATTGCACTACTACCCGTGTACCTATGTGGAAGTAATTAAGGGCTTACTTGGCGGAAAATAATTTCTTAATCAATAAAAAAATTATATTTTCTTTGGAACGAGATTCAGGCTCTTTATTAAAATTAAAAACTCACTCCTACAAATCGCAAGTGGTCATGCAATAAAAGTACTTTTTTTGCCCTCGTACGATTCTGGTAGTCCATATGCCCCTGCGATCCCGATAAGCCATTGGCTTGTCTTCAGGTTTCTCAGGGGTCATACAAACACATCACAGGTTTAGATAACGCACTAGAATAATGAAATAATACCAAACAAAAAAATAACTCATTTAAAACAATAATCACAAATTTAATTGGATCATAAATCCATCATATCAACCATTAGTTTAATTTCTATACAATATAAGATGACTTAAGAATGAAGCATGACAATTCATTAGGCAGAGGTTCATTATTCGGAGTAAATGAATGATCTCTTCAAACGCAAGAGTAAAACTAAATTTTTTGAAAGAATAACCGAAATAATCAATGTCATAATAAGAAAAGCAATGCAGCTGGACAAATTACCTACCCATCCTTTGTATTAAACAGTGCCAAAAATCATTCAAAAACATTACCCATTCCCCGTAGTGGATGATGCTGGAAATCAGCAGCGTCTCGCGATGGAAAAGGGTCAAGACCGTTTAGCAGCCCTTTCAAAATTATAAACAACCTCATCATAGTTGTAAAAACTCTTTCATTACACACTCTTGACTTTTATGGTTAAGGCATTTTCGATTTATTTAGGTTTAAAATTAATTTCCACAAGGCTAAGCCACAAATTATAACGTCGCGCGCCAGCGCAGAGATGAGCCGATGCATGCCTTGGAAAAATAACGAGCGTTTGATTTATTTTTACAATAATAAACTCCCACGTCCCACTCAAGACGGTCACCCATTAGCGAACTAATTAAGAACCTAAAGCAACGCCGCATGATTAAAGATTCCGCTCCCTGAATTTTGACAGCTCCTCATTTACACGTGAAGCGCGGCTGGAATCTAAGGTGTGCCTTTTGGCCCCAACCCTACCACTAATTGAGCCATCGCAGACAATTAGACGGCTCTTTTAAGGGCTTAACAAGCGCAGAGGAGGAGGGAGAGAAGAGTAGTAGAGAGGTAGGCGGAGGTTGGGATGCGCGCTGTGACCTTCGATCCCGCCACTTAGAATAATCGGTTATCCGAAATAATCGGTTATTCTTGCTCCTCTCTCTCTCTCTCTCAGCGAGCGTAATGAATGTTCAGTCCTCCCATTTTGATGCAGAACCACCCCCTTCTGAACGATGGGATGGACAAAACTTCCTCGGGAGCTTTCCAAATAAACTTTTTTAAATCTCAACGAGACCTTATTTTTTCATTCAAAAAGTGCTTCCGGTCTGTGATCGACCAAATGATTGACCCGGCATCCCATCCAATGCATGAAAATGGTCGTTTCATCCGCGCAGCTTTCTCCACTGCTCTTTCGAAGTCCGCCCTCTCATTTATTTTAACAGCTAGTTATTCAAGCCCATCGCTAATTCCAATAGCATACTAATAACGACACTTTAAGTTACACATTTATAAAAGAAAAACCTCCGTATTCCATCCTAAAAATGTAGGTATTAGAGGTGAAAATGTGTTATCTTTTTTTATTCCTTTCTCAAGAAGTCAAGATTATATTTTCACAAGCCTCTTGTGCCCGCAATGTTAATTCTATACTACCAATGCGTGTAATCCATTATCCATAGTAGATACCCCACCACATATAAGGATTTTTATCCTTTCTGTCTTTTCCTGCATAATGCTACGGCTGGTAGCATATAACTAGGATATAACTTAAGCCCATACTTATCTTCAGATTATGACTTCACGCTCAATATGGCATGACCGAAATAGGTGCTGCACTAAACTATACCTAATTATATACTTTCATCACCTCAAAATGTGACCACATGACATGCTCTTGATATATATTGCGATAGATAACTATCCTCAATGTTAGTCAATTCTAACAATTATTTCCTAAGAGCAGTGATGCAGAACGTTCCGTATATTGATAATTTACGTAAGTGCAATGGATTGTCAAATTCATTGCACACTTGCCTACAAACCCTTTTACTGAATGCGACATATTTTACATAAGCATCACATACAATAAAAGCACTGATGCTGTATAAATAATACCAAAACAATATAAAAGACATGTAATGGAAAATATGGTTTCATTTACACATTAATTTACTACTTTCACCATATGGAAACTACCTTTTCAAAGAAGAAGGTAGCCATGTAAGGCTTTGGCGAGAATACTTCCCTTTTTCCATTCACTTCGAACTACCTTCTGATTCACACTATGAAACTAAACGCGCCAGAGTGAGCTGGTGTCACGTGCATGTAAGAACATGTTTTTATAGGTATAACATCAACACATTCATCGCGTTATATCCCTCCATGAACTCACTCGCGCCCTCCTTCATAGTCGTCGTTTCATCACGATTGTGCCAACTTTACTTCCATTTCGAAAACTTTTACTTTCGAATCTATCTTCCCACTCGCTCAGATGGCGCTTCCGTCATCCTACGCTCCATCTGCAGGGGAAACCGACCCGATGGGCCAATCAATTCACACTAAGGACGCACATGTGTCGTAAGATAAAAGAAAAGGACTTTCAAAATGGTGGATTCCAACAGCAGAGAGCGAAGTTACAATGAGTGCTAGACAGTAGACACGAGGTAATGCAGTCATTACAAAGAGCAATTTTTTCTATCAATAAAAATAATTGTTGGATAAAAGCAATGAATAATTACGTACATTAAAGCATTACAATAATAAGCACCGGTTGGAATATCTCTAGATGGTTTCAATCTTCCAAGCATCCCTTAATTTTTTGTAATATCCATTCACGGAAATGCCCTCAGAATATCTCCCAACAAAAGGACAAAATTGTATTGGAGAAAATGTATTTTTCTCTACGGAGATAATGCAGCACGTTTTATTGAGCTGGGTGCCCGTATGAGGGCCGAATCAGAGGCTGCAAGACGCCTACTTCAAAGAGAATTTCATCTTCACGAACCCACCTCAAGAGAATTTTATCCTAACTTGATTTTTCAATGCTTATTTTCGGGGAAAAGCGTGGGTGTGGCACAAACTCAGATCCAGTAGTTCACAGGTTTTGATACGGCGTCACGGAAAAGAATTGCGAAGAAGTTACTGTATTCTTAGGCTGCTCTCTTTCTGACGTTTTAAGGAAAAATCTAGAAAGTCGTTCCTATGAGCAATCGCTTCTACGCGCTAAACACGACTCTAGCGATCAATTGCATAAACCCGCCCACCCCTTTCTGAAACTTTTACATCCCAGCATCGCCACTCCTCATTAATGACGTCACGCAGAACGATTTTGATTTCGGAAACAGCACTCTCCTGGGGGTAATAAATTTAATAACATCATTATGTTTCGCTTACTTGGATATTGGGCTCCACCTCAAAAACGTCACGATGTGAATCATCTTGGACACTGAGAGTAAAGCCTACAGTTAGTAAATCACAAATATTTTCAACTTTTTTTTCACCCTCAGTGAAGGTTTATCAACGAGAAGGGTACTTTCTTGCAAAGATAAATAAAAACTTAAAAACTACAAACTGAACAAAAATAATGAAAACACCTTAGATGCACACACACTTCGCAACTCAATGAATGTTAAAATTCGGATTTAAAGTGCTAGCTCAAAATAAATACCTACGCGGTCACCGAGGAACCGAGATACAATCACTTCATCCGTAGATATACTTTGCACACGTTTTTCCTGATTCAGAACACTCTATGAATTGGCCAATCACACAAACATTGAATGGTAAGATGGAAGAGCGGCATCCGAAGGAAAATATCATTTCTGGCCAAAAGGTATGCTTGCCACGTGAGAGTAACTTTTACCGAATAATATACCAATTGGCGAGTTGAATACGCACTCAGATGGCCGATTCCTAACTTTTCCAGGAACTCCTAGTAATTGGATGATTACCTAGCTTGAATATTGCTGTAGGACCCTCTAAAGAAACCTCCCGGATCAAAGGCCAACGCATTAATTATTGCATGGCAAAATTGACCAGCAACGGCGGGTAAAGTTATAACCAAAGGAAGGATGTTATGTACGTGAAAAGTTGTGTTTTTTTCTGTCATTAGAAACAATTATGTATGATTTAATAACTAATATAACAGTCATAGTCATTACCCACCTCATAAAATCTAAGAATTAAAGCATCAAAGTGCACGTTACAAATTCTGTTTCAATACTAGCAAGAACCTGAAATATAGGCTGCAGTGAAACTCGTAAATGCTGGTGATTTAACTCACGAAACTGAAATCAGGGCACAAAAAACATTCATTAAGCGGAAACATACAATCCCACTGGAATCAATCTGTCAATATCAAGGAGACTCTCTTTCCTTTTAGGTGTAATATGAAAAAAAAATGCCGGTATCGCTCCCAATACGATTTATGAATATATTTTGTTGTCATCGCTACCGGTCGTACAGGCAAATGCATACACCAGAAGAATGAACGCTTGCGCCACAATGTACCTACTTATATTAGATTCTTCTGCGCCCAACAGTATATAGATTCAGTCTTATTCGTAACTAAACTGCAAAGGCTAAGAGCATTTTTTAAAGTTTACGGAGAAATTTCACGATCGATAGCTGAAAACATTATTACGGTCCCTACTCGTTAATTTCAGAAAACCTAATACCCCTGAGAAAAATAGATACAATAGTCCAAACAATGACTAAAACTCGCATTAAACGGATTCTCAAATGGTATAACCTTTTCAAATGCAAAGAACAGAATATTCAAATAGTAATTTACCATCAAAATAACCTGTAATGTGGTAAGATGAAGAATAATGAATAGTGTTGAAGAATAAAGAATAGTTGAGGCAGAAAGAAGGAAGATGTAAGTTATGATAAGAGGTAAGCAACTGATAATGCCTCGAAGCAAGAGAAAAAGGCTCTTGAGAAAGAAATAAGAGATCGAGAACTAAATTGATAATTCTTTTGGATCGTCCACCAAGGTGCAATATACTCGCATTCCCTTTAGATCAGGGGTTCTCAACGAATGGGGCATTCCCTCTATTGGTAGAATTTAGGAGGGTCTAGGGGGATTCGGGACTACTATTCAGCAAAATATAATGTCCTGCATATAATGTACAATCTGTAAAATTGTAGTTTTGGCGTTTGTTTGCTTGAAGTTCGATTGAATGTCACATATTAAAATCGATCTTTAAACATGCGCATTACTTTCATTTTCGGAATTAAATTCTTCCTTTATTCTTCCCTCTTTATGGTGGAGGCAGATTTCCAGTTGTTCCTTAGTTACTCCACCTTTCATAATTGTTCGACGATTAGGTTATCACACCATTTTTTGGTCTTCCTAAACTTCTTTTTTCCCACCGATAACTTATCACGCGCAACTTTTACTGCCCTTTCTTCGCCCATTCGATTTATGAAAACATTTCATCCAAGCTTTCTTTTTAAGGTTTTCTCTTGAATGTTTTCTGCGTTGCAATTTTTTTCTAATCGTTTCGTCTGGAATTAAAATATTATTTAATAATTAATATTGGAAATGGGGGCTATATATGAACAAACGGTGATTACCAGGTATATGACATCATCTGAATCCTTTATATTTACTCCTTTCACTTAATAGTGTTATTTGTAATTTGTAATTTGTTTAGTAATTTGGTGTTATTTCTTTCGTAATAAGTGCACTGCAGTGAATTTACTAAGGTTAAGTTCGATCCTACACGAGACACCACGAGTAAAAGTTTTTAAGGTCCGAAGAAGGAACTTCTAATTAACCATTTTAACAGTTTCTTGGCAGATGAGCATCGCCTCCAGACAATATGATTTGCCATTTACTATAAATTGAATGTCGTATAAATAAATGAGGAGTGAGTATATTACTACTATTCGCTTGATAAATAAAGGTGGCTGGAGCGGTAATCGTTGGTCATTAAGAGCACATTTTAATAGGTATCTTTCAAGTAAGTCGAAAAATAATTTTTGGACCACATTTCACAAAAGTACATATTTTTATACGGTGTATATCACCATACAAGCAGTAAAGTAAATGATGTAATAATTCTATTTTTTAAATTTCACCTTAATTAAAGCATTGTTATGACTTGGGTTTTCGGCGCGGAATTTGATATCTAATTCATGTATTTTACACGGCATGATACATCGATATTTGTTAGCAAACATTATAATAATACGAAACATAATTTCGCGTTCAGGAGAAAATTTGTACATATGTAATCGAACTAATTCGAAATAATGTCATGTGTCATGTTACGTGTAAGACTACGTGTTAAAATAACATTGAATTGCCAAGAAAAAAAACGGTTAAATTCAATTTTTTCACTTTCATCCATAGACATTAATAATAAGAACACGTACGCAAAGTTTCACGAAAATTTGTACATAAAGAAGAATCTCTCTGACCACCTTAATGCAGCGCCGTAAATGTTTCATACGAAACGTACGAGTTTCGAGACGTAAGAGAAAGTGAAATGATAGCGATGCGTGGCCGAAGAAGGGAGAGAGATGATTCAGAATGACGAGCGACCAGGGCGGAGGCTGGGAAACGAGATGGGCAGAAGTTTGTTGTTACCGCAGGAAGATAGTCGTTTCCCAGAAGGTAAGGGTCCAGAAATCCCGGAGGGACTCACGGGCGTGGCAAGCCAAGAAGCGAACTCCCTCTCACGGTACCGCGTGACGTCACTTATGGTCAGCTCAATTCCCAACTCCATTTTATGCTCCTTCTTGCCCCTCCAGTCTGTTAACCTATTCCCTACCTTCCCCCATACCCGTCCGTTCTTCTTCCCCTTTCCTTCCAGCAACACAACAACCACCCAGCCGAAGGCCGTCTGCGGGCGACCTCCTCTCCCCCATCAACAATCGTCCGTCATCTCTCCCGCCCTCTTCTCCCATGCTCTTTGCATCTCTCTTTCCTTTCCTAAACTCAACCCGGATTTGGCCGACAATCTGTTAACTTTCCGCGTCGTTTCGTCGGATGCTCTAGGAGGCCCGGCCGCGGAATTCGCTCCATCCCGTCAAAGAATTCGTAACAAACCGTGTGACGGAAAGAGTAAGGCCGCCGGTAGCGGGGAACTAGCGTATCCGGAGGGTGAATTGAAGCTGCTCCGGGTCAGAAACAGACTTCCTCGGTTTGTGTGGAACGAAAAGTCCTTCTGGAGTGTGGGGTGTGGGATGGGAGGGTTGGGCAGGGCTGTGGCATGAATTTATTTCGGAACGAAATCAGAGCCATATGGTGTACCATGTTCCAGCCGTCAGCCAATATACCATACTTGGAGATCCCCTTACGCTTTGCACAAACCATTAACAAGTAGAACGTAAATTATGATAGGAGGAAATGAAATGATGGTTCTCACCACATCAAACTGCTAACGTTCGTAAACATTCAAGGTATTAAGGCACTTAAATCTTGAGTAAAGAAGGAACAAAGTCCGACGAAGGATGGGTAATAGCAACCCTCAGGTCGTACAAGATTCCTAGCAAGCACAAAAAAAATAATCTTTACTGGCAAGTAAATACGTCATTTACTCGTTCCCTGGTTCAAAAAGGCAAAATTATTTAAATAGTGAATACAAAATCTGTTCCTAACAAAAGAGCTATTTTTATGTAAATTTAACCTATGTAAAATAACTTGTATTTTCCGAAAAATTGCCTGAGAAGTAATTCGGCAAAGTAATAATATTTTGATATCATTGGAAATATGAGTTTTTTTTCTTTGAAATGTGGTAAAATTCATCAAATTCTAGGTGAATTGATTTTTCCCTCCAACTACCTTAAGCCAATTTTACGTGTCCAACGGAGGATGGGGTCATTTTCTTACATTGATAACGAGTACGTCGTCGGTTCTCTCCTCTTCTTCAACAACTCCCAATAAGAAAATTCTCTTCCATCTCTCCCACACTCACATTTGTGAAGTTAACACCATCAATTCGGATGAAATGTCCACGATGATTTCATGTGACACCATGCATCCAACTTACCAACCGACACAAAAATTAACAAAAAACTGCGAAAAAAATACGAAAGTTGAAACGGACGCTTCCGCAACGACGCGAGGTCCCTGCCAGTCTGCGGGAGGATGAAAACGTAATGGCAGACGATCTCGGAGATTTCTAGCGGCGTACTTACATTAGTGACGAGAGACCCATGGCATACCTGTGGGCCATGAGGATCGTGGTGCGAGAGCCGATTGGGGAGTTCGAAGCAGGAATAAATGAATGAACCAGCGAAAAGAATAGATGGGAGACAGGAAAGAACGGATGCCCAGACATTACTGTCTCCGCTTCGAAACTCCTCCTCCTCCCCGCCATCTCCATCCAATGCGCGGAGACTTAACGACCACTGCTGCGACCTAGAAAAAGGTCACGACGAAAAAATAACACCACTGTATTAGAGAAAGAGAGAGAGAGAGGGAGAGAGAGAGAGAGGAAAAAAACAAACTCAAGAGGATGCACGTTTATGGAGAAAATTTTAAAATACGAAATTTTTTTAAATAGCTGCAGAGGATATGGGAAATGACTAATGACTAATCAGCGGAAAGTGGTGATTACGATCATCGATTCAGCCGACGACCAGAAGTGGCTTCAAATTCACACCGTCATCAACAGCGATACTGATTTGGCGATGCGGTGTGGGCAGAACCTCTCCAGCCGCCTTTTTTTTTTAAATAAATAGGGTCCAGGATCTCCAACCATCTCGTGAAATTGAGATTTAACTCCGAAGAGAGGTTTTCAGGGTTAAAAGGCTTGAATAAAACGTGACTTTACCTTGAATGGATTGTATACTGCCATCATCATATTAGTTGGCTTATGGATAAATTTAGCCGAAACAATTTAAATTTTCTTGAGTTTTATCACCTCAAAACTTCTCTCCAAGATAGGGGTCATTCTACGTTTTTTAAGCTAACAGGTCGCAATTCAGGGTCAGGGGTGCTAATGACGTTTGCTATCACTATGCTGCCCAAAGCAGCACGAAATTATAATTCTGCTTGGGAAGCAGGAGGAAGTGGTTGTACATACTATTACTCTTCAGCACTTGCGCAATTCCAGCACGGGATACTCACTCCGATGTAACCGATGGGGCATAACGCACATGGTATCCATAAAATTCACCGCCAACAGCTATTATATACTTACTTGTTGCTACACGAGCAAAAGGTTAAGTCCCTATATTTTATCAAACTTTAGCTAACAATCTCTTCGATTTCAGAGGAAACAAATACTCCGCAGTTGCATTGTAGTAATTGACAGACGTATGAACACCATAGGAATATATTACATGTAAGGAGCATAATTTAAACACAATCAATGATCTTCAATGTCAATCTTCAGTTCAAATGGCCAATATTTCTACTCATTAGACCTTGTCAAACTGCGATCAAAAATATTTTAATATAATATAACTCTCCACAACTAATGCCTTGTAGCGTGATGGGTCCATGGATGAGCATAAGTTTTATATATCTTTCAACCTTCAGAAAACGAAAAATTCATCTGCATCTTCAGTTGATAAAACGTAGTACTGACTTTTGCATCAACACAGTTAAATATGGACATCTGCATAGGGGCTGAAGTGTCGAGCAGTGTAATTTGACGAGAACTAACCTGCTTAGTTTTCTTCACGCAAGAAAGGACATAGCGCTAAAAATTATTAAGCGAGCTCAATGCCATTCTTCGCCGCACCGTCTTTGACGATAACTCAATACTGCCAGTAGCAAAATACGACAACCATAATGACGTTGTGCCACTTCGATTGTTTGGTTAAAAAAGGATTGGAAGCCAACTTGACATAGAATGACAGAAACAAAACACTACTTTCGACTAGTGCGACTAGTTTCGATGTTACTACAGCATCTTCATTATCGCATTAAATCTTTTATTAGTGGAAAACTGCAAGTGCTTTGCTTCTATCATTATGGAGCGGTTCCACCACACCAATCCTGTGGTGGAACCTGTATTCTATAATGGCATAGAATATTTACCCAGAAATTCACCAAATTATTTTCTTGGATATCTTGGAGTGGCGCGGGAAAAGTTCCACATTACCCACCAGCAAGCCCGTGTCTTACGGCTTCGAGTAAAATATTGAGCCACCCCAATTAGCGAATTTGTCCCATGAAACATATATCTCTCTCATCCGTTTCTCCTTCCATTAGTTTGTCGGAAATGAGTACAACAATTTTCTCTTCTTTTCACTGTTTTCATTGTACTTCTCTCCTCTTCAAGTCTTCGAAGACTTCGTTGTTAATTCACTCCATTTCAAACCAGACTAGAGAAAACTGCCATCAGAGAGTTAAAACGATGAAACTTGAGAAACAATTCCCAAATCTTCAGACCAACTTTAGTGCAGTTGGCTTTATTTTGTGGAAGATTTGGGAATTAGTATTCATACTTTAAATAAAAAACGTTGTACTTTAAAATGTAGTGCTCCAGTAAAACTATAGAAAAGTACGACGTATTTTATTTAAATTGAGTACTAACTCCCAACTCTTCTTTGATAACTTAACATATTATGAAGCAGTTACTGAGAACGAAAAAATATTAGTAGAAGTAGGCTGATGGTGAGATAGAAATGGCGGGAAAAGTGCATTGCGCAGAGAGGATGGAGGAGAGACTTGCCCCCGGAGATTGGAGGGTCGGAGGGGGCGAAGTGGAAAGAAGAGAGGTAGCGTGGGCGATGGGAGGAGAGCGGGGACGGCGCTGGGGTTGCGGAAGGGGGGAGAGGGTCCGGAGAAGATGAACGGGGAGGGAAGGAGAGGGGGAGATCAGGAGAAACGGCCATTTAACGCCCACTTGCACCGACGGCGGCCGCAGCTCCCGCAAGCAGTTGATCACGGCAACGCCACACACCTGCGGCGGATTGTGGCGGCCGGCGGCGAAGCTGTTCCGGTGCATTCGTGCGCCCTCACCCCGCGATAAGCACAAATGACCAGTGTCTTGACCATAGGCGAAATAAGAGAGTAGATGGCGTCTTGATGAACGATAGTAAAGCCTTTATTTACGCGAAAAATTATCCACCCGACACGGCTAACGCGCGCATTGTGTCCAAATATTTTATGAATAATGTAGTGTTTTTCAATGACTTTTCCATTTTGGATTTTTATATATAAATCATTAGGATACCGGGGTAGTACCGAAACTAATGACTAGGTATTCGGCTCATTAAGTGCACGAATGTACACTCAAAATCCCCGATTGTGCATTTTAACGGGTTCAATATTCGCCTGTACTGTCGTAACGTTTGGTTCCATCTACTCTTTCCTTAGGCCTAAGGTCTTGAGCAATGACCAATGAACGACCACTTAGCCAAGGATACTAAGGGACCTTTTCATTCACACTAGTGCGCTGCTAACTTCGCAATGCAACAGCGTACTTGCTTTCCATTCGTTTCAGACCCTGCGCACTGGGCAGCGCACTTCAAAAAAGATCGGGAGATGAGTTGATGTGCGCAATACCACAAAAGAACTTTGATTGTCGCACCCAATAGAATGTTGTTTTTGTGTTGACTTTCAGTAGAGGCTTCAAGTATGGATAATGTCAAGTATTCAATTACTCGATGATAAAAAGATTTCGCATTTTTTTATAATTATTTTCAACTAATGCGATGACTATACACTAAACATTCTTCCGTGACTTTTGTGCACCCACTGACTGCTGCCTACCGACAGGTTAACAAACGTTTCGCCAGCGCACCTCATTCCATTCAACGTCGTTCGTGGGCGCTGAAGTTCTCTGATGTGTTCCAATCTACCCTAACTCAAACACCTTGAATGAAAAAGCTCCCTAAGAGTTCAACTTCGCTATAAATTCGCAAGTTTTGGTTATGAGTTGCACATCATCCTCTTCAGTTCATTCCCTTCATTACATATCGCAAATGGTAATAAAAATTCATGAATATCAGAGCAGGTGGCAAGTTCTTTTAGGTATCTATTATGTGAAACAGTTGCAATCATGATAAAAATCGGAAATATTCTTGCACAGAATTCGTAACGCACAAGCAGCATGTAGCCCCAATAGGGGCTCAAGAACATCGCGGCATAGTATAGGTACATACATTATGTCATGTTGAATACGATCGCGTAGTTAGATTCCAAGATAAGATAAAAGGACATTGGCAATGAATATAGTGGTACCTTGAATTTGGAAATTCAATCGTTTTTCCCTGGGGTTCATATCTTAGAACCCAATTTTATATTCAGCTTATGGAAAATCAATCAATCTTTACTTAGACTCACAAATTTAAAAAATAATAATAAATGCATATTCGTTTCTGAAAATTCGCGTCTTTGTACTAAGTTTACTAAATATTTGCTTGGTATAAGTATTTCGTGATACGCAGCATCAGAAAGTCATCATGCCACAGCTTGTGTCTCGAAATGTTCGTATTTCGAGCTACCACTGTAAAGCCAAGCGCATCCACTCTTTGAATTCTGAAATTGAATAGTAGATTATTTTGGATGGCGGCCGCAGAAGATGACATACAGTGAATAGTTTTACCCCAGCCTGAACAAATCCAAACTAATACAATTTAGTTTCAGGCTTCACTTTGTGGAAATGAATCACATTAAATGATGTATCACTTAGTAAATTCCGCACCTCTTTATCCTCGCCGACCATGGTTTAGATATAAAATGCCTTTATCAAGGTACATACATATAAAATGTTCAACTTTCCTGATAAACTTCAGCACCATCCTTCCCGCTCCCACTTGGAGCTGAATTATCCAAGAACACCCGAAATTTTGATGCGATAACACCTTCATAGTGACATTTTAAGTTGAAACCATGGTTGGTGACACTTAACAAGTATGGAATTCTGAAAGTTTGTTCTCATTAATATAATAAAACTAGAGGAATAAATGAACACATAACGCACGCTGACTTATATGAATAATACCATTTGTAACGCTTGTAGAAGATTGATTTACTCTATTAACGCCAATTTATTCCACTTTTTCGCGTTATTTACTCCTGTATTAACACTTTAAAATATGTTCAAGTGCTTAAGGGAAACGAAAGGTATCAGCGTCACGTAGGTAAATAAGAACTATTTTTATTCCGCAAATTCTTTCGTCTTTACGATAAAACATGTTGCCATACCAATTTTTAGAACAGTAAATGATTATCAAATGAAGAAACGATCGAACTTAGCTATACAACTTTCTCACCGAATCCTGACAGACAAATTGTGTTGATGAAGTAAAAAGGCTCTTCAATCGGCTTCGACTCCTTCCTACAGGTGGATTTACACTGGCAAGTTTAAGTTCAAGTAACTTGCAGCAACTGGCGAGAAACTGGCAAGTTCAAGTAACTTGCAGCAAGCGACTATCTACGTAACTTTCGAGTATAAAAGCCTCCGCTTGCAGAACTTTTTATAAGCTTCGGCAAGCCGCTAGAAGAAGCATATTGTTGTATATACGGCAACCAAACAGGCTCTGCACTAACTTGTGAAATATTTTTCATCAGATTAAAATCCCTAGCAAGTTTTTGTACGAGAAACTTGCGGAAGTAACTTGCCAGGGTAAACCCAACTTAAGGCAGGAGAAATAATCACAGAAAAACTCATTTACCAATCAACACCCATAGAACCACGTGACAGATTTCCAAAAGTAAATGACATCGGGAAAGTCGTATTTTCTATTGTTATTGACAAAATGGTGAGATTTCAGATGTTTTTAGCCGTAAGTAGCCTTAAAACAGTAGCAACGATATTTTTGATAGAGATCACAAGAAATACCAATTATCACGATAGTAGGGAATCTCCAAAAACGCTACAACACGAAAGGCATTTGTTTTGAATTCGAAAAGTGACTAAGCCCTATAGAACATTATTTGAAAAAAGAATAAGAAGAAAAATCTCTCTTTAGATTACCCTTAGCGTCCTGCTAATGCTGAAATATATTGAACATAAGGATGACCTCATTCATTCTTTCTTACACCATCATTTTTTATATACCCCTTCCCACGATTCCATTAAGTAAGAAGAAGTTTAGGTAATTCTTTGTGACCTCATTTACCCTATGATTTCACAGCGTTGCCCTGGCCCCAAACTTTATCAAAACCACCCAAAACACTTGAGATTTTCTTGATAAATTGCTCAATAACGAAAAAGGTGACGCGGTAGAGTGCGAATACAGAGACATTGCAAGAAATAAATCGACATCATGATTTTCATCTGAAGCAATGAATGAGGCATTTAAAGAAATAACTCAAAACTCCTAATGCCCTTTGGCCACGTTTTTCTTCCTTAGTTAGCCAATTTTGCATCATGTGGAAAGCATTGGATTAGACCTGATAAGCACTTATTGGATCGAAAATGTGAGCAGCAGGCGATGTAAGACATGGGAGGATGAAAACTTCTGATACGTTTAGTCGGTGAGGAAATGAAGCACGCACAGCTAAAATAAAAAACGATACCTCATGAGGACTTTATTGAACATTCCGCGGGATAGAAGAAATGAGGACCACTTGAAACTTTACTGATTCTTAGTGAATTATCCTAATAATTTCTTATACTTAAGCCATTTAAGATACAATAGTGCAATATTAAGGGAGATCAAACGTAGAAAGGACGAGAGGAAAAAATATATGGGTTAAATTAAGAAACTCGAAGGAAAGGGGATATGTTTGGAGGTAAAATTATTCTGGGAAATGAAGGACAATTGCAAATGTGAGGAACGAGAAAAGACTGAATTCACCAGCCCTCGGATGATCCTTGAATCATAAATAAATGAACCTAAACATTATCATTCCCTCAGGCTATATCCTAACTCAATCTCTGTACCGGTGAGCCAGAGGTGCAGCACAAAAAATGAGAACAAACTTTTACACATCTTTTTATGCAGTGCAGCGTCCTAAGGGATTCACTTGCATGTTACATTAAGAATTGAAAGTGTCAGTGGAAATCGAATAACAGCCATATGAATGAAATAACATAAGTACAAAGAGGTAAGAAGACTAATGCCGACGAAGCGGCAAAATTAAAATACAATACTGGATACAATGCCATTAGGCGCAACTTCACTTATTATTACAATGTCAAAGACTTTACTTAAACAATAGACAAAAGCTACAAAGTAAAATAGATGGACCTACAAGAGCCAACGCAGCTGGTATTGAAAATATCCCAAAATACGCTTCGCGTACACAACATACATTTTGGAATAAATATTCAGTCTCAGGGAAGACTTTACAAAAATCACTCTATCTGAACGCAAAAGTTACGAGCAAAAAAAAGTTGTACCAACAGGATGTCGTTACTGCGAGCAATATGGCGTCCACAAACATAGAAATATAAATTACGGAATTGGACATTTTCACTTCGCGCCTTTCTCACTCCATTCTCATTTAAAACGTCAGGATGAATTGCGAAACGCCTACTTAGACCATCTGGACATATATTTCAAGCCTATAGAAGACCCGTTAGACCTAAATGGACCACAAGCAATTCATTATGAACAGCAAATTTTCAAACATCAATTTCACCTGAACCTAAATCCCAAATTTCCCACGAAATGACTGGGATCCTCAAATGAAAACCTTTCACACACTGCAGAGTTTGACTCTGGCTACGAAAAAAAAACATTTCCCGTTCGACATAAACGTACTAGCCAAGGGGATACTACGGGGATATAATATATTTGCCGGGGGAGCTAATTGAATAACATTATTCAGTGAACTCATTACGGAGTTGGCGTGGATTCAAGACCGGAGAGAGAACACTTCCCTCAACGGCAAAGCGAAGACACGCGTATCAATGAAGCAAACGCGTGCGTGTGTGTGTGCGGAGCGTATTCTAACACAAGGACGCCACGAGTGCCCACATAAATACATGCACAGTACAGTTCCACCTACGCCTCCCTCCTCCTCACCCCCACGTTCTTCCAACTCTCACCCATTCACCCGCACCGCCATATCGGCGAGCGCCAACCGACCGCATCCTTGAGAGAGTGGAGTGAGTGGATGCGACGGGGAAATATAACCGGCCGTTAAACGCTTTCGAAAAGGGGGAGTGAGGGGGGAGGACCTCCTCCTATCGCTGCATCTCCCATATTCCGACTTGCTTGTTGTAGCACACGGCAGGAAAATGAGCTGCCGCACACTTGCGACACGTGGGTCCATTTACGCCTATCTCCCCTCCGTAAACTTTGGGTCGGTAGGCAGGATCGGCATAATAAGAGTCAAATAAATACTATCACGACTCGGACTGCATTACCAATCCGCGATTTCATCGCTTTTCAAAAACCAACGCCTAAGAGTATTCGTATCACGCTGATTCTGAGTCAAACACTTCACGTAAAAGATCCTTCTCAAAAGGAAAAATAGGCACCTCGTCTAAAAAAATTGTAATAGACCTCAAAGCGAACATTTTGGAGGGATATATTCTATGAGATTATAATTAAATACCAAAAATTTATCTCTTTGCCAATTTACTATGAAACCATAATTATTTGTTCCGAGAATCCGCTTTCTTTTGCTCCATATTCTCTTATGACATGTTGAGAATGTGCATATTTAGATGAACTGAGCGAAAGATAAACACAACGTTTTAGCGTAGCGCTACCAGATTGATGAGTTAAACTTCTACCTCTACGTCTGTTTTCTCCATTTTATATTCTTACTTTCAGTATTCTTGGAATTGCTTTTTCAGAAGCTATGCTTTTACGAATATGAGCATCATCCAATACGTCAGTGACCCTATCGACCACCGATAACTTATGTGACATTTATGACTACGTAGTTACTTAGCCATTTCCTTACTCATAAAGTACACCAAAAGTATTTCAGCATCAGGGGCTAAATGACCCCAAAATCAGAGTTACAATTCTTTATTGAGATGAAGGGAAAGGTAGACGACTTAAATAGATACGGCCACTACCGCATGCATTGCCGACGCAGAACAATACGCCCAGAGAAAAAATAGCATGGAGGGTGTCGATTGCCACGGGTCCATTCTTCCACGAGTGATTCAGCGTGTTCTCCAATGGGTCTAATAAACCCTTATCACTCACGTACGATGAAATACATAAAGACTTAACTGTACGTGACTCGGCCATGAGGAGGAAATTACGTCCCACATAAAAAATGCTTATTCGCACGAACTGAAGAGGTACACGATTAAATGTTGTCAAGTGGAACCAAGGATGCAATCCAGCAACACCAAACAAATTGACGAAAACGATCGGAATCAAAACATGGATTATATTATTATTGGATTTTATTATCATTGGATATATTCTAAGTATACAATATAATATTTACTATATAAGTATATAATATATACAATAAATCTACGAGCGAAGATTATAAAAGCTAATTCGTGAAATTATTATTATGGTTAAGAATTTTCATTAAGATCGAAATGGCTTTGGACCATAAGGGCATTTGCTTACAATAAAATAGCAACCACATATAAAGCAGATAACAAAGGTAGGCACTGAAACACCTCCAAGCTTCTTTGAACTTCTTTCAAACTTTATGATCACAAGAATCATGCTTATCATTGTTAATTTAGCCAATGCAATAATTTGAGACCCACACCAAATTATTGCTATTCAGCACTTCTCACTATGTAATGAATAAAGTCACGAAAAAACATATCACTCGAGTAAATGAATAAATATCATTCACCCATATTGGGATTGAAACCGAGATTCCCCGGATACTCGTTAGCTCATTTGATGTTGAATTTTGTACGAATGTTCAGTCAGAATTTTTATGACCTATGGATACTCGAGCTTAGGCTTTAATTTTTAAACAAACCAATAAGTCTAAGGCAAAATAAGTTGTATTGATAACATTTAGATTTAAATCTTCGTTAGACTATATGAAACAATTTTGTTTTTGAAGCTCAAGAACAATTTGTTTGTGATGTTACGGTGAAAAATGACCAGTTGTAAGGCTTCTTCTCTAGGAATTGCTCACTTAAAACAATTATAGCTGGAAACATATTTGTTTGATGGTAATGAAATTTAATACATTATAGGCACATTTGTTAGTAGTTTAATACTCAAGTTATAATTTTTTTAATTGCCCAAAGAAAGGTTGTAATAGTTTTTCTGAAGTAACTTTTTCTCAGCCCAGGATAAACGGACAACGGAAAAATTGGGCTTGTTCTAAAGCTGTCAATCGTGGTTATTAGAAACCATAACTACTGCAAAAGTACAGCACGATACCGATTGTTTTAAATATCAATATTAATTCGAGTTTTTTTGCGCGTTGGACCGGGCGATTAGCGAGCCTTCACAGCGGGTGAGCAGTTTCTAGAGAAGAAGCCTAAAATCTGGACATTTTTTACTATAACCACACAAAAAATCGTTTATGCGCTTTGTCTACGACTTTATCCTAGACATAAAGGCTCATTCATAATCACCTATTCACGCAGGCTTCCTATATTACTTCCTTATGGATACATAAAAAGTACTGGTGCATGAAAGGCTCCTAAGAAGTGGCCAATCGAAGAATTGTCCCACCCCGCACTCACGGTCGAGAGTACCATGCAGCTCATCAAGCTTTCCCGCTACAAACCCACTGACACGAAGCGTTATAAATATAAGAGATATCAGTTGGCAACGTGCCCATGCAAATTCGAACGTCGCGTCGTTCGGGTGCTGATACTTAGACCACGGATCGAGGGGGAACATCTTGCGATATGGAGCACAGACACGTACCGAGTCGGGGGGCCATCACTTGTGCGTGCGGGGAGGATGAGTAGAGTGGATGAGGGGTTGGAAGGGGGGAGCGTCGCGTGTGAAGGAGGCTCCTAAATAATTGGAGGCTGCCAACCGGAGGATGTGATTAATCGACGATCCTCGATTCGAAGAAGCTGGGGTTTTGGTGGGATGGGTGGCCTCTACTCGCTTAGTTCAGCGATTAAAAAAGGCCGCATCACAGTTGCCTCCGCACAACCCCTTATATCTGCACCTTCTACACCTCCTCCTCCTCCATCCCACCTCCACCTACCTACCTCCATTCCTCAACCACTCTCCTCCATGTCTCCATCTCACTTAACCTCTCTCCTATCCATCTATGCACTCACTCCTCTTGCTTCCTCCTCTTATTTTTCATATCATACCCGTACCTTATTCCTTTAAGTACTTTCCATTCCTCAACCCTTCGTAAGCACCTTGACACCCAAGGTAACTTCCCCCTTTTCCGTCGACCTCTCATTCATTCTAATCTTCATTCATTCCGGCCTTTGCATTATTCTTAAAAAAATTAAACACAAGACTGCATTTTTTCTTCTTTACTTCACCCATGTAAAATAAACAATCCCTCTTCACAAAACTAAGAGATGAACTAGTATTTCTCTGTGGCCTTCACTACACATTACAATGCTTCGTCAAACTCCATTGAAACAGACTGCAGCAAATTAACCATTCCAAAAATTATGACCAGCCCATGATGATGTCCGTCAAGAAACTTGTACCACACGCTCAATATGTACCTCTCTTTGTATTCAATAGGAGTGCAAGTATTTGTGTAGTGTGTGTTATATGATATATTCAGCTTTACATCAATAAAACATTATATTTTAAACTTTTACCCCATATCTCAGACGCATATGGTTTAATAGAAAATATTTTAACCATTGTTTAATTAATATCAACGATTGTTTCATATGCCTGCACTAAACAACACAGGTTGCATAAGAATGCAACTACTCTGTTAGATAATATATACTTACTGGGTGCGGGAAGACCCAGGTGAAATAAAGAAAAATAATACAAACTCTTCATGACACAAAGAACTATCATTGTACTTTGGAATTAGCAGGGGACCAGAGGAATGGAGAGCTTCTGTTAACTAATAATAGGATATACTAATGACTTAGTTGGACCATAAATTAGTTGGAAATTGACTCATGATAACGATGATGATTTGATTCTCAACACCATGACATCACAATTTTCTCAATATTTCCTCAGCCTAGACTGTCCTAGACGAAGTCTATCATCTTCCCTCTTATTTGACTTTGTGTTCACGAATGGTTTTCGCACGGTGACTAGATTCCATGATTCTAAATATAGAACAATAGTGTAACATGTACAATGTTTTAGCTTCACCATGGGGATCAATACTTCTAATAATATACTCACTAAGATAATACTTCTAACAATTCAACTTCTCCAAAATGGATGTCGCGCGAATAATCCTATCAATACTCCTCATTTAACTCTTGTGTCCATCATATGTGATTCAACTCTACGTCATGCTTGTTATGATGTTTATCTCTATCTTAATTTCATCCAGTATTATTCCACCTTGCATCATTTACTCTTGGACCAGGGCAATATTCCCATTTACCTAACACCGATATAATATCTAACCATATTGCTCCATAATGGCAGAAACAAAATACTTGCAGTTTTCCAAAAATAAAATATAATATTGGAAAATACATAGGAAGGTAGTTTTATTGCAGTTTTCCACTATTAAAATATTATATAGGACTGCGTATATATGGGTCATTCCATGCTAAAGCACCGACAAAAATACAAAAATTGCCCTTACTATCTCAGATTTGCACGAACTATTTTTTGTTTTCCTTATAAGGCCCTTAGTTTGTTTTTACAAGTTTAATGAAAAATGTTTAGTTTTTGCGGAGATGCGGGGGAATGAAAAATTCGGAATTTGTAAAAACAAGTCCCAGAATTTTCCCATTTTTGTCACATTTAAGAAAACTAGAAAGTTCCGCTAAGAATCATTTTGTACAAAAAACATTAGTTTATCTTATTCAACAGTCAAATTTTAAAATTTTAATTTTTTTGAAATTTTTAAAAATATTTGAAAATTTAAAATTTCTAAAGGTACCCCACTTCGATCCCTCTCAAATTTTAGAATCTTGTAGTCCTTTGTATAGGTAAAGAGGTTGCAAAGTTTCGCCATTGCTATATTTCATATAAGGGAGAAAAATGTTTTTGTTTATGGTGCTCTTTAGGTGTGTCAAATTTGCTCGAAAAACCTGAACTTTCTGGACTGCCTACTGATTTGTCACAGCAAGAGGCTGCTGCCATCGTGGATGAAGAAAGACCGGGGACATCCGCACAGCCCGTCCTCGTTTCTGAGGACATCCAGGTCGTCAAGGCCCGTGTCGCGGAGATTCACGTCGGTGAAGTTTTTCAGGTAAACCCTAATGAGGATGAAGAACTCAGTCAGGAATCTAATACAGAAGTGGAGGAGGCAGTCGAGTGCTGCAGAAGTGATTACTCTCCAAAAAAGCTACGATTAGACCAGATTAACGTTACTCTAGAAGGTCTTGGCGAGTATGCAGTGACACTGAAATAGTTGTCCCGTAAGAAGAAAAGAAGTCAAGAAAAAGTGAAAAAGCTAAGAGTTTGGTGAAAATATCCCTAGAAAATGCAATGGAACTTTAAATAGTGCAGCCCCAGATTGAGGAAGGCCCACCTCAAGTGATTTGGATATTTCTCATTGGTTTGAAAAAGCAGGGAGGAAGATAATCCAAAAATTGAAAGATAAATTCAAAGCTGCAAAAACCGTAAGAGAAAGAGTGATGATCCTGTCCGTTCTTCCCCAGTCGTGGACCGTTGCAGAAATACAGAGAGAGTTCTCGACAGCAGAACACATTGCGAGGAAAGTCAATAAATGTGTAGCTGAGAAAGGTATATTGTGCACTCCGGGTCGGAAGCACGGAAGGACCATATCAGTTGATGTCGAAGAAAAAGTAAAATCATTTTATTAATATCAGACATAAGTCAGACATAAGTCGGGAAATGTCTGGAAAAAACAGTGGAAAAATGTATATGAAAATGGTAGCGCAAGGTCATAAAGCAAAAAAGGCTAGTATTAAGTAATGTGAGAAAGATACACTCCCAATTAAAGTAAGAAAATCCTAATCTTTCAACTGCTTTTCAAAGTTTGCTGATTTAAGGCCAGCTGAACTTGTTCTCGCCGGTGCGTCAGGCACGCACTCGGTATGCGTGTTCACAATTCACCAGGCAGCAACTTTAAACTAATGTTTATGGGAGCCCGATTATCTGAGATTCTTTCAAAAGACGGTGAAAAGCTCTTTGAAAGTTACAAAGATTGTTTTCAGAGCATATCAAAGTGAATGAATGCACTGATGATCCGTGTCAATCCACCTACTGATGAATGCACTCTCGGTCAATGTAAAAGCAGAATTTGCGGTGACACATACAGACTCCGAGATGTTTTACAAAATCATTTTCAAGAGAAATTGATAGGCTTTATCACTTTAAAGAAGTGAACAGACACGGTCAGATGTAATTTGGAGACCCTTATAATGAACAGTGAAACTCATTACCCTTGCATTCTTCAATCATTCATCCTCAATTAATTAAAAAAAATTAATTTCTCTTTTATGAAATATTGCAACGGCGAAACTTTGCAGCCTCTTTACCAATACAAAGGACTAAAAGATTCTAAAATTTGAGATGGATCGAAGGTGGGGTACCTTTAGAAATTTTAATTTAAAATTTTCAAATATTTTTAAATATTTCAAAGAAATTAAAATTTTACTGTAGAATAAGATCAACTAATGTTTTTTGTACTAAATGGTTCTTAGCGGAACTTTCTATCTTTCTTAAATCTGACAAAAATGGGAAAATTCTGGGACTTGTTTTTACAAATTCCAAATTTTTCATTCCCCGTATCTCCGCAAAAACAACATTTTTCATAAAACTTGTATATACAAACTAAGGGCCTTATAAGGAAAACACATAAAAACGTTTGTGCAAATCTGAGATAGTAAGGCCAACTCGTCCGTGATTTCACATGGAATGACCCATATATTATATAAGACTAATTTCGATGTTACTACATCATCTTCAACTTGTAATTAACTATTCTTATGTAATATTTTATTAGTGGAAAACTGCAATGCTTTCGCTTCTTTTATTATGGAACGGTCACGCCTGAATCTTTATTTCATATTGTTCCATTATCTTTGCCGCTAAGAACCTACACGCAATCCATACTTCTATATAAAGTATTTCTTTCTGTTCCCTCGATTCCTTCTCTTTTTAGGCATCTCATAAATTGGCATTTTTCACGGGAACTGGTCTTTCACCTTCTATCAGAGTGCGCTCATTCTCTCTTTCTATAGACATTTTTTTCCATGTCATTACAAGCTAACCACCACAATTTCATCCACTAGGTGTCCGGCATTCGTTTGCTTCTCGTTCATCCAACTTCCCACCTTTGCGTTTATGTTCATGCATTCTATTCTCTCCACTATACATTTCCAATTATTTTCATGCATACTCGACGGTTTTCCATTCATTCCTAATTGCAACAGAAATGAGATATTCACATTTTCCACCATTTTTATCCACACCTTATGTCCATGCAGAATTTTGTTAACAGAATCTTTGAACGGGATATTTTTCATTCACTCTGTATTGTGGTAAGCAAAAAAATGTTACACGGCTGATGGAAGGACTAGGTTCGAAGCCATTAGACTAAGAGGCTACAGGCTAGTCTTATTTTACTTGAAATTTTTAGATCGAGCGAGCTTAGCGCAATACGGAAGATATTATTTTGAACCGCGCTATATCTCGAGGAATGATAGAAGTGACAAAATAACAGAGATGCACTGTTGATCTGGTAGTTAAAGAAATTCCTTCTTTCCACGCACCATAAGCCGATATAACAAACACAGCGTCACACTACCATAAGGCACATCGTTAACATAGCTTTCACCTCTATCCTCTCCCCCTATATTTTTCCATTTCCTCCCTATTTCGTGGATGGTGTCCTAACTCCCTCTGCCACACGCCTCTGCGGTGGCTTGCAGGGTAGTATGTCGATGTAGATGTACTCTGTCATAAAGAATGTACGCCATGTGAGGAAAACCACGGATTTCTGGCCTACCGCGCGAATAGGCGCGTTACCTATCCCCGTAGGGTATTTCCTCAAACCACTTGGATTCGATTATAATCTGTACCCAAATGCACATGCTATAATATCCCTAACAAAGCTTAGTGGATGTGCCCTTTTGCACTCCTTAACAAAGATTTTAACAAGATCTAATAGTTACACGAGTGGACGTGAGAAGTTGGATACCTTTGAATCTACCTCAATGAGGAGCGAATACTACGTTTTCTACGTTTTGTCAAGGTACGGCCTAAGGGTATGACACTTTAATGGATATATATTTCACTATAGCGGTCGGACGCGCGTTTCCGCGAGAACTCATCACAACGCTTACAGTTGGAGATTTAAAGCCTACTTTTCCTGCACAACAAATGCAGAAAAGAAAGTTCTGTAATTATTAAAGAGAACTCAATCACAATACAAGTTCACGATAATAATATATTTATTCGTAATCTTTTTTTATAAATCATCCGGTTCAGAAGAATCAATCAAAGAGACAAAAGCAGAATAAAGTATGTAGCAGAACCTCTGTACCTCAAAAAAACTAATATCACGTCATTTATAAATGCTATGCTCATTTCAAAACACATGCTAGCATTTACAATAACTCTTTAATGAAATAAATAACAACTATAAGAACGAAAATATCTAACCATATCGTAGAGAAAATTAGATAAGATCATGGCCAATCAGTTATTCAGCATAAAAATCACTGCGCCAAAATGATGAACATTCTGTAAGAAAATGTGGAAATAAAGAAAAGATTCAGAAAGAAAATGTAGCCCTTTTTCTTTTTTTTCACGATGACCACCATGACGATGTTCCATAAGCATTAAAAATAAATGATTGAAACAAATAGAATTATTACGTTGTTACCAAAATTAGACCTATTAATTTCCCAAGAATAGGAACCTTTTTTTGCAGTTAACTATTTAATTCCGTTTGCGCCTAAAAACATTATCGCTAGTAGTAATTCATTCGATGTGTCGCAACTTGTCATAGCATTGATACGGCCCTTGTTAAATACTTATTCGATGCATGGGAGAGTCCAATAAAGGCAATCACCATTGCAGCCACCGGTTCACCCAGAGGCATCGTCGAGTAGCGAAAGCCCTTCCATAGAGCTGAAGTTGCAGACCTTGGGGGCAATTCTACAGGATAGGAATATTAATTCCTTGAGATTATTTTCTCACTGAATAAGTTCACTCCAAGACGTCAAGGCTGAAGCCACTGGGAAGTAAATTCCAGCATGTGTTCAAATAAAATTGTGCGACCACTTTCATGTTTTGTACTAACAATATGGTAACTAGACTTGGATTTCACAATTAGCCAACTATTATTACTCATATTCACTGTGTGGACACACAGCGAAGTTCATCATCCTCCCTTTCCCCTCCGTCAGTTCTGCGCTGAGAAAAGAGACTCCACATTGATTACGTACTACCCATTGAGTGACTCATAGAATGAAAAGTTAGACATTGAACTTTTGGATTTTAAGTTAATCATAGAGTGTTACCCTAAATTGTAACAGATTATGTACAAACGCAAGTAACGACATTTTGGCGATCAGAGACCACCAGCAAAGAGGATTTCAAGCAAAAGATCGAGCTTAAGATGGAACATTCAGTTTGGTACAACGATCCGAAGTTACTGAAGGTGACCGTAATACGAATCGATATCTGAGCATCACTAATTGCATATTATTCCCTCTCACTCACAAACCATTCTCTCATAACTTTCATGAATTATTCCTTAGACAGCTCCTGTAAAAATTACTTTAAGATACCTAACCTTTAAATCGCTCTCAAATGAAAACGTCTCAAAATAATTGTCTTCTATCGACCGGCATTTCAGTAGCACTAACTTTTCAAGAATCAATTTGTTCCTCCTAATGAAGAGCTAATCCTGCATTCCACATGGCCCTAGATAAACAATTAATATTAATAAAATTTTTAAAAGATAGTTAAATAATTCATGAGTTCAAAACCTTATAGAAACAAAAATTAGTCAGATAGAAGGAAAATATACATAGCATATTCGGCAGGGAAAAGACAAAGAACACGTTTTTAGTAGGAGTTAAAGAAGATGAAATTATGGTGGATGCTAAAAAAACGAACAGAAGACGTCGATGCTAGAGAACGAACAAAATTGAGGGTAATGAAAAGGGAAGAGATGAAAAAGCGCCATTATCACCACCTTACAGGGATAACTGCAAGAAAGACAGAAGGAATAGCTGCTGCTCACCAAAAACGTACTGAAAGCTGATGAGGCTCACGTATATACTGACAAAATAGAAAATAAGTACATGCGACAAAAAATAGCATACGCATTCCGCACGTTGCGGAAGGGGAGTGGCCTAGACTGCAAAATACTTTAATTAACGCTGGCAACCCACCTTACCGTACAATAATTTGTCATCCCTTCCACCAAGCGAACAGTCTCTAACAATTACTCTCAGTAGAACTCTACTAGTCTCCATGTGTTAATGCCATTCCAACGCAACGTTCTTTTTTTTTACTGGATTCTCTTATTTTTACACCCGACTCAAATGTCAGGGCAAGATGACACGATAAAAGTTCTGGTCATTATTCATAACATGTGACCACCATGACTGCATACAACCTCCTCGTCATCTGATATGCAGTCTCTCGTAAACTAAATTGATTGAGATAAAACTGAAAGTGATGTACGGACTTCCGTCCATTTTAAGTTATATACAAATTGTTTTGTGTGTTATTAGTAAAATAGTCTTCTAATGCTTTCCATAGTAATGACAAACTTAAGTCAAAGTTTCTTCAGTAGAGGATAAACGGATCCAGAATTACATGTTAATTTAAGAGTGCTTCTGGAAGGTTGAAAATAGATTGCCATCGGATGAAATGCAAAGATAGAGGAGAAATAAAGCAAATAGAAAAGCTGATTGCGAGGGGTATTAATTCATTCATTTGAAAATTCATAACGGGCTGTAAAGGCTATAATACTGGGTAGCTGCTTTGCTACTAACTCTGACAGTAACTGGTCAAATAATGGGTAACATTTCTCAGCCGACACAAGATAAAAACATTGGAAATAATTGTGGCATTTAAAAAATAAAATAACCAACAAGGTATCTCTCAAGTGCATTTTACGTAAATGAACAGTGTCACAAGGAAGTACCTCGTGGCCTACGCAAATATGGTGTTTGTGCTTCATTGGTGTTTAACCATTGTAAAGGAGAAATACCAGGAAATCTTTAGAAGAGAATCTTCGTAAAAACAAAGGATGTTAGTTAAATAGGACCGCGTGCATTGCGTTTTGAAGATGAATTAGGTGATTCTAAACAAGCATTACTGAAATCTAGCACGCCTGTAAAAGACGTCAACAGTAGAAGCAGTAGACGGAATTTAGATGACACCACTACCTTACCGTTTATCGAAAAATCTCTACACCAAGTCTAACCCAATGCAAAAGGTGGTACTCGAACCCGCAGCCTTTGGGTTTCCAAGTAACCGTGTCACCAACCTGGCTACTACGGCTTGTGAAAGAAATTCTGAAACCAGATTTGGACATTGGACTTTTAAAGGTTCTGTAGGCACTTTTGTCTGAAATTGGTCCAAGAAATTTCGATTGAAAGAAGTTTACAGTTTATTAGCAGAAGTGAAGATACCTTTTTTTTCATTTCTACCGCGGCAATGAGGCTAATCTTTATTCAACACTTTAATGGTAGAACCACTCCGATTGAATAATACCAAGATTTCCTTTATTAGGCGAGGCAATTTACGCAGAGCGAAACGAAAGATGTAACGAAGACCCCGAGTCCGATGTCTCGGACATTTCCCAGTTCAAATTTCACCCCAGGAATGGATGTGCTATTGTCATGAAATGGGCGACAGAAAGGTTGAGTCTATCATGCGATATGACCGTAGCCGTAAGAGTACTTTAAAAAATAGAACCATTGCAGCCTATATGTATGAATACAATACCCGTCCTCTACAATGATATGAGGCTTGACTACAATTCATTTGGAAGAAAAATTTTCTCTCTCGCCGATCCGGCCTCAGCCGATTAAGCGCACGTTCGATCACTCCACACGCGCACACACCTGTGGCCTGTCCAGCTAATGAGACAATGAGTCACGGAATTGAGAGGGTAATGGACGTGGAGTACCCCTGCCGTAGCCTCCCGACGACCCCCATCGTTCCCGCTTCCATAAACCCGAACGCAAGAGCCTCTTACCCCAACTCCGACAGAACAGCGTGGGATAGCCGAGAGAGATACAAGCTGGGAGGTGGAGTCGCCGGGAGAGGCAGGCTGGGGTCAGCCGCGGGGGGAGGACTGTCGCTGCGTGGGTGATTCCGAGATGCTGAGCCTATTGTTGAGTTTTAAACCGCAATCTTATTTTTCCTAATTGGGTAAGGTGTGGTTCGCGCTGAGGCGACCTCTTGCCGATTATTTTCGCGCCAGGCGAGAATTTTCTCCCGCGAGTGGGCGCATAATCGCTCCAGTAAAGGTAGTAATTTTTTTATACCTCAGTGGACTCCTTCGCAACTTCGGTTCTCAACCTTCCACCTCCCAAATGATTCCTTTTGTAGTTGACTCGTCTCTTTCACTTGCGAAACGGAAATAAAAAATTGTTGTCATGCCGAGAGCTCTTTAAAGACAAATGCGGGTCGCTGTCACATGTGATGAAAATAAATGAATAAATCTAAAAAATATATACTCGGGAGCTTAATAAATAAGGAATTATTTTTCCAGGAAATATATTCCCCTGGCACATTGTACAAACGCATTAATACACTTTGTCACAATCAAAACATGACAAATATAAAACTTTCCCGTATCATTAACAATATGTATAGAACAAACTTTTAGATATATCTATCAATATTTTTAGAAAGGATGTTTAGACACATTATATAAATAATTCATTTCAATGTCATTTCACAATATTCATTCATTTCATTTAAGTATTGTACCAGCTGATTGGTAGGTTCTTGGACAGTCCCTATCCTGCATCCCAATTTATGAAAATTGTTTCACTTTCCCTAAGGATGTCGCACCATTAGATCCGTCTTAAATCCCTCATATATTCTACTTCCTCATATTTCGTCCAGAATTCCTATCCTCTTCCTTCCTCTTCCACGCTTCCCCAGTGTTCTTCCCTCTAACACCCTCTTTAACTTGCCCTCCCCTCTCCAAACCTCCTCCATCCATCTATTCTGCCTTCTCCGAACCTCTGCCACAAGCTTCCTCTCCTCTCCAACCATTTCCAATACCTCCTTATTCGTCTTCCTCGCCACCCAGCCCACACTCTCCATCCTTCACCAAACTCACATCTTAAAAGCCTCACGTCTACGCAAATCCTCCCTTCGAAATGACCAAGTTTCCGACCCATACAGCGCCATGCTCCATATTAGAGTTTTCACCAGTCTTGTCTTTACGTCTCTTCTCGGAACCCCCCTCATAAATTCCCTTCCCTTAGAGAATGCTTCTTTAGCCAGAGCAATTCTGCATCTGATATTCCTACCACTAAACCCATTATCCTCCAAAATACTATCTATATACGTATACTGCTCGACCTGCTCTATCTTGTGACCTCCCACCATAACTCTGCGCAGCAGTAAAACAGAAAATAAACGAAAAGTCAGAACTGTGCCAATAAATCAGAATATTAACATTACACTAATTTATTAATTCGATATTTACAAAATATCGAATCATCAGAAAAATAGAGGATTAACAGAATATAAAATTTCATTAAGGTGATCCTCGGGGATCAACTTAATGAAATATTATAAAATCGGGGAAGATTTCACATGGAAAGCAGCACATGGAACCTTTACGAGACATGAATGCCGCCCACGACACTTCTGATGTGATGAAGGAAATATGTAGGCGCCCTCATAGCGTCAGCATCACAGGGTCTGCACAAAGAGCAGCGGAAAACGAGCACAACCCGATAACTCCTACGTAGGCATGACATCTGCTCTCCAATCGTTAACCTGGAGACGCTTTGCCATTTCAACTTTTGGAGTACTCAACTTGTTAAAGATGTGTCTAAAGACGAAATTGATATTTTTTGTGAAGACCTAAAAAACGTAGTACATCAAAGGCGTGTACTATATTTCACAGCTAGGACCAATCAAATGTATATGTGTAAAAAATGTATGCAAGTCTATAAATGTATGGGAGAATGAACCTCATATTTTAGCAAATATTTTCTAGGTGGGCAGTAAAGGATTATGAAGGATATATTAAGAGTTAATAGGGAGGAGAAGAAGATAAATTTCGGACTTCATTAAAGGAGACGAAAGGTAAGGAAGTAGAAAGAGTTTAAATGGGTTTCAATATAAGAAAAGCAGTCATTTTAAAACAGTTGGCATTATTCAGGGCTATCCCAGGTTTATTTATTTAAGCTCATGATTTATAAATAAATGCCCATGAAATAAATATGTATTTGTAAATTGGGTGAATTACATTGAATGATCAATGTAAAAAAAAATTTCATAAGTTTAAGTTATCATATAATGTGAACTTAAAAATATAAAATGCATATGGTAAACAATATAAAAATACTTTACCATATAAAATCACGCATGGCCAATAGAAATTTAATGGTTCGGGTGAATTCAATTTAATTCAAACGCGTCCTCCGTACTTATTTATAGCCGACCGATACACGAGACGGAAATTAAAACTTAACATGGGAACTCTGCCGAAAAGCCATCACCATTATTCGAGAGACAAGTCATTAATCCATGAATGGAATGAATGAATTCAATTAATAATAATCGCGACCTCCGCCAAAAGAAGTCGTTTGCACTCATCACCTTCCTACGATCGTCTTGTGCGCTAAGCATCCTCCTCTCCGGCGGAGGTGCTGCTGAGCCATGACCTTTTCCGGCGGGCGGTCACCTGCCGCGAGGCAAAAGTGATTGAAAGCCGCAGCCGATATCAGCGCGTGTCGCAGCGGGGAGTCCTCGGGTCGAGACTCGCGCCGCGTGTGGCCAGGGTACCCGACGCCCACCCACCCAGCCACCCACCACCGCTTGAAAACCACGCTCTGCGTCTCTCGTCGGCTTCGATTTTAAATCTCATCGACAAATTAATGAAGGGAGCGAGGAGATCTAACTTCACGTTTCAAGTACTCTGGGAACAGCCATGAAAGCATAGGAGCCACACACCGAGGAAACATACGTACGGATACGCAAAGTGGTTTCCAGCGTTACTTGGTGGAAGCCATTCATGATTAAATGAAACTACTTGAAGCTCCACTCATAAATTACACATCTATTTGTGGAATTTCAGTGTTTCATTTAAGCAAAATATGTGCGGAGTTAACAGCAAAAAAATCATTCGCCTGGTCTGGGATTCAAACCCAGATCCGCTGAATTGGGCAGAGGCCTTATGCATGCACAGTGGAAGAAGTCGCACAGGTAGTTCAATTGGTTCAGCTCACGCACAACGAACGTTAGGGGTCTGAGTTCAAGTCCCAGTTCAGGTAGATGACTCTTCATAGTAAATAATGCTGATCATAAACTTACAGAAAATATGAGATCAGTCACTCTTCTAGAAAACTTCGACAAAAGAAAACATTCTGCGCATTATACCCTAAATGATGGATCACCTCATTCATGGCATTAATTTCAACATCAAATCATAGTTTAGACTTCTTAATTTTTATTCATCAAGGAAAAATTTACACTATATCTAGAAGATACGATCAGTGAAGTCTTCCATTAGGACAGGTATTTGGTTGCCGACGTCTCAATAATTACCGCCGCATTATACATATATTCTCCGGCTTGGGTCAAGTGCATTCTCAATGGCGAGCACCAATTTTACCCCTTTCATCCTTAATTTTGCGGAGCGCGCGGGTTTCCACGCCTCTCTCAGCGCTTAGCCAGAGTCGTGGTTAAAGTCCATCCCAATTTATATCACCTTCTTCCTCAAGCAATTCTAATAGCCATTGGATCGGCTATGTATTTTAGCGTCGTTAAATGAGATTAAATGGCCTATGGCGCGGCTGTGTTCTGCTATCACTGAATTTTTAGTGATGGCCCAGTCTGTTACACCTCATGTGTTCCTCAATCCGAGTGTCGATGGTCTGGAATGTCTCATCAATAACCTCTTCACACTCATATGGGATCCGATGCACACCCTGCACTTGCACATTTTTTGCATTTTTTGCCCATTGCATTGTTTTAGGTGCCCCACTGGCAATTTTACTTCCCCAAAACAGCAATCACGGGAGCAATATTAGACATAAATTAACAAATACTGGTAATGAATTATCTCCGAGGTCAGTTTCTCGCACATTTATATAGCATTCGTAATGGTATAAGTAATACTTCTAAACTTTTTACGTGAGGTTTGTACCAATATTGAGACAGCGGCACACGCAAATGTATTGAAACGTGGTATTTATCCAGACACTTTAATGCATGGAAAACTCTTGAGGTTCATTTCCCTTACGCAAGCAAATCGCATATCTTATGAAATAAAATCAAATCAAGGAAACGGCAATATCTAAACAATTGATTATATTAACGTTGAGTTTACAGAAATTTGACATGAACCTAATTGTTTTGGAGTGGCATACATTTAAACATTCACCCGGATAATTTCATAATATCTTCAATAATAAACTTCATTCGCGTAAAAATAGCTATATATCAAGGGAAATAAAAGAAATAAAAATAAAGTAATACAGATATCGTATTGCAATCAACATTTACCTGAACAAGATAAATTATCAACGTTTATATGTCCATACGGTTTGTAATTGACTGTAATTTAATGAGTACTGTTTGTTTACTTCACCGTTGCTAACCTAAATAAATTCATCGTTGTTTAGCAGTTTTGACGGATTATGATCTTAATAGCCACGGTTTTTTGCATTTTTATTTCACCACCAACTGCTAAAAGTCCAAAACTACTACCAAATCATACAGACAGATAATCCACATTTAATGCACCAAACCTCATTTCTCTAGCTCAAAACTTGAGAGAGAAATAAACAAAATGTATACAGAATGACTGACTGATTGACACGCTGCAACATTAATATATATATATATATATATATATATATATATATATATATATATATATATATAGAAGAGCACCTGTTTACCTCATTCATTACAGTAATCTACCGATTAGAGGTAGGTTGTGATGAAAGTCAGAGAATATCCAACGAACTCTTACACGTGCCGTGCCCTTTCTACCTCCAGTATTTCTTTCTTCATCTCAGCATAAGTCCTACCTTTCTTCATCCCGTCCATAAAACCTATTCTCTTCCTTCCCCTTCCCCGCTTACCCAACATCCTACCCTCTATCACGGCCTTCAGCAAACCATCGCCCCTCATTACCCCTTCCAGCCACCTACCCTGTCTTCCCCTAATCTCATCTATAAGTTTCCTCTCCTCGCCCACCATGTAAAGCACTTCCTCATTTGTCTTCCTTTCCGTCCAACGCACCTTCTCCATCCTCCTCCACACGCACATTTCAAAAGCCTTCAGCCTATTTTCATCTTCCTTTCTCAAGGACCACATTTCTGCCCCATACAACGCAACTCTATATCAAGCTCTTCACCAGCCTCTTTTTTACATCCTTACCTATGGTCCCCGTCATCAGCTCCCTTCTATTATTGAACGCTTCCTTCGCTAGCGCTATTCTCCTCCTAATGTTTTTGCTACTATGTCCTGTTTCTTCTAGCGTACTACCCAAGTAATTAAATAGTTCTACCTGTTCGAGTTTGTGACTTCCTACTATTATCACCAGCCTCGCTTCCTTTGTCCAAGAGAATCTCATTACTTTTATTTTCTTATTATTAATCTTCATCCCGTATTTCTCGAACTGCATTTCCAGTGCATCTACTAAAGTTTGCACTCCTTTCGATAATCGACTGACCAACGCCTGGTCATCTGCGAATCTAACCGACTTTATCCGCTGGCCTCCTACTTTCATTCCCACATCTAGCTCATCCCATGCCTCTCTTACCATTTCCTCAGCATAGATGTTAAAAAGTAAAGGCGACAACGGGCACCCTTGCCGCACCCCGCGACCTATAACTGCCCATCCTGATTCACCGTCAGCTACCCTTACCTGAGCCCTCTCCCCCATATATAAGTTGAGTACGATGAGTCTTCTATCACGCCAATCTATTCCTATTTTCCCCAGTATCTGCATTAGTTTCTCCAAGTTTACTCTGTCAAACGCATTGTCGAAATCTACAAAGCAAGCGAAAACATCCTGATTATGCTCTATGTTTCTATCTATAAGTGTCCTCATTACCGCAATCGCGTCTCTGGTTGCCCTCCCCTTCCTGAACCCTAATTGGTCATCGCCTGAATAGCAGTTTGATCTGCTCTCCAACCTTCTATTCCTCGCATTCTGACGCTTTCTTCTTCTTCGGGATAGGTATTAATACTGTTTTCACAAAATCCTCTGGCCATACTTCTCTTCCTCGTAGATCCTACGAATAAGTTCGAAAAACGGATTTATGCCCTTACTACCTAGATTCTTCAGTAGCTCCGAAGGTAGGTTATCGGTTCCCACGGTTTCTCTACCCTTCATCTCTCTTAATTCCCTCTCTATTTCGCTGTCAAGTAACTCTGGCCCGAGGTTATCCTTATCTAGTATTCCTTCATCCTCTAGATCTAGGCTAAAGGGTCTATTCTCGCTGTCATAACCTTGCGAAAATATTATTACCAGTGACATGTTTCGTAGGTTTAATTTCAAAAAACGACGTAATATTACAATAATAATTTCCCAATTCTCAAAACTGTTCGTCGTTTTGCAAGCCGTTGCAACTCATGCATTCAGCGCCACATAACATAAATGAACGAAATAACATGTGTCTTTGGCTAGTCTCTTAAGATATAGAGGTTTTTAAGCTATGGAGTACTTGTAAATTCTCTTGCTTATTTCCAACTCAAGACACAGAAACATATGATGATATATATGAATTTGTCGAGGCTTAGTGCACTTATAATGTGGGCCTAAAAAAGACTCTTCATGATGAGATACTTATCAATCTCCGAAGCTGATCCTACCATTTCATTAAATAACTGAACAAGCATTAATAAAACCCTACAAGTTCATGAACTCAGTTTCCAATATAATATTGAGATTTTAATAAAATTTGGAGGAGAAGCAGTATGTACTGAACTAAATATTGCCATGAGGAGCTTACATTTTCATTCGACAAGAACTTGGCAAGGGAAAATAACTAGAATTCGGAGTAGTGGCCCAGTGGGTTAAGCTTTAAGGATAACTCGAATGTAGTCTGATGGGACACCCTTTTTAAAATATCAGTTGTGCGATTTTCTATCTATTAGAACTCCACAGGAAAAAGTTATCGTCCAAGGGGAACGAAATGATCCCGTCCACTTGTAAATTATTCGTTCTTTTTATACGTCTCTAGGCATAATAGGATATGAAGTCTGAGCTCACCGATGAAAATCAAGTGATTGGTAAAAATACGTAGCGGCTTTGAATAACGAGACTCAGCACGGCAATTCCGGATACGCAATGTACACAATGTACAGAGAAGCTGTGATAGTAGATGGTCATGGCAAGATTTATTATGCTCAATATGCTTCAAGTCCATTGAAAAAAACTAGATGAAAATAAATGCAAAGACTCCGAAGAGAGGTAGAATAATGAACATAAACTCGGCGTCGATATTCGTCCGCATCCAAGATCGAGCAACAAGACGCCAATTTGAAACGACTTAAGGTGGCTGGAGTGGTAATCGTGAGTCATTGAGAGCACATTTAAATAATTTGTTAAGTAAGTCGAAAAACAATTCTTGCACCACACTTCCCATAGTATATGTATATAAATATATACATATTCATACGTTGAAACTCAACATACAGGCAGTAATGGAAATGATAAAAGAATTATATTTTAAATTATTTCCTTAATTAAAGCATGTAATGAATAGAATTTCCGAAATTTACACGAAATTATAGTGAAATATGTTTTTTTTTCGAATATTAGACTCGGCGTGATACCTTGACATTTGTTAGAAACAATTATAATCATTAGAAATATTTTCTTCCGCGTTTAGAAGAAAAACTTGTAACGTACTCGTACTCGCACATAAGCAAACTCGCACATAGAAAAACATTCATGTATATTTTTGAAACCCCGGCAGTCAAATTGTACAGAAGGTGACGCAGATCATTTTATTATATTAATTTTGCATAATTAGAACGACAATATTTCAATTTCATGCCTATTTACTCACATTTAAAGAGTTACAATATTGCGCATTCCTCCATATTGAACACCACGTGGCGGGATTTAACGACCACGTGAAAATTAAAACAATAGGTAAGAACCGGAACCACCCTAGTTTTTAGAACATTCCAGATAAACGGAAGTACGTCAGTAGCGAAGCGTCTAGAAGGACGACAATGCATCAGCGATCAGGTATATAAGCCGACGCACGTTAACAGTCGAGGCTGTCTCAAAAATCCAAGTACTGCAGGTCCTAATGCTGGAGAGCGGACTTACATTGATACTATACTATTTTCACGACCGAACGCGGTCCCAACTAAGCCCATACGGTTAAAAAAGAAGTTTACCTTACGTAATTGGTGCGAAATAAAGACGGAGGGAGTTAATAATCTTGTGAAACGTGAGATGTGAGATCCAGAAGTTCGAGCCTTGACGTCAACCACGAGCCATTCGGGAGCAGCCGAGTCAGCCAAAGAAGCCGAGGTTATTGCCGCTAGAGAGACGCAGGGGTGGAAGAAACCAAGCGTTGGGGCGAGCCGGGAGAAGCCGAGGTTATTACCGCTAGAGAGGCGCGGTAAAGTAAGTAACCAAGCGTTGGATGTGGTGTCGGGGATAAAGATGAGACCATACAACTTGAGCGAGACACCTGAAGCGAGGTATTTTGAAGGGAGCAATTATCCCGATATTGTAAAGGATTTGGTTTATGTTGTGCTATGCCGGTATTGAGTGTTTTTATGTGTTGGCCAAGTGATTGATTCATGAGTGAAAAGCAAGTAAGTAAATCTATGTTGGTGAGGAATGATTTATTTGTTATTTGAGTGAAGAGTTTATTAATGTGTTTGTGGGGTACAATACAGTGTATTCACATGTGCAGTCAGGGTAACAAAAAAATAAATATATCTTTTAATAGCAAGCACGATTGTTATAATTATATTAATTAGGGCTACCTAAAATTTCCCGTAGCGGAGCAGATCCAGTGAAATAAAAGGTTAGTGACACTATTGTGTTGAAGGGTGATTTGATGTTCATATGTAACCGAATTAACACGAAAAATATTTATTTACTTCCGTATCCCCGAAAACAGCACAAACGACCTTTTACATCGGGTGTATTAACATGTAACAATGGACGATCACAAAAACCCATGTCCTGAGTGGTGAAAAATCCACTCAGGCGGGACTCGTACCCGCGACCCTCAGTTTAGCAGGCCAGGACTTTACCCCGTCGCCACCGGGGCCGACGTATGTCATGTGCCATAAGACTACGTATCAAAATGGCATTCAATTGCCAAAAAACCATATCGGTATGATGCCATATGAAGCCTGTACCCGAAGATGTAACAAAAACTGGGAGCGGCTGATATTTTTCCGACTTCAAATGTTATACTTCGTCCGTCGGTCGACATGTTAAACTGTATACCTCTTGGTAAGTGTCGTTCAGAGTAAGCTAACGCCGACAACGACTTTCTCTTCACTTATTTTCTCTTTTTCACTCTTAAGTTTTCCCATTAGTTGCCAACCTATCCAGTTGAAACGGCACGGTTGTTCTAATATCACGAAGAGCCTCAGATGTTAATCACCTCCACTACTACTGAAATATATTATATCCTATTTTTAAATTCCCTGACTTTTCCCAGATAGATTCACCCTGACCAATCGCCAAAAGGTCACCTATTATTGGAATACTTTATTTCTGCTGAATTAAATTTTCGTCAAAACTCAGAAAATGTAAAAAGCTGAAATCAAAACATTAAAAGCTACAAAGTACATCCTAATGAAAAAATACACCGAGGAGGGTCCATTTATACCCCCAAGTGCTCAGGCAAGGCGAAGGTCACTACAAATCACCCCCACCCGCTACCCCAAAGATGCTGAGATGTTTCGAAGATTTTATCAAAATAATCTTAAGAAGTCTCCAATTAAAACTTGGTACAATTATCTCGGTGCAAATATTCGTGAAACCAATTAAAATGACTAGGTACTTCATGTGCAATTTTGCCTGAAAAAAACTTCCGCCATTTAGTGACGTAATAGCACCCAAATATCGACCATACTCTTTTCAACTTGTGCATAGGACAGGAAAAGTACCATTGTCACAAATGGTATTGTTTTTTATTTCGTTAAAATCCTTCCACAACTATACTATCTGCTTAACTTTTAAAATTTTGAAGAAAAATCAAAACGGGTATTTTTTTGGAATGTTGGTCATGTTTGAGCCTCCGTATACAAGTAATGGGTAGAACCTAAGAAAAATGACTTACTATTTCATAATAAGTAATCATTTTTTGGTATAAATGCCATTTTTTAAGTATTTATCTAAAAAAAGACAAATTTGGATTTTGTCCGGCTATTTTCGCTTTTCGACCACTGTGCGCCGTCGCAGCGGCCGTTTTATTGTCTACAAAATTGCAAAATTTCCCTACACAAAAGGTTTTCCTACAGCAGGTTATTGAATTACGCATACAACAGTTTTGCATTATGGTGAGTCCCCTGAACCATTGCGAGCGTTGGGGCGACCCAGGCGAGCGAGCTATATTCCTTTCGCGGCCGTGTATCGTATTTCCGTAGCCGTGTACTTTTCCATCACTAAAAAAAAAATTGACAATGTTTACTTCTTCAAGAAAGAGGTAGCGCGTCGTAGTAGTTCTGGGAAGTTGAGAATTACTGAAAAGGCATCCATGGGAAAGTTAATGGCCAATTTACTGGCGGAATCCGGCACAGGTGTGCGAAAATACAAACCAAAGCAAAGTTGTTGGACTGGATCAAAATCGGATGGCACGAGTGACCTTCAGAAGGGAATAACAATTTGATTAACGTGAATCAGAGAACAAAAAAATGTAAAATTATTTGGTTATCAAAACACGTAAGCGCGCCACTTAGAGCGAGGACAACAGGAGACAATTATCAGCATCATGTTCAGGAATATCATATTTGAGGTGGTTTGTGACCTGACTAAATTGCTTCGAGACGGAACTTAAAGGGGCCATTCAATAATAACGCCGAGCGTAAAAGGTGAGGATGGGAGGAGGGCTCATCTTACTGTCTCACGAAGGGGGTTATGAGAATCGAAGATGATTTTGCATAAGACTTTTGTGTACACGTGAGATCGTACTTGTGTTACCATTTTAATAATCATCGTCTCGTATTTTTAACACTACAAGCATTTATTTACTACGAGCTAGTGTGCTCCAGCTACCTCTCGACCTGAGTTTCGGAAATTAAAAAAAACGCGAGATAAAATTTTCCGAACGACATAGCCTCGGATTCCTTGTGATGAGCGTAATACATTGTCATCATGAATTGCAACATTACTAGGAAAATATCGCAAAACGGATATACAAAAGGGATACATTGTACGTCTGATTCAAAACTAAATAATTAAGATTCACAACTGATAAGATTCACCACTGAATGTCCCACGAATTGATGGGGCTTATTCCATGCATGTCAGCGACGGACATTAGTTTTAGTTGGTAGAATTTTTTGGTGAAAAAATGGCGGGAATGACTGGCCGATAAACGTAATGGTAGAAAAATAACGAGAATTTCCTATCCCAGTTTCTCCCTGACTATTACGAGAATTCCCTGACAATTCCCTGACTTTTCCATAAATTCAAAATTCCCTGAAAATTCCAGGTTTTCCCTGACGGTCGCCACCCTGAACAACCAACCAATAATAACTTCAATAGTAACTCAAACGAAAGAAAATGCATTGCAGTCATGTCTTCTTTGCATTTTTTTCGTGGAAACTGTGACGCCATACTTTAGTTTTCATTATTGGCCAAAGATAATAGAATAACCGACGGCATGATCTACCAGTTTCTTAGAGGGAAGGATATTTCATTAGACGTATTTCAAAAAATTATGAAGGGTTATTTGGTTTGCCTATTATTGGATATAGATTCCACATGCAGGACATATCCATGTATTAAAACGGTAAAGGTTTTGCAGAAGAGTAACTAAACCTTTGACAGCGAAATACGAAAAAGCTGGAACCAGAAGGGTAAGCATTACACTTAGCTTTGAATGCTATATTCCGGTTTGTTTTTATTTTATTTTTATTATGCATCTAAGACATTAAAAACAGGATGTCGCTACGAATAGGTAACTTGAACCTGTCAGTGATACCTAAATATTAAATGTAGAATCCGCTCGATGCAATAATAGCTAGCGGTGCAAGACGTGATGTTTTAAAAGCTCCAACTTCTAATATTAAATCTCATATCTAACCAATTACCTTTATATTAAGTCACAAATTAAATAAATGCCTGAGGTGGAATTAAACATACGACCTTATTAAGTACTTTAACTTTTTTATACAGGCTACCGCGGAAGGAAGTTTATTGATTGTTAATGCTCACGAGAGCATTACACCTCCAGAAAAATCTTAATACGTTAACAGCAGCAGAGATTTATGGTCAACGTAGCATAATTCCATTCTAAGATAGCTCCAATACGATAGCAACAATATAAAAAAGCAATCCAGAGTGTTTTCTGAAAATGAGACGTATTATGTAGTCATAGGAGTGTCCCTAAGTGGTCCGATCGCAATACGATTCTCTAGTTGCTGTTTTTCAATCGAGTCATACATTGGATAATCAAAAATTTTACGCTAAAGAATAATGCTGGATCAAAACTTGATAAATAATCCAGCAAAGCAGGAATCGCCGGATTGCCCGCAGATATCCTGAAGAATTGTACACAATGAGCGAATTAAATCACCATAATGCCGAAATTTGCCTACGTATTTATTTAAATACTACCCTCTGCTTCCTAATCAGAATCCATTGTGAACACTAAAGCTCTGTATTAGGAAAGTACGGTCAACGTTTGATCTCGGCAAATGCCGACAATCGAGGCTTCTGATTGGTTGCTCTCTATATTTTTGGGCCTACACGAGTCACGCGAGTGTTTTGTTAGTCAGTTGCCCGTTAGAAAGCATTGGAGTGGTTGTGTTTTTCGTGAAGCAGCGTAGCGTTTTTTTGATATTTGGTTGTCAATATGCCTCAGTGTTGTGCAGTTGGTTGTTCAACGCAGGCGAAGAAAGGGACAAAGTTATATCTTATCCCTTCGGGAGCAGGGAATAAAGTAATAAGAAGAAAATGGATGCAAATGATATCCAGAGCTCACTGGTAAGTTCCGAATTGTTAACTATGTTATTATGAACGAAAGCGCTAAAATTTCATTCCTTACTGTAGGTAACTTATATAGTTTTCGTGCAGTGATTTGGATTTATTGATAAACATCATTTCTTCAGAAACGTGCAAATGCAAACCACGTGAGCAATTAATAGGTATTGTTTTATTTTTGCATTGTTATTGATTGAATTGTGTGCCTTTATTTCTCTCACGCGTGAATAATACAGTGAATGAATGTTACTATTGTTAATGCACTATTTGTGGATAAAAGTGAATTTACAAACCGCTTGCTTAATTATGAGGTGTCGTCTATGTGGTGAGTGTAATCAATCCATTCAAAATTGATTTGCTTGCGAAAATATGCCTCCTTATTACACAAGAATCCCTATCCCTTTTTATCATGTCCACAAAAGCATCTCTTTTCATATGTCTACTGCTGCTTTCATGCAGCTAAGTGCAAATTGATTTTTCCTGGATAATTTGTTTATCTCAGTCGCTATATATGTTTAACTCCTTAAACGTTTCCTCTCTAGATCTTCACAATGATTTAACTGCAGAGGAGTTACTGGGAGAACAAGCTGATGCGAGCATACCAGCTGCAGCAGGGAGTGGATATATCCCTGTTATGCAGGGACCCAGGTGATGCACTCCACCCCTGCTAAGGAGAATGTCACAGAGGAAATTGAGGAAATAAGGAGGGAACTTATGTCATTGAAGAGGGAGATCCGTAAATTTGTGTGCTTGTTGTGTTTTGTGTTGTAAACACATTGTGTGCTTCACTGTAAAGGATTGCGTGCCATGTTTGCTGTGCTGATGACATTGTGTGCCCCTCACTACATCGCGTTACATATCAAGTGCTATTGAAAACGAGCTCAAACTTAGTGAAATTATGGCAATGTTGACTGATTCGTCCAGATGTTGTGATAATGTTCATCGATACCATTCAGATTCTCGAATTAATACCAAGGCAATTAGAGCTAGCTAATGACCATCTTCAAAGAAAGACCATCTGATAACTTTTAAGTGTGCAAACTATTAACCGCATTAACCCTTCTTCACCTACATTCATTTTTTTTGTGTTTACTGATTAGTATGGTATTACATTATGGAATGGTATTAAAAGTGTGAAAAATGCGTAGTAAGTGTTGGAGAAGACATAACAGCAATCAGTTCGTTGTTTCTACTATTGACAAAATTAAAATGTGGAATCTATGTGAATTGAAGTGAAGTTAGTGACTAGTGAATTGCTCTTGTCTTGAAATTGTGGCTGTTTACGTCCCAGTGAAGGGATAAACAGTGTAGTGTTTTATTATTCTTCATTCAGTGAATGTTGCCACCCCAAGTGTCATATTCTTATTTCATTGAATTGTCGTGTCCAATGCGATTTTGTTGAAATAATTAATCCGTATGCGTTTAAGGCAGGTGATGACTAATTAGCAATAGGCAATTGAATTTGTCCTTGGCAGGGATTATTGTGTTATTTTATAGTATCATAAATTGTGAGTGTGGAGTCCAAGTGAAAGGGTGATGATTTTTTTCTGCTTATGCAATGTAAGTTGTTTCATTATGCTTAATTCATTAAATGTTATCATCTCAAAAGTTATCTTTTCATTTACTCGACTTGATGTCATTACCAAGTACCTATTGTTCCTTTACATTTAGTGCCGCTGTACATTTGTCTCTGGAGATAAAGCGGGAATGATTAATCGCTGCCATATAGATCTCACGGTACGTAATCATATTATTTTATCTTAGATAATTATATTACATATATTTCATATTATTTGTACTGACGATGTGCCTCAGTTAAACATGGAGTGCTGATCGTGTAAATCCTGTCAAAATGCTCACTTGACTTGACAATGCAGAACGTAAAAATAGGTTGTAGCGTGTTAAATTTATCCGCCGTTGAAAGTCTCATTCCGGTGCGGAGTAAGATCAGTAACGAAGTCAAGGTATCTCAAAATTCATTTCTCTCACAATTATTGTCGCCCGTGTGATAAGCATGTCCGCTCGCAGTACCAGGGCATCTAAGGGAGTTGTGGACGTGAAATTAACCTTAATTGAGAATGATTAAGATAACAGTGACAATACAAGGTTTGTCACCGTCTGTTCTCTTTGAGGATTCACTTCATGGTCGAAGAATTGACTTGACGTTTTACTCCTATTGCAGAGAAGTATTCTATACCTAGTCGATTTTGATACCTAATTGACAACTAAGCTAATATTTATGTAGTATTATAACATTTTAAAATGCCATTCCGCCAGTTATCAACGAGAAGTCACTTTACGGGCGAGGAAAATATCGCGATGTTCCACTTGTATTGCAGACGACGCTGTCTGCTGCCGTTTGAGTCGTCTGCTGGGCTCGTATTAAACAGGCCGACTCCCGCATTTTGGAGGATAAACTTGATAAGAAAATGATGTGGTATTATAGGCAATTTAATCATTCATAAGTTATCATGGCTCAAATTCGATGAAATATAGTTAATTAATTTTTATCTCGTGAAAACATGTTTAGTCCCTATCTCTCCCATGTTAACAAAGGTCCACGATGGCTAAATGCGCAAAGTTGACCGTACTTTCCAATCAAGCGCTTTAGTGAACACGCCATCTTCCTGCCATCTACTGTCCGTTTCTCCAACTAGTGACGCATACATATCTAACTTGTATCCTGACGTATATACATCTGGGGGCCATGGTGAGAGTAGAAGGTTGCATATCTTAACGGGTGTCACATGCTCTTGCCGATTTCGGCGTCATTTCAACTAGCGTACAGGCAAAAATTATCCGGCATAACTGAACTATCCACAATGCAACTATCTGCACTACAGCTTAATTAAAATAAATTAATGACTTTCCGTCCCTAAAAAACTTTTGCAATGAAAGCCGATTGGTACTCATATCTCGCCATACGAATCATAACCAATTTTTACGCATATCACACATCATGACTAATGGAGATCCTTACACACCGACTTGATCAAATTCATGAGTAGTTTACACAGCGCTATATGAAGCTAAGCAAAATTAAGCAATCATATATCCAGAATAGAGTTCTAAATAGTTTTGAGATTCCAATCAATTTGTTCAGGCGAGGAAATATTCCTCGCTAAGCATCGTATATTCCAAATATTTTTAACATAATTTTTCGTTCATAAAATGTTCATGTTATAGACTATAATATAGAGCATATGCAGAATGATTAACTGTTTCTTGAATGACAGAACGTTATTTCTAAAATTTCATCACCACATTACCCCTATTACGAATATCACATTACCACTATTACGGAATTCAGCGAGATATTTTTCCTCAATAGTTGGAATGTCATATCCGTAATAGTGGTAATGTGGTAATGAACTTAAAGAAATAATGTTCTTGGGTTTGTTAACCCATCCAACAAATGTTTTGTAACATATGATAAACCGAATAGTTGAAGGAAGAATTCCTTTAAGGACTTCAGCTGCCTTTAATGATTAATGCTCGGTTAATGAAAAACAAACCATTTTGAGGTAAAATGGATTCTCGTCTGGATAAGATTAAAGCATAATCAACTAACTTCATTAAGTCAACTATCAAAATATAACTCATAGTTACCTTAAGATGATACACGCATACATACCCATCGTTCCCTTTCGAGTTAGGCACTCAAAAAAGTTAAATTCCCATAAAGCTTACACTTCTTTAACAATTTATCTAATAATGCCCTATCCATTGAAGATGTATGTCTCCCGTGTTTCTTCCCCCGTAGGTCCATTGTGCTACAACTTCAGTTTCGCGGGCGTTGCAGCCGGCTTATTCAAGTCAATGACGTGAAGTGGAAATGCAGGTTGTGAGTTACGCAAGCACCATCCGTTGGGGTTAGATCCGTTGTGATTGGTTGTTATTTTTGTTAATTTTTCCACGAAAAACGCGTTTCCATGTTCTGAACAGCGAGTAACGGTCATCTCCATTATATGTATTAGAAATTTTGCTGATACGAAATGCTTCCCCTATAATTCGGCTATGGGCCAAGTCCATACCCACTTACGAAGGATAGAGAGAAACCTTCCGCCTTCGCCGTCATTCCCTATGTTGCGGGAACCACAGAAAAAATAGCCCGATCACTCACCAAAAACAGCTTCGTTACGAGGTTTAACTGTGTTTCGAAGTGCTCTGACTTGTCGACCAAAGTCAAGGACCGAGGGCCAAAAGAAATTCAAAGCAGCTGTGGGAGATCCTATGTGGGACAGACATCCAGGGCACTGGACTGTCGCTTGCAAAAGCACAAGAGGACAACAAGGATCATACCACTACGCCTCTCTGTAATAGCAGAGTATACATGGATGGGCCCTATGCACAACATTCGTTTTTCCCCCGAACAATAAGGGACTATAATAAATGCTAGGCGTAATTTCATTAGAGCGTGTCCATTTTATATGTAAACGGCTGGTGTCCTAACACCCCCCGCCACACGCCTATTGAGGCGGCTTGCGGGGTAATATGTAGATGTAGATGAACATTAACTTTGAAGATACAAAGTTAATCGCCAAAGAAAAACGTTGCTTGCCGCGAATTATGCGGGAAGCAATTGAAATCAGCAATACCCCTAATAAATTTAAAAGAGATGACAGTTAATCTTTGTCCAACACATGGAAACACGTGTTTGGTGGGAAATCTAACGAAAATAACGACAAAGGAAACGGTTACAACCATTCACAACGGACCTAATCCCAACGGATGATGCTTATAAAACGACCAACCTACATTTCCACTTCACTTCACTGACCTGAAGAGGCCGACTACAACGCCGGCGAAACTTTAGTTCCAGCACAGTGGACCTACGCAGGAAGAAACCCGAAATACATCTCCAACTTCATTAAGCCGCGGAAGCCTCCACACGAATGCCCTATGTCACACGGATGCATACCTTATTTGCTTCAGCTAGGGAGTAGGAACAAGAAGGCGTGCACGAATTAAGCATTTGCTTCATGCACATTCCTTCTCTTATGATTATCTTCCCCACATTCATCCAAGATTTCTTCGTATACCCCTTCTTTTCACACCATTCAATCATCTAAAAAATATCTCATTCGTTATTCGATTCTCGTCCATCCTTTCAAGATGACCAAACTAACGGAGCACGCTCTTTTCATATACATCCATTACTGGAGCATCTATCCCACGTTCTTTCATCGCCCACTCATTTATAACCCTATCCCTCTTATTTGACCGCAAACACTTCCCAAATACTTCATACTCACTTAATTTAGCCTACTCCTATGATTATTATTTCACCATTATTATTTTACGAATTGTTTCACCATTCACCCGCATCATTCATTCCATTCTCCTAGCCAAAAACCTTGGTCTAAGACGCACTTCCCTTCGATTCCATTCGAAAGTTGCTTTAGATGATAAAATTTAAGTAACACATATAAAATTACGGGTGATTTTCAGAGAGCCCAGTTATTACCTTCAAAGAATAAATCTTATAGAAACATTCTTGGTCCCCCAAGAGTGTTTTCACATTTGCTAGAAGAAATATGGGGTGAGAAATGAAAATCTCTTGGTGATATGCGATTGAGGAGGGGAGAGGGAGAAGCAGGAGGAAGGTCGGAGAAGTTTCCTGGAGCCAGGATCGATTCTCAGTCCCCACCAAAGTCTCCAACATCTTTCTCCCATTCCTCCCGGTCCTACGTCTTCCCTTGGGGAACAAGTTTTCGCTGAGTCAGCAGTGTTTTTGCTCAGGGACGGCTCGACCTTGAGTGGAGGACAATCACTCCTGCGAGGATTGGATTCATGAATGGAGATAAGAAAATAAAACACTCGAAGAAAATTTATAAATGAATAGAAACGTTTGAAATATTCAAATAACTTCAATAAATTGACCTATGAAATAAAATCTTAAACGACGAAATTTTAAAAGTTAGTCTATAAACTGATAGAATAGGAAACAAAAATGTTGTCTTCCAAAAATATTTCACGGTTATTTAAGATAAACAGCTCATTTTTTATGCTTAATATTTCATTTTATGAACATGACACTCCATTTTAAAATACAAAACCAATTGCTGAGACTCAGCTAAAGACGGTTTGTTCGAAAGGTAATATTTACGCACAAACTAATCTAAAAGAGATCGTTTTCCTACTTGCGAGCAGATATAATTTTAATAGTGATAGGGAGAAAATAATCACGCGATAAATTGAGGAACTCTTTGAATCTCCTTTCCGTTCATATGTCTACTGAAAATATTTTTTTGCGACCTCAGGAAAATTATGGACAACTCCTCCTGAGGAAGTGAAATCCATTTAATAACCGAGCCCGTAACAAGTTAAGGGTCGCCAAGTGGATCCATACTCAGCCTGATTAGTAAACTCTTAATTTATAAATTAAATATTCTCTTTATGCTTTGGCGTAAATTTCATACGGTTTATACTTCGGCATTCCGTATATGTTCTGATTTTCTGGCACTTATAGCATGCTCACTAATCTTCTGTTAACCTGTTGTTTAATGTTAGTACTTGTTTTCTGAAGTTCAGAGTGTCAATAAATGAATTACATCCAAATATCTGTTGAATTAAATAGTCGATGATGTTGGAAAAATTTACATTTGGTGCTCTTCGTTTGAGATACAGTGTTCAAATTGAGTCTGTACTATTTTCCGCGAATATTAAATTATTTTATTATCATTACTCTTGTGCACTCAGTAGCGTAACTATTCAGTCATATAAGCCTTCCAATTAACCCAATTCGCGAATTTGAGTATGAATGGATGTCTCCCAAAGTAGATAATTTTATTAATAGCCTTTAAAATTACGATCCCTCGATGAGAAGACGAACGACGCAGAGCTAGGCACGGAAAAAACGTTGCTTTAGGAAACCAAAAGAGGAAAATCAGGTGGATTTAGAGAGTAACCATGAGAATAATAAATAGGATGTGATACTCATCGAAATTGTGAAAAGAAGATAACGGGTAAAAGAGGAAGAGAAAGAGATAATAAGCACGCTGAACTGAACAGAGAGAGCGTTTAATTAAGTGGAGCGAACCAAGAAAGGGTATCTAACAGGAATGTATTAAAGGTCATCACAACCCACCATAATAATGGAACATAAAACAAAAGCCTCATATACATACGATCATAATACCATTCGATAAATTTAACATACATTTCCACTCCCCTCAACTAATATGTATTTTTTCTCAAGCTTAAAATATTCTCTTTAAAATGGAAATTCCTTTTTGACATTATTGGAATGTGATTTTGTAGTATCTTGTGATTCATCAACAGAAAAAAGGGTGACGCATCGTTCATAATACTCACGAAAGAAGGAATAGATCGCGGATTACATTAAGCAAACCCTTTCTTCCTCAGATGAATCACTCTACCGTGAGTCACTCAAGACATCAAACGAGCTCACTTCCCGCATCCTCAAGATAAATCAGCATCAAGGAGTTTCAGTGACTACGGGGTATTTTTCATGGTAAGTCACCTTCAATGGTACTTAGCCAGCATTTATGCGTCTAACGAAGAGCAAGGCTATATTTCCACTTCATTTTTGCAAAGAATGACATTTTTCTAGATTAAATAAGAAAATGGCATTTAAAAATATATTGATTTCTATTTAATTTACATTATGAATACTTAACGTAGAATATCTGAGAAATTCTTAAAATATGCGGAATTTTGTCGCATTGACGAGGTATAAAGCTATAATGTACACAGGCCTAGCAAATTTACACACCACTCAGATCAGACTCCAACTACCATCACGACAAGTAGGAGTTGCATCGAAATCATTCGTTAAGTTCAATGCACAGACAACTCTGTTTTGGATAATTCGCTCCAAAGTGTACCAGTGACTCGGTCTTCTTCCTCCACCTTATTCTCTTTCTTCATCTGTCAATCCTACAGTGGGTCTGGTCCTTCATACAACTTTTATGTGTATTACTTCCACCATTTGCCTATTTCTTAATGCTCCGTTAGAATCTTCCCGTTCTCGTCTATGATATTAATGGACTGTTTCTTTCTTCTCGTGAAGTGTCGCTACACGTAGTAGTATGCTATCTCGGTATTTCTCTTCTTCATGGTCGCGTCAATTTCCTCCAAGCAGCTCTCAACCCACTCTCCTATGTCTTTCTGGAATTCTTTTATCTAGAATTTGGTTTCGTAGCTTATTGTACTTGGCTGCCTCATCTTCGCTTCTTGAGTTCTCTTATGTACTTCTTTTATGAATAGGATCTCTGATCTCAGTTGTGATCCATGGCCGTCTTGTCCCCGAATACTCACAATCTGCGCTTCTGTTACTTCCGTAATCGTCTTCTTCAGTGCATTCCACCTTTCTTTTGTGCTTTTCTCATTCCTTACCTCCAGTTTTTCATCGATCACCGCATTGAAACTTTCTCTGGTTTATTTTTCCTGCAGGTTGCTCATTCTCCATCTTGGTTATTTCTTCACCCTTTTCCCTTTTATGTCTCTTATATGACAATCCATGACCACTAGATTGAAAGCGCTATTAGTACATAGGTTTGCTCTTGCATCGCCCCTATTGGCTCAGGTAACTCTCTCTGGCAATTATGCAGTCGATTAGGTATCTCTCTCTTTATTAAAGCATGTGTATCTTCAACTCCAATGTTCACCGAGTAGTGGTTTTGCCAGACCAATTTCATTGGTAAGGTCTTTTTTTCTCGAAGTTGCCAAGAGTCCTTCTAAATTCAGGGAATCCTATCCACAGAACCCAAGCTAGAACGAATCAAGGAAGTTTCTTTGATGTATACGAACATAACAATATCCTGTCATAATAGTATGAATACACTAATTAAAAAAATACGCCCAGAGACAATTTTAAAATTTTACGAAACGATGGAAATTCCAACTCTCCTATATGGAGAGAGATAGAAGCAGCTGAAATGAAATTAATAAGACCCTTGGCTGGTTATAATATCTACGATCATGTGCAAAATGAAGACATCCACTCAGAGCAAAGCATCCCGGCCATCACCGAAACTATATGAAAATACCGTTAACAAAGCTTATGAGCTTATTTTAAGTGTACTGAACATATAATACCCCAGATAATTCTAAACTACAGACCATTTGGAAAAAGAGATTTCGGACAACCAAAGAAGAGATTTTTTAAGAAATATTTATAAGTGGATGACGAGGATATCATGGTGAGGCTTTTATTGCAAAAATTTGATGCCTTAACTCGTTTGGTTTCATAGCTTAATCAAATTTTTACAGTAGATTTAATTATCCAAAGGATTTTGAAATTTTCAAGTTTCATCACGACTCTGGGCGCTTGGCACCAGAGTATCAAACCAGAGGAAAAATTCCCTCAACTGCGCCAATTTCCTACGCTGGAAGCGCATATCGTTGCTGAATTTCACATTACGCCATTCAAATATTACTTTAGCAATTAGGAAAAACCTATAACAATCCAATTAAACGTTTTCCATCAATGGTGTGTGTCGGATAGGTATATTTCATGTGGGGAGTGTCTAGAGGTCATTAAACTCATCGTAGGGAGTCACGTATCACCCACCATTGGTGAACCTCAGCATTCATCGAAACGAGGAGCATTAATTGGAAAGAGCAACGGAAGATGACCAACCTCCCTTGTGGCCTGAAGCTCATTTCCATTACGTCGGAATGTAAACGGGTGGAATTCCTAGCGATGAACAAACAAGTGGATCACAAATCTCATTTGGCGGGTGCTTTCACCAGTGTACAGCGATTATCGCTTTCCACCCCAATATTCCTGTTTATTAACAATGTCCCTCTCCTGGCCCGGGTGGCTGTGTCTATGACCCTTGTTTACTACTTCTCGTTTTCTCTGTTGAGCAAAATTGTCAAAAATTATTCCTCGAGTGCATGAATTATGGTGAATAAAATCAAATTTTAATTGAGGATTTAGAGGAAAAATTGAAGCTTTTGGGTACGTTTGAGGTAACCTTCTCCATTCTATTAATTTTACAAGGCTAAAAATAAATAATTTGGGATACCCTTAATAGAAAATATATAATAAGATTCCACAAGAAATAATCATGATTTTTTCTCTTTGAAATTTCGCACAAATCAAAATTTAATTATGAAAATATGGTGACATGACATTTATACAGTTCTTAGGTGGATAAAAACTATTTCCGAGAAATACTCTCGAATGATAAGCATTGCGCACAGTACTACCACTAATTGGGAAAAAGTGAAGAGGCCATGATGGAAGCCCATGTTCCTATTTGGGTGCAAGAAAGCTGTTTTTTGTCATAACTTTGCCTGGTTTCTCTCAAAATTTAACTTTAATTTCTCACAACGATTCGCTCCCAATAGATCTTAACACTAAATCAAATAATAACACAGAATTATAATGTATGCTGCACAATAATACCGATGGTCGAGTTTCATTCTTGTATTGCTCACGTCGGCAATATGCACAAGATTCACGTGGGAAACCCTTGATCTGTACCCCCGATGTTCGGCCGTCATCCCTCGCAAGCATTTCCCGGCGAAGCGCTCGGATACCTACTGCGTTCAGCCCCCGTCCCACGCTCCCGTCACCTTTCCACCCCGCTTCCTAACGACCTCGCCGACGGGGAAAAATCTCTTCCGTGGCCGCCGATTCGGAAATACCTGGAAACGCAGCGATCGTGTCTCTAAAGTTAACGATTTGCACCCACGCCACAGTGATTTTTCAACCTGCTAATTTCTTATTGATAAATAAATAGAGTATCTTTAGCCTCCCCTATCTCTCCTACTCCCTACTCTTCTTAAGAAAAAAAAGTCACGAGTAACCAGCGGTAATATCAACTCCGCCCAAAACCCAAGATACGAGTACCTTCATTCTGAAAACATAGAAGTTGGAAAGAAACGTCTCACTCCATTAATTATAAAACTCAAGGAAAAATGACCGCACACGGTTTTCCAAATACCTAAGCTAATATGATACCAATCTCACAAGCTTAGACAAGAAAGATGGGAATTTCATAAGTCATGCATATCAAACAGATTAGCCCTACCCTTACAGTTAAGATGAGTTAGTTGAAATATCCACTCCAACGACAAATGTACAAGATAGTTGAGACTAATTACTTTATTAAGGATTGCTATATGTGAAAGTTTGATGCCCTTGCATCATAACAAACATTTCCACCGCTGATTGGAAATATAGACACAAGACTAGTGAATGATAGCCAAGTCATCAAATTGTCGCCTAATAAACTGAATTAAATACATATTTGTACGCGATAAATGAATTTTTTAGTAATTATTCAACTATATTTCGAAGAAACATATGCCGAGAGGCTCACAAAAAATCTGAGCGCAAAACCTTCTCTACCTATACAAAAATGTTAGACTAACGTCATTCACAATTACAGGTGTTTCCCACGAGAGGACTTAAGAACAGAATGTGATGTAGTGACCTTTTTTTTAAATTAATTATTCATATTCCAAAGTTTCAGACCCTTTTTCATTTAAGACCACGATAGACCATCGATCTTCTCTCAGCAACCTCTCTCACAACAATTCAATCTTTCTTTTTTTCAACATCTTAACAACCTTTTCCAAAAAATAAACATTCAACAATTAACAAAATAGCATTTCTTTTAAAACATCAATAAAAGTATAATTAATAACTAAAATAAACGAAACAACCATCAACATAATCAAGAACAACTGAGAATAACGAAGCCTCGATTTCAAACAGAATCAACGCGATCACTTTTTTATGTATGGCACAAGAGGAATAAGGTTACAAGATATGAATTGATACATTTACCCCCATTTTAGCAATAATACCTCGTTTTATAGCAAATATAAATTTGATAATCGGCAGAGCTGAAAGGGGTTAGCCGTGAGAATTAATTCGCACGTATATTCAACATGTCTGAGAATGCGAAAGATAAGATTCCTGGATTTCCACGACAAAATTCGAGCGTTCCCGACAAGCGAAAATGTCAACGCAAACAAAAAAATTTTCGTCATTTTCTCAGATAACTCACGCCTTCGGCGGAAGAAGAATCAGCTGTAGGTCGCGTGACCGACCCCAATCGACAATGCTGAAATGCGAACATCATTCAGCGTCGACAAAACGAAACTTCAAATATTATCATGATAATTTTATTTTCTTGGTGGACTTCGACCTTTACCTTAAAATCAGAGGAAATTATGAAACAGGCATCAGGTCGAACGTATGGTCACGTACATCACGCACGTCAGTACGTACATACTGTCGTATTCTTGAATTTTAATAAGCCAACAATATTTCCAGTTCATCTCAACTCTTAGCTCCTCAGTGAGCCAGTCTTTTTTTACTTTCGCAGCATACTAGGCAGTTCGGAAAACTTCATTTTGATGACGTAAAATTCACATCGCAAGGCTCATGACGTTAACCCTAGGTTTCTGGTCAATGTTCCCGTAAATTCCATAAAAATAATCCAATTCATAATTCTACTGGCTTCCGAAAAGAAATTTTTCGTTAATGGTATGTAAAACCTTTTTAATGAAATATTAACCGAAGCATAGCCCCTTTGAAAAGCTCACCACACTTTACGTTCCTCGTCCGTTTTGCTGAAAAATATTTCGAAAATAGGTAAAATGGATAGGTATATTTACTTATATTTATAGATATAGGTATAGGTTACTCGCAAATACACTACGGACAACACTGGGGCGAGAAAACCCATATGATTCATCGGAGAGAGAGGGAAGAAGATGAAATCAAATAGGCTAATGAAATTTGATGCAACTATCAATTATTGCCAAAAAACATTAAAAATTTAGTCAGCTCTAACATTTTACTACTTACAACTCTTTTTAGCGAATTTCACATCGGAAATGTTTTATTACAAATCGTTTTCATAGCCTAGTTTCCCGTCATAAGCGTAAATTTGGGATAACCTTCTTGGGAAAAAATAACCCCCTTTCCACAGAATTAACTAATAACTACTAACCTCTGAGATATGCGAGTCTAGAACTTTAAATTGGCCGCACGCGGTATACGTTCAACATAATAATAATTAGCTTCGATATCTGTTTTCATTCTTCACAAAGACAGATGTTAATACATGATCTCAATTTTCAGGTCAAAATTACGACTACCAAATCATATCACCAACGCTTCTTTGCTGATACAAAATAATATCGTAGGTCAGCAGAAAAACGAGAACGACTCAAAAGGAGATTTGGGAGACTGATTAGTGAAAAAAAGACTTATCCACTACAATGGATAATAAAGACTGAAAGACTCATGCTGAAAACCGCACTTTTCATTTAACTTCTTCCTTTATATGGTAGGCAGATTGCTTGTTATGTCTTCGTCACTCCGCCTGGCATACCTATTCGACGGCAAGGTTATCACTTTTTTGTCTTCCTATACTTCTTATTCCCTCCGGTAATTTGTAACGTGCTTCTTCTACTTTCCTTTCTTCGCCAACGCAATTTATGTTATTATTCCATTCTTACTTTCTTTTAAAGGTCCACTCATGAATGTGTTCTGCTTTGCAAGTTTTTTCTTATGCTTTCATTTTGTTCTCTGTTCAGTAATGTTTTACCCGTGGTTACCGTAGCACTTTCATCTATCCAGTCTCCACTAGCCTTATTGTTCTTGCTTTGTCTGGTCAAGTCTCCACCGTATGATTCACTATTGGTCTTATAGTAAGTAACTTCATATATTCTAGATTTTTCTTCTATCCCTAAATACCTGCTTTTCCATATGGTGCCATTCAAGCGCCCAGCTATCCGTAAGTCTCTTGCTGATTGTTGCCTTACTTCTGATCCCACACCACCGTATCCAGACAGCTATGTGCCAAGATAATTACATTTTAATTTCCTGCTGCATAATTTTGCCATCTACAGCGATCTTACATCTAAGAGGTATTTTATCCGTTGTCATATATTTTATCTTTAAGGTAGTTATCGTCACTGAACACCCTTGAACAAAGATATATTAATTAAAGACGAGAATTCGACCAAATTGAGCGTGCGAAACCAATCAGTTTCGACAAAAGGGACAATGAAATGACCAGCGATAGTATACGGCCCATAAAACGATTATCTACCTCCCACCTTAGTTACCCTCTCGGCGTGCAGCTACACGCCCACATCATTTATCAATTGCCATACGGTAGGGTGTAATTTTTTTGAGATAATCAAATAATAGCATGTTTGCCTTGGGGTACACCTCTGCCGTCACCTCAACACTGCGGAAATTCGACTATGGATTTCTTCAGCCGTAAGCCAGCTCCCCTCTTCCCCTCTTTCGGACGCCCACTATTCCAGCCAGCAGCGTCAAAACACAACGCCCACTCAACTCACGATGACCCTTAAGGCTTCCGGTTTTGTCCCTTCCATTTCTCGTTCCTCGGAGACATGATACTCACTCAGGGTGTAAGCGCAGCCGCATTAGCACCTATCTTCTCTTCTCCTTTATGAAAAACACACGGTCTTTCATTATGTAAGGTAATATACATAATCATAATGCATGATCACACGGGGTCGGGGTGGCCCAAGGGTAGCGTGTTTCACCATCAGTCTAAGGTCGGAGCTTAGAGACCAAGTAACGGCAAATATATTTCTAATCTTGAAAAAATATGTCAATGGAAAAAGTCATTCGATTTTTCTGGAACGAGGCAAGAATATTTTACACCCTACATGCTATCCAATCTACCCGGCTCCACTGTTGAGAGGCAGCAGAAGGGCACTGATGGCGCAGATTAGTCTGGTAGCAACTGCCACTGCTTTGGGCGACAGTGAAATTCATGGAATCGGTCGGAGTACGGTGACGGGGAAGACAACGGGGAAACTACCACATTAGTCTACCTAGAAGGTGCAGCCTAGATTTCACCAATATATGACGTAATGGCATTCCTCCCGGTAAAATATTCCGGAGGTCAATAGTCTCCCAAACTGATCTCCATGTGAGGAATACTGGCAAAGGAAAAACAAACAGTGGACAATTGAAAGGGATACATAAGGTATGAAAGACGAAAAAGATAAAACGGATTGAGAAGAAGACGAACGGGGGTATGTTTTCAAGCTGTTTGATGAATTCGTTTCAAAGAGGAAATTATTTTACATCTGACCCTTTCCCGGTGAATGCTTAAGAAAAAGAGGTCTTGGGCTTACAGCCAGGTGATGGTGTTGAACAGCACCAACTTTTCGATGACCTAGTCCGCCATCGTCTTCAGGAGGGGGGAAGGATGAAGCCTGAGCACGGTGGTAGACTACATTATCGAACGCGTTGTAGTAACACCCTCGGATTCTAACGCTCAGACGATGTATGATAGCGCGTAAAGGAATTATGTTGTCTCATTGGATCGTCTTAATTGATAATTCGTCAATTATCCGATTTAATATGCATAGAAATTCACATATAAATTAGTTAAACAACAAACATTTAAGGCGAAGCTGTACCATAATAGGAGGAGGGCACTTTCGATTTTATACCACTCCACCGCATCATATTTATTCTCAAACTCTAATTTACTGATAACCAGGCTTCGATTCCCAAATTCTGAGACTGACCGTAAATAAACGAACAGAAGTAAGCTTTTAAGTCTGCGGTGTCAACTTTTCCCATTCGTCCAAATGATTAAGAATCGGGAATAAATATCTTTCAAGCTCAGCGTGCTACCCTGAGGTAAGGAAAGATATGAAATTCTAAGAGTGGTGGAATTTCCAGGAAAAGGGGTGGGTTTGTCTCTTGAATTCTTAGATCGAACACTGAATTTTATTGTTGCTACTTCATTCCAGCTTGTCCCACTTGAATTTATAACTTCGCGAAATACACTCGTGAAAAAGGAAAATAGGGAGTACCTCCGAGAAATGCATCAGCTAGCGTGAAACTGAAATATCATTTCTTTTGTAAAATTCGCCAATATTATGAGAACCACCACCCAGGGACGTAGCCAGTGGGGGTTCCATGTGGTCCGGACCCCGATTTTTTTAATTTATTAAAACAAAGGGCACTAAAGAAAAAAGTAATATTCGTTTTTTCACAAAAAACATTGATTGTATTTTATCTATATTATGATCAACAATTTTAATTAATATGTTTGTGATTTTAAAACAAACATCGTGGGGATTGAATTCTTTCAGAAATTTGAAGAGCAAAAATCTTTAAAAATCGGCTATTACACCGCAGTCGCAATTGCACTCATAATTGCCTTAACACACAAGTTTACTCCTAATTTTATAAATTTCCCAACTTATTTATACTCAATGTGGATCCTCCCCGAAACGAAATCCTGTCTAAGTTACCGTCATCACTATATAACAGGAAAAAAAGTTTCTGGAGAAGTAAAACTATTAAAAAAACATGAGAAGTACAGATATTAAGCATTTAATATAAGAACCATCAATAAAATCCTCATGACAGCTAAAGCTTGACGCCAAAACGTCGAGAAAATTTACCTTACGAGGAAATATAAGGTAACCTGATACGACTCGACGGTCGTCACTTAAAATTCTTCGAAAGAGTTTACATAATCTAGAGCCTGGTGAAAAATGTCGAAGCACGAAAAAAAAAAGGCAGAGAAAAACTGCTTCAGCCATTTACACCCGGAACAGATACGCCGTTTCCGAGAAAGCTTGCATTAATTGTTTCCTCAAAACCCCGATAACACTCGACGCAGTAACTAATCCGGAGCGCTGAGTTTCACGAAAAATGTTTTGGAGACGTTCCTATCGACGAGGCGATCGCCACGGCTCAGATCTCCGATACGAATGGAAACTTGAACGACTCGCTGCGTGAGTTGTCTCTTCCGGGAACCAACGCGAAGCGATCCTCCCCGGAGGGAGTCCGCGATATATCCGTGAAGGAAGACGGATGCATCGCCGTGCCCTGAATCGGAGGACGTTTCCGAGAATCCAGAAGAGAGAGAGGGCCGAAAAAGGGTGCGAACCCCTAAAGGGTACCACCGGTGATTTATCATGAGGAACGGGAGAGGAAGATCTCCCAAAATGGGTAGGTAGGCATAGGATAACGACCCGCAGGCTTAAATATACCGAGAAACACACATTGGCCACGGAATCCGCTCTTCGGTATTTCCAAATGCATGGGCGTCACCCCACAAGGCATAAGGGTTGCTAACATCTTTTAGAACACTAGCTATCGGTCGGTTGCCAGTATTCAAAGTGCAATGGCAACGCTGGACTCGCAGGCTCATATGTACCGGGAAATACACACCGACCGTGGAATCCACTTTTAAATATGCTTCGATATTTCTAAATGTATGGGTTTCAACCCAAATACCACAGGGCTTGCCAACAAATTTTATAAATCTAGATGTTAGTCGGCCGCTGGCATTTCATGTGCAATGGCAACAATGATATTTGACAGTGACCATATGAACAAGCTGGTGCCAGATGAAAATACGGAACTTCTTCTCTGAAATCATTTGGCTGAAAATGTTTCTCCAAAGCAAATTATCATTTTCAAACTTAAATGCAGGCGCATGAGAAGTGTTTTATTACACTACATAAAGCCAAGCGAAATATCATTTAAATACAGATAAGGACGTGTATCTATGATATTCATGCATAAAACACTTTTTAACACTAAAACATAAAACACTTTAAGATCTATTTTCTCTCATTGAGTAAAGTAAGCATGTGTTGCATTAGTATAAAAATTGCATTTTTGAAGAAACACGGTATTTCAATAAATACAACCCATAAAAGCCCGACCATTAAAATGTAATCAAGTAGGTATGTTACATAATAGGTTAGGTGGCGAAACCATCAGGTATCAGAAATTATAAGTACGCCTCTAAAGTGTTATATGCGTTCATTTCTCTACATTGGTGTTGACGTAAATGTAACATGCAGTCTTAAGGATTAATAAAGAAAATCCAATACTCACTCATAATTACCCGAGAAAAATGTCTGCAAATGCCTCCGAAGTGTCCTTATGATGCCTCCTGATGAGATGGTCGCTCGTGAAAGCGTGTGTATTCCACTGCTATAGTAAAAAGAGAACAGTTTATTGCAGTTGTAGAAGGCCTTGGCATTTAAACCCAAATCACTTATTATAGGTAACTGCAGTTTATCGAGGGTTTGTGCATCTAGTAGCCAACAAAATACAGAAATACCTTTGAGTTTTTAATGCATAAACAATACCTACATCCCATTACCTTAGGATTACAAAAGAGATATTGTTTTTGCTTATTTTTTCACAAAACATTTACAGGCATTTCAATAGCCCTAATAATAAGTATATGAAACATGGAACAAAGCGCTGGGCAGAGGAAATAGATATCCTGAACTAAAAAATAGATTTAAACGATAATGAGCTCAAATGGCCAAATATAATAGAGAACAAAGGCAGTAAGAACCCTTTTCATAATTTTTAATGTCATACTTCGTTTTAATTGTCACTAATGCCAAGAAACCTGATTTAATGGTATTTTAGGATATGAATTTTATTGTTCCTAGATCATCCGTTACAATGATGGGGTGAGCTCTTACGGCTGGACAAATATAAAAATTAAAGGGAGTCTCCAATAGCCGTAAACAATTTGTTTACGGCTATTGGAGATTCCCTTTAATTTTTGTTTTTGTATAGATCATCCGTACTTAAACTGCCTTCTACGGAACCCTGGGGTTCTACGAAACCTTCCTAAAGGGTCCACGAAGTTATTTCTATTATTTTGTATCAGTCACTGTTTACACATTTTACAAGAATGTTGAAATTAAAATATATTTTCATATTCACCCTAGACATTTTGTAAGATTTTAATTTTTTTACGTCGAAGGGTTCCATCAATATTTTTGCACTCATAAAGATTTCGTAACCCAAGAACGTTTGAAGACAAATGGCCTTATTATTAATACTGTGGCTATTCATAAAAGCATCTTGTTCGTTCGTCATTCAAAATATGGAAAAATAAAGGAGTAACAACCAGCGCACATAAGAAATTCGACGGACATTCACTTAGATACGTTTTCTCTGATTTCGTCAAGAAAACTTAAATAATGATTTTCAATCACATAATAGTGCTTACAAAACTTTCATACTATAGTAATTACGCATTGCATTTTAATTTTAGAAATTATATATGATACTTCCATTTCACATCAATAAGAGAAATAATTTTTTGTCTGTAACATGGTTTTTAGCCTTATTTTAGTGTGTAACTATAGGTGAAGGACGTAAAAAAGGAGCGAGAATTAGATAGACTGAAGTTTTCCTGAAAATTTTTTCCTCCTCTTTCCAAGGCCCTGATTGATTTTTTTGACTTAATATATATTTGATGCCAAAAATAAGTGATTCCATGGCATTAAAGTAAGGAAAAATGAAGGGAGTTTTCAAATCATAGTAGGAAATCCAGTCATTAGTATTCATAAAATATATTTCTCATATTTAAGTAGTGTTCACGACAAACAATTCCCTCAAGAACTAAAAATATATTATCTATGTGTTTGTATGCGTAAACCACATTTGCCAATAAAAACTGCGTAAACATTTGAAAAAGTTACGTGATCCAAAGCGGGATCTAGGATTGACGTCATCGCACGGTGTTATCGCACGGTTTTCTTATTATAGTCATTTTTTCAACGTGAAGGATCAAATAATATCAGTTTATTGACTTCTGCAAAGAAATTAAAACGATAATTTCGATCAATTACGAAAAACAACCCGAACTTCACAAGAAAATTCGTCGCATGGATGTCAGCAATACCGTTCCGTGACGTCATCCCACGGGTTCCCAATGAAATAGTGTTTCCACGCCGCCAAGAGCGCATACGTCTTATGAAGAAATATTTTAATTATGCAACATAATATTTTGATAAAATTCATTTCTTGTATACTTAAGAATATGTATTTAAAATACAAATAGTTTTTTTGATGATACATTTTCCCCATTATATGGACAGGAATTCAGGAACGGTGGAATCAATGGGGATTGAAATTGGAGAGAAAATTGAGACTACTGAATAATTATTGGTAAATTCAATAAATGCAAAAGCAGAGGAGACACCTCCAAAGAGTCACGGGCTATAGGGCGCTCCACATTTAGTGGGCAGAATGGGCTCCTACACGGATTCGTTTCCCATGTTCATTTCCATAATGCCGGTAATGCGATATTGTCCACAGCAGAAGGATATTAAACATAGTGTTATGCAATAAACTAATTTCACATCTAGGAGTCTTCGAATGTGGAAATACTAATCCGTAAAGTAACTTAGATAAATTGATAAACGTCTTTATTGGGGCGCTATTTAGACTTTAAAAGTACAATCTTCCATCTAAACCCCTCGGCAGGATATGAATACAGTGAAAATGACAAACACTGAAATATATAAATCAAAGAAATAATACTAAAAACAATAGAAATATCTTACTTAAATTTAAGGCGGTGTAGGAAATTTTTGCCGGCCTGGCGTAGAGGTGAGCACACGGAGCGTAAATTTGGCAACAGCGCTCTCCATAAGGACCATACTGTCAGCTTAATTTGGAATGCTTGATATTAAATAGTAGTTCTCTCCATAAGCATTAGCTCCAACATTCCATCGCTCCCACATAAACCCATATAAAAATAAAGATGCGTAAGAAACTCAAAATTCGGCCGTGCGCATATTTTCCACTGGAAAGGTGACCAGCAACGGGAACGAAACGTCGCGTCGGTCAAGTTTTTCCTAGCATTAACGCGACGATATCCTAAATATTATACATCTTATCTTCCTGTAAATTACTAGATATATTTCATCAGTAGGCATTAAAAAAGCTATTTCTTAAACACATTATTTTCGTTTCTGACTAAACTCGTTTTCGTCATCTTGATGGTATGTACATGAATACAAACCCATCATGCCATTACCTTTCGGGGTACGCAAAGTCAAAGTACTTAATTTTTCCAGTTTGGCCTAGGAAACTGGATTTCTTTTAACAATTTCCTTCAAATATAAAGCCCAATCCTAATTTAATGGTAGTAGGCATAATAGTTAACAATGCCCCAAAAAAGACACCGTAACGGATTTAACGAGTAAACTGCAAAATAGTTTACATCATAACCATTATAACTAATTATCAGATAATAATTCAAGTGGTTTACAATCTCTACATTCTCTCTAATTTTTCGTATATTTCCTGCCAGTAATCAGCTCTTCCTCGAAGAATTGAGAATTTTATCTGCAATCCAAATGCAAAATGTCGACCAGGTTCGGAGAAGGCCATCTGAGGTACGGATCGGAGCCCTAAGCATAGAAGAAGACCATAAAAAATCTCTGGGACAATGCAAGATAATGTGATAACTTGAGAAAGGCTCTGCGCTGAGCGTGAGAAATAAAGAAAAACTCGTTCACTTAATAGTCAACCTTCAGGTTCCAACAAAACACAGTAGCCGATGAATTTTATCACCATGGAACACCAGCCAATAAAAACCCCCATAGCCGTTTTCAACTCCGAGGAAACCTTTTTGCCCACCACGATTACTCTTAGTCCGAAAGCAAGTTAATTCCGCCCAATTACTTCCCAAAGGACAAACTTTCTTTCCCACCTAAAGCGCTGACGTGATGCTGGTCATTATGGACCAAATATTTCCAGGAAAGCCTCTCCCACGACGCACTGGCTATCTGGCACAAAAATTCGGCAATCTGAGGCCAGAGCAAAGAAAGATGTTTCGGAGGAGACCACGCCATTGGTGGGGAGAGGGCTCTCTCCCTTTCCCTTCCTCGCCACCCTTTATAAGGCCTTTCCCTTGGTGACCTGTCCCTCGGGGTGAGACTACTCGCTTACCGACTCTTTCCGAGGCCCTTCTGAGAAGCTATAACTTTAGGATAAGCGGCGATAAGAGCAGGACAAGGGTAGGGAGATATGCTACTTCTAATGAGAGCAACTCTTCTAGAAGACCTCGAGTAAAGGGACCACGACTCACATCCAAATTCGAAGGAACGTTAAAATACTTGAGTTGAATAATGGAGGGGTTTCCGCAACATAACACTATAGCCCATATATATAGCAAAACCATATATATATATATATATATATATATATATATATATATATATATATATATATATATATATATATATATATATATATACATAACACAATATAAACCATATATAAATACACTATAGCCCATATATATATAGCAAAACCATAACTCTCATCAACGTAATATGGGTCTCGGGAGAATTCATTGGTTTTATAAGTGCCAAAAATGATAAGGGTCGAGTCGATTATAGTTATGAGATCAATTTGAGCATTCCTAATTAATAAAAATAAAAACGATAGCTAAGTATTTTCCACGCTATTATACATTACCAACCACGGTTTCAGCAATTCATTGCCATTATCAGGGTCAGCATGAACTAATGATGGAAAATTTTTAGGAGTTCATCATTAAATATCTCAAAAACTTGTGTTCCTTCCTTTCTCCCTTCTCTTTGGGACTACATCTCGCATGAGGCTTACATTGCAACATTCATGTGAAGGAATGCACTTATCTTATAATGGCAAAAAATTTCCGAAACTTTCATTTTCAGTAAATAAATGATTGCATGGAAAATACAAATCCATCGTTTACAATAACTATGACTTGGTACCAAAAGTTAGGCCTGAACCAGCGCCTTGCAGTTGAACACTCCTGATTTGACAGCTACATTAATCTCGATTATTAAAGCAACAGCAAAGATGTTAATAACCAGTTAAGCGTTACGTGGCCACATCACTAACCCATTCTGAAGCATATTCTAATTAGTTTTACCGCAACATAGCAAAGCTACAGATATTCGAATGGAATTAGAATCATAGGAATCTTGATTAGCGACGGAATGGAAGGAAAAAATAATGCTGTTTTCATCTCTGGCAACTTTGTCTTAAAGGCTTTTATTTTAAATTTTCTTTAAGTATATAGCATGGTAAGCCATTTCAATAAAATGAGCTAAAAGGTGTTGTACCGGGGATAAAACCACAATGTACTTAGTCGGAAATCACTTTCCCGTGTAGTAATAAAAATTCAATCAAGGTTTTGCATTCCTAATTCAGCAGCAAGTTTTAAATAAAATAATCCATGTTATAAGGCAAAATGAGTACAGAATCCAAAGATATTAAACCATTGCTGACTCACAGTTGCTCCAAATCTAATGATTGAGCTAAATTTCTTAACTGTAATCACTTTTATTTGATGTAAGGAATATTAAAACTTTTTTCACTTAATGGTACGTCGTACAGCTACAGAAGTAATAATCAAATTCGGCTAAATATTTCATGATTTACAATAGTTTGGTAACATATTAATTAAATAGCAGGGATAGAAACATCACTCAATTAAATATTTTAAACTATTTACAACTGCTACATTCCTAATAAATTAGATAGTAAATAATACATTTTTAAGATTCAAATGTACTGCAACACATTTGGAGGGCCTGAAGTTTTTCAAAGTTTGAGAATGTCAACGAGAGAACATTTAACTATACTCAAGAAAATTTTTCTATGAGATTTTTCATGAAAATTAACCAGCTGTTTCGCAATTACTTTTACTATGCAAAAGACGTTCACGAAAACTAGGAGGTATCTCGTCACTCTTAAACTTACGTTGAATAAAATTCTCAAGGGAAAGCGATAATCTTTTGCACGCGATTCATGCATTCCAAGAACCTTACGAAAACATCTTAGCGACAGTCTTCCACAAGCACACGGAAGGAAAGAAAAATAGTGCTCACTCTCACTTTCAAATGATCGCTCGCGCTGACAAGACTAGGGTTTTACTCTAAAACGACAGATAGGGATCTTTCAATCAAAGAGGCTCGGAACACTGTGGTTTGCGATTCGACTCGAGCGAAGAGCTGGTTTTGGGAGATAGCAAATTCTCAAAACACCTTCCGATAAGCAGCACTAAAGGTCACCAACGCGGAGAGCAAAGTTTTCACCTGCCCCAACGGAATAGCAAAACTCTGAATAGCGTGAGGAGAAGGCGCCTTGAAGTTCGGTAAGCGAAAACAATTTAGAGCAGTCAAAAGCAGTCAATGATGTTGTGATATCCTGCGAGGGTGAAAGAAAAAATACGATTTCGTGTTCTCGCCCGCTGAAGAGGCGGATCTACTTAATTTAGCAGGTAAAATATTCGTTATATTTCACCCAATATGCTTCCGTAGGATAATCCACCTGCGTACGTAGGTAATCAAACCAACTTGTGTCCAATAATGTTCGAGAAGTTGAAGAAAAACTTTATTTGATAAAATTAGACAGTATCCTGGCCAATTAAGCTATCGTTAATTGCTAAAAATAAATTACAGACATAAATAATCCCAGCTCCAACTCCAATTAAGATTTTCGGTAGAAATAAACCGTGTAATGGGAAAGGGGCATGCCTCAGTAAAAACCTTGAGGACTTACTCTCTTCCATATAAACCTAGCTTAACCCGTAGACAACCCCAATAAAAAATTGTAGGTTCATTGGTGGTGTAGATACATAAGAACAGGACGGACCAACTCAACGATGAAGATCTTTTGAATCACTCTTTGGAACATGAATGGCACACTATTTCCTTTAAAAACAAACTGTTTTACGCTTATTAACGAAAATCCTTATTATAAAAATTTTGCGTTTCATTAATAGAAATATTACCTATGACTTATCGACTAGTCTACTATTACAAGTGATTAGTCTTCCAACTCAGTGACAATTTCATTCCTCTTTAATACCTCGAAAAGTCGAAATATTCCAATTTATTAATCACCCCATGAATACTGTTATCGAGTGACGTAAGATCGCGATCGCAATCGCTAGCTAAAGTATTATCATTTGCATCGTTCACCTTAGACTTTCGAGGTATGTAATATTTGAACCAACTCTTTCAAAAGCTAGCACAGGAAACTTTTTCCAAGTTAGCGGAAGGCAAATGCCGAGTAATGTAATGGTGTAAGAAAATTCAGCCTGTTCTATAATAATACTCAATTACACAAGTCCCAAACGTTTGTGGCACTTGCCCAAATGAATCTTCAGACAAGATATTCTCGTATCAAGCGCCAGAAAAAGTCCAAAAACTAACTCTACATGAGATTAGCCGTCCAAAGTTCACGTCTCTTCAGAGGATTTTATCACAAAGGAGTCCATACGATGAATTAACTAAGTACAAATTTCTAATCATAGTGGCTGCGCGAAAGATGTGGTGCCCAATCACGCACACGGGTGCAAAGATATACCCCAAATAAGCAATTACCTTGTAACCATAATTAGTAACACATTTAGTTTCACACATATTATACACTTGACCGGCAATTGGGTCAAGGGTTTGAATCCAAGTCCAGTGAAATGTTTTTTTTTCACTGCAAATTTCACCCTCTTTGCACTAAGTACAGCTCGAAACGTATTCTGAATATTAAAAATTAATATATAACCAGATGATGAGCCAACGATCAATAAAATGTGCCTTAAATGTAAACGGATTAAAAGCAAAACAAAATGCAAGGTCCATAATCATAACGGCGTTCAGGGAAGAAAAAATCAGTACGGCTTCAACATTTCTCTTAATTGTATCGAATAATTACGCTATCATTGATTCAAGATCTGATTAAGCACCATCTTAGGCATTGTTAAAATTTTCCAATTCGTCAATACGATGGGAAAAACTGGAAAATCAGAGCATTTCTGAATCCAAATCCTCCCAGTGAGGGAATTAAAATCGCATCCGCAAAGGGATATGAAAATAAACGGATGCTGCGTTAAAAAAAAGCTGTTTGGCCGGAAAAAGACGCGAAGACAAGAACAATAAATCATCGCGAAAAACAGGGAGAGAAAAATTTAATTCCAAGAGGAACGCCGGGAGAGGGACGCTAAGTGGCCGGCACGAAAAGGCACTTGACTCACCCCTACCTCCCCACCCTGGATTACGAGGGAATTGATATGACGGGCAGAGGATAGAGAGAAGCTCATTTTGCAACCGAGTCACAACTAATATCCGGAGAATTTATTTTCTCGATCTCTCTATTTATTAATACATACTAACTTTCTTCTCTGGATATATAGGTGTACTTATAATGATTAATGGTTTATATTTTCTTTTTTCCTACGTTTAGCGTATTTATTATGCTTCATCAGGTATAACTGGTAGTTTCAGGCGTTACTTCGTGGAACTTATTCATTGTATAAATGCAAAACTTAAACTTTTTGGTTCCACAGACACGAAAGGCAGAGAAAGAACACGAAGCCTGTGTAAGAAACAATAAATCAACGTCACAATTTTCAAAACATTTGTTAGAGAACAACCACTCCAGTGACTTTGAAATTGAAGTGTTGCATGTAGAAAAGAAAGGATAGAAATTAGACGCATTGAAGCAGTTAGAAATTTTTAATTGTGTACGCTACAAGCAGAATATTGTTAACGACTTTTTGTACAACTCCCACTAACCCCTCCTAAATCTCCCATTCCCCCTCCCAAACCTCCTATTCATCATAACAACCCAGATAGAAAAAACCTCTCCCCTTCACTCCACCCTCCACCTTGACAGCCAAACATGAATAGGGTATTATGGTTTGTTTTGTTATGGTTTATTTTATATGGTTTGTTTTTATGACTAAGTACCCCTCCCTCCACATTCCTTCACCTCAGAAGAGTGCTCCCTACAGGAATTCTTTCCCCCCCCCCATTTTCCTCAAGCACGCGATACCTCCATGACCCAATCCCAAATTCCTTCCCCTCCCCCTACCTTCCTTCCCTCCAACCCTCCCTCCCTACCTGAGGGCAGTATATAACCACGAGTATTTTGTAGAGTCTTCACCTGAAGATGACGTTAAAGTACGTCGAAACCCGGGTCGTGCAAATAAAATTATCATTGTGGAACCACAAAGTTTAAGTTTTTCATTTATACATTTATGCTTCCTCAGGGATGTACCAGGATTAATTATACACCTTATACATGGTTTACAAAGCTTGATAACATCAGCTCATTAAAGAAAATATGTATGCATCTTTGAAACATTACTTCAGAGTTACTTTCTATTTCTTTATTAGTGAGAATGATGATTTTTTTGCTATAAATTTATTTTTGTTAAATTTTTAAAATTATGACTTCATTCAAAATTAAAATAAAATATATTCTAATTTGATATTTTATAGCTTAAATTAAATTTTATTTAAATTTTTTAAAGTTCTAAAAATTCTCAGCAATTAATAAAAAAATAAATAGTAACCAAACCATTATTCTCACATTCAAATAAATAAAAAGGAGCTCTGAGGTAATGTTTATAACATGCATATTTGATTTTTTTTTAATAACTGATGTTATCAAGCTTTGTAAACCATAATATGTAAACATTGAATATTGTTTTATGTAGATTATGATGCATAATTATTCCTGATACAGCCTTGAAGAAGCGTAATAAATATGCGAAACGTACGCAAAAAAGGAAAAATAAATCATTAATCATTTCAAATAGACCTACATCTTCACATAAGAATGTATTATTAAAATTAACTGCAAAACGTTTTCACTATAAGTTAGAATGAAGCACTATTCCTTTGTGATTCCACGTTATTTTATTAAGATAATACCCGGGTTTCGAAGTTCAACGTCATATTCAGGTAAAAACTCTACAGACATCCATTTATATTATATTACGTTCACGTCGGGGCGATGAGGTGGGGAGGGCAGGGAGGGTGGGTGGAGGCATTGTTTGGAGTTGGGTCTGTGAGGCATTGCGTGCTGAAGGGAAGGGTAGAAACTGGGCGGAGGATCCCTATAGGAAGCACTCTTCTCGAATGGAGAAGCAATGCGGGGGGGCGGGGGAGTAATCTGTACATTAACAATAATATAACACCTCTTACATATCTCGTATGTCAAGAGAGAGGGTGGGGGAAGCAGAGGGGTTTGTCGCATCAGGAGGAGTGGGAGGTTTAGGAGGCAACTATGAGTTGGCAAGTACTGTTTTTTCCTCTATAGGACCACTTACGCGCAGGACCAAATATTTACCAAAACCGGTGGAAGTTAATTGCCACTAATTCCCTGCTCTTACGAGTCTGTATGGTAGTCACAGGATATAAGAATCTTGAAGGTTATGTAACAGTAATAATAAAAGCACTTGAAAGGGAAAGAATTTGATAGCAAATAATATTTCTATCAAGTTCCATCACTCATCAGCAAAAAAATAACTACAAGCCTCAAATGAAACCTACTACATATACCCTAAAATAAGTAGGTACCGCTTTCGACAGAAAATAATTTCCGAATTCCCTCCAATTTACCCAGCCATCATAAGAATTTAAAACAATTTTTGAAGGTACTTACATTTATCATGTACTACTGTTTTTCATTACTGTACGAGGCACTCAAAAACAACTAATTATTCTCTTTATATAGTTACTCAAAAATCTTAAGCAGCAATATTAAAAAATAACTAAAGAATACTTCAAACTTATCAAAAGTTATGTCTGGGAAAATTTTATATTTGTTTTAAGTTCATGAAAGGTCGAGAATAAAAGAAGGAATAAAAGTTCAAATAAGACTTCACGGTATAATTGAAGGGATTCATTACATACACTAGGAGGGATTTCTTAGTCTAAAATAATACCACATTGCAGGCAAATAGGTAAAGCATAAGCCACTGTCTCGGTTATTTCACGTATTAATCCATCCATCCAGCCATTTGAATATTTTAACGTTAGTATACTACCTTGTGGATGAACCTTCATCAATTAAAGAATCTCCCAGGTGTCGTTTGTGCAATTTTTTTAGTCAAACATGATAATTAAGAAGAATAGTTATATTCCACCCTTTTGGTATCCAAAAACTGACCATAATTTCGGTACAATGTACCTTGAAGATGGTATACGAGTGTAGTGCCGAAACCATGGTCGGTCATTAGAAATGAACAGAGTGGAATATAACCAAATATTCTTATTCATAATGATTGAGACAGCTTCAGAATACCTTGCATACATGAGAGGACTGTATAATCCATCACGCATTACACGCAAATACCACGACTGCCCACTTTTCGCATCCCAGAAGCATGTTGCGAGTAGAGATGGGCGCCACAGTGGGCTGAAATCGAAAAAAGCTGGCCAAAAGTCAAAAAGTGATTTTTTCAAGCAAGAAAGCTGAAACTTTGCATGAATATTTTCAAAAGACCTGTGCATGCGATGGAAGCAAAGCATTTTCCTTAGTATTCAGAAATTAACAATTTGCATGAGTTCAAAGTTGCACAAATTTTGCAAAAATGGTCTACACTCAATTTTCTCACGAATTTTTTCAAAATCAAGCCCTTACTAAGCCTTTATGGGTAAAGAATTGGAATAAAAAGTGATGCAGTTAGACGAAACAGTTTTTTATCTTTGTTTTAAAATCTAAATATTTTTTTAAATTATTTACCAAGGATATTAAACAAAATGGCGAACCCTCATTTTTGGTAATTTTTTAAATACATGTAGAGAAATAGTTATTTGCATCGCCGAGCATCGCGAAGTAATTTATACGGAAAAACTCTACAAAGCTTCCACAGTGCGAATCCATTGAGTTATGCTGCGACCGTTTGCGACGCCGAATTTCACATCGGTTTTTCGATCGCGCGGTCGAGTCTGGTCCAACCCACCTGCAACGGAGAGTAAGGTGGCGCGGCAAGTGTGTGGAATGGATTGTAGCCGCATCCACTCCGCTATGGAGATTTTAGAGACACAAACATTGAAAAGTGCCTCCATGTATAATATTTTGGAGAAATCGCGGAAAAAATTACGTATTTTGTCACATGGGGTAAAGGTTTAGGAGGTACTGAAAGACTGCTTTCTTCGGGTGCACCGCGGGCGTTTCTCTTTTTAGCAACTTGGCATCGCCTACTGACGAATACGTACACTTTTAACGGAGACAGCATTCATACCACACAGGATTATTGTCTCTTCGAGGCCACCAACCCACAGCTGGTGTCGCACGGCTGCAACTCCCCCACCCCCGGCACTGCGGTTGGGCGTACGGCGAAGGGTCGTTTATTCCCACCGCGGAACGTTTTCGGGGAATCTGCGAGATTACGATCCCAATGCTTGATTATTTTGTGTATTTTTTAATGTCAGTGTCATTTTTCATTCAGTGTCAGGGAGAAATACCGTGGAGGGAAATAATTTGCTGTACCCTTTTACATTATGTTTTTTTCTATAAGTTTACTTTTTCTTCAAATATAACAAAATATGCACTACAAAATTCATTTTTTGCTTGTATTTCTACTATTCACTATCTGAATACGCACTATCATCACTGTCTGAATAAATCAGATCTTTTTCTGTTTCACTCAATAAGAGTAGCTCTTTCACTTCCTTTGGCAAGCCTGTGGATTTCTTAGGAAGAGCTTGAGTTCAGCTGGAAATTAGAGGATCTGATGTAAGGAGGAGTCTCTGAAATAAATCCTGATTGGTGGCCACTCTGGATGTTTTTCTGGAGAAATGCTAAGGAAAATTTCTCATGTCTTTATTTCGCGCTTCTATCGCCTCTATATTCTATAGACTCCTTTGCAATATCGGTTCCGTGAATCAAAGTTTGTGTACCGTCGGCGGCATATGATACCACGCGTAAAATTGCACATATAATTCTGCAGTTTTCCAGCGGTACCACCTAAACTCGACCTCTTTAAGAGGCAGACCCCTCGATATTGCCTTTAATATTATTGAGAAACTCTTAATCAAGTTTATGTCGATTGCTGTAATGAAAATAGAAATTTGATAGAAGAAATCAAAGGTGGCCTGAAGCAAAGAAACTTCGACGTAGCATCATAAGGTGTTAATAAATAATTCAGAAAATTATATTTCCCTCACACATGTTAATCCTGAAGATATGGGAAGGTGCTGAGGGTGAGTTTTGCAATAAAATATTTTGGAATGAGAAAGTAATTTCTCCAGACGCCCAAAGGTGCCTAATAAGGGTTGTAATGCAAGCACAAATTTGATTTTAAAATGATTACAAGTACAAGGTTACATCTTAATAATCTTGAACCGTTCGGATATAATTACATGAGGGCGTTGAAGAACCTGGCAAATTTTGCAGCAAATTTTCTGGGAAAACGGTATTAACGGTAATGTTCGAGAAAAATGGCATTTTCCTTTAGCCATTCACCATAACGCATCAAAAATCTCTCGTTATTCCGTGAGCTTTGTTCCCACCGCGACGCATATTCATTAAGAAAAAAACTCTTTACGTAATCACTTAAACCCTTTAAAACTTCATTATTCATTTCCAAATGCAACCTTTCGGCGAGATAATTTAACAAGTACTCCGTCTTCATACGAAACGCATTTTTCACTCCCATTAGTATTTTATACATTTGTAAACGTGTGAACCAATCGTGGCATTTTTTCATTCATTAACACCATCAACCAATAAAAGAGAGACGAAACTATAAGCTTAAAAGGAAATAGGCGAGTAACATTTCGTGCACATTCCAAAATAAAAGGATATTCGAAAAGGGAATTGGCATGATACTAAGGTTTCTGCAATAATAGTGACGTATTATGATTAGAAGCAATTGAATATAAAAAATAACGCCATGAACGTTATTGCAAATGAACTATTAAAAAAGCAGACATCAGGTTGACCTTATACAGTATATACCTTGAAAAAGCGGGGATTCTTGCAGTGGTTAGCAAAGTATCTACACGACTACGAGTTGTAGAGGGAAATATTTATTATTTTTACCTCTCACAAATATTGAGATAACATTAATTGTTTAATTTGCTAATTTTCCAGAGGAATAAACTGGTGGTGGAAGCTAGTAATTTTTCAGCTATGCTACTTATTGTATACATTTTCCTTTTCATTTACAACCATAACAACTTCAAAGGATTTTATATATGTTCTACATGGTAACTCAATGTATATTATCCAAAATGTTCATTTCTCTCGTAATTTTTGGAACCATCTCGTAAAAATGCAATTATCTTTTCCGCAAAATCTGAAGGTGCTCAAATTGTTTTTGTGCATCGCCAATTTTCCTACTGATTGACGCTACATTGACTCTATTTGTGTGTTGCCGACAGCGAATATGATACGCGAAGAATATGCTAAAGAGAGTGACAGTGACAATCAGGAACAGCATGACTCAGTGTATTACACCGCGAAGACACAGAGAAATGGGCCCAGGAAGATGTGCGTTTTGTTAATGATAAAGAATGGGAAAAGCAAAACACTCAGTGAAATATTTTCAAAATGTTTTACAGAGAGCACACCGTCACAACTTTTCTTGGTTTCGCTGAAGCTGGAGGCAGTGAAAAGGACGATGAGGAAGAACAACATGGCTGGGAGGATGATAAATTATTTCTACCTAATGCGTTTCACATTATGAAAAACTTTCTACTTTTAATTTTCAACTATTTATTATAGCGTAAATTGCAATGTAATTCTACTTATATAATAATGTAATATAATTTATTGCTTCCTTCTTAGATACAAAGTATATTAAATAAACAATTTTCCAGAAAAACTTCAGCTTTAACGTCAAGCAAATATATACATTCCAGTTATATATGTGTAAACATTATGTTACAAAAAAGTAATAATGTATTATTATTGATAATTTATGCGGATGTATTGTTAAATTTCACTTAAAATATTTAATAAAATAATTACTTTTCAAATTACCGTCAATTCGGTTTTTTAGACCGTGCGCACCACTGACATGCCAGTAGCCCTCACGGCTTATTAAGGTTTAAAGACTTATGAAGGATTATATTTCATTTGGGCAAAACAAAAACGAATGCAACCTTTCTAATTTTACATTTTTTAGCTTGAACACAAATTTTCCATGTTTATACTTTCTAATTTTCCCTGTTTTAAACAAACTGACCGAAACATGCTATCCTGAAGGTCAAACGCACGCCAGTAGACATTAACCCGCTTTAGTCCAAAGAAATCGAGCAAATTTCAATTTAAATGGAAATATACCCATCCACTCGGCTACGTTCTTTTTAATTCGCACCTATTTCATCCTGCGTACTCCATGACTCCACTATGCCTCACCTACGTTATTTTTTGGGCCGAACTCTGGTGCGAAATAAATTCTATCGAAACCACGCTCAGCCAGGCAGTTTAGCGGACATACGAGGCTGGCAGTGGGAAGGGAGAGGAAAAGTTGACAAGACGAACTAGCTTGGCAGCGGAAATCAATCCAAAACGGATCTGCTCGAACAATTTGTCTGTACTTTTTCAACAGTAGGACTTGGTATTAAAATCCAAGCCCCGCCGCGCCGCAACCGTTAAAATGACCGTCGGAGGCGCAGCGGCGCGTCGTAGTATTTACCTCGGCGGCGGCGGCGTGCCTTGCATGGCCGGCGGCGCGGCACCCATCTCTAGTTGCGAGCCAAGAAAAATCGAAGGATAACGACAATCCAGCCTCCTACCAGCTTTCGGGTACGCCCTTCCCCGGCAACACAAAACGATTCTCCCAACCCAGGAGAGAGGTGCCCCTACTCATTTCTACAGGGCGAGAGACCGTTCTCGTTAACATGCATGCAAAAGCATGCCGCGCTCACAACGGCAAAGCCAGAAGCGGCTCGGTGGAGGAGAAGTGGTGTGAGGTGGAGGTTTCGGGAGGTGATTTGGTGGGATGGGGGGGGGGGGCGCTGGTGGGTATGGGCGGGGGAGAGAGGAGGGGACGCGTATAGCGTCACGCCTGCGTCAGAGTCAACACCCCCACCACACGCTACAAGAGGTTACCCCTCCCCTTAACACCACCTTCCCCTACCATCCATTCTGCCTCACTCCCGCTCCCGTTTTATACCCTTATATTCCTCCCTTCCCCATCGCCTAAGGGTAAGGAGGTTGGGGAGGGGGAAGAGGAGCAGGATAAAACGGGCATTTTCCGTCCCCCCCCCTCCTCCTCCCCCCCCCCCCATCTCGCAGATCGAAAATACCACGGCTTCCTCTGCACTCAATGGTTAAACGACGATTGTTTCCGATCAAAGAAGGGTAGGGGGAATGGACCGAGGAGGAATCAACACATTCAGTGAACCGTCATTAAATCGGCATCGCCCGGATTCTCCGCTGTATGTACAAATCGTCCGTTGACCTCATCCCACGGGCGTGTTGTGAGGGGCGGACTGGATCGCCGATTTTGCGATGTAGTTTGAGCGAGATATCATTGTACATAGAATTCAATGAATTTGGCCTCATTATAAAGAAAAATATCTCACTTTTCCAATCATAAATAAGATCAGCCACTTACCGCACTCCTTTCGAGTTATTTGCCAAAAGATACCAGCCATTTTACATGGGAAATAGTATGAGTATGCACTCCAGAGCACTTTTATTTTTCAAAAATAAGGAAGATCAAATGGACGGAGAAAATCATCAATGACAAGGTCCTACGAAGAGTTGGAGATAAAATAAATTTAAGAAAACTCTGAGAAAAAGAAGGAACAACTTATTGAACACATTTGACGACACAATAGCTTAATGAAAACAATGACGCAGCAGAAACAAGCAGAAAGAAGGAATGGAAAGAGATTCAAAAAGACCAAGAAAGGAATGCATCAGACAAATTATGAAGGACGTCAAAAGAAAAGAAGTATGTAGGAATGAAGCGGTTGACGGAGAAGAAAGAGGAGGGGAGAGCTGCAGCAAGCCAATATTCGGATTGATGACAATTGATGATGGCACAAAAGATAAATATACAATACAATAGATTAAAAAATTAATCTAAAAAATGATGTTTTTATTTAAACTAAAAAGAAGAAAATAAACCACCCTGCCTTGGCCCAAGGTCCCACGATTAAATTTTACAGATAAAAGACTATATGTTCAAAACCAAAAACGTGGTGCGCAGCAATTTCAATATCTATTTATTATGGAGCCCTGAGCTGCCTTGATTATTAAGTGACTTCCCCAGAAGTAGCTTTAAGGAATAGAGTTGTCTGTTTTATCTCTCATGTTCATCTCCTGTCTCTATTAAAATCGTATTGCCGTAAAGGTATATGAAATGTCATAAGTATTAGAACAATGCTTCAACTCTGAAGCAAATTTTATGACGTTTTACATTTGACAGTGGAGTGATATAAATTCATCATAAAATATTTGAGATTTTAGTAGTACTATTGTAAATAATATTTACAGAGAAAGAACTTGATTCAAGATATTGAAATTGATGCGCACCACATTTTTTGTTTTGAACATATAGTCTTTTTTCTGTAAAATTTAATCGTGGGACCTTGGGCCAAGGCAGGGTGGTTTATTTTCTTCTTTTTAGTTTAAATAAAAACGTTCGCTAGAGCTAAGAACTTTCGCTTTCGATCTTTAGCAAGGTGAGAAATTTGATCGCTTTCATTTCGATTTCGAGCAGCAGACGCCTTCCGCTCGCGATCTTTTTGTCGGGTGGCAAGTCGGAAGGACAAACAAACAAGAAAGTGACTTAATAAAAACGTGGTAAAATGGCTCACTCATTCACTCAGTGCTTCAACCTGAAGGTTGGTTTGGGGTAGGTGAGGGTAGAGCTCACCTCAGACTAACAATAAGCCAAAGGCGAGTGAGTTTCACACATTCAGGGTTGGGGGGCCAGTTCTTTTCCCTGGGCCACCTCGCAACGCGAGGAAATGGCTGTCAAATCAAACAGCTGAGCGATTAATACAAATGTAAATTGTCGAAAATAGCGGCTCATATTGCCTCTGAAGAGCTAGATATAGCGTAAGAATGCATTGTCATCTGAATCTGATCTAAACAGAAAATATTAAGTCTATAGCTAATCGGGAAGTGGGTTTAATTTGAGTTGCAAGATTTTGCCCAGAAGGACAAACAAACAAACAAACAAGAAAGCGACTTAGTAAAAACGTGGTAAAAAATTATAAAATTTCGAAGAATTTATTAATATTTACTTAATGATGTTAACTGTTTGATGAAACCGGTAATTTTGTTAAAAAAGAATGAAATTTTACCCTAAAGTTTTATCCTTTGTACGACATTTTCTAGTTAATTGAACTGAAATGGAATTTTAAGCTATTCTATGACTAATTGCACATAAACTGCGAATTTTAAAAGTAAAAAAAATGCCTTTTCCAAGTTTTTACTACTTTTTTAAACTTTGTAAGAAAAGTCGCAGTCAGATTATAAAAAGTACTTAATGATGCCTTCAATACATCAAAAAAGGAATATCGCAGAAATCAAACCCATTTTCAAAGGAATCGTAACACCTCCGATAATATTCACCTCTTGACTAAGGCCGACCACTAGATGTGATATAATCTGTGCAGTCCAGGTCCACAACTACTCTCGAAATTCTCCACCAACACGGTGATAAGGCAAAATCAACAACGCAGCGTAATGCACGATAACAGAACGAAGTGAATAAAAAAGCCGCAGCATATCAAAAACGCTTGTCCGCAAAACTCTCTATAAGATCAGTCACCCTCTTCGCAGGAACGAACCGGAGATGTAAGTGGCTATTCATAGCTTTTTGTCCTCCTTTTCCGTAAAGGGCAGAAAAATGATAGAGGGTAGTGGGAAGGGGCACGTTGGGAAGGATAAATAAAGCACCCAAGAGTTGTTGCGACCTCGGAGAGAACAAATTGACGTCATTCCGTTCCATCGATACCGGAGAGAAATCTAAAATCGGCAGTATATTGGAGAGGAAGGAGAGAGATCCAAAAGGATATCTAACGAAAATTATTTGGGTGAATCAAGAAAAACGTGGTTTGACGCTCCGGAAGTTGAAGGCATGTCGGGAGGTGGAGTGAGAGGAGGAACGAGGAAAGGCTGAGAAGACTAAAAGCCTGAACTTGATAGGAAAGCTTCAGCTTGGCGAAGGATAGATTGGAAAGCTTGGATATGATGGAACTATGGTACCAATCATTTCAAGGCTATAGATCCGAATCTACATCACATTCGAACGGATTGCCCGACATTGCGGCTGAATAAGATTCTAGAAGGAACTACGCTTTAAGTAACACTTGGAGTATTCTTTAAAAAAAACGTGATTTTTCGCCGACCCTTCTGCCAGCTTCGTCAGGCAATAATAAAACCTTTTATCTGATGGACTGTCCATAGATTTGTTTGGTGGTTGCAACAATGAAGACCGCTTACCGTTGCCATTAGAATATTTTATCGCCCTCTTCTATGTGCGTATGGAACTTGTAACCCATTGCCTCTGTTGAGATTGTTTTGTCCGACATCTAATGTTAATTGACAATTATTTGAGTCACAGAGGAACATTGAGTTCCACAAATTTAAACCGGAAACCTTCGATTTTTATAAATTAACCCCCCTTGAATAGAAAGCTTGACAAAAGGTTTTGAGCTGCATAGAAACAGTTTTCAGTGATGTATGAGGTCGAGACTTTACGGAATTCCATTGCGACACTGAGAGAACTTCAATTAGCAGCTCTTCATACTGTAGCATCTTCAGGAAACAACTCTCCTGTAGGATGCCACAGTTCATAAAAAAACTATTTGAATCAATTAATATTATATCCAGAGTGAAATCATTAAATTGCTATGTGAAGTTCACTCAGAATGCAGAAAGCTACACAAAATGTTTTGAGCTGAACAGAAAGCTTGACAGAGAACTTGGATGGAGTTGGCCGGAACGCTTGAAAGGGAGGAAATGACGGGTCCCTTCCCTCGCAGCACACGAAAAAGAGAGAACTGTCCCGGAACGGCGACTCAGGGAAAAGTGTCTCAAGGTCAGGGGAAGGTGCCCGTCGAGAAGGGAAGAAGATACGCTTTAGAACGGGACGAAGGGAAAGCTCGGAGGATAAGGGAATCGCATCTCGGGGGGGGGGGGGGGCGGCGAGAGAGAGGTTCTCCGGAGAGAGGCACGCGGCAGGGCAAGGGAGGTTAGATAAAGGGACAAGGGAAGAAGAAGATATATTGCGAAAGGACAGTGAAGGAGAAGGGAACAGAATGGAAGGACGGAGAGGAATTGGGCAAAGGAAGGACGATGGTTGATGATGAGGGGAAGACTGGGTGAGGGAGGGGAAAGAAAGGGACAGGAGAGGGAGAAGTGGGGGGAGACGGGAGGTTGGATGGTACCATGAGAGCGGTGCCGTTGCCATGGTACCTGTTGCTTCGTGTCGTCACCTCTGACGTCAGAGCGCTCCCGAGAGAGAAGTGGAGGTATTCGCTTTCGGTTCGCAAAGTATAGAAGGAGGCAGACTTTATTCCTAATTCCGTCCATGGAGTGAAAAATAAATAAATAAAAGTCCAACCATCGATTTGCAGGGAAACCTGTCACGCCGGGACAAATTTATAACCACTATGTTAAGCCCCTACCGTAAATGTTATACGCCTAATTAACTAAAACCCATACCTCGTTGAGCCGCATTGTTAAAGATAGGTACGGGAGAGAGAAATAGAGATACTCAAACTCAAATTTACCGACGAAAGCTCCTAAAATGGTGAGGAAAATTGTCATGGAATAAGCGTTTTAGTGACTCAGCTTAACTTGATTTAAAAAAGAAATATGATAAAACTCGCGGAATCGGACAAAAATAATGGACAGAATCGTGTCTGTAGGTAATATCGTTCAGCCTCGACAACTTCCGTGATTCCTAGGTCAAAAGCTTTTACATCCATCGCTCCTCGTTTATAAGCCTTTGAGTGAGTCACGCTAAATAGATTTATGACAACCGCTGCGCCACAATGAAGATGTTAGTCGATAAAAAAGTGGGATACTTACTTATAAATTCTTGAAAAGCTTAAATCACGTCCAATTATTGAAACTAAAAGAAATATTTAATGTCCTTTGAGTTTGTCTTACCACAAAACCCTCAAATATTGCCAGAAAACTAGCTCCAACCGTTTTGATATCCTATTTTCAAAGCTACAAAGAATTTGCGCAACATGAATTTAAAATTTCCAAGAATTAAAAAAATCTATGGTAACACAAAGTTGTATATAATTTCATTCAATCATCACTGTAAACGAAATAACATAAATAATGTGCTTTCTTTACGATATTGGTTCTTAAAATGTGTATGCAAAATATGTAATGGCATCACTAAAATTTTGCAAGCAGTAATATCTCGTGTACATTAATATAGCATATTAATATTAAAATATATTTTTACTCTCAAAGTCACATTGTTAAAAACATTTGACAAATACGTACGTTAGAGGTAATAAAAACCAAAGAAGCGCAATCAGCTAAAGCAACGTATCGTATGAATATATGCGTTGAAATAATGAGACTGATTCTCGTGGTAATTAACACTGTGACAGTGTGCATGTTACCATAAATTATTTAGTACTGGCTCATACCTTAGCTATGAATGATTATTTTAGAGTAAAAGAAGCAACATAGAAAGAGAAATGTGTATGCAATGGACTTAAAATAGATCATAGCCCTGATAGGGAAGTGCAGCACACAATGATATCTGTACGATATATATTCATTCACTCATATTTCCCTTCAGGAAGGTTCTTGGACGGCTATTGTTATTTTGAAAAGAATGAGGAACAAATCACGATGCAATCAATTACCCAGCACATTCACTAATCAATTACATCCCACAAATATATACATCCTTCCCTTCTCCCTCATCTTGATAGCCAAAAATCACTTACTGAGCTTCTTTCCTTTCCCAACAATGCAACGCTCACTATCAAAACATTTTCGGGTTTTCTGCTGCGTAGAGAAACATCTTTTGTTTAACTCAACGTTTCGTTCTGCTTGCTGAAAACGTCGTCAGGAAACCTTCTCAGTAGGCAGAACGATATACGTTGAGTTTTACAAAAACATCCTCTACGAAGCAGAAAACCCGACATAGAATGATAGTGGAAATACTAAACGCTGCAAAAACCTTCAAACAAAGAATGCAAAACTCCTTTTATTCCATTCCACCGAATCCATTTCCAAAGGCCTCAAACAGCCATCGCTTTTAAAAGTACTCCATTCCTGTTTTATCCTTGACCAACTCTACTTATCCGCAGAATTCTAAATCCCATCCTTTAGGTTCTTCTGACTTTATATTAAACTGTATGTTAACTTCCTCTTCCGGTTTCTTCAATCCTACACTTTCTTCCATTATTGGTCGTAAAATTTTCCAACGTTATAATTTCTCTCCGCGTCTAATAAGAAAATGTTAAATAGAAAGTGTTGCACAGGTTGTGGAAGGATTAGGTTGGGAACCGTTAGAGACTCGGAGGCTGTATGCCAGGCTTAGATTATTTGAAAAACATAGATCAGGCAAGTTCCAATACGACGCGGAGGACATTATTTTATCCCCGACCTATATCTCTAAAACTGATGGGCGTGAAAAAGTAAGAGAGATACACCTCCGAACTTACAGGTACAGCCATTCCTTCTTTCCTCGCACCATTAGTTATTATATCAAAAACAGCGTCAACTTATCTTAAGACACATCGGTAACACACAATCCTCTTCCCCCTCCTTTTCCCTATTCCCCCCTTTTCAATAACTGGTGTCCTAACACCCCCTGCCACATGTCTTTGTGGCGGCTTGCAGGATGATAAGTAGATGTAGAATACTTTTAAAAATAAAAATATCCAGCTGAACTCTTTTTTCTTAATCATCTACTTCCCTTAGTCAACATTTTACTACCAATTAATTAATTATTAAGTAACCACAAAGTATGGAATTGGTACTAAAGTATTTTTTATGATCAAGGGCTTTTCAATGAAGCTGAGTCATCTAAATGGTTTCTCTTTTCGTATTAAGTTTAATTACCCACCATCTTTAATGACACAGTGAAAAGTATTTTATTCAACTTCATGTATAAGACTTGCCGAAATTTCAAGTGAATTCAAACTAAACTTTATATCTCCCTGCCATTGAGATTTACGCCAGCCACTGTATCACGGAATTTTAAGAAAAACGGGCTATTTAAAATTTTCAAGCGATAAATAATCGTTAAATTTAAGCCTTATCCAGCGAGATATTAAATTGCCACCACTTAAAATGATGGATATGCGTTAAATAGGGAGCTCTCTCTTTCTTTCAATGCGAATTCATCTATGTTAGCCATATTAAGAATTCAAAGTGAAGGAATGGAGAAAGGATTGAGTCAATAAATGTATTTGAAGTTTAAAGTAATGAGGTGTCGATATTCAAAGGTGCCAGACCAAAATATTGCCATCAGTTCATAGGATTGAACTGAATTGATTGTTGTTTGATATTTGTAAAGTGTTTGATGTTGTCAATAGTGCTTTGTTCTTAGAGGAAATTGCCCTAGAACAATACATTTTTCCAATTCAATTCAATTAAGAGGGATATTCAGAAAATAAAGGCTTTTAATAAAATAACTTCATAAAATATATTTAATAGAGCCTAGAATAATTAATAGAAAGGAGGAAATTCATAGCTGGGACTAGGGCGCAAAAACATTAATTAAATATTAGCAAATAATGACAGAAAATTAGCGGGGGGGGGGGGGCTGAAAGCAAAACAAAACATGGCATTTAAAAACATTCGAAATAATAGAAAGGATACCTACGCACAGGACATGCATTGGGAGAAGAATGAAGCAACTTTGTATTAAGAGGAAGACAACACACGAGCGTTAGCCATGGTATGAGGTGGGAGAATGTGGAAGGAGAAAATCGTAGATGATTAAATTTTCTGTGGAGATAGTTACTGGAAGTAATTAAATGATAAAAATTTGATAGATGGAATTTCGGAAGGTAATTGGGGATTGGTGGGTTGAGCAGTTGGCGTAATTAAATGCATTCCGTGAGGTGAAAAATATGAGATGCCAAATAAGATAATGTCGTTATAAAAATGCTGTTCGATATTGCAGCATTTCATCACCATGCCCAAAATATTTGCTACGGTAAACGATTCTGGAAATGAAATAACTTCGAACGATTTCACGGGCTTACCAAGTTCCAATCGATCTCAGCGAGAAACGCGTTTTCTAGCTTCATTCATAAAATCTCAATTCAAAGTTTCCTCAAGAGTTAGTTTTAGTAGGTACTTTCGAGGTGATTCCGGTTCACAATTTTGGAATTTAAAAAAATCACATTGACTTAACAAATATCTAGTATAACTTAATGCATTTGTTTACTCCGTCAGGGAGTCTAATGTGTGGGATTCCCGTTGTCTTCCACATCGCAGTACTACGGCCGATTCCGTGAATTGGGTATTTTCCAAAATTTTAAATTTAAGTTTACGGATCTTTATATGTTACTTAAACTCGAACAAGCTTGCGGAGTGAAAGTAGTTTTAAAATTGATTCAATATTAATTGAGGTATTTAAGATTAAAATAGTCGAAATTTCAAATTTTTTTGCGCCGCTGCGAAACGAAATCTGATTGGCTTGACGTCATTTTCGCTGAGCGATAGACGGATGTGAGGGAGAAAGTGAGTAACTGTAGAAGATCTACCGTATATTTAAAGAGTTTTCATTGAAAACAAAGACTATGGCGTGCAATGGTTTTATTAAAACCACATAAGATAATTTACCCAAAGTGGATATGTTTATGGTAGGCGTTTTAATGAAGAAGGACGAGCGATTTAATGCTGCGGAAATTCGTTGAGCTTAAGTCCAAAAAATGTAAGCCTAAAGTTTGCTTTTAAAATCGTCATTACTGTTTTATATCATTTTTTATACATATAATTATGTATTTGGTGTATGAACTTTATTAACTGTTTTTCCAATACACTCATAATCATTATGATATGTACTCGTACTTCTTTCTTTATCGAAGTCCATATCAGTCCATTCAACAGTAAACAAACAGTATCTTAGTAACATATCAACATAACACAGTACTTGCCAAATGTTTGTGCTGTCAATACTCGACACACCTAAAACGTTAATTTTTTATTTGCTAATTAGTGATTGTTTGTAGAGGAGGTTTCTAGAAGTTGCTTATCTGCTGTAGAAATGCCTAAAAATAGATTCTCATATCCTAAATATCTATTCAAAGTTTAATTTAAGTGTTGTTATATTATAAAGCTTCTCGTGAGAGTTATGGTGATAATGCTATAGGATACGTCCAAGTAAAGAGAGATGGACCACTGTGCACAGTCATTGTAAGAATATGTCCAGAACACAAAGTGCGGAGTAAAGCATACATTTTTACGGGTGGACATTGAGGAATCCAAGGAAGAAATTTCAATCATTCATTGTCGTGATTGCGTGAATAAATTTCTTGTTCGGTGTTTCAACCGATGTATTTGTACATTGTGGCACAAAACACCATCTATATCCCTTACTTAGATGCCATTTAAAGGCATATCTAGAAACGCGAAAACGTCAGAAACTAATTTCGCCGCATTTGTTTCCACCGTAAGCATAAGGAAACGCCTGGGTCTAAACGTAAACAACGAAAATGACGTCACAGGCCAGTCGGTTGTTTTCGGAGTGTGCTCGGGAGCTTTCGTAACCTTCTACTTTCTTTAGCTTTTAAAACCGAAATTCATACAATTTGATAAGAAAATTTTTAGCCAATGCAATAAGTTCAAGTAACTGAATCAGAATATCGATAGTTTGAAATACGTGGAAAATACCCAATTATGTCTTCATATCAACCCCATAAACTGAATTTGAAGTACATATTATTTGCTGAATTAAACGATTTGAACTTTATTTTCCATAAATACTTTGACAGTTTGTCAGCCCCCAGGAACTCAAACATTTGCAGGGAATAAGAAAGCTGAAAGAGGCTCGTGCTTACCACGCGCAGCATAGGCAGGTTATCAGGAATTCCCTTTCTTCTTCACGTCAAAATACTCGCCAATCTCACGGGGCAGAGTTCCTGTTCCAAAACTAAACGATGACTCATTAGGATATCCTTTACTTATAATGTGCAACTAAGATGTCCAATCGCTTACCATCACACATTGCCTCTTCAAAGTCTGTCAAAATAATAATTAAGATAAAGATAATTAGAAAAATATGGCTATTTTCTGTTAAAAATACTGAAGATTGTTTATAATTTTTAAGTGCAAAGTTCATAACTTGTGATTTCTATTAAATTATTTAAAATTAATGTTTCATACTCCAACGGCATAAAAAAGGTATTGCTTTACCACGAGTTTAGTTCACGTATATTCCCTTCTCTGTTCCTTGGTCTCCAAAGATATGAACACACTTAGGCTATGCATTACTTTCTAACTTTTCTGCGAATATAATGTTGTATTTTACATTGTTTTGGTGTCAACAGCTAGCTATTCACTTTATCTGAATAATGGCTACCCCAAAGCAGATTTCTCCTCTTATACTAGGATAGACATGTAATTTTATATGAATGTTTTGTATGAAACTTAGTGCTACAAATATTACTTCATTACTAGCTGATAACCCGTCAAAAATGACGGTGAAAATACGGCAGACGTGCAAAACTTAATAGTATAGATTTTTAAAACATGTTTTGTGCAATTACTATACTATTAATAGTTTAATATTTGGAGGCTGTTGCTAATGTTTACAAAATATAAATATCTGCGCTCAAGTGCAAGTTGCTGATGGTAGCTGTGATTGATGTTCATATTTAACATGGGGCTAATGAGTTTGAGTTGAAATGTGTTGATTTTATTAAATATACAATAAATCTTGGTGGAAAATAGAAATTCGGAGATTTTTTCCATATAAATGTGATGTTATGCAAAAAAATTACAAAATGCAACTAAATCGGTTAAGCCTCTTTCTCCATCAATAGAATCTCCCTACCCCAGGACATTGGCTTTTATTAATAATAATACTATGATGTTTTTATTATTTTTTTAAATTCATTTGTTGCTCTTGTAGGTTTATTTTGAAAGTAACACCTCGGCCAATCGATGAAAATTTTATCTTCAATTTCCTAACACGACGCAAAAGTTTACACTGTAGACGACCTGTGATCATGAAAGTATGTAGGACATTTAGGGCAGCGAGAGGAGAGTGGGTACTGTGTTAGCGAGGTGGCAATCTGGTTTGACCTAGAACCCTGCTACTGCATCCCCGGCCGAGAGCGAGGGAAAAGACCTTGACAGTGGAGTCACGTTTGAATGCCGAGAAGCAACGGCGCGGCGGGCAGGAGTAGGGGGGGGGGGGGGGGGGGGGAGAGTAGAGATTTGGATGAAGGTCAGGCATAAAAAAGAGGAAATCGCCCGCGGGGACCGTGTCCGCCTCATTTCTTCAGAAATGACTGCGTACTCTTTCTCCCCCTCTCTTGCCTTTCCCTCACCAGGCGGAAATACGGCAGAGCGGAATTCGGCAAGTGCGAAACGAAAGGGAAAAAAGCAATGCTATACATGAATTCCAATGCACGCACGTCGAAACATTTCTAAATCACTGCTTTTTACTCCGATGGCTTCGGCTCAGCTGACAAGCTTCAATATCGAGAGACTTCTATGGACTTTCAAAATAGTAAACGATTTTCGTACTTTCTCCTCGACAAATCGTGAGGCCACGTCTGGATCAGAGATTTCAAAGAGCAAAGAATGATGGGAAAAGAAGGCAAATGCTAAAAATATCATACATTTACTCACTACATTTAAGTCTTGTCCAGGTAGAAAGTGTATTGCCTTCACTTCTACACTGAAATTAACGAACTCTCTCTCTCTCAATAGGTGTATATCTTTCTTAGAAAAATTACACAATGAAAAGGAAGCAGTGGAAGAAATGTATTTGACGTAAGTATTTAACATATTAACGTGTCGATATTCTTAGGTGTCAAAACGTGACGTACAGTGTCATTAGTTAATATAGATGCACAGGGAATGAATGCATTTCATAAGAGTTTATAAATAAATCTAACTAACAAAGAAATACTAACTAAACTAAATAATTTGGATTAAGAAGGAAAAATATGGTTGAGACTCTACATAATAACGCTAATAAAACATTAGCAAAAAATATGATACATGGAGATATTTAAAAAAAGGGAAAGTATACTCTTGAGGCATGCATTAAAAGAAGAACGAAGACATTGGAAATAGAGAGGAAGGTAAAACGTTTAGCTAAAGAGGAAGGTAAGCGTTTGTCATGGTATGGGGTGAGAGAAAGTGGCAGAAGAAAATCACAGACGGTTGGAAATATCTATGGGGATTGTAATTGGAAGTAATGAAATAAAAATTAGTTTCGTAAGCAATTGGGGTAATTTTCGGTTCACTATTCCGAGCCATGACACTTCAACAAACGACCGTTCCTGAATAAACAGTGTCAGGCGAGATATGGTAGATCAGCATCTTAATGACTAATAACTGATATTGTACTGCATTTTACGACTGATATTGCTATTGTAACTGATGAACTACTGAAACACGTGTTTTGGGAAGTTAATAAAGTGGACAGTACAATATCAGTCTTTATTAATCGACCGTTCCCGAGATGGGACTCAGACCCACTACCTTTGGAGTGAGCGGTTGATCCAGTGGACCCACCCTTACGGCCTATTTGGATCAAGAAAAATTTGCTATCACTAAATATTAATCAGCTATTAAAAACACATACATTAGTTTACGCAAGTTTTATCGAATAAATCAAAAACATCCTGTTGAGCTCGTAAATGACGCTGACTAATAATGATGGGAGTGAAGTAAGCAGCAGCGATACAAACAGCGGTCACGACATTGGAGAACTCAATAGCTGTGATCGAAACTGCAAATAGTAACGATAGGGAGCGATGGTTTCTCAATACTTTAATATTCAATACTTATTTAATACAGCTGTGGTCGAAGCTGCCAATAATGTAAATAGTTACGATAGGTAGAGTCGGTTTTTCCAAAATTCTATAATTTCTCAATAGGATGATAATTTAACTAATTATGTATGATGTGTCTAAATTTTTCGTATGACTTCTGATGCTGTTTATATTCGCATGACTAAACTTTCACTAATGGCCCCCATGATGTAGGATGCAACGTCCACCCCTCATGAGTTGAATGACAGAAGCTATACTGCATGTGAAATTATCATCAATTGCATCCTCACACATATATGTAAGTTAACAGTATGTTTTGTAAAATTGCTAATAACAGTATGATAGGGTGCTTGACTTTTAACTCATGCTTGGTGTGGAGTCACCACGTCCACCATAAACATTTGACGTGGCTTGCAGGGTACCATGTAGATGTATAACCGAAATTATATTCTAATACTGACATTAAAAAATACCTACATTTTTATAAGAGGATGTCGCAAGAAAGCTTCTCGTCAAGGCGCAGTACTTTGTCCGTCGAATGGGACGTTAAACCGTGGTCCCCTCGGCACTTTTCGTTAAAAGCTGACAGACGCTCCCGCCGAACTTATCTCAACCCTTCCTCCATTCATCAAAGATCCTTCCTTTACCAAGCTACCATCCTGTACTCAAATTATCTCATCTGCCGGTCTCCTCCCAAAATAACCACCCACCCAATTTATTGAAGTCAAACAGCAGATTCATACGTAGGAATTCTTCTCGGGTTCTCCACCGTGTTCGGCTCTCCACATTGGACAACGTTTCAACCGTAACTACGGATTTTCAATGAACATTGGCAGTAAATCAGTTTTGAGAATGATTAAAAAAATTGAGTAAACTAGGTGAAGTGACTGTCTCACAGATTTTCGCCTACCGCACTGACCAATCACGAGGCACCCAACGAGAACTGTATTATAAGGATGAGCAAATCTCGAAACGACACTCAAGTGGCCAGAGGACGACGTACGAGTCGGGCATCGAAACGTCTGTCAGTATGGAGTGCCTAACCCAGTAGAGAACCCGAGATGAATTCCTACATCAAGTAAGCCGGGAAAGTACCATATCTTACATCAGTTTCATACGCTACGGTCATTTTTTGATATCACAAGTTCAACATTAGTCGACATCCCCATTGCTACCGCCACATTGCTGACACGTTTTGACAGCATTGGATCCATGGGTTTTCACAATGCCTGCCTTAATTTAACATCTTGCTGACGCAGACGCTACCTACATTGCTTTTTTAAGGTGGATTTACACTGGCCAGTTTATTGCGCAAGTTTCTCCTGAAAGGGCTAGCGGGGGATTTTACTCTGAAGAAAATTTTTCAGAAGTTGGTTCAAATCCAGATTGGTTGCTGTTCACACTGGCAGCAATACGCTTCTCCTCGCCGAAAATTTTTAAAAATTCTGGAAGCGGACTTGCATAGCCATTGCCCCTTGCAATTCACGTCGTAAGTCGCTAGAAGCGAGTAACTTACGTAATAAGCCTCCAAGTGAAAACCCACCTTTAAAATAGACCTAACTTCATTCCTCGCCAAAGATTCTTATCAATTTTTTGAACACGTTCGGCCGATGTTTTGACACCTTTCACGCCGGTCATTTTCACTCCTTCGGTGTCTAGTGATTCCCATTCGAAACCACACACGACAACCGTAACTGCCCCTCCCCCTTCCGCTCCCACCTCCAAACCCTCAGCCCTCAGACCCTCAACTTTGAACTTGGACCGCGGGTCGTCGTCGCTGTAGTCTGAGCAGAGGGAGAGGAGAGAGAGAGGGGGAGGGGCGGAGGTTAGAGGAGGGGAGGGAGCTCGCAATCAATATCCAGCGGTGCTGCGCTGCGGATGAGAGAGAGAAAGGGTGCAGATCAGAGAGAAAGAGAGAGAAGAGTCACGGGAAACATTATACGGCGAGGAGGGCAAGAAGTCTAGTCCGAGAGACAGAAAGTTGGACGGCATGGGAGGGTCAATTTCATATACAAGAACTTTTAAGACTGTTTTTTGTGGCGTGATAGATATTGCGGATTATAGCGCGAGAGTAAAATGCACCATGCAAAGCGACGAATCGTGTGGACAATTGGGCGGTTGCATGAGTGATGGTACGAAAAATAGCTGTTGCATTTAGAATGGGAGGCCAAATTCCTTATACAAGCACTAAACGAGGCCGTTTTACAGACAGATAGATTAATTTTTAGGATATTGCACAAACTCTTGAACGGAATTTAACAAAAGAAAGCGTTCATTGCAAAGTGACGACATTGCGCGGTTGGATGGTTGAGGGCACGGGCAAGCCGTTGTATTTAGGGGGAGGGGGTCGTTCACAATGTTTACAGGAAGTTGGACGGGAGGGGAAAGCCAAGTTCATGTACAAACACTTTCAAGGAAATCTTACACGGTGGTAGATATTGCAAAAATTCTTAAATTGAATTGAGTGCAAGAAATATTGCACTGTGAAAAGGGACGAAGAGCATGGACAACTGTGCTGTTGCATGAATGATGCCACGGAAAAGAGAGCTCCATTTTATTTAGAGTCGCGTCGTTCAAGTTGTATACACGTTGTCTTGAGCTTGTTTGCGTACGGCTGTTTAGAGGTAAGGAAAAATAAGCCGGTAAATTAGGTCTGAAATTCCGTATACAAGAAGTTTTCCTTCATAGCCAAATTCTGACGTTCGTTTGCATGAGCTGAACTGGTTTGGTACGGCCGAAGCATAATGTAATGTCTATTAAACAATGTGGAACCTAGGAAAATTATGACTCATATAAACCACGGAGTAGGTAACGTATATTCAATACATGTGCCATGCTGATAGGGGATAGACCGTATGCTTATAATGATCAAGCGCTTTCATAGTTTTTAGAATAACACTATAAATATAAAAAAGTAAATTCTCACGTTCAAGAAAAATCAACAAAATATTTTAATAATTAGAAGACACCTTTTTTAATTCTGTAAGTATCACACACTCATCCATAGTAGGTTAATACATATAGAATAAGTAAACAAAATTATTATTTAGTCGTTCGAAGATGATGGTGGAAAAGGCTGGAGAAAGACAGGGAGAAAAAGAGAGAAAGAATGAAATATAAGAGGTAAATAAAAGAGAATCACGGGAGAGATTACTGCGGAGGAGGATCAGAATTCGCATCAGAGACACATTTCCTTAATCACACAGCATTTACAGCCGCACGGGCACTATTGAAAAATAAGGTACAACAATAAACGAATATTCTTTTTTTAAATAACAAGAGAGATGCTACTGTAAATTATAGAGGGTATTCATCTACCATAGAGCTTCAAAAATATGCACAATTGCGAGTATATTATCAATATTAGACAAAGAAGCGCGCTAGTATTCAAAAGAAAATATGACGAAAAATACATGACCAAAGTTTTCAAGGAAAGCAGGAAAAAATCAAGGAAAAATATTATAAAAAACCACTAAAATGAAACGCAGCGTGGAGTCAATTAAGAGCTAGCGACACATTCAATAAGCAGCAGTATTGAGAATAAGATAAAGGTGTCTGTAGACTGCCTTCAACAAATAATACCTTTTAGATGGAATGGTTTATGCACCAGGGTACTTTATTATTATTATTCTCCGAAGTACCCTAAGGTACTTTGAAGGTTCTTGCGTCTTTTATTTATTTCCTTTTGGTACACAACCTCTGATTTTAACATTCAAACGCATACCTATACAAGATAATTTTTTTAAATCATCTCATGTTATATAGACGCATTCGCCATTTTTATAATATCCCCTGGCCTTGCTGGATTTTGTGATGAAAGTCAAACATATATTTGGATTCCAAAATTTTATTTGCTAGTCCACCTCAAGGTTTACCCGACCCTCTTGCGGAGGGCACAAGAATACAACAGGTGTTCACTCTCTTCGCAAGATAGCACCTTTTGATATGGCTCAAGTGGGAATCCCTGAAAACCGACCTCATTTACTCCGAGAGTATTTTATTTTAAAGATAAAACTCATATGAGACGAGTATGGTCCAATATAAATCTGTAAAATATGTGAAAAAAAATTATTATAAACCAAATGCAATGACCGTTTGTTAAATATTATAAGAAATTAAAACCGTAACCACTGAGGCATTAGTCAAAGTTGGATATATTAACTATAAAAATTATTCAAACATTAATGTATATTATACATCATTAGCGAAAGAAGCCATGAAAGAGAAATTGAGCGAAAATTGACCTTTGAATATCCAATCTGAAAAAAAAACTTTTTCGAGAAATAAGGTTAAGTTTTGCACAACATACATCTACATCAACATACTACCCCGCAAGCCGCCTCAATAGGCGTGTGGCGGGGGGTGTTAGATTGAATGGTTTGAGGCGTAACTTTGTGAAATTGCTTCATATTGGAATGAAAAAACTTTGTAAATTTCACATGAGTAGGTTTAATACGACCAGTTTCATCGCTTGAGCGACATCTTCAGGTACAAATACAAGGAAATCACATTGTTCCTAGTGTATTTAAAGATGTGATTTCCTTGTATTTGTACCTGAAGATGTCGCTCAAGCGATGAAACTGGTCGTATTAAACCTACTCATGTGAAATTTACAAAGTTTTTTCATTCCAATATGGGGGGTGTTAGGACACCAGCCGTTTACATATAAAAAGAAAACGCTCTAATGAAATTACGCCTAGCATTTATTGAAATCCCTTATTGTTCGGGGGAAAAACGAATTCCCATACCTATCCGTTCGGCAAAATATCTCTCTTAATTCATCGTTTCTGTCGGACCTGGAAATATAGTGGGGTTCTAATATGATGTTCTCCGTGTCTCTCTGAAAGATATCTATTCTAAAGTTAAATAGCCTAATGCGTTTAGCATAGTTACACACATCAGTTTTAAAATGCCTTTAATGCACGTCAGCTTTAGCTTGGGCTGCACTAGTCTTATAAAAAACCGCTCTCTTTAAGCCTAAAAATCAAAATAAAATAGAAAGTAAATCCAATTGTATTTCCAACACTGAAAATGGCCCGAATTCTCTCATTGTCTCATTCTCTCCGTAGGAAATAAACGTTAAATGAACTGAACTCCCTACATGCATTCTCTCACAAATATCATTCTGCCTCAAATAGGAGTAGGAAAAAAACATTACAACTGTCAGACAATTAACGACGCATGAAAAGTTTCAGAAGTTCGCACCTGGGGCGTAATCACGGTTCCCCATAACGTGTGTAGTCGCATTATCGTTATCATTCATTTCCGCTCATGAGAGCCAAATCGTGATTGCCATTCTTCAAATTTTGTCCGGAGCTTTAAACCACTAGTTTAAATTGATTAAGTGCGTTCTTCGATCAGTAACGCGGAGCATTCCCCTTCTAAAGCGGTGTGCGTCTATGATAGCCATGAAGACAACGTGAAATAAAATAACCTCATAAGAACAAAGTTTTTATTATATTCTCTTTATTTTCATATGCATTACGTCACGTTTTAATGTCTCATATTATAAGTGCATTTCATTATATTTTTTTATTGTTTTATGGTATCGAACGTATTCTTGCCACGAACATGTTCGCGGTTCCTACACTGCTGTATACCTTCGGATGAATGAAATGGAACGTCAACGAGTTGCAGAACCTCGATAGGGGAACGAGGAAGATGATGATCATACATAGAAGTCTTCATCCGAAATTCTCCGTGACCAGATTGTATCTCCCTCGCAATGTAGATGGTAGAGGACTATTGAGTCTGGAGTGTCTCCACAACAAAGTTGTCCTGGGTACAGCATGCCGAGTGTTGAAAAGCAGGGACCCCCTGCTCAATCTCGTGAGAGAGCACGAGAGTACGGGAGCAGGGGCGTTGCTCTTCCAGGTAGCAAAGAGGGCAGCGGACGAAACCGGTCTCGACTTCGACCCGTCATCCGACGGAAGCGACAGTGACACGACCTACTCGTCATTGAAGGTAGACGTCCTCAAGCTCGAAATAAAAAAGCCGAGCAGAAGGCCTTGTTCAAGGCGCATACCGATAAGCCCATGCATTGATGTTTCTATAGAAACATCGAAAAGCATGGGTTATCAAAGGAGCTGACGTTTGCCTTCCTACGCTCCACCGGTCTGAAGTCAGAGACCGAGGATTTTGCACTCTCGTGCCAGGATGGTGTCATAAACACACTCGTGTACCGCCGCATTATATTCAAGGCAGAGGTCGCGGACACAAGATGCAGGGCGTGCCGAGCCCAGCCGGAGACTTTGAGTCACCTTCTCTCCGGCTGTAGTTATTACGCAAGGTCGGCGTATTTAGCTCGTCACAACGCGCCCCTGCGGGTGTCATACTTTCACCTTCGACACCATTATGGCATCGACGAAACACCTGTGCTGCCCTATGCCCCTGGAGATATTGAGTACGTCGTGGAGAACGATAAATGCACCATCTGGTGGAATTACTCCTGCTCCACCACCAGGCAGTTGGAGGCGACCAAGCCTGATATCGTTCTCCTCGACCACCTCACACGCTCCATGTTCGTGATCGAGTTTTCGGCTCCGGTTGAAACTAATATGGATGCGAAGGAGGTGGAAAAACGGACGAAATATTAAGACCTGCTTTTCGAACTTCGACAAATGTACCCCGGACACTCTTTGAAACTAGTGGTCCTCAACATAGGAGTGCTCGGTGGAGTTAAGGGCTCACTGCTAAATAACATCAAGTGCATTCCGTCCTGTGTGGCACAGGCGGAATCACTAGTTGCACTCATGCAGAAGGCCGTCATCCTGGGGTCACTCCGTCTACTGCGTACGCCTGACCCGACAGCAGCGTAGCCACTCCTCCGATGGGCGTCGGACGTGGCTGCGATTACTGCCCAACCCCTCTCGAGTCTCCGGCCATTATGACGGTAATGAAACCTGATGCTTGCCCGGGACTCGGAGGGGATGTTACAACTGTAACAATTAAATAATAATAATAACCCCCCCCCCCCATGGGTTACTACCTTGACGTGGTGGGGGGGCAGAGTAGCTCCGATGACCCTGAGAGCGATGCCGACGGGAGCATAAGCTCCTGGTAGGGCCACCCAAGCCGGTAAGGTCAAAGTAGATAAGTGAAACCAAGAGTAGCCCACCAAAACCCAGCTCCGTCTGACCCAGAGTGGGCGGTGCCTGGTCAGCTGTCTGCTGTCCATGTGAGAACCGGCTGCAAAACAAACCTGTCTGTAAGAATAAAAAGCTACACCCATACCCATCGGATAAGGAGAATTTAAATTTGCCTCGGAAAGGGTCGCTGCCTGGGGTACGCCAGGGCGTATCTGGAGCCGACGCTGGACACGACAGCTTACGAACCGTCGCGTCGGTGGCACGAGGCTGATGAGGCGGGCACGTGTCATTAAAGAAACGACAGCCCAAAACCAAGAACTAGGGGAAGAATAGGATCAGGTGTTGACATCTAATGCCACTCCACTATCATGCTTGTCCTCACAAGATTTGGAGAGGACTGCTAATGTCCCACCAAACGAATTAAATGGACTCGAGAAATGAATGAAGATGTGGTGAAAGAATTCTACCGAGTCAACAGGTGTGACGATCAACCACTCCCCGGATATAGAGAACTACTTCACAGAGAATTTCAGCAGATGTATCCAGAATTAACAGTCACTGAACAAAATAAAGTACACAGACGCAATGTTATTCAGAAAAAAGGATATCTATCTCCAATAGAATTAGAGACAATACGACGATAAATAGGGTTCGAGCAAAACCAGTATAAGCTGATAGGGGACATTGATGAAGAGCACCCCTTGAGTAACCATTAGAGTAACACGGCGAATATATCAGTACACAATTATATGCCAATAGATACTGATTTCAACCTAGAAAATTCACAGGAGTTTGAAAAATTCTCTAGCCTCTTAGAATTTTATCGTTTTTCTTATCCAACTACACGCCCAATTATACCAGTCCTAAAAAATATAACCAAAGCCCTCCCATCAATAGCCAAAGTTAATAGCATACTGGAGCAACATTCAGCTAACGTCCAAGATTTAGATGAAGTGCATTTATTTATCTACTGCGCTGCAGTTACAGTTATTGAGTTAAATGGTCAGAGAACCTATGCACCAAAACAGACGAAAAAAATGAGACTGCAATGGGTCCTCATAAACCCGCTTGGAGAACACGACGCGAAAACAGCATCGACTACTTCAGGTCAAAGGCGGATGTAATTAATGAATATCTGAAAGGAAATCAATCAAGAAAGTTAAAAAACAAAGTGCGTAGCCCAAGCATTAAAGAAAATATAACACTTGATTCCCAAAATAACCTTCAAAAACTTACTGAGTTAATGGAAACATTTAGGCAAAAGGGTAAACTAAAAGGGGCAAGGCTTAGAAGGCATAATGAGCTAACTAAGAGGAAAACGCAAAACTCTGTTCTGGAACCAAATAAAGAGATTCTTCCTCCAACTGGAACAACCACCAGAGAGCCAAATGAATCCAACAGGAAGCAGTCTAGACTCAAATGCATTCCAAAACTTCTGGCAATTTTTATGGTCAGTATCACAATGTTTCAAAAATAGTGCAATGTGGATAGAAGAAATACAGAAACAACAGGGGAAGTACAGCTAATGTCTTTGGAGGGCTTCACTACTGAAGAAGTAATGTTAATTAACCATCAAGAAGGCAAGCAACTGGAAGTCTCCGGGACCAGACAAGCTACATAACTTCTGGTTAAAGTACTTGACTACAACTCGTGGACCCATAGCTAAATTCTGCAAGACCCAAAATTACTTTCTCTTTATTTAACTGAAGGAAATACATATGTAATATATAAAAAGGGAGATCCATCTCAACCACATAACTACTGACCCATTGCATGCTAGTCAGTCATTTACAAACTCTTAACTGCAATAATCACTGAAAACATCTATCAACACTGTGATACAAACAATTTGATAGAAGAAGAACAGAAAGAATGCATAAAAGGTTCCCTTGGCTGTAAGCATCAACTAACAATAGATACTATCATTTTGAGACAAGTTCAACGACACCGTCGGAACCTTCACGTTGGATATATTGACTATGCAAAAGCTTTCGACTCAACTCCTCACGACTGGCTGCTAAAAACTCTGGAAATATATAAAATAGACACTAAAATACGGGAACTTTTAACTGAAATGATGAAAACCTGGAGAATAAATCTTCACCTCAAAAACCAGAAGGTTTCTTCTATTAATATCCGTAGAGGAATATTTCAGGGCGATTCACTATCATCACCATGGTTTTGCTTAGCAATAAACCCACTGTCAACGCTGCTTAAAAAATGTAAAATTGGGTATAAATTCAATCGTAGAAATGATACAAGATTCAATCATTTAATGTTCATGGACGATCTGAAACTCTATGCAGAGTCCAAGGAAAAACTCCAACAACTAACCAAAACCACTAAAATGTTCAGTGAGGACATTGGTATGAAATTTAGGCTGGAGAAATGTGCTGTAATGCACTTACGTAAGGGAGAACCCCAACTAGCCGAGGAACGTATAGAGGACATAGACACACTCCCTGTGGACGGCACATACAAGTACCTAGGCTTTCATCAAAACCATCGGATGGACCACACCTCATTAAAGAAAACACTAACAGACGCATATAAAAGACGAGTGACGAAGATCCTGAGTACAAAACTATCCTGTAGGAACCTCATAACGGCCATAAATACCTGGGCAGTGCCGGCCCTGACCTGCTCCTTCGGAATTTTAAAATGGTCAGACACGTATCTAAATGAATTGGACAGACTAACTAGGCGACTACTAAACAAGTTCCGATGTGTACACAGTAAGGCCTCTATCATTAGGCTGTATATTCCGAGAAAGGAAGGAGGCCGAGGCCTATTAAATATATTGCTACTGTGTAAATCTCAGGAAGAGTCTATTAAATTGACTTTAAAAGCATCAAAAGAAGTCATAATGAAACAGATAGTTGAAGCTGAAATGGGGTATACACCTCTGAACCTGAGAGATGAGGATAATCAGAAGCAATTACCAGGCATTGCCCAACAGAAACAAGAATGGAGATCCATAGTACTGCACGGAAAATTTCCAACAGTTATCCAGGAGGATTGGGTTGACAAAACTGCATCTTTAAAATGGCTCCAGGATAGCTATCATTACCCCGAGACCGAAGGTTTTATCATGGCTATTCAAGATAGGTTTATACGCACCCATTACTATGCAAAACATATTCTTAAACAAGAAATATCCGATAGATGTAGAAAATGTGGATGCACTGGTGAGTCAATTGAGCACATAATGGCAGGATGCTCAGCTCTTGCAGGGAATGTCTACCTGAATAGACATAGCCAACTGGTAAAAATAATCCACCAACACCTAGGAATAACTTACGGGTTCTTAAGGAAAAATATCCCACCATACTACAAGTATCAGCCACCTGCTGTAATTGAAACAAAAACCCATGTTTTGTACCTGGACAGACCGATACTCACTGACAAAGACAAAGATTACAATATACCGGATATCCTATTAATCAATAAATTAGAAAAAAAGGCTAATATAATCGATATAGCAGTACCACAGTAGCCACAACGTAAGGTCCACCGAGAGAGAGAAAATCTCAAAATACAGAAATTTAGCCGACGAAATAAAAAATATCTGGAAATTAAATGACGTCAGTATTCACCCTATAGTAATCTCTGGGGAGGGCGTGATGTCCCATGTGTTTAAAAAACAAACTGAGAAGCTGGGAATAAAAAAACTAATAACTAACCTCGGGCAAAAAGCTGTGCTATTCCCAACTTGCCAAATCGTGAGGAGATTCCTAAGCCAAGAAAATTCGTACACTTTAGGATAGGGTGAATTCTCTTCCTGAACTTCCGAGCCTAATCCTAATCCACCTTTAGGATAGGTGAATTTTTTCCAGTTGGTGTAATACTAGCTGAGAAAGTGTGATAAGTCGAAAATAATAATAATAAAACACAGACAAGTAGATAGACAGTGTGAGCTAATGTAAAGGGAGTATAAATAGGAACTGTGATCCGATCCCAGGTTGTTTGACACCAGTGAGTCATTCTGATTGCATTGAAAAATTCGTCCCTATCTGTCCACATATTCGCGGAACCTTGGCAAGAAACGTAAGCATAAAATAAAGCAGGGGTCGCTCACTAGCGTCGCGATAAAAGCCAAACATATCCGGAAAATAAACTTGAATTCCTCCCACCTATGGTTCCAATCCTCATGCCTCAACCTTCTACACTTCTTCATCGACGCCCCTTTTTCTCCTTCCGGCATTTCGTTTATCAAGTACTAATTGATGACACGAAGCAGCTCCCTTTATGCTCGTTCCACATCACCTGGGATGTGGAAACGAAAAGGTCAAGAGGGTTGCACTTCACACGTATTCGCTAAAGGCTTTTGCACTAGGACACCTGTTCATCTCCCTCGCGAACAGTCTCAAACTCCAAAATGCTGTCAAAAAGCGTACAAATCAATAAGTAGGAAATTAATTTTAAAATTTCAGAGTATACAACAATACACGTGACTCCTGAAACGTGGGTATAATTAGTGACATATATTATCAGTTAATGTTGAGATCTCAATGAAGAGTTTTTTTATAAAATTTTCCAAAGATATATGTTTTAGTACAGGGCTCTAGTGATCATGAATAGAATGTAAAAACTTAGTTTTATAAATTAACTATTCAAAACGTAATTCTATTTTCTGCGAGTTGCATTTTCATTGATGCGTATAGGCAGATTATGTAACTTCTACGCTAGAGTTGCCTCGCAATGTCATCTCGCTATCGAAATAAAGGTTAAAGGTAGTATTTAAGGAACTGATAAAATACAGAAAGAGAAAATCGAAGATTGACGGTGGATGAAGGCGTCTTGACCAAACTTATAATTCAAAGCCTTTAAAGAATCTCAAAACCATTATAATTATTATTATTTAGGAAAACCTCTACTTGTCGAAAAAAATAACACTGAATATTATAACTCAAGAATTTGTAACAAACTTAAAAAATCACGAAGAGTGAAATTGCAATCTTTTTTACAGCACGCCTTACATCAACCATGTGTGCTTACGGGAAAGATAAAGATGAAATATCGGAAATTTGATGGGATAGGCTAAGGTAATACGAACAAATGATTAAGTAAAATCAAGATTTCCAAGTTATTTCATGAATTATTACACGAACGGCCGTAATTTCTTAAAATCATATTGAAACTTCCGTTTTAGCATGATTTATCAACCAGATCAACTTGAGCACGTCTTCAAATAGAGTTTTAGCAATGTAAAACTCACATTCTGAAGGAAAAGGTTTCACAAATCATCAATGGTAATAAATGAAAAGAAAAAGGTATTACAAATCACTAAAATAACAAGCACTACTGCCATATAGAGTTACCAAAAACCATCATAATTATAGAGGAGAGCTATTTGACACTAATCTCAGAATGTTGCTCCCTAACTGCTGGTGATCGAGGAACTAAGTCCATGTATCTGTAAATTTCAGCAACTACGCCAAAGTATTGGTTTGGTTTTGGTTATTGCTTTTTTTGCCAAAATATTGGTTATATTGTTGGTTATGTTAAAAGGCGACCGACAACATTGATTTTCACGGTAAGGGAAGGATTATTAGGGGAACGAAGGACGGATTGAGGTGGTCCACCGTCGGAATCAGCCCACTCCGAGCGAAAAGCACCATGTGGTCCACGGTCCAAGGTCCTTTTAAAGTTTAGCCCTAATTACACCGTCTGAAGTATAAATATTAAAATAAGTCAACATATTTTATACCATAGATGATATTCCTTACAAGAAAAAGGAATAATAATTGTACTTCTTTCCAGATTAAATGTGTATTTTTATAGTGATTTAACTTTTTACTGCCACTTTAATCTACCGAAGATGGGATGGGGCCACGCCAGTACACTTCGCATTAAAGTAGATAAATAATACTACCACTACCGACGGAAAAGTTGATGCAGTAATTTTACAGTTATATAATATATATAAAGTATATATTCATATTAAATGACGAAAGATCACATTTCTAGAAGCCAAATGTGGTGTAGGAAATGCACATTTAATGAATTCATGTGCGAAAAATCCTCTCCCCTCCGCTCCAAAACCCACAATTTATGAATTGAGTATACTAGTCGATTCGTGTAGCTGAAGGTAGGCTTACATGCTATACCTGTCCTTTTACAATTTATAACGGTATGCTCCGATAAGAAATTAAAACAGAACAGCCTTACTCATGATATTAATTCATCGTAAAACTTCCTGTCTCTTCCCTATACGTAACCCACAATTTATGATTTCTGTCTAAAAAAGATGGTCGATTAGTGTAGCAAAGGTATATTTGCAAACTGTACTTTTGTTATAATGATGGTATCGGCGGCCATTTGGTGTAATTGCTTCATAATGAAATACTTGTTCACTTGTTTATCCACGTCAATTTCATAAACTTGCGACCCGGGATTCATTACGTCGCGACATATTTACTTGAACCCGGGACGTAAGCTAAATAAATTCATGTGGGAAACCAAGTGAACACGCATTTCATTGTACTTTAGTCCCTACGATTTCATAAAGTATACTTACACAACAAGAAATTTTTAAAAAATTTCACCGAGGCTAAATGTTCCATTCAGAACACGCGTAGTGATTAAGAAAATCCTGACACCTCCAACCACCCCAGAGCGGCAACTGTGACGACTCGGCGAAGAAGGAGTGGGAGGAGAAGAGAGGGGGAGGAGAGGAGGAAAGGGGGATTGGAGAGAGAAGAGGGGGAGGAGAGAGGGAGAAAGAGAAAGAAAGAGGGGACGTGAGTTCCAGAATTAGACACCAGAGGGATACCGGTGGTGGAATGGCGTGCCGTTTCAAGGGAAGGTACAGAAGGGAAAAGGGTTTCGTATAAGCGGGAGTGTGAGGAAGGAGCGGGGTTTGGGGTGGTGTGTTCGGTGGAGAGGGGCAGTGCAGGGAAGGGGGGAAGTGAGGGGAGAGGAGGAGGAGGGGGAGGAGGAGGAGTAGAGGGCGAAAGCACGAGGTTTTTCGAGATGATGCGACGCGCCGCCCCGGTCTAAATTTAGACCGGGGCGGGACGGGCGGAGGTGGGTGGGTGAGGGAGCATGCGGCCAAAAATAGAATTCCCCACGCATTCGATTCACCGGGGAGGAGGCGGCTGAGAGCGAGAGAGAAGGAGATAGATAGAGAAGGATAGAGAGAGAGGGAGAGAAATGTAGGGGTAAGTGAGAGGGGAGAGAGAGGAGGTAGGTTGGCAGAGAGGTGGGGAGGGCGCTGTGCTGCGGCGTAGGAAAATGGCAAAAGGGGTGTGGAGAAGCGGTTGAAATGACAATTGAAGAAGGAGTTGGGGATCGCAGAAGTGATTCTCCGGTTGGGAGTTTGGGTTGCATGAATATCAATACAGTCATCCTGAATTTTCACATCGATCGATTTATTTTTCGAACGAAAACTCCCGGGTTGATCGTTGGCATGCTAGTTGCAGGGGTCCGGGAACCAATCTTGGATCCCTGATGGCGATATGCGAGTCGCCTGTAGAAACGTTGGAAGTAACGGAGAACCTTTACCGGTGAAAAAACCGAGAGCTTCATATTCGTCGGGAAAGCTTGATGCCATATATTTTATTTTGTAATAGATTTGAATGCCAGCATGACTCTTCGAGGTTTTAAGAAGACGAGACTGAACGTTGCTTGGTAGACCACATATTGCACCTGAGTTCAAAAACTTATCATGATTAATATTGCCTCATCTTGCTTGAAATGTTTGGCATGGTTTTATTTTCTGCACGAATTAATATCTCGTGATGTCAATGAATTGAAAGTATTAGTAACACTAATCAGTAGAAATATGTTAACCCGTGTACTGCATGTTAGCATGCATGTCCACGTAGCACTCCCTTGGTTCATGTTTTGGCCTTGCATTGTTCTTCTGATTGCTTTCTAAAGCTCGTCTGGCGGCCTGGCGGGTAGCCTGAGAGGCTCAAATTTGAGCTGGGACGAGTATTGGAACCACCCCGTGCCACACACCCTGGCTTGCATGGTATCTTGTAGATGTAATATTCAAGTCAGTATAGCGTTGGATTACTGACTTATAAATCCGAATCCACTTAATGCCCTTGAGCACGTCCAGCTAAACTCAAGCTGACTGATTTTCTGGGTGTCAGATGCTTTTGGGAAACCACTGGTGCCACAGAGAAAGAAACAAGCCCTTATGATCTCATGAACGAATTTCACTCGGAATAGGGCTCAGTGCTTAGTAAGGAGCACCCTCACCGATTAACCAGACTACGAGAGTGCTTTTTCAACGAAACATAACCAATGGAAGTGGCGAGTGTAGCTATGCCTCGATGTCGATCGCCTCTTGCAGGGAGTAGTTCTGCTTGCAAGTTATTCCCGGCTTTTCCGTGTAAAAAAAGAATGATGAGAGTAAAAAATGAATAACTATGTAAATTTCGAATATTGCCGAATTTCGACAATAAATCTGTTTGTATGCCACACACCTCGCGTTCCAATGGCATTCACGGAATCCATAAATGTAAATGCATTAATGAATGAATACAGATACTAAGCGCAATATGTTTTAGCGTCATTATATTCCTCATTACTCAAGACAGGAGCAGGAATAAGCCTTCATTTTAAGTAATCTATTGCACCAACGAATATCTCTAAGGAAATAAAAATATTTACATTTCCAACAATAAGTCCTTCAGAAAATTATTTTTCTTAGAAATCTATCTCCACTCGCATTCACTGACCAGTATTTCATTGGATGGGTAGAACCAATATGTCACTTTCAAGAAAAAGAGGAATTATGAACCGTGGTAGATTGTGTACCGATGGCTACCCTTTTTGAATCCTATGGCGACAGAAGTCCGTGCTTATGCATCGAAGACTACTTGTAAACAACTTGTAAAGATAGTGTTATATAATTTACGATTAAACCAAAGGGATGGCATTCTCCATGAAGAAACACTTGACTGGACCGGAATTCGAACCTAAATCTCCTAATTGTTGGTCGAATATGTTATCAGTACTAGTACTAGTTACACTAGTCTTATATACACAGTTTCTCTTGCGTGAACTTTTTTGCACTCATGCGCGCGACTGCGTACCAAGTCATCTGTGGATTTCGCGGTGACATTGACTTCTAAGAGTAAATAGTGCCTTTACACTGTCAATTTGTGCAATTATACATATGTCCGTTAGAGGAAAATAGGCGTGGTGGCAAAGACATCAGAAGGTGAGTACCGCTAGCGACAAAAGCGTTTAGCAACAGGAGGAATCTGATAATGGGGATCTTGGATAAGGATGTAAAGAAGAAACTGGCGAGGAGTTTAATATGGAGTGTAGCGTTGTATGGGGTGGAAACGTGGACTCTGAGAAAGGAAGATGAAAATAGGCTGCAGGTGTTTTTAGTTTTGGATGTGGAGGAGAATAGAGAGAGTGAGGAAAGGAAGAAAAACGAGTAAGTGCTTGGTATGGCGGGTGAGGAAAGGAAACTTCTGGAGTAGATTAGGAGAAGGCAGAGAAGGTGGATGGAACATTTGATGAGGGGCAAAGGGTTGCTGAAGGCCGTAATGGAGAGAAGGGTGTTGGGTAGGCGGGGAAGGGGAAAAAAACAAAAGGCTTTATAGACGGGGTGAGTGGAACGGAATGAAGGACGTATGTTGAGATGGAGGAAGGACTTTGTAGGCAGGTAGAGGTCTACGACTGTAAAAAATCAAATGGGTTTTTATTCTTTTCCACTTAAACCTACCTAAACCAGTAGATTACTCTAGTCATAATAATCTATTGCCCCACAAAATCCCTACACTAACCCTTCCAAGCAGTGAAACTTCGATTCGCCCATGTACCCTGCCCTTCCTTAAGCGAAGCTTCTCCCTTACCTTCCCCTCATCTTCCTCCTGCGCTCCCGAAAACGACTGAAACACCAATCTCTCCTCCCCCAACCCTCTTCCCCCCTACCAAAATCCTTTCCCCCCACACCCCCCCCCTCCCCCGAACCTCCCTCCCAAACCGACTACATCCCATTACTTTTTGCGGCGCCATGCTTTTGTATTTATTTTCGGCATCGCACTACTCATCTTTTTATTTCGATACGAGGCGAATCCGTCCCTTTTTCTCCTCCCACCAACGCCTCTCACTCTCTCTCTCCTCCCCGAAAACTCTCCAGAGTCGTCCTCTCACGCACACACACATACACACACAAACAGAAGAGAGTGCCCAAAACTGTCCACCTCCCTCACCCCCCCCTTTCACCCTCTTTCCCGTGACGTCACAGTCCGCTATCTCTCTCTCTATCCTTCTTCCTCTACCTTTCATTCCCCGGCCTTTTTCCTCAAAAACTTCGTTCCCTCCTCCTCCTCTCCAATCTTCTTCTCTCAAGTTCTCATCCCAAATCCTTATCGTTCACTTGTAACAAAGGGTCTGACACTCACATTTCTCCAATGGTTGTACATTTCACTCAGAGCACCCTAGTCATCAGGCGCTGTCAGCGGCAACAACAAGACATGCTCTCTTTAATTGAATACCTGGTAGATTTAAGTACGAAATTACCTATTTATTTAACAGAGGACACTTAAAAATGAGCTTTTATATTCAATTCTGCATCCTGAAATATTCTGGCACCAGCTTGCAACGCAATAATGTCGCCTGAAACAATTGGCGCTAGTAGTTGTCCATACGATATATTGCAATTTTGCCAGACACTTGCCGGTAACTACTCACCACTCATCACCCAAGGCGACAATTACAAATTGAAACCGCTAGGCCTCCAAAAAAATTGTTACACCGATTCGCTCGAAACGTTTCACTAACGTGCACTTTACGGTACAGTAATAGCGACATATAATTTCACACAGAATTCAACGAACGTGGCCTCATCTTCGTTCAATTGCAAAAAAATATCAGATACTCACAAGCATAATCTTCGAAATATTAGCGAAAAATTATCAGCAGATTTCTATAGAAATATGGTGCGGCGAGTGAGCGCCGGAGACACATTGTTAGAGTAATAAAGAGTTGACACACAGATCGCATCAGAAATGTAAAGTCCTTATCCCACCGAATTTTATTTTTGTAAATTTAATCCTGAAATCCATATCCATGAAACAAGTTTCATGACTCGGCGTTACACGAACAGGAAAAATTCATGAATTTGCAATGACCAGCTTTAGGCATGAACAAGAATTTTTTGTTTCTAAGAATCTATAGCGCATAATCTGTACGAAAAGAACAAACAGTGAAGAGTTTTCCGCAGAGTGTACGAGTCTAAGTATAGTGATTAGAAGGAAATAGTTATAGCTTGAAGTATTGAAATGAATTGTATGCACAAGCTGACTGTCTCAGGGTAATGCACATATAAATACCTACTAAGCAGTTCCCTGATAATAATGCGTGATTAATTGATCAATATACAAAAGTTGATTTAACAAACTGCTCGCACAAATTTCCAAGCTTTTTCCATGTAATGAAATACTACCAACAATTCGCTCAAATATACGATGTGTACAATACTAACCTCTCTACTTTATTACAACTAGTGGTAAATATAGCATATTTAAATGACATATTGTTCTCCAGTAGAAGATGTAGTCTCTGGCAGGGGAGTGATCGAAGCGCATGCGTGCAGATAAACCAATCATTGCTCGCATTTCGTCAACAATTTCCACAGTTGCCTACTTTACCGAAATACACAGAACTAGAACGCACATGCGTAGCCCGATTCTGAGAATTTTCATGAATTTTTCATCAATTTATTTACGAAAAAGCTTACTTTGGGAAACCGGCTTAACGGTTGGTAGTCCGTATGTTTCCTCAATTTTTTAAAGAATAAATTCATCACTCATCATGTTACATTTTCTAAAATCGCAAAATAAAATCTTGTTATTCAGGTTTCTTTTGCGTACAGCTTTAAAAACTAATCATTCTTAAGCCTCAAACATGTATAATTAGCAAATTAATGAACATTTATGCTAAATAAAATAAACTTTCGAGTAATTTATATTACTACAATGTAAACTTCGTGCTTATTACAACAGCCAAATTGAAAAAATAAAATTCGAATATGACCTCTTTCACCATTGGAAGAAATCTCGCTCAAACTACTTTCACTAGAGTAAGACCCGGTTTTATAATCTTGTTACATATTTTTCCGGTAAGAACACCAAAGTTAATACGTTCTCCCATCGACGACACTCACGTAAACAAAGCCGACTGTCTGATGTAATATACAAAACCCGATCTCTCAGTTATCATCAAGTTGACGAAAAGGCTGCGTCATCTTGCGATCAATAAATTAAAGGTAATCAGACATTATATAACCGGACCTAAGGGTTGTCTCGAAGCGTTTTTATAAAATAAATCGTCGAGTAAAATGAAGATGGAATCCAACCATTTCGGCTATCTAATGCATTAAAAATAGAAAAGCGAAATTTCTTGATCACACGTTATTGTGGTAGCAAAACTTGGTGGCAGTTGTGAATAGGGATGTTTTTAGTGTAATAGTCCTTTTCCTATGAAATAGCTCCGTAGGGGGGAGTAAAGTAGTCTCCGTGTTTGACCACTAGGGTTCTCAAAGTAGCAAACATTTATTGGCAACTTTAAAATGCTCATATTTGTTATTCAAATCAACTTTATAGCTCTCTATGGCTCAAAATCCAATTGCTTATATGGATATGTTGCAAAAAATGCCAGCGTATTTTGATCCAGCTTTGTTTGGATCAATAGCATGGCCTTGAAATGCGCTGCTGAACTTTCCCATCCTCTAAATTTAAATGCAGCTATGTTGGCAACGTTGCCTACCAGTTGCTGTCCTCTCCTTTCCGCTCCTTAGCCAACCCCTAACACGCAAGCCTCCAATTTCTTGACGATACACTTCTTGCAGGCGACTTCCACCTTTTTTCACTACCGTTATGACCGCACCAACCTGGGACATCTGCTGTGGCATTGTCACAAGCTCTACACAAGAACAAACGTGATTAGTCAACCACAGTTATGCGTCCCAGGCGGACAAAAGTGGGAGTTGACGATCCTATGGGTATCCCTATGCTCGACGTCACTTACTGTAAGGATTCCTTCTAATGTGTACTCTCCCCCATATCGCATTTACTGAGAAATTTATATAGGTAACCATTGACTTTTGCACATCTTGCACATTTAGAAGAATTAAAACGGACATCAAGCGTAGAATGGCCCAAGCTAAGAAAGTCTTCATGATGAAAAATCAACTACTGTTTTCAAAGAAGATAGGACAACGAACTAGGAAACAATACGTGAAAACATTCGTGTGTAGCGTGGATCTATGGATCGGAAGCATGGACCAATGGAAAACCAGACCAGAAAAGATTAGAAGCATTCGAAACCTGGTGTTGGAAGAGGATGCTGAAGATCAAATGGACGGATAAAATAAGAATTGAAGAAGTTTACAATAGAGTAAAAGAGGAAAGGACAATATGGAACACTAAGCAGAAAAGAAGACACACCCTGATGCAAAATGGGTTTGTTAATAACATAATTTGAGGAAAAATAGAGAGGAAAGTCCCAAAAGGAAAGTCAAGGGATAAATACATTGACCAAATAAAGAAGAAAGTACATAAGAAGAACTACCAGGGAATAAATGCACTAGCATTAGATAGGGAAAGATGGAGGGCTGTAGTCAACCAATCTTAGGATTAAACGACCACTGAATGAATTACTTTTTCAATACTTCTACAGACTACTCAGCAATTCACCACGAGATTATATGGTAGGGGATGTCTTGTAATCATCCATGAAAAAGAGGGAAGTTAAAGAAAGACTTGGGGAAAAAGAAAGCCTTAAAAGTAGACTTTGCTCATTAGTGTTCCAACAGCGAGGAATATATCGCCATGTCTTTCCAAAACATTGGTGCTAGCCAGGTCGATGTGTAACCAACCTGGCCACGAACCACGTTGGACGACATAATGAAACGACTTTCCTGATTCATAAGTATTTCGTTCTGGTTTTCTTGTTGGCTCGTATGACGTCTGGGTATAAAGGAATGTAAAGAAAGAGTTATCCGCTGGGCAGCCAATGTCTTACTTTGTCGCTTTTGCTTCGCTAGTTAACTTTTTTTCAATAATAACCTTCATGACAGCCTCATTTCGTGCTATTTGAACTAACGCACGTGTTGAATCTCCGAGTTTCAAATGGCTCCCAACCCCAATCCATCTCGAGGATATGTAATCAAGCATGATTATTAATTTTGTATTAACATTTTTGGAAACTTTGCCTAGGCTCTGCAGTAGTCACATAAAGTGGGAGGCCAACAGTAAGTAGTATTTGAACTTATCAGTCACGAAGTCTTTTTTCCTCACATAACTGCGTAGTCGGATCTACCGATTTAGATGGTTGATTCGGGTCTATTATATCTTTCAAGGAGTTAAAACCATTGTTTCTTCAACTACTTCCACACTACCCTGCATGACGCCGTAAGGACATGAATAACAGCGGAGGGTCCCATTGATAGCCATTCTTGGGACGCCACCGCCGCGACGCTGATATCCTCGTCGGCGCGTGGATAGTCGATTTTTGCGCCCTGATGACATGCTTGTCCACCGTGAAGTGGCGGAGGTCATTTCATATTTTGTCGGCATCACCATTCTGTTGAACGTCTTCTGGTTTTAGTGTAAGGGAAGAGCATACCTACGGCCGTAAGAGTAAAGTCCGTTGTACTCGATACTTGATCCATCACGAGTTCGAGGATACTCGCTTGCATGATAGCTTTCTAGTATCGTGTGATATAGAACCAGCATGCTGGCTAACAAACATGATCGCTATCATACTGGCCTGGCTACTTGATTTCATTATTGATGCGGTACTATTTTGCTACTTGCTCCCAGTAGGACCTCGTAGCCGTAGACCAATCACGTTAGCTTTTACAGTCGCTGTGCGATCTTCAATTTTGAAATAATCACCATGTATTCTTCCTCTCGGCTAACAGTAATTTTCACGCTACTAAATGAACAATTAATAAAAATGTCCCAACTATGGTTTTGGTGAACTGATGTGATAGATTTGTCAATTTAGTATTATAGAAGACAATCTCTAAGTGAAGAATGAAAATACCGCTTCCCGCTTGCGTAAAATGTGTCTCAAGAGGCTCCTGTGCAAGTCCTTCTAATAGAAGAGTCACAATTTCGTTTCGCACGGGAAAATACGCGTGGCTACTAATTGTACTTAATTCAGTCATTGAATCAATTTTTTAAATCCAGGTTTGCAAATGATGGTGGCGTCCAATTCACAAGCATCGTCATAATTTGGTTATAATCCACATTGCGAGAAGTTGCCAATTCCTAAAGCTATGACTGGCGCACCAACGACTGTTTTTGCTACAATGGAGATAAACGTGGAAGGAATTGATTTTCATAATCCCCTAATGGGGCAGTAATTCAAACTTATGACGATCTCTTCAAATCCATGTGTACTTAATTTAAAAGGACATCAGTACCTGACGCCACTCCGCCATCTCAATAGGTAGAATAAAATACTGCACCGATGATTACTTTCGCTGTAGCAACCACGACTCATTAGTCAATTTCTTGCGTACATTAATTACTTGCCTAAGTGTAACAAAGAGCGATTCATAAGCAGAAGACCAATTAATCGTTTTTTCGGTTGTCTTGTTACTATAATTTTGATTATTTCAACCCCTCCAACCTTAAACCTTAACCTTGAGGCAAACAATATTCAACCCCAAGTTGGGATTTCAGCCCGAATCCTTGGAGTAGAACGGCCGGTACGTTACCAAACTTGATACTGCGGTTGGCTCATGTTATATTTTTATAAATTGTTTCTCCCCAATAGGAGAAAAAAGATATCCAAGAAGAACCCCCTAAATCAGTTTAAATAAGACAGACATACAATAGTAGAAAGTTTTAATAACCGAAGTGAGGCCAAAAAGAAAGCTGGATCAATTTAGTTCAAATTGTCCTGGAATGTTTTATCTCCGATTTCCGCCTCTTTCATCGCCCTCGTTCATTGACGTTTAGCTGCTTTGTCCAGTCCTGGGAGACTGCTATCGTCACCTCTGATGTGAATCATTCCCCAAGCTATGCTCATTTCTTTATCTTTCCAATACTCTTTCACTTAGGTAGTCAGAGCAAGATTTTCCTCAGTCATTACGGAACTATATTCGAATTTCATTTTAAATTTTTTAGCGACCGTTAGACGCATGGAGTACATATAAGAGCAGTAATGATTCAAAACCTTTACCTAATAATACAATTTATCAGTAGTTAAGTCCATATCGGAGGTTTATACCAGTGGCATAGTGGCCGGCACTTAATTCGGGGTAGCATTTTTGACATATAATAACTAAAGACTGATATTGTACTGCACACCTTACTAACTTCGCATACAACACGTGTTTCAGCTGTCACGCAGCCATCATCAGGGCAATAATGGCTGCGTGACAGCTGAAACCGTGTTGTACGAAGTTAATAAATTGGACATTAGAATACGTAACGTATGATATGAATTGTGTTGTTGATGCTGGGTTGCTGGGGGGTTGTTGATAAGAAAGAAAGGGGGATTGTTGGGGAGAATTGGTTTTGGAGAGGATGCTGGATGCATCAAGAAGGATTGTATTGGAAAGAATAAAGAGTTTTGAAATAAAATAAACGTCTGACGTTACAGACGGAGGTGAGAACCCACTTTTCTGACGACGAGGATGGGATATTCGTCACGGGTTTAAAAAAAAATAGCCCGTGGAACGTGAAAAAAACGCAGCGGCCGGATTGAACGCGTGAATCGGAATCGGAGAGCGACATCCTTTTGGGAACGGATTAATTGGATCTACGGTTGCCGGTTCGAGGAAGCTGACTGGAGGCGGTATTTGCTTCAAGGAAGGACGCAACATTGAGTGACGAAGTTGGAGCTGCGAGCGAAGACGTCTTGGTTTCTTCCTGCCGGCGGTTGGAAGTCGAGTTGCGGAAAAGTGGACGGGCTGCAGTTGATCGTGTTGGTGTGGCGTTTTCTGCTGTGGGATAGGTGAGTACCCTTTTTGTCGGATGGTTTGAGCATACTGGGTGCTGTTTCTGATTTCCACGTATTAGTGAGTTGTTTAGGTGATAGAGTTGTAGGGAAAATAAACTTTAATAATGTCGTATTTGGCCAGAGTCCCTAAAGACATTTTGTGCAAAATCGCATATGAAGTAGGAGCTGATGTGGGGAGGGATGCAAGAGTAGTAGAGTATAAACAAGCGATAATAACCAATAAAGAATATGATGAGGAATTTGTGAAGGAGATGCTGAAGTTTTTTACGGAAGAGAAAAGATTGGAACGGGAACGGGAGGCAGAAGAGAGAAGATTGGAACGGGAGGCAGAAGAGAAAAGATTGGAACGGGAGGCAGAACGAGAAGACGCTGAAAGACAGAGAAGTTTTCAGTTAGAAATGGAGAAACTAAAATTTTCACAAACCAACTTAAACCACGTGTGTGATGGATTGGAAACGGAGACCGCTCAGAGGATTTTGCCGAAAATAGATATAACTCGGCATATGGATAAATTTGACCCTCATGGGGAAAACATTAGCTTATACCTTGAGCGTTTTGAAAGGCAGGCGGATAGAGCGGGTATCCCGGAACACCAATTAGTATTTTACTTGACGGGGTTACTTTGCTACCAAGCGAAATCAATGATATAATTTCTCGAGAACCTAGAGAAAAAGCTGATAGTTATGAATTCGTGAAAAATTTACTGCTTAAGAAATACAAATTGAGCTCAGAAATGTTCAGACAGTTATTTTACAAGCAGTCAAAATCGAATGGTACAGCGTGGAGCGATGTGGTATATAAATTGACTAATTATTTCCAAGGATGGGTTAAAGGCATGAATGTGAATTCATTTGAGGAGTTAAAAAGACTGATGGTGACTGAGCAGATGAAAGGAAAAGTGCCCATAGAGGTGCGAGATCATCTAATAGACGAATGGCAAAATTTTAAGGACCCAAATGTGTTGGCTGAGAAGCTAGATAATTTTGATGCGATTCGAGAAGGCATGGGACGGAAAACCACGGATCAATACATTAAGGATCAACAAAATAAAAGGATCCAGTTTACAAAGCCGAAGACTGTTTCTGTAAATTCTGATGAAGAAAGACGTGACTTGGGTATGGAAAAGATGTCTAAATTTTCACCTTCGGGACTTGATTTTGAGAAAAGATTTCAACCCCGGTGTTATGGATGTGGCTCCACTCAACACTTGATTGCGGCTTGTCCAAAGAAAATGGAAAAGGGTAGTGAAGGAAAAGAATTTGTTAATTTCATAAAATATGGGAATCGTGAAAATATATTTTGGAAATATATATGTGTTGGAATGATCAATGGCAATAAAATGAAGATATTGCGTCATACGGGTGCGATAATTGATATCGTGGCCCAGAAATATGTTTCCCCGCACATGTATACTGGAGAAACAGTACGGATACAACAAGCTCTAGAGGTACACGATCGATATTTTCCCATTGCAAAAATAGAAATAACTAGCGAATTTGGCAAAGTATTTGGGAAAGCTGTGGTTGTGCCGAATAAATTGGATCGGGGTATATACATTTTGGGAAATGCAACCGCAGGTCTAATCGAATTATGTAGAGAAAAGCAATGAAAGAGGCATTGGAGAAATGTGGAGCAGACCGAAGCAGCAAAGAGAACTAAGGATAAATGTTTTTTCAGAGATCAGTGTGATCAGCTGATTAACTTTTCCACACTTAATGGAAGAATTAATGGACTTCAACAAAGGCTGTCATTTATTGAAAGATGCAAAGAGCATGAGGAAGAAAGATTGCCTAAAATTTCGAAGGAAAATGAAGAACAGGAGAATACAATCCAAGAACAAGAAGATAAGATAAAAGCACTGGAAGAAAGGTATCGACAGCTTCAAGCTGAGATTTCAGACAGGAAAACATCTGATATAGATGCTGAACCTAGAGACAGGGAAGACATGAGGCTTGATGAGAAGGCGATGGCAGTGAGCAAAGAAAGGAGTCGAGAAATGGAATGGACAGAGTACAAAGAAAATGGACATAAAAGGGATGATAAATTGGGGAAAGGAATAGAGAAAAGGGACATTAATGAAGAAATTAAAGATGCAAATAAAGAAGAGCTTGAGAGACAAGAGGGCTCTGTACCTCAGGAAAAATACCAAGTTTTGCTTGATTGCAAAGTCACTTTGCAACTGAAAGAAGGTGAAGTAGTGGAGGCACAAATCAAGGAAGGAAGGTCAGTTAGGAGGCAAGAGAGAATTCATTACACAAAAAGTGATAGAAAAGATGAAGAAAATCTAGGAAAGGTAAGAAAGAAAAAGTTGACAATGTTAGAAAGCAGGAACAAGACAGCAAATAGTTTGGAAGTCGGGAACCGTGTTCGGGTGTGGCGCCATTTGGCAAAGGGGTACTAAAACGGGATCTCAGTAAAATTTTGTCCAGTGATGTAAGTATTTAAACATCCCTGGACAAAATTCTTTCAACGGTGGAGGAAGACTGTAACGTATGATATGAATTGTGTTGTTGATGCTGGGTTGCTGGGGGGTTGTTGATAAGAAAGAAAGGGGGACTGTTGGGGAGAATTGGTTTTGGAGAGGATGCTGGATGCATCAAGAAGGATTGTATTGGAAAGAATAAAGAGTTTTGAAATAAATGAACGTCTGACGTTACAAATATCAGTCTTTAGTCATTACAAGATGCTGTTCCACCTTATCTTGTCTGGAACTGTTGAACTGGAGCATTTATGGCATTAAAAACTATGTATAAACACTTTTGATTTTAGCTTTTCTGTTATTTGCATGATTTTATGTTCTTGCTTTCGGTTACACTGATCGTATTTTTAATAAAGCGCGAGCTTTTGCCGACGCTTCTACCGGCTTCGTCAGGCAGTAATGACTAATCAAATAATGACAGTATGATGACTTCGTCAATCATAATTGCCTGACGAAGCCAGCAGAAGGATCAATGAATGCTCGCGCTTAGTTAAAATACAATCAGTGTAACCGAAAACAAGAGCGTAAAATATTTTTAAACATTTTTTTAGTAAGAGGAGTGAAATTATAGACTATCCCGAGATTTGACAATTTACAATAAATTATAAATATCGATTGAGAAATATTTTTATCCCATCTGTAGATTATTAATTGACAAAAAAATAGATTTTGATTGTATCTTGATTGATGTTGCTGTAAAAAAGCAAGAAAAATGAAATTTTAATTTTGTATTTTAATTTTTAAATAAAATAAATGCCTTTTGGAAATATTCTCTTTAGCTTTATTCTAAATTATGTCAAAATAGGTTTGATGTGTATGGTGCATTTAACGATGAAAGAGCAAAATTTGACAGTCCGCGCATTAAACTGTAGTACTGCACCACTGGCTTTCGTTTATATCACCCCGTACGCTGAAAACACCTACAATACAGAAGTTTTTCTTGCGATATCGTTTAAAGTAATATTTTGAGTCGTAAATTTACTTTTACGTGTAATTGAAAGGACATATATACTGCACACCGTTGCATTTCTGTCGCGGCATTCACATCAAGACTTCCTTATGATTTATATAAATAAATAATGTGTGTCTTTTACAGAGATCTACAGTTTTATTACGAAGGAGATGAAATTTTGCACACTAACAGTTCAAAGAAAAAGAAAAATTACTATTAACATTTCATTTTGAAAAAAATAACCCCCACCCCCCTTTCCACTCCCTTAAACATTTTTTTAACGCGCAGCTATGCGGTTTTTCACGAATATATTTCGAAAACGGTGAAAAATTTGGCCAAAAATGAAGGAAACATTCTAAAAACCCCATAATATTTTCAACAAAATGCCTTTCAAGACTCGCCAAACATGGTATTATTTTCTTAACTTTACACCTTTTAAGTGGTACTTTCATCAGAGGTTAATAGATTTTGAGCAGTTAACTTGGCCATTTCAACTTAGTGATAAATTGATAATATTAAGTAGAAGAAATGAGCATATTTAATTAATATATTTATCAAATATAATGTTTCAACAAATGAGCACCCGAGTACCCTGTATTTGAGAATGGCAGCGTAAATATTTATAGGTTTATTTGTTAGAAGTGAAGTCGTAATAAAATGAGAGTATATTTAGATTTAAAAACGGTTAAACCTATATATATATATATATATATATATAGTACATAATCCGCCCGGATTAAATCACGCTCACTGACCTCTCCCGCCCCTTCTCCCCTTTCCCCTCCTTCAATCTCCTCCCGCCCCTCCCCTTTCCACATCCCTTTCTCCTCCTCTAACCCCCTCCCGCCTCTTCCCCTCCTTGCCATTTCCTCTTCCTCTGACCCCCTCCCGCCCCTCCCCTCTTCTCCCGCCCTACCCCTCTCTCCTCCCATCTCACCCTACCTCTTGTTCCCTGCCTGTCCATCATTTTGAATCCTTCTATCTTTGAGAAAGGTTCTAGAGAAACCGAAATATCAACGTATAGAGTGAGTGTTCTTTTTTTATGTGTTTATATTTAATTCCGCCCCACCTGTGGCATAGTTTATTTATATTAACGCGTGTGTGATTTTCCACGAACTCGTGTATATATATATATATATATATATATATATATATATATATATATATATATATATATATATATATATATATATATATATATATATATACTCAATCATTCGAAAACATGACGCTCAAAGGCGCGAATAAATTCATACATTCATAGGAAATGGAAATGGATAGGAACACATAAAAGGACGAACACAGGGTTTGGTGGGGAAGATGAAAATGAGTCAAATCCAGACAGACGGCTAAGGTGAAATTTTTTCTGTCTAGATTTGACTCATTTTCATCTTCCCCACCAAACCCTGTGTTCGTCCTTTTATGTGTTCCTATCCATTTCCATTTCCTATGAATGTATGTATACATATATATATATATATATATATATATATATATATATATATATATATATATATATATATATACATGCATAAATAAAACAGTAATACACTAAACAAACACAGAAACACGCAAAAAGGACACTCACAAAGGAAGTCCTTTTTGCGTGTTTCTGTGTTTGTTTAGTGTATTACTGTTTTATTTATGCATGTGCATCGTCACCGAGAGCGATTTTCGACCAAGACATTATATATATATATATATATATATATATATATATATATATATATATATATATATATATATATATATATATATCGTGGTTCAATTCCCGGTCTAGTCAAATTTTTTTCACTGTGAATCGGCGATCATACCATCACACCACCATTGGACTTCACAATTTTGTGCGTTTCCTATCCTCTTTCTTTCACCCTCTGTTTGAACGAAATTATTTATTATATATATATATATATATATGCACAAATAAAACAGTGATACACTAAACAAACACAGAAACACGCAAAAAGGACACTCACAAAAGAAAACTTGCACGTTTCGGCGTCAGGACGCCTTTCTCCCTAGAGATCATAGAAGCCCTTCCTGAATCCGCCGGTAATGTTGACGTGAAAATTCGTGAATACGCCCATATTTGGGTGACAAGGGCATTCGAAAAGCCCGGGCTAAACCTAGCCCATTGAATTAAAAGCCCTATAGCCACCTCTCTCTCCCCACCACTATCCATTCGCACTTACCCCCCTTCCTTCCTCTCTGCCCTTTCCTTCCCAAGGGAACAGAGCGGACTCATCATTCCTCTACCGCTGACGATGGCGTCCTGACGCCGAAACGTGCAAGTTTTCTTTTGTGAGTGTCCTTTTTGCGTGTTTCTGTGTTTGTTTAGTGTATCACTGTTTTATTTATGCATGTGCATCGTCGCCGAGAGCGATTTTCTACCAATACATTATATATATATATATATATATATATATATATATACTAGTGAAAATACCCGTTGATTCTCAACGGGAGAGGAAAAACTTGAAAATAATGTAGTAGTGCTGTTCATAAAAAAGAGAAATTATTTCGAGTAGAAAAAATATAATGAAATCGCTTTTAAATTTATACCAAAAAGATAAAAAATCGAAAACCGAATAATGGTATGCTGATAATACATAGATGATGGTTTATAATTAAATCGAAACGTAGCGGAAAGTGGAAGGTACCCGTTGAAATTCAACGCGTGTGAAAGACATTGAACTTACTTTCTTACTTTCTAAGAAAACCACAAATCCTGAATAATAGTGTCAGCGTGGTCATTTATGGAGTTTGTAACCTGTCTTGTACGTTGTGTTTATTATAGTAGACACGCTGACCATTTTCCAGGTGCACGGAGAGATGAGTTACCTTTGGTCTTCTTTCATGACGGGAAACCCAAAAATGGGCCACGCAGACTCATTACTACTTAAATAGCACCCAGGTTGGTAGATGGTCACCTCGTCCCTCCGGTTCTCTTGAGCCGTCTTCTGAGTGAATAACAGCTTGATCGCTTCCCTTGTGTGCATAAATATATTTGCATTCAATGACTTCATTGAGTAGCGCTATTCAACTTTGATATGTGCGTTTAGTATCGTAATGAGGATTGGATAGTAGGATACAACCCAGCGCACAGTGGGCTCAAATCGAAAATCGCCGGACAAAAGTCCAAAATGGCTTTTTTTGAGATAACGACTTGAAACTTGGCACATATACACACAAGTGATTAGTGATTATGGAATGGTAAGCCATTTCTCATAGGTCGTACCCGTTACTTAGATACAGAGGCTCAAACACGACCAAATTTCCTAAAAAGCGCCCGCTCTCATTTTTCTTCGAAAATCTTAAAAGTTGAGCAGATATAGGAGTAATGGAAGGATTTATATGAAATAAAAAACATTACCATTTGTAAACAGGGTACTTTACCTATACTCTGCATAACTTTCAGACATATTCGCTCATATTTGAGTGCTATTATGTCACAAAATGGCGGACCCTTTTTTTAGACAAAATTGTACATAAAGTAGACAATATAATCCTTATTCGGAAAATGGTCTCTGGGATACTTCATCAGAGTATAAACTAAACATATTTCTAGATTATCCCATAAAAATATTTGAATAAAGTTTGCGACGCCGAGAATAAACTCGATTTTTCGATCGCGCGTCGCGGCCCGGCTCCGCGCAGCGGGACCTGGAAATACAGTGACTCCGTTAGATTGTTCAAGTTGTGTGGACATTAACTCTTCGAATTCAACTTTTTCAGGCTATGCACGTTATCACTGATTTCTAAAGATTCTAAACTGAAGATTTTGCGAGGATATTGGATCGAGAGAATGGATCAGTGCACGCGTAAGGGAAAAATGGGGAAGGGAATTGAAGGGAAAATCATTAAATGACAAAATAGAATATTTGATTTATTATTTGTCACGAATATTAGATTTAGGGTCACATGATGACGCTCTAAATAGTCTTTGTGAATTTATTTGGATCAGTTTTTTGGTGCCCTACATGAGGAAAAGGGAAAAGTGTTCCCGGAATAAGGAGCGATTTTTGCTACATCATAATGATTGGCTCAATGAGTCAATCATTTTGCCAGATAACGTGCGTCATTGTTTACCAAATACTTCTACGGTGACTGGTATGTATTTTTATACAAATCTATAATGTATTCATTAAACGACATTATTTTTACTCTTTTGACTTTATTATTGAAAATTTACTTTATCAGGCACATTGGGAAGGCCAGAAAAAGAATTTAGGTGTTACATCTACGCAGCAAAAACCTCAGATATGAATAACATAACAGCCATGAAAGATCGACCGGCAGCTGCAGACAACTATGCTTATGGTTTATCGACGCTGCATTGCTACATTCGTTTTTTTAGTGTCTTTTGCATATTTCGTATCGACTGGGTTTTAAGTAGTGGCAGGTGAGATACATCAAAGCTCAAGGTGGAACTTTTAATTCCTTAAATCCAAATTATTCTGAAAAATAAATCACTAAATTATAATGAAATTCCTTTCTAGGCTCGTTGTTATCTTAAAATACAGCTGTGTAAAGGAAAGGCTTATAATACAGAAGACTTTCAGATAAAAGACGGGTTTAATCGTAGATGTGCTCTGGCCTGGAACAGAAAATACGAATGATGGAAATACAGCTAGAACGTTTTTTTTATTCTCCTACACTGGCAGCTGATATAACAGGTAATGGTGTAAATCCGCTTATATGCTCAGAGATAGCTACATATGGTCAATGCCACGTATTACACTCAACAAATCAACAGTGAGTTAGCTTGAGGAGTATTATACTTCTGTTAACGAGGCTAATACATACATATACTTCTGTTATCGAGGGGGATTCGAAAAGTCACATCACACGTTTCATCACACAGTTTTCTTAATTTAGCTGAAATACTCCAAATGAACGGCAGGGAACACCATTTTTTCTTCCTGTTTATACCCATAGGATGAGGTGTAAGTAGTTGAATCGCTCTTTTTTTCTCTGGTTTATCCATTAATTTCTTAATACAAGTATTGTTAAATCCGTTCGTGGTGGCAATTTGGTATATCAACGACAGTTTCTTATTGTAATTAAAACTTTACATGGGTATACACCTTAACATATATATACCTGGCCACCTGATAATATGTTTTACCTTGATAATGAGACAGAGCTGCTGAAACCTGGGTCGTTTAGTTTAAATAAAAATGTGTGGATAAAAACAAAATAATTTTTAATCATGGATGGCTATTTATGCACCGCTATATAAATAACAATAATTCGAGGATCAATTTTTTAATTACTTAAATATGAAAATATTTGAGAAAAAAGCTTAGTGGGCTCCCGGGTACCCGATAAAATGCTACATAAGGCAGCGGCCACCAAAACTTATCGCCGAGAGGGCCACGTTGGGTACTTCAGCACTTTTTACCAAGCCGTAGCAAAAAAGGTAAATAGGTAACTCTATATATGAGTTTTAACGTAAGCAGAAAACTTTATAAACTAATTAGTGAGTGTAAAATTAAATTATTGTTCATTTACGACGACAAACACCAAGAGAAAATTCTTATATTTGCATCACAAATTATAATAAAACCGTTAATGTGGATGATTTAACTGTGTTTAAGCTTTTAAAATCTTTTGAAACTGAGGTTCAAATGTTGATAATGCAAATCACAAGTAGCGACCATCTATGCAAGAATTATTCGACGCATTTCCGCGTAATATGTAAATCTCCAGCAGGCCGGATAAAATCATATTGCGGGCCGTACTTGGAGACCTCTGCCATAAGGGTTAAACGCTGGCGCTCTACGAAGACATCACAACTCCAATTTACACCTACGTCCGACCATTCCCATCATGTATCACGTATCTTATTCCCTCTCAAATCTCTTCTCTCTCGCTCTGAAGTAATATAATGATAGCTTCAGTTGTTAGATTAGTGACTTCCCACAGGCCACTCGTTTCTGAATTTAATCGCCGAGGTGCTGGTCACAACTTTGCGTCGATAAAACTGCTTATAGCGGTCTTCGGAAACGGGCGTAATTGTCACATCATTCAGAACCCCTCCCGAGAGGAAAGTGGCCGAAAACAAGAGGGCCCGCGGTGTGGTGCACAAATGGATTCTGGATTGTCTTCCGCGACGTATCATGTTACTGCCTACAGTTTCGCAGGCGTTGCAGCAGGCGTCTTCAGGTCTGAAGTATGTTCAACAGGTTCTGCCCGTCTCATATAGGAATCCGGCATGCTTAGATGTGCTCTGATTGGTACTGACGAGGCGCTTCCAGGCGTTTGAGAGCGCGTAGCTATCATCCCAGTTGGGGTTTTAATTATTTCAATGGATTCTCGGATGATACTTCTTTTCCTTGGCGATAAGTTTGGAATTTTTAAGTCGATGTTGTGCGAGGGTCCTTGCCGTATGTGTTCTGTGAAGGCGGAGTGGCTTATTTTCCTGTTTTTCGTACCCCTTTGGTGCTCCTGTATGCTATAACTCAATGCTCTTGATCAAGGAGACCTGAAGACGCCTGATGCAACGCTGGCGAAATTGCAGTCAGTAACATGATACATCACGGAATCACAACCCAGAATTCCAGCTGCTTCATTCAGACCACTTCGCGGAAGCCTCCGTCATTCTTGGCCAGGATAGAGATAGTAGGAGAGTAATTATCCAGCTGTATAGTGGTATGTTACATATGTGCACTAAGTGACATAGAGACCATGTATTATCAAGTGCAATTAAAATAAAACTTCATGATTGGCTAGCATGTTTAACATAAGGACCTAGTTGTAATACAAGACATGCGAAAAATGGCAGTTTGGACAAATCCTAAAGAAGTACGTGGCAGTACATATTTGGAGAAAGAAAATACACCACAATGATCTTACAAAATAAACGAATCTCAAATAGTCAACGAATCCGTTAAATATTTAGGCGTCAAAACTACTCGGAACCTATCTTGGAGTAAACATATTCTGGAAATATTCCGTTTTATTATAGGCTTATTAAGAGAATACGAGTGTGTAATTATGAGTGGCTAATTAACTTCATATTTTGGGACCCTAATTTTGTACAATTTTTTTTGTTAGCATGACTGTAACCTAATTGGAATTTTGCAATCGTTTTTTATGTCAACGTGACTGAACTTTGACTGATAATACTCATGAAGTTTGAGTACAGCGTCCATCCCACTTGAGTAAAATGATAGTTGTAAGCTGTAATGCGTAAGGAATCTCCTTACTTATACGGTACTCAATAGTGTAATTGGTATAATAGTGAATAAAATTACGATTGAGTGTTTATCGGTTACTGTATGCCTGTTGAGGAGTCACCTCCTGTCACACATCCTTGAGGAGGCTATCTGGGTAAAAGATTTAGATCATTCGGGAAAGACAAATGCAAATTCTCAGGTTTTAGTACCGAGGTGAAATCCCTTCACCTTACAACGTGTATAGTTGCCTATTGGTATGATTGTGGACACGATGAAGATCTACCTTCAACGTGTTCCCTTAATAATTTGGCGATAACATCTGGTAAAAACGAAGAGAACGAAACTTCCGCAGCTACAACATTCTACTATATTTCACAGGTGAACCGTTTTTCAACTCATTTCGCAACAAGATAAAATTATATATCCAGTGGGGCCATTTCTAATTAATAGCGACAACTAAATCGAGATATAGAAAAGAAAATATACTCGTAGGTACCTAATAATACAATATTATGCTATACTTATAGATTATACTACATAGATAATAACATAGTTAAGCTCTAATTGCTAGTAAATGGAGAGTCATTGAGCATTCCACACAAATATTTATTGGTCATTTTTGCCGACATGTATTTTATTGAATATATGCGACAATTTTTCCTGTTAATAGGAAAAGAGTGAATTCGCTGGGTACAAAAGCGCCCGACCGAAGTATCAGGAACTGAGCGTTTTGAATGATCGGTTAGCACTTTGAGTGCTAACGGCGTAATATTACGCCGCGCGTGTTCTTGCGAAATTTGCGGGCGGCGTAATATTACGACGGGCATTTTGTACACATTGTAGCGGCTACCGCCTCTAAATTACGCCGCTCGTATTTCTCGGATTCATAGAAGAGCTCTTTCAGTTCACTTTAATGGCACTGGATGGCATATGTCTTGACATTTTTTTCTTGCAAGTCATGCCTTGTCCGAGCTGTCCAAAATTTTTGCCGCCTTTTTCATCCGTGTGTTCTGCTGCCGGTGGACATGGAGCGTATACTAGCTGAAGAAGATATTGCAAATGTTTTGAATTCCTTTGATAGTGGAAGTAGTGAGAGTGAGTTTGACGACTCGGATCGTGATGCTGATTATAACCCCAAAGAAGATAGTTCATCAGGTAATTTCATTTTTGCCCGTATTGTCCTAATACAAGCATGTGTGCCTATTCGTTTCACAACATTTTTGGCGTGACATTACTTCATCTAATTGCTATTTCTCATTGTTTATATTATATTTATTTAAGAATCTGAAGCTATGGATGAAGTTGAAACTGTTCTACCACCAAATAAGCGAGGCAGAGCACAGACAATGTTACGTGGTCGCAGGGGTGCACCAAGAGGAAGACGATCTATTGCCAACGGAGCAGGCCCGGGGGATGTTTGGAGTGAAATTGACTCCGTTCCCAACATCACTGTCTTTACTGGTGACCATGGTGTTAGATCAGATATTGGGCTCAATTGTTCAAGTGAGATGATGGATTTTTTTGAACATTTTTTCGATATCGATTTGATAAATCATATGAAAGAACATACCAACTTATACGCAAGGCAAAGAATTGCAAAACTGAGAAGCAGGAACTTACTATCCGCAAACAGCAGATTGCAGTCCTGGAAAACAGTTACTCAAGCGGACATAAAAAAATTTTTGGCCGTCATAATGCACATGAGTATTAGCGAACGTCCTTGTATTTCTGATCATTGGAGTACTGATCCCGTTGTGGCGTGTGGTTTTTGTCCTGGTGTTTTTCCTAGAGATAGATTTCTTTCAATCTTAGGAAATTTCCATCTCGCAGATAACAAACTATACGTGAAAAAAGGAGTAGATGGTCATGATCCCCTATTCAAAGTGCGTCCTTTGCTTGAGGTTCTCCGAAATAAATTTCAAAATTCTTTCCAACCAGCAGAGGATATAACTATAGATGAAGGAATGTGTCCCTTTCGTGGTAGGTTTTGCTACAAAGTGTATATGCCTCAGAAGCCTAATAAATATGGTATAAAACTGTATATGCTCTCAGAAGCAAGTAGTGGTTATATTTGGAATGTAGATGTTTTTCATGGCCAGGAAAACTCTGGATTGGCTATAGTCAAGAGACTATTAGGTACACTTGCCGGTAATGGGCATACGTTGTACACAGACAGGTTTTACACAAGCCTTGTCCTGGCTCGTGAATTGGAAAGCCTTCAAACGGGCTTAGTAGGAACTTTGATGAAAAATAGAGCTGGAATTCCATTGCTGATAAAAAATGCTCGCCTTTCTCGAGGAGAGCAAGTTTTCACACGAAATGGCAACATATTGGTCCAGCGTTGGAAAGATAAGCGCGATGTGTTTCTGCTTTCCACTCGACATACGAGTGACATGATCACCTTCAACGATAGAAGAGGAAGAATAAAAACGAAACCTGCAGTAGTGATAGACTACAATAAGAAAAAGTTTGGTGTCGACCTAAGTGACCAACTCATGAGTTACGGTGCACTGGATCATCGGTCAGTGAAATGGTGGCGTAAGTTGGCATTTCATCTTATCGTAATGGCAATCACGAATGCAACTATCATGTTCAATAAGTTGAATAGAAAATCGGTTCCAGTGACTCATTTCATGCAGAAAATATGCACCGAGTTAGTGACCATAGAAGATGCATCCACCCTTGATAAGGGAAGAGCGCAAACAGCTCGACTCTCAGAAAAACATTTTATTGAAAAAATTCCTATACCTGCAGGTCAAAAGAAGGCCCAAAAAAGGTGTAAGGTGTGTTCTGAAAAAGGACGTAACATTACTGGGAAAGCAGCTAGAAAATGCACGTCCTACCAATGTAATGCCTGTAAAATTGGTCTTTGCTTAGAACCATGTTTCAAGCTTTTTCACACGAGGAAGAACTTCTCAAAATGACTGTATTTATACTTTTTTTACTTTATTTTACTTGGAGTAAATTTGCATTGATTGTCTCTACATTCCATTTTATTATTTTATTTCATGTTGATAAACCCTTTCAAATGCAAAATATGTAATTTTATTACTTTCAAAATATATTTAGCAAAAAAAATAAATTTTCAACTTTTTGAAAATTCAAAATATTGCTTTTTTTAAACGCAAGCTGTTCCTTTGTGCATAATTTAATGTGATAAAAATATATATCATTTAAAAGATAAATATGTTATCTTTAAAATAATGTTAACATTTCTGGTGTACCTTAAATAGTTTTTTCATAACATCGCTATAAAAAGTGCAAAAAATAGCCAGCACTGAGGGATAGACCTTGCAAAATACACCCAGCACCCAAAGTGTTAGGAGAAGGAAACTATGAAAGAAAGATGATTAAGAATATAATATTGTTTCGTTCTGTTTTTGTTGAGTCTTCGCTTTTGATTTCGTAGTATGTTACATTGGAAAAATTATTTCTTATACTTATTCACTGGAAGGACAATCTCTCTTATCCCATCGCTTTTGTCTGATCTACAGGCATAATGGGTTAACATGGGTAGAATAGTATTTTTCGTGTCAGCATAAAAGTCGTGCGATTTAAGACCATACAGCAAATATTTCTACCGTTTAACATGCGATGACGATACTGAAACACAGGAATCATGGACTGCGGGTTCCCGTGCCACACACTGTACAACGTATCTGCTAGGGACGCAACATGGAATGTTTACGGAGACTGAGGCAAAAACACTTGGGACAATTTCAATTCTTAAAACCTCCCTTGAGCCCCCCTTGACATGGGCTCGAGTCCTGGCAAAGGTAAAGACATTTCCGCGGTATTCGGAATCAACGTGGAAGCTATGTGTAAGGCACTTCACTTTGTTTGTGTAAAGCATTAAGTACTTTGTTTGTTGCATGAAACAGACGGACCACTGCATAGACCTTGAGTACCACTTGGCAGCTTTTGTCGAGACAATTTTGCCCCATTCTTCCCCACTCTTCCTCCATTCATCAATAGTCATTCCTTCTCTACACGTAGGTGGTTATAAATATCTTCCGACATAGGTATAAATTTGTTCGTAGTTTTTTAATAACGTATTTGTCATAATGTTTGTTTTACAAGGAACATATATAATGGCATACATATATTAATTAACACTGTGAAGAGCGCTTTAAAATTGGTGTTCCGTTTGTCGCATGAGGTATCAAACGGGAGAACCACTTTGAAGATTTCTTTAAGACAATGGTAATGTCCCGTTCCTCTACACTCCTTCATTCGCCACATAGTCTTTCCGCACGAAGATATCATCAATTTTGTCCCACAAATATATAAATTTCTCTTAGCTGATTAGTAACGTAAATTTTATAACGTCTGTTTTCTAAAGATTAGCAATAATGACATGTACGTTACAATTATCATTGCTGAAACCATACTACTAACAATTTTTACAGAGTTCCGCAGAGTAAATATTTCTCTTGGCGAAGTTTTAGCTTTCATATATTTCATGACAACTATCCTAATGCAATAATAAAAGTTACATAAATACTGCCAAACGACAACGAGGCCACGAAAAACGAGTCGAATATCGTAAAAGGTATAGAGAAGGAAGAATAGTATAGTGAATGGTGTGAGAGGAAGGAGTGGACCGCGAAACCCATGGGTAATGTGGTGGAATAATCTCTAATAAGAGGAATATTAGGAGCCTTAAGAATAGGAGAGCGTGTATGAAGCAATGCACGATTGGAAGAGAAAAGAAAGAGGTTTGCAAGGATAGAGCATCATGGAAGACATTATAAAAAAGAGCTAGTTTTCTAGGCCTAGCAGCAACAACCTAGTTGGAGATTCATACCCTGGTACATAGAAATATACCATCACTCATTTCCGAAAGGGAAAAGAGTGATGGATATGTACATGAATTTTTAATACATAAATTTCTGCTTCAGGATTTCGCAGCGCTGTAGCGCAGACAGGTCCATGGTTTCCGGGTTTCGCTGCGTTGTGTTATCTAGATGGTGATAACATTTCGTAGCCAATGCAGACCACATCTTCAGACCAGGTCTGAAGTTCTTTCTATTTACTTCACTGTCTTAGCACTGCTACGTCGGTAACTGATTAACGTACTACGCACTACCATGTGGAAAAGAGGTTCGATAGTAAAAAGGACTAAAAAGCACCTTGACCTCGCCACATAAAATAAAGACATCAATCCATAACCCTTCCTTATCCATAATCTTCTTTCACCAACCAACCCAACCATCATTTTACGGTACAAATTATCTCACTTTCGGTCGCCACCCCAAATAACCATAGCTCTATCCACAACCTCAACCTTCAATTGCCTCCTCCGTCATAATACTCGCACCTCCCGAGACCGCGGATACAGAGATTCCCCGCGGAATCCCAACACCTCCAACCTCAAGCTTCCGCGCCATCCACCTCTACATCGCCCGGGTACACCCCGTCCCCTATCTCTCGATCCTCGTCCCACCCCTCCCACCAACCCCAACCCCACCATTAAAACCTGAATGACGTGGGTCGGGGAAAAGAAATGATAAAAAAAGAAAAGGAACCGCTCGTGTCAAGCGATCGTACGTCATCCTGACGGGCGATTAGGGGGTTGGGTGGGGTGGAGGAGTATGGGGTGGCGAATGAAGTGAAGCTGCAAGAAGTGGGGAGAGGCGGAGGGACGAATCCAATCATTCCCCCGGGTAAAAATAGTAGAAACGACGAAAAAATAAACGCGTCTCGTCTTGATCCGCTCATTTGCACCCTGGCTCCTCGCTTGCTGACCGCGAACGCAAGCGCATACGCATGTAAGAGGCGGACTCGTAAACAAAGGGTTGTCCGAAATAATTTCGCGAAATGTCGCAACGCGTCGTCCGACTGCGATTGTCATGAGCACCTCGTCAACACTCTCGTAGCGAATTCAATTGACATCAACCGATGTCTTTAAAAAATCCTGAAGAATGCGGCTCACGTCAATGGACGTGGTTAAAGTGTAATGATAACAACATTTCACAATTCTAATTTTAAAAATCACTTTTATATACGCTATTTTTACCCATTACGATTTCTTTATTATTCACCAGTATAGACTTTATTTTCTGACGTATAGGAATCTGTCTTGCTAGATATAACAGTTTTCTTTTTCCTAAATAATGAAATCTATGGAAAATTTCAGCTTTATATGAAAATAGTTGAATTTAAGGCTCAACTAAAAGAGTGCCAAAAGGGTTCCAGCTGTAAAAATTAGTAACTGCCCTGAAGCATCGGGAAGGAAATAGAAAATATTCTTGACATTTCGCTCACCCGTTCAAAAAGCTTTCATTGTGACAAAGAGCTAATCATAACCTTAGAAATAAAATTGAAAAGAGAGTGAGTAAATAATTGATCGGGATATTTCAATAGAGCATTGCATAAAAATAATATGAAAAGGAGTATTTTCGGAAAGAGAAATTCAAAGTTTCAGAATTTTTATAATTTCAAATTCAGAAGAGGTAATCACCAAAGAGATAAAAATGAGGATAAAAGGTGGATTAAGACATTCAGCAAGAAGACACTCCTGAGCACTAACAATAACAACTTGAATATAAGGAACGGTTCATAAAGACATCTATGGAGTGTAGTACTATACGGAGTGTAGTACTATAAAGTCAAAGTTAGACGATTGGGGTGGCGGAAATAAGAAAATTAGAAGCCTTCAAGATGCGGTGTTACACAAGACAAAGATTCGGTGGACTGATTAAGCGGCCAATGAAGAAGTAGGTACTTCACCGGGTGAAGAACGGAATATGTCGAAGGCCTTAAAAAAGCGTAGATATACACTGGTAGGTCATATTCTAAGGAACCAGGGAATTCTTAACACCATTTGGGAAGGAATGGTGGAAGTAAAAAACCACCGGGGGAGTAGTACATAATAAAATAATGGAATATGTCACCTGAACCAACTATATAGAATTGAAAATAATGGCCCGAGACAAAAGAAGATGGAGGCTTGCTACAAACTAATCTGCGGATTGCTAACCACAGAGAGAGAAAGAATCGCCAAAATAATCAGTCCGGGATCAATCAACCCTTAAATACGTAAATGTAACAATATAATGCAAAATTACAGATAAACACATCCTTTGACTTCATTCCTGTAGAAATCTACTGAGGAAATTACTCAAGATCAAATATGAACTTCAACATTAAAGAACGACGGTGACTAACGTATCGTGGAAAAAAACTTCTCATTGTAGGACATGACTGTGAAATGACAGTATGAAATGAAAAATCTAGAAGATATTTTACATTTACATCTGCATCACACACAATGTATATCGAATGCCATGTAATTTTATTTTACCATCTTATCTTTCCTATTCCTTCTAATAGTAATCCTCCTAATCCTCTCCTTTCTGTTTTACATCTTTGGTCCGACTTCTACTGGTCACTGAAGAACGAATAACCGAAAACGAAGGAGAGACTAACCCGTTCAGGAATAACACGAAAGGCTATCAGAGGAATCAAATAATGATTTTGAAGGAAAGTCTAATTTCCCGAGGACAATTCTGCATCTGATTTCCCAACTGGTAAACCCATTCTTCTCCAAAATACTAACCAGATCCGTAGACCTGCTCTATCTTGTGCCCTCCTACTCTTATATTATTCAGCCCCCTCTTCTTACATCTACGAAATCTCATCACTTTCGTCTTATTGTGATTTATCTTCATCCCATACCTCTCGCACTGCACCTCTAACGCATTCATCATTGACTGTAACCCCTAGGCAGACTGACAAACCAATGCTTGATCATCTGCAAATCTCACTGATTTTATCAGCTACCCTCCTACCTTTATTCCTACCTCCTTATCCCCCATACCGACCCTACCATTTCTTCTGAATACACGTTAAAATGCAACGGCGATATTGGGCACCCATCCGCACTCCCCGTCCTATAATAACCCATCTCGATTCTCCATCGGCTACCCTAACGTCTAATTCATACACAGATTCCGAATGAGACGCCTGTCCCTCCTATCCATCCCTAATTTGTTCACCACTCCCATTAATTCCGTCCAGTCCACCCTATCAAACGCCTTCTCGAAATCTACAAAGCAAGCAAAAACATCCTGCCCATACTTTAAGTTTCTTTCAACTAGCGTCCTCATCACTCCTATAGTGTCTCGCGTTCCCGTCCCTCTCCTAAATCCGAACTGGTCGTCACCCAGGTATTTCTTAGCCTTCTATTTATAATTCTCAGAACTACTTTGGCCGCGGGGGATATTAAGTTTTTTGTCCTTTAGTCTTAGCACGTTTATGCCTTCTTGTTCTTCGGTATCGGAATTACTATTGCCTTCGCGAGTTCCTCCGGCCAAACTCCATCTCCATAAATCCTACGAACAAGCACAAAAAGATTTCCTCTTCTGTTCCTCCCCATTCTCTTTAGAAACTCTGCAGGTACGTAACCTATTCCTACCGCCTTATTCCTTTTCATGTCTCGTAGAGCTCTTTCAATTTCGATATCTAGGATGCCTGGTCCGATGCCGTCTCTGTCGTTGTCGTCTTACCTTTCTAAGTCTAACTGACTAATGGGCCTTATTTCCTTACCATAAAGCTCAACATATTCCTTCCACTTCTTCTGGATCTATTTTGGCGTTGGTGGCCTCTCTTGCTTTCTTTATTTCTCGTCTAAGCCTGTTGTTTAATTCCTGGCATTTTCTCTTGCCTAGCTCTGAGTGTACGCTTTTCCATTTCTTTTTCTCCTGCATCTCCATAATCATCTTCTTCACGATCCACGGTTTTCTAATTATAGTTGCACTGACTACGCCTACCGTGGTTTTCATTCCCCCCGATATATATCACTCACTCTATAGCTATCGCTCCAGTAGTCCCCGGTGTATTTCCATCTTACTTCGCCCTGGCCCATGATGTCAACACCCACCCTCTCTATTTCTTGTTATATTTTCTCTAGCTTTCCCGCCCTTAGCATAGTTCTAACATGGTCCCAACATTCCACGTGCCTATTCTGATTGTTGCGCTCCTCTTCTATATCTTCATTTCTTTTGCTGCTGTATTTGCCTCTACTTCCGATCAAGGATTTCGTGTGATGACGACCGCAGGGGCCTTGTTCCCACCGCTGCCGAGCACGACACCCGGCCCACTGGGCCGAGTCCCGTAGTTGCCAGGATTCATTTTCATATGAGAACTGTCCATAATTTCAAGGTTTTTTAATTGATATGGTATTCCGTGGCCTTCCTCAGTAGTCTTTTTACTTGACACCATCACGTGAGAGGCCGCCCCTCTGGGGTCAGACGCCTTTTGCATCCGCCTCACTGAGGAAAGACGCAGCGCGGACTACCATTCGTCTGCCTCCTAACCTTCAACCTATCTGGCCCAACCAAGAGCATTGCTCCCGCCAGTTCAGCTCTAGGGTCATTGAAGCATGCAAGACCTTCCGCCACGACACGGTTATACTCCAAGGGAAGAGAATTAAAATTTAAGTAAGTTAAAAATGAATGCACTTTTGTATGACAGAACTATTAGAGTATAAGAAAAGAAGCGGAAAATAAAAAAAATGAATTCGTTGGGCTATTTGACGTGGTCCTCAGTCGGCCAAAATCGAGAAAAGAAGAAAAATGCACATACTTTGGGACAAATATCAAATAAGTGATGAAGATCAGACATTGTCTACGCCCTTCAAAATAAAATATCGGCGGAAGTCGTTCTCCTACACTGGAATTCATCCTTTTTCTTCAAAGGGAGGAAGATATGTTCCCCAGTTGGGCGTTAAAACAAATGTTAGTCAAACTTGAGTCATACCGAATGTCACCTGAAAGTTACGAAAATAAATCAATCAATTCATCGATCTATGGAAGCCTTGAACTTTCGAGGCAAAGAGTGTCCATCGATTAGCTCTTCCTCCTTTCCTTCTGCGGAGAAGTTTTCCACTTCCGTCCACCACACCTCCTCCTCAGAGCTGCCTCAAACCTCCCGAACCCCATCACCTTTCACCTTACCCCTCCTCACTCCCGAAACCCCCACCCCTCATGTCCTACCCCCATTCCCCCACCTCTCTGGCCTCAAAAGGGACCGGCGACTGACACCTTTCCCACCCTCGAATTTCGCACTGCCCGCCACTCAAATTTCCCCGCCTCCCCGAATCTGCGATCGTTTATTCAGCCCGTCCCTTTAGGGATTGGGAAGGCGCGCTCTGGCAAAAAATTCCTTTCGTTCGTGAGAACACTGAGGCATCTCTACAGGCAAGTATAAACGATGCTTAACTCAAAGCTGAAGTTCGAACTGAATTCGGTATGTTCAAAATCGTACCGCATTAAAAGAGAGCCATCGTATTTGATAAATATAAACGAATTCGATTATCAGCAGGTACCTACTGAAAGTAGAAATAACAATGGAACTTATTTTTCATACAATTCTTGGATCCAATGACCAATCATATGCAAGCAGGCGAGTCGACTGTTTCGAGAGAATACCGATGGTGGAGCTGGAATCTATCAATATAACCTTCGGAGGAACTGTGTGAACTGTAATCGAGAAATTGTACTCTTGAGACTTGCAGAACTGGTTTCCCGGAGCTTGTTTATAATGTTTTGTCAACAAAAAGAACATATTCCATTACAAAAACAGTTTATGTAGGTAGCATAGTTCAACGAATTCCCGGATAGCGCCACTGCACACTGAAATCAGCATCCTGTAAACACAAGCTCCGAGGCATCGAATTCGATATATTCGGGATTCCAAATTTGGTTCCGAATATTCGGCGCTGATTCAAGGCTGACCAAAGTGTCGTGAAAAACGCTCTTTATACGATTATCACATCCAACAACCAATCCCAGACGAGTCAAGTGTTTCAAGGAAATACCGGTGACGGAGCTAGAATCAACTAAACAGTTTTCACTACGGAATAGTGTGGTATCGAGTTTTACGGTGCTTGTATAATGCTCTCCTGGACCAGGGAAGCCACCTTAAAATCGATCGAAGAGTATATGTAGAGAGCTCTTGTTTATTACAAAAAGTTAAGAATAAATGCCTGACTACTGTAAAATTTAAGGTTTATGTAACTAGCGTAATCAAAAAGCGTTAAATATGCATGCATAGACAATTTAAAATGTAAAGGCTCATAGTTAACATAGTTAATATAACATCAGTAGCATAACAATAGTGCAGTGCATGTTGATGAAATTTCACCTCCCTACAGGTATTTACAGGTTTTTGCTGATTCATTAATAGTCGTAGTTACATTAACTTTTGTGGGGTGTACTGAAGTGCCTGTAGGTGATAACTCACTCCCTGCCACACAACATTCAGGTGACTTGGAGGGTATTATGTAGTTGTAAACAAGCACAATAGCTTCTGCGCCGACAACCGGTGAGAAATCTCAACAGAGAGTTGGGTCGTATGAAAGGGTTCATCCGTCACTATCAGTATCCAAATTTGAGTAGGCTGCATAGAGTTCAATCTTCAGTACTTATTGTTAGATAATTGTCGCGTGAATCGGCCTTAAGGCGCACTATCGACTTATATCGTAGGCACAAGAGAATTGGAAATTCCGAGGAAAGCAAAAATAGGATACAGTTGACTCCGGCAGCAATGAGGTATATGAGAGAAATAGATGAATTGAACTCTGATGAACCATCTTTGGGTAACTAACATTTTTACGCTATAATTTGACTTGCTATGCGTAGTAGAAAAGATTTATTCGAGCATTGGGGTAAAGAAAAATTCACTAGATGTATAGAAAGTCAACCAGATAAAATTATAAAATGAAAGGTAAAATTGAAACATCGACAGTGGTAAAGTGGTCAGACGAAATTTCCAGGAAAACCTGATAGAAGCAAACTATCCCGGAAGAATGCTTTATAAAAATTTAGGCGCAGAAAAGTATCTGGGAATGAATTGATTGAGGATATTATTGTTGAATTTAAAAGGGAAGAATGAAGGCCCTTATGATCTATACTTCACATTAATTATCAAAAGAATACACAGAAAATCGATTTTCCACTTCGATGGTTTCTTTATTTCGCAATTCGATGGTTTCTTTATCTCAACAGCAATTAGCCATATTTTCAAATTTATTTTTTTTAGTTTAGTTCTTCATTTATTTGAAACACTCACATTCACGAAATAACAACTTAAACTTCACTTCACAGAATGGATTACAGGGGTAGTTAACTCGAATGGGCTGCGATGTATCCAGACGAACATGTAACTGGGTGGAAATGCACTTTCACAAAAGATCGATTTGAGTGGTAAGATGGAGGGCAGAGGGCAACCGGTGGCATCCGTGGATGAAGTAAGTATTCCGTGACGTGAATTCTGCATGTGAATTTATTTATAAATAATACAAAACATTGTGTGCTCGCTCGGTACTGGAAGATTTTCAACTCCTGGCACTGTCACTCTTTCCATGCTTTCCACAAATTTTGAGCATCTCATTCCACTGCATGTGGCTGAAGACTCCACAAATTCGACTACGGCCACGTAAAATGCCTTGTTTCACGCACTACGGATTTTCTGCCAAAATTCTCGGATATGATAAGGCGCGTATTTATTTTCCTGTTCTTCATGAAATAGGCATCTCTGGTGACGAGATGTACCGGCATTTTTCTTCCACCTTGGGACAGATAATTCGTGTTGATATTTTCCACGTAGATGACTTGAGGCTCACGGTTCGGAAAACCACATATTCTTTACCCTTCGTTTTCTACAGCGTAGTTTCGAAGACCCCAAGGGATTTTCGTTCTGCATCAGTCTCACACTCATTTCAAAGTATACGTCTCTGCCAATATATACGAGCAACTTCATGATTTATCTGTTGTAGTAGATGAATTCGGCCGATACTTAGTAAAGTTTAATTGCTATTTTTGAAAATGAATTCTGATTCAATTTTAGCAATCCACTGTATCAGATATACCGATTATTTTTGACTAGTTTCGCAACACTGTAGCATCTTTAGAAAAAAATCCATTTAGGAATAAATAAAGTTTAGGATTTAGATGAAATTTAGAAATGAGTTAGGAAGGTTATTCCTAAATTGACTCATTTCTGAAGATGCTAAAGTGCAGTGAAACTATCGTGAATGAAAAAGAAGTGCTTTATTTTTCCACATAAATTTACTACAGTACGACCATGATTTAGACTTTGCGTCATCTTCAGGTATAGTCGAAACCATGGTCGTACTGCATTAAATTTACGTGGAAAAACAAAGCACTACTTTTTCATTCACAATGATCAGTAAATTCCACAAAGTCATGCCGTAAACCACCAACTTTAGGTAGCGAAACTGGTCAAAAATATATCTAAAACAGTGAATTGCTTAACTTGAATTATGATTCCTTTGTGAAAACTTATCATTTGATTTTGCATAAGCTGGGGAAAATGTTTTCTGCACACATTTCGGTTTTATGTTGAACAATAGACCTTTCTTCGCCATTGCTATCTCAACCTAATCCCATCTTATTTTCGGCGAGCCATGTCCACGGGTTTTCAGCCCTTATTTAAATTTCAAAATTTATTATTTAATTTTTCTTTTCATTTACCAATTTACCTTGTATTACGGCCGATTGTTAAAACAATACATAGATATGTAATCGAGTTATAAGGTACTTAAGTCAAGGCATTCGTTAACAGGATTTCCAGCGGCTGCGACTTTTCAAATACCCTGACAATTTCCTGACTTTTCACTGACAATCTTCGATTTTTCCATACTAAAAACGGCATCTTGCTGCGATTAAAAATCGCTCTTTTGTAGAATCTTTGGCTTGTTTTGAGCCTTATTGGGGAAGTTTATCCTTTTTTCTACGTCTGTCGTGTGTACATGGGAGATAAATTACAAAACTTAAATTCTGAAATAAAATCTTCATTTCTTTTTTAAAACACGATTTATTAAATTACCATTTACGATTTATTATAATTTATTTATTATTAATTATATAATTTCTAGAAAGAAGGTTCTACGATGTCTGGAAGCGGAGATATCGCAAAATTTACAGCCCGCTCGATTTGAGGATTCATTTTCGATCTCTCAGCGCCATTCGAGCGCCGAGCTAGACCCCAACCACGCATGCGCAGCTGACTGATCGCGCCTCTCCTCTCTCCAGAGTCGCCATTATACAGTCGTCATTCGTTAATTTTGTAAACTAGCGAAATTAAAATTTATGCACCACAACTTCACCATTTGCCCATGAAATGACGTAACTTTCGTTCCTTAATATCGTCAATTGAACTTGTGGCGATTTTTTAAAAAGAAAAACTCAACTCCCTTCCTATTGGAGCTAGGACAAAAATTATTCTTCACAAGATGCCTAAAAATACCACCAACCAAGATACCTAAACTGTATTCCTATAACTTACAATATAAAATAGTTATGTCAATTGTTTAATACAAAAAATGATACTTCGACTAAAGCGTGTTTATATGCATGTACGTATTAAACATTTTTAATTTTTACGACATATTACTATTATTTAAGGTTGTTGCTATGCTTATATGCCAATCCCTACAAGATTGCTCAACAATTTAAGGTTGTTGCTAAGCATTTATGCCAATCCCTACAAGATTGCTCAAACATTTTGAGCAGCTGTAAAGTAAGCGTCTCGTGGGATAAACAATTACGTTATCTTATAAACAAATATATATTTTAATTTGATTTTTCAGGGTATATTTTGTATGCCAAGAGCCATATGCTCCATTAATATGAAACCCTTAACTTAATTTTTTATTAAGTTATTATTAATTGAAATTTCATTAATTTTCGTTGATTTTAAAAACATTACGCAGTAATAATTTATTCGATTTGATTGTAAGGCACCTAATTTTAGAGATATTTTTAAAAGCTATAACTTTTATTCGAACTTTCTTTTCGTAAAATTTATAGTTTTCGAGATAACTATAACAAAATAGAATTTTCTAAATTTCCGACATTATTGCTTCTCCCTTCTAAATGTATCTAACTTTTTGGTCCAATTTCATATATTCTTCATCCTAAAGAAGAGACCAAACAGTTTTTCCATAAGCCAACCTGCTATTAATTTTGTACACAATCAACCTCTATTTTTTCTAGATTGACTGGACTAATGGGGAAGAAAACCGTGACACTTTTCCCGCATTCCCTCAATAGTTTCATAAAATAATTGCGTCATTTGGATCCCGAGAATCCATCTCGCGATGTCTCCTTGTTAACGAAAATTACGAGATGAATAATTTAGTCATATAATGTAAATGACAACTTAATCTACTGACCTGTGTATCTTTTAAAGCCTTAACGGCAGCACAAGTCTCAGCCTGCACAGGCCTGGAGCGCGGTGACTGTATTTACAAACAAGTAAAGCGACAGCGAAAGCAGATATGAGCATAAGAGAAAGTAACGTATTACGCATTGAACGACACTCTCATACTAAATTTTGAGTGCCTGTAGACTCCGAGTGTATCGCAAGCGATATAATGTATTAGCAGATGGGCGACTTCCCTGCTAGACCAATGCGTATAAGTTCCGCAGTAGAACGACAGGTGAGATGAAACTAAACTACATTACGTTACATAGTACATGTACATACGCTACATTGTATACATATACAATTTATTTGGGAATTTTTTAAAGAAGTACTGTCAAGGAAATATTAAAACTTTATTGCTTTCTACTGGGTCAAAACACTGTTCTAATCAACATTTGTAAAGGCCGTTTTACAAGATGAAAGTTTTTGTACACACGAAAGAATCCCAAATTGTCTGAATGGAATTAGTGCAGGCTCTATTTACCGTTCAGTCATTCAGACATTCGCACAAGCATTCACACAATTTGCCGCTTTACACGGTTCAATTTTCCTCATGCAAGCGTTCGCGGAATAGATTGTGCAAACAAATTTACCGTGTAAAACGGCCTTAACAAAGGCAACCATTTTCTATGCCTCACGTGGGAAAAATATGTAATAGTATCTTTCTTGGCGAATCATCTTGCGTCTTAGAAGACGAAGTTATAGCCTCGGCTCATAAGACGCAGGCTGATTTTAGACCACATTTTGGAGTAAAAAACAAGTAAAGTGCGTCTTACGGACTGGGAAATACGGTAGTTTTCGAAGAGCCGATTTCAAAATTCCCTGACTTTGGAAGAAATTCCCTGACTTTTCCCGGTTTTCCAGCTTTTCTCTGACGCTGGACACCCTGGTTGAACATAAGTTGCAGAAATATTTGATACATTAATTGCTATCACAACTTATTGGACCTCATTGATGACGTTAATTTATTAGCTCAATTTGTAACTAATATGGCGAATTTGCAAAAATGAACCGTTTGTAGGAGTAATAACTTGATTGAAGACTTATTTTGCGACGACCAACTAGTTAATTTATTCATACTGACCACGTATAATGCGCACAAGTTACATATAAGTTGTGCATATTGGACGAATTGGTCAGAATGGACGAATTTATCGAAGTAATATCTATCCGGAGATAAATAAGTTACAAAAGTGATGGTTCCTGAAACCCGAATTGCGTCATGGACTCCATAACACTATGGATCTCATAACTATTTAATCCATTACTAAATGCTAGTGTAACCAGCCAATAACCATCCACCACCATATTTCTAATGTGGACTGTATTTTTTTAATCCCTCGCCATACTAATTTTGCATCTTCTCACACTACATTTATGATGACACGGGATCACAGACTGACGACCAGTGAGTCCTCGAATTCTGCAGTGCAGCAAAGGCACAATTTCCTTGCTCCGCAATCACAATCGCCTCTTAATTCCTCCCCCCCCCCACCATGTATCCCAAACCTCCTTCACGGAGAGACTTTTTTATTGAGGATTTTTTAAAAATCTAGCAAAAAATTGGGTCGCTAAATGAAGTGGACCCCCAAAGGAAGAAGACAAAAGATGTTCTCGAGCTCTCCCGAGACATTGAACACCCCACACCCCATCACGGACCCTTCCTTTTTCTTTCGTTTTTCTCACCTTGAATCAAACGACAATGTCGTGCCATCCTTGCTGTTTTTTTCCACAGAATACGTGACTGTCATGTTACTTGAAGTAACCTTGTCATGAGCACATGAAGGTAGAACTCAGACTTTTTTTAGGTCCACTTCCAGGGGGGTCTTGTGTCATGAGCTGAGAAGGTCTAAAGGATACATTTGAAAATTAGCTAATATTATAATTCCTCTTATTCTCTGTTTATGGAAAGGTATCGTGTGAAATCGTACTCGTCGCAGAAGTGAAACAAAAATAACCCACGTTATTTGATATGACCTGATATGCTTAACGAAATGTTGCATTTTCATTCATTCTTGTGCAAAATTATCGAAAAATAAATGAAACTTGCAATACATAAACGCTATCCCTACTTTCTCATAGAATTCTGTCTTCTCCCGAGCATTACTGAGTGGCCAGCTTGTCCGTACAATGGCAGACGATTGCAGATATGATACATTTGCATCCTGATTTATGAAATATATGAGTCAAAACACTCTCTCAATATGCGTTTCAGAAACATTCGCCAACGCTAAATTTATTGGTTCCATAAATGGTCACATAACTTGATTGGCATGATCGTATGGCGTTTCTAATATACTGTACTAACATATAAAAGTGGAGTGGTGTCTGTATGTTCGTTACGCATCTCCTCAAAAAACTACTGAACCGATTGAGCTTAAAGTTTGCAGGATTCTAGCGTATACACTAGAAGGTGCTATAGGCTATATAAAAGAAGGCTCAGGTCCCCAGCAGCCCCAAAATGGGCCCCTGTTATTTATTCCCATAAGACAAGCATTATAATAAGTTCAGAAGTTTCCTTATTTTGCTTTTTTTAAATTACTTGCAATAAAGATATTGAGTTGAAAGTTTCACTATCGCATGGAAAAAAATGAAGCATTTAATTCTTGCAATGGATTTTGTCATACTTATATTTTGTCATATGGTTTTTGCTTCAACATTGCGTTTAAAATCCAAAATTATCAATTTTTCTCGGATTTCAACAATAGCATATTTCCTTAGGAACCTGAGCAATGGCTATGATCGGGAAATCACGTCCGGGCCTTTTATAGGTTACATTAAATTAAATGATCAATATTGGCAAATTTTTGTGAGATTTAATTTGTTTTATTTTGTACTCCAACCCCTTCATATGCGCTTAACGGTTTTTACTTAGTATCTGCATTTAGTACGCATTGATTCATATAATGAGAACCCATCGGTATGCGTAGTATATCGATTATAACGTAGAATTATGCACACTGCTAGAGACATACGTATTACACCTATTAAACCTTAATATCGTCTTAAAGCTCAAGTGGGATGGTTGGGGTTCCAATCGGCTCTAAATCCCCAATTCACTGCTTTCTATTTAGCCTCGGAACAAATGTAGTAATGAGCCCTTTATCTTGAAATTTTGCGCGTGGGTACGTGACACGTATTTTAAATAAAAATTATACTATGGTCTCTAAAATCTCGCTCTAAATCACTTAAGGGAAAATATGCTCGAAGTTTATGGCGGTCTTCCCCGCGCCCCACATTGCGAAACTGGTATACTTTTTTTAGTTTTACTGTTTTAATAATAAACAATTTCAGTAAAATAACTTTGTACTATGTAACGGTAAGAGGCAAAACGGGCAATTTCCACTTCTTAAAAAACCTAAGATAATAAATGAGAAGTCAGTTTCTCTTCTGTTGCAATAAAACTTCTATGCTATTATTCACTTTTTTCTCTGTCGTTAAGAATCAACAGGCATTTCTGCTAGCACCACTAGCGGCTAACTCAATAACTTAGATGGTGGACGACCTTTAACAATGCTATATCCATTACACGACAAAAATGCTGTGCAGTTTGGGGTTTCGTTCGTGAAATCACCATTTTTAGCTTATACGCTTTAAGCAGCAAATAGAGAAGATGTTATTTTTATCCTATACATTATGATTAGTAATTTTTCCACCCGTTAAATTTAAACGGGTGCCTTCTGCTAGTATATAATATTTATAAAGTTACATTATCAGCCAAGATGGCGGACGCGCAATGAACCACTTTGAGGCTTAACTACTTGATACAATAGTTATTATGAAACCAATGTTGAGTTTATTCACTCATAATAAACAGGTAAAATAATTTTGTAAGTTCCACAAATATTTTATTGATACAACCAGGTTTCACCAATTACGGCATCTTCAGGTATACCTGATGATGCCATAACTGGCGACTGACATAACTGTTTGTGCAACCGGACATAAGTGGAGTAAATCCTACTCCTTTAGCCTAAGGTTGAGATGCGGAATCGCTGAGAAATAAAGGCTGAACAAAGAAATATTCATAAGCATCAATTAGGAGGAGTCATGTATATATATATTGCAAACGCAACGCAAAAAATATATTGACTAACTATCCACATATTGTTCGTAATTACAGTTAGCGAAAGATTACGGAAAAATCGCTACTTTATTTTTATGTTTCAAATTCCATCATTGTGCATTTCAATTTTCCATGTTTACTTATTTTAATGGTTTTATAATTCAACTTTTGAGCTTGCGACCTACAAAAATCTAACGATGACTTTATCAAAAACTTTCTTTTCCAAATTCAAAACATTCTTTCCCAACAAAACCGAAATTATTCCCGATGTGATTTTTTGGGAATCATAATCAGATTAATGATTCTTTTCCAACCAAACCAAAATTTTTCCCGGTGTGATTTTCTTGGAATTATAACATTCTGAGAACAAGAACGGAAACCATTAACCCCAGGTGGTCTAGTAACTGGCCTCCTACCAACCATTGGTTAATATCACACGTCTTTCGGTTAAATGCGAGGGGATATTTACAATCTTCAATCCAATAATGTTACTTTTAACCCTGCAGAAAATGTTTAAATAAATTAACCTATAATTAATGATATCTAAACTGTGTTTAGCGGTGGCGAATACATTAATTACCTCTACAGTAGTTCTGACACCCCTCACAATGTACTTTCCTTGTTGGTTCGAGGTATTCCTCATTGGAATTCCCATAGGCTAACTACAGCAAAATCTAAGACTGTTCATAGGTCGCACACATGTGTCACATAATAGAGTTCATGTTTTGCTGCTGACTTTCGTTTTAGAGTTCCCATGATACATCGCAGGGCAATATTTGCAATCCTAGGTCACAACTTGGGATTCGATTAGCGTGGTTGCTAATAGTGCTTCTTTCCCACGTGAGGGCCCGGGGTTCGAGTTCCGCTAGAGGGGGATTTTTTCTATGGCTATCCGATTCCTCCTTGGGTGCTTCGAGGAGAACATTTAAGTGCAATACTCCATCCCACGGATAGGGAGTTGAGCCGTTTTTTTCCTTTCTATAGATGCAGCATTATAGCAGTGGAAGAATTCTCTCCCTACCAACCACTCTCATCCTTATATCTTTCCTCCCGGTCTGAAGAGTTAATTAGTCCGGAACAGACGGGAAATACACAGAGAGTCTTGGTGGCCTATTGGGTGGAGCGCTTGGCTTCCGACCAGAGGGTCCCGTGTTAAATTTCGGGTGAAACCTCTCTGGAAACCCCCTCCGAAAATCCTCGCGAAGCGACTGTCTGCTTCTCAGAACTTCGAGAAATTACAGGTGGCCCAGGGAAAGGAATTGGCCCCCCTACCCTGAATGAGTGAACTTCACACATGGCTTATTGTTAGTATGGGGTGAGCTCTACTCTCACCTATCAAATTCAACTTTGAAACCAACTCGAAACCAACCAACCGGGTTGAAACACTAAGCGAAGTGAACACTAGAAGCGCCAGTGTGGTCATTTTGACCGTTTTGGAAATTTCATCGCCTACTTCTACCATAATAATGGATGAATATTTAGTAATTTATACTATTTAACATTATTGGCAAAACATTTTGTAACTTATACATTTTCTTAATTCCTACGTCATGAGCCGATTTTAACGTCCTTACTCCTTCGCTCTCTTCGTCTTCTTCTGTCAACTACGTAAGCCTTGTGCGTTTGAAAATGGGACGAAGCGTGAAACTCACGCACGCAAATGCGAGGTTCTCGAGTGAAGTATACGATCATTTTGATCCCTTGCTGCGGCCTATACATGTATAACTTTGGCATTGACTATTGTTTCTATCATGGATTTTTCGCGGTGTTGGGCTACGAGGGAAAATGAATACAGGTGAAAGGAAAATATGGAGGAGAGGATGGCTGAGAGGACAAGTAGCAGAAAGGACAAATGTTTAATGCGTATCGATTTCTGCCGACGATGGTCAGGGAGAAACCCACATACACGATGACTTTGCTCTACAATAATCCTCCTACGGTTGTCCTGCACTTATGCTTCATGAGATGACGGGTGTCATAAAGATTGCAGGAAGAATCAAAAAGGTGCTTTTCCACCTGCAACAGGGACTCAACCTATTGGAGAGCATGCTCAAACTGAGTTAGTGGGTTTTGACATCCTGTGTAAAAGTGATAGGAAGGCTACCAGGTCAAAAAATTGCGAAATATGTATAATTCTAATCTGTCAACACAAGCTAAACACAGCACAAAACAAATGTTTCTAACGCATGGCCACAGTGTTTGTCAGCAGATAAACGTGAGATCCGGAACATAAAAATTGCATTGAGCCATAAGCTGTTCCGTTAAGTAAGAAAGACTACAAAAATTGTCGAGGATATTGAAGATGTATTGTGATTATGTATAAAAGGTGAGCACGCGAATATGGTTTGTTGGATTAGACATTCTTTTGCCTGAGAATTGGGGGACATCATTTTTCTCTTACTCGAGACAAAATAATAGATTTTTGTAAATAAGCCTGAAAATTACTTTATGAGCAGCTTTCTCCCACTAAATTTTCGTGCATGTATACCCAATATACGGCTAAGAAACAAATGAATTTTGCATTGCGTTTTGAATGTTAGCTGATATAAATTCACAATACTTCTGTAAAGTGTTGCCGAACCTACGGAATTAAGATGAAATCCTTCCAAAAATGCATTTTACTGTTATGAGACCTCATCTACAATCATTAAAACAGATATGTTTTCATCTCATGGTCTCTGGAAAGATATGAAAGATAATCAACATAGTGGGAACGGTCAAAAGAATCAGATACAAAGTATTTGATATAGTCCGTAAGTCAAAATCTGTACATACATATATACAATTTACCTAAATAGTGGCTTTTGAAGGCGCAACGAGGACAGTTTATCATAGCGTAAAAATGAATTGATACTGAGTACTATGCACAGGGTATTCCTAATAGGAAAAACAAGAAAGGATAAGAGTCAGTCGCTTTTTTCAACTCCTCATAAGACAGAGTAGATGTACCTGACCAAACGGCAAGAAGTCCACAAGGCGCGGGGTAATGCAGGTGGCCAGTGAAACAGGGGCGGATTAAGGTCGTTGTTTTGGGGGGGAAGGTTCACTACTTTCCGCGGCGCCCGGGGGGTATGCAATACCTCTCAACGAAACGGGGGCCGGGCAGACCTCCCTCGGAAAGTTAAAAGAAATGAAGTGCTTGGAACGTAGTTTTGGTGTGGCTATATTATAAAGTAGATGTGATAAATTATTGAGTAAAGCTCTCTAATCACTGTTGAAAAACGTTCACAAACGATGTAAAGAATGCCATTCTTTTGAAGATGCAGGTCTCCCGGGTTTTACACAACATTCCAATTATATTTAAACATTGTATATTGAGCTGGTGAAATAAAAACTTCCATTGGAGAACCACCTTAATGATTACCATATTTTCTATCTTCCCGGGAATTACGGGGGGGCGGCCGCCCCCCCCCCCCCCTTAATCCGCCCCTGCAGTGAAATTACATAAAAACGTATTTAATTGATTCCGTGCTGTAAAAATATAGAAAACATACGAAATGGTGGCATTAAAACACCGATAGGCACTCATTTACTTTGAAGAAGTGAAATCCGTTAAAGGAGGAATGAATCAAAAGGCAATGAAATACCTCAATCAGTGCAGAGCACTACATCTCAGAGTACATGTAAAGATTAGACACCAGTGTAAAAATACAAAAATGCAGAAGAAACATTAGGTATATGTTCAAAGGAGCAAAAATTTACAATTTTAAATATACAGCGAGAAGAGGAAGAAGTCCTACATGTAATTTTTTCATAGCGAGTCTTCATGAGTTCCATCATAATTATTTATTCAATTTGAATTCAACAATAGCTTATTTTTATTGTTAAAATTAAACTTTAAACACATTAATAGTTCTCAGGAATGTAATCTTTAATAGCATACGTCAATATCTGATTGAACGCCGTACAACGTGTATGCAGTTATATAAATTGTTTTCAATAAAACAAATATGTCATCTAAGGGCTTTAATCGACTTAAATTGAAATAGTTATGCCATTACTACAGATTTCATAAGAATTATATTGAAAATGTCCACAAAAAGGGAAGAAAACAAGAAGTGGTCAAAATGACCGCTAGCAGCGCTTTTAGGTGTACAGATTCGGCGCTTCTAGTTTAAACTGTTATCTATCTGGCCGGCAAGTTACCGATGACGAGTATACCACTAACCACTTTCTGTTTATCGAAGTGGACATTTCTAAATGGGATAAGCCACGTTATCTGACCATGTAATACAAAGCCCCTTAAACTAGAAAGACCATATAGGTAACAATGAAACCTATAAAATATGATCCAAAAATACTAGAAAACCGGTAATACGAACAATATTGGAATACGGATATTTCAACTGATAGGGCTATAAAAGCTAACAGACCTCTAATAATTCTTTTGAAAAAGTAACCAAAAGTACAACAAAATGACATAGAAGATCTTAGGTTTTCCCGGCGAATAATATTGGTAAAATCTTCTCGGGTTTGCCACCGGGTAAGGCTTTTAAAGGCCAACGTTTCGATGAGTGACTCCCTCATCGTCATCAGGGCTGAGAATGATTACCGAGTTGGTCCATTCCGGGGTTTTTATAGCTGGCCAACGGCGGTTGAAAAAACCCATTGTTGACCGGCTCGTTCAAGGCGGTTTGAATTTAAATTGTAACCGCGACCGTTTGATTTTATTCAGTAGCGGTCTCCATACTTGGCTGATGTACTGCCCAGAGTCACGATTTAACTTCTTCTCCTCCAAACTTATTTCGATAGCCTCTTTCATCAAACGATCCCAGTATCCATTTGAACGGCAAAGGATTTTGGTGCCGTTAAAATTGATGGAGTGCGCATTATCTAGGCTATGCTCTGCCAGGGCCGATTTTCCGGGTTGAAAAAGTCTTATATGCCTCTTGTGTTCTTTGATCCTGGTTTCCACTGTGCGTGCAGTCTCTCCAATGTAGGCGAGTCCACACTCACAAGGGATGCTATACACTCCAGGCACTCTGAGGCCGAGGTCGTCTTTTACTCTTACGAGCCGATCTCTAATTTTCCCTGGAGGTCTATGGATCGTCTGGATGTTATATTTGATATTATATATGTTATATTTGATCGTCTGGAAACCAGGATCAAAGAACACAAGAGGCATATAAGACTTTTTCAACCCGGAAAATCGGCCCTGGCAGAGCATAGCCTAGATAATGCGCACTCCATCAATTTTAACGGCACCAAAATCCTTTGCCGTTCAAATGGATACTGGGATCGTTTGATGAAAGAGGCTATCGAAATAAGTTTGGAGGAGAAGAAGTTAAATCGTGACTCTGGGCAGTACATCAGCCAAGTATGGAGACCGCTACTGAATAAAATCAAACGGTCGCGGTTACAATTTAAATTCAAACCGCCTTGAACGAGCCGGTCAACAATGGGTTTTTTCAACCGCCGTTGGCCAGCTATAAAAACCCCGGAATGGACCAACTCGGTAATCATTCTCAGCCCTGATGACGATGAGGGAGTCACTCATCGAAACGTTGGCCTTTAAAAGCCTTACCCGGTGGCAAACCCGAGAAGATTTTACCAATATTATTCGCCGGGAAAACCTAAGATCTTCTATGTCATTTTGTTGTACTTTTGGTTACTTTTTCAAAAGAATTATTAGAGGTCTGTTAGCTTTTATAGCCCTATCAGTTGAAATATCCGTATTCCAATATTGTTCGTATTACCGGTTTTCTAGTATTTTTGGATCATATTTTATAGGTTTCATTGTTACCTATATGGTCTTTCTAGTTTAAGGGGCTTTGTATTACATCCCTACATTACATTACATAAGGGGCTTTGTATTTTAGCCCTGATGACGATGAGGGAGTCACTCATCGAAACGTTGGCCTTTAAAAGCCTTACCCGGTGGCAAACCCGAGAAGATTTTACCAAAATGACATAGCTTTACCTTTTAAGCTTGAATACTCAAGTAACTTATTTTAATAAGATTAAAAACATTACAGAATGAGCATCAGAGGTAAAAAAAGCCAATGGAAATTAAATACAATAAAAATAAGGCCACTTTGTTAATCTGAAACAGCCATAGTTTCCAAATCACTAATTCTAATATGGAATATTTGCACACAAATCGCAATCGCATAGGTGGAGATAGGTGAATTTTTCCAGCCCTAAAGGCAGATAAATACGAAAATAGAAGTAGAATAATGATATATTTAATTCCACTCAGAAGTTAAGTGTTTTCACTGGGACAATATGCATAAAATGGAGGAATATATGTACCTACTCCAGAGGAAATCCTGATTTGGGGATACCATCAAGGTTGAATTTACATAGGTTAAGCTATTTAAGAAATATAACAAATATAAGCTAATTAAGAAATACACTTGCTCGGGCAAACACGTGCTTTTGAATTTGCATTCATATTAAAGTGATAAAGTGATTTAAAGTGTTTTGTATTAATATCCTAAAGAATTAAATATACCACCTTCTTAAAAGTTGTCAATGACCAAAATATAACCATTGTTCATTAAAATACTAAGAAAGGGGAACGTGATTCTTTGAAAAATAACCAACGCGGTGAAAAACCCGAGAATGGAGGAACAAAATACTAAGTGTAATTAACATCTTTAACCATTGACACATATAAACAGATAACACAGGATTTATCAACGCTCCTATGCACATATATTCACATACATAGAAATAGACCTATTTTAAGAGCAATTTTACACCTTTGAACCTTTTTGCATATTTGAAACTTTTTAAACCTTTGAATATTTTTGAGAAAAAAATCAATTTTTCAACAACACACAAGCAATTAGGTAACTGCTTTAACACATTTCATTTTTGTTGCTGCGTCGGCCTAAATTAAACTTTCACTTGACGCTCACTCATGGAAAAGCTTCTCATAAAATCACGTAATCACTTACGAAAATCAGTATCGGACAATCAGTCCAAAAATGAATTGTTCCAATCGGCATCGCGAATATTGTAAGAGATGTGCTGTCCAGCACACCCATCTTTTGAGGTCAAGCAATGCCGCCCACTTCATTCCAGGCAACTTCTACCATTTCCGAAATATTCTCTTTCTCTCTCTCTCTCGCCGGGACCTTTTCTCTTCCAGATTTTAGGATTTTCAGCTACCCCTCCACTCGTTTTATTCTTCCTCTCCTTTGATCCCACGATATTATTATCCCTACTTCTCATCCTCCTCAGTGATCTATCCGAGCCTCCATCCCTACTTCCGGATGAACATTCATTCATTCTTCGACCGCCTTCTCCGCCCCCCCCCCCCCAAAACATCCATCGTTCAAGCCCACGCTCTTCTCTTTGAGTCACTTCCGTCCCTCCCACATCCCACATTTAGTGCTAGCGAAACATGGTGACAGTCACCAAAGCGCGAAGTGTGACATTAAGGAGGACTTGTGAAAGGGGTCGGATAAGGACCCAAAGAAAAATAAATTTTTTAAAAATTTAAATTGTTTCAAAATCCAAAAAGCTATACAACCATTAAATAAAATAAGCTCACTGGTAACTTTGTGGTATTCCATAATGTAAAATGTATTTATTAAAAAACTTTTACAAACCACAGAGAAATATATGCACATTCGTACAAACACGACCCGGGTTTCGGCGCTGAGCACCATCATCAGGTCCTGATGATGGTGCACAGCGGCGAAACCCGGGTCGTGTTTGTACGAATGTGCATATATTTCTCTGTGGTTTGTAAAAGTTTTTTAATAAATACGTTTTATACAACCATTAATTGTATGATATTTATAAAATAAAAACATTGTATTTATGAGTGAAAATCTCAGTAGCATGTAATATATCACATATAAAATGATATATGGCACTGCAATTGATGAGATTTATCAAGATACCATGTGCTTACACAACATATCACAACAAGATGGCAACTACAGCCAACTAATTGTAGACAGCCATTGCTGCCCCATGATGTACTATCAAAGCGTCCCGTCGATAGCTGTGATATTCTAGATTTTTCAAGGCACCCTTATCTGGTAGTCGTTGACTACTAATTCACATGGCTGTAATTTATTCCCTTGCCTAGCACGAGTACTAAGGCTATTATTGACTCTTGGCAGGATGTATTTGCTACTCATGGATTACCCCGAGTTCATATCGAAGATGTTCCTTTTGCCTCGCATGAATGTAAGAAATTCTTTATGAAAAATGAAACTGAGCTCAGAACTAACAACCCTCATTACCACCAGGGTAATGAATGACCTGGCTGAGAAAAGGGTTCATATAAGCAAGTAAATTCTACGTAGAAGTAGAGAGGCTATAGTTTATTATATAGATTTACTATAGGAGATTACATAAGTACACCAGAGAGGGGTCTTTATCTATCTCTAACTGAAATATTGTTATACATATTTGAGGCTATGACTTGTTTGATTCCCGCCGTACGCTCTTTATAGCTCGTAAAAACTCTTTCACAAAACTCTTAAACAACCGAAACTTTTTTTGCGACATAATACAGTATTTTGGTGAGTAACATATTTAATTTTTTAAATATTTGTAAAAGAAACTAACTACAACCGTTATAGTGGAAACGAAACATGGTGTCAGTCACCCGCACGAAGTGCGACGTCATGGAGGGGAAGGCTCAGCGTGGAAGGGATCGGACAAGGAGCTGAGGAGAGAGGAAGGCAACGCTACCAACATAAATGCATTTAACTCGAGAGGGTGGCAAAGTGCCATCAGCGCCTTTCACGGCAATTCTTATAATCCAAAAAAAGCTAAATTCGAAATCCAGTTCAACTTCGATAGCTCGAACTTTAGATTGTTGGATTAGATTGTTGTTGGGGGGGCCTTCGTCAGGAGCCCGGGCACTTAGACCTTTCTTGGTCCATTGTGCCAACCCCATGCCTGTCTGCCACTTGCAGACAGGGGACAAGAGCACCTCGGTAGAGGTATGGAGGATTGGCCTCCCCCTGCCTCACCCCAGTACCAGGTATAGAGGATGTCCTCCCTCCAGCCTGGCCTGGCCTCTCAGGCCTGCCGGTATAGGTATGGAGGGAATATCATCTCTCCATCCATGCCTGGTTGAGGTATGGAGGAGGGTCACCCATCCAACCACCGTCCGGGCCCAACGTTGCTTAACTTCGGTGTTCTGATGGGAACCGGTGTTTCAACGTGGCTAGGCCCTTGCCCAGCTCGAACTTTAGTGAGTACTTAAAATATTCGATGATAAAATTAACTCCATTGCCACTATTTTTCATTGATCGTAAGGAACTTTTCTTCAACTCGTGGGATATTTCATTTTCGGAGTCGCATCTTTTTATCGAAGCTCAATTTTATTTTCACCCGTGGAAAAATCACTTCTTAGAATAAAAAATACCTGACTGGAAAGAAGAGCAAATTACTGCTTGGGTGATGACCAATATGGGTTCCGGGAAGGAAGGGCAACTCGAAATGAAATTGCAGTGATGATAACGCATATAGAAAGAAACAGTAAAATGGTGATGTTTTTTCTTGCTTCGTTTTTTCGAAAACGCGTTTATATAGTCAATTGGGGAAAACTAATACAGATAATCGGAACATTAGGAATAGATTGGCGAGATAGGACACTCATCCGAAACCTTATGAATGGCCCAGGGGAACAGGTGAGGGTGGTTGACGGAGATTCAGGGTGAGCAGTTATAGGTCACGGGGTAAAAGAAGAGTGCCCGTAGTCACCTTTACTCATTAGGATTTCTGCCGAGGAAATGGTAATAGAGACATGGGTAGAGCTAGATGTGGGAATCAAAGTGGAAGGCCAGCTCATAAAGTCGCAGATTCACGGATGACCGAGCGTTGGTTAGTGATCATCGAAGGGATTGCAAACTTTAGTTGACGCATTAGAATTTCAATGGGTGAAATGCGGAATTAAGATAAGTCATAAGAAAACAAAAGTAATTAGATTTTCTGGGACAAATAAAATGGCACATGTCACAAACTGGAGCAGGTAGATCAAGTAAAAAATGGGGTAGTACGCTACAATAAAATGGGCATAATAACAAAGACAAAAGAAGGAGAAATAGCGCTAGTGAAATAAGCGTCCAATAGGAGAAAGAAACTGATTACGGGGTCCTTGGGTAAGGATATAAAGAAGACACTGGTGAAGAGTTTACGATGGAGTGTAGCGTTGTGTGAGACAGAGACGTGGACTCCGAGATAGAAGGAAGAGATTAGGCTGCAGGAGTTCTAGATGTGGGTGTGGGGGAGGATGGAGAAAGTGCGATGGGCGGAAAGAAAGACAAACGAGGAAGTGCTTGGGATGGTGGTTGAGGAAAGGAAACTACTGGATGAAGGCGGCAAAGACAAAAGAGGCAAAGTAGGTGGTTAGAGGAGGTAGTGAGGGGCCTAAGGTTGCTCAAGACTGTAATAAAAGGGAATATGTCGGCTAAGTGGGGAAGGGGAAGAAAGTGAATAGGTTTTATGGACGGGCTGAAGAAGGGTAGGACGTATGCTGAGATGAAGAAAGAAATATTATTGGTAGATAGAGCGCTGCATTTGTAAAAATCTGAGAGGATCTTTACTCACTTCCATTTAAACCAACCCTAAACGGTAGATTACCTAATAATAATAACGGCCGAATTCTGAAAATCCTATCGGTTAGAAACCATATTGGTGTTTCGACTTGGTATCAATAGTTTACATTTAAACGTAACTCAGTGCATGTTTTCTAACAGTTCACCTGTTCGGGGCCAAATTGTTGAAAATCGACTCTTAAACTGAAAAGGGACCTTAAGCCAACTTCAACCATGTTTCACTACCACTATAAATTATCGCCAAGTTCCTATAATCACACTTTGCACTGGCCACTTTCCATCTCCGCACATCCCTCGTTCGAGCCCACCACTTGGCCACAACTTGCCGCGCAGAATCGAATCTTTTGTTTCCCCTTCCCTTTCACCAATATCGCCACTTCCACAATTTCCCCTCCCACGCTTCTCCAGCTCGCTACTTGAGGATTCTAGTCCCATCTTTTCCTTCAAGAAGGGATTTAAAAAATGTCGATGATAATAAAAAGCTTCCATTCCCCAAAGAGGGAAATTCGGACGGCATCTGCTCGAAAACTTTTGTCGGAGTAAACAATTGATATCACATGAAGTTTTTTTCAGAATAAATGAATAAATCTGGAAAGAAGTGAGAAGGACGGCCATACCGTTGCCATCAAAATCAGTGGATTCCATCATGAGCGCCATCTGAATTATTAATTTGGTTGAGACGCTTCATGAAGGCATCTTGGTAAGATGATCCTTCTTTAATGCGCGTGCGAAAATCAATTTTAAAGAAACCAAGGAAGGCCACATTTCTTCGGAAAAAAGATAAAGATGAAGCCCAGAAAACCATTATTACAACCAAACTTTACAAATATTAACCTTGCCTCCTGTAGGTACATCTTAATTACACCGCGCTATTTTGTTAAACAGCACCCTAAAGTCTTAATAACTAATGCCATTACACACACGCCCAATATGCGACAGAAATGTGGTCCTTGTCATAGATTACAGGCTTAGTACCAGGCGCACATAATTCTTCCTCTATAATTAATTTAAAAAAAGCAGCCTAACAGAATTTAATCTGTAAATAATGTGACAGGCTTCAAGTAGCACTGAAAAACATACTCTGTGCGGTATGCTTCCGGCAGCATCAAAGATTTCCAAAAAAGCAATATTACACCTGCAGTATATGATTGATGTGTGTATTGTCTTTTTCATGCCTATTTATTTATAATTTGTGCATTGAGGTTTTCAATCTGGCGTAGCCAGGAATATTATTGTAATTTTGTACGTACCCCTAGTCATTTTAAGGCTTGGCGCTGGAACGCAGTTTTTAGTCGCAAAACCAATTAATCTGACAATCCTCAAACCGTGCTCATCAATGACAAATATAATCAAACTCGATTTAAGGAAAGCCACAAACCTTTGAATCGACCAACTAAAAAGTTGAAATATAAGAGCTATCTGACAATATAGGTAGACAGATAGATATATACATAACTTAATAAAATGGGGTTAGATTGAGACCCTTGAGTCCCCTCTATCATCTAACTCGTTATCACATTGCAGATATAGATACGGACATTCAATTAAATGATAAAATACATACACTTATTGATCGAAAAACAGATAAGTATACTATCATATTTGCAGAAAAAGAAGTTCATCAGCTTTATCTTAGTTAAACTTTGTCAGCAGATTTATATAAAATCAAGAAAGACATGAATTAGCATCGTACCCAAGCAGGCAATCAAAAAAAGCGTAATAAAGCTTTGCATTTCGGTGCCTAGCCCAAGTCAGGGTATTATCCAATGATTGCTTTGGCCACGCTTTTTCGCGTATATTTTAAATTAAAACTGAAGTAAATTCACTCGATCGAACACACTACCACTTGTGCGAGAATCCCCGCCCTCAACCAAATGGAATGTCCCTCTTTAAAGTCAGGACTTAGCTGAAACTGGCTATTGCCGCCTCTCTCCATTGAAATCCAGCCCTTAAATACTTCACAGACCCTATCGTAATTACTCAGCGGGTTACATATCCCCTGAATATCATCCTCTCTCCTAACCTTCCGCTTGTTAATTTTCTCTCCATCACTGCAACATCCTCTTCTATTCTCCCTTTCCCAGTTGTTACCCTGGTCATCTCTCCCCCCCCCCCCCCAATATCTCTCTTATCTCCAACTTTATCTCTACTCGGCTTTCAAACGCATAAACCCCCACCTCCATCCTTTCCCCCCTCGTCCCACTCTTTCGATCCCTTTCGCCTTCCCCTCCGATGCCTCTTGCTGACGTAACCGGCAAGCGTCAGGGGCATCGTCCTCGGGCATATAGGTAGACCCGTTGTTCCGCAAGTTCGCGAGGTATGCAGGAGGCAAGAGGAGGGAGAGGGGGGAGTGAGGAGATGGCGAGGGGGGGGGGAGAATGGATATTCTTGGACGTGACTGTACGGATATATACCTGAAAGTGCCGAATTTACACGGCAGCAACCTTACCCTTAACTCTTCTCTCCATATCTCTTCCAAGGTTAATCCAAATTCGTCCGCATCCTGGGAGGGGGGTTAAGCAAGGTGTGCACGAATTATAAAAGGCCATCCCTCGATCCAAAGTTTTGTTTTCCGGCCGACTTACAGCAGCAGAGCAAAGGAGATTGGAAGCGATGGAGATGTGGTGTTGCTGAAGAATGGTGAAGATTAAACGGACGGAGAGAATCATTTACGAAGAAGCCCTACGAAGAGCTGGAGAGAATAGAAGCTTAAAGAACACTGCGAATAATGAGAAACCAACTTATTGGACTCATTTTGCGAAACGGCAGTAATAAAAACAATATTGTAAGGAGAAATAAATGAGATGAATTACAGAGAAAGACCAAGAAGGGGAATACATAATGCAAATCATGAAGAACATCAAAGTAAATACTTGTTTAGGAATGAAGCGGATGGCAGAGGAGAGTGGAATCAAGAGCTGCTGCAAAACCAATCTTCGGATTGATGACTACTGATAATGACGATTACTAAATATATTTGTAACACGACGAGTGTACTTTCTGCTGCACAGCCGATGGAGGAAAAAAAACGAAACGTTTTCTAGCCATCCCTGGAAAAACAATTTTAACTTTGTATTTCTGTAACAATTCAAGACATTTCTGGAGCAATAAATAAATTTAGCATTTGAGTAACAGATACGAGTCATTTTGTCAGTAAATTTTCACAAGCCTACACTGGCGTAATAACAATTATTTTCCGACTTTAACTAAAATATTGGTATTTATTTACAATATGATTAAGAGCATCGAACGCTTTCCGACCATTTCATGGGAAAAGATTAAATTTGTATTTTTGTAGCAATACAAGCCCATTTTGGAAAAATAAATAATTTTTATGACAGATACCAGCTATTTTTGAAAAATACATTTACGTTACATATAAAAGCCTACACTGGTGAAGTCACAATTATCCCCACCTTTCGCTAAATTATTCGTACTGTTAATATATAAAACATCTTTGCCATTTTCACAATTTCATTTAAGAACGTCATTAGATGCATTATTCCACCACCACGGCGAAGAGTCTCTGAAATCAATTCCGACTTCTGTAACCAATTAGAAAACTAATTTTTATTCTATTACTTACAGACGATAATCAAATTCACTATCAGAAACATTTGCATTTTTCCAATATTTTAAGATCTACCATTGTACAACTGTGAAATTATTATACGCCGTAAAAAATAAACGACTACATACTACTCCTTTGGAACAAGTTACATTAGCATCTAAATGCACCTTTGGCGATTCGCTCGTTTGCGATTTTGAAATAAGTATGTACCAAATTGGAACTCAGGCGCAAGGTGGTTAACTCTTGGACCTTCCTATTCAATTGATTCAAGAAAACAATCCACTCATTGCAGTTTATTTGCCTTTCCATCGACCCTCAACAGTGTTTGTACATTGTATTCATCTAATACACCCATTCCTTTCAGTAAACCATTTTTCTGTAGGACCGCAACCCATCTCTTCTTGTCGAAAAGGTATTGGAAATATTCCCAGTAAACATAAAAGAACCGGAAAGGAGGGAAATAATGAAGGGGTACTGAAAGCACTGAATGCGATATAACGATAGAAATAAATGCTGCAACTCTTTTTTTAGTGAAGTAAAAAATATAAAAATCAAGTCGGTAGCGATATTTCGAAAAAAAAGGAACTAGAATAAATTTTGCGATGAGAATGTTTTTCATTTTAATTTCCCTTCATCACGTTTCCTTTTCGCCAGCACATATTTAACGGGTATACTTAACTTGAATTATCATTTGAAGTTATGTTTACCGTAAACAGGAACTTAGCATAATATAACTACTAATTTTCTCCCTGTAGCATCGCAAGGAAACATTCCGCAGCCACCCGCAATCAACAAGTGGAATGTCGTTTTTGCTTTCAAGAATTTACGATACCATGCCTTCCACACAGCACGGCGCGCAAAGATTCAAAATTGTATTTTTGCGCAATATGTTTTCCCGAACTGAAGGTGTAAATAAGAATGAGCCAAAGGTTAACATAAAAAAATATCGTGGAGGGTCTTCATCAACATTTTATTACCCTTGAACGAATGAGAATATGGTAAACATGTAATGGTTAACCAATAATTATACCGTTGAGAGCAAGAATGGTGTCAAAATTGGAAATCAAATAGGTAACTTTTTTTGAGAAAATTAAGTTTACAATAAAGTAAATCGTGAGTTAAAACCTGAAGTGCTGCTTTCTAGTGGAAAAATACGGAAGATAGGCTCATATCACTCATGCACAAAATAAAAATATAGGTGGAGCTAAAGTAAGTAAACAGTTTCCGTAAGCCTATTTTATAAATGGCGAAAAACTGACAAGCACAACTTTTGTCTCTCAACTGTTAACATGTATAGAAGCATCAACTCCGTTCACTCTAGGAATCGAAGGATGATGTAAGAACATACCTATCTCACAGGGCAGGATTCTACGTGAGAACGCTTGTAACAAATGAACAAATTGAATAATTGATCGTAAAACTAAACAGGACCCACATTTCACTTCCGAGGAGGGATAATATTTTTATTTAACAGTTATCCAAATTTAGGCATCAAGCCAGAATTGATCCCGAAGTTGTATTCGTTGAAAACGGACAAATCAATGAAAACAACTAAGCGTCCGAGCCTCCGTACTCATTTGGCGCATTACAAAATAAACCTAACAAAGTGCCTTTCTAATTGTGTCTTCCAAAAACGTGCGTCATTCCAGGCTTCCCTCTCCCATTCCTCCTTCCCCGACTTCCCCCCCCTCTCTCTCTCCACCTATCCCCTCCCATTCTCTCCCATCCTTTGCACCCACCCCCCTCCTATCCCTCAGTCCCTCCAGTGACGATGACACGAACCAGCACAAGAGCCGCCCGCCCACCGAACACTCCCATCTCATTCACTCCTTGGTGTCCTTTCACTCTCTCCTCATAAAATACGCAGAAAATACATGATTTATAAGACTAGGAAATGGAGGAATTTCAGTATCGCACAATTCTTCCCATTAAGTACGCACTATTTTCGTTATTTAAATAACTATTATACTCCGGAAAATATTTAAGCTATTAGTAAATACTTGTAAGAAATAATTATTCAAATAAATTACAAATACTATGAAAATTTATTAAATAAATTTACTAAATACTTTTTCCTGCAGCAATACGTATATATAATTTTAAGCCTTTCACTGTATTAATATTTAAATATTTACCGCATTCACTCATAATGCATGTTAAGTAACCGCAAAAAAGAAAAAAATCACCAATTTTCCTGTTAAATATTAACAATTTGCATTTTTTCATGCAGAAATTGCAAAATTATTTTAATACCGTTATTGCAGGTTAGTAAATTTACCACTCTAGATACAATACTTCTAGAGATATACTCCGCAGACGACGGAAAATATATATTGAGCGTGTTGGGTAAAGTCGAACTCTGCAGCCAGCGGGTGAAAATGTCCAATCGGATATATATATGATAACTTCGCAGCAAGATGGTTAAACTACCGAATTTGGCGTTGAGCATTTTATTTTGATAAAATATCCTCACCATGTACAAATTCTACTTTTTTTCAACAGCAAAGACACAGAAGTGCAATAATACGGGAGTCTCAATTTAGATTATTGTTAATTATTTTATTAGTCAAGATAAGGATAGATGTGATATGGACTAAATCCTATACCTCGTAGGCCGCTAGACGTTTTCCCGTCCAGTACCAACAATGAGGTCATTGTCGGCCAAAATCATTTCACAATGTGTATTAATAATTTATGAACTTTGTTTGTGAAGTACTCAGAATGATATTTAATGACTATTTAAATGATAAGTGTGATCGTATCCCGAATTTAATGCTAACACTTAAAAGATGCGATAGATCACCTAGAAATTATATTGAGAATAAAATCGTGCATTGCCATATCGATTCATCATCGACATCGATTTACATCGAAAAGCCCAAATGCCTACTGTTCAAGGTAAGATATTTTCGTTTAAGAGTATCAAATATTTTATTTTATTTTAGGGTGATTTACAGAATTAGAAAAACCAGCTCATTTACCAAAAAAAATAATAGAACCTTGTCATGGCGAAAAATGCCAAAATGATGAGGTACACAGTCACACGCACGGATGCACAGGTAAAACACCGAAGTGAGAAAGTTCGCCAAGTAAAAATCGTCTGAGATAACCGGTAGTTGAACCTGTCAAACCAAAGTGTTAGCCAGTCACGCCACCAAATCATCTTTATCAATGCTGAATTTAGGGTCCAAATCAGCTCAAATGTTTCTTTACATTGTAAAGTTCCCTAATTAGGTGTTAGTAAAAACCTTTCGTAAATTTTAAACTGTGAGATAGCTAAGTTTTACAAGTGGTTTTGTATAAATGCTTTACGGAAATTTCTACCGAGTGATCAAAAGGCATTAAATGTAGGGTTCTCTCCAAGGATTCAGAGATTCCGATAGACTTTTGGCTAATTTAAATTTCTCCGGAAATTCTGCCTTCCCGGGAAATCCAAAAACCCCATTTCTTTGAATTTAATCTTGGTTTCTTTGCGCCAAACTGGCTTCATTTTCTAACGCAAAACACGGAATATCTCTCTTCTCTAAAGCGCATTTTCAGACGAATCCACCCATGTCAATGAAATCAGACAGGGCATTCTCTATAGCAGGAATTTTGTTGGTTAGAAAGACAGAAAAATTCAGTTTGAAAATTTGAATTGACCATATTTGTTTTTTTAAATCGTGAAATAAAAATCCCAAGTAAAACATTTTTGGTAAAAAATTTGTCAATTGTTTTATGGTACACAAGGTATGTTTCTAAGAATTTCAGAGACTTTTTTTCTAGCATGCATTATAGTTTTCAATGAAAAGGAGCATTTGTTTTTATTTGAGCGAATTTTCGGTAGAACACAAGAGTGCTAATTAATATCTATGTTTTTTCACAGAAATATTATAATAGTTAACTCACTACGGAGATTACAGAACTCACTAACATAATTTAAAAATTAAGCAATATTATTACTCTTTTCTTCCACTTTCTCACTCTTTTCCAGGTTAATCCAGTACATTCTGAAAAGAATTGTCTCTCGGGAAGAAAAATATTTTTCCCGGAATCCCAGAACAAGCAAAAGGCCGGGAAATGATAAACACCCAAATGAAAAACCACCTTCCTTCTTCCGCCACATCCTTCCATTCCTTCATCCTTCACCTTGCGACTGAACACACGATCGGGGATGCAAAATTGTTCCCCGGGAGAATATGAACGAGTTCAACGTGCAGCGACAGCGCGCATGGGCGTCCGTGGATCCGGACCAGTTCGCGACAGAAGAGGGGGCGATGCCCGACGTCCTTGCGCTTAGCGAGAATGCAGAAGCAACAGGGTCGAGAGAGAAAGAAGAGAATCCGGACGTAATAGGGAACTGTGAAGGCAATACCACCTCTACGCGGGGCGTGAACGAATTATAAAGACTGCGAGCGTGGAGAAACATTCCGCGATTCCAGTACGAAAATAGGTGCGGTGCATGATGTGATGATTAAGCTATTTCAGGATAAACGATAAAGGTGATGAGGGTGCGGCCGATAAAAATAATTTTTCTCCGAGAATCGAATTAGAGTTGCTTATCTCGTTTCTCTCGTGAAAACAGTCGAGCGTTACAGATGCAGGTTTAGCCGCAGAGTAAGAAGTGATTTATATTGTATGCCTGAAAGAAGTGATCGTAGGATGAAAAAAATACCACACTTAACTCTTATGTTAATTGAATGTGTCAATTTTAAGTGAAAATAAATGTTTTTATTAGGTTATTTTCTCCGAAAACTATTTGGATTCCCCACCTGATGCGCCTAATCAATATTGTTTTCCACTATACGTCACTATAGGGGTTATATTAATCCACTTACAATGAACATGAATGAATGAACATGGATTTATTGTTCAGGGACAGTGCTCCAAAAGAACAAAGGCATGGAAAAATAAGGAACATAAACTCTCCTATCAATGAAACAATTCATTTTTTAGGCGAGGAAGGAAACAACGGAAGAAAAATTAAGAAGGTTAGCAACTAAAATAAACAATTTAAATCTTATGATTTACAAAAACGAACATAGGTAATTTAAAAATAAGAATAACCAATTACTGTCATTGATATAGCTTTGACGGTGATTGTAATCCGGAAATTGAATTTATTGAAAAAACTATCTAGCAGAATTTCGGTATGAATCGCTGCAGAAGTCTCATCAATTCACACATGTATTCAATTAAGCGAAATATAATTTTTTTAACACACTAGGAGCATAAATATAGTATCATATTTTATGGCCCCACCGCAAAGCTATTCAATCAGTTCTCTTCTAACTAAAGATAGAAATTAGTATTTGTCCAAAATTACCATGTAGTAGAAAATCGCTATAATGGTATGGTATTTAGGTTTAACGAGCATCGACGGCTAAGGTCATGTTGCACATACTGTCTGCCACGTGCAGACAGGGGCAACAGCACTCGGACGATTCGGAGGATCACCCCTCCAAACTTGAGCCGAGCCCAATGATGCTTAACTTCGGTGACTGATCGGGAACCGGTGTTTCCATCGTGGAAGGCCGTTGCCCAAAATCGCTATTAAATGCAGCGAAATACGCAATTGGTTAATTTAGGTACTTATCAATTAAGCGAAATATCTTTATAACGCACCTGGTGTCTGAATATGTTATCATATTTTGTATGGCATCATCGAAAAGCTATCCGTCCATTCCACTCCGGATTAAAAATAGAGCTCATCCTCTTTGCGCACGCACAAACACGAACGGAAAATCGAGAGGCTACACAAAAGCGGTGGGATAAAAATTGATTTACTGATTTGGATATAAAAGTTCGCCACGTGCGTCATAGCGACCTGATGGAAGGAGTATCAGACGATGGAGTCGTAAGGGGAGACGCATTGGCAAAAAGGGGAAGGAGGGTGAGGGCGAGAGGAGGAAGGATAAGGTGGGAAGGAGAGGAAGTGTAAACCGCTGTAACGAAAATAAACATCGATGAATAAAGCACAAGATATGAACTCTTGAAGTCTCATCAATTCAATCCAACACAAGTGCGTCATAACGATTCGCGCGTAATGCGCGTCTTATTAACCTTGTTTTCACAACTGACATCGCAACAGGTTATTTTCCGGGACCAAGCAAACCTTCTACTTTATAATAAGAACTATGACGATGCAATTTTCCACAGATACGAAAAATTTTTAATCGACCCGGGTTTCGATGCACTGCATCATCATCAGGTACATAAATTCTTATTCCTTTTAAAGACTTCCCTCGAAAATCAAAACAGGTGCTCCATTCAATGAATGAATACGCGTTCCGTTTCTGTTGCACTGCGCTTTATTTTCCTTTTCCACGTACTTTCATATAATTCCTTTTTCTCATTATAAGCCAAGAATTTAAAAAGAGAATGTTTTGCAGAAAAAGTATAAATCATAAATGAAAAAAAAATGCCGCAACGCATGACTGTGGCATAGGGCAATTGTTAATTATTTTTGTTAGTATTCAATCCGTCAGCCTTCATGAAGGTCGTAAAGCAATGACAAATGACATGATACATCGATGAATTTCCCAAATTAATGTACCTGAACATGTACCAAGACAGTCACGTGAACCCCATTGGATGTGTAAATGTTAAAAGTTGAACAAAAGTTATCACACACTGTGCAATTCACTGAAAGATTTTTTCACAAATATTTTGACAGTAAAATTCAAAATATTTTCACATTATGTCTAAGACCTTTACATCCATTACGCTTTGGTAGTATTTTGTAAGTGAAAAAGAAAGGGTGAATGCCTGAAGACAATGGCAGACTGCGTCAAAGAAACGTCGCGTCGGTGCAGTTCAACACCATTACACGAGAATTCTTCATAATATGTGTAAGCGCTTGAATTCTCCCAATGTGGGGTTAAAACGGCACAAATTGTCAACGATATTGTCGGTTAAGTTTTAAAACGTCAGTCGTAATGATTTCGTATTAAGCTTTTTTCTTTGAGATGGTAACAATGGGTAATTAGGAAAAAAAAAGAAACGCAAGAAACCCCAAAGAAACGAATGAGGTACGAGAAAGGTAATAACCGTCTGTCCTTCAACTTTTGAAGTCTGAAAACTGTCCCGTGTCTCCTTTTATCGCAAGACTGCTATACTTAGACTCGCTTCGACCACTCCCAGCTCCCGTGAGAACGTCAACCGTTTCCCGAAAAAGACCGGAGGATGAGGGCGTGCCGGAGTGAGTGACGACGGAAGAGAAGAGGAAACTGAGAGGAGCGACGGATTGAAGGTTTCGAAGAAAAACAAATGCAACTGAACTGTGACATAAAAAACACATCTATTAATAAACATCCCATTTGCACTTAGATGCCTCAGACAGGGAGAGAACGTGGAGGACACGGGGTATCTTCATTTTTGTCACTCAAAACTTCTATAAAAAGGAATTCCTCTGAGGGGCATGGGAGGGTAGAGAAAGGGAAAGGGTACGAGAGAGGCATCAGGTAGGGGTTTGGGTGAGGGAAAAGATAGGGTTCTCTATTGGGTCGCAGAGTGGGGGGCAGAATGGGAGAGATATATACAGTGTGGAGGAGCAAGGGTGGGGAGGAGTATAGGAAAAGGAGATGGGGGAAGCTCGTTTGTGGTGGGGAAGGAAGGAGACTCCCATTGAGCGATCCGTCTCGAGAATACCGCGGTGGGGGGGGGGGTGGAGGGGAAGCCGGCGTGACGTAATGGCGTCCAAGCCGTTCCCATGGCGACGCTTTCCCTCCCGCCATACTCGAGAGAGAGGAGAGAGAGACCGCACCGCCACCACAATGGAACCCTGGGAAGGGGTGACGGGGAGGGGGTGGAGGAGGGTCGAGAGAGGGAGATGTCCCTTGTCCCCATCCCACCACCACTCCGCATCCTCCAAAGATCGATACCTCTGACGTCAGGGGAGCGCCTGACGTCAGAGAGGGAAGATATTAAAGGTGGGGCGGGTGGAGCAGGTGGAAAGGGAGCAGCCGTGCGCGAAAAGGCAGCAGTGGCGGAACACGGGCACGGGAGGACGAGGAAAGAGTAAAAACGTGATATATCTGAATGAGGGGGAGAGAGGGAGGAGAAGATTCTAGGGGTGGGGATGCTAAGGGAGGGTGGGGCGTGTAAAGCGTGCCCACGTCAGCAAGTGAGTTCCCCATTCAAGTTCCTAAACTCGCTCCCACCACCACTCCACATATCAAACACCATCCAACATTTGATGTCGTCCTCTCCCCATCCTCTCTCTAATCTACCTCTCCCGAATCCTCCTCCTATTTATCCCCTTCTTCCCAATATACTCCTCTTCCTCTCTCCATCTCTTCCCTTCCGCCAGTCATCGCTTTTCCTCCCCCACCGTTTCCGCAGGTGAGAAAGGGTGTGTGGGGATGCTGTGCGGCGAGGATGAGGAGACAGCAGAGAAGGGATGGGACGAATGCGTGTGTGGAGGTTATTCGGGGACGTGGGCGGGTGTGCAGTTCGTCGGCCTTGAACTCCAGTGGAGGCAACCGGCGACCCGAATTCTAGGTCAGGCCTCTTTTGAAGGGACCGGGGGAATGAATGCGAGATGTTGAAATGAAGGAACGGTGGAAGAATAGGGATGCAAAGGAAAAATAAAAAAGCTTGGAATTTTGAAAAACCAGGGATGTCATACTCAAAAGCGATGCGTTGACGGATAGAGTTCAAAACATGCGTGTAGCACTTAAGATGAAAGCTTTTAAAAAAAATTTACCGTTATTGTGATTTAATTTCACCTTTGTGACAAAAATAGATAACGTTTGACAGTAAATTCATCAGTGTCTGTGGGTACAACATCGGGCAAAAATGTTTCCACAAAATGCAAAAGACTCGGACGGTAATTCGTGGAATTTCAACATAATGGTTAAATAAATGATTGAAATTTTTCACCAAGAGGCATAAATTAAAACCAAAGTTTCTGAATAAGATTTGAATTAAGAATGGAAATTTGCAATTCTTAATTTGATCATAATTTCTACAAAATGTACAGTTGAACATCTGTAACTACAAATTCTTTTAGTCAGTTTCAAATATTCGAAAGAAAATGAATTAACGACAGCGTTCTATGCAATTCAAATACACACTAAGTACATTTTTCGCATTCCATAGTGCTATCAGAATTCGGAGCATTTTCAAACCAGATGGATCATTGACTTATCGAAGCTCAACTTTTGATCGAGCTGAACTCTTTATATTCCTCTTGTACAAAATACTATTCAGGGATTTAATTTGTCGACAACTTCAGCTACAATGGGTATATCCATTTTAATCTTAAGATACTGGTACTTTGTTCTTTATTTATGGTAATACATGTGACTAATTTCTTATGCGTTTCCGTATCCAAAGTAACAATGAAAAAACCCAGATGGCCGAAAGAAAGACCGCTTTTACAAGTCAGGGATATAATTATAAGCAGTAATAATAAATATTAAAATTATTCGTTAGTTCCTTTAGGTCTGATCTTAAGAATGAAGGGACGTTCAACATTTTCACAACATAATTACTGAGATACTTCATGGGTCAAATAATATTTTTGCATTACATACATAATGTACGCTATTCTTTACACTGAGTCTCGATCGTTAATAAAAGTGCCTAAAATTTTATATATGCATTAACTTTCCCTCTATTTTCATACAAAATGCGTAAAATAATTTTTCACTGTATGTAAGTAGCTCAGGACAGAACGAAAGTAGTTCAGGGCAATAAACAATTAAACAATCCCTGGCAATGACAAACACCATTCAAAACAAAAGACAGAGAAACGTTAAAACTATTTTTTTAACGCCAAAATTTTCCATCCGTGGGGAAAAGTCTGATGGAAGAGTGGAGGAGAAGACGTTAATGCCCCGCCAACCGTTACTGTTGTGTTCGAAATGTGGAAAGGAAGAGAGAGAGTAATGACGTGAATGGGAGTGCGAGGGTAAATATTATACGGAGCGTGGTTGTTTTGGAGGCGACGGAGGGAAACGGCCTGGACGGGAAAGTCGAGAGTGTGACGTGCGAAGTGGGAGATTAAATGTACACCTCGCGTGACCACTTGAACGAGCCGATTTTCCGCATACTTTTCATCCAAATAACGATTACCAACGTGCACGAAATGAAAAAGTACTTTAAAACGATTTGCTCCCACTACGAATAATTAACCTCGTCTGGAAATTTGTATTTTTTTATGAAAATACCAAGGAATGATATTCAATCCACACACCGGCACATACGTATTCGTTTATCACGAGTAAAATCTGGAGCTCTAATGAGCCATCGAGTATTTTAGTTTGTAGCAAAGAAGCATTTCTGGCTGTATTGTATTTTTTTCGCAAGAGTTATGTGACTCTAGAATCTTTATTTTCCACTCAAAACAACAATTAGGGTTAAAATTTTCAGCTGCTATTATTTATTTAATTAAAACCTCATTTTTCCTAAGAGTAGCATTCTTGACTTATGCCATTATTTCTCTCAGTGGCTCAAATTAAGTCTCACATCTCATAGTGAAAAAGTGATGTGTAAAGGTGAATGGTCAATAATTACCATTAGTTGACGCTACACCATCAAAATTGCCCTAAAGCAGCTTGCTGCTATCACTAACAGTTTTCCTTATACAGTCAGGAATACAGAAGAGGATACAGAAAACGAATAGAAGTTTATTAGGTTTTTGACCTCACCACCATGGGAAAGCGCACAAATTTATGGGCATTGCTATGCTGACAGCTCTAGTAGAGAGACATTTTACTGAATTGAAATGGATAGAAGTTTTTCTTCGAATTATGTATTTTTAAATCATTATCTTCGTATCAATCAAAGACAAAAAGAAATTTTTCATAATTGGTGCCCTTTAACTTCTTGATCATTACACAAAATAGAATTTTGTTGTAATATATTGCAGATGATCTTTATTAGGGCGAGAACTGTCAACCACGGATTATAAATTAATATTTTACACCAATTTTTTCGACGCACTAACTTACCCATACAAGGTTAATTTTTTAATACTGGAAGGCTAAAGAAGGCTGAGGTATGAATATTTTCTTGCGAATTCGAGTCATAAACTAATAATTTAAGGAATGATACATTACCGAGAAGTCGTTACGATCACATCCATCTTCTTCGAAACCCCTTTACCATCACTGCCCTGTTACCATGCAGGGATATAACAAAATAACAATAGCAGAATAAGATTACTTTCACGATGGAGAGAAATGGGAAAAAATAAAAGAAAAAAGAGGCCTATCATGGAGTTTACATGCGTTGAATTTCATTTTGAGAGGGTAGAACCCGTAGAATATCCTTGGATATCGGGGGAGGAGGAGAACAGGGGGATTGGGGATAAGGGGAGAAAGCGTGAGACGAGCATAGGGGGAGCGGATTCAGGACTCGGGTTGCCATAAGAAAGAAGTAAAAGTTCAGGACATCGCTATAAAATAATTACATTATAATGGTAAAAATATGTGGCTTTAGATATTTACAATTTGCATATTCAAATACAAAATCGATAATGCAAACTTGTTTTTCTACGTAATACAATATTTTGAGTGAAACAATATACTTAAAGATATACATTATTAGCTTGCACCACCTGACATCCATGTAAATATTCCCCGTTCTTAAATCAATCGTAATTTTATGAACGCGAAATATTTTTTACTAGGAATTATTTTTCATTGGGTAATCATGGTACTGCAGACATGAAATGTGTTAAAAATTATACGGTTTCATCAGAATTGTCTTTATGGATTCAACTTTCAATATTTTCCAGTCATTAGAGAGAAAGAAAGAAAAAAGCATGGCCGAGAGGGTTGCAAGACATACAGTAGCTATAGTAGTGCAGTTTGCATGCAATAGTTCAGCATTGTGAAAACAGAAACGAGGGGATATATAATTTCTACTGTTAAAATTACGGACAAACGGACAAGAGTGGAATATCTCCGATAAGAAAGCGTTTATGATGAAGAGACCACTACCGTGATCAAAGAGGATTCTGCTTGAAACAAGAGAGCAGTGCATGAAAAACTTCGCACGGAGTACAGCACTCCATGGGTCAGAGACTTAAACCATCTTAAAAGCTAACCAGAAAAGAATAGAATAAAAAAGAAGGGAAGATTCAACGAGGAAGGCAAAGGAATACGTACATAGTAAAGAGGGATATGGGAAAGAAAAAATGACAGGATGTGATAAAGTCAGCAATGAACCGGTAAGAATTGAAGGCTGCAGTTAACCAGTCTTAGGACTGAAAAACTGTGATGATGATAATGATTGTTAGAATAGAATGTGATGAAAGTTCGGGCATGCTTAAAAATTTCAGCCAGAACGCTTTTTTATTTGCCGAAATTGAGGATAATCCCACTTTTTCATGACATACAGCAACCCTGGTCTGGGCAAAAGTCAATGGAAGAGAAAAAAATTAAAACCGGGGGGAGGAAGAAGGGGAAGTGGAGGCGGGTGAAGAAACGGAAAACAAATGAACGCACGGGGGTCGAACGAAGAAACGACAAAATAGGAGACGATGAGCGGGGGCGTAGGAACGAAAAATTACGAAGTGGCAGAACAGAATCCCAAATTATCCCAGTTTTATTCTTTCAAAAAAGCCAATTTCTCACTCCCTTTCGAATAAAAATAAAGATAAAAACCCAAGGTTTCTTTGGAGATAAAGACATGAGGAGCGTGGAAAAGTCTCCGCGAATCCATATTGATTATATTTTTCATAATGGAGAAAATAAGTTGAGAGACGAATCTTCGCGCGAGACTTCGTTAAAAAATAATAATGGTATTTTCACCTCACATTTTTTAAGGTTTCCAAATAAAGGGCACTCCATTCAGTTCGTATGAAGAGCGAACCTTTCTAGTCCAACAAGTCTTTTATGCAGATGCTGAATTTGAAAATCATTTTAAGCTTCAGTTCTGGCTCATTATTATCACACGATTTTGTTCGTTCTAATTTTAATACGTTTCAATAAAATAGAAAGCGATTTCCAGCGTTAAATTCAACATTGCCAGCTCGATTACGACCTCTTTTCCGCTCTTACATTTTATGTGCCCTTTAATTTTCATAATTTCTATCCAGGTTCAAAAGATCACCATAAATCCTTGCGATATTCATACGAAACTCCCGAAGTATTTCATAACAGTTTATCCTGAAACACTGACAACACACTCTACATACATGCACGTTCACGGTAAACGATGAGGTAGGTATTGTCAGTTGAGCTTACAATTAGATCATTAGAGTACGAAATAATGTATAATGTTTTCAATTCCATCAACTTTTCAATAGGAGTTTTCGCCTTAAAATAATTTTACACTTTTACTCCACGAAAGCAAACCACTACGCTCCTACAATACGATCAGGAGTGGACTTCGAAACGTAATCGCTGCAAAACAGCTTCATTCCATTGACTACCGCCGCAGGGTCCTATGATTTTTCAACGAAAAATAGTTCAGCTTACTTGCAAAAACCTACTTTTAAATGTCCTAATGAAACAAATTTAAATTAATTTCAATGCGTCATTTTCCATTTATGCTATCCCCTCAACCACCTAACCAAAATGTCAATACAAACGTAATTACCAGAGTTTTTAGACCAATACTTTCCCAAGCAAAGTTGAGATTGAATATAGGGTAATTTATCTTGATGCTGAAGCACGTATAGAGGAAGCAACAACTATCAATGTTACCAGAGTATTTATTATTTATTCATGAGTGATAGGATTGATACTTAACGCTAGGATTTTAAGGTACTTGAAAGACTTGGTCAATGAAGCGACAGGAGGAGATACAAGACTCGTTATTTAGTTTTAACTTACTTCACTTTACAATTTAATTTACTTTACTGTGCAGTACCATCAGATAAAAAATATCTCTCTTTCACATTTGAAGGTTCTTCACATTGTGTGTTAAACCTTGAGAGTCCCTGCGTACCTTCAAATCTACTAACTTAATCTAAGCCTCAATAAAAGCTTCCAAGACTAGATACAAAATTTAGTCTAAAAATTAGAATGTATTGTTAATGAATTGGCAGATTTACAACCAGATTTATCGTATACGTAGCATGTTTCACCACCTCCACTCCACTGCACTTCATATAGCACGTGATTACAATAAAATTTATCGCCTCCACGGAGAAGCTGTATGGATTCCAATCAAATTCTGATAGATATGTAGATGGTAACGACCTTACACTTGCAGTGTTAAACGGCTCGTCACAAGCAATCAAAGAATACTAAAACATTTGCTTGATTCAAATGAGAATGAAAGCGGTCTCATTTATTTTCGTTCGGAGGATAACTGCAATGAGAAAATAAAATTTTCTCTGGCGGCACTTATGTGAACATCTAAAAACATGCACTGACCTTGCAAAAAAAATTATAAGGATACTCGCGTCAACAGACTCATATGATTCCTCATAGCCATTATATGTATGTCTAAGAATGACTAACAATAATACATTTGTACGATTCAAGGCTTCCGTTTATCTTTTATGACTGAAGTGGAAATATTTCAGGTTTCGTAGGCAAATCTCAACATAATTTATGAAAGGAACTGAATTATATAATGTCTAAACCAAAAATAGCATTGTATAAAATAACATTTCATTATATGGGACCTAAAATATTCGATTTATTGCCAAAAATACAAAAAATAAGCTAATGTGGGGGAAAATGTTTGAAAATGGTTAAGGCTTCTGTCTCATAAACATTTGAGATTTTTTTTCATATTTTGTATTAATTAAAATTAAAACTTTATTAGTGCACTGCAAATAATATATAAATGGCTTAGATTACACCATTGATGGTGGTTCAATTCAGATCATGGATCTTGGAGCCCACCAAATTCTTCAGTTGTCAAATTGTTTTTATTTGAAGGTGATGTAAACAAGTTATTTCATAGTAATAGAAACGTGAATCCGTCAAACGACTTCTCATTAACGTTACAACCTGCAGTCACCAATGACCTCGACTGTCTACGCAACACGGAATAAAAATATGACGGGAAAAATGTAAATTTTGAGCTACGAGCCAACAATCTCCAAGGGTTCGTTCTCTCTTTCCTCATCGCCAAGAGCCACTGTACTCACAAACCCCACGCATCCACAGGGTAGTACGCTTACCCGAGCAAAAGAGCTGTCGCGGACGACTCTACCGAATCACGCAACAGCCACAGAGATAATATCATCGACGTGAGTGAGGGGAAGAGAAACTCCTGTGATACGGTCCGATTATTGAGCTCCCTATCCGTCGGGTCCAACGTGCGTACAACGATCATCCGGTGCCGAGAGTGGTGGGGAGACAGTGGATCGGGAAGCATCGATGAGGGTGGGTTGAGAGTCGAGGACAGCAAGAGGAGAGAGTGGCGATGACGTGCGACGGAAACATATGACGGTGGATAGACGCCGATCACCTAAAAGCAATTATGGGATTGGGGCGTGTTTGTGTGCGTGTATATATGTGTTTATATCAGGGCGGCTGAAGTTTCAAATGCCGCGACCCAATGTCCGGAAGATCGAACGCCGATGATCTTTTTTTAGATGAGTCGTGCGAAAGCGTTGGTAGTTTTTGCGTAAATACAAGGGGGTTATCTCTTAGTGTGGCCCGCCACCACCCACACCCCCACGCTTGCAATCTCTGTACGCCGATCGCACCTCCACGCATTAGCCGCTTTTTTGTTGGACACGGATATCCTTGTTGGTGTCCTTATGCAATCCCAAGCAAAGGGTGACGTATCGGATTCCAAAAACAAGTATTTCCTGGACGGAAATTAAAGAGAGACGATAATGGGAAGGATGATCAATGACATATGTTCTCAAAAGATTAATTATGATATACCAAGCTTTTGGGAGACTTCTACGAATTTATTCATTACGTTCTCCTTCCTTAATACGTAGCCTTAAGTTGGCAGCTAATATAGCATAAATATTACCAAATAATCACAGATCATCATCTCTTAATGATAAAAAAAATAAAACAATCAAGAACCAAAGGAAGGTAAATATGGAATTATTTACCATAAAAATCACGTTCCCGACAAAAACTGAATGTTACTATTTTATTATAAACAACATCAAATTATTAATATAAACCTCCAAAATTACCAACAACTTCTATGGAATTCTTTTCATCATATATGGTTAGAAAGCGGTCGATCCAATTCCAATCAATGTTTGTACAATGTAATAATAATAAAACGATAAAATACAACTTAGGAGGATCAATTTAGAAACCTAGAGACATTTCGTAATGCATCATGTTCATGATGAGTGAAAAAATAATAAAACTCAATCGGCGACAATTTACTAAAATGTAATGTACTAGTAATGAGTCTCACCCTACAATTTCTAAGTGATGCCATACTGCAAAAATAGCAGTCACAGTACCTATCCGAAACGAAACGTCATTGGTTTTAAGTAGGCATATGGCAAGAGCAACTTTGAAATACTCTCAATACTTAATTTTAAATCTTGATGAGTTTCTATGCGTTTGATTGATTCTATAGACGAAAATGTCGCCAATATTTGAATTGTCATTACAAAGTTGCTTTTACTGTATTAAAAAGTATAACAAATTCTCACACACAAAAGTGTATCAAATTTTCACAATGTCTATTTCCGTGAAATTTTCACAAAATCCTAGGTATTATTAAGGGATAAACAAAATGTTTAAGCTTTTTAAACATTAATTAGGTCAAATTTATTAAATTCATTATTTATTATTTCTAGACGTAACAAAATAATAGGCAGACATAGCAAAGGCATACATTTCCCATGGAAATAAAAGTCTTCCCCCAAACTATTTCTTGTGAATACCAAGAACTTTTTTCCCGTATTCCTATCTTTTGTTTGATATTATTAATTGAGATCACAAGACATTAAAATTATCCAACATATTTCTCGTACCGGGAATTTTAACATAGCAAATACTGATTATCGTTTAAAAAATGTAGGCAAAGCCCACGGCCAAGGCCTGCCTTCCTTAAATTTCCAGTGTTTCTGGGAAGATATCTAGGATCCTGGGGAGACATAACATCAAAGCAATTCATGTCCCTCCCGGCAAACTACGGAATCACCTAGTTTAGACAAAAGATCTGATTGGCCTCAAAGTACCCGGAATTTACCGCATACCTTGCGAGTGTGGCAAGGTCTATATTGGCGAAACAGGGAGAACAATAGAAACAAGATTGAAAGAACATCGACGCCAGTTCAGACTCGGCCAGAAGGAAAAATCTGCTGTGGCGGAACACAGCCTAGAAGAAAATCACTCCATCCATTGGGAGGAAACCACCATTCTGGGCAGAACCAGAGGATACTGGGATAGAATTACTAAAGAGGGCATCCGGCTCACGACCCACAGTCTCAACAGGGATCAGGGTTTTCGTCTCAGCTGTACCTGGAACCCTATCTTGAAAAAGGCGGGAAACCATAATATTGGCGGGAACGGATAGCCAATGAACGGAGACCACGGTGGGAGGAACAGAGTATAAAGACTGGAACACCAAGACCGTTCGCATCCACAGCCTTGAAAACGGCAGGCAAGTCTCCTACCGAAACGTCGGCAATCATGGAAAGCCTAACCCGGTGGGAAAACCGAGAACAACTTATCATATTTTCTAGTGTTTTTCTCAAATACTACATATGCACCTGCCAATTCTCAAAGTTGCAAAAAATGGACCAAAGGCAAAAATGAGGACGTATAAAATACGATGATAAAGAAGTGAAAGAGGAAGCTTTGGGGATCGGAGAGGATTCGGTGAGGCGTAGGGGATCTTCTCTTCCGCATATGGCCTGCTGTGTGGGAGGAAGAGACCAATAACTAATCTCACCAAATTAATCGACGCAAAAAGATCCCTTTTGAGCTTATATTTCGACCTCAGTAAAATGTTCCTTTTTTCTCGATAACAGAGCGTATTTAATTAGGCAATAATGACTGACTTCTTAGCGACTGATGGCGTCGGCAAATTGATTTATATTGTTTTCGCCCACACAGAGCATTCAACACACATACACAGATAGACTGACCTATTTCTCATGCTCAATATAAGCTACTCAGTGCGGTACTTCTGAGGACAATTTACCACCCTCACTGTAATCGGATTACGCTATTATGTTCCACCGCTGACTTATGATGTTTTATTTCCTTAAAACTGCTTTTATCACAGGTTTGTACATTTTATTAACATTCAACTTAGATAATTATATTTTATTCGGATATTTCCTCTACATAGCAACTGAGAATGCCTTGGAAGGGCACTATTATGGTTTTTAAAAAAATGTTTAGACCCCTATGGAGGAAATCTTTCGAATACACCATTTCAATCCTTACTATATTTGACAGGAGAGGAAATTCAGCTTAAAAATGAAAATAAGGCCGCCTAATAAATAGTTTATACGTGGTAACACAATGCCAGTTAAAAAAATACTGAAAATAATTTCCTTGGTGATTACGAGAATTAAATTACTATGAGAATAAATGTAAATAAGAGACGGAAAAATTAGGACATATTTGCAGAACGTTGATAAAATGTAGTTAAACTCCGATAAGTGAGTGAAACAAATTTCCCGTAAGGATATTATATGAAAAAATATAATCAATCAGAGTAACTGATAATATTACTAAATTAAATAACAAACAATCAGGATTAAAATATTTTTTTTTCAGTTGATAAGATAATGAAAATATTTTTCAATTTTCAATCCTTACATTAACTGCCAAAGAAGCAATATCAACGCCGTATCTAGCAAGCCAGAAACGCTTCTCATGTGTTCTTGTTCCTTGTATGTTTTTCTTGTTCCTTGTACTTTGTATGTCCAATCAGAGCATCCAGTCAGATAATACGAATGCCTCAAATACAACCAAAGATGACTTCATCTAATTTCATTTTAAAAAATTGTGGGCATACTTGACGATAAAAATTATGAAACACACGACAGAACGACATTTTTTTAATTAATAACGATAATGCTCCATCAGATTTCTTCTTTGCAAGTCAGATTAACTATTGCAATAGCAAATGATCAATAATTTTAATGTTAACATCAATTGCAGCTGTCAACCATCTGAAAAGACTGATTTTTCGCTCTTCACTCTACTCTCCTACCAATTCACCTTTATATTCATTTCGGGATTTCGGTATCCCGAATATTGAAATTTAAATACATTCTGAGCTTCTACACCGACAAATTATGGTGAGGGTGGGGTTACTTAAAAAAAGTCGCAAAATTGGATAGTACGAACGAATAAATTAAGCATCTTAAAAATACACCGCCCAGAGATTGAAAACATCGATCAGGTTAAAGACACTTTATGTGCCATATGTCGGCTTTCCTTTGGTCGCCTTAAAACACTCGTGATGCCGATTCATCACATCAAAAAAAGCTCTTTCTTTTTAAACTCTGTTTTATAAAAAAGAAAAACCTCTTGTATTAATTAATTAAAAAGTAAAAAGTTTCGTATTAATCAATTATTTAAACAGCATTTTATGAGCATCTCAAAAAACATGTTGACATAATATCTGTAAAAAAAAGACTAGTCCATCAGGTTAAAGAAACCACATTTTTAAGTTGAGTAAATCAATTTTAATGAAATAAAATTCATCTTCTGCTGCATTTTGTATTCTGGTCATTATTTCGGTCACAAAGGTACCACTTAAGTTACAAAAAAATCGTTTGTTACTAAGTCAGCAGAGGTTTGTAACTTAGACCATAGCTCGTGCAAATCCCGGAATTTAAATAATATCTTCCAGAAATATGTAACAAACATTCTTGCCAACACATCCAAATCGCAAATGAATACAGTTAAACTTAATTGAGTGACCATAGGTTACAGTTGGGCCACCGATTTGTATGCAAAAAAAACCGGCGACTTGAGTCAAATAAAATATATTGAAGTGCATCTACCGCGGAAAAATATCTAAACGTACATTAATTAACGTAGAAATGAACGCTATAACATATGTTTTATTACATTAAAATCCGTTGACTAAACTTCTACAACAACCTATAGCTTCTTAAATTCGGTGAGAAAGACTTTTTTACAGACAGTAAGTATTAAGTGAAACAGTGGACTCTCAAAAAATATATATATATATATATATATATATATATATATATATATATATATATATATATATATATATATATCCAGATGTAATGTCATCTCGGTCTTTATTCATCAAATAATTTATTATCTTTTTCAGGAGACGATTGGTCGCCAGTTAAATAATAGTTGTTATCTACTCATTTGCCAACAATTCAAACTTATTTTTGCTTTATCAGGGCTCTTAGTGTATTTGTTGGAAGTAATAGGCTTATTTCCTTTTGTGTACTTCCTCTTACATTCGATTATGATTATTTAAATCATTTAAGGTAGTTTGAGCGAGATGTCACTTCAATTACAATTTGATGAATTTGGACTCATCATAAAGAAAAAGAATCAACATTCCAATGATAACAAAAATATCAGCCACTTACCGTACTACTTCTCGAAAATATTGACTAAAAAAATACCAGCCTTTTTCATGGAAAATGGTAAGGGTATGCACTCCAGATCTAGACTTTATTTTAAAAATGAGGAATCTCTAACGCATAGAACTAGTCATAAATCTAACAGTATATAGCTTGTGTGTTTTAATCCATTACTCACCACGGCGTTTTTTTAACAGCATCGCAAAAAAATCTTAGGTTGTGAAAGTGTTTTCAGCGCGTGACATTAAAAAATTAGTCAAGTTAACACCATTTACATCCGTATTTCGTTTGTTACTATTGTAAGAACTTCGGAAATTAAAAACCAAGTGATTGCATCATTCACAGTACAATATTTACTTCATACTTCTTATAGTTTCTTAAATTAAAAAATAAATTTTAATATGTAACTATTATGACTAGAGAAAAGTCTATCAAACTACCTAAAATATAATTCGAACCTCAAATTTAACTACCGTCGCCTAGTGTAGAAGTTCCAGGGGAAACCGTGAAGGTGGCGGGGAAAAGAATGGAGTAACCAGCGACGGACTACATCAGCGACATCCTCACTCGACAGTCTTCGCTCCGACTGCATTGAAAATTCTCGTTCCGGATTCTATCCTTCGCAACGTCCACCGGAATATTACCAAAACCTGGGAAGTTCCACCATTTTTTCACTAAAAATACAACTACTTAGTAAGAAAATTGTTCAATTCATAGCAAAAAATGATTCTTCATCTACAAAGGAAAATATACTTTAAGCTTTTAGCTATATCACTGTGAAGCCACTACCGGGTAATAGATAAACGTCTGAAACGAGCTTTTTAGACCTGGCATTACACCCTCTTCACCAAGTCATTAATCTTCTTCTGAAAAAGATGAATTATTTAAATAATATGTGTTGGAAAAAGTGGACATTTTCAAAAATTAAGGGCAGGATTTCCGTGAGCGAAAAAGGAAAATTTTAAGGAAGCGAAAGGGTTAAACCGCTATGATAAGAGAGAGAATCTAAACAGTAAACCTCTCTATACTCATTTATTACAGGATCGGATAAAAGGCCCAGATAGTGGAATTCCGGGAACCCGAAATCCGAGAGCGGGGGCGTATCCGTGAAATGCAATTCATTGAAATTGGCACGGCGGCGCAAGGATTTCTGGCTCCCGCCCAATTCTTCAACTAGGTCGACCTGAATGAATCTTGGCATAGATTTCGGCGGCAAGGGCGAAAACCACACTCTCCCTTGCATCGTCCCTCCATCTCTCCCTGGCCCTTCTCTCTCTCTCGACCTCCACCGGTGCGAGTTTAAACCGATAAAAGCGATGTGGGTCAAAGTGGAATATTATATAATTGATTTAACTGTATCTTTTGTCGCTTAAAGTGTGAAATTTCTAATTGAACGTACGATCAGAAGAGTGACTGGTGTAAATCTGGTAAGAGTGACTGGTACTGGTTTTTATCATAAATCGTAAGTAATAAAAATGATGGTTAGTATTTGCCACACTTTAAATTATGCCTTTATCAAGGTAGGTACTTGATACTGGTAAAGAATTTATGAAACCTTTCACGGAAATAAAGGATAGTGTATGCAATACTAAGACATTGTTCTTATTAACTGTGACATATTTTCACAGAGTTTGGCCTGACTCAACGTCTTACATTTAAAAATAAAACTTGCTGATAAAAAATAATCCATTGTAAAACACAAACATTGACAGCATATGATAAGAACAAACTCCATCCGAATCCTGTCAAAATCTCCGTTAATAATGCACTAAATGTAATACACAAACCATCAAAGCTTCAAGAAAAAACCTTTTACCTTCTTGTGATCACACACCAGAGATATAATAAATGAAATTTAAGAAAAAGCAAAACTCTTTAATTTGATCAATCAGAGGTTCTCCTACGTCAAATAAGCTTATTATGAACCTGAAACAGGTCTAGAACGAAAATTTGGCGTTCTATTTGAAGCATGTAACTTTTTTAAATTTATTCAATTAATGTGAGTAGAAACTTTACTTTAAAGGCGTATTAGTAAAGAGTGATCGTGGAAAAAAAGTCAAACTTGGTAATTCTATCCATGAGTGCCAACGCGGTAAAAATACGAAATCATTTGTGCGGACGTCACATTGTCGCAATCGTCACGCTCAAAATCAAGGTATTCTTCAACACGGAGGGTTATTTAATTTCAGCCATGCATTAAAAATATCCTTCACCCATATGCTTAACTACTGAGCTCCTGCGATTATCAATACTACATATAACCATAAAATATAAATCAATTTTCTGTATAAAAAATCATGAAGGTTGACACTGAGTTTGCTGCGAGACAGAAAAAATAATTAGTAGGTGTATTATTTCGCTCGGGTGATTTAAACACCTACATCAAACAATACATCTAACTAGGGGTGTGGGCGATTGATAGAAACAGCCGGGAGGATTTTGTGAAAGGTCTCGCATCTATCGACGTTGCAGTTAATGGACCGATGCGTCGCTAAATCTATCAAGTCAGCTCCCCCCGTCATTGAAATATGCCACTCCAGCGGATGGATTCTCTTCCTCATACCGCTTTAACATGCGCCACTGACGAATAATCAATGACATTCACGACTCGTCCTGAAGCTTAACTCTAAACGATCATTTTTTTTTCGACGAATCAGGACTCAGAACTTTCCACTACCGAGGGTCTCTTTCGTGATCTTCTTCATACCCCTTTATCAAGGAATCCATTATCGCCGAAAACGTTAATGAGAAATCAAGTGAAAGCTTTTGCGGAGAGCTATACGGATAGCATGGAAATGGAGGGAAAGTGACGGCAATTTCGACTCACTTCGAAGAGCTAAAATGAAAGAGATGGGGAAGGGGGAAAGGAGAATGGATGTGTTGCTGAATCGAGAATACAATACGAGAGTTTCGGACGAGGTGGCATTCTCCGTTTTCCTGGCTGGAAGAAAGCAGGGAAAGAAAAAAGTTGGATTGTTATTTAACACTCCATTCATCGCGTACTGTTCTCACGCTTATTCGCATTTGACTAGCCCACGCGAAAATCGTATGCCCCTTCTTTTGTCCTCCTGCGGCGCTAAGTGGTTAATTCCGCATGCCACTAACACCCTGGTTTTGCCATTGAATCACCCACGACGATCGGCAGTTGGCACAGTTTTCCCCCCCACTGACGGAAAAGAAATTATCAGAGTAATCACACTAAAAAAACACTTGCTGAAAATTCAACTAACTTAGAGGTGCAGAAAAGCTTGTTGGCGCTCGCTTGTTATGATCATGACGACAGGGAGAGGAGAGCATACGAGATTCGGAGCGACATGCCAACTAGCGGGGAAAATTGTAATCACCCATTCGGGTATACAAAAATAGTTGCGTTCCGCAATGCTCATCTAAGGCTTGCAGAGACACGAGGTTAGATTCCATGAGTTCCCGAGACCTGGAGATTTTGTACCTCGCGTTAATGATTGGGGTGCAATGGAACGATTCGACCGACGAAACATGTGGATACACCGGTTGAAAATTGGAAAAATTTGTCGAAATATATGCTGGTGTGTTCATTGCACTTCGTGAAGGCTGGTAATATCTTACCAGGTACGTAGAGGTGGATATATTAAGTAAATTGATAAATGGCTTCAGGCTTTCCCAGTGAACAGCGTTGATGCAGTTTTCTCGGGATTCTAACCGGATAAGAGTTGGCTCCATGCCGACGTTTCGACAGTGGAGTCAGCTGTCGAAACGTCGGTATGGAGCCAACTCTTACCCGGTTAGAACACCGAGAAAATTTCATCTATTAAGAAACTCCTTTCAATATGGATTAGACCACGTTGAAAATGGCATGAAAGTGGCATAAAGGGGCCAAGGGTTCCTGCAGGAGTCCCCGCGAGAGTACTTCTGTATCTCTGGTTGCTCATATAAGCTTGATTCACCCTCACTCTAACTTCAAGACTATCCGAATGCCACTAAGTTTTTCTACGCCTACACTCTTGTCATTCATTCCGAATTTGCCTAATATTTTAATTTCTTTGGCGGACCAACATGAAATAATCACTCTTTGGAGTCCATTTAGTTAATATGTTTGATTTGAGCATTTTTTCCCATTACCTTATCTTTCACCTCTTTAATTCTTCATATAAATTTACCAACCTATCTACTTTCTTACTCATTCAACAACTTAATTATTTATAGAGCAGAACACGATCAATACCTTTTCTTCTTGAAGTTTTTTTGGCCAAATGGATTCCTTCTCCTTTTTAAAAGCATAGAAAAATAATTCATGACACAATTTCCAAATTTTACAAAACCAAAATTAGAAAACAAAAATCAACATCATCATGCATAGACCTAAAGATGAATCTAACGCACTGAAACCCGGGTCTTTTTCTATCTTCGCAGTTTTATGAAATATTTAAAATTAAAATAGTTACGGTTCGAGATAACTGAGACGAGGTTAGAAATATTTATTGAGCATGCAATTGCACTATTACCTTTTTTGTTAATACACGACCAGTGTTCTCCGACGGGGCCTTCAAACATTCGCCAAACGCGAATGAAATATTTTTGATTACGCCGAGGAATATATCTGGAAAAACTTTTCCGAGATCAGTGAACATTGATAGATGAGTGACAGTGCTACTGTCAGTCAAGAATTAACCATGAGAAGTAGGGATTTACGCATAAACCACACGTTGACATTCCATTTTACACTTTATAAAATACAGGCATAAATTTCTTTATCCTTTGAAACAGGTTTACCTGTATAATTAGGATAACAATAATTACTCTATTGCTTTGGGTTTTCCATGCGTCTACTACCAGATTTAACAATGTGTGCGTAGTTGAGAGTAATTGCAATGTGAGGACCTTCCCCCAAAAAATATTATGCATGGTATTAAGCTATTTTAAGCCCCTGTTTTATAGTGTCTGGTAAATACCAGAATTTGCTTTAAAAAGCATGAACTTTAATTTAATTCTTAAAATACTAGATATCTTCATAAACGAATAGAATTTCTCTTCTAATAAATATTATTAATATTTTTATACCAATAAATAAATTAATTTATTAGCTCTTATAAATTCGAGGAATAAATATGTTAATATTAACCGTTAGACGGTGTACCCTCAACGACTCCATCATACAATCTTGTGAGAGTTTGGATATTGCAACGAGCAGCAGACAGAATGCTTTGTGACGTGATTGTCATCAAAGGAAGACCATATCCACATTGGTTATCGTAGTAAGAAAACGTGACCTAGCCATAAAAAATCGAGCCTTTTGCGTATTTCAATCTAACTCAACAATGAACATTCTGGGAGCATGTAATTTGATTTGAAGGCTTTCCGCGAAAGACGGGAAGCTAGGGACAAGACAGAGGCGAGGAAGAACGGTTGAAAGACTGGAGTAGATGCCCCTTCTACGTGGTGGAACAACAGAACACAAAGGAGGAAGGTAGGGGGCGGGACGGGGTCCAGAGAGAGATCGTGTGAATGAACGTCGAGGAAAAAGAGACCGTGGTGGGGGTGGGGGGCTTTCACGAGCAGAGTGGAGAATGGATGTCGACTCTCATAGTTCGGTGGCGACGGAGGAATCTTCGACGCCCACACTCTCTCGCCCGCCCGCGCCATCTCCCCCGACTGACAACAGCTCTTTAAGTGGCGCGGGCAAGAGGACCCCCCCGAATCAATACGCGAACACTACAGCTGACGGAAGGTCACCTCAATGCTGTTTCCCCTCTCGGAAAAACGAAGGTGGACAGGTAAAGCGAAGGATGAGAACGAGAAGAGGCGTCCGTTCAATTAGTCCCTCTTCATCCCCCCCCCCAAACATCCCCCTCACCCCGGAATGCTTCACCTCTCTCCTCACACTGCTAATAACACGCGAGACAAGCATTTTTATAAGATGTACTAAACCTGATGTTTCGTTGCATAAAAGAAAAATTCATTTTTGTGCTTTTTTCAATCCTTGTTGTTTTATGTTGCCAGATTTAAGTTCTTTTCGTTGTTTCCAACTTTTTTTTAAGAAGACAAAATTACGTTGAGATTGAGAACACATGCGCCAGAGATACAAAACGGTGTAAACATGCAGATAATCTTCGTTGGCACATAAAAAATTATGTATTAATTATGTGTACAAATGTACCTTGTACTAAGCAAACCTTCTGGAGCAATAAACTTTACTCACACCCCTTTCCCATGATTTCACCGTGCCGGATACGCCATAAAAATTCCTGGGGAATTAGTGCGCAGTAAGAGCAGGAGCAGAAGGCGGAACCGGAGAGGAAGAAGTTGGTACAAAAGGTAGTTCCGAAGGTTCATTCATGGATTTCTGGGAACCATGGGAACGTCTTCAGATGGATTGGGGTAGAAAAAAAGTAAGTTTACAAGAGCTGGATTGGAAGGATAGGTACTTAAAACGTAAGTGCGGTAACGACGAGGCGAGGCAACGGCTCAGGCGAGGGAAAATGAATGAAAAAATTAGCGAGATTCTAAGGAGATATTTGTGGCATGGTTCCTTACTGAAAATGGAATGTGCTCGTTCAATTTGAAGATAGGCTGAGATGAGTTCGAAGGTTTCAGCCTTTACAATGTGGAAATTCATTTTTGAATCAGAGAGAGAGAGAAATAAACGTATCTTTCCACTGATTTTTAACTATAGAAGTTACAATGCACAACTAGTCTCGACGCAAGGGCGTCATCTTCTGGTGCAAAGTAGACGAAACTAGTTGTACATTGAAACTTACATAATTAAAAATCAGTGGAAAGATGTTTTTTTTCTCTCGCTTAAACAGAGATATATATGAAACGCTGATGTTAACTCACTAAGTGATCAATTGACAGTTGGTTAGAAGTTTCGTCGGTTATTTGGTTATTCTTTAACACATATTCGTCCTCGGTGAGGGTGGGCTAAAAGTCCTCCTCTGCTAATCCGAGGATCGCGGGTTCGATTCCCGTCTGGATGGATATTTCAACACCCAGGGCATGGGTGTTTGCCTTTTGTTGATTGTTGATATACCCGTTGCAATTGGCCATGTGAGCTAACAAAGGCTGCTAGGGTACACCACCGGGTCAATTCCTTCATCTTTGCCGACGTTTCGATGAACGAGTCGTCCATCAATCTCAGGACTGAATGTCGTGACTGTCGATATGACCAGTATACATATATACCTATGGCCGTGGGTCAGGTGCCTTCTCATTGGTCCGTAATTCCTCGCCTTTTCGACAGTCACGACATGTAGCCCTGAGGATTATGGACAACTCGTTCATCGAAACGCCGGTAGCGATGTAGGAATTACCCCAGTCCGAGTCTCCGAGCAGCTTTTGTTACCTGCATACGCCGGGAAAGTATCACATCCTTCTTCACCAAATGAGGTTTTCGGGATTATGGAAAATAAATAAATATTCCCAGCATTGGAAATTACAGCAATCCACTGAATAAGTTAACATGGATCAAATACTAAATTGCATAGCCACATATTACGCATCAAAATTAATCTGGGTAGATCACTGACGGCGAAGTTTGATCACGGTATCATGAAAATGTCTTCTTTTGCACAATAGCGTGAAGACGATCGAGGTGATACGGAAGCCAGAATATGGGCTGACAAGCGTGGTGAGACAGAAGCTAGTACCAATTACATGAGCACAGTCATTTGCGTGCAATGGGGGCAAGCTATGCTAGGTAAATTGCAATTATTTTTCACTTTTATCTAAAGATATCACTAATTCATGAGAGCACGTCAGAAATTTTTCAAGCAAATCTGCTCATGGAATAAAATTGCACTAATCACCTTTAAGTGAAACAGTTTTCGCAAAAAAACAAGCTTAACTTATAAGCAGTGGCGTGCATAGGAATTAAGCTAGGTAAGCTGCGCTTCCCCACGTCGCGATGGAAAATATACGTATCTTCTTAATTTAGGTTATTTTTCGCCAAGGACGGATGATCTGACATATTTATGTGGCAGTCAAAAATAACCAAATGCGGCAAAATACCGATTCATGCAAATCTTATTTGTGTGAATTTTAATCATACATGTTTTGTGTAGATTATTTCACAGTAAATAGTCTAATATCTTGAGGCCGTTATTAATTTAGACCCCCCTCCCCGCCCCTCCGAACATTGACTTTCATTAGTATAGATACCCATTTTCACCCATATGATTAACTTCTAAGTCCTTGCGATATTCAATAATTCGTAATATTTTCAAATGGAAAGCTACTTACAAACAATAAAAAAGTAATGAACACTGAATAACTTTCCTGTAAGCCTGAAAACAAATAAGTTTCAGAAAAGTGAAATAAACTGTTTTACGCATTTAAGCCTTGAATGCATTAAAGGAAATCGTTGTTTATATGCAAACTAAGGATAGCTGGGCACCGCCACGTGTTGAAATAAAATCATAATTAATCCGATTCCCAACGGTGCAACAGATTGCTTTACACTTCCCCTTTAACGAGATCCAAGGAATAGGTCATGTGCACCATCCATTGCGTAAAGATACAGGAAAACATAAGAAATAATTAGCACTCGTCGAGAACAGGGCAGAATTATTTCACGTTCCAAAACATCTGACCGAACAAATTTAAAGAATGTTTTACCAAAAGCAGCGACGGAAGAAACTCAAAACAAAGAGGAAACTTCACTGGGGATGTCCTTTTCATTTACGCAACCTGAAACTCAGTACTGAAACCAATAAATAATATCATGCGGAGATATGAACGAGACATCCTCTGTTTACATCCAGAAGCAAGAGCAAGATACGTTTTTCTGGTAGGTATCAGTAAATGGAGAACATTTTGTAAATAGCATTAAGTCACATGGCATGGCTACGATTTCTTGGTAGCATGAATAGAGTTAAAATAAACAATTATAGCTGATAGTTAACCCGGTCCGGCACGGCCTTTTCCGCGGCATGTTGCGCAAAATATGACAGAATAAGTACTTGTATGTGAAGAGGATGAAGAAGCATTCGGCACATAACATTTCACCCTGTCACGCAGCCCACGACAAGTGACTACGATCTATTAGGCTAACATGCACAGGGTTAGAAATAGTACCGCCCGATGCGGATAAAACCAATCAACCAGAGTATACACTAATAAGCTAGTCCTCCAAATTAGATTGGTTCGCATAACCATTGAGTGTGTAAAAATGTAACTAAAAACTTTTTTGCGACGATGTGTGAAGCAGAGATAACGATGAAAAGATCAGCAAGAGCATGAAGCGCCATTTTTTTAATCTAAGTGGTTTTACACAAGAAAATGTGTAAACACCGCTCAGTAAATCTCGACAGCTATTAAATTTGGACAAAGCATTAAACTCGTATACAAACGTAAAGAATATCTGACACTCTCTCTGGCGTTACTCGGTGGAACTCCTTCATAATAAATTAAAAAACAAGCACTTGGTTATGATTCCACACTTAAATTGAAACAACCTGATGATGGCATGATATGACGAAACCTAGGTCATGTGGTGCCAAATAAAGTGTGGAATCATAACTAAGTGCTTGTTTTTTCATTCATTGTAAAGGATATCGATGAAAAACTATGAAAATCGGGAAATTTAATCAGATGATTTCTTTTTTTGAGCAATGAAACCTTCATTTGCGATATTTCATCAAATTTGGCGTAACAAGTCTAGTACCTAACACTAAATTTGTATTAGTTATGCAAGCTCTTTTCCATTACGATTAAATGATATTACTTCGTGCATAAAAATGCCAAGGGAATAAACTATGGATAAAATACTAGACTATACAAAAAACGAGCGATAAGGAAATTGTGATCACTCGAACTATCTACAGATTCAAAGGGATGACAGTGACTAGCCATCATAGGCGTATCTAGAAGTGTCTGAAGTTGGGGGGTGATATTGGTCAGCATCTATTATAATAATATGAAATGTATTAAGTATTTCGTGTTTAGAATGAAATGTGCATATATAATCGAAGTTTTACGAAATATATCTCGTTTGCCACAAGACTACGAGTTAAAAGAACATTGAATTGTCAAAAAAATCGGCAAAATGCATTTTTTTTCACTTTTATCAATGGAAAGGTATCACTAATAAAGAGCACGTATGTACATTTTCACGCAAATCTGTACATGGACTAAAATCACTCCTTCCACCGTGTCGCCGTGATGGTCTAGAGATAACCTCCTTCATAGCGCCGCACACTCCCCCGTGAAAATTACAGACAATAGCTCAGATAGTGGGCGTTTTCCATTCGTTCTAATGCGCTGCTCACTTCGCCACACAACATTGCACTTGTTTCCCATTCGTTTCAGACCCTGCGCATGAGGCACCGCACATCAAAACAAATCGGAAGCAGAGTTGATATGAGCACTAAATAACAAAAGAACGTCAATAATCAGTGATTACGGTTTTTTGTTCATTTTCACCAAAGGCACAAACCTGGCTAACGGCAAGTTTTTAATTACTCTATAGTGAAAATATTACGTTTTTAAGTACATACCTACGTGTTTTGACCAAATCCGATAGCATAGTACACAAAAAATTCGTTCGCGAGTGTTGTGCGATACAGAATTCTACCCACTGAATTCTACCGCTCCAGTGGCTGGAGCGGTAATCTTGGGCCATTGAGAGCACATTTTAATATTTTTTTAAGTAAGTCGAAAAAAAAAATCTTGGACCACATTTCATTCAAGTTCATGTATTTATCCGTTGGAACTCACCATCCAGGCAGTAACCAATATGATACAAAAAATATATTTTAATTGTATTCCTTAATTTAAGCATGCAATGTCTATAGTTTTCGGTGCAGTATTCGAAATTTAGACTAAATTAAATACTGAAATATCTTTTTTTTTCGAGTATTATACTTGGCATCACACCTTAATATTTGTAAGCAACAATTATATTAATGAGAAATGTATTCTTCAACAGAAGAAGAAGAAATTTTAGAAGAAAATCTGTACATGTGTAATCGAATTATTACGGAACCGTGACTGTCATGTACCACAAGGGTATATAAAAATAAAATAAAAATACTTTGTATATTCCACACAATAAAATTTAATTCACCGACCCGGGTTTCGCCTTCCTTGTAGAGATGCAAAAAACAGCCTTTCTTGCCTTCGCCTTCCTTGTAAAAAACAGCAAGTAGCAAGACCTTTTATAAATGGAAAATTTGGAGGGGCGGTATAGGAGAGGGGGGGAGGGGAAGGTGTTAAGGGAATACTGGCCAGGAGAACCTAATTCCTATGGGCAAGGACAGGATTCGTTGGGAGGAGGGAAGGCTATGGACTACAACGGAGAGTGAAACAGGAATACAAATGCATTTAACAGATTAACATTGTGGTCATTTGATGCTTTCCTAATCTCCAAATGCTGAAGGAAATCCAGTTTCCCTCCTTTTTCCTCCGTTTGGAGTGTTTCAGGAGTGAAGTCACTCTCGTGGTCGTTCTCAATCAGATGTTTGGCGAAACATGATCTTATGTCCGCGGTCAACCAGCACCTCTTATGTTCATGCACGCGGGTGTTAATAGCCCAACCACTTTGTCCGATGTATTGCAATGAGCAATTGAGAGTGTTCCACTTTAGTCTATACACCCCGCTTCCGTCACACTTACCGAAGATATCTTTAGAATTAAAAAAGAATTTACCTTTAGTGTTAGGGTTATAAAATGACACATTAAATTTTTCTTTTGGGAGAGCGTTAGCAACTTTGTAAGAGAGGTTAACAACAAATTGAATTTTACACCATCGTTTACATGCTGTATCGTGAGGCCATTGAGATAAAGAAGAACAAAGAAAATTTCAATAGAGATGGTGGCCTCCAAATAAGCCACACTTGGATGCCCATACTCAATAAATATTTGTCACGTACCTCTCCCTCCACCCCTCATCCCTCTTCCCCCTCCAACTCACCTTTCTGAGATATATACATTCCTCACCGGCAACGGGGACATCAATTCCCTCTTGAAGAAGTGACCAGTAGAGGTCACGAAATGTCAGGCTAAACCTGATCATCACGCGGCACACCCGAAGAACATTTTTGATCATCGTTTACATGGTTTGTTATGGTTATTAAAACATAAGGGAGTAATTAAATGCATGGCCTGCTTCTTCCTGACACGGTGTAACATTTTATCAATTAGTTTTATATCGTAGCAATTTTTTTTAGCAATCTTTTTAATGGTGGATAACTCGGACTCAAATCTGGACTTAGACAATGGTATGGATAGAAGACGGTGAATCATAGAATTAAATGAGGATAGCTTATGAGAATGGTGATGGCAGGAGTTACGAGGAATAACTGAATCTGTAAACGTAGGTTTCCTAAATATTGAAAAGCTGTTTTTTACCCTGAAAATCTCTACGGAGTAGACGAAACCCGGGTCGGTGAATTAAATTTTATTGTGTGGAATATACAAAGTATTTTGATCTTATTTTTATATAAATATGCAGTTCCACAAAGTAACGCCTGAAACTGTGCAGTTAATAAGGCTACGTGTTGAAATAGCATTGAATTGCCGAAAAACCAAATCGGTATGGTGAATTTATTTTTCAACCATGAGATGAAATGAGACACATGAAAAGCTTCACGCAAATCTCTACATGTACAAAAATCGCTCCAACCACTTTGACAAACGTTTCACCAGTGGGCCTATCGTTCCACTAACCTGACATGTTCCAATCTGCGCTAAATTCAATGCCATGAATGGAAAGCTTCCTTGACTTCCTGTGACATTGATTTCTTAACATGTTTGACAGTCTTGCGAATCGTTTTCGAAGTCCTATTTTAATTCCTTATAATTTTTGACTAAAATATATGAAAAATTATAAATACCATAAAAAACACATCTCTGTCACTTAAATGAAATAACGATTTGGCGATGTCCAGAATTTTGACTTCACCTTCACAGCAACCTTCAAACCAGCGTTAAATAAAAGTTCTCTAAGGTGGTTGGAGAGATTATTGTTTATATAGAGATTGGCGTGAAACTTTGCATAGATGTTCACATTGGGAATATCTATAGATAAAAGTGGAAAAATTTCATCAAACCGATTTCGTTTTTTGAAATTGCATTGCTATGTTAATAAGTAGCCTCATGGCACATGATACTTCGTTAATTTCGCGATTACGCGTGAACAGGTTTTCTTCTAAAATAAAAATAATACATTTCTTAATTAAATAATTGTTGCTGAAAAATATCAAGGTGTCACGCCGAGTCAAATATTCGAAAATAACATAGTTTTATATAAGTTCGTCTCAATTACGATACCGCGCCGACAAATCAAGTCATAAATGTTTTAAATTAAGGAAAATTTTTAAAATATAATTTTTGCATCTTTTCCATTACTGCCTATATGATGAGTTCCCACGCATAAACAGATGCACTTATTGCTAGTCAAATGTGGTCCAAGAATTTTCTTTCGACTCAGTTAAAGAATTATAAAAATGCGCATTCAATGACCCAAGATTACCACTCCAGCCACCTTAACCTTCATAGCGCCTCACACTCACGCGCGTGAAAATTGCCGGGGATAGCTCAGACATAGTGACGGAGCAAAACTTTTACGTTGCCATGAGCCACACCTTCCATTCAAAAAGACGGAACGGAAAAAGAAGACTGCAAGAAGCATCTCCCCGACGTGCAAGCGAAACGCGCGAAAAACACTTGAAGTTCCCTCTCTCTTCTCTTCATCTCTCTCTCTCTCTCCCTGAATCGACTAATCCAGCTAGCAAGGTCACGGAGCCGCTAACCGGGGCCCCCACCGAGGCGCCTGACCTTGAAATTTCGAGAATCTCCCGCCGTTGATAAGAGCAGCAGCGTCGGGGCGGGCGGCCGGCGGCAGTGGCTCCCTTTCTCCGGCCTGCCGCAACAGTATTACTGCAGCAGAGGGCGGTGCGTCAGCGGAGGGGGAGGAGGGGGGTGGATGATTTTGGGGGGGGGGAGGAGGGGGTTGGATGATTTTGGGGGGGAGGAGGGGATAAATAAAATAAATTGGAATCTAAAGGAGAGAGAGGGGGTGGAAAGCAGGGGAAGGGTTTGGCCAAGGGTTTGACATTGAAATCAATGACAGAGATTTTGAATGGGAAAGGGTTGAGAGCAGGGGAGGAAGGTGGGTTGCTGAGTCCCCCAACCCACAACCGCTGATGCTCCATTCACAGAAAACTGGTTTCCCACGCTGGTTAACTCATTCAGTGGGTTCGTTTTTCGTATATCCCTTTACTCTTTCATCACCGAACATGGTTTCGACATTAAACGTCAGTATCCTACCTGTAAAGTTCCCTTTATAATGACATTTCACGTCAAAACCGTGATCGGCGATATAAGGGGGTAGATAATACAAATCAATTGACACGTCTACGTGATTTCCCCTAAGTTATGCGGGAAACCTGAGGTTTTATTCTGATAACTCATACCTAAGCTGGCAGGTGTTTGCCTAGCGAACCTAGGTAGGCGTAACCTAGGTTAACCCTCGTAACCTGGTTAACTACAACTATGTTTCCATCGTATGCACTGACTTCTATGTTGCGTGCGAAATGGGATATTGGTTAAAAGAATGGTGAAAAGGACTAGGAATTTATAAAATTGAACCGAAAAAATACAGGATACAATATACAGAGAAGTGGACGGTCGCTATGCTGAATGTATGGCCTTGAGATTATTTAGTGATTTTAAAATTATGCAATGGCAGACTATGAAACCTTACACAGAATGGATTAAGCTGAACTGAAGATAAGAGATCCTGTGAGGAAGTAAGTGACCCTAGTAAAGATAATAGGAGAGTAGTAATCAACCATCAAAAACCTAGCTGGAGGTATACCAATTTTTAAATCCTATACCCCACCTTAGTACTTATTAATTAGCGACTAGATATTAATATTCAATGGTACAGTGCCTTGAATGAAGCCATCAGAGGGGTCTACAGCTTCTCAGATACGGTGCACGGGGACACATGTGGACACGAGACAGTTAAAAATGGAAAAAGTTCTTCAGAAACATTGTGGTATTTCATTGCTAAATTTATTTGATCATGGAAAATTTTTACAAACCATTGAATTTTTATAATATGAATTCAATCTCTTCAATTAGTGTCTCTTATCCGTCAATGCCCCCATCCTCTCATTAGCTGTGAAATAAATATATTTCCCCCACTTTCCCGCCGTCATCTATTTCCTTCTCAACCTTAACCCTCCTCCACCTTCTGAACAAGGTATATATGTATGGGAATTGTTACGAATTGTAACGCACCTGATGTTGATGATGCCGATGCATTGAAACCAGGGTCGTGCATTTTTTATAAATCAATTTGGCTCGTTCAAGTTTTAAAAATTCTCATAAATAAACAAGTCAGTCAGCTAGTAAAAGTCACCGCCACGTTCAGGTGGTTGGTGCGTTTTTTATATAGATTTGCGTGAAACTTCGTATACGTTTTCGCATTAAAGAATGATATCTATTGATAAAGGTGAAAAAAATTGCGTCATACTGATTTCGTTTTAAGGCAATTCAATGCTATTTTAACACGTAGCCTAATGGTATGTGACATGTATTTCGTAATAATTCTATTGCATATGCACAATTTTCTCCTAAACGCAAAATAATACAGTTCTTGTTATTATGATTGTTATGACATGTATCAAGGTGTCACGCCGAGACTAATATTCTAAACAAATAAGCTTCAATATAACTTCGTATAAATTTTGAATACCGCGCCGAAAACTTTAGTCATAACATGCTTTAATTAAAGAAAAAAAAACTAAAAATATAATTCTCGTGTCATTTCTACTACTGCCTGTATGGTGAGTTCCATAGCATAAACAGATGCACTTATGTGAAACGTGGTCCAAGAATCTGTTTTCGACTTACTTGAAAAATTATTAAAATGTGCACTCAATGACACAAGATTACCGCTCCAGCCACCTTTACCACTATCCGACCCTTACAGAGCTTGAATGGGGAGAAATAAACGTCGAAATTCACTCGCGGAAAGCATCAGGACGACACGGGAGGAGCAAATGCTTTCGGCGGGAGCGTGGTACGCGTCTCATCGATCGTTCGAGACTTTCTACCCCCGCTTCCCGCCCCCGATGGACCCCGGGGCCCGCCCCACCCCGTGGAGTATGCAGTAAAAGGGCTGAGGGAGTGGGGCGGGGAGAGAGACGGCGGCGGCGGCGGCAGGGGCAGGCTCTCTTTCCTCAATGAAACACCCCTCTCCCCCCAACGCCTTCCACTTTCCCTCCCCTCAGTCTCTCGAACCTCGCCCAACATCTCTCCCACAGGAGAGAGAGAAAGCAAATGCCGAAACATCCCAGAAGCCTCTCCCATGGCGCCCGTTCATGGTCGTTTTTTTGATGGGCTCCAGGTGCAAGTGGAATTTTCTGGGTCCCCTTTTTGAAGTATTCACCGCTTGCTGAAGTAGTTCCAGCAAAATGCTTCTCTAGTGAATTTTTCTCTCACACTAATCATAGTTGAGACCATATTCGATATTGATTTTAAAATTTTAGCAGTCGTAAGACTCACAAAGTGAATACATTGATATCATTAAGAAAATAAAACCTATATTGAGTAGACGTTTTTGTCTAATTATTATATTTACTTCACGTCTCTTCAATGAACTTCTCACTTATCAACTCACACTGTTTCAACCCGAAGGTTGGTTTTGATAGGTGAAAGTAGAGCTCACCCCGTACTTAGCCATTGGCGTGTGAAATTCACACATTCAGGGTAGGGGGGGGCAGTTCTTTTCCCTGGGCCACCTGCGATTTTCCACGAAGATCTGATAAATAATCAGATAGTCGCACCTCTTTGATTTACGGAGGGGGTGTCCAGAGAGGCTTCACCCGGATTTGAACCCGGGTAGCCCAGCGCTCTACCCACTAGGCCACCATGTTTCTCTGGAGCACACGGCCGCAACATATCTCATGGAAAACGGCTTCTAATTTTAGAAAATATCTCGACAAACAGTGCGATGAAAAGGTGATACTTTGGAATTATTAGAAAAATGATATCTTTTTCTTTATAATGGGGGAAAATTCATTGAATTTTATGAGCAGTTGTACCTCGCTCAATCAACCTAAAACAAAGAAGAATCCAGCAAATTTAGCGACACAGGAACTAATATCATGTTTTATTTTGCCTAAAGCAAAAAATTCTTCCCCTAAAAAAATAATAAATTTTCAATTGAATCAAACCGAATCAAAAACTTAGTACACTTTTCACAACGGCATTAAATAACCGAACGTGGATTCAGGCGGTCAATCCCACCATTAAGGAGCAATCCAACTATGGTAATTAATTGTTAAACACCAGTTGGGAAACGTACAAAGTAATGACGACCAAAACGTTTTACCTCTACGCCCGAAAATATTTAATTTAAAAACACGAAAAAAATATATTTATTCTCTTGAAAGTGTCTTCTCAGTTCCTTACACCTGAACGGGCCGACGCGACGTCTTCCTCTCGAAGACGACCAACACTCGATGTGAAGCAGGTGAGCCTAACCTTCATGCACTGCGGGTCAAAACATTATCTATCACAAGTCTTGGAAAACTAAATAACACATTTCCAAAACACTGACAAATTGTTTCACCTGTATTCTCCGAAAACATAAAAAGGCTGCACAGTTCACTAACTTCACATTTTTATAACGTCATTCATTCGTTAAAGTAATCTACCGGATAAAGGCAGGTTTTAATGGGAGTAAGAGTAAATCCTCCAGATTTTTACACGTGCAGGTCCCTATCCACCTATTGTATTTCCTTCTTCATCTCAGTCAAATCCTACCCTTCATCCCGTCAGTAAAACCTATTCTCCTTCTTCCCCTTCCCATTTTGCCCAACATCCTTCCCTCTATCACGGCCTTGAGCAACCCATCTCCCCTCATTAACTCCTCCAGCCACCAACTCTGCCTACCCCTAATCTCATCCAAAAGTCTCCTCTCCTAACCTACCACACCAAGCGCTTCCTCGTTCGTCTCCATTTCCATCCACCGGCACCTTCTCCATCCTCCTCCACACCCACACCTCGAAAGCGTGCAGCCTATTCTCGTCCTCCATTCTCAGAGTCCACATTTCTCCCTCATACAACACCATTTTGTAATGTATGAGCATTTAAGTACCTCAAAAATACCTCGCAGATAAAATTCCACCGACGCATTTCATCATGCCAAGATTCGAGAGTTCACCGCTCCGGATCAGACCCTGAAACTCAAGATATGGCGCCAAAAAGGAATGTGGAAGATGTGGGTTATAGTAAAACAGATAAGAACGGGAACACATATTATAAGAGCGGAAAAATAAGATGAGAAGTGTGTCTTCTGAGAGAAAGTTCCCGTGAGAAACTTATCAACATGATTAGAGGGTAAAACTCAACATGAAATACTCTCACCCTCCATTTGAGGGATAGTTTGACCATTGTGTCGACAATTGGTGTCACTCGCAAAGTGAAATATTTACGCCCGGTTCTATGATCTCTGGTTAAATATTATTTGTGAGAAAATCGAATTTAATGCTTTCTATCATCGATCACGTTCATGTGAACTAACCGTCAGTCTCATGCAACATTCCAAACCCGAATGTAAAGTTAGGGAAAAGGTTGTGTCACCTTGCGGTTAACGTTAACCATATTATTTAAAATCGGTCTGAGCATTCGAGAATATTCCTCACTTTCCCCCAATCTCAATGTCAGAGAGCAATAAATAAGTCTCGCCACCCCTAAACCATTTTACCTTTAAAATAGCAAAAGTTGTACAAACCGTGGCCGATGAAGCTTTTAAATGTAAGTTAGTATGAAACTATTGCATACTGATATTTAATGTATTCATTCGTTTAACTGGGAAAAACTTTAATGTTAAAAAATTATATCCCACCGCTGTCTTTACTCCTTTGTGTCCCTCTCATGTGAACATTGCGCCCTACCAACAAGTAAACAGGACAGCTAAGCAACTATTTTGTATAAAAAAATAGGAATTACTACTGAAGTTTCAACCGCTTAATAATATCTTATGAGAGGCTCAGATACAATCGTATAACATGCTCTACAAACTAAATGAATGCCATCATTGCTCCGAGAAATGGACAACAAAAACCGATATAACAACAATTGGTTTCGTCAGCACTTATGTTTTACAAATAATTTTTAGTATACTGGGACTAGCCACGGTACTATCTTTGCGGAGTCACACGCAAGTGCGAGATTCCAGAAAGGATAAATCATTGGCCTCGACCGAGACTAGAACCCAGAATCCCTCATGCCGAGTTTAGCTTTAGCCAGTTAAGCTACCGAGGCATCCTTCTGCCGTGTGCATTTTTGAAGGACGCCTCGGTGGCTTCTGGTTATAGCACTGGACGCGATATCGAGGGATCCGGGTTCGAGTCCCGGTGAAGGCGAACGATTTTTCAAATTCACTTCAAAAATCCAGAGTGGAGAACACCTCGGTAGCTTAACCGGCTAAAGCACTCGGCGCTACATCGAGGGAGTCGGGTTCGAGTCATGGTAAAGACGAATGATCTTTCCTCTCTGGAGTTTCGCTTTAATGTTTCACCTTGAAATTAGCACCAGTTAAACAAGTTTAAAAAAATAAGATGAGGGTGAAATTATGACGAACTGACATTCAACATTGTCATTCATTAAACTGGGAAAAACTTAAGCAACGTGACGCCAGAGGTTATATTCCACATGCTTCCCTATCCTCGACTCTTTAGTGTCCCTCTTACTCTTCCTCCCTCTCGCACGCTCTCATCGATCGGCTGTTTCATTCACAAGTCTCGGGCATCACCCCCTCACTCACCCCCCCCCCCCCCCCCCCCACCTCCGACAGTCCCCTCCCGCGCCGCCGTGCCGCGGACGCCGGCTCCCGGGCACGGCGCGGCCGCCCCGACGACAGCGCGCCCCCCCAGCGGCGTCGGAGTGAACCGCCACGCCCAAAAGGTGACGGCGACGCTTCGTCCGCCATTTAGCCGGAACGTCTTTTTTCACCATCGACGCACGAAAATAACAGAACTGAACGCAGAAAAACAACAAAGATAGATGGATTAAGTCGCCATGTTTGGGCGTAACTACAGTTGCCAAGGCTGAGTACTGGAAAGAGTGATCGTGTTATCGTCACTGTGCGTACATTCATGTGTGTAAAAATCTAGGACGAAGTAAATTACCGAAAACAAGTTAGGAGCTTGCAGAATGAGCACTCAATTCATGGATATGTTCCTCAGCATATGAGTCTAACAATGTGCCGGCGGCCTACAGCAATGGCTCGAATGTTCCTGAAGACAGTGCTGAATCCAGTTATTTTCGAATTCAAACGGTCAGAAACCCTCCCCACTTCAATCTTCGCTCAGCGGCGGAGGTAATCGTGGCATCGAACTGAAATCACTAGGACTAAAGGATAAAGGCTAGAAAACCAACTGCCTCCATGAATTTGGGTGCATTGCGGGAGTCATTATTGCGCGGGAATGTTTCTTCTGGGTAATACAGCAGGTACTGCCATCCATATATTTGAATTCAAGTCACTTATTGATCTATAATGCCATAGTAAATAATGCCATAAGGTATTATAATTTTCCTCCTGAAAAAAATGAAACTGCTTAATAATGCCTAAGACTCCTCAAATTGGGATGGATACAATACCCTACGAGATAAAATATAAAACATACAACAGTTTCAAAGCACTTCATGCCACAAATACTTCCTCTTCGTCCTCATTTGCCTGCAAAAAGGGAATGGGGACGGGAAAGGAAGAAGATTCAAATTCCTCACATACACAATAGTGAATTTTCAAAATCCCACATGCCTATAAAAAATACAGACATTTTTAAAATTAATCTCTTAGAATCTCTTATTATAATGCTTAAAAAGGAAGATTTCAATTTTTCCTGTTCAACAAAGATTATGGAAAAAATATCATTTGCGAGGGAATCGATTCCATTTACCGGCTCTAGAGTAAAATTTTGATGAAAACTTGCAGGTAGGCAGTCTATGGAAAGCAATTTATGAATCAATTACCTTTTCAATAATATAGCCCTTAGCTTGGACAAAATGGGCAATTAACCTTTAACCCATTTCGCCCCAACGTTGCGAAAACGCAACATTTTGTTTGCAAATTTTTTTACATCGGTTCTTATATTTTATGGTAAATTATTTTCATTTTTTCACTTATATAGATGTTAACACTTCTAATTATATTTTTTTGCATAATTTTTCACTATTAGTAATTTTTTTTACTCCTGGGCAACTTGTTCTTTCCTGTGCGTTTTCCGATGAGAGTTTTCATTAATTTTTTTCTTCCAACATTTTAGAGATATTTAATCGTTGAGGTGATTAAATAAGACAACAATGTATCATCGAGGTTCAGTCACGAGATGAAGTCATTGTGTTTTATCTAAACCTATATTTTCTTACTTGCGCGTTAATGTTGCGAAAACGCAATGTTGGGCCTTAGGGTGTACAAATGTATTCGTTTCCCATAACAGTGAATTTGGGGACATAGCTACATAGGAATCTTCAATAGCTTTGTGGAGTGAGGATTTCAAATGAGAACGTATTTTTTGTTACATTGATGTCAAGTATAGCAGCAAGTATTCATTCTCAGATATTGGTCATATACATTTAGTACTACATCTGTGGTGGGAGACACGTTTTACATTTCGCTTTTGTAGGAACTTATTTACAATTTATCCTCTTATTCTGAATGCCCATGCAAAAGAAGCAACTGACATTTTATCGGTGCTCGAGGAACTAAGCTCAGATGATTGGAAAAAGGAAGTTTTCCTGATGCTGTGATCATCCCACCAGCATTAGATCCCCTCACTGATGAAGAAGACATGGATCTAGATGACAGAGCCGGAGAGCTTCAGAGTGATGTTGCGGGGACAATTGAACTGCACCACAGCATTGACTTAGTTCATGAAGACCCTCAGACATTAACAGAGAACGATTCGGAAGCTCCCGTCTTGGAGAAAAAGCCTCCAAAGTGGGTGAGACGTATGCCTAAGTATGGATCATTCACTTTGTGCAACGAAGTAGAATCTCGAAAGAAGTTAAAATGTTCATTAGGCAGTTTGACCCCAATTGAATTCTTTCAGTTGTTTATTTTATGATAAGGTGATGGATATGATAATATCCTATTCATTTAAATATTCTAAGGATAATACAACTATGATTTTTAAATTATCCGCAACGATCTCAGAAAGTTTTTTAACATTCTCCTTTTGACAGCGTATCATACTTTATATCAGTCCCGATTTTATTGAAGCAGAGACCCAGATAGTGTCAAAATTGTCAGAGAAGCTTTATCCTGTAATAGATTTCAAGAAGTACATTCGTTTTTCTGACAGTGATACCCTTGATTTGAATGATAAGTTTGCAAAGGTTCAGCCACTATTTAAAAAAATCAATTAAAATTTCATCCCATTCGGAATCTTTTCACGTAACTTCTCAATTGATGAGCAGATGGTATCTTATTTTGGACGTCATTCATGTAAAATGTTTATTCGTGGGAAATCTATTAGATTTGGGTTTAAGCTGTGTTGCTTGGCAACTTCGTTTGGTTTTCTCTACTAATTTCATCCATACTCTGGCGCAACTTCTAAACCTAATGATGGCCTTATTCTTGGAGAAATAGTGGTAACAAATTTGCTAAGTAAACGATGGTTTCAGACCTCACTTGGTGGAATTCCTTAATATCAGGGATAGAAGGATCCTTCTATCCTTCCATCCTTCTATCCCTGAAATTTGCTAAGCGTTGTTAAAAATCCAAAGGATCACAAAATCTATTTTGACAATTTCTTTACTAGCCATGCACTGCTGTCAATCCTTTCACACATGGGTTTATTTTGCCACTGGGACTGTACGGGAGACCCGGATTCCCAATTGTCCCTTGAAAGCAACCAAAGATGTGAGATTTGACAAAAAAGGTTCGTATGACCGTAGAGTAACACTCAGCGCTTGACAAATCCAATAAGATATTCTTGATATGATGGCATGACAATGCCATAGTCCAAGTTGCAACTAATGTGGGAACGCTAAATCCTTGAGTAAAAACAAAATGGTATAATCGAAAAAAGAAAAAAAATGGATTCAATACCCCAACCAAATGTAATTAGTGACTACAACAAAAGGATGGGAGGTGTAGACCTTCATGATAATGTACTATATCGAATTATAGAACTAAAATCAAAGGAAAAAAGTGGTGGTGGCCACTTTTTACAAACACACGTGATAGCGCAGTGGTTCATTCATGGAAAATTTACAAAATATCTACTGAATCTGACATTTCCCTGGTGAGTAATAAATCAATTTTGGTACTTTCATTGTTGCAAAGTGAGAGAGGAAAACCTGCAATAACTGATAACGGAGATACGGAATTAGAAATAGAAAACTTCGAACAGCTGTTTTGGAAGACCATCACAGGGAAATCTACCAATATCTGTAAGATTGGACAATATAGGACACATAATAGTGCGTACTGATGAACGTAAAAAGAAGAGGTGTAGAACATTCGCAAACAGTATATCAGAGCAAAAACTGTAAAGTGCCAGTACACACAAATTGATTTGCAGATTTTCATAAAAATCAGTGATATAAAGTGTAACAACATATTTTCCCACAGATAAATAAATAGGAAAAACATTAAGTAACTGTATTTCAAAATTCGGTTATGTTAAATAAATATGTAGATTATTAAAGTGGTAAAAAAACTGAAAAAAAAAAATGAAAAATTTGAAAAGCCTGCTGCACTCTTTTTCTGCTACCCCTAATTCCCAACGTTGCGAAAACGCAACATTTTATATTGTTTTAATAGAAAATGTTAAAAAATTAAAAACAGAATTTTAACCATAATTGGGACTCATGCGATAGAATTCACTAAATATTTCAACGGAAAAGTAATTTTTTAGGGCTTGGGACTTAATGGGTTAAAGGACTAGTGTACATTTAAATGTACACTGGAATGAGGGGTCCACCCACTGTGCATATGGAAAAATGTACCTACGCTAGATTCTGTATTTAACCAATAGATATTACATGCCCTAAATTAAATCCAGCCAGCATCAGGTACAGCAGGTACTTTTTCTGCACCATAAAGATTAAATATGCATTTTCACTCTAATGGTGTAGCACAGGTAGATAGTCTCCACAGATACAAGGTAACTTAGCTAAACGTTTTTGGATTCTACAGTGAGCAAGGATTTTATTTAAATTTACTGTGGGATAATATTGTTTTCAGTGTCAGAAAAAGAGCATAGTGTCAGGGCAGATTTGCATCAATAAGATTAAATCAACTGACCCAAAAAAAGAAAATTTCAAAATAAGGTAATAGTAAAGGCTGTGAAGGCAGCTTGACGTCTCCACTTGAATAAGAAATAGAGCACTGGCTCTGCACATGAAAAATACATGGTTATTTAAATACATCTACAACTGATCGACTTAAAATACATAAGTTTGGAGAAAGTGATGGAAATTAAGAGCAAATTAATAAAATTACCTTTAAAGACAACATTAGACTGCAAGCTTGCACAACAATCTGCCATTAAGGAAACACCACTTTCCACTTTGATCACCAAAACTAGACATCATTGGGCATGGCCTGATTTTGAATGGATGATCTTCCATTTGTACTGAATGCCGTAATTCATCTGCAAGAGGTAGGCAGTAATAACAAAATAATCTTGGCCATCAAAGCACGCTAAGCTGCAATATCACCAATACACCCACGCTATTAATTAAGGCTGACATACTCTTCACCAGGCCACTTATTTTCCATGGAGACAAACTGAATACATGGTAGGTACCTTAAAGTGTGTGTAAGGCTAAAGATGCCCTAACCTGAAAATCATTCCCCACAGCAACTCCTTAGTGTGTGACTTGAGACATGACATGATGAAAGACAGCCTATATCAGCGGTCAACAACCAATATCTGTAAGCGTGCCAATGTTTACAGAAAATTTAATTACAAACTAGAGGCATGCCTCCCTGAAGTAAGACCATGAAATATCATGAAGTTAAATTCAATGGCTGTTATCTCAGCATGCCACCAACAAACCTGTGGCACGAATGCCATCGCCTTTGTTGCAGATGGCTATCCTACATATCCTGTGTGCGTCATCTTTCTAGCTACATATAACGATTAACTTCCCTGGTTTTTTTCCAGTTCAACACTCATGGTGTCTAAGAAAAAAATGCTTAACCTTCTTATAAGCATCTCATTAATGTCTGCCAGTCAAACAAAAAGCTACCTTAATTCCCTTTCTGTTATTAAGTTAATGCCATACCTTAAGCCAGCATTTTAAAACAGCTTCACCATCACAATTCCTAAACCGTAGGTGTTTTTGGATATTCCACAAGGTAACGCTCCACCATGTAAACACCTTAAATGTGAATGTCTGAAGTCACAACAATAAGCTTGTTCTTACCTCAAAAGCTATAAGTACATACATTGCAATTGCATGAGTAGCATGCACATCCTCAAGTGTACACATGCTTGAATAAAAATAGAAATTGTGAATTGCTCATTAGAATATTGGAAGGATAAAAAGGGGAGAAATTCCAAGAATGTGAATAGAGTTGTGAAAAAGAGCATAGAATGCATTAAACAACAAACTTGGAGCAAAAAACAGAAGGTAAGAAAAACATGGTGGAGGAAACTGATTGAGTAACTGAAAAATTCCAGTTCTGGCTTTAAACTAAATCAGAGGCTAAATTGAAGGTGACTAACAATGTTATCTAATGATACCAACATATAGTTGATTTAAATGAAAATATGACACAATAATCCAATACATAAATGGTTGTTCAGGGGGGAACAAAGACAGATCAAGAAATCCTTGAAATTCTAAAATTAATTCCGAAATGACAGCCAAAATACTCTCGAAAGAATAAAGTCATATAGTGAAAAGAAATAGCAATTGTAGACTCTCAAAGAAGAAAAATAAGTCCCTATGTTAAAGTCACATTTGAACCTTTTCAGCCATTCATTAGCTGATTTAGTATTTCCATATAACACAGAATATAAACCACTGGAAAAATTCCACAAATTCAAATTTTTATGAATTTACTACTGTTTTTTACCCCAAAATAATTAATGTTATTCTGATTTGATATCCTTGCATTACAAACAAACATTTAAAGAACAAGAACTTACGCATTTTGTAGTTAAGAGTGAATGGCTCCCTTAGATTTCATGCCACATCATGAAATTACATATATCAAAGGTGTTAACCGATATCTCTGAATCCAAACAAGCACAATTCTACCATGAGACAGAGTGCTCTTTACTTGAGATTTCTATCATCATTCATGGCCATTGATGCCCAAATTGGGATTCGGACACACCAACATATATGCCCTCCATTTCTCATGGTCTCTTGCCACTTACTTTTTTCATCACCTATGTGAGCAAGATCTGATTTATTAAACTTTGATATATAAGTTCATTACCACAGCAAAGTGGTCCAAATGAAAGGATGATAAGAAATAGAGAAGGTGGAAGAAATACTTGTTCTAGTGTCGAGGATTTCCTTGCCAATGAAAATAAACATGTATTTATTCAAGGATTCTGTACTTTTTTCAGTTCTGTGAAGATCATTAAAAGTTATTATAACACAATTTGATCAGTGTTTATCACTTTAAACGATAAAAAACAAGCACAATTCTTTATCCTGGTGGTCTTCTCCCATCCATTTTTTCAAATCCTACATGTTTCAGGATGAATCCCTCTTCTCTTCTAAGAATATGCTATATATATATATATATATATATATATATAATAATTGGAAGCTTTCACGAGCGTGAACACAAAAATATATAAAAACTTCATCACTAGGGTGACTAAAAGGAATAAACACTTAAAAAAAGGAACTCACACGGGTTTTGAATATTTTGGTGGATCGCCGCCACCTTCTTCAGCGAGAGGTAAAGGAAGAATGAAGAGGATATGTTGGAGGGAAGAGAGCAGTGAGGAGAGGGAAGGTGAAAAGTAAAGGAGGGGTGGAATGGAGGTAAGGGAAATGGAAAAGATGAAATGGGGAAGTTGCCATGGCCAAGTTAAGAATCAGAAAGATACAAAGTTGAAGGTTGGGAGAGGAGAAGATGTTACTAAATTATAGGTACAATGTTGAAGGTTGGGGGAGGGGAGGATGCCTACAAATTAATGGGACCGGTTGAGGCCAGGTGGCTGAAGAGCATTGAAATAAAATATACAGGCTTGCTCTAAAGTTCTCAAAGTAATTGGAGTGGCTGTGGGGGGTAGAGAGGCCAGAACAGCTACATTGTAGCAATTATCAAATTTAGTAGTATGGGAGGCGGCATGAGTAGGGACAGAGTGAGAGAAGTTTTGGGAGGATGGATTTCATGAGGCACAGTGATTATTTATCCTGATATTAAGAGGTGTACTACAAAGTCCAATATAAAAGGCAGGGCATAGCTTACAAAGAAGTATATAGACACTGTTAGAGGTGGTACAGGAGGGTGAGGAAACGGAAGGAAGATGAGAATTTAGGAATTTAATCGGGAGTCGGTTCGTGGTAAATAATAAGCATGTTTTGCATCTAGGCTGGTTGCAAGGGGTGGTTGGAGTTTTGGAGTGAATAACTGATTTGTAGAGAGGTTTGGTGGCCTTAAATAAGTTTGATAGGTTGGGGGGACGCTTATAAGTAACGGATGGACATTTAGTGAGTAAATTAGTAGTTGTATGGTTATTCGAAAGGATGGGAAATAATTCTTTAAGGAGATGCTTTAGGGACTGTATGCCTGGGAAGAATGTGGTGCAAATGGAAAGATTTTTAGGGTTTGAATCTGATGTTGGTTTAGGTTGGTAAGACTTTCTGAGTATTTTTTTATTCAAAAGGGTTTCAGGATATCCCATTAATTCCCAGCCCATTGACGTAATCGCTTAATTGATCGCGTAATAGTACATTGATAGTGTATAAATGAATATTTATATATATATATATATATATATATATATATATATATATATATATATATATATATATATATATTTTTTTTTTTTTTTTTTTTTTTGAGAGAGCAGGGAGGAGTCAATGGAGAGGGAGGGCAAGGGAGTTTCATGGGAGAGCACAAAGGAGTACCAGCTCATTGGGCAGCAAGGGTGTGCCAGACTAAACTGGCTAAAAGATAAACCCTCCAAATCCAGCCCAATTCCAGAGCAGCGACCACCCGTTGTCCAGACTAGTTCCAGATAGATGGTGTCCAGACCGGTTACAGATCATAATAGTCTGGAACAGTGTTTCAATTTCTTCCCAGTTCCAGACCACCCACAAGACCTCTAGCTCCAGACCAGTTCCTGAATAGTTACAGACCAAATATTTTTACCTGGGATGTCTTTGGACACTTGGGGTCACCAAGGATCAATGTTCACAATTTTCCTATTGGAAGGGGTTTATGCAATCGTTTGAGCAGAAAGAACCATGTAAGGTGGCCTAAACGTTTGATTAACTTATCGTAATGGAATCTGGTACCCAAGAAAACTTTTTTTGGAAGGTCACAATGCCACAGTCCTGCAACATTGATTCTCCGAAACTTCGCACGTTGCTGGAATGTCGCAGCGACGTAACCACCACTCCTGCAACGTTGCAGGACTGTCAACTGTTACTGGGGTGGGGATATTAAGTTATCATAAAACTTTAAAAGTAGGTACTGTTTTGGAATTCTAAGAAACTATGTAAAAGCTAAAGAATTTAGTTTAATTATAATGCATAATGTAATACAGCTGTATTAAGAATGACACAAAGCTCTATGGATTGAATTATACGGCAGTATCACAGATTGAATACAAAGATTTAAGGTTATGAATACAAGCAATGCTATTATAATAGCATATGTAATTACATCTTCAATATAGCTATTATACAGCTTAAATGCATTCATAATTTACATTTAATACATTTTGTAAGCTACAGATTCAATAAAAAGTTTCTTTACATTATGTATAGCCTATATCACAGTGGCATCACATAAGCATTATATCGATGTAAGACAGCTGTAATATGTACGTCCTAGAGAACTTTTGAAGCAAAAATACATGAAAACTATAGCTGTATTACAATTATACAATATTTCCACACATCATGTACTATTGCGGTTATTCAGCAGTATTTGATTTCTATTACTTTGTGTGTGCTGTCTAAGGGTACTCCTAGCCAAACCACCAGCCCTATTCCTTGGGCCCTGGAGGGCAAGCCCATGAAACCCAAAATTGACAACCTACAAAACCCAACGTAGGCAACTCGACAAAACCCAACAGTGACAAGCCCACATGCTTCTATGATTGGCATGCAGACATACATTTCCTATTTTAAAAATACTGATGCATCATTTGATATATAAGATTCATGGTAAGTAACTTTAAATTTTAAGTTTTGTACTTAAGTACCTAGGTACTCAAATCCATGATCTATCCAGGGTATGCATGTTCTCTTACAATTAGACTATTTCAGAATAGGGAGGATGTTGGCAAAGCTTTTGAGACCTACATATTCCATGTTAGAGATGAAATATTACTATAACATTTAAATTCACATGAGTACGTCCTTTATTGGTAGAATATTTTGTACTCGTAAACATGAAATTCAATTGAATTCCTAAGGAAAAATCTACATTTTCGTCATTAACTTAAAAATATCCCCATTCTCACATCTCTTAAGGGATACCATTCACCTCCATATTATCTAACCCTTAATTAAGTACCTGTATCATGGAAGACAATCCTCTATGCTCGAGTTATCTTCTTTTTCAAGTACCAATTCATTCGAAAAATGGATTTCTCTTCCGATCGAAATACGTATAGGTACGATTATTAGAAACTAGAAAAAGAAATATGTTCAAATTACATCTCAACTCAAACAGAATCTGGTAGCAGTACTAAATATTTAGTTAATTTAGTCTGCCGAAGGGGAAATGGGTTACTCATTTACTATTTAAGAAAGTGACTTCCTACATTCTTCAATAATTTGTGATGATTATATTCGTATTTCATTACCCGCAGCGTCTTCCGCAAACACCTTCCTTCAGTTGGTACCAAATATTCGAAATTCCTCTCTCGCACAAACACCTTTGGAACCTCTCCCATCGCGCTTAGCAACCAAGTTGATCAAGTCAGTGGCCGTGTTGGTCGTCATGGCGCCTGATGGGGACTTTATGGACTCCATCGTCGATCTTCAGATCGACACATCGAAACGTAAATGGAAAACCGATTGACAACCTGAAAAGTGTTGTCTGCAAGATATACCAATAAAGCACAATAAATTTCTATTGCATTGGCATGATCAAGAACACTGTTCTTGAGTATAATATTAGCATATAAAGATAAGCAAACATAATCCGCTAAAACCAGGTTCACAGAACTTTTCAAAAGGTTTAGGTATTCGAGTTATCGAATAATATTCATAGCTCCAAATATTATCCATATTCGTACTGGAAATACTTCATGGTCTCCAGCCATGCATACTATAGTAGCACTAGCACAGTTCCTATGCCTTTCAACGCGCTTCAAAGCCTGCTTCTTATCATTATAACGTATAGATGCGAGCACAATTCTAACAGCAACCGCTATCTAAGCCCCGACTATTTCAGTTTATTACCTCAAATCAGTAGGAGTTTCAGGGTTTCAGTTTAGATGTCTTCTTTTGGGGATACAGGACATTTCCATGACGCGCCCCGATACAATTGTCCGTTCCGTATTTGAATACGGAACGGTCTTTCGTGCGAAAGGCACGAAGCGCAATCGCGCAACATATGATCATATGCTGCGCTTGAGCCTTTACTTCTTTTACGAGATAGGTACGCGCCTATGGAAATGGTCCAGTCGATATCATTAAATTCGCTGATTTCGCCTATTGCTTGAAGCCTTCTTTTGGGAGAGACCTTCTTTTTGCTATTTCCGTTATAATGTGAATCAAGCTGCAAAATGTTTTTGTATCATCGCAGTAATTTTCAAATATTTAAATAACGTGCTGGTGCAACGAAATGCTTACCCATTTCTGTGCCTGCAACGGAATGGGCATGGAAGAGAATGGGCCGCACATTGAACAGATTGAATAGGAATGTTCATGGTTTATTTCTGCAGTTTCAGGTCTTTGCGTCCACGTATGTTTCAAGGGCGGCTCCAGACCAGAGATTCGGATGGGGGGGGCAACCAGCGGCTCTGGGGGGATGGAATTCCTCCCAATTGTTTTCTTTAATCATGAAATAGTGTTGTTTTTTACTGCGATTCTTGTTATGAAAAATATACTCTTAAATTTAGTTTAAGACATTTTTGCCAACCATGGTACTTTTGAACCAACCAAAACAGCAAAAAATAATTTAGGCTTTTAGTTTTGCCTGTAAAAAATATGCTGGGTTTTGGAGGGGAAAACTGCCTCTACTCCCCCCCCCCCCCCCTTGGGGCCGCCAATGGTACGTTTCCTGAGATGGTAACAGTTTTGCGGGATATCCTACCAGGGAAAGTCAGGCTAACCTTATACAGGGCTGGCTATCATGCCAGCCCTGTATAAGGGTAGCCTATATTATAAAAGGGTAATCTATTGGTCAAGATAGGCTTACATTGAAGTAAGCGTTCTCAAGACTTATACAAGTGCAGACCTCTATCTACCAACAAAATTTATATTTTAATCTCAGCATACGCCCTACCTCTTTTCATCCCATCTTTCTTCTCCTCCGCTTACCCCGCATCCTCCCTTCAGTTACTACCTTCAGAAACCTTTCATCCCTTATTACCTTCTCCAATCGCCTACCCTGCCTCCTAATCTCCTCCAGAAATTTCATATTCTTGCCCACCAAACCAAGCACTTGTTTATCTTCCTTTCCATCCACAAAACCTTCTCCATTTTCCTCCATCCCACATCTGAAATGTATGCAGCCTATTCTCATCTTCCTTGCGCAGAGCCCATATTTCTGCCCCATAAAATACTACACTCCAAGTTAAACTCTTCGGTAGCCCCTTCTTTGCAACCTTATCCAAGGTCCCAATCATTAGCTTCCTCCTATTACAATGACGTAGCCAGGATATTGATTTTGTGGGGGGACTTAATAAGAAGTCAGGGTGTCCTCTCTTGGTACAATTTTATTTGTAATTGCAGTTTTAGCAGTAAAATTAAACTAACAATATGATTTGTAATTTCAGGGGGGGCTGAACCCCTCAAGCTCCCCCCCCCTGGCTACGTGCCTGTGCTATTACTAAATGCTTCTTCTGCTGGCACTATTCTCCTTCTCTTATATTTACCACCATACCCATATTCTTCCAATGCACTACCCAAGTAATTAAATTGCTCCAGTTTATAGGTGGTAAAAATTACTTCACAATACCTCTGACCTAAAGATGCTGACAGGATAGCCAGCAAATCTACTATCATCCAAGTCAACAGATGAGGACAAAGACCTGACAATGCAATGCAATCTTTGAAATTGATCTGCTGCTAACAGCTGTGGCAAATCAAAACTAAAATGTTCCACAATCTTATGTAATTTCACCTTTTCCAATTCCAAAAGATCAAATGATACTTAATTTATAACATAGTTATTTTAGGTGCGATATTCCACAGGAGAAAAATAATTCGCCTTGACCGGGATTCGAATCCCGGTCAAGACGAATGATTTTTCTCCTCTGGAATATCGCACTTATGTGCACTTGCGGGTGACTCCGTAAATGTTACTACCGTGGCTAGTCCCAGTTTCCTCAAAATAGTAATTTTAATTTGATAAAGACCGGCGTATAAATATCCGAGTCTAATTGTTGTGTTTCTTAGATATTTAAGAGAGGCTAATTCCATACTACTATACAGAATACCCTATAAAAGGTCTTAATTTCACTGGGAGAGGTGTGGAGCTTCACAAAATGCCAAAGCAGAGCATAAGAACCTTTTTTCAGTTTGTTTAATCAATGGAATATCCCACAGGCCCTTCAATGCTTCAGAGCTCCGGTACTTCTAAATTAAGATATTAAGCCTTGCCTCATATGAACTCATTATAAAAGATGGAATATTCAGCTGGATGAAAAGATGACTGAGGTGACATCTATCTTCCTTCAAAGTCTCTGCATGAAGAATAAGAAATGCAGGTTAAAAGTTAAGTTGATCTCATATCTGTAAGTGATGTCCATTCATTCAATGTTGGCAATCATTAAATCTTTCTGTTGGTGCCTTTTCAGCTATTAACCTGAGCTAAGAGCCTTGTTTGTTTCACCCTTTGCATGGCTCAGTGCATCAGAAATGTTGTGCCATAAAAAACAATTACACATAATAAATTATAACCTTGGTAATCAAAGGCTAGGCATAAAATGTTGTAAATATTTTTATTCATTCAAAATTCAATGAATAAAATTTCAGGGGTAACAGGACCAATTAGAAAATCTCTGATTTATAGTTCCATGATAAAAATCAGGCACGTTCATCACTGAGCGTCCAAGAATACCTTTTTGTTACATTGATACAATGAAAAGTATTATTACTGGCCATTACCCTTTGTTTAAACAATGAATTTTATAGCAAATTATTCCAAAAAAATCATCAAGAAAGAAAAAATTTATCACTAATTTGTACCACCAACTCACCAAAAACAATGTACATCAAACATATAAAAAATTTCAATCAGTCCCTTTGCAATATACTTAACACTTGATTTCAGTTCCTCACACACTGGCTAAGTCTAATCAAAATCAACTGAAAAAAAATCACAGCATTTTAAATACCACAACAACTTCTTACTCGTCTCTGACCAGGGAGAACAGATGAAAAATATAAATAAAAACATCAACGCTCAGTTGTTTTGCGAATAAGACCAACAGACTGTCATGTGTGCTTGCTATCTGTAAGCACCTCCTCAATAGCCTGAGGTATGGCTGGTTCTGATCCTGATTTCTTTTTACTCAGAGGGCATTCACCTGGAAGGGAAACACCACTCGTCACTACTTCTGATGCCGATCCACTGATGCTTTTCATCTCCTCCATTCCAGTCTTCTCGGGGCTGTTCAGTTTAATTGGCTCTTCTGCAAGAAGTTCTTCATTCATGCAGACATTGTTGATGCAGACAGCACTATTGGAAAATATAGCTGCAGGCCCTAAGGCATCAGTACTGGGTGGTCGATTTTCATCTTCCATCCCCGATGGTGAAGCATCTGTGGATTTTGATGCTTCTCTTCCATCAGGCAAAGAGAGCTTGCGTGACGACATGAAGGCTCTTCTAGCTGACTTCCGTTCTTCCAAACCCATTTTTCTACGTCGAATTCCATTGGAGAGATCTGACCAGTAAAAGACATTATACCTCAGTCAAGGAGTATATTCTTTCATACATACATGATGCATCCAACACTAAGCTATAGTACACACAATCAATACACCCAGTCTCATGACTCAAGCTATTACAGAAATTTAAAATATAATTTTACAGAGCATTCGAATTCAAGCCTGAACATGCATGTTTTACTAGCTTTCGTGATGCATGAAACTCTTTCATTGTAACGAACTCTATAATTAATGAAGTAGATAATTCTGAAGAAAGAGTATTATCTATAATGATATATATTTTCTTTTTAATACAAATAACATTAATTAATGAATTCACAACTTCAAAATGTATGCTTACTTCAATCAGTACCATATGATAACAAAAAAAGGAAGTGGACTGTTTAGCATTGCCCATAGTAAGTTTCCAATATAGAATGTTTCAGAAGGAACCTGTATATAACATCTGGGGGAGGCAGGGGAGATGATTTTAAGCATTTTTTGTCCTATGATGTAGGTTAGGATAGGTTAGTTCAATCAGCTTCTTGAACAATGAATACCAACGACAATCAATCAATGACAACATCATCGACAATCAATCCCTAGTGATAATCTCTGCTTGAGGACTTTGTTGCTGTTAGATTGTTTACTTTCTTTAGCCCACAAATAGACCTCCATCCCAGTTTCAGTGATTGATTATTCTTATCGATACATGAAAAAAGAAATACGTAGGCTTCGAGTGATGAATTCAGATGTATCTTTTGATAAATGAATGACAGTTCTTTGCATGGGAGAGAGCTGTCAATCAATGTGCTCATGTGTGTTGGAGTGTAATGTTATTTTTGTGTCGGCTATCAGCCACAGGTTGTGCCCACCATACCTTACATGTCAAAGTTTTGCTTTTGCTGTTCTTCTTTTTATTGCTATCGTGAGTTGAGCGTGAACTGTATGAGTGTGCGGTTCAGTAAATTTAGTTCTCCCGCGAGTTGCATCTTATTGCCCCAAATCAACCAACTCCCTAGAAGTTAACCGACAGGTTATGAGCCCAGATCTTCAGGCTTTAATTACTAATAGGGAGTTACATGTGAGTCAGGAGAGGAAGAAAGAGGGAAGAGAAGAAAATCATGACCCTGACGGCAAATGAGAAAATGGCGGACAAAGTGAGAGCCCGGGAAGATGACAATTATGTACATATATGAGACTGAACCAAAATAACTATTATGTGTGGGCCATTCGTACGCAAGCGGGACTTGTAGAGAAAAATTGCTGTAATGCTGTTGACCCGGGATACGTACGGACCTGGAGGAATTGAATGCTGAGCAAGCACGTACTAATAGAAGAGCTTTGGCACACATTTTCAGACATGTCAACGACGAATACTAAAAGACATTGGTGATTGCAAGCGAGCTAGAGAGACCTGGCTGATCCTAGAGGAAATCAACTTGACATTCACCCTACTCCATACCATAATGCTCATGAAGGAGATGGTAAATGTGGAGTAGACTGAGAATATAAGCATGCAGACGTATATGTCCAGTATTCAGGGAATATATAGAAAGGTGAACAAGGGTGGAATAACTTATACTGACAAGCAAATTGTCATGTTTTTCTTGATGGGGCTAACTCTAAGTAAATACGAAGGACTAATCCGAAGGCAAACTCTTTGTGAATAGGTTCCGAGCTTGCATAATGAGGACTCCTACATCCAGTTATGGCAAATCCTTGTGGGTCATGGACTTCGGAGCTTCAGACTATATGACACCCCCACGTGAACTTTTCAGTACCTTCAAGGAATATGGTGGCTCCATAGCTTTGGGTAAAGGGAAAGCAGACGTTAAAGAAGTTGGCACAGTTATCATAGGACTAACCGAGGCATGTGGCAGCTGGACACTAGGACTCACAAGGAGACATCGCGTGACTGATGTTCGGGATCCAAACGAGGCAATTATTTTCTGAAACTATAGAGAGAATGCGGGAAAAGTGTCACAGCTTTCTTCCACATAGGCCCGGATTCGAGAGAAAAACGTTATTAAAGAATTTACCTCCGTATAAATCTTTTGCAAGTGCACACCTCGCTCAACAAATGTCATAGCCCAGTGAGTTGGGGTTAAATCCTAGGTGGCAGCACTTTTTTTCTCTCGAATATTTTACGGAATTACTGTAAATTGCCTACTCCCATACATTTATGGCAGTAGCAACAAATTTTTTTTTTTATTTTCAGCCTATTTGCTGGATTTTCAATCAATCCCATTGGGTGACTTTCGAAGCTAATTTCGAGATTCTTGTTTGGCCGAAAAGAGACTACACATGCTGGCAGGCCTAATATGTTTAGATTTTGAAAATACAAAGATACTTCCGTGAATAGGATGGGCTTCTATTGGTCGTGGGTCTTTCTCAAGGCTGTAAACAATGAACGGATTATAACTTTTTAATTAGCAACGATGTACTCAATTAAAATTTCCCAGGAGCCACACTCGAGTAATGACATTTGTCATCTTAAAGTATGCAATTCCACGCCATGAATGAAAAGTTAAATTCCTTCAATTGAAATAAACATGAGGTGGGAAAAGAAATAGTGTTATCATTTGTCATTATCACGTATCATTAGTGTCACGTGATATTTTTTTTTGTGTTGGAATATCTTCCTCTCCCCCAAGATACAGGCTTCGCTTCAATATAATATGTTGCTCCGCAAAAAGGTCATAGAAAATATTTTTTACATAACCTCGGAAACAGTTACCATCTCTTTTTTACCTATATCATGTACACTATTGAACAAGAAATAGAGTTACAGAAGGCATTCCTCGAACGTGGCTCCTATGAAATTTTAAGTGAGTACATGGCTGCTAATTAAAAAGTAATAATCCGTTCATTGTTTACCGCCTTGAGAAAGACCCACGACCAATAGAAACCCATCCTATTCTCGGAAGTATCTTTGTATTTTCAAAATCTAAACATATTAGGTCTGCCAGCATGTGTAGTCTCTTTTCGGCAAAACAAGAATCCCAAAATTAGCTTCGAAAGTCACCCAATGGGATTGATTGAAAATCCAGCAAATAGGCTGAACATTTTAAAAAATTTGTTACTACTGCCGTAAATGTATGGGAGTGGGCAATTTACAGTAATTCCGTAAAATATTCAAGAGAAAAAAAAGTGCCGCCTCCTGGGATCTAACCCCAACTACCTTATAAGGATGACCGGCTCATCGCCTCAACCCACTGGGCTACGACATCTGTTGAGCAAGGCATGCACTTGCAAAAGATTAATACGGAGGAAGATTCTTTAGTAATTTTTTTCTCTCGAACCCGGGCCTATGTGGAAGAAAGCCGAGGCACTTTTCCCGCATTCTCTCTAAAGTTTCAGAAAATAATTACCTCGTTTGGATCCCGAACATCAGTCATGCGATGTCTCCTTGTAAGTAGAGTGCTTTATGTATCAGAACTAGAGTGCAACCTTATCTCAGTGAAGCGCTTGGCAAACAGTGGCATCAAAACCACATTTGATAGGGATTACAGTGGCATCAAAACCACATTTGATAGGGATTGTGCTGTCGGCACCGACAATGGTGGGATTCTATTCACCACATGAGTCAGGTGGTCTATATTTGGTGGACACCGTGGAGGGATCAAGGGGTGCAGTAGCAGTAAGTGAGGAGGAAATCACACCAGAAGACTCTGAGGATGACCCGGAGGCTGTGGCGCTGAGAACTTGCAAAATATGGCACCAGCGCTTTGGTCATTTTCATGAAGCAGCAATTAATAAGAGACCTGGTCTGGAAAAGTTGAGGAATGAAGAAGAAGAAGAGAGATGCTCAGTATGTATTCAAGGAAAGATGACGAAGAAGGGATTCCCAAAACAGAGTGATAGAAAGTCAGTAACTCCCTTAGATATGGTACACAGTGATCTCATGGGTAAGATCAACCCTACTTCAAATGGGGGTGCACAGTATATACTGACATTCACGGACGAATTTTCAAGATATTTGAGAGTGTATTTCCTTTCCAAAAAGAGTGAGACTTTTGACAAATTCGTACTGTACAAGGTTGAAGTTGAGAATCTTCAAGGAACCAAGATGAGGGCACTTCAACCTGATAGTGAAGGAAAATACTGTGGCAACAGGTTCGGGAACTTTTTGCAGCAAAAAGGCATCATCAACAGGAAAACTGTCCCATATTATCCACAGTAAAATGGCATATCCAAGAGGGAAAACAGGACATTAGCAGACATGGTGCATTGCATGATCATTCAATCAGGAGTACCTGCTAAATTTTGGGCAGAGGTTGCCAATACTGCTTGTTACATCCGTAATCTATGTCCCTCGAGAGCTATCGAAGATCAAATTCCCCTTGAACTATGGACTGGTGAGAAACTGAAAGAGGATGAAATCTACTGATTGCGAGTGTTTGGGTGTAGAGCTTTGCCAGCTGCAGGAGGTGAAGGAAAGATTGGATCAAGAGCTGAGGAATGTGTTTTCTTAGGGTATGAGCAGCATGTGAAGGGTTACAGGCTATGGCATATAAAAAAGATGAAAGTAGTAATCGGTCATAGTGTAGTATTTGAAGAAGATCAGTTTCCTTTCAAGTTAAATGCAGGGAACCAAGGGAGAGATAAGGCAAAATGTAGAAATAGAAGACAGTTTGCGTGATGAAGAAAGTGTTGAGTGGGAGGGAGAAGATTTAGTGAAGGATGGGGCACAGGAAATAATCTAGCAGAAATAGGAAGGGAAGAGAATGAGCAAAGGTGATGGGAGAATGATGAGGTAGAACCAGTGGACATGCAACAAACTGAAGAGACCATCAGAAGGAGCAGCAGAATCCCAAAAAATGTGCATTGCTCCTGTTGCAACATGACCACATTCAACTGCAGCAATCTACCAAACTGTGAGCCGAATAGTGTCAAAGAGGCATTGAGCAGAGATGAAGCTGAGCACTGGCGAGCAGCTATGGCAGAGGAGCTGAGGAATCTCAAGGCAAAGGGTACTACCGATGACATTGTGAAGAGACCGGAAGGTAAGAATGTTCTCTTGTTGGTTATAAGTTTGAGTTGTAAGTGGGTGTTGAAAGTGAAGCAAAAATCAGACGGTAATATTGACCATTACAAGGCTTGATTAGTAGCAAGAGGGTTTTCTCAAGTACCTGGTGTAGATTTAAATGAAACATATTCACCTGTGATTAAATGCAAAAGTATTAGATTGTTAATGGCATTAGCAGTGGAGAATGAGAGAGTTCAAGAGCATGTGGATGTTCTCTCAGAATATTTGAACAATCCATTGCATGAGGAGGTCTAAATGAGACAACCCAAGTATTTTGAGGATAAATGTCAAAATTATGTGTGTAAATTGAATAAGAGTATTAATGGGATAAAACAGTAGGAGAGAGTAGTATGAACATATTGATGAGATACTTTGCAGCTTAAAACTCAAAAGGTTAATCAGTGATCCTTGTGTCTATTGTGATGAGGAGAAGGAGTTGATACTGGGAGTATATGTTGATGATTTAGGACTGTGGGGAAATAAATGCAATGTTAAGTGGATCAAAGAACAATTATCCAATGCATTAGAAGTTAGAATATTGGGTAGTATGTGCCAGATGTTATCCATGAATATAGTGAGACCCAATGACAATGAAATTATTATTGATCAACATCAATATGTAAAACAAACACTGTGTGAGTATGGCATGTCAAATTCCAAGGGTCGCATGTCACCTCTTGAGGTTAACCCATTAATGCCCAATGGGTCGTTAGCGACCCACTTCGAAAAAAAATTATAACTCATAAAATATTTTCGGATTTAGTGTTAAAATATTTTTATTAGTTTGTTGAAACATTAAGCTTATATTATTCAACGAATTTACAAATGTAAGCGCATAACAGCATTTTCAGTATTTTTTTTTAAAACATCATTGTGATGCAACCGTGCCTCTCCTTGAGCAATTAATTTTTAAATATTGTTATCCATGAAATATTTTTCCCTAATGGCCATTATTATCTAGTATAAGTTCAAAGAAAGTAAATGATAAGCTTTTTTTCATATAAGTAGAGTGGGAACGAAAATATTTGGGTTTAATCTTGCATGGGTCGCTAACGACCCATTGGGCACAACACCGAAGACCATGTTCCCTGAGCCTGGCTGTATTTCACATGAAGACGTTTCGGTTTAAATGCCCAATTCAGAACTTTCATAGAGTATTTGGACATTGTATCATATTATAGGCTTGTGGCAAATGTATTTCAATATTCTTTTTACGAATCATCTACATTATGCCTGAATGACAATTGCACCCTCGCAATACATGCATCGGCGGTAAAGCCATCGAATGTATTGGGCTGTGGCGCGTCGTCCATCGACGCCACGGCCACTCAGGAAACCCGGCGGGTACCACGAACCCTTTCCCGGGCCCGCGTTTTTCGTGTGTGACCCAAGACGCCCCCCTCCCCCCCCCCCCCCCCCCCCGCCTGTCTTCGCTAGGAGTGCGTGGGGCAGGACACAAGAGAGTACGCCATCGCCTCCCGCACGAGGCACACACACACACACAGCTCGCGTCCTCTCTCCTCACGCTACCGTTCGGAAGGGTAGACGGCTGCTAGAAGCATGGAAGGCAAGGGAATGACTTACCGGAAAACCTTGTGAGTACTCAAAAGATTTATTTTAATTAATTGAAATAAATACTCTCCTTGCATTTAAAATTGAAAATAGTATATCATATACATTTTAATTCACAATTCATCTCTATGTTGAGTACCTACATTACCACCACTGCATTAGCTAATATTTCATATTTCCATCTAAAGGTTACAAGGTATGACAGTTGCGGAAATATTAGAAGTGCTGGAGATGACCGATCCAAACGAAATCCCACATACAGGGGCTGGCATTTATATTGAGGCTCCTGTTGATGGAGCTGAATCAGAGGGTGACTCTGGTGACGAGGAATGCTGTGACCCCGATCGACTGTCTCGTCGCCAACTTCAGGCCAAGGCAGATCTTAGCATTTCCCTTCCTCAGGACGACGAGGGAAATGAAGGTGATATCCCATCACTCCAGATACCCACCCCAAGTGCAAGTGCAACAAATACTGCAAGTATATCAAAACATTCGTCGGGACAGTGTAAGGCTAGAAGAAAATGCCACCGTACTGCACGTGGCAGAGTTGAAATTGTTCACACGAACTGGGAACACGGAGATATATCCCCAGTCTCTGATGTTTCCGTAAAGATGACTCATAAAAACTCTGCCCAATTTACGGATGATTCATATCCAATTCATTTTTGGGAAGCATTTATTAGCGAGGAACTAATAACTGAGATCGTGAAATTAACCATTGAAAACGCTGTTTCAAAGAATTTTCCGAATTTTCAACTAACTGTTGAGGAGATGTACTGTTTCATTGGTGTATTATATTTGACTGGTTATGTCCCGCTTCCCCCCCGACGCATGTATTGGGAGAGTGCAGATGATGTACGGAATTCATTAGTTGTAAATTCAATGAGGAGAAACCGATTCGAGGAGATTTTAAGATTTCTACATGTATGCAAAAATGATGTTATAACTCCAGGCGACAGAATGGCTAAAGTGAGACCTTTCCTAAATAAGTTGAATGAATCATTCATTGCAAACGCTCCAGATGAGAGGCATGTATCAGTTGACGAGTCCATGATTCCTTATTTCGGAAGGCATGGGCGCAAACAATACACTAGGGGAAAACCAATACGTTTTGGTTTTAAAGCTTGGGTAGCCGCCGAACGTCAGGGATACTGTCTTGACGTATATTAATACCAGGGAAAACAGGCTGGGGACATCCAACCACCTAATGTAGGGGTTGGTGAGTCCGTTGTCCTAAAGAAAGCAGCTGTTCTCAAGGAAAATTTTCCTGAGGTGAATTTCTTTTTCTATTTTGACAACTTTTTTACCAGTGCAAAGCTTTTGTCAGCATTAGCATCTCGTGGCATATTGGGAACAGGTACTGTCCGATCAAATAGAATGGATCGCTGCCCCTTGCCTAGTAAGAAAGATATACAAAAATGTGAGAGGGGAAAATTTGAGGAACGAGTTAACAAAGTGGAAAATATAGTTGCAGTTGCATGGAAGGATAATAATCTCGAGAATGTTATGTCTAATGCTCACGGTATTCACCCAATCCATCAAGTCTCAAGATATTCAGTGTCAAAAAAAGGTAAAGTTAGTGTACCACAACCACATTTAATTGATCAGTACAACCAAAACATGGGGGGTGTGGACCTCCTAGATAGGTTTATAGCTGAGTATAGAATTGCAATAAGAGGGAAGAAATGGTATATCCTTATTTTATTTTGGTTGTTGGACGTGGCCATGATCAATGCATGGATTCTGAGTAAAAGCCATGGCAGAGTTTTCGATGGCTTATCATTTAGGAGGCAACTGGTCCAGACCATTCTTCACAAGTATGGTACTGAGGCTAAACTTCCTGGTCCAACAAGTTCTGTGGAGAAAGTAGGGAAGCCAGCCCGGTTACATCACGGTGGCCATTTGATTATTACAGGACAACTTAGGCGCCGATGTGCAGTTTTCCGCAGCAAAACTGTCAGGGCATGCCGAAGATGTGGGGTACTGCTTTATAATACATGCTTTTCTGACTATCACACGTGACCTCAAATGTTTTAACACCGATTTTTAAACGTATTTTTCAAGTGGAAGCTGTTAATTTTTTATATAATTTTCCTATTGAAAGTCCTAATTGTGTTTTCACTATACCTACGCCTTTGCTGACAGTTAAAGACATAAATGTGCATGATTATATGACTCATTTCAGATTAGGTATATATATATATGGAAAAAAACCATGCAGTTTCATCCTTTCTTTTTTTTGCATTATATTTTTAGGGTTACACAATTTCATGCCTTTACAAATGTGTCAGAATCCTGTTGTTTTGTTTCTTCAAGAAAGTTATTTATTGAACTCTAGTAATGGATTTGTTAAAATCTTGCCAATTATTTGCTATGTCAAAAAAAGTAATAGTTCTTGCAGGAAAAATGTTACAAATATCAATTGATATTAATTATTTGTTTAATTTAGAATGATATTGTTCTGACCAAAATGTTCGTGAATAAAATCTTTTCTCTAATATATCGGAGTTATGCCTTTTGTTATAGGTCATGTATTATTATTAAAAACAATGATTTTTTGAAAAAAGTTAAAATATTTATATATGTAATTAATTCAACTATATTAATACGTATAATTGTAAGTTAAAACCAATATAAAAGTTAAGTAAATTGAAATGCTCGAAAAAAACTCTCGATACTTTGTACATACATAGTCATGGGGGTTGTGCCCAATGGGTCGTTAACGACCCACCCTGTATTTATTTAAATAATGTTATTAGAATTTTTTCATTATTTTTCCAATAACTTAGGCTGGGTGTTAATGAGAGAAAATCACTTAAAAAGTATTTTCGAAAAGAAAAAAGATCTGGGCATTAATGGGTTAATGGAGAAGGTGTTTCAGAGGACGGGAGTGAGAAATTTGACCAATATGTATTTGTATCGTAAAGCTGTGGGTAATTTATTGTATTTGTCTGGATTTACAAGACCTGATTTAAGTTATGCTGTTTGTAAAGTTAGTCAAAGATGCAATGATCCAACTAAGGCGGACTGGAATGATGTGAAGCATATACTGAGATACCTTAAGCAAACATGTAATTTGAAATTTTACTATGACAAGAGAGATGTGTCCATAGAAATTTACTGTGACTCAGACTGGGCAAATGACAAAGATAGGAAATTAATCGGAGGATATCTGATACTACTTGCTGGGGCTGCAGTTTGTTGGCAGACTCACAAACAAAGTGTGGTTGCTTTATCTACAGTAGAAGCAGAGTACATTGCAATGTGTGAGGCAACAAATGAGGCTTTATGGTTAATATCAATTCTTGATGAGTGAGGACAGACCATATTTGCTGGTAAACTTTGTAAAATATTTGCTGATAACCATGGAGCCATATGTTTTAGCAGAAACAGAAATGCCTCAGAAAAGTTAATGCATTTGGAGGTCAAATATAATTTTGTAAGGGATTGTTCGGAAATGGGGAAGGTAATTTTTGAGTATGTACAAAGTAGTACATACATGCTAACTTGGCAGACTTGTTTACTAAACCTTTAAACGGTGTGAAAAATAGGAATTTTGTGTCAAAATTAAGGTTGAGATAAATATTTTGTGGAAAGCAAGAGTTGAGATATTATGAGGAGATCATTTTGTTTTTTTATTGTGTTGCATCTGTTTCGTATTTTTAGTGCCTGATACCCAACAAGGGGAAGTGTAGGAGTGTAATGTTATTTTTGTGTCGGCTATCAGCCACAGGTTGCATCCACCATACCTTACATGTCAAAGTGTTGTTTTCGTTGTTCTTCTTTTTTTTGCTCTAGTGAGTTGAGCGCGAACTGTATGAGTGTGCAGTTCAGTAAAGTTTGTTCTCCCGTGAGTTGCATCTTATTGCCCCAAAGCAACCAACTCCCTAGAAGTTAACCGACAATGTGAAGATACCGTATAACATGCCATATCTCTGGCAAAATTACGATAGGAAAAAAATGTTACCAAGTTTAGAAATAAAATAAAATTTGCTAATTATTTGGTATCCCTAAATTTAAAATTAAATTTGACAATACAATTAAAATTGCTAATTATTTGGTATCCTCTATGGTATTTATCAATTATTTGGTATCCTTTGGCAAGTTTTTCATATCTCTCAAAGTAAAAAAGTATCTTAACAACATATTTTTAAGAAGAAAAATTTTGGCCGCAAAGTTGAAAATTGGAAAAAATTACCATACATTTTGGCAGGAAAAGAAAGATACAAGTCTAAACAACTTAATAAAGTTTTACTTATTTTGCATTAGTGCAAGCTACTGCTTTTTGGTGTTTTCATGGTAACTGCAAAATGGTTTGGACAAAATATTTGCGTTCACAGTAAAACCCATGTTCACAGGACAAAAAATGCTTAAAATCACCTCCCCTACCTCCAACACAGATTAGTTAGTTACACAGATTTCTCTGTCAACACCTTGTATATTGAGCCCTAATTTTAAACAAGAAAGCACGTTGCTTCCCTTCACACACGTTGGGAGACAACAAATTTACTGGGACAAAAATGATGCATTAGAAACTGGTTTTCAACTCACTTAATTCACATTAAATGTACTCAATGATTTTCATTACTATGACTCCTTAATATGAATATTACATTATCATTAAAATATATTTAAAACTAAGAGGAAAAGCCAGTTGAAAATTGAATAAGAGTCTTGTTTGAAAAGCAAAGGACTTACAACACTGAATCACATGAATTTCATAAAGTCAAAAGTGTCAAAGGAGCGTTAAATCAGCTAAAAACAAATTAATCTTTTCTTGCTTAAAAATAAAGGATTTTTGCAATAAAATTGTAATTCAATTACTTTTATCCAATGAATCATATCGTCCAAGTTCTTCACAAGTAACAAGCTATAACAGAAAAGTTTACTCTAAATCTCTGCATTGAAACCTAGATGTAAAAGTTGACACGTGATTGTCCTGAAAATGACTCTCAAGAAATGGATTCTGCAACTATTTACCCTCCCTTAAGCATAACTTATTATCATGGAATTCTCAACTGTCTCAATTCTCAACTGTCTCATGGAATTCTCAACACCTGACTTCATGACTTTACCAGTCTATTGCATGTGCTTGTTGGCATACCTACATCTAAGTATGAATAAATACACATGATATAATTTCCAATTCTAATTGCATGAATGCAGTGAAATAGTACTCCTAATCCCCTAGTTATAACACTCAAACCTCTTAATATTGCTCTTGAATTAAATATATATTATAAACATCCCATAAGTTCAGAAATGAATGATATATGTACCTAAGACAGGTTTTTTATTTATATATCTACTTGAAAAATAAAGTATGTATGCACATACATATTTTCAAATTAATGCCAAATTTTTTACATGAAACAGTCCACTAATTTTAAGGTGGAAACTTTCATCATTCAACACACAATTAGCTGGGAAAATATTCCGATTTCTGCACCAGTTTAATTTGTCCATAAGAAAAGGGTTGAGTTTACAAAGAACAATAATTGTTACGATGGTGATAATACGAATTCAAAGAAAATTAATATAAAATTGAAATCTACCTTAGGTATATAATTCTTGTGCTTACGATTCAGCTAAATACAATGAAAATACACCTAGCATTCTGATACCCCAATCCTCAATAATATTTGTTAAAGAGACAATCGGGCTTCATATGTACAGTAATTAGTGACGGAGCAAGTTTTCTTTACAGCTTATTCATATAAAATACACAATAATAATATCTACTATGATTTTCATCACAGCTAAGAAATTGTGATAAAATACATAGAAATTGCCATGAGAAAATATCCACCTAGACCAGGAATAAAACTATGGACCTCTGGCTTACTGGACCAATGCACTAACAACCACCTTTGTCTGAAACTAGTCTTGCTGCTCAACTCCTCCAAATTATAAGACCACACCCCAAATTTTCACCTATATTTTTGGTAATACCAAATTTCTATTACGAGCAATCCTTCACTTGCAAGGCACACTTAATATAAAAAGGTAGAAAACACTAATTCACTATGATTTAAACTGAATTTTTGTATACACAAATGAAAAACTAGCATCCACTCAGCATGTACCTATACTCTTCAAGCTGTCCATAAAGATCTTGTTAATTTTTGTGTCAAGACGCTGAAGAAGGCTTGTCATGCCTTCAGGGATTATTACCCAATCAGAATTATCTGCCCTGGTATAGTTTTTCACACCATCTGCAACCAGTTCCATTAATGAATCCGGTTTTAATAATTTTTATATTTAATGTATCAAATAATTTTTTTTATCTTGTGTCATTGTATACCTAGATCTAATATATGATGCAACTGTGTTGTGAAAAAATTACGCATCATTGTATTGTGGGTTCCATAAGGTCTATTCTGCACCTTTAATGGGCTATAACAAAATTGCCACAAAGGAAAATTAACAAGCTAATAAAAATAGTTAGCAAATTCATGGAACTAATGTTAAATTCAAGTTGATCATCTGTTTTTGACTGTAGCTGCTGTTTTGATAAGAGGAAAAATATCCATGACACAGTTGCATGGTGGGCTGCTTATGGTCTTTACTGAAGTGCTAAATGGGGGCTGCCTATGGTCATTACTGAATACATAGTTAAATGGCTCTTCCAAGATCGCCATGGAGAAAGATTGATTCATTTTTGGTATTCTACCAGCTGATTGAGTATTTGGACAGTCCTTATCCTGGCATCCCAAATTCTGGGATATCAAATCACTTTCCCTCCCATAGTTGGCTCACCATCAGATCTCTCTTTAATTCCTCATATCGTCTACCTCTTCTTGTTTCGTCCAGAATACTTATCCTCTTCCTTCCTCTTCCACCCTTCCCCAGAATTTTCCCCTCTATTACCCTCTTCAAAATGCCCTCACCTTTCAAAATGTCCTCCATCCATCCCTTCTCCGAACCTCTGCCACCAGCTTCCTCTCCTCTCCAACCATATCCAAAACCTCCTCGTTTGTCTTTCTCGCCACCCAGCTAACCCTATCCATTCTTCTCCAAAGCCACATATCAAACACCTCAGTCTACACACATCCTCCCTTCGCAATGACATAGTTTCCAACCCATACAGAGCCACATTCTATATTAGTTTTCACCACTTTTACATTCTTCTCTTCTCAGACCCTCTCTCATCAAACCCCATCTCTTTGAAAAAACTTCTTTAGCCAGGGCATTTCTATATCTGATGTCCCTACCACTAAACCCATTCTCGTCCAAAATACCACCCAGATCAATAAACTGCTCAATCTGCTCTATTTTGCACCCTTCCACCCTTATATTCAGCCCTTCCTTCTTAATTTACAAGATGTCATCACTTTCGTCTTCTTATGATTTATCGTCATTCTATACCTTTCGCACCACAGCTCTAATGCATTCATCAATGACTGTGACCCCTTGGCTAACTGACAAACCAATGCTTGATCATCTGCAAATCTCATTGACTTTATCAGATCCCTCCTACCGTAATTCCTACCTCCATCTCACCCCATGTCTCCCTCAACATTTCTTCTGAATACACTTAGAAAAGCAATGGTGATACATAGTTGGCACCCCTACCTTACTCCCATCCCATACCTGTCCCATCCCGATTCTCCATCGGCTACCCTAACCTGCGCCATCTTGGTAAGATAATAAAAAACTTTTTCAATATTCTTTAAAAAAATAGACATTATTTATTAATATGAATTACAGTCTTGCATTGGTAGTTATTTTTCTCTGTTATTTAGGACCATTCACCATGAAATTTCTGAGTGGTTTCCTCTCTTCATTCTCAAAAACAGTCCTCCCACGCACTTTTGACTACTGATTTTTTGTTTTACTATGGTAAAATACCAGTAAAGGAAGTTTTAAATGAAAGTGAGTAAATACCCTCTGGATTTTTACATGTGCAGGGCCCTATCTACCTACAAAATTTATTTCTTCACCTCAGCATATGCCCTACCTCTCTTTATCCCATTTATAAAACCCATTCTCTTTCTTCCCCTTCCCCGCTTACCCAACATCCTCCTCTCCATTAGTCTTAAGCAACCCTTCACCCCTCATAACCTCTTCCAACTACCTACTTAAGGTACACTCCATATTAAGGTGGTTACAGCAATTTTTGTTAATGAACAGATTTGTGTGAAACTTTGCATGTGCCCTTAATTCTATAGATAAAAGTGAAAAAATTGCATTTTACTGATTTTTTTGACAATTAAATGCCATTTTAACTCATAGCCTTGTGGCAAATGAGATATATTTCATAAAAACTCAATTACAAATGTACAGATTTTATTCTTTAAATGAAATACTTACTTAATACATTTCATATTATTATAATGATAGCTAACAAATATCAACGCATCATGCTGAGTAAAATAAGCATGCATATTTAAATATGATTTTTGCTTAAATTTCAAATTCCACTCTGAAAATCCAAGTAACACCAATGCTTTAATAAAGGCGAAATATATTCTTCTTTCATTATTTACATTACTGCACGCATGGCGATTTCCACCATATAAACAGATGTACTTAAGTGAAATGTGGTCCTAGAATTTTTTAAAACATGCTTGAAAAGTTATTAAAATGTGGACTCAATGACCCACAATTACTGCTCTAGCAATCTTTTGACAAGCAATATTTGGCCAAAAATGGGGGGTTTATTTTCCAACAAATACGGCATTATAGGATTCAACCTCACTAGTTGTGGTTTCTAAGAAGCCATCTTTTCACTTGTCTTGACAGCTTTGATGGACCACAAGTGTGAAATACCTAGTTCCCTTGAATCCTTCAAAAATTGCCGTGAGAATTAGGAAGCCTAGGTAGCGTAGTGGTTTGCACATTGGCCTGGCACGCCAAATGTTTATGGCTCCATTTCCAGTCCAGATGGATTTTTTCTGATTGCATTTTCTACATAAAACAATAACACTTGTAACTTGACATTGTATTCATTGACTGCCTAGTCATTCAATGATTGTGCATAAATGCTCGCAAATAAAAGTAGAGAAAGACTTTTAGAAGTAAATAAGTAATATGGTTCCAGGGTAAACTTACCTTCAAAGTCCATAAAACCTGGTTATTCAATAAGCATGCAACGTAAGATAAAAAAAAGTTTAATTTCACCAAATAACTTATTTTGGTAAAGGTACTTTTGCCAATTCAAATATCAGATTAAAAATTCAAAAACTAATTTAACAATAAACAACCTGATATGCTTACGAAATCATTTCAAACCAAAGTACATACCTCCAAAATCTTCAAATCCTTATAAAAATGGCATGAAAGGTGAAATAAACAGTAACTTCATGAATAAACCACTTATTATAAAGCACAGCCTCATGTTAAACGGCAATTTTATGATGCAAGAAATATTACACATTAAACTAGTATTTTTTTTTAAATTTCTCATAAATCTAATTTGACTAAAATAAAATATGACAGCTTAACTGAACATAAACACTCACAGTCCCAAATATTTCGAAAATATGCACTGAGCAAGTAGAACATATACATTTCTTCAAATGGTCAAAAACTGTGAACATCTCTGTTTTCTATTATTAGTGATATCATGTTGAAAGTTTCAACAGTTAAATATCCAGATCCTCATTTATTTTCATTCAAAGCAGAAAAAAATAGCAAAACATTTCTAGTTTACAGAAAAGGAAAAATGAGAAGGGCTGAGACTGAATGATAAGTGAGCTAATCTGATTCCAGATGGAGATTATCCACAATAAGTTAACCTTAAAACAGATTGTGGGTGGTATATTGGATAACAATTAAAGACCTTCCACATAATTCTCTATAGTGAAATATCTTCAAAATTACATGCAATGCCAACCATACATTTTTAAGATCTATCACTGCATTTCAAGGTTTAACTTTTATGTGTCTCCATCATATTTTATGGAATCATAGCATAAACACCAGCAAAAATTTATAATCAACCATTCCCCTTTCCCTGGTGAGCAAGTCTGTAACTTTTTCAGTCCATCAACAAACATTAATCGTCTCTCCAGCGGCATTTATCATCTTTGGCGAGTCTATACGCCTCATTTTTCTCAAGTCGGCACTTTTAGCAATGTTGACAATTAAATAAGTGACTATGGATGCTTATTTTATGGAAATCAACTTATTCAGATCCTAAAATTGTTGACTGTGGATAAAAATCAGGGTAAAAGCACAATTTACGTACACACAACCTTTTGCTCTAATGGTTTTAGTCTTCGCTTGAGGTTTGCAACATTTTTTACAGTCACTCTTTCACAATAAGCATACATTTCTGCAATGAAAAAATTTAAAAGATCTCAATACCCTAGAGCACAGAAAATTGTAAAACTGTGAGGTGAGGTCAGTCACTGAAAATGAGGATTATAGACTCCCCAAAGTTGATTTAGGCTAGAAACAGTTTACCTTTGCCAATGAGCAAGTTAGTTACTTGCCCCCCTGAAGCAATAGCATGAGATTAATTTAAATTAAAGGAGAAGCACATTAATAAAAGCAGAAAATGTTTACTGTCATTACCATATCCTTGGGGAGTGACACTATCGATTCGTTGCGCCAATGGGTCAGGAGTCCTTATCCAGCCAAGGCTTCCTCCACTAAGGCTGGAATGCCGGGAGCTTTGAGCCGTGGCTGCGGCAGCAGCGGCCTCCCTCTGGTTTCGGTGCTGGGAAATCAAGTCACACGCCTTACCCAAGATCACCAATCCATTGAGGACACGGAAGGAGGCAAGGCAGAGGTAGGAGAGGAGGAGGAGAGCTATGGCAGCTGGGCCTTCGATCCGAATGGCATGAGCCAGCACGCGAACCATCACCACTCCCAGGGGCAACGGAATGAAGCCCATACGGCGAGCAACAAGGTCAGAATGATCTGAAAATGCCTGGCAAACACAATGCATGAATTACAACTCAGTTACAAATGCATATACATACAGGTCAAAACTCACAAGTGAACGATAAAATCACAAAGAATGCTTTTTAAGGGGCATTATTTCAACCGAGTTCCAAACATATGTATGAAGTATTGTAAGTATTATATGCATGAAGTAGTACATGGTATATGTATATGAAGAAGAAGTAGACTTCATTTTTCTTCTGTAAACAGCATTTTGCAGTTCTACCAGTACATTGAAATTTCTTGCATAGAAATGGGTGTACAATCTTGCTTTGTGCCAGGTTCTTCAAAATATGCTGGTTCCTTGAGTAGGAGCAAAATGCTAATAAATCTCTTAATTTCCCTATGGCCACAAGTTACAGCAGTCCATTTTCCTCATCTTTAACCAGCTACAATGTATTACATATGTAAAATTAGACCCATTTTCATGCCCAACACCATATGAAAGGTTTACGACAGGTAAAAAAATACTCAATGGTAAGTATCACCAAAACATCTGTGACTTTAGACAACAGAAGTCGGTACCTTATTGTTTCGAATGTAGCACTATGTGGGTTTCTTCCCAGGTTTTTCAGTGCCATATATAGATAGCTCCTTGTACTTATTATGAGTGATTTGTCTGAGAAGCAGCTAGTCATGTATGCAGACTTAAAATATGGGGTGGGCTTCGAAAGTAAGAATCGTTTGAGATTATCAACACCATGGCAGGAAGGAGGAAACCGAGAAAGTTATGGGTGAATGTGGTGGGAGATCATCTTAAAAGGAGGAATCCAAGGAGTCTTAAGAACAGGAGGGTGTGCATAAAGCAATGTATGTAAAAGGGTACCTAACTGATGCAAAAGTGGTATGCAAGGATACAGCAAGCATAGAGTGGTATGCAAGAGAGTATGGAGGAAATTATTCAAGCAGAGTCAGCTTTACAGGCCTATCACCAAGAATAAAATTTTTTTACAGTGCCCACCTAGAAAGGGAAGGGCATGATGGATATGTATGCATGTATTTAACATGTTTGAGACAGTCAAGGAGCCTACCGATGGTGATATACGGTCAGTTATCTAAATTTTGAACACAATAAATGTGAAACCAGCGCACATTCACAATGAAATAAGTGAAACTCATGGTGAAAATGTAATGAGTGATAGAATAATACAGTAATGGTCAGACAGTTCAACAAAAAACATGAAGGAATAATTATAATAACTTTTTTAACTCCACAAATTATTTTTTACCACGACCTGGGTTTCAACACTTGGAGTCATAGGTCAAGCCTACAACCGTTTCCTTGGTGAAAAAGCATGACCTTCAATACCAAGGGCTTTTCATCTGTGAGCCATTTTTGCCAACCATGATAATGTCAAATGAATAGTGAAGAAGTGGTTAGCTTCACAGGCGGTAATTTATACGAGGGAATAAAAAACCTGGTACCCTTATGAATTTTAAGTCGACCCTTGCACATTAAATGTACTATTATACAAATTTCACACATGCGTGTATTTCGTTGCAAGGGGCTTAAATAATTTAATGAGATACTTTGTATCCACTGGTGCCTGCATCTTTGTGTATTCACTTTGTATCCACATTGTACAGGGTACCAAATATCTCGATTGAACAAGGATTGTACACTTAACGGAACTAAATTATTGTATATCAAATCCTTGCTCTCAGTTAACACAAGCTAATAGCTTGAAATAAATGCTCCTGGGAAAGTGTGAAAATTAATCATTTTCCGTATGAAAAATCAGCAGAAAACCTAGAGACATAGGAAAAAAATTTGCAATGAAAATGAAATGCAGAGTTTAAAATTTAAAATAAGGTATAAATGATGGCTGTGGCACTCTTGATAAGAGATTAATTCATGGCGGATCCTCCTTCACAAACAATTACTACTATTTAGTTTACCAAAAGCAAGAATTTTATATTTGAAATGCAACACACATTCGAAATGCAATCCCTGAACAAGCATAATAAATATGCTACTTGTCGGTATAAAAGAGTAATACGATAAATCATTACTAATTAGATCTATGTCTCCGGAGAAGATAATTTTAATTTTATGTTTTTACAGAACTTTATATGTATCAGAGGAAAACAAAATGTATAAATGAATAACGTTTGTCAAGGAAGCAAAATGCAATGAAAATTGCACATTGAAAACACATCTAAGTTTTTAAAAATTGTAATTTTAGAGCCACTGCAAGGTCTTTTGGGGTGCAGAATCTTTCACACAATAAAAATAATTGAGCTGTAAATTCTTAAGAAATTAAAAGCTTTAGGAAGCTGTTAATAAACCTAACTTTTGAAGTGAGCTCTATGGCATGGAAAAAGTTCAGCCCAAATTTATTTGTACCTATGCAGTCACTGGACTGACAACTAGTTCAGTGTCCAGTGCCATCCCTAGGGTAGTATGACAGGTGCCACTGCAGTAGGCCCTGCGTCTATGAAGGCCCCGCACGGGCTTGTCTTTTTCAGACGGTACAGTGAAACCCGCCCATTTCCCGACTTAGTACATATGCCTACTACTTAGTACATATGTAAATTTCTTGAAATCATTACCCATTTTGTAGGTTAATTTCCTTTTTCCAAGAAATATGCTTAAAAGATGCTACAATATCAAAATGGGAGTGCAAAGTTATGGGGGCCCTGACTTTCATTTGCACAAGGCCCCTCAAACCCTTGGGACGGCCCTGGTGGTGTCCTCATATATCTTAGTGGGAGAGCATCAATGAAATAGATGTATTTAGAAGTTTGCCCCATCCTCACATGGCAATCTTTTTCTACTTTTCCCACCCCTAAATAAGTACAGTCATGTGCTAATACAAATTCATCCACACTAAGTCGTAGAGCACAAATGAGAACATCATGGTGAAAACCAGAATACATACAAACCTCATAAACTAAATGACACAATTCAGACTAAGGAAAATAATTTTAATCTTCAGTAACACCAGTAAAGGGGATCTCTGGGTTACAACAGCCTAGACATATGACGGTCTGAGTTTACAGTACTCACTCCCATCCACACTATCCCTTTCTTGGATATTTACATACTTTGTCGTGTGTCGTGCCAATTTCTCAGCAGAAAATCCTTTGTGCCATTAAAAAAAACGATTTATAGGCATTTCAGAACCCCGAAGATATGGTTGTTTATAAGTTGTATTTTTAGAGGAAAAACTAAGACCATGTTTCAATACAGGTATAACCTCTTCCTACAAAGGTATATACCATGTGTGTACTACATTCAGCACAAGCCCTGGCCATACTTACGAAGTGGCCCTGCGATAACTATATGGCATACTTGTACACGAGGTCAACGGAATATCTGAAAATAATCAATGATGGCAGCTGTCACCTTTCCATATCTCGAGAAAATGCTAAAACCTGAAATTTTATTAGGTAAAGGAAAGTTTACTTGGTCACACAGGAACATTTAAATAGTATTTCAACTTAATAATGACAGAATAATTCACATATGCATTCAAATTTTCCCTCATAATATCTCAATGAACTTCACGACCCTTGCAATAACGAAAGCCATGATGAATTAGTACAGTTGGTATGACCGGCTAGTAAGCCTTTCCTTGTACTAACCCACGCCAGTGCTTTCAGGGTTATGAAGTTGGTCCAAAGACTGAAACAGTGATGTCACTCCCTGAATTTGGGGAAAATTAAGTACGGCTAGAACACGTTAATATCAGTTTGAACACGGCCACAGGGATAAACTGAAAGCTGTGGGAAGGACAAATGGCATGGAGGAGGGAAACTTGTCTGGGTGTAATCTGCATTTGTCATGTGTATGTTCATGTGAGGCTTATTGCCTTGGCTACTCAATAGAGTTTATATTTTCTGTCTACGAGGTAGCCTCCAGTCTCTATGGGGTGAGTCTTTATCTTGTGTACTGTTACGCAAATAATTGATTTGTGATAAGATTCAAGTCATAACCTGGATAAGTCATATTGTTACAAGGTGAATTAATTCTGACATTCCACTCATATTCAAGCAACATGGATTTTTCCTGAATCTTCAGTGATTGAAAATCCATATCCTAGGAACTCGTCAGTAGTTTTTTCATGCATGTGACTTCAACAAAATTCTGTGGCAAAGAGCCAAAACCTGATATGTCTAAAATATGCATTTTGTAGGTGTTGATATATATATATATTTAATGTTATATTTTTAATGGTCAAAAGATAAAATGCTACCATACATAATGCCACTCACTTAGACTCTCTAATTCACTTTGAAGAAACACGACATTTCATAGTACGTTAATTCAACCAAAACTTAAAATGTTCACCTGTTAAGTTGTGATTTTGGACATATCAGCTTTTGGCTCTTTGCCACAGGATTCCAATATGTACGCTTGACCTTTAAACAATATTTCATGCTTCAGCATTAACAGATAATTTTCCTTCCCTAGGCATAAACTATATAGCATCAGGCACAGTCAACATTCAGATTAAAAAGTCTATCCAATCATTGAACACCCATAAATAATGCAAAAAATCAAATAATAAAATTATAACATCAAAAGCCATTTTAGGCACAAGTATTAATTTCATACAACCATATACATCATGTGCTAGAAACACGAATTGTAATCTGAGTTCTAGAAGAAAATGCTTAGATGGAGGATGTCAAAAATTATTCTTACAGAAAACACATGCATGACCTGCAGTGAAAAAAAAAAACTTCAGCAGGTTTATTTATCTTCCTAAAGAAGTTATCATACAATTAGAATTTAAAACTAAATATATAATACTATTTAAGAAAATAAAATTAATATCAATTGACGTTACTAATGCAAAATTAAAAATACCTTAGTAAAATCATTATTTTAATTAATAGGAATTTTCAAAAGTCAAAAATGTTTTCTGAACTCAATGTATCAATAAAAATCAGGCCCATTCTGAAAATTTAAAATAAATTTAACTCTTTCATAATCATTAAAACAGATAAAATAAAGAAAGTCCACAAAATACTTGTAAGATATTATAAAAACCATGCTTCCATTCAATCACTCCTAACTCATAATGCACTTTTTTTACTAAAACATTTTCTTTTGAGTTTAGTTTTAGAAGGATATTTATAATTTTCATTTGACATGAAGGCATTAAAAAATGTGATATATTTTCAGTCTTCACTGTACACTTAGCTTAATATATGAATGTACTCTTACATGCTTTTGTCTTGTTTGTGCCATGTCATAGGCAAGGCTTAGTGTGTAGTCTCGGTAAACGTCTACTGGTAGTTCGTTGAAGCGGGTGATGAAGGCGTGCTTAATCCAGTCCACCAAAACTTCTGCTAGCAGCACCATCATGCAGTCAGGGACAAGAACCCAGAAACGCTCTGTCCCAAGGGAGCATTAGAAAAACATGACATTGTAACTAATCAAACCCAGCAATTAGTAGGGCGCTAAGGATGGATGGGAAGATAATTTAAACAAGAAGGTAATAGAGTGCAACCATAATCAATTTCTGTAGCCCAGTCATGTCAATGAAATGACTGGTGAACACATTCATCACTTCTTTGTACATATTGTAATGCAAAAGTTAAAATTTAGAATAATAATTTTCCACGTGTATATATTTATGTACAATCATTTACACTTGAGTCGGAAGATGCAAAAGAATGATATTGCTGCTAATGTGAATGCGATGCAAATTTAAGTATGCTCGCATAAATATTATTACAGAGATAAAAAATATGCATTAGTTCTGCAAATAAGAATTAATATAGCAATGATGATTCCCATTCACATGATTCAACCCTTTCATGACCAGCAAATTCCAGGTGCTAAGGTGGGGAGTGCTAAGATTACAAAGCCAGTTTTGTGAAGTATTTAAAATAAAATGTAGTTCTTTAATGTTAGAAAATTGATACATTAATTTATTCTTCCAAGGATATACACTGGCAAGCTACTTCCTCAAGTTTCTTCAGCAAGAGCTTGCCAGGAATTTTACTCAGACGAAAAATCATTCACAAGTTATTGCAGGAACTAATTGATTGCTGTTTACCTTGGTAACAATATGCTTCTGCAAGCAACTTTCCAATACTTTTATAAATTCTTCAAGCGGACTTGCAGAGCTATTTACACGAGGAATTATCGTCAAAATTCGCTTGCAGCAAGTAACTTGCACAGTAAACTTGTCAGTGTTAACCAACCATAAAAGTGAAAAATTCCGCCAAGGAAAAAATCATTTGCCTTGACCGGGACTCGAACCCGGATCCCTCAATATTACACTGAGTGCTTTCACTAATTAAGCTACCAATGTTTGGGAGGAGGATACCTTGGTAGGTTAACTGGTTAAGGCACACCACGCAAATATCGAGGGATCCAGGTACGAGTCCCGGTCAAGGGAAATGATTTTTCCTTGGTGGAATTTCACACTAATATTCACTTGTGGGTGACTCCATAAAGGTTATACCGTGGATAGTCCCAGTATCCTCAAAATTTACTCTTCTAAGGGTAGTTATTAAAAGATTACACATACATTTGGGAACTAGATGATGAATGGTAATGCATTTAGATTGCACAACAAAGGTAATGCAAATTGACAAATTTATATTTTCATGCATAAAATACCAGCTGAAATAATGACCGTGGACAGATTTTTCCCTGGCACCTAAAGCTTACAAGTCAGCCAACTGGCAGCAAATGGGTTAAGAAATACTAAGGTGGCTCTAAGGATATAGAAGTTCACATACACACAATAAGCACTTCAGCTTTTTCTTATCTAGCTAAAGCTTGAATCACATGGTCATTCTTTATGCACAAGTTCAGGGAGCGCAGGAATGACAGCTCAAATGATGGCTTTGTGGAGCCATCATTTGAGGGATTAGCAGCAATGACAGGGATTCCTCATACTTTAGTCCATCAGTGGCAATCATTCGCTTTTCTGTCCCTGAAGATATACGTGAATTAAACTACAGCTAATCAAAGTACACGGCAGCAAATTGGGAATTTGACGCCATATGTGAGTTTTAATTAAGTAAGGACTGTAAATATTATAGAAATGCTTTCAGTAACAGGGAAAAATGACTATGGGATAAGGAAAACTATGGTTTGAGCTATGTATTAATGTATCCGAGTAATTCTTTTTTTACTTTGAAGGGCTTCTATCCAGGTTATAATAAATTGTACTCAATTCCACTCTATGATTGAAAAGCTATAAGCTCAAATCATCCCTGAACTTGTATGTATAAAATGGCAATGTGATTCAAGCTTAATACTCTAACACGCACGATTTCCAGAGTCACTACAAGGTGCAAAGAGCTCATAGCATCTACTGCAAGTAACCAAAAATTACAAAATTAGACTATAGGCAATTTTTATTCATTTTATCAAGTCAGCAATTGAAATTCTCTCATTCTCGTTAACATTCTATAAGTCACAATGTCTTTGGCCACTAGGATGTATATGAATACATATAACCAATAACTACATATGGATATAAAATACTGAAGAAACAAAAATCATTACGAGGTGGAATTTGAACTGGCAAAGCACATCTTATCTATCCTATTCTGTTAATAATCAAGCCTGACTGCAACTATAAGTGTATAATTCTGAGCAATGCATACTTTACCAGAAAGCACCATTAGGTAGAATATTGATAATGTCATACATAATGTAATTATGTCAGACAATAATTGAGCATATATGAGGACAAGACAAGGCTTATCCTATATTATCAGAGTCAAAGTCACCTCAGTTCAATACAATATTAAATTTTCATGGTTTTCTACCATATGCTGAAAAAATTATAAAACCAAAAAGTTGATTTGTTCAACTCAGAATTTCATCATGAGGTAACTGAATATTTCACCAAACTTTATGTACCAGCTCATACACAATGACCACCATTGTAACCAATTACAAAACATTAGTGATATGCCTTTCTGGTGCCAAATTCTCTATCACTAAACATGGAAAAAACAGTTTACCTACAATTTCATACCAAAAAAGCTCCTCCTTACTCCAGCCCATTAATTAAACTGAACAATAATACAAAAAGATGCCCTACTCACATAAAATTCTTAGGCCTTTATCTAAATGAAAATCTTGATTGGTCACTACATATTGACTCCATCATAGGGAACATGGCTATGGGTATCTTCATCTAGCACAAACTACTAAATGTGGTATCTATAGATACTCTCAAATTAATATACTTTGCCAAAATAAATTCTCATTTAACTTATGCAGCTTTATTCTGGGGAAACTATAATTACTCTTCTAAAGTGTTTTCCCTTCAAAAAAAGGCAATAAATGTTTTGTGTAGGGTATCTTTACTAACTCATGGCAAACCCTACTTACAAAACATGCAAAATCTTCCCTTACCTACGTAAGGGAAGGTAATATATTTCCCACCAATTCTAGCTACCATCAACATGACACCCGATTTAAAAATGACATCCACAAACTGGAGTGCAGATTGTCTGTCTGCCAAAAAGATCCTTTTAATGCAGCATCTGTTTATTTTCAATAAGCTGCCAGTAAAAATTAAAACCATCTCTTCCATTAATACATTTAAAAGAGACCTAAAAAATTACCTACTTCTAAATTGTTTTCGTTCGGTGAATGAATTTCTAAATGAGAGGAATGCCTAAGTTTATTTTTTAACTTTATAAGTATTTTTTTTAATCTAACACACATCATGACTATGACTGTATTCTATGCCTTTAGGCCAATGGAATGAAAATAAATATTATTAATATTTACTAAGAACCTTCATAGGGATAAAGGGTTAATCTTGAAGTCAGTTAGGACGACGATGGAAATAAAATAAGAAGGGATAAAAAAACTGGTGATGCTGTCAGGATTTTAGGAGTTGATCGAATCTTATTGAATCAATGGATTCGAGATTCGATTGAATCCCTCCAAAAAATATTTAAATCCTGGTTGAGCATGTGGCATATGCAGACCTGTGTAAACCTTATCATTTGAAATCTAAATCTACAGAATAACCATCTATGGCCACCAAGTAATTATACATATTTCTAAAATGTTGATAACTTACATGAAAATTCACTATGACATACACAGATACACAAATAGAGGGTAATTAGTCACGTAACGTTTCACTTAGATATTCAACATGTGGCACATACCCATACAACCCTCATAAACATGAGGAACATACCTTTATGCTTGCCTCTTTCATTATGTGTTAGACTGAAATACCCAAAAATTTTCTTGTTCTTTTTGAAAGATGAAGTTTTGAGTTCTAGATATGTAAACACCCAATCATTGCTTTTTTCATACAATACAAAATTAAAAATTTTCACCTAACCATTTTGCTGATACATCTTGTTGTGGTTTACCCCATATATATTAGGTGATGTATTCTAAGTACGGTCCTGCATCATGACTGTTTACCAAAATGAAGCCTGGTCCTTTCTAAGAATTAAAAAAGGAGTTCATATAGGTTCCATACACGGATCAAATAAAAAAAATTGAACCATTAAACTGCATTATGAGACAAGAAGAGATTTTTATGTGGACAAAACTTCATAGAACAGTAAGGTAGTTTGCTGGGGGTGGGGGATTTTATCCCAGGGTGGGATGAAGTGAATATATAGCCTCTCTCCCAACAAGATCATCGTGCATGATGACAAACCATACCCTCCCCAAGGTGCCCCTGGTATTCTCAGAACATGATGGAACAAGACTTGGCGTAAAAAAAATGCTCCCATCATCAGGGTGCATCCCTGTGCCAAGGATGACCACATCTTCGGGGTGGACGGTAAGAAGTGGCTAACAGGTGAAACTCTGGAGACCAGGCAAAACCCGGTTTTATTTAGCCTTACCTATGTATGCGGGGCTCTGCATGGGAAGAACTTTATTTCCCTAGCTACTTGTGGGAACCATACTGAACCTGATTATTAAAATGCAACAAGGGACCCAAAAGAGACCCTTTGGGTCAACCCTCCTCTTTGGAGAAACCCCCATCGAAAGAGTCCCCTCAGGGAACACTGAGGATACCCTATCCCTGGCAGGCCCCTCTCATTGGGCCTCCTTACCACCACTCTTGGAGGGCCTTGGAGTGAGGCCCTCCTCTCATCCTGAACTGGCAGACCCTGTCGTGGTGAAAGCCAGTTTCCTTAAAACCCTCCCTGATTCTGGAGATGAGTCTCTATCATCAGGATGCTCATCTTCCACAATAACGGAGGGCTCGGGCCAAATATACTCCTCCAAGAGGGGTAAAAATGGACTCAGGTGCCTCCAATAATACTGTAGGGAGCATGGCATCTAAAATGCTAAGTCTATCCACTTTCTCCAAAAGTAGCAGGGCAGCAAGGAAGAGGAGGAAGAGGGAGAGTCAGCGAGCCCTGCCTGCTGGAGGGTGAACGTAGTGCATAAGATGAATGGCTGGAGGTTGTCAGAGGAGGTATTCTTGTCTGATCACCGGTACATCCAATGCTCCCGGTATCAGGGAGGGTGAAAACCCAACAGTAGCATACAGGAATCCCAAAACAACTGGGAATCCTATAGAAAAGAACTGGAAGCAGCAATTTCAACACCCCTTATGTTCAAGATCAACTGCGAGGAGGAGATTGAGGCATCTGTGGTATATCTCCAGGACGCTGTCATCTCAGTCTATCAGAAAACTTGTCCCCTTAAAACCAGGGAAGGAAAACAGAATCTTCCTTGGTAGGGAGCCAAACTTGAAAATTTCCGGAAACTGTCCAGAAGACTTTTTAAAAAGCAAAAGGCACAACAAAGCCTGACCACTGGTCCCTCTACAAGGAGGCCCAGCGCAAGTATAAAGTGACAATCAAACGTTCCAAAAAGGAGGCATGGAAGACTTTTTGCAGCAACATTGAAAGGGTTTCCAAGACTGCAAGACTCCATAAGATCCTCTCCAACGACCCTGGAGCTGAAGTGGGGGCTCTTTTGCCACCTCAGGGGACTACACGTCTTTGGATTAGGAAGCACTAAAACTGCTGTTGGAGACACACTTCCCTGGCTCAAATGAGGAACATGAGATGGACTCTAGGAGTCCTCCCACTCATCCTGTTAGGATGGACTGGAGATTTGTCTCCAGCATCATTATATATGAAGCAATTGACAGAGCCATGTCCAGCTTTTCTCCATACAAATCTGCAGGGGAGGACGGGGTGTTTCCTGCCCTCCTGCACGAGGGTAGGGAACAACTACTACTTCCTCTTTATACATATATGTATTTTGATCCTGTCTACCATATGGATGTTCCTTAAGCCTAGCAGTCGACTAAGGTGGCATTCATTCCCAAACCTGGGAAGTCGGATTACACTAAAGCTAATTCCTTCAGAGGAATTAGTCTAATGCTCTTTTTAAAAAACATTAAAGGAGATAACTGAGACATACATTAGGGATGAACCCCTTAAGGAACATCCCCTGCATCTGAACCAACATGCTTCCCAGAAAGGCAAGTTCGTGGACTCGGCTCTCCATGGTCTGGTCTCCCGGATTGAGAGAGCACTTAACCATCAGCTACATAGCATGGGAGCATTTCTGGATATAACTACCTTCAATCAAATTTGCTGGGCAGCTGGGAGGCACGGAGTCCAAGCTCATATTGTTAGATGGATTAGGTGCATGCTGGCTCAGTAGAATATCACTGGCAGTCTCAGGGGATGCTCAATGAAGACGCAGTGTCAAAGGGGTTGCTCTCAGGGAAGTGTCCTATCACCTCTCCTATGGAATTTGGTGGTCAACAGCCTCATCACACTGATGAATAACATTGGTCTCTACACACAATCTATCAATGATCTAGCAATACTCATTAATGGAAATTATCTGGACACTATTTCCAGGTTGTCTGGTGTCTAAGCAGAGGGCTAACGGTGAATCCAGACAAGACTGTTCAAGTGCATTTCACAAGGTGATGCACTGGCTCTATACAGCAGTGGTAAGATCCATCTTTAGATACGGCTCGATTGTGTGGTGAAAGAGAGCCCGAAAATCTGGGGTCATAAATGAACTCAACCACATTCAAAGACTGGCCTGTCTAAGCATCACTGGAGCCATGCAAACTGCTCCAGCTCTTTCTCTGGAAACTCTCTACCTCTACGTGAAGTGGACCTCTCACCACTTCATGTAGGGGTGGAGGGACAGACCAGAGCCACATCTTATCACCTAAAATACAAAGGCCAATGAAATGGCAAGGAAAATCTCTCTGGCCATAGACATATGGACCGAGCTGTGCAGGTCCAGCCCAATCTTCCAGATGAGAAGTGACTGTTTCGAGGCAAGGTTCAATTTTAAGAATCCTCCTTTTAAGACAGTTATCCCCATGGGGAACATTGGGAGGGAAGGGGAAAACACCTCCACAACGGAGCCTCTGTGTGGTATACAGATAGCTCCAGAAAATACAACAAAACAGGGGCAGGTATTTACGGAGGTTGCCCTTCAAGATCGTACCATTTTAAGCCACAGTGTTCCTGGCTGAAATCTTTGCAATTCTGACCTGTACCTACATTATTAAGGATTTAGCCTTCACTAAAAGACCAATCCATAAATGCATCAACAGTCAAGCAGCGATAAAGGTGTTTTCTCACCTTGGTGTACATCATGCCTACTACAAGATTGTCACGAGGCACTATCAGAGATAGCTAAGCATTGCAGAATCAAGCTTTTCTGGGTACCTAGTCACAAAGATATACCTGTAAATGAAAAGGCCGACAAACTCGCCAAAATTGGTGCAAGTCACAAACCAATAGGCCCTGAACCAGTTTCACCAATTACTCCTGCTATTGGGAGTACAAAGATCAGAGAATGGATATCTAGCTGGCACTCTGAGATTTAGAATTCTATTCAGGGACTAAGACAAGCCAAACTCCACAAATCGGAACCAAAACTTAGCATGACGAGAAAACTTCTAACCTTGGACAGAAGTCAACTTTGAACATTAGTTGGACTGACAGGCCACTATCATGTACAAGTACCTCAACCTCTTAGGACTTATCGGCTCACCTAGATTTCGATGGTGCAAAGAAGAGGATAAAACAACATAACATATTCTCTGTGATTGTCCTACAATTTCTAGGACTCACATCAGGCACCTTCAGGCTGTATTTATGGACCCCACGGAAATCAGGGACATCCCCAAAAGAGATATTCTGGCCTTAAGCAAGGCCATAGAACTCTATGGGTTATGATTAGTCTTGTGGATAGCACAATGGACCAACAGGTCTAAGTGCCTCGGGACTCCACAGGAGGTCTGCCATGAAGCAAATCTATCTAATCCATCTATCTAGGTTGACACCTTCTAATCATGAAAATGTCAAAATCTTATAATAATCAGACCATTAAGTCCGCATTTATATTTATAAGAGGCACAGTTTGAAGTTGTGTTGAACTATTTCGCACTGAATTCGGATAGTGAAATCGCCCTATCATTCACAATTATAAATACTTAGAGCTAATATTTTGCAAAACCTATATTCCTATGATAATCTTCCTTTGTACAAAAACTTGTGACAATCAAAGATGATCACGCTACGAGTGGCCAGTAAGGCCAGTTGGCAGAGTTAGTGTGAAATTGTCCAATATGTTGTGAAATTAGGCATGTATGTATTACTTTTAAGAGAAAAGTGCTGATGATAAAGTTGTGATTTGACCATAGGCCGCAATGTTATATCTCATGATGGTCTCTCAAAGGCCATGTAAAAACATTCAATTCAATTTCAGCCTGATAAACAGCAGAAGCCTACAAATGCACCCAAAAAGATGCATGGAAAGGTTTTAAAATACCCAGTTAGAAAACAACTAAGTACTGTTCTAGCTACAGTAACTGCAATAACTACTGCTGGCAATATAGTAGATAAAAAAAAGAAACAGATAAGATTCAGGTTAAGAATGCTCATTTCATAGGCAGAAATTAATGTTACTTGTTCTACTGAATGCCTACATTTGAGAGCTAATGAATTTTATTGCAGTGATTAGTGTTTATATTGCATTGTTGTTATCACTGAAATTGACTCAGCTTTTCAACTAGTATAAGAATAATAAGAGAAGAAATAAATTAAGAAATTTCCTAAAAAAATACCTGAACCCAGCACACTAAAGCAAAGTTACTCAGCATATGTAGTTCTGATTTTCCATATACTCTTTACATATTCCATCAATTGTCATCCATTGAGGTAGATCGAGTGGGCGTGATCTCATCAAACTGTAATCTGACTACCAAAATATCCATCCTATTGCTTCCCCCTGTTCTTTCCTTGCTTGCCTTTAGATAGCACGGACAAGTGGACGCACCAGAGGATATAAAGCAAGAATATTTACCTTATGTCCAAAATTTAAGGTAAGCAACTCTCGAAACATACACATCAGTTACTTGGAGTCATGTATTCTTCTCGATTTCCCTATGATTTTTTGCTGGGAATACAGATTATAAATAATTTAAATAAATAAAAAAATATATGAAGAATGCATTCTCAAAAGGTAATGCATGCTGATTTCAAGTGAGTTATCGATGGAAAACATAATAAAATAGCAAACTTATTGCATCAGCCTGTAAGCGCAAAGGTAAATCGGGGGGAACAAAAACAGTGGACCTTCTTTGCCCACACAACAGCTTCAAGCATTGGCCGCCATAGCAAGCGCCCTCGCCATCAACCTCAATGGAGCCATCATTAAAAAAATCAACAGCAACTGTCTCAACAACAAATGACGTAGCCATAAATACGGGTACTTAAGTTGGGTTCACATTCAGGAATTTCATGTGTTGTGTGCACACAATTTACTTGCAAAATGCATGAAAGGTTCACATTCAAGCACAGGTAACATCATCAAGCACGTCAAATGCACATGGTGGCACCTATTAACAGATGAATGAAATATTTGGTAAAAAGTTGAGCCTCAGCATGTGCATAGCTTAAATTGGTAGAATTAGTATGAATAAAGAATGATAAAGGCCTCCTGCTGAATAGTTTGCAAGCTAGGATGTTGGCTGAGGAGAGAGTACAATTAGTCTTTCACTAAGGACTCACAGATGAGTATGAATTCTTCTCCTATTCTCCACCGGGTTAGGCTCTCCATACTGGCCGATGTTTCGATGGCCAACTTGTCTTAACAGCCCTGAGGACGATGCATGAGTCGGGCATCGAAACATCCACACCCTGATGCCTTGTTACATTTGAAAACTAAATAAAATAATGCATTTTACCTATCGTTAACTTCCCCAAAAATTTGTACCTCATAATGAGCATTCATTTGGCCAAAGCAGCTGAATTATTTATTTCTCCCACTCCATTATCAATATATTTGGTATACTGTTCATCATCAATATCAATATGTAATCTGTTCCACTCTATCACTTCACATATTGCCAAGGCACTCATCATGAATGGATCCTAAAGAACTGCTTAGCTATGTCCTAAACATACAGCAGTCCCTGAGTTACATGATAGATGTACTCCCACACTCCCTGCATAAGTCGAAATTTACCAAGTCACAAATTACTCCGGAGCTGAGTCCATACTCCAGAGATTACGGTCGATGCAGAGAAATTCTGGGTCATATTCTTATTCAAATTTCATTCACGTCACTAAAAAATTCAAGAACTTTTTACGCATTTCCTTAAATTATTAACCAAAATATTAAAATCGCCTGAAAGTTGCACCATGTGAATGGACGTGTGCATAGTACATGTCTTAATGCCACTTTTTGACTACTAACCAGGCCATTTCTCTGGTCTTCACCATTTTAGGTTGGCCAAGTATTACCAGCATTACACACTTCCTTCACATGTGCTCCTTGAACGTATGCAATAGGGATGTGCGAGTAGTACTTTTTGATCTCGAGTCGAGTTGCAGTTACTCGCGAGTATCGAGTCAAGTCGAGTCGTATGAACTATGGCCATTTCCCAACCAGGCAATATAATAATGCATTCACCAACATGTTCTCGTTTTCCCAATCTCCTAGTGCATTTTCTCTTCTGAACATATGGCCTGATTTAGAAGGGAAAAGGTGATAAGGAATATTTATTGTAATTGTGAGAGAATTAGGAGATGAATTAAAATTAATGTGTCTTGAACAGTTCCAATAGGACAATTGAAATGAACTAACCTCTTGTAATTTGCGACAGTTTTACATAATGATTGCATTGGGTTGAAAACTTGTGCATCCAAAATTCCTAAGAGCCCAGAGTAGTCGTAGCAATTAAAGTTAGACAACAAGCAGACTTTAAATACCTGATACAGTAGAAGTCCATCATTACGAGGGTGGTATATAGTGATAATCTGGATATAGGGAGTTATTTTTTTACAATGGTTGATCTCATGGTAATAACATATGAAGTTGGATGGTTGCAGTGAGTGGTGATTGCTCTCGTATCGCAATAACGAGTACAATTTTTCGTTTATGTCATCAAGGTTGCATAATTTACAGGCACCTTCTGCTACGAGCGACAAAGTTATTCAAATAGAAATTACTTTGCGGCAATGTATCACCTTGAAAAGAAAATTCATCTAATTTGAGATCAGAGTTACGATTCTCTCTTCGCATGCTCCGATGCTCTAGGTACGTTACTTGTCCTATTGATGTGATGATGCATTTCAAAGCTCTCTCGGGCGCTACGCAACATAATTTCAGATTGTGGAAAAATCACGAGGAAGCGCGAAATCTACCTGCTACCACCGGGGTAAGGTTACAATTTGAATCGACTGAAATAACGGCTCCCCTCGATTCGTTCGAGCATCAGCCGTATCAACCCAGTGTTGGCTTTCGGCTTTCGCCGTACTTCCGAATCATCTGTAAAAATTATGACGCAAGTAAACAATGAACATTGAAAATTGATAATGGCAACATTCATTGTTTATGTAAGGCGAAGGAGCGATCTTCTCGCATGAATCCCATATCATTCTCGAAGAATGTGTCCCACGCTCATAAATTTATTCTTGTACAAAAATTAGCAGTGATGTTTTCTCATCCAAAGCGAGAGGGCGGCCTAGGGAGGTGTGAGAGGGGCATGTGGGGGAATTAGCTGTCAATGCTTTTGGAGTCAGTGAGGCTCGGAGCAGAAGGATGCGACCCCCGGATGATCCCGAGTGGTATCAAAGAATCACCCTAGCCAAAATACGAGCCGAGAGGGGGAATACACTGTCAGCCTGTGCTCATCACGGAATGATTTACCACCGTCCTCCCGAAGCGAACTCGAAAAAAGGATCTGGTGCCAGAATGGGTGGGGGGAGAGAGCAAAGACGAAGAAGTCGGCTGAATCAGAGGCCCAGGTTGGCCTTGGCGCTACCATTGCAGCAAACCACTGATGAAAAAGTGCGACATGCTTCACGCCTTGAGGGGTGTGGATGTTGGAACTAGTTGGAACCATGGAAGTTGGCTGCTGAGGCTCCCGAAAAGATGCACCCTCCCCCGCAACTAGTGGAAGCCACCTGAGAAGTTTGGACGTGGGAAAGCGATGAGTGAAATGTAATACTTCTGGTTCGCGGTCATAACTGATGAGGGACTGCCAGCGGGAAACGCCCTCCCCCTTCCAAACCAAACTAGTGGAAGCCACTTGAGAAGTTATGGCATGGGAAAGCGATGAGTAAAATGTATTACTTTTGATAAAATGTGATGCTGAATCAAGAAAAAAATATTGTTTCACTCCAACCCTCACGACTATGAGCGCCAAGGCGAGGGTGGGGGGAGAGAGAGACCCAGGGTGGTGGAGGGGAGAGCGAGAGGTAGGCCAAGGACGTGTAACAGTTCGTTGTACTGCCATAACTGATCAGGGACTCCCAGCAGGCAACGCCCACCCCCTCCCTAAACTAGTGGAAGCCACTTGAGAAGTTAGGGCGTGGGAAAGCGATGACCGAAATGTGATAATTTTGATGAAATTTGATGCTGACTCCGATCCTCCGATGAGCGCCGAGGCGAGGGTGGGGGGAGAGAGAGACCCGGGGTGGTGGAGGGGAGAAAAAAGCACCGGGCATCCTCTTTGCTCTACACTACTACAGTACTTGTATTAAACTTACGTACTTGATAAGTATCCGTATTGAAAGATAAAGGATGCAGCTAGAAGTTATATCAAAGCTCATTTTCGTATCACTTCTCATAGCAGAGGTACATTTCCGCAAAACGATCGATTATAAGTTTACTATGATAGTGCTTCCTGTCGGCAAATTTCTGAACCTATTGGCCTCGGCGGCTCCGTCGACTCGACTTTCGTAAAAATACTCGAGTCGAGTACCAACTACTCAACTCGACTTTTTGAGTACTTGCACTTCCCTAGTATGCAACCATTTGACGCTTTCCGTAACATCCGTAATTCTTGTATTCTTGGGTGAGGTTGCCACATACGTAAGAACAGACTTAGGTAAGTCGAGGCTTACATAACTCGGGGGCTGCCTGTAGTACTATTTTATCAATGTGTTACTTTACATTTATGTAATCTCAGTCATTGAATTTACCAAATCTCAGAAAACTCAAGCTTTTTTGTATGCTTTTCTCTTGTTATGCCTTCTTTGGATCATAAAATTCTAACAAAATTACGCTGTCAAAGTGCTTGATGAATATATACCTTAGATATGAAACCATTAATTTATTTATGCAATATTTTTCTGACATCTGATATCAACCTCTCTGAGAAAAGAAAATTCTGTTTTCACTTAATTGTAGTTTTCTCCCATTTTTGCATCTGTACTTCATAACTTTTAGCACCAGTTATCACCCATACATGTTAATTAGCTGTAATCATGAACACAAGTAACAAAAAATTCTCAAGTCTGGTCTTGGTGGGCCTAAGTCTTCCAATGCTAATTCCTCATTGAAACTTCAGATATTTTCTCTGTGTAACTCTCCTCATTTATTGCTAAAATCCTGTGATGACTTGAAAATCCCTATTGAAACAAGAGCACAGAAAATACCACAACAATATCTGAGCTCACCTTTTTACTAATATTTTATAATTCTGACACATGACAGTTCAAAACAAGTGGCTGTCATAACACTGTGATGTATGGTTGGCCTGTGGAACAGGTTAAGACTGAAGTACTTCTTGGTGAACCTTTGGGGCATAAAATATCTCAGCCCTAAATCCCAAAAGGAAAATTTAGAATGTCTCCACCACTCAGCTTATCTGGATTGCCAGCAAAGCCGTCTTTCTACCACATTGGGTGAAGACTGAGGCAGCCTGATCCTCACCCCTACAAACACAACTACAACCACCTGCTCTTGATCCCTTGCCCTGTGGAATCAGCTCATTAACCTTTAGTATAACTCATACATTCTCTCAATTCCCCTCCCAGATTATTCAGCAGCCAATAATAAGGTATTCAGGAATGTTCAATTGCCAATTCACCTAGGAGGGCTTTTTCCCATGGCCATCTATCACAAGCCACCACTGGCAACAAGTAAAGCAATGAACATAATAAAATATGTACACATAATGTATTAAATCTTCTGACAGAGCTTTTGGGTTCAGATGTGTCTTCGCTTGTTGATCTCGAGCTTTTGCTACCATTGCAGGCAGCATCTTCAGCATAAAAATTATTCCTGATGATGCTGCCTGCAATGGTGAAAGCTCAAGATCAGCAAACAAAGATGCAGCAGAACCCAAAAGCTTCTAGTCAGAACACTTACATTGCTAGAAAATCCTTAGTCACAAATTAGTGAATTACACCCCCAAAAATAGTAATATGTATGCACAAATAAATGTGATTGGCGAAGCTCGGTCATGCCTTGCCCTCCTTTCCATGCCTACCCCTCCTTTCCTTTCCCCTCTTCTCCTTGGACGTGTTCCTACGCCAGTCCCGGCAGTCCCGCTTGTCCCATCGCCCAATAGGGACCTCTGTCTCTCCCTTGGCATGACGGGTAGCCTTTTTCCCATGAAAATGTTGTGTGTTTGATTCCTAAATACGTCCTTACCTGGGATCCTTTTAAGGTTTATTTAAGGTCATAACAACTTACATTGCTAGAAAATCCTTACTTACAAATTAGTGAATTACACCCCCAAAAATAGTAATATGCACTCACTAAGATGTAAAGGAGTGCTGGTGGTAAAAATTAAGATCAAAGTTATAAGTGAGCCAGAACATTAGTTACAGGCCCTTATGCTAGGATCAAGTATGAAACTAGGACTAGTTATACCATATGCAAAATCAATAATTCAGGCTACCAGTGATCGTGCATGATATCAAGATAACTGATTCTGTGTTATTTACATGACACCTCATCACAATTACCCTGGAAAGTTTATTTGGATCTCTGAAGAATCAATAAGCATATGACACTGTGACAAGTATAATATTAGTAAAAAAAATCTCAGAGCAAGAGAAGGCAATAACGAAAAAGTATGCAAGACTGCTGAAGAACATGATCCAAATAGGTAAGAGCTGCATTAAAAAAAGGATTCCTAGAGAGGGAATAGAACCAAGGTCCTTGGAATTGCTGTACAAACCATCGTACCACTCTTAGGATTCCTGATTCTCATTCCAAGTTTTGCTAGATTTAAAGACTTACATAGATGAAATGAACCATAATAGCCTAACAAAGGTTTCACTCATAAGACATAGTAGGACTTCAAAAACACTAAAGATCATACTGCAAAATCTTAATGCTGATCACAACACATTACAAAGCAACCAATGAAGAATGTCATTCTCCTCCTAACATGTACATTCAATTCCAGGTCCAGGAAACATTTACCGCGCCACAATTATTTAATGCATTCTTTGCTCTTCTGAAAGTACATTTACAACAGCAGAATTTACATCCGGCATAGGTTAATGTACGTGTATAAAAATTTTATGGAAATTAAAATCCTCAAGGACCACCCAAATGTACTTCAGCATGTTACACTAACCCAAGCACAAATTAACAGTTTTCAATAATTTATCAAAAATGCATAATCCTAGCAATGAAACCTTTGTATAACATCCACTCAGAACCCAGATGTCAATGTTTCAGCACTAACTACAAAGAATTGAAAAATAAGTTGCAAAAAAAGAGGCACATCATGATTCTTTAACTAGACTGTTAGCACTAGAGATGAGAAAATTACCATACTTTTCATGAGGTTAATTACCACAGTAAATTATGGTAATTTTTAAAAATTACCGTAATTTTCCAGTAGTTTTTAGTTTTAAGCATTTAACAGCAAATTTATGGTTAAATAAGAAAGCCAATAGCAAAAGGAAGGGAATAACGATGTTTAAACCATACCTAATGCAACATTAATCTAGTAGAAATTTTTTAAATAGTGAAAAGAATTACGGCAGCTACATGCAATCTGGCTTTCTTTTGTCAAAGTATGAGAAATTTTCAAGAAGAATATTCTGATACTTTACTCTTATAATGTTATAATTGAAGCTAAATATTCCAAAAATGAGTTGTTCATGCCTCAATTTATTATTAAACATGAAGGAAATGTGAACTTGGCTTAAAAGAAAATGTTGGGAATTTTTCTGTATGAAAAACTATCTCAAACATAGCTGAATTATCTAGAAAATTATGGTAATTTTCAAGGGGTGCAGTAAATATGAAAAATACCACGGTAAATTACGAAAAATACCGCAGTAATTTACGAAAATTACCGAGGTAATTTTCACAGTGGCCCATCTCTAGTTGGCACTATAAGGTATGCATAAAATATGCTAAGCATTATTGCATTTGATGTTCTAGTGCAATTCGACCCATGTAGCATGAGGGAATGTGAAGTTTTCGGTCACATTCTTTGGCAAGAGACCATGATATCAACAGGATAACAGAGGAGAAGGGAAATATCCTGAGAAATGCAATTAATATAACTTAAACAAATCCACAACAAATTTAAATTATGCAAGAAAATATTTCTTGCAAAGATAAAAAATGCTCATGCAAAACCACAGGCAATGGCATTATGCTTTAACATGTTACCTTCTTTCCAAGAATATTCCTTCATAGTTTGCAACACAACAATGAAGAGCAAAACAAAGAGATGAAATCTCTCCCTCACATCACTGCATGACACTTGGAATAAATTGTTCTTGTCAAATTTCTTGAAGACACTTCCTTTTAATTCAACAAACTGAAAAAGATGTGAATATTGAATTACATATGAAGTCATAAACACATCATTTGGAGTCAAATAAGTCAGGCCTGTATCTCAGAGTGCAAAAACTTAAATTTCACAAGCAAAGTATGTTAGACATGCCCTCAGGACCACAATGGTGATAAGCTGTCTTTTTCAATGGAAGCATTCGAAACTTCCATTTGGAAAAGATTTGACTAAGCATGGACTTAACTAAGACTAAGATATTATTGGGCTGTAATCAAATTTTAAAGTAAAATTTAGCCAAACAAATGTAAACTGTGAAACAATTTGGTTGATTGGGTAATTTGGATAAATATACTTTCAGATGTATCCTATTGAAATTCTTTAGTTCAGTGAAAGAACCCTGTAACCAACAAAATTTTAAAAATTGAGATAGGAAATATACATGGAGGAGGATGAAATTTGCCATGAAAATATAGTTTGACTTGACCAGAATTCAAACCCAGATCTTCCAATTGCCAGTCAGGTGTGCTGGCTAGTTAACTATCAAGCTATCTTAACTCAAGGTGAACTTCAGTAAGATCCAGGTTCGAATCCCAGTCAAGTCAAATGGTTTTTTCATGATGAATTTCATCCCCTTCTGAGTATTTTTCGCTCATGCTTGTGACTGCATGCCATATCATTTGTGCACTTTGCAGTGATTGGAAAATTGAGATAGGAGGTTTATACAACATTCTGAAAACATCATTGCTTTTCACACCAGGATCAATTTTTGATTAATTAAATTAATTTTTAAATTTTTGTGAAGATATTTTTCAGCCCTAACTACCACTCTCAAACACTTTATTTAGCATTCAATATTTGACAGGTCATAGGAGCAAAATATTACTTTTCAGTTATCGAAAAAATATGGTTACTGGCACAACCCTAACAAAAATACAGCAAGATAGAACGGCTAAAGGCAGTTGTAGCACAGGCACCACAGGCCAAGAGATCAGGAAAATGATTCATTGACTTCCATAACTTTATGATCTAAGATAATGCCACTCATCAAGACTGTGACTTAATGTATTCCTATACATTAAGTCACAGTGATTTTTTTCAAACAGGCATTTTATGCGCTGGCCTCGGTGGCGGCGGGGTAACGTCCTCACCTGCTAACCCGAAGGTCGCAGGTTCGAGTCCCGCCTGGGGAGGATTTTTCACCTCCCAGGGCATGGTTGTCTGTGATTGTCCATTGTTGTACCGTTACAACGCCTGATGTAAAAGGCCCTCGAGGCTGTTTTCGGGTTGATGATAAATAAATAATATGAGCTCTCACTTCAAAGCATTAAGCTACATAGGCTTTTCAATAAACATTATACTTACATTGTTGGACATCATGATGGTGAGCAGTGCTTTGTTATTTGAATTAATGGCAACATTCAGTGTGGTTGCTTGAAATAACACTAGAAGACTGTGCAAAACTGAAAAACTGTTAAGTCATACAGAAATCACAATGGCATGATAAATTTCTTCCAGTAAAAGCATGATATTTTACTACATCTAGATGAATCCCAAGATAGAAAGTAATGCAAACATCAATGAAATGGTTTCTTCCCAAAGGCAGTTCACCTTTCCAAGCTACAAAAATTGGGCAGTCACAATCATCTGTAAAGCTAGAAAAAAGCTACCTGTTGCAATCTGTTTCAACTATTACAGATCCTTCCACTATCTTGCATATTTGTGATCTATACAGTGATGTTCATCAGAGAATAGAAATAGAAGTTGAGCCTTATTTAGAATCATGACATTCATGCTTACCTTACAAGAAGCAGACATGACTACACAGCGAGACAACACAACCTTACTCTCTACAGTACTGATTGATAGTCCAGTCAATGAAAGCCCAAAAGGAAGGTGTAGAGGACATGGAAGAGGACAGAGAGCAAACTTCAGGAATGTGTTTGGGGTTGATAGGAGGTAAACATACTAAAATTCCCCGGACCTAGGCGTGCAGGGTGGCGCAGGTGTCTTTTTTTTGTTTTACGCTCATATCTTGAAAACAGTGCATGGTAGTGAACATATTACTAATTCTAAAATTAAAGCTGGCAAAATGTACTACAAAATAGGTTCTTATACTTTACTTCTATTCCTCATAGCTATCAAGATATTTACCAGTGAAAATTGTTTATATTTGAAAAACGCTTAATTTACTCAAGTTTTTTGACAAACGTTTCCTTCTAGCGGCTCAGCCTTTAGTGTTACAGCAAAGTCCTAAGGAGCATTGTTGTAGAAAATTACATTACCTTTAAAATGAGATATCATTTAATATTTTATCTTCAATTGGTTAATAGTTACAGCAATTTGAAATCTTTAGGGAAATTCCAGTATTTCAAAAGAAAACCACATCTCTCTTTCCTGTTTTTCTAGGGTTGTACATATAATGTTAATATAGCTGTATGTAGTGATAATATACATAAATGGTAAGAAAATGTGTGTAATTAACTAAATACTCAGTAGGATTAATAATTAAAATAAATTGCATGGATGGGCGAGGGCCTTCTGGAGCCCTCCTGGCACTCACTCTTTGGGTCAACTGTGCCATCCCACATTTAACCTAACTACCAATTGCAGACAAGGGAAAAGAGCACCTTGGTAGAGGTATGGAGGGGGGTCACCCATCCAACTTTCTTTCTGGGCCCATCGTTGCTTAAACTTCAGTGATCTGACGGGAACCAGTGTTTCAACGTGGCTAGGCCCTTGCCCGTACAGTAAGATTATGTGCACTCACGTTTATCACACTATGTGCATGCACCTTTTCAAGAAATGAGCTAAAACAAAAAAATAGAGACACCTCCCCCCTGCACACCTCCTAGGTCCGGGGACTTTTAGCATGTTTACCTCCTTTCAACCCCAAACATTCCTGAAGTTTGGTCTCTGCCCTCTTCCATGTCCTCTACAACCCCTTCATAGACTGGACTGTGAGCCAGTCCAGTTAAAGGCAGGGGCGGATTAAGGGGGGGGGCCGCCCTCCCCCCCGTAATTCCCGGTAAAATAGAAAATATGGTAATCATTAAGGTGGTTCTCCAATGGAAGTTTTTATTCCACCAGCTCAATATACAATGTTTAAATATACATAATTGGAATGTGGTGTAAAACCCGGGAGACCTGCATCTTCACAAGATTTGCATTCTTTACATCGTTTGTAAACGTTTTTCAACTGTGATTAGAGAGCTTTTCTCAATAATTTATCACATCTACTTTATAATATAGCCACACCAAAACTACGTTCCAAGCACTTCATTTCTTTTAACTTTCCGAGGGAGGTCTGCCCGGAACCCCGTTTTGTTGAGAGGTATTGCATACCCCCCAGGCACCACGGAAAGTAGTGAACCGCCCTCCCCCCAAAAACAACGACCTTAATCCGCCCCTGGTTAAAGGATATGTAAAGGAACTTTCTAAATCACTTCAAGATGAAAAACTATCAGGCAAGTTTGAAGCCAAATTAAAACCATATCTTTTGGATTACTGATTTAACTCTCTGGGTTGGTGCAGAACAGAGATTATGAAAGTTCAGGACTTTTCCAAGCCTAAATATTCATTTTTCCAGGTATCAATATCTGCGCTTTGGTAAGTTTGTATTTTGTAGAAAGCACAAAATTAGAAGCACAACACCTCAACATGCTTACTTTGGGGAAATAATGTTTCCCAACAAATTGAGCACGCCACTTACACGTTGATGAAAAATTGGCTTCCTTTCTGATGGCATATTATTCCTAGGTCTCATCCACAACAAAGGAAATTCAAACAGTAAGGTGATGGACTCATTATCCAAGGCAGCAATGGATTACCCACTGCTTGCCTGCCTTGAGTGTTATTCACGGTGACCACTAAAGGGATGCACATTAGAAAACCTTAATTTTTAATTTAAGGGTACTTTCAACAGTGCACCCCTTCAAAAGTTATCTTTAGCCGTAAGCAATATTTTTCACACATTTTTCAAGTGCACAATATTCTCTTTCCATTATTTTCTTTGATGAATCCCAATTTGTCACATGTACATGCATACTCTGTATTGATAAGTTTCATTTAAACGCAGCATAAGTATAAGAATTTGCGATTCACCCTTAAAATCAACCAAAATATACAGGAATAGATGCATGCAGCACAATTTAATTTGCATTTACACGCTGCAGAGAAAATGCATTTTAACTTTATCACTACAAAATAGAAGCTATATTGTGCAAACTGTAACTGATGATATCACAATGATTCCCTAAGAGTATTGATATAAAGACAAAACACTTGAAGAGAATCATTATGCCAATGAAATTTTCAGGCACAAAATGGGCATCATTAAAACACATACTCTAAATTGAATATTTTCCCACTCACTTAACACCAAAATCATAATTAAAGTTCAGAGTTTGGATTATAAATATCCAAAAGGCATGTGTCACAGTCTTGAATCTAAAAGACTGTTTGACTGGTGAGGGAGGAACTAGCCACATACTAGGCATGAGATAGCACATGAAATGCACACATTGCAGGAGAATCATACATTTCCCGGTGCCACCAGTGGTTTAAGAAAGATCTAGTATCTAGAAAATCTTGAAACTTGGGGATCTACCACAAAAAAAAATGTGAACTCCACAGATAAAAGTAGGAGAAGAATCCCTTTCCCTGGGCTACCTAGGTTTTAGAAAAATCTTGCCACCAGAAAATCTCACAACACTGGAATGTCGAAACCTGTCGAACACATGTCGAAAGAGGCTTCACCTGGATATGCACCATGCTCTCCAATTAGAAGCCAAATTCTCTGCTCAGCAAGCCATTACATTATTTGTGCACCTATGCATGCACATTAATATTTCCATGACATTTCTACATCTACATTTCACCATCCACAATGGTTCCCTGGCTCACGGTGTGAGTCAGGGAACCATTTGTATTGTGTACCATATATATTCCTATTGTGTATTTTGTATTGTGTACGTTATATATTCCTACGCATAACTTATCCGCTCAGTTCTACAGTGAACTTCACTTATTTTGTCACTTCCATAACTTGATAAGGATACAGACATACGAGGCAGCGAACAGCAGATGAGGAATAACTCCCAAATGCTCTCTCTTCCTGTCCCTTGGCTCAGTTGCTGTCCAGAACAGGGCGTCAATAGTATCCTGGCCAAAGGCAGAGAATAACCTGTCTCCAACCTAAGAAGACAACACAAAAATCTCAGCATGGTAAACATTGCCAAATCAAAGATTACAATGAACTCATAAGTGTACACTAATCAAAATTAAAAGTTATTTCAAAATAAAAACATAAGAACATACACATAATGAACACAAGGGAATGGGCAGGGATAAGACACTCATTGGGGAGAATAATTTCAGGGTCACGCCTTAATTTTAACATTTAAAGCCATGGTAAAGCATTGAGCTCACGTTAGTCATTAGTAAAAGAGTAGCAGCACACTCACTTAAAAGTGAAAGTGCAGCATTTTACAGATACTTTGCTTTCTCATACTTTCAGATAATGCAAAATAAACACAATTCATCAACTGTTTTCATCCCGATATCAAAGAAACTTTTGCAATCCCCATATTGTTTATTCAAATATCATAATAATACCTCAAGCATGTTATAGAAGATATAAAGCTTGATCACAGATTGGCTTTTGATGAGGTGGTACATCATCGATGTATCTATGTACAGCATCATCATACTACATGATATTAATATACTAGCTTTCAACAGATCACAAATTTCAGCAGGCGTGAGTATGCTTCTGGATTTTAAATTTTTCACCCTGAAAAATAAGGAAAATTATTTTATTTTGGATAGAGAAAACTCTAAGTATTACACATAATTATCAATTCATTCCAGTTATGTCTGTCTGCTTGCATCAAAATTACCCAAAATCTCACATAGATCAACTCCTTTAACCGTCAATAGATTCTGCACAGAGTTCTGAAACTGTTAAAAGTTTAGGCAATGCCATAAAGAGCAGAAAAATGAATAAACACACACAAAAAATTAAGTTTCGAATTTTTGAAGTTTCGAAGGTAGATTTTGAAGAGAGCCTACCTACTGCAGTAGTTACCATAGTGAGACTTCAGGAAAATTTCTACATAGTCTTTTTGTTGGCCAATTTGGCCAAAAAATGGCCATTACAAACATTTCTATAAATAGCCATAGCTTGATAAAAAAAATTAAGTTAGAAAAAAAAATGTGTACATTATTAAATGATTCTTGTAGGTCTATCACATATATTTTTCCAGATATTTCTATAATGGTCACCTGGCACCTCCATGATTTGAGATGTAATGGCCTGAAGTACATTATTGTGGCAGGGAGCCAAGAACCAGGCAGAACTTACTAGGCTTTTCACATATATCCTCTTTTGAGGAACAAGCCTAATTATTTGAGGCTGATTTAAAAACAAATGCAGCTGGTACATACATACATGGCAGTACTTAATTCACACTCTGTATTCCAGTAAAGAGGGTACAGGATTATTCTGTGAAATACATACCCATCATGTCATTATCTTCCGGGTGAGGCACAGTCAAAAAAGTTTAATTCTCGATGATAGGTCTGTAAAGCTGAATATGCTTTAATAATCTCCTCCTTACTGTCCTGTCCTTGCTAACCTCTTTTGCTTCAGATACACTCACGCATTGCTTCATACAAGCCCTCCTGTTCTCAAGATGCCTAGTATTCCGTAAGAGTCTCTTCCACTACATTAGTGATGGGCACTGTGCGAGCGAGTCAGTTCAAATGTGGGACTCAGCAAATTGGGCGGTGAGGCATGAGAGTCTTATTTGACAAGTCCTACCTCAGATGTGTTTGCTAGAACACTGCTAACTTTCTTTAAGTTGCTCGAAAGATTCTTCTGGTTATTTTTCTACCCATTACTCGAAAGAATCTCATATGAACCCAATCGTAATTCTTTTTCCTGCATTTTCCTTGCATCTTGAGTGAAAAAGGGTTGAAATAAAAGTATGTAGTTGTCGTCAACTTGATGAAAATTAGAGCCAAAATGTAAACTCTTTCAGCCACATTAAACAAAGGAGATTCTATATTTGAGCATTTCATTATCAACTGATAACACGATCGCTTATGATTATCTGAGAGAATGTTTTGATAAAATGGAATTACTAAATTTTGCCTCATCTCTTAGCAAAGGAGATAAAATATAAGTCTTCCAGCATATATACTTTGCCTCAGTATCACATGGCAAGAAAAGAAAAAGGGCTCAGAATATACTGAGATTAATAGTAATAAGGCTATAATATATCGGTAGAAATGGACATAATATCACCAATGATTAACCTACTAAGCAATAACAGTTAAAATGCACTAAGGAAAAGTCGTTTTTGCCATCCCAACACCACATTCAACCATGTCTTTTGCGGTCTGCTCCTTCCTCTCATGTCATTCACTACACTATGACATATCTTTTTAGTTATTCGAGTCTCATTCATTCTTACAACATGGCCAAACCAATGAAGCACACTCGTTTCATACACGTCAATAATCAGAACATCCATTCCACATTCTTTCATCATCCACTCATCTACATCTACACTCATTCCTAACCCTATCCCTTCTGCTTGTATCACAAACACTTCTCAGATACCAAGCACCCACAGCATTTAGCCCACTCTTATGCTAGCAGTAGAACCTACATATCCACAGTTACCATATAAATGGTTTCAGTTCCCCAGGGTTTTCCCGGCCTGAAGAAAAGAAGTGAACATTTTCTAAAATGATTGACCTCAAGTTCAAATGCATGCCATTCTGCGAGGATAAATCTCATCCCCAAGTCTTTATCACAACCCACTCTGTCCTCAGTCACCATCTGAATCTGCAAAATAAATGCAAGTGGGCCTTGCGTTTCCTCAGTGTCCAAATTCACAGCCACACTTAGAGATGGGCCACTCTGAAAATTACCTCGATAATTTTCGTAAATTACCGCGGTATTTTTAATAATTTACCGCACCCCTTGATAATCACCATAATTTTCTAGATAATTCTCCTATGTTAGAGATAATTTTTATTAGGTATAGATAAATTCCCAACATATTCTTTTTAGAGAAGTTCACATTTCCTACGCGTTTAATAATAAATTGAGGCATGTACAACTCATTTTTGGAATATTTAGCTTAAATTATAACATTATAAGAGTAAAACATTAGAATATTCTTCTTGAAAATTTCTCATACTTTGACAAAAGAAAGCCAGACTGCGTGTAGCTGCCGTAGTTCTTTTTACTATTTAAAAAATTTCTAATAGATTAATGTTGCACTAGGTATGGTTTAAAAACATCGTTATTCCCTTCCTTTTGCTATTGGCTTTCTTATTTAACCATACATTTGCTTAAACAGATAAAATATTTCTCCAATGGCCGTAAAATATATGCACCACTCGTCAAAAAAAAAATTAAATACTTACTGTGTTGGTTTGCGGGAATGAGGTTCCACAACAGGGACCAACCACAGCCTCTCCACCAGAATACCCTCCTGTGGTAGTTTACGGGAAAATAATTTCCTCGCCAGGGACTACCACAGACACACACACACAACCCAATTGGAATCCTTTGTAGGCTAATGAGACCTAGCTAAGGATTCCTGGGTTATAACCTGGGATCCTTCGGAGAGCTGTAGTGACTCTACTAAGGCTGCCAAGTTATTAACACAACCACACACGCAATCACACAAAACACTCACTCACACACACAGCAGGGCCCCAGATTTCTGGGAGAACAGCTCAAAAAGAGCGTTGTCAAATAGAAAAACAACAAACAGGGAACGAGGGTGAAATTCGTATACGCGTATTTCGACCACAAAGTGGTCCTCTTCAGCGAGCTGAAGGGAAAAACACTAGCAACACGAGGTTGAAAGTGAATGAAGAGGAGGACAATCCTAGAATAAATAGGGAAGGGACAAAAGGGTTAGGAAGCGGGGGGGGGGGGGGGGGGGGGGGGTAAATTGGTAACGGCTAAAAGGTCATTGGTGAGCAGTGGGAATGTGGGTGAAGTGGAGAGTGGGGGAGGCGAGGAGGGGTGGGAGAAAGGGAGCCAATGGCCAATAGATGTGGTAGTGAAGGAACGTAACCGTTGAAGTAGGGAAGGGGGGTGGGATTCATGTTGACAGTTGGCGGGAAGGGGGGGTGGAAGCTAATGACCGTTGTAGTGAGTCCAGAGGGGGGGGAAGGGGAACAAAACAAACTGACCGTTGAAGTGAAGCGTGGGGATTGCAACTGATGAAAAATGTTTAAAATTTAAAACTAAATGTGGTCAGAGAGTGCCTAGAAAATTGCAAAAACGGTGAAAATGGAGAACTTCTTATTCTATAATAGAAAATAATGGAGAGAAAGAAATCGGGCCTTTGTCGCTGTTAAGAAGGTTTTTTCTAAGTTTGTATATATATAAGCTTTCATAGGCGTCAAGTAAATGATTATCTGTTTGTTTGATGAGTTGAAGGTTTTGTTCTGATGTTTCGTGTTCTGTGTCGATTAAATGTTGTGCCATGCTGGATTTTTCCGGTCGGTTGAATCTGTAATGGGCCATGTGTTCTTTAAATCTGGTTTTAATGTTTCTACGAGTTTGCCCTACGTATGCCAGGTCGCATGAGGAGCAAGATATTTTATATATACCGGACTTATTTATATTATCTATTTTGTCTTTGGTGTTCCCTAATATGTTTTTTAGTTTATAATTATTACTGAAAGATATTTTGGTGTTCACTGTCTTAAATATCTTTTCCAAACCTTTGGTGACTTTCGGGTGGTAAGGCAGTTTAATGTAGCGAGTAGTTTCATCTTTTCTTAGTGTAGTGGAATTTTGTATTAGTCTCTTAAACTTATGTTTTTTAACAATGTTGTCGATTACAGAATCTTTATAGCCATTTAATCTTGCAATGCGCTTTATGTTATTAAGCTCTTTCAGGTAATTATTCTATCCTAGTGGGATGTTAAGCAAGCGATTGACAAGAGCATGAAAAGAAGCGAGCTTAGTGCTGTTGTGAACGAAAGAATCAGAATGAATGTAATTATTGGTATGTGTGGGTTTACGGTAAATATCAAATTCGAGTTTTTTACTGTTTCTGGTCAACAAGAGATCTAGAAAAGAGAGTTGGTTGTTGTTTTCTGTTTCGTACGTGAATTTAATGGAAGGAAATAAACTATTTAGATCACTCACGAATTGTTTTATATCATACTTTTTAGTATCAAAGATAGCAAAAATGTCATCAACATATCTTAGATAAACTTTCGGGAAATAGTTAAACGTACTTTTGAAGGTATTGTCAAAATGAGTCATGAACATATTAGCTAGAAGAGGGGATAGGGAGTTACCCATAGCTGTGCCGAACTCTTGCTTATAATAAATACCTTGGAAAACAAAGAAATTTTGGTTCATGACTTAATTAGTGAGTCTAATGTATTCGTCTATTTTGTAATTGTCTAAATTCAAGGAGATTAACCAATTCTTTAATGAATTTATGGCTATATCTATTGGCACGCTTGGGAATAGATTTGTAACATCAAATGATACCATAATTTCTCCCTCCGAAAACATATAGTCTTTGACTTTGTTTACGAAATCCAAGTTGTTCTTAAGTGAATGGGGGCTTTGAAAATTTAATTCTGAGAATTGGTTAACAAGCCATTTTGACAAGAGATAAGTTGGAGAATCTATCCCAGAAACTATTGGTCTCATAGGGCAACCATCTTTATGAACTTTTGGGAGACAATACAATCTCGGTAACACCGGGTTGGACACAGAAATTTTGTTTTTTTATCGATAAGGTTATGACAATCGTTAAGGACATTCTTAAATTGAGTGACCAACTTGTTGAGAGGATTTTTTAGGATCTTAATGTATGGTCCGGATGATAACAAGGCCGGTGGGAGATATACCCAGACCGGGAGAGTTAGAGGGAGGACACCCTCCATACCTGGTACTGGGGTGAGGCCAACCCTCCATACCTCTACCGTGGTGCTCTTGTCCCCTGTCTGCAAGTGGCAGACAGGCACAATGGACCAAGAAAGGTCTAAGTGCCCGGGCTCCTGACGAAGGCCCCCCCAATAACAATCTAATCTAATCTCATACTTTGACAAAAGAAAGCCAGATTGTGTGTTGCTGCCGTAGTTCTTTTTAAAATTTTAAAAATTTCTAATAATTCAATGTTGTATTAGGTATAGTTTAAACATGGTTATTCCCTTCCTATTGCTATTGGCTTTCTTATTTAACCATACATTTGCTGTTTAACACGTTGAACGCTGACCAATGACAATTGTCGTCCGCCGGGTGCTATCCGGAGACTGTGGACGACAATTGTCGTCCAAGCTCACTTTGCCTTCTCTAGGCCATTTCGGAGCTGCAACGCTCCATAGCGCTTCCGTTTTTCTCGTCAGCCACTCAATAGACATCGGAGCGTATACAGTGTCCTTAACCCGAATTGCCTGTGCCCTGAAGCGACACTGCAGCTGTTTGATTTTGTGAGGTAAGTTTGTTTCTTTTTTTATGTGTATTCTCTGTGTAGTTCTAACTTTTATGAGTTTTAGCCAATATTTATGAGCAACTAAGCATTCGTAAGAACATGAAATACTTTGCGTGTCTTTTCGTAGCTTTTATTCAATAATTTGACCACCTCCAACCCTCCTCCCCCCCCCACCCCTTTCCCCCGCAGTACAATTGCAAGGACGATTTTCTTATTTTTTACTATTTCTTGCATTTTCCTGAAAAATTCTTTTTCTTATGTTTTGATGCTGTATTAGTTTTCTATCATAAGCGTAAGCACTGTCTCAGCCGCAACGTTTTCTTTTAATAATCGTGCAATCATAAACATGCAAGTTTGCACATGAAGGAATAATTGTTTTCCTCATTTTCAGTTATTATGCCTGTCATTTTCATTAGCAATTGGTGACATTTTTTTTCATTGGCGATTGTTATGCTATATGTGGTATTGACTAATTCTCTGAAAATTAAACAATTTTAATGAAATATTTATATTTGCCAATTAAAATTAAATCAATGATAATGTATTAGTGAATAAATAGTTATATTTTTTATAATTTCTAATTGACTGTAAAACGAATTCGTCCTAGTTATTGCATAGACCCTTCGCATGATGCCATTCTTGTTTATATTATTCACGATTTTTGACTGATGTAAATTGCTCAAATTTGACTGGTCAGTTTTTATAATTTTTTATGATTATATTTTAACATGACCAATTATTGTTTTTATGTAGAAACCTGAGGATTGAAGGGTGCAAATTTCATCTCGTACCCGTATGTGAATTCATATCTCATCCATCAGTAGTAAGGTACGTGAATTTTAAAATTTACCTATGTTTTTTACTTATTGTTTATGCAAATAATTATCTGAAAATTTGTTCAAATATATTACTTACAGTAGTGACTTCAAATTTTTTCACAGAAAATGGTTAACACTCGCGGAGGAGATGGGAAAAAGGAAGGGAAGGGGATTACATCTACATCTACAAAATACCCTGCAAGCCACCTCAGGGGTGTGTGGCAGGGGGTGAGTAGTCACCAACATGCATTACACTATACCCTATTACCAGGGAAGGGTGTTCCGAGAAAAGGCAGTAGGGGTGGTAAAGCACCCTTTATTGCCCCAACACCCCCGGTGGCCCAAGTCTCCTCCCACCCTACCCTCCATGCCTCGGAAGGAAGCAGAACACGGAGTGGCTGCCGCTAGACCCTGGGCCTTTTAGTCAGGGATTTAAGTCCCCAGCCGTCGACCTCCCGGCCACTCACTCCACCGACACAGAAGAAGAGAAGGGTGGAAGAAAGAAGTTACGCCACTCGAAGGATATTATCCTTAGAGTCGGACTTATTAGCGGAGCTTCAGTCGCTGGAGGATGAGGACAGTGATGGCTCATCATTCGGCGATACTGAGTGGGGTTCTTCTTCGGAGGATGAGGAGGAAACTCAAGAGGTGGGTGACCTCACCTCAGCTGGGGCGGAAAATGCTTCTCCTTGCCCTCTAGACAAAACTAAATCCCCTCCCCTGACAACAAGGACTGCGACCAAAACATACACTTGGACTGACAAAAGACCATAAAACCCTGCATTCCCCTTCACTGACTCCTCGAGACTAAAAGTACAAGACCCTGGAGATGACGCTAGGAAATATTTGGATCTAATATTTACAGAAGACATGATCAACTTGATTGTGACTGAGACGAATAAACAAGCAGACTTTTTAGCCTCGGCTAATGCATTTCCTAAAGCAAGGATAACTAAATGGAAGCCGCTTTCATCAGCGGAATTTTTGACGTTTTGGGGCATTCTGTATTATGTGGGCTCCTGCCCGTTGAGCAGTATATCAGAATATTGGAAAAAGACCCTTTATTCAACTTTCCTTGCTTTAGGAAATGTATTAGCCGGGACAGGTTCACCGCGATCATGCAAGCTCTGCATTTTGCAAGTAATCCTGGTCATGGTGAGCCACAACCGTCTGACAGACTTTATAAAATAAGGTCCCTTATTGACTTATTCCACCAGACAATGGACGACATAGTAACACCGACAGTGCATTTATGAATCTTTGGTTCTTTGGAGGGGTCGTCTTATCTTTCGTATGTATATGAAAGATAAGTGACACAGGTACGGTATCAAATTATATATGCTCACCAAACCATCCGGATTAGTTCTAAGATTTCTTGTTTACACTGGGTCCTCCGACTCTGATGTAGGTGGGGCTGGCCATGACAACAATGTTGTGTGGAAGTTGATGGAAGGAAAATTAGACTCTGGCGATCTCTTTTCATGGATAATTATTACAACAGTGTTGACCTGGCCCACCGCTTGCTTGAACGAATGACCTATTATACTGGAACTCTTAGAGCTAACCGAAAGGGAAATCCACCGCATGTCCTGGCAAACAAACTAAAACGGGGTGAGGTAGTGAGAGTTTTCAGTACCAAAGGAGTCTGCGTAATGAAGTGGAAGAATAAGCGGGACGTACTGATGATCAGCTCCGATTTCGGGGGTGACATGGTCGATGTCCGTCGACGGCGAGGCAGTGGTGTCACTTCCAAACCGGAGGCCATTGCTCGCTACAACGAGTGACATCGATCACTATGATCAAATGATGTCATATTATCCCATTGAGCACAAGTCTCGAAAATGGTACAAGTAACTTGGAATTCATATACTTGACCATGTTTTAGTAAATAGCTACTTCCTCTTCCGTAAAACCCATCCCAAAGTATCCCTTCACGATTTCTGACTTTGCATAATCAGAACCCTCCTCAATCCTTCCCACTCTGAACCCATCCCTCTTTCCTCACCCGACCTGCCTTCAAGGAACCTTGGATTGTCTAGGCACTTCCCTGAGACCCATGACGTTGACGAAAAGAGAAAACGTGTCCTCCAACGACGCTGCACGTATTATACTGCATTTACACATTCGCGCTCGTGATTCGCCTTGTCACTCGCCGACATTTGCGAGTGGCATTCGTGCGTTCGTCCCCACAATGCGAATGACCGTTTACACACTCGCCGAGTGTTCGCCTCGTCCCCAAAGACCGTTTCCGGCGCGAGCGCTACGAGCGGTGAGGCGAGCGACAAGGCGAATGACGAGTGAACCAACTACACATTCACCTCTCGCCTCGCCACTCGTGCGAATGTGTAAACGCAGTATTATACATCTAGAGGATTTAGATAGGACACAAAATATTTCTGCCCTGCCTGTGAGGGATGCCCTTATCTCTGCCTGAAGACGTATTTCGTGGAATTCCACAAAAATATATACTGCCAATAAAAATGAACTTATTTTGATGCATTTTAAAATAAGTTTGTGTATTTCCTATTGTATATTGCATATTATGGATTGTATACAATATATTTTGTATTTTATATATACCTATTTTAATTTCATATTTTGTATTGTGTACCATATATATTCCTATTGTGTATTTTGTATTGTGTACCTTACATATTCCTATTGTGTATCGTGTATTTTGTATTGTGTATATTCTTTGGAAAAATAAATTTTTTGTGTTTTTCCATAATGATTTGGGTTTCTGTTAGTTTGTTTGTGACTCAAAATACGGGTGTAATACTGTTTTTATAATACATAATTTTCATTTCTAGTACAAAATAACCTTCAGTCAACTCATGATGAAAGAAGATAATTTATGTATAATCATTTTCATTGGCAGGTTAGGTGGTGTAAAATTACCTTAAGTATGAATTTTGTCAAACAACTTATCATATTAGAAATAAATAGGTCGTAAAATGTTAAAGACGTAATTTCGAAAAATTTGCGAATTTGGTTGTGGGTATGCAACCATGCACAACAAGCTCCTCAGCTCTATCCGGTGGTGGCGGAAGACAATTGTCGTAAAAATTCAAATATAAAATTAATTTTTTTTAAAATTTTCATTGCTCAAATAAATATTGCAGAGACGAAGACTATCCGACAGTGCAAAAAAAAAAGTCAGTCACCGGCAAAACTTGAAAAAAATGCCGCCGCGTTGAAAGTGTAAATACTTAAAACTAAAAAATACTGGAAAATTACGGTAATTTTCGAAAATTACTGTAATTTACCATGGTAATTTACCTCAGATGAAAATTATGGTAATTTTCCCATCTCTATCCACACTTCATAAGTGCGGTTGAAATAGTTAGCATTCATTTTTTTGTGTTAGGTAGTGTGGGCAGCAATGGAAAAACTACAATGCATGACCATGTTCTACCATAGGAGAATTTATAGTTGGGAAACCATTAGCAATGTGGCCAATTCATACCATCTGTACCTTCCCCGTCGATTTCTGTAACAATAATGCCTGTTCGTCGTCAGTTGAGTGCCTGTTGGAGATTTAGTGAACGGAATATGAACAGCCTACAAACAATCCTACAAACAAACAAACAAGCTTGTTCCTTAACCAGCAAACAACAAGCATTTTGGTGACGATAGTGAACAGACTCTTAACAGGCAGGGATCGGTTGGTTGTCTGTTTTACCGGACACAACAAACAGACAACAGAGAACAGTCACTCAACAGGCAGGGGTCGGTTGGTTGTCTGTTTCACACAATAAGGAATGAACAGACAACAGTGAACAGACTCTCAACAGGTAGGGGCTGGTTGATAGTCCACTTCTCCCAACCGGGAATGAACAGACTCTCAACAGGCAGGGACTAGTTGGTTGTCCGACCCGTACGTGGTGGCCCAATGTATCAGTGTTTTTTTATTATGAAGTGGCCACATATAAGACTTTCTTAACGCAGGTTATTTGATTTCAGGTGTGAGAATATGTGTGTTGAGACGTAGGATTGGTAGAACATGCACGATAGATACAATGTCGTTAGGTAGATACTAGGAAGGATATCATAAAGCATGCCAGCGCGTTAAAGTACTTCCATAATATAGTCTTTATATGTAAGTTTTTATTTTGAGAGGGCAGGGAACCGTTATATAACCCCTCGAGAACAAGTTGCAAACAGAATATACACCAACAGCTAATAAAGAGTCAACAGAATATAACCAAGAAAGAACCGTCTGATGACAAATTAGCAACAGCGAACAGGCAGGACACAGGCTCCTACCTGTTTACTGACTGTGTTTGAACAGGCAGTGCACAGTCCCCTAACTGTTCACAAGCTGTGGTCCAACAAGCAAGGAACAGAGTATGCCGCTACCCACAACAGGGAGAGAACAGACAAGTAACCCTGTTCTCACAGACATGAAACTGACAAGATGTTCCAATTTACATTCTACCAACCATCTCCAGCCTGTTGTCTCTCGTACAAGGAACAGGGAACCAACAGCCTACCGAACAGACAACGAACAGGTATTATTGTTACAGAAATTGACAGGGTTATAACAACTGTGACTTCCTCCCACATGCCAATGATGGATCAATAAAATACTCAATTTCAGAACAGGCGGAACTACATGTACATGTGCAGAGACAGCCCTACTGTTAATTTTATCTCCAATGATTGAGTTTTGATGTGGTATGATTCATTTGCGAATGAGAAAAGGTAGTTAAAAACATGAAAACCTTAGCAATAAACTTCGAAAATGCTAAACAGCAACAGATTAAAACTGTAAGCTGACAATGTCAAAAACCTACGACCTAACATGCAGGAATGAAAAATTACTTTTCAAATCATGTCCCCAAAAACCAATATGATATTGAGTTCGAACTCAATATCATATTGGCGATGCAGTGGCGATGATCATCGCCACTGTATTGTGGTTTGGTCTCATTTTCACATCTCAAAGAAAGACATAACAAACCAACAATATTCCTTCATATAACCACATTATACTTGATTTCAATAACATAAATCTGATGCAAGACACTTGAAGGACGACAGAAAAAAGCCGCATCAAGGATATATATGACATGAAGGCGATTCGACAGTCACATTATCATAGAGACACTATAATATGCAACTACCTAACAAATACCAAAAATGTGATGCTTTTACCAGAGTGCATGAGAGCTATGTAAGGTGCCCAAACAGGTGTTAAATTACTTGATGCTTATGGCAGTTTTACCAGTCGAGGATATGATCAGTGTGAGCAACATGTCAAGTGATTACTCAATCTGTCGTCGTCATTAAGCTAACGTTCGAGGACGTTAAGTGTTTTCAAGGAAAAGGAACAATCACTTTTCTCAGCATCCAAGGCAACATGCGACACCTAGAATAAAAATTATCAATAAGACATACTCACCCAAAACATCCCAAAATTGGACGACTGATGACGGCCCATAAAGCGAGGATAAAACGTATAGGCAGAAAAGTGTAGGCAAATAGAAATGAATCAGCACACTACAATAAATAATAAATGTTAATTAGACAACAGGATGATATAATGAGCTCATTATCGATGTAAAATAATAACATTAATACCTGGAAGAACCCATAAGCCATAAATTTTTCCACTTCGCGTGGAATTTTCAAAAATGAGTAAACTTTTTCCCTCCGAGCAGAATACCGCTCTTCATCATGTTCTAACAAATAACCACGAGTCAATTCAACTTTTAGGAACTGGAAAAGCGATGGTGTAGAAGTGGCTATAAAAAAATACCATGCAATAACAATACATTAAAAACAGCAATCCATAGTTGTGTAGACGTGTACAAATGAGATCACTACTTAGCCTCAACATAACATTCATTTTAACATGACGTACAGAACACAAAACTAAATTTCTAGATACATAACTAATTATAAATAAGCCTATGAGCAATAACACAACTATTTATCCTCCAAAAGAACTTTGTCAAGTATTTACATTGTCTCTTTTCAACTTTTTCGGCACCACTGGCTTCCAGTTCTTCATTTTCCAGGCCTTTCTTAGTTTCCTCATTTTCGAACAAATCTTCCACTCTGTTTTCATGACTATAGTGAATTTTAGTTGTGGACATAAAGCGTATTTTTCTCTCAGGAACGGTGCCGTCTGCATCGTCAGACGACATTGTACACTTTCTGCCATCTAGACAACGAATTTATGTACTACCGATGTAAACATGGCTTCGGCGAAGGAGGGTGATGTCACCAATCACTCAAAAATATTAATTATTGGAGCGGGCATGGCTGGACTAAATACTGCAAATATTTTCACGAAATGTGGGTTGACTGAATTCAAAATTCTAGAGGCACGGAACCGAGTAGGTGGTCGGATAGTGTCAGTTGACATGGGTAAGGCTTGGTCTGGTTTTAATATTTTAATACCTCTCCGCTTTAGGTCTAGTTTCTGGTTAAAAAACGCTGGAATTTCCTCATTTACGTTTATTATTTTGCATTGACTTAAGCTTCTTCATATCTGAGCTTCTGATGTCAGTAAAGGACTCTCGTCTTAGCATGGTATCCTCGTTTTGTCTTCTTTTAGAACACCATAAAGTTGAATTAGGGGCAAATTGCATTCACGGAGTTTTGGGAAATCCTACCTATGAATTGGCTATGGCAAATGGTCTAGTAGATATAGTTCAGACGCCGAAGCCTCATAACGTTGTTGCAGCTACAGAAGAGGGCAAACAGGTCCCCTTTAATATCTTGCAGGTACCGCTGTTTTTTTGTTGAATAATTACAGTTTAGATACAGCTTAATAATTTGCTTTGTCCACATTTGTGTGGCTGTTAACAAACCTACTATAATAGGAATAATTACTTGTTTTTGTGTTTACTTCAACCACTATTACAGTTTAAATATTTGATTTCGAATCTAATTCAAGTGTAATTTTGTCTTTGTTGTTGATCTAATTTTGTCAGCTAATAATCTTCCCAAGCTATTTAATTTCACTTTTAAAAATACCTTCTTTTTCCATTAACCTACCTATGACTACTAGGAAATGTTTGAAGCCTATGGATGCTTCTTGCATCGTTGTGAAGAATATTTCCTGAGCCAATATGCCCCTCCTGATGGTGTGACCAGTGTTGGGGAGCATATAGCTTTGGAGGTGGCACTCTACTTAGAACGTATCGCTAATATCGAGGAGAGAAGAATGAGGCAGGCCATATTTGACTGCTTGCTCAAGAGAGAAACTTGCATATCTGGGTGTAGTTCCATGGATGAAATAGACCTTCTCGAATTGGGAAGTTATGTTGAGTTACAAGGAGGGAACATACCTATTCCCTCTGGTTATAGTGCAATACTTAGGCCAGTGCTGTCTATTATTCCAGAGGATAAAATATTGAAGAGGCATGCAGTGTCAAAGATAATTTGGCATGGCACTCAGCAGTATTCTATCTCAAATGGTGGTCTTTCAACTGTTAGTAGTGAGAATAGTTTGGTGGGATCCAATAATGGTGCTGACACTGTCTCAGAAGATTCAGATGACTCCGACAAAACTGTTACTGGTGAACCACCTCCTGGAACGAACAACTCCTTATCCGATTTTAACCCTGTGAAAGTTGTGTGTGAAAACGGAGCTGTATTTACAGCTGACCACGTTGTAGTCACTATTCCTTTGGGTGTCCTCAAAGATAGACATTCAACTTTGTTTGAGCCAGCTCTTCCCCAAAACAAATGTAAAGCTATCGAAAGGCTTCTTTTTGGCACAGTGGACAAAATACTCTTGGAATATGATCGGCCCTTCCTTAATCCAGATGTCACAGAAGTGATGCTTTTGTGGAACAATGAGGATGAGATGGGAACTTTTGGCGCTGGCCCAGGGTCTGGTGTGGATCTAGGAGATATGAGTCAAAGGTGGTACAGAAAAATATACTCCTTTTCAAAAATATCAGAAACGCTGCTTTTGGGATTTATATCTGGGAAAGAGGCTGAGTACATGGAATCTTTACCATTTGATCGTGTTGCAGAAAAGTGTACAGAAATACTGAGGAGGTTTCTAAGCGACCCATTTGTACCTAGGCCAAAGATGTGCATATGGTAAGTGTACTCTTCCATTTCCATCTGTTGTTTGGATTATTTCATCAAAACACATGTATGTATCTATCAAATACTCTATGCTTTGCAGCACCAGTTGGAAAAATCAGAAGTACACTCAAGGGTCTTATACTGCAATTGCTGTGGGTGCAACACAGGCTGACATAGAAACTATCGCACAACCCCTGTACTACGACCAACTGCATAAAACAGTAAGATTCTGGCCATATTTTCAATTCTTATCATCTTCTAAATATACTGACATCTTCTGTTTCAATTTTTTTCACTTCCCGCTGTAATAAGTACCTACATACCAACTAATTATTTTCAAAATATTGCATCATGGTAACATTTAAAAAATATTGGAGTTGTGGGGTCTAACGGGAGTTTTGGGTGGAATACACTCCTGATGGCGGAATGTTTATGCCTTTTTTTGCCTGTGCCCTTCCAAATAAGCTGGTTTAAGATTAAGGGTTGCATATGACATGGTTTTAACCCTTTTGTTGCGAGGGTCATTTATTCCTGTGTGCAATGATATTTTAGATCTTCCAGTTTATTAAAAAAATGTTGGCGCAGTGTAAGGTTATCGGGAGTTGAAAAAATAAAGGTGCACTCCAGTGTTCAAAGACATTCTCATGGGCGCCTTGCTTGTTGACCGACTTTAATTCACTCGGCTGTTTACAAGCGGTTACATCTGAGTAGCGACAGATAGCACCACTAATGCAGCACAGATTGCCTAGCAAATATTGCAACTTCCAACATAAATAATTATTCATCCTGCCAATTAAATAATTTTCACCCTTGAAATAAAAAAGAAAATAGAATGCTGTATTGGAATGCTGAATGTGCTGGAAATCAAATGAAATGTGCTGACAGATGATCAACACGAGTGTAAACCAAGAGAAGACATATGTCATATGCACTGTAATATAGGCAACCCGTGACTACACTTACTCGTCACTTGCAGGGAAAGGGTTAATGACAGTTTGCACTCAGAGGCGTTATTATTTTCTAAGTAGAACATAGTATTTTGGAGCTTTTCATTCTAGATATTGAAGTCACCATGTTTGGAAAACATCAGCTCGTATGCAAAGGAAATGAATTTCTGATGACATAGGTGGAGGCAAGAGGTTGAGAGAGACTTAATGCAAATAGATGTGAATGAAAGTTTAAAGATGACCCTGAAATGGAAAAGCTGGGCAGCCAAGCATAGATCTGAGTTTTTATTCCATATCTTTTCTGTGAGTACGTCGGAGTATGCCCATTTATACCCTGCCCAAATACCAAAGTGGTCTCTTTCTTACTGATCAGAGCTGCATGGACTGACATGCAAGGTTGGTAATCCAGCGTTTCTCGTAAGGTAGCATATGATACTGATGATGTACTACATTTTGAGAAGCAGGCATATTTGACTTTAGCTGTTGAGTTCTTGGGTTTCCATTGGATGGTGGCGTTTAACTACACCAATGTTTGGATTATGTAGTGTGCCACCATCTACAGGGTGAATGAAACCATAGAAAAATTCCGAAAATAATATGAAAGGCTCTTCCATCCTGATAAATCTGTGGTGGCAGAACATAGCCCCGACAATGGCCTCAGGATCGATTTCACCAAAACCAAACTATTACGTCCTTCTAAAGACTACTAGGACTGGATTGTAAAAAAAATCAACTGAGACAAAGATTTTCAGCATAGCAGCATGTGAAAACCAACCCTGAGAAGACTGGAAAAAGTGGGGAAAAGCTGACCAATCACAGCTGACTTGAACCTAAGGAGAGAGTATAAATATATGACATCTTTCTGGCCAAACCGTTCACCCTGAAGATGATGGCAGACTACATCTTGAAACATCGGTGCAGTTCATCACCATCACCTGGTAGGAAACCCGAGAGCTCTACATTCTAAGCATTCACCGGGAAAACCTCAGATCTTACATATATCTGACTTTGGCGTACACAGACCTACTTAATTTCATTCAGTCCCTGCAGCTCAGACTTCAGAGAAGGAGACTCCAATCCCTCTGAGGTAGCCTGGCATATGAAGTACACCCATATGACTACTGCTTTGCTGGCCACTTGTCCATGAGAATTCGCTAGTGACTTAGAGGTCTAGCTGAGCATGCAATGATACAGAACTCTGACATCTGCCTTCCTCTCCTTGATGTCATGCTTTGCACAGGCGACTGCCACTAAGTTTTGCTACCACTGTAAACAGGGTCTGAATGAATAGAATGCAAATGCACTGTTGTGTCTTGTTTGGCCTAATGAGCAGCACACCTCAGCAAACGGCCAGCACCAAACATCATATTGTGTTCTAAAGTTTATGGTGGACTATACAAAGTTTCTCTTTTACTAAGGGCTAAAATGCTGATTAAGTAAGTTTAAAGCCCTTGGATGCTCTTATTATTGGTACGGTGAAGAAAACCCTAGAAACAAACACTGCTAAGTAAAAGGAGGGTTCAGTAACACTTTAAGTGTGAAATAAAAACCCACCCATGGAATTTAAAAATTAAATAAGGGTGACCTAGCCTAGTGACCAATCATTCTTCCCCTTTGCCTGTACAGTTGACCTCAAGACACACTCAGGGAATTTAGGAGAATTGAATTCTTATGCCTGTTATTCTCCAAAATTACAAATAAAATTGAAAATAAATAACCCTACTACGATATATGATTTGAGGCTTTCCCGGCGAATGATGCTGATAAGTTCTTGGGTTTCCCGCTGGGTTAGGCTCTCCATGGTTGTCCCATTGGAGAGCCTAACCCGGTGGGAAACCCAAGAAGAACTTATCAGAACCCTACAACCATTCACTGAAGAGCCACACTCATTCTGAGGCTTTTCAGACCTCCACAAGTCAGACATAGAGGCTCGCTCATTCAAAGTTTGAGAGGATGACAGTCACCAGTGAGCCATAAACCAACAAACATACTAATGAAATAAAGAAAGAATGGAGATAACAAACCTAATAACCACTAGCTTTCTCAGTAGCATTTGTCAAACCACCTTGAGACCCCTATACTTACTCAGCCATTCTCTTACATTGTGCATAAAACCAGGTTATAGGCTTTATCTTTTCATGTTGTATCATTGACAAATTGATTTTTGGCTTTTCAATGGCTGTATTCATTTATTTTTTCATATTCAATATTGTCCAACCAGTGGCATACCTATCTAAAATTTGGCTCAGGTGGGTGGGGCAGAATATTTTGAATAATTTTGATTGGTGAAGTACTTGGGAGCCTGGGGACAGCAGGGGTGGATTAAGTGGGGGATGCAACCACCTCCCCCGTCACCCCCCTCACTACCCCCGCCTTTCCATTCCGAGGAAAATTGAAAAAATTGTAATCAGTAGGTATTCCATACCTCCCAGACCCTCTGAAAGTAGCAATCTACCCCCCCTCCACCCCAAAGTATGTCCTTAACCCTAGGGCCCAGCCAAATGTGGGGCCTGGAAAATTTTGAAAATTATAGCACCAAAACTGCATTTTCTAGCCCTTTTTAAAGTATTCACTGATATTTAGTTTATTTTCTTTATGTATTAATGTTGGTACCCTTAACAAAGTTGCCTCTGTGAGGGGTCTGGTCCTGTATGCCCCCCCCCTCTTAAATATGCCCATGTCTACAGAAAACTTATGAATACAACTAACAGGGTTTCACGTGTGTGTCTTTCCAAATGTGCCAATAACATTTTAGAAATAATGAAATAACCTTGTTTCTACTTACTCACTCTCCCAGTAAGACTTGCCCAGATTGCAGGCACACTCTCTAGGGTTTGTGAGAATGGCAATCCTACACCAGTGAACCATAAAAAACATATGAGTAAAATTTTAAAAATTATGAAAATACATAACTTTGAAAGGGTGGCCACTTATCTGAGTCAAAAATTGTTAAATAACAGTTTCGTTCCATCCCACACTTTTATTTTACCAAAATCTGACCATGGTTTTAGCAGTATGTACCATTTTTAAGATGGTTCACCTTGATAATGGTACTTAGTGTCAAAACCATGGTTGGTTTTTGGTAAAAATAAGTGTGGAATAGAACAAAGTGTGTTATTTAATAATGTTTGAAGCTAAAGTTTTCCACAAGGTATGCCTGAGACTAATATTAGCACAACTGTGAATTAGCTGTGAATATTATGTGTAGACTTTTGATTTGTGTACATATTTGTGGGTCCTTGGTTGTTCCATCAGATTTAGAGGTGGTGCAAAAGTCAGTTTTATATAGTTCCTGAGAGCAAGTCCGGGAACAAACAGTCGATTTTGAATGCTATACATATTAGTATGTGCTGATTTTAACCTATTAATTCTGCCCCTATCAACTTTCTTTTGTATGTCCTTGCCATGCCCTTGTATTTTTCCTGTCATTTTGGCCCATTTTTTTGCCTAGTGCAAAGATTGTGATTTCCAGAACATTGTCATTTCTAGAAAAATAACACTCATTTATGTAACTAATGTTTTCATTAAATTGATTATAAAAACCTACTTTGAGGTCAAAAATCACTATTTTCACGGTTTTGTTGGCATTAACTGCTGTGGCGTTTTAATCGTGTCCGTTTGGTAAAGTATGATGATTCAAAATTAATGAAATTTTCAGGGGGTAAATCATTTTTTTACTTCAGAGAATGAGTGGCCACCATATTATAGCTAGTGAGGTTAGATTGAATTAATGACCAATTTATTCATAGTTGATATTCCCTCAAGGTAGTTTGAGCGAGATTTTTCCCTTGTGATAATAGAGAGACAATATTCGAATTGAATTTTTAACTAGCTGTGCCCGGCATGCATTGCAATGCCTCTTTTTCTTTCTAAGTAGGTACTCATATACAAAGCAGACACATTTACATGTACAAAATAAACGGAAGACAATGTTTTTTTGTGTACTAAATTAAAGTTGAAAACATTTATTCAAGTGCTTTCATCAACGATTAACAATATTTTTGGTCTTATCGCCCTCTGCAAAAATAAATAAATTTTTTGGCTGTCCGACTCGTCAGCATGCAACATATGTATAATTGACCATTTAATCCACAGACTTGAAGTGATTGACCATGGTTCATGGTCATTGAGAAGGTAAGACAAATGGGGAACTGTAGTCATTTTACTATAACTATCAAATTAGTTTCTGAACCTGGCCTTTAAATGCTGCAGGCATGAATAGCCATTTTTGAAATCATTATTAAATGGATATTCATGTGTGGTTGCCTAGGAAATTTCTATTCATCTACATCTACATATTACCCCGCAAGCCGCCTCAATAGGCGTGTGGCGGGGGGTGTTAGGACACCAGCCGTTTACATATAAAAAGGACACGCTCTAATGAAATTACGCCTAGCATTAATTATAGTCCCTTATTGTTCGGGGGAAAAACGAATTCCCATACCTATCCGTTCGGCAAAATATCTCTCTTAATTTATCGTTTCTGTCGGACCTGGAAATATAGTGGGGTTCTAATAGGATGTTCTCCGTGTCGCTCTGAAAGATATCTATTCTCAATTGTTCAAGCAATCTAAGCCTAGCACGCAGCCTCCGAATCTCTAGCGGCTCCCAGCCTAATTCGTTTAACATCTGTGTAACGCTGTCTGTACGCCCGTAGCAGTTTTTGACGAATCGCGCAGCTTTCCTTTGTATTTTATTAAGTTCCCGGACTAAGTCTTTCTGCTCCGGATCCCATATGCTCGCTGCATATTCAAGGTGTGGCCGGACGAGTGCGAAATAGCACCTCTCTTTTACTTTTTCATCCGAAAATCTTCCCACAATACACTTGACGTTTGTTTGACTATTGTGGAAAAGGGAGAAAAATTGATGAATTTAGAGGTAAAAACGTAATACTTGGACATAATTAACTACTGCATTCTTGCATGCACTCTATGAAAAATATTTCCATCCAATATCTTGAGTGTAATTAATTTAAAAGAGCAAATAAAGAAAGGTCTGAACCAAATTCAATGCTTTTCTTATGGGAGTAAATGCTACCAATATTGGGGTAAAAACGACCCCAAAATTTACAATTTAATAATTAGAAAACCCTCGTGGGTGCGCACACAACGACTCATCTAAGTTTCATTGCAATCAGATGAATGGTACTGGAATGCATAGAACACGAACAAACATTCTTTTTTATATACGAGATTTCAGCAGCTGTAAGAAGCATGAACATTGTAGTGTTAATGGAGTAAAAATATTGTTTTATATGACTTCAATTATCAGTAATTAACTAAACATGCATACATAAGTCTTCAACTTGACACATATTTTCACGCCTTACAGTGAAAACTTCTTCACAACAGGTTTTTTATTGCGACTCTGTAAAAATTGCTGTGATGAGTAATTGATTTCGTTTTAAAAATAGTTGAGAAAACATACAAACTACACACCGTTAAATTTCTGACGAGAACTAGGCACTAGAAATTCTTCCAATTTTTTAATATAGTCTCTCTGGAGGGCGTACTTGTACCGTTTCCCATTAAAATTGGCTTTTCTTTTTTGGAAAGTATGTACTAGCTAGACCAACTGCAGTTCGTGATTTAGGAGTTTGGTTTGATAGCCAGCTCTCATTTAAGGTGCACCTTGACCAAACTGTCTGTGATGCCTTAAAGAATCTAGGATTCATCAAGAGAGTCTGTCAAAAATTTAACAATGTTCATGCTTTAAGGACTACATATATATATATAGCTCTGGTACACTCCAAATTAGAATACTCTGTTGTTAATTGGTCACCTGATTATAATACTGACTCAATCCGGCTTGAACATGTCCAAAATAAATTTCTCAAATTTATTAATTACAAATTAGGATTCTTACAGTCTGATTATAACACTTCATATCTTCTATCCCTTGTAAATCTAAAACCCTTATGCGACAGACGATTTTCCAACGATGCCCTATTTCTCTACAAGATTATTTATTCCTATATAGATTGTTCCTATATCTCCTTTCATTAGTAAATTTTAATGTGCCCTATCATAGTTCTAGAAATCCTCACCCATTCGTTGTTAATTACCATATAACAAATTATGCCTTCAACTCCCCCTATCTAGAATGATGAGAAATTTTAATAAACTAGGTCCAAGTATTGATTTCTCTGTCTTTATCTAAATTTAAAAGTTACTGGTGGCAAAGTTGAACTCAACTGACTACCAGAATATGTTCATATTTTAGATGTTACTTTATTGTATGTACCTACATGTATTATACATTAATCGTGAATTCCTGTAAAAAAAAATTTAAATGGGTTTATTCTATGTGTTTTTGTTATTTTCTATTATCTGTGGAAGTTTTGTGTAAGATTATGGTAAATGGGTTAACCTGTAAATAAATAAATAAATAAAATAAATAAATATCTCAAAAAGTAGTTTGTTAAGTGGCTGATATTTTGGTATTTTCGGATAGGTGAGATATTTTTCTTTAAAATTAGGCTTAATTCATTGAATTTTATGTGAAATGATAACTTCCTCAAACTACCTTAACTGTGTGATATTCACTGCAGAAAAATTCGCCTGGACTGGGATTTGGACCCAGATCTCATGATTTTGTACCAAGTGCTGCAACCAGTTAAGCTACCCAGGCGTCCTCGTCCACCGTGAATTTTAAATTGGTGGATGTGGAAGGAATCTGAAATTCACAGTGGTAGACATTTGAGCAGCACATTATGTCTCATTAAAATTGGTGAATGTGAAGTGTACATCTGTAGATCACTCAGCATGAAGTTTTATGAATATTTTGTCAACAAATATAAAAATTCTTCTATTATGTTATGTGTATTTTTAGAGCAAAAGTTATGTGCATTGTGACAGCTCACCAATCAGCAAGCAGAAACTTATGAATGATTGGTATGGTAATTCGGGTTAGATGGCAATTTATTTGTAGACCTTAATGGATTGCTGTTCTTCCCAGCCCATAAGATGGGCTGGGAAGAACAGTAAAAATGCATTCTGTAATTGGCCTTTATCTTATAGGCCTGAATCTGGATTTTAGAATGCGCTGCCATGCATCCAATTTTGCATTGTCCTCAGAGGTGCCCATCTCTCTAATTTCACCACAGACAGCAATGCAACAGCAAGCTTAAGATGTGCCCTCCATCGTCATTTGTTTTTGGGTTTCTATGGTGTTTAATTTTTACACAGCTGCTATTTTTGGAAATTGACAATCCCATGTTGTTTCTATAAGTTGTTAAATTTCATGGGCGATGATTATTATAGTTTATTCAAAAATCTAACCCAAAAAATCACGTGTGCCCAATGGGCCAGGAAATACAATACTCACATATTATTAATATGCTCTCCTTGGATTTTGTATACATATTAAGTCATTATCGTAAGTTAAGGTCCTTTGAGTTTCCACCTGGGTTAATGTCTGGACCAAGGTATTTACAATTTCCTCTGCCTTCGTCTTCATGGCGAGTAGTGGCTTTGACAGATAGTGACTGTTTTATATAGCGTCATGTAGTACGTGTACGCTAGTGTATGTGGATAGGTATCAGGGTGGTTTTTACCATATGGCATACCCGGTGGCCGCCGGGGGCCTCGCGAGCGCAGGGGGCCTCGTGAGAGTTATGGCACCCCAGGATTTGCAGTGTAGATAGATAGTTTTATTGGTCCCGTTGATATGTTGTTACATACCTATATAGGCCCCGACAAAATGTTCTGTTAGTGTACTGAATGAAAAAAATGTAAATATAGTTGTAAGAAACCTGGCACCTACAAGCAGAGTATTAATAGTGAAAGATTTTTGTTTTGATTTGTTCTCATTATGTATTGCCTTTATAAGGAAGGAAAAGTCTTTGTCAAGCTGCCAGGTTGCAAGACTATAACATTGGGGGCCTCATTCTAGATTCCACCAGGGGCCTCAGAGGTCATAAATACGTCCCTGATAGGTATAACAAATTTAGTTTAGAATTGAAATATTTTTGGATTGTATTTTTGTAGTCTTTCCGAGTTGATGGCCTTGTTTCTTCAAGAGCATGGATCAAATGTGGGTGGTTCCTAGATTATTTTGCAGTTTCAGAAGTAATAATGCCACAATGGTAATTTTCATTTTGTCTTTTACAGCCAAGTGTATTATTTGCTGGGGAGCATACTCATCCTAGTTTCTATTCCACTGTGCACGGTGCTTACTTAAGTGGACAGAGGGTAGCTCAGACCCTGAAAAAAGTGCTCCTGCACCAAGATGATGATTTGGAAAGGAAAATGAGGAAGATGGAAAATTGTGCTTCCAACCAAATAGCTCAAAATGAAGAAAAGGAGAGTATGCTTAGTTCATGGGTTGAAGGCATTTCATTGGAATAAATCATCACTTGAGGTCAGAAGCTAGTCATCGAATACAAGCCTTATTGGGTTTACTTCTCGGGTTTTGTTAATTCAAAAAATAATTACAATTACCCAGGTTTATTTTCCCATGTGCCGTTGTTTTCTATCACCATTTAATGGTATCAATTTTTGTTAATTTTTTGTATATATGTATGTAATATGAACAGAAGAGGTATATTTATTTTGGATAGCTATCCAAAGCTGAAAAAAACTAAGAATTTGATAGTAAAAATGGTAAAAAATACCATTTATATCATTAAATTTAAAATTTGTTTTAAATTATCATAATTGAATGTTAGAAGTATGGTTTTAATTTTTTTGTTTTGTTTTTTTTTTTCATATTTTATGCTGGTATGTTGTGATATATTTTTCCAAGATTAATTGTACAAAATATAATGTATCTTTATTTGCATAAGTCACTTTTATACGAAATATAAAGAGAAGTACATTAAGTATTTCAGACGCTTTTGAAGAAACCAAAGTATTAACTGAATGCATGATTGTGATATGCCTACTTGCAAATGCCTTTCCTATTGAATGAAGACAATTGTAAGTTGTGATTTATTCAACTTGATGAGGCTGGTGATCCATTGAATTGTGTGGGTACCTCATTATTTTTTAATTCCTCGAAGAAGAGTTTTTTGTAGGAAATATTTTTGTCATAATCTTTTTGTAGCATTTTAAAAATGAACCAAATGTATTTTGCATTTATAAGCTGTGACCAGTATCATACATGTATAGTATTTCAAGTCTAGTCATGCATATGAAATCACATCATGTTGGGTTACTTGTGAATATGCTCTGCATGGCAGCTAAAATCATGCTATTGATGGAGACATCATACAACTACTCGAGATAAAATTTTCTTCATTTACAACCGCTTTACTTCTGAATTAATGGACTATTTTACACCAGGTTTACAACTGATTTTAAAATTGAAACAAAAAGTAAATCTGTTTTACATAGGTTGTTTAGCAGTTTATACAATACCAAAATCATTAAAAACTGCATTTTATTCTCATTCATACTTAGGGTTGCCATATGTCTTGAAAGAGCAGGATTATTGAATTTTGGCATGCACAAAAAGCATTCCAGGTGATTTAGAATAAATCTTGAATTTTTTAGGGTAAGGTAGTCCAAAATTCCATTATTTTTTTATAATGTTTATCTTTAATTTCCACTAATTTCCTGGTGCACAACACTGAAATTGTTGCATTAGTGGTATATCCTGCCACCAAAAAGCACTTCAATCATAATGGTTTGATTTGTAAGGCATATGTCATTTCTACGGCCGTGTCATGATTTTAATCTAAAAAATAATTATTTTTAAAAAAAAGGTGTTGCATTCAGAAAAGTTTAATTTGTAAGGACATTTACGTCACATGTGCAAGTAAATAATGCATATTTTCAAGATTATAATTTACTCAAAATATTTTTGTACATATAAAAACTAGTTTACTACGTCTGTATTACTTTGCATTTTAACATGCAAATTATCAATATGTAAAAACACATTTGTTATAATAATGAAATTACAACCTTTTGACGCCCTGAATTTTTACCTCACACTTATGGCAACCCTATTCATACTTAACATTGCTTTTGCTTAAAGCACCAGTGGTGGGACAGGGGACCCGAACTTCCCTGTTGGCCCAGTGAGAACAAGTGAGGATTCAGTCTAGGCAATTTCTGGGAATATGGCCAATTTATTCCTCGATTTTAAACTACTGAACTGCTTGAATCATAAAAAGCATTAATATCTTATCAATTTTCAGGACACTACTCTTCCTAGGTCCAAAAATATAGTGACTTTGACTAGCTTTGATATACCAATTTTAACTTCCCGAGTCAACATGGCGAAACAAAGTTTGAAAAGCCTCTGCTAGTTAAACAATATTATTACTATCAGTTAGAATCAATCATCATGCAGCCTGGAGTAGATAAGATGAAAAAGACCTGAAGAGCAATTGTAAGGAGTTGCCTAGTAATTGACAGTTGTAAAAAAGGCATGTAAAATGAGTTTTAAAGGAGTCAGACATTGGCTGTGAGGTGTAAATGAGTGAAATGCAAATTTGATGTGAAAGTAAACCAGGTAAATCAGTTTTAAATGAAATGTAAATCAGTTGTGAGTGAAATTTTTTTCCTGAGGAGATACGTTTCATGTTCACTGGTAAACTGTTATTGTGAGATTCAAATCCCAGTTGTCATATGATTGTTTTCATGACAGAAATTCAATGCATATTACCAGAATAAGTTTCACATTTTATTATTTCTATATTAACTTAATCTTACCCATAAACAGTATATATTATTTTTTTTCTATCTCATGGAAAACTGCTGTGGTAGTTTAGAAAATCATAAATTCTTTTTCAGTCTTTCCCCACATTACCATAGGTGCGTTTCTGCCTCTGTTCAAAGTCTCTTGCACAAATTCTTATGCTTTTGGTCATCTTTCATTGTTGTATGCCAGTATAAGATCAAGTCATTTCAATGTCATTATGCAAAGTCAGTCTAATATAATCAGTGTATCATCAAGGGAGGGTAGAATATTAATGATCAGGGATGATTCAAAAGGTGTACATGTGAGATGGCTTGTTATTTTCATTTCCAATCCAAGAAGTCATGGAGAAAATTCTACTTGTATCCAGCTGCCTCTGAACTAGATTTAACCAGAACCAGTGGATATAATATGGAATCAAATGGTAATCCCTGTGCCCCTGCGATGTAAGCTAAAAGCAAAAGGCATAATAATTAGTTTGAATTAGATTTTCTCTCTTCTCAGCAAGGTTTGCAATACGCCGGTTGAAACGAGATAAAGGTGGCTGTAAGCAAGTCAAATGCTGTTGAAAACAAGTTTAATATGCATAGTTAAATCCATATGATTCTATTCTGCATATTTGGTCATTTCCAACTAGATTCAACTGGAATTTTCCCCTGGGAGATATAAAAAAAATTAAATCACAAAGTTCCATTTATTATCACGTCCAAATTGCATTTTAAAATGCTTATTTTTGTTTTGACTATGTGATTCCATTTATTGATCATTAAATACAGTTACATTAAGTTAATAATGACGCAAATTTCATGAGTACTTATAGGTCAAATGATTTTTTATTTTTAAACTTTTATCATCATACATCATTGTTTATAGACTAGAAGATGTATGAATAAACATCTGAAACGTCTGCAAAAGTTTAAAAATAAAAAATCATTTGACCTTTACTCATGAAATTTGCACCATTAAATAAAGAGGTCGAGAAAAAATACCATTTGAGTTAATAATGACATTAAACTTAAGTGCAATATTCCACAGAGGAAAAATCATTCGCCTTGACCGGAATTCAAACCCGGATCCCTCGATTTCATGCCGAGTGCTTTAGTCAGTTAAGCTACCGAGGTGTCCTCCTCCCCTGTGGATTTTTTTTGGAAATCAAGGGATCCGGGTTCGAATCCTGGTCAAGGCGAATGATTTTTCTTCTGTGGAGTATCGCATAATGTGCACTTGGGGGTGACTCCATACATTTAAGGATATACCGTGGCTAGTCAAAATTTGTTTAAATTATAACTTCAAATGTACATTTTATGGGTGTGATGGTAATCCTGGGGACAATTTGGCTTATTTTGGTACAAAATACTTGTCATTTCACCATGGCATTAAAATTTTCCAAAGCAGGGAGGTAAAGTATGACACAAGGTAGGCCCTTGTGCCTTATATCCTAGACTTAAATATACCAGTCTCTCTACATTGTTTTGAATAATCATTGTGTACCTCTATGAAAATGACTTTCTTTGAAGTTTATTACCCAAGTCATAGTATGAAGGCATTCCTTAATTATGAAATAAATATCATTATACCATTAAAATTTTGTTTTCAATGTATGAACCCTCTTGTTGATACAATGAGCTCCATCATGTCAATGTCGAGAAAATTTTCAATTGTAGTACACCTGCAGGTGTGGGTCTTCGTGTAAAACAATATTTGTATGAGTTTTATTAAGTAATTGTCACCATTGAGTCTTAAAATGCTTGCATATTTTAAGTAACTATAAATAATAGACTCAAATCAAGCGATAATTACCTTTATATCCCTGTACACAAGAGATAGTTGAGAGTGTACACCAGAATTCAAGAGAGAGCAAGCAGCACCATTATAGCTGCACTGATGATCAGCTGTTCTTGGGCCATAAACTTGGACGGCCTGGGTAGTACCAGCAAACATGGGTTGTGAATCCAAATGGTGACAGACATTAAGTCAGTCAACTGGTCAGTCTGTTGTTAAATTACACTCAACCTATGGTGTGCATTAGTTGAGCTAATGGCATAATTAAATGAGAATAGTCAAAAGAATAAAACGTTTTTTTTAGTCTCAAAACTAAAAAAACCATTTTTTGACAGTTTTGAGACTAAAAAAAAACGTTTGTAAACGGAATTGTGCTGTGGCCATATTCCAATGATACTTATCTCCTCCACCTCAAACCCGAGTACACCATGATCTAATTCTCCCATTAACCATTATGCCATGACTTTTTTTTTGTTGCAAGCAGTGACCATCACAACACATTCATTCCAAAGACAGCTTGGATCAAGGATATATGTACCCACCAACGGGGAAATCCCACTGCAAAAACGGATGAGGACAAAGCGTTGAGACTCCAGTCTTGAAAGAGGGAGGGGTAAGAATGAAAGGGAAATGTATGTCAAAAATATGTCACAGTGCCTCACCCTGTTTTTGCTTTAGTCACTAATGGAGCATTGCAGAGATTTTTTTCCTTCCATGCCGCACACCCTTGAAGTGGCTTGCGCAGATTATTTTGTACATGAATTATTTGTAATCTGGTCCTCATACCCTGAGCACCCGTTTGTAAGTGTACTTGCTCAGTCATTTAGCCATATCAGAGTAAAATAAATATGTAATGGCAAAATTGATAGTAAAACGAACTTTGTAACTTCCACAGTTTATTACAGAATGTACAATCGGTTTCGGCAGTGACACCATCTTCAGGGGGATTATTACGGATAGATAGATAGATAGTCTTTATTTACGGGCACTGGACCTATTTTACAGAATAATAAATTAGTTTAATTTTTTAAGGAATAAAAAAGCAGTACAATTGGAACGAGTACAAATAGGAAATAACAATAGTATAAAAGTAGTAATTACACAAACATATTATGTAGATGATTGCACAATATTTTTATAAATATTTTTTTTAATTTTGTCAATGAAATAGAGAAATCAATGTCTTTAATACCATTTGCCAACTTCTGTATTCTCGAAATAGGGTTATTAAATGCATATTTGGTACTCTGATGACTTATATGAAACATACTCGCTGATCAATATACATGATGAGGTACATGAAAGTTAATTAGCATTAAGATCTCAGGTGAGTTCATCTGACTATTTAATAAATTATATAATAGGACAAGGTCATTAATATTTCTCCTCTCTGCAAGAGTAGGCATATTGAAGACAGATAAAAGGTCTTTGTAGGGAGTAAAATATGACAACCTATATTTGATGCCAATATACCTTATGAATTTTCGCTGGACCCTCTCCAGAGAATTAGAGTCGTTTGCATAAAAGGGGGACCAGATTGGTGAACAGTATTCAAGACGAGAGCGGACAAATGAAGTGTATAAGATTTTCATACAGAATAAATTATTAAATGAACGTGAGGCACGCATGACAAATCCTAATGTTTTCATAGCTTGGGATGTTATCTTTTGTATGTGATCCTTGAATGTATAAGTTTATCATCAAACAGTACACCTAAATCACAGACAGTAGATGTTCTGGTTAATTCATGATTGGATATGGAATAAGGATAATGGTAAGTTTTCTTGGATCTGTTAAACCTTATGATGCTGCATTTGCTTAGATTCAATAAAAGGCCATTTTTTCTCAACCAGATATCAAGGGAGTTCAAATTCTCCTGTAGAAGAACTGCATCTTTAATTGAGTTACGTAATTGTTTTGTATATTTTCAAGTCATCAGCATATACAAGGAAGTTTATATCACTTAGTGCAGAAGAAATGTCATTCAGAAATAAAAAAAAGAGTAGGGGCCCTAAATGAGAACCTTGGGGTACTCCAAATACTGCAACGAATTCTTTAGATTCTGCTGACTGCAATTTGACAATGAGCTTCCTATTGCTTAGGTAGGTTTTTCTACGGAACTCTAGGTACGGTTTTAGGTAGGACGGCGTTATGGGGTGAAATTATTTATCATAAGGACCCCCAGTGAGCATACCAACTTGAGCGATTACGAAACTCATATAAGGCCGTCTTTATGGAGTGAAAAGTCTTTATCATAAGGAGCCAAAATAAAGCCAGCTCAAGAGGGGTCCTTCTCAAGGTGAAGACCAAGATGGCGTGTTTGCACAGGGATTAATTCTGCGAACTATATAATAATCATCAAAGCCTATGTGAAGAGTAACATTTAAAGAAACAAGTGTTCACACTTAGGAAAGTTGCGAAATGTTTTAATAATATTTCCGAGTTTGAAATCAAATGCATTGGCGAGACTTGGGAGTAGATATAATGACGGTTCAATTCTGAGGACTTGCAAAGTATATTAATGTTAATAATCAAAGGCTATGAGAAGAAAGATATAACAAGAAGTACGATTTAACAATTAGGTGAGTTGTGATATGTTTTTAAAATATTTCTGATTTTCAAAGCCCATTCCAAAGGATTATCTTCCACCAAGCATTATCTTGACACTCGCCCTACTCCTCATATCCCTAGCTCCGACTTCCTTATTGACTTGTCCCACTTCTTCTTGACTCTCAACTCCTTTCAACGCCCGCTGCTACCTTCAAACCAAAGGCTGCGCCATGGGCAGTAGATTCAGCCCTTCCTATGCCAACCTTTTCCTCGGCCTTGTCAGAGTCCTTCCTATCCTCACAAAACCTGATTAGACGGTCCTTAGAATGACACCAGCCGCTGGAACCTGTCACTTAAATCCTGCATTGAGTGATTCATGTGAGGGAGAGACTTCGTAGGGGGGGAGGGCGCTGGTTTGGAGGGACCTCCTGGGGCCTGCCATACACCGCTAGGTTTACCAAGGCGGATCATGGTTGCTATTTTCCTTCATTTTGATTACAAGTGCACAGGTTGATGTCGCACATTCCTGGGAATTATTCCCTCGAGGGATCAGCATTGCTCAGCTGCTTCGTCTCAAAGCCGAGCCAACATGAGTGTTTTTCGATAATTAAAGATTTCTGCAACCAGACTACTGAGCAGCCAAACTACAAAACAAGAGTTATTTTTCTTTTCCAGGGAATTGATTGTTTTATTTTAACTTAACTACGTCAATGCCAAAATGTCGACCGATAAAAAGCTTTAATAGTGAAAATTGGCTTTTTTCCACTTGATGTTAAGAAGCAGGGATTCTCACTCCAATCATCTTTCAATAAGGAGACTTATAACTAAAATAAAACACCAAGGTACATGAATGGTTATGATATATTGAAGTATGTACAAATGATTCGATGCAATATTTTGAATTACATAAATAGTCGTTACATATAGAAATTACAGAACTATAAAAATGTACAGCATATTCACTGTTAATTAATTATGGCATAACCAGCATATCATGCAATGAAGGTTATCATTCAGTTTTCTGTAAATAAAAACTTGGCATTATACATAGGTGAGCAAAAAAGTATATTCATTCACTTTGTCATTTCTTAGCACAGAAAAGAGAGAAGAATATGTAATTGCCTTATCTTGGGTCATCATAGCATGTAATTGAACTGATAAGCAAGAGTGAAATACTAACTAACATGTTCAAGGCATTAGTCTTTGACTATTTCCATATTAATAATGCATCATCTGATGTTTCTAATAAAAGAAAAATAATTTGCTATTTGCCTTAAAGATTGTATCTTAACTCCATATGAAAATAATGGAAAAAATATATATGAGCTATGCATTCTCCACATTCATACAGAATCTCAAATATAAAACATTTCTTCTTGACCAAAATAGAGCATCTGTTTTAATACCATGTTCATTTCTGCCTCCCTTATCAAACTATTTCCAAAATCATGCGAACATTACAAACGATATCTCTCACTTAAGGTACATCTCTACACATAGTAAATTTAATATATTTCTTCACTACACAGACTTCATATGACATTGAAAATTGAAATGCCTATAAGACAACACAATAGATGCTAAATCAATGGTGGTAAGTGTAACTGTAAAGCTGGATGAGCATGTTCAACTCCAAGATGTTTAAATAAAACTGTATTTTACAATAATGACTAAAACACAAGACTTCACAAACAACATGCTTGCACAAATAAACTTAAGGGGCTAAGTGGTGCTTCAAGGAACAAACTGTTTTCCCCTTTGTATCAAGGATAAAACATTGTGTAATGTTTCAAGAAAACTAGAAAAATGAAGTCTCAAAATCAAATCGTAAAATGATTAATCCATTATATCCACTTAACTAATATCTCAAAAAACTCTCCCACAAACCATTATAAATATTATTCCCCAACTACAACACCACCACTCACAATGTGGTAATTCTGGCTTAATCATAACAAAAACTCACGGTCATACGTAAAAACTGCATTGAAAAGTAAACATAGATGAAATCAATATAGCATGATTTGAAATTCACCAAAATCAAAGTATTAATTTTATAGCTTAAAAAATGCGACAAGAACATTTGTACTACTCTCTACATGACTGACAGCAAAGTTAATACCAAGAGACATCAAAGACTAGCCACAACTCATCAACCAATTCCACTGATTTAAAAAAAAAAAAACAAAATGCTTATTGACATTTGAAAACCCTTTGATTTCAAACAAATATCTCCATTTGCCTACCAGCACAAATTATGGGCATAGAACAGAGGTCATAATTCACCAAATTCGTCACACACAACCATAGATGCAGCTTATCACCGCCCCTTATGCATGGAATGCAATCCATTTACAGACTACGCTGTCTACTTGGCTCAGACCAAGTCAACTGAAAATCAAGACTGAATTGGATACAGCCAAATTATAATTCTAAATACATATTTTCCTCCGAACAAAAAAATATTAAAAAGTCGTTAATCCATAAATGGTATAGGGATATGGCTCAATAGTGGGAATACTGTTTGCATTAAAGTTATCTGACGACTATGATCCAGATCATGTTACAAATACTTTTGATAATAAATCCTTCACCGAAAGAAAAAGGAGCTAACACATGAAATTCCATCCTTATGGCATAGCTTAAGTTGATTCTAAAAGCCATTGTTACATGCATAGTTTTTAATTACCAATCACTCTACCAATGAAAATAAAGTGAAAGATCATATGAGTCAATACTCTAATCTACAATAAGCTTGAAGAAAACTGATATGGTGTACACTAGCATCATTCTTCAAGGAAATTATAATTTTTAAATTACTATCCGAAAAAGTTATAAATCACCTCTAAACATACACCATTATATATGTACACATTCCTCCTAAACATGTAATAAAAATATATGTGTTCTTAAAGCTACGTATCACAAACATATTTAGTAATAATTTTATATAGGACAATTATAAGTATTATGGGGATAAAATGATCTTTGAATGAAACGTTATCACAAAAGGCCCTTTGAAACTGACAAAGGAATTGTTCGGTCACTATACTTCAACTGCTTCAGCTTTACACCTTTCATTTAATTTTCAGTAACAATTTACATGGATACACTTAGAGTGTACCCACACAGAAATGAAAATAATAACCTGAAAGCATGTAGCATACAATATTAATAAAATCTTTGTAACAATGCACAGCCAGATCAGTCTGATTGAATAGAACTCTATAAAGATCTATTCCTTCTTACTGATGGAACAACAGCAAGGAGAAAATAGAGTAAAAACACTTACAGGCAGGTACTAAAAGCACATTAGACTGGTGATAAGAGATTTCAGTAGCTCATGAGCATGATTATATAGAAGGACCTTGGAAATTACAGTTAAATATATTCTATAATCTTATGGTAACTTATCATAAATATTTGATATTTTTATCACAAATAATGATTAACTAATAAATCTTGTGTAGTGGTATTTATACCTTTATACATATATAAAGTGCATTGGTGTTGATATTATGCCCTGAAATATACACATGGTGAGGCTTCTTTATCAGTTATCATAACTTAATAATTTTATAAAGAATTCAGTGGCTATATATTATCTTTATCTCTGGGTTAATGGAAGCATTCCAATAAAAACAAAATGTTAGCATGCCCCGATGTCTTAGTACAAAATACTGAAAAACAACATGCAGCTCAATTCTTATATAACAAATATTTCACAAACACACATTTTATGTGCCTAATACCTAAACATAAAGTAACAAAATACAGCTCTGAGAACTTCTCTAAGTACAATGATTTGATGGAAATGATTAACAAATTATTTTAAACATATACCGTACAAATATTTAGGAACTATATATCAGTAACTGATTCTGATAAATATATAAACAGAAGGGCATCATGTCAAATGAAACACTTATAAACTCACAAAAAAGAAAACAGATCAGTAGAGGGGTCTCATTTCAGCTCTACAATAAAGAGAGATACATAGAAGGAAAGTCTCAATAGCCCACTCATAACAATTTAAATGCCACTTAAACAACCAAGATGTTTTAGAGAACACATAAGCTATCCAAAAATTAAATAATTGTTGTATTTTGATACCAGCTGTTGCTTTTACGGCCGTTTTACACAAGGCACTTAATTGGGTGATTTGATGTTCACTTAATGCAAGAACGCAGGCACGGAATTAGAGCAGGGGCAATTTTACCACCTGTCAGTTATGCATGCATTCCAGCAATTCATCGCTTTACAAAATGCAATTTTTAATGCACATCCATACATATATCAGATTGCGGAATAATATGCCTTGTATAAAATGGCCTTTACCAAGCCATAGCAACTTAAAATTTTAGAGTGAAGTACTTTTTAAGTGGGTAGCTCTCTACGTATTCCTTTTTAGCTTTTGCAAGACTAACATTAATACTCTTCAATATGAGAACCGAGGCTTTATTGCAAATAAGGCAAAGCCAATGAAATGAACATTACTTAAAAGAGGACACAGGGAAATATTGTAAAATAGCAAGAGCATACATCAAAATCAACCTTTGGTGAACTATGGCAAAGAGACTCAGAAAATTAATGCATAACAAACTCTTCATCAATCATCGTTTTTCACTTGGCAGTGCCAGCACTGACTATGGATTTTACATCCAAACAACTACAAAAAGAACCAGCTTTCAGACAATGATGAGCTTTGTGTATCATCCAAATCAATAATTCTTGATTTTTTTATACACACCCGGACAGTCACACAACTACATACACAACAACATAATTGATTCCATCATTCACAAGCATTACTAAAAGAATAATTGTACACAGTTGCCCTGAAGTTTTGAACGAAACCCATCTGACATCTTATCCATGGTAAGCAAGTCATTTAAGGGATCCTCTCCTCTCAGATCTCTTCCAACCCTCCACCCGTAGTGCCACTCTTCACCTTCTCCAAGACTTTATTCACAAATTCTGTGGTATGGCCAGCTATTTTGATTTCTGAAAATAATATAAACAGAAAAGGTTGAGCTGCGTTTACCTTCATTAAAAATGCACCAATTCCAAAATCAGCATAAATGGAAGAACAACAACAGATGTAGGATATGGTTTTTTCCCAGCGTATGCTGATAGTGAAGTCTTATCAGGTCTCCTACCAGATCAAGTATTTGGTTGGACCTGAAGATGATGGTGGAGGTAGGTATCGAAATGTCGGCAACCAAATACCTGACCTGGTGGAAGACCTTATAAGACATCACTAAATAATGCAAGTTTTTTGGCTCACCATTTTGAATTACATCATTAGTAACAGGAAAGAAACCGTGGGAGAATATAAAGCATAATTCAATATCATAAATAATAACAATAAGTTTGTTATGTTAAGATTTCCCCTAAGATTTTACAATAATATCAAGACATTGGTTATATTTAGTAAAACTTGCATGTTAGCTCAGAAGGAAATATGCCACAGGTGGAACATAAGTATGGCCACTGCAGCCAACACATAAATAGCACAACTAGTGCCTTCATTTTCCAACAATTTAATTTTTACTGAAATATAAAATGAGTTAAAATAATCCAACAAGCAAGAGAAATCATATTGATGACAATCATGAGATGCACAATGAGACACATAATATTATGATACATCAATGTAAATAAAAATATATTATGAACAGGTCAAATTTTCATATGTATGCAAGAAATACAGAATTACTCCACAGAAGTTGTCAAGCATTCCCAAATATTTTGAAGAAAGGATACTGAATCTACACTACCTATATACTTAGATGAAAGGATACAGAAGAGCTTCTGTATCTGCAATTCACTTTGCATGGAAAACAGAAGTAAAACATCACCAGAAATAATGGACCTCATGTTCAAACGTGTGCCATTCTGCAGGGTAAAACTGAGACCCCAAGCCCTTAGTGCATGACTTGTCCCACTCTATCCTCAGCTACCATCCTAGTCTGCAAAATATGCAGCAATATTCCTTGAGCAATCTAATGTGTCCATATGTGTCACGATATCACGCAGGTATCATAGTGACACCCTATTTTTTATGATGGTTCCCAAACATATTTTAGGTAAGTAAGCTGTAGTTCAGCAAAGGTGAATAGGTGTGAAGCGGTCAATATTAAGGATAAAGTGAGGCTACTCAATTAAATCCAGAAAAAAAGAAATACTCTTTAGAGACTAATACAACTATGTTTTACATTATAACCTAACAATATTTTTTAAATAGTGGGTATTTGTCAAAAAAGAATAAATGAATGAAAATATGGCAAATGTACTCTCATTTTTTTAACCTTTTCAGACCCCAATTTTTTCTACCAAACCATGTCCACCTTTTTTGCACACAATGTGCATTACTACGCAACTTTTAGTATGGCATTTGGCAACTATGCTAATATCAAGGGAAGAGTAATACGTCAAAACCTGATAAGTGCATTTTTTGCTCTCAAACATCCCGAAAAAAAAGATGTTTTGCTTTCCCCTCAACAGATGGTGCAGTGGTCGGGCATATGCTTTTCCTTGCTATATCCTTGTGAAACCAAGTGACACTGCCAGATCGTTGATGGCTGACAGCTGGGTGATGATCACAAATGTCACTTTTGTGTATGCGGGTGCCTACAGTACGCGAGAACACACAAATGAAGAATGATTACTCTATTGCTTGAGCCCTAGGAATAACAGCTAGGTGTAATTTCATTAGAGCGTTTCCTTTTTATATGTAAACAGTGTATAAATGACACCTCAGTGTTCATTACGGACCTTCCCAGGAACACTTCACAGAAAGTGTTCTACTGCCGCCTGGTCAACACCTTCCCTTCCTTGCACTGCACAGAGGTTTCCATCTTTTTGGCAGAGAGAAGTACCAGACTCCGCATCCCGGCAGTGTTTGCACACTTCTTCGAGGGGGCGGAGAAGACTCGACTTGACCACAACCTGGGCGAGAGGTGTTGTGTCACCATGGGCAAACCCTACACCCGGGTTCAGGCTAAGAAACCCTCTTACTCCTTTTCAAAGGTCATCCAAGGAGTAGACCTGGAGACGTCGGAGGATGACATCAGAGAGGGACTCCGGTTCGCAGATCTCTGGATTGATAATGTCTACCGCATCACGGTATGACACACAAGGTGACCCACCACCCTCCTGAGAGTCATCACTAAGGACTAGGAGACTGCCGGACGCCTACTCCATGAGGGTTTCGTTTCCTACAGGAAGCGATATCGCGTGGAGCCCTCACGCTCGCCTCGCTCCCAGCCCGCTCAATGCCGCAGGTGTCATGGTTTCGACCATAAGACAGGAGTGTAAGAAGGGCCTCCTCTGCGCACGATGCGGGACTAGCCATAGGACCACAGAGTGCAAGGCGGCGGTCATGAAATGCGCCAACTGCGGTGGCGAGCACCACGCTGGCGACTTCCGGTGCCCTAAGGAACCGGCAGGGCTGGGCAAGGCGACGCCGGTGACATCTTGCCCTGTTTTATCACCTACAGGTGCAGAGGCGGCTGCCGCGGAAGACACGGTCAGCCGGCGGGATCTACTTCATCTCCTGAGTCTGTTGCTGGCCAACCTTCACCTGGAGGATAGGGCAACAGCTGCGGAGACCCTTGATGCTGTGGCCTGCAAAATCTTTGGATACTCCATCCAGGCAGTGTATTCCTGGAACCAGCTGCTCGCGGTGGTGGAGAGATTGACAACCACCTAGATATCAGGCTAAGGACTTCATTATAATTTGATAATGCCCTTGAGGCAATAATAAAAAAGCTGAAATATGCAGTTGTAAATAAAGTAATATAATATATCTCAAAAATATTGACATTGCCCGTTAATAGTTACTACATGACAAGAGCTAGCATAGCTATCAACCTCCTTGCATATAGACCTTGGGCTTAAAAAGCAAATAATAAACTGTAAATATTTCTATATAATAATCCTATCCACTTCAGTAATACCTGATTGGCATTGTAATGTAATGTAATATAATACATAAATATGTATAGTAATCCCGCCTTATTCTACAGAAACAACAGAACATCAGCAGAGAACTTCCTACTCATCAGAACCACCGGCCACAACATCCAACCGACACACAAGTATAGGAACGAGAAGCAGCGTCACCATAACATTACTCCAGCATTCCTACTAGCAACCAAAACTTTAACATCCACACAGCGACCGATGTAAGGTTTTGCCAGTTTTCCTCACGCCTCGGGTGAATGCCAGGTCATTAAGCCATCCCGGAAGAAAAGAGTTCCAGCACCTATACTTAATCTGCTACACGCTTATGTACAAAGTTTACATATATATAAATGTTAAATGACAAACCCTGAAGAGGATTATATCCTATAACAGGGGCTATTGCTGTAAATATTATAACAATTAATGAGATTATATTATGCAAATATTTGTATATATATTTGCATTAGCAATAAACACCTTTTGACTTTGACTTGACTTGTGAACCGGCATCTTCGACCTGAAGACGCTGGCAGTAGTGCCAGTGAAACTGTTCTCATCACCACAGCAACCAATGTGGTAGGACCCGGAAAAATGAAAAGTTCATCGTAGACCACCGCGAAAATCTTCGTTCTTACAAAGGTATTAAGGATGGATAATGGTAATCTAACAACCATAAATAAAAATACTTCAGAGCACTTTTCACATTAAATTCTTTTATCTTTCTTCAAATTCAATATTGAAAAACACTTCTAATGGCCCAAGGAAGTTTTAAAAGAATTGGAAAGTTTTAGTGCATTTTGAACACAAAGCTTTTAAACATTCTTGCAAGTTTCAGAATGTTCTAGAATTATGTTCTTGAAGATTTTCGGAATGGTCTCATGGTTCCAGAAAGCTTTTTTCTATGTATTCGAAAGTACCATCTGCTTTCTTTATAGAGATTTCTTAACATCAGCACTCATGTCCAAGCCCAAACATTTCTGACACCCCGCCAGCACCTTGTTTCGTCCTCCCCACACACTAGATACTTCTGAAAGCTTTCTGCATAGTCTACTAGATGAAGAAAAATCTACAATGGAATCTTTACAACATAACAACATGCATTGTTATTCTACTTCATTTCCAGATTACGGTACCACTGTAAGCAGAATTAAAACATATGTACAAAGTAAAAAAGTGAATACTGAAACATTTATACTGATTGAGAATAACTGCTATAACTGAGAAACCATATTCCTTCATCACTTTCAGGCAACACCTATTGCAGGCATTTTGCAGCATCACTTACTTCACAACCAAAAGATAGTAAATTGAAATTTTCCCATTAGTTTATGTTTTTCAACTTTTATCCTTTCCTTCACTTTAAGTATGCTATCCTTATATCTCTTGATTTTCAATCTATCACTAGTGGCTAAGACCAACCGGTACTGTTACCTGTTTCTTATGATTGAGCCAAAGGACCAGTGTTCAAAATTCATCGGCAATGACTATGGCATGTATGACCAGATGTATCACCCAGAAAAAGTTTTACAGAGACATTTTCAATGACAAAAACTAAGTGAGATATGAAATAATGTCCATCATCTTAAGTTGGACAAAGGGAGTGGAGTCGGACAGATAATGAGCAGAGCCTCAAGATCAATTTTGCAGCATCATCTCAGCTCACATAGCCAAAGCTATCCACATGCAGTTGCAATTAAAAATGTTACAATTAATGAAAGATCTAAGGCTTTCCCAGCATATAGTGATGTTGGGGGCTGCTCGGGTTTCCCACCGGGTCCAAATCTCCATTTCTGCTGACGTTCCGATGAACGAGTCATTCATCGTGCTCAGGGCATGTCGTGCAATGCAACTGGTCAGCATCATTTAGGCTAGGTTCCTGGTCAAGTATCGTGGTATTGGTCTGCTCTTTTGCACCTTTTTTATCTTGCCTCTCAGATGCTTCTCAGCACTGGTTTCCAGGATTTGCTGAGAGAGTATCTAGCATCACAGTTCATAGTCCTGTTTGCCATTTGGATCTAGATCGCTTCTCTGGTCAGTCATTCCCAGAATCCGTCCACGCGACAGAGCACCTTTGTCCTCTCCCATTGATTGGCATGGTCCCAGGAAATTCTGTGCTTGGCCACAGCAGATGTTTCAGGTTGGCCAAGCCTGAAATGCCACTGATGTTCCTTGACCCTTGTGGTGATCATCCTGCCCATCTCTCCCAATTACACCTGGCTGCATTTGCAAGGTATTTCATAGACTCCCGGTGTCATCAGGCTGCAGGGGTCCTTGGCCATCACTACTTGGTTTCCTAGTTAGCATGGTTGGCGGAAGTACGTTTCAATGTTGTACATCTTCAGGATTCTTGCTATTTTGCCCGAAAATGGTAGGCCAGCTCTGGCAATCGATTTTGGGCATTCTTCCTCGTTAGGGGTGTCCTGAATGGTGAAGGCCATTTAAGGGCAATGGAGATTTCTCTGTCACCAAAGCTGTTTGGCCAGAAGGTCTTCTTGAGGAGAAGCAATTCTTTATAAAGATTCTCCAAATCTGATACGTTTTGGCCCAATGAATCAGGGTAGAAAGGACGTCATATCTCTATAAGGCAGCAGGATTTAGTCATATGGAGCCTGACATTATGGTTGACACGACCTAAGAGGCAGGACCGATTCCTTTTCCTCTAAAGGAGTGGCATCAGATTTCTAAAGAGGAGAATTTCTATGAGTACTGCAAGTGCGACGATGATCTTGATGTTTGCCAGACCAAGTCGATTGCTGAGATTCATGAGCAGGAGCTGGTGAAAATAGATGATGCCGAGCAAGAAACTGAGTCTGATTCATCTCCTATGTCTTCAACACTGACCAAAACACACGAGGATATGGAGTACGTGTGCCGTTATTTGATTAGTGATGTCAAAGCAGACAACGCTATGACTCTCCACGCGAAGCTTCTTGCAAGAATATTATAGCTCGGTACAAAAAATAAAAAGCAGAGTACCTCAGACAGTTTTTTTAAATGAATATAAACCACTGAATTATGTATTAAAATCTGTACACAAAAAAATCTCAATGTAACTGCTATAAATCGATCTTACAATTGATCTTATGTGTAATGGTTAGCCCCATTATATTTTTTTTATTTCTCACCCGACCTTTTCCCACCTCACCTTCCATCGACTCGACCTTCTCTACACCTGGAATATCCTGAATTACAATATTACTTTTCTGGTCAGCACGTTCATTTTTTATGTCCACTTCAAAAACGTCCAAATCAGGTTCCACTGTATTTTCAAAGTAATAACATGAGTAAAAAATTTATATATATATAATTTACTTTTTTTTAAAGAACTAAATATATATTTTAGTTGTCTAACGGCAGGAAAAAGGCATAAAAAAGTGCACTCTGAGAGCCTGCATCGGTGGCTGAAGGCGAGCAAGCCTTGTTATAATGTGATATGAATAAAAATTTCTATGAACTATTCCTTTGGTAATGTTTTCTAAACTACTAGGAGCGTAATACTGAATTCAAGACAAAGTCAACCGTGTCACGCCCATGCCCCTGCGACCCGTACTAACGGAGATAAATTTGTTCCGCAAAATTAACTACAGCACTATAACAAATACAGTTTCAAACAGAAACTTTCAAAAAACACTAAGGTTTAGGAAATATTGTGTTAAAATCTGATGACGATTGAACCAAGAGTAATTCTACAGTAATCCAGCAAAGTTCGACATTCCTGCTAGAGGCTCAAAAACGGGACTCTTTATTCATCTCGTGCGAGAAAGAGCATTTCAGAAAAAATGATCAAAATAGTTTTTACAACCATTAAACGGAAAATAAAACAGAATATGTGTCAGTGTTTGTTTCATTGCAATCGGCCCCGGCATTCTCTAAATATTCGGCCTCAAACTCAGGGTTGCATAATTTTTGCGCCGAGAATTGTGATGGAAATAATGCGCTTTTTGTAGTGCTACAAACTAAGATTTTTCGTCTGACAATAAGTTAAAATGTTATAAAAGTAGGACCTCACGAAAAACTAAAAGCTTTGATAACATTATCTCGGAACCCCCTCGCCCCCAACAGCATACGAAGAGTTTCAGATTAAAAATATTTAAAAAATGTATTAGAAATCTCCTGCCAAGAACTAACATCCGGGCATCGCTGCTTTTGTTACATTCGCTGCTGAGTGATCCATAAGGGGCTCGACAGCAATGATAACTTCTACGATGCGAAGCAAATGACAACTTGCGGCGGTAAATATGTAATAAATTTCGTCATATGTTTTAACAGAAACTTATTAATGCTGCTGCACATCACAAAGTTAGGAGCTGAAGGAAGGAGTACAGGTTTCGCATTCAGGCGATTCATTGGGATCCTACTGAGAGCTACACTTGCGGCGGAAAAAATCACCCGAACATTGTCACTGTGAAGAGAAATGCCGAACATTATTCCAATATCGATGGTAATATTACCTATAAATGCAGGAAAAAAATATTTCTGGCAACACAATTTGTTAAAAAGAGGTAACTTCCATGTTTGGTCCCACGCACGGACTTCGTTCTACGGAGGTTTCGTAATTATAGAGGTTCGTTAAGGGAGGTTTTTTTGCATGCATTGTATATGGGAATGTCCCGGGACCGGTGCCATGACTTCGTAATAGGAGTTTTTTTCGAAATATGGAGGTTCAAAATAGGGAGGTTTTACTGTATGTTAGGGTTGTAGAATTTTCAATAAAAATACAGATATTTTGGCTTAAATACTTGTTCTAGCTAAGGTAGAAGTGAATCTCTCTCACTTTAGACAATTGATAACAATAAGGGTTTAAATTGAAATTATTAATAATTAAAAGTTCAATGCTCAAAATAAACTTGTTTTCCAATCATTATAACGTATGAATAATTAAAAAATGCAATAAAAAATATGATCCTTTTTGGTGCCATTTACTCAAAAAAATGTGTCAGGGAAGGGGTTAAAATGTTCTTCAAACAGCACAATTTCACTAGGGACAATAATTTCAAGAAACTAATCTTTTGTACCTTGAAAAGGTTTTCTTAGAGTAGATAAAAATTCATCTGGACCATAGAGAGATTAGCAAATGGATTTTAATACTTTGTTGTTTAACTTTATAGTACAGCTATTAAACAACTTCAGGAGATGTGAGGATTAACAGCCACAGGGTGTCCGGTGAATCTCAATATCTTTTTTCCCTGAGTTTTCCAGGGCTTCCAGGCAAATTTTTGCATTTTTCAAGGTCTTATTGCACTTTGTTTCTAACATATTTTTAATGAATTTCTAATAAAATCGGCATATTTTGCCAACATGAAAAATACGAGAAATGTCGGTACCTACTTTGAGTTAAATGATATAGTATACAAGGAATATGGAGTATTATGGGTTTTATATCAACCAACAAGTAAGCAAAATTGGTTAAATGACAACAAATTTTTGAATCTGGTGCAATTTGAACACAATAAACTAGATTCTGACTAGTTTGATAAAGAACTTGCAAATTAAAGAAACTGGCGTGATTTTTTTTAATGAGTGCATTTCTGATTCAACTTGCCCAACAAATTTCTCGGCTTTTGAAGAAATTAAGTTTTTTTTGTTTGCAGCTCTTGAACCTTTGGCAGTATCTCTTTCTTATTCTTTTTCTCTTGAGGCCAAGGGAATATTTCCTCTTCTCCGCTAAGGGTTCTCTGTACTTTGCATCAGTATTTTGGAAACTATGAATTAATTGCTATATGATAGGTACGGATCTAACGACCGAAATTCAATTAGTAAAAATTTGCCTTTGTTGGACAACGCACAAATTATAATTAGCTTGGGTTGCCACTGCACAGTGGCCCTGTCGACTTTGATCCCGAGGGCCATGATTTTAACATGCAGTGACCGCAAAATGTATCTCTGCTCCTTCAAAAACATTTCTGCAAACATTAAAACTAGGAGGGTTAAGATTAATGGGAGAGGTGTATCAATTATATAACAATGCTCAAATACATATCCATTTAGGTTGCAGGCCGAATGGTTTTTGTATAATTACGGGGGAAATACCAAGAATTCCATTCGTTCAGCTCTTCGAACGGAATCAAGATTTCCATGCTGAATTCTGTTTCCGTTGACAGAGATAAATGTACCATCGCATTTCGGCATCAATTCCGATTCCATTCGTAGGAGGCATTTTACATGGGAATTATTCCATGTAGAATTTGTCTTGTTATGCAATCGGCCCCCTGGACTGCGCAAAGAGAGGTGGGGTGACGAAGCACAAGCTGCAAGTGGGCACACAGCTACAAAAAGCATATGAAATGAACAGGGAGGATAAGGCTACACTGATTGTGAGCAGAGCATAATGCAATCAAAAGCGCAGGTTAAATCTCTCTCTCTGCCTTAATAGAAATCGGCTGTCATATATTTTCCAGGGTCTTTTTGCAAAAAATACTAAAATTCCCTGAGTTTTCCAGGACAAAATATTTCCGAGTTCTCCATGTCCCCGGACACCCTGAGCCAATCTCTATTGTGCACAGCTAACAATTATTAACAAAAAATATACTCTTACCAGCACACACCATTACAATTTCCTTTATTGATCATTCCCAAAATCTTGTGGCCGTACACTTCATGCTTACAGACACACACAAGCAAAATCCAAACCACATATAAAAGACACTGGCATACTATTTATCAAAACAAAAAAATATTACAAGAATGTGACATGTAGGTACTCACTCATTGCTCCTTTGGAAACCTTATCAATGTGCTTCTGCAACTCTTCAGAATTAGGTGGCGTATCTGACGCGCACTGAGAGGAAATTATATGCCTCACTTGGGCTATGCCTTGGATCAGCCTCCCTGGTGAACAAAAAAATCACAATGATAAGAGCAATTATAATAATGTCTAAAGCAAAGTTAATTCATAAACATGAATAAGGAAAAAAATAAACATCCTCATGATGAATTAAAAAACAAGCACTTGGTTATGATGCCGCACTTTATTTGAAGCAACATGACCTAGGTTTCTGCATATCATGTCATCAGGCATTCGGCATATCATGCCATCACCTGATGATGGCATGATATACCGATACCTAGGTCGTGTTGCTTCAAATAAAGTGTGGAATCATTACCAAGTGCTTTTTTTCATTCATTACATTGGAGTCCCACCGAGTAACGCCAGAGACAGTGTCCTATAAGGGTAAATTCATGTGAGTTCAACACACTACTCAACCTGACCCTTTCCAATTTCTATCAAATTTGTTGCATTCAATTATCTTGCTAATAGATGGAAAACTACCAATTTGTAGAGATATATAACAACTGTGAGAAAATTTACAGGTCGGCAAAGTTTGGAATGTGTGTAAAATTTGAGCAAGTCTGTCTTGAGATAAATAAATATAATTCTGGTTCTAATCCAGATACAGCAATGAAACTTATATCATTGGAAAGGCAAAGAGTAGATCTATACATTAATATGCAAAATGGCCTGTTAATAATAATTATCAATTTCAAGGTCATTGACTTTAACATTTGACCTTGAATATCTCAAAACACTCCCCTTCAATTTTGTTGAAAAAATATATTTTGTTGTTCCGTGTATAACTATGAAAATGGCAAATATGCAAGATGGCACACCAATGGCATCATGCCCAAAAAAATATTTGCCAACATCACTACACCATCAAAATGCAGTAAGCAGCACCTGAATATGAAATACCAATTATTGACATGTACTACTGTACATGTACAAAGTTATTCTGTACAAAGATATAGCTATAACACTCTAATTCTATTGAAAAAATGTGCAAAGTAGCTTAATAAACTTTGTCGAACTGTAACTTTCCTCAAAATTGTACATTCCTATATACCTCCACAAATTGGTAGTTTTCCATCTATTAGCAACATCATTGAATGCACCGAATTTGAAAGAAATCTTAGAGGGTGGGGTTGAAAATGTCACTTTTCTGTGTTGAATTGATATGGAATGACCCTTTGATATCCTCTTTAAGAATACAAAAAAATGGATTTATTGAAATTTAAATCTCATTTTGTTTGACCAGCATTATTCACACTAAGGGGAATACATAACTTACAATGTCACACCTGGTTGCATACTGCTTTGAAATAAATTGAAGTGGAACCAAAATTTCAAATAAGACCACAATGATGAAGGGATGCATAAGTAGCCGAAGAAAACAAAGAATATTTGGGATAAAAAAATTGATAAACCAAATATACACTATTTCCCAATATTTAGTTCCAGCAGGCCATAAGTAATAACAAATAACAAGGTAATCCATATAGAAACAACCACAAATTCCATGGACAACAAATCAATAATTGTACTCCCTAATGCTCAGCATAGCAGTAACTAATTATGAAGGTACTTCCAAAAACCACTCACTGTGTTCCTGCTCCAACCCATAAAGCTTTAGTTTGTTTGCCTCATGTTGAGCTTTCTTCTTTAATCTGCAAGCCCTGTAGAAAGGCAAAATAAGAGGAGAATCATTAGCAGTATAAACATTTAAAATTCCTCCTACATGGAGAGCTACTAGCTTGTTAAAGAATGTAAATTCAGAGCCTTATCAAACAAGTCAATTTAAATGACATTTTACACACTAGAACAAATTCTGTGAAAAATAATTTCCATGGTATAGAATACCCAATAAAAAAGCCAAAATAAAAACCTGAAAAGGACTTTCATTATCATCACCACAATATATATATTTGTTTGCATGATACATAAAATTATGTTCTTCTAAGTTTCACCGTAAATATTGAAGGGCATTATAAATGCAATTTCTTTTTGTCCATAAACAGCGGCCAAAACAAGGACCCACATTACATGTTGGAAAATACTGTATTAAGGCTGTCTTACATGATGAAAGATTTTGTACAAACGAATGTACGTGAGATTGTACGTCTGTCTCAACAAAATTAGAACAGGTTCTATTTCCCTTGCAGACATTGAGATATTTGCACAAGCGTTCATACAATTTGCCGCTTTACACGATACATTTGGCCTCATGCAAGAGTTCACAGAAGAGTTTGTACAAACAAATGTACCGTGTAAAAAGGCCTTTAGAGAGGTATAATTTCTGTAAACATTGTAACACTTATTTAATTACATGAAGTATTGTTATAAAATAATAGGAACTGTTATCTCTATTTAATGTTTGATTAAAACTTACAAACATGGCATTTATTCAGAATATGACCTTCACCGAGTTTTCCCCAATTCACAAAACTAGAACTCTCCTTCAACTGGATGAATTATTGTAAAGTTGAACAGTTGAATATCAACATTGATTCTCAAAAAGCCTCATTTGCATGTATTTAATGAACTAGAAACTGACTACTCAAATTTGTCAATATAACAGAAATTCAAACCCAAAATAAGTATTGGGATTCACTTTTTTTTACACAAAAGAGATCACATTCCAAGCCTATTACAAAACAAGTTCTCATACCTGGAGGCAAGTTTGTTTTTCTCCTTCCTCGACTTTGGCCTGACATTCACTGGAAGTTCACTGACAGGGGCCATGTCATTAATTATCCTGCCGAGTTTGTCCAGTTCTTTGCCAATGCTGTATAGTTTCCGTGGATTGGGCGTAAGGTCATTTCCATCACCCTTTCGAGCCTTCCCACTAGTTCAATGAAAAAAAAAAACAAAATAATACACATTACAGACCACAACTACCAATAAAATTGAAACAAACACTCATCCAGGATATTGTCAACCATTCAAATTAAATGTCTAAAATTTAAATTAAATGAACAGCAAAATTCTACCTCCAAAGCCTATTATAAATCAAATGTCTATCTTCAACATTGCTATTTATACACAATTAAGCAAGGTGTGAATGAGATTTTGACCAAAACCTGCTTGCAATGCATGACTCTATCTTCTAACTAGATTCCAATCTCAATTTAGGAAGGCTAACCTGTGTTTGATTCCACGAACAGAACAATGGGGACTGAAGACAGGGTCAGTTACTGCATTGAGAACATGTGGGTCTTCAAGTTTGGTCTTCAACACAAGTCTCTGCCCTTTAGGACCCTTGGCTTGGACATTGTATTGCCAGAAGTACCTTTCCTTCTTAGAACCACTACTTATTTTATTTGGGTCCCTTGGTCCAGACCCTCCTCCATCATCACCATCATCATCAGAATCTGGAAAAAAAACGATTGCACATTACAATATTCATTAAAAATCAACTCAATACTTCACCAAAAGACTCATTCAGGCAGTCAAAAGAGGTACAATGAAGTCATTAAATGACTTCCACACCAAAAGGTCTTCCATATTTTCCACTTCATCAATTACTACACTAACTGCCAGCAACTGAGCAAACACAATAGGCAAATAAAATGCTAACAGAACTGATATTCCAAAGATCTCAATGAGCAGGAAATAAATGTGCACTGGTACACGACACAAGGAACACAAAGTGTGCACCTAAACCCTGCATATTGAGTTCATAAAACACCATGAAAAGATGATAAATTCAAAAAACAATAAACATCAACCCAATGACTATTACCAGCATCTGATGAGAAATCTTCATAGTGGTCACTATCATCTTCTGAGTCAAAGCCTTCATCATGAGAAAACTCGTGAGACTCAGGACTGAGAATTCCACCTACAAAAAACATCAGCATTTTGTTAATATTGCCTGTAATTCATCACAAAAATAAACATTCAACCATTTTACAACCAAAACTTGGATATAAAATATCACATTACTACTCAGAGAACTACGGCTAGAATTAAATGGACGAGCCACTGGAAAAAACAATACAGGTTTCTCCTACTATACAACAGCAATTTCTTCAAGCCATCATCACTCAGAGATAGCTGAAATGATCCAATGAAATGGGTTATTTCTCTTCTAAATATACTATAATAACGTCAGACAAATATATTTACAAAATAAACAGGACAAATACGATATCATCCTCCAGAATGGCACTTAATGGCTAAGAGTAAGACCACACAATATATTTTCACTTAATTTCATACACGGCAGATTAAACTATTTCAAAATAAGTGTTCAGAAAATTGAGGTTCTCCCGGTAATTACGGCAGACTAAATACTCAACACAACAGATAGTGAAAAATGAAACACCATCAGACTACTAAGTCAATCAATTAGAAGCGGATGCAAATCTAAATCTTGGTCAAAAGCGGCAAGCAAAAGTCAAACCAAAACGAAACACACCGGTGGATAGGGACGATGTGGAGCCTGCCTCCGCCAGGGAGCCCGTGGAAAGAAGGTGCTTCCTTGGCTCCCTGCGCTGCCAAATCTGCTCCAATCCAAGGTGCGTTGGTGCAGATGAGGAGAGCCGAGAAACAGGTCCTAAAGGCGTCGGAGAGGTTTCATTCGCGGTACCTTGAACCTGCCCGTCCTTCCCAGGCCCGACAACTTCCTTGCCCACAAGATGACACTCCGATGGGGATGATGCAAATGCACCCGTCTCCTTTTTAAGCAGCAGATCATGAAGCGTGCTGTGCCTGTGGTGAACAGGGTTTGAAATTGTACCTACAGAGGGTACCGGAGAAGGGGTCTGCGGGGTAGGGGGCGGAGTCGACGGCCCCAGCGAGCCCGAAGACCCGTGGGCAGCAAGGGGTGAGGCCGCGGGTAAATTTCCCGATGAGTTAGACTGAGTAACGATACTCAGAGGCGAGGACACCGGGATGGACGAGGAGAGGCTGTTGCTCCTGGAGGGGTGGTCCGTCGTCGAAAAGGAACCAGATGGTACACTTGAGGACACGGCGTAGGTGTCCCTGTAGAACCCTGGTCCTCCTGGCAAGAAGGAAGATTGGGTAAACAGGGGACCTGGAGCGGATGTGGATATTGAGGACGTTCCAGAAAGGTATTCTCTCGAGGAGGATACCCCAACATGAACACTGAGATTGTGGTTTGGTTTTTCTGGGATACCTCCGAAAATTCCACTTTCGTCAGGGAGGAGTAGGTCATCAAAACTTAAATCTTCCAGCAGTGTTTCTGCGTTGGCATTCAACTCCGCTAGTGTCGGGCCTTGGAACAGATCTGCTTTATCAACTTGAAAAATGTCTTCCTCATCCATTTTGAAAGTTCCTTCCCCGATTCGGTCAAAAGAATCCATTTCTGTGTCCATACGGGAACCCCATCCGGACGGCCCCACCAGTTGGTAGTATCCATCCATATTTAAAGGCAAGTTTCCGGGTACACCACCACTCGTACACGTGTCTTCTATTTCCAATCCATATTCACGAAAATCAGACATGTCCATTGGCCTTTGACCAGATGTACGCTTAGGAATGGGCATTCCAGATACACTAATATCCATTCCTTGTGGTTCTTGTTTAATTGAGTGCGTGTCTAGGAAAAAATCTCCGGAATAGGCTGGATCAGCCATCGCTGACGACGATTTCTTCCACTGCTACAACTCAATAACAGCACCACCTGAAATAAATTATCGTATGAAATTTAAAATATGACGATGTATACAAATGGCTGAATGATTTTCGAAAATTCCAATTGTTGACGCAATACTGACCAGTTTTAAATCAGCATGGTAAATAACGTTATTGTCATTAAAAACAAAAGCAGTCCCTCATTTTACAAATTTAAGTATAATTTATTTCAAGCATATTAAACATTTCAAAAGCATTTTTTCGGAATCAACCTCAAAAGAGCTCTCACCAAATAAAAACATATGGTCATGTCCCGACCTTCATCTTTGTTTTGATTGCACAACACTCATGCGGAAGAAAACAGCCAATGAAGTCTTACCATCGCCTTAAATCTAAATATTCTGGTATGACATTAATTGTGAACAACTGGAATTATTTAACGAATCCAACTGAAATACTAATCAAGGGATAAAAATGTGTTATAAATACCTCAAAATATTAGGTTAACGCTGGAAGGATCTAGTCGTTTCCCGCGCATGCCACACTTCCGCGATGAAACAACACGATCAACAACAATCCAAATACTTGGAACTTATAGAAAATAAAGAGTATGTCAGCCACTTCAACACTTAAAACTGATGCACACAATGTTTATCTTCACTTAGGACAGCAAATTGTGCACAATCAAATCACTTAACCTTCTTTTTTCTCAAAATGTTCAAATGTACGCCTTATCTGTACCACACCAGAAATTACACGAAGGTCACATGAGCACGATCAATCGCTTCCTTGTTCAGCCAATCAGCGTCATCCTTCTAGGAGATTCAACCAATGGGAGGGTTTGTTTTGCTCTGTCATCCCATGACTGCAGAAATTCATAAGAGAAATTGGAACTGATCATCTGTTGTTTATCATACAATGGGCTTAATTTTACATATAATTGATGAATGAATAAATTACCAAAATGTATTATTCCACATTTGATTTTATTTAGAGTTGATAACTGTGGGGTATTACGTAACATCGATAAAAGTGGGAATTTGATCAAAAACAAGTGACGAGGAGGCCTGTGTGGCATGTTGGTTGGTTGCAGTCTATTTGTAAACTTAAGTTGACGTCAGCGCTACGTCATTCTGTTTCGGAGTGGGCCACTTGTATAGTAAGAATTTCAAATAAAATCGATAAGAACCATAACTCAGGTAAATTTTCGTGAATGCTCCATATATTTCCTCTTTTAACCTGTACAAATTATCTATTTATTTTGTTATCGTAATTACGCATTTTTTAAAGTTGAGTTCTTAGAAAGAGGATACGGTGAATTCCAAGAAATCATTAAGTGTGCATTGGTCGTTTTTCCTCCTTGCTCAACCAGTGAGTTGTGGTTAGACACTGAGACTTCTTTGCGGCTCAGCTGTAGCATAGATAAATCAGATAAATGATACTTAGCTCATTCATGTAATGTCTACCCATTTTAATATTTCAAGGGTATTAATCAGTGGCAATTGTCCCAACTTCGATTTCGCAATCCGAGGCGTATCTTAAACTGACCTATCAAGGTTGTGGATTTCAAGGTCAATGGAATAAATTGCTTGAGCTGTGAAGAGGCATTTACTCTGACATTATTGATTATGGAGAGGCATGCTCGGTGTTTGCTTACTCCATTGTGAGAAAAATGATCAAGTGTGAAGGGAACATTCGCGATTAATAGGGAAAGCTTTCATGCTGCATGGCCTTAGCTCCGTAATTCTTTACCCGCTCTAGTAAGCGGATTCCTTCAGTGGCCGCTTCTGCAAACTTAAACATTTCTGCCTGGTATAATTCAGCTGCGCTAGCGTGCTAAAAATATTGGAAGAATTTGCCTGGAGTGTATTTTCGAGCGATGTCTTCGGGCAGGTCTAACAAACTCTGCGCTTTTTGTCGTGATGAATTTCCTGTTTGAGATTACTCGACATTTTTCGAAGAAGCAGCCGTAGGGCTATCAAGGAATTTACGTGGCGAAAAATGTTCAGATCATTACTTATGTAAAAATCAATCGTAGGATAGCCAATCAATGTCATTTTCTACCATTAAGTAACGGTGAGCTAAATGATAACCGTACTAATTAAATGTATCAATAAATGCGCTCAGCATCTCGTAAAAGACGACCTACCGTACCCGCATCTATATGTTCCCTGGTGGAAATAAACCGTGACAGATGTGACTGTGACCGTGACAACAATGTGCTGCACACTGTGGAAACGTAATAGTGACTGTGTATGCACACTGTACTCCCTTTAAAGCGTGACGGACAGTGTGACCACAATGTGCTGCATACTGTACAAGGGTAATAAAGGTCACAGTGCGCACAATGTCCACACACTGTACCGTCACACTGTCTATCACACTTTTGAGTCTCATTTTACGCTTTTGACACACTGGTCACACTGTAATCTTGCTCTTGTCACATTCTATGCACACTGTTCACGCTTCTGTCACACTGTCCGTCACGGTTTATTTTCTCCAGGGTTTGAATGTTACTCGGGTAGTGTGTTACTATAACGTTATATTTATTGATGATCCATATGCGAAATGTCACAATTCAGTGGCCAAAAACTGTCTTGCTTCCTCATATTTATCTGATACAATGGTATTCCAATCTATTTACGATAGAAGAGGGCCCTCATGTAAGCCATCATTCAGTCCATAGGTTGGTTGACTACAATACTCTATTCTACCCTGGCCCCTGCTAACTCCAAAATGTCCTTACAGCTCTTCTGTTTCTTATGCTGTTTTAGCTGGCATGTGCATTTGTCCATCGGTTTTCCTTTTAGAGCTTTCCCTTCTATTATGAAGATGACAGCCTCTGGCTTCACTAAGTGGAATTCCTTCATGATGAGGTTAAAGATAACAGCGAATACACAAAATAATGAACATGGTTTTGATGCAGTGCATCATCATCAGGTGATATCCTGTAACTTCTTCCGCCTGAAGATAATGCACTCCATCTAAACCATGGTTGTTTAAAATTATAATTTTGCGCAATTGCAGTGTTTTCTTTACCCTCTTCACCTTCTATTATGTTCCTGATGAATTCGTGGTGTGTCAGAAGTGTGGCCTATCCATCTGAACCTTTCCTTCCTTATAGTGCTCTATAAGGTTTTCTCTTCTTCTATACACTGTATCTTCTCCATACTTCCTCGTTTCTAATCCTATCCTGCTAACTGCCCATCCTATAACTTCTTCCATCCCATGCCATGCAACTTCCAGGCAGGTGAAGGATTCCATTCGTTTGAGCACCTCTCCTTGTGGTGTAATCTCTGCCTTCATCTTCTCTCTTCCACATACTAGGACTTTCGTTTTAGTGAAATGAAGCATGTTGATTTCTTCTCCATCCACCGTAATTCCATTGATCCACGTTTCATGGGCTGCTTTTACGGATTCTTCCTGGTTTTTGTTGAAAAGTGCTGGTAAAAGGGTTGCATCCTTGTCTCATTCAATTGTTTATTTTATCTTCAATTTTTTTATCCACCTATCATTCTAGTCGTGGTGACTTGGTTCATACACAGTTGGTGGGTTATTTTTCTGTCATTGTAATCTACTCTTAATCTTTCAAGAAGTTTGAACATCCTACTATTCCCTGTTTTTAAAGGCCTTCTCCAAATCAATGAATACCATATGGAGTGGTTTGTTGACGTTTATTATCTTTTCAGTGAGACTTTCTAGACAGAGGCCTCTCAGGTTTGTTCTTCCTGGCTCCAAATTTGTTGTCTGAGAGTTTTTATTCAACTTTTCCTTCTATCCTCTGGGTGATAATTTGTTGTAATATTATTTGTATTGTTATACTTCCCAGGGTTCCCACAAGTCTGGAAAGTCAGGGGGAAAAAAATTCTTCATGGCAAGTCCTGGAAATTTTTGGTCAATCCTGGAAAAATTGAAAGTGTTCTCGTTTCGTCTGCCAGCTGTAGGGGACGATCCCCACTCACTTGTCGTTCTTTCCTTCCATGCGCTCACATCCACCACTGCTCACGGTGGTGGGCTAGGGTGGAGTTCGAGGAGAGGTGTGCACGCCAGCAAGTGTGGTAGTGGTTGTGAAGGTGCACGAGGACCGCCGCACAGTGGTCTGAAATCGCTAAAAGATGGACAAAACTCCAATTATTGAACAATATTAATGAAATTTCATAGAAAAGTGTTTTTGAGGTCGCTGAATCCGAATATGACATTATTTTTCACTAAAAACAAAATGGCGGTTGTACACAGAAAAATATTAATTAACAATGAGAAAATTTTATACTTTTTAACAAAAATCTGTAAAAATATTTTTACCCCCTTAATATACTCACATAAATCATATTATGTGCTCACATGCGGAATTAAGTGGAATCAACTTATTCTCCAGATCTTTGGTATCGTTGATGATTTCGAGTGTAGTTGTAGTATTTTCATAGGGATATTGAATTTTTGTTGACCGTCGACAAAAACAAGGAGATGAGGGTCGAGGATTCTTCCATACAATTTTTTGTATGTTAGTTGCTGGATTTACAGCTGTCAATAGCAACAGAACTAAAGAAGTGAAAAAATATTTGCATCCATTTTAACGTTTACATCAGAAAATTTCTGCTTGTACTCACTGTGACCGAGCTAATGTCACAGCCCCATATGAAAATTATGGTTATATTTTCAAGCTCTTCTGCAAGCAAAGTAGCGAGAATTTCTTCTTGATATAGCATGATTCTGTAAACTGTATGATTCGACATTGATTGCAGTTGAACTTTGGCAATCTCACCTCTAATTTTAATGCTCATTTTATCAGTATAGCATCTATCTGTAGCTAATAAAACTTCATTAAATGCAGGATATATTTCATGATTCAATGGTTATGCTGTTTTTTGCATGTGATTGTATAAGTCTGGTCAACCACTTCTTTTTCCTTCTTCACATTCAGTAGATTAACCGTCACTATAAGAAGACAGAGTCGCAAGTGAAATCTTTATTAAAATTCAGCCATCAATGAAACTTGGAAAGAAAAAGCTTTCTGTTTGCCAAGCTTGTTGCCACCTTTGACGTAAATCACTCTGCAATCTTCTTATAACCAATTTCTTGCACTCCAGAGGTATGAAAGAACATTTATTTTTTTTGACAAATGACCTGCAACTTTTTGATAAGCTGCAACCGCTTCAGAGTTAAAATCTGGTTTTAATAAAATTAAAATTTCCTCTTGCAATGGGAGAGTGAACTCATAGTATTACGCTCTTCTGAAACAAAATTAAGAAACATTTACAAAATAATGTGAGTTAGTGGACTGATGCTCTAACACATGTATTAACGTGAACATAATAAAATATAATAGTATCAATATTTATACATTTACATGCTACCCTGAGATCTACCTCACAGTGAGTGGCATGGAGTGCAGGCCGCCACTCACCCACGAGACTAAACCCCTTCGTAAAAACTAAAATAGCACTTAAAAGCAGCTAATTTTTGTATCCCCACACAGAGAAAGCTTTTTCCTTTGACATAGTGTAAAAAATAATGCCGGACAATGTAAGATTTTTCAATCAATTTTCTTCAAATTTTATGCCCTTTATGTATTGAAAATAAGTGGCTATTGCCAGTGGTGTACACGCAGGATTGACTTCTTGGGGGGGTTTGACTTCAGCTAGTACTTGACAACAGCTGTAAACTGTTTCTCTCTTTGCCCTCACCCACCACTGCATTCCTTCACTCGTGATGATTAGGTTTTCCATATCCTCACCGTCCTAAGCATTTCTTCTAATTGTTCATATGTATACTTATTCTTTATGGTTAGACATTGGCATTTATACCTGACTACTAGTGTCTGTAAGCTATCCTCACTGGATTATCAGGATTCCCTTGTTGTGCTGCCTATATGATTTCACTCTTCTTCCCTATTCTTTCTTCAATATGATGCCCACTCCTACTATCCTCTGGCCATCTCCTGAGTATATGACCCTGTATTGGTCACTCCCGAACGAATCCGTCCCAGCCCATTTTATTTCACTGGCTCCAAGAATGCCTATCTTCAAATTTATCTACTTTCCACTCACTTCAAGGGACCTCAAGTTCCATATATCCACCTTGACTGATGTTCCTCTCCCAGTAGTCTCCAGCTGGAGATCGTATTGGGGGATTATTGTGGGGTATGTAAATCATACTATTGCTGATCTATAAATCCACTATACATGACTCCAACTTTCCTTAATGAGACATGCTAGATAGTAAAATTCAAATTCAGAGTCAATAGGTTTTTAAATGAAGAAATATAAGTAAAGATAAGTGCATTCATGGAAGGTTTGAGATGTGTAATATTATGAATGTATTGGTACTTGGATATCAAAATAAAGAATGTGAACATATGTATTGATTCTAGTATCGTATGAGAACAAAGTATCGATAGATACTATTTGGTATCGAATTGAATAGCTGCCTGAGTTGGGATAAGGAAAATAGAATATCCTAACCTTTCAGAATGCTTTACACCATACAGTTATTAGAAGTAATTGTTTAACTTAAACAATTTTAACCACCAAATTTTCTCTTATTAATACAAGTGAATCACCCCAACTAAAAAAAGAACTTTTTATATGCTAAATTTCATCCTTCTGGTACCCAAATTCCTTTGAGAGCACTCAAATATAAAGAATATTGGCATTGAAAAAGTACTTACCTGATAATATTATGAAGATTTTATTTTAACTAAGTTTTTAAATTCAAGAGGGGCCACAATGAGTAATCAATAGAACGCAGTCAGTGGAGTATTCATATGAATAAAATATCAAGTGCTTAGTATTGATACCGAAGTATTTGATATCGAATCACAAGTACCTATACTGGTACCATATTAGTAATATTGGAATATTCCTATGGAATGTAGGGTAGCATTTAGCTTGCCCAGTATCATTGAAAATACCCCATATATGTAAGTAATGGAAACAAACACTTTTGGTAGTCTGTAATGGACAATCATTGCCTATGAGAAATGATCACCCAGAGTTCCATTAATTGCCTCTATTGGATTTATTGGTTGCATTGCAAAATAGTTCAAGGATGATTATATAATGAGCAATTGTTCTACTGTCCATGAACACTTGGACTGACAGCTACCACCTTATTGTGATTACTATCTCCATAAATAAAATATTATTGGGCATTGCTTCATTGTGATAAGAATGTCAGACCTGGTGGTCTATACTAGAGTTGTATGTAAACGCTGATTCTGGGCAAGATAAATCAAGTTGTGTATCAAGTATCAGCTTCAATGCATTGATCATACTGTTTTGAAGGAGCTGCTCATCATTGACCACACTGATGTTTTATGTAGGGGCTCAAAAAAAATTTAGAACTCTTAACTCTAGTGATATAACTCTGATGATGATGTATTAAAACATCGAAACTGGTCAGTGAAAATAAAAAGTGTGGAAATTACCAAGTGTCTCGTCATTCCAGTATGTCGAAATTCCACAAGGTTACATAATTTTCCTGCCATCGACTTATACGTAATGCTATTATGTCTATCTCAAATTGCACTTGAGTTGTTCCCTCTTCATGCGTAGGTCTTTCTCATGGAGCTGCTCTATTTTCTTGACTTGAGAGTCTCTTAACCCTATTGCGAGAAGTAGACTAAGCCTTTTAGCCTTTGGTACCACAAGAAAAACTACAACTGGCTGATATACCTACCAGGGGGTATTTTTATTGATGAAAATGTACAATTGGCACAAAAATTAATATAATTTATGAAACACAGGCACATGAAAGTGAAAGGGACACTTAAAATTTTCCTGAGTGCCGAATCTGCTCTGATTTGAGAACTCGGGAGATGGCACATATCTGGGTAACAAGGGCATTTGAACTGTCCGGGCTTAACGTGGCCCACTGAAACACCAATAGCCCATACTTCCTCCCCACCACTCTTCATATGCCCCTTTCTTCCTTTCCTCTCCATGAGAACAGAGAATTAGTCATCTACAGCCAACAAAGACTGTTGAAACATTTAGGAAAATTTTTTGCGTTATTTATTATTTTCATGTGCCTGTTCCTTTAAAGTAGGTTTTGATGTGCATCTTCCTTGCAGGTATTATAGGTAAATAAATTTCCTGTACTCTTAATGCATTATTTGTCACCATTCAATTCCAAAATGTGTACCTCATATTAGAAAAATTTACTGAGGCATATGAAATTAACAATGGTTTTTTTTAAATAAAAAACTACAACATTAAATACTTCACAAATGTGCTGGCAGTGAGAGGGTCGAACCTTTACTTCCCATGACTTTCTCAGCATAACCCCATCCTATTCTATTTCTATATATTTGCCCTGTGATTAGACACTCACTGATTCTCTCCTGGTAATCAAATCAGCTTCTTTCACATAAGAGCATTACCAGCACTTTCAATCTTGACTCTGCCGTAATATATACACTCATCACTCTTTCATCTATCCTAAATTTAATACAAAAATGTATCTGGTTCTTCTCACCAACTACTGTAAAACCTCAATTTTACGTAGTTGGGGGGACCAAAAAAGAGATTTTGTAAAATCAAAGTGTGTAAGAATAAAGGTTGATAGAAATGCATGATGTAAATAAGGTCTGTAGTACAAACCTTGTGATGTAATAACATTTTTCAGGTTATAATAATAATAATTTTTATTAGTCCCAGGACTTAACATTGTAAAATATAGGACAAGTCAAAAAAAAGAAATACATACACATTCAAAATCGTACACTTCTGTGGTAAGAAAATTCCTCCAGAAACTGATTTGTGCTATAATAGCCTTTGTTTACCAGAAAGAGTTTCAGATTAAACTTGAAATTTGCCCTCGTAGGAGCATTTTTTAAGCTTGGAGGCAGAGAGTTATAAACCTTGGTAGCCATTTGAAAGGAGCTCTTATTGTACATGGCAGTAAAGTGGCAGTACATATGTACATCCCCACTATGGCGAGTGGTACGTCCATGCACTTGACCATTGGTAGTAAGGTCTTTTATATTATCTTTGACATACATACACAAGTGATATATATATATACATAGAAGGTAACGTTAGGAGTTTTAATTCCTTAAAATAGGGTTTACAAGATTGAATTCCTTCATTGACTTCCTTCATTGTTTTTAAAATCTAGCCTTGAGTCATATAAATTTGTTTTTATGAGTGAATTTGATTTGAATTACCATATTTGATGGCATAAAAGAGGCCATTTCTTCCAAAATAATCGCTAATAATATCCTCTGAGGGCAAATTTTACCCTAGATGGTCTGTACTGCACAGCTCTTTTCATTACCGTTATTATTATGTAATTATATTATTAGTATATAAAAAAGTATGTACATTAAATGAAAACTCTGAGAAGAAGAAGACATACTTATTGGACACAATGTTGTAATATAATACATAGCCTATTGAAAGCAATAATGGAAAGAAAGATAAATGGGAAGAATTACACGGGAAGACCAAGAATGAAATACATTGGCATCTATATCTGGCAAACTATGAAGGACATCAATGCAAATACATAATTATCTAGGACTGAAGGATTTGCTGAGAGGAGAGTGGAATGGAGTGCTACTGCTGGAAAAAATGCCACAAGTTAAGTCTGCAGGGGCATGTGGCGTAGTGCACAATGTGGGTTAAGGCAAAATGATGTCTCTGCATGCTGCTTTTTGGAGATAATAATATGCGAAAGGCATATCGTTGTCCTCTGACTTCCTTAGAAGGAAAGGGGAAGTGGCAAGGCTTTCTTCATCTCGAAAAAATGATGGAAAAGGTATCCTATCCCAGAAAAATCTTACTTTTCTTCAGGAGAACATATCCCTCTTGCTAGCTGGGGTAAAGAGCTGCAGCAAACAAACCTTCAGATTGATGCTGATTATGATCTGAGGATGTTCTTCAAAGAAGTTGCAAATTGCATAGTTCAAGGGTGTATCCTGTTCATGCACAAATCACACAGATGTTCACCAGGTCATTCCATTTCATGCAATGCTGCTCTTAATTGTAAGTACTCTAAACAGGTACATACTGCGCTGAGGATTTCAAGCTGTCCAACCCCTCAAGTGCTGTTGATGTAGAGACATCATCAGTTTGTTGTTTAATAATGGATATGAGTTTGAAAGCAGTGGATGTATGTGTTGAGGACTGTGATGAAAAAACAGAACACTCCACTCCTTCTACTACTTTTTACAGCTCATTTTTTGGCGAGAAGGAAAAATATTTTGATTCTTCATCCATTTCTTTTTAATTTTCTCCAAAATTCAGCTGCATCTTTAACACGTTCACTGCGGCATGACGTGATATCACGTCATGGTGTACTATACCCAGGGGCTGATGATGTGATATCTTGTCATCAGTACCCTGAATGTTCGAGCATTTACCAGGGACCCTGTATAGCATCCTAGTGACCTAGAATACCCCTACAGGATAGAGATGAGTTCTAGTAGCCCAGAAGTGATAACCGTTCTTAGCTACCTGCTCTGGTTCCAACTGAGGAATGTTCTTTCTTTAACCCTAAGGCAGTGGTTCCCAACCGGTGTGCCTCGGCACTTAAGGGTACCGGGAAAACAGCTAGGGGTGCCACGCGATTATTGCGGGAAAAAGAAAAACCAAGGCATGAATTAATTACTCTCATGCCCGACAGATGGTGACAGTAATCAAAGAACTTCTTCCAACCTGACTTCAGTAGTATACCTAAACTATAGTATACCTATAACCATGTACCATATTATATGTTGGCTGAAGATTTTACTATTACCTTACTTAAATAAATAAAATAGTGTAAGTATTAATTTAAATGTGAAGTTAAAATTTTCCTGATGCATATTACACTTTAATTTATTAATGTTTTAAAAATAAAAAAAAAATTAAGAAGGGCACCCCAACATTATTACCATTGATGGGAAAAGTACTGAAGAAATTAATCGGGTTCAATTACAAATACACTGGGAAATTTGTAACTAAATACAATTAAAAATTACTCTTAGAAAATGTAATCAGTAGGATTACAATTACTTTTCATTTTGCTCCTGTAAATAACTAAATCTTCAATGTGTAGCACAGTTTTGTTGTAATAACATATTTAATGCTAATCAGGGCCTTAAATGGTCAAATTTTGAATATACCAAAAATATATATGAATTATTTATGTAGCAATCAAACTTTTCTGCTAGAGCCACTAAAATGCTTAAAATGGGTATCTTAACTGCCAAGAATCGTAGCTTCACAAGGGGGAGAGATGATAATGTACTTCCATGAATATTAATGGAAATATTGTTTAATCCAACTGTTGCTAATCTCTTCATTGCGTAATGATATAAGAGTCAAGGCAAGTAGGTGCTGTGCTTTCGTAGGGGAAAACTAAGGATGGCAAAGCTGCATCATGTCTGAAAAATACAGAGCTAACACACTCATAAAATGCCTTTTGCTAATTTATCCAGTAAATATTTATAAATAGCATATTTTTGCACTGGAATAACCTTCCAGACCTCAACTTTATGCATTACTTACATGTAATATGATAAGCCCAACAAAGATTGGACATATTCCTTTCGGAATGGAAATTTTAAATTCATATAATTGTAAGTTATATTAGTACATGAGTACATATTACTAAGTCTCATTTTCTCAAACATTGAGTGCTAATATGCAATTCAACATTTTTACTATTCTTTAATGCAAGTAATCATGTTGCCTAAATACTTATATGTTCTACCAAAATGTCTTGAAGACTCTAAATAATTCTGCATGTACGGGAAGGAAAACGGCCTTTCTTCTACAACGGTTTCTATAGCTCTCTTGATTAGATTCTTCTCTTCGTACGGATTGCCAGTGAGACTTCTTCTCTTCACTACGTCTACCGATGATATGAGAAAAGATTTATGTAAAAGGCTGAGATGCAGTAACTTATATTGTATAATAGAGTTGGGTCAATCAGTCACGAGTCATTCAAATGAACGAGTCACTGAGGTGAATATGATGACTCGAGTCAATAAGTCTGGGAGAAACAACTGTTTAGTGAATGTTTGGGCTGGATGAGCCGCTGAGTGCTGCGCTGACTCATAAAGGAGAGAGTCGCAGAGTCCCTATGATTCCTGTGATTCTCAAAGATTCAAAGGACTCGCTGACTTGGAAGAGTCGAATGACTCGCTGACTCGAAGGACTCACTCACCCAAAGGACCACAAAGGACACACTGACTCGGAGACATGAGGGCGTGACTGACTGAATTGCTGACTCAAAAGACTCTTCCACATTCATTGAATCCCAGCGACTCATTGAGTGGCAAGACTGACAATTCATTGATGACTGTCAAAAGAAGAGTCTTACCGTAAGATCAGCAACTTTGCTATATTTGAGGAGTAAATTAAGTCCTTCTTTCAGCATCACATAAATGATATGATGACTTTCAACTTAAATCGTTGGTTCATTAAAAAGCTCTTAATTATTGCTGGAAATCCACTGTTTAAAAAACTGTATTAGCAGTTTGGGAACTCTAATTTTACACTCAGATGAATATTGTAGGCAGTTATTTTTTTTACAAATTAACAATTCGGATATAAGTGGTATCAAGTAAATGTCTTTTGCATTTATGAACACAGTTTACAAAGAGTTAACACATATCGGAATTCATGATCAGTTAATTGGAGGTAGATAACCAATACAATATGAAATAACAATTATTTTACATGGATAAAACTTGTAGCTAATTATTTTAAAATGCAGAAACTCTTAACTAAACTACTTTATAACAAAAAAAATACATTTAATCTTCTCAATTATGATTTAAGAAAATCATCATTGATAGTTTGTTTGGGCCCAGTCTACTTCTTTTTTCAGTAAGAAACTGGCCTCCCTTCGAAAAAACATGCTCACAAGCCACTGAAGTAGTCATCACACACAACCTTCTTTTCATTAAGAGTATAGAGCCTAGGGAAGACCTGTTTCCTGCTCTTCCACCAAACAAGTGGGTCAGAGGTCCTCTCCAAGTATTCCTCCTGTAGGTACTTGTCCATTTCCACAATTGCTGCAGATGTTGGAGTTCCTTTCTTCTGACTAGTAATGGTTGAATCAAACTCCTCCCACGTAGGAGAAGTTTGCAGGGGGATCTTTTCTTCAGGTTCAGAGTGCTCAATAATGGGTACTTGCCTGGCTTTATTGCATAAGGCATGGTAGGCTGCCTTATAACTTGTATCTTCGGAGAAAGCATATTCTTTGAATCATGGATCCAGTAAACATGTTTCTCTCAGTATGGGATTAATCTCAATATCTTTAAATTTCTTCTGGAGTCTCGCCAGAATTTTCTCAGCCATTACATTTACTTCAGGTGACTCATCATTCAAAGAAGGGGGGGAGCAAGGGTTTTGAGTGGGCAGAGGAGGGACAGACTTAAGAAACAGCAGTTGCAGGGGTTAGGGACAGGGTGGTGACGGATGCAAGGGTTATGTGAGGAACCAGGTGGTGGGGGAGAGAGGGGGGAGGTTTAAATATCAAGTGCATTGCCCACGTCCGGGCTCTGGAGGAGGCATCTTTCATGCTCCCTGGTGCTATACTGGTTGAGCGCTTGAAACAAGAGTGCTCTTGTTTAACCCTTCAGTAGGCGCGTGACATTTTGTTACACGGTTGGGCGCGTGGGCCACACTGGTGGCCCAAATTCAATTTTTTTTACTGGCCAAAAGTTTAAATTTTTTTTGTAAAAAATTTTTACAAACAATAAATATGAACTAATATCTATTGTTTAGTTAGGTTTTTGTCACTAGGCGACATTTATAATTATTGGTGGAGCAAAACGCAAAGTAATTGAAAAATTGTGAAATATTTTGAGCATCGAACATCCATGATGACAAGATCTATATAAAATATCAAACAAAAATTATATAACTGAATGGAAGACAAAAACTGATAAAATCATATTAATGAAAATATTTTTTTTACAAAGTTTTGTAATTTTTTACTAAAGTTATAGATAAAAATAGTTTAAAGAGAAAAATGAAATTATCAGATTCACTACAGAAAAAAACAGTTTTGATCAAGGTGTAGAATAAATGGATCACCAAATGCATTATAAAATTTTTCATATTTTTACTCATAATTTTTTTATCAATTTTAGGAAGAGAAGATATGAGCATAAGAAAAATATCATTCTTGTATACAGTTCTCACAAATGTCTCATACGTATTCTTTGCATGTCGATTTCCCTCATTTGATGCACCACCATCTTGTTGTTCTATGACGTCTTCTCTCACAGGCATTGCACCGTCCATAAGAACTCCGTGTTTCGATTGGAGGGGTAGCGGGGTCACATAATCCAAGCAATGCACTAGCCCGTGATCTTATTTGTGTTGGGAGAGTAGTAATTCCAATCCATTTCATTAATTGCGGTTTTATCATTTCCCAGGCTATCTTGTGCAGAAAATCATGTCTTATAACTTGAGAACATTTTGAATTAACCTTGAACACGCTAAGGGCATTGACACCGGCAATGTTCAATAAATCATTTAAAAAATCACCATTTTCCCAAAGTATTATTGAATATTAATACTGTAATGGTTCAAGCGTTACACCTTTTGTTTTCCACCCAAACCACTCCTTCCCCCCCCTCCCCCATTCCTTCTCCTTTCTTGGCTTGTTGAGGTGGGAGGAGGTGTGAATGTGGAAATCGGATGAATGTGTGAGATTAAGAAATAAAGAGCAAGGTCGAGTGAATGGAGTGAAACGCAGTGGAGTGAGAAGTATGAATAAGTCATAGGGTATGGTTGATTTCGAGTTGGGAGCGATGTGTGAATACACCGCTGTGTTCCCCTTTCCTCAGTTTTCCCCTCTCCGCAACAGCCCCTTCCCCTCCAAAAAGTGGTATATAAAGACGATCGCAGAAAAGAAAAAAAAAGAAGAATGCGCTGAGCGAGTTCACGGTGCGGAAGCGCTGCTTGAGCCGGGAGAAGTGACTTGAAAGTGCTGGAGGCAGAGAGGTACATAGAAAAGTACCACGTCCACTGTTTGGACCACAACCCCAAGATATTCTCAACGTACACGGAGACCACGAGTGGTGTGTTGGGCCTGGCGTCCGCCGTAGGAGTCATAGTATCCAGTTTGGATGACCAAGTCCCTGGCCCTGTTGATGTCCCGTGCACAGAATCCAGACGACGGTCACATAAGGTTGCCGATCCGACAAACCCCCCCCCCCCCCCCTATATCTGCCTCCTAGCCATCCAGTCAGCGATGGGCCCCCTCATTAAAACAGTGTGCTTCACAATGGCGAGTGATTGACTCCCAAAAATTATACCACAAAAGCCAGAGATTTGGGAAGGGCTAATAATTACCACCCTCACTCACTGTTTATTTGGAAGTAGAATATTTAAGTAAATTGCCTGTGAGCGAGAGTAATTGCCTTTCTTGTGGCTCTTAGAAGGGTATTCATATTACATGTGTTAATCATTATTCTTCATCTCATCTCATTCATTCATCTCATGAAGGGTTTGTTTCCACGATGTAAATGTCTCATCCCTCATCTATCAACCCATCAATTCATTAGTTATTAGGAGGGCATTCTTGTTTGAAGTAGTTGTAAGTCATTTTTTACGAATATATGGATGTTTTGTTGAATGGAAAAAGGTATATTTTTTTTCAATCTTTCTATCTGGCGAGCCGAATTACCCGTAAACCTATTCCCTGGCGAAAAATTAGTGTAACAAATATGTGTATAAAAATGGTACATTATGTAAAATTACACATTTACTACACTTTTCTACTCACAAAGTTACACAAATCGTACAGTTGTTACACCCTGTACATTATTGATACCACAGCCGTACTCAATTTGTTGTATCAGATGTTACATAGATTATACCACTAAGTTACCAGTCTATAGAGACACCAGAAGTGTACACAATATGTACACAGCAATTACCATTTTTGGGTACACAAATGTCATCACAATTGTACCACAGTGTCGCGATACCAATAATTTACACTCATAGTACATAAATATCACCCTCAAAGTGTATACATTGTGCATATTTTCTATTTGTTTCGAACTACGGAACGCCACATGCTGAAAACTCCTTATAAACTGAAGGTTTTTTGTGATTTGGTAAAAGTTATTGTAGTGAGCACTAAATATATTCTTAGAAATAGTTGAGAAATTGGGCGAATTAGGCGAATATTGAAGAAGTTCTGAAAGCATGCTGAAGCTAACGTGCGGAAATTGGAAAAATTTTGTTTATTCGCAGTAATATTGCATTTATATTCATACTATGTGGCAAAATAGGATAACAGTTATCTGGCATTAATTAATGGTGAAAAAAATTTAACAAGATTTTATTACATTTCCTCAAACTATCACGGAATAATCATTTAATGATTATAGTTCTCAAAGTTTCATTTATCCACGGAAGTGACTACATATATACGTCTTTCTCAACACCTTTATTCCAATTGTGGGTGTGAAATTAGGTGCGTTGAGTTGTAGGTTAGATAGGCATTAGGTAGATTTGAGGTATCATAAGCCGACGTATTATATCATGCCATTGCACAATAGAACAGTGAAATTGATTGATTGCAATGTATCTTTTTTTATATTGCGAGAGCAGTGGAGTGATAATACGATATTCCGGCTTTTTTATATTATACTTTTTTATGCACTTCCGAGGCGCCTTCAAGGCACATTTTCGTGGCAGTGTGCTACGTGGGTTGTGTACATTATGTTCACATCATGTACCACAGCAGACTCAGTACACACTGTACACAATTCAGCACCAATTGTTACACAAGGTACACACAAAACCTACACAGATTGGGCCACTTTACCACAAAGTTACACAGATTGTACACTGAAGTTATAACTATGTACACTATAGTTACACACAGAGCCTACACAGAGTTTACCATTTTCCTACATTAATGGTACACTCCAAAGTTACCATTAGGTTACACAAACGTTACCATTCTTTTCTGCCAGGGTTACCTACGACCCATCTTCACCCTGCCCCGGTGGTAAAGCTAGGGAAAACTAGATTTAAAACGCGGTCAGGAACCAACCCGCAGAAGCCTATTGTGGAGAGGTCTCCAATTTTATTTAACAGGTGATGGAGTTTTGCCTGAGTGTCTCTGTGGCGGGAGAGTATGCGTGGGTGAAGTGTTTCGTGTTCCGTTCGTACGGCCGGGACCGGTACAATACAGAACACTTCCACTTCCGTTGAATATTACTGAATTATATTTTTTATGGTGAATTTATTTTTACATATACTTGAAAAGTAAAAATTATTAAATACAATATTATTATAATACCATCGTTATGGGAGCTCGGATGCAGTGGACAGAAGCCCTAAGGGGGGACCTTCTTGCATGCCATGCTGCGAGCGAGCCCGATCGCATCTTGTTAACTATACTACTAACATCATTACTATTAACATCTTGTTAACGGATATTAATCAAGCTGAAGTCAATGTGAAATTTTATATGACTAATTTGTCGTTTAGTTAAACCACTCTTGACAGGCAGAGGCAATATCATTTTTACTGAACTCCCTGACACTGATGCTGCATCTTCTAAAAGAGGATAAACAAAAGCATTGGCAATTTTGTTGCTTTTACGTAGAAAACACACTTCATAGTCACCATCTTCATCCTTGCCCTTCAAAATTTTTCCTTCATAGAATACCTTAGTGTTTTTATGTCTAAACTCAATAAGAACATGGTCACCTTCCACTGGCTCCTGATCTAACTCTTCAAAACAGGTATCAGTTTGTGGGGGCCAGTCAACATCTGTATTTGAATCTGATGATACTCTCTTGTCATTAATGTAATTTTTTTCAAAACATGAATTTATGGGCTTTTTGTTTGTAACTCTTTTCCTTGATTTCATTGAGATTCCGGGTTGAGATTTAAGTTTAAAGTCAACGATGAACTTTTTCCTGATATTTTTCTTCCTTTTTCTTGTTTCTCTGACCCTCTCTTCCTCTGAAAATGCATTTTTAACGGGTGTGTCCATAGCAATACAGGTTTTAACTTGCCGTCTCTTTCTACTGTCACTTTTCCTAGGTGGTGCTTTGGGAAAACCTCTGAATTCTCTAGGGCTAATGTATGTTGAGTTATCACCATCCATAGCACCACCAATATCTCTATCATCTTCTACAGTGATGCCTCCCAAATTAGTCAAATTTGGCAATTGAATAATCTCTGGGGACATTACTCCATTTGAGGATCTATCTTGCTCATGCAACAGTCTATCTGTTACTGATGAGGACATGAAGTCATCATCGGTGAAAAGATTTTTATCATAAGGGTATATACCAGTACTTGAAAAACCTTTCTTGATATTGGTAATGGTCATTGATTTGTCAAACCCTTTTCCTACACACTCTGCAATGCCATAAATTGTTAATGTTTTACCTGGATTTGGCATCATAAAAGAATCTGTAGGAGAATAATAAGTGTTTGAAAGATTTAAATACTGCCACATCAAGTGGTTGTAATCTATGGCTACAGTGAGGAGGAATGGTTACAATTACAACACCATGTTCCTTTGCCATATTGAGGACAGAAATAGACAAATGGCTCTCGTGATTGTCCATAATAAAAAGAGATGGATTTTATTTTGAACCACTGGTATATTTGATGAAATGAGCCATCACTTCAGGAAATATATCGGAATTCATCCAACCTGATGTACTTTTCAATGCAATGGTACCTGGAGGAGAGCCTTTCAACAATAATGGTTGAAGTCTTGCCCTAGGAAATACCATAACTGGTGGAATAAAGGTACCAAATGCTGACACGATACAAAAAGTAGTTACCAGGATACCTCTTTCTGCACTAGTGACTTGGCTCACTTGTTTACTACTCTTTTGTGCAATAACTTTCCTTGGTTTCTGCACAGTTGTAGTGCTGGTCTCATCTAAATTGTAAATCCTGGTGCAATCAGCAAAAGTTGGGACACGTAAAAGGCATTCCTCAATGTTCTTATAAAATTCAGCAGCAGTTGTGTGGTTGAATGCTGTTGCTCTAGACAGCCTGCAAGCTTCAGGCTGCCTTACTGTGACACTTGGTTCTCGCTTCATTAAACCATACAACCAGTCCTTCTCTAAAATATTAATAAACCAGAAATACGTAGAAACAAAATTTGTGAACAACTTTTCTTATGTGAGCAAAGAATTTTCACTGTGATTAAAATTAAAACAAGTGCATGAGAATTAGCATCGGTACAGTATAATTTATTTACCTGCCATTTTCCTTTCCTTTCAAGCCGTAGGCACTGTAATTCTATTAATTTCTGCCATTTCCACAGCCAAGCAACGAACAAGCATTGGTGTCAGGCCAAAGTTCATTTTTGAGCATTCTATTTATGATACCAAGTCCTTCTCCTGTTCTGAGGAGAAAATCCTTCTCACACCATAGTTTGGGCTCATTCGCACATCATCAGTTCCTGCATCTCTCTTCTTTTTTACATATCTGTAAAATGTAAGAATAAAACTATTGCTATTAAAAATTCTTTGAGTTGCTCGATGCAGTCTACAGTCAGTCAACTAGTGATAATCACAAATCTGATGAAGCCGAGATACAAACCTTTGTAGTGTTTGGAATTTCACTCCTTTAAGTTCTGCATCAGAACGAATAGAATATCCTTCATTAATTACTAAATTTATTGCACCAGCCATTTCTTCTTCGGTGAACAACCCAAATGAGGTTCTATTCCTATTACGTACCATACTGAAACACCAAAGCATATAAATGTATAAGCATATAGGTATCTACATGAAAAATTACCACAAAATCTGATGAAGCATGGTAAAACTAAACTAACAATGTGGTTTGAAATTTCACAGGGGGCTAAATCCCCTCCATCCCCCCAGGCTACATGCCTGCTTGCCTTGATTATGTTTTGTTCAAAGTCCAGGCCTTTGCTGTTAACAAGCTGGAACTGATAGTTTTTTACGTGCTTTTATAATGCATTAGTGTCTTTAGAGACGCCATTGCGGAAAATATAATATTTCCGCAAGAGCTGAAAATCGCGACTTATCAACGGCATTTTTCTGTGAAAAGTAATTTCACTACTGGGCGATTCCACGCAAGTAGCCTTACAGGAGTACTTGTGGCTCGACTGGTTTCGATTCATGCTATTTTGGCACAAATAATAAAATATTAGCTCTTATATCCATAAATTTAAATGATAGGGTGATTTTAATGCATACTATCCTAAATTAGTGCAAAATGGGACGACGCTGTTTAAAAGTGTAACTCCAATAAATGTCGATCTAAAGGCCGGATTTTGAATGTATGGACGTGATAGGGTGACAAAAACCTCACTTTTCTTTTAACATCAGGTAACAAACATATATTCCCATATCTTAGTGTAGTTTAATTTAGCCATTTTTTTAATTTAATCAATATTTATAACTGGAAAACTCTGATATTAATGCGTAGAAAGGACCAGGCTTAATTTTACTGAACAGTCATGACACAGGACTCTTCTTAAAATGCTTGGCCATATATATATATATAATATGCCAAGAGGGTGGCTGATAAAAATATAGAAACAAGCGAAAGACAAATTAAAACTTCCAATATTTCGGTGGTGTTAGCATCCACCTTTCACAAGGTAAAAAGTAAGAATGAGGAAAGGGATAGAGATTGAGGTATGGGAGGGGAAAGAGGGGGAGACGAAGGTGTAAGAGGGGAAGGAGGGGAAGAGGAAGGCGTGAGAGGGGAAAGAGGAAGCCACCCACCGAACGCATGTCTGCCTTTGTTGACTACTACCTACAACCCATTGTCCACTCCCTGCCCTCCCACATCAAAGACACTTATCATTTTCTTGAACGCCTCCATTCCACTCCACTCCCCTATGACTGTGATATCTTAATGGCCACTATTGATGTCACTTCCCTATACACCAGCATTCCTCATTCTGAAGGAATTTCCACCATTTGCCATTTCACTAATCAACGCCCTGCTCCTCACATTCTCAGCTCTGATTTCCTTCTTGATCTTTCTAAGTGCATCCTTACCCACAACTCTTTCTCTTTCAATAATAAATTCTATCTTCAAATTAAAGGATTCGCCATGGGTAGTCGTTTCATTCCTTCCTACGCCAACCTTTTCCTAGGACTTTTTGAACAATCTTCATGCTCTCTAAAACCTCTTCTCTAGCTTTGTTGCATTTACGATATCTTCCTTCTGTCGTCACATGGTATTAATTCTCTTAATTCTTTTATTTCCTCCCTTAACGCCTCCTCTTCCCTCTCCTTTACTTCTAACATATCTACTTCTAACATCATCATTCTAGATGTAAACGTCTCTCTCTCAGAGTGCAAATTTAGCACTTCCGTTCATATCAAGCCCACCAACCAACAACAATATGTCCATTACAATAACTGCCACCCCTCCCACACTAAACGGTCCCTCCCCTACTCCCTTTCTATTCGCGGTCACCGAATCTGCAATAAACCTGACTCCCTTAATAAATTCCTCACAAACCTTCATCAATCTCATCTTTGCAGAGGATATCCAGAGCACCTTCTTAACAAAAAATCCTCAAAAAACTACACTCCCCCAAACTGCCTCCCACTAATAGTAGTTCTCAAGACAAAATCTCCCTCTGTACCACCTACTTCCCTGGTGTTGACTCCCTTAGACGCATTACCAAAAACCTCTACACTATCCTTTCACACAACCTAACCACTTCAAAAATATGTCCTCGTTGTTCCTCTCTCAGCTTCAGACATCCGCCATTTTTAAAATCACCAAACCCCTGTCCAAATCACTCAAACCCACCAAATCCCTTCCCACCCCGTGCAACCCCCCGCGATGTAAAACTTGCACCATCCTCATCACCCAGCCCCTGCCGGATAAGTTCCTCACTTTTCCCCTGCCTTCTGTCCATTCACCCTCTTGCATCACACAAAACATTGTTTACATCCTCCTCTGTCAATACTGCCCCTCTTTTTACATTGGCTTATCCACCACTCCTCTTTACATACAGATAAATGGGCACCGCTCTTCGTGTAATGATCCCCCTTCCCTCTCTGTTACTCTCCCTGTTGCCATTCACGTCTCCTCCTACAACTCCACCTTTAATAATACTTTTTAAGTTGGTTTACTTGCCTCCCTTCCCCCTTCTTCCTCTCCCCTTCAGCTCAAGGATCTTGAATCGTCTTGTATTTTGACCCACCAGGCCACCTGAAAGCCCCTCGCCCCCTGGACTCAATAAATCTCACTAGTTTCTCCCTCCCCTTCATCTCCTCTCTCCCTGCATCCCCCACTCTCTACTTCCTTTTTCTCTCCTTTATTCCTCTCTCCCCTCCGCTCACCCTCTCCCCGCCCTTCCTCTTTCCCCTCCTTCCCCTCTTACGCCTTCCTCTCCCCCTCTTTCCCCTCCTTCCCCTCTTACACCTTCGTCTCCCCCTCTTTCCCCTCCCATAACTCAATCTCTATCCCTTTCCTCATTCTTACTCTTTACCTTGAGAAAGATAGATGCTAACACCACCGAAATATTGGAAGTTTTAATTTGTCTTTCGCTTGTTTCTATATTTTTATCGGCCACCCTCTTGGCATATTTTATATTTATCGCTTGATTGATCCTTCAATAAGTTTTATATATATATATATATATATATATATATGCTATGCTCAGACCACCGAACTACCTACCTACTGGAATCGGCGGGGGGTTTATATGAACCAAACACCTCCAAGAGTAGCCCAGAAATGTCGCCGAGAGATGGCGTAGGGCAGTTTTACTCACCGGCAGACAATAGGAGGGGTCACTCATAGTTAACAATCGATTTTGAACCGTTTGCAGGAATAAAGTATGCATAAAACACACACCCTCCAAATTTTGGTGTTTTTGATCGATTTTTACGGGAGATATACAGCCTTAAAAGTCGCCGCGGAGCTGTTACCACGCCCACCCCGCGAAACGTATTTCTATTGGCTGGCTCCAACCGTGACGTGGAAAGTTCATGAAGTCGCCCGGAGAGGCAGTGAAGGAACGGACTTGAGAAGGCTGCTCAACGTTGAATCGTCTACTGAATCAAACAATGGGTGAGAAATACGGTGACTTTGTTCGAGCCGATTCTAGGAACTTACCGTCGGTCTCTACAGATACTTTGTATCATTTTGTATGTCGAAATGAATTATTTAAATATGCTGAAAGCAGGGGGAAAAACATGCCAGATAAGTAAATGGCATAAATTCACTTGGAATCGGCCATCATTCCATCTTCACATCACCATTGTATTGTCAATTTTATGTGTTTCCTATCCTCTTTCTTTCACCATCTGTTTTAACGAAATGTTTATTATTTACGCCTGTGAGCGGTTTGAGTGAATGAATGAATATATTCGCGGCGCAAAACTACGGAGCAACGAAAATGGTGAAGTGAAAATTTCGCAACATTGCGGCGTGAAAAAAGCGATGCTTGAAAAGGCGTTCTAGGTTAGGCGTGTATTTTTCTACAGCACAAAACTTCTTTTTCCAAAGGTAAAAAGAAATATATTCTGGCTTTTAGTAGAACACAATAAAAACGGCAGGCATAATAGTATGCGGCGCGCGCGTGGGCATTGAAAATGACGCATTGGAATGGCGGTGTGCGCATACGCAGTTCGTCGAATAAATAAGCGAAACTTTATGTGATTAATAACCATAAAATCTCGACCTATGTACATATTTATGACGCAATGAATTTTCACGCAAATTGTCAACATTTTTGTAGTAAAATGACATCGAAATGCTAAAATTCCGAGGCGAGATTTTACAGTGATTTACAGTTTACCGCGACGTGGCACATATGCCACCCGCATAACCAGGATTCGAATCTTTTTTGGAACGTATCGATCGAATCTCGAACCTTTGAATTCGATAAAATTCGATTGAATCATCGAATCCTGACCACATTTTTCAAAATAACTATAACTGAACGAAGAAAAAAATTCGGTGGCCATCCATCATCTGCAATAATAATCACCGATGTGTGTGTGTATATATATATATATTCTTTATCTTTTCCTATTTCTCCTACCTCCTGTAAGTTTGAATTGATATATTTGTGGCCAATTGGCGAAAACTTCCAAAGATTATATATATATATATATATATATATATATATATATATATATATATATATATATATATATATATAAGGAAAGGAAATAAATATAAAAGTATATGCTAGCAACAAGGCGTTGAGGTTGGGGAAGGATAGGAAAGTAAATCAGTGGACACTCACAGGCAGATGATCAATGACGACACCGGTGTCCACTGCTTAGGGGTAGCTTTCGGGCTAAGGACCCTTCTTCAGCTGGAGGAGATTCACTACTAAGGAGTGTCACACTGGAGTTAGTAGTTTAGGGTATGTCTTGGTACGGGGTTGGTTGTTGGGGAAAGGGGATTGGTTGGAAGGAAGTGCAGGGGGGGGGGTGGAGTGGGAGGGTAGGGAGCTAGCGAAGATTGAGTCCGGGAGGGCAGGTTGACTTTAAAATGGAAATATAAGAGAGCTCCCAGTGGCGGAGCTCCATTATGGGTATGTCGGGTGGGAGGGCGCGGATTATTTTAATATGAAAGCAGTTGTTGGAGGAGAGATTATGCGAGTTAGCGTGCTCCGCTACAGGCAACTGCAACTGTTGCATCACGCTGGTCCTGTGATTGTTTACCCGCATATTTAAAGGTGTGCTGGTGAGGCCAACGTAGAAAGCCTGGCAGTGCTTGCAGGTTATAAGATATATAACATTACTCGAGGAGCAGTTTCCCCGAGTAAGTATTTGATATGTGACATTCGTCACCGGAGTAGTGAAGAAACGGGAAGAGGTGTTGATTGGGCAAGTGAGGCAACGGGGTTTGTTGCAAGGGTGAGAGCCAATAGGGGAGAGATTGGTAACACTACTTGCAAGTGAAGTTTGACGGATCTCACGGATCCAGAGACTATTTTGTAGATTGGGAGGGCGACGAAAGGAGAGCACGGGAGGTCTTTGAATAAGGGAGGAAGTTGAGGGGGAAGAGGAGAGAATGGAGTGTGCTGATTTCAGAAGGCTTTTCAGTGAATCATCAAGACCTGGATGAAAGGTGGTCGCAAAGATAATAGAATCATCTATTGATATATTGTCCTCAGGATGAGGTACGAAGCGCGGTCTCTGAGAGGGTTCGGTCGCCTTAATGAGTTGTTCTCTCACCAAAGAGGGGGGATAGCCACGACTCACGAAAGCTTTTTCCAGGTCTTCCAAGTATCGAAATAAGTAAGAATTTTCAGAACAGATTCGGCGACCTTGACGTACCAAAGAGAATGGGAGAGAGCGTTTGCAGTGTTCGGGATGACAGCTGTCCCAATGCAAGTACTGCTGAAGGTTGGTGGGTTTTTTATGGACGGATGTGCTGAGTTTTCTATTTTGTAAATGAATATCTACATCGAGGAAAGTGATTGAAGAAGTGGAAGAGCGGTGAGTGAAAGAAAGAGTTGGATGGGAGTGAATCCTTTGAATAAAATCTTCAAGGGCTGAGCTTCCATGGGTCCAAATGATGAAAATATCATCAATATAACGGAGCCAAATGAGGGGCTTGTGGGGGGAAGAAGATAAAAGATTTTTCTCCCATCGCCCGAGGAAGCTGGAGGCGTAAGAGGGGGCCATTCTCGTGCCCATAGCCGTGCCCCTTACTTGGAGAAAATGACGCCCTCCGAAAACAAAGCTGTTTTTGGTGAGAACCATCCTCATGAGTTTCAGAAGAAATCCGGTGGAGGGGCGCGAGCCATTGGGTCTACTGTTGAGAAGTTCCTTTGCAGCTGCCAGACCTTCATTATGGAGTATATTAGTGTAAAGGGAGCATACGTCAACAGTGAGGAGAATAGTATCAGGTGGAAGTGGAGAGGGGAGGGATTTTACACGATTCAAAAAATGCTGTGTGTCTTGAACGAAAGACGGGAGGCGCCGGACTAATGGTTGGAGGTGGAAATCTACGAGAGCAGAAATTCTCTCAGAGGGCGAATCATAACTGGAGACTATGGGGCGGCCGGGAACACCAGTTTTATGTATTTTAGGGAGTAAGTAGAAGGTGGGGGTGCGGGGATTACGGGGAATTAAGAGGGCGAGCTCTCTTTTAGAGAGGCCCTCCTTGGGGCCCTCAGACCGTAGCAGCTTAGAAATGGAGGTGATATGCTTAGCGGTACGGTCGGAAGTAAGGGGTTTATAAAAGGAGGTGTCACTGAGTTGCCGATTGTCTTCCTCCTCGTATCTCTGGCGGTCCATGACTACCGTGGTAGAACCTTTGTCAGCGGGAAGAATTATAATTTTCTCATTTCGCCTTAATGAGACAAGGGCATGTAACTCGTCCCGCGAAATGTTCTTAGAGGACGGCAGGGAATCCACGAAATCTTGGGAAGATAGTTGGGAGGAAATATGATTGAGGTAGAGTTCAAGTGGATGGTTGGCAGGGAGGGCGGGTGGACAGTAACTAGAGGGTTCTTTAAATTTAGAGAGAGGATTCTGCGGTGGTAGGATATCGTCCTCCGTAGAATTGAGGGGAGAGTCTGTACCATGAGAGAAGTGGAATTTTAGTCGAATATTCCGCGCAAAGGAGTGAAAATCAGAGAGAAGGCGAAAGTGGTCGAGTTTAGGGGTGACACAGAAGGATAGTCCCTTGGCAAGAAGTGACGACTCTGAGGGGGAAAGAGTGTGGGAGGACAAATTGACCAAGGGTTCCTTTGAGGACTTCTCGCCGGGCTTGGACATCTGGTAACCACATGGGCGGGCAGCGCGACGTTTTTGAGGCCGTTGACACTCAAACCGTTGGGGGGGAGGGGTGGGGAAACCCATTAGGTCTGCCAGGCAGGGTCTTTCTGCGAAGAGCGGAGCATCCGAGCTAAAGACTGCACCCAGGGAGAACGGGAGTGGGAGACCTAACCTTAAATGCTGGACGCACAGATTGGAGAGCTTCTTTTTAAGATCTAGTTGATGCTTTCGTTTTTGTGAAGAAGCACGGGAAAAATAAATCTTGGTATCAATTCCTTTCGAGTAAAACGCCTGCTTTAGGTGATTTACTTTTCGGGAATGAAAATGCGCCAGAGTGCGGTACTGAGAGAGGACTGCACGAGTAAAAGAAATAGAAAAACTATATTGTAGAACTGCAAGCGAATGGCGGCAGTCGGAGTTCAAACCTGAGAGCGGTAAATGAACCGTTAGGCCGTTGGGGGGAATGCCAAGGCTAAGGCAAGAGGTGAGGAATTCAATGTGGCATGAAAGGGAAGTCAGCTTACTGAGGTGGTATTTCAACTGATAAGTTGGCTCCATTGTGACAAAAGAAAAAAGGTGGGAATATAAAGATGATAAAGAATATTTAGAAGGTGTTCTAAATGAGATGACAAAGAATAAGATAGAAATGAGTAGTGATTGGAGAAAAGGAAAAAAATTGTATATAAATATAAAAGGAAAGGAAATAAATATAAAAGTATATGCTAGCAACACACACACACATATATATATATATATATATATATATATATATATATATATATATATATATATATATATATATATAAACTTTGCCACAGGTGGGGCGGAATTAAATATAGAAACACAAAAAAGAAGAACACTCACAAACTATACGTTCTGATATTTCGGCACGTTGCCTTTCTCACAGAAGGAAGGATACAGAATCTAGGATAAAGGAAGGATACAGATTCTGTATCCTTCCTTCTGTGAGAAAGGCAACGTGCCGAAATATCAGAACGTATAGTGTGTGAGTGTTCTTCTTTTTTGTGTTTCTATATTTAATTCCGCCCCACCTGTGGCAAAGTTTATTTTTATTTAAATTATCGCGTGTGTGATTTTCCACGAACTCGTATATATATATATATATATATATATATGTTAGTAACTTTCGCATAAAAAATACACGTGAAGCTGAATCTTCATTTGTCTGCAGACTTTTATTCATTTGCAAAATTAAATTAGAAATAGTAGTTTTCTGTTATTGGGAAAAGTACCAATAGAAAGAAAATAAAATAATGATTCTCATTCCTTCAATCGAATTTTGAAATCCGATCGAAATTCCGAAATATTTGCTAAAACGTAACGATGTTTCGCAATATTTTAGCGTTTTTGAGTCATCGTCCCCATAACGGCCATACTTATTGTTTAAGACGATTCTCCGTGTAGGTATATCCATTAACTCAATGGTTCTTTGCACTAAATACGATATGAATGGTTTATTACAATTTATTAGTGTTGATATTTTTCCTTCCCGTTGATATTAACCGGGCACCTTCTCTAGTCTACTTTAATAATCACCTTTGTGTGTAATATATGTCAGTAGACGATGGTTTCAGACCTCACTTGGTGGAATTCCTTAATATCAGGGATAGAAGGATTAACTTTGCAATTCCACATTGTAAAAGATTTATTACGACCGGTTTCGCCGCAGTGCAGCATCATCAGGTACACGGATATGTTTTACACTCTATATGTACACAAAAAAGTTTATGGATGAAGGAGAGGGGGTGAATGAAGGGGGGGGGAGGGGAAGACGCAGGTAAGGCGTTGGGAAGGTATTGGGTTGGATGGGTGGGGGTGGGAGGCTCTATGGGGAGGGGTGAGGAGTTAGGGTATTGGACATAATCCGGGAAGCGGACGCTGGTTACGGCGTCGTGGGGGGAGGCAATGGCCTCGGCAGCGGGGGATTGGTTGTAGGTTGAGCTAGGGTGATGGTTGTGGCATGAGTAAGGACGTGTAGGAGAGGGGAACGGGAGGGGTACAAAAGTTCGTTAGCAATTTGAAATTCGTTTGAATTTGCCCTATACAATATTTCAAATTCTTTCAAAGCATCTAATTTCAGTCCTTTTTCCTGAATATGTAGAATGTTAGGGGTAAAATTGCTGGAGTGTCCATTTTCAATAAATGTTTTGCAAACTGTGAATTAAAGTTATTGTTAATTTAACAGGCTCTATGTTCTTTCACTCTAGTCAAAAATTTTCTACCAGTCTGACCCACGTACGTCATACCACAATCATTGCACTGGAGTTCATATACACCACTCTTTTGTATCACTTCCGTCTTGTCCTTATTACTTCCTAACAGGTTCTTCACTGTGTGCCTGTTGTAAAAGGCAGCTCTCACTTCTTCTTTGGGCAATAACCGTTGGACTTTTGATGAAATGTTTTCCAGGAAGGGGATCCTTCTCCACTTGGAAGCGTCTTTTTCTTTGGTTGTTGCACTGTAAATCTCTTTTACGGCTATCTGGGTTTGTTTTCGTCGGTACAGTTTGTCTATTAATTCCACAGAGTACCCATTGTTAAATGCAATTTGTTTTATTATGTTCAATTCTTTGTTTTTGTTTGGTTCTGTCATAGGAATGTGACACAATCTGCTCAAAAAACTGTGGAAAGCAGCCAACTTTTGTGATATGTGATGTCGCGAGTTTTCTTGTATCACTTGATCAGAATAGCACGGTTTTCTATATATTGAAAAATCAAACTTTCCACCTATGATTCTAACCGACAAGTCCAGGAAATTTAGCACTCCGTCGGATTCCACTTCACGAATTTCAAATTGCTAACGCACTTTTGTACCCCTCCCGTTCCCCTTTCCTACACGTCCTTACTCATCCCACAACCACCACCCTCGCTCAACCTACAACCAATCCCCCGCTGCCGAGGCCATTGCCTCCCCCCACGACGCCGTAACCAGCGTCCGCTTCCCGGATTATGTCCAATACCCTAACTCCTCACCCCTCCCAATAGAGCCTCCCACCCCCACCCATCCAACCCAATACCTTCCCAACGCCTTACCTGCGTCTTCCCCTCCCCCCCCTTCACCCGCCCCCTCTCCTTCATCCATAAACCTTTTTTGTGTATATATAGAGTGGAAAACATGTCTGTGTACCTGATGATGCTGCACTGCGGCGAAACCGGTCGTAATAAATCTTTTTCAATGAGGAATTGCAAAGTTAATCCTTCTATCCCTGATATGTCAGTAGCTTTCACACAAGAAAGACACATGAAGCTGAATCGTCATTTGGCTGCAGATATTTTTTAATTTGCAAAATTAATTTAGAAATATTGGTTCTCTGTTATTGGAAAAGGTACCAATAGAATGAAAACAAAATAATAATTCTTATTCCTTCAATCGAATTTTGTATTCCAATCGAATTTTGGAAATATTTGCTATAACGTAACGATTTTTCGCAATATTTTAGGGTTTTTGAGTTATCGTCCCCATAACAACCGTACTCCTTGTTTAAGTTGAGATTCAGTGTATATATTCATTAACTCAATGATTCTTTGCACTAAAAAAGATATGAATGGTTTATTACAATCATTTTAAATGATAATATTCTTCCCGTTGATTTTCAACGGGCAACTTCTCTAGTACACCATATGACCATTCTCCTCGTCTGAGGGTCTCAAAGTTTTCATCAGCGTAAGCCTATATTGTTGAAGGGATAGGGGATAGGCTTACGTCTAAGTTATTTCCCCACATCTTCTTATCTCGCTACCCCTGACCTAATTTTCCACTTCTCCTAAACATGGCAATGACGCCATCTTTTCTTTTTCTACAAATAACGCAACGTTTGCATTCCCAATTGGTAGACACACTGCTAAATTCGATTGGTATTCTCTCAAAGTCCCTGTGAATAAATTACAATTGGTCGCCAATTGAACGGCTAGCCTATCGAGAACGTGGCTATTACGAGCATTTAAAATGAAATTGAAAGTCTCGTGCACTAGGTTCAACTTTTGGACAGAAATTAAGGTGGCTGGACCGTCAATCGTGGGTCATTGAGTGCACATTTTATTACTTATTTCAGTAAGTCGAAAAATATTCTTGGACCACAAGTCATTTAAGTGCATTTGTTTAGGCGTTGGAACTCGCCATGCAAGCAGTGACGAAAACGATACAAGAATTATTTTTTGAATTCGGTCCTTAATTATGCATGCTATGACTAGAGTTTTAGGCGCCTACATTGACAATTAGATGAAAAATATTGAGTATTTTTTTTAAATTGAACTCGGCGTAACACCTTGATATTTTTTAAATCAATAATTGCAAATGTTTTATTTCGCCTTTAGAAGAAAATATGTACATTTATATTTGAATTTCGATGAAATGCATGTCATATGCCGTAAGGCTACGTGTTCAAACAGCATTGAAATGCCAAAAGTACCAACTCTGTATGATGCAATGTTTTCACTTTTATCACTAATATCACTAAAATCACTTATCTTTATATATATAAAAGTCAATGTATGTATGTATGTATGTATGTATGTATGTATGTATGTATGTTCCACATCTCCTCCTAAACCACAGGACCGATTTTGATGAAATTTGGAACACGAGTTTGTCACTGATAGACAACAAACACTGTAGGGTTCAATTAACCGAATCCCTATTTTTTCAGGGTTAAGGGTGTGATCCTTAATAATATTTATAAAAATGTAATGGTCTCTGTCTGTCTGTTGCTCCATCACGCAAATACTACTGGACCGATTGAGCTGAAATTTGGCATGCAGATTGAAGACATATTTGGTTGTAACATATGCTATATCGAAAAACCCTCAGGGCCCCCAAAGGCCCCCTGAAGGTCCCCCTGGTGGTCAATGGCAAGCTTTGCGTTCGGTGCAGTGGTTTCATCTTTTGCTTTTTAAAAGTACTTCCACTCAAGGTATAGGGCTGGGATTATTTTTATCGGATGGCTGAATAAATGAAGTTTTTAATACTTTCAATCGATTTTCTTCTACGCTCCGAATTTGCCTAAAATTCAGGTTTTTAGCTGAAATATCTAACATTTTTCTCTGAAATCAACAATAGCATATTTCCTTGACAACCAGAGATTTGTTTTTCAAATGGTATTCACGCTTCTAGCATTTTAATATCACGCTTTCCTGCAGGCCCATGATAGTACGTAGAAGCAAAATCCGTATAAGAAGATCCTGGAGTCCCAAGGCCCCCATGATAGATTGCTTCGGGGGGTAATCGTTAAATTCAATGCATATTTAACAAGTATACTCTTCAACGTCTACTCTCAAATTAGCTCTCAAAGGGGCATATATATGGGAAAACACTTACGCAGTAAACGTTACACATAAAGGAATTAATAGACTACACACTTAAAAGAATATATACGTGCAGCGAATATCAATGGTAATAATGCCTCTGTTGCTACAACAAACACGGCGTTGTTTATTATCGTTTAGTACTCAGGTGTATTACACATAGTGAAACCGTCTGCCTCTCAGTACATTCGCGAACTGTTTTTAGACCAATTGGGTATTTTCCAAAATTTTAAATTTAAGTTTACGGATCTTTATATGTTACTTAAGCTCGAACAAGCTTGCGGAGTGAAAGTAGTTTTAAAATTGATTCAATATTAATTGAGATATTTAGGATTCAAATAGTCGAAATTTCAAATTTTTTTACGCCGCTGCGAAACGAAATCTGATTGGCTTGACGTCATTTTCGCTGAGCGATAGACGGATGTGAGGGAGAAAGTGAGTAACTGTAGAAGATCTACCGTATACTTAAAGAATTTTCATTGAAAACAAAGACTATGGCGTGTAATGGTTTTATTAAAACCAAATAAGATAATTTACCCAAAGTGGATATGTTTATGGTAGGCGTTTTAATGAAGAAGGACAAGCGTTTTAATGCTGCGGAAATTCGTTGAGCTTAAGTCCAAAAAATGTAAGCCTAAAGTTTGCTTTTAAAATCGTTATTACTGTTTTATATCATTTTTGATACATATAATAATGTATTTGGTGTATGAACTTTATTAACTGTTTTTCCAATACACTAATAATCATTATGATACTTCTTTCTTTATCGAAGTCCATATCAGTCCATGCAACAGTAAACAAACAGTATCTTAGTAACGTATCAACATAACACAGTACTCGCCAAATGTTTGTGCTGCCAATACTGGGCACACCTAAAACGTTAATTTTTATTTGCTAATTAGTGATTGTTTGTAGAGGAGGTTTCTAGAAGTGGCTTATCTGCTGTAGAAATGCCTAAAAATAGATTCTCATCTCCTAAATGTCTATTCAAAGTTTAATTTAAGTGTTGTTATATTATAAAGCTTCTCGTGAGAATTATGGTGATAATGCTATAGGATACGTCCAAGTAAAGAGAGATGGACCACTGTGCACAGTCATTGCAAGAATATGTCCAGAACACAAAGTGCGGAGTAAAGCATACATTTTTACGGGTGGACATTAAGGAATCCAAGGAAGAAATTTCAATCATTCAATGTCGTGATAGCGTGAATAAATTTCTTATTCGGTGTTTCAACCGATGTATTTGTACATTGTGGCACAAAACACCATCTATATCCCTTACTTAGATGCCATTTAAAGGCATATCTAGAAACGCGAACACGTCAGAAACTAATTTCGCCGAATTTGTTTCCACTGTAAGCATAAGGAAACGCCTGGGTCTAAATGTAAACAGCGAAAATGACGTCGCAGGCCATTCGGTTGTTTTCGGAGTGTGCTCGGGAGCTTTCGTAACCTTCTACTTTCTTTAGCTTTTAAAACCGAAATTCATACAATTTGATAAGAAAATTTTTGGCCAATGCAATAAGTTCAAGTAACTGAATCAGAATATCGATAGTTTGAAATACGTGGAAAATACCCAATTCCCACATCAGTAACGTCACGAATTATTTATGCGTTTAAAAGTTTTAATGTGCAGTTAACTTAGGTACATTCACTCAATCATCGAGTTGCCTATTCTAGACTCTCACTTGCCGCTATGTTTCCGTTCCTTGGACTTAAAAATATATCCATCAACATGCCTAATAGAAAAAAAGAGTAACCTTTCGAAAAAATCTTTTAAGACAAAATGAATGTCTTATTTGCGAGAAAATGAACCCTTGAAAGAAAAACGACAAAGGTTAGATTTGGATGGACAAAAACATGCCCACCAGCGATCTCATGAGATTCTCCCCGTGGTGTTTCTTGGGTTACGCTAAGATCTGCACAAATTTCATCCTTACCCAACATACAGACGGGTAACCAGCTCTAAATCTGGTTCAAATGCAGACCCATCTGTTTGAAACCTTCAATCTGCTTTAAGATGGCGGAAATTATAATGACGTCACTACATGCTTCTTATCCGAAATAAGAATGGAAATTCTGCGCAATTAACGACGTCTGTGCATGAAAATCGACAAGTGCACTAAGAATCACCATAAATGTTTTATTTAGCAACCGAAAACAATGATTATGGATATGCCGAAGGCGCAGTCCCATTGATGGAGGATTCATAGGTCAAATAAACATGGCTTCTGCTGCCATTACTCCTCTTGACGTGTCAACCGCTGGATTGTACTCTACTGTCCAATCCTGATTAAGATAATCAACGCACATATCAACGTTGAATAGTTGAATTAAGTCATGGAATGCAAATATATATATGTACACAAGGGAAGCGATCAAGCTGTTAATCACTCTGAAGACGGCTCAAGAGGACCGGAAGGACGAGGTGACCATCTATCAACCTTTGCTATTTAAGTATTAATGAGTCTGCGAGGCCGATTTTTGGGTTTTCCGTGCATGAAAGTGAACCAATAGTCACTCATCTCTCCGTGAACCTGGGAAACTGTCAATGTGTCTACTACAACGAACACAACATACGAGATAGGTTACGAACTCCTCAAATGACCACGCACACTGTTTTTCTTCGGGCTTTGTGGTTTTATTATAAAAAAATAAGTTTAATGTTTTTCACGCCCGTTGAATTTCAACGGGTATCTTCCGCTCGTATATATATAAAAGTCAATGTATGTATGTATGTATGTATGTATGTATGTATGTATGTATGTATGTATGTATGTATGTATGTATGTATGTATGTATGTATGTTCCACATCTCCTCCTAAACCACAGGACCGATTTTGATGAAATTTGGAACACGAGTTTGTCACTGATAGACAACAAACACTGTAGGGTTCAATTAACCGAATCCCTATTTTTTCAGGGTTAAGGGTGTGATCCTTAGTACATAATACATAAAAATATAATGGTCTCTGCCTGTCTGTTACTCTATCACGCAAAAACTACCGGACCGATTGAGCTGAAATTTGGCATGTAGATAGAAAAAATGTCTGGTTGTAATATATGCTATATTAAAAAGCCCTCAGGGCCCCCAAAAGCCCCCGAGGGTCACCCCTGGAGGTCCATGCTAATCATTGGGTTCGGTGCAGTGGTTTAATTCTTTGCTTTTTAAAAGTACTTTCACTCAAGATATAAGCCTGGGATTTTTTTTATCGGATGGCTGAATAAAGGAAGTTTCTAATTTTATCAATCGATTTTTTTCTACCCTCCGAAGTTGTCTGAAATTCATCTTTTCAGCTGAAAAATCTCACATTTTTATCTGAAATCAAAAATAACATATTTCCTTGACAACCATAGATTTGATTTTCAAAGGATATACCCGCCTCTGGCATTGAAATATCACGTATTCCTGCAGGCCCATGATAGTACAGATAGGTAGTCCGTATAAGAAGAGCCCAGAGTCCCAAGGGCCCCATGATAGATTGATTCAGGGGTTAATCGATAAATTCAATGCATATTTACAAGTATACTCTTCAACTTCTATTCTGAAAGTAGCTCTCAAAGGGGCACCGCATGTATATGAGAGAACAATTTCGTAGTTAACGATACACATAAAGGAATTAATAGAATACACACTTAATTAAATGTGCAAGAATATTTACGTGGAGCGAATATCAATGGTAATAATGCCTCTGTTGCTACAACAAACACGGCGTTGTTTATTATCGTTTAATTCTCAGATGTATTACACGTAGTGAAATCGTCTGCTTCTCATTGCGATTGCGAACTGTTTTTTATACCAATTCCTACATCATTAACGTCACGAGTTATTTATATGTTTAAAAGTGTTAAAGTGCAGTTAACTTAGGTACATTCACTCAATCATCGAGTTTCCTTTTTTAGACTCCAGCTTGCCGCTGTGTTTCCGTTCCTTGGACTTAAAAATATATCCATCAACATGCCTAATATAAAAAAGAGTAACCTTTCGAAAAAATATTCTAAAGCAAAATGAATGTCTTAATTGCGAGAAAATGAGCCCTTGAAAGAAAAACGACAAAGGTTAGACTTGGATGGTCAAAGACGTGCCCACCAGCGATCTCATGACATTCTCCCCGTGGTCTTTCTCGGGTTACGCTAAGATCCGCACAAATTTCATCCTTACCCAACATACGGACGGGTAACCAGCTCCAAATCTGGTTCAAATATAGACCCATCTGTTTCGAACCTTCAATCTGTATTAAGATGGTGGAAATTATAATGACGTCACTACATGCTTCTTAACTGGAAGAAGAACGGAAATTCTGCGCAATTAACGACATCCGTGCTTGAAAATCAACAAGTGCTCTAAGAATCTCTATAGATTTTTTATTTAGCAACCGAAACCAATGATTATGGCTATGCCGAAGGCACAGTCCTATTGATTGAGGATTCATAGGTCAAATAAACATGGCTTCTGCTGCCATTACTCCTCTTGACGTTGTAAACCACTGGATTGTACCCTACTATCCAATCCTGATTAAGATACTAAACGCACATATCAGCGTTGAATAGTGCAACTGAATTAAGTCATGGAATGCAAATATATGTATGTACACAAGGGAAGCGATCAAGCTGTTAATCACTCAGAAGACGGCTCAAGAGAAACGAAGGGACGAGGTGACCATCTATCAACCTGGGTGCTATTTATGTAGTAATGAGTCTGTATTGCCGATTTTTGGGTTTCCCGTCCATGAAAGTGGACCAATAGTCACTCATCTCTCCGTGCACCTGGAAAACGGTCATCGTGTCTACTACAAGGAACACAACATACAAGATAGGTTTCGAACTCCTCCAATGACCACGCATACGGTTTTTCTTCAGGCTTTGCGGTTTTCTTACACAATAAGTTTAACGTTTTTCACACCCGTTGAATTTCAACGGGTATCTTCCGCTCGTAACTTATATACTATAACTAATATCACTAATGATAACACGTATGCAAAGTTTTTTTTTAGATACATATGGGTTATTCCACCTCAATTCAACAAACGTTTGTCCCTTAGGGTCTCAGATTTTGATAAAAATTGGTGTATGGGTACAATATTAACTGAAACTGAATACCCTCAAACCGTTTTGTGAAAAAAAAAGTTTTGAGTGAATTATGAATATTTTAATTTTTTCGCATTTTTAGCAAAAATCCGTGCCTTAAATCATATTATCACTTATATCTCCGCTTGCAATTGTCATAAAACAATGATTAATAGCTTTAATTAAAGCTAAATCTTTATTAAATGCAAATATATCAATAAACAATATTTTCTTCTATATCCTATTGTTGTAAATTACTAATGTTTAAAAAATTGTTAATAAACTTTTCTCAAATACTCCATCTCAGAATCGACCGAAACTTTTTTTCCATAATGTAAACATATTCAGCTAACTATTCCAAAAATAAAATTTAGTAGCAATAATTAAATGCGTTTTTTATAAGTATTTAAACATTTACAATTTTCTCTCGCGCAGCCCGTGTTTAAAAAATTGTTATTAAGGTTTTCTCAAATACTCCATCTCAGAATCATCCGAAACTTTTTTTCCGTAATCTAAACATACCCAGCTAACTATTCCAAAAATAAAATTTAGTGGAAATTCATAAATGTCCTTTTTATAAATATTTAAACATTTACAATTTTCTCTCGCGCGGCCCGTGTTTAAAACATTATTAATAAACTTTTCTCAAATACTCCATCTCAGAATCAGCCGAAACTTTTTTTCCGTAATCTAAACATATCCAGCTAACTGGTCAAAAAATAAAATTTAGCGTAAATTCATAAATGCGTTTTTTATAAATATTTAAACATTTACAATTTTCTCTCGCGCGGCCCGTCAGCTTCCCATTTGGAATACATGCAGCAGACACGTGATGCAAGCCTAAACATTTCCCTAATTGCTCAAGGTCGTGGCTATATGAGATAAAAATATATTATAAACTATGAATGTTAACAACAATTATTATTTGTTCTGTTAAATGGATGTTTGCAGAGAAATTAACCATTGAGCCCCACTTTCTCTGCGCGTAGTTTTTTCTAACTACTCCGACACACTCGATTGAAAACTAACGAGAAAGCAAAATCCTTGTATTTATAACAAATGTAAAATGGCTAAGTTAGCATGCTTTCCGTAAACATATGCTGTGCTACCTTGTATGAAGGGGTCCTCTCCGAAATATTTTAGTTAAGGATCCTGATACTCCTGCCTGCAACTACAGCTGAATCCTCGTCCCTTGCTGGACGAAGAGTCTCTTCATTTAAACCACTCCATTTGATTCGGGTATTTCTGCATGAAACTCCCTAATGCCTGGTATACTAACTGCCTGACGAAATCTTTTCGCAATTACATCGGAATGTTTTCCAATTTTTTCTTTCTTTGCGTAGCCAAAATCCACTCCTAAAATATGATCTTTTGCCCGTTTAAAGAGTTCTATAGGTGTACGTTTTTGTTTTTCGTATGGAAGCTGAAGGCTTGCTCTTGCTGCTAGTCTTTTCAAAGTTCCTCCCAGTCCATCACTTGGCCCTTTACCATGCGATGTAGCAAAGAAATGCCATTCTGCAGAGACGGTGAAATCTTTCCTGTGAAGAGATAAGTTCTGAATGTTATACTTGTTTTATAATGAGCAGCTGCTCCATCTGAATAATATTTTTCTTTTTGAAGCTTCGGAACTTTCAATTTCAAGAATTTACGGAGAAGTTTTTGAAAAACATGTACAGATGATGGTATATGCTTCAGACTGTCTGATATGATTACGAAGTTCAATGGGATTACATTATCCTGGACTTTAGGGCTGTAATAGCAAGCAAAGAGGGAGAACTGTTGCTTGGCCGTTATCCCAGTGCATACTGTAACACGCCATTTTGGCCGTGTTGGCATAAGTATACGATTAAGGACGCCATTGTGTATATTTTGGGAACACGTACTACCGCGAGGCAACAATATCGTCTATGTTATGAAAACAACTTTAAACAATACCATTTTCTGTTTACGTAAACAAACTAAAACAATGCCGTCTATGTTATGAAAACAACTTTAAACAATACCATTTTCTGTTTACGTAAACAAACTTATAATAATGAAAGGGGAATAGCCTATCAGATACGAGAGAAGGGGAGAAAACCTGGAATGTTCTAGAACATACAGGAGGGGAGGTGAGAGAGTATAAAAGGGATTGTCAAACAAGGAACGAGGCTGCTTCTGCTTCTTCTTCTTAACAAGGGAGTCACAAGAGACGTTTATCGAGTGAAAGTCATACGAGAGTTTTTGCAGTGATAATTTGCCGGGAGCAAGCAGCTTTGGACAGCAACTACCAACGCCAGTGTCCTGTGTTAAGGAAGGATCCAGGAATCCGATAAACAGATACTGGGGCATAGAGTGTCGGCGGAATTCACTTTGTACAATATCCGGTGAAGTAGAGCAAACATTATAAATTAATACGAATATATTTGAGAAGGGAACATATATTGATTAATTGAGTAACTAAAGTGAATTTGTTTCATAAGTGAAGAATAAAAGGGTTATTATAAATATATGTACTGTTCAAGTGTATCATTTTAGTGCATGAATTAATCCATTAACCTTTGCCGCCAAGGACTACCAAAAGGATCTCTCTCTCAAGGTAAGAAGTGATAAAGTGAAGGGTACCTTTTGTGTGTCGGGCTGATACAAGTATATAACGTCGCGTGTTTAGGACCGCGTGAAAGAATAATTATTAGAACCCCTGTGATAAGGAAATTGATAAGGGGGGGCTAGTACAATACCTTGCATGCTGTCCTGTAAAACGAAAGCGTAATTTTCTGGAAAATCTTCAATGACGAGAACCTGCCCCACTTGGATGTTATGCTTTACATTTCTAAGAAAATCAGATTGATTTTTAGCAATGTAGTCATGTGGCTGAAGTTTCTGTAACTTTTCAATAAAAGTTTCAAAAAGTTATCGGTAGATTTTGTAAACATTTCTAGGGAGCAATGGCTAGCTTGCACCCATTGGTGGTAAGTAACGCTATCAATTAAATTTCCATCAAAGTGTTCTTCTACTGAATTCCAAATTTTGCTCGGCCCAGGGCAGTTTTTACATTCGTTCAAATGGCATGCCTCGGTCGGTCGCAGGGAAACACATCATTGCTGACAAATAGTCTTTATATGACAACAGCGGCTCGGTGTTATCCCCTAGATTTAGTGATGACAACCTTGCACCTAAAATATGAATTTAATAATTTGATGCACCAGACACACGCATACGGTATGAGTTCCTGATGCTCCCGCAAGAACGCACTTCTTAGGTCTGAGCTCTGCAAATTTTGAAAATGAAACAGTATCTTCGGCATATTTTTCCTTAAATTACAAAATATCTCTTTCAAATTTCATAAAATTAGTTTTCTGTTTATGTGTCCGTTTTCCATTGTCATTAACGCCGAGCAAGAGTTTTCAATCGATTGTGTCGGAGTAGTTAGAAAAAACTTCACCCAGAGAAAGTGGGGCTCAATGGTTAATTTCTCTGCAAACATCCATTTAACAGAACAAATAATAATTGTTGTTAACATTCATAGTTTATAATATATTTTTATCTCATATAGCCACGACCTTGAGCAATTAGGGAAATGTTTAGGCTTGCATCACGTGTCTGCTGCATGTATTCCAAATGGGAAGCTGACGGGCCGCGCGAGAGAAAATTGTAAATGTTTAAATATTTATAAAAAACGCATTTATGAATTTACGCTAAATTTTATTTTTTGACCAGTTAGCTGGATATGTTTAGATTACGGAAAAAAAGTTTCGGCTGATTCTGAGATGGAGTATTTGAGAAAAGTTTATTAATAATGTTTTAAACACGGGCCGCGCGAGAGAAAATTGTAAATGTTTAAATATTTATAAAAAGGACATTTATGAATTTCCACTAAATTTTATTTTTGGAATAGTTAGCTGGGTATGTTTAGATTACGGAAAAAAAGTTTCGGATGATTCTGAGATGGAGTATTTGAGAAAACCTTAATAACAATTTTTTAAACACGGGCTGCGCGAGAGAAAATTGTAAATGTTTAAATACTTATAAAAAACGCATTTAATTATTGCTACTAAATTTTATTTTTGGAATAGTTAGCTGAATATGTTTACATTATGGAAAAAAAGTTTCGGTCGATTCTGAGATGGAGTATTTGAGAAAAGTTTATTAACAATTTTTTAAACATTAGTAATTTACAACAATAGGATATAGAAGAAAATATTGTTTATTGATATATTTGCATTTAATAAAGATTTAGCTTTAATTAAAGCTATTAATCATTGTTTTATGACAATTGCAAGCGGAGATATAAGTGATAATATGATTTAAGGCACGGATTTTTGCTAAAAATGCGAAAAAATTAAAATATTCATAATTCACTCAAAACTTTTTTTTTCACAAAACGGTTTGAGGGTATTCAGTTTCAGTTAATATTGTACCCATACACCAATTTTTATCAAAATCTGAGACCCTAAGGGACAAACGTTTGTTGAATTGAGGTGGAATGACCCATATACATTACTTTACATTATAAGTTTTTATAAATGTATTAATGTGAGGATAACTGGTACTATGGATGCCTTGGTAATACTATTAATGATATGAATAATCATGAGTGTAATCATTTCTCTTTCACTCGTTTATATCATCCTATGGACAGCCGTTTATACCATCCTAGGATATGGAAGATGTTCGAGGCCAAAACTTAATAGAATTCAGTGTCCAAAAGAAAACAAGAAAAGTTAATGTGACTAAGAAATGTATTCACTTGGCGTAGTGAAATATGTAGAAATAAAATTCATTTCTATGTTGATGACCAGGATTTTTCTTCTTTTCCCTTTATGATAGAGGTACAAGGGAATCCCCAAAGTTTAGGTCTCAAACATCAATCTATGCAATTCTTCAATCTTCTCAGTTTAAAACTATTTAAACAGAGAAGACCCATTGCCTCTATTGCGAATATCAATAAATGCTTCGCCATGATTTGTTGAGTTTTTACTGAGAAAGCGTTGGCAATGAGAAAGATTCCCACACTTTATAGTCCACGCTTACTTAACTCTTGGAGTAAAGCGTAAAAACTTCCCTTCCCCTCTCTGCTCTCCCCTCCACTTACTCGCCACTTACCGACCCACCATTTCTGTATTCTGCACTACGAATACCCACTTACGAGCCAAAGGTTGGCGTCTTGCCGGCAAAGCCCTACCCTTGGAACTAAAGGACCTCCGGAAATGAAGGAAAACATATGTTACTGATGGAAAATACTCTAAAATCCTTCACCCATATTCTCCACCTCCAAATTTCACTAATCCAACCTAATTCACTCAAGGTTCACGAGCAAAGAGCGTTTTAGAATCAACCGCTCTGAAAAAGACGAATTACACTCAAACTTCAGATATTAAATACAGCACGGTACTTAGGCATCTCTCTCTAAAGCTAAATTTCTCAATTCTTTCTAGCAAGAAGTCAGAAACAGGTAGACATGGAAATTATCCGCCACGCAAGCCACGAAAAGACACACTGCTGAAATTTTCCACACATTTAGATAAGCACCTAGCTATTTCTCCACTCCTCCTTAACGGAAGGTAGGTGGTGTCTCAAGATACCTTATACGTTAAAATTATTTGTGTAAAAATATTTGTCTGACTCTAATGAATTTTATGGCAAAAAAATATTTTTACTGCCATAAATTTCGTTAAGACGATTTTTAGGGGAAGGACGGACAAGGAGCGTGTATATTACCTTTCGATGTATGATCTCTAATAAATTATTTCCTGCCCTGCTAACCTGTAGGTCGCGGGTTCGAATCGCACCTGGGTGGTTTTTCTCCATCGAGGCCTTGGTCATGTGTGTTCGTCTATTTAAATGAAGGATATTGGCCGTAATTGGCGTAAGCTGTGGTCACTATAGATATCTTTATTATTTTATTTGCAGTCCAAATTTTCTTAGGATTCCCGGGATTCTTGAGGCCTTATTCAGCATCTGTATTTATCTCCTCATAATTTTTTTCCCAGCGATAACTCAAATTCACTATTTAAGAAATTACTCCATCCGTTGATATTTAAATTTAACTGATTTTGTAATTCTAATCACAAAACTACTGCGTCAAATTTGGCTTTTATAAGTACCTACGCAAAATGCGCATTTGGAAAGAGTCTTAACCGTGATTACTCCACAATAACCGAGACGGGAGGAGAAACATGTAGGTTACTGAGATATGTAATTGAGAAATAAGGAAAAAAATAAGAGGGACGGCGCATGAGAAGCTGATCAATGATGAATGAAATTAGCAATGCTCTGAAGTATTTCCATCGGAATCATTGTGCATACACAGCATTCGGAAACTTGAAATCCTATACCCTCGTCGTGATCAAGCAACTGCCATGAACGCACCTCCACATGAAAAGTTGCGTAACGAAGTGCCGGAATGAGTTTGTCTCAATAAGAATGGAACAAGCTTTTCATTTAATTTTTTTTAATCATTCAATTGTTTTGTATTTTACCGCAGATCAGAAACAGAGCGTTACCATGAAGTGAGGTTATAGTGGAACGGGTATCAATGCATTCATCAAAAGTGAGTAAGTACCAAGCGTGTGTTCATATGCCCAAGTTGTAAACATGAACACTGTTCATATGCATGCATATCAAACCGATGTCTAATCTCCCCGATGTTTTTCAGTTCTCCTTCACTTCTTTAAACTCATGCTTTGCAACGTACGACGAGAATGGAAATACTTTCACTCTGCCCATAATCTACCTCGTAGGTAATTACCAATTTTGCCAATAGTTCTTACTGTAGGGTACATATGGCATCAATCATGAGGCACAGGTATAGATGTCGATCCACTGGTGTATTTCCGTAGAATCCGCGATCAGTTTTTAAGCATGAAATTTATAATACATTCCAAGGCATCTATGCCATGATCGAATACGTCGATACCAAAATCAGAGAAAAGAGCAATAGCCTTTCTAATTTTCTTTTAATGGTTGAATGCCATAGACATGCGAGGTCAAGCTACAAGACCTATTACAATCGTGACGAGCCCCATTAGAACAAGGTAGAGGTGTCATTCCATAGTTAGCTTGGAGAATTGGAGAAAGATTTTCCGGCGGCGAAGGAAAAATATTTTTTAAAGGTTTGCGGGGAGAAGTTAATTTGTTTATTAACCAACTTATACCGGCGTAATAACATGTGTCTCCATCATTTTATGAACACTTTCCTTCGTCATTTCTTTGTGCACCAATCATGGCTCCCAGAAGGCTGTTCATTACGCGGGTTAGTTTGGTCCCTTTGGAACGCTGGTAGGTTACCCAGCACGTTATAACTAGTTTAAGTTGAAACTAATGGAAACAAGGAATAAGAGATTTGGAGATTCATAAAAAAGTCAAAATCAATCCACTTATTCTACCCTATTGGGCGGGTGAGAAGTAATCGCCGACGAACGTGCGTGAGGTTGAAAGTCGAGGAAGATGTCGTGGGGATGAAGTTAATGGGGAATGGAGGGAGCAGGGACGAGGGAAAGGGGCACAATGCGGCGGAAGACTTAACCGGTTGGTCTGTATTGTGGGCGAGGGGAAGGTATTACCTGGCGAGCACGTGCGCTCTGATGTTAAAGCCGTCGCGGCCACGTAAATCAGCGTCCTTAAATGTCTTGCGGAGTCCCGGATTGAGGTCGCGAGGGTTTCTAATGGTTGGTCGTGCCACAGAAATGATATTTTAAAGGATAATATACGCACAAAGTCATTATTTAGTAGGAGAGACTGTGGCAAAAGCCGTGAAAGTTATTGTATCTATACCTATATGGAATGATGAAATGTCTCTATTTGATATAACCCTACGGTACGATAGCATAGAGAAATATTGAATCCATTAAAATGCGCTATCTTCCATATCGAATCGATCAGTTTTGTCAATAATATACCGAAACATAGGTATTCGAGACGAAATTTTCTAGGTAAATTATTAATTTTTCTACAAAAAAATGCAAGATGGAAATAATTTTAAAGAAATCACTGCATTATTGATAAATATTTTTGTAAAATTGGCGCGCGGTAACCAGTTTAGGCGGATAAGGACAGAAAGAATAGGCTACAACATAAGGGTACAAGGGTCCCAGGGACCCCAATGTAGGCCCTTTTTTATCAACTTTTACTTCCATTAGAAAAGCATTGGATTCGGTGCAGTGGTTTATTATTTTGCTTTTTTTAAATTACTCGCGCTCATGATATAGACTTAAGATTTTTATTATCAGGTGACTGATGGATTTTAGTTTTATTTCCTGTATTCGATTTTCGTAAAAGTTGGATCTTGCCCAGAATTTGAGTTTTCGGCTCCAAAGTCGTCAATTTTTGCACTGTTTTAACAATAGAAATTTTTGTTTACTTAGCAACCACAACAGTATAATGAAATTACAGAGATATTTTAGTTGGGGCATATTTCACCCCAACCTTTCCAATTGTGGTTAATGACTACTGCATCGTAATTGATTTTATGACCGTCACATTGGGAGGATACTTATAAGCCGATGGAGCAATTTGAATTTTTTCTTCTCCCCGTTGAATTTCAACGGGCACCGTCTTCTTGCTCTACATGAATCTTAAATTTAAACATATTTTCATCAGTTATCCCTCATAACACTCATACACTCGTTTAACTATTTATACTCATGCATATATATTTCGGTCACTACCATATGAGACTCCGTCTCTCTTGGTTAACTTCAGGACTTAAAAACTGCCAACTTAGCATAATTTCATGAGGAAATGAAAATAAAACCTTTAAAAATTAAAGTGCGGTCCCAGTTGCCACGAAATAAAATGAATAAAATAAATCTTTTGAAATTTAGGTTTTTCTTACCGAACGCTTATGGCTGAATTCGCATGGCAATTGTAAAGATTATACCCTCGGTAGCCCATGTATACAAACTGATTGTGAGGCCTGGGATGCTCAGGTGTTTCCACGTTTTAAACCGGCTTTCATTTCCAAAACTTGACATGCCTATATTTGACATCAAAGGAGGAAAGTATTGCGGGCTAAGAATATGCACCAGTAGGGAGCTCGCATAAAATTTATTTCTCTAAGCTAACTATTGCACACCAAAACATTTTTCACCGAGAACTCAAGTAAATAATCCATAGGAGATTGCATCAACCGCAGACATTAATAAATAATAATAAGACGCATAAAAATTAGTCAGGTAAAGTCAAGTATTCCAAAACGCCACCTCAGAGGCTTACGTCACCGCACGGTATTACGTATTTGTATTACAGGTACGATATATCAGCATGAGGGATCAAATCATTCTAGTTTATTGCCTTTCATTAAGGAAATTTACGATATTTTCTTCAAATTACGAAAACCGAATTTCACTAGGAAATGCGTCGTATTGCTGTTAGCGATACTGTTCCGTGACGATATCTCCCGTTTTCCCAATGACGTAGTTTTTTCAAGCCATCAAGCGCACGTCAATTTTAATAAATATTTCAATAACACAGAATTGTATTCCGATAAAAGGCATGATATATATACTTAAGAATTCTCATTTTAAATACAAATAGTTTAAAAAATAATGTATGTTTCCCATTGTGCTTAACAGTAAAACTCACGAGGACTTGGAAGTATATCTATGCTGTTGTTAGCGTAAAGATTTATTAATGAGGCGAAAGACTCCAAAATATTTCATTCGTATAGCTGGGTCCTCTGAACTTGAAAGTGGTGATTTCTCAGTAAAAAGTTTGAAAATACATGACTAAATATTATTATTATTTTCACTTTTTCCAATTCATTGCATCCACTGTTTCCACTATCCTTCTGGTTAACTATTTACTTATTTCACTTCCCCCTCATAGATTATGAAGAACTACTTGAGAAGCCTTGATACTAATAAAAATAACATTTTGTATTGGAAATTGTTTGCTGATTATCATATTTATTAATTAAAAGTCTCATTCATCATATTCATTAATTAAAGACTCATTGCTACTAACATTTATGAAATGTGTAATTTGAACAGAGTCATATGGTAGATGAATAATTTAAAATTCCTCAAGAAGTAAGTAGTGCATTGAAAAAGAATACAACGAATAAAAAACTCGTGGAATTATTACTTAAATTAAATTGGCAGTAATAAAATAGCTTTCGAAGTTATGTACGCTTTGTAATATCGAAGAAGGAAAGTTGCAGATAGTCCTAGTTATTTGAAGAACTAAGACATAGTTTGAATAGGAAATTCAACAAATTGTTTTACAAAGATTGATAAACATACTAGAGTAATAAGGGACACTCCACTTCTATGACAATTAACGTCTATTCTATTCTGTTCAATGATGTATTGTCAAGTATAAGCACATAAAGCACAGAAATTGGATGTAAAATGTTGTGGTATCAACATAATTGGAATTATAGATCTTAAAGTTGCATTTTATTTCTCCCCTCCGTCACTGCGTTTTTACAATAAAAATGGAAAGCATAAAGAATTGACGCTGTTATTTCTTATGACTTTCTTGCGCAGGAAATTATTTATTTGATATGTCAAGGGATTTGGTAACCAACTTACTCTACAGAGTTATCATGGTTTATCCAAGTCGGAAGAGTTTTAACGAACCTTTCTCAAGTATTTGGTGAACATTAAACATTTGGATTTAAGATATGAGCTAAAGTAAACACAGTTACTCTTAAAGCTAAAAGGCATTAAAAACTCGTCTTTAATCACCCGCTGTCTACTTCTTGAAGCCCATTAGTAAGTTGATCAGCAGAGGACGAGACACATTAGGGATTGGAAAATCGATTTCGATTTTAATCGAAAATCGATTATCACACTCCGATTTTCGATTTAATCGAAGTAGACATTTTGTTTTGGAAAACCGATCAAAATCGATTCTAGCAGATCGACTTTCGATTTTTAGCTTGCTAGCTAAAGTTAGCGTTTGAATTTTGCCAATCGAGCTGCGCCAGTTCGTAAACCTCCCTCCAGTCGACCGCAAGTCCAACTCTAATCCACTACAAGCTTGGAAGGAGATTGAGGGAGAATATCCCCACGTATACAAACCAGCCAGCAGGATTTTATCTATAGCTGCCTCTACCGTGCCTCGTGAGCGACTATTTTCTAACGCCGGGTTAATTGCAACTCAGGTGCAAAATCGATTATCCGGAGAACATTTAAATATGTTAGTTTTCTTAAGGCCCATCCCTGAGGAACACTGATTCCACGGCTTTGCAAACAAGAAATAAATAAAATTCTGTTTTTCATTTTGTGGTATGCCCACTTTTCAATATACAATTCCTATTGCTACTAAGCTATATGTAATTTGCTTGTTATATTACCTATGTGTATATAAGTATCTGTTTGGATTATTACTTTCCTGCATACCTTATTAATATCTTTAAAATAATATATTGTATTAATAAATTTAACTGTATTCGGTTCTTATCCCTAGTGCTTCCATTAACCCATATTTTGCATTTTGTTACAACAGCTCATCCGTATTTCAGCAGACAATTACTTTACTATGATAAATATTGATTTCGATTTTTCGATTATTTTAGGCAAAAAATCGAATTTTTAGAAAATCGGTTTTTAAAACCAAAATCGAAAGTCGATTAATCGAAAATCGATTCTGGATTTAAATTTCCAATCCCAAGACACATGTTAATTTTATTTCGCTTATTGCCATATCAATATAGGTAGCTGCTGCTTCAATACTATCGTTTTTATTTAGCATTGACTGGAAAGAGAAAGGCTATGTGTAACTACTGAGAAGCACTCCACTTCCTCGAACATTGTAAATCTTTTCAAACCCTTAAACAAATATTTTTGATTCAGAGCACATGATTGCGAGCCTCAGGTCATTTTAATTACTTCTGCCTTCATACCAATCAAAATACTTAATTACATCCTTCCTCTTTCCTACTTAGTTAAAATTCTCCAACCGATTGCATCCCTCATCTTCCAGGCCTCTACTGATTGCTCCTTCATCCCTCTTAGCGTGTTTTAATTCAATTTCCCGTTAATTTTGACTTACCCGTAGCCGAATATAGCGCTTCTGTATTTAGTTTCCTTTCTGTTTGACCTATGTATTATGGATTGCATTGTAACAGAAAACACTTTGTAAATATTTCCACACCAATTTTTTTTTTTTTATTCAACCGACCTAGGTTTCGGCAAACATTGCCATTATCAAGTTGAAGTCACAAATACACTTTACTCTCCCACCACTCCCCTCCTCCATCCCATACCTATATATATATATCGCTCGTGTATTTGTGACTTCACCTTGATAATGGCAATGTTTGCCGAAACCTAGGTCGGTTGAATAAAAAAAAAAAAAAAAATTGGTGTGGAAATATTTACAAAGTGTTTTCTGTTACAATGCAATCTGTGACAATTTTCCACAAACTTTCGCCTGATACTTTAAAATCTATGTATTATGCTTGCACACCCATATCTTAATAGACTCCCGTCTACGCATACCATTTTTATTTTAGATTCAAATATTGAATAAGCTTTCCTTGATGAAAAATAATTTAATATAACCTATACTTTGCATTTGTTTTTACACCCCGACAGTACTCTGATATATCAAGAAATATAGGTAGGTATATCTCTCATGGTGACTAATAAAATAGGGTTTTATATCATATCCTAATACCTTTCCTCAATTGGAATAAGGGCTCCATAAATGTTTTATTTAAATTAGGAATTTTAAGATATTTTGACTTAAAAAACCTGGGACGTTTGTTAATAAATGGGGGAAAGTCAAGAAATAACAAAACAAGAATATTGTTAATATACATGTTGCAATTCAAATTAAATACCACTACAAACACACATAAAGTTATATTCACTTCAAGAACGGTAATTAATCAGGAACATATTTAAGGAGAGAAATATTTACCTGATTTAGGGATATTTTCCATATTGTATGCGATACTGGTACTAAAAACGGGGAAATGTCCATCTAGCCACATTTTTCATAAAGGATACTAAAAAAATTGGGTCTACTGAAAATATTTCGGAACATTTTTATTCCAAAACGGGGAAAACGGGACGCGTGGGACTTCCATCTACAATTTTTCCGGTGTTCAGGAAGAATCATAGGCAGAGCATTTTAACAGAAATATCCCTTTTAATTTATTCAGATTCCTCACGAGCAGACAAAAAGTTCGGAAATAAAAAAAATAAATTATTCTGGAAACTCCTATCACAGCCAGAGGTCGAAAGTAGAGCTTCCAAATTCCAAATAACGTTTGACCCACCCCAAATGGGAATCCAGGCGAATAATGACAACGAAACGGGGACGAGACTAGCTCACCTACTTTCACTTCAGCACCTGTGGGACTTCGGTATTTTTTTCAGTTGAGTCCGCATTTGGAATGCTCAGAGAAGCTTACACTCACTTCGTTTCCGTTTCAAGAAAATAGGCCTTTGGTCTACAAAACATTGCGCCGAGTTTGCCCTCAAAAGCTTGAAACGCTACTGCCAGCGGAATCCCTCGGCTTCTCCGCACGAAAAGTTTCCCCCAGAACCGTTGGGTCTTTACTCTCGGTGCCTCGGTATTTCGAGAGGGTGAGAGGTTCAAAGAACTCCTCCTTAGTCCTCTCCTCAGGGCGTGAGGGACCGGAAAGAGGGGAAGATTCAAGAGGGGAGGCCGAAGATGCGAACAGACGGATCAAGTTCTTGAGGAAAAGGCTACTGCGGATCAGGAAAACTTTTTGATTGGAGAAGCATAATTGACGAGGGCTTGTGAGAGGAAGAAGGAAATCGTCGATGCGTGAAGGAAAAGGACTTAGAACAGAGAGAGCTGGAGAGAGTGCCCGTGAACATTTCGTAGTCGCATCGTAATGAACGAAATAATAATTTTTTCAATGACTGCAAAATTCTCCTCTTTGGCGCGATACCGATAGCTAGTTTAACGGCGGTGGGTTGATAGGTGAAAAAATGCCTACGTTTCGACACCTCTTCCTTGCCTTTTGATTTCATGAGCAACCACTAATTTTGTCAAGGGTTGTCGTGTCGGATTGTGTAATGTATTGGTCGCTCAATCCAGAGATCGGACCCTCGTGATCGGAAGCCAGTATCTATTATAGACCCTATCCTCGGACTCACGAAAGAATGAAACGGTTGGCTGAGAGGAGATTGGTTCGAAGAGCCGTAGCCAACCAATCTTCGGATTGATCACTACTAATAATGCATCTACCTACTCATGACAGCCAAAGTGCTTGGCCCTATGGGAAAGTATTGGATGAGCTTAACAGTTCTGTGAAGAGAGAAACTTCATCACCATTGGTCGTTCAATCCTAAGATTGGTTGGCGGCAGCCCTCCATCCTTCCCTATCTAGAGATAGTTCCCTTACTCCCTGGTAATTCTTCTTATGTACTTTCCTCCTTAATTGGCCAATGAATTTATCGCTTGATCTTCCTCGTGGGACTTTCCCTCTATTTTTCCTTCTATTATATTCCTCACAAACCCATTGTACCTCTCGGAGTGCCCAATCCATATGTTTCTTTCCTCTTATACTCTTTTTACTCCAACATTTATTATTTATCCATCCATTTGATCTTCAGAATTCTCCTTCTATACCAGGTTTAGAATGCTTTTAATTTTTTCTGGTCTGCTTTCCCAATGGCCCTTGTTTCTGATCCACAGAATGCCATGCTTCACACGAATGTATTACACACTGTCTCCTAATTGGGTTTTATGGACTATTTAAGAGATATATAACCAAGCAACCTCAAATGCAGATATTTTGATCGAATGTAAACTCCTCGTAAGATCCTCCTCTTCTTCATCCTTGCCTTTATCCTCAGTATTGAGCTTAGGTAGTCAGTCACCTCCATTCTCTTCTATCTAGTGTATGCGTCAGGGGTCACATCACACTCCCTTACAGCACTTTTCACAAAAGAGTTCGCAGTTAACAGTTTAAGGTAGGCACTGAAGGTGAAAAACATTGGCTCAGAACTTAGCCAGAAAGTTTTGAAAAAATATCTGGAAGCGTTTTTCATTTTCTTCGTAAAATTTCACGGAATTGGAGACCGTCATCGGATGTTTTTAGCCCTTGGTAGGTTCTTGGACAGTTCCTATCCTGCATCCAAATTTCAAAGACATTGTCTCACGTTCCCTCCTAAGGTTGTCCCTTTAAGTCAATAACTTAATTTAAATTCGCATTGATTCCAAATTTTATATAATAGTTGAAACAACTAACTAATTGCAGTCATCAGATTTATCCGATCCTTGCAAAGATTATACACAACTTTGAACTCATCTCCTGTCATAACACATTCATTAGGAGCGTAAGTCTACCTAATACAAATTACCTTTAAATGTAATAATATCACCATAAGAGCATACGCAATACATCACAGCTCATATAGTAGGTACATATAACATTTGTAATCACTGAATTTCCTTAATTGCATTGTCACTTAAACACACGATAAACCTTCGTTTCAATATTCTCGACAAATATGACGTCTCTTGCACAAGTGAAACTTAGTGATACCGACTGTAATTGAAAATTGAATTTAAGTGCTAGAGTCGGATAATTTGCTTTAAATTCTTAAAGCCAAATGAAAACGTTGATCGGTTCTAACTAAATTCCAAAATACACTTTCACAGCGTTCTATGCTACTATTTATAATTGGTTTTTATAATGAGCTTTGAATAATTTGTGGTCCATAAAATATGTCACTCTTCAATAGTTGTGTAATCGTAAGGGATCTTTCTAATATTCTTCTTAATTATGCTTACAATCACAAACCAAGAACCCTGTGTAAGAACAAAACAAACCTTCGAACGAATTGCACAATTGGTCCTTCAATTTTTTTCGAAGAATTACCAACAACTCCACAGAAACCGGCACTAAACGAGGTAGCTGTACACATCGGTCATGATTATCGTACATACTCGCTTTGCTCGTTTTGGGGCTTCGCCCCAAACGTCTGTGTGTGTTCAAAAAGTTGACTTTGGCACCATGCTGCCAGCGAACTATAAGTGATAGAAAGTAAGGATAATCGTAACGTTGTAGGCCTCGATGAGATATAATAAAAACACCCAACAGATTTGAGACCCGACTGCTAGTTTAGAAGCTACAGTGGAAAAACCGAAAAATCCATATTTGGCGCCATGTTTCCAGCAAACTATAAGTGTTAGAGCGAAATCTTTTGCATAAATGTTAGGACTTGATGAGATCTAAAAAAGCCGACCAACCGATTCGAGATTAGGCTCTTAGTTTAGCAGCTATGAGACCTGAGGGAAAGAAACGTTCGAAAATATCACTTTGGCGCCATGTTGCCATAGAACTACGAGGGAATCCGTGTTTTTGCTAATTATTCGTAAAGATCATGTCAAGGCGCACCCCTGCCGACTTTCAAGGTCAATCCTACACTGGTGAGAGCGTGAGGGAAAGAAACATTAGAGAGTTTCATGAATTAGCCGACTTTGGCACCATGTTTCCAGAGAACTACGAGGGATGAAAAAAAAGGATAGCAAAGAATCGTAGGCCTGCATGAGATCTAAAAAAATACGTCCAACAGATTCGAGATCCGACTTTTAGTTTAGAAGCTACATTCGAAAAACAGCAAGTTTCACAAACATTCGAATTTGGCGCCATGTTACCAGCCACCTATTGGTAAAGTCCAGGTTTTTACTAATTACTTGCAAAGGGTATGTCAAGGCTCATGCACATGTCAAGTTTCAGAAACATTTGACTGTTTTACCAAAATTCGAATTTGGCACCATGCTACCAGAAAGAGTTATAAAAAACAAAAAGCAGGAAGTTGTAGGTCATAATGAGATCTAAATCCCTGGGAAAAATAATTTCAAATCAAAATCCTAGTTTAGGTGCTATAGTAAAAAAACAGCAAAAAATGGAAACTATTCACAAAATGTTGTGCCTGGTGAGAAAACTACGAAGCGTAGAACATCAATGTTTAATGCATGTTTAAGAAAATAACCCATGCATCCATCACCACCCAGTCCCAAACCCCTGCAACCACCATTTCTTATGTCTCTCCCTCCTCTGTCCACTCAAAACCCTTTCTCCCTCGCTTCACTTCCCCCCTTCCCACCCCACTTACATCCCCACCCTTCCTCCCACCCCCTAATGCTTCCGTCAAGGGTTCGGGTTTGGTTAACCCTTCGGTTTTCTTCATAGATAGACGATTCGGTCAAAGGCTATATAAATATGAACAAAAACAAAGAACCTTGCACATGATAATGCCACGAAGTCGTGAAACGCGTCGTGCCATGCAAATACATCTGTGGAAGATTACAAAGTGTTATATTCATTATGAATATCGGCAACTTCCACAAAGTCCAGCCTGAAACAGTTATATTTAATTATTTGAACTGTCATTGCGGGAAACTCTGAACTAATGCGTGAAAAATGACCGTGTGATTCAGGCTTCATGTGCCATCTTGATGGTGACAGAGTGACTAGCGCCGACTGGTAAAATGTTATTAGGCTCGAAACTTTAAGAATATTTTGGAGAAATAAATAATTACATCTCCTAAACAAAGCGAAGGTAAAGAATTGGTGAGAAAAGGAACCAAGGGCAGAAATGAAATGCCTTCGAGGTTCAAGAGAAGGATGCCCATAGAAAAAATACTGTAGGAATACAGTGCCAGTAATTATAGAAATATGTCACAATCGCTATTAACAATTCTATACTTATTTGGAACAATGACTATAGAATTATACGTATTGATTATACGATTGTATAAAATGATTATAACGAATCCTATGGTAATTATGAGACTATTGCCGAAGTGATTATGCAACTATAGGACTTTCGATACAGTGATTATAGCAATTCCAATCGTGATAAAAATTTCCATAATCACCGCAAGAATTGCCATAATCACTATACTCACAGTCCTATAGTTGCACTATCGGTTAGACCATAGTGACATACTGGCCGTAGGAGTTGTTATAATGATTTGGTATAGACCTATATATTATATATTTTTTTTTCTATAGTAATTTTTCCATATATCTATAGAACTATTAATAGTGATTATGAAACATTTCTACGATCCCTTTCTGTAGTCTAAAAGTATTTTTTTCATAGGGTGAGACAGGACGGTGTTGAAAGGAAATGTGCTTAGAGTTAGTAATGTATCAATCACTAGAAAGTGTGAGACAGAAAATTAGAAGATGAAAGAAGTCAGAGAAATGAAAGTCACGGAACGAAAAAAATATGCATAGGAATCAGTTCTAAACGTGGAAGTCTTCCGTATACTTGGTGAGAGGGTGGGTTTGGCAAGTTACTTCCGAAAGTTTCTTTTGCAAGAGGTTGCGGGGAATTTTACTCTGACGAAACATTTTTCGCAAGCTATTGCAGAGCCATTTTGGTTTGCCGTTTACAGTAGCAACAATACGCTTCCTTCAAGAGACTTGCCGAAACTTTTAATAGTTCTGGAAGCAGACTTGCAGAGCCATTTACACCTGCAAGTTACGTCGAAAGTCGCTTGCTGCAAGTAACTTGCGCGATTAACTTACCAGTGTAAACCCACCTAATTGAACAATCAACGATGTTATTAACATAATTTTGTCGTATTCTATATGGCGAGCAAGAATACGTAGCGAAGGTTCACCATTGAGAGACGATACATCCGGCTGATGAGGTTGATGTCGTATCTCGTTTGCTCAGCCGTTCGACCGAGGATCGAATGCTAGAGGAGAAATTTTTGGGTGACCAGTGCAAGTAGAAGGTACTTAAGGGAGAACGAGGGAGAAGATTAATCCAAGTAGTGCAAATCCAAATTGTAAATGAAAGCGACAAAAATATCGTAAACACGAGCATGTTTACGAGATTTTAACTCTTCCAGTCCATGTTCACCTGGAAGACCGAAATACATGCATAGGAGTAAAACTTCCTGTATTTTTACTGACAATTTGGATGTATCTTCAATTTAAATTTACTTGAAAATTGCTCTCTTTTTGAAAGGGAGAAATAGGAAGGGAATTTTGCATGCAATCGGTACAATTGGAAGGCAAAAATAGTTGTGTATAAATTAATCAGGTTACCCCTTCATTCCCTCAGAATAACTGTGTTCTCAAGCACCAAGCCTCATCACTGAGAATTGCAGGGGGGGGGGGGAGGAAAACAAAGTGCGGGTAAATTTCGTGAATGGGAATAGAGAACAGGAGGGAGGAACGGGACAAGGAATGTCGGTAGCTACAAAATCAAGGATAGTAAAACCCACAATAGCAACAAGCTCTGCCAGAACACGAGCAACGAATTACTCCCAATTGACCTAGGTCTGTTCCTATTATTCCTCCCCCTCATACTTTCGCAACCTCTCGTGAGCTTTTGAAAAATGGGGAAACGGCAGGCGATGTCGCGGCCTCTTCGAACGACTTAAGTTACAGCGACATTGCCAGAGTACTTAAATGGGGGAAGGCTTTCGTTGGAGGCATTCTAGTGCACTGTGGTTATTCAAATTCCGATTGATTTGGTCAAATAACAATATTTCATGGTGAAATTTCTATTTCAGGATTCTGTCTCCCAAATTATTCCCGAATTTCCCGGCTTTCATAACGTTTTTCTCCAATTCGTTCAGGCAATACGTTGGTCAATGAAGTTACTTAGTTTCGGTACGAAAACCTATGGTTAGCGTGAAAAACGTCACAACATTCCAGTTCCATTTCGAGAATACCCCAGGCACCTCAAAAGGCCTATATTTAGCACTAGGGACGGGCAAAAAATACCGGTATTCGGTAGTACCGATACTATTTTTTTAAATCCGGTAGTACCGACCAGTATTTAAAATCGGTACTACCAACGGTACCGGTACTAAAAATACCGGTTTTTAGCAGTCACCTGCTATTCTTTGGTACATTGCCTGATTCTTACTGGACACCGTAAATTGTTTAAATTCAATTTTTATTTCGTTTTTTTTTTTAATTTTCGGTATTGCCATCAGTAAAAATTCAAATAGAATAATCCAGCAATAATAATTCAATTATGTACTTATGCATTGTAAACTTTAAAATTCAAAAGAGTCGTCTTCAGTATTTATTTGCAAGTGCAAGATGATACTGACAAATTAAAGTTGAATCCCTTCAAGTCCTATGCTGTTCATTTATAAATATGAGAAATAATCGAGGAAAATGACAATACTATTTATGATCTAGGAATATCTACAGATGGATATATCCACTTGACAATTTTTATTGGGTTTGAATGAGAATTGAAAATGTTCATCCCATCGTGATTACAGCCAATCGAATACATTTAACGAACTTCGATAGTTGCACCGCGAACAGAATCTATATTCCTCCGTGGTTGAACTACTTTAAACCACTAGATACGTTCATGAAGAGATATACAATGACGTCGTATTCAAAAGTATTGCAAAAAACGGAGCGGCGCAACTGTCGTTTCTCAAGGAAATTGAGCTTCATTTACTACTATTGTTGTTCTTGGTTAATCGCCGTAAACTATTCACGTATTTGTAAATACGTATTCAAAGGTAAGAATGGATAAGTAAATACGATGCGAATTGCGAGTCACCACCCAAATAAAGTCCTAAACGTCCTGAAGCACAAGTCCCTCAAGTCCTGTAATCATAAGTACTTCACTTCAACTTGTAGTCTACACTAATTTTCAATTGTTCTCGTAATATATCTTTTTTAATATTTACATAACCGTGAAGTTGAGATATGGTTGTTATCAATATTGATATAATAGGTAAATATAAATTTTTGCGCATGCCGAACACCAAACAATCGATGATTTTTAACCGTATACCTACAAATATTTATTCCTGTAAGTTAAACGTTAGTGCGACCGCAAGGATTGATCACAGTGGATTCTACCTCACCACAACATTAAAACAATACTGATCCTTCTTCATGTGATTATAAACCATTCCCAAAATAGCGACGAGCGCAAACATACAGCGTAAAATAAAATGTATCTAATGAATATTCGATGTACGAGATGTCGTATATTCCCAATGAATGTTCATTAAAAATGTCGATGGATGGAAATTTCTGTGTATCTTTTTGGACTGATATACTAATTTGTCGTAATACGGGAAAATTAGTGTGAAACGTTTGTTAATTTTCAATTGATTAAAATACTTAATCAATCACATAAATACCGGTACACCGGTATTTTTTCGTCGGCACTACCGGCCGAGTAATCTTATTGATTTTTAATACTCATCAAAAAAATACCGGTACTTTTTTTAGTACCACCCATGCCTATTTAGCACGTCTTCCAGGGGTGGAAACCTTGTCGTCTTTCTGATTAGTCTTTAAAAATTCTACAGTAGCGAACTTGCCGCATACATAATGATAAATTACATAATATTTACGCTTACTCGCACACAAAAACCCTATTTCGTTTGATATGCCACATAGTTTTTAAGAAGTCGAAACGCTTTTAAATACACCACACATGTTTATATTTATTGGCGGATAGGTTTCGACTTTCAAGTCATTATAAGAGTACAAACTAGAAGCATAGTTTACAAAAGAATAACAATATATGTAAAGGAAGGAATTGGACTACAGATGAAGAGATTGTGAGTAGTGGATGACGAAGGACCTCTGCCTGGGGTCATCTTTTAGGATGCTTTCATTTGGGGGCCGGGTAAATATATTACATGCCAGTCCTGGAACTCTTAGGAAGGGGAAATACACAATAGTACAATTTCATTTAGTTTCATCAATTTCAGAAGCAGGAGGTGAAACCCTGATAGTCTCTAGGAAATGCTCATAGTAGAGGACCCTACGGAAATATGTGGCTCGAAGTGGGTTAAGAGGAGAACTCACATGTGTGATCATTTCTGGAAAATAATTATTTCTACTAGTAGTATTTTAGTAGTATTTTTGTTTAACGTGCTTCGACGGATAAGGTCATTTCGCACTTACTGTCTGCCACGTGCAGACAGGGGCAACAGCACTCAGACGAATCGGAGGATCACCCCTCCAAACTCGAGCCGAGCCCAACGATGCTTAACTTCGGTGACTGATCGGGAACCGGTGTTTCCATCGAGGCAGGCCGTTGCCCTATTTCTACTTTTTCACGTATTTTTTCGTATTTCAGGAAAATACCTTGCAGGCATTGGGCCCAAGGTAGAAGTCCCTCCTTATAATTGGTGCTGGTCCCCAATTTGCATGATGATGATTTTATATTAATTCCGCCAATGGACCTTGCCTCAGTACCGCAGACTTCGGCGAATTTCGATAATTGCAAAGTGCACGTCTTTCATTATATATCAGCTTACAGCATAGCATAAACTGCACAAAATATGTAGGCAATTACACACTAAGCAAATGTAGAAAAATATCATCTTACACAATTTCTCTATAGGGTCTTGTTCATTTGTTATTCCTAATACAAATATAATAAAATTGTCCCTGGAGAGATGAAAAGATGAACCTAAAGCTAACGAAATCCAAGATGAATTTAATTAAATGTTATAAGCACAACGTAAACCTCAATGTTTAACTCCAGAATACATTTTGATGTAACCTCAGGCACGATGAATTTATTTGAGGAATTAGCCAAATTTTCTCTCAGTTGCTCTTGTACATGCAAATTTTATGAAAAAAGAAGGAAATAATCGGCTTTTAAAGGTCTTCACCAAGGAAAATCTTTCTATAATTGGTAGGACTTTGAAAAATCAAGCTTAACAGGCAATTTACGAGCTTAAAAGCTCCATGTTTTATTCTATAGTTATATTTATTTATTCAATTTAAAAGTCTTTGAAAACCTGTAAAAGTTTAACTAGCAATTTATTTATATTGTCTTTCAAACGAGAACATTTTTTAAAACATTAGGGCTCCAGAGACTTGGGTGTTTGAAATTCTTAAAAAAACAGCGCTCAAGTCTATTTGGCTGAGAAGCAGCTAATATAGCGGGAGGACACAAGACTCGTTTTTGTTTCTTTCAAAATCAGTATCTCACAAGGAGGTGACTCTTCGGCCCTTGATCACGGAAAAGTTTTTTTTCTAATTCTTCTTCCTTTGTGAGGTGCCTGTTTCTTTGAGGCTGTTAAGTAAAGGTATGTCTTAATCTTTTGTTTTCGGTCGTCGCAAGATTTCCCTCATAGCCAATTCTGCATTTGCCTCAGCTTTTGTCACTTGTTGAGGGCATTCTGTTTTCCGTGAGAATAAACCAATAGCGGATCAATACGAATAAAAACTATTTCATAAACATTTGACCCCAAGAACATCTTTTGGAGCATTAAAAAAATAAAAATGGAATAATTTTTTCAAGTGAAAAAAGATATTATCCCTCGAGCTGGCATGTATACAGCTTGTGATATTAAAATCCGCTCCTATGGTATAAATAAACATTCCTTCCAAAGCTAGGGAAGCCCAATAATTCAATTAACGACTAAAATAAGGGAAGTAAAATCGTATCACTATAGATACTATGTAAACTCTATATAACTGCCGGAGGGAGAGAGAAACAAAAATATTTGACTAAAACCATATTTTTTTATGTGCAAAGTGCTTCTCTTCAAAGTGCACTCTGCTCTTCTTCAAAGTGCACTCTTCGCTTTAGCGCTTCTTTATTTTCACACGAATGCTCTAACATCATATAGAATAAAGTTCACGAGACACGTATTAACCTTCGAAGCAAAATTAGGCATAGATAAGTAGTAGAGACAAGACCAGTTTCATACGATTCGCTATTATTTTCCGGACCGATGAACAACGAGATGAATGTTCATACTCGTCCTGGATGACTAGAGACTGTTATTCATAGTATTTGTTCCTTTTGTGCTCAATGGACAGCCAGTGTAACGGACAGATAAGTACAAATCGCTACTTTTACAACTGGAAGAGAATGAATGTACCTATTTAGGAAGTAAACCACATAAGATGGTAAATGTAAAAGGGAAATAATAATCAGGATTTAACAAGCCAAGATCGTCTTTAACTCAAAGAAAAATATTCTTACCAATAAAAACATTGATCAAAACACAAGGAAGATATTCATTAAAGTATGTGTGGAGTGTTGTTTTATATGGATGCGGGACATGGACTGTTGGGAGACAAGAGAAAAGAAAACTGAAAGCATTCTAATGCTGGTGCTATCGTAGGGTGCTGAAAGTCAGCAGGGTTGAAAGAATAACTAATGAAGAAGTGTTTAAAAGAGCAAAAGAGAGAAGGAAATTATGAATTTGCATTGAAAAAAGACGAGACAAATTAATAGGGCACATCCTACGTCGTAAGCATATAATTACAACAATAATAGAAGGAATTATTGAAGGAAGGAACCGTCGAGGAAGACCAAGACGGTCCTATGGAAAGCAAATCATTAGCGATATGGGTTGCACCTCCTATGAAGAGATGAAAAGGAAGTCAGAACGAAGATCGGAGTGGCGAGCTGCATCAGACCAACCTCAGAGTTGACAACTTAAGAAGAGAAGAGTTTCAATTAATATTAAAATTTAAATGTCGATAAAAAAACCAATGTATTGTATTAATTGGTATAGTGAATTGATGCCTCGTAAGGTTCATTGCGGATGAAGTTTAGACGTTATGAACGATAAAAACAGATATAAAAATATTTTTTATTCTACCTTTCATTTCCGATTACTTGATTAAAACTCTGCGTAGTAGAATTGCTTGAAACTAATTTTCAAGCCCACTGGTATTTTACATATCAGTTATGGGTTTAGGATGGACCGTTAAAACTATCCCTAATCGTCGTGATACACCTTTGAATGAATACTTTTTTCTTATATTATGAAAAATTTTCAGCGCAAGAGTCTCTACCTCCCATGCGGAATGACTGTTATTTTTACCTCTCGTCTCCCCTTTACTTTACATTTTCCCGTCTATCAAACAATTATCCACCCCATTGGCCCCTATTAAATCCTCTGTCTACTACTCTTTTTCTCACAAAATTTCAACCGACAACTTCCTTTCTTTTCCAGTCATGCATAAATTTCTGCTTTTGTGTTTCTTTCAGTCTATCTTATTTTCTCCGTCGTTATCCATAGTCACATATCAAAAGGCTCTGACCGAATCCCAAAATTTATCCTTCAAAGTCCAGATTCAGGAACATTAAAATTTTTATACTGATATAACCTAAATTTTAATGCATATTTTAAAAAATATTTTTTTAATATTTTCTTTCAGTTCCAACTCGTGGATACTATTTTTAGTTATCTCCTTAGGTAAATATTTATTTTATGACCGCATTCTTCTTTCAAAGCCCTCACTTATAATCGTAAGCATAGTCCTCTAAGTATAAGAATTGTGTTACAAATATTTTTTTACGCAAGAAGCAATCAAATCGAAAGAATCAAATTGATTTCTCGTTGGTTCAATACTGCGAGTTTTAACGGCAACTCGCATTTAATAGAAAGTAATAATCCTCTAACTTTCGGTTTATCTTAAGTCAATTCACCTATAACATTAATGTTTGAAGGCTTAACTGTGTGGAAATTGTCACAGACATGGTGAAAAAATATAACTCAGTGTATTCCACTCAGAAATTGGTTTATTACCGACCCAGGTTTCGACTACACAGCAATCATTATCAAGGTCCTTGATAATGATTGCTGTGCAGTCAAAACCTGGGTTGGTAATAAACCAATTTTTGAGTGGAATGTACTAAGTTATATTTTCTCATCATGCCAATCTACCTAATTCTCTTCCTATCTCTTTTCTGCAAAAAATAAATTATCTTTTATATCACATCTTACAAGATGTCATCGCTTCTAATTACCTTTTTCATATCTCTCTTGAGATGAAGATCAATGACAGGAAAACCAATGGACAAAGATTCGCGATGAAAAAGAAGTTTAAGACATATGCGAAAGTAGCCATTAGTAAAATTTAGTCACATCATCATCATCATCATCAGTACCTAGTCATCAATTCGAAGATTGGTTTGCTGCAGATCTCCAAGCTATTCTTCTCTCTGCCAACCTCCTCATTCCTACATAGTTTTTCACTTTGAAGTCCTTCATAATTTGCCTGATTTATTCCATTCTTGGTCTTCTTCTGTAATTATTCCTACTAATATCTCCTTCCATTATTGTTTTCAATAGTCTATTGAGTCAAAATTACGTCCAATAAGTTTGTCTCTTAGCCCTAGATCCTTGGATATTAATTGAATAATCTAGTTGGAAAAAGCTTTCACTTACAGGAGAATATTGAGGACAGAAACATTGGGCTAACACTAGAAGAAAAAGGTTGATGGAAAGTTTGGCATGGAACATGCCGTGGTTCAGAAGTGAAACGTGGGTTGTCCGGAAGGAGGATGAGAATAAATTAGAGGCGTTTGAGATGTGGGTCTAGAAATAAATTGAATGATTCGATGGACAGAAAGAAAAAAAAACATTGGTCCATGGTATTGCGGTGGAAGAAAGAAGGGGATTAGGGGAAGACGAGAAAGTGGGTAGAATAAGTGATCAGAGGCGAGAGAATGCCGAAGACTAGTGAAGGTAGAATGCGAGGAATGCGGTGGTTAAAGGACAAGCAGGTAAGACACTATAGAGAGAGGTTAAAGTATGCAAAGCTGAAGAAAGGAAAGAGACATGTTAGATGGGTAAGGAGAGTGGAAAAGTCTCATTAAAACTTATTTAAACCGGTATAATACAGCAAATAATAATGCTTATCCCATTTTTCTCCCGCCTTTAAATGTTCACCAGCAGCTTCCTCTTTCTCCTTACCCTGATTGACACATTAATTTTCCTTTCATGGTTTACGATGGAATCGAAGCTTAGAAAACTTCTTTCAATGTCTGGTTGCGTAAAATTTGCTTTCATTTATGTGCTAAGAAACGGCACTTCCGATAGTATAGCAAAATAATTTCGATATGATATTCGTTTCAAATTTTATTTGGAATTTAAGTTATAATTGTTGTTAATTATTTCTATTTTGACAGTTGAGTGAGTATTATCTTAGTGATTAAGAATAGCTTTGTGACCAGGAGTCCAGTTAAATGATTGTCTAACAAATACAGTCTATTATATAATAATAATATGTATCACTGTACTATTAATTCTGGTGAAATTAAAACACGATTAAGATTATGCAGTATTTACCCATCACCTATCACCTATCATTCACCTATCAATATTGGAACAATATGTATTCATTCATTCAACTATATCGGCCATTGTATTTTATACACTCCTCTACAAACCCACCGCTCAAAAGCAAACAATTTTTCATCCTGCCTTTCATAGTTAAAAGTTTGTACACTTTTGGTGGTGAAGAATGGGAGGGGGGAGGAAAAACAGAGTAATGATTTCGGGATGAGGTTGAGTGATGAAAATGTTACACATTTTGCATATGGTAAGGTAGCAGGAGCGTTTAACCTTCCATCTATAGTTGAGCCGGCGAGAGTTGTCCGATGACAGCGAGAAAGAGAAAGTTGGGAGGGGCGGAAGACCCTGGTTCGCAGCCAATCGTTGTCCCCCAAACGCACCCCACACCCTCGCCTGGTCAAGCCACGTTGTCATATGCATGTGAATCACCAAAACAACCCTTTTCGTTCATTATCTCTTGGAGTTCTCTTGCGCGCGTTCGTTCAGCTGTACTGGTGTTTTGAAACTTTCTGGCGCCTTTTCCTACGTTTTCAGTAAAACTTCTGGACGCTTCCAACGGGAGTATTTTACTGAAGTGCTTATACAAGGATTCCGAGAGTGCTTTGTGCTGTTCTGGTGGTGCTCCTTCTTCGTTTATCGAAGTATTTTTCTCTGTTCGCTTCGTCTGTCAGGATGAGTGGGAAGAAACGTGGTCACGGCGTGACATTGCATTCACAAACTCGTGAATTGATCGTGAGTATCTACGAATACTTCGAGAAGGAAAATCTCCGCGGCAGTCCCCTAATTCCATTGACGAGGGTGGTGGAAAGAACTGCTGAAGCTTGCGGAATCAGCTTTAAATCAGTTGGGAGAATCCTGAAAGAAAAATATGGTGACCACAATGGCGAGAATATACAAGCTGCTGTTTTAAGGACACCCGGTAAGAAAAGGTCCAGGAGAAGTCAGAAAACTGCCATTGACAATTTCGGCGAGGAAGCAATTCGCAGGCATATTCACAGTTATTACGAGAGGAGGGAATATCCAACTGTTGGAAAACTGTTGGTGTCGATGAAAGAGGCAGATCTTTTTGAGGGTGGACGGACAAGCCTTCGAATAGTCTTGAGGAAAATTGGATTTAAATGGAAGAAGTTTTCTGGCAACAGGAAAATTTTAATGGAGAAAGGAGATATTGTGGCTTGGAGGGGGAAGTTCTTGAGAGAGATAAGCAAAGTGGATTTAAACGCCGTAGTTTGGCTGGATGAGACATGGGTAAATGCAGGGCATTCGAAGAGTCTGATTTGGACGGATGAAACCGCGAAAGGCTCGATGCCAGCTCCTGTGGGCAAGGGCTCCAGATTAATACTTCTTCACGCGGGGACATCTGAAGGTTTTGTGCCAAACGCCACACATTTATTTAAGGCAAGTAAAAATTCTGGGGATTACCATAGTGAAATGACAAGTGAGACCTTCAAAAATTGGTTCGTCAACCAACTGTTGCCCAACATTAAACCGCAAAGTTGTATTGTGATGGACAACGACCCTTATTACAGCATAAGGATAAATAAATCTCCCACGTGCAAGTGGCTAAAAAAAGACATAGTAGAGTGGTTACAGAAGCAAAGTGCTACCGAGGTAGTGCAAGGAATTAACAAAATGGAATTATTAAACTTATGTAAGTTTTACCAACCTCGCTTCCCCGTGTATGATATAGACGAGATAGCGAAAGAAAGTGGGCATAAGGTGCTTAGGATCCCCCCATATCATTGCCATTTAAACGCAATTGAACTAATTTGGGCTCAGGTGAAAGGATACGTCGCAGAACAAAATAAAACATTTAAAATTAGTGATGTAATGACATTGACTCAAGAGGCTATTTCTGAGGTGAATGGTTCGAGGTGGAAAAAAGTGGTCCTCAATATTTCGCGGGTGATTGAAGAGGCTATCAATACCGACGGCATTGTGGAAACAAGCGTGGAGGCACTAATCATCAATCTGAATGGTGGCAGTGATAGCAGCTCCGAAAATGAGAACACGGGCGACGATTCCGGCTCGTCAGCGGATTCAGATATAGCTTCGCCAACGAAAAGGTATACATTTTTCTTTATCTAATGCAGTTATTTATTTTTCACCCACATAAACACAAACTGACTGATTTTTCACTTTCCATTCCAGATCAGCGCGAAAATCCACACCAACGGAACTCGACGGCGTATTTCCTTTACTGTGATGTGAATGTTGCTTGCGCCGGAGTAACTGAATCAAGGAGTCAAGGAAAATATCCCACAAGAAAATTTTATGTTGTTTGTGAGTTACCCTTATGTTGTTTTTAAAAAAGAGAAAGAATGGCTAAAAGATAAATTATTTGAAATAATAAATATCTGCTGCACTGTACTGCAGCCCTTCGACGTATCTCGCACAGGTGGCAATAGCAGGGACAGTTGTCCTCAAGTTCTTGCTGACAGGTAGTTTAGGCGAGACATCTTCACATAAATTCAAAGGATTTGACCTTATAACAATGAAAACAATCTCATATTTCCGATGATACCATAATATCAGCCACTTATCGTACTACTTTTCAGCATATTTTCCACAAAGTACAAGCTGTTTTTCATTGAATATGGTACGGCTACGTATTCTAGAGAGACTATTAAAAAATGAGGAAGTTTAAAAGCATAAATTGCGTCAAAACATTGGCAGTACGAGTCGTCGTATGAAGTTTGTATGCACTCCCAACTATCAGTAGACCATCTATCTCGGCTAAACTTTTTTGACAAATATCAATCGGGGTTCCGTAAAAACTATAGCACCCAGTCTGCACTAATTAAAATAACAGACGATATTCGTCGATCAATAGACGAAAGAAAAATCACCATTCTGGTTCAATTTGATCTTAGTAAAGCATTCGATTCTGTAGATCATGATATTCTACTAAGACGCATGTGTCAACTCAAGTTTTCTTCCTCTGTATTGTTTTAGCTTCACTCTTACCTGTCCAATCGATAACAGGCCGTCAAATACGAGGATTGTAAAGAATCAGATTTTCTACCATTTTTCCGGGGAGTTCCACAAGGCTCAATTCTCGGACCCTTATTGTTCACCATATATATCAAAGACCTCACCAGCTCCATAGCTCACTGCAAATACCATTTTTACGCGGATGACTTACAGATTTACCTTGAAAGCTACCCATATGAACTTGACCATACCGTTGAATTGATCAATAAAGACATGTGGGGTGCTGGAGTACTTGTTTCCCTTCCCTTGGGTCCAGTTTTGAATCCCGCTAATAGCGGAGATTCTAATCGCGTTCCCTACTCAGGGGTACTAATGTCGTAAGTACTTCAAGTGTAAAGGCCGTCCATCGGTTGAGAGATTACACTGTGTATCCCTTGGCGTCTTTCGTTGAGATTAGGCCGATGCTAACGCCAGGTTTGTCTCCTTTCTTCCTCAAAATACTTAATAATCCTAACTAATACAAGACCTCGAGATACTTCATTTGCGAGGTTATAGTTCGTGTGGTTGATGAAATACAATCTTCTTATTCCGAAGACCCAGCTTTGGTTTCCGCCAGCGGTGGAGACATATCAGTCGAATCTTATGCCTTAATTGATCCTACTCTTTTTACTTCCTCCGTTTCCGTCTGTCGGATTGGACGTTAAACGACGTCAACGCCGGGTTTCTGTCGACCCTTCTTCCAGACTAATTATAGAGTAAGTTTACCCTACACACCCAGCTATCCTTTTGATGACCCAAGTAACACTTTATCCGTTGCCTCCCTACACAACCAACTATCCCACTCTATCATGCTCTACGTGAGGGCAAATTCCTATGGTACCGTGTGGATACTCGTAGAAAGTTTTGGCACGAACTCGGATAGAGACGTTTTGTTGTTTCGAAAAAGGAACTTTAGTGAAGGTAGTTTGAGCGAGACTTTCTCTAGTAATTGAGGCCATATTCTATTTTTATATTTAAACTAGTAAAGTGTATGATAGTACATTGTAAATCATTATAAAATAAAGCGATAAAGTATTACTGCTCATGGAAAATGATTTTAGTTGGGTACATTGGTGACCTAATAATATAATAATGAGATACAGAATAAACGATAGTTAGGCGATTTTAAATGAATATCACCAAATAATATAACTTAAATATACTAACCATGAATGAATGAGTCCATGATCGATAAAAATTCCTTGTTGTTGCAAATTTGTGTTTAATATATTTATGTTACAATCCATGAGCCTAGGTACTTCCAACGCATGTGCATTGAAAATCATAATTACTAATAAGTAGTTTGGTATTGAATGAATATTAGTCCGGTTAAATTTAATGGATTTTCACATTTCAATGACGTCCGTGGGCTGTTGTTTTCTATCTAATGAGGTGTTAATCAAATTTAAGTTCAAGTCAAATAATGGTCTTTGCTATTCTTTTGCTCGTGGAAAAGAGGCACGAAACGTAATAACCAAGCGTTTAAACTAAAATTGCGAAAGATATGTACCAATAATTTAAAATAGGTGGAAATAAACTTAAACCTTGGTCAAATGGGCATATTGTTCTTCAAGTTTCATGGTTGTATGGGTTTTTTCATGTAAAAATTCGAGAAATAACGTTATCATACATGGAAGCTTATAATTTTACTCTTTTAACAACAAAAAATGAAATCTTTTCTGGTCTGGATCTCGGGTAAATACCCGTGGTTATTTTGTATTAACGCATTGAAAAAAATATAAAAGTGTAATAAATATGCTTACAAAGTCCACGAAAATTCTTAAAGATGCAAGCAATAAGCAATCAAAGATAATTGGCGCAACCTAAGCTTGAATGAGTGGACCCTTGAAGATAAAAATGGAAATGAAAATTGTAAGCGGCTTGCAAGTAAGTTTATCATACGTTTCCCTGTAAAACAATAAATGTGAGAGCAACATGCTTATGGACCTCTTCATACATCTGAAGGTCACGTGCTATATCCAAGCCAATAAAATGATCAAGGGCTTCTTATCTTGAATTACTTGGTCTATAAATTAAAATTATTAGCAGCTGTAAGCTATGTGGGCTGAATAAATATTTTTTCGTTGGCCGCATAAAATATTTCGTGGGTAGCAGGGGTCCTCTATTCTACATTGAATGTTAATGGTTGTGAGCAAAAACTGTATTAATATTTAATAGTTAGACAATTTTAAATGAAGATCAGCAAATAATAATACTCAAGGATTCCAGCAGTGAATCAATGAGTCCATGATCGGTATAAATGCTTTGGTTTTGTAAATTTGTGTTCGATATATTTCGGTTTCAATTCATGTTCCATTTAGCTACTTCTAATGCATGTGCATAGAAAATCATAAAAACCAATAAATAGTTAATTAAAAATAGTCTCCTTTCTATCTATTGAGGTGTTAACCAAATCATAGCCTCCACGTAATATATTTACTATACATCATTGTAATGAGAGTGCTGGTTATTTTTTCGCTGATTTCAATAAAATATCAGATCATGACTACAGTTTCCAGATGTGAGAGTGTAATTACTATGTCGTTCATGTAAAGGGATTTGTTATTGAGGTGTTAACCAAATCATGGCCTCCACAAATATATTTTCTATACATCCTTGTACTGAGAGTGCTGGTTATTTTTTCGCTGATTTGAATATAATATAAGATCATGACTACAGTTTACAGATGCTAGAGTGTAATTACTGTGTCTTTTATGTAAAGGAATTTGGAATTCGATTCCTATCATTCATAGTTTGCATAAATACAGGGTCATAAATGACCATAATTGATATATATATATATATATATATATATATATATATATCATCATAAAACATTGTAAGTCGTGTAGGTCAAAGGCAAAATATCGTTAAAAGCGATTAAAATACGCACCGAGAATGTAAAATTCCCCTTAATCCAGCCTTTATAGCCAGGAAATAAGGTATAGGTGTAGCGAAACTTGATGGCACTCGCTTGCGAAGAACATGAGGCTAAGGAGAGGTAATCATACATGAGATGTGGGATAAAACGACCGAGCCTTTTTCCAGAGGACCCTGTGGGAGTCCTTCGATAATTTTTCCCGGTCATCAACGCTTGGTTTATGGCCAGCGTCCACTAATCCTCCGCTGGTGAATGCCACCAAGTTTCGCTCTACCTATACTGCAAGTCTCGAAAATAATGAGAAAATTGCCTAGCAACGAAAAAGAAAAAAGATCGAAATTTTCATTAATTTTGCGTTTAAACTTGAAATAATTCTGATTTTCGGTCGAAAGAGAAAAATTGGTTGCAAGAATTAAATGTTTCAATCTATTAGCCTCATTTTGGCCGAAGAATAAAACTTTTATCTCAATTATTTCATATTTTAATGCAAAATTACTTAGGCTTTGGAAGGAGAAGGTATTTGCATCCCGGTGTTGGGATCATTCTACTCCTAACGAAGTACACCAAGAGATCCACAATTCAAAATTCCATCCGACGGACTGAGTACATGCACTTGAATTCCTCTCCTCGTTGCACCAAAGCCATCGTAATTGGGTATTTCAAAAGCTGATTGAATTTTTTGTGAGACAGTCCTAACTCTAACTAACTCTAACATTTCTGGGACTTTTTTTTCACTTTTACGGCATGATATTTGCTCACCGTCAGGTCTCTCTTAAATCCTCTGCCTCTTCTTATGTCGTCCAAAATTTCTTTTTTTTTCATTCTAATCTGCCCTTTCCAAGCGTTCTCTCCTCCATTACCCGGTTCAGCCCTCCATTTTTCCCCAAACCCATTTCTCAAACGCCTCCAGTCTACGTACATCCTGTCCAAGTTTCCCAATCAATCACGTTTCCGACTAATAGGTACAGCACCATACTCCGTACTCAAGAGTTTTCTCCAATCTTTTCAGAATGCCTCTACACTGAGCGTCTCTAATAGTTTCCGTCTCTTTGAAAATGCTTCCTTGGCTAGAGCTCTCTTGCAGTTTTCAATCCTCTGATTGGTTTGAGTATAGACTTCCATTTATCTCTTTTCTGAGCTTTCCTTTTCATTTATTCATAGGATATTGCCCCAGCATCCTTCCTCACTTGCGCCAGATATTGTTCCCTTGGCCTCCCATGTATCGTACCCCCTCCACCATTCCCTCTAACGCACTCTTCACTAGACTCTCGTGTCTCAATATACACCAATTCTGATCTCCTTTTCACAATACTCTTCCTAGTTCATTCCCCTTCTCTCTCACTCTCTTTAACACGTCTTCATTTTTAACTCAGTCCATCCAACTGATTCCCAGCATTCGTCGGTAACACCACACTTCTTAAGCATCCAGTCTTCTTCTTTCTTCCTTTGCAATGGTCCAGATTTCACATCCGTATAGAGCAATGCTCCACACGAAAACCTTTATCAATTTGTTCCTTATGTCTATGCTGATGTTTCTTGCAGTAAAACGTTTTTTCTCCTTGTTGAAAGCTCTGTTAGCCACGGATATTCTATTTCTAATTTCTCCTTTGCTTTTTGCATCTCTTATTATTATTGCCCCCAGGTATTTGAATTACTTGACCATTTGTATGCTTTTGCCTTGTATACTTAATTTATAATTAACATATCCCTCTTTGCTGCAAACCATTCCCTTTGTTTTTTATTGTCAATTCTCATATTGTATTCCCTTCCCAATGAATCTTCCATATTTTCACTATACTCTGTAGTTCTTCTTCACTTTCTGCTAAGATCACCATGTCGTCCGCAAATCTTAACACATCCACTTTAATCCCTTAATTATATGTCTAGTTAAGCCCTAGAGTAAATTACAATTGTATTTACGTTAAATTTGCTTCTGTGAATACTTAATTCATATCCTTAAGTTATGTGTATGCTCAGTTTATATTATTTTTTCATTAACTGTGACAGTAAAACTATAATATGTACGCCACTTCGTATTTTTTTTATTGAATTAAGTGGTGAGTACAGTTATCATTTATTATGTACATTTTGTAATATCCGTCTCCGCGTCTCCGGAAAGCATTGGGTCTCATTGCCGTCATAATGGTCAAGGCCTCGACAGGGGTTTTGCTGTTTGGTTACCACGTTCGGCACCGCCGGATACGTGTTTGCCCAGCCGTCTGGTCATGCGGACGAATTAGGTGGAGCAACCCCGTGGAGTACCACCTTCTGCAAGACCAATGCTAGTGCATCCGCTCGTCGTCTGCACGGGGATGCACTTAAAGCTGGTATCTAGTGAGCCCACCACTCCAGCAGGCACTCGTACAACGATGACGATGATTATTATTATCATTAATTTCTTTTCCCTCCCATCCTAAGATGCGTTTTAACCTTCACCAAGCGTAGCCAAACTATGGGTTCTTTTTCCAAAAAAATCTAATAACACTTCTCGTGTTTAGAATGGTAGCTTTTTTCATTTTTAAAATTATGTATTGAAGTATTTCGATCTCAAATATAGTTTTTTTACGAGGCATTAGAAATAATTAACTTGATTGTAATTATTAGACGTTATTCTGTAACTTATTTTTGTTTTCATAAGCGTTTTATTTCCACGGCTAGATGTTATATTTCAATTTCGTCGGTATATTTCTTGTAAAGATTGTTGTCGCTTGGAATCGAAACGTCTATGAGGTACATTTAAGAGTATTGTTTACCAAATATTTTTATGTCAATCCTGTTTGCTACTATGAGTTGCATACATACATACCCATCACGCCATTCCATTTCGAGGTAGGCTAAGTCAACGAATTTAGTTATTGCCTTTAGCCAGAGAAAGCTCGCTCAGATAATCTCCTTATATTGCCGTATCCTTGGAAACTACTTTCACTTCCCTTACACTTGTGCATTGCTTCATACACGTTCTCCTATTCTTAATACTCCTAGCATTCCTCCTATTTAGTCTCTTCTAACACATTTATCCATGACTTTAGTAGTATACCCCCTCTTCTCACACCATTCACTCTACTATCATGTATCTGTTACGTTATTTGACTCTCTCCCATTCTCTCGTCATGACCAAACCTATGAAGCACACTCCTTACATAACCCACTCATTCCTAACCCCATCCCAAATTAATCCTATCTAAAATCTATCCACTATAGAAAAGGCTACGCGTACGTATGCATGATTCAGTTGCTAGGCGTAGTGATTAAGATGTGCGCCAATTGATTACAATCGAACTTACACATACGTTCTCCACTAACTGACACATGGCACGGGCGTATGAATTTTTCAAAATACACACGAGGGGAACTGCTAAGTAACAGCTCCACCTGCTTCACCAAAAATGTTGTGGGTATACAAAGAAATCTCTGGCATTTAAATATTATATATTGTTTACCATAATTGCCATAGTCTACCATACCGTATTTTATTCATTACTTTTTGGCTATTGCGCCAATATTTTAGCCTATTTCTGCAGGCTTTTCAACTAGTCTGTAATAATGGGTTTGTCCCAATACACTATTATGTATTATTAAATATGACCTATATCAAGACTAGAGAAAAATCTTACTCGCACAACCTCAAGGGGAAAGGCGGTAGAAGGAAGTGGGGTTGAGGGGGAAGATGAGGGAATCGGAAGAGAAGGAATTGAAAGGAGAAGGAAGGGAGGGAATGATTCTGGAGAGGAGGGGAGGCTTGGATGAAAATTGAATGAAGTGCGAGGCGAAGGGGATTCCGAGAAGGCGTAAAGGGAATTATGGAAGCCTCACCCTCCCCGCCACTCCTCCACTGATGAATTAGCGAAGCCTCCTCCTCCTTTCTAGCCTTTTCATGATGGATCCGAGGGTTCCTTCAATCCTTCGAATCCCAAGGAGCTTTTTGGAGGGGGGGAACGGGGGGGGATTAAGGGAAGGGCAGAAGGAGAGAAGAGAGGAAGAAATGATGGACAAAGGGGTGATGAAGGTCTGAAATCGCGAGGGATTGGGTATAAGTGTGAGAGGGGGAAGACTTAAAACGCGAGATCCAGTGAGGAGGAGGTTGATTGCGCGCCATTGGGCAGTGAGAGAGAATGGAGGTGGATTAAATGAGCAAGTGAATCGGGTTGGTCTGATAGCTGGATCACTGTCTTCCCATCCCGAGACTATGATTCGATTCTCGGAAATGGCAGACATTCTTCGGTGGAATCTAGAGCCCTGCGAGGTTGACGCGTGGTAGTCCAGTGTACCATCCGACGGACAGGACGCAACACTGTGAAGCCTTAGAGGGAAATCTTTTTGGATCAGTCTAATGCCGAAGTTGGATTTCTCTCCATCCTTCCTCAATTTACTAAATAATTCTTTTATTTAACAACATGCTCACTTATCTTTGATGGAGAAAATTGCGTCAGTTGTCGGCAAGCCCCAAAATTAGGTAGGTACCAACTAACCGGTGATATGTGAATACCATGGAAAATAAAGTGCAAATAAATTGGGTTAAGCGAATGTGTCTTGTAGTTTTGGGTTGAATGAATGCGTCCTATTGGTTTGGTCACCAACGAGGAATTATGTTTCCCGTTAACCACCACAGTTGGATCGGGAACAATTTTAGTTCCCGGTTTGCGCCTGTTTTGCTTATCGGGCGATCTCTGGCGTGAGGTGTTCCAAATTTGATACGGTAATTTGAGTACTACATATTCCGTATTGTTACTTTGAGGTCATAGAGCTAGTTCAACCTCATAATAGCGATTTCTGACGCAAAACCTTTTGAGTAGGTTGACCACGCTCCTCGAGATGAAGAAAACAAAAATGAAGCAAGAGAGGGGATCGGGTTGCTTGTGGATCGAGTGCCGGTATCTCAGACCGAGGCTTCGGGTTCAAATCCTGGCACTGAAAGAGATTTATCGGCTCGATTCTGATCTCTGCATGTGTGATTTTTTGTGTGTAGTCCTCCACTGGGCTTACCGACAGACACTTTTATTTCAGGTCCTCTATCTGTTTATGCTATGTCACAGTGTCTAACCTGAAACATTAATGCTGAAATGAGCACAGCACCCATACCAGAGGATTAAACTTGGAAGGAGGGTTTAGTGCAGCTTGTAGGGGGTGCGGTAGGTAGGTCACTGTCTTCCTGAGGATCCGGGTTCTAATCCCGGTGAAGACGGATTTTTCAGTAAAATTCCGATCACAATTTAGCATTAAATGCTCTAGGTTTCTATATATCAGCTTCCTCAGGTCGTCTTTAAGCACTCAATATGCCAGTAAATATACCTATTTCCGCGTCTACACTGACCACTTAAGTATGCACTTAAGTGTATTTTTCTCTTAAGTACACCGTGAAGACGCCCTGTCACCACATAAGTAACAGGTCCAATTAAGTGGACCCGGGGACCCCCTTTTAAGTGGACTTGGATGATATCGATAGTGTACCGTCGAGGTGGTCGAAGTCTCGTCATCGATAGGTCGAGGAGTTTCGATAACCATACCACATCCTGCATGTGTTTATATCATTTATATGATGAGATGAGTTATTGTCAATGTGTTATCCTTCTTTTACATTTGTGTATAGGGTTATACGAGTCTAGAAAATATCTTATGTTACTTCTCCGGCACATCATTTTTGCGTGATACAAATTTCTTTCCATCATCACTAGGTAGCGCAGAGGTAGATTAAATATCTGTGTGTAGACGCTCCCCTGCATTTAAATGCTGCACTTAATTACACTCAACGTAAGTACACTTGTAGTGTAGACGAGGCATATCGGTTAAAAATAAATTATTTTCTAATAAAACTTCGTTTTATAAAAAAATAAATATACTGCTTTATCTCGTGTTAATATATTTTATTTAAATAACATTTGATTACAAGCTGCTGCTCTGATATATTCTGTGAAGTGGTAATAGTATAATTATGTTATTTTTTTTAAATATTTATGAAATACAGTCCTATCTAATATGAAAAACTTTGCTAACTTGAAAACAATATGTAAACATGTAAGTACACAGGGTGTTATCAATGTGTGTGAGTTGTAAGTGTATTTGAAGCTGAATTTAAGCGAGTTCGCACCATGGGATGTAAATGTGTATTTTTTGTATTTTTTTATTTTTGTTTGTTTCATACTTTTATAAAATACCTACTGGTTTCTTTTTTGCAATATATACCCATACAATTTTGATGTAAAAATATGCCATAGGCCAGGAAGGCCTACGATAATAAATGAATTGAATCGAGTGTAACGAAAATAGAGCATGGCACTAAAACCTGAATCACACGGTCATTTAATACGTAGAAGACTAGAAGGCCAGGGATCATTTGAGCTATAGCTATTCAATGATAGGGAAAGTAATAGCTTAAACCGTAATTTTTCCTGTCACAAGGTCATTTTTTACTGTAACTGAAAGCATTAATTCCGTAATGTTTACAATCCTTGTTTGATTAAAACTCACTCGTGCCATCACTTTCCCTATTTGCTGTTATGTGGTATGATTGACTGTAGTTCATTTCACGTATACCCAGGGACGAAAACCGAATGATCACAAATGATGGGAAAAGGATTGGGGATTCCCATCATTGCCACTATCCGCAAAAATGATGGCTTCACAAAGCCATCATTTGAGCTGTCATTACCATGCTCTCAATAATTGTGCGTGAAAAATTACCGTGTGATTTAGGATTAAGACATTCCGTAAGACACATACAGTACACTTTAGTCCTCTTCCCCTTCCTTTTCCTTCCCCATTACATGGCTGGTGTCCTAACACCCCCTGCTACACGTCCCTGCAGCGTCTCGCAGAGTAGTATTTATATGTAGATGTTTTCGGTCACCTCCCCATATATCCAACCAACTACGGATGCACGCTAAAGCTACGTTTTCATGTAGCCGTTTTTGCGTTTTCACACAATGCGTAGCCAATAAAAAGCAAGATCTTCAACGCAGGTTGCGTTGCCGTTGGAGTTGCCCATCTTTCACCTTTTGACACAGCCTGCGTCGCCTGAGCTGCAGTGAAGACCGACGCTTTCTGCCCGTCACATGTTGGTCAAGTGATTTTTTTCCCATTGAATTTTGGGTCATCTTCTGATTGTTGACAAGAGTTGAACTTAGGCAGTGCAGCCCACCACCAATACTCCTCGTGAACATCCATTTTTCTTCAAATACCTCCTCCTTAACGAAGATTATATCTCCTCAACGAACAGGAGTAATTAGGAAGACTGAACGCATCACGGTTATCCACCGTCCTCTGTTTCAATCCGATACCTTAGATGAAAACGGGGTATTACTACTCTGTGGTATTGCTGTGTCTACATTACAAATTTATTTAAATCCCACCTTTAGTTAAATATACATTTGAGTAAACATGGTGTCTACATCTTTACTCTAAAGTGATGGCAGCACCACGGAAGGAAAATATATAAAAATTATAGTCGCCACGTGCGTGACCAGCTGGATTTAGTAGGAAAGGAATAAAGAAACTTTTGAATGAATGAAACAGCTTTTTGACACGAATTCATTCATTTAGCAATAGTTAGTTCACATACCTTGCGATTGGTGATTTACCATAATCAATTTCCCCTAAAATTCTCATCTAAAACTCATATTTACATTCAATATTCTTTCTTTTACTAACTCAAAATATTTACTCAAAAATTAATTGTATGAATGCATCAAAACAGGAATGCATACCTACTGATGGGCCTGCGTTTCAACTCTAACGACACCAAAAAGGGAGGAATCAGGCGTGATGTTGTGGAATATGAACATAATAAGAACTAAGATATTACAGTACCTGATAATTATGCAGTGCATCGAAACCCGGGTCGATTAAAACTTTATCTGTGGAAAATTGTAATATCTTAGTTCTTATTATCTAACGACACCATTGTTAGAGGAAAGGAAACGAGCTCAGATGCTTTCGTGACATACTAAGAGGCAAGCGATGAATGATAAACAGGCTGCTGTTGAGATCGCTGGATACAGGAATGAGGTGGATTCACATCATTTATGGATTCAGCTTCTATTTCTGGTCAATACCATTAAAATAAAACCTTATATATATATATATATATATATATATATATATCGAACTACGTCTGACGTATATGTTCTTGCAATATAAACAAAAAAACGCACGACAGCCATGTTGTGGGAAAACAATGACAGCGCTCACTTTAGCTAGGTGTGCGACCTCAATTTTAATACACTCTCACATTAACTACCTCGACATCTTCTCACTCAGTGATTCAACGCGAAATTTGATTGGGATAGTTGAGGGTAGAGCTCACCCCGGACTAAGCCACAGGCGTCATTATATCACACATTTAGGGTAGGGGGGCCAGTTCCTTTCCCTGGGCCACCTCGCACTCCGAGGATTTTATTATAAGCGTTAGCATCCAAAGGCTTCACCCGGATTTGAACCCGGGACCCTTCAAGACTCTTCGGGATCAGTAGCCAAGCGCTCTACCCACTAGGTCACCATGCTCCCCGAGATCTTCTATACCAGAAATGTAACTTGGGAAGTCATTATAATGCTCAATTTAAGTGACTGATGACGAGGCATACCCATGTGTTTGACGCACGGCGCAGCGGGAAAACGACGCAAAAACGGTTGCATAAAAATGCAGGAGGTTCCACCACGACTATTTGAGTAATAACAAATACTAAATTCCTGTTTTTTTTGTTAGTTTTGTTTAAAAATTTGTTTACGCTGAGAACATGCGTTACCTGTAGAAAATGAAAACTAAGGAAAAAACGCAAATTATTCCACGAATATATTTTTACTGAACACTTTTTTCCAGCCATAGGATCCAACTGCAGCGCCATTTTTATGAAATTAACACATTTTGACTTCAATATGATTGCAGAAATAAGCCGTACACTGAAAAAATGTTGTAAGATGCCTATATTTTATTTTTTGTTTTTTTTTTCCTTTCTAGCTAACAGTTTTCCGCGAAAATGGCAGTGATATAATATGGAAAAGTTGTGTTTGCCCTGTATTTCTCCAATAATCTCATTTAACACCTTGTAATTTCAAGTTGAATTTGCAATCAAAATAGCGTAGAAAGGTAGAATGTTGTTGTTCACATCAGATAGAGAAATTATTTACCTACAAGCAGCCAGAATGTGAATGACATGGCATTTAAGTCGTTTCACGGTGGAACCACCAGAAGGAAGGAAGAGAAGGAAAGGATGGCGGAGGAGATGGGGAGGAAATGCAGAGCGGAGCATTCGAGGCAAAAAGGGGCGAGTGTCGGCCAAGTCCGGCAAAAGTTGAATCGGACGGGATGACCGTGCGCGTAAATAGTTGGTACATATTTTGATGCGGGAGCGAAAAGATGTTCCCAGTGCCGGGAGGATGACCCAGATTCACTAAAAGCAGTGCGACGACGGAATTGAACTACATCGGCGAAAATTAGATACACCCTTCAACGCAGACGTTCATGCTCCTCGAATTTCGTCCGAGCACGAACCGACGCCTTAAAGTAGAGTGGGCGGATGCGTGTGTGTTCTGTGTATTTCCACTGAATCTTATTCATTTATTATTCTATTGAATCTTATCCATTCAGCTAAATATCATTGTTAAACATAATGAATTCACAAGTCTATTTCCACACTGTTTAATCTACCGACCATGGTTTCGGCACGTAGTGCCATTTTCAAGGAGTACCAATTTTCAAGGCACCTTGAAAATGGCACTACGTGCCGAAACCATGGTCGGTAGATTAAACAGTGTGGAAATAGACTTGTGAATTCATTATGTTTAACATAAAAGATTTCCACCGAATTACGCCGGAAACTGTATTTTTTATTTTTTTAAAACATTGTCTTATTTTTTTCTGCGACCTCGTAAAATGCATTCACGTCAGGTCTCTTAAGGCAGTTTGAGAGAGATTTTTCCCCATGGATAATAAAGACCGTATTCGAATTTCATCTTTAAATTTAAACAGCTGTAAGAATTATAAAGATTATATTGTAATATTAATGGTGAAAAATATTGTTATATATCTCTATAATAACTCTCATTTATTAACTAAATATACATAAATATTTCGTAACCTTACGGGCGCCACACCCTCCAGTTGCTTTTCTCTGCCAGGCTAGGCCAGACGGAAGCGAGCCGTGAAATACGTTCTTCTTTTAAGTCCGCGGACAAAGCAATGAGGACGAGAAACTCAAAGAAATAATTCGATTGAATAACTACGACTCTTTTATTTTTATTAATCCAAAGTTTATCCAACTTGAAACTTGTAGAAAATAATCTCCGCTCATCCCAGAACCATCAAACAGACACTACACAACAGTATGACTTAATTCGGAAGAAAGTAAATGAACCGTAATGAAATGCTTAGACCAAATGGCGTCCGCCAATACCCACAAAAAAAGAATGTTCCAAAATCCACTTGTACCGTACCCCCCCCCCCATTAGTGGCATTCGTTTATTTCTTCGTGCCGTGGGACATCTGATGACCACTCAAGTGGTATAATTTGAGGGAAGAGGACATGAAAAGGGGTTATTTTCAGCCTCATGGTACTCTGAACGAGACTTTGGATTCTGGCTGGAGTGGGTTTCAGTTTCGGGACGTGAATGCTGACCAAATCTGAGGGAAAAGGGCGAGGTACTTTCCGGGCGTCAGGAATTTGGGCAGGTCACGTCATCTGCTGAGACTCGCGTTGTTGAAGTCTCTTCCTCTGTATAGCTGAAGACTCCTCGCTATCACCCGGTCCTCTGCTTATTTCACTTGAGACAGCCCCACGGTTTTTATAAGACTATTTCCCCACAGTGACTTCCACGAGACCATTACCCATAACACGGTGGAGTTACGGGACACTTAACGAAACTAACTTTTTTCACCACGCAAACTGAACTCCTTCACAACCGAAGGTTTTCTTTTACAACTTTGTTAAAACTACTTCGGTGTATCGTAAATTTATGTTGGAAAATAGTTGATAAAAGATAAAAACTACACACCATTTCATTTTTGACGCGATCTATGCCTCCAAAATGCCTCATGTTTTTAATAAATTGCCTCAGGAGCCGTACCGCAGTCTAAAGATACAGTCATCCTGGCTATCCAAAAAATGTAAATCAGTCCTCTGACACAGAGCTAGTCAAAATAAATATCATACTTGAAAATAAACGACTGAACATTGATATGCTTAGGTTTTCAGCATTGCTCTTAAATTTTATCGGGGACGATTTTTTTTATGTTGAAGACGCTATGGATGAATGAATAAACATATAGGCTTGCGTTTGACTGACATAATGGCCAGTTTGAAATTCTAGGCAGGAGACACGGAGACACCGGGAGAAAACAGGTCATAAACCTTGCTTCTACCCTTGCAACCCGTTCAACTCGTCCCTGGCTGGGGGTTTCCACGAATTTTCGCATTCTCACTTCTCCTTCGGCGTTCAACGCTCCGTGTTCTGTCTTAGAATGTTGGTGTGTTGTGTGCCTCTCTGCGTTCTGTGATTTATAGCTTTTGAACTTCGATTTGCATGTTCAAAAGCAAAGTGTTTTGCGTAAAGGACGGTGCTGGAATTGGGCAGCTTGCTTGTACCACATCCTCGCAAAATGTCAAAAAAGATCGTCTAACTAACTACCCAGTCAACACATATGAGTCCTGTGTGAAGTCTAAAAGAGTTCATCCAAAGTTGTAAGAGTTTTAAAAGATGTTCATACAGACCTCATGATGAGGTCTTGATGATGCAATCATACAAGAGTCATAAAAGAAGTCAAGCAAGACTGAGCTCCTGCAAGAGATCCTGTATGACTCCCATAAGAGAACCCTTGTGCATTCTAGCCCGAATGCAGTCCCACCATGTGATTGATACGAGTAATATTGAACAACATTTTTCCTTAATTTTACCCATTTTACCGGAAGAGGCCCAATTCATTTAATTTTACATGAAGTGATATCTCGCTCAAACTACCTTAAGCGACTGTACCTTAAACGTTTGGTTCTTGAGATGTCCATGATACTTTTTGTGACTCGAGTTTTTTTATTATGAATTCTTTTGATTTATATGTTATGTCAGACAGTGAAAAGGCCTTTCGTGCTGTTTATGTTAGTAAGCAAATAAATCCCGGTCAAGGAGAATGATTTTTCTCCTGTGGAATATCCCACTTGTGTGCACTTGCGGGTAACTCCGTAAAGGTTATTACCGTGGCTAGTCCAGGTTTCCTCAAAATTAGCAAATAAATATGTAAAAGGACATTAAAACCTAGGGTACTATAAATACGGTGAAAACTTTTTATGCAAAAATAGTAAACATAGTTACTAAATATAGCATTATTTCCAAAAATTTGACTTCTAGTCATGAGGCATGTTCTTGAAATTCCTTGACCGGCAAATAACAGCGACCACATAGGCAGGCACTTGGCGTACAGTATTTAGCACTAACCTCTTCACGCATAATTTTCCTCACATTGTTGTCCTTGAGGCTCTGTGCAATTAAAAACGAGATGTAAAAACATTTTGGGACATATTCTGTTGGAACTTTAGGATTTCAACCAGTTACTGAATCGTAAGCGAAGCGTAATTTAGTTAAAACAAATATTGTTAGTTATATTGCTTTCATTGGTAGAAGTCTTCACGGGTTTTTCACTGGCTGAGTGCTTGAGTTGCAGACGTTTTGAAGGCTGACTTCACATTCATCTCCTGGTAGTCGGCAACTAGCGAACTCACCCGGTGGGGAGCTAGTGAAGATTTTATCTGAATCATTCTCCGCAAAACACCAAACCCTACATTCCTTTAATAGGTTTGTCTGTACGCAGTCGTAGGAGCATTAGCCCTGAGATATAGCGTCCTTCTACTGACTAGATGACCTCGTATTCAAATTTAGATAGATGCCTTTGGGACATACTGAGCTGAAACCAAGCCATGCGTGTCATTCTATCTGCCATGTCTTCATGGAAATCCGCCGGCGACTTTGGGGTGGGCGATGGTCCTCCCACTCAGACGCGTGGATTACACTTGTTGGACTTACCCATCAACAAGACCTTCTGATTGGAGAGAGTGAATTGCAGCGAGGGGATTCATATGCAAGCCGACAGAATGTAGGAAGTACACAGTTCAAAGACGGGACTATAGAGTGGAAATAGCTAGGGAACATGATACTTGCGTAAGTCGAAATCATGACTCATTCAAGATGCGAAAAAATAGAAATTTCAGCCAAACACAATTTAATTATTTTCCGTTGGGTTTCCTTTTAGGTAAAAAAAACGTAGGGAAGCTTCACCGTCACCTCTATTCAGTGTTCAGCCTTTTGAAATGCTTAATGCTAAACTTATAAAAAGTATAATTGATAATAAAATAATGAAATAAAAATAATCAGGTTTGAGTTTTTCTCTTTATTTGAATGAAGCTGCGTCTCTAAATATGCTTTAGACTTTGATCTCGTTTGGTTCATGGCGAACATGGAGAATATTTATTCAAGTAAATTTACGATAATTAAACAAAGTTACCATTTCTGTTAGCGCGGATGAGCCAGGAAAGGAGTAGAAATTATAGGCACCCTTAATGAAGGGAAAATATGAAGATCTCAAAAGGGATAAAACATAGTAGAACTAAATAAATTTCTTAAAAAAGCCTTAAGAATATTCCCGCGATGGGGATTTATAGTCTGCACGGTTTAAACACATCCCATTCAATTGGTAAGAAAAGCTAAGGTACGGTACATGGCATTAAATTACAGGAGAGGATATGTTCCCTACCAGTACGGAGAAGCTAAGATATTTTTTAACGACGCGCCACATAAAAAAGCGGAAATATACTACTTTGCCGTAGTAACACGGTAACACCCTTTCTGAGAGAGGAGGATAACGAAAGAGAAAAATATACAACGGAGGTTGTATCTCACAAAGTGTTAATTCGTAAGAAAGATGCATTATGAAGAGGCAAAGGAAAAGGCAGTTGCTTTGTTCTTTGACGGGGAAATAAGCTGGGGCGGGAGATTGAAGTACATTTATCCGTATTTGCAAATATTCGAACATTCAATAATACCATCGGATAAAATATCACCATTGAAGTATCTTTCACTCTGCACAAGTTGTACGGCTTTCAATGCTAAAAAAAGCCACATATATGTTATAATTATTTTTAGTAACCGTAAATATCAACCCATTCCAAAGAAACTAATTTCAGATTACGCATAATACCTACTTGATTTTACCTCTTGACAAATTAAAATGACTTAAATCAAGAGTATTGATGACTCTGACGGATTAATGTATAATATAAAGGCACATTCAGCTTGAATAATAAAAATAGATTAGTATTTAAAAGAGTAATTGCTTGTTTTTGCTTCTCTATTGATTTTATTGTCTGCTGACTGATTACAGTGTAAGCCAGTGGAAATCATTCTTTGTTTTCGCCTTCTCGACCACTCGTCTCAGATCAACAGAAGGACAGAGCAGTTGTTCTTCTCCTCTCCAAAGTTCTATCCCGCTTGATTGTTCTCGCTTACCACAGTGCTGTATGCTTCTCAACTACTTTTAGTTCAATTGATACAGTGGACTTAAACTCATTTATTCCACAAATAACTTTATAAGCGTACTTATTTTATCGGTATCCAAATGGCTCTGATAACCACAAAACTTGGCTATTCGAATACCTAGTCCCGTCGGATACTTCTTATATTGGAATAAGTCCAATATTTCTCCATTTCCCCAGTAAACTATTCCATATCAAATTTCGTTTGTGGTATAGCATACCCACAACACCTCTCTCTAACGAGTTAGGTAAAGGCAAAGAATTTATTTATTGCTGTTAAGCCTAGAAAACTGGCTCTCTTTTAATAATTATATCCATAATGCCCTATCCTTGCATACCTCTTTCGCTTCTCTTACACTCATGCTTTGCTTCATACGCGTCCTCCTTTTCTTAGTACTCCTAATATTCCTTCTCTTTACAGTCTCTTCCACCACATTCGCCCGCGACTTTCGCGGTCTACCCTATCCCCTTGCGCCATTCACTCTACTATCACAAATCCGTTTCATTGTCCGACTCTAATTCATTATCTCGATATGCCCAAACCAACGAAGCACACTCCTTTTATACATGTCAATTGCTGGAGTATTAATTAAACCCACATTCTATCATGACCCGTTCATTTGTGGTTTTCAAGTATTAAAACTGTATCCGACTAGTCCTACGCATAAAGCGAATGATACGGCCAGGATGGAGGGATTGCTGGGGGCAGTCAGTGCAGGTGATGATACGGACATCTGGGGCTAACGACTTGGAGGAAAGAGGAGGTTGACTTGTCTTTACCGGGGTGACTTCTGGACGCGGTCTATCGTGAGATCGGGAGGCGCATTCGCTCACCGGATGATCACCACTCTGGCGTGCGGTTCCCTTTAAAAAATGCGATCGACGCCCGAACCGCTGATCCGGAAAACTAAAGTTTTTATTGGCAATTGCGGAAAGGGACGATCTATGGAGAGGGAGTTTAGTCGGGGCAAAGGGCGGAATAGGAAGTTATCGGGAGCGAGCACTTTGGGTAATCAAAGGAGAATACTGCGAGACAATTCTAATCTCCATTAATCCCTCGGCCACAGCGATCCGAGTCCCAGAAGGAAAGTCGAGATTGTGATCGAGGGAAAGCCTTGGAGCAGATGTATCTCGAGTACGTGCCCTTCTAATCTAATGGTAATTAGCAAGTAATCAAAGAGCAACTTCCCGAAAGGACAACTTCTCCCTCCTCTCAAAATACCTGATTCATTGATGATCTCATGCCTTTAAGGAAGATTGGAAGAATATTCGTTTGCTATGTACGTCTTCCCTACCTATGCCGATTGGTGAATGCAAAAAGCCTAGAGTCAAAAATATTATAGCTAACGTCTGAGCATTAGGGGCTCAGTCAGTGAATTTTGTGAACAATTTGGGGATCTTATGAGCTTTAATCCCTTCCTACGGACTATACAACTTTGACGCGGTAGAAGGTCTTGTGCCTTCCAATCACCCTTCCAATACCCCTATAAAATTAGTTGAGCTGGAGTAGTAGGTGAAGTTATACCAGCTCATGGTAAGGCCACCCATGCCAATAGGTCGAGGGGTAGGGATCAGGTGAAGTAAAATCACTCATGGATTCACGTTAACAATACTGCTGTGAAAGGCAATACGAAGCCCACGCAACTGTATCGAGCCCGAGGTACGATGGGAATTAATTGAAGAAAAATGGTCATCAAGATCGCGAAGTATTTAAAACTATGTTCAAGTACAGCACCGATGAAAGTGAATAACTATGATTTTCATCAAATATTTTTTCAAGAAGGCAGTCCTGAAATAATTAAAATACAAAAAATAAACGGTCAAATGTCATTCAGTTTCATTTAAGAATTTTTTCCTATGGCCCCATGGCCTCTCAATTGATTCCAGTGTACTTTACCTCTAGCACGACTTTTACTTTTCCCAATACTCTATCAAAAAGTTGAACATGCATAAATATTTTAAAACCCCGATAGGGACAATCTTGTTTTAGAACTTAACTTCAGTTTGGACTTCAAAAATAGAAAGGTACTTCTATCAATTTATTAATCTAGTTTATCAAAACTTTTTTCATCAAATTGGAGTTACATGTCTAGTGGATGGTTTCAATCCAAGCTTTATTATGCATGCGAAGCAAGGAAATGATATCCTGTATGAATCAAAATTCTAATTTCCAAAATATAACCCGCGGAAACAAAAATGAAGGTGAAACTTCAGGAAAGAAATATCAGTTTCATAAATTATCATCACCTACTGCTGTTGCCGGAAGCGTAAGATGATATTAATTTCTAAATTTAAAGTTTTTGATTTAAAAACTTAACGAAATTGTTTCAACTCTATCCACTGACACCTGCAAAGCAATGGACATTGCAACAATGGAAAAGGTATCGTCCAAACAGGAAACATTTTATGAGAGAACCGGAGAGATATTCGAGGTTTAATGGCAAGTATTTGACCTTAAGTATACTCTGCTCCTCGTACATTAAAAGCTATTATTATTATTAATATTACTTGGTGCACGTGCCGTCAATAAATACGGAAAAACTTTCTGAGGAAATTTATGCTTTTTTTGTAACTTCGTAATAAGATTATTAATTTGTTAGCATTTTAAACTTTCGTAGAAATTTCAAGATATCACGAGATAAATGTTCATTAGAAATATGTCTACTTTCAATAATGCAACCTTTGACCTTGGATATTTTCATTTAGATTGAGCGCGAAAATTTATTTATTCCTGGTTTAATCCAAAGGCTCATTGAATAAATGTAAATGAACGAAATCACGATTACAAAAATCAGCATTTGTAATTATGGGAACGATTCATAAAAAACGATTATTTTCACGAAAAATCGATATATCTATGCTAAAATATCAATATCAAATGTTATATCGATTACGGATATTATAAGAGATTGTCCAATTTCGTCTTGACAAACAACATTCGATGATAAAATATAAGAATCTCTGCTAAAGTTTCTCCCTTATGATACCTCTCTCGATTTCTCACGACTATTATTACTGTAATTCAATTTGACAAAATAAAAAGGTCTGCCACGAAACGATAAATGAACTTAACATGTATTTCTTACAGAAGTCCTCACATTGGATGAATAAATATATAAATACTACGCGACGGTGGTGGTTGTTTCATAAATGAGTTTTAACAAATTTGCTATAAGAACATGACATGTCAACATCGGAGTCGTCAGGCGGTGGCACTGACTTTATTTCTACGAAAGAACAAAGCCCTCGACTGTTCCACCTACATCCGAGCAAAGGAGTTACGGGGTCATATTATTCCCTCTTCACGCCTCTGGCGAAATAATGGGATTTCATCATTTATTCAAAACCCGAATTCTATGGAAAATACTGGATGAGGAGATGCGAGGATTCTCCTGCGAAGGGAGGCGAGAGATAATTATTAGGTCGCCCGAATAATTTACTCATATTTTCATGTGGAGACGCGAGCCCTTGAAAGAGGCCGAGTTAATCCCCAGGGGCGACTGCATAGGGAGCGACCGGCAAGGTCAAGAGGGCCGGAGCATTTCTCAGAGGGAAACTGAAGGGAATATCAGAGAGAAAAATGCATCGACTGTATTCATGAAGTTGTTATACCAGGTAAGAATGTTCGGCCGGTACTTCCATTAGACCCGTATTTATATCGCAGTTTTATAAACGAATTTCCTACATTATTCTCGGTAGAATTGGTTCGGAGAATGTTCAACTTATAGCACGTTGGGTGATCTTTAAAGGTTCAAACTTACTGCGATGCGTAAAATAACTTTTATTCTCATTGAAATCCTCACTAAGACCACGAGTAAGTACAATTTTTTTATCCTGGATTTACTTTGAAATCTATTAATGGGGCCGCGTAGGTCCACGCTAAGGTGCGAACGACAAGATACCATAGAAGCTGCCACTGAGACTTAATTATTAGGTTTGTCGATAGGTTCTGCAGGTAATTAATTGATTTTCTCCCGAATACATGCTTCATAATCTTGTATGTAGTTCTACTGCATACCTTCTGTGTAACTCTTGTATCTCTGTGCACTTAGGTAGATGCCCAAAGCTCTAATATGTTTACAGTTTCTAAAACACTGGTGGCATACCTACAGTGTAGTGGGTCATTCCATGCCAAAGAACCAACAAAAATGCAAAAATTGCCCTTACTATCTCAGATTTGCAACAATTGTCAAAATTGCATATGTTCTTGTACTGTTCTGCAGCTACAATTGAGAAGTAAATTATTTTCTTTAAATCCTTTACATGTGCTTTCAGGAATTTAACTAGCTTCCTTTGGAAACAAAAGACGGCACCCGTATTGTGGGTCATGTACTCTGACATTAGTACAAAATGTATTGTTTTCAACTCATTTTCTTCTCGCACATACCCATAAAAATAGGGGAATTGTAGCTTGACTGCTGTTCCAATGAATGCCTTGAGCGTTGTTCTGGAGTAGAAAAGCATAATTTTCGGAAAAGTCCGCCACTATGAGGACTTCTCCAGGGCCTAGATTGCCTCGCTTCATTTTGAAAAATCCACTTTGTTTCTTGACAATGCAGTCATGCGCTTGAACTTTTTTTCTACCTCTACAAAAACTTCAACAAAAGTTTCACTGCTCATTGTAAGAGTCTCCAAATGACATCTGCCCGTGTCTGTCTACTTCTTTAATGTAATAGTGCCTTTAAATTTCTCTTCAAAATGATTTTCTAAAAGATTTTGGAGTCTGAATGGGTCGCCGCACGTTCTGCTTTTACATTGACCGAGAGTGCATTCATCAGTAGGTGGAGAGCACTTCGATGTGCACTGAAAGTATCCTCTGTCGCATTCAAAGAGCTTTTCACCGTCTTTTGAAAGAATCTCAGATAATTTGGCTCCCATAAATATTAGTTTAAAGTTCTGGTGAATTGTGCACACGCATACCGAGTGCGTGCCTGACGCACCGGCGAGAACACATTCAGCTGGCCTTAAATCAGCAAACTTTGGAAAGCAATTGAAAGATTAGGATTTTCTTACTTGAATTGGGAGTGTATCTTTCTCACATTACTTAATACTAGCCTTTTTTGCTTTATGACCTTGCGCTACCATTTTCATATGTCTTTTTCCACTGTTGTTGCCGGTCATTTCCCGACTTATATCAGGCTCTTAATAAAATGATTTTACTTTTCCTCGACATCAACTGATAGGGTCCTTCCGTGCTTCCAATCCGGAGTGCACAATATACGTTTCTCATCTGCACATTTCTTGAATTTCCTCGCAATGTGTTCTGTAGTCGATAACTCTCTCTCTCTGTATTTCTGCAACGGTCAAAGACTGGAAAAGAACGGAAAGGATCAGCACTCTTTCACTTGCGGTTTTTGTAGCTTCGAATTTATCTTTCAATTGTTGGATTATCTTCTTCCCTGCTTTTTCAAACCAATGAGAAATATCCAAATCACTTGAAGGTGGGCCTTCCTCAATTTGTGTTTGCATATAAAAAGTTCCATTGCATTTTCTATGGATATTTTCACCAAACTCTTAGCTTTTTTCACTTTTTCTTGACTGCATTTCTTCTAACGGGACAACTATTTCAGTGTCACTGGACACTCACCAAGATCTTCTAGAGTAACGTTAATCTGGTCTAATCGAAGCTTTTTTGGAGATTAAATACTTCTGCTGCTCTCGACTGCCTCCTCCACTTCTGTATTAGATTCCTGACTGAGTTCTTCATCCTCATCAGGGTTTACCTGAGAAACTTCACCGACGTGAATCTCCGCGACACGGGCCTTGGTGACCTCGATGTCCTCAGAAACGATGACGGACTGTGCGGATGTTCCCGGTCTTTCTTAATCCACGGTGGCAGCAACTTTTTGCTGTGACAAATCATTAAGCAGTCCAGAATGTTCAGGTTCTTCGAGCAAATTTGACACACCAATAGAGAGCACTGAGTACCAGGTTTTTGACCTTCAATCACTCCTCCCAAAACGCTCCGACAACGGTCGCAAAAGGCCGCGGTGGCAGGATGAAGGTTTCGAGACCTGAAGTTTTTAGCAAAATCAGCGGATCACAACAGTGTTTCTGTTATTCACTGAAAGTACAGGCACGAGAGCACAGACAGTGTCATGTATACAGTTGTAATTAAATCTAATCTTAAAACCGATCTGATAATAATCATTTAAAAATCAAAATGTAATAGTTGTTTCGCATTTTGAAAAATCCACTTTGTTTCTTGGCAATGCAGTCATGCGCTTGAACTTTTTTTCTACCTCTACAAAAACTTCAACAAAAGTTTCACTGCTCATTGTAAGAGTCTCCAAATGACATCTGTCCGTGTCTGTCTACTTCTTTAATGTAATAGTGCCTTTAAATTTCTCTTCAAAATGATTTTCTCAGCCGCATCAGCCGCAAGACTTAGGCAGTTGCACCGCCGTTATATAAACCCGACGGTGAAGTAACTGTTTTAAGCAATGCTCATGATGGAAAGTAACCTTTTTTTGAAATAACACCTTCTACCTTACGTTAAAAGTATATCATTGTGCATTTCTCACTCCGTTGGCAAGTAGCGAAAGGCCTAACTGCTATTCAACCAGATGGGCGTGGGCACGGTGAAGTGCATGCCATAAACAATTTTTTTTTCTCACTTTTATGAAATATTGCAATGACAAAACTTTGCAGCCTCTTTACCTATACAAAGGAATACAAGATTCTAAAATTTGAGGTGGAGAAATTTCGAAAATTTAATTTTAAATTTTCAAATGTTTTAAAAATTTTCAAAAAATTTAAACATTTTGAATTTGACTGCTGAATAAGATACTCTGTTTTTTGTCTAAAATGATCCTTAGCAGAAATTTCTAGCTTTCTTAGAAGGGACAAGAATGGGAAAATTCTGGGACTTGTTTTTTCAAATGCCGAATTTTTCATACCCCCGTATCTCCGCAAAAACTCAACATTTTTCATAAAAATTTTATATACAAACTAAGGGCCTTATAAGAAAAACACAAAAAATTCGTACAAATCTGAGATAGTAAAGGCAACGCGACCGTGATTTCACATGGAATGACCCTAGTGTATTTCGGTGAAGTTTCACATCCTGACGGGTATTTTTAGCTTTTTGCTAATGCATAACTGTTATTTCATTAAATTAGTCGTTTCATTATCTTTAGTAGAATGTAGTGTAGCGCATAATGGTGAAAACTCACCCCCTGCCGTGCACCTTCGAGGTGGCATGCAGGGCATTATCTAGATGTAAGACAGTTACGCAGTGGTCTGGTTTAATAATGCCTAGTTAACTTTAACCTCAAGGTGATGCAGCCATTTCGTTAACTTGATGTCGAATAAGATCTCGATTGGTGTATATTACATGAGAATACCGATAGTTGATGTAAGAGTTACCAATAAGAGGTATAATTTCAGATTAAATGCCGAGAAATTATCTAACAAGAGGTTATTGAACTCGATATTGCATAATGTTTTGTTTAGCTGACGGCGGATTTTCTACGATACCGATTCTCGATATCGAGCCATACAGCAACGTTGCAGCTTTGAAAAGTTGGGAATTTTCGATTTTCCATACCGACTATCAATTTCCGTCCATAAAAATAATATTCGAGTGTTTATGACGAAGGGTGGGTACATCGATCAACTCCGTTCACAATGCGATAACAGTTGCCGTTGGGTTGCGCGCCGGCCTCGCTACCCGAAGGGCGTGAGTTATGCTTCCCTCTCGGGCAAGAATGTTGTGATAATCTAAGTTGTTAGGTATTAAGGTGGTGTGTAATAACTTCAGCGGTCCATCCTCCTCGTCGGTGCAAAAGTATTTTAAATTTTTTTTGATGATGAGGATAAAGGGCGGATACCTTGATTAATATCTTTCAGGTTACACTGATCGCGGAAGCCAGAGTTAAATAGTTTGGGAGTTATCCACTCCGTGGAATATTGTACAGATGCTTAAATAAATAAATAAATTTAGTGTATTACTCACTTTTATCACGACAGGTTTCAGCGCTTTCGCATCATAGTCAAGGAGAATTTATAGGGATGATCCGGAGTTGAAAATGACGCGAGAGCGTTGAAACCGGTCGTGGGAGCGCGTGATAAGTAGGTGGAATATACGTATAAAATGTTTATTCATTAAAGCACGTGGTAGCCAGGTTGGTAACGCACCGGCCAGCCAAACGGGAGGTCGCGAGTTTGAATCCAGTTACGAGCATGAATGTTATGCTAGTCTTAGCTGTAAGGTCTGATTTATAATACTAATGCCATCTTAATTTCGAGAAAACGAGTCTATGCTGTCCTTTTTTTAAAATGAGTTTTAGTTTCACCCTGAAAATCCATTTCTAGTTACTCCCTGACCACAACTATCATTTATCCATTTTTAATAAAAAACTTTGTACATTTTATTAAAAATGGATAGCTATCACTTCCACGAAGTGAAGCCTGAAACAATAAAAAAACTATCATTTAGTTTTAAATTTAAAATTTATTTTCAGTTGCGATCCCCACGCTTCACTTCAACGGTCAGTTTGTTTTGTTCCCCCGCCCCCACCTCTTGCCTCACTTCAACGGTCATTAGCTTCCACCCTCCCCCTTCCCTTCAACGGTCGATATGACTCCCACCCCCCCTCCCTACTTCAACGGTCACTTTCCTTCACTACCAACCCCCAATAGCCATGTACCACATCTATTGGCCATTGGCTCCCTTTCTCCCACCCCCCTCGCCTCCCCCACTCTCCACTTCACCCCCATCCCCACTACTCACCAATCGCCTTTTACCAATTCCTTTGGTCCCCCCCCCGCTTCCCAACCTTTTTGTTTCTTCCGTATTTATTCTAGGATTGTCCTCTTCTTCATTCACTTTCAACCTCGTGTTGCAAGTGCTTTTTCCCTTCAGCTCGCTGAAGAGGACCACTTTGCGGTCGAAATACGCATATTCAAAGTCCACTCTCGTTCCCTGTTTATTGTTCTGTTCTATTTGACCACGCTCTTTTTGAGCTGTTCTCCCAGAAATTGGGGCCCAATTGTGTGTGAGTGAGTGTTTTGTTTGATTTAGTGTGTGAATGTGGTAATAACTTGGAATCCTTAGTAGGATCACTTCAGCTCTATGAATGATCCCAGGTTTCCTTAGCGGGGTCCCATTAGCCTTACAAAGGATTCCATTTGGGTTGTGTGTGTCTGTGGTGGTCCCTGGCGAGGAAATAACTTTCCCGTAAACTACCGCAGGAGGGTATTCTGGTGGAGAGGCTGTGGTTGGGCCCTGTAGCGGAGTTCCCATTCCCGCAAACCAACACAGTAAGTGTTTGATTTTTGTTTTGACGAGTGGTGAAAATGTTTTACGGCCATTGGAGAATTTTTTTAGCTGTGTAATCTATAGAGGCCGTAGAGCTCAACTGCCTTGATTTAGTGTTATGGAGTTTATAGCCATCCTTTTGATTGAATTTTTTAGGTGTTAGGCAACTTCAATGGCTTCACATATCGGTAATGGGCATTAGCGTGCTAATTTTGCACATTCCACACGTCGTGAAAGCCTTCGACTCTACTTAGTTGCACTTTCTACCGACAATTATTATCTATCAGTGGAAATATAAAACGTTTTTCTCTCTCACTTCGATTTATCATGTTCATTGAACCCAAAATGTGATTTTAATATATATAATAATTCCTTTGCTTCTTCATGTCTTTCAGAATCGGTTTATACGGCTCCTTGCACAGGCCTCCTTCCTTCCTCCTCCCTTCCCCGCCGCGAATCCCTCCCCCTGACCCCTGCAACCCCGGCAAAATGCATGACCCGGTCGGCGAGTCCCGCTCCTTCGGCAATGCGCCAGGGGAAATTATCTGCCATTCCAATTTGCTCTTTGCGCGACCCCCCCCCCCTTGCGGATGTGGAGAGAGAGGGAGGAATGGAGAGATTATTGGCTGAAAGCAAAAGGGGTACGGATGAAAGGGGAGGCGTGGATATACCCGTGAGGATTTAGCGCCTCGTGGTTTAGCACCTCACTGCGACCCTACATCGAGAAAGAGATTTTTTTGTAATAATCGAATAAAAGTTTTTTTTTGTAAACGGAGGATGATGTAGATTACGTGAACGGAAATAATCACCGATGAAGAAGTCTTGCGAAGAGTTGGAGAGAAAAGAATGAGAATGAAAACTCTGAGAGGAAGACAATTGTGTGAAATTCACAGTGAAAAAATCATTCTCCTGAACCCTGGACTGGGAATCGAACCAAGACCCCTCGATTACGAGCCAAGTGCTCCAACAAGTTACACTACCCAAGCTGTACTCTTTCACAGTGAATCTCAAGGAGGCTATAAGGAGCGAGTTGTCCTCACAGGTACTGTGCATACAATGCCTTGGGGTACCCGTGTGCGATCGCTAAGTGCTACTGTCCACGAGGTAAAGCCCACAAAAAGGTATTTACTTACACAAATTCAAAGAACTGCGCGGCCCGTTCCGCAGTTCTTTGAATACGGGAGGAAGAATAGACAATACAATATTAACAAATGTAGTCACTTGAAATCATTGTACTTATTGTTAGATGGTGGTGTGCTTTCATGGGACAGCGGATAGCGCGTATGAATGGGATGTAAGAAGCTAAGGATTGAGTCAGGGGTGTACACAATCACCACTGCTCGTTATCGTGTACTCCAAGGATATAGTTAAAGAAGCATAGACACAGATGGAAGTGGGAACGAAAGTCCGCGGGAAGCTGGATGGGAATGGGCTCAGTTGCGAAGACAAAGAGGAATTCGACATAGGCTCAGGAAATATTTTCGACAACAAAGGTACTGATGAGGGTGACTTAGAGGAAGGACAAAAAGGAAGAGTATAGCTAAACTTTTAATATGAGTTGAGGAATTTGATGCGTTGGGAAACTTAGTTTCAGTGGGAAGAGGATGTGCGTAGAATGGAGGCTCTTTGGATGAGGGGACGGAGAAGAATAGACAGGAATGTTGTAGAGCGAGGACGAACAAGATATGCCAGAGAAGATAGGGGGGAATAATTCGGCAGCAGAGGTTCAGGAAAAGCAACAAAGTGGATAAAGGGTGCATTGAGGGGGAAAGGAATGCTGGATAAGGATATAGAGGGGGCTTATTGCGGAAGAGGGAGATAGGAAGAGGAATTTCGGAAGATATAAGGGGAAGCAGACGGCATGAAGACCTTATATGAAATTATGGAGCGCAAATCGGTAGTTGTGTGTGAGAAAGCGTAAAGATTACTCTGAAATGGAGAATTTAATCAGCGTACGGTCCAGAAGTCGAATTTTATCTCTATTAAATACCAAATTAATCGATAGGCTGAGAAGAAGAGGAATATGGTCTTTGTTTTTATTGTACCTTCACCACAGGGTCTGCTGAAAGATGAAGAGGATCTTCAGGTTTAAATGTAGCCTTACACGAGACAATCGATGGTACACTTAGAATCAAGGTGAAGGGAATTTCAAATACTCAGTTGTAAGCAGCGGAAAATTTCAAGAACTGGTTGGACAGCAATATCCGCATTCATTTTCCTCTCGTAAAACGGTCTCGGCGCCGACGGTGACGTGTGAGGTTCACCGGGCTCAGTTTTCTTTCTGCCACTGTAAACGGAAATTTCATCTCCCGTCATGGGACATATACTTTTCTCGGAACAGTACCAATGAAAAAAATTAACGATATAACTTTCGGAGTTCACAGGTCGTAGTAAATTTTCGTGGCTCGCTTGCAAAGTGGGGAAAATTCGTTTAAATAGGTTTTGGAAATTCTACCTTAAACTATTTTGCACACATCAACTTTCAAAATGGCAGCATTCAATCGGAAAAATATTGAATTGGGACATGTAAAAAAGAAACAACATATCTATCTAATCCAGCGGTTCCCTACCTATTTTTATCTGCGTACCTATAAGTCACCCACTCCCAAAAACAGCATTTTTCGCTGCGATCATCCTCGTGCAGAGGACAGTGGACCGAAACGGTGACATTCTGGGCCATTTCAGAGTCTGCCGGGATAAATTTTCCAGTAGGGTTGGACACCTTTTAAATCGGGACTGTTCCGGCCAAAGCGGGACGTATGGTAAACCTATTTATAGAGAACTTCAAGTGAGGTACTCCATCCGTCGGATGGCATGTACATAGGTACGTTGAGCGGTGGAACCCTTGCCGGCTCTCGCCACGAGTAGGCAAATGGCGATGAGGGGTTCCTCTTAACCCTTCCTTCATTCCACGAATGCTTGGAATACGAATCTTCCTCTCTCACCCGTACTTAAATGTCGCAAATGACCTCCGTTGAGGCAATATGCTACGCTTAATTTACTTAAAATATTTAAATGGAGCGAGTTTCATTATGACTCGGAGGATACTATTTTGACTTCGGCTTATACCTCGATAAAACTGATAGAAGCGGAAAAATAAGAGAGATTCACAACCAAACTGATAGGCACAAAAATTCCTTCCTTCCGCGCATCAGTCCACAAATAGTTATGCTTTTTTCACGCGTCTTTTGGGGTACCATAACACAGGGTTGGAAACTGCTGGTCAAATCAATAGCGATTTTATAGAGGTAAGAACTTTTAAGGAACTTTTGCTTGACATTGAAGATTAATTTCCTCAATCGATATCACTTCTGAGACGCTGAAATGGTTTAGGGAACCCCAACGAAGAAGGAAGAAATTTTCGCACTAAACGCAGTCCAGTACCCCATACAGTCGAACAACCTATGATGCATTCCCGTGATGAGGATCGAGCACATAGCTACCGAGGATTTGGCTACCGAGGATGCTAATTTACGAGGATAACATTTTTTCGGGCATATACGATGGTTCTAGCAAGGAGTAACTTCCCTCTTTGGTTATGGTGATGCGTAGACCTCAGTTTATTAATTTCTAGAGATAAAAAGCGGCATTCCTGGGGCTTATATTTATCACTCAAGTCCAGTATCTCATATAGCTGCACATATTTTTTATACACATACATTTCCCCCTGTCACACACCCTTGAGGTGGCTTACAGGGTATTTTGTAGATGTCTTCCTTCGAAACAGTTAAACTTTAGCAAGCGTCATCAATTGAGGTGACACATATACCTACAAACCCTTAATGCTGTATCCTCGTGGCAACATTTATGCAAACAGATCGCCTTCCTACTTGCATGGAGAAATAATTTTTAAGAGTGAAAGGGAGAAAAGAGTAACACGGTAAAATCAGGAACTATCTTTCCTCCTTTCCATTCAAACATCTATAGTAATAAGTCCTTCAGTGTGATCTTTTGTAAATTCCTGAGGAAGTGAAATTAATTAACAACCTATCCCGTTACAAGTTCAGAGTCACCAAGTAAATCCATACCCAGCCTGATTAGCTAAATCTTAATTTATAAATGTAATATTATCTAAATTTTGTAATATACATTTTAGTTTTTGTTAATATTTTGGCATTCCATGTGTGTTCTGATTTCCTGACACTGTTATGGTATGTTCGCTAATTTTCTGTTATCCTTTTCTTTATTATGATTACTTGATTTTAAAAATTGTGGAGTGAATTTATGCATCCGAAGATATGTTGTATGAATATTGTTGATAATACTGAAAAAATTATACGTCGTTTGTTTCGATTGTGATCAAGGGTTTAAATTGATTCTGTGACTATTCCATGTGAATACATTCACCGAATAATACATTATTATATTGTACTAGCTGAAGTACCCGTTGAAATTCAACGGGTGTGAAAAACATTGAACTTATTTTTAAGAAAACCACAAAGCCTGAAGAATACTGTCAGCGTGATCACTTGAGGTGTTCGTAACCTATCTTGTATGATGTGTTCGTTGCAGTAGACACGCTGACCGTTTTTCAGGTGCACGGAGAGTTGAGTGACTGTTTGTCCTCTTCCATGCACGGGAAACCCAAAAATGGGCCACGCATGTTTATTAACACTTAAATAGCACCCAGGTTGATAGATAGTCACCTCGTCCCTCCGTTTCTCTTGAGCCGTCTTCTGAGTGATTAACAGCTTGATAACTTCCCTTGTGTACATAAATATATTTGCATTCAATGACTTAATTGAGTTGCGAGATTCAACGTTGATATTTGTGTTGAGAATCTTCATCAGAATTTGAGAGTAGGGTACAATCCAGGGGTTGACAACGTCAAAAAGAGCATTCCCAACCGCTGCTATGTTTATTTCACCTTTGAATCCTCCATCACCCGGACTGCGCCTTCGGCATAAAGGGTAGCCATAATTATTGGTTTCAGTTGCTAAATAAAAAAATCTATGGAGATGCTTAGTGCACTTGCCGATTTTCATGCACGGATGTCGTTCATTGCGCAGAATTTCCGTACTTTGTTCGGGTAAGAAGCATGTAGTAACGTCATTATTATTTCCGCCATCTTAATACAGATTGAAGTTGGAAGAGATGGGTCTATATTTGAACCAGATTTATAGCTGGTTACTCGTCATTAGGTCGGGCTAGGATAAAATTTGTGCGGTTCTTAGCGTAACCCCTGAAACACCACGGGGAGATACTCATGCGATCGCTGGTGGACATGTCTTTGAGCATTTCTAATCTTTGTCGTTTTTCTTGCAAGGGCTCATTTTCTCGCAAAGATCACATTCCTTTGCTCTAGAAGATTTATTCGAAAGTTTACTTTTTTTATCTTTTAGGCATGTTTATGGATATATTTTTAAGTCCAAGGGAGGGAAACAGCGGCAAGTGAGAGTCTTGAAAAGGCAAAGCGATGATTGAGTGAATGAAAGTTAGTGCACTTTTACACTTTTAAACATATTTAAATATCTTGTAACGTTTATGAAGCGGGAGTTGGTCTCAAAAATTGTTCGCAATCTTTATCAAATTCAACGGGTGTGAAAAAAATTGAACGTATTTTATAAGAAAACCAAAAAGCCTGAAGAACACTGTCAGCGTAGTCAATTGAGGAGTTCTTAACCTAGTATGATACTCGTTGACGTTCCTTCATTCGTTCGTATGATGTGGAAATTGGTCTAAAAAACAATTTGCAATCGAAATGAGTAGCAGACGGTTCCACTACGTGTACTACATGTGAGTATTACACGATAATAAACAACGCCATGTTTGTTGTAGCAACACAGGCATTATTACCATTACTATTTGCGGTACGTAAATATTCTTGCACGTTTAATTTCTTTATGTGTATCGTTTACTACGTAAGTGTTCTCTCATATGCATGCAGTGCCCCTATGAGAGCTACTTTGAGAATAGACATTGAAGAGTATACTTGTTGTAAATATGCATTGAATTCATCAAATACCCCCAGAAGCAATCGATAATGGGACTCTGGTCCCTTCTCATACATATTTTCTTTCTACGTGCCTTTATGGGCCGCGCCGGCAGGAAAAATTAAATGCCAGATGCGTGAATATCCTTTGAAAATCAAATCTCTGGTTGTCAAGGAAATATGCTATTGTTGATTTCAGAGAAAAATGTGAGATTTTTCAGCTATAAACATGATTTTCAGACAATTACGAAGCTTAAAAGAAAATCGATTGAAAGAATTATAAACTTCAATTATTCAGCCATCCGATAAAAACATTCCAGCCCTCTATCTTGAGTGTAAGCACTTTTAAAATGAAACAACTGCACCGAACCCAATTCTTAGCATGGACCCCCAGGGACCACCAGGGGGGGCCTTTGGGGGCCCTGAGGGATGTTTAATATAGCCTATGTTCAACCCATACACATTTTATCTCTACATACAAAATTTAAGCTCAATCGGTTCAGTAGTGTTTGCGTGATTGAGCAACAGACAGACAGACACCATTCGATTTTTACATATTAGTATGATTACCCTCTCCGGATAGGCATGTTCAAAAGATCTTAATTCTCGGCGTTAGATCAAGAAATTCTATGTTAATAATTTCCGCCATGCTGCCTTATCCCTGCCACATTCATGAACTGATTCATACACGCTCTGCTACTCTAAATATTTCTCCTCTTGAGAGTCTCTTCCACCACATTCACCCATAAATTTCTCGGCATACCCCTTTTTCTCACGCTGTTGATGCTGTATTTCTCTCAGAGAGCCCACTGGGATCTCAGAAGCTTCTGAATAACTTTTGTGAAGCAACAGAGAGAATATAATTGAGAGTAAATGCATGGTAGATCAAAGTAGTGGTTTTGACAAGGAGAATGAGGAGAATAATTGTATAATGAGGCCAAAAGGTGGAGGAATCGACGAAGTGTATGATTTTGTGTTCTTTAACCCTCATATGGATTTACTGCGCCTTAGCGGCGCCCGTGGTTTTAAAAATGATTTTAAAATTTTCCATTCGCGTGGATCTTTCTGAAACTTTCAGTAGTCTATTTTTTCTGCTTTCTTAGACTACAAATATATTTTTGTATGTATAATGTGAATAGTTTTCATTTTATTGGCCTCTAATGAAAAAAGTTACGTAGTTGGATTTACGGCGCCGCTGCGGCGCTGAGAGTTTCCTCGTCGCAATGTCGGGGACTGCACTCTCCATACTAATTTAAAAGTTATTATGTTTCGTATGACATGTTATCTTCTATTTATAATCATAATATTTAAATATTGAAAGTTTATAAACAAAATGAAATTGTTTAACAAAGGGAAAATTTTACTATGCCAATTTTTCTTCGTCTTTTATCTAATAATCATAACTTTTGCCTGTTTATAATGCTCATTGACAAAACTTCAACTTTTTGCAAGAATAATTCTCATAAACTCATGGATAGCCTAAGGGTCGTTTTTTCCATGGCCTTCGGCATTGCTTTTTTTGGGTAACTTCTCCGCTTCGCATACCTACTGTGGTGATGGTCTCCTTTGGGGGCATCCCAGGGTTACTATGTATAGAATTATACCAAGCAGCAATTCCAAGAAAAGTTAACCACAATTTATTCTCTGAATTCATACAATAATGCCTGTTTACCTTCGTGTGGAAATTTCCCGGTGAATGAGTATACGATATTATAGGGCTTGGGAGACGATTCAGAAGTTTGCGATAGCGACCTTCAACATCATTTTGTTTCCGGACTCTCACTCACTGTTGATAAGCAACTGATTGGCTTTCGTGGGCGTTGTCCTTTCCGACAATATATTCCATCAAAACCCGATAAATATGGTGTGAAGATATTTTGGATTAACGATTCGGCAACAGGCTACCCAATGGGAGATTTACCTTACCAAGGAAAGGAGAACGTAGTGATAGCAGCGCCTAACCTAGGTGAACGTGTAGTGGTAATGCTCTGTGCCCCATATTTTGGCTCTAATCGGATCGTGACCTGCGATAATTTCTTTACGACCTTGAAGCTAGAACTGAATTTGAAAAACAGTAGTCTAACACTCGTGGGAACACTTAGTAAAAACAAGCCCTCTCCATTGTGAGCATATCTGTAGTGTAGTGCATGATTGTGAGGCTTCACCTCGTGACAAGCATTAGCGATTTATGCTAATGCATAATTAGTCGTAGTTACACTAACTTTAGGGTATATTGTAATGCATGTTGATGAATACTCACCCCCTACCACACACCCCTGAGGTGGCTTGCAGTGTATTTTGTAGATGTAGATGAAGCCCTACATTCCGTCTAATTTTTTACCAAATCGATCTCAACCGGAACTTTCTTCCATATTTGGGTTTGGGTTCATAAAAAGCCTAACATTGGTTTCGTATGTCCCCAAAAGAGGAAAATCTGTAATACTGCTGTCATCAATGCATCATGGTAATAGCATTAGCGATTAAACCCACAGCAAACAAAAAATCGTGTTGCATTATAATGAACGAAAGGAGGTACAGATTTGGTGGACCAAATGGCGCATTCATATTCATTACAAGGAAAAACCAATCGATGTCCATTTGCCTTCTTTATGAATATTTTAAATGTAAGTGGCATTGCTGGCTTCATTTTATTTACAACCTTATACTCGAACTGGAATATAAATTTTCACCCCGTGCCACACACCCTGGTGGTGGCTTACACGGTACATCGTAGATGTAGATGAAAAAGAAGCTAGAAAGAAGAAGAATGTATTTGGAACAACTAGCAGAGGAATTAGTTCGTCCGCATACATCGAGACGGCTACAGAATGCCAAGACAAAGATTTTGAAGCGCTGCATGACAGATTTTCAAGAAGATTCAGTAAAACCTTAAAATGTAAGCAATTCTAAAAAACTTAAACGCTCACAGTGTAACTTATGTGTGGTGAAAAGACAGATTTTACAAATTTTCAGCTCCTGAGAAAAAAAATGTGAAGACCATTCAAAATTTCTTTGTAATGAATGTAAATGAATGCATAGAAAGATATCGTTATACTAGTTTTATTTAGAAATAAATTGCATGGTTTAATCTTCCCAAATATTTGTTCATGGCACTAATATATTTCATAATTTCCGCTTATATTTTAATCTTGCAGGAGATATTCGCTCAGTATTTACATGGTAAAAATCTTTTCATGATGAACAAATACATAGACGAATTTCCACATAGTGAAAATTTGATAATCTATTTCTCGTTTCTTTGCGTACTCGAAATGCACAGAGGTTTTAGTCGTCCAATGTTTACTAACATGAAGGGGTGAGTGATGAGGAGAAAGATGGGTAATTCCATGGAGGTTGTATTGAGGTGAAGGGGTGGTGAGTCGATTGCTAAGGATCAGGGAATACCGGGATCGTTGGGCCAGGTAAGCGTAGAAAATCCGTATCTTGAAGAATGTTTGAGAGTGCAAGGAGGTAATTACACACAATAGGCTGCTCTTTCTTCATCCTTCCATCGCTGTGTGAGGGACAGGGAATACGCGCCTTATCGCAAAGCGCCCTGAGGTGGCCCTCCCTTCATTCCGAGAAGGTGTAGCTCGGGTGGGTCGTTGGAGGTGGGGAGAAGTTCAATCAGTTATTTGTGGGGGGAAGAAAGTATGCGGAGGATGACGAATAAGGAAGCTTAGTGGGAAAGTACGATTGGTCTCAATGTTAGGGTCAGTGCAATGCTACGGAAAGAAAAGGTGAGGGTGGTCCACCCAGCATAAGGGTGTTTTGGTCACCCCAGAACACAAGATCCTCTTCCATCGGTCCCTCACGCAGCGCCGGACCGAATAAAATAGACGCCATCGTATTCCATGGTTTTTACATTTCCTGCTCCTTCTTCCTTACCACTTACAACCCAGACTTCTTAGAAATAATTATTTTGGCCTTTCCCACCAATCCAGAAGCAAAACCTCATCTGCCGCATTCCTCCGCATCACTTTTACCTGTCCATCTCTATGGAGACATCCTCAGTGAGGGAATGGGCTCCGCTGTAGGCCTAAAATACCGGCTCTACTAGCCCCCCCCCCTGATTTTTCCACATTCCTTATGTTTCACAACCCATCTGACTAAAGTACTTTCTTTTTTTAGAAATTGCAGGATATAAGCTCCAGGATGTCCGTTACATATGCCTTGATCGTCAGAATATAGCACTTAAAAATCACGACGTCATATATCACTCGTCTTATCTCACTCCACCTACCCCATTTCAATTATTAATGTTTAGGAACTCAGGCTTCTGCGAACACTACAAAGATATAATATTTGGGTGGACGTAGTGAAGCAAAATTATTTTACTTGGACCCATCCGACTTTTTTCGAATCTCATTTTTAGTATTTGGATGCACAAAAAATAAAACAATGTACACATGATAAAGCGGAGTTTATCCAGCATTGCATATCAGAAAAAAAGATATAAAACAATTATTACACATTAAATTAAAACCTTCAATTGAAAATAACTATCTAAGGGACAATAGAAATGGAGTATTACGACAACAAATTGTAAAGAAAGCAGTGTTAAAGATTTTTAGCAATAACTTCTGTAATAATTGGACAAATCTAGCAAAACATGGTTAAAAATAAAGAAAATAGAAGTCACTAGCATTATCAATCAGAAAAAATGCTAAGAAAGTCCACGTTTGAAGGATAATGGCAAAATATAACGCGGCGCCGCTGCGGCGCCGTAAATCCAACGACGTAACTAAATTCGTAAATCCATATGAGGGTTAAACATAATGAATTCACAAGTCTATTTCCACACTGTTTAATCAACCGACCATGGTTTCGGCACGTAGTGCCATTTTCAAGGTACACAGCTATGGGTGGCAGCCTATATATACATGTTTCAATGGGAGAGGGATGGGGTAGAGCCCATGAAAACTCTACCCCATCCCTCTCCCATTGAAACATGTATATATAGGCTGCCACCCATAGCTGTGTACCTTGAAAATGGCACTACGTGCCGAAACCATGGTCGGTTGATTAAACAGTGTGGAAATAGACTTGTGAATTCATTATGTTTTTCATAAAAGATTTCCACCGAATTACGCCGGAAACTGTAATTTTTATTTTGTGTTCTTTAGCCGAATATTTGCGAAAGGTTGAAGGATAGATGAGGAGATTAAGAGACGTGCAAATGCTGGAAGAAAAGCCGAAGGTAGCATGTGGAGCATATCAAAGAATCATCGTCAACACTCATCCTTGAGATCTTGTTAATGGGATAATTCATCAGCCCTAAAGACGATAGGAAAGTCTACAATCGAAACGTCTGCCGCAATGAAAGACCTGACCCTATTTGAAGCCAGGGAAAAATTCACATATATCATAGAAGTTGCGGTAAAAGTAAGAGCGGTGGGGTTAGAGATAAGAGGGTTATTAAAGAATGTGAAATGGATACTCCCGCAATGGGCGTTTATAAAAACAGCATTCGTAGTTGGTTTGGCTACATTAAGGATATTGATGAGAGTTTAATAAATAAGCAGATATATATGATAATGGACTGAATCACAGAGTAATACTGAGTGCCAACGTCTATAGGAAATTGCGAAAAACCTTTTTGGACGGCCATGTATTTCGCTTTTCCTCCGCTAGATGTTGATGCTGTTCTCAACCTGAAAGCCTCCCGCTTCCCTTCAAGGTTAAGTCTCCCGCGTAGCCTGATATGTCAGCAAAATGCTCTCACGACTCACACGGTACAGCCGAGGCGGCTGAGTTCTACCGGGAGTGGATGAGTTATGAATCCACGGTATCGAAGCTTGTTCCCCACAACCCTGATTCATACTCCGTGAGCGGGCCTTGGCCCCGCACCTGGGAATTGACAGCTTTCCGAATGTTTCATAGTCCATCCATCTTTGTGTTGGGGAATGTTGAATCTCCACTTGTTATATTCCGTCGTTTGATATTTGATTTTTCTAATTCTATAGCATCGCTGTCAAATGGTTCACTTCCCGTTTTAATTCAGAATTGAATCTGCAGTTATGTAGCAGAAAATTTCCGCCTGCAATACGTATGGTTTGTATCATTCCAGGACAACCTTTACTGCAAATTTGAAAGGATCGATAATGGAAAAATCATGATTAGTAAGGCGGTAAAAATATAGAATCTCTGACTGAACTGAATACCTTACTCTATGACTGAATGTAGGAGATACACAAGTGTGAAAAATTGACAGTAAAAAATCTTTCGCCTGGACTCACACATGACATTCAAACTCACACATCCCGAATTTGCGCCGAGTGTTTAAGCAATTCCGCATGGAGAGCTTGATTGGTTTAAATAACTCAACACGGATTTGGGGAATCTGGTCTTCAAAAGTCAAATGATTTTTCAGCGATTTTTCATATTCATGGTAATTCTTGATTGAACTAGTTTACATTGTTCACTTCATAGCCGTGTCAGAGATACTCATCGGTCACGCACTGATGACGTTGCTGGTAACGTTAGTAAGTTATTGATTTCCCATATTATTCCATTTTATATATCATTTTATGTATTATCACAACTTAACTGGACGTTTGAGGTTTTGAACTGTGTGCCTGAGGAAATATTTCAGACTTTTCCAAGCAATGCATATATTTTTAAGAAAAGGAGCAAAAATATCTTGGATGAATGATTTTATAATGTATTATGTTTATTGATGATTTTCAGCTCACTTCAACTTTGTGACATGGGAGGTTTACTTTTGAATCATCTATATAACTTGAATTATGTGGGCAGACTGGATGCACAATGCCTCCCATGCTACATCTTGGCTTTATACCACCTGGTATAGATCCAAGATGTAACATTTTCCTAATAATGAGATTAATGTCTGGGCGAGGAAGTATCCACTCTAGCGCTAAATTTTAGGTACATGGATCTGAAATAGCAGAAAGCAAAAGAGAAAACATACAAATTACCATTTCATTATCAACCCTTTTCAATATGCGGCTCTGAAAGCGCAATTTAGAAGCACAAGACGTAAATTATGTATATCAAGGTAAGAAAATCTAAGCGCTGGGGATGAGATGAAAGACGATAAACACTGGCTAACGACATCGTTGAATCATTTTGATTTTATTTCTCTCTTTATTCTGCCAGGAGATTTTTCGGAGAGAAATATTTGAAACTCCAAGACACAGAAAATAATACTTGAGGGAAACAGAACTGAATCATGAGGAAGTAAAAATTTATTCCCCAGAAGGCGCCACGATTCCGGAGAAAAACGTATTTGCATCCATTCCAACTATCGACGTGAAAATGAATTCACGAGGAACCGAGATCAAGACGGAATCATTCATTTTGGAATTACCATGTACAGTGAATGCACGTGCATTTATATGGAATACGGAATTTAAATCTCATGAGAATGAATGCCATAGAAATTGAGTAGACATTATATTATGGAGAAGGGTGGAGAAAATAGGAGGAACAGAAAGTAAGGATTGTGGAGAATTCATGGTTGGAGAAGAAAGTAAGATGTTAAAAGGATACTTGGCAGATAAAAAAGAGCTATAGGATACTAAAAGCCATATTTATGGTCGCTGGAGGAATTTCTGTCTATGCACACTGCATTAAAGATTAATCCAGGTTGTCAATAGAAGCAAAGGCATTAGAATCCTATGTATGCATTTCGGTCATCCAAAGGGAGAAGTTTTTAATCTTCTTAAAAACTTCTCCCTGTGAATGCATAGGAGTCAATTTGTATTGATCTTTAATTTAATTTACTTGTCAATTGCTAAAACATCTTCTTCCCTCCCAACCTTGAACCTTGTATCTCTTTGTCTTTGAACTTGGTCATGGCAACTCCCCCATTTTGCCATTACCATTTCCTCTCCCTCCATTCCAAACCTCCTTTACTTGTCACCTCCCCTTTTCTCACGGCTCTCTTCCCGTCACCATCCGTCATCCAAAGCATTGTTTATTATTTCATCATCATGTGTTAATTCCACTCAATTTCGCGAGAATCTTCGGATTTCACAATGTCAAGGTGTTACGCCACGAGGCCAAGGTAAAAAAATAATTTATACATAGTTTTCATCTAAAGGTTGATAACCGTGCCGAAAATTATAATAAGCACAATTAATTACATGCTTCAATTAAGGCAAAGATCTTAAGCATTACTGCATGTTCGGTGAGTAGGTACCACCACATAAACAGATGTACTTAAATGAAATATGATCCCAGGTATTTTTTCGACTGGTAAAATTATGAACTCTATGACACGCGAATACCGCTCCAGCCGCCATAAGGGTACCTTTTGGGTGGAGGAGGGAAATTGGGAAAAGCAATTGAGGTAGAATAAAAATGTATTCCATTTATGGAATCATACTGCGTCAGACAACAGGTATTAACTGAAAAAATAGAGATTTTTAGAAAAAGCCTTTAAAAATCCATCCAAACTATACTTTTATTAGCTGAATAGAAATGACAATAATGAACGTAAAATTAACTTATAGGTGCATGCCAATCTTAATTTCTCCAACATTAATGAAGATGGAAAGAGGCTGAATTCATATTGCGTTAAAAATATATACTCGTATTTACTAGCAAAATAGAGGTTTTAGATATAATGTTTAAAATCCCTCCAATCCTGAATTAATTCGCTAGAACTCCAACATTAATAATCCAACGCGAACTCAACCCGCGGTAGGCCGCATTTATAAATTATTTTCGACGTTAATCCCGCAGGAAAAGTGACAAAGTTGAAATTATATCATATCGACGCGCACCGGTGTCCACAAATTATCAAATTCGAAATGATAGACTAATCGTAACTACATATTGCCTTGATGTGACGTAATGATTTGTTTTGAGAGGATTACACGTCATGAATAATATCCTCTCACTCGTGAATGCGCCAATTCATTTCCTTTTTTGGGCGTTGAAACCAGCCAATTAATGAACGCGAGGTTTGATCTATATTAATCCGAATTTTAACTTTGTTTTTCCACATGGGTTCTCCAGTTCCGCGAGAGGGTGCACAATGGCAGTGAAATGCATTCAATCTTCATTCTGTCTCAAAAAAATGCATTTTAACACAATATTCAAGGGAAATGAATGACATGCGGGGATATTCTTCGGATCTCGATCGTACCCAAGAATGTCAACCTTAACTTGACGTGACATCTTTCGCCTCCTTGGTTGAATCGAATCTTTGGGAGGCCTGGATGTTCAGCGCCGTGCAACTGGAACTGAAGATGCATGCCGACTTGTCTCCGAAATAATATAACATTCCTTTTAGATCGCGCCGAACTAGACGGCGAATACAAGGCTAGTCATCGACGCTTGACGTGGAGAAATCTCGGTATGATAAATGGAATACCGTCGAAGTAGACGTTAAATCAAAATTTGAGACACTTGGTGTCAAGGAGAACGGTGGACGCTCTTAAGGTCTATGAACTGGGAAGAGGTAGAGATACGGAAGCGCATAGGTATATTCGTGATCGCGTTTCCAAGAGGATTGACCAGGCGCCGCCCCTGTTGCCCTATACCCTTCCGAAAAATAGCGGGAATTTCAATTCAGTGAGCCTGAGGAAGAAGTTGAAAGACAATGCTTTAACTTAACGTCATCCAGATTTTATGTTTTTCCGACCTCTTTTTTTATCAATTAACTAGTTGCCCGAGTGGTCAAAATTACGGCGGCATGTTGTTTTGTTACTTTGTAGTAAGATTGACCCATTAATTAACATTGAGTGTAATTATTTATTTACTCCTAATTTAGCACAGCGACTAATGCCCCATTTAGATTACTAGGGTAGAATGATGGTTGACATAGTTGAATAGCATATAAATGAAGTAACTCTAAACGGGGATTTACAGAAGGTACCGACATCGAATAAATAAATATACAAATATGTACACAGTGGTGATAATTATAATAGCTTATTGATATTTCTCCAGTTGTAAAGAAAACGCCAAAAACTTCAACAAAAACAGATATCGCAAAAATATGCCAAAAAAATAATGGTTATAACATCACCTAAAATGTTTTTTTGTAACTAGATACAGAAATTATTAACAATTTGCTCAATATATTAGTAACTAAATAGCAACCAAAATAATCCACACCGAATATAAGAGGAGGTTCTTACTCCCCAGCTTCACAAAACCCACGCACAAAAAGAAAGGAGTCTTACTTTACTTACAATAATTACTCTAAAGTGTCAGTATATATTTGTTATGAAATATTGAACCAAATATAGATTACTAATCTATTATAAATAATGTTAATCAATCATAGTCCTGATAAAGCATGAATTAATTAGCAAAACTTTGGTACAATTCCAGTTCCAATTGCCAGCGATGCCTTTGCAAACAATCAATTAAAATAGAAAGTCTAATTTTCTCGATCATTAATATCCAAAAATGCGAATCTGCGCACTAGTTTTTAAAACTCATATTTCAAGTTCTGTAGGATATTTATACAAACAAAACAAACCTGCGAAGGACGAACCACATTGTGGGTACCAAAGTTTTTACACTATTTTGACTGAAATGTGGGCAATTACTCCAATAAACCCTTTAACAAATTTTAATAAATTTCAGTTATTCCTGGGAGAAAAAATTATTAGTTTGATTACACCAAAGAGTGATGTCATACATATTTTCTACAGAAAATGTCCTCACAAAACCTTTTCAGCGTCTCATATTATTGATATACATCTGGTGAAAAGTTCACTTCTCAGCACACTGAATTGACACTTAGTGTCTTAGTGTCTCTTACACTTAGTGTCTCTTACACTTAAAACCCATTAAAAATCATGGTTGAATGTATGACGTTCGGTTTAATGAGTGTAACGTTGGGGTTTCAACAAGTAAGAAGGTTGGAATTTATCCTGAAGTGTGATTCTGAGAATCATAGCTCTGATATGACATAGCTCTGATAGCAAGAAGTGTCAAGGATCTTAAAGAAATGTTTGCTATCATTGAAGATATTGGGAAAATAATGGACCTCAATTTAAATGAAGATAAGACCAAATACTTGAAAATGTCTTCTTCACAGGACAAACGAGAGCTACAAAACCTAATTATTGGGAATTACGATTTTGAGGGCGTCAGAAAATTTACCTACCTTGGAGTAATAGTAAATTATTAAAATAAGATCTCTGAGGAGATAAATCAAAGGGTAATGCAAGGTAACAAGGCCTATTTTGTAAATTTATCCCTCCTAAAATCAACTCTTCCGTCCAGGAAAACTAAATTGAAAATTTATAAAATATTGATAAGGCCAGAAATTACATATGGAGCTGAGACATGGGTCCTATCCAAACAAGTTGAAGAAACATTAAGAAGATTTGAAAGGAAAATAATAAGGAGAATCTAAGTCCCTGTAAAAGAAGGAGAAACGTGGAGAATAAGAATGAACTTTGAAATAAATGAAATCTTGGAGGGTAAGGTTCTCAAGTTAGATTCTCAAAGTCATTGCGACTGTCTTGGTTGGGCCATGTTGGAAGGATGGAATGTCCAAATTGTTAATAAATAGCAAGATGGAAGGGAGTAGGAGGAGAGGAAGACCACGCAAAAGATGGCTGCATAATGTTGAAGAGGATCTGAAGACAATGGGGATTGGAAGATGGAGAGATAAAGCAAGTAGGAGAGCAGAATGGGGGCATATAACTGAGGAAGCCAAGGCCCAGACCGGGCTGTAGAGCTGAGGAAGAAGAAGAAGTGATTCTGAGAATAGTGAAAGTATCTTTTAAATAATCGCTTACAAATATGAAAATTAAGTTTGAGAAAAAAATAATTTTATTATTTTCATTTAATAAGCAAAATGCAAAATTTAAAATATTTTTTTCCTGCTTTTTTTCGCATAACCTTTCGTAATACTAAGAAAATGTATTTAGTTCGTTTGTTGATGTTTAATAGACAACTTAGAAATATTCTTTAATCTCAATTTGCAATTTTAAATTAACTGTTATTTTAATCTCTTGGAATGGTTGATAATTTACTCTTATTATTATTAACAGCGTTAAATTTTTTTCCAAATATGCCATCCCTGTAAAAGAGACACCCGGGCAGAATCGCACTGTAACAAACCACTGTTCCACTCATGTTGTAATATTGACCTGGGAACTACGCACCCATGTGCCGAACCCTGATCATCGCTCACCTCGATCACCTTCCGTGAATATTGGCATTTGATGGCACACTCATTCAGAATATTTGCTTTGCTCTAGACCTCATTAGTATTTATTCGACAATTTGCCATGTCAACGACTCACTACATGTGACTGCACGTAAAGGAAGGGAGGAATATTTTATTAATGGAACAACATAGGAAGAAGGCATACCGAAAAACGCATAATGAAGAAGGACCACCAAGAAGGATAATTCAAGTCACTGAAACGCATCAAGACTTACGATGGAAGGCTTAACGGAAAAAAGTGTTAAATATTGTTTTTCAGTCAAGAATGAGCGTTAAGAGCAGGTGAATATCATTTCAATAGCAACTTACATCCGTAGTATCACTAAGTTTATTTTGAAGGTCGCATCAGTTTATTGAAATTAAAGAAAAGCATGCAAGATCTCATTAATATTCAAACATAAAATAAAACATCAAGATGCATACAAAATTAAGAAGCTATTTTTATCGAAATGATTTTAACTAAAAAAAAAAGATGTCCTAGTGATGAAGTAAAAACAATAAATGCAAAAGGATAAAATACTAGCCCCAAAGGCGACTATTAGTTTGGCGTATTATTATCCACCACAACGGAAGACTGTCGCACATAAAAACCCAAAAACTATTTTTCCGCTCATCATCCAGTCCCTATAAAATAGACGTAGGAGACGTCATTTGAAGTAATTTGTTTGCCTTGCGAGTGAAGCACTCGGAAGCATTTTAGATGAGAAAGGGGTTAAAAGCTGGGACATAAACGAATAACTATTTTGGCCGAGGAAGAATTCACAAAGGAGAGAAATTTATGAGGGAGGTTTTCATCTAAGGTTCAAAGAAAATTGGTTATGGCTCCAACAAGGACAATGTTTACACGGTTGAGGAACCAAGCCGTAGACAGCAAAAGACTGTGGATTCGATGCTTTTGATATTTTGGGAATGTCAATCGGCATAATCTGGAGAAAGGCGGAAGTGGGGGTCGCTCTGAAAAGGTAGAAGAGAGGAAGTGAGGCGAGCACAAAAGAGGAAGGAAAATAATAGGAATTTTGGACGGTATGTTGGGAGGCAGAAGATATGAAGAGATTGATGAAGGATAAAGGTGCTTTACAATCATGCATCCGCGTCAAAATGTTTACATATTTTTAGCGCAGAGCGCGTTCCAGTCACAGTAGTGACGTCATCTTCATTTGGCAGATTGAAATACAGCACAGGTCGTCTTCGTCACCATGCAAGATGGCAGAAGAAACTTGCTACAGCGGGGAAATGTGTGGCAGTAAAAACATAAATAACTCAATGTCTAAGATTGTTGCAATGATTATTTCTTCTGTGCCACTTCTGTAAAGAAGTTGAATATCCAACCGCCATTTTGTAAACACTTCAGCGCATATCGTTCCAATCTACGACTAGAATTTACGCATGTGTTTCCATGTGGTGCGATGTGCGTTAATCTGCGTAAGGGGATAGGCAGCAACCTTAATATAGAGCATACTGATACCTTTAGAAAGGTGGGCAAACTGCGATGGGAGAATTCAGGCAGATACAATCTAAGGGCCAGCCAATCAACAGATAGAATAGCTATAAATTTGAAATATTTTCGCGTATTTATTCGCCGTTAATTTGGAATTGTAGAAATCGTCATATACGCGGCTTAGCGTGACTCATGCACTGCCATAGGATTCAGCCTCACGAGATGTGACTTCTTTGAAGTTCTCTTCTCCCCTGCGTGTCGTACCACAAGGGCATCACATCTTGGTCCTTTGAATCCTCCAAAATGCCACGGGAATAATGTGATGGTCTTAGCATTGCTCCAGAAAGCCGTAGGTCCGTGATTCGATTCCCGGTCAAGATGGACATTTTCGAGGAATCACTACAATGCAAATGCGGGTAAAAACAAATAGCATTGCACTATTTCGAACCAAAATTTAAACACAATAAATCCATAGTTTCTGAAACCTATGGTATTATTATAGTCATTTCAATCTTTTCATCAAAATTGCATTCCTTGCTACACTTCCTAATACACTTCACGTATGTACTTACGGAGTGTGTTCTGGTATGATTCAGAGGGGATACAAATAGATGAAAATTCAATGGAAGAAGACTCGCAGGTCATCAAAAGAAAACGAGCGAACTAAAACAAAAACGGTCAAATATTTGAACATTTGGAGCGGAACAAAAGAGGGAGGGTATTTTCCTGCTGAGAGAAGAAATAGGAGCTCGCAAACCGGCGAGCGTAACGATCGCCAAAAGATGATGGTGGGGATGGAGTCACAGAAACAAATGCCAAAATGCGGCCGCCAGTTTTCTGGCACTATTCCTATATTTTATAACGACGTGCTCAAATACATATGCATGTTCCACACTCATGTAAAATTTTGGCCTGAAAGAAAACACACACGTACATCTCGTATCCTCACTTACACACACAAACGAAAACGATCTCATACTTCACCCAGGAATATGAGAATCAGTCCTCACATTCCTAGTCGAAGCAGAAATAGACACGTTGAAATTATTTGGTTTCGTGTTATATCGAAATTATTCCTCAGATGGCATTATCATTTTTTAAAGATAACACCATAGTAATGGAGGAATATAAAAATTGTTTCAAGGTAGTCACAAACAAACCAAAGTCAAATATCTCTCTCCATGCCACACACAAACGATAAACTTAGTTTTCAGTAGGTCTTTTACTTTTGTGCGAACATGTCCGAACATTATCCACAACACTACACCAACACATCCTCTGAGCTTAGGGTTGTCATTCAAGAACTTCCGAAAGAAAAGTCAATCTTCATTATTTTGACGGAAACTTGCTGAATTACCTCAAAAATCTTCTTTGTCGCACATACTTTGAAGACAGTTTAGCATTGCGAATAGTTGTTGATATAACTCTTTAAATCTTAAGGTCAATACGTATAGAATAGATACCATTCTTCATAGTCACTCCAACTCACATCATGAAAAGATACAAAACATTCTCTGCAGTTACACATCATAAGAACAACTCCAGTTTATACCATCTTATTGTTTACATTAACAATATAATTTGAGAATGCTTGTTGTAAATAAAATGAAAAAGGGAAATTGTTTATTTTTTAGGATTATCAAGTATTGACCACACGACAATCAATGGATCACAACATCAAAATTAGTGGGAATGATAGGTGAAAAAACAACTTTTTCCAAAAAAAAAACAGTAATCTTGACGATACAGTATTCAAGCCCGCCAACTCCAAAGAATGGTGTAGTTTCTTCGTCGTCTTATCGTGTTGATTTCAGAGCACATTATGTTACAAAATTAAGTAAGATTGGGATGGACAAATAATGGATATACAATGTGCTAGAAGGCAGTGTTATTGCTTATTACACACTTCTACCTGGCGGTAAAAGCAAGCACATCACCAGGCTTAAGTACCACCATTGTCACCATTTTAAGGAGACACTAGTTTCCTTTTTATAAGGGCATGAGACACAAGAAATATCTCTTAACACTTATATCAGAGTGTAATATGTATCATTTCTCATTTTGAACACGTAAACCACTTTAAAATGCACAAACAGAAATATCCAAATGTTAGCACTGTTAAAAAGGGCATAAACGATGAATTACCCCTGGAGAAATGTTTCCTAGAAAATTGTATCAGATTATTTTCTTATGACGGATAATGATCTTCAAAGAAATCACTGTTAATGAGAGTTAGAATTAACTTCATGATGCATGTCACTCACTATTCAACATTACATCTATATTCTTACTTTACTTATTTCCTGCGTTAATTTCAATCTCAATAAGATTGAAAATATATTCTTGGATCATATAAAAGTACTTTCAGGTGATATACAGCGAAAGTCGTATAACACCTGAAGAGGCAGGATGTGCGGTGTGAATTCAAATTAAACTGTTAAAATATTCTCTAAGCGGAAGTTACGCCACTATACATTACTCCCATCGTTTAACAGTTAAAATGCATTTACGTCACATGGCCTACGAAACTAAAAGTACACTAATTATAACTGAAAAAGTGTCAACGACTATATGTGGACCAGAAAACACTAACACTTAAATAGATGAGCAATTGTTGCATCTTTGAGCAAAATGACACGGGTATGTAGGAAAACACATGCGTTCAAAACCTAGTATGTAAATTATGGTACACTCAAATGCCAGAATAACTCGAAAAAAGTTATTCTTTCGCTCGATTAAAATGATGGAAATAACTATAAAGCATTATCTGCTTCACGACCGATGGAGTGGTGACTAGGGCTTGGTTTCCCTTAATAAGTAAAAACGCACGACATAATTTACAAAAATGTATACTGAACTAAGTAAAGCAATCGTATTTCATCAAACTTAACAGAATTCAGATAATATTCAGAGTGTAGTTGTCCTCACTATGGACATTTGTGCGCGTACGAATTCACTGTGAAACGATTGAATTCCACAATGTCAGAAAGAATTGGGATAAACTTCATCCAAGAAGATATCGACGGTGTGAGTGTTCGCAGAAGAATAAATATCAACTACAAGCTTCATCCATAAGATCCACATGACAAGCATACTTTGAAGATGTGTACTAATGAACTAGAATTGTATTGCGAATCTAATGTATACAAGAGTTATCCACCTATCAAATTGGGACGACAACAATTCACATTTTCTTCTCAAATTCTTAAAGCGTTTTGCGCTTTATGTACATCGGTAATATCAATACCGCTGCGGCAAAATTACTTCTCGGTCAAAATAATATAATATCGGTGATACTTAACAACAGGTGTTTTACGAGTGATATTTAGTCTACAATAAATAATATTACAATTTCCCCAGTAAATTATAAGGAGAACATACCTTTCCTGAGTAGGGTACTTGAATAATAGTCAAACTTACGCTTAACTACAAAAGAAGCCTCCCCGAAAATTTATCCAAGAGAAAGTGCATACCACCATTAAACATCAATTTACATTATTTCCTGCATAAAAGAAGATAGGAAGAAGAAATGTACCTTCTATCATATATGTTCTCTCATATGTTCTCTTATGGAGTCACGACCATCGAAACACATGAAAACAATGCTCAATGCGTTATCGTTAAGCTAGTTAAAGATTATTATTAAGATAAAACCCTACGAACAAGCAATGAAACAATAAAGTTGGGCGTATTAAAATCTCACCACTAAATTCAAGGAATTTATTCTCCAATTACGTCTCCATATGCAAATTTTCACCTCAAATCAAATTGGAAATGGACCCTTAGCTAGGGTACTTAATTCTCTAACATGATTGATGGCTAATGATACTCGCACGTGTATGACATAAGAGCGGTCGTTCATAGAATAGGGATGAAAAACTTTTCGTAGTGGGAACAGCTGTAGACGGAAAATTATTCGAAATATTTTTTAAAGCGCTCCCAAATAGCAAAAAAAACTGACGCACGAAACTTATACTGAAAAAATTGTAGGTAAGAAAATGGATGCCTAATTGCATATTCGGTAAAAACCCTGTTTTTCATCCTCGAAATGTAAACGTTTGAGTTGATGCGAGATTACATTTTGAGCACCAGGTATTTGAAAATTCAATCAAACGAACTTCAATCACACGTTTCCATAATAAATAGTCTAAAATCACATTAAGGAATGCTCATTACAGTGAGGCCAAATTCAGCAAGTGGTCAGAATCAATCCATAATTGATGAGTTTACATCTTGTGTTCAAATTCAGCACTCACATTTTTTGAACACTTATTGAGAAAAGAATTCTCAACAGAATCAAAACTGTAAAGTGACTGGCAGCATAGTGAGGCTTATCCATACGATTCGGGAATGGAGCATGAATCAAAGACTCTCCTTAATTAGAGTAAGTTCGGCAAATGTACTCTGCTATGAACGACTAACTTTATATTAACACTAATTACTTCATCCATGATAAAGGAACGTAATTTAGTGCACATTAAAATGTGCAAAATTTGGAAACAGAGAAACATACTACACAACTATCATATTCTAGTACAAATGGGAAGTAATTATGAAAGACGGATTCCGAGGTAGAATGATGCGAACGAGGGCTACAATTAGAAATTAGGGCAGGAGCTATTTTCATTCCCATAATTCTTTGATCACGAAGGGCTTTATTTACTGCTATACCACAAACTAAATTAATGCAGAAGTATCTGAGCAATAATGAATTTAGTATTTATTTTCTTAGGTTGCTATCCAGAGAAACCCATTGCGAAATATTTGATTTATAGACACTCGACATATTGTCTCACGTAGGCTATTAAAATATGTAATCAAATGAACACTTCAGTGCAAATTACACAGCAATCACCCAAGCCAAGCTACAAGGAAGTATGTCCGCATTCCATTCCGCAGTGGAAAATACTACTTGAAAAGTCCGTTGTAGTGAAAGTTCGCCAAGTATATGAGTCAGATATTTGCAAAACTTCTTTTACATGAGGTCATGAGCAATCATTGTAATTTCTCTACCCCGGTATCCAAAGTTTTATCAATATACAAAGAGGATTCCCGGGGCAACATCACGGTTCACTTAATTATAATTCGCAAGGAAGTTTCCAGTCATTGAAATATTTACAAGTTTTTCGTCCCTTTGCACTATTCTTTGTCATATTGCTAGAGTCATACGTATAATTCAATTACGCCATTCTCGTTCCACAGAGCTGTTCAAACTGCACTTCTCTGAAACATTAAGGGCAAGTCACTCAAGACTCAAAAACAGCTTGTAATTAAATCAAAACACTTTCCATACTTGAGGAGAAATGCAATCCGTCTATGTCACCACATGCCTATGGACCACCTCCGAATATCTACAGTTCCAGAGAAAGAGCTAGGTTTAAATATCGAGCAACATGAAAATTTGACAAGTAAAATTTGATGCGATTTGACTAAGACTCTACGGGGTTACACCTAATAATTTAAATTTATTTTTAACTTGCAAGTTTATAAACATCAGAGATAGAATTTTTTGGTGCTTAAAATTTTTGTAGTTAAGTGTTTTATTTCACATCAATTTCATACGTTAAGAAAACAGGAAGAATTTAATAAAATGAAAACGAAAGAAGGGGTAATTAAAATAATGATTTCCTTTTTATTACTGAAATGCAGAAATTAACATCCAGCACCTTATTTTCTTTATGCAATAAGGAAAATAAGGTTGCTAAGGTTTATGCAATAAGGTTGCTTTGAGAAATTAGTTTAAGTGGATATTAAAATACAATAAAAGCGAATGTTTCCGGCGTAATTCAATGGTTCTGGTACGCGTAACTTTGTGAATTAGTACTTAGTATACTCAACTTTTTTTAAATTTCCGACCACGGCTTCGACAATAATTACCTTGATAATGGCAATAATTGTCAAAATTATGGTCATAATACAAAATTCTGGAATATACAAAGTACTTACTCATTGAGTGATTAAAATAAAAGGAAATATCAATCGTCCCGAGAACTGGTGGAATTGAAATTATGATCGATTCTCCATGCTAAAAAAACTTTTTCCATTAGCTCTTTTCAACTTCCAAGTTTGATTTTAGTGACAAAAGACCAAAGCAAAATCACTTCACCCCAAAATAGGATATTCGGATGTTTGAGTTCTCGTTCCCGTAAAGCCGCGCAGGTGTCTGTGTCCAATTCTCTCCTACAGCAGTGAACTTAGAATTGTCCGTCAAAAATTGAGATATTGATTACTCTATTTCATTGAATCGCTAGGTGAATATAATATTAACCGCGGTGTGCCTAGGAGTACACGACTGCACGGAGAATGACGGCAACAGGATCTTGGAACTCGAAAATAGCTCAGGACGGATGAAAGGGATGGGCCGATGTCAGATCGACACTTTTGGTGGTGCTCAACCTCCCCTTTAATTTGCGCTTCTGATTATCCTTCATGCAGCAGTCGGTTCGGGACATTCCGAACCGTTGAAAAATTAGCGGCGAATGGGATAAAAACTTACTTCATACGATTGCATCATATTGACTGCATGGGTCAGAGTTTCTTCAAAAAGATGGCAACTGCCGTTCAATGTTCTTGCGTAGCGTATGAGAGATTTTTAAACATTTTTATAACAATCGTTCTATTTGAGGTGAGATTGATACGAATCAATCCCTTCTTCCAACTTGCCCCTGATTTTATAACTGAGAGACCCCAAAAATGTAGCAGCACCAGGAGAACTGTTTTAAAAGATGAAGTTTCCAAGGAAGCCACTTCAAAAACCACCCTTCTTGATGTGTCGCTGTAACGCCGCTCCTGAACCGCGCGATAAAAGTGACACAGCCGTCATATCAACAAAATAGTTATCTCCATCAAGTCCTTCACCCATCTCACCCCTGATTTTATAACTGAGAGACCCCAAAAAATGTTGATGATGTGCTACTGCAATGCTAGGAATACTGTTTTAAAAGTTTCCAAGGCAGCCACTTCAAAAATCTCCCTTCTCGACGTGTCGCTGTAACGCGGCTGCTGAAACGTGCGCTGAAAGTGACACAAAATAGTTATTAATCCATCAATTTTGGCTTTCATAGTCTCGCTTAAAGATCCATGGGATGAATGTTGTTGAGATTGGCGTGTGGGCAATTCCCCAGATGATGATAGTGATGCGGGAGGGGCAGGGGAGGCAGTGGGGGTGGGGGAGGCGGTGGGGGCAGCGGTGTCGCGGGGGCGGGACTCTCGTCCCCGGGGGACTCCGTCTCCACATCCGGCGAGGGGTCCGCGGGGGACTTGGGCGTGGGGGGCAGGGGCCTGGGGGCCCGATTGTGGTAGCGCAGCTTCCTGCCGGGGCCGTGCTGGACGCCGTAAATCCTCTGCAGTGCCTGGAGGCTGTTGCTGGACACGGTCCTCTCGAGGATCTCGCCCCAGTGCTTCTCGCCCTCCTCTGGGTCCTTGGAGCTGGGGGAGGCCCCCAGGGCGTCAGCCGCCTCCGACTCGGGCGTGTCCCCGGGGGCGGCGGCGCCCCCGACGCACGCCCCGCCCACCACTCCGGCCACGCCGCCCACGTGGCCACCCCCGAGGACGACCGCCTGTCGGCCGCTGCAGCACCGCGGGGGGCCGTGACCGTCTGCTGGGAGGGACGCGACGCCCCGGCGCCTTAGGTGCGTCCTCCACCACCGGCGGAACGGGATCTGCGGGGAGGGGGGGACGAAGAGACGGGAAGGAAGCGTTAAAGAAGGAAAACCAAGATTTGTTGGAAGATTATCAAATACACATCAACGAAAGTGAGCTTAAAGAAAAATAAAAACTACACTCGCTATGCACCAAAGGATTTACCATGAAAATATAATTTTTCTGAAGCGAGATTTGAACCCGGACTTCACAAATGCCGGTCAGTGGTGATTACCAGTTAAACCACCAATCCATTTTAGTTCAAGGCGAATTTCAGCGGGGGTGTATGCGAACTATATGTTCTCGTCTCCTACCCACAATGAAGCACAGGGGAGGTTATCGCTCTTGATAAGCTTCTTTCACGAAGGATAAACACAAAACATTAATAATAATAATTAATTGATTAGAGGCGAGTCATCTAAGAAAAAAACAGATCATACAGAAAATCTCATCCCAGTCGACATTCAGCCAAAACAAAAAATAAATAATTTTCACTTTGTTGTGAATAACTTATAAACACAATTATAACGGTCAGGTCAAATGATTTTTTTCACAGCAAATTTAATCTCTTTGGGTATATATCTTTGCACCCGTGTGCGTGACTGCGTTCCAAGTCCCTTGTGCATACTCCACATACTATTTAACTACTAACATTAGCGACTCCGCAAGTTATGATATCTTCAGGTACATGCATGTACTTGCATACTTCCCTTAGCCACCAAATGAGCGTATGTGAGGGCAGGTTAGGACGCCAAGCATAGAAAACGGATGCATAGCGGAAAAGGAATTGGAAGAGGGATATGGCGAAAATAGAGGATTGTCTTAAAGGATTAGATTAGGGACAAGTACACCTGTGTTTGTGTGATTGACCCTGAACATGGTGTAACTGTTCAAACTCCTTGATATAAAGCCAGGGAGGGTACGCGTCTTTTGATGGAGTTTACTCGTGTGTAGAGGAAAATGAAAAAATAACTTGAGAGAACGCTTAATAATTTTCAGCACCGGTTTTGTCAGTGACGGCATCTTTAGAAACATGGACACTGGTTCTTCAGGTTTTCGGAAATTTTTTGTTTGCTTCATTTTATTATCGGGTTCCATCGCAGAATTACCACAGGTATTACTTGAAGCAATCAAATGTGTAAAAAGCACTTGTGTTCGTGTACTTGTGCCTGATGAGGCCGTAACTGGTGAAACTATTTGAAGCCAACGTAGGTGAGCGTCACTTGATGGGAGGTCGGTAAAACTCCACTACTATTTGATTTTTTGCACAACCGGGACGCCATATTAGGCTGTTTTAATTTATAAGGCTAATACGATGATATTGAATATACAATGATAGCCTTTTTGGGCTTTAAAAATACTTTCACGCGTCGTTTCACTAAACATTCTTGTAAATCTAATTGGCTACCTTTTCTTTTTAAAATATTGATTTTTGCTATTGGCTGTGATTTCCTCAGAATAGTTAGCTCAGTTATGTTCTTCTTTGTCATCGCTACATAATCATTAACCATACTACAAAACTACTCAATAGTTCTGCACTCATATTCAGCGCGCTTTCCAAGCAATATTATAAATCAATCAAGGATTCAATATTAAATGCATGGGTAGTAAGCGTGATTTTCTTTTATTTTTAATGGAAATAAAATCTCCCCAAATCCATGCCAAAGATTTATCTATGTATAATCAAGCAGATAAGCACTTGAGGAATAAGCAAGGAAATTCAATTCCCTCGAAAGAGTGAAGTTCACGCAGGTTTGCCACACCGAAAATCAGTTTTTAATTGGTTATTTCGTTTTCAACACATATGAAAGGTCGGGAATACTCTAAAAACACATGTGAACGTTCTTAAATTAACTCTAAATGCATTTTCAGTACAAAAAATTCGTCAGTTAAAATCACAGAATGGCGAACTAACAAATTACCCAAGCACTCTCCGCAAAGGTGTAATTTCCATAAACTACTCCGGAGTAACATCCTTAAATACTTGTCACATGCATTCCATTAAAAATACACAAACCTACCTTAGATATTAACAACTCCCTGCTTATACGACGGAAGTTGTTGTTGAGGAGCCAGTAGAGAAATGGGTTCCAAAAGCTGTTACTCAGAGCCAACCACGTAGCGACGAAGTCCACAAATGGAGGAACCTAAGAGGAAGTGAAACCAAAAGCAATGAGATCTCTTGAGCAGGTACATACGAAAAGAAATGCAGGATAAGTTTGTTCAGGAACAGTGAACAAAATTACACTAGGATTCAAAATTACTCTTTTAGTAGTCACGGGTAAGCCGACGGACGTGGGAAATATACTTTTCATCTGCGAAGAGGAGCTTCACTCTTATAAATCCAAATTAACTCAAGAGCAATTCCTCTTGTGGTGCAAGACAATTATCAAAAAACGAGTAAATAATATCAACTGAGTTATACTATCGGTTGAAACCAGTGTTAGAGTATTTTTGAGACACACCCCAGGGAAAGCAATGTTTTTATGAGATACATAGGTCCAATTTTCAAGTGGTGCGTTAGATTTGATCAACAAGAGGGGAGATGAGAGAACATGATTCATATAAAACTCTAGGAAATAATCAGTGTCTTTCCAGTTTAGGTTTTTCCCATTCCACTTGATATTGCCAATTTTGTGAATGAAAAGTAATGCAAAATGTTGCCTCTTTTTTGTAGAGTAATTGTTCAAATACTACAATTTTAAGCTAAGAAAATTGAGAAGGATTTGCGTTTCATTTTGATTTTTAAATAAATGAAGTTTATGCACCTCATCCAGTGATAAAATAATTACGGCGCACTGGCTTTTTAGCCTTCGACTACAAGGAATAAAACCCTGAAGAGTGAGAAAAACTTCTGTGTTCACATATAAGCAGAAGGTTCAACTAAGACTCGTTAGCTATAGCTTATTCAAAAAGAATAATTATTAAATAATAGGTATTGAAGTTCTTACGTTGAATGATTAATATCCTATTAGACTCACCGAAACGGGTTTTAAAAGAGAGCCGGTCTATAACTGCAACTTGCTATAGAGCAAGCATTTTCTATAAAAAATAAAATGAAAATGCACAAATATCTTCAGTCAATTTTATAGAGCAGGGGGAAGTTTTATTTAATCCTTGAGATTTAATTGACCAAGAAAGTTACGGTTTAACTTATTTACGGGAATTTAATGCCACTCTAACATTTATGGAGTTTATTGTGACCACATGAAAGAAACCCAATGGTCAAGAAGGCATAAAGACGAAATGTAAAATATTAAATTGAAAATGGCTACACAACTAGAGAGAAGAAATTCAGGGGATCCTTATGATTGAGATAATTATCATCGTTATTTTTTTGACTCATTGCGTGGAAGCAGAAGACATTTTGGCGATGGTGCATTTATCTCCGAGAAGAAACGTTGAGCGTAGAATGAAGAACTTTGGGAACTTTGAACGCAGAAGTAAGAAGAGAGCAATCTGGTAAGTGGAATACAAACTGAGGAAGATCAACTAATCCAGAGAAACTGATAGAAATTGCTGGGGAAGGAAAAAGTGATTGGAAAAATTTTGAAGGAGTCAGAAAAAGCTGATGAGGGTCTCATTTGGAGGTGATGCAATGACGATGGCTGATAGGAAAGAAGTTTTTATGTAATCAAGAATGAGAGAGGAAAGAGTGTTGACGGATATGAAAATTATAAAGATCAGTAAAGCAAAGGGGAAACGTAGAGTTTAAAAGAGAAAAAGGTGAAAGAATCCCCGACGAAGGGCAAGTCTCTTCACGCTCACTTCTCAAAATTTACAAAAAAAACCACAGTGAGTTTTACTAAAATCACAACAGACCTCAATATAGCATTCTTCGAAAGGGGGCGGTAGATAACGAGTTATTTAATGTGCAATGCTGCAAAATGAAAGAGGAGTAAATAAGATTTGGGAAACACCTTGCCAATAAAATGAACTGATACTTTTAGACTGAAACTAGCTGATGAATAGCCTTTACCCGCTAGGTTATTTCCAATATGCTGAGTGTGCGGTGAAAAATTTGACAGCCACTAGTTCCATTTAAATTCACTTCCATTTCCCCTCAAACATTTCCCCCACCGACATGACCTAAATACAATTTATTTTCCTCCCCCTTCGTAATATGAAAAAATAAACGAATGCATTTAAAAGCACGTTTACTATCTTCAAATAAGCTTATTACAGAAATGCTTTAACAGAGATATTTTCAGTGATTAAAAAAATCAGAGCAAGTTCCTTTAAAGTTTTTATACGATGTTCTGCCCAAAAGTGCCTTTGAGTAGGCTTAACTAGTACTTAATCTTGAATAGCTAATTAGGAAAATATTGGCGAGTGGATTTACACACCACTCAAGTGTTCTCGCTATGCTTCATTGATGGTGAAAAACCCTTAAAAATTGGACACTTAACCGGCAGTCTAATGGGAAAAATAAAAAAGATTCATGTGGAATTTCGTAGGGGAAATCATAAAACGCAATTCCAGAAATAAATGACTAAAAAACGACATATTACCGAAACATTACCACTTCTGCACAAGTGCTATTGGAAAACTGGTGTACGCCTCAAAATGAAACAAAAGTTAACGGAGACGAAGGTTTAATCTTAGGACATACGCTCCAAATAGGCACCTACGTGAAAATAAAAATTATCAAATCAGGCTTCTTTGGCATAAAAAAATGAATATTCCACCAAAAAAGAATCAACAAACGGTACTTAAAAATGTAGTTTCATAACGGAACGTCTGCGTGTACTTAAAAAAAAAAATAAAAATAGATTTTTAAGGTCATGGATTCCACCATTTTGAAACGAATAGGCATCTATCATGGAGCACTATATTAATAAGTTTAATTCTGAGCCCTGAATAATTCCACAAACCAGATAAATGTAAGATTATCCATCAAATTTATGAGAAGACAAAATGAAAATGTTTGAGAATTAACGCACATTTTTGCGTTAGAATTCGTTTCAAGAATTATGTGTTTTATTAATCTGGGCCTATATATCTTCAAGGGCGACCCGTAATTGCATGAGCAGGGACATTTATGCCAAAAGCATAGAGGATTGAGAGAAGAAATATCCTGCCAACTCATTCGCTAGCAATGATGTTCTTTATAATGACACCTTGGGCCAACACAAGGCATGAAACGAGACTGTTATTTTTTGCATTAAGGTGAAAGGTCCCATCGTCAGCTTTGATGACCACCGCAATATCAGACTAACCTTGGAGCCCGTGCATGCGGCCACCACTTCCTGGATGGTCCAAGGTGTAACCATGACGATGAATCCCAACGACATGGCGGCCATTGTGCGGGATGCACTGGTGCTCAACCTCCTCTCCTGAGCAATCATCTGCGAACGAATGGAGTGAGAGAGAGAGTTAGGGACAACGAGCAGAGCGTGTCGAATACCGCGTGAGATGACATAAGTATTTCAGACACAGAGCCAATTAAGAATACACCCAAGAAATTTTTTCCGGAAATAATCAAGCCAGGGACATGAAAGACCATTTTCACCTTAAAGTTAGAGAAATTATGATGTTAAATTAGATTTGCTCCACGGTATCAAGCATAAGAAATTCATTTATGGAGATAAGACAGGTGACACATGAAAAAAGTTATTTCATGTTCTCTTACTAGATATTCTCTTAAAACCTTACCACCAAGTAAAACCAGGAGTCGTGGAATGGTACAAAAACACTTTACAAAACCACGCACAAGTGTGAAATCAAAGCAAAAACATACACTCTCTCTCACACGAAAATAATTATCTCGAGGGATCTGCCGAAAATCGGCTGAGGAATACGCTATTGTTACCAATTAAATCTTCATAATTAGCCCTAAAACTATCACAACATAGTTTCGGGAATGCTAAGGCATATTAATTGGGTATTTTCCAAAATTTTAAATTTAAGTTTACGGATCTTTATATGTTACTTCAACTCGAACAAGCTTGCGGAGTGAAAGTAGTTTTAAAATTGATTCAATATTAATTGAGATATTTTTGATTAAAATAGTCGAAATTTCCAATTTTTTTACGCCGCTGCGAAACGAAATCTGATTGGCTTGACGTCATTTTCGCTGAGCGATCGACGGATGTGAGGGAGAAAGTGAGTAACTGTAGATCTACCGTTTATTTAAAGATTTTTCATTGAAAACAAAGACTATGGCGTGCAATGGTTTTATTAAAACCACATAAGATAATTTACCCAAAGTGGATATGTTTATGGTAGGCGTTTTAATGAAGAAGGACGAGCGATTTAATGCTGCGGAAATTCGTTGAGCTTAAGTCCAAAAAATGTAAGTCTAAGGTTTGCTTTTAAAACCGTCATTACTGTTTTATATCATTTTTGATACATATAATTATGTATTTGGTGTATGAACTTTATTAACTGTTTTTCCAATACACTCATAATCATTATGATACTTCTTTCTTTATCGAAGTCCATATCAGTCCATGCAACAGTAAACAAACAGTATCTTAGTAACATATCAACATAACACAGTACTCGCCAAATGTTTGTGCTGCCAATACTCGACACACCTAAAACGTTAATTTTTTATTTGATAATTAGTGATTGTTTGTAGAGGAGGTTTCTAGAAGTGGCTTATCTGCTGTAGAAATGCCTAAAAATAGATTCTCATCTCCTAAATGTCTATTCAAAGTTTAATTTAAGTGTTGTTATATTATAAAGCTTCTCGTGAGAGTTATGGTGATAATACTATAGGATACGTCCAAGTAAAGAGAGATGGACCACTGTGCACAGTCATTGCAAGAATATGTCCAGAACACTAAGTGCGGAGTAAAGCATACATTTTTACGGGTGGACATTGAGGAATCCAAGGAAGAAATTTCAATCATTCAATGTCGTGATGGCGTGAATAAATTTCTTGTTTGGTGTTTCAACCAATGTATTTGTACATTGTGGCACAAAACACCATCTATATCCCTTACTTAGATGCCATTTAAAGACATCTAGAAACGCGAACACGTCAGACACTAATTTCGCCGCATTTGTTTCCACTATAAGCATAAGGAAACGCCTGGGTCGAAATGTAAACAGCGAAAATGACGTCACAGGCCATTCGGTTGTTTTCGGAGTGTGCTCGGGAGTTTTCGTAACCTTCTACTTTCTTTAGCTTTTAAAACCGAAATACATACAATTTGATAAGAAAATTTTTAGCCAATGCAATAAGTTCAAGTAACTGAATCAGAATATCGATAGTTTGAAATACGTGGAAAATACCCAATTGAATATATCTAAGGAAATGAATAGAGCAGAAAAGACGAACGCACTAATTGTTATAAGGAATGCTATCCAGGAAGAATGCACAGCGCCGGCCTTGGTAGCATTGCTGGAAGCCTAAAGATAGGAGTTTGCATCCTACCGCGGGCGTGGATGTCATTCCGTCTTAGGGCAGATCTAACTTAAGCAAACTTATTTTTGTGTGGGTTTCATTGTTTAAATTTTATTTTCTATGAATGGCATAGTGCATACAAATAAAATGTTTCATTCGCGACCTAGTTTTCGGTGTAATACAACATCACCAGGTAGTAAAATTATGATTAAGGCCTATATTTGTGGGAATAAATAATTTTTAACAAAAACCTTCCTTCATTCTTGATAAAAAAAACCTTCTAAAGGAAGGTTTCTTGAAAGTGGCAATGATTTGTTGAAACAATTGTCAGTAATTATAGTGTGGATATACGAAGATATCGTTTTTATTTCAATTTTCACCAGGTTACCTTATGATGCCATGCTGCAGCTAAACAACGGATGCAGTTTTTTGTATGGATACACTACATTATAATTGTTTATTGATACAAATCAGCAGGTGAAATCTAATGCTACACACAAATGATCATGGAGATCATAGTGGTCCAAAAGCAAGTACTTTTCCTTTGGACTACAAGTGAAGTAAGTGGACTACAAGTGAAGTAAGTTGACTACAAGTGACTTAAGTAGTAAACATAATAAAAACTAAGACGATGCAATTTTCCACAGATAAAAATTTTTAATCGACCCGGGTTTCGATGCACTGCATCGTCATCATCAACATCACCTGATGATGATGCAGTGCATCGAAACCCGGGTCGATTAAAAATTTTTATCTGTGGAAAATTGCATCGTCTTAGTTTTTATTATGTTCATATTCCACAACATCTCGCCTGATTCCTCCCTTTTTGTAAGTAGTAAACGATAAAGAAAACGGGCGTTTCACGAGAAGGCCGTTTCATTGAGGTAGACCTCTATGAAATGGCTCACCCTCTATAGGCCATTCCGTCAGCGAAGGCATAGTTTATTAAACACCCGCAAACACTCGGATGGTACTGGGGTGGGATTCGCTTCCCACCCAAACAAATGACAGTACAACCGCGAGTCGCACGCATCGATTCCGTATAAAAGTCGCGCGGGGAGGGGGGACGTTCAACGGTGGTAAAAAAACATGTGCACGGTCGTAATATCGAATAAATTCATCCCGAGTCGAATGGCTTTTCCTCTTCCGAACGGTTATTTAAAACATGCGAAGGCGCTTCGGAGAGTCACGTCGAAATAAATTGAGGCGAAAGCGAAAGAAAAAAAAAAGAAATCCAAACTCACGACGTACGAGGCATTTGGGAGAGCCCACATGGGGGGCAGGGAATTGGGGGAGTTTCTAGTCGCAAGCGAGCACCACGCTTACATATATAACATATATCCTTTAAATCTTCGCGGTGGAGGACTTCGATGTGAAAATATTCCCCGCCACTCCATTTCGTTCGCGACAACCACGAAACAAAATAAAGTGGTCTACTATGGAGCCGGGGTTGTCATGGGGAGAGAGGGTGGTTGTGAAAAAGGGGGGACGAGCTTCCCTGTTCCACACTCCCTTTGGCTCTCCATTCTCCTTTTGCTCTCCACACCGAAGCATGGGAAGTGTAATGGGAATGGACGGTAATCAGGGATGGAAAATCTGGTTTTGTTTTGAAAAAAAGACAAGATTTTTGCTAACAAACTTTTTATATCAGAGATTGTATATTGTTTCTGAAACCCCATATATTTAAGAAACCATGCCTTTATTATTATAATAAATGTATCCAAGGAGTCACGGCCCTATATTAAGACGGTTAATAAAAGATGTATTGCAAATACATTTTCTTACACAGTACAAAAAAATAAAACACCTGAAATTCAAATTCCGTACAATATACTGTTAATGATTATTTACAGTACAAAGGGACAAGATAAATTGTCATATAGTTTTAAAATACAAAATTATATGGTTCAAGGCGTGTAAGTACAGTTGTTTGATACAAAATATTTGAAAGAAATTAAAGAAGAATTAAAGTTGTTATTTTTAATGGTCAAAATGTTAACACAATTGCACTTCATTCCTCTGAAAAAAGGCGAAAAATAGGAAAATTTAATCTGTAAGCTTTTTAAAAATATACTTCATGCAACCAGTTAAATACATATTTTCAACTATTAACTTTAATACTTAATTTATTGCATGTCAACGCTAGGGGTAAAATGGCCACATGACGAGAACGAGAAATTTGAGAGGTACTAGTCAGGAACAAAATCCTCATTTACGTTAGCTTTGAAGGTTTTCCAACCTAATTTCACCAAGAGCCAATTTAAACTTTCTATTAATTTCAAGCACCAGAAATACAAAAACATCCGAGAGATAATGTCTTAAAAGAATATCCATGTTTATCTCAACTCTTTCAAACATTTAACATTTCGAAGCACGTGAACATTCCTAAGCAACGAAGTACTCCCAGTTATCATTATATGGCAGGCTGTTCTCATGTTTTCAAATATTTGCCACCACTCACGAAATATTGATGGAAGATACGTGCACCACTGTTTTAAAAACGAAGTTTTTAGCATTAGCGTTCATTTGCATAGATGTGGCTTACGTGATATGACCGGGAATCGAACCACAGACCAGGGCCATTTCGCAGTCCACTACGCTACCCGGGATTCCTAACTCCCGAGGCATTTTAATAATTAGCGATTAATATTTTGAATATGAAGTGATTAATAATTAATTTATAATAAATATATGTAATTTTAATAATAATTATAAAATAATTAATAATCAATTAATCAATACTTATTTTATTAAATTATTAGGAAGCCTGGACAGCGTAGTGGTCTGCGAATCAGCCCGGAAAGCATAAAGGTCCGTGGGTTAATTACCTGATCGAGGCCGATTTTTTACTATGGTAATTTCTACGTATTTCATCGCCGTATTTGTGGCAGGCATGAATAAATTCAGAAATGGCTTAAATATATCATCACGGGCATAAAGTATTTTCGACAATAAATTCCAAAGTTTTAAAAACTATCCCCAGTACACGATTTAGCACCTAAATCTCAATAAAGCTGGTGTAGGTTTTTTAACGGTTCATTTAATGCTATGGTTGAACATCTAAATGAATTTACTGGGGTAAGTTGAAAATTTCACGCTGATTAACTCACAAGCGCAAATAAATTCACACACACCGTCATGATGGCGAAACCTATTCATTGGAGTCAATGTGATGCTTCATTAAACAAGGACGGGTTTAAATTACAGAGGTCATCAGCCGTGGAGAGCGTAAGTAATTTTTCAATTGAATACTTTGTTAAATAGGATAACTTTAAATAATAAACTGAGATTTGAAATACGTGTTCCTATGGGGAATTATCGTGACCAAAAGCAATTATACCGAAAACGATATTCACGTTTGACTATGCATAAAAATTCCAAAGTGGATCGCTAGACCGGTTATTGAAATGTCAGCATTGGAATTTTCAACGATTCAAAACCTGTCCTCAACAAAAAATTCAAATTATTATAGTATCAAAATGAAGAAAAGTTGTGTAACCGACGTCTTTTATAAAACTCTTTCCAACTCTCTAATTTAATATATTTATTTCACCATTTATGAAAAAGTGCTAAAAAACCAAAGCCGTATTTGATGAAATTGATGGTATTGATGGTAACGGTCCTCCAACTCATGTTATCAGCCAGCAACTCACTGCGGCAACCTTACGCAGGCTCGGGAAACAGATCCGCCTCTACCCTCCTACCCGTCACCTATCCTCCCCAAATACCGGAAGACAACCTTCCCCTTCCATCCAGTGACAGTAAAATCCATGAATGCTCTGTTGTATCTACCTGACGATGTCGCGACGCGAAGAAACCCGGGGTCGTAAGTTAATTAAATGTTTGAGGAAAACCAAGAGAACAAGTGGGTATTTAATTATCCTCTAGTTTAGGCTTTCGCAGCTGTTGATAAGATGCTGATGTGAATTTCAAGTCGAGGGAAACGTTGAGCCAAAAATACTCCAAACGCAGCAAAACTCGAAATCCACATGAGTAAGTATGAAAATATTCACCGTATCTAATTATTTCTGGCGTGCTATTATGATTTCCACTGAAATCAGTATTACTCTTTTTTGTTGTCTTGATTATAGCAGCACACATATACTATTGCAGCATGTGCAATTGTGATACATTGTTACTGCAAAAATATTACAATTATTATTTTATGATTGAGTAGCCAAGTAAATAAGTTAAAATCAAGGTTGTATTGTAACCAAGAGGGAGATAGAGTTATTGTTCCCTGGGAAAAGACCCCTCTAGGAAGAAAAATATGTAAAATTACAATAAAGAAAAAGTTGTGTGGCATACAGGGATACAGATAAATGAGACTAATGATAATTATATAGAATTTAGGTTGACTTAAGCTGTATCACGTTTTTATATTGAACACAAAATAGGGATATAAACAGATATTACAATACTAGTAGCGGGAGTAAAGTAGCTTCGCCATGGAAGGTTAGAAATCCTAATTGAACTGATTCATACATAAAGGAACCCACCTCAAATTGAACGTTTTTTTTCGGTTAAAAAACGGTTTCAAACCTAAGTCTTGAGTGGAAGTAATTTAAAAACGCAAAAAACATCTAATTCTGATTCCAATGCTTTTCTTATGGGAGTAAAATATAGGAAATCTGGATACTCAATTGACTTTCTTTTAGTCAACAAACTTGGAAGGCCCACTTTTAGGTTCTTGACGCCCTTGGGTCTTTCTCGTATGTTCTTTTTTCCTTCTTATACCTATCATGCACTCTACCAGTGTGCAAAATTCAAGTTTAGCGATATTCTACAAAATCCGAAGGGACGGTTTTGGGGCCCTTGGGGCCCCGAGTCCAGTGCCAATAGTCAGATAGCACTCCTTAGTATATGCTCTAGAATCATGCCAAGTTTTACCTCAATCGATTATCAGTTTTCGAGGAGAAGAGTGAAAAACATACTGCCACACCACTGCATTTTTATAAATTAGTGTCACGATTTAATAGCAAGACAACATATTTAAAATACAAATTAGGATTGTAACAATTTAATCACTATTTTCACTTAAATACTCGTGAAACTTCATTTTAGGGAGGGCATAGAGAAAGGGAGAGTGGGTGGGAAAGCTTTGAATCTTTCACGATATGAGGAGAGGTGAGCGGCATTGATGAGCAAAACACGAGGGTCCGGACGACTCACACGCGTCTTGGTGAAATCCAGCGACATTTCCATGCGCTGAGCAAGGCACCGCTTCTGGAATGAGATATTATCGGAAACATACCCAGAGTGATGATCCGAGTGGCGGGGGAAAATGCGATTAGGGCACGCGGAAAAAGGGGGCTGTCTCTCTGATGGGAGTCGGCGGGAATGTAAATGTGCGCGGTGGGGTACTGTAATGTGTTTTTGCTTCCCAGGAAAAAAGGCTTCTCTTCTAAATTCCGCAAGACTACGCCAGGTCGTTCACTCCGACGGCAAAAAGAGCCAACAAAATTGTGACGTGAATACTTATCCAGTTTTTCCTCGGTATTGGGTAGAATGAAGCCTAATACATGATCACGCATCACCGTCAGCTCTCAGTATAATAATCCGTGCTTCTTGTATACTGATTACGAAAGAAGACATCGAGAAATAAATTGTGCGGTCCAAAATAATCCTTCAAAAGATGTGAAGGCTAAAGCCATTATACCGTTATCGCATTTTCCCTTATACATTTTAAAAATAAAATCGACACGAATTCCAACTCGATTAGCGTTCATTCAGTTCACAAAATACTTAATCCCACTGCAATGTGAAATGAAATCATCAGGAGAGGAGGGAGTAGTATATTTCTGGCTCGACCTGACGTCTAAGGCTTCAGACTGAAGCCCACCTTCTGTAGTAGCATAGTATGTACTAAAATCCCTGGGTAACCGAACCGTCTTTGAATAGCGTTTTTCAGAAATTTATTAATTAAGGCTTGCTAAGTGCAGACCATCCATTAGTAAATCATGTTTTGAATTCTGCTGACACCTTATAGCAAATTTCGTCAACCCTAAACTTACCTTTTGAAATATATTCTTTATTATGCATTTTATTTCTTTCAGGAGATATAGACCTATATCTACTGAAAGAAAATTACCTAATACAAAATAGGTCATGAAGAGGAATCATCTAGATATATTTTTTATTGAAATAGTATGTATTTTAAACTTATCTTTCGAAAGTAGTCGTATACAGGGATGACTCTGCAAAAGGAAAGGTATATCGATGAGTGTTCTAAAATTTTGATAAATCAAAGTTCATGTATATTCATTTTCGCTAGATTGACATGTGAAAAGGCGTCGTAATATCTCTGATCCCAATGTCATGATACACCTTTGCTGCAGGGTAACGGTAATCACCAGGACAACGCGTTCATAAAGACCATGAAGCTGAAATGACTAATTCTTTTTCGTCAAAATGGATGAGACAAAATTGCCATAAACGTAATGGCGTAAATATTTGTATGCGCGCGGTGGTCACAAAGTTAGCGAACCCCCACTCTCGGGAAAATGCCTTCAATTGGACCGACTCAGAACCTCACAGAGGGTCGGAACCAGTGTCCTATATATGGCTTTGTAGTTGAGTAGTCCCTATGTAGAGGACTCTAGCCGAAACATCAAACACGGGCACCTTGCGAGGAAAAAATGAACCAGGAGACATCGCTGGAGGGAATGGATGAAGCATTTTTGGTGGTTTATTCCATCGCTTGCTACATGCCACTTCTTTTATGGTGATGAATGTTGGACGGGAACAATGGAAGAGGACACTCGGGTGGTGTAGATAGGATAGGCACGAGTTGAGTGGAGCGGAGGAGAGATAAAGCGCGGGAAAAAACGGACACCGCGTCGAAAAACACCCAAAAGCAAAATCCATGACGCGATACGCGGACCTCGGAGCAAGAAAACGACCTCCCACGCCACGCTGATCTTTCAAGTGACAGCGAGTGACATTTCAATCAAGTTCCGTGTAACCAAATCCAAGGTCAGGGAAGCTCAATGGTCGAACATTCGTTCCCTTCATCGCTTGGAATACATCGCATTCTTTTGTGAGATTGACAACGGCCACAATGATTGACGCCGATAGAAAATAAATATCCTGCTACCTGAAAGGTTAAATCCAGGGGCATCGATTCAGTTTTTCGCCTAGGGTGGGGGAGGGAAATTTTGTTGAGTGGCAATGGGAGACACTTCAAGGTAGAAATTAATTCCTAGGAGGATTTCTAATTATCCATTAACCCCCAAAACGCTCTCATTTTCGCTTGAAACAATGGGAAATATCAAACTATATGATTACCTAGGTATGCCTGTCAGTCTGTAACGCTGCTAGAGGCCCAGCAATCGAGAATCCAATTTCATTAATAGTGAATTTGTTTTTATATTATTTAAATAAATATTATTCGAATCATACATCCAACCCCCAATTATATCGTGTTAGACTACATCTATATTTTTAATCCAAATAATATGTGTCTATTTTTTTTAAATATAGATAACTAGGTAAATAATTATTCTCCAAGATATGTCGTGGAAATTCATCTTGATTACCATGTTACTATAAACAACATATTGATAAATGCAATGAATATTTTGGTCTATGCGTTTTTTCAGTGAATGCTAATGGAAGATAATTTGAAAATATCATAGCCTTGATTTTCATTCCCATAATAGACGAGAGACTTTTAACGGAGGAAACCTTAAATAGATTCTTTTATTTTTTACAATTTAGATATAAGACTGCCGAACGTCTGGTCCAGCATTGGATCCAGATGGCTATGATGATGATCCGTAATATTAAATTCCACCACATCTGGCTATGCGTATGTCCATATATTTGTCTAATGCTGCAATACAATAACTGATCATACACTAATTTTGCTGAGAGGGAAGACACTTTTGACGTAAAGCTAGTCTATACTAATAAAAACCAATTTCCGGGGTTACTGATGATGAAGAAAACGGTAGAACCAATTGAGTTGGTTTTGGTGTCATTATTTTCATAAAGCATAACACGAATCTGGACAAATCCCTGAATTACCATTATCGACCCAAATAAATTGTAGATTGAAAAAATAAACACTTCTTAACTCAAACTCATTAGCACCATGTTAAATTTGCATATCAACCAAGTAGCTACCGTCAGCAGCGTTGCACTTCAGCACAGGTGTTTATATTTTATAAACATTAGTATCGGCCTCCGGATAGGAGACTATTAACAGTAAAATAACATACACAAAACATATGAACCGTTGAGAGCAAGAATGTTGCAAGTTATAGTAGCAACTTTTTGGAAAATGGGGCTCAAAGTGGAATAAAAAAGTTAAACCCTAAGTGCTGTTGCGTTGTAAAAAACCACTGAAGGCAGGCTAACACCACTTACGCACAAGACAGAATAATGGTAGAGTAATGTTACCGCGCAGCAAACTAAAAGGTGGCGAAAACTGACTTAAACCAATATTGCTCCAAACGGCTCATATATATAAATAAAATTGATGCTTATCAGATTTGAATGAGTGACCGTCATTTTTGATGAGTTATCGGCTTGTTTTCGAATAAAAACAGTTGTCTCAATTTTTATTTCAAGATTTTGTTCAATTATTAAATTTCCTTATCATAAGCACTCATCAGCATGATGACTGGCATTTTGCAGCCCTTTAATCCTTTGTCTTTTCAGTTAAAAATTTATTCTACTACCATTATTTATTGTAAAACCCATCGAAATTCACTATTACATTCCATTCTGTGTTTCTTGGTAATTATTTCAATACTTTTTTCCTTCAATCCTTAGTTTCCGGAGGATGTTATGTCCCAGAATAGGTCCAATAAGTTCGGTTATTCAAATTCGCAATTTTTCACACCTCTTCTTTTCAGCTCTTGGTGAGAATTTTTGATTGGTGATTATCTCCGTTCCATATTCATCATTTTCCTGCGACACCACATTTCCACCGTCTCGAATATTCTCTTTTTCCTGATTTTTCCGGAGAAAAAATATATATTCCAGAATATAAACTTGGTTGAAGGCAAATACCTTCCCCTGTCTATGCCCCTCGTAAGTATATTAATTGAATATCAATATCGAGCCGAAGCAAACAACTGCCAACAATTGGAAAAGCATGGACTGTAATGAACGCGTACGCACATTAATTGACAACTTGAACCGCGAAAGCTTCGCTGCGTAATGGATAGGAAACATTACCCGAAACTGAATAACTAACTGCCGGTGCCACGGAGCACCTTTAAAGCCTTCCCGTTGTCGGCCGTAATGTTTGGAGGCATTGGGGCGAAACCATAGACTAAAGAAGAGAGTATACGACGTCTTGTTGTTTTTATAGGTGTGGTGAAACTTGGTGGCAATTGCTTAAATGATCATAACGCCAGGGAGAGAAAAGCATACAACATTGTTGGGACAAAAGGACACAGTTTCCCTCCAAAGGTCCCTCTGCGAATGATTCGGTAGGTACCTTCTTCCGTTCAAAAACGCTTGATTTACCCTCTTTGACCTCTAATTTTCCGCTGGTGAGTGCTACCAAGTTTTCTATATCTATAAGTTAAGCTTGTTTTTTTTTGCGAAAACTGATCCACGTTAGGTGATTGGAGAATTTAATTCTATGCGTAGATTAGCGTGAAACTTTGCTTACGTGTTCTCAATACTTACAATTAGTGATATCATTAGGTAAAAGTGAAAAATAATAACAACTTAACCGATTTGGTTTATTGACGATGTGATGCTATATTTTATCACTTAGCCTTAAGGCACATGAGATATATTTCGTAATAATTCAATTGCATATGTACAGAATATCTTTTGAACGCAAAATAATGCATTTCTCATTGTTATTATAATATGAACTGTCGAATATCAAGGAGTCACGCCGAGTAAAATATTCGAAGAAAACAATTCTAATTTAATTTTCTCCTAAATTTCGAATACCAAGCCGAAGACTGAAGTCATAATATGCTTTAATTAAAGCAATAATGCAAATATAATTGTTTCGATTCCATTACTGCATGCATGATGAGTACCGCCGCTTAAACAGATGTACTTCAATGAAATGTGGTCATGGTACTTTTTTTCGACTTACTTGAAAAATTATCAAAATCTACACTCAATGGCACGTAATTACCGGTCCAGCCAATTGACATGGCTTTAACGCGCAAATTATCCATGAATTTTCATAAATCATTCAGTGATTTATTTGGAATTTTTGTCCTATTTTTTGGAATTTTTTTCCATTTGAAATTTTCAAAAGAATCATCATGGCACCGCGACAATTCCGCTCCCAGACCCTTTCCAAGAAAAACGCTGTGGGCATTTAGAAATGCAGCCAATCAGTTAACACTTTCAAAGCTCTGAATTGAATCACGTGACCGCAGAATCCAAGATGGTGGCTCCTATTTACATCATATGATGGTGAAATCATTTATTAATTTTCATTTCTTTCTTATATAAGTCAGAATATTTCATCTAATTATGGTAATTAAAATATTGTTTAGTGTTTTCATACGTACTAACGTGTATTTTTGCCACCACGATGACGCTGCTTTGTTTTGATGAACAGTACATATTGGTGGAACTGGGATTTCAACTCGCCTCATAACTTTCGTTTTACTTTTCGTTAGCTCGTTATCGATTATACATTTGGGTTTCTTATAGTTTAAACATGTTATGGCTTAATTTTAACACAGAATTTCACTGAAAAATATGAAAGGAAATGTAGTAATCTGAAAATTGAAAACCGCATCAGATACTACCATCCCAGAAGGGGTAGCGACTACGTTACGTCTGCGTCGCATAAAGGCCCATGAAAGGCGGTGTCCTATTAATTGCTGGTTTGACTGCTCAACTACGCTATGATCTTGGGAGTCCTCTAATACCTCTTGTTTTCTGCATATCAGCTGCACAACTGGCCCATTCAATGTGGCCAACGGCGCATTTTAAAGGCTTAAAATATTCCCCAGTGCTATCATACCTTAGGGTTCCATCTATTCTCTTCTATAATCCATGGAGGGGCATGGGGGAGAGGAAGAGAAAGGGAGGAAGTTGAAGATGAAAGGAGAACTTCGCTGCGGTGTGTGAGGGGAAGGATTTCCGACAGGCAAAAAAATGTCTTGTCGCCGGCCGGATCTCTTCTCTGCGCTACAAAATTTATGGCATTGTTTAGTTCAAGATCTCAAATCGTGATTTACGACACTAAAAGTTTATAGCGGCAACCACATGTGTACATCGCCCATTACGAATAAAAAAATTCAAGAACCACTACATTAAATCGAACGTGTTTCACATGCATTTAGAGTCAAAGAATAATTCATTGGAAAATTCCACAAAAACATCGTACTAGGTCACGCGCATGGAAAAAGTGGTTGAAAAACTTGGTGGCAGTTGTCTGCGCAATGAGGGTAGTGGAGAGCTCATGGTAGGCAACGCTGACAACATGATTACACTTTAACTGAGAGGGCGGGAAAGTTTAACAGCGCATTGAACGACAATTTTTACCATTCTAACAGAGCTACATCACAGTACGCTAATGGTGTTTACAACTCGTTGGTGAGATCCAAAAAAGCTATTAGATTAAGAGAAACAGAAATAATTTAGTCAATGTGAATTACAGATTGAGAATTTTGAATTTGGCAATAAAAGTTCGTTATTTTGGAAACGGTGGAAGTCTGGCGCGCAGACTGCCTTGCTCACCCGTGAGGAGTCAATTCGTAGGCAATGGACCCTTGCATTGAAAGGGATCTTCTGCACAATTCCAACCAAGTTTCGCTAAAACTGCATAATTTAAATGGAAACAAACTCTCAAGGCACAATTACGAAAATTCACCTTGAACTGACATTACTTGGCGGTATTTTTATTTATATATTTTTATTTTACAACAAGAACAAAAAAATCAAAAATAATACATGAATAGGCCCCTGGGTACTTCTGAAGAGGAGCCAAGCCACATAATAACAAAACAATTTAACATATGGGTCATTCCACTTCAATTCAACGAACGTTTGTACCTTAGGGTCTCAGATTTTTTAAAAAATTGGTGTATGGGTACAATATCAACTCAAACTGAAAATCCTCAAACCGTTTTGTGAAAAAACATTTTTGAGCGAATTATGCATATTTTAATTTTTTCGCATTTTTAGCAAAAATCCGAGCCTTAAATCATACATAATCTGTTTTTAGTTGTCATACAGCAATGATTAATAGCTCTTATTAAAGCTAAATGTTTATTGAATACAAATATATCAATACAAAATTATTTTCTCCTATACCCTACTGTTGTTAATTACTAATATTTAACATATTTTTAGTTAACTTTTCTCAAATACTCCATCTCAGAATCGGCCGAAACCTTTGCCCGTAATCTAAACATACCAAGCTAACTATTCCAAAAATAAAATTGAGTGGCAATTCATAAATACGTTTTTTATAAATATTTAAACATTTACAATTTTCTCCCGCGCGGCCCGTCGGCTCCCCTATTTGGAATACATGCAGCAGACACGCGATGCAAGCCTAAAAATTTTCTCATTGCTCAAGGTCGTGGCTATATGAGATAAAAATATATTATAAAATATAAATGTTAACAACAATTGCTATTTGTTCCGTTAAATGGATGTTTGCAGAGAAATTTACCATTGAGCCCCACTTTCTCTGCGCGAAAGATTTTGCTAACTACACCGACACAATCGATTGCAAACTAACGAGAAAGCAAAATCCTTGTATGTAAAACATATGTAAAATGGCTAAGTTAGCATGCTTTCAGTAAACATATGATGTCCTACCTTGTAGGAAGGGGTCCTCTAGGAAATATTTTATTTGAGGATCCTGTTACTCCTGCTTGCAACTACAGCTGAATCCTCGTCCCTTGCTTGGACGAAAAGTCTCTCTTCATTAAAACCACTCCATTTGATTCCGGTAATACTGCATGAAACTCCCTAATGCCTGGTATACTAACTGCCTGACGAAATCTTTTCGCAAGTACATCGGAATGTTTTCCTATTTCTTCTTTCTTTGCATAGCCAAAATCCACTCCTAAAATATGATATTTTGCCCAGTTAGAGAGTACTATAGGTGTACGTATTTGTTTTTCGTATGTAAGCTGAAGACTTGCTCTTGCCGCAAGTCTTTTCAAAATTCCTCCCAGTCCGTCACTTGGCCCTTTACCATGCGATGTAGCAAAGAAATGTCATTCTGCAGAGACTGTGAAATCTTTCCTGTGAAGAGATAAGTTCTGAGTGTTATACTTGTTTTTATAATGAGCAGCTGCTCCATCTGAATAACATATTACTTTTTTAAGCTTCGGAACTTTCAATTTCAAGAATTTACGGAGAAGTTTTTGAAAAAATGTACAGTTGATGTTATATGCTTCAGGCTGTCAGATATGATTACGTAGTTCAATGGGATTACATTATTCTGGACTTTAGGGTGGTAAAAGCAAGTAAGGGGTGAACTGTTGCTTGGTCGTTATTCCAGAGCATACCTTGCACGCTGTCCTCTAAAATGAAAGCGCAATATTCTGAAAACTCTGCAATGACGAAAACCTGCCCCACTTGGATGTTATGCTTAACATTTCTAAGAAATTCAGATTGATATTTAGCAATGTAGTCATGTAGCTGAAGTTTCTGTAACTTTTCAATAAAAGTTTCAAGAAAATTATTGGTAGATTTTGTAAAAATTTCTAGGGAGCAACGGTCAACTTGCACCCATTGGTGGTAAGTAATGCAATCAATTAAATTTCCGTTGTCTCGGGCGTGACTTCATGGAATCGACTTAACATTATGAAAAGTAAAGAAAACTTTGTAATTCCATATAAATATTTAATGTATGACCTAGGTTTCGACGTGGCACGTCATCATCTGGTACAATTGCATAGAAGGTAGACTATGTGTTAGACATAGTGTGACTATTTATTCTCTACCTTCTATGCAAATTTACCAGATGCTGACGTGCCACGTCGAAACCTAGGTCGTACAATAGATATATATGTGGAATTACAAAGTTTTATTTACTCTTCATTTAATTAAATTTCCATCAAAGCGTTCTTCTGTTGAATTCCGAATTTTGCTCGGCCCAGGGCAGTTTTTACATTCGTTTAAATGGAATGCCTCGGTCGCAGGGAAACACATCATTGCTGACAAATAATATTTATATGACAATAGCGGCTCAATGTTATCCCCTAGATTTAGCGGCGACAACCTTGCAACTAAAATCGATAATTTAACATTTTGATGCACCAGACACACGCATACGGTATGAGTTCCTGATGCTCCCGCAAGAACGCACTCCAGAGGTCTTAGCTCTGCAAATTTTGAAAATGAAGCAGTATCTTCGGGATAATTTTCCTTAAAATTACAAAATATCTCTTTCAAATTACCTAAAATTAGTCTCTCCTGTTTATGTGTCCGTTTTCCATTGTCATTAACGCTGACGTAATCTTTAACTCCAGGCATTTATCTGCTTACACCAGGGTCATGGAAAAATTATATCACTCTGTCTACTGTCTCTTGAGGTAGTGGTTTTCCTCGCTTAGGATTACCAGTGCATAAAATACCCCGTTCCTTTACTAGTTCTTTCACTTTTCGAGCTAAATATTGAGTTGATCCAAATTCCTCTTGAATTTTTGCCACGCTCCTGCTTTTAGGCAGTGTAGACAGGACTAAAATGTTTTAACTGTAGGAACTAGCTTCAGAAAATTTTTCCTTGAGTTGACTTAGCATTTCACACCCTACTTACTCTAATGGATTTGATTTTCACCCTACTTTCCTGATTTCTCTTCGATAAACAGAAGTAATTTCAGGAATTTTTTCTTCAGAGTACTTTCTACTTTTCAAATATTTTCTAATTACTGGTGATGTACCGATTTCGGATAAACTCAGGTTGATTTTTTCTAGAAAAGCTTGAAGAGGTGAATAAGGTGCGCCATTGCTCTCTCCTTGTGAGTTACTGTCATTGCTGGAGCTGTTTGAAGGTAGGGATACATGAGCCTCCGCAAATTGCAAACCAAAAGGCCTCGGTTGTGACAGTACTGCTTCTGCAGCCACAAGCTGCTCAGGAACGTCTTCTTGATGACTGACGGGAGACCTTGGTGTGTCACCTTTCGCGACTCGCTTATTCAGAAACACTCTGCTCTGACGACACAATTTTCTGCCCTCGACCAAAGATATCGCTCTAGGGCTGAAAATTTTCGATTTGTAATTGGAAGTAATTGTATAATTAGCACTACGGATATTGCAATGCAGTTTCAGTGGATTACACCACTGTTTTTGACGCTTTGAATAGAAAGCAAGAAACGATTCCTCATGGTTAACGCACACGGTTTCCACTTTCACACCACTTCTGTCCTCGATGAGCTGAAGATCTCTCGCAGGGTACTCTTCGATATATTTAAAGACACTGTCTCGCAAACACTTTCCTCCTCTCACTGCGCCGAAGGAGCACATTTTGACACACGACATTTTCATAAGCAGGTATCGATGAAATTTCCGAAATTAGTTAAGAAAACTACGTAAGAGAAAAAATAGAAGGCCGACAGCTCTCGAATAGCGAGATGCACACGCGGTGACAGACCAAAACAAACTGAGACTTCTTCGGTGAATAAACGCGGCTGTCGACAAAAACATGTGCAGCTAGATGGTCTTCCTTCAAGCTTTTAGGCACATACCGCAATGGGCAGATTTTTCCACCAAGAGGGTCATAAAAATAGGGTTCTGAAAGGAAGTGGAAAGGTTTTTACTCTCTTGCCCTAATCCCTAGGTGCCATAAAACATTTCTTTTTAGATAGCGCTCCGGTTACGGAAAACATCTCAATGCACGAAAAGCCACAGCTGCAGGCTCTCGACTCGAGTTGAAAATGAAATGTTTTTGCATGGATAATAAATATTTTGACACTAAAATCGGAGTTTGCAGTAACTTTGTCTATAGAGATAAAAAGAGTGAGTATGCAAAAACTAAGAAATTTTTCTGCTAGAACAAATGATGCAAAATTTCCATAATTGTAATTTATTTTCATTTTAATTCATCAATAAATTATACTTGAAGATTCTTAAAAAGTATTTTCATATTAATTGTCACAGATTTTTAGCTCAAATATAATCCGCCTGGAAACTTAAGTGGGGCTCAATGGTACATTTCCTCTGCAAACATCCATTTTACAGAACAAATAACAATTGTTGTTAACATTTATAGTTTATAATATATTTTTATCTCATATAGCCACGACCTTGAGCTATTAGGAAATTTTTAGGCTTGCATCGCGTGTCTGATGCATGTATTCCAAATGGGGGAGCCGACGGGCCGCGCGAGAAAAAATTGTAAATGTTTAAATATTTATAAGAAACGCATTTATGAATTGCCACTCAATTTTATTTTGAAATAATTAGCTGGGTATGTTTAGATTACGGAAAAAAGTTTCGGCCGATTCTGAGATGGAGTATTTGAGAAACGTTTACTAATAATATTACATTTAAACATTAGTAATTAACAACAATAGGGTATAGGAGAAAATAATTATTTATTGATATATTTGAATTAAATAAACATTTGGCTTTAATAAGAGCTATTAATCATTTCTGTATGACAATTACAAGCGGATACATAGGTGATAATATGATTTAAGGCTCGGATTTTTGCTAAAATTGCGAAAAAATAAAAATACGCATAATTCGCTCAAAAGTTTTTTTTTCACAAAACGGTTTGAGGGTATTCAGTTTGAGTTGATATTGTACCCAAACACCAATTTTTATCAAAATCTCAGACCCTAAGGGACAAATGTTTGTTGAATTGAGGTGGAATGACCCATATTATTTAAAATCTCCTTCCTCAGTCATAAAAAATATACAAACGCAAGTACACCACCATAACAATTTACATAAAAACGGTAATAATGACCATGGCAATGACTAGAATGTATTCACCAAATTTTCTGCTCAAATAAATATTCATTATCATCATTATCTGGGAGTAACAGGTGTATCTGGTGTAACTGACTATCATACACCTAGCCGGCAATCGGGATATTCAGGTTGGAGTTCTAGAGAAGTCGAAAGATTTCTTCAGGGTGAATTTCCCCTCTGACATGTTTTCAGCTTCATATCAGAGCTATTCCGTGTATTTTTGCACGGTAAAAGCACATTAAAGTCGCGAAAAAATCTTACTTTTTTCATTCATATAAACATTTGTTATATCTGCCGTGAGATGATCCTTTATGTCTTCTTTGCAGAGAGGTTTTGCGAGGGAATTAGGAGATGGATACACCCCGATCTCCAATTTCTGTACACACTGTAAAAAGTACAGTGGCGTATAAATAACACAGAGAGGACCAGGATCGAAAACCATTAATGCATACCAAGATATCCTTTACATGTCAAAATTCTGAAGAAAACAGGTTATATATTATATTCAGTGCACTCTCAGTGAATCGAGAATAGTGTGACAATGCGGAGTCAATGACACGTCCGTGCGCTCATATTGATTATACTGCATAAGGGAAGGTAAAATAGCCACACTTAAAATTTGACAGGGCACTGTTCAAAACAGTTCCTTTGAATTTTTCAATCATGAATTTGTCCGGGATAACGACGAAATTAGAGTGTAGAGAAGGCGTTGAATATTCAAAAGGAAGAATGAAGTTGACTAGTGCACAAGTACGAAAAATACAGACGATTCATGTAAATATTCTTAGTCTACAATTTTCAAAACTGTCACATTACCACTGATAAAATACAACAAGACCAAAATCATAAGATCGGCATGTTTGAATCAAACTATAACAACTTTATGGGGATTCATTGAAGAAATTTGAAGATAAAACCGGACTGATACTGCAAAGTTACCATTTTCACTGGTCTAAACTGATTCTCACATGGAGTTACTAACAATTGTAACTCACATATGCACACAAGAACCTTACTTGCACGAAAAACTCAATAGTTGTTCACTTGTAGTTTATCTAAATTTAATAATATATCTGTTTATCTAAATCTACTTTTAAAACTTTACCTAAATTTAATTATACAAAGTTTATTTGAATTTAATACCTAATATAAAATATAAATGAAGTTCACCTAAAAATGACAATCATGTTTTTATATCGAGAGATAGTGAACATTAAATTTACATTGAGAGATATAGATCATTAGAGAGAGGATTTGTATGTCTCAAGGCTGGTGTGGAGTAACTGCTACATATTCACAGTGAATAAGACTGTCAAAAATAGTTGTCAAGTAAGTCTTACCTAGTTCAAAACTGCAATCTCTCTCCCTAAAAATGACTGCAAACCAACTACTCACTGGCGAACCATCGTTTGCGGGTGCAAATGTGGGACGTTGGCTACGAATTCAATTTTCAAATACATGAGAGGTTTTTATTTGAGCTTGAGGGAAACACATCACTACTTTCCTACGTGGAGCGATTGAGGTTCAACTGAGGAAGAGACTCCATCTCGCGGCCTTAGGGATTCGCATCCTTCAACTCGAGGGCCGTCTCTGTCTCTTCCACTCTGGAACACAACGGCAAACACCTCGGCTTCTCAAATACGGAAAAAATGAGGCAGTTCTCGTCCGGAAACGAATGAATTGTTCCGAGACGAGAGGGAACGAGCGGTATAATGGGAGGGAAAGGGATAACTCCTCTCCCATCCGCCGAGAGAACCGATGTTTGAGACCCTGGGCGGAGGATGTTAACACGAGTCGGGCCGCCCACTGGCCTCCCCCTGTGGGCTCGCTCCGAAGAGAGCGTGATCAGTCGCAAACATCGATTTACATAAGTTAACTGGATTGAGCGGTGGAGCTGATGGAAAAAAGATACATCTGCGGTTCGACGCCATTTTTGTTGGACATGATATCTGTCAAGTATGCCCTAACTTATAAGGGCCAGTGATCAGTCGCGAACGTCGATTTACATATGCTAACTGGATGTAGCGGTGGAGCTGATAGAAAAACGATACATCTGACGGCCGACGCGATGTTTTTGGACGTGTAGTCTGAGATGCATATCTGTTAAGCATACGCTTATGGTAAATGACAATTTTTAAAAGTTGATAATATTTTAACGATTTTTTCAAATCGCAAACATTACATAAACGTACATTTTATTTCACTGATAATATGGTTGGTTGGTTATTTTGGTGGGAGACTGGCAACTGAGGTCATTTGCACGATTTAGAATGGGTGGGCAGGACTATAAAAGAGAGGTTATTTAAGGAATTGAGGAAAAGTTAGAGAGAAACCCGGCGTCACATACACTAAATGAATGACACCGAGGGGTCCAAAGTTTAGTGTCTCATCTGACGGACGGAGTACTACACTTAGGCCAAGTTTTGTAACCACTGGTTAAACGTTTTCTCAGTATGATTACTGATGTGGATAAATACTACCATCGATGACGATTAATCTGATATAATCTTCAAAACTCGAACTCACAGCCAAGGTGGTTGGAGCGGTAATAGTGGATCATGTGAGTGCACATTTCAATAATTTTTCAAGAAAGTCGACAGAACTTTTTGGACCATATTTCATTTGAGTGCATTTGCTTATGCGTTGGAATTCATCGCAGTAATGGAAATTATACAAGAATCGCATATTACATTATTACTTTAATTAAAGCATGTTAAGACTAGAGTTATCGGCGCGGTATTCGATATTTAGGATAAATTATATTGAAATATGTTTTTTCGACTGGACTCGACGTGACACTGATATTTTTATCAACAATTATAATAATAAATTTCTCATTTCGCGTTTAAAGAAAATATTTACATACTTAATCGAAATTTAATTTAATATGTCATGTAACATAAGGCTAAATGCTAAAATAGCGTTAAATAAAAAAAAACGAAATCGGTATGATGCAATTGTTCTCACTATTTTAATAGATATCACTATTGAAAGCACATTTGCAATATTTCATGCAACTATTTACGTAGACGAAAATCGCTCCAACCACCTTAACATCTCATTAATGTGCATTAATGTACCTTAACATCTCAGAATGTAAAGGCAGCGTCATCTTACGCTTAAGTTTTTCCAGAAATTATAAAACTAGGCCTTGAAAGTGCTCACCACAAGGAACCCACGAGGAGATCAGGATTTCACCGAAAAATCTCTGCTGTTGGTATTCGAACCAAATTATTCGTAACTCTTGCCACCATAACTATCCTATTCGCCTATGACGCATAATCAGTGAAACACTTCCGTGAGTGTTAAGGTCTATTTTATAAGTTCCTAAATGTTTTCCGTAGCTTTGTTTTAACAGCACGCATTGAAATACGGAAGAAAACGTTACGCTATTCACTTACATCACCTTATCATTCCATCCAACACGTCTTTGTAGTAGAAATTCCTACGTCCTACAATACAGAACCGCTCCAATTTTCAATTTCCACTTTTACAATACAGAGCTTCCTCCACTTTTTAGCTCTCTGTTACCAGGCTGCGCGCACGATTTAGTTACTTATTTACATTGACGGTCAAGGAGGAAGGAGAGAGGATGAGCAGTAACACAAGGAGACCATAGAGGCCTTTGATTTCGTAACATCCTTTACGCAGCGCGCACACCATCTCTCCCGTGACTTCGCCGCCGTATGCAGAATGAAATAGACGCGCCGAATCCAACCAGAGACGACTCACCCTTCGCTCCTCTTTCAAACTTTATTTTTTTCCGTCCAACTCTCAGTTCCTTGCACCCGTTGCCCACTACTCCAGTCCTTTGATTCCGATGCAAGACGCCCGGGGTATCTTCCATCTGAAGCACCTCTCCTAAAAAACATACACGCCATTGAAAGAAACGCCTACCTTGAATGCAAAAGCAAAGACGCGACTGCATCTTGCTTTAAATTGGATATCTTTCCCTCTGGGGAAATAGCTGAAGCACAATAGCTTGCCGAAGTTTTAGGCTATATCAAAAGGGACACCGGGATGTAGTGGAAGATTGGTATAATAATTCTTTTTTTTCACGCACCACTCACGAGTACATTCAATAGAAACAGGGAAAAACACAAATTCGCAGAAACACTTTACACTTTTCGTCCCTCCCCTCCCTCAATTCTTTTCCCCGATTCCCTTTAATTTCCAAGGATGGTTGGTGTCCTTACTCACTGTATAAAGTGCTGCGATATATTTATGCTCGTAGAGGCTATTCACCGCCATTTATTTATGAATGGAATTTTTATTCTATGAGGAACAAGTGGCAGATATACTTACCCACACCCAATTTGTATCCATTGAAAATATCATTTCTTGGGCCAAAAGTTTTTTATGTTACCCGAAATTATAAAAAGGGAAAGAAATTTTCATATTACTATGTTTTGACTAAAAGAAAAGGGTTGGTTACTCAGACAAATGTGAGCTCTTTCTTCGTAAAAATTGTGTGAAAAAATTAAAGAATGTGTAAAGAGATTTTTTTGTTTGCTCATTATTAGTAAATATTTTGTTACTTTTTTATAATTTTCTTAATGCTGGAAGCGCAATATTTATAATTAAGAAGGAATCCACACAATAGGCGCATCATGAAAGGGTACCTTAAGCTTCCAATAATTGTTTTTAAACATGTACTTTAATATTATGAAGGAAGTAATTAATATTATCACTTATCACTTTCGGCGGCTCACAGACTCCTACATACAGTAGAGTGTCGATCATCTGAGTCCCGGTTTACCGAGGTTATGTATTGTCGGAGTTACAAATCTTTATGTAGTGCCTATACCAAGCTTCAGGCTCACTTCTTCTGACCTCAAGAAACGAGCTGGAATGCTCGCGAAACTGTCGTCAACAGTGTGAGTCAACGCGGAAGTTTCCCGAAATCATCCACGTCTCAAGGCCACTCCGCGGAGGCTTTCTATCTAACATACCAAGCTAGTTTAGCTCATGCAACCGAGCGTCAGAATTCGGCACCAGTTCAATCTCCAAAGAAAAGACGATTCACAGAAATATTTCATCCCAAAAATGTCAAAAAAATAAATAATTACGGCAAAGCATACGAATATGTATTTATTGTCCTAACTTATTCTCGCACATAAGACTTCCGTATTACCAGAGTTTTTAACAATCCGAGGCAGCCTCAGTCCATATAGCCTCGGACAGTCGAGACCTCACTGTATGTGCCAATATGGAGAAAAAAGCGTGGATTAATTCCAAATTGATAAAAAGACCTAGAATTCATTCAATAGTTGGCTCAATTTTTCTCGTGTCCGCTAACATTTTTGGGACATCAAAATGGAGGAAGATTCACATTGAGTACAATATTTAAAATGATGAGTGGCGAGCAGATTCCCAAAAAATATATACATTTTATGACGCCATTCAAACATCTGTTGTCGAAATATTTTAATTGAGAGGCTACTAAGAGAGAACAGAAACTTGACCACTACTTTTAGCCATTTTATCCATTCCTTCATTAGCGATCAATCACTGCAATTCGGAAGCGAGAACATTAATTTCAGATTTGGTAATTTTGATCAAACATTATCAACCCGAGAATAATTGAGAATCGTTAATTATTCATGAGATAAAAATATTTATTGAGATGACAGGTCCAGGGAAAACGTTTTTCGAGCGCCAAAGAATATTAAGTTCAATTTTCGGTCGATATCCCTTGTTCCGACAAAAGAATTAAATATTCATATTTTCAGTTAACATCTCATCTGCGGAAACATATAACTCCGCAAGTAGCCACAGGCAGGGGCAAGTACTAGTCATTAAAAGGACGAGGAAAGGAATACAATAACACAATGCTTGGTATTTACTCACTTTAGGCTCCGGAATGCTGCAATCACGATCTATTTCGTCTCATGAAAAGTATAGTCACAAAACTCCTAGCTGGTATTTCGCAATATCCGAATCTACCGCGGTTTTCCATGTTCAACAATACTAACCATTAGATGGCTAAGACAACTGATGTGGATTTCAGTAACTCAGAGAATTTAGGAACATTATCTATTTCTTTCCAAATAAACTGATCATAAAATGTACATATTATTGGTTAGACCTCGGACCTGTACTTTTGTTACAGCTTGATTGAGTACTTCTCATCCTGGACGATAAGGGATTGATGAGTAAGCTCTGCTCGGGTTTCCAACCGGGTTAGGAGTTCAGAAAATGACGACGTTTCGGTGACAAAACACTTGAATTTTATACTCCCGGTGTGTCAGTACACCGCATAGGTAAACCTCCTAGTGGTGGGTCTAGGGTAACCTGGCTCTCAAGATAGTCCTTTTAGAAGGGATTCTAGCTCGTTGAGACGAGTGAAAGCGGACACTAGGCATTAGTTTTTCTTGTGGCATACTGGCGAAAATGTGCCACAACTGACCGATACAGCGCCGTAACCGTTAGTAGTTAAAGCTGCATGTGGCGCGGGCACTTCAAAGGGTGGAAACCTTGCATTCTCTATCCCAACTTACCGATAGCTGTCAAAGAATAGCCTCGGACGGCCGAAGCCACGGTGGGTGGCGGAAGCTGTGACAGATTGGCCCATTGAGAGACGGGCATGGCAATACAAACTTGACAATTGGTTCTTCGAATGCGAGAGGTGAGTATGGAAAAGAGATTGTGTTGACGAATGAAATGAAAATGAGACGGAAGGACGTATTTGTGTGTTTGTGTAACCAATCGCAAGGGGTGGGACGTTATTTCAACTGATGCCGGTGGCTTGGGATTGTTTTCAGGAGTTTATGAGTTTAGTATGCATGACAGTGAAGGTGAAGGCTTGATTCTTTATGAGAGATTTAAGAAGCAGGTAAGGAATTACCTGTTAGTATCCTCTTGATTGCTCTGGGTTCGTGTGAAAGTAAGTATTCGAAGAGTTGTGATTGTGGATTTTATATACCAGTGGATGGAAAAGTGAAAGTGTGAAAGATGAGTTTGGGAAAAACAGAGAGGTTCTGAACGAATGCAAGCCTGGTGAGAGAATAATTGTACTGAATGATGAATTGTATAATTTATGTTTAAAAGCCTCTGTTCTACCAACGGATGGGAAGAATGCAATAATAGTTCCATTGCACAAAGGGAAGAGTGGATAATTGAGTGAAGATTATAGAGCAACTAGTTTTTTCAGTGTTCCGGGAAAAGTGATCAGTAAACTATTAATCAAATGTAGGATTTAAGTCTTTCCCGGCGAATGCTTAGGATGAATAGTTCTCGGGTTTCCAGCCCGAGAACTATTCATCCTATTAATCAAATGATAAGAGGAAGAATGGGGTTGGCTGGGGTATACTATGTAAGTTTATTCTTAAGAGGGAATATAGTAATCAGCTGTTCACTACTCAGCAAGTGCTAGAAACATCTATTGACGTCGGAAAGAAAGTATTTTGTGTAATTAAGGATTAAGAGAGGGCAGATGACAGGATAAATACAAATAAGTTGTGGAAGGTTTTTATGGGCTATGGAGTGAATGAGAAGTTATTGAATGTGATGAAGGCGATGTATGATGATATAAAGGTAAGTGTGAGAATTAATTGTGTCTAATGTGACTGATTTGAAATAAAACGGGGCGTAATGCAAGGATGCGTAAGGACCCCTCAGGTGTTCAATGTTTTTATGCAAAAATGCGTGAGAAATGCGCGTAAGGTTATCGTCAGTGTATTAGTTGTAGATGTAAATGTACGAGTTCATTTGTACGCAGATGACGCTGTGCTGCTGCCTGAGAACACAATGGAATTACAGGGGCTCCTGAATAACTTCTGTGAAGCAAAAAGGAGAATGGATTTGAAGGCAAATGCGGAAAACACCAAATTAGTCCTTTTTGATAGGGAGAGTGGATAGAATGGGGTTATGATGAGGGTAAATAATAAAATAACTGAAAAGTAGACGACTTTGTGTATCTTGGCCGAATGTTTGTGAAAGATGGAATTATAGATGAAGAGATAAAGAATCGTGCGAATGCCGGTAGGAAACTCAGAGTTAGCACGTGGAGAATATCTAGGAATGAGTGTTTGTCTAGGGATGCGAAAATCGCAATGTACAAAAGTGTTCTGCTTCCGTCTTTATTGTATGGCAGTGAAACTTGGCTATTTCAGGATAAGCATACTAGAAGGCTGCAGTGGGAATGGGGTACCTGAGAAGTGTTTGCGGCAAAAGTAGGATAAGTAGGGTAAGCAATGAGTAGGTCATGAGAGAATGTGGGTTGGATGCTCCAGTAATGGACACATATGAAAGGAGTGTGCTTCGTTGGTTCGGCTATGTTAAGAGAATGGAAGAGAGTCGAATAGCGTAACAGATAGATGATAGTAGAGGGAGTGGTGTAAGCGGAAGGGGTATACTGCCTAAGTCATAGATGAATGTGGTAGAATAGACTCTAAAGAGGAGGAATATTAGGAATAAGAGAGCGTGTATGAAGCAATGCACGAGTGTATAAGAGGCGAAAGTGGTTTTTAAGGATAGAGCACTATGAAGGAGATAATAAAAAGTGAGCGAGCTTTCTATGGCTAAAGACAATATTTAAATTCTTTGACTTTGCCAACTCCGAAATGGAATGGCGTGATGGGTTTGTATAAAAACAATACAGCTTGTATTTATGACTAAAACTACACCACCAATGAGTTAAAGATGAAAATATGGCATATGGCATTGTATCAAAGGATTTCGTATTGCCTCAGCTCAGCTACCAAGTTCTTCCTTCTTTTAAATATTACTCTTTTAAATTATGGAGTAATTAGCACATTAGAATGTGCTAATTATGAACAAGCTGTGAGCATTTTTAATAATTGTTCCTCTTCAATCATAGCTTATATTCTACACATAAGTCGGTCAAAAGGTGAGGAGCACTTTCCATTTCTTTTGGGATCCTTGAACTTCGATATAATAATATAAAATCCCTAGAATTTCATAAGTGGAGTGAGAATTTATTTCTGAAGTGCTCACACTATTACATGCTCCAGTACACGAATCACTTTAAACGGATGCATTCATTAGCAGCACTTATCAATCCTAAATGCCGTTTTATACGAGGCACTTTATTGCACAATTTGATGTACATAAATCGCAAGAACGCGAGCACGGAATTAGAGCAGGGGCTATTTTCCCATCTGTCGTTCATGCATTTGCGCATGCATTCTTGCAATTCACCGCTTTACGCGACGCAATTTTCAATACATCAGATTGTGCAATAATGTGCCTTGTGTAAAACGGCCTTTTAAGAATAGATTTGTTTGCAGCTCTGTCCTCCGTTCCCTTTTCATCTAACAGCTAAACGAACGGACAAACTAAATCCGCGATCGCTCTGGGCCATAATCATTCGCGGGGGCCCTCTCTCCGAAGGTTGGGGTGGGGTTGAACCACCCCTCTCCCTAAAACTCGCACCCTTTAGGGGCCGCACCACAACAATCATTGATGCCATTAAGGAAATCGGGATGCAATACCCGTCTACGCTATCGATTATATGGTGCGGAAAGACCCGGGCATCGTGGCGTGCTGCCATCTCTAATTATCAAAACTGATGAAACCCGGAGCGAGGGGTTTTTAGGGGGGTGAGTGTATAGCAGCGGGAGCGCGAGGGTTGGTACGGTGGACGTGGGCGTAACCTCCGAGATTCGTATAAAGGCCAGGCCACCCGAATTTCGATTGTTTCGCCCCGAATTTTGTAAATAGTACACCTAAAATATTAAATGCTCTTCCGAGGCTAAAGGATGAAAATCGAAAAGAATTGGTTATTACCGTAAATTTTCTTATTACAAATGATCATGAATCGTTACTGATAGCTGCAAAAATTCTAAAACAGTAGGAATGCATTGTTAAAATATTTTAAGATATCGTTTCCGGCGGTAGTATTTCGGCCTGTACATGACGGAGGTTACGGGTGCGGGGATAGGTTTTGCTGTGCGGCAACTGGAAGGCAGGAGAGGCCGTATCGGTGGAGACACCCAACGCGGGAAATTGGAACTCCACTGCGGACTAGTTTAAGACGAGGAGGAAGCCAAAGGAATCACGGCAGGGCAACGAGAGATAATTTTCAGGGAGCTCGCCATGAGAGTTCCCATCCAGATTGCTAAGCTGAGAGTAGATGGATAGATACATGTATTTACTTTATTGGACAAGATTAAAACAAAAACAAACAAACAAATTGAGTCTCCTCCTCCTCACTGGTTGTCACAGTTATGTATAACAAAAAAAACTAATAAAGAGAGTATAAAATATGATATCCATTGTGGTGTCACTGTCTAAAAAAAGGAATACATTATGTTTGTGAAAATATTATGAATAATTATTGATGGGTTTGACTGCAGCCCTCTAACCTTCCCCATCTAATGGTAGTTCCCTTACTCCCTAGTAATTCTCCTAATTGAATTTCCTCTTTATTGGGATTATGTATTGACCTCCTCCCTAGGCCTTTCACTTGGTAATTTGCCTCCTATATCTTCTTCAATTATCTTCTTCACAAGCTCTCAGGGTGTGCCCAATCCATCTGGTTCTTCTTTTCTGGATAGAGTTCCATATGGTATTTTCCTACGCCAGTTTTCGTATACTTCTAATCTCTTCGGGCCTTCTTTTAGAAAAACTGCATATGTATAATATTAAGGATCGCATTTTCCGGCACATATATAGTGGTTACTAGGGTAGGCGAACGACGGGCATATCTAAGCTTCTAAGGATGTGTACGCAGGATGGCAAGAGTAGGAGTAGTCGGGGAATAGAGTAAAGGTGGAGAGAAACCCAGCGTGGGCATAAGTCTGCACTTGAGGTGCGCCGAGGGATTCACAATGTAACGTCTCAATCGTTGGGTGATGTTTTTAACTTGTAGTGCTCTCCGCGGTTCCACGTCTATAGGTAACCAACCAAGTTCGTGAACCGAGTTTTGGTAAGCGGACACCTCGCAACCGCGACATCTCGTAAACGTTTAGTGTTATTAGTTAAGGCGACTGGAGCGGTAATCGTGGGTCATTGAGTGCACATTTTAATAATTTTTCAAGTCAGGCGAAAACAAATTCTTAGACCACTGTGACATGGCTGGAGTGACTAAAAGACAACATCAGTATCCACGTTTTAAATGTGGCGGTCGCCCATCAGTGACGACGCGGGCGCCCGTTCTATTAAGGTAGAGCCGGGGAGGGCTGGAGGTGCGGCGCACAGAGTTGCAGGGTCCCAAGAACTTGGCCAAAATGTAAAAATAAAATGTCCTAGATAGGAAATTTTCGTAATTAGGTTGGCTAGATGATTGACGCGTCGAAATGCAGAATTGGCAGATATACACCTGTCCAGTCACTGCAGTGCGTACCAACAGCATTCGACGCACGCTCCTACGTGTGGAAGGAGTGGAGTGCTAACTATGAGTTACCTACCGGCATTCACACGCTTCTTTATCTCTTCATCTATAATTCCATCTTTCACAAACATTCGGCCAAAACACAAAGTCGTCTACTTTTCAGTTATTTTATCATTTACCCTCATCATAACCCCATTCTATCCACTCTCCCTATAAAAAAGGACTAATTTGGTGTTTTCCGCATTTGCCTTCAAACCCATTCTCCTTTTTGCTTCACATAAGTTATTCAGGAGCCCCTGTAATTCCATTGTGTTCTCAGGCAGCAGCACAGCGTCATCTGCGTACAAAACAACTCGCGCATTTACATCTACAACTAATACACTGACGATAACCTTACGCGCATTTCTCACGCATTTTTGCATAAAAACATTGAACACCTGAGGGGTCCTTACGCATCCTTGCATTACGCCCTGTTTTATTTCAAATCAGTCACATCAGACACCATTAACTCTCACACTTACCTGTATATCATCATACATCGCCTTCATAACATTCAATAACTTCTCATTCACTCCATAGCACGACGCACGCTCCTACGCAGTCAGTCGGAAGAGAGCCAACTCCTGAGAAGGAGCCTTGGAAGGAGGTTGTCCGAAGTACTGCTGCATTTGATTGTTTTCGAGAGGGGAATTTGTATAGTTGCTTAGGAATATTCTTTGAAAATATAATTCAACGTTTAAGAGAAGCTGCATCGCCTCTTTCCTGGAACCCCAAGCCGAACAACGTAACACCACATTTCAATTAAGTGCATATCATTATGCGTTCACCATACAGGCAGTAAAGGAAATTATACAAGAATTATGTTTTAAATTTTTTCTTAAACAAAGAAAGCTATGACTAGAATTTACGGCACGGTTCTAGAAATTACGGTTTATTTTAAAGTTAAGATTATATTTAAAAATGTTTTTTTCGAATTTTGGACTACGAGCGGCACCTTGTTTCATTTTAGCAACAAATATATTAATAAGAAATATTTTATTTCGCGTTTAGAAGAAAATCTGTGCATTCATAATCGAATTACTACGAAATATATGTCATGTGCCATAAGTTTACGTGTTAAGGTAGTTTGAGCGAGATTTCCCTAGTCATAATGGAGACCATATTCGAATTTTATTTTTTAATTTCAGCGTCTGTAAGAAGTATGAAGTAAATATTATAACATTAATGGTGTAAAAATATGGTTATGTATGACAAAAATTGCTAGTAATTTAATAAATATATCTACTTAAGTCATAATTTGACTCATTTTTTCACGACGTACGACTACAAAGCCTTCAAAGCAGCAGTTTTTTGTGATTCTGTTACAATTACTATGGTGAGTAATGGATTAATTTTTATAGTTGGTTTATAAAACATGCAAACTACAAACCGTTAGTTTTTTGACGAAATCTAGGTGATATAAATTCCTAATGTTTTCAATTTTCTCCTTCTGGATCCTGCAGCCGTAATCTATCCCATGTGAAACGGCTTGGGTTTTCAGGAAAATTGCTCAAAAAGTAGTTCGGTAAGGGGTTAATCTTTTGATATCATTGGAAAGATGAGAGTTTTTTCTTTAAATGAGGTCAAATTTATCACATTCTAGGCGAAATAATTTTTAAAAACTACTTTAAAATAGCATCGATTTGCCGAAAAATTAAATCAGTATGACGACATTTTTTTCGATTGATATCGCTGTTGAGAACACGTATGGTAAGTTTCACGTATATCTTTACATAAACAAAAATATCTCCAACCAGCTTCAACAATTTAACCGCATTCCGGACAGCCCGCCAGAATGAAGCACAAGGGCGGCCCTCACACAATACAGCGTGCAACACCATCGCAAAGATCGGGACATTACTCGCCGAATACTGTTCACCGCTAACTTCTATAGAGTTTTTAGTTCCTGAGATATCAAATCTAAAATATTTTAAAAGTTTATCCTTAAAAGGCAGGAATAATTGTAAACTTTACGATGAATGATTCTCACAATGTCCTACATTCGATTTATACCTATCGGTCTCACTATCCGGTAAAGAATTGGTCGTTTGCAAAAATTAGCGTTTATGGAATAGCAAGATACAAGACAATAGAAGTCTGGTTAAGAGATTTCGCGTTCACGAGATGCCACGGTTACCACGGTTACCAAGTGTCCGTTTTCCAAAGGTCAGTTACAAGGTGGCTTTTACGAACTGGTTGGCTACCACTTGATGTGACACCCTCTCCGCATAAAACCCATTAGTAAAGTTCCACCACCGGGTTTAAACCTAGGCCATCGGAATGAGAAGACGCCAACCCGAACTCAAGATTTTCTCGGCATATAAGCAAAATAAAGATAACCCTTCGCTATTTACCGATTTTTTTCACGGTCAAACTGGGTAACAATATTTCACTGGATGATGAAGCAAAATTTGGTACGCGGTTGATGAAAGCTATCGAGGGAAGGGGGCAAAACGTCATCTAAAACTTATTGCTAATAACGCCATCAATATTAGAATTATTTTGGCTGTATAATATATGAAAATTGCAATCATCAGTGAAGACGTGATTGTGATTATGCTTATTGCTCTCTTCTTGCCTCAGGCAAAACGGTTTTCCATTGACCCATTGAAATCTCTACCCATTCATGCCCTGGTCAGGGCTAAACTAAATTTTACGATACAACCATTACTGTGTTATATTTTGCCGATCCTACAGTGTAGTTCATGACAGGGAAACGGGTGAACGTACGTGAAATTAAACTACCATCGATACGTATGAGGTGCAAACTTACCTTATATGTTTGACGAGCAGAGCATCCTGCCATTATGTATTTGAATCCATTAGGCGAGGTGATTGACAAAGGCTGTTATCATGGGCATTTCCCGGAACGCCGGCAGGTTTCACTGATTTGAAAGTATTATAAAACACTGAAGCGACCAGTAAACGAGATCATAGATCACTAACTCAACCATCAACTCAGCATACTTCACACATTTTTAAAAATCGATTACACGATCATCAATGTAATTGCTTCTAAAACTCCGCCGAGGAAAACTTAAACAAAATTTTTGGCATGAATAATAGGCGATAAAAATGAGTACATGCCTGTCTCATGTACTCCACGCCACGGAACCTTTCCCGATGGGATCTACAACAGCATTAACTTTTAAATACAATCGGGTCAGCCGTCCGGGCACAAATAGAGTTGTTTTCATCCAAGAGTCAAATCGGCACTAATATACCCTGTACCGGGGGTGAAAATAGGTCAATTAAACACAGGCGCTGCTGCTCGAGGCTCCCTCCTATTAAAATTATTCACGGACGGCGTGGCTTGCATTCCACCTACGCACGGCAAGGGAAAAAAACCCTGGACCATATGCCGGGATAGAACTCTCACAATCAGTCCTTGGGTGGGGGGGTGGGGGGGTCCTGAATGACTTCGCAAGGGGGCATGGGTGGATAGAGTTAGCTGCTCCGCTCCGACCTTCGCCTCCGGGCAAAAACCCTCGGTACCGGACGTCGGTAAATCATCGCCCAGGGCGTCGAGACGCCCACACGACGCGCCAAACGATGACCATGAGCACTATCGAGTTTAAAAGGTAGTTTGAGCGGGATATTTCTCTCGTCATAATAGAGACTTAATAGAATATTCGAATTTTATTTTGAAAATTAAGCAGCCGTAATAAGCATGAAGTACTCATATTGTAACATTAGATACACAACAACTTTGTATTATCTTGTTTCGCGTCAAACGCTGAAAATGCCTTCAAAACCGAAGGTTTTTTTTGCGATTTTATGAAAATAATTACCAAGAGCAATTAATTTACACCTGAAAATATTTGATAAAACATACAAACTATCCACCGTTAAATTTACTACGCGATTTGTGCCAGAGAAATTCCACATTAAAAAAGTGAAGTCCCTTTGTAGTGCATAGGCGTACCTTATCCCATAGAAAACCACTTAATTTTCTATCAAATATCTCGAAAAGTAGTTCGGTAAATGGGTGCTATTTTGATATCATTGGAAAGGTGAGATATTTTTCATATCATCATTATTGGCCTTAATATGATGTAATCCTAATATTGGCTGACTGCAGCCCTCCATCCTTCCCTATCTAATGCTAGTTCCCTGACTCCTGGTAATTATCTTCATTGAATTTCATCTTTATTTGGTTAATGCATTGGCCTCCTACCTTGACCTTCCTCTTTGGACTTTGCCCCCTATCTTTTCTTTTACTATATTCCTCACAAACCCATTGTGCCTCTGGGTGTTCCCAATCCATCTGGTTCTTCTATTATGTATATGGCGACCGCAAATGGTGCCATCATCTATTATATTGTTGCCAAGGAAGCCTTGCTGATTTTTTTATGTTTATGTACCTAAGTCATGGACTGAGATTGTAAGGGGTGTTGCATTAAAGCTCTAATAAATTGATTCGATAGACGTGGAGATCTTCTCAATTACCCATCTCCATATGTACAGTGGCCCTTTATCGTAAAAGTAGAAGAGGAAAGGGCCCACATGGCCCTTTCCTTTTCTACTCTTCTGCATTCTCCTTCATTTCTTATTTTATCCGTCCATTTGATCCTCAGCATCCACCTCCAACACAAGGTTTCGAATGTTTCAAATCTTCTCTGGTCTGTTTCCCCAGTGGTTCATGTTTCTGTTACATAGAGTGCCACGCTACAAATAAATGTTTTCATGTACTGTTTCCTAGTTTGTAGTCCTATCTTCTTTGAACTGAGTAGTCGTATTTTCATCGTGGACACTTTCTTAGCTTGGGCTATTGACCACTTCATTTATGAGTGAAATTAGGACTGTACAGTCCTATCTTATACTTAACTCATTAACACTCACACATGAACACCCATGCCGTGCGGCGAGAAATATTCACCCAGGCGGGACTCGAACCCGGTCTTCGGCTTATTTCGGCATATTCAACGCTTCACGTCCGTTGTACTTCTCAGGTCCCCCGTAATGGTACTTCCGAGGTATGCGAAATAATCCACTTGCTCTAATTTCTCTCATCTTACAATTAGTGTAACTTCTGCTTTCAGATTCTCTTTCGCATACTGGGATTTATGTCTTCCAATTCTTTATTTTCACGTTACATTCTTGAAGAACTTTGTCCATCTTGTTCAGTGATCTTTGAAGGTCATCATGGTTACCTGTAATGACTACGATGCCATCTGCGAAGCGGAACATGTTTGCTTTTTCTCCGTAAACCTTAATTTCGTGCAATCCCATGTATTGTTTTTCTCTTATTTCCTCCTCCAAGTATATGCAGAGGGGTGCTGGTGAGAGATTACATCCTTGTGTAACTCCTAAGTTAATTTTAGATTCTAGTTTTATTATGGAACCAAATTTATTGCATTTTATGTGGAGTGATATCTCGCTTAAACTACTATACATAGAAGAAAAATGGAAGAGTCGGGGAACGGGTGAATGAGTGTCTATGATGGATAAGGGCACAGAGAGTTTCTTTAGCGTGTGTGCACGACCGTCCTTGATACACGGTTAACCGGATAAACCGATCATCTGGGTGATTTATGGATTTATACCAAAGGGGTGGGGACATTTTTTTCAGTTCATAAAGCAGTGGTTCTCAACCTTTTTTTGCTCAATTCTCCCCTTTCACCATTGCTCGGAATATCATTCCCCCTTCCCAAGGTAGTCTTAACACAAAAGATGCATTGCAAATAGAAAGCATGTTCATGAATTGTTTTAAATCTCAGTATTAGATAAACGTTGTTGAACGCCACTGGAGAAGCTAAAAAAATACAATTTTACAGACTTTAAATAATCTGCAAAACATCTCATTTTGCTGAACGGAGGTCCCTATTCCCTCATAAACCCCTTAAATTCCGCCCAGCGGGGGTTGTGTTTGAACCATTTGAGATGGGCAATCCCGATCACGTAACTAAAGAGTCAAGTGGTGTAATAACGAACGGTTCGACATTTCGGTGCGTTTTAAACATTCGTAAGGATAGTATAAGTGTCTGATACGTTGTTAATTTCGTCTTTAATCGCAATATTCAACTCTACCATCGAATATTCACTCGAGAAAAAATCGAACGGGAAGGCTGCGTGGGATTTTAACGAGTACGATTAAATACACCAAGATCTCGAACCCTTCGTGATTGTACCACGTGACTCCTTAGTTGCACGATCGGAATTGTCTGGAACAGTTCAAACACAACCTCCCTAGGGGAGAAATTTCCCACAGGTTGAGAATCACCGGTTTAAAAGGTTATACGAGCTCGGCTCAGCGGTAATACGAATCGCACCTTGACCTTGTGTCACAAATGTTTTCGCGATTAGTAACGGAACCCATTAGCCGATCGTTCCAATTTTATATAAAAGAAGAAAGTGCATTTCCTTGAGCGGGACTTTGAAATCCAGGTTTACGTAGTGGTCCGTACATTATTCTGGTTTGGCGGAAGTCCGAGGTTCGATTCCTAGGCAATGAAAAGTTTCCCCTCTTGCAATCTACTGAGCATTATGCGGTAGTAGAATTTGAATACACATAACGTCTGAACAATCTAACTATTAAAGGAGTCGTTACAGATTTGGTTTTTGCTTGGAACTACTCAAAAGGCTAAATTATTCTGTGAAAATTAAGAACTTTTTAAAAATACAAGCACAAAATTAATGTACATGTCTATATTCGTGCCCACGACCGCATGTGGCCTTTTGCGGCGTGTAACTGACATGGCCACAACGGCCGGCTTCTTAACGCAGGATTATACAACCTACGTTCAGCACAGATTTTTAAAAGTAATAAATACATGTATATTAGACTAAAAAACGTCGTCACTAGTGTGACAACTGACAAATACACAAATAAAAAGACACTTACATGGATGCTGCATATTTCGGTGGGTCCCCCCATTTTCTTCAGCAAGAGGTAAAGGAAGAATCATTCTTCCTTAACCTCTTGCTGAAGAAGGAGGGGGAAACCCACCAAAATATACGTCTGTGTGAGTGTTTTCATTGTATTGTCACACTAGAGACGAAGTGTTTAAAAAATACATCCAAGCTCGTGAAAAACTTCAAAATTTGCAATTACAAATAAATACATCAGTAGGAATTATACATTTTACTCTAAGTCCTGTTTTATAACTTCAGATTAGTCCTTACTACAAGATGACGTAGCCTATACGTTTACTTGACGTAAAGTGTTAATTCGGGGTTTATAGTTATAAAGAATTAAGCCTTTCGGTTAGTTGACGTGAGCGTCGTCGACTGGAAAACGTATTAACTTCGATTTTCACTCCGAGAAAATATTTAACGAGAAATTATAAAACTGGGCCTAGGAGTAAGAACCATAGTTTCGCTAGTAGATTAGCGAAATTTCGATGATTTACGAGGCGAAAAGAGAATATTACGTCACCAATGTCGATTAAAACTCATAATTAGATACGAAAAAAGATCACTGGAAACATAAAACGAACTATGTTAATTGACAGGTGCTGATTATCACTTAAAATGGGCAATCTATAGGTTTAACCCGTTTCATTTGCATGACCTTGTTTAACTGCGTAATCTGTCATCCGGAAACACGTTTATAATCCAAAGCGCCTAGGGTACATTCCGCAGTACCCTCTATGAGTGCGTTAGTTCTCCCAAGAGGCTCTCCACGGGGGGGCAAAAACACCGTAAACTTGAGAGGAAAGAAGTCTTTCTCGACGCCAAACTCCGAACCTTTAGAGTAAGGGGCACCGCCGGGTAAGGAGGGTTGAGCCCGGAAGAGGCATCTAATTCATCGGGATCTGCATTCCAACGAGGTGCCCGGCCCACACGCGGCTCGTGGGGGCTCGGCTACAGAGAAGGGTACCGCCCACACACAGAGCCGGCTGACAGTGACGTACGATGGCTTAGCAGACATCTCCACCCCCTCCAAGGATCCTTTCTACCGTGAGGAGAAAATTAAACGTGGAGGTATGGGTAACTTAAAAAAAAGAAAGAATGGGCGATTGGTTAGGCATAATTACTTCGTCGTCTAGCAGCTCGAAGATGAAGTCGTCGCCGATCCTCAATCTACACTGCATGCGAGCTTTAGTAAATAGAAAATGTATTTTTTAAACTTTTTATTAGCAACTCCGACCCGTTTCTACGCTCTCGTGTTATTCTCAAGAGGATTACACTTTTACCCGTGGCCAGTTTTTATTTATACTTGTTCGAACCTAAAATATGGGAGCGAGAGGCAAGGGAAATAGTGCTTTGGGTGAAGGACATTGGCAGTGAAGTTAAGGGAGTGTTTAAATAGGGGTTAAATTAACTAAAATTTGATCTGGAAGGTGGGAAAGGAGCTTGATATAGATGTGAGGGAAATATAGGTATTAAATCGTTCAAAAATTTCGTTCCTTCAACTTTGGAAGAGAACAAAATTTCTACAAAATCCAGCTGTGTACCTTTTGTCAGTAACATATGTCAAAACCTTTTACATTTACATCAGACGTGTGATTAATAATTCATTAATTATTAGCAAAAATTGACTTTTTGTCACAATCAATAAAATATAATCAAGGTTCTTTTGATCTTGTACTAAAACTTCTCCCTGTCTGTCCCATATGGCGAGAGCATATAAAACGGTGGGGGTTGCTAATAAAAAGTTTGGAGTTCCTATGCACATTCTATTTCTTTAACGAGGTCTAGTAGTAAATTCTACAAATTAAACTGTTAAACCATTCAAAAGTGATGGAATCAATTTATAAGAGCACCATTTCCGTAATGCGGCAAGCTTTCTCAATGTTACAAATTTACAGGTCAAGTAGACGTAAATATTATGTACCATAGCATTTTAAATGCAAAGTGTAATAAACTAACAGAGAATTTCATTGCATAACAGGTAGGAACATTCCTTGGAGCATGACCATTAGATGAATCTCCTGAAAGCTAAAACCCCTATAGCGCGTACGCCATTGTGCTGATTCACTGGTGAAAGAATTCGAAATTTGGAGAATATGCAGAAAGCATTGAATATTTTCGGATTATTCATCGATGGTGAAAAGATTATTAACCCACCACGTTATGATGCTTAATGTAAAAGTTTAATAGCCTGTCCGACTGTAATTCAATGATATTACACTGAACTAATAATAAATCAATTATTAATCAATCAATAATAAAATAAATAAAAAATCAAATTTAAATAAGTGAGTTTTTTCGCGTAGATATACGCGAGAATGGGAGCAGAACTTAAAGTGAACACAATGAGAACAAGACGGGTAGGAGGAGGCAAGCAACAATCACAAAAAAACAAAAGATGGTGAAGTTCCGCCACACAAGTCGCGCGCGTGGTGCATGAAAATCTCCAATCTCTCAGCGCAGGCGTCACAACTTAGAACGGTTTGTTTTCTTGTTTACATGAGCCAAATTTTAAGTCAAGGCTGACTGTCTCCCATCCATTGCGTGTTGAACGAGTTGTACAATCACAATTCGTTAAAATTGGGAATAAATGAGGAGAAAAATCGACATTGTGATAAAAGATATTCAAATTCATCACATTAGTATCGGATAATTCTATCAGATGACGCTATTCGATGCTCGTTTTTCTCTCAATCTTCGATCACGGTGCATCGACAGAGCACGTTGTTTGATCATCAGGGTGAGGTGGAATTGATAGGACGATTAAAAAAAAGGGACCATCCAATCGAAGGCAGTATCGTTCATTTTTTTCGGTAAAATATTTCATTACGTGCAACGGGAAACACGGAGGTTGTGAGGAAGGGAAGGGGGGGGGGGAGAATTTCTGTTTGTAGGTCATTTGTAACAGAATGCGGGTGGAACTCCGTCGAGCCGATAAATTGAAGATCAGGAGTGGAAAGGGAAAGGAACGATAGGGATCCCGTTGCCTTCCGCAGAGGCGGATTAGAAGGACGGTCTGGACCGTGGGAGACTGCGATGAAGACTTTTAGCAAGATGGTGGTAACGGGTAGGTGAAAAAAGAAGTAAGATTGTGAGAGGATACCCTCTAGACATATACATACCGACATAATCATGTTATAAACGGTTCACTGTGTGCGGGAGGGATTGTCAGGACATCAGCCATTAAGATGCTTTATGACGTGTATAAAACGGCAAGCGGATCATTAAGCATTTGTATTATTCCAGATGTGGGAATAAGATATAAAACTATAAAATTAACTAGGTATGTTTATCAGTCTGTAACACCGCCAGGGGCGCTCCGATCAAAAATTCCATTTCATTGAGATTGAATTTCAATTGTAAATTTTTGAAACGTGTATTATTCGAATCATAGACCCACAGACCCAATCCCAAATAAATCCGTATAAGACTATGTCTATAATTTTTAATCCAAAATGTTTGAGTCTATGGTTTTAAAAATACAGATAAATAAATAAATATTCTCCGAGATATGTGATAGATTTTTATCTTGGTTACCATGCTACTACAAACAACATATTGATAAATTCAATATATGGTCTATGTATTTATTAAGTGAATGTTGGTTAAAGGTAATTCGATGAGTCTTAGCCTCGATTTTCATTTTAAAATATAGATGAGAGACTTATTAAAATGGAAAAAAATTCCCTTGCTATATCTATGTGGCTATGTGTCCCTATATATTTATTGCGCATTGCATACAATAACTGATCATACACCAAGTTCGCATTGGGGAATGTACATTTTGACGAGTTATAGCTAGTTAAGTTAATAATTTATTCAAATACTACCGAGCTATGCCCCCGTGGCCGCCTATGACAGCCCGTCCCCTTTTAAATTATAGATTTATCCAAATTTTCATTTAAGCATAGGAATTTAGACTCCTACGCATGCGTTTCGGTCATCCAGGTGCATCAACAGGGAATGTTTATATGTCGTACACACGTGCGTGTTACGCTGACGGCCATCGCTTCTCTCGCTCCGGAGCCAGTCATGCAAAGAAAGAAAAATATAATAATTCAATAGTATTCAACATTACTTTATTTTAAGGAACTGCCATTCTTCCCTATTTAACTTTGCGAAAGAAATAAAGTCTGTAGGCGACCAAACTGATTTCCCTATTGATTCCATTTGGGTTATTCCCTCAATACATTTCGTCAACGATGGCATAGGTTGCTAAGGAGACGCCTTTCAAAAAAAGCGCAGAATGTTCGTAAATTTTGGAAAATGTCTTAAAGGTTTCGAATTTCGAATCGAAAACAAATTTCGGTGATAAAAACGAGAATGTTTATTTCATTTTGTTTTCTTATGACAATTTTTTCGAGTTCGTGAGACCATTACCTCCAATTTAGTTATGAAAAAGAAATAAAGACTGCAAAGCGATAAAAATGATCTGCAGTTGAATTTGAATCTTATAGTACGCAGAGAGCAGCCTATTATCTATAAAATGGAAATATTTAATAACAGTGTGCAAAGTTTAAACGCTTTTCAACTTTTGGATCTTGTAAAAATCTGAGCGTTGCGGAAAAACGTTGCATGAAAAAACTACATTATTAGGCTGATAATTTTACACAATGTAGGATGGGATGGGATGTACGCACTTTTCTGAGACTCACTGCAAGACCACGCGGCTGGACACAAGACATGAAAAAGGGAAACAATAGGTAAAATGCGGATGTCAAGGGATACACAAGAGATATATCTATCCATAAAGCAGAAGGGTATGTATGACGTAGTTGGTTCAGATGAAGTCAAATACCTGGGAATCACCCTGACTTTAGACATAACAAGTGGGATACACACGAAACATCAGCAGCGTTGCATTAAAGAAATTAGGATTTATTAAGCGAATAGTAGGAAGATCCTCTGCTGAAAAAGTGAAAGAAATATACTACTTTTCTCTGATTAGGTCACATCTCGATTACGGCACAGGCATTTGTGACCTCGTAATGGAAAGATTTAATGCGCGAAATAAATAAAATACTAAGGAAAACCGCTCGCTTTGTTAATAATTGCTACGAGCGTGTAGTAAGTGTCACCAATTTGATGAAAGGATTAGGTTTGGAACCGTTATATAATCGGAAGCTACTCACTAGGCTTAGATTACTTGATAAACGCAGATCAGGAGAGTTTCAGTACGACATGGAGAATATTATTCATACTTCTACAAATGATAAGAGTAACCGAGTAGGAGAGATAACACTGCCAAACTGACAAGTGCATTCCTTCGCACCATTAGGGATTATAACAAAAACAGCGTGCTACTATCTTAAGAGGCATCATACACATACAATTCACCTCTGTCCTCTTCCTCTCCTTTTCCCTATTCCCTCCCCTCCCATGGCAGTTGTCCCACCACCCGGGCACCCTCTGTCACAAGCCTCTACGGCAGCTTGCTGGGTAGTATGCAGATGTAGAAGTAAATCCTCTAAACTACTTCTAGAACTTTCAGGGAGGGTTATAGACATTTTTTGTAGAATACAAAATGGGAAGCGGGAATGTTCGTTAAAAGGTACGGCACGTGTATGGTGATAATGGATACTTTTTAAATAAAATATAATATATTCGAAGACATATAAGCTACATTTAATAACAATTATAAATATCATGCATCACATATTTATTTTGAAAGCATTTTACACGGTTAAATAACAAAACTATAATCATATCAATAACCAATTTACAATGGGAAAAGTGTGTGAACTTTACTTAAGTAAGCTAGCATTATCGTCACTTTATTCAATGGAATTAACTGGAATTTGACGACTGAAATATGCAATGCATACTCCTAGATGTATTTTTTTTGTTAACATGTCACGAATCGGCTGCATAGATTTGTTGTGCCGTATTTCGAAATACAGTAGAGTCTCCATTATCCGACCCAAACCGGCCGCGGCAAGGTCGGATAAGTGAGAAGGTTGGATAACACGGAAAATGATAAAAACAATGTAAAAAAAATGTTAAATTTAATTTGCACATTAAAAACTTTTCAAATACATGTGTCTTACTTAACTTTATATGACGTACAAGTAATAACATGAAATACTGCACTTACGGCAAAGTAATTAATATGTTGTATAGAAAGTACATAGTGCATAAATTACAGTAGTTATCGTGCACGGGGACGGTCGGATAACCGAAGGTCGGATAACCGAGACTCTACTGTACTATTTTGCAATTAGATATACCTAATGATAAATTTTGCTCAATAAAAGTTAGCAGTGGTTTATATCGACGGATGGAAACGACAGTAAAGTCAGCACTCATGATAATAGGCAGATCATCAAAGATTTCTCATAATGGACGTGAGGGTTCGTGTGCGATGAGTACCCTATGAATAAAGAGTTTGACGTCACTCAAATTTTCCATTTCGTGCAATATTAACCTAATTAAGTCAGCAATAAGATATTACGCCCTTTTTGCTATTTAATTTCCGCAGCGCACAAGTTCCTCTCGGGAGACGCACATGCATTGTAAAATTGAGCGTAATAGAGATAGGTGTGGTGCATTAACGATGGATCTATCACCTTTAACGAGGGTGAATTTTGACACTTCCAGTTGAAACTGCTGGACTTTCTTGTTAAACCACTCATTCAAAATTCACAATGCAAATGTATTTGTTATTCCAACGTTCGAAGATAAGTGTCCCTTACTTTTGGAGTTTTCGTCGAGAACAGTGCTTGAGAAGAACATATTTTTCACCTATCACTATGAAAGTAACTTTCCTATTTTGCCACTTTTGCGTTTTCATCATACATAGAGGAGGACAAAATAATTCCCCACCTGAAACTCCAATGATCTGAATTTCTCTAGTGACCTTAGCCTTGCATGTAACGTTGAAATCGTTAGCCACTCCTGACGCAGTTATTTCCATGGACGTGTTAAAACGTGTGCTCACTAATTTTTTTATGAGCACAAAGAGTGTCTTCTTTGCATTTTATTTTATTCCTGTATTTGTTCGTTCCCATTTGCAGGGTCTCAAACTATTGTAGCATAGTGAAGCCCTTGCTAAAACGAATTAACGTCCTTTACTTTTTCCCCGAAGACCTTACTTACTTACAACTTTTGATTAATTTGAGTTTCTCCTATTCAGTTCTTTAAAATTTTCAAAATGTGAAAAATATTCTATATGAACTAAAAGAGGAAACGGAGAATTTATATCTCAATAATGCTTGCCGTTACACTTTCCGTGACAGGCGCAAAACCTTACGAAATGTATTATTAATGAATAATAAGGGATACATACGAAGTTTAAATGACAGTGAGAGCACATCAAAATAACAAGGATACCGACATTTTTACAAGGAATACATATTTCACTAGTCGGTTACTTACTAGGATATGGTGTTTTCCATGTATTTTTTTTTTTAAGTACAGGACTAACCTCAAACTAAAGTGACGCAAATATTTCCCGCACAATTCTGCGATAAATGATTCATACTTTGAGGATCATGATATTTATTTTTCGCAAATTCAACCTACGGCAGCAGCTGCACTTCTAGAATCCCAATTAAACTTCGCCCGCCGCTAAGTTCCCCCTGAGCCGGAACTCCGAAACTTATGCAACACCCACGTTCGAGTTGAGACATGAAGCAGCGACCTTAGGGTTAGTACGAGGACATGAGTACTATCAATCTGACCCGAATGAGTTTACATGAGAAGCCTAATCCATCACCTAGAACTTCGTCAGTAATTAATTGGGTAAACAAAAAGACTGTCTCTACTAATAATTTTTCACTATCATACCACTATCTATACGAAGACAATAACAATTCCATTTTTAAAAACTTATTTTAATTACTACATCTAATTCTCCTAGAATACAGAAAAAACCATGCGAGTAAGATGAAAAAAGAATTGAATAAAATTATTAAGTAGGCATATGAAAAATTCAGAGAGAAAAAAGGATTAACCAGTAAAAGTACTGTAGCCCAGATCTCCCCAATTCGTGCACAGTGCTGTGATCAATTAAACCACCCAGTCATGTTATCTCATTGCAGAGGATTCTAGTCAACTGGTTGCAGGAAAAAATCGAATTGGCTTAATATTTTTTGAATGATCACCTACCCCTGAGTTACTACTGACTCAAAGATGTTGTGTGTGTTTGTCCAACGAGTTGTATGGAAGAGAGGACTATTAAGTCCTAATATCGCTCGATGCAGGACCCAAAAAAAAAATACTTAAGGAATACATGAGAATTTTTTTCCATCTAATAATCATATTGCTCCGTGTATTTTTAAAATTTATTTTAACACAAAATTTTTTCTTAATATTTTTAAGTAATTGTAAGATCTGTGCGAAACCTGGGAATGGTTGTCTCTATAATCTAGGCCCAGGTTTAATGAGTCGGTGAATCACCGTCTCTTTCAGTCAATGGGTCAATCAATAATTAATAGCACTGAGCGCAAATTATGGGGATCTTGGTTCGAGTTCCAGTCATTGATTTTTTCCAGGTAACGTTTTCTCTCATTAGTATGTATCTACCTGTCATTGGCGTATACTAAAGTTTTTACTATTTCAAAGAACACATTTTTAAGTAAAATGGAAATAAAAGTCTTGTAGGCATAAAAAATCCACTTTTTGGCTTGATCAGCGCTGAAATACGGACAGAGAAAACAAAAAGTGCTCATGGGGAAGCAACTCAAATGGAGTGCGATTTTGTTTGGGACATGGGGAGAAACAAAATATGGTCCGAAATATAGATCATGAAATTTCTGAACGGGATGAAAAAAATATTTGTGCTTCCTCCAGCAACAATTGTACTTTTACCGACAAAATGCGGCCCTCTTTAATCTCCCATTACCCCACCGTTCTGCTCCACTCCTCTTAAGGTGGTTCCACCGTTAAATGACTTAAATATAATTTTATTTATATTCTGTCTACTTGTTCAAAAACTTGTCCTCTATCTGATATAAACAACAAAATAATACCTTTCCACCCTATTTTATTCTATACTTGAACTTTAAATTACATTTTGTTCAATGGGGGAATGAGAGAAACACTGGGAAAAATAGTACTATACCATACAATATAAATGCCATTTTCACGGAAAACTATTTATGAGAAGGAAATAATCCAGAGAAATTGAATAAAAATAAAATATCGGCGTCTAACCACCAAATTTCTTTTAGTTATTACGGAATTACTGCCGTAACTGAAGGCAAATTGCGGTAATTCGTAGGAAAATGGCTATGGCTGGAAAAAGTGCTAATTTAAAATACATTTGTGGAATAAACTGCATTTTTTCTACTTTACTTTTGGTTTTCTGTGAGTAACGCATTTCATCAACGAAAGCAGGATTTTTGGAAAAATATGGAATTTAGTATTTGTTTTCACTCACACAGTCGTGGCGGAACCTCCTTAAACATCCCTTTGTGATCCAGTCTTATTTTTTTTTTAGCTCCAAGGGTCCGGAGACATGCCTCCGTCGTCAAGGACTTCTTTTGATCAGTATCTTCTAGGGAGATTTAATACTACCTTGCAATACACGTCCCTCTAGCGATTCCCGTCCTCGGTCGATCCTGGCGCTACGCTCCACCCCTCCGAAAACTCTCTTATGATGCCGTCTTCTCCCAAGGATGGGCGGGACATCGTTTTACCGAGGAGGAAAAGGGGAGGCGAGTAATCGGGATGCTGTGACGAGGACTCGAAGATCGACCTGGTCAAGGAAGGGCATTTCTGAATCTCCATCAAAAGGTGTCCAGGCAATTGGTACATGCGCCGAGACATGAAGACGTCAGGTATAAAAACTGTACGTGAATGTGCGTAATTCAAAGTAAAAAAATCATTCATCTGTTACAAAAATTAAATTACTTTTTTTCCACGAAAAAAACTTTATTATCACAACATGTTTCGACTCACTCAGGCATCACCAAGTGACTGCCACCTGATAATGACTGTCCGAGGGTATTTTCTACTGCTATCTGTAAGTTTGAAATAAAGTATGCAAGGTTAGCACCATTTTCAGTATCCATACCTCGTGCAGCTTTCTCTACTAACGGTTACGGTGATTTACTGGTCAGTTCTGACACATTTTCAGCAGTAGGTATGCCACAAGAGGAACTAAAGCCTAGTAATACCCTAAGGCCCCTCGCACACTTAGCCACTCGCGCCAGCCACAGCTCAGCCACTAGTGGCCACGACAAGCTGCGGCCGACGCTTTGCGTACATTTACATCAGAACTCCGCACACTCGGCGATTGGTGTCGCCGCGTCTGGCCACAGGCTAGGGCTGTGGCCGGGTCTCGCTACTTGTGGCAGTCACTAGTCGCCGACTTCAGGCGCACACTTGGCCACTGTCGCCGCTAGCCACTCTGCGTTTCTCTGGTCTGTTCCAGTACTCCGTGGAGCGTGCGTGTGTATTGCTCGACATGGAGACTTTCGATGTGCATGTCTTTATATCCGAAATGGAAGCACGTCCTGCCATTTGGAACCTGAAATCGGACTGGTACAATGATCGTGTGAAGAAAACCGAGGCCTGGAATGAATTGTGCCTGAAATTCAATCCTAATTTTTCCGAAAAAAGCATTCAGGCAATCGAGCGGGGCTCCATATTCTCAGACAGTAGACTCGTCTCTATTGAAATTTGGCTAGGGAATGGAATCAGTCAGTGAAAAAAGTGGCGGCGACAGGTGGACAGGTTGAGCGTCTAGTGGCAGCCACTAGTGGCCGCGTCTAGGAGCTGATGGTGGCCACTTGTGGCCGCCACTAGTCGAGACCACAAGTGGCCAAGTGTGCGCACGGCCTAAGCCCGCTTTCACTCTTCTACAAGAGCTAGGATCCCTAATAAAAACACTATCTTGAGAGGTTGTATACCGTTGCCCGCAACCCACCACTACGAAAAATAGTTATATAATGTTATATATTGTGTACTGACATGCTTAAAAATGACCAACTAAGCAAAAGAGCGATGTGATAATAAGGTTCTTTTTGAGAAAGAGAGCCATTTCATTTTTGTACCATGGAAGACTTTCACTACATCCCACCTGAGACCGTCAATTTAAATCATTTACCTGGACTGGGATTATAACCTAGGTTGCCAAAAATCCATTGGTTCAGTTTTTGTCTTCTACAATTGCAAGTTTCATAGATTAAATTTAATTATGAGTCATCAACAGCCATGAGGATTATAGAAAAGTCTCTCGTAAAAACGGCGGCCAGTGTGGAGAGCATCATCGGATGAGAAGCCCGAGAAGACTGCACGTTAAAAGTTCACCGGGAAAGGATCAAAACTAGAATCGAGCTCACAGTTAGAGGTACACCTGCCAGTTTATATTCGCTGGAAAGCACTTTAAAAGATAATGTCCTAACTACTCCTCTATTACGCCAATCACGCCCACCGAGGCGTGAAATGCAATGAGCATTAACAAATGTGTGATTTACTCTCAACTTTTTGGGTGGTCTATCGAAGGCCGTAGCTGTTTTGGTCTACATGCCAATAACTTAAATGGCACGTCACCAGCGCGAAATATTTGGCGTTTGGAAGCGACACGAGGGGAAGCCTTTTTCTTCGTAAGGAGGACATCGACCTAGGAGGAGCGAAATTGTAGACAACTTTTATCCGTGAATGTTAACGAGCTGATTTGGTGGCACATTTATCCCTCACGAGAAGGATATATCAGTTTTAGGTGAACACAAAATTAATTCCAGTTTTGGACTGCTCGCAAGAGTATAACGTGGTATGGTTAATCTACATGGATAATTTCCTATTTAAAATGCAGGAAGGGGAGTGTGGTGATAGTGACAAATAGGATGAAGACACCTTCTGACGCTAGAGCTGTTGTTTCCCCACATCTAACTAATTGGGCTATTCACCTTAAATTAAATTATAATTTAATTTTTTTAATCGCAAGACTCTGCTCCGAAAAACTTAGTATTTATATAGTTAGTAGTACTTATTATTCCATTTCCTGAGGTTTTTACACAATTTACCGTGTGCCGTAACGCGTCATAATAAATAAATATTGAGACTTCATCCATCAGGACTATTGAGAGATATTGACTTCACGTGAAATGGCGTAGAGAGAGAACTGTATCATCTGCACTCCAAGAAGTTCAGGAGCTTTATGACTGACTGACCTTGCACGCCACGCAGAAGTTCCACAGGCCCTTTATCCGGGGAGGATATGGCCAATTTGACAAGGAAACATGTAACAGAGAAGCCCAAGGGAGCTCAGTTTGCTCCATTGAGGATCTTATGGGTGGAATAAGCACTTTATGGTTGCCTCTCAGTAGCGGCGGGTCTTTAAGTTACTCTCGTAATCTGTCCATAATTACATCCGCCGAACGACACTCGACGCTGAAGTCGCTCGACTCAAGGGGCTCAAGAGAGATATCGCCTCTAAAATCCTTCGTGGCTTCGTGAAGACGCGATGATGGATGTTCTGCGTACGCTTTGCCTCATTCACCAAGCTCAGCCAACCGTCGTCGGCCAGTCCGCCAGTCGCTACGTGTCTGCGTCCCAGTCCACAATTTCCTCAAAGCCGTGTCTCAACCACCTTCGTTTTCTCTCTCTTCGTCTCGCGGAAGACACCAAAACGTGTGTGCTACTCATGAAACAAACTAACTTCACCGCTGCAAAACCTACGTCAAGTACCATGTACTAGACGTAGGTTTCGCACGTACTAACTGGTACTATTTCCCCGAACTGCTCGCCTCCTCAACAAACTTTGAACTTAAAAATCTCTCCTCGCCCATTCTGTACTTCGGCAAGCGATTCGACGAAGTGAATAGGTCCAAGAATGCTATGTAGGTTTCGCTGAGCCCCCCAACTATACTTGAATGTGCTTTCATTCGTGAGGTATGACATTTTATTATTTGGATTTAAAATGAAGTCTTTCCTGATGAAAAAATTTCTTAGGACGCATGAGTATCTTGAATTTTGCATTATACTTTTTGAGATTAAAACCGAAGATAGTGAAAGAAGTCATAATGTATGAATGTTAAGCGGCGTTTTAAAACTACCGCCAGCGAGTCTGTATTCAAAGTAATGTTAAATATGATTTCTAAATGAAATGATTAGGCAAGTACCATTGCAACAATGATAGAGTTATTGTTATAGTGACAGTTTACAGCAAACTAACAATTTTCTATGTAACAGGTATCTAACGTTGCTTGCATACCCACGACAACCCCAGGATAGTCTATTGTACGTAATTGATTACGTGCTCCGGTAGCCGAATGACTTTGGGTATTTCAAAAATTAAAATAAACTTTATAATTTCGCAGGAACGTATCATTGTTACAGTCGGTTTCCAGTGTGCTCAGGTACTAAATTCGTTAAGTAAAATATCATTTCCTATCACTTATTAAGGCATAACGATATGTGTTAGTACAGCCACAGAAAATTCACACAACTCTTTGTAGGGCCAGAAAAGAGCAGCCTAACAAGCTTCTCCAATATGCCCAATGAAACCAGATTAAAAGCGAGAAAAGGTTGCAACAATATGCCCATTTTATTTTTCAAAAGTCATCTAATTGAAAGATAAAATTACAATCAAGAAGAGAATGAAACCTTACGCCCATTTAACTTTTAAAAACTCGGTGCTTTTTTCATCGCGAGCGCGGAGACCAGTAAGTATGGTAGTGGTAACCAAAACAAAGAAAAACTGGACTTCAGTTAAGAGCAGCTGTAATGGCACAAACAAAAAATATACGACGTTCCTTGTTCTTTTTGGGGTTTAGCTCCGGTTATAATAATTTACTGTGAAGAAACGTACAGCGATCAGGCCCCATTCGTTTCCTTATCGATTTTACCGATGTGGCTTATGGCCCGCGATGAAATACGCCCCGGAAGGGAGCACTAAATTTCCCTGGGATGCACAGCTTCCATTACACAGCGGTTCCGACGCTGACTGAATAAAACAACATTTTAATCCATTTCGAAACCAGATAGGGCCGCTAAAGAGGAGAACAACGACTCTTAATGAACGCGGTCATTAATAACACGCGGCCGTGAATCAGCTCACAAATGCCCCACCCCCCCGAAATCCGGGAGGGATAATGCCCCCGCTATAGATACTTATACCTCAACTCTACGCTCCCCATCTTGGGATAAAACCTGGAGGATGGGAACGGGAAAATTAAAATAAATAAAAACAAGCCTGGATACCGTAGTAATTCCCGCCATGTTGAAGGAAGTGGTGGGTAAGCTCCATTAGATCCGCTCCGGGGGCGTATATACTTCGGTTCTCCCGTTTCTAAACCTCTCCTCTTACCCAACATCTCTGATACTCACGAAACCCACTTGAGCCCACCCACCGTATGTCCTCCAATTCGCCCCCAGTTCACTCCCGCCTTACCATTTCGACCTTTATCTTGGCCCCCGCCCCTATGCCCTCTCGCCCCATTCGCGTAGCTAGGGAGGGGGGAGGCGGATGGGGCGGTCCGTCACACGTGACGAATTTTTGGGCGACATTTTTGCAGTTCAAATTTTCGTCATCCCTTTTGTTTTTACCTAATGAAGAGTAAAATTAGCAACTATATCGAAAAAAGAAGAAATCTGCAATTTACCACCGATAAATGTTTAAATGCGACCGGTTCCGATGTTTTGCATCATTGTCAAGCCCCGTAAAACATCAAAAGCGGTCGCATTAAAAACATTTATCGGTGGAAAATTACAAAGAGTTCTTTTTTGGACGTGTAAAAGTTCAACCACATCATTACTGAGACAACATTATTAATTGTAACAGACAGTTAATGATTACAAATATTGCAGTCATTAAGAAATATTGTTCAAGGTCCCTAATCCAATCGAACAGAATATTGTAGTGAGTTGTATCTATAGCCACGGGGCAGAGTGTGGTGGAGTGACCAGGGCAGTTGAAATTTTGCACGGATTCAGGCAATGACCTAACACTTAACAAAAATGGTAAAAAATCCCGAACAAATATTTAAAGCGATTATTTTTTTACTGAACATTGTTAACTTTTTGCCCCATAAGATATCTATTCATCTCGATTGCGGTTTTTTATGCTTTGCGTAATTATTCGGACTCAAGATATAGGCCCAGTTAAATCGAACAAAATATAGTAAAAATCGAGAACAACAATTTAAAGGAGTTGTTTAAACCCCGTTTTGTTTTGCTTTCAGCTCCGTAAGAAAAGCATTGGATTCAATGAAGGTTTCCTTTTTTTTTGCATTTATAAATTACTTGCACTCGAGGTACAAGATTGAAACTTTCACGGTTGGATGGTTGGCAGAATGTAGTTTATAATCCTTGCACTCAATTTTCCTTAATTCATCGTTTTTTTCTAAAGAGCGTGGTGTTCATTTCCAAAAGGAAGGGCAGAAAATGGACAGACTGCCCCGGGCGACTCAAACTGTAGCTATCTATCCCCCATCCCTCCTCTGAAGATCCTCCCGTTTCCTCCCAGAGCACCCGCCAATCTCCCACCTCCCCCGCAGACTCGAACCAGTCCCCAGTCGACACTCACCCCTCCACCAAGTAACGAACCCTTGCCTCCCCTCCATTCCCTTAGACCTCCTGCCCCTGCATTGCCACCCTACTTACGCACCCTCCCTACATCCCGCTAACTTCCTCCAGGGTGGCCACTCTCAACCTTAAAAAAGTGAAAACCGTTTAAGGTAGTATGAGCGAGATTTTTCCTTAGTAGTAATAAAGACCATATTAAAATTTATTTTGAAATTTAGGAACTACATGAAACATGGAGTAAATATTGTAAAAAAGCGACGCAAAAACTTAATTATAAATTACTGTAACTCTCAGTACTTTACTAAATAAGGTGTTAACTTCACTAATTTTTTCCGAGCCGTACACTAGCAACTAAAAATTATTTTACTATTCTACAAAAAATCCCGCGGAGCGTAGTTCATTTATTTTTTAAAATACGCGTTATTTTATGGTTTAATTTATTTTTAAAAATAAATGATATTTTAGACATTATGTTTAATTTTTTTTTAAATTATTGATAAAGCATAGAAACTACACAGTTGAATTTCTGACGAAATCTACGCGTTAAAAATTCCTCAGTTTTGAAATAAAGTCTCTATGGAGTACACAACGATACCTTTTCCAATGGAAAATGGCTGGTAACTTTTAGCAAATATTTCGAAAAGTATGATGATAAGCGGCTGGTAGTTTGTTATTATAGGAAATATGAGATCCCATCTTTATAGAGGCCAAATTCATCGAATTTAATGGGAAGTGGTATCTTCCTCAAGCTACTTTAATTATCTAGGAATTTAGATAATGGTGAAAAAAACGAGAATTTATCGTGAATTGCGTACGTAAACCTAATCGACGTATCCGCAATTGTTCCATCAGATGTTTTCAGATGGTAAAATAGTCAGTTGTATTTCGTCCTGGGAATAAGTCTGGGCGTTACATCATTAAGTTTTTACTATGTGCTGTTCTAATTCTGCTCATTAAATCTACTTTTCTTCATATTTCTTGGATGGACACTTAAAATTCTTCCCATAAATACGATATAATTATGTTAAAAGGTTCGAAGAAAATATAAAAGACGCCTTTATATCGACAAGTTTTCAGAGAGTCGGAAGCTTTGAGTATTCTGAATAACTTAACGTTTTCGTTAGACTGGCAATCAAAATCTACTTAAAAACGTAAATTCTGACTTTTTATCGAAACAACAGCGCCTTATCGACATATAAATCTTACGCACATTTCCACTAAATAATGAATTATCACGATTTACAAAAATATCCATAAATTATTTTGAATGACTCTCAACCAGTGCGTGGAAATGGCAATTTGAAAACTTAAACAAACCGTGGAAAACAGCGAATTTGACTATTGTACGAGTGGCCACCCTGAGCAACTCCTTCTTCTCCTTCTCCCACACCACTACTCCCATCCTTGCTTCCATCGAAAACCTTCCCGCCGAGCCGAGTCGACCCCCACCCTACAAAACGCACTACATGGCTCTCAATCAATTTCCCTCGACCGAAACACATCCTTTTCCACCCATTCCAAAGACGGTGCCCTTCCCCTCTCCCCAATGCGACATCTCCTCACCCTTTCCTCGAAAAAGGATCCAGAAGCTTCTTCGCCCACTACCACCACTCTTCCCTTTCCATTCAACCCCCCCCCCCCCACTGCCGCACCATAGAGGAGGAAAAACCCTTCAATTCCACCTCCTCGCAGCCTCCCCGCCCCAATACACCCTCCCAACAAATGGTTTAAGTCTTTCCATCCCTTATTCCACGAATTTTCCCTTCCATGTTTCCCTCAACTCAGAAGCTCCATACATTTATACGAGTGGACATTTCTTCATCGCGTTTTTTTGCATGTTTTTATGTTTTTTTTTCGTTATTTATCTCCCCCATCTCTTCCCCTCTCCCTCCCCCTCTGTCATTCTCCTCAGGATGGTTTTATTGAATATTAATGAATGAAAACGCGGGTCCGTCCCGGATTGAGAGAGAGAGGACGAAAATAGATAAGACGGGAAGCAATTTTCGGATTCCTGAGCGTGTGCGAGTTCTCCGGGCCCGTACACATTGAAAATAAGAGCATAACTTATGAAAAAACCTTATTTTAATCTCGAGATGAATTTACTCGTGCCTCCAAAAGAAACCAACGAGTACCTATACATTTCCTAAATTTGGCCGATTTTAGCATGAAGATACTACCCGGTCCGATGCTATCCATGTGAATATCGCTCTCTTTGTCAATACCTATATTACGCACTGAGCCTTATTTCCTTAACATATACTGTTCAGTTGTTCTTCAGTACATTCCTTTCACCTTTCCTGAATCTCATTCGGTTCTTTAATCAAATTTCCTGTCTGTGATCGTTGAAATTCCTTTTCCCTTACTGTCGGCAGTCAGTTCCTTTGCTTTTCTATATAAAGCGTCTGCTCTTCTCTATACTTGAAATTTCTCTAAGGAGTTGATCTGATCATGCCTCCCTTGCCTGCTTTGTTTCACATCTAAGCCTTTTGTTAAGTTCCCGGTACATATTCTTGCCTAACTCTATTCCATTTCCTTCTCCATTGTGATCTCCCTCGTGATCCTCTGGTTTCTGGTTTTCGTTTAACTTACTACTCCTACCGTTGCCATTGCTGCTTCCACAATTCCCTTTTTCCGACTTCCCCAATCGTTTTATACTGATTTAACTCCATAAATTTCACCTATGATTTTATCAGTCACATGATACTTCTTCATCACCTAAGTAAATTCTCCAATTCTCACCCTCCTAAACATTTTTAAATTTCACGACGCGTTTATTCACTAATAACTTGCATAATGAGTCTGCATCATCCAACGGATACCGGAGGGCCATTTTTTTCATTCCATTCATGCCGCAATATTTCAATCCCTGAAAAGGATCATGATGCGTGACTTTGTCTGAGAGTATTCCACAACTTGTGGTCCATGTCTACTCACCAAGACAGCTTCTGAATCGTCAATTTAAGCCCCCCCGTAAGCGGCCCACGACGATACCGCAACTGCTACGCAGTCTCGTGGTAATTGCATAGTTCTGGAGCACTCATTCACTGGTTATGGGGAAGAGCATGGAGTTTTAGTAATTATTTCAATTTATTATTAACTCGGTCTTAAAAATTTGCCAAATCTGTCATCTTCATTAAAAAGAAATCAGTATAGCTTACTAAATTAAACAGGCAATCTGAAGGACAGTGCACTAATAAAAAAGAAAAATACAAGGAGTATCACATACCAATACTTATGTATAAGTTTTTATTAACGTTGTCTTCCTTACATCTGGTGCCCTTCTTCTATGTTCCTGAACAACAAGTAACAATTCCTGGTATTTATTTTCGTCTTTAGTCAAAATTCTGCAAAAATCTTTTAACAATTTAACTCCTCTCTCTGCATGGCCATTAACTACTTGCAATGACTTAACTACTCCCTCACCATGGAGGTAACTTGAATTCCTCGCCCAACTGCTGACTGGTAGATCAAAAAAATCGCAGTTAATTTCCAAAATTTGAAAAAAATTAGCCGTTTTTTTTCGTGGCTAAATTGGCGATACTCATTTCTGGTACATCATCTAAATGAATTTTTCTCCTCCTGGACCATTCTTCTTGTGGTCCACGAGATTTGATACCTTCCACTAGCCTCGCTCTTTCTTCATCGCTAAGACCGGAATCGAATACTGATAGACCCACCAGCTCCTCACTCAGGTACCAAAGGTGTCCCATGAATTTTTTCTGAGCAACTTTGGCGACAGCAATATTAGTGCTCTCATATTCAATGAGCTTATTTAAAAAAAGTAAGTCATTTCTAGGTGCTGATGTGGCTAACGGGGAAACAAACCAGGCATGGATATAAACTTTTACAATAAATATGCAAACATCAAATAGCCCCTTGGAATCAACATCGGTAATTAGCACTTGCTCACGAAAAATCCAAATTTTAAGTGCGTAAATTGCTTTGCACATCCACCTCGCACAGTGCATTGGCCCTGGCTGTAAAAACTTTACGCCTTTGGCAGGTTCACCCCCAAGAAATATAATTGAGAGCTCTAAAAGCTCCAAGTAATCATCTCTAGGCTGACCGATCTGAAAAAGGCAAATTGGGGTATTAGCTTTGTAATATTTTAATAACTAATTCCAGTTAACATAAAATAATAGCCGCGTACATTGATTTGCTCCTGTGCGAAGTTAATTATTGAGAGTTTCATCCCCGTATCAAAATTTCTTTGGCATCAGGGTGACTATCAATGGCCTCATAAGTACTTGTATCAATAGACGACCACTGACGCTGAAAGTTTTTAAATAGCAAAGTTTATGGCCCAGCTGAAGGTCCCATTATTTGGTGATAAACTCCCTCCAAAACGATTTCAAATATGTGGTGTCGGCAAGGCAACCAGAGCAATTCTTTTTTTAATAAGTGCTCAACCTGCACTGCGGCGCCATTCTTAAACCCTTGGAAAGAATACAACATTGGCATTACTTATCAGTTGCATCATTATAACTGAAAACATCAGGAAAAAGAAAATAACTTACCCGTGTTAGCGCTGGTTGTATCAAATGCAACTGCTTTAACATTATTGGAAATATTCCATTGTTTCACTGTATTAATAACAGCCTCTGCAATGGCTTTTCCGCTTCCATTCGGAAGCTCTGGGGCTGCAAGTATTTGCTTGGTTCTGACACCCGTAACAACTATTGCCAATCTCTCTTTGGTGTCATTACTGCCAAGAGATGGTAGCATTTTACCATCCCAATGCAAAGTCAATATATAGGGTCCGTGGAAAATGACTCTCACTTTCTCCGCTGAACTAGCCCTATGCTTTTTCCGTTGTCTCCGAAAAGTTCTTTCATTTGTGTTTGTTTGGGATATATCTCCTCCAAATGCACGCAAAGCAGCAGCAAGAATCTTGGCAGCTTTTTTGCTGCTCAACTTTGCGTCATCTAACGCCTCAGAAAGGTCATAAGTTATAAAGTTTCGTCTTCCCCTTTTCTTAGAGGTGGAGGCCGAGGGGTTTGAGGGGTCATTATCAGGAGCACTTTCGTCTCCAGAAGACTCATAATTATAAACCCCGCCTGCGATATATAAAAGAAATGGGTCAACCTTAAAAATTAAATGTCGATAGTAATAGGAATGGGTTCAAAGTAGGACTTACCAGATAGCATGCAAGTAGTGTATTCCTTTTTCTTTTCTAAATCTTTAGAGTGATGCTCCCTCCGTTTGTTCTTCATAGCCTCGGATTTGGTTATTTTTCTCAGCGAGATGTCAACTCCACCAAGCGTTCCGTGACGAGTACTTTGTCGTTGTTGCACATTAAATTCAATATCTTCTCTTATGGCTCGTTTCTCTTCTTCATGGTGAGCCTCCCTCGATTCTATTTCCATTGTTTCAATGGCAGTTGCGGTGGAAATATCAAAAAGGAGGTCCATCTTGGAGGTAAATCCTTCCCTCCTACGAATTTGGGTGCTTGAATTTCTCTTGTAGCTCTTCACTATATCACGCCACTCTGAGTATAATGCTTCCAACTTTGCTTGAATTTTTGCTGGCTGAATGTGAGGTATTTTGGTTTTCTGCCAGTATGAGAGAATCTGAGTGACAGGCCTGCGAGCACTTTCACGGCGACTTAGTTTTAACACCCTCATATTATAAAATAAAACACTGAGAGCCTGCCGGGCAGTAGGCATGCGAGCTCCTTGCATGTTTTCTGAAGGTTGACCGATTAGTAGTATTTCCGTAAACTTCCTTAGTTTGGGCGCCATGCTTTAACGTAGCACCAAGAGGCTCACTATCAGAAAATGGCAAATAATTTGTTATCCCGATGATACAGAATAAAATTCCACTAAAACTTTGAGAATCAAGCAGATTTTGATCGCACTCACTCACAAGCTAGAGAATGACTGATAGAAAAATGTATTATCCCCGATGCAAAGCCGATACGCGTTGCGTACATTATCCCCTGCAAAGCACGTACATTGTGTGTAGACATTAGTCAAAAGAGCAGAGAAGGGATATAGAAAACACTATGTTCTTTGCCATAACCAGTGAATGAGTGCTCCAGAACTATGCAATTACCACGAGACTGCGTAGCAGTTGCGGTGTCGTCGTGGGCCGCTTACGGGGGGGGTCTACGTACAGGAGAATCTCGTCCGCGGCGGCGGCGCAGCGCGGCGCCCCCCTAATTAGCATTTCGAGCTCGCTTCGCCCGCCTTCATCTCCTAAACGGCTAAAGATAGGTAAAAACTAATGACATTTTAGCCCAAAGGAGTCGTAAAATCATACATTTAGTCTAGAAACAGTTATTGTGATGCGGTATTTCCATTTTTTGAGTGTGCTATTTCAGACCCCATGCGGCACGTGTTAACGATATCGCAACTCAACAAAAATTTCACGTATGTGTTTTCTCATCAAAATGAATGTTTTGACGGGTGGAACTTTTAGCTTTTCCGATTTTCGAAAAATAAGCCGCACCCTAATGGACAAGAGCCATATTCTCCATTAATTTCTCACGGTGCGAGATGAATTTTATTTATCCGACCCACACGCTCAAGTTAAAATGTCTTAAGTTACAAAACGAGGAATAAAAATTAGTTTTCACTTATGTAAAGTTTCGACGCTTCAAATGATTTTCGAAGACTTGACTTTGTAAGTCAGATAGAGGAGACTCATATTGCACCTTGAGAAAATTACGCAGAATATGGCTCTCGCTCATCTCTTAGGAGCTCTCAATGAGTTACCCAGGGATGAAGACGAATGATTTCTAATGCTTCGAGGTCCTGCTCCGTCGCGGATTTTTGCGGCGTTGAAGCAAATGTTCCCGCATTCTCGGGTGTTCACCGCGTAGGTAGTTTTTGTAAGCAACAGTTTCTCCCGTATTCCGACGGGCGTCTTCAGGTCGAAGTGCGGCCTTCGACCTGAAGATGCTCGCTGGAATACGGGCGAAACTGTTGCTTACAAAAACTACCTAGGTACCTGGTAACCACCCACAAATGTAGGGGAATTCAAGGGAAATGTTATTTAAAACTGCCAAGAGAATTATGAAGCCTGGGTAGAGAGGTGGCCCAATATTTGGCGATACAAGCCAAAGGTACGTGGTTCGATTCACGATCAAGCCTGATTTTTCCCGTGGCAAATGTAGCACATTCCAAGGACTTAAGTTTTGCGTAAATCATCAAAACCTGTGGTGAAATTAAATCTACTTAAGTGAAATACTGAAATCTCTTCATTTATTATTATGAAACCATCAATAACTGCCTAGGATTAGGCCATCAGGCTTGTTCCACTTCAGTTCGGAAGCTGGTCCCTCCATCGCTTCTTTGATCGTCGGTAAACTATTTTTCCAGATGGCCTGTAGTTAAGAAGTGTCTGTGGTTGCGAAGTCTCTGTTCAACATTCTCAAAATATGCTCATACCATTTGATACGGTATTCTCCAATAGTTTGAGTGACAGCCGGGATGTTAATCTCTGAGCTCATTATGTCGGTCTTCATTTTGTTTATGACCGTAGAGAATATAGCCAGCTAAGGGTCTTCGTACTTTCATTTCAGCTGCTTTTATGGTTCTGACTTGGCTTAATGGTAATACTAATATTTTAGAGCCATATTGCAGAGTTGGATTTGCCATCTTTTTGTAAAACTTTAAAATTGTCTCTGGGCGCACCTTTCTTTTAGCGGTATATTTTTCATTGCTCTTACCAGTTGTTGAAATCTGGCCAATTTGATATCCGTATATCTGAAATTGATGCAAGAAACATTGCAGTCAAGACAAGTGCAATTATCAACCTGTCCTATTAAATTTCTTAATCATGAATGCCAATTTTAGATCTTAGAACAGATGAGCAGGTGAATTTTCGACCTGAGAGTAGGTGATGTGAGCAATTTGTTTGGTAACCTGCCATTGGGTCACATTCTGTTTTTCAAATACGTTCACAAGAGCGGTTTTTACCACAAAGTAATTAAAAACTTTACATTATTTATGATCGACACAGTGCACACTGTTCACGATAAACTACATCCCGAAACTCCATACCCGGAGTCATCCAGTAGTAGCAACAATGTTATACTTAATAGGGGTTTTGTCTTTAAAAGTAACCCACACAAGAACCCGGACTAAATATTTCAGGAATAATGAATTTAAATATAGGAATGCGGAATGTTAGAGGGATATTATGAAACAGATCCACCATTTCAGCTTTCGACACTATATTAGTATTTCGTCTTATGTTACGCTGTTAAAATGCGTTCAATGCAAACCAGCATTTCCAATTCCGCGTCTTTCCTTATTCCCGTCCCACTAACCGGCCTCTTCTCTTTCCGGTCCATCTTTTTGTCGCCGAAAGATGTCGTCTCCTCCTCCCTTCGCATCTTTCTATTTTTATTACACGACTCTCTTCGCCTCGAGACTCAATTACTCTTTCCGTTTCTGAGGCGCCCTTTAGGGGAAGTGTGTGTGGAGGAGGGCGCGGGTTATTCTGTATTTTTTTATTTCCCTTTGGCGCATCCACCCCGTTTTGTGCGCCCGGGCGAGGTGCCGGAATAAAATTAACTCATTCATCGCTTAAAAAAAGCGGTGTGGGAATGGAGTTCGTTCAACCCAAATCTCTTTCCCACAGGTGCCAACATCATTTTTAGCAGCTGCGTAAAAAATAAAGGACGCTCAGGTATTCGATCGCAACAGAAGCGTGGGTTACTGAAGGCAGCGGATGTCCATTGTACGAGAAAACTTTTTATTTATTTATCACTGATCTTGACGCACAGATTGGTGTAAAAGTATGCAATCTTTTCCCGTTCAGGGGCAAAAACTTTTAACTTTTTGACTCTGTTGCAGCAGTTGGCGTGTGGATTCGTTTTCAACGATAAGGAAACAAGGGAGAAGGACGCCTCGGTTACAGTATTAGATGAAGTTACGGCGAGATATCGTGGGATCCGTGTTCGCGTCACGGCACGGCACAAAATCCTTCCCAAGCACCCCTATTCTTGCTTCACTTTCGTCCATGAGCGTTCACGGTCATGCCTCCTCCATTTCATTTTAACCTCCTTGGTGTGGCATTCGCTGAATGGTTGGGGTTTAATCGTGGCTTAACACTCAGAAATTAAAGAAATATAGTCCACTAAAATGAGTTTGAAGATCGCGATTGCATGTGGTTAGGCGATGTTGAGAGAATGGGTGAGAGTCGAATAACTAAACAGATATATATATATATATATATATGGTAGTGAGATAAATAGTGTGTTAGGAAGAGGGAAACCGAGAAAGCCATAGATGAATGTAGTGGAAGAGACTCTTTTAAGGTGAGGAGTATTAGCAGTCTTAAGAATAGAAGAGCGTGTATGAACCAATGTATGCAAGTGTCAAGGAGGTTCGCAAGGATAGGGAAGTATGGAGGAAATCGCAGAAATAAAGAAAGCCAGTTTTATAGTTAAAATGCCGATAATTACTAAATGTTGACAATGCCTACCCGGATAGAGCACGGCGGATGTGTATGTATGCATATTTCATTCGTTTTCTAAAGAGGAACCTGGTTGGAGAAACTACAGCTTGCGATTAACTGCCGAAATCGTCATCATTGTGTGAACTAAATTTCATTTTTATCTGATTATGACTTTTAAATAAGACGTTCTTGGTCCCTTCAGTTTTTTACCCAGGATTTTTCCCACCAAACTTTCCTGCAAGAAGTTATTGTCTCAGAGTTATTGTCTACAAGTTATTGCAAGAAGTTATTGTCTACAACCGGCTTCAGTTTTTTCCCCAAATAATTTCCAGCAGTTCTCCTTTTTCCAGTATTCAATTTAGCACCTATACATTTTATTTCAGATCTCTACTCATAAGCCTTCCACAAAACTACATTCCCACTCCTCCTTTCATATGAACTAGCTATATTAGCTCACACTATACTCACGAAGTTTATCAGACATTCTATCCTAGTCTTGGAACTAATGGGGTCTTACGCCAACTACTAGGTATTTATTGATTTGGAAGACTTGCCTTGATAATTCTATTCTTCCCTTGACGTCTGACAATAATCTTATTTCTAAATATCCTTGACTATAATCTTCTTTACTCTCCGGTCATCACAGGCAAGAAAAATAATACAAAAATGAAACAGGAAAAATAAAAGAAAATAACTTAGAATGTCTTCTCACTTGAATGGGATTATTAAATAATAATTGGATTTTATATGATTGTTTTAGCTGCCCCACAATATTGAAGACAGCGTTAATCTAGGAGAAATGACAATCCAGGCATTATGTGTAATTCTGTTGGCAAAGCAAACATCGTAGAATTAATAATCAAGGGAAGTGATCATCAACTCAGGTAATTTGCACCGCTTAGGATATTGTTTCTTTGGTATAGGAAAGATTATTTTGAGAATGGAAGAACGGTGGTGAGAACTCCGGTTTATATATTTGCCTACAGAAACGAAAGACGCCCAAAGTTCCACAGGTTTATGACCCCCTACAGCTTAATGCGTCCCTCCCGATTGATGACGTTCGGTACATCAAGTGATTTATGCTTGAAGGCACTCAAGTAAGGATCGGAAATCTATTATAAAATAGCAGCGACGGCCGAGAATCGAAAAAGGATCTTGGGATGGGAAGCCAATACTCTAGCCCGTGATGAATGAGTACAGCGTCTCTCCCATATAAATAGACAGGTTAGCAGCCGTATGAACTTGAAGTCGTTTTCTGGTAGGTTCCTGAATACAACATCAAAATAAACAGTAAAATCTACTATAAAAAAGTCTACGCTGGCGTACGTAGGTACGGTTTGCTAGACGTAGTGATTCAGATTACGCAAATAGATGGCAAGAGGGCTCCCATATACGTTCTCCACTAACTCACACATGGCGCGGGCGTATGCATTTTTCAAAATACTCACAAAGGAAACTGCTTAATAACTGCTCCACTTGCTTCACCAACATGTAGTATACAAATAATTATCTGAAATTTAAATATTATTTATTGTTTTCCATTGCTACATGTATTGTTTTCATAAAAAATAAAAAACAACCAATTAATTTCTATTTCACTTATTCATTAATTATTGGCTATTTCTCCAATATCACCAGATTCAGCAAGTTTTTCAACTTGTACTAATAATAGTATGACAGTCTCTGTTTGATGGTTAGTGCATCCCTGGTGCGGGATATACCCCTGCCACATACCACTACATGAGGTGGCTTACAGAGTATCGCGTTGACCTAGATGTAGCCACCGCAATACCTCAAGCCACAAATCATCTCAGGTTAAGTGTATAACTCTCGCAAAAGTTAGTGGTAGAAGGGTGCTATTCATCCTACTTTACGGAGAGAGGGCTGGTAAAGAAGGAAGCGGGGAGGTTAAGATTGTACGTGAAGGTCTGAGAACCTGATTTGCTATACAGTTAACTAGAACGGTAAAGACATTACAGTCAGTAGACCAAGGCAACTATTTAAAATCTTCAGATGTTACCCATACACCCGCAGGGACCAATTTTTAATAAGTACCTACTCCCTTACGAAATTCAAAAATCGCCTACTGAGCGTCAAGACAAACGTTTGTGAGGGCTTCGCCATCAATGAGAGATATATGATGGCTGTTTCTGCTTCTTCTGTTTATCCTGTGGCGTCTATTAGATCTCAAATCGACCCCGGCGATTGGGGAAATAGTTCTTCCACCAGTTGATGCCACATCGAGAAGACCCTATAGCCACGTACAAGGCCGATGTCCAATTTGCATTTCTCTACGACTCATGTACTATGACCTCCATGGGATATTTACGGGCGTACGCAGTCGTTGCTTCACTATCGCACTCGCTTCCGACGAGGCACGTTCGCTCCGTTTCCATCAGCACTTTTTTTATTTTTCGAATTTCCTTTTCATCCAAAATACTCGTCCCTCCTCGAGAGAGCCAGTCAATACTCCCGTTCATATCTCGAGCCAATTAAAATCCTTTAAACCTCTCACTCTCTACGGATCGAATACCTTCTCAGCAATCACTTTTTTCTTTTTATTCCGATATGAGCGTTAACAAATGAAGGGAGCGTATAGAAATATTTCACCAGCTCTTCACGAAGTTCAGCATTAGTTACGAGGAGGCTGCGGTTGCGGCAGTGGTGGTGGTAGTTAGGTAGTTTGTATCTCAAATGGGGTAACCGAAAGGATTCGCGAGAGTCGTTATGGTAAGGATTCGGCATTTGTGGATTTTTTTAAATTTTTGGCTCAACGCCAATGCATCATCGTAATTCCATCGAGAATCCCGGAAGGAAGTTCCCTCGCGGATTACAACACAGAAGTTTCGCAAACTTTCCGCGCGTGAAATCGCGGATCGCAGTAAAAAAAATGTAGTAATTCACATTGGATTACTCTTGACGATAGATATATTCACGCATGCAGAAGACTTTCAGAGGTACAGTGGGATTGATTGCTAATAATGCGGGTAGAGGGAAGGCGTTCAGGACAAAAGTCGCAATTAAAACTAAGTGGTTTTCGCTGGAAGTGAAGCGCAAAACATGAAGGAAAAGAAAATAATGTCGGACGCCACCCAAACACGTGCATGCCGAATCTGAATCCTTGTATCGCACCACGTAAGTATTGCAGGTTTCTCCACTTTGGCCCGAATAAAATATCCTTCCGTTGATTTTCATTCATTATTTCCTTTAATCATTCTCCCTTTCAATTATGGAGATCACGTAGCGTGTGCATGCATGAATGATACGTACAATGTGCAGAAGGAAATGCTGTGTGTATTTCATAATTTCGAAGAGAGAACTCTGTTGACTCAGAGCCAATCAGTGAGAGATGTTTTCCCGCACTCATTCCGAATGCAATTCGCACTCGCTTCTTCCTTAGACGACTAATGAACGAACAAAGGCTTGAAAACAAATCAGTACCCTATCATCAACGAATTGATTAGGAAGCAATTAAAGACGACAAATATTCTTAATTACTGGCGGCTTTGGTCATGTTGACGAAATAATTACTCGTAGGTGTGTACATAACTTGGTTTTAGGTATCAAGATAATTAGATGCATAATTCTCTCCTAGCTTCCACATTGATTATTATGATATAAAATGGGCATTTAAAAATGTTTTGGATAACTTATAGGCTGCTTATTTCCTATAAGCAATATGCAGGTTTTGATTTTAAAAGCTCTTCGGTACAACGCAAGTTGCTAGATATTATTAAAAGGTTACTGAGCTATCTTTTCCGTTAAGCTCACCTTGTTACCCAATTTCTTAGATAAATTCTCACGCCTTGTATCACAAAAACATCACCTATTTCGCTCTTCTTTTGGAGAAATAATAACAAGTCAAGATGTTTGGATAGATTTCTGACAGCTATCCCACTCATTTACATTTTGAGCCAACTTCTTATTCCTGTCTGAAATCCCGGGATAACTACAGACGGATTTGCGTCTAGATAACGTTCTGGGAGCCGACCCAGCCCAGACCCAGCTGGGAGCCGAGCCGACCCAGACGATATAGACCGAGTGTTGTTTTTTTCAAACAAGCTGGCATTCTCAATTGGATATAGATCTTTGATATTTTCAATTTAAATTGTTAGTATAAGGTAACAATAATACACATATAGTGTAAGCTTGTGAGTATTTTTTCTGTTTCCTCAAGAATTAGCTCTTCATTATCAACTAATTTAGATCAATTTAATTACAAACAGTTGGAATGACATTAACCGTCAATGCACTAAAAAAATGCAACAATAATATTACTCGACTGCTAATTTAACGAAACTGTAAACTTCCGTTCCTGTAGAAATATCTTACGCCCTCAGAGCTCTCCTTGATTAAATCCCTTCAAGTTTATACCTAGGTCTTCCTCAAGACATATTCATAATATAACGCGCAACACATTTAAAGAAAGACTTGCCTAATTCACATGAATATTATTTTTAAGGCGTCCCTATGATATCTTATCATTTTAGGCAGGTACATGAATTAAACCCCTTCTACAGAAACTTTAGCATTAAACGTAGATTAAAGTCATATTTATAACTAGGAAGCCTTTTGCGCGCTAGTTCTCAAGAAATTACATCACCTGTTGAATATAATTAAGTACCAGTACTCGGGTCAAGTTTGAGTCTCACTCCAGGGTGCAAATAAGTTTCAACTTATGCACGTTACATTTCAGCGCAATTATCTCTTCTTGTTGTATGGCTTTCGGTTTCAGCTGCTTATTCATTTTATCCACACCAGAATCTGCAGCTTCAACAGGCAGCATCAAGAGGAAATATAACGATGGTACCTGCAACGGCTTTAAAATCCCGAGTTGATTAAATTAATACGCAGCTCGAACCGGAAGGCCTTTACCAAGAAAAAAACTTGCGCTGCCGCGGAAATCTGCGCTCCGATTCCAAGAGGTTCCATTTCGACTGCGTGAGCCAAAACAATGGAGAAATTCCCACAATTTCGTTGGAGTCGGCAAAACATACCACGTTAGATGATGACAACTCACAGCAACTGGACAGCTAAAGTACGGTAATACTTCCGTATTAATTGAGGAATACATTCTCAAGTAATAACTTTTAGGGACAAAGGAGCCTACAGCAGCGCCATTCCAAAAACTAATTTATGTCCACTAAAATAATTGCAGTTACTCGCAAAAAAACATACTAAGATAGGTCGGTTTCTTCATTTGAAATGCATTTAATTTTCTGGAAATAAACGCTTTTTAAAACAGTTTTCCACAAAATAATGTCTTGATACTGACACAAAAATACTAAACAAAATAATGAGAGCAGTCCTCCCTATTCTTCCCCCATTACTGCTTTTATAATAATATAATTTGAAGTTTGTTTCGTAAAAAAATGGGGAAAGGTAATATTTTGTTGAATTTATCAGATAGACACTTTTCTTTTAGTAGAAGCAATATGAAAAAATTAAATATATATTTTTTCAATAGATTCTCATAAACTTAACTTCTAGTCTCTCACTCCTCGACTTCTTTTGTTATTTCAAATTCACATCCAATATCATTTCATGACAAATTCCATTTATTTCAAACTCTACTTTTCCAATAGCTCACGCTTCACGGCAGCAGCGGAGTCACTCGGAAAAACGATCATCTTGAGCCAGCTAAACTTGACCCCTGGCGGACGGCTATGGCGGGTCGCACAGCTGTAAGACTGAAAAAGATGTGTTTCCTCACCAAATCGATTCTTTTTAGAGTCAATACGAGTTCCCATGTCACTCGAATTTTACAAAATAAGCGCCACTCCTTAGATCTTATTTATCAATATTATTTCTGATATTTATTCAATTATATTTCAATATATTATTTATTAAATGCAAAAAAGTTCTTAAACACGTACAGGTTCAATATAACAAAACCGCGGCTTGGAAATTCGCTATAAAAAGCATTGGGACCCTAAACAGCGTCTTCTAACTCATTCCAACAAATTCTGATAGGAAATCGGGAAATAGTGAGATAATTCTAGACGGAGAAAAATTTTTGACTCGACCGTAATTAGAACCTGGATATCCAAATTGATAACAACACAACTTACTGGGAGATGCAGGTTTGAATCTCGGTCAATTCAAGTGATTTTAATCCAGTAAGTTTTCTCAGCTTGGCGTTAAAAAACGTTTTTTTTACAAACTAAGATTCACAGCCAATTGTTCGGTATACTCTAACCTCTTCTCCAATTCAACTTAGGAAGCTGAGGTCTGCAATATTCCGCAGGATTTTCATACAGTGCTCAGAGAATCGCGCTCCACCTCTGTTTTCGCTGCTTTCTCTTGGCTGGTTGCTGGTCCATTGCAGGTTCCCTGCGGGCAACGGCCATCCACGATGGAAACACCGGTTTCCGATCAGTCACCGAAGTTAAGCATCGTTGGGCTCGGCTCGAATTTGGAGGGGTGATCCTCATGTTGCCCATGTTTGCAAGTGGCAGACAGTATGTTCCTTAAGCAGACTTAAGTAGTCGAAGCACGTTAAAAAATTACTACTACTACGTTCCCTTCGTTAAAGCGATATATTGCTTTAAAATTGCTGTTCAACAGAGACACGCGAGTAGCCTCCTGCCTCTTTCACACCTAATCTACAGCTGAGATTTTGCATTTGATTCTGAAAATATTCTCTCCAGCAGTGGTATTTGCTACAATATATTCATATCACGTGCTACAAAAGTGAGCATTTGCTTATTTTCCGCTATTAGAGTTAAACAAATACTAATACTCCGATTTTTATTCGTACAAAATTAAGCATATGCTCCAAATTCCACGAGTATAAGCTTATGCTCACTTTTATTTACTCGTTCGGGTCTATGTATGCTAATAGCGCTGATAGAAACGTATCAGAGCACTTAAGCACACATGAACGACGATAAATGGAGCGATGCGCGTAGGTGAAGCCTTTCGTAACCTGCCGGTAGGTTGGATTTTGTAGGCTTCCTATAGTCACGGCCGAATATTATGCGTAAATTTACATTCTAAAAAAGACCTTAAAAAATTATCATCGTCCAATTTATCCAAAAATACCTTAAAAAATTAGCCTTTACTGAAAATCAACACAAAAACAACAATCGCTAATGTGGTTATCGAAGTTCTTCTTTTAATTGTTAAGCGCACATCAGTTCGCATCAGTTCCCGATCTGCTTTGAAGTGCGCTGCCTAGTAAGGTGGTAAAGTATATTGATTTCTATGACACTTTTCATTGATTACTCTGCTCCATTTCCTTGGTTTTAATCTATTTTCAGTTTAATCGGTTTTTATATCGTACTGCTTTATTTATTTCGTATTAGGACACATTGTTTTCTTTTTTGTGGGTTAATTTGTCAAATAGTGCCATTGTATTCATTAAATTCAACTGCCGAACTCAGCGAAGTGCTAACCCTGTACAAGAAATGTTTCTTCTGGGGGGTCTTATTTAATTTCTTTTACTTTTATTTAAATCTTCAGTGTAATCAGTAGATTGTAATAAATACCATTATTATAGTAATACAGTGCGCACGATCTGATACGAATGGGAATCGTGTGCGCTGTTGTGTTTCGAAGTGAGCAACATACTTGAGCAAATGGAAAGTGCCCAGAGCCATATGAAGTATCGGGAAAGAGCCAATGACTGACTTTCTCGTGGATGAATGGAAGTTTCTAGACACTAATTCCTTTGACTCTGACGCTGAATGATTGATGTCGAAGGAGGGTAGGAAATGGGCGAACACCATGGAGGAAGAAAGGAGGCACTTCGACAAAAGAAAGGGAATCGCACCGTATAAGATACCGGTTGTCTCCGGGAGCGTCGAGAGATTTGCACCGAATGGACGCTTGAGTGATGGATCACGGGATCACTCAAGCCCCGAGGAGAGGACAAAATTGAAAATCAATCCATCTCGACTCCTAAAAAGATAAAGAAACCATCGCATGGAAAAAATAAACCAATCACCGCTGCACCTGATGCATCCGCAATTAATGCATTAATACTTTTATCTGTTACTGTTGGTTGGTTTTTTGGGGGAGGCGAGTGACAGGTAATGCCGGTTCACACTGAATGTAAGAACATAACCTAAGAACAGAACATAAAATCGCAAAATCACGATCATTCACAATTCCGTTCGTCAACTAAGTTCAACACCCACCACCCTCCTCTACAACCAGTATTCCCTTAACACCCTCCCCCCGTCAACCCCTCCTATACCTCCCCTCCAAATTTTCCATGCATAAGGGCTTGCTACTTGCTGTTTTTACCCTGAAAATGTCTACGTAGTAGCCGAAACCCGTGTCGTTGGTTAAAACTTTATTGTGTGGAATATACAAAGTATTTTTATTTTATTTTTACGTAAATATGAAGTTCCACCAAATCAAGCCTGAAACTGTGAAGTTTAATAAGTTCAAGCAATTGAAAAGCTCTCTTCGTTGCTTAAGTTAGCCAATGAGGAATTCCCTGCTCGATTTAGAAGGCACTGTTTTTCACTGAAGAATAAAACTGAGAAAGACTTCTCTCATAATACAGCCAACTACTTTCTCACCCAGAACCTATGATTTTTATTCCATTACAATTTTGCCATCGTTGCTCTGTAAACATTCTGAACTTCCCTTTGTCGCTGGAGCTCAAGCAACACCCTCTTGCCATTGAACAATATAAGGCCTTACGATTCGTTGTGATTGGACAACTTCAACGGCATAACATAAAAGATGAGCATGAGCCATCGTCCACGTTATATAATGTCATAATGGTGTTTTGATTCTCGTTTATTGATAACACTTTCCAGTGCTTCTTAATAAGATTTTATGCCACTCTAATTAAATGAACATGTCTGACATTTATCAGCGGCAGCAACCCACAGCCACAGGCTAAGAAAACAGCAACACCATGACAACAAAGTGAATAGCATCACAATATTCCACAATAACAAACATTTCATTAGTGCGATACTCCACAGGGGATAGATCATTCGCCTTGACCGGGACTTGAACCCGGATCCCTCGATTTCGAAATCACAAAATCGAGGGATCCAGGTTCGAGTCCCGGCCAAGCGAATGATTTTTCCTCTGTGGAATCTCGCACTTATGTGAAATTGCACATGACTCCGTAAAAGGCAATGCCGTGGCTAGTCCCGGTATCTCCAAAATTAGTTCTTCATCGGTGTTTCTCTCCGTGCATTTGATCTTTATTACTCTCCTATAACACTACGTTTCCATTGCTATCAATCTCATTCGTTCCAATGCTGTTACCATCCATGTTTCACGGCCACGAGAGTAAATTTTATTGGACTATTTTCTTACAATGATGGGGTGAGCTCTTACGGTTGGACAAATACAAAACTTAAAGGGAGTCTCCAATAGCCGTAATCAATTGGCACCACTCGTCAGAGATCACTAACTTTTCTGTGTTGGTTTGCCGGGATAGGACTTCCACAGCAGAGACCAACCCCAGCCTCTCCACCTGAATACCTTCCTGTGATAGTTTACGGGAAGAATGCTTCCACGCCAGTGACCAACACAGTCGCAATCACACAACCCAGGTAGGATCCTTCGCTAGGCTAATGTATTTTCTTGAGTATTTTCTTATTTCCAATGTGGTCTTGCTAGCTGATAGTAAATAGCACTAAGGACGGCTGGTTATTTGGAGAGATAACCGACAACTGTGGTCATTTGTGCCATGAAAGATAGGTGGGTTGGTTGGCCAGTGAGAGGTTACTCTGGGATAGGAGGGAGGGTGGAGTGAAACGTAGGCTAGCCTGCTATTTTGGTGGCTGGAACTGTATTCGCTGGCAATTGAGTGCACATTTTAATAGTATTTTAAGTCAGTCGTAAAATATTATTGGACCACATCTGTTTATGCGTTGGAACTCACCATACAGGTGTAATGGAAATGATACAAGAATAATATTTTATATTTTTTTCCTTAATCAAAGCATGTTGATTAGATTTTTCGGCGCGGAATTTAGTTTTCGAATATTGTAGTGACACTTTTGGATTGGAATTGAAGTGGAAGGCAATGAATTGGAGTTTCGGCGTGACACCTTGATATTTGTTAGCAACAATTATGATGGTAATGCATTATTTCGCGTTTAGAAAAAAATCTGTAAACATGCAACCGAATAATCACGAAGTATATGTCACATTGTCACGTGCCATAAGGCTACGAGTAAAAATAGAATTGAATTTCCAAAAAACGAAATTGGTATGATGCAATTTTTTCATCTAATCAATAGATATCACTTATAAAAACAGCAATGCAAAGTTTCACGCAAATCTGTTCATTAACAAAAATCGCTCCATCCACCTTCACCAAAAGCACCAAGGGGACCGCAGTTACGCGTATCATCCGACAGACAGAGGACTGTACTTAAAATGTCCTCCATTCAAGAAACTCAAGTACGGCTTCGAGTGAAAAATCTCTTCCACTTCCGGGACGCGACCCCGGGCCCTCGGAATGAGAAGCTAGGGATAAAGTCACCACACCAACCTGATTCCCGATAGCGCTACACTTGGGGGATTAATAGCTTTAACTGCGAGAAGACTCTTCTATGGCCCAATATCTCTAAAGAATCAACTTTAATGGAGTCATCACATTTCAGTTGCGGAGGTGTACCGAAGAAATGGCATGGATCCAAAGAGGATCGCAAAAACGCCGGTGGAGGCGGTTTTAAGTTTCGCGGGAGTATGATCGATTAAGACCGATTTCCAAACGGAGACTTGGGATGTTGCGGAGGAGCCGTTGATTAATGCCTGCCGGTAGCATCTGAAAGATAGCTATCAGTGCGCACATAATCTGATCAGCATAAATCATTACCTACGCTCCAGAGTGTGAGGGATGGTCGTGGGGTAATTTTCACCAGTCACGAACGGTTTGCTGATAAGGCGACTAAGCGTTCTAGTTAGAATGCCTTAATTGATGACACAGATGTAGGTATTCCTTCCCTAACTGTGTTAGTGCGCATATCCACCGCGCATCGGGAACACGCGTGCTAACCGGTTTACACTCCGCAATCAGCAAACGGAGCCGAGGACGAGTCTATCATTCCTTATGTCTGGTCATTTACGGTAATAGATCGGCACTGGCATGCTGATTTACGAGTTAAAATTCCTGAAAATAGCGAGAGTTATTGCTATTTCATTCCCACGACGAAATCATCATCCTATCAATTTCCTACTCTCGTTACATTAACTATTTTGTTGTTGATAATAGCTATGTTTAGGACTAAGCCACTATTTAACACAATTTATAATAAAATAACAGATTCCGATGTAGTAAAATCATTAAAGCGGAAAAACCAATGACTTCTGCACAATTTAGATAGAATTTATCATTATTTAAAATTACGGTAACACTATTGAAAGAGCGTGGAATTTAACTCTGACGATGATTCAGTTTATAGCATCGAAACCAGTTAATGTATTAAAAATAGTGTGGAACATTAAAAAAGCGAATAATTCTTTAAAATATCTAATTTCAACATAGTTTCTTCTCCCAGTATCACGTTAACAAACTGATAGTAACGTCTATTTACCTCATATTTCACCATATTATTTCCACTTCCTCCTGATTTCCTCCAATTTATATTCTTCTCCTACCTTGTTGTACTCGTATGTATGTTACCTCTCCGCCCTACTTATTTTCACCTTTCTCCTCCGTATTCTCCTGTTTACCTATTCCTATCATTCTTTTCTTAAGATTCATATTGATTAAACAAGTCTAATACTATAGGTTCAACTCGTTGGCCCAAAGGGCTCCGGGGGTCGGGTTGACCAGTTTGTTCGAGTATTAGCATCTTGAAGGGCTGTAAACGGCATAAGCTGTCGGCAAATTAGAACTGCAACGAATGATATAGTAAAAGCAACAAATAATATCAGTCTTTCAGCACTAAGATTGATAAACGCCAGCCCTACAATCTACCCCATCCCATGCTAACTTGGCTACCCTGTAGTTCTCCCACTGCACACCCTCTAAGTAATTATTTGCTTCGTGATTTTACTCGTAGAGCTATCACTACTTTTCCCCCTTCTGCATGTTTCTAATGGATGTATTGTGTCCAATCTACTGGTGGGCGGGCCCAATCTTGTGGTGAGTACCTACCGCCACTTCTGGCCATTTTCGGAACGCCGCTTCAGGCCATTTTCGGAACGTCGCTGCTGCCGATACCTCGTTGGCGCGTCTGATGTTGATTGTTCCAAGAATGAAAATTATCAGATGCAGTACTTTCAACTTCTATTTAACAATGAAAACAAAGGTTTCGTCGTATTACAACGCTATCATAAGGTACAGTTTCATCGTTTCAGGTGTTGTCATTGTGAAATAAAAGTGGACAGTATTGCATCTGTTAATTTTCATTCTCGAAAATGCAGTTCCACCATAGTTCCCCGGTATGTTATCTACTACTATGGCTTTTCTTGCCTTCGTCTCTCATAATTCCCTCTCGATTTCACAGTCAAGTAACTCTGGTCCGAGGTTATCCTTATTTACTGCTCTTTCATCCTCTACATCTAGATCTATTATTGCTGTCATATAGCTTCTCAACGTATTTTCTCCGCTTATCCTGAATATCTAACAATTTGACTAATATCTTCCCTGTTTTGTCCTAAACATTTGTTATAGTTCGCCCTCTCTTGCTGTCCAATAGCATTTTCACTTTAGGCTATAGCACACCTACTACACTCTCTTCCTGCAGCTTGTCCATTTCCTCGCACTGTCCTTTCCACCAGTTTTCCTTCGCCCGATTGGTCACTCGCCGGAATTTATTACTTAAAGCCATATACTTTACCTTGCTTACGTCGGTGTTGACGTTTTTCCACATCCTTCTCTCCTCCATTTTCCTAATCATGCCTACCGTAACCCACTGCTTTTTAACCCTCCTCTTTTCCACTGCCACTATTGTTTTCAACACCACTCATACTATGCCTGCTTTTATAATCTCCCATCTTCCCTCGATTGTTCCTATTTGGTTTGCTTCACCTATGTTCCTTTCCACTAACTCCTCGTATTCTCTCCTTTTTAACCCTTTCAATACCTCCACGTTCCAATTCTCTTCATCCTCCTACTTTTATAAAGGCTATTGAATCTAAGTTATGATCTGAGTCTGCATCCACCCCCGGATAACTTCGCGAGTATTTAACACTTCCTAATCTATGCCTCACCATAATGCAATCAATTTGATATCTCCCGGTATCACCTGCATTTTTCATGTGCATCTACGCGTGGGATTATGTGTAAACCAAGTGCTTGTTACAAATAATTTATTTCTTCTACAATATTCAACTTCCTTCTCACCGCGGTCATTTATTGTCCCCAGTCCATAGCCTCCCAATTCAAATCCACCCCCCTCGTTCTTCACCACTTCATTCCAGTCGCCCATCACAACATTCCTCACCCGGGACTTCTCCAATTATGTCTTCTAGTTGCTCGTACATCCCATCCACCTCTTCCTCCGTATGGTTACTTGTCGGAATGTACATCTGGACCAATACTAAACTCGTTGGGCGTGCTTTTATTTGGACCACTAGTATCCTGTCACTCACCTATTTGATGTTTACTACCCTCTTCCCCAATTTTTGGATTTAGTGCCATAGCTATCCCACGTTGACTCTCATCTCTCCCACAGTAGATACCCTGTAGCTGTCAGTCCAGTGGTCCCAGCTATAGCTCTATCTCACATCGCACAGCCACAAAGCAGCTATTTTTCCCTTTCTCCATTTTCTATTTAATATTCTCTATCTTTCCAGCTAGGGATGGGCTGTACTAAAAATAGTACCGGTATTTTTTTATGAGTATTATAAAGCAAAAATTCTACTCGTTCGGTAGTACTGACGAAAAAATAACGGTATACTGGTATTTATGTGATTCATCAAATATTTTATTTAATTAAAAATTAACATACGTTTCACCCTAATTTTCCGGTATTTCGGCAAATTAGAATATCAGTCCGAAAAGATAAGCGGAAATTTCCATCCATCGAGATTTTTAATGAACATTCCATTTCTGCCGACGTTTCGGAAACGGTCGATCGGAAACCCGAACAACCCCCAACATTCATCGGGAATATACATCGGCTATTCAGTAAACACTTTTTATTTGACGCTGTATGTTTGCGCTCGTCGCTTTTTGCTGGAATGATTTTAAATCATATGAAGAACGATCGGTATTGTTTTAATGTTGTGGTCAGGTAAAATCCCCTGTTATAGTGGTCAATCCTTATAGTCGCACTAACGTTTAACTTACAGAAATAAATATTTCTATTTATGCGGTTCTAAATAATGAATTATCTGGTATTCGGCATGCGTCAAACATTTTTACTTACCTTACTTTAGTTTGTTATCAATAATGATAACAAACATATCTCAACTTCACAGTTTAACCCTTTAACGCCGAGGAAATTTTTTTTGTCTGATCTTCTCGATTTTTACATATGAGTATTATGAGCACCTAAATACAATTATCACCAAGTTTTAGCTACATAGGTTTTAAAACGACAGAGTTATGGGGCGTGACCATATGGTCACGCTAGGCGGTTGTGGGGTCAATTTTTTTCCAAATAAAAAAGTTTTGTTTTATTGTCTTGAGGTTTATTCATCTTACGTAAAAACATCTAGAGCAATATAATTATAAATTATAAGTGTTAAATTAATTTTTATTTATTTGTTTTTAACAAATTCAGAAATATTTTAACTTTTAATTCAATTAGAACACATCTAAATGCAAGAGAATACTCAATAACTCTTGCTGCGCGTTACGAAGCAACAGAATTTGGAAAACACTTCGGGATATCATGAAATTATAAAATCAATTAAGCACAATACAAGTTTTAAAATAGCATAGGAAACGAATTGAAAAAGCTTCTTAATTACTAAATGATATCTCTTATCGTGGTGTTATTTTGTGTGAAATTCAATAAAGCACTCATTGCTCAATCCAACGTTGCACTTAACACATTCTGTGCGCATAGAGGAACCACATAACGCAGACCTTCGTCTTATTCCACTCCCTCATCGATGGACTAAATGGTTTAGACCATCCAATCGCAGGCTGACTACAACATGGCTTTGGATTTAACTGTTAGTAAATGGCTGTCTTTCACTTCTCTGAGGAGCGTTTTGGTACCTTGTGAGGTATTTCTCAACAATTTATCTTCTGAATTCTAGCTGAGGCATTTTACTTCCAGCTTTTTTGGCGAGAATCCATGCATTGATCGTGACAGCGTCGATCATCCACGTAAAGAGAGGCCGCCACCACTCTTTACTCCTAATGCCAATCCTGTTGTAGCTTATGTTCAGATCCATTCAATCAATACCTCCTATAAATTTATTGTACTCTCCAAATGCGCTGGGACGGGGAATTCTTTTTTTCTGTTCCCTTGAATATCGTTTCACAATTACCGCAGGATTTTTACCATACAATGTCGATGCGATTGTCACAACTGAGTCGTCAACCCAGCGTACTATTGAGATTTCGTCGCTGCTTGTAATCTCATGAAGAGACCCTCTTTTCATCTTCTTCATAGTGTTTACCGGAAGAATTGGGACATCAGTAGGAATTCATTGTTCACGAATCGTTCCCGTATCTCCATATCCTCGCTCTTCAAAGGTGTGTGAGGAGAGGAATTCCAGTAAACAAATTTTCAAAGTACAGCTGAAATGGCAGTACTTCCATTTCTTCAGGAAACTTATCAAGAATATTAAGCATGGGTTTGGCAGCCTTACCAAAATCACTCTCATACTCAGTGTTAGGGTTAGAAGACTTTCCCTGGTTTAAACCATATGACACCTGCTGGAGTGTTTTTGCACCAAATCATATAGCCAAATCGGATAGGCTTTCCTTAGATGAATTGTTTACATCCATGACGGCCAAAGTAAGGCACCATACATTCATCATAACTTAAATGCTGTTCACTTCTAAATTTAGTCATAAATTTGCCCTGCAAACTATCAGAGAAGGGCCTCAACTTACACATTTTATCATTTGGATCCTGTTTCGTACTGTCTGCGCAGTCAACAAAGCGGAAAATTTGGAGAAATCCATCTCTACGTATAGCATTACAAACTAGATCATTGTGAATATATCTCTTTGATTCCCAATATGATCTTTTAGAAGGAACGTTGTTTTATCCAGACAGGAGCAATAAAGCGAAAAAAGTTTTCATCTCTTCTATGGTTATATTTGGGTAAGGAATTTTTTTTGAAGGGCGTACTAAATGGATTCGGCACATAAAAAACGAACCATGTTATCGTCAATGATTGATTCAAATAGTTCTACTGGACTCAGATTATGTTCATTGGTGTAATCTAAATCAGAAAAAAATAGGTAAGGTTTTCTGCAGTCCTGCTGTATTCCACTCCCGATGTTTTCTATCTCTTCTTCGCCATGGAATTACTTTTTGCGGCCACCTTGTGATCTGGGATAGCTGCCGTCGTTTGTTATGGACAGTACAACTTCCGCAGCGCACCAGAGCTGTCGGCCGCTTAGATTATCAACCACCATCATCCTCATCGGTAGAATCTTAGTTCGTGAGGTCGTTTACATCTGGAGGCTCGATGTATATTTTATCAACATCCTCATACTCCAAAATGTCAAGAGAATCTGGCAATGTCAAGTCTCTACAAAATATGTAAACTTAAGTATTATTAAATTTATGGTTGAAACTTGTAAAATTATATAAATACATTCAGATTAGGACATATTATATTTATACATGCAGAAAACAGTAAGAAAATAGTAACCCCCGAATTTGAAAACAATTGACCCCATATGCGCCTAGCGTGACCATATGGTCACACCTATGAAAAACTATTTGTAAAATATATACTATGGTAAATGCATATGAAATAATATATAAATACATTAAAATGAACCGTAACATGCTAATATTATTAATTAAAATACATGCTTTTACCAAAGTATTTTAGTAAGACCATACTTACACAAGGTGGAAATCCATGAAGAGGAGATTCAATTGCACGAGAATGATCTCACGAGTTTAACAGCAGCAAACGTTATGATAGTTGTCTGAAAACTGCCTGTCGGGCTTCCAAAAACCCTTCGCGACAATGTAAAACCATGTAGAAAATATGGTTGCCCTACGACTATTTTTTGTTTCGAGATAACAAAGTAAACTTCTTTCCGTGACCATATGGTCACGCTAGGCGTTAAAGGGTTAATAATAATAAAAAAAGACAGACATATTACGAGAATATTTGAAAATTTAGTGTAGTTAGTAAATTTTCGTAGTTAGTTCCGTTAGTTGACGCAAGATGGCAGCGCTGTCTAAATACCGGTATTTTTAGTACCGAAACCACGAAATTTAAATTCCCTTTAAAGTAGCTTTTATATCCTGCGAAGCGTATGGAAAGCCTTGGTAACAATCTAAAAAATCCTTGGCATCGAAAGTGAAAAAACCCTCAAAATATGCATTAACAATTTTTAAGTTAAAAATTTTCAGCTCATCGATCGATAGAGAGAATGCGATTGAAAGAATTACATTTTATGATGCTTTAACCTCATTTTGAATCAAGTACTAAACTTCTAGCTTAAACGTTTCATATTTAAATGAAGGAAAGTAAACTTTTTCTACACGGGAATTACGACCGGGAGTCGGGGGTTACGTGACGCAAAGTTTTCGCGAGATTACCTCCATCAATAAGGAGTGTTCCACTTAAAAAATCTAAAACATTAGAATGAAACTAGTCTCTAGTATCACACTAGCTTTTAGTTACCAAATTATTGTTTAAAATCGATAATTAGCGTCAAATATATACGCTGAAACCTAAAACATCATGCTCTACAGACACACTTAAAAACTTGGAAGCATCAAAGTTAATAGGTACATACTTATCTATTTCGACAAAAATTCAACTCTTCCTTCGAACAATAAGATTACCCTCTTGTAATGGGTGTGTAGGTATCTCGGAAATTGGTTTTCCGCGTGAGGAAATAATGAAAAAAGAAGTAAGAGCATGGAAAAAGGATATTTAAGGCTGCCTCCCACGGGATAGCATGGAGATGGGAATCCTGGTTTAAGCAATGACCTCGCCCCCCCCCCCCCCCCCCGAGAAAAACTTCCTCCGGTTCCTCAGGCCCCTCGGCTATTTGTGCACGGTCTTAGTCTCGGGAAACAAGCACCCGAGTAGACAGCGAGCACGAAAACTACAAACACGGAGTTATTTTGAGATATACAGATGGCGTGAGGGCATAAAAAGAATCGGATAGGGCAAGAACCGAAGGCGAGGTTTGTCAAAGAAGAGTTTGAAGGGAATGGGTCGCTTCGCATAGGCGGGGAGCACCGAGAGCGGACGCCGGAGAAGAAACTTGAGCGAAAGGATAAGGTTCTTCTGTGCAGGGATTTGGGTTTGAAGTAGGGGTGGCGTCTGGCTACACCGCGGAGTTGGCGCGAAAAGACGTGGGGGTATGTGGAAGTCGCCGGTATCCTCTTAAGATTCCTCGCTCCAAAGGCAGGTACTCTTGCCATCCCTAAGCCGTCTCCAAACAAGTGCAGTACTATGCAAGTACTCCATTAATTTCCACACGATGTGTAGAAGAGCTGAAAAAGCCGTTTGTATAGCACTCGCAAAAGTTCCATGCACTGTGCAGTGGATGACTTTGGGCCATGAGCTTTCAGAATCCAGCGAAACGACAAAGGAAGGTTGTTTAGTGTGGAGGGTCAGAAAACCACTGTAATTGTAGCTTACACAAGCGCTTCGAGAAGTTGGATGACTCACCGATACCTGCCGTCCAATTTCGACTCATTTCACAATGAGACCACTAGATTTGGTTCCTCATATATTCATGGAGATGGGTGATTTTGTGTCCACTTGCCACGCTTTTGTGTTCCTCGTGCCTTTTTAGCGAAGTAATTTCCCTGCCTCTGTCCCCTGCCTCTCTCTCGTTGCCGTAATAAATCAGTCTTCTTCGGTAATCCATTCCATTTTTCTTTTATCTATTTTTTTTCGTCCAATTCCTCCTACCTTTATCATTTTCAAATTGATATGAATCCGAAGATACTACATTTAACATTCTTAACTGTACACTATAAACAAACAAAACATTCTCCATCATCATTGGCTCTATCCGAAGGTTGGTTCACTGACGACCTCCATTCTTTTCTATTTTATTATTTAGTCTCGAACACCGTGATAGTTCCCCCGTGATTGTGTGATCGACTTAAATGTCTCATTGCACTCCCTGCAGAACTTAACCCTCTATTTTTCCCTGTTAAAGGTTCATAAACTGCTTCGTAAACTGTACTCTTGGAATTTTCACATCTTTTTCGAAACATATAGGTTGCACCCATCAACGTTGTACTTGATAGCGCCGGTCCGCATTCGCAGTTCAAGGAACTTGAAAGTGTAGAGGAAAAAGTACATGAGAAAAGTATGTCATTCCAAGAATTCTATTGCTGCCCTAAGGTAATGGATGTTTTACAAAATGACTATATGGAAACTTGGTCAGTTTTTTTTCTTTCCTCAGTCAATGCTTATTTACCATAGGGCGACGATCTCTGCTCCAAAACGTGAGTATTGTAGTCATTTATGTTCCTAGGTGACCCATTGTCCAGAAACAAATAAACTCCTCTTTCTTTCAGCACAACACATTCTATTCAACCGTTAGTCAGCCCACAGACTACCTAAACTTTCCCTCCATGGCCACGAAGCTTTCCACCAACCCCTTTGTTCCGGTTCCCCGCTTTTGTCGGCACGTAGATCCCCAACACCACCTTCATCCCCTTCTTGATAGTGCCGGAGAAGGAGAGGGGAAAGGGAGGGTTCAAAAGAAGGAAGGATGGGCGATGGAGAAAAGGAAGCGCGAAGGGGAGAGGGAGGTGGAAGGGAATGTTTTCTACCCTCCCCAAAAAAGATGGTCCATTAAAAGAGCGGTAATGACCTATTCGTTTCTCATTAGCGTGCGTCATTATTACGCTCCTCACACAAGACCCGAAGACTCCCGAGAGGGCGAAGCAAAAGTGTAAAGTATATACATATATTCATTCCGTCATGCCATTACGCGCCTTTCACCGCACTCACTCGGGGGAGGGGTATTGGGGGTTAGTGGATGAGGGATGGAAAGGGAGTAGGGGGTTGGGGAATCCTGAATCGGGATATAGGGACTGCGTGGATGTGGGGGAGGGAGAGGATCATGGGAAAGGGCTCGGGTGACGGAGATGAAGCGAAAGGGTTCGCCGAAAAGGGTTTTAAGGGGTAAAAGAAGAAGACTCCAGGGGCCGTCTGGTTTTTCGGGCGCAATAAAACTCATTTGGGACATTAATGAAGATTATTTTGAGATAGTCGCAATTTCTCCCGATATGACCCTTTTCCCTTCCTCCCCAGTGACTTTAGCTTACAGTAACTTCGGTAATTAGGTAATGCCCCGTTTGTTTTCCGTGTTTTCCTTACTTTTCCTCCTCGTCTCATCCTCCACGCATTTTATAAAACCACGGTGCATTAATTATGCCGTAGGTTCTTTGCTTTTCTTTTTTTAATCTCAATATGAAGTAGGTATTTGATGGGAGGATGCTTCAATCACCAAGAAAACTAATCCCGTTAAAGCATTACACTCATGCGGCTTGACATTTCCGCAGTTTCCGATGACTCCCGACATCTTGCTTTTATTTTAAATGACTCAAGGATCGTTATTCTCAATCACTCATTTTCTAAAGGGGATCGTATTGGTACAAGAATAAGTATGCTCAAGTTTAATGACTTGAACTTTCAGACTGGCGGGTTGAACTAACAAGTTTTATGGCCTATTTATTTTTAAGTGCAATATTCCACAGAGGAAAAATCATTCGCCTTGACCGGGATTCGAATATCATGACCCTGTGGATTATTTGGTGGCTTTGCAGGAACAAGGTGTTCCAGACTGCTAGACATACGATGTCATTAGCAGTCCAAAGCGTGCGCTTAGCGCCACAGTCCGCGAGGATAAAGCCAAACATTGAACACGATGAGGTGTTCGCTCTTTTGACCAATTTTGAGGATACCAGGACTAGCCATGGTAACCTTTATGGAGTCACCCGCAAGTGCACATAAGTGCGATATTCCACAGAGGAAAAATCATTCGCCTTGACCGGGATTCGAACCCGGATCCCTCAATTTCGCGCCGAGTGCTTTAACCAGTTAAACTCCCGAGGCGTCCTTCTCCCCGGTGGATATTGTCGGTAGCTTAACTGGTTTAAGCATACAAAAGCATACTAAGCATAAACGTTAAAAACATACGCTGCTGTGTGTAGAAAAAAATCTTTTCAAATAAGATTTCCCTCATCTTGATCCTCCACTTCCGGTATAAAATTCATAATCAGCAAAAGAAAGGGCATTTTAATTCTTATGTAAAAAGAAATAGGCCATAAAATTTGATGCATATAGTTGCTGAAAGTTTTTTCACGATATCTATAACCTTCGTTACAAACCACATTTCCTAAGCAGTCGGGCGGTCGTTGCGGCGTTTTTAAAATGAATTAGCAGACATTATTACCTTGTTCTATCAGGCCTAGAATTGTAATCCCACCTAACGCATGAAGTGGGATCTATTCTCAGAAGCAGTTAGAAGCGGGCTTGTAACCCAAATGAATAACCAGGACGGCTTGGTTAAACCTCTCTGCACGTTTTGAAAAACATTATTAGACGACATGGTGATTATGAGTTGGTGTAGCACCACCAATTGTGCATAATTTTCCGTTTCCACATTTCTTATTATCCGCATTCCAAGCTTTCGGACGAAAACTATGATCATTTTATCTTTTTCTGAACCATATATTTCACGAACTCTTTTCGATGAAATATTTAATTTCTTTTTACCATACCTCTCTTAACCACCCCACTTCACTTCACGACCACTTCACTTATCAGTGATCTCGGCAAGCCTCTATGAACACCGAAATATTATTTTCGTCGTTAAAAAAATACCTCTCCACATCATCTTTATCTTTGATTCCCAGTGGCAAACATTTTAACAAGTACTGCGAGTTATGTACCCCAAATAAGAGGCATACAATGTCTGGGCAAATTCATTACAGAAATTGGTATTTCAATCAAACAATGACGTTATGATCAAAAGTCTGAACTGAGGACGAAGAATGTGTTTGGAATGAAATTAAAAATAACGCATACATCGAATTTAATGGAAATAGAGGAACAATTTCAGTTTTATGACGATACTTCAATAACAGAATCAATACCTGGTCAATACCGAATACGTCAACTAAAATTATATTCTTGTAACACTTCAATGAATCAACATTTTCATTCCATGAAGCGGGGACAGAGAAAATTACAGAAGGTAAATTGAATGATGATATTATATATGATACAGAGATAAATAGGGGGAATCATGAATTGGCTAGACAGAATGAAGATAAAATAAATAATAATGCACAATTGAAGTGGACGAGTATAATGAAAACGTAAGGCCAAAGGGCTCCGGATAGGACATTTTTAGATAAATATTAATAAAAATACAATAGATCCGTTAAGGATAGAAAATGAAAATAGACGGTGATATTATCAATACCCAAATAAGATACTCCAATACGGATACTACGTGAATGAAAGGTTTCTCCATGGAAATGAAAGCTTCTTAAGATCGTTTTTCACAAAGCAGAATAGGAGTTGGAAAACAGGACTTCAGCATTCAACTGAAGTTGAGTGAAAATAAAGAAAGCTATCCATAAATAATTTTTCGCGAGAGCTTTTCTTAACCGAAAGATACCAATTAATACTTTTTTGGAATAATAAGTTTTTTATTAAGACTAATCCGTGAATATCTCCATGGCACACACAGTCGATGGCAGAATCAAAAAATGTAAAAGCGTTACTAAATGCGCGAGTAAAATTACAAAATGAATCACGTTACAGCAGCTGTTTTCAGCGTTTATTACTTTTCCTACTCCTAAATCATCCATGTCCAAAAACAACAGGCGTATAGTAGACAAGTTTTCATTATTTACATTGTTGCAGCTATTTCAACCTTAAAACCATCATTATTCAAAGTTTTTTCGCGAACCCATACCACGTACCGCATACACTATTCGTAAAACTAGTTGAGAATCACTGATATAAATCATTTTTCTATTATTATTTGGTAGCTAAATCATGCACACATACATTAATTAAGCTCTTTGGTTTAAAAAAACTAACTGATTAAACACCATGGCACCCTCAAAAATGACATGCCACAAAATTATCTCCACCTCCCTAAATCGGGTACCAAAGGAAGATTAGTTAAGATAAGAAACATCAATAAAATCTATTCTTAATATTATTCAAGTCCTCTGAAATGATTTCCGTTTGATCTTGTCGCCACTGATACATTGGTTTTCTTGCATCAGTCGTCTGGGATACTTAAATATTGAGCTACTAACGAAACTCCTCCATCCTCAAAGGCGGCTAACGAGTCCCGAGTGCGCCCACTTCAAAATAGTGAGCTCATTTAGTCCTTAAGGAGGAAGCACTGCAGAAAGCAGTCACGTGGAGGTGTACAGAGCCATCAAACCATCAAAGGCCATCTTTAAACATTTAATCGGAACGAGCAGGGAATTTCTAAGTGATTAATCCGTAACGTAGGCAAAGCTCCTCAAGCAGAGAACGATATTTTTTAAAGGAAATTTCATTCAATTTATTCAAAACCTGATGCCCTTTCCTTTTGATGAAATTTACCTTAATAAGGTCATGAGAGACCATTTTCTTGAAAAAACTTAGAGACGTAGTATTTTACGGAAATAAAACCAGGATATAATAAAAACATATATATATATATATATATATATATATGTTTATTATATCAGGTATTAAAGAAATATTTAATTGAAAGCTAATTTTTTGAAATGAGGAATTCAAAAACTACTTTTTAAATTACATCTTACGGAACATGCTTAAAGTTTACTACACGCTTGTATGCACTGAGAAGCATAGTTGAAAACCCCTAATGGAAGAAAATAAACCGTAAGGAAAGGTAAAAGTCATGCTTCCTGCTCTTCTCTCAGTTCTTCATTCCAAATGTTTACAGTTAAAGGAATATATTCTTAGGTATTCATGGGATTAAAAACATTGTGTATCCATTATAAAGAAATTCTGGACGCGATCGCATCTACTTGAACTTCATATTCATCATTGTTAAGCATAGGTGAATAAACCTTTTGGCTTGCTGGTCATATTTCACGCAAATCACCTCTCCCGTCCATGAAATACCTAAATTACTTCTTAGACGGATAAATCACCCTATTAGAACGAGAGAGGAATCTTATAAAAAAAATGAATAAAGTTTCAAATAAAATTTAATATTGCTTTGAGCAGAGAAATAGCTATACCTACTGATGTAAAAATGAAAATTTATGTTTTCCAGTCTTTCATTATTGCTTTAAACTAAACTCAATGTACAATTTATAATTTCTCCGTATAAGAACTCCACCAGAATTTCGATTTTAATTTGTAAATTTTTGAAATATATTTTTTATTTCCATCAATTAGACCATTTTATTACTTATTTACTTTATTTTAAAGACTGCCGTAAAAACAGTTAATTCCTTTATTCAAATGGCAGAGGTAAGGTTTTTGTAATTCCCGTTACAAAATCAGTGTAACATCGGCTACGGCTCAACAGGTATCAGTTTTTACGTCTTTGCTGTCAGGTCTCAACTTTTAATGAAAATGGTAGGCATAGTAGGCAGTAAAAAATACTTTTGATGCTTAATAAGTTTTTAGGATGACAAAATGTTTCCATAAGCAACTGCAAGCATGAGTTTATAACTTTTTTAAATTCATTACAGATCAACATCATTCGTTGAGTATTTAATGTATTCAACAAAAGAATAAGACTCACTGAACATGAAAAGTTGTACCAAACTCTTTCTTTCAACTTGGTCATTGGCCGTTCAATCATAAGATTGGTTGACTGCAGCTCTCCATATTTTCCTATCTAATGCTAGTTCCCTTACTCCCTGGCAGTTATTTTTATGGAGTTTTTTCTTTATTTGGTCCACGTATTTATACCTTGGCCTTCCTCTTGGGACTTTTCCCACCATTTTTCCTTCAATTATATTCCTCGCAATCTCTTTATACCACAGGGCGTGCCCAATCCATCTGATTCGCATTTCCTGTATAGTGTTCCATATGGTCTTCCCTCTTCTACTCTTCTGTTTACTTCTTCATTTCTTATTTCATCCACCCTTTTGATCTTCAGCATCCTACGCCAACACCAGGTTTCGAATGCATCTATTTTTTTCTTATCTGCTTTTCCAATGGTCCGTGTTTCTGACCCATGGAGTGTTACGCTCCAAACGAATGTTTTCACGTGCTGTTTCCTTGTTCGTAGTCCTATCTGTTTTGTACACAGTAGTTGCCTTTTCATCATGAACGCTTTGTTAGTTTAGGTTATTCTACGCTTGATGTTCATTGTATGTCGTCCGTACCATGTGATGGTTTTTCTGAAATGGGTGATGGAATCCACTTATTCTAATTTCCCTCCTATTAGTATGATTTCTGAATTCAGCTTCTCTCTCCGTATACTAGGATTTTGGTATTCTTATTTAATTTCAAGTTATATTCTTGATGAACTTGGTCCCTATGGGTTCAGTGATCTTTGAAGATCATTACGATTTCCTACGATGTCGTGAAGAAGATGTCGTGAAGCGCATCATTTTTATTTATTCTCCGTTAACCTTAATCTGTTTCTTAAATGACTATAATACTATTTATACAAGAAAAAATAGATTAAAAAGAGCAAGAATGTAATATCTGTTAGATGTAGATTAGATAAAATAAGAGCGACAAGTTTTGATGGCAATTCAAACATACCCTATTAAATATTGAATATATCCAGTAGAGAATAAGAAAACAATAATAGAGTAAAGAAGTGAATAAATAATGAACTTTTATTAATACCATGCAAATACTTGCTATGCATTGATCTAAATAATTAGTTCAGCTCCACCTTTTTCAAGACTACCAAGCATACACGTGAATAAAAAGTATCGGAAAGCATAAAGTAATGTTTTATCTATTACTTCGTGCACCGGATAGAATTCTCATATGGGTCGGACTTTATAAATTCACGCTCTAAAGGGTTTGAAGCCTCAGAATTACACTCTATTTCGAACATGCTTACTCTTTCAATGTGAAGAAGCATGCAATCGTTACCGTATAATTTGGTTAGGCAACCAATCATATTTTCAGCAACAGTTAGTCAGTGGTCAGTAATTAAAAAGCTTTAGTGATTTAGATTATGACGATTTCCAAAGAATTATTGAAACGTATGATATATGTCACTTGAACTGATAAGAACCAAGAGCCAAAATAGAATATTAAGAAATGAATGAACATTTTATGTGAACAGCAATGAAAGCTTTATTCATTTGATTTCAATTATATCATCTTGATTAACTAACTCATTGTCCAGAAATTACCACAGTTAATGCATTTATCGCAATGGATAAAACTATGAAACGGTTAAATAAAAGCTTTATTTTTATGAGAATTATGGACTTATAATTTTATTACCGACCACGAGGACCAATACATAAATATGTTGAAATGCCGATGACCATTAGTACGAGACAGTTATTAATTTTTGTGACACAAAAAATGGCTCAGTACTGGGCACAACTTGATAGTTAATACTCCAACAAATGATCAAAGGATATAAGATTCTTGTAATTAAACAAGACAGAAAACAACAAGATAGCGATATTACACGAAGAAAAGAATCTTAATTTTAAGCTATTTAACCTATGTTAGAGGAGCCCACTCTCTCCTCATCTGGAGAACCAGCCGAAGGTGGTATCAGCAGAGGGCAAGAACCTAGTTTCCAGGAAGGAACGGGTAATATCCCCCGAGAGAGGAAGGCGTGGTCCATTATGGTGGCCCTATGGGATGACTGGGACCCAAAGCTGGGGCAAGAGGGCCCTTGGGGAGGTGGAAAGGACTCACGAGGGAATTCCGAGGGCTCTCGGTAGTCGGAGCGGGACGGTGGTCGCTATGAGTCCCTGAAGGCCAAGAGACAATCAACGTTGACTTAAAACTTTAATCGTGTGGCTATAAATAACCCTTCTTAAAGGCTTAGTCTGTCTCAATCACCGCTTGCGCTGTGACGTGTACGGCCATAGGGAGAAAATTCAAATGTAAAAAACGTTTTTGTTTTGGGGCGAACGCGGTTTGAAGCGCCAACGAAGAACTTTAGAGACGATCACTTTCACCAGAGTTTCGCACTAATGGCTAAAGAGCTGGCAGCTTCCATTATTAATGAGCCAGGTTTGCAAGGTTGACCACGACCGTCTTACGTAAACTGTCCAAATTTTGATTGGCTTCTGCTCCCGTCCAGTTTATATAGATCCCAAACGGATTAATCAACTCCTGTCTCGTATTTGATACGTACAATGTATCTTCAGCGTGCATGCAATACAAATTAATCAACTTATTGAGCATGAATGCAGAAATTACTTTAGCGAAAAGGCTAGTATAATCCATTTTCTTGGTTAATTACACGATACACGATTCTATCGATTCTTACACGATTCAATTTTTCAACCGAAATATGAAGTTAACATTAAACAAAATATTCTGGAGTATTTCCTCCTGATTTCGAGATTTTTACAAACTTACTCGAATATTTTGGTTCAAAATGATTGCACCACAAGGCTTTTACTTTAATTACATGCATTGCTTGAATAATTTTTTCCAAGTTGCGTCTGTTACAAATTTAACACTCGATTGAGCAACACATGATCAGAAGAAGAAAATTACCATAACTTAACAATTTGAACATTCTAAAACCTCGTCTACGGCTCCGCTCAGAATCATGACCTGAATTCTATAGTGGTTAATTTACAAAAGCCACTGAAACCGGCGTTGCTTTTTCATTTGCGAGAGAAGCTGAAAAGGTGATGCAAAAAAATAAAAACTAGAATGTAGGCCTGTGTATCCAGTCTCTCTCCCCTTCTTCCGCCTTCATTATATCTCCACCAATTTTTTTTCTCCTCAACTATTTGCATACATGCCTCTTTTCATCCTATATATTGAGGCAAAGCACTACCGCTACATTCCGAATGCTCTTTGCTCCCTTAACCTTATTTCCTGTGGCGCCTGCCCTCCCCTTTCTCTCAGGATTTAAGAAATTTCTTCAGCCTCCCATTCCTTCCAGGGAGACATTTTATCTTACCTCTCGTCCTATACTCTTCCTCCCAAACCTCTCTTCTAAATCCTCTCGGATCCAACCTCTCCTCCGACTTACGACCTTTCCCTACCAAACCTATCTCCTTTCTTTCGTTCGGCCATGATTTATTTTTATCTCGCCATGCCTGACATCCAGGGATTTCCCCAAAAACTCTACCCCTCAAGACCCTTCGCTGCTCATTCGTGTTACAGTGGAGTCTTGATTCTACCGACTCCCTGAGTATGTCCCTATGTACCGATTCTCCGAATTATATTCCGAGTGCACATATTTAGTTTTATTTTTATGGTTGTCAAGGAAATTTATGTATTGAAAATGATTGAGGAAGATGGAGAGGTAATAACGTCATCAAACTGCAACCTGACTACCGAAATATCCGCCATATTGCTTCCCCTGTTCTTCCCTTGCTTGCCTTTGGATAGCACGGAGGAGTGGACGCATTAGCGGATGCTAAGTAAGAATTTACCTTCAGTTGAAAATTTCAGCCAACTAACTGTCGAAACATATATTAATTAGGTACCTGTAACAATGGATTGTACTCGATTTTACTATGAATATTCGCTGGGAATACGGACAATTATTAATTTTAATAAATAGAATCATATTTAAAGAATGCATTTTAAAAACGTAAATGCATGCAGACTTCAAGTGAGCTATCGATGGAAAATATAATACATTTGCAATATTTGTGCTTCAGCTCGTAAGCGCTTAGGTAAATTGGGGAGGGGGACAAATATGGCGGACCGTCCGAACCCATATTACAGCTTCAAGCATTGGCCACCAAAGCAAGCGCCCTCTCCATCTAACTCGATGGTTGAAATAAAAGAAAAATAGACAATGACGAGAAGATGATACTAATAGAAACTACTACACCTAAGTACTTATCTTTCCCTCTTTTTCGAATAGTTATTTAATCTCAAGAACTACCAACGTCATGAATATCAGACTAGAGGATATGAGGAAAAATGGAATAGGTAGTGTTCATTCTTACCATTCATAATGACGAAATTTTGCGAATAATTTTTCTCAGTAATATCAAGCGATGCTCGACATCCACAGAGTACCAAAACTACTCATCCTTTTCGCTGTTCATTCGTGTTACAGTTAAGTCTCGATTATCCACGCCTCTATTTACTAATCTTACACTTCATCCTAGGTGTATATTTAGTTAGATCACTGCATTATTAAGCCAGTCAATAATGATATGTAATTTGATTTTTTTTCATTTCTAAGTATTTCTAATGTTAATTTTACTTAATTCCCCAGTTAGTGGAGAGACCATTCCGGATGACATTCTGCTGCTAAGATGCCTGGAAGTCATTGACGAAAAGAATAGAGAACTGCATCTGGACAATGAGGTGTATGCATCAACATTTTCTTCTATAAAAACACCGTTGTGCAGAGAAATGAATTAGGATTTTAAAAACATACGTTTATGTGCTGTAAAATACATAGTTATGTCGTAGCATTACGAAGAAAATCGCTGAAATATCGAGGATACCAGCGGAGCGAGATACACCTTGTGACGTGATTTACCCGTATCCAAAGTGGGAGGCCTCACGAAAGAGGGTGTAAACAGATGCACAGTGGTATTGGCGGTGGTAGAGGCTATGGCCGTATCTGCCCACTGTGCCAAGCTCTCTAGGTACTTTAGGAAATATAAAGTGATCGGTTAATAATGAGAGACTCAAACTCAAATTTTATTGCAATCTATCATCAATTATCTATCGGTTTTGAAATAGCCTGTAATACTATGTCACCTGCATGTATATTGGTTACTTATTAGAAGAATCAAAATGAGTCGCTTATTCTCTGATTTTTCCAAATATTTGAAGAATCTTTCAAATGGAGGCCGCAAATATAGCTTTTAAGTTAAAAAATATCCAGGGACAAGAGAAAATGACGTCACGACCTGTTTGAGGACGGTCATATTGAAATCTATCTTTAAGCTGCTGTAACAAACGCAAATGACACCAAGATGAAATTCTAACACATGTTATCGTTTCCTAGGCATCATGAAGTTTCAACTATTGGGCTCAGGAAAAATCACGCAACACCCAAATGGGCATATACTGGGTGTTTCAGGAGGAATCTGAGTAAATTCTGGAGGAGGTAGGGAAGGCAATTTTAAGCATTTCTTGTCGTATAAGCATGGGGTTGTAACTCCTTAGTAACCGATCTATGGCAACACAAACACTTTGTCCGAAGCATTTTGCAGTTACCACGAAAACGCCAAAAAGCATTGACCTGCACTAATGGACAAGAAGTCATCTACGTTGTTTATAAGACTTTTATCTCTCATTTTCTGCCGAAATTTATGATAAATGCTTCCAATTATCAATATTGGCATAAAAACTGAAAACATTTTTCTTCTTATAAAAAATACTGTTTTGGAATAGGTACTTATTTGTTTTGAGATATAGGAAACACTTCGAAGACTTGTAAAAGTTAGAAAATGTTATTTTATTTCAGAACTTAATATATTATTATCCCATCTTCATTTTTGGCGGAGATATGGCATCTTAAACGACACCGTTACATAAGCACAGTGATCGACAGTTCTCTCCCAAGAGAGAAACGCATTTATTTACCAAAAAAAGCTACTAACTATATCGTTCCAATCCGGTGTATTTCCTTTTACATGCACCGAAATAAATTCATGCACTGAAACCGATATCTGTTTTAATTTTTGTTATTAGTTCACGACACTGCTATTTGGCGTTGTCATGTTAACTGCTAAATTCTTCAGACAAAATGTTTACGTTGCCATAGCTCGGTGACTCGTAGGTATGCTCGAGTTGCGACTCCATGTACATTAGACAAAAATGCTTAAAATTAACTCCCCTACCTCCTCCAGATATTACGAAGATTCCTTCTGAAAAATCCTGTATATTCCATTGAGGTTAAGAGAAATATCATATACTATATACGTCGCACTACGCTAAGGAATTAAAATAACGTGTTTAATTCGTCATTTACTTAAGGAAGGTGGCCCTTCCGCTTAATCTGATATTTAAGGATTATACAAGATGTCCTCAGCCCAAATTAACTCAGGCATTCAAAACTCTATAACACGCGTTGGCATCACAAAGTCGAGCAATTTAAATCCGATAAAAACTTAAGAAGGGACTTCCATGATGCCTGGGCTATTAAACGGGCTAATATAGCCGACTTATAAGGCGCATTAGTTAAAAACCAAAAGATAACAACCACGTGTTCAAGGATTTACATTTTGAGACGGATAAAACGAGTAGGTACCATCATGCGACAGAAATAATTTACGTAAGCAGATCATTGGAGATTTTCAAGGAACCACAGACGAAAGAAAGCCTTATTAATCCGAAAAATTAACGGTGGCGACGGATAAAACAGATTATTAGCCATAACTTTGAAACCATAAATTTTGAAAAGAATGAAATTCCCAAACACAAGGGACCAGGAAGTTTTACTAAGGGAGCTGTTAAAAGGTGGGCGTGCAAACAAAAAAATTGTCAATTTAATCCTCATCGCTAAAAAAATTCATTTCGTCGTTAATAGAATACTTCAGAATGATGCTTACTTTCAATGCGTTTTCTTTTTTTTTTTTTAATAATTACATATTATAATAATTACATTCCCTCGCAAAAATTCTAGATCATGTTAGGATGAAAGTCTAATGTTGGCAATGCAACCACAACAGTAATATTTAAAAAATTTGCATCGGCAAATAGTTAGAACTAGGAAGCATTTCCCTTCCATTTCAACCTCATTCCCTAAGTGACAATACACATTAGAAATATAATAAATTCAGGAAATAAATTACGTACACACCAGCTGTTAAATAAAAATCTTTAATCGTTTTTCTCTTGTCCATAGCTTATTTTTTTATATAAATTCTGCGTACAATAGAGATCGCAATTTCCAGAAAATATAACACGCCTAAAAGCCGGAGAAATATTTAGGTAAACATCACATAAAGGAGAATACTACTGCCAAAAAATAAATTTCACCCAACTACCTGAACCACCTCAATAAAAGTTAAAAAATTTAATTTTAACCTTTTAGAGTCTATCTTGTGGGAGGCAGGAGACAAAGAGCAGGTTACGTCGGAATAAAAGTTACAAATGAAAGGCAAAATATTTTTTCCATGGCTACGTTGAGGCGGCGCCACAAGTTACACCACCGTGCATATAGTGACGAAAACCGATCTCTTTGAAGGTGTAGTTTCACAGGTTTACAGTGAACCGTACAAGCAGAGGAAGACGCACAGCGAATTATTTGCTACCGAAAGGTTACTACGAGATACTGTTTCGTTCGCAAAATCATTCTCGCATTCATTAAAACCGCTCGCGGCGATCGGGACCTTTTAGGGGGGCCGAGACTTACCCCGCCAACCTCACCTGTATCTCTGGCGGCAACAACCCCTGCACTTCCCGCGCATCGAACATCAATCTCCATCCCTCCTACCCTCCCCTTCCCTCCCCCCAAGGGGCACATTTATCTCACGAAAAGAATTCCACCCCACGCGGTATCATGCCATCTCTCCTCCCGGCAATTTATACACACATTTCATTTCGCTCCAACCTTCACTTTCCTTACGGGATTTCTTTGAACGCCCCTTTCGCACACACATATCGGATTTAGATCGCTTCTCTCTTTTCCCCCTCTCTACCTTCTTTTTCCCCATCTCTCAAGAAAATTCCATCTCCGACGCAGGACCAGTCATTCCTTCCGTTTCCTCTGCCTACGAAGGACCACCACCGCTCCTTTTACTCTCTAGCAATCTCTTCTCTCTTCCCTCCAATTCCTCCCTTCAGTCCTTCGTTCCTCACACTCTTGGACTTTTGTTTGTTCCTCCTCCTCGTCCACCATTCGCCCGAAACACCTCGTCATCTCTCCTTCCGATGTTTCACGCGTCTCGATTCAATCGAATATTGCGATCTATATTCTCAAGGTATCCGCGTTTCTTTTGGCTATTCTGGCCCTCTAAATTCCTCATATTTTTTTCACATCCACAAGCAAGTTCCAGGTCTGCACTCTTCTCCTTGTTTCACCGATCTGATAACATATACTCCTCTGTCTCCTGAAGATATTTTGTCGCTTCCTCTTTCTCTATCTCTTGATACCTGCAAGAGATTCCTCAGCAAACCAGATAAATTTAATCATGCGTCACGCTCCGCTAAAATGGTTGCAGCTCGAATAGGGAAAACACATCCTTTCTCTTCTTCTGGATCATGAAATATCAGATGGAAGGGTATCTACCTACCACCAGGGTACCTATCCCTTAAGGGTATAATTTGGGTACCTTTCACGCAATATCATATAAACCAACAGCGAGCACAGTGCAAACAACAGTGGGACCAATAGAAAACTAATAAATTAAATTGTATCATTCCTAACGATATAACTAAAATTTATAGGAATTCTTTCCGCGTAAAAGCCTGCCAGCACCTACCTTGCCTTCAGACCTGAAACAACCGTATTTCAAAGGCAACATTAAATAACAGTCTTATTAAAGACCTAAAATAATACCCTGTGCGAATTTATTCAACAAACCTTTTCTAAAGCATTGAGGCGTATGCCAAACTTTAAGTCTCTTACTGTTTATACGTCAAAACATCTTAGTACTCTTGTTTTTTTTTTATAGTGTCAAAAATTATTTTACAGGCACGGTGGCATTTCACTGAATCTACTCTTGAAGTTTATGCTTAAGGCTCTATTTTGTCAAACTGTCTCACATGGATTGAATTCACACCAAGTTACTTTGTTACACTTTTTTACTTTTGTCGACCATGGTTTAGATATCTATAATGTCATTTACCAAGGGCTTTACCTTGATAATCACATAGTAGATGTCGAAACCACGGTCGATGATGATAATTAAGTGTGGAATTTACGAGATGAGAAATCATTCCATGAATCTACTCTCATCTTCACGTATCCTCTACGTTTATAACATTCATATAATGTCGATGAACAAATAATCTAGTGTACTGTGAAATATTATGCTTCTCTCATCTTAACATCATGCAAAGTAAAATTTTGCCTTAACGAATTCAGGTTAATGTGGTTCCACCGTAAAATGAATGAAATGTCATTTTATTCATACTCTGTCTACTTGTAAAAAAAACTTTTCCTCTATCTGATATGAACAACAAAATAATACTTTTCCACGCTATTTATTCTATAATTGAACTTGAAATTACATTGTGTTCAATGGGGGAATGAGAGAAACACGGGGAAAATAATATTTTTTCATAAAATATAAATGCCATTTTCGCGGAAAACTATTTATATGAAGGAAATAATCCAGAGAAATTGAATAAAAATAAAATATAGGCATTTTACCTCCTTATTTTTTTTAGTTGTTAGAGAACTACTGCCGTAATTTTAGTCAAAATGCGGTAATTCGTAGGAAATGGCGCTGCAGTCGGCTCCAATGGCTGGAAAAGAGTGCTTATTTAAATTACATTCGTGGAATAATCTGCACTTTTTCTACTTTACTTTTGGTTTTCTGTAGGTAACGCATTTCATCAGTGAAAGCAGGAGTTTTTGGACAAAATATAAAAAATGTTGAACTTAGTATTTGTTTTGAGTCACACAGTCGCGGCGGAACCTCCTTAAACGTAATGTCGCCTGAAACAAGGTAACATATAATACATATATCTCGTCTCCATTTCTCAAGTCTCTTCACATTCCTCTTTTGTTTTCACCTCGGGCGTCTTATCTTGATCTCTTCTCCTTCTTCAGGCTAGTCCCAGATTTGTCCGGAATCTGCTACAGGACAACGAAGAGGCGCGTCTCCGCTACTGAAATCCTTTCACTCCTCTCTCGCTCTCGGGAAATGAGGATTCTCCTTCCATCTTCACCTTTCTCCTCGTCCTTGAGCACGTAGAGAATGCGAGCGACTCCGACACGAGTGAACGCCGAAGATTCAATTGCGAAAGAAACGAAGAGATTCGATGAAAGATACGATGGACGTTACACGAATTCGAAGTTGAGATCCGAGATTTCTTCCCGATCCTGAAAATGAAGACTCCCTGTACTTATTAGGAAAAAAAGGAGCGAAATTATTTTATATTCTGCTGTACTTGGAAGGTGAAATCTACTCTCTCTCCTCTGATTCCACATTAATTTGCATTGATATCCCACATTTCGTTTCCTCTCGGAGTAGATATTGTCAAAAAAGTTGATTTCTAGGTGATAGACTAGATATCTAGTTCTAGATAGACTAGATCTAGATTTCTAGCTGACACTACATTACTAACATACTGCCCTATCCTTGCATACCTCTTTTTCTTCAGTCACCCTCATGCATTGCTTCATACACGCTTCTTAAGACTACTAATGTTTATTCTCTAAAGAGAATCATCCACTGTATTCATCCAAGACTCCCTCATAAATATGATTAGTTACTCGATTCTCATCCATTCTCTCGACATTTCCAAACCAACGAAGCACGGAACTTTCATAAATGTCCGCTACCGGAGCATCCACTCCACATTCTTTCATCACCCACTCATTCCTAACCCTATCTCTTCTGCTTTTACCGAGAGATTAAATACAACCGAAAAAAGGCTATATGCGGCGAAGTTCACCACAAGTCCCCACTGCGAAATATTAAAAACTTGAACAACGATAAAATTGGAAGAATGATACTTCATATGTTCCACACTTTCTAAAGTGCCTCGAAAGGTTTCAACGCAATGCCCGCGTCATTATCAAGGAGTTTAATACAAAAGAATGATCTGGCATTGCCTTTTATACTCTTACTTTCCTTTAGGCTAGGGGATGGAAGGTAGCTTTTGAAGGGAGGTGCGCGGGTTGATAACGCAATATTGTGCATGGTTAATTAATCCTGAAGTGGGTACACAGATACACGCTCACGGTCAGGAAAAGAGAACATAAGTGGGGATCGGGAAATGGAATAGTTAAGAGGGGTGAGGTGTTGAAAGGAATTCAATTTATAGTATAAATGTTCAGAGTAACGGCCAAAACTGGTCGAGGTAATCAATAAAGTGTGGAAGATACGAAGTACAATTATTTCAATTTTACAGCGTCTTAATTCCACAAAAGAAATCCACCAACCGTCACCTTAATTTAAAAATGGTTTAACTTCCTTAATACATGCAGTTCTACTTACTTAAAGTATTATTATTGGCAAATAATTGTGAGCCCGCAATCATTCTGCACCATGTACTGCATCAACTTTATAGAAGCCTACCGATCGCTGCCTAACTCTTAGGAACTAGTTCCAAGTAGGAGTATAGGAATTCCATGAGAATTACGCCATGAGATGCTAGCACACCAGCGCTGAAGAAGTTTATTGTAATGCCTGAGATGCCTGGTATAATACCATCATTGGTCCCTCCCCCGAAAATTCTACATTTTCCTTACCTCTCCTATTCACTGTAATACCTTTTTTCTATATTAGCTAAAATAATTCTTCTTCCTTTTCAGTCCTGCCGTATTCTGTCTCCGGCAAATTATGCATGACTGGTTACAATGGAACTTTTTGGGTGTAAATAAGATGTTAATTGCACAGACAAGAAAGTAATTAATCAAAATTACGTATACAGTGTAACCCGCCGAGTACAGCGAAATAAAATACAGCCACCTGCATTAAAATGCGATGCGTAATAGCCACCGAAAAATCAATAACACAATGTAGCACATTTGTTCCACAAGGACTGAAGAGGTTAAGTTTCAGAAAATTACATCTCCACTCTCTCTCTCTCATGCCGCCTTGAACCCCTATTTCTGTCTTCCTTCCGTGCTTGACCAAACTATTCCCCTATGTCAATCATTAACAATCCGCAACTTTTTAGAGCATCATAATAGCACTAGGTCTCTTCACCTTCATTCTGCCCATTGCATCGCCGATTTTATTTTCCACGCTGCCATGTTATGGAACTTGAAATACAACACACCTTGGCAAAACCTTCTAAAGCAGTAGTCTTCAACATATTTTGGTTTACGGAACCTATATTACAACATTTTAAGAAACCTTTCTTCGTAAAAATAAAAAATATTCACAAACATTCTAGGATACATATGAAAAAATATTTTCATTTCAATATTCTTGTGAAACGTTAAAATAGTGAATAATGCAAAGAAACATATACAACAATTCGTGAAACCGTTGGGAAGGCTGTGTGGAAACCCAGGGTTCTGTGGACCTCAGTATGAATATCGCTGTTCTAAAGCATAGACGGTTTAAGGGTGCTATGCAGATATGAACTCGTCGATATCGGTAACATTTGTTGAGATGCCAAACGCTACACGCACCAAAATACTCTATGAACCCGATCGTCTGAATATTTACACACAATTTCATTTAATGAGCGGGTAGTTTGTAGGTTTTTACCTCCTATGGAAGTATGAATCTTGTCAACACTATTTCTCGCTTTCTTTAATAGCGACGGAACAAATATTTTGATGTCAGATGATATAAAGAAATGAGTGGAAATTAAAAACTTGCTTGACGTCGATAAATCCACTTTCCATCTCGCTGTTATTTGGCACTACCGGGCTTACTAGCAGGTTGATTGAAGCACCAAATAGATGATTCATACGACACCCTGCTATTTAGTCACTCCGTTCACTCCCACAATCGAGCCGTGAAGTCACGATCACATCAACCAATAAAGAAACGTTTTCATTTCTTGAACCTCAATTTATTTTGCGAATTTTGACTTAAAAATTCTCTCCGTCTGTTCGATCTACGTTGGAAATATTTGGTAAATACGTTTTTTTAGGTTTTCCACGAAATACTTGTGCGATTCATGTGTTTCAGTGCACGAAAACTAACTATTTGGGGAACAAGTAACGAAGTGCACCAAACTCTCCTGATAACATCTAGTTAGCAAAGGTGATCGGTGAACAATTTCATCGCTACGGGCTCTTACATCATGACTTAGTCCAGCACCCTTGCCAACTTCTTCTCTCTTATTTCCTTATACCGTTCCTCCTCTTTCTTACTCCCTCATGGATCTATTACGCCTCGAAAATCGCGTCTCCTCTTCCCCCGTCTCTGCCATTCGTCATTTTTTTTATTGGCCCAACCGTACACACACAAACGAAAGCTCAAAATGGCAGCACCCCTTTTACGATCTCCTCTCCCGCAATTTCCCGTCTATGCGTTTATAGGGACCCGATAGTTTTGAACGTTGTTCCCACGTATCCTCCAGGCGTTGCGGAAATAAAACAAGAGAGAGGCTGTGAAATAAGAAAGAAAAAGAGGAAACTTTGTTGCGATATTCTACGATAACTCGAGTGTAGATGTGAGTCTCCCGTTTTTCATTCGACCCTATGATATCAGTCATTTCCTTCATCGTCCAAAGCCTGGTTTATGTCCCTTAAGCGCGAGTAAACTTTCCTTTTTCAGCTATAGCCCAGAATACTTAACTTGGACGCAGATAAATGTTTACCGTCATTTGCAGTGCGAGAAAAATTGTCATTTTCAGTGCATATGACTAGAAATGAGGGAAAGCATTGGAGAGATTAAGATAGAATACAACAGATGAATACTCAATCCGAAGCCCTATAAGGAAAATGTAATCATGTTACTTATAACTTTTACTCTCCAAATAGATTAAATAAAATAGCTTGAAAAATATATGGACGCATCGAAAGAATTTTTGAGTATTTTATTTTTATTTATCATACTTTATTCATGATCGCCAAAAGATTAAGATTGAAATAACCGAAACTTGAATTCTGAAGCATAAGGAGAGTGTCTAAGTAAGCAAATGTGAAAGTTAATGCAAAAATTTGAAAATTACGCATCAGATTATTTATATGACTTATTAATGGCATTATATTTTTGCTCAAAAAACAGCGTAACTGGCCACATACTTACTTTAATGAAGTCTTGAATGCGCTAATGGTCACATAATTGTGTGAAATTAATTTTTAAAAATAATTTACCTGGACTGGGATATTTTTTATTATGATATTTTGGTTACAGCGCAACGAGTGGTATTTTGACATTAAGACTCGGTAAACGAGTATCAAAATAATGATGGTTCGGTAATTGAATTTTAATTATTACTAGACAAATCTGCACAATAAAATTCCATGCCTCAACTTTCTAATGTTTCAATACAAATAACAAAGAAGTAAGAAATTAGTTATGTTCAATTAGGTACTTTCTTTCAAGGATATAACTTATTTCACAAATCTTTTAGGCTATCAATGATTAAGGCCACCGATAAATCAAATTATTTTGCAGAAAATGAATTAAGTAGACACTAGATATAAACTTATACTCTCACAATGAAAAGTTCGAACGGGGCACACTAGTTGACAAAATCCACCGTCCTCATATCCTCACGAAAATAATGACAGTTTTCCCAGATCGCAGTGGTTTAGACTCGTGAGAGGGAACCACTTTTTACACCCCCATTGGGACATTTTTATTACAGTTTCCCAATACGCCCCTTAAGCCGGGGAGTGCGTAACCAAGTTCAAAGTTTTCTTTCCACAAAAAGCGAAGACATGGACGACTTTTAATGGAAATTCATGGAAAGCCGACCAAACGGCACCCTTCGCCGCCAATCAACTCCCTCACCGAATACCCTCATAAGTGTCCAAATAGATATCAATACCGGGTCATGATTTTAAGTGTCCATGGTGGCGGAATTCCTTCCATTGATTACTCTCTCCCACTTTCTTTTCCTCTATTTTTATCGCAAATTTTATCGCCGTATCACATGACGACCCTCCCCTATGCCGCCGACAAAGGGCTGTCCTCTTCTGGCCTCACTCCTTCGACAACATTCCTCCAAAGCACTTTCTCTTCGATTTTCTCCCTTCCCTCGTCAACCCGCATACTCAACGCCCTCAGCATCTTTCCCCTCCCAATCATGTGGGATTACGTTGCAGCGTAATTCATTCTTGGCTGGTTGTTTAGATTAGAGGAGACCGACAACTGAGGTAATTTGCACCATTTAGGATTAGTGGGAAGGTTGATAACACGTACATACATACGTACCCATCATGCCATTCCCTTTCGGGGTAGGCAAAGTCAAATAATTTAGTATTTGCCGTTATCCCTACAAAACTGGCTCACTTATATTAGTTCCCTCGATAATGTCCAATCCTTACAAACCACTTTCGCTTCTCCTACAATCATTCATTGCTTCATATACGCTATCTTATTCTTAAGACTCCTCATATTCCTCCTCTATAGAGTCTCTTTTACCAATATCACCCATGACTTTCCTTGTTTACCTATTCCTCTCATACTATTCACTCTACGATCATAAATCTGTTTCGTTTTTCGTCTTTATCCCATTCTCTCAACTTGGTCAAACCAACGAAGCACACTTCTTTAATATTTTCCCAATAACGGAGCATCCAACCAGCATTCTTTCATTTCCCACTCATTTCTAATCCTATATACCATACTTTTCCCGCAAGTACTTCTCAGGATAATGTTTAGTTAATAACTGGAAAACTAAGAAAGAAGAGGTGCTGGTGCTGTACAAACGGACAGAAAAAAAGAAATATAAAGCAAGAACTTGGAAAGGCATAAAAATCGGTACAAGAATATAGAAATAGATGGAGACACAGATAAAAAGAATGGATAAAGTAAGGGTAACCAAAAGAGCATGGACACGTAGAGCGAGATGTAGAAGATCTCCGGCTCGACGATCACGGCTCAAGTTGGTTGAAACAGGCTTAAAATATCAGATAGGACTGAATGCGTCACTTTGTGGAACAGCGTAATATTCATGGTTTCCAATAAATATATACTCTGTCAATTCCACACAATTTTAATTGAACCGACTCAGGTTTTGACAACGTATGTCCTCCTTAGTGCATACCGCATAGACCTTGATAATAACATAAGTTGTCTAAACCTGGGTCGGTTCAACTAAAATTGTGTGGAATTGACAAAGTATATTTTTATTGGTTATCATGAGGCTTCAATTGCCCAATGCTCCCAGTAAAAAGGAAAATAAATTTGAGAAAATATTACTTTAGATTGGTGCATTGTGCATTCACTTCATTAACATTTAATGCTGAAAAATATGTATTCTATGAAGTATTTAAAAAAATAACCAATTTATAAGGGAGATAATTATTTTTTTTACTCATTCGAGCCTTCATAAAAATATAGCTTTCATTTTGATGCAGTGCAGTCACGATTATCCGAGTCCCGGTTTACCGAGTTTCCGTATCATCCGAGGTATAAATCCTTTTGTTTTGGCTGTGCCAAGTTAGTTTAGCTCGTAAAAAATACGTCAGAATTCAGCCATCAGCTCCATTTACAAATGAAAAGCCATTCACAGAAATGTTTCATCCCAATCATGTCAAAGAATTAAGTCAAGAAATGTATATATGAATCTAAGTTTCGTCGCAATTCTATCTCTAAAATAAGCCTTCCGCACTATCCAAGTTTTTGAATATCCGACGGAACCTGAGTACACATTACCTTGGATAATCGAGATTACACAGTATTTGTAAAATATAGTCAATAGAATTTAAACTAACTTGACGTGAATGCATGAAAGAAACTGGATTCTGCGTTAGGCTACGATTTTCGGCGGACAACATTAGACAGGCGGAATGACTACTGCATTTAAAGTCCTCTTCATATGGTATCCAAAAAGGTATCGAGATCGCGAAACAAGCGAGTTTAATCCAATAACAAGCGCTTTGTATACCTACTGGTAGGCGACCAACAACTGACGTAAATGACATAATGGGGATCATTAGGTTAACGTCCCATCCGACGGCCGGAGTACGGTACTGAAAGTGCTCTCCATATTTCATTCAATGAGGGATCAGGGTTCCACGGAAAAATATCCGCCATGCCTGGGAAACGAACCCGGGTCCTCAATATATGAAGCCAGTACTAAAAAAACTACACTAACTCTAGCCTCAAATTATGGATCATTCAGCGTATGAGTCATATTTCATCTCACTAAATAATGATGCCAAAGAAAGTGCGGAAAATATGAATGAACCAGAATGTAGGTACCATATTCTCGAAATTATTTATTTCAGGCTTAGCGATGAGGAATTGATCCATCAAGGAGGAAAATGAGCACCGACTATGTAGATTACAAAAATTTTTGTTCACTATTACCTGTGTTTCAACGCCTGAAAATGACACAAAGTGTTGAAACCCATGCAGTAATTAAATAATTTAGTGGAATCTACATATATGGTGCTTATTTCCCTCCTGTCAATCTCTTCTGTTGGCATTTTGAAAAATAGGAGTGAATTCAAATGCCTTCGTAACCTTTTGAAGTTTTTTGAAGCGCTCATCAGATGAAGATTTGAAATATTTTAAACCTTCACTGTAGAAACCCCTCTATATACTGTCGCATGTCAAGTTTGTGAACTGCCAGTTTATGGGTTGATAACCTCAAATCACTTTTATTTATTAACACGTTTTCATTTTTATTTATTTATTTCTGAACATATTTGTTAGCCAATAGTCATAGAGTAATGTGTTTTGATAAAAAATAAGAGATTGTTAGAAGTGGAGACATAATGGAGTGAGTTGGTTGTGAGCCAATAATCCTGGGTTGGAGAGAAGAATGAAGATTATCACAAAATTGAGATATACAAAGAAATATCTGTTGCCAGTGATAGATACTTGGAACTTATTGCTGGACGACGTCAATGCATAAATACAGGGCTTGGGATTCTAATGAAATACTTTGGCTCATACTGGGGCTTGAACTTGGACCCTCGAGGTTGGAAGCCAGTTTCTCGCGGAATAATACAGTGGACTGTACTGTTCCGCCCTCACCATACCCGACATTCATCCATGGCACACTTTCTCTTCAATTTCCTCCCCTCTTTCCTCCAGCTCAACCCACATGAAGCAATTCCCCCCGCATCTTTCCCCGACACAATCATGGAGAATTACGTCGCAGACTCATTCGCTTTCCATTCTCATTTCTTGGTCGGAGATGGGGGAGGAAGAAGAAGAAGAAAGCCGAGGGAAGATCCGAAGGGAGGGGACTGCTTGTTTTCCCGCAGTGTGGGCGAAACCCTTTTTCTCACAGAAACGCTTATGTTTCCCCTCACATCGGTCCCGGCGTATTATTTTTCGATGATAAGCCACGTTTGTTATCGTTCCGTTTCAATATTCCCGGTGCCCATTTTTTTTCTTATCTCTCGTGTCGTGTGACGAAGAGGGAGAGAGAGAGAGAGAGAGAAAGAGGGTTCATCGTCATTTGTCTCAGCGCGGTCACCTGCGGACGCCTGTTCCTGGGGGGAGGGGGAAGTGATGGGGGAATGGGGGAGGGAACCGGGAAGGGGGTGGGGATTGGGGGATGGGTCGTCATCGCCAACTACTATTTCTCCCTTCCACCCACTCGCCGAAGTTCCTCGTCTGTTTGTCTCCTTTCCCTCCCAACCAGTCGACCCTTGATCCATTCCACCAAAAGAGGGTTCCTTAGCTTTGACCTCATACCCTCCTACCCGGAGTATCCTTAGCGCTTTTGGATATCCGTATCACATCGCGGCATAAACTTCGTTTCGCAATAGTATTTATGAAATCAACATTAAGTTTCGCAACTGATACATTGATATATCGCACAAACCAAGGAAATATCGAAGATCGATGTACCAAACAGCCTGGTGGCTCAATATCTCGAGCATTTTGAACATCTCAGACGATAGATCGAATCATCTCACAAGACTAAGCGTCCTTCTCGTTCTTTTCCACCCTTCCCTCTACCCTTGGTCTTCATATGTCTCTCAATTTCGCAATACATTTAAGCATCTACGCATCTCACAGCCAGTATACTAGCCAATTGCACGAGCCAAAGAAATATCAAAGATAGTCGGATCAAATTTATCGAATTGAATATCTTGAACACATCGAATTTCTCATTTGATAGATAAATCGAAATATCGCACAGTCCTAAGCGTCATCCTCGTCCTTTCTCCCCTTTCGTATTTCATTTAATTTTTCAATAGGACATCTAATCAACATCGCATTTCGAAACCAATATATTAGCCTGTCGCACGAGCAAAAAATATCGAATTTAGTTGCATCGATAAATCGAATGAATTATATCGAAAATATCGAATATCTCAAACGATACATGGAAAAACCCAGACGTCCTCCTTGTCCTCTTCCACCCTTCCCTCCCCATGGCCTTCATCTTCCGCTGCTTCTGCTCCCATTTCATCCTATCCCATTCCCATCATCACTCTGCGGCCTCTTTTTCTTTTCTTCACCCACTCCTTCACTTCCCCTTCCCCCCAGCACATACCTCTCCGCAAGTTTCCTTCCATGTGTCCTTTATCTTCCTTCCTTCCGCCGCCTCGTATATTTCTCCTCATTTCTTGGCACCCACCTCCATCCAATCTCCCCCGTCCTCTCGCACTCCCCTCTCCCACCCGCCGACCAACAACTCGTGAAGCATGATTTACTACTACGCTACTTTTCCTCGCCCTTCCAAGTACCGTCACCTTATTCCCTGCTTTCCCCCCTCTTCACCCTCTTATTTTCCAACTTTCTCTCTTCATGGCACCCTCCCGTATTTACTCCAATCTCTCTGCCTCCCTGTTACTCTCGGTCTTGCTTTCTTCCGCCCTTGATCTTACGGGCCATCCTTTACGCCGGATCCCACCGAGGCCATGAATATTGGACGCCGAATATAATTCTTCCCCGCTTTACTGCCCTTCAGTCGTTCTCGTTCCAAATCTCTCCTCCCTCCCCCCCCCCCCGGTGCCTCCCACTCCCTCCGTGCCGGGTCCAACCCAAAAACGCTTGTGCATCGTCGAGGGTTGCAGGGACTGTAGACGGCGCCGAAAATTCTTTCCTCGTGCTTTCTGTGTCCTGCGTCTTGCGTTGCGTCTTTCTCGATGAGCGAGCGAGATTCCCAATTATCTCCATCAGATAATCTCAATCGAGTTGCCATGGAATCACGTGTTAAATACCTACATCTGCATACTACCCTGCGATCTGCCACCATGTCGTTCCTCAGGGGTTGTCAGGACACAAGCCATGGAAAGAAGAGGCATAGGGAAAAGGAGGGGTCAAGAGGACAGTGGTGATTTGTGTGTTAACAATGTGTCTCTCAAGTAGGCACACTCAGTTTTTGTCGCACAAGTAGGCACGTGGTGGTGGGATGGGCAGGCCTAATGTTAAAATAAATTACTAATGCATTATAATATTTTTTTCAACTTATTTCACTCAAATATCCAAGTTACATACAATGTTTTAAATATTAGCTTCATTTATGCAACAATATCGGTTAATTTCTCCTTGAAAGTCGTCATTATCGTAAATGTCTGCATGTTTGCGTATAATTTCGAGGAGTTTTGATAACTTTCGTGCAATATCATATTAACATATTTTTTCTCGCAAAAATAGCTTATAGATATATGAATGAGAAGATTTTTAAAATTTGGTAAACATTATTTTTAATTGGGGAATTATAGCATATGGACACCAAGGATAAAAAGTGCAACGTTAGTAGGCGCGCGGGGACTACTCCCATAAAAATGATATTTTTTCCATTTCTAAACACACATCTCGGCATGTCTTCCGCGGGTAACTCTCGCTGAATTCAGTTACTGGTAGACCCGCAGTACTTTGATCCTCTCCATTTCTCTACAATATTTGTGACTTCACCCTAGGGTTGTGAGGATTTGCTAACATGAATACCTGCAGCCCATTGCTTTGCAAACTATTTTAAGAAATTAACATCAAAGGGGTTTGTTTAAGATATTTTTAACCATATTTTTTGTAATATTGAGTTTCGTAAAATATTTTAGGAAGATTTAAGTACTTAAATTAGATATTATGTCCTATTGGACATTAACCTATACTTAAGTTCATATTGAAGAAAATTTAGATGAAAGAGTATTAATGATATAGGTCATTAATAGAATCAAATTATTTATGTAAATATTTAAGAACTGCTAATATATTTACTGGCACTAACTTATCTTGACTCTTCCAATCACCAATTTAACGTTGAAACGGATGCGAGCTTAAATAGGTACTTAATATGCGTATAAGGGATCTGAAGAAACTCTCAATCATGAAGTCAAGCTCCAAATATTATCTTGTCAACAGCTAAGGGAGACTCTAGGTCCACGAATTCTCATAATTGTGCATTCTCGCTCTTGTGGTCGGTTCATAAAACAATTCAATGAAAGAAATATGTGCTAAAAATTATAAGCAAACATTTACCGGTCAAGTTAAAGATTTTTGTTGTGAAAAGGTCACTACAAAAATCAGCTGTAAAACTCCTATATTGTAGGTAAAGATGAAATATGAGGTAAAAGGTAGGCCAATTGAATAAAATGCAACAGTAACTTTGGGATCAGCCACGTTTCCAGCTATGATTCACCGCAATAAGGGTTAATTAGCACAGATTATCAAACTGATTGAACAAACGATACTTTCAGATAGGCTTTATTTCACATTATTATTTGAATTCCCTTCAAAATATTTTTCACCTATGTACAGTATACTGCAAAATGACTGCATAGGACAGAACTTATAGTCTAACAAAAAATCCCCAGTAATATTCATAACATATAAAATGCGCTGGATAATTTTTAAACTGACGATAACACCGAATGCAGCCAGAAAACAATATTATTGGCATGAAATGTCCAAAAAATTTTTAAAATGCAAAATGTAACAATAATACACCATAGCACCAAGATTTGACATCACAAGGCGTGCCCATTTCGTAGCGCCATATTGATATCAATTCAGCGCGGGTTGCGTCGTTTACAAGTGCAGGTATGCCAGGGATAAAGCAGTTGAACCGGTGCGCCGACCGTATATCAGCCGGAGATGACTGCTCACAGCATATCTATTACGCTTGAAACGTGGAAAAAAGACCGAGAGGTTTCAACATGACAAGGAAGTTTTTATGACGGAGAAAACATGTACTTGTATTTTTACAGTGCTTTTGGTGTCGATCTAGAATAATTAGTCTTAAAGTACGGTACATTCCACGAAGTGACTCTCTTTTTTCCCTTTTTCCATTCCTTGGTGATAGATGAAAGAAAAATAAAAAAATGCATATTTACGCAGCTGTTTCTCCGGAGGAAATTAGGTTAGCTAAGACCAGTGTGGTCGGGGTGTTGTGCAACCCGCTTGATAATTTTGTCAAGGTGGCGCTACGAAATGGGCACGCTTCGCCTCCACGGCGCGTCGGGGTAGGAGTTAAGATCTCTGTGCTCTGATCATTATACGAAACTTCAATATCCATATTAATTCCAATCTTCAGTAAATAAAGGCGCAGCAGATGCAGAGATATCACCAATTTTTTATAAATACAAAATGTAACCATTATACAAAACTTTAGAAACCATATTAACTGCAATTTTAGATTAAAAAAAGACGCAGCAGATGCAAGGATATTGGGATGATAAGATTTCTGGGGACGAATGGCATAGAAGAATACACGAGAAAAGAAGCTTGTTAAAATCTATCGTGAACAGAAGAGTACCGCTTACTGAACATTTATTGAGACATCACAGACTCCTGAAGACAACACTACAGGGACGTGTTAATGAGAAAAGATCCAGGGGAAGAACACTACTGCAATTTGTAGTGCAGATCACGAAAGATGTGGGATGCAGGAATTATAGAAAATGAAAATGAACGCGAAGAAATGCGAAGATCGGGAATGCGAAGATGGAGAACGTTTATTTACCACTATGCTACCAACCAATCTTCAGATTGATCATCAAAGGGAGAGAAAAGCCGTCGATACAGTTTTTGTATTACCAATGAGAAAACATGGCCAATAAATTTAACCGTAAACTTCTGCATAGCAAGTTTCAATCTGAAAAGAAATATTTTCACGTTTTACGTATTCTACTTTCCTTTTTTTCCTCCTCTCTTTCATGCTTTCGGAAATGCCCCCATTTATTTCTCTCCGACGACTCTACTATGCGGCGTCCTCCCTTCCTCGTCTCATTCATCAACATCCTTCTGCATCACAAATCTCCTCCATAATCTGCATTCTTCCAATTTCCTTCAAAAGACTTCCTGTTTCCACCATCCACACCCGAAAGACTTCCCACAATACGCTCGTTTCTTCCACTTAGGTAAAGCGATAAAGGGTAAGACACCCTCAATATTGCTAGAAAAATGAAATACCTCATCTGTAAATTTATTTTGACAGTTTGGCATTCATTTGCCTGAACAGTAGCACAGGGGTATGGTCTTACAGGGGTCAGTGAAACTTCATGAACGCAGACTTCAACAGCACGAATATATCATGAGAAAAACAAGAGCTTAACTCATGATTTATAAGTTTTTCGGCATGTATGTTTTGTTCTCTATAAATTTTGTAATAACCAAATTGTTATAACGAATATTGATATTTTAAATCAAAATTGTCTGGCATTAGTAATCTCGGCTATTTTCATAGTTACCTTAGATTGTGGGAAGTATTTGTATGTACAGCGAAATTGCACTTCACAATCACCGGAAAATGTAACAACAGACAAACGAAAAGTTTCATTAAGTATAATTTTAATATACTATCAAATAACAAATTTATTTTAAATTGTGAATTATTTCAGTTATTTACAATATTAAATAATGTCCTGACTGCACAAAGTTCCATTGTGTTTTTCAACCCTGAAAAAAATTATAAATAAAGATACATTAATGTGTTTTCAATAAATATAACCAACTCTAAGCAAACTGCACCTGAGGAAAAAAACGAGGACCATAGTGAAAGAATGGTGATTAGCAAGTAAGACGAAGGGAAAAAGGAATTCCAAAAAGGATGAGGTTGAAGGACGATTTCAAAGACATGGGACTTAACGAGGTTGATGTACAGGATGGGAAAGAGTGGAGGAGGACATTAAAGAAGAGCGACCCCTATAATTAGTGAATGAAGGAAATAGGCAAGAAGTAGCACAAGGGATACAAGGAGCTAGTTCAAGCTTTTTGCCATAATTAGATTGCAGAGTAACTGAAAACAATAGTAGTTGCGTATGCACACATGAATGATGCAAGTCGTCACGCGTGAGTAGAATGAGATGAATCCATGCTGGAGGAGAGCCGAATGATTTCAAATTTGGGAAACAAGCAAGAAAAAAATAATACGAATCAATCAGAATGTGCATCCCAATCACCCCATTGTCAGTTACTTCACTAACTGACCAACGAACCTGACTATAATGATATCCACGAATTCGAATATCGGCCAAATTTAATGATTTTTCTCATGAATGGATTTCCGCATACTAGCGATTCCATGTAATGCAATGTTTTGGCGTTAATATTTTCCCTATATCAGGCTGAAATGGTTGCCTGGCCTTGGCAAAGAACCTAACCGCCGTTAGGGAGTTCGGATATTGGTCTAATCGAATGATTTTTTTTGCATATTGCCGAATAAAAGTAGAGTAACATTATCGCGCTACTTTTCTCCCCGTGTAAGGCTGAGATAATTTCCTGTGCCACCTCTATTTTTTTCAGCCTCACTCCAACCCGATAGTCCTTTGTTTACTCTTCGTCTCAGTGTCTTATCATTCGATCCGGAATCTCCACGCTTCCGCGCGCCGACTACTCGAACTACACAACGCCACTGAAAGGGACACGTGTCTTCCTCATTCTCTCTCTCTCATTTACACACTCTGTCCATCTCTCTTTCACTCCAGACTCTTCACCGCCACCGTTCACTCCATTATTCACTTCCCTTCGGTCCCTCTTCCCAGTCTCGAGACCCCTCCCTCCCTCCCACGTAGGAACTCGGAAATTCTCCGAGAGCGTTTACTCACGGGACGGCGAGAGAGGGAGTACCTACAGAGACGGTGCCAAACGAGCCTGCGTGACCCCTTCCCGAAGGACAAGTAAGTTTCGAGGGCGCGCGTGGGGGAAAGGTTCACGTGGTGAGGGAGTTGCTGCGGGGAGTACGTTGCAATAGGAAGTTTCAGGCGCCGTTTCGCGAGTACGCGGGTCGCGACGGAATCTCTATCCATCTTGAAAAGAGATGACTATCTCCCGGAACCGGTGTCATGCTGACGAGCAGAGTTCCGGGCCAACCTCTAAATACTAGCGCAAGTATTAGGGGTTGAGCAAGGAGAGCGTCATTGCTATTCACGTGCCCACCCCTATGTTAATGTCAAGACTCAAACACTAGCTGCGCAAGATATTACATTGAGATGAGTTAGGGCAATGGCTTGGCACGATGGAAGCACCAGTTCCGATGAGTCACAAAAGTTACAGATCATAGGGCTCGGCTCGAATTTGGAGGGGTGATCCTTCAATTCATCTGCGTGCTGTAGCTCCTATCTACGCGCGGTAGACAGCATGTGCGAAATGATCTGAGCCGTCGAAGCACGTGGGACTACTAAAACAGATGAATTACAGAATACTGACAAATAGGTTAAATTTCACACAGCCTCATATCATTGGCGAGTACAATATATGTACAGAATTTCTACACATTTTACAGCATCACAGTTCAGGAAAGTATACACGGAAGAACTGTCATGATGTATAAGTTTTCCGATTTGGCTTAATTCTATTTCAAGAATGGCAGCACCAGTAGAGCGCTGAATATTAGTACCCTACCTAGGATATCAGGATTTTTCAAACAGTTAAACAGCATCAAAAGAATGATTTGATGATGTTTTGTCGCCAAGAGGAAGATTTCTCTGACATTTTGAGACGCACGGACGCATTTATAGGAAATTTAAATACGAAGTTCCCTAAGCTAAGTAGACACAATAATTCACAGAGAACCGGTCCCTAAGCTAAGTAGACACAATAATTCACAGAGAACCGGCCTTAACGTTCATAGATAATAATAAAAAATCACTGATATCTCAAAAGTATTGATAAAAAATTAAATTCCCCATTTTGCTAGTCTCCCAATATAACTACGAAATAGTGACCACAATAAGTTACCTGCATGCTGAGATCTCTCCACACGACGCTACATCGCTAATAATAATTTTGGGATAAATAGTTCACTTTCCTCATCCATAATCCTCTTGCTTATAGTTTTCTTGGCGAGGGCATTATCACCGAGGATACAACGGCATTTGACTTAGGGCCACGTCTTATACCCTCGGGCTTGCAATTAGATTACACGGCTATCACACACGCGCAGCCGCATGGGTTCAGCTAACTTTACCTCGCTCTAACCTCCATATACATTGCGCATGTAGTCAAAACTTAATTCTTACCATATCTTCGCATTGACTTTGCACATGGTCGCGCCCACTTCTTTCTTTGGCCCGAAATACTTCCTTCCTAATGAAAATATTTCCATATTAATGCTATATCTATCTGTGTATGAAATAAAATACTTTACACTGCCTACTGGAAGCTTTCATTTGCCGTGACAGGAATTTCAACGATTCAACTTCATTTTCAGATATAGCTTTAATAAATTTAAATCCATAACAAATTAAAAGATTTCAGTGGAAAGTATTGAGTTTTTCTTACTTCATTCACATTGATGATTCTACACGCCTCGCCTCTCACGGTATTTCCAACATCTACCTGAATTATAAAACTTGAGCAATTTTATCGGCACCAGAGAATAACGAGGGAACCCTAACTAAGGACTTTAAATTGATTTTCTACTTTTTCAGTTTTTAACCATCAAAACGGTAACTTACGGCATTTACAGTCATCAAATCCATTCCAATTACATTTAATTCAAACTAAACAGTTTCAACTACGGCGTTCATTTTAAGAGAGAACGTTTAAAATCCTCACCGAAGTGTGGTAAGTTTAGGAAAATCAGTACTTATACTTCTTTTTAATGATCTTTATTACCAAATATACCAAATGAGAAATTGTATCTTTGGTCGACAATTGACCTAATTTTCAAGATAATCGTCCACGACAAATTTTCCGAGACCGATTTCATTTCGTCTACCTTATCTCTTAAATTGGTACTACAGAAAACTCTTTAGTCGAGGTTCCTGAGTTTTCCGATAGCGATCTTCCACAAACAGAAAAAATGAACCGGAGATCACATAGAGTCCTGGTTTTCCCTTGACCGAAAGTGGAATACAGATCGATATCAAGGTATCTCCTTTAACATAAAAATCGAGTTCATGCACAAAAGGTCAAGTACGCTGGCCTAAAAGTAAGTGTGATACATCCCAGTGGGGAATTAATTGTCCAAAAGATGTTCAAAGAAGGTTCAGTGAAGACTATTTAAACGTTCACAGATCATTCAATGGCACTCACAGATAGTGCAAAGAACATTCATTGGAATACTTCATAGAAAGTTCAAAATTGATGAATTGTGGCTGAACTGTTTTTTAATTAATAAAATATGAACCATGAAGGAATGTTAAAAAAAATAGTTCTCGTGAAATGATTCTAGAATCATATTTTATTACCTCTCCACTAACATCCCTGCTCTCTCAAATAAAAATATGATAATTTATAATTAATCACTATGAATGTGCAATTACGGTAAGTAATTTTAGAACGCAATAACATCCTATCTTGTATCTTCCTAACGTCATTGTACCCATGTCGCATTATTAGGCACACTACGATTCTACGCGCGTTTTCTAGCACCCGATGTTGAACTTACAGAAAGTCGTATGTACCTAGTCATTTCCATGGATAAATGTACATTCGAGAACTATAATTATTAAATGGCAATTCCTTGATAGTTTGAGGAAATACCATCACATCTCGATAACAGTTATTTGGCATTAATTAATTTAAACCTATAATGACATATAGTACGAATATAAATGCAATATTACTGTGAATAAACAAGATTTTGAACTTGACAAGGTTCTTTTCAAAAGGTTTAAAGATGTTCTTTAAATGTTCAACCAAGAAGCATTTTTTAATAATTCTTCGTGGACTGGAAATGAACGATCTATGAACAGTCTCAAATGATTAGTTCACACTTGAACATTCAATGAACGTTCTATGGTTGTATGCTAAGGATAATTCAGTGGTTGACTACTTTTGAATTAGTTCATGAATGTCTTCTGCATGGCCTCTCCCCACTGGGATATGACAACTAAAGTGAAAAACATTTCACAACCATAATTAAAGGCAAAATATTTCGAAAGGTTAAAAAATTAAAAGCCTCTAGAAATTACTTACTCCCGTGACCATCTATGCCCAAGCTGGGATTTGGCCTCACCGACACGTGCCCTCCATCTTTCTCGGTCTCTAGCTTCTTCCACTGCTCCCCCCTATCCGGTTTATGTCCGCGTTTGCTCTATCCCACCACCTTTTATTCGGTCTTCTCGGTGGTCGTCTTCCCTCTGGTCTCCCACTGACAATACCCTTAAGTATTGAGCCCTGCTCCGTTCTCTTAACGTGCTCAAACCATCTCATTCTTCTGGCCCTGACACATGAAGTTATATCATGCTATTCCTAGAGATCTCGTGTTTCCCTATTCCGTTTAATTCTCCATATTTCATTTTCCTTTTTGGGGCCAAAGATTTTCCTCAGGACTTTATTCTCGAGTACTATCAGTTTCCTTTCTTCTCTCTTGTTCACGATAACTTTGAGTATAATATTTTATTACAGGCATACATGCTTTTGTTAGCTAAATTAATTCTGTTGGTAGAGTTCCGGTTCTTCACTATTTTTCTTTGATATTATTGTTCTATCTCTAGAAATTGTGTTCATGAAATAAATATTTAAAATATATACACTTATGCGCCTGAGTATTTAAACCTTAGTCGTCCATTATACTACTCAATTTAAGATAATAAAAGATCATCACGTGGACTGAGGTAATTACCAAATAATGCTCTACAAACCGAGTGGTCACATTCACTGACTCGGGAATGGTAATATATCGAATTTTAATGGTAATATATCGAATTGTAATGGTAATATATCGAATATATATTGCATCGAATACAATTATTTAAAACTATAACAGATATATAAGAAAATATGCTCTGGAAATCAAACCACACATTTTTCAGCGGAACACCTTATTCATCCTTGCAAAAAGGTACACCAATTACTAGCGTAGACAAAGAAAGTCTGGTTAATATCAAAGCTAACATGCCGGACATCCGAATAGTAAGAAAAAAAAGATTCCTAGGCTTTGGAAGCCCTACGGAACCTTTTCATTTCGTTTTGATAATAATGAGGATATGATATTGTAGGAGCTGGTGCGCTCCAGTACAATTTCTCCACCAATGTCCTCGGGAAATTAAATCAGTACACCAACCATCTCACCACTCCAATCCCCCTACCGAAAGAGTTAACCCAACGGACTTCTAAGTCAATTTCAATATTATTTTCTACCATGGCTCAGGGTCACCCGGCAGCAATGTAACACTGACCGGTCTCCAAAAGTAGATTCGAATATCGAAGCAAAAATGTCCCTCACTGGAACCATACCGTGGTGCCCAAAATAACGTCCACCGTGGGCAACTCTAAACGCTGAGAAGTACTCCGGAAAGAGCGAGTGGAGTTGCGAGTAAAGAGGAGGAAAAAAGGTCCGTTTCCTGCGAGGACCTTTTCCATTGGTCCTCTTCCATATCCCTTCATATTTTCACAGTCCCTTTACCCCATTTCCCCCACCATCTCCTCCGATCATTCCATCTCCCTGCCCCTTCCTTATGCCTCATCCCCCCTCCCTTCCCCTCCATCCATCTCAAAACTGCTCTCTCCTCACCACCTAACATCATCCATAGCTCTCTCCCGTCCCTCACTTTCCTCACTCAAAATGCGTACCTCTTCCACTTTCCGTCAGACGTCCTCAGACTCTCTCTCCCCCACCCACTTCGCATGCTCTCTGTATACACACCTCTCCTGCTCCCATACTTCACCACTTACTCTTACTCTTCACTTTCCTCTCCTCCATCTCCCGACCTGTCCTCCCCGTTTTTCATTCGACTCCCCTCCTACCTTCTGGCAGCCCCTTTTGTAAAGGGACGGCAGTGGAGACGGAGGCTTTTAAGCCCCCCCAGCCACGCTCGTGGTAAAGGGGAGGTCCCCTCCAAGTCAGCTCGCACGCCCGCTCCCTCGCCACGCACGAGTTTCCCGCTCCCTCCATACCCAAGACTGTCAAATGCAAAGCCCTTTCCTCACTCTCTCTCTGTCTCGTGGTCGCCCACACGCACTCACACAATCCTCTTTTCTTCTTCTTCCGCCGACGGCCGGACGAAACTTTCGGTGGGAGTGGGGATATGGCCGCGGCGGACTCTCGCCAGAGGTGCAACGCACGACACGTGTCTCTCGTCAGCCTTCGCGACGCGTCTCACGGCTTCCTGACGCGCTACAGTCAGACGCCTCCCTACGACTACGTGGAAGTAAAGGTGGAATGACACCGTGGTAAGACGGTGGAAACTAGCAAGATTGCCATTCTCAGGCGAGATGCAGTGGATGACTTCCATGTTATCAAAATAAAAAAGCACTTTTCCACGAAAACACATGTAGCTGCCACGACGCGTTTCAACCTAAAATATACTGTAGCAACCACGGGCGTGAGCGAATGAGCGTTTATTCACTGCAGCTGAAGGCGCCAATTGCGTCAAAAACATTTTGAGAACCCTGACCTAATATGATCGATTAGATACTAACACGAGTATAAATTATGGAAATAGTCTGCATCACGGGCAGGTTTAAAATGTAATTTTTTTCGTGAAAAATGTGAAACCAATACAGCTGCCTTTAAAACTTTTGATCTGGATTAATGAATGAATGTGGGTTGAATGATCCAGTAATGGACACAATATGAAAAGACTGTGCTTCGTTGGTTTGGCTAGGCATAAAGAATGAATGAGAGTCACATAACGAAACAAATATACAATAGTAGAGTAGATGATGTGAGAGGGAGAGGTAATTTTTTCCCTGCGGCCATTTCAACGTATTTCATCGCCGCATTTGCGGCAAGCATGAATATCTTCAGAAAACATTATCGTCTATTATCACAACACTTTCACTGGCCAAGAATCTCAACGTCGTAGCCTCAAAGTCCTTCATGATCACAAGAATTGGAGAAAAGCTTGTCTATTAATGAGCAAACCCAGGAGCTTCACTTTTAGGGTCTTAAAAATTATAATTTGACTCGATTGTCACATAAACGAGGTGTCTCCATATTACACAAATCGCAGGGTTAATAGTAAATCAAATAAAATTTAAGGTGCCAATTTTCCAAAAGAAAAAGCCACTGGAATAATAATACAGAGCTAAAGCAGTTGAAAATAAGACTCCACTTTAGAATTACCTTTTTTCCTGAGAGGGACATCATAAATTCAAATTAACTACTTTTTTGGATAACGTTCAGTTTAAAAATTTTTTCCATGGAAATATATGGGAATGACAACTTCCCACGATGAAGGAAAAAAAAACATTTGCAGGCAACTGAAATGATAAAATTAAATAAAAATATATAAATCTAACAAAAGAAGACTGAAGTTATTAAAATACACAAAGTCGTATTCTTTACCTCGTGATTTAGAAGTTATTAACGTGCACCTTGAAAACTATCTCATTGAATAAACATTTTCAAAAGGAGTTTTCTTAAGGAATGTAGCTCTTTGCTAAAATTTTCCCTTCCTTCTGCCAGTATCATAGCTCTTCAAATAAGGAAATGAGAAAAGATAATATTTTTTCCAGCCAAGTATAATACGAGGAATGTTAGGAAATTCTATCCAAATGGCAAAAAGAAAGTTTACTTATCGAAATGTGAACAACTTAACTATGCACCATTTCTGACTCTACAAAGAAGTTCATCTTACGCGCTGAGTATTACCACCATGATTTGACGAGGCAACGTTTGCATTTCTATATTAAGGCCCGGTTTTTCCATCTCCCAACAAAGCCGCCGATAATTGTTCGGCAAATAATATTATCTTGCCGTTAAAACCACGAGAGCGTTTATGTAACCGTTATTGTTGGCAGGATAACTATGCCATTTACATTTACGGGTGAAAGAGAAACAGCAAAATGTGATTGGTTGAAGTTTCAGCACGATCCAAAACGGTGCCTTAACTATGTAAACAATGAATGAAAGTTGCAGAAGAGATTTTTGATGCATTCTTTCTGCCGATTCCGGGAGCTGATTTTGATGAAATTCACGAAACTATACCCTCTGTTGAGATTATCAGATATAACGTACAAGTAAAAATCAGTGATATTTTTCAACATAATTTTTGAAAAATTGATCTCTTAATAATACGGTCCAAAATATTGACATAATATTTAAACTCCGTTAGATTACTTTGTAAAGACGGAGAAAACAGGAAATACAGAGCAAACGGCAGTATTCCATTGGCTCTTCATTGCATTTAAGTTTCTGAAAGCAAATGCAGTAATGCCACAACACGAACAGATATATAGAAGCCGTAAATACCATAATAATATAGATTAATTCAATTCCACCACTATACAATTCATTCATTACAGTAATCTACCGGTTAGAGGTAGGTTGTGATGAAAGTCAGAGAATATCCAACGAACTCTTACACGTGCTGTGCCCTTTCTACCTCTTGTTTTTCTTTCTTCATCTCAGCATAAGTCCTACCTTTCTTCATCCCGTCCATAAAACCGATTCTCTTCCTTCCCCTTCCCCGCTTACCCAACATCCTTCCCTCTATCACGGCCTTCAGCAAACCATCGTCCCTCATTACCCCTTCCAGCCACCTACCCTGTCTTCCCCTAATCTCATCTATAAGTTTCCTCTCCTCGCCCACTATGTCAAGCACTTCCTCATTTGTCTTCTTTTCCGTCCAACGCACTTTCTCCATCCTCCTCCACACCCACATCTCAAAAGCCTTCAGCCTATTTTCGTCTTCCTTTCTCAAGGTCCACGTTTCCGCCCCATACAACGCCACAATCCATATCAAGCTCTTCACTAGCCTCTTTTTTACATCCTTACTTAAGGTCCCCGTCATCAGCTCCCTTCTATTATTGAACGCTTCCTTCGCTAGCGCTATTCTCCTCCTAATGTCTTTGCTACTATGTCCTCTTTCTTCTAGCGTACTACCCAAGTAATTAAATTGTTCTACTTGCTCCAGTTTGTGACTTCCTACTCTTATCACCAGCTTCGCTTTCTTTGTCCTAGAGAATCTCATTACCTTTGTTTTCCTATTATTTATCTTCATTCCGTATTTCTCACACTGCTTTTCCAGTGCATCTACTAAAGTTTGCAGTCCTTTCGATGACCGACTCACCAACGCCTGGTCGTCTGCGAATCTAACCGACTTTATCCACTGGCCTCCTACTTTCATTCCCACATCTAGCTCATCCTATGCCTCTCTCACCATTTCCTCAGCAAAGATGTTAAAAGGTAAAGGCGACAACGGGCACCCTTGCCGCACCCCGCGACCTATAACTGCCCACCCTGATTCACCGTCCGCTACCCTTACCTGAGCCCTCTGCCCCATATATAAGTTTCGGATGAGTCTCCTATCACGCCAATCTATTCCTATTTTCCCCAGTATCTGCATTAGTTTCTCCCAGTTTACTCTGTCAAACGCCTTTTCGAAATCTACAAAACAAGCGAAAACATCCTGATTATGCTCTATGTTTCTATCTATAAGTGTTCTCATTACCGCAATCGAATCTCTGGTTCCCCTCCCCTTCATAAACCCAAATTGGTCATCGCCTAAATAGCACTTTGCTCTGCTCTCCAACCTTCTATTTAGTATTCTAAGCAACACTTTTGCTGCGTGCGAAATTAAACTGATTGTTCTATATTCCTCGCATTCTGACGCTTTCTTCTTCTTCGGGATAGGTATTAATACTGTTTTCACGAAATCCTCTGGCCATACTCCTTCCTCGTAGATCCTGCTAATAAGTTCGAAAAACGATTTTCTCCCCTTACTACCTAGATTCTTCAGTAGCTCCGAAGGTAGGTTATCGGTTCCCACGGCTTTTCTACCCTTCATCTCTCTTAATGCCCTATCTATTTCACTCTCAAGTAACTCTGGTCCGAGGTTATCCTTATCTATTGTTCCTTCATCCTCTAGATATAGGCTAAGGGGTCTATTCTCGCTGTCATATAGCTCCTCTACGTATTCTCTCCACCTTTCTTGGATATCTTCCTGTTCGATTAATATCTTCCCTGTTTTGTCCTTAACCTTTGGCATCGCTTGACCTCTCTTACCCCCCGGTAACATTTTCACCTTGGCGTACAAAGCGCCCACTTCCCCCTCCTCCTGCATCTTTTCCATTTGCTCACATTGTCCCTTCCACCAGTTTTCTTTTGCCCGATTGATCACTCGCCTGAGTTTATTATTCAACTCCTTGTACTTCCTCTTCCCTACGTCGGTGTTCACGTTTTTCCAAATCCTTCTCTCCTCCATTTTCTTTATCATTTCTTCTGTAACCCACTGCTTCTTAACCCTCTTCTTTTCCACCGTTCCTATTGTTTTCTCTGCCGCTCCTACGATGCCTGTTTTTATAACTTCCCATCTCTTCTCTATGGTTCCCATCCGCTTCTCTTCACCTATGTTCTTTTCTACTAGCTCTTGGTATTCCCTCCTTTTCAACCCTTTCAATGCCTCAAGGTTCCACCCCTTTATCTTCCTACCTTTACAAAGCCTTTTGAATCTAACTTCACACTTTATCATCACCAAGTTATGATCCGAGTCCGCATCCGCCCCTGGATAGCTACGAGAGTTTTTTACACTGTTCCTAAATCTCTGCCTCACCATTATATAATCAATTTGGTATCTCCCAGTATCACCCGGCATTTTCCATGTGTACCTACGCCTGGGGTGATGTTTAAACCAAGTGTTTGTCACTACTAATTTATTTCTTCTACAAAATTCAACTGCCTTTTCCCCGCGATCATTTCTTCTTCCTAGCCCAAACCCTCCTACTTCTAATCCGTCCCTCCCTTCTCCCACCACTGCATTCCAGTCACCCATCACTATCAGGTTTTTCTTCCCCGGCACTTCTCTAATTATTTCTTCTACTTGCTCGTACACCTCTTCCACCTCTTCCTCCCTATGGTTGCTCGTAGGCATGTATACCTGGACCAGTACGAAATTCGTCGGGCGTGCTTTTATTTCTACCACTAGTATCCTGTCGTTCACCTGTTCAATGTTTACCACCCTCAGTCCCAACTTTGTGTTCAGTACCATGCCTACCCCCCGTTGACTCTCATCTCCCCCACTATAGATCACCCTGTAGTTATCACTCCAATAGTCCCCGCTATCCTTCCATCTAACCTCGCATAATCCCAAAGCATCTATTTTTCCTTTTTCCATTTCCTGCTTAATATTTTCAAGCTTCCCGCCCCTCATCATGGTCCTTACGTTCCAAGTTCCTATTTTTACCACTGTTTTCCTCCTCCTCTTCCTCTTTTCTTCTTCTTCTCCCTCCTTTCCCTTGTATCTTCTGAAGATGTTGCTGTGCAAGGATTTCGTGTGATGACGACCGCGGAGGCCTTGCCTCCCCCGCTGCCGGGAACGACACCCGCCCTAGTGGGCGGCGTCCCGTAGTTGCCAGGAATCAGATCTCTTTGAATGACTTTCATGTTCTGGGAAGTGATAGTTGAGAGGTATTCCCACGCGACTCAACAGTATTTTTAACGTGAAACCATCACGGAACTACCTTCCGTCTGGCTCCTACCCTTCGACCTATCTGGAATGGGTGGCCCTACCAGGAGCAATGTACTTGCTCCTGCCAGTCCAGCTCTAGGGGTCATTGGAACGCACAAGCCCTTCCACCACGTCAAGGTCGTAGTTCAAGGAAGAGACTATACAATTATATATTTTAATATTTGTGTCTAAAATAAGAATGGATATTTTAAGTACATGTATTAAAGTATTGAAAGTATAAAGTTTGAAAATATTGATTCACGGTTGCTAGGACTTATTTCCCGGAAATATTTTATCATTCGGTCAATGTTCCGGAGAAGTTGTCGAGATAAATATCGGCAAGATAAGCCTTGTCGGGATATTTTAAACAGAAAAATTATTTTTTCGGCAAAAAAACGGAGTGACAAATTCAATTGTCGGTAGGTGAGAAAAACCGGATCCATAGGACTTGTAGCGGTTTACCGCTATGGAAACGCATCCTTTGCCTACGCTCGAATATAGCGTAGTCGAGATAGAATTTTTCCCGAATGCTGTAGCACCTATCTGCAAGCGGCTGGCGGTAAGTGCGACAAGACCTAAGCTGCTGAACCACATTATACTAAATTTCCAAGGGTGGATTAAGATTAGCAAGTTACTACCGCAAGTTTCTTCTGCAATAGCTTGCGGGGGACTTCACTCTGAAGAAATATTTTTCACAATTTAGTGCAGTGCGAGGTTAATTTCCGTTTACACCGACAGAAAAACGCTTCTGCAAGCGACTTGCCGACAATTTGAAAAGTTTTGCAAGCGGACTAGCAGAGCCGTTTACAGCTGCAATTTACGTCGAAAGTCGCTGGCTGCAATAAGCTCACTAGAGTGGACCCACCTGAACACAATAATATGCAAGATAGTTCCAGGAGTAAATTTAAGGAACCAAGTCATGATTGACAAAAACAATAGCTTAGTATTATTCACAATAAAATTTAATACCGAACATGTTTTCGGCAATTCATTGCCGTTATCAGGGTCTTTTAATCAAAGGCCGTTAAAATGGAAATGAAATGCAGAAACCATGGCCGTGATTAAACATCAGTGTTGATAGTACCTAGCAATTGTTTTTATCAATCACTATGTTATTGACCATTCATTTTTAATTTCTTGCAGACCTTTATAATCTTAACTAACAAAAAGTGATACATAATCCTTAGATTTAAGGTGGGTTTACATTGGCAAGTACTAGCACAAGGTACATACAGCAAGCGACTTTTGATGTAAATTGCAACTCTAAACGTCTCTGCTAGTCCGTTTGCAGAACTTTTTAAAGTTTCGGCAAATCGCTTGCAAAAGCGTATTGTTGCCAGAGTAAACAGAAATCAATCTGATTTTGCATAAAATTGTGTAAAAATATACATCACAGAATAATTATTCGCGTGCTCTTTCAGAAGTAAATTGCGGAAGTAACTTGCCAGTGTAAACCCATCCAAGGATTAATTGATAAAATCCGTAAAACGACGACAATGATGACGTGGAATAAGAGAGATAATTTTCACAGTATTTGCGATTAAAATCATTAGTAATAACGGTTACGTTAGAATTTACAAAAGTATCATTAGTTATTGAATAACTTCCACGTCAGCGAAGACCAATGGAGGTTTCTCAAATAAAAAAAATATGGCCTCCCCAAAATTCCACTCGTTCTCACTGCTCTTTTGAGCATCCTTTAGCGCCACCGCGGGCGGTATCAACCATTGTCCGAGTCGAGAAGTTCACGTCACCCCGGTGCCTATTCATTCTAATCCCAGTCCTTTTTCAAGTTCATTATAACGGAATCACTTTTCAGCAGCCCAACCCGCAGAGGGGGATGAGGAAGGGGGGTTCCAAAGTTATCTTCAGCACTTCATTATTTCATCCCGGGTCTCCCGACCCCTTTATTTTTCTAACTTTTAAAATAACATTACTTTTATTCCTCACTTGAAGACCGCCGGGGGAGGGTGGGTGGAGGGTTGGGAGGGCAGGCAGTGGGGGGGTGGGGGTGCAAGGGATGTATATGGGGGACACCCCTCCGCGTTAGAGGGAGTGGTCTTAATTTCACTCGAGTTGGGCCGTTTATCTCCCCACACCTCTCCAGACTCCACTTTTTTCTCCCAGACCACATATTTCCGACTCTCCCCTTCCCCACTTCCTCTTTCTCTCTTTTACTTCCCCTTCTCTTCCTCCTGCCAGCCCTTCTTCATCCCCTCCTCTCATTTACTTCCATCTCCAGCTCTCCATCTCCAAAAATACAGAAATCTTTCTTTAAGTGATAGTATAACAATGAAAAAGAGGTGTGGTCGTTGCGGGACGGCCTACAGAAATGGAACACTGAGAATGGACGTGATATGACTAGCAGTGTACAGAGTACAGAGTATTATAAGTACATAAATAAACATGGATAATTAAATTAATATTTCTCAAGATATGATTATCAAAGTTATATTTATACATTAATGATAATAGACTTAAATCATTCATATGGAATTATAAAACATGTCTCTAGTGGTAGTATTGTGAGATAATTATAAGAGCTTGTACATACGTAACCACGCAACAGTCGGATAACCGTCTGGGAGCCAGTTATCACGTGACGCTAGGCATTCGCGAGGTTACCACACATCCATAAAATGTGCTCCACTTCAATAGCGTTTTATAACTCCCACGTCATACACTGAAGCAAGAAAAAATGAAATTAAATAGGGAACTTTAGGTTAACTTGAAGGAAATACCTATAGTGAGTAAAATAATTTCACAAATGCATTGAGACACAAAAAAGGATTTAGGACCAAGAAATTGGTTGGATATATGCTAACTAAATGTGTCTTCCAAACCCATACACGCAAAAAACAAATTTTTCATACTTTTCATAAAAGGAGTTAAGACTTAATTCCTTTTTACAGACATAAGGAAGAATATGAAACACTTCTGGCCCAAAATACACGAAACTTCGCCTAAACAGTGTGATTTTAGGCATGGGAAAGGGTCCCTTCCTAGGCTGCCTGAGGAAGGCCTGTTTGCTGCTTGGATTCTGTTATCGCACTTCAAATAGAAAAGTCTCAGGACTCATAAACGTGCAAGTGCCTCAGTGGGAGCAATTTAATGTTAGGGAATGAAGTGAAAGAAGATTCGGAAGGATTCTTTTTAAAAATATACGTACGTCACATTGTTTATTTTTATGTTATTATGACAATGGCCAATTTCTATGAGCCAAGAACTCGAAGTTTATGCAGAAACAAAGCGTACGCGAAATTCAAATGCGAGAATTAAAAAATTTATTCTTTTAGTTATCCGATATCAAAAATTCTAAACATATTTCATGAGTCTAAGGTATTTAAAAAATAAAAAATAAACCTCTAGACTGAATCCAATGCTTTCTTATGGGAGTAAAATATAACATATTCGGGGTAAAACAAATCACTGCCACAGTTCCCTTGGGCCAAATTTACAGCGTTTGTGGCCCTGGAGCCTTTCTTATATGGAATATGTAATTTCTAGTGTTAAAATGTGTACCTACGCGCAAAATTTCAAGATAATCGGTTCATCAGTTCGTCCGTTTTCATATTTGTGCCATGGAGTTAGGTGAATTAGAAGCGCCTGAAGTCTAAATCTTTCCCAACAAATAAAACATTTATCTATCTTTTTCCCTCCTTACCCTAGCGTCATATCTCTCTCCCCTTACAACCCACTCCGTTCCGAGTCAACCTCCCCTCAAGAGTTCGCTGCGAGCCAAATATGATTCCCGCCTCAATCGTGAAATCTTTATTTTGTCCGCAGTTTTTGCCCGCTGCCAAAATTTTTTCCTTCCCGTCCCATTCTTTCTCCCTCCCTTTCTCTCCCCCCTCAACTCCCTTCCTACCTCCCTGCCGCCCTCTATACGCGCCATTCCCCCTCGGTTGTTTTTTCTCTTCAAGTTCTGCTGAGGAGACTCTCTAGGCTCTGCCATTTTCCTTTTCTTTAAGCGCCTGTGATGAAAGCAAAGAATGTCACTCATGAACGCTAAGGTTTCCGAATTTTAATGTAAGACATGATGAAAAATTTCAGTAACTCTCAGTATTAATTCTGCACAAAGATCATCCACCATCCACGTGCCTTAAACCAATTTACTTTTGAATTTTCCACAGAGAAATTGCACGAAATGTAAAGAGGCTCTGGATATCAGGCTAGAAGAGGCAAAAATATTAATTGAGACAAAGGTTTCCCGCTAAGAAGCGCATAGAAAACAGCCCCGAGGTGACTAGAAAAAAGCGGGAATGAGTTAACCAATCACTGCCGACTTAAGCAAAACGATAAAAAGTTAACGGCCAAAACATTCACCCTGAAGGCGATGTCTGACAATGTCATCAAAACGTCGCTGCGGTCAGAGAAATTTTATTTTTGTGTGATTTTTAGTCACAGACCTTGGGTGGTTTTCAACATAATTCCTGAAAGATCATGGCACTGTTCAGATCGGTCAATGGTTTTTTAAAAATTATCCCGTCGTAGAACTCTGTCACCTGAAAGTTAACCCATGACACCACAAGTATGTAAAGGTTAAAGACTGATTTGAAATGAGAACTATTGGATCATCCTCCATACAGCTCTGACTAGCTTGATTGCTATCATCTCTTACCTAACTTGAAAAACTAGCTAGGGTCACAGCGGTAGCCAGACGATGAGAAATGGAAAGACTGACAACGCACAGCACGGATAATATTGCATAGAAAACTGACATTTTTAAACCCTATACACACGGGAACATAAATTGTATCTGAAGTGCGCTGAAATCCTGCGCTTGGCCACGACAGACGGAATGACAGCAACCAATGGCGAGAAATATTTCACCGCTGTACACAAACGAAGCCACAGGCTTCAGGCCAAACTTCAACCGAGTCGTGGAAACAGTCAAGCGCGGGTGACTGCTTTGCATATGAAATGAATGTCGTCCAGATTGTATACGAGATAATAAGCGTTAATTGTAAACTATGAGTTATTTATTTGACTAGATTTCGTCGTCATTATTGTTATCATCCTTTGTTACGGAAGCATACTCGTCTATCGATATAATTGCTTAGAAAAAGAAATAACACCACTAAAAATTAATACTCACTGATTGGTTGGATCAATAATTCAACACACTATTACAAAATCGTCATCCTCATAAAAATTAATTTCCTTTTTTAAAAAGAAACTAAGACAAAAATGCGCACGACTTTGCTGCCAGGTGGCTATAAAAATTGAAAGTATTATAACTCTTACCAGAGCAAGGTGATCGCAAGAGATTCTTTCGCATGCCAGCACGGATGGCATACGATTTGGTTGTTCACACATAGAAAGTTACCACTAACCAATTCTCACGCTAGCTCTGGTGCCATAAATGTCGTCGTATGTACGACGACAGATAGACGTTTAGATAGAACGTACTTTGTAATTTAACAACCAAAAATATTTAGAAAATCTTGGTTTATTTATTTATTTATTTATTTAAAAACATTGTTTACATACAGCAGTAGCGCCAATTTACAGTGAAACATTTAACAATAATAAAACGTCTTTGCATAGTTATAAATTGGACGATGCCATTCTTCACATTGTGAGATCAAAATATCTTTCTTATACACAACACTTCAGCCTGCGTATGTTAGTGACCGCAAAAATCGAAAAGTAGTCGGTCGATTGACTTGAAACTTTGGTGAGTTGTTGTGCGCGCGCCCAAAAAGGTTTATAAATTATAAAAATTGCAAATTTTGAGGTTATTTTTACCACAATATTGTTAACATTTACTCCCATAAGAAAAGCATTGAACTCGGTGCAGGTATTTCTTTATTTGCATTTTTAAACTACTTGCACTCAAGATAATGGATAGAAACTTTTATCATAGAACACATTAAAGAATGCTGTATTTATTTCTTTTATTCAATTTTCGTATACGCTTCGTTTTTGCCCAATTATTGCGTTTTTATCTCTAAATTCATCAATGTTTCTTCCTTTTCAACAATGGAAATTTCCTTAGCAACCAGGCGTGAACATCCATTTAATAGCGCTTTCATGAATGGCTATTCACTCCTGCGGCATTTAAAGGCCAGGTTCAGTGACTAATTTGATAGTTGTAGTCAAATGACTACAGTTCGCCTTGCCTTCTCAATGACCATCAACAAGGCAAAAGGTCAATCGCTTCAAGTGTGTGGATTAAATCTGGAATATCCATGCTTTTCACATGCTCACGAGTGGGACAGCCGAAATATTTATTTGTTTTTGCAGAGGGCGGCAAGACCAAAGATTATTTATATCCCAAAGCACTTAAATACATTACTTCAACTTTAATTTAATACATTGTCTTTCATTTATTTTGTACATGTAAATGTTTCTGCGTTGTATATATGTGCCTACTTAGAAAGAAAAAGAGGTATTGCAACGCATGTTGGGGAAACTTAGGTGAGTTGTATTGCACGTGCCTTCGAAGGTTTCTGAATTATTAAATACATTGTACAATAGGTGGACCGCGGATAGATTCAACAAATGAGTGTTGGCACGCGAGTTTCTCAAACAAGCAAGGAACATCAAGCAGGCAATGAAGCAGGTCGTTTACGAGTTGCTCAATCACGTGAATCAGAATCGTATCAGTGAGACATAATTTATGTTAAAACGAAGGTAGTTAATTTGTACGTAGAATAAGATTTGGTGCAGTGGTCTCTTTGTTTGCTTTTGGATTTTAAAAGCTTATCATTAGATCACTTAAAAAACAAGGTTTTGAATTCTTGCATTCCATTTTTCGTGCACGCTTTGCTTTTTCCTAAAATTGGATTTATAAGCTCGAAAATCTTAAACTTTTGCAGTACTTCAACATTAGAATATTTCATTTAATTGGAAACCGCAGCATAGGCATGGAATAGAAACTCATGCCAAAATTTGTGCGTAAGGAATTCCTGTGTAGGTACGAGGAATTCATTGAGATAGGTTTTAAATTCGTTTAGGGACCGGTTTTGAACCCAGAAATGATTTGTGGGCCAAGCCATGAAAAGTATGGATTTCAATCGGGACATTAATATAGAGTTTTTAATTTTGCGAATAAACTTAAAAATGCTTTTCCTTCATTTATTTTGTACATATCTGCTTTGTATATATGTGCCTACTTAGAACGAAAAATAGGCATTGTAACGCATGCCGGGAACAGCTAGTAATATATAAAAAACGTTCAGGTAAAAAGGGGTTTCCAATAAGGAGTAGTCGTTGCGGGTGAAGGACAAAAGCGATGAGGACTGGGAAACGTGGAATGGGGAGATGAAAGGGTAAGCTTTGAGGGCTGAAGACCATGGGACATAGTTAATCTTAAACGGAAGACTTATATTGGAATAAGGACATATTCTGTGCGGAGAATTGATAAGTTGGCATTAGGTATTTAAATAGTTTCGGCTGAAAAACCTTGGTAACAATTTAACATAATGTTTTAAAATAATACAGTGAATGAATGAAAATGTTTCTATATTCTACGGCGAATATTATAATCTCGATCCCATGGCACATGGTTTAAGGCCACTTCTGCGAAACAAATATCCAGGTTAAGTCTTTGGTTCATTCCATATGAAGATTCATACCATATGAGGCACCCAACGCTACTTTAGTAGAATGTTAGGTAAATTTTAAATGTACACTAAAAAACCAATGGCATATATTTAAGAGATATACCTAAAAGGTAGAATGGCTGATCAGATTCCAATAAATTTACTGTAAAGAGTGCCTTCGCGCTGTTTGAACTGAAAAACATAAGTCAAGATATTTAATTCCTTGGAGAGAGTTTAAATTTTCCATGAATTCTCCAAATAAGAAATCTTCTCACTTAAGATTCCTGAGCATTCCCTCTGAAGCAGATCGCGAGTTAAATGGCGTCGAGTTCTATAATACATTTAGTTAAGTGATTTATCAATGCTAGCAATTTGATGATTTACTTAGCTTTTATAAGTGTACATGCATGTAAGCAGACTTTATTACGTAAGGTAAATATACATATCTTTTGCACATGCAATTTCTTTAATTTCAAGCATCTAGCTGTATTTTTATACATTTTGGTTCCCATATTTCTTATAGCGTTGGTATGGTTTGTGCCTTATTTCATTTTAATTCCACTTCATCCGCAAATAATATTTTCCCTTTTAGCTTTTCAGTGGCACCTTCGTCCAATTTCACATTCGATTCAAATTCTTCCCCCAACCAAAATTTTCACCCCCAAGGAAGTTATACTTCATTTGTCAATTTTCCTTTCCTCTTCCCCAGGCAGGTTTGTTTCAAGTCCCCTTTCACTCTCACCCTATTCAATTTCCCCTTTCACTTTCGTACCTTTATGTTTCAAAGGATAATTTTTCCCTTTCCCAATTTCCACGTGCATTCTTACTTTTCTCTTTGGACTCCACGTACTTTTTAAAAGACTCCTCTTCTTGATTATTTTTTTTGCGAAATTTCGAATCCTAATTGTCTCGCCAGCTCATTTGCTCCTGCGTAGAATGGCCGGATAATCCCATCGTGCCACGGACGAAAATTCTCCGCCACAAGCTACGAAAAAAATATATACTCCTACATATGAGTGCAAGTGGCGTTTTAAAAACCTTGAAACTATCGTTAATTAATAATTAAATTGGTTAATTCTTATTCTCCCTACCTATTTTTTTTAATGCACAGTAAAAAGCTTTGAGGTGTTTCGAGGATACCTGTACGCAATTTCAATATTGACTCTTAGGAAACCTAAGGCATGTTTGAGGATATGTGGCCGGTTTCAGAAGCATTAAGCTATCAAAAGCAATAGCTATGAGATCCATGAAGTTATAAAACTCATTACGAAATTTGAGATTAAGGAACGATCATTTTAAATTATCTCCCAAAAGACAGATTAAATCATATGGTTACTTCTCATACTGTTTGATAAAATTTATGCATATTTATTTTATGCATTAAGTTACATACACATATGGACATAGCATAAATGAATTGATTCACCATTTGTCACTAAAATGATTCCATTCTCAAGTAATTACGGTTTCAAGCGATCCATTACGAATTCTTCATTTTGGTTACTAAGGGAAAAGGGCAGAATTCAACACCATATGTGCCCCGTTTACACAACAGTTGTACAAACCGACGATCTTACCTACATATGTAGGCCAAAAACGCTGTGGGAACGTAGAACATCCGTGCAGCTGTAACACGTAGCTTATAACGCTGCCGATCTAGTTGGTTGGCACTGGCGTTTCGGGGGAGGAACCGGAAATATGACGCGTGATCCTCAGAAAAGGGACACAAAATGGATAATGGCGTGATTCAACTGTGTTTGATAAACAAAAAAAGTTTTATTTGCTCCGGAAACCATTCCAAATATTGCAAAAGGTATCATGAATGCTGTAATTCTAAATTCGTTTGAAAATAACTGATTGCGTTTCACTTGCTCACGGCAATTCCAGGAGAGGGCAGCACAGAGTTACAGCTGCGACGTCAATGTCGTTTTAACTCATTTTGGGTTGCTACGTCGGTACGTACGGCTGTTATGTAAACGGGGAATGATGACAGGCTCAAAACATTGAGATAATTTTTGGAATCAATAAAAATACCAAGCATTTAACATTAAGTGGGAATTGACAGGAAATACGCGGCCTACGCTTGGAGAAGTAGGCATACCGAAATCCACTTTCTTACGGAAATCGCGGTAAAAGACGAGAACAGACAAACGTCCAACTCGCTAGAATCGAGGGTTAAGCAGTTGGAAGGTTAACATAGCGAAAAAGAAGAGCGAACATTTCAAATGCGGTTCGTCGCCAATTCACATAGTATAAGGAAGTAAAAGGATGCTTGGCAACGAAGGGACTACAAGTAAGCCTTTTAAAAACATTAAACAATTTCCGTTTCTCGAACTCATCGGGATATGAAGTTAATTACGCGGAAATCCAGGGCCAAGGGAAGGAGGAGATCTCCTTTTGAGTGGGGGTTACCGAGCTAAAATAGAACGGATCAACTCTTCCTCCCAAGCCACCGTCCCAACTTGGGAAGATAAAAGGCGCTCGGCGCTGATGTTCTTCTTTCCGCGCATTGCCTGGATGAAATCAATGCCGGAAGGCCTTTTCTCGAACCGATTACCGTCTCCGCTTCGTTGGCCTACAATCGAAGCTCGCCCGTCAGTCTATTTCGGTGATACGAGACAACATTATATCACTGTCGTTTATGCGTAAAAAAAGACTGTCACCGGCTATCCCGGCAAAAACCCACCAAAGAGAAGTTTTAAGCCTACCACAAATTTTTGATCATTGAAATGGAATAATTCGACCTTTCAGTGAAAGAGAATTTTACTCACCAATGAGCAGATACATCTTAGATAAATTATAACATGTCATCAGGCCCAAAAACCGTTGCTTTTAAAATGAACGAGGTTGCTTCATTAATTTGAATCTAAAAATATTTGACAAATTCCGCAAAGAGTTAAGGAAAGCTGGTGTGGAAAAATGTCGTATGATTCTACGTCTTATTTGAATTACCATGTAGCCGGCAATTTCACGGCGTTTTGCTTGTTTTTTCGAAATGAATTTGAAAAATTTATATCTATTACCAATTGCCAACTAAATGAAATACCGAATTATGTGCTTGTGCTACCATGTAACTACAGTTATCAGTTTATTCAATCAACATAATTATCTTTTCGAAACCCTTGTTTCAAAAACAGCCACTTAAACTCTTCATTAAATTAATTTAAAACACAATTCATCACAGTTCCAAAGGAAGCTTTGGTTATCCAAAATCTTGTAATAATGAGTATCTGAATATAAAAAACTAAGTTCATAATCTAATAAAATTGCCATTTTAAAAAATTCTAACAAAAGGTAAAAGTAGAACTTGATGTTGCATAAAATAAAAATTTCAAGAAAGCGTTTCCTTCCACACTCATCACCTATCAGTGACTCTCATATTATTCATGGGCTACTAGGAAAACCTTAGTCTAAAAATATGTCATAAAAAAATGGAAAAATATTTTTGCCATTTGCTTACATCGTTCATGAATACCGTTTCACGTTCATCGTTCACCTCTTCGTCTCATTCATCCACCGGAGATAAACTTCGTAAACTCGCTTGCGGACCTAACTCCCTCGTTTGAGCTCCACATCGCATTGAATTCGCAGCATCGGCGTTTGCTGGAGGCACGCCGTTGCACTCACGGCCACATTTCAAAAAAGGAGCACACATCTGGATGAGCCCTCACTAGGAGGAGGCCATCGCTCGGATAAAACCGCCCATTTTCGATCGCCATTCTCTCTCTCGTCTTCAACGACGCATCGTCTCTCAACGTGTTTGCGGATCCCCCACCCTTGGCGAGGGCCTTCCTTGGCAGGCGACGGGGCCGTTGATGGCGGAGACGACGGACGAAATGACTCGGGAGGCGCGAGAAAACAGCTGAGCGACAGCCATCATTGAGGGAGAGACGGACAAACGGCGGAGAGGAGTTTGGTGCGACAGAGAGGCGAGGTAACGCGGTAAGCTGGAAGGGAAAGCATCGGTTTACCAGGGTGGGCTAAGACTGAGGAAATAAAGGAGATACATAAAAGGAAGTTCCAAGAAATAAACGAAAGCATGGAACGGATGGCATCGCAATTTTCTCTGAAAATACTGAAATAAAATTTGAACATCTTAGAAAAATTTCGCCTCTAATAAAAAATCGCAGAAAAATTTCACCTTGAAATATCTTTTGAGACTACTATTTTAAGGACAGAAATAGAGAACTCACCTAAAGTGTTTTTTACAGAATAAAGAAAAATCAATAAATTTGGGAAATTTAGACAGGTAGTACCTAGAAAGAAAAGGTTCAACTCATTAGGTGAATGCGATGGTGGGTGGCGTAACATGGTGGAACTCCTTCATGATGCACAAAGGGTAAGAAAAAGACTTTGCTGTTCCACAAAATAAAATATATTTGCGACCGGTTTCGATACGGCGTATCATCATCTGGCAATTTCACATATTAGTACATAGAATTTATACCCTTGAAGAAGTTAGAGGGGCGGTGGAGTGGAGGTGGGGAAAAGGGGGGGTGGAGGGGTGGGAGGGGTTTTTTGGGAGAGGGTAGTGGGAGTAGAGGGAGGGTTTTTCGTCATCCCACACCAACCCTCGGCTACCCCGTGCAGTGACCCATCAGCGACGTACTTCCCAAACCGACCTTCCCCTCTTCCCACCCTCTACTCCCACTACCCTCTCCCAAAAAACCCCTCCCACCCCTCCACCCCCCCTTTTCCCCACCTCCACTCCACCGCCCCTCTAACTTCTTCAAGGGTATAAATTCTATGTACTAATATGTGAAATTGCCAGATGATGATACGCCGTATCGAAACCGGTCGCAAATATATTTTATTTTGTGGAACAGCAAAGTCTTTTTCTTACCCTTTGTGCATCATTAGGTGAAATTAGACCATTAAAAATGCAACTAGCATACCATCTGACCAAAGATACCTAAAATAAGACAAATATCACCATTTAAACCAAAATCAGTCACTAAAATACAGTATTAGAGCGAGAAATAGGATAGAGACTGCCCATTAACCTACCTCTAAGTCGATAAAATACCGGAAAAATCATGAAGCGTAATACTTTTAAGGTATTACTTCACTCTATTACGGATTTCCTTACTGCTTAAGTTATGTATGGATGGAATGACTTGTACATGCTACATTTCATGCCGCATTCATCTGAAAAAATGGTAATTTATCCTCAGGTCACTTTATTTCCGCAATGGGTACAATTATTTTCACTTAATAATTTCAAAAATACCAATTCTCTACCGCTTTGTGACCTACTTCCCCAAAATCATATCGTTTATCACTCTTTTATTACCGTTTACTAAGTGGATTCATCAATTTACAATTGGAAAGCACATTTTTCTACACCAGCCATCAAAGGTAGATGATGATGTACTATTTCTACGCTGCTTTGATATTTATTTAATTTATATTAGTCATCTCAAACATTTCTAACAAGCGTCATACCATAGAAAATACTTATTAAAGGGGATTAATTGGATATTGCACCTTCGTTTCCCTTTCCCTAAAATCATACATCCCAATACGGTCTTCAAACTCTGCCACGAATCTATACATAACCTTATCCATTTGAATGTTCTCTCCTTTCAATTTCCCAATGTAACTACATCTCCTTCTCTACCATTTATATTGCTTTTTCATTTCACTTTCCCTCCGCTGATGGCAGTTTATACATCCTCCTCCAAGCCCATCCCTGAAATACCCTCGGTTTATTCTCATTTTATATTTTCAAAGTCCAGGTTTTGGAAACTCAGAAGTCACGCTACACTTAAAACACGGAGATATAGAGCAGTTCAAAGACCGCAACTGTTTAACTCCAAATAATACTAAAAAATTGAGCATTAACTTTAAATTTCAAAATAATTTAACAATTGTAATTAAAAAAGCGGGGAATCAAAAAGAGGTTTTTAGGAGAAAGAGTGAATTGAGGCATATATGGACAGATTACCGTCTTGTGTTGATAAATGGAAGACAAGTGTAACATATAGATGCATAGAGGATAAGTGTCTCTTGTAAATGCACGGGAGATAATGTGCCTCAAGCAGTTTTTGGAAGATAGGCTAGTTTTTGGATAGTGTGTGTTTGAGAGAGAAAGTGAAAGGAGGATGGTGGAGAAGGAGAATGATGCGATAGAAGGTCCAAGGTCTCGACGATGCGACGCTGTCCTCCCAAAAAAAACTTATATATCGTGAGGAATGAAAAACGCGAGTGGAAAGATTGTTGTCCCTCAACCACAAACGACCGTCTTCGATGACATGTAACCCTTTCCATTTCTTCCTCCCTTCTCTTACTTCAAACGGCATGAAAGACGCCGGCTGATGGGTGGCTGTTTTTTATACTTGTTATCGCGACACTTCGACCGTGGAGGGCGCTGCAGTCGTCTTGGTAGGAGAAGGGTGAGGTATAGGAGGAGACGATATTCGTCCGCTGAAGAAAAGAATTCCTCCAACCGTGAACGCAGGCTCAGTCGCGCAAACTATCGAGAAACTCTCCCTGTCACACGATTATCAGTTGCTTATATCAGGAGATATCAGTTGCCTCGATGATACATAAACGGACGAGAAGTTATTCCCGCCGAGGATGCGTGCTTAAGCGACACTTGTTGTGACGAAGAAAGGTGGTGTTTCAACATCAACGGTACTTCTCGGCTCGTAAGATTTGTCGCTTTGCTCATCCGCGATCTTTCAAATGGATAAGGATAAATATAGCCTGTTTATTTCCTCCGTTCCAGAATTCACTGCCCGTGTGAATGTTGTCAACTGGAAAGAATGTCTTTCGGTGTTCTCATGTGTTTTCCGAAGCGTTAAAGAGAAAGGTTTTGGAAGGTGACAAGCGAACACAACTTTTGCTGACAGTTATTGAGAAGTATCTCCTAAAAGTCTACGGTAAAGTAAGATATTTAGTCCATCAAACTGTATTTGGTGAAACTTTAAAGGAAAACTAATAATCATAAACAGGATCATGAACAGTAATGGATCAACTTAACGGTGTCCAAAAATTATCACAATATCGGTTTTACTTAAAATTTTGCGGGTCTATTGTTTTTTATCTATTATAACATTCCTACAATTGTTCGTTTATCCAAATGATTTGGCTAGTGAATAAAGAAATGGCTAGAGCTGAAAGAAGAAAAGAATTGGAGACGAAAATATACCACTTTTACATATCACATCAGAAAATAGCAAAGAGATCTATCATGGCTTTTTTTGGTGGAACAATCCTATAAATTTTCTCGTACGTATAGCATTTGGAAGATAACCTAAGAGTAGTGCAATGGAAGATTACTTTATGAATAGCCCTAATGTTTATGCAAGAAACTATTCATCCACAGGAAATAATTATACAAAGAGAAATTTTACTAACGGTAATACATGAGTCAGGAGAAAAAATAATTTCACCACGAAATTTAGTTTACTTAGGCACATGGCTAAAAATACCAAACAATGTGAGGAAAATGATCTGGACATTATTCAAATGCACTGTCATTTAATGCTCTTCCAATAAATGCTATGGAATACAAAATAAGAAAGAATATTATAAATCTCATTCAAAACAAACCAAACAAATCCCGAGCACATATAGCACCAAATTTCTGTTTTTGGATTAAAACAGTTGCCACTGTGAACAGTCTAAAAGTCTGGAATAACGTATAATTATGATTGGGTAGGAGACTATGTCGTCAAATTCCAGTCACAAAGAGAACATAATGTGTTCTTCAAATATATTTAAGGATAGAAGAGAATTTTTCCATCCGGAGACAATGTTTTTGTCAATAAAAATTTGAAATATCATTGAAAACCTCGGAAGATTGAATGTATGAATGAATTGTGAATTAAGTAATAAGAATAATGATAGAACGCTAAAAAGATAACAGTTTTCTTAAAATAATATGGGGAAATATTTAAAGACGTCGACCACGAGCTATGTTAAAATAAAAGTGTAATGTGCCCAGTCTTAAACACACATTTAATACTTCACACTGGAACAAAAAAATAATCGCAAGTACAGACAACGACATTGACAACAGCAAGGTTTTTCTGTTTATTCTACAATAATGCTTCCGCGTCACAAGTTACCTGAAAAAGAGAATATTTGAGTAAATGAGAATACTAAATGTGGCTCTTACCTTTCGCGGAAAAAAGCTATAAATGACAATGTGGAAAAGGAAAGAATTGCCGTAGTTTATACCAAAGAATTTGTGAGGTAGCCAGAGTTCCTTTGTACGTATAAGACAAATATTCTCCCCGTTTACTAATCGGTCGCCAACTGTACCACTGGTAAACAGCACGGCGGCCGACGAAAAAATGGAAAAGCAGGAGCAGAATGGAAAGTGTGGATTTTATTTCATCCGTTCCCCGGGTGGTCTTGATGGTTTAACGAAAGATGAAGAGTAATGGTGGAATAGAGAGACTGGACGTAGGTTTTTCAATCCCTGAATGATTCGAGCGCCCTGAAGGATTTGGATGCTAAAACAAGCCACGGCCGCTGCGCTCACTGTTTCCGTGATTTATACACACATTCGCTTTTCCAAAAGGGTAGGTATGACTCCCGCTGACGGCTCCAACCCCTCTACATGCTTATTCCTAGGGCATAAATTGTATACTCATTCGGAATTCATTTGTGTGCGGTAGGCGCCGCGGTAAATGGGTTGTCAGACCTCTGAGTAGCACGATGCACGGCATTTTCCTTTGTTTGTAGCCTGATTAAGCAAAGGAAGGCTCTTTGATTAATTTCTGATTTCTCGACAATTTCAATGATAGTAGAAGGGATTTCTCCTATGATGATGATGATAGTGCATAGTTTCTCGGGTGAGATGCCAAAACGGAAATACTTTTTTCATTTCACAAGTACCAGGTACGGACTAGCTCATTCTCCATTTTTTATAATGGGTGAAATAAAATTAAGTACGTTTAACACGGGCTTTGCAATAGCGAAGACTTTAAGTTCTCATCTCCCTCCTCAACTATTTATTTGGTAAGAAAATTAGACAAAGGTGAACTTCACAGTGCAACGTGAGTCTCCAATTGTACATGCATTAAGTTGTAAGATATTCAAGATCTGAACGGAATCTGATATATTGCGAATTCTAGCAAAATTATAAAGCGTAAAGTAAGTGAATATTACCTCAACTGTTTTTCCGTCACTCCCTTCTCATGCAATACGAAAATTAGCGCAACATTTTAGAGGGAAAATATCGAAATGGAAATTTTTCTCTTCAGTAACATAATTATAAAACTTGATCATCAAGAAACATACATTTATCATAATAGTTATGTCATAGGTTGAATCAAACACTACTGAGTGTAACTTTACAACGTTAAGCATAATGACAGTAAAAGTACAATTCCACAGTATTGTTTAATGGTCCGATCGATTTCGACTACTTTCGACGCACTATTTTGGTCAAGTTACCTTGAAAATGACGCTGTAACCGTGTCGTCGTAAGCCTCACAATTGTTTGACCAATGTAAACTATTGAGGAACTGTTCAAATATTTCTCTTTTTACTATGCCTATTATAATACATAATTATAAATATTTGAAAAAATTCAAGCTTTATATAGTTCTCTCTCTATTTCTGGTTTGTTGAAAAAATTTATATGGGTGAGGTATCTTTATCCTTCAGTATCCACTTCAAAATTGGAAAAGATGGAACTATCCTCTACTCACTTTAATCTAGTCCTTGATTTTTCTAAAAATAATGGAAAGCTGTGCTAATGGATCACTCTATACGGGGAAAGCTTTGGTAAAAGTAAAATAATAATGTAAGAAATGCTTGTTGGTATCAGCCCGTGTAAGAGTGATATAAGTCAACTGGTGATTACTATCCAAATGATACTTTTGAGTAGCCACTCTTGGGATATGTTTCAGTCTTACCGACACCCTAATTGCAGCCAGCAATACCAGCCAGCCATAGTATCATAAGGATCTGCAGAAAAATTAAGAGAACGTCAAATAAGGAATAAAAGGTCATCCTTATGATGTCGGGCATCGGCCTGCCACGATGGAAACACCGGTTCCCGATCAGTCACCGAAGTTAAGCATCGTTGGGCTCGGCTCAAGTTTGGCAGGGTGATCCTCCGATTCGTCCGAGAGCTCTTGCCCCTGTTTGCACGTGTCAGACAGTATATGCGAAATGACCATAGCCGTCAAAGCACGTTAAATGAAAATACTACAAAACTAATGATGTCCTACACGGTACATGATTTCAGGCACGAATACCGAGTGATATCCTTACAGGTATGCAATATGGTGGTCTCCTTGTCATTTTTATAACATACATGTTAGGGGTTCAAGCATTAACTTCTTTCGTCCAAACCACGGATTAGTATACAGAATAGGATTGTCAACAAAGAAATGCGTTCCCTTAGTGTACGGTTTCCTTCCTCCACCGCAAGTTGTCGCTAGCATCGAGCGCTGCTAGCTTTTAAGCGTTGTACTGAAAGAATCTAATTTTAAGAGATGTAGAAATGACAATATGATTCCCAGAAATTTGGAACTCATACAGAGTATACCTTATCTATTTGTAATAATTTTTCAATTTCCATCAACCGCGATATAATGAATTTTACTTATGAAAGCGTGGGTGATAACGTCACACATCTTGAAACTATATTTGCATTTTTGGAACAAAATATGATGATGGTTTTGAAATTATAGCAGCTCCTTTCATCATAATTCAGAGAAGCATTTGGACATTGCTATGTTTGGTTCTTATTCGCTCTACCTTTCATATTGATACATATAATTAGCCCTTAGTAGGTGCACCAATTTTGGTGATGCTTAGGTGCATACGGGGGTTAGCGGTTTCCCTAAAAATCAAAGTAATTTTAACAACAGGGGATAATACCAACGGATTAACATTTCATTTTTATATTTAATATTACATCACCAGAAAATTCGAGTAAAAAAGCATTTTTACCTAGTAAATTGCAATTATTTAAGATCCTTTACTGAAAAGTTGGCAGGCACTTATTGGAATTTAATTTTTAACCATAGTAACGCCAATTAGAAGTGTAATACACAATCAAAACTTAAGCTTGGGTTTTGTAATGGACATCCGTGATAGTTCAATTACATTACTTTGATATATAATATCCTTTTATCAATTTTAAAATTTCATACTTTGAGGCATATTACATCTCTAGCTCGTCTCTACCTTCACAGCACTATGATGAAATTAAAATACTATTTAAGCATTGTAGCTTTATTATACATTCAGAAGTTAATAAAAATAAATAAATTATTCAAAATACGTAAAAGCATTAACTCGTTATGCTAATAACTTGCATATTTACCGTTTCAAGCTCAATTAGTACATGTATTTCAGATAAATCCTACGGGAATACAGACAGAAAAGATGCTTTTTCAGTATTGTCCCTGCCAAATAACAAACATTCTGGAATGCTATTTCAATGAAGTTTAAGGACACACCATAATAAAATTGATGCTTTTAACTTTTTTGCCTCAGAAACTATGCAAGTGTAAGCGCTTAGCTTAAATAAAAGGATTTGGTCCGGAGAAGACGCGGTAAGGGAACAAGTCGGAAATTCTGCTTTTACAATTTATTCACGCACACACAATACATGGTTATCGGTCACCCGCGCGAGACTGCTCGAGTCTCCCCTGCCACCACGCAGCGCCCAGCACCGCGTCACCGCGTGACCCCCTCGAGGGCTCCCTATTGGCCGGCAATTGCAGTAGCTTTTTACCTTACCCGTGCATCTTCCCACGAAGCAAGATCCCACGGCAAGGCGCCGCCAGGTGTTAGAGGAGCCACACCTAAATGTGATTCCACATCCGGCGGCTACCATTTCAGCTGAGACCAACACCGGGGCGGCGCTAGTGCTGACCGCTGCGCGCACGCTTACACCACTTCCCCCCAAAAGTGAATCGTTGAATAATAAAGAATAACATGTTGTATTCAGCGATTCATTCAACAACCAATCAGTCAACCAATGTTCTAAAAATAAAAATCAGATTATACATTAATTATTTAAATGCAACCCAGAAAATAACACTGCCCCTGAAAAATAGTTTTCACCCAACAATATAAAGACTCATCACAATCGTTTTGCCCATGACCTACATAGGTAAACAAAATAAATGGAATGGGAATGACATAGGGAAACAAATACATACACATGACTACACACATACAGTCCCAATTCATAGTCTATGCAAACTAACACCCTCTACAATTCACTACTATTCATGCACTGGTTGTTATATCTTGTGAAGTTTGTTCTAGAAATTCTTCTTCTATTGCACATTGACTGTTTATAACACTTTTATCATATAGTCCATTTAAACCTGTTATTTTGACATTTACCAATATTCATTTAATTATAAAATGTTCAAGTTTAAGTGAAATCCCTTATCAACATCACTATCAAAACATATACACCAAACTTATTCATCCCAATAATGTGTTTTTTCTTGAAATTAGCGGAATGATATGGAACATGAAAATAAAATAACCCCTGTAAGACATTGAATCTACCCCAACCTAATTCCTAATTATTTCATCGGGCTCTGCTCCTACTTCTTCAGGAGGAGCTTCCAAGCTCGATAGCGTAACGCGCACATTCTTCGCGTCAATTACTCCTTTCCTCCTCTTCCTTTCTACCGCTCTCCCGCCGCAATTACTACTCAGCGCCGACCGCTTCCAGTACAAATATAACATCAGAGTTGTTATCCCAATGGCGCTCCCTAACCCCACAATGATTTCCCAATTTCCATTACGAGTAGAAGTGCTAGCTGCTCGCAGTCTCCCTACCCATTTATTAAAATCCACTGAGCGCCTGTGCGTCATTAATTCCCGTCCCAGTTCGTCTCGCAGACCCTCCAGATTCGAGTCGTTTCCAATATCTAGGCTGCCTTCATCCTCGACTATCCTAACATCCGGAAGGACTATTTCTAATAATTTCCCCTTTATTTCGCTCCGTTGGTACCCACTGGCTAAAACTCTGCCTAACTTCCCCTTCCATTCTACCCCTTACGTCATCGAAAATTTGTCTCACCTTTTTATACTCATCTTTCATGGCACCCAGATCAAAATTTATTACTACCATCCACGAATGTTCAGTTAAAATTACATCTCGCTGTCTTTCAAATAATATACCACTTTTTAATGGTGTCACTTCTTGACCCCTAGTAGGGTCCAAACCACACCCCACCACCCACAACAACCAAACCCAACACTTTAAAGGTCCTCCAGATCCTCTTCTTCCTCCTCCCATCGTGTCAGCGCCTCCCGCGGGCGTAGATAATAGCGATGAGAGGATGCAGGCGGGGGAATCACGTAAGGTGGGGATGACTCACCGCGTCCACTTCTCGGTCGCAAACGATATGGACAACGTCGGGGGAGGGGAGGGGGATAAGGGGCGGCGACTCCTTCTACCTCGAGCGGAGGGGCAGTGTCTTCTTGATGAGGGACAGGGGGTGGAGGGGAATGGCCAACACAGGGGGAAGCGGGGAGGAACTTCTCCTCCTCTACGGCAACGGTGTCCTCCCTTTCCGCGCTGACGTCACCTCCTCCTGTGCTTTGAGTCACCAAGGATTCCCCTCGACCTTCCACCCACTCGTCCTCCCACTCAGGGGGGGTCGGATCAGCTGGCTCCGGAACTCGCGCGGTGATTCGGTTTCTTTTTGGCCGTCCACGGGGGCGATCACCAATATTCACTGCATCAGGGGGGGGAACAGGACCGTGATAAGGCTTAACACGACTTATGTGCACAATAAGGGTTCGAAATGGAAGCTCCAACATTAGATTGCACTTTGAAGTTACCTTCAACACGCGATACGGGCCCTTCCACGGTCTATGAAACTTTTTCACTTGCCCTATTTTTAAACAAGGGTCACCTAAAAATACGTAGTCGCCTTCTCTATATTCCCTCACCTTACCCTTTCCTCTCACCGTTTCCCTCCTTTTCCTCACTGCTAAACGATCATTACGGGCGCATTGTTTCCACATTCCCTTCAACCTCTCTCGTAGTCCTGTCACACCAGGGTGTTCCTTTCCTGAGCTACTCATTCCGAGACAATTGAAAGGTGATGCCATCTGTCGTCCAAAAACCAACTCGTGCGGGGTGAACCCAGTGCTCCTGTGTTTACTCGTGTTATACGCAGTCACGGCAAAATGCGAGGTGCTTTTCCCAGTCGTCGTTTCGTACGTTCACGTAATGGCTAAGAATATTTGCGATTGTCCGATGAACTCTCTCAACTCGGCCATTGCATTGTGGGTGGAACGGGGAGGTCCTTAGCTGTTTTACCTTCAATAGTCCACAAATCTGTCGGAAAAGATCGGACATAAAGTTAGTCCCCTGATCCGTAAGCAATAACTCCGGCACCCCGAATTTCAATATCCATTGTTTTACTAGTGCGACGGATATGGTTTCGGCCGTTTGGTCGGGCAAAGGCACCATTACCAAGTATCTTGTAAAATGGTCTAGGATAGACAAAATATATCGATTCCCACCATCGGTCTTTGGAAGAGGGCCCACTACGTCAATAGCAATGAACTCGAAGGGTCTTTCCGCCGCTGGTAGTGCCTGTAGAGGGGCCCTGCACTTACCGTAAGGGCTTCGCTGGCTACAGGCTATACAACGCTTCACATACTCCTTGACATCTCCCAAAATCGTTGGCCACCAGTAGTCCCTCCTGACCCTACTCGCGGTGGTGTGTACTCCTAGATGTCCCGAAAGTATATGATCATGGCACTGGCGCAAGACTCTCTCTCTGCAATTTCGTGGTACCACTATTTTATCTCCTCCCTTGTGTCTTTTACAAATAACGTCCCCAACGACAACGAAATTATTTTCCCTTCCCCACTTTACACACTCAGGGTCTCGTTTCTGCTCATCTCCAAAATTAATTATTTCTTCGGCAGATACATGGCAAACCTTCCTGCTCAAGGCGTCAGCATTTGCATGGATTTTTCCTGGCCTGTGGACCACCCGGTAATCGTATTCACCCAGTTTTAATGTCCACCTCATTAATCGGCCGTTGGGGTCCTTTAAATTAAATAGCCACGTGAGGGCTGCGTGGTCCGTCACAATGGTAAATTTTCGTCCGAGAACATAATTTCTAAACTGATTGACGGCCCAAGTTACTCCAACCAATTCCTTCTCTGTTGTGGTATAATTCAGCTCAGATTTCTTCAGTTGCCGTGAGGCAAATGCTACCGGATGTTCCTCACCGTTGATCACTTGAGACAGAACGGCACCTATTGCGAAATTACTCGCATCTGTCGAGATGGTAAAAGGCAAAGAGAAATCTGGGTACACCAATACGGGACTGCTCGTAAGCGCTGTTTTTAAATTTTCCACTGCTTCGTCGCACTCGGGTGTCCAAACAAATGCGGTACCCTTTCTTAAGAGCGATGTAAGCGGCCGGGCGATAACCGCATAGTTTTCGATGAACCGACGGTAATAATTCGTTAGGCCCAAAAAGGATTGTATTTCCTTCACTGTTTTCGGAATAGGGAATTCCTTTACCGCTGAAATCTTACTAGGGTCCGGAAAAATACCTTTTGCACTAATAATGTGTCCCAAATAGTTCACTTGCGGAAAGGCAAAGTGGCATTTAGACAATTTCAATGACAATCCTGCCGTTTCTAGCCTTTCGAAAACTCTGCCCAAACGCAAAGCGTGTTCCTTTATTGAGCCGCTAAAGACGATGACATCATCGAGATACACTAGGCATTCCGTGGGAGACATTTCTCTAAAAATACTATCCATGAAGCGTTGGAAGACACTTGGGGCGTTTCTAAGACCGAAGGGCATTCGGAGGTATTCATACAATCCATTATGCACAATAAAGGCGGTTTTCTCACGCGAATCTGGAGCCATCGGAATTTGGTGGTAACCCGCAGTTAAATCAAGTGTGGTGAAATACCTACATCCCCCCAAATAGTCAAGTGTTTCGGTAATGTTAGGCAAGGGATAAACATCAGGCTTGGTTATTGAATTCAAAGCGCGAAAATCGATGCAAAACCGATACTTCGGCCTTCCGTCCTCAGACTTTTTCGGTACAATCACGATGGGCGAAGCCCAGGGGCTGTGACTTGGCACAATTATACCCCCCTCTAATTGTTCCTTCACGAAATCGTCTATCAATGGCTTCAAGTGATGTGGGGTCCGATAGGGTCTTCTGTAAATTGGCCGGGCATCACCAGTAGGAATGTGGTGTTCTACCAAGTGCGTGGCCGGGGGTGTTCCCGATGGTGAGAACAAATGACTATACCTTCCGATTAAAGGCTGCAGTACCGATTGTTCCTCAATATCCAGATGGGACAACTTCCTTGAAATCTCGTCCTTAAAATTATCGTCACCAGCCTTACACACGGAAATGCATACGTCCCTGTCACTCCCGTTCCCTTGCACTGCACCTTCGTCCCACCCATTATTCACTGTCTCCACCACATCGCTCACTATCGCGATCACTGTACCCTTACTCAGAGTTACATCTATCATTCCAAAGTTACTTACTTGGATCTTAGCACCTCCTTCCCCATTCACCTTACAAACACATCGGGCCACCCAGCAGTCGTCCACTTCCAGCGCCGACTCAACCATGCACTCATGGCCCTCTCTCCAGCCGCCACCAAGGGGGAGGGTCATGAGACGAACGCTCCGTGCTGGGATGACCTCCGCTGAAACAAGCCGCACCGGCATATTCACCCGGGGGCGGCGCCATTCCTTCCCCGCGTCTCCCGTCTCCTTCGCCGGGTCCTTCGTCGTTGCGTCTCTCGGTCTCTCCTCCGCGACGTTCGCTGCTCCGCCTCCCCACGCCGCTGCAGCCACGCCTTCCGTCCTTATCTCCATCGTTGGCAATCCCGCCTTCCGCGGCCCGCCTTCCGCCTTATCGTGGATGGTTGGCCCGCCAATCTCCGTTGGCCGCGACGGAATCTCCACAGGCTCCGTCCTTCTACTCTCAGTCAGGCAAATTATGCGCCCGCCAATTGTGAGTTCGCCCTTGCTCACGTCAATTATTGCCCCATTTTCGCGGAGGAAGTCGATTCCTAAAATTCCCTCGTGACCCCCCAAACTGTCTACAACCTGAGCCTTTAGGTTATACACACTATCGCCGAAACCTAGCGGAACCACCACCTCTCCGAAGTTCCAAATATACCCTCCATTTAATCCCTTTATCCGGAACGTAGACCTCTTCGGTACTCGGCCCCCACAGCACTTCTTAGTTAAAAGGCTCACCTGCGCTCCTGTATCCACTAACATGCGCCGCCGCATGCCTCCACACGTCACAGTCACCGCCAAGTCTTTCACTCCCCCCTCGCGGTGCACACACGGGAGGACAATCCTTAATTGGGGCCGTTGCGGGCGACTTGCTCGGCCCCGGAACCGTTTAACGGCATCTCAGCCCGCTGGCTAAAACTACCCTGTTCTCGCGCCCGGCAGTTTCGGGCCCAGTGTCCTACCTTCCCGCAATTAAAACACTGCATTCTGCCCTTCTGTTTGCAGTCCCTTGCGAGATGCCCAAAATGGCCACAGGCGTGACAGGCTCCATCACGAACCGCGAAAATTTTTCTTTCCTCTCGCCCCTCTCTCTCTGGTCGAATCCTTCGCTCGGCCTCCCGCACGCGCACGGCTGCGGTGACAGCGGCGTCAAACGTCTCCGGCATTGCGAGGCGCGTGTGCTCACCCACCCTGCCGGGAAGGCCATTTAGGAAGGCGTCCAAAGCCCTCTCGTCCGCCTCCGACCGGCGAGCGGCAGCCACGGCAGCATCACCCTCCTCCTTCCATGTATGGCTATTTATATCGCGGATGCGATCTGCAAACTCCTCTATTAGCTCCCCTGGGCCCATTTGCACGTTTGCCAGCATCTCCCTGTAAAATCTCCTATTCTTCACCCCCTGATATCTCTCCAACAGCACCTTCTTTGCTTCGGGGTAGTTCAAGGCCCCCCCCGCCCTCGTCTTCGCCCTCAGGAGATCCGCGGCTCCTCCGCGTGTGCGAAGTGTGACCGCGCTTAGCCTGTCCTCATCATCCCAGCCACCCAACCTTCCCACTTGTTCTAATTGCGAAAAGAATGCTTCAACGTTTTCCCCTGTGGATCCCGAAAAGCTTTCAATCGCCGATATCATTGAATATGACTTCCTCGAGTTCTCCCCTGCTCCGGCCACGTCTACTGTACGGGCCCTAAAAATCGCGTTTTCTTCTTTAAGGGCCCGTAGCTGCGTGCAAAGTTCATCCACCGCCTGTTGGAGCTCCATTTCACGACCCGATAAACTAACGCGACTCGCCATTGTCACTCACCTTTTCACGACTTGGTATTACCGCACTTCCCAACGCCTTGAGGCAATCCCACTTCTGACACCAATTGTAAGCGCTTAGCTTAAATAAAAGGATTTGGTCCGGAGAAGACGCGGTAAGGGAACAAGTCGGAAATTCTGCTTTTACAATTTATTCACGCACACACAATACATGGTTATCGGTCACCCGCGCGAGACTGCTCGAGTCTCCCCTGCCACCACGCAGCGCCCAGCACCGCGTCACCGCGTGACCCCCTCGAGGGCTCCCTATTGGCCGGCAATTGCAGTAGCTTTTTACCTTACCCGTGCATCTTCCCACGAAGCAAGATCCCACGGCAAGGCGCCGCCAGGTGTTAGAGGAGCCACACCTAAATGTGATTCCACATCCGGCGGCTACCATTTCAGCTGAGACCAACACCGGGGCGGCGCTAGTGCTGACCGCTGCGCGCACGCTTACACAAGGATAGATATAAAGGAAAAAAGGCCGAGGATATCAGAATTTATTTTACACTTTTACTGTATCATTCCTCAAAACAGATGGAGCATTCCAACAAATCAGGGACGAGACTCATGAGATTAAAGGAGTAAAAAGTTGTCAATATTTTCCATTGTACAGGCAATTACAGATAATGAAGAGAATATTTTTTTACAATTAAGAATAATATCTTGCTGTAAGTGTGGCACAACGTATACATATAATTACAACGAAAAATATGAAAGAAAAAAATAACTACCATTGTAAACATTAGTCAGCTGAATAAGTTCACAGTGATTAAATATTAGCATTTTGTTGCTTATTAAGCAAGCTTTTGGCCATTTTAATTCTGGCAGCAAGGTAAAAATCCGAAGTAGGTAGGCGTTTATATGATGAGACATAAGAAAATGCATGATTTAGAGAAGATATTAATTTTCTTTTACTGTCCCACACAAAACTGTTAATAGTGCATTTTTTCAGATTATTTCTGTCATTTGTTGAATTTAAAATATAATACAGCATTTAAATTTCATCATGTATCATAAAAATGAGAGGATTTTTGGCAGACTGATTTTTTAAATAAAGTCAGGATTTATTCTTTTGTACTGCTGCCTAAGTCTCATTAAAATGAAAAAATGCAAAATGTGTGTTATCATATCTGTCCCATGCGTTTACAGGGAAATGTATAAAATACCTTGTCCAAACATAACCATAACTCTAATGATCATGCATACCAATCCTTAAACACTATATTGCTCTTCATTAAACTTTCGCAGCTCATAATGGCTAATAAAATATGATACGGGTGTATTCCGCATGTTGTTTCCGGTTGGCCCGACGTTTCGTGACCCACTGCTGGTCACTTCTTCATGGGAATCCATGCCATTTCCATGAGGAAGTGACCAGGAGTGGGTCACGAAATGTCGGGCCAACCGAAAACAACACGCGGCATACACCCGTTTCATATTTTATTAGTCATTATATTGCCAATTAGGATATGCTCCACTTGCCTCAGCATAATGTAAAGGTCATTATGCGGCTACTATGAGACTACATTGTCAGTTTGCCTGTCCACTGCTTCCCATTAACGATTCACATCACTTGATGCGAAGTGGTTTTCGCGAACTACAGAAGTTTTCCTCAATCCTACACAAGGTATCACTCTTTCCCATTTTTTAAACTATTCCTAACTTCATGACATTGAATATGAGGGCACCATTTCCTTCGCACTTATGTATCCCGAATCACATCCGGTCACAAAACAAGTCCTTGATCAGTAATTCGGTGAATTATCTTCTCGGCGTTCTCGGCCATCAATACTGGAGATATCTCTGGAGATATTATATATCATCCATTTCTACATTAATTTACTTGGATGATATATAATAGAAATACGATGAATCTTTATGTATGGTTATATATACGTGAAATGCAACGAAGTAATATGGTTGCTATACATAATATACGAAGCTGCAAATGAAGCGTGTTGTGACAACACTACATCACACTGTGGTAATATGCAACTTTCTGTATGCATTATTGTAGTTCTCATTGGTAAAAAAAACACATTGGCAATAGTGCAAGAGTTCGAAATGTTTCCTTGCTTCTAAAAATCCAAAAATCACCTAAGTGGCGGTGGATAAACCGGCCCGGTACAAGCAAACCTCAACGTATCAACCACGTAAATATAACACTAAAGCCGTGACTCAACTGAAAACGCGCTTAAGAACAAAGGCTTTTGCGCCATTTTGATAGGAAAGTGATTAAAATGAATAGAAACAAGAAAACATTAATTCGATGATTAATTAACCACGGCATACAGATTAAAGGCTTAAAAATGGCAATTTAAAGTAGTACATATAGAACCGAGTAAGGTAAAGAGGATTTTTATTTCTTTAACATTCTTAACATTCTAATAACAACACGAAAAATCAACAGTTTTTGTTCCTGCAATTTTTTTCCAATTCACAGATAACTGTTTTCAATCCCGGACAAAAAATCAGCGGGAAAATTCCCAAGGCCCATCGAACTTAGTCATGCCATAGTTGTATGTTAAGAGCAAAGATCACAAATCATAATTTATTGCAGGTCATATAGATAAAAGGTGAAAAGTTCACTCAGGAAAAATATAAATAATGGTCTTAAAATTCGTTTTGGAAATATTTTATGTGGGCATATTATTAAAGAAATAAAACATATTCCCGATAATGAAAGTGAATAGGAAACATTCAAACTTTATTATTCAATATAAGGTATTTATATTTTATCCAAATAAAGCATACAAATTTATATTAAGTCTTTTGGGTTTACCTTAGAGGATAAAAAATACTTTCTAGAGAAAAATAGGTTGGTAGGAAATGGTTACTTCAACAATCGTAAGGAAAAAATCGCAACTCGATATTCGAATATTTGAACTATGATAGCTGGAGGACAACTGAAAGGAGTGAAGCACCACCAGAAGAAAAAAATACAGCAATATCACCACATTCCCTTAGTTACCCTGAAGTTGAAATCTTTCGAAGAGCGGAATTTGAAAGCCCGATATATGAAAACTAGCAATATCACCACATTCCTCTAGTTAATCTGAAATTTAATTTTTTCCAAGAACGGAATTTGAAAGCCCGATATATGAAAACCTTCCAAAGATTAATTTAGCCCTTCTAAAAATCAATATGTGAGCAGAGATACAATATTTATCCCTTTGAACTACTCTCAGACTCCACCAAATGTATGCGCACCAGCCAACGAAACATTTTCAAAGGCAAAAACATCAGGAATGGCATGGCCTTTTTTCTAAAAGAAAATACTTCTATTAGATACGCAAGACTTCCAATGTAGCATCTGCTCCGACGGGCTCGAAAGTGCAACGACACATCCCTCTCAAATGCCACATGGCTTTCGCAAACCATTCCACACATAGGTGAGGGATGCGATGGCTACAAAAACAAAAGGAAAAGGTCACCATAAGTTACGAAAAACCAGCGTTTGATGTAAAACGATGATTTAGGCCTGAATTTGTGGACTGTGTTTATATTTTATCGTGTGAGTTACATGCAATATTGTGTGGATAATTTCTATTAATTTAATTATAATGATATAATGTGTTTTTACTCTTTAGCATGCCACAAAGCAAAGAATGAGGAAAAAAGTTTATTCCAAAATGGTGGTCAAAGGAGAAAGTAAATGCATACGGTGTTTTTCATTTCGAACGCACAAGGATAAGTTTCCAATAAACTAAGAGAAAACAAAAGTCGCTGTAATTTTACGATTACAAAAATAAGCAATAACTTGATTCATCTTCTTCTATGATCAGTTTAAATTGATGGTAACTCTAAGTCAAGTTTTTTTAAGGGGTAGGTACTTGATACTTAGTCGAATAACACTTTAGATATATAGTAGTGGAGTGAATGGCATGAGAGAAAGGGGTAGACCGAGAACGCTATGGCTGATTGTGGAGGAAGAGACTCAGAAGAGGAGAGATTTTAGGAGTCCAAAAAATTGGGGAGTGTTTATGAAACAGCGCTAGAATGAGGCTGAAGCAAAGGAGAAATGCAAAGATAGGGCCGTATGGAGAAAAATGCTATAATCGAATCAGTATCCTGGGTATAACGCCGAGGATTAAGCTTTTTTGACTTTGCCTACCCTGAAAAGGAATGGCGGTAAGGGTATCTACGTATGCATTGAGAGAAAAGTATGATGTATGCTATTGTAATGTGCTTAAATATACTATATTGAGTACTGTACTTAAAGAGGAATAAAAAGTTGATGAAATTCTCACTTTGTACATAACACACTTTTTCTTCTTTCTGACCATAATTTCGGCATCTATAGTCTCATTGTCAAGGTGATGTACCCCAGCATTTAATGTGAAAAGATTGTGGAATGTACAAAGTGAAAAATTATTTCAATTGAGCCAGCTCCACAAAGTAAAGCCTGAAAAATTTAACTTGATTTGCCATAATAATTATGGTGGTTGCTATTGTTGTGACCTCATCAGACCATTGCATTTCAAAATTAGCAACAAAAAAACCAACCAACTGTAGGGTGTGAACCATCGTTTGCGACGGGTGAAGAATAAAAGAACACAACCACCCGAAATTTTGGCAAACCATTCTCCTCGGGGGCATTGTGGGCGGCCTGGAGTCGGCACCGGAGATTCCGCAAACGGGTGAGCAGCGAGCGCATCCAATTCCATCGAAATTGCGACACTTCTGTCCTCAAGTCTCTCCAGCCTGGTCCCCCGCAGAGGTCGGGACGGTGGGGAATGCAATAAACGTAGCGGCCCGTAGGATGGATTCGTTCCCGACTCATTGGCCCCTGGGTAGGACTTTAGTGCGAGAAGGGGAGCAGCCGATTCCAAAGCGCCGAGTAACGAGGGGCCAATGGAAGGAAATGGGGGACGGACAGCGACGCGTTCGCGGCGAACATTAAACGACTCGTCGCGGTGACCTCTTTGACCGCCTTAGGGTGACCTCTTTGAACGCGTGATTTCCACTCGATTTGTGACGGGGATCGGTGGATCGAGAATCGCCACCAAAACCCGAGGATATGCCTTTTTTTTATCAATATACGAGGTTTTTCCAAAAAGAAACCGAACTTTCCGTGAATAATTTGAATAAATTTTTGTACAGCTTAATCAGATGTATCATCTTTAAATCAGTTCCCTTTGCAGTTAATAAGCACAACGCTTCTAGCGCCTCTTCCACTGTTGCAATGAGTTCTGGAACGTTTGTGTAGTAGCTTTCAGGTCCAGCAGCGAGCATTCCTTAATTTCTTCTTTGACTGGAAAATTCGTCTTTTCGGTGTGGATTTCAGCATCGGAAACTCAAAGAAGTCTTTTGGAGCCAAGTCAGGCAAAAAGGATGTCTGGGATGCAGCTGATGCGACCCAGTTCTCATCACCCGTTATGATGTTCCTAAGGAAACTGTCGTCCTCATTTGAACGATTCAGAATATCTTGACATACTTTAACATGCTTATTTTTGCTCATCTGTGAAAAACCGTGGAATTCATTTTGCCACCCCATACATGATCAGTCAAAATCGTATGACACAACGTTTGCTATTATCTACTTCTTCTAGTAATTTAAGGTCGGTCAACTGACGATATCTTTGTGCCACGACACGGACATTCTCAACTTGAACGTCGTCACTCGATGTTGAAGGCCGCCCAGGTTTTACATCAAATTCGTCCTGCTTTGAACCGCTGGCACCACTCATAACATTGAATATGACTCTTAAATTCTTCCCCATAACCCTATTGCAACACTTTTGGAGTACTTTTTTTACCCGCCTTTCAGAATTTGAAACAAATTTTACTGCACACGCATGGCTATTTGAAAATCTTTATTTCCTTCCACAGCCAAAACGCCATAAAAATGAAACACTACATCACTTAAACGCAATTAGAGTGAAAACTTAACATCATAGAATGACGTCATAAACGGAATATTACTTCTGACGAACTCCATTACCAGTCACTGAGATGCCGAGAACATTGACTAATCAGTGGGAATTTTGAAAATTATGTTTATTTTTGGACAAACCTCGTGTGTCAAAAGTCGACCTCGGTGGCAGTGGGGTAGGTATCGCCCTCAGCGAATGCCCTCAGCCCTCAGGTTGCGGGTTCGAATCCCGCCTTGGTTGGTTTTCACCATACAGGGCATGGTTATGGAAGTTTTTCTATTTAAATGTTTTAAATTGGCTGTACTTGGCGTAAGCTGTGGTCAACATAGAAATTATTCTTCTCAAAAATGTTCACACCAATCATCCTTGCCTTGCAAAGTTAGCGAGATATTCGAAGATTGAAGGATCGTATTCATAGAGCAAATATCTTCTTGATGACAATTTTTACCGCGCATTCAATATACAATTCGCAAGACGTTGAAAACAGAAATTTTCCAAACCAACCCCACAGAAAATTATTTTAACATTGATTTCCTTCCTACGATAAAGTTTGAGAAACTTAAAATTAATTAGATGAGATATCGTATTATATATATTATGGAGTATCGAGTTCAAATCTCGTTAATAGTGGGCGTCTTAACCTTACTTTATCCGGTCATTCAGTTTCATACAATGTTTTCGATTTAAGCATTTCTCGCCATAAATATGTCACTGCACAATTCTCTATTCTGTAAACAGTGGACCTAAACGGAAATATTCCGGGGCATGCCAGATTCAGCCGGGACAAATTTGCCAATCCGGTGGCACACTAGGACAGACCCTTCAAAGTGGGACCGTCTCGGCCATACCCGGACGTATGGTAAGCCAGATATAAGTATTAGTAAGTGGAAAAAATATACCAAGCCAGAATGTCTGCAAGAGTTGGTACTACATCTGATCTCGTCTCTCGGTATACGTGAATCTTGTATCGAAAATCACACCGGTGACCAAGTCACAGGTTTTTGGCGCAGTGACTGCGTTGGAGGAGTCACAGTCGGAGTTTTGATGAAACATTACTGTCACAATCCATCCCTACTTTGAAGGTAATAGTATAGCAATAGTTAGAAATCATTGTGTTTGTTTACTCCATTCTGCCTCGTGAAGTGTATGCCTGGTAGAATTCAAATAAAGTAGTGTCAACATTTTTTTAGACGGTGCGAAAATTTCTTATTCCTGGTATATACTTACACCTTTCCTATACGATGTGTACATTTGAACGTGAAACAAAGGAAACTTTTATGAGGCGAGATTTTAGATAAGAAATGGCTATAAAATATTCATTTAAATGTTCTGCTCATAATTTTTCTACGTTTTGCTTTCGAAATTAGTGCACTTTAAGTTTTTGAACAAAATCTTAAACTATCACTACCACTATTGTTATAGTTACCAACATACACTGAAGACCCTGGTCTTTCTTGGAGAAGAGGCAATGACTCACCTGCAAATAAAAAGAGATTTAATTGGCAATTTATAATTTTTTTAAATTTACAGCCCCCATTTTTATGCAAAGAGTAAAAATTACCTCAGTTAAATCAATAGCTTTTGGTGAAAGTTTCCACAAGTCCTAAATTAATACCTATTGATTTTTCTTAAACACGTCTCATTAATACGCATTATCAGTTGAATAATATCTAAATTAAATCTTAATACAAAGAATATGTTGATAGAGTTATTTGACTAATTCGCTTAGTTGACTCATTCGCTTTATTTAAGTAAGTTATTCCTTGATTTTATTGTATTTAACCGTCGACTCATGATGACTTATGTACTTTCGGATTGTATAAACAAAGTGCTCGTCCCAGTATTAAGAGTACTAGTACATAGTTCTGAAATCTCCAACATTTGATGACACGACTTTCCAGAAACAGCTTCTTTGATATTTCGTTACAATGCACATACCAAAACGCGACAACTACATCTTGAAACAATTTTACCGTTCTCCATTGAGTAATCCGTTAAGCGACCGCTTTGTCTCGAATGAGAGAAATAACTGAAAAAAACCACGACCGTTGATCGCTCGTCTCATCAGCTCTCATTTATTTGACATCAATGATACGGAGATAAATATCATCAAAACGAAATGCACAACTGGGATGAGATTTACATGAATAACCGAGGAAGTTGGTGGATTAGTGGACAGATGGCGATTGATTTGATCAAATATGTGCAAAAGTCTATTCTTCTCCAGCACCATTAAACCTTTCCTAACAACAGCCCATTCATAAAACAAATCGCTTGACAATCTTCAGTGGAGTCGATAAGGTGACTTGTTTCAATATACCACTCCTTTATTATAATAGCGAGTTAAGACGCGTATCTATGGAATGGTTACACTATTTGCATTAGTCATCGTAGGTGTCGCGTCAGGTGCAATACCAAATTTCGCACCTTAGTATACCGTTACTAAAGGCCCGTTTTCATGTAAGTAATTTAAGGAAGTTCATTTAATAACAGAAAAATTCGAATAACTCTGCATCCCTATTGGTAATTCGATATCATGTTTAAAGGTAATTTACGAAGCCACTACAGCTTATTGCATAACAGAATATTGGAAAACGTAACTTAAAGTAATTTACGATGACAGTGAATGGAAGAATTCAGGTGTGAACTTACGGTTCAAAGTCATTAGTTATTCGTTTTCATAATCGATATTGGAATCAGCCATAGGATGTCTGCCGTTGCCGCCTGAGACTTCCTTCTCGTGAAACTAGTTGGGAGGACTAAGGCCGACTTCAACCCTACCAGAACGATATTTATCACGTTGCCGCCCCAAGAGAGCCTAAATAGCCATACTTCGGTCACTGTCATACTCAATATGATGCCAATCTGTCCCGCACAAATGAGCACTTATAACAGCAGAGTAGGGTGTTACATTAGAAATGGAAGAGAACGTATAATGTAAGAGAAAGTCCCGCGCTCTTCAATGAAGGGCAACCAATGGGGCACAGAGATGAACGCTGACAAAAAAATTGTTAATATGAAGTGATGACCTCATGGCTCGCCGAGAAGGGATCAGACTTTCAGTATATAATTTCCACCACGGCCGAGATTCGAACCCAAACCCTCCGCGAGGGAATTCAGCATAGGTTTTCTCATTTTCCAGCATTTTGCTCATCCGGGGATTCCGGGGTGAAAGTGCTTCTCTTCCCGAGATCTCGTGAAATACCGCGATGAAATAATATAGAAAAGCGTGGAAAGAGGAATAAAATAATATTTTTATATTCTTTTAATACGTTCTGAAACCTCTACAATGAGCAAGCAAAAATAATATTTCCACAAAAATGCATGTTCAAAAATACTTTTGTATTCCACATAAAATTTTCACAGATCTAAAAATTGCTCAGTCTTATTGAAAAAATGAATGAATACAAGGAAAAATCGTCGCTCATCAAATTTAAAGAACAATAACATTATCTTTAAATAAGAAAAATCGATAAATTCGACCAAAACAGGTTTTACTGTGAACTTTTATACTTAGCCCGCTTTCCCCTGAACAAGGATAGTCAACGCATCGGTCACTTTATCATATCCTCATTCTAGTCAAAGAAAGACCAGTGGCTGAGCATACCCTTTTTGGTTCTCATTATGTGGGTCGCATCGTCTTAAACGCATTCAAGGGAAGAGATAAAAATATCCTTTCTCAAACGCGAAAGAAACAGAATTAACTTTAATTACAAGGCAAAAAGAGAAGTTTCAGGCGTGATACTCTGGAATCTTAATATAATGGAGACAGAAATAGCAATTTTCCACAGGTAAAATAGATTTATTACGACCTATGTTTTTATCTGCTACATCATCATCAGGTAAAGAATTTGGGACGAGTGGTGGTACATATATTTTTACCTAATGATGGCGTAGTACATCGATACCTAGGCCGCAATAAATCTATTTTACTTGTAGAAAATTGTTATTTATGTCTCCATCAAATACTTAGAAGGATCCCGGGATCACCCGAGAAGAGAGAATTTTCCGAGTGATAAAATTAACAAGAAATTCAGCTAGGAGTCCAAGGAGTAAAACTCTACTCATCACTTATATTACCGCACTAAGTTTGAACTCCTACTCCCTTTGAATTTCTCGTCAGTCTCTTGTTCAACCATCTGTATGATTAGTTTTGGAATGTCTTCTCGGGGAAGTATGATTAGGTAATAGGAACAACAACCTGAATGAAGCGCGGAAGTCCTTGGACGGGTTAGGGCGAGAGTGAAGGGTACGAGTTAACGGCAGAACGGGCCAGGTAGAGAGAGAGAGAGAGAGAGAGAATGCCCAAAAAGAAAGACATGCAGGTCGGAGGAAGGGAAGCGAGAAAAGGGGATCACGGGAATGGTGTGGACGACGGAGGCGGAGTGAGTGACTGGTGATTTCGAGAAGAAGAAGAAACTGTCTCAAGGACAGGAGACGACATCGTCAAAAGCGGGGACATGAGATGAGAGACGAATGTATCCGAACAGGGAAAAACTTAGATAAGAGAAACTGTAGGTCACAAAAGGCTGTGCAGTCAAAGAATTGTTAAGGTAGATTCAGACTGGCAGAGTTTGTTGCCAAAGTTATTTGCAGAAAGTGACTTTTCACGTAAATTGCGCGGGTAAACTGCTCTGCTAGTTCGCTTGAAAAACTTTTAAAAGTATCGGCAAGTCACTTGCAGAAGCGTACTGTTGCTAGCGTAAACAGCAACCAATATTGTTATACATTAAGTTGTGAAAGATTTTACCTGAATAAAATTCCCCACAAGGTCTTGCAGAATTAAATGTTGGAAGTAACTTGCCAGTAGAAACCTACCCTTATAGGAAATGGAAACATCGACAGAGCAATAACGGAGAGATAAGTAAAATCATGAGAGAGGTATACAAACGAGAAAATAATGACCTGTCATACGATGTAGAAAACCATATTATCATATTAGTCGGTTTACATTCAGAACCCTTTGAATAGGTACTCCTTTAGTATGTTTAATCTCCTTAGCAATAGGCGAAAGAAATAAGCAAGGAATCATTAGAATTAAAGCAATTAACAAACGACGTTGGTATCTTGCCGTGTATGGCTGATAATTTTAAATTAAGTCAAATCATTGATAATAAAGCTGTTTATAAGTCCGTCGCGAAAACGAAAGGCGTACAAAATAGAGCAGATATGTCTGTATGCAACGCAATTCAACCTGCATTCATTTTTCATCAACCGTGATATCCGTGAAAGAGGCCAAAGGTACAAAAAGTAAAGATTATATAAATATTAATTGGAATAATTTAGTAGAGCTGGATTAAAACAGTATTAAATAATAGCATCTAAGTTTATAGAGCATCGAAGATACGTTTATACAAAAAGCCTAATATATTTGCTTTTTATGGGACTTGAACCCACAACCTTTCATGCAAGTAGCTTACCAACTCGAGTCGTGTGTGTGAGTCGAAGTAATTGAATGATACGCGGAAGTTAACAAAGAAATCATTTTAAATACCTGTGAGAGGGAGAATGATGATAGATACATTTCCTGGTAAAAAACAGTAACGAGTGCTCAAGAGGAATAAAAAAATAAAGATACTAAGTTAATTCAGATGCATGTGATGTTCCGAAGATAATTATGCGTATGTTCATATTCATATGTGAATATGAACATACGCAGAAAAATATCGCCTGAAAGCATATTATTATTAAAAGCTTTAAGGGAAGGGGAATTATCATCGGGTTTTTCGTTTGGGTACAAGTGGGGATTTTGACCACCTTTCAATGGTCGAAGGTTTATATTCCTACTTAGAGATAAATGTCTCACACCAATGCTGAAACGGCTTCCGTTAAATCTCTTGACGGCCTTTAAATACATTTTCTAAGGGATGGATATTCCAGCAGAAAGACTTAAATAAGTATTTTTTAATTTTTCGATTAATCCATCCGAAAACTTTTTCAATAAAATCAGAGATTACTAAACTTCAATGCATGCATTTCGGTCGTCCAGGTAACCATAGATAGGGAGTATTTAAATCTCCTAAAAACGCTCGAGTCACATTTTATCTGCATTAATTTACAATTCGGGTTAATCCTTAACTTAAATAATAGCGTGATCAAAATTCTCCTCTATTCTATTTTTCTTTGAAGAAATATAGGAAGATCGTAAATTTGCTACACCTTCTCCATAAACTCGCCGTTTTTCTTTGCCAACTAAATTTTTCCGCTTCGAAAATCGGGCATTTTTCATTAATTCATTCAACAGGGTGTCGAGAGATAAAGCCATCTCTCCGCCTGTGCTCTCGGATTAAGATCACATAATCCCTTCCACCGTTTTTTTTATGGCAAAGAACCCTTTTGCTCATATCTTGCAGCCGTCCTCCAGGATGAATAACACCCGCTCATATGTACATATAATCCCACACAGAAAGGTGAAGTTAAGCCAAGGGGGTTGAAGAGCCTATTCTTACGGAAAGTCATAAATGAGAAGCATGGGTAAACGTCCCAAAGTTCGAAGTAACTGCTGCACGTAATCGGTTCTTCTCAAAGGATCCAATATGGATCATGTCGTACCCTGGGTTGATAAGCATCAAAACGAATTGAATTTTATCCAATATATCACATTTCCCGTGCATTTTATGGTCCATAAACCGTAAAGTACCGAAGAGGAAAAAGAGTTTTTAAGCCATAAGTTTAACGATGAAGATAGTAGTTTTAACTTTATTTTGGGCATTTTCTGTCAGCTCCTGAGAAACTAAATTCAAATAATGATTACTTACCCATTTGGTAAACTAAAATGCATTACAGTTACGCTTAAATAATTTGACTTGTCATGGCTTTAAAGTGATCAAATGATATATGAATAGGAAATTGAAATGCTCTCAAAATATTAATCATTGTAACACCTGTACAAACGCGTAAACTGAAATTTCGCTCTACACCTTCCGCTCTTCCATCACCCACAGCGTTAAACGATATACCTTTTGGACGTCATTTGCATCATAATGGAGCAGAACAATTTCTAGCAGGTATCACGGAGAAATTCGGGATTACCTGCAGGCATACTACAGCCGAATTAATGAATTCGAAAATGGAAAATTCTAAATATAAAATGTATGAAGTATCTGGCGTTGGCGTTGAAGGCACATCAGGCAGTATTACTATTCTCAGAACAACATTTCTCGATAGATAACACCTGCTGATGATCCTACGATGGGAAATGATTGATTTTATGCACGGAAAATGACAAAGCTAATCAAACGAAAAATATCTTCGTGGAGTGGGCTGTAGAATCATCAAATGAACATCTTTTTAGTACTATTTTATGTCATCATAAAAAATGCCTAGGAAATGTAATCATATTGGGAATGAGTAAGCTACAAGCAGTAGCGGTGCAAGACACTAGGACATAAAGATAAAAATTTTCCATTTAGTTACTAATTACTAAAAACTGTTGTGCTATTGAACTCTTTTCACAAAAGATACACTGCAAAATTCCGACAACCACTCAAAATGGCGTGCAATTAGCCCAATAGATTCATCTCTTGGATAATAAGATAAACAGAAGAAAGATCAAAGCATTTTAGTTGGATGAAGGGGAGCTTAGTTCCTCGATACACAAAGCAATCTGTCTGCGAATATTTACTCCATACAGCAGAAGGTTACAGCAGACATTAGAAAAGAACGGGTGAAAAGCTTAGGCTGGTGGAATCAAAATACCAAATAGGAAAAAAAATTAGAGTAATGAGAAACTGTCATAAATACTTAGCAAAGAAATTACATTTGAAATAGAGGAGTTGTGTAATTGCATTAAAGTAAGACCAAAGAATGTTATTTTATCGTTAATTATTAAGAGCCTTTGACCAGTTTTGATAAGTTTAAAGCTGGAATAAAATTTAAAAGCCTTATATAATCCATTCATAAAAGTATTCCGTGAAACACAATGACGCTAGGAAGTGATGCCACTTTCTAATATTAATTTTCTACCAAGCACGTTTAACACCTATCATTGAAACAGCGGGAAATCTATGGGTGTAAAGGCCAAGAGAGATTAATTTATCACTATTTTAAGGACCTTTTTTCGTCGGAATAATTTATGGAGTGACTCGTTCATTAGTTTTAAATGGATTAAATATTTGAATATTGACGAAAATATTAGTTGTTTTAAGCAATAATTTATTATTCATACGAAATAAATAAGTGATTTATTAAAAATGAACTTTTTTGTATTTAAAATGTACTTTTTTTAAGCAGTTACTTTCCACGGCTCAAAGGGGAGGCGATTGAAATAGAAAAAAAAACAAACAACATCAACAGAGAGGGTAGTTATAAATCCCTTATACCAGGAAGAGACTTATTCGAAATTAAGTTTTTTACTTCTCAAAATCAACAACTGCTGGAATTGTTTATTTATTTTATGAAAAAAGACCATTGTTTTTCTTAAAAGCCCGACGAAACCGGCAGCATAGCACGGCGAAACTGTTGCATAATATTAAATAATTTAATCGCAGAACCAAAAGCCTGAATACCTTACTAAAAATGAATTCATAAGTCAATGTTATTCACGTAAATTAAAAAAGTCTATAGATAAGGAAGGCAGGAATTTCAATATGTTACTTAGAATATACATACTATGATTAATTAGGCCTACATATTATAGCTCACCATTTATCTTAATTTTCTCTAACTATTATTCAACAAGCTACAGAAACCGGTGGTTATCACAGAAAGTCTGATTAATTGTTTCACAGATTCACAGAAAGCATTATCTGGCATTATTTCTACGGTAGAATAGATTACTAAAGAATCCACCGGACTAACGCAAATCGTCGCTTTAGTAATATAGATTCAAGGATAATGTAATGAATAGAAAATTTAAACAGAATAAGCCATTGCGGACTGATATGAATAATTAAATTTCAAGGTACAATTTATCGGCTTGCTACTTTGGTTTGATATATTTAGGTAACAATATAATAACTTAATCAGCTACGTGAAACAACTTCTACAGTTCTTATACACATTCGATTCCGATTCCGAGGATAATTGTTAATATTCCTGTCCTAGATCATATTTACCCTTTAGAAATCGTGGAGTAAGTCAAATGTACTTCTAATTTTTTTTCGGAAATTAAACAAATGGGGAAAACTTGGAATGTAATATTGTCGGTATACTTCAAAATGACCTTGATGAAAGACGAATTCAAAGAACTGCGGAACTGACTTCGGTCCAGGTCTGAAGATGTAGACTGCATTGGCTACGAAACGTTATCACCATCCAGATAATCCAACGCAGCGGAACCTTGAAACAATGGAACTGCCTGAACTGCGGAACTGGCCGCGCAGTAACTTTAAAGGATTACTTGTTAGTGATCACACAGTTGTGTGAAAGGTGTGATGTATGATGAAAGACCTTGAAATTCTGGATGATGATCTCTTTGCCAAATTGATTTATATCCATTTAATGGGCAACCGCAAAGGTAGTTTTTACTGATTTCAATTCATTTCAATGACTTCCATAGGTGCATACTTAGAAGTGGATATCGATATAATCAATTTTGTATCACTAATACCATTAATAGCGATATTCGTCCAACGGGCAACGACCTTCCACAGTGGTGACACTGGTTCCCACTCCAATCAGTCAAGTAAAGCGTCGCCGGTCTCAACTTGAATTCAGAGTGATGAGTGTTAAATTCATTCAGCGTGCTGTAGCCCCATTCTGATGGTGGTGGACAGTAGGTTCAAAATTACCTCAGTTGTCGAAGCGCGATAAATTAAAATTAATACTGGGCTACTCGTCTAAAATCCGTCGTAATGTGCCAATTAAGTTTAGATTTCCAATGGAAAAATTTACTGGTGAGAATAAAACCGACTCAGTCCGTTAATTAAAGAAATAAATAAAGAAATTCCTTAGCGAAACAATGTTATCTTCGTCAAATACGTCATCAGCGCTGCTTTTAAATAACCAACGATACTCGCTAATCATATACCACATAGTATTGATTAAGATAAGCGCAAACATGGAACACTTTACTAGTTAGACTAAACAAAACTCGATCTGTGAATTAACGGAATACAATTTAAAACATTTCGGGGCGCGTTCCGAAATTCACTGGCAATACTGGCTGTGCTGCCGAACCGTTCCGAAATCTACTGGCAGTATCGCACAGTGATCCATGACGTCAGCCAATTGATGACGTTTCTCACTGTGAACTCTACTGCCGCTACTGCGGCCCAAGAGCAGCAGCAGCGGCAGTAGCAGCAGACGGCCATCGAACAAATGGCGGAAAAATCAAATCTACAACGTTAATATATAATATCAGAAGAGTTTAGAGACACTGCTTCGAACATTTTAATGTTTATATCGACGAGAGAGAAAAGTCTCGATGCACTTAAATAGTTAAAACATCTGATTAGCGTATAATAGTTTATAAAATGCATTTATTTATCAAGAAGTACCGGTGAATATTCCAATAGGATAAAAGCGTTAATAAAATGATGAGGGAATGAACAACATCACAAGTGATACAAGTAGAGAAGCAATTATATTTGCGAATGTCAGCGACTTGTGAAATTAGGTACCAAAAATTAATTTAGTGTCATGAATAATCGTGGTACACGTAATTATATACAGCTTCTTACAAGAGTGGTAACTTAGCATAACACTGGTATGTACAATAATTGTCGGGAAACGTAATTTGTTGCATAAATTTAATTGTTAGGGAAAATATTCTGCGATGCAATCCTCAACAACCCGTATATTTTTCCTAATTATCGATATCACTCTAGGAAACGCTTTGTACGACTGACCATGAAGAAAATCCAGGGCTTGAAAAATATATTCTAAGACTTGTTTATAAGCCCAAGATTCAAACTGCTTACTATAAATTCGATAGTGTTAATTATAACGGAGATTTGTTTATAATAATACAGGGTTTTTTTCTCCATGCTCGGGTAGCTGACGCGAATTCATTTTATTCTCGTCAGAGAAAGTAACAATCAGTATTAACTAACATTAAGTAGCAAGGCATTGAAAATTATAATACAATTAGCATGCCCTTTATTAATGTCATAAGGATTAGCATTAAGAATTAACGCATTGAAAGATCGCTTATAATAAATAACCACGCAATTCGGCCATATTGAATTTCAAGCCACTGCCGACCGTTCCGAAATTCATGCTACTGCAGCAGCCGCTGTACAGTTTCGCGTTCCGTTTCACGGCAGCACAGGCAGTACTGACAGTGAATTTCGGAACGCGCCCTCGATTGTGATACGAAGGCCTTTGTTACTCAAAATCTGCGAGCTTTGTAGAGATTCCATAAACCTATTACAAAATAAGAACAACGCTCGACAACTACACAACTAGCGCTTTGGTAGCTGTTATAATACATTCGGATGAGATGATTCACTGTCAATAGTTTTTCTTACCAACTTGAATGTGAAACTATAGACCATCCTCCTCAAAATTTGTCAGCTTGTTCATAAATATGGACACGAGAATCAGTGTAAAAATACGATCATGCACGACTAATAGATACCCAACTCAGCGCTTAGATTGCTAATCGAGAACATTGGAGAGAGAAATTTCACCGTCAATAGTTTTTTTTGTCGCGACCTTAAGTAGTCTCATGAAGACAGCATTCAAATTCAGGGAAGTAGGAAAGAAAGTAAACAAGTGAATCACGTCGGGCGCAGTCAATGGACGCACGGGCGAGTTTACGAGCGGAGGGGGCGGCTTCCTTTACTCATGACCCGGGAAATGGGGCCTGCCGCTGTATGCAAACGAGATTAACGCTAGGCCGCGACAATGCTGGAAACCTGTCGCACGGGTGAGTGAGGGAGATGGAGCATGGGGGAGAGACACAGCATTTGGAGGAGGGCAAGGGAGCAGAGTGACTCTTGCCGTGTGTTTGCAGAAGGGGTGAATGGCACGGAGAGGGATTTTTTTCAAAGAGCCGCGTGCGCTAACGGGCGAGCGTCCAAGCGAGTTTCCGAGCACATTAACACCACAATGTCGTACCCTCACGAGCCGTCACAAGGGTTTGTGGCAGGGAGGTGTTAGGATATTTTTGTGTTATTCGAAATGGAACTTTGGGGCTATGGTTACAGCTACCGAGAGTGTCCATCGGGTTGAGGTAGAGGTTAGCTGTGAAATGAGCCAGAAATTAATTTACTCGACGAAATAGCTGTCAAGGACTAAAATAATCCTGCTTAATAATAATGGCGACTTTATTTAGGACAAAATTAGTGCTATGCACTATGCAGCCCTCTCTTTCATTTAACCCTCACATATTTATTGTAAAAAGGAGGTGTATTTAGCGGGTGTAGGTTGTATGGTGGACTAAAGATGATACAAAAACCTGTGAAGACACCGTGAGTTAGCAAGTCGCTTCCACCGATCAATGGACAGCCATCCTTCACTTGAGTGAAGGTAGAGACCGCAACATTATCATCCGAAGTAAGCAGCAAACTCACCACTCTTTTCCTCTGAATAAGTTTATGGTAGCAAACGTGACGGAATTGAGAAAATAATCGAGATAAAAAAGAAATTAGAAAGCACATTTGCACAAATTTCCACAGGCTGGTGACATTACCTCTGCAACCCCCAGAATATAATAGAGAACTGAATATGATAAAACATTGCTGCGACAAATGGCTACAAAGAGTAAATTATTGATAGCATTTTGAGTAAAAAAATGGCTTAAGTTAGCTATGAATAGCATTTGCACATTCTCAGTGACCGCACTCAAGCCTAAGAAATGGGGCAAACTACAAAAAAATCAGTAAAATTTTTCATTATAAAAGTGAAAAAACTCCCATAAGGCATACAGTTGCGGAAAAGTGCTATCAAATTTCTTTTTGATTATGATATCGTCCAACCTCGCCGGATACTGTCACCAATAGTTAAGAGGATGGAATGTTTGAGGGAGACTAAGGATAAAGTGCATTGGACAAATCTGAAGGGATATTTGAATGAAGACTAAAGGAATAGAACTGTTAGCTGAAAAAATTGCATGGAGAGGTGAAATTGTATGATGCATAGGTAACAATGCTGGTTTATAATTTACAAATACTTAGCCACGGTCCTCCTATGTAACGAATAGTATGAAGAAAAAATTGTTATAAAACTAAACCGCATTAATATAGATCCATCTTCTTTACTTGACCCGAGGGATAAAATCTACCTATGTAATGAGGAGCCTGTAAGCTTCATATGTCTAGCCTTCTATAAGTATTTGTTGAAGTTTTCTATTTGTCTTAAACTTACTCATCTTTTCCTTCCGGTGAATGTCCTTCCTAGTCCATCCAATAACTTAAAAGTTGCAATTTGATTTTTCTTACACCAGTTTTTAGAAATATAACCGACGGATCAAAATGTGAACTTAATCTATATCTACACTCTAGAAATACATTTTTCGATACTTTTGCAGCTCCTTACTGCGTATCCAAAGCGTGGTCTCGTATAGTTTCGAAATATTTTCTTTCTTTCACTTCCTCTAATAACAGTTACCCACTTTAATCTTTAATAAATAACTGCTTTTACGAACGAATTCTTTTCCCGTTTGGCTGAACCGCATACCTTTATAACGTGAGCACAATTCTAGAAATAGCGTTGTCCAGCGATGAGAATTTATTAATTACTCTATCACTGTCAAAAAATTATTTTATTTTTCACAGAATGCGAAAAATATTAGTCTCTACTTTTATTTTTTGATCCGACGTCTAACCAAAAAAACCATCACATTATTCAACTCACATACAAGCAACATACGCTTTTTATATAGTTCTTAAGGCACGGCGCAATAAAGCAAAAATAATAATTAGCAATGAAACTAAATAACAAAATATTTATAACAATAAAAAATAATTAGGAACCATAGTTATAAATACCGTTCGTTCACAACCTGGATATACGACAGAAGGTACCAAGGGAAGTTTACCAGTAGAGGCTCTTCTTCTAAGTTCACAAGAGCTCAGTATATTATATGGTGTAACATGACTTTTTTAACAGTACTAGGATATTTCTTTCCAACCACCAAAGTGTCGCATAACGAACGTACGAGGACGACATGCTACCGGTCCTGTCCGGCAGAGCGAGGACGATAAAAAAAGCAATAATCTCTCCCGGCCCATCTCTTCCTCCTTCACCCGCGTCACGTCCTTCATTTTTTTTGCATTTCGCCCCGCGGACATTTTCGCAAAGCAGCCAAAGCCCCGGGAATCGGAAAGCGATTACAGGGATGAATAGAGATGAGTCACTGCAATCCCTCGCGAAACGTTGTATCATCATCACCATCATCATCATCACCCGACGACGTTTAAAAAAAAAACACGCTCCCACTCTCCATCCCCACACAGTCTGCTGAACTCACGTGCCCTTCCCCAAAAAGCGCCCGTTCCCCCCCTTTCCGCGCAACCAGCCCTTCCAGCCACCACCCTTCGGTGCGAGAGCGACCGGGTCCATTACTCAAACGAGATGAAGTCTCTCCCCGAACGACGTTGGTGGACCCAGGGCGTGGGTGGGAGTCTATGGGAAAGGGGAAGAGAGTCGGCCTGAACACCGTCGCGTTTGTAAGTCGAGCGGCGGGACGGACGAGGGACGAGAGAATCGGGTGGAACGGTCAGAGAGGTACCGGCTACATAGGCGAGGTAAGTGGTTAGCCCCTAAAATTAAAGAAAATGAAAGGTGCAACTGCCCCTAATATTAATTAAAAAAGAAAAATATGAACTCTTCATATATACACATCACGCCCCTCCTTCTGGGGTAGAAACAGTGAAAAACGTTAACGACTAGAGTATAGTGAAGTTTACATAAAGCTTTAAGATATAAAAATAGAATAAGTATTCACTGATGGGTTGGGAGAGTTAAAGTATTTTAAGGGATAGCTTGAAGAAGGAAATGAAACTACGAACGACTGAGAGAAATAAAAATAAAACAGTGATTTGTATGGTAGAGAAGTAGATGATGTTACGATGGGAAATTTGAAAGGAGAGAACAGGTAGGTGGTAGAGGAAGCCGTGGTAGAGTTTGAAGACCGTGTTGGAAGGAATGAATTTCGAAAAAAGGGAAACTTAGGGACAATCTCTAAATAATCCCATTTAGTATGAATATTAAATGGGATGGCGCTTGTTAGAAATATATGAGATGATGAGCAATTCAAATTAAATGAAAATGAAGTATCGCCAGGAAAGTATATGTTAATCTACCTTGGATCATTGGAGTAGAAAAACGTGTTTTCCAATTAGCGGTCCACTGCATAAACGGCATCAAAGGACCGCGATAGACGAGATGATTTCAGGTAAGCAGGTAATAGAGCTATAAAGCAGTGGTATTTTTAAGTAATCAAGTTAGGATATTGGCATCCATAGTGGGTAGGAAATAGTGTGAGGACATAGTAGTTTTCGGGTTCAATATAGCGAGCACATATCATAACTTATGTAGAAAGGAAATCCGTAATACATCAAAGCAATTACACTTAAGCAATGTTATTAATCTTTTTTATGGTATTCTACCAATTTAGGGGTGGAGTTTTGGTCATACATTACTCTTAACTTAACTTTCTAAATCTCTAAATTACATAACTTTCCCATTTTCGTGTCAATACATGGCATACATACCCATCATACCCTAGGCTAATCCCTTTCGGGGTAGGTACAGTATATAAAATTTAATTCTCAGTAATAGGCCTGTAAATTTGACACTGCTTTAATAATTTTCGCCATACTGCCGTATCCTCGCCTGAATGCCAGCATAGGACAGTTAGAACTTATTAATTTATATACAGTTAACTTGAACAACAAAAATGTATTACAAACATGTATTAAAAACAAGTATTTGTAGTATAATGCTATTTATACACGTATTTTTCGAGCATATTGTATATTCTTAGAAATAAAAGTATTACGTTTAATCCGACACCAAATTCAACAAAATTGGTTCAGAAATAAGAAAAATGTGACCAATTTCAGAAATGTAGTTTTTTCAAAAAAATATATGAGGGCCGTTTTTTGCCAAAAAATCTGAAAAATTGTTTTGAGCTTAGCTCATGCATGCTTATGTATGAACGCAATTGAAAAAAATCCGTGTCGTTAGAGAAAAAAAAACCTTTCCTGAAAAAGGTTTATTTTAAGTAGGATTAGATGCTTTCCCAGCGAATTAACAGCCATGAGGACGATGGATAAGTCTTCCATCGAAACGTCGGTGGAGATGGACGGCCTGACTCGGTCAGAAGCCCAAGGTGGTTTGACATGTAATTAGCTTTAGCTTTAATTAAACTCATCATTTTGGTAAGTTTCTTTTGGATTTCTGCGATTAAACTATACTTTTTAGTAACAGTTTCGCCGTGCTATTCTGCCAGCTTCGTCAGGATTTCTTAATCAACAATGAAGGTGATATAGAAATCCTGACGACGGACTATGGACTATGGACGACTCATACATCGAAACTTCGCCAGAAATGCCTAGTTTTACCCGGTGGAGAATCCAAAAAAATGCTGGCTATGTTTTTATCATATTTTGCTATTTTATTAAGTTCTTGGTAGTCCCTTCCTCCATTTTCCTATTTTTAGTCATATTTTAACTTTCATACTATGTATTGGCCCGCCAATAAATCTCTTGTAAGCTAGCCTAGTAGGTTTTTAATCGGAATTTACGGTAATCGGAAGACGGTTAAAGAGATAGGAAGCACGATGCGGTCTCAACGTTCACAAGTTTGTAAACCGAGAGGTAAAACAGAAAGGGGAATGAAGTAGCGCGAGAGGAGGTTAGGGAGGCACTGGCTACATGGGCGCAGTCATGGGAAGGTGAGAGGGGCAAATAACCCATGAAATCAATGAAAACGCCATAAAACATATAACTTCCTCACAAGGTGCTGTGGTTTCGAACTTATCTTTCCTTCATCATTGTGTATCCTACCAATTCCTTGTTCGATTTTTGGTGGGCTACCACCCCAAATACTTTTAATACGGCTAGGAAGTCACTACTGGCATGATGCAATTTTAAGGTGAGGTTTACGGGGTAGATAGCTATGCACAATAATAATGACAAACACGTAGAAAAAGTAACCTTCGTACTAACACTCCCTTACTCGGTGCTGCGATTGTGAATTTATATTATCATCATTATTTGGTATTATAATGATGGCTTTGTAGTGGTTGGGACCGATCCTTCATTGCCTTCTTCACAGATGACCAACGATCTACTTTCCCGCCACTAAGTCTCTCGGGAAATGGCTTTCGACGATGGAAACACTGATTCCCGATCGATCACTGAAGCTTAAGCATCGTTGATTTCGGTCCGAATTTGAATAGGTGATCGTCCAATTTATCCCGTGTACTGTTGTCCTACAAGTTCCTTGCTCTCATTCGTACTATTTTTGAGTATCTCTTCAATTACTACTAAGATACTACTCTCTCTCTCTCACTACTACTACTAATATACTATAAGAAGATATAAATATAAAAAATACTACCAATACTAAGTCTCTCGTAAGTCTTCTACCTTCTTCCCACCTTTATGACGTCCTGCATTCATATTCTTCCCCTTCCTCTACATCACTTACTTACCATTATCCTCTAAGGCCACTCTTACAATATTTTGCCTCCTTTCAATATGTCCCCAACCAATTTTGCTGCCATCTCCGATTCTCCGCCGGTAATATCCATTCTTCTTCCTTCTTTATCATTTCCCCTTAACTCGTTACTCATATTACCACCTCATTATATTGTAATATATGATCAATTAACTATTATATCATCTGGATGATGTCTCTTTGATAAATTTCGCAAAAAACTCCATTCGGTGAAACTTTATGATGGTAGGAATTTTGTTGGAAACTAAAGATGACCCGTGGAAACGAATACTCTTCTCCTCACCCTAAAAAAGTGAATTTTATACACCCTTGGGCGTTTTGCTAGTATAAGGTGAGAACTTTTCTCACCAATAAAATTGAATTTCAGGGCGCAAAAGTAAATTTTTTGATACGTATTTGTGAATGAAAAATATGTCCATAGAATATATTTATGCACAATACCTAATTACAAGGGACGTACTTCAATGGGATCCTATCACACGACCTTCAGGTTGGACCGTTACCAACCTAGCTACAGCGGCCAGCATTCCTCAATCTTCATGTTCAGTGTCTTGGAAACCCATTGCTGAGTCTTTGCCTCCTCTAGAATCTCCCACAATTTCTTTCTATCCTTAGCAGACGCCCATCAATTCCGGATACACAGCAGTCTGGTGTCGCTGTTCACTCTATCAATCCCTGAAAGCATAGACCTTCCTTCACCTCTTCTTCCCTGCTGGCTGTACCGTCAATAAACCCTTGGGGATGTCGGTATTATCCATTCTCATAAAATGCCCAACCCAACGTAATCTGGCTTATTTGTTGTGTGTTAATACATCAAGTTCTTAATACGACCAATTCAGCTCATTATAGCAACGCTTTCACCATACATTATCTGCATTCACGGGGCCATTCATCTTCCTTGAGGTATTTTTTAGAACTACTACAATAGTTCAGTATTCTTCATTACGATGCTATTAATGTAACTTATTCCACTGTTATAATACAATTTCACTGAAATCGTATTCTTCAGGCGTGAAAATCTTTCTTGCTTATAGCTTCGCTGTCATAGAACTTCACTGTCAGACTTCTTCGTCTTGATCTAAATATACATTCGAAATGAAACAAAAGGAATGAAACACATTCCCATTTTTTCATCGTCCCCTCAGGGTGAGGTCTGGACCCGCCCATCCCTGAGGAACAGGTGAAAGGTAGGCGGGGGAGAAGACGGAAAACAGGAGGAAGGTGGGGTTGCAGGAGGGTCAGGATGGATGGGGAGGGGGCGGGAAGGGGAGGTCATGGCCGCCGGGAGGGAGGGATAGTCGGCCACGAGGTGGGGCGGGCGGAGGAGCAAACTTTTTTCGCTGAATAGGATTTCCAGGCGAACGCTTGCAAAAAATACCCGATACAGAACTCAGCCGGGGGCGAGGGGTGATCGATCCTGTGGCCGGCGGGGCGGGCGGCTGAAGGCGCGGGCGGCAAAGGAGGCGACGCTGAAATGGGTCTTTGTGAGGACGATGCTGCGGGGGAACAGTTGAATGGCACCCTGTCCCCTCCTCCCCGTCGTTTTTCGACCCGGTAATTACCCCCGTCATGACACTCGTTTATGCCGTGATACGGGGTAAGTATTTTTTTCGAATTAAAGAACGCGAACGCTCAAATTGAAAACGGGGGAACTCCTTTTTTCGAATTAAAGGACACGAACGCTCGAATTGAAAACACCGCCGAATTGTGTGCATCAATTTCCAGCTAGAAGTGATGGCAAAAGCACCGATTTTTGTGAATATATTTTAGCTTGGCTATATATTACTTATCCACTTATCCATGTCTTATCATACTAAAAAAAAATTAAATTTTGTCAGTATTAGGCAAAGCTTTGAGGATATCTTTCATATTTGGAACGAAAGGTGAGCGAACTTAGGCACTACCATTTTTACCAACTGTTTAATTGTTGACGACCATAAGCAACGCCATTATATACCGCCACTAAAGCTTTTGATATTGTTTCGCAACAAAACCATGAACGTCAAGAATACAAATTATATTGTGCCACGCGTAATTGTATTGCCTTGTACAATGGCCAAACCGGTTTGTGTGTGTCAGTGAACATAAGCCTGAAGTTGACTGAACTAAGTTGTACTAAGTTGACTGAAAGTCAAACCTTTCCAAACACCTACCTTATTGCAACCATCATAGTGATTTCAACACCTACTATTATTCTTCATACCCAATGTAAACGGAGAATATTAGATTTCTTAGAGCAATTTCAAATATCTGTGTCATGTATAAACAAAAATTTATCCATTGTAAACGACCATTTGCACTCCTACTACTCCTCATTAATTTTTATTTTACCATCCTTGACTCACTCATCCTCGACTTGAACCCGAAATAACTTCTTGACTTTGAAAAATCGCGTGACCACATCCCTAATTAGAATAATATAGTCAGTGGAAATTACAGGATTTTTAGCTCGCATATCGTTTCAAATAAAACATTTGTTCCACAAAATTTATTGATTTAAGTTGCCCAGTGTGTATAAGTGGTGAATGTCCATGTTTTGAGGGAAAATAGCTTAGATGTATTTTGCACACAGTTATATTTTTACATATTAATCGATCGGTTTCAATGTTTCATGAATACAATAACAAGCAGAAAAACATTAGATATGAATATAAAGTAGGAAATCCCTTAAGAATGAACTTCATTCAACACTGAAACCAGTAGGGTAGTGTAGATACTAATGCAATACTATTAACATTGATGCAAAAACATACATAATCGTGCTTTTGATAGCAAAATATTGGAATTTTATCATGAGAAACTAAATCGCAATCGATTCCTGAAATACATTTTAGAGCAACTTGGTTCTTTAGAATGCGCATGGGCATTAAAATTTAGGTCTAAATTCATACGTTACATTCAAATTTTTAAAGAGAGTCGTCCGTACATAGGTTATCCATTCAGAAAGACAACATGCTCATCTGCACACATTCAATATACCAAATGAACTTGAAGCATTATGAGGACAACTTTATCAAGCTAGTTTTGTTTGGAATGACAAATGTAATACTAATAATAATAATTTCTTTATAGATATCAGATTTAGCTAATCACAACCTATTTATTATAATATATAGACACTTTTACCATAATCCGTTCCAGTAAAATTAGTGAAATATGATTAAAAATATAAAATAAAGTGATACCTCTTGAAAAAAGATAAATATTTTCCTCGTAAATGTTTTACCCACCAGAAACTGCAATTAAGAATGCTACTTAGCAGAGATGAACGACAGAGCAAGATATGTTTTCCGAAAACAGCGAAGAATTCCCGAATCGTGTAGTGGAGAAAGCCGCCATTGACTTCATTAAGTTAAATAATTATCCTCATAAGGTAGAATTAACTGTATGGATATTAATTCCTACGCTGTCACACATCTGGGACTTAAAGAAGAACGAAAACTCGAGCACAGTGCATGGGATATTCCCCGGCAAATCCACTTTGCCGAAGGAGTGGAGGGAGTCTTATTTACAGTCATGATATTAGCTCAAGGAGAAAGGGCAAGATGTGAATGAGATGCATGAGCAATCCTTTAAGCGAGCAAGGTAATAGACCGAGATTCATAGGAAAGTGCTCTCCTCGCAGGCCAATGTCACAGCTTTTGCTTAGATTAAAAAGGCAAAAGCCCGCCTTCAAAGTCAGCTAAGAAAGAGCCCGGTTAATTTTCACTGAGCAATACAAGGCACGGACAAAAGTGATGGTAGGGTTCTGAGAAGGAAAATAGTAAACAGCGAACGACATGAAGAGTTGAACTAACAGATCTACGTAAAGCTACGTTTAATTTGAATGAATATGAACAATTTTTACTCTTCCGTATCAGTAGTTCTCATTAAAAAAATATAGATTATATTGATCATTAATTCACAAATTGAGTCGCAAATAGACCTAATTTCAGTTATAAGTATGACGAAGGCAGTCGTCTGTCACGAGTTGTTTCAAAAGTCGACTTCTACTGCCCCAAAAAGTAATTCACAGCAAATTGCCGTACCGTCCTGGTAGTATGTGATGCTTTTTTTTTCTTTTTGTCGTTAAATGTCTTCTCATAGAAGTCAATTTCTTCATTTTATGTTTATGTTTAATTATTAATGGAATAAAAATGATAATACTAATGGAAAAAATAAGATTCAACCAAGGTAATAAACTACTAGGCTCTATTTCTCAGCATACTTGTACGTTAGAAGGACGGACAACATAAATTAAACACATTTGAAAATCTGGCAGCAAAACTGGAGCAAAGGCGTTATACAGATTACTAATTTAATTGAAACAACCCTCCAAGTATTGTGATCTCGGATAAATTTGACCGGTATATTTACATAACCATTTCAATAAAAATTTCAAGATGAGTACTTCGAATCACTGCAACTCTTACAGCATTGTCACAGTGATACATGTGCATTTCAATAAATAAATTGCTCCATAAAACAGTCCAATAAGACACAAGCATTATCCTAGCGATGATAAATTTAATTTGGGATTTGGGGTAATTTTAATGTATTCCAGAACTCCAAACTATAAGGCAACTAATGACTCGAATCTCACTGTAAACTTCTAGTTCCAGATGGTTTGATTGCAGCTTAGATGATGCTTTGGTGCAAAAAAGATTTTCTTTTTTCTACAGGAAGCCTCTCCTAGATTATTCGATTACGTAAAAATAACGAGAATGCTACTTCAATGGCTTTCAATAACGTTTATTCAAATTACATTATGGCAATTGGGCCACGTACTATAAAGGGCTTCAGAATCCCTCACCGCATTCGAATATTATGTAATGAAAGTCCTCGCCCGCCGTCTTCAAACCTGAGCAACCGAGCGAATGCATTGACGACTACGACCGAAAATGCATTCAACAAGGAAGAACGCCCGGGCTTTTCAAGAGCTAACACGTTTCTTCCGGAGAATAAGGCTGGTGCCGAGGAAAATATGTGGAAAATTAACACGCACTGCCGGCTGGACAGAGGATCTATAACAAATTTCGGAAAAATTAATGGAAACATTAAAGGCGAGATATATGCTATATAAAACTTTATTGATTTCATAATAGAACAAAGAAGTCAAATTTTCCGATTAAAAACTGAGATTATCAAACCTTAAATTATCACATATTAATGATAAAAACTCATAAAATTCACAGTTCTTACAGATTTAAGTGTCTCTAGTGACCGCTTAATATCACTCCATTTACTTAAATTACACTGATTTCCAAGCAGAAAAAATGTCAGGAAAAACAACAAAATCATGTAATCACATCATTTCCGCTACTTCCACATTTAGGTAGACGGAAAAACAAAAACGCAAAAACGGTTTCCGTATTAGACTAATCATCCATCTTATCTAAACATTTTAGACAGCCAAAAAGTAGGATTAATTATGAATGCACCAAAATGAACATAATCCACGAATTTCCATTTTAATGACAGAACTTTGTATTTTTCCATCCTTCATAACTATCTGCAATTGGTTTCATCTGGTCTGAAAAACAGGTCTAAGGAATGATAAGAAGTGCGGGAAAGTGGATGCCAATTAGAATGAAGATCAATCACTTCCAAAAAGACGCGCCTAAAACCATCAAATACATAATCCACAAATTTCGTGGATTTAAAAATCAGTCCATCAAATCCTTAAATCAAATACATCGGTCGCCACCCTTCCCATACCCGCCGGGACAAGACATCATCTTGCGCCACGCAAATTTCCCAGCCATAGCGCCGCGCGCTAGGCATTTGTCCGCACGTCCGGTGAGGAGTCGGCGTAAACACGACCGCAGATGTTCCCCTTCCCTCCTTCCCACATTAACACTCCACGCACAGAGTTCACATTGCACACGCCAGTCACGTAGAGGCGTGAGGGTGTCGCGTGGTGATGGGAAAGGGAAATGAGGATTTGCCCGGATGGGACGTCCGTTCGTCTCCGTTCTGTTGACACGCGGCCGACCACTCCGATGAATATTCCATCGCTATCTCTTACCACCCATTGACTCTGGCGGCTGCTCTTCGTTGGGGCGACCGACGGCGGTGCAAATGTGTGAACGCCTCGGGCACATATGTGACGCGGAGAGATCACGTTTCCCGCCCTGAATCACTCCTCTTTCACCCCACAGTGCACCGATTGATTAGACGGCAAGGCAACTTTTTGTACGATAAAATGACGGAAAATATATTAGAGAGCCCAAGAACTCCACTCATCACCACTCGCGTAAGATAGGTTCCGCCCGAGGGATGATACTTAGGGTATTGAGTATACAGCTTTGACCCGATTAAATTTCGACAAGAAGCTTAAGACTAGGGAACGTGAGCTCTACGGCCTCTTAAAGTTATAAGGTATTAAAAAAAAATCTCCAATGGCCGTAATATTAATTACTAATAAAGAAGCTTAAGGTCTAACCTGTACGGAATGTTTTTGATACCAATATGAATTTTAAATTATCACAACTTTTACAGAAGAATTAAGTGTCATTAATGATGACCACTATTCAACCTAATATAAATAAGCCTTTGCGCTGGTAAAAGTTACCATTCATCAGCAAATTGCAATACTCTCTGCGCAATGCTTCTCCCTCTGACAAGACTAGAGTGTCCTTTTAAAACCCACAAAGCATCGGAAAATTACTTTTTATCTTCTAAGACCAATATTGTAACTTATACAAAATAGATGTGTATGAATTAGGCTTTTCAGATTTAAATTATAATAATATATCGTAACGAGGTTAATTTAATAAAGGGATATTTAGTATGCCCTTTCTACATTTTCTTGTACGTGACCTTTTTTTTAATGTTTTGTGTGTCGCCCCAGAGTTTACTAAATCCCACATTGGAGCGTGTGTGAATCCATGTGTTTTTTCCTCCAGGTGTTTTATTGTTTGAGGTGGTTTTGATGAGTGGTGAAGTGGAGAGAGAGAGAGTGGAAAATGGTGGGAGAGGTCGGGTTGGCAAGGAAAGTTCGCTGTGAGCCGGGTGTAGCCAAGAGCCGCTCGAGAGGCGACCGATTGGTGGTGTTCGTGCGGTTTGCTCGATTTATGTGGCGATCTTCTACTGGCCTGCCTACCCAAAAGATAAACACATTGATTATCATATGTAAGTGACAAAATCATGGTCGGTTTTTAGACATTAAAAAAGAGTGGAATGAAACTTAAAAGTATTTTATAACAGAAAACGGAAAATATACTAAAAAAATAAGATAGAGATTAATTAGCTTCGTTTATTATTTTTCTTTCTTCTGTATTTTCAAAATAACTATTAATCAATATTTAAATCCTATTTTAACTATAGTTTTCCATATAAAGACATTTACCTTTAAAGCCCAGCTTTAAAATCTCTGATTAAAAATTAACTCGTCATGAAAATTGATGCTAGCCTACGCTCACTCATCGGCAACGCTCACTCTAAATTCTCACTTAGCATAAAATCAGCGTAAAGGCTACGTTGCCTTCCGGTTCACGTTGACCGGTTATTACACCGGGCCTTAATCGTTCCTTAGGAGCAAGGGTATTTTCGGGGGCGAAGCTGAATTAAATTAAGAAAAATCAACATCAATAAAACTGAACATCCGTTTGTTTGAACTCTATGGACTTCCAAACCCCTAGACGGATTCGAAGAACATTTGGCACACAATCTCCCGAAGGATCAATGGGTCATATTGGAAAGGCCTATGGGCCACGATGTGGGTCATTTTTCAACCAATTTTTACCTACAATTTGAGTTTTTGGCTCCACCACAACCACCATAGGCTTGAAATATTAATACATTTTACATACGAATATATTTTAGTTAGTAGAAGAGTAAATACATTTTACATAGGAATACATAGGAAAAATGTTAATAAATTTATATTGAAATTAAAGCCTGAGGGTTTTAATTGCAATGGATTTATGCTGCTATCTGTGTGATGTATACGATAAGACGTCAACACTAGGATACGAAGTTTGATTAGTTGATGTATTTTAGAGCTGTTTAGTAGGTGTAAAGAAGGAGCTTTGAGGGTTGTTGAAAAAAAATAATTATAATATAAAGAGGAATGATTAATGCAAAAAGGAACTCTATATTAAATGGAAACTTACACCTGAGGCACTTATTACAACTCACATTAAATAACCAATGTTATGGTGGGTTTACATTCGCAAGTTTATTGCGCAAGTTACTAACAGCAAACGACTTTTGACTTAAATTACACGTGCAAACGGCACTGCAAGTCCGCTTGCAGAATTATTAATAGTTTCGGAAAGTTACTTGCAGAAGCGTATTGCTGCCAAGGTACACGGCAACCAAGTCTCTGCGCTAACTAGCGAAAAATATCTTGTCAGAGAAACCGTCCCCGCATGCTCTTGCAGAAGAAACTTGAGGAAGCAACTTGCCAGTGTAAATCGACCCTTATAGAACTACATTGAAATTTTGGCAGGGGTGTTTTTCCAGCCAACCTTACTGTGTGTGATTAATGACTACTGCATAGTAAATGAATTATACCCGACACACTCCGAACATGCTTTTAATCATATAGAGCACTATTAATTTTTTCTTCTTGCCGGTGAATTTCAACGGACTTTCAACGGGTCTTTCAAATTTCAGTTTTATATAAATAGAACCATCGGAAAAATTCCGAGATTTTCCGACTGCTCCCACGTGTTCTCGTTCATTCTCATCTAAATTATGCTCAGTCCAAGAATATATTTAGGAAAAGAATGATTAAAATCAACTACTCCGACTACCAAAAGCGCTTTTCACCGCACGTATGTTAAAAAAAACAAGTCGGTAAATGGAGCTAAAACTTTTGGCTTGATTTACAGGCACTAATTTACGGTCCGGCAAAGAGATCTCCATCAGGTCTACAAGTATTTACCCCGAGGAGATGGGAAACGAAATGCTAATAAAGAAATGAGTCAACGGTTTAAAGCGAAAGAGATTCCCCAATTACTGCTTTTCGACGAGCTTGAAAATAGTATGAAAAGGAAGCCGGGAAAAGAGTTGCGCCACCAAAAAATAATTCAAACGCTTTTTTCCACTCTCCTCCTCTTGAATCCACCCACTCATCTTCGTCTCTTTTTCTCATCTGCTGGTCTAACCTTCACAACTCCCTTCAACCCCCTATTTTCCTCCCATAGAAACTCCACCCTTGGTCAAAAAATCACGTCGTAAATTTCCCCAGAACTGCACCTCCGCACCCTTCATCCCTCTCTACCGTAGGCCCATCTATCTTCTTTCTCCCCACACCACCGCCTACACATTTATTCAAATATCCCTGTTCCTCTCCGCGCGGTACGTGGGGGAAGAGGAAGGTCAGTGTAGCCACAGAAAAGTCTACGGTTGGTTGGTTATTTGGGGGAGGCGAACGATACCTGAGGTCATTATTCACCATTCAGGACAGGTGGGTAGATTGGTAAGGGAAGGATTTTTTGGGGAGCCTAAGAAGAGTAGAGAGAAACCCGGCGTCGTCGTTAGCATACTTTAGATTAAAGGGCGCTCTCAATTCGCTCTAGCGCGCTGAAAGTCCGTAGGCTTTCATCTACATCTACGTAGTACCGTGCAAGCCACCAATAGGGTGTGTGGCATGGGGTGATTCCACACCAGGCATGCAGCACTCGTCTCAGCACAAATCGGAACCTCGCACGTTCCCCCGGCCGCTAGGCGCAGACCAAAAAGTAGTCAGGAGAACAGTGCGCAGTAAAACTAGAACCTGGGATAGTGCTACGTAAATGAACATGCAAGCATGCATTATAATGCTAAAGACACATCTTACCCGGTGGATGACATGGATAAGGTCTTCTCGGGTTTGGCACCGCGTTAAGTATTCCATAGTCGACGTATCGACAACGAACATGCTCGTCTTTCTAAGGGCAAAACACAGTTTTGCCCTGAGGATGATGAGCAAGTTTCTCGCCGAAACGTCGGCTAGGGAAAGCCTAACCCGGTGCCAATCCCGAGAAGAAATTATCTAGTGAGCTGTTCATTTCACACCAAAACAGCATCGTTTCAAACCCGGCGAACGTCAAAACGATTTGTAGGTAGAGTTGATGAGTGATAAATAAAAAAAGAACTTGAATATTTGCATCCGTGAAGGTTTTATTTGTGCTGACTATCAGTGAGGGGTCAAACAAGGATACTGCATGGATTTAAATTACTCTGTGGTCAAGAGATCATTTTTGAATTATTTAGATAACTATGCATATGTCACTCGACCGAGAATATTATCAGGCTACAGAGCACTGCCTACTGGCAAGTTACCTAACGTTTTGCCTGCGCACAACATTCCGCTTATCGTCATTAGTGAGTTAAATCAGCGCTAACTAATTAATTATGTGTTCCAATCTGCGCTAACTTCAAAAGACTGAATGAAAAACTTCCAAAAACTCCAATAGGTCTACAATTTAATCTGTCATACTATGAACGGAGTTGTACGCTTTAAGTGTTTTCGACAGAGAAATCAAGAAGGGATTGGGAATCCACGGAAATGGAATCTCTGACCAAACTGGGACTCATATTCGAACCCTCTGGATAGGAAGCCAGTTCTCTGCCCTCTACACTTTCCCGATCCCCAGGAACAAAAGCCGGCGACGGTCTCCGTGGTGACGGGGTTTCCTTGCCCGCTAATCCAGAGGCCACGGGTTCGAGTCCTTCCTGGGTGGGGTTTTCCACCACCCCAGGGTGTTTGCAAAGGTGTTTGTGCCATGTTAAAAACGAGTTGCTGGTAAGAAAGGACTATGAAGTCCTTAACTCACTTGGGGAAATAAAGACGGTATAATTAATATTAATAAATTCCTGCTTGGGTTTTTGGCCTTTTCCTTACATGTCAAAGGCCGGAATGAGATGCTTATACAAAAGTCACCACACCAACTCGCTACCAAACGGTGTCCACGGAGTCAGTATTAACCTCCATCGACACTCTTAACCACAAGCATTACCTCTCTATCGGTGCGAAAACAATTTTCAAATTAACATACGGCCGCAACATTTGTGGTATCTGAAATGAGCCGGCATAGCTGCAAACGATGGGTCAATATAACAAGAGAGATCATTTGGCTCTCCCAATGATGCACAGCTCGACTTGACGGCCCATTTGTGTCAGGCTATGGCGGTCGACTGAGATGATGGATATCCTTGGATTTTACTAATGTTCTCCTCGTCATGACGACTCGTACGAAAAAGTGACCAAAAAGATTAATATATCTCTCGATTCCACCAATTTTGGAAACACCTACCGGTCGTGCCTCAGTGAATTTTTGACAGCTCCGAACCGTTTTGAAAAATATGTATCCGCGGAGACGCCTATGTAGCGGACCATGAAAACTTGAGCATCTCGTAAGGATTTAACTTCATCATGCGAGATGTGGTGGAACTGCACATCGAACAATGAAATGAAATAAACGCATTATACTGTTCACTGAAAATTCTGATTATAGATTACCACAATCACGTAGGTATAATAAATAGCATTATCATCAATCAGAAGATAGGTTTGCTGCAGATCTCCACTCCACTTCCAACTCTACTAACAGTTTCATTCTTATTAAAGACTTCACTTTGATATCCTTCATCATTTGCTTGATATTCTTAGTGTTCCTTTTTTTATTTCTCCTTTCATTTTTTTTATCAAAAGACAACAAATATGATGCGCATTAAAAGCTTTATTAAGCAGAATAAATAAGCTATTATTTTATTCATTAAATTCCTAGGAGTAGTCCATTCACATTTGTTTTTTCTGCGATATCTTCGGATGTTTTTCATTACGGAAATTCCACATGTGCTTCTTAAAAAGCTTATTCATTTTTCCACAACTACTCGGTATCATCAATTAAATATATTCATGTTTTATAGAGTATTAACTTTACTAGATACTCGAACCGTACATCATGAACGCACGGCAATTTAAAAAAAAGCTATAATATAGACCTCTGGTACCGAATCCAATGTTATTCTTAAGGGAGTAAAGGTTGGTTTAAGTAAGGTTCAAAATGGAGTCCTTGGGCCTTTCCAATAGAACCCAATCACACTTCTACGTTCTAAGCATGGCACTACTAATACGAGGTAGTATGTTCCCGGGAACAAAATGAGCCCATCCTGCGCATGACGTCATCCGGATTACACGAGCAGTAGACGAATATAGAATTAGCAAGGGCATAATGGATGAAAGCTCCGATAATTTAGTTTTTGGCATCGGCAGAATGAATTCAAGTAGATATTTGCATCTTAAAGTACTGATATACAACATATTTGATCGGTTATAATTAGTAAATGAGTATTTTGAGAATACAATCTTGTTACAGCGTATATAAACCTAGCTATAATTTATTTTCAAATGAAAGTTGAAACTAACAATTTTTAACAATACATTCGTCTCGTCTCCGGAAAACCTGGACCTGATTCACCCGCGTCCGTGGGATACCTAAACAATTAAATTCCCTCGCATTGTTGTTCTATCCAAATACTAAGTATAAAATACACAATGCAGTCCATACCTTGCTAGTGCTTGTTGTAATTCAAGTAACTTCTCAGCATTCGACCCAAACTATGCGTAACGACCTACCTTGTATTTGTAGCACCATGTATCTTTGTAAGCTCTTTAGTATTCAAACAAATAGAATAGGCATAGGTTAACACGCACTTTACGGCTTACTCCCGTAGGGGTAGTATACCTACCTAAATGGAAGATAAAAGGAAACAACGAAGTCTCCGCGTTAAGAGGTTTCCTTAAGTAGAGGTGTTAATCATTCTTACCAGCTCCCCACCTTTTCACTTCTCCCACTTGGCCTCATTCATCTCTGATGGATGATCCCATTGTCCCTCATCCATCGTCCCAGCCACCAGAAATCACGCACAAATTTGCAAGATAAAAATGCAAATGTATTCAGAAGAGGATTCCCGTAATCACTTCCTCAGTTTGCTCCCATTGTCTTCCGAAGCACATTTTGTAATCACCAATGCATCACTTGGACGAAATTAAATGGCTCTCACTATGTATGAGCAAAGGCTTAATGACACTCGCATTTGATCAGGGAATTGAATTGCTTCGCGGGATTGTAATATTCATGACAATTAAAGGTAATTCAAATGACGTCCTGATTCTGTATTTATCAGCACAACGCTACGGTAAAGTTAATTAATGTCTCAGCTCTGAATTATATTATACACATCAGTTTAGTAGAGGAGAGAACAACCCGGAGTTCGGGAGGGAATTAAAATAACGAAAGTATCATTTAATCATTATTTCTTCTTCTGAAGTTAACAGGTACAACCACGACATGGATTGAGTTAAAAAACGAAAACTAATAGCTAATACCATTCCAGCAAATTCCGAATTGAAGTCTTGGTCACATCAAAGGTGCTAAGCGCACTACAATATCCTTAATTGTACACCATATTAGGAAATTGGAAAATTTACCCGGTCCTTTCAAAGGCTACCAAAGGCAAGTTTCCAATTGCATTGAAATCATGCCTCCGCGCATAAACTTAACAACCTAAATCAAAAGTAGATATATTATTCCCAGGTAACTGAATTTAAATTTCAATCATTTTAGGAATTCATTTAGAAGGTCATAATAATTCATTACAGCGGAGTATACCTACCGCTGAATATTTATAATCTTCGAGCGTGATAACGTCATTGTCGAAGGGTACACACACAATTTTCCCGAGAAATTCTACATTGCCAAAGAGATCAATTTGTTAAGAATAACTAAGCTATTGCAGAATCATACAATGACTCACAATATTGAAGAAGTCTTTCATGTTAAGAAAAAAATAATATCCTTTGAAGGCAAACATAAAATCAGAAAATTGCATGTGATTCATACACCTGTATGGAATATTTCACTAATTCAAGTGAATTGTCTGCACTGATTGATAATTTTTCATAAGAGGCATTTGATATATATTGAGGTTTGGAGTACTTATTAAGAAAAGATAATGATTAATTACATTTTATAAACTGTGCATTCTATTAAAAAACAACAATTTAATTTAAATCTCCATGTCAAAAATTCGTTTTGCATTGGCATAAGGGCGGCATTAATCTTGGTAGAGAGAAGTTTTAGCAATTATTTGGACAGTTGGACTCACATTCATGATTTGGGTAATGGTGGTCGAAGTTAATTTGTGGAATTTTTATGTAGTTAAGAAATAAACACTCGGTAACATTCTACATGTTATAGTTTTTGCCAAACTTGCTAGATTATTTACACCCATTTGATTTCAAACCGGCGAATTAACATTTATGTGACAATGGTGTCAGCTAGATATTTTAGAAATTTTTTAAATATCCCGGAAAACTTGTTACTTATTTTTACCTTCCCTATACTCTTATTTCCTCATCCTTGACATTGTTTTTATGCTTTTTCAAGGGTATTACGTCCCTGAGTATGTGCAACCGACTACTTCCACTCCTCCTTCAACCTCTCCTCCATATCTGTTCCTAAAAAATTAAAATTAAAATTAAAAATTAAAATTAAAATTAAAAATTAATATTTAATGTAGAAAGCAGAAAACGGATATCTTGAAGCAATCTTTCCTAAATAGAGGTATAAAGGAGTGGAATGAATTACCTGAAGTAATTTTTGAGATCTTTCCCGCTAACTTTAACATTTTTAAAAATAAGTGTTCCTCGATTCTGTAACGGTTTATTTGTATGTATTTTGAAAATTTCATGTGTATTTTCTCATGCTTGTGTTAATGTTACCACCAGGCGATTGCCTACTTGTAACGTTTTGTAATTATGTTAAATATTAAATAAATTAGACATATCTTGTGCTTGAATGTTTACTTTAACTCTGATTATGATGTTATAGCATTGAAACTGGTTAGTGTATAAAAACAGTGTAGAATATTACCAAGCGGTTAATTTACTTATTATTTTCATGATGCTTCAATACTTGAGAATATCTAGCTTTAGTCGCTTATATGAGGGACTCCATGCAAAAGTATTGGTATTGCTTAAGCTACTCTTACTTTTGGTAGCTTTTTATCTCTGACATAATGCTTATACGGCCGACAGTATGGCTTCTTTGTTAGTTAAACATGCCAAATTTAGTAACTGCAAACACTTTTCGCGACATCGAGGAGAATGTAACACATTCGAACAACGTTGGAATTTTTTACCGACACAGTAAAATATAAAATAAAAACATCAGGACCAATGGATTTTAATCTTTTTCTCTTGCAAAATACAAAACCGTGGCTACACCATGAATACTTGGTATTTGGATAATCCTCATGGAACGTTACCTCGAGCACGATGAGAGTAATTGCAATCGTCATTTTAGCACAAACACGCAACTAAAGTTTAGTGACTTGACAACCTTTAAACATCTCACATTATAATGATTAGTTGAGTGTTCTGTCGGTTAAGGTAGGTTTGAATGGAGGTGAGAAAAAAATGCTGTAGATTTTGACATGTGACAATATCTTTGCACAATTTAATTTAAGCCTATGTTCTACCAATTTTCACACCATTCATAAAGTCCATTCTCTTTTTCCCCTTTCCCCGCTTACCCAACATCCTCCACTCCATCGCATTCTTAAGTAACACTTCGCCCCTCATTACCCCTTCCAACCACCTTCTCTATCTTCTCCTAATCTCCACCAGAACTTTCCTCTCCTCACCCACCATACTAAGCACTTGTACGCATGTTTTCCTTTTCGTCCACCACACCTTTTGCATCTTCTTCCACACCCACATCTCGAATGCCCGTATTCTATTCTCGTCTTCCTTTATCTGAGTCTACGTGTATGCACCATACAACACTGCATTCCATATTAAACTCTTTGTCAAACTCTTGCCTACATCCCTACATGAGGTTCCCGTCGTCAGCTTCCTCCTATTGCTGAAATCTTATTTTGCCAGCGAATTGGACCAATAACTCTACCTTTCACTGATATCAACGTTTTCAACTGGAGAGAGGGTAAATAGTTTCATTGGTAGTACATAAATAGTACAGTGGTATAGTAAAAAACACTGCTCAAGGCCGAGGTAAATGGGAGGATGTTGGTTAAGCGGGAAATTTAGAAGAAAGAAAATAAGCTTTATGGACCGATGAGGAGACGTAGTACGGAAACTCAGATAAAGAAATAAATTGTAATCGAAAATCGATAAACGTGATGGAAGGTTACTTTTTGGAATTGCGGCATGGTTCAACATTACCTAGCATTATTTATTCTGTAACTTGGATCAATTCCTGCGCAATAATGTAAATGACTTTTCTCTCATTTATTTACATCTACCTTAACCGATAGATTACGCTGAAAATATTATTCCTTTAGGTCAAGAAATTAAAAGTAAGTTTTTCCTTGAATCTAAAAATAAGATCAGTCCAAATTGGGTATTATATTGGCATATAAATAATGATAGATTTATGGCTATTTAAAAATAAAAATATTAACAAGTGGTATTCCTTGTTCAATGATTCGGATTTCCTTTGAAGGCTGGAAAAGCCAAATTTTTGCTTTTTTTTTGCAGAATGGAAGCTTCTAAACTCTATCCCATTGCTTAAAATTCCTTTAATGGGCAATCTCAGCGTTATTTTTTTCTTTGAATCCTCAACCCCCATTGCTGGGCGAAAAATCAACAGACATAATGGCGTCGGCATCCACCAATGGGAGAAACGGACAACATTCCCCAAATTATAATAATATAAATTAAACGCGGGATCTGTTTGTTTGTCTGGAGCGGTATGTTTTTTATCGTGGAGAGTTGCCTGGAAGAATTCGGCGAGAGTAGATAGAATGGGAGTCTGGTGTAATGAGAGGACTGGAGGGTGATTTGTATGAAAGGACAGAAGGAACAGCGTACGGGGTTAGAAGACAGAATGAAAGAGGAAAGAATAAAAGAGAAGGAAAGGTACCGCGAAATTAATTAGACCCGTGAGCTATTTTATTTAAAATGTTTCGCAATCAAAAGTGTTCGCCGGAAAATGCTGTTTGCTACAATTTAAAACTTTTTGTTTTTAGCTGTAAGCACTCTAGGGCATTCTTTCATAATGTATGATTAACTTGATGATGTCGTCTTAACGTTAATATGATGTTAACCGACATTTTGAGTTTTGCATGCTTCGACCTGCTTTTATAACCTCTGGTTTTATATTTTCTCGGATAGAAACCCGACGATAATACATTTTCCCATCGATAATGGGATCGATAATGAAGCGGTGCACGCAAGGATTGGGAAGTGTGGAGGAAATTGTAATAACAGAGCCGGCCTTACTGGCCTATCACTGAAAGTTTACCTTCTTACACAATGTTAACTTAAAAAGAGAATACATGTATGCAGTTGATTACTAGTGACAATTTGATGTTCTAAAAATAATTATGAATACATTGGATACGAAGACAAAATGCTGGTATTCCAAAATTTGAAGTTGAATCCCTTAACGTATGCACCAGTTTTCTGCCTCTGAACCTTAAAAAATAATTTGATAACCTGAAAACCGTCTCCTCTGGGGTAACTATGCAAGTTTTTCTCTTTTATCTATAGATATCAGTAATGAGAAGACGTAGTCTCACGCATATCTATTCGTAAACAAAAACCGCTCTAAGCACTTTAAGATAGAATATTTGATTTTCCGGCTGTTAAATACGGCACAATACAATTATGACATTAGGTATTGAACTAAATTAAGCGAGAAAGTTAAAAGCATATTTTTCTTGCGTTCAATTTAAAGTTACTGACCTATAAGCGTAGAAACTATATTAGTTTTTTAATAGCAATTTTCAAGATTGACCGCATCGTTACATCTACTGCTGTTTGTTTAATAATGGAAAAGGATGGTAAATGCCGTAGCCGGAGAAGAGAAGTGAGTGGTGAACTTGTTACATGTTTTCAACGACACTACAAAAATTATGTAGGAACTTTTCTCGGGATTTCCATTGGACATCTACGACCGGGACTGCCAGAAAAATCATCAGCTAATTCCGAACACGGCCACGGATTCGACCACTCCATGAAACTTTCATGAAACCAGAATACTCGCCCGCCTCTCTGGATTTTGAGACTGGCTGGACAAGGAGCACATCGATATTCTCATGTAGGAAAGCAATATCAACCGGGATTCAGGTTTCTCCTTGAGAAACTACCAGAAACCCGCCTTGGCTACAATTCGCAAAAATCGGCAGAACCGCTAACAGGCGGGACACAATGAAATCATTTCCTTCTGCGCTAACCAACCATGCAACACCTGACAAGGCTGGGAAGAGTATTTGACATGACCATTCATCCAACTTAGTCCTCATCAGCCCTGATGACGATGCCCAAGTTGGACATCGCAACGCTGGCGAACATGAAGCCATTGTCCCGGTGGCAAACCCGAGAAAATTTCCTGCACATCATTCGCCGGATATGCACGAGAACCATGGTACTACTAGTACAAGGCAGGAAGTTCTGGAGACCCAAATGAGATGAGTCCGTTCGGCAAATGGCGTCATCCGAATGACACGAGCAGCAGACGACTCGATAATTAGCATCGGAATAATGGGTGAAAGCTCCGATTAATATTGAATTCTTTTTTATCATTCCTCCGATAATATATCGTAGTTATTAGAAACGACAGAATAAAGTAGGTAATCGCATCCTTAAGTATTGATATTCAACATATTTGACCGGTTATAATTAGTAAATGAGAAGTTTGAGAGCAAAATCTTGTTGACATTGGAAATTACCTCAGCAACAATTTATTTAAAAATGAAAATTAAAACTCTAACCATATTCATCACTGAAGTTGTATTGTCTCCGGCAAACCTGGACCGGCTTCGCCCGTGTAGATGTACCAGTGATATGTAAAAATTCTCTTTCCTCATAAGTTTCCTCGCATTTCTGTTATTACAAACTAGTTAGTTGTAAGGCGCCTAAGGCACCCGTTGAATGATGATGAATATAACAAACATTTTGATTTTATGTACAAGAAATGTTTATTAAAAATGCTATTTCTTTTAATCTTCGACAAAGGAGAATTATTTCTGGCATATATGGAATCATAAAAAATATTTGACAATTATTTACCACACTAGGGCCATGGTATCGAACTTTATACCTCCCACTCCTCACTCCACAACATTACCACCGGTCTACAGCTTCCTTAATGGTATAGGTAGTTCACAGGGCTTAAATGCGTTTTCGTGACTGTGACTCCATCGTACAGCGTTACAGAGTCAGTCAGCCAGTGATGAGCGTAATTATATTTAGAATACCACACAAGTATCAAATACGCAATGCACTCCGTGCCTAGCTAGCGCTTGATGTAATCCAAACTATGCGCAACGACCTACCTTGTATTTGTAATGCCATCACCCGATCTTACTTTCTTACTTAATTTTATCAGTTCGAGAGATATATTTTTTCCAAATCACCAAAATGAAAATTACAATCGGAGCGATGATAGGTCTCCACATATTCGTTATTATTATTTTCAAACGAAGGAACGAGAAAAAGGAGAATTTCTTATTTTTTCCTCTGACTCATGCAATCGCGGGGGAACCTCTCTTGGAATAAGAAGAGGGACGAATAAACTCCAAAAATGCAGCAGAGAATAAGGGTTTACCAATTTCCAGAAAACTAACCAGCATTGAGAACTCCACTCTCGTATCAAAATAAGCAGCGAGTTCTATCCAGTGTAAATTTCGAGGAGAAGGAGACTCGAAGTGGAATGAGAGAGTGTGGAAGAAAAACGAGATAGAAATAATGGGATGGCCTCCACATCCAAAAGGCGGCCGCGACAACTCGGAACTCCTTTTAGGAAGGGTGGATGATGGAGTGCGGCAGGGGTTGAGCGTGGCGACTTGTCCCTCCCCACTCGTCCTCCCCAGAGATAAGGGAAAGGATGAGGCTGGCAAAATTTGAATTGAGGCGGATATATGAAAAGGAGAATTAGCCCTGGCAGTGGTGACGAAAGAACTACATTCAGAAATATTTCATGGGAAAAATGACAAGAGGTGGAGTAGAATGGACGACTGAAATCCAAAAATGTTATCATTTTATCAACATCAACGCATTATCATATAAGCCACAGCATCGGAGGCGTGGCAGATGACTAAAAGACTTCATCTCATTCAAGTCATCATTGTGTAAGAATAAGTGGAGTGATCCAACGAGACTGAGGTTTAAAACACTTCTACATGAAATTCTGCGAGACGCCTAAGACTTTTGTGTCAGGGAGGTGTTAAGACAAGAGCCATGAAATGGGAGGGAATAGGGAAAAGGAGGGAAAAGGACGGAGGTGAATTGTATTATAACGATGTGTCTTATGTTAGTGTCACGCAGTTTTAGCTCTAGGTAATCACTAATAGTGCATGGATAGAAGGAATATTTGCACTCATAAGTTTGGCAGTGTATTTCTCTTCTTTTTGTTCCATTAGTTCTAGAGATATAGCGCGGGGTCAAAATAATATACTTCTGGCCTCTAACGGCTCCCAACCTAGTCCTTTCATCAGCTCTGTGACGTTTCTTTTCACTCGTTGCAGAAGCGTGCAGTCTTCTTTTGTATTTAATTTACTCCACAAAGTAAACCTTTCCTGGCAGTGTCCGGAGTGATGGCGGCGCATTTGAGATGAGGCCAAACCAGAGGAAAGTTGCATTTATCTTTCAGTTTTTCATCGGAGAGCCTTTTTACTATTTGCTTGATAAATCTGTTTCGGTAATTCAGCGCCGCAAATGTTTCGTATGTGTTACCCCACGCTAGGTCTGTGGGTTCGGTGATTCCCAGATCTTCCCAGAGTTCATCTGACTCCTTGATATTTACCCCTCCCATTTAATAGATATGGAGTTGGGGTTATTACTTTTTTAAGATGAGTAAGGCAATGCATTTATTATGGTTAAGTCCAAGTTCCTACTCAATACACCACGAGAGATCAAACAAAAATGCTAAGGATGAATATTGCTGCTTTTTCAAGATTTCGCATTCGTTAATTCCAGCAAAAAATACCCATGTAGATATCTGTAAATTCATGAATAAAAAATAAGAGATCTTTCGTTGAATTGAGCTTATATAAACATTTTGGCTCACTTTTGACATGCTTCATCAGTAGGAACCACATCATGGAATTCGGGAAAAAGGGAGGAGGTAGGGAGGTAGAAGGAGGAGGTATTATCTTGTCGCGCTTTATTTAGAAATGTGTTTCATACTGGTGAAACTTGACGCAAAAGTGCCTAAATATTCATGTGAATTCATTATTTCAGCAAAAGAGCTCTCATGATTTTTATCCACGAATTCACAGATATCTTGCAAAACCCACATTATTCTAACCTTAAGATAATGCCCATAAAGCTCTGAATATGGGTTCAAATCGCTGAAGCTAGTAAGCAGTGGATTCAGCATGCAAAGTTTTACGGTGACAACAAGAATGTTTTTAGCTAAAAATTATCTATTAAATATTAAAATTCACGACCATAATGATTACGGTTACTGCCGAGCGGACTCATTACGCAGAACTCGTACGAGGAAATCGTCTCTCATTAAATGATGCACGTCACGTGGGCACCATGACGACGAGGCGCACTTCCGGAATAGTTTTCTTGCTTGACATGAGCCAGACCATCGAGGAGACGTTGAAATAAATTGAACAAATATCCAGAGCATATTCAGTCAGTTGAGTCCATGGGCGGGTGAATTCTGGACTCGCCGCCAAGTCCTCCAAACTTTTAACGACACAGGGAATAAAAAGAGGGTCAACATAAAACGCTAATGACCGCCCCACTTAAGTTCTCTTCCGAGACGCAGGCAGAGTAGTCGCTCGTATCCCATTCTGTCCCCGTAGCACATACCTCATCCCCACTGCGTTCCTTTCTTCTCGTCAAGGCGTTAACTTCGTGCGAAATTTCGACATTTTTTCTCTCCCCCCCTCCTTCGAGCGATCCGTATCGCTCATTATTCACTCGTAAGGACAAGTACAGCGGCGGCGTGTGCGTTGGCGCGGCTAAGCAAACGCCTTCATGCTCTAGGATCTCGGAAGCTGAAAATTTCGGAGCAGGCGAGATAAAAAAATCAAGAGACGCCGACATTGTTTGGGCCTGACCCTGTCTCAACCCGTGCCCTGAAAATAGAAAACATTCATTAACCCTTTTCCAGTCCGCATATTTTTTTCCAGTTTCTTTTTATCTGATCCAGACTAGTTTATGCCTTTTGTGAGTGTGTACAATTTTCTGCTCCTATCTGGTCATGAATTTTAGAAAAAAATTTCATAAATTTTCCATCTACAATGCACAAAATCTATTATAATATAATTATGGTACACTTGATAGCGTACTTATTGTGTAATATTGCAACCTCAGCTACAATATAAAAGTAGTAATACAATACAAAGAAACATGTCGAGTGACATTCGACGTTGGGCGTCTTCCCCTGTCGAGTGGAGTTCGACATTAAACTAAAAAGGGTTAAATTAACTTCGCCATAAGTGGTGTGCACGATAAGTATATGGTATAATGCCCCAAAACATATTATTTAAATGTATACATTAATAATTGATTTTAAAAAGTGCATAGTGAAGTGACCCAAGTGCATAGTGAAGTGAAGAGACCCAAAACAGCAAATATATGTTTCTGACGACACCGCACCGTAGCCTCCTCTCTAATTGTATTTCAACAAGAAGTATCTAATCATACAACTTCACTGTCTTCCATCAAGGGGATAGAAACAATTGTTTTCGGCAGATTTGGTTCACCGGCTGAAATTCACGCGGAAATGCGAACATATTACTGGAAGATATCCGGTTTCCGGACGTCATCCACCGGATTACCGATGACGTAATGTTTTGAAGCCGCCAAGTGCGCGCAGGTTTTAGCAACACATATTTTCTAAAACGACTTTGATCGTTGGAAGATTTTTGGGTTTGTGTACCTAACAATGTAACCTTCACATACCTTGCGTTTTTAGAAATAATGCTTGCTCTTCATTATACCAGGATGGTCACTGCATTTTGCTTTGAAAATCAAGGATTATTCCGGGTTTTGTAGGGGGAAAAATGCGTTTCATTTCAAGTTGGTTTTAATGCATGCTGAGGTTGGTTTTGCTGATGGCATATCTAATTTTTTTCTCGTTTAATTAACTGCCTTCATAAAGCATAATGCATTTCTATCCGATTGAATATCGTTTTCACAATTTAAAACAATAAAACGCTATAGTGAATGTTTTTCCGCATAGAATTGACTAACCCATAACATTAACGTTAGAGAAGTCAAATTGACTGTCAGAGAGAGCCATTACTCCTTCAGCCTTATTAGAGAGGTATTATAAATAATAATAAAAACAAAATGCAAAGAGAAGTTGATTACTCACTCTCCAATGCTTGGAAGTGGATTTTCACGGAAAAACCAAGAAATCAGAGCGCACCCGACTGAAAGATATGCCTATGTAACTAGAAAAAAGAGCTGCATCGTTCCTTCCAACCGGAAGAAGCTTGCTGGAATGCTGGTGAAACAGTCGTCAAAAGGCATGGTTCAACGCGTTCGGGAACCCAGAAAACCTTTCCCATCTGGATGTCTCAGTGGGAGCCTTCACTCCAAGCAAACAGTACTTGAGACAAGTGAATGCAGTTTACCTTGTTTAGCATGTATACATGTAGACGTAGCTTAAGTGACCGCCTTTTTGTGGAATACTTAGAGAAAACATTTCGTTATAAACTAGCTGAGATGTTTCGATGCAAGGATAAGAAAAAATCATAACGCTGTAAGAAATATAAGGTACAAAGCACATGATATCAAATATGGACAAGTATAACGATCCCATGATCTGAAGTGAAACAACATGGTGCCCTAAAGACTGTGCTGGGGGATTAACAGATTTTGCAAAAATACCTCGGAATTTCTTTGAGGCTTAAGGAATCCGATTAAAAAAATTACAATACTATGTCAAAATCAAAAGAATTCCACGAATATTCAAAGAGGGATTCCCAAAATTCCACTATCAAAAGAATTTCCTAGTTTTCAAGGATATGGCCTCCCAGCTATACCGTACAAAGATGATTGGCGAAAGATTTTAGCACAAGCAGACGAATCGATTATTCTCCAAGAAGGTCGATTCAAAAAGGGCTTCTAAGCGGAAATAATAAATATTTGCTCTTGTTTTGATTTAATTAAACGCTTCGTTTGCCTCGCAAGCAATGCCGGCATTTCCTTTATCCGGCCCCTGGTGAGTCAGGCTGTTTCGGTGATAACACGGCTGTCCTAAGTCATAACACTGAGAGAAACTCCGTCGATGTGAATCAGATAGATGGAATGACCATCAAACTGTAATAGTGTCGTTACATAAAAACGATAAGAATATCGGCCTTTAGTAAATAACTTCCTTGGCTCACGAACAAAAATATTTTCTTCCCAAACCAATGGTTCTTTTAGGCACTTCTTCACTTTTCTGATTTTGTCTTATAAATGTCTTAAATACATTATGAACTATTTAATATTCACAAAATATACTACAATTATTACGTGCCTGTATCAATTATAAATTTAATTTATCACGGAAATAAATAATCAGATATATATACAGTAACTGGGATAGAAGCCATCGTGAATTAAACGATATTTCGACTTAAATATTGATAGCGTACGTAGCAGAAAGCGTAAAGGGAATTAGTAGTTTTATATTTTTATGACTCTACATATTCCGAGTGAATAGAAGATCCATATTCAGCCAAAGAAAGGTATCTGACTGAGGAAAATATACAGAATCATGCAGTGGGTATATTCATACATATAAAAATTTTAACCTACAAGGTCATTAAAATAAAATTCAACGTCCGGATGAAAAAATTCGAATCAAGAGAGAAATATTTCTGCTTCTTTACCGATTTAAAAGCATGTCCCACCACCAGACGTAACTAAATTCCAGCATAAGACTCAATTTCTGATTACCTACCAAGTACCAACAGATCCCGACGAATTGAGCCAGTTTTCATTCAACAGAACATTCCTTTACTTTCATTATCGTATAAGACGATATGATTTGAAGATAACCGCAACCGCCACTGAATGATGCTTCTTGGTAAAAAGTCCAGATCATTAAAATGACAACAAATGTAATAAAAAGTGCGATGTAAATATTAGCGCATGCTTAAAAAAGAAACTTAGTCCGGTTGTCCTCTTTAAGTAACGATACATTTTAAATAGCATTGTAACCTCTAAGACGACAAAGTGATAACAACGGTTCATGGGTTCCATGCATCTGAAAGAGAAGACAGAGAGGCGGAATATATTTATTTTTCTCACAAATATCTTCACCGCATTCTCCCGTAAGGAACCTCTATCGCTTTGGGAGAAATAATCGATTAGTGGAAAAAGAAGCGTTTCGGGTATTCTCCCAGATAGCCGTCAAGACTAATTGACCTGACGATGAAAGGAACGAAGGCCTTAGCATCGAAACACTTATGATTGATTGATAGCAAGAATGCGTTAACCATTGGCCACAGGAACGTTTGACGGTTGAGTGAGCTATGAACAGTATCACACAAACAATCAGTTCGGAGAGAAAGAGCTATCCGCTACCTAGTCCGGCAATTTGAATTAATCTTGCGGCTGTTTTCGAACTAAATGTCAGCCGGCGGCTTGGAAATCAGCTAGAGAAACGGGTGGGAGCGGCATGTTTACCCGAAGAGTATACGGATTGGTATATCAATCATTTATTGCCTTCTTAAGGGGGACTGAGAGATAACTGAGAGTACGAAACGTTCACTGAAGAGGAAGGAGCAACATTATGACGCAATCTATTGCGAGAATTTGGACCCATTGCATTTGAATTGCAATTTAAAGCATGTCAATTAATTACATGTAACAGAAGAGTAATTAATTTTATTATTTATTATTAATAATCAACCATAATAATGAATTTAACACAAGTCATTAGAGTCCACAAAAATCTAGGTTTCCCAGCGGATGAAATAATGAGCAATATTCAAAGGCGGGTCCTTCATAACTCCAATATGTGCTCTGCATTCTCAAGTGCATAATGCATTTATGCCATGGTTACTGAATGAGATGGTCCTTTTTATTCTCCTCAGAGATGGATTTCTAAAATTATGGAAATAGAAAAAAAACACGGAAGGGTGATATTTTTAGTATGGACCTATTACCCAATCTCTATTTAACACTTTACCGGAAAGAGTACAACAGAGAACAGCCCTAGGTCTTAGATATAATTTCATAAATGTGAATGCTTAAGGAAACATTCTAGATACTATATTGTCGTATCTCCCAGTAGTCAGGAGACAGATGACATATTAGGCAAATAAATAGAACGCACAACGATATAAAGTTGCTTAGGAGCTATTCCACAGTAAAACGTAACCATAACATAAAATTTTGCATTTCCGTTTGTATATACTCATACTGATAAATGCAATGATATCATCAAGTCATAAAAAATCTTTTATTTAAAATGTTTTAGGAAAACATAATTTAAAAATGTTTGTTGGGAACTAGTAACAGGTTATTTTGCTATGACAACCGTTTAAATATACACTAGTAAATCTGGATTTCCCAGTTGATAGTTGTTGTACAAGTTATTAGTTGTACAAGTTGTTGTATAAGTTGTGTGTACATGAGTACCAACAATAGTAAGTAATTAGTATTAATTAAAATATTTCATTAAAATATATGACAACAACTCACCCAAATCAAAGGTTTCGTGAAACGCCCCGAAATTTCTAATTCCTTTTTCGAGTGGCATAGATAAACGAATATTTAATGACTAAAAAGAAGACTTGCGTTGCAGGTAATTAAAAATATTACTAAATATAGATAAAAACTCAAAGTATATTTCAACTGTTTCAGTGCTTTAATAATACTATCGTGCGTCATACCCCTTATCAGTACGAGATGATAACTAGGGTGGGATCCTTGGGGATTCATTAGAAACCATTTCACTAAGTTTACTTCACTATTGACTGTCTTTCGCGCGGTGTTGGTCAGCAAAGCCATGTCCTCCAAACTACAACTAGTACCAACTAAGCTCATTGCCTCGAACGAGCGTAGCGTTTGCATCATTACATTTTACATCCTGGGAAACAAAAATAGACTGACTAAAAAGAAAGACTGCATAGCCTACGACTCGTTCCCCACAGCATTCGCTAGTTTAAATGGATTCGCCGAATGATCAAATGCAATACTTTTGCGGTCCAATAGGCACAAGCAGAGAACGTTTTCCTACCTTTTAACGCTTTTATCCAACACAGTGGGCAAAGTGGGTGACATTACATGTAATGGGTGGTAACAAGAGAAATGGGTGTGAAAATTGTAGAACTGCAAAGCTATCTCAGAACGGACAGCCAATTATTGGGATTTGTTTTATTTTTTACAAAATGAGGGAACAAAAGTTATTTGAGATATCTGACGGGTCCAGGAAAAGCAATCACCATGAATTAACTGGAACCTAAACTTATTAACTCATAGACTATTGCTATCCCAATAGAATAATTTTTTAATAATAACTCCACCATATAAAACAGTAAGGATACGCATGCAATGTATATAATCTGATGTACATTTTATGATTAACCAATGTCAAGCAAAGTTGTCCACAACTGCATTAGTGCAACTGGGAGCACATTAAAAATGGATTTCCAAAAGTTCACTTGGCTGACTGATAGCCGTTTGCCTCGCTTAGCCATAATTTCCAATTGATTCAAGTTGGTAACTTAATGGATATATTAATTCTTTTTTTATTATGTCATCTATAAATTCCTCTACACAACCTGGTACTATTTATTGAATAATCCAAAGAAAAGGGTATAAACGGCAAGCTTCGGTATTCAAGAAGGTATGTACCTTGAATGCTTTTCTCATTGATGCCAGCGAATTTCAATGAGATGAGATATTTACGGATCTTTCCGCGATGAGAAATAGCGCTCTATATTTGATTTCATACTGCATATCTTTAAAAATGTTGAATCATACCCAAATGAAGAGGGTACGCGAAGCCTTTCGGTTACTCATTTAACGAGAATTCAGACAAATGTGTGAGAAAGAATTTATTTTCAAGCAAAACCACTCCAACTATTCGTCGAATTATTGAATACCAAGAAAATCGTTTCACCACTCAACGCCCGGCAAAGTAAAATCGAGGTCCTGAATAACAGAGCGAAGTATATTCTCTAGCCTAAAAAAGAAATAGACGATTGCTGAAAGTAATAAGAATATAAGCATGTGAAGTAGAGATCTATTAAGGGAAAAAGTTGCGAAGTGAATAGTTTCTCATTTCAACGAAACAAAGAGATAATTTGATTATTTCAAATTTAAATTATGTTCATATTTTGGTCTGAGTCATACACATCTCTTACTTCGAGATAACCTGGAGAGATGAAATCTGAGTTGAAGGTGGAGAGCCTAGACAAAATAAGTGTAATTGAAGAAAAATAAGCAGTAGAGTTTGTGAGACCCTGATAAAAAATAATTAAAAAATGTACAACCTGTTTCGCCGACTGTAGACTCCTCAGGTACACACTGGAACGCATTTGTAACTGTGAATGCCATAGCCGCCGAAAATAACTGAACAGTTTTTAACCAATTTATTTTGTGGGATTTACAAACTCTACTACGTATTTTTCTTCAATAATGCAGTGGTTCCAGCAAATAACGCCCAGCAGTGATAATGTTATCAATTTTAGGATCATTGAAACTGTTATGATAATAATGTATAAAATTACATCCTCTGATCGTACGTACGAAAATGAGTACATAAATCATGCCAGTATTAATACATTCAAGCCAAATGAAGAATGGGCTTCAAAGTAAGAGAAAATGAATGAAAGCCAGGAAATTTGTTTTAAAATGAGATTGAAAAATAAAATAAAGTTCCTGAAACTGCTAATATTAGCACATAAGGGGAAAATGGAGCAAGAGAAGGAAGGAAATGGAGGAAGATAAATGGCACACAAAAGGGAAAGCAGAGAGAAATGTAAGGAGGAACAAGGGGTAGCCAAAAAAAAATAAATTAAATCCATGACTGGAAAAAGACCGACGTACCTACGTCGGCAACCCCAGCCGCCCGTATGTTTTGAAGAAAAATTAAGGGAAAGGGAGAGCGAGTTGGGTTGTGATCGCAGGAAACTCGCTTATCTGGAATACAAAGACTGCCCAGTCAGACCAGAGAGAGCAATGAATGCTACGCAAAAATGATAGTATTTTTTTATTTATTAGAATAAAACATAAATATGTTATTCCATGAAATTATGCGTTCCATAAGTTCGCTAAACCATTACGATTCCAGAAATTTATTAAAATATTGACTTTTGGTTGCTTGCGGTAAAACCGATAATTATAGCTATTTGCCCAATTCAGGATGGGTGGGTATAATGGTAAGGGAAGGGCTACTAAGGGAATGGAAAATAAATACGGCGTCGGCAAAAGCTACTCTACTCTTAACAAAAGGAACCAAGTGTCCCATCCAACAGACGGAATAATACACTACTAGGTTTCTTCTACTACTTCAGGGATCTCAATTCCCTAGTAAAATCTCCACCACCACCGGCATTTGAACAAGTTCTCTCAGGATAGGAATACATCACAGTAGTAGGAATACATGGTGGCAGTTGCGCAGAAGACCCTTGTCAGTGGAAGGGTGCAAAGAAAAGGATCTTCTGCGGCCAGCTCCACACGGGTGAGTAAGATAGCCTTCGCATTAAACTACTAGGGTTCCCAAGGTCGCAAACATTTGTTGCCAGCTTCAAAACGCTCAATCTGTTATTATTGATGACTAAAACTCTCTCTGTTTCTATATATCCAATGGTTTAGATGGGCATGTCCAATGGCTTGCGAACATCATCAGCGTAATATCGTGCAGATTCGTTGAATCGCTAATATTGTCGAGCAACATTCTGTTCAACAACACTTTCTCGTCCTCTCAGTTTAAATGCAATCATGTTGGCAGCGTTGCCTTCTATGCGATCTCATCTCTCCTCGGCTACGTTGCCCACTCAATCCACGTGTTCTTTCCCCTCCGTGACGTCACGCTTCACACAGGTGACTACCACTAACTTTCGCTGCCACTGCATAGATGTAGCGAAACTTGGTGGCACTCGCTTGTGAAGAACATGACGCAAAGGAGAGGAAAGCAAACATGAGATATGGGTGAAAGCGGCCGAGCCTTTTTCCAGAGGACCCTGTTGGAGTCCTTCGATAATTTTAGCCGCTCATCAACGTTTGGTTTACGGACAACGTCCAATAATCGTCCGCTGGTGAGTGCCACCAAGTTTTGTTATACCTATACGCTAGCTTCCACACCAAAATGTTCCATATGAGCTTTTATTATTTCAATGTTTAAAGAGAAATTTACGGAATTGAAATGGAAATAATTTTGAAATTATTTAAAAGGAAATGGGATAGCTAGTGAAGAGAGCAGATAACTTCAAATTTGGGACTAGATGTTATCATCAACCTTTTATAAGCCTACAAACTCCATCCGAGTCAATTGAAATCTCCCGAGAAAGTTTTTATTCGTTGTTTAGGTTGGCCGAAAAAATATATTTCTTGAAGAGTAGTTTTCCAAGTTTCTAATGGACGAGATAAGACAATGTAAGGAAAAATTCACGGAATATTGATGGTCACGAGAGACATAAGAACTAGCAGGGAAAAAATCTGGAGAGCTAAATTAAGAGTGTATCTCAGGAGAGTCTGAATTATCACCTTCTCTCCACTTCGTCTCCTCAAGTCCTCAATCTTCAGTCCAGAAAGGCAATTTCCAAAAAATATTATTATTATTATATTTGTCGCAAAAATGATGAATCAACCTTGATTCCTTTTCCAAGCCACTCCCGATTTGAACAAAAAATGGTGGAGCTCAAGAAATATAAACCTACCGACGCATATTAAGTAGGAGATGGAAAGAAAGAGGCGGTGATTCATTTGCACGCGGTTGGTGAATCATTTCCTCAGACGGAAATGGAAAAGCGTCTCCTCTGTTCATTATTTTTTCGGAGAAACAAGATTTTGCGGTAATAGCCCATCAAATAAGGGGGATATTTTTGGAAACAGGGATTATAATTGAAAGCGTATCTTTTTACATCCCGATATTCCACGAAAGGACATCTCTACTCAGGATAGAAAAATAGCTGCATAATAGAAATTTCGGATATTAGTAGAGAAAAAATATATCTAGGATCTAGGAAAATTTAAAGAGCGAGAGAAATGCAAATTAATACCTTACAAATTCTCGCACTTTCTGTCCAAGCAATCGCAAGGATGAGTTACGATTCAATGGGAGAAATTAATTAATTTCGCTGTCGAAACAGAAACTCTCATCTAACGATTGCGGGTGGGGTATGCCGCTGGGTACAAAGTAGTAGGACCATCTCCAAACTTCAAAGTGTAATTAGTGCAATAACATCGCATATTACTGGACTGAATTTCTCATTACGCATCGTCTGGCACGCGGGAAGTATTGATCCAGATAGTTATGAGACTCAGAAAATGAGTCATAGCCCTTATTACTATATCCCAATTTGTCTAAAACAATAAATATCAGTAGGATGTTAACAGGAAACGTTCAGCGATAGTTAGAAAATTCTAACCGAATTAATGACAATACATCATAAGGGGTACTTTATTGCAAACGGAAGCAAATAGTGACGTTTTCAGTTTCTCTGAGCTAATAGTATGCTGGAAAACTAATTTTTTAAATTGAGTTTCTATGATATATAGTAAACAGATGCATCACCACGGTCACAAGGCAAACGGATCCCGTAAAAAAAACGTAAATTTTGCGTAGACATCGCTTCTGCGGTGTGATTAAACAATGGGGGATTAAGGAGCGTCACTCGGTAGCCTGAGATCGCCTACCTGACAAACAGGAGCGTCGCAGCATTACCATTAACGCCAAATTTATTGGCGACGAATTAAACAATCAATTAGGAATGATAAATTCCCAATTGAGGTCCAACCTTATCAGCACCGTGATGGATTCAAAGGACCACTCTCGGTTCACCGAATATCCGCTGATAGGGTGGTGGTGGGAACGAACGGCGGGACGAAACAATGGGAATTAATACCACTTGGCGTTAATGAGCGCTCGATCTAATGCGCCACGTCTACTACAAGGGGTCGGATGGGCCACGGGCTCGTTTGTGTGTGGCGGGTTGCCGACCTCAGTTGTGGGCATGGGGGATGGCGGGCGTTAGAGAGAGCGTTAAAACCCGATATCAGGTCAAGAGTCTGCTCTGGAGAATGACACAGCGGGTCGCCGCCCCGTGGGTGGTGATAAAAAAAATGGTGGGAACGCTCCCGCTAGACTCCTCTCCACGTTATCTTTTAAAGCTCTGGGCCTGCGGGCGGGGAGATCTGCGGCGATGGAGGTCTCGCCCGTCGAGAAAAACGAATGTCTTTCGACCCTCTCCCCTCACCCGCCGCCCGCGGCGACCCAACCCTTACACATCATCCTCGCCTATTCCTTTAACCACGCCGTCTCCTCTCTTCTGTTTAGGGCAGTGCGATATTGCCATGCATCGAATGTGAAAGGCGATATGCCGGAGATATCTCACTGCGATATTGGCCGGCAATGCGGCTTCTATGGAAGTGACAGCTGTGACGATGTCTTGATTTGTATCACTACTTGCCAGGTATTGTTCTTTTCGCACGTTACCTCCGGTCTGTTTCCATCAAGACGAAATGACGTAAGTAAATAAATGAATATGGCAAAATCGTAAACTCTCCTAATTACGGGAACCAACATTTAACTGTTTGAGGCTCACAGAAGTTCGTGGATTTTATAAATTTGCATAAATTACATTGAGTATATATGTATGTGCAGCTTTAAAGCGTATTGAGTTAGAAAATTGAAATAATTCTTATTATTCAATGCTATAACAGTCGTAAGTCAACCCAGTGTGTTCTCTTTGACATTTAAAACATTTCGAGGTACAAGTAGGTATTTACATATAAGTAAAAATGAGTCCTCCTCTGGCAAGTCATTCGTCGTTCATATTTTTAATCCCTGCTTGCAGTTGTGTGACAAGTATTTTACCGGATGCGATGCGATTATATTTCTGAATCAAAATGTTATTAGCAGGAAAAATAGAAGCCAGTCTATTTTCCTTGCAATTGCAGACCGCGATTACTACCGCTATAGACCCCTACTGCAATCGAAGTGCATGCTCACACATCGAAATACCATTTACAAGGGTCATCAAAGGATACTGTCATAGAGGTAACATCTATTATCAAAGATGTTTTCACAAATGCTATTTACTTCTATTGCACTAGCTTTAAAAGTCGTTTGCATACAGCACTTCGATGTTTAAGCACGGACGTAGGTGTCTGTAGAGGTGGTAATAGGTGAACTATCGGTCACGATTCAAACATCTACGGAAAATGCACGGTCTTCCGTGCATTTTACTGCAACAAGTATTTCGTATCTGCGATTATATGGCTTAAACTCTGGAAAACTTCTGATCACAACAACACGAATGCCTTCGAACTTCTGGGAGTTGTACGAACGTAGTGACTGCCAAAATTCGGCATTATAAAAATTGCCTGCCATATTAGTTGTTCAATGCCGGTATAACTTTTCCGGATAAGCCGGAACTAACGTTAAAGCAGCATTATTCCTTGTATGTATCAATAAACATCGAGAAATTGCCACACGCACCAGATCCATAGATGTCAAATTGCATGTGTAGTTGCCTTTAAAGCTATGCGACATATTAACATTTTTACTTTCTCGCATGGTGACATGATGCGAAGTATAATATCATTCAAAACGTAGCATCGTGTGGTATTATGCTATGTGCAATGCATCGTGATGTGCGATATCACTTCATGGAATTTTTTTATATAAATCTAGTTTTGCGATTCATAAATGATATAGGAATGCGACATTATATTGACATTTGAATATCAGTCCTACATATATTCCGGTCACACGTTTAACCTTCCAGACACTAACGGGTTCCCATGTAGTCGACATCTGGAGCATGGTAAAGTATGATATAAATGTTCTTAAGATATGATGTTCTGTGCACAAAAAGTAATAACATCTTAATTTTATATTTTATCGTCTGTTACATATCCCGTCAGTCCCAGGATCTTCCTTTACTTCCATTTATAACTTTCAGAAAAAAGGGGAAAATTCTCTGACTAACCTATTTTTTACGTCACCCTCGTATTCATAACAGTTTGGAATTTTTACTTCCTGGGAAAATAAAGAAAAAGTGAGTGAATTCCTGCCGCTATCCACTGGCCCTTTGCCGTCCCCTTCAAAACACGAAGCTCGTTAAGCCGAGGGTCGGTAATGTGCGGCAAAGGGACCTCCCCTGGGGCATTTGAGACTGCCACTGGTTTCAGGACGGGCGAACAAAATATATGGGATTTATTCGGTGCGCGGGATGTGGTCGGGATGAATCCAGAATTATTTAAACGGAGCAAGCCGTTGACTCTTTCTCACATTAATTCCGATACGTCGAAATTTTACTGAAAATGGAGATATTGATGATTTTTTTACCTTGGCAATTCAAGTGGATCCCCGCCGAAGGTTCCAAATTTGCTCGACGAAAAGAGTGGGGGCTATCAATTCAAACTTAGCCTCCTGTCCGATGAATAACGGGAATAAAGCTCAGGGAATAACGTTCCATAGTCTAGGTCGGGGTACAAATGAATGAGGAAATTCGGAATGGAGAAGGAGTGCCAATGGTGTGGGTGAAAAGTTTAATACTCCAGGAAAGTGTGGACAAATGTGGTTTACAATAGATTCTATCAGTCTCGTGGCACACATCTTCCGGCTGACTCATTGACATTATTCTATTATTTAATTGATTCGAGTAGCTCTTCAACAGAATTCAAACGAACATTAAAAGGACGAAATAGAAATGCAATGAAAACACGAAAAATTATTTTTAAAATATTAATGCATCGGATCACAGTAAAACATGGTGAACACATAAAGTTTGATATACTTATATGAAATTATTTATATGATTTTATATTATTAATTTTTCTACTACCATCACTTTTGATAAATTGATTTAGGAAAAATATAATTACTGCCACCAAAAATTGTTATACTGATTGCCATATAGAAGCCGTACCTCATATCGCTTTTACTCGAATGTGAGGCATGCATTCTTTGGAAAGTGCAATTCTAAAGTATTTAATGGATTTTCGTCAAAATATTACTTTCTATAGGTTCTTGAAATATCAATTTGTAAACAGATGACGAATATTTAAGGGTTGACGAAATGTCAGCAGCATGATATAATTTGTGTTCTCAGACTTCTTTCACACGAGCTCTCGTGAGCGCGCTCACCAGAGTGGCTTGAGAGAGCCGAAAGGAACTGCACAAGCTCACGTGAGCCGGGTGAACAGGCTCCGATTCACCACAACGCCACTTGCTCCGGCGATGCTCCTCAGGTCCCTTCGTTCTAGTCTTTTGCGAACACACAGGATGCTGGATTTGGAAGAGGAAGCTGGCCTTCTTGCGATTGCAGCTCTCCTGAGCCTAGTGTGAAAGGCGTGTATGCAATGGGACGTCGCAAAGCTCCCCACCAGTCGCAGGCTACCAGCGGGTTGAGCCGCATGTCATGCCGGCTCGAGAGCCTCCGACCGCGGATCATATGAACTCGTCTGAAAGGGTCAGTCACGTTAACTTTCACGGCGGCTGAAACCCTACCGGTCGCTTCAGCTCTCGTGAGTCGCTCATGAGAGCTCATGTGAAAGAGGTCTTAGACACTACTTTTATCACTAAAGATATTTTAACAACCTTACATGATTATTAGCGGGGTCTGGGAATATACCAATATTTTTATGCTGACTCATTATTTTGACGTTCGTTTGGCGCCGTAGTTCTAGACCAAAACTTCTCTGCATCGTAAGCAGTCTCCATCAATAATGAGTTACATTTTATTGTAATTAAGGTATAAATATGGCCAGCCGGAAACAGTTTTCTGCATTGGTTCACACTTACTAAGTAAGTCTCCAACCTTCAATATCGGTTTTGGTCTATCGTTTCATCCGAGGATAAGAATGTGACATCATGGTATGAACACGCTGAGAGACTACTGAATTTTCTGTTTGATAACCCGTTAGAAAAGAGTCTCAACCTTCTTACCGCTTAATTAGCTACCGATACGAGCGTACCCGAAAGCATTTAAAGCTTTCCGCTCCCTGCCTTCCAATTGGAAACTTTTATATGAACAAAGAAATCCTCGAAGACTACAGAACCGTTGCAGTAAAAATCCTTTTGTCGGAGATCATCGCCATTCAAAAAGCGATTACACTAGCCGCCCAGATGCGAATTGCACCGCTAGCGTAGGTACCTTTCTACCTCCACGCCCCAACGAATGGCCCCCCCGGGAGAGGGAGCCTCTTCATCCGCAAGTGTCTTTATATGACCGCGCTACTCGCTTTACCCGTGTTTAATCCAGCCAGACCTCTACGGCTCCTCCTGAATTCCCCAGTATCCTTCCTCACTCCCCCTTGTGGTGACCGATCACGAAAGATTCTCTACAGAGGATTTTCCAATATTCCCGAAATTGCGGAAGCTTCGGGAATCGATACCGGAAAATCGTATTTCCCGATGGCTCTATCTTTTTCGTTTAATTTTCGCAGAACGTCCGTAATGATGGCTAAGCAAGTAATTTTAAATTAAAAGCGGAACGAAAGTGAGAGAGCAACATGTTCACGTGCGCGCGTTAGAAGAATCGTCTCGAAGCTTTGAATTTAATGATGATAAAACTCAGCCATTTCAGGGAAACTCACGTATTTAACAGATAATGGCGAAATTGCCTGGTCACACGTTACCCATGACAATGCGGGACAAAATCTGCTATGGCGATATTGCAAGGTTGTCATGTATAGATGAACAGGTTTCAAGCAGTCCTTGACAATTAGACGTCCTAGGCGGAAGAACACAACAGTTGACGATCGGATAGGTATTCCTCCGCTCGACGTCACACATAAAACTCCATTCAACTCCGAGCTCCATAGAACACGTGTAGTCTAGCAGAGGGGCAGAAACGCTTCTCTATTATCTGCATGACAAGTCAAAAGTTCCTACATATATACGATACATTTAATAACTATCCCCTATGAGCTCTTTAAGTTTCAAAATCCAACAATGAATGCTTGATTCACCAGAAATGAGGTCCAATGTACGTATCACATGCGCCGCTGGACGTAAAAGGAAGATATTCATAGAATTGCAGTAACCAAACCAACCACGGAAATCAAGTCCATGAATATACATGTATATTCATGATCAAGTCAATAACAGATAACTCATAGAGCGCGTGTCTAAAGCAGACAACTGTGATAAAATCAACTTCTAGGAGCAAGTCACGATCGCAGGGTCATAACTAGTGAATCTCTGACCCAGAACGCTAAACAGGGTCACTTGAGATTCGATAACCATAATCATTTTGACTTGGTTTATGTTAAATTTAAGGTTTCCTATAAGTGTAACAATTATTAGATATATATATTTGGTTCAAGAATCAACTAACCGATCTCCGCACTGACTTTTATACGGATTCGAGAGCGAGAAATCGTCTACATTCCCGGAAAAGGGCAGAAATTTCCCGCTCAGAAATTCTGTTCTCCACCTCTTGTATCTACACCATTTCAAGACCCCATCCAAACTTAGGTTCCCTCCACCTTTGTGAGAACAAAGCGCTTTTTACCACTCTGGTCACATCCAACCCAGAGCGGCCATTAAACTACTCTCACACACACACAAATCCACTTCTCTGTCCCTCCCTCCCCCTAGCACCCTCCCCACTCTGTACTTCTTCCCCAGGGAGTCGCTTCCTCACTCTCCCGTCCTACTCCCACTTTACCTCCCAACCTCCTGACTCATTCCTCTCCGGGGCCGGGATATAAACTCCTTTGAACGCCCGCGCCGACTATTCGAACAAATAACCGGTCCTCACTCGTTCTCGCTATCGCTGGACACGGTAAGGTCCTTGTCTCCTCTATTTCCCCAACTCTTTTCGTACTTCCTCCCTACGCCTGCGGGAGTAGAACCCTTCTTTCTAACCTATTTTTTTGACACACAATATAGATACTAGAAAACCTGATCCATATCTATAATCCTAATCATCTCCACGAGAAAATTTACGAAATAGGTATGGACTTGACTCGTTTGGACAAGCTAAAATCTAATCCAAATGTAAAGCTAGCGGTAACTACCTACAAAGCAATTCTTGGTAATACCGATATTAAATTAGTCCAATAAAGAAATAACAGCAATAAATGTTACATAATTTAAACAACTACAACATTTCATCACAATTAATAGAAAATTGATTAATGGTAAAGAGGACTACTTAAAACTTAAGGCTAGCCTGTATTTGAGGAACTACAATTTAACAGGAAACCTGGTAACAAAAATAACTTGAACAACTGCGAGAATGCTCACCCAACAAAAAAATTGACCAAATTAAAAGAAAATTATAACTAAATTTCCAGAGTAAAGTTTCAAATGAATATCTCTTCGAAAGCAGTTAGGTTAACCCTGGGAAGCATCGTTGCCTTGCACGCAAATTAAAACAAATTGTGTGCAGCAAGAGATAAAAAGAAAATTTCTCTTAATTGAAATGTCATTGTCCACTGTGCCCTGATAAAAGACTTCATATTACTAATATCCTGCATGTTTTAGGTAACAAAGATAAAATGTTAGATCCTATAGCATACCTGCTCTTAAATACTGCTTGTGTGGGCTTAGGCAGCACACAGATGGTTCTTATTAAGTTGAATTTGGTTCTTAGAATTTTTACTAATTATTCCCCCACATCCTATTCCCTCTCCGGCCCTTCCACTCCCCTTCTCCCTCTCCCCACTTACGGTTGCTAGGAGCCCTCCCCTCACAACCCTCCGTCTTTTGCCCATTCATAAACCCACCCGTGGTTCCTCTGGGGTCCTTTCTTTGCAGCTCCTCACTTCGCGGCTTTTTTTGAACCATTGTTTCGGCGTATCTTAGCCTACTTTTCTTGCCCTTCAGTCAAAGATGTTTGGGCTGGGGCTTTAACCAATCTTCATTTTAAAAAAAATAGAAAACAGTATAACTTGGTGACCTTCTACTCCTCCCACTCTCTTCCCCCGATTCACTTTCCTTCCTTTCCTCTCGTTTTTTCCACTACCCCTTCTCACTCTGCCATGCCCCAATCGCCCTGCTCCTCTCTCCCCCATTTCAAACCCCCACCATTTTTAACTTTCTCTGGGTATATATTGTATGACCTAAGCTTCAGAATGTGCCAGAAGATGCCATATTATGGTGAAACCGGTCGAAGTTTTGAAATAAAGTGTGGAAAAGTACAAAGTTTTTTATTAAAAATGGATATCTATCACTTCCACGAAGTCAAGCCTGAAACAATCAAATTTATACAAGTTATTTGTTGATGTATTATCAAACGAAAATGGAGGGAATTCAATATAAGAATAATATGCCCAGCACGATAGTGCAATATGGTCAATGTCAATAGAAATGGGCCACTTATTTTATGACGTAATTCCTGAATACAAGAATAACAAAATGCAAGGTTTTAGAGTTATCTCTTTCTTACCACACTGAAATTATGTGCAGACGAAAAAAAATCCTAAGATATTCTTCCAATTGAATAAGTGATGATGAGTTAATTATCTATTTTCTTTTTCTCTACAATACCTCCGAACCGGAGCGGGTCCCATTACCGAATCCATGTACGTAAGAGAGGGTTAACTTCCCTTTTTTCGTCTATAGTCTCCCCTAAAGTATACCTAAGCCGAGAATGGGGTGTGTCTCGTTTGCTTGTAATATGGAAGGACAAATCAAATTTTAAATAGCCTCTACGGGTACTGCGTGGGTACCATGTTTAGAAAAACTCGCTCGTTAAACGTAAGACCTTTGGGGAACCCCTTTGCGGGCCCAACCGTTTATTTACCAGCATGTATGTTAATTAGGTCATGAGAAATGTGAGAGAGGAAAATTACATTTGAAAAAATAAAATAAAGGAGTATCAACATTAAATTCCATTCCCGCGGCGATTTAAATATCCTAAACTTATTACCTTAATTTCCAGCATTTTAGGAGACTCACACCAGACTAATTGGATATTTTTTACGGGCTCATTTACTAATTTATTCAACTTGATTATTTTTTTAGAGTCGCTCTTGATATTTACTACTCAACATTTAACAAACTAAACGGATGAACGCTTGAATTAAATTGTGCTTGGATTAATTTTAAGATGGAGTACAGAGTCAATTTCCAGATTTGAGTTGGCGTGATCACATTAAGTTACCCTTCTACTTATGTTCAGTCTAAGATACCCTCTAAAATATGACAAATGCTTGCACATTATTAATCCTGGTTTGTTACATAATAAGAGGGAATTAAATATTCCACATGAAGTCGTGTGACCTTATAAAACGGCTTTTAAAAATTATAACATACATTGGAAACTTTTAAAAAACTTGGGAGTTTTTATGATTTTCCAAAATAAATCTTTCGAGATTTCGACTGTTTTGTACATGCTTTGATGAATGGTTTTTGCATCACATCAAACCTAGAAGAAAAAAATGTTAAATCCATTAAAGGTGAATATACTAATCATCAGCTGTCATCAATCTGAAGATTGGTTTTATGCAGTTTTGTTTAACTAACCACCATAATTCTCAATAATATGTTATTTAAATAGCACCTATAATTTTTCTGGCTGTGTTTTAACTGTGCATATAATAATTGTTATGAGGCTCATCATTTAATGAATTACTACTTTTAGAATGCAGATATATCACAGAATGTCCCCTACGAGTTCCACTACAACATGTAAAATGATGAAAAATTTCTGCGATTAATCGCCTTTAATTTCACTAAATGAATTCTTATGGTTTCTTAGAAGAACATTTTCTATTTCAAGTTGCAATTTCCAATAATATCGTCGCAAATATAATAGCTACCATCGCACAGGTTGTGTACTGTTTCATATTTGTATAAATGCCACACAAAAAAGCAAAAATTAAGTTCGAAACAACGCGATTCCAAAAGGAACTTCAAGAATGCTTTAAAAGTACTAACAGAAATTGCAAATTTAACCCTCGGAAACATAATGCCATAACATACATGTATACTCTCCCATATTCGCATCAAAGCCAAGCGAAAAAGTATCAATTTATTTGGGCACGATGTGGAACGATGCGATTCCAAAAGTAACTTCAAGAATGCCTACTTTAAAAACACTATAAGCCAAAGTCAATTTAATTGTAACAAACAGAAAACAATCGCATATGTAGTTTAATAGTCCATATTCGCATAAATGCAACTAGAATAAAGCAAAAAATCGATTTCTACGCAACATACTGCGATGCGATTCCAACGGGAACTTCGTCAAAATCAAGTGAGCAACAATGCGTCCTTTTGACTTTTGAAGACCCCCGTAATCCCTAAATGTTTTATCCATGCCTACCCACCCTTAAAAACCCTTACCCACTTCTCAGTCCATTCTTCGCTCTGCTCCTTCAATTCCGCGGCGGGCCATTGTGGCGACCGAATGAAAGAGTATATAAGCTCTTGCGTTCTCGATTCCGTCCATGCACGCTGAGGCCCTTTGTTGGCCACGCCCCCCCCCTCTCTCTCTCTCTCTCTCTCCACACTACCCATCCCCTATTCATACTCCTTAACCTAAGTGTAATCACATTAAAGCGAGTGAGCGACCAATTCATGTCAATATGATGTGGATGGCGTTATCGCCCGGGAAAAAAACTACCTCTCTCGGTCCGGGATCATAGTACTACTGCGTAGGAAGCATCTTGATTAAAGGCTTCCATTTTTCCAAGAATGAGCGCCTTCGGGAACCTGTACCCGGGGCTGAGTAATGTCTTGCTGACTTCTTAGTCGAGAAAATCAATACGGCATGCACCTCGGCTACTAAAATAGAGGCGCAAACTAAATCTTGGAGAGGCTTGAAGAGATCAACTTTTTCACTCGGAGTAAACTCAACTTGCCCAGAGCATCTAGAAGTATGTCAAATAACTTTAAAAAACAAAATGTACTAATTTTAGACCATTTTGCTCAAGGTTTTTTCATTATACAACCGCATGGACCAAGTTGATAAAAATAGCAGCCTATGTTTGTCTTCATATCAGCTTCATTTCAATGTCTACGTTTTTCGTTTAAATGAAAACATGATGGCATCTTCAAGATGAATTCAATAAAATAAACATGGAACATTGATAAACTTTATTATTTTTAGCTTCACATCGTAGAAATTATGACATTACTAATTATAATTGAATAAAAATACATTAAATTATTCTACGATTTTATCTCTTAATGTCAAGTCGGAGTTCGTATAATGGGACCTTAATGTATAAAATTTAGGAATTTCAACTTTGAATTTTGAACGTAATGATGCCATACGTCGACAAAACGTAAAGTGCAATTAATAGATAGCATTGTAGAACAGTATTTTATTATTTTGTTTCAATAATAAATATAAAATAAAACATTAAGCTGAACAATGTACTAAACCTATTTTAAGTTTCAATCACTAGTACAAGCATAATTACAGGTTCAACAAGACGCTAGGTATGGTATCTGATGAGTTCTTCTCGGGTTTCCCACCGGGTTAGGCTGTCCATGATTGCCGACGTTTCGGCAGGAGACTATCCTGTCATTTTCAAGGCTCTGATTTAAGCTTGATAGAGGTTGGTACTTACTTAAAACATGCAGGAAATTTCCTGTTTCAAAGAATTTCCTATCAAATTTTTATAGCAATGCCTGCAGTTTTAATCAAGCGCGTAGTTGTCCATCCATTTTTTCTATCACCCCATCAGATAGTCTTTTTGAAACAGGATTGGAAGCATTACTCATGCTATTCAATAGTTTAATTAACATTGCAATACGACTATACAACCCTATTTATATTTCTCAATTTCGATGTCAATATGTTCAGTTTCATTGCCTCAGTGATTGCATTCAGTAGATTAATTTTATGTCCCTAACAAATTGGTAGATATATAATTAGTATCACTTGTCACGGTTTGATGACCTTTAAGCATAGCACACGATGGCACCAGCAAACGTAAAGACAGGTAATGAGATAAAGAATGCATAACGCCTTAAATAAAGATTAATTAGTAAATACAATCCAATTACAAAGAAAGGATGATAACAATTAAAAAGAATTTTAAAGTTATTAGATGGTATTCAATTAGGAATTAGTACCGCGAATTACGAATCAATGAAATATTAAGATAAGTGGAAGTGGTATTTGCTTACTAGTCTGAGGAAGTCAAGCTCAGTGAATGGGATTCCCCCCTCTGCCCTCCTAGCCCACTAAAATCAATTTATTGGTAAGTAATGTTAATTCGAATAACCAAAAAAGTCACGTAAATATTAGAACGGAACGTATTATTTCCTCGCCTTACATTTGCGGTTTCACATGTCTTAAGTCTCATTTTGAAACAGGAAAAGGAATTTTTCAATGCTGAAAATTAGCTTCTGCGGAAACGATAAAGCAACGATTATCCCTTTATCTTTTCAGCAGAGAAGATATTTTTATTAATATATTATGAGTACATTTTGCACACGATTATCACATGAGGTAATACATTCCAATCCAGTTCAAATTTCTTCGAATTACCACCTAATTTAGAGCATCATTCGTCTTTATGGCCAATGATTATTGAAGCAAAAGTTTACTAGTTCGATTCTGGTTCCGGTGATTTTTTTAGGGTTGCCAATCTAAGCATATAATGTGTAGAAGTCGCAAAGAGATGGAGGTAAATGGCTTAAACTTACTTCTAAAAATGGTGCTAGCTATGAGGGGATCTACAATATCTTTCATAAAAGAATTGATTGAAGTCGGTCGCTCACGTGGCTCATTCTCTGATGAAAAATTGCATTCAAACGTTAACAGCAAATAATAATCACACACCAGGATTTCCGAACTGATCCGATCGGTTTGTATTTTTCGGTCTCTGTCCAATCCGTCCATTTGAAATGCTGAACATAATGCCTTGCACCAAAGCGGAGAGAATCGATTTCCTCGCAGGGCGCCTTCTACGTAACTCCGTTCAGTAAAGACCGTCATCATCACATTTTCGCTCGGACCAGTTTGATTCCGCTCTCAGATCATTTGACAAATCAAATGGCTGAGCGTTTCTGGGACACTTCATCGCGTAACGAGAGCTTTTACCAACCACAGAGAGGAAATCTGCAAGCCACGAAGGAAAAACATGCGGGGTTAGATGGGCAGAGATGAATTTTAGTTCACTTGAGCTTGCCTCAGAACGCTTCATAAACATTGAAAGCAAAAGCGTTGTCGGACACATAAATTCAACCACAAGAAAGTGCTCAGTTTTTATAAAAGTAAAAAGTAAAAAATAAAATATGGTTGGACCAAAAACGAATGTTATAGGCTAAAAGTATTTCTATAATTTGGCTGGGATTTTGACAGCTCAATAAACTAATTTTAAATTGACAGTTTAACTTGGGATGTTAATTCAGAGCTGTGTTGTAATCTTCAAATTAATCAACCTCTCACTCAAGTCCCATTAAAGAAGTCGAGAGCTTATATCACGAAAGCAATAACTTGCTTCACGCACAAATAGATTCAATGGCACATTCCATTTGGAATGATGACCGGTTTTTAATAGGACTAATTTTAATTCTTCCACGGAGTTTATGACGAAAATAAGATATTAATCAACTATCTTTATCTGTATTGACTACATTATTACACAAAACATGGTCAGAACACATTTTAATTAAATTAATCGCACTCGTTCAGTAAAATTATCTTAATTTATTCCCTATGAAACTACGCCTAAAAATTCCCATTCTGTCCCTAACCCGTAAGAATTATTCCTGCAGCCACCCATGACCGGACTTTTTCAAGACGAAGGAACGCGAGGCACTGCAAAGCAAACAAAAACGTGAAACTGAATCTCCTGCTCTGTGGCCGGATTCCGTTTGGCTCCTAGTTACGAAGATATCTTCTCGACTACCGCAGAAGTGAGTGGCAAATATTCCATTCTTTTTTTTCACAGGATCCGGGCACAAAAATGACTCACTTTGCAGAGCCCGGACCAGGGCCATGTTCTCTCCTCCTCATTCCCAACCCCCTCTGCCATATCCGTAGTCCCCCACCCTCCCCCCGCAGTCTTCGAAAACATTTTCCAGAGCTGTGGAAGAGAGCCGAGAGGAGTGAAAAAGCCATCTACCCACACCACTCCTCCTTTATGGCTCCAGGGAAAAAGATGCGTTAGAGGGGGGAGAGGAAGGGTAGTAGATGGAGGGATTTAAGGTTCTCACACTTCTTAAACCCTCTCCCTTGCCACCTTCTCCCTATTCTCCCTTCTTCTTCTGTCTCACTCCTTCCATTTTATCTCCGTCCCTTGAAGGCGACCTACAGAACGACTCAACGCGAAAAAGACGAAGAACGGCGATGCGAAATGGGGAATAACAGCAAGAGAGGGATAGTGAGGGCGATGAAGATGGACGAAAGAGTTTAAACCTCGGGCGGGAGAGAGAAGAGAAAAAGGAGGTAGCGGATACATAAGATGTTTTGAGGCTCAAGTCTTTTTGAATATGTGAACAAATGTGAGCATTTATTGACCCTTTTCCGGTCTTTTTCCGCTTCATCTCATTTCAAAGTAAAGGCGAGAGATTTTCTGGTAAATATGAGATAAAAATTAAACAAATAATCGTGCCAAAAATTAGTGCTTGTAAACTATTCGTCTTTCGTAAACACTCTCATGAATTAACTCTGTTGGTTCCAACACAAGAGTTAAGCGGTTGGTGGACTACACATCGACGACTATAAATAATAAAGGCCATTGTTTACAACCTCAAATGCATACAAACACTCCAAATATGTTACCGTATACTTCAAGTCCTTCCTTATGACGAAAGCTACCTCAAAACGTCTAATAATTTATTTTGCCTTTGCGAAGTAAAATATATTGTCATATTTCCTTTCGAAATTATATACCCTCGCGCCATAACAATGAACTGGTAAATACTTTATTTTTCCTAAATATGAAAATATATCCTTCATTTTTCTTACTTAGCAACTCTTCAATCCTTTTTAACCATGCCTTTACTTGGTCTGCCCGATTCTATCAATTATCGTTTTATCATTAATGCATTTGCTATTAGAATGTATCCCAAAAGGTCATTAGTCCAATGAAAGATACTACCCCATGACCCCAACCAGAAAATTCTATCCACATTCCTTTAGGAGTCTAAGAGCCTGATAATTCACAATTATCTCTTTTCTAGTCTGGTTAAAGAGCAGAGAAATTATCTGATACATAGTGATAGTAAAATGGAGTAAGAAATAATCGTTGCGGTTTGAGCACGTTGAGCTTGAAACTTCGAATTCTAAAATCAAGATTTATCAATCCTAGTCAATATTCTCTCATTTTAAAAGCAAGAATGAATAGTTGAGGGGTCATTTAGAGACCATTTCAACACAAACAGACTCTTAGATCCGGGAGGAAATGCATAAGGAAGGCGGGAAAGAGGTCACAATAGGTAGCGAACGGAGTTGAACCTGTGACTTTATAATCGGTAGCCAGACGGATGTATTAAAGTTGAGTTTATTAGTCTTACATCAAATAAATCAAGTACAATCCGCACCAATTGACTATTAACACCGGGAGAAGATATATTAGGATGAGAGTGGTAGAAGAGAGTAAAAAATCCCTGAGCCGTTACGCTTCCTACCTGTCTGCTGTTAGAAAATAATCTCAAGGGTAGGATTACCATATTCTAATGTCCCAAATACAGGACATATCTAATTTCGAAGAGGCTAAAGCCGGGAAAAACAGGGACGTTGTTTGTAAAAGCTAAGCTAATGATTCATAGTTATTTCATTCTTACAATGCAATAGCCATATAAAATTATTGCTCACAGCGGCGGCAGAAAGTTCTAGTACCGAACTCTGGAGTACATACCAAGTTTGATTCTGTTACTAGTGGGGTAGCCTTCTTGGCCCCCATCAAGAAATTCCCTCGGCCCACCGGGAAAGCTTCCGAAGATGCGAGATACAATTTGGTTCATTTTTATCGATTGTACATTTCTCACCATGCATTTACTGCGGAATAGTTCTCCGTGGAGTTAACAGCAAACCTAAACTGAGAACTTTCGGGACATTTCGACGTCAATTAAAACAAATTTGCCTACCGTACGGGACACTGGAACAGACCATTATACCGGGACGTATGATAAGTCTACTCATGGGGGATCAGTGTCTATCGTCTCACCTAACGTACAAGGCACTATAATTGAACTGCTCTCCTCATGGCACGCAAGAAGGAATTGGATTATCATTGAAACGATTACCCCACAGCAGAGACTCAAACTCAAGTCCTCCGCACGAGAAACCAGGAATATAACCAAGGCGTAAACCAAAAATTAATGACTACTCTTGGAAAGGAATCCAACTTGGAAAAAATGGGTCGGATGAAGAAAAATGAGAAGAGTTAATATGAAGTGACAGAAGAAAAGAAAACTCACCAGAAAGATGAATGACATAATTTGTGCAAAATGAACACATCCTTTTTTATGAATGTAGAGAGAAAGGGAAAAACCATTCAAGTTTATAGAGCGAACCCCAAAGGAGAACGATTGGATGCGAAGCAGCCTGACTTTAAGAACGTAATCTAGGTAAACGGTTCGAAATTACGAGAAAATAATGGACACAAGCAAAGTGGGTAAAACCAATATGAAGTACTATGGCAAATCGGAGGAAGTACTACGTGATTAGCCCGCAACTCGTAGACTAAGGATCCATAAACCCTGAGTAGAAGAAACTAATGCAGCGAAAGGAATAAAAAGAAATACGTGACTAGAGAATGGGAGATGGCTTGGAGGCCTGATACAGAAGAGTGCTGTATGATGAAATCGACTTAGAATAGAATAAAAATGAGTTCCTGCATTAGTAGGTTGTGAAGTACGTTGAAATTGGCTTGATAAAAGAATCCACCTAGGCCCGAAATCGAGCCACGGAACTTCGGCTTGCCGGGCCAATGCACAGACCACCACGCTACCCTAGTTCCATTCCCAAGGAAATTCCATAATTGGCTTCAGAGTAAGGAAGCATAAGTAGCGTGGTGTTCTGCGCATTTGCCCGGCAAGCCTAAGGTCCGTGGTTCAATTCCCAACCCTGGTGGATTTTTTCCTAAGGAAATTTCAACGCATTTTCATCACCAATCTTCGGCAGCAGTGAAATACCTTAAGTTGTTGGGTAGTTTACTTCAAAAAGACCCCGGTAATCAATCTGAGGCAAGATTTGTAAAGTGAATGAAACCTCAAAGTTATAAATTATAATATTTAGCCCTTTGAATAGGTTTGAGACTATGATATTTAAATATTATTGAAGGCTTCAAGAACTAATTTCACTATCAAACTTGTTATTCTGCTCCGGAGAAACGGCAGAATAATGATTCTCATTTGATACTTCATCAGTTTAATTCATGACATTAAAGGCAGGATAAAAAATGAAAATATTCATATTTATCTCAGCGCAATGGCAATCCTTGACAAACTTAAATATTGAAGATAGAGTTGCACTGGAAATAATATCTAGGTATTTGAAAAAAATCATCCATTAAAGAAGATAGGTTTCATGCTTGTTTTAATTTGTAATTAGAAACTAATAGCGAGTGCCTGAATACTCTTCAACCTTCATAGCCTTTAGTGCTATGAAATCCACTAGACAAATAAATGACAATATTCGGGAAGAAAGGCAGAGAGACGACGAATCTAAAAAGCAGTGCGACTGGACATGAATAAATGAGATGAGGCGAAGAAAATAAATAGATAATAGATATAAAACATATGTACCTTAAAAGATTCTTTTTTTATATTCAAAGAGACTTTTTCAAAGTTCACAAGTCGCATTTCGACGGCGTCTAGTTTATGATAGAAAAACATCTTAAAAATATATTTATAGGGCGGCTCGATCGAAAGCTGTAATAGCAACTCGGGTAGTACCTTTATCATGGGGACGGATGCGTAGTTTAATTCACACATGACATGGTAACAACACACTAGAGCGCCAAGTAGAAAAAACATCCCCGCACGATACCAACGTGACTTCTAGGAATATAAATTGGAAATTTACAGCAGGAACTTCATTAATCTCGTAGAAGGGAATAAAAATGCATGGAAAATAAAATGGGTAGGAATGAAATGCGAGTAGATGAATCCGCGCCAGAACTCCGAATTAAAGAGACGCAGGAATGAAAGAGAAAACCAATGCACGGGTGAAATAAAAATCATGATTCTCGGATCTTAGCTCTTCCACAAGCTCCAAAAAGTTCAAACACAGAGGACGGCGGAGACTTATGAAAGAATTTCTAGTGAAGACTTAATAAGAGTACAAATGAGAAAATGTTTGGGAGGTGTGGAACTTGTATGGGTGTAGGAATAACTGCTGAGGTCTCGGTATAAATTGAAAAGCATATGGAAACTAAATAATACTGAAGGGAGACGAAATACATGGATGCATAAAAATAGGAATGACACGCACAAGGAAATTTCTGATTGTAAGGTTTTCCGGGTTTTCTAAATCGATAACCAAAGCTCTTCGATGGAAATTTGTCAATGATAGTCTGAAGATAGTCAAGACTGAAGCCTGACATCTTTAGACCTCATTAAGCTCGTTATAATTCTATAGTAAATATCGTCAAAGGACATGGAAGAACGTGGTATAAAACCCGGAAAAACTTCTACATCTAGACGTCTCCGAGGAAGAGCGGGAAAATGATCCCAATGACTTTGCATAAATATATGACCAAGGCCAAGTCATACTCCCTGTGGACGATGGCAGACTACGCCGTCGAAGCGTCGGGGCAGCTCACAACATCACCCGGATGGAAACCTGAGTACTCTACATTATGAGAATTAAATCTTACGATTTTTACCTGTCTCCCTACCCACAAATCATCGGTCCATTCTAAGCCAATACTGCAATGAATCAATTACTAAAAGAAATAAACGTGCAGAATCATAAAAACAGGATCCAAAATCAATAATTGTCGAGGATGACACTTCAATCACATATTTGAGGTTCGTTCGTTCGAGGCAATATACTAGGTCAGCGGTTGGCAACCGATGGGTTTGCGCGTGCAACATAAAGTTAAATTACAAGCCGAGATCGTGTCATCCTTAATGAAGGGCATAAAATATCGAAAAGATAAATTAAATCATAATTTTCTTGTCTTGCCACCAACAAACCTTTAATGTGCCACCATATGGCAAGCGTTCTATAGGTAGCACATCGCTGTACGAGGTCGTTGACGAGAATATCGGTCGGTATTATAGTGCTAGTCTTGGTAGAGCTACGCTTACGATTATTGTCGTATGTTACATATATAAGTATAATTTCAAAGATTCGGATCATACTTTTGAAGGTTAAATTGCGCTCTTAATAAAGTTCAATTACGCTTTTCCTACCTTGTTTATGTTTAAAGTGCAGTATTCAAGAATTTATAGTGTTTTTGATAATTTACTACATAAAGAAAGCATGGAGAGAAATGGAAATGCGACTGGTGAACTATTGTATAATAGCAAACCATCCTTAATCTTCTCGTAGAGCTCAAAATGAAAAACTTAAAGTTGGATGGGCCCTCGGAAGGGGACTTTGAGGATTAAGGGAAGAAAAGTACCATTTTGGTATGGATGGGTTAAGAAAAAGCCCCGAATACCCGATAACAACGATGCTTTTCCTCAAATCCGAAGTGCTCTTGTTCTTTCAACAGAATATTACGTGAGAGATAGGGGCTGGAATCGAATCTTGAGCGGGGATTTAAAGCGGGCGATTGGTTAAAAAAATAGAATAGCCGAGGGTAAGAATGGCACTGGGTAGAATGGGAGGGTTATCCGGTGAGTGTAGTGCTCATGGAGGGAGGTAGGACGAAGGAAAAAGGGAGAGGATGGGAAGGGAGAAGACCAAGAAGAAGGAAGAACAAGGCGACGACGGATAGAGGAGGAGAGGGAAGTTAAAGTGGAAGGAAGGAAAATGCCTTATACGCAGGGAGATACCCCGGCGGGCTTTTAAACGCTTAGCGGTGACCTTGTAGCGAGGAAGTTGCTAAGCTGGGAGGGATAAGAAGCCAGAAGAGAGTTCTGTGCGATATTCGAATTCCGGAATGCCATTACGATATCAAATTCGTATCGCCAAGGATGCGATATTGGATGTCGATCAATAAAAAATTACTCAAGGATATTGAACATAACCAAAAACTCACATTCATGTCACGAACGACCTTTAGCATGTATGGAGTACCGAATTATCCTCTGAAAAAAATATACATGTGAAAACCTGTCCACATCATTACTTGCTTGCTCCACCTGAGCAATTTCAAATAATGACTTAAACTAGAAACTTGGGATAGAACGGCAACCCGACCATTTCATTGCATGCAGCACATTTCGTAAATAAAATTTAAGTGTATTAAGTGCGCACTACATTTAGCATCGTACTTAGAAGCAAAAATGTCCAAAGTATTGCTGGAATAATCGTGCCAGTGATTTAAACGTAGTAATTTACAAAGTCAGTACACAAACGTGTAAACGTAGCAACGATACAAATAAGTCTTCTGGATTCATTGGATCTGGGTCCAAATCAAAATCCTTACGAATGATTGCTTTCATTGAGAATTTAGCGCATTTGTGCATTGAATCAGAAAAACTTACCATTCAAATAAAATACAACTCGCATATCTAGGCTAACGTAACGAGAATAATTCAGATTAGTCGAGTTTCAGGATGACACTGTGGACATTATCTTAACCGCGCAATATATCTCTAGAATACAGAATTAGCAAAAAGAGGGATACATTACCTAAATAATACAAAAACTCCACTTTCCAAGAACTCAAGAGTGACCACGCAAAAAAGAGCCATACACTAAGGCACTCTGTTAACATACAATTCACTTTCGTCCTTTCCCTCTTCCAATTCCTTTCGTCTATTTCTTCTCCTTTTCATAGGTGTTGTCCCAACATCCCCTGCCACAAGCCACCGTGGCAGCTCGTAAGGCAGTTATATAGATGTATCTTATTCAAGTCAAATATCATAATACTTTAAATTAGAGATTAATCTAAATTGTTACTCAAAAGAAAGGACTTCTGACTCCTAAGCATGTACTTCGGTCATCCAGGTGGCCATCGACAGGGAGAGTGTAAATCTTGTCAATACGTGCGTGTTTACCAGATTTGAACTTTTAGCTGTTTAAACTTTTAAAATGCATGCATATTGCATAGGAGTCAAAAATCCTTAGCTTTTAGAAACAATTTGAATTAATCTTCAATTTAAATTTACTTGCTCTCTTCTTGAATTAACATATGACTTCTATAATCATATTTACATACGCAGGATATTATATTTTTACGCAGGGAGATGTATTGTGTTGCAAGATCGCTCAGTTCTCAAAGGATTATGCCACGAGTGTAGAATAATCAAGTCGACACATCGCAATTTAGCCTATCAGGGAAAAAGGAGATAGGGAGGGTTGAAGGACGAAGGGAAACAATGAGAGGGATCATGCATTGTCAGGAAGAGAGGAACAGTGGGAGGAGGTCGGAAGAGAGAGAGAGAGAGCGGCCGAGGATAATCGGCGGAAGCGCGATGAGCGCCGAAGAAGACGCTCAGCAACGCGGAATATGGAGGAGGCAACTCCCACAATTATGCCGACCAAAGAAGGGAAGGACGGGAGCAAACGGGGTGAGGTAAGCTTCATGGCATTAAGAAATGCTCAAAAGTTTCAATGTCTGCCTCCTAGCATTAGGGATAAAAGTATTTTCGCAATTGGGATAAGAGATAAATTCTGCAATAATTTAACCCATTCACGCCCAAATAGTTCTATTCTACCCTCATGCTCGAATTTCCCTCACAAGATTATTTCATTATTCATTCAATTATTAACGGTATCGTTTCCCAAACGGTTTCGTTTACCAGCGGTTCCTTCCCAAAAATTCGTTCTTTCCACGCACAGTAAGTAACATTAATAAACTGAGAAGAGATACAATAAAACAATGCCTAAATACACCTAATCTTTCCACCTCCCTATAATAACATTCTCCTTTACACCTTTACAAGGCTGATGATCTAAAACGCCCTGCTACACGCCCATGCGTCGTAGGGTACGGCTTATTTTTCGAAAATCGGAAAAGCTAAAAGTTCCACCCGTCAAAAAATTCATTTTGATGAGAAAACACATGCGTGAAATTTTTTTGAGTTGCGATATCGTTAACACATGCCGCATGGGGTCTGAAATACCCCACTCCAAAAATTGAAATGTCGCATCATAATAACAGCTTTTAGAGTAAATCTATGATTTTACGAGTCTTTAGGGCTATAATTTCATTATTTTTTACCTATCTTTAGCCATTTAGGAGATGCAGGAGGGCGAAGCGAGCTCGAAATGCTAATTAGGGGGCGCCGCTTCGCCGCCGGCGCGGACGAGTTCACTTGTCCGTAGGCTCCCCCTGTAAGCGGCCCACGACGACACCGCAACTGGTACGTTGTCTCGTGGTAATTGCATAGTTCTGGATCACTCATTCACTGGTTATGGCGAAGAACATTAGAAAGTAAGTATTTCATTTTATTATTAACTCGGTCATAAAAATTTGCCAAATCTATCTACTTCATTTAAAAGAAATCTGTATAGCTTGCAAAATCAAGCAGGCAACCTGGAGGACAGTGCACTAATAAAAAGTAAAAATACAAGGAGTTTCAGACACCAATACTCATTTATAAGTTTTTTCCTTACATCTGGCACCCTTCTTCTATGTTCTTGAACAACAAGTAACAATTCCTAGTATTTATTCTCGTATTTACTAAAAGTTCTGCAAAAATCTTTCAACAATTTTTCTCTTCTCTCGGCATGGTCATTAACTACTTGCAATGACTTGACTACTCTCTCACCATGGAGGTAACTTGAATTCCTCACCCAAATGCTGACTGGTAGATAAAAAAAATCGCAGTTAATTTCCAAAATTTCAAATCGGGATATTAGCTTTGTAATATTTTAATAACTAATTCCAATGAACAACAAATAGTAGCCGCGTACATTGATTTGCTCCAGTGCGAAGTTAATTATTGAGAGTTTCGTCTCCGTATCAAAAAATTTTTTTGGAATCTGAGTGACTATCAATGGCCTCATAAGTACTTGTATCAATAGACGACCACTGACGCTGAAATTTTTTAAATATCAAAGTTTCTGGCCCAGCTGAAGGTCCCATTATTTGGTGATATACTCCCTCCAAAACGATTTCAAACATATGGTGTCGGAAAGGCAACCATAGCAATTCTTTTTTTAATAAGTGCTCAACCTGCACTGCGGCGCCATTCTTAAACCATTGAAAAGAATACAACATTGGTATTACTTATCAGTTGCATCATCATAACTGAAAACATCAGGAAAAGGAAAATAAACTAACCAGTGTAAGCGCTGGTTGTATCAAATGCAATTGCTTTAACATTATTGGAAATGGTCCATTGTTTCACTATATTAAAAACTGCCTCTGCAATAGCTTTTCCGCTTCCATTCGGAAGCTCTGGGGCTGCAAGTATTTGCTTGGTTCTGACACCCGTAACAACTATTGCCAATCTCTCTTTGGTGTCATTACTGCCAAGAGATGGTAGCATTTTACCATCCCAATGCAAAGTCAATATATAGGGTCCGTGGAAAATGACTCTCACTTTCTCCGCTGAACTAGCCCTATGCTTTTTCCGTTGTCTCCGAAAAGTTCTTTCATTTGTGTTTGTTTGGGATATATCTCCTCCAAATGCACGCAAAGCAGCAGCAAGAATCTCGGCAGCTTTTTTGCTGCTCAACTTTGCGTCATCTAACGCCTCAGAAAGGTCATAAGTTATAAAGTTTCGTCTTCCCCTTTTCTTAGAGGTGGAGGCCGAGGGGTTTGAGGGGTCATTATCAGGAGCACTTTCGTCTCCAGAAGACTCATAATTATAAACCTCGCCTGCGATATATAAAAGAAATGGACCAATGTCAAAAATTAAATTTCGATAGTAATACGAATGGGTTCAAAGTAGGACTTACCAGATAGCATGCAAGTAGCTTATTCCTTTCTATTTTCTAAATCTTGAAAAAGAATGATGATCTCTCCGTTTGTTCTTCATAGCCTCGGATTTGGTTATTTTTCTCAGCGAGATGTCAGCTCCACCAAGCGTTCCGTGACGAGTACTTGGCGTTGTTTCACATGAAATGTTATTTCTTCTCTTATGGCTCGTTTCTCTTCTTCATGACGAGCCTCTCTAGATTCTATTTCCATTGTTTCAATGGCAGTTGCGGTGGAAATATCAAAAAGGAGGTCCATATTGGAGGTAAATCCTTCCCTCCTACGAATTTGAGTGCTTGAATTTCTCTTGTAGCTTTTCACTATATCACGCCACTCTGAGTATAATGCTTCCAACTTTGCTTTAATTTTTATTGGCTGAATGTGAGGTATTTTGGTTTTCTGCCAGTATGAGAGAATCTGAGTCACAGTCCTGCGAGCACTTTCATTGCGACTTAGCTTTAACACCCTCATATTATAAAATAAAACACTGAGAGCCTGTCGGGTAGTAGGCATGCGAGCTCCTTGCATGTTTTTTGAAGGTTGACCGATTAGTAATATTTCCGTAAACCTCCTTAGTTTGGGCACCATGCTCTAACGTAGCACCAAGAGGCTCACTATTAGCAAATGGCAAATAATTTATGTTATCCCGATGCTACAGAATAAAACACCACCAAAACTTTGAGAAACAAGCAGATTTTGATCGCACTCACTCACAAGCTAGAGAATGACTGAGAGGAAAGTGAATTATCCCCGATGCAAAGCCGATACGCGTCGCATACATTTCCCCAGCAAAGCACATATATTGTGTGTACACATTAGTCAAAAGAGCAGATAAGGGATATAGAAAACACTATGTTCTTCGCCATAACCAGTGAATGAGTGCTCCAGAACTATGCAATTACCACGAGACAACGTAGCAGTTGTGGTGTCATCGTGGGCCGCTTACAGGGAGGGGGGGGGGCGGACGGACAGGTGAACTCGTCCGCGTCGGCGCGGCGACCCCTAATTAGCATTTCGAGCTCGCTTCGCCCTCCTGCATCTCCTAAACGGCTAAAGATAGGTAAAAAGTAATGAAATTTTAGACCAAAAGGCACGTAAAATCATAGATTTACTCTAAAAGCAGTTATTATGATGCGAAATTTCCATTTTTTTGAGTGGGGTATTTTAGACCCCACTCAAAAAATGGAAAATAAAAATGGTGTTTAAGATATCGAAACTCAACAAAAATTTCACGTATGTGTTTTCTCATCAAAATGAATCTTTTGACGGGTGAAACTTTTAGCTTTTGTGATTTTCGAAAAATAAGCCGCGCTCTAATGCGGCGGCTCGCAGGGTAGTATGTAGCTGTAGATGAACGTAATCTACCGGCTAAAAGTGGGTTTTGATGGAGTAAATAAATATTATTCAGATTTTTACACGTGCAGGCCCCGTCTACATCTAGTACCTATTTTTTCCTCTCAGCGTACATCCTGCCCTTCGTCATACTGTCATACACCTATTTTTACTCTTCCCCAGTTCCCCAAACTTCTTCCCTCTAATACGGCCTTAAGCAGCTCATCGCCCCTCACTACCTCGTCCAGCCACCTACTTTGCCTCCCTCTATTCTCATCCAGATTCTCACTCGTTTGTCTTCCTTTCCGTTCATCGCTCCTTCTAAATCCTCCTACGCACCCATATCTCGATCGTCTTTACTTAATTCTCGTTCTCCTTTCTCAGAGCCCACGTTTCTACCTCATAAAACGCTACATTCAAAATCATGTTCTTCCAGCCTCTTCTTTATATCCTTAGCAAAGTCCATAAAGCTCATATAATTTTATTTTTTGGCTTAACGATGGAGATATTACTGTTTAATTAACAATTAATCATCAGCCAAAATTTCCTCATAATCATTCTTTCTTTTTTGAAGCAAAGTAAGTGAAGTATATAATAAATATTTGTATAGTGTAAATAAAACGTGAACAAATAGCAAAAAGCATAATTAAACTTCATAAAAGTACGCTCAGCAGCTTTGAAATTATAATTCTGAGTATATCGTTGAAAAATATTCTTTAGTGCGCCTCCACCAGTACTTGTGCACAAATGGCATTTTGAAACTCATCAATTTTCTCGAAAACTCATTAGGACGAAAATCCTACTTCACATCTGTAATATAAGAGCCATCCTCACAAGTATCTATATGTGACTTAAAACAAAAAACTCCATAAAAATAGCAATGGGCATGAATGGTTAATTAAATATCAATGACTAATAATGGGCGTTTTCAATTCACTCTAGTTCGCTGATCACTTGGAAACAAAACAACGCGCTTGCCTTCCATTCGTTTATTAGACCCTGCGCACCAAAGAGTGCAGTTCAAAACAAATGAGGAGCATCGATGATATTGTGCTTGAGTGTGTTAAAAAAAAATAGCGTCGATAATCGCAACCGCGATAGTGGTTCATGAGCTTCAGTTGGTTTTTAGTAAAGGCGCCAAACATGGGTAATGTAAAGTTTTTCATTACTTTGTGAGTCAAAGCTTTCCTTTTAGAGCATGTAGCTAGAACGAGTGTTTTAAATATGTACAAAAAAAATCGGCCTAGACAATTGTGTACACACGAAATGCTACCCACCGGAAGATTAACAAACGTTTCACCGGCGCACATCATTCCATTCACCGTCGTCCGTGCGCGCTGAAGTGCGCCGATGTGTTCCGACCTCTGCGAACTTCAACACCTTGAATACAAAGCTGCCATCAATTAGAGTAAATGCAGACTTCACCACTTTGGGAATCACTTTGTGAGAGTACTTAGCATCCATTCTAATAATGAAAATTCTTGTACTTTTCTACAATTTTTCTTATTTGGTACGACGAGTTTCACAGACTCACGCCATCAATATCAAAAATATATAAAACCTCCTGTTAGGGTAATGTACAAAAAGTTCAAAGGATGTGGGTGTACATCAATATTGAGTGCTGCCACTATTGGTGGGAAAGATACTACACTCTTAACCGTACCCCCTACCGCTTCCATGAGCCACGGTTCTACTAACCCCTCCATTCTATGTCCTTCCTCACCCTCTCCCTTTTCCCTCAAACAATAGAAATGAACTGTACAAACATTATCTAAAATGAGAATTTTTTTTATCACAACGGAGGGTTCCACACGTTGTATCTAATGATGCCGTAAGTCACTGAAACGCAGCGTAGTAGGTAAGAAAAATGGTGCTAAATACAAATGTTTTCATTTATAGTACCTACCTACATATAGAATACATTTAGAAACATAAATAGTAGCGCGTGGTATAATATGATGCTAGAATAGCTGGCTGAACGAACCCTGGCTAAATGAGACGATAAAATCCATGATTAAAGAATGTTGCGTCTTTCGAAATACAAGAAACTTGGAAATCGCGCAAAATCATCAATCAGGGATAGTAAACACCTGTGTTATGAAGCTTATGACGTTAAAAGATCCGAAATTGGTCTAGCGCGAACTTCGAAACCTTGGACTGATTCGGAGATTGGACTCCTCCATCCCCCCAAACATTTCTCTTGATCAGCTGAACCCCAACTCTACGTCATCTGCGAATATTTCACCGCTCAATCTTACCCCAACGAGTCATGGATTGGATCGAGTTATCCCATTCGATAATTGCAAGTTATAATTTAAACGTGTTACTCCCGAGGCTCTGATTCAATGTTTGTCGTTTTCCAAATCCAATACCAATGTAGTTGATTATATCCCCATTAATAGTATTCAACTATAAAAATATGCTGTATTACCACATATCCTTGAAATATTTAACTACTCGTTAGATCACTTGGATTTCTCAGATAGCATTTCTCTGCATGTTTGTATGTTGTTTTACGTATCACTCTCCCAGTTTCCGGTTGGACTGCGCACTGTTCTCCTGACTACTTTTGGCCTGCGCCTAGCGCCAGGGGGAGCGTGCGAGGTTCTGATTTGTTCTGGGACGAGTGCTGCATGCCTGGTGTGGAATCACCCCGTGCCGCACACCCTAGTGGTGGCTTGCACGGTACATCGTAGATGTAGATGATTATATCCCCATTAATAGTATTCAAACATAAAAATATGCTGTATTACCACATATCCTTGAAATATTTAACTACTCGTTAGATCACTTGGAATTTCCCTTCATCTGACTCTTATACGCCCTATACACAAGAAAAAACATCCAAAGCTACCTTCTGACTTCCCGTCAATTTCTGTATTCTGTGCTATATCAAAAGTTCTAGGGAGAATCGTATTCAAACTAGTTACGAAATATTTTAGACGTAATGGAAAATTTGGCCCTTTAAAATCATGCCCATTGTTAATGAAGTTCTCTATATAAACTTATGAAAACCTTAACACAATTTTAATAGCTTATTTGAATTGTTTGCCCTATAAAAGTATAGGTGAAAGTGAATGAACTTTGTGGATCTGAGATATTTTAAAATAAAAAGAATAATAGTTCGTATATTACACATTATGTGGAATACCTCGACCGATTTTGACACTATACCCGTGTCTTTAACGAGAGTTTGGTTCTTTAACTCTTTGGTTAAGGGATTTGCTCTTAAACTTAAGTAGATTTCAGTAAATCTCTTGAAAATGACGCGAGCATAGCTTCGATACTGGTTGATTTAGTCAGAAAAATGTGTAATATACGAATGATTATTCTTTTCATGTTATAACTTATTACTTTTTCCCCCATCATTTTTTTCTCATCCGAAAAAATCTCCAATAGTTTTATGCTATGAGAGTATGTTTATCTAATTCTTCTGTATCTTTCTTCTGACGGTGCACAGCATCAGAACAATAAATTTTGTGCATTCAATTATCCTCACCAACCTTCTCCTCTTAGTTTTGGGGAAAGATGGCGTAAAAGGGTGAGGAGAAGAGAACGAAGCGAAGCAGGATGAGATAAAGAGTGTGGAGGAGGAAGTATGTCCTTAAGAATCCCCTCGGCTTTTCCTGGGACTGCTTCGCGGCGACCGACAAAATACAATCTGCATACACATTTCAGGCCACAATCCACGGCCATAGGGATGTTCCCTCTCTTATGTAGGGTATGACTCCGACTCGCTAGTCATCGGTGTCATCACGGGAGGCAATGTGCCCCAACACGACCTCGGTCCCCGCGCGCTGCTGGCTGAAGCGACCGCGTCGCCGCGGCTCCGGACTGCGCTGACATTACGCGAAGAGACAACGACATGCAACAATAATAACCTAGTCGCGGTCATCTGTCGCCACACCATCCTCATCGTCGGCTTTGATCTTCCGCAGAGCGTAGTTAGATACCCTATCACTCAACATGCTTCCTCGTCGTATCAGAATTGTTCTCTCGATGGAAGGATTTGAGCAGAGCTTGAGGATAGGGTTGCCATACGGCCCGAAAAGCGGCAAGATTGCTTGTAATTTAGAAAGAGTAAAAGATGTTGGAAGCAATGGAGATGCAGTGTTACCGAAGAATGATGAAGATCAAAGGTACGGAGAGAGTCACCAACGAGGAGGTCTTGCGAAGAGTTGGAGAGAGAAGAAGTACAATCAAAACTCTGTGAAGAAGGAGGGACAAACTTATTGGACCCATTTTGCGATATAACAGCCTAGTGAAGACAATATTGGAAGGAGGAATGAATGGGAAGAATTTCAGAGGTAGACCAAGAATGGAATACAACAGACAAATTATGAATGACGTCAAAGTAAAGAATTATTTAGGAAGAAAGCGGTTGAGGGGGATGAGAGTGGAGTAGAGAGCTGCTGAAAACCAATCTTTGGATTGATGACCACTGATGATGAAGTAAATAATGCATATTTTACAGTATTTACGTTCACACAAATTATTCTATTACGCAGATTAAAAAGAAAATTAAGCCTTTTTGACTTGTATATAAAATTATGAACATATATAAAAACATAGGTTTGTCATTGTCATGACGTTACGGCGTAATGATTTCCTGAATTTTTACCTCACCGTAATAGCAACAGTATTTTAGGAGCACTTACCCGTTCATATATTCTTGGCCATTAACTGCCACAACGTGATTCAAGGCCGTTTTACACGAAGCACTTTATTGAACTATTTGATGTACAGAAATTGCGAGAACGCGAGCACGGAATTAGAACAGGGGCTATTTTCCCATCTGTCTTTCATGAATTTGCACATGCATTCTTGCAATTCACCGCTTTAAACGAGGCAATTTATAATGAACATCCATACATACATTAAATTGTGCAATAAAGTACCTCGTGTAAAACGGCCGTTATACCTTATTACTAGCCCTTCTTGGCTCGTTTATCCCTTTGTAATTGCAGAATTCAGAAAAATGGCCACTGAGGAAAGAGGAGAGGATTTGAGGGGTTTGAGATGTGAGTGCTGAGAAAAATGGAGAAATTGCGCTCGGCAGAGAGAAAGTCGAACGAGTAAGAATCAGTACATTGGAATAGACAAAACCGCTACTCGCCAGGTGATATGGTTTGTTCTGAAATCATATCCGGCAGGTCAGCCTGAAGTGTGTTGCGTAGAGATCTACCCCCGGATGTAAAACATAGGGAAAAGAGTGATTGATAGATTGCAGTAGAAAAGGGGATATCACTCCTGCTACTCACGTGTCGAGAGATTGAAAATTAAAATTTGTTAGTTTTCAGTAACTTATATAAAAGTAGGAGGTAAATGTGTAGAGTAGCAAAAGAATTAGGAGAAAAATTACGCGAGCGAAAGAAGCATTCCTTCCGCTTGAAGAAGATCCGGTCCAAAAATGCCAACAAAAGTGTTATCCCTGTTTACTCTGATTCGGTGCGAAAGTTTACAACAAGGCTCACAGTAACGAGAAAACACGAGCAAGACAATTATCAGGGACTCACTATTTTGTTTTGAATTCTGATGTAGCTCTTATTTATGCCTCGTTTTCCGCACAGTTTTTCGACCCTACAGATTCATTTTTAAAATTTCACAAGAAGCTGCTATGGTGTTGACCAAAATTATACTGTGACTCGGCAAAATATTAAGGGGATACCATCCGAGGGCAGTTTTTGATCATTAATTTTTTCGGTGTAAATCAAATAAAAATATCAGGAGATTTTAGGTTCAATGATATTTTTTTCTTCAAACATCTGCCAACGTTTCGGACCTTTATTGATCCATCTTCAGGTGTATAAATAAATGATTAATGATAGTGAAAAATGTTTACAATCCTTTTTTTATTACAAAATGGTTAAAATATATAATTTACATAAGCACAAGCATTTCGCGAAACGATTTTCGAAAAAGATTTTGAACAAGTTATAACTACTCGATTTGAAGTTACATATCAATACTTTGATTATGACCTCCCGCGGTGGTGAAAAATATAATTATGTAAGTACTCCATATTCATAGGTTAATTTTTGCAGGAAAACATCTTATTCAACGGTGGGATATCTTTTCATTACTCATGTGAGAAAGAATTAACTCATTTAAAAAATCGTCGGAGATATTATTACGGAAAATAAACTTTTAAAACCATAAAATACCTTAAAAGCCAGAGTAGAAAGGGAGGTGGAAATCACTTGAAAAATGATAAGCGCGAACGAATTTACTCAACTCAGCAATTTCTCTTTGAGTTGACAGTTCAGGTTGGGACTTGAAAATTATCAACACACTTTTTTGATGCTCACTCTTTTCCAATGTAAAATTAATTTCACAGCTGAGTAAAGGAGTAACGAGGGAGGGAGACGGAGATAAACTACGAGAATGGACGAGAGGATCACATCGATGAACGTGTATAGCGGATTAAAAATAACGTGAAATAACGTATTTGGATAGACGAGCGATTGGAAAAAAGCTTATTGGTATTTGCATAGGCGTGCAAGCACTCCTCTGTAAACTTTTAACGATGGGTCGGATTGTCGGTTTCATAAGAATAACCTCTTTCCCTCGCGCCTATCCAATAGATGGCGCGGGAGAGATAGTCAGGGAAAGGAAGGGAGGAGCAGGGTACGTAGAAAGGCATGGACCATTATCTTATGAAACGAAACTGAAGCACTTAAACCTTGAAATTTTCTTCTCTAAATCCCTCGTCCCATATTAGAGTTAGAAGTGCATAATCTTCAAGAATATAAATAGCTTTTATACAAATCTGAAAAATAAAAAAATCGTGTCTAAATGCTATTTATTCTAAAAAATACTCATATTTTCAAATTAAAATCAATCCAGATATCATCAAAATCTGAGTAAAGTTGCAGTTTTCCACTATTTCATTTTAAAAAGACGTCGTAAGGTTGACTAGTGCAAATTGACTTACCGATTAATAATGGAACAGTTCCACATATATCGCCAGCAAATATTAGCAATATTGATAATTGCAATATGCATGTCATTAAATTTATCCATATCCAAGCAAATATAAAACAAAAAACGATATTGAACAACCGAGGAAGAGATATTCAATTGGAATTTGCATCGACATGCAAGCACCTTTCTGTGAACTTTTAACGATGGGACGATTTCGCACGAATGATCTACTTCCCTCATGCCTATCCAATACATGGCGCAGGAAGAATAGAGAAAGGATGGAAGGATCAGCGAAGAGTTTCATCGTTTTTTCCGCATTAGCAAATAAATTAAGCAATCAATTGGCTTCAATCCTAAAATTAAGGTGGTAAGATGTAATGGTGGATCATTGAGTGCACATTTTAATAATTTTCCAGTAAGTCGAAAATAATTTTAGCACAAAATTTCATTTCAGTACATCTGTTTATGCGTTGGAACTCACCGAACAGGCATTAATGGAAATGATGGAAGAATTTTATTATATTTTTTAACCTTAATTAAAGAATGTTTTGGCTTGAGCTATTGATAGTTTTCGACGTGGTATTCGAAATTGAGTTGAAAATACACATAACAAGTTCTTTTGTATATTTCACTCTGCGTGACACCTTGACATTTGTCAGCAACCATTATATTAAAATTAAATGCATTATTTCGCATTTAGAAGAAAATCTGTGCACGTGTAATCGAATTTTTACAAAATATATCGCATGCGCCGAAAGGTTACGTTTGAAATAGCATTGATATGCCAAATATAATTAATAAAAAGCAATTTATTTAACTTTTTGGTATAGATATTACTAACAAAACACGTATACAAAGCTTTGAGGAAATCTGTTCTCAGACAAATGTTATTTCAAACTTTTGACTCGGCGTGGCACCTTGATATGTGTTAGCAAACTTTCAAATAAAATGGGATGTATCATCTTACCTTTTAGAAGAATATATGTTCATACGTAATCGAATTTAACATCATGTGCCAAAAGGCTGCAAGTTAAATAGAATCTAAATTCCAAAAATAAAAAAAACAATAAAGTTCAATTTTTTTTACTTCTATCTCTATATACTACTAATGAGAACACGAATGAAACTTTTCACGCAAATCTGTGCACATAAAAATCGCTCCAACCACCTTAAAAGGCTACTAGAGAAGAGGAGGCAAAGCTAGGCGTGGTCATGTCTGTGGAAGCCCCACAAAAGGGAAAGATGGAAGCCTTGAGGTCAAGCCACGACGGGGGAATAGGAGCAGGATTTTGTGTGCGGGAAAGAAGGGGATGATGCGTTATGAGGGGAAGAGGTGGGTGGCCGGGAAAGGCTGGCCACAAAACTCCTCCTCACCCACCTAACCCCTCACTCGAATGGCGACAGGGACAGTGTCCTAAGAGACAATGGACCCTAGAGAGGAATAGTTTTGGAGTGGGTGGTGGCAGAGTGAGTTTCTGTGGTAGAGAGAGAGAGGTAAGGGCATTATTTCGCTCCACGCGCGGGTCAGCTCTAGGGACGGCAAGGACAGAAGGCAGCAAGAGGACGTGGGACACCACGCCCCTCAGAGTCATTGCCAGAGGACGAGTCGGGAAACGGCGAAACAAGCGTGGAGATTGAAAAAGGAAATTAATTCGGCTCTGCACGCGGTCCCTTTCGGCCGGGGCTTGAAGTAAATGGTGTGTGCTGAACGCTTGCAAAAACGACCTACGTGGACGCCAACTCCAATGAAAGTGTTTGCACTCTTTTTTTATAAAACAGTATCATATTCTTAGCGTGCCCAACGTCACCACAAAGAGCGAAAGATATATTTTCGTTCGCTAGAATCCTTTTCGAGGTATCAAGATGCGTACATGGAAGCTGATTAATGCATACTCTCTACATGAAGATTTTTATCACGGCATCGTGGAAGAAACAGAATGCTTTAATATCAAAAAAATCCCACCATCACTTGCCCAATCACTTAGTGATTAATTTATTTAGGTGAAATCCACAATCCCTACTCAAAAGCATAAGTATGACATGGCTTTCTCTTCAATGATTCTAATCACTTTTACAATTTTTACCTTATTTCTTTAGTTTGATTTTGAAATAAATGAATACATTTGAATAAATTAAAGGATAAAATAAGGTTGACGTATAAACACATTTCTGCCTATTTGCACCTTGAACTTAAATAACAAGATAGTTGTTTAAATAAATAAGGAAAGGGTTTTATAAAACACATAAATCAGCGTAGAATACACAATGACGGACAATACTGATTACGGACAGCATAAATAGGGGCTGAAATGAAATTTTCTGTAAACCTGTTAGGTATAATGGATAAATTTATCACCTTAAAACCGAAAAAGAGAATTCTGCCTTAAAAATTTGGCACCACAAAAACATGATAATGTTTTATTCGTGCTTTATATTGCGGTAGCTTTATAGACACACCTGGCGTTCTTATGAGTAAAACGTCAGCTTTGCAAGATGATACCGTAAGTATCTCAGGAACATTTATCATAAAAGCTATATTTTTCAACAACACTGAAATGTCTTGGAAATATCCATGAGTGTTACTTAATATATCATATAGTATTAAGGAAAAAGAATTAAAATATGTCCTAATTTTGGAACTTTCAAAGCCAGCTATATTCGAAGCCACACAGGGAGGATAGATTCAATTACCCAAGGTCACACACGAAAAAGACACATCATCAGAAGTTTCGCTGATGCAATATCGAACATACGTTGATGCACTGCACTTAGGTTACCAGCGCGTCACGGCGTGTTCACAACATCAAGCCGAGGTTGCACGTTGGATATCCTTTTTGAGCCCTTAAAATATGTTTATCTTCTTCTTTCCGAACCTATGTTTTTGGTCCAGACCTCTATACATCTCGCGTGCACTTGGTACTGACCTTGCGTGATTTTTTCTTATTTCCGAATAAAATATTCAAAAAATGCTTTCAACAGGGAAGCGTCCCACAGTGCGCTGGATAGTTCCCAGATGCGGGCGCACGCTTCACGAGACGTTGCCGCCGTTGCAATCCATCGACAAAAGCTTGCGGGCCCGACGACTCACATGTGAGGGTCCCTTTGAAGCCACGGACTCCACACAACACGGGTCGGTCGCTCTCCTATTTATTTTTATTTTCCCCCGAATGTTTCCTGTTCCGAGACACTAAAGAGTTGCAAAAAGCTTGCTCTCCCCCATCCCCTCACTCTACCCACAACTAGACAGGGACGGATTGAGACTCTATTAGAAATGAACATGTCGGCAAAAGGTCCATTAGCAAAAGTAGGTGAGTAAATTCTAACCGTGAACTTATTTTTTTATTGGCAAACGACGATGAATCCAAATTTTCAATGAGAATGACACTCTCACAGAATCACACTAGGACTTTGAACCTCGGACAACACGCACGAGTTTACGATAATTAAAGTTTTCCTGTTGATGGTCACCTTAAATGCATGCATAGGAGTCAAAGTTCCTTTGCTTTAATTGAAAATTTTGATTAATATTGAATTTAAATTGAATTTTAATTCACTCTCTCCGTGAATTGAATTAAACAGCGATGAAATGGGATTGGTTTGGTTCGTCAAATCCCGTGGGTGGAGATTTTTCAGTGGAACCCCGATCTGTACTTGTGTGCTAGAGAACTCTAAGGGCAGAGCTCCTCTCGTCGGATCGAAGGCTAAAATGTGGACCCATTTGCGCCTTTCTAGCTTAATGTCGATTCTAAAAAGTCTGTTTTACCCTCTACCTGATAATGACGTGAAAACCCCGAAATGTGTTATATTTTATCAAATAAATTATGTGGAAATTACGAATGAGACTCCTTCATTATCAATATAAATTTACACCACTTCTTCCCTTAAATGTCTTTTTCGTAGGGTTTCTCTTGCCTGTTCCAAGATCCCTCAACTGAGCCACCCACAATAATAGGCGAAAATGGATTCTGCTGCCCGTTGTCTGCCCAAATATCAATATACCAATAAACCAACAATGATGAAAGTTCATCTTAAAAACTAATATAACAATTTACAATGGGCATGATTTTGGTGCAAGAGTTACTTAGTTACTATTATTTTGGTCAGAAGCTCTTAAGGAAAAGAAATTAGAGTCGTTTTTATCTTAAAGAAAGAATAGTACATCTTTCATTCCAGTTTACCTTTACACCACGTTAGCACCAGGGAATATATTCTCTCAGTGAAGGTAATGTCTCTTTATAAGAACATTGGAATAAGAGTAATTTTTCACCAAGCTCCAGCTGGTTCTCCAGAAATCATATTCCAACCAAGGTTTGGTAACCAATCACGATAACAAATAGTATTTGCTTCAAACCATTGTTTCTCTAAGGTAATAAATTTGTTCAATATTCTGTCTTCGGAAGCCCTCATACTGATCGTTCACATGTTTAACTTGCACCTTACACATTTTCCACCTTGATTTCCTCTGTAGCTTTCACTATCATCGTGCATAGCAAAACCTGTTTTGATATGCATAGTGTTAAATATAATATGTTACATGTACATTTAAATGTAGTTACAGTACAGTTAAATGCAACATGTTACATGTAACTGTACTTTGCAAAATTATTGCATGGTGAGGACGAAAGCTTGCGAGGTGAATGCCCATTTTTCCGCCTATTCACAGAGCTGACTTTTTAAATTTACCAGAATTTTCATAAATTCACTTCCCACGATGTATATTTTAATATTCATGCATCATTAAACAATATTATACCCACCTTCGACCAAGCAAATTTCCAAATGAGTCTCGAAACATAAAAAATGTTACTTAATCACGAGGCACAGTGAACACTAATCAACGGCAGATGTTCACCGTAACTTTCGCGATTACGGTACTTTTTTGACAGAACACCTACCTTACGGGTTCATCATCACTTCCTCTGAATTTTACCGATTCTGTTGAGACTACGTAATTACAAATGCCATAGGGTCATTGTGCGTTTCAAATGAAAGACTTGTTATCTGCTTTCAGGAAAAAAAACAATCATTTGGAAGTAGCATGTTTAAACGTAATCGGCAGACGCGCAAAAGCAGCACGTGACGATGAAAATATTATGCAGAAAGGGAATTATAAGCCGGGAAATAAACACACTGGATTTCAAATGTATTCAACCAAACTAAAAATGACGCCGATACAGATTCTCGGAATTTTTCAATACCGACTCCCGTTAGTCTACTACGCAGGTGAAATGATACCATCACGGATAAATGGGAAATACCTCTTGCACGGAGGAGGAATGTATCACGATCGCTGGCTGATGTAAAGATTATGCTCAAGCCATTCCCGCGCTTTTCCACTCTTTCTCTTTAAGATTTCAGACCAAGGTAACGTGAACAGCACGGGATGGCAACAATAAAACATTCTCACCTAAATCTCACTCTTCACGCTTTGGATGACGTTAACATTATCTCCTAAAATTACCCGCACCTCAGTTTTTCTTTCTTGCCGCGCAAATGCCAATGACCAAGTTAACGCGGACGGACTATACTGCAACCCATCGCAATAATTAAATATACCTAAATATACCTATATACCATTCTTCAAAGTGGGTAAACCACCCTCTTAACACTGGCTCCGCGAGGCACTCCAGCCTTCCGTGTGGAATTTACGCGTGGAACAGCGGTTTGGAGATGAGAGCAAGGTTGGTAGATACAGCGGTGGAGGAGAAACTCGAGCACGGGGTAAAGAGCACTAAAATATCCCTAGGGTGGGACCTCTCTCTCGTCCCGGCGTCACTTGTTGGGGGCATATACCCCGACTGCATCTCTCCACACTTTCGGGGAGGCCGACGGCGGGCACACCGAAGGCAAAAAGCTGGTCCGCTCCAATAACTCTCCTCGAAGACCTCACCCCACAGGAGCAACACCATCCCTCCTCCTCCACTTCTCTCCTCACCCCCCCCCCTCATTCTCCTCCCTCCAACGATCCATCCACCCCTGACCTCCAGAAATTCCGGCCAGCGTTTCCCCAAAGCGCGATGCTCGCCTAGATGTGCTTCACGTCCTCATTCCATCTCCGGGTGCAAATGGCAAGGAGAGCGCCTACCGCAGTGTGTTCAGCCTCGCCCGGGCGATAGGACCCTCGCCTCGTCCCACGATCGAAGTCTAGTAGATGGTCTGACACTATCATAGTGGTGCTCTACGCGCCTGCTTTTCGATCCTCCCAAGGCCTGGGTGGTATAGACTACCGAAGATATACTTATTTTATGTTTTGACTCGCGTATTATTTCTTTTTGGTGGGCATCACACAAAATCCAACATTGTATGAAATACGCCATCCGATCTGGATTTAACAGGTGGAAAGAAAATATTTATTTTTGTACTCTTAAGTTGCTATTGAGGCAATTGCATAAAATTCCTTTAGTATGAAAGCGCAAAAATGAAAATGCTTCCATATCCCATGGATTCCAAGGAGGTTTCAATCATTGCATTACAGGTTTATCGGACATATGTTGCGATTAATAAATAAATATGTTTGAATCGATTAGTTTTATCGAGGTAAGGTCATAATTAAAAAAACCTATTCTTTACCAACTTTTCGGAACATAATGTATTCTTCAGTGACTAGTATAAATTAACTGTACACTGTACATTTTACGGACATGATTGCAATGCACAAAATGGTGATGATAACTACGGTATTTCTAAATATATACATATATTCCGAGGCAAAACCAGGAAATCTACGGTGTGATGCTGAGTTTCTTAATGAATTCCGATAAAACTAATCCATTTGACTAATAGAGGTCGATATGATGAACACTGAATAGAAATATGTTTGGTCGAGGGGGACTCACCCATCTCTAAATCTTGAAGATTTATACTGAATTCCATTTAAAAACTAGGTACCTAAACGGGTAGGTTACCTTAATGAATAAATGAGTTTAGCATTTAAAGTAAACATACATATAGTCTTCACGCCGTTTCCGTTTTTAGACAAACTGCCAAGCCCGTGCCATGACAAAAGTCTAATTCCACTAAAAAGTCTAATTTTTCCAATTTAAACGATGACGTCAACCGTATAACCTTTACTTTTCTTGTTTGACAATATATCATCTAGCCATTTGGCGATAGGAATTTCATCCAGACTTTAAATGTGGTCATCCCCTCAAATAAACATCGAGATCGAGTTTAAATACAGCATCGATATTTTACTGACGACAGCTGTCACTTCAATAACGATAAATGTCTTTCCAATTCGATTCACATTTTATATCATCAACCTACCAATGTTTGATGAAATAGAGAATACGAAAACTATTTATCACACGGACTGACATAGTAGGAAGCATAGATATTTAACAATTTCGCATTGTTTCTATGGCTAATAATATTTTTAATAACCCGTTCACTTTGAGGTATTTTCAGAACAGAGATTTTGGCTCTTATCAGAAAAAGACGCTCAATTCATCACTATATTATGTACGTTAACCCGGCATGATTATATTAATCAGGCTTAAGAATGGATGAGGTTCTAATACAAATTCAGTTATAAGATCAACACAGACACCCGGAAGTTCGCAAATTTTATCACTAAGTTTGATAGAGAAAAGCGTCTACTGTGAAGTCTCAGAGTGAAAATGAACGATAAAGATTAAGAGATTAGTGTGAAAGCATGTATTAAATAAACAACCGCATTGCAATGCAATTAAGGGCACATTTTTTTCATTGTCCTATTATTTATAACCAGAATAATTTTATTTTGCATTCCCGGACGGTTCTGGTGGTCCGTATGTCTCTGAGATCCCAATAAACTATTTTTGACCAGAAATAATGTTTTTCAGGGGCCGAACCACTAGAACTTGACATATGATGGCAACAGTGATTATTCTAACGACATTAAAGACCTCTTTTGAACCTATTACCACAAAATCGTGACGACGGCTAAGTTGTGCGCTGACAATGGCTCCTCGTGAAGTCATGTTCCTATGCCTACCACTTGCATATTTCGCTGGCGACCGAGAGGTGGCGCGGACGGGAGGAATAAGGGCCTAGATGCGCATTCCAACTTCACTTTCTCCACTCCCCCTCCTCACCTTGCCCTTACTTTACGCCCTAAATGCCACCCAAAGGCCGTAGATTCCGTGCGCATGTTCATGTAACATGGAGCACACATGCCTCGCTTTTCTCCTCACGAGAAAATAAGAAAAATGTACGACCTCCTTCATTTAAGCCCCATGCCCTCTCTCTTGCCTGCCCCCTATTGGCGCACACCATACTTTCCTTCCCGCCAGAAAGAAATGGCGCCAGGAGCAGGCCCTGAATGGCAATGAAAGTGCCCCCTTGTTATTTAATGAAGGAGCGGGAGGAGGCACGAAGAGAACGAGGAGTAAAGAACGAAGAAAAGAAAGTTAGTATGATGTGAATTAAAACAAAGGTCTCCCACCCACCCACACTCTCTCTCTCTCTCAGTATTTTAGCCTTTGCGAAAGGGCCGTGAAACAGGTGCCGCGGAGGAATAATGCTGGAAATAAAATAAGGATAGGGGGGAATTAAAACGAGAGTGGGTGGTAAAATAATGCAAAATAACTCGCTGCCGCCTCGGCTGGTTTGCGGAAGAAACGAAAGACGAGAAAAATGGTAAGAAGCTGGCTCAAGGAATCATTTAAATACGTGGATATACAATACGTGTATGCCATTACGCACGACGGGATAGTATTTGGTCGTATTTGGGCAGAACGCGCGCACCGTTAATGGCCACTAAATGGTGAAAAATCAATGTTAATTAAAAATAATGTTTTCCTCCCATTCCCTCTCCAATGCCTTTTCCTCATTCTCTTCTCTGGTAGCCTTATGGCCTTAAACCCTGGCCACGTGTTCATGCGCCGACTTGCACGGTAATCAGTAAATTTGGGTTATGTAAATAAGTCCAAATTCTAAATTGGAGCCATTATTTTCAGTTACGAAGCCATAATATGGCTGCTTAAAAAAACATAAAATGACCCTAAATACCGGTTTCGCCGGGAAAGTACCGGTTTTGAGGTGGTTTTTTCGGTGTCCCAAAAGACTAGCCAAAATAATAATTTGTACCTGTATTCAAGTTTTCTATCTCAATTAAGTAAACATCTCTTTTTAAAATAGGAATAAAAAATTAAGATTTTAATTATAAATAAAATAATCTTTTCCCTCTTTGATTTTACATTCTTCTATAGACTTAAAAAATATTTGATGCATATTAAATATTGTATATTTAATATCCTGAGCTCTTAAAAAAGTTGCTCTAACTTAAGGTTAGAAATAGTGAGCCGTGTAGGAATCAAAGTTGACAAGTTTTCCCAACGCTTTATTAGGCCAGAGAAACCTGTTTAGAAATTTTTTCCCGGTTCAGCGGATTAGGAATATGGTCACCTTATTAATATAAATCTGAATTCACCACCAAACTGTAGGCATATTAGTTTTTAAGCCTCAAACAAGATTTTTTAATACAATTTTTAATCCTTAAAGAAGTAGTAAAAGGAACGTTTCGGTATGTTGACACCAATTACATTAAAAAGAGGGGGCCACCGCTTCCACCGGTGAAACTAACATTTGCATCTAGCCTTTCGTGGGACTCCAAAAGTTCCGCGGGCTACACGCCTGGAGTTGTACGCGGGCTTTTTTCTCACCTTCTAGAGGCACACGAGGTCGGAATAGCGATTACACTTCATGTCCATCGAGTATCCCGGGAAGATGAAAGGGAGAAGGAGAAAGAGTCTGAAAAGGAGGCTTGGTTACAGGTTTGTGGGAAAGAAGGTGCGGCGTAATGGGTGCTCAGGAGGTGGGAGGGGCGAGCACGGGAGAGGAGGGTAGTTCCTCCGAGGAATGGAAATTCACGTGGGACGACCAGGGGTGGAATTAGATTAAAGCGAGAAAGCCTCCCCAAAGGGAAATAAATATGAGGCGCGGTGAAGAAAAAAGGCAGAAGGATGTGGGAGGGAGAGAGAGAGAGAAGGAGAGAGAGAGGGAGGGGGGGGGTTAATGTAGCTACAGAGGAGAGTGAGAGAGAAGAGGATTGGTGCGGTCGTCGTTGGCGCGCGACGCTTGTACTCGCCGGGGCATATCTTTTGCCCTCTCTCCGGTAGAGAGTGGGGTTGGAGAATGTGCACATATATTTTCGCGTAGAAAGCGTGCGAGCTAAAATGAAAATCCAGCCTCGTTAGCGATTCGAGCCAATCCCATTTCCACTCCACGTTTCGGATGAGATTACGTCGGGCGGCCGGCGGCGGAGAACCGCCGGCTTGAGTGTAGAAGTGTGTGCTCTCGCGGGCTGGACGTGATTGCTACAACACGGCGGGAGAAAGTCTCGCTCATCTCGTGGACCGCCTTCGACTTCAATTTAAGCGCGCTCGTAAGCGTCCCCCACCGCGTTCAATCTCTACACGTGTACGCACGTGCTCATGCCGTGTCTAATAGAAGTAACGCGATCTAGTCTTCGTGTTTTATGTTCTATCTCACCGCTGAAAGATCATTTCTCGTGTCGAAAAAAAATCCCGAGAAAACCAGGTGGATAATGAAGTAGTTGTAAACAATTGTTATCAGTATCGTGATAAATTATTCTCAACATACGCTTAAGAATAATTGCTGACGCTATTTGAGCGTAAAAAGTATCTAATTTATTAATGATTCCTGGAAAGGGGGAGTAGGATTAGAGTAGGGGCTAGTGTATCCATTAGATTACCTTCCTGAGGGCTCAGATTCGAGTCCTGTCCGTCGGAGAATTTTTCACCTGGGTGCTACGTGGAGATGACTTCAACGTTTAGTACTCTTACCGTCGTTTGGCTAAAATGCGGATTCCATCGTCCCATTCGCTTAATTTTCCTGAAGACACCGCGTTTCTTTCACCACTCCAAATAGTCCATTTCTTGCCAGCGTGACTATCCCCAATGGTACTAAAGACCACAGTTATTGGTTGGCTTACAACATAACGAACTAACAAGGCTACGAATTCTAAGAAAATCACGTCAATAACGAGGTTATTTGCTATTCGCTGAAGTAAAAGAAAATACTCTGTTCATGTTCTTGAGAGTTTTAACTTTCATTATCAATGTATAACGTATGTAACCTTTTAAATAGAAGTTCGTAGAGTAAAATTTCCATCCAAGCGTTAGCAGGCTTATTTGCTATTCGCTGAAGTAAAAGACAAAACTCTGTTCATGTTCTTGAGAGTTTTAACTTTCATTATCAATGTATAACGTAGGTAACTTTTTAAATAGAAGTTCGTAGAGTAAAATTTCCATCCAAGCGTTAGCAGGCTGATAGATGCTGTAGAGGGCACATTTCCAAGACCAAATGATTTTACAGATGCGCTATTACTTTACTCTATCATTTGAAGCCACAAAATTTCCTTTGAATAGATTTCTGGAGATTTTTAATTCATTACCAATGATTACAGGGGAAGTTACGGACTTAAAACGTTCTCTTTCTCATTACTAAGGCATCAATTGTGGCGGGAAGGTGAGTCAAAAATCATAAAGTATTACCATTCAAAATGTTTTACTCATAAATAAAAAAATCTATTCATGCGTGTTAACTTTCTTGAGTTATCGAAAAGTAGTACCTATCCATTTGTCGTATAAAAATCCCTTATAATAATAGTGCTCGTAGGCTACCTGTCAGTAATGATAAGTAAAGCAAGTTGCATACTACCAAGGATGTATCCCACATATATGTACAAATATGATGGCCCGCGAACATCCGGGATTCAAATAAAACAATTGTTTGACTGTGAAATTGATCACAGACATGAAGTCATGGAATGTAAACACCCTGTTAATGAGGGCAAACTTGAATTCTTGGCTTCAGTAGGAAGTGTACATTTCCGTCAGCATTGATTATGGTTGGCAGGATATGGACAGGAGCAGAAGACTAAACTTACTGGTGAAGACTTAACTAAGGTGCTTCTACTTAGAGAGCTGCGTGGACCACTTTTGCTCGGCTTGGACCTGCTCGGACCGCCAGTCCTTGCCACCAGGACCACCCCAACTGTGAAATTAGCGTGATCGGCTCGCTCTAGGCCCGTGTGAATTTTCACACACAATGGTACACATTTATTTTAAGAAAAATATCAACTTTGACTGGTGTACCCATTACATGGAATTATATTTCAGCCTATAGGCAGTATAGCTTCACCATATCATAATGTATATAATCATAACCTCTGTAGCCCTTAATAACAGATACATTCCTGAGAAATTCAATGTGTTGAGTCTAACATAGATTTCACAAATACCAAGCATCGTTAAAATTAAATGTCCTACAAACTGTGAATTCCGTCCTTTTGTTTCACTTCAGCTTCGTGAAAAGCGCGCCTGGAAGCTTCAGAAAGAAACAAGTATTGTTTAACAGTTGTGTGCGTAGACTCAACAAGAGATGATTTCGTCATCGTAATCTCCCAGGAACGATACGATACTGTAAATATTTCCGCCCGGCCGTTGTTTACACCTGCGCCGTCATTGTCCTTAGATTGTTCCCCGGACTCTAACTTCCTTTCCTCTCACGAGCCACCTGCTACCACCCGGAATAGTTTTTCAAGGAGTTTCTTAGCATGGGGAGTAAAATAAGACCCATAAATTCTGTCCCCACACTCCAAAAAACTTCGTTCACTGCTCAAACGCCGTGAGTATATGCACATTCCGTTTTCATTTTAGAAGGAAAGTGAAATCGCTATTAGTGTCAGATACATAACTTCCTCAGTCTCATGACCAGCATCCAAGAGTTAAAAGATTTACCGTGCATAAATTTCGAGACATAAAATCTTCACTGCTTATTGCAACTTCCCTCCCTCAGTTTTCCCTAAATTCCACAGAGTGACTACGTCTTTGCCGTCTTATTTTATTTCCGTCTGAGAGAGGACGGCGCTAAAGTCTCGTCTGCCAACGTTTCGTTTGCTTAAAATTAATACATGTTGTTTTGCTGGAAGTTCCTTCTCGGAAAAATTTTCATTAGAAGGAAGAAATAATGTTTTCGCGCGGTTAAATTAAAATAAGTTCCTGTAATTACTTTGGCCCTTCCTGCCACTCCACGCTTCCACCGAAATGAATTAAAGAATGTACTCAGTTACGAGTTAGATATTTGTCCCCGGGCAATGTTATTCCGCATCTCATCAAATCCGAGGACAGCGGGTTCTGATTCTACGCACCCAAAAAACACGCGATTAACGCAGGCAAATGTTTTACTCATTTTTCGTAAGAAATTAAAGAAATGACTCCATAATTAAAGATTAATATTTCATTAGAATAACATGTTAAAATTGAGCACTTTCCTTCTTCTACTCAGAGAGAAAAAGGTATTCCCGGGTTACTTGTTGCGTAATCATCAAAGAATGGAGGATTTATGGGGGAGGAGGAGGAATGGAGGAGGCAAAGTGTCACATAAGGTTCATGTTGGCTCAGTGGTTCCAACTGTTTGTAGCTTATTTCAACCAAACTACTTTGCAAAAGCATTCCCTTCAATAAATATTACTCCAATGTCTTGGGTTTTCGGAAAAATTCCAAAGCCTGGAACCGGGAATAACTTACGGCTTTCACAGAGATGCTCCAAGCCCGAAAGAAAGCACTCATACTCATGGTCTTGTATTGAGTTGAATTCCAGTTTAAAAATTGCTCAATTGACCTAGAACTTCAAAGGACCTGGCCCAAATCCTCGAGGCATTGAAAATCTAACAAACTAACTTTCTGCGTGTTTGGAGGCTAAATCATTGCGAACACACAAATAAACGCGATATCATTTGAGCATTTGTTATCATATACTACGATAGAAAATGAAATGGATATGGGAACACTCATGCTCTCTTGAGTGATGCCTGCAATGGGCAAAGGATATCATAATCAAGCGGAAACTTCAGTTTAACAATCGGAATATTTCAACAAAATCCACACAGAAATCGGCGTCAATCGGCAGCGAGTCGTCAATAAAAAAGGGTCAGTATTACGCGTGCCTGAACAAGAAAATGAATATTTCATAGGTAACATTTAACCAGCAGCAATTGAGTTAATTAATGTCGGCCCCTTTGGCGACGGGGTAAAGTCCTCGCCTGCTAAACTGGGGGTCGCGGGTTCGAGTCCCGCCTGAGTGGATTTTTCACCACTCAGGACATGGGTGTTTGTGTTCGTGCGTTGTTACATGTTAACACACCCGATGTAAAAGGCCGTTCGTGCTGTTTTCGGGGATGTGGAAAAAAAATTAAGTAGTTATTTGAAAAAAACCTCTTTGTATGGTTCCTGAACAGTGAAAGAGTAGGAATGTACGCACAGCATTTCACTTTATATTTAAGCACACAATATATATATACACATAATACACCATTTGTTTAATAGCATTTAAACACAAATGATTAAAAATATAGTGAAGACCGAACATCAGAGGAATGATTTAAATTCTATCGCTTTGAAGTTCTCGTTTCTCTAAGACAATCTAGCCGTCATTTGCATAGCCATGAGTGGTGGCAGGCAAATGCTCGGAATAGTAATGAGACGTAAATGGGACACAGGTTCTAAAGCATGCAGGTATTCAAGCTACAAGCGTAACTTCTTGGGCTGTGATCCACAGCGCACTAGTCAGAGAAATTACTTTTCATTGCATGTAATGAACCTCTTAAGAAAATCTTGCTCCATTTAAGCCTCTTTTAAATTTGAAAATCAAACTCCATCACTTTTTGAATCCAATATAAATTAGATATCACCCGGGTCGTGTTTTTATATACTTTTAGTGGAACCGAAAAGTTGCTGTTCTCCATTCCAACACGAATCAATCCCATTACTTCACGCCCAAAACTACAAATAAAATTGCTGACTTCATACCTTAAAGTACTTAGCGCGATTCTGTCATATTGGGGTTGGGCTTGAATTCTATTCAAGGCTGATGAATATGTTTTGCCGTGAGTTTATAAAATTCTTCTTTCTAAAATATCTTCATTCAGAGTGAATATTTTCATTAGAAAAATAAATTAAAGTTTGCTCTCACGCAATAAAATGCCCAATCATGTAAATTAAAATCGGTTTGCTATTGCTGACGACGAAGTTGAAGTGAATATTTAGCCGAAGGCTCCACTGGTAATATCTCATGAATGATTTAAACATAGGTAATGGTACTTCTCCAAATCTACTGGAAGTAAAAACAAACTGCTGGACAAGAATATGATGAAAAGGTCTCAGAAAAGTTAGGAAATATAAATACGTGGAAGAAATTTAATATTTACCGAAACATTGAGGCAACTTTCCATGGGATGGTGCGTGTATGCGCTCCAGAGAGACTTTATTTTAAAAATGAGGAATTTATAACGCATAGATCCCGTCAGAAATTGAAAATTACGTATTTTTTTTATATTTTCTCAACTATGTTTAAAAATAAATCAATGACTCAATGCAGCAATTTTTACAGAATCACAAACAACTTCGGTTTTGAAGGCGTTTTCAGCATACGGCGTGAAAAAAATGAGCCATGTGAAAACCTCGAAAATATATATTTGGTCTATTAGGTACTGAGAATTTCAGTAATTAAAAACAAAAGTTTCTGCATCATAAATGTTACAATTTTTCCAAACTTATTTCAGTAGGTAGCCTAAAATTTACAAACAAAATTTGAATATAGTCTCTATTTGACTTGATCTTGCTCGAACTACCTTGAGAGTACAAGTTATTCATTTCCTTTCAGTTCAGTTTAAATTCCGCACGTATGTGCACTTGCGGGTGACTCCGTTAAGGTAATACCATAGCTAGTCCCGGTATCCTCATAATTCGTCGAAACCTAGGTTGTGTGTTCAATATATTTTTCTGCAATTACAAAGTTATTTTTCTCATTTTTAAATGAATTTTAAGTTACATAAAAATACGCCTGAGACCAAAAATTGCAATCAATTTCAGGAACTTTCAATGATAGACATCTTTGTAGCAGAAATCGTGCTGGGGCGTAAGATTCATAATTTATCTCGGAAAATAGGTGATGAGCTTCCCCTACAACTATTCACTTTTTCACAAACAATTAGGAATAACATGTTTTTTTAACTTTAGCATGGTTACGAATGTTTTTTTTTTAATAGCTAGGATGGTTAACAAAAGAATTTTTATCCACATAATGAGAAATAATGCCCTTATACCCCAATATCCATCACAATTTAACACACAAATACACTTCTAGTTCTTGCGCGCCATAAAACGTACATCTTCAGCGCCCTCTGATATTAGTAGAGGTAACGCCTACACAAATAGCTAAGAATTACATGAATCAAAGCGTCCCATCCTCTAGATAATCCAATTATTAAGCTAATATAACTGAAGGCAATTTAGATAGCAAAATAGAAACACGTACGCAGAAAAAAGGCTTGCACTGAGGCCAATGTAAAATAATTGTAGATAGAAGAAATCGGGAGAACTTTTAAGATATGCAAACTTATTTTTCCAATGGGGAAACAATACTTGAACCAGCGTTCGTATTATTAAACCAGCCTTACACTATAGCATTACATGTTTGCGCTTTAAGTAATAAATAGGTCAAAAACGCTATAAGCCCACCTCAATCAACTGTTGCAAGACATTTATGGCCCTTGAAGACGAAATGAAGCTTCATGCAAGTTGTGTCTCTTATTTTATAATGCGAAAATATTTAAGAATCAATACTTAAATCAGCGTTAAGAATGATAAAAATACTTAGTGTAATTCCATAATTGTTTATTATTCAATCGATTTCAACATCTACAGTGTCATTATTAAGGTACATTGATCACCAATTTACATTGAACACCGCCTTTAAAATGACGCTGTAGACGTCGAAATCGATCGAAAAAAAAGTGTGGAATTGTGTTGTGTTTTTTTACATCATGCTTAACGTTGTAAATCTCCACGAAGTAACGCCTAACTCCATCAATCTACTTGAATCAGCGTTGTTATTATAAAACAGTCTGACACTATAGCTTTACAAGTTTGCGTTTCAAATCAGAAATAGGTCAAAAACGCAATAAACCCACGTCTTCCAACTATTGAAAAACATTTATGATCCTTGAAGACGGAATGAGGTCTCTTGGAAGTTGTGGCTCTGCAATCTTCGAGCGACTGCTTAATAGCATCCGCAATTTCTTAAAACCCCACTTCCAAACACATCTTGAGGGCTAAAACCTTTCCTCCCTACTGTAATGGGCGCACTGCATAAATCAGTTAGATAACATCGCACCCCTAATCGCTACCTAGATACCAAGCTGCCTGCCACATCCGCAATCCCGGAGAGCACGACCCCAATTCCATCCTTTGCAGCTCGTCGCTCGCTTCAACTACGCGCGATTACGCGCGGGAAGACCACGGCAGCCAACGCAATGGTTTGGATCTAAACAAGATGGTGAGTGAGTCAGCTCCACTATTTTTGTTCTCGCACGCCGGCGATTAATTGATTTAAACTTAGTTGCTCAAAGGTTTTGAAGACGGCCGCCGTTTATATAAAGGCCGCCTTGAAACAATCATGGCTTCGATATTTCGGCTGATAAAAAAAGCTCTCGCGTTTAAACTTTGTTTTATAAAACAGTCAACACGGCTTGTAAGGTGTTAATTTTTACATTTAGACAGCAATTTATTATAAGCAACTAAAACGCTTTTGACATAGGTAATAACTAAAACAGCAGACTAGCCAAATATATTCACATAAATTAACCATGGATTAAAGAGGGCAGTTAGATTAGAGGCTGATTTTATTAAAATGCCTCATTAACTTTAACTTTAAAATGGTACTGTATTTACGCTATTGTGATGTTAACTGAGAATTACGAGTTTCTTAAGTTATGTCAGACTTCCGGCTCGTTGACGTGAGCATCATCGTAAGGAGGACTGAAACATTTACCAGGCCGAGGAATTGCTCGGCCAGATTTTATAAAACCGTAAATAGTAAGTTCAAAGACTGGAAGTAGAACAATAAGCTTGATACACTCAGGTGTATGCATAACAATATAATACCTATATTTTAGAAAGAATCAGATTCAAATACTCCACAGTGTCATTTTAAAAACTTAGTTGGTGTAAAATGTTTAACTGAGAGGAGTGGAGTAGAGAGCCGCAGCAAACCAATGTTCGGATTGATGAATACTGATGATGATTAAAAGTTTCCTACATTTCAAACAGATACTTAATTAGTCAAAGCACTCGACGCGATTTCTTAGTGTTTATGTTTCGAATCTCGAATCTTTTTAGCGTAATAGTCGCACGTTCATTCATTTAATCAGAGACTGACTTCCGCTTAAGTTACAATACTTTAAATTCGGCAAAGGTAAACACACATACATTTACAAGAGGATCTTACCTCGTGGATTTTGACGTCATGATAATAATAATGATTCGGTTTTATTGGGGCGAGAATAGACTATAAAATCTCCTCTGCCATCTAACCCATGAATACGAACGCTATGTGGCTCGGTGAGAAAAGTTCTTTGTAAAAGCACCTAGTTCCTCTAAAACCTCTATGTAATTAACAGAGGTTCCTTATAGGCAGTTGAATGGTTAAAATACGGCAAGGATACTGCAGATCAAGGTTCGATTCTCAGTCCAGGCCAATGATTTTTTTGCATTGCAAATTTATAAAGAGCTTTTTCCTTGCGTTGTCGCATCACGATATTTTCCGACCTTATTTAAGCAGTTGATCGTCGCAGTGAACGAATTAGGTAATCTGAAACTCCGTACACTTTTGGACAAGAGGAAAGGGAAAATTCTGAATATTTCGGGTGTTCTGCATTATAATACACAAAAGTATAATTTGCATAGAATAAAACAAAACCCATCATCCAAGTCGACTAAATTGAATTTAGCGCCTGTAAACACTCTAACATATAGACAAATGAGATAGTGAGAACTTTCTTCGCTAGAATTGACAAAAATTCATCAAGAACCACGAAATGTATATTTGGTATTTCTTTTCATCTAACAGCTACATTTACTTTTCCCAGAATATTTAGGATAGAAGAACTTCACTCGAGAGACTCAATGATTAACCAAAAAAACGTTGCACCAGTTAATCCGTAGACCTCCATAATAATAAAGCTGTAACTATTTTTCTGCATGATTTTATACAAATCGTTTGATAAAAGATAGCTCAAAGAACATTTCAATGACGAACAGAAATTGAGAGAAAAACTACGAATAGCAAAATTATATTTTGAATCATCTTAAACATCTTTTTTCGGGCAAAGTTTCCGTTTGGGGAAATATAACAAGAATTATTGCACAATATTTTACAAGGGGAAATATTACTAGCAATTCGAGCAACTACCCGAATCTGAAATTGATTGCAAAGGCAAAATAAATTGCAATGTGAAAATTTTGGAACAATCTCCTAAGCAAAGCGACAAGAAAAGGAAATTTTATATTCAAAATATGTTGACCTGGTTTCCCCTTCACTTTTAGCTTTCTTTCACGTCCATTATTCTGAAGAAAATAAAAAAATACAGAAAATATTGCGAAATGAAAAATGGAAAACCACTCTACAACATAATTAATATAGAGAGCATCTTATTTCTTCAACAACCGTTAAATCCAGAAAAATCCATGCATTCCTTTGCATGAAAATTCGATTTAAACCTCCCACCAATACGGCTAATTTCATATTTTTCCACGCATTCTTGCAGGCCATCTTTTTCTTTTTCTGCTTTGAGAGGACTTCTTTAAAATATCCAGAATATCTCCGGTGGGAGTTATATTCTGACCATCACTTCCAGTTCCGGCCGAATTCCTTCATATCTAGACGGTTTCACTCCCGCTTGTCCACGAAAGAAAAACCACGGGGAAATCTCCGACGTGCAAGGACTCGGAAAGCAATTTAATTATTTTTCTAATTCAAGAAGGAAAGGACTAAAACTATATCGATTTTTCAATTAGTAGGTTCTTCTTTTGCCTGATCATAAAAAATATTTCGTCTAATAGAAAAACGCAACGCGATTGCTTTTATGGGATGATTAGAAGCATTGAATTAACTCTCATGGGCAGGAATAGGGAAAACAGCGAATTCAAGAAAAAAACAAATAAAACTCAAAACAGGTTGGTGTATTAACAACCAAATAGTTTATTTGAAAGTTTTGTCAACACACGATACGTCAAGTAAACAAAACGAAAATAAAGTACAAATTAAATGGAGGCATATCCGAGGGTAAGGGATAGCATTGTTTTTATATTTCACGTTTGCTAATTAAACTTAATGTACACGTACAGACGTATACAAAATAATAACGCAGAACTAAGTTTGGAAAATTATATTGGATTAACTATCAAATCAACATTTATGATATCAAAGTACCTTTTTCATTATTTCTGCGATAGATTTCATGAGTTGGAATTCATAAACGGCCTGGTACGTGACAGGAGAGACGGATAAAGAGCTTAAATTAATCGAGAATTGTATGTTTCGAAGGAATTAAAAATGGTGTGCGACAACGCTAAATCACAGAAACCTATTTGAATCCCATTTCGTCGGCTTATCCGGAGGCATTGACGTAGGCAGGATTTCGTTTCCGTGGATTCCATGTTGTGCGGGGGGGGGGGGGGGGGGGGGGGGGGTTGAAAATTTGTTCAAAAAAGAGAAAAATGAGCGTTATGGCAATTAAGTGTGTTTGGAATAAAGGAAAATTATATCAAAATTCTTTGACCACCTACCCCCCTGGGGTTGGTCACTGTTTGGAGATATGATACGTATGTAGCTGTTATGGCGTGGCTGACAGAAAGTCTGTTGAATACTGAGGTCTATCAAATTTCGTAATTCAGAAGGAAAGGAATTCTCATAAAATAGGACGGATTTTTATAAAACTAGACATTTTCACATGGACCATCATTAACGTTTCCAATGCAAAGGAAATATGGCACTTGAATAAACTATAAAAACGGATTGCTCAAATCACTTTAAGGGTGAACTATGGAAGAAACCGGCTATAAATAACGAATTTTGATGAATGGTTCAGGGTTCACCATTTTTCAGTGGAAATAACGTAATAATGATTCGTTCAAAATATTTTAGACAGTAGTGATGCTTCATCACTACTCAAATGCTGACCCAAATGTCGATTATCTGTTTATAGGATACGCCAACAGTTCAATGACTTTTCGGATAATAAGGATACTTTTCAATGAATTAGTCTATTAAAAATACCTCTTACATTTAAAAAATAACAAATATTGAGTCCATGTAATTCTGTACATAGTAAGAAATAATTACCTTGCGTGAAGAACATTAAAGAGCTACTTCTTAATATTCGCACTTGCGCATGTACTCAAACACTTACGATGGTGCCTTGGTAGGCTGTAAGTAATATTTTGTGACAGGTTCACGCGCATTAAATACGACTACACGCGGTGGAACGGGGGTCTTAACGTCCCCCAATTAGCCCCCTCGGCTAATCCCGTTATTTTAACGTCTCACCTCTTAAACCACGACCATTCTCGGTCCTTATGCATGAGAAATTCCTCGCGGCTTATCCTGAGGTCACAAATATCGTCCCTTTGAATGCCCTCATATAGAATGACCTCGGTACTCACGCATTACACTCCTATTTCCATTAAAGTAAGGAAACATTTACCTATTTCCCAATCTACCTCTTACCTTACGTAACTGCTATCTGCTTCGCTATACGTCTCTCATCCAGTCTCAACGAAGCACGCTCCTTCCGTACGTCACTATCACATCATATTCAATACCACTGCATTTAGCCAACAACAACGCTTATCCTGGCATATCCAGGCTTCTCTGCAATTTATTAAAGTTTAAAGGAAAATATATTGAATACAGCGATTTTCGCTTCCTTGGACAAACATTCTTTCTTTGGTAAGCTCCACATACTAGCAACAACTTTCCTTACAGCATTCACTCTTTTTAATCTCTTCACCTATCTTCCCAACCTTCGCAAAAAAATTAGTAGACTTTTGACCTCCGCAATATTATTCGACCTGTGGGGCAAAACTAAAATTGTAAAAATGAGACAATGCCACAGCATTAAGTTGGCCACTGAGGCATTATTTTCTAGGATCGGACTCACATATTGTACAGCAATTGTCGTTTCACACATTTTTATGACTTGGGTTCTTCCTTCTAAAACGGGTATACTGCGCCAATCGCTAGAGCTTGGATTTCTCCTTTACGAGTTCAATTCACTTTCCGTCGTACGAGATGTACACATTCAAAACCCAACGGATCTTCTCATCAGGAGGACGCTACTGCCATCACCGAGTTTCTCTCCACCATACCGCCACTCCCTCAAGAGCCATCCGGTGCAGTATCCCGGACTCAAATCCCTCCGGTCTCCTCATACAACCCTCTTCTCCCCAGTGAACCTTAATGACCAAACCCCCCTACCCACTCTCCGAGCCATGTCTCCCCCCATTTCACAAGATCCCCCTCCTCGACCACACAACAATCGCGGTGTAACGAATTCCTTTGAAGGAGAGTCGTCCTCCTCCACGAGCATTGGATGGCGGTGTGGGGAGAGGAAGCGCTTGGGAGCCGGCGGGCACAAGTGGGTGTGCAGAAGGGAAACGTAATGTGGAGTGACGAGGATTGAATGCTAAGGTTTGGAGCGGAGTGCAAGGGGAGGGCGGGAGAGGAGAGTGTGCTTGGGGACATTCAATCCAAGATGCTCCACTCCAAACAAGGTCCATGAGCACTCCTTCCTCTTCTTTCAACGAATTATGATATTCACAGGGAAGCGTAGCAAAAGGACTCGAATCAATTGCCAGAAATGGATAATTTCATAAGCCTCAAATTGCTGAAATTCAGAGTTCTAAAACTCTTGGGGCTGAATTTAAAAATAAAATTCTAAATCTCTTGGGGTGAATAGGTACTGTTAAATTTAAGTTCTACGAAAAGAAACGACAAATATATGCTACTAGAGTTATTTATTTGAGGAACAAATATAAATAGATGACAAGAACATTAAAATTAAGATACTGTAATGTGAAACAATATAAATTTTATAATTGCTCTGGGAACTTGTAAAACCAGGAGATATAATGAAAGATCCAGAATGGTAAGGGTCATATTTATCTCAAACGATGAGTTACCACAGGTCCTTTGATATATGTGGATTAATAGAAATTTCAATTAATCTAATCGAAATTCTTAGTAGCATTTCCAAAGCATGCAGTCGACAAACGACTTTGGTATCTAAATGCCAACCATTGAAATTATTCTGAGGCCTAAATTGAACGTCTGGATCCAGACCATGCCCTCGCATGTTAAAGCAATTCAAACAGCCAACTCAGGTCCGGGTATCATATTCCGGGTATCAGCGAGGCTAGTCTATTCTTTTACCATAAGCTTGGTCATGTTTTTACATGAATGCTGGCTGCACCACTTAAATTCGCAACACTATAAACGTTTCATTGCGATCATCGAGACTGCAAACGTTTAGGGGTGGATACATTGGTAATCGGTAGTTTAAGTGGTGGACAACTGCTGGAGGAAGAAAGTTTCCTGGATTTAAAACTGGTGCGCAATGGATTGGAAGGGGAAATGGAGCAGAACAGCCGAGCCTGTATTAAATTAGTGCTCCAACCTACTCTTACAAAGTGAATACTGAATACAAACTGGAACACGTGCGCCACCACAAATCAAACAACCATCAGTTCAATAACAGGAAGGAAAGTGTTGCGCGTACGTTGGAATAGACAAGACTGCAACGCACCAGGTGATGTGGTCTGCTCTATGAGGATATCAGTCAAGCCAGTTAGCAGTGCGGAGATCAAGCACCGGGAGAAAAAAAGGATAGATTAGGGATAGGGGATATCGTTGTTGCTACTTATATGCCGAGGAATGGAGGATCTTAATTCTTTAGTTTTTACCGACTTATTTAAAATATAAATTCAATTTCAAGATAAAAGCCCTGATACCAAAGGAGGAGGTGAATATTTCTCAGGTAATTCAGATTTTAATTTTAAAGCTCCACTATTTTATAAAAATAATTTTATTCAGCACACCCTCGAAAACGATGCAAAAATATAAAAACCAATATCTTTCAGATCCAAAGCATCCAACCAGTCTCGTAATTATTCATTACAATTGCATGTACATCTTTGCTCTGAATGCTAACTTAAGTGAAAGCGTAGAGTTTTGTGTTTTCATCAGCATTTAAAGCATATATTTTGCTTGATTATGCCCTAATAGTCACTTCCACTTCACATAATGAATTCATTGGAGTTCTACCAATAGAAAGAAAGGTATTAGGCATTAGGGTATAGGTATGGCGAAACTTGACGGCAGTCAGATACATGAAGCTTGAAGGCGGGGAGGGGAAGGCGCGCGTGGAAGAGGTTGGACAAAGGAGCGGAGGGGAGGGGAAAGCACATGGTGTGGAGTGTTGCCAACATGACTGTACGAAACTTTAGAGGGTGGGACATTGCTAGCGGTACGTTACGCGGCAATGATTTGCGTTCCAAACTAAGCCGCAGTAAAGTATGCTGATAGCTTTCTCAATGCGTCGGAATAACAATGAAAGGCTGTTTTTTTCAGAATTGGATATAGTTAGTAGTAGTTATAGTAGAGTGGGAAATAACTTGAATAATAAGAATGAAAGCGTTAAAACATTGACGTACTCAGAAGAAGGGCCTAAGGGGTTCGGACCCCAAGGACTCCAAATTTTGAATTTATTTAAAGATAGGGCAATAAAGGAAAAACTTATATTTGCTTTAGTAAAACAAATTATGTTGATTTTATTCATTCTTCATTATGAAAACCCTTTTTAATTATTGTTTGCAATTTACAAAGATAAAATAATTTGGGTATTGTAATCCTTCAGATATTTGCGCAGCAAAAATCTTTTTAAAATGACTGTTACACTTCAGTCCAAATTGCACCCTTTGATGCCTAAAAACACAATTTTTGCTACTGATTTACAAATATTTTGACCCCCCCCCCTCAACCCCCGAAACGAAATCCTGGCTACTTCACTGATCATAAGAAACAGACAGGACAATTCGTCTCCCAATTCAAATTTCACAACACATAAACGAACGCACACACTCTTACAATTTGATACTTAAAAGTAGACCTTTGATATTGGTAGCTGGAAATAAATGGTAATATGTAGGTGCAGGAGTGACAGTGGTGATAAGAGATTTAAAAAAAAACTTTTTACTCTAAACAACTAATATGCGAACACAGGTTTATGAGCGTCATTCACTGTCCCACCCCTCACCCTCCTACCTGAAACTAGCGTTTGACACATTGGCGTTATATTTTGGATTTATTCCTTTTAATTTTGTATTATTTTTATTAATTTAAAAGAGTTGTTATTTTGTTGATTGTTGATATGTTTATTTGGCTAGTTGGTTGTGAGGGGTTTATTGACAGAGAAGAAGTGGGGGTTGTTTAGAAAAAGTGAGAATATGCTGTGGACTCCTGTAAGAAATTTGTTTTGCACTGTGAAGAAATAAAGAAAATGCTGCATAAGGGATTGCAGAATTAATTAAAAGTAATCTGGCGTTACAAAACAAATACCAAATATTCTCGTTTTCCACGCAAGTAACCACGTTCAGGTTCAATTAATTCACTGCAGAGTGATAATGTCTTAATATTACGTTTCATAGGAAAGGTGTACAGCATTTGATCACAACAAACATTACTAGACTTTTCGTCAAAAGTCATTACAAACATGCTAATCGTCGCTAAGCGCGATTCAATTTTGAAATCATACTTGCTTCGTAAAGATCCCAAATACTAGAAGCGTATTATAGGTGTGATCTAACTTGAAAAAAATAACAGCGCTCTTTAACTTTCTCATCCCATCTTCCGAGTACAATTTCAATTGATTTACCAAGATATCTGTTATCTTGAACCCAAATATGCATACTCCTAGATAGATCCTGACTAATTGTGACCCCAAAATATTTAATGTTGACTCAGCTCGGACTCGACGTTGACTACGTCTGATTTCCTTATTTTGGAAGATCGTTCTGGTGTATTTTCTTTCCACAAAAATGTACTGCGACACATTTATTTACGTTTAATTCTAACTGCCATTTTTGGTGCCAGGATTGCTACAAAATCTTTGTTAATAACTCATCCGACTTCAAAATCTCTGTGCATACAACCACGTCGTCATCAAATAGTCTAAGTTAATGGTAAATGAAAGTACTGATGTCGTTACTCTTGTAATGTTATAATATATTTCTATTTCTTTATCATTGCATATATAAAGTTCACTTGCAAGAAGTAACGTGGTTATAATTCGTTAACACATGCTCGTACTCATGTTGAGCAACTTCAAATTCCGCGGCGCTTCCTCTGATACGATTAACTATTTGAAAATTTTTATTTTGGCAATAAAGGAATGCGACTGAGAGAACCCTGGCGGTCTCACGCGGAGACTGCCTTCATCCCCCGCGCGGAGCGAGATTGAGGACAATAGACTCGTCCGCTGACAATAGTCTTCTTCGCAAATGCCGTCACATTTTGCTATACCTATAATGTTTTGTTTTTGTTGAAATAATAATTTTTTATACCCATCGACAATTGTTCATTTCTCGATCAAAGGCTGGCAGAAATTTTCTCAAGAAGGAAACGTGCCTCGAGTTGCTATGGAACAGCGGTAAATGTCATCACTTAGTGATAAACCAACATTTCTCGGGAAACAAGGGAAAAAGTAAGATTGCGAGGCAGTGATGTCGGATGGGAGAATGTATGAAATTCATAGAGTTCAAAGTTTGTTTGGCTAGAGGGAAACAAATGGACAACCATCCTCAAGAGTTGGCGGGTATCTGTAAATGGGAAGGATCAACAGAACCAGAGGGTAACTTAATAGGGACACATGCAAAGTATTTCAGCGCAGCTTTCTTAATATGGGTCCTAAAATTTTCAATCGAACCAGAAAACATTCAGAACATTAGTAACACTAAGTCTTACTCAAAGCACATTAGAAAATGGGTACCTAATGAAAGAAGAGAGTTTATAAAGATTTTTTCAATTTCCTGCTGCGAAATATTTGATTTCATTTACGTGCTCAAGGAAAAGATATTCCTAATGGTATAGGAAACTGTGTTTGATAGGCTATTCTTTAAAATCTTGCTTGGAAATTTAGTTATAGCTTTCCTCATTTTTTTTATTTTGCTAGTAGATCGGGTATTCTCTCTCTAAGTTGCTAAGTTTATTTTTGTGACCAGACATCCCATAAAATGATCTATCCTTATGGGGTATCCAAAGCTCCAGGATATATCATTTACGTTAATTTTCAATTTGTCCTATTTACTACGAGTCACTGTTCTATTATTTGTGGTGAAATTGCGACACTGTTTAAATTATTTAATGTTACTTGCGGTATTATCAACATTGTAGCAATAAACATTCACTCATTCATATAGGAAGCCATTCTGATTATTTATAGTACACATATCTAAATGTACAGAATATCTAGTAAATAAGAGCGGGGCATGGATCATGGGTGTTACGTTGCCACCAAATAACAAGGAAGGCAATGGAAGAACGTGGCTTTGGTTATTTATATGGAGAGGTGACCGACAAATGAGGTCATTTGAGACATTAGGGATGGATAAATAGGTTGGAGAGATAAGAATTTATTGGGGAAATATAGGCAGAGTAGAGAAACCCAGCGTCGGCAGGAGTTGATTCGACACAAAAGGTACGCGAGTACGTGACGGAGGACTTCACTTGAAATACACTCAACATTTAGCCCAAGTAATCCTAATCGACGACATAAGAAAAGAAATGGTGGTGACATTTCCCTTGATTTTTAAATCCAGTTCTACCCATGCAGTTGTCACAGCTTTCTGCCTTATTTTGGATTGTTCAGATGGTCACCTTCGATTTTTCGTTAAATGGTAGTTAAAATTCAGTCAATACGATGTCTTGTGACCGGTAGGCCACGCTTACTCGCCACTGTATCCTTCCCCTGTTTTAACTTCACTTTCGCCCAAGAGCGTTCACGGCCATGCCTCCTCCATTCAAGATTAACATCCTTGGTCGTAATGTCTCTGAAAAATCTCGGCCACTGGAGCAGTTCCTGCGATGTAAAGTCAGTAGTCCAGTCACTAAACCAATTCAATCCCCAAGCTTTACTGCCGTTTTATAAAAATAAATGTCCATGCTATATTCGATGTTTTCAGGCTTAACTATGTGGAAATCCCTTACGGCTGAAGTAAAAAGCACAATGCATATTTCCATGTATATTCATTATGGTATTCCACCAATATTTTGGACGTTGATGTGTCGAAACATTTCGTATCTTAATAAATATGGGTAGAAATATATTGTGTTTTGTATAGCAGTGAAATCTCAATGTATTGGCGCCTCACCTCAACTCAAATCGTTTATTTTCCACTTATATTAGTTCAGAGCAAGATAATTGCGGTAAAGACAGTTATATGGACTTAAACTCTATGAGAAACTCGTGTTTGAGACTTGAGAAACTAATGAGAACACGTATGCAAAGTTTCACGAAAATCAGTACTTATAATTAAAATCGCTCCAACTACCTTCAAGCACTATCCATATTGCACCCACATGAAGATAGGGGCTTATCAAAACATATCTGAAACTGCCAGGATTCAGAACCGGGTTTAGGCCTCTATTAGCCGAGGCAACCTGGACACTCCACCGGACGTTCCACCGGTGGAGTGTCTGGTTGCTCGGGTTTACTCCGCCCAGGTCACCGGTGGCGCCACCAGTATCGGTTCAAAAATTACCCAGCACACAGCAGTAGTTAAAATGGTGTTGTCTATCAATTTTGATAATTCTTTCGAAAAATCTCTAGGTTTACTCGGTTGCCCTTTATTACTGTTCTTTAGTAAGTTTTCCTTTCTTTGCGTTACGTCACTTGGACAAGCCTTCACCTTCTTGCAAATTGCGATCACCATCTTCATTCACCACCGCCCCCGGCGAAAACATATTAACACACAGGAATTCAATTCACAAGAGCGAACAACTCACCACTAGTTTGGACTGTGAACTGAGATTGTGTGTCTGCCTGGAGCGTCGTGGTCAGGGCAGTATGATGCGCGCGCATGCAATATTCAGTCACCGGTGGCGCGTCTGGTCGCCTCGGCTAGTAGGCTACATATACTCCAATGCCCCGGAACCTTACTGAGCAACCCAAAGTGGAAGGCGCGGTTGCGGGGCTCAGTCGACTGGTTTCGGTGGAAAGTGTGGTGGCGCGTCTGGTTGCCACGGATAATAGGACTCATTTGATTCTATGCCCCACGACTGACAAGTTCCACCGGTGGAACGTCCGGTGGCGTGTCTGGTTGCCTCGGCTAATAGGCCTCTAAGGGAGTAAAGAAAATACTCTAGGTACCACAATTACCTGATTACAAAAAAGGGAACTGGAAGATGTTTCGACGCGATGGTTCTTTGTATTTTTGGTGTTTTAGCAGTAAAAACATGAGGTAAAAGTGAATTTTTAAACCCTATGCAAGAGTTCTTTTAACTGTTTCCCTTATATTCCACCTTACGTTGCACAGTGATGCCGGAACCTTTTTTCAAATATCGAAATTAGTCCTCAGTCTCCTAATTGTAAACGCATGCCGGAAACCTTTTGCAATTGAAAAACAATTCTTTTGAAAAGCAAATCTCTTCCTTGTTATTACCTCAACCTCAATTTGAAATTGACAGAAGGAAAACAAATCAGTAGCAAAGCCGTGCAAGGACGCCACAAAAAGTCAAATGAAAAATAGAAAATTTTAGTACGCTGAAGAGCCATGTTTCATCTTAATTTCATTTCAGAGAATAGTTTATTTATTTTTTTGACAAGAGGATTCCAAAAACTTGCCTTAATATTAAATATCAAAATTCTGAAACACTGGATACGTTCAAGTAAAATCATCGCAAAAAGCAGCAATTAGGAAAGATTAATGGTTTAATTAGTTGAAGAGAGTCAACATTCGTATTTACACTTAAAAAGCAGTACGTTATGAAATTGAAAACGACCTTGGATTTAATGGATAAACTAATGCTCCATCGCCACAATCGTGGCTTAAAGGTAATTTATCAATTAACCTAATAGGTTAAATTATGCTCACTTTATTATTGCAAAGAATAATTAACAAAACCGAATATTAAATATTTTTACCAAGGGTTTAGGCTAATAATTACTATTTTTCCCACCACGGAATAAAACGCGATTTCGATTTCCACTGTATTGTCCTCATACATAACCTTTATACTTAATATGTGCACGCACAGAAAATTTCACTAACCTCAAGGGAAATGTAGCTAATGAAAATTTCGCTTATTCCGATCGCGTGCAAGGCATACTTTGCTCCCGACTATTAGCATAATAGCTGTCACAAAGTACAATGTATGCCTGCATATAATGAGAGGAGAGGGTTCGTAATTGGAGTAATTCACGCTTAAAGGCTTTCGTGACCGCGGATTCCTTGAAATCTTGGCAGATGAGACAGAGGGGGTAATGTTTTGGAACGGGGAAGAGAGAATGTGTAAGAGAGAAAATATAGATTTGTCTTTTACTGGGTTGAGATTGTGAAAAAGTCACCCCCTTATTCTACCTAAAAACTAGTTATTGTTACATGTAAGTAACGCATGTATGTTACGTACATGTAACATATACACACATACATGTTACATGTATATTACAAGTTTATACACTTAAAAATTGTATAACCACTTTAAAAAAATATGTTACTCAATAAACAATACGTATGTACAACGGCATTAAAAGTGAAAAGTGTGAGGAAAATGAGAGCATGTGTGGAAAAAATGCAAAGAATACGAAGTATTCATAACAATGAAGTATTCATAACGAAGAAACCCTCTGAAGTAAAACACCCACACATGAATGAGGACGTCAAAAACCTATTGAGTGGTAGCAACTGTATACACGTTACACACAATGAATAGAAAAGTATTTGCTAAGCTATATAATGAAAAGAAATATATCAAAATAAAATAAATAAAGTAAGGATAGTAAATCATAAAAATAATATTGATGTTTTTGCACACTTACACAGAATGGATGGCAATTGGTTAACAAGGTAGTGTTCAAATAGCTCGAGAAAAAGAATACAACGACTAGTTAGATTAAACACTTCAAGAAAGATTAAGTAAAATACGACATGAAAGAAGAAGACGCAACTGAAAGAAAGAGTTTTAGAGAGAGAGATAGAGTGTTAAAAATTGATATATTCCTAAATAAGACAAAGAATAAATTGGCTCAAAGTGGTTCAAAGAAAAAACAAAAAGAAAAAGAGAAACTATGGAAAATCTTCGAGAAAAAGAAAACAACCGATGACAAGAAACTGAAATTGGGACGTGGTTACAAAACTACCCAAATTAAAATTTAAAAAATGATAGTAGCAAGCTAAAATAGCTGGTATGTGCAGCTACCAAGGAATGAGTGCTCGACAAGGAAAGCGGAAATCGCAGTGTGCAAAAGTGTTCTCCTCCCGGCTTTATAATATATGGCAGCGTAAGCTGGTTATGACAGGATAAGCATAAGAATAGGCTTAATGCAGTGGGAATGGGGTACCTGAGAAGTGTTTGCGGATAAAATAGGAGGAATGGGGTTAAGAATGAAAGCGTCATGGAAGAATGTAGGTTGGATGCTTCAGTAATGGAAATATATGAAAGAAGTGTGCTTCCTTGGTTTGAACATGTTGAGAGAACGAATGAGAGTTGAAAAACGAAACAAATATATGATATTAGAGAGAATAGTTTGAGAGAAAGGGGTAGACCGCGAAATTCATGGGTGAATGTGGTGGCAGAGCAGGAATTAAGAGCAGGAATATTGAGTCTCAAGGATAGTTGAGCGTGTATGAAGCAATACATGAATATAACAGAAGCAAAAGAGGTAATCAAAGACAGGGAATTATGGAGGAAATTATTAAAAGAGAGCCTGTTTCTTGGGCCTGACAACAATAAAAAAGTTCTTTGGCTTTCCCTTCCCCGAAACGATACAACGTGATAGTTATGTATATGAAAGGAACTATGAATATCACTGGAGAAAAAAGAAATTAAGAAAAGATAAGGAACTGAAATTTCCAGGTCTTCCCAAGAAGGCTCTTACATAATAATAGTGAGATATATATAGCCGTGTACATACATATACTACATGTAGGAATAGACTGGAGGATAAGGTTGAATGAAGGAATACGTCTTCTTCTTGGTTTCCGGAAGAGGAGGAGTGTAACATAGAGAGAGAGAGAGAGAGAGGAGAAAGGAGACTAAACGGTAAGGATGGATCTTCACGTGGTGGGGGGGGGGGAGAATGTCGGTGGGTGAGACTACTGGGAGCTCGAGGTATTCGCCCGAGGAATGTATATGACTCAGAGCGATGCAACGTCTCCACCGCGTTTACACCCACACTCCGTGCCTCAAGTTTATCGTGGGAAGCGCATGTTCCTCGAAAAAAGACATGAGGGATCCGGGAGCCTTTTTTTTCCTTTTTCGACGAGTCTTCTCCGCGGGATGAAAAATGTTCAACACCGCATTTTTGGGGTGGAGTTTTTCATGAAATTATTTTCAGCCGCGGAGCAGTCTCTACCTCGTGCAAGAAATTCAGTTTTATGTAAGGGAGGGTATTTACTAAAATACTTAAAAAATGTTAATTTGTTGAGAAAATAATTAAAATATAAAGAGAAAAAGGCTTGCTGAAGCCCGCAAGAGATTCACTTAATCTATAATGTGAGGTTTATTACTGATAAAAAAACACTATTTGACCACTATGCAGAGAAAATTTTATAATAATTCTGAAGCTTGAAGGAGATATGCATATACTAATGCCCATTAACACTCGCGCTAACATTAGCCGATGGCAGAATGAGAGTCCGCGCATGATAACAGCAAATAAGAAAAACTTGGCTAGTCATCAAATAAGGATCCCTGATAACAAATTACATTAATTTACGCACAAATATATAATTAAGGTCTAAATTAATAATAATAAAGACTAACGTGAAACCTTAGCAGTCACTTGACTCAATGAGCTTTTTAAACCTCTTTATTGGTAAAGAGGTTCAGCGTGTGATTTCTGAGCAGCGCTAGCAAGTAAATTAACTTTATCCATATTGCTCGAATCGCAAACAGCCAAAAAGGCGAACTTATCCTAGGCAAGTGAAGACATTCTAAAATTGAAAGTTCAACATTTAATAAATAATTGATAAACATTCGTGTATTACCACGTGCCCAAGGTCTGTATAAACTTAATTGTTTTAGTAATAATTTTTACATAAATGTAATCCAAGCATACATAAAATTATAAAATATAACATTAAATTTATTTAAAACTACAGGCTTCTTAACGATTCCCTACCCTTTTCCCGAATCGTTTTTTCCGACGACCTTTTTCCCGAATTTTTTTTCCGAATCCATTTTTCCCGAATAAGCCATTCCGAAACCATTTTTCCCGAAGTCAATTTTACCGAACGTCTTTTTTGTCGAAAGTTTTGTTTGATGATTCCATTGCAATGAATGTGTTGTCATGATGTGTTCGATGATTCCATTCTTTTTAGCAGGTCATGCGACATCAAATAATGCATCTGAAGGATGGAATAACCGCTTTAGGTTGCTAGTCGGGAAAAACCACCCGGATCTGTACTCAGCTCTAAAAGAGCTGCAGAAAGAACAAGCTGACACAGAGATTGCCTTGATTGAATTAAGTGTTGGGAAAAGTATCTAGGGCAAGCCAAAAAAGAAGTGGTACGACGTCCACGAGAGGCTGAAAGCGGTTGTAGAAGAATATCAAGATTACAAGAACGATAGGAACTCCCTTGAGTTTCTTGGAGCTATCGCGCACAATATAATTTTCTAGAAAAATTTATGAATTTTGTGTGAATATATTTGGATATGAAAAGTAATAAATTCATTTTTTTACAATTGGGAAACAAGGTATTCGGTAAAAAACATTTCGGAGAAAAGGCTTTCGGGAAAGAGGACACGTCACGATTCGGGAAAGAATACTTTCGGGAAAAAGGTCTTCGGAAAAAACGATTCGGGAAAACGGTCGGGTACCGTCATTGGAAACACGACGAAGGGGCACTCAGAAGAATAAACTTCCCGAATTTTCTTTAACCCTGTCTTAACCTCTCCCAAGGAAGTCAAGAATGAGTCCCTTATTGTGCTTGCGATGTTTACACAGTGGAATCTAAGGCTACACATAAGTACCAAAGATCATTTATTTACAATTACCACCCTCGTTAGGTAATGTAAACTTTGTACTAGAGTTTAATTACATGTGTACATAACATTATTACTAGAGTGCGTCCAAGATATTAGCGCACTTAACCGAAATACAGCCATTTTGTGAACACGTCCAATGCTTTTTTAAGAAGGGAGTGACATGATCAAATAATCCATGATGGTGGCCTTTGTTTAAATCATACGATCGGGAAAACATTGATCAATGTTTATTTCTTTCTGAAACAAATCAATATATTTCAACTGTACTACTAGCATGAACGGACTCTGGCACCTCACTTCGCTAGAAATATTCCGTATGGTTTTGTTTTCTTCATGATGTTGTACCAAAAGGCAGCCATGAATTAATTCTACGATCAACTGTAGTATCATGACCCGTATACTGCATGTTAGCATGACTGCCACCATACCACTCTCCTAGTTTCTGTTTAAGCTGAGCATTGCTCTCCTGACTGCTTTTTGGTCTACGCATAGTGGGCAAGGAAGCGTACGGCGTTTGAACTTAAACTGGGTACTGTATGCCTGGCGTGGAATCCCCCTGTGCCACACACCCCGAAGTTGGCTAGCTCAATACTTCGTATAAAAAGTTGTAGATATCATTCAACACGTACGGTAATATCTCCAAGAAAATAAAAACTAGTAAACTAAAATACCCATTTTTTATTTCCCTCTCACAATTTTTTCTTCGAATCACCACACTACTACAGCCCTATCAAACTCGCTTTGAATTTCTAATGACAACCCTGAAAATTATCAGCAGAGTATAATTAAGGACACAAAAGGAGATTCAAAAATAATAAACTCAGCTCTAGTTGCAATTAGGTGCTCCAGCCGGAGGCACAAATTAGGAAGAGAGGAAAACTTGCTCCGTGTGGGGAAAGGGGCAAGGGATAAAACAACCACAAAGGAGAACTATCCACGCCCTGAAAGGGAAAGAAAACGAAATCAGAGTAAAAGAGGATGAGGAGAGAACATCTGCGGCAATTACAAAAATAAGTGAGTCGGGTAGCGCGGCGAAAGTTAAGATGATAAACATCGAGGAGGAACATTCACTCTGGAGGGAAAGAGTACAAGAGCCGGAATCCAAAGGGAGTAAGGAAGGAAAGAAAAAGCGGTAGAATCGAGAGTGGAATGCTCAACCGCATGGGGTGGGTGGGGGTTAGGTGGTGAACAAAAGACGGGCGAATCATGCGCAAAGGAAGGGGACGTGCGGGTAGCCGGATATTGCTGGAACGGGGAACTCATGAGGATGAGTCGATTTTGGAAGGAAGCAGGAGGAAGAGGCGGAAAAAATGGATGACACGGGTGGACGGATAAGGCTATACGAGTAAGCAATAAGAGAGGAAGAGAGTTATAAATAAAAATAGGTCAATACTCAATAAGAAGCTATTGGGCAGGCACCTGAGGAAGAGCTAATGTGGAGTTAGTAGGGGAGATGCTAGCTTTCTTTGATGCCGGAGTAGTCCAGTCATTTGGGAGTTTTGCCTGGAAGGTTTTCCGGGAGATTTGAAAATTGGTATTTTTATAGATTTTTACGTGCTCTTTTCGAATTTTCACTTTTCCACCTCGTATTTTTGCCGCTCGCGCCGTCATTTTGGAAAAATGACGCCCAAAGACAGTTTTTCGGCAATATCTCCTTTTGTATGTACTCATTTTACGACGAAAATAGTTAAGTGATAAATTAAACTAGAGAAAATTTCCTAAAATTTATGTTCTAATTTTTTTTGTAAAATGAATATTTTCAGCGTACGAGCGCTGCAAAGTCTACTCCAACACACGCGAATTGGCGAAAAAACTCATTTCCACACAACCATGTGGTAGAGTAAGTGGAGCGTTTTTTCTTGTAGTATCCCCAGTAGGACTGATCCACATGTAATGCAGTAATTACAAATTTTAGTGCATTCTCCTTCGCTTTGCTATCCCTAATGGACCAGGTTTTGCGAGTTCATCGTCTTCAGAACCGAGCGAAACGTCACAGATAGAAATTTATTCTACGATATCCGCGAAAGGGTTATCAGCTTCGATGTAATCACCGCCTTCCTCGATTTCGTCATAGGTTTGCCAGGAGAACAGTCTCCATTTCTTCCTCTTCATTGCTATCTTCTATTGGAATTTGCAAATTATGACAGGTACCATTGCATTTCGTGCAAATAACGGAGCACTATAAGGACGTTTGGTGGTTTCACTCAACTTAAGGGAATTTGACGAAACTTGCCGGAAGCATTAACTATGTTTTTATAAAGCTACCTGAATTTTTTCAAAGTTATTTACCACAGATTTCTTAGGATATTTGATGTGTAAATGGGCATGAATTTACATGGATTCTTATGGGAACGCGAGGTGCGACTAGCTTTATTCATCGAAAAGAACGTTTTCTAGTTAAGAATAAGAAAAACAAAAATAATTTAAATCATCAATATAATAATGTATGAAAATCATTTGTTATACTGAATTTTTATTATTTTTGTTTTCCTATTCTAAACTAGAAAAAGGTTTTCTATGATGAATTAAGCTACTCGTACTTTGTGTTCCCGTAAGAACCCATGTAATTTTTGTCCACTTTTCGATCAAATATCTTAAGTATTCTGTGGTAAATAATTCTGAAAAAAATCAGGTAGATTAAAGACAACATAAGTAATGCTTCCAGCAAGTTTTGTTGAATTCTCTTAAGCTGAATGAAACCACCGAACCTCCTTAATCCGGCTTTTCTGCATCCGCAGGCTCCCCGGCATCCCTTTTTGATTTTGCAAGAAATAAGTTTCAACAAGATTTCCGGAGCTGGGGGCTCGATCCCATTGTTGCTTTTTTTTCTATCCCCATACTCTTTTACTTCCATTTCTTAAGACGATCGTTTGTTCTCATAGGCGTGCGCACGGGTGGTGCCGGTGGTGCACTGGCACCACCTAATGGCGAGAAAAAACTAATTAAATAACCTAGGTATTCTTGAAAACAATTGCTTGAATGATTATAAATGTTCAAGAGAATTAGATGAACCATAAACTGATAAATAATTCAAATACTTATGCGATTTTTCCCCATGTCATATTGACTGCCTGGGTTTAAAATGCACTGTAGCTGGCTGACTGGAAGTGAAAATTAAGTTTTGCATTTCGTACGTTGGACATACCAGGTGTTCGCAGAAGTAAACAACTGAGGGATGCGTTTGTGGTAGCGTGTTAAGAGTTAATTATTTAGTGAGCATGTACGTAGGCAATACAGAAACGAAGCAGAGTAAGTTTAATCCTCCCTTTTATTTTTAGGTGTTACAAGAACCACTTTAAATTAGTGGTTGGAGTTGTTACTACATATCTAAATTGTTCAGTGAGTTCCATTGTACTATAAAAACTTTCTCAATAATACCTGTAACCAGTGCCACGTTGTGAAAGGCGTTTTTCCTAACTATCAATACGGAAATGCGGATGCAGAAAAGCCGGATTAAAGTGCTCCGTTATTTGCACGAAATGCAACGGTACCTGTCATAATTTGCAAGTTCCAATAGAAGATAGCAATGAAGAGGAAGAAACGGAGGTTGTTCTCCTGACAAAATCGAGGAAGGAGGTGATTACATCGAAGCTGATAACCCTTTCGCGGATATCGTAGAATAAATTTCTATCTGTGACGTTTCGCTCGGTTCTGAAGACGATGAACTCGCAAAACCTGGTCATTTAGGGATAGCAAAGCGAAGGAGAATGCACTAAATTTTGTAATTACTGCATTACATGTGGATTAGGATCCTACTGGGGATACTACAAGAAAAAACGCGCCACTTACTCTACCTCATGGTGGTGTGGAAATGAGTTTTTTCGCCAATTCGCATGTGTTGGAGTAGACTTTGCGGCGCTCGTACGCTGAAACTATTCATTTTGTAAAAAAATTAGAACATAAATTTAGGAAATTTTCTCTAGTTTAATTTATCACAACTATTTTCATCGTAAAATGAGTACGGCTCATTTGCTCATTTGCTTTTATGGCTCATTTGGACGAGGTTTCAGCATATTGTGCTCTGATGCAAGCATTTCAGCCTCATGCTACATAAAATGTTCTTCGAAATTGTCCTCACTGAGGAATAACATGCCAATACATGCCACAGAAACACATGTTGTGTCCCAGACAATGGTATTGTGAAAACTGCTCGCAAGGAGAAGATTTTCACATTACTTCATGTGTTTTGCTGACCTCGGTCCCGCATGGTATGTCAACCTCTTCGAAAAAAAATATTTTTCCCCTAGATAGGCTGATATACTTGATTTTGAGAATAATATACTTAGTGGCCACCCTAGACTTTCACTTCCCTCTCTTTCACCCTCCTCCGTGTTATTATTTTCCCACCCCCTCTAGTCCAGTCATTTGGTGCTCAAAAAGGGGGTTACCTGGAAAGTTTTCCGGGAGTTTTGAAAATTGGTATTTTTAAAGGTTTTGACGTGCTCTTTTCGAATTTTTATTTTTCCACCTCGTATTTTTGCCGCTCGCGCCGCCATTTTGGAAAAATGACGCCCAAAAACAGTTTTTCGGCGTCATTTTTCCAAAATGGCGGCGCGAGCGGCAAAAATACGAGGTGGAAAAATAAAAATTCGAAAAGAGCACGTCAAAACCTTTAAAAATACCAATTTTCAAAACTCCCGGAAAACTTTCCAGGTAACCCCCTTTTTGAGCACCAAATGACTGGACTAGAGGGGGTGGGAAAATAATAACACGGAGGAGGGTGAAAGAGAGGGAAGTGAAAGTCTAGGGTGGCCACTAAGTATATTATTCTCAAAATCAAGTATATCAGCCTATCTAGGGGAAAAATATTTTTTTTCGAAGAGGTTGACATACCATGCGGGACCGAGGTCAGCAAAACACATGAAGTAATGTGAAAATCTTCTCCTTGCGAGCAGTTTTCACAATACCATTGTCTGGGACACAACATGTGTTTCTGTGGCATGTATTGGCATGTTATTCCTCAGTGAGGACAATTTCGAAGAACATTTTATGTAGCATGAGGCTGAAATGCTTGCATCAGAGCACAATATGCTGAAACCTCGTCCAAATGAGCCATAAAATGATTTGAAATGACACAACATGATTTCCTCAAGAACTTGATGCGGAACTCAGTCCGTGATTTTGCAGGATCATCCCGGATCTAAATGTTGTGTATCACGAAAACCAGAGTTAAATAAAAGAAAGTGTTAAGAACTATGCAAGCAGCAAAGGATAATTTTCTGATTTTGGAAAGACGTTCGGACTTCAAGGAAATTCCACGATTTTCAAGGATTCAAAGGATGGCGGCCACCAAGGAACAAGAAAGCGGAGATATGGGAGTCAAGATTCAGACACTAATTCTCTTCCTGCCCTTTCTTTTCACGGGAAGGAAAGGGAGTCTCCTCAAACGAAGGCTGTGGAGATTGGCTAGTCCGGGAGATGGTCAAGAGCGTGGCGAGGCATCGGAAATGAGGCTCATTCAAAGCACTGAAAGGAGGACGGCGCCCGGAGGAAATTTTCAAGGAGACATATCATGCACGAAATTACAAGGTGGCGAAACTGAAATGGTCGGGAGAAATTGAATATCTTGTACAGGATTAAAAGACAAGAAGAATTAGCATTGAGAAAGGGTTTATATTTTTGCGTCTGTCCCCTCTTTCTCTCAAAAATACAAGCTTACAGAAATAACGGAAGGACTGGGTCAGGAACCGCAACGGATTCGACCGTTTCAAGTAAGGGATTGATTATTAGGTATTCTAGTACCACAGTCTATTATTATATGGCCTCGAAAGTGATTGAATATTTCTCGATTACGGCACAGCTTACATTGATAGTGCCTCTATCGGCCAGAAAGTATAACTAACCCCTAACTATACTCTGTTATTGCATAGGGGTAATGACCAAATATGAAAAATTGATTTATTTTAGTCGAAATAAAACTCCATTCTTTAAAAACAGCAATGTTAAGGTACTTTTACTCCAGGTTTTCTCCCCTATACACAGGTATCTCTGGAAAATTGCGGTGAAATGATATCAATGTGCCAGTACACTCAATATAATATACTGTAACTGCATGAATACGTTAAATACAACATACAAAAAATCTTCGGAATGCAATAACTGATTTAAAACCTCTCTAAGCCGCCATGAGTTGGAATCGACTGTGATCTGCAGTCTTTAGCAGCTTTTACTTGTTTGTAAGTTCACTTTGCTCGTGTAATTGCAGGTAATAAGTTTTTTACATTAGTATTTTATACTGTACAAATATTAAAAAAAAGGTCTCACGAGTTTTGGGCCAACACGTCAGATATTATATTACCCCAAAGTTACATATGCAGGATAAGAAAAAAGGGCAAGAGAGGAGATATGAATGTGTTCCTTTATATGTACTATGCACCATTCACGTCTACAACAAAAACAAATTGAGAGCACTCCACCAAAACACACAAAAATAAATATTTATTTTCCCCTCAAACTCCTTTTTCTTATACCACATGCTTTCATGTTTATGTCGTCTACACACGCAGCTCTTATTATGTTCTGATTAATTACGTGAGTTTCTTACCTAGAGATCTCCTGGGAGTCACTTCCTATCTAATACATTGTAAAGCCCACCACGGCACTACCAGTCAGTAAACCACTAGTAATTAATATGAGATAAGTTTCAGGTTACTCGCTCTACAGGCCAATAGTGAATTTACTTCCTGAAATTCCCAGTTTACCTGCGTGGCAGCAAAATATTTTCTTTGTCGTTAGCAATACCGAATGCATAAGTTTTCAATATACGATTTGAGGAGAAATTTGAGAAACGGCCAACACTGAACTAAAAGCTCATTTGCTGCTACGAACAACCTGCAGTGAATGTACATATCAAGTTATTGTGAACCCAGTGGCTTCTATTCCTTCTAAAATAATGAAAAACCATATATTCTTCATCATTTTATTCGTCACTGATTATGATTTATTTAATCTGATCATCAACAAACCAGTTACCTTTCCAACGAGTAATTTCATATGTGGAGGGCCTTATGTTCACACACACGCGGGGTAAATTAACGCAGAGGTAGAATGTGACAACCACTTAAAATATCCTCCACGAATAAATAAATATTGCGCTTACCTACTCTATAAAGAATAAAGGTGCACCATCCATACGATGCTATAGTCCATATAAAATTCACAGCCAATTCAGAATTAGCAAGAGCAATCCGTATGTTTTAATGGTTCATTAATTCCTGCCGCTGGGGAGAGTTAAAAAATGTGTATTTCCGCACGCAAGCATAATGCATATCAAAATAATTTTCATGAGCATAATACTGCAACCCGACTGCTACTGCACCATGCCATAGAAAATTCAACCTCTTTGACCGGTTTATCCCCTGTTGTAATATTTTGCAAATTATTTGAGTCAAAATTGTGGGCTTCGTTTTCCCTTTCCTCTGCAAGATGGTGAAGGAATTATAAAATAGGATTCAATAAGAGCAATGCAGCAATCTAAAAATAGAAGCCAGGTTATTAAATGGGAGGATAATTTAGAGGATATTTTAAAAACATTAGCAATTGTTAAAGATGCAAGACCGATAGTAATTAACTTGAACGCTCTTGATAAGAAATTGCAATTCTTCTCGGAAGAATTTACTGATTGATATTTAATAGTGAGAGAATTTTACGAGGGTTTGATTTCAGTCTTTACCGGGGTCTTCTGGATGAAAATGTCTCGGGTTTTCCATCGGGTCAGGTTCTCCACTTCTTTCGAAGTTACGGCAGGCGACTCTCTCATCATCTTAAGAAGTTACGGGAGGCGACTCCCTCATCATCTTTAGGTAATCCGGGAACCCAAATCCATTTTATTGAATCCATTCTCTCCGAGATTTCCAACGAAACTTTTAAGTGACAAATACCTTGTGAGTTCATGGATACAAAAAGAGCAATTAGTTTACATCATGTGTTTTAACCAGATTTGAAATTATCATTGAGTGCCTACACGCGTATTAAAACATAAATTTGGCATTGATTTAAAAAAAATAACAGATGAGTTCCATGCTTAGGTCAATCAGTTTAACGCATAAGAAAACCTTTACCAATTGCCAAGGACTCAAACAAGAGAAAGAGTAGACCAATATCCTATTGAATTATAACCTTTAACTATTCTGCGGTTTACAATCTGGAATCAAGATGGCAGAAAACGCTGAAGATTACTTTTTTCAAAGAATCGATTTGTTGGAATGGCTGATTTCATCGTACTGCCTAGTGTGTCATACAGTACTGTGAAATCAACTAAAAGCAAGCAACGAATTGCTAGAAGTCACGGCTGCTTATTAAGAAAGATGTCTATGAATACATGTTCATCACAATTACTGGAGAGTAATTACAAAGTATGTCCACTTCCGAAGGGCAAAACAAATTCAATTAGTAAATAGGAAAATTATGATGAAGTGACTTGACTAATCTCACCACATATTTTTATTACCAATCTCGCATGAAAATGTTTGAAAAAAAGGCATTTTTCCTTATTGTACAGTTTTTTACTCATAAAGATTCAAACGATATTTTAGCATGCTTGTGTGATGAACACTTTCATCTTACCACTTAATTTCATATTAAAAAAAAGGAATACGGCTTCATTAGGCTTTGTAACATCTTATTAGAAAACACATTTCATTTGCATCCCCCATTTCTTGGCCAAAATAGTCAAACACAGAGTCCCACATTTCCGCAATATGTCCTCAAACGCTCTTCTGTCTTATCTTTTCATTGCTAATATCCAAAACCACAGACTTAAAATTGATTTAAAACTCCTCCACAACACCCTTAACTCGATTATTGACTGCCCTGAACTGCTTTCTCTCTTCAACTTTAGGATACCAACTCGAACCACCCGCACGCATTCACTACTCCACCTGCCTATTCCTAGGATATCACTCACCCAGCGCTCACCTTTATTTCGTCTCTCCTCCCTTCTTAATTCACTACCTCACACTGTCGATCCTTTTTATTTATCATGTAATCATTTCACCACCCACGCTATGTCCCACCTGTCAACATATTAAATATTTCCCCTTTCCATGTTGGGCTCAGCGTTGTTGATTTTTGTTGTTATTGTATTTTTGTCCTCTGTCATGTTTATTATTAAATGTTTCGCTGTAAATTGGCGCTACTGCTGTATTTAAATAAATAAAGTATTTCTAAGACTATTATCAACGCTTCTACGAGGAAGGAATAAGATTAGCAGCGAATTTACATTACAAAACTAATGGAAAGAAAGATTTTTCAAAGCCTGCTTCATTTTCAGAGGAAAACAGAAGAAGGAAAATCATCTTGAGCAACTACGTTTCGAGCGATAAAATGCGTCGTAAACTTAATAAACGTTTCCATTCTCCAACCACATAACGTTTGAATTGCACCCTTGCGTTTCTTGACACGGCAATTAACCGACGAAAGGAAGTAATAAAAGGAAATGGATGGCGGAAGTTCAAGCATTAAGATTTCGGCCGATGCAAGCGACTGAAGTGGTTTTCTTGAGCTGTGTGGTAGTATTAAATCTTGAACTTCAAGTGTTCAACTATTTATACCAGTTAAAGGACTACTCTACACGTAATGCATACTCCGGCCCTCTACGTTATGAGGCCAACTACAATAATAAGAACATGTAAAAGAAGAGATCTCGTAAAACAGGAAAGAAAAATAATGATAATGGAAACAGGGCTTTACAGAAGGTAGCACCGGCAACAAATATCTGTAAATGAGCGTTTATCAGGTAAGAGGAAGTCGTAAATACCCGAGACAGGAAATGAGAACTCCGAAGCGCGAGCCTGTAAAATGAGAGCGGAAAATATGGGGCGTGATCTAAGAAAGACTACCATGTAGAGTAATGGAATAAAAGAGAAACTAAATCGAGTGAGGCAACACGAGGCGAAAATCGTTTTGAGAAATCAGAGTACCTATTAATGAGTAAAGCCCGTTTTATACGATCCTTATTTCAGTACTCTAAATCGAACCGAATTCAGAATGTTTAAAATCGTACAGTATAAAGAGTGTGATCGCATCTGTTTAAGGAATCGAATTAGATTACCAGTACCAAAAATAGAAATGAGCTCGATACTTATTTTCCATCCAATTATTGGATCCAACGACCAATCACCGACAAGCAGGCGAGTGGAGCATTTTCTTGTTTCGTGACAATATCGATGGCAGCGTTGGAATTTGCCAAAATAGCAAGGTCCAACTAATTTCTCGAAAAATTATTCAAGAGTTTGTTAAACCAGTAAAAATGATAAGTATCGCTAAAATATGCCAAAACAATAGACGAAACGACGACCAAAATGAGGTTTAAAAGAGAAGAAGAAGACAAAAATAATGCGATACGAATCACAGAGGATTATGTAAAACAAAACATAAAGAAATTGAAAAACAGAAAATCACCAGGAAAAGATAAAACAACAAACAAAATGATTAAATACTGAGGGCAGCAGCTAGCAGAAAAATTCACGAAACCAATATAAAAAAATATAGATTCAAAATCAATACCAACAGAGTGGAAAGAAAGCATATTAATACTGATTTTCCTAAAAGGAGATAAAAAGGTTTCAGAAAGTTTCAGAGGAGTCAATTTACTCAGCACTTTAGTAAAACTAACTACATAAGTAATAACTGAAAAATTAAAATCGGAAATAACATTTGAAGATGAGCAACTAGGTTCCCAAAGCGGTAGATCTTGCACTGACGCGATATATTCGTATTTCGGAAAATAGTAGAAAAGTCAATAGAGTACAATAAAACTGTTTGCATATGTTTTGTGGGCTTAAATAAGGCCTTTGATAGAGTCAGCCTGAAAGACCTTCTGAGAATTCTGAAAGAAAGAAAAGTTGCTCCAACCAGTATTAGTTCAAGATATATACACAGAAAAACAAATAACCATTAAAAGTAAGGGAGAATTCTCTGAATAAGTAAAAGTGGAAAAGAGAATTAGACAAAGGGACTCCTTAAGTCAACTACTTTTTAACCTAGTTATGAACAAAATAATAAAAAATATAAAAAACATAAAAGGATATAGACTTGAAGGTAACAATATAAATATACTATGCTACGCAAACGAAGCAGTACTAATAGCAGAAAATGAAGAGGATTTAAAATAGACTCTGATGAAATTCATGGAGATAGGAAATAAATACAACTTGGAAAATAACAAAAATAAAGTGCCATCAAAGGAAATAATCCGACTTAAATTACAACTAAACAAGGACATCATAGATCAGGTAATGAAATTCAAATATTCAGGAGCAGTTATAATTAGCTATGGACATTTATATGAAGAGGTTAATGAACAAATTACAAAAGTGGAAAAGATTGAGAGCTGCCTGAACCAGACTATGCGGAGAAAAAAACTCGCGAGCAGAAGCAAAAACAAGAACATAAAAAACAGTAATTAGACCTCTAATGACACACTCCATGGAAATTACGGCACAAAAAAGCAAAACAAAACAGAGAATACAGACTGCAGAAATGACTGTACGTACTAAGAAAAATACTGGGAAAGAAAATAAATAAAACAAAAATATCAGAGACTTAAGTAAGATACCTCCAATAACAGAATGGACAAATAAAAGGAAAGAGGAATGAAATGAAAATTTATCGAGAATGGACGACTCAAGAATCGTCAAGATAGCAAGGGACAGGATGCCATCAAGAACGATAAGCATAGATAGACCACGCAAAGGATGGTTAGACAACCTTAATTCATAACTCATAAAGGCATAATCAGAAAGAACAGAAAAAATGCTTTCGAAGAAAGAGAAGAATATGGCACACTTTATTTATATTGCGTAAATTTTAAAGAGTAAGGCGACAACTTGTGGAAACAAACGATCGATACTTTTGCCAAAAATTGTCGAAACCTAGGTCGGTCAAATAAACTTAGAGTGGGTATATAACAAAGTATCCTTCTTTTTTGTGATAATGTTACATTGCGTAGTTCAGCGAATGCCCGGACTGTGCTACTGCGCCCTGAAATCAGCCTTGTGTAAACACAAGCTCCTAGGCATCGAATACAATTTAAGTCGCGAATTTGGTTCCGAGGTTTCCGCGCTACTTTTTGGTACTGAATTCAGTGCTGATCGAAGAATCGTGTAAAACGGCATTAATAGAATGCATTACATAAAGGATCCTTTTTGTACATGGGCCCATTTTGGCCTAAAATATGACATTTTTACCTGAAAATGCAAAAAGGTATAATATGCACTAAAAAGGGGGAAATTTACCATTGAAAAAATAATTTAACTTGACCAAGAGACGAACCCGGACTGCCCCCATTGCCGGTCAGGTGTGTTAGCCATCTAAATTCAAGGCGAATTTCATTCCTTAGTGAAGCAGGACTGATGTTAAAAGAAAACATCATTTTTGTCTAACAGGTCTACTGAATGACGATATTTTTTGTTTAAATTCTAAAAGCAAAATAATTGAAAGTTGTTTTTACATTTTAAATGTTTTCTGAACATAAGGAGAAGGCAGACTTCTGAGAAAGGGAGACTGGAGGAGAAGGAGGCGACTCCTCCTTCTTGAGAGTCCACCCACTCGTCCCGAGTCTGCACGAAGTATGCAGGTCACGCCGTCGTGTCGTCTAGCAGACCAACCTCCTCCCCCTCAACCCCCAGCCCCGCATCTCTCCATCACTACGCCATTCTCCTCTCTCGCCCGGCCCCGCGGAGATGAGGGCCCGGACCTTTGCAACACCACTCCCGTCCGCCCTTTGCTATATTAGGGGGAGGAGTGGTGGCGCGTGGAAGTGGTTCGACTCACTTGCTCACTCAATCTACCTTCCCGTCCAACCGACTCCTCCGACCCAACCCCCACCCTAGTCCGTCCCCAGTCCGTTGCAAATTTCCCGAGGCGTCATGATGAGGTTGGTTCCGCCAATGCATCGATTTATCGACGATGCACACTGACCCCGGACTCGCGCGAACATTTTATTCCGATTCGAGTTTTGATAAAGAACCAGGTCATGGCTGCACTTATTTGTTAATTTCCAGCCAACTTAAACCTAGTTCCATATTTTTTTGATAAATGTATGTACTGCCAGGTAAAGAAAAAAATTACTGAGAGGATAGAATTAATTATTTTTAATCATCTTCTACAACTAAGACCATATATTAAAGCACCAATGATAGACATTTTTCATCGCAGCCTCCACATACATACTCCTGCTAGATACAATAGGTCGAACGAAAGCGATGTAATGTAAAACGAAATGATTATAAATGTACCCTCAAATGAATTATTGTTGTTAGGGGCTGATTTATTGATATCTCCAACACAAAAAGAGTATCACGAGCACTGTAATAAGTATGATATATTAAAGAAATGAAAATAAAAATACTCAAAAGAGTAAATGACTAAGCAGGCACCATCTCCATATCTTTCAAACAGAACTAAGTCAAAGTTACCAATAATTTATTATCGACAATTATGTACAGATCATGTAAAGAAGATTTTTAAAAGACGGAAGCCAGTACAGCTTTGCGTAAATTCAGGCCAGGAGAATGTTTCCCTGAAGCGGCATCAGATATATCGCTATGAGACATAAGCTCTGACTGTGCAATAAGACCTTAGTTCAAACGAGAAACACTTAGAGGCAAAATCAGTCACCTCTATCGATTTCTTCAAGTTAAACAATTTTTTAGCAACATTACTCCAAGTAAAAACTTGCCTGAATGAAGTATCTTTGTTTGGATAACACTACTTGTAAAACGTTAAGGAGCTTACGTTCAGGAAACATTTTAAACGAAAAGAACTGTTTCAATTTTTTTTCTTTTAGAATAGAAATAAAATTATCTTAATACTATTATCCTGTAAGCCAAAAATAATGCTTTGTTTTTACCCGATATTGCTTTCTTCTGCCTTTAAATGTAAACCTCGATATCATGGTTAGCAAATATGACGCTCATTAATTGATATAAACACGTTCTCTTTAAATGTAAATAAAAATGGTGTACAGGCTCATAGTAACATTATACATCTTGTAGACATGTACAGGTAAACCATCATAGAAAGTATTTTACTCAAAGAAACTCAAAGTATTTTACACTCTCTAGCAGAATGGATCTTACCAAGTGTAGATTTACTGTCGTACATCCAGAGATAAAGTTCCCAAAATTAAAACCTGAAATCATATATCCCTCTGATAGAGATGAGTTTTCACCGCCATAGTTTCCGATTCTCGATAAGTAACGACTGCTAGAAACCGTATCCGCTATGGCTCGTCAATCATCAGTAAAAGCTAAGTATCGAAAGAAATGAAAATGAATCCCATGCGAGGGGAGAATATGCAGAACCGTTCTCCCTTCCAAATTCCCCTTCTCTTCACACTCCCATTCCAGCATACGGAGCTCATCACGCCCAGCGCTGGGTGCGCCCGTGGCAGGTGGCCTCGAGTCACCATTCTCATTCGGCGGAATGGGATAAAAAAGGAAGGAAGGAAGGAACGAAGAATGAATAAAAAGAACCCCTTCCCGCTTCCGTCAGTGTACCAGATGGGGCAATGAAGGGGGAGTAAATGAGCCGGGAAATGGTGAGCGGTGAAACTAAATAAGGGACGAGAGATGTGAGGGGAGTACCTCGCAATGTGTTAGGGGTTGAGTAGGGGGTGGAACAAGTCAGCCGCTGGGACGGAAGTGTCTTCGGCCGGGGAGGAAAGGAACGAGGAGGACATCAAGTGGTGCCCTGGAGCCATCCGGGATATTTCCACCAATGCTCGCCTGAATGACAAACAGGTGTCGGTCCATGAAGCTGCCTCCCCCATGGGCATCCTCGCAATCACTCACTTCCCATCCACGCTCGCGGACGCTAAAACAAATCCTCCATATTCACTTCCATTAGATGGACCCACGAAGTAGTGACTCCATCAGGGGGCGTTGGACCCATGGGGTCCAGACACCGAAATTTTACATTTTTTTTTAATAAAAGGAGCTGAAGGAAAAATTTTTATTTGTATTCATTGCAACATTTGTCAACTTCATTTATCATTTATTCTGAACTACTTTTTCAATTGACATGTTTGTTATTTTCATACTAATAACCGCGGGTATTTTATTCTTTCCGTAATTTTATCAGAAAATTGAAAAAAGTGGATGGCTGTCATACTTCAGTCACAACTGCTCTATTAATTGCCTTAACTCACAGTTTGGTTCCTAATTTTGAATATTTTCACCCCCTTAATACTCAAAATGGACTCTCCCAGAAACGAAATCCTGGATACTTCACTGCCACTAAGGATCGCACGACGCGATTACGTCACACAATTACATCTCCATACTACCCTGAGAGCTACCGCGGAGCGCCGCAGAGACGTGTGGCGGAGGTGTCAGGAGATTAGCCATGTAAGGGAACGGAATAGGAAAAACGAAGGGGGAGAGGACAGAGATGATTTGCATAAACCGTGTACCTTGTGTTAGTGTCACACTCTTTTGTTATAGTCTCTAATGTTGCGTGGAAAGACGGAATTTTTGAAGAAAACAGAAGGTAGAGTGGCAGGAATGCATATGAAAATTGATTGAGCCTTTTTCAATACCTAGTAAAGAGGATCTACTATAAATTTTATCAAACTCTTGAACAGAACTGCACTGATTTTACCACAAATCAGACTTGTAACACCCTAGGCTTGCTTAGTGGTGATACTGGACGTAACAAAGAATATAATCCTATCGTATACATATGTTATACTAAAAAGTAATTTTTTTGTACAGCACCGGGTAAACATCAGTGAGATAATGGGATTAGATAGCCAAACTGACTGGCTTCAAATGTATTTTCAGCAGCGAATAGTGACGGGGTAAAATAGCAGCTATTTATACCGAATAAGTATGTTACTCGACATAGATTCAAATAAGAGACTACTATTATATGTAATCTGCTTTATATTGTCATGCCCATCACTTCTCATCACAGGTCTCAAAAGCCTGTTTTAATTCTCGAGGTAGGCATATCTCTAAAATGGATGTATGAGACTACTCCATTATTACATATACAATACTAACTACATTTTTAAATGCATTTCATAGCGTGAACCGCACTGTATTTCTAGTGAAAATTCTCTAGATACAACACATATTGATTACATTGCGTACAAGATTACATTACATACAAGCGTACTAGAAAGTGGCATTCCCACCTTCCCTGGAAATGTTATGAGAAAAATTGAAGACAAAAAGCCATGTCATCGTCTTATTTGCCAATACACCGAAAACAACAGGTAAAATACATGTACTTAGGTACTTAGTCCTCTCTTCGGCCTTATATAAGGTATAAGGCCGAAGGTATTTTGATTATAGAGTCTTTATTTCATATATTTATTTCTCAATGGCTGTAAAAACACTAAGCACGGTACTTTGTTAAAATTTGCAAATGAAATAACCGTAATCCAACAAAATGTTCGCAGCTTACGAAGTAATTCAGATTTATTTTCGGTACATTTGAACTCCTTATCTTTTAAGCCTACAATTATTGTTATAACAGAAATATGGATTCATAGTAATGAAGTAAAGTTTTTTAGTACATATATCTGATGATAAATACTATGCAAGATGTGGTCATACTCGAGGTAAAGGGGTAATTGTTTATGTAAAAGAAGATGCATGCTCTTGCTCTGAGACTGTTAATATACGTTCTGCTGACTGTATTGTTAAACTTGAAAACTGATTTTCTTGAGCTTCAATTGCTTGGCGTCTATAGACATAAATAATTTACCTGTAGATTTTTTAGTGACTTAGAGTCTATTTTGAGTCGTTTAAAAAATAATTTAATAGTAGTTTGTGATATGAATATTAATATTTAAAGTTTAATAATGAATCTAATCACTAAAGTAATTTATTGAGCTCTTACGGACTATCCTGCTTTATTAGACAACCTACGCGAATTAAAAATATGTCTGCTACATGTATCGATCATATATTTGTAAGACTTTTTAATTCATTTAAATTTGATCTTTCTGCGGATGTACTACACCTAGGTATATATGACCATTCAATGACAATCCTTAGTATAGGACTGAATGAAAGTTATACATATTGCTTAAAAAACGAAAAAAGAATCTCTTCTGTGTCAAAAGTTAATCTAAATGCGTTCAATGAATATGTGGGAAACATAGATTGGACACCTGTGTATGAAGAAACAGACACCTCAAATACATTTAATATAATGATATATCTGCTCAATAGTTGCCTGGAAAAAGCTAGATTCACAATCATTGTTGAAAAATAATTGGAATCTCAAGGATTGGATGACATATGGGTTGTTACAATTTATTCAGAGGAAGAATTATTTACTCCAAAAATCCAAACGCTACCCTAGTAATTTATTGCTTAGAAATGCATTTATAAAATGTAGAAATCAATTAAGAGAAAAAGTTAAAGAAGACGCAAGTAATTACTATCTTAAAGAGTTCTACAAATTCCAAGGGAACCCTACTGAGCAATGGAAAGTGTTTAAAGAGCTGGTCGGGGAGAAAGCAAACGGAGTAGCTTTGCAATTGAATTTAAATGGTAAAATAATAAATTATCCTACCAATTTGGCCAATGAATTTAATAATTATTTTATTATATTTAATTAGTCTTCAATTCAGCTCAAATCTATCATGATAGTCGTGTTCCTGGTTCTTTGTTGAATCCTTGTGCTATCTCACATGAACCAGAATTTTACTTTGAACCTGTAGTACCAAAAGATTTAATAATAATGGCAAATTTTCTTCCACATCATAAATCGCCAGGAATTGATGGAATTATTACCCGCTCATTAGAATCTGTAATTAACATAATATCTCCTGTACTAACGCATTTGGTTAATCTAATTTTCACCAAAGGCAAGTTCCCTTCTGTGTTAAAAAAGGCTATGGTAATAACAGTGTTTAAAAAAGGCAATCATTTGAATAAAGAAAACTACAGGCCGATTTCTATATTACCAATTTTTTCAAAAGTTCTGGAAAAACTGATGAAAGTCCGCCATTTGAAGTTTCTTGATAAGCGTAATTTTTTTCTGTAAGAACCAGTTCGGCTTTCGCTCTGGTAAAGGAGCAGAAGATGCACTCGGAAACTGCATGTCTAATGTTTTTGCAGAGATTAACTCAAATATTGTGAGCTTATTTATTGACATAAAGAAGGCTTCTGACACACTGGATCATAAAATATTATTACAGAAACTGGAACATGCAGGTATACGAGGAGTAATATTGAGTTGGCTCATAAGCAATCTGTCCATGCGACAACAATGGGTACGAGTAGGTGATAAATTCAGTGGTTATAAATTTATAAACACAGGTGTGCCTCAAGAATCTATGTTGGGTCCAATTTTTTTTAGTATATATAAACGATTTATGTAACCACACATTTAGATGATATGTAACTGCTTTTTCAGATGATATTGCCTCAAATTATTCGTCGTCCAACTGGGATTTGGTTGAAAATAGCATAAACGAAGACTTAAAGTTTATATGATGTTGGTTTGAATTTAATGGTCTCCATTTGAGTGAAAGAACGACGTTTTTATGTTATGATCTTTGTAAACTAAGCTCTTATGATTGGAACTTAGTATATCACCAAGTAGACTGCTCCAAATTATCTTGTAACTGTCCAGTAAGTGAAGCATATGCAAACGAAAAACATACCGTGTACTACGCGGACGCCATAAGTGTATTCGGCCGCTGCAATCACTCCTGAATGTTTTATCGTCAGAAAATATGGTGAGGTCCCAGAAAGCATGAGGAAAATTCATCTAAGCATTAGCATAATGCAGCCTTGCAATTTTATGGTCTTCAGTCAACGTAGGTTTTCGTGTAGGTTTACGGTGCCTGAGTCCTGCATCGTGGAGGCGTCGCCTGACAGTTGAATATTGCATTGCAGGCCCAAATTAACACGAGTGCCTTCTGCCCCTTTAATCGACAGAGGGTTATATAGGGTGAACTGAGCAATTTCATCATCAACTGCAGATGACGTGCATAGAGGCCTCCCCGATCGGGGCCTACTCTTCAATACGTTGTCTCCGCCTTCAGAGCGCTGCGCCCACCTCCGTACGGTGTTCCGATGAACACCCATTCTTCTGGCAATCTCGGAGATTTGCATCCCGGCGCGGCGGCCAGCATTCCAACAATCTTGCCTCAACTAGCAACAGAGAGCTCGGCAGAAGGATGACGTTCCATTGCGACGGTCTGAAAGTGACTGGCTTTATGTTCTACGAACTTATTCACGAGTATTCTATGGTTTACTTATTTCCTTTTTAATGGGACGGACTCGATGCAAGACCGTCAAATAATTCTCATTATTTCTGATTTTGGAAATAAAATCAATAAAGCAACCGATTGTACCAGAAGGAATGTTTGAAGATGATATGGATTATGAAATTAAGGATTCTTTGTTTATTAAAAATAGGGTAGAAACTCGATAGTTACAATATTATGACAGCGTAAATATTTCCGCCGCCATATTTTGCAGATCATTTTAACGTCACTAATATCATCCACTCATTTCCGAAGAAATGAAGAACAAGAAGAAAAAGAAGAATATGAACTTTGGAAGCTAGTCTGGTGATCTGTCAATTAAATAAATAGTGTCAACGACAGGAAAGAAGCAAGGATTAACAATTCCCTTTTTAAATTCTCTTACCCTTTCCCCGCCTAGAAATGCATAATACAAACCGTACAATGGGGCAAGGTGGATGCACTCAGACTTTTGGAAACGATAGTACATTGAGAAATAATTATAGTACTGCAAAATAGAATAATTAGAATAATTGTAGGTAAATCGCAATACTGTCACTTGTTTCCCTTATTTTTTTCATTAAAATTGTTACCATTAAGACACATATATTTATTAAGTCCTTAGATTATTTTATTTAAGAAGTGGAAATAAACCTTGGCAAAGAACGCATCATATTCTTCGAAATAAATTCTATGTACCCTCCAATTAAACCTATGAAAACTCTCTTTAAAAGATGCTTTTTGTATATGGAACCTAAAGTATACAATTTGATACCAGTGAATATAAAGGTCAATATAAAAACTAAATTCCTTCTAATGGCAGTGGAATGGCTACTTACTCAGCCTAGTGTATATTATTTATTTAATATTATTGTGAGAAGTTCTTATATTTATTGTATTCATCCGGTTTGGTTCATTGTAAAACTGTATTGTATTTATTACTTGTTTTTTTTTTAATTTATAAATTATCAACTTATTGTTCTTATGAAAATATGCAGCTATGCATTTCTTTGAAGGTAGCCTCAACTCAGTTTTTTTCTTAGAGGCTACCTAAAGCTTCCTTAAGTGTTTGTATGACATATTTTTTTGTAAATGTTGCTTTGGGAAGTAATACACTTATCCAGTTTTAGTTTCTTACTTTTACTTTTCAATAGCTCAGGCATGTTATCACTCCCTGAAAGTGGGTCAGGAAAACAAATAATATATTCTGCAACTAATATTCATCTTCAGTGGTTCACTTTTACTTTTTACTACCTCAAGTGTGTTATCGTAGAAAATAGGGACGGAGAAAAATCAACCATTCGTACTTATCTTCTTCTTCAGCATATAAGTTTTACTTTTCATTAGTTTGAGAATGTTATCACTGGAAGCAATGTTTTTAAACGGCACCCGTAGAAAAATATTTACCACGTTTTTCAATTTGTCCCCAACATGAGCCAGGCAGTGTTCCCAACTCATGCTCCAATTCAGTCTCTTACTTAAAGAGTGAAAGGTTTTTTTTAGTTTTTCCAGAGTAAAGAGTTTGCCGCTTAATGAGAAATGATTTAATTCACTATTTGTGCCGCTATATGGCTAAATATATACTCTACGCATAAATGATCAATTTTATCTCGAATTCAGTCACTTACTTAAAGAGTGAAAGGTTTTGCCGCTTAATGAGAAATGATTTAATTCACTATTTGTGCCGCTATATGGCTAAATATATACTCTACGCATAAATGACCAATTTTATCTCGAATTCAGTCACTTACTTAAAGAGTGAAAGGTTTTTTTTAGTTTTTCCAGAGTAAAGAGTTTGCCGCTTAATGAGAAATGATTTAATTCACTATTTGTGCCGCTATATGGCTAAATATATACTCTACGCATAAAATGACCAATTTTATCTCGAATTCAGTCACTTACTTAAAGAGTGAAAGGTTTTTTTTAGTTTTTCCAGAGTAAAGAGTTTGCTGCTTAATGAGAAATGATTTAATTCACTATTTGTGCCGCTATATGGCTAAATATATACTCTACGCATAAAATGACCAATTTTATCTGGAACTCACCAGCAGCATTAGAAAAGCGTTGCTGCTACATTTTGTAGCGATTTAAAAAAAGTATGCCATTAGTATCAATTTATTGATTTATGAACTATTGTTTTCAAGGCATTTTTGGTTTGTTTTCCACAAGGATATTATGTACACTTTCACAGGTCTTTTTTGACTAAAATGTTTTAGGGTTCTGGGAAAGTCCTAATTGAAAAAAATCGGCTCCTTGTATTAAAAAGAGGATTATCACTCCCACTTCCCTTCACTGTAACACAACAAACAGACAGTATGCCGATAGAAAGTGGGGATTCCTTTCCTTATTTCATAGCAGCAGGCGAACAGCAACACCAGTGTTGACAGACGAATAAAAATCATTATTATATTAACAGTAACGATATTGTGGTGCAATCGGTTTTTAAATAAAAAATGCTTAAATCACTAGTGCTGTCGTCAAATAACTATTTTTCCTGAAAATAAGTTAAATTGGATACAAAATAGGCGCTAAAATTTACATTTCACTACCAAAAACTCATAAAAGGCGTTAGATCTAGAGAAAAAGTCGCTAGCTTGGCAAAAATGGAGCCATCTTTCAGTCAGTGAGAATCTCTTCGGGCGAAAAGGAAAAAAGCAGAGAGAAAAATAATAATGGAGGACGGGAATTACGAATGAAAACTGCCGACCGAGAGCCAGTCGGAAGAATGACTCCCTGGGCAATGCAAGAACGAGAGCAGAGGGGGCGAGGAAAATAAACTTCCATTGGCTTGAAAACCTACGGAACTGGATGCATAATTTCAGCAGCAAATGTCTTCATTCCCACACACCACTGAGTTTCAACGATCCCCTCAATATTTCACAAATAAACACACCCCACGATGTTAGACCAGCTTTATGCAGAAACTATGGAGAAGGTACCATCATCTGGAGGCGCCCAAACTGACAGTATCCCATAATACATCTGCAAGGAGTGACCGTTTAAAATCTAGTCAAAATATCCTTGATGATTATTTTAACAATTGAAACTCCTCGATAAGCAAGATACTATCCCCAGGGCAATGACCGAGACAACACAAATTGATAATCAATGGGCGCTCTATTCTTTTGCGTGGCTTCCCAGGAGAGGAAAGTTGCGCGGCTTCCCAAGAAAGTTCCCAAGAAAAACAGAGTCCTTCAATTATGGCCAAAACCCTGATTAGAAGAGCCGAAGAACTTTTTTTATCTTTCTGTCGAATTTTTATAGGAAAAGTTTACCCCGAGATCCAGGAAGAAAGCGACGCTACAATCTTAAGATGAAGAATATCCAATTATCTTGTGAGAGAGCTTTTAACATAATTTTGCTCCATGCCCAGGTCAATCGGCGGAAAACTTGGTAATATCACAGCCACAATGTTGTGTTTTAAATCCGTCCTGAAATCGTTCTATGAATGCCATGCAATTGTGAATGCCATGCAATATGATTGCCCGACAATCTTGGTATAACTTAAATTTGAAATAGAGTTTAGGCAATTCCTGCTCCACCAACAGCCAAAACTCTAATGTAGGTCAACTGTACTTCCCCGCGATTTCTGTGACAGTTCAAAAAACGAAATTTACTCAATGTGATTTACGGTGTCTTTTTTTAAATTGGCGCAAAATGCTAGAAAACGCATGAAAAAATATCCAAAAATAAGAATGTTTCTCGTAAAGGAAAGTAGCAGACGCACAATAGCGTAGACTTGGCAAGCAACGAGCAACATAGCTACACTTGCCCATATATTTATAACTTAAGACATCAAAGGAAGAAGAGGCTCAATAACACAAAGTAGAAGTTCACTCACTAACACCAGTTATTTTAACATTAACTATATTAGTTATAGAGATACAGCGTAAGCTGATCGAAAAATTCAGGCATTCCAATAAGATCGATACAAAACCCTATGACCCAGCGTGCGCTATGCCTCAATTCACTTCCATTCGTAAGGACATAAACCAAGCGTCATAATACACGGTAGTGATAATTAGGCCGTATAATTCAGCAAAGATAGCGTGCTATATTCGGATCACGATTTTTTTAGGATCCCTCCAAACGGCGTTCTCAGTTTATCACGCTTGGCTGACGTTGGATCGGAGCAGATAAAAAAAATGATAGACGAGATAATACCTACCGTGAAGAGGAGCCTCTCTTTTGATGGATGCGAGCGGCAGCGGGAGAAAATCTTAAAATTCCGTAGAGCGCACTTCTCCGTGAGGATTTTCATTTTTTTGCAGGTCCTCCGTCGTTCTCTATTCCGTCGGTGAAGAACGAAGGGACGGAGTCAAAGTAAATGATTGGGAGGAGAGGATGTCGACCGGGTAGGGACTCTTTTTCTCTCTCGTCCCTAGATTTATATAAATGAGGAATCAAACACTCACCGGAGGGAAAAATATGAGAATTGAGATTGAGAGAGAGGTCGAGTTTCATTCAATGTTTGCACACCTGAGAAAGGAAAATTCCATATATGTCTAAAGAACTGGACGCAAGCAGGATCGCCAAGTCACCAGCGAACAAAACGGAAACAATGCACTAATCTAGCAAAAAAAGAAAAATATCTGTAGCACTGGTATGAAGAAATATTCACACATCAAGAGCGCATACCAAACTTTCCATGAAATGTGATTGTGACTGACCTTTGAGAGGTTGCTTAAAATAGTCATTAATTTCGATAGAAAAATTTAGCTCTTTTACGCGGTGTCCTTCTTATGAGATTTGTTCAAATTGAAACCGGGCTTCAGTCATACAGACTTCATAACCATATTTACGTTAGTAGAAATGTTTTTCGCCTTCACAATTGTCCCTCCTGCTTGAATCTCACCAATTTCATTGTTTCATCGGAATGATCTCTGGAACTTTCTTTGTGAGAAATACGCTGAATACGCTGCTGTCTCAGCGTATTCTGTGGAATTTCGTCGACACTTAGAAAACGGTGTCCCTTCAGAGCGATTTTTTAAACTTAGAAACAGAAAAAATGACTTACTTAATGTTGCTGCTGGGTGGGACTACTTGGTAGAACTTCATTGGTGCATGGTTCGCGCGCCATGAGAATAGTCCATTTTCCTTTTGAACGAACCTCGTATGTTGGACCATTAATTCACGCGCAGCCAAAAATATTTTCAACGACATACCTACCATGCGGAATAAAACAGTGCTTTATCCGGACAGAAGTAATAATCGTTTGATAACTTTTATGTACCCCTTGAGGATGGTGACATCAATTATGGTATCTTCCATGAAATCTACCGAAATCGAAAACTGCGTATGTAATTAGCATTCACACTGAACTAAACCTCCCTAGTAATTCCGCGGCTGGTTGAAGTAAAAATTAAATATGCAAGTGATAATAGCTGCAGAAACTGGATGATGGTAAGTGCAAAGAAGTTTAAGCACAGTTTGCGTCCGTGTCTTTCTTCTTTAAAAGTGCAATGAAATTTCAATGACACTGGAGTCCGCCGGGTTTTTCAGGTGGATAAGACCCTTGCCAGCTGACCCCAAGGCCGTGGGTCCCTCCTTGGGCATGGATATCATATGATACTCAGGGGGTTCTCCTCGGGGAGACCGGATGAAAGACTAAGAATGGAATATCAGGATTATAGGGGCATCCAGGCCATCATCATAGGGGTCGGGAGGACAAAAAAACTCGAACCTCCCGATTGTTGAGAGCTTACGTTTTTGAAAACGCTTCATATGCAAATCTTCAGGTTTATCTTGACCAAAAAAATTAAAAACACTTATTCCTCCGCCAACACTGCAGGCGTATTTCTGCATCATTATACTACCTTGCGAGCCGCCGCGGGGCATGTGGGAGGGGGTCACCAGCTATGAAAGGGGAGGGAATAGAGTAGAGGAAGGGAGAGAGGACAAAGGTGAAGTGCATGTTAAAGGTGTCACTATCAGCTTTGGTTAATATCACTATTGGTACGTAGAAAGAAGGAACCCTTGTACCAGCGAGTAAGAAGTAGTAAGTATATTGTTATTAGTCTATGCTTGTACCTATCAGTTTGGAAGTGCATCTATTTTATATTGTCACTTCAATCAGTTCTATAAATATAGCGCAGGGTCAAAATTATATCCTCCGAGTCATCTACAAACTCACCTGCTCTGAATTTTTCAACATTTGCGTAGCTTGCAGCCTCCCAGTCTCAAGCGGCTTTAAATCTAGTCCTTCCATCAGCTGTATAACATACTCTACTCGCTCGTATCAGGTTTAAACGAATCTTTCAGGTTCCTATGTATTTAATTTCCTTCGTGAATGAATATTTCTGAACAGGGTTCTAAATACTCGAGATGTATTCCAAATGTGGCCGTCGTAAGACGCATACTGAAGTTAAGTCCTTATGTCCCACGTGTACCGGACTTAATAAAGGTAACAGTTGATTGACATTATGACTCAAGAAATATTTAGATCAAAGCCATGAAGAGGAGTCTACCTTTTGTCTAGGAGTCTAGAAACATTGCGGTTTTGTACATGTTTGCCTTTCTTTTTTTTGGACTCGGGCATTTGAGTTTGCGCAAATTATTGAGGCCTTTGCGTGGCTATTAATATTGAGGCATTCGAATTTTATCTGACGTAAAGGCAATTGATAAAAGCAATGCATTGACACACAAAAATCAAAGCTTGATATGTAGAGAGCAGTTGAAAGCAGTTACAAGTTAATTTTGTGGACAACTTCACAGTAAACCTGAAGATTTACTCTCAATTTTTTGTCAGGCGCTTTAGCAAGATATAAAGCAGAGATAGTGACGTGTTTTCGATTTTTAAATCCTTATCTCCTAAATTTCTACAAGAGAACAGCACATTTCCATGGTTACGGACCTTTGGCGATCATATTTCTTCAGGCCGCAAACATTAGCGTTGATGACTTTTAAAGGACCTTAACAAGGGATTCTAAACGACACCGTAGAAAAATGCGCGAGGCGAGGAGATTACGCACGTGGAGGAGATAGCTCCTCCGTGGCCCAGATCGATAGCACCGAAGGAGTCACCAATTACGAGGAGGCTGAGAGGGGGGCCGGGAGCAAGATCCAAGGGTGGACGGGCGACACTTTGGGACTCTCGCGGCGGATGGGGAGGGATGGAGGCTGGAGAGATGGCAGAGGAGGCGTCTCGACGCAGCGGTGTTGGATATTTTTCGCGGGTGGGCCACCACCCAATTTAGACGCCACGGCGCCCTTCACAACAGGGAATACAAGTACCAGTGGTACCCTAACTTCAGTGTTCAGTGACGTAGCCATATTTTCGTTTCCGGGGGGGATCCACATTTTAATACAGACAAGGCGGGTACGGGGGCACCGGGCCGATTTTGAAAAATAGGAACGAATTTGTATGCTCAGGCAATTAACAGTTCAATTGCGACTGAGGAGTATCAGCAAAAATATTTTTTATCTGCAAACTACTGAAAGAATCCAGAAACTTTACACGGAAAAGTATAACTTACTCCGTTAGTGCCGCTTTTTCAAGAGTGAATTCATTTTTTCCTGGGTGAGTCCATTGAGTCCGGAGTCTGGCTAAGTCACTGCTCCACTAACGAAACACTCAGAATACAAGCTCCTCGATATGTAAAATTTTTCATATACCACTTTGGTCACTTCATACGAGCTTAATATCGAAAAAAAATTGTTATGCGCTGTTTCGTTGTACCACATGCCTCTTAATGCGAGCAACAATCTGGTGGAATTTGCTCAAAGTCATGCACCTCCATCAAAACAAATGCATTTTCAACTTTTTCCAAATATTTCTAAATGTAGGAATGGATTGATTTTCCATTATTCAAACGGAAAACTGGGTTTCAAGATACGAACTTCTCGAGATATGAAACGGAGACAAGAACGAATTAGTTCTCAAGTCGAGGTGCCACTGTAAATTTGACGGATTCAGGCGTGACTACAAGGAAGTGACGGATATCCATTTTCATAGCACAACTTGGTACTTTTCCACAGCTTCGAGAGCCAGTCGTCGACTTACAATCTCTAGCGGTTCCGAGAGATATAAGTTAGTCGGTTTAAGCATAGGCCTGATATATATAACTATTCTATCAATTTCGATCGAAATACTGTCCACGTAGGTACGCCATCCTGTTGCAAAATTATGGGTGATCATATAAAAAATTAACCCGCCGTACGCTGTACGCCATCGGTGGTCAGCCCCATAGAATGCAGGAGAAACCGCTATTAGTGAAGTGACACACTTTTCCTCGCCCGGTAAAAGGTAGAAAACTCAACGCCACCGTCCCTCTTTCGTCACGTCAGTAAACGTCGATCGTAATCCCGCCCTTGCATCTACAGCATCATCACGGACACTAGTTGTGAAATTGTTTTGTTAACATCGCGAAGCATGAAAAAAGCATCGCATTTCCACTTTTGCCTGAGGGGTAACTCATTTATCCGATCGCGAACAGATTGGAGATGCGGGGGAGGTTGGAGGGGAGGTAGGACGAGTAGCATCCGATTACGGTCGTGGAGAGACGAGAGAGGCTGGAGGAAAGGGTGGAGGAGGGGTGGGGAGGTGGGGAAGGGAGCGGAAGAGCATTTCTACGGTGGCGGTGGGGTGAGCGAACTCCACGGGGGGGAGTGCTGGAGGCATGGGGTCGGTGGGAAAATCGGTTAACGAGCTTTGAAAATCCCCCTGCACGAAACACAAGGGACGGGGAGGAATAAGAGGCACATAAAAGCCTATAAATAGTGTCCGCTACACTACCATAGGAGTATGCTGCGTGGAATATTTTGTGAGACTGAGGCGTACGTTAGGGTGGCCCAATGAAGTATTCAAATTTTTCACTCTGACACCCTATTCGATACTAAATGACTATAAAACGCTTATTGGAAAATATCGAAATGGAAAAGCTCAATGTATCCACAGGCGGCCGTGCCCCACGCATTTTTATATTTAGCATGGTGACTTTTGTGGTAAGCAAAAGGAGCAAAAGCCGTTGTCTTATTTTGTATCCTCCACGGATCCCTACGAGGGTTGGGATGCGGTGGGGTAATTGTGAACATACCTCTTATGGGTTACTTGCATCAGCAACATGAATCGTTACTCAGGTCGTGGGAAATGTATGAAGATGCCGTTAAAATATGCATATGCAAGACCAGCATTTTAAGAGGGAGCAGTGCTCTCATGGCTAACTTTATTATTTTTATAAACTGTGACACAGTGGTTGTTCATTGAGTGGGGAAATCAATTGTAGAGAATAGATCATCCAACCAAATAGGGACTTAAAACCTTGTGTTGTGCTTGCTTACTTGCAGTATGCTGAAGAGGTCACTGAGGCTGACCACTTTAAGGCCGAAATACACGAATCCAACACGCATCCTCGTATTTTCCTTATTCTTTGTGTCGTCCCGCTTTTAACTTTTTCACGTCGGGATAGTTAACTGGCTGCTGCCAAAGTTTCAACAGAAAGCTCTTCCATCATCATCATCAGGGCATTGATGATGGAAGAGTTTTCTGTCGAAACGTTAGCAGCAGTCAATTACCTAACTCGGTGTGAATCCCAGGAACACCTAACACTTGTAAACCACCTGGAAAACACCAGATCTTACATATAGTGAAAACTGTCTCTAACAAACCATAAGTATACTGGTGATACGTGTTCATCATGGAGAATTATCTTGGCCCCGACATCCAGGGTGAAGAATACGGGGAAGGATTGTCTAGGTGCGTTGATTGGGTTGGTCTACAGGGTTGGTGCGAACAACAGTTGAACTATGTTGGAACGGGCGTAATGGGAGAGGAAGTGTGGGGGAAGAAAAAGAAGAGTTTAGGAAATCAGGTTCGTAGTAAGACTGATCACAAAAACAGACAATAGCGGCTGGAAAGACCCTTTAAGACCTCAGCTCAAGATTTTTATATCTACAGACACTTGCACCAACCTGGGCGCCCTTCATGCTTGGAAGACTAACCGAGGAAATCCTTAAGTGTGTTCAAAAGAACTTTGTAATTCCTTAATACACAGAAGACGAACTCACGCCTTTGATCAAAAATCCTTCCGTTGTCGATTTAGGGAGGTTCTGTTAAATTCAGGTTTAATGATTTGGAAATTCCTATGTCACCGGTCAGGACCAAGAAAATTTTCCGTTATGGCCAAGTTTCCGCAGTAAGGAAATACTGTTTTAGACAGTATTCACTGTCCTTAAAATTTCAAAATTTGGCACAAGTGATTTGTAAGTTGGATAAAGCGATACTCGTGGACAAGGAAAAGGGTGCATTGCACGCCTGGGCTAAGTTGGGAAATGAGATCATAGTAATTCTTCTATATTCATACATACATGAACACATACCTCTTACGTCGTTCCCATTCGCGGTAGGCAAAGTCGAAGATTATATTAATTTCTGTTAGGCGTAGAAAACGGGCTATGTCTCGGTTATTTCCTCCATAATGCCCTATCCTTGCTTTTCTTAGGCTCATGCATTGCTTTATGCACGCTCTCCTATTATGAGGACTCCTATTATTCTTCCTCTTTAGATTCTCTTCCACGCTATTCACCCATGGCTTTCGCGTTCTGCCCATTCCTCTCATACCATTCACTTTACTATCACACATTTGTTTCGTTATTTGACTCTCATCCATTTTCACAACATGGACAAACAAACGAAGCACAGTCATACCACATATGCCCAATACTGGAGCATCCTATCGACATTCGTTCTGTATTCATTAAATTGCTAAATGGAATATGATTAAGATTTTTAATTTGAGTCACTCTCCTACTATCTTCATTGCGATCTTTGACGTACATCGATGATGACTCTGAAAGGAGCTATCCCGCCACCTGTATGCCGTCGCGAAATCCGCGGGACTTGATTGACGGGTGATGATTCGCCCGTCCTCGCATCAAATTAAATGAAGCCTCTCTCCCTCTATCTTTCTCTCCATGGGGACGAGAGAAGATGAGTTGAGTGGAGCAGCCAGGGGTGAGAGGGGGAGGGAGAAATCTCACGGGTGACGACGATCCACTCCACTCTCCAGCGAGAGGACTTCCACTACGGACTCACGTTTTGGAGATGTTATTACGAAAAAGCAAGCGCGATTTTGAGGCCTCTGAAACGTTGGCGAACATGATGCGCGAGAGGACTGCTTTGACTACCTTTTTTTTTAATCTTCCCAGTGGCTCTGAGAACTTTTGCGGGATGAAATGGCCCGCAAGCACCCTTTTCCCGTCGTAGGGGATATGGAGTCAGGGAGAAAAAAATGTAAGTCTTTCTCAACGGGATTCTACGTGTTCTCCGTAATACCTACACGAGCCGCACCGGAATGACAAATATAAAAATAAAGGGATCATTTTAGAGCTTACGTTGAAAACCCAAGATGGCTATCACATCATCATGGCTACACCAAGTCCCTACCACCTTCGTTCTTCAACGCACCAATTCTCTCTTCATTTACTCAAGTCTCTTAAAATCTTTATTCATCAGGAAATCATGTAACTAGTTTATTATCGGTCAGAGTATGTTTTTTCAATTACATTTCCATTTATTCATCATCAAGTTTATCAGCAGTGGCCAATCCGAAGGTTTGTTTTGCTACAGCACTCCTTAATATTTTCGTTTCAACTAACCACTTCATTCCTTCATATTTCTTCAATTTAAAATCCTTCACAATTTGCCAAAGCAAGATAAGTATCTTGAGTACAATGGCTCAAGAAAAGAAGGCGTTCTATCGGAAGAAGAGTCTACTAACAGATAGTAACAGAAGCCTGAAAGTTTGGAAGCACACTATCAAAACATTAATGTCGAGCATGCTTTTATATGGCAGTGAATCCTGGACAATACGTTACAGATAAAAAGGAGAGATTGAAATAAATGGATATGTAGTGTTATCGAAGAATTATGAAGATCAAATGCACGGGGGAATAACTAATGAAGAATTCCTGCGAAGAGTTTGGGAGGAAAGATGTTTGATAGAATCTAAAAAAGAGACAAACTTATTGGGAACATTTTGCGACACAATAGCCCATAGAAAAAAATATATGAAGGAAAGGAAAATACACGAAGAGAATTACAGGGGAAGACTAAGGATTGAATACATCAGGCTAATAATGAAGGACGTGAAGAATTATGTAGGAATGAAGCGGTTGTCTGAGATGAGAGTGGAAAGGAGAGCTGCAGAAAACCCAACTTCGGATTGATGGCTTAAGATGATGATCGTAATCTTTTTGATGCACTGCAAGCTCGGTTTTTTTGTCTATTATCTTTCCCAATTCTACCGCCATTCAATTTTAGTTTTCAAGGAGCCACTATGCCTCGGAATGCATCCGATATGCTTTTCTCATCTACTTTACATTGATTTGATAAGGCATAATTTCTACCCAAATCCTCGTAAACTATATTCATCAGTGATCAATTCTCCCTTTAAGTATTTATTACTGTCCAAATTTAGACGGTGGCCAACATATTTTGCATCTCTTTACTCCATCACCTTCACTAACTTCCTGTCTTCGTGTGTTATCATCAAAACTTGAAACGTCGTCTTCTCCTTTTGTAAGCATTTTCTATTCAATCGTTACCAAATGCATATTTCATTGGTAATATAACAATCTACATTTGTTTTTTTCTAGAGTAAAACCCTCACAACCATACACCAATGCCCTTAGAAAACGTTTTCAAAGGTTTTCCTTCCTTTCAAATTTAAATATCTGCGTACGAATGTTTTATTTTTGGTAGAATCGAGAAGGGAAATTAATTCATTTAGCATAAAATTACGTATTAGATAATCAAAGTGTATTGCAATATTTGAAGAAAGATCTAAGGCTTTCCAGGCGTATAGTGTTGTTGATGGTTGTTCGGGCTTCCCACCCGGTTAAACTCCCCATATCTGCCGACGTTTTGATGTCCATCGTCATAAAGGCATGATTCTCTGATGACGATGGACGACACGTACTACATCGAAACGTTGGCAGTGATGGAGAGTTTAACCCGGTGGGAAGCGCGAATAACCTTCAACAATATTGCCATATTTCACAACGAAGAGTCACACATTGCTCAACATGTCGTCGCGTCAGGCTTACAAGAAGGCAGCTTTAATAATTAATCGTTGTGAAGGCGTTAGATAACATAAGGGTAAAGCCTCGAGAGACACGATTTTTTATATTTATCATTTATCCCATAAAAATACTTTTTTCTAGTCTGATAAGCCTACTCAAGCTGATCGGATTTAAAAAATACTCCATTTTTTCGCAAAACCTTTTATTTGCCTTGTTACCTTATTGATACTTGGCGCGCCTAATTTTCCCTTATATCTAATGCACGAGGGTATCAAAGTCTACACTCACGCATTCAAACGATGTTTGGCTTCGTGAAAAATTGATCAAGCGTTTATATTATTTATTCTTAGTAATTAAATGATTCAAATTTGAAATTGCTGGATTAGAAGTTCGCCCACGGCAAAGGTAAGCTTATGAGCACGAAACGTATACCCATATAATGAATTCGATTCAATATGCAAAAGAAGTTTTAGCAGCCAAATATAGGTGTCCGTTTTAACAATTTCAATTTTATGTTTTGATGTAGTTCAGGGATGAAATTTTTCCTGAAAGGCCTGCCTGAAATTTCCTGAAATTAAGAACTGCCTGAAATTAATTTCAGGCGTCATTTTCGTACAGCAGCCCAAAAGCATTTCCGATAAATATTTATGGAATTTACGTTCCAACAAATTCGGTAACTTAAAACTCCCTATCAATATGTATGGCATAAAATAATAATTTTTTGGATAATAAACCAAACCTAATTGAGTTCATTGACATTTTTAAGAGAGACTTCTAAATTATATAATTTATAATTAAAATATATTAATACATAAAAATATAGTAACGTAAAAGTTCAGCCATGTTATAATTGCTTCATGCTTCTCTTGCAGTTATAAATATTTTGTAAGACTATTAACAAACGAAAGAGAAAATAGACCATTCATACTGTGCCAATTTCAAAGAAGTGATACGTTACCACGCATTCGTCTAATATTGACTTAGTAAAATTATCAACGATAAAATTTACAGTGGATAATATTCACTTTGTTGAATTAAAAACTACGCTCATACTGTTTAATTGCTACTTTAAGGTATAGACATGTTGATTATAAATGTTTGGTACTATACGGGGAAATATTCTCTATTATATTATAAACACACTATAGATAACATGAAGCATCATGGAATAAAATATGGCTATTTAAAATAAAAATAGTGCAAAAAGCTACTCTTTTTCCAAGTCCATTCAAACATATTCATCAGGAGCTGAAAAACACAATATACCTACCCTAAGACAAAGACTACCAACTACCATAAAAATAGAAATGAGTATTACAAATAGCAGAAAATGGAATAGTACTTATTCACTTGATGAACAAAATCATTATACCAGACCAAAGACGTAACTGCTTTAGCGGTTCCCGCGCAGATAACGTCATGAATTACTTCATTCGTAAAAGACGACAGAATAGCCGGAGATAGCTTGCGCGAGCACAAAACGAGCATACAGTTTGACCGGGACTGTGTCCTTCCTCATGAAAAACATAGACACTATTTGGTTACGTCCTTCACCGTGAACGACTTCGTTAATGATTTGACCCCCTACGCCAAGGCATCGAGGAAGAAAACAAGGCACCGGCAGAAATGGTGACGGACGCGAAGGCATCGGAGGGAATGTATTTCACTCGCAACGCGCACGGCAGCAGAGTTAATGAGTTTAACTGCTTTCGAGCTCGTCTCGGCTGGAGAGTGAAGAATAAAAGAGAGATATATACATATATATTAAATATACGTATACATTAGAAGGAGGCAACATGCATTATATTCTCTAGCTCTCCACACACTCACAAGGAGCGTCGGAAACAGAAAGAGAAGAGAGAGGACTACCACCACTATAAAGGTGCTGCTCTCCGCCGAGAAGGTACACACAATGCCACCGGAACCATGCAGCTTCTAGCCACCCTCTCCTCTCCCTCTACCATCCATACAACCACCCCCGACTATTCAAAAGGAGTGTTAAGCAAAACTCCTGGGCCGCGTTTTGTATTCCGCTCCCGGGGATCGTGCTTCTAACTTGAAAACGGATCCGGCGGTAAAGGCAAGTGCAACAAAAATGGAAGCCGAGGATGGCAAAGGGGGAATTGGGGGGTGAGTGGCAGGGGATGATGGAGGGGGTGGGGTGGGAGGGAGAGAGATTGGGGAAGAGAGAGAAGGGAGGAAGAGGTGGTGATAGGAAAGTAGAGGAGAGAGAGAGAGAGGAGTTTTGGATGGTGTGTGTGGGGAGCGCTCTCAAAGTTACGAAGTTACCCTCCGAAAAGTAGGAACCTGCGAGGGATGGGGGTGATGGGGGCGGGGGAGGAAGGGGGTCAAAACGAGGGTTAGGGTAGGGAGTTTACGTGCAGTGGGCGAGCAAATGGCAAGAGGCTACCCCTCTCTCCGCAGTGTCGGGAGGAGACTCCCACGCCAGGGACACACGCGAGGGGGGGGGGGGGAAATCATGCGCACCGGACCGGAATACCAGCACTCTGACGAGAATATCATCCGGTTGGCGACAGGTACTAGAGAGTTCAAAAAAAATCCCGCACAATTCACTGATTTTTGGAGTGTTTTGCCTCGCAAATTACATCTTGAGTGTCATTGCTCTCTTCAACGTGCAAAAAAACTTTCTTTCTGCCTTTCCTTATCTCACCAGAGAAATATTTTCGGTCGAGGACTAATTTTCCGATCAACTTTATTTTAATATATAATGCGTTTCGAAACCGCAGTGTCATCCTCTGGTACAGTTATGAAGTACATATCTATAATTCTTCGACGTTGAAACGATCAGTGAATAACATTTAAATGACAAATTAACATTTGGCTTGCGGGTACTCCGCGCAGGGACCAACTCCTCGCTGGGTCAGCCAGATTGAACTTATCACCTCCGTGAGAGTAGCGGGAACGTGTATAGGAAGGTAAAAAAGGATAGGAAGGAAAGGGTAGGGAAAGGGAAGCATTCAACCCCAGCGTCATGAATTGGCGAAGGGGCGGAAGAGTGGTGAAACAATTTACTCTTGAAGAGCCGACCAACGCGGCAGATGTTTCATTTACTTTTTCACGATTTCGTTGAAAATTTTAAATTCTATATATTCCTAGGGGGCTTACTTCTGGCATAACAGGCTGCCACAAGATGGGACAAGGAACAAAAAACGAAGTAGAACAAGTTGCTATCAAACTATGTAAGATTTGAAATAAAAACGTGTGTCGCATTAAGTTTGACGATTTAAATGAATTTCAGGAAAAGACAGTAATATAATTAATATAATTATTAATCCTAGAGGACCAATTCAGAAGAAATAAGGAAGAACCTCAGTGAATGAATGAAGACATTTTAGCAGAAGAAAAGGCCAACCACCAGAACAACCGCTCATGTTTGACGCGGTCAACAACAAGCCAAGTCGAGAAAATATGATGAAGAATCTTAATAATGAATTAGAATTAATAATGAAACTGAACCAGTACAGTTGTGCAAGGTGGTCAAGTTCTAAATGTTCCTTTCACCGGAATACTGAAACGAAGAACCTTGTCGAGGACTATGCCTGGAATACTTTTGGTTCCCTTACCGTTCCAAGAGCTTTGATTGAGCTTTCCTAAAACGTGATTCAAAATGAAGCATCAGTTCTACGCATTGCATCAATATGCTCAATTGACTCCGTTGTCCTTCCCTTACTTATGAGGCAATGGCGACCGATTTTTGATGAAAACGACTCTGATTGGCAATGGTATGCTGTATAAGGTTCATACATCATCCCATTTCTCTTACTTTTAAAATATTATCCTCTGGTAATCCACACTATCTATTCCAAGGATACACCTGGAAAATAAATATTCAGTCAATATCCACCAGGAACCACTCAGTTGATATTCAAATCCTCCTACACAAAACCCCTCACTTAAATATGTACTTCACGGTGACAACTGATTGATTACATGTCTGCATTTTGAAACTTTTTGTCAGATGATATATTAAAAATACGTGATCTTGAATCAATTTTTTATGCTGATTCTAAAAATGATTTCCATTTTTTTCTATCGCGTCAGGTTTTTACACAAGATAACAATTATGGTTTCAAGATTTTAACTACTGCAACCACGGTTATATTAACATTACTTCACGCAATTGTGAATTTTTGTAAGAAAAATGAATGAAGGATGGATAACAATTCCAAGATCACACAACAATAGTAGCAGTTGTACCAACCTAAGACTCATTAGCTTGATTTGAGAAATATCCCTCACACAATAATTACCCATTGACACATATAATGCAGTATAATAGTATTTTTGTTTAACGCGCTTCGGCGGCTAAGGTCATTTCGCAAATACTGTCCGCCACGTGCAGACAGGGGCAAGAGTACTCGGACGAATCGGAGGATCACCCCTCCAAACTCGAGCCCAGCCCAACGATGCTTAACTTCGGTGACTGATCGGGAACCGGTGTTTCCATCGTGACAGGCCGTTGCCTCACATATAATGCACTTATCAATAAGTCTTAGAAGTTAACTTTGGTCCATTCTGAAAAAAATGTACGTGATAGAAGAAAACTAAGAACAGTTCTGTAATCAGCATATCAAAGTTAGCTATTGTCACTTACTAGTTTTCAGTCATCTGATATCATGCAGTCTGGTGTTATCAATCAATTTGAATATATATATAAGTCTTAAGTGTAGAAGTTATTTTTAAATAATTCCGGGCATTTATCAGCACAATTGTGTTTCTCTGCCCTGATGAATTTAGTGAAAAACCGAGTCCTTTTTTTGTGTCATGCCGAGGGGTCTGGGAAATGGCGTTTATATTTAGCACTTTAATTTTAAACATTTAATAGATTTAACAATTTCAGTTTTGGCGCCGTAGATGGTGCATGCTGTGTTTGCTAATTGGGGTATTTTTCCGTGTGGAAAGAAGTATCGTGGATGTTTATAGGTTTTATGTATTGATATGAAATGGTTTTAAACTGTTGATAAAAAATTCATGTAGTCCTGTCTTGCATTTTGTTCTATCGAACTTATAAGAAAATGTATATGGGTAGGTACATAACTAAGCAGGGTGTTATCAATGTGTAATGTAAGTAAGTGCTATCATTTGAATTGAGCATACGAATGTCCATGCCAAATTCTTTTTTTAAATTTATTTTCTCATTAACTTTATTTTTTCTGTTCTTATTTAAACCTATGTAATGATTATATTTTCATGTAATAATTATCTCATGTGCCAGAAAGACAAGCGATAATAATCGCTATAACTATTTTCATTTTTAATATAAACTTGCAAAATTTAAACCGTGTGCTTCACGACAGGAATTTCACGTAGTGAAAAATAAATTTTGATGAATGTTTACCCTTCCAGTTCTCATCCCAGTCACGTCTTATTTTTCTATTCATCATCATTTTTTGAAATGGTTAATTTTGGAAATTACGGCCTCAAGGGCGAATTTTAGAGCGTCCACCCAACGCTTTCCCTTGACGTCTTCCTCAGGATGCTTTTTAGCTCTACGATCTGGCCATTAGGCTGCATGCATGTGCAAGTCACGTTTCCTTTAAAGGTGCCCGATGCCCGTGCCTCGCATCAGCTACATTTTTTCGCGAAATAAATATTCATCGCGTGTAAGACGCTCGGTGAATACCGGAGAGGAATTAGAAACAACTTGGGGGACGAAACTCCGAACCGGAACTTCGAACGCATTATTGCATAAATTCCCTAAATGAGTTTGGAATGTAAGGTTATTTGATTTTTGTTCCAAATAAATCCGAACCTAAATAAAAACTGCTATATAAAATATAGAGGTGCCATTCATATTCAGTAGGGATTCGTTTTGATGTCTTATTTGAAATAAATGAAGACGGAAATAACCTAAATCTACATAACACTCTAAGATCCTCCACAGAGACATGTGGCAGGGGGTGTTAGGACACCAGCCATGAAAGAGGAAGGATTAGAGAAAAAATTGGGCAGAGGACAGAGGTGAATTGTACGATGAAGATGCGTCTTTTATTAGTCCCACGGCATTTTTGCTATAATCACTAATTGTGAGTGGAAAGAAGGAACAGCTATTGTGTAATATATGAGGATTCAATGTTGGCGGATGGATATTTTACTTACTTTCCAATATTTTGCGTACGTCCATCTCAAGTTAGAAATTCTTTAGAGTAACGCCAGTATTCTCATTCCTAGACCGCCATGGCGAAGTTCGTTTCCATGTAAAGCAGTTCATAATAAATTCAGCCAAAACACGGAAAAACAAACTCATCCGTAGTAGTGATGGGCCATTTCGGAACGATTCGTTCCTTTGGAACGAATCCACTGATGGAACGAGAAGGAACGAATCCGGTTGTGTAAGTATTCTCGCTCCAAAGGACCGAAATGAACGAATGGACCGAAAGTATTAGAAGGACTGAAATGAATCAAATAAAGGAAAGGATTCATAGGAACGAAGGACCGAAAGGATTCGAAGGACCAAAAGGAATCAAATAAAGGAAAGGATTCATAGTAACGTAGGGAATCAATTGAATGAAGGGAATGCAATGGACGAAAATAATCAAAGGAAAGAGAGGACTCAACCAATGCGCAGAGATGACAGGCCATGCACCTACTTTTAAGACGAGGATGGTATGACGTATGTTATTATGTTATACATACTTTGAACGGCAAAATATTATAAAATAAACGTTGGCTTACAGAAGAAATATATGGGTTTGGAATAAATGCTAAAACAATCCATACGCGTTGGTCAATTAAGTAGTGAAGAAATGAAACATTTGGAGAGAAGTAGCAATAAATACCTAAACAGTTATGATTGGCCTGAGATTTCCAGGGAATGCTTTCGGTATTTTAGTCAATGTATTAAAATTTTAAATAGCTGCTATTGACATTTTGCTACCATCAGGTCTATTTAACATTTCTAAAGGTTATACGATCATTTATCTTCTCATCTAGATTGAATGCGTCTATTGACAAGAGGTAATTAGATTTGAAACATGGTTGGAGTAGGTGAAATTTTGGGCAAGTAGGTACCAAAGTACCAGGGGGTTTATTCTCTAACTCGAAGCTACGGAGTTTTCTGGCGAAAAGATGCTTCAATAAGCTACTTGCTCCCATCGGTATTCTCTATAATGGAAGCTACCAGAGAAAGAGCCAACAGAAAGCTACCGCTAGTTTACTAGGCTACAACCCGTAGTCTGTAATTGTCACGAAGCTACTTCCGTAGCCCCAATAAGCTACCACGGATGCCTCAAGAGGCGCGGCCTCCGAATACCTTGCTTATATATTTGTCATTTTCCTAACGCTTATCTCTCTATAACTATCCAACACTTGGGTATGTTTCATACATTTCTTAAATGCGTATTCCTTGCACTTTCACTGGATTACATTGTCATTTTCACCACTTACGGGATTGTTCACAAAAAAAGATATTAGCTGGAGTGGCGAAAGCCAGATTTACCTTCATTATCTTAGGTAGGTAGGTAGCGTGATTATAGCCCATAATGGAATACTTTTTGGGCCATGTTTAAGTAAGTATCACCTCTACATTTCTTTTGAAAGCGTCGTATACCTTCGTATACTATTTAAATGATTTGAAGAAACGAGTAATTGATGAGAGCAAATAGTACAAATCATATTGAATCGAATCGTATTGATATGAACCCTAATTCCCGAATTCCCAGGTGCATCTTGGAAAAGGAACGATAGGAACGAATTTTTAAACTCGTTCCTTTTAGTGAACGAGAACGAAAGGAACGAGTCCGAGAAAGGAACGAAACTACCCCTCACTAATCCGTAGGTCAAGCAGCACACTTCCATCAAAGACCAATTATGAACCTGAAATTTGCTTTCCTTTGCTACGCACAACCTAGAAACGGACGAAACCGGAGAAACGGATGCAGCTGCCACCGAAATGCCGGTTTTCTACCAAGTCATCAAGTTTAAAACCAGAGAAGCAACTTGATTAGCTATTAAGAGTAGCAGCAATACAAAGAAATATGTCATTGATTTAGATAATTTTGCGTCGTAAATACGAGACCTAGTAAGAATTCATTCGAAGAATAAGCTTTTTTTTCTCCCCATCAGCACATAATAAAAAAATTACAGTTGGGTTAACCCGTAGCGTTGGTCACTTAAAAAGGTAAAGCAATAAAACCACTCACAATTCGGACGTTAAAGTACGTGGATAGTACAATAACTTACCATCCAGATGGCCCGGGTTCAAGCTCCGGCTGGAGTGAGAAATTTCTGAGGTATCACGATCTCTACTTGGGTGCCAGGTAGGGAGTACGTCATGTACAGAACTCGGCCCACCGATAGAACTGCAGTTCCCTTGGCGCCTTTCGTTTAGAAAGGGTTTATGCTGATACCAGGTTTCTCTCCACCCTTCCTCAATTCTCTATAAAAACCTTCCCCAACCAACCTGCCACCTAAACTCAGTATATAATGTTACCTTAGTGGTCGACGCCTTCTCATTCCAAACCAACGTGGATAGTAACACATAAAAACTTGATAGGGGGACCGAGAAAAAGGCTTGTGTCAGGAAACAATGAAAAAGAGTAGAAATTCGGAGGAAATCGTCCGGAAACATGGCCAGAAAACGAGGTATGAGGTGCGGGGGGAGAGAGGGAGGCGAACGTGAGGGAAAGAGTCGGGGAGATCTGAAGATCCAAAGATTCCGTGGTCGAGTGATTGAAGGGACGGAAGAGAGAAGGTCAAATGGGAAAAATAGAGAGACTAATACAGGAGAAAAATTGGAGAGTTGAATGGAGCAGAAAAAGGTTAATAATTGACGGCAAAAATAATAATAAACGATTCCTCATTCAAAAACTAAATAGAGTAAATAGCAGAGGGTAGGTACTCAATGACAACGTAAAAGGCAAAAATGTTTTAATACCGCCATCTATGTTACAGCCTTCCAGAAAAGAAGGCCGAATATTAAGTATTTTCCACTGTCTATAAAACTTCTACCATTTCATTTATACAATTTTTCCACAAAAATGTAAGCGATTTCAAATAGCCGGGTGATCACACTACAATGAAGAAAAGTGCACCTCAATATTCACAGCCACCGAATTGTGCTCGAGATAAGTTCACCAGCAATACTCTTTCTTTGCTTCATCTTTCAAACTCCAAAAGGAGCATTATTATAACGCTTGAGCTACACGTGAGTTCATCTTTACTGTTACTATTAACACTAATTGAGTATTAAGGTAATTTACCACTTAAGGTAGGTTTAAACGGAAGTCAATTTCTAGAGTTCCTCTTTACAAGGTGATAATGAAGATCATCGAAGCGCAACGTAAAAGTGGAGAAATTCGGAAGAAATCGTCCAATAGTCAGTCAGTGAGTCAAACAGGAAGGATTAAGAGGATCAAATGCAGGGAAAGAATGAAAGGTTGAATGGTTCGGAGTGAGGTAATTGGTGGAAATAACAAATGGCAATCGGCGATCCTTGCTTACCGCAATGGAGAACTGGGGCGAAGGGAGCTTCCGTAGAGAGACGGCCACTGCCTCTGCCTACCCCCTTCTCCGATCCACGTACGTGACGCGGGACCCAGAGGGAATAGCAAGCGGTGGAGAGCGGGAGTGTAGAACAGGGGCGTGGCCGAGAGGGGCATGTGGCGAGAAGGGGAAAAAGAGAAGGAAAACCCCTTAACTGGCGATGGGAAACCACGCCAATTCATGAGAACTCCATACCGAAATACAATCGTCGTAATGTTTGACACGCTAAGGTCATAACAAAGCGATGAGAAACGAGTGCCGTTTCGCCAGAAACAGGCGCGAGACAAAGAAAACTCATTCCGTTGTTTGGAAGATATTCTTTATCGACCGATTCTATCAACTATATTAGAAGTCCGTTACTATGCAGGGAGGATACGAATTAATTATCAGAGTGACGAGCTGTAACCAGTCAAAAATGATGTTCCCCTCTGCGAAATTTATGTAAGATCAGTTTTGCATTACAGAGTTAGACAGATATAGAGACGGATAAATTAACCAGACAGACATACCAGTGGAATTAATTTTTCGATTTTAGTTTTTTATCCACGGAAAACGGATAAAAAGGGAAGCTTCAAGTGTGATATGGTGGAACTTAAGTTCTATCTATATCCGGATCCAACGATCGACCAGAAGTTTGAAAGTCTTATAAAATCTAAATAGTAAAAAAAAGAATCTATCTAATGATTCCTCCATTTAATGTCTCCCGTCCATTTATTTAAATGAAAATCAAGGCTAAGCTACCCTCGAAGTACCTTTAATTAGCATCCACTTCATAAATTTATTAAAATATAGTTATAAACCGTTTGAATTAAAAATATTAACATAATCTAATATTAATTTATTTTTAAGTTGGATCTACGAACCGAATAATATATTATTTTAAACATATAAAATGAAATTCCTTTAAATGGAATAAGAATTCTCGATTGCAGCGTCCCTAGAAGCGTTATAGATCCGACATACCTAGGATATTATAAAGTAGTTTGATTCTCTACACACGAGGGAGTATTGTTTTTACGAGTTCTTCCCACCATTATTAAAGCTACTTTTTTCTAATGATATCACATAGTATAATGACGATGTAAGCAGGCGGAGAAATAATGTAAGCCACCTAGAAGCGTTATAGACTTACCGACATACCTAGGCTATTATCAGTCATTCGATTTAAAGTAAGCCCAAATATGGACAAAATGGACAAAATAAAAAACATGGACAAAATAAAAAACAATTTAAAATATTTAATAAGATATTTGAAAGCATTACATACTAAATTTTCACACCATATAAATTTAAATTAGTTTTTATTTATTTTCTGCCTAAAAAATTGAACTTTGTGCCATCGATAAACGTAGACCTTAAATCAGCTGTTGATAGGTATTTAGTATATGTCAAATATTTGCATTGTTGCTCTCCTGTTTCCCTTCATTAGCTATAGAAGTGGTTATTTTGCCTTTGAAGTATTAACCCTATAAGATTTGATTCATTGGGGTAAATTTTTATTTTAAATCTACGCAAATTAGTTATTAATGTTAATTGGTCACACCCAGAACCAAAAATACCAAAAAGTTTCTATAAAACATGTAATCTGTAGAGTACAATTCTAGTTTTTTAGGAAAATGTCTTTTTTAGGCTATTAAATTTTTTAGCTATCTTAAAACATTAAATAAATGAATAAAATATGTGATTTAATGGTTCCGGGTGTGACCTTCATTGCGTTTCCGATGTGACCAAAATTCCAAGAGACATGATTACTTCTGTTTTTAAAGTGTTATATTTTATTGGGTGGTATTAAATTAAGTCTAACCTTACTTTATATCTTCTAAGTAACAGCTCATCACATTTTAACATTAAATGAGAAAAAAAAATATATATATACAAATATAAATATAGTTTTAAAAACACAGGCACACGGAAATTAAAAGGACACTCACAAAATATTTTACGGACGTTTCGACGGTCAGGCCGTCATCGTCGGCGACAAGAGACTAACTAGTGGTCTGTTACCTTGGGGGGGGGGGTGGAGGGAGGAGAAGGGAAGGGTACTGGTGGGGAGCGGGAGCGAGGGGTTGCTATTGGTCAGTGGGCCAAATTTAGCCAGGGCGATTCAAATGCTATTAAGATCCAAATGAATGCCATCCCGCGAGTCCTTAATTCAATATTTGTTGCTGATTCGGGGAGGGCTTCTAATATAGAGAGCGAGAAACATTTATTGAAGGTTTTACGATAGGAAGCGGTATGTTTAGGGATGGGATCAATGAAGGGAGGACATGTGGTGGAGTGGTGGTGCCCATTCATTCGTATATATAGCGGGATACTACACTCGCCAACGTAAAATGCCGGGCAGAAATTGCACGAGAGACGGTAGACGATATTTGTGGAAGTATAGTTGGCTGCTGAGGAAGATTTATTGGAAGAGGGCGTAGCAGAAGAGCGTAGGAGGGAGCTGCCATTTGCATCTAGGACGGTTGCAAGTTGAGGAGAGTGGTGGAGATGGGGCGGTCGGTTGAAGGGTGGGTTTCGTAGATTTTAAGCTATCTCGCAGGCTCGCGGGACGCTTAAAAGCTACTGTGGGACATGAAGGTAATAGGAGGGCAGTGGAATTATTATACTTTAAAATTGGGTATAAATCGCGGAGGATGTTTTTGATTTTATGGGAGCCAGGGAAGAATGTGGTAATGAGGCTGAGTCTGTCGGGGTGGTGGGTTTTGGCCCGAGGGGTGTAATTGGCAGAGGGGGGCAGGATTTTATTGGTAAGAAGCTTTATGGGGTACTCGCGTTCTCTGAGGAAGTGATATAGGTTATCAGTGTATTGTTGAAGGGAGTGGGCGTCGTTACAAATTCTGTGGCCGCGGACAGAGAGTGAATATGGAATGGAGCGTTTGGTATGTGGTAGATGGCCCCCTCAAACCTCTCTTCTTGGCCCGCTATATTGATGATATCTTTGTCCTTTGGCCTCATGGCCGTGAGTCTCTATATTCCTTCATTTCTGCGCTTAACTCTTCCTTCTCGGTTTCTTTGACCTCTTCCGTCTCTGATTCTTCCATCACATTTCTGAATGTTAATATCCGACTAAAAAACAGCAAATTCTGAAGGAGTTTTATTTAAGATATCATGAAGCGGAGAAAAAAAAGCATTGCTTCGGCGTGATGGCCGTAGTAATATTGGCAATGCTGGAAATCATAGGATACCAACATAATCTGAGGTTTCAGGCGTGATGGAGTGGAAACGGAACATAACTGCGATTAATTAAAAAAGCAATTTCCGCAAGTATGACATTTATTGCACGACCGTTTTAGCTTTTTACAGCATCTTCAGGTACATATATCAAGTGTGCTTAAGCTTATATAGGGAGGTGGGAAGAGGGGTGGTAAGACGGGGTGACGGAAGAAGGGGAAGTGGAAAAGAAAAGGAGAGAAGGGTGGACAGTCATAGGTGCCTGAGGGTTGGGAATACCGGAGAAGGAATTGGGGGGAGGGGAGGGTGACGAATTACACAAACACATGAATGTTCAAAACAAAAACAAAATGGCATCATAGGTGTTATCTGTTTCCTTTTAAAGATGGTCGAAGGACTCCTGACTCGTCTTCTTTTGCTGGGCTCTGCTCTCTCCCAGCTGGTCGATCGGCCGGGATACCCTCACCCTGGCGTTGCCCCGATCCTCCTCGACGGCCGACACAACAGGACATCCATTTCATTCCGAACGATTTGAAGAATCGGTTAATTACCATGAACCAAATCACATGAACCGAAGCATCAAATTGAATCGAAATTCCTACCTCTAGTGGGAATGATGGGAATACGTGGAATAAGCATATCTTCTTCTTTTGACTTGCCAGTCAGAATTGTCGCTTCGATGAAGTTTTGCATCAGTTGTTTCACAGTGAGCCTGGTTCTATTGCACAACCGTGGTGCATTAATACAGCGCAAGCAAATTATTGGTGCGCCAAGTTTCAGTGACAATTTGTACGGTGGTACACCAGAAAGATCCAACAAATTTAAAAAAACTCAATTAGATAATTGAAAATCTCGTCCGCATTCATGACGCTGTCAATCGATTTGTAGGAGACAGACTCGACTGACATTTGTTCTTGGATGGCGTAGTTGGCGTAGATGATTGTATTGACATAGGTTTTTTTGCTGCCAAAATAGCACGTTCGCAAAGTCATTGATGATTTTTTTAATTGGTGACAATTTATGGAAAAACTCTCTGAATTGATTGTTCGATCAATGGAACAAAGACACAAAAATTCAATGGAATTGAAATATATTTTTTGTCTGCATCAACATGTACTTTACCTTACCAATGTCCAATAGCTGCTATGAAAATATGGTTGACACATTGCGCGGCAGATTTACATGCATATAAGTCGTAAACGTTTCTGAACGTCTCCAAAGAAGCGACCCTTTGAGGCAAACGTTGAGTTCATCAGCTGGTGTTGAATTTGGTATTGCGGTCTATCCCACTCGTGATCATGCAACAACATATGATTGACCACTTGAAAATCATGGTTTTCCAATTTAATCCACTCACTTGAAGCAATTGAACTTTTACCTTGTTGATGGTCTTTGAGAAGGCAAGGCGAACGGGAAACTATTCTTTCGGCTACAACTATCAACATAGTCACTGAACCTGGCCTTTGAATGCAGCAGGAGTGAATAGCCAATCATTCAATCGCAATTAAATGGATATTCACGCCTGGTTGCCAAGGAAATTTTGTACTGTTGAAAAGTAAGAAAAATTGATGAATTTCGAGATGAAAACACAATAATTGGACAAAAACGAAGCGTGTAAGAAAATTGAATGAAATAATTAAAAACTGAATTCTTTTATGCGTTCTATGATACAAATTTGTCAATACATAAATGCGCTAAATTTTATTTTTGTAATAGTTAGCTAGATGTGTTTAGATTAAGGAAAAACAGTTTCTGCCGATTCTGAAATGGATTATTTGAGAAAAGTTTATTAACAACTTTTTAAACACGGGCCGCGCGAGAGAAAATTGTAAATGTTTAAATATTTATAAAAAACGCATTTATGAATTGCCACTAAATTTTATTTTTGAAATAGTTAGCTGGATATTTTTAGATTACGGAAAAAAGTTTCGGCCAATTCTGAGATGGAGTATTTGAGAAAAGTTTATTAACAAGTTTTTAAACATTAGTAATTTACAACAATAGGGTATAGATGAGAATAATTTTTATTGATATATTTGCATTCAATTAAGATTTAGCTTTAATAAAAGTTATTAATCATTGTTGTATGACAATTACAAGCGGAGATATAAGTGATAATATGATTTAAGGCTCGGATTTTTGCTAAAAATGCGAAAAAATTAAAATATGCATAATTCACTAAAAATTTTTTTTTTCACAAAACGGTTTGAAGGTATTCAGTTTGAGTTAACATTGTACCCATACACCAATTTTTGTCAAAATCTGAGACCCTAAGGGACAAACGTTTGTTGAATTGAGGTGGAATGACCCATATATATGTCCCAAATTTAATGGTGACTGGTTAAACGGTGTCGAAGTCTATTAATCTCGGACAGACAGACAAACAGATATACAAAAATCCATTTTTATGTATATAGATTTATTTTATGACAGTGCCATCCCTTAGATCATCTGTTCACCAAAAAGCAGACCGCTTTTTTATGCACTTTTTGTACGTAGTTTTAGTGGCAATATTATCGGGAAAAGGCGATACAGCCACTACAGCTAAAAGAATGAACGTGGATGACTCAGATACTGATATGCAGAGAACGTGGGGTTAAGAATAAAGGATAATTATTAGGGTATGCATCCTTTGGGACTCCGATAAAATGTGATTTTAAAGATATTGGTCGAAGAAAAATGAGGATAAGGGCGTAGACATAAACTAAAACATAGTTTAACTACAACCATATTAGTTTGAAGAGAAAAATTCTACTCGCACATTTTATGTATGACAGATCACTATTGATACGTTATTGAATGTCTGAATGCGTTCCCGTGGACTCCATCGTAACTTTACACAGCGAGAATCATCGATTATAATAATACACATCCATCAACCACAGGTGCATAAAATAAAAATTCCGCTTTTCAAGTTTGTTGAAGGTCAATGATATAACGATTGTAACTTGCACCTATTATTGTCAGAGCGGCCACCGATTTCGGCCCCTAGATCATATTCAGAAACATAGATTTGGTGAAATAGGCACAAAAGAAGCCTGATTTTACAATACGTTATAGGTGTATAAGAAATGGGTACACCAAATGAATTACCCTCGAGGGGAGAAGCGAGAATTGAGACCTCTATTGTGACTAAAGGTCGGATGAAAGAGCTTTTGGAATGCAGTTGGAACGCTCGCTACATCGACTACAGGACTCAGAGCGAGTGGATGGAACCGAATACGGTAGGGAATGCCGTTTCGTCGCAGAGAATAGCCGGGATGCGGACGATTGAGCCACCTAATGGGGTATTGTGGGGGCACTGTGGCGAGGCTATCCCGGAGAAGAAGCACTATAAAAAAAAACGATTCCAATTTCAAGAGGGGGTTTTCTGGAAGGGAGATGCCCTGCACGTGCGCCGTAGAGGAAACAGCCGGTCAAAAGGGAAGAGACCCATAGTTTCTCTCCCACCGAAGAGAAGTTGAAATTCTAAGGGAGAGCGAAGTAGTCTTTTTCTTCGTGCGACACGAGTATACGGACGTGAACGAGGAGGGAGATCAAGTGCATATTGAATTCTTCGGTACGTCCGCTGATAAACAAATGTCTATTGGGAGCTATTCGTGCAGCGATGGATGTCAAGGGAGTTCATCTTCCATTTACCAATAATAGAGTAAGGCAAACAACGATGTGTTGGGTGCTCAATAACTACACGAGGGGCACGAATGTGGGAACACCGCCATCCATTCCTTAGGCTTCGAGAAAAGGATGCCGAAGAGTAAATATTTTCTGCGGTGCATAAATTCCATCTACTGCTGCAGCAGTGAAATTAATTCATAAACTATTAGTAAGCTTTAAGTCGTACGAATAACATCACAAGATAAAAAGCTCCAATTGGTATTTTTATCAATGGAATTGTGCTCGAGCATGTAAGTTCAAAAGATTTACTTTTTCATTTCTTAATCTTACACATTTTCAAAGGGGTAATATCATGACACTTGAGACCTGCCAGTGAGTGATCTATAAATGAATTTTGCATCAGTGCATAAGTAAAATAAATTTTAAATATTTACATTTAGTAATCACTAAAGTTATACAAATATCACAAATTTATATACGGCAATGTATTAATAATAATGGAACATTTTTCACGCATAAAAATAAAATAGCAAATAAAGCTACAGTTAGGCAAGACTGTAAGTAGATCGAATTTGCTAGATTTTCGTTTAGTAAATACCAAAATTCTACACACGACCAAGTAGGAAAACGTTCTTGAAAAGTTATATTCTTTACGCATAAAAATAAATCAACACAAATAAAGTTAGACAAAATTGGAAGAGAAAAAGGAACTCAAGAGGGCATAACCAGTTCACTCCCTGTCCAACAATAGAGAAGAGAAACATGAGGAGAGCAGATGCGCACTTGTACGGTTATGCACTAATGTAATATGCGCCCTAATATCTCACGATTCAGTTGACTTATTTGCATCGGCAATTCTTCCCCGTCAATCATCCCGTCGACTCCCTTACTCTTTCCCACCATTCTCTACTCAAAACCCGATTCTGTGATGGCAATGTCCTCGCCGGCACACCAATGCAATGCACTGCCGCCATCACAGACTTCACTACAAAGGCTTCTGCCATCGACCTCCCAAACACCGCATGCATTCCCTTCCTCGAAGCAGCCACACTGGTCGCCCCAGTCCGGCGAGGGAAACAGCATTTGTATGCCCTTTCGACGAGGGAGACTCCGACCCTGGGAACAACTCTGGGCGGACCACAACGCCACTTCCCAGCACGAAAATCGCTTTCAGACCGTCAATTTAAATTTAGACTCAATCTATTATGGAAGTTCCAAACCGGTCTATTCTCTGACGACGTTGATAATATTTTACGAAATCCGACATACTACGGTAGATCAGATCATGAGAATAAAATTAGGGAACTAGACTGCAGAACGGACAGATTTAAAATGTCATTTTTCCCACGAACGATAAGGGACCATAACAGCTGCCAATGAGACTTTTATCTAGGTTTGTCGATAGGTAGTGTAGCTCTTAGTAGTAGTAGTACTCCCTAATACTTGAATCCTTATCTGTTACCTAGTTCTAACAGCACGCCGTGCATGTTTTCTACATGAGTCTTGAGTCTCTGTCCATTTGTGCAGTTGCAAAATACATATATATTAAAGGTCCCTCTCCATTGCGATTATATCTCAAGTGTAATGCATGCTTGTGAGGCTTCACCTCGTGGCAAGCATTAGCGATTTATGCTAATGCATCAATAGTCGTCATTACACTACCTTTAGGGTATAGTATAATGCACGTTGGTGAATACTCACCCCCTGCCACACACCCCTGAGGTGGCTTGCAGGGTATTTTGTAGATGTAGATGTAGAAAATACCACGCCACCGAGATTCCGGACCTCGAGGTGGGGGAGCATTGCAACTCACGTTCAATTTGCATCGCATTTTGGATTCGCTGAACATCCGGCGTGAGATTTGTCCGCGGTGGTTCCCGGGCCGTTGATAAAATAAAATCTGAAGCCATTTGTGGACCCGGCAGAGTAAATCTGCCCGAATCCGGTGTAATTCGTATTTTCGTCTCGCTTTCAGCCTCTCGGAATACTTTCAGGAATACTGATGCTGAAAGTGGAGCACAAGATATTTTTGTGTCACGCTCGTTTCTTCCACGTGACTTCCGGTTTTTTTAGACGCATGACATTTCACGTGCCTCAAATTTATCCAATGATTTTCATTTCGCTTGAGTTAAAACCCTTAGTTTTAATTCGTTTAGATTGCAAATCAGGGATATATTTAGAAAAACTCAAAAAACCAATATATGGCTAATAATATCTAATCTCTTTGTCAATTACACGTTTTAACTGATGGAACATCATTGATACGAGATATTATAAAAAGAAACAATTGACCTAATGTGAGTACAAACAGTGAGAGCAAATAAATTTTTTTTCAGCAAATACAAAGAAAACTAACTTCTTATCATATTCCAATCCAGCATTTTTCACAAGCCATTATTACACAGGTTAACAACCTAGGAATGAAAAAAATCTATGCGGAAAAAAAGCTGATTTCTTGACCAAGAGAGCAATTTCTTTCAATAGCAAACTCTTTTCCTCTTTACTCGCTATTTGGTAATGCCAGTTAATACACCGGTCAAAATGGAGAAAGAAATCATTATGCTGAAGACAGTTTTAAAGAAAAAGTTATCACCATGAGAAAATATTCTGTAGTAACACACGGAGAAATTACCTAAAAATGGCCAAATTCCGTTTTTCTTCTTTCAGATAAAGTAGAGCTAAGAAATAGTTATCACTTCACATATCCAGACGGTAAATCAGGAGTTATTTCAAGAATAAAAATAAAATGTTTATCCTTTTTAATTACCTGGAAGGAATGACAAGCTCGACTAAGGTTTGAAGAGAGAGAGAGTACTAATGTATTTCGAGGTTTTCATTGATCTCGTCGTCTGGAAGATTCCTTCTATACGACTTCTTCGGCCATTTTATTGGCTTTTTCGGTCACTATATTTCACGTTTATTGAAAATGACTAATCTTATCGAGGATTGAAATTGCTCCTCTACATATATGATTCCGACGTGAGAATCAAATTTTCCGGCTGTCTGAGAGCGTCTTCACAGTTCTCTCTCTTCCTCACAATAGGAGTAGCAGCCGTGGAACGTCAAAGAAAATTAATTAGCTGGGAACACATGGGAAAGACAAAGACTTTAATTGGTTCTTTAAAAAATCAATTCAGAGCTTTCTCTAATTAAAGGCGGTCCTTTCAGAAACGTAAATTTTATTTGTAGACTGGGTTTCCGTAGATGAGCACGCAATAATTGAATGAGCTGAGGACAATATACATATAAAGCAAAAAAAAATATTGTCGATATGATTTATTTACCAAGTAATGGCCCTTAATTATCTAACTTACACCTAAATGATATATCACCTTAATTCATTTAAGGCTTGATCTAGACATATTTTGTCGTATGTATTAAATCCGAGAGCTCGCGCACTAAGCATATAAAATACTCCAAGGAGAAAAATGGAGAGCCATAATTAAATGGAAAAGATTTCCATGCACCAAGGATAACTACATGCCAACGTAACACCTTATCTTCTATTTTTCAGGGAGTTGATTTTATTATCTAAGTAGTACCTCTCTGGCAAGACCGCTCATGTTCGCTACTCATGATAGCGAAAATGTTATTTCCTTACTCCATACATCAACCTTTTTATGGCCTATTAGGGTGCATTTGAATAAACGAAATTTATCACACGAGTACCATATACTCCTATAGCACTATTAATTTCATTGTTATAATGAACATGTACCTACTCATAAATCATCATTTCGTCGATGGACCTAGTTAATCGAAGCGAATAATATATTCCGTAAAATTTTATTATTTGGGTTCGGTTCAATTGCTTTGATTTTATCATCCTACATTTACTTATAGTTTTATATAGTCATTTTGACGCATTATAGCACAACTATTGTGCTATATAATGGCATCAATCTGGAGTTGTGAACCATAAAATTAAAAAGGGAACTCTCTGCGATAAAAAATAATGAACAGAGCAACCATCCCGACTCTTTTAAAAATTAATTAAATCCTCTCCTTACCATGATTTCAATAGATTATGATAAGCCTGCAAAACTGTGCGACTGAATGTCACATCACGATATTTTTTATCATTTCCATTACTCATCAACATGGCACCCGAAATGAGGAAAAACTCACTCTCGCCTCTTTCAGTCAGCCAAACAGTTTTATGCCAGGCCTATGTCATACCAAACTTTTCTAATACCAGCTCTGTAACAAACTTTATTTTATAATGTGTTTAAGTATTTTCATAAGATGAAATGAACATACGAAATTTATCTATTGGTAATAAAGTAGACCAAACATTCTAAGAAATCACGATTGGAGTATACGTCATAAAAGTGATAGTTCCTGGAACCCGAATTTATTTGGGGTCCATAGTTTTATGAATCACATGGCTATCGATCCCATAGCTATATGTTTGCGCAAGTGGCCCTTAAAGGATTAACGAAAAGAAATAGATGTTTCAATCCTACCTTTTCCACGTTCATCACGTGCGAGTTCCCGTCCGAGTCCGGGGTCAGGGCTTCCGCTGATGCACTGGACACCTCGCCACCCCCGCTGCCAGACTCCCCGGCCGCACACCGCCCCCCGCCCGAACTGTTGCAGTTGGCGTGCAGACTTTGGTGGTGGTTCTGCCTCCCGCAGGAGGACGCGGAGGACGAAGAGATGGGTGCCCCCACGGCCGGGGCCCCAGGCACGACCGCCGCGGCCGCCGCCGCCGTCGACACCTCAAAAACGCCCCCGGGGGCCGCGCCGCCCCACCCACCTCTCCGCCTCCGCAGCCGCAGCAGCGAGGTGGCGTGGAAGGCGGAGCCGTAGCAGTACATGAGCACCATGGTGGTCGGGAAGTAGAGTAGGCAAGAGGCGAGGATGCGGAGGGCGGCGCGGGAGAAGAAGGGGTCACACGCGAGGAGACCCGTGCCGTTGAAGTAGTAGCCGCGGATGGCGGCCGGGTTGGGTGAGCCGTCCTTCGTGGTGGCGCTGCCCCCTCTGGGGAGCACCATGGCGGCGAACAGGGTCAGCGAGGTCACCCACGTGATGCTCATCACGGCCACGCAGCCCTGAACGTGCGGGGTGGGGGGAGAGAAGGCAGAACGGTCTGGTAGTGTTGAGGGAGATCGAGTCATCGAGACAAATTAGCAGCAGGATCTAAGTCAACTCTCTAGCGACACAACACCAAGATCACACACAGTGGAAACAGAAACAGTTATGAAAAAAGTAAGCATAATATATTACAATTTAATGTGTTCATAACATTACTCATAATTTTATTTCATTTTTATGCTTTTAAATCACGGAAGAGTAAACATATTCGGATTTAAACCAAATAGTATCCAAATAACATCAAATTATCCATACACCAGGTATTAGTAGAAGTATCTACAAAAGAAACTGTAACCCATGCCCCAAGATAAATGATTTTAGCATTTTATTTTTGTAAATAGCTTTATTTAACTATATTCACTGTGGTATTTTGCGGTGAATTCTGAATTGCTAACTCATTATAAAAAAAACAAGCTATTCAATTATACAGCCCTGAGGAAACAATAAAAGTTTGCGAAACGTCGAAGAATGGAGTAATTAACGTCCAATAATTAAAATAAGTAAGGCCTATCAATTCCTGACAAGATAAATATTAATTGAAAAAATAGGGTGAGAAAAAATCATAATCTGGGTGAAAAATTAATGTCAGTTACCATTTTGATGTTTGATATGTGAACCAAACTCCATAAATTACAATTTGGTTAATGAGCATTTGAACAAAACAAGTTTTATTATATCAATTCACAAATAGAACAATACCAATAACATATGCCGTGCAAAAGAAATAGGAGGGTTGAAATATCCTGACAAGTTACTCTCTTGAAATTTGGTGAACTCTATGAATTATGATTTGCTTGATGAACATTTGCACACATTCCTATTGTGCATTTCCCAAGTTCTAAATGTATCATTTAAATGTGATAAGAATAAAAATGAAAATGGAACTCTAGATTTTTATGCTAAATATTTTGTGTGAATACTCACAGCGCATATTTAGACTAAAGCAACAGCGATGACAGTCCACAGAGAGTTTTTCAAATGAAAAGGGGTATTTACATTAAATTGTTTTGAATTGATATTATCTCAAATTATTTCCTCTAGCTTTAATTCAGAGAGAATGCAGGAACTGACAATTAAAGAGATTAAACAATTAAGACACCAAATATATTAAAATCGACACATTCATGTTACATACAACTCTCAACACAATTATGACGCTAAATGTCACAAAAAAGCATGCAAGTAATTAATTGCACAGAACATAGCACTAAAGGGGGACAGGGAAGGATATAGACAACACATTTAAAGATTAAACGCAAAGCATAACAAGCGAAAGGTTGTCGTAAATTATAATTTGCGAAAGTACCCCAATCATCCATACAATGTATCACGCTGAATAAAAAAGTGTTTTAAATTAAGCTTAATCCGTCTCCTCGGCTCCTCTCGAGGGTTCTACCCATAACCATTACCTAATTATATAGGCATATTCTTCACACAGTTCTCTAATACCTGATTCGATAATTCGGTTATCTCCACATGCATTAGGCTTTCTTATAATTTTTCAATATTGACGGTACCTATTGTAGTTAGTAGTAAGTAACCAAATATCTGCGTATGTTTTTATTAAAAAACCAATGTAAAAACTAAATATTAAATTAATATAATAGTATGCTTTGACAAGTCAAGTATAAGTGCGATATTCCGTGGTTAAGCCCGGTTTCCTCAAAAAAGGGGTCAAGCATAAACTGTTTTTAGTTTTTGCGGATTTTCAGTTGTAAATTGACTTCATGTTTCAAAAGGTAAAATAACAGGGAAATACCCATGAGGCCTCAGTATCAATTTTGAAACGCGTTGGCCAAGCGGCAAAGACCAGCCCATGCATGCATGTATTGTAATTTTCATAGCTAATGCAGCTAAATATCCGGTAGGGTTCATCTCTAAATAAAAGGTGATTCGAAATGCTTCATCTCAACGAAATCAAAAATAAAGTTCGGAAAAATATAGATTTATCTCTCATTTTTCGCTATTTATTCTCGCACACAAGCCTTCCGCATCATCCGAGTTTTTGATTATCCGAGGGGGAATCAGTCCACATTACCTCGAATAGTTGAGAATTATCACTGTAATTATATTTTGAATTCACAGCGACTGCCATCGAAAGTCATACAATCTTAAGATTGGCTGACTGTAACCCTCCACTCTCTCATGTCCTGGTTCCTTTAGGCCTTGATTGGTCTTCTGCATTATGCTCCATTTTGTCTGGCGAACCAGATTATCCCTCGCAGAGAAATCTGCTCGAGATCTCCACCGGATCGAAATCTTCATTGCTACTGACGTTTCTATGGTCGAATAGTCGAAACGTCGTCAGCAATGGAGAGTTCGACCGCGGTGGAGATCCTGAGTCAGACTTCACAAGCATCCACTCTTTCTCCGTACTTATCCCTAGATTAACGAGTTCATTGTGCCTCACGATGAGGTCAATTCATCACGATCTTCTCTTTCGTAGATGTTACTACAAAGAAAAAAACGCAGCTACTTATCAGTTTTAGTCCGTTTAAAAAAAATTAAACTTTTTATATAGAATTGCAATACGAACAGCCGTTCATTTGAATAGAGGTACGAAAGAAATAAATGACTCCGAAATGAAGGTTACACCCTGGAAACGTAGCGGAGTTGAACAAAGTGTTTCGGGTCGGAAAGGAATCGCACCGATTCAAAGAGCAGGAGGGCGAGCGAGCGGGGAGTCGATCGTTTCCACTCCCAAATTAATAAATCCAATATTTGACGCACAGCCGGATGCTCCTGGAGCCCTTACTCATTTCCGTTGCCCAAGTCGTCTGCCAGCACTATAATCTCGTCTTCATTCATCGTCTTTTTGGCATGGAAACATCTTTAAAACCAGCGTGATGGTGAGACACCAGAAAAGAAACGGCGAGGTTACGTCTTCAAGATGATCCATTCCAGGTATGCACACTAACATTCTACTATAACTTCATGAATTAAAGTAATATTGAAGTGAATGCGGTCTTGTTTGATTGAGTAAACAAATAACCCTCCAAATTTGGATTCACTAGCTTTGCGGCAAAAATTGCTGTGCATAGCACATGGTTGGATGCTGTTGAGCAAAGTGCCCAGCAACCACCCGACCCTGCCTTGACGTGGGCTCAGGATCTTCAGTTCGGGATGAAAAAGAAGAATGCTGTTACTTAACCCCAAAGCCAACCTCACCGTCTTTCAATGACCAATGAGGCAATGGCTTTGGGCTAAGAGGCGTTAAAAATGCTCTCAGTTCAAGAGTTTTTTTGGATCACGCATTGAAGTATCAAATACCTTGTTTGCACCAGTTTGTCCTTCAAATTTTATTTTTATCAAAGGTCAAACACCTGCTCCTCTCCCACTCCCCTTTTCCTCCCCACAATAACATAATCGAGTTTATTTGAAAAAAAGAGTAGACCTACTGGCATCCAGGCGCTAAATTAAAGATTATTTCAAATTGTCAATAAAATTCAATGAATATTTAGACTTTTATGCATGTATTTCGGTCATCCAGGTGACCATCGACAGGGAGAGTTAAAATCTCGTAAACACGTTAGCGTAGTCCGAGGTTCTGAGTCCGGATGTCCGAAATGTGGGATTACCGTAGTTGGTGTGGTGACGACATTGTGAACAGTCTCTCTCTTGAATAACAATGCAGTACACAGAGACGTCACCACACCAACTACGGTAAATCTTCATTCCGACCACTCGGACTTTGAATCTAAAAAAAACCCTGAAACACTCCTTGTCGACCTCCCTGGATGTATGCATAGGAGTCAAAATGTTCCTTGGATTTTATTGACAATTTGAAATAAACTTTAATTTAAAGAGTAACTTGGTGGTTTGCCGTCACCTTCCACATCGCTTTGCTGATTCAAAGAGCTTCACTCTCGGCAACAGGTAAGGACATTCATAAGGGATGGATCATCTAGATCGACGCCATCTGTGACTCATAGTAAAACTGCTGCCACACGTCAGTCAGCATAAGAACGTAGAAGTGTTAGCCATTGCAAGAATCGAAAAACCTCCTTGTTTAAATTACTTTCTGAAAAAAATACATAATTTACTTCGGGCATCAAACCGCCTATCGTCCATCAATTGGCCTACCTCTCCACCTCTCAGCTACCATTGCCAAAAATATTGCCTTTTTATATTTATTATATTGCCTCCTCAATCAATCTCGGTGGAAGGGAGTGACCAATTTGCGATTGGGGTGGAAGAGAATGGAAATTTGAGAAGATGAAGATGGATGGGAAAAGAACAGCGAGACGAAGGTGGATGGAAAGTGAAAGAAGAGGACGATGAGGCTCTTGAAGTTGGTTTGATTGCTGGTATACTTCCCATCCCGAGGGCTTTGGTTCGTATTCCGGGAGTAACAGAAACATTTACTTGGACTTTAAATACCAATATGCAATTGTTGATACCGCCGCTCAATTTTACTTTACTAATGACTATGTCTTTTATAGCCACTCGCCTCTCCTCAATCTTTACCTACTCCTTAATTAACTCCAAAGCGCTCACTTCAAGTTCATGCAGCTTAACCTTCACCACCGTACCTTTAATTCTTCCCATTTCCCCGACCTTTCTTCCCTTCCCCAACCATAATGTTTAATGGGAGAAATAATGTACTTTATAATATTCCACTTAGATTTATTTACCCGACCGGTTTCAACGCTTGTGCGCCATTATCCAGGGTACAGTCTCGTACCCTGGGAGACTGTACCGAGGGAGACGGTACCGAGGGAGACTGGATAATGACGCACAAGCGTTGAAACCACTCGGGTAAATAAATCTAAGTGGAATATTACAAAGTACATTATTTCTTCCATTATGTCATTATACCACAAAGTAGAGCCTTCAAAAGTTGAAGTAATGCATAGTGCTTAACAACGCATTACCCTACCCCAACTACTTCACGTCTTTCAATTCCATGGCATATGTATATTTAACTCAACCTTCTGAACTAAGTAACTCCTTGCAGTAAGCACCTTGAAAATGGAACAGCGCCGAAACTATGGTCGGTTATTAGAAATTTAAAGTGTGGAATATAACCTAGTCTTATTATTTAACATGTCTCACTCAAAATGATTCCACCAAGTAACACCTGAGAAATTCTCTAATGTTCATTGGAATACCGATACCTACTTAAGTGTCAAGAGGAGGGTACATAAAGTGCAGTACCCAGTCCGAAGGATGGGACGATAACGAGTGGATTCCTAGGCACTCATTGGAAGCAGTATCTCTATGACGAAGATGATATTATCGTCACCGTCATTGCACTCGCCAAACAACCATTATTAAGGATAAAAGGTTTATGAAAATATACCGATTTTTCTAAAACCAATGTGCATAAAATAAAACGAGTTTCCGTTTATAAAATATACCAGTAGATACTACTATCGTAAATGGCGGATTTCAATATATTTAACTAATCCCCTAAAAGATTTTATTATTATTTTTAAATGCTAATTAATGAAATTCGACATAATGTAAAACAAATCGGGTACCTCTGTCAGCAATTCTAAACTGATTAAACCGGTATATATTTTTGATAATATTGGAGGAAATAATTCATATAACGCAATAACACTACATAATTAGAGCAAATATTTGTTATCTATGAGACAGGTAGTTAAACTGTTGTAATTTAACTGGTCTCAGTTTAATTTCTTATTAGATTTAAACTATAGATTTGAGTTTTGAGGCATCCAAAATGCAGAAAATGCATAAAGAGGATATCCGGTTTATCCATTTTCTGGATCACTTAAAAAGTTTTAATTTCTGTATGTTAATGGATCGCATCCTTATCAAAAACCTACTCCCCTATTTTCTGCACCTTACAAATGTAGTGATATGCCCCCCTAATCATGATCTCACTGAAATTATCTCAATTGCTTGTCGCCTACCCAAATACCCAACCGAACTATCTAGATGAAGATGGATGTGGAAGGAAAGGCAGGACGAAGTGGGTGGAGTGAAAAGGAGGGGATGGTATAAAGGTTCCCTTCCCACGGAAACAGTTTTGGATTACGGAGGAAATAAAACGCGACACCCATTTCCAACCCGCTACTTTTACGGTCGTCTCGCCGCCGGGGTGGATGGGAGAGCGGGGCCGAAATTGAGATAAGGGAGCGAGAGAAAAGGGAAAAATGCATAGGGACGAGGAGAGGAAGAAGCAGACCGATTCTCATCTTCGCTCGGATAAACTTCCTACCCAAACGCTCACTCGTCTGTTTCCCTAAGACAAAAAAGACCGTGGCGGGAGGATGGGGGGGGGGGGGGGGCGACTCGGCGCTATACCACACATCATTTCGGGACACAGAACTCCTCCTCGAGGCGTTAAGAGCGGGATGACGATTGACGTTATCTGACGTGACGGAAACGGCCGGTGGCGATCACGAAGCTTAGTGATTGTTTCAAGGTCGAGCCTAATACGATGGCCGACGAAAAAAAACACACGATGATCTAACCTCGTAAGACAGGGATTACGATCGACGTTGATTTACGTGACGGCAACATACGGTGGCGTTCGCGAAGCTTGGTGACTGTTATTTGGTCGAGTCTATTACGATGGCCGAACATTGACATCGCCGACAACGGACGATGAGCAAACCTTGTACGAGAGGGTTTACGTTCGACGTTTCATGATGTGACGACAACAGACAGTGTCGTTCGCGAAGCTAGGCGATTGTTATTTGTTCAAACGTATTAAGATGGTCGACGTTGATGGCGTCGTCACCGTACAACTATCCGTACGTTGCACACCCTAACTTTTCCTTCACAATAGGTCAACCTCAGGTTATCAGAAAAGAGGTTTCTTTTTCCAATAGTTACAAAATTTAATTTCAAGATTACCCACCTTACTTTGAAACAATACAATGAAACATAATTAAACTTCTTGGAGAAATATTTTTTCTGTACATTTTGGGATTATTTATATTTCTATAGTAACATGCAAAAAAATATAAGTGCGAAATTCCTTAAAGGAAAAATCATTCGCCTTGACCGGGATATGTAAAGGTAATACCGTGGCTAGTCCCGCTATCCTCAAAATTTGTGAAAGTAAACAGCTACTTAGCAATCGTTTTAAAAATCAGTTTGAAATAACTCGAGAATGGGGGATTATCATTCAAATGCTTTTTCGATATAACCGTTGAAGTCAAAATTTCAAAGGTGTTCATATAGATTTACGGATTTGCTTTTAAACATTAAGTCATAATAACCAAATAACTAATCGTAGAAAACTGCATTTTTTCTGTTTCCACAAAACGGCCTCCGACGTCATTTCATCCATCGATCTAAGGCCCATGGTTCGATTCCCGGTGAAGACGGATACTTCTTCAAAGTATTTTCTGAATATTTATTATGTTGTATTTCCGGCAGAAGTGGACATCTTCACAAAAGTCTTTTAGAATGTATCGGGAAGAAGCGATGGATGAAATGACGTCACGGCCGTTATGGAAAGTTACCCGTCCATTCACCTTTAGACTCCTATATCTCTGGCAATTTTTGAATCTTTAAGAGATGATTTGCAAATGACCATTTGTCATGGTCACCCTGCACGATAAAGTAAAAAGCAAAAATTGTAATTAAAAAAATTAAAGGACCATTTTGACTCATATGCATTCATATCGGTTATCCAGGTGATTATAGACAGGGAGAGTTAAAATCTCGTATGCACGTGCGTCGTGCGTGTTATCTGAGGTTCAAAGCCCGGGTTTTCGGAATGTGCGATTACCGTTGTTACGTTGACGCCAGTCGTTGTAGACAATACACTTAAATTGCCAAAGTTTCTTAATAAGGCATTTTCCTTGAAAAAATGCTAACATTTGATTAACATCTTCAGGCATTTCAACAAAAACGTTCCCATGATATTCAGTCACACGCGTAAAACCCGCTGCTCATCACATTCCGTCAATATGTAGAGGAAGGAGGGTGGTGAGCCACTGAAAGGTATTTATGTGGTATATGTGAGATATATGTGAGATGGGGGATGAGGGGTGTGCGGTACATCAGGGATCTCACCCCTTCATCATTTGTCTCCTCCCTCCTTTGTCGGGCGACCGATCTGGTTTGAGAGGCAGCGAAAGGGGGAGAAAGCAAGGAGAGGACGCATGCCCGAGTAATCGCAAATGGATCCGACCAAGAAGACGGATCGGAGAGAGGAAGGGGTTGGCCGCGGGGGTGAGAGGATTGGGGTGGGAGGGTGATAATTGCCGGCGCTACGAGTCCTTGTGCACTCCGACGGCGAACATATCTCGGTGGCTTCATTCGCTCCCTCCTGGAGCCTCGCAATTTGGACTCGATATTCAACCTCTTATTTCACACACGGTAACCGATTACAGAGGCTAATGGTTGATGGGGATCGGATGGGTGTGGTGGCTAGAGTGATGGCTTCCCTCCCCGAGGTCGAATCCCAGACGTAGCAGAGATATTTAATTGACATTCCGATCCCTACTAGGACATCTTGTGAAGGGATGCCTCAAGTACAGTATAGCTTTAGCAAAAGTTCCTGCCGCTGCTCAATGGTCGATTTTGGCACATTTGCTGCGGAAATTTCAAGATGCTGTGAAACAGAGGAGGAAGGTTGCTCAGTGCGGAGGGTCAGAAATCCTTTTTAATTGCTGCCAACACACGAGCTTTGAGACTTACTAATTGCAGTCCCGTTTCAATTCGTCTCACAATGAGATCTTAAAAATTGGGTTCCTTATTAAGTCATATTTCTCTCAACTCTTCCACCATTAATTGTGAAAAATAATAAACTTTATTATTTCCACTCTTATTTCCGTATTAGTTTACAAACCCAACCAATTGGTTTTCAACACTTATGTGTCATTATCAAGAAGATTGTACAATTCTTTCCTGTGGCGAGTTCTTTCCTGTTACGAGGCTTTCCTGTGGCAAGTATTCATATCATGTTTCGGAAAAGAGGAGATTTAAAAAAGTAGCGGATAGGATGACCAAGGTAAGGAAGACTGAGGATAAAACAACGGGCTGGAGGTCGACTCAACGGAAACTTTTTGGGAGAGGAAACAGGCATTAGGGAGAGACGTAAACTATTTAATGGCACCAGGTGGTTTGAAAAACTCGTGGCAAAATAATTGGCGTTTGTCATGATTAAAAAGTAACAATAAAATCCAACTTTGCGTCTTTGTCATAGGCATGTAAAACATAAACTTTTAAATCGGACATATGAATAATGGTGAAAAATAATTAGCGTAAATAAATTTTTTGTAACAATTGATAAAAGATTTCCTTCCTCCTTTCCCCAGATAATCCTTCCCTTACCAACCCACCTACCAAAACTCCATGGCGAAAATAGTCTCAGTAGTCGGCCACCTCCCCAAATAGCCAACCAAACTACATTCTACCTACCAAACAATCGTTCCTTTTAACAACCTCGTTGGTGTGGAGCACTGATTTCTCATGCACAAGGCACAGGTTCCATTCCCCTCATTTAACATGCCGACATCATCAGCAATCATCGACCCGAAGATTGCTGTACTGCAGCTCACTATTCCACTACCATATCGGCTAAACGTTACATTCTTTTATAACTCTTCTTTTAAGAGTCCTTCATGATTTTCTTGATGTATTCCATCCTTGGTCTGCCGGTAATTCTTACCTGTCATTTCGTCTCTCATTATTGTTTTCACGGGGCTGTTGTGTCGTAAAATCTTTCCTATAAGTTTGTCTATTATTTTTATTCCCAGTTTTCGGAATCTTTTCTATCCGGCTATTCATAAGACTGCGTCATTGGAAATTCTTCAGTCCATTTCACATTCATATAATTCTCTAATAACCCCACATTTTCATTGGTAACACTCGCCTTTATTCACCAGATGTTACCGTTCAAATCATGCCCACATGATCACACATTTCCAAAAACATGATATATGACTGTAATAAATGGTGATATATTCTCAACATGTAACTGCTGACTATTAGCTATTTGGGCAAGTGGGGGTAATCAATTTGGTGAGGTGGCTAGAATACTAGCTTTCCATTTAGAGGGCTCGAGTCGGATCCTGGCAGCGGTGGACATTGCCCTATTCCCTAGTTCACAGAAAACTCACACCCTACATGGATTAACCTGAAAAACTCTTGGGTGAAAGCGAATAACCTGTTTTTTCCAACGGTTTTGTACCTTTTGGTGGAATTCTTTAACAGCGAGTTAATGTGGTTTCCGTATTTCTCTCAACACTCCTAAAATCCCCCTAATAATCCTTCCCTTACATTCCCTTCCACCTGTCCTCCATGGTGCAGATAAACTCAGTTGATGGTCGCCTCCCCAAATAACCAACCGACAAACTATTTCTTGCTAGTGAATCGTGTGACACATCTATGGACTGAGTATGTACCAATGAAGGTATCCAACCGTTTCGGACATGTTTTCATGGACCGCTTCTACTCCACAAATCCATTTGTTATGCCACTTTCCTCCCATTATTTGTCATCTCAACTTTTGCTTCATTCCTCGTTTCATCCCGACCATTATGCCTGCTGTTTTTCTCCTTATCCCTTGCTATTTCTGCATTGCCTTCAACATCATTAACTCAATGACTAACACTTGAAAATAAAACTTAGGGTACTTAGGGATATACACTTAGGGTATTTACACTCATTGACAGGACAAAATGTACATACCAGATGATGTCGCCAGGGCAAAACTGCTCGACTTAGAAAAAACCATTGTAAAAACTATTAGATTTTATTGATTCAGCAATAATTGATTTATACATAGTTAAACCTGAAGCATAAGCATTCATTCAATATCAGTCTTTAACTTGTTTTATCCAGCTGATTTTAATCCTCCTTATCTTCCCCAGTAGTCTCTTTTCCTCCTCTAACATGTCAAGGTCAATTTAACTTGTCTGACAGAATGATAAGTTGTATACAAAAATACCGATTCGTTACCGAGTGCTCTCCTCCTAAAATTACCGAAGTGGGTCGATTCTATGTTCAGTGAAGACTAATACGTTCAAATTAAATTTTCAATTTGACATGTTGCTTTTCATAACAATTAACAAACATTTACCACACTAACCTAATAAAAAATTTCATCATGCTAAATATTACGTAACAATTGACAATTCTTCGTCAGGTTAAATTTAAAATCCATCTGCTGAATGCAACATACATATAATTACTTAAGCAAGACGTTCACAAATCAAAAAAATTGTTTCAGGCTTAACATCGTGTAATACTTTCATTTTCACGATTAAAGAAAAGAAAATTATCAATTTTATTTATCCAAACTTAAGTGTTATATTTACCGATCCAGGTTTCGATGGGTTACTGTCGAATAGTTCTTCATAATGACGGTTACCCGTAAGACCCGGATCTGTAAATCATTATTCCACCTTGGATGAATATATTACATAAGTTTCTTTTCTTTTATCGTGTTCATACCATGAAATAGATAAAGGCCCTCAAAGCACATAGATAGATATACATCCAGGATACCTGAATGCCTGATGGTGTTTGATCATGCGATTTACACATTTCAATTTCCCCCTATTTATACTAGTTTCCCAAAAAAAACGCGAGAGACGTCACGTGGAACAAAAAACAGATGAAGACGGGGAACGAGGAAGGAGATCTTCCCAAATGGTATTACCGCCTTGACTTGTTTGGACGAGCGAGGATGATCCGCCTGAAATAACTCACGGGCGATGATAACACTTCGCTTCCTGCTCTCACCATTCAGCATCCCTCCAATCGGTAAAATGATTTCGGTCAGTAAGCTAGGGCTCGCTAAATATTTGCTCCAAAGATGCAAACAGAGTAGTCAAGAAAGGATAATCCATCGGAAAAGCAGTTCATCTTTCTTTGTCATACAATTCAACTGGTAAAAAGATTACCAACTACTACTCGCCTCCTTCAATGTGGTATGCAACAATTTGGCTTGAAAAAAGTATGTCAAAGCATTTCCTGTATTGCCTCAAATATCTAGAAGCTCCTTACTAAATCCATAAAGAATCCTACGGGGAAACGGAATAGTTACGGTTCATTTTAAATACGGCTTACGGATATATAAAGTGACTTGAATCGACATTTAGCAAGTAGGATAGCGTTAGCTGCCAATAGTAGGCAGCGTATCCAAGTAAAGACTTATTCGGGGAACATTCTATGAAACACATAAAAATGCCTATTATAAATTGAATAGTCGGCAAGATAAAAAAATATCTGCTGTAGAACATTAAATTAGATTCCTTCTACGAAAATAAATAATTATTTTTTCAAAAACGAAAGCCTAAATTAATTTGGATGGGCCAGTGAATGTGTCAGAAACAAAACAAACAACACTCATCTATAATAAACGAACGATGGAAAAAAAATGTTTCCCCAATGTTAACTGAAGTATGAAGTACATACTGGTTAAGTTCAATTTTCAAGGAGGAAAATACTCGAAACGTGACTCGATTGATCATTAGTCTATTTGCTCGAGGGATGCTTCAAGCCCAAATAGGATAGTAATTACATGGATGATGCTAGATTTATCCGAGGTTGATGATAAAAACTGAACTGATCTGAAAACTGAAATTATGACAGCAAAAGAAGGTTATTATGAGAGGATTATGTCATTATTGGAGCTACAAATGAACCTAGAAATAGACAATTTGAAAAGAGGACAAAACTGAATTCATTGAGACACAAGTATTATTTTCAATTCAATCGAACAAACAGCTGCAGCTATACCTGAATTAGGGATGACATACTCAATTCCATAGGGATAACCAAAATCACAATTTACAATGTGCTCTACGTTATTGGGCTGCGCTACTAACGCATGGGGCAATGTAAAACAAGAAAAACGATGAGAGTTGCGATGCGGAATTACTTCGAGGATCGGCATATAAACTACGCAAATTCCGGAAAAGGATGTTTTCTTTAGGAATAACAGAACGCTCAAATACGAGCTCCACTCTGACTCTCGCATCATCTACTGAGTCGTATCTTTTCATTGGCAATTTTAATACGAAAGGGCCTTAGGAAAGTGAGGGTTAGAGGGGAAATGACAAGGAGAAATGGTGATGGATCGAAATGGCTTGGAAGTCTGAGGATGGAGGGAAACAAATGAAGAATTGGGATAGGGAGGAAGGAATAAGGGAGATGCATCAGCTAAAGATATAAATTTGACGGAATCCGCTCCCTACCGCAAGAGACGTATCAACTGGGCTCAACCTCGACTACCAATGAATGATTTACTGAGTATTATTTTCATTTATTATTTTCATAAGTCAGGAAGAGAGCAATTTAAAATTAAAGATTAATCCAAATTGTCATTAAAAGAGATTCTTATTGTTTATAATTTATTTTTAGTCACAGTTATGTGCTGATGTTCTTCAGACTTAAGGTTGAATGCTCCTTCTGACTGACTGAGTCTACAGAATAGCAGACGAAAGTGTAGCTAAAAAGAAATTATAATCATGAGAAGCATAAAAACGAAATACCAGTGAACTAAAAACATCAAACTTGAATAAAAAATGAATAACTACAAAAATCTACATAAGAATACTAATAGAGGAATAAAATCTAACAGAAGAGCTCATAGTCCAATAGTTACATGAGATACCCCAGTTTTTTTATGGGAAGAGCTATTTGAAATAGGCATTTTTAGCTTAAAGAATGTTATTCCACGATGCCACTTATTTTTAACGGGCATTTCCACATTATTTAGTCAAAAATATACACCCATATGAGCGAAACATATATTTTCCATTTACTCACGTTTCACAGAGTTTTTGCTGGGAACCCAAAATGTGTCTACAATCATAATTTTGAGGCATGTTTTTTAAGTAAGTACCGTTTTGATATATTAAAAAAATCAAATTAACATTTTGTAACAATTTTATTTTTACATGAAAGCCCACACTTTTATATACTTTTCCACATAATTTCCACCAATATTATGGCATTTATCGTATCGAAAAACTAGCTAACTGTATTCCATCGTCATAGAAGCTTGCCGCCTGATTAGACAGACACTGCAACACGGCCGTTTGGACACTGTCGTCGTCATTGTGATGCTGATCTCCGAGCTGCTTCTTTAGTTGCAGAAACACATGGTAGTCACTGGGCGCAATTCGGGGCTGTATGGAGGATTATCAAACTGTTCCCAGCCATATGATGCAATGAGATTTTGAGTTCGATTTGCCGCATGTGGACGGGCATTTTCATGCAGCAAAACGATCTCTTTACTCAGCATGCCACGCCTTTTGTTTTGAATTGCACGGCGCAATTTTTTTAGGGTCTCACAGTATGTTTCAGAATTTATCGTGTCACCACGAGGCAAAAAATCAACAAGCAACACCCCCTTCCTGTCCCAAAACACGGTACACATGATGTTCCGAGCTGAGATCGTCTGCTTAAACTTTAACTTCTTGGGAGATGTTGAATGCCGCCGTTGCATGGATTGTTGTTTGGATTCCGGTGTAACGTAGGCCACCCATGTTTCATCGCCGGTGACAATTTGGCTTAAAACATCGTCACCTTCAGCATGATAACGGCCAAGAAAAGTCAAGGCGCTGCTTAAACGTTTGTTTTTGTGCGCCTCCGTCAAAATTTTCGGTACCCATCGTGCGCACCATTTTCGATTATTCAAACACCCAGAAACAATTTCATAGAGAACACTTCTTGAAACTTGAGGAAACAAATCTGATAACGAGGAAATCGTGATTCGTCTGTTCTTTTTCATTTCTTAGTCCACTTTCTGCACCAAATCATCAGTGATCACTGAGGGTCGCCCACTCCGTTCCTCATCATGAACGTTCGCACGGCCACCTTTGAAAGCTTTTACCCATTCCCGTACCATGCCATCACTCATAATGTTTTGTCCGTAAACTTCACAAATTTGACGGTAAATTTCTGCTGCTTTCACACCTTTGGCACTAAGAAAACGAATAACTGATCGTATTTCACAGTCGGCGGGCTTCTCAATCGGCGGTGGCATTTTAAACACGCACAAAGAGACATAAAGACAATCGATTGTTGCCGTAATGGTATTTGTGGCTTGCCAACAGATGTAAATACACAGTGCGCATGCGCGGGGCACCGACCGAAACGCTGCCGCGGTGGAATTTGAAAACGGTACATACTTAAAAAACATACCTCGTATTATAATATATTGGTACTCACTGACGTCGTAGTCTCATCTAAACCAGAGGAAATAAACAAACACTTCACGTCATTCGTATATAAGCGGCCGGCCAGGGGTTTTTGGTTATGCGCTATTCTGGATACACCAAGGTCACAGGTTCCAATCCCAGGGTCGCAGGCAATGGATTTGCATTCAATTTCGTATAAGTCATCATAAGATATTTAGACTGAGAGCCATATCCATGACAGTTTTGAAACCTAAAACTCTAGTGCATTACTAGAATATCTGGAATGCATTTGTCAATTGAAATCTAAATTCACATCCAGAGGCATACGCCATGCTCACTTTAAGAGGGCAGGAGTGCTTCTACTAGTCCTATGGTCAGGAGCTCGAGGAAGTAGGGTTTGCACATCCCACGATAGATGCATTCAAGACTATCTTCATATCCGAAAATTGGTTTCATCCGCATCCCAAAATGCCACATCCTCGTGGGTCGTCTATAGGTGACTGCAAATGATATCCTTAACGAAAGCAACCTGCAGTACTTGAGAGTACTGATACGATACCTACGAACCCCGGGTAAATATCAGGGCTCAAGGCGGTCAAATGCGTCGACAATAGTCTCAAATTTTAGGTCGTTTTACACGAGACACTAAACTGCGCAGCCTGATGCATGGATGGGTGTGCAGCGAAACTTGCGTCGTGTTAGTGTGAGGACTTGCTAGAATGACTGCGCGAATGCATGAGCCAAAGACAGGAAACTAGCCCCTGCTTTCATTCCATGCCCGCATTCTTGCAATTGCTGCACATCATACTGCGCAATTAAGTGCGTCGAGTAAAATGGTCTTAAGACAATGGGCATGAGAATTATCACTCACATAAACAGAATATTTTATCCAGATGTTTTGTTTTCTCGGCCTCTTTTTCAAATATTTATCTTTTCAGGAGAGAATAGGTCTTAAGTTTTTTTTACTAAATGATGTTTTTTACTCCATTCGCTGGCGTTTCGCAAATTTATTTTGGTTTCCTCCAGGATCAATAATTGAATGACGCAAAATTTGTGGTTTGCAACTCACATTTGATACAACAATTTACAAAAATAGATGCTAAAGACATTTTTGAAAAAGATAATTTATGCATTGGTGAAGCGCGTTTGTAATTTAACTTCGATCATTCATTTTATTTTATTAATTAATCACATTTTCTTCAATGAATCAAATTAAAAATGACTGATAGTATGAAATATTGTTTTTACAATAATTTAAAAATAAATCAGAGTAGTAAGATATCCAGAAATTACATTCTGTTCGAATTTAGCGTTTTTAAGCAGAATTAATACAATTTTGGAAAAAATTTGGGCGCACTAACCTAAGCCATGTGATTTAAAAATAAAATATGAGGAAGTAGTGAATTTATAATTCAAACAAGACATTTATTTACAAGAAAATAATGCGTGGGAAACCTCTGAACATAAAACATTAATAAACGCAGCACCTGGGGCTCGCATTCCTTCCAACCGGGTGAAGGAAAAGTTCCTTGGCACATTTCCTGAACAAACAAAAGCCGATCACGGTCGGATAAGCACCGCAAGACGGATGTACGCTCAAATAACTACGAATTCGAGACGCATGACATTTTTTTTCGATTTCATCATCCTTTCAATTTTTCAATATCCCACTTTTGGAGCGCGGTGGAGGTTTGGAGGGAGTCTCGTCCCAGACAATGTGCCCTCCACACATCCGCCTCACTCGCTCTGACACGAAATAGCGGAAGAGAGGGAAAAAATTACAAACGGAGAGCGTCGAATGAGCGGAAAGAATTGCGCGAGCACTTGGGCGCAAGAAATGAAGTGTAAAGGACAAATGACTGAACAGGGTGCGCACAAGAATAAGACGTAATTCTCCTTCTTCTTTCAACAATAAGACAGCTGGAAATATTTATAGCATCCAAAGGTGATTAGACTCTGTTTCAAAGAATTTTTTAGACACTTTTACTGCAAATTGGTTTCCATCAAAAGAATTTCCAGTAAAGGCTAAAATTCATTAAAGGTATTAGTTTAAGTTTGAACTATTTATCTACAAAAGGGAATATTGAGTTTATCGATGTTAGTGGGATAACACCTCACTTTCCGAAGGAATTCTGTCCAGATTAGACGCCGAGATGCAATAAACTCAAACTATAACTAGAGTCCTGTAAATTTAAATAACCTTTAATAAACATCAACAAATGAATGGCATCGGAGACCATCACTATGTATATGGTACTCTTGAAATGGAAGAGATGGACACCTTCATGCACCCAGACCATGACCACCCACAGTTTACTTTGCGAAATTTATTAAATTTTTGTATTCATTAAGTTCTCATTGTATGCGCATATAGCACTACTTTCAAACTCACGTTAATACAATATGTTAGAAACACAAAACGTAGCACGGGTATAAAGAAATAATTCATATCTTTCCAAACTTTTTATTTTTCGGACTTGTCCGGTTTCTACAGTTTTGTATCAGCCTATCTTCTTAACAGCACGGTTTTAATTGGCTTTCTCTTATCCTTAAAACAGCCAAAAATAAAGAATATGACTAACAGATGATTGGAAATGCATGAACCATTTTTACACGATCCAATAAACGTCATCCCGTCATCGATTGTTGTACCCCATGTAATCCCCTTTAAAACTATTTTATCATCATCAACTTACCTACCGTGGTCAAGACGCCAAATTTATATCCGTCCATCACCTCCACTAATAAGCATCACTGTAACTGCGAATGCCAATCAGAAGATGGACAACGAAGGTGATAGATATCTGCATAGAGGGAGAAAATAGCACAAAACAAATATGAATCCATTGAATTTGACCGTATGATTATCCCGTCAACTTCAACAAAGTAGTAACAACTAAATTTGGGTAGGAGCTGAATACGCGATTAGAATAATTAGTTCCGTCCAGATATTGTGGTGCAACCATCGCAGAATGTACGGAAAATGTTTCGAAGTATCGCTCGTAATGATGGCCTCTTTCCTTGAATTTACTAAGGTCTCAGAAATACCATGAAATTTGGGGTTTGAACTAATCATCTATGACCTTTGAAAATTAATAAAGTTTACAGTTTGCGTGATCCACATATTTGACCTGAAGGCGCGGGCAGGAATGCAAGTGAAACTTTAATCGTCTAACAACGACAGATGCGGGAGGATACTCGAAAACATGAATTTCAACTAATAGGAACTCTGTGGAAGCCTTCAATCTAATATTGGGAGATGCCCATTCAAGGGGTTAAAGTTAGGACAGATCGGAAAACATCAGCGACTTAAACGCACACCAACGACGTTGAATGGAACTATGTGCGCAGTTGAAACGTCAGGTAACCTTCTGTTAGGTGGCATTCTGTGGGTGCACATCAGTTGCGGCCGAATTCTTTGTGTTTAGTTATAGAATTCGTTCAAAATATGTATTTGAAAACGTAAGATTTTTACCACGAATTAATTAAAAATTAAACGATATCCATGTTTGACGCCTTTATGGAAAATCAACACAAAAACCACTGTTGCGGATACAATTATCGACGTTCTTTTGTTGTTGAGCTTACATTATCTCTGCTCCCGATCTGTTTTGAAGTGCGCGACTTAGTGCGCAGAGTCTACTGCATGGAAGGCATGTGCGCCTTTGTGTTGCGAAGTGATTAGCGCACTAATGCAAATAGAAAGCTTCCATTTGCTCCCAGGGGAGAAGGATGCCTCGATAGCTTAACAGGCAAAACACTCTGAGAGATATCGAGGGATCCGGGTTCGAGTCCCGGTCAAGGTGAATTAATTTTCCCCAGCGGAATAACCTCTGTTTTTTATGTCTCGTTAACTTTAACCATTAGATCACTCAGCCTTTACATAAATGTGAGATCGTACAAAATGTGGCACAAAATTGTGACTGTCGATTGGTTGACGTGATCGTTTTTGCTGCAAGACAGCTGATAGAGACTAAATATTGTGTAAAAATCCTTGACCAGACATTGTAGAACTGAACCTATAGCACCTACTCTTCATGTAGTGCGTATCAAGCGAAAGAACATAATAAAAACTCCGAACAACTGTAGTAGGTTAAATCATAATGAAAAAATAGAGAGATTGCAGGACAGGCAGTTTTAATGTAATTCTTCCAGGAACAATTATGGACCGGGTTTCCATTGAAAAGTCTCCGTCAATGCCGGGATATAACTCTGGGCTGAAGGGATAGATATACACTTCTGTAACCACCGCATTAACCTGCACCTTCGTATTAATTTTTAACCCTTTGTCTCATCGAGGATGAGTTGGAGGTAGAGCATTAGGGAGATCGATGGCGATAACAATGGAGAGGGCCAGAGAAGGCGCACCGAATCAGGGCGTGGAAATTAATCTCGGCAGATGTTTGAAAAATCACCCAGACCCACACTTTCCGCCTCCGTATCTACCCAGCTGATGGAAAGGTTAGGTTGGCCACCGGACTCGGATACTACGTGCTAGGCTTAGATGACTTGAAAATTTCAGATCAGGCGAGTTTCAGTACGACACGGTGGATATTATTTTAACTCCGAGTTATATTTTTAGAACTTATAAGAGTGACAAAATAAGAAAGATATACTGCCAAACTTCCTTCGCATGTACTTTTGGAAGTCTGAGAGGTACTAAAGTTTCTCCTTTCCTCCCACCATTAGTGATTATGACAAAAATAGCGTGGCACTAACTTAAGACATATCGTTAACACACAAATCACCTCTGTCCCCCCTCCCTCTTTTTCCATATCCCCCCTTTTCATGACTGGTGTCCTAACACCCTCTGCCACATGCCTTGTAGCGGCTCGCATGGTAGTATGTAGATGCAGATGTACCCTACTGTGACCTCCGGCCACCTCGTGTGCCAACTTTTAGTTCTCCATCCCACATTCTCCTTTCCAGAAGAGGTTTTCTGTAGGTTTTATGCGCGAGTGCGGGGTTTTAACATCAGCATCTCAAGTTAAAATATTTCTCAAAAGTATATCTTCCTTAGTTTTTTAGAGCTGTGAATGCAATAGCAATCAGACCCTCTAAAAATCAAAATACCTTCGGAACTGAAAAGTGCTTTAAGTTGAATAAATTTCGAGTAATAGAAAAGTTACCTTCATACAATAAAAGAAAAGCAATGAAATATCTTTCAAATCATCTAAACTTCGACTTACACAAGTTCGAGTTACCACAGATCATCTGTATTAGTATTTCATAATACCTGCGTATTATTAAATGTGGGTTAATAGTGTCAATCATTGCCTAACAGGAATCGTGAAGATTCTTGGTATCGGATTTAGGTCGCATGCTGAAAAGAGCAGCAATATTTTTAACGAGAAACTTTTATATTTTGAGGACTAGTAGAATTATTGGGATGAGAATCGTTATTAGAGCATCGGTTAGACAGTAGGCTTAATCTCCTGAGTAAATTTAAGGTGAATTACTTCTCCAAAGACGTTAAGACATATAAAAGCCTTCGAACTACAATGGTACTTTATATCTCTGCATAACATTGAACAGAGAGTGATTGAAGGATGGATAGCAATATCATTTTTTCAACGTACAACTAGGGATTACAAAAGCTGTTATCAAAGTCACCAAGATGTAGGGTACGATAAGTAGTGTAATTTTATTTGCTTTTTTATACTTTTTATACAAAAGCTGTGATCAAAGTCACCAAGATGTAGGGTACGATAAGTAGTGTAATTTTATTTGCTTTTTTATACTTTTTTTAATTTCAACATAGGATACTATTTTTACTTGGCATATGTCTAATGCGTCTAAAATTTTGTAATTAGTTTTGCACGTTTTACATGTTAGGATGATTGGAATTTATGGAATAGTCCCCGTAATATATGAGCGCTGTATCTACCCCTCATGAGTAGAATGATAGTTTGAAGCCGTAATACATAAGCTATCTCCTTCAACGTGTGCTACTTATCCGCCACACATCCTTGAGGTGTATGGTGGGCATGTAGCGCACACATATGTTTCTCTAGCTCTAGATGTAGCTCTAAATAAAATTAATCCACCACAACAAGCCTCACTATTATTCTATTACTTTCCAATTACCTTTTACCGATTCTTTCCTTTATGATAGCCAGTGTCATATTCATTAAAGAGGAAATATCATGCACCACCATCCACAACCACCACCCTGCTTGCAGTTTGATACATAATGTAGATAAATCTAATTCCAAAGATCTAGAGGACGGAGGACCATTCAAGGGGTTCAGTCGTCTTCGCCACATTCGCTTTATCCCATTACCAGAATCCTAGTTCTCTCTCCCTCAATTTTCTCCCATACTCCGTTGTCTCCCGACTTCCTCCCGATCGTGAAGCCATTCTTTCTCGCCGTAAACTCACACTGTCTCTCCTCCTTTCGACTAACTGAAGGGGGAAAGACGAAACGAGCATCGCCGGCCGCTAAGTCAGATCTATCTACGCCAACTTCACTGACGAGCACCTTTCGTGAAACTCGGTATGGTAATCCCAATGACGGAAATAGACTACGGATTGGAAGCGGGGACAGTGCTTACGTGACCAAACCCCACGAGTGAAGCCCTTGCCACGGACCTTAGGGCTACTTCTTCTCAAAGCCACAGATCAATTTACAAGTCGTCGTAGTTTTCAAATGGAGGAAAGGGCCTTTACTCCAGTTTTGGTCCGACTTTACCTACATCAATGAATCGTAGGTTTCCGCGCTTTTGATGCAATATTGCCCGCAAAGTCGGTTTCCCATTGGGTTCGTCGATTTTATAGACAACAGTCGAAGTGAAGGCACAAAGACGCTCGCAAAAACGGGGGAAAATCGGTTTCACAATATCAACTAACGCGGTGGGAACTCGGCTATGCCATCAACGATAATCAAGTCAGCATTTCACAGGAAATGCTCCATTAAAGGATTTTTTCGCTGCGCCAGCTCACTATGCTAATGCACAAGTTTTAATAAACATGCCAATGATGATGAAAATCCACAACATTTAAGAGATATTCAATGTCTCAACACTGAAGATGTTGAGGCTCTTTTATGTCCAAGGCGAAAAGTATCGTCAAAACCGATAGTAACTATCACAAAACTTTCACAACACTTGTTTTGGACCGATTTAATAAGCAACCACTTCTTAAAGTGCCAAAACAACTTACGAATTAATTCAGTCGCACTCCTAAAACCTGGATGAACACTGGGAATATGTTCATACACAAATTATTCTACATCAAAACACATGACGAGTCTCATGCACCTAAAATACCCTTTAACGTTAAATCACTTCCTTAGTGGTAGAATTTAATAACTTTGTAAACTCCACTAATAATTTATTACCACGACCCGGGTTTCAACACTTGGTGTCATCTTCAGGTGTCATCTTGGTGTCACCTGGAGATGACACCAAGTGTTGAAACCTGGGTCTAGGTAGTAAATTATTAGTGGAGTTAACAAAGTTATTACATTCTTCCGTAATGGATAAATTCCACAAGATAAAGCCTATAACCGTTTATTTTGTGCACTTCCTTAGTCTTCGAAAAACATTCATTCAGAAGACCAGCTCTACGGATAATTGTATTAAAATCATTCACTGCTCAATGCCACGAGGAAGTCTACCTGAAAGCTGGTGTTTGCCACACTAATACATAAATATGAACCAACTCAACGAATAAATTGGTGAGAAAGCATCCCCTGAAAGAAAATCTTGATGTCTCACATTTTTGAGTCGTCCGCGGTGAATTTATTTATTGAAGTTTAATATGGAAAGATCAATTGTCTAATAAATTTCGTGAAAGTGTAAATTTTTTTATAACCAATGATAGTTACAAACCTCACTTTGTGACTCGAACAAGTAAGGCTACAAAATCGGAGGCTAAGTAAGGATGAAGTGGCTTGTGTCATTTGATGGTCACTATCTCTTTAAGAATGTATTTTGAGGGAACAAATCAGGCACGTGTAACGCGGGAAGATTGCAAATTTGTGACGCATGAGTAAAATCAATACTGCGTCATCCCATAATATTAGTTACAAAAACAATGGCCCATGAGTTGGCCTTTTGGTGCATTATTCACAGCATTATCGATCCATTGATAGCAGAACCTCCGTCCATTTTTTACATTGATACCATTTTGGGCAACTGAGAAGAGAGAGCATGAATAAGGACGAAAAGACGTAATTAATAAAGCAACCCAGCGTTTGTCACCGAAATAATTAAAATATTGTACAGTCCAGCATTAACACATTCAGCGCGGAGCACGTCTATTGATGTGGTCCCGTCTATGCCGATCTACGGGACCACGTCAATATACGTGGTCCTTTAACTTTAGGCCCTTAAAAAAATGGGTTCCGTTTCTAGTGTCTCCCTTAAATTCGCGACCCGCATTGAATGTGTTAAAATTCTCTCGTTAATGATAAATACCATTACACCAGTAGAACAATGCAAGGTTTTGTCCCAACCTGGGGCTAGTGCCTCTTAAAAACCTTCCCGGAACTTGAGAATTCTGCATAACAATACATACTATGAATAAACTCAATCAATGAGATTTAAGCTCGCAAATTTAGTGACAGCTTTTGAGAGCAAAGTGCACTAGAAGCAGGGAAGTTGTCAGTGGTGAAAATCAACGATAGTGTACGAAGATATATCTCTTTCATCGAAAGACATAATATAAAGAAACTATCCGCTGACGGCTCGCTTCGCTCATCGCGGCAGCTAGCCAGGGGGGCTTCGCCCCACCTGTACCTCCTATGCCGGCGGCTTCGCCCCCGGAACCCCACCAGAAAACAACAGAGTTATGCGGTTCTGTCCGAGTCAGATCTAGGTTGGGAAGGACATTATTTTCGCGCACTCGCTCTAGTGTCTGCCCGTTCTATGGCGCCGCTCAGGTAAGCGTAGGTCTTTGTTTTCGTAATTTTCGCTTTCATGAAAACCTACCCAAATTATACATGCCCTCAAAATGCCCGACATGCGTTGCAATGCCTCTTTTTCTTTCTTAGTAGGCGTACATATACAAAGCAGACTCATTTAAATGTACAAAATAAATGGAAGACAATGATTTGTGTATTAAATTAAAGTTGAAAAAATATATTCAAGTGCTCTGGGATGTACAATATTTTAGGTCCTACCGCCCTCAGCAAAAACAAATAAATTTTTCGGCAGTCCCACCCGTGAGCATGTAACATTTAATTGACCATATTAAAAGCATGGATTTTCCTGTTTTTAACCACACACTTGAAGCTATTGACCTTGTGCCTTGTTGATGGCCATTCAGAAGGAAAGGCGAACTGTAGTCGCTTGAGTACAAATATCAAATTAGTCACTGAACCAGGTCTTTAAATGCTGCAGGAGTGAATAGCCAGCCATGAAATCGCTATTAAATGGATATTCACTCCTGGTTGCCAAGGAAATTTCTATTGTTGAAAAGAAAGAAAAATCGATGAAGTTAGAGCTTAAAGTGCAATACTTAGGAAAAAGCGTAGCGTATAATAAAATTGAATGGAATAATTAAATACTGCATTCTTTTATGCGTTCTATGATACAAATTTCCATCCAATATCTTGAGTGCAAGTAATTTAAAAAAGAAAATAAAGAAACACATACGCCGAAGTCAATGCTTTTCTTATGGGAGTAAAAGTTAACATTAATGGGGTAAAAACTACCCCAAAATTGTTTATTTCAAAAATCCTTTCTTAGTGCGCCTATACTCTACGGTACGGATATTCTCAAAATGTCACAGTTCTATCACCAGTAGTTTGGGCTGTGCGTTGACGAATCAGTCAGGACTTCTTCTTTTGAACATATTAAAGGTAGTGCCAGAAGTTGCGAATATAATCTGATACGATATACTTGTTACGGGCCGACCTTTTACAGTAGCCGGAAAAGTCTTGTTAAAACATTAGTTAAGGCAAAATGCTTTCCAAAGGTTTGATGCGTCAATTTAGGGTTCACTATAATTTTGCCAGTGGCAATTAATAGGAGATTGATTGGTTGAGTAAGGTTTTACAATATCCAATGGAAAATGGTACAGAAGTACTACTAAAAGTAAAGGACTGTAACTAATTTTATTTCATAAGTGAAAATAATGTTTGTGACGTAAATACTGAAATAAAACCAGACAAATTCGACAATATATTTTCAAGTTCTCGTTTTGACCCGGATTTGACCCAGTATCTCTCATTCCACCCTGCATATGTTTGCGTAATACAGCTACACAAACATCCTTCAAAAGGACAACTGTTTCTAAAGATTTACAAAGGCGGCGTAAACTTGGAAGGATATCAACTTCCACACTCGAATCTGGACCACTGCAGTCGCTGATCTCAACGCCTCCACTTCACCAGAGAAATGCAAGAGCTAAAGTTTCCGCACCTCTCTTCACGAGTTAGCTCCCCTCGCAAATTTTCAAACCACTCACCCACCCCTCGACACTCAACCTTGACGTATCCCCAATCCTCACCCACGTCCACTCCCCACACCTTCCGCCATCCCCCTTTCTCCTCAATGAGAGTCTTGAATACCCCGTCGTCCCCTCAAACCAGACTTCCCTCGCGGGAGGGGCGGACAAGGGAGACGGAACTGAGACCGAGAGCCCGGAGATGAATGTGATGAGGAGTTCAGTGGCGGCGGAGACGGCGCGCGGGGGAAATGCGTGGAGAGAGAGAGAAAGAGGATAGGTGGGAGAGAACTGGGGTCGGGGCTACATACTGAGATGTAAACTAGACGTGAATAACCAAATGAACGGGGCAAGTTGCAATTAAAATAAAATATTTACATAAAATAGTTGAATGAATACACCTACAACAGTTTTCCAAAGTTTATTTTTCCTTGAGACGGCCGGTTTCGGCTGTTACGCCATCATCAGGTACCTTATGATGGCACATCAGTGGAAACCAGTCATCTCAAGAAAATAAAACAGTGGAAAAACACAATTATGCTTTCATTCAATTATGTAAATTGTTCACGAAGTTTGACCTTCACCATATGATTAGACACAATGAGGTCAAATAATGTAATGCACACCTTGGATAAAAAAGAATTAATCGACAGAACCTATATAATAACTCGCCGTTTAACACACAGAAAATGGAATAATAAACATTTTAGACAGGAAAAATAAGATAAGAACTTAAAAATCACTGACAATACAAATAAGAACGTATTAAAATGAAATAGAGAATGACACACGAATGAAAAAAACTTCAGATAGGTGATAGTAAAAATTAAAGATGACACGATTCAAGAGAGAGAAGATAAGGTAGAAGTGTACCCTAGAAGCGTTTGAATAATGGGTGATAAGGAACAACATCACAGAATGCATATGCACAGTATACGTGCAGTATACATACTACACGGATCAGATGTAGAAGAAGAAGAAGTAAAGAACGATAAAGATGAGGCCAATGAGATAAAAACGGGGATTGGGACGCCTACCCTTTCCGTATGTCGTCATAAATTTTTATCCTGTTCTTCTGCTAGCTGCAGTGCAGTTAACGGGAAGTAACTCATAAAAGCCGAATTGTAAAATAGAATATGCAAACTTTACTAAGGTGAATTTCATTAAGTATAATTGCTATTTTTTCCTTAAATCATATTTTTCAGTAACTCTTTTGCCTTACTGGATTTTTTAGATTTTCCAAGACTGAGAACCCAAGATAGATAGAAGAACAGAATCATAGATCTGGATTATGGTCCATTGTTTGGCAGCAAAATCAGTGCGGAAGCATTTACAAGTCGCGAGATGTCCTGATGTAACGCCCACTACGTAAACGGTCAATAGTCGCAGCTCAAGGCTCCCCCTGCCCCATGCATGAACGGAGCCAGCTCAAGGCCTGCCTCACATCAAAGTCGTATTCCCGGCCGAACGATACATTTATTTATATATGTAACGCCCACTACGTAAACGGTCAATAGTCGCAGCTCAAGGCTCCCCCTGCCCCATGCATGAACGGAGCCAGCTCAAGGCCTTGCTCACATCAAAGTCGTATTCCCGGCCGAACGATACATTTATTTATATCGCGCTATAAGTCACGAAGTATTAGTCTTCTTTTTCACCCTAACCTTTATCCTTTGTGTTGAGGGACGGACAGTCTCCTCGATTGGCTTCTATCTAGGGCCTCCGTCAAGGGTCACACCACACTCCTCCAAATCACTTCTCACACAATCCCTTCATCTTTTCCTTGGTTTTCCTCTTACTCTTTTTCCTGGAAGCTTTGATCTTTCCACCTCCATATCAATAATTATTCCTTTGAACGCCGTTCGACTTGGCCAAACAATCAAAGCCTAATTCCTCTAAATTTTTCTTGTATTGGTGCAACCATAAAACTCCCACTTACATACTCATTCCGAATTTTATTTAACCTCGATGCATCTCACATCCAGGTAAGCATTTTCATTTCATGTAAGTACATTTCTTACGTGACGCTTTTTAGTGGCCCAGCACTCCCCTCCATTCAGCGCAACTCTGCTGTGAAATCATGGTTCCTTTTTTGATCGTAGTAGTTATCGTTATCCAAAACGGAATCCACTCTAGAAGGGTAGTGCTCACTTTTACTGCTCTACACACGTACTCTTTCAATTAAAACTATCGCTTTAAAGCATCAAAGAAACTCAGATCTTACGATACGAATAAGATATACAATCACGTTTTCACTCTTATTCGAGAAATTAAAAAATAACCATAATGCGAGCGCAAGCAATATGTGGGACGCGTAATCGCACCCAGATCTATAAATAGGAGTCGCGAATGTCATGTCATGGGAATGAATCACCCAGCACACTTTCCATAGCCTTTTCCGTCCTGGCATCCCATTGTCAGTGACAATATTAAAGATGTATTCACGTGTCAAAATAGTTTTTTTCTCCCTACTGGTTGTATGTTATGTGAATTTGAGCTGAGGAGACGGTGAAAAGTCACAGAGGTGAGGTAAGAGAAGGATGGAGGAGTCAAGAGAATAGGAATTGAAAACGAGGGATGAGGCCGACCACGAAGGTGTGGGAGCATTGGCACGTCTCCGTGCCGTGAAAATGTGAGGAGGAAATGGAGCAAGGAAGACAACGGACGCGCCAAGCGAAAAGAAGAAGCAGAATGTGTACAACAACAGGGAATCACGCACCGCTGAGAAGTTGAGTAAGAGGCGAGCGTTGAGTGTTAGGAGGTTGCGGTGGCGAGGAAATGTCTTCTCCCGCATACTTAGACATCACGCTTCCAGCTCCAGCAATACTACCCCCTTATCCTCTCCCCACACGACTTCAACCAATCCTCCTTAACACTATAACGCCGGACCTTAATTCATTCATTTATCTTTTTCTGAGTCGACTGAGGGCGATCTGCTATTTTCAGAATTTTTCTGTAAATATTCCACCTGAATTGGGATTATTTTGTCTCACGCGTACCACAGGATGATGAAATATTTTTAATACGGAAATTATTTCAATTTTTGTGTTTGACGCAAGTGGTGTCCCGTTTCTTCCTCAGGAAGATAACATAAGTTCCAAATAAATTTACCTCTCAACTGAAAATTATCTTTTTTGCCATTGTCCATGCGTAAAAACATTGCGAATATGCACGAATCACAATAATTGCCTAAATAAGCCGTTAAAACTTATGAATGATCTGAGATTTTCCCGGTGAATGATTTGAATGAATGTTTCTCGGATGTTCCATCGGGTTAGAGGCTCCATGTTATGCTCAAATGTACATGACGCGCAATATATTTCATCATCACTGCAAGTAATTATATCCATAGCTAGCTATATCTGTAATCAACCCTAGCTAGTACAGTGAAACCTGCCTGGACTAGTGGAACCTGAAGTAAACGGAAACCTGTCTTATCCGGAAAAAATATTGGTCCCGGCGATCGTAATATGTTTTTACATGCATTGGTACCCAGTGTTGAACGGAAACTCTCAAACGCGGAAACGGAATAGATTCCCGGCACATATATTGTTTTCGTTGGAGCCTATGGTGTTTCGTTTCTTCCTGTGGATGAAAGCATAAGTTCCAAGGAAATATACTTCTCCATTGAAAATTTCGCATATTTCCCATTATACATGTGAAAAAAAAAGTCAATATGCATCAATCAAAACAAAACAACTCAAATTCACAGTACACGGCATAGACCTGATTTCCATTATTAGTAATTATATTATTCCTAGCTAGTATATTGTTTTTGATGTAAAATAAATTGAAAAGTTTTCAACAGTCTCTGGCGTTATATTGTGGAACAGCATTTTATTACTTAAATAAAACTGCAGTATTTGTACTGTCCACTTAAAATTTAATGTAAAATATTACACAACACGTGTTTCGACGCTTAGGGCGTCATCATCAGGTCTTTACATGTACAAGGTGGACCTGATGATGACGCCCTAAGCGTCAAAACACGTGTTGTGTAATATGTTACATTAAAATTTACGTGGACAGCACAACTATTGCAGTTTTATTTCAGTACTGAAACATTGTCAATTTACAAACAAAAGGAATCAAATTTTACCAATAATGTATGAACGTATAATACTACGCAATTACCAAGTTGGGAAAAGAAAAAAAATCAGAAGTATACTAAATGTGAATTTGACCACAGCCGGCGTTATAGCGTAAATAGATGGAGTTAGAGACGTTACTGCGCGCGTCGCATCAAACTTGTCGCCGGCACGCCAACGTATGGTACGGTGGGTGCGGCCAGCGCAGCAGTGACACAAAAGCCGCGCTCGAGTGCTTTAGTGCCGCGCCCACGATTATTTCACAAGACAAAAAAAATGGAGGAAGACGAGAGTGGGAAAGAGAGATACGCTCGCGGCACATAAACCCCCTCACGTCTTGTACAGAAATGACCGCTCATCTCGCGAGTCGATTAAGGAGGCGAGCTGTTAAGCGAGGCGACAGACCACGACACAAAGTCGAGGGAATACACATTCTAAACATTCATGAAATTCATCCGAGAAGTATTACAGCTGGATTCCTCGCGCTCTTGGCCCAATGTATCACTCTGATTATGTAATGAAACATCTTAAAGTGAAACATCTTAGGCACGTAAGGTTTCATTAGGGGCGGAAAAAAATTATTCCATCAGTCAAGATTTTAAATTAAACTTAGGTGATGTTAAATGGGCACTAAAATAGGCCAATTTTTTTGCCATAATTTATCTATACTTCAAAGAAATGCATGCCACGTTTGTTGTTGTTTATTTTACATCTTTTTAATACCGCAATGTGACAGTTACCAAAAAGTACAAGTTAGGTTTTTCTCAATAACGTTGATGCTTTTTCACTACATGAGTTCCAACTTATTATTTTTTATCAACTCTAACAGTAAAAGACAATCTTAGTATATTAGAGTAACTTCAGTGAAATGGCATTTGAAATATGATTGAGTTACGCGATTGCTTTTAAACGAGAAAGAAAAAAATTAGAAATTTAGAGTAAAGGAAAGGATAGAGAAAAGACAATTTAAGAATCAAAACATTTTGATTGTACCTAGGAAGAAATTTCTAAGGTATAAGTGCAGTAAGTACAATATGAATACGACGGGATTTTTAATAAACTGCTTCCTTCTCAAAAGAATTTCTTATTTGATTGTCACATGAGGTATTATAATTGGTTACTCTTAATCTTACGAAATGGTGATAAATATTTAAAGGTATAAACTATATGTTAACAAATTAATATATAACCAAAATTGATTATCCTATCGAAATATGACGGAATCGATGCCTAATATTATGTCAATTTCTGGCCAAGCATATATTAGATATGAGATGTCAGTGAAGGAGAGTGAACGATTGATATGACCAAGATTTAATTTCACCCATTAAATTTAACATTTTAGCATATAAAAATGACAACTAAGAAAAACCTTTTTAAACTGGCGGAAAATTCCACCGACAAAATGAGTAGTAACCACGTAGTTATTTTTCATGCTTCCCATTTAAATAGCTTTACTATTCGTAAGACATCTCAACGATAGAATACATGCAAGACTCATTTTTTCCATAATACAGTTTCAACAAACATAAATAACGTCCATAAAAGAGTTATTCCTTCACTTTTCACGTACAGTTTCAGAATTAAGACCCGCATCTTTGACAGAAATACCATTTCCTTTCGGAGCTTCGACGTATCTCGCTGAGCAGTACGGGACACGGAGGTACAAGCATGATGAAAAGGAACGGTTAAGGATTTGGAAATGAAAGAGTTTCACAGAGGTGGCCAAGAAAGATGCTTGCTGAATGCTGCTTGAAGAATGAAAGCGAGAAGTCTCTTCTTAAAGAGTGAAACAAAAGCACAAGGCATTATTCAAATTCTCCAAAAATAGCCTCGCAAGATTTAGAGCCGCTGCGACAAAATAATTTCTGTAGTAAAACAGAAAAAGAAAATTTTTTTGTCATGAAAGCTGACTCACATGAATATTTTTACTTTGACTTATGAAAGGCTGGGACGGAGAGGATAAAAAAATGGACTTCTTAGATGGCTGTGTATTACAAGATTAAAAGAAAACCCCACTATTGGCAAGATTATGCTTTACTGATGGTTGGATCTCGGAGAATAATGGAACGCGGCGATGGTACCGCATAAAATGTATACTTTGCACCAGCATGCAGTTGAAAATAGCGAAACGCTGTCCACAAAAACTGTATGAAAAACTTGAGTAGAAAGGAATGAAGGAAGTATGAAAAATAAAGCATTAGCCATTTAAAGTGGCAGAAGTACCAACCACAGTTTATGACTCTGAGATTTAATTCCGATACGAATGAAAAAAAAACGGGTTTACTGGCTACGGTGAACGGATAATTTTACGTCAAATTTCGAATTTTGAATGCCTAAAGGCTATAACATTTAAATGCATCGAAGAGGTAACCGTTCGTCCACAAAAGCTTTGAATATTTGAAAAAAAAATACACGAAGGCTCTAGCATCAGCGAACGAATATTTAGATATTTTTACAATACCAAAAACACCACGGTCACATGAAGTGAGCCTTTTCTCCGGTTTTCCCCAGAATGATACCCCTAGAATGCGAAATATCCTCATAGTAAAAACGGCATCTATCTCACAGAAATTTCGGATAATCGATGATGCGACCTCTCTCTTCCATCCGATAGAAATAATAAAGAAAGGCTAAAAAGCGAAATGGAATAGAAAAAAAGAGTCTCGCTCTAGGAATGGATTCGGAGACATTCACCCAACTGAGAGAGTAAAACATGACTGCAAGGCGAAACTCGCGCCGGGAGAAGACTCGACAAAAAAACAACTCGCGGACGGAAAGTAACAAAAGAGATGCGAAAATCCGCACCGTCGACCGGCAAAAGGAGGCTCGAAATAATGAAAATAATAATAAAGAAATAATATTAAAATGGAAAACTCACACGCACATAGATACCCATACTCGTGTAGTTTTCTCTCGCATTTTCCTCTTTTTCTCCGAAAGCAATATATTTCTTGAGGACGGACCTCGCACTCCTTCCCCTTTTCTTTTTTCCTCCTTGATCCTACTCCCCTCACACTCCCTCGGTCCCTTCTTTTTATGTCCCCAAACCGTTCTGTCCCCCCTCCCACAGCGTCTCGGGTTCTCCAACGCCATCCCTCCCTCGGCCTCCGATCAAGATATCGGCGAGAACGTAGGAAGGCTAACCCCCATCCTGTCCACGACACTTACCAAAAGGCGGCGGCGGGCTACACTTTGAGGCAATGCGATCGACAAGAATGGCCCGCTGGGAAGAAACCTCAGAGGGTGGAGGAAGGGAGGGTAAGAGAAGCCCCCACGGGGTTGGGAGGGTGATTCGGTGGGAGGGCGGGGATCGAGGGGAATATATAAGCGGACGAGGGTGGCGGAAGGGTGTTGGCCGGGGGACATTAAGGGAGTGGGGTGGGGAAAATTCACAAAGGGAAGAGATGGGGGTAATGTTTTCGGGTGGGTCGGAGGATTGAGGAAGAACCATTGCTGACAGGGTTAGTGTAGGGAGGAGGCGACACCCAATTTTTTATCAAATAGGTGAGGAGAAAATAAAATATTTACGGCCAACAGGATGAAGCAGTATATATACCCTCTCAATTTTGATATAGTTCAGAGCAAGAAGAGGATTTTGTGAAACCAATTTATACCAACCAGTCGATTTCCACCCCTATGAATGTAAAAATATTTTGCAAAACTTAAATGGTAAGTAGCATAGGCGAAGAAAATACAGCCTCTACTCAGAATACATGTGTATTTGCGTGCCTCCCTCCAGCTTTCCAGCTGGAAAGGGTTTAAAAAACAAATAACACGCGCAATGTAGGTAATAAGAGCCAACAGATAGTTAAAAATATTATGTAGCACACAGCGACATAATCAAATCCATATTATTGCTTGTTTTGATGAGTATTTTTAAGGAAATGTAAATAATGGGCAGTATCACACTTACCATAATTTATTTACACACCTCCAAATTAACTGGAGCATATTAATTAAGATTTCCAGACGTTTAAAGAGTTAAATACGCTCATCGTAACAAAATACTTACGTATAAATGGGTTATTTATTGCACTAATTGCTGGAAAGCAGTTACAGTTCTCCTGAATGCGAACTAAAATTTAAGTAAAGAAAAAACACGCGAACGAAGAAGTCTCAAGAACAGAAAATAAACAGAAATAAAAAAACCACAGCCTTCAACCAAAACTTCTGCTGGGTTTCAAGGAGATTTATGCCCAAATGTGAATGAATTCACGCATTAGTGTAGACGCTGTTCTGTCTTCTTTTCCAAAGGCGGTCTCCCAGAAAGATCTTTGAAACTTGAAATATTTGGCAATTTAATAACTTGAAAAGATCTTGAATGGCCAAAGAATGGCCTCTATCAAATGTGTACACGACACCCCCAGCCAGTAGCCTAAATCCGTCGAAAAAAAAAGTATTACCAAGTGTACATTATATATTTGGCATCATTCCAAACTTAAGTGAATCGCAATATTAGAACTCATCTTTTGAGTAATTTTACGTGGCACTCTATGGATCACATTTGCAATTAATTATTGGGAAACGTGTACCATTGGAAAAACAGTTCCGAAATTATTGGTAGCTTTCGAAACCTGGTGTTAAGGGTGAATGTAGATGACTAAGTGGACGGATAAAATAAGAAATAAATAAGTCCATATAAGAGTAGAAGAGGAAAGGACCATATGGAAAGTTATATAGAAGAGGAAAACCAGATGGACTGGGCACACACTGATGCACGATGGATTTGTGAGGAATATAATCGAAGAAAACAGAGAGGCAAAAGTCCCAAGGGTTAGGTCAAGGGATAAATACTTAGACCAAATAAAGAGGAAAGTAGGTTCCACGAAACGGATAGGGTAAAGCAAGCTCACTATTCGGGACTCGGTGAGTAATCATTGCGGGCTGGCTGAAGATGCTGACAAAAAGTGATGCGACGCAGGAGAGGGGAGGGCCTCAAGGTAAAATTCCACCTCCTCTTTAATAAGAACTACCAGAGATTAAGGGAGCTAGCATTAGATAGGGAAGAATGGAGAACTGCAGTCAACCAATTTTAGGTTTGACGACGTAATGGATACATTGAATGACGAGTTATTTCACACTCATCAAGGATAACATAAAATGAATTCCCCCGCACTATGGACATTTATTAGCTTAAATGGTTAATAAAAGTAACATATTATCAGAAAGCGATAAATGATTACACTCTGTTTGGATGTTTAAATAACTTTGGTCCGTATCGGATTAATTCTTTTATACAGTTAAATTTTTCTGCTTGAAAATAATGAGGACACTTTTAACGAAGCGTGGAGATTATCAAACGCAAGAAGGGCACAGGAACAGGCGGGGAGTCGAATACGGAAAAGCATGAGGGCAGACGTATGAAAGAAAACATTTTGGGTATAGGGTGTGAATGTAAACGAGGGGTGGTTGAGACAGAAATTTTCAGGAGTAATAGCGACAATGGGGGATGTAGAGCAATGCAGAGAGGATGTGGAGGCCTGGGAGATTGGGTGACTAAAGTACGGAAGTCAAGAGAGGAAGGAAACAGCGGGAGAAGAGGCTGGGGATCTTTTGGGAAATAAAACTCTAGGTGACTCGACGCTTCAGAGATACTCGCGTGAAGTGATAACAAGAGATGGGAGAGGACCGGGTAGGCGATTGGTGCGGAGGAAGCAGAAGAACACGGGAAAGCCCGCGCAAGTTTTAAGAGGGGGCGGCGGAGGAGAGATTGGAGGGAGAAGGAGAGGCAGAGTAAGTACGTATACGGAGTAAGATTGGGAGAGCATGGGAAAGCGGTGATAAAACGACAGGAGTAAAAACAGTAGTCTGTAGGGTGGCGGAAGACAAGGCATGAGTTAGAGTAGGAGGGCCTGGTCCCAGAATTCATGGGACCCTCAATCTCGGTGTAATCCGATTCCATCAACAAACACACACAAATAATACCTACTCTTGAGATAGTTTAAGCGAAAACTTCATTCGACATGTTTTTCAATGAATTTGTCTTCTTCCGCGGCTTAGACCTTCTAAGGACCACGTAAACTAACCCAATGAATTAATTTTCGTGTTTATTTTTCGCTTCCATTCTCGCTCTCCAATAATTTTTCATTCTCTCGATTTGGTTTCTCCCCTCTCTTCCGTCCATCAGTTATTTCCGTCCTTCTTTTCCTTCTTCCTGAAACACTTGAAGTTCCGACCAATCTTCTAACTTTAGTTATATACTGTATTATGCCTTCCGGTATCCCCATCTCCTCCATTCTTTTTTATCCCTTGGACCCACTAGTTGCCCTTCTTACTCTTCAAAATATGATAGAAAATATTTTTTTAAGTCTACTGTTGACCATCCTTATTACGTGGCCAAAAAACGCAATACTCTGTTACCAAATCTCATCTGACATTGTTTACATTCTTCATTCTTCAATGCAATGATCATCATTCTTCCTGTTTTTAGTCTCGCCTTTCTCTGTTTTTAGTGGCCCTAGGATTTTTCTGAGAATCTTTATTTTCTTCTTCTCTCTCTCTTCTTTTTCTTTTCACCTCAATGGGAACATTCATTTAGTGACGTAGAGAGCTTATAGCTTGATTACTGTAGTATAGTGTCTAATTAATTTTCATTATAAAAAACGTTTTCCTATGGACGAATCAAAAGACTGGAACCAGAAAGGATAACAAACCCAATCATCGACTTCCAGGAGAACAGAAAAACACCAAGTCATATGAGTGAAAGAAGTCAATCAAGATCTAAAAATGTGGGGTCAGGGAACAGGATAGGTATAGAAAGCAGAAAAGCTTTCTGAATGAAAATTGCGGAAGAGAAGGGTTTGGCTGAAAATAAACCAAGAAGATATCGAGAATTCTCAAATGAAGAACATGCGGGAGTGAGTCAGAGAACGAAGTTACTGGTAAAAGTGAAAAAAAACTGGGAAAGTGAAGGAAGTTACGTATGTGAAGCCCATGCATGGTTAAAACTAATGACAATAGTGATAAAGAAAATTATTTATCACCTTTCCAATATTATCAAAATATCAGTCATCTACCGTACTACATTTTTAGATAGTTTGAGATTTGACGCATAGATCGAATAAGACATTTAACGGTACGTAGTTCGTGGGGCTTCTCAGCAATTTATAAAATTACATTTTTCACTCAATGTAATACAAGATCGCAAAAAAAACCTTCACTTATGAAGGAATTTTTTAAACGTATGACGTGGAAAAAATAAGTCCAGTTACAACCATATATATGAAGGTACATTTCGTCAATTAATAAGAATTTCAGTTCACACGAAAGTAAGTTTTTGTGATTAATGTCACAATGTGTAACTCATGCTTTTATTAATTTTTAAATTATATAAATACAATAAGAATGATCCCAATTACGATTAGAAAAAAATCTCGCTCAAACTATTTTAGGGGCCTCCGGAGGAAAAATATAAGGGAAAAGAAGAGGCAGAGCTATGCACGGAGTAAGGTTGGGAGAGTGTGGGATATATCGGTGATAAGACAACGGGAGTGAAAAAGTGGCCATTGGGGTGGCGGAAGACAAGGCATGAGTTGAAGGGCCTGGTCCCAAAATCCAGGGGTCCCCCGATCGTAGTGTAATCCCAAACCACCAACACACACACTTATCAAGACGAGGTCTTAAATCCTATTTTTCCCAGAAAACCAACCCTTCTTACTTCCACCGTTCCAACCGCCCATATCCACCCATAAATAGAAATAGGGACTGGATTTATGAACGGACGCAGGGCACGGATGGCCTAAATGGAATAAGTGCTAGCGATTCCGTTGAAAAATACATTTTTTGAATCTCCACCGGGGGCGGTGATTTATCGGGCAAACTTTTAGCGGAAACTTCGCCCGGCCGGGAGCAGCATCTATAGTCGGTTAGGCAGACGCCGCTTTAGGCCTCAAGACGACGGGCCGTCCTTCTCCTCATGGTGGCGCACCACTACTGAGCTACTTTAACATCGATTATATCCCGCCAAGGCTTGATACAAAAACGTATGGAAGTACCATTAATTTTTCCAAACGAGTTAATTCTTTTCTGTAATCAATGGAAAATATTTTTAAAAATCCCAGGGTAACCCAATGAAAAAGTTCAAAACGATTCAAATTATGTAAGGCACTGATGTAGTCCAAACTTTGTGTAACCAAGTCACAATTAATAAAAGCGATATCTTAGTTTTGTCCACACAAATAGTCCATACCCGCAACAGATTCCCACAGATTCCTCGCTCATCTCTCATCTACTCCCGTTCATGAGTGAGCGTAGGCGGTAGAGGGACAGGGAGGGACAGGGTTAGGGCCACAAGTAGTCCCTTTTCCCTTCGGCCGCAATCTCCAGATCGCTCCTTGTGCACACACACACAAACACTGAGCCGAAAACTCTAACCGGCCCCTATTGCTTTCTCCATCACCCTCCCAAGTCTTCGCCTCCTACTCTTCCTCCTTCACCTCCCGCCTATCACAGTTCTCCCTCGCTCCCAATCCCCCACAGGCCTACGACCCACGCTGCGTGCCGTCGCTTCTTCCTCCTCTTCTCCATCACTCATCCTCCAGACCTCCCGTTCGACAATCTCCATCGTCGCCCGCGCCATATCGCTTGCACATATGCCTTGCGGCCGCAGACAGAGGGAGATCGGGGGGAGGGGGGGGCCTTATGTACTGAGATCGCCATCATGACGACGATGCCCTGACCATCTCCGTCAGGGACCTACATCGAGTCCTACTCCCCACCAGCGTCCCCACATCCCCCCGTTATTCTCGTGGTCCACCCTCTTATTTCGTCTCAACACCCCTCTCCAAAAACTATTCTCACATTCGAACCCTTGACCCAAATCGTGGTCGTGGGATGGTTTCCCTCCTCCTATCCTCAAGACTTGGGAGGAGGGGGGTCGATACTACTGAGGATGCATCTTAATTGTTTAAGTATGTGAAGCATGTTATCCATTATTTGACGCAATTGGTAGGAACTCCGTCGATCCAATGTCCAACTGTGAAGTTTTTTGACCACAAATCTCGATGAAACTGTATCGAGTATTGCTCCTCCTTTCCTCAAACTAGAAGGAAGCGGGTGCGATGTGACGGAGGACAATTTAATAGTTTAAAGATTGAAAAATATGATATCTGTTACTTGATAGACAAGGTAGCAATTCTCTAAAGCATACGAATCACGGTCACTTTTTTTGACAAAATAAATTGGTCAAACGGATCTGAGTATCGAGTGAGAGGTTGAATTTGAGATCCAAATAACCAATCTCAACGAAGATAATTTCAGAAAGATTATCTCTGCTCTCACTAAAGATTTGAGTCGATCGGAGATTGTTATCATTTGCTAATTTTGGCCATAATGTTAAACATCAAAAGATAAGTAACGAAAACTATGATAGATGGGTGAAAAAGATACCAGACGGTTGGGTTAATTGAAGCTGTGGACCGTTGCAAGAATTGTTATGATTCCAAGGCCATAAAATATCATATCACTTCTTCGTCCAAAAACGTATTTTTTGCTTTTATTCCATGCTTAGACAATATCTACCGTTGCTTAGGGCTGCGTTACAATTAGTAGCTCCTTGGTCAACTACTTGCTTTCCAATCCAATGTTTACACTTGAACTTTGCATTTCATCACGGCAACAAGTGAATACTCATGACAGCTTTAACTGGAGGCAGATTCCACAAATGCGAATATATAGCTCAAATATTTGATGAGAGTGCTACGCGTGTGAAATGAGTTTTTTTTTTTTAATTTGATAAATATATTTCAGTAAAATATTTACCGTGGAAAATTTGCATTACTTTACTAAAGTCATCAAACACAAAATAGAAATTTTACACCTAATATATTTATGTTTCTAAAACTGGGCAGGCAAAAGTTCAATCATAGATATAAATCATGAAAGTTGGCGTCAATATGCATGTAATAATTGTGGTATTAATACTACATATTCAGCAAAATCAACATAAAAGATAAGATTTTAAGGGCATGCAAATTTTCTATAACAAGGAAATATTAGTGGGACGGAAACATTATTAGAAGAGATATATGTGTCCTGTAAATGACAATAAATTTTGAAGAGTATGATTCTCCGAAATAGCACGAGTTTCATTCACCCATGATACATACAGTATGTTTCAAAAGCTCTATCTTGTTAGCTGGGATCTTCACCATGCATAGAGAGAGAGAGGGATCCATAAGGGTTAAAAATATCCTGGTATCAGCGCATTTAATGCATGATGAGTTTTTAAAAAAACACACGATATTCATCGCCCAATTATTTGAAAAGTACTTTGACCATACTTCTGCTATTAAGATTAAAATCGATGCATTTCTCAATTTAGTGATAACGATCTATTATGGAAATGGAATTTTATATTGCACAAATTTTGACGTTGCCTCCTTATTTGCAGCAAGGTAATGGTCATTTTTATTCAGACTATTGCTGGCGAGACAGGTGATAGAGACAACAAGGAAAATGGAGATTGAAGTCCCTGGGGCATAATGAATATTTTACAGACTCATAATCCAATAAACCATTTCCTTACGTTACTCCAAGGGGAAAAACAAAGCACTGCATCAGCGGGGAAGTAAGAATAAATTATAATTGATTTAATAACGTGAGCGTGATTCAATTTCCTCTGGGAAGTCTTTTAAAATTCACGCAATCAGGAAAAAAAACAGACGAGGCATCTTCCAAATATGCAAAAAAAACCTTCAGCGGTTGAATACCACCAAGAACTTTTTCAATTTCGTAAGAATATCAAAACATTTTTACCTATTTCGAGAGACAAAGCGAAAACAGAGTAAAATCTAAAAGCACTCTAATAAGATAGCGTTGCAATGTTTCCCATTGCACCCAAAGCTTAAATTTCACCTCCGATTTGCAAGAAAGTCTAACCCATAAGAGCTTCTAGTCCCACTGGAATTCCAATTCCATTATTCCCTCGTGAATCTCAATTGTTCATTGTGAAGGCAAAAAGAGACGTGATTGTCGCAGTAAGCGTAGTAGTTATTTGTCGCGGAGGTGACCATAAAATAAGGTCGTTTGCGCCATCAGAAGTACAATAGAAGATAATGCGGGAATGGAAAAAATAATGGAGAAAATTCAGCAATAAACTGCAGCCTTCTATTTAAAAAAGACACTTTGTCCCGGTTTGATACTTACTTTCTTGTTAAATATTTCCTCGGCATGAAAAACGAAGTTAATACGTTCTCTCAACGTTGTCACTCACGTCAACTATCCAACAGTTAGATGTAATATACAATACCCATACTCTCAGATTACTTCACGTTAGTATAATGGATGTCATCTTGCTGTTAAGATAACTCAGACATTATTACACCGGGCCTTAGCGGTCCACAGTTTTACGCATCACCAGGCCCAGCCCTGCTTTGTACAGCGCTTGCAATGCAGTTCACATCGCATCCAATTAGGGATCAAGACTTCAAAGAACAATTGACACTATGGCGACTTGAATCTGGGCCTTATGAGTTGGATATTGCCGGAGAATAAAGGTTTTTCTAGACCGGGAATCGAACTACAGACCTTCAAGGATTTACAGGCAAGCAAAGCCGAGGGTTCGTCGTTCGATTCCAAGTCCAGGACACACATTTTCCTCGGGCAATGTCCTAGGCATTCGTTGTGACTTATCGCGGCAAGTGATATCCTAGGGGTGAGAATATCTATTACGCTACCACCGCACCAACGCGATCACAGCGCAATTATTTGCGAGCGAAGAAGAGAGCCCTAGAAAGCTGGTGCAGTTACGGAGATGAGCGGTAAAGATGAGAAATCGAGTCCCTTCCCCGTTTTTTGCGGTGAAAAAAGTTTGAATGTATGACGATACCTTATTTTTTGCCTTCCCAAAATCCATCAGCCACCGGCATCGGCCAGATGTGCCATCTCAACAACAGATCCGTCCACTCAAAGGAAATGAAAGTTTCGATTAAAAAGGCAATTTGTAATGGCGACATTACGATCGACGTTTCCTGACGTGACGTAAACGGTCAGTGGTGTTTGTGAAGCTTGGTGATTGTGAAGTAGTGGAACCTATTACGATGGCTGGACGTTGACGGAGGCGTCAACGGACGATTAGCGAACCTCGTGCAAGTCTTAACTTTTCCGACACGATACGAAAACGTCAGCCAATCAGAGGAGAGCTTTTTTCAGTATTTACAAAATTTCATTTCTAGATGACCAATCTTCATATTTTAACTTTACATTGAAACACATTAACCTCCTTGAATCAATATTTGTCATTATTTATATTTTTATTAAAATATATAAAAATAAACAGCTGTTGCGCAACCGTTTCGAGCTTCTTTTACTCCATCCACAATTGTCGCCGATAATCCTGTCAATCGTAATACACTCCTACTTGATGGAAAGATGATGGAAATCTGAAACCTCATTAAGTAAGGAAACGACACGATCGAACCTTGGAAAATCCAAGGATAAGACATCAAACGCCCCGACAAATCTCAAATTATGTATATTTGAAAATTTCGTGGCTTTGACGTCAAAATTTCGTCGAGGTCGAGACTTGGAAATTTCTAGCGTACAGAATAATCCCCCCAGGACTCTACATTCTGTTCCGTCACGTCATGAAACGACGATCGTACTCCCGCCGTGACACCACACCACCACCGCTCATTGACGTCGATCATGAAAGTGTCAGTCTCCCAACTCAAATCAGTTCCTTCATAGAATCGAGGAAATGTCTCCTCTTTTTATGAGGCCGTTTTCATCTCCTTCTCTCAACGACTTATCACCCATTTCTCGCGAAGTGGAACAATACCACGATACCAGGAATGATAGATGGCGTTCCTATATCGTTTTTATGATTTTCCGGAAAGCTGTGGGCTTATGCTTTTTTTGTTCCCCAAAAGTTCTGATTGTTTCCATTAAACTCTAATCATCCCATCCAACCCCTCCACGCAAACTCCTAAATTAGTGCCTCTTTTATTCATTCATATCTCTCAATTAGGCAAACATTTGATGGACAAGAAGAAATAAACAACGAGGAAATTGATAAATTCATCGCATGGTGGATCTATTCGTAGGAATTACGGGAATACGAGATAATTTTAAGAAGTCTATAAATATCTCTGTAACGTGTCTCACCGACGTACCGTTGCTTAAATGTTTCTCCTTCTCCCGTTATAACAATATGGAAATTATTGTGAGCGTATTTTCAAATCTAGAGCGTGACTCGTCCGAAGTTTAAAAATATAGCATCTAACATTCCACACTGCTATTTAATGTCAACATCGCCCATGCACATGTTTGGCCAGAGTAAAGAAGAAATGACGTAGGAAATAGTCATTTGGTAGCTATTTCAACACAATGTTTTTCGACTCTATATAATGTGAACATGCTCCATATCTGATAAAATGTATCCTACACAAAATTCTCTGCCTGAGTCAAAATCACAACTTTTCTCTCAGTGACAAAATTAATCATAAGGATTGTATCTAGTTATGCCATCGATGTTTCATTTACTCGATTTGAAGGACATTTTAGACTTGCAAAACATTTAAACTAATCCGAAAATCGTTGTCGAATTGATCAGAGACCTAGTCAGAGTTCACTATTCGAATATTAGCCATAGGATAGCCCAAATTATTTTAAAAATGCTTTCTAGTGAGGGCTAAATAAGTTTAAACAGAGTGATAACATAAGGGAAATTTTTTCTCGAACGCTAATACTGAATGAGCGTGAACTTTTTTCAATAAAACACAAAGTTAATGTGGTCGTAAAGAAGTACTGCCGCTTTACCTTGGGGAAACATCCCAGTTTTTGGGCTGAATGTCAGTTAAAGTTACGGATTAATGAGTAACCTACAAATTTATTACTATTGCACGAAATAAAATTGCAATCCACCAGAAGTTTTCATTTTAATATTCTTTGCCTGAGCTTCTGTAACAGATAGAAGTTATTTTATTTAACGAGTCGACTGTGATAGGGAGATAAAGCTTGAAACATAAACTGGACACAACCAATCACTGGTTTCGAGATTTTGAAACAACACAGAAATAAAAATATTCCGAGTGTCTATACAAAACAAAGAATTTTTCTTACAATTTCAGAGTATCGACTCAATTCAGCCACTGACGAATGAATGATGGCTAGGGGCAGATTCAAAGAAAAATACATCAAATATTTGCGAGAAACTGAATGGGATGGCAACATATTTCGTCGGCAGCAGTATTCAGTAGAGGCACGACAGTTCTTAGTGAGATAGTGGTAAAGACACTGACGACATAATCAATGATGAAACGGATGAACGTTGTCGCGGAGTTGCGAACACAATTAAATGAATAATACAGGGGAAGCCTCAGTGAAATGGGATGACATCACATTTTTCGTTTACACAAAGGGGCTTTTTACACAAAAAGTTTTACTAACTCTTTCAACTACAGCACTTACGTAGGTTCATTTTTTTAAAATGCCAAGCTCTCATATTTCACAGTCTCATTCATTTGGGAGGAACGGCTTTCATAACATACCGCGCCGGCCATAACCAGGTGAAGGTGAACGTGGTAGGAGGCGAGGTATCACCTAGACGTGGTTGAAGTTTATGCCAGCCGCAATATTACCAGAGTCGTCATAATCCCACCATTTTAACATGTGGCCCCCATAAACTTTAAGGGCCGACCGCAATTGCGTCCGCACACGAGGCAATCTCCTTCCTGGGGACACGCACAACTACCCCTCGCCCCCGCTCCAACAGTCCGTTTCCGCACCCTTCCTCACAGTACGCACTTTAATATAAGCCGCGCTCTTAAAAGAGGACCTTTCCTCGCACTTAAACCTTACAAACGTACTCATTCATACCCCACGAATGCTGCCACTCAACATCAATTATCTATTCAAGGGTGGGGATGTGAGACGCATAAAAATAAACCGACAAATTGGAAACCGATGCATGTTTAATATTATGGTTTTCTGATAGGTATGGTTTAAAAAATACAATATTGATCGGTTTGATGTAAGATCTCGTGCTTTATAGGCTAATTAGAAGCAGGAATTCTTGTCAGATTCCCCAACGAGTAAAATCCTCCATTCTGATCAACTTCAGCGTGGAGTCTATAATTTTGTGAGAAACCCATGAATAAATCCTGCATGAGTTGGCTGCATTGAGCATGATTGTATTAATTGTCCCTTCTCTAATCTAACCCCTCGTTAAGGAACACGTGATTAATTCCAAATATATTTGTTTCAGGAATAAAAGCAACAATTTAGTACATAATCGTACGGGGGAAACAATATAACTACAAAAATGATACCCATAAACATTTGAAGATAAAAACGTAAGGATTATAAGGCTTTGATCCTTGTAAAAAAAAACCCACTTCAGGAATACACCGTCGCCGTATCTATGGCACTTTCAAATGATTTAAGTCAAAGAACTCTTCAGGTCTAATTTATAAACATCTGTCACTTTATTTTTAATGTCCTTTGCATTTCAAAATGCTCTGCTTTTTTGGATCATGAAGTGTAAGGATAAAGTAATGGAAGCATGTAAAATTCTTCTCATATAAAATATTTACGTAGACGGTTGATTGTGTTGTGCTTATCTTTGCACCGAAAACATTTTCGAAATAAATACTTAAGTAATAAACGATAATTTTGAAAGTAAACTAGGTGAAAAATATATATGGTGTCAATGTTAAGAAAACATCACGTTAAGGCTGGTAGATTGGATTAAGAAGTGAGCCTCCATTCCTATTCGAGGGTTTCACCGAGCTAATTAGACTCTTCTACATTTGGCCCACTGACCAATAGCAACTCCTTGCTCCCGCTCCCCACCAGTACCCTTCCCTCTTCCTGTTTCGCCTTCCCCCCCCAACCCCGAGGTAACAGACCACTAGCTAGTCTCTTGGCGCCGACGATGACGGCCTGACCGTCGAAACGTCCCGTAAAATATTTTGCGAGTGTCCTTTTAATTTCCGTGTGCCTGTGTTTCAAAACTATATTTATATTTGTGTTTTTATTCGTCGAGTGCGTTTTCTGAGAAGATACTATATATATCACAGGCGTGACAAGTAAAAAACATAGTGGAAAAAACAAAACAAACTCACGACGGCGCTCTGCCGTCTTCTTCTGAACTGGAGAGAGTACTGGATGAAAATTTGGGTAAGGGGAGAAGAAAGGAGAGGAGGGGCAGGCAGGGAAGGGCAGGCTGGGCCAGGCGGGGAAGAGATTGGAGGGGTAAGAGGGGAATAAAGGGAAGGAGGGGCAGGCAGGAAAGGGGATGGAGGGGGAAGAGGGGAAGGGAGTTTAGTGAAAGACATTGATGCCCGGAGTTTGAAAAGATTTAAACAACCAAATAAAAGATAATTCCACCGATTTCAGTTCAAGTGGGGGAGCAGATGGGGGGAGGGAAAAAAGAATTGAAACATTATAGCAGTGGTTGAAGGATTTTTTGTGAAGCGAGGCGTGTGTCGCAACGGGAAGAGAAGGAGATTGGGAAGGATTCTTACAGTTACAACGGTGGTTATTAATACGTATGTTGAGGAGAGTCGAGGATTTACCAATATAAAAAGCTGGGCAGAGTTTACATTGTAAGTGGTAGACCAGATTGCTGGTGATGCAAGAGGAGGGAGGAGGGTGAGGGAAAGAGGGGATGGAGGCGTTGGGAGGAGGGGGTGAGGTAGAGATAGGACATAGTTTGCATCTAGCACGATTACAGGGGGAGGAAGTGGGTTTGGAAGCAACAGGGGTTTTGGAGAGGGGCTTGGTGGATTTGAAAATATCGGACAAGTTAGCAGGCCGCCTATAGGTGATTGAGGGGGGCTATATATATTAATATTGTGTTAACACGCAAAATATATGCTACCGGCCAACATAAATATGCAAATGAGCAAATTAACACATTTTGCATGAATAAGTTATCACAGAGGATATTTTGCATTGATAAAAAATTGTGAACGCATATAATAGGTTCGCATATTAGTTTAAAAATAGTATGCTTTATATGATTATGGCAACGCCCCCCACTATTACTCATAGCCCAAGCTTCATAGGCTCTAAACAGTTTGAACTTCAATGTTCATTGAAAGTGACCACGTCTGATGGAAAAAAACCCTCGTATTTGTGCAAGTCGACGGAATATGAAGCAATAAATGTAAAATGTTGTTATCGAAAAAACAAAAAGAAAAAGGAATCCAATCGCATTTATTCCACATGCTCAAAAATACAGGTTTTCACGAAGGCTACTGGAAACTAGTGAGGTGTAGGTGCTACGGAATATAATGGGTAAACTATTACTGGACAGAAAATGAAATGGTAATATGAGAAAGACAAAGTAGAAAACAATTAATGAGTGGGCCTTAAAATAAAAGCGCGAGTTGAATGAACTCATAAAGAAAGGATAGCAGAAAAAAGTAGCATGTGATAAGTTACCGTAGGGAAAAAAGTATAAAAAGACCAAAAAAAGGATGGACCTTACCGTTGAACAAGGTGGAGGGACGAAGGTAGAACAACAGGCAATCTACCTACAATATGGAAGTTAAAAGTTCCGAAATTCTAGGAAGGAGTAACCGCATGTTTAATTACTTCGTAATTAGTAACTACCCTGATTTCACCGCTAGAATTCTTCCAAGACGAGAAGAGAGGAGTGGGAAGAGAGAAAATCTCCGTAATTTCTACTCACCTTCTCCCCTACTCTTCTCCACTCAGTCTACGATTCTTCATTTCGTCCTCAAGGCGTTATAAGTGGGTTGATGTGGCACGCTACAGGAAATGGGGATTAATGAGCCCACTTCTCTGAGTGGACTTCTATAATCCCAAGCCTGTTCTCACTAAGGTCTGAAGGAGGGAGATGGAAGGAGAGATTAAGATTTACATATTTTTCCTCGGGGAGATTTTTTTAGGGCTTGCGGGGGTCATGAGGGTTGGTTATGGAGCAGGAGCAGGAGAAAAATAGGCTACAGCAACGGAATATGGTAGAACCTTGGCGAATTAACGCCCTAGGGATGTCATGAAATAAAAAAAAGAATTATGGCCAAACACTGGGGGTTTTTGAAAAATGGGTTCGCGCGGCATATCTCACCTGCCCGGGAGAAAAAAACATAAATCTCTCGCGAATACCACGGTTAACATACTACCCATATTCGAGAGATACTTCCAAGTCAGAAATATTTACATTCCTCGAGGGGTTTGACATCGAAATACATGCAGATGTACCCAAATTATAATCAAGGGTAAGTTGTTTTTTAGAGACAATTTCATCACAGCACATGGGAATTGCGCCGCCTCTGTCATAGTCACTGGCATTTATAGCTTTTGAATTATATTTGTCCGTCAACGAAATTCCTCGGTTTCCGTAAGGACTCATTTTCAAATTCTGCTTTCACAATTTCCTCTTTTGGGAGTGGAAAATAGATCAACAAAAATATGGAAGAAGAGGCTTGAGAAATGAACTTTTGAGGAAGAAATGCAACTCAATTACGACACTCCATTTCCGGCGAACGCATGAATTATCTCTCAGAAAACATATCATGCATAATTTATCGATCGTGTCTAATTGCCTACTTGCCAAGACACGCAAAATACAACCGAATCAAATCGGAGAAACGGCATGGAAACGAACATTCAAGCACGGAAAATGAGAAATCTAAATTGCTGGTGCTTTGAAAGAAGGCTTTACCAGCTGAAAGATTTCTTGGAAAACCTATTAAAAAAACTGGAAGAAATAAGAGTCGAACAACCAGGACACGTTTTTGAGTATTATTTCTTCAAAGAAGGGAAAACTAAAAACGATTAAATAAAGAGAAAACAGCTGGCTGGAGAAGAAGAGAAAAAATTGCAGGTCATCAGAAACAATGTCTAAAATTGCTCACCTAACAAAATGAAATTGGCTTAATGGCATTGCGTTTCATTCCTAATCTGGATATTATTAATACAGATTCTCCTTCACTTCAATATATTTTAACCATTACTTTGTCATAATAAACTCATAGTCTATTTGATTGGCAATTATCACGACAGATCACCCAGTTACCATAACACATTATCCTTCAAAGAGAATTACCCATCTGCGAATATTTCACAATTATTTCGACACTAGGATAATGTCCCCACTGAATTCCTTCGCCGCTACTCATGTTAAGGAATTATAAAATATTACTTTTGTAACACTAAACATTACTCATTAAAAAAAACATTTTGAAATACAATCCTTTTAATAATTTTGTTAACATCAACATAATATAGTATTTTTATGCCAGTCTTTTATCGGCATCTTGATGTATATAGCAATGTAAATGAAGTCTGCAGGTGAAAAAATTGCTTTTTTGCTCATTCCTTTTGAGCGTTTTCCCCCATACATTCTTCAACAATGGCACGGGTTGCTAATGGGACGCCTTTCCCTGAAAAGCACTGAATGTAAGGAAACTTTGGAACAAATCTCAATTAATTTTGCAAAAGGAACAAAGTCTGGAAGCGTTAAAAATCAACTCTACATGCATTTATTATTTAAGTTGATTTTAATGATCTGGAGTCGAGCCTGACACTTTATCTGAACAAAAAACAGCCTATTAACTGCAGAGTAGCGACATTTCATATTTTGTAAAGCTTGAAATGTTTTCAGCTTCTGGTTCTTGAAAAGCACCGACCGTTGCATAAAGGCTTGCAGTTTTAGGCTTAGGAATACATCATGTAGGATAAGGCTTTATGGAATCATACTCCAATGTGCTCAAACGAAGAATCTGAGAGCTTAACCATTTTCCACACGCTCTCCGCCCGGAGGAGAGCGCCCATCAAATAAGTCCCTCACGCGCCGACTCCCAAGCCAACACCGGAAAAGACGAGTCTGTTAACTCCATCCCCCCGACTCCCTTCCGAAACAGTGTTGACTCATGCAGTGAGCAGGCAGAGAGAGAAAGAGGCGTGGCCACAACTCCTATATATATCCCGCTCGCTCTTCATTCCCGCAGCCCCAAAAGATTCCCCGCAAACGAAATCCATCAGCGGTGCCTAGGAGGAGAATGGAATGGTCTATGTGGAACTCCCCCACCCCTACGCGCCCCACAGGCTGTCAAGCGAGTCAAACACTACGACGAGCACATCTCCGCCAAAGGGCAGAATGGAACCAGAAGGTTGGTAGAAGGAGAAGGGCAGAAAGATAGAGAATGGATGGATAAAGAGGAAAGCAAAGATAACGCGTAGGAGGGGAGAGAAGTCCTTCCTCTTTCCCACATACCCAACATCCTTCCCTCTATCACAGCCTTCAGCTTGCTTACGCCTCTCATTGCCTGTTCCAACCAACTACTCTGACTTTCCCTAATTTCTTCAAGAGTATTCATCCCCTGGCGTACCATAACGAGCGCTTCCTCGTTCATTTTCCTTTCAGTCCATCACACATTTTCCATTATCTCCGATACCCACATCTTAAACACCTGGAACCTATTCTCATCCAATTTACTTATAGTCCATGTTTCTGAACCACACTACACTACTCTCTCTATTAGATTCTTGGCCAGCATTTTCTTTCCACTTTGACACAAGGTCCCCATCATAATTATTTCCCATTGTGAACGCCTCCTTTCCTGAAGTTATTCTCTTCGTTGCTCTTTCTAATTTCTTTACTACTAAGACAATTTGCCTCCAACGTACCTACAACCCAGGTAATTTAACTACTCTACCTGGCCGTAGTTTAGGCTCAGAAATATTATTTTTCCATACATTTTGTCTTATTAAGGTAGTTACAAGATTTTGGAAATGAAATTCCCTGACATTTCCCTGACAAAAATTTTCATTTTCCCTTACATTTTCCTCAAGCAGAGACGTTCAGAGAGCAGAGAAAATTTAAGTGCAAATGAAAGTTAAGAAAACACACCAATGTTACTTTTACACATCAACTTAAATGACAAATTTATGAAACTACGACAAAATCAGAAGATCGACCGGAAACAACGAACGAACGTATAGTTGGGGTGCGTCGGCCACTGACCAATTCGTCGACCTTCGCCCTTATCTAATTTTTCCCTGACAGCTCGACGATTTTCCCTGACATTTCCCTGATGGATTTCAAATTCCCTGACATTTTCCTGATTTCCCTAACTTTTAACATCCCTGATATTTCTTATTTTTCCTTCAATCTAACTTATTGATCAGCGGTACTCGACCAGTGGAAAATTCCCCCAGGAGGAATTAAGGGGAGTATAGGGGGAATTGGGACCACTATTCAGCAAAATTTGATATTCTGCAAAAACGCAAAACCAGTAAAATTTTAGTTTGCTTTCATTTATTCTGTGGCGTTCAATAAACTTAATTTGTTGAATTCTATATTCTCAGGCGTAACTTTGTGAAAAACCATATTGACAGAATCAATACAAACTTTGTAAATTTCACAATGGATTTTATTTAATTTCTATTAATAATATTAACTCATAGTAACCATTAGTATTAAATAAAATCCATTGTGAATTTACAATGTTTGTATTGATTCTGTAAACTTAATTTGTGCTATTGCTCTGTCAGGCACAGATTTAAAACTACCGTTAAACAGTCGCTTTAATTTAATACATGGGATTTAAATATATTTTTTAAACTTATATTGTGATTGGAAAACGACATTCTGAACTATAATGAAAACGGGAAGAAAGGAGCAAAAAAGGTTGAGATTCACAGCTTTGGATAGTGACAAACGAGGACGTGTTAGAGATTGCTAAGGAGGAAGGAAAGAAAGTTGGTGGATGAGGTTTGAGGGAGGAGACTAAAGTGAATGGAAGAAAGGCTTGCTTAGGGGGGCGATAGAGGGGAGAATGGCGGGAAGGTGCGGAGGGAAGAAGGGAAAGGAGAGAAAGAAAACGGATGTGGGGGGAAAAGTTCGAGCGAACGATGAAGCGGGGTTGAAAGGTGGCCTCGGAGGGGTATTAGGCGTGAGAGGGCAGGGGTGAAAGGGGAGACGTAGAAGAAGAGCAAATATGACTGACTGAGGTGGGGCGAGAAAGTAAGGGAGCAGAGAATCGGGCACATCGGATGCGAGATAGTAGGGAGGAGCTCGTCGATATATCCAGTGAGAGAGAGATAGAGAGGGCGTGCACAAAAGCGATCGCACTCCTTTGTGCGGGCGGAAAAATTGTAACGAGGACTCCAACCCTCGATATTAAAGTGAAAATTCGGACAAATTGATAGCGGCTCTTCGCTTTCAACTCACAAACTACCCGTCGGTCACGATATGTAGGTTGCTATCGCCCCGGCCTTGCAGCCTAACAGGTCACGATTTCCGATCCTGCTAAAATTATTAACGGTTTTGCGCCTGTCCTCATCAACAACAACGTTGTGCTCCACAAACCGCCACGCAGCTTTGTAACAAGAGGTGTCAGTACATCAATCATGATTTTGTTGAGAGTAAATGAAAAATGTAATCCTTTCATCAACGCTCACATGTTTATAGATGTGATTTTATTGAATAGCGTGAGAGAAGTAGTATTTGTATTAATAGTAGTGTTTACATCTCTTAGCCCTAGTGCACATCCTTTTTAAGCCATGTACATAAGATAGAATCTATTGGAGGATAATTTACCGTGAAACTTGGATTCCTACATTTACAGGTATGAGGAGAGCTTTAAAAGTGTATCTACTTTCTCCGTCTAATAGGATGTTCTACTTCCATCCTAGGGACTCACCACTCATTCCCCTCTGTCCAATGTTATATTGAAAATTAGGCAACTCACTAATTCAAAATTAACACTCGGGTTGCACAATGTTATTTAACTAAGCGGCTGCCACAGTAGGGATTTTAAGAAAGGACCTAAATAGTTACAATACACGTCGTGACTTCCAATCCAGTGATCTGAGGATCAAATCCTTGCGCTAGCGAAGATTCTGCAGCGGAATTCCGATCCACGTGTGTCAATATTCCGCCTTAGTGCTATGTGGAGAGTACTTCAAGTTTAACACGTCCTTCGGACGGGACTTGACACTGCGGTCCCCTTGGCGCCTTACATGTAGAGTTGGCTGGAGCCGACGCTAGGTTTCCTCTACCCTTCTTCCATTCCCCAAATAATCCTTGCTCTTACAACCAAACCACCTGTCCTCTCAAATGGCCTCGGATGCCAATGTACTCGGGGAAATTATAATCTTGTCGGTGTCAGGTGCAAACTCAGGTGACCCATTTACTTCAAGAATTCTTAATATTGATATCTTGTCTTTCGAAGCCCTTGAATAGCCATTGAAGCCCCTTTAGAATGTCATAGAGTATCGAAAACCGGAGACTAGGGACTGGCACAATTCCTCCACAGCAATGATTTCGTAAAGGTTGAGCACGCCTGGGATTTAACAAAATGCATTGTCACACGAAAATTGAAAAAATTGCGTGCCACCAACTTTCATCTAACTTTAACGACGTGCTCGATACTGAGCTATTTTACACGGAATAGAGGAAATGAAAAATTATAGGATTGCACGCCATATTGCATTTTAAAAGCCATCCTAGTCTCTATGTTTCAAACTAAACTTTCCCGACTAAATCACCACAGAGCGAGGAAAACGCATAAAATGGATGTTTAGCAAAAATTAGCTCGTACGAAATATCGAGACACACTAAAGTTTTTATCTCACCACAAAAAAGCGCTTCTGTCCGATAAGGAAATACGCGGAAGTGACCAAGACGTATGAAATATTTCAAAACATGAAAAATTCATTTCAACGAATTCACGAAGGTATTGTTTTTATTAATTTCCCCAGGGTTAGTCATCCTCTACGCTTGCAATGGAGAACCTTTTCATTCCTTTCTTCCATGCATCATTCAAAGACTTTATTGCCACCGGATCAATTTTTGCACGAGCCATAAAATTTCAATTTTGAGGAAGGAAAGGAGCATCTCGAGATGGATATGATTAAACGTTTCTTCCTTCAATGGTATTTTAGTCCTTCTCATGCAATTTACTAATTTGTAACAATTTATTTCATTTATCAGATTTCAACAAGGTCAAATAATTTCTTAATAATTGTCAAATTTTCACAGGAATTCCACCGGGTTGTATTTTCAATCAGCACCGACGTTTCAAATTTTACAAGCATCATTCGCCGGGAAAGAATTAACTCTCTGACTAATATATTTACACCATTTCTTTCTTTTGGGGTTTCTTATGTGGAAGGCCGGAAGGGAAAAACCGTCACGGGCACCCGTTATAACACTTCCCCATAGGGCACACACATCACTGTTCGCGAGGATGTTGCTCGATGTGACTCGTCTCAACTTCGCGTAGTAACTAACTGACCGCTCGTAGCCGACTCTTAGGTCCGATGCGTTTTTACATTTATCCTGAAAACTGGTAATGCAACGTCCTACTGTGTCAATCTACGCGCGGTGCGATATTTAAACTACTTTTAAGAAACAGAATGATCAGAGGGGGTGTGCGGGAGCATAGAGGAGTGGGACAAAGAACGGACGAAAAGCTCAAAGGAGACCCGTGGTCAGGAGGAATAAGGTGGGGGGAAGGGATTAGAGGAGGAGGAATCGAAAGTGAACGGTGGGGTTAACTTTGGTGAACCAGAGAGATGGGCGGGAGAGAGAAAGAGAGGCAGATGAGGGAGAGTAAGGGAGGGTGCGAGGGTAAATGGAACGAACAGTGCGGCGGAGAATGAATTCGAAGAGAGGGAAACACTCTTACAAGAGCGAACCGCCGCCGTGCTCATCCCTTCACTTAACTCTTCTCCACACACACACACCCGTTCCCATCGCGTCCCTCACTCGATCTCTCCAAATGCGGACAGCCGGGGAATCGATTACTCGGGTCCGGTCGGGTTCACACGGCGGAGACCGAGCACACAATCGGTTTTCATTACCTTCCGGGTTTGGTGAAAACCGTCACGAGAATTAAGGTGGCCGGAGCGATTTTTGTTTTTGTACAGGTTTGCGTGAAACTTTGCATGCGTGTTTTAATTTGTGATATCTATCGACGAATGTGAACAAAATTGCATGAGCCGATTTGGTATTTTAAAATTTTCATTTTAACACGATTCCTTGTGGCACATGATATATATTTCGAAATAATTCGAGTACATAAGTACATACTCTCTCCTCAACGCACAATAATACAATTATTAATACTTTAACTGTTGCTAACAAATATCAAGGTGTCACGCAGAGTCCAACTTAAAAAAAAATATTGCTATATAATTTCGTCTAAATTTCGAATGCCGCGCTGAAAACTCTTGCCGTAGCATGCTTTAATTAAGGATAAAATTAAAAAAATAATTCTTGTATAATTTCCATTACTGCCTGTATGGTGAGTTCCCATGAATAAACAATTTACTGAAATGAAATGCTGCCCAAGAACATTTTTAGGCACCATCTTGTTTCCTTTTGTATTTTCACAGTTTCGTTTGACTTCAACTCTTGGTAGGTTTCTTAATTTAAGATGTTTAAATTCTTTTTACTCTAAAGACTACGACACATAGAGACTAAGACACTAAAATCAACCGGGAAGATGGCTACACGCTACTCAAACTTGGAGCGGGTTACATCAAAAGCGAGAAGCTCACCTGACTGAACGCCGGGCTATAACAGGCGGCGAAATGCATCGAAATCCTTTTCTGGCATGAAGAAGCGAGCTAGAACGCTCGCGAAACTGTCGCCACACAATGGACCATCGCGGAAGTATTCTCGAAAGTCACCGATGCTCTAGACCACTCCACGGAAGCTTTCAATCCAATACGTTTTAATAATTCTTACGCTTGTATATTGATGAGTAAGGTTTTCATAGTTGCGCATCAAATTTTCAAGTTCATAGGGGCGAGTGAGTAATTGGTGTAACCAGAAGAAAATATCAAAGCAGAGTAAAGTAAGGAGTGGCGCGTAATATGGAAGCGGAAAGCAGGCCCTTGAAAAGTGAAAATATTAATAGATTGGAGCTGTTGGAGTTAACTACCATAAAGAGAGTTCAAAGCACTTGGGTGGAACAATTTGCTAAAGATCTGTTTTTAGTATTGAGGACTATTGTTAAGGTAAGTATGGTGGGAAAGCGGAGAAGAAGAAGAAAATGGATAGGCGTCTTACAAAGTATTAAGAAACGAAGGAAACATCCGGAAATACGACAGAAATGGAACGAAGAGAGTGACGTTTCGAGGAAAGAAAAGCTGAGTAAAAGCATTCATTCTAAACCTACAGTGACCGTTTGAATAATATACTTTTGAGTGAGTTTTTATTTGGGATGTCAACCAACTACGTTTCCTTTAGCGTATACACATTTCTTAGACTGAATTTCTATTTTTTTGCTCCGCATAATTTTATAATATAAGACACTGTCTCCGGCGTTACTCGGTGAAAGTCCTTCATTTTAATAAAAAAAAGCACTTGGATTATTATTCCACACATTATTTTAAAGAACACGACCCGGGTTTCAGCATCTCATGTCATCATCAGGTTTGTCCAATTTGTATCGTATAATTTCTGCGAATGAGAGACAAACTAATTGGACACATTTTACAACAAAATTGCCAAAGGAATGCAATATTGGAAGGAGAAACGAATGAGAATAATTACAGAGGAAGACCAAGAATGGAATACACCAGGTAAATAATGAATGACTTGAAAGTGAATAATTACATAGATATGAAACGGTTGGCAGAGATGAGAGTGGAGTGGAGAGCTGCAGCTAACCAACTTCGGATTGATGACAATAATTTGGGAATAAGAGAAGTTTTACAATTTCACCCTATAAATAAATAACTTGGTGCGTTATTACTATCAGTTTCACTGCATTACCTTATAATGATCGAATAATGTAAAAAATAAACACAATAATATTTTTCATGAATTCAAAATTGGAAGGAGGAGAAAGAATGTAATACTTGATCCTGATCTCGCTTCAATTAGAAAGGAACGTCTCGCAGCTAGTGGCTATAGATGTGGATTAATGACATGACATATCAACAAAATTTCCCTTATTATTCGATGATAAGAACCCTTAACAAAACACCAATTATTATGCTTATAATTTTGTGCACAAATAATATATTTCACTACATTACTGATAACGACCACCAAAGGAAAGAAAAAAAGCCTCCATTACGTAGGCGGCTATTGATTTTCCAGCTTTTCTAGGCCTAACGTTACGTTTCAAGAGAAATATGATAATATAGATATCTACTAACGCATAAGCGCCAAATACTTATCAATAAAGACTTGCATACTTAGTAAAGACATAATGAACAACCACAATGGCTAGTACGGTTCAATTACTCGTCCTTTCCCATTCCTCCGTCCTTCATGACGAATATAATATCCACCCTCAAAAGGTTGAAACCGAAGTTCCACCCACTTAGTGCTCACTCCACCATAAAACTCGCTGATTAATTCATCTTCCTCTCTCATACCGCTATAAATAGCATGAAATATCTTGAATATTTCTCTCCAAGAGCACGACGATGGAACAGAATGGCGGAGAGGCAGACAGAATGGAAATACTCGCGAGACTCGTCGACGGCTTGTAACCTAAAATACAGCGTTCAGCGATGGTGATAGGGATAGGTAAAGTAGATGACCGGCACCGGCACGGGTAATCGTAACATCATGCTCCCAATTCATGTGCGAGCATGCATTCACACCCATTCACTGTCTTATGCCTCGCGATCCACGCTCGAGGGACGAATTCCGTACTGATATCTCCGGAATGAGGAACTGCGCTCATCCTCCAAGCGAAAACAGCATTGTTCCACGTGTAAAGGATGAGGATGTCGAGCAGTGGGAATGTATAGAAGAGGGAATAATGAAGGTGGGGAACAAGACAGACGGATTTTCAACCTTCAGACGCTAAATATTTTCTTCGGCCCTTTCTGATTGGGTGATTCCGATTGGAATAACTAACTCAATTAAGTACTTCAATACCCAGGTTACGAGAAGAATTATTTCAATTTTTATCTTACGTCGTAGCGTACGTAAAATATTTTTTCTGCAAATATTAGCAATATTTTTATGCCGTAAGTGTGAGTTCACACTAGCAAGTTACTTCCACTTCTTACTGGAAAGTTTCTTTTGTAAGAGCTTGCGAGGAATTTCACTCTGGCGAAATGTTTTTCACAAAGTGAGCCGAGCCAGATTGTTTTCTGTTTACACTGTCAGCAACAAACTTCTGCAAGCAACTTGCCGAAAAAATCTGCAAGCGGATATGCAGAGCCGATCACATGTGCAATTTGCGTCGGAAGTCGCTGGGTTTCAGTAACTTGTGCAATAAGCTTTCCAGTGTAATCCCACCTTAAGACTTAAAGAAAAGGAAAAACCTTGGCCATTTTCAAAAACAGTTTTGAAATAAAAGATTTGTTTACCATTAAAAATGTCGTAATGTAAGATCCACCGTGGTACTGCTAAAATGCTTGACACAAATTCAACAATAATTTTTACCACAATAGAATTCAACGTCTACAGCGTCATTTTTCTAAAATAGTTTGAGTCGAAAAAATGTCTCTTGAAAATAATGCGAAAAGCATCATAACAATGTTGATGAATTTTCACAAGTTATTCATTGGAAAAATGGGTAATGTAGCAACATTTTGAATATTAAATCCTGAGTCACTCATAGATATTCGTCAAATGATGAGAGGTGAGTCCATTAGAAAGACTAGACACCGCTGAATCTACACCGAAGTATTTGATTGTGTCCGATATGATATGATCTCGTCGGATTCGTCGAAGCTTGTGGCCTGACTTTATCTTTAAATACATTGAATAAAAGACTTCTAGGAGGAAAAAATTGACTTCAAGCGTACTAAGGTTTTAGTCCATTGGGAGATATCATTTAATGTGGAAACAACCAGACAGGACACAGGTATATATATATATATATATATATATATATATATATATATATATATATATATATATATATATATATATATATACCTGAGTACTAACTGCTCACTTCTAGAGCTGACGAAGGACCAACTGGTTCGAAACGTTCTGTAAGAACGAATTCTTTATCTTTTCCTATTTCTCCTACCTCCTGTAAGTTTGTATTTATATATTTGTGGCCAATTGGCGAAAACTTCCAAAGATTATATATATATATATATATATATATATGTTTATCTATCCGTCAGTACAAGATAATGTCCATACCAATGTCCTTCCAAACAAAATGAGATAAAAATAATTCCACACTGATATAATATTTCATAGATTATGTCTGTAAAATATTATAAATCTACCCCAGTTGTTTCGGTTCTAATAAACTATCCGAGCTGTATAGCTGAATATTATTTTCGAGTCTCATTATCTACGAGACTAAACTTGACCTTGTGACTGTGATCTGTATCTTAAAATCAAGAGGCAATTTATTACTTCACGACGATAATATCTGCTGAAACACGTTGGCAGAATAATTATAATCATGATTGTGAGAAGTAATTTTATAGCATCAAAATAACCTTTAACTGGCTTAAATTTGTGAGACAAGTTAAAAATTAAAAAAGAAAGCCAAAGAGCAGAATTTTGAACTCCATTTTCGAAGCAACCCTTGTCACACAAAATATATTTTTTAAACCTTGCCAACTCTGGGAGGGACAAACTCATTTCAGACAAGATAGGAGAACATATCATGTGTCAACAGATAAAGAAGCAAGTATCCACAAATGATATGAATGTGACACGACAGGAATGAGCGACCCCTCTGTCAGGAGACCCCTCCCATTGTCCGACCTCTCCTCTACCAGAGAGTTCATGGTCTGAATGTTCTTGATTTGCATGGAGTTTCAATGCTGAGAGCATGGCTGTAACTACTCGGAGCAGGCAATGGACAGTAACTCATTGAAATAATTAATACCAAATATAATTAGAAACCAAACAGGGTGAAACTGACAAAGGTTTTGGAAAATACTTTGATAGAAGCATGCAAAGCATTTCGGTTCACGTGCAGTCATGAATAAACTCAATTCGCAGCGTTGACGAAGCTCGCATAAGTCTATATGCACTAAAGTATTAGCGCTAAAACTCATGATGGGATAGGAATATGAGAGGTAGAATGTTTCACTGAAAAGCACCGTGAAGATGAATAGCTAGTTAAAAAGTAAATGTAAAATAATTTGAAGTGGCAATATAATTTTATATAAAACGTAATTTAGTTACGGAAATAAAATTACCGTTTATCTTCAACAAGCAAGAACCTATTCAACGAAATTATTCTCAGTTATTACTCAAAATCTAAAATAATTTTAACGGCTCAGTAAATGCAGTGATCAGCAAACCAATGAAGAGTAGATATACGCATGCCTGTATAGTATGCCTGCTACGTGACCTCATGTATCATGACATGTAAAAGGAGAATATTTCAACGGCACTGAAAAATATGTTTATAGGAATTTTGATGAACGGCACATTAGGCCATCAACCGAAAAAATACCATAGAAAATCGCTACATAGTTATGAGATTTTAATTCCGTAATTGGATTGAAGGGAAAAAATCACACCATTAGTTTTCGAACGATATTTAGTGAGACAGAGTCGCCCAAAGAAGCGCTCCATCCCGACTATAGAGAAAAGTCAAATCATGCAACAAAACGCCTACATCATAGATTCCCCACTGTGTAATCACTACGGAAAGTAAACATACGGATAGATTCGGAAAATTTTCTAGCTCAAACTTTTTACAGAGGAATCAGGAGTGACAGATTCAGAACTTCAGTCAATTACCCAGCTTACAGAGCATCTCACAGAGCTAATAGCTATATTAGCCGTGTGTCAAGCCACTCCACCAATAGTATACTCAAGGTACTAATCTTTACTGGGCATATATTCATGCATCGTTTGATATGTATCTCATTTTTAGGTAAAAATGAAAAAATGATAAAGTTATATAATAATAATAATTCCCAGATGTGGTATGGTCAGAACGCCTTTACAAGAGCATCAATGTAATCCATCGTCTATTCACAGCTTTAGTTGATTATTCTCATCGATCCTAACAAGCATTCCTTAACAGTAATTTTAATTAAGTTTCGAATTATCACCTTGCCTAATTTATCGAATTCCCCGGCTTAAAAAGACCCCATAGAGATGCCCCACTTCGATATCGATCGCGTTATATACTCAATGAGAATGGAACGACCGTACTATTAACCGCAAGATGGCCGCCGAAGAGAGAGGAGGAAGGGAGGTTGGGGGTTGCCTTGCTCAAACATATTCACGAGGTTGGCAACGCAAGGAATTGACGGTCGCTTACTAATAGTCTCATTTGAGCCCCAAGCTCCCTCCTCCTCAGTGGTGTTCACATACAAGAGTACATATGTACCCCGTCTCCTTGTCCCCGGTTAATTGGGTCCCTGTGGAGACTCATGAATCTTTCTAGGTTATTTGTCCACGAGGGACCTTCTCCATTGTTCAACCATCCTCAGATTCCCCCCTCCCCCTGAGTCTTGCCGACGGCAGCTCTCGTAATTCAACATTCAAAGTTCATTATAAAAAAGAGACCCGAAGACATCTTGGCAGAAAAAAAACAGCATGAACTCCTATCGAAGTCTCAAAATTTTTATCTGAAAAACAAGTGAGTTCTCCTGTCAATGGACAATGAGAACACACAGAAATTGAAAAAAATGAGCATGAAGACTTAGCACAAGGTGGCAGAAGAAAATAACACCTGTTGTCAACTGGGTCAAATTGATGAATTTGTGAATAAAAGTGAAATAATTGAATAACGAATGAAAATCGTGAATAAATTCCGCTCAGCACACACTACAAGTACAGTTAATTCCATATTCAAGGTTTCTGTTACCTTTAACTACATATCACGAAATTAAACAAGTGCATTACGCACAATTATAACTTGCGTTTGAGTACTTTTATTAGAAATATTTTAGTCCCTTACCACCTTCTTCTGATTAGCATTAGCCTTTACCTGTAAAATCTCAGGTAGCTCGGTATTTTTAAGATTAAAAATATTGAAAATGACAGCTGTTGAAACCGTGATAGGAAATAAATAAATTTTTGCGAAAAAACATTAAAGAGAATTATAATTTCATGAGTCAGGAGCCCATGAGTGTCTGGGCGAACACTGGCAGAGGGCAGGAAGCTGGGCAATTAAACAAGAGTTAGGGAACTTCAGGGGGTACCATAGGGCTTAATAACAGGTCAGTACGCCTCTGTTATCGCCAAACTCCAAGTGGTGAACTTTTGTCATCAGATTATAGGAGAGAATGGAACAAACTCCTAACAATTTAACTCGCTACCGGCATCGCATATTTCAACAAAGTTGTACAAAGAATGAGCAAGATAAAATAGAAAAATGAGTTTGGATTCTACTTCATCACGTGTTGGAGAGCTTCAGCGATTACCTCCCTCGCGAAAAAAAGATGTGAAAGCCTGCGAATATGTGAGTGTAAATATATATAACTGAGTGTAGATTCTGGTCGCTTCCCCTGAGGGGTACGGAGAGTTATGGCAGAGGAAGGAGAGTGGACCAGGGAGTGTAAATTACTTCCAAGGTTATTCGATGAGTTTTGCGGACAAGTTAACACCAACTAATAATGGTAATTCTGCGTCAACACCGATATCAGAGTCCATATCGCAGGATACGTCGGAGAGGTCGGTTTCCCTTGCAAGAGACAACATGAGGGGGAACTGGAAGATTGGGTTCAGAGAACCATAAGTCCATCGGTTTTGCAAGTTGATTTTCCCCCCGTATGCAGAATCCCACCGCCTTCCATCCTCGACACCCGCTCCAGTTAAAAATCAGTCAAGAGCGTAGCAAATGGTGAGAGAATTTCCTTCAATTTCAATTGAGTCCAACTGTTCATTCCAGGCTTTTTACCCTTACTCTACTGATGGACGCTATATGTTTATTATAAACTTATAAATATTTCTACCAACATCATTTAATGATTAAAGTTCTTAAACTTTTACTATCCTCTGCAGCTGGCAGCATACATACTCCTAAACCAAGCAGATACCATATCTCCAAAACGCAGAAATGCAGCTGAAAATCACTACCGACACAGATTCATCGGAAAGGGGGGAAAATAATTTTAAAATTTGTTTTCGAGTAAATCGTCTGACCATGGAAAGTTCTATATTGTTTAGAATGTTTGAATATTCATTCATAAATTGATATATCAGCCGAAGGCTGCTTTCTAAGCCCCAAAATTCATTTTTAGTGGCTCATGAGCACCAAAAACCAGCGCGTTTACATAGTGTGAAGGGAAACTGATAAGTCAGAGCGCTGAAAACTACCCTATTCAAATGCGCTCCAATATACCATCAATGTGAATATCATACATGAATCCATATATACAACCAATATGCACACGTCACCGAAGAGAACTGTTAGGGAAATAGTTTCCCATTTATTAAATTTACTAGTCAATAAGTAAATGGAACTAAAAAATTAGGCTGATATTAATGGCACTAATGAGTTGATTAGTTAATCACACATGAATGAGGCAAGTTGAACCTCTGTACTGCACTAATGGGTTTACATTCTAATCAGTAAACTCACTTCCAAATCTCTGGGTGAGCCATATCGTAAGTTTTTTTTTCTGTCCAAACGACCCATCTCTCGTGCTGCAGCTGGTCTCCTATTCCTCCAAGCATCTTGCCGCCAAGCCGATCAGATTCGGGCCCGTCCTCTTTAAAAATCTCCCGCAATGAGAAAGCGAAAGTCGATTATCATCGCACGGCCTTATCATCCACTTCCCTCCATCGCTGCATCCCTCTTCTCCTCCCCTACAACCAGACTCCCCTTGCTCCGCCTCCACGGCCCCCTCTTTCACGCCCGCCTGCCCCCGAGATGGAGGAGGCGGTAAGGAGAAAGGATGACGATGGATGATAGAGACTAGCTTGATTCGGAGGATTCTCATTCCGGGGGCCCGGATTAGAAACACAGCATAGGCGGAATTTTTCAATCAGGTTCCCAACTTTACTTGGGTGCTAAAAATACGACAAAAAATCAAATTAAAAAAAAATCATACCATTAAATGTTTTTGTGATATAAGGTACTACTTTTCTTAGCTATCCATATTTACAGAAAATTGCTCATTATAAATCACAATTATTCACTCTGGTTTAAAAATAATATAGGTAGTTATCTGATCATGTGTCACTCCCTGATTAAAATAAGTCTGCATTTTCATACATGCTGGTTGAAATATATTGTTATATAATTCTTTGTAAACTTTTTATTGCTGAATCTAAATAATAGAGATGATGATCATTCTACTTGCCTACTCTTACAATCTTGCCTACTAAGAAATCCACAATATTATTTACAAATATTAAGTTATTATTTTTGTCTTATTGTCTACTGTGATGTGATTCCTTTACTTTTTGTATTTGCTCTTAGGTGACTTGTTCCAGAACAAAAAAATTATTACTATTAAGTGTATTAAATTTCAAGTGCGATACTTTCAAGTGCGACGGACCGTCAGATAGGATATTTAACGGCGGAAATTTTGGAGTGCGTATTTTGTCAAGAGCAGAGGCTGATGCCTACGCCGGGTTCCTGTCCACCTTCTTCCATTCCCCAAATAATGCTTCCCTATCCCAATACCTGCCCATCCAAGTTAAAGCAAAATACCCCATTTGCTTTGCTACCATGCATTAGTTATGCAATGAATGAAAAAAGGTTGTTTTTAAATCAGCGAATATGTCACACTCGGGAATAATGGAAAAATACTTGCTGGGTGATATGGGGAGAGCATTTTTAGTAGGTTTTCCATCCATTAAATGAGACAGTGAACTGGTCCCCCACATCGTCTTTTGTTAAAGTAGGCAAATGCTGAAGCCAGGTTGCTCTCCATATTTCATCCAAGTTTCAAATAATCCTACCTAGACGAATGAAAAACTAAATACTCTTGATTGATTCTCTTTTATTTCTTTCTATAATCAATGGGTTATCCAGTTCTTTCATTAAAATGAAATTCCACTGATTGTAAGTTTAGCAAGAAAGGCAACTTTCCGGCGTAACTTTATGAAACTGGTACACGTCACTTAACGAATTTGTACTTTGCATATTTCAGAACTTTTTATTTCCAACCATGGTTTCGACAGTCGTTGCCAATATTAAGGTAACCCCTTAATTATAATTGTCGAAATCATGGTAGAAAATAAAAAAGTGGAATATAAAAAGTACAAATTCCTCTACGTTATCAATAAACCTATTGTCGATCACCTTCGAAAAATAACCGACCAAACAACCGAATGAGGATGCGCTAGGAGGAGAAGAAATGGAGAAAGAGATGGGTCCAGTGTGACATCTTCCGCGTCTTCTTCTGCTTGTTTTGGGCGCGCGGTGTCGTTAAGCCCCGAGGGAATCCGTTTTACTATCGCCATCATCTGCAACCAAGTCTTCATCCCCCCCAACACAGCCCCCTCCCCCTTAGTTCAACCTCCACCCGACCGATGTACCATTAGCCCTCTCCTTCGATTCCCCACCCTGTTTCTCCTACATTCCATCAGGGCGACCCTCCCACACACCCCCAATATCATAAAATCCTAACCCTAACCACATTTTTACAAACGCACGAGTCTCCCTTCGGGAGTCGTAATTCGCCCGAAACCTAAGCACCCACCCTCGCCCTTCCCACTAATTGCCGCTATTAACGAACGTCTACCTCCCCCCTTACACAACTATCACCCTACCTCTAGCCATCCACCGGAGGGGAGTGAAGGTTATAGCCTTTTATTATAAACGACCAGCCCTGGTCCCGTGACACTTTAACGCTGCCATTTTCATTCCGATGCAAGTTTCTTCGAAGCGTGGAGAGAAAGGAAGACTGGAAATAAGGTGGAAAAATAAATCTTTTTTTTTTAATTTTCGCCGTCTCCGGTTTCCCTATCCCAAACCCACTTAACCCTCAGGTTACCGATAAACTTTCGAGACCATTAGAATATTGCGTTAGGCGTTTTTAGGGGGAGTAAGGTTGTGCTTTTCTTACATTACCTTACGCAGATCTGAGGTCTGATATCATCTCACGTAAGGTTTAACTACAAGCGAAATCGAGTATGTATCACTTTATACATTAAAGAGAAGTTTTGATTACCCGAAGTAATGCAGACTGAGGCCACCTGGGATTATAAAAAACTCAGATAATGCGGGAGACTAAAAAAATTAATTTCTATGCTTTTCCATGCTTCTTTTTTCGACGTGATTGAGATAAAGTGGTTGAGAAAAAAGAGATGGACCGATGAATTGCCAATTATTTGGAGAGCAAACTGGCTGCCAAATTTTGACGTTTGTATACTTGAGCTAAATTTTATTAGTACTACAAATTTTGAGGACACTGGGACTAGCCATGTGGGACTGGGACCCACAAGTGAATATAAGTGCGAAATTCCACATAGGAAAAATCATTCGCCTTGACAAAGTCTTGAACCCGGATCCCTTGATTTTTACTGAGCTATTTAGCCAGTTAAACTACCGAGGCATCCTTCTCCCCTGTGGATTTTTGAGAATTGGGGATAAGGGTGCCTCGGTAGTTTAATTGGCTAAATCACTTGGCGCAATATCGAGGGATCCGGGATCGAGTCTCGTCAAGGTGAATGATTTTTTCCTCTGTGAAAATTTTCACTTAGGTCGGCACCACCACAAATAGGAATCTGTATCATGGATACTACAGAACCTCGGGACTCGGGTAATTGAGAATCCACACTGTACCATTGGAGGAAAAATCTTAGTTTGAAGCACGTCAAATAACGCGTAGTTTCCCAGCTAAACTGCGGTTCCCATGACGCAATCTTCTTTATTTTTCGGGTGGAGTACGAACAATATTGAATGGCAAGAACTGGCTAGGCCTAAACATATCTTCATTCAGCGTATTCTCAATACTTGGAAACTAAGCCATAAAGCTTTTGATAGTTCCCGGTTTATTTCACAAAACCGTCTCTAAGGCCGTATTCTCCACCCGCCAGGAGTCTTAGTTGATGTTCACACTCTCGGTCGTCCAAGTGTTCTGTTCTATCCCCGCACAAATAGAAAAAAACTTCAATAGCTCCCACTCTGTATTCTCACGCGTAATTGCCCAAACAAGTAAACATATTCGCATGAGATCCAAAGATTTGGAGGTAAGGAGAGGGTTCATACGATATTATGTTGTCATGCATCGGGGGAAGGAAGGTTACGACAGGAGAATGCATTTTGACTAAAATCACTATGTAAAATTTCACGCTGTTTCATCGAGAACCAATCATGGTTTTAACACTTATACTTTCGTCACTTCCGAAATATCGGAACTGAGGCCAGATGTCATTGACATAGAGTAAAATCTGATCGGATACTTATACTTAATATGTTTTTAAACCAATATTACAATTTTACGACACAATATCCCAGTAGTTCCCAAAGTGGGCGCTACTGCCCCCTGGAGGACGATAAATGGTTACTTAATGTAGGGTGGCGAATAGAAACAAGGAGGCGGCAGGGGGCCGGTTGAAGGCGTTGAGAAATAAAAGTTTAAGATGTAGGTTTGCTTAACAAGTTGTCAATTGTTAATTATATTATATTATGAATTACACTTTTAAATGGTTACATTGTACATTACACATTTAATGGTTACATGTGGAGAAATTTTACTATCTAACTATGATTTCATGCAATGTGCTTATTTTTAAAGCTGCCAGTTTTACTTTTTTGAAACTCTTCATTTCAGTAAAGTATCATTAAACTACGGAATCTCAAAATGAATTCTTCATTGTTAAAAAAGGGATGATCTCAATAGGAAGAACAAGGAATAATTACCGTATCAGACAAACATCGCAGCACTTTCCAACACTGAAAAGTAGAATTTTTTCAGTTCCCGTCAACCTCCCAGGAGTAGATAATTAAGTGCTCAGTAACCACTCCACGCCATTCACCAAGGCATTCGATTACACTTTCACCGAAAAGTGATGGCTAACGCGGCATAAAAGGGAGATTGAGACACCTGATTGCCGAAGGAGAATATCCACGCCAGCTTTTGTTGGTATATTTTATAGCAGTTATAATATCTCAAATACTAGGTAAATAAAGTGGTATGAACGACTTAATAGCAAAAGTGATGGAGAGAATCAGCTGAGAACGGAGAATAATTTACGAACTCGTCCTAACCATGCCTAAGATGGAAAATAGAGTTAATTGTGTGTATTGAGACCTAGGTCATTTGGCAAGGAAAAAACGATAAGTTGTGATATGAAAATATCTATGGTCGAAATTCCAGAAAATTTCATTCTCAAAATATAATCTCTTTAGGTTTAGAAGATACTGACCATATAAAGGCAATTTTTGGAGACGTTGCCCATAAATAGCCGAGTAGATGGCAAAAAAAATCCGGAAGAAACAGAACGCATTTAGTATGAAGGGAAATTAACCTGCTTCTTGATTACTGTGTCTCTCATCAATTGAAGTTCGTTCTCGGATTCTGAATAATACTTCAAGTCACACGCATATTCTAAGTCGTGCAACGCTAGTGAACATCACTTCACGAGTCTAATTAACTCCTAAAGACTAGACATGCGTGAGCTATAAAAACTAACATTAATCCATGCAATCTAAAATGTGTAGATAAAAGAAAAATTTGGTAATTAATTCATATTTTACCATCACGGTGACTGCAGCGGACCTCATCAGGCTACAACTTGCGGAATTGGAAGTTGGCTTAGGAAGTGGAGAAATAACAATGGTGCATACGCCCGAAGGAAACTAATACTTGCAACTTTGCTGAACATGCGAACAGAACACCATATAAACAGGGTAACAAAACTGATTTATTATGAAAACTTGAACTGTAGCAGCAACATGAAGTAAATAAGAATAAGTAACTTGTATTCAACATTAAACAACTGTTAAAGGAAAAAAAGATTTTATGCTCTCTTGGCCAATGCTTTGCGTAAATTCTTCTCGCGATTTTCATCGGGAAAAATGTATGCGAAATGTTAATGGCATTTCATGGGTCACAACATTTGAAAATTTTGTCTTTGAATCTTATTCCCTGCACTGAAATGACAATGTCATAATATATGGTCTTAAACTAGGTGTCTTTTATAGCATAGCAATCCCAGCTTGAATCTTCACAAACCGGATCAAATGTTACAGATGAATTAGAAATAGTCTTATAGTTAGTTCTTTCCAATTTTACTGATATTATAATATGTTCGTATATCCTGTTCCGGCATTCTCGGTTCCACATCACTTGTATTAGCAAACATACACTGACAGGAGTACCATAGTTTACGTGCCAGAGCCTTTTTAGCGCCACAGAAAACAATATTTTGGTAAGATGATACCCATTCATATCTGTAGATAGAGCTGAAAATACATCACTAGATGTGAGTTTAGAGTTAGGAGTCTAGAAAATGTATTTAGATTCGTCGGTTTGGAGCAAAGGAGTTGAGGGAAGCGAGCGGCCGGGGGAAGCATGCATACCAGTGGCCACAAGGAGGTGAAGGAATAGAAGGACGCCAAGGGGTTTTGCGGTGCCAGGAAATGCGAAGCCCAGGGGATTTATGATTGAAGGGGTCTGGCTGTGTGTATGGGTCAAAAGGCGGCAACATTCACTCACGGCGCGAGAACGAGAAAGAGAGAGGGATAGGAGAGGTGAATAGGGAGGGAGGCTGCGGTTCGGCCGAAGTACACAATGGATTCACCGTCTTGGGATTCAGCCCAAAGAGAAGGAGACAGAGGGAGAAAGATAAGTCCCCAAAACGGACGAGAGGGAGGACCAGAAGGCGTGAATGTCTTGGTTTCGGGACGGAGGAGGAGTGTGTGCGGAGGGACGAGTGGAGAAAGCCATCGGGTCAGCGCGCGAGAGAGGGTAAGGGGAGTGGAAGGGAGATTGAAAGGCTCTGCAGCGACCTCACCCTGAGTAAAAGGAAGGTGCCGGAACCGGACTCCCGAAATTGAAAGCGATACGTGATGGTGCATTTTGGAGCATCACACGTCGACTTCGTACCTCGTACACATTTGTTCGGCCAAACGACGTGAAATGTACCTCAAGGCCAAGTGCACATCGATTCCGTCATTATTATCACGATTATTATTTGAACTAATGCGGCGTGTGTGAATATGAGGCCTCACTTTGTTGATGGCACATAAATTATGGATAAGACGATTAAACAAAAAGTTCCAAAGTGTGATGCAATCATAAATTTATTCAGCTTTAAGGAAAAATGTTTTTTTATTTTGAAATCATTAAATTTAACACATCAAAATCTGCAAACACAAAAATATAGTGACATTTTGGGTTAGCACAAATGGTGATCCTATCATGAGACCCCTGAAAGTTTTTTCTTTTAATCAACTTTTTTTGTGGTGCGGATGGAATGCAATGTTAACATCATTCGCAGTATTCATGAACTCACATTTGGTGCACTGTACACTCTTCTCCCCCGTTATTATCATCATAGAGCGAGAAGAAGAATTGACATTTCACTATGCATTATTATCTACTAAAAATACTTAATGTTTCGTTTCAATATTTCGAAAGGAAAACACAATGCAATAGGAGACAGCCCACTACTTGACCTTGACTGTAAGTTAGCTGGTGAATGCTTAAGGACAAAATGTTTTCAATGACACTGGACCAGATAATATGTAATATTATGAGTTCGATATCGATAATATCAGGTAATATGAAATATGATGAGTTCGATATCGAGAAAATCAGATGAAAAGCAATGCAATAAAATGTTTCATTTCAGAATGAGAATGGATAGTATAATATAAGTATTAATCTCACATAATATGATTTACAGAAAAAAAACGCAAAACCGCCCACAACAACAGGGGAGATTTTAGCGCTAGCTTGCAATTGCAAGCAGTGGAAGCTTTTTGTTGAAATTGACAAGCACAGGCTTATTAATGTCGCAATTAAGAAAAGGCAGGCTTAGGAAATAAAATAAATGCAGTCACCTCCATCCATCCAACCTCCATCACCATAAACACGAATTCATATCAATTACCAACTGATTTACGCAATCAAAAACCAACAAGTGATTAACCAGAAAAATATAATGAGTCGAAACAAGGAATTGGAGCGAATGAAATGGCTCACCCGATATACATTTGCAATGTTTAAAAAAATCTGTTTGAATATCATTAAAGGATATAAGCGTCGTAAAAACAGCCTGAAATGCGTTTATTTCTATATCCCCTCCAGCTTCCTCATGGACATCAACAACAACAGCAAACCTTGTTTCTAATTGTAAATATCACAAAAATTCAGAACTTGCTAAATAAAACCCCAAGAGGTTTCTTGCTTTCTTGCTTCAGTAAACTTAATAACAGTCTTATTAACTGCGTGTTGACTAACCCTTTAACGTCAGGTATACCAAATTCGAAACACAGCACCTCTGGAGTCATTTCAGCTCATTGAAGTGTCCAATATTTTGCATTGATTACACTAAAAATTATAAAAAAATAAAAATTACTTTACACTATTTTAATGTTTTTTGTAACCTCCCTTATAACCATTCATATATTATTAGGAGGTAAAAATCCTTTTTCAATAATAAAAATTTTGTATCAAAAAGGGTTAACACTATGAACAATTTTACTGTATTTTGGGAAATAATGACATATCTTTCCTCTTTAATTTCATCTTTCTTTCGACCACTTTTAAAAAAAATCCACTTTTAATCCTCCTACGTCCGCCGCAAGATCCAGATCAGCAACGCGAAAACTTTGTTTTAAAAGACCGTGGGTTCAAATCTCGCCTTTAAGATGGTTGTTTTCAGTTTAATTCCGGAGATTAGACGGTGGAATATAATCTGAGCATTTAGGAAAATTGAAACCTGAGAGTATAGCTCGAATCGTTCGACTCAAGAGTGAATTAATGTTAATAAAGAATAAATAAAAAGATTAATGCAGCCCCGTATAAGCCAGGCAAACAAGCTTACTTCATTTCCATTCACTAATATAAATTGTAAGAAGCAGAGAGGAAGTTCATGAATATTTTCGGAGGCACAAGTTAAAAGTTACTCAGAGGAAGAAAAGCAGCACAAGGATGAAAATAAAATATTAGCAAGGATCCTTCAACAAGATACTACGTATGGGTAACAAGGGATGTAAGACTAATGAGGATTTCATTTTTAAGAACAGGATGGCAAGTGGTGAAAATAGTTACAAATAAAAAGATGCCCATGTTAAATTATTTGTGTTGCAAGTCTCTTGTACCTCGGCTGAAACTGTAATGAAAAGCTTTAAAGTGTCTAGAACCAGCCATGTACTGTTTTCACTCCTGTTGTTCCAAATTCAGGAGAATGTAACTTGTTTGAAATTAGTGTTGATCTCTCTCAAAGTTTGCTGAACTGAGCTGTCTTGTTTTAAAGTGTGATGTGACTACCATCTCTAGGTTACAACTCAGTTGTCTAACTCGCTCACCAAGAAATTTCAAGTGAGATTTAAACGAGGCTGTGTAGAAATCCCGTTTCAATTTCAACACAATTTCAAGACAATCAAGACAAGAATGTCAAGACTTTTTCATCTCATTGTGTCACTAGAATCATTTAAGAGGTAGTTGCCTTCGAGCTTAGTTATCATTTTTTACTGCTTACAATTTAACAAGATTTAGCCATTTCTTTCGATGAGAAAGGCACTTTGACCGAAAATGCCATGAAGCGACGTTAGACGAGTCTTTGGGTAATCTAGATTAAATTTCAGCTATTTCTAAACGTCTAGAGCGAAATTTTAACCCAGTAGTGACGTCTCTTTCCGTCCATAAATAGACAAATTTATTAATTTTAACAGAAAAAGAGAACAGAACTCTTACCCTCTTAAAATATGGCAGGAAATTTAGTTTTGTCTCACCAAAGTATCAAGAAAAAATGATTTCCAAACGTGACTTGAGAGAATATAAATTCTGCCACCACGATTCATTCACCAGCACGAGCGGTGCTGAATTGCTCCCGGCCTTTGCTTATGGCGCTTTTACATGCGAGTGAATTCCATTCCACATCGTGCAAGAATGCTCTCATCCATACCATCTACGGCGGAGTCAGCGAGAATGTTCGCCCAGATAAGACCACCCGGGAGGGGGATGAAGGAAGGACGCTGTCGACCAGGTACGAGGCCGGAGCATGGTGAGGGGAAAGTAAGAAACCCTACTGAGAATCGAGGAAGCCATCGAGGTAGCATGTGCACGAGACGGTCTGAGGAGACAGGAAACGTAAAAAAAAGGATGACGTGACCATGTGGACGACGGAAATGGGAAGCTGTCTTCCAGACCGAGTCGCTTTTACAACTGCTCGAGGTGGTCCGAGGGAAAAATTATATATATGTTACATTATTGTTTATTTATTAGCTCTTCTATCTTTTTTTACTACTAATAATATGATCAATGTAGTATGGAGCATTGGTGAATTTTTCAAAAACAAAGAAAACAGTCATTTCCGACGTTTCGTCCAATTTTATTTGACTTCTTCAAGGCATTGACTTATTTAAATATATAACATCGATACCACCTTGATTACTTTATTTATATTCGAGGTACTTATGAAAACACGTGCCCAACATTTCATAAAACCGACCACTTAAGTTCCACCTTAACTACGCTGTTTATCGAAAATTAAATTTGCAAACGCCGTTTCCAAGATTTGCACCATGATTGCAGCCGTAGTTGTTGGCTCATTTAAGAAAAAGAAGAACTCATGCCGTAGCCGCAGAAGTGAGCAATTGGTGGACCTGCGACTACATGGATTTCAACGGCATTTCAAGAAATTAATTTCATCTGGACGTTTGAATTTTTGTTCGTTAATTCACCTTAAGAACATTAATTACCTGATCGAAGATCGGCTTCCAGATAACATTGTCCATGAAGTAACCATGTAAACGCGTCCAAGTTTCAAATAGCTGCGGAACTGGCTGTGCAGTAACTTGAACGGAGTCACCCACTGATAGTCGCACACTTATGTGAAATTCACAGTGAAAAAAATCATTCGCCTGGGCAGGCATTCGAACCCAGAACCCTTGATAATGCCCCAAGTTCTCTAACCCGTTAAGCTACCCAGGCGTCCTCTTACACTGGAAACGAAACGTTTTGTTAGACCATCTCAAAGAGGTGACTATCAGCGGGTTACTCCGTTGAACTTACTGCGCGGCCAGTTGCGCAGTTCTTTGAATTTGTCTAATTGTAAGTAAACACTTTGTGTTTAAAGTTGGGCTTTACGTACTGAACAGTGGCTCTTAGCGCACGCACACGGGTACTCGATGTCACTGTATGCACGGTAACTGTGAGGGAAACTCGCTCCTTTAAGCCTCTATGAGATTTGCAGTGGAGGAGAAAGCCTGGGAAGTTTAAGAGGTTAGAGCTTTCGGCGCGATATCGATGGGTCTGGTTTCGAATCCTAGTCCAGGCGAATGATTTTTTCACTGTCAATTTCACACAAGTATGTGAGGGACAAATTTTGTTTGCGCGTTTGTTGTTACAATAATCGGCTTGTTCTGGTTGTGAAGGAAGATGAAGTAAAGCGTGGATTACTATTTTGCCCTCTAGAGGGCATAAACCACAGAAGAAACCAGTTTTACAAAGAGAATGGGGGTCAGGGATGCGATTCCCCATATTTTCTTTACCCCATATATTGCGAGACGGTCTCCTTTGCAAGGAAACGAGCAGGAAGGGGAAGGGCCCCGTGCACGGCGAGAGGCGTGGTCGGCGGAAGGCTACGTAACGAGGACGGAGAGCACGCGGTGGTCTCCGGGACGAGAAGAGAGAGAGCGACGTGAAGGAACAAACGAGGTCTAGTCCGCGAGGCTGGGATTCCCGCTCCAAAATTCGGAATCACTGCGCTGATACGCGACCCGGAAGACTTACGCAAACTTAGGTTCCTCCGGATTTGCATATAACCTGGTAAGCCACCGTAACGGTTCTCAGTGCGGGTCGCCCGGAAAGCAGTTTCCTGGGTAATGGTGACGGAAGTGGTTGCGGCAAAAATTCCAAGATACGATGGACCATAGAAATGACGAGACAGATAATTGAACTCTGAGTCATGTACAATAATTAAAACTTCACTCTGATGGCGGAAACATAAATAAAAACACACAATAGAAATACTGGATTATTTATTTCTCTATTATGAATCTGTTAAAACTCCTTTAAACAAATAGAAAGGAACCCTAGGGTAAAGTTTTAAACATGTATATATATTTTTAAATGAACTGATATTATAAAAATCATAAACCATAATATGTAAACCGGGAATATTATTGAATGTTGTATAAAATATACGATTAACGCAGATATAGCCCTGAGCAAGTATAATAAATATACTAAACGCTGGCAAAAAAGGAATCGCAGAAGAAGAACTCTCCAGAACATAAAATATTACTGGAAATACTGAGTAGTGCCGACGTTTGTGACAAAACCTGAGTTCCCCGTGTTTAGTAAAAAAGAAAAATTTGTTACATTTCACAGAGAATTATTATCACACGACCGATTTAGTGGAATATTCGACATCAGATTCACTATTCATGACCTATATAGTCACCAAGGAATGGCGGGTAGGGGGAGAAGGGGGAAGAGTTAACGGGAGGAGGGGCGGGGGTAAGTTCGTGATGGTGAGTTGCATTACGTGTGTGAAGCAGAAGAGGAAAATAGGGAGGGGGTGTTGAAGGTCCCTCATTGCTGAGTGGGTGAGATAACCTGAGGCTTGAAAAGGTATAAGTCTAAGAGATATTCTAGACGGAAAAATTCTTATCCGAGAGGGGTAAATGTTGGGAATGAATTTGATAATCTTTGGGAAGAGGGACAAAGGGAAGGAATTTGGGGAAACAAATATTTTAAATTTTAACATCAAGGAGGTGTGAATGCCACGTAAAAATATTGTAATTCACTAATTGTCCACTAGCACAATTCTTCCTAATCTCACACTATTCCAACATGTCAAGTCTCCAAACCTTGGTTTCCACGTGAAGGACCTCAGGGTCGAAGTCCCTGGCATGATCCTCTTCTCACAGGCGTATTGGAAAGTATGGATTTTAGTTTCTCAAATGCATTCCCAACATTGACCACCCTCGAATAAGCACTGTTCAACCAAGGAAATCCCTAAGCCTTGTCCTCCTCAAGCATCAGACTTTCTCACTCACTCAGCAGTTACTGACCTTACACACACACTAATTCCCTTTTTCTTTTCTGCATCTCACACGTACTGCAACCCTCTAACCTAAAATTGTTTTTCATTGTACCTTTATGTATAAGAATATGTATTTTTTTACGGAGCAAGAAAATTTAATTTCACTATCCCCAGCATACCTCCCCCCTTCTCTCCCTACCCATCATTCCCTACTGATTGTATGTGCCTGAGAGTCCAGTATGATGTACCTACCTGATGACGCCGACTATAGTGAAAATTTGGAACATAATATATAAATCAAATATCATTCAGATACATTTCAAAGATGGATAGTTAATAATTAATTAATAATTAAATGTATTTGATTAAATCAATCTGAAAGCTCTGATCAAAATTCAACAAATTTTAATTGCACACATGACACCATGCCATCGTTTTCTGGGTAGGTTTTGCCAAAAGAGCTTAGTTCTCGGAGTCAGACGTGGAAAACTGTCTCTGATTTCAATAGTTTCTGCCCTATGCCTGCCTTCCATGCTGCCCTACTCTTGCAAGTCTCCTTCACTTCTGCCACATTCTTGCTTCATACTAAATCTCCTATTCCTAAGACTGAATATTCCTTCTCTTAAGAATCTCTTCCACCAAATTCACCCATAAGGTTCTTGATCTACCCCTACTTATCACGCTATTCACTCCACTGTCATAAACCTGTTTGGTTATTTGAATCAACATGGCCAAATCAACGAAGAAGACTCTTTCCATATACATCGATTCCTTCGGCAAACATTCCACATTCTTTTATCACCAGTTCATCTCTGGATATGGAGGAAAATCCTATCCATACTACTTTTACCTCAAATAACTCTTATAAAATTCATGTCCACTATATTTAGCTTACACCACTAAAATTTTTATTTTATAATTTCAGCCAACATATCATCTTATAATGCACACATTTTTACCAAACCTTTGAAATGTATGCAATTACATACCCGCTGGGGTAACGTAAATGAACGATTAGTTACAAAGTCCATTAATGCTACTTAAGAATGATAATTGTTCTTCTTGATCCAAAGCTGCTACCTACCTAAATTTTCATTAAAACCTATATTTTCACTAAAATAATGAATTAAAAAAAGGACAAAACTCCAACAGATAATTTTGGTGTCGCACATGAGCGAGTCTAACAAGAGAGGACTAGAAGACAGCCAAATTAAATTAAGAGGCATGAAGAAGGGATTTCGTGGGAATTTCCGTTTTAAAAGGAGATGGTGAGAAAAATAGGGTACATAACATTCTTTGCAAATAAAGAGAATGACGGCTAAAAGTACCAGCATAGACAACTCAAAAACCTCTTTTCAATTGATCTTTTCGAATTGCCTTCAGTAATTCTCTCATTCTAAAAGATACGATAATTCTTGCTGTTGAGCTCCTAACTCAATGAGTTCCTAATACGATGAAAAAATCAATCATAATTTTTCGTTCTTAATTCAATCCATTACTAGGCAACATTCATTCAACTGTCTTCCTTTTAACCTACAAAAGGTAAACAAAAACAACAACTTCAAAATAAATTGACAAATAAGTAGCGGAAAAATCCCCCTCGTAGTTATAAATAGGTCATTTTACACGTATTTTTAATACTGCTTTCTTCCCCGACTACTCGGTTCCATGCACCTCCGTTGGAAGTTTTATCCACGCATTACTTTTCCTCACATTCAGCCAAAACTTGATTGCATCACTTCATTTATCTTTTTGATTTTTTATTATTATGATTTATGTCTCAAAATTATATTTGTTACTCATTTTCTGGGTGTTAACTCATTAATTATGCATTATTACTATATGAATATTCATTAATTTTCATACATTTGCTTGCATAATTAATCACCTCATTGGCTTCGTCATCGTGGTATAGGTTGTTTCATACTTGCGTAAAAACAACCACACTAGTTCGCTTGTTAGAATATCTCCAAAGAACGATGGCATCTGTGTGAAGCATTTTAGCTTAAATTAATCCACTGGAACTTATTTAGCAGAATTAAGATAACGGAAAATACGAATACATATTTGTCATAATATTTAATGGGTAAACTTGCTTAAAAGCATTATTCTAGTGCAGCGGTGTCTAATCTGCGGTAGTTGTACCCCTAAGTAGTATGCATTGTGGAGTAAGGATACGTGAGAAAAGCTGAGTAATGGTGAAAGTGTGGCTAACGTATTTCCTTACAACCATGAGTCCAAATGATCGGGGTAATCACGGGTACGCCACGTATCGGGTACGCCAAGTATCTTCATATATACGCTATATCTAATAAGTGGGAGGGGTTAAAATGAGGGGTTAAATTAAAAATGAGTCACATGATTGCAAATACCTGGGAATCACCTTGACTTCAAGCCTAACGTGCGGGAAACACATTAAAAACATTTTCCACGTTGTATTGGAGAAACTAAGATTAATAAGAAAATAGAAGGAATGCTCTGTGATGAAAAAGGTGAAAGAGAGAAGCTACATTAGTCTGGTTAGGCCACATCTCGAGTATACCGCGAGCATTTGGGACCCTGCACAGAAAGATTTAATTCGCGAAGTAAATAAAACACCACGCTTTGTTAAAAACTGCTATGAGTGTACAGCAGGTGTAAACTATCTGATGAAAGAATTACGTTGGGTATCATTAGAAACTCCGAGGCTACACTCTAGGCTTAAATTACTTGAAGAACTCCGATTAGGTAATTTCAGTACGACACGGAGAATATAACTTTGTCCCTGCACTATATCTCTATAATCCTAGTGACCCGTCACCAGAGCATAGAGAGCTGATTTTGAGCTCAAGGTGTTCCGATTTCGTAGCGCCATATTGGCATCACTGCGGTGCGGGTTGCGTCAGTTATACATTCTAGGAATGCCAGGGGCATGGTAGTCGTGCCGGTGCGCCAACCGTATATCAGCCGGGGAAGACTGCTCACAGCAGCATAATGATCTATTGTACCTGAAATGTGGGAAAAAAGTCCGTGAGGTTTCAACATTTCACGGACACTTTATGACCAAGAAAACATGTGCTCGTAATTGTTGAAGTATGTTTAGGCTCGATCATGAACAATTAAACTTCAACTACGGCGCATTCCACGAATGGACTTTCTTATCCCTCTTTCTTCCCTCTTTCCATTCCTTGGTTGTGCACAGAATAAACATTTTTAAAAAATCCATATATTCGCAGCTATTTCTCCTGCAGAAAGTACGATGGCGAAGACCTGTGGGGGCAGGAAGATATGTAAACCGCTTGAATTTTATGCCAATACGGCGCTACGAAATGGGCACGCTTTGCCTCCATTGTGGGGATAGGAGATAAGCTCATGACGTGGATGCATTGCCCCTTCGCAACACTCTACACATACATACACCATTCCCATCCCAAACGTGGACCATCCCCCCCACGCCATGTACCATACCACGGTACATGGCTCACTCGTCACTTGCAATTTTTCCGCTCCCTCGCTGGGGACAGACGAAGCCAGGTTTTTCCGAGTGCTCGCTTCCGGCCGGCAGAACAGCCCCACGCTCTTGAGCACACCCGAATAAAATGACACACACACGTGCAGATGTAAAAAACATCTCGGACCAGCTGCCCCCTTCCCTCGGTTGTCGAGTGCCGCTGCCAGAAATTTTATCTCCGCCGACCCGACTCTCGCCATTATTTCATTAAGAGTGGACGAGATCCCACGTGGATGGAGACAAGCACCGAGGCGACAGGTCGGCTGCACACCACTCGCTGGTAGTGACCGCACTCCGTCTCCAATGTGTGGAAAGTTGCGATGGTTAGTTCACGATTATACTTCAGCAAACGGTTCCCTTCTTAATCATGCTCTCATGATTTTTACGCCACCAATGCGGCAACCTTTTTCTCTTTCTGATTCTAAAGTGGGTATATTATTATTAGGGTAATCTACCGGTTCAGGTAGGTTTAAATGGAGGTAAATAAAAATCCTCATGATTTTCACAGGAGCACACCCCTATCTATCTACACAATTTCCTTCTTTATCTCATCATACGTCTTACTTCTCTTCATCTCGTCCAAAAACTCATTCTCTTTCTTCCTCTTACCCGCTTACCCAACATTCTCCCCTCAATTACGGCCTTCAGCAACCCTTCACTCCTTACTACATGTTCCAACCACGTACTTAGCCTCTTCCGAATCTCCCCCACAAGTTTCCTCCCCTCACCAACTATACTTCCTCAAAGCTCTTCTCTTTTGTCTTCCTTTCCGTCTATCGCACCTTCTCCTTTATTCTCCACACCGACATCTGTAACGCCTTCAGCCTATTCTCGTCTTACTTTCTCCGAGTGAACGTCTCTGCACCATACACCGCTACACTCCGTGTTAAACTCTACCCCAGCCTCTGCTTCATATCCCAATTTCAAGGTCTCCATCATACGCTAATGTCGAGGAGAATGTTGTAGAGATACGCGGAAAGCCAATCAATCTTCTCATTAGTAACTCATGATAATGATAAAGACCTTCTTCGGCAGGGCTCATTCCTCGCACGCTTACCTGAAGATTTCGGGGGTACGACTCAGGAATTATTGGTTTTTCACCGCCCAGCTTATTGCCGGATGTTTCCGCTTTTTAAATCCTGACATTTTAACACTATAACCCTGGAGGCAGTAATTTTTTATATTTGTCAGTTTTTCATGACCATTACTCTATGATGGCTCTCTTTCTGATGTTGGATTTAGTTCTTTGGTTCATCAAAACGTCAGCAACCAAATACCTCACCTGGTGGAAGACCCGAACAGACCTCCCTAACAGCTCTTTTTCTCGTTGGGAATACATACAGATTTCACAAAAGTATTAACGCATAATGTTAAAATTATAGTATAAACGTCCTATGATGCTTTCTCATTACCCATTAGAAGTAAACAAACGGTAGTAAGTTAACATTGTTTACCATTCGATTGAAATAAGAGGCAATTTTAGACATTCAATCAAATTTGTGCTTTCTTAAAATATTAAGACGACAGGCAATGGTATGTAACTACTTTCCAGAAGTGAAAAATGAATATCATTTAAAACAACTTTTAAACGCTAAAGAATGCAATATTGTAACGCTTTTACGAAAAAGCATTAAAAAATGGAAGAAAAAACCATGAACCGTCAAATCAACTGCTTCAGTGGTTGACGGTACATGTGCATATAAATCAGGTGTTTCTATAATTAATATACCCCATTTAAATTTCTTTAATTTGCTTTAATAAAAATTTGGAACTATTTTCGCAACTGAGGAAAAATAACAAAGCGCACAGATGGATGACGCCCAAACCCTCCAGTAGACCCGATGCTTTTTTTTACTTTGAAAAGGCATAGATAGGTGAACTACATTCAGGAGACGAGTTCCAAGGAATAGAGAAAGGTACGGCACGGAAAAACAGTAGAAAGAGATAGGTGAGCAGTCTGGGCAGGCCTACCGAGATCGCCGATCGATCACTCCCTTATCCGAGACAGGAGACGAGCCGGCATCACCCCTCCTCCCTTGTCTACCCGTCGCAATTTGTTGCCACTTATCCGTCTGAGTCGGGTGCCGCCGCTCTGAGGACACCTCTTCCTTCACCCCTCTCTCTTCACTCCCTCCCTCCCGCCGCTTTCTCAAGGCTTAAATTCCCTCCTTCCGCTCCTCCAAGCGCCACTCCACTAGAACTACTTTTTTTTGTCTCCGCCAAAAATTTAGTCCCGCCGACACTTGAAGGATTGCCCTCATTTTTTGCCCGCAACCACAGCAATTTTTCAGCACGGACTGCCGTTGAAGAGCACCCATTCCAGCAGTCCAGCGGGATGGATTTAACCCGGCTGAATCACGAGGGGCTGGCAAAATCTCCCTCGGGTTCCCGCCACTGACAAATAGCAGTAAAACAATTGGGGAATTAATATATGAATTCAAGAAGAATAATTCATATATCTATTTGACAGGAGATGGGTCCAGAGTTGTACTCATAGCGCGTGAAATCACAGTTTCGGAAAATCGGAATATGAGTGGCAGCCAGATTATTTCCTGTTGATACCTCCTTGCTAAAAATATTTCGATTTGCCTTTAAAGTGGGCAGGAATAATCAACCCATTTATTTGAATATCCAAACTAAACATCTTCAGATTTCTACTTCAATAAAACTTTCCGTTAGAAAACCTCAGGTCCCAAGTATTTCAAGGGTTCATTCCCCATGCAAATACTACAACGTAGTACATGAAAACCTTTATTTACGAGTTAAAAAGTAAATTTTTCCCTCATAATAAGGGAGAAATTTGGCAACTAAGAATTAGCACAGAGGCGTTTAAGTAATTATTTTGCAGAATATCAATATTCTGCGAGTTAATTAAGTAAGTTACACAAATGTGCGTAACTATGTCAACCATAAAAGATGATTACGGAAGTGATGGAACTTTTCCAGCACTTCCAACTGTACGGAGGACTAAACCACATGCTACAGAAAACATTCGTCACAAGATGACATTTACAAATATAGGTCCCATTTAAGGCATTCGCGTATAACAGTTAAGTCTTGATAGCACATTTGCATTAATTCATCCCTGATTCGGACGGCTCTGCGTTTTGAATCCACTAATTATACCCCAATTAGAAGAAAAGGAAAATTTAGATAGGTTTAATTCAGTGACATCTCACCTTTCGGCGTTTTGAGTGACTGGAATACAAGTAGTTATGAAAGCGTTGTGATACTAGACACTTCAATTTGTAACTCCCAAAGACTATTTTCGCGTCATTGCACTGAGCATACTAATATAAATTGTAGGGCAAACCGCCACAGCGTTGGTATAGGGGGAGAGCTTTGGTATATCAGGGAGTAATACCGTGCAAACCAGAGAAGCATTTCATCTATCCCTTTACCACAGCGAAGGAAAAAGGTGTGGAAATCGCGCAAGGAGTTTAATTTCGGGAGATAACGGAATTCGCGACGGTTGTCGCCTCGCATTCCCCAAAACTATAAGGTCCGTAAATGAAATCTACTGGTGCATTTGATGGTTACCCTCGGAGTGACTAAAGAGCGAATATGCGGAGGCGGGACGATGAAGCAGGAGTGAGAGATGAAACTTCCCAAGGTAAAAGTCGGAGAAGTGACTTAGCTTTAGATGAAGCATTTTGGGAATTAGGGAATTTGAGCAGACACTGTAACAAATAACGGTAGGGTAGGGTAACGATAAGGGAAAGGGATAGGCTTGGGGAAAAATAAACATAACAAAATTAAACAACTTAACAATGAAAATATCACTTTGTCAATTCTATATAGATAAAAAACGATCAGTTGCGTCCCAGAAATAAATATTTATATTTAGCCTTTCATTTGAAGGTGTAACTCTGTGGCGACACTAGTCGTGTTTTAATTAAAAGTGCGTGAATTTGCCATTTTGTTATTATAAAATGAACCAATTCCACAAAGTGGTGTCTACAGCCGTGCCTTACAAGAAATGAAAATGTGATGATACAGAGAAATTATAAAGATCTAAGGATGAAGATCCAAGCCTAAAGAAATGATGCAGAGAACCACCAAGAAGAATTCTACGATGAGCTGGAGAAAAAGATACTCAATATAAGAACACTCCACGAAAAAGGAAAGAAAAATATTGGCCACATTTTGAGACATAACGGCCTCCTAAAAGAGAGTAATGGAAGGAGCAAAATATTTTCAGAATTACCAAGGAAGACCAAAGATGAAGCACATGAAGAAAACTATGAAGGAAGGAAAAATGAGGAATAAGTAGGAATAAAGCGATTAGTTGAAAAATTAACGGAGTGGAGAGCGTCACCAAATCCATCTTCGGATTGATGAATTTTGATACATATATATACACATATACGTTATTTATATCCATAAAATAGAAATGCAACAGAAGCATATCTCGCCAACCCTTAACAAAGTAGCTGAGCGGGAGTCAAATTGGAGGAAGTTTCTGAGAGAAAGAGGGGAGCGAAAAATACAGAATAGAAATGCGGAGAAAAAAGAAGTATCGAGGAGCAGAAAAAGAAAAAAATCAGCGAGGCGGAACAAAGTGCCGAAAAGTATGGCCGACATTGCACAAAGGATCAGGAGGGGTGTGAAGGAGGGGAACGACGTAGGAGGAAGGGGAGGGGAAAAATAGGAAATAAGGGGGCGAGTTGTGATTAATTGATGTCCCGGAGCGTGGGGGGGGGATGAGGTGGACGAGAGGAGAGTGAGTTAGTGAGACAGACGAAATGGGGCGTGGACAGAGGAGGAGGTGACGGGAAAAGTGCCCGACAGACGGTGGTGCCCGATGAAGGGGAGAGCTGTATGAAAGGAAAGACACAAAGGGAAAAAGTAATTAAGCATGTCGTTGGGGAGGGAGGAAGATCAGACGATAGGTTGGCGGGAATGGATGCTGACAGATAGAGCCATAAAGTGAGGTGGGGGGGGGGGTTGTGACGTCTATAGTATTGAGTGGGAAAGGGATAAGAGAGTCAGGGGAGGGGAAGGGTGTCGCAGTGAGGTGTCAGGTGGAAAGGGACGGGCAAGAGGGGGATAATTAAGGGAGTGTTGCTGCCGCCTGCCTGGGGCGATATACTTTCCGCCTCAATCGTGCGACCTTTCCAACCCCCTCCCCGCCTTACCTACGAGTAGATGCCTCAATTAACGCATCGTTGCGTAAGCAAGAAGTGAAATTGGGTCAGATCCGTCACACGCATTTTCACAGGAATTTCGTATCACATTTTCTTCTCGGGGAAAATGTTCGGATTCAAGCGTACAGCACCAATCTCTTTTGAGGCTGTATTCTCTTTTGGCGGGCAATTCAAACACTGAAAGTATAATTATCCTTCTTTATTGCTCTGTACGCAGAATAGTTTCCCGCTTTGAAAGCAATCAGCATCATAACACACCCATACTACACTCTAAAGGTAATCAAAGACAAGAAACCTGGTGAGAATATTAGCGATTATAACGCGTTTCCTACGAGAAATATTCCTCAATTAGAACAATGTTTATCGAGTGAAAATTTCACCTGAACAGCATACCTGAGGTTCTTCGTGTTTTGTATGAAGTAATGTATTAATTGCATACATGCGTACATAGCAATCACATCGTTCTCTTTTGGGGTAAATAAAGACAAAAGAGCTAAATTCTTGGTGTTATACCAGTGAAACTAGTACTGTTTAAATAATTTCTTTCATAGTGCATACTTTTTCTTTCGCTTCAACTACACTTATACATTTCTACTGTAAGTTCTCATGCTCTCATGATTCTTTAGGACGTATCACCTTGAGTATGAGATTCAAAACAAATACAGAATTCCAAAGTTTTGTTTGGTAGGTTAAAAAATCCTGCTTCCGATGGTGACTCGTTTGGTTTTGAAAACCAAAATTAATCCACAAAATATGCAGATTAATTATCCCAAGAATATAATGTAATGAACAAATTTTTGTACAGCCAAAGACGCAGACTGCAGCACCATTACTATGGAAACGCCACATTTTTACTCAAATTATCGCATTAATTAGCTAATAACAAAAATATATAAGGTGGTAAGATCATCTTTTTAATTTTCAATCAATTTCCCGGGAGTGTTCACTTCTTATATGCAGTTTTTCGAGAAGATGTCTCTTAAATTGGATAGGAAAATACTATTTTCCCCATGTTGCTCTCATTGTTGCATTTAACACCATGTAATTTCCAGTTCAATTTGCGAGAAAAATAGCCTGGAAAGGTTACATTTTGTTGTTCATATCAGATACAGAACAAATTTTTTCTACAAGTATCCTTATGATCATAATGATATTTATGCCTTTTTACGGTGGAGCCATTAAAATCTCCTCTCTTATAGTATATCTGACCTCAATCAATCAACAACATTTTCAACCCTATGATCCCATCCTCTTACACCGTTCATTCCTCTATCACATATCTGTCTATTTATTCGACTCTCATCAATTCTCTCAACATGGCGAAAATAACGAAGCACGCTCCTTTCATACATGTCCATTGCCGGTGAATGTACTCCACATATTTTCATCACTCACTAATTCCTAACCTCATCCCTTATACTTATTCCGCAACCACTTCTCATTATTTACAATTAATAAAATGATAAAAGTTTTAATGGAAGAAAAATGTAACAATAAACTAGTGCCTACGACCAACAAACTGGTCGGCAAGGTAGGACGCTACGCAATGTATTTTCTCTAAAGCTTCGGAACGACTACAGCTATTGGCATTGACGGATAAGGTTTGCTGCGTGAAAATAAGAATGCATGGAGTTGACACGTGTAAATAATAAATAGTGATATTAATGAGCAAAAAGCATAATGGTCTTGAAAAAAAATTCCTCTAAATAAAAACATTTTTTTTTTCATTTCGTAATTACAAGTTTTCCACGCTAAGTTAACAGCCATTAGCGAGATCAGAAATTTCAGATGCTGAAAATAAATATATGTATTACGAAATATATTTAGAATATACACCATTTGATCTCAGTGCTTTCGTTCCAAAAATTTCAAATTTTATTGTTTCATTTATTTTATTTGGGGCAGACTTTTCTTGGAATCCGGCACAATACAAGTATTTGTGTCGCTCACGTTATGAGGGACGGGCCTTTTAAGGAGAGCATCGGTATTTGACATTTATCGAGCCTTTGCATCCGTTTTATTAGTCCCAGGCGTTTGTGGGTGTAAATATTCTCCTCAAATCCGAGAAATCTTGTAAGTAATTCTTTTTTCATTCCCAACCCACTCCCTCGGAGCTCGAGGCATTCCAATTCTGTGAAACCAAGCATATCGAAAAGAATTTCTTCTCACTCAGTTGTCACTTCCCTTCCATTTTGTTCCCTCCTTTTATTTCTGCCGCATACCCCGAAAAACCGTTCGCCCCTCTTCAACCAATATCTCCCTTTTCCCTCTTTTGCGCTTTGACTTTCTCGTTCTCCCTCATCATATTGATTGCGAGTCCTTGGCTTTTTCTGCTGGTTATCACTGTAAGGACTGACATGCGGTTTTTCACCTTTATACTAAGAAGACGAATGAATGATAAATTTTGTGACTAATTGTCAAATAGGGACTTATTTATTATCAATTTAGAATAATTCCACTATCATATCCCTCAGATTTTATAAAAAGTGGAGATTTTGTCGAATATAAGGAAGCTTAAAACTTCACAGACCTTATCTAAAAATCATTAATAAGTGCATTTTTTTACCATGGATTGGATAGCTAGGTTTTGGAAGAGCGCCGTAATTATAGTGCATTTTTTTCAGATTTGAACGGACCTTCCTAGAAAGAATTGCAAATGAAGGTACATACGAACCTAGCCCTAGCAATACAGGGTGTCCCTTTCACACCTCCCACATTTCAAAGGCCCAGGAAAAAAATTGCAGTAGATATGATAATTAAATTGCACCATATGGTAGAGCAACTCAAAGAATTTATATTCCTGCGTCAGACGTGCCGTCTATTATCGCCAGAGTGCAGCAGGATCGCATGAAGTGAAAATGGCGACTCCACAGCAGCGCGCGCAGGCAGTAGTGCGGTTTGCAGAAACAAAATCGCCGATTATTGTGCAAAGAATTTATCGTAGGTTGTATGGATGTGATTCACCTGATGTGAAAACAATTTAGGAATGGTATCGTAAGTTTCTGGCGACTGGAAGTCTTCTGAAACATTCTGGCGGTGCACGTCGTAGCGTTTCGGAAGAGACAGTGGAGGACATCATTCAAAGCGTTTCTCGAAGACCTCGTACGTCAATTCGGCAGGCATCTAAGCAACTTAAAGTACGCCGAAATGTTTCAGAACACTTCCAGTTTCCAGAAACTTACGATGCCATTCCTTAATTGTTTTCACATGTGACGTGTACTAATGCTCTTTACTTATAATTATTCCTAATGAAAGACTGAATAAAAAAGATTATACACAGGTCATTTATGGTAACCATTGCTTAGTTTTTTTGCGGACGAACGCCCAGTTCTTTGCGGCTTAGGATGATTATATTCGTTTTCTGTTTAAAAGTGTCGTAATCATTAAAACTATAGTGCAATGTTCCTTCAGTATCCAACCTTTTTCACCGAAATAGATCTTCTCTATTCCTCGGAGGTGGTTGAAAGTGTGCTTAACACAGCTCAATGTCATGAGCTTCATTTGTGAATTTCCACTTAGGGCCATGAGATGACCTTTTAACCTTCGAAAATTTACGGGCATTGTAAATATTGAACATTCTATACTTCCTATGAACCACAAATAGTAATAATGGATTGAAAATGTTATAACTTCAATTTTTGGTTAATTATCACATTAGCACTACAAAGTCGTCTAGTGGCATCAAGTTGCTTGGTTTCGTTTTAAAAAAATGTAGGTTTACTAGCTATGTTAACTTGTTCGTGGATGGCATTCTTTCGTGTAGACACCAGAAAAGTGAACGTAGACGCTACTTGGATGCCTCAAGTCAACAAACCTTTCCACCCCAGAGGATCATGATATTTATGCGCATGCAAATGCACGGGTAAAAAGATTATCCCAAAACACCAAATTTACCTTGAAAAAGAAATTCATTCTAAGCTCTTCCAAGAGGTGGTGGTGGTGAAAGTTTTCATTCCAGTAAAAATGGGATAAATGGTGTAAGTTATACCATAGGAGCCAGAAATCAACAGAGTCCTTCCACTGACAATCAATTATGCATTAATCTCCAGCTGAACACCTCATTTTAAAACGAATAACTTTTTAAACATGATCCAAAGCATAATTTTTAACATATCTCAAAGTAGCTACGGTTTCCACAAGTAAATAGTAATAACATATATAAAAACTCTTTATTGTCAGTGTGTATACTTCATACGAATCCATCACGCATATTAGAAATAAAGCTACTCTAATCCTAGTAGAGGTTATTCTGGAACCTTTCCAAGACCTTGTTAACGAAGCGAACGAGACTGGCATCTACTGACAATGAGAAGGACATCTCTCTATCCCTCTCTCCCCAGCTTCAGTAATTTTCGGAAAGATTCTTCCTCGCAAAAGCAGAAGGTCAAGAGTGTGTGTGCGATGAGAAACGACGAGAGGGGAGGAAGGAAAGACGTACGAGAGGCTGGAAAAAAACACCCGAGGAAGTGAGAGAGGAAGGCGACCCCGCGGATGCCTCGGCCTTGGAAGCCCGACCCGCGATAATAGACCTGCGACCCATCGAGATGCCTTGAGATCTCAAGAACGAGAACGAAAAACAGAAAAAGAAGAAGCGACAAAGAGAGAACACTGAGAAGAACGGGACGGTGTGAGATTTTTATTCTCGCGCAATAATGACGGCGCACATCCTAAGTCAAAATATGAGTGCGGAGAACGGAAAATCAATTTCCGCAAGAAAACCGAGGGAGGCGATGGATTTTCGTTCTCGTCTTTTTTCTTTTATTTCGCGATTCCGCGAGCCGTTTATTAGATCTAGACGCCAATGGAAGAGAGAAAATTAAAGGTCATGAAAACACGCCTTCCTATTGCAAATTCTTGTTCTCATTTGTGAGGGATATGTGGACGAATAGCACATGAATCGAGTGGCCAAATAACGATTGCGAATTAATAGATATTTTCCCCGAAAATATATCCCAGTTTTTCAACATCTTAAATTGACAATTAAAAATTAAGTATCTTAAACTGGGTAGTCAACTTTACGAAAATATATTTAGTGAAAAAAACTTTGATCAAAGATCCATCAACAGCTCTGTATTGCCAAATGAATTAAAATTTAGAATTGATGGCATAAAATATTATCTCCGTATAAACAATTTCTAACCTCAATTATGTTATTATAAAAGCCATGAAAATGTAGCTTGAATGCTATCACAAAAAGAAAAATGGCACCTAGTGATAATCCATCTGCCAATTAAGTGTGTGTAATCACTTATGAATTACACATAGGCAACAACATACGATAGGTGCACCGATTGCTGAAAAATAAACTGCTAGTTTAAGATAATACATTCGTTCAACTAAAAATTAAGGTTTTTTGGAGAGTACTTTTACGTGGCTACGTCTGAACATACATGCAACCATTGCGGATGAAAAACAACAGTTATGCTAATTAAATCACTTAGTACCCGCAAAGACACATCGCAGCTGCATACAATTTCTCAGAACTAAATTTATTGCCATTTCAACAAACTACTGACAAGCACAATGTCGTTTAAAGAAAACTATTACTTGATAACTGTAATTGACCCAATTTTGCTATTCCTAGGAATTGTATGAATATTTTAGACACAGTAATAACTGGACGAAAGCCTTTACGCCCAAGATAAACAAATCACTTGTTAGTAAATCATAATTTTAACAGCAATTTTGATTTCAGCTCTCGTTTGTAATAGTGATTTTTTGCACTTCTAGCCGGCATAAACTTAAGTAACAAGCGCGGGCTTATTTGAAAATTGGAACGCATCCTAGCCTTTCAGTTTATTCTCGACGCTTGGAGTCGGCACAATCAAAGAAATATTAGCAGACCTGCAGCCTGCAAAGCAGGCAGTCAATGTTTGGTGTGCTCTTGAAGTGAATTTAGTGTTTTTTCTTTTTTTGCACTACTTAAGTTGAAACAGTGGGAAATGTGGCTAAATGAGTGTATATGTTTCCCAAAAATGAAAAAACATTCAGAATAATTTTTCTCCCCCAAAACAGCAATTGCATTGTTTTAAGCCTTCCCATCCCATGCAAACTTAAGAGAGAAATAAGGTGGCGCGAACTTGAGACACGATCGCCGGCGGGGCCCGGCATGCGTTGCAATGCCTCTTTTTCTTTTTAAGTAGGCACACATATACAACGCAGACACATTTAAATGTTCAACATTATTGAAAGATAATGAAATTTTGTGGAATAAAATAGAGTTGAAAATTTTATTCGAGTGCTTCGGATATACAATATGTTTGGTACTACAGCCCTCTGCAAAAACAAATTACTTTTTCGGCTGTCCCACTCATGAGCATGCAACATATAATTGACCGTGTGAAAAGCATGGCTTTTCCAGATTTAATCCACGTACTTTAAGCGGTCGACCCTTGTTGATGCCATTGAGAAGGCAAGTTGAACAGGGAACTGTAGTCGTTTGAAATCAAATCACATGTCGGTGGGAATGATGGGAATACGTGGAATAAGCACATCTTCTCCTTTTGAATTGCCATTCAGAATTGTCGCTTCGATGACATTTGGTATCAGTGGTTGGACAGTGAGCCTGGTTCCATTGCACATTCGTGGTGTATTAATGTTGCGCAAAATTTATAAATACATGACTGCTTTTTGCATATACCATAAATCATTTGATAACTACTCTTATAAGAAGAGCAGGATAAAGGTGAGATGCAATGAGGGTAGGCTGAAAATGCTCTGGGAGAGACGAATAGGAGATTCATAATGGAAGTGCTCACTCGATCGCCCTTTCATGTATCACTTTAGGGATTCTTGTTCCCCAAGCCCATTCTCCCCCTCCATATCCTCGCCGAAAGTTTCCATCCTACATCTCCATACCCTGGCGTATTCCCGAACTCCAGTACCCTTGCTCTCTCTCTCTCTCCACCCCTCACTCTTTTTTCGAAAAAGTAGTCCCTCCCTACCCATCACTCCACAATCCTCTCGAATTATCCCCTCTACCTACCTCCTCCTCTACTCTCGCCACCCGACTTCCCCGCACTCTCCGAACCCGCCACTCCCCACTCAATCGCCGGCGAAGCTATTCACGCGTGACGATCGGGTAAATGGTGGAGGAGGGGCTGCATGATTTGGAACATAGTAGCGCGACGCGGAAACAATCATCGCTAAAAGTGATAAAAGCGTCACGAACTGTGACATGAATGAACACCATAGCATTTCATGACGCAAAAGTGCATTTTTTGAACATCCCATCCACCATTGGGCTGGTTTATTTTTTACAGTTTTCCGGTAAATGGGGTTGAATTCCACCGTAAGGACCATATGGACGAATCGTATTTAGTGATAAGCGATACGACAACTGTTAACTGATCACATCTGTCACTAAGACAATTTGTAAATGTGGTTTCATCCCACCCTATTGTCAAAGTAGACGGAATTCATTTTTCAATGAGTGATATGGCAACTGTTTACTGAACATATACAATTATTTAAGTACATATTACTCCAGTTGTATTTAACTATTTACCATACCACATATACACACTGGGTATATATTTGTCAATTATGAAATTTGAATAACGATTGAGTTTTAAGAATATACAGAAGTTCGAATAGAAAATGTCAATATCCGATTTTTTTAGGAGCCTAGATGGTACCAATGTATAACGCTAAACCATATGCCTTTTAGAGTTGAATCAAAAAACATTTCTTTCACATATATTTATCCAAAGATGTCTTCCGGAATGTCTACGAGCACCACTTGGATAACGTTGAAGGTATCCTGTAGTAAGTCTAGCGTGAAAATTGATGGGATATCTGGAGTATATATTATTCCCCTTTTAGATATGGTGTTTCCAAAAAAGTTTTAAAAGCTAAAATTTTGAAAAGCTTACAAATTTTCATTCCACTCTCCCAAAAAACTTGAAAAGTGTTATTTTTTTAAGCAGTCCACTAGTAGTAACAAATCTACATCATTTCATTGCACCTCGGGTGGGACCTCATTCGTGCAATGCACGGCGTGCATCGAATGAAGTAGTCCTTCGCGGTCCCTCTCCATTGCGATAATATTTGTAGTGCAATGCATGCTTGTGAGGCTTCGCCTCGTAACAAGAATTAGCGATTTATGCTAATGCATAATTAGTCGTAGTTACACTAACTTTAGGGTATAGTGTAATGAATATTGTTAAAAATACTCACTCCCTGCCACACACCCCTGAGGTGGCTTGCTGGGTATTTTGTAGATGTAGATGTAGAAGTAAAATTATTTATTACTCGGCACTCCACCCCCACAGTAGGTTTCGATGTATCATTGCAGGCCTCCAATTTCTTTCTCAGTCAATCAATCTCTCTCCTTCCTCCTTCACGGCTTCACCTATAAAACCTCCTTTCTAAGGCATTTACAAATTTACAATTCCCTGCGTACGTTATTTTTTAAAAGTTCCAACAAATATGTCTTTTTTTCAACAAACCACATATTGGATGTGCCCGTAGAAGAATGCTATTGCATCTGCAAAAATTTCGCATACCTGTATTTAAAAGAAATTTGAACACCTTGGCCCTAAATAGTACAACAAATGACAACCCACTTTGAAGGGATCCCAAAACGTGTTCACATTAAGAAAAAAGTTAAAGTATGGCTGCTATCTTTTGAAAAATTGGAGATTTTATTCGTGGGTAAACAACTTTTTTGTCTTCAATATTTTTTACATATTCATTGTTAAAATCTTGAAATTGGCATATTGATTTCATTTTTCATTAATTTATATTATTTCATCTTTATTTACTTTGCAGTTATTTTGTAGGTACTCCTTGTATCATTCATGTCATTATGTTAGCTTCCTACAGGTATTCCTTTGAAGCTATGGCACATATTTTATAATTCATGTTTCAATATTTTTAACGTGCGCATTAGCGAAAAAATATCCTTCAATTCTCGTACTATCTCCCTAAGGATAAAGTTTCGGAATAATTTAGCCACACGCCCTATATCAGGCCTCACTAACCCTTCATTATCTTTCACCAGGGTTATTGTTGCTAGTAACCTTCTGTAAATGAACTCTTCTTTTGATGCGCAATCGTAGTAACACGCATATCATCAATTAGAATACACCTAAGCTGAAAAAATTACTCACTTGACTACATAACCCATATGTGCAAGCACTGGAGCAAGTCGAGAAATTGGCACTAGCATAAGAAGCGTTCAGCAGTAGGAGGGAACTGAAGATGGGAGCTTTGGGTAATGATGTATAGTAGAGGCGTATTTCGTTTGGAAGATAGTTTAATATGGAGTGTAGCGTTGTACGGTGCATAAACGCGGACTCAGATAATGGAAGATGAGAAAAGGCTGCAGGCGTTTGAGATGTGGGTGTGGAGGAGAATGACGAAGATTCACTGGACGAAAATAAAAATAATGGAAAAAGTGCTTGGTGTGGCGGTTGAGGAGGGGAAACTTCTAGAGAAGATTAAGAGGTAGAAGAGTAGGTGATTGGATGAAGTTATGAGTGGCAAAGTGTTGCTGAAGGCCATGATAGAGGGTTAAACGTCAGTAAATGAGGAAGGGTAAGAAAGAGAATATGCTTTATGCTTAGGATGAAGAGAGGTAGGACGTATGATGCGATGAGCAAATAAATTACTTCGGTGGAAAGGGGTCTGCACCTGTAATAATGTAGAGGATTGCTACTAATCTCCATTTAAACATACCTGTAAATTACCCTAATAATAACAACTTTGACACTTACGGAATTTTGTCAGAACTGAGGCTTTCCTCGAAATTCTAATAGCTTATTCTTATAATTATCGGCCTATACTTTTTTTTGGCCATTCCTATTCTCTCATTATACGGTCACACTATGGTAATCATCTAAGGCATTTATTCCATTCTTTTTTCCCTTCGTCATTCAATTCAAATTACTTCACACCTCGTAACATCTAAATCACAAAACGCCATTCCCAAAGAAGATGTGAGATGGCGAAGGAGCAGCTAGAATATAGTGAAATGCAATTTTGAATTCTCCATCGATTTCTTAAAATCCTCGAGTTTCAGAGTCACGGTTTTTTTGCCATAAAGTTACATTTAAAATAATTAGGATGAGTTCTATTTTCAATTGGAGTCTGTGCTCACGGGGATGTTGAGAAGCTACCCGTGAATGCTGTTTGGTTAACGAGGGAGAACTTCCCATAAAAAAGGCACCGAAACTGCAGAGATCCCGAGATGGAGGGATTCCAGATACTTGCTAAAGTTGATACGGTAGATTGTTTTCATTTCACAGCATTACTATTCCGGAGTGAGAGTATGCGAAACTGTTACACTGCCCTTGACTGCGAAAACGTACTCAACTGCGCGAAAAATGGAAACTTTTAAGGTTCACTTGAAGAGTGGCGAGACCAAAAAATCTACCAGAAGTTCATAAAATAAAATTCCAATTCCATTATTCGTCATAATGAGAACTACAACACCAGCTTTATAAATTTATTCATTTTCTTCAGATTCATATTGCGCAGTTCCAAAGGTGTTTTTCCTCAATATCCAATATGATTCATTTTTATGACTAACAGACCTGCTGCCTGCTTTGCAGGCAGTCTCTGTCTGGTGTACTCTTGAGGTGAACTTTGTGTTTTTCCTTTTTTTGTACTACTCAAGTGGAAGCAGTGGGAAATGTGGCTAAATGAGTTTATATGTTTCCCAAAAATGAAAAAAACATTGAGAATAGTTTTTGAAACATAAGTAAACATTTTGGAGTAAAAAAATTCATAATATTAATTTTTCTGTGCAATGCTCACTGTAGTTGACTGAAGAGAGTAACATTTTTGAGATACAGTCACTCCGACGATTGGCTAGTCATAGCTAAAAACATGAATGCAAAAATTCCGCCTTCTATCACACAGAGAGCCAAGGCATTTTTGCACATTGCATTGTTTTAGGTGCCCCACTGGCAATTTTACTTCCCCAAAACAGCTAGCACGGGAGCAATATTTGACATAAATTAACAAATACTGGTAATAAATTATCTTCGAAGTCAGTTTCTCACACATTCATAGAGCATTCGTAATGGTATAAGTAATACTTCTAAACTTTCGACGTGAAGTCTGTACCAATATTGTGACAGCGGCACACGCAAATGTATTGAAACGTTTACGACATAGATATTAGTGAATGGGTGAAGAATTCATGAAATGGGTGAAATATAGATGCTTTGTTTATCACATAAAGAGTAATGGAATTGTTCCCACTTGTACTAATACGTTTCGCTCTCATATATAGCTCCCCAAATGTGAGGCATAGCGAGCATTATTTTACTCTTTGTCAGATTATATATATCACCATCGTCATTAGAAATACAGTCTCATAGCAAAACTTTTCATCCGTGCTTTCGAATAGGAACATCAACTCGTTACGCGTTATTCATGTTGGAAATGTATCCCTGTTTTTCTATTAATGAAATAAAATGTAGAGTATCATCTTCATTCAGGGTACGACGATATCCCTCAGCAGTTCTATGTTTGAAGGTAATTACGATAATTAGGATAGAGAAGGTTGTTGACAAGAAAATGTTAAAGCTTCGTCAAATGCGGTCAAACCATAGCCATGATGTCTCGCTATCTTAGTAAAATAATCAGTCCGCAGAAGTTAGCATGCAAAAGAATATCGCAAATAAAAATACGTAGTAACCACAACGGTGACGGCTGTTTTACGTGAGATATACTATAATAAGATATAAGAGAGATACGCATGACCTACATGAGATTTTACATGATATGTACTTAAGATATTCAACAAATGAGAACTAGTTAATTTTCAACCAATATCCACCACTTCAATTAGACATGTAACTATATAGAATTAAGAGTATCTTAACTGATGGTAATTAGAGCCTATAGGATACCAAACGTTCACAAAGGGGCCGATTTCATATACCACATAGATAAGACACACTTCGACATCCAGTGTTAAAAAGAGTTTCTGTTGACTGTACTCAATTGACTATAGATCACACAATAAGCATTCATTGGCGCATTTGCGCAAGGACAAGAATTATGAAACTTAGAAACCTCTGACTGAAATATTTCTCACATATTTCTTTTCATTAATAACCCACGCCCTCAACAACTTACACACGAGTGATAATTGAGGAATTACCATACTCATAACTCTAATTCCTGTCCTGGGCCGAGCAAGTCACCCAGCTAGGATCAAGCTAGTCCAGCAAAGAAGAAATATTTGAAGTGCAAAAAATAGCACGATTCTGCCTCTGTAATAATTTCATTACTCACAACTATCACGGAATCATAATCAAATCAAACAATAGCTCACTAAACAAGATGTTAACCTATATTTTGCATGTAGGCTGGAGTTAGATTCCCTATAGATCTGTAATTAAATTTTACAAGGACAAATTAACCAATTTTATGCCTTATCCACACAACAGAAGGTTTTATAATCTATGAATTACAAATCTAAAGTGGTAAACTGCCCTATAGTTATCAATTTACCATGACCTTAAACCATCAAAATTAATTTGAGTATTAGCAACAATAAGTTAGATACACAATAAAATTATACTTCTCATGTTATTATTACTTCATCACTAACTTTTAAATAAAAATAATTTAAACGTACGCTAATAAAAGAACAAAAATGGAAGCATTTTATCCATTTTAGATGGAATGTCCAATACACACAACACAAAATTGAAGTTTACAATAGCGGGAACCACAAAATTTGATGCCATAGGCATTTTTTCGTAGAAAGAATCATACCTTAATTTTCACAGATCTTGAGCACGATTAAAATTCTATCAGATATTTCTTTGTGCGCAAAAGTTAGGCTCATGTATGATTAGCGCATGTCCCTTGCACTGGCCCTTTGCTGTCCGGATATATCCGCATGACTGATTTCAACCGCTGGCTGCGGAGTTAAATTAGATCCCTCAAGTTCAAAAACAAGTTTTTTGTTACACAGAAATGGATATAAACCCATTGGTATTGTAAATAGAACAGTACATTTACTAACATTAAAAAAAAGTTTATAATTTTTTTTCCAATTTCTGTCTGAATAATACAAATTTTAATTCTTTAATACAAAATATTGTATAATATTTTTGTGGAGTATTGACTAATATTATGAGTGAAATCGGAAATCAATTTGCGCTGAGAAATGGTTAATATAATGGGTAATTCATAGCTTCGCTCTAGCACTTAGGACAAACGAATAATAGTTTTAGAATTAATATTACCACGAACCCATAGGTACATTCACCAGAGGAAAACCTTTATGAATGGCCATGCTAAATTTACACCCGAAGCAATATACCAATACGCGCCCAACGGGGTTAACCAGGACTTAGTTATTTACCGAAATAAGAGGGTCAGGAAACCGTTCCTTTACTGGCACCATTCCACACACCATACGCGCTAATACTTCACCGAGGGGAGGAGATCGCGTGTGGGCAGAGATACTGAAGCAGCAAGCTCTTAAACGCGACGGCGCGTAAATTAAAAAAAAAAATAAAAGAGGGGAGAATCCTTTTATCCGCAGTTCGCTGCTAAACAACGTCCGTCAAACAGCTTTTGAGGAGAGAGAGGGAGAGAGAGAGAGTTTTCACGGAAAGACCTGCATGCCAGCCGCGCAGCGGCGTAAATCCGATCATGGGCTTGAAATTTGTCGCGCCCTGGCGCTGTTCAACGCTCGCCAGCGACGCCGGCCGCTTCAGATCAAAACGGGGTTGAAATGACAACGTACTTGCACTTTGGCGCAAAGGTTTCTCGGGGCAACGGCGGCGTCTGCCCCCTTTTATATACGGGATATCTACTTCCTCTCCCTTCTGTTTGACGACCGATAGACAGAATTTTATGCGTGCCTCCACAGATATTCGGAAGATTTTTATCACCGACAATTCCTGAGCACAGTGATTCAATAAATGTCGTAAAAAGAGAGGGAAGCTTTGGGATGCTTACCAGGAGAAAAAAGAATGATCTCATGAACCGAAATGACGTTTGAGGGTTAAGTGGTTTGAATTGCATCTTCCACAGACCTCTTCAGCTCAAGCAAAAATAGGCCAGAAAAGGCAAACCAAAATATCTCATAGTAGGATGTTCAAGAATATGAGCTTGAATCCTCTCTCAAAAATTGAAATGTCACCGCGTATAACCGAGTTATAGAGTAACCAAAACAATGACCCCAAAAATTGGTCTAATTATAAAATCTTTCAAGGCCCACCCTATTTTTATTCATAAAAAGGATTCAAATCAATAATTAAAATGGCATTAGGTAATAAATTAAACAAAATATTCACCCAGAAATAGATAAATTTTAAACAAAGAGGAAGAGGAAACTACCTAACCACTAGGCAGCAAGACTGTGTTTCTGTTTCAGTTATGTCATGGACTACTCACCGGAAGAGAGCAAATAACTGGCTGACAAAAACAGCGTTTTCCCATTTCAAGTAGCAGAATAATATATTGATTCTACCTCTAACTATAGGCCTCTGGTTTTTGACATGAGTGATAACGCTATGAGATGTTTAGGCAAAGCATTTCTGCAGAATGAGGCTGAGTGAAAATCAGATAAAAGTTTTCAATTGGGCAATTATTGGCGTCATCATGAAACCGCATTGAAAATAAGATGAACCCAAATCAAAAAGGTAAAGAAAGTCAATTCGAATTAAAAGATATTTCAGAGAGCCAGCTACCGACAGACTCTCGTATTTAGATGAGTAGGACGGATTAATTAACCCAACCAGCTTGCATTTCGAGGGGGATTCAATCACTTTAAACTTCTAATCGAGTTTCCCATGGGCAGGAAACAGGCAGGGGAGGCAATCGTCAGCTCTCGGAATACGAAAATAAGAAGAAGAAGAGTCAGCAGCATGCAAATACTCACAAATTAATCCCACAGAAAGTTTTTTACCCTTTTCTTTTGATCACTTCTTTCACATGAATACCGATTCTGCCGGAAAGAGAATGAAATTCATTGAAACTCTAGCTTTTTTGGTTGGCGATCGAATGGTCCCTTCCTCGTCCATATCCGTGAGCAAAATGGGCAGTCTTCGATTGAGAGATGGGCGAGAATAAAGAGCGAGAGAGAGAGAGAGACCGTAGAAATGGGATTTCAACGGTCGTTGAACTTATTCCATCTCTCGCGAGAAAGAAATCGGGTATGAGGCGGAAGGTCTTGAGCAGTAAGAGATTTCTCCGATAAAGTGGATTCCGATTGCTTGAATTGATGGTTTGGAGACTTCCGAAAGCGTTCGAAGATGGAAATTCCTGAGCTGAATTTTTTAAATCCTGCCATCGGATACTCTTTTTGACTTGAGCATATTGACATGTTAGATAAATCTTGGCAATGAAGCCTTTGAAAAATAGTGTGCGGATCATACTGCTATTAATTGTGCCCTAAAAATTCTGGACGGGAGGCAGGAGCGAAATTTATTCGCCTAGGGAAACTACTTCGACTACACTCGCTCGTTTTAAACGAGCTGAAGCATTTCTATCTAAATATCCCACTTCATTTGACAGAAACTTCGCAATCTATTCAACAGATAGGCATCGAAGGTCTTACCATTCCCTCAAGTATATACCAATGGCAGATGCTTAGAAAGATATCCCTAATAGCAGAAACGATAATTTATGTGATGAGGAGGCAGTGGACGTCTAATTTACTATATTAATTAGGATAAGTCGTGATACAGCGTAATTGGCCTTTTAACGGACATTAATAGGGAGAACTCAGTTAAATCTTAAAGCACTCACCAACGTCTACATACCATTTGTTTCGATTCTGCTCTTGGGGTAGAAAAACGATAACGAGGAACTCAAAAAGGATTCACTTAGGAAGTGAGAATGTATGAATATAATTGAGAAACCAATTACCCTAGAAACATAAAAAATATGCACTACATCATGTGAGTCGAAATTTAGTGTTGAATAACTATTCATAAACAACATAAAATCGCGATTACCCTGAACAAGCTCCGCTTTTATTCCAGTAGTTAAACAATTCAAAATCGTACAGAGATAGTATTCGACAGAGAATGATTCGGTTATGGACATTAAAATGGTATAATTAAGTTTGAATGTATTATTACACATATCTACTATAATTTTAAACATGAAAATTCTGTAAATATCTATGCAAAATTTAACGTGTGCACTTCAAATAAATATCGCATTATCACCAACTTTTTAGACCCCTTCAACTTTAGTCAGTATAATATGATGGTATATTATTATCAAATTACCTCCTTTTCTACAGCTTTGAGAAATTGCCTATCTAAATTTTACATTATTCGAAACAAATGTACACTATCTTTCGAAGAAGTATTTTACACTTTCCTTGCACAATCAAAGTTAAATTATGGATTAGAGGTTTGGGGAAGCGCATACAATAACAAATTTAAGCCTGCTGCAATCCTCCAAAAAAGAATCATTAGAAGTATGACATAAAAAAACAGGTTCGCACATTCGTAACCCTTGTTCTTAAGTCTAATATTGCTTCCATTACAACACTATTATGTTTTCAAGGTAATGAAATTATTTTTATGTAATAAGTGTTAACATTTCAACTATATCAGGCAGCATGTATAAATTTAATTTGAAAAAGAGAAATGTCCCAATAATAATACCAAATGTAACTATTTTTAAACGATCCTTTGTTTACATGGGCCCAAAGGTTTATAGTATGTTGCCTGAGAAAATAAAAAATGTGAAAAGTAAAAAATTGCTATATTTAGCCAAGTCATGGATACTGGCTTTGGAAAATGCTGTTAGATTCTTTTGATGTAATGTATGAAAATTATTTTCTTTAAAGAAAAATTACTCGTTATTCTGTATTTCTATTCATATTAGTAATATTTCAGATGTTAATGGCATTATTTTTATATTTTTAATTTCTTCCACTTTTGTATGAAAAACATTGAAGCGCCTGCAATGCATATAAATTCATGAAGGTTGATTCAGCTCAGATTTTCCTTTTGATGCAACCCAGCTTTCTTGTTTCTTTTTTGTAATTCAATTAATTCAATTATGTTTTTGTTTGTCGAAAGCAACAAAATTTACTTAATTTACTAAATTAATTTGGTATCTTTAATTTTTTATCCTAGGCGATCAACGAAAACACTCCCATTCTGCGAGCTTCTGACAGCTACGAAGGGGTTTTTCAAGTGTCATACTCTATGACGACAGGGACGTAGCTTTGACGCCTAAGACGTTTAAAAAATCGCTCCTTTTCACCAGCCTCATGACGCCCCATCATAAAACTATTAGTATGACACCTATGACATTTACATAATCAATTCGCAGATAAAGTAAATGTCACAAGAAGATGAACCAAACTCACCACTTCAACACATTCCGTTTCCAAATGAAAAAAGAGAATTTTCCCACAGTATCAAATATAGATAAACGCGTTGCGTCAAACAAAATAACCGAGATATTACCTTTTCTTTCTGTACAAAATATTTCGAAGTTTTCGAAAGGAGATTACATCCCATAAAATGGAACTAAGCCTTGGCACTGGAATAACGGTAAAAAAATTAGGGCAGAAAAAACATAAACTATGCTATTTTGGTATCACCCATTTCTAATCTTTCGAAATGAGACTTTAGAACCTCAAGTAAATAACCAACCTAGAGCAGATTTGCGGCTAATTCACTCACGGAGGAAACAAAAAAAATATGAAGTCGTAGCAGAGTTCCCACAAAGGGATTGAGAACGGCGGACGTTCAAAAATAAAAGACGCAGTCTCTAGATAGGCCAGCATTTAGAAAAGCAAACTAAATGGAATAGGGTGAAACGATAGCGCCCTGTTTTTCAGCCACGGGCTGAAAGAAACGAAGGAGACCGCAGAGCTTGGAAGCCCTTATTAATTGATCGCGCCGAAAAAAATACAGAATACGTTCAGACAACGGTAATTAAGATTCGGGATTAGGGCGATAACCATCCTCTTTATTTCGGAATCCATTCTCCAAGAAACCGACTAAATCCCTCGAAAAAAATTCGTCCCGCGACCGAGATTATATAAATACTTAGGGCGGGGGTCGTCGCATCCGAGAGGCTAGAATCGGGCATAAAGGCCGCCAAGCGAGGGACGATGGGTGGAGTTGGCCGGAAGGTGTATGGCAAGGGATGGAGAGGGTCCGGGGACGGGGAATTCTTTCATCTTTGTTAGCTCTGCGAGTTGGGGCAACTACTCCGATTATTTCCTCCTCCGCTGACGGAAAACTGTGAGAAACAGGACTGAGAGGGGTTAGAGGTGATTTCAATATTAATGGCTCACTTACCACCCTCTCTTGCATCCTCAGCTATATGCATATTACTTGAACTGTGAGCAAATTTCGCTCGGAGGAATAATGAATAAACCTTACGATTTAAATGCAATACAGTTTACCTGACCGGTTTCGAAGTCTTCGCGACATTCTCGAAGTGAATACCATTTAACTACAACGGGTTATTATTACGATTATTTGCCCTCAGGATTTGTTAGAGATGCAGAACAAAGGTGAAAAAAACTGGGAAATACTAGAGGGGAAGATAGTATAAAGAGTTGTAAGTATTATGATAGACAACTTGGTAAAGATCAATTACAATGAAAGATCTGTCTGAGATAGAGGACAGACTCTTCTTGAAAAGGTGACTGCTTCGCTGAAACGATGTTATTTAACCGGCTTGAACTTAAATCATTAACATGAGACATGATGGATATTTATTTACAATCTCTACGTTTTCACTTAGTAGGCTATACGCTGTTAATAATTTGCGGTACCATCACAATTATTGGTGATAAATGGAGACTGACTTACTAGTACAGAAGAGCAAAGTGTTTATTGGAGAGCTGAGCGTTGGAAGAACATCATCGATGAATTGAAGAATAGAATTTCCCATAAGTACATCAGATAAATTTTCGACGCTCAAATATCGGAGGGTATAGATGACAGCTCGATTTATTTTTTAATATTTCTGAGTATAAATCGATATTACTGATAAGTGTCAATCATGGGTCAAATATTTCTCTAACCAGGAATCGAACCAAGTACATTCGGCATATTCTGAAAATTTCCCAGAAATTCTAAGTATCGTTATGAACTACACCTTGGGTTTAGCTTTAGTTCCGATTCCTAGTCAATGAAAACATTTTCCTGAGGAAACTTTTTAAACTCAGTGCACTGTTATTTGCAGCATATTTATCATTTTAATACTCCTTCGGTAGTGTTTTACCATATCCATTTGGGGGAATGTGCCAGTGCTTTACCAGGTTAATATCTGGTCAACGCAAGAGCTTGGGTTCGAGTATCCGTTGGAGTGGAGCTTTTTAATTGGAATCCGGTTCCTTACTTGGGTGCCGCGTGGTGATAATTCTAAATGCAGAAATACACCCGAAGGGTGGGACGTGGAAATTTGGACTACATGGCACCTTTTATGATGAGTAGTCTAATTTAAGCGACAAGTTTCTCTTCTCGCCAAAATATAATTAAAACAACTTTTTTATGACAACCCAAATATCCTTAATTGAGTGCTTCAATTTAGCAGCCAGTCCCCTCCGCATAATTGCAACTACTAACAAACATTTGAAAACTAGAATCATCCCTAATATATATTAAATTCTCAGGCTTCACTTGGTGGAACTGCATTGCGTCAGTCTTAATTTCTCAGCTGTATACGTCGGTCAAAGTGGACGTGCTATCCGAACCAGAGTTAAAGAACACCGAAATTGTTTACTTAAAGGAAATATTAGCTCCCAATTTGCTTAACACCTAATTGAAGAAGACCACTGAAGTGAATTCATCGCGGAAGTCATTCACTCACAATGCAAGGGCCACAAACTGGATTCTCTAGAAAATCTGGAAATAATTTTAAATTCCGAAAATCAAAATTTCTATAGGTTAAATGTAATGTTGCCTCCCCACTCTCCTTTCCTGACCTTACCTTTCCTTTCCCTCCCCCCTCCCATGACGCACATCCTTAAACAATACTAAAACTCCCCCCCCCCCTTCCCTTTACTCGGATCAGTCACCCACTCTCCGCCCATTTGGCTGCTTCCCCACTCTCTAATTCTCCTCCCCTACACCCTGACAATGTATATTATGGGCTCGTGGTGTAATCTTGTCACCTTGAGAATGACTTGGGTCGATACCTAGGTCGAAATAATAAAAATTACTGTGGAACATTACTAAGTGAATTAAGAATCATTCCACTACATAAATTAACAATCAAATTATTAATTCGACCCGATCGGTTCCCTTTGTAATAATAACGGTAGGAGAAATGAACGAAAAGAGCTACTGAGGAAATAAAAAAGAACAATTAATCGGATAATGCTCGAGGGATGACAAAACGAAGACTTATCATGCAATAAATTGTTTAGCTGGAGAGATAATGGAATGAAGAGGTGCAGCAAACCACTCTTCAGATAGGTGGCCGCTGCTGATGATGTTTAAGTCATAAATCATTGTAAAACTGATTATTTTCCATGACTTTAAATAATAAATTATTTTAATAGGCGCAATTTAAAAGGGAAGAAGCTATCGACAGAAAACATAAAAAGGTAAAAATCATAACACATACAAAAATAGACATACATTACGCAGATAATAGGTTACAAGAAATCGTAGAGTACGTACCTATCACATCGAAAGTTGGATATCAACTATTGATGCCGTAGAACCATTGACTTTCAAAATTCTTCTCCAGTTCACGGATGAGGGAATGATTCCACAGGCCGCGCCCAATGGAAAATCATAGTTGCGTCCTCCTCCTACACACACACCACCTCGCCGCTAAATCCTTCGAACGTTACGTGCCTGACCCTTCTCCGTCCAAAGAGCGAACCACGTCCCCACGACCGCCCGACTACGTGCCCGAAGACAAGAATGGCGGCGTAATTTTTACGGCGGGCGGGAGAGAAGCTATAGAGGAAGTGACCTCGCCGAAAAATTACGGCAGCCTGAGCACTGCAACCTTCAACCTTTTAAGGGAAAGAGAGGGGAGGGGGGGAGGAAGGGCTGACCCAAGCTCGAAGAAAATCTTCCACTCCCTACATAAGAGTTGCACGATGCTCAGCTTTCAGTATCGCCTCGCGGTGCTAGTTGCGAAATGCTCAAGTCTCGATACCGATAGTATTGCGTGGGATCACAGGAGTATTACGTGACATGGCTTATGCATAACTGTAAAAATAAAAGCATATAGTTATAGTGTACAAATACTTATATTTATCGCAATGTATGTTCTCAGGCGTAACCTTGTGGCACTCCATAACTAAGTAAAAATAAACCTTTGTGCAGTCCACAAAAAACTTTTTTGAACTTGCCAAACAAGGTTTGGACTTATACATTCAATATCAAGGCCTTGATAATGACTGTTTAAGTCGAAACCTTGGTTGGAAAATTCAACAAAATTGTTTCGAGAACTATGCAAAGTTTGCTTTTACTTATATCGGTTACATGTAACTTGAAAAGGTTTTATTTGATATGAAACAGGGGGATTTTGATTTGTTAAAGGTTGAACTTGGAGGGCGTAACATGCTATCATATAGAAGACATTGAGAATAAGAATCATAAATCACGTTCGGAATTTCATGGAATATAGCATGAAAAGGTTTCCACTAATTTATGTATTTAAAATCTTATGCATCTGTTTCCTTCAATGCTCGTTCGCTTCACTTGAATGATGTGAAATTTACAACATTGGATACAATAGGAATGAGATAACAATATACCAATACATGGGAATTTGTCATAAACAACTCACTCATTTAACTTCACCAGGATAAGAATCCTGATCTCGTTATAACAGGTCAGGTCTCCAAGCCCAAATAAATCATTTTTCAATGGCGGGCTTCACACATTATGGCGTTATATCTTGCACACGCCCATGATTACGTATTAAGTTTATCTGTAGCATTTGAAATAAATCTATGGCATGGCGTCCCTAGAATTCCTCTGCAGGTTGCAAGATTGTAACAATGTATTAAGCATCTCACTTAATCACGAAAACTTCTCATTCTGATCTTACGAACATTGCATATCGTATTAAAATCTGATATTTCTTTCTTTTCCTTATCGTATTGCCACAAAAATCGTATCGTATTGTCGCATTATATCGAATATAGCAAGGCGGTACAAATTCACAGTTCTATTGCTCAATATTGCAATGTGTTATCACATGAATATCGCATATCGTGGTCAATACATCGCAAAATACCCCATCGTTCTTCCGCCTGCTTCTCTTTCCCCCCTCGTTCACTCCGCCCTATCTCCCAATGAACTCGGCAGGAGCCGAGAAACTGACCTTAATTCTTTCATTCAGAGGACCTGCCGCTTTAAAACTCGCCGAAAAAAATCCTGGAGGAGTCCAGCAGCGAGCACTCCACGGCAAACCCCCGTTCTTCCTGCTCCTCGTATCCTCCACGAGAGGTTGTGTATTTATTTTTTCTTTAACCCTCTCGTTCCATTGCGCTTTCGGGGCTCGTCTATTACCACGCTTATCTCTCATTCTATCTTTACCTCTCTACGGGACCTGTGCCACATCTGTTTTTTTACAACTGCTCCATCCCTGTGAGTTTAATACACCGCAAGGCTTTCACGAACTTTACACAGGGCCTCACGTTACTGACGCGGAGTAAGTCAAAGGCTTCGGGGAGTTGCGATAAAAAACTGCACTTTAGTTTCTTTCTAGTTATGGAAGATAAAACTGAGGACCTAACGTCGGACAACAACACTGAGACTTCCTGTTGACAGGCCCGGAGGAAATGGGACGATAGAAGCATCCGCAGATATAGTACCATCCGAATTTCTCTCCGTGTTTTCGAAGGAAATGCGTCCAAGGTTCCAGGGATTGAACGATCACTATTTCACCTCATGGGTACAATGATTGCATTTCCCTCTATCTATGAGACGCACCAAAGAGTGGGAATACACAATTTAAAATTTACGTGGTGATTAACACATCAAACACTCCTCGTAATGCATATTTAAAGGAAAATAAAAACTCTATATATACCTCTCTTTCCTTTAAGTATAATAGGAATTCTACTCTGCAACCAATTTAAAAAAAATAGTTAAAGAGTCCACCATCATCGCTACCTTAATATCCTATGTACCACTACAGTAAAATATTGAAACGATGGAAAGAATTATTACGAGCATCTGAATTTTTAAGCGTAAAACTACTCTCTCCATCTCCATCCTAGATTTTACCAATTAAATTCGAAGTAAGGTGACCATATAAATGCAATTATAACTATTTTTTACTAAAAAAACTATAGTCATAGGAACCAGCATAAACTTAGGAAAAATAAACGGAGCTCAATATTCAAACCTTTTTTGGAAATGAAGCTTAAGTGGTTAAAGTTCAGCTGCAAAACCGCAAACGTTTACAGAAACCTTTCTATTTAATTAAGAGTAATGATGAAAACGAATTATCATCTGACCATAGGTATTATATTCAACCTGCTTGCTAATTTCTCATCTCCCTCCTACAGGTATCAATAAATTATTTCCTAAAAATTCTTCTAAGAGAACGAATTCAGCTTATGAAAATATTTTCACTTGCTGTCCCTTCCCCCTTCTTCATCCTAGTAACATTCCATTAGGATTCAACGATTAAAGCGAATTATGTGGTGGTTATAAGTTATGTCCCCATTCTACTTGCTGCCATACTCTATTGTTACCATTCTATACGCCTCCATTAAATTCGTTTCTTAAAAAATTCTCTGTGACAATAAGCACTTATGTTACATATTCCCATCTTCATTCCCCTCCCTCTTCCTCATCCTTGTTCCATTCACCCGAAACATGGCATTCTTCCACCATCTAAATCACCCGCAGGGCACTTCATTCCCCTCGACCCGCATTCCCGACCACCAGAGGCCGCCCTAATGCGCGACCATTGTCCGCAAATGGACGCCATCCCAGACCACCTCGTCGCATCCCACCGTCCGCATCGTCAGCCCTTCAACCGCCGAAACAACCCTCGGAACAGCTTCCCAACCCATCCCTGCAAACAGTATGCCCTCTCCACTCTCACACACGGCCCTCTCTCCACACCAGTATGACGCGTGAGCATCTCTTCCGGAGCATTTAATTCCGTCTCCGAGAGTGTGGGGCGTGTGGGCCTTCTCCACCCTGGTTGGCTGGGCACACCCTTGGGCCGTCTATGACGGGAGGTAGCGACGCACAGAGGGCGGAAATAGAAAAATGCTAACCAGCATTCATATCTCTGTTATTTTATTTTTAAAGTAGAGGTATGATTTTTCCCAATTCTTGTGTTGTTTTGCTCCTAAAATCAAAGGCAGTGTCATTTTTCATATAGATCAGTCAGAGGAATTTCAGAAACAAAATGGCGGAATCACAGAAATATCTCGTTCGACTATGAAAAGGTCCGTCAAATTATTGATATCTGTATGTGAAGACTTTTTGGTGCGTGGAAATTTTATAGGCTGATGTTGCAATAGCAATAGGAGCTATAGCTTTTTAAAATTTTAGTGCTTCTATGGGACCAGAATAAGCCATCAAAGTTAGGAAAAAATCATCACAAGTTTAAACACGGCATTTCCACGAAAATCAGGTTGGTCCTTTTACACGTGAAGCGTTTTCCTGTTTTATTCAAGATTTTCAAGCATATTTTCTGAATGCTCAAATATTGCTTAAGACTTCACATAAAAAAATTGGTCATTTACATACATTTTTCAAGTTCTTGAAAAATGTATGCCACAACTATTTTGTCTCTCGCCAAAATTCCTACATATCTCAATCCAGCCAAAGGAATTCGATATTTTGCGATACGAAACAAATATCTTACTGCAATACTGAATAACGAGGATAAATAATACTTAGGATATGTTGTAAAATATCTGGATAAGCATTTTCTCAATTCAATGTCGCACACGCTTACTATCACTCACACTTACATCAACAAACCGACGTCATCATATGGTTAGCGTTAAATGGACATTGTAAAAGTGATACTAAGTAATTTTCCATATAGTTTGATTTTTGGCACTTGACTGGGGTCGTTATTTTACGTAAGTATGTTAAGTCGAACAAAAGGTATTTTACTACCTTTGACAATAACGTAAATATTCAACACTGCTCAGGTACAAATAATAAAATAGTGTGGAGAATTTCCATGTATTCTTTATCCTCATCATAGGAAAAACAAAAAAAAACGTCACCTACAATTGATTCTAGCGATATAGAATTGTTAAATTTCGCGACACCCAGTTAAGTGATACGCGGGCAGTGAGCTGTGGAGGAGTCAACCAAGGAGTCTCTTCGGGGAGATGGTGGGAGGGGAGGGAAAATAAATGTGGTGATGGTAGAAATGTTGCAACTTCGATAGTTCCGACTCTGAGCATCACTCTCTTTTTCCTCCAGGCCGAGTTCAAAGACGTTGCAGGAGAGCTCACGGGAGAAATATGCGGAGAACAAGAGCGTGAAAGAGTACGAGAGTTGGACAGAGGAGTATCGAACTACAATGACTCCAGGAGTACTTTGATGTCATTACGCTGGAGAGGGAGCAGCAGCCCACGCTCCACGATCTCCTCCTCTTTTACGGCAGTTGTGCGGTGGTCGGGCTGAGAAAAGAATCCCAATGGGGACTCCAATCCTTCCTTTTTGCAGCCGAGTTAAGCGTCCCTCATCCGATCAAATGGATCAGTTATCCTTAGTTTCTTTACCACGTGAGGGCACTTACGACAGAGGATCAATGACTTACTTCGAAATTCGATGTTGTGTTGTGTCAAGTTGAGGCATGAAAATAGTCTACAGGAAAAGATGTCGCACACGACAAATTCTTTCCATTGTGCTATGAATAGATCGATTAAAAAATGGAACACCAATAAAATTTATTTCCGACCAGGTTTCGTCCAATAGTCGATATCATCAGCTTGCAACTATGTCGGTTAAATGTCGACCATTCGACGAAACCTGGTCAGAAACAAATAAAAAATCTGTGAAAGTTACAAAGCTTTTTCTTGGTGTTTCATCATGAAATTCCACAAAGTTGACCCCAATACTGTTTTATTTTAGATCGGTTTCACTTAGTTTCTTCGTCGTGTGAGAACGTTCCCGTGAATGGATAAACGATTTACTTCGTTACAATGGAGCACTGATTAACAGCAAAGTCTCGATTGTCCGAGGTCCGATTTACCAAGATTCCGTATTATTCGAGGTGAATCATTAGAATAGGCTAGATCACCGCATTGTTAAGCCAGTAATGTATGCACCGAGGTTAAATTTTTTGTTGCTTTGTCAAAATGTCTTTTGTATTTTGTATATGATTCAACCATTTGCTGGAGTATACCGTCCCCGCAGATATTTTGTAGCTGAGATGCTTAGAGATAATAGGAGAAAAGAAGTGAGGACTGTATTTGGACAGCGGTATATATTTTACGGAGGTAAAGAGAAATATTCTTTGTAAACAAGCAATTTATTCAATACATTTAATTTCTCAGGCGTCACCTTGTGGTACTCCATTACTAGGTAAGAGTTACATTAAGGCTACTTTGTATAGTCCACTTTTTATTCAATTTTTGCAACCAAGGTTTCGAATTACACAGTCATTACCAAGGCTTTTTCTCTTTCACCTTATTTATTCAAGATGTTTTTTTAACTGCAAATATGCGTCGCACTACGACAAGACATGAAAAATCCGTGTTTATTTCATTGTGTAGGTACGCCAGATAACCCTTCCGTTTAAAACCCAATTGTTCCGTTTAGAACGGTTTTATTAATATTCTCCATCTATGAAAACATTCCCCTGAATGTAGCTACGATTCACTTCGAAAATCGATGTGATTACATTCTAAGTCGCAACAACAAATGATATTACGATTTACAAAATTATCATAGCAAATTTTTCAACAGAGCTATGAATTTATCACCGAGAGCATTTACGACACATATGTTAGGCCACTGCGAACTGTGATACTAATTTTGATGGAACACAGCCGCTATTAAGTCAAAAAAGGTAATTCATTTTGCTCCAAAAGTAATAACCGACCACGACTCATGTGTAAATATTTTCAAAAGCCCGGGATAAACCTAGACAACAGAACAAATAGCTCAATAGCCACCCTCTTCCCAGCACTACGCATTTGCACTCCCCCCTGCCACCCTGTCTGCCCATTCCTCCCTAGGGAAACAGAGCAGGAGCTTTCAGCATTCTTCCGCCGACGATGACGTCTTGACCGTCGAAACCTGGAGAGGTTTTCAAGTGTATCGATACATCATTTATGCATATGCATCGTCGCCGAGAGCGTTTTCTTCTAAATTATTATATAAATATACACGCACACACACATACATATATATATATATATATATATATATAGAATTCGTTCTTACGGAACGTTTCGAACCAGTTGGTCCTTCGTCAGCTCTAGAAGTGAGCTATATATATATATATATATATATATATATATATATATATATATATATATATATATATATATACAAGGAGGCATTCTCACGAGGAGAAGACGACGGTGTCTGTCCCTGAAGGTGACGGGGAAGTTTGCACCACTGACGGCCCCCACGCCTAAGGAAACGCAAAAGGGTTGTCGGTTTGATGGGACGGGGGAGAAAAAGGGAGGACGGCAGGGGCTGGAGACGAGGAAAAAAGGAGTTCTCGGGTGGTTTGTGAGAGAGTGAGTGGTGTAGAAGTGAGCAACCGTCTGGGGCAGAGGAAAGGCACCCCTGGCTTTTTCTTCTCCTCACCAGGAAGAGCTAGGGAGGGAACGAAGGAGTGAAGAAGCTATGGGGGAGGCCTAAGGAGGCGTCGAGCCCCGGGGGCAGCCGCCCTGCCCGCGGTAGAAAACGATTTAAGAGAGGGAGAAAATCACAGACCCCCCCCCTCCGGCCCCCTAGGCGATGGGGGGAGTGTCATGGTGGTTGGGGATAGGGAATGGAGGATAGAGAGGGGTAAGAAAGGACAGAGCAGGAAGGTAAGTCGAGGGAGGGGCCTGTGTTGAGGATAGTAGGTATGTGCAAAGAAGTAGGACATGCAAGGGGAGGAGAGAGGATTTGGGACGTCCCTGAGGAAGGTATTTGGAGCGCATTGTCAGGCGAATGAAGTCTGCTCTGTATTCGATTACGTGCGGGGGAGGTGGAGAGGAATCTGCGGGGTTTCCCCCCACGAGTTTCGCTTCAAAGGACACGTCGGCCTCCGCAAGGATTTGACGCTGCTTCTTTTTTTCTCTCTACCTCACTTCTAGCTCACTCTCCTTCACGCGGACCGAAAAGTCGAACAAATCGCCAAGTTCCTCTAATTTTTCACATATCATCCGCTCAACGAGATAAGGGTGCGCATCATGCAAAAAGTCAGGCGATTATACTATATTCTTTGCTACACCCTTTGCAACGTTGCTATTCACCGCATAGGGTGACGACACGATTCATTCATCACCATGTTCTCCAGTACTTACTCTAAACTTACAGGAGGGAATGGGAATAAAGTTATCTCATGGATGGCATTATTTATACGTTATGGTTTCTAAACACGGCGACGAGGATTTGATGAGGATTTTACAGTAATAGATGAAAGTGTGAGCGGAAAAAATGGAGTCTCTATACGCTATAAAACGTCTCTATACGTTATCTAACCACAAGTTTGAAACGACTTCCCAGTAGAATACTTCTCCGGGTCATCTCTTCATGGGCCCATACTTCTTACTCGCCCTATATTCCACTGTATTTTAAGTCTTCTGCCCATAAATGACTTCTCTTTATCATTTTTATGACTTTCAATAACAAACTTTCTCTTTCCACGCAAGCCAAATGAATGTACCCGATCGGTTTTCCATAAGATTTATTTTCATCAGCAATCCATTTCATCTTCATCATTACCCCGAGCCACAATAAAATGCATGTCATTTCCTTCCAGTTCTCATTTCACGGCTTTTTCCTACATTAATTAATTCACTAAGAAGGATATTTTTAACGGGAATCGAGCGTTCTCTCTGACAAAGAAAACTTCACTTGGTCATTGCAAAGTGATAACCGTTTTCGTTTTCTTTGCCTATTGAATTCTTTGACAAATATATTTTGACTGGAGATGAGATGCCTATTCTAAACTGCTGCTCGCCACCAGATAAGCACTTCTCTAGCAATTATCACCTTGTCACCGTCATCTGTAGTCATCAATCCTAAGATTGTTTTGCTTCAGCTCTCCAATCCACTCTGCCAACCGCTTCATTTCTACATATTTTTTCACCAAAGTGCCCTTCTAAATTTCAACAATGTTTTCTATTCTTGGTCTTCCTCTGTAATTTTTCCCATTTATTTCTCCTTCCAATATTGTTTCCAACTGGATGTTCTGTCGGAAAATGTTTCCATTAAGTGGGTCCCTTTTTCTTTAGAGACTTGTCATTTAACTCCAAATCATTTTAAAGCAATTTTATTACCATTTATTTGCCCTAGCGTGATATTTTTAAAACATTGGTTCAAGGCGTAACGTGATGTGATGGGTGTGTTGAATAATATAATTAGATTACAAAAGGCAAATTGCCTTTCGTCGTAGCAATAGATGCAATGTAATCAGGCGTATCACATTAAGAAATGATGGACGAAGAGGAAAATTATATTACTTTATTCACGAGGGCCAATAAATTCGAATAAATCTTCCCTTTCATTACCCGATAAACCCAGTAGAAAATGCTTTACAAATTTTCAATGCTCATTTGCTTATCGGAAGCTTTATTTCAACACTGTTCAATCGCTGATACGATTTCCTAATTTCTGGCATGGAGCCAAAATCCGTTTGTGACGCACTCTCATTAATTATGCATTAAGGTCGAGGTTCCCCGATAGAGTGAGACAAAAAATCGCCATTGACCGTGGCTTTCCGGATGATTAACGGCTTCAATGCTGAATCTGATTTTAGCCAAATGCATCTGGAAAGTGAATTTTTGAAATAGCAGAACCACCGATGTGAAAAATAACAGAGGTCAATTAGGTAAATGCTAAGTACTATTACCTATAGGGCTTTAAGTAAGACCAAAACCAGATGGAATGGTTTCCTCATTATTATGCAAATGAATGTCGATGCTTTTTTGCTTCTGGCGCCTTAGAGGATTTCTTCCTGACAGTACGTAGGCAAACATTCCTGTGCTCTACCACACTTAAAGGGCGAATTTGAATCTACTTCCTCTATTTCATCGGTATGGGTAATGCAAAGAGCAAATAACTTAAAGGCTTATTGTAATTTCTGTGTGTTACATCAGCCTTTCAAAATAATCGACGGTGGAATCGACGGTGGGAGTGATTAAAATTTCCTTGTGAATAAATAGAGAGCCATCCAGACAGAGAGCGTAGCACTGGAATGCATTGGAACTTTCAATCTAAAGCACTATTTAGAAACAATAATATCTTCGTGGAGAGGTTTAAGCTCAGATACGCTTCCCATTAATAAGTCAAAGCATAATATGCTCTCCATTGAGCCATTATCTCCAAGGTATGCACCGCGTCGTTCCATTGTGAGAAAAATTGTTGAAAAAAACAAAGTCGCTCATTTGTACATAGGTCCATACACAATGTTAGGTTTGATATATATACCTTGTGTCCATCATATCTTATTAAATCCATTATGCATGTATTGCATCAGTTGGCACACTTTATCACCAAAAAAAAAATGTAAAATAAAATCCTCTTCTCGGCTTGTTTGCTCCTTGCTATACTATCTGACGCTACCCCACAGAAGGAAATGCTCGTTCCCCGGAGTGTTTGTGAAATAATTATATTCACCCAAGAACTCGGATTTGGCGAGGAGACGAGGCTCAAATTGAATTCTACTGCGCATCAGATTCGGCTCCCATTTTCTGGTTCAGTTCGCGAAGGACAAGTGCGAGAAATTCCTCCCCCCTCTGGAGAGTGCGGATGCAAACAGGGGCGGAAAAGGCGACCTGAGCCTCCTTGTGCGCTGCCCGATAAGGGTAAGGGGGCGTATGGCACCCGTCCCATCGTCGTCCTCGACATTTCTTACGACTCTTATCACAGAAACAGAAGGAAGGAGGACGTGCACATGGGCGGACCAGGCGAAGGACTTTTTTTCGGACTTGTACCGGGGGACACACAACACGAGTGGGCTATCTACGTGTGGCCGTGTGACCCGAAAGGGTTTGAAAAACATCGCAGTGAACACCAACGTTAGTGAAATTTCTTTTTTTTTCACTGCAAATCGCATTTCTTTCTTCCAGAAGGCGTGAGCAGAAGAGAAATCTGGGTCCCGGGCCACTGTAATAATATTTTCATAATCAAGGAATATTCCAGGCTCTCCAGGATGTAAATCATGTTTTCTCGGAGGCAGTAGGTAACTCATTGCGAGGTAGTTTGTCAGAATGTTTATATTATTACCTCATTTCTTCATCGTTAAAGGTCACAATTTGGATCCTGGTCAAGTAGGAGCTAAAAAAAATAACAAACTCCGATTGAAAAACCAAATTTCATACTCCCTACATAATACATCCGTGTTTGGAAATATTGTACATTTTCTCCTAACGATGACGTATAAGGCGAAATGTGTTTTTATACATACACATTTTCCGGCGTCAAAATGCGGGCTGGCCATTTTCGAGCTAAAAAAATACCACTAAAAAACAAAAGTTTATATTTCCTACATAATGTGTCCATGTTCGGGAAGATGTTTAAGTTATATTTGATGATGAATTAATAAGTGGAACAAGTTTTGGGTTTTATTTTTAAGTAGAAATGTCTTTTTCTCCTCGGTTTCCAGTGCTTCTTACCATTTCCCTCCCTGTAGCATCTGGTACAAGGTGTTAAATTATATTGAAACTGAATACGAATTTTGAAACTAAAATGAGAAAAATGGAAAACTGTATCGATCTCTACTTCATCAGATTAAAAGCAAATCCATTACAAACGTTCACTCTGCAGCAATGCAGGTTGTGAAATTGAGGCCTATCTTGCACCGAAAATTTTGAAAGGAAATGTTAATTAACAGGAAGCGGAGATTCTAAGATGCTAGCATTATAAAAAAATTATCGACACCATCATGTAATAAGAGACTAATAAATATGTTCTAAGCTTAAGTGATCAAATATCGGCTAATGTAACGCTTTCCTAATCAATAATCAAATAGATTAAACTGACACGCTCAAAAACTTAAAAACAAAGAATAAAGGAACAGATAATTAAATTTGTAAAATAAACCCAAAAATATCTCGCACCATATGAAAATCCGGGATAAATTACAAAGAACTTCACAAATTATACTTGTAATACGTCTTTTTACTGGGGCAAAATCGACACTTGATTGTCCCATATGTCACCTAACCCATCTGTAATAATACAGAACTAATTTTCAATATAGATTTATAATGAATATGAACAGAAAGTAGATACTTAGTTTCGTATCTAAAAAAATTCAAAATAGCACTTTAGTTGTTTAAGTACAACATTGCCAATAAATAGAGGAAAAATATACATTCACTGTCGGGGTATAAACGTGAGGGCCATTAGAATTAGAATCTTGTTAAGAAAAAAAGAAGAATATTCCTACGCATATATTATGTCAAAATAAAGGTAAACTTCAGGACGAAGCGGAATTAGACGCGGTAGGATTTCCTAAGAAAAAAGGTTATTTCAAGGATATTTCCAGGTTTTCTGGCAGAGGTGACCACCCTGTTCAATCTCTCTCTTGGTCTCCTTCTTTCCCACATCATTCGGGACGGATTGCATCTCGCGCGCATTTTCGGACACGCCCACCACCCGTAACTGTCCAAACAGCTCTCGGAACGAACCGTGTCGGAATGACGAGATTTTCATTCGTTTATTTTTTTCCTTCCCGACGTCGGCCCTCCTCTTCTCACGGAAAAGAGAAAAGCTATCCCTGTTTTTTTACGATTGCGAAGGAGCTCCCCAGGACCTCCTCTACGCCCCGATAAAAACGGTAATCCCACCCACCTAGGAATCTCGCTCCACTACAAGACGGAGTGGAAAAGCAAAGTTTCCTCCCCAGCCCCCTTTGGACATCCGGAATGGGACACGGATTAGAAGTTAAGCCAAGGAAAGGATTCCTTTTTCCCCTACCTCACCCTCTCTTCTTTATCTCTCTCTCTTGCAACGCTCCTTGAAAGAAATCGCAGGAGGATAGGGTTGATGAGGTGGCTAGAATATATATATATATATATATATATATATATATATATATATATATATATATACTGACTTCCAAGAGTGATACACGGTGAAACTGGTAGGTACAAAAATATCTTCTTTCCACGCAACATTAGTGACTTTAACAACGATATAGCGCGACACTAGACACTCTGTCAACATGCAATCCAACCTTTGTCTCTTCCTTTCTTGTTCCTTTTCCCTCCCCCTTTACATGGCTGGTGACCTAACACTCTGCGCCACACGTCACTGTAGCGTCTCGCAGGGCAGTATGTACATGTAATTTGGGTGCCATGTGGAGAGTACTTCAAGTGTAGGACTCCCCTCATAGGATGGGACGTTTAACATTCGAACCTTTGCGTTTCTTATTAAGAGTAGGACAATAAGAGTAGGTTTCTCTCGACCCTTCTTTAAATAGGGGAATCCCATATTTAATCTTAACTACATTAGATGAAACCGCAAAAAATTCGCAAAACCATACGGAAGCAGTCGGCTCAGAACAATAAAAGCGTTTGGTTACTAATAAGCATTTCTTCGTCCTCGTAATAAGTAATGTGTCGATTTCACAAAGAGAACTTGATGCACCGCCAACAATTGATTCAATCCGAGTAACACGCTGCAGACACCCGCCACCTGAGGCGTATGTTAGTGCTACTATGTAGGCAGTGTTGCCTGCCATGTCCTCAGCTCTCCCCTCCGTTCATTTGCCTACTTCTTCCAAGCGCTCCTTCCCCTCCTTTATAACTCAATTCGTGAGGGTCACTGCCACCAAGTTTCGCCAAAACTGTATCCATCTATTCTACTTGGCACAAATACCTCAATTTTCGGAAGGGGCAGATTAAGGTCGTTGTTTGGGGGGGGGGGCGGATTGCTCCTTTCTGGGGTTCTGGGGGTATGGAATACCTTATGACCACCATTTTTCCTATTTTACGAGAAATTACAGAGGGGCGGCCGCAATACCTCACCAACCTTTCTCCACATCTGGTTTTTGGACGCCTCCCCCTTTAACAAACCAACAGAATTTGAAGGAATTCCGTGAATTCCGAAGGTGACGTGTGGGGAGAGGTAGAAAAGTTTATCTCTTGCAAAATCTGTCGACGGATGGACGGCACGCTAATGCACACATGTATTGTGAGAACGGCACGCGTTACATGTGCGCAGAGTCCACTTGGATACATGGTAGAGTGCGAGAATGGACGAAACATATCCATAAAAAGGTTTCCGGGTTTTTAATTTGTGGAACTGATACACAGCAATTGATAAAATGCTACTTCATCTTCTTCACATTCTTTCATTCTCGATCATAGTTTTGACATTCTATGTCATCATGATAATGACACTAAATTTGTCTGTTGCCGGAAAAAAAGTGTGAAAACTAAGTAGAAATTTCCTGAGTAAATATAAGTTAAATCTCCATTTGACATTCTGTCATTCCTTCCTCCGAATAGATACAGCTCTGGCGAAACTGGAAGCAGAAACAGGGAAGGAACGCTGGGTATCGGAGGTATTAGAATGTGTATTGAGTCGGTATTTACAAAAAGGAAATTGAGGAGCGGACGTAGATAAATCTACACCACTGACTAAAATCTGATTTTTCATAGAGTTAGAACGGTTGTCATATTAGGCCTTGGGTATTCAAACGTAATAAATAGCTAATATTGGGTGATCTATATTTAAGTGACAGCATGGGCTCTCAAAAGGGTGTTTTTTTGTTAATTTACATAAGGCCGGAGATGCAATGTTGCCATAATCAGCCAGAAAATTAACATTGTACCATGTGATACACTAAATACACATTTAGAAGACTTATAATATGTAAATATTATACCCTAAGGTAACTTACTTAAGTTTAGCTCGTTGTTGGAAATGGTTGCCCATGGGACGTAGAGGTGCCAAACGGACCTGTTGGATAACAGCACTCTTCATAAAACCTAAACTGTCAACTAAATGTGAATCGCTCTATGCTATCCAGTCTCCCAAATGACCAGTTTTTAGGAAATAAACCCTTTTGATCCCAAAATCACGGTCACCGTACATCTGACAAAAACGTTTGAGAGGGATGTACACTCGAGGAAGGGTCTCACTCTCTTCCCCTTCCATTCAAACCCACCCATAAAAAATGAGAACATTGGCGACTGTCGAAGGAGGAGCGTGGAGAGAAAAGAGAAATAAGTTTTCGTTTCGGAAAATCAACATGAGAGAGAGAGAGATGAAACACACACTCCAACTTTCAGCCGGAGTTGAACGAGGAAGAGTCGACGCAGAGGATTGGCGAACGAAGAGGATCGAGTGGCGAACACTGAGAACACGGTTTCCTTCAATCCGACGGGGTTAACGCAAGGAGGATTATCTGAGACACGAGGCCTCCGACGCGCACGATAGCGCCCTCAGGACGAACTAATCCCTGATGACACCGGTCGAAAGCTCGCGAGAATCGCTGGTGACTATGGCCCGTAGGCAGTGCAAGCTAAATCATGCAAGATAAGTAGAGCTTACTCCGTACTGAGCCAGAAATGTCCCAGCAGAATTTGGTCAGTTGCCAGAATAATAATATAGAAGGCTGAAAATATGTTTAGCATGAGTCTTTCATCTCTACGACAGCTTCACGGCAGCCTAACCATCTAACCATGAGATGCAGCACAGATAGCAGTTCGAGCGCAATTCTCCATAAAGTGGATAGGACCCTTAAACTGTGGACTGTTTGGCACATTTACCGAAGAAATGGCTCTATTTCAATGTAATAATATTTACGCTGACATTTTCCCCATCACTTCTACATTTCTTATGTAAATTTAAGCCATGATACGCACCAATTCCCTTATTATTGGCGCAAATTACACCAGTTCTGTGTTTTTCACTTCTACAACCAACGTGACAGTATAAGCAAACGTGGCGATCATCATCAGACTTAATTCTACAAATTGGATTACCGATGTCGTAATTATTCACTATCTCTTGTAACTTCATCACTTCCAGAGAGATAAATTACTTATTTATCCTTTACTAATAAGTAGTTCAAAGAGGAGAAACTAAAAAAATGGGATTCCATCACAAGATCAGGCTAGGGTGGAAATTTAAGGGGATAGGTAGAAATTATTTGGCCTTTGCAGATTACATTGCATCTTTCACTGAAAATATAGATACATCATGTGAACAAATAATTAATCTGAAATAAATCTCAGGGAAAGTTGGACTTCAAATATCTTTTGAGGAGGCCAATTTTATGCTCAACATAGGAACCACACCTACAGTGTTAATAACATAACGCGGATGAATTGATAAAGTAGATAAATGTTATTAATTAGGTGAAATAATTCAAATCTACGGGCCAGACAGAGAAGCAAACAAAGTAAGAGCGAGAAAAATGGAAGTAGCATACCAACAGACTAAGGATGCCTACAATAAGAAAAATTTCTCCACTAAAACACAAATTAAATCCTATAATACAGTAATAAAGCCAGAAAGTCTATACACTGAATGAACATTCTCAATGAGATCACACGAAATAGATAAGATAAAGAAGAAGAAAAGAAAGATTCTCATAAAAATCCTAGAACCACTAAAAACAGAGGAAGGCGAGTTTAGGACCAGGAAGAATGATGATCTCTACAAGAACGAAGGATGACAAAAATATCAGATGAGATTAGAAAAAGAAGAGTTGGTTTGTATCGGCTACATAATGAAGATGGACAACAATATATTTGCAAAAAAATTTGAATCATGTTTATAAGAGTAAGAAGAGCGACCAGCGGGTCCAAGGGATAAAGAAAGACATTGAAGATGTGGGGATAACGAAAGGCAAAATTAATGATATAACTAAATTTATAAGAATGATAGGTAACTTCAAGGGTTTTCGAAAGAAGGAAAAGAGGGAAGGATTTAACATCGGAAAGGAAGAAAGGAGGAGAAAGCAAAGCGAAAGAATGAAAAATTATTGGAGAGGCAGAAAAAAAGTTGTAAATGAATGTATTGGGTTTTTTTATGTGGTCCTTTGAAGGCCAAATTTCAGAGAAGAAGAAGCAGTAAATAAAGGATTCTGCGAAAATTTTAAATTGCGGAATTTGTAGCGACGATCGGAAAAAACAATAAACATGACGATACATAAAAATTTCAATTATTATTTTTTTAGAGACGCTTAGTCCATATTCACATTAGAATAAGATTACCTACTTGCCGGCCTTTCTTTAATCCCGGAATTAGACGTAAAGCGTCAACGTAAGTCAGAAATACTCCACACAATTATCTGTTACCTACCACTTACGCCACCGATACGTGCTATTAACGAGCCGGTCCATCGCTATGACTAATAAGAATACGAGCTCTAAGATTACCAGTTCCATATTTCGATGGAAAAAAACACTGACCTCGTTGAATCTAGCAAGAGAACAAATAAAGGGGACTTACGAACATCGAGCTTCCAGCCTATTCTTACATAAAGTATCTTTTTGCTTCATTGATCTGAAATACTACCGCCATCTTGACCATTTTGATGCGGAACTTCCATATGAGAACACGAGTTTCCCATTGGGAACGGAAATGAGGGCGGTCAGATCCCCTCCACTGCGCTGGAATTGCATTGATAAGTAGCATTTGCCTTGGCAATGAGGACACACAGCAAAATTACTTCGAAAATCTGGCTTAGCCCACGACTCAACGTTCACGACATGCGTTTCATTTCTCAAGTAACACAAATATTTAGGTATGCTAAAGGCAGATAAATATTTTACTTTAATTATTTCCCAATGACAAATGTTTCCTTAAGGTAACATTTATGACCAAATGTGTTCCCATTAAAACCTGTCCTTGGAATAACAATGAAACTAGCAGAACGCACTCCATAGAAATTCAAAAGGGATATGATAAACTATTAGGATAGATTTTTTGTATATAAAAGATGCATTGAAATGTAATTTTTATATAACCCAGTGAGCAAAGTTTGTGCAGAATTAATTTTGCACTAAGTCAAAGTTAGTGTCGTTGTGCACTATCTCAAAACAAATATGTTTTTCATGTGAAAAGAATGTTCTAAAAAACACTAATGTTTTCTAGAATATCTAAAGTATGTGCAAAGAATGTGCAAAAATGCACATGTGTAATTACGAATAGGAAAAAGATAGTCTCCAGAGCACGGACTATGCATATGTGCTCCTGTACACATTCTTTACACATGCAATAAATGTATGGTTTTGCACCATGTATGCACCAATAAATTTATGGTTTTTTTTGCAAGTAGTGTAGAAAATGTGTCACGTACAATATTAAAAGAACAGTCTGCGCCGAACATTCTCGCTAACAAGTTGATCAAAGTTGCTCTCTTTAGGCTACCTAAACTAAAGTCTCTATCCACAACCAAAATTACAGGCTTTTTTTTGTTCGTGAAAACAAATATTATTTATTTTGAGTTTATTGTAGAGTAGAAATTTTGACGAATAATTCTGCGAAAATTTGTAATAAACTGATACTTTGAAAAAGAAAATTTACTTTGACGTTTGGATGCTTCGGACGATCACTCGTATTTAGAAAGGAATGACCACGGATACGTGGGAATGACGATTGCAGGACGTCATGCCAACATTCCGAAATCTTCCGTCAGCCGAATAAAAGTCAGAAAGCTGGAAAAGAGTAAATTTGAACAACACTGCTCGTCACGGCTTATTTTGGTGAATATTTAACCGCAAAATCCCATCGCAAGCCACGATACTTTCGAGCATTTCTAGGCGGCCCTCTCTTCTGAGGGTTGGCAATTCACTTATTTCGTCCGTGCGCCACTCCCGTGTAGCCCCCGTAGCCGTGACCACCGAGATTGACCGAGATACTCATGCTCGGCAAGATGGCCGCCGCCACAGTCACAAGTGTGCTTATCGTCCCGCTTCTTTTGTGTTTTTTGTTGGTGCAAACGCGATATTCTGCCAGTTTTATTCTGTTTTATACGTGTGAACCCCTTCCACTACAATCCATCGTCATATTTCTGTGACTTTCCTGTGCTCAACAAGAAGTTTTGTGTTTCCTTGCTCGCCGCCATGTGGCCTCCCCCTAGTCAACTCCGTCTCCCGGCGATCCCTTGTGTCACCATCGGCATGACAGGTTTCAACGTGCCCGTTACACCCTAACTCTGGTTCAGTCTTACTGCATGAACGAAAGTTGTTGGTGTTGAGCGAGTGAGTGAAGAGCGAGATATTGTGATTAGAGTGGAGTTTACTGTGTTTATTTATATTTACACAATCATTAGTGTAGGTACCATAATGGTGAATAAGTGTTATGTTCCATTGTGCAGAGGATTATTGTCTTGTTCCCGTTTTATATTGTATAATTTTTAAATGAGACTGAATCCTTTTTTAGTCGATGAGTGGAAAATAATCCTAATTTTTTACGCTTACTGTCTTGTTTGTAATATATATGATTGAATACCATTGAATTTGTTTCAGGAGTTTTGAAACGCAACCTTATTTGCAAGTTGAACTCTTTAAGAATTTTTATTTTGTTAGTTTTCCATAAGATTTGTAAATAATTTAGTTCATTAGTTTAAATAAACAGCTAATTTTCTTGATATATCAGGTGTATAACTTTCTCTGTAACACCCAGTTTAGGAACATGCAAAGTTGCTTCTTAGAATGTGCAGACATGCATATGCTCTGCAGCACATAGTAAACACTAACTTTAGATAGTTCATAGTTAGTCTTTAAAGAACATTAAAAGAACATTCGGAAATGACTTAGTGCAGGTCAGAACATTCTTTGCATATTCTTTTCACTAGTGCACCAGCATGTACTATGCACTGTCTATGTGCGCCACCGAGCATGTTCTTTGCATATACTTTGAGAATGTACTTTGCACTAAAGGTAGTGCATTTGAGAACATACTTTGCATATACTTTGCACTAACTTTTGCTCACTGGGAATTAGCTATAAATAAATTAATATTTCAATTAGAGTTTGCACCATATCTTTTTGCCAAATCACAGGGTTTGTATGTCTTCTATACATGACTATATTCTATCATTATCCATGAAATCTTGATCAATTAAAGTTCTTTATGGCGATTGGATTGAGTATACATTATTTCACCAAATAAATATGGATCTTGTGAATCCCATTTATCCAGGTGTAGCTGCGTGTCAGCGTTTAGGTGACGACAGTTTATCTTCCATTACAGAAGGTGTCTTCAGGTCGAAGTGAACCGAAGACACCTCCTGTATTGGAGGAGAAACTGTTGTCACCTAAACGCTAACACACGTAGTTGCATCTGAAGAAAAGGGATCCAGCACATCAATCAACTGCGGAAGCCTTCGCTCCAAACTATGTATATTTCCACTTATAAATTGAATGCACGACCGGTTTCGATATATTAACGATGTGACGAAACCGGTCGCGCATTCAATTAATAAGTGGAAATACACACAGTTTATTTATTTAGTTACCCTTACTTTTAACAAACAACAATTAAGCAAAAAGAGCAATTATGACACTAACTCGTAGATTATCATTAAACAACCCAAATATTTCAAATGGTAATTGTACCGACGATTAAAACACAATATTTTAGAAGGAACTGATCTTTAATTACCATAGCAATTGGATAAAGAGATGGGAAAAACTGTACTCTATAATACTTATTCTAAGGGATACAAAGACAAGACTGGTAAAGAACTTGTAATGGATAGAATGAAGCGTTGTACAGAGAATAAATGTGGACTCTAAAAACAAATATAGATTGCAGGCATTGGAGATGTGGGTGTAGAGGAGAATTGAAAAGGTGTGGTGGACGAGGAGAGGAAACTTCTGGAGGAGATCAGAAGGCAGAATATCTGGTAAGAACAGGTAATGAAAGGTGAAATGACGATGAAGGCCGTGATTGAGGGGTGGATGTTGGGTAAGTGGGGAAGGAATAAAATAGATTTCATGGACGGGACGAAGAGTGGTAGGACGTATACTGAGATGAAGAAAGGCATTGTAACAGAAGATAAATGCCTACGCCCGTAAACGCCTATAACGCTTGTTGGGTTTTTTTACTCTCTTCTGTTTAAACCTACCTTTACCGGTAGATTGCTCAAATAATAGTGTGCTTAGGATAGGTACCAACCAGGTGAGTTTTAGCCAAAAAGAAGTCTTACTATCCCACCTTACATACTTAGGGCGTCTGCAAGAAAATATAAATCCACACACAGAGAGAAAGCACGGAGATACGGAGGCGATATCTGCGGACGAATGTAAACTGAGAGAGCTCCTCGATGTCCAACGGGCCGTCGACGATGTCCCGACCTTATCTTCTCGCCACACCCTTTTCTCGCCCTTGAACAAGGAATTCCCGCCAAAGGGAGAGAAGGGTACATTGTCTCCGGGCTCCAAACCTTCGCGCCGTAATGGTGTGTCGAGGAGTCACGGCGAATAAAATAAGATAGACGACGAAAATGGGACCAATTCACTTTTATAAAAAAAAAATCAGAAGAGCAGGGACATGAATGTGGACTTTAATCTCATCCTTTGTCGATGCTTCCATGAGCTACCTCACAGTCAAGAATTATAAATGTTGTCGTGATCTGGGTCGTGTGATATAATCTTTGATAGAAATTCACTAAGTTATTCTAGATAATTTTTTTTTCAACTTTTAGTTCGTCATAACATCTAAGAATTGTCATTTCCACTTGTACATCATTCCATATTTCTGGTAAATATATAGTTCAAAGGCCTTTTTCATTTCCATCCACACCAGAATTATTTACGTGAAACCATATCAATAAGGACACTAGAACAAAAAATTGCTCTAGCGAAAGAAGCATTCAATAATAAGAGGGAGCTGATGATGGGGACCTTGTGTAAGCATGTAAAGAAGACGCTGGCGAAGAGGTTAGTATGAAGTGTAGCGTTGCTTGCTACTTAACGTGGACTCTGAGGAAAGAGGATGATAATAGGACACAGGCGTTTGACATACGAGTGTCTAGCAGAATGGAAAAAGTGTGAGGGACTGATAGAAAAACGAATGAGTTAATGCTCGGAATAGAGTGTGAGAATAGAAAAATTCAGGAAGAAATTAGTAGAAGGTAGAGCAAGGGGATCAAACAGGTAATGAGAGGCGAGGGGATACTGAAATTCGTGTAATAGGGGAGGAGTTGGGTATGCCGGGGAAGGGAAGAAAGAGAATAGACTTTCTGGATGGGATGAAGAGAGGTAGGACGCATTCCGAGCAGAAAAACGAAATAGTGTGTGAGCGCAAGTAAAAGATTAGTCGATACAGGTATTCCTACTTCTATCTTAAGATATCTTTACCGGTAGATCACCCCTAACAATGGTATCTCACAACTCTTGCGGTCTCGAGACGACGGAGCTATTCTACCTGTTCGCCATTTGTCGCTCTAAGCTCACATGGTCTCATGACCATCATCGTTGTCCTTTTATCCTTCCGATGAAGAAGTGGTCAAAAGGGGATAACCACAATGAAAGGACATGGCTGGAATAAGGTAAAGAGCGCAGTGAATTCAGATGGGAAGAACGAAGAAAATTGGAGAGGAAAATTGAGAATGATAGCAGTGTCTGACGTTTTCAGAAAGCGATTTTTTTGCGACGAGGCAGAGGGAGTCGTACAGCGTGGTAGAGAGCGAAAGAGGATTCTGGCGAAAGACGAGTGCCGTCCAGGATCACGACACGCTGCGTTGACCAACGAGGAGAGGAGAAACTCCCCGTGTTCCGTTGTACAAGCCACCAAGATGTTTCTGCCCTTCTGATTTTTCGCGAAAGGGATTTGGTCCCGTTCACATCGACCTTCTTATTTTATTTGCCGTGAATCCTCGCCACACTATCTTTTTTCGCTACAACTCGCTGCTGTCCAAAGTTCTCCCTCTCTCTCCTCTTTTCGCAAAAACCTTTTTGCACTCTAAAGTACACCAATGGTACACTTCTTTCTCCGTCAACCCTCCTCGTACTCCTCTCCTTGATCCAATACGCTACTTAACGTCTTACGTCCATCTTCTCCTCGTCCTCATAACTGGCATTTTCCGCGGCGGAATTATTGTGAGAAGTACTTTCACTGGATTCAAGTCTCGCTCTTCATCGAGGCCTACATTTCAAATAAAAACTGAGCATAGCAAGTTGACGAATATATTGAACTGAAGACCTAAATTGCTTTCCCCTTTCTCTAAACTCAACTGTAGCAGGTCCAATGTTCTACGCCGTATAATAGACGCAGGCTTATTACTTATAGGTCAGGTTTTAAAATGTTCTGTCGAACGTTTTATCCATATGATAATCAATGTGGTCACGCTCTCACACAGACAACGCTCACGAACTCTGAGAGATAGACTAATGTACTTAATTTACAAAATCCTATATCCGCAAGATAACGACACATTTTCATAAAGAAGATGTCATCAGACGGTAAAAGTTAACCAGGCAGTATATAACCGGGCTAAAGGAAGAGTGTAAATGCCAAAATACCACGTGGCACTAAGAATATTTGGCGCTGGATTACCAAATGGAAATAAGTTTAAAAATTGGCATGAATGGTCCAATTAGAAGAAAAGAGGGAAAATTCTCAATTCTGCTCTCTATGTTACTTGCAATTGCTTCTTTTGTTGCATGATTTTTCACGGGAGCTTGCATACGATGATATTTTTCGATTATGTTCTCATTCACTGGAAATTGTCTTTCTTTAAATACTACCGTATTTTCTTATCTTATATCTGAAGGCTTCTTCATCAGTTAATGCAAGTAGAAAGGAGGAAATATTACTTTCTAACTTAGTGTGTAAAACAACTTTTTATCTTTACATAACTCCATTATTACACAAGAATCTCATTACCATTCTCGAAATCTTTCAGTTTCCTATGTAAAACATACCCAATACCTAGGAATTTCATTATGTAATGTAATTTGCAATCAAGATTTAATAAAATCAAAAATAAATAATTGTGTGATGATTATCTTGAGCGTGCATATGCCCTAAACACCTAATCAAGTTAAAATCCGAAAATATGCAAGACTTCGGATTCCAGCAGTATCTTCGAGGTTATCATCGATTTTTCAAGAGATAAATTTTAAAACAATTTGCATTAACGGCAGTAGCAAAAACGACACATTTGCATCCAAATGAGTTACGAAATCTACACGTCAAATTAATTGCTCAACATGCGTTTCAGAAAGATTAGATGAGTTTATTGTTTTCATAAATGACCTCATAACTTATTTTTCTGATCAAATGAAGTAAAATATTTATGAGATCCGTGAGTTATCAAGATAACAGACGCGCAGTGAAGAAACTCGAGGCTTAATTACTTGTTAAAATAGTTACAGTGTAACGAATGACAAGTTTATTTATTCATGCTGGCTAATAATTATGCGCATAAGTAATTTATGCCTGTACGCAAGATAAACACACAAATTTTATCGAGAGATAGGAGAGTAGACCAAGCATCGAAGCAATAACCATTGTGGGATAAGTTACGAAAACAATAGTTTCTTTGTTACCCGAAATAATAAATGAGATCCATAAACTTATGAATCAGAAAACATCAAAGTGATGCACATTATTTGATCCATTTGAATCTTTATACCATTACTAATTAACGGATAATGGTAATATTTACAAAATACACAATCGTACCGCAGTTTGAACTTCCTTTCGGCCTTTGGAACTGGTAAATTGAGTTGTGAATAGGCTATTGAATTGCTGGAAACTATGGCTGTAAAATGATATTAAGCGTTCAATTACTTGTTTATACGTAAAATATTTTGTGCGAGGAAAAATAGAAACAATTTCAATGAAAAAAGCTGTATTTACGTCACTTGGCAGTATATGTACTTATGTTTACATAATTCAACAGACCTGCCAGGATGTGCATATAGGAAAAAAGGCAAATAATTCCACGTGACTTTTAGCTGATGCTTTCAAGAAAGGTGAACTGCGAACAATTCTATCAGCATTCCAAAATTAGTTAAAAGGTGTTCCTAGGAGTTCCTAAAAATAGGCGAAAGAATGAACGTAGCCAAGATCAGATGAGTGAAGGAAAACTCCCAAGCTATACAATGCATCAATTGTAGTTGATAGTTACCATAATTGATAGTTAATAATGTGCTCATAAAACTCTGCATTGGGTAATGAGAAATATTACGGGAAGCAATGAGGAAACTAAAGAAATGGTCAACACAACAACTTTTCGTCCAATAATGGAGTATGTTTAGAGATCCATGGGAAAAAAAGATATCACCAAGCTGGAAAAAGTAGAAAGGAAAGCCGCCAGATATATTTTAAGTAAGCACAAAAGTACGGACAGCGTCACAGCATAGGGTTCATGGGAGGAAATCTTCGGAATTTAGGAGGACGATGAATAGGTTATGTGGCATTTATATACAGGATAAATAAGAAGAGGCATGGGAGGAAATGACGAAATGTTGGATACACAATGTTACTAACGAAGGAAAGGTCACATCTATTAAATAAGATATGGGCAACAGAAAAAGCATTTTAAACCACACTTCTTGAAAATAGGAATTAAACAGTGGATGACTTTCCTGTAGACATTTTAATACATTTCCCGAGAATGTGAAAATATTTAGAAACAAGTGTACATGCACTATTTTGAAAATGTGTTTTTTATTCCTTTTGAACTTTTCTTCTATATGCATTTTCATTAAAACATTGCCACAAGGCAAAAAGCCTTATGGTAACGAAGTTATCCATTAAATTAACATATTTTTTTTCTATTGAGAGTTTTGTAAGATCAGGAGAAATGAATTATTAACGAACAAAGGAGTAATGATTGAGGAACAGTAAAAGTAGCCTCGGCTGAGTCTCTTCCTTGGCATGACGTAAAATAAATTACACCTGCCCTTCAACCGGCTGAAGACAGCGCCCAGGCCCATCGAACACACGATCCAACGAGAACCTTGATCTCTGTGAGCCCTCCGCTCGCACGTGGGCCTTCTTTCGGTCGCGCGAGGGCCTCCTCCGTTGCCTCATCACTCCACTGCTTTCTTACCAACCCTCCCCACTCCTCACACGTGCAACAGTAGACGCGCGCGACCAGAATGGCAAATGAGGGGATCAGGGTCCACCGCCACACCCTCCCGGGAGATCCCTTAAGAGCCACTTGAGCCCGAAAACACCAACCCCTCGTCATCTCCCGGGCTTCCGTCTCGACTCACACGACACTTATCGCCTTCGCGCCAACGAACACAGCCCCTCTCACACAGTACATGTGCCCATGCCTTTCCCACGGCGCGAACCTGTCCCTTACTCCACACCTTGCTCGCTCGTCTGTCTCACGAGACAAGCATTTCTAAAAGATTTGGGCGTGAGGCGTGGTGAAAGGTCCACGCCCTCGGGTGACATCTTCTGCACCTCCTAACCGTGACTGCGATAGGGGACGAAGGTGGTGGTTTCTCCGACACCCTCACATCTCGACCTTCGCTCCAATGCCCAGGGAAGGATCGGGTTGGTATGGTGAATGGACTACGGCTCAAATCTCGGCATGGGTGGAGATTTTTCAACTATTTAGGTGACATGTGGAGAGCACTTCAAGCCCTATACTCCGTCCGTCGGACGAGGCGATAAGCTGTGGTTCCCTTGGAGATTTTGATAGAGAGTAGGGTGCACGTTTAAGTTACAGGCTTTAAATTGCTCTCGGTCTTGCGACTGGGTCAGGCTCGAGAGCAATTAACCGCCATTATTCGTCAGGAAAACATCAAATCCTTCTTTACAGGCTTTACTTAGCGGAACAGACTCACATGAAATGATTTCTCACTTTGCTCATTCCGTACTTTTTTATTCCTGCCCACCATGGTTTCTACATCTATTGTGATTGTATTCTGTAACGGCTTTGTAGATGTCAAAACTATGTTTGGTATGAATAAAAAAGTATGGTATGTACAACGTGAGAAATTATTTCTCTTGAGAGTAGGGTACTTCCGACGCCAAGTTTCCCTCCAACCTTCACCAAATAATTCTCCAATGTGGCAAATGAATTTAGCTTTACGGTCCTCTCTACATACACTATAATGTCCTAGGAATTCAATTACTGCTTTCATGTATTAACGCATCGACCATTTCCCAATAATGTGCCGAGGAAACTAACCACTGGCACAAAGATTTTAAAAAACATTCACTTGAATGAAATCTGAATTTTATTTAAGCTAAAGTATTCTTCCATTTCAGGCCCTTAAAGTTATGAATTTACAAATATTACACGATTTTCTACTCAGTAATATTGTTATCTTCGCGGATTTCATTCTGTTTTTAAAGCAAAGAATATATGTTGTTAGTATAATGTCCCCTACTTGATTAACCCCGTATTTAAAAATTCACAATTAATGCAAACAGACGTAGCCTTGTTTTGCCATAAAGATTAGGAACATAATATGGGCTCACTGTAGCATTAATAGAATGTCAATATTGCTCATAATTCTGATTCAGTTAATTGGAATATTAACGACAAAGAACCTTGTATGGGACAAAAAGATACTTAGCCACGGAAATAAAGTTTTACAGCTCGCTTCTTTCAACGATAAACCTGACTTCAAACAGTATATTCTCATCATGGAGAAACATTCTTCCAGCCGTGGAATGAATGGAATTTTTCATTATTTTTCTCAAATTTTCTCGAAATAATTAACAACTTTATATTGTGAATGAGGAAAAAAGACCATTATTGCAGGAAATGAAAGGCAAAACATATAGCTTGCCTATATAATATAGAAATGTTTTTCAATAATACGTTTTACTCAGCGCCATTGTCATTTATCATTCGATCTTGGGTTCGTCGAAAGTTTAATTGATGATAAATGAAAGAAACATGGGATTTTTCATCTTTTACGCGACATTTACGAAGATTCATGCATTCTCACAGTCTACTATCAGTCGGCTAAGGCCGCTCCGACATCCTAACCCCCTCCCCCCCCTCTCCGGCCTCCTACACTTCCATCTCGTCCCTCTGCACCCCAGTCCACCCTCAGCCGACACAAGGACGCCAATTAGCACCAGGGGGGATCTATTGTCTCCTTTTCCAAGGAAGAGGCTCCATATTCCTGCCGCCCCTGTGCACCGTCTGTCTGTCTCCTACATTCAACCCCCTACCACTCTCCCACTATTGGATCCATCAAATAAGCCGCCTCTTAGCTTTCTCACGTTTCGCGCCGTGGTGTAGGATCAAGGTTGGCGAGAAACGAAATATTTCATCAAAATTCTGAACAAGCTAAAATAAAAACATTGAATGCTTTTATTTTAGCAACAAAATGAAATTACCAGCTTTTAAACAAAATAATTATTATAGTAACAGTCTACCTAATGCACATTATATGAAGAAGAAGCATTTAAGACAGGACACACAGGGAATAATTTATTAATCACTGATAAGACCAATATTAACATGTTAATACGCAACAAAGAATGTCTAATCAATAGCAGAGCAACTAATGAAGACTGCATAAAGGAAAGTATTAAGAAAAATCAAAGTAAAAACGCAACGAGATTGAGGAGCGAGAAGATAAGACGATAGTTACGAGATCGATAGGAGAATGGTTAACAGAATAAGAGAATAAAATGGAATAATGTACAGACTGTATGGACGATAAAAGAATAAAAAAGACCTGCAGAGATAATACCGAGGACGAGAAAAATGAGAGTAGGAAGACAGAGGAAAAGGTGCAAGCATAGCATTTGAACTGAAAAAGAACAGATTGAAATTCCAAGTTTATGGAAGAAGATTTTTCTTTTTTTAAGGGCAGCAAGTAGTCTTTTCCTTTTCCATCGATATATATATATACTACGTATCGCAATAGTTTAGCACTATATTGAACCTATTTACCACTGTTAATAGGTTTCCATGGTAGTCACTATTCAAATGCCTAAGGTTAATACAGAGTCACCTCCATTTTTCAAAGGAGAGGGAGCGAATACTATTTCCGGAAATAAGGTTACTTGCACATTATTGTGATGAGCACACTGTCCAATAAAATCTGCTTCTCATTCCGCACTTGTAACTACACCAACCGCTCCTCAATAACTTGATATTTAGAAAATGCCTGGTGTACGGATGTCTTTTGAATATACGTATCAAGCAATCTGCCGATGCGGTTTGGTAGTCAGGAGTAAAAACAGAGGGGTGTATTTTATTTTCCGATACGAAAGAATATCGTGATGAAGGTAATGATAACGCTCTCGAATCTTTTGTGGCCAATTGAGACAGTGGTTACGGACAAAATAATACTCAACTACGTCCCCTTGACGTACATAAGTAACAAACGCGGTAAAGGGCGCATTGTAAGTGAAATGTTTACTTTTTATTAGAGGTCAATGTAAAAAAACAAATTGGGTAGAAACAATCATAGTATATCTGAACACCGCACCGATGAATGGAAAAACGTTAACAAGGAGCAACTGCCATCGGTGATTGCAATGTATTCCCGTACGCAGGGAAAATATTGACCGATACACATTAAACAACGGGGAATCACAAACAAGCAAAATAAGGAAATTCGTCGTCCTCGTCATAGATATCTTGGGGCGAACATCATTGTTCAATCCTTGGGAAGAGTAATTTAGTTAAGGAGTTATCTAACTTCGAATTGAGTTTCGCGCTCTTCTGGATGTCCTGAGGAGGATTATGGACATTAAAGACGAACTTCAACTTCAGATGAACCTTGAGGCATTCATAAGTAAGTTTAAGGAGGATGAAAACGGAAGTAGAAGTCAGGCTACTTTGAAATTTAAAGGCGGGAATAAAATGGAATTATGGAAATAGGATTGAAGATAGTGACCCAGTATTGCCATAATAACTGAGGGAAGTGTAGGAGATAAATTATTGTAAAACCTAAATAAAAGTGGAAGGGAATTGTTTCCTCAATTCAAGTATACCTTTTCGGAGCATAAACAGCCATAATTAGATTTAAATCGTCTATAATAATATGAACAATAAGTAATCTCAAACGTACGCTTGGTAAAAAATATGGCGTTAAAACCTGAGGTTTACATATTTGGGTCATATTAACATCAACATTACATCTTCAGGTAAAAAACCTATTCCTCATCATGGGTTAAAAAGGTATATAAGATGATAATATTTCTAAAAAATCAGAATGTCGCTGTTTATATAAATTAATCCCCGTTGACATTTTACCATAAATACTTTCTTGTTTTGGCACCTACAATTACACAATTATACAGGATTTGATGATGCTGTTTATACCAACGATTGGTGAGAAACAAATGTACTTAGGTAATTCCAAGCTGAGAAGGATCTCAAATGGGACAAATGTCACTATCTACTTGATTAAAATCGTCTTACGAAAGGATTTCATGATCACCGTTGAACCAGACAACACAAAAAATTAGGTTTCAAATAGCTAGAAGGTACCATCAATAAAATTTCAAAACACGGAATACAAGTCATATACGCTGCAAATTCCCCCCTCGTCTCTGCTGCATATTTTACAGTTGTCCCGCGGGGATATGAATGGGTGAACACAAGCAAGGACACATGCGGAAGCGCAGAAATAAACTCAAGGAAAAGAACTCTGATCTGCCATCGCATGATCGCCGTCGGGCGACCGACATCTTCTCCAAGCGCTGCATAAAATTCCAACCACCCCACTAAAACATACGAGGCCTGGTTTGCACTAAACTGAAAACAACAGCGGTTATTTTCGTTTCAACACCAACGAAAAGATTCGGGCGAGGAAGTATCAAAGACAAGAGCCAAGGAGAAAATATTGAGGAAAGAAATTACTGATCGGTTGAGCTGATAGCCAATAACCAATGAACTGAGGAAGGGAGAGTTAATTTTCACAGCGCAGATAGATGATCTTTTCTGCAAAATGAAACTGGCCTCACAAATTGGCTTAAGCTTTATTAATAATATAATGTGGTCATAAATCACCCAAGTACAAAATACTTGCCATTTTCAAATCAGTTTTTATGGTTTTGTCCTAAATTGAGCAGATTAACTCACACCGTTGGTTGCAGCGAGGGCTGTCATTTGGTTGAAAGACCAACATTTGAGATAATTTGTGCTATCAAGGGAAGGCGAGTTCAGTTAAGATTATTTTGGAAAGGAAGAAAGAGTGGAGGGAAAAACTGAGTCCGCATTAGCTTACAAAAGGCGCCAAGGCGTCTAAAGTTCAACACCCCATCGCGGTGAGGAGCCGCGGAGAGGTTCAGAAGGTAGCTGGGTCCTATTAATGGTAAAAATTTATATGAACTTGAATTTTGAACCATGAACTATTTCCCAGAACATTCCAGAATTTTATAGCCTTTACTCTCCAATTCCGCGTTTGTAATGTCTCCCATTTCTATTTCGATTTAATATTTTAAAAATAACCGGAATGTTTTCCTGAATCTCACTAAATTTAATAGTTCTCAATCTCCAATATCTCGATTTTCTCATCATCATTTATACAATTTTTATTTATAAAAATGTTTTACTATCCCGAGTCCTGTTCAAAAACTGCATTGTAGATTTTTTCGCTACCCATTCTCATTTTAGCTAAGACTCAACCCCTAACTCACGCGTTTCCTCGAGTTTCTTCGAAATTTATAAGCTTTCAAAGCCTGGTTTTTCGTCAGTGTCACTGCCTATTTTCATTTGAACCAAGTTCTAAAAAAATTATCAATACGTTCCCCGAAACATCACCGAGTTTAATAGCTCCCTCAAACCCTGATTTTTCCGGTTCTTTCCGCCATCCTGTCTTCTCCACTATCACACACCGCGGGCGTGAGAGAGATCACTAGGGCAAGATTGCCTGAGGAACACGGGGGCTTTGATAATTTATTCGAAGGGAAAAGGGCTGAAAGGAATGAGAGAGAAGGATGGAGGAGAGAGAGAGGGGGGGGAATGGCGTGCGTGCAAATTCCTGCTCGTAAAAGCACTCGAAGCCTAAAGAGAGAGAGATAGAAGAGAAAGGGAAGGAGGAAGAAAAAAGAATGGTAAAGGAGTCAAGGAGCCGCCGTGACGCCCCCGAGTTTGCAGTTGACAGTCGCGATCATAGGGAGGCCTCGGAGGAGAAGGAAGCAGCACTTGGGGGCGGAGGGGGTAAATGGGCGGAGGGAAGCTAAGAAAGGGAAGGGGAGGGGTAGTGTGGCATCTTGCCTTGGCAGCTTGCCCGCAGCCATCCGATAGCGATATTGGGTCAAACATTTCTCCTCCTCCCGGCACACATCCTTACCCTTCCGAAACCCTACTCCCCCACCCCCTCTCTGCCTCCCTCATCTTCATTCGCCATTCCGGCCCTCTTCCCTTATCTAACGCTTTCCCCTTTTCTTATAATTTCGCACCCTATTCGGTCGAAATCATAGGTTGACGAAGAAAATAGATAGTTTCTCAGAGCAGGAAAAGGACACACTTTCTTAAAAGAGAGAAAATTATGGCCATAAACCAACATTTTCTTTGTAACTTAGGCCAACATGTAATGCATTTTTTGTGTGAATTAATTGAGCTCACATATGATCCTGGAACGTGTGATGGCACATGGAATCAACACGCAGTAATGTACTGCTCTGGTTGTAATGGGCACTATCCATTCCACGAATAGAAAATTCAAGAATAGACTCCGCCTCACAAAAAGTACGCGAACCAATTCATAGTTTTTATGTGAAAAATATTGATCATTGTGTTTTAATTGAGAATTGAGAGTGAGACATAGGCCATTATCACCAGGCAAATGCCCAATGTAATTTAGCTGATAAAATAAATAAATAAATCCAATATCGATATAAGTGATTCCTCATACTTCGTGTTCTTAGAAAAAATACCACCCGTCTCTCAAAGCTGTTAAATATAGTTTATTACGTGAAACCTGAAATAATAATAAAAATAATTAAGGCTTTCGTGGGTTGCTCAATCATCACGGAACCCCAATAGCTAGTCAACTGGAGCCTTTATTTCATAGCGCACTTCATACCTGATCCAAAAATATGGCTTATTGTACATTTAAACGGGTTGAAAACTCATAAGTTCTATACTACCCCATGGTTTCATCCATTCTCTTTTATTATGCTTGGATAATATCGGTCAAACACTTCTCCTCCCTAGACGCAAATCCTTGGTCATCTAAATCCTACCCTTAAGATCTTCCTTTCCCTTATTCACTCACTTAAGCCTGCAGCCTTCCTAACTCCAGCCTTTAAAATTTCAACTTTTCTCTTCCCTTTAAAAGTTCCGCACCCTATTCGGGCGACATCGTTGCACTCTGCGAGCCATGGCTCTATTTCCTCACCCAAGTCGAACGCAAACATATCGCAAACACTCACTGCAATTTCATCAGGCCTTCCAAGTTTTTCTCCGTCCTTCCGACAATCAATTTACGATGTGGAGAGATTAAGGATATTCCTCCAACGTACACCGATTCTACGGTCAATACAAGATTAAATAAAGCCATTTAGAAGATTTTTTCGGGCACCGGAACGTGACGCTGAATTACTTGTATATCATGATACGGGTTTTAAATGATAAGAAGTGTGAGTATTCTGGTTTCAAAAAGAGTAAATAAGCTTCAATATTTAAAAATAAATACTCTTCGTCGTAGGTTTTCACGAGCTTTCATTTTACCGTTTTCTTCTAATTTTCGTGTAAAGAATACGTTTTCTGCGGGGGAGAAAGAGAACAAGGCAAAACCATTGGGTACTTCGAAATTCTACGGACAATACAAATAATAATACAAAGGAAAAATTAATATAATAACGTAATTTAACATTACTCACTTGAATTGAATCAACCGGCTTTTAGTAATTACATGATTTTGAATCGGACTTTAGCAATAATAAATAAAATGATGCTGGAAGGAGAATTCGAGGATTTTTATCTAAATCAGGAAATTAAGTTTTGAGATGTGATGAATCTGTCAAATCTCTAAATAACCTATCAAACCTAGTATTAAGTTTATTAATAAATCCAACTCCGCCAACAATCGACTATGATAATAAGCTAAATTAATATAGCCTAATAACAAAAAATGACAACTACACCCATTTTGGCTCGATAAGAACCGTTTATACGTAACTAAATGAACTAATTTCATCACTGAAATTTCCGAAGTATTACTGCTCCTTACTATAATAATATATGTTAAACAATTGGGTTTAAATAAGGTTATTTTAAAATTAACTAGCGATAACAACAGTGTTGCACTAGCTATAAAATACGAATACTTGAGCATCATACTATTACCAAAATTTGTCAATTCCCAATCAAGAAGTTAAATCATCCTCTATTGAAAAACGGAGCAGGATTCTGATCTGAATATCATTATACTGACTCTACCAACAAAAATGTTTTAAGAACTCGAACACGCTGTTTAAAAAAAAACGCATTCCCTAGCCGTCGTGGTTTGAATTATTTCCCAATCTTTCTCCCCAGCGAGGCTACACGCGCACATCCATCCATTATCTCGGTCTGCTTCCCCACGCCCACTGCTGATTTCCAACAAAAATCTGCAACCTGTACGGAAAAAAATCAAAGTTCACGTCGGGTGGGAGAGAGGGCTTGAGGAATGCGAAGTTCTTACGATGGGAGACTGCGGAGGCGGTTAATAAGGAAAGGGAGGAGAGGGATGAGGAAGAGATGGGGAAAGCGGGAGCCGAGGGGAGAAAAGGAGGAAGGAGCCACGGAAGCTTATTACAGGAATACCGTTTGGAATTCGATTAAAGCTCAGGGGAGAGGGTTCATTATGCTACACTGAAGGACAGTTCTCGAGGGGACGTTTTCCTGCATCCGCCTGTCCGACTCCCACGACACTATCCGGACTCCCTACCCCCATCACATCCCCAATGGACTATTCTCTTAGTTTCTTCCCTTCAATTTTTATTGGATCACCTCTCGATGCTGGGAACTCCACTGGGGACTCAATATTTCGCCCCTGAAGCTCAATACAAAAAACAAAACCCTGAAGTGGTCATTGTAGGAGGTGGGGAACAGAAAAATATAATAAGTATTTTTGATTGATTTCCACTCGGCAAATATGCAATATTTAAAAACTTATCCCTGCAGTTAAAAGTAAAATAAATGATTGGTGAAAACATCGGGCGAAGAAAAACCCAAGAGGAAGAGCAGAACCGCAAAAGAAGAGGACTCTCATTAAAATTAAGATTCAATATTTCATTTCAAGGTTTTTAAAATATGCATTGAAATAGTTTCAGGATAAAAAACTTTAAAAGCATGACAATAAGTGTTAAACAGCTAAGAAACGATTTTTATACATCCAACGCAATCCGCCTAATTGTTTTTCTCAATATTAATTATCAATCTCTTTACTCATCCCATACAAATGGTTCATATGCACTTACTGACGATATATTTCGTAACCTTCAATCCAAAACATTTCTCAGCACATGGGGATGGAAGTTAAGGAAAAATGAGATAAAGGTGTTGGAGGAAAATATAAGGGAACAAAACGATCACTAAAATCTGGTGCCGACCAACTAGTGCACCTAACACCAGAAGGTAAAACACATATGACCGTTAAAAAATGAATTGTTAAAATAGGTGCGAAGTTCATACCGTCATACCTGTTAAACATATCAATCATAAGTCCGCCACCATAAATAGAGAATGACAGCTATCCTGATTTCCCACAGGTTTGGTTCGTTCAGATTTCAACGCTTAATATCACGCTGCTACAATAGGTATATTTATTAGCAAAAAGCTAAACATTTATGTGTTTCACAGTCCTAATCTGATTGCATTTCGGAAAATAACATAAGCCTCCATATGTTTGGTGCCCGTGTTTTAATAATTACTTCCGGTTCTAGACCTTTGTGTCATCCACTAAGTACAATCAATGTCTAACATAAAAATCAATTTAAACGATCTATATGCCTTCTTCTATATTCTATCGATCTACTAATGACTATTGGGGAAAAGATAAACACATGTATCAAAGACAACAAATTCAGGCATTGAAAACCAAATTAAAAATATATACGAAAACGGACTTGACATGATTGAAGCAGGCAATCGAAAAGAGCTGAAATGTCAGTCCAAAGACGTATTTGCATTGCGAATATACCCTATCAGCACTCCGAAACAAGTCTTTCCCCATCGCTAAGCACAGATTCTTTTAATTAAGAATTGGGGCGCAAATATAAAGGATAAATGATCTACTGGCAAAACATTAATTTTAAAAATAATTGCTAGGACAATGTGACAAGGGGATAAAACATTTTTCTCAAAAAGGCTGTTAATATTCCGTTATTTATGACGATTGAAATAACGAGTGCATCTCAAGGTTTAAAAGAAACGGCCAGATCCATGAAAATAATCACGCCACGAAGAAAAAGAACACGGACGCCTAATTTTTGGAAAAGCCAACCGCTGGGGTAGATTTACGCAATTAAAACCAAAAATATATTACATTTTGAAACGGCAATCAAGCGTCGCAGGAGACAAGAATTTTATGAGGCCTTCGGGCAGTAAAACACCCGCGGTTGAGAGGGAGAAAAATATTAAACGAGAGACATGAATTCTCGAGAGAAAGAGAGAAGGGAAAAGAAATGCGCCTTTGGATTCTTATTTTTTTAAAAAGTCTTTCGTGAGCGACGTTGGGGACCACCTCGGATTTCCATATCCTCTTTAAGGAACTTCCGCGCCATTAAGCCAGCGATTTCCTCCTTGTTCCCGGCCTTTCTCTCTTCGCACCCCTTACCACCCACCCCTGGCGAGAAGAGAAAAGAAAGAAATTGGACGGAAGACGGGGCTGAAGGTAGTCTCGGCGAAAATGAGCGATTAATTTTTTTTCTCACGGGCTCGAAGTGAAAAACGGGAATTACATACACGGCAATAATTAATTTGCCCGCGTCACATTTAGAGCCGTCGTTCAACTGCTTCATTTGGCCTGCACAAATGGAGATAAATTATTATTCCGTCCCAACAGTTGAAAAGGCTTTCGAGGCAGTGACGCTGGAAGATACACATACTACATTTTACTCACGCGTACAAAAAAACAGTGAAATAGATGTAGATGCAAATGTCGATAAAAATACCTATAGGTACAGCAAGTTTTTGAGTACTCTATTACTGTGAATGCACAAGGCGTAAATTCTACTCTCTCGATTTTTCAAGAAACCATTGAAATTCCTCAATTTTTTGTGCCCCAATTTCGCCTCAAGAGTCCCCTTCCTTTTTTGCCCCTGAACAATGCTTCCATCGACTTTTTTAGAATCCTGCCAGTAGGTTTTGCGTCCTTTTTAAATTTCACGAAAAGTTTATTGTTCAACAATACTTTTTTCACAAATAAATTTGCCAAAAAAGTTTTCTCTTTTTCTCGAGTCACCACTTTGATCAGCGGTTCCTAATTATTACTTTGATTCACATATTCCATTGCCATTAATTTCACTAAAATTGCACGATTCACTACAGAAAAAAGCTTACTGTTTCCATTTTTAAAGCTAGTTCATCCTTAAATCCGCAACTGTTCAAGTTTTTTTAGCGTTCCCATTATACGCCAAGTGCCTCAGGTTACAAGTTTGACGATAAAGGGGTACCGTACGTTAGGTTACTGCTGACTCAGAGTAAAAACAAATTATCCATCAAGTTGGCAAAAACCACGTCATGGCACGTAAATAATTTGAAATACTTACAGTGAGTTCTCATATTTACTTTAACAACAAGGTGAATTTTTTTAATGTTGCGCAAATTTCCATGCGGTAATTTAATGATTTAGTAATCCCTAAATAATAGCATCCACGAAGCTATTGGAACCATTCCAAAAAATAATCAAACCTGGGTGTATTAAATTACTTGATTGACGAGTAAAAATAAATATTACGGAAAGGTATTAGAAGGTTTCATTTCCATGGTAGTCATGGAAGCTAAATGAAGCAAAACTGAGAAGAATAGCCCGAACGTAATATGAATCAAATACGGAAATAATATTAAATGAATTAAAGTTACAGCGAAAAAGTAAGTTTCCGACAGAGTAATTCTCAACTAAAACGCTATATTTACTCACTCTCTCCAACTACATGTCCCCTCACTTTACCAACGCAAGAATTTAACTCGGCGAGAGATAGAGATTCTCAGATTCTTTCTCTCCTTAAATCAAAAGCATTGTGTTCTCCTTTCTCTTCCGCTTCTCTCACACAATATTACACTACCCCATTCCACGAAATGCTGTCGCATGCTCCTATATTTACCATCCCTCCCTCCCTGCATCTCTCACTCGCTGGGACATCACTCCTTCGCCGCAGTGTCTTTAAGATTTATGGGAGGATCTTGGGGATCATCGCCATTATTTAAGGGAACCATAAAACTTCCTGGGATAATAGGGGTAAAATTGAAACATGGCGAAAAATCATTTTTCACACGAAAAATCGTCTGCGTCAACGATCCTCACACTTTTAGAAGATAAGGGATGCATGAAAGAGGCGGAACAGGTAGAAGGCGAAGAGATTTATAACAAGCTATAGTATCTCAAGCAGGCGAAACTTTAGTAAATGATAAATTCCTCATTATATGGAAGTTTGAGAATGATTAAGTAAGCAAATGGCCCAAGCCAATTAATATTAAAACCATTAAAATCCTGCTAGAGTACCTAGCATCTCCGTAGAGTTATCAATATTTAATCTATCGGTAATCCGGTAGTCTACCTGTTAAGGGAGGTTTAAATGTAAGAGAGTAAAAAAGGCTCAATATGTTTAACAGCGTAGGGCCCCTATCTCTTTACACGATTTCTTTCCTCATCTCAGCATAGATTCAAACTCTCTTTATCCCATGCATTAAACCTTTTTCTTCCTCTTCCCTGCTTACGCAACAGCTTTCCATAATTCAAGACCTTCAGCACCCCTCAACCCCTCATTAAATGTTACAACCACCTACTCTGCCTTCTCCAAATCCCCCCAGAAGTTTCCTCTCATTACCCACCATGCCAAGCACTTCCTCGCTTATCTGCCTTTCCATCCACCGCACTTTCTCCATTCTTCACCAAACTCACATCTCCAACTCCTGCAGCTTCTTATCGTCCTCTAATCTCAGAGTCCATGTTTCTGCATCATACAACGCCTCACTCCACATTACGCTCTTTGCAATTTTTTCTTTACATTTCCACTCAAGATCCCCATCGACATCCTACTATCCACACTTCTTTAGCCAGCGCTACTCCTAATTTCCCTATTGCTTTTCCAATTTTTTAACTACTTTTCAGAAAAATTAAAAATTTATATTAAAAAAGTAAGCCAATAGCAAAGTATGCAATCGCAAATTATGTTCAGCGATTTGATTGCTAACAGCAAACTCGATGATGTAATTTAAATTTATAAATTTATAGCACTATTTTTTATAACTCGACTGTTTGATATAAGTTCTTAGCAATATTTTATTTAAGTAATATCTCTTCGCAAGTTTTAGTCACTAGCATTTAAACAACGTATTTAAAGATACTCTGAAATACATAGTCTTCACGCTCATCACTCATTTCCTTGAATCCTTTCTTATGATCTAATTTGCAAAGTAATGTCTTTTCTCATAGCTCGTGTATCTTTTTTTCTACGAGCTTCCTGCTCTCCATACGGTAAAATGAGATTTAATTAACCATAACGAATTCCCGACCTGATTTACAAGTTATAAAAGGTTTTGCTGAGTTTTTTTGTTGTAAAATTTTACTGCCCCTGCCACTGATTATTTAATTTCAAATTAAAGCGCTCCATGGGATTTTAATGTAGTAAACATTTTATGCTCGACTACGGAAAGAAACGAAGACTTCCTCACTTGATTTTGATATACAACATTTCCAAGAATGTTACGCCATGAGGAGTGCAAAAATCACGAAAAGTTTAAAAGGATATTTTTTGGACTACTTACGATAGCAATTAGCATTTTCCAAATGATAGTCATAAAATAACCTACATAAATTATGTCATCAAGAAAAATTACCAAATTTGGGAGTAGAAGGATTTTTAAAAAACGTTAATTTTTTACATAAGAGTACATTTGTACAAATAAAAACCTGTTAGTACCTGCATTTTACCTTTAACATGTATCTATATCTTGTGTATCATCACACTTCCATGGGAAATCTGTGACTCCCTCCCTAAAAAATTGTTCCGTGCACAACTATTCAACCAGAAACAAAAATAATCTTTATCTTTACCCTATTAATTTGAAAAAAAACAGTAATCGGTCCAGAAGAGATGGGCATTTAACTTTGTAATAAACTTCCACAGTCTTGCATGAGTATAAGAAATATGTCCGCTTTGAAAATTAATCTCAAATATTCGTACTGGGAAAACTATTATTCTATCAATTACTATCGTAATTTAATACTTTGTAATATATTTTTCGGTGGACTTTTTAGTACTTTTTGTATTATTAATATTCCTTGGCTTATCCTAACATCTCAACTTATATGTAATGACTTGGAACAAATAAATACTATTAGTTTACTTCAAGACAAATGTTCCTTAATTCAATGAATTAGGAACAGAGTTCTTAATCAACGGTAATCTATTTGTTGATGACGCAGACAGGTACAGTAGAAGCACTCGAGAGGCTTGTTTCGCGTGACGAAAAACAAGCTGCGAGGTAATTGAGCGCGGGGGAGGGAGAAAGCCCCATAACAAACACGAATTAACCCCATGACCCTTGGCAAGACTCTGGAACTAAACTCCTCACGGCCATTAAAACGTATCCAAAGGAATGACTATCTCTCTTTCTCTCTCTCCTCCCTTTTCTGCATAGCGGAAATAATTCAACCGTAATTTTTTTTTTACCTCCCAACGGGCCTGACAGCCTCCTATCCGCCCACCCTCTCCCTTACCTCCCCGTCCCTGGCTCCTTGACCCTCTTCACAGTACCCCAGCTTTCTAGTCGGTAACCTTCCCAACCCTGACGACCAATCCCCTCCCCTTGGACCGTCCCACAAATCCTCGCCCTCCCACACTCCGTCCCCACTGCTCCCTGGGGGCAGGTTACCTCGTCGTGATGACGCCACGGAGGCCGCCACAAGCGGATTTCCTGCCATCCAACCCTTTGGCTCGAGAGGACGACACTCGTGTGTCTCGGCCCTAGTACACAAACACGCACACATACTTCGTCCCTCCCACGCTATCCCTCTCCCTTCCCTCCTGCACTTTATGTCCCGGGCGATCATCCCCGCACAGCTTTTTATGCATTTACAGTTTTACGAGCTACCCACTTCTCTACTTATATACTACCATCCCCCTTTGGACAACTCCCTCGCATCCAAGTTAACTACTGTTGCACGTATCAGAAAAAAAATATCGAATGGTTAATATATCGATAATATAAAAAGCATATTATATAAATATTCGGTATACTGAAAGTGAATAAATATTATTTATTCACTTTCAATTCGAAGTGAAAATACTGAATATATGATAGGAGCTGTGGGGAGCAAAAGTGGTGTGAGTCAATTTTGTGCCATACTTTTTTTAGGTGCGCTGAGGTATACATCTACCTGATTCAATGTTTTCCCACTAAAGTGCAGTAAATGAGGGTTTAATTAGGATTTTTTTTACTTTAAGCCTCATTTCCCAAAGTTGTCAATTTTGATTCCAACCACTTCAACTCAACTGCTCAACTATCGACTATGATTAGGAGCTAGTGGTAATGGAAGGGTCAGCATAAAACTAATCATCAAAGAGATTTTTGCTTAAAATGGCACGAAGGTTCCAACGGTATTTTTAACATGACAACATCACATAAACTTCCTTTTATTTGGCTCCAAACCTTCATCCTACTTGGCACGGGTGGCCCTCCCTGAAACAATTATATTTCTACCACCAGTCCAGCTCTAGGGTCCATTGAAACGCTCAAGCTCTTACAAGGCGTCAAGATTGTAGTTCAAGGGAAGGGCAACTAAATATATTGACTCGTATTTTAAGATGATGATCTGCATGTCACCGGAATTACTCAATATGAATATATTTTCAATATTCATTGCGACATATTAGCAAAGAAATATTATTCGATACTTTCAAAATTACGCTCAAAATTCTCTAATACTCAAGGTATCGATGATTTTTGAGCGTCTCTAAAGTAAATCGTTCCTTCTTCATTTCCGTATTACGCTCTATCACACCATTTTCGACTACCCTTTCCGTTCGGATGATTTTCCGGCCTCGGTGGCCGCATGCTATTGTTCTCCCCTGCTAAGACTAAGTTTGAGGATTCGAGTCCTGCATCGGTGGTCTTTCCACCATCCTGAGTATGAGTGTTTTTCTTAATGGAACCAAATGTAAAAAAATACTAATAAAGAACTGTATTCGCTGTAAAAATATGTAATTATTATTATCAGTGAAGCCTATAATGTGAATGGTAACTATTGGCAAGTCTTTTGTACACTCAGTTTTTACTTATTTTCATCACTGCACCGGATGCTAATTTTATTATATGTATACTGTAAAACTTTGTTCGCGTTTTATATGCTCAATTGAATGTACTTTATCAAGTAGTACCCGTAGTGAATATGTGCAGTATCTATCCCGCACGAGTATAATGACGTATAGAAGACGTAAGCCAATTTTGTGTTATACACTCAATGACAGGATCGGTTTGATGAGGAGGCTGAAGAGGTGCCTTTCCAATTGACTCTGGGGGGTCAATCCTGGAAACCTCTTCATAAATATTGCACGCCAAAAAACAACAGATTATCGCACGGTTTCGCCATCATATCGCTTGATAAACCATCCATTGATATTTTTGACGCATTAATTATCACATCCGAACAGGATGAGACACCTCAACAATACTGAATTTATGAAACCATGCGACAGCGTTGTTATTCTCGCACAAGATAATTATCACGGCTTACGAAAATTTACCCTCTGGTTCTAATCACCAGGAAGTGGTGTTATTTATTCTGTGAAATCCTAATACCTAGTTGGGTGCAAAGTGGGGAGCATATAGACTAGAGTACTCTTTGTCCGTTGATTGGGATGGATCAATGAAAACCCCAAAGCACATTTATTTAAGAGTAAGCTAATGTCGACACCTGATTTCCCTCCACTTTTCATATATTTCCTAAAATAATTCTTCCCTTACTAATGTTCTCCCCTTCAATGTATCACCCTTTCAATGCAACGTTCCTTCCCTTTTAACCTTCATTGATAAAAATCAGCAAAGTTGTCGATTGTCTCTGCAAAACAACAATATGACAACATTCGACTGTTTACCTATACCTACATTTTAAGCGTTGGTATATCTACTTACCCATACAGCAACCACCGTTGCATTGACAGTAAGGAGAGAGTGAAAGACAATGGGAGACCTGATAACCCACTAGGAAAAACTTTTTTTCTGTCTTAGCCGACGCGGAGCATGTTGACACCGACAGAAGGAAGAGCGTCGGTTGATTGTCCGTCCATTTAAGCCAGCTATTGACGTGCAAGTCGATCGTAAAGCGTTTCTGAGTGATCACTTTTTTGAAAGCACTCGAATAGCTTTTCCTGTTTTTTTTATTTTACGAAAAATTTGCGTTTTTTTAGAGGACCAGACGAATGTAGCAGTGGAATAAAAGTAGGAAGGGGATGAGCCAAATTTTTGAGTATGACATGACTGAGCGAGGTGAGGTAAAAGCAATTTCATCAAAACATCTATTGTCATTTTTTCCTCGAACATTGAAAGGGTCTACAAATCAATCTAGGCCCTGGGATTCGCCAATTTAAATTACACTGAACAAAATTCAAAGGATGGTCGTAATGCAAAATGGAAGCTCTTTCAAATGTATTGTCTCAAAAACATCAATAGCAGGATACTTTTGAAAAATAAAGGCAATTTTAAATAAATGGAAAGCTTAGATAACACTTAAGAAGCTTAGACTTTTATCCACTCAATGTTGACCATACATAGACCACATGCTATTAAAAACATTAACGTCAATTCAAAGCAAATTATTCAAGTTTAAATCGAGTTATAATGAAATACCACAAAACTCCTATGACATAAAATAGCAAGTTACAACGATGCTATTTGAATCACCATTTTCTTTTACCGATATGACCATAAAGTATAGCCAAGAGGTATTTCGATGAAAATTCATTGGCCAAGTATCAAAATGCCTGGACCTTTCTCACCTTTAGACTCAATGTAAAACACACTCTGTTGAGATGAGTAGCATATTAAAATGATTTTGCGCAAGCACGTCGATGTATTATGAAGTTCTGGGCGTTCTTAGAAAAAACGAGGATTGAACTGAGTCGCTGCCATTAGTTGAATTGAGTTATAAATTTTTCAAATTCCTAAGCAGAATCCGAAATTTAATATTAGGTTAGGAGGGTGTGGAAGAGTGTTTAATAATATATGCATGTCTACACTTTTACCACCGAAAACTGGTTTCTACGAATACAACGAAAAACAAAACCTGTTCTCAATTTTCAAGAATAAAATTATGAACCTTACTCGAAGAGTGATAAGAATTACGATCGCTACCTGATGAAAACTAATTCTCGCTTCACAGAATTCAAGGAGGCAAAAAGGTGTGTATTTATCGTGAGGAATTTTGTTCAAGGAGCGCATAAATCACGTGGATATCCTGACGCGCACGTTTTTTAATTCAATGCCTTAATTTTCTTTGAAGGCAAACCATATATCGCTGCATGTCATACAAGAGATGTAGATCATTCTACACACACGAGACCCTTCCATCCATTTTCCCATCCCCCCAGTCCCAATCGCTCCATCCCTCAAACCCCGACCGATTCATATATCCCGAAACCTCTCTTCCCATGAGACCAGGGTCACGAAAGCTATCTCCTCCGACCGCATCCACGAAAACCAACTCTTCAGCCTCCTCAGCCCCCTTCTTCCCCCTTACAAAATCCATCGCCCGAATTTTCTTCCTCCGCAAAGAAGAGTATGTGTGTGTCGGAAGGAAGACATCATTTCTCTCCCGCCTTCAGCGAAAAACAATTATGGCGCGCCGCGCAACGACCCGAAACCCATCAGATTCCATCCACCCTTGCATGCCTCCTCCTGCACTCCTCCTTCTTCCATCGCTTCCCGAAAACCCCTTTTATGATCCCACCTCCTCTCCAATCCCTCCTCAGTCAATTTTTTCATCTCCCCGCGGTACACATATAGCTCCCGCAAAAGTTTCTGGCGCAGACTTGCGCGGCAAGAAGAGGAGATAGAAGTAGAATTGGTGAAGGGGAAGAATGAAGGGGACGAGAGGGAGGCAACGACAGAGATGAAGGCAGAGGAACCAAACTACTTTACAAAAAAGGCACCAGGCACGCATACGCAAGGCTAATAGGCAAGTGGTTAAAATCACTCAACGCTATGACTTTACCAGGGGCCGTATCTTGAGGCCTCACTATGAGACCGGTCGAAAAGGGACGACAGGTAGTGAGGACTCATCACACTTCTCGAAGCACTTGTGTTGGCAGCAATTGGAAATGATCTCTGACTGATCCTCCACACACTAAACAGCTTTCCTCCCCCATTTTGCAGGAGTTTTAAAGTTCCGTAGCCCATGTCCCAAAATTTTCCAATTGGCAGAGCCAGGAAAATTCGTGGGAGCTATAAATCACCAGTTTCTAAGGACGTTATTTTCGTGAATTCAACTCAACGAGCCAGCGACCATCTTCGCCGAGAATAACGCTTATACCAAGTCAGCCATGCATACCTCTTTCTTCATCGACGCAATTCCCCAATATTACTCATCGAGAAATCGCGCAAAGGGCACAGATCTTGAATGAGTGCGAGGAGAAGCTATATAAAAGGAACTGAGGGAACGGTGCACACATTGGCTCGAGCGTGTTTCAGGCTGCGCTTGCAGTGTTCGCGAAATTGGCGATGGAAAATTGAGCCCTTCCATCCATCTGTCGATACAATGATGGCCATTGTATCCGAGATTAGAAATGTCTTTCTGACGCAGGAAAATATGCGTATCAGGTTTAAAAATGAGACATTGTATTGCCACAGGTTCTTGCAAACGGATTTCTTATTAATCATGCGATTTATGATTACGAGGGCAAGGTGAAAAGTTCTCGGCCTGGCAATGAAAGACTGTAATTTTTATGTCAAAAATGCATTATTTTTCCACATCGTCCCCCTTTATGTCTATTCACTTTGTCCTACGTTTTTCAAATGAGTAGATTCCATGACGGAAGTGCGATTCTGGTATATCTGCAAAATAACCATCTGCGGCTGCAATAACATCTTAATTGGACTCAAAACTTTTTTCATCTACAAATTTTTTAAATGTGGGAATAGGTGGAAGTCAGATGGTGCCAAATCTGGTGAATAGGATGAATTTTACAATTATTTTTAGTTCAAATCCCTCAGATTTCCCAGTGCCAAAGCAACTTTGTGGGGTGAGGCATTGTCCTCCTGAAAGATGATTTTCATTTTTTGCAACCCAGGCCTCTTCTCACGTATTTTCTCATCCAGTTGGTCCAGAAGACTTGCATAGTATTCACCATTTATTGTTTTACCATTTGTAAGGTAATCATTAGAAGAATCCCTTTTGCATCCCGAAAAACACTGGCCATCACCTTTCCGGCAGATGAAATCGACTTCGCCTTTTTTGGGGCAGGTCCGCCGGCTTCCACCCACTGCTTCGATGACTATTTAGTTTCTAGCGTGTAGTGGTGGACCTATGTATCATTGACAGTAACAAATCAGCGCACAAAATCTGTTCGATTATTTTGAAAACGGTCCAAACATTGCTGAGAAATTTGTTTACGCACTTCCTTTCGGTCAGCATTTAACAAATGCGGCACTCAAAATGCACAAAGCTTTTTCATATTTAATTATTCATGAAAAATTTATCGCACTCTTTCCTCTGATATGCCTATGTCATTAGCTTTTTCATACAACTTTAATCGCCGATCGTCCAAAACCATATTGTGCACTTTCTCAATGTTTTCATTTGTTGTTACAGTTTTGGGACGTCCTTCACATGGCTCATCTTCAAGAGAATTTCGGCCACGTTAAAACTCTGACACCCATTTTTTAACTCTCGATAATGAAGGAGCAGAGTCCTTATAAACCTTCACCAACTTTGGATGAATTTTCGTTCACCAATAACCGTCCAAAACGGATAGTTTTATGACAGCACGACACTCCAGTTTATCCATGTGAACGAAACACACACAACACGTCTACTTCAAAATGCCGTGTCAACAATACAATGTGGCAGCTCAACTTGAAATTTGAATTACATTGTTGGGAAACGTGTACGAATATAACAAAACCAAAATTTTATTGGTACTTACGCCATATCTGTCTAAGGCCGAGAACTTTTCACCCCACCCTCGTAGAAGTTATCACGAGGCAGGTTCAGAGGGTTTTTCGTGAATTTGTTAAATTTCTCAAACCTTGGTTTCCTCATAAATTGTTAATTGCCTCTTGTTCTTATTATACACATATTCCACATAGTCTTTTATTAATATTTTAATATTTATTCAACAACTTTAAGTAATGTTAATTTCAAAAGCATTTACTAGATGTATATATAAATCAGTGCTTAAAATTTAAAAAAATCAATTGAGTATAAACACCTGTAGTTTGAAATCATTAGTAATAAGAGCCTCAGTTAAAACATCATAAAAATTTATGTTTCATAAATAATCACCTACTGATAAATATTTTCTGATGACCTACTGAGCAGTGATCTATAGGAAGCGATGAAAAAATGCATTTTTGTAAATTTCTTAGCTTCTTATCAACTAGTACAGCTACATGCATTGCGCATTTAATTTAAACTGAATTGGCACCAAATGTTTCCTCACTGAAATGCCCATTTAGTTTCATGCATTGATTTCTGCATGATAACTCTTTCATCGTAGCTACAACTTTATTATTTTTACTCCCCGGAAAGAATGTGCGCGGGGTCTTCATACGTCAACATATCAATTTCACAGCCGTATACAATCTCTGGGTCCTCTCCGCCGCCCAACTTTTATCCGACCCGATGTCTCATCGAGAGTCTGAACCAGTCTCCACCGGGAGAGCGGATTATTACTAAACGAATGCCCATCAGCTCTCCGAATGTCCCCATCGAACAAAACAGCCTGTCTGCCTGCCGTCATCCAGTCATCCCGCTTCGGAAAACATAATCCCCGTTTCTTTTCCCTTGTCGCACACACACCCCCCGCCCAATGTCTCACATGCGAACACCCTACGGCCATACCTGAGATATATCCCATCCTCATTTTTCCTGATACAAAAAAGAGCAGGCATTTTCGTCTCACTTTACCTCTCTCTCTCTTTTGTTTGCCCCGTTTCAATAACAAAAAAGGTTCTATACCATATAATGTACTTTTTTTAGCTTTTGAGGATTTTTTGAGATGCTAAAATCTAAAGGTAAAACACTGTGATTTTTGAAGTGACTCCATAATTGTTTCACGTCCCTCTGTCTCCGGTCACCTCCCCTGATTCTACTCTAAAAGGTAATAAATTCATATGTATTCCATGTAAAGTACCAAGTATCATACTATTTTTGCCTTTGGTAAGTATCACATTTTATTTGGTAAATCCTCTTTAGGCTGAGGCATGTATTTCACCCTTCATAGGGCAGCGGCCCCTCAGGCCGGTTGAAAATGTTTTGAGATCAGCTCAAGAATAATACGCTGTCTGTATGGTCTTTGAATCTTGTTAAAGCATTTTCATAAATAAAAGTTACCCAACAAATAAACCGAAAAAATTAGGACCAAAGCTTGAGTAAAAATGCTCCAAAAAGTCTTACTCCATGAGGAATAGAACATTTTGAGCCCTGAATTAAGTATTATTTAATTCATTGGTAAATTTATTTTACACGGACGAAAAAATTAGTTTTTGACACCCGGACAACCAAGAAGTAAGAACAACCAAGAACCGTCACATTAAAACTATCGAGTTCTACATTGTTTTTTTCTCGCCTTCCGGTTATTTTTACGTAAGTTGCTGCACGAGATTAAAACCTCTTACGCCCAGGAAACGAATCCTTGAGCCCTTAGTACAGCGGTATTCTGATTTGCACTCTTCAAGCAGGGGAGAACTTAACGAAATGCGCATGCTTTGATTGGGTCGGCGCTCACGTCGTGTTTCCGCCGTTGTCGTAATTGGTTTACCATTGGCGCTCCAACTGGCGGAGGCGACAGCTCACCAATAGCACAATCCGAGAAAATCCGCAGCATCGCGCATACCACTCCCGAGGGAGAAATCGAAGTAGTCGGGATTAACAAGCGACCCGGAAGATCTACAAACACGCTCCCTATTTCTCCCCACCTTAATTTCGCACCCAGAAGCTCCACTAACGCGATTTCAAGCAGGAGTAGCCCATCTAAATGGGTGGAAATCACTCAGAACATCCTCGCGCCTGGCTGATAAATAATTTACCCCCGTCTTACTTCTCTTTACTCGGAGACTCGTTCGTTTGATCTCAACAGCGTTGATTCTCGGTGTTCTGAGTGGCGGCTCACTATTACCATTTAAAATGCATGACAATAGACAATACCTTTCTTACAAATTAGAGCTCAAATAAAATAAAATCATGAGGAAGTTGCCTAACGGATGGAGTTGTATACGACACATGCTCTTATGTGGCAATGAAGCCTGAACAATAAGACCTCCAGTCTAAAAGAGGTTGGAAACAATTGAAATGTGGTGTTATCGAAGAATGATGAACATCAAATGGACCGTAGGAATCACCAACGAAGAAGTGCTGTGAAGAGTTGGAGGGAAATGAAGTTTAATGAAAACCCAGCAAAGAAGAAGGGAAAAACCTATTGGACACATTTCGCAACACAATAGTCTAATGAAAGCAAAATTAGAAGATGGAAACATTTTACACAATTACCCCGACATCGTTCGTTTTGTTAATATTAGGAGAAATTAATTAGAAAAAATACAGAGGATGGTCGAGAATAAAATACATCAGGCAAACAACTAAGGACGTTAAAGTGAATAATTATGTAGGAATGAAGTGGTTGGCTGGTAGGAGAATGGAGTGCAGATCTACTGCAAACTAATACTCGGATTGGTCACACCTGATAAAGATAATGACACTCGGTTAAATACGGAACTACTGTTTGGCAATACACAATCGAAGCTTATTAGGAACTAAATTAAAGAGAATAGGAGAGTTGGATGATGTTCGGACAAAAAAACAAAAGGGGTTATTTCGTAATGGTTAGGCCTCGTCTCCAGTACACTGAGTACACTGCTAGCATTTGGCAATCAACGCAGAAATATTTGATCCTGAAAATTTTTAAAAATACTGGAAACTGCCTGCTACCATAGAAACACGCGTATCACCGAAATCAAGCACTGTTGGGCACGACTCGCATTCGAATGGGAAATCGTCAATACCAATTCGGGGGAATTGAACCCTATCAGTAATTCGCGGACAGCAAACCTGAAATGCTTTCTTCAGCTGCCAAAGAACGTTATTCATAAGTAATTCCGATACAAAACGAAATACAAAGGCAAGTCGCGCGCTTTGTCAAAAAAACTGCAAAGAGTATGCAAAAATTCTAACGACTTTCGAACATCGCTTTGGAGCCCTCAGAGACTCAATGAACAAACGCGTAGCTATGAACAATTTCCCATTTCACTAGATTGAGGAAGGAATGGAGCAGCAACCGGGAACCTATGGCACGCGTGCGATCAGGTAGGAGGCGAAACGTTGTCTGGTGGCACGCCGAGTGAACGACAAACAAAGAATACTTTTCGATATATTATTTACATAGGGGTGGCACGAGCCCGGCTTGTAATTAAACTTCATGTTAAATTGGGACGCGTTTAAAGATCGGTTGCTGACCACTGGCATAAAAGATATGGATTCACTCACACAGTATGCTAAGACCATAGAAAGTGAGAGCTAGGAACGAGAAACTACTGGGAGGTAAAGGAGTATGTGTATAGAAGGGAAGGATGAAGGTCCATTTTCGCCTTTTTTAAGTCAACCAATCTTAGTATTATACAAATGACGACGAAATTTCTTTGTGTTTGTTGAATTTCCGTACTCTCTCATTCAGATTTTATCAAACTACGAAGAATTTTCTTCCTTCAGCGGCTCCCCTCACGCCATTTCCAACCCCCCTTGTCGCCCGCCTCAACTCTTTCGACGAGTTCAATTTCAGCCGCCACCGAATTTCTGCCACGCCCCGAGCTCTGAGGGAGTCCCGATGCTCCATTTGATCTCCCCACCACTCCCGGACTCTTCCCATCCCTGATCAAAAAACGGAGAGAGTGAGAAGTGGAGGAGGGCAGGAAGGGATATTGGCGGGAGGGAGTTCGGAGCGAGGAGATGGCATTGGGTGACATAGGGTTAGTGAATGCAAGTAGGACTGCAAGTAGGTTAGTGAAAGAGCCCTTTTATGCCCCATTTTATTTACTAGCTTTTTAGCATAGCTTATAACATTGGCAATTGCCAACTTTATGTCTAATGCTGCTTAATTTCTATAGACTTTGAAATTAAGTTCTACCCGCATTAGCATATGCCTCCAATCACCAATGGTACAACTGGTGTTTACTTGACTAGCCCCATATTTGTTTCTCATTATCTCTCCTGGTCACGTAACAGTGATAACTACTTATCTGCATTCGGATAAAAGAAAACAAATATTGCAGATAGATAACTATGGAAAGTTTACCCGGGTCACAAAGTCACCACAGTTATGCAAATCGGGCGTTCACATTACTAATTACCACAATTGTAATGGAATAAAATAGTTAACAAAGCTAATAAAGAAGACACGATGCATACTTAAGGGTTACAAATCGAACTGAATTCAGTATACTTGTCGTATAATCGTACTATGTAAAGGGTTATATCGTATCCTAAGAAAGAATAGAATTCATTTATCAGTTCTGAAAACAGAAATGAGTAAAATATACCAATATTTAATGTCCACCCAGTTCTTGGATCCAACAACCAATAACAGGAAAGCAGGCGAGTTGAGTGCATCGAGAGAATGTCGATAGAGGTGTTGGAATCACCCGAAATAATGCTCGGAGGAATTGTGGGAACTGTAATCGGAAAGTTATGCTCTTGAGACTAGCAGAACTGGTTTACTGGAGATGTTTTTAATGTTTTGTAAACAATACAGTGCATAATGTATGGCAATATGGCGCGGTATATTTAGGTTGCGCAAGTCAACATACATTTGGACAGCGCCACTGCGCACTGTAATATGAATCGTGTAAACACAGGCTCCGAGGCATCGAATTCGATTTAAGTTCCGACATTGATTCCGAGTACTGGTTTAGAGTACTTAAGGCTGACGGTGACACAACAAAATTGTCCAAACATTTTTTTAAACTCGTAAAGTATAAAAGATAACCAAATGGGTCATTTGCCATTTGAAAGAAAAATCGATGACAGAGAAAACGAAACGGCCATATTGAAATTGATGACGTCAACTCAAAAAATAATACGGCAGCCAAGTTTGGGTACAAAATCATGTAGCGTTCGGCGGCGTGGATCTGAGACATCCGAGTATCAGGGAATCCCTGACAAGTGTTTTGATTTTTTCATACTAATATCCTTTCTTATAAGTTACATCTAGCGTTTTTGAGCAAGACTGAGTAAAGTATCCGTGGTATTTATGTGATGAACTTTGTCGTGGTATTTATGTGATGAAATTTGATCATTGTGGAACCAGAAAGTTTAAGTTTTTCATTTATAAAATGTGATGAACTTTGTTTAAAAACTTAGCGCGTGTTAAGTGAGAAATAAACTTCCCACGTTAGCTCATAGCAACAACAACGTTACCTACATTAACCATAGATAAAAGACAGGAGAAGATGGCGTCTTAACACAAAAACTGAAACCTGTTTACAAGTGAAATATGACTTCCCCAACATAGTTATCACGAGCAATTTGTCCATAACCTTTAAGAATAATGAATTGTTTTTTGGAAATTATTCCCATTTTGCATTTTTAAATATCAATGAAAAAGTTATTGCCACTATAACGAAGTTTTTCATAGTTCTGACTGCACAACTGATTCATTCAATACGGTAGATTACGCATTGCAATGGCTTCACTATTCCCGTTCTATCCATCCGTATACTTAAATCTGTTCTCTTCTTTATCTATGGTACTTGAGAGTAATACTTCAAAGGGTGTAAAACGTTGTCGGAGGCGTCGACCAAGGTGACATTTGAGGATAGGTTAAGAAAGCTATGGCTGTGATGGATAGAAACCCCAAAAAATCCGAAATCCTCGGTCCTATTTTATTTTAATGAGACTCCGACCCTCTCCGTTTACTCCTCTCTCCCCTCCGATACGATTGAAGAAAGTATTCAGCGGAGAAGGAGGAGTAGGGAGGACGGGAGGAAGAAGGCCGTGCGAACAAATACGCATTAATACTCATTTTGGAGACAATTTTTTTCCCATCCAATCGCGCGGGGGATAAGGGATTTTTGGAGCGCTTCCTACGCTATTTTCCCGGTCTCAGATATTCCTTTTCTTCCATCGCCCGCAACATTTCAAACGCCTCCTAAAGATAGAATTTCTCCTCCTTCTTCTCTCTCTGGGAAATCAAATGCGTCGTGTCGTATAATTTTGCAAATATTATTTTCTTGCTTATGGCGCGAACCAAATCTGAAAAAATATCCATCCGGCCTATGAGGCGATTCACTGAAGAAGTTCAAAGGCAGAGTTCCTTTCCAAGCCGTTCTTCACAGATGCTCTTATACCCGTATTCCCAACTCATGGCAGCTAACCTTGAATGCGCTGGTGTACCTTTCACTTTTACAGCCAATCACAGAAGAGTGGCATGGAAGGTATTGAGGGAGGGGGGACTCTGTCTCTCTCAGACTACTGTGGGATTCACTTCGGTCTCTTATCATCTGTGCTGCCAAATTTACTGCGTACAAGTTGACTTCCTTGGTTAAGGCTCATATTCAGCGGTTAATGCGACTCCTCGACGCCCAACGTGCATTCATGACCAAGAACTGATAGCGCTGTTCGGCCGCCGGGAGATAGAAACAGGTGTAAGGGGAAACGCCCGTCATTGGCTACTCTCTCTGTGATTTCAACCATCAGTTGGGATAAAGGGTACAACAGCGGGGGAGTAGAAGGGGATGTTTGTTTATTGGACTTCGTTCACATCGAAAGCAGAGATACATGGAAATTATGCCTATTTTATCAGTTGATAATTATTAAATCTTGAGAAAAAGTATTCCCATAGAGATTCACCTCTCTAATTCTACTCCAAGCTTATCGCAGCGAATCAAATAATATATTTCAGCTCGGGCAGGGGAGCCATAATGAAGAATGTTACAAACATTTTGACCATTTCATATTAAGTCTGGTTAAATATTTTCTCGGCATGAAAGCTGGTGTGAATCCGCTTTCCCATTGATAACGCTCACGTCATCTAACTGACAGTCTGATGTCATACTCGAAACCCGAACTCTTACTTAATCGCAAGTTAAGGAAAAGGTTATGTCATCTTTTGGTTAGCGTTAACCAGTCATTACAAAATCTGGCCTAAGAAGCAGTCAACAAGAATTGACCTATTATTCTAGAATAAGGCCAAGATTTAAGTAAAAGTTGAAAAGTAAAAACGTAGCGTAATAGCCAACTTTTAATCATTATCTAATATTTCGTAGCCGATTAAGGAAAAGAATTTTTCAAATTAAAACAATTCTATTGGAATAAGAACAATCAATATCACATTTATAAGTAGGTTTTGAGGGAGATATTCATCAATAGGCATCATGTATCGCGAAGTCACATAAATTACACCTTATTTTAATTTTCAAATAAAATAGGCAAAAATATCAATCTTCACACGGATAGACTTAAGAACTGGTAAATTAGATGTAACCCTTCTTGGTCAAACACTCACCATATACATATTTCATAAATTTTTATGAGCCTTAAGACCGATCGTTTAAACAAGACAGATATCAAGTATCGCAATTGGAAGTATTTAAGTCACTCACTGAAAATCACAGCACTTTGCTTCGCTTCTCATTCGTAACTAGAAGTCACTGGTCCGAAAAACCTACCTTGCACAAATTGATAGCCATCACATGATGAAATAGACAAACATGGTAAAATTAATTGGGTCTATTACAGCACATAATTTAAAAACAATGACTACTTGAATCATAAAATTCGGATGTCCTTCTTTTAAAAAAATTACGAATCGTGATTGAAACATTGGTACGGGTTGTGCGAGGAGCCAGGTGCCATGATAGTTGACCAAGGAACGTGTAAATAAAACCATCGCCTGCCACAAAACCTATAAACCATTTGTAAACAAAGCACAGAACTCCAGAAACGTAGAACATAAGCTATTAGTTAGGCACTATGGCCCATCTGGAGGATATTATTGGAATTAAAACATAGTCATGATTTAGATTGAAATGCCTTTTAATTAACACCGTGTCTTCAGACACTTTGATAAATCATTGTAATCGCGCTACCAGGAAACGTCACTCCGCCTTATTCAAATTAACTTCATTTGATAAACGAAAGTAAAATTTTTATATTACACATTTTCACTTTTACTTTCATGACGACGATTTGCAGGGCAGAGTGTGATGCATGTAAACTTAAAGGTCGCGGCAAACGAACCATAGTTCTACCACGACCTGGATAACGATACAAAATCCCAAATATCATTTGCTAGAACTTCAAGCAAAAGAGAGAATTTAACAAATTAGACCGCAAATTTAGCAAAAGAATTATTTTTTCCAAAACAATCAAATTAAACAACAAGATTATTCTAATCCACATGATTTCATAAACTGAGCGATTATCTAACCGAACATCGAAGGTAGGAAACAGAAGATGTCAAAGGAAATAAGCTCCTAACGTCAATTATTTTTGTACTTACTCGTTTACTTCTCCAAGGCTTTAGACATCCTCCATCATCAACTCCTCCTTCATAAACTCAGCCAACAGTTTGGCATACATGGTATGTTCCTCAGCCTTCTTTCTAGCTTTCTCTGCGACAGAACCCAGCGTGTAATACTCGCAGGTGCTTCTTCCTCTTGGTCTCCTGTAACGTCTGGAATTCCCCAGGGAAGTGTCATTGGGCCATATCTTTCAAATTTATTCATAAATGACCTTCCTTCTCAACTGCTTTCCTCCCAAGGCCATACCCTTCTCTACGCTGGTTATTGCAAGATTTACAAGCAAATTAACAATACTTCTGGCTGTATTTGTCTTCAACTTGGCTTAAATCAAACTTCCCTTTGGTGTGATACCTGAAAACTTAATGTAAACGCTGGAAAATGCAGCATCATGACTTTTGCTCTGAAAACAAAACCCCTGACATTCAGTCACACCATTAATTCAACTCCCTTACACAAAGTGACAGATATGAAAGACCTAGGCGTTACAACCGACCAAAAACTAAATTACTCCGACCGCATTCAGACTGTAAAAAGTAAAGCAATGTCTCTATTAGGCCTTCTTTACCGCTTCACAGAAATTAAAGATCCCATAGCACTCCAGCCTACTTCTCAACAATTGTCCTTCCCATAGTATCATATTGCTCCCCAATATGGTCCATATCAGCCCCGAATAATCTAAAATCCCTTGATTGCATCCCCCACTTCTTCGCCAAAATAGTCAAACACAGAGTCCCACATTTCCGCAATATGTCCTCAAATGCTATTCTGTCTTCTCTTTCAATTTCTAACCTCCAAAACCACAGAATTAAAACTGATATAAAACTCCTCCACAATACCTTTAACTCGACCATTGACTGCCCTGAACTGCTTTCCTTATTCAACTTTAGGATACCAACTCGATCCACTCGCACGCATTCACTACTCCACCTCCCTATTCCTAGGTTATCACTCACCCAGCGCTCACCTTTATTTCGCCTCTCCTCCCTTCTTAATTCCCTCCCTCATACTGTCGATCCTTTTTATTTATCATGCAAACATTTCACGACCCAGGCTACGTCCCACCTGTCAACAAATTAAATATTTCCCCTTTCCATGTTGGGCTCTGCGTTGTTGATTTTTATGTTGTTATTGTATGTTGTCCTCTTCCATATTTAATGTTAAATGTTTCACTGTAAATTATCGCTACTGCTGTATGTGAACAATGTTTTAAATAAATAAATAAATATTTGAATCTGTAAATACGTTATCAAATACTAAATCAAAGAAAACGCGCGTACTCCTGGAATTGAGAAACTGGTGAAGGTAAAATAAACTATTCCTGAAAAGTGACGTTTGTATTTTTTTACATTTTAAAATCATTTCCTCGAGTTATAACCACATATTTATGAAAATGTTGGAGAAAATTAACATTTCTCCGGCAAAAAGTATTAAAAGTAGAATTAAGCATAACTATTGCATTTTGACTAAGAACTACATTTCAGCAGATAATGCGAAACGCTGAATAACATTTTAAAAATATAAAAAAACGGAAAGCCGAAAGCATTCGTTAGAACATTAATGTGAAATATACAGGGAGGATAATATCTTTAGTGAAATACTCAGGCGTAAACTTGTGGAAAAATATATGTTCAAACATTGTTAAATAAGACATTTCGTACTATTACACACTTCATTTTACAAAAAAACGCCTCTGGTTATAACGGCATACAGCACCGTAATTAGTGGTCGGTTTTTAGTACAGTGAAAGTGTGAAACGGAACGAAGTGTCTTATTTAACAATTTTTCTAGAATAATAACTTTTGATTTCAGTAAAAGAAATTAAATAGCATTATTCAACAATAAAAATAAGTCTTTTGGCTCCCGTAACTTAAGATTGTATGTTTATCTAACGCGTCATTTCAACGGGTTGCATTGAGCACGCTCAAAGAAAATATCCACCAGCTCATAAGGAGCCTTTGTTAGCACGCCAGAATCGAGAGCGTATCCCAAGCAGTTAAGGAAACCAGAGAAACGCGAAAGATAAAGAACCGCAAAGTTGAAATGTCGATTGTGGGAGTTCCGACATAGAAGGCAGGGCAAAATGATATACGCGTGTAGTTCAGCGTTGCGTAGTAAGATAAGTTATGCGTTTGGGAATCATTCACCAAATATTATGGAAGCCTGGTTTGTTTCTTTTGTCTTCCGCAACTCCGCACGCAACTCATGTTTTCACGTTCTGAATACACAAACCCTCCGAGCCCTAATTTGCTCACTGAAAGCGAACGCTTTCGCATGTACGCCAAAATGATCGCAAATGAGAACAATTCCAGGAAACAATACCAAACATGTTGATCCACTTTTGAGGCTACACATGACATTTGAAACTTATTTCCTCGAGTTCTAACCACATATTACTTGAAATGTTGGATAAAATTAACATTTCTCGGACAAAAAGTATTAAAAGTAGAATTAAGCATAATTAATACATTTTGACTAAAAACTATATTAGTTGCATTTGAACCCAATCAATCATAATAATGCTTATGTGGGGCTATTTATCAGAGGAATAAGGTCTCAAAGTCGAGATTTATTAAGAAAGAAAATCCACATGATTCACTGATCTCCATGGGTGGCATCCTTCGCCATTTAATTAGAATTCCACTATTAGGGTGGGTCGAAAAAAATTGATATTTTTTTTCGGAACGCTTTTAGTGCGAAAAAGTTGTCTATTGAAAAAAGAAGAAAAACAGCATACAAGAAATTAAAATTGTTTAACACCTTCCGTTCGCGCATCGTACTTAAAGTTTATGAAATATTGCGAAAATCACGATATTTTTTTTCTGTTAGCTAAAACTTTCAAAATAAATACACTTTAGTTTTTATGCTGGTTTTATAGTTAAAAAAAACCTAAATAAATTAAATTCTGATCAATAATATAATATTTTCCGTTCGCGCCACGTCTTAGAAAAAACAGAAATTTACCAATTTTTCGCAAATTTCACCGTGCAACTCTTGTGCACATCTCACTTGAAATTAATTTAACTGGTTTGAAATAGATTGTACTAGATTGAACCGTGGTGTGATCCCTCCTTACTCTGCCATACCCCCCCCCCCCTACCAACTATGGCGTCTACTCGCCTATTCAGTCTTTCCCTGTCTGTTACAAGTGGTTCACGTGCAAACGATTTGGTGCTTTGTGTGATGTGTGTGCTGTAAATCTGTGCTGTGCCTTGTGCAATACTTTGCATTTTTCGTGTCATGTTTATTTAATGTTTATTCATACAACATTAGCTAATGATGAATGAGTCACAAACTATACTCACTAGGAGTGTGATTGCCGACTATAGACAGATGTTTTATTGCCTATATTTGGAGAACTACGCAGTTCCCACCAATATAAACTGCCAACATATGAATGTGTTCTTAGATTCTGTTTCTTTAAAAGAGAGATACAATTTGTCACTCGTGATAAATAACAAAATTGTAAGTTTCTCTAAAGTAGCTTCTAAGGTAGAGAAACAAATCAAATGTTTGCATGATAAAGCATCCATTCCTTTATTGTCTGACTGCCGATTTGTAAAGCTTATTAATGTGTATCACGTTTCCTATAATAAGATAAGGAAGTCATATAAACATGATAAAGATAAACCTTAATTTAAAGCTAGGTTATAAGACTTTAAACTTAAAGCTAGATCAGTTTTTGACGTCGCTGCTTGTAAATGCACGATGACGGTGAACTGTACAAGTACATGCCAAAAAACACCAGATGTATGTCAATGAGCAATTCTAATTAAATGCTAATGTAAAAAAATAAAGAAAACTCCTGTCCTCGAGTTGAGGTTTATGTTTCTTCAATGGAATTACAACTTGGGGAAAATCGGATCTATTGACAAGACAGTTACAAAGAAGTTAAATTTGAAGGTCGCGGGGAAAGCTAACGATCTTCTGAGTGTCAAAGAAGTTCCTAAAATAGGAAATTACTCGGGTTTGATTCCTGATATATCATCCCCCAATCCTGGGGGACCTAAGTGAAGATGATATTAAATCACTCATCAATTCTGACACTACGCCCATCTGAGAAATAGAAAAGTTTCCCTGTCACACCCAGGCTGTGGAGAGGTGCGTCAAACTTGTAACAAACGCCTCGAATAAAGTACGTGGACATGAAGCTAGAGATGGCTGTATCCGAGCAACACGAAAGTTTATCAGACTTTAAATGTGTAGTTGATATAAAAAAGAAAAAGTAAAAAACACAGTAAGCCAAAGAATTCTACTCTATGGAAAATCTTTGAAAATATATGTAAATATTGTAAAAACCACACCCAATAATTGGATGGTTGGTAGGGTAGGGGTGGGTGGAACTCGACGTGCCCTATATTATTACCTCTAGTTTTGGTTCGTTTTCTTCTAGCAAAACGAGCGAAGATGTACACAGTGAAAATTGCAAAAAAATGGTAAATTTCTGTTTTTTCTAAGACGTTGCGCGAACGGAAAATATTAGATTATTGATCAGAATTTAATTTATTCCGGTTATTTAAACCATAAACCAAGCATAAATCTAAAACGTGTTTATAAAAAAAGATTTAGCTAAAAGAATAAAATTACAAAACTATGGTGATTTTCGCAATTTTTCATAAACTTTAAGTACGATGCGCGAACGGAAGATGTTAACCGATTTTAATTTTTTGCATGCCGTTTTTCTTCTTTTTACAATAGGCAACTTTTCCGCACTAAAACGTTTCGAAAAAAAATATTAATTTTTTTCGACCCACTATAGCTGTAACTAGACGTAGAAAACCTTTTCTTCAAAGTTTTCGCGATATTTATTTCCACTTAACAAAAACACGATATATTTAAAATTCACCTTTATGATAGAAAAAATATGAAAAGCGAATACCGCTAGCAAATATATATATGCCAGGACCGCGGACATGAATAATGGCCAGGACTCATGGCAGAACGATAGAAGTCTTTTTAGACCTGTATTTTCTCCTTTATGGTTGTTTAAAATCATAGATTTTTAACCAGAACATTTATTTGTAATAATCCTGGGTGAATGAGTATAAGGCTACTACAATATCAGATCAAAAGCGAGCAGATAAATGTTCGTTTCACCCCCAGATCGTTTGGAGTGTAGTCACGGCAGGAAATTCACATCAATGGAAGAAATAAATAGCATTAAAAACGCAGTATCTTCCTTTTTAAGACCAAAATGAGCCCAATGTGTCACAATGGCAATTGGGACACGATATAAATTGGCTGAGCCGCCGGTGGAATGAAAACAGTGGCCTATGAGCAAGCGCGTCCAAGGAAGGAATTAACTTGATTTGTTCTGGCATGGCTGTTCGACGTTGTTTATTGAGCTCCCAGCACGCATCGGTTAACTTTGGAAACGGCCTTCAATGGCCGATATTCGTTTTCTAAACAGCTACAACGTCGCACAGTAGGCCAACTTTAAATTAATTACATCGCATCGCGATCGTCAAACAGTAATTTCAACTGATAAAGCGCATAGAGTGTAGCTTAATGTCAGCACTTTGTGGCGGAAACTATATTGACTTTCGGCCGCTCTGGATTCTCTTGTTTTGGTGGCAGCGACCACAAATTTTGGAGCTAAATAAGAGGGATTAGCTCGGGCTTTCTACGCCGAAACAGACCGTTGAACTCCACACTCTGCGAAACATCCGCTGATAGTTTAACCAGAAAACTCATTTCATTTTGGTCAATTGTATTCATGGATTATATTAATTTAGTCAAATTAAATTTTAGTAAGCCAATTTTTTTTATCTAAGCCGAAATTAAAATTATTGGGTAATTCAGGATAAAGGGGATTCATGAATAACGTAGGTCGTTTTTTATTTGAATAGACCGCATACCGCGGGAAGGATTACAATCGCAAAATACCTTACATAAATGAATGTTTCACAACCCATATTAAATTAACAAGAGGAACAATTACTACGAAGGCACGCTGCATTTAAGTATCATTCAGGAAAACGTAAATATATTCTCAAATATCACACTTACAATTAGGTATTTGGAAATGTATGGAATATATAATTTGAATTTACAAAATTAAGAATGGATTCCTCGACAAGAATATCTTGGATGAAAGACACTATTTCCTCACACATGTACTCCACTGATTCTATTAAAAATACTAAATTAAGGAAGGATTTACATTCAGCATTAACGGAACAGAACTATATAACTCCACCGTAGTATAAGGTGTAGATGCGACTAAAAGTATGCCATACATTACAATGGAAAAAATTGGTTCGTTATTCATCATGTCATCCTAAAATGCTGTTATGTAAACAAAAAAAATATTTCAATCAAATCACCTACTAATGCTAAAAAAAATAATTCATGCAACCTTAAACGAATGAATCGACCTCTCTAAGACATTCAATTACGTGAAAAATATCGAAATACATACGCTGAAAAGAGATACTGAACCTTAGAGTTTGTCAATTTATTTAATTCAATACAATGACCAATATCCGAACAAGAAAATTTCAACCGGGAAATCACAAATAGAGAAAATTTCATTTCAGGATACCATAACCGGTTATTCTAACGAATCATTTGGTCATTTTGGACCTATCGTATTATACATTTTAGTAAGTTTATGTTTTAGTTTATTTGTAGCTGTGGGCTTTGATAAAGAACCCTCCTAAGCGATGTCATCATGAGCTGAAATCTGAATGATGGTGCATATACTATTTGTATACATAAAATTTATAAAATGACGCGTCATTGGGTTATTTCTATGCGTGATACTGAATAAAAATATTGGTATTGATTTTACGTCAACGATTTGACAAAACATAATGAAGTTGAAGGCAATAACATTTGAACGTTTTAAAGCGACTGGGTGAGGTTAATAGGTAGTGATGGGAGATGTGTAAGATCCGTCAACATCTTGAATTTCAAAAGGTTTAGTTTAGCGTGCGTGGCTCGTGCATCACTCTTATAACGCGTAAAACGTAAGGAGTAACTTCATAATAATCCAAGACAAGTTAATACCCCGTCAGCACTTAGTTTCCGATAACATCCCATACATAAAACTAGTTCTTTTATGTACACCAACATGCATTCTATAATAATTTGATGCATTGGAATACAATTTTCTAGTACCGAGAGCCTAGATGATGATTATCGCATAAATTGCAGGATTATACGTTGAAACTCTGGCTGAGTCTTTCACCTTGCGGCGCTTGATTTTGTTGACCAATAGTTTGACGTGCTTTGACGGCTAAGGTCATTTTTCACTTACCGTCTAACATTTGCAGACAGAGGAAAGAGGGAAACAGCACCCCGACGGAGAGGAAAATCATCCCTTCGAATGTGAGCCGAGCCCAACAATGCCTAACTACGGTGACTGTACGGAAACCGGAGTTCCCAATGTGGCAAGCCCTTGCACCTTCCTTGAATATTGTAATACGATTAATAATAAACGAATATTTTAAGGCCCGGTTCTGATTCTGATTAACGCTAACCGCAAAATACTTGGCATTTTTGTTAAACATATGTAAACTGAAAGGTTGGTCTTGTATATTACATAAGATGCCGGTTAATTGATGTGAGCATTTTCAATAAAAGAACGAATAAGCTTAGGTTTTAAAATAAAAAATTATTTAAACGGAGATGATAAAACCGTCCCTAAATAATCTTTACTAATTTGTTACGGGTTTCCCCTTTAATTCCGACATTTTTGAAAAAACATTTTTAACCACATTTTTTAGCAACATATTTTTACCCTGATATTTTTTTAGTAAAAGACATTCACACGACCTAAAAGTGGCTGCTCTGGTAAAGCACATGAAACTGGCAGTCATCAAGCCAAACTTCAGCGGACCGCTCGGCCACACGCGCTCTTAAGCTCCTGCGTTGATCCTTCTGGTTCTCTTTCGACGCCTATAACACATCCTAGTCGACGGGTTTGGGTGCAGCTGCTTGGGGAGGCGGATCGTTAACTAACGTAGAGGAAGGAAGCTGGTACATTATTACGACATGACGTAACTGGTGGTTCATTCCCAATATACCGTGATAATTATTGCATGCTAAAACATATACTTTGACTACCAGGGAAAAATCTATAGTTCACGAAAATTTGGAAAATGAAGTCATGAATACGGTGAATAAGGCTGCCTCAGCCACAGAGCACTAAAAACTTAACGTTAAAAATAAACATATAGGCATGAAATGTGAATCGAGCATATTTAAGCATGTGTTACACCCATCACGACATACCTTGCAGAATCGAGGGCCGAAACAATGCACACCAAAAGATTATTTTAAAAAAACAGAAATGCGGAAGATAATAATGAATACGGGCAACACACTCATGGATATAAAAAGAAACATCGAGTTAAGGCAGCATACAAACATAAACAACGTTGTCAGATAGACAAGACAGCGGAGAAGATACTGGGATACGAATGCTGGTAGAATAACGGAATGCAAGATATTACATCCCCATAGCAGAAGTCCAATAGGAATTCCACCAAAAATATGAAAATTCGGCTGTAAATCCATCTCCCAAGATCAGCACTAATTCCCAGTTAAAAACGGGCAACTCACCTATTTCAAGAACCAGAAAATATTGATGTTATCGCATGGTTTCGTTGATTCGGGATTCTCGAGTCGTCACATATTGTCTGCACGCCATAACTATTGATTGCATAGCATCGAATGACTGCGTAGCGTGTGATACTTCTACGAAATCAAACGACAGTTCACTATTTTAGCGTGCGATTATTATCACGGAACTTCGAGAACAGACCCCTAGCGTGCTGTAAATGGCGGGGATGGAAGTTTGGGCTCAGGAGGCGTGGGGGTTGGCGTGTGGGAAAATGGCGATCCGATGTGAAATAGGAAAAAGAGTGGAAGAAAAAAGGCAGGGGGTGCGTGCAGGAGGAGGAAGCGGTCGGGATCCCGGGAAGAGTAGTTAAAAACGGTTCGAAGGTATTGGGAAGGGGTTTTGAGGTGCGGACGGGCCGATAGAAGGTGGTGGTCGAAGGAAGGGACGCGGGGAGTGGAAAAAAGAAAGCCTATATATTGAGAGAGTTTGGACCGCGGACTGGGTCTGAGAAAGCTTGGTCGGGGGAGTGGGCGGGCGTCATGGTCTGGCTGGATTGTATGGGCTGGAGCTACGAAGGGTACTTGGCCGTCTTCACGCTCGATTGACTCCGGTAACGAGCCGACCGAATCCTGCTGGGGCCCCTAGCGAATTGGGTGGTGGTCGTCGGGAGGGTTTTGCCGAGACTATGGGAAGGGACGGAGGGCATCCTAGCAGGCACACGGGGTAATTCGAATTCACACACCGAATGCAATTCGTTCGGATTCCCTGGGAAAGAAGGGTTGGCTGGAAGGATGGGAATTATTGAAAGGAAGGGGGGGAGGTATATATAAAAAAATTTCAAAATCGTATGAGTAAGGGAACGACGTCGAGGGTACTGTGGAACGAATAAAGAAATGCCCTTTTTTATGAATTCTACTCTACGGAAATCCACCCTGTATGAGCCATTAGGACAAGCAAAAGCTTCCGTAACCGCATACCGATCCACTATAATATCCATTTTTCTCTTTTCTTCTCTCTCTGATATGGCCATTAAATAAAAAAAACCTTTTTTTCTCTTTTAAAGAAAGGTTAGCCGACATATTTCGCAACCTTTTCCTATTCCCTCATTTTAAACTTTTCGCAAGGTATTGGTTGATTTATAATTTCGTGCGTCCTCGTGTTTAATTGATTTGCCCCACTTTCTCGTGCGCAGTAGCAAGGAAAAGAGAAGCACTTCTCAAAAGTAATCACGGGAATTGCTCGGGTGCACTTGTGATTCCTCATTATAGGCGTGAATTTCTTCCGCTCGTTAATCTTAGCAAAGTCTCGTTAACGAACGGTGGAAGTGAAGAGCTCTTTTATATCTTTTTCTGTGCACGACAGTGATTAATAGTAATATAGCATCTTGTTCCTAAAGGCGAAATATTTGCATATTCAAGAAAATTAAAGAAAGATTTTTTCGATTACGATTTTCAATCTCGTATTTTTCTACTGATGGCTCAGGACACTCGACCAATGATTATTTTCTTGTTGGCACCACTGACGTGATCATCAGTGGAAGCCACTTGGGATAATTTTATGATTAACTTCCGGCATGAGCTCACACTATTCAATTTATATTATAGCTAGTGAAGTTTGAGTGATTGATTTTATTTCCTTGGATTTTCATTTAGAGATAAAGAGGTGATACTTAAAGTGATGTTTGTGTCTTCCCACTCACGACTTACAAAATCCTCCTTAGAATTTGAGAGAAAAGGCGTATATCAAAAACTCGTCGAAAAACATATAGAGGAGAAAAATGTATTTAGCACATTTGCGACACAATACCCAATTTAAACGGAGAAATAAATGGAAAGAGTTACAGAGAAAGACCAAGAATGGAATGCATTCGGAAAATTATGAAGGATGTCAAAGAGAAGAAGTATATAGGAATAAAGCCGTTGGCAGAGAGGACAGTTGAGTCCAGCCTTCGAAAACCAATATTTGAATTGACGACTACTGATGATAATCCACCTAATACGTTTAAAAAAACTATTAAGTATCTATAGTTTCTATTACTAGCTTATACCATAAAATTGTCTATCCTAACTTCCAAGCTTGGTCACTTTTATGCGAATGAACATAAGTAGCTCTTCGTTCTTCGGAATATTTGAGAAGTTTGGGAAGATGCTTTTTGGGGAGCCATCCGTATATATTTTTAGTATAGCTATACAATTGATTTCATAATCCCACCGTTTTAACTTGGTATCATCAGACTCCGTTACCTTATGTACTGCGTTGTCATTCACCGGTGAACAATAGAGTCATTATTTACCCTTCTTTGCGTTAGAAAGCTATGATTCTCTGACCACTTAACAATTCTCGTAACATTATGGCTTAAGAAAATTTTTAAATAAAAATCTGTTTTTACCACATAATTTCACTATTTACGAGACTCGTACATAAGCTTTCGTTACACTTACTGGCTTGACTTCCCTCGTGATTCATATGACTGCTTACTTTTCATTATTAAATTTAAAAAGGGATTCAAGCCTTTGTCTTCCACATTGCGTGCATGAAAAATTATTATGATTGCTAAGGCAAGAAGGATATTTTTTCCAAGCTCTTCAAACAAAAGTAACTGACTATGTATCAGAAACTCCTCAAACAGTTTATCAGTTCTCCTTGGCATAAGGTTAGGAAGTTGAGTGCAAGAAAAATTATAATTTGATATGCTTTTATTTCGAGAAAGTCCATTTCCTTGCACCGCAATCCACCCATCATTTTTTTCGTCCCCTTAGTAATTCTACTCGGAACGGATACAATGCCGGACCAGGACTCTTTCACTCATATCGACCGGGTCTAATACAGTCAATGATCGACTCAGTCCCCCTTTCAACCTGCTACTTCATTCCTTCCCGCCTTCCGTCTCCCCAGTTCACTTTCTGAGACTGAGAACGAAGAGGAAGGAATAACTACCAGAAAAAAGCCATTTCAGTTGAGGTTTAATAAAAATCCTGGTCTCTATGGATACACCAGTGAAGTTCATCTTATTGATTCGTGTGCCCCATATTCTTATCGCTAATCTGACCTACAGATACCGGTGCCACGAGAAGCACTGTTGTTTGGAATTTTATTTTGTTTCGTCGACCGAAAATTTTATCCGCGTTGAAAGAGACGTGCCCGAATCGTGGGGGAGCTGGGTTTTTTTTTAAATCTGAGATATATGTGATTCATATTTTTTATGAAGAAAATGGTAAAAATAAGATTCAATATCGTCATATTCTTACGCATACCTCTGCTTTTGACATAAGTACTTAAATTTTAGTTAACTTTGGTCAGACATCTATGTCACTGGTAATATTTTATATTATCGATTTTTTATTCCTAACCATCAAACATTGGACTTCCTGTATTAAAAACATTTTTTTTGCAATGGAGACGCAATGATCTTACTGCACCTTAAGAAATTTAAAAATTTCATATTTGCATGACCAATATTCTGATTTCTTAGTCAAACACACTTATGGAACCCTCATCTCCACATCCGTTAAAAACCTTCAGCTCTTAATAGGAATGAATCTTGAAAAATCCCGAGGAATCATGGTTCTGGACGCATATCCTTAAGCTTTTGGGGGTGTATGACTGCTGCCGGCCCAGGACCTCTTGTTTGACCTCTCCAAGAATGAACGCCCTACGCCAGAGAGATTCTTCCTAAAGGAGAGGTCGATTTCATTCATGATAACTGTCCAGTGCACACAGCCTTAATCGTAGACACTTTTTTTCAGAAAAACGAGGGGATAGTGGTTACACCATGGCCGGCACATTCACCCGACCTAAACCCCATTGAGAACTTGTGGGGAATTATGGTAAAGAAATATCAACCGAAGGGCGTCACAACAGTGGAGGCGATAGAGGTGCATGTCCATGACTTTTGGAACTCATTTCGTCGACGGCCTCAAATATGCGAGAATGTCGCATCAATGCCTCGCCGTATGCAACAAGTTGTAGAGTCAGGAGGTGACGTAACAAAGTATAAATAACCGGAAAGTAATTAAAATAGTTTTACTTTTTATGCACTCTTTCTACCCCGAGAGAAATACATCATATCAAAATTACGCCTGAACCTCATTAAACAGGTTGAAGGTATGGGTGACGTTGATTTTGGTCATAAATATAGATATGTATAACTATTAAAAATCGTCAGATAGTTTGGGGTAAAAGAGCTAATATACCTATTTATTTCCACCTGGTTCTTATAGCTTACTATGGTTCGCACACCAAGTGACGGATTAACACACTTGGGGGCCTATAGCTAGTATAAGCAACAGGGCCCACGTAAATAAACAAGTTGCAAAAGAAGAAACGGGAAGACAATTCTCAGGGCCCCGCCGGCAGGGGCCTCGGGGCCCATAGGCTACTGCCTATTTAGCCTTATTGGTAATCCGGCTCTGTGCACACCCACTGGAAGGAAAGCGGTCGTGCTTTAAAACACCTCACTTACCACATTTTTACGTGACCGAATACTAGAAGTTTAAAAATAAAGATTAACAATTGAATTAAATTCATTTTTTAAACTCTAGGGTTTATCAAAATGATCGAAACTACGAATTCATTTGGTTATTTAGAGAGGATTGTAGATACTTTGAGCAGGTATTAAACTCACGGGAGATTTGATGGTAACTCACTGCAAGGACACAAATATGCAACCACGGCTACTTCCAATGCTATTTTTCTCTCAGTGAATGAAAACTGTTAAGAAATAAATGTGGTAACGTAGATAGACTCATCATTTTTATAAATAAAGCCGTAAATAAAAAAATACATTTTAACTCTTTCTCTTGTCAACTGTATAAATCGTGTTGTCAACTGTATAAATTAAGAATGCATCTTTTATCTACAAGATGAAAAAAAATAGCCTTACTTCGGTTTCGAACCCTGCCCGAACCTCACCACAACTTCCTCGCAGGGAATTAACCAACTCCGCTACGGAGCCGTTTCTTCATCAGACACTGAGACACATCACTTCGTTGAGTCAAAATCTGATTCTAGGGAGAGGAAAAAGCTCCCGACGGCGCCCGAAAGAAAAGACTCCGATCGGCCCAACGTGTGCGTGGACGTGAGTTTCCTCAGTGCATTCCTTCCGCTAGGGCTTTTGCTCTCGGAGTTTATTTGACTCTAATTCCGCTAGCCCTGCCGCATCCACGTCCGTCCTCGTCGGCTCTCGGTGACGTAAAGGCAAAGGTCGCAGCTAGCCTCGTGTGTCAACCCTCCAAGTTTTTTCCGACCCAGCCCCATTCAATCGAATCCGTACAATGGGGCATGTGGGTGTCTACATTTCATAGAAACGATAGTACATGAAGATTTTAATATCGTTATATAATTACCACCAAGAGTAATTTATTTTGCTTAGCATAAACTAAGCATCTTCAACATAATACGGCCTAAATCTTGGATCTATCTAAAGAATCAACGGTCCTTTAACGATGTTTAATGATTTGTACTTCTTAAGCAAACACTTCCGATTATTCCTCGACGAACTCGAGCACTGCGCTAGCTGTACCTTACATTAAAAAGGCTAGGCTTTCTGTCTGCAAACAAAACCGACCGCTTGTGAAGTAAATTTCGCAGAGCGTGGGCTTTTCGCCATTTCGCCTCATTCTGTCAAATTGACTTTTAGAATTACGACTACTTGAACTTGTTGAATGTACGCTTCATATTTGACATTTAAATGCGTACGGCATAACGTCCAGGATTACCGAGCTTGTTTGTAGGCACGTTTTGTGCGGTGGCAAAATTGAGATCAAATGGAGTTTTATATGGTGCCCATCAGGACTTGGAGTACCTGCTCTATTATCATAATCTAACACTATTACGTTCTGTATCCAGGATCAAAAAGTGGCATCCATGGGCTCATAGTACCAGAAAATCGGGTCCAATTTCTGAAGTAAATTGTATTATCCTAATGCTAACCGTAGCTTGAATTCAATGCGCGTACGGAGTAGTTAACCTCATTTAAAATGAATCCGAGTACGCATAAAGTTTATTTATTTTACGCATTTCATCCTGTAAATTATAGTAAAATTTTCTCCGTGCATTATACAGCAGCCGAAATAATTTTTTCTATTACTGCTTAAATTAAATTATATTTTAATGCATCCAGAATAACTTTAATTTTCTGAGACAATGGCACGGGTCTCACAGTAACTACAATAGAGTATTTGCACACTTTTGGGAAGTGACATCTAAAAAATCTATCGATACTTCAGACACTAAATTTTCATTCTGACGCTCGAGAGGCTTTTCGTTAAATTTTTATTAGCTAATAAAATCTAATAAATTATTATTGCGCCGAAACACTGGTCCGCCATGTTTTGTAGGCTCTGACGTCATCTCCCATAGTCGACCATTTGTTGATTTGGAGATTGTGTGACTGTGTAGTCTTAGCGTGCGGACTAAACTTTAGATATTAATTAGCAAATATCGAAATAACTTCGAAAAGGCAAATACTATTTCACTCTCAACGCACAGCTAGGCAATTTCGCTTCTGCTAATATGGGAGATGACGTCACACTACGAAGAACCAATGGTTGGGTGTTTAGACCTAGGCAATTTCGATGCTAAAACAATGCATATTAAAAGCTATTTATTAAATTAATTAGTTGGAATTATACCTTACTATTTCGTTCGTGGCATTTCGAAACCAAACACTACTCGCAATAATAAATTTCAACAAAATACCTCACTTACGCAAATACTCTATTAGGCACATTCAACCTACCTAGCACTATTTTCACAATTGTTATCCTACTTCAACAATTATGAAACGCGCATAGGGATGCTATCAAAGAATCAGAATTTTCAACAGCTCATTCATTGACAGTTGACATCAACAAAAATCTAAATTAATCTTTAACCTAATTTAGAAGCGAAGTAATGTTTTAGAGGACTCACTGAACTAATATCTTGTATAATACCTTAAGGTTAAATCTTTGATCAAACAAAACATTTATCAACCTCGCCTGAAAAAAATCTATTATTTCTGCTGCATTAAACTTCAATCAATGATTAAGCACGTTTATGAGAAAGAATATTTCACTTTTCGCGTGTACAAGAGATGAACCAAAGGGGAATCCTTTTAGGAAAATTTGGGTTTCCATTTAGCGAGAACGGCACAAAAACCATGGTACATAGTCCACTGATTTTGACAAACGCAATGGACTAGGAGACAAAAATTGATACGATATTTTTTAGGTCCTAGGGGAAACACATCTTTATAGATTTCGACTACACTCTTCGACTCCCTCACTTTGTTTGGACAAGTTTAAGCGAAATGAAGCAAATGGAATGAACTTGAAACCTCGAAACAAGATGCTAAAACTAGAAGCTTAATGCCTTCCTTTAAATCGTACGTCGGTAAGTCATCTTTCTTTACTCTCAATGAATTGATAATAAAGAAAACACGCAAATGTTTTATTGCTTCCAACGATTGGATGACAAGTCACATGAATTCTGAAGCAAATATTTCATGGAAAATGGAGCGAAAGGGTGAAATTCATAACAATTATTATTAAGGAATCACCGCATGATTTTTGGGCAAGTTTTTATTTAATTTTTGAGTGATTTTATTCTTTATTTCAGATTTTCGACTCCATCCATTGCAACTACTCTCCATCAAACACACCAGTTCCTATTAACGCCATTATTTTCTATTTTACGCTTCATCCATCATTCCTCCAATATGAATCATTGGCCGACATATTTTCAACGCCCACGGACTTCGTCATCTCCCCCACCTTTTTTTGAAGCTACGCCACGTTTAAATTTGGTGAGGGTTTCTCCGAAAAAGTTAGCACTCGAGACATACTCACTCTCTGGTACTAATGCGAAATCTATCATAGTTGTGTTGTGGGATCGAGGTGTCATTAATAATTGGAGTAATATCGCGGAAAAAAAACAAATTAACACTCATGCAAAATCATAAAATGAGACATTTGGTATATATTGATGAATTTTTATAACGGTAACAATCGAATTAGCGTTAACGTACACATTAGGCTTATAGCACGACATGGTTAGCTTGAAATTATTATTTTTATCACGCGTAGTTGTATTTCTATTATTTAATTGGTCTCAATTTTTATAAATAAGATGTAACCTGTAGCTGTAATTTTTTATGTATTCCATAAACAGGAAAGGCACTAAGAGGATATCCATTTTCATGTCCATAGCAAGGGTAATTTAGCCCTTGTCAGTGTTTAAATGAATAGTTTAATATTCTTGTACTCCAAGGACAATATCACGGCAAGTGTAAGGATTCAGGGTGAAGCAGACAGCGCCCGGAAACGCGAAGGACGCGAGTTTCAGTCAAACGTTGCGCATGGATGCTGTGGCTGTCTCAGAACATCAAGTTAGAGCAGTAGAGTGTTAAAAGTAACTGAGGCAGGCGAGATGTAGTGGAATGACATCCTGATTTAATGAAAAAGAGAGATGGCACTTTTTCCACAAATTTATTGATTGGTGTACTACGCGTTTCGACCGTTAAGTCACTTTCAAGTACACTGTGTTTTCAAGTGTACTTGAAAATGACCTAACGGTCGAAACGCGTAGTACATCAATCAATAAATTTGTGGAAAAAGTGCCATCCCTCTTTTTCATTAAATCAGTAGAGGGTTTCCAACTCTTAACTCTGTTTCACGCCCTCTAACCAAAGATATTATCCCAAATTAAGCACGAAATTTCATACTCAAAAGAAAATTAAAACCCGCAACCCGCCGCAACGCGATATCAACCAGAGCATGGCTGCCGCCATCAATTTAGATGAAGCTTAGCTTCTGAATCACTTTGAACCACCAGGTCATCACTCACACCACCAGTGTTTAGCAGTATTTATGCCGATTACTCTATTATAAATACAAAATTATTTTGCTGGAATCACCTCGAAACAATTTCTAGGCACTATTATTACCTCAGATATATCTTGTAAAAATGTTGTCCAAGGTTTTATCACAACAGGGAAAAATATCCACGGAGAGTCACTCAGGGAACTCAATCTTCCACATACATCAAAGCTCCATTAGCGCAAGTGAATCTTTTTTATCGGTTCCAGCCTTAAAAATACGCTGCTGTCGGTACCAATCATTCCTACCTAGCCATTGCGGGCGAAGGTAATATCAGAATCGAGGCACCCACCCACTAAGCATACCGGTCTCGTATCCTTTTTGTTCTGACTCCTCAGCCGGCAAAATGGGGAAAAATTTATTCCTCATTTCTAGGTATTGTACTTGACATATTTTAACAATCTCAAATATGTCATGCGTTACTATATGCCTCAACCGCAGGAAGAACTAGTTGCCTTTTAAAAAAGTCTCAAAAATCAAGTCATGTGATCCAAAACATGGTCTCGTTGGTTTAACTTCGGCTTCATGGCTGGATTGGTTCGATCGACTTCCTTACATATATTTCAACGGCAAGAATCTAGCAACACCCGTTCAATTTCTTTCCTAAGAAGATAACATTATTTTGATGAAAACAGGATAAAAACAGCTCAGTTAAACGATAAAATGCGTCTAATTGCTGAATGCGCAACTGTTCCGTGACGTCACCCGACGGATTATCAATGACGAAGTGTTTGACGCTGAAAAATGAGCGACATTTTCAACAAGGAACAACTTTATGAAACTACGTCTTTGTCGCCAAAAATTTTCGCCTGATTAATTAAAAATTAGAAGTTCACATGAAAATATTTGTGAAAAAGTATGCATGCTCCCAATTGCACCCTCTCTCTAGTAACATCGGAATGAAACCGACTAAAAGCCCGGCCACCCACCCACAAGGGCCACCCCTACTAAGCACTGGCATCTTCCTTTCTCACTCTCCTAACGAAACCGCAGAACCAATTGATACCACGGCTTCACCGACGGCCCGAAAGAGCGGGCCAAAAAGGATAGAGCGAAGAATGCCCCTCTCCGAATGCGGTCAGATTGGCCGTACGCCCGGCGGCTCCTCGATGTTCCCTTGTTAGAAAGGAAAGGGAATTCGGGTATGGAGCGGTGAGTGGAGCAAAGGTAAAACTGTAGTGGGTTAGGCATCGTCTTTCTTAGAGAGATAACGTGATGCGCATGGAAGGTGATTTGCTTGGAAAACATAAGGGATACATGATATTCTTATTCACAATATTTTCTTGAGGAACTTTACTGGACTACTAGTCTACTAACAGCTAGTGAAATTGGCTTGGAGCTTAGGAAATACTTTGATATAACTAATTGTTTAAGAACGATGCGCTCAGTAATAGGCGGGATCCGATGATTGGGAACTTGCATTAGAACTTAAAGTAATGGTTGGCGAAGAGTTTGAAATGGAGAGTAGAGCTGTACGTTGCTAAAACATGGACTCAGAGAAAAGTGGACGAGAATTGAGACTGTAAGCTTTAGAAATGTGGACGCGGAGGAAAATTGGAAAAGTCCGATGGACGGAAAGGAGGGCGAATTGGAAAGCACATTATATGGTGGGTGAGGAGAGGAAACTATACGGAAGAGATACGATGAGGCAGAGTAGGTGGTAGAAATAGGTTATAAGGGGTGAAGGATTTGCTTAAGATCGTGATAGAGGGTAGGATGTTGAGTAAGCGGGGAATGGGAAGAAAGAGCACTAATTGAATAATTGAAATGAAGCAACTTTGTGACTTCCACTGTTTATTAGAAAAAGAATGGCCTCTATCGGCTGTCAAGCCATCTTCAGGTACATACATACATATGACGTGACAGCCGAAACCGGTCGTTCTTTTCATAATAAATAGTTGAATTCACAATTTTTCTTCATTTCAATAATAGATTCCTTCCATCCCGTCATAGATCAAATTTCGATTTAAGAGCACTAAGTTTCGAAGGTGTAATGACCAAAAACATTCGGTAAAATCATACAGTGATGTGTATTATCATTCAATATGAATTTTTATACAGTTGAAGGCGATTCCATCATTGTAATCCTGAATCGAATTTAAATCATCGAAATATATCTGGGAGTGCTGTCTGTCTGGAGTATGTCTGTATGAGTTTGGGAGTGAAGGTGCGGAGGAAGGAGCGAAAACGGATGCCTTAAAGAGACAAGCTTGTACCCGTAGCCAAGGGTTGGCTTAATGGTTAAGGTACCAGGGAGGAATCGTCACCTAATTCTCACCCGCACGGGCAAATGTCACATAAGGCCAAGGGAGGATAGGTATGCGGGTGGCATGCGGGTGGTAAAAGACGAAATCGGGATGCGGAATGGCACAGACCGATAGGGATTCGTGTAGATTCTCACTGGCCCCTCCCTTTTGTTTGGTCACGGAATACGGAGAACGCGCGAGGGAATTGCTTTACGTCAGCGGGGAAAATACCGAAGCTGGGAACATCCTTTCCCCACAGAGAGTTTTGCTTGCTTTCATCTCAATTGTTACCAAAACGAAATAAAAAAATACAAATCCGGACACACGTGTTATGTAATGCCCTCAGTACTTTAGATGTGACATCCGATTGATTAACGATTCCCGACTTTCCTGTATATATCAAAAATGATAATTCTTTGATAAAAATCTTTCGTAAACATAGATATGCATTTAAATTGTGCATGTAATGATCACAACTTGGCAGCAAATACTGTGGAGTATAGTGGTTTGAGCTAAATAATTTTTGCCAAAAAAGAAAATTATGACTGTCAGTCTTAAATTTAAACGTCATTCAGTCAATAAATTGGCCTCTAATTGTTTTTCAATTACAGACCCATATTCACGCTGGCTTATCCGCAATATATTTAGTTCCATAAATTCTATAATCTTCTGCAACTGCCCGAACAGTGAGTTCGGGCAGTTAACAGTCATGTAACGCATGTTTTTACATTACCAGAGTTCATCCGAGTTAAACCCAAATTTCTGAATTCTGAAAGTAGTAATCAAAGGCGTAAGGAAAATAATTTAAGTACGCGCATTCATTATTATGCATTATAAGCTTATGCTAATAATTCGTAATCAGATGGTTTGACAGGCGACTGATCCGTTTACCAGTATCGCAAGAACTGGAGAAAGTAAAAGGGATCCCAGCAGATTTATTTTCACATGAAATAGAAGGTAGTATATATTGGATAGTACAAGGTGAATGTTTAGAAAGACCGAAGGACAAATTAAAAGAAAAATTAACTCCGAGAATCACTGACAAAACTTCATGGGGAACCATGAGGCAAATGATATCCTGAATGGTTTCCACGATGTTCTTGTACTATTACACTATTTTATCGATAGATTATGATTACTCGAAGGTGAAAGTATTAACAATAGTAATGTTAGATACACAGCTGTTGCATAGTAAAAAAAACTTAATAGACATTACTGCAGGAAAAATATCATTTATTTCACGCAAGAATTGAGTCTCTAAGTAGCAGTAAACTTTATTTCAAAATAAAAATATAAATACGTAAAAATGTTATTTGTACGACGATACCAGCTTTTCCAAATAAAAAATTCTTGGAATCAGCCAGTTTAATTCAGTTTTATCTATATCGTGAATACCAGTACCCTTGAGAGAAATACTCCTATAGCCTATAAAAGAACTCAGATAGCAATTATAAAAAGGCAAAGAACAGAAGTTGAATTATTTTCGTAAAATACTGATATCCCAATTCCGGGGAAAAATTTATCCTTGGAGAGAAGAATACGCAAATGAGGAGAATTTGTTTCGAATGCCGATTTTTCCGACAAAAAAACATTTCCTCTTCATTAACTCTTTGGGATATGAGTTGTCAGTTCTCAGAAATATGACAAAGTTCTCAGAAAAATATTTCTAATCCAGCATATGAAATGATATTCAACCTCAAGGTTAAACCAATATCTTCATAATCTTCTTATTTTACTAACTTCAGCTTAACACCGTCTTAAAAGAAGAAACGCCTGTACACTTATAATCGTCCCCACTTGCACCTTAGATCGGGTCGCTGCGCTGGTGCCACTCACTCCCCTAGTAAATTAGGAAAGGCACCACAGTGAATCGGGTTTTCATGTTATTCTACCAAATAATCTCTTTCTGAGAGCCTCATTCAACCGCAGTCTCCTTATTCCATCAATATGTAGTTATTAGTTGAAAAAAGAGCAACGAAGTTGGCAAACGTGCTAAAATGCGACATACCTCCTCTTAAATTCTTACTATTGTGATAATTGTAGTAATATACCTATGTACTGTTTCACTTCATCAAAGTTTTCCTTTTAATATTTCACTATGTCTTTATGTGCCCTTTAAAGGATTTAGTCATTTACGTTTTTCACTCTGACTTTCATTTATCACCTTTCTTAAGGATTCCATGCTGACAATAACGCATGTTATCAAACAACAATTTAAGCTCCCATCATAGGCCTTTCCAGCTTTCATTTAATTACTCGGCACATTGGGTAATGGTAAATAACTTCATGCTGAAAATTGATAAAAGTTTTCCTAGGATTCGGCTGATTTTATTTCCCATACTTCTGAGCTCCTTTCAGCTTAATATCCTTAAAGGTTTGCGTTCACTATTAAAATCAAATTTCACTATTAGAAGTACTATGCATCGTTGTTTATTTCCATGAATACATAAAAAAGTAACGATCCAATTAAACTAGGTTCCCATTCAGTCTAAAAGAGAATTCATTCTTCGGTAAATATAAAGGCTATGAAATCATTTCGCTTCCAAAATGCTTAAATTTACCGTCAGTGTCACAACATTCAGGCCTGACTGGTTATGTAATGGGTTACGTAAACAAATAGAAATCCACACAAAAAATTAGTAGCATATGCCCGTGCATTTTTTTCAACGGCATCTTCCATTTTTAGCTCCGGTACGTTGAGCTTGCAACATTATCAGCCCACCCTCCGAATTCAAATCGAATAATAAACGATCCATAAAATAGAGAGTACGAGATGGCCAGAATAAAAGTTCCGGGAAATCCAAACAACTGGAACAATGCGAGGCTTGACATGTAAATGAATTAATTGCCACATGAATGCGTGACTGCAGGTGATGTGGTGTTCAACGATGCAGGACATACCCTTCTAAATATTCCCAAGGGGGCCACCGGGGGTGAAATATTCACAACTTCCATTAACGCACCAATCGGAGGCCACAAAAAATTACATTAATGGGACATTAATGTTACCAGAGGTGGTTCTAATTCTTGGTAAGTTTTCAATCTTGATCCCTACAAGAGCTACATATTTCATAGTTTTGAGAAGATTATATATTACTTTTTCTTCTGAAGGTCATCGAACTACTTCTTTATTATTTTCAGGGACGACGTAAAATTTGACAAGAGACACAAACTTTAAACTATCAATGACAACTGAGTTGTGAACCATATGCAGGTGGTGACATAACTTCAGTGGAAGTCCCTGTTGCTGCCAAATTCTATGGTAAAATCTTTTAAAATTAGTTTTTCACCTGCGAAATCTCACCCATTTTTTCTGACTCCATCACTACTCCGAATGCACGAGAGAGAGTGTAATTTTGATTAAAACGTACTGCTTAACATATACTTTTTCAATACAGTTTACAACAGTTAGAATCAGCATTTGTAAGCTCATTCGAAGGTTATCTGTAAGTTTGGTTATGGTGTTGCGCTCCACGACACGCTTACACGGTGCTAGTTATTAAACTATTTTTAACATGCATTTCATCATTGAAATGTTTCTAAGCAAGCAAAGATTTTTTTCACGGGCTATTGGCTATTTGTGCTCAACTTTGTTTATATTGCAAAACAAACGATCCAATTTCTTATGAGAGATGCAAACAGATAATGCAAGGACTATCACTACTGTAATTGAGTAGTTGCAATGCGTGTTGTAGCTGTTGGCATTCCGAATGAATAGTGCGGTGGATATCTGTGTGGACTCAAAATATTGGCAATGTATTCACCAACTTCGATCGGGAGATATACTTTGGGTATTTATTCATGCACTCTCGAAATCGTCTAAACAATTTATGAAAAGAGTAATTAAAAATAAAATAGCATATCTAGCTATGCATTAGACCTTGGAAGAAAATGTCCACCGTAAAACAAGCCTTCATTAACAGAATGCATGTAAAGTAAGCCTAATAAGGCTGGTATTATCACATACACCTTATTATATATCTACCTTCGTTCGAATTCAGTTTCTAACATTAGTACATCTTTTTCATGAATACTGAGTTAGATTTAAAAATTTGGAGTACCAAACCAAATAAACCTAATAAATTTAAAAGGAGTGACCAAAAAAATAAAATCATCATTAGCCGCAATAAAGTTTAAGAATCAAACGAAAAATCAATACCTAGGATTGCGAGGAAATCGTCGACTGTCTTAAAAGAAATCATACCAACCGAAGGTGCATGGCCATTTGAACGTTCTAAGACACTCTATCCGAGGCTATACTTGAAGGGAAAAATTAATTCCTCATCATTGGCAATGCAAAATGCACTGAATTCCTCTGAAAGAAGTATAATAGCATTTCATCAGCCCTTGATGAGAAGAAAAATTCGCTTCAAACGGAAAAGTCAAGAGGGTCTTTTAGTAAGTACCCATGCAGATTCAATTTACTAAATAATACGCCAGTGAAAGGTTATCGTCTTATTATCGTCTCGTCCACGTCACCCAACGCCCTAAATTGCCCCATTTAATCTTCTATTGCTCATCACTAAATGCATCACCTACATCATTGACCCCTCACCTATTCCTAAGCATGGAGATGAAATTGCCTTAATATTATATGTGAATAATTTAATTATTAAGAAGATAAATTGATAGGTCTAGAAAAAGGATTTTTTTCGAACGGGATACTTCAAGAGCATCTACGTGTAAATTTGGAGATTAAGTTCACAAAATAATACACTAGTGAATGATAAATTTATGAATTCCACCACCGTCTCCAAACATCCCAAGTAATCTCATTCAATCGTCTCTCGCCTATCCCATAATGCTTCATCTTGACCTTCGACCCCTCCACCCCACTACTTCCCCCACAGTTACCCAGCCAATATACCTGGGTCACATCGTGACATTCGCCTGGACTTCCGCGTCTGGACACATGCGGACGGAAGGAGGACCCCGGTGTCCCCTCGACAAATAGATTGAAGAATCCCCATACCCCTTAACCTCCTTCCAGGTCCCACTCCTTGACCCCCTACTCCTACCAACTCAAACCTCCCCCTCCTTCTCCACAAATACCCTCCCCATTTCACCCTAACCCTCACAGTTATACCCCTACCCCCTTTCCTCAAGCATCCCAACTCCTTCCACCCCCTCGAGAACGCCCTTCCTCCTCTACTTCTTCTTCCGGACTTCACCCCATTTAATCTCACGTCAACCTCTCCACCCTCCCGAACTGAACATTCCTCCTCTCTATCTCTCCTTCCTGCTCTCGACCACCCCTTAAACGAAATCTCTCCACCGCACACCCCACCTGCTCCAGCCTAATCAACCTATTTCCTCGTCTTTCTTCAGATGGCGGGGAGAGAGGCTACCTCGCCCTTTCTCAACCTATTCCCCCCCATCCCCCTCCAGCGAACCAATTTCATTTGGAGGAGGGCATCTAGAGGTGAAGGGAAAGAGACAGAAATTGTCAAATAAGAGAGAGAAAAGTACGTTTCTTTACGGGGGAGATAGTGGGGGACATACAGAAGAGGATGGGGGGAAGTCGCGGCGTTGAACGGGAGGAGGGGTCAGGAATGAGATGACTACAACGACATGGACATCGAACTATGTGGTAATATAAGGGACGATACATACCGGCTAATTCTGATTCCACCGATAACTTGCGACATTGCTCGACTCTGTATTTAAGACAATATCGACATGCATATCGGAATTTATGATTTCTAGAAAGAAGTTAAGAATTTCAAACTATTCGGGTCAATCCATTGATCACTACGACAACTGAGATTTTGGATTTTAGAGACCATTTTCGCAGGATTTATCAAAACAAGCAGTCGTACGTCATTTTCGTCATTTACAACAAGGATTGCATTCGTAAGTCGGAGTCCTTTGGTACTTTTTTTTGAGGATATTCAAATTATTATTATTAAACAATGAAATGCTTGTTAGAATAAGATGTGAGGACGAATGCAATGTAATGCACGTAGAGATATAATAAAAAAATATTCAGTTAAGTAAAAGGTACGATCAACTCATTGGACACATTATGAGACAGCCTCCTGAAAACTATGATGGTAGCAGAAAAAAAATGGGAAAATCGATAATGGAATACACAGAGAACATTATAAAGGATGTCAAAATGAGTAATTTACGATAAACCGAGAGGTTAATGCGAAATAGCCTCAGTATTACCATAAAGATGACCAACAAGTGCACAGAAAAAAGAAATTGAAAATAAATACCAAGAAAACACAGATTATAAAGTTTACGAGGCCAAATATAGACACCGAGGTTCTCGTGCATCAGAATAAAACAGCAACCGATTGACTGGCAAATTACTGCGAAATATTTAGGAATAACGCTTGACCATAAATTAAGCTTGAAATAACAAATTGAAAAAGTAATTGGACAGGCTATAGGAGCAAGATATTCCTTATCGCCAATAATTAACCACATCCCTACTCCCGAAAAAAATAATGAAAATGATAAACGAGGCATACATTAAACCTAAATTATTATATTTCACACCGGCCTGGGCAGAAATCCTTAGCAAGGGATTATTGGAAAAGTTACAAGTAACTGAGAGGAAAATCATAAGACATACCCCATACCTCACAAGCAATGACATGCTGTATTCCAAAACAGGAATCATAAAACTAGGAATCAACATCCAACAGCAGGCAGAATGCTACTACAACAAACTGCGAGAAAGCAGTCTTCAAAAACTAAACAACCTAGGTGAAAATAAAATTATGGTAACAGACTAATACAAAAGACCCTAAAGTGTTATCGTTAATTAGAAGTAAGGGTAGCCTTAAAACAATTGGTAAAACAATGACGCCGGACATAGAGCAAAAGCTTTATATACATAAAAATCAATCTATGACAATTGCACTAAACTTTTATGTGAGCCATTTTTCTGGTTTCCACGAAATCTGTTCATTTGCCTCATAACGTTATCGCATTGAAGCGTTCAGCAATTGGAGGGAGCTGATGACGGGGACGGGGGGGATAGGTAAGGGTTGGGTAAGAAGAGGCTGGTGAAGATTTTGATGTGGTGTGTAGCCTTTAATGGGGCAGAAGTGTCGACTTTGAGAACGGAAGATGAGAAAGGACTCCAGGCTTTCGAGATGTGGGTGTGGAGGAGGATGGAGAATGTACGGTGGACGGAAAGGAAGACAAACGTGGAAGTGCTTGGCATGGAAGGTGAGAAAAGGAAACTTCTGGATGAGATTAGGAGGAGGCAAATTATGTGATTGGAAGAGGTTGGGAGGGGCGATTTGCTTAAGACCGAGATAGACGGAGGGATGTTGGGCAAGTAGGGAAGGAGAAGAAAGAAAATAGGTTTTATGGATGTGACGAAAAAGTAAAGGACGTACGCCGAGATGAAGGAGGAAATATTGCTGGTAAATAGTGGCCTCCATTTGTAAAATCCGGAGGATTTTTACTGACTTCCATTTAATAAAATCGATGTTTGGCAAGTTTACTTGGTGGAATTTAGACTTAGTAATACAAAAAATACTTAGTTGATTCCACAAATTTCAATTTCACAAATTCAGGAGTCCTGAGGATGACCTGTGAAGGTTGAAACCGGTCGAGTGAAAATAAATTTGGAATCAACTAAGTATTTTTTGTATTACGACTTCCATTTAAACCTACCTACCTATTACTTAAATAATAATAATTATCACGTTCATCGCGCTTGGTTGCTTTGTATAAAACGTTTCACCTCCCACCCGTTTGACCTTAAGAAGACTCCTAGATGAGGGACGAAACGTTGCGTGAGAAGCAACCGAACGAGATATAATTACCAGATAATGGATTGAGGCAGCTCGACCTGAATTCTTTCGGAAGTCTCCCCGATGCAGTCTTACATTGTCCAATGACATATCCTACACCTGGTAGGATACCAAAGGTACACCTGATGATGATGTAGCATATCGAAACCTCGGTCGCAATAAATCTATTTGACCAGTGGAAAATTGCAATCTCTCTCTTCATTATGTTAAAATTCCACCACATCACGCATGATACTTCTCTTTTTCTTTGTCCTCATCATCGGCATCGATTTAATAGTATCAGAACATCGATAAGTAAATAAATGCATACAAATGGGATGACGTGACCCACCTTCAAGCTCCGTTGGGAAGGATTGGGAAATACAGATGATTCGCAGGTGGGAGGAGCAGCAATACTGCCGGAAGGAGGGCGCCGTCGGGAGACCAAAATAAATATGCTGGCATGTGACTCTCCCTCCCTTCCGCTTCCTCCTCTCTTTTATGTCGAGGGCTGGCGGACTACACCGGAATGCGATCGGTGAGTGAAAATCTCGGCCAAGCGGATTCCTGCGGCTTGAGCCAATGCGGCCCTTGGTGACTGAAAGGAGAATCTCTAACTCCACCCTCTCCACCTTCCCCCCCTAACCATCACATTCCAGCCTCGTGCTCTTTTCTGCTTAAGACAGAGAAAACACAAATTACATACCTTACCCGCGGAAAAAAACGAGGCAATATTGGCCCGTTTTTAATAGAACGAGATTAGCTCGACTTACCGCGATCAGTTGGTATATACAGTAACACTTGTGTGGAACCCCATACCAAGGGCCCGGGTCCAAAACCCGGAAGTGATGGAGATATTTTTTAAAAACTGCATCTGGATTACTACTCGGGTGTGGAGAGAACTTAAAGTACAGTACACCGTCCATCAGATGGAACATTAAACTGTAGCTCACCTGTCGCACAGGTTTCGCACAGAGTAGGCAAAAGCCGACGCATGGTTTCTCTCCATCCTTCCTCCATTGTTCAATCTTCACCTAACACCAACATACGCACCTGTCCTCAATGACGTAAATGACCTCAGTGGTTGGTCGCCCGTCCAAATAACCAAATAACAAAGCGTAGAAATTAGGCACGAGTGAATTATTTTACCAGATACGGCATAGGAACCCCGATCACATATTCGTCAGGCAGGTTATCTCACCAAACTTACTTAAAGCCGAATTCACGGTGAATTGGGTTTGATCTAGACGATCTCACGTTCAGCGGACACTAAAATACGAGTCATATATGATAAGCGTTAAAGTCTGGGAACTCTAGGGGCACCCTAGGTTCATTAACTCCACCGTGGCTAGTCAAGCTCGACCATGCCTCCATAGTCACAGTGTAGACTGAGGGCGAACTCCTCTATTTTGTATAAAACTGCGAAAATCCTCGTCAAAATAAGATATTTTACATTAATGTACCTGAATGAATGGCATTTGGGAGATATGGATTCTAATCACGGTCAAGTCATATAACTATGCATGTTGATTTTCGACACATGAGGGCCATATATTCATTCCGTTCGCTTTTCTGTACAATTCCATACTGCCTCTATTCGTCAGACAGAGGTTACAAAGTAGGATAAGGGCACTCTATAACAGACAGACACAATAATTCCTACGTTCCGTACATCATTCATTGCTATACTCAAGAGAACACGATGACACGAAATTAGTATCTCGTTTAGCAATGGTTCTTCCTTCTTTCATGATTCTTAATGCGTGCGTCTGCAACCACCACGAATAGGTCGCGGAAACCTTTAAGATAACTTCGACTAGATTTATTCTTCCAAAATATAACTCATTACACGTCAGTTTCCTCCCCATGTTGCTATTTCTTATGTAAAACCTACATCTTTATGGTTGAAGTCTTAACATTGCCCGCGACACGACCTTGCGTGGATCGCGAGGTAGTTTAAGAGGACGCAGAAGTAGAACTATCCACTTGTGCCACTTCCGCAATGAATATTGAGTATGCGCAATAGTAGGTTTTCTGAGGTAGAGATCCGAATTCGTCTTGAACACCACTAAATCCGTCTTTCATTACCACTTCCCTCGACTAGTAATATTACGGATCAATTCTCCGCGAGTGCAATAAATTTTTAGGTGGAAGTAATATCGTACCGAAGAAAAATGCACATTTCTTCCTCGGGAACCTGATTTTCCGATTGCAAGGGAAGAGGGAGTACTGGGGGGGACGAGGCTTAAGGAGGTGAGCAAAGTTGGCATAAAACTTGATTAGAGGGGAAACGACCGATCTCACATAACCATTCGACCCTTTCCAGACTGCGAGCATAAAAGGGAATTGGGACACGCATGATGCACACATTCGAACTGGGAAATAAAATACACCGTGAATGGCTGGGCGTTAAAAGGTGATCATGGATATTTCACGACGAAAACCCACATTTCCTCTATTGCACCGCCATAAAGCGCATAATAGATGTTTTAGCCACGACAGAATAAAATCGATAAAAGGTCACGTTCAAGCAATCGGAACAGGTTGAGTAATAAAATAAAAATGCTGATAAAATTATTTCAAATGTGCACCCCCCGCCATTTCATAGCAGCATAAAAGCGTATCGTCTCATTCGTCTGCCTTTGAGTATGTATAGCAAGTGAGTATCGCGATTTTATCACCATATTTCATGCATTGAACAAATTGGTAGACAGCTCACTTAACAGCGAAAATGTATCCTAAGAATGACTCAATAAATACCTCTATCTTCCACCTCAAAAAGGTATAATGGATCAAGTCCTCGTAGAGTGAGACTGCTGAGCATTCGTGCACTGACAAAGCTACATTTCATTAACTTTCACTGAGACACGCAGATTAAAATAACAATTATCATATTCAAGGTGCAATAAAAATATGCGCATAACTACACACTTAAGCAATTAATTTATACATACACTGCTTCGATACTACATGAGTTTAAGTTAAAATATTTTAAATGTGAACCATCATCATTGGGCTTGGTTCATCCATTTAATTACATTCAATTCAGATAGGTAATACTCAATAAATTTGTACAATTAGGCCCAAAGTTGCAACTTTTGGTTCATGTCATAAATCTCTGCACCTATAACTTGACAGTAATATCGTTCTCGCACACCAGTAGTATCTTTGATTTTTTCACATAATATATCAATAAATAATGGCTTCCGATATTTGCTACCATTTTCATTCCCATTCGCTAATATCTTTAAGTTTAGATTCTAGACGATGTTATTGGTTAATTTCAACAAAAATTGAAACAAGAATATAATAACAAGATAAATACACTCAAGCAGTAAAACAACTATGGTTTACTATGGAGGCGATAACATGGTGCATTACACCATAGAAACAAACACTTACTAGGAAAATCAGGCAACAATACCAAATATAAGAGCATTTTGCAGAATATTTGAGAAAGTTACCAAATCGTAAATTCCTGATGTACGAGATTTTACCGTAAAATCGAAAACAAGATCTTTTGAAGCTTTTTGTATTTTTTAAATTAATAATACATATATCTGAGGAGAAAATTAGCACATATTAATATAAATTTATTTTGCATATTTGCTGATTAAACTTTATTAGTTCACAAAAAACAAAGATGCATCGTCGCTGGCACTTTTGACGCGTGGAGCGAACAACGGTATATCTTTGCATGTAACTCAAAGGAATAATAAAACTAAACATTCATCGCAACTGTTGCCGCCACGATTCAATTAATAACCACCAAGCACTTTACCTGCGTATGATTTTTGAGGAATTATGCCTAAATTCCTGACGATTAAAGGAATTTGGACGCAGATAAAATGAAATTTACATTCATACCCACCACACCGATCCCTTTCGCGGTAATGCTCAGGTGATTGACAGAAAAAGCTCACTCAACCTTAATTTATTCCATACTGCCCTGTTTTTGCATTTTCCATTTGCTTCAAATACATTCATGCATTGATTCACACACGCCCTCATCTGCTTAATACTAGTAATACCTACTCCTTGACAAGAAAAAAAATGTTAAATTATCATTTTTTGTACTTTCGCAAGCATGCAGGTAACTACAGTTAAGGACGGAGTCAAAAAAGTTCCCCCAGAGAGAGTAGAAGATTAAAACGTCCGTCACACGAGGCGACAAGAGTGAGCTGTCCGAATAACGCTAAGCCTCTCTTTGACGAGATCCGCTGAACGCTCTGTGCATGATTGCGCCACGCGCCGCAACACGCCGAAAGGTCGGTTTTATAAATTCAAATGACGCGCTGGCAGAAGACGGTACTGCGTCAAGGCGAGACAAGATTCCGACTACCCGGGAGACACATTAAGCGAGCATTTCACATTCATGGCTTCAGATAGGAGCCAGAAATATGGGAGTGGTGACTTTTTTGGATCAGACATAAACACTGGTAAGATAGAGGATGAATCATTGCCACAGCAAGTTATGTGGAGGAATTGAAAGCAGAGATTGACATAAACTCTTAAATAATTCAGGACTTGTCAAAACATATATAATACGGCTAATAATTTAACAATTATGCAAAGATAGCGTAGGGTAGTATGCAGATGTAGAACTCTTAATTTAGAGATCGTCTTTAACGTGCCATAATTTTTCGTAGATTTTTCTGTTCAAAAAGTTACTTCATGCACAATATTTGTGCTGCAAACAGGAAACCACTTCTTACAATTAGCTTCAAAATATTTTGCAAAAATAATTTTTTGAAAATTTGCTCTGATATTTTCTGCAAAAATATATGTTCATGTTAATGGACATTTTAATAGCTAATATGCTCTCGAATAAACATTCAATTAAATACCAAAAGATTATGGGGGGTTATGTGATGATAAATATCTATACTGATTTTCGTAATATTAATTTAGAGTTTCTTCAAACCAGACAAAAGAACGTTATAGTGTAATATCACCCTTAGTTAATTTTTTTTTATTTTGTCCATAGTACCACTCTAAAACGTATGGAATATCCTTTTCGGAAGGGATCAAGTTAAAGTTTATCAATCATTTGTCTGAATATAAAATATATATTAGATAACAACTTGATTAAAAGTCGCTACTCCGCTGTACTAACATGGCATTGGCATTGGAAATATATGGGATAGGTATTTTTATTAATTTTACTCTTACTTTCTTCTTACTATCAATTTTTATCACCCTCCGAGTGATAAAAATAAATTTAATCACTACTAAATAATAAATTTAATCAGTGGATCTTCCTTAAGTTTGATTTCATCTCTCCCCTTGTTTAAGTCTGGCTCATTAAGAAGGGTAAGCATGTGCGGAAAGGTGATAGTTAATCTTCAATATATGATGGTGGAAATTATTTTAAAAAAGAGCCAGTTTTCTGGGCCTAATAGCAATAACTAAGTTCCTTGACTTTTCTTTCCCAGATAGGGAATGGTAATATGGCTGTATGTACTTAAAAATTGCTTCTCATCCCAATTAGAAAAATGTATATTTTTGAAATAAAAACTAATTCGTTAACTCGATCATATGTTTAAGAAGAAGAAAGTTCCCACACCGATTAGCATATTCTGTAGAAAAAATAGTAATAAATTCTATTTAATATTTTGGTAATTTCGCTGTTATTTTTTAATTGAAAAATGGAAGATCAACTTCCAAAATAGTTAATTTTGAGGGTACCGGGACTATCCACGGTCCCGGTGAAGGCGAATGATTTTTCCTCTGTTGAATCTCGCACATCCAAAATAGTGTTTAACTGTAACAGTTTTCGCCACAAGTATTGCGGAGTGTAACGCAATGTACGCGGTTGTCACATACCCCACTGCCAAATCTGGTATCTAACTTAGGGAGAGTGATCTTAAACGAATGCTACTGGCAAAATGCTCGCTACTATCTTTGGGCCGTCATACTACATGGAATATGTAGGGAAAGAGCTGATATTTCTCCTACAATTCTCTTCGCTTCTTGAGATACTTTAATCATACTGTTGCAGCTAAATTATACACGCCGTTTTACTCTGATGTTTATATGTATGATAAAAGGAGTTGAATTGATGAATACTTGATGACGGGTAATTTCAACACTTTTCATAAGCAGTAAACAGCACTCACTGCTCCAAGGAAAGTCCAAAGCTCACGAATGCATCATTATAACGGAGCGCTGTATATTTGTGATACATGGGAATATGAATACTATCATAACAAAAGTCCTTCCCAACAACACAGCTGACAGCATTTCAGCAAAAGATGCTCGAATTTTTCTGCAGACGGATCACTGCACGCAAGTATTTAAACAACGTTGGAGTTTCTATGCATTACTATTTTGAAATTTGAATACAAATTCAGCTTTAAGAATGTATTTACGCATGGATACGCATAGAGTACAAAAATATATGAAATGCTTTCGGATATAGATGCGTTTTCATTATCTAAGCACCAATTTCTATTCCAATTTCGCAATATGGAAAGAAGGTGCCTTTCAGCGTCCTCAACATGGTATAAGGAGCATTGGGATACTTTCTGAGTCGAAGACAAAGGCCTTTGTTGACGAATAAGCAATCTATTCTTTGCAAGTTAGAAGCTCCTCATGCAAGTAACATGTATAAAATCGTTTTTAACGGCACCCACAATGATTGATTATTCAAGGTAAAACATCTTGAATAACTAATAAGTAACTTGAATAACTAATACTAAGTAATAATTATGTAGTTATTATCCTATGCATCATGAATATCGTTTATTCCACGTATAAAATTTTTGTGGGTTGGATATGAAAAACGTGATAAAATGGCCCGCATTTTTTTCATTACACATTTGAGAGCTAAAATACGCGAGACATTTTAATTCAAGGGCGATATTTGTACCTTCGATCTTCACAGTCAATAAATCAATACACTGGTAATTGATTTATCGCACACCTTATAACTTTATTTTCTAACTACATATCTTCCGTTTAAAAAAAAGGATTCTGTTAATAATGGAACTAAACATAATGCTCTTCAACGCCTTCTTGTAGTTATAATACTTGGTAACCTCGGAATACATTAAAAATAAGACCGGAATACTATGGATTCTACGAGTGATTAAAGTAGCAAACGAATGACAAGATATGGAACATCAACTAGAAAACGTCTACTAACAACCAGGCACACATAAGAAACATCGCACATCCAGCGGGAAGTGTAGAACCCGCGTTAGTAACGAAGTAGAGAGAAGAGAGATATGTATTATGGGCTGATACTGACTGGTAGACTGACCTTCTTGCTCGAGTGGCGATGGTAGCGGGCCGGGTGCAGCATGCACATGTAGCGATCGATGGCCATGCAAATGAGGATCACGGCACTTTGCTGACTCAGTGCACCACGTAGCAGTGCCTGGAACAAAAGTAAGAAGTTCAGTACCATTAACATGTAAATATTCTAATGATAAAAACAACAGGAATATAGGACAATTCAAGTTCTATTATTTTTAACCTGCATTTTTCTGCACCGGGATTCTTCGTCGTTGCAAAAATTCAGCATTATGCACTAAGTAATGGAGAAGAGGTAACTTCTTACATAAGAGGAATACAGACTTTTGGCTCTAGCCGAGTTAATTCCTCCTGCTAATAATACCATGTTAGCATATTTATATTTTTTGGTTCCGGCCCATCTCTAGCGTACCATAATTAACTTTTGAAGAACGCTCACTTTCCCAGATGTTTGTGTTCATAGAGGACCATTTGAAGCACCTTTATCGGTAGATTGGAGCCAGTTTTTCCTAGCTCCTGAACAATCCAGAAGAGGTGTGATGAATAACCTCACATCTGCTCTATCTGGCCATCACTGCCAATTGGATTACTTTAGAGAGAAACAGAGGAGCTGGGGTTGGGAAAAACACGAGGACCCGAACTGGCCAATATCTTCGGCACTAAAAAGTCGCTATTCGAAATTTTCATTTCGTATCGTATCTATCTATTTTTGATAGCAGATTGGAAGATCATATTCTACATTTTCACTTGTTACAAATAGATTTCAACGAAATATTAAACTCGTGAAGTGAATAAAATACAAATGATAGACGCACGTTTCGTTACAAAATTGCTACGAGGGAACAGGAGGTGCTACACGGTTAATGGAAGGACTGATTTAGGAAGGAAGAATGGAAGGTTACAGCGATTGGAAGGACTAAGTTGGGGACCGTTAGAGACGCGAGGCTACACGCTAGACATACTAGTAGATTACTTGAGAAATTCAGATCAGGCAAATTTCAGTACGATACGGTGGATATTATTTCGGCCCCGTACGATATCTCTAGCACCAACAAAAGCGACAAAATAAGAGATACACTACCGAACTGATAGGTACAAAAATTCTTTTTTTCCTCGCACTATTAGTGATTATAACTGTAGCGTCAGACGGTGTTTACAAATTATAAACACTTATTTTCTATTTTCTTTATTCTATTATTCTTTTAACTAGTGCAAAGCAGCATCCAATTGTGCTCTCTTTCTTACTCAACAACCCATTCCCCCGTTGAACAAAGCCCTAGAAACCCAAAACATTTTAACAATCAAACATTTGCACACTCAAATAAATTAAAACATTTAAACAAAAATAATACCAAATTATAACAAATTTAAAACAAATACTTAGGTAAGGTTCAAACGTTACATAAGAAAATCAGATTAGCACTAACATATGACACATCGTTAACATACCATTCACATCTCTCCTCTCCCCTCCTTTTTATTATCCCGTCCCCTTTCATAGACGTGTGGCAGAGAGTGTCCTAACACTCTCTGCCACACGTCTCTGCGGCGGCTCGCACGGTAGTATCACAGTCTATAGTAGAATGTACATGTAGATTTCTCCCCCCCCTCCCCCACAAAAATACGATTAATTTCAAAGAACCGAGCAATTCAATACAATTAACCAAAGAAAATCGATGAACTGCATTGTATCGGTAATGTCTGCGATGAGAGCCTTCACTAAATAAAATTTACATAGATAATTGGTAGCATATTTGAGGTTCGCTACCGCTTCGGTTCTCTTTTCGATTCCATTGAGTGAGCATTTCGTTTATTGGTTTTACTACTGGACGCTATAATAACTTTGCGCCAGCGAATTTAACACTTCTACGTTACAAGCAATATTGTAGAGGATTGCGAGCGATTCAGTTCTCTATTATATTTCGTTGAGTGACCACGGTGTTTGCAATTTGTTAATTTGACCTGTACACTAACGCAGCGTCAGCGTTGTGTTTGAAGGTAGTTTTCGTTAATTGTATAGGGGTTGGTTTGTTTTTTTTCAGGGGCATTCTCCATTGGGTCGGTTGGTTTTGGCTTAAATTTAGTAAATATTTGTTTGGTTATTCAGGCTAAATATGTGCCTCATCATATAGGTAAATAAAAAACGATTTTCTTCATCGCCTTCGTGAGTAGAGACATTTCTGTTCACCATCGTTGGAGAAATATAGGATGGCAATGTTTCACCGTCGTTTTCCTCCCTTCGATTATGCTAATTATTTTAACTTCCATTGCTACCATATATAGTGAAGAGTAGAGATTAACCGATTGCTGAGTAACCATCATACGAGTAGGAGAATCACTAACTTTCAACAATACGGCTCACCCTTCAGTTTTACAATTTTCTTCGGTTTCGTATTAAAATACTTTCAGTATTTTCAACCTGGAAAGGAGCTTTGTTTAGATGGCTGACCACAAAAATATTTTGAACATCGAGTCATAACTAAAGCCGATAAATCATAAATGTGCTTTAAGGAAATATTTACTAAGCGATGTAAACATTCGTACGGAGAATGTTAATTTTACGGTCAAATGCTACTCCAGCGTTAGAGCTGTGGCAAAAGAAATTAAGTTCATATTTCAAGCTGTTTCCGAGTAAATTAAATTGCCAACGGTGGTAATATTTATACGTGCATAAGTATACCGAGGATGAAACCGAGTATGCACACTAATACATTCACTTCCATGGGATACTTTACGAAAAAATAAAATCGCCGGTATGTAGCCGGTAACCTAAAAGACGACGAAAATATACTGGTTGACCTGAGAAATTAATAAAAAGGTTACTAGCTGCCGGTCTACGCAAGTTCAGAAGGTAAACACAGCTTGCTACCTTTCCCTTTGAAGATATTTTTCTCATTCCTCACCGCAACTTTTGGAGCATATCACCCGCTGGGAAAGCAGGGGAAACAACTGATGTGTGCCTAGTTTCCCAAACTTTCTTAAGTCACTTTTTTAATAATCGCCGGAGCATAGAGAATCTCTGAAAGTATTAAGTTAATCGCCAAAGTCAGAGTCATTCAGAGATGGAATGACAAAAATCAACTATTCGAGGAACAAATAACGCGGTTTGCGCTCTGAATTCCTCTCCTATTGCGTTGCATTTTTCATACTCCTACATTAACAAAATTTCCAATCAATCGTTAAGGAATCGCACACCGATTGATAAAAGAATAGTGACTTGCATAAAGAATAACTCTTTAACTCAATAAATCTTTGACAGAGGTCAGAGGTGAGAAAGGATAATCGTCTTTGGAAATTGGGGAGAGGGTATATGGGAGGAAAATCTGTTGAACCTTCTTCCACGGAAGTCCCTTGAAATTTATGACATCTCCAGCCACATTCTCCAGAGTTAAATACAGACTCTTAGGACACTAGATGGATTTCAAAATACAAGCAGTCCTCGACTTTCGCACACAATGCGTTCCTGAAGACTTGTACGAAAGTCGAATGCACGAAAGTCGAACAATAGAGTCCCATACTAATTAGGGGTTACGTTCCCGGACAGTTAAATATACATAGTAAATAAATTTCCTTACATAAATTGTAAGGAAATTTTATTTTTAATACAAAAGTTTAAAATACATTAATTATATTTAAAACAATACGTAATTACTTCAAAAACTACGCAGTCTTGATAAACGATTCTTAAAGAATACCGTTGTGTACTGAGTAAACATACGCATTTCTAATTTTTCCCAACCAGAAATTAACATTTCACTCATAATGTCCACCATCACTATAAAGACACAAAACAAGAAGCATCACGACATTTAATTTTTGGAACCTTTAACTCGATGTCATTTAATTTATTACAAATAAAGAAACAACAAAATTTCGCAATTTCCTAAACTGGACAAAAGAAAAACGAAAATAGAATGTTTCCTAGGTACATGCCATACACAACTTCGAGAATTTCGCATTGCACTTCCCAGCATTTCGTACATGGTCTATAATTTTATGTTTCACCTTTACTATTGAACGCACAGTTGAACGGCTTAAGTTCAATGATTGTACCTCAAGATTCAAGATCCTCCCAGTTCAGCACGTCTAATAATTCCCAACTTTTGCTCGACAGTATTAAGTTTATGCGACCTACGCGTTTTTTCGTTGGTCTCAGTCACTTCATATTTACGTTTTCTACTCATTATTATCATACGACATTAATTAAATTCAGTAAATAAACAAGTCATACCTTGCTCTAAGTTAACACTGCCCACAGTCGCGTATACTAGCGAGCGATAACGCCAGATGAAACAGTTGAATGCCGGGATATATTGTTCGATAAATGTCCGAAAGTCCGAATTTGGTGTCCGAAAGTCAAGTAAAAGGTATCAATTTGGTACGTACGAAAGTGCCAATTGTACGAAAGTCGAGTTTACCAAATTCGAGGGCCGCCTGCAATTGAAAACTAAAAAAACTATGCATTACTAACTAGTTTTATGCACCGCTTTATACTATGGGGACTTATAGCGTGAGTTCCATTATCACTATGAATCATGCCATAACAGCGTCACACATCAAAAACAGTATGTTACCAGCCCTTTGCCTTCATTAAAGTAATACTGAGTGTCATCTTCCTAAAACTTAGCGCTTGCATATTTAAAAGCAGTCATGATGAGTGAAAATATTCTATCTAATTCCTTCCCGTAATATCCCATAAATGCATTATTAAAAGCATGACACTTCATTTAGGTAGGACGATAGATAAAAGCATGAGCTAGACCGTAAGTCCAATAAAATTTCATTTATACGATGCGGATCAAATCCCGCATGTATAGGTAAAAGCTAAATATGGATTACTTTCTCCTTCGCACACAAATCAAGTCAGTGACCAAAAGATCAGAAAAACTGTTATACCGCATTCCTGGACCAGTGCAATAAAATCTTCCTTGCTTGTCAGGGTATGTGATCACATCCCTACATCACGTGACCGTCGAGTATATAACAATGATTACAGTATTCTGAAGTCCTACAAGACCATAAATATCGCAGAAATCTCAAAGCCTTCAAAGTTCTCACAGCAAGTTTCCATAAAAATAGGCATTTCCTCGAAACTATCAGACACGTTTTCGTACTAGAGCACATACATACAATCTCTCGTTCTCCTTTTTTTGCAAAACGTGATGAGCACTTCATCGAGAAGTGAGCATTTATGGTTTCCTCACTTTATAAATGCTAATTAAAGAGGATATTTCACCAACGAAACTTTCACCACTTAAAAAGCGCAATATAATAATAATACCTGCAACACATTCCTCAAATTCCACGGAAGCATAGCAATATGGAATTTATTAATTCCTGCTAACGTTCTATGAAAATGACTTAAGTCGGAAGTAATGAAACACAACGTACCGAACGCACCCCATCGATTCCTTCAAAGTTTCATTATCTCCAGGCTCGATGTAATAGTCAGGGGATGAAAAAGTAACTGATGGCAGAAAAGCTGGCATCACACCGAGCACCAAAAAAGATAGGAATGCCGTTGTGACGCAATCCGAAATATATTGAGGGTTACCTATCTATCACCTTTCCGCAAATGCTTACCTCTCGCGTGGAGCTATACATTAACGCAGGAAGAGATTAAATTAAAACTCTGGGAAGATCCACAGTTTGATTGTATTATTCAGTGCACCTGCACACATTTATTTAAAGCGCACATTGATATTCATTGGGGAGGATATTTCACCGACTGATATTTTATCTCTCAGAAAGTACAAATTTATGAAAATACCTATCACATATAAATTTGTACATACCTATCCCATGTATCTTACTGTCATTTCGCTGTCTCCACTACATGAAGAACAGTGCAAGAAAGAAATGTAATACCTTTATAATACTAAACAATACTTATTTTAAAGAACTTCATAAGGAATAAATAAAGGTGATATTTGAAAAAAATGAATTCCTATTCATTGGAACTTGCATTGAATTTTCTTTCTTATGGCTCTCTTCGTGATTTCGTACGGCCATTCATACCCATGGCCATGGGTACTCGAATGGCACCTTCTTATGCAAATCTAAGCATGGGCCATCTTGGAAGCACTTTCCTCAAAAACCAACCCCTCAAATCTCTCTTCTGTGTCCGCTATGTTGATGATATCTTTGTCCTTTGGCCTCATGGCCGTGAATCTCTATCTTCCTTCATTTCTGCGCTAAACTCTTCTTTTTCGGTTTCTTTCACCTCTTCCGTCTCTGATTCTTCCATCACATTCCTGGATGTTAATATCCTACTAAAAACAACAAATTCATCACCTCCGTAGATAAAAAAACCCACTAACCATAACCTTTACCTTCATTTCAATAGCTGCCATCCACCACATACCAAACGCTCCATTCCATATTCCCTCTCTGTCCGCGGCCACAGAATTTGTAACGACGCCCACTCCCTTCAACAATACACTGATAACCTATATCACTCCCTCAGAGAACGTGAGTACCCCAAAAAGCTTCTTACCAATAAAATCCTGCCCGCTTCTGACAATTACACTTCTCGGGCCAAAACCCACCACCCCGACAGACTCAGCCTCATCACCACATTCTTCTCTGGCTCCCATAAAATCAAAAACATCCTCCGCGATTTATACCCAATTTTAAAGAATAATAATTCCACTGCCCTCCTATTACTTTCACGTCCCACAGTATATTTTAAGCGTCCCGCAAGCCTGCGAGATATCTAAAAATCTACAAAACCCACCCTTCAACCGACCGACCCCTATCCACCTCTGTCAGGGCAGGTTTGCAAGAAATTATTTTCGTAATATAACTTGACACTAAGCAGTGGTCTACTATCAGCGGCACAAATTTAATTGCATAAAATATAATTTTTTCGACGGAATAATCTTCAAAGAGTTATGACACGGTTACGACGATCGCTAAATTAGAGTTCTACATCTACATACTACCATGCGAGCCGCCGCAGAGGCATGTGGCAAGGGTGTTTGGACACCAGCCATGTAAAGGGGGCGGGGGGAATTGGGAAACGGAGGAGGGAGAGGACAGAGGTGAATTGTGTGTTGACGATGTGTCATAAGATAGTGTCATGCTCCTTTATTTTAACCAATAATAGTACCAGAAAATAAGGAATTTTTGTACCTTTAAATTCAGCAGTGCATCTCATTTATTTTGTCACTCCTATTAGTTCTATAGATGTCGTGCGCGGCCGAAATAATATTCTCCATGTTGTACCCTGACTTGCTCGCCTGACTTGAGTTTTTCAAGTAATTAAAGCCTTGCGTGTGACTTTGTAGTTGCGAATGGATTAGACTCTAGGTGTACCATACTGTAGGGAGCCGATGTTTAGTCATTTAAAGTAAATTTCAGTGTCACGTAATTCGACAAAGAAGGTTATTTCGCACCTCCTGTCAGCCTCCAGCTCCCAAGTGTAACAGAAATCGGGACCAATTAGAAAATCAGCCATCCTAATTCGAGCTATACCCAAAGATGCCGACAAAGCGCTCGAAGGCGAGCGAGCTTTTCCCTAGCGGAAGGCCGTGACCCTATTACCTGAGTTCCTTGACGACACTAGGAATAAGCGAATGTCTTTTATTTTTAGATGCAATATTTAGATGTTAGAGCTGGAACGGAGGAAAAATCGGCGCCAGCAGCGTAGCGAAGACCATGGCCATTGAGGCGCCAGGAGGTCAATCGCTTCAGGCCCCTTTCAAAACACGCAGTACTGCAAACTTAGTAGATACTATACATACGGCACTCCTCTTTCAGCAAAAAAACACTCCAGTGAAAACATTTTCTCAATTGATGGGACACGATCACAGTCCCTCGGCATCTGCATCCGATAACGCAATCCACAAACACACCATTCTGTTAACAGCGGAACGGAATTAAGTAATTGAAGGGCTTTTTACGTGGCGCCTTAGGAAATAAGTAGATACCTACCAGAAGAGCAAATACCTATAATGTAAAAGTACCCGTGATATGTGAACATGCTTCATCCACCAACGGGACTCAGCTAAGTTCTTTTACGTGGGAATGCCACCGCGCTAATCCGAAGCATTAACCTGATCAGGATGACAATTTCGAAGCGGAGTAGTATTTTGCGTGACGAAAAACATTTATCGCTCCGCCCCGTTCACGGAAATTCCGTCCAACCTCCTCGCTGAGTGAATTCCTTCCTCCGCCCACAAATAGGCGGCAAGCACCACGACCTCACGTCTCGTTCGCCCCACGAATTAAAAGACAACATCTCCCCCCCCCCCCCCCAGGGTACATGCGAGCATTGTGCCTGAGGAGGACGGCGGGTCGGACAGACAGGACGGATGGGACAAGCGGGACGGCTCCTGCTGCATAATGGGCGAAAAGAGGAAATGCATGACGTTCGAGCGCCAGAGGCAAGCCGTGGACGGTGGACGGACGAAGGGAGGGAATTGGGAGCGTCGAGGAGAATTTTAGGCTGGGCGAGACAACATGCCTTTTACGGGAATAGACATGATTAGAGATAGGCGCCAACCAGCCGACCCTTTGTCACTTCGACGGCGTATTCTTCGCAGTCGGCGTCGACCTAATGATCCGTTCCCTAAACACGTTCAGGGCTTAGATTTATAGTGCATACATACGATACATACATACCCATCACGCCCTTCCCTTTCGGGGTAGGTATTGTCAAATGAGTTTAATGCTCGGCGTCAGACCTAGAAAACTGGCTTCGATTTTAACAATTACCTCCACACTGCCCTATCCTTTAAAACCTCCTCTGCTTCTGCCCCATTCACACACTGCTTCATACACGCTCTGCTATTCATAGCACTCATCTGAAGAGTCTCTTCCACCACATCCTCGGTCTCCTCTTTCCTTCCACGCCATTCACTCCACTTCGCTTAGAATAATAACCATATTTCGGAAGAAGGAATATTAGGAGTCTTTCAAACAAGAGAGCGTGTGTGAAGCAATGCATGAGTGTAAATTAAGCAAAAGAGTTATGATATGATAGGGTATTATGGAGGAAATTATTAATGCAGAGTCAGCTTTACGGGCCAATCACCGAGAATGAAACTTTTTTCGACAGCGTCTACCCCGAAAGGGGAAGCACAGTCAAGAAGAGTGGAATATTCGAAAGGGAAAGGAATTATTTGAGGACGAAGGGTGGGAAGACATCCGGCTTCGGAGCTATCCCGCTCTCAGTGAAAGGCACCAAGGGGACTATAACTTAACTTCCCATCTAATGGATGGAGTACTGCACTTTAAGTGCTCTCCACATAGGTTTCCATATAATAATATCCGCAACCTCCAGCATTCGAGCCTGGACCATTGGAATGGGACGCCAGTACTCTGCCAGCCACCACGTCAAACCGATTCCCTCCTACTATACTTTGTCTTATTGTTAGATAAACACCATTCAGTCAGAAAGTAGATTTAGCCTCATGGAATGCAAAGAAAAGCGTACTAATCCTGAACGTACTATGCATTATGCCTTTTGTGAATATCTTAATATTTTTCACAGCGTTAGAGGCAGTTAAGGCAGCTTAATTGGCTGAAGAATGAAGGTTATGTTAAAATTCTAGTCCGAGAAAATGATTTTCATAACGATGATTTTTCACAAACTGCTATTTGAAGCGCATGTCCATTTATGGTAACATATAACCGAACTCGAAAGTCTGTCAAACTACGTAAATTAGGCGATCATCACCCAGAGAACCCGTATGAATTCGGGTAACCGTCCAACTCCAGGAAAGAAACCTGCTGTTCAATATCACTATTCATGTTGTTTAACCCTCTTCCTGGCTCCCTCTGTTCCTCTCTGTTTCCGCCCGTAGGACGAGAAATAATATGTACGGAATGGAACAGCCATCGGAGAGTAGGCGCGGGGAAGGGCGAATGAGAAGTGGATACCGATAAACGTAGCGGACTGGGTGGTCGGAATAAATGGTCGGGATGTGGCTGTCCCGTTAACTTTCGCCGGGGGCACACCGACAGGTAAGAGCGGCGACACGGGGGGCATAAAATGAAAGCCTTGGCGCCTCCCAGAGCGGCCAAAGAGGTCCCCAAAGGGAAAATAAACGTTGCTTTTCAAAAATTGAAGAGAAGAAAAAAATATATGAAAACCTCTCCCAATTATTTATTCTCTCTCATGCGATATTCCGCATTAAATGTCAAAAACTCTCTACCCGAGTGAATTTAAGCCCAAAAAATATTCGGGGAAAGACCGCCTGTATGAGTTGGTGACTCCATGGAAAGGAAAATTTAATAAGAAAACTGTTCGTTGATCGGAAGTAATTTGGCCTACTCTGAGTGTTCGCTCTGATCGAGGATTATTCGTGAAATGCGTTCCTTCTAATTACACTACCGGGTGCACATTAAAAAAATTAAATTTTTTTACGAAAAACCACCCTAAAAATGTCTTAGTATGCCAAAAAGGAGGAGTAGCTTTATTTAACAGAATATAATGCGAAAAACTTGTATTTAATACGGCTGGGTCATGAACAAAAAGACTTGTTTAATCTATTCTTATATTAGGCGCGCAAAATCTTTCTGAAATCATGCTAACAAATTGGTTTCAATTGGCTGCAACTTATTTCTCTTTGCGAGTCATAGAAAGTAAATGAACTGACTTGCAGATAAGAAATTCAATAGAAAGTTCAGCTGATGGTCTACTTCGAGCCACACGGCAAGACTTCCAATAATTCGGTTTGTGTAATTAATATTTTATATTTCCTAACAACAAACTAATTCGTTGTATCTACTAAATGTTGTCGTGCCATCACACTATTTAGATAGTAATCTCCCTATGCAACTTGGTTCATTGTATATTTTATAACAAAGAAAACTGCTCCCAAAATAACACCCAATATTTTAGTTTCTGCTTGCATGAAAATAATATCTTATATAACGATAATTATCGTTGATGCAAACATAAGGATATTGCAGTAATCTTAAAAAAAACAATCCTATGTGCATCCATAGCCACCATAAAAAAATACATTGTCGTCAAATTTTGACGAAGAAAAACTAGCAGTATAGCAGTATACCGTATCTCGCGCTAATAAGAATAAAAAGTCTTTTTTAATTCTTCCAGATGTCATGTGTCTGTGACACGGTTTGATTTGTATTGTGCAGTGTTTTCAAGACTTGCGTACGATTAATGTATCGTGTATTTATTATTTATTTTAAGTTTATAATTGTGTTGAGGTATTTGCACATGCAGCAAGGCTACAGATATGCATTTTTAAAAACGGAGGATGTATAGATTGGCAAAATAGTATAATGTAGAAATTTTTTTTAATAAACAGGAAATTTTCCACAGTTGTAATTTATGTTGTAAACGATTGCTATCTTGAATTATAGCTTAGCTTAGCTTAGTTTCCATTGTATTTTTTCTAGCCTTGAAGAAGAATTGTACAGAAATTGATACACTGGCAATAGATATATTAGTGATTTCAATAAGTTGACCAAAGCCTCAAAAGCTGCGACTATGAAACTTTAAAATTTTGGTCTATAAGCTCATAGACTATGAATTACACTAAGTCAGTTTAAAATACATGCCATTAAACTTGTTTTCATTCAATCATGAGAAAAATACTTGAGTTTACTCTAAAAATTGAATTACATGAGAAGTTATTTCAATCTCAGGAAGAATTCCCACTGTGGCAGCAGGGAAGGCATATATTCTCCATAAATAAAAGAAGTATCTTTCAAACTTAGGAAATTCTCTTCTCAGCGCGCCGCCTCAGGGCGAACTTCTTCCCGAAATGAATAAGACTCCGGGGAGCTCGCCATAAGTCGCCCGGTATCCTTAATGCAGGAAATCATAGCAGGAGTATTTCGTTGGCAACCGAGATTTCATTGCACTTACCAAATCTGGTTATGCAGAAAAAGGATCCCTACGCCAAGAATAAAAGTTCCATTGATCATTTTAGGCCGAGAAAGTTTGGAACCCACTTTCAAACTTTTGAAATCACAAGCCAGTGGCAATCGTTCATCCTAGACGGAATCTTTTATTGCCACGTAGACAGGAGACGAAGGAAGAAAGCAGAAAGAATAGAACAACCAGATCGCTTACAATATATATCTGTAGTAGACCGCTCTAATGGAAACGGCAATAAGGCGTCACCCCAACAAGAAATCGAGCTTTGAGAAAGATGGTGCCTCAATAATAGCTAAATGATCATTCAAATATTCATTCAAAAACCTTTGCTCTAATCTTCAAAGAACCAACAGAAAACACAATTTAACTACGAATAAAGTCACATTGTACCTCAGTGGACCGGTGAGAATTAGCCTCATCACTATTCCACTAACGGAAAACTCATCGACGTTGAAGAGGATATATGCATTGCGTCATGAAACAGCCAATCATGGCGCTCGGAGGTAAAAACAAGCTATGATAGTCAATCAGGATACTCCTTAGCAGCCATCTACCACTCTATATAGTGGGCAAAATGCCAGGGAAAATACTCCGACCTGTAGATGCCTCCTACGAGTAGAAACGTTGTTTACGAAGCCAAATGTACGCGATGCAAATACCCAAGAATATACTGAAACAAATAACGGAGAATTAACCATCCCTACATTCATTGTGAGAAACACACAAATTATGTTTAACGCTGTCACGCTTATAGGTGAAAATAAATGCACCAAAGTGAGGGTTGAATTAAGATGGCTTGGTGGTGCGACTGCCTAACATACCTGACCTTGAAATGGAAGATCAGAGTTCGAACCCCGATAAAGTCAAAGGATTTGGTGTAAATGACAATTGTCCTTACTTTGGCGAATTAGTGACGTAAAATTTAAATTTTCCTTTCACTTCTTGGTTTTTAATAACTAATGGGCTAAAAAATTAGAAAACCCCATAAATATCTGCAGCGCAATAATCCTACAACAGCCAATGGTAGTATCTTCATGTAAATGAATTACTGAACAAGTTTTTGGAAGAAAATCGGGAATCAAATACCTAACTGTTAACCATTAAAACAGCTAGTTTTTCTCGTTGGTACTAACAGATCCTTAAATAAATTATATTAATTGCCGTATTTATAAAGGGGCAAGAATGTGTCTAAAATATTTATTTTATAGATAGTAATACAGAACTACTAGTCTCTTCATTATTAAACAGCAGGTCATGTTTTTCAAGGCATTGTAAGAAAAAGCAAATTTTCAATACTTATTCCGTTTTAAAATAAAATCATAATAAATACCATCAATTTAAACCAAGCGTTTTAGCTTCGTTAACTCAGAGCTGTAATAGCACTGGTATATCACAGGTAAGAAGCATTCATCAGGCTTTATAAGCGCGCAATGTGATACGGTTCGCGCGTTTAGTAAATATTCCAACCACTTTATTTTTATGCTAACTCGCCAGTGCTCTTCTGAGCTCGATATGAACAACGGTTACCACCACTACAGCATCCCTCCACAATAATGCGGTGTAAGCTCCGGGTTAGGTGGTCTTAGATTCTTCAGTTTTTTATGTTAACAATGATAAGATTGAAAAACTGAAGGCTTAAGGTAATTAATCACAGTATTTCCCTGTAATTCCAGAGTTTTAGGTGCAATGCTCATCACACTTAGGACTTACTACTCGATGCTACTGCAAGTAGCTATAATCACATTCACAATAACGATGACTCAATTATCATTTCATTAACGATTTTATTGGTGTGAAATTTTAACAAGCACGAATTTCTGGTAGATTTTACAACCGAATAACAGGCTTAGTGGTCACTCATTCCGTTTTATTTTTGTACACCCATACAAAAGTTGTTTAATAGCAGTGAAAATGATTTGAGGTAAATTCAGTCAGATTAAAGCATTACAAAAATTAGTTTAAATTAAAGCAATAGGAAAATCTCTCCAAAACCAGATTTATCGATTATTTTCGCACATTTGCGCTAATTTTAATTTTATCTGATTATTCCGACGGCGTCACGATGAAAAGGCAATCCAAATACGACAGCCGAAATATTCTCGTGATTAGAGATACCTATTCTAATATCGTCTGAAAACTAGGATTTAACATGCCCCGAGCGAGATCCTCCTATGATATTAAAATATAATTTAAAGAAATCTGATGAAAAGGAGGCAAAAGCATTTGGTATGAAACATTCCCTCTTCCTCTTAGTATAAATCAGTTAAAAAGGCCTTATAATTTTGATTCAATTCGTAGATATTAAGACAATCTATGAACTTACTAAAATTGTTTCACCTTTAGTTTAACTTATCGTAAAACATGAGGAGCATTCTGAAAATTTATGTCATTCTCTTCATGGCACATTTCCTCATTATCTATACATCAGCTACAAAGTCAACCAATTTAAATCCTATATACGAGGAAAGGGCAAGAAAAGTTTAACAATTAGGTTTTTCTCAATTTCAGATATGAAAATTCTATTGGAAAGACCTAAATGAATAAGAAATTCACGCGCAAATATATCAGCAAAACATTACATGAGGAATACCTCAAGGATGCTTTAGCTGCAGTAGAAAATCTCTTAGAACGATAATAGTGAATATTTGTACGAACTGAGAACAAATTATGTCAAAAATAACTCTATTAAAATTTTTACCTTGCCTCACTAAAACCTCTCATAATTTGAATCTAACATCATTGTGATCATTTCATAGCTAATAAGTTATTTATATGTTTCATTTCATACAACTAGGTGGCCATGCCTATGCCCCGTTGGTCATTTCATTCTCTCCACCACCACTTATGCCAAAGAAGAAAAAGTGTAATAATTTTGTGATTATAAAGAGAACTGACTGAATTTAAAGAACTTCATCATAAATGAAAATTAAAAAAATTAAAAAAAGAAATATTCCTATTGATTTCAATCGGCAACAATTGTTTTTGCTTTGCGATTTCGTATGGCTATTCTTTGTAATTTATTTTTGAAAAAAGAAATAAAGAGTATGTAGCCGAATAAATCGATTTCTCCATTGAATACTTTTGGAAAATTTTTCCCATATATTACTCAAAAATGGCAAAAAAAACAAGTACATTTTTCATGCACTCGTTATGAAAGTTGATGTGAATGAGTTGAACTCGAACCTGATACTTTCCGTATGGAAAATGTAGCCTGTTATATGCGGAAAGGGGAAATGTCATGATATGGAAAGTTTGAAAGTAGTTCAACTTCTGATTCTTTGAAAAAAAACTGTGAGTTGCAGAAAAACGTTGCAGTTTTTGGTTTATTTTTATATACCTAACATTGTACTTTCATTAAATTAAGGATAAATATTGATTGAAATAGTGATCACCTGAAGGTTTATTGGATGCAATAATACATCTAATAGCATCTCAAAATCAAAATCATCTGAAGTTCACGTATTCAGGGCACGAGACCAAATACCTTTCCGCACCTGTGGTTTCCCACGGCGTTCTGGCATGTAAAAAATCGCCCCCAGAGGATTTTAGATTGGGTTGTCCAAAAAGGCTTCACCCGGATATTTAGAACATGCTGCGCCACCTGCCAGCGGCTTAGAGCTACTCCATCAGGGATTCCAAATTCCTGAACTAATTATAATCGCACCCTTAAATATCAACAGCGCCTTTCTTCGAACCTCCACGAACAGACTGGAAAGCTATAGCAATACAAACCATGGCCCAACTGATTGTTCACCCATGAGTAATCATGTACAGTAGTACATGGAGGCCAATTGGACAAAATAATATCACCCTATCAGCTACATAAAATAAAATACCCATTGGAAGGCTTATAAATTATTTTTCGCATTCATATCTACTGGCCCATTTATACCATGCTTTGGGCAGCGTCTGGATTAAATCTTTTCAGGAAAACTATCGTGAGTCGAGATAATATTTTGATAAAACCACAAATACGTATATCAATATAAGAAATTGATTAAGAGAGAAGATACCTTAAAAAATATAATTATCCTGGATCAGTTCTTTCGAATTTAACAACTTCAGACCTCATCTTTCGTTAGCTCTAATCTTTTCCTCCTTCCTGCCCTCAACTTTTACCAAAGCTCTTTGCCTCTCTTCTACTCCTGGCTTTCTTAGGTACCTCTATCTGCCCTCGCTCACATCCGTCGTCTTGTCCCACGAAATTACCTCCACCTTTCCGTTTACTGTCTGATAAATGTTCCCTTTCGCCCCAATTCCTGCGCTCCATTACGTTCCAATGTCCCATTCCTCTCTTTTCCGTTTCACCGTTTTTCCCCTGAAGGAGAAAGCTGGGGAGAATATCCCCACAACTTGCCCCTGAGACCTCTCCCACTAATGGGAACCAAGGAATTAGCTCGCACTATCCTTCCATCAATTCTCCTCCACCAACACAAAGTTATCCAAAGGTGCTATTAATTCATCACAGTATATTTGCCTTGAAATTCTCATCACATCCGAGCGTTAAATACTGATTAAGTGATGACATATGCGATTATCATTATTACTAGGGTAATCTACCTGCTAAGGTAGGTTTAAATGGAAGAGAATAAGAATTCTATAGACTTATACAGCTAGAAACCCCTTAAACGATTTCTTTCTTCATCTCAGCATAAATCCCACCTCTTTTCATTCCGTCCATAAAGTTTATTATTTTCCTTCCCGTTTCCCGCTTGCACAACATCCTCCCCTCTATCACGGCCTTCAGTATTCCTTCGCAACTCATTACCTGTTCCAACCCCCTACCATGCCAACTCCTGGTCTCCAGATGTTTCTCCTCCTCACCCACCACATCATGTACTACCTTCTTCGATTTCCGTTCTATCCACCGCAGTTTCACCATTCTCCTCCACACTCACATCTCAAAAGCATATGTAATGCAGACGGATTAATGTGAAATTAAGGAGTATACACTAGCCACACAAGGAGGATAGGTCCATTTGGAATGTTATAAAGCAAAGAAGGATCAGCTGGACTGGTCAAACTCCAGCTCTTGACGGATTGGTTAGAAATGATTGTTTTGTTGTTTAATTATTTGAGCAGGAGACCCAACACTGATTTTATTTGCGCCATCCAGGAAAGGTGGGTAAGTTGGTGTCGGTGAAGGAAAATTTCCGGCGATGGAGGAAGGAAGGAGAGAAACCTAGCGTTGGCATTAGGCTGTTCTTAACAAAAGGTACCTAAGGGACCACAGTTCAACGTCTCATTTAACAGACAAAGTACTACAGTAGATGTGCTCTCTACATGTCACCAAGACGGGATCGGGATTTCACCGCTAGGTTTGGAATCCCGGACCGATGGATTGGAATTCAGAGATCCAGCCAAAACGTGCATTAGAATTAATTATGCATTTCTAGAATTCTAAATTCCCTTGGAAGCCGCTTAGTTAATTCAGTCATGATTCAATCCCCGCGTCATATTTAATTCGGAGAGTTACCAAATTTACAATGTACCTGGTCATCTGGGAATACATGTTGATCATTCGCAGCGTTTGTTAGCTACACCTTGTTAAACTAGCCATAGAGAGCTACAGAAACAGAGAAATTTTATCCGATTGGTAGAAAACGTGCGTACGGATCTTCTGACAGTAACTGTCCTTCCAATCCTCGCATATTAATTAATAGCTTGTAATCGTCAGCAGAATCCACACCACAGACTTTTCCCAAATTTTCAAGAAAAATGGACTGACCCGAACCCCAACGAGAAATAAATGAATATGGAATCGAGGGCAGGTTATGAGGGCAGGGCAGGATGATGATGATGATGATAGAAGCATAAGTAAAGAGACCGAATAAAAAAAGAAAAACGAATGAAGAATTCGCAGGGTGTGACAAAATTAGGAATCACAGAAAAATGAAGCGCTGAAGTTTGGCAACCATGACTAGGATTTAAATGCTGATGATGACATAAGGTGGTAGACATTTTATAACTGGTATCATGATATTGCTATAAAACTGCTCACTTGAGCATGAATGTGGGTAGAGAATACAAATGGCACAAGTAATAACGTAGTATTGATAGGCCACTATTATTGCTGGTCGCAGAAACGACATGTATGAAATTAAATGAGTTATGAAATCTATAAGTCTAAGTACTCGTCCAATACACGTTGCAGAAACATTCAATAAATCCATTTGTTTCATAAATGGTCTCATAAATCATTTTCCCAGATGGAAATACGTTTTATTCTTACGAGTTCCATAAGTAACCACGATGGCCAATGTGCAGTGAACCGCTTTGAGGCATGAATTCTTGATAAAAATAGTTAATACGCGTCAGATTACGACGTTTGTTTACTCATGCTAGATATTAATAAAGTGTATAAGTGAGTAAATATATACACGTGAGATACTAATAAAAATTTTTCCATTGGAAGGAGAGTAGACCAAAAATTCTAAGCGATTGCTATTAGGTGATAATCTACGAAAAAGGTGGTTCTTGCAAACCAATGATTAATTAAAGGCGTAGCTAATGAATCTTTTAAATATCTTGTGGCTAAATATTTGAGAAACCGGCCATTATTAAACCTATTTTTTTTCTTTATTTATGTTATAGATTAACTCCTCAAAAAGGCAAGTTCTCACCCGGGAATACTCCAAAGGCACATGAGTGTGCTGTTTTCTCATCATTGGACAAAAAATTACCTCATAAATTAATGAAAGAAGTTATGCAAGTCCTGAAAACTATAATTAAAAAACTAATGGACCTCACTTATTGTAAAAGTGCTCGGCAAAGTAACTTTTAGGAATTTCGGTATGTGGACATTAATGTGTAGAATATTATTAAGAGGTCTTTCTTTATCCACATTTTCTTCACTACTGATAGATACAGTAAGGTCTAGTATTAAAATAAACTACCAAAAATAAAGAAAATCTACACGATTTCTCAACGAGATTGAAAACCATGAATTGTAAATAGAATTCTAACATAACCCAGAGTCAACAGACTCTACCAAATCCGTCAATCATTCATCAACATACGATTCTTATATAAGATTTGCGATTTCATATGACACGTTCTTCTTAGCTAATTAATAGAAGCGTTAGAAACATTTTATAAAAACCGATGCGTACGAATGTTTCTACAATATTTCTTTCGACCAGTCAATTCATATCCGTAGACTAGGCAATTAAATCCTTCCATATCCTCTTAAAATTCTTAGCCCGTGACGCACGTTTGACACCTGATTAATATCACTAATCTATCTCTCAATACACCAACGACCTTCCCCTATCCCAGCCCCATACTCACCCCGACCCTCGCCGTTCTTGCTCCATTCTCCGACCCACCCTTCCCAATTTCCCTCATGTTCAACCCTATCGCCCGCCCACCCGAACACTAACCCTCATAATCCCCACTTCATCGCCGCTCCATCCGTCCCAGGGAAAAAAAATCCCTTACCCTCTCCATTCGATCCATTCTCCCCTCCTCAATGAGGGTCGTGAGATGTTTAAATTTCCACAACGCATAGCGAGATAAATTTTGTATCGCAAGAGACATCATGTATCGTATTTCACCTCACATTTCTCTTAACTTCACATATCGCATATAGCATCGCATAGATCGAATTACACCACATAGCATCGAATTACGACGCCTATCTCATTGCATAACATCGCATTTAATCAGATATCGCATAACATCTCGTATTGCACGGCATGGAAGTTGACTGCCAGAGCTTAGGGCGTTCCACATTCGTTGACAGTATGGGCTCATATTGAGATTCGTCTCCTGTGTAAATCTCGATTAGACCAGCTCAGCGGTGCGATGTTAACAATAGCAGTCTTCTAGCATAGCTAACTTCACATCTTTAAGTCTTCCAATTTTCAAATAGTATTCCCTAAAGTAACTTACTTAAATTCAGCGCGGTGTTGGAAATGCTGAGCTAAAATTTTCACCTGATGATGGTGTTGTACACCGAAACCGGTCGAGTAAAAACCTTATTCTTGAGGAAAATTGCCAGTCATTTTCTTTCATTATGTTATTCCACCAAATCACGCCTGAAACAACTACTTTTAGTTGGAAATGATTCCGTAAGTAATGTAGAGGTGAGCATACGGAGCATAGGTTTGGGAACAGCGTTCTTCAAAAGGTCGATACCGTCAGCTAAATGTGACACGCTCCATATTAACCTATTACAAGTAGCACTTCGATGTGTAAGCATGTACTTCGATGGTAATTGTGGTCAATACGGATAGTAATTGGCAAACTATCGACCACGGTTTGAACTTCCACAGAACAATCTCATATTTTGCATGAAAGTGGAATTTTGACTCTGAAATGAGATAATAGCGCATAACATTTGGTGAAATGACGATTGCATGGCTGTGAATAAAGATTATTGATTTAAAGAGCAAATTAATATGTTAACTTGGAAGACATTACTCGATATTAAATACTGTTGTTTACTTGGAGAGTTTTGTTTGCTGTTGCCATAGATCACTATTATAAAAGACGTGTGATTTTACTTGCCCTTAATGATATGAAAAAATTAATCTCAAAAGTTATTACACTCTTGGGATGCCTAAATAAAATTTCATTTAAAAAATTCATAAGTTCCACGAATGCCAGTGAAACTCAAAAGATTTGCATTTTGCATACATATTGCTTTATTCAATGTTTATTTTCTGAAATAAACTTATTAATTGTTTATTTTATTTACTATTGTCATTATTATATATCAAGAAAAGCTGGAAGTAACGTGTAAGCAGATCAGTGTCCTACAAGTAGCGACACATGCCGAGATACAGATTTACTGGCGACTTCCATGGGTAAAGTGACATTGCAGCGCACATCATCGCAATACGATCAATATCACCATGCGATATCTCCGGCACATGGCTACTCGCAGTCGATATATCGCAGCATCGCACAGCTCTACCCTTGATTCCCCTACCCCTTGACTCTCTACCTCCTCAAGACGGCCAGAAAACCCTTTCCTTTCCCCCTGATTGGGTGATAGGTGCCGAAATGGACTTTTAAGCAAGGGATTCCCTCAGCCATCCGACCAATTTATAACGCATCACACTCATCCCCTCTTGAGGTACCCGGATCTCATTCGCTCCGTAGTAGACGAGGATACCGGGATCCGAGATGCTGAAAGACACAGAGGCTGTGAGGGGGGGGGGATCTTCCGCACCCCACTTGGCCCCTTCTTCCACCCTCCGCACCCTCTTAAACCTCCCCACCCCCCGAAAACACTCCCTCATTCGCTCTTAATGCCTTTTAAAGCCAGGGCGAGGGTGTCGTTGTCCCTTCCCAGATAACTCCAACTGAACCTTCTCGACCTCCTCTCCGTCGGCCCTCAGCTCCTACCACTCTCCTCGAACAGGGGTGGTGAGGGTGGTAAGACAGCACAAGGTCCGAATTGAGTCGTCGAGTTCACGGGGTAAAAGATTAAATGGCCTAGCGATCGGAAGAGGAGGGTGGATTTCAGAGTTGGATTCCTTGCCGCTATCAAAGTAAACTTACTGTATTAATAGACGGCGATGATCTCGGAATCCTAACCTTTCCTAATCATGCGAATGAATACATTAAATAATAAATAAATAATGCTTTTAAGTTCATAGTAAATGATATTATTTAGGTGGGAACGACGGATGTCTCTTTCTGGTTTTCTGGGAATACGAATACCGTTATTAAAGATATGACACAGCTGGTAAGTCACGATAAATCCTCAAGGGACGCACTAATGTCATAGTAACGACTGTGAGCATAAACATTTTTTACTTTCGACGGCGACGATTTGGCTTCGAAAATTGCATTTCGTGATTTTTTATAAGTTATTTTATTTTACAATAAATCAACTTCACTACATGTAGCATTAAGCAGAAGAAATAATTCACTCCTGGGTCCAAGAATGCGATCTATAAGCAAAACTTACAATACGATAACAGTAAAGTACAAATAAAACTACATTTTCGAAAAGGCAATTCTTTTCTGCTAATAATTTTATTATATCAATACGCTGTTGCTATTCAGTTATCTATTACATGAGCATCATGGCTTATTTAGCTAATACATGGAATAGCTTCAGGAAATATGTTTAATTTAAATATCTGGAATCTTTTTAAATGTTATCCACATTCAATCTAAGTCTCCTAATTCATTCATAAAAATCGCAAAGATAGTAGAAAGTGAAGTAAAAAGTTAAAGGGATGAATATAAAGTTTAAATATACGCTATATTTAGCATATTGTCTTAATTCTCCAGCGAAATTAGAAGTCCATAGCCCTTTTTTCCAATTAACTCGTAAAAGCACAAACACCCATGTCCTGGAGATTGAAAAATCCATCCAGGCGGAATGCGAACCCGCGAATTCGGGGTTAGTAAGCGAGGACTTTACCCCACCGCCACCAAAAGGAAATAAAATAAAATTTGCAATAAGCAATGACTTTATGGAAGTGTTAAAAATTAAGATGGGTTACTCTTTACATTCTTAAATAATACTTTATTAATTAATTGATAATTCACAGTTAGTAAACAAATGACATTGGAACAAGGTTATTTTATGCCGCGATAATGCATTTGCTTCATTTAAACTCTTGACAAAATTTGAGTTGAAAAAAAGGATTATGATGAAGCTCGCAAGAGATACCAAATTTTGGGTCCAAATTCAATAACTCGGGGGTTAGTTAAAATACGCTGGTATCTCAATTTAACTACCTTAAATTCCTTAGTGCCTTTATCGTACATTCACAATCCTAGCTCACAAAGGGAAAGATTTCAGTAATGAATTAAGGTCTATATTTCGTCTGATTCGCAATGGAAATTGATGACAAATATATACAACGACAGCGCTCATGACAAAGAACGGTGAAGTCCACAGATTTTCCAAGCATGTAATCAAGAAAATATTAAATGAGGAGGGCCCCCTCACTTAACACGACAAGGGTGATTCTTTCTTTACATGCATCACTCAAGATGTTTTCGTATGACTCGTTGAGATACAGACGAATTTAAAATGAAGATGAAAACCATTTTGACCTACTTCCCCAATCAAATCATGTTTGAACCTCACCCGAATACACTCCCTGCACTCTAAAATGCAATTATGCCATTTCACCGGATAATCATTATTTCGCCACGACGCGACGCCTCACTCGGCCGATCTGAAGTCGTTTGCGACGGGAAATTAGTGCAACCACATAAAATCGAGGCCTTTGCAAATCGGTGCATATCTCCTTTCGATGCGCGAAAATTCATTAGGGAGTCGCGGGGTGGCGTTAAAAATATGGACGGCCCATGCATTATTCAAATATGATGGCCCGCTTGGCAAACACTCGGTGCCCGTTCTTCAATCGTTTAACGGGCGACGACGGCGTGATGGAGTCGACAAAGCTTGGGAAAAGAACTGGGTAATGATCAAGAGGCGGAGCGGTGGGATCCATGATAAATGGGCGGGTAGGAGGATAGGATGGTAGGATTCAATTGACTTATAGAGGTAGGCTAGAGAGGGGTTTGAGCTAGTATTGAAGTTTTCCTCCTATTACATCCCCAGGTTTATCCAAGCGTAATTATAAAATTTTAAAAATGTATTCCTCGTTCAAATTTTCCCTAAAAAATTGTCAATTATCAATTTCCATTTTTTTTCAACGTTTACTTGAATAAATTTCAGTTAAATGCAACTAAAACCCATGCACTGGTGCAAGGTGAAGGGTATGAATTACTACATTGAGAGGGAAATTTTTTTAATATCTCACCAATATATGTACTCTAGTATAAATTTTGAAATCGAATTCAGCACGAATGGGAATATAAATAAGCTGTCCGTAGTAATCCAGATGGTTTAAATGTATAACTGTCTGTCAAACTTGAGCCACGAAGCGCAGAAAACAATGTGACAACACGTGGATCTATAGAACGTAAAATGGTTATAAAAGCCTTTAATGATAAAATGCCGTTTTTCAAAAGCGAACTCCTTTCCCACTTACTTCATGAAATTATGGCGCATATAAGCATTAATATTGGTAAAATGTGGAAGGCATGGGGGAGAGCTTCTCCTGGAGAGTACTATTTTCCTGCGAGAAATTCGGTGAGTAACAGAAGAATATCGATTTATGTGGTGATGGGTAGGTGTTTAGAGAGTGACCTTAACCGGTAACCATGACTAGCTAGAGGAAGTTAATAGTAAAGCTGATGAGAGCTGAACAACATAAGAGACCAACTGAACATAACAACATGGGCATATTAAGAGTCAAACATTATTAACGGGAGGGAAACTCCTATTGTTAATTAATTAACAGTAGGTGATATTATTGAAATAAGGATGTTGAACTGAGGCAATGTTTGGATGAAAACATAGCGACAAATGCATGCAAGAATAGATCTCTGCGGAAGCTACTGGTGAAACAATGGTAGTTTCCTCGATCTTCCATCAATAAGTAGGCTTTATTACTGCAAATTTAGGGGTTTGACGATATACTAATGCATCATAATTTTAGCTTAATCTATTTTAACCTATAATATGAAGAGATCATTTCAATGATCAACGGCATTTCAGCTCTACATGCGACCGATTTTAAGTTACCACATTCTAAACCATCAAAAAACAATCTACACCCAAAATTGGAAATGATACAACTACGACCTTGATCAAGCAATCAAGATGACACTCCGGAAAGCCAGATCAAAAAACTCAAACCACGCCAGTAAGCACTTGAAAAGTCTATAAAAAAACTTATGGCCACAGGAATAGGAGGATATTCAGGACAAAAATATCTCTAGAATTTACTAGTAGATACGGCTCAAATCACGGTCAAGTAAACGGATGTTTACGGAAAATGTGCTCATACCTACGCTAGTCTTCGAACCAAACAAAGTGAATACGAGCCATGTTTCTTTGTGCCATTCTGAAAAGCATCTCTGTCGAAAAACAAAATAATTAATAATATTTCGAGGTAAGATGAAAGTGTGTTATTCGACCATTTACGTTTTCTTAATCATTTAAAGTTAATCTCACTTCACAAGATGGTGTGGAAATTGGTCATGAAAGGTAACACGTGATGCTCTTTAATACCACTGACAAATCAATGACATGCTCATGATTATTTTTCGATGAATTTCCACATGAAATTTTCAGGTTGACCCGGCTCGGAGACTCCCATGCAGGGATAGTGTGTGGGTGTGAGTGTGTGGTCGAAAGAGGTGAGAGGACAGGGAGGAGGACAAGAGTGGAGTACTGACCGATACCGGACGAACCCGTACGCACCAGCAATCACGATAATCACCGCCGCGGGACCACGTGGGATGCGCCCAGGTCGGATTATCAACCCTTGCATTCACTCTCTCTCTCCCGTCTGGAACACCCGTCAGGTAAAAACCCCCCTCCCCCAACTGCACCCTCCACCCTGTCCCATCCCATCTCCCTACCCTCTGACGCGTCCACCAAGGGAGATTAGTGAGGAGGAGGCGGGGGGGGGGAGGGTATAGAGGAGCATAATAAGGGATTAAGGGGATGGAATTCGGGACGGGAACTCGATATTCTAGGGACTCGGAGATTTAAATCAAGTATTAGGAGGGTTCGGCCAAATTTTACGGCGCCGGGATTTTACGCGAGACAAGGAAATATTTTTTTTCCCCTAAGCCTTCCGAAATTTATCGGGGAGGCGATATGAAAAATCCCTCAGCTCCACCGTCCCAGCAGTTGGGGAAATGTGCATTTTTCCCTTCATAAAATAAATGCACGCTAATGAGTTTTTGATAATATCCCATCAGCTAGGGGTTGCAGCACTACAGTCACAGCTTAAGAGACCAGGCAGAAACCACTTTGCCAATATTATTAAAGTTGTACAGAGCTTTATTGGCGCTACGTTGTATGGACGACACGCACATATTAACTGCAATTAAAAAACTAGTTGAAGGTCAGTGTTGAGGGAAAAGTCGAGGAATTTATCAGTAGTGTGAGAGAAAATTAATAATTTTAGTCACTTTTTAAATTCTAAACCGACAGACAGGTTTAGAAAATATTTTTCCGGAAAACAAATACAACCTAAAGATGACAAAAATTGTGGAAACCTGGATCTAGAAATAAACTAATAAACTACGTTATTGTGAAAATGACAAAGTGACTGAAGTTTTTAGTTTTTTCCGATATGAAGAAATGACAACGAATTGGATCAATTTTTGCACTAAAACCTTGCCTCTAGTTAATATGTTAATTTTTTTATTAATAAAGAGAAAGAAACAAATCTAAATCGATACTTTGCTGAAACGAATATACCTATTTTGATTTAACAGTCTGATAATAAATATTAACATTGACATTATTCCTCGCAAAAATTTTAAAACTAAACAATATATTTTGAAAGAATGTTCAATAATGGTAATAAGTCAGAAAACATTCAGTTATTGTGCCAATAATCTCAAGCTCTTAAATGAGCATCAGGGAGAGAATTTTGAAGCGTCTAGCTCTTTCAACTTGTTACCACATAAGCAATTATTAAAAGTATCCACAATTGCCATGCCTTAGGCCGTTCACACGCATCAAAGAACAATTTTCTATAAATATTCCTCGACCCAATCCAATTAAAATGACGTGGCTCCGATCAACACTATAAGTCAAAACAGGTGCTCCGCGGGTAATTCGAAGTCAATAAGGAAAATCCTTGAAGAAATATATTCACGAATGAACGCATAGCCTATTAACCCAGAACTAAATGAGTTCACGAGGGAAGAAAAAGAGAAATGCCAAAGGCTCCATTAAAGCAAGGCGCACAACGAGGTGAAGATATCTGATTGATCAACGAGTTTACCTAGTGCGGGCGAGACTGAAACTATTAAGTCTTAAAACCCTCAAATTGTGACAGAAGGGGATGGGGATAGGATAGGCGCCGTAGGAGAGATTTCAGCACGCCCAGATGCTTTGCTTCGAGATAAAAAAAAACAATCATTTTCTGAACCTAATACTCACTCCATCATAGCGTCGAGGAAATGAAGGAATAAATTCGAGCGCTTGCAAATGCCGATGCCTCGGTCGTTTGTCGCTGGCGAAAATTCTCGAGGTCGGGGGAGCTGCGAAGGCTGGCAAACGGAGGAAAAAAAGAGGTGTGATTAAGCATGCGCTCAGATCACGAATCTGTATAATTTTAGGGTTCTACGATAATCACCGACCAAGTGGAATGAGAGAGGGGTTGATTCCGTCTGCATTCCTTCCCACATGCCGGGGTAATTTTTATGGGTGCCTCTGAAAGAAAACACGGCTGGCTTTCGAAACCCTAGTTGGGGTGAACAATTACTCATGCTTCAAAATATTAGCCGATAAAATGAAGATTAGTTAGTTTTTAAGGGCTCTCTTAGTCTTGGATAACCCTGAGAAGCACGCAATTTTAGAAAACACTGCAATTCTAGCATAGTCAAATTCATAGTTAATAAAATCTATACACTTTTTAAAGCAATTTTAAATGGTGGCGATGATTATTGCTAAACTATATGATTTCGCCACTTAAACGTCATAGATAAATATTTGGAAGACACATATTTACTCTATATGTTTTTTGTTTTACTATCTATGGTCTTTCAAAAATACATACACCGAAAACTTTCTCATTAAAAATTGAAAATTGTCCGGTATTCATCTTAAAGCGTTCTTCATCCCTCTACATTAGTTAAGAGTTCTCCTCATAAAGTGTTTCCCAATGTGAAACAAAATTATATAGCTCTATGCATACTTGAGTAAGTGGTTAATTATTGTAAATACAAGCTCGCGTTTTATGCAAACTTTCAAATACATTTTGGACCGGAAACAGTGGACAAAACTATTAAGCACTTCCGTAATAGGATTTTATTCACACAGGCTCTATTCAGGTCTGGTACGAATATTTCACCACCATGATTAACATTTTCAATAAACCTAATGCTTACAACAACGGAGACCTAAATTTACAGCATGGAAAATGACTTAGGAAAATGTGAACACACCATACTTGGAAATACGCTGCATCAGATACGCTAGAGACTTTGATGACTTGCAATAAGAGAGTTTCAGAAATTCTCTTTCAAGGACAAAGTATTTCTTTTAATCGCCCAAAACGTTATGATATGCAACAAAATTAATTAATAGAACAAATCATGTTAAACCGTTCATCTGGAGCCGTAAATTAAGAGAAAAATATGCGCGAAAAAAATTATAAAAAAAACAGAAAGTGCACCTACGCACATGCATACGATTAATCGCATCTGTTTTGTAAAGGATAGAAATGCATGCCACTAAAATTCAGCGGTGATAAATGACGCACAATAAAAGGGATCATAAAAATTTCAAAGCCGAGAGAAGAACATGAAATTCGGCATTGGGAGAGTGCAAGGAGGAAAGAAAATGGAGACGCAAATGAGGCTGAATCGCGAGATATTCCGAAGCAATATACGGGCGTCAACATCTCGTCAGATTTAATATTTTTCTGCTCCTAAAAAGGGTGGACTTTAATTAGGGAACACTTCCAGCCTCACGATAAAAGCAATGCCACCCGCCACATAGGATCATTCCGGTTGGGAGCTACTTGAATGCGTGGGGGTGGGTTTCGAGGGCGAGCGAGAACGAAGAATTAAAGAGGCAACACTCAACGTAGCCGCGCAAATACGGTGAGATTCGAGGAGAGTCGGGATGACATACTGTTCCACGTTTCTTATCCCTTTTGACCAATTCATCTCTCGGAGCACCCTCCCACTCCCACCTCAGGCAATCTCTTTCTTCATAAACCGCCATGCTTCGAGTTACTTTTCTCACAAATCTGACGGCGAGGCAATCCTTAGAAGCACTTATTGTTCCTCTCGGAAACCCTTAGCACTAATACGACGGGTAACAACAAAATAAAGAAGAAGCTGAGGAGAAGGTTTTCCAGGAATTCTACTCTTCTACGCTAAAAGTCAGGGTTATTTAAATAAAGAAATATTCTTTCTATGCTCTGGCATTTCATAATGCTGCTCACTTGACACCTTCTACCAATCCTCCGTCACTTCAAAAAAGAAACTGAGTTAGCGTTCATGACAGAGGGTAATTGCTTGCTTCCTTGAAGATAATAGCCAGCATATTCGTGACATCATAAATTCCCAAATTCGACTAGAGGTGTATCCACCGTAAAATACCATTTAATTCATATTCTGAATACTTATAGAGAAACATCTCCTTTTTTTGACAAGCTAAACAAAATCCTACTTTTCCCCGCTATTATATTTTCCGCAAATTGCACTAGAAATAACATGGTGATAAATGCGAGAATGGAGAAAAATAGTATTCCTCTACTTATTATAAATCTCATCTTCGCGAAAGCTATTTTCAATGAGTAAATTCTCCAAGGGTTTTGAATGGTAATAAATTTTACACGTTTCTCCATCTTAGTTTTTAAGTCGTTACTAAATTACTGCTACCATTGAAGTCAAAAGGCGGTAACTCTAACTGCGCCGCAGCGCTGCAGTTAGTACCATGGTAGGAAAAGTGTTTATTTAAAGCATATATGCGTAAAATAATCTGTGTATTACGAGTCTCAACTTTGTTTCCCAACAGTCATTGCATTACATAAGTGAGAACAGCATTTTTTATACAAAAATGTCGTATTCAGAAAATATTTGGTCTCAAATAGTCAGTTGGAATTTCATAAGGAAATGTAAGAATTATATTTCGATGATTCTGTTGGGCTGGAAAAAAGTTTATTTTGACAGATTTCATCGCTTCGAGTCAATCATTTCAGGTTTGAGTATCCAAAATCTACTCACGATATACGCAATAAAATCCCGTACAACCGTAGTAATAAAATTGTACATACAATCATACAATTGAGTTTGTATTAGATTACAAGTATGCTGGAGATACTATACTGTATTTTTCTTCAATCTAAATGGCCTATTTGCCATTGATTAACCACTATTAAATTACAGCATGTTTAATATTTGAGGAGTCATCTGAAATTCTAAAAACAAAATTGGGAAATTTTTAATGAATTGATAAGAGAACTGGAAAAATGTAATGGAGTATGGTGTATAAATCGTCCCAACAACCAAAATATCGCAGGATGAATGTCATATAGAAGTAAAGTTGGTTAATTCAGTATTCATCTGCTTTCGTAGAAAAAAAAGCTCACGTTCTATCAGCCAGAAGTTTAGCATACTGAATTCAGGGTTGACAAACCGCGCCGCATTTATCGACTTTCATTCGATTCACTGCTTGAGGCGACCAGGCTGTTCACTTTCCGATAGCATAAATATTCCAAACTGCTGGATACCCCAGCCGCACGAATACCTCGATTAACGCCTGAGAGTATATTTTTATCATCACTGAAAGCTTTGCATAAAGCTCAAAACTCGTTTAAACAATGCTTCATGCATGGAATAAATCGGATGAACTGGAAATGAAAATAAAATTTCCCGAAATACTTCACATATACATTACAACGAAGATACATCGTAAAAGCTATTGCTCAACAAGAAAAATTATTTATTTCAGTTTCATTACTTTTAGATTGTTTCACTGGGTAAATATTTGAGATATGTTGGTACATTTGAAGAAAAATCATTTTTTAAATCTTTCAAACCTCAAATTAAATGAAAAAGAAATGGAGCTTCGGAATTAATACACACTTCATCATTATGAATAAATTATATCGCAACGTTTAAGTGAAAACAAACGATGCATCACTTGTCGCTAGCAGTAAAATTAGCTTTAAGCACTCCAACCAGAACAATTGGCGGATAAGCCGAAAAAGATTTTTTATTAAAACAGATAACGTCCATAGATTTGCGACGAGTTACGAAAGATTCATCTTCCATTGATAATCGTCACAGTTTTCAGCAGCAAGAAAAGAAATTTCAATCATTGATTTCCTATATTCCCGGACTGAACTCATTCACGCAAAGTTTTCAGTGCACTCACTCCTGAATAAATAAATCAATAACACGTTATTGAATAAAGGCTGTAATCGGAAGACCGATAGGTATCTACACATCCGAAAGCGATAAATAAGTGGAGATAAATTTCGAATTCTCTACAGACCTCAATCACTCTCGGATCACATCTACTTCCCATTCCCAAGGGGTGATAACGATTAGATAGAGGATAGGTATAACTCCCGTAAACAAAAACTAACCATGAAAAGAGAGAGACATCAAAAAGTTTTATTAAAGCGACTTTTCCATATAAATTGGAATCAACAGTTTACCTTGAATATTACCACCAAGGGAAGCTTCATGAAATAAGAGGCTCAAATGGCTCGAATACCGATCATTAAATAATTATTTTTAATAATGGGGGAACAACTCTTATTTCTGGTTTGGATTAATGAAGCAGCGATGTCGCAATGAGACTCCGGTCAAAAAAAATGGCGAATAAAACCCACTCAACGCTTCCTCATATTAAACGAGTGAAGTCGACGGCACCGGCAACGACTGCGTCAACTGCTCACACTCCGCAGGACTAAGCCGACGTCATTCCACGGCCAGGCGCGGAGAAATTAAAGGACTGCAATTAAGTATACTTTTTCAAACATTCCCTCAGTTCTAATTGCGACTTTTCTGAAAAAGGGACAAGCAGAACGGAATTTCCATTCACTCATAACGCCGCAACAAGCCATTAAGGGAGATTTAGTACTTTTTATACCGGGATGAGTGAATCCCGCAGGAATGGGATGATATCGATAAAAAAATGCAACGTGAACTGCACCAATGGCTGACAAGATAAGTAAGCAACAAGCCGTCAATGCCCAAATGTCTACCACTCGTTAATTCAGTCGTACCCTGACTCTAACAACTATCTCAAAACGGCTAGGCGGTGGCCCTAAAGAAGAAAGGAAGGTGGAATTAATGTTTGACATCAGCGTCGCTTTTGCATTCCATATCAGGGGTGCCGCGTTCAACTCCGGCTCTCTTCGGAGCCATCATATGCTCATGAAAATGTATCTAAATGCTTTAAACAATTGCTAAAACAAAGCGCAGCTCTGTGTTTGTAAATGTCTCGGTGTACCTTGGAACAAGCTTAAGATCAGTAAAACACATTGGTACTCTGAGTAGCGACAATGTTCAGGAGAGTGATATAGTGACGGCATTCTAAGATCGCAGTGCCTGTCGGATAGGCGGCAACATCGCGAATATTGAGAGCAAGGAATCAAGCATTTAGCTCGCTCGCTTTTTTAGAAAAATATATCATATGAGTAAAAATATCTGAACCACAATGAAAATTTGAAGAAAAAAGCAAAACCTTTTGTCTCACAGCTCCATGACGGATTCCCGGTCCAGACCGATTTTTACTCACAGCCATTTATACGTATTTCATTGGCGTAATATCGGCGGGTATGTATGCCTTCATAAACTGTAAAACATTGTTGCACGGACAGTACTTGGGTGTGCAACAACCCTTCACCATCGGAATGAAAACCACTTCTTACTTCAGTCGTCGTCCTATCTTTACACCCCATCCCTTTCTTCCATGGCGATGCGTTTCAAGCGGATACGTGGAGAAAAACTAATGTTGCACCCATGGCTGACATTCTTGAGGTACAAAAGAAGCTATGGGCTAATTTTTATGCGGGATTTCTGGGTAGATGAAAGAGGGAGGGTAATAAACGGAGTGTTGGAAGGATAAAAAGGACACGAAGGCTTAGTAAAAATATATCAGCTTCGTATGCTATGTATGTTTCGAATCAAGGCGGGTGGTTTTGGCTAACTAATGGAAGAACATATCTCAAGACTCTAACGAAATTGGACCAAAAGAAGAACATGCGGACTTAAATACTATTTGCTGCTTTCCATTCGCTCCAGCGTGCTGCTCACTTGGCAACCCAACGGCGCACTTGCTTTCCATTCGTTTCTGGCCCTGAGCACTAGGCAGCGCACTTCGAAACAGAACGGGAGCAGAGCTAATGTGAGCGGAAGCGTGTTTGAGAAAAAAAGAACGTAAAAAAAAATGCATCCGATATTGTTCATTATGTAAAGTAAATACATGTGTAAAGTATGAATAATTAATTTTTGAGATCACTTTGCGATGAAAATATTACCTTTTCATGTATGCATGTTGAAGGAATTTGTAAACTATTTTCAAAACATTCAACCGTGACTATTGTGTGTCTTCAAATGCTAACTATCGGCAGATTACCAAACGTTTCGCCTGGGCGTACTTCCAAACATAGTCTTTGGTGTGCGATAATGTACTCCAAATGGCGCTAGCTTCAACACCTTATAAGGAAAGCTCCCATTATCTGCCAATTCGACCGGATATCTTACGATTTTAACACATTGTTTCCATGTTTCATACCATCTTTTAAAAGTCTTTTCATATTCCTACTTCGTTCTCCTCAGCTCTTTGTACCTCCTGTTTCTTCATTCCGTTCAGCATGCCTATCCTTTTTGTAGATCTTCCCGCTTTCCTGAAATCATACTTACTAACACGATCTTCAAGGACTTTTCAACTCAAATCACTTATTTTAACAACCTGCTGTCTTCTAATCTCACTCAGAAAATTACTTTTTTCTCTAACCTTATTGTTCAACACATAATTCACGGATTCAGGCGATAATTTGTGGGAATTCATTATGGAACTAAAAAGTAAGAATTTGATACTTTACCACAGAATTTATTTGAATTATGAACTGAAACAGTGACAGTCCGTTCTTCAAAGTGATCTACAGATGCTCCATACTTCAAGAAAAAAATAATGAGAATTTTTTGTAAGCTCAGCTGCTCTAGCTCGTTCATTATCTTTCTGCGCAAAGCCCCAACAGTTATTTGAGTGAAAAGTCTCTCTAGTTGGAATCTCTGTAAAGCACATGCCTGAAAACCCTCCGTTGAAAAATAAATGCTCATACGTTTTTCCTGGTAATTCATAGTAACAGAATTGGAAAAAAATCTAGGCATTATAATTCAAGATTACTCTGGTAGTAAGGATACCTCACATTAATAGCGATTCTTAAACTTCCATCTTAAATTCATAACTGAATAATCGTTCTTTAAATCTACAAAATATTCCGATTCATAGAATACTCTTTATCCTAAGCGATTTTTTTGGAAACTTGTATGTGTGAAACCTACCGTTAGAAACCTACCGTGAACCAAATTTACTGTGAATTAGATCAATATATGATTCATTCTTGAAATATTCAGCTTAAATCAATCGTGTTAGAACACTAAGTGCAAGAATGCAAGTCGCTGCAAAAGGAGAGCACTGGAATTTAAGACTGAAAAAAGAAACTAAGAATACTATTCCACATTTTAACTACTTCAGTCCTGTTTTTTCACAAAATCACGCAATCACCGGTATGTGTCTATTGTTCAGTGATGGAAGACTGGAACACGATCTATGTTCAATTTAAATTTGAATAAAATAAACGTAAGCCTGCATAAAGACATGCTATCCATAATTAGGAGTCAATTCTCGACCGCAGAGACCAATATCGTTTGCAAAAATAATAGTATTATCACATGGCTTCGTTGATTCAATATTGCTGAGTTGTCAAATCTTTCCAGTATGCGATAATAAACAGATGAAAAATATCCTGCGGGGATCCAGCATGCAATCCCTCAATAGAACCCTGCGATGATCTGTTATTTTCGCATTCGATAATTATTACGACGTTTCGAGACTTGAACACCTGAAACAATAATCACTGAGAGCCAGTAAAAGTTCATCTTTAAATATGGTAACCATATTCTGAGGTTCCGAAATCGGGACATACATAGTTTTGAAGGGACTAAAACCGGGGAAAAATTGTGAGGTTCTTCATAAAAGTTAAGCTATTGGTGAAGTTATTTTATTCTTGGATTGCAATTACGAAATTAAATTATTACTCGCAGCATTGGCTGCTTGTTTTAGTACAAAACTATAGAATACCGAGTTCACTTCTCGTTACTTATGGGGTTGCAGAACCGTTCATCGCCCCCGCCGAGTAAGTCCTCCGGGCACCCCCGGGAAAAGTTGAAAAATGACGCGGCTTATTTCGGCTTCTATCACAGGGATTCTTCCCTTCAACCATGTGAGTAACATTCAATATTCAGCCAAGATCCTCCCAGGATGCGTGATATAATTTGATAACATATTTTCCATTTTCATATTTCTCGCCATAAATTTGCCGCTGCGCATCTCTCCTCGATGTGGACAGCGGACCTAAACAAAGACAATTCGGGAGATTTCAGGGCCAGCCAGGAAAACATTTGCAGACCGGGCGGGACTCCGGGACAAACCCTTTACACCGGGACTGTCCCAGCCAAACTGGGAATTACGATAAGCCTGTCTTTAGCACCACAAAGCGGAAGCCTTCAGTAGTTGTTGCCCAATCTCTTCGTATTAAGACAGCCCAAGTACATAAAGCAGCTCAATATCCGCTTCACCGATTCCGACCCCAAAAATCAATTTACTTCCTCATTCTCGGTCACTTATCTGAGACATTCCACGCGTATCCGTCCCTCTTTCTCCAACCGACCGACCAAGTTTTTAGCCTCCCCTTCCCTTTCATCTCTAAAACTTCCAGACTACATCCCAACGTTTCTCGATTCCAATTTTCGTTTCGCGAATACTTCTTCTTCTTCCCTCTTCAGGGAAGTTAATAAGTACACGTCTACCCGACTCCTCAACCATACTCACATCACTAAACATACCCTCGAGGACGGTTTTAATAAATATCAATAAATGAAGTTTTCACTCCTAAACAATGGTACACGGAAGAAAAAAGAAAATGCAACTGATAAAGGAGCCTCAGCACTTTCGCTGGAACATGTGGGATAACGCTAAAAGGTTTTGGCCCTTAATTTCCACCTTATGAGAATATTGCACAGGCGTTAGATAGGTCAATACTTCGATTCTGCCAATAAAATTTGATCATTAAAATATACTGGTATTAGTAATGAATAAATGTTATTTTTAGTTTTCCTTCGTTCATATTAAATAAGATTTTAAAGGAAAAAAATGAAGGATTTGTGACAAATGGAATATTACTTTTTTTTCTGGGGCAGAAACGTGGACCTTGAGAAAGGAAGACGAAAATAGGCTGAAGGCTTTCGAGATGTGGGTGTGGAGGAGGATGGAGAAGGTGCGTTGGACGGAAAGGAAGACAAATGAGAAAGTGCTTGACATGGTGGTCGAGGAGAGGAAACTTATGGATGACATTAGGGGAAGGCAGGGCAGGTGGCTGGAGGCGGTAATAAGAGGCGATGGTTTGCTGAAGGCGGTGATAGAGGGAAGGATGTTGGGTAAGCGGGGAAGGGGAAGAAAGAGATTAGGTTTTATGGACGGGATAAAGAAAGGTAGGACTTATGCTGAGAAGAAGAAAGAAATACTAGAGGTAGATAGGGCACGGAACGTGTAAGAGTCCGTTGGATATTCTCTGACTTTGAACATCATAACCTACCTTTAACCGGTAGATTACTCTAATCAATGAATGAATGAATAGGCAAATTTATGAAACCTATGTGAAACTTATTGACGCTGTAAAAGGTAAGGGGAACTCGATAGAAACACCTGTATCATAAAATAAAATTTGAACCATGCATTGATGCATAAGAAACAAAGTTTACTATCAAGTCAGCCGAGCGAAATCAAATGCTGCGACCTGTGGTGGAACATCATATTTGAGAATGAAAATTAACAGATACGTGATGGCGATGTAATAAGCCGAAGCACGTGCTGTATTTATAAATGAAATTAGATAGTACTATTTCTGTTAATCTTCATTATCATGTATACCACCAAATTGACTACATAAATGTTTTAAAAAATGTGTGTTCCACATCCATACAAGTGAAAAGCCAATTTTTCACGATCAAAAAAAGGTTAAGACTCAGTGCCGTTTTACATACAGTAGGTAGAATATTAAACACTTTCGGTCCAATATACAAGAAACTTCACCTCCTCAAGCGCGATTTAACCCGAGAGAACTTCCCTCCTCTCCAAGGAGAAGTCAAATCTCCTCCTTTAACCATCCTCTTCGTCTAAAACCTCTCCACAACCTCTCCGACCCTTGGCATAGCTCAAATCCTCCCTCTCCGCCCTGGAACTTGGCCCCCTCCTCCGTCCTCCCCATGAGTGTGTCCGCCGGCTGCGTAAACGCGAGTTCAGGGCTTGGTACACATCAAAGAGCTCCTCCCCGCACCTCCTCTCTCTCTCCCTTCTACCGCGAACGCAATAAGGCCCTCTATTCTCAAGGAGACTGAATCGCATGGGTCACAAAAAATGAGAAAATTCCACGCTTTCATTCATAGCGATAAAACTTTCACTATAATAACATCTCTGTTCCAATGAATAGCAAAAGTAATGAACTGTAGACGCAGACTAGCAAAAATATATGCAGGTAAGTAACGATTTCACAATTACTATAACCCTTTCACTGCTTAAATTGATATCCGGTTTCACTTATAATTTTGTCAATTCTCCAAATATAGATCTTTCCCGATTTTAGTATCAAAGAATAAAACTTCGTATTTTTATGCAGAAATTAAAGAGATAATTGTAATCTGTTGTTGTATTTTAGAAAATTTACTACTGTAAGTACAATACCTAAGGAGATATACTCGATATCCGTAGTAGAAGGAACCCGCGCCAGCTAGTCTCCTATTCCTGGGCGATGTATAGTTATTTTTCACACTGGGTTATCACTGTGTCTAGCTTACGGAATTCAAAGGCCGTGCTGACGTGAAGACGTTCCACAAAAGCCAGCATTGTCAATGAAAGATCCCTGAGGCGTGGTTGCGTCGCGTTGAAATACCCTACAGCTTATTGTAAGTACAATGTTATCGCCCACATGGCGTCCGGAATATTCTGGTGGAACACCTATGCTCGGCGTGGCGTCCCTCTCAGGTATTGTTATTTGAAGTGACATGATAGGTATTCCCTGATTTCGCATGGTTGATTCGCTTCTTATGAATACTAGTCGGAATGGGCTGCGAAAGGCCGCTTTCGCCTTCTGAGACTCCTTATTCACGTGTACTGCCTGCACCCTCTAACCGGCACAGGATACATGCAAATCCACATGAACCCATTCAATTCGTAGCGGATTTTTTAAGTTACAAATTTATAGTAACACGTAATGTCGGCGCATTAATCGTCAATAATACATGACAATGTCTGCGCAGGTTCGGCATACCGAAAAGCTTTGACCAACAACGAATTAAAAGTTATCCAAGGCATCATCCTTCACGAAGTTCTTCTACTTTAGCCGGTCCGGACGTTGGCGATCATTATGGCAATATCTGACTTTTTTTCATGCAGTTTGGTAGAGTTCCACCGATTTTTCTCCATACCACTTTCCCAGACTGGCATACCAAAAATTCCTTTCCGCCAGAGCCTCGTCTTCCTTCAACTCTCCCTTGAAGAGCTGACTGAATAAGTCGATATTTAACTCAGTGTCTCATTATACGTCCAAGATATTGTAAATTTCGTATTTAATCGTCCATATTAGTTTGGGTTGACAACCCATTCTGCGAGGGACTTCTTCATTCATCACATAATCCACACAATAAATTAATAAAGTGCGTCTGGCGTCTGTAGAGCCACATTCCAAATTATTTAATCTTTACGAACTACCCATTCAATCTTAAATGTATCAAGCGTTCACTTTGGACGTAATATTATCCATATATACCACTTCCTCATTCCGTATCCCTTCATCGTCACTCATTTCACTGCTGCCTCAAATCCAGTGCTTTCCGCCCTTCCCTGCCACCTCCACCTCATTCCATTCCATTGTGTCTCATTTTATCCTTGCATCCTGCCGTGGGTGGACACAACCTCATCTACGGCTTGCGGAGGCGGTAGCAATGAAGCATTTGAAGGTTGTTTGACTCATATTTTACGCAGAAATAAAAGAAAAACTGTAGAAGCCAATTGAAAAGATCTGGCGAAGGACGTATGACATGCCTAACTTATCAGAAAGAAAGAAAAAAAGGACGTTTCTAAATATAGCTGTCGCTGAATCTAAGGGAGCGACGTCACCATTCAGCTGCCGTTTTTATTCCGGGAAAATCGTTTGAACTGCCATTTATATTATTCTGGTCGATGCCAATGCGTACTTTCAGGAAAGATTAAAATGTGAAAATAATTATACAAGTGCATCTAATAATAATCCGAGAGAGTAAATGACTGTGGCTCGTATTCACGGCGCATAGGAAAAAACAAATGGAATGTGTCCAGCATGTTTATGAAGGATGGAGATAAAGTGAAGAGGCCGAAAGGGCAAGAAAAAGAGATGCTGCAATCGGTGAACGGGAAGAAACTTATATGTGAACAGCGGACGAAATGAGAGGGTATTATAAGGGAATGAACTTTATTGTTTTAGGCGTACCTTTGTAGAAATTCTTAGTATTCGTAATTGACATTGTAACTTTCGATACTTTTTTCAAGATTTTACGACGCGTATAGCCGCCTTATGGCATCATCAGGTACAAAAAAATTCAAGGTGAAATATTATAACACGAAATTTTACACGTCCTTCTTAAAGGATTTAAAATGAATGATCCCGGGCTAATCGAAAGTATTAGGCACATAGCAAGCCATTCATAGCACCCCTGCCCACTACTTACCGTTAAAATAACCTTGAAAAATATTAATCTCTTACATACACCCCATCCCTTGATCCAAGGTTCTACTGGCCTCTGCCTTCCTCAACCTTCCCCAAAACGTTGTAATTATCCCTCATAAGTAAGTACGACAAAAACACCAAAAAATAAACAAACATTCTTAGGTTTTTGTATCTTATGATGCCGAAGTCGTCGAAACGCATTGTTCAATTAAGAAACAACTTGTAGAAAAGTCAAATTGTTTTATTTCAATTATTAGTAGTAGGAGGAGGATATTTGAGGGAGAAAAAATAATGGAGGAAAAAGTATGAGGAAATGACGACTAAGTTAATTTCAATGGAAAACGCTGACTTTAGGGTAGGTATGTGAGTATGCATAGGGTATGACAGCATTAGTATTTTTGATGAAATTAAGGGAGGTAATTCAAGATATACTAGAAAAAGACCACGAATAAAGATGTTTTCAGATATAATGCAGCAATTTAAATGTTTTTGTAAGACCACTTAAATTTTTGCGCTGTATTCTCAGCAAATGTAAAATATATTAATTTCAGCGCACTTATAACGAAGTGTCTAGTTTGAAGGGCAATTTTGTTGAGCGCTCAGGAATTCCAGTTTAATATGCTCCCATGAATCATGCCATCCCTCTGCCCACCCATCTAATAACGGTCGTGTACCCAAATAGATTCTTTCGAAAGATTTCGGTAATTCATTGAGCATGGATGCCACGTGCGGCCTGACGCGAATCCTGAATGTACTTCCAGAGGACATGCGCTGACCTCTAAAACACGTATTTTTAAAGAACAATGCCCCCAAGAGTATCAGTTTCTAGGAATCGTGAGTGAGCAGAGATGTTAACATCCGACGAAACAAGATCCTTAGACTTTTGAAGGTTCTCTCCGCCATAGTATTGAGTTCTTTCACATTAATGCTTGGAAGATCGACGGGTAACAGCTAGGAGTTGACTAGTAGTTCACCATTGTTGCACACATTTCGTAATCAGGTGATATTTCCAAGGACAAAGGAAGACTGACATAGTTCACCTCTGGTTCCTGTAATGCTTTTGCCCTGTTCTCCTCTCTCTTCGCATTCCTAGAAATAAGTGCGAGCTGGCAGGAAATTAAGACCTACTCTAAGACTGATAAGCCATCAGTAATACATGAACTAAAAAAATATGTTCAATATTACGGCTAACATACGACGCAGCTTTAGTGTGGAGCAATGATCCATTGCCAACATGGACAAACAGCAAATAATTGAGTTACCGAATAAACTATAGGCCAGGTTTATCAAACGCAAATATGGCCCATGCCTGCATCATGTTCCACTCACTAAAGATAGCCGTCAATTTACTGCAAGCCTACTTTAAATGCAATATGCTATGCTACGATAGGAATTCCATTCTATATAGAGCAAGACTTGATCGCAAGGCATGGGACGAAAAGAGAGCTCGTAAAGAATAAGTCCCTAAGTCAAATTAAATCAAAACATTTTTTACAGTAACATTATATAATAACGTATTATTTAAATTTTGACGTCAACCACTCCACGATTTACTGTTAAAAAATCCTTTCCTACCCATGCTTCCCGAGTGTGTCTTTCCTACCGGTTCTGGTGTCCTAGTCTCATACTTTAATAAGTAACATGTTCATCACGAATAGTTGAAATAGGCCGTGTCCCAGCATCAACGCAGCTCACCTACTCCCTATATCTATCTTTATGCATTAGGTACACGAGGATTCAAAAGCAAAGTACCACAAATAATCCTCGAACCGGCTTACAAGATAAACATTTGATTAAAATCATGTATCTAATTGCAATTCAATTGGATACAAACTAATTTTCCTTAAAACCTTGATCCCATTCCGATACTTGTACCATCTCACAGGGACCCATGTTCAATTCTCATGCCACCCCAACCTACGCCGAAGTGATTCGTCACCCCTATGCGATGCACACGGCTGTAGGTCAATCCCATTCGTTTAACAAAACAACATGCACACAATCATCCTTAGCCGTTCAACGCGGCTTAAACATGGGTCAATAATCTCTTACAGTGCCGCTCTGTGCTGCAGTAAATCTGCGTCACTCCTCTTTCCATATCACAGACACAAAACCAATTGCTTACACGCGTAACATTGAAGTTCCACTTATGTGAAGTTGAAAAAGTTGATCCCTCCCACAATGATAAGCAACAACGCAAAAGTAATTTCACGTTCATTGACGAATAAAAATACTAACCTAAATCACCATAAATTCTGGCAAAAATAAAATGTGTCCGTCTCAAGAAAGTAATGATAATAAACTACTAAAATTATCAATAAGGAGAATAATGTTCATTAACATTTCGGACTCACTAAAAGCTGGTCTGGTAAGTTAGGAATGAGCGTACTTTATTAATCTCGAAGCAGATTGTAATTCGCACATTTATTGCAGACAAAATTGTCATCCCTTGCGCCACCTATGAACTATAAACTATCTAAAATTACCCACTGCAAAGCAATGAGTGTCAGAAAACTTGAAAAGTTTTTATTATAAAGTAATGGCAAGAATTTCTTTATTATTTTTTAACTGAACTAGAAACTTGGACCCTAACGAAAGCCTCATGTATATCGCTATCAAACAACATCAGTATTCAACTGTTAAATTAAAATATTTTAAAGACGGAGGAAGAAGAACTTGGAACATGCGATGATGATGCAAGATAAAATAAAATTCTCATCTCTCACATACGGTAATTCAAAACCAATAAACTGAGATAGGGCTAACAACTGGGTTAAAATTTAAATAACATTCACCAGGAATGACAAACGGAGGAAATGATGTTTTTAATACCTAAATGATAACAGTTAAGAACTGGAAGAGACTGTAAATTTTCAAATTGCTAATAATAATAATCGACTGAACGTCAGTTGGGGCTTGTAAACTCGCTCTCGATAGCTATCTGATACAACCCTTCATTTTACAAGGCTGTTATGGGTGAGATATTGTCTCCGGAGGAAAAAATGTCATTTATAAAATAAGTCAGCGATTTCAAGAGACAAAGGAATCAAGGATGACGCACGAACATTTAAATTTCCGCTCGGGCTGTCGTCACCTGTCTCGGTAGAGAACGATATCTATCGCCGGCACAGATAAGACCTCCCTCACTCGAACAGGTAATTTACGAGTTAAAATAAAACACTTCTATGAAAGTAGGAGAACAGGGACGGAAATAAAAGAAAGAGTGACATTAAAAAAAACGAAAATGAAAAACAGAATTGAAATAGAAGAATCTCCGGAGTGAAGTCGAAAAGATATAGGTAATCTATGATAAAAACCAGTCGATAGATTAACAACAATAATATAGAATGTCTAGAATCGTATATCTTTAGTGCAAGAGAGTCCCACGCTCAAAGTTTGAATATTGGTCTCCTCATGGCAGCAGTTCTCGAGAGCACCGAGTACCAATGATTTACGAGAGGAATATCTTCAATGGACTTGGCCCTCATTAACACTTGAGTCCTACTGTGATGACTCCATATTTTTATAAATTATGTATAAATATTTCAGGGTAATCGATGTTCATTAAAAATATAACTCTGAGTTAAAAAATTTATCCAACTGAAATTTGCCATTGGTGGAGTAAGTTTCGTTAACTTTTTCCCGTTTAGTTACTTCTCCTCACTCGGACTCATTTCAGGAGCTTCCACTTTCATCTCCTTCGTCATATTTTCACTGCGTCTAACATACGACTAAATACTTAGACAAAAACTGCATCTCTGCCTTAGACAAGATTTGGACTGGGAAGCAGATCCCTTAAAAGGGTAGCGTTTGCATTATCATTTCACCGCTTTAAGACCAAGCGAGACTTTACACTAAGCGGAAGTATCGGGTTTACTCTATGCCAATTGGTTGGTCTATTGGGGAGGCGACCGACAACTGAGATCATTTGCTCCATTGAGGACAGATGGTTTTTTAGTAAGGCAAGGATTACACAGGAAATAGAGGAATGGTGGAAAAAAACCCGGAATTGGATTGATCTGCCCTGAAGGAAAGGGGCCAAGGAACTACATCTTAACGTATGTACTATCCGAAGGACGGAGTACTGAGCTTGAGGTGCTCTCCACAAATCACTCAAGTACGAATCGGAACCGAAAAATCTCCGCCACAGCCGGGACTTGGACGCGATCCCTCAAGTTAGGAGGCCAGTACTCAAGCCATCACACCAACCCAATTTCTCTTAGCAAATATCTGCGAAAAGCAGACCTTAGGCCGATGACTCAATGTCTGCTTACGGTTTAATTCCGGCTAGAGTCACACCTTCTATTTTTATGTAAACCCGTGACTCTAACCTTAACTAAGGCTGCAACCGTTACAGGCATTGAGCGACTGGCCCTCAAAGGTTAAATAAACGTTTTTAATGTACTTCGGTATACATGACAGCATATGTTCTCGATTAGTACGATAGATTACATGAGAAGGACTTTGTGTAGTACTGCGACCTTTTAAGGGTGTCATTTAGGCAAAACATAACTATTTCCACCAGCCATATTGGCCGCTATGAAGCATTATTTCATTTTTACGCAATAGCCACCTTGACAAGAATGATACTGAGCACGACCGTACTTCACTACTTTTCCCGTGAAAGAAAGACATTGAGGTTGAGGGACCAGAATATTAACTTTCTTAGGGCGGGTAACTACGTGTTTCTGGCAGAAATACCTCAACAAAAACAGATCTGAAACTGGTGAAGTTTACGTGGATTACTAGGCGAGATATGTCCAAAACCTTTGAACTAGAGGAATGAAAGCTCTCCGATAGAAATAAGAAAATGTACATCGGAAGCTTTGATAGCTAAAAGTAAGTTTTTTCACGAGGATTTCCGACACAGAAGGACACAGAATTAAATCCGATGAAAATTTACGGGTACGATAAGTTCTCGTTTTTTATGACACTTTCTATAATTGTACAACCGTGAGAATAATTATCTCTGCCACGATTTCTAGCAAAAGTAAAGAAGCAGGATGCGCTCTGAAATCTATCGGTTAAGTCAACTAGGCACATTATTCGATCAGGACAGTCTCTTCCTGCTTGTGGATGCCGCCCGTTGAAATCAATCATTGAACTCTACTCTAGGTGAAGAAATGTTTCTCGCTAAATAATGATGCATGCATATGTTGTGAGTCTGGGAGGGCACCAACCCTTCATCCTGGTTGCAAATTTTTCTATCTCATGGGCACGTAGAAAAAACTGCATAGGAGCAAACAATTGCTCGCATCCCATCGAGAATCAAGATGTCTTCCGAATTCCTCCGTGGATACGATAACATTTACATCTTCTTCAAGTTTTCGCATGAATATCTCCCAGGTAAATTGGACCCCCTCTCATCTCATGCTAGTAATAAGATAGAGAGAGAGACAGGGACCCTAAAATTGAGGATTTGGACATGCTACAATCATATATTAATTTTGTTAGGAACGTTTTAGCCCAGGTATAGATGATAATACCACCACCCTACCATGGGTGGTGGTATCATCATCTACACCCGAGCCAGAAAGTTCGTTTCAGACATTTACCTATTTCCCGGTAATAACTGAAGAATTGCAGTATTTCTTCCTCCGTAGGCGAAGAATCATTTCTTGCTGCATTTCAATTATTTTATCATTAAGCGGTAGCATTCTTTCTTTAAAAATAGAGAATCTTCCCATTTTTATGTAATAATCCGGGAGAAGGTACGTAGGCTGGAATAAAAAACGAGGATTTTCAATCCACTCACATCGAAGACTGGTCCTTCATTGACGCAAATAACCAAATTCAACAAATATTGATTCTCTTCTCGTATTAAAGACACAGCGAAGAATATAGTACATGGCTGCATGGCTCTTTGTGCGCGTTATCCGAGGAAGAAACGCGAGCATGGAAGTAGCTGATTAAGCCTGTTGTTAGTCACTCCATTTTTGTCACCGCCACCTTCACGGTTCCCCGTGGAACTCCTGTCACCGCACTGGGCGACGACCATTAAATTTTAGGTGGCTCTAAGTATAGAGCCACCTTAAAAACAGCTTCACCTATCCTTTATTGCGTAAATGACCTTAGCTGATGATTTTTATTTATTTATAAGCTCGTTTATTTAAGTTTTTAAGTGTATACCTCCCCAAATAACCAACCAGAAATTAGATTTCACGAATAAACCGCATATAAATAAATATCAAATTAAACCTTACAAGGAAACTTCATTTAGTGCGAGACTCCCACGGAGCACAAGCACGGAGGCAGCCATCACTTTCTCAACAATCCCTCACCTAAATCTCTCTCTTGCAAATCCTCTCATTTCTTCCTTTAGTGTTATTCTTTTATCTTCGGACCCCTCCCTCACCTACCATTCCCCTTTTCCGTTTTCTTTTGACTTTTTTCCAACCGGTATGTTTACTCCATCGCCGCACTCCTTCCTTCCTTTCTCTTCCTCTTCCCCCCTCACCCTGAACTTCTTTCCCCCCCCCCCCCCCCCATTCTCCGCGTATTCATACAACTCTACCACTCTCCTGCGCTCCAGGAGAGTGGGGTAGGAGGAAATGAGATTGGCGACGGGGGTGGATGAATTAGAGCACGGGGGACAAGCGGCGACGCGTCGCTCGCATTTAGTCGTTTAAAAGCGAGTTTTGAGGAGTGAAGCGGAAGGGGTGTAAATAAGAGGAGTGTGGGGAAGGAGGTGGGCGCCAGTGAGACACACCGTCGGCATCCGCCGACCTAGTAATCGACGCGAAATTGGCGAGTCTTAAGGCGACCTACCAAGGGTCGATTCGAATATGGCATCCGTAAATGATGGCTAATGATTTCAAAGTACGAGTATTAAGTCATGAAGTCATAATACGTTCATCCCAATTCCCTTCATAATGTCTTAAAACAAAACTAAACTGTGATGATTATTCAAATGTTGATTCACTGAACTCGTATCAGACAACTTTTATTAACTCTTTTGCTAAAAATTTCGTTTTTTATATCGACCCACGTCAAATATCATTAGCCTTAAAAATGTAATCCGAGATACTATTGTGGAAGGTGCACTTGTAGTCTTTCTTCCAATTTCTCCATTCTTGTCGTAACACAGTAGGAACTTGAGAATAGAATTTTTTCTCTACGGCCTCAAGAAAATCGTTGGTAACAAACTCAAGCTTAGGTATCAAGTGAAGTCTCTTATTCCTACACGGTAGAGTTTTTTTTTATCACAGTGCAACTAGGGTCTTCTAAAATAATCAATGCCTTCTGCTAATTATTAGATCGATATGTTCACAGGCGGCCCCGTCCCACGCATATTTGCTTTCAACATGGGCGCTCTTTTGTGGTGGGCAACATGAGCGAAGGGCTTTGGTATTTTGCAACCATCAAGGATCCATACGTGGGTTACGATACGGTGGGGCAGCTGCGAAGACACTTGATACTTTTACTTGTCTCCGAGCAAGAATCGATGCTCAGATAGTTAGATAAATGTATCAAGATACCGTCAATATATGCATATGCATATATTGACGGTATCTTGATACATTTCCCTGTATCTTGCTGACTGATAAACTCTCCTAGTGCTGACTGATAAACTCTCCTAGTCAGTTTAAATTTAAACTTTTGGCAAACCGTGAGGGCCCAGTTACCCACTGACATGAGATGAGAAATGAATGGGAGACGGACAGTAGACGGTCTGCCAATGAAGGTATCCGGAAAAGAGGTAATGCAGGAGCTTCAGAAATTCAGAGCCTCTCGATGCCAGCTCAGACCAAATACAACCATTCCGGTGTAAGGGTCATACCAAAGAGAAAAATATCTTGGTAAAACATTACTTCACTTAGCCAGCCAACATCACTTCAGTAAAATTTTGATAAGATACTAAGATACAAAACACTACTTCGGATGATATCATGGATGTATCTACACTACTTCGGATGTATCCATGCCACTGATATTATGCAGATTCATGTTAGATTTAGCTGGTTTATCCTAGTTTGACGAAAATAATCGTTTCAATATCCGTTAAGTAAGACATTGAAGTATTATAATTTGATATTTGCTGCTGCTGAAGATGTACAGCAGGGAATATTTACCCTTCGGTGACGTCAAACCAATGGAATGCCATTTTGGATCACGTGACTTATTTTAAAGACTATACACTTTCCACACTCAATTTCCGCGGTTGACGCATGAGCATGTGGATTATATAAATACAAGATGAGGATTGTAACAAAATATGCTCTCGTGAATTCTACTCAAATAAAGAGAATCAATTAAACGGATATTCATTTTAATTGGAGCCCACTTCTAGGCTGGGATGATGAAAAAAGAGTTGATAGCAAAGGAGTATGGATTAGGATGCAATGAATGTTCTCCGATATTGCCGAACTATGACTAGCTTTTTGGCCAAGTAATTGACTTCCGTGAGAGGATAGTCATGCCATCGGGCCACAGCGTATCACGCTGAAATAACAAATCCAATTCTCAAAATAAAGTATGTAATTCAAGAAGAGAGCAATCGACAAGTAATTTAAATTAAAGCTTCATCCAAATTATTAATAAAGGCAAAGGAATATTTTAACTTCAATGCCTGTAATTTGATCAACCAGGTGACCTTAAACAGGGAGAGTTTACATCTGGTAAAAACGGGTGTGCTTATGACTTTACACTCTCCATGTCGATGGTCACCTGTATGACCGAAATAATGCATGCAAATTAATCAAAATATTCCTTTGCCACAAATGAAAATGTGATTTAAATAAAAAATGTACAAAATTGTAACCACGTGGACGGAAAAAAAGATTCGTAAAGAGACTAAAAGATTCCCCATCCGTGAGGAAGAAAGGAGAGAGGAATAATGAAGTAATAATACGTCCTCGCTAAGGCCCCCATATCTGCGGTCAATTACGGGCGCATTTTCTTTATTTAGAGTCACCTACGACACGGTAAAGCATCAATCCGACCCCTTGGATGACCCATGCCCGTGGGAATATTGAGTCCATCGTGGAGCTGTATCAGCAAATTTCATATGCAGCGGAATTTTCATATATCTTTATCTTTATTATATATCTTTATATATATAAAAGTCAATGTATGTATGCATGTATGTATGTGGGTATGTTCCACATCTCCTCCTAAACCACAGGACCGATTTTGATGAAATTTGGAACACGAGTTTGTCACTGATAGACAAAAAACACTGTAGAGTTCAATTAACCGAAACCCTATTTTTTCAGGGTTAAGGGTGTGATCCTTAGTAATATATAAAAACGTAATGGTCTCTGTCTGTGTGTTGCTCCATCACACAAAAACTACTGGACCGATTGAGCTGAAATTACGCATGTAGATAGAAAAAATGTCTGGTTGTATCATATGCTCAATTAAAAAGCCCTCAGGGCCCCCAAAAGGCCCCATGGGTCACCCCTGGTGGTCCATGCTAAGCATTGGGTTCGGTGCAGTGGTTTAGTTTTTGTTTTTTAAAAGTACTTTCACTCAAGATATAGGCTTGGGATTTTTTTTATCGGATGGCTGAATAAAGGAAGTTTCTAATTTTATTAATCGATTTTCTTCTACCCTCCGAAGTTGTCTGAAATTCATCTTTTCAGCTGAAAACTCTCACATTTTTATCTGAAATCAACAATAACATATTTCCTTGACAACCAGATATTTTATTTTCAGAGAATATTCACGCCTATAGCATTTAAATATCACGCTTTCCTGCAGGCCCATGATAGAACGTAAAAAGAATATCCGTATAAGAAGAGCCCAGAGTCCCAAGGGCCCCATGATAAATTGCTTCGGGGGGTAATCGATAAAGTCAATGCATATTTAACAAGTATACTCATCAACGTCTATTCTCCAAGTAGCTCTCAAAGGGGCACTGCATGTTATGAGAGAACACTTACGTAGTAAACGTTACACATAAAGGAATAAATAGAATACACAATTAATAAAATGTGCAAGAATATTTACGTGCACCAAATATCAATGGTAATAATGCCTCTGTTGCTACAACAAACACGGCGTTGTTTATGATCGTTTAATACTCAGATGTATTACACGTAGTGAAACCGTGAGCCTCTCATTACGATTGCGAACTGTTTTTCAGACCGATTCCCACATCATTAACGTCACGAGTTATTTATATGTTAATTTAGGTACATTCACTCAATCATCGAGTTGCCTATTCTAGACTCTCACTTGCCGCTGTTTCCGTTCCTTGGACTTAAAAATATATCCATCAACATGCCTAATAAGAAAAAAGGGTAACCTTTTGAAAAAATCTTCTAAAGAAAAATGAATGTCTTATTTGCGAGAAAATGAGTCCTTGAAATAAAAACGACAAAGGTTAGACTTTGATGGTCAAAGACATGCCCACCAGCGATCTCATGAGAATCTACCCGTCGTGTTTCTCGGGTTACGCTAAGATCCGCAAATATTTCATCCTCACCCAACGTACGGATGGGTAACCAGCTTTATACCCCTGGCAGGGATACCCCTGGTTCAATTACAGACCCATCTGTTTCGAACCTTCAATCTGTTTTAATATGGCGGAAATTATAATGATGTCATTACATGTTTCTTACCCGAAAGAATAACGGAAATTCTGCGCAATTAACGACATCCGTGCATGAAACTCGACAAGTGCACTAAGAATCACCATAGATTTTTTATTTATCAACCGAAACCAATGATTATGGCTATGCCGAAGGCGCAGTCCCATTGATGGAGGATTCATAGGTCAAATAAACATGTCTTCTGTTGCCATTACTCCTCTTGACGTTGTCAACCGCTGGATTGTACTCTTCTGTCCAATCCTGATTAAGATAATCAACGCACATATCAACGTTGAATAGTGCAACTGAATTAAGTCATGGAATGCAAATATATGTATATACACAAGGGAAGCGATCAATCTGTTAATCACTCAGAAGACGGCTCAAGAGAACCGTAGGAGAACCGTAGGTAGAACCGTAGGACGAGGTGACCATCTATCAACCTTTGCTATTTAAGTAGTAATGAGTCTGCAAGGCCGATATTTGGGTTTCCCGTGCATGAAAGTGAACAAATAGTCACTCATCTCTCCTGTGCACCTGGAAAACTGTCAGTGTGTCTACTACAACGAACACAACATACAAGATAGGTTACGAACTCCTCAAATAACCACGCATACTGTTTTTCTTCGGGCATTGTGGTTTTCTTATAAAATAAGTTTAATGTTTTCACACCCGTTGAATTTCAACGGGTATCTTCCGCTCGTATTTTATAAAGGCTCGGTTATTCTAGGTCTTTAGTACAAGAACATCTTTTCGTACCAGTCAAACGTTTATCAAGATTGGGAATAATTTAAGACATTCTAAAAATCAACTTCCATGCGGTAAATAAAACATCAATTATCTTAATAATAAATAACAATAAATAATAATTCTGACAACAATCGGGAATATATTGTAAAATTCAGGTCTTTTATTTAAAATATTCCTTTTAGAAAGTTATCGGGTCGGGCATGAAGCGGATTAAATAGCTTTTTTCTGAGGTATGAGAGAAAAATATATTACTCCAATAAATGCTACAATAATTGTACGCACGTCACGTTTAAAACTGTTTTATCAGCTCTGCTTGATGAATCAATTTTGAGTGTAACATCCTGAGGGCGTCCATTATCGACCCAGCTGACTAGCTAACCACCGTCTTGTTATCAGCATATTTACTCCTTTATCATCCTCCGTCGTCCTACTTCTACTTCAATGGCTTCCTTACTCAACCAATGCCTCTCGTACCATTTCCTCCATACGCATAGATACATATTGAACAGTAGTAACTTAGCGGTAAGAGATTGATCTGCCTTACTCTCCTCCCTATCCCAGCTCACTCGGATTCTAGAACACCATCATCATCATTAGTCATCAATCCGAAGACTGGTTTGCAGCAGCTCACTATTCCACATGATTTGCTTGATGTATTCCATTCTTGGTATCCCTCTAAAATACTTCCCATTTATTTCGCCTTCCAAAACTGTTTACTTTAGGCTGATGAGTCGCAAAATGTGACTTATAAGTTTGTATCTCCTTCTTAACAGAAGTATTATTATACCTCTTTTATTACTAACTCTTCGTAGGACTTCTTCGTAAGTGCTTCTTTCCGTCCATTTAATCTTCATCATTCTTTGGCAGAGCATCTCCATTGCTTCCTATCTTCTTTGCTCTGCTGCTGTTTATTTCTAGTGTACACTGTCATATAAGAGCACGCTTCAAATATATGTTTTAACAAAGTGCTTCCTCACTTTCAGATTAGTATTACCTGCCGTCAACAGACTCCTCTTCTGGTAGAATGACTTCATTGCTTGGGATATTATGCTTACAGTGTCTTTATTGCTTCTTCCATTGCCGGTAATCCTGCTTCTCAGATAACAGAATTCTTCCACTTGCGCAAGTTTTGCTGTTCACAGTGCTTGATAGTTATTCTGTACCCTTGATTTCTTCAACAAACCATAACCTTCGTTTTCTTAATATTAATTTTCAAGTTGTATTTATTCAGAGTATTGTCCATAGTTCAGGTTTTTCATCAGATGAACTTTCTTCTCAGCAAAAATTGCTATGCCATCAGCTAAGCGTAGCATGCTGATTTTTTACTCCATAAACTTGTATTCCTGTTTTTAATGTTTCCTTTATTTCATTCGCGTATTTTTTAATGTATATACTGAAGACCATTGGTGATAATTGCATCATTGTACTCCTTTTTTCATTCTGTCCTACGCTCTTCAGCGAAGTGAGCATTCTGTTCCATTCCACAAAGTCATATGTTTTCTCTAGTCGATGAAGGAAATATATGTGGGCTGGTCCTTTTGTATCCTCTTCTCAAAGATAAGTCTCAGGGCTAACATAGCTTCCTTCATTTCCCTACTTTTCATGAAACCAAATTTATCTTCAACCAGGACAACAATCTTCTGTTCCATCATCCTGGAGATGATTCTGTTCAAAACTTTCGATGCAAGTGCTGAATTGTGCAAAAGTCTTAGAATCTCTCGGCTCATTTCTTCTTAGGGATAAATGATTACATTCTTTTTAAAGTCCGTTGCTATTAGCCAACTTGAATAAATAAAACATCAATTTATATAGCTTATTCTGAGTCCTCACTCCTGCATACTGAGCTACGAGCGGATTCTGTCAACTCCTGGCTCTTTTATCTCTCAAAAACATAGAACATTCTAGATCAAAATGTACAAATGGTAGGGTAACTGAATAAACGCCCTTCAACGTAACACATGAAATTAGCAGGTTACTAATTTGGATAAAATGGGTTTTGGAATTTAAGGCCTGGTTTCGGCATAATTTTGATATTTTAGGAATTAGATTCTTGAAAACATCGCAAAATAAAAATGAATACTCATAAATATGAACAAAAAGACTGATAATCACAAAACCAGTACATTTTACATTAAAAGTATGATAAAACCCACATTATTTGGTTAGGAGTTTTAATGTTTAGATGGTACTAAAGTTTGAATGTATGGTAATTGATATTGATACAAACGTGTTACTAATTCAAGGCCAGTTTCACAAAGTGTGTGATAGGAGTGACAACATAAAGAAAATACCAAATCATTCAAGAAAAAATTCGCATTCAAGCAAACAACCAGAGAAGAAACAAAATACTCTTAGACAGGCAGGCAATTATAGTAAACAAGTAAAAATAAATCGCATTTCGTGCGTAATAATTTACGTGCCATATTAATCCAACTACTGCCTAATTAATCCATAATGCCATATTAATCCAACTACTATATTCGGAGGAACTTCAACAACAACTAGGACAACCTTCTTTTTAACTAAGAATACTTGCATCAATTCTTCCCTCAGCGTTCAGCTACCGTCGACGGCGTGGCTCGATATTATCAAATGAGTGGCTTCGATTCTGCTGACGAGCTACGAAACCAACCGAGCACTGGAGAAACTCAGCCATGTTTTTTCTCGGTGTGGACGTACAACGAAAAATCTGATAAGGCCACGTAGTAGGTCAAGGATAAAATGATTGACGAAAGGTTCACCCGGTTCGAAAACAACTCTACTTAGGCTGTATGATACGAGTGCATTTTTGCTGGCGTAAGTTCTACCATATCTCAGCATCTGCCATCGAATATTTTTTTCGAATCTACCGTTCAACACGATCCAATGCCAGGTATCATGAATACGAAGGAAAGAAAGGCGAAGATATTTATAAGCTAAAGAAAATCGTTACGCCAATGCTCAAATATTTTTTATTTAGCCCTCTTCCTGTTTTTTCTACCTTTAAAGTAGAGAGTTACTTAAAGAGTGATCGTTATTTTCTTTTAAGGTTCTGTTTCCTTAAGCCAGGTTAATGTTCAGTGTTAGGTTATGTGAACATCTAGCTGATGCGATAGTTGAGGTTGTTTAAAGCACTAGAGGATGGCGGTTTTTAGACGCAACAATTAAGGATGTTTCTTATCGACTATGCGAGGCAAAGCAAATGAGAGCTCCTAACAGCTAATCGTATTTCTATCATCACACACATTCAACTTTCACAGATGACATGACATGCCTTAGCTAGTTAAAAGTATAGGTACCACAATATGCTAAATTTGCAAAATAGTCGACGAATATATGCTGCGATGAATTCTTTTTCCAGTTCGAGTCGCCTCTAATATGTTGCCTCTAATAATAACAGTAAGTTGTACATAAACTCCAAAGCTAAGATGGGCTGGTTTCGTCATTTTATTGCAGTAAATTTGCTCGAGATACGAATTCATTTCAGTTTTTTTTATTTTACTGCACTGCATCAAAGGCATAATTTTGAGTTTATAAAATTTAAGTAATGCAGAAAACACAATTTTCCCCATTTCTACCATTTTCACCTTTATTTTCAGATAATTCGAGGTTAAATTTGTGAAAAATACAGAAATGGGGTAAACTTATAGGGTTTTTACGACGCTAAAAGTTAGAGGACACGTTTTTGCTCTAACTAACCCGGATAACGATATAATATACAGGTAATTTACCGCTGGAACCACAGCAACTACGGAATAGTGTTTCAAAGACGGTTATCAGTATCGATACTGATCATATAGAGATTGTCAAACTTGCATACGAATTTGCCAAATTAGGACACTTTAACAGATTTTCAAGAATGAATACTAAATTATGAATTTATTTTTAAGCCTTCTAAAACTATAAACTTAGAGAAAAACATCCTTTTTATGTAAGAATAAAGTAATACATAATAATAACTTAATCCATCACACAGGGGAAGATGAAAAATATAACTTTTTTAATATTGAAAGAAGAGTAAGCACTTTAAAAATACTAGGTTGCTTGAATCATTCAAACCTCAGATAAATTCCGAAGTTTGAGAAAGGGAGTTCAATAAACTCACACGATAAAATGAATCGATAACTGTCTTACTCAAAGTCATCTGTTGAATTAGCATCATGTATAGGCAGAAATCCTTAAGTATGTTGCCGACATTGTATGCGTCTACTTAAAATTATGACAGCATTATGTACCACTTCTTTCATCGAAGTAATGGTAGAAAAAATTGCAAATTGAAAAAGCATATTTTGAGGTAAAATTAAGAAATAGTCATTTACGCCAAACATTCAATGCAGAACAATATAAATCATTGAAGTAAGTTAACACAAATTTTTGTACCCCTATTTTAATTACACATGGACGCTATTAGAGGCTTACAGATATCATATTTAAAACATAGGGAAAAGTACAAAAAGTCTAAGATACGACATGTTTGAATTTACGTCACTCTTCTTCTCGTTCCCCTTGAATATGATAGAAAAATATCTGACCAATTCTGTTTTCGTTTCATGCGATAAAATTGCGACAAAACAAGCCACGGCATCTAAATTCCGAGCCATCTATCGGATGCACGTAATTTACAGAGTATCTTGGTACATTTCCGAAACAGTAAAATTGTTCTAAGGTCAAACGCTCCGTAGTCGTCTACTATTCGTGAATTACTATTACCTGGCGTTAAATACGTACGCATGTAAACAACGGGCATCATCTAATAGGATGTAGGTATATATAGGTGATCCAACTTCTACTGCCAAGTGATTTATTAAGCGCAAGTCTTTCAAACCTAACCCATTTTCTCAACTATCAGGAAGCTAGTTGTGGAATTAAAATGGAACTTAGCGCCTCCACTGATTCTAATGAAACTCTTAATTATGAGAAGCGAAGGATGCATAAATTTATCATAGGAACGAGATACTTACATACAAGAGACCAGCCTCTAATCTTATAAAAACTTTGATATTAAGCAAACGAGGTAAACATAGAGCAGATTTTCAGGAAAGGCAAACACGTGCACGGAACGTGAAAAGATAACGTGTCCCCGTGCAAACATGCACGTAGAACTTAAGTCGAGAGGCCGAAAACTGAAGAAAGAGGAAGAAAATTGTCACCATACTCTGAATATCAATTTCGAAGAAGAACTTCCGTTTCAAAAAACGGCTCCGAAACATGCAAGCAAAGTTGCGGCATCGTGTTTCGCTCCGCGTCGGAAATATAATCACGTAATGGGTTCATCTCGTTATCCCTTTGCTCCTTAACAGCACTGTGAAGACGGACGTCCTACGAGGTACCTTGGGAAAATCTCCCTCACAGACACCCCTCAACTCACTGCTAAGGCCCACCCTCCTCGGAATATTCTTTGAGACTCTCACCGTCTTTGCGGCAAACCTCACATCAAAAAGGTCTCCGCCTCGTCTCAAAGTCGCTTTTGAAAATCAGCCCCGTATCCCCAATAAACACACCACGACAGACTGAGGGATAATCAAATTTTTGTATCGAATGACGATATAGCACATGCATCGTAACAAACGCGATATTTCACATACCGCATGGTGTGGAATGACGGAAATAGGCACAGTGCGACTACGTTATTGGGTGGATTAGTAAGTGAATGGACCATCTACCCACATAGACCTAGAAGGGTACTCGAGTTTCCCACAGATACTTACGAGCTTTCAGGCTCTTGCAAGACAGAGGCAGATACGAACATGCATTTAAAAAAATAAATACACAGACACATACGAATCATGTAACTTTCCCTCCTTTCTCACTCACTTTAACTAAATTCTTCAATTTTGCGTACCTTGAAAGGGATAGGCAAAATAAATGAAATTATTTACTGCTATTAGGTCTAGATAGAAGAGAGCTAGAAACTAGCTCTCTTCTGTTACGTTCTCACATTGCTTCATACACGCTCACTTATTATTAAGACTTCTAATTCTAGTCTGATATGCCACATTCACCCATACATTTCTTGGTCCATCCCTTCCTCTCATACCCAATTCACTCCACTATTACATATTTGTTTCGTTTTTTGACTCTCATCAATTCTCTTGACATGCCCAAACCGGTGAAGCACACCCCTTTCGTGTGTGTCCATTACTGGAGCATGCAACCCACATTCTTTCATCATCCACTAATTCCTAACCCTATCCAAGAGTAGGAAAATGAGAGATATAATAGGACGGATAGTTTACAACTTCCTTCCCCTCCCCCCCGCAGAGTTCATGACCACAAGAGAACTACGGAGAAGCACATATAAATTTGAACGAAACATAAAAAATATCATACACTTTTTCCATTAACAATAAACACATAATTAACATCTACATACTACCCAGCGAGTCACCGCAAGGACGTACGACGGGGGCGTAACGGTACCGGCCATGAAAAAGGTGAGGGAAAATGAATTGAAGAGGGATAGGACGAAAGTTAATCGCATGTTGTGAAGAAACCCAAAAAGCCGGCATCCAATATAACGCATACAGTACGGTTTCTCAAAGTAGTCGCAAATCGCGTGATATCGTAAAGCGGAATATCGGATAACCCATCGATTCATATTTCGATGTCTCGTGAATATCGCGTATTGCGGTCGATACAATCGGCACTACGGACAGAGCTACGGTAAAAACCGTTTCAAAATAGCCACCACTAACGGCCGTCCTCCACGACCTCCAAACTAAGATGAGAAAGATTGTACGTGCGCCACCGTGGCTAACCCGGATTCATTCATTTACCCAATATTAAGTTCGTTTCTTTATATTTCCTCGATCCCCTCTGCCCAAGACAGTCCCTAACGCCCTTGCACCACTTTTTGTTCTGGAAGATGTGGGGGCAGCACTCTTTTTAAAAGGTCACATGAACATCTCATGACCTCCGTCGCGCGCTCGAGTCAGGAGCCTTTGAATTTTTACACCTTTTCCTCGACTTCGAGCTCCCCTTTATCCAACCGCCCGTCCCGAATATATACCTCATCCGATATACTTTCAACCAGCTATCTCATTTTCACTTTTACCCTCTCAGCCCTTCTCTCCCATTAATGCATCTCCCACTTATGTGTAACACCTACTTAATAATCTTGTAACTTAAACATGAAGAAATAAGAACTATTAGCAGTTTGTCACTAAGAAAAATTAAACGCGATCGGGTTCGATCATCAATTTACATCATTATCATGCGTTGGCTCAAGGGCTTGACAATGATGTAAATGCATCGGAAACGGTTGCATAAAACATTTCTAAGTGGAAAATTGCTAATTGTAAGAGTCTTTCTTTCGTCACGGAATACCCACAATGGGGAAACTGCATGATTTCTAAAAACTGTATGCATGGGAAGTACATATTCTTAAATATACTTTCGATAAGCTTTGCTGACAAACAAAATAGATTTACAAAACAATTCCACGTTTGAATACATATCCTTAGTGGGCTCAAAACATTACGTCATCAGGAACCCAGTGAATGACGTCACGGAACTTTATCGCTACCAGCAATACAGTTCCGTGACGTCATTCGCCGGGTTCCCGCAGCAGAGTTCGCACTTGCATAGCGGAAGGATTATCGTAATATGATAATAAAATAAAATAATCGTTGTAACTTCCATTATGGAGGATAATGAACCATTATAATTTCATATTTTCTGTAGAGCACAAGAAGCCATGCCGTGCAGTGACGCCAGACCATCGATATGCCGTAAGGGATCACGCGACCTTCTTGTCCTTTTTAAAGGCAGTATAATATGCCAGAGGTTGACGCATACACATCTGGATTGTATAATTAGAACCGTTAGAAATGTTTTTGCCGCGCATACCACTCAAAAATAAATTATAAATTATTGTGTTGCATGTTCCCCAGTAATTCACGCACCCGAACAAGCGATAAGATCGTTCCCAACAGAATTGGTTTTTTTCGGGTACCTATCTAAAATTCGGAATTCCGGTTCAAATCCCTGCAATGACGGCGATTTTTAAGTAGAAAGGCGATCCTACGTTAACAGTTTCGTTATTGATGAAACCCAATAGAACAGCAGCAGTATTTTATTGTCATTGTGCTTTTTATTCGAATTAATCCTAGAGATAGGGCGTTAGGACCTGATTATCGCACAGATTTATCGAACAATGTAAATAAGAATAATTTACTTCAATAATTTGAAGGAAAGAGGACAAATAGGTGGAACATTTCACAACCTACTTGGGGCTTAAGTACAAATCTGAAGGAAGGCTCTTGAGAAATACCCAACCAAACCCAAGTGGAACGATTTTCAGGGTACTAGATCTACAAACATGGGAAACTACAGATGGCCCAGAGAGAGGTAATACTACCTGCTCCTATCCTATAGCACCAGTTGTGCGTTGAAGTGATACGCCGTTGCTCTGAGCGATTCCGCTGGCGCGCCTAAAGACGGAACAACCTGTACTGAAAAATTACCTCACAAATCAACGTAACCTTCGAGCTTCGCACAAGAGAATATTTTCGTGGATAGAAAATTTTATGATACAGTGGTAAATTGCATTTTCAACCTAAAAAATATAGCAAAATTTTAACGTATAACTGAGGATAAGACGCCAGTAGATTTAAAGATACCAATGGTGGGAGAACCAAGAGCTATATCTTTGAGATCCCATATAAACGAGTTTAAATGATAAACTGACATCCTTTAAAATTATTGAATATAAATTAATTAAAAATATCAACCATAGAAAAATGTTAAACACGTTATTTGGTTCAAAAGAAATCAGATATAACAGCACTGTCAAACACATATTACAATCCAGCAGCATTGAAACCACTTTAAAACTACTTAATATTTCTAAACATTTAATGCGATAACTAGACAGTGCGTTCTGATTCTTGCTCAGGGCGCGTCGAAGCGCTGTGCAATCGCTGCGATTATGTGCTTTCCGTCTCACGCAGCAATGGCTGTGATGCGCTCCAAGACAGCCTCCGTAGCACATTGCAGCGCTTCAATGCACTCTCGACAGAGCCCCGCAACGAGCATAGTGATCGCTCCAGTCGCTCCACCGGAATTGATGTGGTGGCATCTTCAGAGTGTTGTCTAGCAATTTTATCTTAAACTATTTTTTTCGGTATTAAGAAAGTTAGAATAAACATGTAATGCTTTTAAACTCATGAACATGATATAACTAGAGTTCGCTTTATTGCACTAGGCGTTGCTACATTTTTGGCACCTAATATATCACAATAAATAAATAAATGCCTTCCTTATCGCTCAATTACTCAAAGTTTCCCAGTAACAAAAGTATCTATTTTTGAAGATTCACTGCGTAACGCAGAATATTTCGGTGTTATTCATATTTAAACTGATAAATTTATTAAACAAATCTACAAAAAATTACAAAAAGTTGAATAATTTTAATTAAAAAATTTTATAAATATGTTGTTTGGAAATTTTAACACATCAATGAGTTAAAAGCCAATAAAATATCAAAAGCATAAGAGTAACTTTATGTCATGGTATTATACCTAATTGTAATTTATATCCTAAAGTACCTACCTACCTATGTAATATTTTACTGCACATATTTTGCAGGTGTGTCTAGCCAGTACTATAACGCAAAAAAGAAAACATATGCGGATTATTTGAACATTATTCATTTTTCAATACGGTCCTAAAAGAGGACTGAAGATGAATGTAAAATCAGGGAAGTTATATCTTGACGACATAAATAAAAAAATGATACCGATTCGTTTCTCGGATCGGCTTTCCGCTACACAATTTACGGCAGGAAGATAAATGTCTTTTAAATGTTCATACTTTTTATATATATAGGTTATGTGTTCATATCAATTTAAATCTTTTGAAAACATTTTAAAACATCCCTTATTCTAGACAACAACCCTTAATTTTAATATTTTATCAAAATCCTTAGCGACCCCTCGCCGTTGCTATTTAATGCTCCATCTTGGGCCAATAATACATTTAGTTTCACACGTCGCAACAACTGTTTCAAAACGCTAAATTGAAACGGAACGGCCAATGACGCGGTGGCGCTTGAAAGCAATACATGCGTGAAACAGTGCGTACCCATTGTCACATCAACACGCTTGATTGGCCCCGAAGCGAGTGTAATTCTCTCATCAATCGCACCAGACATTTCATCCCCTGGGGCGAAGCAGTTGATTCATGTTGAAGCGCTTCAATCTATTCTGTTTGTTACTAGCCAAGCACTTTGATGCATGAGTGGAAGGGCATCAAATACAATATACAAAAATGCATAGTGAATACGTGGCAAAAAAAATTGGAATCCAAACGATATGGCCACTGGCTTTTAAAAAGCAAATTGCCTCATGCTAATAAATTCGGATGTTAAATAACATTAATTTGGAGATAAGTAGAAATAAAAACGACTGAAAAAACCTTGTTAAACAGAGATTTCGGTACATAAACAATGACTATAATAACGATAATTTATAACCTGAAGTTACACAACTATAAAGAATTTCAGAATGAGCATTAGAAGAGGACAAACCAACAAATCACTAAAGGGGAAGTATAATATAAATTTGACTACCTCGTAAATAATGAAATCCGCACTTCAGTTATTCCTAGAACCATGTTTTCGCCAAAGATGGCACTAGCGTCGAGTTCGGGCTTGAGAAGTTCCCTTCCGTAGGGCGAAATAGGATGCAGTTGTCCTCTATGCCCTTATGATCTTCTTCTCGGACACGGCTAAAGACTGAAAGCGCGCTTAATAGAGGATCGGAAAGCACCCACAGCTATATTTATTCCTCACTGCCATAATATTCAATTTGACTCTCGAGAAGAATTACTCCCATGTTGGTCAAGAACTACCAACACCATTACACATACCAATATTAATGAAAGAATTAATAACCAAGTGTACTCTCACCTTTAAAAATGACTCATCATGTCTGGTTTTTATGAAGGGTTTAGAACCGAACCGTTACCAAATTAGTACACAGCATTACTGGAAGCTGGTTTTATCGTTGTTTGCAACGGTCAACCTCAAAGGCTAGTGAAATACACAAATAAGGGTAGTGTACAGATAATTTCCCAGGACTACCAATAGTCTCCACGAAAGAATGGCGCCCAGAAATTAAACAAATAATGATGAAGCAGGACGTTCGAGGGCTCACATGGATTCAATCCCAGAACCTCCGGTCGTTATTCGAGTATTATGCCAATATGGTCACAAATTCCTGGTTAAAACAAGGTCACAAAGTCTATGATCACGAGAGACTCACGCATTCAGGGCAAAGAGGTTAGTTCCTTTCCGACCAAGTTCAGACAACCAGCATATTGCACCCTGGAGGATTTATAGTTAGAGGCTATGAAGTGGGTCTAACCCGTCGTCGAACGCTTCATTCACAAGGCTTGTCTAAAATTTTGAGTATGTAACTTCCGGCTGTTATGTCGACAATCAAGATCTCTGCCCCATAGCAAGAACTCTCTCCCTAAATAACTTGTTACATATAGCGCAATACGGAAACATTCTGAGCTACGGTATTGAAGGTTGAAGGATTGCGGATCATAGCAGTCGACATTCTTAAACGTGGCATCCAGATTTTCTCACAAAATTAACTGATGGCTGCCCATAAGCTAAATTAATTAAATATCTCATCCAATTCTGGGTTTTAAACATCCAACCATTACTTCCAGAGTAGTTTCAACGCATTGGCGTCAAAGTCTGATATCAGGGCGTCTTTATAACAGCACAAATACAAGTGAACTTTAGTAGTACTGTAAATAAAGTGTATAGATACGATTTCCAAATCACTGCGATATGTACAAATGATATGGAACGCAGTGACGCGCTTGGGAAAAGGATATACACCACATTATCCCCCAAGGTCTTTGCACCCAAGCTCTTGACTGCGTCATTTGTGTAAATGATTTTTAAATATTCAGATGTTAGTTCAAAAGCAAGTGTTGTACATATTATCCGCTCCGCAGACTTCGCTGGTACTACAATGTGGAATGGAGACGAGAACGTCTAGATCGCATAAACCGCCCTGAAACTCGCATTGAACATAGCTTGGAGGTGTAACTGGCTAACACACCTTACCGGCAATTGGGCAATCGGGATTCAAACCGAATTCCAGGCAAATGATATCACCAGTCTGCATGATATCAGATGACTGAAAACTAGTAAGTGATAATAGCTAACTTTGATAAGCTGATTTCAGAACTGTTCTTAGTTTTCTTCTTACACGTACAGTTTTTCAGAATGGACCCAATTTAACTTCGAAGATTAATTGATAAGTGCATTATATGTGCCCGTGGGCAATTAATTTGCGAGGAATATTTCTCAATACAAGCATGAGTCTTAGGTTGGTCCAAGCTAATGTGTCTTAAGGCCTGGTTCCACGGTACATGAGAATGTACAAGTTTCTGTACATTTGTGTGAATGGTTTCATGTACAGATTCTTGTACATTCTCATGGACAAGATCAATGAATAGGTGGCTACACGGTACATTTTTTCGGACAGATTTTCGTACATTTTCTGATGCGCATTTTGCGTTTTCGTTTGTTTTTCCTCATTTTAAACAGTTGGCGCGTTATTTAAACCATTTTTGCCATGGAAACGACACATTCAGTTGTCATTTGGCTTGTGTTGGTGATTTATTTGGTTTCGTGCGCTCGAATTGTTTTTGGATTTTGACCTCTTGCTCGTTGCTTGTAACAAAAAAGCCTCCAACACAAGCCAGATGACAACTGAATGGGTCATTTGCGTCGTCTGCCACCAGGTGTCTCTGTAATGAGGACAACTTGTACGATTGTCTGAACGAAATTAGAAATGGTTATATTTTCTGTTCAGACATTCATATAATCGTACATTTTGGTGTGGTTACACGGTGAATTTTCGCGTTCATTCTGACATTCAGACATTCATAAATTTTCTTGTACATTCTCATATACCTTGTAACCAGGCCTTTAGGTTAGTAAAACTGCTGCTATTGTTGTGCGACCTTGGAAGTGTTATTCATTCCTCATTCATTTTTGTTACAAAAACTGACAATTACGTGAAGTAATGTTAAACTATCTGTGCTTGCAGTTGTTAAAATCTTGAAATCATAATTCTTGTTTTGTGTAAAAACCTGACGTGATAGAAAAAAATGGAAGTCATTTTTAGAATCAGCATAAAAAATTGATTCAAGAACATCGTCTATTTTTAATAAATCATCGGACAAAAAGTTTCAAAATGCAGACGTGTATTTCCTGGCGAAATTCATCCCCTTTGGTGTATACACACGAATGTTTCATCTTCAATTTAACATTAAGTCCCACATTTTTTAGTCAGGGGCAATAGAATGCGTCTTTCTCACCGTTAAGATTAGGAGCGATGCATCTCAGGAGGCTGTCAACAGGAGGGGCGGGGAGAACAAAACGGGGGGCAAGTTTGAAGCGTGCGTATGGGTAATTGGAAGTTTTCCTTGCTCGCACATAATGTACGCTCACTTGACATGAATTACACCCACACCCACCCTTGACGCCGAACTCGACGGAATAAAAGGAGTGGTCCCGCACACATTCCTTCACACACGAGCGTGTCTACACCCCTCTTACCCCCCATTCCTAAGCCTCGTTTCAACCTACACGAGCGTGGAAACCTAGCCAACTTGCACTGAGGACGCATTTGTGCATTAATTCCGACTTGACGCCTTTGAAGTCGGGCGCCCGACGCCTAAACCACTCACTTCCTCAAGTCTCAGTCCCTCTGGCCGCAAGCAAGTAGGGAGTTTAGCGTAACATGTACAGAGAGTGAGAGGCTTTGAAGGCAGAATTTCGACACGAGTAACTCGTCCCATACCTCCGCGCCTGCCTCGTGAGTGCGTCATGACATTTCAATTATAAAAATTAACAAAATATCGCGCACATCATTGGATGGAATTGATTGACGAGATGAATGGTCACCGAGGCGTAAACGAGCATTGAAAGCTTTCATTAAATATATTAGATTTGACACGATAAATCCAATGATGAATTGATCAATTCCGCGCCTGATTTATCGCCAATGTTTAAGCGTGGAAAAATGTGTGGGCTTGAGAATTTATATTTTGACAAATTTTGGTAAAAAAATATTGCCTTCCCGGCACATCAAAAGATATTTTAATCCCAACACCATTCAGATTATTAATGCCCTTCTTGTTTGCCAAAATGTAATCACAACCGTTTGGAATGCATAATGGGGAACTGAGGCTCAACTTTGTGGAATTACTTTTCCCAGCCATTCGAGTGCTATATTCGGGACAGGAAAAAAAGAGACAGCTCATCGAATTGTAATGCGTTCTCTTTCACAATGAGCCACCAGAAGTCATAACTGGGAAAAGTTTCATTAGATTAAAATCATGGGCGAAGAGTTTACACAACTCCTGCCACAGAATCATTTTTCTCGGCGAAATGGAAGCGGCAAGTCCCCTTCTTACCTCCCAGAAATTCTCACCGCGTATTGGTTTCTTTGTGGGACGGAATTAGCTCTTTTGAGAGGGCAACAAAGCCTCGCCCGAAGAAAAAAATCAAACCTCGTGGGAATATGAACGGATTATGCAACCATGCGCCACTACGGAATCTTCTGGAAGTCGGGCAAACTTGAGATCTCTGTCGGCGGAACTGGGGCAAATTGATGCTCTTGTGCGGAGGAAGCCTTTCTCTTTCTTTCTCCGAGATTGTTTCATGAGAGCCGTTTTCCGGAATTTATGGGAATAGCCAAACCGGAAGACTTTTGAGCGGGATTGGGTTCAGATTAAGCGTTGCAAGGGAGGAAGAAACTCAGGGATGGAATGGAATGGGCGTCTTCTGAAATGACCAAGAAAACTAGGGAACTTCTAAGTGCAAAAAAAGGAAACAAAATGGAGCACGCAAGACGTGGATATCCTTAATACTTTTACTATTCAATATATTTTCAAAATTCTCTAAGAACCCAATCAGTTACTGTTTAATCACAGAGAAATTCAAATGGAAGGGAAAAATTAACTTCACCACGTATTTAAAGCCTAAGTCATCAATAAAATCAGAGTTGACAGACCTACTTTCGAACTTCACCAACATACAGAGATTGGATTGCAATGGTTTATTCAGAGGATAAAGTTGTCCCTTAATTCACATACTTGATCCACAGTGACAAGATTCATTGGCAGTTTTAATGACATAATCCATTAAATATCCGAAATTGGGGAAATTATCGGAAAATAATTTATATTTACTCTATTTTACCGATGGCATTCCGGAGCCTGACGCTTCTTAGTTAGAACTTCAATGTTCGGTTTGATGTCAGTTAAGTTAATTTTAATGCCGATCTCAATAGCACCTAATCCTAAACGCCAGGTTTTTAGGGATTCCTAATTGTTATCCCTTGATTTTTTTGTCCAATAAATTATAATTGTTGCCCCCGTTGAGTATCTCTGCTTTGTAGGAACTAGATATTTTTATGAGATATCAGATGTATCCGTGATACGAAAGACTCACATTCGTGCATATAGCTTCACAATCCACGTGATTATAGCAAATTTTCGAGAAATAATCTTAGACACATTGTCAACCTGTCAAACATGAGCGGGAAATCTCAATAGGATACACACGAATGCATGAGATTAAGTGTAAATAAATCATTCAACTGGAGTAGGATTTGAGTCCAAGTTCGCCGAATTGGTTTTTTTATTTCACCGTGAAGTTTACACAGTCTTAGGTTACATCGCGGTTGACTTGAAATCAAGTTTGACCAATTGGAAAAATGTGTTGAAAAAGCTCATTAAAGCCATCATCCTTACATGCACATCATCGCATTATGCAGCTCAGAACTTGCAGAGTCACTGAGAAAATTGTGAAAACAAGATTTTTACAGAAATGAAAATAAATATGCCTGATATTCTTAGGGATTTGTTGGGTGCACTTTTAAAAATGAAATGATCCCATGAGCTATAAATTCAACGTGTCACTGTTTTCGATAGCGTCAAAAATAAAATATTATCATGTATCGATTGATCTTCGTAAAGCATTGAAAGGACTTGACATTACTTGCACTCATAGAGTTGTAATTTCTGTTTACCTCATACCACTCACATGTACTACATCATTAATAACCCCAACACATAAAACTGTTTCAAATAAATTACGTAGACGTAGGTTATATTAACGGAAATCTTCCATATTAAGTATAGGACAGGGGACTTAAGCCCTCACCACAAATTTTGACATATGATCATCAAGCACTTAGTTCACTATTTTTAAAACTCGAGCTTCTCTGAAAGCAATAAATAATGGACTACATTACGATGACCTTGCGAAGGTATATTTCATTGAGCACTGAATGTACCACTAGCAAAATTATATATCGTTAAGCAACCCGTATACAGATACACTATCCCTCCAAACTGTTAAATGTAAAACAACTGTGAAGTATGACCACAGCTGAGGTTCATCATGAGTAGGCGAACTTTGGTTCACATGAAGGGCTCGGGAAAGTGACATTAATAACTTACCTGAATCTGACAGAAAACCTCCCCGTAGGGCCAACAGTGATAAAGGGCCGGAATAAAGCCAAATGGAATGACGAGAAGACCGATGGCTAAGTCATTACTCGCCAAAGATGTGAGTAGGTAACGGGGCTGAAGGAGACAAAAACAGAAGAGAGAATTACACTCATGACAGCATATAATTTAAAAAATAAAGAGTTACAGCTATAGCATAGGGTAAAACTTAACATTTAAACGGCACCAGATCATGCTAGATTTTATGGAAAATTAAGTAGGTACGACATATTTATTACAATTTCAACACCTGCATTTCATACGCTTCCCTCTTAAGCTCTACCTGCTTTCATCTCAGTCCAAACGCCTTAAACGCTTCTCGTCCTCAGCTTACCCAAGATTCTCCCATTACGGCTTTCATCCCAATGCCCTTTATCAACAGCTTCATCCAATTACTCCATCTACTAATTTCCCAAAGCAGCCCCCTTTACTCACATACCCAGTCCAAGCATGTCGTAATTGGTCTTTCCGTCCATCGCACTTTCTCCATTCTCTTTCATACCTATATCTCAAGGTACACCAAGCTGTTCTCGCCAGAATCCAAATTTTTTCAATGTATAACGCTAGACTCCATATCCAGCTCTTCACCTAACTTCTTTTAACACACTTAAAAGAAGTCCCAGCAATCCCCTCTTTTCTTCTAGTTAACGCTAACACAACATTTTTCCTCCCAAATTCCCCTCCCAATAGTTTTTCAGCAATGTCGTTTTTCCAGCACGGTAGGTAATAAAAAAGTGGATAAATTGTTCCACCTGCCCCAGTTTACGCCCAACTACTTTTATCAATGACTTCCTCTTATTTGCTTTAGAAAATATCATTACTTGAGAAACTTTTGGCCATCAAAGAACTCAAAATACTAACTGAATATCCACTTCGTGAGGATGAAGTCTAGTATAATTTCAACACTGCTTTTAATCCTCACCAGCCAAGGTTTCAGTATGTTAGTCCTCGATTATAGATTAAAGTTTGTCCATTGTCATTGAATCTCCTAATTTTCCTACTCTACTCCCGCTTCAAATACACTCACCTTCCGTTCCGGCAAAATTCATTCTGGCTTATAAGATATATATCTGGCTTATAAGATATATAAGAGATCAATATACCAGGTGCCGTTCCCCTGCGGCAAATCTTTAATTGGTGTGCCATGCATGCCATTGAAAGCGCGCATGCAAGATCATTTGAGGGCGACGAAAAAAAGGTATCTAAAGCTCTCTGTCATCTCACAGTAGGCCTGGAGCGACGCAGGACACAGCATAAAATTTGAAGAGACCGTAGTTATAGTAAATTAATGGAGGACCGATATTATCACATAGTGATTGAAGTAGTTATAGAGATAGCAAAGAATATAAATTTCTACCAAGACGTAGGATGGCTTACAAAACACGCGGAAGAGAGTTATACTGAAACCACTCAAAAGGAGAACAGAATAAACAAGGGAGGTCCAATGTATGTAAGGATGGCCAAAATCATGACCCAGCATCTTCGACCTGAAGACGGGGGCAGGAGCGCCAGAGAAACTACAGTCGCCTAACAACAGAGGCATAAAAATGAAGAGATTAAACGACATACTATGTCCTAGGTAAGGTAGAATTTCCTTATTTATGGCATATTTTAAACACCTTGGGAATAATATCAGTATTTCTACCAGCATGCATATTAAGAATTCCCTCTAAGCTACGCTAGTAAATTTCTCCTATATGTTCTACACACCGAGGCCTAAAAACTGAGGGGGTAAACACGCTCCACAGGATATCGAAAGTTGAATGACCATCTATCAAATTTCACCCCATAGTTATTCTGACATCGCAGAACAAACCGCAAGAACCACGCCAGCGAACCAAATTATGCAGATGTTCATTTCATAAAAAAGCGATTGAGAACATGCCCCGGGAAAGATTTCGCAAGCACCCCCGTGCTGGACTTTGAAGGTGATGTCAAATGAAAATGCAAATGCAATAAATTTTCATTATCAATGAAATAAAGACAGTAATCTGAACTATATTGCAGCCCAAATTTATATCAGCTTGAAGAATTTACGATGCTCATATGCTAAACTTCGACAAACAGTAAACAAGCAGCTGCCATGAAAATAGAATCACATATTATTGTTTTCACTGCAAAATTGGCGTTGGAGAAACCTAAACGATGCATTCGATCAGATACATTTGACCGCTTATTCGCCGAGAGTGCACGCCACTCTGATTTCCGTATTCGGAGCAAAGGCGCAAAAATGTAAACTATTACTTCACACAGATGGTTATCAGTAATTATTATATATGGTTCATCATAAAATCATAGTCCACAACATAAAAAACTGAGCACTGAATTTAACTGCTCGTATGATTCTTACGTATAATTTCTCTTTGTATTCGATGTTTCCAAGCTTAACTATGTGGAAATGCATTATCACTGAAGTAAAAAACAGTATTAATATCTACCAATATTTATTACAGTAAAACTAGTTTCAAGGCATGAGTGTCATCATCAGGTACCTGATGATGACAATTCGTCGACATTAGTTGAACCGTAATAAAATTTGGTTGAAATATATATTGTGATGTTTACTCCAGGTATAATTTCTTTTTCTTCAAATTTAATATTCTCATAAGCTACAATTAATTATGAATCAAATTAATCATTATCACTTACAAAATCAAAAGTGAGAGAATACTTCTTGACGCGTAAGTCCGACCGAAACTTTTCACAGTTTGATAACCGATTTGGACAAACTGACCGACCAAATATTCTCACGCTTACAAACCAGCTAAATAAAACCTAAATCAAACTAAATAAAACCAAAACTCTTCTTTAACATCACAGTAACAAAAAGGGTCCAGAAGACATCGGTTAAGTTAACCAGAGATAAATAGACAAGCATTATTCAGTTTTACGTCAATTAGTGATGACGGAACCATATGAAGGAAATAAAGAACAGAATATTAGAGGATGATTTCATAAGGCAAGTAACATGCGATTCGAAATCGCTTTCAAAAAATTTCTAAAAACTATATATATATACGAATAAAATTAAATACATTTCACCGGCCATACTAAAGGAAAGATAAGACTATGGCTGTATTATAATGCGTGTGGAGAATATCATGTGTGGGAAAAGGCGAAATATAATACTTATACACACATTATATTATGAATTAATGTAGACATGTTTCACAGACAACGGTAATTGTCGGTATAAATTAATATAAATATATTTCACAGACAACGGTATACGTGGGAGCAGACATCCAAGAGAATATAACGGTAATGACAATGGAAGTAGCCATAATCACAAACATAAAAGATCCAGAAAACGTCAAATACTTGAGCCTGCATTTTGAGGAAAAGAGACACGGCAAAAGTTATAATTTTTCATTATTCCACGCAATAAATATTAGTTTCAAAACAGATTCCGACAAACTAGCCCAAAGAGCAGAAGGAAAATTTTCAGTCACTACCAATTTCACATCAAAATACATTCCATACACCACCTTCATCCAGAATGAGCATTATGTGTGCAAGTCTCCTTGTCCACTGTTTCTCAATCTTCCCTCTACATCCACTCAAACCATGAGCTGGTGTAATGGTGTTACTTTTGTGCGCTTGAAACTTACCCTAGCACGTTGATACGGGCCGAGAAATAATGAATTTCTATGAAATGATACGTCATTTCTTTTCCGTGATAGAGAATACAATTTATTTATTTATGTAATTGCTCACATACAGAATTTCTGCCAATTTAAAGTGACACAGTAACAGATTTTAAATAAAAACAAAAATAATCAATGAAAACAATTGGTATGCAGTGAAAATAATAAAAATTACAAATAAAACGTAGGTAGGAAGGGAGGTAAATGGGAGAGGTATTATTTATTCATAGGAAAATGGGACATAGCGAGATTGATAAATGAGTCCGAAGAGAGAGAAAATGGATCTATATTATTAGGCAAAGAATTCAGTAGGGAGGAGAGGCGGTAGTGAAGTGAGCGTTTGACAAGGGATAGGTTGGGGATAGGCATATGTAGTAAGGAATGCGTACGTGTGGATCGACAAGGGACTCTGAAGTTTATGGAGGAAAGCAATTCAGGACAATCAATGTGTGAGTTTAGAATAATGTAAATAAATTTTAAGTCGGTTTTAATTCTTTGATGGGAGAGATCAGGGATTTACAGAGAAGATAGGATTGAACAAGTAGGCATGTTGCGTCAGTCTGCAACCCTGTGTTTTACAATTCTGGCGAAGAAACTAGTGATACTGTTAAGACAGACGAGATTAGTTGGAGCTGAAACGGATCATATGGGAGAGCAATATCCAGTGATTGGAAGGATAAATGCTGTGAAGTATGATTTCAGAGCTTGGGGATGTTATTTCCGTGTAGCGGTAGAGGAGGCCTAATAGGGGCATGGCTTTGATCTTGACTGAATTAATGTGGTCCGAGAAGTTTAGTTTACTGTCTTTTAAGACACCTAAATCCTTCACAGGCGAAACATGTCGAAGAGGCTCAGAATTAATTGAATAGTCAAATTTGACGGGGTATTTTTTGAGAGAGATGGAAATAGAATTGCATTTCCTGGAATTCAAGTTGAGCTTCCAGGTATTACACCATTTAGCAGTCAACTCAAGGGCATTCTGAAGGTCTTGAAAGTCCAAGGTAGCGTGAATTCGCTTAAAAATTTAAGAGGTTAAATAGATATATGGCCCCAAGACACTACCCTGAGGAACGCCAGATGTTACCGGGGACCATTGAGAAAAGGTGCCTGAAAGTATAACCCGCTGAGTTCTATCGGTAAGAAAGGATTTGATGAGATTAAGAAAACTTCCGTGAACCCTGAACCGTTGACTAAGCTTGTGAAAGAGGAGGGTATGGTCGAGAGAATAAAAACCAAAGGCATATTTTGTACTTCAGCGCAGAATTTTATTACTTGGTACAACGCGTTTCACGGACTTGCGGTCTTATCTGATCACCAGTTCCTGATGATGTCGCAAGTCGGAGAAACGCATTGTGTCAAGTTAAAACAAAATTCTGTAGAAAAGTAAAAGATTTTTTCTTAAGTATGGATACAAAATACTTCCAAGATGTGAAGAATGAAGTGGTAGTGTGCATATGGTAATTCTTTTGCCCATGAGATAGACGAAATTCAGGGTTTTTCTCATGGGTACTTAAAAAGTAGTACTCAAGTCCCGAAGGTGATAGGCGATGTACTTTCCTTCTTTTGTCCAATGTCTGATATGAAATTCCAATGCAATACTTCGAAGCTACAGCAGCGCAAACATTTTATCCAGCTAATTTATCAGTTTCTATGAAAACCACATAAAAGTGACTTTTAGCGATTGAAATTATCTTAAACATACCTTAGTAATGCATTAGATGGATATCTTTCTCCTAATTTTGTCACTAATTCTTTAAATGGCTACTTTTATGAATAGAAACTGAATATATTACCGTATAAATATGCTTTTTTATGGACTAGAAAAATATTTGCATTGCGATAACTCCGTTAGTAATGAGTCGCGAACCCAAGCCCATTTGAAAGAAAATATTTTTGTGACACGTAGTCAGGGCATGAAATTTTCGAAAAATGTAAACAAATGAAGTGAAAAATGAAAAAGTAAAACATTTGCATAAAACAGTAAACAATAATCTGCCAAGAAAATTGAATCACTTATTATTTTCTTCATATCTCATCCCTTTATCCTTTTATGCTTCAAATCTCATCCCATTACCCGAAATATTATTAATTCCCTGTTTTACTGAATGGATAAATATTATATTATAAATATAACCACCTGCAAAAAGTACACAGATTCCCCCTGGAAAGCATGTACATAACCTTCACGCTTTACAACTAAAATTTAAAATATCATAACCGTAAAGAACCAACCAGGAAAGCATCTCTAGACTCCACTCACCTGAGCGTGAATGTACTTGGTGTATCGGCGGCTGTTTATGACGATGATGAGCAACAGATTGGCCCCTAGGACCCCAGCGGTGAGCAGCAACACGAAAATGGCCTGCGCCACGTCGAGCACCGAAGTGGTGGGCCGGACCCCGCTGCCGTCGCCGGCCCCACCGGGACCGCCACCTCCCGCCGATCCGGCCCCTGAGGCCCCGGACGATGAGGCGGCGGCCGCTGCCGTCGCCGAAAACCGCGGGTGCGAGCAGCTGCTGTTGTGCAGCGGCGGCGGGGTCAGAAGCGTGGCCTTGTGCTCCATGGGTGCCGGAGGGGTGCGGCGGCGGGTGCAGGAGGGGGGAAGGGTCGGCAGAGGACGCGATCGGTGTCTTGGAAGGCGCGCCGAGGACAATTCTCATCCCAGGAGGCGGAACCGTGGGCAGGGCATATCCGAGCCCTCAAGAAATACCCTCCAGATGCCTCCCTGCGAAAGACAGGAAAGGATTGAGTGAATTAATACCACACTAATCGCCAAAATCTGTTGATTCTATCGAAATGTTTAGGCTTAGGTGCGGAACTAAAACATGTGAAGATGAGCCCTGCAAGAAATGTTAAAAAAGTCGATTAAATTATATTTTTGGCTTAAATCACCGTTGTTAGGCGTTACTTGGTGGAACTACTGCATAATTAAAGAACCCAGTAGGGTTTGTACGTTTTTTTCTTTGTTTTCCTGGTTGTTCAAATAATTGTTCACTTTTCTCATGTGTTTATTATTTATCAAATAAAATTTTATTATTTGTCTATTTTCATTTGTTTGCTGTTGCTATTTGTTCGTTATTTTGTTTTTTGTTTGTTTAGTAATTTTCCAAATGAAATTGGCCTTGCGATATTTAGGACGACAATAATTAATAAATAAATAAAATAATCCTAAGATAAAAAAGATCCATACCCAAGGCGAGATGAATACCCGCGAACTTTGAGCTGTCATGCCGACGTATTACCATCGTAGGAACAATTATAAAATACCTTTAACTAAATTAAAAAATGGTGCCCTCTAGAGGGAGTCATGACGCGTGTCAGAACGTTTACATTAATAATAATTGTTGATAGGATGGGGATCCGGAACTTCAAGTAATAGGGGTGGGGGGTGATATTAAAATAATACTGTATATTTGGGGGTATGATTCAATGAGCCTGGGAGGAGGTGAACCACTGATATGAACTCGAGCATACTGCTGTCATTTAAGTATGAGCTGATTGTCATCATCAACAAGTTGAAAAGATGCAGCTAATACTAAAATGTCATGCAGTCACGATGAAAGTTACTATTTCAAATTATAAAATAAAAGGTTATAGAGACTCATCTTGAATGTCTTTTTAATACTTACAATTAGATACAGAACAATAACTATTTTTCATAGGCCAGGGTATTAATATATATTAAAACCATGCTAGGGAAAAGACGTAATGGCAATGCCATACAGGTTGAAAGAAGACTCATCACATTCGAGGAACGCATAGGCAAAGACGAATAAAACCAACTGCACTGCACTGAGTACAAACTTTGGCTGATCTGTTATACAGAATACAAACTTTTACAGCAGAAGCTGGCGTGCGGTACAGTATGAATTCCCTTATCTTGGTCAAATCTTTCTTAATGTAGAAAATAATGGGAGCACTATACCGGAACTTAAATTTTCAGGTCTTGAAATCATTAAAACGCAGTCAAGTTAAAGAAAAAGCACATAACCTCTTTTTTTAGCTATTTCCTGGTATTTCAATTAAAGCAGTTTAAAACAGCAGCAGCAGTTTCAATAAACATTCTCGTGGGTAAAATTCATGTAACATTCTGCAAAATCCTCATCAAAATTCAGGCAGACTTAATTACCTTCTATGGTTTAAAAGGATCCGTGCTCACAAATTGACCTTTTTCAAGGCTTTGGCGAAATGGCAATGAAGTTCTAAAAGACTTTAAACAAGCCTATAATTTTTATGTGAGTCACGTAAGCTGGACTCCACGAAGGCTTTAGAGTTGCTTCCTTTTTCGTGATAACGAACTCAGTTCTACCTTTCTTAAGAAAAGATCTAACTTTAACAACATCGTTAAAAGAAAATAAATGATATATTTTTATCAGCACCTTCAATATGGTGATTAACTTCTTGTGCTTCATGGGGTGCTGAACAACGTAAGACTTCCTGCTTTTAAATAGTCTTTAGTTTAATACTGTTAGTAGAGAGCCTAATTTTGAGTCGTTGGAGGCGCTAATTCAAAAGTAGCTTCATAACATAATGTCCGAGACACATTTGAAAATCGTGAATTAATAATAAATACATTATGTTGACACACGCTTAACCTCATCATGAATAATAATCAGCCAAAGCTATCGAACAGATTTATAGCTGAAAATTTTATTTTTTGTGTTTTCTAGAAGAAGAAGAAGCTAAAATATAGAAGCTAAAATATAGAAGCTAAAATGGATGAGGTAATTTATGTTCATAGAATGGGATAGTATCACAGTTTCAGAGGGGTTCTAAAATAATTAGTGATTCCTTACTGGTATCATTTTTACACGTACCTTACTAAAGCAGGTACTATTTTAAAGTATTGCTGCAGCAGACATAAGAGCAACAATGCAATACATCGGTGGAAGATCAATGCTTTAAGAAAAATATACCTTATTCCCAATGAACTTTCTCTAAAGGAATAAAATAACCGAAGTTACCCCCTTCTACGGATAAAATAAGTGTCAATGATTTCACCCTTATGTGCCTAATACCAAGCGGCTAATTTAGAGAATAATATTTTCGTATTGTCAACCAAGGAACAATTTTCATGCAGAGGATACGTCATTAAAGAACAATACGCAGTAGACTTTTTAGCTTCCACAAATGGATTTATTGAAGTACTTCCCAAATCCGATTCCGGATACCGTAAACTATATACAAACATAGTTTGTGAAACCCGCTGCACAGTATTTTGGTAAAATGTTTAGTGAAACGTACAAGGAATACTGCTTATTGCTCATTAATAATGCAGTGGTTCTACCAACTACGCCCAACAACGCTGATTGTATTAGAGGATGTCTGTTTAATTTTCGGCACAACAAGTTACAGGAACACGACTCAGAGCGTTTGATAATTTTTCTGATATTTTTTTACTTGATTTTATTTAATCTCTTGATGTTCCGCTTTCTTGCTTCCATGATACCGTGGCGGAATTTTGTAACGCTTCTCTCCTACCTTGTCGTGACCACTTTTCGTTACATGCTATTTACATTCCTCCCCAGTTGGCAAAAGGCCAGTGATGGAACGTCGGTAAATAAGTTTCACAAACTCTTAAAAATTAATACTTTTTAAATAATTAATAAGTTTTCTCTCTTGAGAGATATGAATAAATAATTCACATTCCCATTGGTTGATAATTCAAAACAGTTAGTGGAAAGTTAGTCGTAAAAATTGATAGTAAAGTTTACCTGGGAAACCCGAAGAGAGCACTGATATCCCCTCTTAATAAATTAAATATGTAAAATTATGATACGTCACAGATGCATGAAATACCACCGAATATAATTAGGCGATTAAAAATGCACCAATAAAAGTTATTAACCACAAAAAGGCATTGGAAATCTAGAAGCGTGCATAGAAAATGTTACAGATGAAAAAATAAGGATGTACTCTCGGGAAATTTCTCGGCTCGTATCCTTTTTGTGCCTACATGGGAAAAAATGTTTAGATGGCTTTCAATAGAAAGCTATCACAGTCACGTCTACCCACTAGTACCTTCTCTCATGTTAGGCTGCCACTTGTAATTCTTGGCGATTATAAGAGTGATAAGGACGATGAAACATTGTACGCTTCACTAAATTACGTCAATCAAGCGATTCACCAACTCAAAAACATTATACAGATTAATACAATATTTATCTATGCTCTGGAGAGACGCCAAAATATGTAACTACGAGTATTCGACCAACAAAGTTAGAATAATTGCAAACCATCCAGGAAGTTAACAAGGTGTAAGATACACTATATTCAATGTGAAGACATTTCAGGACATCAATGTAGCACATTGAAACAAACTTCCAATTTACAACAATTAATTTTAATTTTAATTGTAATTTTTACATTTAACAATGCTTAATAATGTTAAATCTGATATCATTTCCGCAGTCCTAACTACAGGACATCGCATAAAAGGAAACTCTTCATAAAAAGCTTTCCAGTCAATCATTTTTTCCCAAAATTAAGCAGTTGGAAAACATTTGAAGGAGAGAATTATTAGCCAAATAATTATAAGATAACTTATAAGATGCATTAATTTCTTCTGTTTTCCAATGCTAAAAGCATTAAAATTATATAATAAATTAAGAAAAGCTCCTTAAAAAACTCAATTTGCATATATATCCATGAATGACATCCGATATTCTTACATGGTAAGAACAGTCTCCTTCATTACATAAATTAGTTGATATATTTTATCAAAGGAATCTTCATTGTTCTTCGCTCTCGGCGAAGTTATTAATTCCTTCGCATTCATATTCAAAATTCAATGAGCGAATAAATCATTTCACATATCAGAATCATGAAATTTGCTTGTGACAGAAATATGAATATTGCACTAAAATTCACGGATACGGACATAAATTATGTCGTAAATTATGTCCGTAAGGCAATATGAAGAGGAATGCATTAAGATATAAAGTATTGACGCAGAAATAGCGGTCCATGTTCATACCATACAATGTTCAAAAAACCTCGCAACTTATACAAGACGGAGATTGTCAATGCCGACAGTTTTCCAATTAATACTAAGGGCGAGTGTATTTTCAAGAAAATAAATATTAGGTACTGCATTTCCAGAAAAATTCTCGAACACAGAAACAACAAATAATCTTATTCTATTCAGCCACAGATGAATTTAGCTTAAGAGATGCCCGCCAAAATAACCGATATTATTTTGAATTATAGTGATCCACATCACACTTCCTTTTTGCACTTAAATTACAAATTAACTTAATCGCAATTTAAACACTAATGCATTTCACGTACGACTGGAAATTTATTTCCGTTAAAGAAGAAAATCAACTCTGGAAATAAGATACCCGCAAGGACACAGGCCATGCGATATGGTTAAGGAATCCAGGCCATATATAGTTCCGCGTAATATACACGCCCATTGAGATCAATGACCAAGTATAGATCGCTAAAAAAATACGCCCCCACCATTCAACATCGTTTCTCGGCGATTTACGAAGGGGGAACTTGCAAGAGGTAATAAAAAATAAAAACCATAAAAATGGGAAGCTGAGGAAGAGGATAAAAATTTCCAACGTCCAGGAAAAAAATTTCACTCCAATCCCAGAAGATCCCGAAATAAATAAGAAAATCGAACGGTACCCAGTACTCCTCCCTCCATTATTTTCCCGGGTCTTCCAGCGACATGGGAGACGTAGAAATGGTATGAAACTCAGAAAGGGAAAACTGTGATAGGAAAAAAGGCTAGTTTACGAGAAAGGTTTTTTTGTTCGTACAAGAAGAAATACTCACTGAGAAGTCACAGGAGGGCTTCGAGAAAGGTAGGAAGGTTGATTGACTCCCAAAAAAGAGGATGGTTTTGACTGTGCTGCTTTTACTATGTCATTCCATCGAATAACGCCGCCATAAACAACACTTACAGCTTAAAGACACAGATTTTCCTGAAAAATGAACACCTATTTTCTTGTTTTACCAAAAAGCTGCCGTGAGGTGGCATTTATTCGACATCAATAGACACTTGATAAAGTATTGTGTCCATCGCTTACATAGATTAAAGAAGAATACAAAATAAATCAGGGAAATTACGAAGATAATCAAAGAGAGTGTTTACGAGTGAATGAAGCACATGGCTTAGAGGAGAGTGGAGTGGAGAGCTGCAGCTAACCAATCTTCGAACTGATGACTACTGATGATGACAGATGGTGTCTTGGCGTAAAAAAGATAAGCCTGTTTTTTGTGAGCTCCCAACGCGGCTATGGCGGGAAATTTATCCACTAACATTGCATTAAATGCTTGGCTTCTGTTAATCATTTCCGGCTCACGTGAGTTCACATGAATCGCCACATTATCAAAACATTTCTTTCATAAATACCTCTTTTTTCGAATTATCAAATCCATTAATGATCCATTCAATAGGCCAATAGCTTTAAATGACTTCAATACATCCCTTAGCTATCTTGCCGTATGGTTTAAATCTATGCTCACTATCTTTCCGCAGGGGTTTTAGGTTGGCTTAGGCCTGCCATCGAAAGAATACTGTCACTTTTTTAACCCTCACGATAGTGACACCTGAGACATGAAAAGATGAAGGTAATGAATGCAAACACACCTAGACCAGCATCAATTACAAAGACAGCCGGTAGTGATAGATGACGTCGTAACCCTGTTAATCTACGGATGCAGATTCTTGAAGAAAATCGAAAAATGTCAATGCATTTTTCCTAATTACAACTTGAGTTATTTCAAAGTAAAGTGTGTACTGCACCGAAACTGAAAAAAGTAATTTCGGTCGCAAATTGCTGCAGTAAGGCAGAATTCTTCGAACAGATGAAATTTTTACCAGTAGCGGATTAAGGGGTAGTTCCTGGTACAACAGGAAAAATGGTGGTCATAAGGTATACCATACACCCCAGGCCCCCGGTAAGTAGCAATCCGCCCCCCCCCCCCTCTCCCAAACTATGACCTTAATCAGCCACTGCTTTTTCCCGTGGGAACTCCTGCGTATTTCGTTGTCGTAAAGTTTGATTGAGATTATTATCTACCATTACGAAATACTGGAACAAGCTAAAGCTAAGCAAGAAAACAAAATTAATTTCAAACAAACGTACGTTATCCTAGCTTACGTTCCTTTCGGTGCAATGGTTTTATTTTCCGAAATTTTAAACAAGAGATGAAAATTCATCATTTTAATAAATTTGTCGAAATTAAACATCATACGCATATTTAACCAAGGACTAAATATAAAAATACAGAAAATTTTCCTGCATAAAGAGTTGCAAGCTATGCATTGTACTTTTACTGCGTAGCGTTCAGTGTGTTTTTTTTCAATAAATATTTTCATTTCATTGTTGTGGTTAACAAATATAGTTGTAATCTACGTTATGGACTCCAAATTTGTGCAGCAATACGATTAAATTCAACGATTAAGAGTCAAAATAGAATATACATGCAAGAAATACGACGCAGTGCGCGGTTATTCACCGACTCATTATTTCAGGAATATATTGCTGGAGATAACGTCATTATATACTTGCATGCGTAATTATCATATTACATTCATGATGACTTTGTTGCAAACATGTTTTTATTGATGTAAACTCCGGAATTCTTGTCCCGAAATATGAGAATGTGTGTATAACCATACATGGTATTTCTTACTTTTGCGTTGTTTTTGCCACTTAATCTTTTAATTTCAACTTATTTGCAGGCGTCAACTCTGGAGCATATGTGAGTGTATAATCTAAAACTACTTGGAATTCCGTGCTTTCCAATATTTTTTGCCGCTTAATCCTAAAATTTTATCGTATAGTATGACAAATATGAGTCCATTGAACAGGTTAAAACTCTATTTGTCAACACTAAGACGGAATGAAAAAAAAACAAGTTTAAAAAAACTCAAACGCTGGGAATGCCACACACTGCGTGATAATATACCAATACTCACATATCGTAACAAGATGTCCGTAGATGGCGTAATGCATTCATTTAAAAACGGCATGTAAAAAATAGAGACGGTTAGTTGTCAGGCCAAAGCGTAGGCATAGGGAGTGGGCGGGCCCTTCCTACTCACAGAGAAACCACGCACAAAAGGGTACGCGAAGCCTGGTCCCGAAGGGCTTTGCGAGAGAGCGGAACGATGCACCGGCAAGGGATGATTGACTCGAGGGTAGATCTGACTGGAGGATGAAGGGCGCACGCTCATGCTTTTCCGGCAGCCCCACCACCAAGTTCACGTGCCAGCTCATGCCTGCCTTCGCATATTAGGGAGCGAGCGGTACCTTACTCTGCTGCGCTGGAACCGACTGCGAACCCGTACTACTATGTCACCGCGATGCAAACAATGCCCTCGGATCAGAGAGAGGCAGCTTTAAAGGGAATGTGCGCGCTCTCGAAAAGGCAGGCAGGAAAATGACTCTGGAAGGATCCTCAAATGCGGGGTTGGGCAAGGGAATCCGGTCAAAATTTCTCGCTGCTCCCAACAATTATACGCCTCTTCCCCTTACTGCTAAGGAATGGATCCTGAGTGCAATAATAATTCACGAATTTGCGAATGTGTCAGCTTCGTGCCCATGTACTGCCCAAGTGCGCAACGTCCCACATATTTATTCACATTTCCTTACCTCTCTGGAGTAAATTTCTCCCGCCTCATTAAAAATTTGGGCCAGGTGTTATAATGTCCAGTTAGCTCTAAACTTTTAGTAAAATTTTAATATCACTTGTTTTTTTGTTTTAGTTAATTAAGGTAATTTTATTTGAGTGAAATTAGTTCAGTTAATTAATTTTATTACTAATGATTAAGTTAATTATATGGAAAGGCCCTTGAATTAATGCCATGTTAACCAGTATTTATCATTAGAACTCTTCCATGACCCTAGTCATGATTGCACCCACTTCTACCATGTGTTCACATATAGTGTGTAAACACAGTGTAAAGTTAACTTTTGTGTGTCCTTCCCAAAACCCCGGTAACCGGTGAAAAAGTGTCTAATTTTCCAATGCTTGGCCTTTTCCCCCTTCCCCCCCTCGACTTGCCGCGGGAAATCACTCCAACGAACTTTTTTTAGTTTTTCAAAGTTCAAATGTTAGCCATATTCTTGTCTAACTAATACTGATCCCTTCCTCCCTCCCCCCTTTAAAACTTTCCCTCTCCCCACTCCCTCTCTCTACTTCCCTAACCTTCCCCCCACCCCACCCTCTCTTGTGTATATACCGTGATTTGCAAATTTTATGTACCAAATGATGATGCAGTGCATCGAAACCTGGGTCGAATAAATCTTTATCTGTGAAAAATTGATATTTTCAATTTCTACATTTTATTGAAATTCCACAACATCACGACTGATACCTCACTTTTTGTTTGAAATTGTCTTAATTATATGTTTCGGATGATTAATTTCGGCTGTGCAAATCGAAACAAATACTAAATTCCACCATTATGCCAGTTTTATTAAAATACTTTTTTCACTGATGGCATATCTAAACTATATCAAAAGATAAAATTACAGTACAAAATATGCGTATTATCTGACCGAAATATTTTGAATTTCCACTTTAGTTCAGCCATTGGAGCTAACTGCAGCGCCATTTCTATTGAATTACAACACGTTTTACTTCAATTACTACAGTAATTTTCTATTATCTAAACTAATTAGAAGGTAAGGCGCCTAAATTTTCTATTTTTTATTTTTTGGGAGATTTTGCTTCTTAAGGCCGTTTTACACGGTACATTTTTTTGTACAAACTCTTTCGTGAACTCTTGTATGAGGCAAAATGTACCGTGTAAAGCGGAAAATTGTATGAACGATTGTGGGAATGTCTCAATGCCTGCACGGGAAATGGAACTTGATCTAATTTCGTTGAGACAAACGTAGAATCTCACGTACATTCGTTTGTACAAAATCTTTCATCGTGTAAAACGGCCTTTACAGACGTTCTTTGGCAAAAATTGAATTTCTATAAGAAACAAAAATACTGAAAATAGTCATGCTGTATCTTTTCAAGGCTTTCAGTCTGCTTAGTGGAATATTTTCCTCTCACAAAAGAGAAAACATTTTCACTTATTTATATCGAGACCTGTGGTAGTAAGATAAAAAATTGTGGATAAATAAAAGTAACATTTTTCTTTTCTTACGAAAATGGAAAAAAAAATTCATCATGTTTCTCCCATTCTCGCATTAGAAAATGTGATTTCAAGTCCAACTTAAGAAAGAAATAGTTGGGAAATATGTTGGCTCAATTCAAAGAGAGGACACGATTTCCTATATTCAATAAACATAAATGATATATACCTCATTTTTGGTACAACCACCTTAAATATGTACGCATACGATCTGACAAATTTCGGGTGCTATCACAGAGAAGCACGACTCATGAACAAATTACACAACTGAGGCGGACCTCAGATCCTTATCTGGCAGTGACTCAGACCTACAAATCTAACTTTTTAATACATGAAACTGAGGCAAATTGGAAGCTTCACGAAGTTGTTAGTAAATTTCGAATGTGTTTTCCAACTAAATTTCTCTTTCGCGAATTTGATTCCACAATCACTCGGACGAAAATGAGGCGGAAAGTTAATTTATCAAGACTCCTTGTCCCAAGTAAGCTCATTTTTGAGATTCATGAGCTTTCAGATAAGATTATCCTGCTCCAGGAGGCACATTGGTGCACAGCGTAACTCACAGAGATTTTTGCCATTACTCGCATCAGTAAACGCGGAAAAATTGAGCATCTAGGGTGAAAAAAGAAAGAGTTGCACATCCGTCTTCTTCATACGGACTGATTCCACCTCAATCATTCATAACAAGAAGAAAAAAAGGGAAGTTATTTCCAATACAAATGATTCAACGTCAAAAAAACGACACACCTTATTAAGCGCAGAAATAATCTTCCCCCCTAAGAAAGCTTTTAATACGTTAATGGCAAAGAATCCCACAGTCGTATGAGGGAGGAAATGGGAAGTTGCTCTTATTTTCCTCTGTAGTGCAGTGCATTACGAGATGGACCACTCTGTCGTCCAACAGGACGTAAGAAGACAAAGAAAAGGCAAAACGGCAAGAGACGTACGATTGCCGTACAGTTGGAATTGGATGGCGTGTACATATCGCTGTGGCCCCGAACACTGGGAAGGGAGTTTAAAGAGCATAAGCGAAAAAGGTTTTTTTTCTTCTTCCAGCAAGAGGACTGAGAATCAAGAGGAAAGCGAAGGAAAAATGGCATTCCAAGGAGGGGGAGTGTACATTTGTCAAGGGGGAGAAGACAAGGGAGGGGGAATGAGCGAGATAGGAAAGAATGGGAGAGTAAAACGAGCACCTTTAAAGTTGAGATGAGACTCTCCGTCCCGAGGAGAGCGAGAGAGAGCGGAAAGAAAACGAAAAATATAGCTCGTAATCATTTGGTGGAGACGTGGGGGAGAAGTGGCTTTACAAGAGGCAGTGCATTTGTGCAAACGTTTTCGACCGCGGGAGTTCCTCCCTCCCTCGGGGCATTTGTCTCCCACAGCCGCCCCCAACGTCTCACTCAGTCCTCCCTCACAACACAGAACTCCTACCCGTAAGAAACATAATAGGCTCAGCGGAGTGAGAAAAACTCAATGGATTTTCTCTTTCGAATTACATATCCTCAGGCTTAACTTGGTGAAAATCCATGAGGATGCATCAGTATAATAACTATGTAACTTTCACTATAGATTTATCATTAGCGTTGAAAAGGCAACATCATCAGACCTAAGTCGCAATCACGGAAAGCATGTCCTTACGCATTATCGTTATTTTTAAACTGCGCTCATGAGAGCGAAAAATGTAATCGCCATTCTACCATTTTTCAGCTGCCTTCAATCGCTAGGATTAACTGATGGAGTTTGCGCACATAGGACAGTATCTTAGAGCATTGCCCTTCTAGAGTAGTTTGCGTTTTGGATAACGATAACGATAAAGCGAAAGAAGGAAGCGTGATCCCACCACTAATTCTTCCTTCTTGCAACGGATTTTCATATATCCATCAATAAATTACGACATTTTATTTAACTCGAGATTTCTGTTTTATCTCTTATTCCTCATAGTAAAGCAATGCTAACGACCATTACTATATGCTACGCCAATATGCTAATGAATTTCGTTTGCCACTTCAGACCTGACGCTCAGCGGAGAGATATAAAACCCAAACAGATTCGCTCTACCTCGGATTGAGAGATGAATGAAAGTCCCGTCCAGTCTTCGGCGGTCCAACGATTGGAAATGAAAATGATCAATAGGATAGAACGTTAGAGATGGCCAAAGTCACGATCATCCTTTGGTTGACGTAATATTTTTACGATAAAATGATGGCATATATATGATAAAACACTCGTAACTTGAATATATAAAAAAGGACTCTAAATTCATAACTTGTAAATAGCGGATTTGGTTGTTATTTTTATCGTTGGTTTTAAATGTGTTAATAAGTTTAGTTCGATGATTTTCATTGTTTAGGTTGACTTTTCGTTGTTATGCATGGCGATAAGTTTCTTTATTGCCGTGCATCGTATGAGAACTGAAAATAAAGACTTGCGAAGTGATATAAATAATTTAATTTAATCGTTTTGGCGCATCATGGTATACTACCATTGGGTAGTTTTATGGACTTCCTGCATTTCAATTATTTTATGCACTCCTATCTTAGTACTCAGAATCACTCGAGGCCATCTACTTATTCAAGGAAATATCTTCGTGTTCTTATGATTGAAATTCATCCCAAAACTTTCCAACTATACGTAAACACATCATTGCCCACAAATATTTGGCTAACTGGTTACGCTTAATCACCGGAAAATGGGACTTAATCAGCTCACTTATACTTCCCATTTATGCTTCAGGGAATGGAATTTTAAAAAATTATATCAGACTACGAAAATTAGTCGACAAAATCAAATGCGTTCGGCTAAGAAATTCAGGGATAAAAACGGTTTATTTTCTCCTTCCATCATGTCACCATTCCACAAGGTTACAACGACCAAAGTACTATCTATAAAAAACTGTACCAGGGGAAATATCATTGAGGTCATTATTTAAATACGACTCAAACCCCATTCAGATTTTAAAAAACAATTCTCAAGTGGGTTGAGATTGAAAACAGCGAAATAATTCCTAGTGTATTTATTTTTACCTCAGCATAACTCCGCAACCTCAGCATCAGTCCCTATTCCTATTACGAATCCATTTCAAGTCCGTCCTCTAGGGATGTTAACTACGAACAAAATATTGTGGCTTCATCTTCGGCTGAAACAAGTCCATCGCATCATTCCATACGATCCCAGAACAATATTAGTGGCGGAATAGCCAGTGGTGAAACAAATGGATGAGATTCCATCATTGCTGAGAGTGGCAAAACTAACAGGGAAAGCTAATTGTTCACCTCACTACGCAAGCGTCGAACCAATTTTTTTATCATCTCACCTACCCAATTCACTGCTGTGATAGCGCCAAAAATTCTTATTTTTTTAGGTAATTGGAAACAAATATATGCCCAATGGCAAAACAATATGAGTCAACAAAATATTTGGGAGAATTTACTCTACAAACGTTGAACAAATATTCCTTAGTTGTGATGCTGCCATGTGAACAAAATTAAATCAAAATCTGAATGTAATTTCTCTAAATTTCAAAATTATTTCGACATAAATACAATCCTGGAGAAAAAATATCTTCTTCTTATGATTTACAAATTTATTCACTCCGACTAGTTCTTGAATTAGAGCATGATATCAAAACAAATTCAAAACATTCTTATTACTAAAGTAATAACATAGAACCACGAGATTTAAAAAATACTCGTAATGTTTCACACTTAAGTATTTCATCTTGTTTCACATCATCATCAAAGATAGAAAATGATTGTTAACTCAAAAGGCAAAAGTTACCAAGAAGTTATATAGATTTTCTAGCATTCCCTTTGAAGATTAAGAACTCAGTGCCCACCTCACTGCTGACTTTAACAAAACGCCTTAATTTGAATAACTATGCACACATTTCCTCAATTGTTTAAAAAGAATTACCCAGTTTATGTAATGACTGAGTGAAGACAACGTACCAGGATCACAGTATCGTCATACACCGTACAAATAATGCATCAATGTTTTCAAAACATAACTGACGTCACAAAACTAAAATACGCTGTGAAATCACCATAGGAAGACTTGATGGAAATACTTTAAAAACTGAAAACAACATCGCAGCCAACGAAAATCACTTAAGGTCAATGATTATAGTGAAGGTTTGATATATTAACACAGAAGAGAATGAGCATAGGCAAACTTGTCGAAATAGGAGTATTTTAGTCTTGAAAAACTAGGTAATTAAACAATTGTGTGAAATTCACAGTGAAAAAAATCAATTGCCTGGAGTAAACAATGTTGTTAAGGCCATTTGATGTAAGGAAAGGAATATTGGCTTCATCTGTCAAGTGATTTACCTCCCTAGCCGGCTTTAAAGGTATTTGAGGATGGACTGCAATTCTAACTACGGAGGACAAACAGCAATAATAGAAAGCCATCATTCGTAAAAAATCATTAATAATACTTCATCGAATTAAATCGTATAATTCAAATGTTTGAGTTATGAACATGAACTGCATTCTCACATACGAAGGCATAAATACTGCCAAGGTTTATTATCATAAATGGGTTTATTTCATCGGCTTATTTGATTTTGATTGTACTGAAGGGAAGATTCATCCGTCCTGGTTGATATTCTTCGAGCTGAATATCTTGTTCAATTTCTCACTCTCACCTCGCTTCCATTTCTTTAGCAGCAGATCACAGGCCCGACAGCTGCAGGTTGCACTTGAAGATAGTAACAAGGCGGCCATACTAATCAAAAGAAAATATTTGGCGTCAAGATAGATACCGCGCATGCAAAGCGAAATGCAGGTTTTTATTTATTACTCATTTGCTATTCCCAGGTAGTCAGATAACTACGCAAAATTGGAATGATAGTTCGTTCAAAATAAGCACATTTGCATTGCTTAAAAAGCTCTGCTGAAGCTAAGTGAAGTTACGCGATGTTAGGATGCAAAAATTGGGTGCAACAATTATTTAATTCGAAAATTCGAAGGACAAATGCACAAGAGACTATATAATTTTCACGGGTTTCGCACTGGGTTAGGTTATTTAGACGTTTCAATAACTAATCCAGCCGTCTAAAACAAGGTTAACTCTGACAGAGCGAGGAAATTGTCGGTTATAACTGTATTAAAATCTCTTGTTTTATCGCAAATATCGATTCAATCTATTAACGGAGGATAGAAATTGCCTTAGGGTTGAATATCATCAAATTATATGACCATTCCATTAATGCGACACAAGATCCAATGTGACATAGCATTCAAATGTAAATGTGACTTTCACTTCATGTCAGAGAATTAGCGTTACTTAATTATCCTCGCGTAAAAACCCAATGATAGTTTACTGATTACTGGGCCACTAAGGTCTGCAAATTTCGTCTTCGTACAATAGTACCCCACAGGCATTATATTTTTAATATCATTTACACGAAAAATAACTCGGCTACGCTTTTTGAGAAGTAATTGCGCATAAATTTCAGATAAAGTGAAAAATAAAAAACAGGGAACACAATAACAGTTGCTGGGAAAACAAAGGCAAAACAGTGTTCACTGGAGCGTAATATTGCAAAATTAAGCGATTGGCGGGAATATAAAATGACGGAAGCGCAAAGAATTCCACATTATGAAGAAATTCTTATTTTTTAAGCATTATTCGCCGGAAGTTTTCACTTTTATATGCACTTTTTTCTGCGGAACGGCTGCGTTTAATAGCATCAATGTGGCAGAAATAGCTTTTGCTCTTGCCTTTATAATTCCAAATGGATTTGGGACTGAAAAGCAAAAGACCTCATTGATTTATCACCATCATCTACTAAAAATAACGCCTAGTGAAGGCTCATATTTTTTTCAATATATAATATTCAGAAACTCACCTCAACTAACCATTTTAAATCCAGTCACTAATTAAAGGAATTATATTTTGCTAGCTCACATACTTTCGCGTATTTTGGAGATACTCAGCAAAAATATATTTTAATGGTACAGAAGGTAAAGCATATTTCACATAAAACATCTAATCACGACACGCGAATATGTATTACTTCGAGTCATCGTTACACACCTATCTAATATCTTTAAACGAGCAAAAATTGTTTGATTGTTTGCTTGAATGTGTTCTTAAAAAATACTCCAGAGAAGTTTCTGAAACTTGTTATTTACCGGTTTTTGGACACAGTAAACCCATTGGGCAAGATTAAAATTTCGTAAAACGTCAATTTTCTAAGATTTTGAATAAATAATTCAAAGGATATTTTCGGCTCAAGCTACCGTCATTGTTGGATATGGTTCATTTCTGACGTAAACATTTTATGTGGGAATATCTTTGTTCTATTTTCGTAACAACCAGGATTTTGTGTTACAGTAACATATGTTGGCAAATAATATATCCTGTGTGCTCGTATATAATTTAGTAATATATCCTGTCATAATCTAAGTATGTAGTACACTTTGAAATTACATCCAGTTTAAATGTGATTCTCTCTTATTTATTTTGTTCTATAATTTTTGTGCATCTATAAACTATTTGTAGTTATAAAATATATATATATAAAATATGCCAAGAGGGTCGATAAAAATATTCTTACTCTCTACCCTGAGAAAGGTGGATGCCAATGCCACCGAAATATTGGAAGTTTTAATTTGTAAGTGTCTTTCGCCTGTGTCTATATTTATTTCGACCACCCTCTAGGCATATTTTATATTTATCACTCGAGTGATTCTCCAAGAAGTTTTATACATAAATATATATAGAGTGAAATTTTAGGAAGTGTATACAAATATTTCAGACAAGTGAAATTTTAGAAAGATGATCTCTATTTAAGGTAGATCTTAATTTATACATCATAACTTGTAACAGTGCACCACCTACGAAAAATCTCATTTAATTTGTCAAATTAAAATTTTAACCATTTCCCCTCCAACAATAGAATAATAATAAAGACAGACTAAGAACAAAATACTGATAAATCAACGGTAACATATATTTGAGACCTAAATTTCAACACTAAATATTTTAGTTTTTTTATTCTATAGCTGATAAGATAGCCTTGTCCTAAAAAACTGCCCAATTAATATTTTTTTTAAGTTCATCAGTCTATGAATCAATTTTTAAGTCAACTTTAAGTTTGCAAGTATTATAATAGCAATATACAACGAAATGAAAACATTAGAGCGCGTTGATAGAGAAGGTACTGCATTTTGTAACAAATTAAAAGTACCTAAATATCATTGAATACTATATTCAAGCCTTCCATGGGATCCTCTATGGCTGTAAATATTCAAATATAAATTTATTTAGGACCCAGCTATTATTTTTATCCAATTACAAGTGAATAGTTCCATACTGGTTTTTAACTAGACTTTAATGCCTAAGGGCAATCAATACCCGACGTTGATCTCGCTAATCAATCTGATCCTCGCACCTAACGCGCCCAGATATCGCAACAAATCACTCAATTTTCAACCTTGCCCCCATGACTTCACGCTCATCGTTGAGACGCTGAGCACAACATGCGAGAGCGGCGTCTTTAAAGCAAACCAAGCGCATGACCAAACCAAACTCATGACTTCCTCTCCTCAGCAACAATCATCAAAGGAAGACGGTAGCGATACCTTTAGTAGGTGACTCCGAATCTCCAAGCAAAAGGACTTAGCCAACTCCTTTACCGTTCAGCCTCCAAACTAACTAGTCCCATCATCTTACACCCGCCTCCGATCCCGAATGAAAAGAACACCTTGAATTTCCTGCTACCTACCCTGTCATCGACTCTTGAATCCAACTCTCGTGCCTCACAATCGCTACTCCCATTCTTCTTTTACGAAAAACTAGCTCTTCTTTTTCTTTCACACTCTTCTCGTGCTATAATATTCCGATTCCTTGTAGTTTCCCCTCACCAACTTTATTTCTTTTGTTATACGGGGAGAGAGAGAGAGAACTCTGCGAGCCTGTCAGTCAAGGTAAAATGCACGTAGCGTAAATAGGTGAAGAGTATATTATATTCCTTCGACCACAGCTGCAGCCCTCTGCATAAAGTACCCAGTCGCGAAAAGGACTCGCTTCCCGAAGCCTGTTATTTTGAAACGTAAGTATTTCAGAGGAGAGTAACCCAGTGGAGGGTAACTTTGAAACGTCACTTCCCATAGCGAAGGACGCAAATGAAACGCTGAACGTGAAGTGGAAAAGATGGAAGAGACCACGGAAGTGGAATGCCATGAATAATTAGAGGCAGTTCCCCAACGAGTTTTATCGCCGCGCTGGAGAACTGTCTCTAATTATTCCCCGGGAATGAAGATAGCCGAGCGTTCCCACAGGACCGGGCATAGTTGCAAACGCATGTAAATTCCAGTTGAAGCTTTGGTACAAACGTCGTGCGACTGTTCCAGAGTTTTTGGAGCGGGGATGGAAATAAGATTACTCAGGTCCTGTCCCTCATACTGGGAATTAATGGATACTCACCACGATCGGAGCTCTCGCCATCACTATGATTGGCGCGTCAAGCAGAGGTGAATACCCAGAACAGTGCAATACCTTTTCAGTTGAAATAGTCTGTGGAAAGGGATTCAATGAGATTTCATAGCTCTTGGTGAAAGTAATTTAATTATAGGCGCGGTCAAGCTTGTGGTACATTTCTTTAAAGATATGTAGCAAGCTCCAAAAGAATGAAATTGAAAATAAGTGAAGAATGAAAAATTACTTTACTTCACCGGGATTAAAACTGTTTTCCAGACAGATTCCCAGACAAGTATGTACGCCAACAATATAACTAAAAGCTTGCTAAAGTTCATCGGCGGTTTCAACACGAACTACTTTTTCGTATTGATTTGAAATTGCAGCAAAAGAGCGGGCATGAACAAGAGTCTCTGACTCTGACAATTCACGCACGTCAAGAGTTATTTTCAGTTAATAAAAACACATTCCTTCCGTATACTCTCATAATTACCATTAAGAAAATGAGGATACAAACGGGCACTCAGGAATTTAACAAAATGATAAAGCATAACAAATAAAGCTGTAAAAAGATGTAGAAAAATTCACCTGTGTTCCGAAATACTTTTAATGAGAAAAAGAATTTTGTTGACCTCTTTTAAAGCTACACCAACATTTATTTTCAACCTCCAGCATTAATTAATATTGCTCATGGCCATAAAAATAACTAAATCCATGCCGGGAAAAAGAATCGTTTTAAGCAAGCAAAAAGACATTCCATCCGTTACACGATGTATCTACAAATAAAACTGAATTCAGTGAGAGTATGTGGGTGCATTGGATTTACTTAAAATTAAAAAAAAATGAGCTAAAGCCTCACATAGTAAGTATCCCAATTATCTGTGCGCAAATCGCTTGAAATTGCGTTCTGGATGTAATGGATAAAAAACAAAGTTAAAATATGCAACTAAGTTAAATTAGATATTCTATTAATCTGGCATTCCTATTAAATTCCTGCACAAGTGAGTCTACAACTATATATATGACTAATTCCAATACGGACTTAAACGTGCATATAAGATTATCACGGTATAAAGACAGAAAACGAATTTAATCAGATAAAAATAACTAACGCGACACTCCCTAATATTATCCGTTAACTAATATGAATTTACCTAAGCACGAAAACATTTTCATATCTTCAGTGAGTCTGGTAATGAGAGAGCTCACCTTCCTACATCAAACTTAACCTTAATTTATTCACCACCGTGGATGTGGTTAGCCGCAGAAGTAGCGGCATCCACCTCCGCCAAAATTACTACTAAATTAGGAGGGAGTTCAACCGATGATGGACTCCTCTGATTTTGTAAAACATTGTAAAAACGTATTTTTCAAGCAAGTGTTTTTCGTGGCCAGGAATGCCGCCCCGCAAGAGGTGCATATTATAAATCTGAGGTAAGATGGCTAAATATGATATGCCCGTTTTTTTTGCGAAATTTAGTTATTACTGTTGGATTCGTAGTGCTAGTACCGTTGAATTTGGAAAGTTGAAAAAATATTAAAACAACCATTTTAACATTTACTACGAAAACGTAATACCTAAACTTTGAGATTCTGATTTTTCAGAGCCTACTAAACTTTAAAATGCTCTCGTGTAAAATTTTTAAAACATGACATATCATATTTAGCCATGTTCCCACAGAAATAAGAATGAATGAAGAGCTTGGTACACCCTGCTCTATATTTTAAAACAGCCTCCGCGTCGAGAGGATAACATCACGAGAATCATACGAAGTCGTTCAGATTGGTCGAGGCTTAAAATAAAATATTCTAAATACAAATCGTAATGGTCTAAGTTTTAAAATAAAATACTGACGAAATTAAAAAAGCCTAGGTTTTGAGACCAACAGTCTAGGTTTTATGAAGTTTGGATATTGCAAAAGTTGTTTATTTAAGTACGCCAATTCTCCGCAAAGTGAATTCGTATGTAATACAAGTGGTGCATATGGTTAGAATGCAATTCAGGCCGTAAAGAATGCATTCTCGCCACATCCCACACCAGAAAAGCCCCTTCTCAACTCCTACGGCAACTTCATGCGAGATTCCTTAGTCGGTGTTTATCTTTTCCAACCTCGCCCAAATTTATTACGTTCTCCATCCAAGGGAGGTCGGCTGCTGGCAAGCAAACATTAATTGCTCAGTAATAAGCCTCTTTATGTAGGTCTACTTAACCGGCAGACGCCCATAGTTAAATGGGCAAAGTTTTCAAATTAATGCTATGGGTTTGCTTGTTATTATAATTATTATCGTCGGCAACTTTCATCCTTGGCACGGACTTGGATTACAAAAATGAGGGTCACGACCAGAAATCTTCATAATGTGTGAACTGGCGTTTGCACATATTTCTAATATCACTGAAGAATAGCGAAAGCGCAATCTCTTGTCTTGGTATTTCAGAAGATAATTAAAAAAATATTCTCATACTGCAGATTACGTATGGCTGCAATATGACTGCACTGTGGCTGCAACGGATGTGCTCATAGAGAAATTTATGGAATGATTAGCGGAGACCAAGTGGTGGAGGAATGAAGCGATTGTTTTCCCTATATGTCTCCAATGCAGATCTAAATCTTGGTTTAAGGAGGTGACAGAACGAGACTTCGCTTTAAGTGTGCTCGGAGGGCCAAGGTTATGTCAAAACTAATTATTCATGCAACTATTCCCAGGAAGACTCAATGTCACATCCAAAGCCGGGAATGAAACCAGTTGATTCTCTGAGCTATGACACGATAAAAATGAAATTCATGAAGTGCCAAATAAAGCACTGTTTTTGATAACTTGTTTCGATACTTAGCAATTTATTTTCAGGGACAATATTCACACGATAAAATGCTTCTGTCTTTGTATACCCGGTTTGCGTAACAAACTGGATATGAAGACCTGAAGTGTGCAATTAGTACTCCATTTACATGCATAGTTCACCCGATGATGATGAGTTTGTGGCGACGTTCGCGAGAGCCACTTTTGACGCTGGCCTCGAGTTGCCGGCGTTACTCACCTCGCGTAACGACGCGAGGGAGATTTTTACGCTGGCCTCGACTGCTGGTGTTCCTCCACGAAGTGTCTCGAACTTTCGAGAAGCCGCCTCCAACGCAATCTAGAAGCCTCGGATGCGGATATAAAAAGGCGCCCTGCGTGGTACAGAGCAGTTCTGACTCAGTGCTAGACCCCACGCTTCCTGGTATCATTCCAGTCTCTAAAATAAACATTGGTGAGAATAGAAGCGGATTTGAATATTCCACCCTTCACTATCCCGCCTATAAATTATACATCGACACGTTCTGTGAGAAATTAAAGATATACGTTTTTATATTCATAAAAACACTATATATTGCCGGCCGTGGTGGCGGCGGGGTGAAGTACTTTCCTGTTTATACTGAGGTTGCGAGTTCAAGCTCCAACTGGGATGTTATTTTCCCTTACCAGGGGAACTAGGACAGCTGATGAGAAGCCAAGAATGGCTTATTGGGATCGCAAGGGAATGGAGACCATCAGAATAGTCCGGAAAGCCAAATAATAATTTACACGCTTGCAACGAACCCACTCTACTGCATCATAAGAATGTCGTACCCACTGATTACTTATATGTTAAACATCGAAACGCGTAGCCACAAGTAAACAGCAACTTGAAAAAAAATATGAACTTCCATGCTGAAATTGTGATCCACTAACCTTAGCTCATAACTTTTTCATGTTACGGCCACTTTCTTCTTTCCAGGCCCGTTAGCTGTATGCAGCGCTATCTCATCATCGTTCTCATTTCACACTCCCATCAACCACCCCCATATTTTTTCTTATTGCCTATCCAAAATTAACTTGATATGTAACTTGTTATTAAAGGAAGCTACTGATATCTTAGGCCATTTTTGCTAAGAAGGAAATGTGAGGATATGGGTAGAATAGTTGAGTAAGGGTAGAAAGAAACCTCAATCGGGATTAGTCTGCTCTACTTTATTAGTGCACTATATTACGTGCCACCTAACGGAGGTATTGTACAGAAAGTGTTCTCCAAATGGCAAGAAAGTAGGGATTGAGACTACAATAAAAAAACCTGCGTCAAAACCAGGATTCGAAACCTGGAGATTAGTATGAGAACCTAATACTCAAGCCGCCACGCCAACTTGATTCCCTCCAGATATGAACTTCACCAGCATTACCATAATCCCCCCTGCCCTCCCAACTGCCATTCCATGAGTCTCTTGATCTGGACGGCTTCGGTGAAACCAGGGGAACTACCCTTGCACTTCCACCCATTTCCTCCTCTCGAATCTCCGGGAGAACCGGAGATGTTGGGAATGTTTTTGCCGGCCATCCGTTGAATTCCTATCCGCCTTTTTTCTCGTGTGCGCCACCTTTCCGGGAGGTGGAGGTGAGAAAAAAAGGGGTGATCGGGACTGACGTAAAAAAGCAAGTGTAGAGCGAGAAGGATTCGCGTGTTCCGAAAGGAGAGTCGCCTCTATGCTCTTGATTGGGGTCGAGGGCTCAGAATCTATCTCCTTTTCCGATAGGGAAGCGTATAGAAGGTTAAAAGAAAATAACATCGACCATTCTGATCCTATCTACCCTATTTTTTTCATTCGCCCATTCAACACCTCTCTCAGTTCTCCGAATGTAAAGAAAAAATACATCTTAAATGAACATTCTTTTCTCATGCAGGCAGAGGACCTATCCAATTCTCTTTTTCCCCATAAATTGGGAATTCACAGAAAGGAAAGGCAAAATAAGATTCAATCTTCGATGAAAGCGACAATTTTAAATTCGAAAACGTAACATTGTATGAGCAATCACAGCACTTGGGATGCTTTCCCTTCCGTTTCTACATCTCAGCTATAAATTACAATAAAATAAATAGAACTATATACCTTTAAAGGAATAGCATAATTTCAATGTACCCTGGAATTAAGGGCTCACCGGCCGCGCGTACAAAAATGAATGAATGCAGTATACGGTATTTGAATTCCCATAAAGTTTCTACTGTGCGGTCATTAGTGCAGCAAACTTAGTGGGCATTTTAATTTATACGTTAAAGATCAAATAGTATATTCATCATGGTGGAAATAAGAATTTCAAATTTTCAATTACAAACATTTATTTTTAGGAAATCAATCCACACAAAGGCAAACACCACCGTCCTGGCAGTTTTTCATTTACATCAGGCTTTAAATGTGAATTCCATCCGCTCATTCATCATCAATACATGAAATACAAGATTACGAGAATTATAAATAAACCTATCCACCAGATAGTTGTATTTGAATACCTGAAGAATCTTTGAATCGACAAAGCAAGCATAAAGCAAGAGAAACATATAATACTTCAAATATGTTGCTATCTATATTATTTTACATTTTCCCAAAATATTTGTTATGGTATTGAAAAGGTAACTACTATTTCATAGAAAAGTACCGTTAAAATACTGAATATAATATTGGCAACAATGGATTAATTTTAATCATTAAAATAAATGGTAAAATTAGAAATTATAAATATGGATCATTCCATTTTCATTGATGCCACATAACGAGTGAATGTTTTAAGAGTTGTAGTAAGAAGATAACCAACAGATCAAGTGAAATACTATAAATATGGAACCATGGCCTAACTAACCTTCATCTTTTGAAAAATGAGGAAACTAAATCTAAAATCTATGCTAAAAAATACGTTTGCTGGATGGTCACTTACGTTACATAATATACATGAAACGCCAGACTATCACATGTGGATCAAATTTTGCTCTCTTAGTAGGCTTAGGATCATGTACATTAATTTCATCTAATGAACAACATATATATTTTATTTTTCAATGAAAATGATGCATCATTTTATCTTAGATTTTCTATTGACTCTATTGTGTTCTATTGAAGTTTGATAGAAGAATGTAAATAATAGCTGAACGACACAATGCAGGTAACCGTCGTCACTGAACCTCGCATGACGGTATGACGTGAAACCTGCATCATTCTGCAGAGATGTCGAACAGCACGGGACATTATTGTCGCCAGAGCAGCTGCTGATTTCATTGTCTCTTTCAATGGCTGGATTATTCACCACCCGCAAATTGAGCCATTTTATGCGACAGTGCAACATGAATTTGAACACTTGAGTCGTACTTCGATCCTTGATCAACAAGAGACAACTAAAGATCTTTAGCGTCAAAGGGTCAGCATCGATACTGTCCTTGCAGCGCCATTATGCACGCAAAATGACCACGGCATACACGATGATAGCATTTTCAGTTTTCATTACGGGGCAAGATGTAACTGCAGGCGTTCCAGATTTCCGCGTCGATCGGAGCTTATGTTTCCGAATCCACGTATGAAAACGCGACTGTCCAGTTTAACGGCATGCCTTGATCAGACGCTACTTGGACTTCATTGAATTTCTATGATGAAACTCCCAGAACTTCGTTCCACGGAACACTTGTGCGCCTCGAAAAGTTAATGAGTGTTCTGCAAAAACATGCAGTTGTTTTATGTGCTGCAACTTAAAAATGGTTTTATATTTGCAAAATAAATTAGGTGATCCGTTAAAATATTAGGATTTACGAAATATTCTATCGCAGAAAAAGGTACAATGCAGGTACACTACTACATGAATTAAGAGCAGATTTTCAGTTTTTTAATTAAATTTCACGACTACTTTTGATTGACCTACATACTTTTTCAATTGAACTCTTCTAATTTACATGATTTGGTAAATATTTATGTAAAACCAACAACTTCAGTCTTGATATTAACTTTGCAGCGGGAAAAAGTTCTCTTCAGACATCTCCACTCGTAATTCATCTTCATTGAATTGTTCTTCCTTTACTCTTGATAAAATGTTAGAAATGCGTCAAAATAAGTTGATTTTTTCTTTTCCCCTTAAAGCGGCCATATCCTAGTCCAGAGCTCTCTAATTTTATATAGCATCTCCGAAGGCTCCACAATCGAATCTTAAAAAGACATGTTCGTATTACGAGCTTGTTAATCCCGGATGTTAGCTTTGTCGACAACACATTTCACACCATCAATGCGAAGTACTGAGTTTTCTCTTTTGATTATTTAAGCGGATTTACTAAACCTTTTTCAATGCATACGCAGAAAAACTAAGGCTTTAATTTAATTGTAGTAGAAACATGGGAAAACCATCAATAAAATTGGACATCCAACAGATCTGCTTGAATACAGAGTAAAATGATTTACTAGCTCTAAGCACAGCAGACCATTACTACGTTGGCTTTGTAACATGCTGGGCAACAAATATCGTCTGGATGATGCTGAAAGCAGTAAACTGAAGTAAAATATTGTTTCTCCCGTGACAAACGTTAAGCCCAACTGAAGTCATGGCAATTAATCATAGATATGCAAAAGAAACGAAATAAATATGGTACTATGCATTCACGCAGACGGGTAAAAATAAAACAGATGTTACAATTCGGGGTAAAAACATATAAATTCACCGGGCTAAGATCTTGGATCTCCTCCTGTATTCACAAACACTAAAATATTTGACAGTATCATGCATAGCTACATGAAAATTGTTCATCTGAAGATCTTATGAACCTGATGATGTTGCGTTGAAACGAAACCTTGGTCATTAGAAATCATATACATCAGAGGAACTTGCAGTGTTATAGATTCACTTTTCGTTCCTATCGCTCTGAATTTTTTCTTGCATTAAAATGGCTTCAAGATGTAATTCATTCGCTACGTTTACCAATCGATCTCAAATCTATCTGACTGGCTCAGCTCGGTATGGTAAACGGAGCGCGCTGGCCAGATCGATCTGAGAAGCGAGCCGAGTCAGCCCGCTTTCCCTAATCGGTCTGAGATCTCAGATCGATCCGAAGAGGCCGGAGCGTGGCGCTCATCGTTCTTCTTTTGGTTGCCGATGGTAAACAAAATATAATCAATATCATTTACGGCGTGAATTGTTGCAAGAAGGGAAAGGAGAGAAGTGTGCGGCTGAAATATGCAAGAAATCTCAAAATAATTCAAACTACTGTAATCGATAGTTCAATATCGATATTTTCAGACCGTGTTGGTAAACCAGGCGATCTGAGTCAGCTCCCTGCTGAACTTTCAGATCGGTCTGAACTCAGACCGATCTGAGATCGATTGGTAAACGTAGTGATTATCACCCTGACCTGCAATTGAGGTATTTCGGTTTGAGCATTGGTCAACTCAGTTGATTACTTGTGGCGCATGAATTTCAACACACTGGCAAAATCATGCCATTCAACATAGAGAACGCCTCCCGCATGGTATACTTATTCAATGACAACAAAGTATTCAAGTGCAAAAAGCGAGTAAATAGGATTTGTATTCGGTTGAATGGTGCTCTGACTAATTCAGTGGCCCTCCATTCTCAAGCGCGAATTAGATTCCTGGAGCGGACGCATTATCCGAAAGTATTTTGATCCCTGATTGGTAACAACATGTAGGGCACTTAATTTGCACGCATGCATGTACCATCGGTCAACTGGAGTAATAAATTATGCTTGATTTATCGCATTTCTGGATAGTTGGTTAATCCAAACATCTGGATTCCTTTCGTTCTTGATGACTTGATGGATCTAATCTCAGATTATCAAACCTCTCTCTCTCACTGTTTCTCTGGAAAATGATATTAACTCATCAACGCACTTTCCACATCGGTGCTAAAAACCTCTTTACAATGTCACCACCCACAATTCCCCTACAATAATAGAAAAAAATGAACTATATTAAATCGTAATTTGAGACTCATCTTGGGAAAAGATATTTCATTTAATTTCATTCCCACGATAATTCAATGGAAACTATTTCAACCCCACTTGTTCCGGTGACAATCTGCATAATTATATTGGATTGGACGGATATAAATTCGGAGATTCTTAGAGACAGCCGGCCAAAATGTGACACTAATGTTTCCTCAGGAACATTCTCAGCATACAATCCGTAACATCTCTAATTTACTTATTCTCTCTGAAAGCAACAAATAAAAACATAGATCCAAAAAAGGGAAGTTGAAACGTCTCAGAGAAGAGGGGAATTTGAGTTTCCTGAAGGTCTAGTTAAGCAAAAGAAATCGAATCAACCCTTGGAAATCTTCGGTGACACTCCTTATTTGTCTTAAAGGGAAGGAGGGGAGGAAGAGGTACGCGTGGTGGAGAAACGCTCCCTTACCCTATTCTCATTAAAATTCATACGTCACCACTGGGAAAAGCATCACTCCCAATCAGAATCGTCCGGGAAAAATTCTTTCTCTTTTTCAAAAAGGTTCTCCAGGCCACGTAAGCGATAATATCGAGAAACTCGCTCTTTTAACCAAACGGTGGTGACCTCTGCCCTATAAAAGTCATGCTCAGCTGCTGAAGTTTTTGGCTAAAAGCTCAATATTACCCATGCTGGGAAATGTCTGAAATGTTTTGTTAACTCCGGGTATTCACTCAATCGCAATCAATTTCATTCCCCAATCTTCACTCAAAATTGATTTTTTTTCTGAATAAGAGGGCTCAATGATATCCTTATCAACTATTACTATTGTATTTCCCGAAAGCTGTTCATAGCTAAGTATAATTGATTGATTTTTATTCCCTCTCTTAAAATATTTCTTTAATTGTATGACCTAGACCGTTTCCGGAACTATTCTTTATCCTTTTAACTTATAAATTCCCTTGGTGGGTGGGCTAGTGAAAAAAACATCCCCTGAGCCTTAGTGATTTTTTATGCAAAAAATGAATTGATGTTAAACACATTGAACAAAGAGCCTGTTAACGCCCACGGAAAAGCTTTTAGAAATCCAAATGGGTTAAAAAAATAAAAAGGGTTGAGATCACAGGAGTTTATCAAAGTTCCAAAACTTCCGCTGTAATATGGCAATCCCCCATATTTTTTCAAGCAAAAAGCATCTCCTTGATAAGTTGAGGTTTACGTTTACAGAGATAAATGGTTCTTTCCTTAGCAAACAGATAATGAAATTATTAATGAACCAACCTCGAGCCCATGCGGGGTTATCTTTGATGTAATATTCACAAGCTATTCAAAAATTCACAGAGATTACATGGAGATATTCTTCCATGCATTCATAAAACTACTCTCCGAGAATTGGATACGGGTATGATACGTTAAAATTGTTGTGTGCACAATATCATTCTCCTCTTTTCATTTATAATTTTAGAAATATCAGATGAATGCCATGATATACAGTGAACTTAATCTTCATTCTAAAACTCTCTTGAGAGATTCCGCATGAAGCATATTCTCCCTATCGATCAAGGTTTCCCATGAATGTTCACTGTCCTATTGCGAATGGTTTAATTTTAAAGTTAATTGCATCACATAACGCCGGCCCCGGTGGCAGCGGGGTAAATTCCTCGCCTGCTAATCCGAGGGTCGCGGGTTCGAGTCCCGCCTGGGTCGGTTTTTCACTTGCCCAGGGCATGGGTGTTTGTGAGTTCTGGTGGTTCGGCCCCTGAGAAACCTGAAGACAAGCAAATGGCTTATCGGGATCTCAGGGGCATACGGATCACCAGAATCGTCGGAGAGAAAAAAAAATAATTCCATTAGCAACGACATAGAGAAAAATGGATGATAAGACGGTTTTAGAACCGTGACTTTAAGAGTTCCAAGTCATAGATATTTCTACTGCCAGCCTCGCTTTGCTTGAAGGTTGAGTAATCTATTCTTGAAGTCCCACTGCGAGAGATTTACATGCACATTCTGTACATAAAAAGGATCTTCTTTCAAATCAATAACCTGAGCCCTAAATACGCGAATAAACTGTAAAACTCCCGCAAAAATAACCCTAGTATTGCTCATTAACATTTATTCTCGCAAACATGAATCAGCTACATACATACATATCCATCACGCCACTCTCTTTCTAGATAGGCAAAGTTAAAGAACTTCGTCACTTCTGTTAGGAATAGGAGACTGGGTCCGTTTTAATTGATGTCCGAAACTGTGATCGATAGTGTACCCATTACGACTCCTACTGCCTACTAGAAGTCAGTACTATCACATTGTAGATATACATGTGACTTAGAGGCTGCGGTTATGGATGTTTACTTCTATACATAAAGTCACCTTAAATAATTTGTATATTCTCACAGGACCCACTAGGCTTGTGTTCTGTGGCTCTTATATCGACGACAGAAACGCCGAAGGCTAGCACACAAATGTTACTAAGGGAAGGAAGTGGAGGCGATGCGAAAGACATAGGAGACGGCATGCCTGCAGGCTGCTCTGGGAACAGGTGGAGATTCTCAAGATGAAGGTCGGAGGAGCTTTGGTGTGGCGGGAAGATCCCAAGAAATTCGAAGACGATGTAAACTGCTGTTGTCTCTCTCTCCCCTCGCCCCAACCCTCCTGCTACCATCTTCGGCAGCATCTGCTGGGACTTTTGCCTCCCTCACAATGATAGATAGAGAGGGCTTTGCGAGGGCTGGAGGATGCATCGACGGAGAAGGTGCCTTCTGGGTGCCGCGCGTGTGTGGGTGAAGGGAGAGCCGAGGTGAAGCGTGGGTTGGTGGCAATAGGATGGAATGGTTTTGTGGATAGGTATAGGGTGCAGGGATGAGCGGGAGGAATTGTGCATAGGACGACGATGAGTTGAGCGTGGGTGTTGCAGAACTAGGGCAAAGCGCGCATGCATAGTGCCAGAACTAGCTGAAAGTATAACTGAAAAATGTGCTTGTATCATGAAATTGAATTATCTCTAGGACAAAAAAGTGGATTGACTACAGAGTTAAACTTTGATGCTGAATGTTCACTTTCGATTGTTTACCCATAAATGCAATTTTGCTTTTAAATGCATTAATTGATCCATTGAACTGAACGCGTATGAAGTAATGCACGAGTGAAATGCAAGCATAAGATGAATTCAAGGGTCGAGCATAACGCATTAAATACGGAGTAATCCTGACCACTTGACTGCGAGCGGGGATTAATTATCGGGGTCTTATTAAAAGGGTGGGTTTCCAATGCCAAGTTACTTCCGCAAATTTCTTTTGAAAGAGCTAGTGGAGGATTTTTACTTTGACGAAAATGTTTCACAAGTTGGTGCAGAGCCAGTTTCGTTGACGTTTACACTGGCAATAATACGCTTCTTCAAGCGATTGGCTGAAATATTTAATAGTTATTCAAGCGGACTTGCAGAGCCATTTACTACGGCAAGTTGCGTCGAAATTCATTTACTGCAAGTAACTTGCGCAATAAAATTGTTAGTGTACACTCACCTTTATAAATATAAATATTCATGTTTACTTAGAGATATTTGATTTTGTAATCGATTACATAATAAAAATACCTACGGCTGCTCCTAGGTTTATTGAATAACAAGAGATATTCATCTAAAACTTAGTACGCGTAATGTATTTAAATTTATAACTAATTTAATTAAATATATATTAAATCCAAGAATGCCTGCGGAACTCAAAGTTTGCGTTGATTCATCGCCAAAATGTGGAATCTTTTAAATTGTCAAATTCATTTTTTTAATTCTGTTATCCATCTCTTTCGCAGATACCTAAGCCTTAGATCACGTGGGCTCGAAATGATGAGCCGGAAGTAACGGGCAAGCAAAACGATGCCCTACAAGTATGAATATATCTAGGCATCACTACACTAGAGGCTTACATGAAAGTCAACTTCCATGTTTATGGCTGCCTTCACTCATGCTCCATGGATTTCTCACACGCTTGAGAATATAAGGTAGATTTCGAGGAAGGTATGATGCAAAACGAATTATCATGATATTTCATGCTGTGAAAATTATTAGTATTAAACACGTTCCTAGTTGAAAATACGTGATACAAAATGGTAAAGTATGAAAATAGCACGAAATGCCATAAAAAACGATTAATGCATATCTTCAGTATTTTACCGTCTGATTAAATCAATTATTGCATTAATTTTGTGGTATTTAATTTGAATTAGAAAGCCAATGAAAGTCTACGACTAAAATTTTACTCTAAATTATTTACATCAAAGCACGAAAGCAAAGCACACATGCCTGTAGCTGGACACGAACACATGAACCACGGCCAATGCCTGATTGACACTCACCAGACTACCCCGGACACTTCTAACTCCCCTCTAACATTGTTTGAGGGCAGTGATTACTTTTCGAAAATTCATGCGAAATGGTTCAGTCCTGCTAGTTAGGACATGCGTTACGCCAACCCCGGGGCGTTTCCCTCTAAAAGAGACACCAGCGCCATCACCCCGTCTGCGCACTGCTCGACAGTCTGCCGATAAAAGCGTTGGACATCCTCCTCACTTAACACGATTACAGAAATTGTATCAAACCCTCGTAATTGAGAATGCTTGGATTCAAAGATCAAGGATGCAGCTAGGACTTATTTCTGAGTTGATTATCGCATCACTTCCTGTAGCCGAGTACCATTCTAATAAATATGGTCTACTTTTGCGTAAGTTTTCTAATTTTTTATCCTAAAAGTTTAGTATCAAGTAAACGCGAAAACAAATTAGACCTCGTTACATCTTTCAAGCGTCGAACGATGAAAACAGAATTTTTTAAATTGTCAGACCACCACGGCGAAGCAAAGCAAACGACCTGAAAATGGATTTCTCAGGCATGGTATCCAACCCCCTTCTGAGGAGGATCACGAAGGAGAAACTTGTGGGAAGAGAACAACGATGTCCACAGTCTTCACATTTCCCTGGATCTTCCGGGCAAGCTAGCTCCATCCTCTCTTTCACTTTTAAACTCCACCTGTTTCCATACCTGCCAGCCAGTATACCCCCCACCCCCACCCCCCCCCCTCAATTTCTACGTGACATTTGTCTGCCAGCCTCGGACGTTTCTACCGTCCATATAAGAGCATCACAGCGTGCGGATGTGTTCTCTTGGAAGTCGCTCATGTCAGAGGCAATCTTCTCCCTTTCGACAAGGTTAATCTTTTCGAGCCGAAGGGGCGAATGGTCTCTAGAATTTTCCTTGTGCCGCCTTATGGTTCTCAGATTAGACACTGCTTCTCACCAGAGAGAGAGAAAGAGAAAGAGAATCGGTGAAGGGACTTATTTTTTTATCGGAAGGGTTTTATTTCCAGAGCCAACAGTTCGTGCTCCATTGAAAGGAGGATGCCAAACGTTTTTTCTCTGCCATGCGAGAGTGATTCGAAAATCATCGACGCTAGACACAACGCCTAGTGTTAATCTACTGTTGGGGATATTAAAGTTTGAGCACACGTGTATGAAAACGGAAGTGATATGATTTCACGGTAAAAAGCGAGAAGGATTTCAATATAGATCAATGTGACGATGGGCTCTAGGCACGAGGTATAGCGGCCCTCCATTAAAAAAGTCAGCAAAGTTAATGCTCGTTGGCATACGGGTTACATAATCCCGAGAGCCAGTCAAACATACAATAGACTATACCACACAATACATTCGATTGAATCTAAGTAAATAGGTACTAACATAAAGCAAACAAATTAAAATTTCGATACATCTACGAATGTAGATAGTGGTAACGTCAAGATCCCACACATTCTCGTCCAATTTCTAAAAAGAACTGTAATCAATTAAATTATAAAATATCTCCCGGGATCGATCATTACTCAGATATGATAAAAGGCTTAAAATGAAGAAAATATAACATTAGTATGTAGATTATTAGGTAGATTCATGCGTATGGTATTTCACCAAATATTAGTCGATATGCTGTCGATTTTAAACAGAGCTTAAAAAGAGCTTGTTCATCACTTCAACTAGTCGTTTAATTCCAGCATCAGGTGCCCAGTCGACGCTTTGGAGACTTGAGGCACTCCTGCGAATCAGACTTTATGGCATCTAATAACCCTAATTTTAGATCGATCGCATTACCTTGAACAAGCCAGGATTCAAAACCACGACCCTTCTTACGCCTCCCCGGTACATTATCAAATTTTCTGCCATAACTCGGCTTGTCAGACACGACTAGTGGGTTTCACAAGTAAAATCTATGAAAACTGAAGCACCTAAATTTATAAAAAAAGTCACCTTCAGCATCATAAAAACTTTTTACATATATTGAAAACTGCGCCCATATTCATCGCACCTTTATCGGTAATATTTTAAGTAATTTAAAAAAGGCCAAGCATTGATTTTCCCCGCAACACGCACCCACAAACTTTTATCGCAAAACTTACCGATCACCCTCCTTTCCCTGAATCCGCGGAAAGCGTGCGCAACCACTTCTTTGTTTTCCCTTTCCATTCCCACCGCGAACCGCCAAACTTGTTTGTAAGCCCTGCAAACTCAGGTTCCAATTCGTCGTGATAGAGTCGTCTGTCTGTCCCATCCTCCTAAACACCCCCTCCCACACACACCACCACCAACCACACTTACTCTGCCCTTTTCGTCTTCCACCCATCCATCCCTCCACTCCTCCCCCGTTAAATTCAGGTCCTACGACACCCCTCACCCCATCGCAACACACACCCACACAATAGAAGCTCCAATCCGCTCACGGTTCGCGTCTAAACCCATCCTTTTTCCCTCCCTACCTCCCCCAGAACTCTATTCACCCACTCCACGGGGCCGGAGAGCATCCTCCCGGGGGACGCATATAATTCCGGCGACAGCCGCACATTCGTCAACCGGAATCGGGAACCAAAACCGGAGCTGGCGTCCGCCAGCCCTTCCCAGCACTTTCCCTCCACCCACCCACCGACACTATCGGCCGTTCTCCTCCACCCATGCATCTGTCCGCCCACGTGCCGCGTCAATATGTTGCCCCCCCTCCACACGCACGTTTTTTGTTTTTCCTCGCCGCATAAAAACGAGTCATTTACACCACACGCTTCGACTCCTCCTCCTTTACATTCTCCTCCTCCTCATCCTTTTATACATTACCAGATAGTGATATCAAGACACATAGATACCTTCCCTGCCGCTCCTTTTCGGGGAATTACAGCCAAAAATATTAAATTCTCGGTGAATGGTCAGTGAAGGGAGACTATACACAAAAACGGTGAATTTTTTGGAATATTTTGGAAATGTTTACGTGATTGCAAATGATAGAAAATTCGATTAAAATAATAACAAGCACATTTTATTGCCTTCTATATCTATACATCAATTTTCTCGATTTTTTTATGATTCTTATTGCAAAAGCAAATTTTGCGAAAGAAACAAAGGCTGAAAGCAATAAAAATGAACTTCAAATGCATTTCTTAAGATAGCTTATGTGAATTATCTGGAGTCAAATCTGAGATTTTAGGTTTTTAAAACGTTGCCTATCATCTGCGGGGAGATGACATTTTTTATAATGTCCTCATTTTGAAAGTTATTCAACTCATGGTTCGTGAAAAAAAACTGAACGTTGCATAAAACGTTGCAGATTTATTCTTATCTTTCTATATGACATAGACTACAGGTGTTTTAATATAAAAGATTAAAAAATTACAAAAAGATCAGATTATTAACGGGCCACTTCCAAGCCTGTGGCATTGGAGGGCCAGAATGTTAATTTCTTTCTTATTTCCACATGTATAGATTATTTGAAATTTTTATTTGCAGTTGTAATGTCACTGCCATGAACATTGATTTTCAATTGCTATTTAATGAAATTTAAATGAACTTAAAAAACAACAAACGTCAATATACTTCGAGATATAATCAAGATCTTTACTGATAAGGCCGCTCGATCAATACGACAAAAAGAATAGAAAAACCTCCGCAGTATAATACGAATGAACACACGAAGAAAATTACAGTTCAAAGGCAAAGAAAGTATGCATGCAAATTTTGCATATTAAATGGAGCAAATTGTAATAGTTTAACTGAAGAAGTTTTTGCACCCTATCCTCATTGTGCCAAATAATTTATTGAAAATGTCAGTGTAGCAAATCATTTATTATGGTGAAGTAGATCACACAATTTGAGTTATTCTAATACGTTTAAATTGCATGATATTTAAAATGTGGATTGCATTTCTTTCTATGTGGTATAAGTATAATTTTAGACTAAGAAATATCTCACTTTGTTAATTACATTTCAATTGATTGAATAGTATACTTTGAGAAGCATTTTTCACTCTGTGAATCGTAGCTATAAAATGTTTCGCTTTAATTTGCTACCACCTTCGCAAGATTAGCTAGTAGATTCATAGCATGCATTATTAATAATAAAGATACAATATATTATCTTTTAATAAGACTCATTAATTTTAATGCTAAATGCATGCATATAAAGCTAAAGTTGATAATTATGAAACAATGCATTGAAAAAGTAAAACTTGAATCTCGGGTAAAGTGTGTACTGGAGTAGTTTCGATCGTGATTCCTTAACTAAAGAGACAAAAATACAATTCAAGCTACAAAGATACGTACTTACACACGATCTCTGGTGAAAAAGTGACAGATGATATGTTACTCTGCTCTAGTTACGCCACATCTCGTGCAGTCTGCCGTATTTGGGAATCCTGCACAGAAGGGTACGCGAAATAAACAAAATTGAAAGGAAACCTGCACGCTTCATGAAAAACTCTTATATGGGGTTCCATATTTAGTTGAAAGTATGGGTTCTTATAGAGATTCGTTTTCAGTGTAAATCTCCGTAAGGACGAATGTACGATGTTGCCGATAACTGCAGAAAAATTAACATAGGGGTCATTCCATGTCAAATGATAACCATAAAAAATTGTTTGCATGATCACTAATGAAAAAATCCAGTTTTTTATGCACATATAATAATGTATTGGCAGTTGAATGCAATTATTTGAGAATTTTATCCCTCCTTTTCTCACGGCAGCTATTTTTCCAAGATGGCGCATGCAAGTTTTTGAGAATTTTGATGTTTGATGAAAATTATATTACTAATATCTCTCAAATTAATCACAACACAGAGGAAAGATACTGAAAACATACTATTTACACATAGTAAAATACATAATTTTCTTAAATTTTCCTTGTTCTTTTTAAATTTCTTTATTTCTGAAATTGAATTTAAATTCACGATTTATTTCCTATAAAAACCTGTTTTCGATTCCAGAAAACTGTGCGAAGGAGAATTTGAGAGAATTTGTACTTAAGGAACTAAAGTAGATATATAATCTAAGAAAGTTTTATGCTTGTGAAACTAACTTATTTTCTTTTAGAAGCAACCAAATATAGCTTCGTGCTTAAAAACAACCACTGTTGGACTTCATTTTCTCTGTAGGGAGAGCTTTTAAAAATATGAAGGTTACAGAATATGAAGTGATGCACAAAGAGAAAATAAAGTTAAAATTTTATGTTTTGAGTATATTAACTCGAAAGAGCTTTATGGCACTTGTTAACTCGCGGGAATATTAATAAAAATTCTACGTTTTTTATTGTTCCTTTAATACTTCGGTTCCCCTGGGAAAACATAAAATGAGAATCCCAGCAACCGAGGGATATAATTCTTAAAATCGTTGCCTTAAACTGCCAATGCATTAAGGTATGTGCGCACAAAAACTGGATTTTGCAACCATCATTGGACCATTTGGCATGGAATGACCCATAGTGCCATTGCAGTATACTAACTGCACATGTAACATTCTCCTAATATGCAAATATTATTCCCTATAAAATAACATCCATAACTTTAGCTCGGTTTTCGAAATAGATTTCTATATTGGCCTAGATGTGAGCATAGGAAGCGTAATTTCGGCAACAGCGTACTTCATAAGGCTAATACAGTCAGTTATAGGTTAGTCTAAGATTACCCGGAAGAAATTCAGACCACGGAAGTTTCAGGGTGACACGGAGAATATTATTTTACGCCCGCACTACACTTCCCTAACCGATAGGAGTGGAAAAATTAGACAGATGAACCGTAAAACAGATAGGTAAAAGAATGTTATTCCCCAGACACAATGAATGACTGCAGCAAAAGAAGAGAGAGACACCAATACACTCCGACAAAGCGTGTTACACTTTTCACTCTCTTTCTCTCTCTCTCTTCCACTCCCTTTTCACAACCTCCGCCATTTGAAGACGGAGTCTGCCTTCTAAAAGTTGGCAGTGGAAACATTCACCTAGTAGGAAACCCAGGAGATTTCACCGAAGCCATTCATCGGGAGAACGCTATTTCCTAAAAACTTACATGCATACCTAGCTAATCGGAAGTTAGCTAAACGATTTTCATTTCTTATTTTCTGTCGTGAACTTAGAGGTGTTCTATTCCCCTATTCCAGATCTTTCATGCTATCGCACCAAGTTTTATTACTACCACGGCCATGGTGATATAAAAATAACTATTTAAAAAAACTAACAGACCGCAAATGGATTACTGATTAAGTGATAAAAAAACATTATGAATGGTCCTTAAAAGATTTTAGCGCATAAATGCGAAGATAAACCGTTATTACTGTGAAATGATATTGTGGACTAACCTGGTAGAGGGAGATTCATTGGATTTCTCAGATAAGGGTAGCATCTTTTGCTCAGGTATCTGATGGCAAAGGCATTTCCGATATCTTCAGAAGCCCAGGATTTTACTTGCTTCTTCCCTTTGAGCATTTGGGAAATTTGCCCTTCCGTAAAGAAATTGGATAACACTTCCTTCACCCGAATTTCCACCATTGACTCTTTGGTGCTAACCTCATACTGAAGGGCTTGTTCTAGTTCCTGGCAGTGGAGTTTTAAACTCTGTGAGCTGGTGCCCATACACCCCGTGCCAACCGTACTTACCGTGGCTCGCAGGCAGTATGTACAACGCCGTACAAGAGCTGGCACAAGGCTGTGCACTCAAGGGAAATTTAGGTGAAGCGAAAATCATGAATAGCAGGGGAAAATATCTGATCTGGCTGATGAATAATTTAACGAGATTTAGCATGGAAAGCGAAAAAGAATACGGATCACCTAATAAGGCTGCGGGAAAAATTCATACGTACGAAATGTTAAAAAGAAGACCAGCAGAGCAAAAGAAATCGGTAGCAATATAAATGTGGTGTTGTTGAAGAATGATGAAGATCAAATGTACGGAGATAAATATGAACTAAGAAGTCCTAGGAGGAGTTGGAGAGTAAAGATGTATCATCCAAATCTCCACGAAGAAGGAAAGACCAACTTATTTGACACATTTTGCGACATAACAGCCTAGTGAAAAATATATTGGATAAATAAATAGAAAGAATTACAAAGGAACACCAAGAATACAATGCATCAACCAAATCACGAAGGACGTCAAAATGAATAATAATGTACGAATGAAGCGGTTGGGTGATAGGAGAGTGGAGTGGAGAGCTGATGCAAACCAATCTTCGGATTGATTTCTACTGATGATGACAGACATTATTCACAGACGTTTTCACTCCTATGGGTTTAATTTCGTTTCCTCATTGAAGAATAAATATAGAAAACTTTCACCTGAAAGTTTTATCTACATTACGCATTTCAACGTTTTAATTCTATCATCAGGTGCAGATTTTACAGGGAGGCAATAATGCAAGGGAATTTCTTATTTCTTATGCAGTAGGATTTAAAAAACAGGGTTTAAAGGATCATATCCCTTGTAAGACATCTACACAACCATTACGGCGATGGGATTTATCACGCTTGTTAAGATTGTGAGGCGAGGAATATTGATTGACTCATCGAACATCCCAAGCGTACCGACGCTAATAATTTAAAGTCTCCTTGTCTGCCAGGCAGCCTTCTCGGGCACATGGGAGCCACGCTGGGGAAATTCATGGGTTACGTCACATAAATTGGATGGCGTGAAAATATGTACATTCGTATGTATATTCGGGATATACCACATTTTTTTGAAGTCCTTAGCCTCCGTAAAAGTCCTAAAATAAAGAGCAAATTTAACTATGCAAAAAATCAATAATATCTTATATGACTATAGTCCACGAACATATGAGGTAAATTCAATGATAAGTGATGCATGTTTTGCCTACGCTTATAACAGAAGATACTCGTACAATAAACTGAATTAAAAGTAGTAAGAATACAATATGGCGTAGTAGTGAGCTAACAGAAATCCGATCAATGCGATAATTCTACTAACGAGACCAGAAGAAGACCAAGAACTGTATCGTCGTAGCGTATTTCATGTAAGGTTTTTTCTAGTGTTATGAACTCAGTTGCCATAAACTGAACGACGCACTGTGATGTTGCCAAATTTCATTCTAAAGATCAAGTATATAAGTGATACAAACCGTACGAATAGTAATCCGTTAATTGGCCATTTTAGTTTTAAAACAGTCAGTGACGTCGTCTGCCTCGTCTCTTGTAGTCTCACTATATTTCGTGGGTCTATGCTTTAATTGAAAACTACACACACCCTTAAGAAAGTAACGATGGAGAACGTATCATGGGCGACTAATGTATAAATGAGGAGACGTGATTAGGAGCTACTTTAAATGTGAGAGAGCTAGAATAGCTCACTTTAAGCAAGAGAACATAATTGACTTCGTCCATCTCTAGCTTTGCGAATGTAAGAGACTGAGTCAAGCCTAACATTATGGAACGAAGTGATTTTTAATAAACACGATACATTAGGATTTTCGACATTATAATTTAAAATCGACCATGGCTTCAGCCAATTGCCATTTTCAAGGTCAAAAATTGGAATTATTTTCTGAAAACATTGATGGCAATACATTATAGTGTGGTTAAGTACTAAGCTATCGTATTTATTAAAAACTTAAAAAACAGTAATTTATAGATAGCAGCACTGTCAGAACTCAGACATTAATGGTTCATTCCCGCTTAAATAGAGAACACTTTTCAGTATAAAGTTAAAATGTAGATGATAAAATTAATAGATTTACTAAATGGAATAATGGAGACGAACTTCTCTTTCCTGGTTCTTAGATTATGAATGTATTCAATAATTTGACACAGTTAAGTTTATAAAAAAATAATTCTCTTAATACAGCAGCTAATCGTGATAAGATTAAAGACATGGCGCACCCAATTTCCTGAAATAATTGGATACTCAATCATTTATGAAAGGCACTTGGTTTACTCCTGAAATACACGTGAGCTTCTCTTCTAATTTAAAAACTACATATAAATAAAGTTGTCGAAACATACTGACATAAACCCGTCTCCGAATTTAATGAATGTCAATAAAATAAAATTTTGAATTATACCGAGAAGAGCAGCGAAATTTTCACGTGGATAAGGGAAGGTATATTACCATGTCGAACTCTCCTCAATTTAGTCATGGGATTAAAATCTGCTGTTCTATTAAAAAGATAGAAAAATGTTTTGGCACGTGGAACTGTATGGAAATTTTGAAGCATGAATAAAGTTCGCATGAATCATGATATTACATCCACAGCGGTTATGACCGAGATTATACTCAAAACCGCGACATAGCGTTGCCCGACATGCATGTCGGCCATGGAAATGAACTGGCTATTTGCCACGGCAGTTCCCTAAAATCAACAGTACTGCACGGAGCCGTATTACGCTGGCCGCACTCTCGACAATTCTACACCCACGTACATCAATGTCATAAGAACAATTAGCGCCACCTGAACAAGACGTTTACCATATGACACGCAAAATGGCATATTCGAAATTTCCCATTTTGAAATGAAAATAACGCCGGCCAATTTTATACTGAAAACATTAGGTCAAGAGAGGGAAAACTAGTAAGGAACAAAATTTAGCGTGAATGTAGCCAGCTTTTGTATGTACATATGCGATGTAATTATATCTAAGATGAAATAAATTTCTTCAAATAGACCACCGCCAATTTTTTAGCGATTCAGTTTTCAACTTTAAAACGGCCATTTTCATCGCATGCAGCTTAAGAATGAATTCTCGTTCGGATGTAACTTAAATAACTATAAAATGTATTCTTCGACTTAGAAATTCTGTCATGTAACGCCAAAAGCCATGCTTCATTCTTAGAATACACAACAGCAGATTTAATGCTGATCCAGGTTTCAACTTTTAAACGGCAATTTTTATGGCATGCAGTTCAAGGACGTATTTGCATTGAGCGCAATTCAAATGCACTGTAAAAATCATTTGTATAGCAAGAAGTTCCATCGAATAACGTCAAATATTTCAAGCATTATTCTGATTGCGTTGAAAGAATTTATGAACAAGGACAATAAAATATTTTCCTTCAAACTTTTATCACACTTCTGGGCAAAGGGTTAGCTGAAAAATGTCAAAAATAGTTTCGTGGACATTTAAAAAGAAAAATAAACTAAAAACGGTGAAAAATTCGAGAAATTCCCGACCCCCGGACAGAAAAATGCCTCATTCACGGACGGTAGATAGGAGGAATATGGGGAGCTTAATTGTGGGTGGGGAAGAAAAATTAGAAATTAAAACGTTTTCTACTTTTTGTGCTGAAATACTGCGCTTGAGATAAGGGTACACTAAAGCACGTGAGGGTTCTTTTTCCTCTTGCATCGCATTAAGAGACGTTTCGGCTCACAATGGGTAACTGAAGAAAAAATTACGCTCTCTCTTCCGTAAGACAACAGTCTCCTTTATCTTCAACTTCTTCCATCCATACACACGTACAAACACTCGACCACTCACACACACACAGACTCACCGGAAATATTCTCCGGCGACCTGACGAGACTCCTTTAACGAATTCCTCCGAGGTAGTCCGTGAAAACCTTTATGACGTCAGTGAAAATTTCACCCCAGAATGCGTCGGTTTTATCAACAAAGAAAATAAAGCAAAAGAGAAAAGACACAGCAATGTTCCGCAAAGGAAAAGGGTTAGCAATGGAGAGATGATGAATGGTATGACTCGAATAAGTCGCCTGGTGCCTCGTCTGAAGCCAAACTGCGCCAAATATTACGCGTTGGGCCTCCTGCCAACAACCGCGATTTCACGGAACGAGGATCGCACAAGACCTCCCGCACATACACTCACCACTCACACAAACGCAATTTTTGGTCATTTCGTGTGCTTATGACGTGACACTGGTGAATTATGCACGTTCCCAAAGCATCAACTTCTAGTTACGGCCATAAAGCACGCCATAAGATATATATTTAAGTAGCCGACGTCATTTCCCTTCCCTGGGGACGAGAAATTATGACAGTGAAATATATGTATGCATATGCATGTGTTTATGCTTCAATGTTTGCTCCGACGTTCATTCAGGCGTCGCGCAGGCGGTCACCGCCTTCTCCGGATGAGCAAACGGCGTATAACGACGCAAGGTGAACCGCAGCGATGAGCCGAAGCTGAATGGATGACCATCGAGGCCGACCCGAAATGTCCCAAGCAAACGCCCACGATACCAAGCACCTATTACTCTTCGAGTGTCGTTTATTTAAAACGATACTTGAAGGATTAAAGAAGAGAATATATGAAACAATACGGTTCGATAGCAGAGGGGAATATTGAATCCATTTACATACGAAATCAGCCATGTTGAATGAATTAGCTGCTCAATGACTACGCCAAAATTATAGGTATTAGTAAAATCGGAATCTTCGCTCTTCCGTAACAATTCATTTAGAGCAGGGGTTTCATATTTTTGGTTCGCGGCGCACTATTTTGCCGTGCCAAACGTATCCAAAAAAATGTATGTAAAAGTAACCACACTAAACACACTAAACTATACAAATAGTGTAATATAAAGGACAGAGCGTTCTTAATCTTTAGTTCGTATTGCATGTATTTCCAGTTCTCTATTGTTAATAAAAACGTCAACTAAAATATTTAATATACAAGCCTGTTTTATGTGTTCGTACTTTTCCAACACATTTTCAGCAGTAGAGTACAGTAATTTTGCGGAAACTAGGGTGCCCTGGCACACCCTTTGTGTGATCCCCTGATCTAGAGAAATTCAAAATGGATATTATTTGTAAAAAAAAACATACGGCATTGATAACATTTATGAATAAATTGCGCGTGATGGCTATGTTAGGTGGGTTATTTAAAAAATATCAGGCTTCACTTTTATGCGTCAAAACGCCATCTACATCATTCTTGAATCAACTATTTTCAATTATAGTGTAAGGTCAGTGGTGGGGATCGAATATGTACTCCGACTAAGTTACTGCTACCCCTTCGAGGGGGCCTCGACAAGAAAACCAGTAGCGCCGTAGATTTTTCAGTCTAATCCCTGTCCAGCGTTACGAAGGGAGACCACTTGAAATATAGAACTAATACCGTCGGATGATATATTTAACTGTTCATGGCAGGTATCAAGGCTTTGATAATGACTGTGTAAGTCGATACCCTGGTCGCAAAATTCAATAAAATTGTTTCGTGGACTCAAATAATCTCAACTAACGATCGTCTACTTTCAGGGCTAAGGCAGAGATTTTTCATTAGTATCTCTATCCCAATTTTAATTTTATGTGGAGAGTATTTCAAGTGTAGTGCTCCGTCCGTCGGATAGGACGTAAAACTGTGGACTCTTTTAGCCTTTTTTTAAGAGCAGGTTAATGCCGACGCCGGGTTTTTCACCCCCCCCCCCCGTTTCCTAATGCTACTCACCGATCCTAATAGTGGAAATGACTATAGCTGTCGATCGTCTTTCCAAAGAAACAAACAACCAACCTTCAAAGAAAAATTAATGTCACTGTAAATTAGGCAACACATGTTCATAAATGTCACAATGGTTGCATCCTCCCCCTTCAACTGAGCGGCTGACGTGATAATTCGGAAATTTGGGAGAGCGTATTTAATTCTAAAACCTACATATAGGGGCCATTCAAATATAACATAAGATAATTGCGATGAAGAAACTTTGTTTAAGGAATGTACTTGAAGATGGCTTGACAGCCGAAACCGGTCGTTCTTTATCTAATAAACAGTGGAAGTCATAAAGTTTCTTAATTGCAATTATGCAGTTTTTCCACCATATCATAGCTTCTAATTTCGATTTAATAATGCAAGATGTATCAGGTGAGAGGAGTTGAGTTGTCTTACGCAGAGGGGTAAGGGTAACATTTGAGCTACTTTAAAATCGTTAACAAAAAGCGTGTTTTTGTGATTTTTTAATAAATCTCTATAAATATTTGACTTACAAGGCCAAAATATATAGTGATAAAACCTATTTACTTTATATTTACAAGGAGTGAAAAGTTATTCCCCCTGATATTTCCATAATGAAGATAAGATGATATGACAACAAAATAATTTTCCGTGGGCACCGCGTTAACACGTTTTATGCAACATCTTCGGTTCTAATGAAGATTTTCGGACAATTATTTTTTATTCGTCATAAAATTTTAAGCACTATTTCATGCTTTTTATTTCGTTTGATAGGACCTTTGATTTCCGAGTTGCAGAATTAAATATTTGAAAAAATAAACTTAAAATATATTCGGTTCGTTTAAAAATGAAAGAACTCCTCAAAATATGTTTAAAAAATGTCAAACCTTAACATTCTTTTCTATCCTCCTGGTACAACGTAGTTTTCCTGTGGCCAACGATACATGCCTACGACCTTTATCCCTTTAACCATTTATACTATCTAAACTATATAAATTTGGAGTTAGGAATTTAGGTAGCTTATTACTCCACTACATACCTATAGTTTCCAATCATTTTAAGTTACAGGAGCCTAAACTTTCAGAGTAATTGTGTATTGAAAAAAGGCAAATGTTTTGTTTAAACTGATATACAAGAAAAACTGATGAATGGTTTTTCAGCTAAGTTATTATGTTACCAACGTTATTTTGTAGGTTTCTTCGTTCCCTACAACTTTTTTTGAGTTTTTTTATTCTCTATAACCTTGTAGTGCTCGGTATATAAGCGAAAACCACACTTTCCCAACTTTACGTGACCGCCATTAACAATACCCCAGTCGCCTTCTTACCCCAAAATACGAAATGTTTTGGGCGGCATTTGGCACTACCGCTGTATTCTTCAATCCCTCTCTTTCAAACAAATGGTCACCGAGGTCGCTAGCTAGTTAAGTCTTTGTTTGGTAGTAGTGTGACATGGAGTTCCCGATCGCCGATCCCGCCAAATGCGGACTTGTCGGGAAAATGCGGACTTGTCAAAAGTGTGCTTTGGGGTCGCAAGGTGGTATTGTTGATCAATGTCATGCCTATTGGGACCACAATAAAGGTAAACGCATATTGTGAGACACTCAAAAAACCCGAACGGGTGATTCAGAACCTGAGAAGAGTAATGCTCACTAAAAGCGTGAGCATTCTTGACGATAACGCTTGCAAGCCAACATGTCGCCCGCTCAGCCGTCAATATTCTGAACGATATTATCACCCAGCCCCATTTAGTCCAGACTTGGCACTTAGCGATTTTCATTTGTTTACAAATTTGAAGGAATATATGGGTGGATTGCGATTTGATGACGATAGCCAGGTGAAAGAAGACTTTATACGCTATATCAATGAGTTGGCGGCAAGCTTCTAGGACACTGGTATACAAAAACTGCCACAGCGCACAGCGCAGTGGGCTGAAATCGAAAAATGCTGGCCAAAAAAAAGTGATTTTTTCAAGCCAAGAAGCTGACACTTTGCATAAATATTTTCAAAGAATCTGTGCATGTGATAACGCAAGGCATTTTCCTTATTAATCTACAATTAAATATTTGTATGAGGTCAAAGTTGCACAAATTTCGCAAAAATGTTCTACACTCAATCTTCTCACGAAATCTTCAAATTTAAACCCTTTCTTAACCTTTATGGGTAAAGAATTGGAATAAGAAGTGATGCAGTTAGATGAAACAATTTTTGTCATCTATTTTTTAATGTAGTCTACTTACTTTTTTGCCATTATTTACTAAAGATATTAAACAAAATAGTGGACCCTCATTTTTGGTCGTTTTTTAAATATATGTAGAGAAACAGTTATTTGTATCACCGAGCATCACGAAGTAACTTATATGGGGAAACTCTACAAAGCTTCCACAGTGCGAATCCGATGAGTTATGCTGCGACCGTTTGCGACGCCGAATTTCACATTAGTTTTTCATTGCGCGGGCGAGTCTGGTCCAACCCACCTGCAACTTGGAGTAAGTTGGCACGGCAAGTGTGTGGAATGGGTTGTAGCCGCATCCACTCCGCTATGGAGATTTCAGAGATACAAACATTGAAAAGAGCCTCCATATATTATATTTTGGAGAAATCGCGGGAAAAAATTACGCATTTTGTCACATGGTGTAAAGGATTAGGAGGTACTGAAAGACTGTTTAGCGCTTACAAAAAGCGTTAGCTTGCATGAATACATAAAGGTTTTTGGAAAATTTATGAATATTTGGGACAAATTACGCAATACCTTTCCTAAATAAATTCGGCAAAGTATAAATATTTAGACGCCATTTGAAGTTAGGAGTCTCATTGCCGATGTTTGGGCCAAGATTAATCCAAACATAAATTTGGCCCAAATTTTTGCGCAAAAGTAAACATTTTTACGCGGGTAATGAACAAAATTCTGAAAAGGCTGAAGATTTGTCATGGTGCCGCGGGTTTTTATCTATGACAAGATTCAAAAAACCTTCTGGAAAGTACTCTGTGGCCAAGCCATGTGTCACGGATTTTAAATTTTATTCACTGTAAATTTGTATTTTTATGTAAATGTGTGTAAATTTGTATTTGTAGGTAAATTTTAGTATACTTTTGTTGACCAAGAATGAATAATGGGAGAGAAAATAATTTTCATTGGTTTCATTTGGATTGATCGCTATACAAATACTCAACCAACAAAACAAAATCCAGCCAACGTCGGTATCGACTTTATCGAGTTAATGACCCCTCTGCTATGCTAGCAAATGTTTTTAGAAAAAGAAGAAAAAAAAAGAATCCAGGAGGACGGGAACCATATATATATGAAGATTATACATTGTATTGCTCCAGAGAACAGGGGAATATTTGAGCCATAAAAATGCGCTGATGGCTATACTGAATGGATCAGCTACGCATTTGACACGACAAAAACAGGCGTTTTAGCCAAAGAATAGTCACGGTATCGCGATTATTCATCATAATACATGGATACCGAAAATATTTCGCGAAAAAACGTAATAGTTCATATGGCATTAAAGCACAACATTTGCGTGTTAGTCATGTTGTATTCACTATTTTTCACACAAAAAACAGGTTTCATGATATAAGAACGCATATAATCAATTCTTTAATCTAGGCACAGCAGAGAAGGAAGTAGAAATGATGACCGACGAGGACAACCACAATGTCTCACACTATTCTATCCTGAAGCACCAATTACCTATGGCATTCATTTAAAAATTGTGAGAAAAGGCATATGGTGATCGAGGACGATTGTCGTCGATCATTAGCAGGGGAGAACAAAAGCGATCAAAGTAGCAACATCTGCCATTTTGACTGGTTAATATAGTCAGTTCAAACACCAAATACGGAGGTAGTGGCTGACAAATGGTCGTGGTATACCTATGCCTGCAACGGATTTGGTATTCTTTTAATTGTAAAAGCATTTTTTTCACATTGAGTCTTTTAATTATCTATGAACTAGAAATAGAAAGTAAAAGGTAATTACTTCACGTACAGTAAATATTTTGTTTATTAAGAGCATTAAATATCAGATGAATAATATTGATGAGTAAGGAATGTTAAATTACTCTGACGAAATTTACACATTTCCTGTGCCCCCGGTCGGATAAGATATCGGTCCGGGCATTTATCATCTTCAGTAGCTCATAAGGGCGTACATACATTCCTCTCGTACTCTACAAATTTCATACTTGTTACTGAATTCATGTTACCTCCCTAAGAATAGAGAAAGGCCCTGTCCCCCTAAAACATTTCTTCTCTCAAATTTGACGTAAAATAACCCAATTCATTCATCTTCGTTTTTTATTTTCCGCTTCTTTTGTTGCCCTCCAATAATTTGTCATCCTTTTGCTTTTCCTTCTCCCCCACTCCTCCGTCCAGGTGCTGTATCCTTCCTTCTTTTACTTCCTACGGAAACCCTTGAAGTTCTCTATCAATCTTCTAAATTCAGTTTTATCATGTATTTTCTCCCTTTATTCCCATCTTTACCATGCCTCTCTTTATCCTTTGGACCAACTGGTTGCCATTATTATTATCATAAAGATGATTTTAAAAATTTACTAACGTTAAAAATACTTTTTCACCATCTGCAACGCATATTGTTATTGTATATATAAAAATTAGAATTTCAGATCAAACGGCTTATTCGTAGAAACTTATTCCGGCCTGTAGCGGATGTTACACTGATTTTTTAACAGACTCCACAAAAACTTCACTACTGCTGTTTGACGCTTTAACTTCTCGCGGTGGCAATGCTGAGAGGCACATTTTTCACAAAGAAATGTTTCACTATCGTGATGCTGGACCTGGGCACCGTTTGGGCGGAATTGCACGGGATGATCTTCAAGGTCAACCCAAATGTCTTTCACAAACAAGACACCGAAGTTAGGAGCCAATTACTCTTTTGAGTGCATTTCATTCTAGACTTTTGGAAAACGGTGGAAACCTTGGAGACGTATCGCGCCGATAATTTGTTGCTCCCTCAGTGTGAAAAGATCCCAATCGTGTCTGTAGACCAGTTCTGCGATAAAAAGAGCGAAATAAAATATAAAAAAAGAGAACAATTCAAGAGCTGAAGAGGGCAACTGGCGCGACACGAGAGAGAGCGCCCAGCATGTGTAAACTCACCGAAAATTTCGCCGGCGATGACAGGGCGCAGTTGAGCGTGACCTCAAGCCTCGCTGCAGGATTAACGGGGTAAATTCACTGGCAGCCGCGGGCGGCATTCGAAGAAAAAAGAACGGAGACTCGTAAACGTCCGATTTACAACGTGCGTTTTTGGGTCGACAAAACTCGTGGACCATTATTAACTCGTGGAGAAATAGACAGAGAGTGAGCCCGGAGACGGCACGTGTGGAATCTTGTTCCCATACGACCCGACGGTCGGATAGGGACGTTTATCGGAAAGCAAACTATTGACTCACGAGAACTGGACGTGGATGATGACGAAAAAAAAGAGCAAAGGGGACGCGAACAACGCAGAGGAGAAAGATGACTCACGAGCACCCGGCCGAATCAAGTGCTCTCTCTTCCTTCTTTCGAATGGCACCGAGCCAAAGATTTCCACCGCAGTTGTTTGAGACCAAGTGCATTTTAAGAAACTAAATCTCCACGTTCAGCGGAACAAGTTGTGATGGTGGTTAACTTTTTGGGGGCAATCGAAGTCTAAAGGTGATTTGTCACCGCTTACATAATTCATGTACAAGACAAATCTTGTAAATATGTATAACTATACGCAAACGCTTTAAAGCACAAGGTAGCAGTAACATTTTTGGCGTACAAAGTTTCAGCAGTCTTCATATAAGTTTTCCAATAAGTTCAGGATGACATGAAATCGCAACCTTTTTATGATTGGACAGCTGAATTTTCTTTTTGCACGAAAATTATTCTTCGAAAACGAGTGCATGAAAAAATGTTGGGTTTGACACTAAGTGGGTTTAATCAACGCAAGAGGCATCGTTCACACTGGAACATTGCACCGCGGATTTTTAAATAGCTTGGCAATGCATTCTAATGTCCTGTTTCAAGATTTTTAGTCGGCCATCACAAACTCACCATTAACCTATGATTAAAACCGTTCCAACAACCATCCATGCCATCATTTTTGCCAACATTTATAAATTAAGGGGAAGAAGAATGGAGATTTGAAAATAAATCTCTATGCCACGTTCATTCATTCCCATATTGAGGCTTCAGTAAAAATGCTTACAGAGTTCCATATAAAAGCTTCAATAAAAATTCAAATTTCAAGAAACACATTCCCCACAAATTGTATTCCATTTCAGTTAATCTAACGATACACAAGGGTACTCTACAAGGAATCTTTTTTATCTCAGGGTGAGAAGACTTTGGTGACACACCAGTGCTTAGCTACTTTTTCACTCACATTCACACACCGTCATATCATTCAAACACCAGCGCTTGGCTACGTCATAAGTTTATTCCACTAATAATAAATTAATGATTAAAGAATGCAAAGATGCGTCGTGGAATCGTGGAGGAAAACTCGTTGAGAGCTTAAGCCTGCGCACTACGAAAGGTACCAAGAGGTACACAACGTTTCCTCGGACGGACTGAGCACAACAGACTTGAAGAGTTCTTCATAAAGCAGATATGCAAGGATAGAGATTCTACTGAAACACATCCGCCGAAGTCATCAGTTCTGACTCGGACGCTTCGAGTTAGGAAACCGGTACTCTGGCTAGCTCGCCAATCCGGACCCTGGATCTTACCCTTGTGACCACGGTGTTCACCTAACACAACACAAATTTATCGATTGCAATCTGATAAAAAAAACTGAGTACAACAGTTAAATTACAGATTTTTTACGAATAGATTGAAAAGAATTATGAAAATAAGCAATTCTGATGTGTACCAATTTACATATCGTTCTTATAAAATAGGAGAAGGAAAAAGTTGGTATATGATGCTCTAAAAGGTAAATTGATGCTGAAACTAGCGATGGAATAGATTATGTGACGAAAGTTCGGAAGAGGGAGGAGGAAAATAAGGAATTGAACCATATCAGGATTTGAACATCACTCGGAAAGAAATAAAACCGACACAAGAATCCGATCCCTTACTTCTATATTGAAAATAATGTCCCCTTTAAGTGGCTCGAGCGATGCTTGTCCATGTATATATTTGCGTGACACTTTGCATAGGTAAACGTACTTATTGGTGATACTTATGTATGAAAGTGAACAAATCGCCATTTACCGATTTTTTTTGTTTGGATTTCAAAAATATTTTAACACGTAGCCTTATGGCACATTAGATATCTCGTAATAACTCAATTAAATATTTACAAATTTTCTTCAGAGCGCCAATAATGATAATGGTCGCTTACAACGACCAAGGTGTCAACCCGAGTGCCAAAGATTCGAACAACATATTTCTATATAATTTTCACCTAAATTTCAAATTCAACGCCGAAAACTAGGTCAATTCATTACGTTTTAATGAAGGCAAGAACGCAAAATATTTCATTCTTGTTTCATTTCTATTACGTCATATGTGGTGAGTTTCGTCGCATAAAATGATGTTACTCAAGAAATGAAATGTGACCCTGGTATTTTTTCGACTAACTTGAAAAATAAATAAAATGAGAACTCTTTGACCGACGATTACCACTTCAGCCACCTTAAACTCGCACAAGCAGTATTTATACACATATTATTTACAGGACCATAGATGCACATCACGTTTTTCTGCTTCGTTTTAGACGTTTAATCTCATGCAGGAGGCGTCTTCAGGTCGAAGTATTTTCGTTGCATTTTGGCCGCTATATATAGGCAGAGCCATTCTTAGCTATTTAAAAAGTGTGGGGAAATTTTATATGGCCCCCCCTAACAAAGAATTTATTTATCGATTGAAATTTCTTAAACAACGTGTTATTTTGAGGGATATTCTAGTCTTGTACGGATTATTTACATTATACCTACTTCTTGAGGGTCGGTGTAATTTCAACCTTAAATGCCAACCATAGTAACTTTCAATGGACTGGTGACGAGAATTATAATGAAGGAAATATTCAGTCTCTGGTTCAAATCCCGGTGGTGGAGATTTTTCAATGGAATCCCGATCCCTACTTGGCTGCCTTGTGGAGAGTATTTCATGTAGAGTACTCCGTCCGTCGGATGGGACGTTAAACCGTAGTCCCCTAGTCGCAAAATCAAGCTTAGGCTTACTCCGAGTTTCTCTCCACCCATTCTCTATTCCCTAATGATCCTTCCCTCACCTACCTACCTAACCACCCGTCATAAATGGCGTAAATGTCTCAGCTGTCGATTGCCACCCCCAGGTAACCATCCAACCAGAATCTTCAATACTGACCATAAAACGCCAGCAGGATGGCAGAAGAAACTTTAGTTATCCATGGACAACGCAACGTGGAGGGAATCCCAAAAGCAGTGCCTCATACTTCAAGACGCAGCTGAAACCTGAGAAGCAACTTCAGGCCTCTTCCCCACTCCACTGCCGCTGCTTCCCTCCTCGTTATTCGACCCCGGCAATCTTTCCACGCCTCTCCCTTCATCCTTCTCCCATTTCTCTTCCTCCTTCCCTCCGCACTCTCTTTCTCTCTCTCTCTATCCTTCCACCCGCCTCTCTTCTCTTCACATCCGCAATCCGAAGGCCCATCACCATGAATCTCCCGCGTTCCTGCGCCATCTTCGCCCAAGCCCAGCCACCGCGCCTCCAACAACCATCCCACCCTCACACCGTTGCACCCCACCCTATCCCTACTCCCTCGCTATCCCCTCCCCCGAGACACACCCTATCCACTGCGAAACCTTTTATCCCACTCCCTTGGAGGAGGGAGGAGGCAGTACGGAGAGTACCCTCTCTTTTCTCTCTTCCTACTTTTTTCCGACTCCCTCTCTTCCGCTCCTGTAAAACCTCAGACGATCTCTCACTCTCTCCCCGGCCTTTTTAACCGCTCTTCCAAACGGCGACGACCTTAGGACTCACCCTCTTAAATCTCCCTCTCCCTCCCCTCCCCCGTTAACTATTGCTCCGAAGTTTTCGGACTTTGTGGAATCAGCACCCTTCTCTCTTCTAAGTCATTAAACGGGATTCATCATCATCCCTTCGGTGAGCGGGAGGGCGGCGGGATTTGGGCCTTCGCCATCGTCCTACTTCGCCGCGTCCCATATTTTTGGGGGGTGATTTCATTATTTTCATCCCTCTCAAACCTTCACCGCTTCGTTCCGTCAAAGGTCTGATCCCGCGGAGGATCACCGCCTAAAAAATCCCGTTCCTTAATCCTATATCCTAGCTCCCTTATGTAACCCCAGCACAGATTTTAAACCGCTGCAGCCATCTCCTCTGGTTTTGAACGATTTTTGGTGGTTCAAAAAAAAAAGATCAAGATGTAAATTTAAGTCTTCGGAGCGATTGAAGTATACCGCAGACAAATCTAAGCTAGCGTATTTCATTGCTGTTATTTTACCATTTTGAACGACAATCGCCTCCTTGAAAGTGAAATAATACACGCTCCTAAAAGGTTAAGATGCATCCTTCGTTTCACACTCATTATAACTTGGAAACACTAAAAGAAGATTAAAAGGCTTACGAAATCGACAATATGGGGATAAGTCTAAACGGAGAAACAATCACGGCCAAGCACTGGATAGGACTCCTGCAAATTAGATCTTATACATGGGTATGAGATTAGAAAAAATGAAGTCAAACAAACTGTATGATGAGAAGTGACTAGACAATTGTTATCAGACCAGTAAACAACTAATAACGAACGATAAAAAACGCCTATCACAGCCTAAAACAAATTCTTGAATAACCATATTTGTAACGACTCCGTGCGATTAAATGATATTATATTCTTAAAATAGAAACATTAAAGTACTATTCAACACTCAAAGTACAGACTCAACTTCTATACGCTGAAATAAAATATAAATAGCCGTCTATATTCACTGATTTGTTTTTCAATTATAGAGTAGACCAAATACCTCAATTTTCTCTAAAAATGTTACTATTTTGGCCCTCAACGTTTTGCATCATCACATTCCACTTAACTAGTTATCGTGCGGAATGTGAATAAAACCAAGCCAGCTAAGAGAGTATTTACCAATATGGAAAAAATAATTAAGGTAAGTCAAGGGTAGAGACGTTATATATACTAAAGAGTTGGAAATAAAATATATAGCACTGAAACCAGATCATAATAAATATGGCTCAGAAACGTGGGATATGCAGCAAAAGGATGAGCGTAGATTATATTTTTCTGGCAGTGGGTTTGAAAAAAAATGAAAGAGGAAAGATGGGAGGAAGATGGGAGGAAGATGGGGCAAATAAAGAAACGTAAATAAGGCAGAGGAAAAAAGCATAAGCGGATAGAAGTCATTGTAAGGGGTAACGGTATATCGAAGTAGTTATGGATGTCAGTGACAAAGGTAGTTAGAAGATGACAATATTCCACGGGACTCATTAAATGGAAACAGATTCTTCTATACGAGAAGAGTCAGACATAACTAACCGAATATGGGAAAGTAATTTCCATAATGAAAGGGACAGGAAAATTCCATACACTTATTAACATGAGTGCAAAATTCCACAGAGGAGGAGTCATTCGCCTTGATCGGGACTCGAACCCGGATCCCTCGATATCGCGCCGAGTGCTTTCGCCAGTCAAACTACTGAGGCGTCCAGGACGCCTCGGCGCGATTTCAAGGGATCCAGGTTTGCGTCCCGGTAAAGGGGAATGACTTTTCCTCTGTGAAATTTCACACTTATATGTGCTTGCAGGTCACTTCAAGCAATACTGTGGCTAGTCCCGGTATCCTCTAAACTTGATATACCTGGATCCGCCCAATGTGACATAAATGTCACACAATGTATTTCTCCACACTAATTGCTCTTTTTTCGGAATGGGACCGCTGCATTGTTACTTTTTTATGTTAGTAAGGATATGGAACCCCACTGCTTCTGCGTAGTTTCGCTAATTCCCATTGATACGTAACAAATGTTCTGAGGGCTCTAGAAATTCAGATTCTTAAGTTGAAAGAAATCATGGACGTTCCCTATGTGTCAATGCTCGTATTATTTATTTGGATATTGCTACTACAGTTGTTATTATTGTTTTTTAGAGTAAACGAACAGGACATTTTAAATAATGTAAATGGCTTGTATATTTCTTTCATATGTTTGAGTAATAACGCGCTGCATTTTGGTGTTACATAAATGTCACATTGGGCGGATATGTATGCAAATGCTTCACTAAGCTGACGTAACTGATCCGTTATTTATTGTCGTCTCTTGGCTAAAAATAATTATTACCAACCTATTGAAAGGGATTCCACGTAAATTCTTTCTAAAATGTAATTCCATAAATATTAAATGAGAAATATCGTCTTATTGCATAATAATTCGACTGCGGGATATCATATACAACGTTATCAACGTTGATATGTTCAAAAGCAGTTGAGCTAGAAAATACAGACATCGGTGATGTGATTTCTATCTATCTTTAAATGCTAGAAACTATTGTTTTTTCTGATGAGGATTGTACTGATTTAGATTCCATTTGTCTCCTCGATAACCTGGTGGGCAGCCAGACGTGCACTGCAGGTGTGGCACTTGTAGGGAAAAGCAAATCGCACGAGTCTCCTTCTGCACGGTTGAACCCGGTAACATTTCTAATGCGGATCATCCTAAAGAGGAAGATTTCGTCTAGGAAAATCCACATCCAATAAAATTCGACGAAACACAGAAAGTGGCTTCAACGTTAAAAATAGATCTTGGTGAGGGAAATGGCTTTTACCTGTGACAGATTTTTCAAAATGAGAATCTTCCGTTGAACATTTTGAATCCGGTTTTTTTTAAATAATGATTTATTTTATTTTCTTGTTAGGAGTTGGAAAAATATGCTGCTTTCCTTGGCTGTGGATGTCCTTATAAGAGGAAATTAAATATTTTATTACCGTACTTATTTTACCGAGCTACAATCGGTTTCCTACTAGTAAGTGATGCTATAAGGAAAATGACGGTGATGTGCAAAACACAATTATTTGGTATTCCCCAGACGTATATATTTGTCTGATCATAATTTTGTAAAAATATTAAACCATATTTGATGCAATTTGATCTTCAAAAGTGCATTTTATATTTACTCAATTAACATTTTGTAATCTCCATCGTCTCAGGCTCAACCTTGTGGAAGTTCATTTTATCGTAAATGAAAAGGAAAACTTTGTTATATTCGACCAATTTATTTTCAGGTACTACTAGTTTCGACGCAGCGGTGTCATCTTCAGGTACCTGAAGATGACGCCGCTGCGTCGAAACTAGTAGTACCTGAAAATAAATTGGTCGAATATAACAAAGTTTTCCTTTTCATTTACGAACATTTTGTAAGATAATTCTGACCTACATAAATATAAATGGGGGGAAAATCAGGAATAATTAAAAGAAAAAGTTTTTTCTAAACGAATTTTTTACACTGCTTCATGAGTGAAGAGCAAGTGAAAATATCAAGTTAAAATAAATAAATGAGAGTTTTACATTTTCTCAGAAAATATATTCATGAAAACGTTTTACCTGTTAGCATAAAAATGTCTTAAATGTTAAGGTAGCAGATGGTATACAATCGGAAACTTTTAAAATATTCATGCAAAATGAATATTCAATGCTTTCATATATTAAAAATTGATATAAATGCCTGTAACTACCTAAAATGCAAATCGAAGCCATAGCAGCTCTACCCTCACTAAAAGACAGCATATCCGCCCAATGTGACATTTATGTCACACCCAATATCTGTAGATCTACTGATTGTATAAAGATAAAACTAATACAACGGCATACTAGCAAGTAGACCTGTGTGATTATTCGAATAATTGAATCGTCGATTCAATTATTTTTACAATTGATCGATTATTTCAGAACATCAATGTCGCTTGCGGTAATTGAATCGATTATCAATTTTTTCACGTGTCAATTGTTGTTCAATTGTCATTTGTTATTCAATTCACAATTATTGTCCGGTAATCAATTAAGTGACGATTATTGATTCGCTATCGATTGCAAACTGCTCGTTTAAACTTGTTCGCTTTTGCTTGACGCCGGTACCCGGCCTCGGCCCTCCTGCTACCGCACATGGGATCAGGGGGAGGGTTCACGGAACTTCAAGGAGGAAATAGCTAGGGTCAGTCATATTCCATGCGTGAGAATGGAGGTCGCCGTGGTGGCGGGATAGGGCCACCACCTACCCCTCCCTCCAGAAGTTAGCAAAAAGATAGCTAGCTATCCCGGCAACTAGCATTGCGTCAGAGAGGTTTTTCAGTCACGATGGGAACATTATCATCGACACACGTCAGTGTCTGTCGGATGAACACGCTGAGGATCTCATATGCCTGTCTTCAAATAGCGATATATTCCTTAAATTAATTAATAAAAGCTAGCTGATTGAATTATTTTGTTGTTATTCAAATTAGTTCTTCCATTCTTCTCATTGTCAAAGGAAAACCTTTGAAAAGCACGATCTGTTTGAGTCCTGTCAATTAATTGAGAAATGAGAATTAATTGACACATTTTTATGTCAATAAATTGACCTTTGTCAATTAATTGAATGACTTCAATTAATTGACATTTCATCAATTCCCGACAGTTGAATCGACCACATTTCCAATTTTTCTTATAATTGATCGATATCGATTTTTTCAATAACAATTTAAACACGTGTGAACAATTTATCTTAAAAAAAAATTTTGTGCGGATCCAGGTTAAATTGCTAAAATTACTGGGATGATAATTTTCCAGCAACCTAAATTAGTATAGGCCTATAGTTTTGTAATGTCATTATTCAGCGTATAAACTAAAAACAACTCTGACACAAAATGCAGTGGCATGATAATGAGCAACGTTTGTTCAATTAGTACCGTAAGGCATGGAATATTTCTTTTCTTATACTTGAATCAAATGGACTTTCACAAGTCGTTCCATTTTTTTCCTTCCATCTTTGGATTAATACATCTACATCTACATCTACATATTACCCTGCGAGCCACCTCTAGGGTGTTTGGCAGGGGGTGACAAGTCACCAAAATGCAGCATGCATATCTCAAGCCTACATCATACTTGGACGAGTATAATGGAGACTTTTGAAATAATGACATTGCTCTTAGCATTTCATGGTCCCAGTATTCTTCGGTACCGCAACCATTACACTATTATAGATACTATGAATAAATTACCCACTAATTTAGCTGACATCCAATATTTCAAAAGATTAAGTCTTCAATGTTACCTCAGATGTGGCGAATTAATTTTCTGAATATTCTCTCCGCACTGGAAGTCGTCCGTCTTCTTCACTTTTGCATCCCTACGGATTTCTACTTATTTTTCGAAACCAACTTCCGTCCTTCCTCAACATATTTTATTAAAATGCAATTTTTCTGTAAACACATCACAAATATATGCACCAAAAATAGAATTTTCCTCAGCAGGAATGCATTAATGGAAGGGAATAGCATTAATTTATGCTATTCGACATAAATTTGGACAAGTTCGCTACCACTCCGGGAACACAAAGGGCCCGAGTAGCCGATTTTGAGCAGAAATATAGTGAGCCAATTTTTTTAAATATTTTAAATACTAATACTATCATCGTCGAATTCACACAAAAAATTAATAATTTTTACTTCAACCTTTATTTCAACCTACGCATGCGCATTAAGCCAATTTTAGAAATAATTACGTAAAGTGGTGATTTCCATTGACTTGAAAATTCATGTAGGGAGATAAAGTTTCCTCACTTAGCCCGTTTGCTTAAAAAATGACCTATCAAAGCGTGAGGGACTTAATTGGTTTTCTAGGTTCAAATTGTCTACTTTAACTACGAAAAAGGCCCATATAGGGACATATGCGATGGAAAAAGATACCTAATCAAATGATGTTATCATTCTAAAAATGTAAAGAACGGACAGAATCAAGTGCATTAACACTACGTAAATAATGCGGCAATATGCGCTGAACTAATTGAGAGCTATAGAATTATTTATGCTCATAAATATATTGCCCAAGATAACAAGTCAGATATATCATCATTATTAAGTACCGACCTACCTTTATGCTTTCTAAGAGCTAATAGTGAGTCCATATTCAATTTTAGTAATAGTGGTCATTTATAAAATAAATTTACAAGCAAGTACATGGAAGCAACACCACTGCACCGGAGTAAAAAATCAGTAAATGGAGACTGAATGTTTTGCATGTTTAAAAATGTTTTGGCTCATCGGTCTTTAATTGCAATTTAGTTTATTTTAAAGGAAAAGGAACTCATACACGTTGCAGTAGTACTTGCCGCTTACTGAGTCGCAGGTAGACAGATGTTGCTTGTCAAGACTCGATAGATAATTTATTGCGTAAACTCAACTTGGCTCACCATATTTTTGATGCAAGTCTTATAAATAAGAATCGCAGTGAAATTGAGAATTGGGGGAATCGTAGAAGAGCATGCAATTTACCAAAGGCTTAATTTTTGTGATTTTCAATTCATCGTAAGTAACTGGACGAGGGAAGTCCTTAAAATGGTGTAATATTTGGTTCTTTCCCGGCGTATGCTGTGAGTGAAGTACTCTCGGGTCTTCCACCAGAACAGGCATTTGGTTAATAGGCAAAGCCTGCCCAGCAATCAAATATCTGACCTGTGTATCTTCTCTGAGTACTTCCCAACATGATGCGTGAAAAATACTCATGTGTGCTTTTCTTGTTTTCACGAATCATGCTAGGAGATATTTAAGAGAAGATATACAAAATTCACCATACAGCAAGATACGTAAGATTAGTGAATTATTTCACTGAAAACAATAGCTTTTCCTTCTATTTTAAAAACACTTATTATTATTTTAAAAAACATACACCCCTTCCGTGCAAAAAAACATACACTATACCACCTCAGACGTTTTAAGTTTAAAAATCAATAAATCAAGGACAAATTCAAAAGGTGCCGCGATAGAGCTGAGCAAGAGACCTGTTTTTTTTTTTTAACTACTTACTACAAGTCCGAGTGAATATGAAATATATACACAGAAAGATAGCATCGACCTTCACATGACGGAGTGAGGGTAGAAATAAAAAAATTCGTGACGTTAGGAAGAAGAAGAGCAAAACATCCCAATGGCTTCTCCTCATGGGTGCCGTCCAAATGCGAACGAACGTTAAGAGAAAGAAAGATAGAGACGAGGCGAGACATCGAAGGTTGGAGGGAATGGTGTCGCAAAAGCTTTTGCCTCCGTCGCAGAGTCTTCCTTCAGAGGAGGCAAATAGCCGCCTCTTATTCCACATCACTCCCGACATCGAACGCTGAAGGTGCCCCCTACCTAAAGTGCTCCCTTGGTCGGAAAAGGAGCGCGAGCGTTGGAGGAGGAAGGAGGGGCTTTTACTTTCCGACTCCGCACACTAAACCCCGACTTTGATCGGCTTTGCGGCATCAGGCGTAGACTAGCGGTGGGTGGGGTCGAGAAATGAGAAACGTGGTATGTATGTAGTGGGATAAAGGACGGCTGGCTAAAGCGGTTGGGCTGGACAGAAGTATTCGCTGGAGTCGCTTCGTCCTCCACCATCCCTCGATTCAAAAGAGAGAAGTCACGTTTTTTATCGCCACCGGCGGACCGACGGGAGGGGTCGAAATTAAAGCCAGAGCCTCGGCTTTGGTGGATCCGCGATTGCAGTCGAGAGGTTTAACTTTCCTTGCATTTTTTTGGACTTCCCTTTGATTCGAACTGATGAAATTCGGGAATGGTTCAGATATAAAAAAAGAAATATAGGTTTGTGAAGAATGTCCAGGAAAGGTACTTTGTGGTTCAATGGAATATTTACGTAGGTAAAATAAATAAAAAAGCAAATATTTCACAAGAAAAAATAGTAGTGACCCCTTAATTGCTGAAGAAATTCAAAGGCATTCTTTTAAACGGCGGTAGCTAGTTTCGTAGGGTGCCTGGCAACCCAGACATCGTGGATTTGGATTCCGTCTTAGGCATAGATATTCCGTTTCTTTTGGGATTGAGGTCTTATGTAATATGGTATTAGCAGTTGCAACAGCTAAAAGTCAAGTTAACTGATGATAAACCTCCAAAACACATTAAATCACAGATCAGCTAAAATAGTTTCCATATAATGCATTCCATAATCAGCTAACTAAATCGTTAACACATTAAATTTTTTTATCATTATTTTATTTTTATATAATTATTTTACCCTAATTTTTTTTTATTTTTAAATAATTATTTTATTTTTTTAATTTAAGTAATTTTTTATTGTATAGCATAACTTCTTCTGCCTTGCCTTCTACCCTATTTGAGTTCGGCTTTTCTCGCCATCGCTCTCCATCTTTCCCGTTCTTGTCCATCTTCTCTTACCACCCCGCTCTCCTTGATGCTCCTTAAACCCGCCTTATCTTGCGCTTACTTCTATTTCTTTGACCTGGTTCTCTCATGTTTATTACTCTCATACCCTCATATGCCACTGTACGCCGTATCACGAGTCCAAACCAACACATTCCTCTCTGTCTAATTTTTTCCCAGATTGGTGAAATATTCAAGCTTTTCCTACTATTTTCATGTATGACACAACTACGAGACACATTTGGTGATATGAATACCATTACAATGTTGAACTAAAATCGCTGAAAATGCTCACCAAATTTACAAAATATAAACAAGGATTCACAGTACTCACAAAAAACAGAAAACGTTATAAAAACTAATTAAGTACCATTATTATGGTCAACAGCAGAATTTATTTTACTTTAATATAGCGTTTGAGTGATGCAAGAAAGTAGGGAATAAGGACAAATACTAAACGCTCCGTCCATCTCCGGGAAGCATGGACGGTCACTTTAATCCGAAGAGAATAATAAGGAATGCTTAAGGAGATTCCCGGGGACGGAGCGTCTTCCGATATCGACTTCGTGTTAGCCGAGACTCCCAGTGTGTACTTTAGGGAGGCTGTCTCGGATCCCACAACGTCAAATATAATGACGAAGGGGTCCCTGAGGAATTCCTAGACGCGACAAGAGTAGCGATCCACCATCGGCCATATCGTATGGCAGTTAATACGATATGATCGCATCGAAAGTCGTCGAGTCAACGGCCACCAGAACGGATGAAGTGTGCCGTGAAATCGGATCAAACTCACAAAACATAATGGGCGATGATTAGAATAAATTTCTTGGAAATCACCACAATGTGTAACACTACGGAGAATTTAAATAAACACGGGAAGTTTTTCCTCCAATTTTACGGTAAGGTAATGTGTTCAACTTAATGACAAGGATCTACTGGTTTTCGAGAAAGATAAAGACTCAAATCAATGATTTTCAGAAGTAAACCAATTTTAAGCAAGCAACAAATTAAGAAAAACAATAAATATCCTTTCCCCACAAAACTTTCCTGCATATCCTTCGGATGCTATCAGACTTTGTTCGTGGCATTACGATTGGTGGTGATTAATGACATGAAATTTTTAGAAACACTGAAGTCCGGGAAAATGTTTAATTTTCATTTATTCACAGACCGATTAAAAATACTCCTAGCATTTAAAAAAGTATTTATTACCTTCATCCTTGCAATAAGTATTAGTAAAATTCGAACATTAATTTCCATCAAGTAAGCAATTCTGAAAACCTATTTCAAACTGAAACCGAGAAAAAAAAAGAAAATTTTGCAGCTTAGTAATACACTAAATTATTAAAGAAAATGTGTTATTAAACTTTTCTGGCATTAAAATAATTGTTCTGTGAGAATTATCAAACCTTTTGAGCACTGTACTTTCTCAATTTTGTTATCATATTGCTAAGCAGAGAGTTTCAAACTGACATGGTGGACTGAGTATTGGCTACCACGCTGAAATATTTGTCGATTAAATTGTACTGGATGAAATGTTACTCACATCTATGCATGGAGTGGAATATTGAAACTGGAGTAAGTGCGAGAGAATAAATGTATAAAAATATGCGTATAGCTTTGGAATGTATCTAAAGAGGACCTACATAAGACAAACCTGACTGAGCATATACACTTTACAAGTTACGTATATAGATAACATACGCAACATGTAAACTAAGCTCTTCAATGACAACTTTTTCATGTGTATTTTACATAAACGTTTCAAAATTTCATGTATATACTCTGATAATTAAGCATATTGACGTAATTGCATCAAGAACTAAATGATAAAAGCCGTCAATCCTTTTTTTTTAATTTTCACAAGGTTACATATATTAATCCAAAATAACAGATACTGATTGTTCCAAGCAGTTCTGCGGTCCTTTAATTTTTTTCGTCCGCTGGAAACACCGACACATTCGCACAACGTGATATTCATCATTAAATACTGCAATTTTTGACACTACATGAATACAGGGTCTATCTGAAAAGTAATGATACTGATTTTTCCTGGCTTCGCTGAAGAGCCACGTGGCAGTGCTATAGGGTGGGACGGGTGAAGTGGGGTCTCAGCTACATGCTCTCATCAGCTGCCATTGCATATAAGCTGTTACTGAGTACATATCAAGCTATAAATAAAGTGTTATTTTATACCTCGGTCGCGGCTCGAGATGGAGTGTACCATTAGCCAACGATATGCGATTAGTAATGTATTAAGAACTCAGGAAATAAGGTATTGAGACGATTGCCATGATTCAAAAGACTTTTGGGGAGCAATTCCTCTCAAAATCACTGGTTTACCGCTGGTTTTAATTTCTTGGGTAGAGAAGAGAAAACATTGATGACGAATCACACTCTGGACGACCATCAATGAGTCATAATCAGGAAAATTTGGACTAAATGCAGGATGTTTTAAACACTGACCATTGTTTGAGAGTAAGAATGATAGCAGAAATGTTAAAACTTCGCACAACTATTGTACTAGATGTTGAGAGTGGAAGAACAAAGGTTCTTTGGCATCCGCAAGAAGATCGCCACCACCTAGATCCTCCACCACAGCAATGCGCTGAGTCACACATCGCAGCTAGTGAGGGAGATTTAGGCCAAGCACAACGTGACAGCGCTCCTTCAGCAATCCTAAAGTCCTGAGCTTTCCCCAGTCGACAACTTTTTCTTCCGTCCAATCAAACGCGACCTGAAAGGACACCGTTTTGAGGTAGTAAATAGAGTGGAAGTGGCCACGAAAAGCATTCTCGAGGACATCCTGGTTGCTGCCTTCCAGGAGAAGTACTAAGCTTGACAGGAACACTGGCAATGGTGCAGAGTAGCTCAAAGGTCCTACTACAAAACTGGTTAACCCTATGCAGTTAAAAGTTCAATAATTTTTTTCCCAGATTTAGTCTCATTACTTTCCGGAATGACCCTGTATATACCCATCTAGCCGTTCCCAATCGGGGTAAGCACGGTCAAAATTTTAATCCTCGGTGATAAACCTGGCTGGCTGGCTCTGCTGTAATAATTTCCTTCTTACTGCCCTGTCCTTTCATACCTCTTTTGCTTCAGTTACTTTCGTATATTTCTTCATGCAAGATCCCGGTTCTGAAGGCTTATAATACTTATTTCCCTAAGAGTATCTTCCACCACAATCGCTCATGACTTTCTTGGTCTACCCCTTCCCTTCACACCATTCACACCTCCATCGTAAATCTACTTCGTAGTTCGATCCAAATACATAAATACTTATTAAAATCAGAGGATGAAATACGGTTGTTTTTGCGACTTTCGTTTTGATTTGACAGAATTGACGGGAAGCTCATTTTTCAATAATCTACCTTGATAGTTGAAGCAATTTTCAAATTATAGTTCCCCACGCATCCCTTAATAAGCTTTCACCTGCCAGTTACATACATATTTCAGGTAATAGCTCAGGGTTTGCTGTACATTTATTAAAAAAGCAATCATTAACCTGACGTTGAATAAATATAATTTTACTTCTGCATCATAAATAATTATTTTCATAAATCTTTTCAACCAAGTTCATCCAAAATTTGGGACAGTGGCCAAAACGTCAAAAGATGATGCAGTGATGAAGAAAAACTAAGTAGTATTCTTGGGGGGCAAAACACACTTCCATCCCGGAAAGAAAAGAGCTATCCAATAAGAAAATATTGAAGGAGTAGGGTGGCATGGGGCACTCGGTAAGGTGATATCAAACATTTACCCGGGGCAAACACGACGAGAGCCCTCTGAGATGTAAATTTGCTGGAGTTTTTGAAGGGGGGAAAAGGGCGTGAAAGATGGACAGACGGAGGATGGGGAAAGCGGGTGGGCTAGCGAGAGAATCCGATTTCCGAACACATTTTTCGGAAATGCCCCGGGTGGAGTCGAGAAGCGGCGTGCAGACTCCACAGCTCTCGGGAAAAAATATCGAAAGGGCTTCACAACGAAGTGTCGAGTGCCTTCCCGCAAACTTCTTCAGGGGAACGAACGGCTTGAGACCGGAAGAAAAATCTCGAACACTCGCACTGTTTGCCCCAAGATTCAGCGCCACGTTTCATTCAGTTACCCTTCGTGTATCCATATTGTTAAGAACCTGCACACACATGTTCAGTCAGGGCAGGCGTGTATAGCTCAGGGGTTTGGTGGATTTATATCCCCTCCCAGCGGCCAAATGAACCCATACCACAGATGCGCGACCCAAATTCCATCGCTGCATGCGAAAAAATTTTATTTGCTCCCTAAACTTTCAAGCGATTTTGGGGAGAATATTTTGTGAGTACAATATTTTGTGTGTAAAGCCAAGGCTTATTCAATTCTTATGATCCTTACGGCATTATGTTTGAATCGCGATCATCAATTCATACTCGAGAAAAAGTCATTAAGAATGCTTTAGAATTGTTGAAAGCGGTCTAAACGCCGCAAATATATTTGTTAATAAAGTTATTTGTGACAGTACCACGTGACTAATCGGCTAACTTACAAAACAAAGATGAGCAGTTTCAAAGACGAATTAAAAGCAGTTCAACTTCAATAGGCGTCACACGCAAAGAAGATGCACGAATGTGCAGAATTCATAATGAAAACTTCATTCCAGTCAACCTAAGTAACTATTTTCTATTAAATGTAGCCTATTTGAAACTTATAGAGGAATGAGACACATAAAAACAGAATTGGTTTTCCACTCGGCGCAGATTTGAGGATCTGGGTTTGAATTCCAGGTCAGATGAATAATCTTTCCAATTAGCCTCACGTCCTATATTCGCGTTTCAACCACATTCAGATGGGCGTCCAGGAATACTCCTCACCTACATGCACTTAACCTATAGTATGCACTATAGATAAAAGATGAGAATATACTTGGTGTTAGAAGTAGAAGGGGGCCTGGTCTTTGGTGAAAAAAAAATTCTCCAAACATCATTGGAGCGTAAACGTTATTTTATAAAGTTCCTATGTTTACCTTATTATGAGTAATTTTCGATCCACGTACACTTATTGCAAATATAATGGCATTGCAAAACGCTTTCAAAATTATCGTTGCTTTCGGAATACCTACTTAAAGCATTATTCAGAGGATAAATTCGATGCAAGTGACGTGAGCATAACATTATCACAAAAAATACTTTGGAAATTTCCACATTAAGTTTACTTAACTGAACAAAGTTTATGCAAACATTTACAATTATCAGGAATAATGGAAAATTATAGCCGTAACGTTGATAATGCCTTCCGAAACCTAGGTTGATGAAATATATTTACTTCAAAAATCATCAAAGTATTTTTTTATTATGTTATTCGTCAGTCATTTCCCAAAGTTGAACTTTAAAAATTCTTCGATGTAAGCTGTTGAAGTTTTTAATATTATCCACAGATATTTCATCTTATGGCTCTATTTGGACACCTCTTAAAACTATGATACTCGTAATTCTAAGGTTCATAAGTCAGCTTGCTTTAGGTAATGTAGCGTTTATTGTTCTTCTCCGATAGTATTGATACGCGTAAGGTTTTTCGTAATGTACACTTCAATTGGATTAATAAAATTTGAGAAGAGATGAGGCATTATGTTACTTATAATGCGTGCCACACATGGTTGATTAAGATTAGTCGACGAAAAGCTTCCCTTCACCTTGTGATACTCCATACTAGGCGTGACCCCAATCATCCATAGTTAAGGCTTTTGCATCCGGATCGATTATCGGTTTTAGTGGGAAAATATTTCTACACAGAAAATTACACGTTCACACAGGCTACAAAAACTGGGTCTCTTAAAAGAAAAGCAAATTTTCAATGTACGAAGCGATAAAATCATAACATTATTTTAAATATAAATTTCAATGAATAACCCTTTAAAAAATTGGACTGGGTATTTTAAACTAGGGAATAGCGGAAATTGAGGATTAAATTGATAGTAATTTTCTCCATATAGTGATATTTCAATATCAAGCAATAGTAGGCCATATATTATATAAAAATAAGAAATACTAAACAATGCGATTAAAGAAAGCTCAATCTGAAACCTTTGGTGGTAATACTAATCTAATCAATTGGCAACCATTAACTTTCCAGTCAGGCTTAACTTACTTCATATACTAATACGAAATAATTATATAACATTTCTCATAATTCAATATTTTTTTCAGGATAAATAGGTCTATAAATTGGAAATACATGTATTCTCTTTGCCGACGTTCGCATGTGAATGCATGCTTCTTCAGGGCTCAGAGAGAGTTCTTTTTGAAATTTATATCTATATATCCAGGAAAAAATTGCATTATTAAAAGAGATCATGAAGAATATTCATCTAGATATTTATCATAATTCATTTTACAAATAATAGGCATATAAAATAGGATTGCAATTTGAAAACAAATTTAATTTAAATACTAAAAATAAATAAAATATGTCTAAAAATAAAATATGTCTTTACATCGTTTATGAAATATTTATTACAAATCAAGTATAACAATATGTACCTCATAACAATTCAAAAATAACTGTAAAGTAACCGATTATGGCAAACGGTGAGAGTATAGTTAGTTAAATTTCATCAAAATAGGACGAATAAAACGAAATAACTTGCTAATAGAAGAAATGTTTTTAGAAAATGTCTTTTACTTTGACTCTAACTGTGAAAAGAGGAAAAGGTAAAACGAACACTTTAATTGAATTATATTTTTTGTTAAAATGAACAATTTCATACGAATATGAAATGTACAAGAACTCAATACTGGAGGTTTGAGAATGAGTTTTATCCATATCTAGACGTTTTCTGAGCTTAAACCCTTCACTGTGGACGACGCAATCAGTAATTCATAAGATATTACATGATATTGAATGTAAAATTTACCAGGCTGGTATAGCAACACCGGGATTAACATTTGTCAAAAATCGTCGACACACGCCTTAACAGTATATTTAGTTCCCTTCCGAATAAGTTGTAACAAAGTCGTCAGTTAACAGTTTTCCCAACCTAATAATGGACAACTAAGCCGTATCATTTGGTTTAACTGGAACGGTAGCCATTAAACTACCCATGTGACCTATAGCATTTCTCCACTATCTAATATTACGTTCACGCATTGATACGCTGCAATATAATTAGGAATTACTTGAGAATGAATTCTCATTCATACGAGAACCACGGTAGGAGTCCCGCAATGAAAAATTTACCCAAACAATGTTTCATCGGCGGCGACGATTAAAGCACGTGCCTCAGAAATTTCGTATTTATTTTGATAAAAAGAAGCAAGATATAACACCGCGTCTCAAGGGCACACAAGGGTGAAGGGCACAGTTTGTCTTTCGGCACGTGATACGGAGAGCTTAGCTGGAAAAAGCAATCAAACATTGTACCATAATCCGGAGAAGAAAATAAAATAATCCAACAGATTCCCGCGGCGAGAAAAAAGACGCAAACGGTTGAGGTATTAAAAAAAATGACAGAGAGAGAGAGAGAAAGACAGAGAGCGAGTTAATGCCACAAATCTCCGCCGGGACATGATTACCTTGATTCTCCTGTCCAACAACACCGAGGGCGCATTAAAAAGGATTTGAATCACACCGCCGGATGAAAAATGTGGACCCGCTTGAAGGGAGGGATGGTTAGGAGAAGCTGGATATTTAAGGACGAAAGGGATGGGACTCTGCACAGGACGGCTAGGGGACAGGGTAAGAGGGTGTTAAATGAAATTGGTTCGGAGTCGTATGGGACCGGATTGAAGGGAGGGGAGGGGTCGAATGCGGTCGAAAAGACGTCTAACAGGGCCGAATGTGACTTAACGAGACAGACATAGACTGCAGAAAGACAGAATGTGAGTGATAGAGAGCGATGCGGACAATGGAAGAGTATTTTTCGGGAGGGAAGAATAGTAACACAGAACAGATCAGTAACTGAACAGAAGAAATCAAAATCAGAATGGCGTAAGGAAAGGCAGCCTTTAGCAAGATCAAATTACTGGCATCAGGAAGGAACAACAAGACGAAAATCAGGAAAGGGTTTGCACAATAACTCATACGGTGCATTGCGTTGTACGGGTGCAAAACGTGGACTCTGATGAAGGAGAGAGGGGAGAAATACTTGGAAGGCTTTAAAGCATGGCCTTGGGAAAGAATGGAGAAGATGTGATGGAGGTATAAAATTAGGAACGAGGAAGCGTTAAGTTCTCCGCAACCTTCAAACAAAAAAAGAGAAAGCGTTAAGTAGAAGAAAGAAGAATGGTGAGAGAATTAATAAAAATGAAGGCCAATTGTATTGGACATATTTTAAGGAAGAATGGCTATGGACGGGAAGATAGATGGCAAAAGAGGAAGAGTAGAAAGAAGGTTTTGAATGCTGACGGATATTAAGGAAGGAAATAATTACGCGGAGACGCAAAGAGAGGTCTAGAGCAGACTGTTGCGGAGAAATCACTACCGTTTAGCCCTGTCTGAGGACATGATTACCGATGGTAATAGACATAAGGACTTCCAAATTTAAGTTTAGTTACAGTATGGGGTTTTATGGAGATTCGTTTCCACGGTAAATCACCATGAGGCCTGAGGTGCAAAGTTGCCAATAGCAGGACCCTTACTGGCAGACGATCAACTATCCACCATTCATTTCTCACCTCATTATACAACCACGGCATCACTGTTAATAAAAATATTAATTTAAATTGACTATGAAAGTCAATCGCTCAGCACATCGCCCTCTTAAAATACTGGACTTGAATTTGTGGAGTATATTCACGGAATCTCCATAGGTACATTTCCTTCATTGAGTGACGACTCTTGTCACAGATGCAAGTAATCAACATAGATATTATGTATCTTCGTGATTTCCCTGCCGTATCCAAACCCATATGGGGTCCTTGGAGGGTACAAAATATTAACGAATCACGATGTTGCCTACCATATAGGGCCGCCCATGACGAATACAAAAATTGGTGGCACATGGCCGTCTGTGGACTTATTGATCTGATATTGTGCATTGTGTGTTTTCTAGTTTTTTGCATGGAATTGGGGGGTGGCGTGAAAAATTTGAAGACTGGAATTTTTTAATCACCCTAGTGATCACAAAGAGTGAGTTTGGCAACAGCGTTCTCCATAAGGTGTCCACGTAATGTGGCACACTTTATGGATAAGGAGGAGGGGTTCGCAGGACTCGCACCCCGCCGACATAATATTTTACATGCGAATAACACAAAACAAAGGCTAGGCAAGTAAACGACTCCCGAAGAGATAGGTGGGGAATTTTGGGGTTTGGTCGATAGAATGTCCATATAGAGGCCAAGAATATGCGCGTAGGTTGCGGCAGAATGGTGTGGGTGAGAATAAAAAAAAAACGGTATGGGGTCGGAATTTGAGACTGCAGGGAAGATGGTCAAGCGGCGTACCAACATGGCTCCCTATTTTAAAGCGCGCGATGCTTCGCTCAAGTGTACTGCGTGTATCAATGTATAGGCATTTGGGTATAGGGGTCGAAAAAACAAGGATGATGCTCGTAAAGGTGTTTCCGCCTGCATAGTTGAGCACTTGCGGTGGACACATATTAAGTCTTACAGTCAATGACCCCGCTTAATTCTGCTTATCAATCTCGGGATTTAAGGTCAATGTCCTACAGAATACGTTTTTAGATATTACTGGTAAAAATATATTTTATTAATAATAGAATAGTATACTTCACCCAAGCAATGTGTAGATAGTCACTTCCACACAAGATAGAGGTAATCTATGACTTTATCAAACGGAAAACGCTAAATAAGGTAGTTTTCCATCGCTCACTGCAGTTGAAAATAATTGAATCGATTATATATACCTTTTTGTGAGCGTATCCTCGTATAACTTCTTCCCCACAGTGAGTAAAACTATCGTTAATCTTCCATGATCAGGCACGGGCATCTAAGCAACTCATACGTATTACCTGACTTCTGTATGAATTGTAAAACAGATATAAGAATATATACAAGAGGAAAACGAATTGCTATTAAGCACTGTCATGTTACGAACAGGCAAACATGCATTCAAAATTAATCCGAAATGAAACAAATTTGAAATGTAGGCGTCCGATGAGAAAATCCGCACGAATGTGGAACTAAAATGTAGTTTATTAGTGTTTTGAAAATATATATATGAAATAAGTAGGAGAGAAATAACCCGCCCGTATACTGGTCCACCATTAGTCCAAAGTTGATATTCAGTCACTAGAAAAACCACCCACTGGAGATTTTGATGATGGAAGAGGTGGAGTTTTTTAGACATAGGAAATGGAATCCTTCCTCCCTTCCCTCAATTCTCCATGTTTACACCCTCCTCCTTACCCTCCTAACTAAAGCCCTCATAGTCTGACTCGCTAAAGCTGAATACTATGGAAGGAAAACCAGATAGATCCAACGGAATAGTTTTGCGCTTTCGTCCTATCGACTTTTGGAAATACTATTTATCCCCGCTCTTAAAAGAGAAATTTCAGTTTCACTGCAAGCGAAATAAAATTTACAAAGAAAAATTTGAGACTTTAAATATTTATCACCGATGGCATTGCATGAAGGAATGCTAGTCACATGTGACAACAGTTTTCCCGGGTAAAAACATTTGTACGATTAGGTAGGAATTCTCTTTCTCTGTGCCAACAATGAATGTGTGCAATGCGCATGAATTTTTAATACACTATCGTGGTGATCAGTCTAGCAAAATTAGTGCAATTAGACTGTACAATCAAACTGCAGCTCAGTCGACGTAAATGTATTTAAGGAAGAAAGGCCCCATCCACTATCCATAAATACATTGAACAACCTCGGACATATAGCTTATCTATTAATTGATCACTTTTTTCCATGACAAGGAATTCAAAAAAAGATTAGAATATCAGAGTAAAAAAAGCCATAGATAATATACGCGCGTATGGTAACTTCCTCTTGGAAGGCTTCAATACCACATCCTAAGTCCAGTAATTGTTTTATTTACATTTTTCCACGATTAGTTCAATTGTAAATCGAACCATCACAAATTGCTTTGCTTTACACAGGCGTTGTTTTAAAATTTTCAGAATCATCTACTATGAAAAAAACTGTTTAAGTTACGAATTAATCAAAATATCACATTAAAATAAGTTATAACATTAAATATTAACAGAATTGAAACCCACATAAATTATTGTCTATCAATCGGGTACAAAAGGTAAAATATATAAAGTATTACGAAATTAAAACAGTATTAATAATCATAGAAAAGTTCTTCAAAAAATGTCTAAATTAAATGTAAATAAGTCCCAAATACGTATCTCCGTTCTATCTTCACTCTAATATTTACGCTGTAAAAGTAAAATGTTTAAAACTTACATAGTTAAATAAAAAAGCCATAACTTAAGCGAAAATACTCCACTATATTTGAACTGAGGAGTTATTAAGAAGAGACTGTTTAAACATTAGACATTCATACGTATATAGAGGGATAACTTTCCGACGGAAATGATTAGCATACATACAACAACAAACGTTGAAAGACTTTTTGCACATATAAACGATTCTTAATCTAAATAATGCTGTGATGACAATGAATAATAAACCAATGCGATTAAGACACAGGTCAAAGTGGGCTAGAATTGACCCACAGCCGGTTATTCGAAGAAATATTAACTGAAATGAATCACATATTTTTCCGCCTCAATATTATCATAGAATTGAGTTTCGTAATGGTATCAAAAAGCCATATGGAACTAAATGATAACAATATGACACTAAATAATCTAATGAAAAGTCTTATAAGGATCGGACAAAAGATAAAAGTCACACATACTACCGCAAAAGACGATGCGACACAAGATTCAAGGATATGTGACGAAAATACCTTAAAAAAGCTAAGTACTTGAAAAAAAACAAGACCTTGGAACCCAGCCAAACCTCCTTGAGCCTCGGGTGCAGCCTTTGCTTTACGAACCATCCTCGAGGGCGTGGAGCTTAGTCCCCTATTACGTCACATACGAAGGAGAAGACATAGTGCTATATACCTCTGTCGCCCTTTCATAAAGTCTCAAAAACTTATTGTGTAACAAGGATTCCTTGTTATAATAAATTCACGACCTTTCTCTATTCTATAACCTAAAAATAAGAACACTATTTCAGACTTAGCATCAATTCTCCATGCATACATATTCATCATTCCTCTGAGAGATTTCAGAAGAACTAAAGCTTTTAGCTGCAATTTATACACATTAGAAGTATCACTTGACAATGTACGACAAATATCTCAGGTACTGAATTCAACTGACGCTTGGATTTAGAGAAAAAGATTACTATCATAAATAATTAAGTCCCTCATACCTTCCAATTCTTGAAATATTCAAGTTGAAGGTGTAACCATTACTTACTTATCAGCCCTATTCAATTTGCCCATTTCTCATATTCCAAGGTTCTAAACAGACTAGTTTCTTTGTATTTCTCAGTTCTCGTGGCTCTTCAATCTTACTAAATGAATAGGAATGAATTATACGATACGTCCATTTCATAATAATTCATTTTTGAATTTTTCGATTTTGATCATATTCCTGAATCAGCACGTCCAGTAGTCAGCTCCTGTCACAAGATTCCAATTCATTATTTATTCATTCAAGTATTCTACCAGCTGATTGGTAGGTTCTTGGACAGTTCCCATTCTGCATCCCAATTTCATAGACATTGTCTCTCTTTCCTTTCTAAGGATGTCCCGTCATTATATCCCTCTTCAATTCTTCATATCTTCTAATTCCTCTTATTTCGTCTAGAATTCCTATCCCCTTCCTTCCTCTTCCACGCTTCCCCAGTGTTCTCCCCTCTATCACTCTCTTCATCATGCCCTCTCCTCTCAAAACCTTCTCCATCAATCTCTTCTGCCTTCTCCGAACCTCTACCTTCAGCTTCCTCTCCTCTCCAACCATATCCAATACCTCCTCGTTCGTCTTCCTCGCCACCCAGCTCACCTTCTCCATCCTTCCCAAAACCCACATCTCAAACGCCTCAAGTCTACACACATCCTCCCTTCGCAATGACCAAGTTACCGACCCATACAGCGCCACGCTCCATATCAAAGTTTTCACCAGCCTTTTCTTTAGTCTCTTCTCAGATCCCCTCATCAATTCTCTTCTCTTCGAAAATGCTTCTTTAGCCAGCGCAATTCTGCATATGATTTCCCTACCACTAAACCCATTCTCCTCCAAAATACTACCCAGATACGTAAACTGCTCGACCTGCTCTATCTTCTGCCCTCTCACCCTTATATTCAGCCTCGCCTTCTTACTTCTAGAAAACCTCATCACTTTCGTTTTCTTGTGGTTGATCTTCATCCCATACCTTTCGCACTACACCTCTAACACATTCATCATTGACTGTAACCTCTTGGCAGACTGACTAACCAATGCTTGATCATCTGCAAATCTCACTGATTTTATCAGCTCCCCTCCTACCTTTATTCCTACCTCCTCATCCCCCCATGCCTCCCTTACCATTTCTTCTTAATACACGTTAAAAAGCAACGGCGATAGTGGACACCCCTGCCGCACTCCCCGTCCTAACGTGGCCCATCCCGATTCTCCATCGGCTACCCTAACCTGCGCCGTCTGGTTCATATACAAATTCTGAATCAGACGCCTGTCCCTCCAATCGACCCCTAATTTCTTCAACACTCCCATTAATTTCGTCCAGTCCACCCTATCAAACGCCTTCTCTAAATCTAAGAAGCAAGCAAAAACATCCTGCCCATACTCTAGATTTCTTTCTACTAGCGTCCTCATCACCAATATAGCGTCTCGCGTTCCCGTCCCTCTCCTAAACCGGAACTGGTCGTCACCCAGGCATTCATTTGCCTTCTTCTCTAGCCTTCTGTTTAGAATTTTCAGAACTACTTTTTCCGCGTGGGATATCAAGCTTATTGTCCTATAGTCTTCGCACGTTTTTGCCTTACTCTTCTTTGGTATAGGAATTAGCACAGTCTTCTCGAAGTCTTCCGGTCACACTCCATTCTCACAAATCCTACGAATAAGCGCAAAAAGTTTTCCTATTCCGTTCTTCCCCATACTTTTAAGAAACTCTGCAGATAGATTAACTATTCCCACCGCCTTATTCCTTTTCATGTCTCGTAGAGCTCTTTCGATTTCATTATCTAGGATACATGATCCGATGCCATCTCTGTCGATATCGTCAGACGCCTTTTGCAGCCGCCTCACTGAGGTACAGACGCTGCGTGGACTACCATTCGTCTGTCTCCAAACCTTCGACCAATCTGGCATGGGTGACCCTACCAGGAGCATTGCTCCTGCCAGTTCAGCTCTAGGGGTCATCGGGGCACGCAAGCCCTTCCACCACGACAAGGAGATTCCAATATGAGCTTTCAATGCACGGGATGAATTTTTATCTGGGCAACCCAATCTCCCTATTCTCCATGACTAGTTCCACGAACATCAGATCGCAAACGCTGTTGTCTGGTGACTCCACATGGCCCAGTCCTTCCATAAATAACACTGTTAGTTAGGCAACACATATTCCAAGGTCAAAAATGGGGTTGCATCATGCCCCTTATAACTGCGACTGCCGTCGTAGTCAAGGAATACAGTAGAGTGAGATAAAAGTCGGTTGCATTTAGTCTCAAAAACTAATTAGGATTTTTTCTAACATCATCATCCTCAAAGGACAAGTGGTGCATGAAGTAAACCCTTCATTGTATTATCATTAATGATCAAATACGTCATCTGTCGTCTAATAAGTATTTTTAGTAAGTGCAAACTTTGGAGAACCGAACCGACATGTTAAAATACCTTTGCCTTATACATTCTTGTTTTTCATCTATTTCCCTCAAATATTATCATGAAATTATAATTTGTTTTTTTTTTATTTAAATACACAACTACAATAACCATTATAATTTACGGAATAAAATTAAGCCTTTCTTAAAGCAAGTAAAATTATCTATTTAAAAAGGTACAGTTGTACAGGCTTTTCCAATAAAATTATAATTGTGGGCACTGTTGCTGTGTGTATTAATTTTTTTCTAAATATTATACATTCAATTAATATAACTAATCGTATTCGCCAGATTAGCTATCTGTTTCCTGAAGATGAACCCATCGAAAGGCCTTAGCCATCAAAAAGCTCATTTGTTTGTTCTGATTTATTTTTTAATTTTAGTTGTGCTTGAGGGGAAATAAATATTACAGTTATTGCATAGTTTTACGCACAAGCAAACAGAAAAGTGTATAAACTAAGTAAACAAACTTAATTGAGCCCTCATTTCCAGGATAGTGATTGACATGATCAAATGATATCACTATACAACACCTTCATAGGAAAGAAAATTCCGTTAAATCCCAGGCACCGTGGAAATCGCAAATGACCGGAAAGACGAAAATACATCGCGTTCGCCACGAGAGGGCGGAGGTGCGAAAAGGACATGCAACACAACGATATTTTTCCCTCAAAAAGTCCGTTCCCTAATGCCGAGCAAAGTCGTGAGGGCAGGGCACGTATTGTCCACCGAGTAATACTTCAAGGAGGAGAGAGAATCCGGACGGATGGGAATAAGACAGACCGAAACGTCGCAAGACTAAATATGTCCTTAGGCGGCGGCAAAACGAAGGACATTTAGAGGAGAAATAGCAAAAGTGGGTCGATTCGAAAGAAAGTACAAGGACGGGGGGGGGGTTTAGCGAGCAAGGGCGATGAGAACTGCGAAGGTAATGAGGAGCCGGAGAAGGTTGTGAGAGTGTGCTTCCCCCTCTCAACCCACTTTTTGGGAGAGGAACTGCATCCGGCAGAGGTCAGACCGTGGGACCGTGGGAGGGAAAAGGTTGATCTACTATGTTGTATGTATGGCTGCCAACCTTCCAGGATTTTCCGCAGGGCACACCGAATCGGACAATCATTTTTAAAAACTACACTACTCGAATTTTGGGGTCTTAATTCAACAGAAAACTTAACAAAAATGTATAGAATATTCTTCCCATCGCCATCGTTTTCTATCATCTTTAATTTTTGTTCAAAACTTAATTTGCTATAAATATCACGGATTTAACTCAAATTTAGATTGGTACATGATGGCAAAGGATGGCTAACTAGATTGTGGTATTGATACTTCAAAATTAATCGAATTTCAGATGAATTTTATTGTTTCGGGCTAAACTTCGTGAGAATTCATGGTTGCAACATATTTTAACTCTGTGTTTTCACAGATAAATTTAATACCTATACGACAGGCTTTAAATCACAAAGAGGACATCATCAGAGACGCAATCAAGGATCAAGGATCGCGTTGTCGCTATTGGCATCTAATCGTTGACATACGTCCATTGCTGTGAACTGTTCGCAGTCACTGTTCATGCGATTTGCTCTACTCGTGAGAGAAAAGTGATTTAAAAGAATAGGCGTTGGTTAAAGAGCGCTCATCACTCGCAACTTTCTTATTCATCAAGGCTGTAACAACGCGACGTACTTACGATAACGCGAGCACACACACAATTAAGATCCTAAAAGATGCCTCAGGTAACGAAGCCGGTAATTCATTGAATTGATTAGTAAAAACGTACATTATTTATTTATTTAGGGTCAAATTGCATATATTTTCAAACGATGTGGTTGCATTAATGATGTGGTACGCAGTAATGAGCACGGATGCACAGATATATATACACCAAAGAGGGTGAAATTTACCATGACAAAAATTACATGGCTAAACCGAGATTTGATCCCGGATCTTCCAATTGCTCTTCAGGTTTGTTAGTCAGTTACATCACCAAGTCTAATTGAAGGCAAGTTTCAGCGGGGGTTTGTACCAACATAATGTCTTCGCGTGGACAAATGGGGCCATTGGGAGATATCCGGGTTCGAATTTCGGTTGAGTCAAATGATAGCTTCATGGCTTTCATCTTCTATAGTGTAAATCAAACTGCATAGTTTATTCTGCTCAGATGTCGAGAAAACACATTAAACGGTAACTACAACAACGCTATTGACTTAATCTCCCGCAATCTCCGGAAATTTCTCTCTCGTGAAACGGGCTTCTCCGGAATCAACTCTAAAGAGGTTGGCAACTCTCACTGGAGGTCAGGGAGTGGACGAAGCCGAGAGAACACGGACGTGAGAGGGTCGGAAAGGTGAGAGACAGAGGGGGGAGGTGCATGTGCATGGGTGGGTGTCCGGCTTCATTCCCGTCACGTAGCGAAGAGCAGCCGGGTCGAATTTGATGGGCAATCCTCCCCGTCTCGTCGGGCGTGGACAAGTGCAGAGAAGCCCGTGGATGGCGGGGGTGGACTAGAAGAAAGATCCTGGGGTGGAGAAACCTTGCGACGAAAGGGGACTGATTAGTGACTGCAAAAACATTTTATTTCACTAGGCACTTTTTTTCATTAAAAAAAATGTTTTAGCAGATAGAACATTTTTAGATTTTGTCCCCTGGACATACCTCCTGCACGGTTTCTAATAAGAATCAACACGGTTCCCCACATAATTTTGTAAAACAAAAATTAAATCAGCATAAGATGAGTCGTCACTCTGTAAATTCCGAAATTTTTCATTTGCGCCAACCATGGCTTATCATTGGCCGTTATCAATAGATAAGATAAATCATTTCGTGTGATTCCACTACGTTAAGCCTGATACGCCAACTTTTACTAAATCAGCATAAAAACTTATTTCTCTTTTAACACTCGTTTACACTAATATGTTCTTTTTCGCAATTGAAGAAAGATTTCAGCATAGATAGGAAAATTATTAGTCGTTCACACCCCAGATTTTGTCGTCAGCCAACTTACATCATCGAACACATGTCCAAAACCTCGTAGCCATGGGGTGGATTATGATTCACAAAAATTTCCGATGTGGTTTCATTTCATTCGAAAGAACCTTTTTCATCACAGGAACATTGTTTTTCAATTTTTTGCCTGAATCATGTGCTGCACTGTTTTCAATGGAATTTCCGTACACATGACATCGCATACCACAAGAAAAGTATTTTTATAATTTATGAGAGAAGGTTAAATAAACGTGTACTTTTCGACTTTAGTGAGCACTTATTTTGGATATTAATAGCACTCTCCTCAATCTCACCCTACTCTATGTGGATGCGGAATTGCAGGCAAGAGCAGCGGCTTATCGTCTTAAGTATGTACTTAGGACAGTGGTTTGACAAAGGAAGTATTTCTGGTTACAGACTAGTATTGACAAAATTCCAAAGATCAAGTCCCATCTTCGCTATGGGGTCTGACGCAATGGCGGCAACATTTAATAACGCACCCCTCCCGTACAAAACCCACTTTCCAACTAGAAAGCAGTGGGTCCGGGAAGGGGAGAAGGCACTCCACAATCGAGCCTCCGTATGGTATACCGACGGCTCCAGGAAGGTTGGGAAAGCAGTGGCTGGTGTCTTTTGTCGAAGGCCAGCCAAGAAACTTTCAATCTTTCCCGCGTTGATGAGAGTTCGGAACAGACACCAGGAATCGCCATTTTTGGAACCCAATGAAATTAGGGGTATCCCAATTGGAGACCTATTAGCATTCAGCAAAACCATTAGGCTCTAGGGGTAACCGCACTTAAGGTGGTCGGTACAATGGACCAAAAGGTCTGAATGCCTCAGGGACTCCGTAGGAGGAACTCCACCAAACACTTTAATCGAATCTAAATAGCATCCAATAAGTTATTAGAGAACAAGATATATCTAAATAAATGTGAAAACATTATTGCTTAGTAGTCTTTCCCGAAATATATTTCCTCAACAATTCCAGCAATATCGACCACGATCTCGTGAGGAACGGAGTTTTGCATTCTTCGTTTTTGGTCGCTTCTATGCTGAGTCTACGACGAAAGTCTACGAACGTGCAGTTTGCTTGTGCATACATCATTGAAAGCATAAGACAACTGCGAATCTACGGATACCTTCTGTTTTGTTGTAATTTGCTGAATTTTAAGCCTTTTTTCTCAAAATATGATAAATATGTATACTAATTTTCAATAAAAAGAAGCATTTAATAATGCAATTTTTTTAAATCACTCACTCATCACGTGCTGGGAGTGAACGGGAGCAGAATTAGGGTTTGGGAAAAACACGCGTCTCCCATTGGATAAAAAAACGAGGGGGAAAAAAACGGAAAGCGATCTGGATGGTTGGCAATTTGTTTTCTTTGTATTATTTTTTCAACCAACAACCCCCACACCACTCCTCGACACTGAGAGCTGACAGACTCCTCTCTTTTTGGATTAACCTACGCCGCCGCTGCCATTGCGGGGTTCCTGTTTCCGCGGCGAACATCAAGTGTTATCTTGTGACAACCATTAAACCGCGGCCCTTATGACTGCCTCGGCCGTGTCGATGTATATGTGCGCTGAGCTGAGTCCACGGGAGACCACACAATCCTTATTTGATCGATGCCGTTATGGAACCGGTACTTAAGCCCACTAAACCGATTCCGCTGCAATAAGGATTTATGCCCTCCATTAACGTCTGCGTTTTCTGACGCTTTTTCAAAACCATTCAAATAGTTGTCTTCATTTCTTCACTGGGAGCAAAAGTCAAAAACTTAAATTTACTTCTTCGAAATTTTATATTTGTGAATAATTTGCCCACATAAACGCTATATAAAGTAAATATATAAAATATACACAAGTTATATAAAGCTATATTAAAAGACAGTTTTACCAATGTTCAAATTATATTTAACACGCAATTGACCTTAGTCTAGACTAAGAATAGTAAACCAACCCTTAAACATTTGATACCAGTCTTACGAGATCTAAAACGTTGAGAAGTAAATAATTTTGAGGACTCATTTAATATGAATTAAATATAAATGGATGTATGCTATAATTACTTTTGATATTCAAATTCAGGGAGATGAGGAACTAGGAATTATTTAGTAACTTACTCATGTCCACTGTCTTTTTCACAGAATCAATGATAACCATTAAAAGTAAGTAATTTAAAACTCTTCTAATAACAATTAACTCTCTATAAAACAGTCTTTAAAACTTTAAGGCCGAGGAAAATTATTTTTTATAAAAATATTATTCTTTGTTTCTGAGATTATTGCTTCGTTATCTGGACACAGGCATTCTCCACAAGTTTATTCACGGATCTCAAATAATTTATCTTGCAGATTCTTCCAAATAGGAATTCCATGACATGATGATATTTTAAAACAAGTAATGCCATACTTTCGATCACATAGAATCACTGAATGTCTTGCAATGATTAATATTCACTGATTCTTCTACATCAAAATATAGAATGAAGTTCATTACCAATCCATCAAATTAGTCCACTAGATTCCTGGTGTACATAGAATCAAGACTAAAAGTACCAATCCAGGGTACCTAAGTAAAGGCGGAAACATGCCCACAAAAGAGAGCCTAGTGGTTGACAGGGTCGGGAAAGCCTGCTTTAGATTATGAACTTAATGGGCCCTGAATTTAGTAGATTTAAGGTAAAGAAATAGATTTCCCCATTATTTAAGATGACGTTGATTCGGGATATATAAGGAATCGTTTCTCAATTCCGTTTTTCCCGATAATTTGCACTGGCCTAGCCTATTGAAAGCAATTGCGATTTATGTCAGTGAGCCAGTTCCAAATTATTAAATTTTGCAAAAAAGGGGGAAATCAAAGACAACATTTTATAAAAATGCTTACTTTCTATCGCTGGTGTAATAAAAATTGAGCAAAAGACCGCTGAGTTACAGAGAAAACATTATTTTAATCAGCAAAGAAATATTTCGTTGTCTCGTCTATGAATATATCCAGAGAAACATTGTGGAAAAACATAGTTATTTATAATTTTACAGCAAAGAAATGTAATAAATGTTTTCTTCGCAGCTTACAGATTGAGAGCTGGAGTTTGATGGTCTCTTCAAAGAACAAAGTTGAAGAGCCTCTGTTAATATTGCATAAATCATACATAATAAAACAATTTTAAGGAATGATCATCATCTAACAATAACTAGAACTGGAACCATAACTAGAAATGTCGCACGATACGCAGACTCATTAAGTTACTTCGTTCGAAACTTCCTTTAAGAGAGAAGTTTACTCCCTATTTTGCGGCGCAAACAGCAGTAAGCAAAAAATGTAATTCAAATACCACAACACACAGCAGAACACGTATCTCTTACAAATATAGTCCCCTACGACCATAAGCCCACTAATATAGACTATTACAATCGATCCCTTCATGTCATCGATACTGAAGCTTGCTGTAGTATCGATAATGCTTAGAATTCAGAGAAAATCAAGCTGTGCCCAACTTCAGGCTATGCCTGCCGGTCATTATGAGCTAGAGAATTGTATTCTCAAGGTCTTGAAAGTGACGTGGCTTGATGTGTAAATCACGTCACGCTAAGCCAAGATATACAAGAGGTCGGTTCGGTCCTAAGGGAGGCGAAGTACATCTATGGTCGTTCGAGCTATTCTGGTTAAGTGGGAACGACGGCAATGGAAGAATTATTTGAGGGAATGAAGGAAGAAAGAAAGAAAAACCCGACATAGGAATTATTATACTCTTAATAAAAGGATAAATGAGACCAAAGATACGCGTTTTATCCGACAATTGGAGTACTGCATTTAAAGTACGGAAAACTAAATGCTCTCTACTTGGCAACCGTATAAATAACAGAGTTTCAATGAGAAATCTCCACCATTCCCAGTACTCGAACATAAACTAAAGGTATAAAATGTCAGTTATCCATATTCACACCAACCCGGTTCGTCCAGAGTAAAGTGGTTCCGAATGAATATTTACGAAGATGAAACTTCTAACAACATATATATTTTCGTTGATGTATTTATACGTGACTTCAAACGTTTTTTTAACCACGGGGAAAAGAGTTAATGAGCTTTTAAAAATTTTAAATGTTTCAGAAAATTCTATTTTTTTCATTACCTATATTAAAAGAAATTTCACTGATTTTCAACCCCAGGAATGAACCGGGTTTTTCACCAGCCATCAGCATTCTGAAAGGTTTGGATTTTTTTATTATTATAGCTTTTTATTGACACCCTTAAACATTTAAAGATTTTCAACCGTAGGGCTCTTGGCGAAACAGTTTTAAGAAATGGCAGCAGATCTCCGAAGATTTTCAACTATAGACACCAGGTGGATAAATCTAAGGAAAGTTATGAGGTTTTAAAAATATTGGAACCTCGGGATAGGAGGCCAAAACTCAGGCTACAACAACAATCGGATTACTCGTGAAGCTGTGACAGAGCCATTACTAAGGTAACAATTCCGACATTATAGGACGATATTCCGAGTTTTACGAGAATTTCATAATATTCCCGTAAATGTTCTACGACGGGATTAAAGACAAAACTGAGATCGACTTCAGACAAGCAAGCAAACTCTTCCCTTTTGAATGGGAAAAGTTAGACAGGAAAAATTCAATTTCCTGGAGATGGATGCACAATCCAGGTGAATGATGTTTTGATCCCCGGCGAAAGACGACCATTAATTGATGTAGATATGAATTCGTCTGAGATAAACACACTTGTTTAATCGTGGCTCTTACCTTGTGAACTTGCACGAAGCGCACCAACGAGAATAGTTCGCGGCACGCACGGTACTCGTGACAACAACCAGTTCCTCTGACGTAGTTTCAGTATAAAATTAATTGAAAGTCATTTAATTTATATTCTGACTCCTGATAGAAAAACGTGTTCTTTTCACGGGTTTATCCACGATTTTTTTCATTCCACGCAACTTATTTTACTCAAACTGAACCTGAAATTTAATTCCATTTAATACGAGAATGGGGGTTAAACATAAGTAAAAAAAAAAGTTGTGTTCTACCTAAAATAAATGTAATTTACGCGAAAATCTTCGAATAAGAAGCGAACCCTCCCAGGGAATTGCATGATAATAAAATTAAGGCAGCAAACATCAGTGTTTTAGTTTTAAGCTGAGAACAATGGGAACTGAAGCCAAATTAGTAATGGTGCTGTAGTCGGCTCCAATGCCTGGAAAAAGTGTTCAATAAAATTGATAAGAAGATTCTCGCAGCTTCTTTTAATAAAATATGATGCATTGGGGTTTGCTGAATACCTAAAAAATGTCTCAAAATTTCAATCGTGAGGATAGCTATTCTTTGATGTTCACAGTAGAAGAGAACTACAGGCTTACATAACTTATCTAACTTACTTACCTGACGAGGTAAGGTGGTACGAGGAGAAAACTAATCACTCGGCGCGCATACAGGCTAACCTGGGTTTGAATCCCAATTAGTGAGAGAATAATAATTCTTAACTAAAATAAAATACTTCGTACTTTCCAAAAATACCTTTCTCTTAACTGCATGACGAGTTTCGCGGACTTACGGCAGGTATAAAATTCAGAGCATGTTTGTTTATTTTCGGTTGCTGTTGTCAAGTTACAGGGATAAAACTACAGAGGTTCGGGGAAGGTTTAGAGAGGTAGATGCCAGTAAAACCGTCGACAAAGGGCTAGGTATGCAGGAAGGTTTATTGTTTTCCGAGGTTACTTTTCCGGAAAAGTGGGAAGAGGCGCTGGATAAATTTTCGTTGCATAGGCCTGCGGATTGTCTGATAATTTTGCGATTTGTTTGAGAGCGTCAATTTTTAAGCCTCAAAGAAAGAGTAAGAGAATGTATTATAATGTGTATTTATTTAATTGCTAATTTCTTAAATTGTTGTGGAACGTGGGACGCCGCTAAAATTTTTACATTGTCTCTTTTCTGCCGGCGAAAGAAACGTATACGGCCAGACCCACGATAGAGGGGAAGTCAGGTTGAGAGAGAGAGAGAGTGGAAAGCCAATGGAATGAAGGCCATAAAATTCATCGATGGCACTCCTCTACTGCCCGACCGACCGCTCCTATTTTTTTCCTCAAGTTCCGCCACCACAACACACTTCGGGAGGAGGCCATGCGGGAGAAAGGACTAGGGGAAAGGAAAAAACACCGATCCATCATCAAAATTCTCTCCCCAGCCGAAAGGAAAAAAAATATAGTCATTCTGTCCGGATAAATGGGAGGCCGGGACGATGAGACGGCACGCATGTGGGTGCGCATGTGTGTTCAGCGAGATATGGTGAGAGATATTTTTTTAATCCAGAGTATGGCAGGGGGTGTCCGGGAGAATATGGACTGCCGAAGGAACGCCGGTTATACAGGAAGAACGAGGAGAGGGGGGGAGATAGAATCGTAAAAAAATATATATCGACGTGTCGAGTTTCGAGATTTTAAACGTACGCACACCGATTTAATACTGCCGTCCCCAATTTTCTCCCATTTACGCTTCCTTCGCGAAGAAAAAAAAGCATTTAATATCCAGTCTCCCGAGTGTCACTTCAGGAAAATTAATGCCAACCTTATTTATGAACACAAATATTTCTTGTCTTTTTTAGCCGCGGGAACTCTTATTTGGGAGAGTAAGCATAACCCTGATTTAAGAGTAAAACGACATGAGACATTTTCTCCGTGGCAGCAAGGGTTGTGCCAAAACAATAACTAGTGAGAGATTGATGTAAACTATGATGAAGAGAGAAAATAAGACGCGAACTGTGATGGATTCAGCGTTTTATATAATCAACAAGTTGATGCTCGAAAGAAACCTAGAGTATAATCAGGAGGTTTTGTCGGTTTTGCTCATTTCGAAAACTTATTCGACAGAGAGAATTGGGAAAAACTAACCAAGATACTCGAAGATACTAAAGAAAATAAAGTACATTGGAAGGATAGAAGATTCATCAAAAAGTTTGTAAATGGCCCAGATGGCAGAGGTGAGGGTGGCTGACGGAGAGTTAGGGTGGCCAGTTATAGGTCGCGGAGCAAGGCATGGTTGTCCGTTATCTTTTGATTTATAGCATTCATGTAAATAAAACAATAAGAGAAGTATAGGAAGAGCTTGGTGTGAGAATAAACGTTGCAGGAAGAAATAAAATTATCCTGAGGATTTCTGGCATCAGTAGATGCATTAAAATGTCATTGAAAGAAATATAGAATTGAAGATTAAACATCAGGAAAGCTAAATAAAAATATGTTCCAAGTACAATGAAACCAAGGATGTTCATAAAATTGTTAGGGCACAAATTGGAGCAAGTGGACCTATTTAATTATACTTAGATAGTTCACTTTTAACGTATTACGTGAGAAAAAATGGGCATAGTAGCAAAGACATTAGAAGGAATATTTCGATATCAGAAGAATCGTTCAGAAATAGCAGGGAGATGATGACCTCACCTTACGTAAGGATGTAAAGAATTTAATATGGAATGTAACGTTGCGTGGGACAGAAACTTGGACTTTGAGAAAGGAAGACGAGACCAGGTTGCAGGCGTTTGTGATATGGGGGCGGAAGAGAATGGAGCAAGTGCAGTGGACGGAAAAGATGAAGAACGACAAAATGCTTCGTGTTGTGTGTGAGGAGAGGAAGCAATTGAAGGAGATCAGGAGGAGGCAGAGTTGGTGTTTAGAAGAGGTAATGAGGGGCGAAGGGCTGCTGAAGGAAAGGAAGGAAGGAAGAGGGAAGGTTGCTGAGTAAGAGGAGAAGGGGAAGGAAGAAAACTTATGATTTTGCGGATGGAATGAGGAGAGGTAGGACCTATGCCGAACTAAAGAAATAAATCGAAAAGCTGAGTGAAGAAGTAGAGTCTTGCACCTGTAAACGACTATAACTTTACTCCTTTCCATTTAAACCTACCTCAACGAGTACACAACGACAATAATAATTATAATAGCCTATTAAATGTGTACCAGGTTGAAAACTCTCGTCATTGATGCCGGCTCCTTCATTTAGCATATTATAGCGAATTAATTTTATAAACAGCACAAAGGCTTGTTAAGGGACATTTATTCCGCCGAAAGATAGAGCTAAAATGCATATACTCATCAAACTCCAGTTGTTCCAGTTTTATTCAGCCACCAAGTTAGAAAATGCCAATACCTCACCTCGTCTACTGCGCAAAATTAATACAGAAAAAAAATAAATCATTGAGTATGTGCAATGGTAAAATCGAAAGGATACCAGCTATCAGCTCCTAAAACGCATTAGGAGCTTGTAGGGCAATGTTTAATGCTGCTCAACTTATTTCAATTCGAAGGAACAACGGCAAATAATAAAACACAACCCTAATAAGACTAAAAATAAAACGAAAAAGCACATGAGAACTCATGACCACAAGAGAAGGTGTCTTCGAATGATCATCGAGATATACCGAACCTTGAGAACTTGTTGTCGCGTTTTATATTGTACAACCATTTCCAAGGTATTGAATGCGTTCCAAGTACTAAAAATACTATGATTACATATACCGCTCCGTCTGACCTTGGGGGTTTAACTTACAGATCCTATTACAACATCCACGGCCGTCTTGGAACTCGTAGCCACGACTTCTGGGTTTGAAGCCCGGCGCGTTACTCACCACGCTTCCGCAGCTGTTGCTAAAATTTCGTGTTATTACTAACAAAAAAGACAAATATTCGAACGTGTAAGGAGCATAAATTGAAGAAGAGAATATGTGAAACCTTACTTAAGGATAGCACAGTGTAATAATGATGCCATGAAAATGCGCAAAAGACCATATTGAATGGTTCAGTTGTGCAGTCGGCACACCGAAAATATAGGTATTATTAATAGAGTTGTTGCAGTTCCCTTATGAGTTACCAAAAAAATGAAAAATGTAAATAATTTCCACACAAAAAAAACAATATTCTTAAAATGTATGCCCAAACTACGCGCGATAGCCATATTATGTAGGAGTTAGATATCATTTTTCGCAAATCAAATCTTCTCTTTCGTGCGTGAAGACTCAATCAACTCTCTTCTCTCTTATCTATGGAAACGATTATTTTTTACAAAATATTTTTACTACAACTTTAAAAGAAACTAGCATACATTTTTAATAACAAAGTTTGAATGTTAAAAAAAAACCATTCAGAATTAACAATAAGAATTGACTTCAGATCAATTATTTTATTCAATTGGGGTAATAGGGGTTTTTCCTCTCAGTCACCGATAAAAATCCCAGCAACATAGATGTGCAGACAACCAAGGCGAGACGCACACGGCAAAAATAGGCTTTACGAGGCAAGGAAACAGAGAGAAAGAGATAGAAAGGATGAAAGAGAGACTTTCGTTCGGCCGGCCGGCGGATGATGGGGCTGGGCGCGGCCGCTTGAGCAAAAATGTTCCCTGACGGCGCGTGAACTCGCTGGGGTTACATCCATTCGCCCCATTAACGTTTCATATTCGTATTATTAATATTTTTTTACTCTTTTCTCGCTGCCAGAGTCGTTCCGCCAGGCGACGAGGACAAGGTAGTGACATAATGCCATCGTCGGTAAAAAGAAAATGTAAAAAAATAAAGATTTAAAGTAACGTTCCAAAGGTTTATTCAGAAGCTATCTTACTTAATTTATTTAATATTTCCTCCAATTTTTTTTCATCTCTCACATTCAACTCCGCGTGCAGCAGAGGGGGATTCAAAGGGAATTCGCAGCGTTACGAAATGGCGGGGCCGGACGTAAAATAAAAAAAAAACAAATGCTTCGACGAGAGAGTTTTTCTTTTAGTCATTTATTTATTTATTCTATGGAGACGCCGGTCTGGATTATAAGCTCCCTACGTGAGATTTTTGAGCACCGGGTGATCCATAAAAGAGGGGGTATAGATCTCTCCCCGATCAAGGCGATTAACCTCACCGTAGCTAGCCGGTATGATTGAAAGACTCCCCCGAGCACTTTCTTATAGTTGGACTATTATTATGCTTTTACCCAGCCCCGCGATCGAAGCTCCTACTGCCCGTTCCCCTTAAAAGATCACTCATATTCTCCCTTCCTCATTTTCTCATCTCCTTTATGGCCCAAACCTTTCCTTATTGGCTAAATGATCGGCTCCATGTCTTTCGCTTTTACTCGACCGTAAAATTTGACAGCAGCGTAAAACTTTTTGTTTTATAGGCCAGGAGTGTGCAAGGGGTGGTCGTGGCAAGTGTGGAACTCCCGTCGATTCTGTAGCCTGTGTTTGACACAGGAATATTGAGGGTTTTATTTTTTAAGGAATAGTTCAACAAATGAGGTGAAGGCAGGAGATGTCTCACGTCAGGACCTTTAGCTTGAAGACGGCAGTCACAAATCTATTCGGTCGCGTTGATGTGAACAGATAAATAAAATCCCACGGTCGTAGACCCTGGAGTAATTCTCATGTTTGTCACAAGTTGATGTTTGTAAATAAAATGCAAAAGATTGATTATGCGTTTGACATGATGCATTTACGCGAGAAAGAGAGAAAGATGATACTCAATTAACCACTTTTTTAATTAGTCAAAAAGCAATCCGGATAATGCCAATCCAAGAACTACTTTGAAATTAAATAAACATATGTCAGCAATAAGATACTTTAAAATGAAATGGAATTTTTGCGACGACTTAAGTCCATCATAAATAGCTGCCTGCCTGCCTGACATAAATGAACCTATATCAAATTCCAATGAATCAAGGAAACTTCAAACGCATAAAAAAACAAGCGGAGGCTATCTATTTATTGTAAGGAAAATTTACACCCCTTTCAGCAAGTTTAGTAAGAAGTTTCAAATCATTAGAATAAAGGTAAATGAAAAGAGACTCATACATGTTCATTTTCTTTAAATACGAACCTAATCGTTAGGAAACCAGATGAGAGTCAACTGAAGGAGCTTTTTGAGATGTAGCAAGAGCATGAGGACTGGATTGATGGAAACTGGAGAAACACGGGAAAATGAATAGAAGCGCTAAGAGCAACTCTCGTCTTAATTCAATTGGGATTAGGGTACACCATTTGAGGAGCCATTCAATCGAACGTAAAATAAATGAGGGGAACGGCACACGAGCATTCGTTTCGCTGGGAGGAGGATAGGGAGGGGGTAGGGTTTTACAGTTCATTCCCTCAAACCCTAGAGTGGCCTCGTTCATCGGCAGGACCCTAAAGGTTGACAGGTGAAAGGGGATTACGACTCTCTATCGTTCCCTTCCACTCGTTCCTTCCTTAGCCCCTGAAGGGCCGCCAGCCGGGTGATTCCGCGGGAAATGCGTCGGGTAGTAGGTACCCAATGTCGCCAATTACCACACGTGTTAGGAATAATATCCCAAAACGTGGTGAGTGACAGGGCTGACGTATTACCCATCATGGTTCCACACCGGAAAAGATACATCATTCTTGTAATTTTACCACCTACTTTCTCTCACACTGAAGGCCATACTTTCACCCTCAAGGTTATTGTTCATGTAGTTGCAAAATACAATAAAACCCATAGTTTCTAAGACATTGGTAGCATACCTATAATGTACATGTTGGTGAAATTACACCCTGACAGGTATTTGACGGTTTCTGCTAATTCATCAACGGTCGTACTTTCATTAACTTCATTAGGACATAGTGGAATGCCTGTTGGAGAAAAATCACCACCTGCCACACAACCTTGAGGAGGATTGCAGGGTATTATGTGGATGTAGATGTCAGTTTTTTTTAGAAACCTCTGGCTCAGTCATCGTGGCACTCTTAAAATGTAACCAATCATTAAGTTTGTAGAATATACTAGGAAATGTATTTTATCAAGGCTAATTTTGGTGTCTATGACGATTTTTCTTCAAGAACATTCGATAGCAATTGATTGAGATCAGGCAGCGAAATAAAATGATATTGTCATCAACATAAACAATCTTCAATTCCAAGAGAAAGCGGATACGACGAATGGATGTAATTCGTTGAAATGTATGCGGTGATCTTTACTTAGACACTCAAATCTCCTACAACGTAAGCATATTTATGCAAAGATTTCATATCTAGCCGGAATTTCTCATATAAACCATATTTTTTCCTATAATGCGGATGAAATTGGAAAATATTCAAAGATAATAAAATGAATCTACTTACATGAAATGGCAATCGATTTACCGGCTCCCAATCCTCAGTAAATTAAAAAAAATAATTTCTTTATTGACCCCCACTTTCGCCAATTACGACCAATTTAATGTATGTATTTATTTATTAATGAACACACACCCTGGATCAAAATAACCACTCAGTACCTGTGCACATTCGAACCAGTGACCTCAAGTTAGCAAGCAACCTAAAGCGAAGGAGACCGAGGCCGGCTTTAACGAGCAACGCAACACATTAAAGTCGAAAAACTGACCCCACAGTGTGGTTACGTCAAGTTTTTCATGAGAGCGCATTTTTTTAGGTGCGCGTTGCAAAGTGACCTATCGCTTTTCGGATTTAAAACCATGGCTGTCGCGCCTTTCACTTTCCATACGGTGCGAGTACAATGCACCTGCAGTGCGCTGTTTTAATGCCCTCGGAAAAAAAATTTCGAAAGCTTTCCCGAAGATACAGACTGACTTTTACGTGGACAGACCGGGAAAAAATTACGTCCCGCAGTATCCAAAACGATGCACCGTGTGATTTAATACGAAGAGCCTTTTGGGCGCTCGCTGGAGATCACACGTACTAACGGCGGCCGGCCCTCTTTCGCGGCTCGAATAAAACTCGATTCGCAAAACGGGCGAGCGAGTATTATATGAATCTCTATACGCGGCGGCGGCGGTGACGGCCGATGAACTTTTCCAAAACATCGCACACAAAAGGACGCGTCGCGGCGTGTCGTCGGTGCGACTGAACACGATAATTCCGCATTCGAGCGCATTGATAAAATTATTCCCCCCCCGCGCGCCAAGTCCAAATTGCTCGGTAATGTCTAAATACGTATGCCCAGAGCGTGAGCTCCGAGAGTCGGGAGGGGAAGTAGGGGAGCATGCATATTTGGGAGGGAAGAGGAGGACACATAGGAGGGAGGGGGGCGTGGCTCCACGCGGATGACTGCGGCGGCCGGGTGGTCGAGTGGAGAGCGCATATATCTCACCTGCTGCGTCGTTCACTCCATCCCTCGCTGCCAACTACATACTGGCAGCATGCCGGAAACGATCGAGATGTGCATTTCCAGGTCCAGGCAAACATTTGGTTCGCAGAAATGAAAATGTAGTAACTTATTAACTTTCATTTAACATGGTTGCTATCTGCAAAATTATCATGTAAAAGTTTTACAGAGTAAACTGTGTTGATACTGAGGGCCACAATGAATGTTTGACGATTGAAGAGTCACAATGATAGCTTGCTTATATTGTACAACTACTTTGCAACATAGCACTACAATTGTTTTCTTTACTGCCTATAAATGTTTTGATAGTAATTTTTTGAGTAGCTTGTGCTTAATAAACGCAGTTATTATTATATTAATTGGTGCAGAAAAGTGAAACATCTATTTACTTTGCATTATCAAGAATACAGGTTCAAAGGGCCATCAGGCATTTTAACAGGCAACAACGGTCCTACACACACAACCATGCCCTGGGAGGCTATCTACTAATTTCAACGGAGGCTCAAATATGAACTACCATTTTAAATATCTAAACTAACGACTTAACTGTTAATTTTGAGGAAACCGGGACTAGCCACGGTAGTTACCTTCATTGAGTCACCCGCAAGTGCACAGAATAGCGATATTCCACAGGAGAAAAATCGTTACATGTTAATTTTTGGATCGAAATGATTTTTTCAAAAACTAGAGTGCTTTATAACCCTTTCTTGAAAATGTCATTCTAATATCACAGATATCTAATTTTCAATACTAGTAGGAGGAACTTTAATATCTATGAGCCTGGCAATGGGTTTTCATTTTCATACTAACGTTAATTTTGGTAGCAACAGGCTATCGTTGCCGGTCTATGCACATAAATGACAGCTCTTTATATATTAATGTAAGCCCTTTGATATAAATTTTATTTACTAGTAGAACAAGTCCTCTATCAACGTACATGAGAATTAATGGGCACAAATATTTGTGTCACTTAGAGCATCCCTTATTTCCCTTTGCAGATATCTTAAGAAAGGACCTTAAGTAGGCGTTTTACACATTTTTGGCGATCAAAATTTATTATATCTAAACATGCAACTAAATAAATATTCAACGCAAAAATAAATTAGTATATTTATTCATTAAATATAGGCAACAAAGTATAAGGCATACGCACTCGTTGGTGAAGGGAAACGTTTGAAGTTCACCTTGATCAATGTTGTTGCTTTGTATGAATCAAAGGTACTGCATCAAGCGTCGGCCAAGGTAAAACCTCAACCAACGGAGAATTCAGAACGCACTAAAACCCCGGGATCACTCAAGCAAGTAGTTGACTATAAAAGTGAATGAAAACTCATAATTCAGTTTATGGATGTGATCTGAAACTTCTCACAATTTTTGTTCCAGTAACAGCTTTACTCCAACGAGAACACGAGATTGCTCACATTCCCTAGTCCGCTTTCCTTGATGACTGGGATTGGACAGTAAAGGAAGTCATTAAAAACCATCAAGCACTCTATTCCTAAACTGTTAGAATAAATTAATTTACCGTTTCATCGTCCCGCACACAACTCATAAAGAAATGAGTGTCGGCAGGGTAAAAGTAAAACAAAAATCGACCTAAATAGAAGAGCGGAAAGTGTTCCGGAGGGAAAAGTATCGGGGAAGGCATGAATACAAAAGCGGGAGAGTTGAAGATATCACCTGTGGAATGACTTTATAAGCAGCAATATACATTTAACTCTTCCTCACGAATTAGAGCTACGCCTTATAGGAGCATTGAATGTGGGTGGAACGGATGAATCCTTTTCAGTCACGATGAACAACCTAGTGTTAGATTAAATGATCAGGTAAGTGAATCAGTAACACTCGGCTTATTAATTGTTCCACTGGAAACAAAAATTAGAATCCTTGAAATCATTAAGAATGATTTCAATCAGGGCGCAATCAACATAGGAAACCCATACCGCTTATTAAAAATATGAAACAATTCTTATGGAGACGGATATAGAATTTCTTGCAACCATTTACTGCCAAATGTTGGTTTCATTATTTTTAATAATATAAAATGCAGTTTTATTAGCCAAAGACCTCTTCTGCTAATTTAAGGTGGATTTGGAAGAGGATGGGCGAAGGATAAGAGGAGAAATCAAGGGAGAAATGCTATTTTTTTTAGAAATTTGGAACATCCGGCTATTAGTATCGGTATAATGACTTAACTATCGAAATCATGCAGTTTCTTTTTTGTTATTAAAACGGTGTGGAAAAAAGGGACAAATTTATTTCTTCACCAGCGGAATGCACCCACTGAAATCCAACGGGGGGGAAATAACACTGATCACAAGGATCGGAGCTAATTCAAAACACCGTAATCGCTAACTTCCACAACGTCTACGTAAAGGTAGAATAAAAGGTGCAGTGCTAAATATTAGTGTGTCGCGTTCGTACCTATATCAAAAGTTTAAATTTCCAAGTAAAAAATTATTATTAACTTTTCAAAAGAATTCATTAATTTATTTTTTCAGCTACTTTTTTGTTATAAAATATTAACAACAGCTTTGTTTACAAAAAAAATGATTTTCCAAACTAAACACTAAACTGGGCAGCATTTTTGTCGTGTATTGGTACCCATGCTGTTAAAGGCCATCCGTCATCTTAGCACTTGAGTTATCCGCTAGTGGCGCAGTTAGCACGCATTATAAACGGATGCTATTCTGCCAATACTTTTTACAATTAGTTTAAATGGAAGTTTTAGTTTCCAATTTTAATGTGAAGTCGGATTTAAAAACATGAATATCCTATTCGATATCAGGAATTCTGTTAAATAAGTAACAATAATTTGGGCATTTGGGAGAAACTGGTTGCAAATGTTTAAATGACAGTAGTCCTATAGTAAGCCTTAGTATATACGCAAAAATCATGCAAAACTTCAGCTCGATCGGTTAATTAGTTTTCGAAGACAAGAATAACAAACATACAGACAGACACTACTTCAGTTTTATATAATAGTATAGATATACATTATAGTACGTTTCAACATATTGAAGCATTCGTCAGTGCAATGCATCTTAAAATACCAATTCCTTGGAGTTCAGAGCAAAACGCAGAAGAATAGAGGCACGCTCTGGTTATTATAACCTCGAATAGTTACGAATTCCCGGCTATCGACGAAAATACTGAAATATGTCCGTCTTTATGGCGAAAATCATTTCTCGTATTAGAGGGAACATTCTGTTGAAAGGAATTCCTCCCTCACTCTTAATCTAAAAATAAATGCCTCGGCTTGACCGCATCGTCGACCCCTTCTCTTTAGGAGAGGTCTCAGAAGGCGTTGGAATCCACAAAACCCAACGGTCCCATCACCCCTACCCATTCCATGGACCGCAACGATTAAAGGAATAGTTTGGGCATGGTGACAAACTGACCCCAAATGCGTGATACAGATTTTGTCGTGCCGAAAATATCTGCGGAATGCGCACCGCATGAAACTTAAGCTGAAATATTCCCCTTCATCTCACCTTTCTCCTCCTTCGCCTAAGCTGAATATTCCATTACGAAAGACCAATTTTAGTTTCTATGGAAGCCGTACGAGTTTTAGAGATATATAATAAAGGGATGGAATGCAGGAAATCGAAAAATGTAGACGATAACGGTAGAGAAAAAAGAATGTCGGAAAAATCGGGTGAGGAATGGGACGAGAGATTGGGAAGTGAAAGTTTCAGCAACTTGTTCCAACCAGTTATCCTTATTTATTTCAGGAATATTTTACTTTAAAATTAAATTATTCAAATTTTATAATCAACTATTTCTCAACTGAGTCCCAAACCCTTGCACCTATATTTTTACTGCAGTTTTAAAATGTAAAATAACATTATTCTATGACTTCCTCACTTCGCTTACCACCACTCGTCTATTGAACCCAAGTTTTGTCATGTCTGCATACGCATGCATCCACGATCCAAGAGAAGTAGGAGATATTAGTGGCTTCCATGTACTAATCATTTTGCAACTTCAATAAGATGATTTCGTTTATTTTGTAGACTGTGATGCTCCAGAATTTAATGTCTGTTAATATTTATGGCCTTAATTCTTACATTCTCACTAAGGTTATACCACTCTTATCATCGAATTTGAATTTCGCCATCAACAGTTATCAATCTGAAGATAGGATAGACCTGGAGGCTGCATGCCTCTGATTCATTCCCCTTTCCGTTAACCACCTCGTTCATTCATTTTATGCTTTATTTAAACATCTCTCTTAGTCATTAGTTTTTTAGTCATTAGCCTCTTAGTCTTAGACATTAGTCTTTATTTAAACAATCTGACATAATTATCCTCAAGTATTCCATCCTTGGTCCCCTGCATAAATTCTTCCAATTTATTTCTCCTTCCGTTACTGTTGTCACGAGGCAATTATTTCTCAAAATGTGTCCTGTAATTTTGTCTCTTAATTTCGCAGAATTTTTAATTAATCATCTATTCCCCACCACCAACTCTACAAGGTACTTTGTCATAGTTTATTCACTAAATCCATTTCATCTCCATTCTTCGATAACACCACATTTTCACGGCATTCAACCCTCTTTGTACTGTTGTTCTTATTCTCCAAGCCATTTAGTCTCATGAGAGCATGCTTCAACAATAAGTTAAATGAAATACGCTACCTTACTTCTATGTTTTTTTTGATAGTCGACAAATTTAAAAAAAATGTAAACACAATCTTTTATTTTTTGGAAGGGTGGAAGAGATTTTCACGGGTGTAAAATAAAAACCTACAGCTTGACCTCACAGTGGAATGCAGGAGATGGAAAAAAGTAGACGGTGGTGATAGAAAAAAGAAGAAAGCGGAAAATAACTGAGGAATGAGATGAAAGGGAAAGAGAAAGGGAAATGAAAGTTGCAGAGGGTGAAAGGGCGAAATAAGGGTGAGGATAACACACACACAGGGATGCATATATACTAAAAGGGGGGGAAGAGATGAAAAGGGTGTCAGGGAGAGGATATCTCGATTACCACACGTGCAGGGGAAGGAGAGGAAAGGAAAGGCGAAACCACTGATATCACCTGATCATTTCACGTACGAAATCCCCTCTCTCGCGCGCACACATACACCATTGACACTTCCGCGCCAAGCTCTTCTTTTGTTCCAAAAACCACCGCTCCACCACTGCATGGTGGATGCGAATGTTCCGGCGCAGAATGGGAGACAGCGAATAAGTGAGTGAAAGGAGGAAGATGTGGAGAGGGGCGGGAAGGTTGGGGCGGGCAGGGTGGCTGGCTTGGCGCGGGTGCGGAGGCTGTTTAAACAGTCGGGGGATCTGGGAGGGCGGGAGTGAGGGCCATAACAAGGCGGCCGCAATGCTATCCAAAACCACCCACGCAGTGGCCGACCGACACTACGGCGCGCACGACACAAGAGCATCGCCTGACGCCCACAGAGCAATCCCCTCCCTCCTGACTGATCCGACTCCCACACTGTTTTCCGCTTTCGACCGCCTCCGACCCTTGTACTGTCCGCCCGGAACCACCCAGAGAGAGATAGTGGGGGGAAGAGAGCCTTCGAAATAGGGCTGTGAGAGATTCCAATTTTAGTATCGAATTGCGATATTGATTCCGTATCGGAGTGCAATAAAATCGTAAACATATCACGCCTCACAATCTGCATGCAATAGAGCATAGAGTTATCCTAAAAATCTTCTTTTTCTTCACTTCATAGGTTATGCTGCATAGCATTTTCCTAAAACCATCTTAGCCTTAGCCCAGCACATTGTGGCGACCACTTGGCTTACATTTCAACGTAATTCCGAGGAGACGATTCGGTTGCATTCTTCCCACGTTGAAGCATCATTTTGTTTTCTGTGAGCTTTAATACTTTCTTCTAAATTTAAAATGTTTATCATCTCTCTTATGATTTCATTTCCAACCCTAAAATCCTAATTGATAATTAAACTGATAGACCGGAACTACACTATACTGGACTTAAATCGACATTTACCATTTTTATCACTACACTATGGAGTCACTTAGCATATTACATCACTTACTTATTGACCACTCGATTTCTGCGGATATAGTATCACACTCTAGGCACCAGAGTAATCAAAATTATAAAGATTGTGGAACCATACCAAAAGTATGAGTCCCATAAGTATTATGGTGTCTTAATTGGGATTCCAAAATCGGGTGAAACGAAAATGAAAGTATAGCCGACAAGTTTCCGCAAAGCAAACAAATATTCAAACAATCGTCATTTGCATCCGGTGAAATCCGGCGCCTCACAAGATATCATTATTGGTCAAATGTTTCCCTTATTTATATCCACGATTCTCAAATCCAAGATTACCAGAAAAAGAATTTTATAGCTGACAATGTAATCGTTTTGTCCGCTATACTGAGAATTTTCCACGAGAAAATTTCAAGAATATTTTATTTGACCTTGGAGAAACGTCATTACTTATTTCGCGGAGTAGGATCTTGAACTTCAACTTTGGCAATAACTTTCAACAAAATGAACGACATAAACATCACATCTAAAATGCTGGTAGATTAGATATCAAGGTAAAGTATTAAGTCAATTTCCTTGACTTTTCCGTAACTAAAAGATATATTCTGGGAAACAAACTCAGACAAAGGATTTCTATAAATGTATTAAATATAACAAGAGAACGATAGGAAGACCCTTGGACGAGAATGAGAATGAGAGATGTAACTTCCCTCTATTAAGGCCACATCTAGAGTAGGCCCCCGGCATTATGAAAACTGGAAATGACGATTCACGCGTACTAAACAAGATAAAAGGAAATGCTCTACTCTCTGTTAAAACATCTACGAGTAAACTGCGTAACACACCTGCTGGAGGGACACATTGCTAACAGCTAGCAGCATTGGCAGCAGCTAGACGATCGAAATTCATACGCAGCGTTAAGGATACAAGAAAAATTCAGATTAAATGAATTTCAGTTAGACAAAGGGATATTATTTCACACCACTACTACATCAGTAGTAGAACTGACAAAAGTTAAAAAAATTAGAGATACACACACCATGCAGGAGAGTGTGGCACAAATTCGCCAACAACATGAAGCTTTAAATCCATTCTCTATATCAATCTATTTTGATAGCATCTCCATTTTTGTTGTTAGTGTGCTAACACCTCCTGCCTCACACTCTTTCTGCAGAGTACGACGGCAGGATGTGCATGAGTACACATATTTCAATAAAATCGGAGAAAATGCTATAAAATAGTCGGCCACAAGGGCGGTGAGGTAAATTTCTTTTGCCGCCAACTCCACAGTCGCGGATTTGAGCCTCGGCTGGGTGGTTTTGTCAACACCCAGGACGTGGTTACTTGTGATTGCCCAAAACTGTTGGTTATAAAACGCCCGATGTAACGGCTCCAGGTGCTGTTTTTGGGATGGTTGGTTAGTAAATAAATCGCATCTACGTAACTTATCACAGTCACGCGGTAGTATTATAATTTTTCTAGAAAAATCCAAAAGGGAAATTATTTACAAAAACACTGCATTTGTAATCAAATTAATGGACAATTAGCGAGCAATGGACACATGCTAAGCGAATCGTTTTTCGCCAAAAAGCAGGCCTCACTTTCGTGCTACTAGACGACATCTACCTTCTCCTTACATTTATACTCCAAACTCTCTATGTACTAACTCATGAATATCGCACATCGTTTCCGAAATACATCGAATATCGCACAAGTCTACCTCATATCTTCTCTCCCTTTTTTCCTCCTCCCTTCCACGCGCGAGGAACATTTAGAGCGTGGTATTCGCTCTCCTCCCACTCCCCTCCCACATACACTCCCCCGCCTTAACGAATCTCTCCGTCCATCACCATTTTATTTTATTTTTTTGCCTTCATTTTGCCCCTTTTTTCAGCCGTAGGGACAGGATTAACGGTACGTACGTGATTCAATGCATGTACTTATTTGCATTCCCATTTCGTGCAAATCCTCGCATCGGATCTAAACAGAGGAGATCCAGGTCCGTGGGCGTCGATATCCACTGTAACCACGGCCGTTGTGTTCCTCGGAACTTCCTGATCACAAAAATAGTAATGCATTTTTGTGTTCCAATCCATAAAGTTATTATTTTTGCATATTTGATGAAATATTCCGGTTTTCGTCGTGGAAAAACTATGCAGAAGGATTGCATGTCTTTTTCCACGTTCTAACGAAATGAGCTGGCAGAAAAACACAGTAAATTGTGGCTAATTAACTTGTAAATCACTATCGTGACTTTGTTGAAGGGCAATATGATCACGAGACGGTAGATACAAATAGCGATATGCACATACTCTCGATGTATTGGCACTGATAGTGATGTTGTTTGAGAGGAAGCCATAGTAGAGAAGAAGTAGAAATTGCTGTTTTCCTTCTCTGATTCTCACCCAGTACGACAAATTTAAAAAAAAATAAGCATTATAATCTATCATCTATCTATTATGGTTTTGTAGAAACATACCGGGGTCTCGGGATGAGCCCATTCATGAGTAGAAATAAAGATAAAGATTTTTCAACATTAATTTCGACCATCGGTTTCGTTCTTGGAAAAATAACTTTATTAATATCGGCTGGGTGAACATTTTATAACAATGCTATAGCATAATGATCAATTTAAATTCCAAAATCATACTAATATAGAGAGCATTAAGTCATAAAATATTTCAACCTTTGTCCCAACGTTAAAGACACTATTTGGAACTTCAATATATGTTTTTAAAAACTTTACATAGAATACTCAGACATTCCACAGAATCGATTTATTGAACACGAATATGACCTATGGTCGACAAAACTGTCATGACGAGTAACTTAAAGTACCATACGAAATTGAAACCATCATTGCACTCCATAAGTCGCTATTAAGGTATTTCAGTATTATTTGGCACGAATACAACAGAATTTAACCTGAATAAATGGAATACATTGGTTTCACCATCGAATAAATACCAATCCAAACGAACTTAGCAGATGAATTCTACAGGGGAAGTTAGTTTACAGGACAGTTTTCTAAACGTGAAAAAAGATAACAAAGTGTCAGATAAAAACATTAATATCGAGCGTATAGTTATTCTTCGGAAACTTAGTTTCTGTGGCAAGAGGGATTCCGCAGATTAGAAGCTTCCCGGTTTGGGTAATGGAAAAGAATGAAACAAAAGTAAAGTCAGTGAAATAAAAACGTTAAACGCGTTTGCGGAGGAAAGAAAACCGGTATTATAATTCGAAGGAGACACAAAAAGTGACGATAGGACGAGAGAAACAGAAAGGTAGAATAAAATTCAAGCATAAGGCGAAGAGGAATTATAAGAATCGGAACTTTAGGCGAGCTGAGAGGATGTAGAAAATACTGATAAACTTATGAGAGAATTGACGCACGGAAAATATAGGGCTCTATAAGAAAAATTAAGAGTTGACAAGATAATTGACTAAGCAATCGGGGAATGTCCACAAATCAATAAATTAATTGCGCCGTTGAGAGCAAGATTGGTCAAAGTCAAATACGTCATCTTTTCGAAAATGAAGCTTAAAGTGACGTAAACAAAAGCTTAAAGCCTAAGTTCTGATTTCCAATAGAAAAACACAGAAACTAGACTCACACCACTAATGCACAAATCAGAATGCAAGATGAGAAATGCTTTAGCGAACCTGACGAAAATTAGGCTTAAAAATTGACTTAACACTTTTGCTCTCAATGACCTAATTGATAGAACACCAGGAATTAACATAGGGAGGTTATTTCATAATCCGATGGTCTTATCAGCCCGAAAGTATGGTTTTTGTCATGAAAGAGATTTTAGCAGCGTAACTGCGGAGTTTCCAAGGAATCTGTAGTCTGTGATGGGAAACTAGTGAGAGAATGCGAAGGAGACAAAAAAAGTACCTATAGATAAAGGACGCATAGAGATGTGAGAGTATAATAAAGAATGCGATAAAGGGAAGAATGTAACTAAAATGCCGAGTTTCCGGGGAATCTGTCGTGAGTCCCCTCGTAGGCGAAGAAATCAAGTCTGCAGATATTTGCGCATTCTTTCCCTGTTCAAGCCCTTCGCTCACCTACGCGGGCCAGTAAACGGGGAATAGGACCCAACTTCTGATTCCATCGCTGGAGGAAAGTATTCCACTTTATTCGAAAATATAGGATCTGTGATTTACGCAGTTGCCCCTTTCTACTCACTCTCTCTCTCCTTTTGATGTCCCGCTCCTTTTCTATCCTTTTAAAAAAAATCAGTGAAAGAGGAGATATTCTACCTATTTTGTATTAACAGATTGAATATTAGCATCAGAAAAAAATATAGCCGAGCAGAACTCTTTGTTAAAAAAAGGTTCGGTATGGTAATTATTTTGCCATCAAAAACATCAGTTCGAGCTATCCATAAATGTGTTGATGATTGTCAGTTCTAAAATATAATGTCAACATTTTTGAGATAGGTCAGTTGACCGAACAAAGATAGAGATAATAAGAGCAATTGCAACTAATGCAAGGAATTGAATTCAAGCCTTCAATAATGAAAGGAGAATCATAATCAGAGTGATTATCTGTCATCTCGTTTTCTCCAATTTTAACGCTTTCACCAGGAACAGAACCCATTCTTAATGGCATGAGTTTCCAACACCGCTTCCCTCTGTTGTCAATCCCTCACCCATTCCACAAGAGTACCCGTTCACCAACTCCCTAATCTCCACCTCCTATCCCACAGACTTCAAACTCTTCCTTCTTCCCCACATCCCCCCCCCCAAATTCTCTTCATTGTATTATAAATGATGATGGCGTAAAAACTGACACTGGTAGCCTTGGGAAATTAAAAATGGATAGCACAAATCTGTACTCATTTAATTATGGAAGCATTCCACAAAGTGAGATCTTTATTGTATTATCATTAACTGATATCTAATAACTTAATGATAATTGTACAATTTCAAGCCTTTTCAGATAGATCGTGGTGATACTTGACCGTAAAACTGAAGCTAAGTATTCCTCCCGAGTTCTTCCCACCATTATTCCACTGGAAACCTTTCCTGTCTACCCTAACCAAGCCGCTTTCCCTTTCCACATCCCGGACGACCGCCACGAGCTATCTCAACCGCCATCTCCAACCCTTCCTTCACTTCCATACCCCCCAACAGATTCTCTCACACTACCCAGGCCATGCCTACGAAGATGACTCTCAGCTTGGCATTCCAGTCTTCATCACACTACCCCCCCCCCCTCCCCCAAACACGTTACTTTCTTCCGCAGCACGGAATAATCCAAAAACCCCATCCCAACGCCAAGGACGCGTTCAATGAGCGACGTAAAGGAAAGGGTTTGGCGAGGATGACGAAATCGGAACACGAGGTTTTTTTTCCAGCGAGTTGCTCATCGCGGGCACGGAATGTAATCAACGCAGAAAAGACCCGAGCGCAACCCGAATGAATAATGAATCACGGCGTGGATGAGAAAAAAATTATTTAATTTGACAAAAAAACGTTTCTTTTTTGTATATTTCCAAGAATTGCCGAAATATTTGAATTGCGCCTTCCGCGCCGCTGCTGTGTGTGAATGCGGTTCATCAGCGTGTAGGGATGTGCAGCAGTGGCGAAGGGTCTTCACCGGGGATGATGGAGAACTTATATCGCACACCGCAGGAGTTACAGACGTGAGCGTGACAAGTGCGCGCGTCGACTACACGCGTGAAAATATCACGGACGGGCGTCGTCCGGATCGACACAAAACGACGACTTTAAGTCTCTGTACTGAGGTCGTGACCCGCACGTGTTCAATGTAATCCGGTATATTGGTTCAAACTCACGCAAGGAATTCAAGTTTTCAATTCGAACTCAAAGAATAGTATAATATAGAAAACACACATATTCCTCAACGAATGATACGTCTAGATAAATTTCAAGGGTTACCGGCGAAGAAAACGTTGAATCAAAAACTGGATCAATAAACTTCACGGGAGATTTGGGTTTCATCCATTCGAACTCGAGGAAGTAGGGAGACATCTGTTTTTTCTCGATGAAACTTTCAGATTCCAGGCAATAAAACAGAATCAATTACTCAGAAATCAAATGACACAATAAGATCTTCTATCTTGTTAAAATAATTTTAGCCTATGAAAGTGACTGTCCCCTTGGTAGTCACAAGGGTAACGCACCGGTCAGACAATTTAAAAGAGGTGTCTTCGAGTCCGCACGCACCTACTAACAATATGATCTAAAAACACCCAGGGAGAACTCGAACATGCGACCTCCGGATTAGCAAGCGGTGACTTTACCCTGCCGCCACTTCAGTGTTCCGTACATTCAAGCCTTTAAGGGGTTGGATCGATTTTTTATTCTCAGATTTGCGTGAAAATTGGCATACGAGTTTTCATTGGTGATATTCATAGACAAAAGTGAAAAAGTACATCATACCGATGCTTTCTTGGAAATTCAATGATATTTTAACACGCAACCTTGTGGCACATAAAATATAGGTCGTAATAATTCGATTACATATGCACAGATTTTCTTCCAAACGCGAAATAATACATTAATTATTATTATTATAATTGTGGCTAACAAATATCAAGGTGTCGCGCCAAGTCCTATATTCGAAAACCACATATTTCAATATAGGTTAGTCTAAATTTCGAATACCGAAACACCGAAAACTCTAACATGCTTTATGGAAAAAAATTCAAATAAAATATTTCTATCATTACCATCACTGTCTGTACAGTAAGTTCCAATGTAAAAACACATGCAAATAAGTTACATGTGATCCAAGAACTTTTTTTCGACTATCTTATAAAAATATTAAAATGAGCACTCAATGACCCACGATTACCGTTCCAGCCACCTCCCACCATCTTAGATCCGAGTCTTAGCACAACTTGCATCGACATGGGTATCACGGAGAAATAGACAAATTCCCGTGCAACGCTGTCAATTTATTTCATCGATTGCCAGTTGGTATGCCAAATAGACGAAGAGCGGAGCGATAGTCCCCGCAATCCCCTTGCAAGCACGTAAGGCGAAACTTTTTCAAGCAATTAATGGACCTTAAGAGGGACGGATAGAAAGTAAAGAGCATATGTAGCCAGAAATACCAACACGACGGTAGCCAATAATAGCGATAATGCTCGTTTTCGGTGATCTCAATGATTACCGAATATAGATATACCCAGTGAGGCCGCCAGGATCTCTCATGACGGCGGTGTTTGCTAATTACGGCGAATGTACAAATTTCCAACGAAAAACTTGTCACCTACAAAATGCTTTATTTATTTCTGTGATAGCTATGACATCAAATATCTAAAAATAAGTTATTTGAAGTACGGTTGATTGCGAAACTGACAATCACGGATATTTAAATTACTCTTATATACACTCTTTACATTTAAAACTCTTATATACATTGGAAATCAGAGAATATTTTGATTCGTTCAAGGACCACCACAATTATTAACGCAGGGAGAACGAGTATGAAGAACCTGCACCCAGAAGTAATGCCAACAATATTACACTACCGTTGTAGAATCCGGTATTGTAGATGCATCATGGAATTGTAGATGAGTAACAAATCCGTTATGCCGGTTTTTGACGACATAATTTTGGTTATTTTCTTGTCACTTAAAACTCAGGGACTCTAAACCTACTAAATGTAAAAGGCCTGCATAAGCGTATGCAAGCCCCTCTTGAGGCAGAATATAGACCTCAGTCAAGGACTAGGTCGCATTGGGCACATTCATTTCGCTGTAAATCTCGCACTTCGTATAATAATATAAGCAGAAAATACCATTTAGAGCTCCACAGCGATCGATCGCTTAGCCAAAACTGGCGGGTTTTTCGGAGACCTGGAGAAAAAATCAACTATGGCGTAATTTCATCGATAAATACAGGCCGCGTCTTTTTCCTCAGAGAACCTCCATTCATTCTAGAGCTGAATCGTGCCCGGTCAATTTGTGAAGCTACTTCCTCGCAGCACTCCATTAAAATTCTCGTGAAAAATTGCCCCTCGAAAATAAAAAAGAAACAAGCACAACGAGTTGCTGCCATACACACTGTAGCAGCTGTCACTTCAAGGCTTAAAAATTCGCAATACCAAAATAGCTTTGGAGTGGAAAAAACTATTCATGCTGGAGATATTTCCTTTCAGGTTCCGAAAATAATTTGGGTAACATTTAAGTGAAATTTTATGAAGCACGCTTACGTGTTTTGAAGTTATCCTTATTCCACATATATGCTGTATCATTCACAATACGGAAATAATAATGTCATATTTATCGGGACAACACTTTTGTACAACTACGCATGATTTATACATTTATCACTGACTTATATTTCATATTTTCTTCTTGAAATATTTTTATTCCTATTCAAGAGTTTGATTTGCTAAGACAAAAATTAAAAAGATTTGGTTCATTCCATTCAATTCTAAGTTACAGAGTTAGGGAATCAGGTCATAATACAGCCATTTTATTTGCGAGCATGCTTAAATGTGCATATTCGACGGTCGCTAAGAAAATAAGGGCTTACACTTCGTTCGCATGCATTACTATGATTCCCACGACCACCGAACATACAACCAATGGCGTACTTGCTCTTTCTCACTTGTTCGCCGGCTCAATACACCAATTTCAACCTACAGAGAAACTTAATTCTTTCCAGATGGACAGCGCAGAGTTGCTAACATACATCAGCCGACATTCCTTTATATTTTTCTCTGTCCAATGTTGTACGCCGACCAACGCTATACACGTAAGAGCACCAAATGCTTCACTAAAATATTAAAATAGCATAAAATTGTAATTGAATGCAACACCGGCTCGTTTGTGACTTTCAAAGTAACTAAGTGTCCTTCACGCCAATTAAATGTTTTTTTTATTCACTGATGCTTAGACTGAATTCATTTTTCAACCCATTCATGCCAAACAAAGTTGACATAAATAGTAAGATATAATTTATAATTCAAATAATAAATAATCATCTATCCATTCCATATCTGGGGAATACAGTTTTCAGAGCACACATATATTATAATCAAACTGAACTAATTGCAATAGTGAAATCGTATCTTAGAAAACTATTGGCTCTTCAAATTCTCTTTCCTTGACCCAGAAATATCATGTTTACCACCGCAGTACAACCAGGAAACAAGTTCACTCAAAGAATACTACAGGAATCAAACTTCTATTCATTAAAACAACAGTGATATTAAAATACCCAGCTGTGATATTATTCGCGACATTTAATCATTTTTTTGCTGCTGTGGTATCACATTTACCTTTCACTGTCACCCAAAATTGAAGAAGTTAACACTGAATGAGCCTTTAGCATGTTAAATTTCAGAAGGTCTACAGGAACTCGGCTTTTTACAAGATGAAGTGATTATTATCAGCTGTTCTGTACATAGGACCATGCGTAATTAGTACTTTTGCGTCAGCGTAAACCTAACCTTCTAGTAAAAACTGATCATGAAATTGAAATCTTGCAGCCACTCTGGCCAATTAGTCTCCCTGTTGAAATCAGAAGTCGTTTCTATTCTTGCTCCACGCATCAGCAATCCTCGTATTTCCACGGACGATTCAGAAGGTGGTCAACATAGCGTTCCGGATTTCAACCAAAATTTAATAACTCTATCTTCCTGAATATCAGCAGTGAATGCTTAGCTATTGTCTGAACAATTCACAGATCGATCACGTCAGCCCGGCTATTCACTATGCTAGCTATCCAATACCTGAAGTTGCGAAACTTTTATTTTTTGTTGGCATTATGGTTTATTTTGATTCCACGGTTACGAGTTTAGTGGTTTACAGGTACGCAAACGTCTCTGAAGTGCGACAAGCATATTTCCATACTTAGTGCAGTATAACTGATAGGGCACCTAACAGGAGAAATGGACTACCAAGAGGAGCGCAACTTATAAAGGATACGAACCGCTGTGCTAAGAAATCTGAAATGGGAATCAAATGAAAATCATAAAATATCAATTACTCAAAATATGTATAAAAACCTTACAAGAGACAAACCGCTTCCCCTTCCGATTCTTTCGTCCCCCTGCGTCAAAGAATTAGTGATTTAAAGGAATTAGGTACACTGGAGGACTTTGTGCAATGATTTTCACGGTTACTCCTTCCTCTATCAGTAGGCAATGGCTTCAATTTGAAGGCAATGATCTCCTCGTTTAAGTGCGAAGGGGTCAGATGAGATGCCAAAGTTCGAACCTCCTCATCTATGAAAATTAAACCCTATAATCGATAACCACCAAAATGTGACATTCATGCACTCCATTTCATTCGATGAAGTTCTCAAAGAATCGAGGCAAATATAGTCCTCGTGAATAAGTAACAAAAACAGAAATTCATGGGCTGTCATCGGGAATGGTTAGCATATACCACTTCAAGAGTCAGTGCCTACTCGACATAAGACTCTCGGTCATCCGATGTTGATTCATTGAAATCGGAATCAAACGAATCATACTCATCGGAATCGCATAGTCAAAAGTTAGCGAAAAGCCCCAGTCGATATGCATAGTTACCTGAGTGAGCGATGTCTTTTGGAAAAACGAGCCGCCATCTGCTGGCTTATGTCACAGGTTGAATAACGTGTGAATCGTACACAAGTTTAGCTACAACTTTGGAAGTTCCCATTTTCCATTTCCTATTCAACTCCTACGCATTAAAATATGATAATACATGTTACACGATCCGCATAACCACCCCTGGAGGCAAAAAAAAGACCCAACAATATGGTTCCACAGGCTTCACTTTTTAGCTTTTCGTTTTCTTTCAGCGTTCAGTCAAGATACTTAAATTGATGATACCTCCCTGATTAGAGGCATTCCGAAGATTCATTCTAAAAGGCCACAGATTCTATCACCAATGGCTGGACACGCTTTGAGACAACTAAAACCAAATATTCAACCGAAGCTCCTTGTAGCCAAATATATTTTAACGGCGGTCCCGAATCCCACACATTCTCAAAGAAATCTTCATTTTTTTCAAGCCAAAACATTAATATTTGAAAGTGCATGCAACAATACCAATAATTTCTGCCAGTACATATTCTTGACAACCATATACACACCCAACAATATAGCAACGCCGACTTCAATTCACTACCCCCTACTGCTGGGATGCGCTCAATCCAGTTACTTGTGTAATCCAGGCACATCTCTACATCATACCTCCCTGGTTGGGGTATACCGGATATTCAGCCCAAAAAGATCGCAGATGAGAACACCAATGGGTAGACACCCGCTGAGGCAGCAAAATCCAAATTTATTACTACGGCGATTCCGAAACCCGAGACGCCTTTTTCACAGCCGCCCGCACATGAGGAAGCGAGCGCCTGGATCCGGACGCACCGCTCCTTCCGTCCTCCCCACGCTTTAAAGAGCAGCTCCGCTCCTCTCTCGGCGGCGACGGTGGGCGCGGCGCGCTCACCTCATTTGTCTCCGAAGACGGCGTGGCTGGGAACCCATACCTCCCCCCACTGTTCTGATCGGAACCACCCACCCTCCCTCCAGACCGTATACGGCGACCCCATCCACTTACCCCCGATTCTCCGGCCACCTTCTCACCCGCCCACATTTCCCGACCGCAAAGCAAAATGAGGTCGGTTTCCACCAAATCGAACTGATGATGAGCTCGAACAGAATATGCGAGACGAGCGCGGTGTACGCCAAGCAAGGGATCCCTCGAGCCTGTGTTCCTATGAGCTTACGGGCGTAACCCTTGAAGGGTCGTAGGGCGAACCGAGCGCGTAACAGAAAACAGCTGACGGACGGACGGATATCAGGTTGATGTGTTACCCAGAGTGCAGTCTTCCCATCCCGACGGCTCGTTTTCGAATTGGGGAGGATATTTTTCAGTGGATTCCTCAAGCCCGTTTCATACGGTACATGAACCAGCGCAAGACTAAGTATACAAGCCGGTTTTTAGAAGGATTCACACGACCTCTGAACTTGTAATGGAGGGAAGCGGTATTTTCATTCATTTAAGTAATGCGCATGTCTTCTTTAATATTTAATTAACCAATCTATGGTAGCAGGCAACCAAGAAGAGTAGGAAAATTTTTATTCATTGTCCATTTCGTGGCTAGGAAATTACTGATAGCCCAAACGAGGAATAGATGGTGCTAATTTCAGAAGGTGAAGATCGCCCAGCGGCTGTAAAAGATAGGCTGATTGGTCGCAGGCTATTAGGTCTTACTGGTAGCTTGTAGCAAAAAAATACCGCATCAATTACGAAATCAAGTAGCTTGTCCAGTATTGCAGCGATCATTCTCGTTTGCCAGCGTGCTATCTATATCACACGATACTGGAAACTATAATGCTAGCGCATATCCTCCCACTTGTGCTGGATCAAGTATTGCGTGAAGCGGGATACACGGTGTTATAATGAGATCATTTCTAGTGTAGTAGGTACTCCATCCGACGGTTGTGACGCTAAACTGAGGTCCCCTGGGCGCCTTACTTTAAGAGTAGGCTAATGCCGGCGCTAGGTTTCTATCCACTGTTTACCCGTTCTCCAAATTATCATTTTCTTACCAACGTACGCACATATGCTAAATTCCCTTATATACCCCTCAAGTAATGGTTGCCACTCCAAAATACTAAACCAACCACGATGGAAGGACTTTGTTGGGAGGCGCTAAAGACGAGGAGATTAAACGCTATGTTAAGGTTACTTGAGAAATTCAGATCGCGCGAGTTTTAGGTGATAAAGAGGATATTATTTTGACGCCGCATTTCATCTCCAGAACTGAAACGACACAACAAAAGAAATACATAGCCGAACTGATAGAAATGAAAACTCCTGTTTTCCAAGCGCCATTGATGTACTCGACAAAAAAACAGCAAAACACCAGGACACTCCAATGAACTCGATATTCTTAGTCTTAACTCAGTGAAAATTTATGATGACTGAATCTTAATCAGAAGATAATAACTTGTAAGTTTCACAATAGATAGAGAAACCGACCTCATCAGGTCTAATGATGTCGCCTCGGTGATGAAACCGGTCGACAACAAATAAATCTATTGTGACAATGACAAAGCTATTATACAGATTCAGTTGCTATGACACACTTCCCTTTCCGTCCTTCCACTCTTCAAGAAAGCCTTTTCTCTTTGCCCTCCTCTCTTTACGACTGGTGAAATAACTGCTACCAAGTCTTCGCGGTGAATCGTTGGACAGAATGTAAATGTAGGTACGCTTTCCGGGGAACTATGGAACTAGAGTCTCATATTCAAAATTATTGGCTGAAAATTTGGAAAAAACTGGATTTAGTATACACAGGTAGAACTCGGAAATAGTGGGAGCTTTTCATTCAAGGTGCTGGAGTTAGCGCAGATCGGAACATATCAGCACACACAAACGACGAGGAATGGAACGATGTGCGCAAGCGACACGTTCGGTAATCTTCCGATAGGTAGCATTTTGTAGGTACCTATATAAAACCCATGGTCGAATACTTTTTAAATATTTAAAAATTCGTTAACATTTAGGGCATTAGTAGGAAATATTTATGCACAAAAAGTAATTTAAAACTTTAAATTATCCATTTTTTCAAGCCCTTACTGAAAATCAAATCATGAACGACAACTGCGGTAACGATTATCTAAGTTACTTTCTCATCAACCACACTCCAGCCAACATCAACTCTAATCTGTTCCTAAGTTCGCAGGGCCTGAAACGAATGGAAAGCAACTGAATTACTGTGCTGCAAAGTGAGCTGCGCACTAGAACGAATGAAAAGCGCCCAATGAAATGTAATGAAAATGCATTCATTATGTTTTAGAAAACATAGTTTGAGAAAACTGGATAGAGGCGCTTCTATCTTTTGTCTGTATACGATATGAGGAATTTAAGAGGGATCTAATGGAAATACATCCGTAGGAGGGAATGCGTGACGATGTTCCAGAATTTTTTATGCTAGGATTAGGACTGTCCAAAAACCTAAAAATGGTGGAATACTCAAATGAAATGAATTGACACAATCATTGAATTTTGAGTTGGAAAAGAATTTGCGTCGATTCTGGCTATTTAAACTAAAAAACAAATATGAATGCTATGCTATAAAAATACGTTTGCACATTTGGATGTAAGACGGCCGCTGCATCGAAACGGGAAGCGTAAAATCGATGGAAACCGCAGTGTCGAAGGGCAGCGCAGGAGGAAACACGATGGTAGGGACAGAACAGGATATGAGGAAAGGGCCTGGGGATTTTGGCACGCCACCAGTCGCGGAGGAGAACCCTGAGAGGCCAAGGTACGAGAGGTTGAGAGCTGGGCGGGGATAATGGACTGGTTGGAGAGCATTGAACGTGGCCGTCCTGACCAGGCCGATGTGGCCGAGGGCCCAAACTTTGAACCCCGTTTACATTTTAAAAATGGTGCCATAAAACGCTGAACCGGGTTGAGAGAGGAAAGAGAGACCAAATGATGCGGCCGAAAGAAGGCTACTGGAACTAAGTCAAAAAATGATCGGCCTAAGTGCGAAGTAAGTTCCCCTCACGTTAAACGGAACCAAAGATATGTATCGGTAAAGCTCTAGCCAGGGAAATTAATGACTGCGAAACCAAAACAGACCTATCCAGGATACGAGACAGATAGTGAATAAACATATTAATACCAGAAAACATTTATTCTCACGCATTTTAGCTAGGTTGAGCCATGTGATCAATTGTGATGTTTTATATAAAATTACGATGGTTTAATGGCCAATATTTGCCCCAATTTCCTCGGTTGACGGCATCGATCGAGGACAAACGCTGTCCGTACTTTTCTAATCTAGAGGTTTATGTATTGGTTGGTTTGTTGGTTATTTCGGCAGGCGACCGACAACAAAGGTCATATACGCATTTATTACCACTTTCTGACCTGATTTGACTCGGAATTCAGAATAGGCATTTTCTTTCAATTCAATTTGCCTATAGGTGTAAGAAAACAAAAATATCTGATACTTTCAGAAAAACATACTTCGCCCGGTTCTGCCATTAAAAAAAACAAAAGTATAAAAAATTACGGGATTGAGCGCTAACTCTGGAAAATGACTGATAATTCAATAGTAATGCCATGTTACTGAACTCAAAATCTGACAAATATGTCCGTGAGTTCATATGTGTTCCACAATGGTATCGTTATTTTAGTGCAGACCTCAACTCACAGTTGAACATTATTTCGCGGTGAATATTAACATATTTTTATTTTTTAAATCCTGGGTCTGGTTTTTGAGCGTAACCACAAAGTATTTTGCGAACTTCGAGTGAAAAATAACGTCACACGATAAAAATTCAAATTCCTTTTTAATAACACATACGCCCGGTTTTTTTAAACCGAAAACAATTAAAGAAAATACGTGGTACACGTATTAAATAATTCCTCACGCCAGCACAGTCTTATAACTTAACATCAATACAGTGGTATTGATTACACTTTTCAATTCAATTTCTCGCTATCAGTCATTGGATTCGTAAATGCAAATTGTTTGCGTAGCATATGGGCTAGGAATGTGGCTCTCCAAAGTTGGGTTATAATCCTAGGAAATGTAGTAAACGATTTTGGACATCGATTTTCGAAACATTGCGACAAATACTGCAAGAGAAAATAACAGATTAACGCAATATTTCGTGGAAATATCGCATGCTGCATAACGGCTAGATATTTTTATCCAACAATTAACAAACGCGGTCGGGATGCGACAGCTCAACAATAATAAATCGACGAAATCATGAGAAAAAGTAGCATCCTTCAAGAATATAACACGATGACAAAATTATAAGAACCCTCGCATGTGGAAGAGAGAAGCTGAATACAGAAGTTATAGCTGAATACACACTAATTGTAAGAGGAGAGAAATTAGAGCCAAAGGAACCCTTCACCAACATCAGAAGTACTATCACATGAGACGGAATAAATACAACAGGCATCTAGTGTAGGGTAGCCCAAACTAAGAAAGCATGCATGAAGAAAAGGCAACAACTGTGTTCAAAGACGACGGCATGACTATGAACGAGGGAGCAGTACGTACGCATTCTTGGGGAGCGTGGCACTCTATGGATCGGAAACAAGAACCGTTGGAAAAGCAGGCCAGAAAAGATTAGGAGCTTTCGAAACCTGGCATTGGAGGAGAATGCTGAAGATCAAATGGGCAGATAAAATAAGAAATGAAGAAGTATACATAATGGTAGAGGAAGAAAGGACCATAGGGAACGCTGAACAAAAATGAAGATCCATATAGATTAGGCACAACCTCATGCACAATGGGTTTGTGAAGAATATAACTGAAGAAAAAATAGACGGAGAAGTCCCTAGAGGAAGGCCAAGGGATTAATACAAACGCCAAATAAAGAGGAAAGCACATTAGAAGAACTACCAACGAAACGAAAAGGGAGTAAAGAAATTAGTATTAAACAAGAGTGGATGGAGGGCTGCAGCAAATAGATCTTAGAACTGACCGACCAATGAATTAATAAAAATTAGTATTTTGAATTCGATCTGAATTCGTGGAACTATGACACTATTTCGAGAATAGATGAGAATTTCATGTTGCTTAGTTTACACGGTCTCAAACAAATGGATAGCAACCAAGCGGCTGTTTTTTTAATGAGCTGCGTACCAGAGCGAATGGAAAGCTCCCATAATGTCAACGTGGGGTTTCTAGCCACATTACTTGGAAATCCCGAGTAACCCTTCTCATTTCAAACTGCCCTTTAAATCTCAAGGTCTTGAATGACCCCAAGTATTGATTGCCTACCCTATCAACCATTGTAACTCGAGCCGCACATGCAGACGATAAGAGAAGATTATTTTTCGTGGTAAACAGTCCCAGTTCATGCACCGCTTGACTCAATCATCCACAGTTAAGGGATTAAGGCTTGGCGCCGACTGGCTATTCGCAGCCATCCGCTTGTTTGATTCCTACAGTGACTACCATGGGACTTCATGAGATGGGCCTTGTATGCCATTTATTTATTCGGTCAATTAAATATTTTCCGGTTTTCCTCAAACTGAACTCATTACGATGATTTTGAGCACAGCGTGAGCGCGTCGATTAAGCAGATGCACAACTTAAAATATTACTGTCACCGCCCGTTCCATTAACGAGGCGGGAACTGAGGGGGAGTTGATTTCAATGGTGTGGCCGAATTCGCCGATTAAGGACCTAAATGCTCATTTCGAAAATAGAAAGCCAACTTAATGGTGTCCGAATATAATTTAGCCTCCGAGTTTAGTCAAATGGGTATTGCTACCATCATGGAGGGGAGCGACAATCCAAGGAATTGAAGAATACCTAAAAACAAATTATAACAAATTTTCCAGTTGCTTGTTCTCCTTTGGAAAACTCTCTGGATTATGAAGTGAAAATGCCAAAAAAGTACCAGTTAACGACGGAAGAGGGATTCATGAATTGCACGACAAGTACAATTGCCTTATGTTACTCTTTTTTTTCTTTTTAATTAAGATAATCTTCATAACCATGATGCGTGTAAATTTTCAGATATAGATAATCTTGAGATTATCTTCGACCCAACTTCAATCACGAACGACATGTTTAGAAAAGAATACTATTAGTCTCTTTTGAACCACATGGTGATGACTGCCAATGTTTTTGAGAGAAAAGTTTGGATCGAGGTTCATAAAAATACACTTCTCAAGAGCGTGCGAACTAAATATATCAGCATTAAGGGTAATTTGCAACCAATTCCCGCTAACATGAAGCACAAGTTGTGTACGAGGAAAGAGTGGTCCAGGATCATCGTGGGAAAACAGTAGCTGTCACTAACGTGCACAAGGTTCATTTAGAACATAACCTTCAGCAGGGTAATATTAAGCGGTGAATTCAAAGCAATTTGCAAAAAAGACGCATAAACTGATTATAAGCACCTTGTTTACCTCAAAAGAGGCATAAAAAGATATAATATTAGACAGTGGCTTCTCAAAGCATAATTATGGCACTGGGGCTACACATTCCAATGAAAACATTGAAAAGCCTATGAAACTGCCGCTCAAGACCATATGTCCTCAATAAATCTCAAGATAATCTCAAATACATTTAGTCTACGATTATAATCTGAAGATGAATAAGAACAAGGACTGTGAATACATGCACCATACGTAGGTAGTGATATCAATTCTCGGCACCGCTACAAAAACGACCAAATATGGGCAAACTTATAAGTTTCTGAGAAAAACCAAGAGCTAAAGATAATTTATAATTAAAGATACGTAATTTCGTCGCATAAATGGTGTCATCACATGGCAGCTTTCGAATTCATGTTATTGGAAGAGGAATTAATGGATTCGGCAGTGGACGTTCTCATTCATCAAGGAGTACTTATCACCCATTAATTAATTAGAAACCCATTCACTGAATTAATGAAATTTAGATTAACATTTTTCTGGGATTAAAAATTTTCTGGGATAGTGTTTCAAAATTATTGGATTTCAAATGGAAAGGGTGAAACGATCAAAATAATTGCAGTAGACCAAGTGAAATTTACTATTTTATTCCACGGATCGCTTATCACTTTGAGGGCTTTAAAAGCATCAGGCCTGATCAAGTCCTGTTAGCTTCCTGTAAAGATTTCGGGCTCAGTTTTCCAATTCTACCCACATAATGTGGTCTGACTCGTAAATCAACTTCAGATATTCATAGCAAATCTCTTAAGACGCGGTAAGATCCGCACGATTAATCGTCTGAAATAAAGAACTTGGCCAGAGGGAACAAAGTCATTACTTTACCTAATTATAATTCTATTTATTTGTATTGTGGCACTACGATAGGGTTAAAATGTGTACCTGCATGAATTTCAATGCATAGAATCTGGAAATATTCCTCAATACAACTGTATTCCATAGGACAAACCACCTTTATGAATCGCATAGACTATCTAAGACTGCCATGTTTCATCGCATGACTTCACACTAAAGAATTTTGATATATATAATTTGATTACATCAAAACCATACTATTGCGACGCCAAATATATCTCAAAATTGCCGGTCACGAAAATAACTTGGGCATCTAAGCTCGCAAATGAAGAAATATTTAAGGCTTTCCCACAAATGAAGCTCCCACAAGCTCACAAATGAACCCATAGTCTCATTAGGTCCTATTATAACACCACATTCGCTTGCAAATAGAAAGCTTGTCATCATAAAAGGGTAATCCAAAAGACTTTCAATTCAATTCGTTCCATAAATTCATCACTTCTATAGCTTGAATTGCGATCGCAAGGATTCTAATTACTCAGTGATGTGCAACTTCAAATCGATGGATAAGGAGATTATTTCAGACAGGGTTACAAAGATTACTAACCAATGGCATGAAATCAATGCCACCAACTAGCTAGGCGACATAAAAAATTCTCAAATAATTCCGTCATCGTTCGGACGAACACCATTTTCATTGATGTGGCACGTATCCATTATTATTACCGACCATGCGATTTTGAAGATGATAAAATAGCACTTCAACACTTCAACACACAATATTAAATATTTACTTCAAACGTTTAAAAAAAATGAATAAAGGCAATTATTTAACCGTAAAGGAAGAGACTCTTTGCATCCTTTGTTAAACCTTTCCAGAGCAAAATAAAGTCGCTACAATGGACGACAAAAAGAATGCATACACATCTATAATACCCTAGCTACTTTCAATTGTAACCGGGTAGTTCCATTGACTTAGAGGAACAGCGTAAAATATGAAGTCGTAAAGTTTAAATATTTCACGGCAAATAATCCGCGGCAGAATTCAATACAGCATAAATCTTTACAGACTACATTGGAACAGCTGCAAAGCCTTATAAAAATTATAAAAGATGAAGGGGATTTTCACCGCTGCACAAGGAATGCCCAATAACTCCTATCTTCGTTATGAAACACAAAGCGTTAAAGGTCGTGGAAAAAAGGAAATGTGCGATCGCGAAAAACTGCCAACTATTTTTTTTATCCAAACACAGTTACCCAGGAGTTTAACCATCGCATCTAAAAAAGCTTAAATTTGTACTACATGTAAATTTAAAGAGTCTAACACACAGGTACATAGCAATCACTCGGCACATGCTTAACATCTAACCAGTGTTTTATAACTACCGTATAGTTACGAGGTTAAATAGTCTCGTTTTCAGGGCATATGTTTTATTCATCGTCTTGTCAACGCTCGATATTCGTTCACTATTTAGCGTCCTACGTTCACTGCCCGTTAAAAAAGGAAAGACCATTCGTAAAGGAGAGCTTAGAGAATTCCGAAAGGCCAAAATTTAATCGTTCCTCACTCAAGCGCCAATTTTTTCCCGTCAAAGTCACGATATAATTATCTTCATTTAATCCTCACAAGAGCACTTTAGGGAATATTACTTTTTCCCGAACTCGTTTTGTTCTTCGCAGTCCGATAAGGGGAAAACCAGGGCAATTGAATTAATGACCTCGTTGATGAGCATGACCCAGAAACCTCATGCGATAAATACCCCATGAAATATGAGTAAATCCATATTTTTCGCGTAAAAACTAAGCAAAGTTATTATTATTAAACTACTTCTGTTCATATATGAGCAATAATAAGAACAGCTTACATTTTTTACCTTAATGTACGTAGCTAGGCCAGCCAAAAATCTGTCGTAGTGCTTCCCTTCCATGGTACTTATATTGAGCGAATAGAAGAGTTTACTCAGAAGAGGGTAAATGTTTTCGCAATATTCTTGAATTTGCCATTGAACACGACTCAACATAAAATATTAACTTTAAACTCGTTCTTTCTGTTAAAACAAAATGTATAGAATCAGTTAAAGCTATTTCACCACCGATGCCAATATTACAAAATTAATGGTTCGTATTGGAGAAAATGTGAACACGAATCATTTAATACTTTAAAGCTTCTAAAAATTATCTTCACCGCGAATAACATGCGTTAGGAATTAATTCACCAACTTCTGACATTTTTTTCACCTAATATCGTTGCGTAGTTTCACATTCTTCCTTTAGTACGGAATTCAGGAGACAGGAATTACAAAAGACAGCAAAGTTAACGTCATTGTTAAGCACAACTTCTCACTACTTCATATTTTATTAATTAAAATTCAATAATCTGTAATACATTGTCAAAATAAACCTCTCCCAGAAATGCATGAAAAACTTAATTATGCGACATATAAGTAGATTTGGTGATGGACAATTACATTTTAATGAGATACAACGGAAGGCCACGGTAAAACAATGTTAGGAATCACTGATGATGATACTGATGAGTTAGTTTGAACCAAAAATGGAGAAAAAACTCATTTACGGACGAAGGGGTTTAGTTATTTCATCAAAACTAATTTACTTCACAAGATAAAAAAAATAAGTAATTGCATAAACGCAAAAAATAACGTCTATTAAATAAATGAAATGGATATAAAATGCACCGAAAGATAATTGTATGTTGTGTGCGACGGCTGGATGAAAAAATATTCGTATTTTATACTCCTGACCTATTAAATATTTGTAATCCAATTCGAAACAGTAGGTAGATTACTGCTCCACTTGTAATACTATCCAAAATAACACGAACCACCTCGAATGATGTCCTAATGACTCATTCATTTATAATGGCAACGAAGTATTAGAAGACGCATCGGGCCACCTGTTACTTGAAACCTCTAACAATGTGACTAAAACTTACGTACGCAATATGGGAACATACGACGCAGAAAGAGTATTCCTCACTTTCATACCTGGGAAAATTTTATCCGTACTCTCTCCAGCTAAGAATACCGACAGTGTAACGTAAACGGAGATATACAGCAATAATAACGACAGTAATCAGTTAAAATATGGAAGTTTTTGACTCACCAATCAGTTTCCTCACGCGGTCCGTCCCCTTTCCTCAGATAAGACGAAGATGAAGAGGCTGTGAAAGTTCTTCCTGGTCTAGATGGACGTATAACCCCCAGGATAAACTAGGACGAGAACCGGGGAGGCCGCCGATTTAACTTCCGTAAACCCTCAGGCACGACGAGAAGCTGACCCTTGAAATCGCAGGAGAGACGATCTTCACATCAAAGAAGATCTCTTCGAAACAGCCCCTTTCCGTCCATTCACCTTTGAAAAAGTAAGTAAGGAACTTGAAAAAAAAACTGTCCCGTAAGGTACCAAACCACTTCCAGAAGTTCTTCAACGAAAAGGCCCGCCAGTTCGGCTTTCGTCGAGGAAATAAATACAGAACTACTGTCCCTTGTCAGAAAAATTCAAAAACACTTTGAGGTAGCCTCCCACGTGGGGAAGGCAGACCGAACCGTTAAGGAGTTCTCGTAAAAAAACTTCACGCTCTTCTGGGAAAGTTTAACCGGAAGACTATCCCCACTCGTTCCAAATGAGATGACCCGTAAGTCCCTGCGTCTCCCGCTGGCAATCCTCGGTGGATGTCCCGGCACCGTGCGTGCCCCACGACGGTCCCTCGTGGCGATCTCCGACGGCCGACTGATACGCCGATTAAGAATGTGAAGGCCCGTCAAACTGAGGGCGAAGGAAACATGCACGTTGAGGAGAAACCGCTTTTGGGTCCGGCGAGGGAGAGAGAGGTTTAAAACCTCGGCGACCGGCGCTTACTCTCGCCGGCGGCGCGGCTGAAGGCGTCCGCAGTCGAAGCTTGAGGGCGCGCGTGAGTCGAGAGAACGGGGAAAGAGATGGTTGGGATGCTGGGGTAAGAGAGACGAGAGCGAGTGAGTTGCACAGGCGGAGAGGGGAACACGATCTATCGGAGGAGCAGGGAACGTGTGCGCGCCTGGCAATGGAAAGCCGAGTCCGGGGATGATGCTGTGGAGCCTTTGTCGCCAAGGCAACAGGGGTGGGGGGAGTGGTAAGGGGCCGGGGGGGAGGGGAGGGGAAGAGAGAGGAGGCGGCGGCGGAGTAAGGAGGGGAGGGGAGTTGGAGGGATGAGGGGAGAAGGGTTGTACAGTAGCGTGGGTGGGCGGGGAGAGAAAGCTGGAGTTGGGGAACGAAAAGGGTTTTTGAGGTCCGAGACAGGAAGGGAATCATAGGGTTCGCGGTTGTGGCTAGAGTACTGCCCGCATCGCATCGGCAGCATACTCAATAATTATTAATGGAATCGATTGACTAAGATTAGACGTGATAATTAGCTCAATCAGCTTCTTTAACAATGAATCGAACGCATGTGATCGACAATCAATCCATGGCAATAATCACCGCTTGAGGACATTTTGCCGTGTCATTTTTTTACCTTCTTTGAACCACAAAAATCCCATATAAGGCTTTTAGTAGCTCAGTAATCTTTTCGACACATTCAAAAATAAATAAGTAATTCATGAACTAAATTGCCTTTTTCGCTCACTCAATGCGTATTATGCATTGGGGATAGCCGTCGATTCATGTTCTCATGCAACGGTATCACTAAAGATTTCAGATCTCCGATAAATGTTATGATAGAAAAATAATGTTATCAAATGTAGGAAGAAAACAAAATTTGATAAATAGTAAGTAAAAAAGAATTTTTCCGAATGCCTGAAAGTTAAACAGTACTCCAAAAAAGTGATTTTTTAAACTGTATTTTTTTTCAGTTGCCATCTTGAAATTTGCATGAAACAAGCGAAATGGAAAACAGAAAAATAAACATGCCAATCTTGCGTACAACTAAAATCACTTTATCTTTTTTAGTATAGATGAATGCCACTGCTTTTGGCGTTTTCATGGTAACTGCGAAATGGGCTTGATAAAATGTTTGAGTTGCTCTTGCTCGGTAACTAAGGATTTGCGATACCATGTTTAATGGATAAAAATTGGTCAAGATCACCTCCTTATCCACCTCCAGAAGTGACACAGATTCCTCCTGAAACACCCAGTATAAAGTGATTATAGACATTCCTATAGTAATTATGGGTCTGAGCGCGTAGAGATTAAGCAACTATAGGACTTTTGATATACAGTTGCTTAGCTGCCGTGTGATGCACCCTGAGTGGTTTGTCAATTGCCACCCTTCCTCTATTAAATAAATAATACACATCAAACCTCAAAAATTTGATAATTATGTAAATGTAAAGACGTATGTGAAAAGTAAATTCTGTTACATCTATTTTAAAGTTAAAATACAACATTAAAAATATATTTTTCTTGCTATTTATGAATTATTCATGATACCATCAAAATCTATTTCGTTTTTAATTAATGTTCCACCGAGAGTAAAGAGATTTTCCCTATTTATTAATTGTCATTGTCAACTCTCAGAATAGTTGTTTTACTCCTTTTGTTGTAAAAAGTTTTAATCAACAGTTTCTAATGCCAAACGTTCCACCCCGATAAATCTGCCGCCCTGGGCGGAACGTCCCATACGCCACTGTGTATTTAGTAGTTGTAGCAATTCCTGTAGTGATTATGGAATGGGTTCCTATCCAGAGGAACTGGGTGCGAAACCTGGGAGTGGCAGAGATTTTCAGCGGAGTCCTGATTACTATTTGGATGCTAAGCAGAGAGAACCTCAAATACAGCACTCCCGTCCGTCGATCTGGAATAAAGAGAAACAGACACAATGGTTAACATTTCCACACTTTTAACTAACACCAACCAAGGTTTCGGTATGTAATGCCATCATCAGGGTCTGAATCGGGGGTCAGCATCAGGGTAAGGGTAATGTGCCGAAACCTTGGTCGGTGGTAATTAAAGGTGTGGGCATTTAAACCAGTGTTTCTGTTTCTCTTTCTTCAAGATGGACATATATTATATTCTCACGAAGTCGGTGCCAATACTCTTGCATATCCTTTCCGTCACATGGAGCGTTTATCTGTGGACCCGTTGTCGAATTCTCTCAAAGTAGACCTACAAGTGAGCATAAAGTATTCCGACGCTGGGTTCTCCACAACATTCCTTCTTTTCCCAGATAATCTTCCCCTTACTGCACTCATCACCTGTTCTCAGCGGTGCAGATAATCATATCCATGATGACGATAGGAAATATTTCCCGTCAAAACGTCAATTATAATTAAGAACCACACCCTGTGAGTCCCAGAAGTGTTCACCGATGTAATTTGCTGTGACGCTGTTAAAACTTTCATCACGAAAATTGTTGATTGTTTGACATTGAGTATTTCTTAATTTTTCCTTTTTTCAAGTCCTTAACTTCGATAGTCCATGTAAAATGTTACCCGCAGGGTCGACGTGGAACATAAAATATAGGAATTTTTCTATTACCGAGCAATTGGTAAATTTCCTATCATGTTATATTCGAGTTTCGCAATCAATTCGAGTCCTAAAATATTTGTCACACCTTTTCTTCACTCATGGCAGTTCACAACAAAGCATTCCCTAGTGTTATACTCAGTTCGTCGATTACATCTTACCGATCTGGGTCCCAAACAAAATAATGGCTCTATCACAGCATTCATAATAGTATTAATACAGAATTTGGTATAAAGTTAGATATAGGTACTTCATGAAAAAAATGAGAGATAGTTATTAGGCGGAGTGTGTCAAAGATGTGAGATAGTTATACAATAGGATAAAGTGTGGTCAAACTTTCTGTTCACGCATGGACGTTTTTAACAAAATGTTCGTCCTTCTTGTGAATTTCACAAAGCTAGTGGAATAAGTCTCTCTCTCCCTGGATCCCTAATTCTTGTGGCGCACTAAAAATGTGCCCTGACGAGACAAAAGGGGGTGAGGGTAGAAAGCTGAGAGTTTTCAAGAGGCATAGCCAAGGCAAACGAGGGTGGTCGGATGATAGGGACGGAGTGAGAGACTGGACGAAGATGAACAGGACGACAGCCGACAAAAACGAGTGGACGAGAAGAGAAATTGGAGAAAACGGGGACGGGAGAAATAATTAAACACGGATTACGCGCGGGGGAATTTCCTGGTGGGGAAAAATGGTGTGGAAATAAGTGATAAAAGGAGGATGGGATTGAGTAGTGGGAAAAAGCGTCACAGCTTAAAAAAAAGGACATAAAATAAGAAAACCGACTAGAGGAGAGAGAGCGAAAGAGAAAAAATAGGGATAGGGCCAGCGTTTCCTGGCAAAGATTTGTTCCCGCCCATTCCCGTGAATTACCAAGAATTCTAGTTCCCAAAAAGTTGATCGGTAAATAATTAAATCACTCGTTGAATACAATAAAAAATTTATCTAGATGATTCCTTTTCATGACCTCTTTTTATTATGTATTTTTCCCTTTCAGGAGACATAGGTCTATTCATCGACCAAGGTATATCTCCTAAAAGGGAAAAAAATACATAATTGAAATAATATTTCCAACATGTGGAGAAAACCTCAAATATCAAGCGCAAATAATGCTGAATATATGCATCGATAAGCCCTGTTTTAAGCGTCCAGTTGGAATCCAAGCGTCCAATATTAATGGAATTCCAGTCAACCTGTATTAAGAAACTTTTAATTTAAAATATTTCAATTTGCACCAATCATTTGAAGAGCGTCACCGTCCTTCAGTAAGAATGCGCTCCGTAGCCACATGTCTCGGTTGCGGGTTTACTGCGAATTTGAAGTTACAGCAAGAGCGATCTATGAAAATTGAATGACATATATGATTTCGGAGAGTATCATGAATTTCCGGGAAAGTCACCTCCGGTTCCCGAATCCCGAAGGCTCCAAAGAGTCTGGAATTCGAAAAGAAAAAGCCCTAGATAGCGCGAGAAAATGAGAGAGAATCTTGTCGAGCATGTGGGTTTATGGCAAGCTTTCGCGAAGTGGCGTGATTTTTCTCCTGCATTTTAATTACCAAAGTCAAGTTTATTTTTTTCCAGTTCAAAAGACGGAATAGTAAGAGGAAAACAGGATGGGAAAACATTCCTGGAAGATTTTGTGGGAGGAGTGTGGGCGCAAATATGGGAGAAAGGAAAAAGATCAGCTCTGTTGGAAGAATGAAAAGAGGAAAAGAAATGTGAGATGACGCGAGAATGAAGGAAAGGGGAGACATCTTCGTCCGAAGGGGAACGCAGAGAGGAAGAGAGCGAGAGATGATGAAGAAGGTCTTCCGTTTTTGGGATGCGGGGCCAACAAAAGGGAGAAAGGGGCAGCAGGAGGAGGAAAAAGTGGTGCACAGCAGAAGAATAGGGGAATAACGAGAGAGTAGGAAACGGAAGGGTAGTACAACACTTGAGTGATATAAGGGTGGGTATTTGCTTTCTGGGCCCAAGAAGTGATCACACGAGTCCAATGCTAAAATTCCAGGGTATTTTCAAGATATCTTGATCAAGTTTACCAATTTATCAGGACCGTGATAAGCTTATTCTTCGGAAATATAATACCATACAAAAACATAAATGAAATGGCGCAGTTCACAATACAGCCAAGTCTTAAAATACAAGATGGATGAGAAGAATATCAGGCTTCAGTAAAACTCACTAACATTCAAGTAGACGAAGACTTGATAAACTCTGGAACATTTCATGTAACAAAAATATTTCTTTTAAAATTTCAACATCAGCACATTTAAATCTTGAAATTTTATCAATATTTCAATGGAAAAATAATCTCGTAAAAGTGATAAATTTCTTAAAATTGCAGAAAGCTTTAGTAAGAAATTATTTTTTATTGGGCATTGCGAGTAGTAAGTGCGTGCTTTTTGAAGCTCAAATGTCTAACACTCACAATCAATGTATATTTCAAATATTATGTTACACTATACATTCTATCGCAGTAGCATATATTGGACGAGTCCCCTATTTCCCATTTATATCTTCACAGGCACCCTATAGCCTACTCACGTCGAAAAACGCTCTCGAGGACATTCTCGTGCTTTCTTCTTTTTTGGTGCATTCTTCTTCTTTTCATTACTGCCTTCCAGGAGGCGTACAATGCTTGGCAGGGACACAGACAATGATGTATAGACGCTCAAAGATCCTACTTCAAATATAATTAAACCTATGTAGCCAAACGTTCAATACGTTTTTCCCCGGATTTAGTCTCATTACTTTCCCGACAAACCCTGTATGTAGAGAAATAGCGAGAATGAGGACACAGAGCAGGGGGTAATTACCTGTATATATTCCTCATGCATTCGCGCAGTCATTCTAGCAAGTCCTTGCTTTACGGGATGAAATTTTCACAGCATATCTATCCATGCATCAGACTATGCAGTCAAGTACCTCGTAGTTAACGACTTTAGGAACAGGAGGGAGCGTATGAAGCAATGTACGTGTGTGCCTGAAGTAAAAGATGTATGCAGGGTAGGACATAAGGAGGATAATATTAAATCAAAGTCAGCTTATAGGTATATCAACAAGAATTAAACTTTTTTCAATGTGACGAGTATATACGTATGGCTGTAATACCATAGGTTTTCCGAGGTGCGAATTGAACGTAGGTCGTCGACGCACTCTCAAAACCTAATTCTACCGACAATATATATAAGACCTATCGTTACTTAAAAAAGTTCAGGTATGAAAAGAAAAGAGGTGACGGAGGAAAAGATGTTTGAAGGGGAAAAGTAAACCGCTCGACAGAAAAAAAGAAATGGGAGGTGAGGAAAAGGGGTTTGGTCCATTCTGCGGGGACGCCACCCTAGCGGAAGGTGGAGATAAAACGAAGGACATCCGTGATATTTCGCGCCGTTGACACATCTTATTTTTTTCTCGAAGTTTTACCCACTTCTCCACAGAGGGTGACGGGAGACCAAGGAGAGTTCTCGTGTTAGATAGGGACGGGGTTTTCGCGAGGAAGATGTGCTACATATTGCCTAGTAGAAAATGATGTTCACAGAGCGAAAACGTAAGGATGATTATGACAAAGAGACCTTGAAAAACATTAGCCAGTTTACTAAATGTTTTGCAAGGCAGCCGAAAACTGAGGTAATTTAAGCCATGATTGATAGGAGGGTAAGTTACATCCACGTTACATACTACACTGAGAGCCGCCGCTGAGGCGTGTGGCAGACGGTGCTAGAACCCCAGCCATTGAAGGGGATGAAATAGGGAAAAGGTTAATAGTAGGGAGTAAAGTAGTTAATAGTAGGTAGGGGACAGAAGTTAATAGTATGTTAACGATGTTTCATATGCCTGTGTCTAGCTGTGTTTGTTATAACCACTTATGATGCGTGGATAGAAGGTATTTTTGCACCAATGAATTCGGCTGTGTATCTCTCTTATTCTGCCGCTTCTATTAGTCACTCCGAAAGAAGTAATATTGACACAAGGTGACTTCTTCAACCTTGAGACCATCCCTCACCTTCAGTTAGCGTTCATAAATTACCCGGCGAGTGATTGTGCTTGAAAGCTTCAGTACGAACACTAGTTTGGAAAGGCAGGAGGAAACGTCGATAAATAGCTAAATAACTTTCTTTCATGAAATGCTCCACGTAAAGTCCACAGCAGGATAATTTTTCAAAAGGATAGAAAAAAAATTATAAAAGAAAATCAATCATAAATCAAAGGCAAACATCATAGGTAAACAATGGTAAGTAAAGCAATATTTTCATTGGTCATATCTCTTTGTTTTATGTCATTGAAAATTGATTTATCTTTACCCGATGCATGAAGCTTTTGATCTACTGTTGTCCCTTCTTTTCCCAGCGTCATTTTTTCCCAATAAAACAATTCCTTTCACAAAGACCAAGGGGAATCGACATCATACATATAGTATACAAGCGAAAAATTAGCGTAAAAACAATTAACAGAAATGTGCATCGAACTCATTAACCTCTAAACATCGATAATTTTTAACTAAGTTTAAAGAAATGATTCAATATTTTAATGCGAATTCTTGTCAATTACGATCCCATTTTATTTACCTATTTCACTGGCAGCTCCATGATAATATAGTAATAGGTAAAGAAATCTTGGAGTTCGTAATGGAGACAGTACATTAATAAATATAGAATAGAAGGAAAAGAAGAGGTATCATAAATAAAATAGAGGACATTTTCTAAGCTAAAGAATGAAATTGTACTGATCTTAAGAATAAAATCATTGCTAACAATAATTCGAAATGGCGGAAAATTATATTGCACATCTTTTAAAAAATGCAATAGAAATCAGATACATTCATGAAAGGCTTTAATTTATAGGTACTATCAGAATGAATGCTTTATTTTCACCTATTCTCAAGGTTAACTCATTCCCGAAATATGATACGATCTGAAAGTTTATCCTTTCAAGCAAATTCTAGAAAACATAATATATTTAGATATCAATTAGAGTGGAGAGTTTCTTAACACTACAGGGGCCTCATTCAGTAAGGACTAGATATTATCGAACCACGAAAATGTCACTGAAAACAAGTCACTGCCCCAACAAATCTCTCCTTATAAATGGCATTATTTGAAAACGCCGAGGTTATGACGGCATAATTTAATAATTGTCAAGGCTCGAGGAATTCGAGGCCATTCCAATTTAGGACGCCAGATATCTATTACGAATATGTACCAAAAGTTCGACGGATATTGCATGTGAAATCATAGAATTCTCCCGCTAGCTGTTCAATTCTTTATATTCCATCCATCTTACACAGGTAGCCTACTAAACACCACGTTATTCCATAGCTTTCCGTTGTTATTTCAAATCCTTAGAGCTTTGTAGGCCGAGATATGAAAAAGAACGGATATGGGGTCGCCGGAAGTATTACTAACTGTAATAGAACCTGAGAACATCATGTCATTAGCCAATACCATTGCTACATTACCATAAAAGGATTAAAGTCCGATCAGCACGAATAGCATCTTCAGACCGGAAGGAAAGGAACAAGGATAGTGAAGGAGTAGGGAATGGAGTCACCGCATGCATTGCCAGCGGCTGGCTTCCGGTGAAGGCCGATTGATTTTTCCATTGTGATTCCACGTCATAATTTCAAAAAACCTTCAATGAATTCACTCTATAATTCACTGTTGTGGACATTTGATACCCTGTACTCAATGTATTGGTTCCACGTTGAAATTTTAGAAACTTTACATCAAATCTACATCTACAAAATACCCTGCAAGCCACCTCAAGAGTGTGGCAGGCAATGAGTACTGAGTAGTCACCAACATGCCTTACACTATATCCTATTACAGTTAATGTAACTACGACTATTTATGCATTAGCTTAAATCACTAATATTTGTCCGGAGGGGAAGTCTCACAAGCACGCACTACACTATGGGTATGCTACCTATGCTAAAGGGACCGTTTTTATTAATGTATGATGCAACTACATAAATGGACAGAGATACATGAGAATCTGCACTGCGTGCTGTTAGTACTAAGTTGCAGATAAGGATACAAGTATTACGGAGTAAATCAAATAACTAGCTACACTACCTATCGCCAAGCATAGTTTATAGGCTCTTTGGCAGCTATTATGGTCTCTTATCGTTCGCGGGAAAAATAACATTTTAAATCTGTCCGTTATGCAGTCTAGTTCCTTAATGTTATTCTAGTGATCTCATATCCCGTAATACTATATCATATTTCGTAAAATGCTATTTCCGTCGTCAGAAAATAAATTGATTTGGAAGTAACGTAATAGATTAAATCTATCTTTTAATCGACAGTCTGAAAGCGATTCACATCCCATTTTCCGCAAAAGATCAGTTACACTAACGAGATAATCATAACGGCCTTTTACGTATCTTGCCGATATACGCAGAAGACGTTCTAACTCGGTTTGTAAGCCTACCTCATTTGAATCCCAAATACTGGCAGCGTATTCCAAGTGCTGTAGCAAGGGAGAAGTAGCTGATTTCCCAACATCAATTTTTATCATTTCCTCAATGCCATTCGTCTCATGTACCCCAATTTGTATCAAATGTGTAAATGTGAATACAATACAAGCAAGAATTCAATAATCGAAATTTATACACCTATTCAACCTAAAGCATACTAAAATATTCCCGCTATTCTTCAACCAGTATTCGTTTCAGGGAACAGGTTTCGCTTTTCATTATATTCAAGGTTTTCCAAACCAAGCATTAACATCCCCGTCCCAGTTTGCTCTTCGCAGTCGCGGCGATATCGCTATTAAAATGCTGGGGAATGTAGATGAAGAGTACCAAAAATCAAATGGTTATGGCTAGGAATATTGCCTAAAAACATCATAATTACAACAAACGCGCAAGATGCGAAAATTCATTTCATTAAACTCAAGAAATCTCGGGGATAAATCACCGCTTAACGCCCCGTTTTCACGCTGATTCACCGCACTTATCCACATTTCCCCATCATTTCACCGACATCCAGGTTGAGCGGTCGCGTTACATGTTTATCTCAGAGATTTCTCCAGGCTCAATAAAGTTCACGACAACTGGGATTTAGAGGCTTGGCAGGCACCCCGCAAGAGAAAGAGAGTTTTGGAGGAGCTGTTACCGAGGAAATAATACGGAAGACGAGTCGAGGGGAAGGAAAACTAAACCATAGGAGGATAAGTAGAGGGGGGAATACGGCATGACGAGGTCTCCAGACGGCTTCACATACTTCGTAGACGTCGTCTGGCATGAGATGAGCAAGAAAAGGGCCAGGGTGAAGATGCTGGAAGGACCTTCGAGAGGAAAAACAGAAGATTTTCAATGGAGCTGGCAGATAATGATGATGGCAGATGGCCAGGGAGGGTGCAGTGTAGAGGACTGATATTTCGGTGGGGAACAGATCCCGGTTCGAGTGAGGAAGACGATCCTTTACCTCAAGGGACTGCATTAGGACGGAAACCAAGTGCAATCAAGGAAGGAGAACAGATCCGCAAGATGAACAAGGTCAACTCTCCCTTTTTCCACCGCATTGTCTTTCATAAGCTCTCCTGATTCTTACATGCTGCACTTATTTTTCTCGGCGTAAATATAAAATAAACCCACCAATTAAAAGACTTAAGCCCGGTTTAATAATGTCTGGTTAACGCTAATTAGAATATTACGTAGCCTTATGTTCACTAGATGTTAGCTAAGAGTTAGGGCTATGCATTATGCATCAGAAGACTGTCGGTTAGTTGACGTGAGCGTATTCAACGGGAGACTTTATCACTGTGGTTTTCATACCGAGAAAATTTTTAACCGATGATAAAAAAATCCGAGCCTTAGTGCTAAACAATGGATTCATTCATTCATATCCCTCTCCAATTTAGACCCTTCTAGACAAATTAAAACATGCGGTCATCTCAGCTACTTCTCGAAATTGAACATGAAGAGGGTAATAAAAAAAGCAATTTTCACATCTAAAAGATTTACTCAGTATTTTGACCAATTTAGCGGCATTAAAGTAAATAATGTCCGGCGATAAGAACGCCAAACTAAGATATTCAGCGGATTTAATTCGTTATTTCCCGCTTTGAATCGTGAAAAATACCAATTATTGAATTGAATGTCTACATGTTTCTTAATAAGGGTTAATGATAATTGATTTAAAACGATCGAACACTGGGTAACACAACGGAGCCTCCTCACTCTTATTCAAGCAATAAGAGTGCTTAAAGCGAACTTAATGGAAAATACTTCACCGCGAAGTCACCGCGTTTTCAATAACCTTGCTTGGATTGATTACGCAAGGGTAAATTTCATACTCATATACGTAAGACCAAGGAAAAACCTCAAATACTGCATTTAATATCAAAATTAGTATCGATTTCAACTTTATGTAAAAAGAGACTTTGGAAACTTATTATTATGAAGCCCTTGTATTGCACACAACACTAATTACACATCTAATTGGGCATAACAGAATTTGAATTCGCTTCACATTTCATGTCCTCTGAAAGCACTCACTGGTTCAGGGAGGTATTATTATATTCTTCATGCATAGAATAGAATGTAAACGAAATACTGTCTACAAATTTCACTGCCATCACATTTACAAAGTAATTAATCGATCAGTCAGCAGACATCAACTGCGATTTAAGTTAACAATCTAAAAAAATGCAACATAGTACAAGATTATGAACCACTCCTCTTGAAGTACACGCTACATTGAAGTGTTATAACACTTGGTTCTATGGTTCTACTATCACATAAGCTAATTGCGCTGTTTAAGCAAGGAAATTATCCTTACACACACAAATAATCCCAGGAGCGGAATACGATGTCTCTAACCTTAGTCTGCCAGTTCTAATCAGGTTCACGGCTACTCGTGAATGCTAAAGAAAAAGAGATCGGAAGCAATAGAGATGTGGTGTTGCCGAGGATTGACGAAGGACGGAGAGAATCACCAACTAAGAAGTCCTGAGTCGAATTGAGGAGAATAGAAGTATAACGAAAACTCTAAGAAGATGAAGGAACAATCATTTTGGAAACATTTTGAGACAAAAATATCGATAAAAACAAAAATGGAATTATAAAGGGAAGGATGAGGATGACTGACAATAGAATACACCTGGAAAATTATGAAGGACGTTAGGCTAAGAATTATGCATGACGCATGAATGAAGCAGTTGGCGATGAGGAGAGAGGACTGGAGAGCTGCAGCCAACCAATCTTCGGGTTGATGACAGCTGATGAAGATGAAACTTCCACGTGAATTTCAGAGCACTTTTTAGCATTGGTTTGGGCCCTTATCAAAGATAAGAATCAGGGAACTTTGTGAGACAGGGAGGAAAAAAAGCCGGATATTCTGGGAGCTGCATCGAGGAAGGCGGTCGATCGACTTCATCTCACTGTGGAACCAATTGAGCGACGCCGTCTCGCCACACAAATCGGGAACAAATTACGAGAATGGCCTCTCGCCCAATATGCCAAAATACAGATCGTAAGGTACGATCCATATTTTGGCATAATATGATGACGAGGGTAGGATATTTTTCATGCCATCTCGATCGATGAATATTCTTCGAAGTTTTCATTTTCATTGGAGATCCAGAATGTATGCAGGAACTTTCTTCGGGTTGCCCACCGGTTTATATGCTCCACGTAAGCCTACGCTTCGGCGTCCGCCTCGGACGTCATCATCAGGACAATTGGATGCCGAGATGGAAGTTTCATCATCTTACATACTCTGCCCATCCGGGTCATACCCCTGGGATGGGATCACAGTTCCCTCTATTGCGTTGTCGTTATCGCCATCAAAGATGCAAACCGCACTAGAAGGGCAATGCTCACAGCTGCTGTCCTAAGAATGCACTCTATTCATCAAAAGTAGTGATTTAATGCACCCGAAAACATTTGAAGAACGACGATCACGTTTTCACTCTCATGAGCACCATGGAAAAATAACGATAACGCGAGCGCACGCGTAATGGAGAACCGTGATTGCATCCCAGGTTTCACATGATTGGTTGGCGCGATCATCCACAGCTGAGCGTGGCATTGGACAAGACCATTTTATCCAGTTCAATGAAGTTGGGACACTCGCTCACTCCCCAGCATACTGGTATCGATTGGTCAAGGAGCACATCGAGATTCGCACGAAAAAAAAGAATATCAACCGGGACTCCGAGCAACCCTTCTCAGCTACAAAATGCCAAAAGTAATACTCCGGAAAGTTGGAAAGCAACCGCGACAATCAATGAAGTGAAGGTGATGGTTTCCGACGTAACTTAATGAAATAGCTTCATGATTGAAATGAAAAACTGTATATTTCACATTAAAAAGTTCCTGACAAGCACCTGATTACGTTACTCTGCGAAGAAACCTATGTCGCTAATAAAACTTGTTAATGTGGAATATACATTTTATTCATTTCAATCAATCATGACATAGCCAGCACAGCAGATGTTCCTTACATAAATGAAAGGTAAAAAATAGAGAGAATATATCGCTAGAGAAATGAGAGGGAAAAAATGGGGAGAATATATCGCTACAGAAATTACAGGGTAAGAATTTCCCTAACTTTTCGGTTAGCATAAGATCACTTGGATCTAATGATAATAATGCAGTTAATTTACTATTAAATTATTTTCGGAGGACTTATGCGGTTCGAGAGCTAATTGATTTTTTGTTCCACCATGAAAGGACAGATTTTAACATGCATTGAGTGAGATGCCCTAATGAGTGAACTTCTCCGGAAATTACAGCTTATGCGTATTTAAAGGTCAGTGTTTGCCGTTTTTTCACATTTCCACGGGGAAAATTGCATATTAATGATGAGCTATATTATTCCGTTATGGAGAGATGTTACTTCAAGATGAATCTACCAAAGAACTCTGTTTTCGATCAATTCTGCACTCGATCAGGATCCTGATCATCGTGAAACCCTTAATTTGTACAGGTATTTTGGGTGAATATATTTTTCAGTACGCCTATCAGTTCCTTGTATGTAACGTCACCCTTTTCTTTCATCCATTCTATTTTCTCTTCATCACTATAATTATCAATCATTCATTTGAATCATCTACGTGATCTACGATATTTCAAAAATAAACTTGGTTATATTCGACACAGTTCTTATTACAACTCGACCGGTTTCAACCTTGTCAGGTCATTATCAAGAATTAAAACCATGTCATGCCTTCATTCCACCAAGTGAACTCGCCAACCACTGATTTGATACGTGATCTACGTTTTGATTCACGATAACATCAATTGGAGATCGTTCGCAACTGCACACAAGAGTGTATAACCATGTGGAAAGGGGAAATTAGTTCTTTGCAGTACATCCATTTACTCAAGTGACTCCGTGGCCGAGTGGGTTAAGGCGTTTGATAAGAAAGTGCGAGTTAGGTTCTAAGGTTCGCGTCTCTCCTACGGCATTTTTTTTCGGTTTAATATGAATCCAAACCAGACGCAGATTTCGCATTTTTGTATTTTATCCGGTTTGGGACAGACAAACAAACGGATTTATTCCACTTTCTCACGTGTAAGAACTGTGTTTACATAAGATAACTTCCGTGTAATACACTTCCTATAGTGTAAGTTCCTCCTATGTCCGCTACGTAGCGCCGTTTTCGCAGTTGGAGAAATGGTTTCTGTCATATTTCGGAAATCTTTCCCATTTATTTCTCAAGCTTTTCTCTGATTTCCTACTGACATATACAGCAATCAATCCCCTTTACGCATATGATTTCTCTGTTATAAATGGAAGGTTTCTGTATATTTTGGTCCTATTTAGTACATTTTACTGGCTGGGGAGTAACCTGAACGGGACATGAATATTATGAATATTATGACTATGAATATGAGACGACTAAACATCAATCTCGACATTTTACGGCCCTGATAACGATTTCAAAATAGGACGTTGAAAAGCTGGCCTACATGGAGCCTTTGACCTCCGATGGGAAACTGGAGCAAATTTCCTGCATCTCATTCGCCGGGAAGCCACTAGATCTTAATCCAAATTGTAGATTCCCAACATTTGCGGCATATGGTATGAAAAATATTTTATACGCCATTTGAATGATGTTATTATGGACAATTTGGCAAAAAATTTCAATGCGCAATAAGAAGAATCTCTCCAGTGAAACAAAAATAAAGCATTACTATACTGTAATCGATCCATAAAGGCTCTACACCACCAAATGCATATTCTCAATAAAATAAGGAGAAATGGAAGAGATATAGAAGAAGGAAAGAAAGATTAGGAGAAAAATCCTGGGACCACTGAAAAAGGCGAATAGAAATAATGAAGACCTCTACAGGAAGGAAGAATAATAAAAAGGCCAGATACTACTGGTAAAGGAGAGTTAGGTTCTTCGGCCACATAATGAGAATAGGTAACATTAGACACAAAACCAACTATAAATCATGCTTTAGCGAGTAAGAATGACCACCAGTGAATCCAAGGAATAAGAAAGATGTGGAAGGGATGGGGATAACGGAAGATATAATACAAGATAAAACTACCGTTACCTAAAGATTGATACAAAACTTCGCGGGTTTTCGGAAGAAGGAAAAGAAGAAAAGAAATAACACTTGAACGGAAGAGGAGAAAACAAAACCAAAGGATGGAAAACTATTGGAGAGCAAGACAAGAAGTGCAAATTGCTTCCATTCGATAGGAAAGAGTGGCAGCCGTCAAATACTCTGAAGTTACTAGGATTTAAACACTGATGATACCCAAACAAAATGACCATAAAACGTCAACTCTTTCGATGAAATGAAAAAAGGAAAAAAATGCGCATTTTTATGGCCAAATAAGACTTTTTAGGTACTAGAACTTTTAGGTTAAAAATTGAGACGTTTTATCTGATTTTTTAGACTGTGGACCCGAGTAATTTATGCAAATAGGTAATAGTCCTTCGTTCATAGTTTTTTCAAAGCTTTTTGCCGTATGCCGGAGAAACATTTTAGTCAACCTGGATATTTTTGAAGGTGCGAAAGTCAAAATTGTGTATTACAGTCTTATGTCGAAATGCCTACCTCTTCCTCATTTCAAGTTTCCATCACGCTCTAACTCAAATGCGCACCGCCGTTAAGCCTTTGCGCAACGTCCCTCACAGCCTGCAGTGACGCCACCCCTGGGGATGAGCAGAGACACTACCAGTCGTGCCATATGCGTCGCGTAATCACAACGACCATGTCTCCCGAGGGAGTTTGTGCACTTCCACTGCGCCAACGCCCGGCGAAATGGCCAGCGACTCAAGATCTTCGTCCACCACAATTCGCCCGCTCGCAAAATTATAACGGCAGTTTCCAAAGCGCATTGCTCATGACCCATCTAATTCCGCAGTCTCGTGTACGCGGTCCAATGGGAATCTGTTTCAGAGTGGTGCGTCCCGTATCCATTACGAAATGGTTTGGTGACCATCATCCCGGAGGCGAGGTATACGCATTGAGAGACGGGTGCTGACCCCAAACACACTAAAGCATCGAGTTTATGGCAGCAGCAATTCCCAGCACGGCTGAATAATACCCCGTTCAAGAGTGAAAAATGCAACCACGCTTGGGCGGCCAATTAGTCTGCCGAATTAATCCAATTAGAGGGAGACCTTAAAAAATAAGAGAACCTCGTTTGATCTGACAGAAGCATTATTGATTGAGACGTCATCGGGATAGTAAAATTTGGTAGTACGAGTAGTAATCACATATACAGTCCGGATACACACACACACACATATATTTAAATATATATATATATCGACATCTTCTCGTTGAGAAAGAAGCCTTTGGCTTCGAAAGCTCCGGAAAAAACTTTTCTCGTGTGAGTGTTCTTTCTTAGTGTTTTATTTTATTTAGTGCGTCACAGCTAGTGACACTGGTGTATTATGATATTGTGCTACGCGCATCTTTTCCTAAGAAACTGTGTATATATATATATATATATATATATATATATATATATATATATATATATATATATATATATATATATATATATGATACACACACACACATATATATATATATATATATGTACGATAGATACTTAATTGGTTTCCCTTTGATGTTATCGCAGATAATGGAGAGATATCAACATTTAATTAACACGCCACGAAATGATACACATCACAATTACTTGTATCAAGCGAGAAACTTTAATAAAATTAGACATTAAAGCCATCAAACCAGCAGTCGAAGTAAATGCAACTTGAAAAGTCAAGGGCTCATACTGATCACGGCCAACAACTCGAATAGTACCTACACCTGGTTTCATTATTATAGTTAATGTTAATTGAGAAATAATCAGTAATTACGTATAGGTAGCCAGATTGATACTGCACTGACATAGCAACCTTAGGTTCATGGGTTCAAATCCCACTTGGACATTTTTTCATTGCCTAGCGATAAATGCTTTTGGTTCGGCGGTGCGATATAATTTAGCAGTTGAAGTGCTATTAGTACAAATCTATTACTACGATTATAATATAGACTAGAGGTTCAACACTCGCTGCGCGCGTTGAACCTCTACCCCCATAGTAGCGGTGCCCCCGGAATGTTCTGGGAGGTTTTAGTATAGCCGATGGAATGGTTTGGGTGAAGGTAGGTGTAATATTTTTCTGGAATCGTCTGGGTGGTTTAAAAACAGAATTGGTCCTTTGAGCTTTTGGAAATATTTTATGTGGGGATATAAGTGAATGTCTTAATTGAAATTGATGAAAACCGGAGTGGATTGGGTGTAGGATAGCTATTGTTCATTTTAAAATGGTGGGTGTGGATAGGTTTGTACAATACATTTTCAAAATAATGTACTGATATAGCAACAAACATAAATGCGCATGCCCGCTTTCTGCCGCTCGCGTGGCATCCATACTGGGTGATCGGAGGTTGAAAAAAAAACAGCCCTCGTACATTACCGAAAATAAATTAATATGTAAATATGAACCCCGAATGATAGGCATCAACTACCTTATATCCAGCTAATAACAACGTAAACAAAAAAATTAACAATTATCAAAAGTGTATAATATAAACATATTAAAAAATTTTAGTTGTAAAAATTAGTGAACTGTCAATGTCAAATTCGACTGTCTTCCAGCCGCCTGCTCATCAATTCGTTGGATGCGTGCGGTCTCGCTTTCCTGTGATCGTTGCTCTTCATACCGAATTCTATCACGATTCCAGCGTTCTTCACGTTCCATAAGTGTTTCATTGTCACACAATGATTGAACACGTTGTGACTATTGCTGAGCCGTTCGGCACGCTCAATGTCAGTCTCATTGTCTCGTCGTTCTTGATCCCTATGAAACATCACACTGAGATGTTACTGTCACTCAACCTCAGACTCTTCGTCATGACGTCATATTATGTTGATATCTATATTCCTAATACGTTCTTTTCTATAATCTTCAGATTCAAATAAACGACTATTTCTAGAACGTTCAGCCACTTTATCTAAACGTTGTCGTATTTGCTCGGGGGTTTTGGTCCTAGAAAAATTATTTACATGATTCGTGGGTTTACATATGCACACAATAATATCTTTGGACGTTCCATGGGCGATTAAAACATTCACACACTGATGATTAAACAATGTCACCCGGCTTATCAACGTTGCTCGGATGGGGCATCAGAAGCTAAGCCGAAGAAAAATAAGAAACCAAATTTATCTAAGCAATGTTCTTAATTTTTCCATCCATAGATGATATTAGATATATATTTTGCCCCAATACGGGCTTCTTTCTCAACACTCAGCGCTACTTACGGTTTCTGTGACGAGATCGTAACCCTTGTCGCACACGGCGCACTAAAGTCCCTGATCATAGCATAAACAGCGATGGAGGAAATGTGAGTCCATTTCCCCAAATATGTCACAATTAAAAGTGCCACTTGGCAACAGAAGTGGCTACCAAGATAAGATATGTATCGGACAGCGAGATATCCGTAAGACCAAAATTTTCTATAAGCAGCCTTAAAGGAAGCTATCGGAAGGAAATTTATTAATAGACTCGATAGCTTAGTCCCACTGTTTCGTTCGCTAGAATTTTGATTTCAGGGGAAGTAATCTATGCATGAACAAAGGCTTATCATTTTAATTACCGACATTAACAGAGGTTATTTCTAGGAAGGAGCTATTTAAATATAAAGTCAAAAATTTATCAGCAACGTCAGATGAAACTATGAGCTGTTTACAATTACAATCTACCCCTAGACGCTAAGCGTAATTTGGCCTATCATTGTAAAGATTATTTGGGCTCAAAATAGTAAGCGATGTCATTAAATTTTACAAATGTTTGCAATGGCTATGTATCAACAGGCTTACTGGCATTTAGGGAAAGATGTAGTTGGTGATGATAGGATTAAGATTGAGAGGGGTAATAATGCCTGGGACTCTTTCTCAAGGAAACACATTAAGAAGAGATTAATTTAGACTTGACTCTATGAATGACAGCGTTGAACTGACAATTAAAAAAATCTTTCACGTTAATCGTAGGTCGATGTAAGGCAATTGGATACGGATTATTAAAATTAGTCAATTAATACGCGATTGACGAGAAGGGGGAAAAACGGAGACTACCTAATAACAAGAGGGGTTTTAGGAAATTAATGGGATCCAAAAAATGTAAAGAAGGATTCCAAGAACTATTAAGCCTGCTATAAACTAAAAAAAAACAGTAAAAAGAGATTAGAGTAAATAGTTCTTCCAATGCTTTTCGATAACGAAGACTAACAATTGTAAGCGCAATCGTTTTCAGAAAACCTCCTATGGGCCAGTAGTCAAAACACTAGCTGTTCTCCACAAAGCTTTTGAGATGGTAAGTCAAATTCTGTGAAACAAACAAACCTTACCATAATTCATCATTTTATCTTTGTTGATGAAGGATACATTTACTCCATCCGCTCTATTTTATTTATCAAAAGCTTCTTTCTCTCTTTACTTTGAAATGTACCTCGATAAGTAACTGACTATCTTCCATTTCTATCCAAATGCCAATCCTATTTCCTTCCTAAAAAGTCAAGTCAAATTTGTTCTAAATTTGTTTATTGCCATGGCATAGCCTTCCTCAAAACCTTACTCCAGAATTTTCCTCATCATGAAATCCGCTAACTTTCCAAAGTCTACTACTCCTCTTCCAACCATTTTTCTGAAATAATTTCCATCCAACAATCACCTTTCTTCCTTCTAATTAATTAAATCACTCATTTCTCCCACCCATGGTTAAATATTGCGTATTCAAAAGTATTGCTATAAAAATATTGAATATTGCAACTCTTTTCTACCATTCACTGCTTTGTCGTCCATAAATGTATCCATGCATTATCTTTACCATTCCCTTAATTTGTATGTAACTATACCCTAACAATGCCCAATGCCTTAAATATACTGGACTTCCTGCTCTGAAAAAAAGATTTCGATCAAATATGATCTTCTAAAGTAATTACAAACGAAGCCATTGAAATCCAGAAATATTTTTCCTCTCGTTACATTTTCAAAAGTAAGGTAAAGTGGCATGGTCTAATCTTTTTCATATTGACAATAATAGGTAGCGGAGTACTCTAAATAAATCTAGTGGATCGTATCAGCATTAGTGATAAAATATTAGCTGAATGCTACCAGATTAGTGGTATAATCGTTTTCACAATAAATAAAAGGCCATAACCGGTTTACAAAAGAAGCTGTGGTGAAACGAAAGCATAAATTTTATCCAAAAACAATTTCATAATTAATTATACTCGTAATATCTACTACTTACTTTCTGAATGATTTGTAATGATACCATGGTGAGTCCTGATGCATGAGCTACGAATCACTAATCAGTCACCGTCGGTCTCCCCCTGTAAAAACGAAAAAAACATTAAACGTTACACTTTTTAAAGCATACACGATATTGAAAAAGAGAAAGCCTGAATATGCAGCAAAAGAAAAAAAGGTGACCGCGTCAGCACACAGCGTCAAACTGCATACTTTGATGCAGATTTAGGCAATGTCAACGCTCAAAATTGACGAAAAAAAAGTTTTGAAAGATACTAGAATATTTTCTCAGATAGTGTTATCATACAAGATATTTTCTCCACTAGAATAGGAGGTACTAAGAAGTTTCCGGAATTCATCGCTTTGCAGCACAAAATGACTGAAGAGTAAAATTAAAAAAAAAACTATTTCACATAAATTAAAAAGTTCTGCCCGTCTTCATATTGATAATTGCAAAATTTAGCATTTATATTTGTCTAAACTGAACATTTCTCCGGATAATTTCAGCAATAACAGTTTAATTTTCTCCAGAGTGTCGCTCATTCGTTAGAACAATAGTATCGACTGGATAGGTTTTCTTTGGAACAGTATGTGGGGAATTTAATGATACAAAGCAGTTGAGGCAATAAGTCGCCGCCATTCAGTTATTTACAATCCCAGTAAAATTTAAACACGACTATAACTCTATTGACAATGAAACGAACACTCATCCTTATAATTAAAATATAATTAGATATTTTTCCGCATGCACGTGAATGCAATATGCATAAATATGTACTCTAATCCTAATGAAAGAGTTGTGGATCTGTAATATTGTTGTTAATTATTAATCACATATCTCCAACAACGAATGCACGAAAATCTCAAATACATCAGGCCAGTAGTATATTGCTAAGAATATTAGTTTCTTCAACCTCCAATTGTGACAATTCATCACAGGAATAATTTTGAATCACTTTTAAATCCGGTCTGTTTGTTTCTATATTCCAAGATAAATGCCATACTCAACCCGATTAAACATTGATAACTCGACGGCGGTCAATGTAATGTGAATCTTGAGCATTTTTTTTAGAGAATCGCCTATTTATAATATAAAAATTTTATTATTTGCAAAATTATATAAACGTCCATTACGATATCTTTTGAGGAAAAAAATATTAGCATGGCGATAACTTGAATTAGCTATTTTTCCGCAGGGAATGTGTTTGTTATGAAGTTACTGTTTCGGAATTCCAAAGGACCACTAATGAGCAGTCTGAAATTCTGGAAATTAGTATCCCACGCGGATACCCATTAATATTAGGTAAAGTACATAACAATTAAATTATAAGTGTTGACATAGACAGCCGCAATTAACAAACAAAAATCAAATCGATATCGTGAATGAGGAGCCAGTTTCAGCTTCATTTATTGGGGTAAAGCCCGATAATTTATTGGTGAGCTATTACTTGTTTGCGCGCGGTCTGTGGGATGAGGAAAGCAATTATATTCATCGAACTTCTAAATCACATCGCAAACACTCCTTTCCCATATTTTCCTAGCTGAGGAAATAAATACCATACATTTTACTTTTGCATCAATAAGTTCCGCCCAAAATGTTCTACTTATGAAACGTAGCAATTGACTGTGGCAATTCATTCATATCACAATTCAAAAGGAATTTTCTTTTTTTTAGAAATGACACTTGCAATTCAATGGATCCTTGGATTCATGGGCTAACTTTTCCAACTAAATCAAGCCGGAGTGGCTCAGACACTGCCTCTAAGTTTGGCCTCCAGGGGTTATTTTTTTTAAGCTGTTCGACCCGAATTCGATTTTAGGGACTCTTTCACCCCTCTCTACTATATTTATCCCGGAGCAGCTCGATAAAATTCGAGCTCCTCTCTCCAAAAAAAATCTCGGAGTATCTCAACCACCTGTAATTTCAATGTCTATTAGTCGGTGGCTTAGTTACAGTTTGAACAGCCAAGGGGAGGTCTGACCATTGCCACCCTTCCTTTAAGGAACATGTTCTTCATACACATCAAAGCTATTTGGATACCATTTGAAGTAAAGTTTAAGGAGACGTAGCTTTATGTATTTAATTTAGAAACGGAATTGCACAGTTAAAAATTTATTTTTCGTGTATTTATATATAAAAATCATTTATTATATTAACAAAATCTATTTTGCTTGTTTATGACTACTTAAAGGTAATGATTTTCTATAAGTAAGCAAGTTGTTTATTCTTCCATCAAATAATGTACACACCTACATTAACATCGAATATGAAAGATTTAGGTAGTCTTTAAGGTTATTCCTGAGGTATGACTACCTTCAAAAACAAAGACATGCGTTACCCAGACAAAAAAATTGAACAAAACACTATGCGTACATGACATTATATAATACAGTCTCTAATGGACAGCAACTTAAGACAAAAATACCACTATGCGTATAGCAGATTATATATAATAGTCTCTAATAAACAGAAGCAGTCAATTTTTAATTCTTAGAATAGAGTATCAATGTTTTTTTGTGTAAACAGCCAAGTTTTAACTAAACGAAGAAACTGTGTGAAAACATTTTCTCTTTTTGTAATTACAGGCAGTGCATTGAAAACCTTTGCACCCATGTACAGAAAAGACCTTTTATACAATGTTAAATTAGGTTTACAGACATACACATTACATTCTCTTCTCAAATGGTAAGAATAGCTTTCGGAAAATAATGCGGTAAGAATAACTTTAAGAATGTAATTAGTGTTTGTAAATTATTGTAATAGGAAATATGCATAGCATATATTACTCATTTTTTAAGTACTGTATACGAAAAAACATTTTTTCGAAATACATATAATCCATAGGTAGCGTCAACAACAGAAATTAGTAATAGCCATTAATAATAGCCTTTAATAAGTGCATAAATGATCCAAAGCGTCATCTCAGTGGCTTGACCACACCGCACGGTATCGCTTCTCAGATCTACATGAATTTTAACAGAGATTATCAAGTCACGCCAGTCCATAGCCATACGCAAAGAAAACTAAAACGAAAACTTCGTAAATGAACAAAAAACAAATTTCGCATGGAAATACGTTCGCATTCGTATTGCTGTAAGCGATAACGTTTCATGACATCATCCACCGGAATTCCGATGACATAGCGTTGCCACGCCGCAACTTTTGCGTAATTTTTAATAAAAAATATGTCAAAAATACATCTTTTCGAATGAAATTCTATACTTATATATTTAAGAATGCGTATTTCAAAGACAAATAGTTTTAAAAATAACTCATGTTCTCTCATTGCTAATATTTGGGATAGCTTTACACTCATAACTAAAAATTGCATAAAATAAAATTTTAGGCCAACAATTCCGCCCCAAATAAGGCCGTTTCCGCTACCCCTCCCCCTCCCACCTAGCTACGCTACGGCTATTAGAGGGACCCTTACCTATTCTCGAGGTAAGGTATAGCTACAGCTTAATAAGAAAGGGACACCTATTTGGGCGGTGAGCTCTCCTACAAGAAGAAAAATATTTTTTCCCGCGCCAAAGAGGAAAAAACGTAAGTGTGACACAGAATTCCAATTTCTCTCGCCAACACAATCAGGAAGTGAGCTCCTTAGTGAGTTTACACCACGGAGGCAGAGCTCGCAGATTTCCCACATGCATTCACGATTGTGCTTAATGAATCTCTTTACTTTGAAGTACGGTCGAAGTTCATACTAAGGGCATGATATAAGTGCATGAAAGCTCAAATATAAAACATCATCATTATCTCCGTTCATTTTTTAAGCACCTCTCAAAAGATAGACTCGCTTGTAATTTATGTTTTACATGTATGAATAATGCGATCGCATAGAGAGAATAAATATTCGGGAGTACGCCATGGGCACAGGAGTTTTCAATACCTTAACAGAAAGACATACACGCACGCGTTTCCACAATATCGTTAGATTTACAAAAAGGCTATTAAAAAGGCAGATTTAAGAACGGCAAAGCTAATCGAAAATGTGCTTTAAAAAACAGAAATCAAGCAAAAACCCAATAGACCGTATTGATATCATTCAACTTCCCATAACTTTATGAATATTGATGGATCTGAAAAAAAACCACGATGAATACAAATCAGTTCAAAAATAAAAAATTAAACCTTTCGCTCTACCCAACAAGAGCGGAAAAAATTCAAATAAACCATACTAGTTGAAGGATACGTATGAAGAGTATTTTCACCCACCCGGTTGATAACTTCCAAGCGCTAAAATATAGATGGTAATACGGAGTGATTAGAGGAATAACGTGGAATAACCTCGCAGAGAATAATCGGTGGAACTTTTGAATAAGAGCCGTTTAGAGCTAACCATTTCCAAATAGACGTTGTCGCCTATGGAATTGTTGGCGGCAGCCGACAATTTGCCGCCCCAACAGTTTCTCAAACGAGTACACGACTTTTGAATTATTAATGATAACTTGTAACTAGAAGTGATAAATTGGCACAAAACGATTACAGATGAAGATATTACACAAATCCGTAGTCTCATAACCTAATATGTCTTGTAGCATGGTAATTAGTGGCTTTAGTAAGGCCACGTAAGTATAACAAGAAGTAAGAGGCGAGGAGCACGTTTTAAACCACGCTGATATCGATGCCGAGTACAATACCGCACGCATCTTCGCGTCGGACGAGGAGCGCTTTCAGTCTGCAAAAATCGAGGAGGTTAAAGTGGTAGGAGCTATTTTTGTTCATGTACAGATTTGCGTTGAACTTTGCATACATATTTTTTTATCAGCAATATCTAAAAATAAAAATAAAAATGCAGGTTACCGATTTGGTTTCTAGGCAATTCAACGCTATTTTAACATGGCATATAGTTTTGTAATTGGGGGCGGCGGTGGTGTAGTGGTTAGCGTGCTCGACTCCCAATCCGAAGAAAACATTCGTGTGGGCAGTGGCACTCTACGGATCAGAAGCATGGACCATTGGAAAAACTGAGCATAAAAGAGTAGAAGCCTTCGAGACATGGTGCTGGAGGAGGATGCTAAAGATCAAATGGACGGATAGGGTGAGAAACGAGGAGGTATACAGAAGAATTGGAGAAGAAAGGACACTGTGGAGCACCATACGCCAAAGAAGAACACGGTGGGTCGGCCATGTTATGAGACAGCGATTACATAAGAAAGATAATGGAGGGAAAAATTGAAGGGAAAGTCCCCAGAGGAAGACCAAGAGACAAATACTTGGGGCAAGTCAAGAGGGATACGGGGAATAAGAACCATAGGGAAGTGAAGGAACTAGCATGGGATAGGGCGAAATGGAGGGCTGCAATATACCAATCCTAGGATTGTAATACTATGATGATATTTTGTAATAATTCGATTACATATACACAATTTCTCCTAAGCGCGATTTGATGTTTCATATTATTATAATGGTTGCTAACAAATGTCAAAAAATCAGTAAAAAACAGCTATTTAGTAAGGTTTTTGCTTAAATTTGGAATTCCTCACCGAAAACCGTAATAAAAATGCTTAATTAAGGGGAAAATTTAAAAATATAATTCTTGCGTCAATTATTTTACTTCATGTACGATTATTTGCACCATATAAACTGATGTACTTCAGTGAAATGTGGTCCATTGATTTTTTTCGACTTACTTGAAAATTTATTAAAATGTGCACTCAATGACTCACGATTACCGCTCCAGCCACCTTCAAACTAACCTCCTTGTGTCATGTTCAGACTACAATCGCACAAACCAACGTAGCCTGCCAACACGCATTCACACTACGCTACCGTAACTCAGTGCTGCACTCACCAGGAATCGCGACGAACTAGTAAAGAGCAAGCAAACAAAATAAGGATTCCAACTTTCCTTTGTCGTTTCAGGGCTTTCGAAATGGTTTTAAAAACGAATGACACTCCTCCTTGCCTATTCATCGAAGTAGCACCAACTCCGCCACCATTTTGATTTCCTTTTTGCTTATCGTCCTTCATCTTTTCCGGTTTCCGCTCGCGACACCAGCGCTAACCTCTGTTAAGAAGCGGCGTTAAGAACTACTACATATTCGGTAACCAACGCGCGTCCACATGGGGGTAGGCGCCTAAAATGGTGCGAACTACGGTCGCTACGCTATTAGCGTGAACGGGCCACTGGCAAAAATCGACTGCATGCGCCGATTTCGCACCGATGAAGACACTGTCGGCGGCGAGTAAAAAATTACCAGAGGTGTAGTGTGTCGGCGCCCAACTCCATTTCCAAAGCAAGCATTACTAGCAAAAATAAAAGGCATCATAGGTATTGGTACTGATAAGTGGTATGCATCCATCTATTCTTAAATTTGGATATAGTGAATAGTTAACTCATCCAAATTTGAATTTACAGAGCCCTGGAGACGCAAAATGAATTTTACGAAACGTTGGCAATGGAGAGCATTACATCCATTACTCAATTTAAAAACTTATCATCTCCTGACAAGATAATATTATAAAAATGAACATTATCAAGTATTTCCTGGAGTGAATCCGTGAAAGGGGCCGATAAATCATGACTGATCGGTATTTTTTAGATATATTTCACTCCTTACATCGTAACTCCCCGTACTCCTTCACCCCGTAACGCGGCGTAACGACCTGGCTTTCAACTCCACCCATTCCCTACCGCATGGCGCGAGAGGTCATACGTTTACAACATATTTTTCCCACGAAACCCTTAAAAGGAACTACTTTTTTCACGTTCAAAGGTGATAGCACTGATAAGGAAAAGCTCTATCAGGTGCAATAATAATCGAGTACAATTACACACCATCTGCTCGGTCGTGATTGATCGAATCCCGATATCAAGTTCTCTTAAAAGATTGATCGATGAACTGGATCTCTCCAATGTCCGAGGAGTTCATCCTTACCGATCACGATAGGAATGATTGTATGACATCAAGTATCGATCACGAAATGTGAGTTCGGCCAAACAATAATGAGATAAAATAAAAATATGACTCTGAGGTGGCAAAAATTATTGAAATAAGTGTAATAAAAAACTATACACTAATATCTATCTATAATACCTACATAGTTTAAGTACAAAAATCAATCATTATCCTTTAACTGAGGATGTAAACAGCCAAACTTAAAATTCAAGAGCATCCATGTAGTCAATAACTTAATTTCAATTCGCATTGATTCCAAATTTTATATAATAGTTAAAATAACGAACTAAATATGTCACTCTTCAATAGTTTTGTAATAGTAAGGGATATTTCTAATATTCTTCTTAATTATGCTTAAAATCACAAACCAAGAACACTGTGTAAGAACAAAACAAACCTTCGAACGAATTGCACAATTGTATCTTCAATTGTTTTCGAAGAACTACCAACAACTCCACTGGAAACCGGCACTAAACGAGGTAGCTGTACACATCGGTCATGATTATATACATCTATATGCTACTATATCTATATACTATATCTATAGATACATAAACTATATCAGTATATACTCGCTTTGCTTGTTTGGGGGCTTCGCCCCAACGTCTGCGTGTTAGAAAAAATTGACTTTGGCACCATGTTGCGAGCGAACTATAAGTGATAGAGATTAAGGATATGGATAAAGTTGTAGGCCTCAATGAGATCTAAAAAAAAACGCCCAACAGATTTGAAACCCGACTGCTAGTTTAGAAGCTACAGTGGAAAAACCGAAAAATCCAAATTTGGCGCCATGTTTCCAGCGAACTATAAGTGTAAGAGAGAAATGATTGACATAAATGTTAGTACTTGATGAGATGTAAAAAAGCCGCTCAACAGATTCGAGATCAGACTCTTAGTTTAGCAGCTACGAGACGTGAGGGAAAGAAACATTCGAAAATATCACTTTGGCACCATGTTGCCATAGAACTACGAGGGAATCCGTGTTTTTGCTAATTATTCGTAAAAATCATGTCAAGGCGCATACCCCTGCCGACTTTCAAGGTCATGCCTACACTGGTGAGGGCGTGAGGGTAAGAAACATTAGAAAGTTTCATGAATTAGCCGACTTTGGCACCATGTTCCCAGAGAACTACGAGGGAAGAAAAGAAACGGATAGCAGAGAATCGTAGGCCTGCATGAGATCTAACAAAAACCGCCCAACAGATTCGAGATCCGACTTCTAGTTTAGAAGCTACACTCGAAAAACAGCAAGTTTCACAAACATCCGAATTTGGCACCTATTGGTAAAGTCCAGGTTTTTACTAATTACTTGCAAAGGGTATGTCAAGGCGCATGCACATGTCAAGTTTCAGAAACATTTGACTGTTTACTAAAATTCGACTTTGGCACCATGCTACCAGAGTGCTATAAGAGTTAGAAAAAACAAAAAGGATGAAGTTGTAGGTAACGATGAGATCTAAATCCAACGGAAAAATAGATTTCAAATCAGAATCCTAGTTTAGGAGCTCGTCCTAAACCTAGTTTAGTAAAAAAACAGAATCTTAGTTTAGTAAAAAAAACCGCAAAAAAATGGAAACACATCACTAAATGTTGTTCCTGGTGAGAAAACTACGAAGCGTAGAACACCAATGTGTTTTGCATGTTAAATAAAATCATATCCCCGTTATGAAAATTCCGTCAGATTTCCGATCCGACCCACCGTTCAAATGATATGAAGCGAGAACTGAAAGTCTACTTTTCGAAAAGTCCAAAAATCCGCCATTTTTATTTTTTTGGGTTACTTCCGGTTTAAAATTCCATGATTTCGGGATTTTCCCTCCGACGAATTCTTTCACAGAAGGTCCGTGAAAATTTCAGGCTCCTAGCTCGTCTGGAAGTGGTCGGGATAACGTGAGTGAGTGAGTGACACATGCGTAATAGTATTAGGAAGGAATCACGGATGGCCAGCGAGAGCAGCGTTCGAAACGATTTTGTATCAATCACGACTTTCCTGAGAGATCATTGATCGTAGGCAACTTGAGCAGGTCACTAGCTGGAACATCACTCAATCATGACCTTACACTCACGATCGAATCATAAGTGGGAGTGATAGGCGTGACCGAGATCTCTCAAAAGACCGACTTTGCCCATCACTTCTCCAAAGTACTGGTCTCGTTCGACATTCTAAGATATTTTAATTCAGTGCATTTGTTGATGCCAAAATAGGAATTCTATTTTCCCACAACTTCTATTGACGTTATCTAGCATCCACCTAACTTAGATCTATCCTCGTCTTCCATTGGAGCACACTGTGACAGTTGTATCAACTCCCTTGCTTCGAACTACATTGTTAAACCTTTGAACAGTTACGGGTAAAGTTCGCCAGCTTGAGCTGCGAAATACGAAGAATCTTAAAACGAAAATAGAAAGAAATGGCTATCGCGTTGCTTAATTTGAATTCCATATGTGAGAGTCAAAACGCTATAAATTTTGTGCAAAGCAAACCCTGGAAAGATTGCGTTCAAGGATAGGAACCGATCATCCGCGTGATCAGGTGGAATTGCCACCCAATCATCTCCAGTCTACATTTTTCTTCGTAGGGAATCCGCACGCGAATCAAGGAATTGGATCCTCACCTCCTGTAACGAAACCCCTCTCGATGACTTCGCACTTAGCCCTGGAAGAAAAGTCTCTCACTCCACCTTCCGCTGCCCAAGATTTCGACCGCCCAAATCACCCTCAGTCACCCCACTTAACCATCCGGAAACCCACACCAGCTTCTGCCAAACCCGAACCGGAGAAAAAAGTTATCACCATAAAGATTCCGGGAGCAATAAAGTTATGATCAGCCGCCACTTTACATGGAGTTGCTCGTCGGGACGTGGGAATCGGTTATTGGGGAACAGAAGGGGAAACGGCTGAATGGATGAGATTTGGGACGGAAGGATATGGAGGCACTGTAGGTGGGGAAAAATGAAAATTTGGAATGAGAGAGGAGGAAGAATGTGCAGGAGGGATAAAGTAGTAAGGAACGAGTGTGACTGGCACCGAGGAAAGAAAGAAAGTGAACGCATGAGGAGGATTCATATAACTGCGAAACCGGCAGTGGCCGTACAGTAACTTAAATGGATTCATTTACTAGCGAACACAAGCGACTCTAAACACATTGTTTTCTTCACTAAAACTATGTGTTCCGAGTCCAATAGCGCAGTTGAGATATTTATTATAGATATATATATAGAGAGGTGGTTGATGGTGGAGATTTGGAGAAAGCAGAAAAAATAGGCGTAGGGCGCACATAAGAGGGAAAGAAAAGAATGCTGGATTAGCACGTAAAAGGAAGGAATAAAGATGGAATTTCAACTAAATTAGAGGAGGCAAAAGGTTTTATGAGCTATGGCGAAATCTAAGGAAAGGAATTAAATAGTTTTGTCAAGAGAGTTTTGAATAACCGAAAAAAGGAGTAAATTATGGAAGGGTTAATCTATAATTCTTCTGATTTATCCAATAAGACACAAAATAGTCCATAATAACCCTGTTTTACATATGTTATTATTAATATAATATCGTCATAGTAGCAGAAATATCTCAATGACTAACACTCTCCCTTGAAAGACAGGAAAAATTAAAACGGAGCCAAGAAGTGTTTCTGGAGCAAGAAGAACTAAGACATTTCATATAATAAAACTTCTCATTAAAAATCTCACAAAAAATATAATAAAAATCAGCCTATGGTAGGAAGAACAAACTGACCATAACATCCTTTACAAAATTGATTCTCAATGCCAGTTAGCCCCATGTCACACGTCACAAGTTTCTCCCACACTTCCTCATCGAGAACATACCGGATTTCAAAGGATAAATACCTGCGGTTTTTCTTAAATGAAACACGATTAACTTTCGGGAGAAATTTCGATATTTTCGTTCATCAACAATAAACATATAGATGGATTATCATCACTGTAGATGATGAAGCATTAGTTAAGGTAGGTACTTCACAGCAATAATGATATAGGTTACAATATTTCCCAATTTTATGATAACTTAGCACCAAACTTAGCCTAGTCTCAAAGAAAGGCAACACTGGATCCACAGTTTTACGTCTCTTGCAACGGGCCAAGTACAGCGCTGGAAGTGCTCTCTACATGGTGCCCAATTAGGAATCGGGATTATATTGAAAAACCTTCGCAACTCCCACGCCATCCAAGCTATTTAGATGGAGAGTCAGTATTCTATTCACGACGCCAACCCGCATGACGTATGCAATAACCAAAATACATTCAATTGCAAGCTTAAGCCTTGCATCTCAGAGGTGTCGTATAGCTTAATTTTCTGTAGATACAATTCTTAAGCATTCGAAAACTTTATGAAAGTTCCTGAACATGACCATGAAACTTTAAGTAATAGTACATCATCATCATCCGAGTAATCTACCGGTTAAAGGTAGGTTATTATGAAAGTCAGATAAAATCCAACAGACTGTTACACGTGCAGTTCTCTATATACCCCCAGCATTTCTTTCGTCATCTCAGCGAAGTCCTACATTTCTTCAACCCGTCCATAAAACCTATTCTCTTTCTCCCCCTTCCCCGCTTGCCCAACAACCTTCCCTCTATCACGGCCTTCACCAAACCATCACTACCCCTTCCAGCCATCTACCCTGCCATCCCCTAATCTCATTCGGAAGTTTCCTCTCCTCACCCACCATGTCAAGCACTTCCTCATTTGTCTTCCTTTCCGCCCAACTCCATCCTCCTCCACACCCACATCTCGAACTTCTTCAGCCTATTTTCGTCTTCCTTTCTCAAGGTCCACGTGCCTGCCCCGTACAACGCCACACTCCATATCAAGCTCTTCACCAGCCTCTTTTTTACATCCTTACTTAATGTCCCCACCATCAGCTCCCTTCTACGCTTCCTTCACCAGCGCTATTCTCCTCCTAATGCCTTTGCTACTATGCCCATTTTCTTCTAGTATACTACCAAAGTAATTAAATTGTAAAGTAGAAGTAATAGTACATTACTTCAAAATGCTTTGACGGCTAAGATCATATTACAATTACTGCCTTCCAATTACACACAGTAGCAAAATAGCTAGGACGAATATAAGGATCACCCCTCCGAATACTAGCCGAGCCCAAAGACTCTTAACTTCGGTAATCGAGGGGCAACCGGTGTTCCTACCGAGGCAGACCATTAACCACGAAACTTAAGACGCCCGAGCTCAAACCACAACACCAACCCGATCTCACTTCCTGCTCTACCCTCGGTGTTATTAATTATTCGGATACGGTTTATAAAGATGTTGTTTAAGACTCTGAAACTGAGAAGCCAGTACAAAAAAAGAGGTTGGCTAACTCCCCGACCCTAAGATCTAGTTTCTAATTAAGAAAATATGTGACGAGATACCCAAAACCGGATAAACGTTACTTGATACATTCATTGGATTCACTCACTGACGACCGCGAGCTACCGAACTTATTCCCGCGAGTTACCAAAGAGTTACTCTCCAAAAATGCAAATATGTGGCGACCTACAAAGATAGAATGACAGTTGTTAGATATATTCATTGGATAGGTACATTCACTGTCAATCGCGAGTAACCGAACCTACCAAATACATCCCCGCGAGTTACCAAAGAGCTACTCCTCAAGTATGAGAAAATGCGCCGAGCTACCAAAAATAGGATAAAAGTTGCTAGAGACATTCACTGGATTCATTAACTGTCAATCACGAGCAACCGAACCTACTTGGATTCATTCACCGCCAATCCCAAACAACTGAACCTACTGAATACATCCCCGCGAGTTTCCAAAGAGCTACTCCCCAAATATGAAAATACGTGGCGAGCTACAAAAATAGAATGAAAGTTGTTAGATACATTCATTGGATTCATTCACTGCCAATCGCGAACAACCGAACGTGCCGATTATGTCCCCTCGCTACCAAAGAGCTACTCCAAATATTAAAATACGTGGTGACCTTCCAATGGTAGAATGAAAGTTAGATACATTCATTGGATTCACTCACTGGCGATCACGAGATACCGAAAGTAACGAACATACTCCCGCGATCTACCAAAGAACTACCCGCCAAATATGAAAATACGTGGCGAGCTACCAAAAATAGGATGAAAGTTGTTTGATACATTCATTCACAATCGATAGCGAGCCAGCGACCTGCCAAACATATTCCCCGTGTGCTACCGGTAGCTCGCGATCAACGGTTTGCCGACCTTTGACCTACTATACATATAACCACCAAAGCAACGCGATCCTCATCGGTTGTTTTTCCTCCACTACCGCTTATGCAGGGCCATCCTCTCTCTCACTCTCTCTCTCGCGGAAACGGTTGAGGGAAGAAAGGAAGGGGATTGGGTGAAAAAGGAGACATGGGTGAAAGAAGGGAGGGATGAGGAGAAGTATATGGGGCGTGGACGGGTACGGATGGGGAGGCGGAGGCAATCGGAGAATGGATGGTTAAGAAATGATAATGCGAGAGAGAGATACGGACCAAAGTGGGGGGAGGGGGGACGACAGTCCACACCCACAGGGGGGGGAGTGAAAAGGGGGTGGTGTAGGCGATTCCGAGGCAGATATATATATAACCATGTGCGTTTGGCGGAGCGGAGAGGATATCTCTGAAAGGAGGAGGATAACATGAAGCAGGAAACGATGGGCGGGGCACAGTATGTGTACACACAAACCGCAAAGCTGTGCGCAAAGAGTGGATAAAAAGGAAGAAGAGGATGAGGAATAAAAACACACACTCAAGGATTTATGTTAAGAATAGGGAAGTTTCGGGAATTCGCCCACACTCGTCCTTTCCTCCTCCCGCCGCGCCGTCTTCCTGACCGCCGCGCCGCCTGGCGGTTTTTCGGGCAGCGTGAAATGCGACAATTCGCATTCGGCGGAATTTAAAGGAAGGGCTCGAATGTGGTCTCCGTGGCCTCGCTCCTTCTTCTTACCCCTCGTTGTTTTGCGCGCGTTGACTGTATCTAAGGAGAGCAGTTTCCGTTTTATGATATGGAGTCATCCATACTGTTTCACGCTAGAGCGAAGCAAACCTTGTCACCGAAAGTTGGAATTTCTCGTGCTCCTATCTTCTCTCGGTTGGATTTACCAACCACTAAACGAAATTCAAATAATATTTATCAAGATACTTGCAGAATTTCAAATAAACATTTTCAGCGAAGAATAATTAAAATCGAAAGGAAAGACGAGTATATATAAATAGCCATAATTTTACTTGATAGAAACCAGCTATGAAACGCCGTGGCTACGATAAAGAGCTCAATACAATAATTCCACGTGAAATAATCAATCATATGTAACTATGGGTTAAATGTATAAAATTCTGGTTGTCCCTATAAATATTTGAATTAGATAAATTGTTTTACGGTGAAGTTGACGCCGCGCCGTCGCAAAGGTGTTAACACAGCGAAAACATCAGTCACAAATCGTAGGTACATACATTACTATCGTCTCTAGGCATAAAATTTTCACCTTTCTGGATAATATACAATTTATATGGTTTAAAAGAATTTATTTGAGTATCTGAGTTCACGACAGTAACGTAAATATTTCTTCTTTGCGTAAATCCTCTTGGAAAACTCCAAAACTCTAATACCCTGATTCAGAATACCACGACTAACGCAGTAACAGAATGTACATGAATGAATCCAACAGATAGCTGGCTGCTCAGACGTAATTTCCACTTTTCTCGGACACTTATGAATGTTAACAAATTTTTGTGACTATTACAAAGACAAATGTCTTTCGAACTACCACGGAAAAAAGAAACAATCTTGTATTTAATATCTCATTGAAAGGCATTTTGGTAAAATGTTCGGGTCTGTTTGTTTGAAACAAGTCTACTATAAGACATTTCTTGGTAAATGTGATAAAAAATAAGTTGGACGTCTTTATTTATTATTTTATTTGCATTAAATTCACATAATTATAATCACAAATCAAAAATACCAAGGCCGCGGACCAATTACGCGAAAAGTAAGTGAAAGTCATAGGAGATAAAGATCATTTAGACTTCAATTATGACACATAACATCTAATAATAAAACTATCGTTTCAAAAAATGAAACGGAGATGTTACACAACTAATGTTATAGAATAAAATAAAGGTTAATTCCATTAGGAGCAACCATAATGGTACTGAGCAATCAAGTTCGCTTCTTAAACTGAAAGTGTCACGAATCCTCAACACCACTAGTCACATTCCTTTTTCCACGACATACAAGTAGCAACCATCTACCCATCAAAGCTTTACCCAAAAACGTCTTGAAATCACAAAAACATTGGGGAAGTTCAAAGATTTTTCACAATTACGTTCAGCTGAAATTTCTTTTCGCTCGTATGATACTTTTTTCCTTAATTTCTACTGCAAAGGACACGAGTGGAAACATAAATACAAATTAATTCTTTTTTAAGTCAGCTGTGTCAGTTACGCGGAATTAATGTCTGTACCTATTAACATGGCACGCAGAAAATCAAGCCTTGAGAACACTCTTGAAATTCCTGCAGAGAGACAGAATAGCAATTCAGCAAGAGCATCACGGTGTGATGTCGGCCTTATGCTTTTAATTCACTGAGAAAATTGAAAGCTAAAAACCTTCCTTATCCAAGTACTCGGCTCTCTCTCCTGAAACCACTGGGAATGGGGGGAGTGCGATGGAACTCCTGAAGATGAGGACACCGCCGTCACTATAAATTAAACAGGGAGAACGCCTTCCGTCCTTTACTCTTATTATGAGATTGGCTTATCGGTCGATGAAGAGAGCAAGGGAAATGAGATTACAGGTTTTGACAGGGGATAAGTTAGGAAAGGAAAGGACTAGACCAGATGTTTTAAGCCCGTTAAGGGTTCTCTTTCTAAGCGATAACTTACGCCGGATTAATCCGTAGGGAAGTTGGCTGTAACGAATGAGTTCGGGCCATTAGGCGTACATAGGTACATACATCGGAGGCCGAAAAGAGATCAGAATTTAATGAAATGGAAATAGTTTGAGAAAAAGAAAAAGTAGATATTTTAAAAAATGGAAAAAGACATAGATGGTAGTCTTTGGGATACTTGCAGTGCGTCGGAGAAATTTTCATCTTCGTTACATCTGCGAAAAACGGCAGGTGAACAAAGACTTAGAAACACCGGACAAAAAACTGAGTAATTTACTAAATAAAATATAAAAGCGAAACATTCGTTACTGCTTTTATGGAAACACGGTATCTAACAGCAGTATTAGCTCATTATAATATTGTTGTTGGGCTCTAATCACCTTGACCACGTTCTGGGTAATATAAAAACCGATACTGCGACGGCACTCTCGAGATTTATCTAAGAAGAGCTTACCCAGTGATAAAAACTTACCCGAAAATATTGATTAATGCACGTCAACACACTTAAACTCCAGCTGCGATGCATTCCCTAAAATGCGACGAATTGACTGAAAGAACTTCAGTGGCTTTCCGTACATTATTCAAGCATAGCTGAAATGGATTCGTTATGATTCTTCTTCCTTCATAGTAGGCTCATGTGGTTTGTCTCTCCTTCAATTAGAATGCCTAATCTAATTATACCTTGTCTAATTTAAGTTGTTGCACCATCTTTTCCTTGGCCAACCGACATTTCTTCTACGCCTCAGCAGTTTATTTTTCGCGAAGCGTACTAATCTGTCACTTGTAATTCGGTTTATACCTCCATTACATTCTTGTTTTCGTTTTATTGCCAAGTATTTTACAATCTCCTGTTTTACGTTATTTCCTTATATTTTCACGTCGTTCTCTGTCTAACAGTGTTTTGCTCACAATACTCTGGCCCTGGTTACAATTCCACTGGCCCTTCTGGTTACAACTCAAACAACAATATCTACAATAGCACCTTTTTGGAAGGGAGTAAGATATGAAGGCAAGTTTTGAAGAGAGAAATGAGTGGCGGAAGAAATAACATCACGGGGTGGCTGTGAATTGAGTCCAACGGAAGACGCAGAGTGGAACGGAGACCTGGACGTTTTTACGCAGCCAATATGGACGAGAGGGTGGGAGAAGAGATATGGGTGTAGAGGGATGCCCTGGGAAAACGAGAGGAGAATTCTTCGGGGAGAGAGAAACTAGCTCAGGGAAGGAGAGGAAGAGTGGGAGGGAGAGAGAGATAGAGGGAGAATCGGGAGGCGGAGGAGGGAAGAGAATTAAGAGGATACGCAGTAGATTGTCCTCGTCTTCCTCCGCCTACCTCCTTTGCGTCCTCCCTCAACCCCGCCTTGATCCACCCCCTCTCAAGGAAAGTCCCTAAATGCAGAGAAAGGCAGACAGAGAGAGATCCACTTGGATATAGGCGTATGCTTTCGATTCGTATCCGCATCGATAATTCTCATACGAAAATTAATCGATCTTCCAAGGGATTGCAAACTTTGGTAGATTCGTTAGAAAATCAGTTCGGGAAATCAGGAATGAAGATAAATCACTAGAAAACAAAAGTAATGAGATTTTCTTCGACAATGACAGCGAGGCTGGTAGGATGGTACACAAACTGGAGCAAGTACAGCAATTTCATTAATTGGCATACGAAAGAGCATAGGCACTAACTTTGAGGAAATTATATACATCCATCATCAAGACAAAGAAACAAAGGTAAAATCTCCTCAATTTTATTGACCACCGACCAAGGTTTCGGCACATAACCATCCAAGGTTAGGGTACCCTGTATAAGGCATAACGTACCAAAACCCGGCGGTCGATAAAAGTGTGGAATTTTTGCCAGTATAACTTTCTTGAAGGTCAATTATTTCGATACATTAGATGAAAATGGGTGTAGCAGAAAAATATTTCATGAACGGGATGAATAGAGGAAGAATATTGCTGATTTTGAGATGAAGAAAGAAAAAACGTAGTTAGAGAGGGGTCTGCACCTGTAAAAATCTAAGGATTTTTACTTTATTCCATTTAAAATGCCTGAATTGCTACAATACTCTAATACAATATAAACAATAATCCTTATTTTAAATTCCCTTTTGCTACCTTCACACTGAATAATTCCATATAGCAACTGTCGAAGATTTGGTACAAAAAGTCTCAACCTACAATACAGGAGCCAACATTTCCGTTATATTTTTAAACATCTTCAGGGCTAGAAAGAGGCTGGTTATCTAAAACATCACAATCAAATTCGGAATAAACAACAACAAAATTCAACATTATTTTCCATTCATATAAAAATATGTAAGTACATGCATCTTAAAATTGGTTGCACATACCTTTAGGTAGCATACACATGTACATGTAAATGCAGATAAAGGGAATGCAATTTTAAACATTTCGTATCGAATACAAATTTTGGGAATTTGGGCATGGACAAGTTAACCGATGGAATAGTTCGGTAGTTTAACTGGCTAAAGCACTTGGTGTGAAATTGAGAGATTCGGGTTCGAATCCCGGTCAAGGCGAATGATTTCATCTTTGTGGAATATCGCACCAATGTGCACTTGCGGGTGACTCCGTATAAGGTTATACCGTGGCTAGCTCTGGTATCCTCAAAATTTCTCTCCCTGCTACTTTAACCGTAAAACACTTATCCGATAAATTTAACCAACTTAATTACTCCTATACTTACGTTTATCCCGGCATACACAAGATTCACATATATACAAAATAGGGGAGGAGTACACTTTTGTAAACTACGATCTCGCTCCATTTATCTCAGGATTATATAATGGAATGTATATTGGAGATATCAAGTAAAGAAATTCACTAGTGAGGAAGCATTGGTTAGAGAATGAAGAAAGAATCAATGAGGGGTACACTTAATCAAGGATGCATAATGAAGCTTCTATTATTAAATCAGCACTAGTAATTTGTTTTAAATTCAGTGAAAAAATTATTCTCCTGGACAGGGATACGAACCCAGACCCCTCGATATCGTGTCAAGTTCAATAACCAGTTTAGTAGCACAGGCGTACTCTTCCACTGTGAGTTTCAAGGATTTAAGGAGAGAGATAATCCTAGTCCAGTCGAATGCTTCCTTGATAATGAATTTCACCCGCTGGTAATCACGCAAAAGTGGGAAGTTCACACATTTGCGTGATTACCAGTGGGTAACTCCGTTAAAAATACTGCGCGGCCTACATTGCAGTTTCTTATAACTAAAAATGTTGGCAAGCGTTGATTTGATTCATCACTGTATCGATGTTTTTTGTTCAAATAACATTGCATAAACGCACGGAAAAAGATTTTATACATATTTATACAGTCATAACGATAATGCTGACTTGATTGTGCCTATTCCTAGACCCGCTTCTCAATGGCTAAGGGGGGAAAGAGGGAAGTGAGCGAGTCAGAAGATTGTGAATTTGTCAGCCGACGGGGGAGGGTACAGGGTCGTAAAGAATCGCAGGGAGTAATGGTGGGCGGATAGGAAAGGGTGGGGAACCCTGAACTTGGACAGCAGAGTTAAGGAAGGAGGGTCGGATGGAGTGGGGGGACTGCAGCAGCCGCCGCCGGGCTGGGGGAATGGAATGATTCGGTCTCAACCTCGTTCCAATAACGATGATATCGAATTCATGATATTATATCATTCCTGCAGATAAATTTTCGGGAAATGACATTGGTTTTCTCTCACAGATATCCTTGATCCACGGGGAGGGTCTCCTGAAATTCTCCCACCACTTCATTTCCCCCATTCCTACATATGTAATCTCTTTGCGTAGGCTATTTTTGTAACCAAAGTTTGATTAAAGCATTATTATGCGAGAAGGAGGGAGGAATGGTTATGGATTTTTGGAAGTGGGAGGATCAGGGAGTCAAAAACTTCGCAGCCCTCCGAAAAATAAAAATGCCCGTAGGGAAATTAGAGAAACAAGTTTTTTGTCCTCGAAAAACATGAAGGGTCTGATAATGACGGAATGTTGCCTCAAGGTTCCCAGATCCGCAGTGTATCTCTAAATGGAGCAGGCACATGAGTTGCGGATGCCAGTTTGTGTTTATCAGGTGGGTTACTGCCTCCGAGCTCTAAGATCGCAGGTTCGAGTTCCATTTCGGGCATTTGTGCGGCTCAACCGATAAAATCTTGGTGTCATGTCAGAAGAGTGAAATTATTAGCTCATGCTATAAATTACTAAACGCTTCCTCCAACACAAAAGAGAATGATCTGAATATCGAAAAATTTTGAAATTCAAACATGTTCTACCCAAGGTTTTTATGGATTAAAACTACATCCCTTCCAATTCAGCCCACCTTTCCTTTCTTCCAGGGAAAGGAACTGCCCCTACTTCCCTGAATGTGTGGAACTTACACGCCTCTGGCTTAGTCTGGGGTGAGCTCTACCCTCAACTATCCAAACCAACCTTAGGGTTGAATCACTGAGTGAGTTCCTTTCTTATGAGAGCTAATATTTTAAACAAGGGAAAACAAAAAGACAATGCACATCAGGAGTGGTGAACTAAAGATTATGATACGTAAGAAGCCGTCCCGCAGAAATAGCTTAAAGTTTAATTACCATTTTTTTGTTGAGGGGATGTTTTGTCACTTAGATTTTTTTAACGAGGTGTCATCATCGTGATTCTTATTCTCGGATTTCTTGAGCTTGTTTAGTAAACATTGACAACTCAGTTGGAATTAACAATGACGAACTATAAATTAGTCATGCACGAGAAATAAAGCTTAAGCATATGAAGAAGTATTCTTATGATTTGAATGTGGGGAAATACTAAATTGTTCAACGAGCCTGAGCCGGTTTTTGCCTCCCTTAGTAGCATCTCAGTCAAACAATGAACACTTTGTAGTTTTACTCCAGATAGAGCATGCTTGTGTTCTACATTACAACTTGTACAATTTTATTCATCACAAAGCACTGGGTTGGGGGTCACTGTCTTAGTAGAAATAAAGTTATATATTTATTTTCTGTAAATAATGAAATAATACACTTATATTGAGGTTAAAGTAATGTACGAAGGCTACACTCAATTGAATAATGCTCCTTTTCAACGGCAAGATAATGACACCCAAAATTCAAATTCGGGCTGATGGTAAGGAAGGCACATTCTAAATATTTGTGGGACTGCATTTCAGAGACTGAGACTTTTCAAGCGAATAGCAGAGTCACTGGACGAAAAACTGAAAGCGGGAGATGTCACATTACTCAGCTTACATCTTACACAGAGTATGCCCTAAGCATATTGGACGTAGCACACTAGAAATTTATTTGCGAACTGAAGCAAATACAAGAAATGCCGCGATTTTTTTTTGATAAAACAGCGTAGTACAGCATAGTGAATAGCATAATAATTTACGAAAGCTATTAAAGGGGCAGGGATAGCAGCTTCTAGAGACTGAGATGTCAGAAAAAGTATTAGCCCAAATACAATGCGACCCCGAATGTCAACAGCCTCAAGTATTTTGAAGTTAGATTTAGACAAACTGATTTACTCTCATTCATTTTTTGTCCCTCCCCGAGAGTTTTCCAGGTGTTTTTACAACGTAGCATTGTAAAATGAACACCTAATTAATTTTAAATGAACCGATATAAAATAAATGCACTGAAAAGCGTGCGGAGACGCGCAACACCCATTTATTTCACAAACCCTCGTATATACTGGACATGTGACATTTACAGGTGTCTATTGGAATTGATTGTGCGGAGTCCAGCAACTCTCACTTATGATTTCAAAGAAGCAAGAACTCCTATATGGTGCAAATTTGACATTCAAAGGTGTAGATAAAACAAAAAAGAATATAATAAAAAGAAACTATTTGAGAAAAATCTCACCACATTCGATCTAATAATATAGTTTTGCCACACACTTCATCAATAGGCCAGGCGAAGACGATAAAATAAGCGACATGAGCTGTCAAATAGATAAACCACTGAGTAATTCCTTCCCTCGCACTATTCACAACCACGACAAAGACAGCGGGGCACAAATCCACTTATGCACGCCGCTGTCTCGTCCCTTCTCGCTCCTTTTCCAATTCTCTCAATTCCCCATTGCTGGTGTCTCCACACAATCACCTTTGCGGTGGCCCGCAAGGCAGTGCGTAGACGTAGAAGACGATTCCCATCGGCTTTAATTAGATCAATACTCCCATGAGTTCATTTGATCGCTTGAAATTTGCCATCACCGTTCGGAAGCTTCTCATTGCCATGATTGATCTATCCCCGGAGCAGTGCCCCCTCGAGTGTGGAGTCGGGAGACAGAGGGAAGGCTTTCACGGATAGGTACGTGCCGCGGGCAGGGGTTTTCTCATCTCGACTTCCAACGACGGGACTTTCCTTCTCCCCTCCTCCCAGTCGGCGACGACGATAAATGATTCCCCGGTATCCTCGAGACACCGGGCGAAAGCGACTTTCTCCCCCGGCCATGCCTCTCTCCTTCCATCCTTCGATCTCCCCAACACACACAAGAGTTTCAAGCGAGTTTCAAACTATTAACTCTTCCCCCATCCATGGAAGCCTCTCCCTTCCACGGGAGTCACCCTCAAAAACCTCGAAAACCACCGAATCTCCCTCCCTGCTCGGTGGAAAATCCTCTCTAATGAAGACGGTATTGCAGCAAGAGGGAGGAGTGATGCTGGTCCTTCAAGTAGGAGGCTAAGGATGAGAGAGAGGGAGAGGTAGGGAAGGAAGAATAAAACGAGATGGAGATCTATCTGCCCACACTTGAGATGCCTCCTATTTCCCGTCCTGTCTTCACTTGAGCTCCCTCTCTCTCTCTCTCTATCAACTTGCCACGTAATCGCCAAGCTTCCGAACTGACCCAAGAGTGAAGGGGGGCTTGACGGGATTCAAAATTGCACGTTGTGAACAAGCCGTGAAATCTCCTCGCCATGATTTATTGACACATTAAAGGTTTCTTAGGGTAATCTATTCTTCATGTACCTGATCTCTTACTTAAGACTCACCCCGTACTGACCCAAGAGTGATGAGGGGCTTGCTGGAATCCAGGGTGCACTTTGTGAACGAGCCGTGAAATCTCCTCACCGTGATTTATCGACACAGAAGGTTTCTTCGGGTAAAATCAATCCCCGCAAATACCGGATCTCTTACCTAAGACATAATTCAATTTCATCCGATAAGCTTCAATGCGAATGACATGGACATTAATATTTTTCCCTGACCGTGTTTCCTTCTCCCAAAACATACCATTACTGTACTCCTTTCGTTGCCTCAATCATAAATTTCTCTTGCTAAGATTTTGATAAAATTTACTAGAGAAATGCACACTGATGTCACACGTACAGTAGGATGGTCCAACGCTTTGGGCCAAATACACGCTAGCGGGTTTTTTTGTGTGCACCCTCAAAAAAATCTCCATACTGTGATAAAATAAAATGAATAGAATATCACTACAACAGGATAACGAAATCACAATTCACGACGCATTTGAAGTGTATACTTTTACATTTGGGTTCATTTTGGCCATCTCAAGTGAAAAGGGTGCAAGCAGGCATGCTTTTAAGTTATATTCATACTACCTGGTAGTTCTTTTTATCTACTTTCTTCTTTATTCTATACATCTATCCCTTGGCCTTCCTCTTGTGACTTTTTTCTCTAATATTCCATCACTTATGTTTTTTTAAACCCATTGTGCCTCAGAACTTGACCAACCCATCTGCTTCTTCTCTTCCCTTAAGCGTTCCATATGGTCTTTTTCTCTTCTACTCTTCTGTAAGCTTCTTCATTTCTCATTCAATCAGTCCATTGGATCTTCAGAATCCTCCTCCAACACCATGTTTCAAAATCTTCTCATATTTCCTGGTCTGCTTTCCCAATGGTCCATGTTTCCAATCCATAGAGTGCCACGCTCCAAACGAATGCTTTCATATACAGTTCCCTGTTTCTTAGTCCAATCTTCACTGAACACAGTGGCATCATTTTCATCATAAACACTTTCTTATCTTGAGCTAATCTACGCTTGATGCCCGTTGTACTTCCATCCGTGATGGTGCTAGTAATTGATTTGGTGTGTCTAGTATATTAGAATCGACTGTTCGGTTTTACCGATGAACGGACAAGCTTGATGAGTGAATGTGTTTTGTGGATTGTGGCACTGCCGGGGGAAAATTCTCGAATATTTAACGGTTTAATACGAGTTTCCTAATAGAGTATCACCGCTTTAGCTCTGATAAATTTATCTGAATGATTTTGTCATCAGTTCTTCTAGGTATTCTACTTAGACATGTGTAATTACTTCCACATCTGGAATAAAATAATGCGATATTACAGAAACGTTAGTTTTTACTCAAGTCTTACATTTACTTCGGTTTAGTCGAGTGACTACCACATTAAAAAGGCTCCGATATTCTAAAGGAAAAAAGCGTTTTAAGTTTAAAAAAAGTAGTATATGCGATATAAAGGAAGAGAAATGAATTATTGACTAGAAATTCAAACGAGAATAACACACAAGATTTATGCTGAGCACAAGATTTATGGCCTCTTATGTCCATTAGGTCGGGTCAGTTACCGAATCACAAGAATATTTTGATAACAATATTCATCAAGCAATTGCAAGAATTTAGGAAGTGTCCACCGCGATTGCGTTAGTCAAAGCAAATACCTATTAAATTCCATCTTTTGGTCTTTTTGATTTAAAAAAATGCTTTCCATGGTGACATGCCTTAGCGATTACAAATCATACCTAACTTACAAAAAAATGCACATAACTAACTTACAAAATATGCAGATTATTGAACGCATATACTTTAACCAAAACTTCTTTCCAGACATAGGAGCCGACTGCAACCCCATTTCTATGGTATTAGAACAGTTTTACTTCAATTATCGCAGTAATTAGCTTATAACTCAATAAATGAGGCGTTAAGATGCATCTTTTTTATTTTTGTTCGATTTACCGGGAGTTTTTTCTATTTATAAACAGTTTTCCGAGAAAATGGCATATATGTTATACGGAAAAATACCATTTTTCCCCGTGTTTCACCCATTCTCGCATTTAACACTATGTAAGTAATTACAAGTACAATTCACGATAAAAATAGCGTGGAAAGGAAACATTTTGTTGGTCAAAACACATGGATGACACGTTTCTCTACAAGTAGCCAGAATACGAATAAAATTATATTTTCAAGTCAATTTACGGTGAAACTACCATGAATACATAGTCCAATCTTTGCACATCAGTCTTAATAACTGCACTCGCTTGAAAATCGTTCAGTATCATACAACTAAACGGAAAACACATGATTGAGCCACCACCGTTTTCAGCAAAGCTTGACCATAAAGTAGCTGATTTCGAAGACTTACTTGAACTGATATGCAACATATTTTGCTTCAGACATGGAAGGAATGGGTTTCAAAAGAAAACTTCATTGTGATTTAAGTCTTAACTCACATCATACGACGGAAAACTATCCATTTTTTCAAACGCCAATAACTCAACCCGTTAATAGAAATAAACCTAGAATGTGTCCAAGATGAATACAAAGAAATGATGAAAAAAAATTATTTCATGAATTTCACAGTGGTATAGAACACCTGAGTTTCTCAACTGATTAAAGCAATCTGCGGGAGGGTTAGATGTCGAGGGGTCTTGGTTCGTATCCTTGCACAGGAGAATGATTTTTTTTCTGTGAATTTCAGACAATTCTATTTTGCTAACTTCAAATATTTTGAGGAACACATTTGATGCAGTGGATTGGATAAAATCAATGAAATTGCTGAATTAATTAGGAATAGATGGGAAAGATAGCGGTTTCATTATGAATATGAACATGAAACAGACGGCACAGGTGACGGTAGCCGAGGAGGTCATGGAATGGGCCAAATTAGACGGGGACCAGGCCAGGGGCGCCATCTCACTATTGCCATTTCTTTTTTAAGTTTACTCAGAAGAAATGGTTAGATAATCATGGGAGGGTATGGAGGTGAAAATATCAAAGGTACTACGGTAGCAGATAACATCGTGGTAAAGTGAAATTTGCAGATGACCAAGCGTCAATTAGCCAGTCGCCCACGGAGTTTCAATCAATGATAAGGAGGTTAGAATTAATAATAAGGAGGTTAGAGTGTGAAAGCCATGGACTGAAGATTTATCTCGTATTTATGCTTGTAAAAAAGGGTGATAGCAGGGGTATTCCGAGGAATAATGGGAGTGGAAGAAATATAAAATGAATTTAAGAAGACATAGGCTTGAGGAACTTAATTAAGAGTCCTCATATGAGCAAGTAATGAGCAGTAAAATGAAAATAGTCCCAGTGGTGGAGAAGTTACGGTAAGGAATGTGCTAAAACCTACTAATCAGCTGGTAGAAATCCCAACGGTGAATAACTTAACCGTTCTCCAGTTGAAGAGAAGATAGCTGGTTTAAACTTCCACTCTGAGAGGCCTGTCATGTCTTCGCTCCCGATACTTTCCAAGGTGATATTTAAGGCGTAATATAATCACAGATGATTCCAAGCTAAAAACCTTACTTCCATTACCAGAAACCATCGCGCATCTTATAGCCGGAGTCATTATGGCAAAACCGACAGAAAAAATTAGTGGCATGATCACGCCACTTTGAAAACAATAATTAGCCCGTTTGATTTGTTGCACGATAAGTAATAAACATTTACCATGCACAACTGAAATTAGTTTCATTCCGTAGAGGTTTTTAAAAAATTCCAGAATTTTAAAGGTTTTCTTTGTTAATTCCCAAATTATTTAAGTACTACATGTCTTTGCGTAGTTTTAATGCATAAGCCTAAGAAAGGTCCCACAAAATGGAGTATGTTACGCGAACTCACCGTGGCAAAAATAAAATTGCATAAGTAAGTAAAAGAGTAAGCTTTATTTCAAAATTGGTATTAGCCAACAAAAGATCCACAGCTATCCCAACCAATGGAGCAAGTACATGGCACAGAACTTTCAATATGGCACAACCAGTAATTGGGATTCAACTGAAATATCTCCCCCACCGCCGGGATTTGAACCCGAACCGTCTATTAGGTACTCTATAGCCATCACATCAAAGTGTACTCCGTGCTTTACATAAGCAATGCGTTATTTCATTCAATTATTATCATAATTCTATCACTTCTTCTATGCCTTTCCTTAAAAAAATTTCCTTCCCCTTGCCCGCTAACCCAACATCCCCTATCACTACATTCAACAACCCTAACATTACCAATTATCCTTCTTCCTCCTCATCTCCCCCGGAGAACTCCTCTCCTCACCCAACATACCAAGCATTTCCTTTTTACCTTCCTTTCCGTCCACCGCACTTTCTACATGTTCCACCACACTTGCATCTCAAACGCTTGCATTCTCGTCTTCTCTACGAGTTCACGTTTCTGCCCCATACCACGCTACATTTAATATTCATTAGTGTCTTCTTTATGTGCTTACCCAATGTCCCCGTTATCAACTCCCTCCTATTCCTGAATGCTTCTTTCGCTAGGGCTATTCTCCTCCTAATTTCTTAGCTACTATGCCCATTTTCTTCCAAGGTACTATCCAAGTAATTAAATTGCTCTACTTTCTCCAGTTTATACCCTCCTACTTTTATGAATAGCCTCACTTTCTAGGTCCTACAAAATCTATTTCTTTTTGTTTTCTTATGATTAATCTTCATTACTTATTTCCCACACTGATTTTCTCATGCATACATCAATGCTTGCAATTCCTTGGATGATCAAATAGAAAAGCATTGAAAATTTCAGCAGAGAACCCGAGATTTCCGTCTAAGTCCCGGGTTCCCTGGTGCAAAAAAATATCCTCGTCCTTTTCCTAGTTGACAACACGCGAAAAATAAAAATGTGACTGCATACAAAATATAAGGTGGGACTACTTGGGACTCTCAAGCGAGAATAGGAAAAAGAAAACAAAGAAGGCGGGGAGTTCGGTACAACAACCACACGAGGAGAGAAATCACTGAAAGTAAAAGATAAACTTTTGTCTCTTGCCGGGAGAGCGCTTGGGGGAAATGGAGGAAGAAGAGATGAGAATTTCTCCCTCCGCCCGCACCTCACCCCAGTCGACGAGGGGACGTTAACTTTTACCACGCAGCGACGTCTTCTTCCCCGGTCGGACGAACAAAGGTCGGAGAATCAGGGCACACAAGAGTGACGAGGGTCGGAGGACCGTGTTTAAGGGTTTTCAGGATGGAGCGGTTAACAAAGACGGATTCTCGGGGAATTAATACGAGATTATCCTCCTCGCTTTCGGAGACACTGCAGGGAAGTTAAAAGGAGTCCAAGTCTTTGGGCACAGGGGTGAAAATTCAATGCCGCTATTCGGTCTTGCGTGTTCTACAATGTTTTGGTTGGGAGACAGACGTCCTTAAATTCCCTTAAATTACAAGTCAAGCCACTCAATGGTCATGTCCAAACTAGAGCCCTAATTTTATATTAAACGAAGACATCGTCATTTTATTCAAAATCATGCCAAGAAGATAAGTCTGATTGCAACAAATTCATGGAGAATGAAATCATTCATATTGGCTAAGATTAGAGCCTACTGCACTAGCATTATTGTCGCGGTAAATCCTTAAGTAATTTAAATGAAAAAACCTGGAATAAGTATGAGCATATCTCCTTAAAATTTTGTGCAGAAATCAAAAATATCATTTACCATGAATTTGCTAATATTAGCATAATATTTAATAAATTTTTTATAAGATCCTTTGCTTAAAGCCCCTATTTACCGGCATAGTTTTTAGTGAGCCTAAATTACCCTCAAAACTGAACTGAAGTAGTGAAATTAATGCTTCATAAAAAAACCCTAAAGGTGATTCAAACCATAGTCACCAACGTGGCATCCCGATACTGCGTCTGATCAGCTCTTTAGAACACTCAGTTAACTATCAATTTAATTGGAAAGAGGATCTTGCAAAGATATAGCAGAGACATAAAATCTAAAATATGATGCTTTCTGATTCTCATACAACTTTTTTTAGAAACAAATGGCATGAGAATATTACGAATAAGTTTTATTTTAGAACTTATAACACTTTTGTCTGTGCCTGACCGAGTCTCAGCAGTACATACGCATAACCACGTAGCTCTTAATATTTAGGAATGCAAAATTCTCTTAGGATTTTTAGAGCACACTTGTTATATTAGTCATAAAAGCTACTCTGAAACATACTCATTCATGAAATATTTGCGCAAAAGAATTATTTTAGCAGTATTTGTTCAGAAATTATGTTTTAATAAAAATTTCCCTAAAGAATTAAGAGTTTTTTTAACCTAAACAAAGTTCCAAGGAATTTCGAAAATGATTACCTAGGTATTATAGCTTAGAAATGTTTTTTTTAGTATTTTGTACAAAAGTGGTGAAAAATTTTCCTGCAAACTCGAAGGGAAACCGTTCCAAGCGATTTTTAAAGAGACATAAGGCGACGCGAGAAACAACTTGTATTGACACATTTTGATAACATATTGATTGCTAAGCACAAAAAATGAAGGCACTAACACGGATATACTAAACTAATGAAGGCTTTACTTCGTAGAAGTTACTAGTACTCATAATTAACATAGCTTAGTACTTTTTTACTACATTTTATCATAGCACGACGCGTTTCGCCGCTTTACGTCAGGTTTACAAAATATTTTGTAAACCTGACGATGCCGTAAAGCGGCGAAACGTGTCGTGCTATAATAAAATGTTGTAGAAAAGTACTAAGCTATGTTATTTCTGAGCACTAACACGGGTTGCGGAAAAATATTTTAGTCCGACGATTCTTCAAAAACTGCACAGGGATTGAGATCTCATAAAAATGACATTTTTTCATTTCAACTTTCATTTTAAAAAATAACGGAATTGAGACGTACAGTTTTGTGTTTTAAGGTTCATACATTTTTCTCCTCGATGGGTTACCTCTAAAATATTCAAGAGACTTCCAGACTTTTTAAATACTAACTTTTGCTGGTAATCCGAAGTAAATTCAAATATCCATGTGGTACCTATAATTCGTAATAAACCGATTATATATGTATATAAAACGCCGATTCACAATACGTGCAGTAATGGAAATGATACTAGAATCATATTTTACATTTTAGCCTTCATTAACACATTATATGACTTGAGCTGTTGATAGTATTCGACGAGGTAATCGAAATTTAGGCGATAACTATATTTAAATATGTCCAGCACTGTTCTTTTGGATAACCCGCGTCAGGATACCCAAAAAAAACAGTGCTGGACAAACACTGACCGCGTAAGTTTAATAAAATATTTAAATATGTTTTTTCGCATCTTTGACTCGGTATGACACATAGGCATTTATTAGAAACAATTTTAATTGTATGAAATGTATATTTCGCATTTAGAAGAAAATCTGTACATAAATAATCCAATTATAACGAAATATAAGCCATGTGCCATTATGCTACGAGTTAAAATAACATTGGACTGCCAAAGAGCCAAATCCGTATGATGCAATGTTTTTCACTTTCATTCATCGATATCACTAATGAGAAATGGTATGCATATTTTCACGCAAATCCATGCATAAACAAAAATCGCTCCAGCCACCTTAAAGCACGATGGAAGCAAGATCCTATCGCAATTGCGGACCCCAATTCTCGGTAACACGAGGGATAGGAGCAAGCCCGGAGGAGAGTCACGGAATAGAAGGAGATGAGGGGGGAAGAGGGGTGCTGAGAGAGGAGAGGCAAGCCCCTCCCCCAACCCACGTTTCCGGGCGACGATCAAAAGAGAGAGAGTGCAAGAGCGAGAGAGAGAGAGAGAGAGAGAGAGAAGAGGGAGTGACGAATGGGGTTCGGGCAGCCTAAGTCCCCGGCGATGGAACGGGGTGAGTTTGGGCAGAGAAGCCGGCAGAGAAAGCGGGGATTACGCTCGTGGACCCTCGCAGAGGAATGAACCCGGAGTTTTGGAGCCTCCTCTTACGGGTGAAAGGTAAAAAAGGTATATAATATATATAAAGGAGCTGCGTGCCTTAGAGAGGGGAGATGACTGGGGGAATGTTGGAGGACTTGGGAGAGAGGCTGGGATGAGTTACCGGTGGATAAAGGTAGCAGCGGCATAGACGAAGGTGACCTTCCAAGAGTTAAAAGAGTACATAGTTGGAACGATCGCGTGACTAGTTTCGACGAAGGGAAAGGAAAGGCTTGAAAAAATGAAATATATACGGAACTATTCAACAACTTTTCTGCAAAGAGGGGTCATTGAGCCATTGAAACACGCGATCAGCCGCAAGGAATGAATCAGCACTGAAGTAAAAAACAGACGCAATCGTCGATGCATGGCGGTATGCAACCTGGTGGCGCTCGTTTGGGAAGATTATGACGTCAAGGAAAGTAAAGCATAAAAGAGAAGTGGGACAAAGATGCAGAGGGTTGCAGTAAGATGTATGGTACCATTATAGCAGGGAAATATTTTTATTTATAAAAATACACTATCAGTAAAACCAGTGCGGTTTTTGTATATTAATAACTTACATATGAATACTATTAAATATGATGAATTATTTCAACACGAATGTTTTGTTAAACCTGAAGTGGTTTTCCTTCCAAATGGACGTTTTCTCACATCCACATGAGCATTATAACATCCAAATGAGCATGAGGCAAGCCTATTACAAAATCTCTACTTAAGTAGACGTTGCACAAAAGTAGCCCAAGAGCCCAGTATTTTAATCATTCCACCAAAAAACATGAACAGAAAGTGAAATACACAAAGTAATTTTCCGAATTTCTGACGCAGCTAAAGCCAGAGTCACGTTAAGAGCGGATCAAACATGCCAAAATCTCGTCACAATATTCACTCACTCCACCATATGATTCCATATCCAGCTAATGGAAATAATCACGAACATTTTCGAACACACCCATAAAAATTCGGAAAAGAGAAGGAGAATACTGTGGCCGAGAAAGAACCCTAAGGGGTAGGAGGATTGATTTCTGTAGGGAACCTGGAGTTTTTCAGAAGATTAAAAGTAAGCAAGAGGGTAATGGAACGGATAAAGGCGATTGTTAAAAAGAACGGGGAAGTAAAGAAGAAAGTTTTACCTCATCCGGTTGAGCCAAGCTTTCCTTCACTTATCGGCCACAGTTTTGGCACAGGAAGATTAAAGAAAATCTAACATGTTTTAACAGAAATTTCCAACTGGGATAAAATCAAATCAAATATTGAAGCCTTAAAATTCGTGGAAGGTCGTCATGATTATAAAAAGAGCTTTGTTACTTCCACAGTCTATTACAAACGTACGGTTAAAGCCTTTAACCCATCTTCAAGTATATTCGCATCAATTACAGAGTAATTTTAACGTGCACCTGAAAGTGCCTAAACGGCCGAAACCGTTTCTACGTTTGTAATAAACTGTGGCAGTTATAAAGATCGTTTTATAATAATTCAAACATGGACATTTAAAGCATTACTCGATTAATATTAAGCTGCTGAATAATTTGCAAGAAGGAATTTAATTATACTGCAGGAGTTGTACTGTCCACTTGTATTTAATGCATATTAATACACAAAATGTGTTTTGGCGCGAAGGGCGTCATTATCAGGTCATAGATACTACCCTCTAATTCGCTCCCTTTCCTAGTTTTTTTCGTCCATCAAACTCTCAAGGACAGCTTAGTATCCACACGCGGGAAACAGAGCGATGAGAGCAATAGTAAAACGCCATTTAAGCCAAATATGCATGCTTTCTAAATTGCTTCTACGTGAAATAATCTTCTGAAAATGTCACAGAGGGAGTCGAGCAACTATTTACTGATTGACAAGAAAATATTTAAACTAAGCTCTGCTCACCATCAACGCCCCGAAGAGAATCCACATTCATTTCATAGAATCCCACTCGAAAATCTCACGTTCGTTTCCTGCAGGCTTCCGTCTTTTCGGATCCCATAGGGACATTTTTTAACGAGAGAGGTAAATTTCAGATTGGGGAGCGGAGGCTGCGGGAGGTTGCCAGGAATAAAAGGGTGGCCAGAGGAACGTGAGCGAAATACGCCCCCTTCTTCCAAGCCCTTTAATGCAAGCCCTCCCCTCCGGTGGTGGGTGTGGGAGAAAGGGGACGGTCATCGCTCCAGTTGGAGATCCCCGACCACGGGCAATTTAACCCGCATGTGTCGACGGTCGGCGCGGCACACCGGGACGCCAAGGGGTCGAAAGGGGGCGGCTGAATACTGCTGACCCGCAGTATAAAAAATGGAGGTTCCCCGAGCGACGGTCTCCGAAGGAAGACGTCGGCAACCGTTGCAGTCTCAAAAGCCTTTTTCCTCAATCGGCTCACTTCCCCCGCGAAGGAATGCGGAATCCTTAGTCTTGTCGACGGGGGATAAATTCATCCTACAAAGATTTACTTCTAATAAAAAGAGTGAATAAACATTACGATTGAAATATCAATTTCGATGCTCAATCGCTTGTTGTAATATCCAATGGCAATAATTGCATCCTTAGCGTGCCCTATCCGTTTTTCAAATGTTGGCAATGTTAGCCATCATCACTTTATTTACAGCTTGCATTAACAGTGAGTTTATTTAACCAATATCTGGCGAGTTTACTTTGTGGAATAAACACATGATGTTTTAAGGATGAACTTGGTTATATTCCACAAAATATTTATTGCACCATTACGGTGCAATAAATATTGTGTGGAATGGTGTAATAAATATTGTGTATAATGTAACCAAGTTTATTCTTAAACCATCAGTGAGTTCATTGTTTGCTCGAACTACTTTGAGATTTTTCAACCGAGACGTTCTTGGCCTTCCTGAGAACTGTCTTCCTTCGATTTTTCCTAACAGCATGAAATGCATAGTATCATACGTTTCTCGCTGTCACATCTCATGACCGAAGCTCGACGATTTTTTATTACATGGCTTCATTCTCCTTGATGAATGAAGTATGAACAGTAAATCAACTGGAAAGAGCCTCACAGACCTGATACATTCATTTAAATCATAGCTAAAGGCATATTATCAATCACTTAACTCACATTTTACTTATGGTGCATTTTCTGTAAGCATCAGATACCCTAGAATGAGGTGATTACGGTGACTTAAAATTATTGATCCACTTAATAATGCCAGTTCTCGGTGAAAGAAAAGAAAAATATTATTCACAGATGTTCAAAAGAAAACAATCAAACATTATCACAATTTCATCAATGTCCAACTGTAACAAAAACGTTTCCGCAAAGAACAGTCTATTAGCAACAATTCTCAATTTAGCCTGCGTGTGTAGGGCGCGGTACACCTGGATCCAGAGGAATCAAGGGTTCTGAATACTGTTGACTCGCGAGATGAAACTTGAGATACCCCCAGAGGTGCCCACCAAAGGAAGACGACAGCGACCTTTGCAGTCTAAACACTCATCTTCCTCGATCGGCTCACCTGGTTCACTTCCCCCGCAAATAAATACGGGTTCCTCAGCCTCGTTTTCATTAGTTTCTCTTCTCTTCTATGTGATGCCTGCTCCACTCCGTTGGAGGTCACGACAGCCGTCGAAAAATCCGATAGGGGAAAGGCATGAGGGGATGGCTCTTCAGGTTTACGTAATATCGAAGTGGAGACCCGCAAAGCAGATGAGCACCGAGAATCCACGAGATACAAAAGACAAATAACCACTACACTGGCAGAAGAAAGCAAATAATTGACCCCGAAATAAATGTGAACTTTTAACCTCCATCGGCATCATAGGGCCACAAATAAATGGTAGTTCACTGGAGCACGATGCACGATGAATACTGACGATGACGTACCTGATTATGATGCCGATGCGTCGAAAGTAGTTGTGTCATAATAAATATTGATGGAAATATGCATTGTGCTCTCACTTCAGTGATAATAAGTGTTCACATTGTTAAGCCTGAAAATATCGAATATAAATGGTAATTCCATGGAAAATTGTGGTAGCCTTCTCTATTCCTCCAATTCCTCCGCTGAACTATCAACATTTCCAATGTAAAACCCTCTTACACTATTCAAAGTTTCTACGTTCATGCTGACCTAAATCTTTATTCTTCCTCATTGGCGGTTCCCCAGCACTTTTGAACTGCATTAAGTAAAATTGCATTAGATGTATATAAAGCAAGTTTCTAATGAGCGAGGAAATACTTGCACTTTCCGTGACATATTCAATTTAACCCAAGAACGTCACCTTCAGTACCATATTGTGATGACACCGCACAGTACACTGAAAAAGGACAAAACATGTCATTTACACCCAAACACCACGATACAGACCCAACTGATAAAAATATAAGAGGTGGTGTGTTAAAACTGAAAAATCATTCCGCGGACATTGGCTAGAGTGACCTTCTATTCTCCTCCTAAATAGCACACAACAAATTGTAAATAAGAGTACAATTGCACATATCATTCACCCATCAATCCAAATGGAATCCTTAATATGATTCAACATTCGTCCCTTTCAACCATCCCTTAATGTAAGATGATACCGATATTTGAATGTTGATGATAAGTTCTTTGGCAAGAAATAAATAAACGGGCATGTCTACGAAAACCAGGGTAAAACCCGTACATTAGGAAAAGCATTACAGTTCATTCTAATTTCTTTAAGTTTGTTCATTATCATCTGCTACTTTTAGTTTAAAGATAAAATATTATTTTTTCAACTATTCAATACAAATTAATTATTTATGCATCTTCGTTGTTTTATTAAATTACATATTCAAATTCTGTTTCATATCAGGAAAATTTAATTCAATTCCTGTATGATGTTTAAAAAAATTCGAATTCTCATGAACAGCAGCCACATTAAGTAGATAACAGAAAGTAGAATGGATGCTGCATGATGGAGAAATATCATCACCTTTTTATTTCGTGTTACCTCACACTGATCTTCAATATATAGGATTATTAATACACTAGAAATTATAGGGACATGGAATTATACATGGGCATTTATTTGATACGCTCTATACAGATGCGCATTATGATAACATTTTGTTTATAAATTTTGTGCAACAAATTTGGAGGTAGGTATTATAAACTTTTTTAATTTTAGATACGATCGCAGTTACGGTTATGACACATTCCCCTACGTAACTACCTTTTTGATTAGTATATCATAGAACTATTTTACATTGAAATAGATTCATGCCATTATTTTCAGTACCACCCCTAGGTCGAACTAACAATAAGTCAAAAAAATTGATTGAAATTAAAATTCGTATATTTCTCTCATGTACTGTGTCGTAATAAGACGAATTATGATAATAATCTTTAAGTTACATCCACGCTGTAAGGAAAAACAATGTTAAGAGCGTTCAGAGCTTTTTTCAACAGCTGTCACTCCTTTTTAAGTATCATTTTTCACATCAATTTTCCACGCATCCTTCTGTTATCAGCAATCTTGCCACTGACACTGCTTCGTACCATTGGACAGCTAGTTTTCCACGCTATGTACCAAAGCATACTGTTTGAAAACGCACCAACTTAACGAATTCTTGTTACTTTATCGGTACCGAGTCGAGAGACTTGATTAAAAGGAATTCGTCACTTGATTCTAACCTAAGCTTTCCGCAAGTTTAACTGCATATGAACCATCAATGCGGAAGCAGCTTAAGGATATTACACTCCCTGATACAGAGGAAGTGGCTCCAATTCCTCTACGAGGAATTTTTCGCTTCCAGTATACCTACATTCAATTTTTTTTATATTCTCAACGACATATTACCACTTCCACAAAGGTAATTTTACTGAAAAATGTTCGATCAAAGTACTCCTCGCAAGCATTAACCAATGCAGCCCAATAAATGAGGTATTGATAACGGTTCAACGGCAGCATTAGACTCAATGAAACACTCAAAGAGACGTAGTTACAGTAGTCAGGCAAGAGGCAATAGACTCGAATAGCCACCAATCAGAGGAACCTGCAATTGGAAATTACTAGAACACCAAGTTAAACGCAACATCGTGCCACCAAAATATCAAAGGGGATATTTCAAACATACGTTCTAGAATCCCATTTTTATCAGATACAGTAGTAACTTAAATACATTATTTTCACATTTCTCAACCCATCCAATGAAATGTAAATAATTACTATGTAAAAGATTGCCGCTTTCCAAATAATAGCAAAAATAAGTTTGCCCTTTGCCCAGTCTCTTTAGATCTCCAAATTTTCAGTTAATTTGATCATAAAAATATTTCCGTTAGTTAATTGATAGGAAATCTACTAGTCCTACGCGCGTCGGCTAGCTATGGGTAATTCAACAGAAGCAACTAAAAATCAGCTAATTTTCTCAAACGAAAACGATAAAATTCAAGCATTAACCTTTGGGGTCAATATTCAATGCATACTGAATTCAACTCAAAGTGTCAGTATGTGTAAGTAGCCCGCCAAACCTCATTCGACAACTTTTTGATCAGGGCAATGAAAATACATGGGTTTTCAATGTAGAAAATTAACTTCCCAACATCTGAATTTCGTTTCGACTTCGGGTGAAATACCAGCGAATTACTTTTAATTTTTTAATGAAGAACTGTTTTCACCAAGTTGACTCTGAATCTACATACAGTGTACCAGTTTAGTGGTCATAAATACCTAGATTTAAACAGAGAACCCACACATGGGAGCCATATTTGAACTGTTCTCGTCGTTTTCAAGGCTGTCAATTGCTCCGCAGGGTTATCGATATACTGCAGCACCAAAATATGCTAACTGAAACAATTTCCTATGTGCCACCAGAGCGCTTTCCCTGGACTCACAATAAAAGAATAAATGAACGGGTCGAGGTAAGATAGTTCCATACACATTTTGATATTTTTGAGTTACTGAGGTGAGGTGAGTTTGGGAATTACCATAGATCATATTTATAACAAATACTTCATCCATGCGAGCTGGAAATGCATTGTAATCTGAATATTTATTTTTTCCATTTACATAGAAAAACACGATAACACAAGAATTAAATACACACCAAAGAAAAACGTATAGGGTGTATCTTTGCACCCGTGAGCGTGACTGCGTGCCACATCATTCGTGCAATCACAATGATTGGAAAGTTGACAAACAAGAATTGAAATTTGTCACCATCTTACTCCAACCCCATCAAATTTACCCTCACTTCAATGAACTCCCGAATTCGTCGGTGTTTTTGTCATAAAACCGCAAAGCCCGACGCCGATATTTCGTTTTCCCCTCACACACGCGACCAATTCCCCTTTTCAAATGCACACACACGGAGAGGTCAAGCGAGAGAGGAACGTGAAGAGCATCCGGCGATCGGGGCGCATCCATCGGTGAGGGTCGCGGAAGGGGATCAAAAGGCAAAACGAAGTGAACGAATCATCGGGGCGGATTTCCACGCGGGAGATGCAAGACCGTGCGCGCGTCCGTGCAAGCCTTCAAACAGGTGGACGTATTGGGGGCGATGAGAGGGAGACCGGACGAGAACGTCTGTTTTCTCTCGCCCCAGATGCTGTTAATTGCACCGCCAGGGGCGGAGGGATGCTGCGCGCGTGGGAAAATGCGCGCGTATGAGAGGAGAGGATGCAACGAATGCGCCGATGAATCGAAGCGTTAACTTCGCCAGGCGCGAGCAGATCGTGGAGTGCATATCCGCCGCGATAAAATAAATAAAGATAAAGAGCCGGAACAGACAGAAAACTGAGGGAGTCGGGAGAAATACAGGTAAAATAACTGTAAAATAGATGGTTTAAGATACATATTTGAGGGAATTCATGATGATAAGGAGACGATTAAAACACTTGGATTATTTCACGATTTTGTTTATTTCATACGACAGGATTTTTTCATTCAGAATATTTTTTTCCGGTTAGGTCACTTTCAGGTAAGGTCACTTTCAGGTCAAACCTGACCTAAGGATGTCATCCGTAAAGCGAGACCGGTCGTATTAAATTTAAAACATTCATTAAATCAGCAAAACGTTCCTTGTTTTTCATTTTCATATCCATGTTAGAAAACTAAAAGAAGAGTTTCATATCCATAAAAAAATACTAAAATTCTAATATGCGGAAGAGAGAAGCTCAAGTCAGAAGTCACACTGAGAGGAGAGAAGTTAGAGCAAGTGGATTCCTTTACAAGCACTATCACTTTGGACGAAGAAAAACGGACATCAAGCGTAGAATAACCCAAGATAAGAAAGCTTTAATGATGAAAAGACGACTACTCTGTTCAATGAAGGCAAGTCCCCGAGCGAGGAAACAGAATTTGAAAATATTCATGAGCAGCATGGCAATATGTAGATCGGAAATATGGATCGTTGCAAAAGCAGACCAGAAAAGTTTAAAAGCTTTCGAAACCTGGCGTTGGACGTGGTTGCAGAAGATCGAAGAAAGAAGTGGACGGATAATAAAAAATAAAAAAGTATACAGTAGAGTAGAAGAGAAAAGTGCTATATGTAAAACTACAGAATATATCCACGTATCTGTATCAGTAAAAGACATTGGTTTATAAAAAATTACTTTTAATTTTTGATAATGCAGTTCAAACATATCTCGCCGGACACTGTTGACTTCATAGGAACAGAAGCATTGCCCAAACCAAGAGAGATGAAGAGGAAGAAACATAAGGGTGTCACAGAAGGATAGGAAGAAATAGGAGAGATTAGAGGGCAATTTTATGATGGCAGAAGCTGATGATGGTAAAAGGCATTAGGAGGATTTATAATCCTGCTCTCTTCTATAAGCCCAATTCCTTACGATATTTCGTTTTACAGCTCATCACGCTAACATTTCACTTAAAATACACCTTTCACTTTTCTATTCAGTGGTGAACTAACCACCGTTCCCTGCTGCATATTTCCTCCGACAATATCCTTTGTTCCTCTTCCATGCGTGTCACAATTTTACTCGTTTTACTTTTTGACCATTGCATATTCTCCACCCTTTTCCAAACCTAAACCCAAAATAAAAACAAAGTTATTTCCAGCCTCTATCTTGATAGGTAATCCATATTTTGGTATCATGAAATCCCAAGACGACAGAAATTCCAAAAAAAATACTGTACTCAATGTCCGATTTTATTATCACTACAATTTCCTTCAAACTGACTTGTTCCAGTCTCAGAAATAAAATATATCATGAGGATCTGAAAGAACCCCATATTAATATATACGAATGCCCCAATAGCTTTCCAATGAATTTATTTTCCCATGTTACGACTACTGGAATATAACACCAGGGAAGGCTTTTATTGCTCTAAAAAATATGAAGTTTTGGTTGACTCATTACCAGCATGGCTATAAATATAATTCGACTATGGGCTGAAAATATCTGAAAAGAATACGACCCAAACATGTCATCGCGGGATAAAGAATTTTCGATCAATGTAATATCCGAACGCCTCGTCGTGTTTGGCTCAAAATAGAATAAAATACATGTAATTATAAAATAAATGTATGAATATCAGGAATATCGTACAAACACCAATTACTAAATATTTGGTGGAAAAAATAAGTTCCCTGTTTACCCTTACGGTACAAAATGAATTGAGCAGTGAGTAACATAATATAAAGAGAACACATGTGAAAGTGCAATCAGCCGTTGTATTCTATATACTCAGCACAATTGTAACTAATTATTTACAGTAAAAGTTGTGGAGAAAAAGTCAACTACCACGTATTCATCTCATTTTCAAATGAAAAAATACGCTAAAGACATTAGAAAGAAATAGCAATAATTTTGTACTGGAAGTGATAAAAATTAAATGGGAATACGCTTCTTTGTTAAATAGCCTTGCCGATTTTCGCGGAAATTGCTAGTGGATTTCTCCAATTTGAAAACCCAAAATCAATGAAAAAAATATAATTCAATATTGAAAAAACCCATAGACCATCGGATAGCTGGGCCAATTCGCATGACACTAAACTACCCTTTGATTACTGATTTCAGGGTAAATATCTTGAGAGGTCTATTGGCACTACCAACCTTTAAAAAATTGCTTTCGCAATTAAAATGCAGCAAAAATGCTGACTGGGCAAAGACAGTGAATTGATTGGTGTAGACTGCAGTATCCTCGGGGGGAAACTCAAACCAATTTGAAACTTGGATTCTTGAGTGATCTTGGACCCCCTAAGCTCTAGTACTCACGTGCCACACACCCTAAATGATCTCTCATTAATTTCCTCTGCCGTCCCATCTTCTTAATTCGTTTCCGGGTCCGATCTGACCCAGGACAAGTGTCACCGGCTCTCTCGAATCGTCTGACGTCACCCTTACGTGCCGTGCAATGATGCTTAAGAGGAAGGAAAGCCCCCGCGAAAGACTTCGACCCTTTCGGGGAAATCGACAACCTCTGCCGGTTTCGATTGGCATTCCTCTTCCCTCACTTTCACCTCTATCCCTAAAGAGCAATAGGTCCCTTAGGGCCTGGGTGGAAAATCTGTCTAAAAAAAAACTTCATCAATCTCCGGTCAGCCTAAGGGCTTTCCCGTAGGAAAATGTAAGATAGAAGTAGCAGAAAGCACCTATATCGAACATTATTAAGTAAGGTGGAAATCTACAATTCTCAAAATGTTTCCGGTTATTTCAACGAGATTTTTTTTCTAATCATAATAAAAACAGTATTTTACTTTTATTTTTTAACTAAGGCTCTTGTAATGATAAGCATGAAGTAAATATGGCGATATTAATAACACAAAAACTTTGTCTCATTTGACTGATTTTTAATTTACATATTTGATACTTTATAGCTAACTATACATGTTTGCGTGTTTAACCTGACTAGTTTTTTTCACTCCTAACGCTGAAAATTCGTTTAAAGCAGGATATTTTTGCGATCTTCTTAAAAATATTGAGAAAACATACGAACTACCCAACATTGACTCGATGTGTGCGTCTTAACTTCCCCATATCCCATGTAACATTTTTATTGCAAATGTCTCGAATATTAATGTGGAGAGTAGCTGATATTTTTTTATAGTTAGAAATACGATATCTTCTTCAATTCAATGAGGCCAAATACATAGGATTTTATGTGCAGTGATGTGTCATTCAAACACCCTTAACTTACAAATTTTGTGGTGATCGGGACTAACAAAGATATTTCCGTAGTACACGGAATCACCCGCAAGAGCACATAAGTGCAAAAATTCCACAGAGGAGGAATAATTCACTCCCAGTCAAGGAGAATGATTTTTATTCTGTGGACTTGCATTAATTTATACATTGAAATGTCTTGCATATGACTTTTCTCCCTACCTTTCTTTATTCTGCCGAATGTTTGGGGGATGGGTTGGTTCGAGTATTGGCTTCCCATCCAGAGGATTCGGGTTCCACGGTTCCTCTTACTTCCACTCCCCAAATAATATTTCCCTTACCAACCTACGCACTTTTCCTAAACGGCGTAAATGACATCAGTTGTTGGTCGCCTTCCCAAATAATAACCAGCCAGCCAACCGAAAACTTCCTTGACTAAGTGGTGATACCCTTAGAATTTGGTGCCAGTGTCGATGAAATTCCTGCCGGCCAGACTCAGTATGATAGGTATAAGTAATGTCTGAATTTTGTAAAAATGAAAAATAATACTTGAAAGAGGCATATATAACTATTGTGATCATTGCCGCGAATGAGTGGTATTTTCCACATTTTTATCAACATGATGGTGAGGTTCAATCGAGACAAGTCTGAATAAATGTTCTAAAACTTGTATTCCCTTATTGCTAAAGTTAAAATACCAGCTTCACCATTGCCTTCCGAAATTATTTAGTTATTTAGTACTCAACATTTGTCAGCAGTTATAACCAACGAGAACATACCAAGTCAAAAATTGTTCTTAATTTACAAAATCCGAACTTTCATTTACACTGACACTGTCGTCGAGGAAACGTCATCCAGTGGTAAAGGTTAACCAGACATAAAACCGTGTATAACTATTCAGTTTCTTTTTTCTCGCCACACAAAACAAAATTGGCGGTTTCTTCTCCTTTCACGACAAAGTTTTTTGGGACTACCTCCAGAAGTTAAATAATAGGCTCTTTCAATTTAAACAATGAAAATGGCTCCCATTCACACAAACGACTTCCTGGAAAGTCGCAGAAAGTTACCGACTTCTACTTCTTGGGAAAACTTTGTCCATTCGAAAAGAGTTCATTCGCCACTTCCCACTGAAATATGAGATGACAAAAATGTGCGTAACTTGGTAGACATTGGAAGCTGTAAAAACGCCTTGTCCTAACCAAAATCTCACGCTTCAGCTTCTACTAGTTTCTCTTCAGCTTCAGCCCGGGAGTTTAGTTATTATTATTTATTGTTACACTTCACGAAGCATCTTTTAAGTCCAAAGATCTGCTAAGTATTGATCCTGATATCCCCAATGAGACAAAAATTGTGACGAAGTAGTAAGTAAAACATGTACTCATTCATATGCGTATAATGCATAAAGCATTGCAGTTGGCATTCGTGTAGTAAAAAGTCAATTGTTAGTTGATTGAATTAATAGCTATTATTATTTGGCAGATACCAATAGATAATTTCTACAATGACCTTGCAGCATGTGGGTATTCTTTCGAGAATATGGCCAATTAAATACATGAATTTTAGCTGCAATGCTTTATGCATAATTATCCTATGCTATCACATCCTGCCAAAGCACAGATCGGGCATGCAAATATCTATGATCCATATTGTGACATTTCTTCAAAGTGATTCATTTAGTTAATAATTAATTTATCTCCACACTAATTTCCAAAAAGAGCTTTTTAATATTATATGAACTCAAGGAAGCTAATAAACTAATTTTATTAAAACAACAAAATGAATTTATTAATTCTAAAGTGACTACCACTACCTGAGTGTACTTCAATAGAAATTCTAGGATCCCGAATTAGTATAATATAATTACTCACAACTAAGCCAGTTTATTTTCCTTTAGTCCAAATGTATTTGAAAGAATATAACTAAATACAAGTTTCAGCCATGTCAAATTATCTTCATTCTTCAATCACTTGCACCTAAGAAAGTAACAGGCGGTTGATTATTTCTTTAAATAGATAATTGACACTCTCTTCACATAAATCTGCTCCAAAATGGATATTTTTTACCATTTAGTTGTATGAATTTTAATATTATTTTATAAGAGTTATCTTTTTGATTGGTTTATCGTTGAGCACTAAGACGACTTTGTTCACTAATTGTTTTCTGGATTTTGCTTTATTTCTAAGTTTAACCCGAATCTACCGACTTTCCTCAGGATTTAAATAACTAAACATTTCCCTGTGTTATACAGTTCTGGTATTATCAAGCACATAGTGTAACTATTAAGTTTACAAAGATTACATTTAGCTTTCTCCTTTAGCACTCAAATTACACACAATTGTATAAGAATTAGAGATATAAATTACGTTCGCTAAATTATAACGAAGCAAGAGCAGAAAACACTAATTAAACTGTGTGAAATAGCACTAAGATGCCAGAATATGACAGAATATCATGAATTTAACTAACGACAGGTGACAGCTACTTCCACAAGATGTGATTACACCCTCACATTGAGATGTTTCGGATATGATATTACGTGGCCTCCTGAGCTTCTAAACTGATATCGAAGTTTTGAGAGCCCATAAAACAAATTTAGGAAGCACTCACTAATGAGATTCAAACACTTTTGCGTTGAGGCTGATTCAACGGCACCTATCCATGATTTTACGGAGTTATTCACTCACAAAACAAGCGAACATAAGTGAATTATAGGTTTCCCTTTCTTGATGTCACATCACAGGCTATCAATCCAAAAAAAGACGAAGGTAATGAGATTCTTCCTAAGTAGAAAGCTAGAATAAGGATTTAGATTGCAATACAAAAACAAGATCATGTGGAACGCAATGCGTACCTGGGGAGTATGATCAATGAAAATGGGTTTCGTAACAGGAGGATACGGCGGAGGATTGTGTCAATAAAAGAAGCATTTATGAGGAGAATGGAATTGTATTGATGAAGGAAAATTAAAGCAGGGTCATTTGGATAAGAATAGTCAAAACCTTAAAGTCTATTTATTATCCCGAAAACAGCCTCAAGGGCCTTTTATTTAAGGCATTTTAACAGGAAACAACGGAAGAACACATAACGCCAATGCCCTTGAATGTGAAAGCCCTCTCCAGGCGAGATTTGAACTCGCGACCTATGGGTAGGCAGGCAAGGAATTTAGCCCACCCCCGCCGGGGCTGGAAGCGGATTGAATTACTTGCCTGCCCGCAATGGGTAATATGAGGTGAAAAGTTAAAATTTTCCAGGTTCTTGGTCACTGAGGAAGTAATATGACCATCAACTTAGAGACCTTTTACGACGTAGGTGTGGGGAAGGATGGAGGAAGTAAGCTGGGTAGATAAAAACTAACGAGATACAGTCTTAGAAGAATTGTAATACGATCGGGGAAATTGGAATGAGACGGTAAATTTGCCAGGAGGACGTATTGAGGGGTAAGGACTGAATTATGACGATGGTCATGTTGGGTCAGCTTGGGAGAGGTAGGAGAAGATAAGGAATATTAGATGATATAAAGGGAGGTAAAATAATAATAAGAGCTTTAAATGGGATTTAATATTAGAAATGTTTACGAAGTAAACAATATAAAAAATTAATAAAGTGGGGAAGTTACGTTCGGACTGTTCCTATGATCATTCATTTGTTATGTTACCCATGACCAGGAAATTTATAAGATTCAGGTGATATCGCGTGGAGTTTAAATATTTATAGATGAAGAGAAGCGACATTTTCCACAAAAAAGAGTAATTTTAATTAAGATCCAGATTTCAATGTACTGCATAACCATGAGGCAGGAAAGTGAAACTCACCTTCCAATCTGATGGTTATGAAGTGTATCGAATCCCGGGTCGTAATCATAATAGCTCTTTTTCGTGGAATTTCGTGGAATATTTTTACCCAACTTATGATCAGTATTTCCGAGCAGGAATTCCTTCCCGTTCGTTTCGGGGAATTACCATCATTTCTCATTCCAGTATCCGGAGAAAAGTTGGTTGGGTTGAGTAGGGAAAACTTCTCCGTGAACCTAGAATTAACATTTTTCACATTTTCTGAAAGCGGTGAATATAACAGAAACAAAGTCACAATAATACTGATTAACAGAGCCGAAGTCAACCTATTTCGCGTCCTAGTCGATGAAATTCCGGTCAACTTCCATTATGGATATTTTTTCACGTAATACTTCTTGTGCAATAGTCATCAATGCGCCTGAGGAGCAAAATCTATACAACCGTCACGGAGAGTGTATCTCCCCGCGACCAGTATTCAAACGGACGATGCGTGTTAAAATGGTCGATGTTTCCTCATAGTTTTGAATAGTGTTTGCATGAAAAGAGAAACTTACATACCAGTAAAATAACCAAAATCAATTATTTTCAGAACTGTATATAAAAAGATGTCCAATTTCAAATTAATTACAAACACTATGAAAATAATAAAGTTTATAAAATTAGGCAGATTATATTTTCTTTTGAAATCCCTCGGTGTATTCACATTGGCCATTTATTTCCTTTTGAACGTGCTGTACATAACCTCATGTTTTCATACATTTTTTTACTTAGAGCCATTTCTTGTAGTACTGTTACTTTTATAACAGCAAATCCGCAGCTCTGCCAAGACTGCGCGCCATGGCCACGTTTAAAGGCGAAGCGCGCTTGGAATGACTCAACACTTCGTTTTATAGTTTTTATTTCTGATAATACACATTAGAATAAAATATGAAGTAGAAATCCGGAATTATCGGCAAACAAGATTTCTCGTTTTCGATTATGGAACGTTCCAAAGTTTCATAAAATTGGACACTCTTGATGATTATCACAGTCGACATTTTCATTAGACGACAACAGAATCCACTAGAAAGCATGCCTGAGATCCAATAACCAACACATCTCTCGGCCAGCCATATTACTCCGGGTTGACGGGATGAAGACGGCCCTGCAACAGGTCCTTCCCTCACCTGAGTCTACGCCAATTATTCCTCCACATGACTAGGAAGTGCGGCCGATAATTCAATTTGAGGGAACGATGAGACGTCGGGCGATGAAATATCCAATTAATTCGTAAACTTCTCCCGCGGGGATCCCGAATACCTAACCCACCACACCAGCCATCTCCTCGCCCCCACACACTCGCTCACCCCGAAGAAATGAAGGCAATAATGGCTTCTACTTAGTTCGCTCATCCTATTCGGCTGAGGAGGAAAATAAGAAAAAAAAGAACTTCTCCCCTTTTGTGCCGTGACTAGTCAAAGCAAACATTCCGTCCCGAAGGCAAGTTGTGGGAAAGTTACTTCCTTTTATAAAATGAGAGAGGGGGAGCGACGGAATTAATCCCCCTGAAAGCGAATCTCCTTCCACACTCTCACAACATCCCCCCGCCTCCAGCCCTGGTGGCACAGGCCGCAGTGAAAATGCCGTCGAGGAAGTTGCCTGAAGCGTAATTCGCTCCCTCAAGGGGCATGCAGGCGAGAGAAAGGAGGAGAAATATATATGGGGAGGTTTGTCCGCAGACGATGGAAATGGATAAGGAGACGCAGGCTTAGAATTTATCACAAGGATAAATACTTCTAGTGCCTAACTCTTTAACCAGCTCAACCAGGATGAGGATGTGGCGTCGTGCACGTCCGATTTAAACAGAAAAAGTTACGAATTGATCGAACAACATGTGATTCTTTATACGTACATTACTGTAGGCACATAGACATGTTATCAATGAAAGAATGAATCTTAGCACTTTTAAAGTAACTACGATGCTTTAAAATTTTATTCAGAACAACCATCATTTAGATTTTTCAATTGCTGCGAGATAAACAGAAGTTCTACTAATTTGTTTGTAAAAAGCGCCAATTTACGGTAGTGATTTGTTTATGAAATAGAAAGAAAGATAGGAAGTGAAACGAAAATATTTTCCCACCATGGTCGCTGAGTTTAATGGGTGATGAAAGAAAATGGGAGCCTCCTCGAAAAAAGTTCCCGATGAAATATTAATCAGACTTGACTAAAATCACCCCCCCCCCCTCCCCCACCTCAGCCCACGCGGAAGCAATTGTTGGCGACGTGACTTAGTGAAATCGACACATAGTACATCAAGAGGATAAATAAATGCTTTTTAAGTTTCCACACTTCTTAGTTTTCTGACCTGACCGGTTTTTTGTCTTACCTACTATGATGATGTGAAACCATCGAAACCGGTCAGGTCAGAAAAATAACAAAATTGAAAAATTACAAAGCATTTCTTCATACTTTTGATACGTTATGAGTCTATTCCACAAAGTAATGTCATTAATAATTGCTTCTACATGGGCTGCAGAGAGGGTGAGGGAGAAGAGTAGTCAAGTTGGGTTAACCATCCATCAGAAACTTGTTTTCCAGAAGCCTCTTTGTTTTCGTCGCTCAGAAAAAGCATTGCTACTGACGGGAAAATCTTCTTATTACATTTCCTTTCGATCTCTTCGTTATTTCATTTATCTGAAAAAAGCGTAATAAGTGGCATTTTTACTGATAAATAAGTTTCTAAAACTTCTGCTCCATTCACAGTGATAACAAAATTCTATATGAAGCCTGTTCTCAATAAAGTATCCCAGTAAATTTATAAGTGGTAAAATTTATTCGTTCATAAATAACACATTATCCACACAAGTACGATAATAAATGATAATGAAACACATTTTGTTCGATCAACTCTAAACTTATTCTGTTTAAGACAGATATGCTCCACATCCCAGTTGAGTTTTCTAAAAAAAATGGACACGAACCTGACATCAAAGCATCTATATTCGCCAACATAAAAAATATCCAAAACATTGCTCATGCTCATAATTTGTGCGCAGCAACTACGGTTTTTAACGAAACGCAAAATGTTATACGCTATTAAGTTACTGCTATATCAACTGTACCATATTTCCTCTGATTCTTTCCTGGCCATCGAACTAAAACATTCCTAAATTCATTCGTGACCTCTTTAAAATATGTGGAATAATCCGTCACCTGATGTGAACAATTTTAAAGCACCACAAAATTTAAGACCACACCGAACTGTTTATTTCTAGCTATTTTAAACATTGCAAAAATATTTTATATTTTAATCACATATGTTAGACATTTGTTTGATTTTTTTTCGTAATGTATGATTGACTGGGTACTTTTGGAGGCGACCAACAATTAAGATCATTTTCGCGTAGTGTATGATCACACTTGCGATGTATTTACAGAGTTTTATCAGTACAAGTGCACTACTAGAATGAAGCCTGCTTACAGAAGATTACAACAAGGAATCAATCAAATTTAATTTTACCCTCTAAGATAAATAAAATTTATTCAAGAGAAAAATAAAATACTTTCTCTTCCTGTCCTCGAACGCAATCCCCTCATTCCCGACTTATTCGGTAACTTAAAACACCCCTCTGTCAACCAACGTCTTCCCCAAGAAGCAGCGATTTACAGTAATGATCCTTCGCGAAAATCTCGAATCCTGTCGACAACTTCCCACCCTGCAGTAGATACCTCTCAACACTCGTTCTTTTTCGCACAGGATGCGTGGATTCAAGAAGGAGGGTTTACTTATTTAGAGATAGTCGACGGAATAACGTAGGCTTGAACGGTGATAGAAGAACTGTCGTCTATTTCTTGCATATAGGGGAATTACTTCTCTGTTCTATCTGTTTCTTCAGCTTGGTATATTTCCTTACTCTTTGCATCTCATCCATTGGGTCTCTTTCCTTTCTCCTACTTCCCCGCTAACCAACATCCCTCTATCTCGGCCTTCAGCACTCCATCACTCCTTATCCTCACTCCACCTGCTAACCCTGCTTCTTTATCAGTTTCTCCAGCCACTTTCTCTTCTCACCCACCATTCCCAGCACTTCAACTCTCCGTTCATCGCACCTCCACCATCCTCCGTGTCTTCCTCCCAAATGCCTCTCATGTCACTCATGAACTAACTATTTTAATGAGGTATTCCCGCTTCTTTATGAAAACCGTCGGTGTTACCTAACTGATTGGGTCGTAAAACAAAGAAAACTAATTTAATTCATAATTTGTTAATCTTTTCATCATAAAAATATAGCAGTCTCGTATATGATCTTGCATAAAGAGTAGGTCACTTTATTCGATCTCAGATGGTGAACATCTCGTCACAATGGTAGAGTGGTTCTGTTAAAAAAATGATCGAATTTTTTAAAAATAATTTCAGTGTATAAAATGCATTAACAAACACATTTAACTCCCTCGTGTACTTTCATTCCAAAAAATCTAAAATTTAATTTGAATTTCATCACGGAAAAGGTATTTAAAATGTGTTTTCACATAAAATCGTCATTCGTTTTTCCGGCCAAGTATTTGGTTGCATAGCGGTGGGATAAGAGATAGTCTCCGTGTTGTCAAAGATACCGTGTCATACGATATACATGCACCCTGAGAGAAATGTTATAAACGATACATCACCGGTGAGGTTAACGTCATAACGGTACCATTTGGGCAGTAGAAAGGTGGTGGAGGAAAGTTTTCACTTCTGATCCTTCAGTTGACAGGTCCAGATATCGGGTGATAATGATCATCAGGTGAACAGCATAAATCGTGGGGTAATGTATACCTCCCACCATGCGTTGAGAAAATACTACAGCATGTAAGGGGCCATTCAAGCATGTATTACATTATGCGATTTTGGACAATTTTTGACCCTGCCCCATACAAGACAACATAAGATTCCATGAACCTCTCCCTCTTCCCTGACGATCTGTCGTCATACATTTTTGTAACCACGCACAAAGATAAATACATGAGTGCGATTCCATCTTCAACAGTGTAAAATATAATAACACCCTCTCTTTATTTATTTAAAAAGGCGCGAATAGCAAAACACGTGACCTTTAAAAATGCTATATCTCCAAACTAATGAACAAAAAGAAATGATCATACGTTTTTATAAATTTTAGCATAAAAGCAGGCATACTGCCGTGGTGGAAAAATAAAGTGATAAAAATACCATCTCAGAAGTAACTAAAACCTTACGTAAGATTGTTTCAAACCCCCTCACCCCCCTAAGTAATTAAAAGTAAGAAAAGCCCAACTCCCCTCCACCCTAAAACGCCTTGCGTAATACTTGAATAGCCCCTATTTTTTCGCCACGTCCCTTTAATTTCAACGAACTCTGCCATATCTGGAAGATGATACTCGCTCGATTTGCAATTTTTCTTTAGGTGAATTCTCACGAAGAAATCTCACGAGCTGAGAAAATTAATATTTGGAATGTCATGGAAAACACGTCGCATATCCACCACTTCTCCAACTACGGCATGAGTCGCCTTTCATTAACAATGAAATTAATGTTACTAATGGAAGAATGAATCTTAACACTTTTAAAGTACTGGGATGGTGTTGAATTTTATCGTGAACAACCTTCATTTCAAATTATTCAATTCTGTGTTTAAAAACAGGAGTTCTACAAAATTGTACGTAAAAAGTGACACCTTTTGGTAGTAATTAGTTTATGAAATAAAGAAGAGCTCCATCGAAAATGCATTGAATATATTTTCCCACCATGGTTGCTGAATAAAATAAAATTTAAATAAACAAACAACAACGGCTGTAACCATTGTGCTAATCTTGTAAAAAGCAGTAGTTAAAACACCAAAATATTGATTTTTATCTCTATTATTTTAATTTATAAACCATTAACTCAAACTTGGATGCTAGATAAATAAATTTTAAACCTTATGGCGCAGAATAATCGAAAATTTGTATTGTCTTCACTGTATTTGATCATACTTTAAAGCCGTAAAATGAAATACTCTGCCTTGAAGTTGACACTGATCCCCATGCTTTAATTATGTGGCCTGAAAATCTTTTTTGAGCTCAAATCCAGTCTGTTAGAAAACGTTCCCGAAGATCAAACTTAGCAAATGAATTTCCCGAACCTACCCAAAACTCACAATGCGTGATATCTCATCAAAATCGTTTGAGATGTTTCGAAATAATTGTTTACATAAATACGGAGACCAGTAGGTAATAACTGGACTCTATAAAAATAAATTATAAACCTTTTAGCGCAATATCATCCAAGTCGCACTGTCTTTAGTGTATTTTATCATATTTTAAAAATAAAATACTCCACCTTGAAGTTCATACGAGTACCGCTGTCGTGCATCTATTAAGGTAGGTTTACTATGGCAAGCTAACTGCTTATTTTACTCGCAGCAAGCGACTTTCAATGTTAATTGCAGGTGTATGCGGCTCTGTAAGTCCGCCTGCAGGACTTTTGCAAGTTTCGGCAAGTCCCTTGCAGAAGCGTACTGTTGCCAGTGTAAACAGCATACAATCTGGCTCCACACTAACGTGTAAAACATATTTCGTCAGAGTAAACTCCCCCGCAAGCTCTCGCAAAAGAAACTTGCGGAAGTAACTCGCCAGTGTAAACACAACCTTATGATACATATTTTATCCCCGCATAGCGAACACGGCCCAAGATGCAATATAGATGATTTTTAAACAAAAATCTATTTTTTACAAGAAAAAACTGACTTGCTGTCCGGCGTTGGGCTCGTAAAAGTACGAGGTGCTCACTCTTGAAAGAATAAGTCGGAGAAGTGGTCCAGTCAGGGATTGCCAAGAGCGGAGTGAGAGCCAGACGGGATGAATAAGGGCAAAACGAAGGCTTGCGCGGGGGGGGAGGGCTGCCGGTGTAGTGAATGGGTGGCAGTGCGTTCGTTCGGGGGTAGCCGGGATTTCCCGTTGATTTACATCCAGGGCACGTGAGTGCCATTCCGAATAGCGTGGTATCGCCTCCAAAGAGCCAGCACACAAGAGCCGCCGCCACCGTCTGGAGAAATGCGAAGAGGTCGTTTTTGCGCCCGTATCGCGAGAGCTCCTCCCGGGGATGGAAGAGTTGCGAGCGATAACCCTATCCCACCCCCCTAAAGTCTCTTGGGGAGGTGGGTGTTGCGGGGAAGGGGGTCTAAATACACCGTCTGACACTGGTTTATGACCCAGCTATACCCGTATACGCGTTGACACCCGCAGTAAAACGCGTAAAACTCAAAGGGATTCTCGTCGCGGGTAGAATTTACCACAAGCAGGGATGAGAGAGACATATAGAGTGCGTAAGGCAAGGAACTGACAACAGTTACGCGGCCCTAATTCGCATGCCTTACCTGTCAAGAGGGATTTCTCCCCGTAAATTAAGTTTCACATAGTACGTTTTCTTTCGAAGGGCTGCGTAAGAAGCAAGTCTGTCTCAAGACTGGGAATGCGAGAGTTACGATGCAAAGCCGCAGTTCATTTCGGCAAACAGGGAAATATTCAACCACTATATCCCATTCCTGAAAAATAAGAGTCTCCGGCATGAATTTGTGGTTTGAGTATGCTGACAGCGCCGTCTCTATCGTGACGAATGTACCGGATTCACTTCCAGAATAGTATCGTCAATTCGACCACAGGATTTCCCAGGAAGAAGTCTTTTCGGATGTGGCATCAGGTTAGGCTTCCCATAGCCGACGTTTCTACGAGAAACTCGCTCATCTTCCTCAGGGTAAAACTGAGTGGCTCCTTGAAAACTCGACTAGGGAAAGAATAACTTGTTCCCACACCTGAGAAAACTTCTTCGATTTCATCAATTTGTAGGTCAAAAATTATTCTAAGTATTTTTCCTTCGAATATTTCATGTCTTTCTTTTTGACTGTATTAACGCCCATGTCTTGCAACCGTATGTCACAACACATGTCTCATGGCTGTTTGGTAGATTTTAATTTTGGATTGGTTATGTAGAATATTATAACGTAGACATCTGATGACTGCATAAATTCTCCCTGTTATTTCACCTTGGATTGCATTAGTTCCGCTCAGTTCCGCTTAACGTTGACCCAAGATATTTAACTTTTACGTTGTCCCAAGGTATTTACTTTACACAACTTGAAGTAAATGTAAAAAGATATTTCAGAAGTTCTCCCTCAATATCAATAGTTTGAGGATTGGTATGCTGCAGCACTTCAATCCATTTCGGCTAATCGTTTTCTACATCCTTAGTTCCTTGTTTTCGCATCTCTTACAACTTTCTTGATGCATTTCATACTTGGTCTCCGAAGGTATTTTCCCATTTATAAAATGCTACCATAATGAAAATAAACTATTTATCATTCACATTTGCTTATGTGCTCGTATTACCAAATTATGGATGTAACATGCTGATTTTGAATCACCAAAGTAGTCCTTAAAACTAATTATAAAAAGCTTATGCCCAACAAGTTCATTTCTCTACACAAAAGGTGGAACACATCATCACTTAAGTGAATAAAAAAAATGCTTTGACAGCCCGGTTATTCATCATACCACCCAAAACTAAAAAAATATGCATTGGAAAACACACTAATTTCCGAAAAAGTACAAAATTTGGTGATTGGATTGAGAAAACTTGACAGGAAAGTTTTTGAACAATGACACCGGAATTAAGTGAAAAAATCTATGGATTACAAACAATAATAACAAACGTGTGCAAAAAGCAAAACACTTCGTTCGCCCAAAAAGGTTCGTCCGATAATGGAGTTGCATCCACATAGCCTCTACTCGGAGGCCTACTTAGAATTACCACTGCTATCTCAGATCTTAGAGGATTTTTTCGAAAAAAGTTATAATAAATGCACATAAGCATTCTTAGGGCAAACTTTTAGCTACAAAATAAATTTACAATTTAGATAAAACTGAAGTGCCACAGCTATGAAAGCTTTGAGCTATGAAAGCCATTATATCCGCGTGAAACCCAATAAAACTTAGGTATTCACGTGTTTATCACCACGGATTAAGGGGAATTCAATCCTTTTTAAATCAATTATAAAACAAATGCAAGAAAATTAACGATAAAAACTACTTTAGTATTTAAATAAAAGGAAATAATAAATTCTTATATATTAATAAATTCTTATATTATAAAAAATTGTTATTATATAAATTCTAAATACTCTTATTCAGTGCACTGAGGTTCCATAAAATACACTGAAAAAACAGCGAACCATTTGTACCACGCGGATTTGTACCAAATTCACGGCAAAAACTTTAAAACCAGGAGGAACGTTATCTTAATGAAAATTAATGGGATAGCATCCTAGGAAAGTTGGCAGAAATTTCCCGCAGACTGAGTCGGAATTACTCGTTTCATTTCGACCATGGAAACTTCATTTGAAGACGCTAGAGCGGGACGCAGTGAAGTTCACTACTCAGCTTGATTTTAGTGCGTAATTAATTAGCCTTAACACCCGCTTACCTTCTAAACAAAGCAGTTTATTGAATTACGCCATTTTAAATCTCACATGAGAATCACAAATAAGAGGTCTAGTTAATACCAACATATCTTTATAAGTATGCAAAATTAGTCATAGTAGTTGCTATGAAATTATAAGGGCAATAGCATTAGAGTAGGAACCGTTTGGCAATACGAGGGAGGTGATGACGGGGACCTTATATAAGAATGTAATGAAAATTTTGGCAAAGAGTTTAATATGGAATGTAGCGATGCATGTTTAAATAACGTGGACTATAAATAGGGGACGAGAATAGGCTTCAGGCGTTTGAGGTGTGGATGTGATGGAGGACGGAGAAGATTGGTGGATGGAAAGAAAGGCAAACGAGGAAGGGCTCCTCATGGTGTGTGAGGGTAGGAAACTTCTGGAGGGGATAGAAGGCGAATTTGAAGGCCTTGATGGTGGGGAGGATGTTGGCTAAGTGAGGAAGGTGAAGAAAGAGAATAGGTTTTACGGACGCGATGAACAGGTATGTTTGAGTAGGTAGATGGAGGTCTGCACCTGTAAAAGTCTAGAGGATATCTACTAACTTCCATTTATACCTAGAGGTCTAACTGGAAGAAGGGAGCCCTTAACCGGTAAATTACACCAATAACAATAAGATGCAAAATTAAGGTCGATGTTTTCCTGAATGATGCTCCTCGATGTTTTCATTGGGTAAAAATCAGCATCCACGATCCAGTCTTTCAAAGAGATCTTTGCAATAATTCATCTATGACAAACTATTTTTATTCGTGAAAAGTAAAAAAAAATTGGCAGAGTGTTCCCACTGACTGAATCGGAATTAACTCGTTTCAATTTGGCAATGGAGACTCCATTTGAACATGAAGACAATTATTTTTCTGAATTATTTAGTGCGTAAATAATTAATCTAAACGCCCGTTTGTCCCCTTAAATAGTCAGTTTCTTGAACGATGTAAACGTTAAGTACACAAATGAATCATAGACGTGTGGTCTAACTTATACCAACATTTCTCAGTACGTAATTGCAAAACCATGCTCTATTTAGTTATCCGATGTATTCAGTGGGTTAAAATCTACATCCATACTCCTGTGTCCCACTAAAATAAAGTTTTTATAACTAACAATTCATCTATAACTTTATAATTATTTTTACTCGATAAAAAGTAAAGAAATTTGTAAATTTTAGGCTGAATGAGTTTGATGTTAGTTTTAAGGGGTGGTAAGTAGTCCCTACTAACCATTAAATAAATTTAAAGGTAAAAAGAAATATAGCGCCCTCTATTCTTTAACTATGAGAAGAACATCTGCTTTAATTGAGCGTCAACCACTTTACTAATAGCAGCAATAGTCTATTTTTAATTTTCAATTTTATAAGGCACTAGTGGCTGATTTACTTTCCCATACGCATAACACATATTTCATGAAATTCTTAATAAAATAATTATGAAGAGTTAAATTCAGAGCTAATTAAATTTCTCTTTTGCTCGGATATTGATGTGCACTGAGCACTTTGGACTAAAGGTTTACAAATTGTGCATAAATTTAGATAAAAAATAATAGAACTAACTCCTGATTCAATTTATAAAATAATATGTCTAAAGCATTTTTACCTGCTGAATTAAAAAGGAATAACATTTGTTTTCCATAAACCGAACAAAGCGTTATAACAGTATCTAAAGGTACTACTTCTACCATATAATGAAGTAGAGCCTTCATCGATTGACTGAAGACAAAGCGAAACAACATAAAATCACCAGACGTATTAAGTATTACGAGAAAATTTCAAAATCGGTCGGAGACCTCGGTTCTTTCTTTTTCGTATGAATTACGCTATGTGGGAGCGTGGACGTCACATATGAGAACGATATAACTGAATGAGTCAACGTTAATTTGACTAAGTTACAAAAGGAAAAAAAAAGGATTCATTTAATGAGATGGTTATGATACACAGAAACAGAGTTATAATTTCAAAACCTCATAAGAGGAACAATTATTTTAGTGCACTGAAATGGCGACGGAGATTACTTGAACTTCAACTAGACTTTTGCCGAGAGTACATCATTAACGTGGGATTGTGTTTGTCTTCGTCTCTCCGCTTTTCACAGACTTCCGAAGGAAGGAAGCTCTTGAGGAAATATTCAGAAAAATTTGATTTACGCGAAGCAAAGGCAAGTGCACGCTATCCATTTTCCCGCACACGTTCTTTCTCTACAAGTCTACATACATCGTAATAGGACGTCACAGTAGTATCGAAATTAACATTTCTACTGTCGTATCAGTTCAACGTGATTATAATTTATCGATGTACATGCATGTATCAAGTAATTATAAAGTAACTCGCTTCCCTATCTTCCTTGGTAGTAGACTTCATGGGTCTTTACCACTCCTACTCCACAAAAGGACGTATTGTTACAGTAGGTAGGAAGTTTTCAAGTATTCAGTATTAATACCACATTAAAAAATATTTACACGGAGTTTTGTATCTATATTTGCTGTTTTACATCGTATTCGCCGTTATTTTTTCAATAAATGATGCAAAATATTAATAATAATACTGCTACATTTGTCTTTCCGTAATAGTCCACCAGCATTTATTTCATAATTTGTCGTGATTATTTTGTAAATATTTTTGTAGTTATAATTCTCTTGTCATGGGATAACAAACACTATTCTTAGTTTTGTAAGATTTTAAATGGGCTGTTTATAATATTTATCCTATGAAATCAGTAAATTGCATACTATCATTAATCTAAGAAATCACAGAGTAATCGAGAGTCACAACCTCGCGCAATAAAATAAAGGTATATTTTCTTCAATACACCAATCAATGCGTCTTTGTATTTTTGTTTGTTTTCATCCCTTAAAACCCTATCGGTTTGGCTATCCCTTAATGTGTTCATTACTTGAAACCAATATACTATTTTCATGCGAGCTAAATACAAACATCTGTTATTTCTAAGACTATTTCCATAAAAACGGCCAAATAAAATTACAGTCCCTTTAAAATGGGTAGTTTTCTTTGGGAAACCGAGAAAGTTAACGGAACGTTAAAGTGGCTGACTCCCAATTTAAAAGATGAAAAACTAATCCTACTTCTTTAATTATGCCACTTAAACAATGCTGTCTACGCAGATAACATGTTTAAGCAATTTAATAAAAGAATGGGGTTAAAGGTTCACAAGAGTCACCAAACATATTCCGCAGTTAACAGCACCTTAGCAAGAGGATTCAATGGAAGCACCATTTAACGTCATCTAAAGCAATTTTCCTTCATTTATTCAAGCAATGAATCTGAGACGTTTATAGACTGGTTCTTCATGACTTTGCAAAGTCATTACCCCCAAAAAAATGCATCTAATTTTAGAATTCACATAAAATTTACATCCTTAATAAAAAAAGAAAAAATATAATAGCAAACTGGCAAGCATTTAGGAATAAGAACTCTCTCTTCCCAAGAAGTGTGCATGTCCATATTTAATACAGAACAAAACTTAAGACATTTGAAAACTCTTTTTGTTATATTTTCTTATCCAACTTAATCCATTTTTCCTTGTAAAACCACCTATTTTATAACTGGTGACCTAACGGCACCTATCAAACACCTTTAAGCGCCTTGCATGGTAATATGTGGATTTAGATTGCTAAGCCATAAAAAGTCTTTTCCGATGCGGAGCCTATCTTCCCCTTGAGTCATTAAGAATTTTAATTGAAATTTATGGCGAATGTAGAGCGGCAGGGCACGTTGCTATTGTCTCAAGTGGGTACATTTTTTCAGCAAAAGGTATTCAAGTATTCGTTTTTACTTACAGCTTTCATTTCATGGTAAACATTATAAAAACGGAGCAAATACATTCAATCTATAAAAAGTAGATGAAATAAAGAGCGCATTCAACGTCCGTATGAATATGCTATTCACCAAGCAAACACCGTTCTAATAACCTGGTCCACGTTGATAGAAGATATTGTAACTAAAGACCTCAGCCCCATGCCCTTCAAAGTGCTTGTACGAAAGGGGTTGCTGCAGAAACGTAAATGGTAGAGCCATTATTTCATTTTACACGCCGCGATGCAAGCGGACAAACAGTTCCAACGAGATCTCAAAGAGCATCCATCCAATCTCATTCATGATTCACACAAGCCGTTGAGACGTGGAGCCCGAGAGCAGATGGGGAAGCGCAGAAGGATGCAACGAGAGCAGCCGTAACTAAAGCCTGAAGGTGAGTCAACGGCTGTCGGCATGAAAACCTTCCCACACCGTAAAGAAGCTACGGAAAAATTTAGCATTGAAGAACAAGAGAAGATAGCGAGGAACATGAAGAAATAAATGCCTAAATAACAGTGAAAAATAACGTTGAATTAACTTTTTCGGAGAATTAACGGCGGGATTACGATCGGCGTTTCCTGACGTGACGGGAACGGACGGAAGCGTTCAGTTTGGTGTCGTCTCCCCGTCAAGGAGGAGTGCATTACGATTGACGAGTAGTGCGAGAGTAGCGCCAATTGCTGACCGTTTTTTGCAAACGGAGTTTTTAAAAAATGCTGCGAAGTATTTGTTTATTTTCATACTAGCGGAAGGTGCCCGTTGAAATTCAACGGGTGTGAAAAACATTGAACTTGTTTTATAAGAAAACCACAAAGCTTGGAGAATACTGTTGGCGTGGTCATTTGAGGAGTTTTTATCATATCTTATACGTTGTGTTCGATGTAGTAGACATGCTGACCGTTTTTCATGTGCACGGAGAGATGGTTCTCTTTCATGCACGGGAAACCCAAAAATGAGTGAATGTAAGTTAACTGCACTTAAACCCTTTTAAAAATATATAAATAACTCGCTACGTTTAATATGTGAAAATTGGTCTAAAAAACAATTCGCAATTGTAATGAGAGGCAGACGGTTCCACTACGTGCAATACATCTGAGTATTAAACGATAATAAACAACGATGTGTTTGTTGTAGCAACATAGGCATTATTACCATTACTATTCGCTGGACCTAAGTATTCTCGCACATTTAATTGTGTAGTATATTTAATTCCTTTATGTGTATCGTTTACTACGAATGTGTTCTCTCATATACATGCAGTGCTTCTATGAGAGCTACTATGAGAATAGACATCGAAGACTATACTTGTTGTAAATAAGCATTGAATTTATCGATTACCCCAAGAAACAATCTATCATGGGGCCCTTGGGACTCTGGGCCCTTCTTTTACAGATTTTCTTTCCAAGTGCTATCATGGGCCTGCAGGAGAACGTGATATTTAAATGCTAAAAGCGTGAATATTTTTTGAAAATCAAATCTTTGGTTGTCAAGGAAATATGATATTGTTGATTTTAGAGAAAAGTGTGAGATTTTTCAGTTAAAAACATGATATTCAGACAAATATGAAGCGCAAAAGAAAATCGAATGAAAGAATAAGAAATTCCATTTATCCAGCCATCCAATTTAAAAAAATTCAACCCTCTACCTTGAGCGAAAGTAATTTTAAAAAGCAAAAAATTATACCACTGCACAAAACCCAATACGTAGCGTACCAAAGGGCCTTTTAGGGACCTTTTGGGGCCCTGAGATTTTATTTTAAATATCCTACAATTTTCCTCATGTCTTGAACTATTAGTCTGCAAAATTTCAGCACGATCAGAGTAAAACTGTAGATTTTTATAAAAATCAAAGTTTGTAAAAAGACTTGTATGGTTTAATAACCATGAGAAAATGAATAGGTTCTAAATATGTAGCACGCGTTTTTATAAAGGCAAGGTATTCCACGGATTGGTCTTACATGCACCAACCAAAACATCTGATAGTGCATGATCAATTCCATTTTATCTCTGATATTTGATGCAATAAGTTTACATGATGTTGTCTCTTCTCATAAACATGAATGCACACTGCTTATAAAAGAACTAATAATTCCGACCAATGCTGATCACTGGTTATTGTAAAGGGTAATTGTGTACCTGCTGACTGCAACTAGGTTAAATTACATTTCGCAAGATTGGAGATTATTCTCGAAAATCTGAAGCCACTAAGTGACTTCCCTTGTTGGCTTAAATGGTGAGGGAAGAAGACCAAAAATTCCCAAGTCAAGAAGTCTATATGACTCTAGCAGGCAAAGTGGCATGGGAATTTCACCTCTTATTGTTAGACTTGAGTTTCTGGAACTATATCCTTACAGAAAGATGAAATATTTAGTAAATTCCTCAATAATGTGTATCTTACCTACACAGGGTTTAGACTACAGACCTTGAGAATAAGAAAATATTCGAAAAAATGAGTCAGTAAAATTTATATAACTGCGCAATTAAACAAGTTATTTCACCACTAACAGAAGTGAACACTAGAAGGAGAGCATACATTATATTAGAGCAAGAACAGAATTTTGCTATTGAGATTTTTGCGGAAAAATAATCAAGTACATATAAACAATTGAACGTTCTACGGCCGTTAAAAAATTGAAAGAAAATGAATTCCCCAAGGCCGTAATCTTAATTAATTATTATTATTATCAATTATTAAGATTACGGCCTTGGGGAATTCATTTTCTTTCAATAATCAAGTACGTAGGATGAAAGGATATCACTTTACAGTTGCGGGTGTTGGTACTGCAAGGAATAACACAAAATTAATGAAATGGTCAAAATGTATTTAACATAGCACTTAAGATTTCGAGACGATTAAGTCGTTGTCGTCCGTCTGTTCACTTACATGCTCCCAAACACCAACACTCCCTCCCGTGAGTCTAAAGCAGGATTCACATGGATCCGGATCGGGTGCGGAATGCGGAACGTGGAAATGCATCCAGCCAATCACTAGTAAGAGGGCTGCGGAAGAAGAAAGTGTGGGCGGAGCTTAACCCTACGGAAGCTGTGGTAAACATTTCTGTATAAATCCCGCTTTCCGCACGCGGGTTCTGACGTCAGATACCCAGAAACCCTAGAGAACAGTAGAACAACAATCTGCACAGCGACCGAAAAAGCGTGTGGTCAGTATCCTCGGGCCTTTCGAACTAAACTTGATGTAATAACTTCTTAATCCTCGTCGCTGTTAATATGTCAATTACAAACTAATTTCATTCTTATTTAAGGAAATAATATCATTCTCAGTCAATTTTTAATCTATGAGAATTTCACTTATAATGTATCGGAGATGAACTTCTTTTTTTCTAGTTGAGAGTACTGATGATTTGAGTAATTAAATACTTGTATCCAAAAGCATAATACACGGAAGTAGAATTTACTATTCTGGAATTCAAGCTCCGGCCACACTCCGCCTTTCCTTGCCCCCTGCTTGTTTGGCTGGATGTATTTCCGCGTTCTATCCACGTGAACTCCGCTTACGGTCCGCCGTCTCTAAGGTATTTGTTAATTATTGATTTTCGAAAATTCTGTTTCTCCATAGAACATTTCAGGCTTGCTCTGGCCGTAACATTGCAAAGAGAACTGCGTTAGCGAAAGAGGTCCTCATGAATTGATGAGTTGTAATCCTGAGTAAAGAGGATGAGAAAAGGTTAATTAGGAGCCTGGTATGGAACGTGGCTCTACGGCTCGTATGTGGCGGCGAAGCTTGGATCATGAAGAGAGAGGACGAGAAAAAAAACCTATAGAAATACAAGTTATAGATAAGCAGGAAGATGGAGGAAGTACGATGAACAGAAAGGAAGAGAGACGAAGACGTTCTTGCCCTGGTAAGTGAGGAATAAATATTTAATGAAGAAATCGAGAGGATGCAATTAAGGTGGATAGAGCAACTAACAAATGCGGATGGGATTTTGAAGGTCATGTCAAAAGGTAACGTTCCTGGGAAAAAGGAGAGGCACTTTTGATTTAGGCAATAAAGAGAGGTAGTAAGTATGGTGTACTAAGAAGAGAGCGAATGAGAACATAATGATACTTTCGCAAGGTTTACAAGAGAGAATAATCCGTCACAAAACGTATCCTAACCAAACCGTTAGACAACAAAACGATTGCACTTTATGTTTTTCGGTTTAAGTTTATGGTACTCCATTTTTAATGTTAAATGAAATAAACTTTGTGTAGTCCACAGTACGATTTTTATTTCAAATGACAACCAAGGTTTTGACTTAAAAAGTAATTTTCACGGCTTTATGAATTCATAATTCGAAACATTGGTCTGCCCGGGAAATAAAAATTATAATGTGAACTATGCAAAATTAACTTCATATTATATGACCTAAGCAATTGAAATAATTACATTAATTTCTCACCCATTTCCTATTTTGACCGTTCCATGAATGTCCAAACTTATATTCTTTTTTGTCCGCTTCGTGCCCCAGATTCCTTCATCTTTTCTCTAATTGTACCGTCCTTCCTCTCCTACGGTTATTCCGGCTGTCTTTTTCTGTCCTCGAAGCGTTAACTCCTTAAGTATCGCCTTTCTTACTCTCTCCCCCACCCAAAGTCGCTTTCTTCCAGTTAGGATGGGGGTGGGAGGGGAAGGGGGTGAGGACGAGAAACAGGAAGTCGTCCGAAACAGCGCGTGGTGATTTTGCAAGGCTTCGCCGTGAGGCGAGCAGACTAGGCCCGATACATTCCCTCTCACCCCGCGTTCTGCTTTGCCTACTTGCGAAAAAAAATATTTATGATTTAAAAAATCGTCTCCAGCTCTCCATCTGAGCTTGAAATCTAATCAGCGCACGCAGGTAATTCTTTTAGCGCGCGTAAATAAATGCTATTGATTCACGTTCTGCGATACACATAAACTTAGTCCTTCGGGGAAAACTACTGTTAAAGGTTCAACGAATGTTTTAATCCTCAATAAACAAGGTTCGTTGATTTCTAAAGGTTTTAGGACAAAATGAAGGAAGCTACTAACGCTACTCAAGTAAATCGAGTCTACAGAGGTTTCCCAAGACCGTGAAGCGAACCATGGACCTTCGGATATCCGAATTGGATCCATTCTCGGGATCAGTGGCTTCCTTGAAGGAATACCATGCCTTTTCGATAAGCTGTAATGGCCCACTATAGCTCGTTCAAATGGATCTTACAAAATTTGCCAATGGAAACCGGAATAATGCATAGCGAAGTGGCCTGCACCTTGGTCCGTTAAACCAAATATTTATTGTTCGATTTCCGGTCCAACAAACCCTTTTTCTCGGGCAACTTTCAATACTTTCTTCACCGTTAATCGCGTGAGTTAAAAACGCGTTTAGCAAGATAAAAGGTCCACGCTTGATATGACTGAGTTCAAAAGAACATGAACAAAGTATAATTATCAAAGGGAGAGACTCCAGGTATCAATATTTACGCAAAGTGGTAAATAGACTATCAAATTGGTGGAGAGAATCTCCGATGAAAAACTTCTTTGAAAAATGGAGATTAAAGGTACTCATTAAAATCACTGCGAAATAGATTAGGTAAATTTAGTGGACATATTTTGAGCCTTAATAGCTTCTAGAAAGTAATAATGCAAGGAACGACGAATGGTAAGATTTGCCGAGGTAGACCAAGGCTTGGGATACACGTAGGAGATTATGAGGGATGTCAAAATAAATAATTATGAATGAACATCTATCGGGTTTTCCCCCGGGTTAAGTTCTATATTTCATCCAACATTTCAAACGGCGAATCGCATATCGAAATATTGGAGGAAATGGAGAAACTAACGCTGAGTAAAACTCAACAGATTTTCACCCCGAATATTCGCCGTGTAAACGTGAAAATGATCATGAAAGAATAAAGCAGTAACTAGATAAGAAAATGGAATGAAGAGCTACAGAAAAATTAAAATAGAATGGATCACGGCTGCTACTAATGATGAGAGGAAAATCAGATAATCGATAGGAAAATAAAACACACAATAGAGGGTCGTCAACTTCAAATGTTTTAGTGAGGGTGAGGGCAAGATGAAAACGATATTATAATAACTTTATAATTTGTTTACCTAGGTAAATGTTGGTGCAATAGTTGGGCACGTTTGCACTACTCACAGGTGCCAATGCGTTAATCTTGTTATGAAGACTTGACCGTGGTAGTCAGATTAGCAATGACCCAACAACCCTAAGGTCGCGATGCTCCATTGAATTTGATTCTCATATAGATATTATGCACGGATCAAATCATCAATGAAGAAATCCTCATAGAGCTAGGAAGAAAATATGCTTCATGAAAACTCAGCAAGGAAGAGACAAACTTATTGGACAATTTCCAAAGCATAACTACCTCCTGAAAGCAATGAAGAAATTAACAACGAATATGAAAAATTCACAGAAGCAGAACAAGGAACAAATACACTAACTAACATTCTCTTTATGACACACGTGAATCCAGTTATGACCTTACGCAACCAAACTCCTCCCAATACATCCACAGCAACAATACTCCCCCTCTACTTCCTACCCACTGCTGTTGTTACCCCTTCCTCTCCCTCTCATTGGTTCCCCTTTAAGTGTGTCCCCCTCTCCTTTTTCCCTCCTCCCACAAATATTTATCTTAAATCATTCTTAATCACCGCCTCCAAACTTTTATCGCCTAGTAGCCCGAAAACCTGAAAAACACGGGTTCCATGTATGCATTTAAAGACATTGTATTTACATGTTTCTTCACAATAAAGAGTTGGTATGATTTTATAATGTACCACTGTACACTGTACAGTCTGCAAGATTAGTTTTATACTATATCATAGTATAATATATTCGTGATTATATTGTATTTGACAATGTTGCTGAGTCAAAAATCATATTTTTTACCTATAATACTGACTGATCCGAGGGAAGTTTCACAATACTTTTTTAAGATCCCCTCCACCGCTCTCCTGGTCCCGATAGTCTCATACATATGTTCCTTCGCAACTGTGCTCCCACCCTTTCGGTTCCTTTAAGCCTTCTTTTCAATCATTGCTTTTCCCTTGGCGTATTCCCTTCCCTATGGATAACAGCCTATGTTATATATTTAAACAGCCTTATTCCTATACAAAATCACGTCTGAAAAACGACGTCTCTAACTACCGTCCCATTTCTTTACTTTCGTTTCTTCCTCAGTTTGTGAGAGGATTATCCTAAACCGTCTTTTTTACTTTACTTCTCCCTTTATCTATTCCAATCAACACAGCTTCCTTCCGGGCCGATCCTGCCTAACCAATTTAGTAGTTTTCCACCACCATGCTGTCGAATCAAAATAAGTAATATCTCAACTTGACGCCATCTTCCTAGATTTCTCTAAAGCCTATGACACACTAAGTCACAAACCCCTACTTCATAAACTCAGCCAGCGATTTAATATCCATGGCATCTTCCTCAGCCTCTTTTCCAGCTCCCTCAATGATAGAACACAGCAAGTAATACTGTCTGGTCATCCAGTTGGTCTACCGTTTCCTCCGGCGTATCTCAGGACAGCGTATTAGGACCATACCTCTTCAGTCTCTACATTGATTATATCCCCTCACTTGTTCTATCCTCCCAAACCCATACCTTTCTTAATGCAGATGACTGCAAAATATTGAAACAGATTAATAAAGTTTCCTATCTCCTTCAGGGTGCCTAATCTAAAACCTCAGAATGGTGCACTATCTGGAAGCTTCAGTTAAATTACAAAATATACAGCGCCATGATAATATTCATGAAGAAAAGCCCCATCGATTTCGACGACCTCTGAATCGCGTGTCCACCATCAAAGATTTGGGAATTATAGTTCACCACAAGCTTCATTTTGGTGAGCACACATAGGAAATTAAGTTGAAAGCCATGGCCCTATATAGGTCTTCTCTACCGTTTCACAGATCTCACAAATACTCCAGTCCTACTTCACATCCATAGTTCTTCCGATACTCATTTATTGCTCCCCAATATGGTCTACGTCGCCAGCCACATATCTTGCCACCCTTAACAGTGTCACAAATTTCTTCGCTAAAATAGTGAAATACAGAAATCCATATTTACGCAATGCGTCCACGAACGCCATACTACCTTCACTCTCTATTTGTATTCTCTCCCGTCATAGACTCAAATCCGACTTAAATCTCATCTTCAACACCCTCAATTCTTACATTGTCAGTCCCGAACTTCTTTCATCAATATCAGAGTGTCTTCGCGTTCTTCCCGAACTAACTCATTACTCCACACGCCCACACCCAGTTTATCACTAATTAAACTTTCGCTATTCTTCCTTCTCTCCTCCCTAATAAATTCACTCCCTACTTATATTGATCCCTTTTCCCTATCACCTAAAAATTTCACCAACTTGGCCACAACACATCTTTCCATAAATAATCAGTAAATCTAAACAATAATCAGCATCTCTATTCCATCTTCGTTAATTTGTTATTTTTTTTTTTTGCTTATTTGTGTGTCTCATTTTGTGTCTGTTACAAGTGCACTCTAAATTGGGAATATTGCTGTATATGTAATATTTTCTTTTCTTTAAAAATATTTGCTCCATGGGTGATACCCCGAGCAGAATAAATGACTAAACATGTTACATACTCATCTGCCTTGGAAATGACCGTAAACAGTTTAAACCTGGGTCGTTATTACATCAAATACGATGTGGACTTCACGAAGTGCTATTCGTTTGATTAGTAATGCATTTCCACCTAGTCACGCCTCAAAACATTTAGTGTGTATTAAGCAAATTTTGAAGGATGCTAAAATTACGAGCAATAAAAGTTTGTTTACAATGGTGTAAACAATACTCACAGCAATTCGATCCAGAATATCTCCAAAAACCATCCCTTCAAAGCAATCGCATCATATCACAATCCAACATTTTAACAAAGCATTCCTCAAAAAAAAAAACATTTTTCATTTTCAACTTTTTTTCGCCATGCGACACAATTTAGAATTTATGGTCAGCATACGAATTCAGCGACGCACTCCTGAGAATGCCACCGCTTGGCTCAAGTGAGGATTTCCAGAACCTGAATTAAGTGCCGCGTCAAACTGCCTTCATGTTTCCAGTTCCAAAAAGGGGGGACTGGTGAACTTTCAAACTTTACTCGTTTATGCGGCATTTCTACTTTTAAATGTATCTCCCTTCCCTCCACCTAAAACTGCCTCCAAACTCTTTCCGTGGGAAAGAACTCTCACGCTGCCTTAATTTTTCCTCCCTCCGCATCCCCTGCCACCCACCGGCTCGACCGACCCACCCCTGTAGCCATTTTGCACCCTTAGCTTCAGTCCTTTTTCCCAAACTCACATCTTCGCCCCTCCCCCCTGGCCCATGGGAAACAATTTTCTCCTCTTTCATATCCCTCCATCTACCCCCTAAAAACCATTCTAATTCCCCGTATCCGACTCTTAAGCAAAGAGAGAATTGGAATGTGTCTGGACGGGACGTTGAGCAGTTTTGGGACTAACTTAAGTGTCTAACTTGTTTTAAGTGTCAACGAACTACAGGATACTATCAACGAGGTATATATCTGTCGCGGTTGGCTTCCCGCTACGTCACAACTGGATTTGTGATTTTTTCCGACAGTTAAATTGAGCAGTATCTGAGTGTAAATTGTACATACCAGTTAACTCTCCTTTATGCGTCTCTCTGTATCAAATTTATCACCGTGACTTGCATTAAAAAATGATGTCATGCAGGTAAACTTGATGCATTTCATTTTAAACCAACGCAGATAACTACTGCCCGAGGTAGCCCAATACATCATCACTGTTTGAGTAATTGCATTAAATAACCGCACAGACAGAAAATACTCCTACCTACTGTACTTGAAAACAAAGAACAACATATAGCAATATTCCAAAGAATCATCAAATCCCTCGGACCAAGTTTAAAGCCATATTTAATTAAAAATCTACCTTGGAAACGAGGTGTTATAAAAAATATAGTAAAATAAAGTGGACTTAGAGAATCACCTATGAATAAGTCTTTCTGGTTACAGGGGAGAAAAGATAAAAATATGATAATTCCGCGAAGCAGAAGAGAGAGTTCTATTAGAAACATTCGGAGACATGACAACTTCTCGAGAACAAAAACAGAAAGATAAATGAATGGGTAGAATTGCAAAGGAAGAAAAAGAATGTCGTTACGTCAGTCAAACTATGAGGGGCGTCAAAATTGAGAGATTCGAAGACATGATGCGATTAGCATGAAGGAGAATGGAGTGGACATCTACAGCAATCCAATCTTCGGATTGAAGGCTTCTTAGTTAATGGAAAGTGCGAAGCATATATCGATTGTATCGATTTTTAGAGTGATCCATTTTTCACTCATCTTAAATGATCGCTCATTGAAAAAATCAACTATTTTAGTTCGAAAATCGAATAATCTAGCTTGATATGTTCTTAAAGCAGCATGGCATTACAAATGTAATGAAAAGAAAAGACGTTGAAACGAACTCTTGTTTACTTATAAAAACATTAACCACAAATTCGAAATATGTATTATAATGGTTCACAACCACCGCGCCTCGACAAAAGGTCTTAATAACACGTATACAAATATTTTGAGATGGGAGTCCGTCATTAGGAAAAAGCGCTGCTCGGCGAATGTACTAGCATGTGAGAATCATCTTTCGCAAGGCACTGACGAATCAAAAATGGATACTGTTTTTAAGACCTGCCTCCGAAAATTAGGGTACTATTCTGTTATTAAAACCCGCTAATCTCCGAGTGGTTTAACTTCAGGTTCGCCAACATCGTTACGTTGTTCGTCTCCTTGTCGGGTCCTATTATTGTCTCCCACTTGGATTGCTTAAAGTGACTGGAGCTGTTATCGTGGGTCACAGAAAGCACATTTTAATAATTTTTAAGTGAGTCGCAGAAAACTCTTGGACCATTTTTCAGTCAAGTGCACCTGTTTATGCGTTGGAACTCACCATACTAGCAGTTATAAAGGTAAGATCCACGGATCAACACCGCGGAAACTTAAGAACAAATAGAATGGAAATGGTACAAGAATTATATTTTGTATTTTTCCTTAATTAAAGCGTTTTATTACTAGAGTTTTCGGCGCGGTATTCGAAATTTAGAAAAAATTATATTTAAATATTTTGGTTCCGAAGAATGGATTCGGCATAACACCTTGGTATTTATTGGGAACAATTATAATAATACCAAATCTATTATTTCGCGTTTAGCAGAAAATTTGTACACAAATAATCGAATTAATACGAAATATATGTCATGTGCTATGTGTCACTTGATAAAATATCAATGAATTTCCAAAAACCAAGTCGGCTTATTGTAATTTATTTCACTTTTATCTCGATATCGACATATTGCAATTTATTTCACTTTTTTCTCGATGTCACTATTGATAGCACGCATGCAAAATTTGACGCAAATATGTACATAAACAAAAATCACTCTCACCACCATAAGCTTGCCTGAGTTTGCTTCAATTTTGCTCGTGCCGCTTTGGTGTGCCAGTGTGGTTTTTGTTGGAGAACAATCTTCAAGGCATTTGGAGTGCCTTCTGGGCTCTGCTAAGTTATGAATTTATTTTCAGTTCAGCAAAATGCTCACAAAACCGTAATCCGAGCCATCATATTGAAACGGCGCGCCGCAGCGACGGTCAAAAGAGCATTCACGGTCTCCAGTGGCTGCAGCCTCGCAGATCGCGCAAAAGACAGCGGATTAAACGTTACTAACTCCAGTGTCCGTCAAAAATAACATTTTTGCGTGAGACAACTGCCATTCAATCTTCATTTTTACGCGAGATAATTTCCACTGAGTCCTCACCGATTGCTGAATTGAAAATTCTCGAAAAAATAAGACGGGTCTAAAGGTTAGGGGGTTCCATTCACGGGCCATGAGATCCTTTTCCCTCTGACAATTTCCAACGCATTCCTTGCCGTCCATCCATTATTATCATCACCATTCATCAATCCGATGATTGGTTCGCGGCAGCTCTCGAATTCACTAACCTCTCCACCAGCCGCTTCATTTTCACATAATTATTCACTTTGTCGTCCTTCATCATTTGACTGATGTATTTGATTCCTTCAGTAATTCTTCCCATTTATTTTTCCTTTCCTTATTATTTACCCATTTATTTCTCATTATCCAGAAAACATTCTCAAGGGCCTTTTATATCAGTCATTTTGCAGATTTCAACAGACGAACACACACAACCATGCCCTGGGAACTGAAAACCCGACCCAGGCGGGATTGTAACCCACGACCCTCGGGTTGGCAGGCAAGGACTTTACCTCGCCGCTACCGGGGCCAGCATTGTTGTTTTCAGTAGGTTGTCGTGTCGCAAAATGTGCTCAATAACTTTGTCACTCCTTCTTGGCACAGTTTTCACTGCACTTATTTTCTCTTCAATTCTTTGTAGTTCTCCGTTGATGATTCCCTCTGTCCATTTGATCTTTATCATTCTTCGGTAACATTACATCTCCATTCCTTCCAGTCGCACATCGCAGTCCAAGGAAATATCTTGCAAATGATCGAAGGACAACGTTACTTCCATTGGAAATAAGACATAAAGTTTACAGTAACGTACTGTGACTACTACTCCTGGTATTAAATGCCAATAAACTGACAATAAGTGTTAAGTTGGAATTACCCTAAAGTACGAGCAGTTTGCGACGTCTTGTCTAATACAAGAAATAAGTTGGAACTGTCAAATACAGCCTGAGAGTTTTGAGGGAGTTATTTTCAGATTTATATAAGTCGCTGCAAATTTGGGCAGATAAAGCTGATTTATTGTCGTAAAATATGGAACCTTTTCCAGTCTTACATGTAACAGAATCGCGAGTTATAACGCTGAAAAACAGCAGAAAAGTAAAACCTAATTCAAAATCGAGTAATAGGATTTTGATGAAAACATATAAGTAGAGCTACAGAGCGAAAATTATTTTCACATACATATATAGACGCAGACGGAGAATTATATCACATGCTTTTCATTTAATGAAAGTTAAAGATTGATACATTCCTTCCTAAACTAATGGGACTTGCCAATTTTTACAGACCCCTTTGGTGAAAGTACACCTGATTTTCACCAAAGCGTGAATTTCACCTCTTATTCATTAAAAATTAATAAAATTCTTAGTGTACTCGGCACGTCCTTTCAGTATTTTTCTCGAATCAGTGGTAATTCGAATCAAATTCGAGTCGTAAAAAACTGCCACGAGATAACTCGAAGTGTAGCTTAATTATAAAAAAGTGTGATGGGAAGTCTAGGATGACGCTTCGGCTTGAAGTTTAGTCGAAATATATCAATTAATTGACTTCATGACGAACTTTGAGGATGTAAAACTTGCCACCAACTCAATCTTGGAGCCAGATGATGGCGATAACATGAGGGAGGTGGATTAGCATAAAGGTTCAAGGACTCGCTTTCTCACGTAAAATTTACAACCGCTACACAAATAGGTCGAAAAAACATCACCACGGCTTTGTCTATTTTCCTGTTTCTTAATCCCATTTACTACCATTTCATGGCTAGTGGCTATACAACCCTAAAACAAGCAACTTCAGTACTTAGAAAACACAGGTATGGAGAAAAAGACGTGACCATCCCACTTTAATCTTGCATTCGCACAGAAGATTAGGTAACAACGCATCGCGTAACAAAATAGTATAAATAAGTCGTCAGTGTTAAAGGTATAGATCAAGCTCACGGCCAGTACGCCGCGGAAATTCTCTGTTGTACCATCGTGCCGTTCCCTTTCGGAGTAGGCTCAGTCAAAACATTTTAATCCTCTGTGATAGGGATGAAACGCTATGCTTTAATAATGTCCTCCATACTGCCCTACCCTTGCATCCCTCTTTTTCTTCAGTCACACTCATGTACGCCGTCTTGTTATGAAGACTCATAAAATTAACTTCGCTTCAGTCTCTTCCCCCAAATTCACTCATATCTTGGTCTGTCACTTCCTCTCACGCCATTCACTCTACTATCACATATCAGTTTCGTTCTTCGACTCTCATTCATTCTCGACATGGCCATGACCAAGCATGCTCCTATAATATATCTATTAACGGGGCATCACTTCCACATTCTTTCATCCCACTCATTTTTAATCCTATCCCTTCTGTTTTTACCGCAATGGCTTCTCAAATACACCATTCTCCTTGCATTGAACCTACTCTTATGCCTATCCAGGCATACCCTGGTTTCGCTGTTATACAAAAAAGTGGGAAGGGGAACACGTTGGTGTACTGTAATATTTGCTTCCTTCGGCAAACAATCATTCCTTTACGTAGGAAAGCACTCATCACAAACCTAAATAATTACCTTAAAGTCTGATGAAATCATTTAAAGGGGACCTCACCTCATTCAGTTTCTGATTCAATCCTGGCGCTTTCTTTACCCCTCCAGCTTTCAACATGAGCTCTGAAATAAAAATTCTCCTCGGAACAATATATTCTCCTCTTACATCTTTCAATTTTTCCAAGTATTGAAACAGCTCTCTAAATTATTAATCCTTCCGAGTTTAAGAAAAAATTCAAGTCCCTAGCACTCATAATCCACGTCCGATTTTCAATTTCTCCACGCGTGCTTAACTAGCGCAGTGCATGAGTGAGCTCCCATTATGAGATAACCGCCCCGAAGAAGTGAATGGATGCGGGCAGATGAACCCGCTGGAGTTGGAACCAGTCTCTCTCCCCACGCAAAAACGTCAGCATTGCTCAGATGCCCATCGCCACCACTCCGCTTGAGATGAATTATGTACGGTAAGGTCATTCCGTCGCTTTCACGGGGAGCGTGTTTGAGACGGCAAGACCCCAAGCCAAGCCCCGCTTCGCTGAATACCGGAAACATGAGTGAATGCCCGCATTTCCACGGACAACTAAAACAAAACCGAATTCCATCACATAAAAAACTGATAAATTTATTATTCGTATTATAATAATTGGAGTGAGAAGTTACTTCATACTCAATTAATTTGCCATAGCAAAAAACAAGTTAGATATAGACATGCTGTCTCCCGGAAAACAGAAACGAAATTTCCAAGTTTGGTCCAAGGTGTCCTGGGAAGGGAAAGGATTTTCAAGGTTCCAATGTTGAATTAATTTTAATTCAAAAACACAAAAATTATCTCCCATGTTGCATTCTATATGCTATTTAGCAATTAAAAGCGAGTATTAAAAATACGAAATATTAATATAGAAAGCTTTCATTTCCCTTACTACAACACATGCATTCCATTTTGTACTGACAATTATACTTTTCCATAACTGCTACGTTTAGGCTATAAACCATAAGCTTACAGAACAAACAAAGAGTCAGTTTAAAATGTAATTCGAACTTACAATTGCATTATCTGATTAAAACAAGGCAAAAGTGTTATAAATATAAAGTAATTTTAAAAGAGTTATATAGATAACGGCATAGATGATACCAGATATGATGAGGGGGAAAATTTGTTGCCAGCTACATTTGCCAGAGTGGTGTGATTTAGCACCTCACCGTTAAACTACTGACCTCCAGGTGCTTGTGAAAATTATCACACTACTTCAAAAATAAAATTCCCTTGATCAACCAAATATCGTGAAATTAATATTTATTACCGTTCCCTATAATTGATTCACTTAACCCATTTTTTGATCGAATGACGTCTTAAAAGTGCTCCTTGCCCCATAGGAAAATATTAACAGCTAAAACTCCGTAGTCAGTACCCTATTTTTCCAAAACCTGGAATTAGATGGAAATACAAATAGATGGATATCATTTGGTCCAGAATTAAAAAGTTAGTTCAACTTACAGTCGACCTAAACAAAAAACGATCTTATTTAACCAACAATATTTTATCATTATCATTCATCTCACCAGGAAACATCACTGCATCAGTGCCTCGCACACCCATCCTTTGAAAACGTGGAAAATCCTTATACACATTTTACGATACGAAAAAATACGGCAGTATAAGAAAACTTTTTTTATCATTTCTCTCTATCAGCAAAGAAATAAAATTAAAATAAATTAATTTATGGGGTCATAAGCAAGCTTTGGAATGCACCGGACCTAAGCAGCAAGAAATATTTGCCAGGATTATCCACACTAATCTCTAAGAATGCATCTGCCCATACTGGAAAATGATTACCCACCTATGTGGCTGTATTCCAAGATTGTTGATCGATATGATGTTTTCAATTATATATTTATTCTGAAATGGTAGCAGAGCGTTATTTTAAATTTTACAATGACTTCATTTTTCAAAGCAAAGAGCTGTGCGCAAAATGAAAAATGATTTTCCATGTAAAAGATAAGTAAGGAAGATAATGAGAAACGCACGGTCATGGGGATGATCGTAATCCCACTGTATGGTACTTTTTACATCATATATTAACTTGATTATGGCTTCGATCATTCATGCCATTTTCCAGGACCACAACAGCACGAGGCTCACTCAACCGCCAGGCTTCCGTGCCTCGAGAATTCCCGATATTTTTTCCACAAAAATCGGGATATCTAAAACAAAATCGAAAATTGGCCATTTCCAAAGTTCGGATGAAACCGAGCCCTATCTGAGGATAAGGCCCCGTGAGCGACTTCCTGTATCGACATTTTCTAACTCGTCAGGTACTTGTCGTTAACCCATCGATAACGAATATAAAAACTACAGTACTGAATCCCTCCTACCAACAATCTGCATGATGGCTTATCAAAAAGCAATCGCTACATTTCATGTCACGAAATTCCGTTTTTTCTACCGAGGCATATTTCTTACGCACCTCGCAAGGAAACTACGATTTCCGACCAGCAGATGAAGTTAATGCCAAGCAGAAAAAAACGAAGCAATATCGTTCGCTTCCAAGCGTGGGCCAATCGAAAGCTGTCGCTCACAAACTAAGATTTTACCCGTTAAAATCGTAAAATATAACTAAATGCGCATCAATTTCCGCTAACATGTCGTAAAGAAAGATAACGAACCATGAAATGTCGTCACAATATCTTAACAAGTTAGGGAACTGCAATATCTGAAGATACTCGCTGCAATGCAAGGAAAATTTCGAGACACTACACTCTCCTCACATCGTAAGACCCCAAAGCACTCTGAGCATCAACAAACTGGTGTCACGTTTCCGCCTCTATCTCCTTCCCGAAAGATCAAGAAGTCGCGACTGCCGCCCTTAGACACGGAGCATAACCTCGGCATCCGCGTCAAGGGGTTTATCTCAGCATTTCATCGAGTTTTTTCCCCACTCGGTAAACTTCACGAACTCGTTAAACATTTTCCATCCCTTTCACTGCCTCAACCCTTTCCCTTTCTCCTACTCGTACCCTTTCCTCCTCCTTTTGACCGTCTTTCCCAGCGTCTTCCTCCTGAATCTCGAGGAATCGAATGAGGTTCTTTTCCGCTCAGCGAATTTACCACACCACCCTACGAATTAGTGTATCTCGGTCCCCAAGGGAAAACAGGGACCGAGGAAGATCATTAAGGCATTAGCGACTAGAGGTCGGATTTGCATACGCCCAACCCCCAAGAAAAATCACGTGAAGGGAGGAAAATACGCTTAGGGAAATCTTTTATAAAACTTAAGATTCATCTTAGATACATCTTGGAGAAACTGTCGTCACATAAACGCTGACTCAAGCAGTTGCCCCTGAAACCATGATGTTGCATCATTCGATTCCAGTATTATTGACGATTACGGCAGCAGAACGTCTTCAATAAGACAAGGTGACCAAAGCAGAAGAAAATATTCTGCTTTGGTTACCTAAACAAAATAATAGGTATCATGAGACCTTCCAAGAAAATTTTATGCTTGGAAAACAATGCCAATTAGATCAAATGGACAGACATAGAAAGGAAGAAGGAAGGACATTATGAAAAAACAGACGCTAATCGTATGGTAGAGAGTTCCAAGTGATATATATCAAACGGAACGGAATTATAGCGGCCCATCCGATCGGTTACCGGTAATTATACCCCATTTGACTACGGCAGTTCTGTTCACGGCAGTTGTCCCCACTCTGTTGTTAATCATTCGCGAGACATTTCAATGAGTCAGGATTGTATATTGTTCCTGTTTTATTTCACGTACTTATGCGTATTTTTATACATTGAATTCTGGAAGATTTCTTTTGATTTTCGAATCACTGCAATATTCATGGCCGTTATTGTTATGTTAAGAAAGGAAAAGCTGCCTATTTTTCGATCTCTTTAACTAATTCACAGCGAACTAGGAAAGAGGGCAAAATTTCCTTAATATGCTTTGTATATAAAGCCTTGGAAAGTACTCGTATGACCTTACACACCATTAACTTTACCCGTTTAGTAATTATTAAACAATTTTTGAAGCAGCAATTCCTCCTAAACCGGGTCCCCGTAGTAACTTCGGTGACTGAGTGGGAATCGGTGTTTCCATAGTAGCAGGCAGTTGCGTGACACAAGGCTCTGATACCACTTTAGGGTGACAAAACCGTCCCTTATTTATTCAAACAAAAACTAAAATATGGAGATCAACTGCCTTTTAAAAAAATTGAACTAAACCAGAATATTTTGTAATTTGACCCCATTCAGGACAATGATCTATTCACTTTTGAATTACATTTAGTAGTTATTATAAATAATGGGGAACTTTCTCATAACCTTAAAACCCATGAAAAGCATAATACAGGTCTTGACCTCCCCTTAAATATGGTAAAGTAAGAGTAAAATACGAAATATTTCTTTCAGATTTCATCAATTCTTAACACAATCTTTGAACATACGCCATTATGGTAGCATATACATATACATACGGTAGCAGGTACATATGAGGTAGTAATTTTCAGAACTAGACAAAAAAAAGTGGCGGAGGCTTCATATTTTCCATCCCCATCAGACTACACCCGAGCAACACGCAAGAAAGATACCTTACAAGTACGAATTTCTATCAGTATTACTCATAAAAAAACCGCGCGGTAATCTTGTTTTTAAAAAACATTAATGCCACCTACCATTGACTCCGCGAAAAGTTCCGTCGAACTGCCTAGGGAGGGATATTTTGACGAAGGCGAAATCCTTGGAGTTTCTCTGACCTCCTTAGACTTTCTTAGCCCTTTTCTGTGGATATTTTTTTCCTCCTTAGCGTCTGACCCTTGAGGAGAAAAAGGTCATCCTTAATCCGCGCGAGAAGCTCATTACTAGAACCCCGGTACAACAGCTGTGTAAATCTGCGTGCTTCTACCCTCATCAAAGGAAACGACAGAACTAGCCACGCCGTCTGCCCATTACCGACATCAACTCCTTTCTACACTCGTTCCACATGACAATGGTTTCTCTCTCAAGAGACGAGAGTGCAGAGCTTTTCTCGAAATGTATGTTAGTCCCTAACTAAACCTTACATTCTTTTCGGGACAGTGACTCTCGGAATTTCAGTAATTGACAATTTTAGAATGGGAGAAATGGCGGAGCACGTACACGGGCAGTATATCTTTTCATACTACGAAGAATATACAGAAAATTATATGAGGGCAGAAAAGTAGTTCACTAACGAATATATAGGTACCTATACCAGAAAGGTCAGGAGGAAGCCATTCAAACGCAGCTGCAAGGTTTGTGCATCTTAATCGGCTGTCACTATTCGAAGATTGATTTGTTTCAGCTCTCAATAACATAATCAATTCAACTTTTAACGTTTTCTATAAAAGATAAGTTTTTATGGTTTTGCAGTAACTGGGCAAGAGGTCAGTCAAATTTACTCTCCAGATGGATCGAAAAAGCTGTATGAAAATGTCATGAAAAGACTCGTGGGCCCAATATTATGGCGAAGTATTGGCTGAAAATGCACACTCTTAGGGAAAGTTTTCCGCTGATAATTACATTAATTTGTTGTATTAATTTCAACAATCCCCATTATTTATTTAAAAATACCTGTGGAGGATTTAAATACCCCATAGGCATTTTTCATACTTCTAAAATAAAGGATATATTGAATGGTGGGCGTAATTAAGGTACATATTAATGATTCCAGAAATAATTTCCCGGAGTTCTGAAGGCCATTCCTCAAAACCAACCGCTATATTATTCCGAAAGGTAGACAAAGCTCTGACCTATGAGCTTAACTTCTCTCAGAAAGGTTTTTGAAAAAGAGCACATATATCATGCCATTCAGCAATGAGGAGCATACGATTTTACCGCAATGAGAACGCAATGTTTTTTGTCATGTCGGGTGAATGGATGACAGACGAATAACGAAGCAGATTTATGATTGAGGTGTGAATCTAGTGGGAGGAAGAGGTAGACCGAGAACGTCATGGGGAAGTGTGCTAGAAGAGACTTTAAAGAGGAGTAATATTAGGAATCGCAAGTATAGGAAACGTGTATGAAGTAATCCAGGAATGTAATAGAAGCGAAAGAGGTAGGTACCTATACAATGATAGGGCAATTTGGAGGAGATTATTAAAGGTGAACCAGTTTCCTAGACGTAACAGCAATGACTAAGCTGTGCCTACCCCGAGAGAGAATAACTCCGTTTTGCAATCCCTCCGAACCTCTAAATACTGTATATATTCGGAGGAAGGGTTGTTCCTCCTGGATCTGACTAAGCGACGTTTATCAACAAACTCTCAGCTATGGTCTACCGTACGCTGCCTTGATAAAAAGCAGAATTTCAGTTTATTTTGACATTCAAACTCCGGTTGTCCGCTTTAAGCTCAACAGAACTTCACCGAGAGGAAGAGGAAGTTAGACTGAACGGAGATAGATCATACCTCCAGTTTTGAGTGCTCAGTGAGTAAAGCAAATTAAAGAGGTTAGACCACAAATGCTGAGGATTGAACATCACAATAAAAACTATCACCTTCAGAGGACAGGGGATTTTTAAATACCAGATTGACACTATTGTATACGTAGGAATGTATCATTTTAATAGCTTTAGGGTCCTGAATAGGGATTTCCGTCATAACCTCAATATGGCAAGTGTCATTAACGCTATTAAAATGAGTTTAAGCTAATATATTTTGGCCTGGAAAATATTCTTTCTTGATTAACTATTAAGATACGTTCGGCTGTGAAGGGAATTAACAAGACATTTACCTATTCCCCACGGTAAAATATCAAATTTCTAGATTCCTCTCTGACTGTAACGTATTCCCACAAAAAGTGAGACAGCATCTTTACTCTGAATCAGCTATAATTTTATGTCACATGCTCTAATAAACAATGTGGAGCAAAAAATCATGTAGCACATCGTCTCCGACTCTTTTACACACGTTCTCTAGATTTACAGCGAGCAGAAGGCGAACCCCATGAAACGCATCGCCGAATTTGAAACCGTCTCAAGTGACATTTTTTTCTTTCAAGGTTTTTTTCTTCCAGAATCCCAAACGTTTACCCATTTAATTTTACGCAGAAAAAATCATCGTATAAAGATTAGTTTCCTTCTTTTATAAGTTCTTTCTGCATAGCACGTACTAAATAATTCATAAACCATTAGCAATGGAAAACTTATAGGCAGAAGCCTAAAGCTTTGGAATTCCAAGTAATCTGTTAAGTAAATCTCACTTAAATAAATCACTGGCGATTTCAGCATTCATACAAGAGGTGCTGAAGAAGACCATAAGACGGTTTGGATGTAGGGGAGGCAATCGGTCAGTCTTTCTGATTCTCTCCGGGTCGAGAGAAAATTATTGGGACAACGTCTTACCAAACACACTTCAAGATTCAACGGCCAAAATTGAGATAACTTCTGGAGAGGTATCAAAAACAGCGAAGTAAACATTTGAAGAAAAAAGCTAGTGCTTATTGATCAAGTTCATTCAAGATTCCAGCCGTGAGTTTACAAATATGTCCGTTTTTATAAGGTTTCTTTATCAGCTACTAAATCGGCTGTGGTGATGACCAAAAGGTCCTGTCTTAATGATGAGGTTCTCCATATTTTGCATTTTTCTGGCTGCTTGGTTCTTGGCTGCGACGTTTATAGATATATCGATAGAGAGAATTAATACGTGTAATACTGAATAAAGAAACACTGTTAAATTATCCCTACCTATTATCTACGAACTCCCATATAGTTTATTAGGATCTAATGAAATACACGAACACAATAAACAAATAAAAATGAAAAGGAGTCACAAATGACCCCTCAGTGGTTCAAGTGCAAATAAAAAAACAGAAGGCATCTTCATTCAACCCTCTTCCCAACTCACTTTGCTTTCTCCCCCGCACAACTTCCTCAACATCTCAATACTATGCAGTATTCCTTGCAGCCACTATTTTCGCCTTATTCACATTTGTCCACGAACTTTCTTTCTTCCCACACCTTCCACATCACTTAGTTTGCCATCACAGTTCAGCTTAGTTTTTTCATTCTATTCCGAAACTTGCCTCCAAAACATCCTCCTTCCTTCAGTTCGTAGTCTTTACAAAAAGAAGAGCACGGCTGCGCTGGCTCCTAAAAACTGTTATCCCCTAACTTCGTCGGAGAGAAAATTTCCTGGCATAGTTTCACTGAGGTGGAAAGAGTACCATTAGGAGAAGAATTGCAGTCTACAGCCTCTCATTATCAAAATAAAACAAGAACGAAATAAAGCGATACACTCCCAAAACGCTTCGACGGTGCTCGTGAGTGGCAACCCAGAAATATTCTTCAAATAGATTCAGAGAGAGATTACCATACTCTAAGTTTAGTATCCCATACTTCCAAAGTTCTAACTACAATAATACCTTACAGGAAAGAGAATATACTGGAATGCTCCCTCGGTGAAGACCAGTTCCGATTAAGAACAGGAAGGGGGACACAGGAAGCAATTATGGTTCTAAGACTACTCCTAAAAAAAACATAAGGAAAGATAAAAATGTATTCATTGCCTTTGTTGACATAGACAAGTCTTTTGATATTGCCCGTTGGAAAAAAATGTTCCAAACAATTAAAATACTCAACATGCCATGAAAATACAAAAGAGTAATTCGGAACATCCATAAAAATGCAACAGCAGTCAACAGGATGGGAAAGTGTCATTAAAAGGATACAATCATACGAAAAGGAGTAAGATAGGGATATAATTTATCACCAATACTTTTCAACGCGTATATTCAGGAAGCATTAGATAGGGTAAGGGAAGAAGTGAATATCGCAGCGAAGATACACGGTGAGAGAATTGACATATTCTGGTTTTCTGACGATATATCGCTGTTGTAGTGAGAAAAGAACAGGACTTTGGCTTGGTAATTAAGACAATGTACTTAAAATTACTACAACTTGCACATAAACAAAAAGAAAACTGAAGTCATGGTTTGCGTGAGAGAGAATATACAGTTGCAGGTTCAGTCAAATGAAGAACTCAGGCTTTCCCGACGAAGATGTAAACCTCTGACCTCTGCCCGGGCAGAGGTAAAACTCACCTCTGCCCTGAGGACTATACTCGACTCAAGTATCGAAACGTCGGCCAACATGGAACTTAGTACCCGGTGTAAAACCCGAGAAAACCTTGAAACAAAATTAAGAAATCTAGAACAAGGTACGGAATTCCAGTACTTAGGTACCTTATGGACGAAGCAATAAAGAGATTAAAATGAGGATCGCCCAGGCTAAGATAGCATTCAATATAAAAACACTCCTCTGTGACAACAAAATCAGTTTGAACATACGAAAATAGTTCCTAAAGACGCATTTATGGAGTGAAGTACTATACGGAAGTGAAAGTTGTATGATTGGAGTGGCTGAAAGGAGAAAATTAGAGGCCTTTGAGATGTGGTGTAACAGGAGACTACTTAGGACGCCGTGAATTGACAGAATGACTGACGAAGAAGTACAACAACAGCTAGGCGAAAAACGGAACATGTGGAAGGTCTTTACAAAGCGCAAAGATACACTGGTTGGTCATTCTGAGGAACCATGGAATTTTGAAAACCATTTTGGAAGGAATGGCGGACGGAAAAAACAACTCGGAAGAGCAAGGCTTCAGTGCATAAATCAAATGATGGAAGACGTTAACTGCTCCAACTATATGGAAATGAAGGCTGAGGCTACTAACTCTCATTCTATGAACATTTAACACATAAGCATAAAATAATTAAGGACATTTGAAGACGCCTTTCCCTGTTCTCCTTAGATACGCCTTTAAGTACTCAGTTTTTTTAGTCGAACAGTTTTTCTTAGGAATGGGGAGTAATCTCGCGAAAACGTAGCGTCACGCAACACCCACTCCCGGACGGATTGTCGTTGCGTTGTTACGTATTTACAAGCGCTTCGAATTAATTTACTATCATTAGCGGGATATAATGTACTCTCATTTGAATAATTTAAGACTGTGTATTTTATGTAATTATCATTAATATCTATACAAAATTTTCATATTTATATTTTTACATATATTGATTTGGTTATGTTTATTTATATATATAATACTGTATACTCTCTACTGCCAGTCATATCTATACTCAGGGTTCCACTTCCGTCGGCCGTCCCGCGACGGTACCTACACCTTTTTTTAGTAAAAACATTTGGATATTGTGCATCAATATAATAAGTATATGATGGATACAGTTACTGTAACTGTAAAATTGTTGAATAATATGCTCATCATCAGCAGTCATCAATCCGAAGATTGGTTCTCTGCAGCTCTCCACTTCGCTCTCCCACCAGCATACCACTACATTCTTGCATAATTTTTCATTTTGTCATTCTTTGCACTTTTCCTATCCCATTCATCTGTAACTCTTCTTATTCAATTTCCCTTCCATTTTAGTTCTACCTTAGTAATATGTAAGATCTCATTAAAATCTATAATTTACCAAAAATCTCGTCCTAATGCGATTTTGAAAGTCGTGCCAATATACGTCTCAAGTCGTGTAGTATGTAAAGGCTCTACGACCCGTGGGACCATTTTGACTGGACATCTTTGTCACGTGCCGTCCTCGCTCTGACAGACTAGAAGCCATCCGTTTGCGGCGTCGGAAGATAACATAAAGAGACGGGGGACGTGACGTATGGACTGCTTAAGTGGAAGATTATTACGCAACCGTCAGCTTTAGTTGGAAGCGTCTTGGGATTGGGAGAAAGACAGCACACGTGTCTCCTTCGGTTATTTAATGCACACTGACTGACGCAATTACTTCACCGAATCACTTAAAACTGTCATAATATAGAACTAATGAATAGCTCTGATACGTTAACAATAGTGATGTAGTAAGGACAGGAATACGATCGAAGTTTTCTGACGTGACCGAAACGGACGCCGACGTTCAGTTTTCCGCCAGTCCATTACCAGTATGGACTGATAAAGCATTACGTCACGAACAATTGGTTGCCAAGGTATTCTTTTCCAAATAAAAATCCGAAGTCAATGCTAAACATACAGAACAAATTTTTTTGGAAATTAATTTGACGTCACAACTTTACCAGTCCATACGATTGACGAGAGTATCATCATCCATTTTTGACTGATTTTGCTAACGGAGGTCTAAATGTTAGCGAAGTCGTTTATTTTTATATTTTATGATCAAAATATAAATAATACTGAAAAATATTTATTCCTGCATTATGTTTTCCTGCAAAGTTTAAAATTAAAATAGACAAGGTGGAAACGAAATGTCGTAATCTATTGAAAAATGCTCTCCTCCAATTAGCAGCCGTTGACCCGTTGACATAGCGTGACGGAAACGTTAGACTTTGACAGGGTTTGCCCATTGTCCGTTGACGGCGCCGTAAGTCCGGCCATTGTAAAAGGTTCCACAACGTCACAATCAACAAGCTTCGCGAACGCCACCGTCCATCCCCGTCACGTCAGGAAACGTCAATCGTAATATCACCCAAACCCCCTACCCTAAAGGACGCCTACGCCACGATGGGGGCTTACGCTAAGATTTAAATTTTAGGTATGGTTAAGGAACGTCTGAATTCCACCGAAGATAGGTATGTAAGGTATAGTCAGAAACTGAACGGCTGAGACCAATAATCTTTTTTCCGGCATTCAAACAGATTGAATACTGAAACATTTTTAACGCTTCCCTCTGAGTCGTAACGATGGAGTGTGGTAGGGAGTGTTAGGACATCAGGCATGGAAAATGGAGAGAATAGGTAGAGAGGGAAGGGCCCAGAAGAAAATGTTTACCTAGAGAAGGATTGGTGTCTCAAAGTCTCGAGTTTGGATCAACGAATATGTTGCCCGTGACAGAAAATTCCTCTGTAAGCAAGGGTCATCATTAATTATTAACGGAATTATTAGTTGGGCTGAAACCGTATCCGAACTTGATTAAAAACGCGTCCTTTCACTAAAAATAATGCGCAATAGAAATATTTACCCAAAACCATTTAAAACCATGATAGCGTTGTTTTATATCGGCGTGCGATTCACCCTCACTTTACACTACAAGACGGAAAATAGCACGAGGAAACTACTTTGGGAGACACACTCGGTCACGAGGATCATACTTCTTAAAACAACAGCAAAAAATACTTAGTCAAATTGTTCAAGGCTGAAAATGATGAGCGATTTTCTCAGAGGAATGGGCTAAGCTTGGCGTCACCAGAAGCCAGAAGGTTGCTCATCTCGGCGCGAGAAACTTCGCAATCTATTTTGAGCAACCCTACCATTACTTCTTGCAAAAAAAATCCTACATCTTTTCCAACAAAAAAATAACCAGGAGTTGCGCACGAGGGACTTAGAAAACGCAATGGGATTATTGGAGACAAAATACTCTTCCGGGAGCCCAGTCGTATTACGATACGCCATCTCATTACAGCTCGCTTTACGCTAGCCATCCCATTGAAAACTAGAACGGGGGTGGTTCATTTTTTACTAGAAATGGGCGAACGAAGTTGCGCTTATGGAGCTTCTTGCGCTCGATTTTCGGTTTTACTTAATTTGGCTTACACTTATAGTGTTCACTGTGCCTGAAGATGGCTAAGTAAAAACGCCGAAACACGTGAAGTCAATTTAAAATGAAGTAGACAGTACCATATCGATTGTTTTTCATTTTTTATAATGCTGTTGCACCACATCTTGTCGGACACGGTTGTCTTCAAGACTTTAAAGTTTTACTTAACTAGTAAATGAAAATTTAGTAATCAATTAGTGGACACTGATTTCATGAATAAGTTGAGAATGGCTAATTGTTTGTCAGTAAAGAAAACATTTCAGGATTACGTTTTGCATTCAGCCACCATACGAGTTAATTATGTCTTTGGATTTAAAACGACCGAGTTAACGCGCGAATAAGTTCAAATACCGCGGCTGTTTTGCCTTTTTCAGTCACGGCGTCGCCCACGACTAATGACTTGAACAACAAAGGCGGGTGGTTTAACCTTCCATGTTTACTCTAGCTTGTTGGTAAAACCTTTCTTAAGGAGTAAAACATCATACCCATAATATTCTCCGCTGCCGTGAACAAGCGCAAATATTCAAAATTAAATTAATTAGAACATTACTGGACAATATACGTTTGTACGCTTTGGAGAGCGCTATTAAACGCCCACAACGGCCGCACACTTTTCCTGCACTTTCCCTCTGCCCTTTTCTCCTTTTGCTCACGTGGACCACTCGGGAGAATCCATCAATTAAGGCAAACGAGGGTGACATGGGCGTCGACTTCGCCCACTCGTGAATTCACCCCCCTCGACCCTCACACTAAACCAAGTCTTAATGATGGGCAGTTTTAAGACGCGCTCCGCAGAGTTTGGACCCAGCTCCAGGGACTGGGCTTTTTGTTTTTTTTTCTCCCTCGCTCCACGCGTACGTTGGCCGCCGACGTCCCACGCTTTCCCGGTGGTTATTCGAGGGCGCTGGAGAACACGAGGTAGGCCGAGTGAAGGGGGATGGTGAAGAGAGACAGAGAGAGTTGACGGGAAGTGGAGGAAGCCAAGGGCCCTCTTTCCTTTTTCCCCCTCATCGGAGCGACTGGTGTCCTGCCAGGGGGGGCAGGGTGTGGAGTGTCAGGACGCGGTCAGCGAATTGGACGAGGGGTGGGAAGAGGCGATGGGGCAGAAAGAAGAGGGTGGAAAGAATAACGGGAAGAGGCACGCACAGTGAAGCCTCTCGGGCAAATGTTCCGACGGTTCTTCTTCTAAAAAATACAAATTTTTACTGAAAATTATTTTTGTTTCGACTCACACGAGGGCATAATCATTCATTTATTCAAATGGTGATTTTCCAATTTTTTCCCGAAAAATAAATTTGGTACAACACATTTCCACGTACTGGAAAACAAGGAAAGTCACACACGGCGAAGTTGCTAGGACAAATATTAGGGCAAATCTTGTTAAAAAAAACTAATTTTTAATTAAAAATATTTTTGTTTCCATTTCCAGACGAGGACATAAAATTTCATTCATTTAATGGTTTCCTACCAATTTTTTCAGAGCTATTTACTAGGTAAAACACACACTGCAGTCATAGATTTAATATAAAAAATACGATGATTAGGCTAAAGCCAGGTATGTCTCCACAACCTTCGAAATGCTTTAATGTAAGACTTGACTCAGATGGCACAATCCATGTCCGAGGTGGAAATCCGACCCGCAATATTAAGACTTCCAGGCCAGAGCATTACCTGGCTACCGCGCTCGACAACTTATCTTGAGAAAAATAAGAAAAACTATAGCGTTATTCCGAATTTACCCTTTTACCCGGGAATTGAATTATAAATATGGCTAAGAGAACAGTCTACCATCCCGAGAGTCCAGGGTCAAAATTCCACAGAAAAATCTCCGGAAGTAGCGAAGACTATTCAGAGGAATCCCGGTCCCACCTTGAGTGCCATGTGAAGAGCACTTTAAGACTAGTACTCCGTCTATCGGATACAACGTGAAACAGTTACTTCTAGGCGTCTTTCGTCAAGGGTTCGGTTATTTCGGCGCCGGCTTGAAACCTATAATTGAATGAAAAAGAGAGGGGAAAAGTCCCAAGAGGAAGGCCAAGGGATATACAGATCGAACAAATGAAAAAGAAAGTACATGAGAAGAACTACCACGGAGTAATGGAACTAGCATTATAAAGGGAAGTATAAAGGACTGCAGTCAACGAATCATAGAATGGAACGACCAATGAATAAATCCAATATACCACCCACTACCGTCACTTAGGAGCGTTCCAATAGTTGACGTGAGTGCTATCAATGGGAGAACGTTTAAACTTCGGTTTTGAGAAAAAGTTTAACCAGAGCTTATAATACCGGGCTTTAGAAACCTACAGCGACTTTCGTTAATATTGTAACGCACTCCTTGGATACGAATCATAAGCCAAAATCGTTAGTTAAGGTAGCTTGAGCAAGATGTTTCCCTAGTCATAATAGAGACCAAAAACGAATGTATTTTTTTATTTCATGTGACTAAAATTATCAGTAGCTAACAAAATACACATATAGTATGTCTTTAATTTGACTCATTTTGTTCACGCCTTACGACGAAATCCCCCGGACAACCGAAGATATTTTTTTTGCATTTCGTAAAAAGTATTATGGTAAGCGTCTAAATGTATTTATACCAGAGAACTTTCTCATTCTATAAATAAATTTTCTCTGGAATGCATACCCGTACCGATTGCAATGAAAAACGGCTTCTTTTTTGGCTAATATTTCGAAAAGTATTGCAGCAAGTTGCTGATAATTTGGTATGCTTGGAAAGATAAGATATTTTTCTTTATGAAGATGCCAAATTCGTTATATTTCATTTGAAATGATATCTCGCAAAAACACAGTAGTTTGAGCGAGATTTTCCCAAGTCATAAAAGAGACCATATTCAAATTTTATTTTTATATTTAAGCAGCGCGCAGTGGTCGGAAATCGGAAAAAGCTGGCCAAAATTCCAAAGTGGCTTTTTTTGAGTTATGAACTTGAAACTTCGCATGAAAACTCAAAAAAAAATTCATGTATCTGGAATAGCACTTCATTTGGCATAGTTCTTGCCCGTTTCTGAGATACAGAGGCTCAAACATGAGCAAATTTCCAGAAAAATGCCCGTCTTCAGTTTTCTCGGAAAATCTTACGAAAAACGATATTATCTGTTAGCATGGTATTTTTGCTTTACAATTCCGTAGCTTTAAAAGAATAGCTTCGTTACAACCTTGTTGTGCCGTTACAAAATGGCGGACGCTGTTTTTAGACCACATTTTACATTATGTAGGAGATTAAAATGGGTTTTTGGCAAATTCACGCGAAGTGACTTACATCAGAGCATTACTTCAAGACTTCTTAAGGTTTATATGAAGTTAACTTTGAAAAAAGTTTGCGACGCCGGAGATAAATTTAATTTTTCTATCGCGCGTCGGGGTACGGCTCCGCGCGCTGGGAGCTGGATTTGCCGCGACGCGGTAAGGTTATTGAAGTGGTATGGATTTAACGCTCACCATTCACCGTTTTTTAAGCTGTGCTTGTGGGCACCGAACCCCAAGGAGTCTTTAATGAAGACACGGGAGGATTTTCAGTCGAGGTAAGTGCACGCATAATCGAAGTTAAGTTAGTTTTCTTTGGATACGTTCGGGAATCATGCATTATATTCAAAGTGTTCGAACCTTGAAAAAGTGAGTAGTGGGTAGTGTTCCTGAGACCCACACCGAAAGACCTTCCAGAAAGACACCAGCTGGGATACTTATACCCTCCCTCCTCCCCCATCCTGAACTCCCAGGATTCAAGTGCGAAAGTAGTCGTTTTATGACATCACGGAACCGACGAATGTTCATCACTACTACTCTTTCAATCAAATAGTTCCTTTTTCTTTTTCGTCGACTTTTAATAAGTCTCTCAATTCTTTTGACATTCTCATTTTCTTCGGCGTTAAATGCGTAGAGGAGGAAAGTAAAGGATCGGATGTAAGTAATAGCCTCTTGAAAAGGTCCTTGTTGGTGACCACCATGAAGTGCTTCCTAGTAAATCGCTCGCGGAATTTTCTAGGGTCTTTATTTCTGCCCTCCAGTGCCTCTTCCGAAAGCTCAGCTAACGGAAGTATCACACCTTTTGAAATCTCACTTCCATGCTGGAGTACCTTATGCACCGTTGGAGGCATATAGTACCAGGGATACAGATCCGCCTATAGTTCGGCAGTCCTCGGGCAATACTGAGCAAATGCCACATCGTTGAGTTGTAGGCCGCTGGATATTGCTTTCAAGATAATTGAGAATATTTTCATGAGATCGACGTTAAGTCCTATAATGTAAAATCAAAAAAAATAAATTAACTACGATACAGGCGTTAGTTATCTAATTAACCAACTCCATATCGAGTTTAAAAAAATTCTCGTATAACACTATTCATGATAATTTTATTCGAACACTGATATTACTACGCTGATAATGCGAAATGGAACATTACCTGTAAGACTTGCTGCCAATTTTGGATAATCAAAAAAACGCCGAGCCGTTTTTTACCCGAGTCAGGCCGGGGAACATCAACAATTATGCCCATATTTTCTCTTAATAATTTCTGCACCCATGCCTTTTTCTTTTAAGTAGTGATCTTAAACTTCCACGTGCCTGTAAGGATGTTTTTGAATAATTTACTGAATATATATTTCAAAATAATAAATGTTTTAACTTAAATTCTGATTATTTATCACCTGCCACTTTTTAAAATCCTGTCGATACGATACATGTAATGCCATCGATTAATAAGGATGTTTCTTTACTCTATGGTAATATACATTTTTTAAATCTCATGTGGCACTGCAGCGTAGACAAACCAAAAGAATATGTTTGTACATCAGCTGTACGACCTTTCATATCCCTTAAATGTAGAGGACGGCCGAGGATTTTCTCAGGTAAAGTCACCTAAAATTAAAGAGCCTAGATATGAAAAGTGCCAGTGAGATAAGTTAAATTATTTATCAATAGGTTCGAGATAAATCTAATTAACCAAGAGAAAACTAGAAAAACTCGAGTCTTTATCTGTAGCGACAATAATCAAACGAAGAAGTACCAGGGAGCTCTTGAATTAGAATTCGTCCGATGCATCCACTTTTTGCCACAGTTGTTTATATTGGGAGTGGCCCGAACTTCCGTCAAAGCCGTACTTACATATTACTGTGCATTTTATTGCATCTTTGAATACTTGAGTGGTGAATACACAGGCCAGGATTCGGGATGCAGTGTGATTCAAAAGAGCTTGAAGGTTGACTTCACATATAGTCTCAGTTCTTGTTACTTGTACTTCTTGTACGCTGAAAACGCCTTAAAAACTGAAGATTTTATAGCGATTCTGTAAAACTTATTGCGGTTAGTAATTGATTTATTTTCAAAAAATAGTTAAAAATAATATATACTACATCCTTTTAAATTTATGACGAAATCTATATTCTGCAAAATTCTCATTTTTCGAAATAAGTCTTCCTAGAGTACATTCTCGTACCGTTTACCATGGAGAATTACTGGTATTCATTGACAAATATTTCGATAAGTAACGTGGTAATTTTTCCAATCATTGCGATTGCACAAATTATGTGGTACGAATGGTAAATGGCTCACATGTTTTTCTCATTGGGAAGGTAGGATATTTTTCTAAACGATGAGGCCAAATTCATCGAATTTTATGTGAAGTGATATCTCGCTCAAACTACCTTAAGAATGCGAAACTGGAACCATCGACTCCGAACACTAGACATAGAGAAGCCCTCCACGTGTCAGTCGCTCCCCACGGTCACGGGGAAAACCCGAGAGCTCCCCGCGAGGGGGATTAGCTCCACGCCGCTTCACCGCCCGGCGAAGTCCGGTAGGGAGGTCTGCAAGACTCGTGTGAGGCGATCGGTCGCCCTAATACCGCACGTTTTTTCCTTCCCCTCTCTCATTCCTCCTAGCTGGGGGGGAGGGCAGGATGGGGAACAAGAGGAGAGGGTGAAAAAGGGGGTGGGATTATTCGAACCCCTAGTCGAAGGCGGCTCTCATTTTCCCTTTGAGAAGGAAGTGTGCGACTGGCGTGCGTTCGGTGATGTGACGGATCGAGGGATCGGTATCGCCGACACCCTTCAAAAAGTGTCCCCGAGGATGACGCCGCGGAACCCCACCAGGGAGTGGACCGATACCGTTTGCCATCTCGCCGGAGGCTTCAAGGGCAAAGGGAAGGACCCAAATTGTATCGTCGACTTTTCGCCTTGAGAAAGACTATTTCTTCAGTCGCATAGCCCAGAGTTTCCGTGAAATCAATGCCAGGGGAGGCTGGTGGACACCGTCGACTATCCTCCCCAGGTTCTACTGGGCCTAGTTATTACATTCGAGTGATCCAAACAGTGACCCTCCCCCTCTACCCCAAATCTAGAATGCCAGACAACTCGGATAGCGAGATATTTTAAGCGAGCTCCGATACGCTTTCTAGAGAGACAACTAGTGTTTGAAAGGTTAACCGAGATTTTAAAAAAGTCAATCGAGTGTGTGAAGACGGTGAAATTTTGGTTCACCTGCCGGCCTAAAAGAGAAAACCTTCTACAGAAATAGATTTTTAGGAGATTCGTCGACCACTATCGGCCATTCGAGATACATCGAAGGCTGAAAACAGTGTTCAACCCCATTTAATTCTTCTCGGTGACACTTCTAACCCGAGGATAACTAGTACAAAGGTTGATTGGTGTGTGTGCATATCTTCATTCGACAACATGTTTATTCCCAGGATAAACAAAGCCAAAAGACGGTTTGGGATAGCGGTGCTGGTCTCCGGTATCCTACTGCTCACCGCCATCCCAGACCTTTCCTCTTCAACCACCGTGACCTCCTCCTCGTCAACCACCAAATCTCCGGATGAGGTCACTGCCAGCTTCCGGAGCGACGATCCACAAATCACTATAGAGGAGGGCTTAGGTCACAAGGAACCCCCTTATCCTAGATTACCGGGAGATGGAAGCGTGGTTGCCAACTCCTTGCATTCTGCGAACGCCCAAAAAGAATACGAGTTCCTCGATGACCACGAGGTTAGATCCAGTCAGCACGCCGCCGAGATGGAAGTCACGACGACTACTCTGCAGGCGGAAGCTCAGCGCGGGTTGTCGCCGGAGTTACCGACCCCGGCGCCCCGTCTCACTTACGACAGTCCCATCTTCAACGAAGGTTGGTAGAATAGTACAATGAAATTTTCGAATCTATAACAGGATCATATACGCGTTCATAATCTATTAGATAACGCACATACGCTCATAACATTGAGTCCTGATATAAAATCCTCTGCACGAGAAAATTGAGAGCAAAAATGTCCTACAGTTTTATTTCAAGAGTTCAGGAGGATTTCACTCGGCTATTACATAAAATGAGCATCCAATTATGCGGATTCTAAAGATTAAAATGAGAAAAAAACTTTACTGATACTCAATAATGGAATTAAGAGAGAAGCTTCTTCGTGTAAACCGTATAAATAATGTTTATATGTATTCCTATAAGAGCAGATATTCGGAAGTTGCTGCGTAAACGCTAGACAAATTGGGTTTTGTTTCAACCTATTAGCTAGCCAAACCCCTAAAGCATTCAAATATACATATAATAGTCAGGTGGGTAGCGCAATTTTAGTTTCGAAAACGGTGTTTTCACACAACGAATTACTTACAGTCGATGACACAGTGGGATCCCAGCCGTTGGCACACTTTTGGTGGCACTCGTCAGAATGGAAAGTACATATCTGAGGCATCATTTGCCAGGCCCTATTATGAGGATTACTATTTTTTTGGAAGTAGTGTAGGTAAATGTAAGTGAGGTTTGGAAAAACGACTATTATTCATATGATGAAAATCGATCTTATCTAGCATAGCAAATGGAAAGGAATAAACGCGCCAATTCTGTCTCCCATGGCATTCTGAATTAACGCAAATGCTACTGCGTGGTCAAGAGCTACTTAATTTGGATTTTCAACTCAGGTCCTCCTTTCCAAACTCCTAAGGATAGTTTTCTAATAAATAAAATGCAACCATATGAATAGGCACTTCAAGCTGTTTTAGGGATGGTATTGTCGCTCTCGCTTAATTCCCTACTTCCAATTAATGTATGAACCAGTTCAAAACAAAAATGGCATATATTTGACCAAGCAAAGTCAACTGCAGCGTAGCAGCAAATAAAACGGTTAAAAAACTTTCCGCGAGATTGTCGTAGCTTATTTTAATTAGCTCTCATTATGGATGTATTTAGTGCTATCATCAGTAGTCCTCTTTTATACCAAGTCTAACTAATTTTGGGCGATACATGTCTTCAGACAAAAAGTTCTTGTAGCCTATGAATTTTCAACTATGTTTAAAGCACTTGGTATCAGCTGACTTTGAGAATCAACGCGGCTCGTTTTGTAACTTTCAATGGTGGTTGGGTCCATCCTGATGAATTTTCCAATGTTCCATCTAATTGTTTTGTTAATATTCGCAAATTTCCAGGAATTTTCAAAGAATAAAAATTGCCTCACAACAATTAAACTCATTTCCATGTTTAATTAATTCTTTCGGGACTCGGAACGAATTAGTCATTCGACGGTCATCAATTTTTCCTATGTTTCGGACTACTAAGCGGAGGACACTGCGACGATACTCTATTAACATGTTTGTGTAAGCATGAAGTACAGAAGGTTATGGTTCTGTTATCTGCGGTTTAAAGCAAAACTTCGTACGATAAGGACTGGATGTGACAGCTGACGAGCAGTCTCTTCTTCTTCTCACTGTCAGAGTTTTCATTAAATCTCTTTTCTCTCCAACTCTTCGTAGGACTACTTCAATGGTGATTCTCTCAGTCCATTTGATCGTCATCATTCTTTAATAACATCACATATCCATTGCTTCCAATCTCTTTTGTTCAGCAGCTGTCACTGTCTACACTTCATTGAGATATAAGAGCATTTTCTAAAACTTGTAGTTAAGTGCTTCCTTACTTCCAGGCTAGTATTTCTCTCTGTTATTAGACTTCACGTCTGGCAAAATGTCATATTTGCTTGAACTATTCTAATCACAATATATCCTTTGCATCTTCCATAGCTGGGTACCCTGCTTCCCAGGTAGCAAAATTCTTCCACTTATGCAAGTTTTTGCAGCCAAAGTTTGACGGTGAATATGTCTTTTTGATTTCTTCCACAAGTGATAATCTTCGTTTTCTTCAAATCGTATATCAATACATAACTTATGTCCATACAGTTAAGCAATCTCATCAGGATTTATTTCTTCTTTGCAAGAATTGATATTTCATCAGCAAAGCGTAGCAGGTTTTATTTATCTCCATTCATTTGTATTTCTGTTTTGAACGTCTCCTTTATTTAATTTTTGCTTTTACAATGTAAATACTGAAGACAATGGGTGAAAAATCTCATACTTGTCTTATTTATTTTCTCATTTCTGCTTTCTTAAAATAACTGCCACATTCAATAACTGCCAACTGTTCTTCATAAGTCCCGGATACTGCTCTTATGTCATTAAATACCATTTCTATAACCCTCGGTGTACTCAGCATTCCCTTCCAATCCACATTCCCAAATACTTTCTCTAGTTCGACGAAGCAAATAGGTACCTTATTTGGGCTAGTAAAATTTCATAATTTTCCATAATATAAGTATCAGGGCTATAAAATCTCCTCTCGTTCTTTTACTCTTCATGGAACCGAATCGGTCTTCATCCAGAAATTCTTCCATCATATGTGCCATCATGTGAAAAATTCTGGTGAGAATTGTCGATGCATGTGCTGTACGACTAATTGTTCTGAAGTGTACGAATCCCTCTGCTCTTTTCTTCTTCGGAATAAGGATTCGTTTCTATCACCTACAGCTCTGTCTAGAGCACATTTATAGTCCTATTGGGAAATACTGAGAAATAGTCACATGTTTAACGATGTGTCAGAAAAATGTGTTGAGTAAGAGTAAGATGAGCACGTTCTTATTCAAATTCATTGGCATATGCCCAGTTGAATATATGTCACAAATTAATCTGTATTGCTCATTCAGAGTCCTCATTTCTGCATACTTAAAGGAACTCTTAAGGAATTTCACCAACTCCTTGCGCCTTTCTCTCTCTCAAATTCTTTCCTGCGGCGTCAAATTCTGATCTCAATATGGGGTATCCTTTTCATCTATATCCACAGTGTTGTCACGTTTTAGTACTCTCCTATTCAATGATTTTCCAATGTGAAGTTTCTCCTGGTACTATTTCCATCTATTCTTTCATCGTCATTTTCGTTGAGATTTGAATTTTCTCCACTCCGAATGACATTGATCGAGATTGGACGTTAACAAATTAACTCCGAACTATTCCGTAAGCAGCTTCCACTTTTCCCTGGGAAAGATTGCCTTTCATCTCTTTACATACGTTTTCCATCCATTCTTCTCTGGCCTTCCTTCCCTTACGGCTGATCGTATGGCTTATTGTTTTATACATCTGCTGTCCTTTTGTACTTGAGTATTTCCACTTCCTTCTTTCATCTATTATGCCCAGTACTTCCTGTGCAATCCAAGGTTTCCAATTCTCCGATTTCTCCTTCCTACTATCTGCTGCTTAGAGAACTCCTCTTTTATCTCCCGCCATCTATCCTCGAATGATCCTGTATCGTTTCCAATACCTACAGCTTTGTCTAGAGCACATTGATAGTCCTACTGAGAAAGACTGAGAAATAGTCATATGTTTAACGATGAAACGTAAAAATGTATGAAGTAAGAGTAAGAAATGTAGTAGGAATTAGAAAGGAAACATTTTGGTCAGTTTTATAAAATTGGAAGAGCGGACTAGGGATAATTATGGAAATAAAAATCCAAAAGTGCTGTAAAGTAGTACTACGGAATTTTAATCTGCACATTTCTTGAGTTTACATAATATATTCCTCCAATCAGACTACCCATAAAACATAAATCTACATCTAAATACTACCATGCGAGGTGGCGATACTGGCGTGAGGCAGGAGGATACCAGCTATGAAAGGGGAGGGAATAGGAGGGTGGACAAAACAGAGGTGAACTGTATAATAACGACGTGTTTTATGTTAGTGTCACACTGTTTTTGCAATAATCACTAATGGTGCGTGAAAAAAAGGAATTTGTGTATCCAACAGTTCGCCAGTGTCTCTCTCTTATTTTGCCGCTTTTATCAGATCTAGAGGTATAGCGTAACGCGGGATCAAAATCATATCCTCCGTGTCGTACTGAAACTCGCCTGATCTGAAATGTTCAAGTGATCTAAGCCTAGCGTATTGCCTCTGAGTCTCTAACAGCTCCCAAACTAATCCTTCCATCATCTGTGTAACACTCTGTTCGCTTGTAGCAGCCATTAAAGAAGCGCCCGGCTTTCTTCTGTATTTTAATTTATTTCGCGAATTAAATCTTTCTGTGCAGGGTCCCAACATCAACATTCTCAACTATCGGCCTCGTTCAAATAAAATCACAGAGTTTTCAGTATTAGACTAAAATCTGAGCAATTTTTCATGCAAGTTTGCCCATTTGCGGCCGATGTTTCTGCTAATCTTTACCATTTTTTATTCTTTTATAACAGATATACATAATATCGGAAGGCAACTGTCATAGTGTGTTTCCATTCATCTTTTTATTTTTCGTCATTTATTGTTTACTGATAAAATAAGCCCCTAAAATAATGATTCAAACTTTATCGGAAATAACGCAGATGTATCAAACATTCGGTGGGGAAAAAACTTGGTCAAAGTTTGCATAACCTTACATACAGTGCCTCCCTTGGTTGTCGGGAAACGAAATGAAAATATTGACTGATTAGTTAAACAAATAGGCGGTTGAACCCGAGTTGACATTTCGGTAATAACTGTTTCGGTGCATGATGTAACAACGTGTTTCAAATCATTGACTGTCAAACATCCCCACCAAAAACATACATACTACTGATCACTGGCCGATGTTAACAGCTCAATGTTCAAAAGTTTTTTGTCAAAATAAACTAATATAGGCACCAAAACCCACACCAAATCAATAAGTAATCAACAGATTAAAATGTTCAAAAATATATAAATTAAGCAGCAATTAAATGAAAAAATAAATAATTATCATTCTTACCTGCTCCATTAAAATTATATTTCAATTAAAAAAATCATGTTTACAGTGTAAGAAGGAAATTCCCTAATACCTACTTATATTCCTTAAACAATCTAGATAAGATCTACACCATTTTTTCCGTCTAATATTTATACATAGAATACAATTATAGCAACATTCAATAGTAAAATATAATGTTAATAGTATATTCACTCTATAGATCATTTAATCACAAAAACGTTTAATGTATCAAAGTGCATAAAAGTTTTGGCAATACGTTGGATAATATATATCGAAAAAATATTATATGCTTGATATAAACTTAGCCAATCCCGTGGAATAGATTTGTTATTTATCTTAAAATGTCATATCTGAGTGACCAAAAAAGCTCTTTGGAAGATCTTGAACCGAAGTATAGAGCATTCTCGACTTTTCACAATCGTAATGCATTTTCCGTCTTTCTAAGATTTTGACTGAATGCTTTTTTCCTCATTTGCTAAGAGATTCTTTAAGTTACTATTAGTGAGAAACAAGTCTGTCAGTAATAAGGGAAACAGAAAGGAGATAGGACTAAAAGAGGGATTTCATAGTAATCTTGGAAGTAATCACATCAGGTAAGAGGTCATACAATGAATAAATGCCTACGACTAACAGGACCATCAAGGAAATGCCAAATATAGCCATAATATAGAGTCAAGTACAATGGCACAAATTCACTGATGCAAATAAGAATACTCAAGGGTCGAAAAAGACCACGACTATTACTGCACTGAATGGATAGGAGAAAAGCAAGAAAATTGATTAGGAATATTTTATTTAGATGCTTCCACAACTATTAAAAAAAAAGATTCTAGATGAGTTCCGACGAATAACATATAATAAACCCCTCTCTGCTATAAATGCGTCGGTTCACAAAAATAATCAGCTCATCCGGAAACATAACCCAACGTAGCCTATCACCTCACTTATGTAGTAGAATGTTCGGAGTTCTAATAAGTTCGGAGAACCAAAGAGTTAGTCCAAGAATAAGTCAAGCATCTTCATAGCAGTTGTTCTAGCTCGCATATATAGGTTTTAAAATCTAACTTTACGTTGCACTGTTGATGGATTTGTTTTATGAAAACACTTCATTTCACAAGGTATTATCCGTACTTTGTATTGATACAGACACCATGTTCTTTCACGGTTCAATTTCAATCGTCATGAAAATGATAGTTACTACTTGATACTTTGTTGGCGAATCAGTAAAAATCGAGGAACTATCAAACTATACGTTAATAAATTCAACGGGTGGAAGAAAAAATCGAAATTGTAGCATAGAATTAAAATAATCCTTCCATCGAGACGTGCAATATATATATTTCCAACCAGCAGTCACTGAGCTACTCTGAAGAATGATTGTGACACATTAGCCAACTTTAAATCAAAACACCTTTGATGAACGTAGCTAATATCCGATCATATTTTTCGCATTATATTCGGCGAGAGCAGATGTCATGTTAACATTGCTAAATATATATTAAGCACTTTATTAAAATACTACAAACGCAAGCGTTACGCCCTAAATTTTTCAGCATCACGACACATTTCCCCATAGTTGATTTCAGTGCCCTTATACTATTAACAAATCATTGCTATGATTAAACTGTTAGCTCGATTTCTCTCTGGAAAACCTAATGTAACACGTAACACCTTTATTAGCCGATTGAAGGGGAAGACTTGATTATTAAAGGGAAGTCAGAAGTACTATACTCGACGCCCTTCATAAAAATATTGAAAATTCACCCCTTAATACGAGCACATTCTTACTTTAAGGTGAGGAATTTCCAGCCAGATTTCGGGAAAGACGTTTATTACTGAGAACTGATAATAATATGATACAACCAAAAAGGTAATGCAATACTCTATGTTAATCTAAATCCCCCTAGGAGGGCGTCACATTTACGATATTCCACAATGTCTTTAGGACTATCTTTATTATTATTACTGTGGAGTACAAAAGCTACAATGAAGTGCAATGCTCGGTATATTGTATTTAGCTAATAATTTATTTATGCAATCAATTGTGGGTCTATTAAACTCGAATTTTCATCCAAGAATGTTTTTAAATTGAAGTGATAATCTATTCCGTAAAATCCAATAATTATTAGTATCTTAGGTTGAAAAAATATCCGCAATAAGAAGCTGCTGGGTTAACTCAGTTGATTATCTGGAAGGGATAACATTTTAAAAACTGGGAGCAAAGGCAACTTCTTAATAGCAGATTGGGTTATTTTTTACTAGTGCACTGGTTCCCGTTCGGTACCAACGCATGATGCAAAATATGAAGAGCCGCTAATAATTCAAAGATATAAACTTTTATCTTCTGCTAAAATAACAGCTTCAAATACCCTTAAAGGCACATTGTAATGTTAATTCATAATATTATAAAATTTCCGCAACATTCCACTGAAATCATCAATCTTGGGCGTATGTAACCCAATTAAAATGCAAAACATTGGACTTTATTTTCACATAGTAAAGGAGCAGCAATGATCCTCCATAAGGGTACCATGCATGGAGAGTTTAGGTTGAAGAATTCCCTGACCAATACTTTACTGTAAACCTTATTTCGATGATTAACCAAAGCCATAAAGGTCTCATAAATTTACACTTCACGGTCATACTGAGCTTGCGAAGGAAATTCAATATTTTCTTGATAAAATGAGTGAAACATTAGTGGTTTTTAGCGCCGAAAACTAAAAATTGAGGAAAAAATGAAGCACATATGTAAATTGAATGAAAAACTTTGAAAAATGTATTTCCTAATAAATGGTGAATACTTCAACACTATATTTTGCGTGCAAGTAATATGCATTTACCGCACAAACATATCTCTGCACAGAACGTAATATTTTTCTTAAAAACAAATTTGACAGGGCTGTGGAAAAATCAATCCTTTAAATTGTTATTCACGATTTTACCATTTTTGCGATCAGTTTTGGATCACTCTATAGCTCGCCCGGCATTTCTTGAAATAGGTGAGACTGACAGACACTTGTGTGTACGTAAAAAATGTAGATAAAATGAAATAACAAGTGAGTCAAATCGCCTCTTGACCTGAAACATTTTTCTAATTGAGGAAATTTCTAGTTGAAGAAAAATAAATTACAAAATACGTGAAACGCTAAGAGTTCTGAGGCAAATGAAATGTATACCGGATAATCCAAAAGTCGAATCATAGAAGTCCGATTTACAGAAGTGCAATTGCATATGGCAACCCTGACTCGTTCCAGTTACTTCAAAGTGACAAAGGACTCTGAAAATGACCTTATGCAATTTATTACAATTTAGACACCGAACTTCACTCGAATTCCTTATTCATTAGGGCCGGGCACCCCAATGCCGCATGATGACGCTAAATACGTAATTGTATTTTCTTGCAGTTCAATATTCCATTGCGATATACCACGAAAATACACATACACACCTCCCCTGGGCGTGTTTGGACTCCTACCATAAAAAAGTGGCATAATGGAGAAAAGGAATTGGGAAAAAGAAAGGATGACAGTGAAATGTACATCTTTGTGTCTCGCTCTGGTTTTGTTTCAATCACTAGTGCTTCCAGGCAAGAAATAACTTTTTTGTTTGTCAATTCGTGAGTGTTTCTACCTTATTTTGTCATTTCTAAGTTCTAGATAAATAGTGCAGGGTTAAAATAATACCCTCTATGCCAATTATTGAACTCGCGTGAAGTGAATATTCCAAGAATTTATCCCACCGTTTATCCTCCGAGTCTCAAGTCGCGCATGATTTTTTCCGAGTGAGTTTTGCACATAACATCGGCTGGTTATACATTAGAGTGGACTGAATGGTATGAGAGGACGGGGTAGACCGAGAAAGTGATGGGTGAATGTGGTGGAAGAGACTCTAAAGAGGAGGAATACTAGAAGTCTTAAGTATAGGAGGGCGGGTATGAAGTGATGTAGCTGAAGCAAGAGGGTAGCTGAAGAAAAAGAGGTATGCAAGGATAGGCCAGTGTGAAGGAAATTATCAAAGCAGTGTCAGCTTTACAAGCCTGTCACCGAAATTTAACTTTTTTTCACCCCAACTCCGAAAGGGAACGGCGCCACGGGTATGTATGTATGTACACCTGCTAGTCGCACCATAGCCAGTAAACTATTTCTCCCATTATCCGCAGAGAGAGAAATCTACAACATGAGCACCAGACGCGGTGACCCCAGATCCCTGGACATTGAAGACGAGAGGGTGATCGAGATGAACGTGGAGCGGGCCCAGGGTCGCGACCGAGGGAGGCCGGGAATGCCACCCGGAGGAGGAGGCTTGGACTTCCCGTCGCCGCCCATCGGGCCCGCTTCGACCGCGGGGCGGCTGAGGTTCCCCCGCGTGCCTCAGGGCGAGTCCTTCCGCATCACCTCGCTGGGGCTCTCCGAGGGACTCTTCGTGTTCAGCTACATTGGGGACTTCCTCTCCTGGATCCAGCCCAACGAGTTCCCCGCTGGTGAGACGTACTCCCACCTCCCAATTCCTCTAAACGAACGCTCGTGGTGCGTAGAGAACGGCACATTATACGCAAAAGTATTTTATCTACATCTACGTGATACCCTGAAAGTCACCTCAAGGTTGTGCAGCTGGGGATGATTACTCACTAGGCATGCACTGTCAAACATACTATTATCATGTGAGTATTCATATTTGAAATAAAATAACAGAAATTTTCTATAACATTTTACTTAATTGAACGACGCGTTTCGACGACTTACGGCAAGGTCAGGTGCAAGCATTCAAAAACTAATCAATTACTAGAATTGAACAAGCATCCCTGAATTTTTGCTCCTGATATTGTCACAAGTCGTCTAAACGCAGACAAATAAGAAAAAAGTTGTAGAAAAGTACAATTTTTTTATTTCAAATGTGAAAACTAATTTTTTAAACTTCTACGAAGTGGAGCCTAACATAGTAAAGTATATCATAATGTTTTTCACTATTTTACTAAATAAATGTAAAGCAACGCATGTGTAAGTAGATTTCAAATACAATACGTCATCTTTTATTTGAATCACGAGAGATGGACACTAGACAGTGGACACTGTATTCGTGCATCATGAGGACCATTAGTTATAGTTCATCATATCAGTATGCAAAACGATTACAAAATCACAATGCTGTTGATTGAAGTCACGCTAAATTCAAAAATTATTACAAAATTACATACCACACAGTATCGTATAAAAATTGATAGCTGACCAAAAATAAGATAATACACAACAGATAGCTATTGTTTGTATTACCATTACTGGCAGCATCGATCAATTTGTGGTCCCTAATCGTATGCGGAAACAAAAACATTTTAAATCTGTCAGTGGAGTGACAATGACTTGTTTTATTGATGGCCACTGGATGAACTAGATCCTGTTACTCGATGGCTAACGGCTGGTTTGCGCATGGAACTTGTATTCCATGGAAGTCAAGAGTGAAACAATATCAGGACGTTTATCGCTAGCAGTAGGTACGTTAACGTGCTTCGACGGATAAGATCATCTCATATAAATTGTCTGGCACCTGTAGACAGAGACAACAGCACTCGGACGAGTATGAGGATCACCCGTCCTAATCGGAGCCGAGCCCCAAGATGCTAAGTTTTTTATTGAGCGATAACTGGTATTTCTTCCGTGGCAGACCGTTGCCCCATGTTTACCTACAAACAGGCCGTAGTTCTGCTTACACGTAAACTACTTTCTGGTTTTACTCGTAAAAAAGAAGAGCACAAGGAAAGTAAGCAATGATTGTGGGAATTTCGTAATTGCCGCATTTCGGCAATCGATGCGATCCTTGAGTTACATAGAAACTCGCGGAATTCATAATCATCTATTAAGAGTTTTACGTTTTGGATTATTTCATTATTTATAGATATATCTTTCTTTTAAGTATTTAGTAACAACAAAAAACGTCTCTAAGTAAACACAAATAATCACATTTCTGACAAAATGTTATGCTATTTGAACGCAGAATTGAAATGTAATTTTCAAACAATATAGAAGGCGGTTCATTTTCGTAGAAGTTCAAACCGTGGTCAATATTGTAAGTACCGATTACTACGCCAATCGACTCGTCATACTGTCGTTGAAGTCCGTATTACACACCGAAGCGCAACCTGTCAGTGACTTTCAGACTACTGAAATAGCAGTCAACTTCCATATGAATGACACAATTGGGAGCGGCGAGTTTCTCGCTGTCATTAATCGGCGGCTTTACACATGGAAGTTACTTTTATAGCAGTAGCATCATAACTTCCTTGCAAGTCAATGTGTAATCACGGACTTCTTTGGCAGCAGGGCTCAATATTAGCAGTCATCGGTATACTACACTGTTCGCACTCGCACAGTAGGCTGGCTTTTAATATTCCTTCAAGTGGCATTTTGATGATGCGATAAAATCGCGATCACGTAACTGCAAACGGTTATTAAAATGTTAAAAACAAACTGATGTGCCGTATAAGGATTAGTTGATAGATTCATTAGCGTTTATTTTCACCTTTAAATGTTTTTGATAATAATAATTTATCGAAGGTAGGTCAGAATTTAAAAAAATATTCCTTGCAAACGTTTCTGAATGAAATAATTAAATTTGTTGCCAAGAAGATAAAAATTATCAAATTCCAAAACATCGGCAAGGAATTGTTTTTTTATTCCTATCCTCGATAAATTATTATTATTGAAAAAGAGGCCGATATACATAACACTGTTTTTTGCTAGATGTCGCATCAAGGTAATACTTGTGACTGTTCTTGCACTGTAATAAAGAAATAAATAATTCTCATAAATAATATGCTTTGTAGATTGCCTAAATTTAATTTATACAAATTTATAAAAGTCACGAAATGCCAGTGAAATTCGAAGAGTGCGATGTACGTACCAACGGACTTATTTCCGAAATTAGGCGATTTTTAATAGCTTAATCGTTGTCTACTTCCGTCTTTCAATTATTTAGGAAACACTAGGAATCCCAGTCACAAGTCTGCGATCGGGGATTAAAAATGTAAACAACAGAAAAATTATTGTTACATATGAAAATATTTATTTTTACCTTCAAATGTTTTTCAGATAAGAGATAAAGTAAGATTCATGTCTGTTCTATATTTAATAATAAGAAATGCAACAATTCTCAACACTTGATACCTTTTGAGGTGCACATATGTTTTATTTAATGTAATTAACACAAATTTATGAAATCCACGAATACCTATGATTGATTGATTACCGACATTAGGCGATTACCGAAATAGCCTTTCTCATTGCTTAATTCCGTCATTCATTTATTGGTGAAAAAACCCGAAGTGATGTTTAGGCAGAAAGAAAGATTGTCGAAGTCTCAACACAGCTATTTCCACATGTAATTTTGTTTTCCATGACCGTATTTTAGTTACATAGCAACATCATCATTCTTATATTAAGTGCGCCAGCAACGCAACAACGAGTCACCGTTTACAGAAAATTGAATAACCAGTACAGGATTGCATTCCTAGATCTGATTATGTTACTCTGTAACGAAAACCACAGTCGTGGAAAATAAAATTAATGTGGAAAAATCTACGTCGAAACTTCGTCAGACTGTCTTTGTATGAAGGACTTTGACAAAATTACGCCCAAAACCGTTTCTTACATGTAAGCATAGAGATGCACTGCAAATTGAGACCATCGAGATATCGCTACACCCCCTACTGCCATAGAAGTCACCTTCCGGTAGGTATAGCGGCCTTAATACCATAGTTTAATCCGCGAAGAAGATGATTTGGACCGCGGAGCGACAGTACTGGTGAAGGAATTCAAAAGGCATGCGCAAAGCTTCGGACGGGCATCCGAAGCAAATACGCGCTTCCGGGGTTACGTTATCACAATAGCCCCTTCATATTTCCCCTTCCATCGCCTACACACAAAAACTATCGCTCATTTTTTATGCTATACTTCGGAGACTACACCTATACTTTAATCACATGTAAGGTTTGGATACCCGAAGATACAAGATCGTAGTTCCAAAATGCTTTGAACATAACAAAGTCAAGAATTAGGGCGATTTTATTGTATTTTGGTTTGATTCACGATGACTCACCACGAACAGGTGAACGGCATCGGCCCATTACGCTTGTAGCTTTAAGAAAATATGCTCTTTCCAACGATGCGTAAGTTGTCTTGCCAAGCAAGGAACTACCAAAGTCACATGTCTAAAATGAAAATTTATTTTTATTTTAAAGAATAACTCACACTAGACCCCTTATTGAAGCTTTCCACAAACCTGATGTTAAACAGCTGGATTTACGACTAATTTTGTAAAATTATATGAAACAAAGATAAAAATATGGAAAACTAGTTTGTAAGATTTAGCATTTCGTCACTTGGTACATGAATTTTTAATCGTATATACATATTACAAAATGCTAATTAATTTAATTTCCATTTTATCAAAAAAATTAACAAAAAGGGAATTAAAATAAATAACATAACATTGCCAAAATGCTCAAAACATATTTTTCTGCTTCGTCAATCCTTCCGCATCCGCTGGCATTAAATTATTCGCTTATCCGCTTTCGAATTGAGCTTCCTACAGCTTCGTTGGGGAATATAAATGGGATCCCACGAAATAGGAGAGAAACTGACTTCAGACAAGCGAACTAATGTTTAAGTAATATAATAATAATATAATAAAATAATATATATATAAGTATGAGTAATGGTTTTGTGAAGTATGGCTGCAGTTGCCAAGAGGGAGTTGGCATACCGGATTTTCCTTTAAGGGTATGACCTCAATTTTTCACTCCAAATAGAAATCCTCTGAGGTGGCCCAGGGAAAGAAACTGGCCCCCCTACCCTAAATGTGTGATATAATGACGCCTGTGGCTTAGTCCGGGGTGAGCTCTACCCTCAACTATCCAAACCAACCTTCGGGTTGAATCACTGAGTGAGTGTGTGAGAAGTAAGAAACAGCGCCCAACAATCAAGGAAATATTTTTCAAGCAACTTAAAGAGTGACTAAGCTTAAATATGCTTACTACATGCAATGTATGTACATAGCCCAAATATCTTATTGCTGCCTATGGGCAAGAAGTTTCAATATTTCCCATGTGTAAGTAGTATGTATTTTGGTTCGACAAATAGCGACAGTTAAGACTAAATCATGTCAATACTTCGATATGTTTTTTGTCTACGTAATTTCGATGGTTAAAATTAATAATGCATTTTCTCAACGAAAAATGCGATTTCTATAACACATACCAAATTGGATTACGCATACCTCAGCCATAATTCCAACCCAACGGTTACTATTGTAAATACATACTATGTAGTATGAGATTTAAAGAATAAGAAAGGGGAACTTACCGGGAGAGCATAAAAGTACCTCCTCTACGGTGATAGTACGAGACGGCAGTTGCAATGGCTGCTTCACAAACTTTCACAAAAAGCGAGCACATTAGGGTTTTCTCGTCCTTGTCTCGACTTGTTTTTGCACTCAAGTCGCTGTTCATCACAAGAAGAAGAATTACGGCATCTTAATCCGAAGCCAGATGTTCCCATAATAGGATTTCAACGTTTAGTCAACAATCAGGCCGTAAAGCTCCTTGAACGCCGGTAAGATCATAGGATTCATTCTCGCTAAAGACGTCTAGATTATAGTCAGAGCGATGGGAAAATCTCCACGCTTGCATAGTACAATCTTCATTTTTTTATTGCGTAGACGCTGGAGACATAGAAACGGCAAAGCTTGTAATTCAAAAGGAACAATAGGTTCATAGCAAGCATGGAAAACAAGGTTAACGACAGGAAAGAGATTTTTAAATTGCCCCAAGCTCCCACCTTACCTTTCGCTGATTTATTTTTTTAATTGATTAACACGCTACTTTTCACCAGACTTTATCCAGAATTCTATATTATAAACGCCATTTAGTTAGGCTGAGCCCCGCAAATATTAGTAAGGCTGTATTTGTGACTAAATTCATTTCAAAAGTGCGTAAAAATTAGATGAAGTCATGAGATCCAAAATGGCATCTCGGTGGATTGACATAACCGCAAGGTATTTCTTCGCTAATGTATATGCAGTTCAACGTGAAGAATCTATTCATACCAGTTCATTGTCTTATCCATTATCATTGTTCGTCAAATTACAAAAAAGGTACCCGAACTTCACTGGGAAATACGTCGTATTGTTGTTAGCGCTACCGTTCCGTGACGTCATCCCGGGGTTGACTCTGCAATAATAAAGTTAACGGAAAGGATGCGTCATCTTGCTGTTAACGTTAACTAAATTTTATAAAACCGTTCCTCAACGACGCAAATGACCTCATTTGTCGGTCACCTTCCCTAATGACCAATCAGCCATTGGCTGCAAACGGTATCAGGGAGACTTTACCACTCCTTTACCCTGACAAGTAAATATATCTAATTCGTGAGTGAGCTATTTGTTCTCCAGCCACTTTGACCGTGGTTTCACACAGTGGTTGGTATAAAATTTTTACTAACAGTTAATTCAAACGCTGACCAATTTTTAACCATTTTTCGCAGCAACTGCAAAAAAATAAAGCATGTTCTTCTGTTGCTTTGTTGTATTTCACCACTAAATTTATTTTATTGCGGAAATTTTACAACCAACAAAACAACTCAGAACTCACCACCCGGTTTTCAATGCTTTCAATTCACTTCCCATTCTCCCCCCCCCCTTTCTCATCCACACATTTATTTTCTTCCCCTCCCATTCCACTTACTGGTTAGTATAAAATGGAACTTTTGTACGCTACTAAATCAACTGAGGATGATATTTAAGCATCGAATCCCAGATCGTGAAGTTCTCGTTATTCTGTGGTTTTTAAACTATTCCACGCGAAAAGAAATTTATTGATGAAATAACACTTAAACAGAAGAAGTTGTTTTATTTTTTCACTTGTAACTTAAAAAAATGGCTAAACACTTATTAAAGCTTAAATTAACCGTTCTAAACCAACCACTGTGTAAACCTACGGTCAGAGTGATTGGAGAATACATAGCTCACCCACGAATAAAATATTATTTTAATCAGGGAAAAGGAGTGGTGTCTCTGCTTATGCCGTTTGCAGCCAATGATTGATAGGTCATTTGAGGAGGTTGCTGACAAATTATATCATTTTTGCCATGATGACCGGTTTTATAAAGTGTGGTTGCCAGGAATATGACGTATCCTTTCCGTTAACTTGATTTTAACTGAGGGTTTGGGTTATGTGTATTACATGAGACTGTCGGTTAGTTTAAGTGAGCATAATCGATGAGGGAACGTATGAACTTCGCTCTCCATACTGAAAAAACATTTTACCAATGGTTATAATGCCGGGCCTAAGTGCAGAGGAAAGGTTGTTAAGGGAAGGATAATTGCGAAATGAGGAATAGTGAAGAGAGTCCTGACGTCGGAATGGGGAACATGCAAAATTTTTAAAAACTATGGGTATTTCAATTGTTTTTATTCTTTAATATATAGGACACCAATTTTATCTGAAAAAAAATTTTTATTGCAATATTTCTTCTTAAAAATGACGCCCACTTCAAGGCGTGGAAACAATGCGCCATCGGCAACCCGGGGGATGACTTCACGGCAAGATATCGCTAATAGCAATACAACGTGATTTCCTAGTGAAGTTCGGCTGGTATTTTTGCAATTCAACGAACAACGTTAATGGCAAAGACAATGAACTGGTATGATTCGATCCTTCCCGTTGAAAAAAATGTACATCAGAAAATTAATACCGTGCGGTGACGTAGAGCCTCCGAGATGCCGTTTTGGATCACGTGCCTTTTTTCCTAAGTGTTAATCACTTTTGAAAGGCAATTGCTAATGTCTACGGTTGACGCACATGGATTTATATATTTGAGTTCTGGAGGAATTTTGATCGTGTCCCAGCAACTCATTAAAGAAAGTAGTTATAACAACAAGCCTATCCCTTACACCTCCTACAAGATCAGTTTCCAAGGAAATCAACTTGATTGAGGCATTCAAAATGAAATAATAAGAAATTGAGAATTTAAATAATGGTCTCCACACTAGTTCAACAACGTAAGCTATCGAGAAATACACAAGGAATATAAATTTACAATCAGAGAGGAATCATTCAATCGTTATTTATTATCTCTTAACTACTTCCTATTGTTCACTGTTTCCCGGATGCAGCTTCTTTCAAATATAGAATCAGACAACATTTTTCAATATCAGCCGTTTTATTTTTTTTCAATTTTTAACTCTCGGTTTGGTAGTTTTGCTCTTATTAATATTATTTAGAAAGTGTTTTAAAAGTTTTTAAGCGAAAAATGCGACCCCGAAAAAAGTGTCGCCCGGGGCGGACCGCCCCCTCCGCCCACCCCAAGCAACGCCACTAGAGACCGGTTTTAGGATTCTGAAAAAACGCGCCGAGGGAACGCGTTTGGTGTAGGTAATAACTATCTCCTTCAATTCACATCAAACTTGCAATTGAATTAATTAGAACTCATTGCTATTTCTGGATTTATTTAATTAACAACTAATATCTAACAATATTAGGCATCAATAAAATTTCTATGGGCTTTAAGATACCCCAGATGTTCAGTGATGATGTTCGCCTAGCAATGAGAATGTTCTAATTTTTTTCTTTCTCTTTCTTGGTCAACACAAAATTGCGGGAAATATAGAGTTGGTGCGGGATGCTATGCACCACAAGGTGTCGGTGACCAGCGTCATCACTCAGGTAAGTCCCAAAAAAATTAAACATGAAAATTACTGATTGAGTAGGGACTTAAAATTAGCCACGTGTTACTCATTGATAAATAAAATTAGTATTCCAGCACAAAAATTCATTGGGGTGAGCAATGCCAAGAAAACTTAAAAGATGCGTGTGCACAGCTCTCTATCAATGATATTCAATTCATATACTACCGTATATACTCCAGTACATGATGAGAATTTCTTTCCTTTTTTGGCCAATGAAAATCTACCCTCGACTTATATTCGACTCACTAAATAAGGTGAATTTTTTTAGGTCAATATTTGTGCGCATCGGCAGCGTGAAACCATGTGTATATAACTGAGAGGCCATGCCAAATACTCGCGCAGAGAAACGCGTTATAAATAATTACATTCAAGTTTCGTATTAGAGCCTACCAGTGACAAATACACTTGTCTCATTTACATATACAAAATACCCTGCAAGCCACCTCAAGGGTGTGTGGCAGGGGGTATGTAGTCACCAACATGCATTACACTGTACCCTATTAAAGTTAGTGTAACTACGACTATTGATGCATTAGCATAAATCGCTAATGATTGTCAGGAGGCGAAGCCTCACAAGTAGGCACAACACTGGTTCTTCCGTTTTGCGATATTAATACTTTCCACAAGGCCAATTGCAGGATTTCCCAATTAGCTACAAGCCACGCTGGGACCGTAAATATCCGTAAATATGCTTATCATATCGATCAGTTTATTGGGTATGTTTGCGCATACCGTCGGTTAAAATAAATTTGGGAGAAACTACATAAAACCTATGAATATTGAACTCAATAATGAAGTGAAACGAAAGCATATCGACTTCCCGTTACGAAAACGGGAATCGTCCAACTTTGCCCATGTCCTTCTCTTCCAGAATAGGTAATATATTCAAATTTCCAAAACCATCTGCACCGAAGGTATTCAATTTTTGTCGCTCTTTGTTTCGATATCTGTCCACGCACCTGTAATGGTTCACTTTATCCAATCGTGAAACAAGGAGGTTAAGCTATTTTTTCACCTAGAATTGAACTCGAGTCACTGATTTTAGTCGATATTTTCGACCTGAAAATAAAACTTCGACTCATACCCGAAGATATTTGATAATTCTACTCTTGCCCTATTTAGTTTTAAAATTTTCATTATCCACTTTGGCACTGACCTTCATCGTTGTTTATCATTGTTTTCGATAGTTATAATAGAGGTTGGAATTAAGGCTAAACATGTTGTTTCTACTTTTACTCATCCTACACCCTTAAACGTAGTATCCGGGTGTTTGACGAGTGAAAATCAAGTACTAAATCCTAATCAATAAATGTACGATTACAATAATGATGATTAATACGGAACGGCTCGCAAATCTCATTGCCAGCGCGAAGCGATGTAGAGGGAAAATACCTAAGACCCTATGAGCTCTAGAGCCCTAAGAGTTTATCTTACTTATTATCAATGTTTTACGCTCTTTACTTCGATACTAGTCCATGCACCTTTTCTTGCTCTCTTTATCTAATCGTGAAACAAGAAGGTTAAGCAGTTTTTGCACCTAGACTTGCCTGATGGCGCAGTAACTATTTTCGGGAGGGTCACAGTCACCTACTTTTTTCTTTTTTTAATTTCTGCTAACAGATTATAAAGACTCGCTGAAGGAATTGTACTTTTACAACAATCATTTTTTAGCCTACTGACTTAATTCGTCCATAACATTGAGATAATATTTAGCAGAGAAGATTACCCCCCCCCCAATACTTCAAACATAATAGAGTTAGAACTGTGTCGCAAATAATTTAATTATACGATGTTTTAACGAATTAACTATGTTTATTAAACGGATACGCTTACAAAATGAATGAAAAACAGTTCACGGAATGAAACATTAATATTATTAACTCTAAAAAAATGTCGCATGACAAAATAATGGATTCATAGTAACTATTCGAGTAAACGAGTAGAGATAAAAAGAAAAAATGAGTTAAGTGAATTTTTAACTCCATTTCACCAAGGCAGTCGGAAATTTTAATAGGAACATTTTGATTTGAAGGTTTAAAAAAAAATAATTATATGTCCGAATGTACATCAGTAAACAAATCATTTCTCTCGCCTTTCTTTCTTCGAATTTTTCGCGTTTCATGTAATTATTCACACGAGGCAACTACATTAACAACATATGGTTCAGGCGTGCTCAATTTAAAGTCATTCAAGGGAGTGAATGCTGTACCTAATGAATGAGACTCATTTCACTGCTTGAGTAGGAGAAAATGGAACAACGGGCGCAGTCCAAATATGGTAAACAGCATCACAATACCATTTGAAATCGAGTAATTAATTAACCAAATCACAACACAATGCTAATCGAAAACGACACGCCCAACCCCATCTAAGCAGTCAAGCCTCGAAAATTGATCAAATTAACCAATTCTAGCCTTAAATATAGCCCAACACGAATGAAGTCGACAAAATCCAACCCACCCCACCCTCCACCTCTTCCTAGATCATTAAATGAAGCAAATTATATGGGATTCCTATAGATATTATACAATAAGCCTCATTACTGATACAAGACACTCCCCTTCCACCACCCATGTAACCTAGAAGCTACACGCACACCTTATAAGGCTAGATGACTCCTCCAAGGAAACTTTCAATCGTATGACGTACTATGCAGCCATACAGATCCAAATATGAACATATAAACTGTACTTTCAAATGCGAATGTTTTCAGATCCATATATAGACACAGATGACTCCTTTAAGTTTCACCAATGCTAAAATCCTTTCTCCCGTTCTAATAGGCGTTCTAAAACAGTCGCGAAATTGAAGGGGGTTTGGATTGAGTCGACTTTCTTTCGTGTTGGGTTATATTTAAGGCTAGAATTGGTTAATTTGATTAATTTTCAAGGCTGGACTGCTTGGATGGGGTTGGGCGTGTCGTTTTCAATTAGCATTGTGTTGTGATTAGGTTAATTAATAACTCGATTTCAAATGGTATTGTGATGCTGTTTAACATATTTGGACTGCGCCCGTTGTTCCATTTTCTCCTACTTGCTTGCTCTGCTTTGAGACTAGGTGGGATGTAAATATATCCACTGCTTCCAAGTCCCAGAAAACTTTTTAATTTCTTTCATGAACATTTCAACGCAAAGAACATGAATTCGATCTGTTCCATTCAAAGAATGGCTACCTGGCTACATCGACCCAAAGTTTAGTGTCCTTAGCTGTAGTCTATTCAATTATTTGGCGAGAAACATGAACAAGTACACTTTCTCTGCCAGCAACCACAAAGACTTCAAGTCACCAGCCACAAATAGGCGGAAGAAAGAATAGGGGGATAACTATAGAATTTGAGAAAATAAAGGAAAATGTTTTCTAATACATCAGTGCTATAGTTTTTATGTATGCCAGTCAAGCATAGCGCGTAAGTGAATTGGAGGTAGCTAATGCCGTAAGAAAATTTTTCCCTATTTTGTGGCTTCCATATGACACACAGATTTAGTGTGAAGCTACAATAATATCCTTCGAATTATTTTCAAAGTCGTAAATTCTAATACACAAGATAAGTTACTAAAAACTAATTGAATTAAAATTCAATAGAACTTACCTATAAACAAACAATATACCACGAATTTCTCTATCATTTATACACGATGCATTACAATTTTTCACACACTGGAAAATCTTCCATACTCCTTCCATCGAGCCTATTCTCATACGTGTAAAAGAGACTTCATCATACCGCTAGGTTTCGACGGCTCCGGAGTCAAGCTACTCTCTGTCTTTTTCGTTTTCTTCCACCATAACTCACTCACATTAGTGTGTGCATTCCTCATTCAATCTTATATCTCACTTATAAATGGCTTACTAAATTTAACACTCTCGCTCAATTCTGGCAATTGAGCGAGGGTGCTTAAGTTTGTTTAACTCCGCTCCCGAAAATAGCGGCTCACGTCAATGGACGAAACCTAAGTTTACAGCCCACAACAATTAACGATATGTAGAATTAAGAACTTCATTTTAAATAATTTGTTTAATTTTTAACTAAGATGCTTTTTTGACTGATTCATCAAGATGAAGTAGAACACTTAATATATTCAGATATGTAAGAATGGTGCTAGTAGGTAAAACTTTTTTCTAATTTCAAATCATTAAATACTTATGTCGAAAACGATCAGTATCGGATGAAGTCAAATACCTAGAAAATAACTTCAAACCTATGGTGAGGGAAACACTAACGAAACATTTGTGGCTCTGTATTAAAGAGATGAAAAAAGCATTTATCAAGAGAATGGGAAGAAGGTACTCCGATTAAAAGTGAAAGAGAGATGTAATTACACTAAACTTACGGTTATCACTCTTGAAAAATGTTAATACACTCTATTTAGGCAAATTATCGAGTATGCCACAAGCATTTGAGAGCCTTCACATAAGTATTTAATAAGTAAAATAACAAATTATAAAGCAAAAGCCGCGCGCTTAGTTAAAAATTGACACGAGCGAACGGAGAGCGTAACACAACTGATGGAAGGGCAAGGTGGAAAGCTGCTCGGGAATCGAAGGCTGATTTTAATATTACTTGAAAAATTCAGATGATCACTCTAGTTTCAGGGTGACACATATTATTTAAGCTTCACTTTACATTTTTGGAACTGAAAGAAGCGGCGAAATATGAAACACACATTGCCGTGCTGATATAATCGAAAATTCCTTCCTCCCGCGCACCACAAATGACTTCACAAGAAACAGGGAAAACTACTTTCCATTTAACAATTTATTTTCCTTATCCCTTCCCTTTTTCACGGCTGGTGTCCTAACACCCCCTGCCAAGCGCCCCCGCGGTGGCTCGCAAGGGTAGCAAGAATGTGTAGGCTCGATGACAGTGATTGAATTCATGGCTCAGTAGTAAGAAGGCAAAAACGGATGGCATAGAGATTGCATGGCTAGTGAGTGAAGCCCGTTATTGCAAGGCAGCAACGCTGGTCCGACCATAAAGTGAACATGCGATGACAAGTATCAAAATATGTGCAGCTCTGTTATCAATGAATTATTTTTGAGGATACAAGGATTAGCCATTGAATTACCTTTACGGAGTCACCCGGAAGTGTACACAAGTGCGAAATTCCACATCGCCCGGGACTCGAACCCGGATCCCTCGATATCGCGGTGAGTGATTTGTCCACTTAAGCTACCGAGGCATCCAGTGGATCTTTGAGGGCTCTGTGTTCCATGTCCGCCTGTAACCTCGCGGACTCTGGTGCTAAGCGCACGCATTGAACTGCTTCTGTGGCATCATATGCCTGGCAGTCCTAAACAACTTGTTCCTTTAAACCTATTTAGTTTTCCTCCGTAGAATTTTGCAATGAATTACATGATACATCTCGTGAAGAAGAAAACAAAAGGATATCACTCTAATTATTAACGTCAAAGCTGCTTTGTCTACGTTCAATGACGTAATTACCAAATAATAATGAATGACTTATTGTCAGTATATCCTCACAAAATGTTCCATTCACGACCTAGGTTTCGTTTTTGTACAACCTGGACCAAGAAACGGATGATGCTGTGTAAGGCAAGAAGAAGGGATGAATAAAATGTTTTATGTGGATATAGGTACTAAGTTATTATTATTTGTGCAATTAATGAAATTGAGCAACTTCCACAGTGAGAGACAGGTAGACCTGAAGATGCTGTAAAAAGCGAAACCGGTCGTGTAATAAATTCAATCACTGTGGAACTTGCTCAATTTCATAAATTGCAGTTATGTTCCCTTTACACTCCATCACGCCTGAAACCTCAGATTACGTTAATTATTATTGGTACCAAATAGCTCCATAAAGTTATACCTCAAACAATTTTATAATTATTTAACCGAATTTTACTGGATGCGCATTAACACTGACTTAGCTACTTTAATGAGACGGCTCATTTAATAGCTCCAAGCCTTTTATGATTTAATCAACAGGGCATTTTTATTGCTTGACAGCAAACATTTCTCCAGATATCATATCCGCTTCCTCGTCAGAACTGTCGATAGATTTGGAAATTACACAAAGTTGAGTCATTTCTAGGACGCAAGCGTAAAAATAAAAGCTACGTACATGCATAACTACGATCAAACATGACCAAATCAAGGCCAAATTTAAAGTTATACGTGAAGTTTAATTACGAATCAAAGGCTTACCGTGCCCCAAGTTTTTATACACAATTACACATTCCAATTACAGTACCGACTGATTTTTGCCACAGAAATAATCGAAGCGTTAAGAGATTTTACACTTGAGTAAACGTTGTTTCTGGCAAATGCATCAAACCCTCTCATTTCCAACTTCTCCCTCAGTTTTTCCTCCAGCCATCTTCTCCCATATCCGACAAAGTTCTGGGATACTTCTGAGAGTCTGGCCCAGTTTCCACCTTCTCCCACATCCCCTGATACCCCTCACACTTCCCACCCCATCAACCCACCGACGAAATATCTCCGGAGGGAACCGGTAAAAATATTTCCCAACCTGTAAAAAAGTATTTCCAGGCGGGCATTCCTTCCTGCCCGTTACCGATAATTCCCACGTTTTCTCGTTCCCAAATACCGAGATAAGTTGGTCGGGAAACACTATTTTTCGGTCTTTCCCGAAAGTTCCAATTCATCAAAAAGTTTGAAATCATGACCAAAAACAATGGTAGCCAACGTCAACTCACCCCCCGGATGTGAGAGGTCAATTAAGTAATTATTAGAGATAATTAAAAAAATAAAAAACAAGTATTATAATGCTTAACTTAGTGAATTTTATTTTCATTTTCACAATATAAGAAATTGTCAATTGTCAACCTTGAGAATCACGGTTTCTCGTCGGAAGTTAGGTCGGTTAAATAAAACTTAAATGTGAATAAATACAATTGGAAATGTTTGCTATTCCGTGGTTAAAAGATGATTAGTTCGGGAATTATCGATGATTCCACGGAAATAGTGCGTCCACCGTTGCCGAAAGTTCCATAATGTCGGGAACTCGGAACCCATGAGGTAACCACAATATATCTTCTCTCTATTTTCCCTCCCTCTCTCAATCCCCGTTTTCGACGACCACCATGATTTGGCCCACAAAACCTTCCTCACAAAATACCCACTTGCACATTAGTTGGTATATATCCCGCGCTGAATTCTGGCCATTGAAACGCTTACGTTTGATCGGCGCTCGATGGAACGGCATAGAGGCCGTTCGATAAGGATGAAACTGCCGATAAAACCAAAGGCGAACGGAGGTCGTAACTTAGCGAAAATCAGTATCCGAGGACAATCGTTGGAAACTCATTGCCGAAAATATTCTCGAGAAGTACTGGACTCGGGCTCCGGGCATTCAAACGCTATTTGGACAGGAGCAGATTCAGCGAATGGCGAACTCGGGGCTGCCTCTTCGATGAACTGTATTCGGAGCGCGTTCAATAAACATGACAAACACATTAATTGTCATGCTTATTTTCACAAATACCACCCTTGGCTTGCATATGTAAGAACATCAGTAAATTTTACTTAAATCAAAAAATCAATCAAGACTGTTTCCCTAGGGTGATTTGGAAAATAGACAAAAGTTACATATCTTTACGTAGTCATTGCCAATTTCATTCCTACTAGTGCCAAAATAATTTATACGAAATTATTTAGGCCAATTGGAATGCTACTCAAGGTATCGTTAAATATCGTTATTTTTTTCTGGCTCGCAAACTCGACGAGAAAGGTGAAAATGATGATAGTAATGAAAATGGCTGGTTTTGCGTAATAGTGGATGTTATACGACGCGGGATATGAATATGATTCGTTCTCAGCAGATATCTCTAGCCCAGTCTTATTGCTCATCTTTGATGTGCAATTAAAAAATGAGTCCTTTCGACCAATGATAGGTTAATTTAAAATGGAAGAAACCTTTTGAAAGTGCAAAGGCACGGTTAAGCAGTGATTTAGATGCAAATGTCCTGATCTAGGGCGAATCCAAGGTGCGGAGTTTTATAACTTTTATAGACTAACGTTTCGAAGGGAAGGATCGATTCTTTGTGAAATGTCACACCTTGCCAATTTTGTCTTTGGATCCCTTCCGTGTGAACGACAGCATTTCACTAAATACCGAAATATACGCGATAGAAAAGATGAGAGTGCAGGATGTCTATTACGGAACTTTGGTTGATATAAAAGATCGTACAAAACCGCTATCACACGAAATGACAGCGATAGGCGAAAATGATATTACGGATCTCGTGATGATATCTTAAATACATTTCGATTAAATACTGGAAGAAATTGATGCTCTGTGACAGGAATGAGGCCAAAGAATAGCGAAACTGAATAGACAGCAAAACTGTGCTCATCTGAAGGAGCATTGATATTGAGTTGTATTTAAAAGTACAAACTGCCGTACTCTTTGCTAGTTTTTCACCCTATGGTATTCAAGCGACTGTTAGAAGAGGCTAACGTAGGTTATACTACCCAAAACGGATGGAACTGACTACCGAAATGAAAAACGAATTATTTCAAGAATAACTTTTTCTTCGAAGGGAAAAGTATCACTCCTAATTTTAAAATATTATAGACAAAAATTGTGAAGGTCCACAATTACCTTTAAAATGCTGGAGTTATATCAAATACCTCTGAAGTATGAGTATTTCATGAGTATCAGATTGAGACTAAAAAGTAGTTTCTGTTTTTTTACATGAATCGCGAATCAGTATTTCATGAGAATCCACTTTCCTTACTTTTTCGGGCTTCTAAAAAGGAGACGCTCGATTAGAAGAACCTTTAACGCTAGAATTCAGAAAAAGCGACTAGAGTCGGCACAAAAAAGTTGAATTGCCTCTCACTAACAGCAAGTGGAGTGGATATGTTTTTTTTTCGCAAAGGCGAAATTTGAGGGAGCAGTCTTTCAGTGAACATCTCAAAACAAATGAGTGATTTTTCGCTCGTAAGTATTATGGTGCTCTACCCCACGGAGTCTCACCAACCAACCTAAGCTATTCAATAAACCGCATCGTCAGAAAGTTAAGGAGAGAAATCTTTATGAAAATGTATTTCGCCAATACGAACAAGAGGCCATAGCCTTGAAACTTTGTCCATTTCAATTCACGGTAACGAGCATATGCAATACTTCAATATCACTCGGCAACAAAAGATATAAAAATATAGTGAGCACATCATTAAATTTCTCTAATATTTTAACTCAGCCCTTTCATTCTAAATCCTCTGGTCCCTAGTTCAAGAAGGAGAATGCGCCATCGTCCTATTCATCTTGTGGTCATCATAGGCCATTGAGAGAGAAAAAAACGAGATATTTCAAGTGCATAGAATTCTCGTTCGAAACTCACGTCTCCCCTCCGCGTTAGTTCAGCCCCGCGTATGTTCATTTCACCGGCTTTAAACTTTGAGTTCCTTCTCCAACCCATTCCCTCCCTCTTTAATCCCCAAGCCAAGGGTTTCAAGCCGTTTCACACCCTTATTACAGTACAGGAAAACGAACTGAAATCATCACACACATAACTAGACGTTAAATCGTCATCATGGGTTGTCTCCTCGCGCAGGTCCCTGGCGCCACCTCTTTCTACCTCTCTCATACCACTAATGCAATAACATTTTGGTCCAACTGCAAGTGGATGCATACATTCCGTACTATTATTTTAAGAATAATTTCCGCAAAATGTGGATACCAGAATCACACCCGAGACATGCACACAACAACTTGATGAACTTCGACTGGTTAACTACACCTTCGTGAAGGGGTGAGAATACCTGTATTTTAGGTATTCTCACCCCTAGATGACCATCTGTGCTCTCCTTGACATTTCCATGAAGCAGATGAAATTATCAATCCAAAATCTTCTCTTTGTTGGCCGATATGCGTTTACAAAGAGCGATGATATTCCATCGCGAGTGGAAAACACGCCAACACCCACATTCTTTGATCTTTACCGCCGTTCATCACCGACGATGTTTCTTTGTATTCAGGCACTCCGTCTACAGCGCCGGGGAACATCGCCCGTCAAATTGTATCTGGGGATATCGCCCTGTCTGCTGGAATCTTCATCTGGTTTAGTCAGAACCGTTTAAGGTGCGTGAGGATAAGGAATTTTTGTAGCTATCAGTTCGAAAATTGATTTCTCATGATTTATCGCTTCTCTCAGTTATGTAATTCAGAATATGAAATTCGGGGTTTGGATGATTGTGTGGCCATAAAACTCGCGTGGTTATAATTTTCCAAGTAATCTGAGCCTTGCGGGTATACTCATGAGTCTTTAGCGGTTCCCAAACTAGTATTTCCATCAGCCGTTTTACACTCTCCGTTCGTTCTCTGCAGTTTTTGATAAAGGGAGTAGCTTTACTTCGTACTTTGTTAATTTCTCGAAAATCTTTCTGTACCGGGTTACATATACTTGCGTTGTACTCGATATGATGCCTCACTACAGGGTGAACGTGCACGAGTGTGCGTGTGACTCGACACTGGTCGACTTCCCCTTGATTACAGCGGCAGAAACAGAGTGAGAGGCTGGGGCTAGGCGAGGGTCAAGTTAGCATTCCGAGACAAGGAGGAGGATGGGATAGGGAAGAGGAAGGGTTCAGGGAGGGGGACCAAGGGCATCCGAGATGTCTCTCCCCTCCTAACCTCACACCCTAAACTGAACTCTACGCTGAAGTTCGAAGCTCCAAGGGACCGGGATTTCATTTGCCCGACTAATGGGACGTAATCATTCCCCCGACGCGAGTTTCCGCGCTATCGCATCAGTTTTCGGAACGGCCGGCGGTCAAGGGTGAATATCGCTGGGTTTACCGTATAGACTGTCCTCATAAACGTGGGATATTAATCCCGATCCCATCTCTTCCCCTCCAAACATAAAAAGAATGGCGTATGGAACAATGGACCGAGATTTCCTGTCAAAATAGCCAGGGATACAAATATCCAACACAATTCCACGAAAACTAACGCTGCGTCTGCATTCGTTTATTTCTAAAGAATAAAATACTTCCCATCAGCCAGCCAAGGTTCATACCTAAAATCATGGGTAACTTAAAGTTTAATAGTGGTGACAACTATTGCGATGGATGTAAACAATTATAAAAACGAATAAGGAAATCCACATACGGCGGTCGAATTTTGCGTCACACACGTTCTGCTTCCTAATTCCATCGTTGTATGCTACTTTTTAATAGTTTACACGTTATGTGCTTTGACTAAATCCTTAAAAGCAGAAAATGAAGAAAATAATAGGCTCCCTTTTGCATCAGCATGTTTAATTCTTATATACCTAATGCATATGATTGGCAACCAATCCAATAAACAAATCCTGTCATTTATCAACGAAAATATAATATGTTACGGCTTATACCACAGTTAGTGGTCAATAAGTGTGAGTTGAATTTTCAGTTCAAGTGATTTATACTAGGAAGCACAATTGAAATTGTAGAAGTAATGATTCCCATACAAGACGTGAGAGACAACATATATTATGCGAGTGTTACAATTATTATATATTCCCTGACATAGCTATTCCTTCAACTCATCGAATTAGTTTTCCAGGTGAAATTACGCTTTAAATATAATTCCCTTTCTGCAGCTATTATTTGTATCGTTTATGAATTTTAGATCGAATAATCTTCATTCCAGCCTTCATTTTGACCTCAGACTTGAATTTATTGGCCCTAGACGTTACCTCAGAAACCTTTGACTAATATTGCGAAAATATTCAAAAATATGAACGAATCGGAGAGCTGCTGCCGATTTTAAATTAACCGACAAATTGAAGTAGGAATTTACTGTAGAAATACAGACAGACGAAAAAATAATCTCATCTGGTGCATAATGAGATTAATAAACAATGAAGAGCTTCATTTGCCTCGATACCTACCAAGAAAAGAGAATTAATTCATTTCTTGAAAGTCTTCTTAATGACCAACATGGCTACCGTAAACCTAATTATTGACGCAATTTATTGATTTTACGGCTCATTAATGCACTATATTTAATAGCGAGAGCCGATTTGTTAAATGCTAGGCGAAAAACTGAAAACCTATACCTAGTGTTACGAAAACAGCTGACGAAATAATGACGTATGTGCTGTTCTTCATTCAGCATAATTTTTCTCCAACACGTGCAGTTACAGATAACTAAAAGGGACTCGCATACGTTTGCAATAATAATTGAAATATTTATAATCAAATGGATGGAACACCAAGAGTTTCCATTTTAAACTAGCATCCCCCCGTCGCGCGCGGCTACGCCCGCGTAATTTTTAAATACCTATTGATATTTTTTGAGTCATCAATGCCTAAATATTTCTAATTTCCGAAATATTTTGATTCCAACAAAACAAAAATTCATAATTTTCTAATGACATGGAAATGAATTTATGTTCATCAAATACTGGAATGTGAGCGCTCTTTATGTATGCTTTCGGTGTCCAAAAACACGTTATTTTGAAATACTGATATTTTTTGAGTCATCAATGCATAAATATTTATTATTTCCAAAATATTTTCAGTCCAAAAAAACAAAAATTCATATTTTTCTAAGGACATGGAAATGAATTTATGTACATAAAATAAGTACTTGAATGTCAGCGCTCTTAATGTATGTTTTCAGTGTCTAAAAAGAGTAAAATCGCGGGGCCGGCCAATCGATATCCGTCCCTTTGGAATCGGAAGAACTGTTTTGGACTATTATATTCACTATATCCTACAGAACATGATAGTAACAGTTACATTAAAAAAAATATAAATTCCTTCCTAGGTGAGCACCTCCATTATAAATAAAACCTACCCTCAACACTTCACATTCATAACTTTAAGTCATTAGGAAGGGAGTGGATTTGTGATTGAGTGAGTAAGACTCTCTAGACAGCCTTTTTATTGTAGTTGAGATACACCCTTAAGTTCAACAGGATTACCTTCTCAAATTGCAATTTCGTACACAAACACATTCACGTGAGATTTGAGTGTATTTCAAAAACTTATTTTGAAAACAGCTTTAGACTTCCTTAGAAACACTTCGCTATACGGATAATACCGGCGGTTAAAAGCCGAAAAATCATCATTAAGGTGAATTTATGAACGACAACGTGCATGCACTGCACATTGCTACCTCAGTTGTTGGTTGCCTCCCACAAATAAACAACCAAACAACCGAGTGGAATGAACGAAAGTCATAAAGAGATCTCCTTACCCTTTGCAGTCGCTCCACCTGGAGGCGGGGTTCATCACGTGCTTGGCCATCGGATCGCTGCTGGCCATCAGCGGCCCTCTCTTCTTGCTGACCAGCGCCTGTTTCCGGATGGCCGCAAAGTACGGGAAGAACGGTGCCGACGGCAGCGGGGGATCCGCCGGAGACGCCGGGGACGTCGCGATGCTCGAGGAGATTCCCAACTGCTTCAACTGCCGCCGCCGAACCGTCGTATTCTTCGTGCAACTTATCCTGCTCCTGACGCTGTAAGGACAAACACCAACTCACTAAACCTACGTGAAAATCAACCCCAATTCCATTTTATTAAAGTGGCTGGAGCTAGCTTTATATATGTACACATTTGCGTGAAACTTTGCATTCGTGTTTTCATTTGTGGCATCTATAGATAAACGTAAAATAACTGCATCACACCGAGTTGGTTATTTGATAATTCAATGCTATTTTTACACGTAGCTATAAATGACCTACGACATATTTTTCGTAATAACTCTATCACATACGTACAGATTTTATTCAACATGCAAAATAATACATTTATCATTAATTTTTTGCTACAGCCACTTTTATGGATACGACAAGCTTATAGCACGAAGGATAGCGTTCTATGGATACGACTAGAAGATATATTCATGCATGGAACGCAAGAAAGGGAGCGATAGGGTTGGGGTGGTGGCTTTATTATAGTGACACCGAAACATGGCAACAGTTTCCCACGAGGACATTTTTAGTGTAAGAGGCCATTCCTTACGAGCTGGCTTCGCATGGGGGCGTAAGTTGGTCTATGCGTTTGTATACCAGGGTTACCAAGCTTACAAACCTTCATCATTAACTTCAAAGTGTCACTCACATAACTTTCATGGCTCTACATGGCTCTTTATCCAATTGTTTAGATGGGTTTCTCCGGTGGACTGCGAACAATATTTTTAACCCAGCTTTTTTTGGATCGTAAACATATCTCTGAACTGCGCTGCTGACACCCGCTCTCTCTCGTTATATTCAGAAAATTGACAGCGTTGCCTACAAAAGTGCAATCCTCTCCCCTCTGCTTTTTATCCGACCCCTTCCACAAGAGCCCTCCCATACATAACATCACGATTCGGCTGCCACCATGTTTCTAAAACACTATACTAGCATCCCATGCCGAGGGCCGGAATTTTTGTCACAGCAGCGGCGGAGATTCTTTAGTGGAATTCCGATCTCTACTTAAAGTACTGTGCAAAGACAACCTCAAGTGCAGTACTCTGTGCATCGGATGGGACATTAAATTGTGGACCCCTTAGCGCCTTTCGTTATCAGCAAGCTAATCCCGACGCCGGGTGTCTCTTTACCTTTCCCCCGAATGGCACGAATGATCTCAAGTTCTCGACCGCCTCCCCAAGCAACTAACCGGTAAAATTTATCAAGATGAAACCTGTCGCGTCAATAAAAATATACTGTAGAAAATAGCGTTTAAAAAGTTAAAAAAGCTTAAAAAGTTTTATTGGGGAATGGAGAGAAATCGGGGTCGGCGGCCTGCTCTTAACGAAGAACTGTATTTGAAGTGCCCTCCACATAACACCAAGTAGGGATCGGGATTAAACTGAAAATTTTCCGCCGGGATTAGAACCCAGGGGGAAGCCAGACTTTAGCCACAACACCAACCCGATCCCCGCGTGTCTAATTTTTAGAATGAAATAAAAATATAAAACAATGATGCCTTCCGAAAAAGCAGTATTTTATATTTAAGAATATAAAATTCACAGAAAAAAGTTTCTAACAATAATTCATGTTCTCCATTATGAGTAGAAAAATACTGAAATTTTCCTCAACGAAAATGATTAAATTTTCCTCAATGAAAGACATGTACTTATAACGTCATAACATAATTTACCATTACTCTTTTGATTTGCACAGAATTGGACTAGCAGCAATGTTCGTCACGAACGAGCAACTTTCATACGCCGTCGACCTGACGCCAACAGTGTTCCAAGCGGCTCTAAACGATGCTGATACTTTTCTACGAAACACTCAACGCCAACTGCAATACCTCATCACGAACTCTATGGATGTCGCGGTTGATGCTGTTTCAATGGACCTAGATAGTAAGTGAGTCTCACTTTATGGCCACCTATTACACTTTTCCACCGCCAACATGCATCAGATAAGTCACCACATGATGAAAACTGAAAATGTTTCAACAAGTTGTAATAAATTTGAAAGCAAAATAGCTGACCAGACAGTTTTCACTAAGTCCAAATTTGAATTTCATGGGTTAACTAAAAAAAGATCCATGGTTTCAAGCTCAACTATGTGGAAGTCGAATTTCACAAATGAGAAAGTAACTTGGTTTTCTTCCACAGATTTATTTTCCTGGTACAACATGCTTCGACACAGCGGTACCTGATGATGACACCGCTGTGTCGAAACATGTTGTACCAGAAAAATAAATACCTGGAAGAAAACCAAGTTACTTTTTCTTTTGTGAAAAAAAGATCGTTTAACATGTACTTTCTTTTACGTTTTTTTTATTTTAAAGTTAACCGGTAGAAAATAAAGCCTGAAAGTAATAAAGTCTGAAAGATTGTGCACATGGGACATACGTCTGCTTGGTTACCTTCCGATACGTGGAAAAGAAATGTAAAAATACGTAGACAAAACTAAAATGAATTCAACTTTAAAAGCTACCATCTCTCTCTTTTTTGCACAGTTTGCTTAGCTTTAGTATTTTTACCTTGAAGCAATGTCGACAAAGTATACTTGAAATACATTAACACTATATGAAGCAAGAATAATCTAACAAATGGAGTTACTCCAGCATAGAAACAGAACTGTAATTAAAATAATGAAAGCAATAACTATCATTGATTACCCGCTAAATTAAATAAATCTAGCAATCCCTTAATACATAAAGCTATATCATTCATGTTCCTATGAAATTTCAGTCCACAGTCAGTTGCTTAATTATTCATTTTCATTTCTTTCAGATATAGAAAACTTGGTGGGGAGGCCGATTCAGCGCGAGTTGGCATCGGAAACAGGAGTTGATGTCGCACTGGATGCACTTGTTGACGTCAGCACATGTACGAATGAAAATTATCTTGATTCAGTTATGAACCTCTTCTTATGGGAAATAAATTTACCCTTACGGTCCTAAATCATTTTCTCTCAGCGTAAAAAATATTTACACATTGCATATGAAATCGAGGGAAAGCTAATGCATTTTTTTATATTTTATTCACTCGATCTCCAGGGTACAGAAGAGAGTACATTATGTACTGAACGCGAAAATGTGAATTAACACGGGAAATATCTTTATAATTATTACGTGAAAATGTTGAACAACTATTTGCGCTTAATATAATTAAATTAATGGTCAAATAAGTTAACACTTTATCAAAACTGAATTGAATTACTTCCCTTGAACGCCATAGATCTCTTTCTTTCTGCCATCTCGTTTAATTTCAACGTTACTCTGCATTTGGCAGCGCATAAGGAAATAGTTGACATATACGACCATAATAAAAGAAAAAAGTACCGGTATCGAATGTTTAAAATTAATTTAACCACTATAGTTGAATATATCAACAAATATAATCCAAAGGCAGTATGATGTACAAGAGGACTGAAAGAGTTAATTCAACAGGAAATATATCTTATTTTTCCCTCCTATGTTTTTAATAATTGATTCCAATAATTTTAATAATATTATAATAATTTTGTGATTGTAAATCCACCATTATTTATGCATTAAAATAATGGGTGGATAATGATGCAAATAAATTAAGTCATGAGTAAGCAAAGAAATAGTTAGCGGCTCTGAACGGCATAAGTATATATTCTGCTTTGTCAAAATGGCAAGTGCATTCGGATGAAGCTTAATTGAAAAAAACTGTCTGATAGCCTAATTAATCGCCGTTAAACTCTCTCTCTCCCGAAGGTAATGATGGGAAAACCATTATATCCTAGAGCTTATTAGAGTTTGTTTTCGTGCATATGGGAAGGACTAAAATGGTTGGGGTGTTTCCCCAGTTGGCAATCATTAACAAAAGCCGAGTTGTTCGCGCAAACTATCCACGTGGAAAATATTTTGACCTAGAGTCGCCAGAAATGTAAATCAATTAGACCTTTTACGATGTTTACTTTTCATGAATCAATGAAAAAGCAACTTCACGAAGAATAAATGCAAGAATCGCCAAAACATCGAGTCATTTTGTAGCCTTCCATACTCACAATCTTGGAAAGTGACCACAGAAGAAAATAAAAAACATCATAAACACTTTTGCCGTACATTTTCCGCCTCTGGTCTTTAAAATAAACTCTAAGTATAACGATTAATCCGATAAAGTACTTCGTGAGGTAAAAAGGTAGCCTAAGCTAAAATACACCTGCGACTAAAAAGACAAACTTTTTCCAAAAAAGACAATCCGCGGAGTAGTTTTGATATATTTTAAGACCTTGTATGAGGTTGCCAAAAATAAGTGTACTCCTTGAGAGCAACTTAAAAAGTGTACTCCTAGAGAGGTGAGCTAAATTCAGTAGTGCCAAGAAAAGTATAAATCTCAACTGAGCGCGTAGAACCTAAGAAACGTTCGTGGTATGAGTAGGAGGATATTTGTGAGAAATGTATGAGCCATATAGGAATGTGAATAGCAAGTCCTGGGGTAGACAAGTATGAATTAATAGCACATCTCCGGTTTGGCCATATTGAGAAAATAACCTCAAATTTCAGTCGCCTCCCTCAAGTATCACTCCTGATAAGGGTGGGAAAATATTGGGTCGTCCGAGAAAGTTACGGTTGGATCTCGAGAACGAGATTCAAAAGTGAAGAAATGCCACGATTCTAATAAACAATAGAGTGAGTATATAGATAGGCAAAAATCTAACAAAATTGAAAGATTTAAGCAAAGATAAAGCAGCTCCTTACCATGGATGACGCACGAAATCAGTAACCCAAAGTAATGTTCCCAGATCTACAGCTAATTATTAGTCTCTAACACCCGATGGGTAATTCACTATGATTAATGGTAATATGACGAAAACCTAATGTGTTGATGAAAAAACTATTCTTGCGTGCAAATAAAATACGATTGCCAATAAGGAAGAAGTAGTACCTAAAGACATTAATGCAGTGTTGCGCTGTATGGCTCAAAGAGGTACAGACCACTGGAAGGATGGAGCAGAGGTGAATAGAGGTCGGAATCAATATAAACTTTGTAAATTTTACAAAGCTTGTATTGATTCTGTCAATATGGAATTTTACAAAGTAACGCCTGAGAATATCGAGTTCATTGTGAATAGGTTTTCACAATAGGTGCTGGAGGCGGATGCTGAAGATCAAATGGACGGATAAGGTCCAACTTAAGTGTACAGAATAATAAAATTAAACCATATGTATCGCTATCAGCAAGTCAAGGTACACACGGATACGCCACGGTTTGAGACAAAGAATTTGAAAAGAACATAATAGAAGGGAAACTCCCAGAGGAAGACCGAGGGATCGCCAGATAGGCCAGGTAAAATTGTAACATATGAAATAAAGAGCTACAAGGGCATTAAGAAGTTAGCAGTGGAAAGGGTAGAATAGAAGGTTTGCAGTCAACGAACCATCGGCATCGGCTTGAATGATTACCGATTGGAATGATTTTTAAGTATGAAAGGCTTTATTTGATAACAGAATTCCCATAAGTGATCACCATTTTACAATCAAACACGATAGAATTTCATTTCGTCCCCAGAGAGGAAAAATATACATTGTGCATTATGCAAGTCAAAAGTTACATTTCGAATCGGCATTTGTAGCTGTTTCATATGCATTTTTCTATGTTAGCCACTTTCATAATTATCATTCTTTCATTATATATTTCATTGATTATCCAGCCTAGTTCTATTCCCTTGGACTACAGCCTTGTCCTGGTGGAAGAGCTTGCTTAGATCCGATGACCCCTAGACCTGAAGTGCGGGAACAATGGTAGGGTCACCCATGCCAGATAAATCTGATAAAATCAGTGATATTTGCAGATGAACAAGCACTGGTGTGTCGGTTTTCCAAGGGGTTACAGCCAATGATTAATGCGTTAGAGATGCAGTGTGAAAGGTACGGGATGAAGATAAATCATAAGAAGATAGTAATGAGCTTTCCTAGAAGTAATAATGTGGGGATAAATATAAGGGTGGGAGGGCACAAGATAGAGCAGGTCGAGCAGTTTACCTGAGTAGTATTTTGGAGGAGAGTGACTTTAGTGGTAGGGACATCAGATGCTGAATTGCCTTCGCTAAAGAAGTATTTTGAAAGAGAATGGGACTGATGAGGGGGGGGGGGGTCTGACAAGAGATGAAAATAATTGGTCATTGGGAAGAGAGGATGTACGTAGACTTGAGGCGATTGAGAGGTGGGTTTGCAGAAGGATAGAGAGGGTGAGCTGATTGGCGAGGAAGACGAACGAGGAGGTATTGTATACTATGGCTGGAGAGGAGAGGAAGCTGAAGGCTGAGGCTCAGAGAAGGCAGATGAGATGGATAGAGGAAGTTTATAGAGGAGAGGGCATCCTGAAGAGGATAATAGAGGGGAGAACACTGGGGAAGCGTGGAAGAGGAAGGAGGAGGATTGGAATTCTGGACGAAATAAGAAGAGGTAGAAGATACGAGGAATTTAAGAGGGATCTAACGGTGGGAGATCCTTAGGAGGAAAACAGGACTATGTTTTAAAAATTTGGATGCAGGATGGGGACTGACCAAGAACCTACCAATCAGCTTGTAGAATACTAAAAAACAGTCTAGTGAAATGACTTTCGTATAAATTCAAAAGTGGAAGGTTTGACTTGGTGGAAGGTCGTCTTGATAGAAAAACGAACTTTGCTACTTCCACAGTTTTTTTCACAATGCACAACCGGTTTCCGCAGTTAGGTACGTCTTCAGGTACATGTACCTGAAGATGGCGAAACTGCCGAAACCGGTTGTGCATTGTTTAATAATTTGTGGTAGTAACGAAATTCGTTTTACGTACATCACTTTTGTATGCAAATGCTCATTTGTTCAGTTGTGTAAGCTAAAGTCATTCGACGAAGTCGAGTCCAAGGGTTTTTTTTAAAGTCCTACATTCCAAACTTCGTCGTTCAGTCATATCCCCGCGTCCGTGATAGCAAACAATGCCCATCTATATCATTTTAGCACGGAATTGTGATCATAACTAATGTTAAGTCACTTATGCCTGAACCTACTCTGAAAGCGAATGTTGTTACTCAATCATGCATTCATGTAAATCCGGCAAATGACCGTGCCACCGCGTTCTGAGGCGCTGAAGTGATTTAGTCCCTCTGGGACAGCAATCCCTCCTACCCAAGGGGGAGAAACTAACTTTCCCTTCCCTCGACTTCCATCACCTCGGAACTTCCCTTCCCCCTCAATGTATGTACAATTTCCTTGATCCCTGTTCCTTTTGTTTAACATTCCGTCGAAATCACGGACGGACGGTTGGTGGCCACGCCACCGCTGACCGAGTCAATTCTACAAACTTGTCAGAGCACTAATTCAAAACTTCTTCATTTCCTCCCCTCCCTCAACAGCCGCACAAGCTTTGGCCGAGAAGTTCTCCCTCCTGCAGGAAGACTGCGCCATTGCCAGGGACGCCGCCAACTTGGCGAGGGACCGGCTGGGTGAGCTGAGGTCCCAAGTGGAAGCGTTCCGCAGACAGTGCCCGTCCCGAGATCGGCCCCTGTGCGACACCCTGGACCCTTCAGGCTTAGACGTCTCCGTCACCACTTTCGAAAGGGTTAGTGGGAATCATCCGGATTTACAATAGACTGTAATCAGTCGGGTGGTCTAATTGTAGGCCGAGCGTACGACGCTGTGTGGCATACTTCGCGTCTAATTCACCGTGGATCATGAAGGTCCCAACAAAGTATAGTTACCATTTTTGGGATTCCCCACGTCTGAAATTTAGAACGAAAAAGTTTCGTCTACTTTTCCCCGAGACTTACACAGAGTTATCGAAGTTTTTACATCTACATACCACCATAGAGTTACGTATCTTTACTCTATGATACTGCCCAGGGAGCCACCGCAGAGACGTGTGGCTGGGGGTGTTAGGACACCAGCCATTGAAAGGGAAGGGAATATGGAAAAAAGGAGGCATGAGAGGACAAATTTTAATTGTAACGATGTGTCTTATGTTAGTAGTGTTATTTTAAAGTAACGTACTTCGACAGCTAAGTTCATTCCGCTCGTACTGTTTGGCACTTGCAGACAGGGACAACAGCACTCATGGGAATATAAGTATTACCCCTCCAAATTCGAGCCGAACCCTAGAATGCTTAACTTCGGTGACTGATCAGGAACCGCTGTTTCCACTGCGGCAGGCCGTTGCCACTTATGTGAGTCGCATACTCTTTTTGTTAAAATCACATTCAGTGCGTGGAAAGAAGGAATTTTTTATATCTATCAGTTCGGCATTGTATCTCTATCAGTTCTAGAGATATATGGTGGGGTCAACATTATATCATTAATCAAAGTTTATTAAAATAATATACTCCGCTTGCTATTGAAACTCGCCTGATCTCAATTTTTCAAATATTCTAAGCCTATCGTGTATGCTGTTTTATGTTGTAGAACAGCAGTCTTTTAATAAGGTGCATGTTATTTTTTAATTAAGAATTGTTATAACTATTTATGGGGGCATTTTGATTTTTTTAAACTTGTAATCCGATCCTTCCTCATGAGTCAGCTATGTGACTCATGAGGAAGTTTGTGATATTGAATACACCAAGGAATTTATCGCTAGCATTAAATCCATGCGTCGGTCTGATTTTAAAGGCGTATCTACGTCGATAAAAACGAGCAACGCATGTCCATTTTGTCACTGTGGAAAAATAAGCGAGTTAAATCGATTTCTTTCCTATTTCTGATCCATTAACTCATTCCTAATTCAAGTATCTATCACCATCTTGAAAGAAAAAAGTAGAAATAGGCCTAGCAATGCATATGTCACAGATATAAAACACGACCTTGACCTAATAAAAATTATGTGTTACCACGAGCCACAAAAAGAGGGGAATCCGCATAGGAAGAGGATTTAGAGTCATGACCAAACGAGTTTTCGTTCCTTTTCCAAATGATAACATTACACGTCCTCAATTATTCGATGTTCTGGTCGCGGCAACGTCATCAATGCCTCCCAAATCAAGGACGGCGAAAATTACCCCCAGCCAGGGGGTATATTAAATATTCCAACCATTAAATATTCCAGGTTTAACTTAATATTAAAATAATATGAACATTTAAGCCCGGCCTAGGTGCTCAGGTAGATTTTGAAGTTTTTTTTAAATCTTAGGAAGCATAATAAACAAACTAATATAATATATTTCATACTAAGGGAGTCATAGCGATTTTTCAGTTTTGCATAAAACCTTCCTCAATCCCACCCCCTTGGTCCGATTTTACCCATTAACGATCTTCACCGAGATTTATTTATAAAAAAACTTCGAAAGCTATCTGTGCCTCTAGGCCGGGCCCTAAGTTTTTTTTCATAGAGTTTTTTTTAATCTTAGGAAGCATAATAAACAAACTAATATAATATATTTCATACTAAGGGAGTTATAGCGATTTTTCAGTTTTTCATAAAACCTTCCTCAATCCCACCCCCTTGGTCCGATTTTACCCATTAACGATCTTCACCGAGATTTATTTATAAAAAAACTTCGAAAGATACCTGTGCCTTTAGGCCGGGCCCAAAGTTTTTTTTCATAGACAGCTAATTTCGATCAATTACTGCAGTAAGGGTTAGTCATATCAAAAATTGTTTCCAAAAATTTTAAATAGTATTTCGAAGGTCTACAATAACTTAGAATGAACATAATATTGTGCCTACTAATGAAGTTTATGATTTTTTCTGTCCGAAAACCCCTATTTTTTCCACCCCTTGAGCCCAATATAGGTTGGTGTTATCGAAAAATATTTCAATCAAAAGTTTTTGATAGTAGTCTTAGCAAGTATAATTAATACAAATAAATTCAATGTATTTCATATTTAGGGAGGTATTGAGATTTTTCCGTTTTTAAAAAACCTCCCCTTTCCCCCGCTTGGTCTGATTTTGCCCATTAACGAACTTGACCGAGAATTTCCGCCATAATATTTTATGTATCAGTCTGTCAGTAATTGGCAATTGCTTACTTATGATTGTACCATCTATGTACTAGAAAAATTAGCATACTCCGTCTCCTTGAAACAGTAAATAAATTACTAAATAACTTCAAATATAACTAATAAATTTAAATTGCAAATATGTATTCTATCCAAATACTAAAACTTTAACCATCACTAACACAATCAAAGTTAATTTGAAATAAATAAAGCTACACGTATTTGCATTCAGGTTCTTAGTTACTTTAAAGATAAATTAAATTGCAAATGTTTATTCTATTTAAATACTTAAAGCTCAACCATCAGAAAAAATACCATATACCTGCAAAAAATAATTTAAAATAACTAAGTGTAAATTCAATTAATATAATGCTTCATACATGTTTAATTTATATAAAGTGTGAGTGAGTGGAAGAGAACTGACAGGATTGATCTAGTAACGCGTATGGGCGCTTATGCTGGCTTTACTGATTCGCATTAAGAAGGCTTCGTTTTGGCAGACTGGTAGCTTCATTTTGTAGGATATAATATAGGATAGGTAAAAATTAACAAATTCAGTAATCATCAAAAGAAGTATCAATGACTGTTAGCTCAGAGGGATGAGGTAAGTCATGGCTCACCATTTGATGATATGGAAAGGAGTAGCGGCAAACATGAAGAAGGAGGCTTCTTCCTGCAACACTCTCACGTCAGGTTTCATCGAATACTATTGTGTCAATCAGATGTCACTTCCACTGTAGGGATATGGGAGAGTGATTTCACCTGGGGAAAGATGGCACCAGTGACAATGAATACCTAATCATTTGCGGACAAACCCATAGGTGTGCCTCATGTTGCTTATTTTAACATTTTAAAGTAGAGATTAGTATGTATAGAGTAAACCAGGATTATCTCAGTAGCTTAATCAGTATTGTTTTTCTGGGTAACCATTACGCCAAAAGCTGTTGAGGGTTGATGTAATAAGTAATAAAAATATTAGCTATTAAAATATTGCGTATAAATTATCTTAATAATTCAGCCATAGTTAAATTGAACTAAAAATATCTAGAGATTGACACAAAAATATTGGGATATTTGGGTTAGGCATTACCTAACGTGATTACGTATTGACCGGCAGACAAACTACAGCTGAGATGAGGACAAAATAACATTAATGTGAAATAAGTGTGATAAGAGCTGGTAAATTTCACACTTATGAAGACATCTAAGTAAATTTTCAAATGTATTTGCAATTTTGTTTTCCAAAAAAAATGTCATAAATACTTTTTATGTCATAAACGTAGGGCATAGCAGTAATAAATGAACTCGAACGTTTTCAGCCACTGCTTTTGGAATTTATATATTAAAGAAGGAAATTAAAATACTTTGCTTTTCTACAAATTTACTTTAATCGTCGACTAGTTTCGATACACTGTATCATCTTCAAAGACTAGTGGTACAAAACACATAGGTGCTTAGTTATATACTGAATGGGTTGGGAGGGGGTGGGGAAGGGTGTGGATGCGGTTGGTAGGAACCTGTCTAAATTAGTGAATAGGCGGTTTCTAATTTCGACAGGTTCCTACCAACCGCATCCATACCCTTCCCCACCCCCTCCCAACCCATTCAGTATATAACTAAGCACCTATGTGTTTTGTACCACTAGTCTTTGAAGATGATACAGTGTATCGAAACTTGTCGACGATTAAAGTAAATTTGTAGAAAAGCAAAGTATTTTAATTTCCTTCTTTAGAATGGATTTCTACAATGTAAAGGCCTCAACCATTAAGTGTATCAATTTATATATTACAAAAATATAATGCAAGATGAAAATATATACGAGTTCCAAAGATTCCCTCATAAATTAGCTACATTAAGTTTCATCCTTGCCTGAAGAACCATTCTAATGTGCAATATTCTCTTTTATGTTTCTCATTAAAACACATTAAGTAGCTTGCAAATGACAGGAGAGTGCTGAAATTTTTAGAATTACGTGGAGATAATCTCACTGAGCTGGCAACAGAAGCACGAAGTGAGTTTCATCTGATTCCGCGACATATGGAGACTGTGACGAGGCATGCAAGATACGGTATGTATGTTCTAAAAACTAGATCGGTATAAACAATAATCATAAGCAAATTATGTAAACAAATGTAGACGTATAATGGGTCTATTATGACCTGAAAAAACGATAGCAGGGATGGTTTCCTAAAGCCTCATCAATTGTATTTTTTACGTGAGACAGTCACTCAATTGCCAATCAACTGGGGTCACAGTGGAGACTTTCTTTGAAGACATCGGTTAATTAATGTAGAGGTAATTGAGTAATCCTCTCAGAGGAAACGATCAACTTTTTTCTCATTCCTACGATAGCAAACCAGCAATCAAGATATCCTGATGGTAATCAAAATCCAATAATATTATTTCTCCATTGTAAAAATCATACATTGGTGATTCATTCCTACCTTTTGAATTTACTCGGCATGAATGGTCCTCTGTAGAACAATCGTAATATCTCTAAGTATTGCTTTTATTGCAGTAATTAATCCCTTATTCACCTGAAAAAGATAGTAAAATAAAGCAATTATTTCCGGGTGATATTTTTCAATAAATTATTCATAATAAAAGAACCTTAAATACCATTTTGGTCAAAAACAGGTAATTTGTAGCTCCTATTATGATACAACTAAGAATTTCTACTTTAAATACCTTGCAACACTGCACAGCATACATAAAGATGTATTTGACTAAAAAATTTAAAAACAATATAATTTATATTTCAGTCACAAATAATTAAGAATGGACTGTCATAATCGTTAGATTCGGTCAATCACCATGAAAATATTCTTAATTTTGTATTCATTTTCCAATCAAGGCGTTAAGAGGGAGCTGAATGAAAGAAGAATGGATATTGAAGAAGCATCTCGCACTTTACAGAATGTTGCAAAAGACATATCAATCATGGTGGACAGAGCTCGGGGCCAAACCGTTCGACTAGTGCAGAATGTTGCCGAGGTGGAATACTGGCGCTGGATCACTGGAATCGGTAAGATTACATTGATAATACTGACGTTCTCAATAATTGTAAATACGTACGAGCACATCAGTGAAGAAATAGAATTGCTTTGTGTACAGCTACTTACAAAAAATTGTACCGCTTAGGGGCCACTCAAGTAGGTATTGCGTAAAGCAATTTTGGACACTTTCTTACCCCCCCCCCTCCCTCCTGAAAGACTCCATGATTCCAGAATTCGTCAGATTCCATGAACCCCTGCCCTCCAATCTCACGCAATTTCTCATAAATTCTTGGAACCAAACACATAGATACAAGGCCTATTCCATGTTCAAGTGCGTAAAAACTGATCGATGACGGTTTTCAAGATGTCGCGATTTACAGTTGGCCCGACTCGCAAAACACGCGATCTTTAGAACTGCGATATCTCCAAACGCTCCTAACTAATTTACGCGAGGAATTTATCGTAAAAAAAATAATTTTTCATCTTAAATTAATTTTGAAAAGTGATAAAAATACGATGTCAGAAGTAACTAAAATCATACGTAAGATTATCTCGGACTCACTCCCCTGCGTACGACCTCGTACGAAAAACTCTAACGCCCATTTCCCTCCTAAAAGGTCTAACGTAATACAGGTAGGTACTTGAATGAACACTTACGATGTAACTTGCTCGACCCGGCTTCTTTCTGAGGCGAATAGACGACTCTGTCGAGGGGCATGATATAGCAAAATGCACGCCACGGTAATCGGCCCGACCGCCGCGTTTGCACACGAAATCAAACCCCGTAAATTTTATCGAGAAGTTTCGTGGTGGGAGAGGATTGTGGGGAAAAGTCTTCCTGAGAGTCTTGTCATCCTCGTCATCACATAAACAAACGCCGTTTCAATCCCTTTCCCTCAGCAACGCACAAGATGTGGTGGAACTTATTCATTACGAAAGACTGCAATTTTCCATTGATACTTTTTATGGCGACGATATTAATCATGGAAACCGGTCGCATAAAAACATTTATCAGTGAAAAATAGCAAAAAGTGACGATTTTTAAGGGACTCAGGTAAAAATCTCTTTTGCTACTGGTTTTAAACTGATCCGAAACTCATTTTAAAGGGATTTTTTTCCTTTGCGATTGATTAAAAATTGACTTTCACTGATTTTCATCCTAATTTTCTATCGATGTACTCTTTTGGAACTGATTGTCACTCACTTCTGCAGCTCACTCAACTGCCCGCTGAGACGTAAAGCGTAACTGAACCGTATGCCTGAACCGCTGAGACGTACTGAACCGCTGAGACGTGAAACGTATAAGTCAGTTATATCGTAATTGAAACATGAACGACATCCGAAATGTGCAAGCAAAAATCTCGCACGTAAAACTCGAGATTAGAAATTAAATTCAAAGATCTTCGTTTTATATCATGGTATAAACAACATATGAGTAATGGGTGATGGCGTTCATTGCGTGACGAAATTTCATATTTCAGTTATTTATTATTGATCATGATCTGCAGCCTATATGCGCAATTTTCAACTTGCAACCTTAATTTAACGTAATAAATAACGTTGGAAGACGCGGATCCAGAAATTGACGTATAATTCAACCAACAATTTTAAGTAAATGAAATCTTTCCAACAAAAGGAATATTATATTCACTTGCTCCGCTGCTTGTTAAAGTTTGTGTAAAAATGAGATTAGCCAAAAGCATTCCATGGTCTTCTCTGCCGTAGAAAAAGGATTCCTTCTTTAATGTTCAACAATGCGCTCCTGCTCCGTGGAGGCAATTTCGGGCCGACTGGACCCCTGATTCCTAACGATGGACAATGAGTGTGATTCTTCCAATTTCTTCTTTAAAGTTACTATAGCTTCGAGGAGTACGTCTAATTCCCGAGCGATCTCTCTAACAGGCATGTTTACCATTAGTATTCCTGCCGCACAATTTCCCTTCACCGGCATCATTTTGGGCATGGTTTCCCGCATGACCCAGATGAAACTTTATGCTTTCCATTACCTTTCCACGGCAAAAGGAAAGTAAACGGAAAGGAACTTTGCTTTTAGATTGACTTCCATTGCTTTCCTGTTGGCTTGCATTGCGGTTGGTTGCTTTCGGTTTCATTTTCCCTGAACTTAGATTTATTTGGAATATATTTCACCCTTCCTTTTGATCAACGATTGTTAACATGTGGTACTCAGGCCCTGACGGGTACTTGCTTGGCATTGCAGGAGTACGTTCCAAATAACAGAATGATGGCAGTCGTTTAAAAAGCAGCAACAAACATTTAGAATTAATATCGAAATAAACCACGGACATTTCTCTTATAAAGGAAAAACATATTTATTTATACATGATAAGGCAAGCAAATCTGGAAAAGTTGGGAACCACTGCTCTAGATGACAAAGTTGTTCATTTGTAAATAACAATGTTTCTCTCTAGAGCCCCTTATAAATTTAACATTTACTTGGAGTTCCATTTAGTAGAAAAAAAAATAATATTCAAAAGAATTTTTGCACCATACAAATACGCAAGTTAATAAGTCCATATCACTCAAAAAGATACTAATTAATAAATTGATAAAATCATTTCACAGTAAAAAAAAACTAATTTCATTACGCTCGTAAATGAAAATAATAGTATCAGTGCGGTATTTGCAGAAGTATACTTATTTTTTATCATAAATTAGTATGTCTAGATATGCTCTTTACTATAATTTCCTGTTTCCGCTGCCGTCGTGATAATTGAACGTTCTTCCTCGTGGAGCTTCTGAGAGAACTTTGTTTACGAAAACATGGAATGCACTTATTGCCCGGCACGCCGAAGGAAGTTCGCGCCCTGGTGGGATTTATTTACGATAAACCGAGAGCGGTAACTATCGACAGAGGTATCACCAGACGTTTGCTAGGAAAGGGGATACCGACGGCGAACTCCCGTGATCGTATTCTCTGGGAAGGAAAGAGGTTCTCTTTCACAAAGAACGACCCCCTAAATGGCCATTAATGGGGAATTTTTGACCAAATCGAAGCGACTTCCTCAAAGCAATTCTTCCTATTGTGGCCATGGAAGTGTACTTTTTAAATTCTCCAGTATGGATACGTTGATTACAATGTGGAACATGTTACAACTATTGTTGAAGGAGGTAAATAATTTAATTGCCATTACATGATAATATATCGCCCATGAAAACTTCTATATATGATTAATTTATGGGTATCACATGACTTTTTAATATAATTATTTTCTATCTACATATACGAAATATTCAAATTTCACTTCAGTTTCTGTAAATTTTAAATGGATCTTATATTGAAGGAAAATGCCCTAAAATCATAGAGAATCAGTTGACATTTGGGTAAATGTGCGTTAGGCGCTCACGCAAAGAATTTTTTTTTCGAAGAACATAGGAAACGGACAGAAATGCAAGTCATGTCATATTGAAGTGCAAGAAGGCGGGTGAACATAATAGAAAGAAACATACTTCTGCGTTGAAGGCTGCATACTTTCGGGTGTTTCACCGCGTTGTTATGAAACAACGTCGCGGTGAAACACCCGAAAGTATGCAGGCTTCAACTTCAACGCAAGGCGGAAGCGTTCACACCATACTTCTGCGTTGTGTGCAATTTGAGAAAAGGGCGTTGAAAAAGAACCGTTTTCGGGAATTTTTCAGATGATTTCGTCAACATTTTCGGAGTTGTCGGAAGCAACCATTAGAGGGATACTGACTAATTTCACGTCTAACATATGCCATTCCACCCCCCCCCCCCCTCCCAACAAAGATCCATAGAGTGAAACGGGTACTGGGGTGGGATGGTACGCGGCCCTGAAATGACCATTTTAGTAGTGAGAATGACATTTCTGGGAGATGAAAAAGAGAACGAGAAAACAAGAAAGTGGAAAAGGTTATTCGAGAGTGTAGAAGAAACTGAAAATGCAATTTTTATGGAAAACGGAAGAAGTGGAAATCCGAATTCAAAGTAAAATACGTACTTGGCGCAGCGGTATGAAGGGAGACAACAAGCAGGTTATTGCTGCGTTATAAAATAGTAATCCTCTTTTCAGGGTGCTATGTTTATGTGATGAAGGCAATTTCTGTATGAATACGGAAATTGAAAGAGGTATTTCACAGTAAAAATAAATTAATAGAATCTCGTACAAGTTAAATATTTTGGAGGGGGTAATTGTTGTAGCGTGGGCGATGCTGTAGCGTGTTCTTTTAAGGAATGAAATCCCCGTATAGGTGGGTGATTGGAGGGGTTATTGTTTCAGTGTGGACGATGCTGTAGCGAATTTATTTAAGGAATCAAATTCCTATAGTTGACGGGTGATTGTTGGGGCGATGATGTAGCTATTTTTAAGGAATGAAATCCATGGAATGGGTGAAAGGTTTATCGTGTTTTGGTGAGCTTGGCGAATTTTTACTTATAAATGGAAAAAATGGAACAAAGAATATACAACCTCGGGGCACCAGGCGTACCCCGTTGTAAGAAGCCCCTCGCCTCCACATGGACCATGGCAGCAAAACTTTTGTTTCACTTATGTGTGCATATTTAATAAAACCAGGTAACTTTTAAAGTTTTTATAACACTTGTTATTTATTTGAGGAATGAAACCCCTGTAATTGGTGGAATGATTGGAGGTGGGCATTTTTGTAGTGTTGGCGATGTTTTAGCGTGTTTTTTTAAATGAATGAATTCTATTTAGTGGATGAGTGATTGGAGTGGGGAATTGTTGTAGCGTGGAAGAAGCTGTATCGTTATTATAGGGGAAGATTGTTCTATCCCCGAAATGGTAACGTGAAAGTGGACACCGTAGGTTTTAAAGTGTAGAATATAAGGTGAAAGAATTGTGTTGGATGTCGCGTTTAACGTTGTCCAACCATGAAATAATTATGTTAATAAGTATAAATAGTGAGGCGAAAGTACACACCGTAGGTGATAAAACTTAAATGTTAGGTGTAAGGTGTGAAAAGTGTTTGAGAAGTCGTGTTAAACGTTGTCCGATCTTGAAATAATGTTGTCAATGCGTAGAAATAGTGATGAAAGTGATGCTAAAATTGTGATGAATGAGTTGTGAATCCCTGAGAATTTAAGAAGGATAGCGGGAAAAACACACTTCCGCGAGGTGGAAGATGTATTGCAGCGTGGAAGAGAAACTGATCGTCCGCTGAGCCATCTGTGGCATGAATACGGAAACGAGGTATTTTTCAATATGGCGGACAAGGGAAGTCACATCTCAGGTTGATCGCTAATTACTCAAAAAGTACACGACGCAGAGGTACCTATGTTTTTTTTACTATTTTGTTCACCCGCCTTCTTGCACTTTCGTATGGCATGACATCCATTCCTGTCCGTTTCCTGTGTTTTTCCGAAAATGTTTTCCTTTACAAGTGCGCCTAGAGCGCATTAACCAACATTTGTTCATATGATAACGGAAGTGACGGTAGGCGGCTGTAAATTTTCTGCGGAAAGAAAATGGAAGGACATCTTATGTACATTAGGAAAGTATAAGGAAAGCAAGCGGAAAGTATCACTATTATTTGCGGAATGTATCACTTAGCTTTCCGTCTGCTCCAATGGAAATCAATTGGAAAGTAACTTCCGAAAAGCATTTTTTTATCTGGGGGTCTACGCGTTAACAGTTCTCTTGGTTCTCGCTGTGCTCTTCTCATATGACACCCTGATATATAGAAGACTGACTCACAAATTTCCTATTCTAACTTCTCTACTTTCTTGTTCACATCGCCTCGACTTTTCTCAGATAATCCCTTCCCGTATTCCTCGCTGGAAGGCAAATTGATTAAATCCAGCTTCAAGCCGGTCAATCATATGTCAGGCAATCGGATCCCACTCTGCAAGGTTATCATGCTCCTAGGGTGATGGTTGAGTCAAGCGGGTTACCTTGGTAAGTGGTACTATTTTTTGCAAGTAACTATACTTGAAAGTGATTCATTGGAGCTTTATTCATAAAGCCCTCAAATTTGAGCCTCTTGAGAACTTTTGCAAGATCTTTATTTGAAATAAAATATTAAATACATTCATCTTTAAGTAATTGTAATATCCCAGGAAGGCATTTAAAACAGTGCTATCAAAAAAATAAGAAGTTGATTATAACACATCACAACTGAGTATCTACTCACCATACAGCCTCGGGAATGGGTTGTAAATTTTATCTAATACCAAAAGTCACAGTTTGAAGTCATTACTTTCAGCAATGTGACCAATATTTCCCAAAGCTGTATTTCCTCAAAGTGGAATTAAATATATTTCATGATTAACCCCTCAATAAATACAACAATTTTAAGCAACGTTTTCCAATTAAAGAGTCACCCAAGGCATGACCATGGATCTCTCCTGCCTGCTGTCACTATCATTATCTGTAACATGAACTTCCACTGTAGGGTCATAATCACAGTTCATGAGACCAGGGGCGAATTACGTGGGGGGCGATCGCCCCTCCCCTCCCCCCCCCCCATTACCCCCCGTAATTCCTGGTAAAATAGCAAAAATGGTGGTCATATAGTATTCCATACCTCCCAGATTCCCATAGACTAGCAATTGGTAGCCCCCCGAAAACAACAACCTTAATCTGCCACTGCATTAGACTTGCTCTGTAAAGATAGAACTGCAATTTCATGAAACAGGTATACTTGAAGAGTGTTATTGCGTTTTTCCAATCCATTAGAGTTGTTAAAAATGACAATGACATCAGTGTGACCATGCCCATGGACTCGGGTACATAGTTAAAAACTGACCATTTCCATCTCACTTATGTGTTCAACATAACATGTGAACAACTTAAATCACACTAAATGAAGAGGATATATTTACTGAGCTAAGTAGGAATCATATCCTTCTTGGGCAAATCACAAGATACAAAATATCATGTTCCATCGATTTAATATCCCACATTTCCTCAGGAATTCAAATCACCTAGGTCAGGTGACTTTTTTCTCTGGGATCCTAAGGATATACAAAAAGTTCAAGACTTCAGCATTAAGAATAATTTCTGAGAATTGGGATAAGTACCTTCTTTCAACTCATATATCTTCAATGTAATTCTACTTTAGTTTGGACAAATTATTTCTGGTTGTATGTAAATTCATATCATATGTGAGATAAATTAAGGATGAAGTTAAGAAACCAATATTTGAACTCTTTCCCTTGGTTCTCTCACTTGAACAGATTCCATGTTTTACACAAAACATTTTAACCCTAAAAATGTATTTCTGACTTGGTAAAATGTAATCATGCAAATATTAACCACAAAATTTGCTTCTAGGATGTGGAGTGGCATTTCTAGTGGTCTGGCTATTGATTTTAGTCGGAGTCAGCTGTGGATGTTGCGGAGCTGAAAGCAAAGCCAGTCCTACCTTACTAACGTGAGTACAAATAAGTAATTTAACATTACTTTATGAGATTGGAGCGAACAATTTGGGTGCTTTAAACCTTTTATCTTCAAAAATGGAACCACTAATTTTACCATATTCTATATCATTCCCTCGCCAAGGACTACAACCTCGATATAGTGGAAGTGCTTGCTCATTCCAGTGATCCCTAGAACAGGATCAGGTAGGGCCACAACTTCCAGATACTTAGGTTGAAAGGTAGGAGGAAGTGGAAGTGGAAGGAAAGGTGATGGTATCACATTAAAAATCTTTTAGCGAAAAGCTTAGCGTTCTGGAAATATCACTCAATTAACTCTGTATTACATTTTCCACTTTCCAAATTATCATTTGAATAGATCTTGGTAAAAATCAAAGACACCAGAGGATAAAATCTCTCATAAACATAAACATATGTAATCAATATCAAAAGTCAAATAAGGTTGAAAATATATGGTGATAAAAGACTTACCAAGAAAATAAATATGGAAATGACTTAGGACGTAACCTCGGGTTTTCAGCCGGGTAATGGTGTTAAACTGTACCAACAAGGCTGACACAAGGTGCAGTTTAACACCAAACCCGGCTGGAAACCCGAGAACTATTCATCCTAAGCATTCGCCGGGAAAGACTTAGATCCTACATGGCAATGGCCACTAGATTATTTGTATCCTGAACACACAGGCCATAAGCCATATAAATTTCAATAAGTCAAATGAAAAATTTTACACGTGAGCATCAATTCAATTGAAAAGGTCTAATCAAGATCAAATAGGTCTAATTACCTTCAAAATTAATTCTAATGATCTACCAAGATCCTTTCTTTTACTATAGCAGCTGGGGCAGATAAAGGTGATTGTTTTGGGGGGCAGGTAGCAAGTCTGTGGAGTATGGAATCCACTATGACCACCATTTTTACCTAACTTACTAGGATTTATGGGGGAGGCCGCCCCCCTCGCATCCCCTCTTAATCCACCACTGCCTTCCAAAAAGATGTCCACCGTTTATCAGAAAGTTTTCCGAAGAAATATAATTTCTTAGATCTTATTTAAAAATGTAGCATGATATCAATCACCAAACCATACCATCCATCACGAAAATATTTATTTTGCCTCCATTAGCATTCTAACTGGTTAACACAATGTGATATTATTTCTTCCATTATTATCTATTGATAAACTGAAAAATTGGTAAAATGCAGTGAAAATAAATGCTGAGTGTTTTTATTCGAAAAATTGGCATTATCCTAACAGCTCAAACCATCCACTCAAGATTTTAAGCTCAGTTATATCATAGGTAAATTGAAGTCCTGGATATTCAGCTACACTCACCACTAAAATTTCCTTCATCACAATTGTTCAAGGTGCCAGGTCGTACAAAGATTTTACCCAAATAATTAGTCAATTCAAAAATAGAAGCAGTGGATCATAAGTTTAACTAAATCATCAGTAGATGCCAGTTTTATTCATAACCCTTTTGAGTGTCCCATAACCCTCGTAGGTACTAGTTGTCTCCTCGCTTTAAATTGTTTAACACTCAAGCCCCGAAAACACATACAACACGCATGGCAAGCAGTCCCGGTGAAAAATCGAAATACCTATACTAGTTTCAACTCGTTCGATGTGGAATTCGTTTCAAGTGGTTTCAACTTGTAAACGAGGTAACTCGTCTAAACTCGGTTCACCTCGTTCAAGGTGGATCTCGTATCAACTGGTTTTACCTCGTATCCGACGCTTCTAGTTTTTAACTTGATTCACCTCGTCCGATGTGGATCTCGTATCAAGTGGTTTTACCTCGTATCCCACGCTTCTCGCATTAACCTGATTCACCTCGTCCGATGTGGATCTCGTATCAATTGGTTTTACTTAGTATCCCACGCTTCTCGTATTAACTTGATTTACCTCGTCCGATGTGGATCTCTTCTCAATTGGTTTTACCTCGTATCCCCCGCTCTCAAACGGCTAAATTTTGGTCTGTAAGTGGTCTGTAAACGCCGTTTTACACGGTACATTTGTTTGTACAAACTCTTCCGTGAACTCTTGCATGAGACAAAAAGTATCGTGTAAAGCGGCAAATTGTATGAACGCTTGTGCGAATGTCTCAATGCCTGCAAGGGAAATAGAACCTGTTCTAATTTCGTTGAGACAAACGTACAATCTCACGTACATTCGTTTGTACAAAATCTTTCATCGTGTAAAACGGCCTTAACAGGACTGGACTGGATTGCAAAGAGGCGAAGGAAAATGGTATGTAACGGTCTGGTAAATGGAAAATATTTAATAGTCTGTGCCGTGCCTGGATTCTATTCTGTAACTGTGCTGCAATATTCGATGTTTTTTAGCTGTTTTGGATTCAGATACGACACCGAGCTCTAATATTTTATTCGATAATCTGCAATAGCTCTTAAATTTTATTTGTAACTGTTCAATGATTAGAATATATATTAGGCATTATCACTTAATGGAATTAGAAATCCCAAGCTTTGAAGTAATTACCTTAGATATGACACCGAGCTCTAATATTTTATTCGATAATCTGCAATAGCTCTTAAATTTTATTTGTAACTGTTCAATGATTAGAATATATTTTAGGCATTATCACTTAATGGAATTAGAAATCCCAAGCTTTGAAGTAATTACCTTGTAATCCACATTAGTTTTTTTCAAACTTTACAGGGATATAAAATCAGCCTCCAAAACTACCACTTGTTAGTACAAAGGAAATTGTTCTCTATTAGTGGTTCATAACCAAGCTCCATTATTAATTTCCAACGAGTTTTAAGAAGCATCTTCCCGGGATGTTTAGACCGAGGTTCATCTTTCGCCCGAAATTTTAGCAAAAATTTCGGGCATTCATCGATAGTCATCGATCATCGTGTTCACTCTTTTCGATGATCGATGACAGCCATCATCATCGAAGCATTTCGATGAAATTTTTTCATCGAAATTCGATGACCAAAATCGGTCATCGCACAAGCCTACTTCTAGATACGCCTACGCACGGAAGTGGCCAGGTGTAGGTATAAGGCTTCCTTGACGCTGGTAATTCAATATAGGGAGCGAGAAAATGCGCGTATAGCTGTAGGGTAGCTGATCATGCGAGGTAGATACAAGGACATTAGATAGATACATGCTAGGATAATTTAATGCTCTAAAGCATGCCATAGCGTAATAGCACATTCATAGTATTTAAATGCAATTTTTTTATTTTGAGAGAGCAGGGAAGTCGGTGGAAATGGAGGGTAAGGGAGTTCATAGTTTACTAGGTAGCGTGTTGCTAGCTGAAACCAGTTGAAACAGGTTAATGCTAGATCGAACGGTTGCTTCTCGTACCAGGGGCGGCTCCAGCCAGGGGGCGCGGGGGGCGCGCCCCCCCCCCCCCCCCTGGGCGGTGACTGACGGAATTTTTTTGCTGCTTGCAATATCCTCTTAGGGCAGGCGCGCACTAGCGCGACCACGACCACGACCTGCGGCACACGACCAGTTTTAGCATTGCAAATAATGGAGCGACGCGCACTAGGCCAAGTCCGACTCGTTGGTCGGACCCGAGTCGTCCGACCAAAATTTTTGAATTTGGTCGTCCCCGACTCAGCGGTCGTTGCGGCCAGAAATTACACACATTCTTATGGCGCGCCGCGCACTGACTCCGACTTCACTCCGACCCGACCATACGAACTGAGCAAGTGGACGGTGAATGTGTTTTGCTATCATGGGTGTGGTCGTGCTCTGGTCGGAAGGTGTGCGACAGAGATCTGTCGTGGTCGTGGTCGCGCAACTGCGCGCCTGCCCTTACCTATGCCAGGAAAGGCGAGAATGAAATGATGGCTCGTAACCCATTGTGCTACAAAGTATCAATTTGTGAAGCGACGCGCGTGTGGCCGAAGTCACCCCATTCCACGGTACATACATTCTTCCTTCAATGTAAGTTCATGTTAAAAAACCATGTTACTCTATGGTTCCTGCAGAAATCTAGCTTTCTTATTCTTTAAATATATCTTGATATATGCATCAGAAAATTTGTGTGTGCACATGATTGTATTTATAAATACCTGATAATAATCTCTATAATAACTTCTCAAAAATATTTTCCATGATATTCAAATGAAATGTGGCAAATGATTTTACTGTCGACTTCAGTTGTATTTTCTTCTTGATCAATCATACAGTAGTTCCTGAAATCCAAAAGTTAAATACTTATGGGTAAGATTGGAATTGAATATATTGAAGTGAAAACTTCATTTCGCCCGCTAAGCACTTTTGTCAAGGGGTATAAAATGCGAACTCTCATCACGTACCGTAGACTACCCTCTATTTATAAATGTTACGCTTATGCCTGCTTTTTCACTCTCAATTTTTGATTTACAGCGATGGGGTTTGCTGCATTTGGTGTGGATTCTCTGTTTTCGTGATTTGATCATAATTGAAAGTGCATAAATAATACATGAGTCGTAAATTATATTCACAATTTTCCCATAAGATTGCACGGCGTTTTTTTTTATTTTCTCGCCCTATTTCCCTCAACTCTCCATCGAAATCTACGATTCGAACGTCTATTCAAAGCTTGTGTCTCCCGCTTGGAACGAAAAAATATACAGATAGTTTGAAATTCCATACCTACGTAAATCGAAAATTACTTTTACAACTTTTTCCATAAAATAACACGGGCTTTTGCAATTTTCTCGGTGTATCGCTTTCTTAATTCGCTCATTAAAACCAAACAATTTGTACCAATTGCTTCATTCTTTCTCAACTATAATGCCGAAACTCCTATCTTATTTTGACGCTTGTATGCCACATCATCTGGTTAATGATTATTTTTTATCATTGAACGAAATTCGTAGTACTTTTAATGCTACTTCCATTGTTGTCCGAGAGTCGTTCCCAATGTAAACACGAACGTCTCATCACCCTCGTCACAATCACGATTTGACGTGTATATCTTTATATATATAAAAGTCAATGTATGTATGTATGTATGTATGTATGTATGTTCCACATCTCCTCCTAAACCACAGGGCCGATTTTGATGAAATTTGGAACACATGTTTGTTACTGGTAGACAACAAACACTGTAGGGTTTTCAATTAACCGAAACCCTATTTTTTCAGGGTTAAGGGTGTGATCCTTACTAATATGTATAAAAATGTAATGGTCTCTTTCTGTCTGTTGCTCTATCACGCAAAAACTACAGAACCGATTGAGCTGAAATTTGGCATGTAGATAGAAAAAATGTCTGGTTGTAATATATGCTATATTAAATAGCCCTCAGGGCCCCCAAAAGCCCCCGAGAGTCACCCCTGGTGGTCCATGCTAAGCATTGGGTTCGGTGCAGTGGTTTCATTTTTTGATTCTTAAAAGTACTTTCACTCAAGATATAGGCCTGGGATTTTTTTTATCGGATGGCTGAATAAAGGAAGTTTCTAATTTTATCAATCGATTTTCTTCTACCCTCTGAAGTTGTCTGAAATTCATCTTTTCAGCAGAAAAATCTCACATTTTTATCTGAAATCAACAATAACATATTTCCTTGACAACCATAGATTTGATTTTCAAAGGATATACCCGCCTCTAGCATTGAAATATCACATTTTCCTGCAGGCCCATGATAGTACGTAGAAAGAAAATCCGTATAAGAAGAGCTCAGAGTCCCAAGGGCCCCATGATTGATTGCTTCGGGGGGTAATCGATAAATTTAATGCATATTTAACAAGTACACTCTACAACGTCTATTCTTAAAGTAGCTCTCAAAGGGGCATATATAAGGGAGAACACTTATGTAGTAAATGTTGCACATAAAGGAATTAGTAGACTACACACTTAAAAGAATATATACGTGCAGCGAATATCAATGGCAATAATGCCTCTGTTGCTACAACAAACACGGCGTTGTTTATTATCGTTTAATACTCAAATGTATTACACGTAGTGAAACCGTCTGCCTCCCAAAACGATCGCGAACTGATTTTAGACCAATTCCCACATCAGTAACGTCACGAATTATTTATACGTTTAAAAGTGTTAGGGTGCAGTTAACTTAGGTACATTCACTCTATCACCGAGTTGCCTATTCTAGACTTGCCGCTGTGTTTCCGTTCCTTGGACTTAAAAATATATCCATCAACATGCCTAATAGAAAAAAGAGTAACCTTTCGAAAAAATCTTCTAAAGCAAAATGAATGTCTTATTTGCGAGAAAATGAACCCTTGAAAAAAAAACGACAAAGGTTAGACCTGGATGGTCAAAGACATGCCCACCAGCGATCTCATGAGATTCTCCCCGTTGTGTTTCTCGAGTTACGGTAAGATCCGCACAAATTTCATCCTTACCCAACATACAGACGGGTAACCAGCTCTAAATCTGGTTCAAATACAGACCCATCTGTTTCAAACAAGGAGTCTATATTAAAGGAGGGGAATGTCCCATCTGATTGGTGTTACCGAATCCTTCCGCGGGATAGAAGTTTTCTTTGCCGCCGGTAGATGGTGCTGAGGCCAGGCTACGGGTCACAAACTAGGCATACGCGTTGAAATGAAGGGAGAGAAGCTAATTTTAAAAATTGTGGCATTTTAGTTTTTAAGTGACTACCACTCAAAAATTGAAATGCAAGTTTCCCTAATAACCATATATTGTTTGGCTGGTAGTTTTAAAGGAATTCAAGCGCTGTCGTACGACGAATCGAGTATTCTCTGCTGGACAGTCGTCTGCTTCTTCCTACTGAACCTGCAACATTGAAGTGCTGACTTTACTACGAAAAAATTGCTATAAACAATTTTTTTGCAAAGAAAACAATATTGCATGGAAGGCAACGAAATTTTACGTAGGTATCATTGAAGGGGACTCAATGTAAAAGACCGGAGGGACAAACAATCGGGCCTGGTTTGTACGTCTTGCACATAGGCGTCAAGTGAAACGTCAGAAAACATGCACTCGTGAGGTAAATTACTCACGTCGTGGAATGCTTTCAGTTGATAGCTTTAGGTAGACGAAATGCTTTACAGAAAAGGTAGTATACCCAATTAAATTCCTTAGATAATCCCCTTTGTAACCCAACTTAGAGGAGCACTCGACTGCTGTATCTTAAGCTATATCACTCTAATGAACTAACAAACCATACCTAATGATTATAGTGACATGTTGGCTACTTCCGCAGAAACTGGAGGGAAGGACCACTGGATTTAAAGAACTTGACTCAAGTTGATAACTAATTTATTTCACGAAAACAACATAGGGTACATATAAATGGAACAAAGTATGCTTAGAAGTCAACTGGGATCAACTGTGAACAAAGGTGGGGATATCACTCACCTCGTTGGCTCTAAATGATTGATTCTAAAAAGAAAATGAAAACACTTCTCAAAATCACTCACTAGTACTAGTCACCTAAGTATTCAACGTTTAGTAAATCATGACAAACTTTGAAAAACTCACTATTTACAACCTAGATAAAAGAAAAAACCAAGTATTTACAAAAATGTAAAATAAAAACAAAATGCAAACAATTTCTGTTAGCAATCAGTATAAACACTGGTTGATTAGTAAAAGTGCGGTATACCAGTGAAATAATTGATAACACTGTGTACAAAATGCTTGAAAAACCAGATGAAATATTTACAAAAACATAAATTAGCAAATGAAAACACTTCTCACAGTCCCTCACTTCAAGCACTAGTCACCTACTAAGTCAATGCTTAGTAAATCATGACAAACTTTGAAAAACTCACTATTTACAACCTAGATAAAAGAAAAGATTAGGTATCTACAAAAATGAACATCAAGAAAAATGAGGGATGCACCACACAATAAATGATGACCACTCGTCTTCCTCTCTCTTTATTTCGAAGCATGTCCTTGTAGCCTGGAAGGCAAAACAAGAATCATAAAAACAAAGACAGGTGTATTGTAGAAGTAAATGACTAAGAATCAATTGTGATGATTAACAGTAAACAGTAGCATGTTACTTTACCACATTTTACAGCTTTCCCTTCTTCCTCTGAAGATACTTGCCCCATAAATATCACATCATATAACCTATGTCATTATCAAAGTGCGCCGTGCTATTGAATCCGGAGAGTTAATCGCCAAGAGTGATAGAAATGAAAATACGACTCCAGTTCAGGGAAACAAACACTTTCACGCACTAACTTTTCGCACTCGCCCTTTCTTACTCACAACAACATTTTTTCGCAAGTCTAGGCATACATTACCGCTATATACATCAACTAATAAATTACCCATACATAAGAATCAAGTAATTAATTGTCTTACACAGTATAGGTACTTACCGCAGCCTTGAACAAACTTGTATTTCGGATTCCCCGTTCAGAATTCCTTTTTTGGGAACTCTTATACCCGGACGTGCATCCAGGAACAAAGCACGTTCGCGCACAACGCACCATTTTCGAAAAATTGCATTATTTACACAATTTAACGCTGTAAATAAAACTCTTGCACACTTTCACCCGTAAGCTCCCACGCTAAAACTTCAGCACAACAACCCATAGCGTGGCACCAGCGCCTCCAAGCGGCGAAAAGTTGCATTCGGTGGGGGCGGAAGGCGTCGACAACAAAGACCTAACGTATTACGTTGCGGAGTCACCAATCCTTATAATTCTATTATTCATGGTTTCAAACCTTCAATCTGCTTTAAGATGGCGGAAATTATAATGACGTCACTACATGCTTCTTACCCGAAAGAAGAACGGAAATTCTGCGCAATTAACGACATATGTGCATGAAAATCGAAAAGTGCACTAAGAATCACCATAATTTTTTTATTTAGCAACCAAAACCAATGATTATGGCTATGCCGAAGGCGCAGTCCCATTGATGGAGGATTCATAGGTCAAATAAACATGGCTTCTGCTGCCATTACTCTTGACGTGTCAACCGCTGGATTGTACTCTTCTGTCCAATCCTGATTAAGATAATCAACGCACATATCAACGTTGAATAGTGCAACTGAATTAAGTCATGGAATGCAAATATATTTATGTGCACAAGGGAAGCGATCAAGCTGTTAATCACTCAGAAGACGGCTCAAAAGAATCGTAGGGACGAGTTGACCATCTATCAACCTTTGCTATTTAAGTAGTAATGAGTCTGTAAGGCCGATTTTTGGGTTTCCCGTGCATGAAAGTGGACCAATAGTCACTCATATCTCCGTGCACCTGGAAAACTGTCAGTGTGTCTACTACAACGAACACAACATACAAGATAGGTTACGAACTCCTCAAATGACCACGCATACTGTTTTTCTTTGAGCTTTGTGGTTTTATTATAAAAAATAAGTTTAATGTTTTTCACACCCGTTGAATTTCAACGGGTATCTTCTGCTCGTATATATATATATACACGTCAAGAGAGAGAGGGGGAGAGGGAGAGAGGGGGGGAGGGGGGAGGGGTAAGCAGCCCGTCGCGCCCCCCCCTCAAGGAAATCCTAGAGCCGCCCCTGTCTCGTACAGGTCAAACGAGGTAATACGATATGAATAGAGGTAGCCTGTTCTAGATAAAACGGGCTAATGCTAGGTAGGACGAGTTAATTCTTGCACATTTGAGACGAGTTAATACAATGTGAAACGAGGTAGCGTGTTACTAGCCTGAAGTTATGCAACACAAGATCTTCTTCTTAAGTCCTCAACCCAAAGGTTGGTTGGCGGCAGTTCTCCATAGGCTTCGGTCCTGTGCCATTCTTTTCAACTGCACATAAGTGGAGCAGCCTAACTCCTTCATTATTTGCCCCATAAATTCCAACCTAGGCCTGCCCCGGCAGTTGGTTCCCTCCACAGTGCCTTCTAATACGGTGGCCAGCAATGTTTCGTGCCTTAGTTGGTGCCCGATCCAGATATTTCTTCTCTTTTTCAGTAATTTCAGCAGACAAGGAGACTCCCCCACACGTTTGAGAACCTCCTCGTTACTGATTTTGTCCACCCAGGGAATCTTTAACATCCTCCTGAAACACCACATCTGGACTGCTTCCATTCTCCTCTCTTCTGCCTTGCCCAACGTCCAGGTCTCACTGCCATATAAAAATATGCTCCACACATAAGTTTGAAGAAGGCGTTTTCTTAGGTCTAGGCCGATATTTATGGATGTTAGGAGTTTCCTTTTTTGATAAAACGCCTTCTTTGCCTGGTGAACTCTACTTACTAAGTCTCTTTTGCTCCTTCCATCGGCTGTTATTTTGCTTCCCAGGTAGGTAAACTCCTCTACATTCTCTATTCGCCTGTCCTTTAAATACACTTTAGCTTGTCCCCATGCTTGCTAACCTTAAGTACTTTGGTCTTCTCTACATTAATTTTCATATTATATCCTGTTGTTAGGATGTCTTCTATTGCCTCAAGTACCTCACTCAGATCCTTTTCGCTCTCAGCCAGTAATGCAATATCATCAGCGAACCTCAGCATATCCAGTTTTTCTCCATGGATCTTGACACCACCTAGCTCCCCTACCTTTTCTCTCATCTCATCTAGAGCTCTCTGTATGTAGTAATTGAAGAGAATACAAGATGAAACAATCTATTCCTCTCTAGGTATGGCAAGGTGATTCAAGATGAATCAAGCTGCCCAGAAACGACAACTACTGGTTGAAACGACATCACTCGAGGTAGTACGAGGTCAATGTACAAAAATCGATCGCAATACCCAAACTAGTAGTTCTCTCCCATTCCTCTCAATCACTGGGCAGTAAAAAGCTCGTATTTTAAGTTATTTGTAGTTCTGCCATAGTAAGAATTAACAGTTCCATCATTAACATTTCTCTGCATGTAGTGAAAGTAGCCCAATCAAAATTCACTAGTTCATAATTAACTTTGTGGTATTCCATTATGTTTGTCGATGAATATCTGTTGGATACTAATACCACTTTTATTTAAATTAAGCGACCCGGGTTTCAGTGAATAACCACCATCATCAGGCATTAATTGAGATCTGTTTATCCTATTGTTTCCGTATAAAAGTGTTATTAGTAACAAATATTCATCGACAAACATTCCAATCAAATTGTATTTGAATTCTACGGAAAAGTGAAAGCGGTGTGAAAACGTTTTCACAACAAATTGGTGCAGATGTAATAATGACTAACATTTACTCAAACTACACAAACATCCATTTCACTAACGCTCTAAGACAATACTAACCAAATAATAACCTCCTTGGTCATCATCAGGACTTCACCCATTGCAAGTGTAATTCTCCCACCGCACTTCCATTTAATTAAGGTTCAACTAAAGTGATACTTTTCCATTTTAAACACACTATTCAAGGAAAGCATGAGATTGGAGAGTTTGTTTAGGACTTGTCATGAGCTCTTACCTATTACTTTGGGTAGGTACTTATCCAATTACATCAATTCTTCCTCCACAGCCTTTTGAGTTAGTAATCCTTCCAAAAAGTGATCCATCAACTGCTTCCCACCAGATGCATTCACCTTCCTTGAAAAAAGTAACACATTAGGTTTCTTCGACAATTCTACTCTTCCATACCAACCGGACACACTCCCCTCGTAATGAGTAAATTCTTACCTTTAAAACTAAAAATACGCCTCGGTTTGTGGCAAAAATTTCACTTGTCGTCACTTGGCTTAAAAAGACGCGACTTCAACGTAAAGGCCTTGAGAGATCACACAGGTTTAAGCGGTTAGACCTACCACAATTCCACTCACAGCAGCCTAGTTGTGACCAGATAAACTAAACTTAAACACTAAACTATCTTTAACTTCAAAATGTTAACTTTCCCTCCCGAGTAAGGGCTGCCAAACCAAACCAACCAAACTGGCCAAACCGCCAAACAATCGAAATCATCGATTTGATCGAAGTGCATGAATCGATAACCAGTGTCGATATCTGCGCGCTCCGAGAAGATTTCAGAGATTTCATTAAGAACAGGATTCCCTGACAAGGATGTATTCCCCGACATCAATTGCCACCACGGTTTCTTCCCACGTTCAGGTATACATATATTGTTTTAGTTAGATATTTGATGGTTGCAATGTTGGTTATCTGTGATTACTTCACCGTGTTTCCGAGGCCAAGCAGCCTGTCGAAATACCGATGCACATAAATGTGCAATAGATGTCCATAGAGGTATTAAATTGACCCTGCAAGAGAAACCTTTTGTAGAGCTATGAGATACACCAACTCCGTGAGGGGAGATAACATGGAAATACGAATAGTAGCCGTTAGAGAGTTTTTGTGAACGAGCCTTTCCTCTCTCTGATTCCATTTGCTTCTACGCTGGATTTAAGATTGTTCTCTGGCACCTTGAACGCGAATCTTTCTGACGTTAACGTTCGCCAGTCTTGTAAAGTTGTGTCGCTTTTGAATGAACGTGTGGGTCATATGGCGACGACGAACCTGCCGTTCCATTTGAATAGGGGTCGGTTCTCGATAGTTCAAGTTCTCCAGTTTCGAATGACGGCAGTTGTTGCTCAATCTGATGAAAACCAATGCTTTTGTGGCTACTTGTGGCAAGTGCTTCAAGAAAGTTTATTTGTGGAACAATACTGTAGGTACAGGAGACCTCATGCAGGGCTTCATTGACCTTAATCGACACTTCCCTTCCCCTATGGTTTGATGGTTGTCCCAGTTGTACCTACCTACCCTCCGCTGATTTTTCTAGATGCTTCCATTTCTGCATGGAGATTTCAAATCTAACAATAAGACCTTATAATTACTCCTCTCATTTTTCTGTTTTGATATGCTGAATATATTTCCATAAAGTTTATGGTTCTCATCCACCAGATATATACTTCTGGAATTTCATCATAGGTAGGCAGTCAAATATGTTATTAAATGATGTCAGAATTGATGACTGGCAAAATAGTGTTTTTACGCAGTGTGGCAGAGTTATCAGAACGGTGATGCACTCATTATTTTCCCTTGCCTTTGCAGCATAGGCTCTCAACGCTTCTTGTTCCATTTTCACTGTTCACCATATAGTTACTGTTACTTCTCACTTCCCAACACTTTGCTGCCCACATGGCATGCAAGCTGGATTCCAGCCTGGATTTTGGCTGGATGCCTCCAGCTGCAATTAGCTAGTTTGATTCCAGCTGGATTCCTTCTTGATTCAGGGGCTTTATTTTAGCTGGAAGTAGCTAGCTCGATTCCAGTTGGATTTTGGCCTGCAAACTAGGCTTGATTTCAGCTGGAATTTGAGGCTTAATTATTTCTGCTGGCTTATGGATTTTGTTTGTATGTATGGTCAAAAAATAGCAAGCTTTTTTTCCACATTTACAATTACTGTTTTGGTAGTCATTGCGTGTATTCTCTTATTTTTGAAAATAAATAGTCTCATTCCCATGGTATTTTAGTAAGAGCTGTTGGACCAGGGGTAAAGTATTGGGGTGCCAGAATGAGATGGTCATCTGATCATGGTTCAAGTCTCACTCATGCCGTATTATTTTCCAAAATATTTGCCATATTAGTTCATTATTTACGTTTTAACGTTATATTCGGCTTGGAAGTTGCTGTACTTCAACCTTTTGCATTTTTCTTATAAAACTTATTGTATTTTTTTGTAATCCAGGCTGGATTCCAGTGTGAAATCCAGCTTACACACAGCTGGAATTGTGTAATAAGCACAGCTGGAATCAATCTTGAACACTTGATTGGTCCAGTTGGATTCCAGCTTGCACCCTGGAGGATGCAAGTTGGGATTCCAGCTTGCTTTGCTATCTGGGTGAATGCGATACAGTGCAAACTTGTAAGAATAGTAATCCCAACCAACGCTACCAATATTATAGGTGGTGCCTCCTACAATACATCACCACCTTTAATCTAGGTGGTGTCGCCATAAACCCTAAAATCCCACCCACCCCCCTGGTTGAGAAACCCTGCTCTACAGGGAGGATATATACCTAGATATTAAGTGAATTTTTGTCATTTCAAGTAAGCATTTCTGGATTAAGAGTTGTTCACTCAGCATTTATATTCTTGGGATCTGGCTCCTGAATATTAATTTACTTGTTTGATTTTTCAGTGGTGTAGTTCTCGGAAGTTTGATTTCACTGGTACTGTGGGCTGTTGCACTGGCAGCGCTGATGGTTGGAGGCCATGGTCAAGTGTTCATTTGCCGTCCATTGTATGAGGAACCTGATTATGTAGCATTGACTCGTCTTCTAGACTCACCAGGTGCTGTTATAAAAGTCAGAGACAGTGGAGGAAGTGGAGGCTTCTTCTCCAGCTTGCTGTACGGAAATAGCACACTTGATGTTCCCCTCCGCAGAGTATTAAGGTTAGATTCAGTTTCCCTTGAAAAAAAACCTAAGCTGCTCGGAAACCTTAATCTCCACAAATGATACAATAATATTTACTGCTCAGTCATAAAATGCTTTACAGTTACATATGATTACTTCTAATTTAGCCCTTTCAGTGCGGAGTTATTTTCCCAAGGATGTTTCTGTTGTGGATAAAACAAAAATGGGAAAATGATGATTAAAACTTTTGAACTCTTCCACTTGCAAATAATTCACACCCTCCGATAGCTCAGTCTGAATTTATGGCTGAGAGGCCAAAAGAGAAGCTCTTTGGGGATGGCAGAAGCATGTAAAGAGGCCTATTTTACCATTAACATCTTGACTCATGCTGCGAGTCACCCACCCCTGGAAAGCATACATCCATGTCTCACACTTGTGAGTCTTTCAGCCTGAAAGGGTTAATCATTCATTCATTTAAGTTAACCAGCTGATTGGTAGATTTAAGGTTAAAAATAGTAATGGAGCTTCTCAACCTGTCTACATTAACTGAAACTTAAGGCTATATTTATGGATGGTTTATCCCAATCTTGATTCAAAAGTCTGCTGGTAAATTGCTGTCAAAGTTAATGGAAACCATTAAGTATATAGCTTAAGCTATTATTAGCAAGTTCTGTGGTAAATTCAAAAAATAGTTTTGGATTTGAAATTAAAATAATCTGGGAGTAGCATGCTATTAATTGTAGAATTATTGGGTTTTAATTTTGATAAAAATCCTGACGTGTTTATTATTTTCATTCAAGGGAGTGTAGAGGGAACAGAGCCACATATCCGGCATTTCAGCTTCACCAAGTATTTAATGCTGAAGAGGAGACAGACCATTACGAGTGGAAAAAGTTTAGAAATCAAATTGATCGCTTGGATGTTAATTTGACTGACATCCAGATTCTCTCCCCTGAACTGCAGACAAGACTTAACCTAGTTCTTGATGCAACTATGATCAATCTCACAGAATACAGAGTGAAGGTAACTCAGAAAAACCTTTTTAAAGCTATCATTTTCACAAGCATCCTCAGAATTTTAGAGGGATAATTTTGGAACGAATGACTTGAATGCTTTGCTATCATAATCCTTTTTCAATACTTGATTAAGACCTAAGAAATGAAGGATCTCATTCCAGCTTGCATCCTCTTTTTTATTCTCTCAGCTAGCTGGATCTGTAACTGTGAAGGACATGTCATCATTTGCTGATCAGTTAGAGAATGTGGCCAACCAAATCCAGGATCCACTCACAGCTTCACGCTTAGAAAATCTGGCCACCAGAGCCAAGAGGCTGGTGGCTAGTAACATTCATGTCCTTGAGAGACAAAAGGTATTTTCCTTATTTTGGTCTATCTGGTAGTTTGTAGAGTAAGAGTGACATTAGTTGGTATATGTGGTGAAATTCACACTTGATGGAAGATAATTAAGTGAATGATACATAGCCAGTGATAGCCAAACACATTGGTAACTTAAAAGGTAATGTGAAATCCTCAGCCTACACATTTATCCATCTGGAGTGGTAGAGTCTGTCATTACAGTGCAATCGGCAGTTAGAAATGCAGTCAGTCAGTAAACACCTATAATGCCGGCTTGGTAAGCAAATAACCTGACAGACGAAGGCAAGATGGTGGCCTTTGTTGTCGTCATCATCATATGGTCATGAAAGCCTTGTTTACTTTTCATTACTTTTTTCCAAATCAGAAGATTTCATGGAACGTTGGTATTTAAAGAATAGTTATGGAAAATTCAAAGGTGATGATGCAATCTTGATGATGCCCATGGGTTGCAACTTTTTTTCATAATTATTAAAGTAGGTAACATGAGGAAATATAGTGTTTTTGTCGATTGAAGTATTTTTAAATTTTTTCAAAAATAACTATGCATATTTTTCCTGCCATAATAATGTTGCCTCAACATTTTAATGTACAGTTCAGAATGATGGAAATGAGATTTTGAACTCCAAATACTGCTGATTTACACATAAGTTTTCCTAAGCCTGTCCTTCTCTTTGATTACTTGTCCAATCTTTCAGTCTCTCAACCTCATGTGATTTTGTTGGGCTTTTTTTTAGTTTCTGAAGTAGAAATGGCATGTCTTGGTTTGAATCATGTTTGCTGTTGACATCATATGAATGTAGATGCATTAGATTCACCTTTTTTAATATTCTGTAAATTTCAATGTGTAACCATATAAACTAGGTTAAGCTTTCTATTACTTACAATAAGTGGAATTGCACTATCATATTTCTATGGTTAAGAGAATTTCCAACATTCAGCTATTAGCTAATGATCTGTACCCAGCCAGCACTGCAGATATTCCTTACATAAATGAAATGGAAAAAATGGGGAGAATATATCGCTAGAGAAATGAAAAGGAAAAAATGGGGAGAATATATCGCTGGAGAAATCACAGGGTAAGAATTTCCCGTCAGAGAAATCATCAAATCAAGAATCATCGTGAAAATCTTAATTAGTATATTATGGGTTAATATATTTTACATCTACATACTACCCCGCAAGCCGCCTCAATAGGCGTGTGGCGGGGAGTGTTAGGACACCAGCGGTTTATATATATGAAAAGGAAACGCTCAATGAAATTACGCCTAGCATTTATTATAGTCCCTTATTGTTTGGGGGAAAAACAAATTTCCATACCTATCCGTTCGGCAAAATATCTCTCTTAATTTATCGTTTCTGTCGGACCTGGAAATATAGTGGGGTTCTAAATTGATGTTCTCCGTGTCGCTCTGAAAGATATCTATTCTCAATTGTTCAAGCAATCTAAGTCTAGCGTGCAGCTTCCAGAGTCTCTAGTGGCTCCCAGCCTACTTCGTTTAACATCTGTGTAACGCTGTCTGTACGCCCGTAGCAGTTTTTGACGAATCGCGCAGCTTTCCTTTGTATTTTATTAAGTTCCCGGACTAAGTCTTTCTGCACCGGATCCCATATGCTCGCTGCATATTCAAGGTGTGGCCGGACGAGTGCGAAATTGCGAGGGCCGGACGAGTGCGAGTGCCGAACACCTCTCTTTTACTATTGTATTCGAAAATCTTCCCACAATACGCTTGACGGATCCTAGCTTCTTCAGAGCTCTGCCACAAATAATTCTTATATGTGCTCCCCACGATAGGTCCGAAGTTGTCGTAACTCCTAGATACTTCACTTCATCTGTCGCCTTTATGTTAACACCATCCACAGCATATACATGGGAATAGTTGGACGACCTCCGCAAGAAATGTACCGCCGTGCATTTGCTCAGATTAAGTTCGAGTCCCCACTCTTGGCTCCACACATGAACGTTGTTTAAATCTGATGATAGAGTTTCAAAGTCAGAGTGATCACTAATTTCACGATAGATGACAGTGTCGTCAGCAAATAAACGTATTTTACTGCTAATTCGAGAGCATAGATCATTTATGTATATTATGAACAAAAGGGGGCCGATCACGCTTCCTTGTGGGACACCTGATGTCACTTTAACTACATCAGAGCTAATTCCGTCAAGAACTACTTTTTGCTTACGATCACTCAGAAAGTCGCGTATCCAGTTTACTACTGTTTTGTTTAGGCCACATGACTGTAATTTGTATAAAAGTTTTTTATGAGGTACCGTGTCGAAAGCTTTCTTAAAATCTAGAAATAATGCGTCAACTTGTCTTTTCGATTCACCAGATTTGAGAACATCATGAAGAAAGAGAGCGAGTTGTGTTTCACATGATCTACCTTTCCGGAAGCCGTGCTGAGTGCCATGGAGGACGTTACGACTGTCCAGGAACGTCATGATATTGCTAAGGACGATATGTTCGAGTATCTTCCCTATAATCGACGTTAATGAAATTGGTCGATAGTTCCCTGGGTCCTGTCTGTTTCCCTTTTTGAATATCGGTGTAACGTTTGCAATTTTCCAGTCTAATGGTATCTTTCCTTCAGACAGTGACTTCTTGAATATTATGACTAAGAACGGTGCAATCTGTGGCGCTAACTCCTTGAGGACACGTGCGGGTATTCCCTCCAGACCCGGAGATTTACTATTTTTTATCGACTGTAGCTGTTTAGTTATCCCATCGCATTGAATAGTGATATCTTTCATCGGTTCCTCAGTGAATGAAATTTTAAAATTACATGTAGTATCGTCTGTAGTGTATACACTTTCGAAGTGGGAATTTAACGTGTTAGCTTTGTCAATATTTTCGGTGACAAGTGTGCCATCTTTATCAAATAACGAATCTACGGTTGAAGATTTTAGAGTACAGTTTTCTTCCCCGTCAGTTCCTTGTATGTAACGTCACCCTTTTCTTTCATCCATTCTATTTTTCTTTCATCACTAATTATCATTCATTCATTTGAATCATCTACGTTATCTATGTTTTGATTCACGATAACGTCAATTGGAGGTCGTTTGCAACTGCACGTAACTGTTTGCAACCATGTGGAAAGGGGAAACGAGTTCTTTGCATTACTTTCCTTCATTCAAGTGGCACCGTGGCTGAGTGGGTTAAGGCGCTAGGAGGAGAGTGCGAGTTTGGTTCTAGGGTTCGCGGCTCTCGTGCGGCATTTTTTCCCCCAGTCGAATATGAATCCAAACCGGATGGATATCCAAAATAGATTTTGCATACACATGTTTTATCCACAGACAAACAGAAGGACAGTTTTGGGACAGACAAACAAACGGATTTATTTATAACTTCCGTTAATACACTGCCGATAACTTCCGTGTAATACACTGCCTATTGTGTAAGTTTCTCCTATGTCCACTACATAGCGACCTTTTCGCTGTTAGAGAAATTATTTCTGTAGAATTTCAGAAACCTCTCCCTTTTAATTCTCCAGCTTTTCTCTGATTTGCTACTGACACATGCAGAAATTATTTCCCTTTCCGTGTACGGTTTCTCCATTATGTATGGAAGGTTTCTGTATATTTTGGTTCTTGTTTCTCCATTGTGCTGGCTGGGTAGTTTGGGTAAAATAAGTTCATTGGTATACTTTATATGCTCACAGTTATAATACCCAATGAGTTTCAAACAGGCCCCTCAGAACATTACCTTATGCAAAATGTTAAATCCAATCAGAGATACAGATGACAAGCAATAATGATAAAACTTGCAGACACATAATGGTAGACAAGATGGCTCGCAAGATGTGTCATTTTTACATTGTGAATGTAAATCTAGATGTACAATGTCACATGATGTCAAATTAAGTCGCATGATGGAATACCTAAGTTCCTTGCATCAATTTAATGCATGTGTACATATTCACTGTTACTATGCCTTTTCATGATACCATAATGAATCATTTCTTTATGGTAGATGGCTTAACAAATCATTCTGGGTAAGACATTTCATCCTCTTAATATTTTTTGATTTAATGATTGATGTTTAACTCCATATGACATTGAATAAAATGATAAAAAGTGTGGAAGAATTTTGAAAATTGCAAATTACATTGGCTGCTACCCATTCATGAGGGTATTGTGAATATGCTTTACCCACTGAGAGGCCTTTGCAAGCTGGTACCTTGTTGGTCTAAGGTGTAAATAAATGCCCAGCTGTGCTATTTAGATAGATAGACGATTAGTTCCTTTAGGATCCTGGCCACCTCTGCAACAGTCTCACTGCAGCATTCTCTGTCCTCAGCCCTCGGCCTTCTCCTTCTTTCAATCATTTACCTTGGGCCATTCATCACATCATAGTCTCATATTATTTAGCCTTTATTACCTTATCACCCTTCCTGCCTTAGTCTTGTGGCATTCTCAGGATGTCACAAATGGAATGTGATCCTATTTTCTTTATCGAAACCACTCTTCCTGGTTCTCAATATATCTGATCCATCTCTCTGTTGGTCATTAGTCAATTAGCTTTTTGTTTTTCTCAATTTTTTTAATTATTCCAATACTAACTGAAACACAGAGAAAAAGACAACTCATCAAAAAATTAATTTTACCTCCTTTATAGATTAAACTTATAATTTTGTTTTCACAGGAAGATATAGTATACCAGCTAACTATGCTTGAAGTACAGTTGCTGCCACTGCAGCGCCAAGTAAATCAGTCACTATCACATCTGAAAACCATTCAGTACTATATAAATAATCAAGGATCAGCGATAGCCCAACAGGTAACTAATTGTCTCTCTTATTTTTACCAGTGCCCTACCTCACATTACTTTCTGTCTTCAAGAAAGATTGTGTTGTATGTTCAATGTTCATAAAAAAGATTTGAGTATCATTTATGTTTATTTATTTTTAATCAGAAAGCAAAAGAGTATATGGAACGCATTGTTGGATACATGGACCAATATCGAGACCATGTTACTGAAGGAGTTCAACGAGAGGTGGCAAATTGTAGACCATTGTGGGACATATATCATGCCACGCGGCTCTTACTTTGCCGTCATATTATGGATCCTTTGGTGAGTTGCCTATGTATAATTACCACATTGCACCACCCATAAGACTCTTTTTTCATCATAGTAGTCTTCTGTGGTTCAATTCCTGGTCCAGACCAATTTTTTCATGCGGAAATTCTCAAGTATTGCACGTATGTAGACAGACATGGAACTGATAATACACTAGTTATATGTGTGCATAACCAGGTTATACATAAGTTCAAACTGATGATAAAATAAGGCCTGTGATTTACATGTAATTTTTTCTGTCTACAGAATGGTTTTTGGTTTGCCACAGTATGGTGCTTACTACTACTACTAGTAGCTACCCCACTCGCTCTGAAGTTGGCCGACTATTACAAGCACATTCATAAGAGATTATGTCATGGATCTGGGTAAGGAAACTATTGTTTTGTAAGAAAATCCTGCTGAAGCAATTTTTGTTGCACATGAATTGTTCTAGTATTTTTGTTCTACAATTACATTTAAAAATTCTTTCTTGTGGCAGAGGTGATCGAATGATTTGTTTTTGGCAAATGCTAAAAGAAAATACGGGTATATACATGATGCCTTCTTATATCCAGGAACATAAATCACAGCAGATGCACTAACCAGATCCAATAGATCAATTCTTCTCAACCAGTACCACACCATTAAGTTCATTTTGTATGACAATATGTATAGTAGTACTCGGCATATAAGTCACAGTCAATTTGGTTTTGAGCATGTGTATTTTTGCCATTTTTGTGCAGGTATAATTTTTATAATGATTTATTGCTGTATCTGTATCATTTATTGATATTACCTTGATAATTTATTACAATTTTCAGAATTTCTCTGGGCATGACATTTTGTCCTTCACCCATAAAATTTGTATAAATAAGAATGAGTAATCAGTGAAAATTGAATTGTAGGAGGTAGCACTTCTTTTAAATGTAGCATTTTCAAACTTGAAAGAACCAATTATGAGTGCTTTTCAAACATTCACTGTATTCATCATTCACCGCTTTTTTAAAAGATTCCTGTGCACAATTTCAGTTTCCATCATTTGATCAAATAGGCAATCCAGATATTCACAAATAATGCATGTTAAATCAGGCTAATAGTTATGACTTCAATGTGAGGAAATTTGCCACTTAAAAAATCTATTATTGCAATGGATATGGTTTGAAAAGTTGTCCATTTTAAAGTGACAGTTTTGGGTTATACTATATTGGTACAGTGGCTTAATAAGCTCAAAAATGCCTTCATTGCCTACACTGCAGCTGTGCTGCAGTGTAGACTGGAGGGTGGAATGCCTAGTTCCCATAAACTCTCTGGACATTTGTCTTGAATGAAGATGGCTTAGTGGCAGTGTCCACTCAAACTATTTTACAAGAGAGGGTATGGGCAAAATTTTATTTGGCCACCCCTAACAAAGTTTTTATTTTCAATTGTGGTATCTAAAATCGCATACTAATTTTAGGGATGCTCTCGGCCTTCAGAATGATCTTATCAATGTAGTTTCCTTTCCCTCCTGGAACTCAATTTTAATGTGTAAATTATCTCCAAGCTTTGTGTTTTGTGAAGAAATGTGTTTGTAGGGGTTGGGTTATTTATGTTATGCCTCCTCGTCGAGGGTGGGTGTAATTTCAACTGTCAAATGTAGTGCAATTTCAACCAGAGTTCCTTTCAATGAGTTTGTGACAAGAATGGTAATGAAGGAAATTGTTAGACCATCAGTTTCGTTGTGCTCTTTGTTGAAGTTATGAGTGTAAGTAACTTTTACTAGATATATACCAAACAAGTTTAATTTGGATAGAAATACAGCTAAAAATTAGCAACATTTTCCAGTTTCATACTTACTGTCCCCTTCACAGCTTTCACTTTCATTAACAAGTCTCATACTAGCCACCCCTACAAAGGGCCGCCTCCCTAGTAGCAGAGGAACTGTTATCGTGATTGGATGGTATTTCCTCAAACTATAATCATGTAATCGCAATTTAAAAATTAGTTCTCGAAGTCACATTAATCCACGGGAGTGGCCATATATATGACTTTCAAGACACGAGATATATAATATCGGGGGGTGGTGCGAATGACTCTTGCCGTTGAAGCACCCTAAAACAAAATACTACTAATATCGGGGGCAGGGATGAGCGCTTAGAGCCATAGGACTTACCATAATTAGGATAGTTTTACCAGAGTAACTAGAAAAGAACTGTCTGTTGACAAATTATCAACTTTAATGTTAATTATGGGATAATTTCATTGGCGGCTAAAGCTAGGGAAATTTTTTAACACTGCCTTAAAAATGTTTCACCGATAACATTGCAGCGATGTTGCACTGATAACGTTGCAGCAACGTGGTTTTTCGGGAAATTTGGATGTTGAGGCAACGTGCATGCAACAATACGACAACCAACATCAACGTTGTGTGCACTTGTACCTTTTCCGATTGTAACGTTGTCACAACTTCCTCTGCTACTAGGGCTTAGACTGTCCATGCCTTGGGCCATTGATGCAATTGACTATTGCAATCCTTGAAGAAAAAAACAGGTGATATGGGGTGAATGAATGGAAGTACCTCTTATTCGCTCACGAATTTTCAGAAGTAGGTAACTCACGGCAACCTGTGTGCCCCTTGTGTATAGGCTACACTCCTATCAAAGTGTACGCTGAGTTACCTTACGTGAGGTAATCACAAGATAAGTGAGCTATGACCGAGTTAATACAAGTTGCAATCATGATTACAGGGTACAACAAGGGAAAACAGTTTGTCTGAGAATATTCGCATCAGCTGTTTTTTTCTCTAGGGTTTGACTTAAAATTAGAACTAGTTTAGAATCAATCTTGTCACATAACTATTTCATGGTTAATTTCCTCTAATTGTCTTTGCACCCATGTGCATGACTGGGCATTATATATTATGTGTATTTTTTGCAAAGAATATGGTATAGGCTGTTGGGGTTCTCCAATTGTATTTTCTTGAAGTGTCAGCATATACACAAATAATTACAGAAAGCCTAAGTTTACACATCTTGAATTTAAATAACTTACAATTTTAATTGGAAAAATATTCTCGCCTCATGAATGCCTCTAAAATTTCTTTGCTCTCTCTGCAAAGAGCTATCGAGCAGCGTGAAATAGCTCGGGTATGTGTTTCTTCAACATGTGATTAGACTCAGCTGGGCGCAGGACCCTTTCCTCTACCACTGGGCAGAGATAATATTTGCCCATTTCTGCATGGGTAGCCCATTATGGCATGAAGTCATGGTCATTATTTGTTTACGCAATGGTTTTCCTAAGCAAAATAGTGTCTGCACACTCAAGATATGTTAAATCATAAATGAATTCCTTTAGTTTTACCGAGCCTTTATGGCTTTAAAATGAAATTATACCATTGATATTAAGTTTTCTAAAATAAAAACCACCAAATTAGTTCAATGTTTCCTTTACACATGAACTAGGTTAAAAATAATGATAGAACTCAATTTAAAATATGTAAATGTGCAACTAAACATAAGGAATTTATTTATAAGCCTCAATTTCCAGAGTACATACATAGAAACTTTTATTTTCATCATTCAACTACGTAAACAAGCTATTGACAACGGACACATGCTGTGATTAGGGCTGGCACTGCAATGAAGCATCAAGATTATCTCCTCCCACAAAAGTAAAAGGGTCGGGTGTCCCAAGAAGTGGTCATCTAAGACGCCTAGAGCCTCTTTTGTTTGCTTACGTCTTGCTTACCCGCAGAGCCATGTTAAATAGTCATTTATTCTCTTAAGATTGTGTTTAAAATTTGTGCTTTTGAAATTGTGTTTGTTTGCTTGGGTAGAAAAATGTATGCCTTGCTAACACAGCATTTGTAGCAAAAAGGTTAAGAAGCAACATTCAGGTTCAGCTGGGGAACAGTAACTTAGTGATTTTGTTTTGGGGGGTGAAAATTTTTAAAATTAGGAGCAAATTTGTATGTTATAAGCAATTAATAGTGCAATTGAAACAGCAGTGGAACAGCTGATATTTAAAAATTTTAGCTGTTCAAATTCATAAAGAATACAAAACCCAGTGTTTTGTATGTTTTGAAAAATTACAAACATATTTTTTTAAGTTTTTCAAACTGAAGTAAAAATGAATCCAACATTCTTTGCATTTAAAACATCACAGTAGTTTGCAGCAATAATGGCTTCACTATCTCAATAACTTTGTATACCCAGTCTAGATTAGATATCATGACAGATAAATATTGTAGAAATTTTGTGATCAGCTGAGTAGGGGAATAGTGAACTTCATGCAATTTCAATTCAAGCTGGTTTAAATACCCAGCTCATAGTGTGTTTAGTGGAATCTCATTCTCTACATTGGTGTATAGTGGAGAGTGGCTTGAGGGAGATGTAAAGAAAAAACTGTTGGTACTTGGGCACATTTTAATAGGCATTAGAAGTTGGCCACATCTGACTCCAACTAGTGTCTTTCCAACCTTCCGCCATTGTTCAAATAATCCCTTACTGTACATTCTACCCACTTGATTTTCCTTACCATTCCTTGTTATCTCTAATTTATTTTAACTATACAGTAATAAAAAATTACAACAATGTATGTACATACATAGCTAAGTTTCACTTAATATGTATAGGATGTTAAAGGAAGTGGTTTTTTCCCAATCAGCGAACTCAGAACATCTAAAAACACCACCTGCTCAAAATAAATGCAGGACACAAATGACCTCATTGTCAGTTGTCAGCTACCTTCCCTTATAACTGCTGAATTTTTACTATGTTACTTCTACCAATATTATCCCATCAACTGGCTCAGTAAATAGGACTTATGCCCTCGAGTAACTATGAGGAAGGTTTCAGTAATGTAAACATTAATGTCTTACGCTTGCTGCTAATTAAGTCACATTGCTGAGCATATTTAATGGGACTTTTTAATAGGAGTATTTTACCCACATAGCACAGTAAGCCGGCTGCAGGCTTGTTGCAAGCTTTTCAGGGCAAGATTGAAATCTTGACACAAGTTTGCCATAGTGAGGATCAATTTTGTTGCAAGCTTGGTGCAAGATTGTTGGTGCTGTAGACAGCACCTTCATCAAGATTCCAGCAAGGTTCACTTCAAGTTGCAGGAATCTTGCAGTACCTTGTCAGGACAAGATTGAACTTTGCTGAAATTTGCTTTGTTGAATGCACAGAGTTTGCCAATGTTGGCATGGTTACAACAAGCTTGCTGCAAGATTGGCAATCTTGTTTAGCTCTATGCAAGAATTATGTGATATTGCAGCAACTTTGCATTCTATTTGGGTATTTTCTTAAAAGTAATGAGACGACACAGGCATTGCTAATTGTTTTTTTTTTCTTTCCGTTAGAAGTCAATCTGAAATGATCATGGGACAGGAACAGGAGTCACCAGCTACATGGACCACTCCTGGGTAATAATTAAATTAAATGATAAATGAAATGTTACTTTGAAGTCATTATGTATTTTTTAATAAAAACTATTGCTCACAGCACAGCCAATCAAATTAATTTCCCCATTTTTCTTTCAGTGCTCCTGAGCGAGATGGTTGGTAACAGCGTGTTAACACAATTGTGAGGATTACTGCCATCATTGAAAGATTGTTTTCAAAGAAAAAAATGATACAGTATTTTTTAAAATATGCTAAAAATTATACTAAGTAATGCCTCATTGGAGGTACTTACCTATTCATATGTATTGAGCACTTAAATGTAAGAATGCATTTTATAAATATTTTTAAGAAATTTTTAATTCATCCAAGCTTATTTATAATCTCATATATTGTTTCATCACACTTCATGTCAATAAATTGATTTAAAAAATCTTGAGCCCCTTATGTGTAACTCTAAGTACAGCTCACAAATCTAGTGACCCAAAACTTTTTCACTTTCCGATTACACAGTTATGTTGTCTTTTCACCTCTGAGAAAGCTTTTCTAGGCAAATTGCCACAGCAAATTTCATGCTGTTTGCCATTGAGTTATTCCAAGAAAAAATTGCTAGATCTGTGGTGAGTTTTTTGTATTGATTGACCTGTCAAACTTAGATAAAATATTTAACTTCAATGTGCATTTTCACTCACCTGCTGGATGAGTGCCTACTGGCGTAAATACCTAATTAGGGTTGTTACTCAGTCAATAATCTGCTGTAAATTGAAGATACTCTGTTCAGTCCATTTCAGTGGCTTGAAACATGTGTAGGTATCTCAGGAAAAATATCGTAACTTCCCAAAAATTCCAAAACATAAAAAATGGCTGGCCAAGTTTGGTGACATCACTGAGCATTATCTGGTTAATTTCTACATTATTTATAACAGACCAGCGTGAACTTTCAACAAGTCACAAGCGGGAAGTTGTAGCTCTATAGACTCTTAGGTAATGGCTTCAAGAAAGTGAACTGTGGCCTGGAAAAGGACAAGTCTCATAATGTTCCTAAGTTAGACACATGGTAAAGGAGGTCCTGAAGTTATTATAGTTTTTATACACCTATAGGTGAAAGGTAGAACCTTGCCAAGACTTGAAGGGGTGAAGGGAAACTCGTAAGTAAATAAAAGGTAATATAGTCTTTGTGTCAAGTTTAATACTCCTAGTGATATGGTTATGGTGTTTATTGCCTTGTGATTTCAAAGCCAACGTAGGGTACCACGTGCCTTTTTCATTTGAGGATTAAAATGTCCTTATGAAGCATTTAATTGTTACATTAACATAAAAGTTTTATTTGGTTTCTTTTTTGGCATTAACTTATCATTATGACAATAAAAAATATTAGTTCTCAACCTTTTTCGGCTTGCATGAAAATGGAGATGGGTTTCAAAGTTTTTAGCCTGAGCTGTAATTGAAGTAGATTTAAATTATTGGTAATAATATTACCATTAATGTGCTTAAACAGTGAATAGTCCAAATGTATAATATCTTGACAGAAAAATAGGAGCAGTGGTGGCTCCAGACCAGAGGTTTGGGGGGGAGGGGCACCAGTGGCTCTAGGGGTATGGAATACCCCCCAGGAAAATGGGTCTCGTCTTGGAAATTCATAACAAACTATGCATGTGCAAAATGGTTTTGGGGGGGGGGGGGGGCAATTGCCCCTCCCCCCTTGGGGCTGCCAATGATCAGGAGGTGGGTTAATATAATTTCAGGCAGGCCTGAGTATACTAGCAGGCACTGTTCCCACCTATGTAGGAGACCATTGCTTAAGTCTTTTGTAGCATTGGTCTTGTAATCTCAGACAAGTGTAGTTTGTGTACCTTACTGTAAGATTTTCACATTTTTAGGAATTCTTTCTTATCTCAAAGCTTATATGAGCCCTCCATCACTTTCACAAGTTAGTGTCAGAGACACTAATTATTCTCATTTTCTCATTTAAGTAATATCCTAACACCTTCCCATAACATATCCACACTTAAGGGTTAACACTACCAATGGCTGCAATTTCACTTGGTAGGTACAGCTACTTACAAAAAAATCGTACCACTTCCCAACGCAACCCGCACGACAGGCTATTTAAATCATCGATGTGACAACAATGTCGCCCTACTTGACTGCCGAACACTATATCGTCCGGGCAGGGCGGGCGCTTCCGAGATAGCCCTACATATGTACCTACCTACAGATGGGCACTAGGCACTATGGGCATCTTAGCATAATGTCTACCTTAGATCACAATTATCTAAGTATTAGATTCTTGCATACTAAACTGCTTCAAAGATCTTATTGTATCATTCCTATCATGCTAGAAAATAAATCAATGAGTAGTAGTGATAAGGAATACCTGTGTTCTTTAGCTCTCAATGAGGTTACTTTGCCACAAGTCTTGCAGGCTAATATGTATATTTTTTTATTTTCCTCTATATTTATCAGGAAGAAACCTCAGATATACCCTAAACAAGTTAGTATTTGGCTGGTAATCATCAATCATGGGGGCTTATGCAGGTGAAGTCAAGGGAATGAATTGGGTTGAGGTGGGAGGAACTGATAGGAGTGTAAGTGTTAAAACAGTTGAGAGGAGTGATGGTAAGGTGGATGGGGCCTAGGGTCTAGTTTTCACAGACTGTGGGATTGTTGTGGGATAGTACACGTGTATGAGAAGAGAATGTTTGCTAATCTTAAGAACCAAGGCTCATTATTCTTAGTTACTTCAGTGGAGATTTTAAGAGAGATTACCTACTTCAGATTGTACAAAAGTTAATGGCATTCTATACTCTCACTCAAGAAAATAGGAATAGTTGGGCATGATAGGAGACTCATCTGAAACTTATATATGGGCCAGAGGGCACAAGTGAGGGTAGCTGACTGTGAATCAGGGTGGTCAGTTATAGCTCATGGGGTAAGGCAAGTGTGCTCGTTGTCGCCCTTGCTTTAGAACATCTATGCAGAGGAAATGGTAAGAGAGGCATGGAAAGAGCTAGATGTGGGAATCAAAGTAGGAGACAGCTGATAAAGTTGGTTAGATTCGCAGATGACTAGGCGTTGGTCATTAGATCATTGAAAGGATTGCAAGCTTTAGTAGATGCATTGGAAAAGCAGTGCATCTGCTTGTATGTCCCCATTGTCACCTTTGCTTTTTAACATCTATGCTGAGGAAATACCTAATAAGAGATATATGGGAAGAGCTAGATATCTGAATCAATTAGATTTGCGGGCAACCAGGTGTTGGATAGTTGTTCAAGGGATTGCAAGCTTTAGTAGATGCAATAGCAAAGCAGTGTAGGAAATACGGAATGAAGATAAATCTTAAGAAAACAAAAGTAATGAGATACTCTAGAGAAAGCAAGGCTGGTTATAAAAGTAGGACACAAACTGGAGTAAATAGAACCATTTAATTACTTGGGTGGTATACAAGAAGAAAATGGGCTAAGTGGCAAAGACATCAGGAGAAGAATAGCACTAGTGAAGAAAGAGTTCAGTAATAGAAGGGAGGTGATGACGGGGACCTTAAGTAAGGATGCAAAATGTGGTTGGTGAAGAGCTTGATATGGAGTGTGGCATTTTATGAGGCAGAAACATGGTCTCTGAGAAAGGAAAATTAAAATACACTGCATGCATTCGAGATGTGGTGTGTAGGAGAATGGAGAAGCTGTGGTGGATGGAGAGGAAGACAAATGAGGGAGTTCTTGACCTAGTTGGTGAGGAGAGGAAACTTGTGGATGAGATTAGGGGGAGGCAGGGTAGGTGGCTGGAAGCGGTAATGAGGGGTGATGGCTTGCTGAAGGCCGTGATAGAGGGAAGGATGTTGAGCAAGTGGGGAAGGGGAAGAAAAAGAATAGGTTTTATGGGTGGGATGAAGAAAGGTATGACTTATGCTGAAATTAAGAAAGAAGTACTAGAAGTAAGTAGGGCCCTGCATGTGTACAAATCTGTTGGTTTTTCTCTGAATTTCATCATTGCTTACCTTTAACCGGTAGATTACTCTGATGATGATGGTACTCTCACCCCTTTTCAACTGACAACTACAGTAAAACCTCAATTTTATGCTGGGGATAGTTGGAGGGGCCAAAAAAGAGGCAGTAAGCAAAATCAGAGGTAGATAAAAATGCATCATGTAATAACATCTTTTCAGTCTCTTCATTATACTTAAAATCAAGCCTTGAGTCATAGAAATTTGTTTTGATGAGTGCCTTTGATTTGAATCCACTCAGCCACTCAAAGCCCCTGCCTTACCACCAAACACCTCATCACCCCTTCCTTCACTTCCATCAGAAGCCCCTTTATATATTTGCTCCTTTGGAAAGTAACGGCCTATATACATAGTAATAATCACTTTCATGCAAATTTCTCAAGTAGATTCTTGTTAATAATACGATTACCTTCCTGGACAATTGAGAGCAGTTGGCTCAGCTTCCAGAAATCTTGAAAAGAAAAGATCTTGTGAAACCAAGCTTGGACACTTCCTCAATGACAACTTAAAATCAGGTGAAGTAGAAAATCAAGTTGATGTAATATCTTGAATTTCAAGAAAGCATTCAACAAGCTTCCTCAAGTGCGATATTCTTCGACTGATTTTTCCTCTGTGGATTATCGCACTTATGTGCATTTGCTGGTGACTCTGTAAAGGTTACTACCGTTGCTAGTCCCGGTATCCTCAAAAAAAAAATTAAGCTTCCTCAAAATATTCTAATTGCAGTCCTGAAGATTAAATGGAAAAATAGTAAATTGGATTCATGACTTTCTGACTGATCACAAGCAGCTTTCGCAGCAAAATTTACAGCTTTAGGTCAGACATGGTTGGAGTGATATCCGGCATCCCACAAGAAAGTGTGATAGCTCACCTGTTATTTCTAATCTGTATAAACCACATAAATTCTAGAGTTAGCAGCAAAAGTAGATACATAGTTAACAGACAATGTGGTCATCTAACAAGAAATTTCCACGTATGGGGGGCTTAAAGGCTCTCTATATCAAGGATTGTATATATATATAAAGGATCATAACTATGTTAACTCATGGTGTCTAAGGGGGGTCTAGAACTTGATATTGGTAAATACACTGCAGTACACTTCTTACAAAATAAATCACACAGATGCCCTACTTACAAAGTGGGGGAGTAAATATTAAGTTGTCAGATGAAATCAAATATGTGGGAATCATCGTAACTCACGTAGCTTGAGGGAAACACATGCAAATCATTTGCAGTACTTCACTACAGAAACTAGGATTTATCAAGCAAAATGTAGGAAGGTTCTACAATTAAAAAGTGAAAGAGATCTTATTCTACTTCACTCTGGTGAGGCCAAATCTCAAAGATGGTGTGAGCATTTGGGACGCTGCACAGAAAGATTTCATTCATGAAATAATATGCAAAGGAAAGTCGCCTGCTTTGTTAAAAACTGCTACGATTATACAAGAATATGTGGAACAACTAGTGGAAGGACTAGGTTGGGAGTTGCTAGAGACTCAGAGGCTATATATTCTAGGATTAGATAACTTGAAAAATTAATAACAGAGAAGTTTCAGGATGACACTTTATTATGTTATCCCCAAAATACATATGTATCTCTAGAACTGGAAAAAGTAACAAAATAAAAGAGATACTCTGCCAAAATGGTAGGTACAAAAATTCCTTCTTCCTCTGTACCATTAACCCTTCAAGCCTGGAGGAGGTTTAAATGAATCCCATCTCGTAGGTTGGAGGAGATTTAAATGGAACCACTGGTTTTCGGCTGGTTTAAATGGAATCGCCGCAACGTAGTCACTATGTCGCTTGATGGCATGTGAAGTTCATGCCCAACGTAGTGACTACGTTGCTCGTCATTGAAGGGTTAATGACTACAACTAAAATAGAGAACAAGACTAATACACTCTGTTCACATGCAATTCACTTTTGTCCTCCCCCTTTTTCTTTTCCCTATTCCCTCTCATTTTTATAGCTGGTGTTGCAACAATCCTGCCACAGGATCCTGTGACAGCTTGCCATGTAGTACATGTGTAGATGTACCTACCTGATAATGGATTTGTAAGTTGAAATTTAAGAGGTTTCTATGCCTTTTCAATATTAATATCCCACTGCTTTAATATTTATAATCAATCAGTCCTACAAGTTGAGTCAGAAACCATGCGTTTTTGGACCACATCTTTAATACTTTAAGTAATAGCTCATCAAGTATTAGTCATTTCTTTGTGAGACTAGGGTTTCATACAAAAATATCACAAAAGATTTCAAGGACACTCCAGTCATGTTATTTATTTGTGAGATATACACATTATTGTACTACATTTCACAACGACTTAATATAAAATGTGGTAACTTCATCGTCACCAAATATTCAAAATATTTGGCACATGATAACTATTATGAATTGACTGGTCTGAAGCATGAACGGTTGCAAGGTTTGCATTCCTCACTTGATGTTCAAATTGGGAGAGCAAGAAAGCATAGTTGCCTTCTCTCTACTCGAGAAAAACCTAGTTAAGGCTCCAGGGGTGTAAACTCCAGCCAGCAGAATCTGTTGGAAACTTATTAACACTTCAGTTTTTTATAGCAGTGCATAAAGGAACCTACCAGCTATAATTCAAAAAATCAAGAATACATACGTAGTAAAAACCAAGATGAGGATTTTTGGTTGCCATGCATGTGAAATAAACATCAAAAGAAAAAAACTTTCAGCAATCTTCATCCTCTACATCAGATAAGCAAAGCAGCTAGGTACCTCACTCATTCACCCAAAACCCCATTTCACAAATTGAGTTTCATGCTGATTTGTTTCCTTTTCACAATATTATTTTAGAGTTGCTTATTGGCAACTTTTAAAATAGTTGATAGCAAGGATTTAATCTTATGATGAAAGGTTTTTCTTTTATATTCTTAAAATATCATTTGTTTAAGAAAAATAAATTTTGCCTTGTTGCTTTTACATGGGCCTGAAAATAACACAATGAAATAATAATTTTTTGAAGAATGAAGGAGTGAGGGGTCTTACACAAAATACAATACTTAGTACTTTCTTAAGGTATTTTCAATACCTTGACATGAAAGCCTACCTTACATACACAAAGAGCTGTCATTTTGTTAAAATAAAAGAGTATTTCCATCAATTCATTCTTTACGTATATTTGAACATACAATTCTAGCTTAAGGGAAGTCACTTTTTGTACCAGATTTTCTATGCTAATTTAGCATGTAAGAGCTTATTAGTAGCTCATGTTTGGGATGAAAATAATTTAGTGGTGAGCACGGACTTTAGCTGATGATCGAGCAACACCTTCTGAATTGATAGCAACACAAGTGTAAACACCAACATCAGAGGGTCTGAGATCAACAATTTGTACCCATGATGTCGTCATGTAAGCCTCAGGCCCTCCTCGGACTTGAACAGCAACATAAAGGTCATCACCTAAAGTAAAAATATTGATTAAAAGTTAATTGTCTTATAATCGATAGCCAATAAAGTGTAGGTATCAGTATATGTATGATCTAAAATAAAGCTGCAAAAATATTTAACACATGATAACCAACTTATGACCAGAAATACAGCATGAAACCTATACATATTTTATTGATCTACTTCAAAGCAGGGTTGGACATGAATCACAAAGAAATAATTTTATTCATGAATGACGAATCACTTCTTGAAAATTGATTCATAGCAAGATACATGAATCAATGCATGAAAACTTATTTGAATCTTGTTTCACAAATTATTTGTTTTTTCCTTTAAAAGATTCATAATCTCATTGATTATGTCCACACGCACGATATCCACGGTGACATCAAAAGATTGCTAAAATTAATGATTCCAATAGGAAGTACCTATTCAAGGGATTTTAGCCATTAATTAAAAGAGATTTTCATCTTTTTACATGTGACTAAACTCATTTACTATACTCACTAGGAAGGTTCTTCCCAATTGTAGAGAATCTGTCATCACCACTCTTGAATTCCCAATGAATATCTGGAATGGGGTGACCTTTCACTTCACAGCTAAGTGCAATGGGCTGTCCAATGACACCAGTTGAGTCTTCTGGACCGGATGTGATGATAGGAACTAGTAATTGTGGATATAAATAAAATATGTATTTAAAAAATCATGCAGAGAGAAGTGCAGGTTTGTGTGTGAAATACATTGCTAGTTCAGTTATTGATTGATAATACTTGTTTTGTTTAATTTCCTCATTTCTTTCACCCAAGCTTGGAAAGAGTTTGTTTTATTCGGTTGTTATCGAAGAGAAAACTAATTCTCTTCTCCCGATAGCACTTCAATCTGTGGTTCTCTACTTTTCCACTTCCACCAAAACCATAATCTAATCTGTGGTTTGTGTAAAAGTTTGAATAAAAATTAATTATAATGAAAACAATAAGTTTCCTCAAGGCAAATTTTATTTGTTACTTAGTGCTCTCTTTGATTACAATAACGCTAAGGCAAATCCTCTGCAAAAGTTCATTTCTGTTTGAAGATGCTTTCATGGGGCCCCACTTCACAATGCGTGAAATTTTGCATTTATAGTAAAGGGGACAGCAACCCACTTCCGCCCATATCTGTCGTAACTTTCGTAATGCATGTGAATGTGTCATATAATGTGTTATCAGCGAGAAAAACCATTTCCCTTCTCCCGATAGTGCTTCAAAAGATAGGTATAATATAAGAGATTTGCTTAATCATGAGAAATAATGCAGTATCAACTTTAGCCTGCAGCATCTTAAATCAGTAGAACTAATCGACTTATCGACTAATGTGCTACTAATGACTAGGGGTTCTAGTAGAATGATTGATGAAATTCCAAGTGTCTGCCTTAATTTCCAGTTCCTTAATTTCTGTGATTAAGCAAGTTTCCATCCTGGCAGCCAATTTCCTCATTTTACATCAATTTAAAAATATATTACAGAAGGCTCCTTTCATTGTTTTGCTTTAACAGTCACTTTATCCAGCCTCAGTTTCTTAAAAGGGGAAAATCATTCAAATAAACTGAAGATCATATGATAGAGTTATGCTTAGGTTATCAAAAATAATTTTGATACTTCCAGTATTTAAATTAGTCACCCCACTTAATACCTCAACTAATTTAATGTCCAAAAATTAACTTTTATTATTAGGAAGATACCTTGCACATTTTTGCTTTCCATTATCACCAGTTGAAGATATATGTCATCTTGCTTTTATGTTAAATGGATTTAAGTGGATTGTATTTGTTAAACAGATTACATATTATAGAAAATTATTAGGTAAGCAGGTCTACCAAAGAAGAAAATTGTGGGCTAATGGGGCTCAAATAAATTTGGCACCTAATAAAACTATGCTTATTGTGCATGTACCATCAATTTGAAGACACAATACAGAACCATCTTAAATCAGAGGATTATATATACTACAGATGCACCACCATAAATTGCCATTGGCAAATTTGAGTAAAAAAGAAATGCTTACCGGTGTGGCATGGGCCCTTGTGTCTCATATAAAGGGGAGCCTTTAGGGAAGCAGATGCCACAGCCATGTGACACTTGGTTTCGTAGGTGTGGTTGTTGGAAGCACACACATCACTCTTTTCTTTGCAGAAGCAGAGAGCCTCAGGTTCATCCTGTGTAAGAGAAAAGATGAAAAATAGAGATAAAGGAAAAACAAGTTTCATAGCCATGGCATTAATGAAGGGGAGCACCACCTACATTTGGTTGTTCATGTACTCGTGGTCTAATTACATAGTACCTAAGTAGTTAGAGGCATGCATATTGAATTAGTGTTTTTGGAAATTGGTAACTTTTAAATTAATTTGAGTATTTTCATTATCTTATATATGAAGTACGTTGATAGGGCAAGAAGGAATGAAAGAACATAGTTCGACGTTTCAGGTTGGACGATTCAGTCATAGTAGACCTAAGGGGGGAATTAGTGGAAGTTACTTGGCATCAGTACACCGACTGAACCTATGTCCAAATAATCGTCGTTCATTATTTTGTTGATATCTACTCACAGAAACTACAGACCTGGCGTGGTGACTTATTGGTCATCAGCTTCAAAAATCAATTCAACTGAAAAGATGCAAACATGTTTGCCACCAGTGTCTACAAAAAAATGGGATTGAGGCATCCGTCTCCTAGACATGCTGAGGAATAAACTCAGCTTTCAACTGCATCATTTAACCACTTGAGGAAATCGTATAATGGTTCACGATAAAGCAGAGATGCTCCATCATTCCTTGAGTCTTCCATTTGGAACATTTGAGATGGTGACCCTCCTTCTTTATTTCCTCACTTTCATAGTGAGAAAATCATTTTCCATCGAAAATATCTCTTAGTAAGAGAGCTTCTCATGTTAAGTAAATCAGCTATGGTAATAATACGACCGAATCAATTTGAAGTCAAAGATTTTTAAAATCAGTACCTAGGTATTGTACATTGCTTTTTTTCTCGAGGTAGACAAAAACAAAGATGGCTAAAACAAAGCTACAGAAACAGCAGGTAGGCTAATCTTTCATGCATGCAAAAGAGACTGTAATCCTCTGACTATAAGTAACGGTAAGAAGTTCCATTAAAGGGTTATAGATGCGATGTGGTTGCCATAATGCATCATTTAAATCAAGTACCTCTACGCGCGAATTATTCGTTGCTCACTTTTCTTTCCCATCAATAGCTGTGCGTGCGCAATGGAGGTTTGAATTTCATTCATATCGAGTGCCATCCATCCTTCAAGCCAAGGAATCAGATCAGTGAGTAAAACTTTCTATTTATCAGACAGGTTCACCATTCATCGCATGTTGATTGTGGCACAGTAAAAAGGTTGTGAGATCTTGTTTTCCCGGCGTATGCTGGTTGTGAAGTGTATTCGGGATCTCCACGGGAGTCTGAATTGCTACCGACGTTTCGATGGCCCATCGTCTGCAGGGCTGAATGTCGTAACACAATTCTGGCATACGTAAGGTATATGTATGTACCTTGGCCCTGTGTCAGGTCCTGCCAGGACCAAGGGTGCCGGAATTGTGTTACGGCATTCAGCCCTGAAAACGATGGACGTATCGGCCATCGAAAAGTCAGCAGCAATGCAGAATTTGGCGCGGTGGAAATCTCAAATATACTTAACACAATAAAAGAGTTTTGTTTGGCCTGCTTTAAGATGGACCCATGTTTCATGACACCGTCAATGAGATGCTAAAGTAGTATGTCCCATTAGCGCTTAATTTTATGGGGCGGGTAGAAAATATTGTAATATGCGCTCGCGTGATTTTTTTAAGTCTCCAAGGCGCGTATGGCTTCCTCGTTCGTCGGTCGGCTCTTCGAATAACTTCGAATTGCTACTACGAAGTGGAGGTGGAAGGACGGTACCTCATTCCTATGTTTCCAGCTAGATTGGAATAGTAATGCGTCCTTCAGTCCGACATCCAAAGAATGCTCAATGTATTTAGCATTTGATTGGATCGGAATTTCGTCACTTGGTACCATTGCTTACCATACTGGCTGGGGGTCTCAGGGTGTTTTAGTCAATCCTGCTCCTACCCACTCCCTTTTGAGGACAGTGAAACATGAAGAAACTTCCAAGCTGCCACTGCATTCCAATTCCTCTGTAGAGGTATCTCTTTAATTAAAAGTGTCAGCTTTTATTAAAAGTGTCGGTCAGTGACATATATGTATGCGTACTCGTACCTCGGTCCCCAGATGACTGTCATCCTATAGAAATCCAGCGTAGATAGATGTTTGTTGAGTTTGAAAAAAGGTCCTACCATGTGAAAAACTAAGCTAGAAGACAAAAAAAAAGTTAACACATTTCATCCGCTTGCAGATGTGCATGCTTATAAAATCCCCTAATATTACCAATTCGCCCAACCATCACTACCATTTTGTTTGATTTTTATTTTATTCAACTCCCTTTTGGTGAATTATGAAGTCGCTGGTGAAAGGTGTATAAATGCTTAGTTGTCGCGGAAGCTAAATTTCTTGGCTAAATTTTATTTTGAGCTGAAAATATCTGGAGCTTGAAAAAACATAAAGCAATATGAAAAGTGGTGTGTGAGCAACAAATTAAACTATAAAATCATCCACTGCCATCGGTTATCTCTGTATGGCTTATGCGTCAAGAGGTCCCATTCTAACCCCTCGTCAGCCTCCACTGTTCCAATTATGTCCCTGCCCGTGAAGGTGCCTATCAAAATAGGTAATCCGAAAGGGATTTTTGGTTGATGAGGTGGCTAGAGCACTGGCTTTTCATTTCGAAGAGCCCAGGTTCGAATCTTGACGGTGGTATTGATTTTTCAGTAATATCCCGATTGCAACTTCGGATGCTTTGCGGAGAGCAATTCGAGCGCATTACTCCGTTCGTCGGAATACAGGTTAAACAGTGGACTACTTGGCGACGTCTGGTTTCTCTTCATTCTTCATCCAAAACATATATAATTCAATCAATCACAGATAGATCAATATAGATCAATCAATATAGATCAATCACAATAAAACGAAAGTAATGAGATTTTCTAGAAGTGAGAAGGCGGGGCTTAATATAAGGGTGGGAGGGAGGAAGATAGAGCAGGTCGAGCAGTTTACGTATCTGGGTAGTATTTTGGAGGAGAATGGGTTTAGTGGTAAGGACTCAGATGCAGAATTGCGCTCGCTAAAGAAGCATTTTCGAAGAGAAGGGAATTGATGAGGGGGGGTCTGAGAAGAGACATAAAGAAGAGGCTGGTGAAAACTTTAATATGGAGCGTGGCGCTATATGGGTCGGAAACTTGGTCATTGCGAATGGAGGTTGTGCATAGACTTGAGGCGTTTGAGATGTGGTTTTGGATGGCGAGAAAGACGAAGGAGGAGGTACTGGATATGGTCGGAGAGGGGAGGAAGCTTGTGGCAGAGGTTCGGAGAAGGCAGAAGAGATGGATGGAGGAGGTTTTAAGAGGAGAGGGCATGTTGAAGAGAGTGATAGAGGGGAGAACACTGGGGAAGCGTGGAAGAGCAAGGAAGAGGATAGGAATTCTGGACGAAATAAGAGGAGGTAGAAGATATGAAGAATTGAAGAGGGATCTAATAACGGGCCATCCTTAGGAGGGAAAGCGAGACAATGTCTCTGAGGTTGGGATGCAGAATGGGAACTGTCCAAAAACCTACCATTCAGCTGGTAGAATACTTGAATGGAAAACTATCACTGCAGCGTAGGTGACCATTTTTCATTTACTTTTTTTAAATTTCTTTTATTCCACTACCGCTGTTTTACTTGTAACTAATCGTCACAAGGAATATATTTTCTGTCTCTATGTAACCTCCAGAAATAAAATAATAATCATGAATACAACTCAGAGGCGATGATAAACTGTCGTAGATATTGCTTAATTCATATACCTGGCATTCTTTTTCAATTGCCGCCATATTACGGAATGAGTTCTCGAGCCCCCACTGTGAAGATTCGTCGGTGAGACTTTCAAAACTTCGAACCAAGCTTTGCGTGCAGAGTTGAATCTGGCGTCCATCTGTCCGCAGCTCGTGTTATGGTTACCGCCACCCTTAATGATTAAACTTCCACCGTCACTTCCTGTTTCTTCCATAATAAATGCTACGGCTCGCCTCTCTAGACTCCCAGTTTTCCCTGATTCTGTCCTACTTAACGTTAAATCGCGTCGCACAAGAGGTACAAATTAAATTTCAGCCTGGATATTATGAAGAGCAAATTAAGACCACTTAAATTATTTTAGAAATCACACTTATTATATCCTACAAAGTGAAGCTATGCCAAAACGAAGCCTGTTTAACGTGAAGCAGGCTTTAATTTCTGTGTAGAATAATTTTCGTTCCTTCAGTAAAATATGAAATAATTACCTAAGCTAAGAGTTTGGTTTTGTACCAAAATGAGGCCAAAGCATCCAAGTATTTATTTTTTACAATCGTTTTTCCTCTATCAACCGATGAACTGAATAATTTGAACTTTATACGAAAAATTTATGCAAATTTAGAGCTTCTTTTCACTTTCTTTGCCAAGCAATTTTTCCGTTGTTACCGATACGCCATGCAGGCTGGATAGTCTATAGGCTACATTAATGGAAATTTAATTTTCTCGACGCGTACTTTAATGGCTTTGGCAACATTACACCTTCGCCCATCACGATATACAATGCATTAAGATACTTCATGTATCCATTTATATTTATAACCTTTTCCGCTTGCTAATGATGTATAAACCGAATTGAATTATGGATCTTTTTACGAAAAAATATTCATTAAGGACTCAACTGCAACACTCCCATACCAAATAGCCGTGGTAATCCTTCGAAAAATTCTACATTAAGGAAGAATAACCATGCATATGATTTATAAATTATTTGTTACTGTGTAGATCTTTAAAGTAATTAAGAGCGTGACTTTCTGACTAATACGTTTAGCTTTACTCATTTAAAATTTACGTTGATATTTGTTGTGATGGTTGCAAATAATATTTGCATTTTACATTTATAAATTAAATTTGAAGTTATTTAGTTATTTTATTTACTTTTTTAAGTAGACGGAGTATATTAAATGCCATATCGACACTGAAAGGTTACCGCCAGTTGTCTTATCTCGCACCTTACCTCACCCAATGAGGACAGTGACTTCGCTCGATGATCGTTCATCGCATTGAATAGCATTATTTTCACTTTTAGTGCGTTTTTGAGGCAATCGGAAAATTTACATTTCAGAGTTTAAGTAATTACACAATTAAATATTGTGAAAACACTGCTAAAACTATTTTATTTATGTTTTAAAACTTCTAAGTGAAAAAATATTTCTCCGCGTCCCTACGTCTCCCTCCATACTTCCTTGTAGAGCTTCGCAAGGTTATGGCGTAAATTTAGAAGTGGATTTAATAGTGAACTCGGCCCATAAATATTTTTGATGGCACTCGAATGCGAGTCGCAGAGCTTGAAAAGATCGAGAACCACTTAACTCAGGCCAAGCATTTCAGCAATCAAATTTGACTCGTCAACTCGAGTGTTTCCATTTTTTTCTGGGAGGGACTGTTTTTAAGTTTTTAATTTTCCTCTCCGTCGATTCCTGGAGCCACAATCGGGTTGAGTTAATGTGCTGGTTCATATTGAGCATTATAGCATAACTTACGAATGTAACTTGAGATGGTTTATCGTGAGCATATTAGTTAGAAAGATAGCGTCCACTTCGCTCTTTGTGTATATAAAGCATTATTAATATGGCTCTATCTCACCTCTTAAATAATGCCGCTAAGTGGGCCAATCACGAAGAAGAGTGATTTTAAGGTTAAGGAATCAGAAGTTACCTTGGCGGATAGCCATGGACCTCCAGCGCCGAAAAAGTCAAATGGAAAAGTGAATACAGGTTATTTAGGATGGAGGCGATTTCCATTAAGATGATTCGCGAGACACTAGTACGGCATAATGATTCGCTATTTTCAAAATTGGAATTATTCTAGGATCTTGAATGTAATAGAAGGTAAAGTCCCATTGGTCAATTTAAGGTAAGAGAGAAGTACTGGGAGATCGAGTTGTTGAGGTGGCTTGAGTACTTTCCTTCTCTATAAGGGTGTCGTGTGGGGAGCACTTCAAATGCAGTAGACCCTCCGTCAAATGGGGCGTTAAACTGTTGTTCCCTTTGCGCATTTTTTGAAGAGTAGGCTAATGCCTACCCCACTATCCTCAATGGCGCAAATGACCTCAGTTGTCGGTCAGCTCTCCCTAATAATCAACCAATCATGTGAATGAATTCTTCGCGGGTTTCCCACCAGGTGAGATGTTCAGCCAGAGCCGACGTTTCAATGGCTAACTCTGGCATCGTCCTCAGGGCGTTGAGTGCCGGGTCAAAATTTGTCTGGGTTTATAAATCTTCCGGCCGTGCGTCAGGTCGTTTCTGATTGGCCGTCGTCGATCCTGTGGTTGTTTTTTCACGCCGTCTTAATTATCCTGAGAACTGGTTTCCATGAATGGCTGATCGCATATCCCGCATCGCGGTTGGAGTTTTTATCCACCAACCTTATCTCAATAGCCTCTTTTGTCAACCGGTCCCGGTATCCGCTTGATCTGCAAAGAAGTTTTGCGTCGTCGAATACGATTCGATGGTCCCGGCTGAGACTATGTTCCGCGACGGCTGACTTCTGGGGGTGGGCCAGTCTGATGCATGTCTTGTGCTCCTTAATCCGGGTCTCGATAGTCTGACCAGTCTCTCCATTGTAAACGGAAAACGTTTAGGCAGAATGGATACAGTGAGAGGGACATCCATCGAGCTCTTAAGAAACCCTCCGATGAAGGCATGCTGGTCCTGAGAAGGACCGATGAGGAAAAAGAGTAACCGGTCGCGAGGGCTTGCCTCCCATTCATCTCCACTATATCTGGGAGGATATCGAGAATTCTGGGAAAACAACAGACTGAGACAATCCATAAGCCACCGCCGAAACTGAAGAGTCAACTAACCAGAGTTAAGGACAATCTTGAACTGAAGACCCCAGGAGTATACCAAATCCCCTGCGAGTTTGGAGAGGTCTACATTGGAGAGACTGGTGTCCTACCTCTTTTCATGCCGTCCATAAAACCTATTCTCTTTCTTCCCCTTCCCCACTTACCCAACATCCTCCCCTCTCTCATGGTCTTAAGAAACCCTTCGCCCCTCATCACCTATTCCAACCACCTACTTTGCGTCATCCTAATCTCATCCAGAAGTTTCCACTTCTCACCCACCATACAAAAATCTTCCTCGTTTTTCTTCCTTTCCGTCCACCGCAGCTTCTCCATTCTCCTCCGCATCCACATCATAAAAGTTCCCTGAGTTTTCCCATCTTTCTTTCTCTGAGCCCACATTTAGGCACCATATAACGCTACACTCCATATTAAAGTCTTCGCCAGTCTATTCTTTAACATCCTTACCCAAACAAAAGACATTTAAGTCATTTTAGGGGTAACAGCCGTAAAACGTTTTCCACACGATACTTTATCCAGCACAAGTTCGAGGACACTCGCTGCTATAATAGCTTTCTAATACCGTATGATACAGTAAATTCGACAGTCTCTTGCGTTATATGGTGGAACAGCATTTTAGTACTTAAATAAAACTGCAGTAATTGTACTGTCCACTTAAAGTTCAATGTAAATATTACACTCAGTGGCGTAGCGAGGGGGGGGTCCGGGGGGTCCGGACCCCCCTCCCCCCCGAAATATTAAGAGATATAAAAAATAAATTAAGCAGGGGCTGGGGAAAGTCTACAAATAATAAATTATCATACCGTTGTTAAAAAGGTTTGTCCTTTTGTTTAAATAATAAATTATCAAACGATACGTTTGGGTTCGGCCGCTCGGGTAGTGTAATGGCGGTGTTTGTGTAGATATGGCAGAGTTTCGACTGTGGACTGTCTACTGTCTAGTTCGCACGGATTTTAAAAGTAAAGTGCTGAATGATTTATTTTATCCAGATGAGTGTTTTATTTTTTCAGTAACCGTCATTAACAATAAAAAATTAAAGTTTCGGAGTACTTGGCTAAAAGGTTTCAATTGGCTGGCTTATATATTCAAAGGCTAAGGATGGAACTTAATCCAAGTTTTATGTGTTATTTGCCAATGAGTTCACTGGTAAAGGCCAACACCAAAAATTGGGAGCCTTAGTAACTATGCCTTATAGAAAGTGTAAAGACGCAATAGATAAATTCACCTCTCACAGCAACTCTGAGTACCACAAATTTTCTTGTGTAGCTGCAGAAAACTTTATGAAGGTCGATTCTGGCCGGGTAGAAGACATCAAAATGATGTTGGATTCGCAGAAGAAGAAAGAAAAGGAACAAAACAGAGCATTATTTGTTAATTATTCATTTACGTAATGTTAAAATGTTTTAACATATTTTAACTAATGCTCTATACTGTTGTTTTTCTAGCCTTACTCATTTATTTGAAAGAGTTTGAAGCTCCGGACAAACTACAACACTATATTTACTGTTTATTTGGATAAAATACAATTACTTTGCTTCATCATCAAGGAAAACAAAATATTGAAAAATCATGAATTGAAAAAAGATTTCTTTGAAAAATGAAGTTTTTCGATTATGAAAAGTGTAAACATGAAAAAGTAAAAAAGAGGTGCTATTTCATACTCGTCCGGCCACACCTTGAATATGCAGCGAGCATATGGGATCCGGCGCAGAAAGACTTAATTCGGGAACTTAATAAAATACAAAGGAAAGCTGCGCGATTCGTCAAAAACAGTAACGGGCGTAAAGACAGCGTTACACAGATGTTAAACGAATTAGGCTGGGAGCCGCTAGAGACTCGGAGGCTGCGCGCTAGGCTTAGATTACTTGAGCAGTTAAGAATAGATATCTTTAAGAGCGACACGGAGAACATCATATTAGAACCCCACTATATTTCCAGGTCCTACAGAAACGATAAATTAAGAGAGATATTTTGCCGAACGGATAGGTATGGGAATTAGTTTTTCCCCCGAACAATAAGGGACTTTAATAAATGCTAGGCGTAATTTCATTAGAGCGTTTCTTTTTTATATGTAAACGGCTGGTGTCCTAACACCCCCCGCCACACGCCTATTGAGGCGGCTTGCGGGGTAGTATGTAGATGTAGAACATTGGTTTAAAACCCCTACTTAGTACCCTGTTTTTCCAAAATTTTCCCCCGGTCCCCCCTGGTTTTGGACCCCCCCGAACGAAATTCCTGGCTACGCCACTGATTACACTACACGTGTTTCGACGTTTCTTAGGGCGTCATCATCAGGTCTAGATTGTAGGTCTGATGATGACGCTCTAAGAAACGTCGAAACACGTGTAGTGTAATATTTAAATTAAAATTTAAGTGGACAGTACAATTACTGCAGTTTTATTTAAGTACGTATGATACAGAACCAGCATGATAGCTGGCAATCATTATCGCTATCATACTCGCTGAGCCACTTGATTTCATAATTGATGTGGTGCTAGTTTGCTACTAGCTCCCAATAGGACCTAGTAGCCGTCGACCAATCACGTTAGCACTCACAGTCGCTATGCGATCTTTTTTTCCTGAAATCAGCGCCGTATATACCTTCTGTGGCTATTGGTAATTCTCTGGATATGGAATTATCAATAAATAAAAATGTTCCGACAGTTGTTTTGGACGGCTGCTGCCATGTATTAGTTAATTTAAAAATATAGTGCACATGCGCTGCTAAATGAATGAAAATACCACTTACTCGCCACTGCAAGCTCAACGATCGCGTGAAAAATTCCAGGATGGCTCCAATCATACTGGATTTCGTCCTCAATATCAAGTATCGGCGAGCAGACTAGGTGTTGTGCTGGATCGAGTTTCGTGTAAAACGGGCTTAAGTTTACGTTCTTATGTTCAGAGGGTTCATGCCTTGAACGCGAGGTGGTGGGAGAAGGCAGGGGGGAAAGCGAATAGGACTTACTTGAATGTATCGGATCTGGGAATGGGGAGGGGGTGGAGGCAGAAAGGAGGTGGAGTCAGAGAGTGAGAGAGAGAGAAATGAGAGCGGAGACTTATCTCCAATCTGCAACATACGAGAGCAATGCTCCATTTGCGAAGGAAGCCCTTCCGCGAAGAAGACTTTTTTTACGTCTACCCTCCCCTCTCTTCAGGCCCCCAACGGCGCGCCATTTGCTTTCAAAGTGGCCCCAGTAGGCGGAATCTACCACACACACATTTACGAAGAGCTGTGTGTACATGGGGGCGGGTCCATTAAGGGGCCATAGCCCTCCCGAGAAGAGTACTACATGCATACCCATCACGCCAAGCACTTTTAGGATAGTCACACAAAATACCCGGAAGACCGGCCTCATCCACAGTCGTAAAAGCTTAATTATTGGCGTTTGCCCTGTTTTAATGCTTTCTTCAATGCTGCCCTATCCATGTACACCTCATTTGCATTTGCTGCATTCATGAATCGCATTATATACGCTGTCTCATTTTTGATAAACCAAATATTCCTACTCTTGAAGAGTCTCTTCCACCATATTCACCCATGAACATGTCTGTTTACGCCTTTCTCTCTCTCTACATTTACTCCTCTATCATAAATCCGTTTCGTGATGAATAAACTATCTTAAATTTCCAACGGCTACCGGCATAAATAAACAATCAGATTAGTAATCACTAATTTAGATTACCCGGGTTTGAGGTAGACTCGGAGGATATCATTTTACCCCCAGAGTACGTCTCTAAATAGACAGATATGAAAAAAGGAGAGAGATAAACTGTCGAACGTGTGAGTATAAAGTTATTTCTTTCCAAGCATCAATAATTAATGGCTGCAACAAAATAGAGGGAGACGCAAATCGTTAGTTATTAACATGCAATTCACTTCCGTCCTTCCCCACTTTCACTTCCTCTTCCATATTCCCTTCCTTCCTCATGACTGGTGTTTGAACACCCTCAGCAGCACTTCCTCGAGGTCTCTCGCTGGGTAGTCGGTGGATATGATTCCCTGTGAACATACATCTCGATCTCCTTCTATCTCTTCCCGTCCTCCCTCTCTAGAGTCTGAGTTTCTCTTCCACACATCTCTACGCTGGGTTCCTGTCTTTAGATCTCCCCTGTTGATGAACTTGTCTGTTTAAAAAAAATGCTCCTTTTAAAATTCTTTGTGATCTTCTATGCTTATTTTCGCCCAGAATGCTCCACGTGATAAAAGTTTCTGAACTTGCTCAAGCTTATGCCCTACCATTCCAATTCAATTGATACTCAGGCGATGTTTTGTTAAAAAATATTTTCTTACTAATGCAGACGAGGCTTTTTTTTAAATTCCACACATTTAAATGACCGATCGATTCCTATATCATCATTTATAAGGCCGAGGCAGATTAAGGTCGTTGTTTGTTGGGGGCTCGCTACTTTCCGGGGGTCTGGGTACGGAATACCCCGCCAGCAAAGAGGGGAATCCGGGTAAATTTAAAAAATGAAGCGCTTGGAATATAGATTTCTCCCTCGTCAAAGGTGATTTTGATTTTTGTGTTACTGCATTTTTATGGTGATTTGGTAAATTATTGTGTAAAGTTCATCAAGGATTCTGTATTTGTGAGTGACTTTTAGTTATTATACTAATTACTTTTCAACATTGTTATTGAGTTGGCAAAATATGACCTTGCGTTGGAGAACAAATATCGAATATGCTAAAGATTTTTTTCTATTTTCCCAAGAATTAAGGGGGGCGGCCGCCACCCCCGCCCCCTTATATCCGCCCCTTTCTTTAACGGATATAGCGTAATACTCAATGTTGTACCCAGATCCGCGCTGACTTAGGGGTGCATCGCACTCGGGAGGCGGCATAAAAAATTAAACTCCTGAGAATAGTAAGGAAAGCAATTATGTCGAAATTGGAGGGCGCGAAAAAGAACTAAGGTCAATCTATGTTCGATCTCCTGAAGAGAAGAAGAAAAATCCTATTTTCTGTCATCGAACGTTTGGGCCAGCGGATATGGATGGACTGAAAACTCGAAGGAAACGCCTTTGGGTTATGGCGGGTAGGCGACTTCCCTCGGACGCCGAGTAATTGTAAAGCCCTTCTCAGTGAGGAGTTCAGAAGTTCTTACTCGTGGTTCACACTTATAACACCTCATTCATAATTCCCTGCCTTCCGGAAAGTCCTTGCCTGCCAACCCAAGGGTCGCGGTTTTGAATCTTGCCTGGGTAGTATTTTCACCTCACAGGGCACTGTTGTGTTTTTATGTCTGTTGTTACCTGTTGAAATACCTGAAGTAAAAGCCCCTTGTGGAATAATTAAATAAAAATTGACATTTTACTGCGATAAAATATAGAACATGAACTAAAATATATGTAAAACTCATCCCCCAATTTAAGATGGGATTGGATGTCTCATATTTATGGATTCACTGCCTTTTGAATGTTTTTGTTCTGCTAAAGGCTGAAAAAAGATGAATTTGATACTTAGTCAGGGACGGAAAGAAATGTTTGAATCCTGGCGGCAGATAGGCTGGGAGTGACTCTGGTTGTGCAATGATAATTGCGCTCATCATCATCAGCTTTCTTAAATTCGAAGATTGGTTTGCTGCAGAGTTCTCTGGATGGCCGTTCTCAACACTACTCCCTCATAGGGTATATATATATATATATAAATTCAAACTTACAGGAGGTAGGAGAAATAGGAAAAGATAAAGAATTCGTTCTTACGGAACGTTTCGAACCAGTTGGTCCTTCGTCAGCTCTAGAAGTCTTCTAGAGCTGACGAAGGACCAACTGGTTCGAAACGTTCCGTAAGAACGAATTCTTTATCTTTTCCTATTTCTCCTACCTCCTGTAAGTTTGAATTTATATATTTGTGGCCAATTGGCGAAAACTTCCAAAGATTATATATATATATAACTATATAGTGTATTATCGGCAATCCAGAGGACTCTGGTTTGCTGCAGCTCTACAATCCATCTGCTTTTCAGCTAATACCTTAGTTTCTCCATAATTATTCATTTTGACATCTTCATAATTCGTTAAATGAATTCAATTAATCTTTCTCGGTGTTTCTTCCCATTTACTGATCCTTTCATTATAGTTATCAGGGGGCCATTGCGTTTCAGAAGATAATGAAGTTTAGGGCATTGAAATCGATTGGTCAATGAAATAAGTTTTTAATCACGCAAAGTTTTCTCTTTCGCATAATGACCCAATAATTTGGAATAAACTACAAACAATCTAGCTATGCCGTTTCCGGATGGGTTGTATCTACGATTAAAATTCTGACTTAGGGGTGGGGACAATTTTTTGAACGTATTCCATGGTCTTTCTCGGCTCTTATTTCCATTTATTGCTCCTTCCATTGTAGTTTTCAGGAGATTTCATGAGTCTCTTACGTCTCAGAAGAGAATAAAGTTATAGCCAAAGAGTGGATTGGTTAATTATTTGTGTTGTCGTTCAAAGTTTCCTATGTCGCGTAGCGGTTCAATAATTTGGAATAATCTACTTGTACATACATTACTTATAATTTGGTTTCTCTGGCTGTGATCACGCAAGGATAGTATGTTAGATTCATAGTCTGACTGAGGGGTAGGGATAATTTGCTTATTGTGTAATCGTACAAAGTTCCCTCTTTCACTTTGGTCTATAACTTGGAATAAACTTCTTATAGGCTATTAATAATTTGACTTCTCTGGCTGTTCCGATCCCGGAAGGGACGTCTTGAATTGTTTGTACAAGGCGATTCAAAGTCTGAATTAAGGGGTGGGGATATGTGGAGGTTTTTGAGTAGACGTCGGGGTGGGGTGGTCCACTTCATGAAAGAGATAGGGGGAAGGTCACGTTTCGCAAAAAGAAAATGAGGACAATCCCAGCCAGACGTTCGGAAAGTATAGAGGAGCTCTGTAAAAAGGTGCCCGGCTTAGTGGAAAAAGAATATACTAGGACCGAAAACTTCTGAGCCCCTCAACAACGTCCTACTTTGTTTTCTTTCCCTTTCGGAGAGCGAGCGGGTCAGCGGTGAGAGTATGGCTAACTTATGGGGCGAACGAATGAGGGTGGGAGGAACATTTTCAGCGGAACTCCACAGTCCACACGCCCTCATCCTGCCTCTTCCGTCCCCTATACTTCTAATCGCCTTTCCTCTCCGGTGATTAGCTCTCAAATGGACCGTCCCTCGCCCTAGAAAAAGGGTTTATTCTGTTTGCAGGGCTCTCATGCCGACTCGAGGGGCGTCTTGTACGCATGGATCACTGCTGGGGACACAATATCTCCTATATGTAATTCTCCCTCGGAGGAAATAGCAAAGCAAGCGGAAAGGAAGGCGGAGAAGCATCTTGGCATCGCAAATTGTTTGGTGATTAGAGAACAAGCGGATGATTTAATTTAATTAAGGTTCCCGCCTCGGAAATTCGATCTCGCGAGCGGAAATTAAGAAAGGGCGTTGCTTGTGTGGGAGGAGGAGGAGATGGGGCCGCGAGGGTGAGAAGGACTTGAGACGTTTCCGCCTCGTGTTTCGGTTGGGCGGAGATCGAGTCGGTGGAGGGTGAGGTAGAATGGACGATGAATACCCGGAGGTTCAATGAGAATTTGAAACTCGAGTATGAATTTGCTCGGGTTTCAAACCTCAATGAGTTTATTCAAAGGTTTCAGGCTTAAACTACTTCGTGGAATTTTGTCGTATGCCTAGGTTGTGAACGAGCAGTTAGGTATTTATAACTCGGAACACTATCGGATTAATTGTAACGAATATTTTATTATTATTATTTATTACCATTACTCAATACTATTTTTGCTTTATTTTGGCGTGCGTAGAGAACTATATAAAAACGCCAGTCATTTGTTTAAATGAAGTAAACTTTGTATAGTCAACGAAACAATTTTATTTCAATTGCCGATCAAGGTTTCTACTTATGAATTCACTATCAAGGCCTTGATAATTTCAGTTGTTTGTTTGTGTCATGTGATGGCGGTGGGTAATTTTTGTTGTTTTCTGATTGGTTGTTGATTTGAAAGGAAAGATAGAGAATTATTGTTGTCGCATTCGTGGAAAAATATGAGAGAGAAATATGAGAATAAAATTTGTCATTGATAGAATAATTGATAGAACCTTATCAGTGGACAACGTTACTTTTAAAGGAAGTTTTGTTGCATATATAGGAAGAATACTTTGTATCTATCTCCACAGGATATTTTTTGGTCGACCACAGTTTCGAAAAATGCGGTCGCAATGCGGTTTGAAAAAACCGCCATCTTGAAAATGACGCTACATAGCGTCATAACCGCGGTCGGCCAGATATAAGCAATTGGTTGGAGATACAAAGTATTATCCTACCGAGCTTTCCGGGTTCTTGAGCATTACTCGGGTACCCGGTTTATTTAGCTCTATCCATCTTCAAACGAGGAAGAATAGAAAAACATCGGTAAACTGCCACACTTGTATTGATCAATTGACCATGGTTTCGGCTCATTATGCCATCATCAGGATAACGTTTCACTTGTCTTAAATTAAATAAATTTAGGGAAAAAAATTAATTCTTGTACCATTTCCATTACTGCATGTGCGGTGAGTTTCAACGCATAAACAGATGCACTTAAGTAAAATGTGGTCCAAGAATGTTTTTCGACTCACCTAAAATATTATTAAAATGTGCACTCAATGACCTACGATTACCGCTCCAGCCACCATAAGTATTTCAAGCCTGCTCCGCAAGAATCATTGTTTCATTTTCAGGATTTTTTTTCCTGCGCTACTCCTTGTATGCGGCCCAGTGTTGTGGTTGCTTGGTGCGAACTTTGTTCCACCCAGCGCACAGAAGTCCGAATCCGAAAAAAGGCGGACAAAAGTCATTTTTTCAACTTTGTTGAAAATCACTTTAAATATGCAGCTCTTGTAGAAAAATGTCCGGGGAATCCTACTGCACACTTAGTTGTGCATAAAAAGTTTTGCTAAGTTTAGTAAATTGCTTCAAAGTAGAGCTAATTTTAGCTAAACCGCGCTTTTAATTTTTTCGAAAAATACACATTTTTAACAATTTATTTGCTCTATTTCGTATTTAAAATTGGTAAAATGATTGTGGACTATAATAATATGGACACTTTACCATGAGGAAAACTAGGTTTCAATCTTGTAGTGATTGTGATGATCGCTGAAGGAGTTCTTCAAGAGGAATCATTTTTTCTCACAAATTTCGCATAAACGTTGGATTATAAAACGAGTGACTCCGAGTGACACGGAGATTCTTATGGTGGCAAGAGTGGGTTATATTAGAAAGATATTAGTAAAGGATTCAGCTGCAAATACTTGTAAATAAGTGAATGACAATGACTTATATGACTCTATGCCGCGGACGTGTGCGTCGGCATAGAGTCACATACAGTGGAGACACATTGTAAAATACGTCTTTTCCAATGTTTTATAGATTAGGATTTTAAAAATGAAGAAGTATACTATTTTTTCTCTATTCTATTCTGTTCTTGACCGAATTTACTCTAGAAAGAGCGAGTAAAATAATTTCAAACTGCGATACTAAGCGAAATTGTGACGCTGGAAGAGGAGGAAAATATTTTCTTCGATCGCTTCTCAGTACGATTCCCATATAATTTTGTTAATCGTTGGAAGTATATAAGACTGGTTGTATGCACTGCTGCTGGGAAAACCCACCTCTGGCTGTCCCTTTCCTCAAAGCCTAAGTGACAGGAAACCCGTTACCCGCACATGTGCCGGACCCAAGGGAAGTGGGTCAGGTCCTCAGTCGGGATATTTTACTAATATCCCTACTTAGCGCACCACCCAACTTGTGTTTATTGCCTAGAGGTGGTTTCTTTGACCTGCAAGTGAAGTTGCACGTGTTAACAGATGTGGTATTTACCCTCCAGGCGCATCTTTCCAGATGGATTTTATTGGAGGGTTGCCGCTGGTGTGCATTTTCGCACAACATTCAGGAATTGCACATTTCTCTCTATGCGGTCCACCAAAAACCCTCTTGGGTACCCTCGGGGGTAGACCCAGGTTCTTGGGGGTGGCGGTAAATCCTCTTCTTAACCTTCTCCATGCTTCAGTCGAAAAATTTTGGTTCTCTTCAGTTGCTCCTTTTCCATCGATTTGTACAAGCAATTTCTCTTTTATTTCCGTTTTTGAAGTTGATCTAATACGAGGTACCACACTAAATTTTGCATTGTTTTTGCTTCCGTTTAAACTCCTAACTTTCTAAAATAAAGAATATTTTTCAGCATTTAACGAACCATTAATTCTATTTTTTTAACTCACAGCTACGTCGTTAACATTTACGCGGAAGCAACTTCACGATAAAATACAAGAGAAAAAAGGAGAATCAATGGACGACCCGAAAAGTAATTTGACGGGATTTCTTGAGGATTGCCTACATTTACACGGAGATGAGCACGCAAAAACATGAGCTCAAAAATGTTTTGAAAGGAAGAAACATCGGAGGGGAAGGATAGCGTACTTGAAACCTTATCCTGAAATAATCCCACAGCCTCAGTTGTGTACGTTTTGTATTCCTGCTTGCTGTGTTGCCAGAATCATACTCTTCCTTTCTCTCGCAGCTTCGCCTCTCTGGACAGTACATGGACAAGTGTGACGATAAAGTTTGGGAAATAAGCTACTTCTCCCTTGTTAGACCCCCACTTGGAATACGCTGCCTGTATTTGGGATCCTTACGAAGTAGGCTAAATTACCGAGTTAAAACGAAGACAGCGAAGATTGGAAATATAGGTAAAAGGCCGTTATAATAATTAAGTTAGTGTTACAAGCCTTCTGCAACAGCTGGGATGGGAATCGCTTTGAGAACTTTGATTAAAATGTAGACAACCTTTTATGTAAGTTCCAAAACAATCTATTTTCTGTCAACGTAAATAACATTTAACGAAACCAGACCGACTACGGTTTATCAAATCGTGAGAACAAAATTAGGGAACTAGCCTGCAGAATGGACAGGTTGATAATGTCGTTTTTCCCGGGAACGCGATGAGACCGTAGCAGCTGCCAAAGAGACTTTTATCTAGGTTTGTCGATAGAAAGTGTAGCTATTCAATTGATTTGCTTCTTAATGAATGCATCCTTGTCTGCTACCCAGTAAGTACTACCAGCACGCCTTGCATGTTTTCGATGTAACTCTTGTGTATCTGCGAATTTATTTAGTTACAAACCACATAAATACAAATAGTTACTCTAACATTGGCTGCATGCCTACAGTGTAGTGTATTTTAGTGACATTTCACCCCCTGAAAAGTCTTAGTAGGTTTTTGCTAATGCACCAATAGTCGTAGCTTCATTAACTTTATTAGGGTACAGTGTAATGCATGTTGGTTATAACTCACCCCGTGCCACACACCCTTGATGTGGCTTGCTGGATAAAATGTATATGTACATTTGGCGACCTCTACTTGAATCCCCATCCGCCGTAAGAGCCTTGCAAGCAAAGACTCTTGGACCGCCACGAAAGTGCACTAAGTTCAGTTGCAAATTTGAATTCGAGTATAGGTATAGGATTACCCATGAAAATTTTCTGCCACTGCCGGGATCTTAACCCTGGACCTCAGCCAGGGCCCGATAATCCAATCCCTGAGTGCCTTATCCCCGGCGGAGCCGGCTGGAGTGCTTAATTGCAAGCTGGATAGCGTCTTTCGGGATGCTCTCTCCTCAAGATTGAAGATGTATGTTTGTATGTACGCTTTGAGTGTGTCAAGTGCTTCTATCTCGATTCCTTATCTCGTGGATTCAATGGGCTGAAAGAGCTGGGAGCGATTGACGAGAGGCTGACACCGAGAGCATCGTCTTTGCCGGGTGGAGAAGGAGAGAGACTTGTCGTATGTCCTAAAATATAATTTTTCAAGAGGTCTAAGTTGTGATTTTCCTTTTAAGGATCGAAGGGTGAATAAAAAATTGTCTCACGCCGTGACAATCTCAAGGTTCTGAACAGGGGTCTCCAAATTGATCGATGTAGACCCCTATAGTCGATATGACATTGAGAGGGGTCGATTGGGGCTCGGGGTTGATGGAAAAAAATGTTATGAAAAATTATTCAGTACATAATAAATGGCATTATATTCTGTGGAATTCTGCCTTACATTTCGACGTGACATGAATCAATTTCCGTAAAAGTTTGACTAGTAAATATATTTTCATCTTTATTTTCAATTAAGGTCAGATCGTCAGTACACTCCTTTTCTTTGATTTTAAAATACGATGTTCAAGACATTTTCCGACAAATAATAAACAAGATTGTTTGAATTAACGCTCTAAAAATCACATAAGCGTCTCTTTTGCATCTCTTGTTATAATTACGCACTATCAAATATAAGGGGTCGAGTAAAATTTGATAAATTCTTTAAGGGATTGATGGTCAAAAATTTTTTGAAGACCAGTGGTATAGACTGTCCGTGGATGACCGAAAGCGGTTTTATTTGAGAAATTATGTTGATCCTAGATCAAAGCAACTCAAAGACCAAGTCAAATCCTAGTATGCGGGAGAGAGAAGCTGAAGAAGTCACGCTAAGTGGAGAGAAATTAGAGCAGGTGGATTCCTTCACCTGCCTCGGAAGTGCCATCACGTGGGACGAAAAAAGTACAACCGATATGAAGCGCAGAATAGACAAAGCTAAGAAATTGTTCATGACACAAATCCAAGTAAAGTGTGCAAAGGCGATAGGACTACGGACGACGAAACAGTATGTGAAAGCATTCGTGTGAAGCGTGGCACTCTATGGATCGGAAACATGCACCATTCGAAAAGCAGTCCAGAAAATATTAGAAGCATTCGAAACCTGGCGTTAGATGATGATACTGAATATCAAGTAGACGGATATCATAAAAAATAAGAAGTAAACAGAGGAGTAGGAGAGGAATGGACCAAATGGAATGCTTTACGGAAAAGAACCATATGGATTGTGCACACCCTGAGGCACAATGGGTTTGTGAAGAATATAATTGGAGGAAAAACAGAGAAAAAAGTTCCAAAAGGAAGCCAAGAGATAAATACATAGACCAAATACAGAGGAAAGTACATAAGAAGAACTACCAGGAAGTAAGGGAACTAGTTTTAGATAGGGAAGAATGGAGGGCTACAGTCAACCAATCTTACGATTGAACAACCAATGATGTCGATCGTATTCGTTAGTCAACTAGAATTGAGAGAACCTTGGTTTTAAGGTACTCCTACTGCTAAGAGTAGATTGCTCCTTTTATACGTAGACGTAAACCCAATCACGAAGTATGAACAAACTTTCCTTAATTACCTTTCTAACTTTGGCATGCCACGCTGGCGCGTGGGTGGCTCATGAGTTACACGCGTTGAGAGAATTTCGTATTCTTAATTTATACTTAAGGTTTTTAAACTACTTTCTCGTGAACATTGTGTCTTCAAAAGGATAAGTTGCATTATAAATAACCCCTTCAATTATTCCGATAGGTAATGTTGGATGGCTTCCGGTTTTCCACCGCGTTGTTTGTCGTCATTTGAAGACAAACAACGCGGTGGAACACCGCAAGCCATCCAACATTACTTCTTCATGAAACACCCCGGAAGCCTACGTCAGTATTCCGATAGGGTTCAAATCTATGATATTGTCTCTATTATTTATTTAATTTAATTTGTCATATCTGTTTACTGGCGTAACTTTGTGAAATATTTTAATGATTTTGATATTGGTTTGCTTGAAAAATTTGGTACTTCAACTGTTTAAGGCTCTACTTTGTGGAATAACGACATAATGGGAGAAATAATGCACTTTGTAACATTCCACTTAGATTTATTTACCCGACCGGTTTCAACGCTTGTGAGTCATTATCATGTGCTTGTGGAGACTGTACCCTGGATAATGACGCACAAGCGTTGAAACCGGTCGGGTAAATAAATCTAAGTGGAATATTACAAAGTACCTACATTATTTCTCCCATTTGAAAAACTTGGTTTGTCCACAGATTTTCTTTTACATTCCATAAAATCTGTTTAAAAACAAAGTGGTTTTAGTTTTAAGATTTAAATATAACTCGATCACTTTTATTATTCAAAAGATCATTTAATTCTGTAGGTTGCCAGAAGTTTCTGGAGGTAAAATATTCCTTAAAAGGTAGGTTTTCGAATGGTTCAATGAGATTCGTGAGTTTCAATGGTGAGTTATACTTAAAACTAATTGAAGTGACTCCTGAATGGAATTATTTTGACTGTTTTCTATAACTTTCGAGGGTCCCATACTAATTTTTGAAGAAACTCCATAACTTTCAGACTATATATTTCTAAAGCGCATTTTCTAGCACATTTTTTTCGATACTTAAGGGGCAGAATACCTTTCCGCCTATAATTAAATCCCTCAATCATTTTCTTGGTTCTTTTTTTTGGGGGGGGGGGTATTTTCACAAATGTCGAGAAATGTGTTTCTTCATCTTTTCCACATTCTCCACCCATGTGCCGGATTGGAATTTCGAGTTGGAATATCACATTGCACAAAGATGCACCTTTGATAATGAAGAAGTCATTTCTTTAAATAATCGCTTCGGAAAATTCAGCGAAGATTTCTGTTGTCTGAATTTCTCGTCAAACTATTGTGAGTAGGGTGGACAAGATAAGACACAAAAACGAGCCATCGGGCGCAACTACTTATTTTAAGATTTAACCTCACGACTTCGACGATACGCAGTACATCAAGCGCAGTAATTCCTCGGTTTTTATCAAATTATACAGTTTTGCTGTGATTAATTCTTATCATAAGTACGTGTTTCATTTTTGTCCGTCTTTGACTCATTGAGACGGCGACTCACCTGTTCGTTAGACCAGGGCCTAAATGAAAGAGACGGCGATTCACCGATTTCGCCCAGTGTTATCTTTGTAATCACACAATTAATTGATATTTAAAAAGAAGAAATATATGAATTGATATAAATTTAATAGCTCTATCAGAAATGTTAATTATTACATTCAACAATTTTTCATTTATTGCATACATTATGTTTGAGATACAAAATATATATTGTAAACTTACACAGCGGTAGGTGATCGCTCAAAAAATACTGAGCCAATGGGTTAAAACACCACTAATCGTGCATTTAAAAAATAATTGGCAATTAGAGCCTACAGGACTATTCCAAAAGGCAGCGCTTCCCCACCAGGAGTATGTATGTGTGAGTGTCTGATGTTTTGGGAGCATGCGCAAATAACGCAATGGTGAAGCAAGTGTGGCGAGCATATTTCCGTGATTTGAGGGATCCAGCTATTTGAGATACCATCTAGAAAAATGGACTATCAAGGAGAATGCTATTAGAAAAAGGTTGTGGTTTACTGCCGTAAGGTCACGCTTATGATTTTCAGAAAGTCATCGCTTCAACTGAAGAATAGACCAAGCTTATATTTATTTATCCACTTTGGACTCGATGATCAGGAATAATTCCGTACTGAGCTACACTCAAATCAGCTACAATACGTTTCCTCTGGGTTCAAGTTCCCGCTTTATTCATTTCGTGGACATATGTACTATAGCGTGCTAAAATATTGATGTGAAGTACCAAAAATAGTGATTTATTTAACTCAGCTCAAGTTTGCCGTACATCCATCTGACAGAGGGAGAGAAAGCATTTATGAGAGAGCGTTCACTAATTTCCTAAGAAATGTACTCGCGCACTTAGGGAGAGAACTTGTGAAAATAATTTATCTACAACGAGGTTCCACGAAACGAGCTTTGTTGTGGAAGTTCTCGCTGATTACGGCTGGCACACATTCACACCAAAGACTCATCGTTTTTTTAAATCTCTATTCAAACTCGAGAGAGGCTGTTGACATGATTTTATCGGAAAGTTACACTGTCCTCTTTGATCAGTGATGAGCAAAATTTATCAGGATTATGACACGATTAGGAGCTTTTATTTCGTGTATAGCCCAGATATAATCTAATCAGATTGGGTTACATCTAAAATCGTATCTCATGCTGAAACCGTTTTATCGGATATCTTTGATCATCTTCTTTTCCTTCGTTGTCATCGATTTTATTCGTGAAATAATCAAAATACTAAGGAAAGCCCCATTCTTCATTTTAAAAATACTTCAAATGAACAGATAGTATAACACGGCTGATGAATGGGACTAGGTCGGGAGCCCTTAGATACTCGAAGGCTATAGTCTAGGCCAAAATTGCTGGGAAAAATCAGATACGCGAGTTTCCATGAGATCCAGAATATACTATTTTAATCCCGCGCTACAGCTCTAGAACCGATAGAAGCGAAAAAATAAGAAAATACAGTGCAAAACTGATGGATAAAAAAATTAGTTCCTCCGACGCAACGTAAATGACTTCAATATCAACAGTGAAACATTGAGAAACTCCATTAAACTAGAAGCGAGACACATTACAAGAGACAAATTCGCGCCATAATTATTAGCTCGGAAGAAATGCTTCAGCCATTTAGTCACTCCGAAACATGAAGTGGCGTGGTGAGCCCATGATGTTAACCATTAGCAAGTAAGTGCATTAGCGATTTCTAATACTTTTCTTAGTGGATACGGGACGGAAAAACTCACTTTATACCGTTCGGGTGCACAATTTTATATTTTTCCATGCATATGAAGCCAAGTTTTTCGCAGTTTATGAAGTTGTCTTAGACCAGTATCATCCATAAGGCATTTGGAAGAGTGTTTATGAGGTTGGTAACCACTTTTGGCTGCCCATTTTTTGCATTGCGTTGGGAGAGCTGGCCTAAGGCGTAGATTCCCCATTGAAATCCAGAGCATGCAATATCTGACACATTCACACGCATTACGAAAGTTACGATAGATATGGGCGGAAGTGGGTATGTTGCTGTCCCCTTTGCTATGAATGCGAAATTTCCCGCACTGTGAAGTGGGGCCCCAAGGAAGCATCCTTAAACAGAAATGAACTTTTGCAGAGGATTCGCCTTAGCTTTATTGTAATCAAAGTGACAAATAAAATTTGCCCAGAGGAAACTTAGTGTTTTTATTATAATTAATTGCTATTCAAACGTTTACACAAAACACAGATTAAGTTATGGAAGTGGAAAAGTAGAAAGCGGAGCATGTGTTCAAAATCTCTTACGTATAACAGTGGATTAACGAAAAGCAAGTTGCTATCTCTTATCTATAAAATCAACTATTGAGGCTTATAACTGCGGTTGTCGTTGGATGATGGGCAGCTTATTTTTAAAAGGTCGTACTGTTCACCGTTAACATTATAAAGGTCTATTCAAACACATAGAAATAATCATTATTAGGGACTGAGATAAGTGAATTCAACTTTATGTATCGGCCATGTTGGAACTCGAGTTGTTAGCTCAAAAAGAAAAAGTTTGGTATGGTATTTGATCAAATTTCATTCAACATATTTATGTTTTCCATAAAATCACATATTTCAAGTCTCCAAACTTGCTTCAATACTTAATCAATCTCTGTACAATTATTTAAAACTTCTTTTTCAGAGCTAGCTCTCCCCCAGACGAATAATTGAACTTAAATTTCCATAGCTTACTTATATGACTAATTTAAATAATGCCAAAAAGTCTTTCTCATTGAATTACCGTTATTCGACCGGGTCCTCAGATGCAGACAAATACTCTAATTAGCAGAATTTTTAATCATTCAAATCCAATTGAAGTGAGTTCCACCTCCCATCCAGATCAAACTTCCAGATCCGCCTCAAGTCAACCGAACACTTCAGTGGTGAAAGTTGAAATAGAGACACATTGTCAATTTCCAACATAATTTATTGACGTCCTCAGTAATTTATTCGGTACCTGAATGCTTTTTGGTGGAACACACATAGTGTTTCTATTTCATTAGATATGAATTTTCACGGAGTTCAGCCTGATAATATCGAAACTATAGTGGTGAATGGTAGAGGTCAGAAAAATAGTTTCCATGATACTGAAGCAACTTTATAGATGATTTGTTACCAATGTGAACATGAAAACTGTCAAGGAGATGGTCTACATTAATAATCTGGCTTTAACCACTGCTTTATTTTAAGCTTCCCAGTAAATGAGAAAAATCTTTCAACATCATGGCAATGTAGTCTTTTCTCGTCGATTAACAAATGCGGCGTCATCAGATGGATTCCGTTACTTTAGTGATGACAACTGCAGAGGCATTCGTCTTCATGATCTCCATGAGATCACAATACGACGTCGGCGTCTAGCTCGTTTACAAACAGTGCGACAACGAGGGTGAGTGGCGTCCTTCAAGAAAAACTGCCAAGCAGTGCAGCGACCAACGAGGTGAAAACTCAGCCATCTTGCCAGCTCCCCTTGTCCTATTTCATATACAGTAGTATGAGCGCGATTTGAATTATTCTTATGAGAAACTTTTTTTTAATTAGGGATAACTCCCTCTTAGTAAGTGGATTATTTTCTAGGGCATCTTATCCTCTCTCCTTGAGATTGATTTGGACTCGATATGACATGATGGCTCATCGACATCCGTTCCCCATTCTTCGACCGAATTCCACGATGATGAAATGAATTAGGCAGCCGTTCTGGCCCGCCTCTTCCAGTAATCCGCAAAAAAATACATCAACAGCAGAAAGGAATCATTTTGCCGCAGTGCAGAACTCGTAAAACGGAGGCACTTTCTGATCTTCCGTTTACTTACTGTTGGATGGCAAGAATATTTTCAGCGCTGCTATGATGCCTGGGAATGAATGATGGGCTTTTCAAAGCACTTCCTGGATTTTTTGAATCCTGGTTGAGGTAGTAGCTAGAGTACTAAGATCCTACCCCCAGAATCCGGGTTCGAAATCTGGAAAATGAAGAGGTTTTTTAGTGGAATCCCGATCTCTTCTTGGGGGCTACAGGTATGTAGTATGTACTCCGTCGGATGGGACTAAAACTGAGGACATCTCGACGCCTTTTGTGTGTTTTTTTTCTGAAAATGCCGACGCCGTGCTTCTCTCCCCCATTTCCTCAAATCCCCAGTCTTTCCCAAACCTTTGTACCTATTTATCCTCAATAGCGCGAGTGCCGTCAGCTGTCCGTCGCGTCATCAAATAGCCCACTAGATAATCATAGGATTTGCAGGCAATCGGAATGATTTCGCAAAAGGATTACTTCAAAGCTGGTTAAAAGCCGATTTTTCATAGGGGTCTTTGTCCGAACCATGTTTGCCAATATTAAAACTATGAGAGTATTCGTGGACATTAAGACTATATTGATGACTTCGATTTGGTGCGGAGCGTTTCTCGGATGGGGAACGTAGCACTCGAGGAAAGTGAATTAAGCATGGTAGAAAGGAGATTGAAAGTTGATAACGGGAGTAAATAAACTCTTGATGGAGTAAAGAAGCTGCATGTAAAAGCAGTAGGTCAGTCACATCAAGTGTAAAAATGAAGGTAGGAAGTGTACCGAATTGCATTTTTGATACTCTGAGGGATAATGATGGCGTATAAATTCTGTATTTTTTTCTTCGTCGTTCTGTTTACAGTCTAGTTGGCATAAACTGGCGGATTAGAAATTTGGATCGGGGGTGAAGGCATATATCAACTCGGTGGACTATGCGGATAATTAACTCCATTAGAAATAATTTCTAATGCTTGACGGCCAAAGTTTGCGTTCCAGTAAGTCACCGAAAAACTTCGTGCCGTTATTTCTACTTAACGATTTTTACCATGGGAGGCATATTTTCCATTATAGGATTAAATAAAGTACCAATGACTACAGGTATTCCGTGTGGTAGCCGTATTTCAATGTATGACACTCAGGTGAACTCAGTTGGAAAATACTTCTTCCAGTCAATACGAAATGGGTAATTGAACGATGGAAAGTTGAACGAATGACGTATCGGAATGCAATATTTCCCCTCCGACGCTGCTGCAGTCGCTATTTTTAGCAGCCTCAGCGATAAGGCTATCGAGTACATCCCTTAATAGTTTCTCAACTACTCATACTCTTCCGAAAGTCAGAGAGTTGTGATGTTTTCAATCACTCTGACATGTAACCTCCATCGAAGGAGTTAAAATTCGTCCCCACGTAGAATTCGATTGGGCTTGTATCATTTAAAATTCAACTCAACCTGTCCTTTTCATTCCATCGATATTTTAATTTTCATCCAAAAGTAATTGAGAGATTCGGAGAGCCATACTTATACGTTGTAGTATAAACCAACTTCAAGCACATCATAGGTAAAGTTTCCTCGAATGAGCTATTTTTGTAAATGAAGAGACCACCACGTTAATTGCCTGCCTATGCCCTGCTGGGCTGATTGGAAGTTCTTGAAGCAGTTTTACTTTTCCATATTTAGGCTGTGGACGAGCCGTTAAGCAAACTAAGTGGTACAGTATCAACCATAAAATCATTCTAAGACGTAATCTTATATTTTTTGCAATATCCAACTCGCAAAAATATTGTATCAATTATAGTAGGTAATGCTAATTATAAAAACTTCTCTACTGCTAAATCAGCTATGCAATTATACAGTCTAAATCTATATATTACCCTGCGAGCCGCTGCAAGGGCGTGATGCAGGGGGCTATATACCAGCTGTTAAGAAGGGAGGGATTTGGGGAAAGCAATTTAAAGAGGGTAAGTACGAAAAGTGATCTGTGTTTTTGCAGAGATTCCTTAGATCGATCTGTTTTTATTGGAGTCATTAATAGTATGACGGAAAAAGGAATTTTCGTACATAATCTGACGAACAGCGCATACCTCTTATTTTGTCTCCTTTTCTTTTTGTGGAGATGTATCGCGGGGTTAAAATAATATCTGTTGGCTCTGTGTTACATGGAAATCCAGTGATATTTTCAAGTAAATTTAATCTAGCAAGTAACTTCAAACATAAGTCTCGAGCGGCTCCCAACCTAGTATTTACATCAGCGGTGTCACCCTTTCTATTCGCTCGAGCAGTTCTTAAAGAAGTCCGCGTCTTTCTTTTGTATTGTGTTTGTTTCAAGAACTGATGAATTTGCCCTGTGTCCTGAGAAGTACTAGTCCGACATTTATTCAAATGCGTTATTTTATCTCTCACATCGTTTCCCAATTGCAAAAATAAACTAAAAATTACCGTACTGCTGAGTGCATAAAAATGTCTGCAACGCTGAATCCGCCGTATGATTAACTAGGTTAGCGAAATAATGATAATGAAATAATTATAGTGGATGGGTCGGATTTTGCGCCCTCAAATTATTTGCCACTGGGGTTAACCATAGGGGTCGGGGAGGTTAGGCGTCCGTTAAACACGCAATTACAGTCGGGAGGGCATGGGAATGAGGTTGTTGTTTAGCATAGCAATGTTGGACGGCATGGGGAAGAGATATTGGGACTTGCGAATAACATATCACTTGACCCTTTCTTTTGTCTTCGTAGTTAAACAGTCAGTGATTCTTCAAATTGTTCAACTTCTGGATTCCTTGAATGAAATCGCGCAGCCAAATAATTTAAGATGTATGCATTGTAAGACGTATATATACCTATAAGCCTTACCTAGGTAACAAATAACTCACACTCTGGACACTCAAGAAAATGGCACGTGTAGAAAACATGAAAATGGGTAGAGGCTTCACAATTAAGTGTGAAATAGTTCAATCTTCAATACTTTACATCTCAGTTCCACAAAAACAGTCCGTCAACTCTCTCCTTTATTATAAAGTCATTTGACATCACGAGAAATACTGCTACGAGTGTTGTTTGCGGGGGGAATCAAAATTTTCCCCAAGATTAATCGCAAAGTTGATACATATGAACGTCAACTCTTGTGCAACTGCTTTAAGCTTGACTTCGTGGAAGTTCTAAGCAGCGACCTTGGTAGCCTAACCCGAGTCATCAATCTTATCAAGGAAACGCTTTTTTAATTTAACCTGACCTTGCCGAAATTTTTATAACAACGTATTTCTATGCAATATTTTTTCTCCTTTACGCTAATGTTCTCTTTTTTAAGAGGTAGATTAGATAAGTGGTGCGAAAATGATCTTCAACTGTCCACTGTAAATCTTAGCCCACCTTCCTATCATGGCAGAAGTTGCCAATATTCGTGATAAATGGGGGACTCTGAGAGCCACTACGATTTTTCCGGAGTGTGCTGAAATCGCGTAGTGCCACCCAATGTGTGGAAGAGTAAATAATGTATCATCTACATAGATTCATGTGTACTCTTTATTAGCTAACCTAACGGCATCATTTTTTCTGGTGCCCATTCAGTAGCGTCACACCCACATTTGTTCCCTTGGAATCAGTGATGTAGCCACAATTTCGTTTCAGAGGGTTCAGGTCGAGTATAATCTGGGGGGAGGATGAAAATGTAAAACAATGAGAAGCATGACTGTGTGTTTAGGCAGTTAAGAGTGTAATTGTGACTGCAGTGTAACACTCTAATACCATAGATTTTGCTGAGCATATTTCTGAAATAATTAAAAAATCACGGTTTTTTAATGCTTAAAAATTACAAAAATATTCATTGAAAATGTTGGTCATGATAAAAATAAACGAAATCAACGTTCTAAAAAAACAAGTAGGCATACATTTTTATTTTGTTGCCCTTTACTTAAATAAATTCAAAATTTCAGGGGGGTTTGGCTAGGTTACTGCTTAGAATCACATGTTACGGGTTTAAGATGAGATATCAATACACAATATTCGCAAGATAAGATTTGAGCAATGAGCATGCAACTTTAGTTCTCATTTGATCCTCCCGCTGCTCCTCCCAGAAAGTACGATTCTGATAACGTAGGCATAATGTTATAAAATAGCATCATAAATATACGGCCTCAGAGTCGTCGAAAGTAAGTGAAGGATTATACGAAATGATTATCTCAATTTACAGCGAAGAAATTCTGCACAAGTTAAGGTCGTCTGGAACTACCATGAGAATAGTCGCGTAGCGGCGAATCTTGTTGAAAAAAAACAAAGGTTTAGGGCGTGGATGCACAAACGTTTGGCCTAGTTGGACATATTTCACTCAATATTCCTTATGTGGGCCGCATAATGCCTAAATTACTTCTTCAATGGCCTAATATGATTGGCAAGCATTGATAAATCGATTCAATCATGCCCGATTTCATTATACATTAAGTAGAGAGTTTGTAAATAGTCATTCAGTAAAGAAGTTTATGAATAATGGAAAGCTTTTAATACTCGCAAATCTTTTCTAATTATTGAAATCACTCATTAGATTATTTTGTCTCCTTCAATATTTCCTAGAAAGCACGTAAAGAAAAAATATCGGAAGGCATAAATCAATCAATGAAATTTGATTTTTCAATGGCTATGCGGATCGGATTAAGATCTCAAATGGGCTGGATTGGCCATGGATACATCAACTCTGGCTCGCAGCCAGAGTTGATATATCCATGTCTTAGAAAATTATTTCCAAATTGCGTGATAGTGAACTCTTGATATATCTTCCACATTTCCCGATGATTTCTAATCCATATTTGGCCAAATGTGCTTTATATTTGATTCAGTGATAGAATTTCATCAAGAAACTAGTGCAAAGAGTATATACATATATCTACGGTTTGTTTCTTTAATCTTTTGCTCTACCCTGTGAGCCGCCTTAAAGGCTGTTTGTAGCGTGCACTTGGAATTTGGTCTCGCGTTGTATTAGGAAAATGTGGTACATAAACTTATTAGTCATAATGTATGTCTCCCTTATTTTATCTTATTGGTTTACTCTACCGAATCAGTTATGGAACTGGCGGGATCTCGTCCGTGTCAGAAGACACGCGGGTCTAAATCACCTTTCAGAAGTTCCAATCCCGCTTATTTACTTCGTGTTTGGGCGGGATGCACTCCCTAGTTTGTATAACATCCAGTTAAGCTTTTCTCATGACAGTTTCTTTCGCAATTTTGGCGAATCTTCCTCATTAGAAAAAGTAATCAGATAAAGTAACATCTTTATCTGATTTTGATTTCATTTCATTGCCTTCGCCAGCCAAGCGTTTATATGTTTTAAACTAAGCTGCACATTTCTCAAATAAGCTGGAGGATAGACTTGAGCTGTCAGTGACTCCGACGTGCTTCACTTGCCCTGACTTTCCAGAGTAAATCGATGAATTACGAAATGCGATGTCGATTCATCGCCACTACCCGTCGCCCCGTGACGTAGCACAGATATTATCGGCATGAGAATATCTATCAAGAAATATGTAGATAAATATTGGGTATACTTTCCTCCTGATGTTAGACGAATCAAACTTCACCTTGAAGGTTATTTGTTTCCTTTTATATTATAAAAAATTCTCCTGCCTCGGAATCTAGCTATCTCTTAAAATCCATCTATTGTTCAACATTGTCCATTGGATTAAGGAGCGTTTATAATCTGCGCGGGGCACTTGTGATGTCACCATTCGCTTCATCGCAGGAAATTCCGCGTGGGAGGGCCTGTTTCGCAAGAAAATGTACTTCCCATCTGACGTGACTCACCCACACGGGCATCTGGTCTCTACTTCACACTGCCGCCCGTCCCCAACTCCTTCCCCCCTCTCCAACCCGAACAAGACATCGCCTTCCTCTCAAGGCATTTGTGTGTCGCGCGTGAAGCTGCGACGGAAACATAAACAGTCGAGCCGCTGTCCTCGTATCGCAATATTATTTCGAAGGAAATTTTCAGCGTGTTGATGCGAAGAATAAAGGCTAGTCCTCGAATGGCCACCAACTTCAAGCATCAAAAAATGTTTCTTCACGATAATCCTCAATGACATCCAGCAGTGTAGTCAAGCCGCCGGCCTCCTCTTGTCTTTCTGTCATTGCAAGGAGAAGTGCAACTTAATGGTACGGAGAGCGAATCCCAAGAATGGTCGTTGATTTCTAGCACCAAACAAAGTTTTCTTCGCCTTTATGTTAAGTGAGTTCCATGACTGGCTTGACAAAGTCTGTTCCTCTGATATTCCGGTCTTTATTCGAGCACGATCGTTTACTGTGCTCGAAATTTAAATGTTTTGTTTAAATACGCCGTATAGAAACAAATATGGAGACCATGAAAAAAAGCGCCAGTGGAAAAATAAGTGACTCTGAACGTCGCATCTTCGAATCACTTCGAGTCGTAATTCGGTTGTACAAATGGTGTGCTACGGATTAAGCGCGCGCGGATGCAAAGATATACACCATAAAAAGTGAAATTCTCTTTGAAAAAATCATTTGACTTGGCCGGGATAAAGTCAAATGACTCCCGGTCAAAGGCAAATGATTTATTCATGTTGTTATTCACCCACTTTTGAGTGCAATTCAGTCGCTCAGTTGAAGGTCAATCTACCCTGAGTCTTTTTTACTCCTTCGGATCGTATCGAACATGCGCGATTTCAGTCTTCATACGCTCAAGTTTGATCCATTGATGTTGAGCATTGTCGAACTTCGCTTGAGTATGACGCTTGAAGCATTGCTTTGGCACGGCAGTTATCGTGGGCGTTCGCCTTTGAATGTATGAGACAAACTACAGTTTTAGGTGACGCTTGAGGTAATCGTGCTACAGCCGTGACACGTCGCGACTCGAAAGTTGGGGAAGTCGCATGGAGGACGACGTGGGAAGAGCCTGGAGAGGATTAAGATGTTTTTGCCGTTTCGGAAGTGATTGGGGAATGAACTTTGGACAGAAATAAAATATTGCGAAAACTAATTGTAAGGTGTAAGTTGTGAGAAAAATGAAGGAAATATTTAAACAAGGGAAATAAGACGTAGAAATTCCCTCGGAAAAAATCCATCTTGACCGGGAATCATGGACCTTTGGCTTGGCGGGCCAATGTGCTGACCACCATCTGACTCCCAATGCAGTTTTAGGAGGAATTCAAATCTAGTTCCGTTAATTCCTTGTAAAACTGCTTTGGGAATTCGGTAGCCTGGGTAGTGTGGTGGTGTGTGCATTGGCCCTTCAGGAGCAATAGTTTTTAATATACCTAATAATATTTAAAAAAAAAAAAGGTTGATAATTGCCTGATGCGCAGTCTGTAAATTATCTAAAGGAAGAAATAATTGGGTCATGTTATTGTTACAGGGTAGAGTTTGATTACTAGTTGACTATCCTGAGGACCAGGGTTCGAATGTTGACAGTCTCATAGCTTTTTCAGGGACATCCTTATCCCAACATGGGTGCTATGTGACAACGTCAAATATAGTACGCCCTTCGTCGGAAGAGACGTACAACTGGGAATTATTCCGAATACTTATGCGTCAAGAAGATTAATCTGTTTATTACATCGCTATATGAGGTTTAGTTTTGTTGTGCCGCCTTAATTTATAGTACCCATGGTTATTTTATCTTAATTTGTTATACCTACTTTTTTGGCATATTTCATGAACTTCATGGTGTGTATATATACATATTTCTTCTCTCCCGCAGCTGAAGTTATTCTTCTGTTTTAGATATTCATTTCATATTAATGAAATATTTGAATCGTAAAAAAATATTATTAGTCTTGAAAAACTCAGAAAACGCATGAAATATTGTGTTGCCGGTTAGAAAAGCTGTTTTATATTCTTGGCGTAGACTCAGTTATTAATCTAATCACATACATCCCTCTTATGGCGTACGAAGCGTATCATTGTGATAGTTTACTCCTCTCCCTTTAGGTTGATATCCTCAGTTTACCGTGATTGAAGCATGGTAGTAGTAATTGTCCTAGCATCCAAGAATTAAAAATATGTTATAGCTAAAAGAACTCTTTGGCTCCTCGGAGGATTTGATAGTAAATGTCTGAAAATTATTAGCAAGTTAATGCACTCACTGATGATTGATGTACATGAACTAATTATGCATCGACTGTGATATGTGATCGGACCCGATAGTGATTCCATCGAGCCCGAAAAATAAATTTTGTCCAAAATCCCTAGAAGCGTTTAATTTACCCTGTAGGGACCACTGCGAGTGCGTGAGCCTTGAGGCCTAGGAAATGAATTACAGGCTCATAGTGCCAAAGGGGTGTCCAAAGGCTTCACCCGGATTCGAAGGGTCCCGGATTCAAATCCGGGTGAAGCCTTTGGACACCCCCGAACAAAAAAAATCTTCGGAGTGCGAGGTGGCCCAGGGAAAGGAACTGGCCCCCCTACCCTGAATGTGTGAAATTCACACGCCTGTGGCTTAGTCCGGGGGGTCCGGGGTGAGCTCTACCCTCAACTATCCAAACCAACCTTCGGGTTGAATCACTGAGAGAGTGCCAAAACTTAGGGGTGCTGAAAGCCTTGTGTCCAGATCCGGGCTTTTATATCAATAATTATCTCGATTCCATAGAGAGAATCATGATGCCATCCTTATCTTTAAGAAAATTAACGAATCGAGTCAGAAATTTCCAGTCTTTTTATCTCACGTTTATGTATTCGCTTGTATTTTTTTTAGGTAGCCTCGTCTTATTTTACCGAAATGGCTTCGGTAGCAGTTGCCTCTTGCACTGTGTGATCCACCAGACTATTCTAACACTGTGTACTTTGTGATACAGCAGACTATTATGACTAGCTATTCGTGATGGATGGATTCTAGCAAAGCTACGCAGAAAAAGTATTGGAGAAAATTCGAGGTATGGGAAATAACTGTTGTTGATTGCCATGTCCGATTTCTTAAGCAAGGAAGCTGGACAAAATTGTTCCTGGGTTGCAAACGAAACTCGTCGGAACTCAAAATTTCACATAATTAATTTAAGCTCAGCGTCCATTCTGTAAGCAAGTTGCTGCAATAGATCCTGAGTATTATTCATCTCTAAAATTATCAGAAAATATTGAGAGTCTCTGTAAACGTAAGAGAGCCATATGGTGTCACCATTAGAACTCAAAAGCAGTACATCACATGTCACTTGGTGAATTTTTTAAAGAGTAGCCATTGTCAAAACAAAAATTAAAGAAGAAACAAGGAAAACTTGCGGCTTCTATTGTGGCAGTGATTTTATATTAGCAGTTACAGCTCTCGCGAAAGCTTATGGCGTTCGGATGCGCGGTTTTTGTGTTGTCCGCGTCATAAAGATTCCATTTTTTTAAATGAACTCATGCAGGGCACAAATGCCATGTCTTTGCTTTCCCCTTCGTCCCTTTTCCCTACCCCTTCCACCAAAATTTACCCCTCCGCAACGTCTTCTTCTACACATCCGAATGCCATAAGCTTTCGCGAGAGGTGTACACTTGCTCACTGCGATTTTTTGCAGATAGTTTTATATATGTAGTTACACTTGGTCTGGTGCATACTATCTATTGTTTTTTGTAAAAGATTAAGAGTATTTTAAAAGAAATTACAGTAAGTTGGTTAAAACAGGGAACAATTGATTTTTATATGAAAACACTGGGAAATCTTTTTATATGGATATATTAAAATAATAATCGTTAATTGAAAAGGAACATTTTGACTAGAGCCGGAGTGAAACTAGAGCCATTCTCCAAGGCCTCGGCTCCAAAGCCCTGCTCCTGGGGATAGTGACGAAAATATTAATTAAAGCAAAGTAATAGATCGGATTAATCTGAAAAAAAGCAAATGTAATTGGGCTCTCTAACATATGTTAGGCGTAGAATGACATGACGCTGAGTTTTTTACGGACGATATTTGCTGAAGCTGTTGAATTGAAACTCTTACCCTCAAAGTTCTTACCTCTTTGCCAACGTACTACCAAAACTGGTCGAACAAGAAACATTACTGTGATATGTTCAGTATGCTAGTATATATGAGGAAGATTGAATTGTAATAGATGCACACCAAGAGGAAGAAATTCGCCATGAAAAAATTGTTTAACTTGACCGGGATACTAACCCGAATCTCTCAAGCGCCAGTTTATCTTTGTACCTGTACGCGTGTCTGCGTACCTACCATTTAATAAATGGTTTCGGGCGTAGCTTTGTGGAAGTTCTTTATACTAAGAAATTTGACGAAGTTTCGTCATAGCTTTTTCTACATGTTATTTTATTTTCCACGACCATGATTTCGTTACAGAGTAACATCATCAGGTGGGAAGACAAAAAAAAATATTTGTTTCGCCACCTAAACGAAAATGTGAAGCTGTGACGAAATGTGTTGCCAACTTGTAACGAAACGATAGGGTAAAGAAAACATGGACGTAGATAGTAAAATTGCATGTGGAAAAAGATGGGTCAGAACTTCGTCAAACTTTCTCAGTGTGTACCATATTATTTGTATAACCGCAATGATAGGAAATATGTAACATCTATGCTTTATGTGAGTGTTTATATCACCAAAAAAATACTGATTTCTGTGGGCATAACGATGACCATTCCCGATTTGAAACGGACTTGACGCCACCATCACTAGTAATAGCGTCGACTGGAAGTTCAGTGGACTTACTGAAGCGTACGCGGGGATAGCGCATGTCATATCCCTGACATTCGTGGCATGTGATGCCGACCGAGCGTGTGAGGTCCCTTTTTGGTCTGTTGCCCACCTGCCACTCACCTATTCAGGCGTGCGGCACAGGACATTAAAGCAATATCTCGACGAAAGAAATGCGCACGGATGGTATGTCACAAGTGGATGCGCCTCGCCGGCAAGTCACCGTTAAAACGAAAATCATCAAAGGGAACTATTCTTACCTGGAACTACGCAAACGAAATTATATCGCGCGTCTGAAATAAAAAAATGTTTAAAAATCCGCAGTACAGGTGCGAGGGAAAACGAGCCACGTGAGGACGCGTGCACTGTTGACAAGGTGACCGGTGTGCGAAAATATACAAACAGACGAATCGGGAACGGCGAAGAAGAAGTGCAGAGCTTCCATAAGTCCAGTCTTGGCGGTAGGCCTCTGAAACTCAAGTGGGTCATGTATCCACGTTTTTTTGTTTTATATACTGGGAAGGAGAATCAGTGACGGGTGTAAGCTTATCATTTCCTTCACCTTTGCCTGCGTTCATGACAAATTCGCGCGTCCAAGCAACTTTCTGCGCCGTGATTTTTCACTTATGTTTGTACCTATTTATTAATGTACTCAATATTTAAGCACTTTATTAGATTAGATTTACTGATAAATACTCAAAACCTTGTACGCAATGACAGAGAATAAATATGCACATTTTTCCAATATTCCATTCACATTTGGATCGCCACTAGATCTGTATATACTTTCAACTTTCCCAACGTTAGCACTCATAAATTAAAATTGGCTTTTGGCGCGAGGAATGTGATGCAAAGCGGGCATTAAATGCTCAGCATTCAGAATATTCCGTCTCTTTTTACTCTCCATGAAGTTCAAAGTATAGGACGACGCATGGTTAGTAGACTTTATTTAATCAGCACGTAATCTGTGCATCTGTGTCTGCATATTTTGTGTGTGCATCTGTATCTGTATCAATCAAAGAGAATGATTTATTTCTGTTTTCTCATATCCGTGTTCATTACATTAATAGTGGTTCCAAATGTTTAACTATGTGAATTCGTGCCTATGAAAACGTGTGTCTATATGATTGAATTCTAATCAGTGATATAATTATGTTTTACAACCATTGTACATATATTGCGGTAGTGACAGTAATTTGAGATACTGAGTCCGCTAATCAACCTCTAATTGCTCTATCTGCCTTCCCCAGGACCAAATTAATTAATCAAACAGTAAAAACATTTCTCTCAGTCATTTCTATGCAATTCGGCATCAACTGTGGCCTGAGTAGTTAATTACTCTCTCGGAATATCTGAATTCTGATAATTACTCATGCTGAAGAAAGTATGTAGTATATGTTGAATGTTAAATGTTGAATTATCGCGTTGTCTTTTAGATTTGCCTGTATGAATTGAAGCTTGCCAAGGCCGAGAAGCCCTCCGGTCATGTCCCGACCGAAAAATCTCTGGCCTTTCGTTCCAGATAAAAAAACAAACGCTCACGAAGAAAAAGCAAGAGGAAGATGCCCAATCGCCCCTTGAGTGCACTTCATGAAGCTCATTTACCCTTGTTAACGTTGGTATCAGAAATATTTTCGGTGCAAGCAGTAGTTCAAATCAATGGAATCTCAGTCTATATTCGGAATTCTGTCTTACTCAAGGTCGATATATAAACGGATAACGTTAAGATCATAGTCCTACCCTTATTTCTAACTTTCCTGGTATTTTCAAAAGCGGCTTTAACATAACATGTAGTGAAATGTTTTTTGCAAATTCTCCAGGAAGTGCGTGATGTATGCGGATGTATTGTAATATCTTATATTTGAAATCTATTAGGAAATTATTATGACTTCGATCGCTCTGGATGTTTGAGCAAACCCATTGCGAAGGACGGAACTCAATCACTGTCATTCCAGGCGGGACATGTTTACTGATGTTCGGATGTCAGTTCCGTTATCGAAGGAGCTATAATTAAAATTATCGGAAACTGAACGAGAATACACGAGATAATAACATGATTATACGTTGCGCTAGAAAAGGATACTAACTACAGTTATCATTTTAGTCAAGCACGCTACTTTGCCATTTTTTATTTTAAACGAGTTAATACTTGAAAAATGTTTTAAGGAAAATGGTTTGTTTTAACCCTTTCACTGCGTAAACTTACATCCGGTTTCACTCATAATAGTTGTCGATTCTCCACAAGAAGATCTTCACTATTTTTTATAGTAAAGGAAGAAATCCGTGTTATTTTTTCATAAATATCAAAATAATTGTAATACGTAGTATATTGTTTAGTAAATTTACTATTAAATGAGAAATACCTCTGGGGATATACTCAATCTCTGCAGTAGGAGGAAAATAATTTTTCATCTTGTAGGATATAGTCAAACTCCGTAGTCTGCGAGTGAAAAAATATATTCGGATACATTCGAATGGGGCAGCAAAAGGGTCAAATTCATTTTTCAATTCAGTTAGTCAAATTGTTTACTTTAAATCCTAAAATACCACTCTCATATAACAATGCAATTAAAAACGCCTTCCCTAATAAGTAATTATATCTTCTACTTTGCCACAGAATTTTAACTTGGTACAACGCCTTTCACCGACTTGCGATATCATCAGGTTATAAAGAAACATTCAGTACAGGTATACACAGCCCAGAGTGAATTGGTTCATAGTTGGAGGGGTGGTGGGAGGGTGGTTGGCGGTTTGGGTATGGGAGAAGGTGGTTATACCGAATTAGGGAAGAAATAAACTTTGTAATTTTTCAGGTAATGTAGAAACATTTTCCTAATTATCCCCACAAGTATATTTCTTTCCAAATATGGAAAAGTCCACAAAGTAAGCCCGTCGACGATTAATTTTAGGTTATGCCGTGGCTTATGTCTTGGTAGGCGAAGGGATAGGTATAAGGAGGTGCGGACGCGGTCAGGTGGTGGGAAGGGATGATTTTTTCTAAGTTAATTTCTGGGAGAGGAGTGAGGAGGGCTGCGGGAACAATTGCTTATTGTATAGGGTCGTACGAGGGTCTACTAAATGCATTATTATCTCGCTTTGCTCAAGAGCGTCCATTTTTAATCCCTTGGGGTGGGTGTGCAAAATTTATGGGACAAAATCATTACTGTGGTTGTATTACTGGGGGTGCTTAGAAAAGAGGGAGGTGGAATCCTTATTTTTGTAGCACTTAGCGCGTTGCGTAGAGCGTACCATGAAATTTCTATCCGCCCGACCAACATAAGACGCATTGCAAGTATTGCATTAATTGTTTTTCTTGTGCGTCTTTTCCATTCACTTGGAGCTAGAATAGGATTAAGGGTAGGTAAAAGGCTGCTTTAAGTGATGCAGGCGATTAGCGATTGGAAATTGTATATGGGATATCTCCCAGGATTGGGAGAGAGTTAAAGTTCTTTGGTTGCTCGGGCTTTGCGGAGGGAATCCTTTTTACGCCAATTGTTTTCTGTTTTTTCCTTCGTATTCTAAGGACTAGATTAGGGTTGTACCAATTGTTGGTGGCTATATTAATAATATCATTAGCTTCATATTGTAATTTTTGGGGGAAACGGGGATGAGTACGAGGCGGTGGATCATCGAGTAAAGGGCAGCAAGTTTTTGAGAAAAATTGTGAACGGAATCATTAGGAATTATGTGGTCCGTATAAGTGAATTTCCTGTGAATTGAGAACTCGTGTCTCTTTCCTGTTATGGAAATTAACAAATCTAGGAAGTTGATTGTGCGGTTGGCGTCTTTTTGCATTGAAAAGGAAATGTTCGGGTGGAGAACGTTGCGGTAATTGAGGAAGGAGTCTAACTGGCGGTTTATTCCTGTCCACAGGCAGAGATATCGTCCACTTAACGGAAACAATGAACCAGTTTTTTCATATTTGATTGTCATCATTGAAAAGATTTTCTTCTAAAGAATTAAGGAAGATTTCCGCTCGAGATTATTTTTATGGTGAGCCCACCGGTTTTTCGGTGAAGATTGATGTGCTTAGTACATAGCGGGAGGACGAAGAATCAGGCGCCCACCATTCGCCTTTCTCTGCCTTGTCGTGGTGCGAATTCTTGATCTCGGAAGGGGTTCAGGAGCTCATCAACTTCGGGTGCCTGGATCGGGTCACCCACCTTCGGCTGACCAAAGAGGCCCTGGTTTCGAGCTTCAAAGCGCCAAAAAGAGCCTGCCAGCTCATTGGTGTGTCTTAAAACGCCTTGAGTAAGCAAGTCCTGGCGTTGTAATTTATGTCAGGCTGCCAAACACTACAACCTATCCCCTTTTTCCTTGTTCCTTATCCTGAAATGAGAGTAAACGGGTTAAACGTAATGTAGGCTCCGATACATTGGCTTCCCGGCGCGGTAGACGCCCTTCTTTTTCCGTGGCACGCGTGCCCCATTGGTATTATCACTAAGGGGCGCGTGCTATACGGTTAAAAGGTACGCTAAAAATCGTGAATCTTTTAGGGTTTAAGGTTGAAGTAGTAGTAAGAATAATAACCATTTATCCAATACATACCGTATTTCTCCGAATTTTAGCCTAACTCGAATATAAGCCGCACCCCGTTTTTTGGGGTCTCAAAAAGGGAAAAATGTTAGTACGCGAATTTAAGCCGCACCCGTTTTAGTGCATCCCGTACTACCTACAGTATTAGGCATTAGAATTTTATATCTATTTTTACAAAACCTATGTAATTGTGACATAATGTTACCTATTTTATCCAAATATTTGAATAAATTGTGCACCAATTTCACCTTTTTCTGCGTTATTTCTTACTTTCCCCGTGGCTTAAGGTGGGTTTAGCTGGCGTCCACGTGAACGCGAATGGCTGATTTGCTCAAATCGGACATTTTTACGATTTTATGAGAAAGTTCTCGAATTTAAGCCGCACATCGAATATAAGTCGCACCCCGATTTTGAGGCCCCAAAATCGGAAAAAAGTGCGGCTTATATTCGGAGAAATACGGTATATGGATATGATTTTGGAAATGGGTGACTATGGTGCATGAAAATCAAATAAAGGTTGGATGCCGCCGCTCTAGTTTCACAAAATTTAATCACACAGAAGAGAAGCTTTGCCATTTTAAAAAAAAAATTCGGAAACGATATGAGATCGGTGACTACAGTCTGTCAACTTGCCGGCCTTCCAAATGCTTAAATGATAATTAACAAAAGTGTTTAGTTCGATTGGTTAAAAAATCTTGGGCGATATTTTTCATAGGCAGTCATATATAGGCATAGCGAAACTTGATGGCACTCGACAGCGGAGAGTTTGAGGCTACAGAGGGCGAATTAAGCTATGAAGAGCGGGCAGAGGTACCACAGGGCTCAGGTGGGAACCTTTAGAGATAACCTAAGCATCCTTATTCCTCCTCTCTTGTACGCTCTCCTCTCCCTGAAGTAATTCTCTGTGCAACCGAATGCCTCCAAGTTTTGCTACACCTATACTTTTGTAATTGTTAGCTCCCTAAATAGCTGATAGCTTTTCTCTTCAAGTTGTAAAAAGGTTTTGACTGTTTTTAATTCAAAAAATTATGTCACTAAAAAGTGTTGCCCAGATCGTACCACCCCCTCCGCCCACCCCTTGCTTCGCCGCTGTATGAGATAATGAGTTCACAAAGTAATGAAGAAATTCTTGGAAATTTCTTCTCCATCTTGGATCTTCTTCTCCTTTTCAGGATTAGGCTATATGCCCGTTCCGGCTTCTTTTTCACCACCTGGTCCTTGGTCTTCCTATTCTTCTCTTTCTTGATGGCTTATACACGGTGGATTTCTTAGGAGTTTTCTATCTTGGCATCCGCATTACGTGTTCTTTCTATTTGGCTTTGTATTCTTCAATTTTATGAGTAATGTAGTGCCTAGCTCTTCTCTAATGTCTGAATTCCTCATTCAGCCTGCTTTGGTACAGCCTTTTACTGATCGGAGGAATTTCATTTCCAATGTAGGATTCATTTCCAATGTTTCTATTTGTTTTTGGTCTTTTTGTCTCGTTGTCCAGCATTCTGATCCATATAGCATAGTGAGAGCGCCAGACGCAACGCAATTACTTCAAAAATTTTATTTGAGTTTCTCTTCTTATTTTACCTGTTAACGATCTCTTTATCGTTCCCCATGTCTTCCCGCAACTTCATCTCGTATTTGAATAACAAATTGAATGCTTTTTAACCCTAAATTACGTCGTATTGCTGAAATATTATCATCATTCAATGTCTATATCGTCAGCTTCCCTCATGGTTCTCCCTAAGGTATATTGGAAAAATACTAGGACAATTCACGAGCATGGGGGTAAAATCCTGGGTTCTCTACTTGGTTGTCAAGCATAGGGTCATCATTTGAAGAACTGTCTTCTTCCCGTTGTAACTGCTTCCTCTCTCGCTGCTGTCATGGAATGTTCTGAACAACTGGCGCTTGTTCCAAGAAAGGGGCCGCCATAGTCATTTGATGCAATTGTTCAATTTAAAATGAAACTAATGGATGATTAATGTCACTTAACGTTCGTACGATACAATTAATCGTCTCGATTGCTGCAGATATCCATTGAATTTGTCCCATTACTTTTTTTTGGAAATGTCGGAGTTGAGTTAACTAGTGTACAGGTTACCGATGTTATTTGAGTGACTCCTTTTACTATGAAAATTGTACATACATAATACTCATGAGTAGAAGTACTTTTTATAGGAAATTTTAGAGAAAACCTAAGAAATTAAAAAGAAGGAACAGGACGAATTTCAAAGAAAAAATAAAATATAAACAAATGAGTTTCAAATGAGAATCAAAATTCGAAACACACTATTTTCAAGAAATTAACCGACCAGATTGTTAATTCAAAGGTAAAAAAAATCTCAATATTCTTAAGTCTTGAATTTTTTTAAATTAATGCAGTAAATAACCTAAATATGTTATTAAATTTATTATTTTTGATTACTTGGTTTTAGTATAAAAATGGCGTCCTATCCGATGTGATTCCGGGCGTCTTCGAAGAATCAACTGACTCAAGAGAATCTCTTGTCCGAAAGTAATCTGCAGCGGATGACTAGCTCAAAAGGAAGAGGAATGCACTATCTGTAATGCCAAGCTGCTATCCCGTTTCGTCTATCTGAGAAGAGTTCTTCGCGTCGGGAAAAATGCGAATAGAAAAACATCGCTTTCGTCTGTCGTCGTTATTTCTTTCATTGAAAAAGCTCAAACCGCCAGGTCAGCCAGCAAGGAGACGGGCTCCTTTGTATTATCTAGCGGCGCGTGCATACAGGCTGAAGGGTATGTCTTCATACTCCCGTTCGCACTACTCCGGGTTGTCACAAAGTCATTAATTAACATCAGAACTGGATTTCGAAATTGAACTTCGTCGGGGAGATGCTTCACCGAGAGGATGAGTTGAGTACTGTAAGCTGTCATCGATAATTTCTTCGTTGAAGCTGCGGGTGACATCAAGGATACATTTATACCGAAACCAAAGGAGGTATTGAATGAATAATAAGCTCACTTAAGTCATGTGCTCGAATGTACTATTACTTTGTTTAACATTGCACGGCGCTCTCATTAGCTAATTCCTACCGTTCATAAATTAACGCGCTTCTCTGAGTTTTAGTATAAGGCTCCCAATTCACAAACAACTTCAATGATGAGACTTAAACACAATGACAAAAGCATCGTGTAATCTCATCCGTAACTGATGTTAGTGCATACAGCGTAAAATTCTCATGTTTGTACGCATCCAATACATGAAGGACAAATATCTCAAAGCCTCTCAATTCGACCGATTTTGAAATCATCTTTTTTCTAACAATCGAGTCGCAAATCGTTTGGTTGTATCAATAACTCTTTGTCGGAGAAATATATATTTGTCTGGGATTGCATGCTACGTTACTTTGCAAATCTCGGGTGACAGTTACTCCATATCTTTTACATAACACTTGATTAAAATTTTTTTTTTAGTTACACAATATAATTCCGTATAATTACACAATATTTTTATATTCTACCTTCTCTTGTAACAGTTTTTATCTGTACGGCTAACACTTGCGTTTCTTCCAAAATAAATAAACAGTGTTCCATTATATTAATCTGTTGTGTCGCGTATAATATAGGTTTGTATCAAACAAAGATTCATTTTACGGTTATTCTGAAAGAAAGTGCTTTAACCATATCTCTCTTCCCCATAAGATTAAATAAATTGGTTTTTCATGAAGGAACCGGGGTACATCTCCATTCATATCGTGAGTTATGTCGTTCCTTCAATAACTCAAACTCTGAAAGAAAAATTCCCTCTTAAGACTAATTTTTAGATGGAATTTTGGTGAGATAAGCGCGCGGTAGGTCCAGCATGGGCTCCAGTGCCTTGCTCGAATCTCACTCGAAAAACTCTGAATCGCTCGGTTAGTTGAGAGTGTATAAAAATACATCTTTTTGGAAGCCAAATTGAAGTTAGTAGATGGGTGTCAACAGTATAGTAACGCCACTTCGCGATTGAAATTATTTTCGAATGACAAAGGGCCAATACATTTTTCACGACGCTTTAAAACGCGTCATTGTTCCACATATCGAACCTCGAATGTAAGAAATATTTGCGAACGTTTCATGCAAAATGACGAGCAGTGACATTAAAATATCTGTAATTGGCTGAAAGCATTCATCCTGTCATCGGTACCGAGATTTTCTCACAAACCAAAATTAAATAAATTTTAAAAAGTAAAACTCAATTTCACCATTTTCCGAGAGTGGGCAAAGTTTTTATTTTTATTTCTACGCCTGTAAGAATTTGACCCGAAGTAGAGAGCAGCGCGGTGTTTAGCAAGTTAAAGTCGCATTGTAATTTTCTCTTCGGCCTATAAATTTGTGCGCCAATGGTCTAGCGGCTCCATCCTAAGCCATTTCCTTTCTGTAGATGGAGTCGTAAATCCCGAATACGCTAAGATAAGGAGCGCTTCCTTCTCTTCGATACGGCCGTGCTTATATGACCTCCTTTCACCCGAAAAAGAGAAAAAATTCAAAATAGGAAGGAGATTAAGAAGAGTGCGGTTGCTTCTCTCCCAGAAAAAGCCTCCAATGTAGCCATGGAAGCCGGGGAATCGGAAATGAACGCCATGGGTCACATTTCTCCTCTGCGGCTTCCATTCTGGCCATTTTGCGCCAATCCGTAAAGCCAGTGAAAGTGAGAAATCTACATCTTAGGGAGGCTTAGCGTGTCATTTGAATTTTTATGGGCACTATAGTGTTATCTCTTTTATGTATTCATTGTGTCTGCGCTTTGCGCACAATAAGTTTTACCGACCAATGAAAGAACTCTGCAACATTGCAAGGGTAAATATGTGACCGGTGTCGAGGCTTGAAAATGATATAAAACATCGAAAGCGGTTGTCTGAAACACTAACAATACTTTCCAACACATCAGTCCTGAGGAGGCATTATTTATTTACTGACGAAAATTTGTCATACAAGTATAATTTTTCCAATAATTGCGATTGCAAATGGTGTGGTGTGGTACGCGCACGAGTGCAAAGGTTTTCACCAAAGAGGGTAAAATTCGCCATGGTGTATTGCACCTTCTTTGGTCTATAACATGTTTAAGTGTTGTTAATGTATCTTTTTAATCTGGACGTCCATTATTTTCTGTTAACTGGAAAGAAGCAAGTTAATTACTGGTGTTGGTCCTATTGGTGGCTACTAATAAAATAATACCAGTTTTTTGCGTTCCTATTATATTATTAATGAGTATTAGTGCTGAATGGTGATGAACTATGATGATTTTACTTTATATTTAATGTTTCCGGACATTACAACAGTAGACTGGTTGTTGGTAACGATGTATTGTAGTAAATATAGCTTACTTAGTGTTTCTTTGGAGCGACTGTAATGCTAAGATGTACTACTCCCGTTAATTGTTTTTATTTGTAGTAACATTTCTTAATGTACCGCTAGAAGGAATGCGTCGGTTCTACCATAGAGTAAGGCATGTGGTTCTACACACTCTTCGAGTCATTCCCGTTCTGGTTAAGCGCAAACAATAAGCCTAATCAAGGGTGGTAGGTCTTGAAAACTTAAGTGTTTCAAACTTGCACGCTGCCATCCTTGCATACATCTTTCGTACCTGTCCCATCATCCATTAGTTCAAGCATGCTCTTTCGCTCCTCCTCCCCTGAAAAAACTATTGAACTCACAATCAATTCACTTGTAATGCTCTCTGTCTTCCCCTTTTACACTGTTCAGACAACCTTTTGTTACACTTTATCTGTCGATTGTTTTACACATTCGCTTCCTCAGCGTGACCAGGCCAACGGAGCATGATATAATGATACTAATCCAGTGCCGAAATTTTAAATTAATACTCTTTTATAACCCACTTCTTTTCATCTTATCCCTCTCTCAATCAATCCTACTTCTATCTCAAATATTTCTCAGGTAGGCATGCCCACCGCATAAACCCGACGTCAATTCTTATCATGGCGTATGCAAGTTTCACTCCCCAGTTCAACGAGTTGCTCACAACTTTTATTTTTCCCTCTTTCAATTAGTGAAAGGTTTTCAAGAAAAGAGTTTAAATTCCTAGAAAGTCAGAATACATTGTTATAATGTGTACTTTGAATTGAAAACGTGTTAACGAAAAAAATTTTTGCTATAAAGATAAAAAAGCTTTAAAAATAATGGGTAAATGCAATGGGCGAGAGAAACTTACACAAGAGATTAACCATCCGACTATTCAGAAATAGCAGGCTCTATCGAATATCCGGAAGGCTTTTTGCCGTGAAATTTGATTTTTAATTCCTCCGGCATTCCTTTAATTCCTCCGGCATTTTAAAGGCTCTCAATGCGTCATATTAGTCAGCTCTTTCCGCTTCCGCTCAGCTGATACAATTTCCGTTCCACTTCTTTCATCGGGAATCGTAAGGATTCCCTGGACTGCTTATCTGTAAACTTCCAGGGATGCCTTGTGTTTGAATTAAACTATATTTCGTTAAAAATGTTGAGTATTCATTTCCACGCTAGTTTCAGCTGACAGTTCTAAATTAATTAATTTCAACTGATTGTTCTGAAAGTCACTCCGCTACCTTGTCCCGTTGTAACTTTCAAATATACGGAATAGTGATCTTCATGAAACATACAAATTTAAATTTTTAAATCAACTGAAAAATATTATTCTTTTTCTATAGAGATTCGACAGCTTATAATATTACACACCCTTGAAATAAATTCCATCAATGTTTAACTCCTCTAAGTTGAATATTAGAAAATATCTTTCAATAAATAACGTCTTAGATCAATTTGATATACAGGAAATCTTTTTTGACATTAGCCGATATTCTCACTGAAACATGTTTTTGCAAGTCAATCACTATAATACAGAGGTCATTATTTTATTAACAGGATTTATTTTATTTTCAATATGTCGACTCGCTGGCTTGCCCAGTCACAACTGCTTCTCATCTTCATCGACCATCCTGAGATGCCTGTTTTATTTTTTATTCCCTTCTGTGAGGTCTTTCTCGGGGAACTCTGCGTTTCACGGTCGGAATGCACTCATGTTTATCCTAAAAATTACCTTTCTAGCGATTTATGGCAAATCCCAGTCAATTCAGGCAAAAATAAAATTTTCATTATCGCTTTACACTACCCTCTAAACTCTCGTTAAATATGTTTTAATTTGTTAGGTTTTTTATCGGTACCTTCATTTTCATTGGCTTTATGGGTTTGGTCATTTCAGAATCAACGCTGAGAGGCGTCACTTCGTGAAAAAGCTTAGAAATTAACAAAATCAACTCATTTTCGGCTTGTAAAATATCGTCGCGGCGTCTTGTGGCACACATTCTACGCACTTTTTTTCTTGGCAAGTCCTTGGTAAGTGGAAGAGAACAGTAAGTAAAATGAAGAAACCCACGAAACAAATGAATAATGTGGTATGTAACACGAAGTGATCACACTCGATATAAACTTTACTGACTAGCGAAAAATCAGCATTCGGATATTAAGCATCGAGTGCGCCCGATTTAATTTATTTGCTCACGATTTTCCATCCGCAACGCCTTGAGATGTCGAGAAATTCTTTCCGCTCGCTCCGCGACATAGTTTTCAATGAAGTCGACACACAGTACAGAGGCGGGCTGAGAGCGTGGCTGTGGGCGGATCTTGGATCACATACGACATAAGTTCCGGCGTCTTCCGCATTCTCGTCGGAGTCTTTTTTACTAGATAATGCATTTCACCAGCTTGGGCCATTGCCCCCTGGAGACCGTTTTTCACCTCACTCTTAAGGCCGTTTTACACGGTACATATTGTTTTGTTCAATCTATCGCGCGAACGCATGTATCAGGAAATTGTACCGTGTAAAGCGGCAAATTGTGCGAACGCTTGTGCGAATGTATGAATGACTGAACGGAAAATAGAACCTGTTCTAATTCCATTCAGACAATCATACAATTTCAATCCGGTTTTATTCAACAGATGGCACAGATATGGCGAAAACTGTGGTGCCTGTGTTACGATTGAAAATAAAGTTGTTTATAAAAAGGATTAACACTTTCCCGTCGAATAATATCAGTAACTATTATCCTGTGTATGTCATCTTTAATGAGTAAACTCTTCTCGGGCTCTCCACTGGTTAAAACTATTCATAATTGTCGACGTTTCGTGGGACGACTCGTGAGTCATTCTCAAGGTAAGAATTAATTACGTCGACAATTATGAATTGTTTGAAGCAGTGGAGAACCCGAGAATAGTTGACTCAAAGTTGCTCAAATGTTTACATCGTCATTTCATCGTGTTATTTGGTGTTCTGGTTTTTCAGTGTAATCGCGATCTTTGGGTTTGTGTCCTTTTCCCCCAAAGTTATGACTGGTCGCGTCCTCAAGTAGAGTTTTGGATATCCCGCGTGATATAATGATAATCATTTTATTTCTGTTGGTTAGCAAGTAACATAGAAATTGTCAAAAAAAAGACATTAAAACACTGGTACAAATACAAGGGAGGGAAATTTGGAGGGACTAAAAAAAGGGTCCCGTGTTCCGCTATACCACTTCTTAATAACACTTTGTCACACACATCTAATAAACCCACGAAATTTGTCTAACAAGAGTGGAGATCCGGCGAGAAACGTCAATGACTTGTCGTACTAAAATCCAGATGAGAAAAAAACGAAAGATGCAAAGGTCGAATATAAAGCCGGAGAGAAGAGTCCAAGAGAGCTTTTTCTGAACCGGGAGAATTATCAGTAGGCAGATGGTCGAGTCGAGGTTCCGAATTTTAGGTGATCAGCCTTTCAAGGTGTCAAATACGCGAGTGAAACTTATGTTCACGAGTGAAACATAAACATGATAAACAAAACACTCGCGAATTCTGATCGATTTCTACCGCTAAATTGCTCGGAATATTGTGCGTTTGCACTCATCGTGTAAAGCGACAATCAGTCTGATTCAGTCGTTCGTACAATATTTTCTTGCACACTTGACTGTACATGCGTTCGCACGATAGATTGTACAAATAAATGTACCGTGGAAAACGGCCTTAAGAAATCTACTCAAGATGCTGGGGTGGCCAAGATTGGCAACGTTCAAAATCCATGCGCAATATATTTTTCTTGCGGTCGGTATCAACTCCCATCTTCATATCTGGCCCTGTTACAATGCTATGCTTGTGATTTAAAACATCAATTACCATCAATGTTTAAAATACTTTGGCTGGTTAACGGTAGCTCTTCAGGCTTCAAATATAATTTTCTTAAACTTCTACAAGGGATTCCTCCGAAAAATCGCCGCTACTGCCGGGGTTCGAATCAGGTTCCTCAGGATGAGAAGCCAGTACTCTATAGCCACCTCATCAGCCTTAATCCCCCTTCTCCAATTTCTTTCGTTTTATATTTGTCAGTAATTTAATTTAGCACTGCATTCAAGTAGCTACAAATGTCTTTTTTTATCGTAGCCTTCTGGCCTATTGGCAAATTGAAATTTATGTACATGTAGACGACGTGCTCTACGCGATCGTTCAACACCTATTTCAACAAGCTAGGCCCCTTTTATCGAGGGTCATTTATTTTTAAATGAGACTGTCTCAAGACCTGAAATGCAAATTGATGCATGACAAATAACATCGTAATGATATGCATTATGTTCTACTACCTTTGTTTCTATTACGTGCAGTGCGACGTCACATGAACTTCACGTAACAGCGGAGACATCTCAGCCTTGTGCCGTGTTTTCTAACATAGTGTATTCCTGCTATTCAACTTGAATGTTGGTTTCAAAGGTGAGGGTTGAACTCACCACGTTGCAAAGCCCAGATGCATATGGTACCTAATGAAAAATTAGGGTAGGGGGAGTACTAGTGAATATCTCAAGCGTCACTAGGTGGAAAACTTCCACCTATTGACGCTTCATAATAGCGTTCCACACGATAAAAAAAAGAAGACCCGGAAGATTTACGCGCTTTAATTTTTACCGAACATTGTTTCTTCACTTTGGAAATGGCACTTGGTGTCAAAACTATGGTGAGTAAAAACTAAAAGTATGGAAATCAACCATGCCTTCCATTTATTTCAACATAGAGGGACCAGTTGTTTGGTCCGTTATTGCGCGAGGCTGCCGCCAACTGAGCTCGTAAGCGCCGTCAAGGATAAGCAGGGGAAGAATTATTTTGATTGGGAAGGAAAGGTGGAGGGAAACCCGGCATCGGCATTAGCCTACTCTCAATGAGCTTTTCATTTAAGGTGTTGAAGTTAGCACAGATAAGAACACGCCAGCACTCTTCAGCGCACAGGAATGACGATGAATGAAGCGATGTGCGCATGCGAAACGTTCGGTAACATGCTGGTAGGCAGCATTCTGTAGGTTCACGACGGTCACGGTCACCAGCTTTGGGTATAGTTACCGAATTCGTTCAAAATGCATATTTAAAAACGTAAGCTTTTTACCAAGGAGTAATTAAAAACTTTATATTACTCGCGTCTGATGACTCCTGAAAATCATCACAAAACAACTGTCGCTGATTCTGTTATTGAAATTGTTTCTTTGTTTAGCGCACATCAACCCTGCTCCCGATATTTCTTGAAGTGCGCTACCTAGAGCGCAGGTTCTGAAACAAATGAAAAGCAAAGGCGCTGATTTGTTGTGAAGTGAACAACGCATTAGAGCGAATGGAAATCTCCCTTAATGGTATGCAAAAAGAGTTTGAAAGTTTAATGTCACATTTGACGGGTGTATTACAACACTTGAAATGCTTTCCGCTTAGCACCCAAGAAAGGGCTTGGATTCCTCCGCATAAATCTGGAACGCCCAGAAGATTACACAGCTTGCGTTTCGCTGGTCGTTCTCGGAGGCCTCTTCCGAATCGAAACGCGGCACCTTCGAACAGTACCCAATTCGTTCCACCCCATACGCTACTACGCCGTATGAATTTCAAAGTTTGTTTCTAGAAAGATCCTGAGGGACACGTTTCCGATGATAGTCACTGCACTCGAACAAGTGGTGGTATTTATTCTCGCGAGACTCCCGAATCGCTCGTCGGGATGGTTTGACGGCAGCTGCACGCCGCCTGCTTCAAGAGGAAAAAGCACGCCCCTCCGTCTTGCCCTTCTCATCTCTCCACATTCATTCCGTCTGTGACTTCTAGATGCTCTACTGTGGGCACGGCAGTAGGCAAGATGAAGGATATTTGATTATCACATAAATACGCGTTCGAGATATGGGTGTGGAAGAGGATGAAGAAAGGTGGACGGAATGGAAGACAAATGTTTAAGTGCTTGGTAAGGTGGGTGAGGAAAGGAAACTTCTGGATGAGATTAGGGAGAGGCAGAGTGGAGGAGATAATGCGGAGCGAAGGGATGCTGAAGACCGTGATAGAGGGGAGGATATTGGTTAGCCGGGGAAGGGGAAGAATGAGAATAGGTTTTAAGGACTACGTAATAATTATAGTACCTAATCGAAAATTTGACCTGGCAGTCCAAATGGTCAAATCACCTAGCATCCAGAATGCGCTATTAAAATTTAATTTCATTTCCATTGCAAATAATCATGATATAAATTAGAATGTGTGAAGCATTTCGGACACTATAAGAAGGGTTACGTTTGGAAAGGATGGATCTACGAAAAGAGGGACATATTCAGAAGAAACCTGAGAAAAGACAAAAAAATATCAGTTAAATCCTATGAATGAACATAGCTTTCTATGGTTCAATAACTTGGTCGCTTCAGGAGGAGGATAAGCTTAGAAAAGAAGCTTTCGGGTGTGGGCGGGGAGGAAGATAAAAGGGACAAGTTGGAGGAAGCCGAAATGTGTCAGAAATGCCAGGGAAGGAAATTAATTTAGCGTTGGAAATCCGAAGAAGGTAGAAAATGTTTTATGCGGATACACTAATAGCAAGTCATTCATTGATTTTGGCATGAAATAGTTCCAAAAAGTTACGTCATGAACTTTTTTTTCCGAAAAAGTGGATGGAGGACGCATTAAGAGGTCAGGCATGTGGGAGAGGATGATTGGATTCGAAACCATATGCAGAGCGAATAGATTAATATGTGAGGAAAGTTCAGCAGGACCCCTAAACTCATTAAAATAAGGTACGATGTATAAAAAAAACCTACTAACCAGATTGTAGAATACCAAATGCTAAACATCCACTTCATGCCATGTTATCACAAACAAATAACCTAGATCCTTTAATCTTGTTATCTTTTTTATATCTGGGGCCGGTATCGGAATTGAAATAAGACACGGCCCAAGTTCATTTGTAATCGCAACGTCGAATGCCCCATGAATGCCTTCACAGTGAATTCGTATCTCGGCATTTACCAGGCATTCGTGGCCCCTCACCACATTATACGCACTTCCTCCCCCCCCCCCTCAATGGCGGTAGCCTTTGACCCTCCGAACGGCTAGAGATCGCATCGAAAGTGGAACATGAGAAGGGAGACATGCCCTCTCTTTTTTCCTTTTCTTTCCCGCTCCCCACCTCCCGATCTCTCTTCCACTTGCCATGAAAAGTGCAATTTGTTTCGCGGCGTCCAAAAGCGAGCGCTCCTATTTTATCTCTCTCTGGAGATCTCAGTCTCCATCGGTCACTTAACCAGAGCGGGCAGGTCGAATCTGAAGCGATGAGATGCACCGCCATCACCTTGACACTGCATCTGGACGGTTTTTCAAGGTTCTGTCTGTCACAATTGCATTGAAGCTGTTACTAACCAGCATTTTCTCACATCGATTAGTCACTGCGAGTTTATAATTATCACTCTATATTTCTTTAAGGTTACATCTTTATATGCATTTTTAACTCCATATTTTTCCCCGCGATCACTCTTGTGAATGGTCCCCCTTCGTTCTGGAAAGCTTATATTTTATGCCTGCTTTTCGTGGTAAAATTTTCATTGATTGAGTTTTATTGAACTCATTGCTAACATTTTATGAAAATGGAATCCACTCCATTCAATAAATCGTTTCATGAAGCCTGTTTTTTTGCGGAAATTTGTAATCGTGATCAAGTATAGTTTTATAAAATTAGAAATTTTACTAATTTCACAGAAATATTTACTTTCAAATTTTCCAACGTATGGCTATTCTATTTTCCCGGGGTTGGTGTGGTGGCTAGAGTACTGATTTCCCATCCCGAGGACCTGAATTCAAATCCTGGTGGCGGTGGATCTTTTTCAATGGAATGCCGATTCCTGCATGGGTGTCATGTTGTGAGCACGTCAAGTACAGTACTCCATCAGTCGGATGGGAGGATAAACCGTAGTCCCCTTTGCGCCTTTCGTCAAGAGAAGGCTCGACGTGTCAAGACGCAAGGTTTCTCTCCACCCTTACTCCATACCTACCCATCTTTCCTTAATGGCAAAAATTGCCACAGTTGCTTGTCGCAATAACCATAAAATCTATTTTCCCGCCAATCAGTCTTTCGTAAGCTCTCCATACCCTCTGCTTCTTCTTAAGTCTTGGAATACTCTTATTGTTTACCTTCCTCTTCCGCAATTTCCCAGGTTTTTTCCCTCAAGCCTTCACTCCTGAATACGCCCTACATTCACTTCGGCTTCCCTCTCTGAATCTCCGCCACCTAACTTCTTTCCTCCCCCACCATCTGTAACACTTCCTCTTATGTCTTCCTCGTTACCAAGCTTACCTCTTCAATTCTTCTCCACATCCAAATGTGAAAATTCTTTAGTTTACCCACCCACTCTCTCCACGATAGCCATGTTTCCAAACCTTTATCCTCCACTGCTTTTTTTTAAGTAAAAAATCCCTTTCAAGCCATCAGTCAACGCTCTCACTGGACTCTGTCTCCCAGGTCAGAGTTTCAATGAATTGTTTGCAGTTTTATCTATTCCATTTTCCCATGTTTCCACTCTGGAAACTACTTCCCTCACAAATCCTAGCTTTCCCAGGGAGTTGGGAACACGCTATTAAGAGAACTGTTACCATGTCTTGCTTGGCCTTGACCCAACTGTGCACATAGTGGTGCAAAAAAATAATTGGGACGATAGGAACGATATGAACCATAGAGAGGGAAACTAATTTGTGTAGGGGTTCCTGCAATGGTGAGCTATTAAACCTTTGGACCGTCTCTGTAACAGCTTGATGAATTAAACGACGCCGATGAAGCGCTTGAGGCGGAAATAGTAAAAAAAAAAATGGTCTTAATAAGTCCCTCGAGCTATCATATATCAAGGTCGCACATTAATTGAGTCATGATGGAAATTAAAGTCGCCACCCTCCCTCACCGGTGTAGTCGTGTTTGAAATAGCTTATGCCGCTAAATACTCCACGCATCTCAATCGCCTTTGCTATCTATGGAACCGCGGGTGACGTTTATAACAGTCCTCCGTTAATATTAGTAAATGTGATGTCGGTGACCATTATTTTGATGATTCTAATTGGGTGTTAAAAAATTATCGTCCATGTGCCTTGGTGAGTGGCATAGATTCACATTACGGAGAGCACATCTCCACATATGATGGAAATAAAGTCCCTTTGTTCAAAGAAAATACGATCACTAATAAGTAAACAATACTTTAAAACATTCGTGTGGAATGTTGCGCTTGATGGATCAGATACATAGACCATTGGGAAAACGGATCGAAAGAGAATGGAAACTTTCTAAATCTGCTTTGGGAATGGATACGGAGGATCAAGTGGACGAATGGTATTAGAAACAAGGAAGTTTACAGGAACATAGATGTGTAAAAAACATCAATTGAACTCGGAGAAAAAGAAAATTCCAACGGTTTAAGCACATCCCATGACACAATGAACTCGTAAGAAATATTATGGAAGTGAAGAAAGTGAGGGGTGACATAGAGGAAAATGCGTGAACTAGATAAACCGGGTCATAGAACAAATGAGCTATCAAGACAAAGTACAACCAAAGGCAGAAAAAGAAATTAGACAGTTTTTTATTTCTGGGGGCTTAAATATATTGTTCCTTACCCAAATCAATTGTTAATGATAAGTATGAAGGTGAATATTGTAAAAGTTAAAAAAAATGGTTCTTCGCCAATGAGGATGTATTAAATTTATTTTTTTTAATGTTAGAAATTGTATTTACGATACCTATTTCTATTTTATTTTGATTTGTTAAATATATTTATGAATATGTGAACTAAATAGTTGCATGCTAGTTGAAACCTTTTGCATACCTATTGTAAAACTAAAAATTGTAAAATAATATACCAGAATCAACGGCGAAACTTAATATATTTATATGGCTACACAAATTCATATTCAAAGATTTATTTTTGTATTATTTGATGAGCAAGTCATTATTACCAACAGATATTGGATTATGGTAATTCTGATTTTACAATAAGACATTTAGGAATACATTCTTTATTATTATCATTACTTCCATTGTTCTAATAGTTTCAAGTACCAAACATACCCAGTGGCGGAGATTGTTTAGAGGAATTCCGATCCCTACGTGACTGTTGTGGCGAGAGCACTTCAAATACAGTACTACGTCCGTCGAATGGAACATTAAACGGACATGTCACAACGAAGATGACGCGAGTCTTAAATTCATCGCTTAAATTGCTTTAAAATGCATTATTAAAACGTGAGAGGGGATATTTTTTGCACTATCGATACTGTTGCACCTTCACACACTAACTGGAATTAATAAAGAACTAAGCAGGGCTCAGATGATTAGATTGTTTGTAGGGGGGGCCTTCGACAGGAGCCCAGGCGCGTAGACCTTCTTGGTCCATTGTGTCAACCCCATGCCTGTCTGAAATTGTCCCCTGTCTGCCACATGCAGACAGGGGACAATTTCTCCACGGTGAAGGTTTGTATGGTTACCCATCCAAGTCAGTCCGGGCCCAGCATTGCTTCGGTGATCTTACGGGAACCGGTGTGTCAATGTGGCTGGGCCCTTGTCCCAGGGCTCATCTTCAGGCTCCAAATCCGATAAAAGCCGTAATGAAATATTAAACGACATTCTCGGTCTCAACGTTGAATTTGCGCGCTAAGCCAAGTTACGTCGAGTCATGTTGCTTTGGACGTGCCTCTAGAATGAAATATATGGGGGTCGAATTGGTGTGGTGGATAGAGTACTGGCTTCCCATCTCGAGGACCTAGGTTTGAACCCTGGCAGGAGCGGAGATTTTTGAGTGACATCCCGATCCCTACTTGGGTGCCATGTAGTAGATCCCTACTTGGGTGCTTGGGTACTTCAAGTACATTACTCGGTCCGCCGATAGAACTGTGGTCCCCTTAGCACTTTTCGCTGAGAGCAGGCTAATACCAACACCGGGTTTCTCTCCACTCTTCCTACGTTCCCTATTAAATCCTTTCCCTACCTAAACCTGCCGCAGAACATGATCATAATGCCGCAAATGAGCTTACCTGTCACTCGACTCCACAAATAACCAACCAACTAACCAAACATTCCTTATGTATCAATAGATATCGTGGGGAGGAAAAAAGAGTATTCCGGAGAGAATTATGCAGTGAAAATTAGTTTGATACTACTAATTATACTCTAGCTAACCGCATCAAATCATGTACTTGGAAATGTCATCAGTTACCGTTAGAATCTATACACGATTGAACAGCTTCCCCATTTGGCTCACTACGCCTCTCCTCTTATAATATAGATCGCATGTGTACCACTGGTTATAAAAAACAAACACTCCCCTTGAGCAAATTTTACCAAAAAGCCGACAGTAACATAGAAGTCACGAGACAAAAATGAATGAATTGCTTGAATGCGAATTCAGAGGGAATTTGAAACTGAAAATATTGTGAATTTCAAGAAAAGGCATCCATTTCCACAAATTCAACCAATTATCCAGTTAGATTTCAAATGTAGGAATGCCTGAATAATCATAATTTACTTAAAAGGTGCTAATTTTAGTACACTTTTGTTTTTAAGTAATTTTATTTTTTAAATTTTCACGGTACAAGAGTAGGTATTTTTATAGTCAGTCAGGCCATAAAAAAGATCTTAAATTATTTTTCAAATTTTTAATTTGAACTAAATTTTACAAGGATCGATATTAAAATGTTCCCCCGCACATCAGAGATAAAAATGGGCCGTAATCAATTTTCCTTCCTCATGGGAAATTCCCAAATCCACCCTGCGTTTGCGCCTTGTTAGTCAATGCATATCGTCATAAGGAATTAGAGTAGTGACAGAGGCGGAAGTTGGAAGCATAAAAGGCCTTAATGAACCAACTCGCAAATCCTGGCCAACATCTGGTGCACGGTGTGCCGGTGCAGACTTTTTTCCGCGCGATACACAAATGAGGACCAATCCGAAATCCTACCGGGGCCTTGATACCGAAGGCCTGCAAATTAAAAACAATCCCAGTAAAATTTCTTAGATTTCTCAGTAGACATTCTCTTGGTTGATAGAAATATTATCAGCATTCGGTTACTTCGAGGGAAAACATGTTTTGGCGTAATGCACTTAATCGGCTGGTTTCCCATTTCATTTGCATAATTCGTCGAAGTAAAATATATATGTATAATCATGAACATACACACTCCTTGGTTTGGCAAGCTACAGGGAGGATTAGGTAGCTACAAACTAAAAGTTGGTCTTTGACCTTTATTTTCAAGTGTTAGAATTAAAAATATCCTGTTTTCGACGAAATTCCATGTTGTATTTAGTTACGTTTAGAATTAACATCAGTACTTCATCATGAATACAATACATCAATCACCGGCTGGGGTAGAATTAAATGAACTCTTTCTATCCGACTGATACATTGTTCCTTTACTTACACTATTTCTCTCAATGTAGCCTGCTTCCAACCTCTCCACATCCCGTTTAGCCTATCTTTCTCCTCCATCTTCCCCGCATTCCCAGCATTCTAACTTCAAAAGCAGTCTTCAGCATTCACCCGTCTATAATTAGGTAAATTTTCCATCACCTGCCCTGAATCCACCTAATATCCTCCAGCTATCTCATGTCCTCTCCAATCATGCCTGGTACTTCTTCGTTTGCCTTGATATCTTTCTATTAAACCTTCTCCATCATTCGCCACACCCACACCCCTGAATCCTCCAATCTATTCTGATCCTCCCTTCTCTGTTCTACCGTTGCTTCGATGGAACACCACGTTCTGTATACAATTCTTCGCTAGTCTTTTATTAACATCTCCACCCAATGCTCCTGTCATAAATCATCTACTCTTAGATAATACTTCTGAGTAATGAAGGGTCATTCATCTTTTAATGACTTCGGCGTATACGTTAATGCCAAACATGATGTTTTTGCATGACCGAATAGCAGGGACCACTTGCTCGATTGCTATTCAACCGTGAAACCAAATCAAAACCGAATTTGATGCCGGTTACCACACAAAATAGGTTGTGGCAATACTTTCTCACGAAAATTATAAAATCCGGTGGAATAAAAACTAACCTCATTGATATATTTCTCGATGCTCTAAATATAATTTACTGCTTGAAAAAAAACAATTCCTCCCATTTGATATTCTTTTGACGCTTAATTTACCTCTGGGGATGCATTTCATTAAATCATCCGACAGTTTGGTTTTCTGCAAAATCCAATGTAGTAGGTTTGTTAATCGTGGAATAAAAGGGATGACAAATCCGAAGGATCACGCTTTTCAAAGGTATAAGTAAACTACTCCTTCCCTTATCAGTGTACACAATAGCAGTGCCCACTTGCTGAATATGTAGCAACACGTTTTAGGTCCTATTTCCCTTAATATGCGTTTATAATGGCATATCTACTGCTAAAACAATAGCATGAAGGTTTCATCAATACTTGGAGCTTTATTGAATGAGCTCATGTCTTTGTGGTACAAGGAATGTTTTCAGTTGAGTATTTTAGTAATTACTTCAATTGAATTACTGTGAAGGTTAGCTTTATTTCTGTCTTTTACTTCTATTTGGCAGTTGCATTATCATTGTAAGAATACTATTTATCGGGTGGATTTCCTTTTCCTCTGCATTACGTCATTCCTTTACTCCTTGTTTCCTTTCCATACAAGACGCCCAAAATACTTAAGCTCTTCGTCCTACTCAAGTTACTCAGCGTTCTCCCTTCTATCGCTGCCTTCAAAATTCAATTACCTTTCAGTGAGACCGCTCTTTATTTTTCCTCGATGTTCCTTCTCCACATTTTCCTTTTTCTTTCTCTTATACTTCAGCTTGTTTATCCGTTTTTATCCATATCTCCGAACCCTCGAATCCGCCCTTATCGTATTTCCTTAAAGATTAAGGAGCTGGTTCGCTCCCTGCAGACGTTTAAGCTATTCTTTCTTTAAGTCTTTTTTTGAGTCCATATCGAGTCTCGACCTTCACTAATGTATTGATTAATACTCCTAGTCTTCTTCCTCCTAGATTAATTTTCACTTGAATTACTTGGCAGATATATGAAAATTCAACCTGCCTCACACCATGCCCCTTGCGCTCACAATTAGTCAAAACATAATTGTTTTGAGAGCCTCGTTACATTCATTTATATGTTGTTTATCTTCATATGAGACCGTTTTCACGTAATATTTAATGAGCTTAGGAATGATCACAGTTTTCAGGTTGGCTAATTGTCACGGACATCCTATGCTTAACCGGCTTTATCAGCTTCCTATCTGCACTATTTCCGGTGCTCTCTCCTTCCATGACTCCGCGAACCTTAAATAACGATTTACGTCATGATATGTAGTTACATATCTAAATATATTAAATAATTTTATTTAATATTTTCTCATCGCATATAAAATATTTATGAATGATGAAATAGTTACTTGATTCTTTGGGGCGTGAGAAAGTGAGCCACTAAGCTGTTAGTATTCAGAGTGATTAATTATTTTGAGGAAGCATAGTTCGGTGCTAAGGACACATCGTTTTTTCCCAAAGACTAGAGGGATTTAAGTCAAAATATTGGAAATATATCTGAACTCTGCCCCTTAATAAATGGTTTATTCAAGGAAAAACTCATCCTATTGAAACCGGCAATGTCAGCTGGAGAGAAAAAACTTGTGAGATAGATAAAACACGGCAACAATAGGGTAAAGTCCCTTGTCAACCCTTAAAGTCCTATTATAAAGTTGTCCCTCATTTTTAGACATCTACAACAGTTCGACTTCCATAAATGAGTGGGGGGAAATATAAATATTGATACTAGAGAAATTAAACCACTAAGATATGCTCATATGTCGGCATTTCATTTCCACACTAATTGCAAATGTAAACTATTTCCTTGCCTGGTAATTTATGGGTAAACTGATTCTTTCCGTAAAGTTAACTTTCCTTAATTCAGTATCTTCAGGAATTGAAGTAATTCGATAACTTCACTCTAATTAGTTCAGTATCGCAATTTTCAAGAATTTACTGATTGAAAAATTAATGGAAAGTGAAAGTAAACAAATTAAAAAAAGAGACTGTGTGAATTATAAATTTATTCCGATGGAAATTGAGGAATGAAGTGGAAGCTAATTAATACGCGGAATTCAGGCACGTAATTTGGAGAAGAAATTCCAGGAATTGAAATCGATGCGGAATTTATTTTCGTCCGGACTAAAAGACTGAGCGACTTCATGGCATTATTTTAAACGACGCATTATACAAATTTGGACTCACTTTGGCTTCGAAATCATATTATAGAGATGTTCACTCCTCCTTTTTCCATTTTCTCTGAGCTGACAGTTGTGTTTGATTTTACAAATATTTTTAATCTCTATGGACTTTCAGTTTCCGTCAATACTATAAAAATATTTCCTAAGTAATCTCTTTTTTTCTACTTCCATAAAAACGTCTCGAAATCTTGGTAAAGAATGTATTAAAATGTGCAATACAGCTTTGGTAATTATTTCCTTGGATAAATAACCTTCCAGGTATTTCAATAATCTGTTGCGCTTCACTGAAATATGATTACTTTTTCCTCAATCATCACAGACTTTTATGTATTTATTTATAATAGATAGATAGATTATAAGTAGGTATATATAAATTTATAGATAATTTTGAATTATAATTCAGTAAAAAATTACAATTTATTTTAAATCATTTGAGCCAGTGTATAGTGACCATTAGGGAGGAATATCAATGAAGTCCCAAAGGCATAAAAAAATTGACATTTTTTAAATATTGTCTATACTAACTTAAGAGGGAGATTTACCGAATTTCTATTCTTCTTAATGTCACACCAACTCCATTACTGATTACGAACTGTTGTTTTTGCGCGAGCTAGTCAGATGACTGAAGTTGCTCAAATGAGCGAAAACTTTTGAAATAGGAGAGGGAAATAAATTGCCTCAGAATAGGACGTCCAAATTAGAAGGCTTTCTTAGTATTTTTCTTTTACATTGTTCCTTTCCTGAGAGAAAAAAATTGAGTATGGCAGCAGTAGGACAGACCAGAAGAACAGTGATCCATCCATTTTAACGCCCATCATATTTTTGTGAATAATCCGTATCTAAGATATTATAAGAAAAAAACTTTGGTTCATTGTTTAGGAATCAAATATCGAAATTTCCTTGTCAGTGGTAGCCTACCAGCTGGATGTTGTCGCCTTTTGCCCGGATGCTACTCACCTGCTTCAAACCAGAATCCGTTCCTTTAACCTTCAATCCCTTCGAGCAATAAATAATGCAAAAATACCGTTGAATATACATTGCATCTGGGCAAATATAAGATGCACGTACACAGGGGAAAGTATCTGATTGTAGGATCCGCCATGGAAATATCTTTTTTTCGTCCGCCGGTACATATACCCAGAACTCTCATTAATATGATATAATATTGTTGATAGGTAAATAAACGGCAAGTACGGGTAGAAGGAGCTTTGGTATCACCGATCTTTTCTTGATCGGCAACTACTCTTTGTTCATATTAAATTAGATTTACCTATCTATAATTTTTGAACTGTAAGCAACGCCATGCTGCTTGATTCTTGTCTCGTTTAGATTTTATTTTTACTTGACGAGTTGACAACGTTTGTCTCTAACCTGAGAAACTTAAATAATGGTAAAATAAGTAGAACTATTGATCACTAGAAATGGATCGATGCCGTGGATACCGGGCTAAAGAGTTAAGTTTATCGGGCAAGTCGAAGATCTTTCATGAAGAACCCCGAGGCATTTGTGTATTGTTCTTCCACAGCTCTACAGCCCGGTGTGGGCCTTGGCTTCCTTAGTTACATGCCTCCATTCGGCTCTCCTTTTTGATTTCTCTCTCCATCTTTCAATCCCCATTGTCTTCAGGTCCTCTTCAACATCTTGCAGCCATCTTTTGCGTGGTCTTCCTCTCATCCTACTCCCTTCCATCTTGCTATTTATTAACAATTTGGGCATTCTATACTCTTCCATCCTTTCAACATGGCTCAACCATGACAGTCGCAATGACTTCGAGAACCTAACTATATCCTTCTCTTCCAATATTTCATTTATTTCATAGTTCATTCTTATTCTCCACGTTTCTCCTTCTCTTAGTGAGCCATAGATTCTCCTTAGTTTCCTTTCAAATCTTCTTAATTTTTCTTCATCTTGTTTGAATAGGACCCATGTCTCAGCTCCATATGTAATTACTGCTCTTATCAATGTTTTATAAAATTTCAATTTAGTTTTCCTGAACAGAAGAGTTGATTTGAGGAGGGGTAAATTTGTTGGAAACGATTGGCTCTAACTTGAGAAACTTAAACAATGATAAAATAAGAAGAACGATTGATCATTAGAAATGGATCGATGCCGTGGATACCGGGCTAAAGAGTTAAGTTTATCGGGAAAGTCGAAGATCTTTCGTGAGGAACCCCGAGGCATTTGTGTATTAGCACAATGTAAACAGTGGCCGTGAGATTTCCTGGGCACCAGATGTCTCTACGAGTCCGAAAACAGCACAGTAGGAGAAACAAACTCTTCCTCCTCTACTACACTCCTGTGGTGTTTTTACTTGCGGCGAACGGAGACTATTTCTATGAACAGTTGCTGCGTGGAGTAACTCACGAGGTTTAGGAGAGTAAGAGATCTAACTTCATATCTCAAACCAGCCTTCATCATGTGGGATGCTATCATTAGAATTTAAAATGGCGAAATAACGCACTTATACGTAACTTTGAGTTTTGACCGCTACCGTTCAAATTCACCTCCATCTGGAAAGCATGTTTGCCTTGTGGGTGGAGCATTTAGCTGCTCACCAGAGGGTCCCGGGTTCAAGTCCGAATGATACACTCTTACTCCGAAATAAGCACATGAAGAGCGATTTTTCAGTGGAGGATTCTAAGAAACGGCTGATGGCAAAAGGGAAATGTACCAATCCATCATGCATGACAGTGGAATCCATTTTGCGCTCTGTGGGCTTAAAAAGACCTACTTTCAACAGCTGTTTCAATCAACAGTTTACGAGTGGGTTGCTATAACCCAATAAATGGAGCAAAAATGTACCACCATATCATATGCCCGAATAGACCGGAAAACAAGTAGTTTTATTTAGCTTAAAACTGAAAAAAATAGGGAAATTTGCAAAAGATTACCAGCGATTTAAAGGAATTTCATGAAAAATACCCAGGCAAAATGGGGGTGGGTCGCCGGCCTAATCATGTAAGCCTGCAGTCTTCCAACCTTATATTCATTGTTAAAAGTTTGAATGCTTTATTCCAGCGTTATTGAGTATAAAATATCTTAGTGATGCGAGGAATAAAGAAGTAATATTTCAAACACGGATGCTTGCCGAAACATTGTAATAACAAAATGCCTATAGATCAAGGGCTTAATTCTGAAAAGTTTACTTGAATTTTGTCGCCGCAACTTAAGAAATTCCCAGGATTGCATTAAAAAATTGGTATTTTTCTTACTCATAACGTTACCCTGGTTGAAATTTCCCTATATAACCTCCGTCGAACATAGGGAAAATTTGAAAATTCCTTGGAAAAAATTATTTTCTAAGGAAATGCCCTTAAACTCTATGGAATTTTGTTCCAAACCTTTTTCCTGTGAAATTGCATACTTCGCTCAGTAATATCCCTAGGAAAAAATGCTATTTTAGGAAAAATCTTCTGGCATAGGAAAAATTACACCAGTAATTGCATAGAGTGCAGTGTACAGTGCACAGAGTGAATGACTTTAGAGGAAAAATATATATGCATGCATAAATACAAAAATAATATTCTGCATAGTTTCATTTATATCTACAACCATAGACTTATCACAATTAATTATGATGCGATTGACCAAATATTTCTAATTAAAAAAAGATGTGCATTCACAATAAAATTCACTTCTCACAGTCAACAACATTTGGGGGTAAAATAAATATATTCTAAGCCACTACAACCCACGTTCAAAAGAATTTCCCACGGAAAATGTATTCTAGGGAAATTTTTCCGCAAAGAGGTACATTTTCTAGTGGAAGCGGGGGTTCAATTTTCTGGGAAAAACGGGGGTTCAATTTTCTAGGGAATTTTCGGACAGGGTACAACCCCGAATTTTTCGTGGTTGGACGATGAAAACCTAATTCTTAAATCCCAGGAAATTATATAATTTCCATAACAGTTCTTATAATCCATAATGACTCATTCACTGATTATGGATAACTTCGTCTATTTCCTTGGTTTTCCGAACCAGGTGCACGCCAATATGCTATTATTAATATTATGCATATTGCGTCAATTTTAGCTATATGGAAATCCACTATCTCTTAAATATGCTTATTGGGTAATAAACTTGGTGGTGGTAAAAAAAAGTGGTGAATTTCCTCAGTTTTTCTCAAAGGTGTGACGTCGATAACGATAACATCTGTGAAATATAAAATCTCCACCTGTGAAAATTAAAAGGTGTAGGATACAGACGTTCGAGATGTGGGTGTGGAATATGGAGAAGGTGTGGTGGATGGAAAGGAAGACAAACGAGAGAGTGCTTGGCATGGTTGGTGCGGAAAGGAAGCTTCTGGATGAGATTAGGGGAAGCAGAGTAGGTGACTGGAAGCGGTAATAAGAGGCGATGGTTTGCTGGAGCCCGTGATAGAGGGGAGGATGTTGGGCAAGCGGGGAAGGCGAAGAAAAGGAATATGTTTTATGGACGGGATGAAGAAGGGCAGGACAAACGCAGAGGCGAAGAAAGAAATGTTATAGGTAGATAGGTCCCCCCACAAGTAAAAATCTGTTCTCACTTCAATTTAAACCTACCTTCACCGGTATGTTACCTAATAATAAAATAATAATAATGCCTAAACACTGAAAAAATATAACTGTATTGATTTCCACAGATTTCCAGAGATAAAAAGGGTAATTATTGAGTGGATTTATTTCCTCAAAAAATTAATTTGCAAGTCGCAGCCTCCAAAAGGCGTGTGAGAAATCACGAGTGTGAAGCACACTGCCACTCACCCGTCTCTCCAGGTCGGACCTCACGAGACAGTCGAGGTTGTCACCACAGTAGCCGTACTTTCTCGAGGTCTTGGGCAGCGACGACGTGTAGCACTTCTCGCCCACGGTCCTGGCGCACACCCGGCAGCAACCGCACGTGTCGACGACCACACCGGCCGGACAATCCCTCTGCGGGTCCTCTATCACCGAGCAGGACTCAGGGTCGCAGATGCCGCACTCGAAAGCGTCTTCCTCGGCCGCGGCGCCCAGGAGCAGCAGCGACCCCGCCACGAGAACCGCTAAGACTTTCATCTCTGACCGGACCCTGTGGTTGAATGAAGGCTCAAAGGTGGACCCGAAAAACCCTTGGGGGAAGAATACTCGATCTCGGTATACTTTTGGCTTTAAAGATGCGCCGAACCCTTTTCGTGAGCGAGAGGGACTGAAAAACCCTCTTTTTTTTTAATAAGGACGATGAGTTTTCCCTTGAGACGCGACCACCGGAGGACTATCTCGCCTGCCTTCGTGCTAGCTGGTATTTATAATGACGTCTCCCGGCAGAGCTGCAACGGCGCACTCTGGCGTCCCGTCACAAAAAAATCCTGCCCCTCCAAGTACCCACACTCCTCACCCTATTCCCCTCAATTCCTCCCCTTTCCCGCACCACTCCTCCGCATTTCCCTCGATCTCTCGGTAAACTTCCATCTTGGGGTCGCGCGGCGGCGCTGCCGTCGACGGGGGCAGGGCACGGTAGTGCTGGGTGGACGTGATGGATGTCGACTTAACGTAATTGCTAATTGTTAGCTTAGCATTACTTAAAGAGATCGCCTGCTTTAGGTTCATGCCCTTTTGGAACTGCTTTACCTCCCTCACCTTCGTCATCCCCTGCCATCGTATATATATTTACTTGTTTTAGAATACGGTCCGGTAGCGAGGCGTGGGTGGATCCTCTCAAAGAAAGGGAGAAAGAATATCACCTCAGTTGAAAAAAAATTCCTATGAACAGTAGAAGGTTGCGCATAACTATACCAAGTTGAGCATAACAAGATAAGACAAGAAACCAAACCATAAGGTAAATAAAAAAGAAAGTATTTAAAAGAAAAAATACAGAATACAAAACCAATTGAATACAGAATACCAAACCAGTTGCTACAACCATTTACAAAGAATGCAGCAGAACCGTCTTCCCAGAATTTACTTTGAATATAAACCGTGTGGTCATCACAACGTTGGTCGACAAAGGACATGACAAAAATCAACATATAGTACTGTCCACTTTATTTTACAACTACGACACGTGTTTCGGTGAATTAAACGGCCATCATCAGGTATTTCTGTGATCATCAGTGTATTGTTAAATATAGTGTACATAATGATGGCAATGTAATACGCCGAAACACGCGTCGTAGTTTTAAAATAAAGTGGAGAGTACGATATCTGTTGATTTTCATTTTCGAAAATGCTGTTCAACCGCATCTCGGAGAAGAAGAAGTTAATGAATATTATTGAGTTGTTACTTATGCCATTAATATCCTTCCACTGTGCAGCATTTGTCTAGTGCCGCGTATGTTAAGCTTTATTTTTGTTCATTGGTTGGTTATTACGGTCGGCAAACGACCGCTGAGGGTATTTGCGCCATTTCGATCAGCCTGGTTGGTCGGTAAGCGTAGGGTTACACGGGAATGGAGGAAGGGTGGGGAGAAACCCATCGTCGACATTAGTCTACTCTTAAAAAAAAGGCGCCTAGCGATTCACAGTTTAACCATTGATTAATCATTACTCTGTGATTCAACGTCGCAGCCGACGAGCGGAGTGCTGCACTTGAAGTGCTCTCCTCGAATCACACCAGCAGACCGGGGTATTCGAACCTGGGCCTGAAAGATACCAATCGCTACTACTCTAGTTAGCAACCCCCTTGATTATTGGTCAATGTGGTATCTTCGAAATAGAGTTGCGTGCATGATTTTTTAATTGTTTCCGTGATAGGATTAGCTCCTGTAATGTTGTAGATTTCATCTTTTTTTTGCCAGGGAAGGGGAGGTGTGTAATTTAAACTTCAGAGATAATTCCCATCACGTAGTCATGAGGTAAAAATCTTGAATGGTTAGAGAACTCTTTGTTGCATTTGAAACACTCGTAAAAATCTCATTCGCAGTCTTCCCGATCCAGTTCTTCTCGCCAGGGTATTATCAATAGAGTTGAAAATCCCGATTAGAGACGCAATAAACGACATAACGGACGGTTAAGTTATCCACCCGTGAAGGTTACATTGTATTTCAACGTTACATCTTAGCGTCTATTTGTGCTTATCGTGTTTACGTGTGCCGGCCTAAGGCGTAGGCAGAGTGGGCAAAATTCGCAGGTGGCCGGTCGTAGTGGCTGCGGCGATGAATGTTGAAATGGGACAGAAAGTATGAAAGTCAGAAATTGCTACTAACTTCTAGCATTTATTTCCATCTAAATGACTTTTTTTAGAATAAATGAAATTACGATGTTAAGAGGATCGTTCCAGAACCCTAGAGCGGTGGCCCCCAAAGTGGGTGTTACCGCTCCCTGGTGGAACGGTGCTTTAACCATAGGGGGCAAAAAGAAACAAGGGAGAGGCAGGGGGGGGGGGGCTTGAGGCAGGGTCCTGAACGAACGTTGACCATAGGTGATGTTCTTTGGCAACCTTTGGGTTGTCTCCGTTAAAATGGGTGCATAGAAAAACTTCATTTAATGGTTTCTAGATTTGGAGAGCAATGTAAACTTGACATTGTCCTCTTACAACAACAATTTAAACGAAACTGACCCGGAAGCCAACTGACGCGCGAATAGCCAACTGACGCGGAAGATAACCCGGAAAATGCAGAGATCAAACCACCATCACCGCGGAAACCTTCGCTCTAACAATTTAAACGAAACACTTTTCGCCACACTTTTTACTTTACATTGTACATCTACATACTTACCCCGCAAGCCACCTCAATAGGCGTGTGGCGGGGGGTGTTATGGCACCAGCCGTTTACATATAAAAAGGAAACGCTCTAATGAAATTACGCCTAGCATTTATTAAAGTCCCTTATTGTTCGGGGGAAAAACGAATTCCCATTTCCTTTTTCCCTACAGGGAAAATATGTAAGGACACATAGTGTATAAAGTAATTTATTTCTTAAATCAATATGTTTTGACAAATTTTTTTATTCCACCCCTGACTTGTCCAATTTCTGTGCATATATGTCCCGCGATTAATTAACTACCTATCTATTGGATTTGAAATAAACATGAGATCAATCGCAATTGCTTTTCATTTTATTTTTATAATATTCCTGATTTGGCCATGTAGTCTACAATGTTAAAACTTACTGTTGGGTTGGGTATAGGTTTATGGAACCGAGGTTGCTCGAAATAGTTTGGGAAACACTGGCGTAGAGTATTCCTCAAATTAATGCGTTTTCAAAAAAATCTAAATCTACTTAATATATTCTTTGTTTGGGGTGGCCAAATAAAGTTTTGCCCACACTCGTGACGTAGCATCGGCCGGCACTTCGTGTGTGTGTGTAGTACATGTGGACTTGGTGCGTGAGCGAGCGAGTTCTTTATAAGCGTGGGATGGGCGGCAGCGACTGGCGGAGGAGGGGTGCGAGGACGGATGGGGAAGGCGGAGAGGGAGGAGGTGGCGGGGAAGGGGAGAAGAGGAGAAGAGCCAGCTTCGGAAAAGGATGAAGGAGGCTGAAGGAAGGAACCCCAAAGGAAAGGCGGGGAGGAGCGAAGAAGTGCTGAGAGAGTCAAGCAAGTTATCAGCTTTCAATTTTTTTCCCAACATCTCCGACCAACTATAGAGGAGAGAAGGAGGTTTCTCGAGAGGATAAATGCTTTAGTAGAAGTGCATATCGGGATGCCATATAGTATACGTGATTCGGGTCCGTGCATAAATTTGGAAACCTCCAGCTTTTTCCGATTCCCGTGCGTCACGAGTTTGGGGAGGTTTTCGCGTATGTACAGTTCATCTCCGCCGTCTCATTTAATCGTGATGAAACAACGCCTCGAGCTGTTTTCTCACCGTTATGATCTATGCATTTTTCTATTTTCCTTTCTCATTCCATCAGACTAACTGCTGTCACTAGGAGGAACTTTAAAAGTATACATAATTCTTCCTTTTTTTACACAATTCAGATCAAGATCAAAGATATTTAGCATTAAATCCAGGCATTTAGCATTAAATCCTTCAATATATACCTTAAAAAAGGTTTTCACTTTGACAGTTTAGCATTCTTTTCAAACAAGTAAGTAAAATATGCTTTCATCAATCCTTGTTTAGAATAATATTCTCGATTACTTTTGTAACGAGTGTTTTGAACTTCAGCATTCGTTCAAGTAGTTTAATATTGTACACATCCAATAATTGTTGTTTGTATTTCAATCAACTAGCTTGTAGTTTGATCTTCTTTCCTAATCGCTTTTGAGATGAACGTTTATTGGGAAGGAGGTAGGACTGTAAGGTATTCTCAATTTAATGGGCCGAAATAGAAACCCCGGGAAAGTACCTGAAGCGAAACCAGATGGGAGAAGAAGTAGAGGTCGGCCAAAAAGACATGAGTGGGTATAACTAAAAATTACGGAAAGAGAAGAGGGAATACGAGATAAGATGAAGAAAATGAGGGTTCATCAGAAGAAGTGCAAGGCCCCGACGCCAATCACATAAAATAAAAAAGAAGTCCTTCGAATTGCCTGACAGGAGTTGTACCAACCTGGCTGATGCGGTCGGCAAAGTAACACTATGATGAAATTCATCGACACTCGATATCTTCATTTGCCCTGACGGTAATTTGATAGAAAATCGGGCGACTGGCACGGGGGTGCCAGTAGCCCGTACGAAGGGTGTACGGAAATCGAATGTAAGAATTAGATACTTAATTCCTATTCATCCGATACTTAAAATTTATAGCCTATAACTTAGTGCAAGTAATTTTAAAAGGCAAAAAAAATAAATCTCTGCACTGAATCCAAGGGTTTTCTCATGTAAGTAAAAGTTTCCAAAAATAATGTCTCTAATAAGGGATCCTAATTCCCGGATTTGGAAATCTAAAGCATTCAAACAAATAGAATTTCAATTCCATAGATTTAGAATATTAGGTCGCAGTATACTTGGGCTTAAAACCACCAAGCTACTTAAAACTTTAGTTCTAAGATAAATATAACGTTCACTCAATGAGATGGGATTTGAACCCATGACCTTAGGTATGGGAACTGTTACCCGGGGGGTTATTCGCTACAGCAATGACCGTGGAAACTCCGTGGTGAAATTACGGTAAAATGTCACAACCACAGAGGAATCGTTTAGTCGCGATTCGATAAGGCTTTCACGGCATCTCCGTCTCGGTGAAAAACTAAACAGTACTTTAACTTGAAACGGACATGTTAAGTTAACCTCAAACAAAGTTTACAAAAGCTCTGTATCAGTTAAAACAATTCAGGAGCTTGATTCCTAACGCCTTGCGAAAGAAATTTGTTAATGCACTTATTATGCCTCTATAGATTATTGTTCATGTGTATCCACAAATATGACTAAGGGTCATATTCACAGTCCAGACTTGAATAAGTCCCTTAACAAAGTGACCCTTTAGAGTAAAGTAAGACTTTACGTTAAGTTTGATTCATAGACGTCTTGGGTGTTACACTTTCTTAAGTGTGACTTTACCCACCGGACCCATGATTTCAAACCCGAACGAAGCGTCTTCGCTATAGTTTCCGCGAAACAAAAGACATGAGAAACTGAAAAAGTTGACGAATGATAACAGCGCGTGGTATATGCACGGGAAATAAAAAATACTTATGTTATACGAATAATACGAATATTAGAAATTTTCTATACCCCACGGGTCCGAGATTGAAGTAGTTGCTGTGATCTTAGAGTTTGAGAAACTTCCTTTTTTATTTACTTAGAGTTTGGTGTGGTACTTTCTTTTATTTTGAAATCTATATGTTGTTAGGGTAGATTTGGGTTCCTTTCATGTTTTGTAATCGTCACCTTTAGAGATTTGTAGTTCTATAATTTTCGTGTATATATTTCGTATAGTATTTAATCGCATTTATTGTACATTTATAATTTTGTAATAGTGGTGTGGATAGTTTTTCTCTTTTTCCTTATTAATGTTCTTCAGTTCGTGTTAGTTTTCTGTGTTGTTGCCATTATTTATCTTAATGTTGCTTAGCTTTTTAATAAATAACGTTCAATATAGGTCATATTTAGTTTACTGGGTGAAGGTTATTTTAGGTTTTCGTCTGCTTGGGTTTAATTCTTTATTGTAAATGTCGGGTAACGTATTACCGATGGAACGGAAGAGATTACCACACCTGACCACTTTCGAAAAGGAGGCCTTGCTGGAGCTAACAGTGAAGTATCGGTGTCTGGTAGAGAACAAAAAGACCGATGATACCTCTTCCAAAGAAAAACTTCGTGGTTGGAAGCTATTTGAGGAACAATTCAATGGTTTAGGTGGCACAACTCACAGATCCTGGCAAAGTCTGAAGAAATCGTGGGAAAACGTGAAGCATTCCGAGAGGAAGGCAAATACCTCTGCCAAAAACATTGTTTAGCCACTGGTGGAGGGGGTCCTCTAAAGTAAGTAGTGGGTCCATTTTTGGAGAAAGTGGACACCTTAATGCCACACCTTAATGCCACACCTAAATTTACGGCTAACAAGTGAGTTCGACTGTGATGGATTCCAGTCCCAGGGGGAAGATAGTGGACAGTCAGAAACGGAGATAGTCATAGTTCAAAATGCTGAATTAAGTGAGTTAATATTTTTTAATAATATCTATTCTCTATTCATGTGAAGATGACATGGAATTCATATTAGCAATAAATTTAAATTTTTCCTCCAATTATCAGTTACAGAAATGGAAAATGCTGGGGAGAACACCTTTGGAGCTATCGGTTTCGACAAAGTCACGGGGGGGGGGGGACATAAGTTGTCTTTCGGTGAGTATACCCTAGTTAATAAAAGTTCTGCCAAATGAGATACTCAAATCAAAACAGCTTGGCAATAGTTATATCTTTAGGTGGTGAGTGGAAGTCTACTGGGTGAATCAAAATTATACATAATAGGTAAATAAGTACGGATTATTGTTTCTATGAAGTTAGAAAACACTGTCAAACTGCTTACAGTTCTTTATTGTTATGTTACTGCTTACAGTTACCAGGGTTGTATTTGCATGAAAAGTTAATTCTAGCATAATGAGTGGAAGTGAAAACAACCCATCCTTGCTTGGATTCAAGGATTCTCCAGTCATAGTCACTCAACAATGAAAATCAATTTCTTATCCAACTACCTTGACCTTACCTTTAGTACAAATCGATGCAATGTTATGATAGTAATAATTGTAAGTTTAATTTTCAGAAAGTGAACGGAAACTGAAAACAACCGAGACACCAAGAGAGGCAGTGAAAAAATATGTAGAGGTGAAGTGTGAAGAAGAGTTAGCACAAGCAATGCAGCTTCATGAGTTGAAGATGAGCAGTGAAAGTGAGTTTTAGAGTAGGAGAATGGAACACATGGAGGAACTGCACCAGCTGGATTTGGAGGAGAGAAGACTGAGAATTCAGTGGCTCAGAGAAGAGATAGGTGTACAGTCAGAAAAATAAATATTTTTTAAAAGTTCATCATCCTTGTATTTATTTCCTTTATGCTCACAGCAAACAAAAATGCACCAAAAAATAAGTGGATTACAAGTGAACTCCAATGCGTATCATGGATACTCAAAGAACTTGCCATTGAGTGAAAACTGTCCAATGATCGATATCTTAAGACTGAATTTCTCTCCCTCTAAGTACTCAAAAAGTGCTATCATCAAACTTTTAATTAAGCAAAACTAACTATTAACAGCAAAATAATATCAGAATAAACTAAGAAATCTGTAAAATCATCAACAGTAATAGAAATGCAATCAATGATCACTATCTCCCTAAATTGCGAGACTCCCAAGGTAACGCGATAACCAACTTTTTCCAAATTGCAGATTCAATTGCTAATCTTTTTTTCTCCCTTACCCTCCTTATTATCATATTGTCAACTGTGAGTTACTCTTGAATAAACAGATTAATCCCACTTAATTATTTCTTACCCCATGCTTTGCTACTGAACTCAAAGTAATAATACTCAACTATGGTAATAAACAGTGCTACTTTAGATTACATACCTGGCAATGTCATAGCGGCAGCATACCCCTTTATCGTTGAACGGTTGAACCTTTATTGTACTTAATAAATGAATCCCTAAGGTTAAGTATCTTTGCCAAGTCACTAAAGGTTCTAAAATTACAACTATGTACAAAAGAAAAGGCTAATGAGTACTGATGACTTCTATAACTACTATTCAATTTCACTCCAATCACAATTCGCTAAAATATTTTAAAGTACATATACTACAGAAAATATAATAACCTAATTAAAATGCCTCGCAATGAGAGCACGCCTTGCAGCTGCTCCTAGAGCATTATCTGGTTCAGGATTATCCTCTACTTCCTTCATGAAAATCTGTTCCTGATCATCCAAGTTCAGATTTCTCACAGCAATATTGTGGAAAACTACCGTGGCTGAGATGACAGTGGAAACTGTCCTCAACTTTAAGGTGAATTTGCTGCTTAAACAGTGGGATCGCTTTTTTCAATTTTCCAAATGTTCTTTCCACAATGTTTCTAGTGGAAAGATGAGTCATGTTGTACATTCTTTCTGCCTCATTCACAGGATTCTGTAAATGTGTCATGAGGAATGTCTGACAGGCATATCCACTGTCACCAAGAAGAAATTCGTTATAATTTCGTCTCGGCAATACTGTGTATGCAGCACTGCTGCTGAACATTCTATTATCATGAGTAGATTCAGGCCATCCAGTTACAAAATTAATGAATTTATAATTTGGTCCAACAATAGCCTGCAAACGAGAAAAATATAGATTGTAGGAGCTAGAATACCTGGTGAGAATGCTACACACATGAAACCCATACATTCACATAGGTATCGATTACAGAAAACTTACTTGGCAGTTTAAAGTAAACATTCCTTTCCTATTACGGAATACCTCCCCATATTCCCCTCCAGGGCCCATAATTGGGATATGGGATCCATCTATGCAGCCAAGTACTCAGGGGAACCGTGTCTTCCTATAAAACTGTATAGCATTATACCGAGCACCTTCAGCGTTCGGCAAGGAGACATACCGAGGCATTAGTCTAGCTATGCAGGTAGACACTCTTTTAATTACTCTTGATATTGTCGGATGGTTTATGCTCCGTAAATCTCCACTCACTAATTGAAAGTTACCTGCGAATTTTATTACAAATAGTGAAATAAATGTACTTGATTATGAAGTAGGTGTAATATCAATACTTCATCGTCATCTTCCAGTTAGTTGGTATCATTTACAACGGTAGCAATGTAAACATACGAACAAATCAGGGTACGAATAAATTACATTCCATAAGTGAACATCACTATATTTATATTTACCTGTAGCGTAATATCGTAATGGGATTAGTGATTGAATCAACGGTGACACCGGAAAATCTCTGTTGTTTATACGTTCCAAGTCGCCGATAAACAGTTCCAGTATTTCGAGGACAACAATTTTTCAAGTCTATAGCGCCCAATGAATTCATCCTCACGGTAATATTCCATGGGATTCTCCATGTCCCTTAAATATCTTCGGGGATAATTCATTACCAGTATTTCCATCTCCTTCGCAATTTGTACCTATTCCTCAAGATTTTTAAGTTCATCGATATCAATCGCAGCCGTATTTTCTTCAGAGCGCTCGTACTTTACGGGCTAAAGTGAGCTAGAATTATATATCGCATTTTTTTCTCGATTCAAGAATTTTTTTGACTCGAGACATTGATAATTTTTGGCACGGTATTCGAAATGTAGGCGAAAATTATATTTAAACAAGGTTTTTTGAATCTTTGGCACGCCATGACACCTTGATATTTTTAGCAATCATTTTAATAATAACAAATATATTATTTAGTGTTAAGAAGAAAAGCTGCTCGTATGCAATCGAATTATTATAAAATATATCTTATGTGCCACATACACATATAGTATTGAAATGCCAAAAAAAGACCAAATCTATTAAAATGAAATTGTTTTCCTTTAAATTATAAATATCAATAATGAAAACACGCAAGTTTCATTCAAACACGTACATGGATAAAAATCACTCCCTGCCACCTGCCGATCGATGGGAAAATACTCGGTAGCACCGGAAACTGTCGAAATGCGCAAGTGCGTATGTATTTCGGCGGTCGAGGAGTGAGCCAAGACCCACACACGCTGAAGTTGACGCGCGATAGAAAATACGCTTGGCAGAGCCATTGCGAGATCCCCCCAAAAAAATAAAGGAGACGATAGGCCACCCACTTGGTATCCAAAGGTCTTTTGCCCCCAAGACCAAAAAGTCCTCCCTCCCCAAAGATGCCCCTCTGCTCTAAGTTTGCTGCCGTCTTATTATTCGCAAGGGGGAAACAGGAGTAGTCCCATTCTACAGTCCGTTCCACATTTACATGTAGTTGACAGTATGGGTTCTCGAGGTGGGTTTACACTGGCAATGTTATTGCACAAGTTACTTGTAGCAAGCGACTTTCGACGTAAATTGCATTTGTATTCGGCTCCGTAAGTCCTCTTGCGGAACTTAAGTTACTTGTAGCAAGCGGCTTTCGACGTAAATTGCATTTGTATTCGGCTCTGAAAGTTCTCTTGCAGAACTATTAAAAGTTTCGGCAATCATTTGAAGAAGTGAATTGTTGCCAGTGTAAACAACAACCTATCAGGATTTGCACGCAAACTTGTGAACACTTTTTCGTCGGTGTAAAATTCCCCAAAATCTCTTGCGGAAGTAACTTGGCAGTGTAAACCAACCCCTACGGAGATTAGTTTCCTGTGTAATTCTCCACAGGGCCGGAGGTGCGGTGTTGTCAATAGCAGCAGGGAAATTGACTCGGTAATATTTCCATATAGTACCTGCTGTGCATCTAGGAGTATTCCAAGATGAAGATTCATTCATTCCTCAAAGTAACTTGCTTGAATTTATCGCAGTGCTGGAAATTGTTGCCATAGTGGCTTGGAGGGGTGAGGACTCAGAGCGTAAGTTTGGTACAGCGTTCTCCATAAGGTCCATATTGTCAACTAAATGTGGGTTATGGAGACTGCAGCGGCAGTAGGGCGGAGGGAAAAACAAAGGGATTTAGAGTCAATCTAAGATAATTAGCTCAGTTGTGATATACTGATATGGCTTAAAATGAAATGATATATAAACTATTTTTTCACGATCGTATAATTTAAGCAAATGACACAGTCATGGATTATTCGGTCACATCCCTTCCCCAAACGGCTTTCGACGTGTTTACAAATTGGCTGCATTTCTGATTATCAACTGCGCTATTATCCTGGACAGGTTATACATATATATACTACCCTGCGAGTCGCCAAAGAGGCGTGTGGCAGGGGGTGTTGGGACACTAGCCATGAAAGGGGACGGGATTGGGAAAGAAAAAGGAGAGTGGAGAGGACAGAGATGACCTGTACGTTAACGATGCGTCTTATGCTAGTGTCACGCTTTCGTTGTTTCAACTTATAGTCATTAATATATTAATGGTGCGCGGAAAGAAGACATTTTTGTACCTATCAGTTCGGCAGTGTATCTCTCTTATTTTGTCGCTTTTATCTTTTCTAGAGGTATAACGCGGGGTCATAATTGTAGTAATCCACCGTGTCGTACCGAAACTCGCCTGATCTGAATTTTTCAGGTAGTAATTTAAGCTTAGCGTTACTCTCCCAATTAACAGCTCCCAACCTAGACATTCCATCAGCTGACTTTCTGTTCACTCGTAGCAGTTTTTAACGAAGCGGCTTTTATTTACTTCGCACATTAAATCTTTCTGTGCAGGGTCTGAAATGCTCCCGGGCGGTGTTTTCGAAATGATTTAACCATCGCAAAGTAGCATCTCTCTTTCATCTTTTGATCAGATCAATCCTTTCGATTGATAAATCCTAGTTTCTTGGGTCATCGAGTGCACATTTTAATAATTTTTCGAGCTTGTGGAAAATAATTCTTGGGCCACATTTCGTTTTATTGCATGCGTTGGATTGCACCAATCAGGCAGTATTGGAAATGATTCAAGAATTATATTAAAAATTTTTGTTCCTCAATGACTAATTAATTTTAATTTTTTCCTATGACTATATCTTTCGACGATGTATTCGATAGCGAAATTATATTTAATTTTATTTTCAAACATAGGACACGGCGGGACACCTTGATATTTGTTAGCAACAATTATAATAATGTGAAATGTGTTATTTCACGTTTAGATGAAAATCTGTACATGTGTAATCGAATTATTACGGAATATACCTAGGTATGTCAAGTGTCATAAGGCTACGTGTTAAAATAGGATTGGATTTTAAAAAAAAATCGGTATGATGCAATTTTTTTCACTATTATCTGTAGACATCACTAATGAAAACGCATAAACAAAGATCACGCAAAGCTGTACATAAACAGAAATTGCTTCGACCACCTTAATGCCGCGCCGCAAAGGTTTCGTATGTGTTTCCCAGAGATGCAAATGTTTTGGTGTGGGATACCGAGAGAGAGAGAGAGGGTGAGGACGAGGGGCAAATGGAGGACGTGCAAGGGATGAAGGATGATCCGAAATAACCTTCCCGACGAATGATGTGTCCCGGGTCTCGAAAAAATTTGCTTGCACACAGAGTAGGAGAGGGAGACGGGAATGGATAGAGGTGGAGTGGGATATTTCGCAGGTTTGGGAGGGGTGAGGGTGGCACTCAAGACAGATAGACAGACAGCGGGTGTGCCTCCCTCGGAAAAGGACCGTGGGACGCTCTGAGCATCTCGGGAAGATTTTCGTTGAACATCGTGAACTTCGTGCGTATGAATTGAGGTTGACACGTGAATTGACGACAACTAGTGAGTGTGTGACTGAGTCTGAGAATCTGGCGGGTCAGCTTTCATAGTTAAATGATTGATATTATCATCTGTCACGATGAACGTCGTAGAATCTTTTGTAGATCTAGAGAGCTGCCTCCTTAGCTCCTCAAGAATTTGCCTTCGGAATGGGGAATCCTAATAAGTTTTGTGGCCTGCGTAGTAGTTTGCATAGTCCGCGGACCAGGAAACCATTTTTCCTCCGTCATTTTTCCTACGCAGTGAAATTAAAGTAACAGTATCGGAGCCATTATGGGCAGGCAGTAAGATATATTTAGTTTATAATATTTGAGCAGTGGAAAACGAGTGGAGATAAATCCTTCGTCGTTATTTAGCATACTCATAACAAGGTTTCATAGGTTTTTACGTCCCATCCGAATGAATGAGTGGTATCTCACTCGAATTATTAAAACGTTCGCGGTTCATATTCGTGAAGGATAGCTTCTTCATATGGGAATCTCCACGTCTTCATTTTTAAATGCCAACGTTTCATTTTGTTTTACCGTGGACCTCCACACGGTAAACGAATAGATGATACATTTTGAATAAAAAGGTTAAGCTTTTTCCACATTAAATTTTAATTTTCACGACCTTACCCTGCATCATAGTGATTTGCAACAAGTTTAAGCTCCGTTGTTGGATTTCTGGTTCAGATAATTTTTTTCTTTGTGGTAATTTATTCTAACTATTTGTGTTTGAAAGGGTAAGCGGGAATAATGAGAGAGGGTGAATGAAGTAAAGGGTCGATAGAAAGTGTAAATGGTAAAGCAGCTGAAAAAGTGGATGATTTCCAGTAACTTGGCCTTACTTTTAGGTTAAAGAAGGATAGATGATGGAACTAAAGTATCGGGCAAATTTAGGCAGAGAGATTGTTGAAAGTATGTGGAGTATATCTTGGAAAGTACAAGTCTACGGTCAAAAATCGCTGTTAATAAAAGTGAACTACTCATTTTATTAAAGGAAGCTTTTGTGTTGACTAACTTAGGAAGACTCTCTGTCTAATTGCATAAGGTACTTGATACAAGTGTTCCCGATAAGAAAAGAGGGAAAATGAAATAATAAATAAACAAAGGTCATGGTAGAATGTTGATTTGAAGTTTCCTTTACGGGCGAATATACAAGGAGTGCGCCTCGTTGGTTTGACATTGTTAAAGAGTAGATTCGATTCCAATAATGGTACTAATTCGTTATAACAATGTGAACAGTTTATGTGGAAGGGGAAGACTAGTAAATCATAAGAAATTGTTATATATTCTGAAGAGAAAGGGAAGAGGAGCCCTAGAAGTGACGTTTAGTATGTAAATCAATGCATGAATCTAGAAGATGCGAAAGAGAAACTCAAAGAATGGGTATAGTGGAAGAAATAGAGAAACTGAGTCAATTTCCCAAGTTACACACCAACACTTATAATTAGGCTAGTAGACCACTTTTACGCCTAAAAGGACCGAAGTCATTGTTCGGTATTAATTTTCTTACGATCTAAAAATCTCGGTGAATTACTTATTCTAAGTAACAAAATAAAATCCCTTGTTAGGAACAACTGTAGCCCAAAAAATTTGGTATGAATCCAATTAAAATTGTAAAAAATTTCATTATTTCTTAATAATTGAATTTTTATTTCTTAAAAGGGGGCTATAATTATCGTATATTTATAATTAAATGTTATCTATTTTCATATAAACTTGTAAATTTGGAACTACAAATTCTTTAAACCAAATCCTACCCAAATAATTATGATTTAAATATAAGGTGCAGATAAAAACTTTAAAAATTAATAATTATATTTAAATTTTGTAATTTTTCTTGCATTTAACTCTGTTCAATGTACATACAAATGCGCTAGTTGTTATTTTCTATTCGAGGTACTCCTGATTATAACAAGAAGAAGGTTCTACGATGTCTAGAAGCCGAGATATTGAAAAATTTTACAGCCCACTCCGGTCTGAAGATTCATTTTCGATTCCGCAGCGCGCTAGATGCTCGAGCTTCTCCCCCCACCACTGTACCTCTAACTCAAAACAGTAGCGTCCCGTCACTTTAACCAGTTCTAATTTCGTTGGTCTCTCATATAAAGTTATGAAATAAATTGTATATTATAGTTTAAATCATTTTAAAAAAGTAGTGCAAATTTCAACCTATACTGTTTGTTAACAACGGCGCCGTGATGTTATTTAAAAACGTTGCTATCTCGGCTTCTATCGGTTGTAGATGAGTCTTTTTTGCCTTAAATTAGTGTTCTTGAACCTGCTTTTCAATCCTTTTTATTGAAAGTTCTAACACTGAAAATAACAAAGATTTTATATTTTTAAGCAAAAAAGTTACTTTTTTCAATGCAAACTTTGACGATCTTCTTTTGAAAAGTTCGACCATTCATTTTCACACCTCATTAGATAAGCTCTTGGACTTCAAAATGCAAGTGGCTAAACCTTTTTTTATTAAACATTAGCAACTGTAAAAGCAGTCAAATTTGGCGTTTTTTGCCCCAGGCAGGATAAACAAATAGGATTTTACAAAAACTGTTGAACCTACAGCGCCCATCTTTGACACACTGTAAGCTTTAGAAAACTCATGTTATAAATATTGATTGATTTTAAATGAAGTTTTGAAAGTTATAACAATAACAAAAAAAGTTCAGTTTACATGTTTTTTTGCTAAAACATTTTTATTTGTTGACCGATTTTAACTTAACAAGTCTTCAATTGTACGTATGTTAAATACGCACAAATCTCATGCACTTTATATTTCTCTACGACCGATAGTTATTCAAATATTGTGGAAAAAGTACTTTTTCGATTTTATTGTTTAAATAAAACAATGACGCGGAAAATATTTTTTGAATCTCGAGATGAGAGGCCTTTTCTATCATCGCTCTCTACGCATTTGCGCAATAAAATCGCTACTAAGAATGCTTTTTTTCAAATTGCATATGCACTGGGCTAACTAGAGAAGGTGCCCGTTGAATACCAATGTGGAGGAAAAAATCATCACTAAAACATTGTAATAAGTCATTCATATCTTAATTAGTGCAAAGAATCATTGAGTTAATGGATATACACGGAATCTCGACTTAAATAATAATCATGGTCGTTATGATGACGATGACTCGAAAACAATAAAAAATTGCGAAAAATCTTTACGCTTTAGCAAAAATTTCGGAATTTCGATCGGATTTCAAAATTCGATTGAAGGAATGAGAATCATTATTTTATTTTCTTTCTATTGGTACCTTTTCCGATAGCAGAAAACAACTATTTCTAGTTTAATTTTGCAAATAAATAAACGCCTGCAGCCGAATGAAGATTCAGCTTCACGTGTATTTCTTACGTGAAAGTTACTGACACATATTATACACATCGGTGATTATTATAATTAAATATATGTCAGTAACTTTCACACAAGAAATACTCGTGAAGCTGAATCTTCATTCAGCTGCAGGCCTTTTTTTATTTGCAAAATTAGAAATAATGGTTTTCTGTTATTGAAAAAGGTACCAATAGAAAGAAAATAAAATAAAGATTCTTATTTCTCCAATCGAATTTTTTATTCCGGTCAAAATTCCGATAATTTGGCTAAAATGTAACGATTTTTCGGAATATTTTAGCGTTTTTGACTCATCACCCCCATAACGACCATGCTCATTTTTTTAGTCGAGATTCCGTGTGTTATACATCTATAAACTCAATGATTCTTTGCTCTAAATAAGAAATGTAAATGAAAAAAATTTAAATGATAAATCGAAGTTTTATTTTTGCTATTATATGGTAAAATATTTAGTAAATTTCATCGAAAAATTTGAAGTAGTACGCATTCACGCGTAGTGTTGACTTTTTTCCTCCCCGTTGATATTGAACGGGGACCTTCACTAGTGACATATATCTCTTAATAATTCGATTACACATGTACAGATTTTCATCTAAACGCGAAATAACACATTTTACATTATCATAATAATTGTTGCTAATAAATGTCAAGGTGTCTCGCCGAGTCCAATGTTTTAAAATAAAATTTCATATAATTTCGTCTAAATTTCGAATACAGCGCCGAAAACTATAGTCATAGCATGCTTTCATTAAGGAAAAAAATTAAAATATAATTCTAGTATATTTTCCAATACTGCCGGTGTGATGAGTTCCATCGCATAAAAATTTAGTTTAAGTGAAATGTGGTCCAAGAATTATTTTTTGACGTGCTTAAAAAATTATTAAAATGTGCACTCAATGACTCACGATTACCACTCCAGCCAACTTTATAATATTAAAAATTTAAAAATTGTTCAACGCCTGGTTCTCGGAAAAGGCAGCATTGCATAATAACGTTGCATGGAAACATAGGCTTATCTTTTTATATAACGTGGGTTTGCTGTTTTACTCGTCCTTTGATGCATTTGGATCTTCCCACGGGTTATTTGACTAGGTATCGCATGAATATGCTATCTTTCAAGGTCCTGACCTTGTCTTCTCAGAAATTGTGTGATTGCTATTCATGCAGGTGGTGTCCTAGTATGCTGCATTCCACTGGCTTTGTTTGGAGTGACATATTATGTTGCCTGTTGACACTCTTAGCAATATCGGGGGAAACCTAAAGGTGTTGGTTGATAAGTTTCGCCGGTGAAACTTACCGAAATGAGTGAAGAAAGTGCTAGAAAGTATCACGAACATTGGTAATACAGTGATGCCTATCCCGAGTCCTTATCAAGTCTTAACTCGAATTTCCACTGCAACTTATCACCTGTATCAAAAGAAATCATACAATTTCTGAGAAGGTAAGGACAGGGCCTTGACAGGTAACCTTTTCATGAGATAATCAAATCATCCGTGGAAAGTTCCAAATGCCATCATATGTATAATTCCTAATTTTGATATCCTTATTAATTTTTTTCATACTTGCTTCATTGCTTTGATTGCTTCATAATTTGAAGAAACCTATGACAGTTGAAGGAAGATTCTTGTCGAGGAGAAGAAGGAAGGTATCTAAGGTTTCGTTTTTATTTTCTCCATGTATGAATTGCTTTGAATTTATTTCTTAATTGCTTTTCCTCGTACTGTGCATACACAGTACGAGGAAAAGCAATTAAGTCAAAAATTCGAATTCATAATTTCAACTGAAATACAGGTTTGGAAATTCTACTTTTTACTTTTCAACTATACTTTGAATATTGCCAATTTCTATTTGTGCATGCACCTAGTCGATTTTTATGTTCCCAGTTACTTCTTTAGCATTGATCTGAGATGAATAAAATTTAATTAATAGTAGTTTTATAATGGTAAGAAGAAATGTTTTATCACGGCAACAATGGATCCAACTGAAGTTACCCTCTTACTGCGGAATATTTGTACATTTTATTATTATCACATTTTAAATTGTTTTTTTTTTAATTCAGTGAAATTGATGAAAAATTGTTAAAACAACAATTACTTCCCATTTTATTACTTGAATCTGGTACATTCTTCAATTAATTATGAGTCGTAGCAATTATTTTACAGAGGAGCAATTCATTGTTTGTTGGTATTTCTCGTGTCTCTATATATACTGGACATCGTTTTATCTGCTGATTTCTGTGAGTTTGGGCGTAGTACCATTTTCAATCCAATTGTCAGATTGGTTTTTCGTTCGCTCACTGGTTTTAACCCAGTTTTAATGTTAGCTTGCGACTGTGTATGGAAAATAAATGAAAGCTCCCAAATTTTTTTAAGATTGCAGCTTTAACGCTTTAGTGGCTTTCTCCTTCTAAGAAATTTCATTCAGCATTTCTAAAAAAGTGAATGTTATTCTTCTACTAGATTTTTACTCAGACTATGCTTTCTTTAAGCTTGAAAGTTTAAACGGCTTGGAATCAGACTCAAACTAAATTGTCTGAGGAATGATTACGGCCCATGCAATTTTGGACTTCGGGTGAGATTTCGCAATCTTTTCATCGCCTTCTCGGAAGTGGTATTTGGATGAAGACACGGGTGCTTACCCAAATATCCCTGGCAACCATCTTCTCAAATCTTAAGGCCCTTGACCATGGCCGTGGAGAAGAGGCCAGTCTATTGTCGGCCCGAAACCTTGCAAACGCCCTCTCCCAGATGATGATGCCCTTGCGAAATGAAAGCGCTCATTTCCGCCGAGATAAAGAAATCTTTGGTATCAAGTCGATCGCGAATGCGGTTTCTGAAGGAAAAGTTTTCTTTCAGTACTCTCCTTTGGCCTTCGTTTTCGGTTTGCTTACTCCAGACTTGTATTTATAAGAGTCGATGCATGAACAGATACTCCTTAAAAATTGCATCGTGCAATCACGAATAATATTCCGAATGAGCGAACTTGAGTCCATAAAATAGTCCCTGTTCCGTCTGAGCATTGCTTACGCATCTGCCAGAGCATCTACTCTCACTAGTTGGATCCTCTTGTAAACAGGCCTTTTTGTAGTGTGGTAGTGATATGCTATGTATCGAGCTTGTATTTTTTAGTTTCATCCTTATTTTGATACGAGTCACCGGACCAAAATTGATTGATCATGCGAAATCTTTGTCCCATTAGATGTTCAATAAAATCCGACCGATAAAATATTTTCCGTAAGAACCTCATTAAGCCCTCGAAACACTTATATTTATCTCTTTTTTGGTTGTTATGGCGAACTTAAAATATCATGATCAGAGGATGCATTCAACTCTGAGCGTTTTTATATTCAGGTCTTCCGCTTACTGGGCCATATGTGATCTCCCGTAAGTATTTTTTTCTAGTTAAATATGTGTATCGTTCGGAAAAATTAATGTCTTCATGCAAAGAGTGGTCTCATATAAGATTGAATAGAATCGTTTTGTATCTGTTCCTAGAAAAGTTTCTATTAACACCTGTTGAAACTATCCGTGATCTATAATTTTTTGGTGATTCGCAACAACTCATTTGATCATCTTCGAAATAGGTATATACGACATTTTTGTTCGTCAAACTTCATTTCAACAGAGTAATATTTACAAATAGTAAATCCTGGTCTAATGTTTTTCGATTCATTTTTGTCCACTAATTCCATCTTTATTTTAACTCTGTAACCTTTACGAAAAATGAACGCTGGTCTAACGTTTCTCGATTCATCTTTGTCCATTAGCTAAGGTGGTGTTGATTTTCGTAGGCCAGTGACGCAATACTATAATGGTCCTAATTAAACAAATCGTCACCTCCACAAAAAAATCAAATCGTCTTTTTTTTTTTTTTTTTTTTTTTTTTTCAAAAAATACCTTTGAAATGGAATCGATATGAATGCATAGCCAGGGTCTCGCTTTGTGAGAATTTTGATCTGGGTTAATGATAATTGTTTATTTAAAAAATCTTCTTTGTATTAGGATGGCGAAATTAATTTGTAAATCTTGCGTCACGTTTCATCGTACAAAGAGAGGGAAGGGATTCCAAACTCATAACATCGGACTTGTTTCATATTTGTAATAGACAACCTACGTACTGCTGACGAATTTTATGCTGTTTGACATCTTATCAAACAAGTCAGCCTTCATAAATCTGACATTTCTTAGTCAGTCACTGACCGACAGTTACGTTTTATAATCTCTATTCACTACCTACAAAGATATTTTTCTTCTACAGCTTGCCTCTTGCTATTATTTAAGTTTTTAATTGCTCCTGCAAGGTCTTAAACACGAAGAAAAAGCAAAATATTTATTTCTTGAAAGTTGGTCATGATGGAATATTTCTAGAGGTGGTCGAGAGTAAGTCTCATGGAGACGATAGATGATCAAAATATCCAGTAAAAATGTCGTTTTCAATGGGCACCCCATAATATGTTCTTTTATGAATGAGAGTCTAAGACCTGCTATACCATCAATATTATTCCTTGAAGATAGCAACTTGAAATCTATTTGAAAGAACACATTTTAACTTTTGGCCAGCTTATTTTAGATTTCAGATTCTTGCGTATGTTTTTAGTTCAAGAAAAATTGATTTTTCTGTTTTTTCTAGATTAATAGAAATGTATTAGCCGTGGTCCCTTGCTTGGTTACGTACGATCAATTGCCAAACATCTGTGATCAGTGAAGGTGACAATATTTTAGTTATATATAGTTTGACTATATAAAAATACTTTGATTAATTTTAGTATAGGTATCTACATGTAGTGTGAGAATATTCTGCAGCTCCAGAGGTCTTCTCACAACATCGTAATAACAGATTATGTCTCGATGAGTTACAGCTACTTTGTATCTAAACGCGGAGACTCGCTATCTTGTTATAGTAATTAAATGGCGACCTTGTTATTCGTCTGTGCTGTACTCATGAGCGAAAATCAAATTTATCGCTGTTAAAAACAGTTGCGGGGCTACTACGCATACCCGCGCAGCTGTCATCTAATACCGACGGAAGGAAAAAAAGGGCTGAAAAAACTCTGACCAAACGTGACAGTCCCTTATCCGCTCTGCTATTCAACAGCTGTTTCAGTGAGTTAGCTTTTTTGGTAGTCTTTCCGTTTTATCATGGTAAATTACCGTAGGTTAGGTTTGCGTCACCGGATATCATATTTGCATTTTTCCTCTCTTTGGAAAACTTTTGTTCCCCAAGTTAATGCATACCAAACAACTTAAACCGTTAAATTACATGATTGTGCTGTAAAGCCTCCGTAAAAACAAGTTGCAAACTTTTATTAAGGAAAATTAAACTGTTGAACGAGCAAACATGGAACAAAATATTTTATGAGAAAGTGCAAAACTTACATGAAAATGTGAAAACTAAATGCAAATCTTTTCTCTGAACACCATATCATAACTTCTCGTCATGCATAACTTATCTCTCTCATTTTCCCTCAAACTGTTTCTTCTATCGAAAAAGCTTACATTGAACTATTTAGCGGATTTCTATAATAATATGAAGGTGCGCTCTGTATTCCTGCAATATAGTTATATTGATCAAAAATTGGTCTGTTGGCATTCGAATCTGATGCTTCAAGCACATACCTAAGTGTGACTCAAGTAATTATCCTAATAGCATTATATCTGCTCGGGGTTGGAAGTCTAAGTGCAGGTATCGTAAAATCTCATTAAGTATTTCATCTGGCTAAATGCCTTCCAGGTATTGTTCTGTATGATTTTCCCCTCTTCTATTCCTCTGCTTAAGCTATTCATTATTTGATATCTGTTGGCCTTACTTCATCCCACGTCATGCAGCTTCCGAAGTAGGCGAAGGATTACACTAGTCCAAGCATCTCTCCTGATAGTACAATGTCCGCCTTTAGCTTCTCTCTTCCACATATTCACTAGGATGTTCAATGTTGACGCATCAAATTGAAGCGCCTAGTATGCCTCTCGCAAAGTTTTCTGGCACTACGCTGTGAACGATTTTGGGACATGGACTACGGAACTTTCACAATCCTGTGAAACGGGGCAGGAAGGTTGTTTACTGCGGATGGGCAGCCAGGGATCCTTTCTAATTGCTACCAATACATGCGCTTAGAGAAGTGAGATGACCTACTATCCCGTTGCATCTTTTTTCACAATGAGACCTCAAGATAGAGTGCAGTGCATTCTAGTCAACGTTATCATGTGCATTGAGTTTTAAAGGCCTACCCGTCAGGAAAAGGAATTTACTACTTCGTTAAAATTACTTTTTCAAAAACCAATTCCACTTGCTATGGGGTTTTCGCTTTGGCAGGCCGCTTCTCGCATTATTCCCTTCTTTAGATCTTCAAATGCTTTACTATGCCCATGTTGCCCCAAAATTCCATTTCTATTTAACCCTCTCCCACTCTAATATAGCATTCACCCATCAATCGAAGCCTTCAACTTCCAATATAATCTTAAAACGAACCATATGCTCCTTTCCTGCCTCCTTTTCATTGCCTCCATGTGTTTACTTTATTATCATCACATTTTACGCTACTTAATAATTCCTGCTTATTATCAGGCTTTTTTCATCCCTTTTTCTTTGTTTTAACACGATCAAAGCCTCCAGTCGATGTTTATCCACTAATTTTAATTGGAATTAGAAAACGATACGCTCCAAATGATAGTTGCAATGACAGAAATCTCTTCTTTCCCCTTCTTTATTTGAATTTCAAATTCCCACAAGCTTTGAAACCCAGAATATTAGGGCTTTTAGTAGACGAGGGTATTTTCATTTTTACTACAAGTAATCAAAATAAGTTATGGTAAAGGAGGAAATATTGAACATAAGGGGCCTTACAGTTACCTCAAAGTCATACAAACGGGAGTGTATTTCAAAGCATTGTTTGACCTCCCAAGATAGATAATATAACCCTTCGAAGAGTCCCCTCCGTTATCCCGGAAAAACTGATCTGATTTAATCATGTCACTGAACTTTTTGTTCTAAAAAGAAGGAAATTTTCTCATCCTTCATTATTTTTTGTTAAAGTAAGCCAAACCTGAGCATAACACTGAAAAACTCGAAATTGGAGATGATGAATCCTCATTTCATATTTTTCTTCCAAGTAACTCATACGATTGGATACGAACAAGTTCTTTATATCTTTCATGTTAGTTCCCAAAGCCACATTTTTTATGTTGGCTTTGCTCGTGGTAAAGTGTTGAAGTCAATAGAGAAGTCAGTGAAAGTGAATTTTCTTATAAAATACAGATTCTGTTGTGATGTGTTGGAACCGTTCCATAGTGACACAATCGGAACACTTGCTGTTTTCCATTAATAAAAGATTTAATACCGATTAGTTTCAATATTAATGCATCATTTTCAAGTTAAGTCTTCATGTTACAGGTTCAGATTATACATGAAAATATCAGGGTGAGGGGAGAGATAGGGACCAATCAGGGCAGTTTGGGTTGCCCAACCCCCCTCCCCCCCCCCCCCGATCCATCCGGATCAGATTGGTTTGTAAATTTTTTACTCGTTTCCATTTTCGTATTATGAGAATTTCCTATCATGGGACTTTCCTATTACAGAATATGGAGAAAGCGTTTTGAAATTTGTGAAAATGAGACGGTTGAAAGCAATTCAGTGGCATCAATGTGCTCTTCAGATTCTTGTTCGTTGCAGACGCAAGGAGTTGTTGGAGCTGAGTCAAAAACTTAATCAAAACACGCAGACACATGTTCAATATCTATCTCAGCATCACTGAGAGTTGCTACAGGCCTGAAATATCTGGAAAATTCATGAAAATTAAAAATTGGCCTAGAAACCGTGGATAAGTCATTTTAATTGAGGAATTAGCCTGTACAAATATTGTGACCAGCAATGTTATGGTTAAAGTATATTATGCTTTAGTAGAATCCTGATTAAGGTATGAAATATACATATTTGGGGAAATACCGCAAAAATGCACACATCCAATTTAAAAAAAATTGCGGAATAGGGTTTTCAAGATTATCCATAGGGTGGACAAAAAATGTAATAACACTGTGCAATTGATTCAGACTTACCAGAAATTAAATATCTTACCATAGGAAACTATTTTTGTCTACACTTTAATTATTAGCAATTATTTTAGTTTGAAATATAAGAACTATAGACATTGCCAGCATGACATGGAACTCAGAAGAAAAAATATTTATGATCTGCCCAAATTTAATAATATGTATGGCGAAAGAAGACTGTGTTGTGGTGTCAAGGCTATTAAATATTTGGTGGGATAATCTGGCAAAGGTTAATGGTGAGAGTGATTTGAAAATAAAAGCAAAGAAGTCTTTGTCAAAAGTGGATTTTGGATCCAACAGGATTTGAACTACAGCGTTTATGTTTTCATTTATAGTGTCGGTTTTTTTTATTATGTCTACCAAAATACATCACATGTGCGTAAGCACCAGCAATTTTTGCTCAGGAGGACTTAAAATGTATTTATTTTCTAAAATATTTGCATGAAAAGTAAAAGTATTAATAATTAATGATATATTTGCTTTTATTAGTCAAATTCTGATTGTATTCTATAAGTGAGGAGCAACATTATAGGCACTGCCTGTTGGTGTGTGGACTTGGAATGCTAGTACCTTGCCTGAATGAGGCAGTGGCGCTCTTATTTGTTGTTTATCAATTAATCATGCCCCTAAGTAGGAAGAGAATGAGAGCGATAAATAGAATGTTTCAAATGCCTACAAATCCCTAATGTGCCTTCGTTTGGTGGCCTGCGCTAATAATGCTCGGGTCTGGCTAGCGGCCGGTAATCCGCCACCGACTTGGGTGACGATTCCACATTTCCACCACCTTCCTGTGTTTGAGTCTCTCATTGACCTAATAATAATATGTCATCATAAAGGAAGCGATTTTCCACCATAGCGATAGTGGTGGCGTTCCATTTGTTAGTATACTTTATTCCCCCTGTGTACATGAGTCAATGTGTCTTTCTGACCTGGAATAATTAAAATTTTGGCCTGATAAACCTGGATAAGTTCTAGAATTTCATAATCTCTGGTTTTCAGATACCCTGATCTCTCTTTTATCGTTAAAAATGAAAATTCAATTCACACGATGGTGAATGAAGCGGAGTGAAAATTGAATTAAACCGTAAGATTGATTAATTATTGACATAGGTCTCTCACCCACATAGCATGCAAGCTGGATTCCAGCCTGGATTTTGGCTGGATGCATCCAGCTAGAATTGGCAAGCTTGATTCCAGCTGGATTTCGGCTTGATTCAGGGTCTTGATTTCTGCTGGAATTGGAAAGCTTGATTCCAGCTGGGTAAAACTATCAAAGGTTCATGGCGTCGAGAGAGAAATGCACTCCACATGTTTTAGCGAATGGTATTGTAAAGGAAAAGGATTAATGAAGAAAATGAAAGGTTAATATCAGAGCGCATATGTAGCATAACGAAATATGTGAAGTAAGTGTTATTATTGCAGGGCTGTTAGTATTATATTAGTGTTATTAGTGCAAATTACTGTCAGTCGTTGCATGCATTAACTCTGATTTTCGGAAGAAATAGCCTAATACGCGTATATATCTTTAAGCGCCTATCTCTAAAAGCACCAAGGTTTATTTCTGCTGGCTTATGGCTTTTGTTTGTATGTTTGGTCAAAAAATACCAAGCACTCTTTGTCCACCTTTACGAAATTACTGTCAGTCATTACGTGTATTAACTCTGATTTTCGGAAGAAATATCCTCATTCCAATGCATTAGCGTAAGAAGAGCTGTTGGTCTAGGACTCTAGGGGTAAGGTGTTGGGTTGTGAACCTGAGATGATCATGTGATTAAGGTTCAAATCTCACTCGCGCCATATTTTTTTAAATTTTTTATATGCCTGGATTCCGGCTGGAATCCAGCTTGATTCCAGCCTGGCATCAAGCTGGAATTAAGGATTTTAAACAGCCGGAATCCAGTTGAAATCGTGTAAAGAGACCAGCTGGATTTAGGCTGGATTTCAGCTTTCCCACTGGATTGATCCAGCTGGATTTTGGCTTACACACTGGATTTCGCAAGGTGGATTCCAGCAGGAATCCAGCTTTCCTTGGTATGTGGGTCAATTTCAATGCCTGAGGTTTTACTTCCATTTTTGAAGGAAAGTGAAGTACCACGTAAGGGAAGTGAGGCGCAATATAAGGAAACTGTGGGAATTCTGAATTATTTACAGTACTATCATATCAGTCAATTTGTACCCTTATCGCTCGAAATGATTTTACTAAGCCGCACTGGATATAGCGATAATCCTCCGTGAAGCACTCAGTTTCGATGCTAGGCAATATTGACCAAAAACTTCCAAGAGACTGCTCGGATCTTCATCATGCATCTCACGGTCTTCCTGATGCTGTCGCTGGCGAAACGATGCTTAAGTTCAGTTGTACCTGAAATAAAAGCTGAAATTAACCATATAGAATTTCTAAAATTTCTAAATCAATTGTGAATTCTTTTGCCTGAGGTTCAGCTTCCGCTGCTAAAGGAAAGTGAAGTATAATTGGAAACTGTGTGAAATCTGTTCTAAAAGGACAGTATTGTTTTTATCAAAGTGAGCGAAGCCTAAAGTTATGACTCAAAAGGATCGTCAAAAGTAGAGATGATGAAATCTCAATGTATGTTTTCTTCCATGGCACTTATGCGGCTGAATAAGAAAAAAACGTTTTTAATTATGACTTCCAAAAAGTAAGTTTTCATGGTGGCTTTGTTGGTGATAAATTGTTGAAGCTAATATGTGAGTCTATATAGTAAGGTTTCTGGATTCGTTTGTCTCATGGTATTATTTGGCTTTCTTGGTTGGAAATAGGTGAAATTCAATGAATTAGAGTTTTCAGTAACTTGGATTGGTATCTCAGATACTTGGTCGTTCAAGGAACATCGATTTACCAAGAATTTCATCAAAACACAGACTTTCAGTGGCAAAAAATTCCGAAAAACATTGAGATACCAAATGCCAGATTTTCATTACTATAGACTAATCAGTATCTGTATCAGCTTCTCGTTTTTATCTTGACAAGTGAAAATTCTCACGACGCGATAGCAAATCAGGCAGAATGAAAATTGTAATAAACCAAAAGAGTGATAAAGAGTCTTGATATCTGCCTCTCAATCTGATTCCGCTGTTGATGGAAATGTGAGGTATTATAGGTGGGCATTGTGTCAACGCTGATCTAAACTTGGACAGCACTATCACATCGATCAAATTTTAGCCCTTATCGCTCGAAATAACTCTGCGATGCCGCAATGGAATTAGGACTAATCCTTCTTCTTGCGGCACTGAGCTGCCATATAAATGTAGTCCCTAAGTGCAAAAAAAACTCTGGAGCACCTATATAAATATGGAAGCCGTCTCAAGATAAGGTAGAGTTGAACAAATACTCCCAAGGGATTTCGCGGATACTCAGCATGCATCTCACCAATAGACTTTTAGTCTTCCTAACGCTGTCGCTGGTGACACAATCCTTAAGTTCAGTTCTACCTGAAATTTTCCTAGCCGAGATTTTCCACGAATTATTGCCTAAACTGGAAGATGGATGTTCCATTGCCATCAACGGTGGGTTACCCGAGCATCAGCCTCTCATCCTGACTCTCCGCGATCCCCCGACTGTCGCCTTGCCTAATGGCAACGGAAGTTTGGTAGTGCCGAAGGATGGAGTGTTACGGTTAGCTTGTTCAGGAGGTCACAACAATCTCTCCGTCGCCGAAGCACCAGAGGCACTCGCGACTTGCGTCTCCGGCACGACCTTCCGCGTGAAGAATCCGGCTGGAACCGATGAGGAGGTGGACTTCTCAAAACTTTCCTGCGCCCAGTACCCTTACAGCACCGCCCGATACCGAGAGGAGGTGGACCCCGACTGCCTGCCTCCCAACTCTCCGACCGAAATCGGTTTCATCCTCCCAAGAGACGGTTTCTTCCTCAGGGTCATCGACGGTTGCTTCAACAACAGGTCTCTCAACGCAATATACACTCACTTCTACATGCCCCACGTAATATCAAGCTACCAGAGTGGATTTCCTAGGCCGGGGTTTATGCAGGGATACTTCTACGGTAATCTATCTGTCAACTCCATCTACACGAGGAACAAACAGAGGGAGACGGTCTCGAAGATCTTAGGGTCGGAGGAATTGGGACAGAAGTACATTCAGGCTTCTGGTGACTACTACCTCGCCCGGGGTCATTTCTCTGCCAAAGCGGACTTCATATACGGGGCGCTTCAGAGGGCCACGTTCTACTTCATTAACGCCGCGCCTCAGTGGCAGTCGTTCAATGGGGCAAACTGGGCGACATTAGAGGTCAACCTGAGGGAGTTCGCGGCTAATGCCAAGCTCGACCTGAACGTCTGGACCGGTAGCTACGGTGTGACCACGCTTCCGGACGTGAACGGGGTGGAACAAAAGATATCCATTTACATGGACGAAAATGGAAACCAACAGATAGACGTCCCGGCGCTGTATTGGAAGGTAGCCCAGGATCCGGCTAGCCGTCGGGCTGTCGGTTTCGTCGGTGTGAACAACCCATACGTGAACCCTGTACCTGATTCACTGATCTTATGCAAGAGTGTGTGCGACAAACTGACGTGGTTACCTTGGGATGCCTCCAATATTGACGAAGGTTTCTCATACTGCTGCGAGGTAGACGAACTACGTAAAACCATCACGACGATTCCGAAATTCGAAACTAGTGGTCTTCTATCTTAGTTGCTAAAAAATTCTAGGTTAATGTATTAAAATGATAAATTAAAGTCTCAGAGTGCGCATAATGTTTGACAATTGTAACTCAGCCCGAACTCAGTGAACAGAGATAATAACGTTATTTTTGTTTGAACTTGACGGCCTAAGTTTTAATACAGTGCGATATGTGCTTATATATTCACATTGATACAGGGTTTGCTTTCATAATAACTCATTCTGTACTACATCTACCATCAAAATCACTATTCTAGGATTAAACTTCATTGATATGGATGAAAATTAAAAAAAGAACTGTGAACTTGACTCTTTGATTGCATTCTAAGCTTTGCGGTAGAAATGGGTCTCTTGATGTGATATAAAATTTTATTTTTATAAATGATATACTATGAGTATTTGTATTTTATTTCGTCACTTTTGGAATAAAAAATATTTTTAACCATTTCTCTTAAAAATCTTTGCTGATTAGCAACATTTAAATTTGTAACTGTAAATGTTATTCTGTGATTGTTTTTCCCGTGTTCTTCATTGAATACTATTCCTGGCCACCTTACGCGTAACATAGTTTTTTAATTAATATATGTAAAAGCGGAATTTTACTGATCTTGAGTGCAGGCTTTTTCAATTATTCGTAGATGCTGATATGGCTTTCGAGTGTTGCTCGATTCGAGTTCAGCATAACTCGTAAGCCACTCTGCATCCGCGAAATACCACTGACTCGCGGAGATATATCTGGAACGACGGAAAGTACTGTAATTAAATTTGCCACACAGCTCCGTATTAAGCCCTAAATGTCCACGAAGAACTATTTTCAACAAATAATGACTCTATCCAGGCTTTTTTTGAAAGTCGATAAATGCAAAATACTGGTGACTCACTTATCAAGATATATATGGAACCATGGTACGTGTTGCAATAAAATTGTCACAGAGCTCCGTATTAGGCTCTAGGAGTTACCTCATTAGTACTTTTAAAAATAACGACGCTAACTGGACCTTTTTGAAAAATAAATTAATCGTCTATCATGAAAAGCATGGAAATCAATGGAGAAATCAAGGCAGACTTAATTTATCTCTTAAAAAATGATACCTAACAATTATGGCAATCAGAATTGGATTAAATTACGTGAGAAAGTTTATATTTTATTACTCTATCGTCATTTTGAGTTTATCGTCTAAAAATTACGATTATTAAAATAAAACAGAACATTTTGGTGTTCTTATAGTCTTTTTCAACACTAGTTCACTAGTCATGGCCTCAAAAAGTTGTGCATACCTACTTGTTTCTTTGTTTGCGAAAAGGATGACAGATGCATTAGAAAAGTGTGAAAATTAATCAGAAACAAATCAAATTTCATGAAAATGTCCAGGCTAACACCGGCTGCCCAGCAATTGGGAGATCCGGGTTCAAATCCCGGTCAAGTCAAATAATTTTTTCATGTTGAATTTCACCCTCCTCGATGTAATAATTAATCTTGAAAAATCAATGTAAATATTTATGATGTCAGGAAAATAAAATATTGATAAATATTGGTAATACATACAATAGGTTCAAGGAAATGAGAAAGCTAATTTCATCCTTTTTTATCAAATACCTTGTACGGAATAACTATGTACGTAAAATTTGTTAAGTGCTGTCAGAAGTAGCTAAGCGTGTTTTTGTCGTCATGATGTTGCTGCTTTAAAATTTTTATGTGCAGTACAAAATGATGATAATCGGATTTTAACTCCATGCTGCTGAATTTCAATTAAACTTTCCAGAACTAGTTCTCTTCTCTGATCACTTTTCGAACCTTTCACAATAATCATTCAACCTCGCGTGATTTTCATTGACTGCGGTTTTGTATTTTTAGCTTGTAAAGTAGTAAAATCAAGTCTTCCTACAACAGTGATTTCATAACATACATGTTTTATAGCGTTGTGAATCGTGTTTGCTGTCAATATTGTGATAACTTAGATGAATTAGTTAGTTACTCATTGTTTTACGATGCTTTACTTTCTCTGAATTAAATCAGAAACTGATTTAAACTTTATTCTTTTAAGTAAATAAGTAAACAGTGATTTAGACACTGGGTTCTTAATCTTTGAAGAATAGTGTTGAATCTGCACTACCAGATAACTTTCGTTTTTAGTTAAAATTCATAATTGTGAGGAATGGTCTGGTATTGACCGAAAATTTCTCAATAGTGTTTCATTTGCATAGTATTAACGAGAGAAACTGGCAAAAGTTACTGCAGCGTACATTTTCGGCTATCTAATTTAACTAAATATCAACATTTGTGTCTGCCTGTTCTTGGCTCCATTGGCTCCAACAATTTTCAACTGACTTTCCTCCATATCTGCGCACGTACCTACTCTCTACCACCTAGAAAAGCATATGAAGGGGGTGGGGGTCACCACTCCATTCCTTGGGAATAAGGTCTAATTTTTTTACCCCATTATTTTTAACTTTTACTCCTATAAGAAAAGTATTGAATGCGGTGCAGATGTTTACTCATTTGCTTTTTTAAATTTATCGCGCTCAAGTACATGGATGAATAATTTCATGATTGGACGGTTTAAAGAATGTTGTATTCAATTCTTTCATTTTATTTCACCCAATAAGCTTCGTTTTCGCCAAAGCAATTCGCCTTTACATTTTCAAAATAATCCATTTTTCTCTCATTCCAACAATTGAAATTTTCTTGGCAGCGTAATCATTGACTTTTAAACGGATATTCACGCCTTTAGTATTTAAAAGGCAGGCTGCCGACCGTGGGTCTAGGCAATATGACAATTCAGCATGAATCAATCGGGTGGCATCACTCTATTCTAAAAAATACAAGGGTTTTGCGGGATTTACGTTAGGTACGTCATGTGGTAAAAGATAATAGATTTTTAAACATGTAGCTGGCGTGTTGTAAGAAGGACACATTTTTCCGTAGGCAATAACGGGAAAGGATAGGTATTTCATTACCTTTGGGGTGTTTTTGTTTTAGCTAAAAACTTATCTTTTTGTTGGTATTACTTTTGTGCTAAATTAATGTATTTGAATTTATTTATTTATATGCTAGCGCGAGATGTTATCTATGAACCAACTCGATTTCTTCATAGTTTCAAAAATGATGTTTTGTTTGTGACGACTACTATCCACTGTTCGTTTGTGCTGTAGAAATTAATTTATTGCGATGCAATGCAGGCTGCTGATTTCTTTATCAATAGCGGTGCAACCGCTGAGAATATTTCTGGACTCCTAAAGTGATATATCTACCCACATTGCCCTCCGCTGAAAATTGATTCTCGACCTCGAAACAAGTTTTTTCCACCGCCTCAGCTAATACGACTAATGCATCAGGACCTACAAAGGTGAGGTATTTTTTGGTGGAGAGAGTGGTTAGTTTTCCTCAAAAATGTCATTTTTCTCAGAAAGCAATGTAATTTTCAAATTACCGGTAATAACATATAAAACTAACAGTGTTCAGGACAAATGTTTCGATAATATTGACATTAAAAGAACATAAGAGAAATATTAGTAAAATTGTAAACAACTTTAGGATTTTTGGTGCCTATATTTGTTCCCAGTGGGTAAAGTTACAGGTGAATTTCTGGGATGAGATAATGGTGGAGGAATCAAATCAAGGTACATAATGGTTATTTCTATGCATACTCAATGTTATATTAATAGGAGAGAAATATTACCTAGTATGATGGGAATTTTAGTGTGTCCAAGACGGTTGGGATACTGGAATGGCCATGAGAGAGATTGATAAAACTTGTAGTAACCCTAAAAATAGGCTCTAGAAAAGGTAATGCAGCAGACAATTTTCAAAGCTTCGAAACAAAAAAATAGTCAAAGTGGCCAAATTAATGTATTTCAAGCTCGGTCAGTGGTAGGAACTCTATTATTAGGTAAGAAAAACCTCTGAATCTACGTTTGAGCTAGGTAGCCAGGTTATTTCAAAACAATTTGCGAAAACTCCCAAGTTTAATTAATATTTCTTTACTACGGGGCCATAAATGGCCATTCCCTCCAATGTTGGTCGGCCTCAACATGTTGTTATTCACCGACGCACACTAGATTAGTTTTTTAAGAACTGGTCATTGCCAGGTGTTCACGACGAATGTGATTCAATGAACCACGCCTCGATGAAGGCCCTGCTCCGATGTGATAGCAGCGATTTTTCTTTGGCTGTGAGACACCTTCTGTCGGAGTGTGACTGATATCGGGACCTTAGAGCCTGACCCGGGTACTTGAGAGCCTGAACAGGTGGGGAGACCCAGTTGTTCAGACTAACAATAAGTCCCAGAATGGAAAAGTCCCAACTGAAAACTCTAAAGTTGCAGGCTGGTTTTTCAGTATTTTTTCCGCCGAAATAGTGTTTTAAATATTAAAATAAAATATGATATATTTCAAATTGTGATATCATATTTTGTGTTCTGTTTTCACTTCCAAAGTTTTATTACGAAATGGATGCTACGTGGGAGGAAATGGCCTAAGTTGGGAGAGACAACCTTTAATCTTGCCTGAACTACCTGTAATAGTTTATAGATTGCAATAAGCATGTAACTCATTGCAAACCACTGCCTACTCATGAACACGCTTGTGGGGCCAAGTGACTACTCTGCAGTGCACGGAGTCGGGGGATGAGGGAAGTGATAGGTTTGGCTATTTGAGGAGGCGACCGACAACTGAGGTCATTTGCGCCATTTATGATTGGTGAGCTGGTTTGGGTTACTGGGAAATGGAGGAAGGGTGAAGAGAAACTCGGCGTCTGCATTAGCCTGCTCTTAACGGAATGCCCCAAGGGCACCACGATTTAACGTCCAATCCGACGGACGGAGAACTGCTCCTGAAGTGCTCGCACTATACGACACACAAAGCATATTCCCGTCTCTTCGCCTGTTTCTTCACTCTCACCTCTACTGTCTCCCCTCCCACCTCCAACTCCTCTTACCGCGACTATTTTCAAATGCACACCCGACATACGAAAAGTTTTCACATCAACTTAACGTGGTTTTAGCTCGGTCCGAGTCATGGCGCAGGTAGAACTTCTCACATTTACATTTGCTTTTGACTATGCATGTGTCAACCGCAGAAATTAATGCCTAATTGCTTTTAAAAAGTGCCTACAAATTTGAAAAGGTCACCTAATCCAAAACATCGTTCGATGTTAATACACGGTATAGCTTCTCTGCATGTACTTCAACTGCAAGGTACAAATCGTATTGGTTCATGAAAGAAATAAAATTAATATTTCTTCGATGAAAGAAATAAAAAACATTATTTTCGTTCAATTAGGATGAATCAGAGCAATTAAACGTGAGAATGCGTCGTATTGCTCGAAGCGGTACCGCTTTTGGACGTAATCCACCGGTTTATCGATGAAGTAGCGCTATGAACCGTGAAGCGCGAGTAATTTTAAGAAGTATAATCATAAAATAACATTGTTTGTTGACTAACTTTTTTCCCTGCGTACTTAGTATTATGAAGTTCACATGCGTAGTATTTGTAAAAGTAATGTATGCTCCCCATTGTGTGCATCGAAAAGTGAGCCGAATTTTGAGGCATGAACGTTATCTATCGATTTTTCTTATTTTACATCGCCTTAATCATCAAGGAAACCTCTAAAAGATCACGCGTCATCGCAGTGTGCGATGTACCATCCGACATGAAATCGTTCCATCTGCGAGCATTTCTTAGGTCACACTTATGACAATTGTGATCGAATGCATGTTACAGCCTGTGGTGACGAACTAGCTACCGTTTAAATATGTAACGGTTATTGGTGAGTAATATTTTCGTCATACATGTACTATTGACAAACTTATACTCAAATGCAGCATAAACTATGACGCAGCTCAATGTTAGTCTATAGCAAGAGCCATTACCCAAGAGCTCGCAACTCAACACAAGGTTATGAAGTAATTTATGCATGTCGCAAAGACGGCGATGAAATACGTAGAAATTGCCACAAGAAAAAATTGTCCTGGACCGGGAATGGAACCAAGGACCTTTGGGCTTGTCGGGCCAGTGCGCAGACCACTCCGCTACCTGTCTGGATGGGGTAGTGGTCTGCACATTGGCCATGCAGGTTCCATTTCCGGCCAAGGCCGATTTTTTTGTCTCAAGGGAATTCTTACGTGATTCAACACAAGGGCTTGTGCGGTGTTTTAGTTAAGGACCTGTTTGCACGATGCATGTGCCCACGTGGGTTCATACGAGAACACTTGCGCGAACACATTCAACAAATTTAAACGAAGGTTATATTCTACTATTCTCAAATTATAAGGCGCGTGATTCGTGTTAAACAATCCTTTTTAGAAATATGTGTGATAGAAGTATGTTATGAAGATATGCTGCATCGTGCAAGTGTTTCCTTAGTTTCATTTGAACTCTGTGAGTAGGTTTGGCGTGCGGCCGTAAATACTAGAACTAAAATGCAAACCCTTAACTGTATCCTTAATTAACCTGTTCTAATGTCTTATTTTTCCGCCACCGCCTGACCGACCAATGCGTGTTTCGGCTTGGATAAAATCAATGTTGCAAGTAAATTATCACGGTAGATTTTTAAATAATGTGATAATAACGGTTGCCGTGAGGGTGAGGTAAAAAATCAGAACATCGATACGTCGTAATTTCATAATAATGACGTACATTTGTATTTTGTATATTAATAATTTGCACACTCAAATACAAAGTCAAATAGACTTCACTCAGTGATTTAACCCGAAGGTTGGTTTGGATAGTTGAGGATAGAGCTCACCCCGGACTAAGCCACAGGCGTGTGAATTTCACACATCCAGGGTACATTTCACACAGGGTCATTACACACATTCACAAAGGCTTCCGGAGTTGAACCCGGGACCCTTCGATCAGTAGCCAAGTGTTTTACCCACTACTCCACCACGCTCCCCAAATAGATTTAGCTCATTGTTATTCTCAAAATAAAATATTTTCAGGGAAAGTATATACTACAGAAAAATATAGGAAACTAGCGGACCAGACAGACATTGTCCTGCCCGAACGTTGGGTTGCCTGCTATTAGCGGGTTCAGCAAACGTTTTTTCGAGATTCGAATTTTCGATAAACTATATACTAAGTGACATTTGACATTAAGTTTTAAATTTTAATTTTTTCGTTTCGTCATTGTGCGATTTGCTGTTGCCCAAAGCAAAATAAAAAAGTGAGTGCAATTTGTCACTCTCCTGCTCAGTTTTTTCATATGAAAAAATATTGGGGGGGGGTGAAATTTTGGGGTTATATGTTCTGATGTACAAAACATCTTTTAAAAAAATGTTTGTAAAAAAATTCCTAGAACCCGATCGCAGCGCCACCTACCGGGTCCAATTGTGAATCTAAACCATCCAGGGACCCATTTAAACACACAAAAAATGTCATCAAAATCGGTCCAGCCGTTTAGGTGGAGTTCAGTGACATACACACGTACAGAAGAATTATATATATGAAGATGAAAATAGCAACTATGTTTTCCACATTGGTTTTATTTGCTACGACTCGGGTTTCGTCGCGTCGCGACATCTTCAGGTCCTGCAGGATCTAAAGATGTCCCGACGCGACGGCAGTCTCTCTCTCTCTCTCTCTCAAATATTGTCATTTCTATCAGTTCAAGTGATATAGTGTGGATCAAAATAATGTCCTCCGTGTCGTACCGAAACTTGCCCGATCTGAATGTTTCAAGTAATCTTAGCCTAGCGTGTAGCCTTCGAGTCTTTTTGCTTTGTATTTTATTTACTTCGCTAATTAAATCTTTCGGTGTAGGATCCCATATGCTTACGACGCGGGCGTACTCATGAGTGTCTAACCAGAGCAAAGCAGCATCTCTCTTTCACTTTTTCATCGGAGGGTCTTCCTACTATTCGCTTGATTAAAACTAGTTTCTTTAATGCACCGCTGCAAATGTTATCTTTGGTAATAAGAAGCATTGAATTCATACCGATGATTTCCAGTTATGCGACTTTTTGGAGGTCAGGCACAACTAAAATATTCTTAATCAAAAGTATTTTCTAGCGGGCACGTACGTTTTACACTAGGTTCCGGCTTCCTTTAAAGTGTAATAATATTCGGTATAAACGTATCAATTATGGCTGACCCGATGCATGTCGGGTGATGCTGATGTTGGGAATAGTTCATGGTGTCGCTCGATTCGATATTTTAGGGAATAACGGCTGATGTATCGGAATTTGAAAATATTGAAGGATTGTGGTCTCTTCGATCAAATGATAATGCTGCCCAGGATTTATGACTCCGCAGGAAAATTTTGAATCTATAGAAACCAGCTGTCGCATGTATGGGAAAAACGAAGAGGGCGGTTTCCGTCCGATCAAATGAACACCGCAGGGCTCTGAAGAACAAACTTTTCATGCAGTCAGTGGTCGCAGGGCATGCCTTCCCCAACCCGGAACATCAACTAATCATTGGTGATGCATGAGTCTTGGACGAACAAAAATATTATTTTCCTCGCCTTATTCGTAAAGCAATCGAAATAGAAAAACGGAAAGAAAATTTCAACGGAGGACGGGCTCCAGAACACCAGGAAAAGGCTGGAGAGACCTAAATCAGGTTCCTCAACGCTGATTGGCCGCGCAACCGGGAGGCCACTCTGAGGACGAAATAAATATGTGCCGATTTCCGCCTGTCGGCATTCAGATTCGATCTGAAGATGTGACCTGCAATGGACACTAACGTCATCGCCATCAAGATAGACGGACACAGAGGAACCCGGAAGCCATCCGAAATCCACTGCGAAAGCCTCCACCAGAAATTTCAGCTGTCGTGTTCCATTACGGTCCATCAAAAATGGCTCACATATGGCGCAGTATATAGTTGTTTTAATATTCCTCTTGAAGAATCTTGCCAGTCAGGTTGATTTCTTAGCGTCCTTGGACTTAATTATGTATATAAATTGAAATACGTATTTGAGAATGGATGCTTGTTAGACGATGCCTCAAGGGATATTTCACATGCATATAAATAAAATGTATTGTAGTGCACTTACGGCCAGTTTGCTTATCTCTGATTTAATATTCTCTCGGTATGAAAACTAGAGTGAATACGTTCTCCCATTGATAACGCTCACGTCAACCAACGTCACGTCAACCGTAATATATCAACCACGTCAACCGTTAATATACTATACCCTAAACTCTCGTTTAACACCAAGTTAGCGAAAAGGTTACGTCATCTTGTGGTTAAAGTAAAACGGGAGTTCATTTTAAATGCCTGCGGAAAATATATAAGTATTAGAAAATGCTACCATTGGTGTAGGCAAAATAAATACTCGCGTATGTATCATCAGAATTGGGCAGGAAGTATTGGAATATTTGGCTAATTAAACATGGGTGTCGGATTGTGTCGGCTAAAGTGGTATCGGGCCATTCCCCTTGCCAGTGACGTAGCCAGGGGGGAGTTCATGGAGTCCGGACCCCCCGCCCCCTGAAATTTTTCATTCCTCTAAAAAAAGGGCACTAAAGGAGAAAGTTACAATTGTTTGTTTTTAACAAATAATTCATTCATATAATAATATATTCATTTATACTTCAATTTGAAAACTAAAATAATTTTATTGTACTTTACAAGCGAAAAACTTTTTTTTTTCTTTCAGAATAGAACTCTTGCACCGCTAAAATCTTTAAATATCAGCTGTTACACTGCAGTCTCAGTTGCACTCCTAATTGCCTAAGCAAACATTTGCGCCTCCTTAATTATTTTTTTCTTCGCCCTCCCCCCCCTGCCCCCCCCCCCCCCCCCCCGCTCCACCATTCCAGCTTCTACTCAACATTAACCCCACCCCGGTTCATGAGGAGTTCACGAAATGCTGTCATTCTTTTATTTTTTTTCATATTTCTGACCTATGTTTTCGCGTGGTCATGGAGGGGAAAACCTCTGAAACCGGTGCGCGGTGGGCGGCGCATGGAATACCGGATGCTTTGTTTTCCCTCCCAGCGTGGGATGAGAAAAAACTTCCTCTCACTCCCATGGCACCTGCCCCGAGACTCGACAACAGCGCTGGAGGTACTAATCACCTGAAGGCCTGATGGCATCTTGCCTCAAGCTTTCCCTTCATAAATACGCTAGCGTGCACCTCTTTCCTCTCAGTCGACGATTGCCCATGGAAGATTCATCGTGGGGAAATTTCCGTGAGGCTGACGTATTCTTGTTCCTTTTCCTTCTCTGATTCTGCTTTCTTGCACGTTATTAAGAACTTTTGTCAAATTAGCTGATTGTGTCGCTTTGAGCGAAGCATTTGTCGTTGCGCATTTGCAGGCAGTGACGAAGAGTGTTTGGAGAAAGTGAATAAACTTGCAGAGTCTTGCTGTCGGCTGCTTTGTGTGGATGAAATAGAGGGAAAAGATTCCTTGGAGATAATTTTATTAAGTCTGCTGTGTCCGGTATTGGTTATCAAGTGAACTCTCCTGGAGAACGCTGGCCATTTGATGCGTTATTATGGAGAATGTGAAGTGAAAACATAAAAGAGAAGCAAGTCATGTGTATTTTGACTGTCATTTTCGAATCATTAGTTGTCGGAAGTGCTCAGTAAAAGGGACAACTTATAGTGTAATTCACGGACTAATTGATCCCTCCTGATCATAATCAGCAGTCAACCACCCAAAAATAGGCTTGCTACAGCTCTCCCCTCAATTCTACCATCCAATAATCGTTCATTCGTACTCCACTAGCATATAAAAAATGAAGATTCTCAATGTTTTATTTGATGGAGTCGTGTTTGATTATTTGCTCCTACGCTTGGTCACGGCTATTTTACGTTTGAGCTTCATGACAAGCTATGCGTCCGCCTTTACGAAGCAGCTACCTCTGAAAGATGCAGCGAATGGCAGGAATGGATGCTCCATCGCCGTCAACGGCGGATTTCCCACGTACGCACCCCTTATCCTTCTCCCGAGTAGTCCTCCCAAGACTGCCCTGCCAGAAGGAAACGGCATTCTTCGAGTCCCCGAGAATGGCAGACTCCGGTTGGCCTGCCCGGGCATATCGAACGTCCTGGCCATCGCCGAAGCACCGGATGCCATCGTCACCTGCTCCTCAGGAACCGTTTTCCGGGTGGCGGCACCAGCCGGAATCGAAACAGAGATTGAATTCATGAACCTGACTTGTTCTCAGTATCCTTACAGCACCGCCAGATATCGGAAGGACGTCGACCCGTACTGCCGCCCTCCTCATTCCGCCTTGGAAATCGGGTTCGTCCTCCCAGAAGACGGCCAGTTCCTCCGCATTATAGACGGTTGCTTCGACAATAGATCCCTAAACGCGATCTACACCCACTTCGAGATGCCGCGCGTCATATCCGCCTACCAGTGGGGAGTCCCGCGTCGAAAGTTCACCAAGGGGAAATTCTACGGAAACCTTCCGGTGAACGCGCTTTACTCCAGGGAGAGACAGAGGGAGACCATCTCGAGGATCCTGGGCACCGACCAACTGGGCCTCAAGTTTATTCCCGAGGAAGGCGACAATTTCCTCGCCCGTGGTCACCTCTCCGCCAAGGGAGACTTTGTCTACGGCTCGCACCAGAGGGCCACGTTCTTCTTCGTCAACGCGGCTCCGCAGTGGCACGCGTTCAACGCTGGTAACTGGGTCGCGCTCGAGGTGAGCCTTAGGAACTTCGCTTCTTCTTCCCTGAAGGACTTGTCTGTGTGGACCGGGACCCATGGCGTCTCCACCCTTCCCGACGTGAGCGGACTGGATACGAGGCTCGCCCTCAGCCTGGACGACAACGGAAATGGTCAGATAGAGGTGCCGGCCGTCTACTGGAAGGTAGCGCTCGACAGGGAAAGCGGCCGAGGTATCGCCTTCGTCGGCGTCAACAACCCACATCTAGCCACCGTGCCCGAATCCTTGCTGTTCTGCGAAAATGTCTGCGGAAGGATCGACTGGTTGAAATGGAGACCCGAGAACATTAGCGAGGGGTATTCCTACTGCTGCGAGGTGGAAGAGTTGAGGAAAGTGGTCATTAGTATCCCTGCGATAGAAACGACAGGACTTCTTGTCTGACATGGTGTGAACTGAAGTGGGATACCTCGAACATCGCCTTTAATATTCAGATTTTATATTTTCTCGGCCTCTTTTTCAAATAAATTATTTGATTTTTTCAGAAGATGATAGGTCTTAGTTAAATAATAAATGTTATTTACTCATTGGCCAAAGTTTCCCAAATTTATTTTTGCTCCATAGGGCTATTATGAATTCACAGTAGGTATTTACAAGGAACTGATAATTTATATATGGCGCTAATTCATCCAAATTATATTCTGAAGGAATTTACCTTGCATTATTTGTAGAAAAGAGTGTGCTTCTTTCTGTTTCTTCCTACAAATACTCTAAATTAAGCGTCTTTAGTATGTTTGATGAAATATTGTGTCATATATTAATTACTATTATTTTGTAAATACTGTGAATTAATTACAACCCTGATTAAGCGAAAATACATTTTCGAAACTTTGGAAAATGAGTGATTATCGTCTATTACTTTAAACCAAGACCTATCATCTCCTAAAAAAAAGAAAATAATTCGCCTTTTTTGCTTGATTGCGTAAGATTTTCCCTAAGAAATACGTCCCACAATGAATCTATTGCTACCGCCACTTTTAATGACTCGTGGATTGGAGATCGGATAGGTGTGATGTTTAAAGAGTATTGACCTCCAGTCCTGAGGCCTCATATATAGGGACTCCGATATTACTGATACAATGACAGTATCGATAACTTTGATTTGTTACCAATTACTTTGGTAACGATGCTAAGAATTTTATATTTCATTCATATCAGTACTCTGGTTATGGTATCGACTATCTATATTGACCAGAGATCTCGATGTGTGATTGTACGGGTTGGTTTCCAGGTGTGACCTTGGTATGTATGCACTGAAGTTGCCTTGTTTCCAGAGTCTGGATCTTAATTTGTGTTACTTTTACATATTTCATTCTTTTGCTTATGCAATTACCTATTGCTTTCTGATGGCTCCCCCAGTTACAAAGGCGTAGGCTTTTTTTAACAAAGGAAATTCCCAAACTGCTCAATTCACTTGATCTTGTATGTGAATAGTCTTTGAAATATTCCGGCAACACAACAAATCTGTTGAATCGTTTGAAATGGAATCATCCTTGACAATTTCGCTCCATCGATAAGATGAATGAAGGGGGTAATTAATAACATATAAATATATTATTTTATGAATATTTATTAAGTCATTTACGCTTTAGTTCGTATTTCCAGCGTAACACGACTGCAGCTCCACATTGGCGAAAGACATTAATGCATTTTTTGTTATTTTTTAGGCTTTCAATTGACGAAATTACAAAGAAATATTCAGTTTTGTAGAATCATGGTTCTATTCAATTCGATGTAGGGTGTAGTATCGATACTTTCTTTCAAGAAGACACCAGTATCAATACTTAGGCGGCGATTACACACAGGAGTTGACTCCTATACGAGTCTACTTGGACGTGTATGATACCCACTCCTATAGGAGTTCGCCATCGATAGTGGCGGAATTGGATACTTGGACTGAGTCTCCGCCATCCTAGTTGTGGTTCCAAGTGGAGTCGAAAATCAGTCGACTCGACATAAATCGATGAGATAGGAGTCAACTCCTGTGTGTAATCGCTACTTTATTCCTTGGTTCTTTCGATTTTTAAGAATCGATACAATCACGATATTGCATATCCCTACCAGCGTATGAATCTCATAAGTGGCGGAGATTTTTCAAAGGAGTTCCGATCCCTACCTCGGCACTGTGAGAAGGGCACTTCAAGCACAATACTCCGCCCGTCGGAAGGGACGCTTAAAACCGTGAACCCCTATGTGTTTCTCATAGAAAGTAGGCTGATCCCAACGTTGAGTTTTCACTTCAACAGTCCTCCGTTGCGCTCACTATAATACTTCCCTTCTCAATTATCACTCTTAATCAATGTAAATGGTGCCAAGGAAATTTCTTATTGCAAGATTACAAGTGCAGACCCTGCTCCGCGACATCTCGCCGTGAACCGTTCATCAGGACGGAAGATATTTGCGCGGAGTACCTAAATGGAGAGGAAACGCTATAGGGTTTCTACGCTGGTGAAACTGATGGAAATTTTTGTGACGCAGTGTTACTAGCCTAAAATTACAAAAATTAAATCACCCTTAACAGCTAAAAGCCCTAATGGGAAAACCAGTTCTTCATCTAATATTTTAGTATATTGGGCAGATCCTGAAGTTGATTAGGAAATCAATTCCTAAACACCGTCTTTCATGTGCATCATTGGTAACGCAGGCTCAGGACGCTTGGAAAGATTTGTTTCCCTAGTGCAACTAATCCGATTGTGTTGAATAAGTTAACGCGTGAATTGACGGACCAAATTAAATGCTTAATTTAACGCTGGCTTAAGATTATATCGTTGATTTTCCTTGTGAAAAATGGGGAAATATTTCTTAGCAATGCTGTTTTTCTTATGTTTTTGTAAAGATGAACCTGGTTTGTCTAAACAAATGGTGTGATCAACTATTGGCCCTTAAAAAAGTCAGATTGCACTGTTCATCCCATACGTCTTCAGCTCCACTCTTCTGCATTCCTCAGCATCACCCGAGAGCTTTACCTATCATATCCACTCTTTTCATTATTTCATTAAAAAATAACTAGGACTTTCTGTGATTGGTAGTCATATGTTAATTTCATTGTCTTATCTTTTTAAGGGTAATAAATAAGTGATTTATATAGATACTCACGTGTTCTCATTCTGCTATAGACTTCCTATTTTCCTTTGTACCCGCCACTGTATGCTCTATTATAAGCACTGTCGTAAGCCTTTCATTACTTCTGCCAATACTTTTGAGTCCTCAGATGAAGAATAATTAGATATGTTAATTTAAATTTACCTTAATTTAAACGAGCCAATATCAATTAATGTTTTAAAAATTTAGAGAGAACAGTTTACCTAATTTTTCTAATCACTGAGGATTTTCCCAGGCAAAAAAGACACGTTTATCTGGTACTTATAAGCCAACATAGTATTTCCTGGTCACTAATGCCTCTGAAACGACTTACCTACATGTGAAATAGATATACACCCTGACTTCATATCCATTAAATGAGGTTTAGCATTCCAATTCAATTTCTGTGACTACTAATTCCAGCCACACGATTTTATTTTAAATGTTAATAACACAAACTTATACGTCATCGGAACTTCAATTGCTGTAATCAGTGTTATGATGTAGAGGCCGAATCTGGAGCATGTAGCGTCTGAACTAGGTTTTTATCCGGAGGTAGGCCGAATATACCATGTAATTGTGGCAATCACTAGTAGTCAATTATTTTTTTATAATTTCCATTATGAAATAAATCAAATTTAATGATGCATTCCGAAAACGTTTACGTAAACGATACATTTTCAAATAAATCAACGTTTAGACCTCTACCTTTTCCAAAATATTCCAAAGCTAGCAGTATATGTTGGTCGCCAACTCCTATTATTTTTTCTTTACCTTCCAATCGCCATTCGACTCCAAGTTTTCAGTCAAATGAGAAATCTTCTAATGACCGTAGCCGGAAAAGCAAAATCACCACCATTGTTACAGTGCACATTTTATGCTGCTTATTGGAAAATACATTCGGAATAAAGTACGAGTTTGTTGTTAAATAAATAATGGAAAGCTTATGTTTGGTTGTCATTTTTTCCAATTATGTGGATATTTTAAGATAATAAAGCATATGCTGAAATGAAAAAAAGAAAACTTCGTGTGTTCACACGATTATTTATTTGGTCGACCGCGGTTTAGGAACGCGATTCACAGTTAAACGTTGAAAGCGTGGTTGGCCAAATAAATAATCATGTGGAGATACCAAGTGTTTTTATTCCACAATGCTGAAGTTCAACAAAGTGCCTCTAGCCTAAAACCCTTTAATATATTTTATGAAAAATAGCATCCGAATCCAGGCAATGATAAATCACTCGGGTCTCAATTAGGAATAAAACCCTTCAAATGAATTCCCAGATTAATTTCATTTCCTGAGATAACGCGATTGATTACGGAAGCCGTTCCCTGAATTCAGAAAAGCCGGTTAGTGAATATCACCGAGCACATGAGTTCCTTATTGGCTCAAAAGAACGAGATGACATTTGGCGTTGGAGTGTCATTGATTAGGAGCCCATCCTAGAGTAAACGAAACATATGAGGTGACCTTAAATGAAAGAATATGGACTTATGGTAAGACGTAACCACGGTAACTCTATCGCAGATTCCTCCAACTGTCGGCAAAAGTGCGTTCAGATTGGATATTCTTCTGAGCGAGGCTGGCGCATTTCTCTTTCGATGAAATTTGCACTGGGAAGAAAAAAGGGGAATTACGTGGATAAGACACCCCTCGGCTTTAGAGTTTCCATGGCCTACAATTACTCTGAGAAGTAAAAGTTGGAATTTTAAGGTTATGATCTTTTAATTAGAGGATTTTTATGATGGGAAGAAGTGAAACCTTTAAAATTTTGGCGATTTGGTGACCCTGTGCTTTGTGGGTTTCGGTAGCTTTCCATTAGGTACTCTCTTAAGCAGATATGAGAGTGATCTTCGCAATCCTTTTCATTTTGCTCGTGAGCCTCTTCTTACCATCGAAGGCAGGCGAAGGTTCTCTTAAGGATTCCTCAGTTGTATCTGGCGAGAACGCAGGCTGTCGTTTAAACGTTGAAGGGGACCTACCCAGCCCGCTTCCCTTGATACTTACCATCGAGGACAGTCCACGCTTCGTGCTTCCGGATGTGAACGGGATCGTCCGCATACCAGCAGGCCGTAGCGTGAGAGTGGTTTGCACCGGATCCTGGAACTTGCTGCCCGCGATTGGCTATCAGGACGCGAACGTTGAGTGCATCTCTGGCACTAAATTCACCGTGCCGACCCTGGACGGGTACAAGCAGACCGAGTTCGTAGAGTTGAAGTGCGCCAACCACACCGAGAACACGGCGAAGTACTCGGCGAACCAAGATCCCGACTGCCAAACGCCTCTCCTATCCTTCGAGGTCGGTTTCACCCTACCCAAAGACAAGAAGTTTGTCATCCTCTACGAAGGATGCTTCGATGCTCGTAAATTAAACACCGTCTACTCGAAGTTCGTGATGACACCTTCCATTGGATGGCTCCAGGGAGGCCTCCCATTCAACGGCTCACTCTACGCAGCTGGCTTTTACGGCAGTAAGGACCTCGACGCTTTGTATTTCCCCGCAGCCCAGCGAGAGGTAGTATCCAGACTCCTTGGGTCTTCAGGATTGGGGAGTAAGTACATTGACATCGAAGCGGGTCGATTTCTTTCTCCCGGACTCCTAACCACAGACGGTGATTTTTTTTATAGCTTTCAAAAAAATGGCACCCACTATTTTGTGAACTCCGCCCCCAAATGGCAGCATGCTGATTCTAGAAATTGGTATGACTTGGACGACAGTCTGAGGGAGTATGCGTCGAATTATGGCTACAAACTATTAGTGTGGAGTGGAACATATGGTGTAATGACTTTGCCGGACTCCAATGGGACTCAGAAAAAGTTGTCCATTAGTATAAACGAAAATGGCCATGGTCTAATTGATGTGCCTGCAATACTCTGGAGGGTGGCCATTGAGCCTAAGAGTGGTTTGGCAGTTGCCTTTGCTGGAGTTAACAATCCTTATCTCGTGACAATCCCTGACTCTCTTATGCTATGTGACAGTGTTTGTGACAAATTAGAGTGGTTAACATGGTCCCCAGAAGTCATTGATGGAGGTTACTCCTACTGTTGTGAGGTTGATGAAATTCGCAAGACAATTAAAACCATACCAGACCTAGAAGTCAAAGGTCTTCTGGGAATGTCAATATCAAGCAGGAACATGCAATCCTCAATTCTACTTTTAAAACTAATAGTGATAGTGTTATCACAGTGCCATGTTACAGCCCATTGTAATATATAATGCTCTGTTCTACCTAGTTTTCATTGTTATTGTGTTTGAATCTGGGAGCAGAGTTGTGAACTCTTGAGTCCATACTTGATAAAACAATTAATTTTGCGATAGTTGGTGATATAATTTGGTTGTTTTTCAAGCATGTCATATTCTTTCGTTTCTAATTCAATGCGATTTCTCTGTGCCAATTATTCCATCGCTGTACTTGGAAAGATAGATTTCAGGATATTGATGGATAACATTTTAGATGGTCAATCTTATTAATCCAAATTTAGCATATCATGTTATAAATAATGCAGTGAGGTTTGTTGAAAAGTTTAATTATGAAAGAATTCAAGTCAAATTTTCATTCTATAACTCTTATAAGGTTGAAATCATTATGTTTCTTGGGATATTGTACGTTGGATTATATTTTCTTTGTGTGTATATCAGGCTTTTGATGTCAACAAAAAAAATGTAAACTTCTAAATGTATTTAAGGTGTGATATAAATTATCATGGCTTTTATTTTGGTGTGTTTTGAATCCATTGTTAATAAAAAAAAATATATATATATTCAGAAGTCTACATGAGAAATGTGAGAGAATGCTGGACTCTTGAATCTTCAATATTTCATTTAAAAAATTGGTAAATATTCATCCACCAAAGTTTTTTTGTTTTGAAACTCCTTACCTTCAAATAAAAACTCCCACTGAATCGTTACCAAAAGCCATGTGGGTGTGCTTTTATAAGTAGGTAGTCTCAGACTAGCGAAGGACTCGGGTAGGTGGTGTAAAATGATCGTGATCAGTGTAAATGAATATTCCAACACTTTATACATTGTACTGTATATTTATACATAGGCGAACTACACCAAAATCGAGGCGTATTTTGGTCCATCGCGTTTCCCCGTCATGTGATGATAAATTTATACGGAGTTCTCTAAAAAAAAGTATTTGGGTGGAATTTTAAAGAATATGGTACAACTCTGGAATATATATTTCGTATCCTAATAGTGCTAATAGCCTTGTGCTTACCTGAACAAAATTTAAAACTCCCTCCACATATTTCGCCTGTCATATGCTCTAACATGGCTGAAAGCGCTGTTTGCTGGCGCTGTGAGAAGTTCATCTGGCGTTGGACTTTTGCATTTTATTTACAATTTTTTCATGATTTCGTTTTAGTGAATGTCCCGTTGGTGAAACTTTTGACGAAAGTAAATGTTCTTGTAAATTCAGCAACGTTTGAGCTCTGTGTAAAGATGATCTCAACCATTAGTTCGTTATAAATAATAGGTTGTAGAAGTGTCACCCGGTACAATGTTTTGGTTTGAGTTTCTACTTAACCCTTCACTTTTGGTGGAGCATTTGCAGAAGCCATCATCAGGTAATTTAGATTGAATTTTAAGCTATCTTAGTGTCATTGTATTTGGGTATATTGAGCGGTTACTTTTTTTGCAGATTTATCTGCAACAGAGCTCATCATTAAGTTTTTGGCTGTTGCGGCCGATCAAAAAGAAGCTGAAAAGACAGAAACTAAACCTAATGATGGGGAAATGAAATTCCCTGATGCAAAACCCGATGAGGGGTACCGAGTCAGTAAAAAGGTGCTCGCGCTTAGGCTTCTTTCCTTGAAAGTGGCAGCATTTTTAAAATGGGATTTATCTATATTGGAAACGAAGTGAGTTGCCTGACATTTTATTTTTGTCAACCTTGTGTGTGCGAAGATTTTTCTTGAATGAAACATTTGTATCCAGCAAGGTTTATTTGTAAAATTATGAATAAAACTTATTTCAGGCTTCCTCTGACGATGCAAGTAACATTGATTCAGGAACTACTCATAATGTGCTTGAGTAGGCCTGTTGTTGAAGGTGTGATGACAAACCGTGAGGAGAAATACAGCGGATCAATTGGAGTATTGGGTGCGTTGGCAAAAGAAGTTGCTAACATATTAGAAAAAAGTCGAATGAAGGGTAAAGGTGAGGCTCAAGGAGATGCTGGTGTAGCTCTGTTTGCCCTTACCTTATGCCATCGTTGGGTCATTCGAGCGGTACGCCTCAACCGTATTCCAACAAAGCAGGCTCGCTTACCATACATTCCCATGTGAGTTGAAAAAATGTTCCTTCATATTTGAAGCGCTCTGTAATGAGAATTCGAACATTTCATGGTGTTCATACTGGTTCTTTTCAAGAACATTTTATAGATTTGCTGTTTATTTTTTGCTAAAGATGGGTTGAATGGTAGCCGAGAATGGCCTCTCATTATGCACATCTTGTTTTACAGACCTGGCTTGCAGGATGCTTGGTATATAGCTCCAAACATTGTTGAAGATATCATGAGGGGTTTAGAAAACCTTATCCCAGAGTCAATAGCTGTGCTGGAGAGAGTTGCTACTCTTCCTGGGGCTCAGCCCACCGATGACCCAATTCCACTTATCCCTGTGTTCTCTTCTTTTACTCTCCCCACTGAGGACAGCTGTGATGAAGCCGCTATGCACAATTGGAGTCAGTGCGTTGTGCTCTCACCTCAAGAATTCCATTGCCAGGTAACCTAAGGCTAGGGTTTTCAACCATACTCTTTTTCCCGTAAATGTTCTCATTGTTTGCACAACATAACTTCCCCTAAGGATAGTATGTAATTTCTACTGGCTTTATCAGCTCTGCGCTTACTTTATTTCCCATATCCAACTCTTCCCATGGCTCTCTTAATGATGGTACAAGCTGATGATACTTCCTGAATTTTTGTCTAATTATGTTACAATTGAACTGGAACCTCTCTACATACCTCTGCTTTTTCCAAGTGCATTCATACCTCTATAGGCGTTTAAAATGTGGGTTTGTTGTGGATTATCAGTGATGGGAAAGGTACTGAAGAAATGTAATCGGGCTCAATTAAAAATACACTGGGAAATTTTATAACTAATTACAATTACTAATTACTCTTTTAAAAAGTAATTAGTAGGATTACAATTACAAGTACTTCAGTTAAGTACATGCTACACAGTCTCATATTTTCTCTAACAGTGAGTGCTAACATGCAATTCAACATATTTAATATTTTACTATCAGTGAAAGAGAAAACCGAGACTCAGCTCAGGATGCACAATGTAGTTCAAACTACCTCACGATGCATTCAATGTACGAGGTGTTCAAATTTTCACTTACGATTACTCAAATGTAACGATCACTCAAACGTGATTTGAAGTAGATTGCCAGTATAACTTACCTTATGAAAAATGTTACGATTACAAGTAAAAATTACCAAAAATGTAATCATTGCAAGTAATTCGATTGCTTTTTCTTCATTACATCGCATCACTGTGGATTTTCCATGCACTGTTAATGAGTCATAAACACAGATAATCAAAGTTTGTTCTGGAAAAATTAAATACATTTTGTGAATGATTAGGTGTGTGAGGTGAGCACCTGGCTTCAGGAACTTCTCTTGAAGGTGTGTAATTCAAATTGCATCTCCTGAAAGGAAGCAAGGAACTCTGAGCTCCAGGGCTTGTATCTGTAGCTCCTTCAATTATAGTCCTGGCACTTGCACCATATGTTAATCTAATTTGGCCATTGTGGAAATCTAGTTGGTTATTGGAAATGGATGGGCAAATTGTGAGGCTGAAAGCGTTTGAGTGGTATGATAAAAAATGAGAAGTATATTGCAAGCATTATGTATTAGGACCGCCAATATGTTTTTGTAAGGGTTTCAAAACTAATGGAAATGTGGAGGCAAACGAGGGAATATTCATTTTTCTTTCCAGTTAAAATTTTCACCTCTTGTTTGGAGATCTCTTGGGTTCTTCACCGGGTCAGTTCTTCCTTTGTCAATATTTTGATTCACACTTGTGGATTGTGATCAGTTATTGTTATGACCGTAGGTCTGTTATTCTGTTGCCTATGTTTTGATTCATGAGTTGTGCATATTGGCCAATATAAAACAGCGAGTGGAGAACCCATGAGCCCCTTATCCAGATCCTGGGTAAGCATAGAGATGGGAAAATTACCGTAACTTTCATCTGAGGTAAATTACCATGGTAAATTACAGTAATTTTCTAAAATTACCGTAATTTTCCTGTATTTTTTAGTTTTAACTATTAAACAGCAAATGTATGGTTAAATAAGAAAGCCAATTGCACTAAGAAGGGAATAACCATGTTTAAACCATACCTTATACATCATTAGTCTATTAGAAATTTTTAAAATTGTAAAAAGAACTACGGCAGCAACACTCAATCTTGCTTTCTTTTGTCATAGTATGAGAAATTTTCAAGAAGAATAGTCAAAAGCTTTAATCTTATAATGTTATAATTTAAGTAAAATATTCCAAAAATGAGTTGTACATACCTCAATTTATTATTAAATGCGTAGGAAATGTGAACTTGGCTCAAAAGAACATGTTGGGAATTTATCTGTATGAAAAATTGTCTCAAACATAGGTGAATTATCTAGAAAGTTACGGTAATTTACAAGGGACGTGGTAAATTACGAAAAATACCATGGTAATTTACGAAAATTATCGAGGTAATTTTCAGAGTGGCCCATCTCTAGGTAAGCAATCCATCAATTATCACCAATTTACATGATACTCTCTGACGAATCTATGAAACTTTGTGTTTAATATGGATGATTAATTATTAATATTACTACCTACATCATCAGGATGTAGTAAATCGAAACCTAGGTCACAATAAATCTTTATCCAGAGGAAAATTGCAATTTTTATCTTCATTATGTGTTGAAATTCCACCATATCATGCCTGATACTTCTCTTTTCGTAAGAGAATTAATTATATGTACTTAGTTAAGAGAATAAATAAGCAATGTACCGTAAAAATGAAAATATACTTGTAATTGAGTTTGAGTCTATTAAATTACTTTTTCTCCAAAATTTTGCTTGTAAAAACTGGGGTGCGGCCTTGATGCCTTTGCATCCTTGACATCAGAAAATATAGTGTTATTATAAAAAATAGCAACAAATATTTATGTGGTCTGAAAATAAAATTTTGAATGATTCATTAAATAGCCCTGCTTAATTTTTATTATCTTTCTTTGATTCTCAGATCCATTATGACCTTGGAGCATATTTCTTTTTTCGTGAGAAATATGCCTCAGCCAAAGAGCATATTCAAGCAGCTTCTGAGTTGTTCAGTGTATTGTCATCATATTCAAGCCAATCTGGTGCCCCAATGTTCTTCTGCACAGTTGGAGAGAGTGTACTAAGAGGTTATATCAGTGCATGCCAGCTGGACTCTGCCTCCACTGGTCTGGCAGTGACAAGTTCAAAATCAGCCCAGTGTGGGGGTGGCCTATTGGACCAGTTTTTCCATTCAACAAAAAATATGTACATGGTAAGTGTGAACTTAGCATTATGAAATCTCAAATTGAAAAATCACTTGGTAGAGGAATATTGTTTATGATTAAATATCTTATGCATGTATGAGAAGAAATTTTTTTTACCTCTCAAGCATAGGCGTGCGCACAGTGGGTGCTGTGGCACCTACAAAAAAGTTTTGGGGGGCGCCTAAATTAGGATGGAACAGAAAACTTGGGGGAAAGCGGGTCCTACTGAAAAGAACTGGAAAACCAATGAATCTAAACATTTTTAAAGGTTTGATTTTATTTTTTGATCTGTTATAAGACTACTCAAACTACCATTCCATTGGAAGCATTATCAAAGCTTTATTTAATTACAGTGTTTATAAGTATTTTTTAAAGAAATACCTTATCCTAGCATCTAAAATTAAAGCAGAAATGTAATATATAGATTTTTTGTTTTACACAAATATTTGGGCCTTCTACTTTTGTTGTGGGAGTTGCTTTATGGAACTCATTTTTCTCCGAGCACTTGGGGTTAAACTTATGATTATGGTCATGGGCTAGGGCAAAAGGCACCGTTTTTATCGTTGGTACCCCCAGTAGTGAAATCCTGAGCACGCCTATGCTCTCAAGCCATTTTGACGTACACATGTACGTTCTCTCCCAATGGCGTTTCGATGTATGGCTTACGTCTTTTGTCCTCATGAATTAATTTAAATACCCCCTGAGGAGTTAAATACTCAAATATTAAATCCCCACTTGAGGGGTTAATCAGTGTGGTTTTTGTACACATATGCCTTGGAATGGGCAAAAGCGTGTACTGCAGTAAATGTGCACACGCTTGTTATTCAGGCGTGTCCACGTCTTACCTGTCCCGATGCATACAATAGTTCTCTCTGGCTCCTGGCCCCTGGCCCCACATTCCGTTCTGCGGTGGACCTGCGGGTATGTACGCCTAGAGTCCCGCACCGATGCTTGCAGAACGGCAACCTGCTAATGTCAAACTGTGTCACTGGGAGTAGGATGTGACTCCAGGCGGTGACAGTAGTCACCGACTGCGATTCAGATTCCAGGAAGTACCGTACACACTGATTCATAACGATTCACCTTGACTCGGGGGGGAGGGGATGTGGCAGCAATTCGTGATCAAAGGCGGACGATGTATTATTTTGCAAGAAAAAGAAAAAGTGTACACGTCTCCAGACGTTCACCCGTCCCCTCCCTACATATGCCCCTGCATTCCACCCCAAAGAAAAGCATGTGGTTACTTATATAAAGAAACTGCTCCTGGATTAATAAGAAGTAACAAAATCAAACCACCACTTTTTCCAAATGCCTTAAATCCTTGTAATCTTGCCTATTGAGTGAGTTATTGAATGTTACACTCTTTCAGTGGAACATTTTTTGTATATATTTTTTCTGCATGTTATTCATTCATTTTTCTGTGATTCCATGGAAATGAATAGGCAACCCATACCCTGAAATGTGACTCTAGTTTTAAAAGCTCTCTTCTATGTAATTTTAATGCAGAAACTGATCTCGGGTTTCCCACCGGGTCTAAGGCTCCATGGCTACTGTTTTGATATCCAACTTGGACATCTCTTTAGGGCAGCCCTTATAATGGGTCAAAGACTCCATGCTGACCAATGTTTAGATGTTGAAACATTGGTTAGCATGGAGCCTTTGATTCAGTGGGAATCCCAAGAACAGTTCTTGCATCTTATTCACCAGGATATTGCCAGATCTTACTTTGCAAGTGTAAGCTTAGCTAAAATGAAAGCCATCAGTGGTATGGATATAAACTGAGTGAGTATTTGAAAAAGTAAATTTTGTTTGTCAAGTTAGAAAATTAACTATTTGTTTATTGATTATATGTATTTTTCTAGCTTCCTTTAGCTGCATATAATATTTCACAAAGTTATAGCTTTACTGATTTCATTTTGTTATTTCTTGGATGCAACTTAATTAGTTAAGTAAATTCTTCAGGTGAAGTAATGAATAGATCATTTTGTGGCAAGGAGGAGATTCCATGAATGTGAATGAGGAGAAGGACTTACCATTCTGTTAAAATATTCAGAATGGTGAGTGTGGCATCCATTGATAAGTACTGGGTCACCTCAGATACACCAAGAAGGGAGAGATATTTTAAATAAGTTAAAATATTCTGTGGTTCACTGTGATATATTGCAATTAAATCTTCAAGTATATGTCAGTGTGAACAAAAGTCAAAGTTTTCTCTTTAGCTGAGATTATAGTCAAATATTAGTGACTCAAGTTAAAGTAGAAATGAGAAAAAACATTTCTTATCCTAGATCTGTTTTGTTCGGTTTTCTTATCCTAGTTTTGTGATTAAAAGGTAAATCATTGAAGGTGCAAATATTACTCCTGTAAAACGCTAGCCAAACATTTAAAATGCATAATCGAATGCCAATATTGCATGTCATGGTTATTTGTTTCTATTCAAGGGAATGGTTCCAATACTGCAGCAGGACAACTTGAAGAGGGAAATTCCAATGGTTCACAGAGATGTTTTGGAGCTGGATATTGTTGGGGCAGCTTCCAGCGGAAAGTTCACTGTGGCCCGGGATTTACCATTGCAGGTTTGTAGAACATAATTAAGAGTTCATTCACTAATTTGTTCTTTAATATTGAATTATTGATTCAGTAATGTGAGGGAATCCACTGTGAAACACTTATTTTACTCCATCAAAACTTGAAATTAAGTCTTCTGATGTAACAAATCAGATATGTTAATGGTATTTAACTATGTACATATTAAAATATACCTTGATACTTTTGCCTGCCACCTAGTGTGAACTTAAAGCAACTGTAAACTTCAATGAATAAGTTTTTGCCTACATGTTTTATCGTAACATCACAATAGTTTTGCAATTCGGCAATAGCCCAATTCATCAATTGCCTCATATAAATTTTTATAGATCCAAACCCACAATGTGATTAGGAGAGCCATAGGGGAAGGTACAACTGGATCTTCTGTGCATTCTACTGTTACTACTGGGGACTACTTGCAGTCAGTTCAACAAAGACCAATTAAAGCTGCTGAACTAATGATAAATGTAAGTAGAGGTATTAGTGACACAGTCTGTAATGAAGTGATTTTTGGCATGCTTAACAATGAAAAATTAAAGAAAAAAAGCACTAGCACAAATCAGCACACCTAATTAGGCATCACAATTAATTTAGTTCATCAATGACTGATCAGTTGGAGAATTCAACAATGCATGGTGAAACGGGTGGTTAATCTTTTGATAAAATCACTTTTGAGCTGACCTCATAGTAATCCCAAAATATAATTATCAGAAGATCTTCTTAAATAAATATAAATGGATTAAATTTTTCTAAAATTTTAACAGGTTTTCATTTATTGTTTTCTTTGCAAGCCATTTGTTCTATTATGTGTTGAAGGTGTTTATCATTTCTTATTTAGTATAAAATTAAAAATCAATGAAAAGCTTTAAGACAATGCATATAATGGGATATCTCCTCTAGATTTAATAAAATAGGCTTGTATAGTTAGCTCTATGAGTGAAATTGTGGTATTTTGTTGAATATCAGATTTACTATAACTCAATGAGGGATGATAGAAATATTATTATCAAAAATATATGTCGGTGATTCTTTCTCTGAATTTTTTCAGTTAGCTAAAATCGTGTAACTCTTAAATGGTCAGGTTTGTAAATGTCATATTTTTTTGTTGATTTGGCATTTGGAGTGTGTATCATTCAGAATAAATTTATGACTTTGTAGCTGATACTGTATTAGTCTGGATTTATCCCCTCCCTCTGAATATACCCACCCTGACTAAAACTTCATCTCCATTACAAAATTTTTGGTAATATTCCGGGGCACATTGCGAAGGCTAGATTCCGAAATTAGGACTTTCAGCCCACTTAAATCAAAGAATCGTCTTTCATGTACCCAAAAAATCAACAATCATTGATGCTGTTTTTGTATTAAGGCTATAGCGATGTTAAACGTTCAAGCCTGCATTGACAACGGAGTAGACCTTTTCCATCCCTACCCTAAGATAATCGTTTCCCACTCCATTTTTGTTAGTGCCACCTTCACAGTTTCCCTTTGGGCTTCTACCACCCCAGTAGGCGACCACAGGCGGCGACCTTTAAATTGAGGCGGCTTGGAAGTATAGACCCACCTTAAGTATCCTATTGCCCACAATCTGTGAAATGACCCTTAAAGGAATATTGCTCCAAAATCGATGGCATTCTCTCATGTTAAATGATAAATAAGTAATAAAGATGAAAAATGGTGTTTGACAGATTATGATAGATTAAGTTTACTCATAACTTTTTATGTTAGTTTTTCATTGCTATCCCAGTTAAGTATACACAAATCATCTCTGAACATAACTACAAGTTTTGAATGCATGATATCAAAAATATAATCAGTGATTCATTTTAATCTCACCCAGCTTACCCTGTCCATCCTTCTCCAAACCCACATCTCAAATGCCTCAAGTTTATGTACATCCTCCCTTTGCAATGACCAAGTTTCCGATCCATACAGCACCATGCTCCATATTAGAGTTTGAACAAGTCTTTTCTTTACGTCTCTTCTCAGACCCCACCTAATCAATTCCCTTCTCTTTGTAAATGCTTTTTTAGCCAGGGCAATTCTAAATCTGATGTCCCTGTCACTTAAGGGGGTTCCGCCGTGACTGTGTGAGTCAAAACAAATACTTAATTCCACATTTTTGATTTTTTGTCCAAAAATCCTGCTTTCACTGATGAAATGCCTTACTATTAGAAACCCAAAAGTAAGGTAGAAAAAATGCAGATTATTTCACAAATGTATTTTAAATGAGCACTTTTTTCAGCCATAGGAACCGACTACAGTGCCATTTCCTACGTATTACTGCATTTTGACTTCAATTACGGCAGTAATTCCCTAATAGCTAAAAAAAATAAGGTGTTTTGAGGCCTATATTTTATTTTTATTAAATTTTTCTGGATTATTTCCTTCTTATAAACAGTTTTTGGCAAAAATGGCATTTATATTTTATGGAAAAATACTATTTTTCCGTGTTTCTCTCATTCCCCATTGAACACCATGTAATTTCAAGTTCAATTATAGAATAAAATAGCGTGGAAAGGTTTTATTTTATTTTTCATATCAGATAGAGGACAACTTTTTCTACAAGTAGACAGAATATGAATAGAATGACATTTAAGTCATTTTATGGTGGAACCACCTTAAGCCATTTTCCTCCAAAATACTACCCAAATACAAAACTGCTCAACCTGCTCCATTTTGAGCCCTCCAACCCTCATATTCAATGCCACCCTTCTTACTTCTACCAAATCTCTTCACTTTTGTCTTCTTATGATTTATGTTCATCCCATACCTATTGCACTGCACCTCTAATCGACCCATAATTTCTTCAGCACTTCCATTAATTTCGTTCAGGCCACCCTATCAAATGCCTTCTTGAAATCTACATAGCAAGCAACAAAATCCTACCCATATTCTAGGTTTCTTTCTACTAACATCCTCATCACTCCTGTAGCATCCCGCATTCCCGTCCCTCTCCAATACTGTTGTGACTGATGGCCGATAAAGAAGAAGATAAAATTCACACATCGATCACCATTTATTACCATTATACATCTCAAAGATGATCAACAACTCAACAATACTTATTACCACGTAAAACAGTAATGTAAACACCCTGTAACCTAAAAAGATAATCACATTAGTCTCCGCCACTTATTTTAAGAGAACATAGTCCTTGAGATAGGTCGGCTTCTGCCGGTTCCTGGCAGGGTGTGGGAGGAGGCTACTGGCCGAAGGAGACATGGTCGGTTGAATCACTTGCAGAGGAGACGGCACCAGTAGCGATTGGCAGGTTGGCGGCGATTGATGATCAGGAAGCACCCCTGCAGCTCCTGCTGAGGAAGGCACACCCATTATGTGCTGCGGAACCGAAGGAACGAACTAGACTTGTTTCTTCGCAACCAAGGTGGCAAGCAGCTGATTAATGTAGCGTTTGATGATGCGACCGATATCCAACTTGACAATCTAATGGCAATTGCCGAGCTTCTTCACGACGGTGCCAAACTGCCAACCGTCATGATTTCCTGAGTAAATCCTTGCCTGCACTCTCTCCCCACTTGGAGACTGCGAATTCGTGAATCAGTAGGCTTTGTCAGGGAAGCAGCAGCTTTGCGGTTGGGAAGCAGGGTGTCGAGATGAGTGCGGATCCTCCTCTTCAGGTACAGCTCTGCAGGAGACTGACCCGAGGCCAAAGGCGTTGCCCTATAGCGGAACATGATGTCCCGTAACTTGGTGGACAGTGGGGTGGGATCATCAGCAGCAGCCTTAAGTCTAAGTCTCCTCTTCAGCGTCTGGATGCTGCGTTCTGCGAGTCCATTTGTGGCTGGGTGATTAGGTGCACTGAACTTTTGGAATATCCCACGCTCTTTGCAGTAATTTAGAAACTCTTCGCTCCTGAAGATGCTAGCATTGTCCGAAACCATTACGGAGGGGTAGCCATGCACCGAAAAGATGCCTTCAAGCATAGTGATAGTTGTGGCAGAGGACGGAGCGTCGCGGAACATGCGGACTTCTGCCCACTTTGACCTTGCATCCACACACATCAGGAAGTAATGGCAATCAAATGGCCCCGCAAAGTCGATATGCACCCTCTCCCAATTTTCATCAGGCTGAGCCCAGGCATGAATCAGTGCTTTCTGCAGACTGTGGCGGACCTTGGCACAGGGCTCACAACTCTTCACAAGACGCTCTATGTCTTTGTTCAAGCCTTCCCAGTACACGTATCTCCTGGCGAGCTTCTTCATCTTCGTGACTCCCAAATGCGACATATGAAGCTCTTGAAGAATTTGTGCTTGGAGAGACTTCGGAATCACTGCACGATCAGAGTGGAATAGCATGTAACCAGAGACAGTGTATGGGCTATCCTTGCGGCTATTCTTGAGCTCCTGTAGAAGCGCTTGCAACTCTGGATCCTTTGCGGTTTCCTCAGCGACGATGTCTGGAGTGATAGATGAGCCGGAGATTTGGAGCAGGGTTTCAGCGTACAGCGCGTTAACTTCTTGATCGATTAAGATCTCTGGAGAATGACTAGATGTAGAGGCAGGGGCACGAGACAAACAGTCAACGTTCCCATTCTCTCTCCCCTTCTTGCATCGAACTGTGTAATCAAGACCACTGAGAAAAGATGCATACCTCAGCAAATGCGAAGAGGTCATCTGCGGTAGTGGACGACCTGGGTGAAAAATCCTCGAAAGTAGCTCATTGTCCGTGACGAGAACGAAACGCTTGCCAAAAACGTAGTTGAAGAAGTGCGTTGCTGCATATACGATGGCCAAGGCCTCTCTGTCAAGCTGACTATAATTTGACTTAGCCTGCACCAGAGATCACGAGGCGTAAGTGATTGGACGCTCATGACCATCAATTTCGTGGCTAAGTACTGCGGCTATCCCGGTTGGCGAGGCATCGGTTGTGAGTATGACTTGCTTTGATGGATCAAACGGAATGAGCAGTCTATCCGAGCGCAACTCTGACTTGAGATTTACGAAGGCAGCCTCAGCAGCAGCAGACCAAACTAAGGGTACACCTGTTCTTAGCAAGCGGCGTAGCGGATAGGACTTTGAAGAGAAGTCTGAAATAAACCTGGAATAATATGTGACTAAGCCCAGGAATCTCCTCAATTCACCCACATCCTTTGGTCGTGGCATCTGAGAAACTGCTTGAATTTTAGCTGGACACTTCTGAATCTGATTGTGCGACACTACATGACCAAGATAGCTGATACTTTCCTTGAAGAATGAGCATTTGGTACGATTGAGGTGAAGATCATTCTCTCTGAGGCGTTCCAAACATGCAATAAGATTTCTGGTGCACACTTCAAGATCTGAGCCATGACAGACAATTTCATCGAAATACACCTCGACTTTTGGTAAGCCGTTCAACAATTGACCCAGAAACGTTCCATATATGAAGAAAACTTTTCAGCTTTTGCGTCATAGGCTTCAAATGGAATTATTTGCGGAGCTGGTGCGGTTTGCTGAGTCTTGATAACGGAAGTCAGAGCTGAAAGTAATTCTTTGAGCTGTTTTGAGTCCATTATATCTGATTCGGTATCGCTCATCAATCCTGAGAAGACTCGAATTGCATACAGGTGACTCAGAATCCATACAACGATCATGAAATAGCCGGTTTTTGCCAAAAAGTCATGAAATGTGACTTTGCATAATAAGCGTCACAAAATGGTGGTAATCACTTAAAGCTTAAGTATGTGGAACCTCTCCAGGTACATGCATGGAAAGGTCCAGTGAGGAAGAAAGTTTTCTGACAGAAATGTAGGGAACTGAGGGAAAAGAGAGAAATGGCATATGATAGTGAAAGGAATGAGCATTTAGGAAATGTAAGAAAGAATGGCGTGGGATACTTAGTTTTGGAGTAATGAAAGATTCATTGATACAAGCTGGTTGTTGAGGGTTTGGTCAATAATAATTAGATGCCGTTGCCAACGTTTCGATTTATTTATAAATCTTCATCAGGGCTAAATAGAGGAACATGCCAATAATATGCATTTCATCATAGGATTCAGTAGGCAAATCAACATGTCAATTATACAACAATAATTTTAAATACAGAAGCTATGCCTGGGCCGGGTTGATATTGTGTGATATGGTGAATACTATGTACGTAATAGTAAGACAAAGGAAGGATATGAGAAGTCTGGTGATCACGAAGTTATTTCACTGGCAAAACTCCACAGATTTCTCACTGTGGTCATTTCTCCTTCCTGGCCAACAATCGCCTTCCTCCCGCCCATATCTCACTTCACTCACCTCTGCATTCCAATCCCCCATTACTACCAAGTGCTTACTCCCTGGTATGCTACCAATAATTTCCTCTAGCTGGTCATATACACCATCAACCTTTACCTCTCAATGATTAGAGGTAGGCATGTACACCTATATTATGACTAAATTATTTTGATCGACCTTCAGCTCAACAAGTATTACCTGTTCTGCAAAGACTAATTTTCTTTTGGAAATAGTAATCCACAGTTATGGGAATATTAATTTATTCTTTCTAGAAGACTTAAGATTGATCAGCATATTTTTCACAACAACAATAATATGAATAATAAACAACTAATCTCTATGAGAACAAATATAAACGTTTCTTATGTTTCTAACATTTTCTACCAAGTTTCCTGTTTATTATGAATGAAACCTTATGCTGGCTTTCATCCCCTCCACTATATATCACTCTATAGCTATCACTCCTGTAGTCCCCGATATCTTTCCATCTTATTTTGCCTATGATATCTACACCCACCTTCTCTATTTTTTGCTTTATATTCTCTAACTTGCCCACCCTTAGCATAGTCCGAACATGCGCCTATTCTGATTGTTGCATTCCTCTCCTGTATCTTCTTTAATGAAAATTTATAATGTTATAGTCCTGCCCATAGTTGGGATTAACTATTTAAAAAAACTAACGATTAAAATTAATCATTAAAAATGTAGTTAGCTATTTAACTTAACCGTTACTTTTTAGAAGAGTTAACATTAAATTTTAATCATTAAAATAATACATTAATTGATACAAAACTAACTTCAGTTTATTTTTTCCATTAATTTTTCGCGAATTTCGACATGTTCAAACACAAAGCTTGCCCAACAAACAAAGGGGAAAATAAAACGGTATCTAAGAATAAAAAGAGTTGTTTCAGGCTTGATGTCGTGGAATAACATAATAAAATAATATGATATTGGCAATTTTCCACAGTGTAAACTTTAATTCGACCGGTTTCGATGCACTGTTTCATCATCATCAGGTAACAAATGTCACACATGTCCTCTCCCCTCCCTTTTCTCCGACCCTCTCCTTACTTGCAATTCTGTAAATATACTGGACTTTGTTTGACATTTGTTACTTGATGATGATGCAGTGCATCGAAACCGGTCAAATTAAAGTTTACATTGTGGAAAATTGCCAGTATCATTTATTTTAGGTATCTAAGAATGCAATATAGCTCAGTAGTTCTGCAAGAATGCAATGAATAGGCCCATACGAATACATCCATACAAATGCGGGGTTGAGTGGAGTGACCGCCAAAGTTTAGGAACGCACCTTCAGACGTGAAAACACGAGACCACTCGAAGACCATGTCCGCGAGGGTATGAATTGCCTTACTCGGCGACATCATGTCATCAATACTACATAGTTGAACACAAGAAAGGGTTTACCAAAAAACCTTTGATGGGTAACTAAGGGGACGGGTTCATTCAAAGTAACGTATCTGTAAAATGCACCAGTTTACGCATAACTTAATTGGCGACATCCCGTCGTCTGAGGTGTCGAGTGGAGCGACCGCAAAAATTTCGCAAAACTTTTAAAGTCAAAATTAAATAAATTTTTCTTGAATTTGAAGTTTGTATTTTTTTAATCCCAATTGTGAAAAATAGCTTTCAAGAGTTACTTTTTAAAAATTTCTTAAAAGTAACTGAAAAAGTAACTTTTAACGTAAAAGTTATTTTTTTTTAACTTTAACTTTAATCAGTTACTTTTTCAGAAAAGTAACTTCTAACTGAAACTAGTTACTTTTTACAGAGATTAACTTTAACTTAAATCAGTTAATTTTTTTTGGTAATTTTCCCAAATATGGTCCTGCCACACTTCATGCTTAGACGGCAAAAATTGGCTCAACATCCAACAAATGTTGGACTATGAAGTAATAAAATGTATCCTTAAAAATGAAATTAGGGCTGATGCCATATTAGATAGCAAACTTGCTTATCACCAATCGTGATATATCTATGTACATACATGAATATACCAAACGGGCAAACTTGAATTCTCCCCATTGTTTGTAAAGCAATGATGCAAAACTTAAAGGGATAGTTTTATAAAATACTTTGAACACTGAAATAATAGCTAATTTATGCATAAATAGATATACATATGTACATTAGAGGTAAGCAAATGATTTTTAATGAACATTAATCATATGTGATCAGTGTCTACATACATATTGGGTAAATTACCGAAAAAATTTAATCGGGGCAGACTACAATAAAATTACAATTGCAAACTCTTGGATTACAATAACATTGAATGTAAAGAGGGTTAGACTTAAAAAAAAATGCAGCATTGCGGCATAATGTTGCTTAGGAAATGTTTCTAGTAGAGAGAGACCTGACTTAAGAATGCCATTGAAGGGGGTGATGGTCGAAAGAAGTAGTAGAGATAAATAAGATATTACAACATAAGTCAGTAGCAATAAAAAACTGGAGTAATTAGCATTGGTACTGACTGATTATGTGCTGAACACAAATTATCCCGAAAGCCTCAATAATGCAAATGTAATAATTATGTCCTTTGGGAGTAGTTTATGAGCTAAATTACAACTTCGAAAAAATAAAATTTGCAAATAAAAGCTGGTCAAATTTAATCTTTTCTGGCAATCAAATTACTTTTAATCAATTACTTCCCATTTCAGAATGTGAAATTGTAACTGTAGTTGTTGAATGTTATCTGTGATTCATTGTTGATTGCACTGAATTATGTGCTGAGAATAGCTATTTTGCTATTTAAGACTGATATTATTATTATTATTCTAGTCATTGAAGCCAATGTTGAAGGATATGACCCCAGAAATGAAAAAGCGCTTGAAGAATATGCTCATGTGGATCATGGAGTGGAGTGGGGATGACGCTCCGGAGAAAGACCACTTTGGAGATGAGGAGGAGGAGGAAGGGGAAGTGGGGACAGAGGGGGATGGGAAAAGTGACGGCAGTGGCAGGTGGAGCTTGCAGCACACTCTACTATCCTCGAGTGAAGTGAGGAGTTTCTTTGCTGAGAAGGAATTAGCACATATGGAGACGAGGTGGAAATTGCAACCACCAATGCAAAGGGACTTGAAAGGGCAAGCCATTCCATCCCTGGCTACTTTGGATTCTGCTCCTTGGTACACATCATCTGACTTCAAGGGAAGTAAGTTTCTTTAAGAAGTTGAAGCTTTAGGATATTACTATTATTAATGTCATTGAATTTTTACTTTTCGCAATCTTTATTGGGTTAATTCTGTTACAGGGAATCTTCTGACTGTATGATGTGTATCTAATGTATCATCTTTGCAATGGCAACATTTCATATTCAGTGTTCAAATATTCTATATTGTTTATCACTGATTTGGGAACTATATGACCATTGATGAAAGAACAATAAGTTTTATTTTTTTGACCTTCGATTCTCATAAGTTTTTTCTTCTGATGCTAATTCTGTATATTCATTGATCTTGGTTGAGTAGGTTGTTTGGATATTGTGATTTAATTGTGTGACTATGTCTATTATGGTTAAATCTTTGGTTATTTTGTTTTAAAAAATTAATTCAGGTCTAATGGCCTTTATAGTTCTATCAGTTCTAGTATCCATATTACAATACAATTTGTAACTTCTGTTCTCTAGATTTTTTTTGTGAATCATTTTTAATATGGAGTATTTTCGTTGACAAGGTTGATACTAACTGCTATTGCTTCGTGAATTATCTTTGCAGTGTTATTGTGTCTGAGTGTATAATCATGGATTGCCAACATCAGGCATCCTCCCAATATATGTTCCCTTGTTTCCAAAACTGTACTACATTTTCTGCATTAGTTTGTTTCTAACTTCTCACTATTATTGTTTGTTAATGATGCTTGTAGATAATTGGGTGAATATGAGCCTAGAGCCATACATTCTTGGAGTAGTACCCTAATTGCTTCACTGCTCCTTTATCCTGGATGAATAGAAAGTACTGAAACTGAGTGTGTAGGCTTTATCTTTGAATGATAAATGCTGGGGGGGCTTTTGAGTCACATGGCCAACTCAAAATTTCCCCAACATGATGGAACTTTTTAGATTCATTTTTCCTTTGGATAGTTTTTCTTTGAACCTGTCTGTTCACACAATGTGATCAGGTAGTCAAGAAAAAACTTGGAGACGGATGTTGTCTGAGCAATTATGACTGGTGTTTCAGTGCTTTTAAGTCTTCCTTAGGTGCAGTGTACAATGTTGACAGTTAACCTGAGGATGATGTTATAGCATTGAAATCCGTCTATTCATTGTTCATTGAATGACTTAAGGCCTTCCAGTTTTTCGTGCATAGTACCTTTTATGGTGATGCCAGTTTTGCAGGTGTTCCAGTCTGTTTCTTCAAGTTCTTCAGATCTGTTAACTACTATTGACCTGAAAAAGGAGACTAAAACATCCCTGAAACTCTTGCCACCCAAAATAGAACAAGGTGGAATAAGACTCGAAGGACCTTAAAGGTGTTGAATACCTCCACTGAAAATGCCACTATGGATTCTTCTGTGAGTGTATAGTGAGAAATCAAAAAAATTTGATTTTTTATTAATGAGGAAAAAAAATTGAACTTAAAGATGGCATTTTAAATTTTTCAATAAATATTTATGGAGCATTTGCCACACTTAGATTAGATTAGATAGATTAGATTGCTTTAGCGGCAGGACCCCTATGGAGTCCTGGGGCACTTAGACCTAACGGTCCATTGTGCCATCCGCAAGATTGACATCACCCATAGAGTCCTATGGCCTTGCTAAAGGCCAGAATATCTCTGATGGGGATGTCCCTGATTTCCTTGGGGTCCATGTGTGCAGCCCCAAGGTGTCTCATGCGAGTCCTGGAAATTACAGGGCACTCACAGAGAATGTGAGATGTGGTTTCATCTTCTTCTTCGCACCATCGACAACTTGGTGAGTTAATCAGTCCCAGGAGATTGAGGTGCCTATTGACACGATAGTGGCCTGTCAACAGTCCAACTATTGTTCTGAGTTGGCTTCTATCCAGGGATAGAAGTTTTCTCGTCAAGCTAGGCTTAGGTCCCGCTATGTGGAGCCTAGCTTGTCTTAGTCCCTGTGTGGAGTTCCAGATCTCAGAGTGTCTGCCAGATGTCCATTCTCTGACCTCTGCTCTCCCAACAGCAGGGGTGATTGGTAGAACTGGTTCCGGTCCAGTTGGAATGTGACTAGCGCCAGCTTTGGCGAGCTCGTCCGCCTTTTCATTTCCGGGTATGCCTTTGTGACCAGGTACCCAGAAAAGCTTGACTCTACAATGCCTAGCTATCTCCGATAGTGCCTCTCGACACTCTTAGTGTTTACTGCCACACTTAGTGTTTAACTTGGTAAAATTAACTTAAGGGATAAATTGCCTTTGCTTTGCTGCATCAGCTTCAATCCTGATACAGATAATTCCCACTGCAGTTTCCCAGTTCTATCCTTAATCTGTTGACAAAATTAGAAAAACAGTGTACATAAGGCATAAAGCTAAAATTGTCTTAAACAAGGATCATTTTTTTACATTTTTCCAAGACCAAAATCCAAAACGATTCACAATTAACTTGTTTTTGTATTAATCCTCAATGCATATTGTTCACTAATTTTATCATCAGATGAAAGATGGAACAGTATGTACATACATCTGTGGTGGAAATTCAGTGAGTATTGGGTTTTAAGCTGATACAGCCAACGACAAAACTAAATGGTTTTTTTTTTATATTACCCAATTAAATCATAAGCATGATGCATATTCCATAAATATTTATTAGAAAACCACTTCCCTGACTCGCCTGAGTATACTCGGGCAAAGTTATACTGATATGCAGGTGGCCTAATTATCTTCAGTTACAGGGCAACATTCAGAAATTATTGAATAATTCATTAGTTATTTGGAATAAAAAATTAAGTAAAAAATATTCAGATTTGCCTCCGTTTAATGCTTCTGAATCTGAAATTAAAAAATGACTTTTTTTTACCATTTTTGTAAAAAAAAACTCGTCAGGGAAGTGGTTAAGAAAGCCTTCTTTGAGTTCAATTCCTCCTCCTTATTACTGGGAAGAGAGAAGTTAATATCTCACTACTTGCCCACAGTTGTGTTCAGAAGAAGAACCTACAATGGTGCTTTCAGAAGAGGTATCCAACACCCTTAAGTCCCTACAGCTCTCAGTAGAAACTTCCCCTCCAGTATGATCATGTAGTCCTGCTCTATTGGGAATAAATTATTACCAAACATTCATAAAAGTAGAAGGATGCAAACAAGAGCAGGTAGAATAATTTCATTACTTCCGTGGTATGTTGGAGGAAAATTGGCATAGCAACTGGGGCGTTAGAAGGAGAGTTGTGCTAGCAAAGGAGGCATTCAGCAATAGAGGGAGCTAATGACATGGACCTTGTGTTAGATCATAAGAAAAGGTTGGTGAAGAGTTTAATATGGAGTGTAGCATGGTATGGTGAAGAAACGTAGACTGAGAAAAGTAGACGAAGATAGATTTCAGGCTTTTGAGATGTTGGTGTAGAGGAGATTGGAGAAAGTGTGGTGAATGGAAAAGAAGACGCAATCAGAGTGCTACACTGGTCTGCATGGATGCCAGAAATCCTCTCTCACGCCGCAGGAGTACCAGACCCTGTTTTTAGAATTCCTGTGTAACCACCCGGACTCCATCCCCGTGTATACGGATGGATCGAAGTCTGATTCAGCATGCGCATGAGCCAAGTCCTCCACACATCACAAGGTCATCAAGGCGAGACTCAATCTGCTGTGAAGCATATATACTGTGGAATTATTCACAATTAAGATGGCTCTAAGAAATATCAATTTCAATTCTGGCCCTTTCCTCATCTGCACCAACTCTTTAAGTGCTGTGAAGTCTATTTCGACCTATTACCCACTCCATCCTCTTGTACAGGATATACAATGCACCCTCCAATCCCTTCATAACAAGTGAATTAAAACCTCTTTTATCTGGATCCCTGGACACGTGGGAATAGCTGGTAACGAACGAGCGGACTAGGCAGCGAAGGAAGCACTGCAAATGCCAGAAATTTCATCGAACTGCAGACGACGTAAAATCTATGTTACGAAACATAGTAATGGGCAGATGGCAGGAATCGTGGCAGGGGATAAATAATAACAAACTTTGGTCTATGAAACCGGTAGTAACAGCATGGCCCTCTTCTGTCAGGAGTATCCGAAGGGAAGAAGTCGCAATCACTCGTCTGAGAATAGGACATACTGCCCTGACCCACTCATACCTCTTCACAGAAGAGAAGGCACCACCTTGGTGTGATGATTGCGACTCCCTCTGAGTGTGCGACACATCCTGACAGAGTGTGATAAATACCAGTCTTCTCGAGAAAAACATAAGGTTTACGGGACCTTAAAAACTATCCTAGGCAATTTCCCATATAGTCTCACCCGAGTAATTGCTTTTTTAAAAGATATAAACGTTTTTAATAAATCATAAATTTCATTGTTTTAGACTTAAGTGCACATTATATCTCATCTAAGTAAGCAAAAAAATAGTTTTTTTACTTATATTTTGTACATATAAGAATGAGAGTGGTGCAAAATGACCATAGTAGTTGACCCACCCAAAAAAATAAACCTACTACTACTGGAAAGGAAGACAAACGAGGATGTGCTTGGTACAGTGGGTGAAGAGAGGAAACTTTTGGAGGAGATTAGGAGACATAGCAATTAGTTGGAAGAGATAATGAGGGCTGAAGGCCTTTATGGAGGGGAGGATGTTGGATAAGCGAGGAAGAAAGAGAATTGGTATTACAGAAGGGAGGAAAGACATTGCCGAGATGAAGAAAGAAATCATGTGTGGAAATAATGGCCTGCACCTGTAAAAATCTATGGAATTTTAACTCTCATCCGTTGAAACCTACCTTAACCAGTGGCATACGGATGGGGGGGGGGGGGAAATTAAATATACTTTTTCTTTATCCAACATCAAAATCACCCTGGCACTCTACCCTTGAGAACCAGAATCAACCGACAGCTGGAACTTTTTTTGACAACCTGCAGGAAAAATGTTTCCCAAGCACCTTGTTGCCTTGGAATTTGTTGAGTTTTTGACAGTTAAGTAGAAATGAATATCACACGTCCGGGAAATGAACTTATAACTGCTCTAATTGAGTGATCCAACTGGATATTCTCCCAACCACTGCATTTCAACTTGTCAGCCAAGCAGGACTGCCAAACATACAATCACCAGAAGTCAGGTGCCATCTTATTCCAGAATTGCTCTAAAATTTCTTCACATACTATATTTGATCAATAGCAATGAATATCCTATTACCCTATAATATTTTATAGAATCAGTTCCTTGGCCTTTCTTAAATTTATTTTATGCTTTTTATGAATACATATTTGTGTATCAAGTCTTGGCAAATATCCTAACCTAATCTATGTTGCAAAGTTTGAGACTTACATATTGTGGTGTGAATGATTTTTAAATATATGCTGAACCAAATGTTGATGACACCCTGTCACAAAGTTCAGACTGGAATTAATGCCTTACTGTCAGACCATGAATGTTGTAAAATAAATGTTTCTCTGGTTTATTTAATCAAAATTAGTGCTGATTCATTTATGACATTTTGAGTTAACCAATTATTTTTCTCCCCAGGTAATGTGAAGCTTGTGGCTGGTAGATTGGAACAGCAAGTTATCCTGAGCTATAATCCAGAGGAAATAAAGCAGAATTTAAATTCTCTTCTCTCAATAAATTCAGTCAAGTCCCTCATAAGGATAAATATGAAAGTAAGAAGTTCGTATGCTTATAATATCTTATTTTTTGTCCAGCTACATAAATTACTTGGCTTTTACTTATGTGTAATTGAGCATCCTCATTGGATATTTTTAGTGGGAGCTGCCAATACCCCTGCACAGTGTTGTCATGAGTGCACCTCGAGGTTTCATGCAGGACTTTTGCTTTATCCTTCTTGCCAAAGCCCGGGAACTTACAGAAATGAAGGTATTTTTCTCCTATTGTGTGAATTAATTCTCTTTGCATCTAATAATAAGTAAAATTATGATCTGTGATAGCTGTATTTAGAATAGAAAAAACTGTGGCATAATGGAAACATTATTTTAATGACTTGGATGTATGTTTCAGAATTATGAAGATGCTCTTGGCCTCCTCTTGACAGTTCAGAGTGAAATTCGCCAGCATATGGGCGGCAGTGGGAATGGAGGCCCATTTGGCAATGTTACACACAAGTTCCTACGCCTTGTATCATGGGAGGCTCTCTTGGTTCAAATACTTCAGTCTTTGGAGCAATGGCCTCATATTGAAAGTGAGTGTTGAGTGCTTATTTACTCCCATGGCTATTTGAAGCCAAGAAGGCTCTTGGCCAGGCCAATAACTCCTCTCTTGCATTGTCTGTCTGCTGCTTTTTCATCTGCCACTCCCATTCTCTGAAGGTCTTTCCTTAGCTGACCCTTCCATCTAACAATAAGTCATGAACATCCTTTTATCCTCGGTCTGGCATCCCAAACGTGTTTAAGTAATGATCTATGTTTCCCTGGTAAAACTAGACTTTGTCAAGCATGTCAAACCCCAGCACAGTAGACTCTCGTTATTACAAAGTTCATGGGACCTAAAACTCAGCAGTTAATAATATCAAACTTTTTATCAACATTTTATTTTTAAACATCACAAAAAAAACCCTTTTCTATTTTTCTTGTTTGTTCAATCTTTCCTGTGTTATATCTATGCTGTGGAATGATTTAACATGTGTAGGTGTGATTAATGATCAAATTGCACACAAATATATGTAATCCAACATATTCTAATTTGTATGTACATATCAACAAAGTATGACAACTGCCTTTTTTCGAGAGTCGCCGTTTTTCTCTTCCAAACACTCTATAAGGCAAATTTTTCACCATAATATGTATATGTTTTTTGCATTATTAATTATTCTGTATTTTCGGGTTTCCACCGCGTAGGTTGCTTTTTAGGACAACAGTTTCGCCTGTGTTCCTACGGGCGTCTTCAGGTCGTAGTACTGGGTCATCATTTCAGCCGGCCTGTAAATACCTGCACCTTTTCCTTCGAACTGAATATTATCATAGTGTTGTCAGCCAGCTACGCATTTTATATATTGATAATTGTGTGATAGATCTTGAAAAAGGGGTCTACGCACAGCCCAACTTCACATTCCGGGCACTAAAGTCGCACTTGTGTCACCTCACCTTTCTCAGCGCACACCTCACACCTGCGGCTCCTACTCCTTTCCGGCCAGTGCACATTATGTCAAGCTTGCAGATGAGATGACCGCATGTTTTGAAGTTGGGCGACCTATATTTGATGACTGTGGAGACGAGATATCTTCTGAAGTACATATTATTAGGTCCCTCACAAGTAGCTCACGAAAGCATTTTAGTGACGTCTTTCCACCAATTGAACGCAGAAGGATTGAGGCATTCAAAACAGACATGTACAACAGGTGGAAAATTTTTTTTGTCCATTTCCAAGTTTTTCTTCCGATAGTGTAGCTATTTATCATTCGGTCACCTTTGTCCACAAAGCCCATTTTTTTATTATAACTCAATATAATTGCCAGTTTTAGCGGATTGTTGAAATCATCAGTGAAAACTCCTACAGAAGGAGCTTTGCGCATATTAGTCAAGATAAAGACCTCTCTTTTATCTTTTCAGTATAATGTGCATAACGCTCCTTTCACTCTCACCTTGAGCTCCCCTCTTTTCATTTTCGAATACTTTAGACCTCAGTGTGGTGGCATCCCCTTCCAATTCGCTTTCACTGTCCCACAAGCATTGAACCTCTTCTGGTGAAGTTCCTCAAACAGACCTGGAGATGTAAAGTAATAGTCCATAAATATCTTGTGCCCCTTATTCTCTAACTTCTTTATCAGGTTAATCACTTTACCATGTGCTGCTGACCTGTCACTCGTTTAAGCCTTCTTCTGCTTGCCAAGATGCACATCCATACCGTAGGTATACCCAGACTAGTCTCAAATATTGTAAATTTTAATCCCAAATCTTTTGTGTTTCTTAGAAATATACTGACGAAAAATCACCTCATTCCAAAATAACTTTGTTTCCAAAAAATAATTTAACAAAATCGAGGGGACTATTCTCTATTGTGAGTGGTGCTTGATTTTCATCTAATCTATACGATGGTCCGGTGAGCACATGCACTCTCTGCTTGAAATTCCGCAACGGTAAACACCAGGAGGGCTCAACATCCGTGTCACTGTCTCCATCACAACTGCCCTCCGTCTGAATTTGTATACCTTCCTCTTCTTCCAGAAGTCATACTGCTAGACCTACGATATTACTAATAATATCATCACAAAAAATACTCATGCCACAGCACACAACACTCTTGAACGATCAGTTTCAGGAGAGACTGTCTGACCACATTGATATGAAAATGTGAGTCACAACAGATTTGCGGACGGGAAGGACTTCGAAGTGTATGTATGCAGAAAGGCTCGCATGCTATCAAAGGCATCATTCAGCATTCTGTAATCTTGATTTGTGCTCACGTACATATTCCCTTGCCTCCTTACCAGCTAGATAAGCAAACTCGAACAAAGAGGATGAGTCATTCAGCGGACAGATGGTCCAGCGGAACCTATTATGCGTATGGCGATAAGGAAAAAAAACCTCTTATGAAAGTAAGATGCTTCTATCGTTGAGTGCTTTCTGAGAAGATAAGGATATAATTGGGCTGTATATCCTTCTCTGTCATGGCAAAAGGATGAAGTTTCCTGGTCTCACAGTGAGTAAACAAACCTAGAGTAAGGAGTTGGATCATTTAGGGGAAAGATGGTCGGACAAAATCTCATTAATTGGGCATGACCAAGAAAAAATTCTCATGATAGGAAGAACTAAAATATTTTGAATGCTTCTCTTATAGAAATATATTTCTTTGTGCGGTCTATAACTTCATTTATTCTGAGGAAAGTATTCGGTTCCCTCCTCATACAAACGGCAAGCAAACCCTGTTGATGGGAGTTGGATTCTTCATGTGATATTACGTCAAACAACACCTAATACCATGAGATATCTACAGAAAAAAATTCAGATTGAAGAAAGATATATTCTTAATCGAATGCCCCTTCTAAAATATGACTTCTTATCATTTGACCATCCCAGGGGCCATGAGAGTGAAAGGAGGACGCAGTGTGCCATATGAACACGCTCGGTAGTCTAGGAATACTTTTTTTGTGCCGTAGAGACACGCTTGGTAGATAAAGGTTAATTATTGTTTTAGTGAATAAGTCATTTTATGATGATGCACATAAATATTAATGAACCCCCCCCCCCCCCCCCCCCAGAAGTCAATCCTACGTACGCTACTGACGCTGGCCATAAAGAAGGAAGGAAACAGACCAGGAATTGGAAGAGGGAATGGACAAAACTTGTAATGAGTGTTATTGGAGTGTCTTAGGCCCAGTTTAATAATGTCTGGTTAGACTTAACTGCAATATGAGATAGCCTTTCAGCAAACTTCAACATGTTGGATAAGAAAAGACAAGGTTATTTTCAATCTATTTTAAAAATTAAAATGGTACATAGTGTTGAAACCATGGTCAGTTTTTAGAAATTTAAACAGAAATAACCTTGTCTTTTCTTTTCTTATTCAACATTATGAATGCAACATGTTCCCACCAAGTTATGCCTGATACATTCTCAATGTTCGTTATGCTAGTTTTAGTAAATTTGATGTTAAATAAGAGTTCGATATTACACCAAAGTTGACATGAGAGTTATAAATGGGAGAAGGTATTGTAACAGTATGGTTGGTACCCCTGCGGTTCACCACCCAACGGTTGGCTGCAGGGGCAGCTAAGCAATCAGGGATAACAATAGCTTAGCACTCGGCATGGGTCGAACCCGGTTGTTGAGGGTTGTATGAACATCAGACATGGTATAAAGTAGATGTGTTCTTGAAATTGGAGAATAGTAAATGGTACGCAGCAGAGAGCGGACATGTTTTTTGGAGGGAGATACTGGTAAAGAATGCCCTTGGCAGACCACCTAGTTAGGAGGCTTCTGGACCACCTCTGGATTGGATACTCCAGTCGACTTGAAGTACATGCAGAAAAATATTGGAGGAATCCACTGCCTAAAGGGGCCGATATGTTAAACACTTTATAACACTCACAGGTGACACAGTAGATATTTGCCCGAGAAAAATAAGGCGAATAAGGGAATTTCAAATTTGCACATGAGGAGAAAAACTGTTCCTTGTCCCAAAAGAGAATATTTCAATAATATATTTATTTTATATGTAAAAATGGGTATATTTTAACTGGGCCCAATTGGTAATGTAGAGAGTTCTTTGATAATTGTAACTGCCACGATTTTAAGTTTTGCCTTGTGAATAAATTTACCTGTTTTAATATCTATATTTGATATCTTTGTCTGGAGTTAAGCAAGGATAAATTTGTACCTAGGGTAATAATATTTGTATGACCAAGACTCTTATCTCTCCGTAACCATAAGGACAGTCTGAGCTCAGTAGGTGGGGAAAATGCAGGTATATCAACGTATTCATAAATAACGAGACTGCTATTTTAGTACGGCCGCGTAATTCAAGCGTAGTCAATTGTTGCTTTCAGATTGGCTACTAGGCAGCAGAGGTTTGACCTTTTCAAGGCCAAGGGAGTGATTGTTGCACCTGACCACATATGCAGGATTGATTGACCTATTTGCCACGCAAACTATTTTTAATTTGCAATCCAAATTATAGGAAGTAAAGGTTAACGCTACATTTTTGGCACCCAACAACCAGTGGGGATACGATCATATTTTTTATAACGCTACAGTATTAACTTCAGTTTACATACGTAGAGAATACTTATTTAACCAAAGATAATCAAACTGGGCTTCAGTGTCTCACTCTTTTTTGTTGCAATCATTAACAATGCTTGGGAAGGAATTTTTGTACTTATCTCTTCAGCGGTGTACCTCTTGTTTATATTTCAGTTCTGGAAATGAAGTGTGGAGTTAAAATATGTAATATCCTAAGTGTCTCCCCAAAGCTTGCATGATTGAAATTTTTAAGTAATGGTTAGACTTACATGTAGCCTATAGTAGCTCCCAACTGAGTCCTTCCATCAACTGTGATACTCTCTGATTGTTTGTTCCTATTTGTTACAGAATGAGTGCCTAGCTTTCCTTGGTATTTTATTTATTTTGTTCATTTCTGAATTTTCCGGCATCGAGGATGCACTCCAGTTTTGAGGAGTAACATTTCGGAAGAAAAATGTAATATAATAGGCTCCAACTTGATTATATGTGCATTTTTTACTTTATTATTATTAATTAATTTATTCTATCAACTATGTAAAATTAATTTATAGGTCATATACAGAGCTTCATGGTTCTGTGTAGTGTTAATAAACTTCCTCTAGAATCAGCACAGACCTATGAATGACGTAACCTTCAGACCTCGAAGATGCACTTCATGTTTTGGACTTATTTTAGGTAAAAATCCACATCCTCAACACTGGCAAATATGGTAAATCATTCGGTCCTGGGTCCCTAATGCTTGCAGCATACTCTAGATGTGGCCTAACAAGCCTGAGATAAAATTTTCCTCCAAGTTCTTTCCAACTTCACATGATGAATCTCTCTCTTTGCAATACAGTACATTCTACAAATGTTCCAATTATATTTACCCCACATGGGTTATGAAGTCGTGTTAGTTCCCTGATGGGTGGATTGAGTAGAAAATTTTCATTCCTTAACAGATCCTCAAGAATTGGCTGCTCGCTGTCGAACATGTTTGGGTTCCTTGAGCGGGAGTGGTGGGGGCAATGGAGGGGGTTCCGATGGAAATGCCCTACCCCGGCTGGAGTTGGCCGAGCTGTGTGCAGCCACCTTACTGAACTTGCATGATTGGGATTTCCTCTGCTCCCTTGATGTTCGCCGCTGTCCTAATCTTGAGTTTCCCTGTGCTTTAGCTGTAGCATGTCGCCACCTCCTCAAGTTCAAAGGTGCAAAGAAAGTTTCACGTGACACATGGGATCTGGGTAAGTGTACTTCATGTGAAGTAGGCCCAGGGAATAAATGTATCTTGTTTTTCCCTGGTATCAATCACCATTATTGCTAGTTTTTCATTGCCCAGTAAGTAACTGAAAGACTTATATAATTTGAAAGTTTTTCATACAACAAAATGGTAATGTGGAAGACTTGAGGTTATCCCTGGCAATGGATTGGTTGAAGTTATCTTGGGTCTTCAGTTGAAATTCAGTTCACCCAAGAGGACAGTGGTGGAGTCAGCTGTCAAAACAATCATACATACGTAGTTGACAGTCTAACCCAGTAGAACACCCGAGAAAACTGCAACCATAAAGGTATTATATTAATTACTGCATTATCAAACCATAACTTAGTCATTAATTTATGTAATGCTTGAGTCTTCATCTTTAAATGCATTAATATTCAGAATGAAAGAACATAGACGATGTTTTATAAATAATGACGAATCCTCTGGAATAGCTAAACATTTATGTGACGAAAACCATTGGTGTGATTTTGAACTTCGGATTTGACATTGTATGAACAAAGGGTGTAAACTGGACTTCTTAGAACAGTTTGAAATTTTGAATTGCCCCACTAAACTTTTTAATGACCATACGTTCCCCTCCCAGTCACCTCTCCTTTATGCCGCACTACCATCCCTCCATGGCTCTCAACCTTAATCTCCTTATGTTTTTAAAACCTTAATGGAGGCCTATTTCTTCACACCCCATAGTTTTATTTTTTAATTTTCTGACGCAAACAATCCCAAGGCCACCCCACCCCCATTCACTTCTTTCCGTTACTCCTATGCTCCCCATCCTCCTTGTTTTCAAATCCCCCCTTCCACCTATGGATACCTATATAAGTGTAAGCCACCCAACTGTTTGTACCTATTGATGGCATGAAATGCCAAAACCTAGGTCGTGTTGTTTCAAATAAAGTGTGGAGTCATAACCAAGTGCTTCTTTCTTCATTCATTATGAAGGAGTTCCACCGAGTAATGCCAGAGACAGTGTCCTATATTCAAATTTTCACTTACGATTACTCAAATGTAATGATTACTCAAACATGCTTTGAAGTAGATACAAGTAAAAATTACCAAACATTTAACTGTTACAAGTAAAAATTACCAAACATGTAACTGTTGCAAGTAATTTTATTAATTTTACTTCGTTACATCACATCACTGTTTCTTTCTAACAAGGAGACATCGCGTAACTGATGTTTGGGATCCAAACGAGGCAATTATTTTCTGAAACTATAGAGAGAATGCGGGAAAAGTGTCATGGCTTTCTTCCACATAGGCCCGGGTTCGAGAGAAAAACGCTATTTCAGAATCTTCCTCCGTATAAATACTTTAAAGTTCGTGCTTCTCCCAACAGACCTCGTAGCCCAGTGGGTTGAGGCTCTGAGCCGGTTACCTCATATGGTGGCTGGGGTTCGATCCCAGATTGTGGCAATTTTTTTTTCGAATATTTTACGGAATTACTGTAAATTGCCCACTCCCATACATTTATGGCAGTAGCAACAATTTATTTTAATTTTTAGCCTATTTGCTGGATATTCAATCAATGCTCTTGGGAGACTTTCGAAGCTAATTTCGGGATTCTTGTTCAGCGGAAAAGAGGCTACACATTCTGACAGACCTAATATGTTTAGATTTTGAAAATATAAGGATACTTTCGTGAATAGGATGGGCCTCGATTGGTCGTGGGTCTTTCTCAAGGCCGTAAACAATGAGCGGATTATTACTTTTTAATTAGCAACGATGTACTCAATTAAAATTTCCCAGGAGCCGTGCTCGAGTAATGACATCTGAAAGTGTGCAATTCCACGCCATGAATGAAAAGTTAAATTCCTTCACTTGGAATAAACATGAAGTGAGAAAAGAAATAGTGTTATCATTTCGTGATATTTATTTGTGGGAACCTAATATCTTCCTTATCCTATTCATGAAAGTATCCTTTTATTTTCAAAATCTAAACATATTAGGTCTGTCAACATGTGTAGCCTCTTTTCGGCTGAACAAGAATCCCGAAATTTGCTTCAAAAGTCTCCCAAGAGCATTGATTGAAAATCCAGCAAATAGGCTCAAAATATAAAAAAATTGTTCCTACTACCGTAAATGTATGGGAGTGGGCAATTTACAGTAATTCCGTAAAATATTCGAAAGAAAAAAAATATGCAGCAACCTGAGATCGAACCCTAGCCACCATATGAGGATAACTGGCTCAGCGCCTCAACCCACTGGGCTACGAGGTCTGTTGGGAGAATTGCGAACTTTAAAGTATTTATACGGAGGAAGATTCTTTAATAGCGTTTTTCTCTCGAACCCGGGCCTATGTGGAAGAAAGCCGTGACACTTTTCCCACATTCTCTCTATAGTTTCAGAAAATAATTGCCTCGTTTGGATCCCGAACATCAGAAATGGGATGTCTCCTTGCAAGTCTTTCTTTACTTCTTGGATCCAACTTCTTGCTGTTATATTTTCCCACAAATATTCAAAGATCTGTTTTGTTAACCTATTCAGGGCTGCCTGAAAATCTGGAAAATCCTTAAAAACCTGGAAAACCAGGAAAATTATAAATTTGCTTCCCCTAGCCAAAATGTGATGGTTTTCAATAAGTGAGCAATACCATTTTAGGCACTGCCTGTTGGCATGTGGACTTGAAGGTTTTTAGCTCCTTGCCTGAATGTGTCCCTAGAGGTCTTATTTGGTGTTTAGCAATTATATGTACCTAATACATACTTTCAGATCCTATTATTTACTTTCATGCTGAGGATAATAGAATATATATTTGTTTCTCCTCAGATTCTTTACAGGTAAATTACTTGTTAGCTGCTCCCAGTAATTACCGCCAACATGAGTCAGGGCAAACAAAGGGAATTAGCTTCTGCATATCCATTCCATTGAGTATCTTTCTCTCGAATTTCTGTGGAAACAATTATTTTAGCTTAAAGTGATATTAAACCCTTATCTTATCAACATATGTTGTGCATTCTTTAATGTGCTTTTCTCATTTTATTGCACCTTCTTTTTAATGTGTGCTTACCAAAGAATGGATAATTTCTGGTCTGGAGCAATCCTGCTGTTGTCATCCATTCTATATAAATACCCAATTATAATAACCCAATAAAAATGACTATTTTAATTTTTTCTATAATATTTTCTTTATTTCATTATTATTTCTTAATTTCTATGCATCTGTTGTTTTCCTTGTGATCCGTCTCTCTAGCGTTTCCAACTTGTCTTAATTATAATCCAATGCTAGGCATTTGCTTTCATGTAGACATTCTGGATTTACTACTGTATTATAATATCTAATATTCTTATTCTTTGATATGCAATTTATTTTTGTAAATATCCTTAGTTATTCTATGTGCTCCTTGTATTTTATGAATTCCCTCTTTTTCAGATTTTTCTAAACCATTTTGTAGTGTTATTTCTCCAAAATGTTTGAATTTTTTAACCATCTCTATTTGGTCAGTGTCTGTTATTTAAAATTTTGGAGCATTGGTGTGACTATTCTATAATTTTATTTTCATTCCTGCAGTCATCCCAGCATTTGGTCCATCCTCAACCATCTCGTCTTCATCTCAGGGAGGTTCAGGTGGGAGTGGACCTCACCATCACCATCATCATCACGGTGGCAGTGGTGGGTCATTCCACGGCCATCAACACAAAAGGTCTTCCTCAGGAAGTACAATTTCCGTTGTTCATAGATCATCATCTCCTAGCAATATGGGCTCAGGTAGTTCTACTCCAGGTAGGTTTCAATCATTAGTTATCTACCCATTACTTGTTCTTTATTGCTTGAGTATAAGTTGATAGTTTAGTGAAATTACTACCCAATAGCGATATCCATGGCCTTATATTTGAGTTCCTAAAGAATGATTTAATCAAAGTAATGTTAACAGATGGCCTCACCTCTCCTAGTTTTTTAATTAAAGTTACAGTAAATTTGTGGTATAATGACTGGAATGATGATTTTCTTTAAATAAAAAACTGGTCTAAGTAATGTTTGATTCCTGATTCTGATGCTGAAAGATCTTACTGCATTTCCTGTCATAAATTGGAGTTATATTTTTGTTCATGTTTATGAGCATTTTTTGTCATGTAATGTGTGATGCTTGCTGAACTTTCCTAAAAAATGAGATATCACACCCTCTTCTACTTATTTAATCCTGGGAACAAAATAAACTACTAACAACATCATGTGCAAGGACCCTGATCATGTTGTTATTAAAAAACTGTCTGGGGTACCAAGTTTTAATAAAGTGTGGACAGTTTTACAACATTTTTCTTTTTAATATGATTAGCCTGTTTCGTAATATCTCACCAGAAACCATCTATTTTACAGAGCCCGTAGAGACTCTTGCCAAAACTTCTGTAAATCAAAAACATTCTATGAACCCATGAAGGTGGCCTGTTAAACCCCAATGTAATGCCAGGGGAAGAAAATGTTTTCAATGATCAACCGTTCAATCCAGTTGTCATTCTCACTTGCTGCCCTTTTCATGCTCAATATGTTTTAATACTGCATAATTGATCCAAATACTTGTTTTTCTTGATATTTACTGCACACTTGTATTGTACATTGTGACAGAGTTATTTAAACATTGAATTGAGGGAAAAATTACCCCATACCTGCATTCTCAATTTTGAAACTTTGTTTTTTGGGAATTATGCTATCATGAACTCCCTCTTTGATGATGTCAATTAGGTAATAGAAGATAAATATGTATACAGTATTTCATTCAGTAGGTACCTGTAGTTGAGCATCCTCCTTTGGGCATTTTCCGTTATTGTATGCCAGTTATTTATAATTTTTTCAACAATGCATATTGATATGCTTTGCTATAACTGTTGCAGCTTTAATATTTAGGTTTGTTCTATAAACCTTGCTCTAATTCCTTTTTTAGGTGGCCTGACCAGGTCCCAGTTAATATTGTGGGTGGAACGTTTGAGAGAATCTACAGTTCTATCTGTATTGGCTTCTCTGCTTGCTCGACTGCATAATGTTCTCCGTGATGAACCTAGTCTAGAACTGAATGCTGAATATACAGCTCTATGGCCCGCTGTTTTAAGCAAGTATGTTTGCAAAGCATGCATTGAAATTATTTTTATATACATGTTAATGTGCATATTTGTCAAGAAAAGTGTTCATCCTTTGAATTATATATTTAATTTTGCAGTTTGAAGGTATAGTTTTATTTTTTCACATTTGAATGAGATTATTTTGAAATGTATAACTTGTTTATTGTATAACCATCCCCTGCATCATTGGATGTTGTTAATTAATATCCTAGTGAAACACTAATAATGCCCCTGAGTCCCTAGGAAAATCACCTATTTTGACACCTTTTCTTTGGCAGGTGACTTATTATTTGAAGAATATCACTCACAGTGATTAATAATGAATGTTTTTTTGTATTGATGCACGATTTGTGGCACTCATGCTACATTTTATTATGACTCTCATGCCATTTTTTCAAATAATTTAAATAAAAAATAAGGTTTATGGCCTGTAGGAAATGGATGCAGATCTGCTATAGAATAGATATTGGCTTAGGGTTGTATTTTTGGTTTTATTATTTTGACTCCTCTTTTCTTAATCTTATTTCAGTACCAATTCATATCATACACGAGCAGTAGCTGAAATGTTATGGCAGCTTCTCAGCCAAGCTCTTACCATTTATCCTACTAATGTTGGCTATCTGAAACTGATGGGAGATTTAAATTTTGGTGAGAAAGTTTGTCCTTCGAAGTATTTTGAGGCATTATATCACAGATTGTTTCAATATTTTAATCCTAACATGCCCTTCAAGTAAATAAAAAAAGAGATACATGTTACCTTGTAAGTATTTTTAAATGTTGGAATTGTGGTGGATTAGTTGTGATGTTTGTGTTATATTTGGGGCTGGCTTTATTTAAAATGTGTATGTAATGAACTTAAAATACTGTAATTTCTTGAATTGTTGCTTTTATATGGTGTTTCTTGTTTTAATGTACGTAATACTGTTCATTCTTTTATAGTCATGAACCACTATGCTGCCTCAATTAAGTATTATCTCGAAGCGGCAATTGTAGTTAGTGACTTCTTTGGTCAGCCAATTCCAAGATCGGTGATTGATGACACAATTTTCAGGAGAATGATCAAATGCTGCACACAGCTTCAGTGTCATACTCAGGTATTTATGTACTCATATATTGCATATATCCTAATAAAGTTTCATTACATTCTCAACTATTTATGCACAGTAGAATCTCATATTATACATTATTTGAAATCAAGTATCTTTAGGATCAAGTATGAAAGGGATTTCTGAAAATTTCGTTTCTTTCATTGTTGAGGGTTGCATAGGTATCCTGTATGGTGGTGTGATTTTCTTCTTGGGATTGATTGTCTTCCATGGGGCGAGTACATCAAATATACTTGCCACTTGGTTGTAAAATAGGTCACATTTTTGTTTATATCACATTCAGCATAAAAATCTATTCCATTCCACTGATTGCAGTGGAGCACTACATTCACTCAAGTTAAAATTAGAGTAATTTCTGACATTGTAAGTCTTTGGAGGATTTGGATAAAGTATTGTGTTAAAGATACCATACAATATATACAATAAATTCAAAAGGAACTCTGAGTCCTGAAGAAGAATACATAAAAATGTGCAACGTTGGCAAAAGAAAAATAATTTAAAAATTAATGGACCTATATCTCCTGAAAAAAAAACAAGTATGTAAATATGTAAGAGGTCATTAAGAGGAATCATCTAAATATTTTTATGTGCAGCCTAGTTATACAATGAAACCAACTAATATTCCCATTTTTCCCTCTTGAAAAACAGTATTGTAATCAGTATTTTAGTCTAATCATATCCCTTTAAAGCATATAAAGTAATACTAGATAGGGAAATCCTGTTCAATTTGTTCTAAATTTGATGTAATACATGACATGCAGGGGAAAGTAAGTAACAATAGATGATGTGTTTGAGTCCTCCCTATGATTAATATCCATTTATTGATTTTGTGGAATATATCCTTGGAGTAAATTTATGTAATTTATATTCTTTGTGTAGGCAGCAGTTCTCTGCCAGTTTTTGGAAGAAGTTGATTATATCACTGCCTTCAAAAGCCTTGGGGAACGTGGTGGATCCACTGCAGATGCTGCTGATGCACATCTATCATCATGCATCTGGGATATTACTCTTCTTGAATTTCTTGTGTATCTTCATGCCAAGCGTGGAGAAGTTCACAGGAAACAACAAGCTGTTAGTACTATAAAATGAAAAGAGTGCACTAGGAATACATTTTAATTTAATATTTTTATATTCATAGCTTCAGGAATGTGATTGGGAAGTATCCTAGCTGGGGAATCATTTTTCCCATTTCCTAAATATTTTGTTCGATTCTGGAAACAAATTGAGTGGCTAGAGAATCATTTCCTTTTGATTGTGAGGTTTTAGGGTGCTGCTGTTTGTGGAGTATTACTGTCTAAACTTTCGATTTCCCTGGAGGGGGCATCATCAGTAACTTTGTGGTGTTTATTTCTAAAGTTAAGCTTGTATAGGTTTCTTTAGCCCATTTTACATGGGGCACGTAATTGCACAATCTGATGTACGTACGAATGTGCATTTCAAATTGCATCATGTAAAGCTGTAAGTTGCTAGAACCCATGCATGAATTCAGGAACGCGAGATGGCAAAAGATCCCCTGCTCTAATTCGAAAATGATTGCATGCCGGATTGAGAAAAACATGCAGTTTAAAGTTGGGCAATTCCGTGCCCCATGTAAAATGGCCTTTTGCATTCAGCAATGATTGTGAAAGCTAGGATCATCGTGCTTCATATGCAGTCATTCCCGAGGGCCATAAAATCACTGTCAACTCTAGAACCTTCCTAAAAGTTAAATATAAATCACCTTCTGTGTTGCCAATGGAAAGGGATTTAAACTGCTTTTTTATGTGATAACGATACCTCTCTGAAATACCCTTCCCTGCTACCTCCTCTCCCTTTTGATTGATTTTTTGTCGGGGGGGCCTATGACAGGAGCCGGGGCACTTAGACCTTTCTTGGTCCATTGTGCCAACCCCATGCCTATCTGCCACTTGCAGACAGGGGACAAGAGCATCACGGTGGAGGTATGGAGGAGTGGCCTCCACCCTCCCCAGTACAGGTATAGAGGGTGTCCTCCCTCTAACCTTCCCGGTGGTGTGGAGGGAGTATCGCCTCTCCATCCACGCCTGGTCGAGGTATGGAGCAGGGTCGCCCATCCAACCCCTGTCCGGGCCCAGCATTGCTTAACTTCGGTGTTCTGATGGGAATCGGTGTTTCAATGAGGCTAGGCCCTTGCCTCTCCTCTCCCTTGCAATTCCTATTAATTCAATTACACCGTACATATGTGTCTGGAAATAAAGGCTCCCCATTTTTGACCAAATGACAGTTGTAAAAAGTGGGAAGGGAGGCATATTTCAAACATGAAGAAAGAAAACCCCTAAGAAATTCAGTAGCTAATGGACCAAAATAGTGGAAAAAATGTTTGATAATGCACTAATATTAATCATACAAGTACAGTAAGTCTTCGACTTACGAATAAGTTGCATTCCGAGAACTTGTTCGTAAGTTGAAAAACGTTTGCCAGGTATCGAAAATTTTAGTTACTGTATTTCCCGGCCCATAAGATGCACTTTTTTTACTCCAAAATGTGCTCTAAAATAAGCCTGCGTCTTATGGGTCAAGGGTATAACTTCGTCCTCTAAGACACAAGCTGATTCACTGGGAAAGATACTACATATTTAGGGATGGTTGGATCGGATCTAAAGATCTGCGGGTATTACGTTTCACCATATACTGAAATCAGATCCTAATTCATTCACAAAAATTGGATCTGGATCCGAAATATTATAATTCACACTTAAGGGCAGTGGATACCATTCAAGTAGTCCTAAATAACGGTCATCTTGAGTTGCGGCCAATTTTGGAATTATGTACAGTAGAGTCTCGGTTATCCAACCTTCGGTTATCCGACCTTCCGTGTTATCCGACCGTCCCCGTGCACGATAACTACTCTAATTTATGCAGTAGGCTATCGCGCGAGGGCCCCCTTTCGTCGCACATAGCAAGTGCAGTCTTTCATATCATTACTTGTACGTCATATAAAGTTAAGTAAGACACATGTATTTGAAATGTTTTCAAGGTGAAAATTAAATTTAACATTTTTTTTACATTTTTTTTATTATTTTCCGTGTTATCCGACCTTCTCACTTATCCGACCTTGCCGCGGCCGGTTTAGGTCGGATAATCGAGACTATACTGTAGTTGGAACAATGGAAGTTGGCTGCTAGTGGAACTAGTGGAAGCCACCTGAGAAGTTAGGGTGTGGGAAAGCGATGTGTGAAATGTGATACTTTTGGTTTGCGGTCATAACTAATAAGGGACTCTCAGCGGGCAACGCCCCCCCTCCACTAGTGGAAGCCACCTTAGAAGTTAGGGTGTTGGAAAGTGATGAATGAAATGTGATACTTTTGATGAAATGTAATGCTTTTGACGAAATGTGATGCTGACTCGAGAAAAAATATCACTTCACTCCGACCCTCTAACTATGAGCGCCGAGGTGAGGGTGGGGGGAGAGAGAGACCCAGAATGGTGGAGGGGAGAGCGAGAGGCAGGCCAAGGACGTGTAGCCGTTTGCTGGACTGCCGGAAGCGCCAGCGCTCTGCACGAAGGCCTCTGGAAAAAAGTGCTGGACATGATCCCTTTTTGCTCTACACAACAACAGTAAATGTATTAAACTTACGTACTTGAGAATTATCCACATTGGAAGATAGATTGCAGCTAGAACTTACATCAAAGCTCATTTTCGTATCACTTCTCATAGCCGAGGAACATTTCCACGAAATAATCGATTTTAGGCAAGGTTACTAATTTTTTCTCCAATGTAGTCAATATCAAGTAAATGCGCAATAAAATAAGTTCTAGCGACATCCTTCCTGATGTAATAGATAACGCTCTGAGAATGGATTTTCTGGCGTGGTATCCATTCCCATTAAGTGAATGATGCTTCCTATAAAAGCAAGTAAAAACAGATTAGAATTCTGATTCTCTCTTCACATGCGCCGATGCACTACGTTATTTATCCCATTGATGTGGCAATGCATTTAAAAGCTCTCTCGGGTGCTACGCAACATTATTTCAGGTTGTGGAAAAATCATGAAGGAGTGCGAAATCAACCTCACAGCTACCACTGGGGTAAGGTTACCATTTGAATCGACCGAAATAACGGCTCCCCTCGTGTTGTTCGAGCATCGGCTGTATCAACCTAGTGTTGGCTGTGGAGGCCCTTGAAAGGAGGCCCACCACTAGTAGAAGCCACCTGGATAAAAGCGAAACTGGGCGAGGGTAGATAATAACAGATAAGGTGAAGGAGTGATCCTCTCGGGTTACCCCCTTCTCTTTCTCGCTGAATGAGTCCCACGCAGATGAATTTCGTTGCGCCCAGGAATAAGGAACAAAGAACTTTTTTCTTGAGGGGTCTTCTGGGAAAAACCGGTTTTTAGGCATCAATTGTTCAGATCCGACTGAGGTATCACCCTAAAATCTGACCGCTTTATTGTTTCCGGCTGTATGATTAAGAGGGATAGCTGGATGGCAGGACTGCATGTTAGTCAATTTCCAGATACCCTGGAAAGGATACCATTCATCACGATAAGCTAAATCGAGCCTCGTGTTGGCGGTAATAATCATTTGTCATCACAAAAAGAATGAGCAAATGGAATAATGCCGGTATTTGATGCGAAGGCAGCTTGACACATGGATGTCGATTTCCATTGAAATGTCCAGAGTAGCAATATCTCCAAATATATCACTTCTTGCAGGGCATCTTTTGACTTTCGTCTTACTTCCGAATCATCCGTAATATTTATGATTCAAATAAACAATGAACATTGCAAATTGATATATCGAGATAATAATGTTAAAATTCGTCACGGTAAAGAGGGGTAGTACCAATCCACGAGTTGCTGCATGCCGTACCACCAGCTGCAACAGCCAAATAACTTATCCGGTGGCACCAAATTTGAAATTCCTTCACACGTTAGAATTTTTCGATTGGATATATATATTCGTATCTTTGAAAGTTCGTAAGTCGGATGTTCGCAAGTCGAGGACTTATTGTAAATAGTAAATTTACTTAAGAATTTGTGAAACATTTTACTATCCCACATACATATGAAGAGAAATTGCAGTACAGTAACTTGTTAAGGACATAATGCAACCCGCAACACAACTACATTGTAAATGTTTTTCAACTCTTGAACAACCGTGGTGCAAATCAAAAAAAAGCAAATGACTTAACTCATGCATTCAACCAGGATTTTATGAATTTGCAAATCCAGGATTTATTGTTTTTCTTCATGACAATGTTAATTTGGCCATACTATGATGGTGTGAAGACTTAATTCAACCCTCAACACAACTGCTGCGTTAATATTTTCCACTTGTTAGAACTGTCTGGGTTCACATTGAAAAATTATAAGTGACATCATTTATTATTTAATGCATAAAATTACAAGGTAAATTAGTTATATGCGAGGAAATATTTATTATTACACTGATGAAATTTTCAATATCATTCATTCCTAGTTTTTTGTTCATTTTAGGAAAATATTTATGTTTGTGCTGGTTAGGAGTACAAGTGAAAAAAATTAAAAGTTGCGCGTAAACGAAATTGTAATGTGACTTTAAAACACAATTTTGCATCGCTCACTGACTCGTTGATACGAATTCCTCGGCATTTCTGAGTAAGTTGAATTTTTGATGAGAGGTTTATATCTGGCTATTGAGTCAGGAAAAAATCAAAAACCCCAATATTTTGTCCTCGGTTCGAGCCCATGGAGGATATCATGTTTTAATAGGATTAAAAGGAAGAAACTAAATTTTTCTGTGTATAACATTTTTCTTTCACTCATTAAAAGATGAAGTAATTGAATTTGGAGTTATGTACTTCAACCATAATTAAGTCAAAAAATTGTTTTGTTTTATTTTATTTTATCAGTCGTTTTTCTTCTAGCTATAAAAAAATGAAAAAAATTTGAACTTTGCGTGAAATATTTATACAATTTTCCTTTCTTCGCTTTCGTTGCCAGGGAATTTTTTCATTGTTGCAGATCCTTGTAATACGCTATGCAGACTTTAAAAGCTACATGAAAGGGAATTTTAACTTCCACGATGAGTACTTTAATGGCTTTTAACAACATAATACTTTCGACCTTCATGATTTTCATTGTTTTTTGTTACTTAATGTACAATTGTATGTATACCTATATTTTTAACCCTTTTCAATCACAACCTATGAATGCATTGAATCAAAAAATGACTCTACTTATGAATTTTCATGAGCTTTGAAAGCATATTGCATTATGTTGCACATAACCGCTTCCGATTACAAACTGCAAGGGCTCATTTACTAGTTTATCAATTTACATACCTATGCTAATAAGTTAGTGTTGGAGCGAGATTTCTGCAAGGGCCATGTTAGATGTGAAAAAGGCTAATTTAAGGCTGGTAATTCTTATTTAATTGCAATCCCTGAAGTAATGACAAGCTTTCCCAGCCTCTTGATAAATCAAAGAACAATTACTTGAAGGCAATGTACGCTAAGTGGATGTTGGACATTTCATTAATTTGTTCATGTATTAATAAACTTAGGTTTATTGGTAGTGAGTTGCTATTTTTGCATTAAATATAGAGTGCCTTGCGTGAAAAGGATAACTAATGAAAGAAAGTTTTTCGAAAAATGAAGATGAAAAGTTGGGATGAGGGCTTATATTCGAAGAGGGACTATATTCAGACAAATATGGTAGGTATTTAATTTCATCGGCAAATGTGGTAGTTGGGCCGATTTCCAAGGTGGGTAGACACATACTGCTGTGGTCAGCAATCTCATGCTGCCAGACAGAGTTGTCATGTAGCCTCAGATAGAAGCGTTTAGCAAGTTGCATTAGAAGTGGCACCATTATTATTTTAATGGTAATATGACTAAGCCATTCCCAACTTTAAAAACTCAGGTAGCATCTAATTTTAGAGAAAACGTTTTATCTCCTGGCCTATCTGCTACAGTTCCAAAGCAGCAGTAGTTGGAGGAATGATGGTAGGTAACTATAATAGTAATAGTCACCATAGTTGCTGCAACTACTGCTGCAGTAGAATCCACTGAAGGAAACATTAATTTGATGGCATCATGATTTTACCCATGGCCCTGGCAATTGATTTTGGAATGCTTTTGTGGAACTGGATGTGAATTTCAGGATATGCCCAAGAATTGCCTTGATAAGCGTGTGCTTATTTCATATTATGTAGGTAGGCTGTTATTCATAGTAAACTTAGTTGGAATGACCTCAATTTCTCCTCTTTGGCATATCCTTTCACTTCAACTTTGAAGAAGTTGATTTTTATCTTTTTAATGGTTATGAATTAATCTTTATATCTCTTTTTCAGATTAAAGTCATTGGGTTATTGGAGCTGAATTCAAACAACAATGAAGAAATTCAACGGGAAGCAGCAAATATAAGAAAGTCTCGTTTTTTGAGAGCAATGGCTAGACAATATGTCATATGAGATTGAACCAATTTTTGTATTGTTTATATAATTTGTATTTAATAAATAATTACTTCAATGCCTCATGTATCATTTCCATATAACAATAATAATTTATTCATTCCAGAACATGTTGTTTTACATGTATAGAACAAGTCAAAAAGAAAGAAATATATTCATTAACTTAAAACACACAAGCTGTCTTCAAATTGATACTGACATAAATTCCCCTGTGAGGTAAATTCACCTACTAAATATTAGCGAAGTCTTCATTTAAAAAGGGGAAAATTTGTCAGAATCATTCTCTCTAAAAATATTAGCTGTAATTATTTCAACTTTATTCTTATGAATTAATATTAATTTTATTCAAATGAAGTTAATATTTCCCAAAGGAAAATGGATTTACATTTATCTATCATACCTCTTTCAGGGTATGCACTGTCAAAAAAAAGTTTAAATCGTGTTGATAGGTGTGTAAAGCTGACATTGCTTTAAGCATTTCCACTTTTATGCCCTGTCCTTCTGTACCTCTTTTGCTTCAATTACACCCATGCATTGCTTCCTGTTATCAAGACTCCTAATATCTCTTAAGATGTGGTTCCCATTCATCCGATGCTATTTTTCCCCATGCTTCTGTTGCTAGTTTTACATACGGTTCCCGGTTGCATATGATGTGACATTAGTTCAGTGCCAGCATTGCTAGATTGTAAATTGGTTGCTACTAATTGTCAGTGTTGCACATAGTTTTTATCATGCCAAAACGTAGGTGATTATTAAATGATAGTGTTAGAAGAGAATTTCCCTTCATCAAATGAAACAGTAAAAGCTGAAAGACTCATTGAAAAGACTTATTTTAAGGATTTATCTTGTGTTGACTTCCATCCCAAAATATCTAAGGAAAAGAAACTTCTTGATCAGCTTCATAATTGTGATAAATATTGTAATGTATCGTGTAAACATGAACTTTATTCCTGAATATTTTTAAATTCTGTTCTTCTGATCGTGGTGTGATTTTGATTCATAATACAGGCATGGTGAATTCAATTATATTTTTCTTATTTCTAATGTGTCCTGCTTTTTCACAAAATGTCCCAGTTTTTTTTGGGGGGGTAAAACTGCAAGTGTCCCGTTTTTTCGAAAATACATTAAGAGAATCCTATCTTAAGGCCGTTTTACACGATGAAAGATTTTGTACAAAGGAATGTACGTGAGATTGTACGTTTGTCTCAATGAAATTAGAACAGGTTCTATTTCCCGTGCAGGCATTGAGACATTCGCACAAGCGTTCATACAATTTGCTGCTTTACATGATACATTTTGCCTCATGCAAGAGTTCACGGAAGAGTTTGTACAAACAAATGTACCGTGTAAAATGGCCTTTAGAGAGTATCTTCTTCCATATTCACAAATGGCTTTCTTGGTCTACCCCTTCCTCTCACACCATTCACTCCTCTATCATAAATCTGCCTCATAATTTGACTAATCCATTCTCTCGACATGGCCCAACTAACAAAGCACACTCCTTTCATACATGTCCATTACCAGAGCATCCATCCCACATTCTTTCATCACCCACTCATTCATACCCTAACCTTATCTCTTCTGCTTTCACCAAAAACAGAAAATGGATTTTAATGTAAATTTGGCACATGATCTGATGTCTTAAAGGGATACAAAATGAGATGTTTTGATTTCAAAGCCACCAACAACCATGCTAATAATTCATTCATTCACACGTGCATATTTATCTGTAATAATCTCAATTGCAATTGCTGTTTGTTTTCCACCTAAGGGCTGAAATTTTCCCTGTAAAAACTATTTGACACGGCTGAGATTGGATCTTGGATTTCTCAATGCCAGTTAGGCTTGTGTTAGACCACCAAGCCATTTTAGATCGAGATGAATTTCAGCAAGGGTTTATACAAACTAGGTGTTCTCATCTTCAGTCCACATTATAGCACAGGAGACAGGGTTGTGCTTAATAAGCCACTTTCATGTAGGATATTGAGGTCTGTCTTCTGCGACAGTGGCTTATCAAGGGCAAACATATCCTGTGCTACAACGTGGATTGGAGAAGATAACATCTAGTTCCAATATACCCCTGCTGAAATTCTCCTTTGACTATGATGGCTTGAAGGTGTAACAGGCTAATAAACCTGACTGGATCTTAGGGGATGAGTATTCGTATCCCAGTCAAGTCAAATGACTTTTTTTGTGGTGAATTTCATTCCTTTGCAACCACTAGCTTGACTACACATTATATCATTCATTCATTTTGCAGTAATTGGAAGATAGCTGTTTGTTTTGACTACCACAGAAGTGCTTAGCATAGTGGGTTAAGGAGAGGAAGCTGCTTGGGGAAATCAGGAGGTACAGTAAGTGGTAGAATAGGTAGTCAGGGATGAGGACTTATTGATAGAGGATCAAGAGTGTTAGGTAATCGGGGAAAGGAGAGAAAGAGGCTTAAGGCTTTATGGTTGGGATGAAGAGAGGTAGGATGAACGCTGAACCCAAGAAGGAAATTGTGTATGGTAGTAAGGTGCCTGCAGTGGAGGTAATCATATCCCCACACAAACCAACAGCCATGATTAGATTACCTCAATTGATAATAAAAACCAGGACTGCATGGCATATTTGAGATACCCACTTATAATTTACAAACAATTCAAGCTGCATCATGATAAAATACTTCATTTACAACTTATTAGTCATGAAATGTCGGGTAAAACTGAAAAAGATAAGAATGGGAAGGAGGGTACGAAAGTGGAATACGGAGGTGTTAACTGGGGCAATGAACAAGAAGTATCGAGAGAAGGTGGATGAGATAATGGGTGAGGAACAAGGAGTTAGATCAGTGGAAGATGAATGGGGAAGTTTGAAAAATGGAATTGTAGAAGCAGAGAAAGCAATGGTAGGCGTAGTAAGTCCAACTAAAATTAGAAAACCGTGGATCACAAAGGAGATGATAAGGGATATGGAGGAGAGAAGGAAATGGAAGAGCGTAAACTCAGAGCTAGGTAAGAGAAAATACCGGGAATTAAATAAGAGGCTTAGAAAAGAAACAAAGAAAGCAAGAGAGGCGTGGTAGAGAGAACAGATCGACTCGTTAGAGAAATACCAAAAAGAAGGAAGAGCAGATGCATTATATAGGAAAGTAAATGAACTGACAGGCGGTAATAAGGGAAGGGGAATTACAACAATAACAGACAAGATGAGAAATGTGATCTTAGAACTGAAATAGATCCAGGAGAGGTGGAAGGAGTATGTTGAAGAGCTGTATGGTAAAGAAATAAGGCCCAATAGGTTAAATATAGAAAGGGAAGACGATATTGACAGAGATGGCATTGGACCAAGTATCCTAGATAGCGAAATTGAAAGAGCTCTACGAGACATAAAAAGGAATAAGGCGGTGGGAATAGATGACATACCTGCAGAGTTTTTGAAGAGCATGGGGAAGAACGGAAGAGGAAAACTTTTTGCACTTTTTCATAGGATTTATGAGGATGGAGTGTGGCCAGAAGACTTTGCAAAGACTGTACTAATTCCTGTACCAAAGAAGAACAAGGCAAAAACATGCGAAGATTGCAGGACAATAAACTTAATATCCCATGCGACCAAAGTAGTTCTGAGAATTATAAACAGAAGGCTAGAGAAGAAGGCAATGAATACCTGGGTGACGACCAGTTTGGGTTTAGGAGAGGGACAGGAATGCGATACGCTATAGCGGTGATGAGGACGCTAGTAGAATGAAACCTAGAGTATGGGCAGGATGTTTTTGCATGCTTCGTGGATTTCGAGAAGGCGTTTGATTGGGTGGAATGGATGAAATTAATGGGAGTGTTGAAGAAATTAGGGATTGATTGGAGGGACAGGTGTCTGATTCGGAATTTGTACATGAACCAAACGGCACAGGTTAAGGTAGCCAATGGAGAATCGGGACGGGCCACAATAGGAGGGGAGTGCAGCAGGGGTGCCCAATATCACCGTTGCTTTATAACATGTATTCAGAAGAAATGGTAATGGAGGCATGGGGGGAGAAGGAGGTAGGAATAAAGGTAGGAGGGGAGCTGATAAAATCAGTGACATTTGCAGATGATCAAACATTGGTTTGTCAGTCTGCTAGGGGGTTACAGTCAATGATGAATGCATTAGAGGTGCAGGGTGAAAAGTATGGGATGAAGATCAATCACAAAAAAACAAATGTCATGAGATTTTCTAGAAGTAAGAAGGCGGGGCTGAATGTAAGGGTGGGAGGACAGAAGATAGAGCAGGTCAAGCAGATTACGCATCTGGGTAGTATTTTGGAGAATGGGTTTAGTGGTAAGGACATCAGATGCAGAATTGTGCTGGCTAAAGAAGCATTTTATAAGAGAAGGGAATGATGAGGGGTGGTCTGAGAAGAGATGTAAAGAAGAGGCTGGTGAAAACTTTAATATGGAGCGTTGCGCTATATGGGTTGTAAACTTGGTCATTGCGAAGGGAGGATGTGCGTAGACTTGAGATGTGGGTTTCAAGAAGCATGGAGAAGGTTAGCTGGATGGCGAGAAAGACGAATGAGGAAGTATTGGATATGGTCGGAGAGGAAGCTTGTGGCAGAGGTTCGGAGAAGGCAGAAGAGATGGATGGAGGAGGTTTTGAGAGGATAGGGCATGTTGAAGAGAGTGATAGAGGAGAGAACACTGGGGAAGCATGGAAGAGGATAGGAATTCTGGACGAAATAAGAGGTAGAAGATATGAAGAGGGATCTAATAATGGGCCATCCTTAGGAGGGAAAGCGAGACAATACCTATGAGGTTGGGATGCAGAATGGGGACTGTCCAAGAACCTACCAATTCTATATTATAATCTATCCAATAACCTATCATCAGCTGGTACAATACTTTAATCAAATGACTCTTAATTGCGAATTTTATCTCCCAAAAGCTGGTCAACTGTACCACAGAGATTGTTGTTTTACAAAAGCTTGATTTTAATGGTTAAGAGTCCAGCTTAACTAAATAGTTATTTGGTAGGCCACTTCTTATGAAGAAGTAATTTATTTTTATTATGTCATTTGGTGTGCTCCACTCTTTAATAGCGTAGAAAAAGTCTTTGAAATTAGGTGCATAGAAGGGGAAAATAACCTACTTGACTCCTAACTCACGATCTTTGTGAAGTTTTGCCTCATAATGCAGACCTTTCTTTTACCGGTAATCGAGAGACTTTAGGTGCTGCCCTAAGCCTACCTTCCAATAATGTAACGTGTTGTGAGACTCGTAGGAGGAGGAAACGTTGGGAGTCTAATAAAAGGAAAGCATGTATGAAGCAATGAATGTATGCACAGCAGCTTAAGAGATGTGCAGGGATAGGGAAACATGGTAGAAATTATTAAAATAGAACCAGTTTCCAAGGCTTCGCCACAATAATTTGAAGCTCTTTCCACAGTGCCTACCACGAAGGGAACGGCAATAAGGGTATGTACGTCCAAATTTCAATACTCATTCTAGAGTACTCCCTACCCATTAGTACCTTCACGACTGAAAGGCTTCTGCGTTCTTCGTCTGAACTGTACACGTGAAAACAGCTCACATATGCACTGCAATGGAACGAAACTGTATGACTCGTATATTGTCACCTACCATCATGGCCAACTATGATCCCGTCATGTCTGTCAACCTTAGTATTCCTAAGTTCGGAGGGCATACCAAGTATACGTGAGTCCACATAAATAGTAAATTTCTGGATGACTTGATCCAGCCTAACAGCAATAATAAAAGGTAAATATTGGCTTTTTGTCCCGCCAGCACAAAATTTCGAAATACGACTTTATTACTTGCAATTTCAGAAGTAATAAATTAAAGAACAGCAAGTATTCAACACTTCCTCTTATTAACGGAATTCTTGACCGCGAAGAAGACCGAATGATAACAAAATACTCGTCACGATGGGAATAATAGTTCAAGGTTTGATGAATTTATAACAACGCCAGCTTAAGTAAGGGATGCTTTCCGTTATGTTCAGATTTCGAACGAACGAGTCATTTCCTGTACAAACAAATCAACTTTCTTTCGTCATCAGGCACACACAGCTATGATCAGCCAACAGCACGAATTTGCTTCCCGGAAACAACAGCAAAGCACCAGTGACAGTACGTCCAACCCCTCCAACAGCTGATTATATTTTAATGCATAAGTGGATAATTTAGCATTATTAACGGTTTTGAAGTGTTAAATTATCCTTTTAAAAAGAAAATTACTTCAAACGTCTTTTAAGCATATAAAAATGAAAGAACCTTTAGTTAATCATAAGAACGGTAATAACTATTTCCCTGTCAAGCAACGTGCGGAGGAATATCAGTAGGAGGTAATTGCACCATTGCACATAATGGTGGAATTTGTGTGTATGGATGTTGTCGAAGAAATTGTGAAAGTTGGTGTCAGTTAGGTCTTTCTTAATTTTAGCCTTGGATGAAGATCAATTAAGCTCTTAAGAGCTTAATAACCAATGTACGTATTTAATTATTTGTATTTTTGCCCGGATATCTTTAACAAAGCTTTGTATAGCGTCTTGTTCAGTAGTTCATGTTTATGACATTGTCATATTTAATCGCCTACGTTCTCGTCATGTTCCTAATTGTATGATTTCAGTGGATTTTAAACAGTGACATTATCTAATTGTATGAGAATGATGCATATTTTTCGTATTGAGATTCGGTGACAAATGTTTTTTGGACCGTTATTGTAAACATCCATGGGAAGGGATTTCTTTTAGTTTCTGGAGAGTAAATGGTTGTCATATTTCGGGACTTGGTTCTTTCAACTTAATTACGTGAATTTTAAATTATTTATCTATCGTACGTATGAAAAGGTATTTGGGCCCTTTTTTATATTGTCATCAGTGTTTCTCCTGTCAAATTTCGAAAGGACAGGTTCGTACGTTTTCTGTGGAACAGGTGTTTGATGCACGTCTAATCCTTTGTTCTTCTAAGATTAACCTTTTTCATTTACTTTGTAGATTTGTATTTTCGATTGAGCTTGCACACTTCTTTAGTAACCTAAACAGCTTTCATGTTGTTATGACCTTGATGTGAAAGCAATTGTTATACTTTATTCATCATTAAAATCTTGTTGTATACTTTTGTGTTTGGTTGACACTCTTCTTACTGGGAAATTGACGTGTGGTGGAATAATAAGTAATCATGGTTCAGTTTCAGAGAACACATGAGTGAGAGCATGGAGCAATTGATGAAGCTATCCACCCAAAATCCTATATCGCTGCTGATGAAGTACGGAATAATGGGATGGAATGGGACCTGTGCAGAAAATTGTTCGGGCCATGGAGAGTGCCACAATGGGACTTGCCTTTGTGAAGTAAGTTGGTCCATCGAATGATGTTGACAATACTATTGAATAGTTAATTCATTAATATATCCACACCATACTTCGTCCACTGTAGTAATTCACGCTAGGAGCGTTATATTGAAAGAAGGGTCATGTGTGGTGAATCCATTTGAGTTTCAGATCGGAGAATAGCATAGTTGATTTGACTAAAATATGAGTTAGTAAACTAATTAATAGGTTGATAATATCGATACCCTTTAAGTATCAGGTAACTAGCTGAATTACCGGGCGTTGCTCGGGATCACACTTCCTTCATAACTCATCATATAAGAGGAGAATCGATTTAAAAAATGATAAACTTTTCTTTCAGGCATCTGATAAATAAAATTTTAAATCTCTATCTTGAGTCAAAGTAATTTTAAAAAGCAAAAAAATAAGCCACTGCACAAAACCCAATGCTTAGCATTTGTAATCGTAATCAGCTTAACTATGCAAAATGAATTTTAAATGCGTTAAAAACCGAAATCTGGTTGCCAAGGAAATATGCTATTGTTGAATTCAGAGAAAAATATGCGTTTTTGCTGCTAAATAAAGCGATTTCAGACAAATACGAATTGGAAAAGATTAATTGATTGAAAGAATTATAAACTTCATTCTTTCAGCTATTTGATAAAAAAATCCCAACCCTCTATCTTGAGCGGAAGTAATTTTAAAAAGCAAAAAAATGAAACCACTCCACAAATCCAATATGTAGTGTAGACCACTAAAGCCCCTATTTGGGACCTTTTGGGGCCCTGATATCTTCTAAAAATAGCCTTACATTTTCCTCCTGTCTTGGACTATTAGTCTGCAAAATTTCAGCACGATCGGAGTAAAACTGTAGATTTGTATAAAAGACAGACAAACATTCTTTAACATACCTCGGGAATTAAAGTTAGATTGATTTTTGACTAAGCATTATATTTTTAAATAGCTCCATGAATTTTACTCAATATGGGAGATGTGGTACTGAATGGTAGATTTGGTAGATGTTGCAGTCAGTTGGAGCTCATAATACCAAATATTTAGGAACTTTAAATTGCCAAAAGCTCATATTTGTGTTATGAATTTATATCTTGGAATGAATTTCAATGGAAAGTACCTATACTCTGAATGACTAACTCCTAAAGCAATTGAGACTGACTCAAGTTTGCATAAAAACATTTGTTTTTTTCGGTCTATTTACGCTCTTAGTTTGATAGTTACTGAAGGTAACTACCTTACGAACATTTTTGGATCTGTTGGTCTCTTTTTCTGCATTCAGAAGATTTTCTTAGAATTATTTCTAGATTGCAGAGCTGTAGAAATGGGGGAATATGTGGGTGATAACTGACCTCAGAATAGTGAGTCAGGTTCGTGTTGAAATTCATATATACTTTTTAAGACAGACATTCTCAGACAGACAGACTTCGCCGGCCTCGGTGGCGGTGGGGTAAAGTCCTCGCCTGCCAAACCAAAGGTTGCGGGTTCGAATCCCGCCTGGCTAGGATATTTACACCTCCCAGGGCATGGTTGTGTGTGTTCGTCCATTTAATACATATCTAGTAATTGGTGTCTGCTGTTAGATATATAGAAATTATTATTATTACTTCCCAAACTGTAGTTCATGTGGTTATCAATCCCCAAGAATTTAATCAATAATATTTTTGGCTTCTCAAAACCTTCAATAGGTTTAAAAAACCAAGTACATATATACTATGTCTTTTACTTACTATGTCACTCACAAATGGAAAAGTAGAAATTATCATAGATATTTTTCTGTGCATCATTTGATTTGTTGCTCACACAATCCTTTTAATATATGTGTATGACTATTCGCCATGTTAAGTACTTACTTCCTTGGCGCTACAGCCCGGTATGGGCTTTGGCCTCCCTCAAGACGCCTGTCCATTCTCTTCTGTTCTGCACTTTCTCCCACCATCTTATGATCCTCATAGCCCTCATGTCTTTCGCCATGTTAACCCTTTTGTGACGGGGATGGGGAAAATTTCTTGGCTTTGTCGGTATGGAGCATTCACTATGCTAGGATCTTCTCAGGTACCTATTTCCCTAACTTGGGTCAGGGTCCATAGGGGTGTTTAACCTTTTTCTCGGCCACCGGACAAAGATAATCTCCGCCTCTTTCCGCTTGGGGTGCCCATTACAGCATGCGGTCCATTTTTTTATGCAATGGTTTTGCTGAAAACATTGTTGCTACAGCCTCGATATTTATTTAATAGGAGATGAATTATTTTAGTTTTACAATGCCTTTACAGCTTTAAAAAAATTCTATCATTAATATTAAGCTCTCTGGCAACAAAAATCATATCAATGATTAAATAAATAATTTCGTCATTGTATTTCACACATGGAAATGATTTTGACGATTAAAATTATTGAAAATTTATAATGCCCTAATTTAGGCTATTGGCATCATCAGAGCACGAATCAAAGAACCGGTACTTAGAAATTTTCACCATGTTAATTCATGAGATGTACGGTGTACGGAACTCTTGTTTTTGGAAATTTATGCACAGATCACATTCATCACGTACGAATATGTTGATTATATAAAAATTTCCCAGCCTTCATTTTTTATTATTCTTATTCTTACTTTTCTTATTCTTAAAATCACTCGATTTTAGGAGTATGAAATTTTTCAAAGCGAATGTTATAACTTCAACATTTGTGTGCCTCGGGATTCAAAACACTGCCAGAAATCACTTTATTATTTAGGCAGAAACCATGGACCAACGAAAACAGAACTGAAATAGTCAGCTCTCAAGATCAAATAGGCATGAGTAATTACAGGGAAAAAATACATTTAAACTCACTAAAAATATGGTGGTCAACTCATATAAAAGAAAAACATCCAGTTGTTTACCTAAAAACATAATAATTCCCTTACTATTTTAAAACCATAGAAAAAATCACTCCCTAACCAACTAAATAACTAAGAAAAAATTAGTTCGGAGATTCCTTTACACACGAACTATGTTAAAAATAACGGTAGAACTCCGTTTAAAATTTGTAGTTGTTGAGCTAAACTCAAAGGAATGTACTTATAACCCTGAATTTGCAAATCACGCAAAAACTTCTTTGTTTGTTGTTCCACAGCACCAACAAGCAACTTACTGCGGACACCTGCTGCGAGTGGGGCTCGCACTGCGACGAAGGGTCGAGATTATCCTCTCCCGCGACCCGAAAAGGGTATGGCGACCCGAGAAAAAGTCTTTTATTACACATAGAACCTTTTAGGCCTGCTTAAGGCTAGCTTAGTGGCGTTTTAATACGTCGTTCGTAGCGAAAGGGTTAAGTAATCTTGCGCATTTCCCCACAGGTGATTGGGAAGAATGGTAGGAGATATTTATTTACTCTGGGCTGTTTTGGGAGAATCTTGTGAAGGTTTGGATTGTTTAGGTAAAGTGTGATCATTGGGAATATCATAATCATCATAATACAGGGTGGCGATGGTCAGGGAAAACCGGGAAATCATGGAATTGTCAGGGAATTTTGAATTTCTGGAAAAGTCAGGGAATTCTCGTAACAGTCAGGGAGAAACTGGGATCGTAAATTCTAGTTATTTTTCTACCATTTCGTTTATCACCCAGTCTTTCTCGCCCTTTATTTCACCAACTAAATTTGCCGGCCTCGGTGGCGGCGGGGTAACGTCCTTGCCTTCTAACCCAAAGGTCACGGGTTCGAGTCCCGCCTGGGGAGAATTTTTCACTTCCCAGGGCATGGTTGTGTGTGCTCGTCCGTTGTTGAATGTTAATACCCCAATGTAAAGGCCAATGAGAGCTGTTTTCGGTGGTGAATAAATAAATAAATAAAATTAATGTCCGTCGCTGGCGTGCATGGCCCCATCAATTCGTGGAATATTCAGTTATGAATCTTATTAGTTGTGAATCTTTGTTATTTAGTTTTGAATCAGACGTACAATGTATCCCTTTTGCATATCCTTATTGCGATATTTGCCTAGTAGTGTTAACATTCATGATTACAATGTATTACGCTCATCACAAGAAATCCGACACTATGTTGTTCGGAAAATTTTACCTCTGGTTTTTTTTTAACTTCCGAGACTCAGGTCAAGAGATAGCTAGAGCACACTTGCTCGTCGTAAATACTCGCATGCAGTTCTAAAAATACGAGACGTTGATTGTTAAAATTGTAGTACAAGTACGATCTCATGTGTAAACAAAATCTTACGCAAGATCATCTTCGATTCCCATACCCTTCGTGAGACAGTAAGAAGAGCCCTCCCCACATTTCACGCTTGACATAATTGTTGAATTAGCTCCCCTTAGCTCCCTCTCGAAGCAATTTATTCAGGTCACAAACCACCTCTAATATGATATTCCTGAATATGATGCTGTCGTTGCTAGTTGCCTCCTGTCTTTGCTCGCAGTGGCGCGCTTACGTTTTGTTTGTTTATCCAAATATTTTTTACATTATTTGGTTCCCTCTAACAGTCAAGGGGTTATAGCCACGTTAACCAAATTGTTATTTGCTTCTGAAGGTCACTAGCACCATCCGATTTTGATCCAGTTAAATAAATTGACTTTGGTTTATATTTTTTGCGCAGCTTAGTGTCTGTGACGGAGTCCACCAGTAAATTGGCCATTAACTTTCCCTTCGATGCCTTTTCAGTAATCCTCAACTTCCCAGAACTACCTCGACGCGACTATAATTTGGATGAGAGTTTAACTTATGAAGGTTTAATATATTTTTTCATTAGAATGTAAAAAGCAGTACTTGTTGCTTTTAATGTATTGATTTCAGCTTTTAGCATTTTCTGAATTTTGATGAACATTTAATTCGACAGATATAAAATATTCCAATAATAGGTGACCTTTTGGTAATCGGTCAGGGAAATTGGTAAACCCATCAGGGAAAGGTCAGGGAAAAGTCAGGGAATTTAAGAATTGGATATCAGTAGCCACCCTGTAATATGTGGGAGCATCATAATATGTGGTGACAGATATTACAGAGAGCTAGGAGGGATGAGAAGAATGAGATTAAAAATAGTTGCTGAAAGGGATGCTAAAAAGTTGTCTGAGTGATTTTGATCTCTCACAGTGGCTGTTACTTATTTATTATGATGGAAATAGCATTTTCCTGAAGAAGCTACTCACTTAGATCACCATCAGGTAATCACTATGACCTCCAAAATTATGAACAGTGGTTACGCAGTGGTTGCCAACTTTATGCCAACAAGCACTCCAAGCCTTATTTATGCAGGCTTGGAATTATGTACCAGTTTTAAATTCTTTATAAGCCACCAATCCTAATGCCATATGCATGCTTTCAATCTTTGACTTGTGAATAGTTACATTGGAACACTGATTAGTTTGTTGACGTATATGTACTTCAAACATTTGTGACCATGGTTTCAATTTTGCATTTCAGATACAATTTGATGGAGAAGAATGCCACTCCCCAAACATGAGCTACTTTGTAGCATTTGCCACTGTTTTCTTCCTTGTGGCATTTATTTGTTTGGTGCAGCTGGTGATGTGCATTGCTGCAGAATTTCAGCGGATGAAGGCACCATCTTTTACTCGGGCATGTCGTGTTACAACTCAAAAGGTTCTTTATTTCATTGTGTTTTTGGCTGCTGTCATTAGAGGAGCATATTTTACATCCCCAGTGAGTATATTCTTAAGTGCTAAAAGAGTTTATTTTCAAAAATATTATAATTAGGTATTTTACTCTGTGTATTTTTATTTATTCAAGGCGGCGTTTATGGAAGGCTGGTCAAGTAGCCTTTTGAGTGCATATTACCCTCTTCTCCTGAGCGGGTCATCACTTATTGTTTGTTTCTGGGCTGAAGTAAGTACTCAATATTTTTTATTTGTCATTACTTGAGAATAACCACCTTTAATCAGTCAATTAAAAGATGTTTTATTCCCCCAGAATATGCAACAGATCGGATTATTTCTATCATCTAGGGTCAAAAAAATGGAGGTGTCAGGCAAGATGTTGTGGATTATGAACATTATAAGAACTTCACAGATGCAATTTTCCACGGATAACATTTATTCGACCCGGGTTTCGATGCACTGCATCATCAGGTCCCGGGTCAAATAAATCTTATCTGTGGAAAATTGCATCTGCTAAGTTCTTAAAATCATCTAGGGTGACCATATTCCATGTTATAGATTGTTTTTTACTTGTTTATTAAGTTTTGTAGTTTTTTATATTAAGTAGTGAGTGAAATTTCTCAGTTGTACAATTCCCCCCTTTAGCCAGAATTATTTGTTGCGGGCTTGTCGTGGGTGACTGAGAGTAATTGTATTCTATTTTTTTATTAAACTAATTGGTTTTGCGTGTATGTACAATGAAATACTTTAACCCCAAATGCATTTACAGCATTTGCTGTAATTTTAGGATAAATGTGGCTGCACTAATGTCTCTCAACCATTTGATACAAATAGTAATGCCCCTGAAAAATAGGTAATGTCAAGTCATACGGATATTGATCGTTCCCCCATGAAAAATTCGTGTCTACACCACTGCTACTTACTTCAGATTGAACATTATTTGACTCAAATGAAAATCAGTATTTGTATTTTGGCTCTTATTAAAAAGGAAGTTGAGCAAAAATTGAAAAAAATGAGTTTAATATATAAAAACTTAATTAGATTGGCACAAAATGGAGCACTCTTTGGACTTTGAGCATTTTATGTCAAATAGCAGTTAATTTGTGAGATTAGGCAGAATGAGGTTCTGTATGAAGAAGTAGAACAGGCACAATATGTTTCGTGGTCTGTTGAAAAGTTAAAAGCAATTTTCCGCGGATATAAATTTAAAAAATCTTTATTATGACCAAGGTTTCGATGCTTAAACACAACATCTTCAGTTTTTACACATCTAAAATTTTATCTGTGGAAAATTTTCTTTAACTTTTTAACCCTATTGTGCCATATCACCTTAATCTTCGGAACTCACTATAGGTCTGTCTAAATCCTGTCTCTATAAGTTAGTGTATGTGTTACAATAATTATGTAGATCCATTATTGACCTTCATTTAGGGGATTTAACAGTTTTAATGGGTTTAAAAAAGGGGTACTGCTTTAATTTCGTTACAATGAACAATTCCTCGTGGTATTTTCTCTTAGTATGTATGCCATTTCTATGCTTATACCAAATTCTTTATTGTTATTCTTCCCTTACCATTGAATTTATGTTTTTTTATGTAAATAGACATTTTGTAGAGAAATGTGATTTATTTGTGAATTAAGTAAAATTCTGGTGATTTGAATGATTAAGGTATACAGATCACCTTAATCCTTTCGATTACCAAAGAGAAAAATACTCATTCTCCATATTTTCCTTTTCTCTTTTTATCTGTTCAATATAATTGCATTATCCAAGTCAGTTTGGTAGAATTTTCTGGAACCTGTATTGTTTAGGTTAGTTTCATTCAAAGATTTTGCCGTTGGAATATGGAAATCATTTGAAAAATTGAGTTTGAATCACCTTGGTGGGCTGTCAAAAACTTTTCTTATTTGACTTTATTTCTTTACATAAATCACATTTGGAAAACAAAAATTTGAAAAGTGGGGGTATCACGCATGAATCCCAGAGAATGGACCCAAAATCTCCTTAAATTTACAGATGAGTCCCAACCAGAACATCGGCACCTGATATATGTCTGACTCATTACTAAATGTAAATACATAATTATGGTTCACATTATTATTCCTCAACAGTACTACTTCAGTATGGAATAAGGTAGTTATAGGTGAATTTAATGCTAACCTACTGACTAAAGCTATGAAGTTAGCTGCCATGAAAGTTACATGTCATTTGTTTCATATATGTATTGTTTATTTTTTAATGAGTTTTAAGTGAACTGCTTGTTACATGAGTTCAAGTTTAATGTCGCCAGAAGTCAGGTTGTTGAAGATATCCCGTATCTTTAGGACACAATGGAGGACATCACATATAGTATTCAGACCATTACATGATTAACACTGATGCCGTTCTAATCTGGTCCCATAATTTCTTACTTACTCTTACTCCTGTGGCCATTGAAAACCTAAATGGTCCTTGGCCTCGCCAACCACTCGCCTCCATGCCCTTCTGTCCTCTGCTGTGTCGAGTTGAGCTCCCATTTTTTCGAGGTCCTTCTTCACTTCGTCGCTCCAGCACATTCTTGGTCTCCCTGGTGGTCTGGTGCCTTCCGGTTTTCCTTTCCATATCATTTTTAACATTGTGCTGTCACTTCTTCTGAGGACATGGCCTAGCCATCTTAGTCGTCTGCTTCTGACTATACATACAATATCTGGTCCTTTGTATAGTTCCCTCAACTCTTTATTTTTCCTTAATCTCCATGTCCCTCCCTCTTTAATGGGGACGAATATTCATATCAACACTGTATTTTCAAACGTTATCAGTTTTTTTTGTGATCTTTTTGTTAGCGACCATATTTCGGAACCATACAGTAGTACTGGTTGGGCAGTTGTTTTATAGATACGAATTTTTGTGTTTCGTGATAGGAGTTTGCTCTTCAAAAGTTTACTAGGCTCCAGTAGGTTCTCTCTGCTGCTGCAAGTTGGGTGAGAATTTCGGTCTCTTTGTTGTTACTTGTTATTGTTACCCCTAAGTACTTGAACTGATTTGTTTTTTTGAACTTATAATTGAGTATTTCTTAATAATCTTCTTCCTCTTTATATCTGCTTATTTTCATGTAGTTGGTTTTGCCTTCATTTACTTGTAGGCCCACTTTCTTGGCTTCCATTAAAAGTATTGTAGTTAGTTCTTTAAGCTCTTCTTTAATTTCGGCCACAATCACTACATCGTCTGCAAAGGCCAACAGATTAATTTTTTCTGGAATCCTGGCTCCTCCTGGACCATTTCTGGTTCTCTTTAGCGCCTCTTCCAATGCTATGTTAAAGAGGAGGTGTGACAAGCCATCTCCCTGTCTCACTCCTGTGCTTATTTCAAACGTATCAGTGTACTCTTTTCCAACCTTGACTTTTCCTTTAGACTCACCCACACACATTTTTGTCAATCTAATAACTTTTTCAGGAAATCCACATTTCTTCATTATTGTCCAAAGTTTTTCTCTATTTATCGAGTCATAGGCTTTGCTGAAGTCTATAAACATAAGGAATAGATCATTATTATATTCCCAATATTTTGAGGCCAGCTCTTTCAGAATAAACATTTGGTCTGTTGTTGATCTCTTTCCTGAATCCCGCCTGGTGGTCTCCTATCATCTCCTCTGCTTGTTCCCTAAGTCTGTTTAGCACCAGTTTAGAAAGTATTTTATATGTTGTATTGATTAATGATATGCCTCTGTAGTTTTTACAATCTAATTTATCTCCTTTCTTATGCAACGGTACAATAACTGCTTCACACCATTCTCTGGGCATTTTTTCAGTTCTCCACACTTTTATTATTAATCTGTATAGGAACGAGATTACTTCCTCGCCTGCATTTGCTATTAACTCTATCGGTATTCCGTCCTCACCTGGCACTTTGCCATTTTTGAAGGTCTTCAATGCAGATGTTATTTCTTCTATTGTTGGTTCCATACATAAAACGTTTTCACCTGCTCTACAACTTAGCCCTTCTTGTTGTACCACTTCATTTTCAATTCCCTCGATTGCATCCCCGTTTAAAAAGTCAGAGAAGTATTCTTTCCAAACTCTCAAGACTCCTGCTGGTTCACTTGTTATCACCCCACTTTTGTGTTTCACTCCCATTACATTAGGTTTGAAGCCTTTCTGAAAAAACCTCACTTTTCTGTAAAAATCCCTTGTGTTATTTTGTGTGCAGTCTTCCTCTGCCCTTGAAAGTGTATTGTTTATGTACTTTCTTTTTTCTGCCCTGAGTGCCTTGTTCACTTCCCTGTTGACCTGTCTATATCTTTCCTTGGTAGCTTGTGTTTTTTCAGCAAGTGCTTTAATTTTTGCCTTTTTTCTCTCTTCTACTAACTTCCTACAATTCTCATTGAACCAAGGATTTCTGGGACTTTTTTCCATGTTAAACACCTCTTATGCTGATTCTTTAATATTAGTTTTGAAACTTTTCCACATCTCTTCCACTTCTTCCTGTCTTACTGTCAAGTCCGCTTCCTCACTCTCTTCTGCTAAAACTGAGAACCTATTTCAAAGTTCAATTTTATATTCATTAATCTTGTTTTTCTCAAAAGTTATTCTGTCCTCGACTTTATTTTTGTTTCTTTTCTCTATTCTTAATTTTTGTCTTATTTTCATCAACACTAAGTAATGATCTGTACCGGATTCTGCTCCTCTAAGGCTTCTTACTTGAGTCACGGAGCTTACATGTCTATTGTCTACCAGGATGTGGTTGATCTGATTTGTGGTGCGACCGTCAGGAGAGTCCACGTCTGTTTATATATGTTTTTCCTTGGAAACTTCGTACTTACAACAAACAAATTTGATGAGCAAGCAAAGCTGAGCAGCCTAGTGCCATTGTCGTTAGATTCTTCGTGCAGGCTCTCTCTTCCTGCTACCTTGCTCCAAATATCTTCTTTGCCTACTTTGGCATTAGCGTCACCTAGCAATAAAAGTGTGTCGTATCGTGGGATATCGGTCACTACTTCTTCAAGCTTTACATAAAACGTATCTTTGTCTTCATCCTTACTTTCCTCAGTTGGAGCATAAAAACTTATCACAGATATATTATTAAATTTTCCTTTTAACCTAATATAACACATTCTCTCACTTAACGCTTTAAAACATATCACAGATTCTAATAAAACTTTTTTGACGGCAAAACCTACGCCTGCATAGTGCCTTCCGTCATCACATCCGCTGTACAATATTTGGTATTTGTTGGAGTTTAGTCTACCACAAAACGGGCACTTAGTTTCTTGTAACGCTATAAGTATTATATGTTTCTAGTTCTTCACTAAGAATATCCATTTGCCCTAGTAAGGCCAGGGTCCTCACATTCCAGGTTCCAAATCGCATGTCCTTTAGTCTAAGTTGGGGTCTTCATAATTTCACCCTCTGGGGTCCCATAATTTCACCTATTGTTAATGGGGAACAATATCTCTACAGTGGATTTCCATCGGAAGCAACCGCGTAGAACCTTAGTAATTTTTTTTCAATTCTCGGCAAAGTTATTCACAGGAATCAATAAAATATTTCGTGGATGGTCTGGGATAGGCGGGAGTACTCCTTGGGGGGAAATAAGTTCAAGTTCTCTCGTGGAAAATTTCTTTAACCCCATTTCGCCCAACCTTGCGTAAACGGCACTTCGATAATGCACCCATTGCGAGGATAAGGCGTTTAAGGATAGTAGTTGACCGCTGTTTCCTTGAGTCGATTGCGCTCGTTGTCGGAGACTCAGTGAAGGCCACTCAAAGCGTCCCGTGGACATCTAAATGATATGAAGGAAACTCAAGCGCGGGCGATACCCGCGCGGAATCCGCAGAATTGTCGGTGAAAGTGTCCGTGAGCCAGGGGACTCAATATTTTTAGCCTTCGTTACGCTTGATAAAGTGTCCCTGTTTAAACTCCTAAATTCTCTCCAGTCCAGTTTTCACTCCCAAGTTTCTCTAAACCCACCTTCCCGTGTTTACCAGCTGGGTTAATGCTGCGGCACTAGTTTTGTTCGCATTGAACGTTCGGGTTGACAAGAAGTTTTACTTTTACTTATTCGGTGTTTGGCTTTAAACTATGTGGAAATCCATTATCACTGAGGTAAAAACGCAATGTATATTTCCGCCAATATTTTCATTGATGCAGCTGGTTTCGACGCATCGGCGTCATCATCAGGTATCGCTGATGCGTCGAAACTAGTTGTACCATAATAAATATTGGTGGAAATATGCATTTTGTTTTTACTTCAGTGAAGAAGTTTTAGTACCACCTTCGTAGTCATAGGTATCGAGCTGATTTTTCGCCACCAAATGTTTTGAATGTCGAATAAGAGTGTGCGGAAGCGTAAACGCTGAAAAAATGCTAAGGCTTCGATTTTCTCTTGGTGATACACATGCTAGTAGCATTTGAAGTTGTTTAAAATAATAATATCTTAGTATACTTGTGTAATTCCACGAAAAAATCTTTATTTTCAAACCAATTCACTGCAGGAAAAATCACGAACGTAGTACGCAGTTTCGCTCATGGGTGCAAAGATACAGCACCAAAGTGAGGAAATTGTCATTAGACTAGTCCGTGATGCGAAATCTCCTGTCGGTCAAGGGCCGCAGTAAAGAATGACTCGACCTCTGCAATGTCGTGAATGCGACGTCCAAGGGTTGCCATATTTTACAATGAAAAACTGGGGGATTATCACTAAAAGTTTAAGTCAATTTTCTTTAATTGGTATTTTGGCGTAGAGCACGTTATTTGGTGTTTATTATTAGCATATCTACTTTAACTTGCATTCTTGTGGGAGCATGTGGTGTATACCCCAAACAATAAAGGCCGCCTGACAACTAGTCCGCATGTTTGAAGCGAGTTATTGAGCATTGTTTTTGGAAACGGAGTGATTAAAAAATATTATTTGGAAGTGATTGAATAAAGCAGACGTTCAGGGCATGAGAGATAGTTCGGCGAACAGCTTTAATATTTATGATTGTAAGAAGGGTGGTTTAATGTGAACTGAATGCGGGCTAAAATTTACAAATAAGTCAGTTTAAACATCCCGAGGTTTCGGGTTAGACCTCAATCAATATTTTACTTTATCATATTTTGGAGTACTAAGATAAGGGGCATCATCTCATTAAAAAAAAATATTATACGATGGAAGAAAAGCTTATACCGATCTATTACCAGGGCTGGGCAGTGATCATAAAAACCGGGGGGTTTCCCTGTTTTCTAGACATTTAATCGGGGGCTGAAAAAGGACATTAAAAACCGGGTGGTACCTACCCGACTAAACCGGGTGATTTGGTAACCCTAGAGTCTAGACGTCACATCCTCGACAAATCCCAACTGTAAGGCCCGGTTTCTCTGGTCAAATATTTTCTCGGAATGAAAACCGAAGTTAATACGTTCCCCCATCGATAACATTCGCGTCAACTAACCTACAGTCTACATCTACGTAATACCCTGCTAGCCATCACAAGGGTGTGTGGCAGGGGGTGAGATATCACCAACATGCTCTGACCTGAAGACGCTCGTAGGAAACCGGCCAAACTGTTGTCAAATTGTAACAATGAACGAGGGGAACCTGAAAAATGGACAATCCTTCATTCAAGTCCCGTGGAAACCTACGCCGCAACGCTCTACTTGTGTTTTCCAAACTTTTTATAGCCACCACTTGGTTCCACAAACTTAATCCCAACGCCCCCAATCGTAACCTTTAAAATCATAATCCGCATGGCCAAATAAGGAAGATTATAGAAATAAAATTATAAACAATTACAATTAATCAAATGTTGTAGGGAAATTCAATAGATGAAAGTTTTTCATTCCTGGGGATACGTTTACAGGACAAGTCAGGGATTAAATACACATTAAAGGGACACTCGCGACTATGAAAATAAATTATCCAAACAAATTATTTTAAAAAGTGAATAACTTTTAAAAATTGTTACCCTTTCTTTGCAATGTGAAGTAAGAAGCATGGAGAACGATGTTTTGTGTAAATTGTTCTTCACATCTGGAAATCGTTAAACGCCTTTAAAACCGTTAAATTTTTATTGCCCGTTTTAACGGAAGTAAATGAAGGTAGCCGAAGGCCATCACCTGTGGTAACCGATCGGTCAGGAACCTGCCTCCAACGCCCCACTGCCGCCCCTTTTGTTTCTTTTCGCCACCGTAGATTAAAGCACCGCACATCTGGGGGCTGTAGCGTCCACTTAGCCATTGATGTACACTGTATCAAAATAAAGTTCATGAAACTACAACTATTAATGCATTACCAAAAATCTGACAATAGTTGTCAGGAGATGAAATTTCACCAACATGCACCACACTATGCTATCAATGTCGTAAAAACTATTTGTATTTATCTATTTGGCAACTATACATACGCACAGAGATACGAGTGTTGTATTAGAAACATGCGAGAAGTGCTGTTAGTACTACGTAGCAGATTAAGAAACGATAGTTATGGAGCAAATCAAATAATTATCTACACTACCTTTCGACCATCTGGCGTAGTACACAAAACCCGAACTCTCATTCATCATCGAGTTAAAGTCCTGTGTCACCTTCCTGTTTACCAGAAATTAGAAAACCGGACCCATGTCATTATGTATTTGAAATATTATGTATTTGAAATGTTCGAGGTTGTGGCTACAAAATTACGTTATTGTCGAGGTTCGAAAATTAAAGAGGCCCACCTGAACAGGGCACCGGATTTGTTAACTCTGTGGTTAACTTTTAATGAAGCTCACGCCTATTATAGTTGTCGTTCGTTCTGATTAATTGAAGCTATAATTAATGGCTGCTATTTATTTTTTATGAGGCCTTTATTGACTCGACTTGCAGTGAATCGTACGGGTTTGGAGTGATTGTAAGGCACGGGAGCCCGCGAGAAATATAACGAACTTTAATCGTGTTTTATTTTATTTACTATAACTTCTCATATTGTGATTCCTTATCAGATTCTCGTACCTGAACGCGATATAGCTTTAGCTGGCAAAAATGCGAGGAAATTCCCCGTTGCATCAAATGAGTTCAAATGGCTAAACGCTTAATTGCCGCGCTAAAAGAGAACCTTTCATTTGTCTTGCGGATGCTTCTGATGGTCTTTGTGCTTCTAGGATCACAATTGACCTTCGCCTGTCATTGAGTGTCCCCTGTATTAAATCCACAGGACACTCGTACTCTTTTGCGCATTGCTCTAGTTGTTTTTGTACTTATTGTTCGTTCATTCATGGGTGAATCATGTTTCCTTAGAATCATGAATGAGAAATTACATCGCTTCATTTATTTTAGATAAAAAGTCTACTTTGGCTGATAACCTGCCTGATAAACAGAAATGTAAAAGGCCAGGCAGTGAAGACTATATCAAAATATTAGCATAAGATAATACACATGAAGGTCGCTTGATGTACATGTGTAAGGAACACTTCGCTTATCCCGAGCAGCCGGCTGTAGGTATTTTCTATTGAACTAACGAATTTTGCTTTGGATGATTGTGGGTGATTAGCTACTAATCTAAAAGCTAAAATATTTTGATTCTCTCATTTGATCACCTTTGAATTACTCGTTACCAAGCAGTAGTATTAGTATAACGTGCTTCTACTGCTAAGTTCATCTTATACTTACTGCCTGCCACCTGCGGGCGGGGACATCAGGTCCATTGTGGCAGGTCGTTGCCCAGTTATAATACAATATTAGGTTTCCCCTAATATGACATTGCATTTGTCAGACAAGTATTAGTTTTCCCAGGTTTCGTCCAGTCTAGCCATTATTCCAATGCTTTTACGACTTCGGTTAATGAAAGCAATATTATTGAGACATAGGATTTTGCCGACATTATCTGTTAGGAGACAGATAATATTACTACACAGTGTTCGTTGTTGGGTCGTAATCTTTTTTCATAAGTAACACAAATACATCGATGAAAATTAAATTTACTACATTTTATGGAGGAATCCGTTTTAAAAAGAACAGGGTTTCCTATACGTTTCGTGTATTTTTCTGCAACTTCGAGACTTCTCGGAATTAATGGGACCGTTCTCATTGGAGTTGGGTCACTCGAAGTCAGTTTCTGTGAGCTTGATCGTTCCAAGCTGGACGTCAATGCAGCGGGAATAGACACGAGGTCCTGCGCAGTTATATCGTGATGGGTCATCATATCCCGCGAGATTCGTTCGGGCAACAGTAAGTGGCCACCAGTGGAGGTCACGCTATTTTGACCCCAGAATTCAGGTTGATGGGGATGTGACCCACGAGCGTATATATGTCATCCATTCTCTGAGAAGATCGATTGGACTACTCTTTCAACTGCTCAACAAGAGAGCGGACGAAGTTAATGGTTTGAGGCGTAACTTTATGGAACTCCTTCATGATTGAAAAGAAAAAACATCATCAGGTGTCGCCCAGCGACTAAACCTAGGTCGGCATTAAAATTATTTATGTGGAACGAACAAAGTTTTTTCTTTTCAATCAAGAGAGCTGGTCAGAAGAACCAGCGACAACGCTTGCTTAACTGGTCAATGATTAAAATAATCATAAAAATACTCGTGAATAATTTATTATTGAAATTCGCGATTTCTTTTGCGCAAAGTATGCTTCGTTTAATGGTGCATAAAGCGTACGAGTACAGTGGAAATTAATCGTAGTGCATTTTAATGAATTTCCCTGATGATTCAGATAAAAAACTACGTGAACTCCATGCGTGCTAACATGAACCATCGAAAACTGAAATTAAATATGCAGAGATTGGTGCTTAATTTAGATTTGGTTCGAATCAGTCCATTTCGATTGCCTTAAAATGTGTTATTTTTTTAAAAATCGCCTGAGCCAAGTATAGAATTGTAGATAAAACCCGGACAACACCTGCAATCCGTAAAAAAAGATGTGCCGAAATTACTCACGATTTCTCAGTTTCAACTCAGGAATCCATGAATGCGCTTGCTTTTGTACAAATGACTAATGAGGAATCCTATCATAAGATAAACTTAATAGGAAGTTTACGCAAGATTTTTTTTCTGGGAGTGTGGGTGAGAGATAGCCCATGTAGCAATTGTAGCACGAATAAGCGTAGAACTCAGTCGTTAAAACAAGGGAGGTCTTTTATCAATTTCTTTCAACCTAATTAATCTATCTTTTTCTGTAATTTTTTCGGTAGTAGCTCTCCTGTTGTGTGTAGACTACGAAAGTACAGCGTAGCACATGTGATCTCTTGTTACACAAAAGAATGAAGTTGATGAGTTTTCTCCTCCGTGGAAATTGAAGAGACTAATAGAAGCGCTGATAGCTGTCAGTGTGGCTACTTTTTAAAAGTATAAACAGTACTTTTAAATGGCTAAATTTATACGAGAAAAAGTGCAAAAAAGTTGAAGCCCAATCTTGAATTTGTTTCACATACCAATATTATTGCTTGTCATACGTTCGCTAACGAAGATGTTATCTTATGATTTCTGCTAACAAACTTTCACATTTCGTGATCAATCGACTGGATGGAGGTTTTCAGTTTTTCTCGCGCAGTATAGACTGACAGAAGATTATTGCTGGCGTACTATTTTTTTTGTATTCCTCGGTGGCGAGAACAATTTTCCTTCAAAATGTTCATTTCGTGAAACCCATTGAATTTTTTATTTTTTTCGTCGTGGTCAATTATCAAAATATATTATTATTTTTGCAATTAAACGAACTGATTTAGGGTGAATGCTTAAACTTTTTACTGTCACAAAAATTGAAGAAATAGTCTTGGGCTTCTTTTTCGACCAATATTGCGTTGAATACTTCCTGCTTCTAAAATTTTCACTGTCGAATAATGAATTGTTACGTGGAAAATCCCTCGGATAGACAATGAGTCAACCCTGAAGCGCGGGCACTTAATCGCTTCATTGTGTTCCCAACATCGCTTTAAATTGGATGGTGACGCAACTGTGTTTGATCATGGCCTCCCCTCTACTTCGTGACGTTACCGTATATGCACGTTGGAACATATTTTTACTTTATAGGCCATCTTCACGCATCGTAAGGGGGGGATATTTCCTCCGACTTATGCTGTGTGTTGCTAAGTATGTTAGTTTTCCTCGGCTTTTACTTGAATGGACGGTTTATTCTGAAACTCCGCGTTTATTTACAAGCAGCAGTGGGGGGGGGGGGGGGGGGGTTTGGGTTGAACCCCCCCCCCCAAAAACATGTTTACCTGATTCGTTTTCGTTCGTTTACTGGAACTAGCGTTTAGAATTTTTGCAAATTGGGCTGAAAAATATAGTTGAATTGTCTTCACGAAGAGAGAATGTTAATTTAATTATTTTTTTAGTGAATAATAATCTAAATATCATTTTATGATGATGCTCGTAAACATTAGTGAAATCCCTCAGAAGGAAATCCTGCGTACGCCACTGGCAAGCAGTACACATGTACTCGGAGCAATGTTTTGCGTTTAATGGAGAAGATTGAAAAAATTAAGAAATCCGCTGTTTGAATGTATTTTTAGTGCGTCTATGGAAGACAATTGGCACCTCGTGGAAACTGTAGGTATCCATCTTCCAAATTTACCAGTGTTTCTCAAACTCTTGAATGTAGATACTACGACTGATTTCGCCCCACTGTAGCATCCTCGGGTGTACTGGTGACGATGCATCAGTGTAGGTAAACTAGTCTTTACAAATTATATATTCAAAGAGTAGTTTGCTTAAGCTAGTTTTAATCACTTCCAACGTGCAATTCCCCAAGATTCGGCCACATCTACAAGCTACACTACACATTTACTTTTTGGAGAGAAATCGTAAGATCTATAAATTCACTGCTTTGTAGTTGTATATGCTAACTATTTTACCATTTATTTTGGGGCCATTTATATCGCGTTCATGCCCTTCCCTCTGCAACTATTTATAATTCAAGCCTGATTGCTAGTTTCACATTTTGTTCTTACCAATTAACATTAATTGTCCTTATACCATTCAAACCTTTCTTTTGGATGCGAATTTCGATGCCATAATGGACCGAGCTTCTTTCAATACTTTCATCTACATCTACATCTACAAAATACCCAGCAAGCCACCTCAGGGGTGTGTGGCAGGGGGTGAGTATTCACCAACATGCATTACACTATACCCTAAAGTTAGTGTAACTACGACTAATTATGCATTAGCATAAATCGCTAATGCTTGTCATGAGGCGAAGCCTCACAAGCATGCAACACTACACTACAGATGTCATCAAAATGGAGTGACCTCAATATACATGCATTCTACAACTACACAGATGGACAGGGACTCAAGACCCATGTAGAAAACATGCTAGGCGTGCTGTTAGTATGTACTAGGTAACAGATAAGGATTCAATCTTTCAATTTGCTCTGGTTGATATTTGTTTAATCCCTCTTTGTCCTGAAAATGCTTGTCTTTCCTCAGCAAATAATACGTGGTAGTTCACCGCAATTCCTATCGCATCGGTAATTGCGGAACTATTTACTTCTCCAAATGTAGTATCCTATAAAAATGCTGTCTTATTTGGCGTTTTTTTTGCGGATTATTAGAAAGTGCTCTGGAATGTTAGGTAATTTTCCCGTGTGTCAACTTCTAGTTTGTTTGCATCAAATATTTGGCCTGTTATCCAGCTAGCACCATTATTGACACATGTCCCTCCGTGATATTTTTCGTTGCATTCGAAGTTCATTCTTGTGGTGTTGGCGACTGCCTCCTAATTGGAAAACCAATGATAGGGTTTAAGCTCCTCTGCAAGTTCCCACGTTTGAGGTCCATATGTAAATACGGGTAAATATGCAATTAAAGATTTGTAAAAATGAAATTTCTGTACATATGTAATTTATATGTAAATGTTTTGCCTGTGTGAAAAAGTGATTCACGAATCCGTCGTTTTGCCTCGCAAGAGCGTGTTTTGGTGAAATCTTTTTTATCTATTTTATTCCTTCCAAACGCTGATTATGGTTTTGAATCGCATTATTTTCAGTGTATTTCTTGCATAATGATGAATAATTTCGGGTGAAATAAAATAATATTCGTTTAAACGGTAAGCTTCGTCACATAGGCTCCAAACAAAAAGGTGTTAAATTGAGCAAGTTAACTCCGTCTGGATAAAGATTTTTCATCCTCAAAACTTATGAATATCCTTCTCGGCACATATTATGCTTGTTATTTAAGAAAAGCTTTGACAGTCTTCCCGAACCCTTGAATTACCAAGTGTATTTGTTTCTTAACCTTTCGTCAACAGCATGCCGTTAATATTGCTCTGGTAGTTATCAAGGTTGCTGTTTAGAAATTTTGAAGTGTATAGATTTTCTTCATAATTACAGAATTTGTTCCTTTAATGATGATCTGAAATTCTACGGAAAAAAAGTTGAGGGTTTTCGATGTAGTTTTTGAGATATTTAAGGTTTTTTTTACATGGGGCCTTATGGCGCACCCCGCTTCGTAAGGGTCAATTACGTATTATTTAAGTTTCTACCTTACAGATTTTCACCAAAAACAGAAATGATGTGGATATTGGTCTACAATTTTCATTCTGAGAAAATCAAGCAGTATTATCGACTTATTTCCTCCGTATGTACATAAACATTCTTCAAATTTCAAATATTGCGCGCTAAGTTTTGAGGTGCATTTGGCAACGTTGAATCGAAGATTCAACGTTGCCAACGTTCAACGACGAAGGGAATTATGGGAATTCAGTATTCCGCATCCGACAGCCCATCATAAGCCAATCATGTGTAAAAATTATTTTAAAGTTATGAAAATTTATTATTTTCATCGGGTCTTTAGATTGGCATTCAAACAGGTCTCGTATTAATGCTAATATAAAATCTAGAATATATGTTCGCGGTTACATTCGTATAAAACACTACTTTATGACCGGCAATTTTGGAGCAGTTATCGAAAAGGCAGTAAGATTAAGTATGATTATTTCAATGAACAGGTCCAAAGAGAAATCATTGCACCAAGATCTGTTCTGCGTTTCTGCATTTGGCAGTATCTCCCTTAGTCTTTAGCCTAAAACTTTGAGGAAAGCAGTAGTGTAGATATCGTTGATATGATTACGAACATTTTTCTGCCGTCCATCCCGAAGTCAAAATAGGGCCAGATATGTTGTACTCGTTGTACTGCAGCCCTGAATAAACAGTTCAAGGTCTGGTCAGATCTATTTAGGTTAATCCTATGAGAATTCGATGTTTTCATATTGCAAAACCTCCAAGATAGTTTTAACCAAATAACCATTACACGTCTGCCAAAGTTTGTGCATCCTGCCTACAGAGATACTTATTTCCAAGTACAAGGCTTTCCTTGCCTTCATTATATGTTATTATGAGTTTGCTTTAGCGAAGTGAGGTGAATTCAATATCAAAACAACCAAGTTGGACGTACTGCGCTCGCATCATGCGATCAAAAATAGAACATTCTAATTTTGATCGCATGATCATGCGCATGACTAAGAATTTGCAGATTTTTCCGTATTACACGAGGCATTAACGTCATGCCCATGATCATTCGCAAGATCATTCGCATGACTCATTATAATGTCAAAACAGCTATGTTAGTCGGAAACAGTCGGAAATCTCCCGTAATCGATACATACAATCGATAGATCTACCTCTGCGCAGAAAATTCACTGAATTAATTCGCCATGTACAACGGGAACTTTTCAGGTCATTATTGAAATTAATTTGCGAATGAATGCCCGAATGATCATGCGCCAGATCATTCGCCGTGTAAAACGGCCTTAAGGATTTATAAACAGTGACAACGTTCAGGTTGCCTAGAACTGAGTCAAGTTATACGTTTTGTTTCATGTCAATATTTAAATCAAGAACACTATATATAGGGTTCTTGATTTAAATTGAACGGGGCAATGTTTCATTATGACTAGAGAATTTGGTTAAAATATTGTGTAATTTAATCATGTCCAAGTATTTTTTTAGTTCCATTTAAAATATATGAGCACTAGTTCTCAATGACTCACGATTACCGAACCAGCCACCTTATGCGTTAATGCTCCATTAGACGCTTAATGGACGCCAATGAAGTCCAATGGAGCCATTGATGCATTCAAGGTTATAGATCGATCGAGCCTCTTACGCTGCGAATTAATATTTGAATTTTTTAATCGAAGGTTTCCTTCGACACGCACGGAGGACGTTAGCCAGGTAGGCATGCCGTCTTCCGCCCTCGGAAGATGATTTCGTCCGATGGTTAATGGGGAATGGAGACTTGATGTGAATCGACATTGCATTTAAGGACGATCATAATTGAACGCGAAGGGCTATTTGTAGACCTTATTAGAAAGATGCGTGATTTTACGTACGGAAATCATTTGAAGGCATCTCGAGCGCGAAAAACCTACGAGGTAGCGTTTGCTGTACCGTGGCATGAGGAGTGGTCATTTCGAGTCAGTTGCATAGGGAAACCATTGGGTGTCAAAGCGGACTGGCTGTTGGCGGTCGCACTCGTTTGGTGAGTTACATACGCGTATTATTATAAGCCAGTAGATTCTCTGGCTTATTGCGAGGTTGCTTATGTAGCATTGGTGCGAATTGAAATGGCTAGTTCGCGCGATTTCCGTGATATTACCGCTTACCCAAGGTAGAATTAATCTATAGGGGAATACTTCAATTATTGCGGCACACCATAATAAATGTCCGTTCGTGGTCGCGGAGTCAGCGGAACGCTCGGCTTTTGTCCTGGGGGCATTCCTCTTCAGGGCTTTTATGGATACGATCGTTAAATTAACATTGCCGATTTGCGATATTTTGATGGAAATTTGAAATTTAAAATTGATTTTAAGACAGAATTTTTAGATTAGAAAGAAGTGCTTTGGACAGAGAGGGTTTCCTAGGCACGTTTTTCAAAGTCGTCCATGAAAAGATTGGCTATGGCCGGCGATAGTGGAGACCCCTTGTTTTCTTATGGGGCTCATGCTAGTGCTAAAAGAGGCCTACATTCATACTTGCCTATTTTTGCGTCATTTGTTAGTAGGCACTCCTCCGATCGCGAAATGGACCAAGGACTTGTTTAGGCTCTACTTCAAGGTTTAGGCTCTGTTAACTTCTCCAGTTAGGCCTAGGACTAAGAGATTTTTCGACATTATGTGGCATTACATCGTGAAATTATCATGCAAAAGTAAGGGAATAAATATTACTTTACTACATCGCATTATAAGGCAAAGCCCAGACTACGTTGGATGTGAACAGCGAGGTGTGAAACTGTCATGGAAAGTTATGTTATTTTTATAACTTTTCTTGTGCTTTTTAGTGAATTCAATCACGAAAAATGCCTTCAGTGAATATGACAATATTTTAATAAAACAGTGCATAACAACGCAAAGGCCTTCAGCAATAATAGCCAATATTTCTAAGTTTTTCGCCAGTCTATTATGCTACACACAGAGAAACGGGCCACAAAGCCATTGGTAATGTTCGCAGTTCTAAAATCCTTCTTTTCTTTTTTACGGGTCGGTCACAAGTAGCAGGAATATTCCTCGACTGGCATTCAAAAATATGAGGAGTGTCTACTTTTTTATCCTTAAATCATCATTTTCCAGTACCTTGTAATTTTCTGCATCGTCTTCTAACTGGAAGGAATTTAAAAACATTGATGCAAAAATACAAAATAATAGGTAGCTCATTTATATCAGAATGTAAAACTGATAGTTTTAGTGCATGATTTGTTTTTCCTATTAAATACCTATTATTCAACAATATCTTCTTAATAATATTTTAAATTTATTATTAATTATTCTTTGTGCATCAATCAGTGAATTTGCAGCAATATCTACAATTAAATACCATGTGGAGCAGTTAATAATGGGGCCCATATCATGTGAACTATAAAATTTCAACTCATAACACTCCTTATTCCGATCACATATATTTAGGTAAACGCTATTTCTGCAAATATAATTTTAAATTAAAATTTTTCCACTTAGAACGGAATATAACTCTGAAATGATTGTAGTCTTGCAAGCACCAGTTAATTAATCGTAATATTCCTGAAAGAGTAGGTCATAAGTTCGGAGGTTTACTATAGAGTGGAAGAAAATGTTCAATTTATTTATGTTGAAATGGAACAGCAGCGTGAATGGGTTGATGCAGATTCAAGACATCTTCTTCAAGTCACTCCGAGCTGTTAAGAACCACTTCTTTCGCAATGAAGGGTTACATGGCACATTGATGAATACTTTATCTGGAGGAGATACGGGCACTTTATCCGCGTACTTTTGCATAATGGCACGAACCTTTACTCTTTGTAACTCTTCTTTTTCGCTATAATTTTACCATGGATATCATCAGGCATGCATGGTGATTTTTGGTACTATTTAGCCTGTTCACAGCAGATCCAATATGGCCACGGACCGTTTGTGCGCAAGGTCGGAAATAAGATTTTAAATTGCTTATTGTTAAAAAAGTAGGAAATTTATGGCTGTAAAATTTTGGATTTCTGGTTTTTATGCTCCAAAGCAAAATTTAACGTAGTTTCCAAAAATTGTGCAAATACTCTATTACGTCCACCACAACGGAGATCTCGAGCCATCTCAAGACAAGCTCGAGACTCGTTTAGTCGAGCATATCGAGATCGAGTGAGATTCGAGCAGTGCTTTTATCTCGCTTGAATCTCGAAAAGTCGAGACTCGCATAGCTCTACAAAATGCACGTCATCAGATGTGGATTCTATGCTGCTAATGGAGAAGTATGGGTTTAATGTTAGGGACATCAGCTGCTGAAGTGCCCTGGCTTAAGAACCATTTTCAAAGAGAAGGGAATTGATGAGGGGAGTGTGAGAAAAGGCTGGTGAGAACTAATATGGAGCGTAGCCTCTATGGGTCGGAAACTTTGTCATTGCAAAGGGAGGATGTATGTAGACTTGAGGCATTTGAGATGTGGGTTTCGATAAGGATGGAGAGGGTGAGCTGGGTGATGAGGAAGACAAACGAGGAGGAATTGTATATGAGAGGATAGGAAGCTAGTGGCAGAGGTTCAAAGAATGCGGAAGGAATGAATGGAGGAAGCTTTGAGAGGAGAGGGCATGTTGAAGAGGGTAATAGAGGAGAGAACACTGGGGAAGCATGGAAGAGGATAGGAATTCTGGCCAAAATAAGAAGAGGTAGAAGATTTGAAGAATTTAAGAGGGATCTAATGGCAGGACATCTTAGGAGGGAAAACGAGACATTTTGGAAATTGGGTTACAGGATAAGGACTGCAAAAACCTACCAATCAGCTGATACTCAAATGAAAATATCCACAACAATTGATTATTTCTGGAAAAATGTTTTTAATAAAAATGTACAAATGCAATGTATTTCCCTTACTTCTGTAGAATAGTAAATTCAAGTGTGTTCATATCCATTAGCTACATATATGGATTGTTTAAATTTTGTTTATGTAAGCCTGTTGATTGTTAGGCGCCAATCTGCTTGGATTCCTACTTATCTTTCTTGGTGAATAAATATCATGCCTGATACTTCTTTTTTTATGAATACATTTTTATAGCATATTTTTCTATTTATACAAATTAGATACTATTTATGATGTATGAATTGGTAAATATGCAGACCTGTATTTGCCCTTTTATTCCCAGTTTTTTTACTTCCTAATGTTACATTTTGTCATTTCTCAATCTGAAGATTTCAATTCCATGCCAGTCATGAAATACAATCAATGCTAGGCCATATTCAGTCTATGAAAATCTGTTGTCTGAGTTTATAGTTTCCGTAATTACATATGATCTGTTTTCTTGAAACTTACTCCTTGCATTTTTATGCATACTTAATAATATTTTCTAAGAAATGCCCTGTCATGGAATTTTATCCCTTTAACTGAAGAAAAATTCTATATATGCTCGGGGCAACTGCAAGGAAATCATTAATGCATGTTTGAAAGTCAACTTCTTACCTCTTTAAGTCTTTCCCCAACTTTATAGCCCAATCTAAAAGAGATTCAATGGGCACACTTTAATAATATCCAAGAGTAAGGTCCTCCATTCTTAGGTTATTAATGAAGGGGACACATTCCCTGAATGAGGTTTAAGACCTCGTTGCTTACTTCAAAATTAAATATTATGGCTGAAAATCTAGAAATTTTCATTCTTATTGCTGTCAATTAACTCTGAAAATGGCTATGTGTGGTGTGTATTCACTCATATTTCCATACAAAACTAATCAATTATTATAAATTGCATCTCCACTTGTGCTTCACTGTGAATGCTTCTTCATGAAAAGGCATAATGCATCAAAAGGCTTGGTCACTCATCTAATTCCTATGAAACTGTGATTTAGCCCTTAAGCATATGAATGGCACCCACTGTATTTTATGAGTTCCAAACGTAACACTTAAATTGTTCTGTATTTTGTGTTGTCTTTATGTCTTTATAGGTTTTCCACTTGAGAGATATCAGGTGGGAGAAGCCACAGTTCCTATCGAAGTCTTTTCTTGGTTTTGTCACTTTTAACATTATCAATTACTCGCTGCTTTTGGGGGAGTTCATCACTACTCATGTAGCAAATGCTAGTCTGGAAGACAAAGTAAGTAATAAAGTACTCGTTTACATCATCATTTTGAATATGTGCTAGGTAACATACAAAAATAACATCTTAAAGCAAACATAAATTAGGAGTATTTGGCCTGTTTAGCTTGAATGGCTGTGATTTATCTCCTCAGTGAATATCAAGCCATTAAATATATACATATGTAATAATGTATTGTCTCGAGTTATGTCACGTTAATCCTTCAATGCATTTTTATGACTTATTTCCTTTTTATTATTTTTACTTTTTTCAATTTCTCTCCTGTATCCTTCATATTTTAGTTTTATTTTCTTTATAGCAAGTTTCCCTATGAAGCCTTCAAATTTCATGTAAAATGCCGAAATATTTGCTGATAGTCTCCAATATCTAAAAATGTTTGTCCTCTACTCTTGAAGGTGTTCAATTTGTGGGCATTTTGCTTTGGAAATGGATAGGGCTAGTTGAAGTTGCTCCCATTTAAGCTTGTGTTTACAGGATTGTCAACATATTGCGTATCCTTATTTGCAGAGTTTTTACACCCATGTCTTCAATGGGTGCTATGCAGTGCTGCTGTTCATCAACGTAATCTTTTTCCTTATTTATGGTGTGGAAGTTTACTTTAAGGTGAGTTAACTATATTTATTTCAGACCGAAATATTTTGCTATTAGTTAAAGTAATTGCAATGATTATGGATGATAAATACTGTCATTTGCATCTCATAGCATGTACCAGTTTCCTATACGATTGAAGGTTTGATTTGTTTTGCTTTTGGTTCTAATTTCCAATATAGTTAATGTCACCATATTACTTTGTTTGCCATCATTTATTCATAACTATGGTGCTTATCTCAAAAAGTTATTTTAATTTCATTCATACATTCTTGCCCTCACCTTAGTGCTTGTGTATCACAGTAAAAGTTAATGTTATGTACAGTCATGCCTCATTTTGCGCAGCCTTGTTAGTGCAAATTTGTTACCCAGTGGAACTTTCCCACCTGAAACCCTTTACTTCCCCCTTCCCTTAAGGCAAACTAGCCATGAGTACCAACAAAGTTGCTCTCACTCGTTAATAGGCTAGGCTATACATAATGACAGCTTTCGACAGATTTTGCGGAGATAATCCAAACTTCGAGCACAGCGACATTATGTAATGTCAAGGCATGGGAAGTTTATTCTTTTTCAAAGAACTAGTTCTCTGGATTGACACAGCTAAAAGCCTGACAACTTTGGATGTTTTAGTTTTCACAAGATTAAATCATTGGTATTTACAAGTACATAAAAGTGAATAAAATCATATCTGACGGAGATATTAACAAAATTTCATTCTTTACACTTAATACTCTAAAGACAATGTAAGTGATTAATTATTTTTACCTTTTTGATAGAAGTTGTATTTCGTGCACACTTAGTGTCTGTGTATGAGCGTCCTCATTTGTACGTACAAAAATGCCATTTGTGTTCATATCTGGTGACAATTATTTACATATTTTATTTTTTACTAGGATTATTCTTTGTTGTTTTCGTTCTTTTTGTGCTATTGGTGAAAACATTTTGCATACGTGCAAACTCCGGCAATTAGTAACAAACCCAAAGTAGCCCTTGAGTAAATAGTTCTACCCATTTGCCTCTAGATGTCAGCTCACCCAAACAAAAGAAAAATGGAAACTCAAATTTGGGAGGAAAATTTAAAGCTACGTCTGAAGAAATTTTTTGCATGGGAGAAAAAAAGAATAAGCAAGCACCTCATTTCCTTAAAAATATATTTATAATTATAAATGATTTTAACAAGTACTTTCAATGCTTTTAATTAAAATATACTTACAGTGAACATTCAATTATCTGGGCTAATGATGGGAGAGGATGCATGGATAATCAGAAAACACGGATAATCCAAACTTCCTCTTTTATTTCTTATATTTTTCATAATATATACTTTAAAAAATCGATGTACTATCATTTGCGCATATAGTCCGTTATTTTAGATTGTTTCATGGACTTATTGAGAGTTTTCTTCACACGACCGCATATCTTTTTAGCAGCGATAATGCCAGTGTAGTCGTATTCCCACTGCTCCATGTACTGTAGCGAACCATCTACGAAGTTGAGCGCCTGGCTGTGACTCATGCGTTCACTGCTCCCCTCTTCTTCTTCCCTGCTACTTCATCTCTTACCATTCCCTTTCTCTCCCCCTTTTCTGATCTCAGCGTAAATAATATTGCTATCATTCACATGCTGGAAGCCCGGGTCACTTTCGTCTCTCTTTAGCCATTCTTCTAAGTTCTCCGCATCAGCATTGTCGAATCCTCTCATGGTTTTCACTAAACTCCCTAATTCAGAGTCTTTCACTTCAGTTTCTGAAAATCCCTCGAAATCACCTTCAAGGTTTAACAAAAGTTTCCTCCAAAAACAAACTAGTGTAACAGGTTTCACTGAGGACTGTGACACACCATGAATTGCATCCAATATGGTCATTTTATTCAAAAATTTCGATAAATTGTCATCTTCATTGGCTAGTGTCCTGAGGAGACAAACTCATTAATTCTTTTTCATTTATGGCGTGATCCATTGGCTGAAATATGGAAGTGAAGCTCGGGGGTAAAAACTTGGTGACGATTAAACCATCATCGGATGTTAGTGTTCCTTCAATCGGATGGGAAGGGGCATTTGGCTAGTTTTCGCTTTGCTGCTTTGTGTTTTAAGAGGCCATTAATGTCATCAATTGCTCTGATGAACTCTTGTAGGTTCTATACATGATTCTTAGAAGTTACCTTGACCGTCACAGGCCACCCACTCGTATTTCTTGGCCTTTCTTTTGTCCATTATCTTTTTCCTGCTGAGCTTGAGGATTTTCCCACTCCCAGGCACGTTGGATTTGGGAGTTTCCCCTTCACGTTCTAAATAAATGAGGGTCCATGGTTATCCCTTAGCTTTGCGATAGTGCTTCTGGAGTATCATATTAACCACAGCTACTAGATTTATTGCCTCTATAGATTTCTTTGCAGTTTTTTTTCTCGATGTGTCTTTCTACTTGTTGTGTTTCTTCTACTGCGCTAGGCATTTGAGTTTGTTTTTCTACGTTTCCTCTCGCTCATTTTTTAACCCATCTAATACTGTTTGAGTTTTGTATTTGGAATTAATTCCACTCTGCATTTATTGATGATCTCTCCGGACTATCCTAGACTTCTCTTCTGGTATTGACCCTAGCTTTGTTTTGGTCATTCATATCTGGACTTTTTACCGACCTCTGCTTTTGATTGGTGGCAGGGCATACCTCAGATTACCTGAGCCAACCTCAACAGTGTTTTTTTGGTTTGCCTACATTGCCTGGTGGAATAAAACAAAGTTTTCCTTTTCATTTACAAAATGAACTTCCACAAAGTTGAGCCTGAGGCAATTGAGATAAACAGAAACAAAATAACTCTGTTACCCTCGGATATTATCTTATACAGTAAATCCTCGACTTATGCGGTTAATTTGTTCCAAAAATTTCTGCGTTAAGTAGAAATCTGCGAAAGTCGAAACACAACAACTTACCTATCCATTTTTGTACCATATACGCTTTTACTGCGATTGGTGGTAATCGGCGATGATTACAGAAAACGCCATCTATCGACAGGCCTTTTAGTTAACATAATACGACAATTCCAAGAGTAACAAAAATCCAATCTTAATTTCACTGGATATTTAAATCTGAAATAAGTATAATTACACAAATCTTGAATAAATTGAATTTTGTGAATGCCTGTTCATAATTGAAACATGTTCTTTATAAATACGTCGTCGTTTGTCGTCGTCAGATTGTTAAAGAGACTCCGTATGATTTTTCCTGTATCAGCGTAAGGCTTAATTGCATTCGCTGATGAAACTGGTCTTCGATCCAAAAACACAATAGTTTCTCTATCTCTTCCGTAACTGTGCCTCTTTTCTTCATAATTATTGTTGACTGAATTGGAGGAGAACTTTTAATGTGCTCTTTAATTTGACTCCTTTCATGTACAATTGTTCTAACTTTTGACCCATTGATCCCATAAGCACGTGCAATTTCAACAAACTTTTCACCTTTGTCATGTCTCGTAATAATTTCCAATTTCGTTTCCAAACTTATAGCCTACCTTTTCTTTTTGCCACTTGTAGAAATCTCACTACACTTACGTTTCTCAAGAATTATGAGGGTTCACATCCAAAACAAATACATAAGACGATGTTAATGAGTTTATGGGAAAACGTTCTCGAACTTGATAAAATGCGATCCCAATGAACAAATTACAACGGAAACACAACTTCGTCTGTCTGCTGCATGAACATGTTCTTTTTTTGCTGTGATGGACAACAGACATCATCCATGAAGTATATAATTAACTACGCATCAACTTGCATGGGAAGGTCAAACTACGCTGAAAAAAGATGTTGATGCTGTGTAAGGCCGGTGACCGGCTTACATTTTCTTCGTGTTTCGCAGTAGTTAAAGGTCAATATATTCTTATGGAGCCGGCCAGGCTTGCGACCAGCGACAGATTTTAAAGTGCTTAATGTTGTGTTTATGGTGACACGACAAATAGCCGATGTACGCTCCCCGTACCGAGGACTGGTGGACGTGTCACTGCTTATTGCACCGTGGTTAAGTCAAGTCTGTTTTCTCCCACCTACTGTTGTGAACTTGTCTCAATTGCGATTGCTATGTGGCAATTGTTGACGTACATTTATTTTTGCTTATGGTTTTTGGTTTCGCGGGGAAGCATTATTCTATGTTAAGTCCACGGACTTCAAGACTTAAAAGTAATAATAAAAGTAAAAAAAGATGTAGTTTGGCAGCACTTCTTGCATGCTTGACAATGACTCATGGGTCGTCACCTGGTGTATCTGTCGTGGCAACGGAATTGCGGAAAAAATGCAAGCATGTCTCCGGCCTAACTGAACATCCTCATTACTCCGGATCTGTGTAACTCATATCCGCATAAGTCGAAGACTTACTGTATGCTTTATTTCAGCATTTGGTACATTATGTTTTTGAAAGGCAGAATGCCAGACAATTTGGCTTTATCGAAAAAAGCTGGCCGGATGCTCACATATAAATAAAATAGCAGGACATGTCCGGTGAAATCCAGACGTCTAGTCATCCTACCTTTTGAAATACTGGCGAAACTGTTGCCAACAAAAAAACTTATGCGGTAGACACCTGGAAATGCAGGAACATGACTCATGGCTTTATTTTAAATACAATGAAGGCATCTGAATAATGTTATAACATCATGCATTTTTTATCATCCTTTGATTTTACATACTGTCTTTCTTTTTCCCTCCAACTACAGAAAATCGAGGTTTTACTGTATTTATGAACCATGGTGACCAGGTGTGCTAAACAAGACTCTAGAGGTGTTCCATTCTATAAATTCCGTGATAAATCTTAATTTTGTCCATACAAACTTTTCCCACGTTTTCCAGAATAGCTAGATACTGTAAGAATGCAAAGGGTTTAAGTGTAACCTACCTTATTCAGTTTTTGTAATTTGGATTGGCCTGTATGTCATCTGAAAATTTAGAATAATCATTGGGTAGTTGGGGTAAAGGTTGTCTAAATGTGGTTAAGATGAAATGTTGACATTAAAATACATGTTAAAATAGTGTTAATGAAATTCTCTGGGCTGTAAAAATTTACACACTAATGAATTTTCTGTCAATGAAGTTCTGCATTAGGTATCATATTGATCCATGAATAGTTCATGAAAATATATTCTGGATCAATGTAATGCATTTGGTTGTCATTTAACTCGAGAAGAAACTAGTGTTTTTACTGTTGAATAAATGGGCCAACAATTTCTGAATTTTAATAAAGAATGATGGACCACTCACTCAGTGATTCAACCCAAAGGTTGGTTTGGATAGTTGAGGGTAGAGCTCACCACGGACTAAGCCACAGGTGTGTGAATTTCACACATTCAGGGTAGGGGGGGCCAGTTCCTTTCCCTGTGCCACCTCGTACTCCGAGGATTTTTTTTTGATCGGGGGCATCCAAAGGCTTCACCCGGACTTGAACCCGGATCCTTCGATCAGTAGCTAAGCGCTCTACCCACTAGGCCACCATGCTCGAAGAATGATGACTAAATCATCATTATAGGAAAGCAGCTAATTTTTCAAAAGTTTTTTGTTACATTATTAATTAAAGGCAATGATAATTGCTGCTTTGAGATGCCCTATAGTAACATAGTATGTAAATTTGTGGAACTCTTTTGTAGCACATGCCACGTAGGTGATGGCATTTTTGTTGTTATTATTTCATCATCACCAAAAATTTGCATCAGCCTAACCATGCACTCTTATTTTTATTGTATCCCCTTTTAAGCGACTTGAGCACCTAGCTTGCTTCAAAGGTTCATTCTTCCTTTGTACTCATTCTTTTAGGTCTATGTAATAGTTATTTTGTTGTTTTGGCTGGTGATTTAATCCAGTTATATACTTTCCGTACCACTAATTTAATGTACGTAATGAAATGATATCTGGTATTTTCTGCACGTCCCACTATTTAGCCTATTACAAAATGTTAATGTATTATATTTAGAAGCCAAATTCATTCCATCAATGATGGCACTTGCATCAGTGTGATTATTTTTGGTGATCTTTGAAAATTACTTGGGTGTTTAAGTAATTGAAAACTTATTGGTATGTATTTTATGCACAGTCAGATGAATGAAATTAATTTAAATGGATGCTGAATAACAGTGAATCACACTCTGTCCCATTATTTTTCTTTGCCTAAAGAAGCACTTATTATTGTTTCCACAAATTCTGAAGAAAACTAAATTTGTTGCTTTTTGGTTTGAATATTCGCAATTTCAGCATATTTTGAGCCTGATGGTAGTACATATTTCTTTTACTAACACATTGTGGTCCGCTCACATGATAATACATCTTTCAATCACCTATGCTAGAAAACAACATGTAATAGTACTTATCAAGTATTGATTCTTTTGTTGCCCACTGTGGACTTTTTTGTACTCTTTGGAACTTGTTTTTAATCGTATGCATTGGAGAATGTTTTCACATTTTTATTTTATTTTCAATGTGTTGGTGAATTTCATTGCATGCTTTTGCCTTTCCAGCAGATATAGGTGAGGTAGCTAGCCCCTAGGACGTCAATTTAAAGGACACCAGACCACTTAGTGTTTATCACTCTTAAATAGTGTACCTCTCTTTTGATGGTACATATATATTCAAACCTTTTTGTAATTGAAGTAATAAGAGGCTTAGAGACCTGAGTTATGCATCTGCACTTAATATGGTGAGAGTAAAACAGTCCTTGTGGAAGTTCTCAGTAAAAGTATGTAGGAGGATATAGATAACGAAATTAAACTTGGTGAATTCCTGTGGTAATTTGATTCCACAACTTAAGTTTACCTTTTGACATGGAGAATGTCATGAAGTTCATTTTGTGAATATTTCATACACTGAAGTATTCTAATTCAACACAAAGAAGCTATTTGACTTGACCTTGATTCAAATATGGGTCATTTGTCACAGCCCAGCAATTTTTATTCTAGGCAAATTTATGTGGGAGTGTAATTGTGTGTGAGGCTAAAGCCCCAATCCCATTGCACAAATTTCCCTGAGAGTTCATCTTATATGATGACCTTCGTTAAATATTGTATCATGTGAAGTAGGAATTGTGAAATTTCTGGAATGAAATTGTCTGAATTGAAATTCAAATTTTTGGATTGGCTCTTTTTTCTTGAGAGCTTTTCTGCAACTACCAATCAGGAATGGGGATGGAGACCCAGTGCCATCCTTGGGGAGGAATTGAGCTTTGCATTCATTTATTTAGTGTACAGCTAATGTATTTCCTGGCTCACAAGATGCATTTTTTCTTAGAAAGGCATTCTAAAGTGGACCCTGAGTCTTATGGGCTGAGGGTTAAGCTACGATTTCGTGTATCCGATTTTTCTTTGCCATCGTAGGTGCCCGCATTCTATTATCTCTGCTTTCACTGCAGACCCTCCATCATTCAATTGTTTCTTGGAGTCTTAATTGAATAATTTTAATACTGTTGATATTTGTTGAAAGTTAATAAACCCATTTTCTTCCTATAAATTGTTAACATTAACTCCGATGAATTATCATATTTTCTTCTAAAATCTAATGTGAAAATCATGGCAGATCTTTTGGGCTGGGAAATACAGTAATGGCAATCTCCGCTTCCAGAAATTGCTCAGAGATTCATTTCGGCTAATTTTTTTGTGGCTTAGTTTTTAGTTCACATCTTCAGTTGCAATATTTTTTATTATGTTTGCCAAGTAGCTACATCAATTTAGAGGAAAAAGGATGCAACTTTGTGCCTTATACAGCTAACTATTGACTGCATTTGAAGTTCAGTGTGATTTCCCCCTAAAGTTACTTGATTTTGTGTGAGTGAGAATATATCAGAGCAACTTGTGTTATGGGGCATGGCCACAACACATTACACTTAAAATTAGAATTTCAAGATATAAATCCTGGTTAATTAAATGATTTTTTTATAATGAATTTTCCCAATTTGGCATTATCTTGCACTGGTACACATGACTCGCTACAATATCTATTTGTGTCGTTTTGCAAAGAAAATTGGATTTTACTGAGTTTTATTTCTTTATAAATCCCCTAGTTGAGAAATTCCACTGAGTGCAGGCTAGTGCAATTTTCTATTATTGAGAGTGCTTTTGTAAGGGTTGCTGATTCACTGTTCATCCATTGGTAGCTGTGCCATTTTGATGTATTGTTTGAGGCATGTGTTTTAGAGTGGGAATGCTCAAAAGGTGCATGTAAACACACAGTCCCATGATCCAAAATAACAATGCAGGTGCGAGGAGGTTTCTTGTGTGACCACGAGTCCACTGTAACTGGCATTGCAACAAGCAGTCGGACTCCTCGAGATGAGCAGCTTGATCCCCTGAGGAAGTCCTCAGTCAATGGACCAAAAGCCTCAGAAGTCCATCTAGATGACCTCAAGGGCACACCTCTGCCCAGTTGCGCCACTGCTCCACTTGTTGGAACCAATCAGGCATGTATAAGTGACACATTATTGTGTACATCCCTAACGGTCTCTGCATTTGATCCTTTTCTTATTGTATGCATGTTGTGTAGTGCTGGGTGCTTACATTTGAATGTAATTTTCAAGTCATGGACTGAGAGCATAGGCTTATGAGTGTTTTGATGATAATAACTTCATTTTATCCTTATTGTCATGGTCAAATCATGCTTTTTAATGTACCTTCAGCTCTTTATTCTGTCTTATCAGATTGTTATGCATTGAATTGTGATAGTTTTGTAGTTGTTTCTCTTTCAATTTTGCCCTCCAGAGTTAATGAATATTTCAGTGGTCCAGAGTTTTGGTTTGACAGAAAGCTGTATATATCACCAGGATCATTATACTTGGATCACAATTTGTAGCTGGATGAAATTTAGCTTTTCGGAAAGGGGGGGAATAATTTGAAAAATTATTCTCACAGAAGTGAAATGATTTCTTTATTAGACACAAGAAACTTTGGCAAAGAGATGCTGGAAATTATATTGCAATTAACTTCTTGTTAATTCCTGCTTTTTTGATTGTTTTACACCTGCATATCCTGATGAATGCATACATTAATCAAAGGAGATCTTAATGCCTTGTCATAGATGAAATTCTTAATCTTTTGCACATTTAGTCTATTAAGTTATCATGTCATTGGTGTTAGAAGGTTTTCACATAGCCTTAGAACAAAGGTGGTTTTCTCATCATGGATATCCATAATTTCCACGAGGTCAGGTCTGATATAATCAGTTTTATTAGATATTGATATTTTTTTACTCTTTTGGGTGCTTATTTTCCAAATTAACATAATTACCTATACATATATTGGTAACGAATTTGACAATTACCAGTTGGCTACATATAAGTGTATACACATGGTGTAAGACCTATTGTATTATACATTAGAGTCAATATTTGTATTTGTGTATGTAAGCCTCAAATTTCTTCAGTTGGAATACAACTGAGGGTTCAAGATGTTAGTGCACCATTAATCTAAATGCGTTCAATGAAAATTAAAAGTTCAATATAATTGCCAGTGACAGAGGCGTTTTTTTGGTTTGGCATTCATAATACTTTTACATGTCATCCATTCAATTTGTTAAAATTATTTGCTTGTAGTTAAATACAATCCATAAATGCATATATAAAACACCTCAATACTAAGGGTATGTCTTCCTGGAAATATATGTTTGTGCAAAGGTGATAAAGAAGAAAATATTAGGGTAATTTTTTATTGCAGTTGATGATTTTTGTGAGTGATTTGAGGGAAATACAATAAAGCTTTACTATGGAAAAAGATGATATCTTATAAAGCACTTAAGAATTAGGTCTACTGGAGAAAATCTTGGTTTTTATTGGGTGTTTTTGTATGGTTATAAAACTGGATATTTTGGTGAGCAATTCAAGTTGTTGGTTGTGAAAGAAATGTGAAAAATACAGTGGGAAAAAGGAGACAAATGATGAAATTCTAGGAATTGTCGTGAAGGAAGGGATACTGGATAGATTATTAAGGGATTTTAGCATAAAGGTACTTTTTACTAACACATTTTACTGATTTTTTTTAAGCTGACCGGTACCATAATAATTTTTAAAGCTTTTATCAGTAACACTCTCCCTCCATAATTTTTTGTTAAGTTTAAAGAGCAATTCTCATGTTTGACTCTTAAGCTGGAAAATAAATTCTTTAGCCTCATAAAAAATTCAATTTCGAATGAATTATTATAAAATTTATGACTGAAGCCTGTGAAACCATTTTCTACCTGTTCTCACTTAGCAAATAATCCAAAGCATTTGGAATGGATGTAAACTTCAGATTTTATCCTGAACTTCCATTCTGTGATGTTGCCTCCACACTTAGGGAGAATTTATTTTGCAATTTTGAGGACTTTGAAATGTAGGCAGTATTCAAATTTTGCAAATAATTGAGGTGATGAGTTAATTGAATGCTTCAATTATTAATTGAATAATTGTATACATTTTATTTTTTATTTTTTTTTATTTACCACCGAAAACAGCACTCGATGACCTTTATATCGGGGTATTAACATACAAAAATGGACAAGCACAAACAACCATGCCCTGGGAAGTGAAAAATCCTCCCCAGGCGGGATTCGAACCCACGACCTTTGTGTTAGCAGGCGAGGACGTTACCCCGCTGCCACCGAGGCCGGCATTTTTTGAATAATGTTGAATGATCCTTTGAGCATTTGTGAATTACTCTCTTTAAACTTTAGGTTTTATCAGTTATTGATCATGTAAACTAGCATTATCCGTCTATGTAATTAACCTTTAAAGTTAGCATAACAGTGTCAGGCTGGACCTGGTAGACGTTTTCGATAGTCATGATTGGGGTACAAAATACCCCAAGTGAAATCTCACTGAAATTAGCTAATATTGATAATTTAATTAATGGGAGCCATTAAAGGCCTTGACAAAATTTCCATTTCACAGCCAGGTTGCAAAGGAAATATGCTACTGTGGAAATCTGAGAAAAATTGATAATTTTTTAGTTTAAAATGTAATTTTAATAAAAAACGAAGTGTGTAGCAAAATCCATTGCAAAAATTATTTACTTAATTTTTTCTGCCATCCGATATTGAAAAGTTCAACCCTATATCTTGATTGAAAAGCAAAATAAGAAACCTGTGCACTGATTCCTATGCTTTTATTATGGGAGTAAAATATATGGGCCCATTTTGGAGGCCCTTGTAGCCCTGAGGCATTTTTTTTATATAGCCTATAGCACTCCTTAGGATATATGCTAGAATCACGCAAAATTTCAGGTCAAACGGCTCTGTAGTTTTTGAGAAAAGTAACGAACATACAGAAACTTTGACACCACTACATTTTTATATATGAGTTTAGATTAGCATTGTCAATTTCAAATGAAATTTTCATAGACCTAATTCCAGGAAGAATGTGCATTGTTCTTATGTAATTACACTAGGTACCTGCCTTAAAAATTGTAATATTTATTTGTTATCAATTAAATTTTACTCTTGAAAGGGCTCCATGACTTTTTTTTCCTCACATGTTAATAATGGTTTCTCATCTTGCCTATGTTTCAAGAGCAATGACCTCATTTTGAGTATTTCAATGATTTTTTCCTATGTTTTGGTATTAGGGTAGTCCCAGAGGTCTACTAAATAAGTAACTTCAGAAAGACCTGCTTTTGAGTGCTCATTTGGAATTTTAAATAGGTACTGAAAGTGGCCCAAGTCTTTCATTCATGAAAACATGACTTTGTGATCTTTAGAACATAAACCGTATCTACTGAATTTAATGTTCAAATTATAGGAATTTAGTCCACAATGGCTTCCCATTTGAAGATTACCTGATCGCAGATGAAATATTTTGGGTTGTGAAACGACCTGAAATGATATTATTGTTGGTAATAGTAGTATTTGTTTTATTGCAAGCTGTTAAAGTTTCCTTTTTCCCATTTGAGTTCTCATTTTACTTGGCACAATTTAATAAAAATTTAATGCATATATATGATTGATTTCATGGGTCCATTCTCATGCACATGATATCACCTTTGGATAATTTGTAATGTATTCAAAGTTTTTATCTAAAAAATGTTTTATTTTGCAGTTGAGAGGTGGATTTACTGATGGACCTCCGAAGAGAGTTGATACATCCCAGCTTCACCAGTCACGATTTGGTCTGCTGGCTCAAGCGTTTATGCTGATAATTATTGTTGGATTCCTTTGCAGTGAGACCTTAAGCAAATTCTGGAAAACAAAGTGAGTGTTTTCCACTTCGTTCTTGCTTGTTAACTTTAACTAGGTATATTTTTGGCTGCAATATTTCAGCTAAGGGTGGTTTCTCTTGAAAGAGTTCCAATTGGTTGTAATTGGGAATGTTGATTGTTATGGTTCGCTTTTTCTTCTTTCGTCTTTGGGAGCTTTTGATAACTGTCATTGTACTCAAATCCTCATAGCCACTGGTTAATCTTTAGCTTTCTGGAGGACCACCAGAATTTTACACAAATACACGTTTTAGTGGGTGGTGAACCTAAAGCCCTAAGATTAGCTGACATGGACTTAACTCAGATGCTACTTAGGCCAGAATTTTTCTTCTGATTATTGCCTTATTACTTAAGCTATTTCATGATTTTTTTAATTCTACTCATGCTGGCTAATTACTGCTAAAATGGTGTGAGTTAATTTCAATAAATTAACTGTCAGGGACTTACGTTGAATTTGAAAAACACAATTGCCTCCTCACGATGTCACTATGTGGTCAGTCTTTCTTGGCATGCAATTTGAGATAATTTTTGCCCATTTCCTTTATGCAAGACATTGCAGAGACATAAAAATGCTAGTTATGTATTTCATATGGATGCAAGTAAATTATCCAGTCAGCAACCAGTTGTTTTCCAATGCCAAACCATCCACTGATGTTCCTGTTGAACCTTACTCCCTTAATGCCACCTTCTACCCACGTAGGGTACAAGTGCACAGCTTTGTACACTGAATATGGCTGAAGCAAGGGAGCTTTCTGATGCTGCGATCATCACAGAGACACTCGTTTTGCTGGTGTCCTTAATGACTGATGGGTGTTTCTCTCCCCATATAACAATTACTCAAGATTTTCCGGGATCGTCACTTAAATTTGTCTAACTATGTTCTCTGGCTGGCTAACATTGCTTAACTTCGGTGATCTGACTGGAACCAGTGTATCAAAGTGGCTAGGCCCTTGCCCCCAACTTACAGTACTGTTCTAACTTACTCAAAACTGAAGTGAATGGCAATTGGAGATTACTTAATCATAAACCCAAGCAATTGTATAATTCGTTGTCCCGGGTGTGACTTCATGGAATTGACTTAACATAATGAAAAGTAAAGAAAACTTTGTAATTCCAAATAAATATTTAATGTACGACCTAGATTTCGACGTGGCACGTCATCATCTGGTGACGTGGCATCTGGTACCTCACCAGATGATGAAGTGCCACGTTGAAACCTAGGTCGTACATTAAATATTTATGTGGAATTACAAAGTTTTATTTACTTTTCATTATACCAAGCAATTATGTTAAAACTGAAAATTTGGTCATTTTGTGAGAATGTGTATTCACAGTGGCTTTTTGTGTTAAAGTGAACATAGTGTGAAACTAACTTGAGTTAAGCAAGGGATGCCTGTATATTCCTGAGTTACTACATTTAGTGATGAAACTCTCCCATATATGATCACTGCTTGCTTTATATTTTAGTTATTGTTTAAATTTTGATTGATAAATAATGAAATTTTTTTGATCCTGAATTTTGTTAACCTAGAGTTAAACTTAGTTTTCATATCCAAGATCTGTAGTGTTACATTGCATCCCCTTAGAGGTTAATTGAAGTATTTGAACAAAAAGAATTACCACTACAATTTAAATCATTAAACTATCATGATTAATAAAATTATTTTGGTGTGTGAGAACTAGTATTATTATTAGAATTAAAAATCTTGCATAATCCTTTCATGAAAAGTATCAAATGGATAATTTCAATCTGTATTTTATTTTGTCTTATGGAAGAATTTGTGTGCTTTCATGTTTATTCCTTGAATAGCTAATAGTGAATGGTCAGCCCCCTGAATTGCACATTTAGAATTTTCATTCCCTGCTAAATATTGGATATTAGGTCATGGTCCAACAAACATACTCAACCCTTTGTACCTTAATATCTTGGTTGTTTTCGTAAGGGCTGCATTATGTAATTGGAACTCTAATTATATTGATCTTTTTTTAGGGTTCCTCTACAAAGCAGGAATTTTCATGATATTGTTTTCCGAGTTGTTGAGATTGGAGTTGCATTGTGGTTTCCTTGTGTGCTCTGGAATTGCATGAGGTGAGTTTTCTTTCCTCCGTATTTGATTGTTATTGTAAGGATTTTTATGTTTCCATGCAGGTTAAGATTAATGCCATCCCAAGCACTATGCTATCCGGTGGTGGATTCATGGGGGAGGGGAATTCTGCTTCCCCCCCCCCCTCCCCAAGAGGTCAGGCAAGCAAAAGAAAAAGCATAAGATTTGATTGTAAATTTCATTGTATCAACAACTTAATGGCATTGATAATCTGAAAAAAGCCTCTCTCCACCGAGCATGGACTGTGCTTTTCAGTATTGAGTTGTTTCGGCATTTCGAGCTGGGCAGCGGAAGATTCCCAAGCTAGTATCCGACAGAGAATAGATGAGTCACAGCTGAGGCTTCATCCATCCCACTTTTGTCTTACCTGTACCTCTTGAAATGCTGCTTCCCCCATTCCCTTAAGATTAAGGGATCAATGGCAAAAAGGCGTGTGGGCATAAGGGTCCTGAACTCTTGTGTGTAAGACTTTTCCACATTTTCTGAGGAATGATGTAAAAGTAATGTAGGTCGTTACAGTTCAATGAAAGTGGGATGCGAAGGTTATCTGAGAGTAGTGACCCTGGTAATTGGCGTGAGCACAAGTGGGTGGTGGGTATGGGAGAATAAAGAGAGGCGTACTCAGACAGATAATTCCTTGAATGTTGCATACTTGTCATTCTGACCTTCCCTTGACCATATACAGGCATCACTACAGTCGCCACGGCGAAAGATGTCCGATGACAGCTCAAAAAGTGAAAGGTGCCTTCGGAGCCACGCGGATCCTAGGGCCAATAGAAGAGCCCCTTCACCACCTCATCCCCCTGCCGACCCTGACGACGTTGTCACATGCCCTTCACTTTTTAGTCTCTTTATGAATCCTCGCTCGTGAGTTTGTTTTCGGTGACTAGTGCTTCAATTTTTGGGTTTGTAGTGTACGGATTATTATACTTTCGCGCTTTTAGAGTGCAGTATAGTAATATTTCTATACTTTTCCATTCCATCGATTGTGCTGTAGTTATTCATTCTATATTATTCAATAGAATGAGCGGAAATAAACGCGGTCGTGGTGCTACATTGCACTCGCAAACTCGCCAGATGATTGTGAGCATCTATGAATATTTTGAAAAAGAGAAGGTTAATGGTGGCCCTATCCTTCCTGTGGCACGAGTGATGGAAAGAGCTGCCCAAGCCTGCGGGGTTAGCTCGAAATCAGTGTCGAGAATCCTGAAAGAGAAGTACGGTGACAACAATAGCGAGAAGGAGCCGAGTGCTGTACTGCGGACACCTTCGAAGAAGAGACCGAGAAGAAGACAGAAAACCTGCCTGGATAATTTCAGCGAGGAAGCCATTAGGAGACATATATATGGATATTACGAGAAGAAGGAGTATCCGACAGTCCAAAAGTTATTGCATTCTTTGAAAGAAGCAGATCTCTTCGAAGGTGCTCAAACAAGTTTAAGGATTGTGCTGAAGAGACTGGGTTTCAAGTGGAAACAATTTTCAGGGAACAGGAAAATTTTGATGGAGAAGGGTGATATAGTGGCGTGGCGGGGGAGATTTCTTAGAGAAATAAAGAAAGTGAACATTGAGGATGTGGTATGGCTGGATGAAACGTGGGTAAATGCAGGCCATTCTAAAAGTGTAATCTGGATTGATGAAACGGCAAAAGGAACCATGCCAGCCCCTGTGGGAAAGGGATCCCGGTTGATACTTCTTCATGCCGGAACATCAGAGGGTTTTATCCCGAATTGCACACATTTATTCAAGGCCAATAAAAACTCGGGGGACTATCATCAAGAAATGACGAATGAAACTTTTAAAAAGTGGTTTGTGAACCAGCTTCTGCCTAATATCAAAGCGAATAGCACAATTGTTATGGACAACGCTCCTTACCATAGCATTAGAATAAATAAGGGTCCCACCAGCAAATGGCTTAAGAAGGACATCGTCGACTGGCTACGAGGGAAGGATGTGAAGGAATTGGAGCCGGGGATGAATAAGATGGAACTACTGGCTCTTTCCAAATTTCACCAGCCTCGCTTTCCTATGTACGAAATCGACGAAATCGCCAAGGAAAATGGGCATCACATCCTGAGAATCCCGCCATATCACTGTCATTTCAATGCAATTGAAATGATTTGGGCGCAAGTGAAAGGATATGTAGCTGAGCGAAATAAGACATTTAAGCTACAAGACGTGAAATTGCTTACGCAGGAAGCCATCCTTAACGTGAGTGCTCCAAATTGGAATAATGTTGTCCGGAAAGTTTCGTCCATCATCGATGAGGCCATTCATACTGATGGCATTGTAGAGTGCAGTGTGCAAACTTTGATAATTAATCCAAATAGCAGCAGTGACAGTAGCTTCAACAGTGGAACGACAGGTGACGAATCTGCTCTATCAGAGAACGGGGAAATAATCTCTCCCAGAAAACGGTACGTAATCATAAAAATATCTGTATGTTTAAAAACCAAGATAACTTCAGGCAGGAATTTTACTAATAATGGATTATTCTGCATTTCAGATCAACGCGACGTTCTTCTTCACCAGGGGAGCTTGAAGGAATATACCCTTTAGACTAATTACTGGAAAATCAAAAATATGTTTTGTTCCAAATGAATGAGTTAACATGTTATTATTCCATTTGCTTGTAAACAAGCTTGAAATAATACAAATTAAGTCAGAAGCACTTCTTTGTTTACATTTATTCCTTTACGATTGTAGCCATATATAGCGATATATCATATTATAATATGAGACTTTTATAAGCAAAGTTAATTCCTAGGTTGAAACGCTCTACCCTTTAATGTGGCCTTTTATTTTTTTGTGATTAATTTGCCAATTTTAGCTAACTAATCTAGCAATTCTTCCCAAAAAGTTGGATTCCTTAAGGCACCCCTCCCCGTCGTCCCCTCGCGCGAACTTGACGCTCTCGGTCACCTCCCACCTGGCAACACTGCCCCCTCCCACTTACTCGGCCGCTCTAGCTGTCATCGGACTTCTTTCGCCGTGGCGACTGTAGATCTGGGGTAGAATAGGCATAGAGGATTTAACAAACCGATAGTTTATGGCATTGAGTAAATTGCCAATTGGCATAGCAAAAATATACAGGCATAGTTATGACTAAATATAAGATGCATGATAAAATTCACTTACGTGTGCTCGCTCATGCATGCACGCACACACCCATACAATGTGTACTTACAAATCCATCCCCCCTCCTCCAAGGTTGCTCCCTGGATCCACATCTGATGCTATCTGCTGCTTATAATGGCAACTTGAGATTTTATGAAAAGCATAAAAACCCCAAGAAACTCAGCATCTTCTTGAGATTTTTGAAGAGTGCTTCAGTGTTTATTGTCATTTTTCTATGTTTTCGAAAATTAAAACTTAGATGATTCTATAGGTTGAATATTTAGTACAAATTTGTTTTTTTTTAATAGTTTGGTGAAAAACTTTTTGTTATGATTTTTGTAATTGTCGTAGATATTTTAATTTCTCTTCAGAAAAGATATTGCTCATTATTTAAATGTTTTGTCAATTACCTAATTATAATGGAATTGAAATAAGTGGAACATTATCTCCATTGAAAAGGTGCTTTGGAGAACATTATACTTCATGTTCCATGCATCATTTGATGTTTAAATTTTCAGTCCATCTGCCCTATATTTTCTGTATGCTTTGATACAAATATTTTGTCTGAGTTATATTGTAAGTAAAATCATTTCATATTTTACTTTTAGACCAGAGCAATTATGGATATTGAACCCAAAAAAGATTCTGAAGAAGCTAGACTTGGATGCCAAACCACCTGGAGAGTTAAAAGATGATGGATCTGTTGTGGCAGAAAAGGAAGGAGGTGCGTACTCTTTTGGTGTATGGAATGACATCTTGTAATGTGAAGTCCTTTCATCATCTCCAAAAATGTTAACTTAGTTATAGTAATGTGAATGTTTTATTTGTGCTACATTATTTAAATATAATGTACATGCATTTTTATTTACAATTATTTCTCATTAAGGATAATGTTACTTTTTTTTAAGATGTGAATGTGATTCTAGCATTATTTTTGTTGTTTTTTTGTTGGGATGGTGCATCATTTTCTCTGTTCAACTAAAACAAATTCAATCTGGTTCAACCAGCTATTCCGATTGATTGTTTTGCATGGATGATGCCGAAACATATTTTTTTAATCTTTTATTATTGTCATAGCCATGCAGATGTATTTTTCAACAATGAAATAAATATGATTATTTCTATAGATGGAGATGAAGATGATGAAGATCAGAAAATTCAACAAGACTGCTGGATATGTTATGATGCTGATCGTTTAGATGCTGGGCCACTTATTCAACCTTGTCAGTGTCGAGGTGACGTCAGTACTGTCCATCATGATTGTCTCAGGCGCTGGCTCGTTGAAGTGAGTTGTTGTTGAATCATCCTCTGAATCATTTCTTACAGGATCCTTTTAATTAATTGGATCAGGTTAACTTTGTGGTTAGAATGCTGGTTTCTCACCCGTAGGGCCCAGGTTTGAATCCCTGCTGTGGTGGGGATTTTTCTGAGGAACCTCAGTTAATCGGAGTGCCTTGCAGAAAAGACATTAAGTTTGGTACTTTTCAATTTCAAATCTTTCTATTATGTTCATCACTTCAATCAGTGCAAAAAGCTTTTTAAATTGTTTTAATCTCCTATAGTTTCCCTTGATGAGTATTATAGCTGGAAAGTGTGAGCTGTACTGAGGCTGTATGATTGAAAGATACCAACGTGCTAACGATACAAGGTGCAAATTACACGTATAGTCAATTAGCAGCCTTAATCATCAAAGGCATGTGTGGGAGAAAATTTATTGTGATAATATTTATTTGTAAAAAATAATTTAATGATAAATTAATTCATAATAATTATTTCATAATTTCCTCAGGGGTTTTGATGGTTTATTATTTAATAGCTATAACAGATATGTAAAAAGGAGCATATATGTACATCAAAAAGCTCGCCAAGTTTTCCTTTGTAATAAGTGATATTCATGATAACTTTTTACTGTATATATCATATTAATTAAATAATATGCCTTCGAAGCCCTGGAGGTAATTATGAACCACCCTCTACGATAATTTAAAATTTTTTAAATTTAATGATCATGTACAGTGTGTCCTCGTTTAACGTTGTTAACTCGTACCTGAAAAAGTAGACGTTAAGCGAAACAACGTTAAACGATGCAGTATTTTCCATAAGAAACAATGTAAAAAATTAAAATCGGTTCCAAACTCACCAATTCTTCATTTCATAACAATAACGATTTCTTGTGTGAGAATAGTAGAAAAGTAAGGGGTATTCGATGAATGTGAAAGGAAAGTGAAAGGAATGCACATTTATTAAATGTAAGAAAAAAAGGCGTAAGATTCTTAGTTTTGGAGAAAATAAAGTTTGAAAATGACCAAATTCTCGTATTTATTGTGATACATATTTTGACGCCATATTGCGAGATTTTTGGAAGTCTCGGTAGAGGAATACGGACTAATTTCACGTCTGAAGTATGGCCATACCCAACCCCCCCCCCTAATAACGTTGCGTGTCTGTGGAGTGAAACAGGGGTGCTAAGGTGGGACAGTACGCGGCGTCGAGAAGGCCATTTCTGAACGGAAAAATAAGTTATTTGGCGGATAGTTACGATTTATTTTCATGAATACCCTTTTAAACCAACCCACCCCAATGGTGATTGGTTTGCGTAAAATTAAGGCGAGAGGCGAGTTGGTGGTGAAAGTTCCGTATGGAGGCAGTGGAATGAAGTACCTCCAAAGATTATAGGGTAGCTCCGAGAGGTTACCCGTCCCTCCTGATTGTGATAAAGCCGTCGAAAAGCGGGAATAGTTTTAAGTTGAAGGCGGGAAAAGTCATGGGCGGTGGGTATAGAAAATGAAGACACTGCTCAACCGCTGCGCCATCTGGGGGAACTAGGAGGAAAAGGTCAGTATTTCCAATATGGCGTCCAGAAGTAGATTCACATCACAGGTTTAAGTGAATAGTTAACGAAAGAAAAAGGATTTATGAAGCAAACGAAAGGTAAATGCGCATATGTAGCGTAGCAATATAAGTGAAATAGGTGGTATAAGGTGATCGGGAAGCAGGTGAAATTAATTTTCTCCCAGACTGGAGGCTATGATACAAATACCACGGCGTATTTTAATAATTAATACCACGGGCAGTCGAACATATGATTTCACTAGTCAGAGATCTTCATATCTTAGATGAAACAAACTGAAAAGGCATTTTTAAAAGAATAAGCACCAGGTTTCCCTCCTATATTTATGATATTTAGTGCTGTTAGCACCGGCTTCCCTCTGAGTACATAGAAATTTTTGTCCTTCATTGCGGGAGCATGCGCATGCGAATGCAGTGAAGGGCAAAAATTTCGCTCGCTGCGATCGTGAAGACGTAGGAAATCAATTAAAATATGAGTGAACTAGGGAAACTCGGTGCTGTGTACAAAATTTTTGTTATTTCGTAACAATGTTTTAGGAACAGTATCACCCTCGACGATTTACTGCATCATGGAGGGTTTAGAAAATGTCCTCTTACACACTAATTCAACACGAAAAATACGTTTTCGATTCACCTCAAACAGCAGTAAATCAACTTTTTCTTCCACCAGTTCTACCTTATGGCGGCATGGGATTTTCAGGTATTTTTTCCCGTAGATATCTGCCCCTGGATCTACCATTCAGACATGTTAATATTAACCCCTTCCCTGACACATTATTTTGAGGAAATGGTTCCAAAAAGGATCATATTTTTTTATTGCATTTTTTAATTATTTATATGTTATAATGATGGGAAAAAAAGTTTATTTTGAGCATTGAGCTTTTATTTATTAATAATTTCAATTTAAACCCTTATTGTTATAAATTGTCTAAAGTGAGAGAGATTCACTTCTACCTCAGCTAGAACAAGTATTTAAGCCAAAATATCTATATTTTTATTCAAAATTCTACAACCCTAACATATATCCAAATCGAGTAGTACAAATTTAAATTATTTTCAGATTTTTTTGTGTGGTAAGTCCTAAAACATGGGGAGAGAGAGCGTTACAACCACAGAGTTACATCGCCATCTGGGCAAAAATATCTGCTTTCCCTTCGAATAATTTTCCCGTGCACATCTCGATTTCTAGTACATAAAAAGCACTTGTGTGTTGGGCTTGCCTTCTTATTAGTGGCTAGGATCAGCTCAGAAAAGTGCATTTCTAAGGGGCGGAGAGGGTGAGGTGTTGCGGGTGGCCTACCCACGTCAGGAGCCAAAAATTGGGGATGTACTCCTCAATAATTTTTTTCGATGAGGTCGTCTATTATTCAAATATGACTTCCTTCCATAACCTGTTCAAAATTTGGTAGATTTTTCAAATTTTATTCAGTTTTGGTTTAGTACGTGTTTCTGCGACATATTCCTCATTTTTGTGAAGCGTAAATTTTTCCAGATTTTTTTGCAAATCGGCGATATGACATCGTTTCCCAAAAAAATGACGTACACAGAATCCACAGTGTGGTCCAAAAATGCTCTTTGTCAGGCTTTTTCACAATGCTGTGCAGCATTATTAGCGCCAAGAAAACTCGTATTTCAGGAGCACTCACTTCACGCCATTGTTCTCTGGAACCAGAGCGTTTTTCACGAAGACACTGATCAGCGTACCAATTTGTCTCATCAGTAATTAGTTACATGAATTCATTGCCGAAGAACAGCTGAAAAAACTGGAGTACACCACCATCTTCTTGAACTTCAAAATTGAGTGGTGAAGCACTTTCAAAATTGAACCTTGCGGGTGCAAGGAGGGGGAGATTCGCTACCTACTTTTCATTTCTCTCCATTGGTCGTCTTCAATAGGCTCACCTTCGCACTCGGCATCGGATATGGTATGCTCGGAGAAGCTCGATTCAGATCCCTAAGTTTCTAAATTTCCTTTTTCCACCTCAACACCCTTTCACTCTCACTTTCTGTTGCAGAATGAATACACTGAGGTAACCAAAAATTGCTATCGACATCTAATCACATAGAAACGTATTTCTGTCAAACGCTGATGGAGAAGGGACACTAGACGTGAATGCTCAGGAGGAGAGTGAAGAACTAACTTATGTCTCCATTGAAAATTTAGGATAAATTGAAATGATTTTATGTCGACACCCTTTGATAAAGGTAAAAGAATTTCAGGGGTACACTAGGAATATCCACGGAGATATTGACATAAGCTTGTATACAGTACCTTCCCGAAGAGGATAAGACAAATCGGTGAGATTTATAGAGAAGGGAAGGGTACCGAGAAAGATGGAAATCAGGGGAAATAATAACAAAGGCGGAGTCTTCCTGCTCAAAGTCTTGCTAAATGCACGTCTGAGGGAAAATATGCCTTTTCCTTATGTGCGTATTCTTCGCTTTCAAAGATTACCGCAAAACAAGCACATGAGGTCGTAAAGCAATGAGGATGAAGGCATTCTTTTCCACAGATGATCTTTCCCATTCATAAGGGTCCGCTGTCCCACTTGAGTGAAGAAATTATGGCCCTATTATGACAGGCATCAAGCAGGGTCGGAAAGCGACCGCACGCCCAACCATTTTCCTGGGGCTTCCCAGACGGACAATGCACTCTTGGCGGGGCGCCCCTTATCTATTGCCCCTTTTTTCTCGGGTGACCTTGGAAGAAAGAGGGCTGCAGCGTAATACATGAGCGCAAGAGGAAACCTGAACATAATGTAATGAACGGGAAAGCAAGCCACTGCCACTTTCCTGAACATTTTTTGAACTACCAGGGGCCCGTTTCTCAAAGCTACAAGTCCACAAGTTACAAGTCAAATCTTACAAGAGTGACTTACAAGTGTTTCAAACGAAAACAGAGGACTTGTGGATTCTCAACAATTGTAACTAATATTTTACAAGTGAAAATGGCGGTCGTCATCCTGTCCGTATTTAGCTATTTTTTTAACCTTTAAATATATTTCGAGAGTGTTTCCAGCAATCTACTATTACCTAGAGTCAATGCAACATTGCTCGGTTTATATAAATACGTGAATACATGATAAATGGTATTTTTGGTGTACAATTCACCTTAAAATATCCCAAGCGAGGACGAATCATCGGCAATACTTGAACATAATAAGGAAAAATCGGTTATTCCAACGTATGATTTGCATTGTTATCTTGTAATGAATGTAATTTATAATTCTTGAACGCCAAGATATATTGTTGTGCTGTATTTATCTTTCAAACCACTTTCGTAAGTACGACATAATAACAATATTGTACGGCAAGTATGGGATACGTACGATTGGAATCGTTTATTCCAATGTATGAATTGCTATTTTATCTTGTAATGAAAGTAATTTATAATAGGGTAGTTTCCTTCATCAAAGAAAACAGAATTCATTTATTGCGACAGGTGCCCCAGCATAAACGTATTCATTACACGCAAATTATTTGGATTAAAAAGTCTTAGTTTACAAGTAAATTGAATGTTAATTTTAAGTTCATTTGAAAAGGCTCGGAAATGGCGGAACAGCGGCAGCTCTTATGATGACGTAACAGGTAGATAGTCAACATTGCGAGGTATATGGAATTGTCATCGACTGTACTTACTATAGTATTTCAGAGTCCCTAAAATCTGGTGAACATGTATTAATATACCTCGATTAAAATGCTCAAATTTCGGAAAGTCTCCTCCGTTGAGCATGCCATTAAAAGAAGTTTTCTAGGCTCCTACGCTACCTGCTAGTACAGAGCTACCGCGTAGGAGTTCTTCGCGTCAAGCTTCGCATGCGCAGTGAAATGAATAACGAAACTGCGTACCTGTGACTTCGCGTTCTGTGGTGTTACGGCCTATCGTTTTGATCACTTTCGTTTTGACAAACATTTCCTTTATCTCATCTTCTATTCCTTTCATTTACCATTCCTATCATTCATACCTTGCATATTTCTTTAGTTACCTTTCATCATCAGTTCCTTTTGCTGATATACAAAGCCACAAGGTTTCATGAGAAGAAGTTCAATGGCTTTACAAACTGGTTTTGTACGGACAATCTACCGTAAGTGGATGTGGCCATGGTGGTGGAGTTCTTTAGAGAAGATGTTCGGTTTAGTGCAGGTGAAATCAGAGGAGTAAAGCAAGGTACTCTCTTCGACAGCTTTTAACCACAAAATTCTCCTCTTCTCGATTAGTGGAACCGCGACGTAAGCTTTTTTGCTATCGCTAAATGTTGTTGTGTGACACTGCGGCACAAAACAATTTTTATAAAGCAATGTTCTCGGAGGCATGTTACTGGTACTTCTTGGAGAATATGATGCTGACCAGCTGATGCAGTGAATCACGAGTTTCCATCAATGGTCTGTGATCACGGTGAGGGGTGATCAACGCATTTTAGTTGTTTTAGTATTTACTCATACATAGTTTGCTTCGAGATTTTGCCATCCATTATGCTATTGACGGTAAGCCTTTTTTGCTAATTTCATGTTCTGGCAATGACACCTCGACAAAGTGGATGAATTAAATTAATGTGTAATCGTATCATAGCTGCGGCGCAGCACCTGCTCTCCGTATAGTTATTAAGTGACGATTTCGTGCTTGCTTGCGGGAAATATTTCGAAATGAATACGAACAAAATGGTTTATTTCATGCTTTTCATACTAACTTTACCTAAAAAATAGGAGCTAGCACCATTAATTTGAGAATATATTATACTATACGTTTTTTATTCCCCATACCGTAACCATAAATGTTTCATTATTTTGATGAGGTTTCTCTATGCGACTAGAGCAGCTAAATTAATAAATAAAGCTCATTTCCATTTTACACCAAGTTTACTTTTGTAAATAGTATTTTTCCCGTCAATAAATTTATTATTATTATTAAAGCTTTCTCGGCGGACGTCGTCTGCAGATAAGCAGCGGCGGCGAACCACCTAGCGGCAGATTGCGGTAGTTGCGTACGTACCTGTGATGTCACACGTAGGATTAACCAGCATGCAATAGTTTGCCGTCGCGTTTTCGCGCCGTTGAATTTTTTCACTTTTTAATTAATAAGGAAAAATACTTAACGCCATTTAAAAATCGAACGGCTTCAAACACGTACTCCAGGGGTTATAAACTTCAGATCTAGGCAATAAAAAAAAAAATAGGAAACCACCCTATTCTTGAACGCCAAGATATATTGTTGTCCTGTGTTTATCTTTGTACCAAACTACTGGTGATAGAAGAAAGATATATATATAAATTGATGAAAACCACAAAAAATAATCCTAGTAAAAAATAAAATGCGTAAATATTGATGTCTCCAGACATCAATACAAATAACTTTTTTGTAAGTATGTACAAATAAGGACACTCATACTCAGATACTAAGCTTGTACAAAATACAACTTCTATCAAAAAGGTAAAAATAATTCATTACTTACATTGTCTTTATGGAATTCACTGCAAATGAGGAAATTTTGTTAATATCGCTGTCAGATATGATGTTATTCAGTTGTACTTGTCGATACCCACGTGTTTGATTTTCTAAAAAGTAAAGCATCCAAAGTCGGGCTTTTAGCTGTGTCAAACCGGTGAATTCGTTCTTTGTATGTAGCAGGGTAAACTTCCGAGCCTTGATGTACCATTGTACTACTGCGCTCTAAGTTTTGGTCATCCTTTCAAAATCTGTCAAAAGCTGTCATTATTTATGGTGTAGCCAATCAACAAGAACTTTTCTTGTCAATAATTTTTCTTTCTTTTGACGAAAATATAAAAACTCAGAAGAGTAAAGCCTAACAATAATGCCAGGTCGCATCAAGTGAGAGCAACGTTTTTGATACTTGTTACGATTTCGCTTAAGGGATGGGGGAAGTAAAAGGATTCGGGTGGGCGGCACTCGGTGATTTACACTGAAAGAAACAAATTTGCTCTGTAGCGAATTTGTGCTAAAGGATGTTGCGCTAAATGAGGCATGACTGTATAGTGTTTGTATCATCAGCTGGTAGCTGTATCCTGGTGTTGTGCTGTAGTGGTTATGTTGGCTGGTATATGTAGGCTCTTTAATTGGTTATTATTGTATTTTCAGAGTTCAGAGAGCATGGAAGAGGAGGGTGCTGGTGCAGCCATTGCAGAATGCTTGCGGTGCAAAGTTTGTGGCTGTGCGTATGAGGTGGAGTGTAGTGGTAGACCAGCTTGGCAGCGAGGTTTCACACCTCAGCACTGGCTACGCACAGCTGCGTTGGCAACCTGTGCTACTGTTGCCATGGCTGGAGCGTGGGTTGTCCTCCAAATGTTTACAGAACCCTTAATTAGGGTGATTGCATTTGGTTTGGCTTTACTGGTCGTCTATGTATGTGTGAGGTGAGTAATTATCTGCTCAGTGTTTCTTATTTCAGCCTGTAAATAAACTTTTTGCTACATAACGTGAAAAAAATTATCCTAAAAAGCATTGCATTTTGTGATATAACAAACTTAAGTATTACTCAAAGTGAGCATAAATGGCATTTATCTAAATTCAATATTTTAATACGAATAAGTCCATGCATTTTTATCCCATAAGTGAACTGGAGGAACCGCTAAAGCTTGAATCCAAGTGTTTTCAGAGAAAATCTTAGGCCGACGTTTTTCGTGGAATTTGTTGAGTCCTTCTATTTGTGAATGAGTTTCAGCTCTGGTTAAAAACATGCAATGCCACATATAGCAATCAATTTAGAGTGACCATGCAAAGTTTCAACTTCCTTTCTTAGAAAAGCATTTTTGGATACCCGCCAGCTATTTTTATTTCAGCCAGTTGTATGCAGGATCATAATTTGAAATTAAGTATGTAGTACAAAACTGGAGATCACAAGCCAAAGCAAATCCCGCTCAGCTGAGTGCAGGGTGGCCTCAAATCAATCTCAGGTTGCTCCAAACTGTTACCCTCATCCCATGACTCAGTAAAAGTGGTTAAGAGCACTGAATAATGTTTGTTAAGTATGTATTATTACAGTGTATCGAAAGATTTTCAATAGTGAAAAATAGCATCCTTTGCTTACGTGGTGAAAATCAAAGAGTAATGTTGAAAGTATGTCATGCAATATTTATAAATGGTGGTATGATGCGGAGAGAAAATCCATGAGACTTTAGAAAGCCCTGTTGCCCAGCATCCAGTATGCCAGAACGTAGCAGCGAGCATTGAAGGGTCCTCATAGTGGTGGTGTCATAGATTGCTGGATTAGTGTTAAGTACATTTAGGGATGGAAGTTCTGCTGGGCCATTATCATGGAAATGTCTTGTAATTAACTCAGTGATACGAATCATAAGGAGGTGGAAGAAAAATCTTGTTCTGGTGTTGTAGGATTCGTTACCAATGAAAATCAACATGCATTCAAGGCTTTCATATTTTTTGTTATATGGAGATAAATATAGTATTATAACTTTTGTTGATCAGCATTAATAATGTTGATTGATAAAAAAATAATATTTTTGCTCATATTTTTGGATGCAGGGAAAGATCTATACAATGAGAGAGGGCATGGTGTAAAATTACCATTAGTGCCAAGCTTTTCAATCCAAAGGTACTGTTGTATTATCTCCATCGTCTCAGGCTCAACCGTGGAAGTTCATTTTATCGTAATTGAAAAGGAAAACTTAGTTATATTCCACCAATTTATTTAACAGGTACTACTAGTTTCGACGCAGCAGCGTCATCTTCAGGTACAAAGAGTAAAAGCAAAAATATGATCTTTATATACCATCCAGGGTAGGCATTGGGGTGGGGGAGGAAGAAGATAGGTGGAAGGGGGTGGAAAACCTCAAGGATACAATGTAGTGAATGTGTAGCGGGTGGATACAATGTAGTTCTTTCACGAAAAATAAGCAACCTGTTCCCTAAAGACCATTTTAAAATAGCTTTCTACAACAATGACAACTTAAAAATTTTTTAAATAAAACAAAAGATAAAATTGATCCCTTAGACAACAGTGGCATATATTTATTGGAATGCAACGAGTGCTCTGCGGCCTATGTTGGACAGACGGGCCCCACTTTCCGGATGAGAGCAGAAGAGCACAAGAGGTGTTTCCGGACATGTAACCTCTCCCAGTCCCACTTTGCAAAACACCTGTGGGAGGAGAACCACACCAGTGATTACACTCCGAAGATTTTTGAACCGGGAGGAAAAAGGGAAGAGAATGCACAAAAAGAAAGAGTTGGAGATAAAGAGACAGATGAAGAAACGTCCTCTACTTAATAACAAACCTTTCCCCCCTCCTAGAAGCCTCCCTGACCCTCACGGAAAAAACAGTAGCCCGTAATCTTTCCCCTCCCCCCACTCCCACGGACACTCCACCGCTACCTTAGTCACCAACAACCCTTCAAAACTCAAACCTGCCAACGGTCATCCGTCCCCCCCCTTTCCGACCCCCACCACCTGCTTCTACATTGTATCCACCCGCTACACATTCACTACATTGTATCCTTGAGGTTTTCCACCCCCTTCCACCTACCTTCTTCCTCCCCCACACCAACGCCTACCCTGGATGGTATATAAAGATCATATTTTTGCTTTTACTCTTTGTGCCTGAAGATGACGCCGCAGCATCGAAACTAGTAGTACCTGAAAATAAATTGGTGGAATATAACAAAGTTTTCCTTTTCATTAACGCTACTGTTGTAATTGTTAGGCCATCTTCTCTAAAAGAAATTAGTTCATCTAATTATTGTAAAACCACCTTAAAGATCTAATTTTCTTCAACCTTTAAGCAGAACCCTTATACAGTGTGTCCTCGTTTAACGTTGTTAACTCGTTCCTGAAAAATTCGACATTAAGCGAAACAACGTTAAACGATACAGTATTTTCCATGAGAAACAATGTAAAAAATTAAAATCGGTTCCAAACTTAACAATTCTTCATTTCATAACAATAAGGATTTTCGCACAGCACAGCGATAAAAGGTTGGATACATGGCATTATTGGATGAAGCGTTCAAACTAATTTTCTGATACATTTTAATGGTGAAACTTTGATATTTTCACTCACATAAGAAATTTTGGAATTATTCTCTATCCTGGCGCCACGAAAACTACAGGTGATAGGAACTTACTGTTGATATTTAAAAATACAGGGGACCTGGTTGAAAGGCGTTATCAATGCATTAATGCACAGAAATTGCCAATTCCTTAAAACTTGATGTGTTTTCATTGACTACTTCGCATTATACTCCACCGATTTACGCCATATTTTAATTACGCGGGCAGTCAAACAGATGGCACCGCTAGTCAGAGAGCTTCAAATCTTAGATAAAACAAACGGAAAAGGCATTTTTAAAGCAATAATCACCAGGTTTTCCTCCTATATTTCTGATATTTAGTGCTGTTAGCACTGGTTTCCCTCTGAGTAAATAAAAATTTTTGTCCTTCACTGCGGGAGCGTGCACAAGCGAATGCAATGAAAGGCAAAAATTACGCTCGCTGCGATCGCGAAGACGTAGGAAATCAATTAAAATAGTGAGTGAAGTAGGGAAGCTTGGTGCTGTGTACAAAATTTTTGTTATTTCGTAACAATGTTTTAGGAACAGTAATACCCTCGACGATTCACTACATTATGGAGGGTTTAGAAAACTTCCTCTTACACACTAATTCAACACGAAACACACGTTTTCGATTCACCTCAAAGAGCAGTGAATCAACATTTTCTACCACCAATTCTACCTTATGGTGGCATGGGATTTTCAGATATTTTTTCCCGTAGATATCTGCCCCTGGATCTACCATTCAGACATGGTATTATTTATACCATGCCATGCCAAGATGGTCCACTAACATTGGTTTGAGTTTTAAATCACCCGATGCATTGCCCCCCAATAACAGCGTAGTAAATAATAAGCAAATATAACAGTTATGAAACAAATTATTCGCAAATTATAACGCAATAATTATTCGATCAGGTGAACCTTTTACACACGCTATGGGGAGTTAAAGCCAAACTTATCCGCCAAGTGAAAATTACGCATCAGATGCACCAAAGTCCTATTCGTTTTTCATTTTTTTTTGTTGCGCAAAATTTGAACAACTTTATCGTGAAGCACTGACGATGTTGAACGATTAAGGGTTTTAATTGTTGGACAACGTTATCGCAAAACAACGTTAAACGGGACAACGTTAAACGAGGACACTGTACAGTGAACTCCCAATTATCCGTGTTGAGGATTATCCGTGCGCAGATAATCCATGTTGTGGATAATCCATGTTGTGGATAATCCATGTTGTAGATTATCCGTGCGTGATTTTCTACTCTTCGTCGATATTTTATGCGGAAAATATAAAAAAATTCAATCAAAAAACAAATTTGGATTTTAGCAATCTAATACAACAAGACTTAGAGAGGAGGGATATAGAGTAATCTTTGGAAAAATTGTCTAAAAATTCATCCCCAAGCTCATTTTCTTCCAGAATTTCTTAAAAACCTTCCGTTGGAATGCTCTTCTTGAAAAATACGTACGTTCTTCTTGTATTTTTGGGCATAGAATCAGTGAATGTCTCAAAAGGGACAGTGGAGAATAAGCCAAAGATAATACAAGGGCAAAATAAAGCCTACGTTACAAGGATGCTGTAAGACAGCCAAAATAAAGCACTGGTAAAAATAATCAGTCCCAAAATGCTGAGAGAAAAGTTCAAGATTACGTGTAGGACTATAAACAAACAAAACACTGTTGAGATTGGCTCAGGTAATCCAAAGAATGTCCTGCTACCAATCAAACCCAGAGGTTGGTTAAAAGTCCAGAGATGAATGACCAAACAAAGCGGGGCTCAATACCAGAAGAGAAATCTAGGAGAGTCCAGAGAGATTAACAATAAATGCGCAGTGGACTTATTTCCGAAGGCAAAGTCCAAACAGTATGCAATGGGTCAAAAAATGAGCGAGAGGAAATGCAAGAAATAAAACTCAAAAGGCTGGCGCAGTAGAAGAAAATCATCGAGTAGAAGGACACATCGAGAAAAAAATAACGGTAAAAAAGTACGAACAGGCAATAAATCTAGCAGCTGTGGGTAATGCGATACTCCAGAAGCACTATCGCGAAGCTAAGGGATAACCATGGACCCTCATCAACTCCCAAGGCCAACGTGACTCGGAGAGGGAAATCCTCAAGCTGTCAACAGGAAAAAGATAACAGAAAGACCATAAATACAAGCGAGTGCCCTGTGCCGGTCAAGATAACTTCTAAGAATCATGTAGAACCCACAAGAGTTCGTCAGAGCCATCGGCGACATAACAAGCCTCTCAAAACACAGTGCAGCGAAGCGAAGTTTTTATTACCCCCAAACGTCACTTCCATACTTCAGCCAATAGATCACGGCATCATCGCGTCAATGAAAAGGAATTAACGAGTTTGTCTTCTCAGGACGCTAGCCAATGAAGATGATAATTTATTGAAATTTTGGAAGAAAATGGCAAAATTGGATGCAATTCACAGTGTGACACAGGCCTGGTCCTCAGTGAAACCTGTTACACTAGTTCTTTCTTGGAGGAAACTTTTGTTTAACCTCGAAGGTGATTTTTGGGGATTTTCAGAAATTGAAGTGCACGACTCCGAGTTGGGGGGTTTAGTGAAAACCGTGAAAGGATTCGAAAATGTTGATGCTTAGAGATGGAGATGGAGAACTTAGAAGAATGTCTAACAAGAGACGAAAGTGTCCCGGGCTTCCATCATATGACTGATTGAGATATTATTTACGCCTCGATCGAACAAGGGGGAGAGGAAGGGAGTGGGGAGAGTTGAAGTAGCGGGGATGAAGACAAGGGGGGCAGCAAACGCATAAATCACCAGCAGGTGCTCAACTTCGTAGATGGTTTGCTGCAGTATATGGAGCAGTAGGAATACGACTACAATGGCATTATCGCTGCTAAAAAGATATGCGGTGGGGTGAAGAAAACTCACAATTAGTCCATGAAACAATCTAAAATAATGGACTATGTGCGCAAATGATACTACGGTGAACTCTCGATTATCCGGGCTAATGATGGGGAGAAGACGCATGGATAATCAGAAAACACGGATTTTCCAAACTTTCACTTTTATTTCTTACGAGCGGAAGGTACCCGTTGAAATTCAACGGGTGTGAAAAACGTGAAACTTATTTTATTAGAAAACCGCAAAGCCTGAAGAAAAACTGTATGCGTGGTCATTCTAGGAGTTCGTAACCTATCTTGTTTATCTCGATGATTAAGTGAATGTATCTAAGTTAACTGCACTCTAACACTTTTAAACATATGAATAACTCGTGATGTTAATGATGTAGGAATTAGTCTAAAAAACAGTTCGCAATCATAATGAGAGGCATACGGTTTCACTACGTGTAATACATGTGAGTATTAAACGGTAATAAACAACGCCGTGTTTGTTGTAGCAACAGAGGCATTATACCATTGATATTCACTGCACGTAAATATTCTTGCATATTTAATTGTGTATTCTATTAATTCCTTTATGTGTAACGTTTACTACGTAAGTGTTCTCTCATATACATGCAGTGCCCCTTTGAGAGCTACTTTGAGAATAGACGTTGAAGAGTATACTTGATAAATATGCATTGACTTTATCGATTACCCCCGAAGCAATTTATCAGGGGGCCCTTGGGACTCTGGGCTCTTCTTATACGGATTTTGCTTCTACGTACTATCATGGGCCTGCAGGAAAGCGTGATATTTAAATGCTAGAGGCGTGAATATTCTATGAAAATCAAATCTCTGGTTGTCAAGGAAATATGTTATTGTTGATTTCAGGGAATATGTGAGATTTTTCAACTGAAAACATGAATTTCAGAAAAATACAGAGCGTAGAAGAAAATCGATTGATAAAATTAGAAATTATATTGATTTAGCTATCCGATAAAAAAAATTCCAGCCCTATATCTTGAGTGAATGTACTTTTAAAAAGCAAAAAATGAAACCACTGCACCGAACACAATGCTTAGCATGGACCACCACGGGGGACCTTCGGGGGCCTTTGGGGGCCCTTAGGGCTTTTTAATATAGGATATGATACAACCAGATATTTATTCTATCTACATGCCAAATTTCAGCTCAATCGGTCCAGTAGTTTTTGCGTGATGGAGCAACAGACAGAAAGAGACCATTACATTTTTATACATATTAGTAAGGATCACACCCTTAACCCTGAAAAAATAGGGTTTTGGTTAATTGAACCCTACAGTGTTTGTTGTCTACCAGTAACAAACATGTGTTCCAAATTTCATCAAAATCGGTCCTGTGGTTTAGGAGGAGATGTGGAACATACATGCATACATACATTGACTTTTATATATATAAAGATAATTTTCATAATGTACGTAAAAAACAAAGTGATATCAAAAACATTTTTAGAGGCACAAGTGTATATATCTAGTAAGATGTGGGGGTTGACTATTGAAGGCGCTACACACGTTCCGACCAAACCACCCAATTGTCGGGACCAACTACGTTGGAGCCGACGGTTGGAGGGTGTGTAGGCCTGTCGCCCGACGAAAACAGTCGGACCCGACGGTCGGGCGGTTGGTCCTAACAGACCATCCTACCGCCGACCGTCCTACCCTGATTTCTGTGGCGTCGCAACGTGTGTACCGTCATTGGCTGACTCCTGATCCCGACCCAACTCATTTTTCCCCTGGATTTGGTCGTGCGAGGTTGTGTGACTTCAAGTCTTCCAACGACCTTCCAGTTGCTAAATAACGGAGCGTCACCACCAGCCTTTCCTCAGCACTTACGCATTCCCTCATAACTGTATTTTTTCTATCAATTTGAGGTTTGATCTTGCCAAGCAACTCCATGAAACACACTTCGTCCATCCTCAAATAATTTCTGAAATCATTTCCATCCAATTCTCGAAGTAAATTCATGTGGGTGAAACTTCGTCTCTTAAGCAACCACTTTTTCACCCATACTCTTCTCTTTTTTATGTCATTAATGAGAACCAAATTGGCTAAAGGCAAATTAATTTTTTGATGTTTCGAAAAATGTGGAGCCATTGCAAACACAAGCCGAAACCAACTTCACTCCACGAGATCACGTTGTGTACTGAGAAATATTTGGTATGTTGGTCGGGTTGGGTGGATTGGTTTGGACGTCTGTAGAGCTGGCCCTGACAGGTATGGTCGGGGAGTTCGGTCGTGTCGGAACGTGTGTAGCGCCTTTTAGGGGGTGATGTGGTCGAGTCTTCAGACCACATCACCCTCTTAAACCCCCCCTCCCCCATCTTAGTGGATATATATACTTGTGTCTCCTGTAAAAATTTATCTGATGATGACAAGTTACGTTGAAACCAAGGCCCGTCTGTGAAATAAACTTGTGGAATTGCAAAGTTACTCATCTCACTCAAAATGCTGAGCAAATTCCATGAAGTCATGCCGGAGACAGCGGATTTTAATGTTACTGCTGACTCATCCAGTGGAGAAACCATTACTGTTTTGCAAACTGGAATAAAAGATCTTAGGCATTCCCACTCATATGTTGACGTAACGTTTGAAATTTCTGAAGTAGGTCTGCCTGTACATGGTCAACTGTGGCAATAATTTTTACTTTTCATACAGATAATTTAACAAAAAAACAAGATTTATTTTTTACTTAACGCCAATAGCTGTGTCTAAGGAGAATCCCTTGAAATTTTCTATGCCTGTGCTGTAACCTATCTGATAACCTTATCACTTAGATATTGACAGGACGTGATTTGTCATGACCCTTAAAACATGGGGTTGGTTCAGCTCAAAGCCAATTAATGTAGTTTTCCCTATGAAAATAAACTTAGACAATTTATGTGCAATTTGTTTATGTTTTTTGTCAAATGGTCATTGAAATTTAAATTATAAAATAATTGACTCATTTCAGGTTTTTGGGGTTAAATACTGTGACGGCTTACCAAAGAGCCAAAGTGTCTGCTTTGAATATCGTAAGCAGGGGAGAAAATGGTCCATCTCAGTCAGGAGCTTTGCTTACCACAATAAGTGAAACAGTTGCTGTCAATATTGCTCCTGCCACCTCCAAGGAATCATCTAAAGTTGCTGAAGCTAAGATCTGAAAATTATGACCCTACAATTTTTTAAAAGTATTACAGTGTCAAGTTGAGGTGCTGATAAATCGGCAGGAATGGCTAGTCTGGAATGCTATCTGGAGACTTTATTTATGACATTTATGCATTTGAAATCTATTATTTCCTCTTTTAGAGGTATGTCATTCTTAGATTTATAATGTCTGGGAATACTAATGTCATGCTCTAGTGGTAAAGTGAAAGGTTAGAACCAATAGTAGAATTTATTTGCACCTATGTTAGAAGTTGTGAAGCTCTACGGCACAGTACTTCTGTGATAGGTATTGAGGACAGCTTTTAGTAGTCCTAAAATATGGCTACTTTGGGAACAGTCTGAATGAAGGATGTCTCTCAATTCTTCCTAATATTTGGCACTAGTGCAGTAGAAGTGAAGTGCTGGATATTATCAGTCACACCAAGAACTTTTTAAAACTCAAGAAATGGAAGGTGATAGCTTCAGTGCTATGCTCCTCGTCATTCCTGTTGAGGTGAATATTACTCCCCAAGCAGTAAATATCATCCATAGAAAGTATCATCTTATCTCATATTTTCTTCGTAACGAAAGCTTTATTTTTCCCTATTTTGGAAATCCCAGGTATGCATATAAGGAGGATTGCGAAAAGTACAAATTAGAGTTATGTGAAATGTGTTTATTCACAATGTGTGGTTGGTGACAAATTAATTTCTTATGTTTTATTGTTTTCATATACTAGAAGGGTGAAGAAATGACTGTGATAATGTTTAACATGTTTACCTTGGTTATCATTAATTGTTTACGTGAAAGCATTTGTTCCGTGTGAAATATCCAGATAGCAAGGTAGAAGTTATGTTATTTTGTTTAACATAAATTTGAAAGGTTCACTGGGACAAGGCACAGCAGAATGACAGTATTTATAATGCTAATAAACCATCTTTTAGGATTTTATGGTATTTGTGGATTCAATGAGTTCTTAGTGATATTTATGGGTTATTCTGTGATTATCTTAATGGATTTTAGAGTTTAAATCATTGGTTGAAACTCAGTAACTTCCATAACTAGAAAAATAATGTAAATTGAAAGGTTTAATAATTGTGACGGATATTTCATGGTCCTCAAAAATGAAATAGACTCTTCATGTAACATTCAAATTATATATTGTATAAAAATCAATACATCCACCATGATTACCTTATTATCAATGTTGCAACAATTAATAGTAAAGCAGTCATTGAAATAAGTTTTAGACCACAACCAATGCTTAAAAGCATATATGGAAGATAATGTCTTTATATAAAAAAGTCGATTCACATTCTATGTATTTATATAAAACTTATTAAAAATTTTAAGTCTGTACTCAATATAAATACAGAATAATGTAAAATGTCTTGTGTTAACTCTTTCTTAACTATTATCACAACCAGATAGGGCCTCTCATCACAGTAAGTTATTACAAAATCAAACAATGCCAAAGGTAAAAATAAAACGTAACTTGTACCACATGCATCAAAATATTTTAGATGACAATGAAATGACACAATGAAATCATTATTCAATGAACCTGATATGTTGATTTTTTTCGAGATTGTTAAGTACAAGTCTGATTTGATGAGATGGATAATGAGATTCAAATACTAATACAGGTCACTTAAATCGCTCCAGGAAGGCTCTCAAAATACTCCCAGGAATCTTCTGGTGATCACGAATAAGAGCTTCAATAGAAAGTGCCACCTGGGAACGAAGATAAAAAATGAAATAAGAGTTGAGGGCCAAAATAAGGCTACAAAAAAACAATTCTATTCATGGTTTAAGTGTGGCTTAAGGAGCAAAGGCACTGCTAAGGAGGGCATAACCGTCACTACAGTGGAACCTGGTTAGGACATTCCTCCTTAGCACGTTTTACTCCTTGTCACATTGATTTATAATGGTCCCGTAATTATAGGGACAAAATACAGGTAAAATTATTTGGTTACTATGTTCTAAATACTGGTGCTTCCCTGGATAGTACGTTCAATAACTTGCCGTTAAGCAACCCGATCACCATTTTTCTGGTATTACTTAGTCATGTAAACAACCAAAACTACCAAGTTAATATACTAAATTTTAACACTTAACATTTGTGTGTTTATCCATATGCATTCCTATTTTCACGACACGACATAAAACAATATGCGACCGATTAGCGGGAGTGAAGTTTTGAGCGGGCAGTCATGGGATATTGCACGTTTTGTGATCGTAAGGACAGTTAAAATGGAAAGCAAGCGAGTTGTGAAGCAGATTACAACTGCAGAAAAAAATAAAATTCTGGAAGAAGTAGAGAGAAATGTATGCATCAAGCGAGTAGAATTGGTACAAAGGTTGAACATTCCTGCATCCACTTTAAGCACGATTGTCGGTAATCGTGATAAAATCCAAAGTGGTCATTGTGACAAAAAACGAAAGCGCATTCATGAAGGGAAATATGCAGATTTAGAATCCATTCTCCTTAAATGGTGCAAACAAGCACAAAGTTCGAACGTGCCGTTTGATGGTTCCATCATCAAAGAAATTGCGTTGAATTTGGCTGTAAAAATGGGCATTGAAAATTTCCATGCCTCCAATGGTTGGATCGATGGATTCAAAAACAGACCTGGATTAGTTTATAGGTGTGTGCATGGTGAGGCAGCCAGTGTAACCTTGATGTGGTTGAAAACGACCCTGCCCAAGCTGTTTGAAGGGTACAGCCCCGATGATATTTACAATGCCGATGAGACTGGTTTATTTTTTTAACTTATTACCAGATCAAACTTATTCATTTAAAGAAGAAAAATGTCATGGAGGAAAATTAAGCAAGGAGAGACTAACAGTTCTGTTGTGCTGCAACGAGAGTGGAACTAACAAGCTAATGCCGCTTGTGATAGGGAAAACAAAACACCCAAGGAGTTTCAAGAACATTAAAACTTTTCCCTGTCAATACACTGCCAACCCTGAAGCATGGATGACAACATCAATTTTTGAAACCTTTCTGCATGGGTTAGATGCCAAACTGAGATGCAATAACAGAAATATGTTACTTTTTGTCGACCACTGCACTGCTCATTCCGTCAATACAAGCTACTTTAGAAACATCCGGGTTGAATTCTTCCCAGCAAACACAATGAGTCACCTTCAGCCCGTTGACCAAGGCATCATCTGATGTTTAAAGCACAAATATAGAAGACTGCTGGTACAAAAGAGGCTGGCTACCTTATAAACAGCTGAGTGGAAGATAGATGTTATGCACGTGATGCACTTCGTCAAATACACATGAGATTCTGTGAACAGAAGAAACATCACCAGTTGGTTTAAGGCAGCAAGATTTAGTCATATGGAGCCTGGAATTATGGTTGACACGACACAAGAGGCAGAACCGACTCATTTTCCTCTAGAGGAGTGGCGTCAGATTGCTGGAGAGGTGAATTTCGACGAGTACTGAAAGTGCGACGATGATCTTGATGTTTGCCAGACCATGTCGATTGATGAAATTCACGAGCAGGAGTTGGTGGAAATAGATGATAAAGATGATGCCGAGCAAGGAACTGAGTCTGATTCATCTCCTACTTCTCCAACTCTGACCAAAACACTCGAGGCTACAGAGTACGTGCACAGTTATTTGACGAGTGTGTGGTAGCAGACAACGCTTTTACTCTCCACGTGAAGCTTGATGAGAGAATATTAGAGCTCTGAACAAAAAATAAAAAGTGCAGAGTACCTTGGACAATTGTTAAAATGAATATAAGCCATTGAATTTTAAAAATCTGTACGCAATAAAACATGTTAATTTAACTGTTATAAATCGATATATTGATCGATCTTACAATCGATCTAATGGTATTATGCGAAGAATGGTTGTTGCAGAAATTTAGGTAAATACAATCATGATACAAAGTTTCAGAATTTTTTGATCAGTTTAAAAAAAACTAATTAGCATTATATTTAGGGCTATTTGACCTTAGAAAGGCTATATGACTTGGCAAAACATCTCCTTTTATCAATGAATCAAGGCGAAGTGATGTTTTCATGTATTTATGGGAAAGCTATGAAACATAAGTTATCATTCAGTTTGCATTGGCTAGGCAAATTAGCGCTTATTTTGTTAATTTTAAGCTTGAAAATAGTTAAGGAAGGCATGAATATGAGAACTTACGAAAGTAATACATAGTAATTATTTTGACTTCTCCTCCGATTTTAATTTCCTAAATTACAATATTTTCTTTCCTGGTTTGCACGTTCATTTTTTGTGTCCCCTTCAAAAACGTCCTAACCAGGTTACACTGTACACTATTATAATTCTTTTAAAATATTTTGGGAGCTGAGAGAGGCAGGACTAAACTTTTTGAGGATGTGCAAAAAAAAGGTTGCTTAGTACATGACTTTCCAAGAGCCACTTAGGATGCAGTAGGCATGGTCTTGGCTCTTGGAATTTCAGTCACTCACAGATCTCAGTAGGGTGAAGTTCATGAATCTGCTCAGCCTCCAATATATTTAATAAGAATAATAGAATTCAAATATCTCTGCAACTTGGAGGAAAAAAGGAGAGAGCTCTACAACACGTAACCAAAGAGAATGACCAATGAAGTGTGAGTGGGTGGAGCATAGCCTCTGAAAATATCTGTTGCCTTACAGCTTCAGTGGTGTCCACTTTGAGCTTCGGTGTTGAGTTGCCCTGCCAATACAAATACATTGTAGTACAAGGTGGACAGTCATCTGTGAAAACCATAAATTTTGATAACAATGAAAAACCCGTGAAATAGCAGTGAATTTCGTGGCTAAACATTTAATCTGGGTATATGTGGGACCTCAACTCTTCCATCAGATATTTAGATGGTACAAAAGTCAGTTTTATATAATCCTAGGAATAAGTCTGGGTGGTTGAAGACGGTGAATGTCATACTCTGTGCTGTTCTAACTAAGTATTTCTGCATCCATTGACTTTTCTCTGTATTTTGTAGCCATATCCTTGGAGTTCTTCCCAGCATTAGGATCTATGTTGAGAATGTTTAAAAGGTAAGAAGATGCATGTATCAAAAAGGTTACGGCAAGGGTCCGATGCGTTGAATTCACACAATTAATTAATGTAATTCACTTGACTGATAGGGAAAATCTACTTAAAAAAGAAAAAACCATTTTATTAAAATAACAATATCTTATTGGGACCTAAAGGATTTACCTACCACGTATCTCCAATATGAAATATGCTTTAACAAAGCATTTGATTCTGAAGGACTGCATTTATCTACAAAAAAACCTTGAAAATTGTAGTTCTTCACCTTGAAAAACCGTGATGAACTATTAATTTGACTAGGTAGCCACCCCATAGTAATACAAGTAATGAGGATCTATTGTTCGTCCTGCTACCAGACCTGGACAGCAAAGGAATTGTATGCCTTTCACTCCCTTGCTTTCTCTCTTGGCATGACATTAGGCAACTTTTACTTAAAGTCCCCTCCACCAATAAGGACCTACCCACCTCCAGCAAGCGAAGATGATCGGACCATCACAAAAGTACACGAAACTCAGTTGCAAAGATGTTTTGACTCCAGTGGCTGATCCAGGGCCAAATCTCGGGGGGGTTCTCACCCAAAATATTGTAAAAGTATGACAAACAAAATGGTGAATTTGCATGCAAGTATCTAACGTATTTTTACGGTAATATTTTAAATTTTTATATTATTTGACTATTGACTTATGACATAGGTAGTGGTTTTCATCCATGAAAGTGGTTTTATTTTTCACTAAAATTCGTTTTAAAACTATGTGACTTCGGTGTTATAGAAAATCTTGGCGGTGTTATTATAAATTAAATTTTTTTTTGCAAATTTCTAGGTGCTTTATTATTTTTTGGTACACGTTTTGTGAATGTATATACTTTTATTAAGCATATTATAGAATGAGCAATAAAAGGTGCCAAGGGCAGGTAGGTAGAAATAGATGCAACAAAATCGTTTAGTATTGATTACAGCTGTTGCCAATCGCAATCGGTCAAGAAAAGCAGTGAAAGAAGTACGCAGAACTAAACACAATAGGAAACAACAAAACTTGACCTGGGGGTGTGTTGAAATGATTTTATTTGCATTGAAATACAGTGGAGCGCCAAATATCCGACAATCCATCCGCTAGAAAAAAATAGGCCTGTTACACATGTACACGGACGATCCGTGCTCCGCATGCGGAGCGTCGAACCATGAGACTTAAGTAAAAATAAGCACGATGATATCTCGGATCGTGGTATGTAGCCATATTTTTTTTGGTATCAGTCAGTAAAAGATCGCTTCTCTGTTTCACAGTAAACAATATTGAAGGGTAATCGAGAGTTTATTTATTTATTTCGGATTCTACGGCGAAAATTTGAGAGGGTCTTACATACTTATGCGTATAATAGGGTGGAAATTACATATATATACATAGCAAACAATGATGAAAGCAAAGATCATTCTATATACTATGTGGGTTGTAAGCTTCAATATATCAAAATAAAACCCATGCATACCGTGTTCCCACGTTAAGAAAAACCAAGGGTCTGAATACACACGGTAAATGCCAGTGAATTCAGAACAATAGCAGATGCAAAGCAAAATAGATTGGAAGCAATGGACATGAAATATTACTGAAGAATGATGACGATTACATAGACAGAAAGATTCATCAATGAAGAAGTCTCACGAAGAGTGGAGGTGAAAAGATGCACAATGGAAAATGAGAAGAGAAAAATTTATCAAACAACTCCTCAGCTTGTAGGCTTCCGCGGATGTAGTGTTGACTGTTTCCTTTTTTGGGATTCATTCCGTGATGTTAAAATTGTAAAAAACAATATTTCACTGGTCCTCCTGCCAGCTTCATCAAGTTAACTGAACTGATTCCTTAGCCTTGCTCATCTGTATGAGTGAGGACTCCCATTGTTGCCGGAATTTTTAAATTTTAAAAATTCGTTTAAGATTGAAAATAGGGTGGAATAAGCAAAAACTTAATTCCAAAATAACCCTCACAATGAGATTATTAGGTTTATGTGGCAATCACAACAAACTTTCGCAATTTTTAGGGTTCCTCCCTAAGCACTTCCACATGTACAACCGCCCATGGATCGACATTGAATCCTCCAATATAACAAGACCATCAAGTATTAAGGAGTTATCTTCTGTAACACGTTCACAACGTAGGCCTTTTTTGTAGAAAATTCCCAGGGACATAAAATTTCATGAAAATGAAATTAATTTTTCAGTTATTTTTTAATTAATCGAAGTTTCCCTTTGCTAAAGCTTTATTATTTTTATACTTTTGGGGAGTGGAAAGCATTCGTAAATGATTGAATGATAATTTTTAAAACAATGCCAAAATTTTATTAGGTATGCAACCAAATCTATCAAATTTGACAATAACTTTTGTGACGATAATTTTTCTTTTACTTGCTTTTCACGGCCAGTGATACGAGAAGTGATAGATTTTTGGATGCTCTAGAATCATCTTTTTGTAAGTTATCCCAAAAAAATAAAAGAAATAAACTTTGGACAAATTTATCATTCGTTTCTCCTGTGGTATATGCAACCACACCCAGTACAAATTCTAATTCTGAACTGTGGAATCTGATTAGCAAAAGATGTATCTTTCCTGAGCTTCAAATGGAAAATATCCCCCCACTTGACCTGTTCTGTGTATGAAGGCTCACAGGATTATTGAGTGTTTACACCTTCTGCTTTACAAGTCAAGTGCTTGTTGAGCATGCCGGCAATGCGTGCCATCCGCGATGCCGTGACAGCAATAGTGCTGCCTATGTTACTTCGCCTCAACTCGTGGCCATTATATTTATCCGTATTATGTTATTTTTGGGAGTTCGGCATTATTTTGCAAGCAGCTATCGTTCATTCACAGCCACGAAAAATTTCCAAAGAGTCTTTCTCACATTTTCAAATCCTAGGCCGTAAGTACACCAGAATAATCGGCAGCGGGCCCTTGTTGGTCTTCCCCACCATTACAGGGTATTGACACTAGAGCCAATAGCCGTTCATCTAGTTCCTTTGTTACAAATCCCAGGATGCTCTCAGTGGAGAGTTCTGGAAAGAGAGCAGCCTAATATTTGGGGGAAGCAATAGCTGCATTCTCACTGGTCGGGTCTCCAGACCAAGTTGAAGATGACCTGGGTCTCGGGCAATCACCTAAGAACAATGGAGACCTTCGGACATCACCCCTTCCATGCTGAGGATTCCGGCCACAAAAGCATTGGGACGGGAAGCCAGGTAGCAATGGATACTCTTAGCGTAAGGGTCTGGAGATTCCAAGTAGCATATTGTGGGACTAGGGACCTGGCTGCCAGGGAAAACTCCCAGTGAGAGGAGTACGGACTGGGATAGGGGCAAGGGTCTAGCCACGTTGAAACACCGGTTCCCATCAGAACACCGAAGCAACGTTGGGCCCGGACGGTGGTTGGATGGGTGACCCTCCTCCATACCTCGACCAGGCAAGGATGGAGAGATGATACTCCCTCCAGACTTATACCGGGAGGCCGGAGGGAGACCCAGACCGGGCCGGTTGGAGGGAGGACATCCTCTATACCTGGTACTGGGGTGAGGCAGGGGGAGGCCAATCCTCCATAGCTCTACCGAGGTGCTCTTGTCCCCTGTCTGCAAGTGGCAGACAGGCATGGGGTTAGCACAATGGACCAAGAAAGGTCTAAGTGCCCAGGCTCTTGACGAAGGCCCCCCCACCAACAACAATCCATCAATAATCTTAGGACTGGGATATGCACTTTGGCCACACGTGCAGTCGGCTGCGGAAACTGTATTTTTTATGACACCATACTGGTTTTACCTATGGTTATTTCAATGTTTATAAATCAATCAACTTACTACTACATAGGAAGAAGATTGATTGAAGCTCATGAGGAAGTTAATGTTCAAACTACTGATAAGTTTCCCGTATACTAGGAAATAACTATGAAACAAGGAGACATTGTACATAAGGGGGAAATATTTACAAGCCTTCACATAATATGTGAAGAAGGATCTGGTGCTTCCCAGGCGAATTATCAGAATTAAGTCTTCTCAGGTGTTCAGCTACATGAGAGATTCCATTCTCTCCGACATTTCAATGTCCATCACATTCCTTGCCATCAACTTCCCTGATAACGAGGAATGTGAAGAACTTCAAAACATCAGAGACAAAGAAACCTCAAACCCTGCTAAAGAACTGGGAAGACTTCATTCTTCATGTACATGTTTCATTATTGCTCCCACAAGGTGTTGAAACAGAAAATACATAAAAAAATAAAGAACACCAACTGCATACTATCTCGTGTAGGAGTGTAAAAACAAACAATTCAGAGACCTTATTTAAGCTGTTACCTTTTTCTTGAGCTCCTCTGGAGTTATATTTTCTTCATAGGGAATTGGTTCTCCAACAAAGGTCCGTAACTTCACCGGAAATCCACCATATACTGGAATAAATGGGAATCTTGTTGCATTGTAGAGCCAGAGCCAAAATGCATGACCCCAACTCACTGAGCAAAATGCCTCACGTAGATTCTGGGTAAATATGGGAACTATGCACTGAAAATAATATGAGATGTGAAAGTAAATAAAAGGTGAATTAGACTGGAATCAGATAGAGACAAGAGCTAAACTTACACACTTGGCATCCAGGGCAACTTTGGCAAAGCCTAGCCTTTTCTTCCACATCAATTTATAATAGGAATTACCGAATTGAGCTTCATAAACGCCCCCTGGGGCAATGGCCAACAAATTATTATCTTTCAGCACAGAACTACAAGTACTTACAGTACCGGGTATGACTTTGAATGCTTCCAGGATGATTGCCCATCCTAAAACAAAATAACCTCATCATGCAGACTGATGTTTTGAAATTTGCATGATTAATACGAATAATTAAGACAAAAAATACCTGGAATATTGAATAGAAATCTGTCAGCCACGGTATGTATAAGACGATTTTTGAACAATATAACCCGGGCTACAAAATAATACAAGTCTATAGGGATAGCTCCGTGGTAATAAATTATTAAAGCTGAACCTTCATCTGGGATATTTTCCATTCCTATTATTTCGTACGCTGCAATAAAGAAAACCAAGTTTTAATGTACCACGGTGATATTTAAAAAAAATTATGAAAGCAGTTAAGCACCCTTACGTACAATGCCATATCCAGCCGTGTGCATCCCAAATAGCGGCAACAGTGTGCCTAGCACCATCCCAAAAATCTCTTTCGTAGGCGTCAATCAGTCGATACCTAGAAGCATGTTCAATTAGTGCTAAATATTTTACTGTCTCCAATCTTTCTAAAATAATATGTCCTACCTATGGAGCTTGTAGACATACAAAATAAGGGCTGATAGATAAAATAATAACACAATCAGAAAAGGAAGGAGGAATGTTATAATTAACGGCGCCAATAGCCAGGTCAGCCAGAGAGTATAGTTTATGTCAATGTAGTCACCTATAACAAATAAACACCAAGATTAATTATTTGAAGTCATGGCATACTAACTATTAAAATGCCTGACGTTCGGAACAATAACACTGATAAAAATATGTACATTACCAAATGAATATTCAATATAATGGGTCACGTTAATCAAATGTCCTTCCACTTCCATCTTTGGGTATCCAGGATTTCTAAAAAGCTCTATATACGTCCATACATCCCATAAGAACACCTAACAAATAATATATCCAAAAACTACCTTTTAAAGTGAGGAATACTGACAATGGCATAATTTGGCACTGTATTTTAGATGAAGTTATATTATGCACATACGGGCTCTATAGTGTAAAGAAAAATAACAAACTTGGATGACATTTGGCCCATTTCAACGATTGACTTTATCCACATTAAATTTGACACGGCGCGGAAACACCGTCAGCTGTTCTTATGTTTACTTGTATGCTTGATAGAGGTCTATTAGAATTACCGCCATTACTCGCTCAAGATATTTCCTCGAAGTCGTTTTGGAGGGGACAATGTAATTGAATTTATGAAGAAGTAGAACGTGTATTTTAGATTATAGGTGCAGTAAACGGTAAGTCAAGAATGTTTCCTTTTGTTTTGTATGCTACTTGTGCGCCCTTTGTCCTTGTAATACAAAATGATTGTGATTTCACCTCAACGTTGGTAGGAATGATGTAAGCGTTGTTTGTATCAAACTCTTATTGTCTTTAAATATTGCAGTTAATCAGTGGTAGAGCTTAATTGCTGATTTATTAGGATATTGGTTATTTTTAAAAAGATGGTGGCTCCAAGGAGGCGATGTTGAGAACGTACTTATGCAACATTCGAGCAGTAATTGATAGATCCGCGTTGATTCATACGACCGAAGCTCATACTTTTTCATTACGAGGCATTTTATTGGAGAAAGTCATGAAGTTTAGGAGTTTATCATGACTTAGTGTTTAGTTCAAACTCCTAATTATCGATTGCATAGCTTTATCCGCAATGAAATTGATCCATTTTGTGTGTCGTTGGTTATGTCCTTGTGTTTTCATGTCATCAATATTAGTCGTTAAGCTGGACATTTGTTAGTCTAGATTATTTTATGTATCGAAATGTGACAGCTATTTCATGATTTGAGTTTAAACAGTTGATTGTTTTCAATTTTCCACATTCTTCATACCAAGGGTATGAATATTTCGGAATGTATTGAATCGAAGCACCTCTGACTTTTCGTCATGCAGTTATGTGTACCTTTTGAATCTCTCCTGAAATAGATCTTGCTGGTGTGATAACCCGTGAAAATGGTGAAGGATGAAGATTGTGATCCCCAGGGATCAATAAGTTACAGCAAGGAACTAAGAAATCGTTTTGTCCTCGGCGATAAAAGAGTTGTCCATAGACCTTCTTCAATGAGCCCAGGTAAGTATTCGAGGTGTTAAATTAAATGAACGTGAAGAGTGAAAGGTGGAAAATGTGTCAACGGTGCATTTCTGTGCGTATTCCAGTTACTCATAAGTAAACTGGTCATCAGTGATTTCATACAGACTCAATCGCATGCATACTTCATAAAAACATATGGTTTTTTTTTCGACAATAAAGGCAAAACGTTAGCGTTAATGGTATGTTCTGGAAAGATGTTGATGTTGCAGAATGCTTTAAGGTCTAATGGAGGCCGTTTACGAACAAGATTTGCGGGACAATCTCGAAATAATGACTTGTGGTTTCACGAAATGACGAAATTTTATGTCGACGGAATGTGTGAAAGTGTTTATTGCTCCATCATGTTAAGTTGACGAATTTTCCATTGTAAATCGAAATTAAAGACTCCCAGAAGCAGTAGTAATGGGTCATAATTTTACACTTTGTTCACTCAATGTAAAGATGTGGTAACTGGATTTGCAGAGATTGTCGTAAAGAAAACTCTTTCTCAAACATACATTGATGGGATTATTTAGATGGCATGACTGTTTGCAGGACCTGTATCATATCATCAAAGATAACTCAAGGGTAGCTATTTTCTCATCTGGCCATAATTTGCCCTGGGAGCCATTTTGATTTCACATTTTTCTCTACCCCTAAGGACTTAAATTTCTAATCTTGAACATAAATAATCTGCTCAATAACTCTTGCTTAATATGAGCAGTTGAACTCTTCAGAGCTAACCTCCAATAATGAACACCAAATTTCATGAAGCTTAATTTAGTTTTCAAATATCGGTATTTGTTCTTTTTGTGGCCTGTAATCAAAGTTTAATTTTCTCTTGTTTTACTAATAGTAAACATTTTAAGCTCTTGGGATACTTATGAATTTGTATATTTTGGTTTAAGCTAAATCTAGTTACATTGTCTTTTTCCAGAAACGAAAACAGGTAAAGCTATCGAAGGGCCCAGTGAGGGAGAAAATGTTTAGAGAGAAACGTATGGAAATTGACGGAAAAGAGATAAATGGCAGAGGAAAATGAAAGGAATGAGAATTTAGGAAATGTAAGAAAGAAAGGCGTGAGATACTTAGTTTTGCAGGAAATAAAGATTGAAAATGAGGAAAATGGAGGTAGTTTCGTGACATTTTGATGCCATATTGCAATGTTTTTGGAAGTGCCGGTAAAGGGATACGGACAAATTTAAAGTCTAAAATATGGCCTTACCCCACCTCCCCAACGAGGTTGCGGATGTATGGAGTGAAATAGGTGTGCTGGGTCAGGTCGATAAGCGGGCAGTAAATGGCCATCCCCCGAGTGGGTTGGTAATTGGAGGATGGTGTAGTTGTAGTGTCGTCAAAGTTGTGGTATATTTTTTTAAAGAAAAAAATCCCCCTAGTGGGATGGTGATTGGAGGGTGGTGTAGTGGTAGTGTCGTCAAAGTTGTAGCATATTTTTTAAGAAAGAGGGTAGAGTTTTGGAGGGGGATGTAGTTGTTTCAGCAACGGAGTTATTATGAACAAGGGTGAAGTACCATTTGTGAGAAGGTGTGAGGGGTAGTTAAGGTTGTGGAAAACACATCGTAAAGTCGGAATAGTTTAAGTTGAAGGTGGGAAAAGTCATGGGGGGTGTGTGTAAAGTAAAGAGGAGTAACTGCTCGACTGCTGTGCCATCTCTGGGAATTGGGAGGAAAAGGTCTGATTTTCGAACATGGCATTGAGAAAGAAATGCTATTCAGAGGTTTTAGTGAATGGTATTGGAAAGGAAAAGGGTTAATGAAGAAAATGAAAGGTTAGTGTAAATGCGCATATGTACACGGTGTCCGGTGAATCTATTTCTTTTTTTCCTAAGTTTTCCAGGCAAATTTTAAAATTTTCCAGGGTCATGTCCCACTTCGGTTCAAACATATTTTTAATGAATTTCTAATTTTTAATTTCTAATATTTTGCTGATTTGAAAACTACAAGAAATGTCGGTACCTACTTTGAGTTAAATAATAGATTATACAAGGAATGCAGAGCAATACGGGTTTCATTTCAACCAACAAATTAACAAAAACGGTTAACTGTCAACAAAATTTGAGTCAGGTGCAATTTGATTACAATAAATTAGATTCAGGACAGTTTGGTAAAGAACTTGTAAATAAAAGAAACTGGTGTGATCTTTCTCAACAAGTGCATTTCCAATTCAACTTCTGCAACAAATTTCCCGGCTTTTCAAGAAATTAGTTTCTTTTGGTTTGCAGCTCTTGAACTTTTTTCAGCACCTCTTTATCATTCTTTTTCCCATGAGGCCTTGGTACCTTTCCTCTTACCGCTAAGGCTTCACTGCACTTTTCATGGGCATTTCGGAAACTGAATTAATTGCTTTGTGATAGGTACGGATCTAACTCGAAAAAATTCAATTTGAATAAAATTGTATTTGTTGGACAATACACGAATTATAATTAATTTGGGTTGACCCTGTACAGTGGGCCTGTCGACTTCGAACCCGAGGGCCGTGATTTCAACACGCAGTTACCGCAAAATGTATTTCCCCTCCTTCAAAAACATTTCTGCAAACATTAAAATGAGGAGGGTTGAGATTATTGGGTGAGGATTATAAATCATATAACAATGCCTAATTATCCATTTAGGTTGCCAGCCGAACGGTTTTCTTATAATTACGGGTAATACCACTGCGCATGCGCAGACGTTTAGATTTCTCGTAAATTTGGCAACACCAAGAATTCCATTCATACGGCTCTTCGAACGGAATCAAGATTTCCGTGTGGAATTCTGTTTCCGCTGAAGGAGATATACAATTGCATTTCGGCATCAATTCTGATTCAATTCGTAGCAGCCATTTTACATGGGAATTATTCCATGTAAAATTTGCCTTGTTATGCAATTGGCCCCCTGGACTGCGTGAAACACAAGCTGCGAGCGGGCGCACAGCTGTGAAAAGGGAGCGCAAGGCTACACTGATTATGAGCCAAGCATAATGCAATCAAAGGCACAGGTTAAACCTCTCTCTCTGCCTCAATGGAAATCAGCAGCCGTGCATTTTCCAGGGTTTTTCGGAAAAATGCAAAAATTCCCTGAGTATTCCAGGACAAAATATTTCCCAGAGTTTTCCAGGTTTTCCAGGTTGCTGGGCACCCTGATGTAGCATAGCAAAATAAGTGAAATTGGTGGTATAAGTTTAGCAGAAAGCAGGTCAATTCCAGGAATTAACAGACTGGATTCTTAGATAGTTATACCAAAACCTATATTTTCTCAGGCACTAATATAAATGCATTCAATTTAAGAATTGGTGGTTATTAGGACTCATAGTTCAAGACATAAATAGGACAATATGTTCCTGCATTCTCAGATATTCACCATGGAGGTTGTTTCTTAACCTGTGCGGTGAACACCCGAGAATGCAGGAACTTTTGCTTAAGACATCACAGAAATCTATGGTGTGGCAATGGCACAATACACTAAGATACGGGGTACAATGCATTGATATCAAACAATGGTATGGTCCTGAACGGTATTTGTATCCAAGCGTCTAGTCTGTGAATTCCTCAATTTCACCTGCTTTCTGCTCACCTTATACCACCTACTTCACATTTATTGCTACGCTACATATGTGCATTTATACTAACTTTTCATATTCTTCATAAAACCTTTTCCTTCTGTAAACTATTCACTTAAACCTGTGATGTTAATCTATTTCTGGATGCCATGTTGGAAATACTGACCTTGTTCCTCCTAGTTCCCTGAGATGGCGCAGCGGTCGAGCAGTTTCTTCTGTTCACAATACCCACCACCCATGACTATTCCCGCCTTCAACTTAAACTAAACCGTGCTTTATGACGCGTTTCACACATGCTCTTCCCCTAACATTTTACACATATCTCCGAACTTTATTCCAAATGTTTCTCATACACACTTTCCTCCGCACTTCCCAATCAAGGTTTCACACCTTCTTCTCTTGACTTAAGCGAATCATGTCATTTAAAGATTATTTGCGAGCTCTGAAAAGAACTCTTTCCATGGAACGCCTAATACGCTACAACTTTGACCAGACTACAACTACACGCCTCTCGGATCATCAACCCTCTTGGGGGATTTTTTTGGTAAATGGCCATTTCTCTTAACTTCCTTTACCTCATTTTATCACTTTCCCCATTTTCCACCACTGAAAAATATCTATTTCTCTGTATTCCCGTTTACTTAAAATTGCATTTTTATTCTTTTTTTCACCTATAAATGCCTTTTTCCCGTTTGAAAATGGCCATTTCCAGGCCGCGTACCGTCCCACCCTAGCACTCCATAGGCCTGCAGCCTTGTTGGGGGGGTGGGGTAAAGACATATTTTAGACGTGAAATTACTCTGTATCCCTCTAGTGGGACTTCTGAAAATCTCGGAATATGGCATCAAAATATCACGAAAAATATGCAAAGTTGGTCATTTCAAAGTTTATTTTCTCAAACTAGGAATCTCACGCTTTTTTTTACATTTCTTAATGCTCATTCCTTTCACTTTCCTTTCCCATTTATCTACCTAATACCTCTTACTTTTCTAAGATTCTTACAAAAAAAATTCTCCCAGACTGGACCCTATGATTCATTTACCTCCTGAAATAAAGGTAACTGTTGAGATTATTAATATGAGGAAATTCAGGGTGCTTTCCGTAATGTGTAAATGAGCTATTGCTGTAAATTAAGGATGAGTCGATTCCAACTGTCAATTCTCGATTCCACTGATTCTCAGGCTAAGAATTGGTGTCGAGATTCGATCGCCTAAAGCCGATTCTGATTTCATCGATTCCAGATAGATAAATACAGTAAAACTGCGATGTAGTGCACTTGGATTTTACGTCGTTCTTGTTTTTCGTAACTAGCGATATGCAAGTCTGGCCGTGAACATAAGGAATGTCAATGGTAAAAACTTTATTTTACGTAGTTTCTTGGTTTTACACAGTTTTTTTTATTTTACGCGGTATAACTTCAGTCCCATAGAGCAAAATAATATTGATTTTACGTAGCATTTTCGGCATTTCAACTAGGGATGGTCGGATCGGATACGTCGGATCCAAAGATCCACTGATATTACGTTTTACCGGATACTGAAATCGGATCCTAATTCGTTCCAAAAAATTGTATCTAGATCTGAAGTATTAAAATTCAAACTTTAGTGAATGTGTCCTAAAAAGGAAGTAAAAAGAGGTCAGAGTTCTGATTCTTTCTTCGCATGCACCGATGCACTATGTTGCTAGTTCTATTGATGCACCGATGCATTTCAACGCTCTTTCAGGCGCTACTCAACATAATTTCAGGTTGTGGAAAACTCACGAGGAAGTTTGAAATCTACCTCACCCCTACCACAAGGGTAAGATTACGATTTAAATCAACCAATTTTCATTTCGTTCGAGGATCAGTCCCATCAACCCCATGTTGCCTGCAGAGTCACCCTAAAAGGAGACCCATCCCCTCCCCCTAAGAGTGGAAGCCACCTGGGTCGAAGAGAAAATGGATGAGGAAAGATAAACGCAGATAAGGTCAAGGAGAGATCTTCTCGGGTTACTCCATTCTCTTTCTCCCTGATTGAGTCTAAGCCGTAATACGAGCTGAGACAGGGGGAAGAAACTGTCAGCCTCTCCTCATCATGGATTGATTTTCCACCGTCCTAATGAAGCAAACCCAAAAAAAGTATCCGGTGTCTGCAGGGGAGGAGGAAGAGTGAGCTAAGCCGTGAAGACAAAGAAGTCAGCTGAATCGGAGATACAGGTTGCCCTAAGCGCTGCCATCGCAGCAAAGCGCAAATGAAGAAGCAAAATATGGTTTGTACTGTACATGACAGCTCAAATTGTATCGAAAATGGCCGGCCAGTGGTGTCAAGCTATCACCCAACCTGTCATAAGAGCCGAGAGAGGGGGAAGAAACTGCCAGCCTCTTCTCAACACGGAATGATGTAACACTGTCCTCGTGAAGCGAACCCAAAAAAAAGTCTGGTGTCGGCAGGGGTTGGGAGAGAGTGAGTTACGCTGTGAATACAAAGAAGTTGGCTGAATCGGAGGTCCAGGTTGACCTTGGAACTGCCATCGCAGCAAAGCTCCAATGAATAAGCGCGACATGGTTCATGCTTTACACGATTGCTTCAATTGTATTGAAAATATTAAAATGTTGAAAATATTAAAATGTTGAAATATTAAAATGTTTTTGTTGTAATGAGAAAATATTCTTATGAGAAGGTCAGAATTCAAAGAGAAATTCAAAGAAATTCCGGTCATAGACTTTTTTGGCTCATACAGTCCATCTCATGGCAAAGTAATGCGCTGGCAAAAATTGTTTATTTTGGCTTAATACACACATTTATCTCTTCAATATGGTTAAAAGTAACGTATGTTTGAAATAACTTCCAATATAGCCCTATCTTTACTACATCAAATGGTGAAAATAGCAGTTTTTATCTGACAGCAATCCATCATAGCAGTGCAAATGCTGATGGTCTGCAAACACATTTTTAGCGAGGTATCCCACCCCTGCATGAGTTTTCAATTCCTTTTGTTTACATCATTGCAAGAGTCTCTCTGAAGCTGCTCTTTGGACTCTCCTCCTTGCTGTCAGAAGCATTGCTCGAGCCTGGACCAATGTTTCAGAGGAAATCATAAAAAATTGCTGGAAAGCAGGCTATGGCAAGACAGAAGTCAAACGTCTAACAGCGCTGCCTTATCCTTGATCGTAATTTTGAATTGATCACTAAGAAATTATATTTTTAGGGAATAAATTGCTCTCGCCATCCATCGAGCTTGGTGGATGGCACCTTGAGGTGGAATTATAAATTTTCCCTGTGTATCTCCGCCTAAAAATATTACAGAAAGCTCTATCAAATCTTGATTGTCATTTCTGACTATATCTTTGGTCAGTTCAGTGGGGTACAACTCAAGGAGATTGTCAATTTCGGAAACGAAACAGTCAGGTGCTATGCGAGCTTTTCTTTATAGTACTGTACTCTATCTGGATCGACACCATTCCAGTTTTTTCGGAACTTTTTGAAGAGTGGAATGTCAGGATTTGCTGTCACTTGACTAATTTTTACTTCGAACACGCTTTTGAACACCAATTCATACACGTGATGGCGGAAAGCAAAAATAAGTATATCTCCATTAAGTTTTTGTTCAAGAAGCACACTGGCACCATTGATATGACCTGTATTTGAAGCCTTAGTTTCACAACAAAGAATTTGCACTTTATCTTCGAGATTCCAGTCTACAATCGCGTTCCAAACCGCCTGTGCCTGTCTGCTTCCTGAAGAGCTTTCCAACCTCTCCAGAGCAATGAGTTGTTTTTTACTTGCATATGAAATAACTATTGGAAGACGTTCTTCTTTTGATTTCCGTGAATCTAAAGCAGGCAACAGTTTGCCATCCCAGTGAACAGTCACAACATGTAGTACCTTGTTTTTAAAATTAGCTTTTATGGCTTCCGCTCGCTCTTTTCATTTTTCCGTACGAATCTTTTGAATCGATGACTTACTTATAGGAAAATCATCAGTATTATATCCAAGTACCTCAATGGTAGCTTCAAGAATAAACAGTGAATCTTTCAAACTTAGCTGACACCTACCCAGTGAGAAATAGGTGGTGGAATCAACGTGGGACCGATGTGAAAACTACGGTGGAGAGTAGGTGGAAATAAAACGTGGATACCACGTGATTTTGGTCGTGAGATCAACGTGGAACGCACATGGAAATTTGGTGGATATGTTAAAGAATAATATGTTTTCCAATGGAAAATAAAAAATTATTTTTATGACTACTAGACAGCATTGCTTGCATAATTCACGGTTGATTTGGTTTCAGATTCGACCGAAAAAAAAAATGCCTCCGCCCGGTCGCGAACTCATATTGGTAAGTCGCATTGGTAACTCATACTCGTCCATCCTAGCACCTTAACCCACTCTGCCACGGCGATTCTTGGGTAAATGAGAGTTATGCAAATAACTTATTTCCTGCGCATTCATGGCCAACATGGCCGGGAATTTAAATTATTCTATGTATTCGTGCTTGGTCTAGAGTTAACTGTTTACAAATATTTTGTACCAAGATATTATTGCAGATGTTCACAAGTGCTTGAAAATGGCTGTTAGAAGCATTCAAAAGCAGGTAATATTATTGTTGAGCATAATATTAATTATAGTTCGTTACCATTGTACCAAGATTCATATTAAAGGCCATTTTACACGATGAAAGATGTAGTACAAACGAATGTACGTGAGATTAGTACAGGTTCTATTTTCCATTCAGGAATTCGCACAAGCCTTCATACAATTTGCCGCATTACACGATACCTTTTGCCTCATGCAAGAGTTCACGAAAGAGTTTGTACAAACAAATATACCGTGTAAAACGGCCTAGCATGCTTGCATCTTGAAATTATATATGTTATATGCATAGGTATATAACATATGTTATAACAGAGATACCTCTTCGTAATCATTTATTCTATTATACATAAATCTAATCCAGTTCCACGAATAACATAATTGCAAAATGCAATTTCCGATTCATTTTTACATAACTAGCGCTGTTTCAGGATGATAAACCAGATAAACTATGAAATGTCACCAAAGTTATTTTCCATGAAGCAGAAATTACGCTGAATATTTAATATTATTCACCATTACCATAGATCCACTTAAAAGTCAACGTGGATCCCACGTTGGTTCAGCCACTCAATATCCACCACCACCGTATTTCCACTTATCAACGTGGAACCCACGTCGATTCCACCACCCATTTCTCACTGGGTATCTAGCGCTGCTACTCATTTTGGAGTAATGAAATTTTTCCACAAAGTTGTTTTACTGGTTCCGGGCTGTATGCTCTCGATCAGAGTTGAAATATTTTCTTTTAAATGAATTTCATTTTCATTAGAATCTACGCTACGGTTGCTAATGCTACGGTTCATAAGATGATGTCGAAGGAGTTGGCGTGGAAAAATATGTAGAACGTCGCATTTCTTCTTCAATAGTTCTGAGGCGCGCCCTTTCCTCATTATCAGTAAGTTACTTAAGTTTTTTGTCCACTCCAGCTACAAGACCAGGCCGACCTGGCTCTCTCTGTTGCTGTAAGAAGATTCTGTCTTCATTTATTATTGAAGCGTATCTGCGTGTTCAATGTCAAACAAGTTATCTAAGTTGTTGACAAACTCTTGTCAGTGCTGCTTAAATACGTTTTGGGTTTTTTGTGCATTTTTTTGTTAATCCCTCCAAAATTATATAGGTTCACTAGTTTCTTCACACAATTAGGGAAAGATTTGGTAGGTACACGCGCCTTTTCCCAAAAGATAATAAATTCGCGAATAGTGAGATTTGCACTTTCATTGACAGTAAAATTAACTTCACGGATATTATATAATAAAACTGCCAGAACTTGTCCATTAGAGGGCAGTTTTGAACCTTTTATTTGATATAACTAATGATATCAAGCCTGACCTTGTGGAAATCATGGATATCCATGTGGAGAAAACCACCTTTGTTATTTTCACAAAACTTTATTCCGCTGCCACTTGGAATAAAGTTTTGTGGAAATAACAAAGGTGGTTTTCTCAACATGGACTCTCATTAGATGTTTTACGCCCCTAAATTTTTAGAACTACATAATTCCACTGACATGTTCATTGTTCTCTGATTGTAAACAATACGTTTACTAACAAAATAACAAGTGATTACAAACACATCGACGCCTTCGACGCGTTAACACATTGTCACAATGTACAAGCAAAACCTGCTTCACTAAACAATCACTACGGACAACCAACGTGACTCTGATAGCGAGTTCCAGCTCGCACTGATAGCGTATCACATGTTCAATCGAACACTAAGCTATCAGTCTCATTACAATATTTTCATACCTTGTACAATGTACAATTGTCCAATGTACATTGTATATTTTCCGCTAAATTCGCATTAACCGGTGGGCGCGCCAATTGTTATATAGCAAGATGTCAGTTTTTTTATTATCTATGTGGTCAAGCTAAGTAAGTACCCATTATGTTGTGTTTCAAGCATCAGAAGCTATAAATTTATAAACATTTACGATATTATTATATTTCGAAATAATAGAGTTGATGTCCGTAAAATAACTTCCATCCTACGAAGTGAAATGTCGATATCACGACCACATTTTCCATGTTTTTCGGTTATCCGTGTTTTTCGATTATCTGTGCCTCATCATGCATCCATTAGCACAGATAATCGAGAGTTGTCTGTATTTGGGAAATGTCTGGCATCCTCTCTTCTTCAGCGGCTGAAACACAATATATTATGACCCCTTTTAGGCTCAGCAGTTTTACACTTCAGCTGGTTTTGATCACTTACATAGAATTTTGAGTCGCAGGGCTCCAAAGATTTTCTATATTTGAGAACCGTTTTGAAAAAACATTGTACCTCTTGAGTATGTCTGGTGCCGAATAGGAAGGTGCCTGTCCATGCAAAAGTATTCATGTATAGTTTGTGTGAATGTGCCAATGCTACGCCCAAGAAAATGCCCCCTTCTCCCCTCCAAGGGGACTGCTTCCTAACATGGTGACTTCTCGTTGATTTTCAGCGACAAATTCTTGTTCGTATCAAATGACCTATAATTTGAGTTTTACGAGTTATTACGAGTATTGCACGAGCATGAGAATTAAGAGTTGTTATTTACTAAGGACACAAATTTCTAATGAAAATTGATTAATTTTCGCCGGGCCAGTGAGATGGGAAAGAGTTGTTAAACAATTTGTACTACAACTTTTTTGCAAATTTGATAAAGCTTTGAAATCTTTGGTAATGATCAAAAACTGTTTAACCCAGTTATTTTTCTAATTTGGTGTAGATGTGTGCTTGAGCTGAATAAACTGGCTCTGTTTTGATTCCTACCACCAAATCACTAGCTTGATAAAAGTTCATTACATAAATTATCTTATCAGTCACTAAACAGGAAGAATGAGCTAAATGCTAATCCATATAGCATAAAAATTTGTTCAGGCTTTAATTCTAGAAATGTTCAAACTCAAGTGCATTCAATAAAAAACCTGATATTTGTATTTAGTATAGGTAGCTGAAAGGCAAATTGAGGGTATTGAGAACTTTAAAATATCCTCATCACTGTGAATAAGGCTGAATATTAAAGTTGAGGATTTAGAAATTGCTTTTTCTTGAGCAAGTATGTTTACAGATATATGTAGTCAAATAACAAATGCACATTTGTATTGTTAATTAAAAAATATCTGTTCTCTCTGTCATAGTATCTTCTGAAGCATGTCATGAATTTAAGAAATTCTCAGTAACTCTCAAATGAAAAGTGATACTTCTTAACAATCACAATGCAAATACATAGTACTTATTGCTCTACCAAAAAAGTCAAATTGATAGGTGTAAGGTGGAATGATGGTTTGGTAATAAAAAGGAAGCCTACAGCCTTAGAGAGAGTTATTTGACAATTAGATATATTGTCAGTAGTATAAAGGAGTAGACCCTCACTAGTTCAAACCACTGCATCAACTGGACAGGCCCCCTGCATGTAGTGCAGATGATTTATTGAGGGGTCATGAGATGCCATCACTATTCGATATTTTTTATTGATATGGTTGACTTCCCTCCAAAATTGAATATGTAGAAATTTATTTTCCTATTTGTTTTTCTGTTAATGATAAAAGTCTGAAAACACTGGTGAGTGATACAATGTGAGAGCAAACTTCATGCAGAATATTGCTAGGAGTACTCATTCCAGTAGTACACTGAATGGAAGATACATAAAATCGTAGTCTAGCTGGGCTAGACTTGTAGTCTTAATGAAAAATGTTGCCCATGGACAAAAATGTTAACTTTACCTCTGCGATATCGTGCCACATATACTGGCTGTTGTAACTAGATGTGACGTTTGCTACTTCACCTTTAAAACATAGCATGGCATATTTGTTACATTTATCTTTGCTCATTATCCCATAGGCAAAGAATTCTATTCAACAGCATTTAAATCTTTTCTATACCACTAGATTACATTTTTCATTACCATTACCCACTTAACCTGAGGTGAGGAATGAGAAACCTGTTTGGAGCAAGATGAAAATAATTTACGCACTCTACCGCTGTGGCTGGTGTGCTCGCACAATCAAATTTCCTTCCACGCGAATTTTGACTTAGCGCACAATAGGCTGATATAAAGAAAGTGGAAGTGATTTTCTCTCTGTGGCAGTTGAAACTTTGCATGGTTTTTTTGCAAAACTGTATTTATTGGACAATGTTTGAGAAGTTATTCATGTCATGAGACTACATACATAGACATAAGTGTGTGAATTCAAAGAGAGGTCTCGACTTTAGGCCATGCTGTAAGGGGTTCAAGGATTACATAAGACGTTTTGGAGATTGAGGGGGGTCGGGCTTTTCTTACGTTGAAAAATGCGATGGTGGGTGGCGTAACATGGTGGAACTCCTTCATGATGCACAAAGGGTAAGAAAAAGACTTTGCTGTTCCACAAAATAAAATATATTTGCGACCGGTTTCGATACGGCGTATCATCATCTGGCCTAAGCCAGATGATGATACGCCGTATCGAAACCGGTCGCAAATATATTTTATTTTGTGGAACAGCAAAGTCTTTTTCTTACCCTTTGTTTTCTTACGTTGTCTTACGTAGGGGGGTGAGGGGGTCTTAGACAGGCTTACGTAAGATATGTCACTTCTGAATTCGTATTTTCATCATTTTAAATAATTATTTTTGCAGAAAAAATCTTACTTTTTAGGATTATTAGTCCAGTGGATATGTTGAAATAAAAAACTTAAAATCGAGAGGATTCTTAGTGCGATTTTATTGCATAAATATGTTGGGGGCGATGATGGAAAAGGTCTCTCATCTAGACTTAAAAGGCCTAAGTTAAACAATGAAATCGAAAAAGTAGTATCGGTCATAGAGAAAAATGAAGTGCATGAGATTAATGCATATTAAACATACCTACAATTTAAATTTTTAATTTAAAATCGGCCAACAAATAAAATTGTTATTGCAAAAAATATGAAAACACCCTTTTTTGTTACTGTTATAACTTTTCAAAGCTTCATTTAAAATCAATCAATCTATCTTTTTTAAAATGAGTTTTTCAAAGCTTAAAAATTGTGCAAAAGATGGGCACTGTAGGTTCAATAGTTTTTGCAAAATCCTATTTGTTTATCCCGCCTGGGGAAAAATCCGCCAAATTTGACCGCTTGTACAATTGCCAATTGTTAATAAAAAAAAGGTTGGTAGGATTAGGTTTGAAGAATGTATAGTTGCCAATTTACATGTTTATATCAAAATAGATAAACTGCACTGGTTGTCCTTTGGTGGATTTCTCAGCACATTCACAGAAAATGAGCCAATTTGTCATTATTGAGGGAAAAATAGTCGTTGAAAGCTATGTTGCATCAACCATGCATTTCTATTTCTTTCATGCCTTTGGAATTATTTCCCCTACTCACCACTTTTCCACTGGCCGTTCAGGTGTTACTGTGTACATGATGAAGGGAAGTGCCTTGCCCCTCGCACCGCCTGCCTACCTACCAGCCATGTTTTCTTCATAGTATTCATTATACATTGCACTTTCTTTTCAGTCTTAGCTACTCAATATTATTATTCCAGGATAGATTTTTAATATTGACCATTAAATGTCTTTTTTTCTGTATTAGTGTGTTACTATTACATTTTGTATTTTCAACATTTATTTAAAAAATTATTACAATTTATAGATGTGACTTTAGTTTTCTTTCGGAATGCACTGATAGCACCTACATATCAAATATAGCAATGCATTTTTAGTATGGAACGTGCCATATTTAAAACAAAAAAAAATCGTAAAAAATTACTGTACACTTTATTTCAGGGAGACATTTTATCAGGGAATTTCATGGAAATGTCAGGGAATTTCAAAATTAAACCTTTGTGGCCAACCTGCTATATTTATAATTTTTAAAAATATTGAGGTTTAATGTTTTCTTGTTGAGATCTGTTGCTGCCAAAGGTAATAAAAAATGAATTCGTGCATATCCTTATGAAGTCTTAGGTAGTTTTTTAGTTCCTTTATATTGTAACATTTTTAATGAAGTGGGTACCAGTTGATGACTTCACTTTTCAATATGTTTTATACGCATATCTGGTGTGAAGTCATTTATGATTTAACTAGTGGAATAAGACTGAATTATTGTTCATTTACTAAGCATAGCCATATTTTATGGGCAGCTCTAAAATATTCCATACGGTGCATTAGGTTAGTTTTCATATTCCCAACAGATTTTCTAATAAAAGACTTTCTCTCTTTCCCTGCTATCTGATGTCAAACTGGTAAGATTTTAAATAAATTGTGATCACTGTGTGCATGCATGATTGAGCTTGACCTTTGAAAAGTATGACTTCAAGTGTAGGTACATACTACGTTAATTTTTTCCCAAAGAATATTTTGTTTGAATTAAACAAATGTCAAAGCGTTAAAATGAGCATGGATTGAGGAGAAGGGGTTAATGCAAAATGTGACTAGTCACTCCTAATGGTAGGTCTTTTCCCCCACCTCCTCTTTGATTATTTAGAATTACTTCACCATTAGTTCCAAATGAAAGCTAATCGGGGTCTTAGAAAGTAGTTTAACACTTTCAATGCAGGCCTGATTTTCATGAAAGTTGTCAAAATCGGTTCGAAAAAAGTGAAAGCACTTCGGAAGAGAACTACCTCGTCAATTGGCGTGCTCCGTCAGTCGGAGTAGCCAGGAGCACGTCTATTGACGTGCTCTGCATTGAATGTGTGAAAATACTCCCTTTCTCCTTTTGGTGCTTTCAGATATAGGAATTTTTTTATGGTTGCCTTTGTTTTCTCATGTTTACATCTCTCATTCTTGACTCTTCATATCTTCTCTACTCCAAAATTGCCTCTGAAGAGTGATAGCATCAAAATGTTATTTTTATGGAATCTAGTTTAAAAGTTTGGTTTTTAAGTCTTGGAAATTCAGTAAGTTGAAATGTCTGTCTGTCTTTTGCCTTTTGGCTGATTGTTTTTGATGCTTTAATCACTCGTCACTAAGGATCAGTGAATCTGTGTCGTGGTTAGGTGTAAAAAATCTGTTAAAATTTTGCTGTTGGACTCTATTGCACTAATTTCTTGGAGTAAATTTTCACCCTGGACTTAAAATTTTATTTTAGAAGCTGCAAGGCTTTACCGTAGCTGCAGGTCTCGTCAAGGTATACGAGATCAAGACACGCTGTATGAAGAAGAACTGGTTCAGCTGGGGCTGGACGATGATGATCATGTCTACTCGTCCCGATCTCGTCGGAGCCACCGGTCAGTGAGGCATGTCTCAAGTCCCCGCAGGAGTGCCCGACCGCATTCGATGATGCGGTCCCTTCGGCCTCAGAGGAGGGCCACGCAGATGTTGGAAGTGAGCGATCGAGTGAGGAGATCACTCAGGTCAACGAGGCTTGACCATGCATCTCCCAATGGGATGACCACCCCAAGAAACTCGATGGCCAACGGGCACGTGGAAGAGCGTGAAAGGCGCTCGAGTCGGAGGAGGGTGGTTGAAGAGGAGGAGGAAGAGGGGGATGACGATGGGGCGGGGGATGAGGGTGATGACGATGGGGAAGAGGAGGAAGTGGACGAGGAGGAGGAGGAAGTGGAGGAGGGTGCCGACGAGGAGGACAGTCATGAGGCTGAAGGTAAGCACCGAGACAGACCAATTGCAAGCTCACCAGCAAAATGCCAGAACTCACACCGCAGGGTTGCAAGAGGCCTGGAATACCTAGAAAAGTCATGGAAGTTGAAATGGACCTGGAAATTTGCTTTTCCAAGTCAAAACCTTATTGTTTTCAATAATTCAGAGGTACCATTTTGGGCACTTTTAAGTGCCTTGCCTGAATGAGACAATGGAGCTCTTATTTGGTGTCTTAAAAATTTATTAGGCCCCTAAAACAAACTTCCTGATCCTATTCTTTACACTGATGCTGAGGAAGATGGAATATTTGTTTCTCCTTAGATTTTGTACAAGTAATTCAGGGCCCTTTCCTAAGAATAAATTGCCATCGGAAAGGAAGACTATTTCCCCCCAGAGCGATAGTGGCAGTGCTCCATTTGTTGGAAAACTTTATTCCCCCATAGAACAAGCATTTATGTGTGGTCCTGATATTTTTGTGCCTCCTTTTGAAATACACACCAAAGAATTATTTGTTCACCTGGAAAAATGAACATTTAGCCTGGAAAAGTCATGGAATTCCATAATCTCTTGCCTGTATCATCACTGTACACTGGCGACAGCATGACTCTTAACTGGACATCAATTCCAGTGCCATTGCTTAGTTTGATGTTTGCAATGCAGGAGAACTATTTGCCCACTCTTTGACAGATGACTTCATCTGCATCATTTTTAGTTTATACAATGAGAAGTAGCCCATGGAAATTCGTTGAGGAGAAGAAAAAATTAAAATCCTTGAGTAGGAGTATAAAAGAATCCCTATTATGTGGTGTGCAAAATATATTTGTATATACGGTAGAACCTTGTTATAACATTAAGGCAAGGGGGTATGAAATGTGCCTTTACACTATAACAAATTATGTTTCAACAAGATTTCATCATAATTTTTATTCGGTAAATTTTTAAGCCCTGGAAGTATCCTACTGGTTAAGAAAGGTTAAAATCAAATATCAGGAAACCATTTATCAATGAATAGACTCAACTAAAAAACTTTTTGTGTTACTCTGTGTATTCCTTTAATATACATACTTCCTTTCACTTTCATGGCATCTATGTTACTCATCCATTTCTTACAACCTCCAAGCTTACCCAAGGTTTTCCCTTTATATCATGGTCTAGAGTATCCATCTTTCATCCATCCGTTCATTTTATCCATCTTCAGTTCTATTTCTCGACCCTGAATAATATTTTTGGTTGTTCTTTTGTTAAAATTTTCCAGTCATGAATGATTTTTAGGGTTTCATAGTGTATGACTTTCAATTTAAGTCTAATTATTTATTTTATTTAATGCCTTTGTTTAGGGTGAAATTAGGGCTATGCAGCCTCTCTTACATTTAACCCTAGACATTACATTACATTTACACCTATGCCCTGAGTGGAAGAAAACCCACCCAAGCGGGACTCGAACCCACGACCTTCCGATTAGCAGGCAAGGACCCTTCCCCACCACCACCAAGGCCGGCTAATTAAATACTATTGTTCCATTTCCCGGCCATGAATGATTTTTTTAGGTTGTACATTCTTGAAAATGTGCTGGAAAGACTTCAGGTTATCGTGCGTTGCAAAACACATTTTTAACAATCATTTATTGAATTTGGCAGCCCAGAATGATTGTAGTCGGCGGATTATTAATTATTTTTACTAGCCATGAATGATTTTTGCCAGCCCTAAATGATTCCCGAACTATTTAAGCTGACCCTGAATGAATTTTGCCGGCTATAAATGATTGTAGCCTGGATGATTTTTTTCCGGCCATTAATAATTTTTCCTGCCAGAATTATTTTTGCCGGCCATGAATGATTTTTGCTGGCCTTGAATGATTCTAGTCGGCTCTGAATTGTTTTTGCCGGCCCTAGTTTCATTGCGTAGAACCTTTGAAACAAATATAAAGTATGATTGCTTAAAGGAAAAGGATCCTTAATTCCATTTAAAAAATTGAAGAAATATGTGAAAAATTGACTTTTGTAGTTCGTAGTACTGCTTTTCTAAAATTATAAGGATGAAATTATGTTTCGCAAGGAATATGTGCGTTCTGCAAGTTTTGTTGCGTAGCAGAGTAAAAATTTTGGTGATGGGGCTAATTAAAAAGTTGATGTGCGTAAAAATTTGATCTGCTGAAAACAATGTGAAATTGTTCCAGATTGAGTGATGGAAAAAACATTGATATGAGCTATTCTATTGGTTCTAAGAATGACATCACCATAAATGGAGTTTCCGTGAATTTGCTTTAAAAATATTCTCGTACCCGCCTTTTGCCAAACCTCTCTTAACTTCCTGTTACGTTCATGAGAAAATTCCTTCTAGTAAGAGAATACGGTTAGTAGACAATTCCTGTAGCTTATTCGAAGCTACTGCATCGGTAGCTTTGAGATAGAGAAAGACCCCATGGTATTTCCCTCCACCAGTGTTTTGTTTGAAAACTGGTCTTTCTTTGCCATGCAAGTGTTCTTTTTTACGTGATAAATTGAGTTAACCTCTAAAGTGTGTTCTAGTCACCCCTGGTTATATTATTTTTAAAACTTTTATCACATTCAATGGGTTCAGTGTTCTCTATTAATCCAAAATTCAATTGAAGAAATACTCGTACGCAGATATGAATCGGGCGGTATTCCCCCGCGCCTCTCTACTTCAGCGCCATCCACACTCGATGCGGGAACTAATCCTCTTTGCGTAATAACGAAATAATGACGTCTGGTGGTGTCTCGACAGCTCTACGTTATAACGTTAATTCAAATTTGATGTTACATCAAGATTTTTACAAAGGCAAAGATAGTGTTTTCGTTGGTTCCTTCCTTCAGCTGACGTTATATCAAATTTTACGTTACATCAAGTAACGTTATAACAAGGTTATACTGTAAATATTTTGGTTGTCATTAAACACTCATGGAGGGGATGGGTTGAAAAGTAACCCTTGTAAAATGTTACTGCACGTATTATATTGATCATTTAACCTAAGCCATAATGGCCTCCCACTAAATGCCAATTCTGTGGTTGCCAAGGATTTATTAAAATATATATTTTTGAACAGGTAAAAAAATGGATAATTTTGGAGCCAAGAATCCAATATTCAGGAAAAAGGAATGAGCTTAGGATAATTAAATGCAAGAATTAAGTACTATTCTTTCAGCCATCGTTGAGTGCAAGTATAGTAAAGTAAATCCTGTTATCCGGTACTTAAGCAACCAGAATTCTGATGCAACCGGTACGAAAATTTGTAGTTTCTAGAGAGTTTGAACTCGAAATGGCATTTCAAATGTCATGGAATTTCTTCCATTTACAATGGTTTTTAGCTCATTCGACATGTTGATAGCCAGTAGCCTAGTTCGAAACTGCAGATAATTTTTATATTGTGTGCAAGGAAAAAATTGACAGCATTATTTTTCAGTTCAAATAGTTCAAATTTTTGTTTTGGTCAGTTTCCATCTCTGTTCAACAAGCTGAAAAATGAAACTGCATGGATGGAGGCAAAAATTTTGGCCCGTATATGGCAATATATTAAAAATGGTATGTTGGATGATGATTTCAAAGAATTTCGTTGTCAAAATAACAAGGAAAGGAAAATCATTAGTGATGAAATATGTATCAAAATTAGTGGAATGATCAAGTGCCGTTCATCCTGTGAAAAACATTTGGTGCAATGAACTTGACAAATGGCTGGATGTTGACAAGGATGCCCCCTTTGCAGCGACATTAGAAACATATGAGATAACTGAAAGGGTACTGAATAGGAACTAATGCATTCCATACGAAGACGAAAGTGATGATGAGGGAGAGCACGTGGCACCAGTCTCATGGTGGGTTGCTTCCAAAGTTTGAAGGCATAAAATTTGTAGAACTATGAAAGTGCTTCTCCGCCCAGACTGTAATGATATTTCTTCCTCAGCATTAACTGTTTATACAAGAGAGAAAGAAGGCATGCCTTCAGATGGACATACAAGGTTTATTTCAGAAAACTGTCAAGTCTTAGTCTCCTTAACCCTCAATATCAGGTTTGTGAAAAGAAGCAGCTATTGCTGGCCCAGTCAGTGATCCCGGCGAAATATTAATGGGAATACCATATTAGACTCACACTCAGTCAAATGACTGCCTGTACATTCGGCCTTGCAATTATTTTTTCATCAGTTTGACCATAGCACCATTTCTGTCTCGTGAAGTAGTTTTTTTCGTAGACTTTTCTGCCAACTTAACCTTTTCATCATTTCTTTCGATAGCAGAAAAGTATTTATAGTAAGCAGTGTCATCTAACAGCTTAAATTGCAACTCTTTCGATGACAAATAGTGTGGAGTTGTTCCTTGTGTCAAGGAGAGTGGAAATCTCTCCATGCATTACATATTTATATATTTAAGGCCTATCAGGCAATTTATGACTTCTGAAAAGTGATATAATCTGATCGGAAGAATTATTTTTTACTGGCTTATATTTGTAATAAAGTTATTTTACTTGATTTTCGTTGTTCTTATTCATATTTATATGCTTAATTTGGATAAAATAGAAGTTTTTATATTTTATTTGACTTCTACTGGCATTTATCTTATGCTACCAGCATATTCATCTAACCGGCAACCCCAGCAACCCATGTCGTATGCATGCCAGATATTAGGGAGTTCACTGTACCTTGTATCTTGAGTCCAAGTAGTTTATAAAATCAAAGAAAGAAACAAGACAGGTCTTCCAAGTTCTTCTCTGTGCGTTCATCCTGATGGATGGCATGATTTGCAGGCCTGAAGTGTTGTACTCTGGACCAGAAGAACCATACTGGAATATCTGCAAAACGTGGTCCACCATGATGAACACAGAAGAAAACCTGAAAGACCTGTCTCATCAAGGCCACTCTGTGGAGTCCTTCTTCCCAAAGAAAGAAACCCATGCACCAAATCCAATTTTTTTGTTATGGGGTAAAAGCAACCATTTTAAATTGTTGTTCATGGCTTCCGTTGTCTAGTGACTGAGATTGTGTGTTTCAGGGGAAGCCATCATTAACACTTTCAATGCGGTGGCAATATTTTTAATTTTTGCTGGTGAATGAAACTTAGATGGCCTTTAAAAAATATTAACTGGGACGATGGTCGTCATCCTCAGTCACCGGATAGCACCTGGGAGATGACAATTGTCGTCTGTCAGCATTGACCATGTTAATGTTATGAACTTCAGATGCAATTATGTATTACTGTCCAAGCCAGTTTCTGAATAAGTGCTTCATTTTTACTTACCACAAGGGATAACAATGTTTTGGACAGCAGTATTGTGCATCGTATCTTAACTGATTTTTGTCTTCTTATATGACTAAAACTTATGGTGTCCATAGGGGTGAGAAGAAGCACTCGACGGAGGAAGCTTCTGTATGACAATTTCAATACAAGCTGGATCCTTGGCACCCAGAAACTCCGTGGCTACCCAATGTTCGAAGACCGGCAAGTCACGAGGGAGGAGAGGAAGACTGATAGGGAGGAGTGTGCCAGTGACGGTGCCAAGGATGGCCAGGAAAAACAGAAGAAGACATCAATCATGGAGCCCAACTCAGATGATGTGAGGGCAAAACTTCTTTTATGTTATTAGTTGAATAATGTAGTGAAGCTGTCCACCTTTTATCTAATTATTGCCTCAGGGTTTATTTCATATCTGCCTCCATATTCTTGTATCCACTTGCAATAGTAAAAGGTAGTACCTCTTTATCTTTTGAATGGGTAGTTTGCCATGTCATAGCTAATATGTCAGAAGAATTGGTATGAATTGGCTATAGCCCATGGTCATTTTATTGCCTAGAATTTTGTATGTAGTTTCCGGCAAATAACCAGAGTGGCAAAATGTACCTCACGTAGATAGTGCACACAGTTGATTAATATCCCCTTATCATTAACACTCATTTAACCGTAGGCATGTGTTAGCAATTCTTGTTGTACTTCCCTAATGCACATCTTGTACTCCTGATCATGTTTAATGGACCTCTATTGCCATTCTTTTTTAGTGCCAGAGGCATATTTGCATTGAGAAATATTTTCTGGCATTGATTTATATTTGGTTTTTGCTGTCCATGAGATGCAGCAGAAGAGGTTTCCTCAATTCTGTTCTCTTTTGAGGAAACCTTTTTTAATAATGTGTCATAATTTTCTTGTCATTGCTCAATGGCTGTATTTCTTGATTTAGTTATTTATTTGCATTGTTGGAAATGATCTCAATTCAGTTAATGTGACGTTGCTACATAATGGATTTTCAGGAGGTTAAAGTGACCTAAACACATAATTTTGAGGTGATAGATCGATTACCCAATGAGAAAATTGTTTCATAACCACTGAAATAACTGAAAAAACATTACTCGAAAGTTAACGTAAGCCTTTAAATTGTTTAAGAAGCTTTTCATCGTACATGTGTAAATTTAAAATGGCCTCCTCATGGAAGCGTCTTCAGTTTTTGCAGTTATTTTCACTCATACGTTTATCAAAGAATGTGGTTAACATTAATGCAAACATATGCTGTTGAGGGCATGTTAGCCTCAAGGTATTCTCCATCTTTAATTGTAGGCTCAAGGTAAAGTGGTGGGTTTTTGGGTGAAATTAATTGGTTTTATAAAAGTACTGCATTCAATGAAACAAACTTATTTTTCTCATACTATTTGGGTGGCCATCTTGAACTATTGTTATATATGACTCTGCTGATGTTGTCTTTTGGCCCATGATACATGTTGCACAAAATCGTGATACTTTTCCCCTGATTATGCTAGGGATACTAAAATATTTTTGGAATCAATGGTTATGTGTTCTGCCTTTGGCTATGTTGTAATCAAGTAATGTAGCTTTAAATTTTCATCACACTAATTGGTAACATTTTCTGTATAAATCCATGATGATTTTATGTGAACGTATTCTTTTGACTTTCTCAGCCTCAAAAAAGTGAGCTTTTTGACATTTTCAATTTGTGATGTACAACTCTGGTCTGATGAAACTTTTAGTGAAGTATCATATTTGAAATTTGTTTTTCATCAAAAGTAAGACTTTCTCTGAACCTCTAACAAGGATACCAGGAAGTTATTTAAAGCTTATATGCACTGGGGATGCACAATTATTACCAAAGTGGGTGTTATTGACCATTTATATTCCATTTTGTAGGTTTTTTAAAGTACAGTGGAAGCCCGGTATAGTGAGTACGGCTTTTTGCGAGAATCCCGTTTTAGCGAGTGATTGTCTTTGTACCGCCAAAAGGCCTATGTTATACATGTAAAATAAAGTGGATATAGCGAGGCCAAAAAGTTCCTTCCACGGTATACGCTCGGTATTACGACAGATATCTCTCGAGGGCGATGCACCACCTAGCAAAAATTAACTATTTTGTTTTGTATTATCTGTAAATTAAACTAAATATTCAAGATGTGAGCCATATCTGCAACACCTAAAGCCAGTTATGTCCAAACATTAGTGATTTACGGCCTTGAGTACGCTGTGCGCGCTCCCATTTCACGTCCTTCTTTTGTTAGGCCCAGTCATCAGTGAGAGGGGAGTGGGCGGACGACAAGCAAGTTGAGAGTAGAAGAGGGAACATTCAGCAGAATGAGAGCAATCTGTCGGAGCGATTGAAAAACTCAAACCATTCCGTCAACTCGATGTGCCCAATCACACGGCAGCAGAGAGTTGTGATGTAGGTAAGGGGTGGAGTATAATCGGTCAGAGGGGCGGAGTTAACGCGGTCGGAGGGGCGGAGTTGTCTCATGTGGTTTGTGCGGCAGCATCATATCCGCGAAACGTAAATCTTTGGACCTTAAAACCAAAATTAAAATTATAAACGAGTGCGAAAGTAACAGGTCTTCAAAGACTGATATCGGGAGGCGGTTCGGTGTGTCGTCATCTACGTTGTTCACAATATTAAAGAACAAAGATAAAATTCGTGAAGCAGTGACCGAACTAGGACGACCTAGCAGCCAAAAACATTTGCGGCATGGGGAACATCCTCAAATGGAATTTGCACTATTCAAGTGGTTTTGTCAGCAAAGGTCTGCAGGACTGCCCATAAACGGTCCGATGTTGAAGGCGAAAGCTGACTACACTTGCACGAAACATGATGTGCTAGCCAATTGACTGAGGTATTTTCTTTTCTAGTGTAAATAAATACTGGATGACACTAATTTGCGGTAGATAATGGAATTTGAATCATAGAAACTGCTAGGAATAGGTGACTATGCGAGAAATATCTTCGACCACCAGTACATGCCGTATTTCAGTGAACCTTCAGGCCAATTTTCCCAACTGATGGACGTACTGGTTAACATTCGAAAACTCGACAAAGTTGATACTACGTCATGACATATTCGCAAAATTATCCAAAAACTACATTATACCTAATATTTTAATTCCGATTAGTTACGGTGTCTTTACAGCTTTCTTCGGCGATCGAAAAATAGAAGAACTGGAAGAAAAAAACCAAAACTGGAGGAATTAATATTCTATGTAATGGAAAATGTCCTGTTTCTTTCTTAAAATTAGTTGATATTCCACCAGATTGTGCCTGAAACTACTTTTTTTGCTGTTTATCTTTGTCAAATACCATGGAAACAAAAGGAAAATGGTAAATACGAACAGCTATGAGAATTAGGTGGCTTTATTCAACACTTTCGGATACAACGAGCGCACGATTTAGCGAGTGATTTCCAAGGGATTATGAGCACTCGTTAAACCGGGCTTCCATGGTAGTGTGTGCAGCTTTCAAGGTGTCACTTGAAAATGTGTCAGGGTATAAGAAGAATCCAAATGATTAATTTAATTTTTTTGTCAATTTCGAGGATCTTGTGATGGGAAATTAACTTAGCATGTTGGTTGAAGATTAATTGGTCTAATTTGAAAAGAGAATTTCATGATGAGTCATCCCATTGCATTTTTACAAGGCATGGTCTAATCTTTGTTACAATCACTTTTCTTGTTAGTATCCATCCTCATTGCTTAAATCCTATTTACTTTACCCAGGTGATTTTTTGAGGTTGATAAAGAGGGAGTTCTAAAAAGTCCTTTAAAAGATAAAGAGGGACCTGTCTTATAATTAAAATACCCTAGTTTGGATACTCTCATGTAAATATTTGTGGAATTAGCATTGATTTATTTTATAATTATTGCACAACTCAGTACTCATAATTAATGCCTATTTACATACAGAGAAAAAATTGTTTTATGACAAGGAAATAGTTTAAATGATAATAAAACCTTGTATCTTATCCTCTTGGATATATGTACATATTGTCATTTGTTAAACTTAAATAAGTGGGTGTATTATATCAAAGAGTGCATATGAATTATATATATTAGTGCATCCCATTTGTATGAATAATATTTTTTCTTTTTAAGAGACATGAAAAAATATCCGGCTTGCATTCGAAGTCGGCATCCAATCGAGCAAGCACGGTATGTTGACAACAAGAGACTTTTAATGGAATTCTTTCATTTCGCTTTAATGAAAAACAATTTCTTTGTGCATTATCCCTCATGAATTCTTTCTGTTTTTCATTAACAATTAACCAGAAATTAATAGAACCCTTGACTGGCTTTTAGTGTGCAGTCTTAGATTATTCTTCTTCTCCCCTAAAACCTATTGAATAGTGAGCATTCCTGTAGATAATTAATTAGTTTTGCCTAATGATGGTTGCTGATATATATTTTGTTCATCCCAATTGAACATACTATCATTTTAAAATCATGCTCTCTCTTTCCACAGTTTTACGAGGACATGTATACAAGAGTTAAGAGACACCGACGTCCACCGAAGCAAATGAATTTTCAGTCCAAGCAGAGAAAAGGTCATGGAAAAATTGGTGAGTTTACATTAACTATTTCACTAAATTTGTGATATGTGGTGGTATTTCAAAACACAACGCAGCTAAGGGAAAACTCACCAAATGCCCCTTCCCATCTGAATGAATGAACACTTAACACCCGATGATGGTTTAGCGTCATTACGTCAATGAAAAGGAATTAACTAGTTTGTCTTCTCAGGATGCTAGCCAATGAAGATGACAATTTATTGAAATTTTGGAAAAATGATGATATTGGATGCAATTCATGGTGTGTCACAGGCCTGGGGAGTTATTGCGTAAATTCGGATTAGCCGCTCGGAATAGTTTCCAATTCGGAGTCGGATCGACGAAAGTATCCGAGAACGCCATTCCGAGCGTATTTTGTAAGCACCTTCGGATTGCCTTGGGAGCATGAGCGCTCGGATCGGATAATCTTCCGAAAGGAAAGGTGGCAACGTTGGAAACAATTGAACTTCGAAATGCAAGTAACCCATCGCTAAGGTAAATAACGAGGAAATGGAAGAGGCACGGAAAGGTAAGTGGTGTTTGCTTTTGTAATTATGTATTGTGGAATTACAGTCGAAGAGAAATAGATGTTCCCAATGTTGTAGTATGTTATTTGCACGCAATTCACTGTCATAGGAAATCAATAAAGATTGTCTTGGAATAACACATCCGTACCTATTGATATTCTTGTTCAAGACTAATTGGATTCGGAATCCCAGAGAACTTGATTTCGATGATATGTCTAACGATAATGAGTGTCACGAAGTAGTTTTAGTGTAATATGTTTGAATTAAAGTAGAAGAATTAAACTCATTGATATCAAGAAATGAAAATTCACGTATACGATTAATTGTGTTAAAGGCATCCGTCACTAATTCATGTGTTATCTATAATCATGTTGCTCACATAAAACAAAGAAGTGCTAAAATGTGTTATCATTAAATGATCCAGCAGGTAGTAGAGTAAGTTAAATAGAAAGGGTGCAGTGTCGATTCTTTAATCGGAATGTCTAACCTACTATTTTACATTTTGGAAGATTTAATTAGTGAAGATCATCTGTTCTTGCATTCATTATTTCAATTAGTAGATAGAGGGAAATTGAAGACGAAGTATCTGTTGGTTTATTATTGTTTCAATCACAATGAATAACTGCACATAGATGCGATATTTCGATTATCCTTTGATTTGCCCTAGATAACTGTTCTATTGTCAGTATTAGCAGACAGTAAATTGTTTGTCACCGAGAGGAATACCTAGAATTAATTCACTCACAACGCTTTTAATCTGCTGTAGGACATACTCTCAGAGTCAAACGTTTGAGGCTAACGCTATGGCAGTAATCTCCTCGTAGGGTTTGCAATTATTTTTCTTTTTGGCATTGGTGAAAATGTTTTAATTTGGAAATGGAGACAATTACCATTATGCACCCCAACTAAAAGCATAGCGGTTACAGAATATACTAAATAGAGATAATGTAACTGTATCCATCAAGTATTTTATTAATTTAAACATTTAATGCCTCAAATTTTTTAAGAAATATAATTATTTATTATCTCAAAACAGATGGACTTAAAACGTACATAGTTTTATTAAAATACCATCAATTATGATAATACATATGTGATGATAAGCCAGCTGTAAATTTTCCCTTAATTTTCAAAATTGTTTTCCAGATTCTGCAGCACCGAGCCAACATACTGTTACCCACGACCCACCACTAGGAGGTATATGCTATGTACTGACACATTAGGTTGAACTTATGTTTTTTTATTTTTAAAATTAGTCATAACTTTACTGTAACTCACAATCATAACATTGAGAGAATGATAATGCTTCATATTGAAGTACACATGCTCCTCCTGTCTGGGGGGCCTTAATGGCAATATGTGTTCCATCAATGTAGCCTAGTGTCCCAGGAATTTGAGAGGCCAAGTAAATACTGGTTTTGAAAGAAACAAGTGATAAAGTTCCAATAAAAGAATTTCTTTTCCAGATACACCAGACAACTGCGAAGGAGTGATTAATTTGAATTTTATTTGTTTTGTAATGTCAGTTTGTATTGTGAATTTTATAATAAATTAATTATTGAAAGCTACATATGTGTGTACTTGCCTTTGAATTACCCTGTTTCTTTCCTGCCTTGTTAATGGGAAAGATATCCATTTTGCCGAAACTTGTGGCAAATTCAGTGTATTAGTAAATTTAAATAAGTATTAGTTTAATTATAAAAAGGTGGACTATTAATATGGGTATTTAACAGGGATAGTTATTTATTAATTCTGTAACCACATATTACAATGAATCTAGTATTTCTAAATAGACGAAGGAAGATGAAGATCCATATAATCTGTTAAGTGTGTAATCAATGGATTTTTTCTATCACAATGCTGCAAAGTAAGACGATCGAGGCCTTTGGGATGTATCGCATTCATCAATGTTATCATTCTTTGCAATGTTTTATTTTCGTAAAGCTTAGTTATTACGGCCATACCCTCCTTTAAACCCACCTTGGCAATATTTGAAGATTGTGTATTTGTTTAAGGCAGTTTAGAATTAAAGTCTTTTGACAGGCATCCCGAGTGATTGCAATAACACGAATCCAACTTGTCCTCGAAAGCTGATGATTTGCTTCTCCTTAAATGAAGGCTATCAATAAAGCTGGGTATGGAAACAACCGGGCATCTACGAAACTAATTAACTACCATTTATTACGGTTTTGACATAGAACGAACACCGACTTTCGCATTTCTGCTGGTCGATCGAAATATCTACCCACAACAACAGCTGACTGACTAAACACCCGGTCTATGTCACAAATTAAGCATACAATCACTAAACACTGAGACAATTGGATCCTTAATATGAATGAAATATGAGAATAGATTACAATGAATGATAAACTGGAGATACATAATTGGATTACACTTCAAAAGAAGGGGATTTACGCGTTCATACAGTCAATGACAGGCGACCTATGAAGCTGCGAAAAACCATCGTCCCCTTTTCAGTTAAATGACATAAGTTGTCACGATACACAAATGAGATTGTTTAAACAGATGCAAGTATTATGTTATTGACCAAAATGTTGCGTAATATTGTAGCTCCCTTAAATTTGATCGACATTAGTTCACTCCAAACGAGCAAAGACGACAACCAACTAATATTCTATTGACTATCACTTTTAAACCTCGTTTCAAACATTTAATCCATGTCATTGGTCACGTAGCATATTTATATACATTATTCGCACACTTTCTGATCGTATCTAAATCTCATCCAATTGATAAAACTATCTCAGAGTATTTACCTTCAGCCGGTCCTTAAATGGGCACCAACACTAGTAATTGGAATAAACAAATATAACTCTAATAAGACTCTAGCTACCATTGTTAGCGTTCTGCATTCAAAAACATATAATACGCAACCTTTTTTCAAAGTGTAGGCCCAATATTTGCTTCGCTGTTAGTCCCGAAATAGATGATGTGACCCCTTCCGAAACCAAATCCCTTCCGAAGACCTCAAACCGAGTGCTCAAACCCACTCGGTTGGATTTCATCCAAGTTCAGATCCGAAGGTATCGGAAAAAAGCTTACACAATAGCACTTTCTAGGAATCGTACGTCACATCCGAAGATTCCGGGATAATATCCGAGAATCGGATCCGAATGTTATGATCGGAAGCTTACGCGATAACCCCCCTGGTCCTCAGTGAAACCTGTTGCAGCACAGTAAAACCTTCCAATAATGGATTTGCTGGGACTGGAAAAATGACTTTGTTGTACTGAGGTTCGTACGTAAGAAGGTTATATGCGGGTTGCATAGTCTCAGGGGCAGTAGATGCAACTCACATTAATGTTGCAAGCTAGTTTCAACAGACATAAAAATGATAACTGTAATGCAGTATACCGCCTAATATATGCAGTGATTGATGGTGAAGCTCAATGGGATAAAATCGGATGATCTGAAATTGATGGATGATTCAGATGGGATCTGAAATTGATGGATTAACCATTCATGTTTAATTTCATAGTAGATTTGAGCCTGGTTTCAGTGTCACAATCTCCCCGAGCCTTATATGTTATTGAAATAATGGTTTTTTCCTAACGTCTTTTTTTGGCCAATGCTTTATTCCATTTTATTCTTCGAAACAGTTCACCACCTAAAACTAATATCTGTTGATTACTCATATTGAATATGTCTCATTTTGCAGAACATTCATTTGTGCATTTTAGTCTCAGATGCGCAATGCATCCCTTTTGTATTTTCTTATTCTTTTTTCTCCTTGCTGTATTTGACTGGTGGTTTTTTTTCTAATTTTTTTAAGATTGAGCATAGATTACCTTTTAGGTGAACGATATGTTATGCAGTGTTGGTTTCTCATTGAAATACCGTATAAACTCGTGTAAGAGGCGCACCTTTTTTCCCAGAAATCGCAGCTGAATATGAGGGTGCGCCTCTTACACGAATCTGTCCGTTGCAAAATTCCATCATCCGAGTTTGAAGACTAATATCTCAGAGATGGCTCAATCGATTTTAAAATGAAGTACATCAAATTAAAGCTTGTTTATTTATGCGTTTATTGATGGTGTACAAAACATTTTACAGTTTATATCGATTTCAGTGTGTGCTTAAAAACAGAATTTTAGTGTATTTTCCCGGGTATCGGACGGATGCATCGCATTTACGGCTTCGTAATAACAACACGGATCAAGATATCAAAATTTCCTTTACAAATATTGTAGCAAAGATCTTTCCTAACAGCTATACGAAGTTTCATATCATTTAATGCATTAGTATTTTAGTTATAGATGCAAATGCACGGATCCGTTATTTTCCGTTCCGCACATCCCTGAAAACCGCCGTTTAGACCTTCTTCAAGCTCTCAAGTTCATCATCATGAATCCACTTATAAAATCTTAAAGGAATTCGTTGGTTAATCAATATCGATTAACATTTATTTTGGAAAAAGAGCGCGTTCATCTGCCAGGAGCATGCACAGAAGAGAAAGGGAGAGGCGCGCGCTGTTGCCCAGTCTGAGGGCTATCCGTAAGGCGCGCGAGGGAGTCTACTACAGGCATAACCTGTGGGGGAAAACCAGTTGTCTTTTCTCTGTGCATGAGTCATTTGGACTCGGTAAATAGTGGCATAAAGTGTGATGCGGCGTTCGGGCACGCGGGCGTTCCTCCGCGTTGTCTTGTAGAGGAACACCCGAAAGCCGTTACCAATATGGAGAAACGCCGCGGAAACCTCAGATCCAAGTGAATACTTGAGCCACAGTGTATTGGCGCGCCGAAGGCGCTTCTGCAGAGCTGTACCGGTGAACAGACCTCCGGGGTCTATATATGCCTATGAAAAATGCCGCGTAAATTATAAGAGAATATCGGCTTTGAAAATGGCCGAAAGTTCGCAGTTAGGCCCGCAAAACCTTGCAATAGAAGAAAAAAAAACTCAAAATTTTTTCTTCAACTTCGACGCACAAAAAGAGGGGTGTGCCTCTTACACGCGTTTATACGGTACTGTGCTCAGGCGTAGCCTCGGAGAGAAATGCAGGAGTAACACTTCCCCCCCCCCACTTTTATTTAGTAGGTCTACGAATACCGCGGGAAATGCACTTCCTGTGTATTTCTTATGGCAAGGTTCAACAAAGTTAGGCAATTATTTCTTGTCGTATGCTGCATTTCAAGGGCCACTTATTTAGTTTCATTAAAAATATTTAAGCACTTTGAAAAGCATTCATCTTATTTTAGCAGGGCTTTTAAGACAATTATTATTTGAAAACGGCAAGAAAAATTGTTGACGTGAATTTTAATTCTACTGCGATTGTGGTGAATATATTTCCCTCGTATTCTTGATCGACAAACACGACCTGAAATCAAATAGGGTAGATTAAGGAGACAATTTGATTCAGTTTTATGCAGATAATATAAGCACAAACGGATACTGATGGCTTACATTTGATTCTGAGTGACAAACGATGCAAATCTCAATGGAGGATGAAGACGTCATTTTCTTCAGATAGTCATTTGACGCTCCCCTTCGTTACATAACCAACTTCTGTTCTCATGGTACCTCCGCGAAGTACTATTTGCTTGAGGGACATAAAATCAATAAATGGCAAATAAAAATCTGATCACTTTCTATAGGCCTCCTAAAATTTCGTGTACTTTTGTTGTGATAAAATCACATTGCAACGATATATGAATTTCTGCAGCTATCCGCTATGATGCATTATCTCATTTAACAAAAATTTATGGTACTAACCAAGTCTTATCTGCTATAATAACCTTATATTAGAATTTTTCAATTATCTCTGTAAGAACACACGATTTTAGGCCTACTATTTGAAAACAGATGACGATCGAAATTCGGGTGTTCAGGTCTGTATATCTCGGAGGCTACGGATATCCATGGCCTCGGCTTAGTGTCTATGGCTCAGCATATTGTAGGCTAGGCGATGGAACCAAAGTGTATCACCTGTCGACATGTAATGACGTGACAACGTGGAAGAAGGCATCAAAAAGTGCACTCTGAGAGTCCGCGTCGCTGGCTGAAGGCTCGCAAGCCTTATTAAAATGTGATATGAATAAAAATTTCTATAAACTAATGTTTTCAAAACTACTAGGATCGTACTCTAGGAGTTTTCCATGGCGATTAGATGAATGTTCCATTCTTCTTCCGGGTTTCTGTTGCGTCATTGTGTTTTTCTGACAACGTTTCTCCTCCCATCCTGGAGGCGTCTTCAGGTGGAAGATATCTGCGCTGCATTTGGGTCTGACTATACTGGAGCTGGTCGCATCTCATTGGCTGTCAATTATGGCAGAAAAACCACTTTTCGTGCAATTTTGCATTTTGTTACACGCCAAAACCCTCCTCCAAGTGGTAGCTATCTTGTAACCTTCATCCCTGTATAAATTTTTGGGGCATTTGGCAATTTCGATCGCCTCCCGTATCAGCCGTGGGAAGTATCAGCTCTCCCCACTCAGAACTTTGGTCTCCTCGAAACATATGGAGTGACCAGGCTCCGAACAGGCATTCACGGCTATTGCTGAGAGGCGGAACTGTTTCCGCCTCTCAGCAATTTGGTAAATATGTTCCGCATAATTAACAACAGAACTACAAAACTTTCAAAAAACATTAACAAAGGTTGAGGAAATATTGTATTAAAATCTGACGACGATTGAACCAAGAGTAATTTTGCAGTAATCCAGCAAAATTCTGCATTTCTGCTAGAGGATGAAAAAACGGGGCGAGAATTCTCCATTTCTTTTTCATCTCGTGCGAGAAACAGGATTTCGGGAAAAATGATCAAAATAGTAATTACAACCATTCAACGGAAAATAAAACAACGTGTCAGCGTTTGTTTCATTTCAATCAGCCCCGGCAACAAATTCTCAGATTCGGTAGTTCATGATTAATAATTCAATATGCCGAAGCGAGACGGCGCACCTCCGGTAATTTTTTGAGAAAATACATTTAAAAATCGTAAAAAAGCATGTCGCGCTATGTAAGCTCTGTAGAATGCCTAGCCGAGAATGGCGTCGGTGGCCCAGTGGATAAGGCATACGACTGCGAAAGGGAAGGTCCCGAGTTCTATCCCCACTCACGGAAACTTTCTTGCTTCATTTTTCAAGTTTTTTATTGATTAAATATTCATATATTGTTCTATAATCATCGTTACTTCAATTAAAAATATTTTTAAGGCAATTATTTTAAATATTAGTGAGTCGTTAACAGGGTAGGTATAGGATAAATGTCGTTGCGGCTGTGGAAAGAACGCGTTCTCCATTTGTTTGTGGTGCCTCAAATCATTTTGCTTTGCCTGTTTCTACAACATCATCCTGAAACATGCAAATCATAAATAAAGAAGTAACTGGAGTGGTTAGGTAGTGAATTGGCCTTCCACATCCTATTCTCTGGTACGAACTTCAGAGCATTCTGAAATTCCATCCTTGGGTGTAATATGGATAAAACCGATGGTTCAGTACACCGTCCGTCGGATGGGACGTTAAACCGTGGTCCCCTTGGCACCATTCGTTAAGAGTAGCCTAATGCCGACTCCGGGTTTCTATCCACTCTCCATCCTCTGATCCAAATCCCTAGCTGATCCATTCCCGATTCCCAACGGAAGCATAAGCAGTCTTTAGGGTGGATTTCACCCCCAATTACTTATTCCAATGCCATTATTTTGTCCCCACCCCTATATATGACAATTTATAATCCCAATATCCTAATATACCTTTAAATATAAAGAGGTAACTTCCATGTTTGGTTCCACGCGCGGACTTCGTCCTACGGAGGTTTCTTAATTATTGAGGTTCATTAAGGGAGATTTTTTTGCATGCATTGTGTATGGGAATGTCCTGGGACTGGGGCCATGACTTCGTAATAGGTTTTTTTTTCGAAATATGGAGGTTCGTAATAGGGAGGTTTTACTGTAATTCTAAAACTCTTCTTGCTTGTGTATGTGTATAAAGTATCTCCGAAAGTGTGCATAAAGTATCTCCGAAGGTCACCATTTTTAAAAAGAGGCTAATAGGGACATTAAAATGTTTAATCAAGTTCCTCAAACCCAGTAGCTTGTATCATTGTGGAAACTCATAAGTTCATTTTTCGATTACTATGAAATACTATTATAAGTGTGTGCCACAAGGCAGAAGGAGAGCGGTGAAAGAGTAGGGTGTCAGCACGATGACGTTAATGACACCGTAGACATTTATGAATAAAAAAGGACCAAACATGTGTCACAAATCAAGAATGAATTGAGGAAAGTATCAAATAATGTACTGTAATTGTGCTTGAAATAAATGCTCTGATGTGGACCTCTGATGGGACCGCCGCAGCAACAGAAGAGCAAAGGTTACTGTGGTTGCCACAGCAGTCCCTTGGGACCGCCACTTAAACTTGAGGTTTTTTTTTGGAAAAAATGGCCAATATAACTTGTATAAGGATTTTTAAGGTACATAATGGGTAACGAAACGTTGAAAAAAATTTGGCCCTCAATTCAATTGATAAATTTCATATCGGTGCGTAACGTGTTAAGATTCTTTGTAACAAATGAATTTTGTCCGTATCCTGTGGGTAATGCAACCCTCGACTTTAACTGCCATATCCTTGTGGAGTATGCAACCCTCCGTAATAATTTTCTTTATCCCTCTCCTCTTCATGGCTGGTATCCACATGGTGAGAATGTCTCTTGAGGCCACCTGCCATTTCAATCCTAGTTGATATTTCCCTTGTCAGTTCTATTCTGGAGTAGCAAACTAAGGGAGCACAGTAAGATGAGCTGTCAGTATGAAGAAAGTTAACTCCCTACTTTACTGTGCTTAAATGTAAGGCCTAAATAATTACTTTGTAATGATCCAAATGGAGAAAACAGTGTAAACTTGTTCTGATGTATGGATTTTCAGCAAATTAAGGAGTTGAAGTTATTGGTGGCGGCCGATACTTTGTGGAATTCCATTGTAGGTAGTTAAAAAGAATTTAAGAAGTATTTAAGAATTATCACAAAACTGCAATTAATGAAAATGAGCAATTTCCACAAGTATAACATTTATTGCACGACCGGCTTCGCTTTTTACAGCAACTTCAGGTGGGGAAATTGCTCATTTTCATTAATTGCAGTTATGTTCCGTTTCCACTCCATCACACCTGAAACCTCAGATTAAATTATCACAAAATATTGTCTGGCCTAATGGTTGTTTCTTGAGAGAAGGAAATTTTATTTGTAGTAAAAATATAAAATGAGGAATTTGTCAATTGGAAAACTTGTTTTTACAAAAATACTACCATCATCATCAGCAGCCATCAAAGGTTGGTTTGCTGCAGCTTTCCTCTCTGCTCTCCTTTCAGCCAACCTCTTCATTGTTACATAATTCTTTACTTCCTGGGGCAGGATATTGGTGTCTCCTCATGTATATAAATATTGAAGAATAAATGTTGTAAATTATTTGAGGAACTATAATGAATGCAACTAACCATACATAAGTGAATGAGTAACTTGATCCTGTAGTTCTTTTAATAGAGGTGGTGGCTCTGAAATCCACTTATTTATGGATTTCAATGTGTTGAATTAATTTTAGTATGCTTTAGTGCCTCATTAATTGTAAATTAAATGTTTGAAAGTTATTGAAATTTTTGATTTGTGAAATATTCATCATAGATGGCAGTGGTCCAGACTCTCAGGGTGAGGATTCTACGAGTGATGACGATGAAGCCTTTGAAAACACATCAGACGAGCAAGAAGGGCAGCAAGTGGGCGAAGGGGTCGGCAATGAGCTTGGAAGAGGCTGCAGGGTAAGCGGTCGCACACGCTCCATCAAGTACCGTCTACGCCAGAACAAACCCAGAGTTGAGAGGTTCCAAGTTAGTGTGGGTGAGTATCCTAGCAGTTTCCCCTTTACCTATGCTATGCTGTGATCTTTGTTCTGAGTTTCTTTGTATAATTTAAAATAAAATATTTGTCTCAATAATCAGGACTGATTACACTACCTGAGGATGACGTAAATTTTTTAAGATAGGGTAACATGAAACAAAACTCTTAGGAATAAAAGCATTTTCCAGGATGAAGTGTATGTATAGAAATACTTCTTTTTTAGGTTTTTTTCTGTAAAGGTATAAATTTAGGTTTAGTGTAGGTTGTTGACTTGCAAATATTCTAATTGCAAAATTAGTGTCGCTCTTTACAAAATAATTTGTAAAAGCTCTGATAAATACCCTGACTAGTCCCAGTATCCTAAAAATTTCTCTGAATTCAAGAATTATATTTTCCCTAAAGAGCATGGGAAGGGAGTGGTTTGGACAAAAAGGGTAGATTCCCAATTGTCCACCGCTGGAAAGAAAGAGTTCGGGTCATAAAAATATGAAAGGGCTGAGGGAGCAAGTAGACAGAGAGGGTCAAACGTACAAGAATTTTTTTCCCTCAGTTGCCGGTACACATGCACATGTACATTTCCCGCAGTCTAAGGGTTAAAGCCCACTGACCACCCCCCCCCCCTACCACCTGGGCTCATCACGTGACCCATGCATCTGTCACCACCCAGTCCCAACCCCTGCCAACCGTCCATATCTTATGTCTTCCCCCCTCTGTCCTCAAACACTAAGCTTCCTCCCCAACCCCACTTCACTTTTCTTCTTCCCATCCCACTTACATCTTCCCTCACTCCCCCCCCCCCCCTTTCCCCCTCCACACCCTAACATTTGGTCAAGGGCTATATATCCAAGAGCGAACCAAAGACCGTTGTACATGATTATGCCACAGAGTGGTGAAACGCGTCGTGCCATAGAAATAATCTGTGGGAGATTACCAAGTGTTTTTTATTCATTATGAATCTTTATACCTGCTGTATTATGAAGTGTCGCCATATATTTGCTATGCTTTCACTTTTACAATGTATTCACAGAACCACCACGCACTCGCAGTATGTATAGAGAAGCAGCGAACATTATCAGAACGGCCGGTGGTGCTCCTAGCGGCCGTATTCACCGCAAGCGTCGCCCCAGAAGGCATTATCGTCATCATCATTGGCGCAAAGGTCCAGAGGAAGATTCTGACTCATCGTCATCATCTTCGTCAAGTGCCACAGACCGTGGAGACAGGGGTCGTGGTGGTGCTCACCCTCGCAATCGGTAGGCTTTTTGTATCTCAAATGGTCTATGATGTTTCAAGCTGAAAGTATACAGTTGTAGGCTCTGGATTATTCATCTAAATGTATGTACTACCCTGCAAGGGTATGTATCAGGGGGTGTTTGAACACCGGCCATGAAAAAGGTTATAACAAAGAGATGGGGTGGAAAGGGTTGAAGAGTGAAGTGTGTTTTTGTAGAATAACTACATCTCCTTTTGTTCTTCTCATTCTCATCCACCAGTAATTGTATCTAAATAATATCGTGTAACTATTCACTTCTTAATACCAAAGTAATTACCCATGTTGATTAAATAATTACTCTTCTACTTTATCTAGCTTTCAAGATAATACAATCTTTGCCAATGGTATTTTTTTAATTGAAGCAGTGTTTTCAATAGAAAATCCATTTGTAATGACTTATTGTTTATGTTCAATACTATGTCTGTGTGCTTGCAAAACACATGCTTTTTTGTTGTGTAATCGGCCGCTTTACAAAAATTGTGATCAGGAGCATAAGAATCACTTCAAGTAGGAGGATTTATGATGCTTCAAAAGTTGATTCATTTCACAAGTTAGCAGGTTTTCACTCATCAGCTCACAAATACTCTTAAATTTTCGGTCATGAGCATTATTTCATAATTTTTTGGGAAAAACTTTCCCTCGTATGTATAGCAGCTTTGAAACAAAAAGCACAAATAAGCAATACTGAAATCTATAATATACAGTATAACCCCATATTTGCATTATTGTAATTTATGCTTTCCCGCAATTTACGTCATTTTTATTTGATTCCGTTACATTTCCTATCTTTCCTACAAATTTAGAGCCCTATATTTACATGATTTAATTTTCAGTTTTCCAGCAATTTGCCTAACTTAAAAAAAATTTCACTTTTTAAGGCAGTAACTCTTGCATAAGAGGCTTTATAAAACACTTTTTGCTTTTCTTTTCCCATGTATACGTTTAAAAAAGATAAGAGGTTATCCAGTCGAAGTAATGTAAACTGTTTTACAGTGGAATTTGAATGTGGTGGGGTAGTACCGTATTTGTCCGAATATAAGCCCCCCCCCCCTAACTTTCAAGCCTCACTTTTGGAAAAAATTAAAATCTACTATTAACATATTCCTTTGCAAGTAAAATACACTTTTTAGGTCAAAAATAGAATAAGTACAGGCACTTCCAATGAAAAGTTACCACTGCAGAGCCGAAATTTCTAAGTCCGGAGTTTTTTGTAAATTTGGCATCGCTGCGTCACGGGTTCCCCCTAGCGGAGCCTGAGGAAGTTCTAACCGTAAACAAACCCCCTTCCCTCCTCCGCCCTTATCTTTCCCTCCTCCGCCCTTTCCTTTCTTAGCGGAAGGGACCAAGGGATTACTGGCGGTCAGTCTTCTTTCAATGCTTCTTCTCACGATGGTCGCAAAATACCCCCGACTCTCGCTCTAGCCTTGTGCCCAAACGTGGCATTGAGCCGCGTGTCTTCCTCCCCCTGCCGAAGGATCGCCACACACTATTCTCCTCCTCCCGTAGGGGAGGAGCGCCGAGGAAGCATTGTCTAGCTGGAAATTCCCCGTCAGGATGGGTTCGCAAACGGGACGCGCGGGCACCCAGCCGCCTCCCGGCGATCTCCTCTCGAGGGGCCAATTGCTCCGATTGCGGAAAGTGTGGACGGCAGTTAGTAAATTTCCTTACGAACATAAATCGCAACTGAGAACACTAATTACAATATGCTGTTCCTCTCTTTCCCTTCTGATGGACAGGTGTTCTATTATTCGACCTTATTGCACACCAAATATTATCGCAAAAATGTTTGGATATATTTCTTAAATGGACGGAATCGATTCATTTTTGTGTGTGAATGGTTACTACCTTCAAACCACGTATGAAATTAATAAGAGGCCAGCAAACCTAAATCGAGAAACCATTTTGATAAACGTGTTCACTCGTGGGCATTTAAATGTTTTGAAATATTTGCCTGGTAATGTGACTAGAAACAAACTTAAAATCACTCAGGTGGAAGAGTTGATGGGCAGACGTCTCTAAGGTTTTACCTGCTTCCGGATCAACCCTTCTGCAGGGGCACTGGCTTGCAAGGGCATAAACTGGGAGGATGTTGACCCGAGGTATACCGCGTGGAAGGGGTCGCGGGTGCAATAAAACGTATGGAGTAAGGTTTTTGGGCAGTGGAAAATTATTCTTCGCGGAGACCGGTCCTCCCCATCCCCATTGTCTCAACACAGGGACTCAACAATGTGGTCAGAGGGAACATGCCGCCCCTCATAAGGCATTCACCTCTCCCTTGTCCCTTTCCACTAGAGCACTAGATTGCATTGCAACCATTGCAATTGCGTATATCATTGATATGGCTGAATACTGCTACTTAAAAGTGCAGGATACCCGAAAGGTAAAATTATCATTGATAATACGTGCGAAGTAAATCAAATACCCATACTGAATCACAATGCGCCAAGAATCCTAGCTGGTGTCCACTGTTCAACCACTCGGTGATTAAATAAATTTCTATTTAATTTGAAAGTGTGTATGAACAACATGAAAAAGATTCCTAACTTGTGTATTTCTGGAATGTTTCATGGACCCTAAAAAGGCTCCACTCTTTTCAAGGGCTGAAGGGCGTGAACAACAAGTATGTTCCTGGAGCGTACGCAAAGAAAAATAATTTAACGTGATTCTGCGTAAACTTATCCGGTCGCACGGCTCAATATTCTCGCGATTTCATCAAAGCAGAGTCAGTGGAGTTTAGTGATAATGAGTACAGCTGAAAAAGAAAAGTTCACCCTCTGCCACACGCCCTCGCGGTGGCTTGCACGGTATTACGTAAATGTAGATGTTGATCAAAAATGTTCTTCGGGTGTGCCACGTGATGATCAGGTTTAGCCTGATGTTAACCCGTTGATAAGTATTTTCAGATAGATTCAAATGTAGTATAATTGATGATCTAAATTTAAATTTTCAAGCTTCCTAAGATAGACAGAAGTCGGTGGTATTTTGTGACCGTCTGCAGGTCTCCTATAAACAATAAGTAGTCGGGAATATTCTTATGATGTCCTAAATGTAATATTTTCGTTCAAATTCCATCAAATACTCATTCTTCTTAGTCACTGACACTTTCTGCGCCTCTATCACTATTTAATCGAACTCAAAACGTGATAATTCATAACAAGCCATTATATAACACCAACGCCAGAAGTGACCTGTGACCAAGGGCCGAGAGGACCAGGGAATCATATAGAATACGATTTCGATGTAGAACAATGTTAGACCAAAAAAGGATTCCAATTATAACATTTCAAAAAACATTACGACATTGATATGAAAAACAATACAACATTGAGGTGTCGATAATACAGATATTTTCGAAAACTAAAAATACAAAAATATTCCGCCCACATTGTAAAAGAATATACCACAAAATAAATAAAAACCACTGCTGATCGATGAACAGAAAGCGCTACCAAAGGCTTGAAAAACTAAAAACACAAATTCAAAAAATATTTTAAAATCCTGAAAAGTCACTTAGGCACAATTTCTTCTTCAATATTTCTTCACTGCTGCCTAGCTAGAACCAAATTTCAAAAATCCATTACTCCAATGAAAAGAAAACTGATCACTAAAAAGTTCCGACGTTCCGAGGCTCAAAATTTATAAGATTGCTTTTAATGGATTATAGGAATATGCGCATAGTGGCCGTAGTTTATGACCGCAGAATTTCGCGGGTGAAGAATAGAATCGTAAATAGGAGGAATTGCAACTAAAGATATATATGCCGACGACTTGGGTGAAACTAGTCGCATGAGAAAGGTCTCCTGCCTGAGGTCTTTTCTCTCTTCTCCTCTCAACCTAGGTCCTTAATCTCGCGCAGCTCCCCATATTGCATCATTGTCGCAGGGAGGCCCTCCTCTCTTATTGCAGCAGATATTAGACCATATTTTAGGGAAACGGCTGCGTGGTCAATAACAGATGTGTATTGGTATTATACAAGCAGTAATATAATGGGTATTGTTATTATTCAAATTACGAGTCTATACCATAAATCCTACGGTAAACTCGTGGAAATTACGACAATTCGGAACGTTATTTTCTTCTTCTGAGACTATTCCTAGTCTTAAAACATTGAGGTCGCATATTTATAAAACTTCTGACCACATCGATGTGAGAATAAAACATGTTAATGAACTCACACTGAAATAGCACAAACGTGAAACAACACCAATAGACCAAGGAATTAATTATTCAATTATTCATCGATTATTCAAGGGACACATACAAATTGGGGGTGATAATGAATAATGATGATTTGTGATTTCCTCTTCTAAGTGAACGTCGATTTTTGATGTTATGCCAATACGTGATTGTGGTGGCGAGCGTAGAGGTATGTTCGGGACCTCCGACGTCTGGCTGCGCGACTCGGAGAAACGCCCACCTTTAGGGCATGAGAAAAAGACCGACCGCCAGTAATCCCTTGGTCCCTTCCGCTAAGAAAGGAAAGGAGGGCGGAGGAGGGAAGGGGGTTTGTTTACGGTTAGAACTTCCTCAGGCTCCGCTAGGGGGAACCCGTGACGCAGCGATGCCAAATTTACAAAAAACTCCGGACTTAGAAATTTCGGCTCTGCAGTGGTAACTTTTCATTGGAAGTGCCTGTACTTACCTGAATTAGGTACTTATAAGTACTATACTATATAAGTACTATACTTATAAGTACTGTACTACTATAGTAGTTAAACTTGAATTTTTTAAATATCTAGGCAAGAGAATGAAATACTTAACCAACTTAAACTTTTACAATCTTTTAATGATTATGAACCTTCATTACACACTTATGGCATCTATTCTTTTCTGAGAAACACATTAGCATCTTCCTTCGAAATACAACTTTAGACAAATAAATATAATAAAATGCACATTTTTCTATCTTCTATTTTATGTCTCTGATTCATCATCTTCTGATTCGCTATCATCTGACACATAACTTTCTTCTTGACCACAAGGAGACCAGTCTTGATCATCCTCATCATCAGAGTCCATCTAAACAATATCATCCTCTGTTCCATCCAGTTCATTAGATATACAACATTTAAAAAAAATCTTAATCACAATTTTTTCAGGAATACTATTCCAGCAGTTTAGCACCCATTGAGTGATGAGGGAAGGAGAAGGTTTCTTTATTTTTCCTGATGGAGTATATTCCTTTTCCTCTTGCAGCATCCACTCAGCATAATTTGCCTTCAGCCTGTCCTTAAAGGGTTTGTTTATCAACACATTGAGTGGCTGAAGCAGGCTTGTCATTCCTCCAGGGATTACAACCATGTCTGAATTTCCTGCCCTGATATCCTTTTTTACATCCTCAGTAGGATGTCCCTTAAAGGAATCTAGTGCAAGCATAGGTTGAGGAGAGCTCCTGGTCATCCACCCTTTCTCTTGAACTCGTACATGAATCCTTCTATCAGCTGTGATGCCCAGCATGCACGTAATTCTTGCCTTTTCATTTCCCGTTGTTTTAATAGATACTGATTTGGAACCCCTCTCTTCCACAGTAGTAGAACTGGGCATGTTAAAATAGATTGGTGTCTGGTCAGCGTTACCCATTTGCCCCAACAGGTATCGTTGCCTCTGTTGTAGGTGAATGATGAAACACTGGTAACTTAGCATCTTCTCTTCGTAGAATTGTGGTAGACGCTGGACAACTGTTGTTCGTCTTCGCAAGGAAAACCCATTCCTCTTCATCATCCTCCGTAACCACCCAGAACTCGCTTGGAAATCTGCCCTCGGTATCGCCATTTCACTTGCAATCTTCTTTGCTTCTGTACAGATCATACGGCGTGTCACAGCAAAACCATTCCTTCTATTTTCGCCTACAAATCTGACAGCGCGCTCTTCCAATTCAGTGTGTCTACCGGTAGTTGGACCACGAAATGCACAAGTTTTGAGAAGTAGAGGAAGCTGTGTTTGCCAAAATCTGACACTTTTTCTGTCCACACCATATTTTTCAGCCGCTGAATGGTTTCCATTGTCTCCGGCATATTTTGCTACAGCAATTTTAAAATTTGCATCGTGGCTCATATGGTGGTGGGTCTTTAATTGCCGTATCGTAGGCCCCCTTCTCTCTACTTGATTCATATTTATTACTTATATGGAGTAGACAACGATTTCGAAGTAAACGCGGTAAACGCCTCGGAAACAGAAGCATAACTGTACCCGATCCTAATTTTGTTGCTTCAAGCACGTCAACAATCAACAAAATGTGAAAGAATTCTCTTTGTTGGTTTCCATTGTTTTCTTTGATGTTGGCATTCAAAAAATGTTTTATATTTTCCGTGATATTTTCATTGGGATGATGACGATGCATCTCACGCTAGTCTTGGCACCAATGTTATTCGTTCAGTGATTATAACCTGCAATGTCTTCATTATTTCTTCAAGGTCATCATCATGTATTTTATCCGTATTTAACATTAATTACGTTTACTGGGTCGCCAGTTGATATGCGCTATGTGCGTCAGCCACCATATTTACCGCCTGGGGTGGGGGGGGGGGGCATATATTCGCCACTGCCTGCTGCTCTAGGAGACTGAACCCATGTCTTCAATATTTCTTCAAGTTCATCATCCTTGGAGTATTTAATGTATTTACGCCTTTTACCAATAGGGCCGCAGTCCTTCGCACTTTTCTCTATACATTTACAGTTTTTTTACAATTGTGTTCCACGTTAAACTTGGTATATCAAGTTTTTCAGTCAGGGACACGCGGGTGCCCGTATTAGAGTCAATCTCTTCGCAAAATGTTGAGTTTTTCTTCTAATGATAACGATTATCTCGCACGCTTGTTTGCCATTTTGAAATACGTTTCCTCACGACTGCCGTAAGTAATTGCACATTAAATAAAATAAAAGGTGAAGCAACTAAAAACACAAGATGAATGGCATTAGTGCGTGATTTCCGAGAAATATGAAAATGATTGCTGCTAAGTATGAGTAAAAGAGTTTACATAAATTTTTACCTTTTCGCCACAATGACAGCGGTAGTTCGCCAAATAACATCTAATTAAATATATTTATGGCATCCGCTACATTTTACATGTACTGTTTACAAAGCTAGTACGGCTCCTTAGTACCATTCTACGTTCCATTCGATAACAATTCCGATCGCAAGCATTACAATATTCGGCATAAATACTTTTCAGCAATGCTATCGAAGTAATGTGCTACCATCAAACGAATGATTATGTTTTCTTTGAAAACCAAATAAATCAGCATTCATACATCATGTTTAAGCATGTATTTTATCCATATTTAACATTAATCACGCTCGCAGGGTCGCCAATTGAAGTGCGCCAGCCGCCATGTTTCTTCCCTTCAAATATTTGAGTTACAACAATATTTGGTTTTAGTAAACAGAATAAAGAAGGCTCGCTTGTACCTTTGTTTAAATTGTGGGACATAAAAATTGAATTTTTGAAGAATAGACCTGTCTTTGCCATACTTTATTATTTCATGTAAGAACTTAAAACCCATGCCCTTTCTTCTTACATGCAGCGTTACAAGTCCATAAAAGTTTAGCAGGTTTTTATATGATATATAATTTTTGTACATTGGATATACTTGATCCAATTATCTGCGAGATCGTGTCTGATAGTGCTTACTTCTCCAACTTTAACTTGAATCTGAGAAACTTGAAGAATTTCGTCCATTAACTCCCCATTTTAGTGCATATTCTTTGCCTGTTTATCAAAAAATATAGCAGTATGGTGATTATCTCAGAAAATACAGAATATTTTTCATTGTATAAATGAAAAACTTTAACTTTGTGGTTCCACAATGATAATTGTATTTGAACGACCTGGGTTTCGACGTACTATAGCGTCATCTTCAGGTGAAGACTACAAAATACTCGTGGTTATATACTGCCCTCAGGTAGGGAGGGGAGAAGTTTGGGATAGGGTCAGGGAGGTATCGCGTGCTTGAGGAAAAGGGGGGGAAGAGAATCCCTGTAGGGAGCAGTCTTCCGAGGTGAAGGAATGTGGAGGGAGTTATACAGAACAAACCATACAAAACAAACCATAATACCCAATACATGTTTGGCTGTCAAGGTGGAGGGTGGAGTGAAGGGGAGGGGTTTTTTCTATCTGGGTAGTTAGGATGAATAGGAGGTTTGGGAGGGGGGAATGGGAGATTTAGGAGGGGTGAGTGGGAGTTGTACAAACAGGGTGTCCGGCGACCTGGAAAACCTTGAAAACCGGGAAAACTCAGGGAAATATTTTGCTCTGGAAAACTCAGGGAATACTCAGGGAATTTTTGTATTTTTCCGAAAAACCCTGGAAAATGCATGGCAGCCGATTTCCATTAAGGCAGAGAGAGAGGTTTAACCTCCGCCTTTGCTTGCATTATACTCGGCTCAGCGTAGCCTTGCGATCCCTGTTCATTTAATACACTTTCCATAGCTGTGCGCCCGCTCGCAGCTTGTGCTTCGTCATCCCACACCACTCTCCCTATGCGCAGTCTAGGGGGCCGATTGCATAACAAGGCAAATTCTACACGGAATATTTTCCATGTAAAATGGCCGCTACGAATAGAATCGGAATTGATGCCGAAATCTGTCACCGGAAACAGAATTTCACGCGGAAATCAAGATTCTGTTCGAAGAGCCGTACGAATGGAATTCTTGGTGTGGCCAAATTTACGAGAAATCTAAACGTCTGAGCATGCGCAGTGGTATTTCCCGCATTATACGAAAACCATTCGTCCGGCAACCTAAATGGATAATTGGGTATTGTTATATATGTAATTGATAATCCTTTCCAAATAATCCCCACCCTCCTCGTACTAATGTTTGCAGAAATGTTTTTGAAGGAGCGGAAATACATTTTGCGGTCACTTTGTATGGAAACCACGGCCCTCGGGTTTGTAGTCGACAGGGCCACGGTACAGGGGCAATCCAACCTAATTTAAATTCGTGTATTGTCCAAAAAATACAATTTTGTTTTACATAATTAAATGCTTTTGGACGTTAGATCCGTACCTATCACAAAGCAATTAATTCACAGTTTCCGAAATGTTCATGTAAAGTACAGTGAAGCCTTTTGGGAGAAGAGGAAAGGTACCAAGGCCTCAAGAGAAAAAGAATAACAAAGAGGTACATACTGCAAAAGTTTCAAGAGCTGCAAACCAAAATAACATAACTTCTTGAAAAGCCAAGAAATTTGTTGCTGAAATTGAATCGGAAATGCACTCATTGAAAAATGTCACAGCAGTTTCTTTTATTTTCATGTTCTTTATCAAACTAGTCTGAATCTACTTTATTGTGTTCAAATTGTACCTGACTCAGAATTTTGCTGTCAGTTAACCGTTTTTGTTTATTTGTTGGTTGAAATAAAACCCGTAATACTCCACATTCCTTGTATACTCTTACGTTTTTAACTCAAAGTAGGGACCGAAATTTTTCGTTTTTTCATGTTTTGAAAATTATGCCGATTTTATTAGAAATTCATTAAAAATATGTTAGAAACAAAGTGCAGCAAGACCCTGGAAAATGCAAAACATTTGCCTGGAAAACCTGGAAAACTCAGGGAAAAAAGAAATTGAGATTCACCGGACACCCTGACAAAGTCGTTAACAATATTTGCCTGTAACAAGTAATGCCTGAAACTACCAGTTGGATCTTTTTCGTTAATTTTCGGAAAGTACGTCCAGTTCGAACCCGAATAATTCGAAGCCAAATTTTTTTGGTCCCTTGAATTTCAAATTAATGATGTTATACTGTTATTTCTTTCACGTTTTGTCACCCGATTACCTGTTCTTACTTTTTTTTCTCAAATTGTTACTTAATTTACCTTAGAATAATATTTGCTCGTTTCCATATCCAGTTTTAGGTATGAAATCCAAAACTTTCCAAGCATTTCGTCGAGGCTTAGAGATAATAGGGATTTATTTTTGCCAAGAACTGGTGCTGATATACATTAAATTTCTTATTATCCATGCATTATTTTTTACCCATCGCCGATATATTCTGTGATTTTCGCGTATGATGACGCAGAAAAAAAATGGCAAGAGAGAGAAGAAAGCGATACTGGCTTCCAGTATACGACAGATAAGGGCATTGTTTACGCCTCCATTGGTCGAGGTCAAGGGAGGTAGGAAGGAAGTAGGGGAGGGGAATAGGTGTAGGCGATGGCAATGGGACTAGTGGATGCATAAATCAGCCACTCTATGTAACTATTTTGTTGCAGAGTAGGGCGTAATGGAAATATGAATACAATGACGTAGTCGCCGCAAAAGGATTTGCGATCGGGTTAAGAGAGCCCTCGGTTAGTCCTCAGGGCAGTATAAACTGACATATTATGAGCGAAAATAGTAATATATTGTTTGTTTTCCGTAAATAGGAGCACTATAAGAATTAAAAGTGAAATTAAACATGATAATCAAGAGTTCACTGTACATCTATAAAACTTTGTTTCCGTCTGTCGAGATGGGAGTTTTTTTTTTAGTGTATGCACTAATTTTTGACATTAATTTTACGATTTCCAGCTTTGACGGAACATTCCTGTATAATTCCCAAGAATAACATTTTCCATAAATTTACGCCCATTGGACGCCTGGTAATGATTTCCGGGATTATTTATTTTCCCGCTTTCATCGTTTTTTTCGTCCATCCCCTTGAAAAACGATAGATCGAGGTTCCATTGTAATCATATACAAACTAACATTTTGTATTTTGCATGTGATTAAAGCTTTGGAAATGTGGTTGACCTATGCATAATTTCATTTGTGTTTTAGATGTATGCCTCTGAACTACTCTGCACTGGGTAGAAGTGAAGGGGTCGGAGTGGGCGGTGTAGGCTCAAAGAAGGCTCCAGCGGATGTGGATCCCATGATACTTGACACTAGCGTTCGTTTTGAGCATGTGGGTGGCCTTGAAAGTCATATACGCTGCCTCAAGGAAATTGTTGTTTTTCCAATGCTTTACAAGGAGATCTTCGAGAGGTTTAACATACAGCCACCCAAAGGTGTTCTGTTTCATGGCCCTCCAGGTAATGCAATTAATCAAAAATATAATGTGTGTCCAATTGAGTTAATTATTTAACAACTTAGTTTTATTTGCAACTTTTACTTCCAGGCACTGGGAAAACTCTGATAGCACGTGCCCTTGCCAATGAGTGCAGTCAAGGTGATCGGAGGGTGGCTTTCTTTATGCGTAAGGGAGCAGATTGTCTTTCAAAGTGGGTGGGTGAATCAGAGCGCCAGCTCAGGCTTCTGTTTGAACAGGTAAGTGTAATTGAAGACAATGTATTCACCATTTTTTTGTATTAACTAGTTCCCACCTTCATCATGGGAATACTGTTGATTTTGATTGCCCAGCAACCTAGTGGAAGGAATCTTTCCCGTGCCCTAGAAATATTTCTTTTTGTAACTTAAACTTCCCCAGTATCTGTCAAAAGTTCTTGCCACTCTCTGTGCAATATAAAGTTAGTAATATGTAATACCAGGCAAGAGATAAGGAACATAAGGTTGTGTGCTTTTTTATTTTGCAATCAGAATGCTAAATGTTGTTCTTCTCTCAAAATGAGTTCAACCATACTATTTGGAAGTGCAACTGAAGATCCGAGAAAGAAAAATAGAAAGAGTTTCTCTTACTGGATCAGTATTTAAATGAACCTGGAGAAAGTGACTTAATGGAATGGCAGTGTGGTGTAAATAAATTGATGATAGGAACCATGAAGAAGGTAGAATGAAAAACTTGGTAAATGAAGGTAGAATGAAATGAGGTGTTGAGGGATTTGTTGCCTATGAAAATCAACATGTAGTCCTACCATTTCATATTTTTTAAGTTCTGTTGTGGTAAATTTAGGTTATTTTAACACAAGTTGATAAGTATTTATCTCCCTGAGTGATAAAGAAATTTTGTTTACACCCACAATTTCTAGGTATTGAAAGACATGGTGTGGTGTAAAGATACATGAACTCTTGAACTTTTCCAAACACTTGTTAAAATAGTAATTTTTGCCCTACCACATCATAATTGTTGGAAAAACCACCCTGAAGGGGTATTTTTCTTATCCATTTTAGAGCAGTACTCTCGTATTTGTGCTAGAGTAATGATTCCTCCAACCTGGATTCACACATAATTTCTGTTATGTAACTCACATAATTAATTCACACATGTGGCATAATTGCTAGATGTATCCCCTACATTTGGCAAATTTTCACTGCTCAGTACTCCATCCGTCAGATGGGCATCAGAAATTTGCACCCCTTGGCTTCTTTGGTTAAGGACAGGCTAATGCCACTGCTGGGTTTCTCTCATCCCTTCTTATACTTACCAGGGAGTCCTACCTATATGTACCTACCCTCTCCATAATGATGCAAACTATCACTTTTGTCAGAATGTCTCCCTATAACTACTGCTCCAGTTATTACATATTTCCCGTAACTGATTTTGATGAAAAAATTTATATTTTCAGGCATACCAGATGCGCCCTTCCATCATATTCTTTGATGAGTTAGATGGCCTTGCCCCTGTGAGATCATCACGCCAGGATCAAATCCATGCTAGTATTGTTAGCACATTGCTTGCATTGATGGATGGTCTTGACAACCGGGGAGAGGTAGTGGTCATTGGAGCAACAAATAGGATTGATGCTATAGACCCCGCTCTACGACGTCCTGGTCGCTTTGACCGTGAGCTTTATTTCCCTCTGCCAGCTCGTAAGGTGTGTTGGAGATGTTTCCCATTATGACATATCATTGTTGATTCTGGAAAATAGTCCAAAAGCATTGGAACTTATTCTTTTGAATTATATTTTAATCTAACTTTCATTCATTTGGAATTCAATTTCATTTGAATAAAATTTCTTTTAGCCTCTGGCTAGTCTTTAGGCTAAATAATCTTTGTTTTCATTATTTTTATTCTGCCTGTTGCAGTGATGTAAGAAACTATTGATTGAATCTCTTAAAAATTTACGTATTGGTTTCAGGAACGACAAGAGATCTTGCAAATACACGTCAGTAAGTGGTCACAGCCTCCGGCTCAAGATCTTATGTCATCTTTGGCTGAGGGTTCTACAGGGTATTGTGGCTCTGACTTGAGGGCCTTGTGTTCAGAAGCCGTAATTAAGGCACTTCAAAGGAGATATCCTCAAATTTATAAATCCAGCCAAAAGTTACTGCTGAATTCTAATGATTTGCAGGTGAGAATCCATATGTTACATATTTTTTTACACTCAAATCCTTCCAGATCTTCAAAAATGTTTTAGTATAGTCAACCTAATAGCATTGTATCCACCACTATCTGACTTGAATGAGAAGGATAACACTTAGATGAATTGATCTAACAGTGAAAACATCCTTCCTTTCAGCTATGGCATCGATAATAATAAATTGATGTTGATATGTGTATGCAATAAGATTAGCAATTGTTATCCTAAGCTTTCTTCAGTGATATGTTTTATTATAAATAATAATTTAAATTACCTTCTTTGCTTTCATTGTGAATGAGAAGCAGTAACTTTGTAATTCCACTTGTATTTATCGGAAACGACCTAGGTTTCGACGTAGCATGTCATCATCAGGTACAAATATTACAGAACACTCAGAATATTTAGGGCCTTTTCATCTCAAATCAGGCAGATAGTGCAAAATCATGTCAGGTGACCATCACCGATTTCTCTGAAAGTTATACATGTGAAAGCAGTATCCTTATGATGAATTATGATCACTTTATCTCAGCTCAGAACCGAACCAATATAAAGCTATGATCCTTTGAACATTGCAGAGTCAGGCCTCAAAGTAAAAAATGAAAAATCACATTAATGTTAATAACTAATGAACCATGGCCCATAAAGCAGTGGTTTTTGTTTCATTTTGAAGAAAATGCATTTATGCACATTCTGACATAACTTTCAAGTAATTTGAAGCGATAATAAAGAAATAGGACTTATTTAAACAATAAAAAATAGTAATTATTTAACAATTTATTACTCAAAAAGGCCACCTTTTATTTGCTCTAAATTTTCTCAGTGGCTAGTTTAAATGTTCTGCTAAAAATAAAAAAAGGTAGTATTTTTATATTTTTTGTTTTAAGGCATGTCAAAGTTAGGCATGTTTTCGACCCAATCTGTTTATGCACTCCTCTCATACACCAAGATTGCATACCTATGAGGGGGAAAAAATGAAGATTCATTCTACTTAGCATGCATAATGGATAAATAGTACATACCTGAATCATTGGTTACATCCACTGACTGAATGCAAGTTCAATCTTGTGTACTTCCATGGCGTCAAATGTGTGCAAACGCCCACTGCTACTAACTGGAAATGGTGGATGAGGCAATTTGTGGAGAACGTTTTTCAATGGCACTTCACGTAAGTCTTATAATTTGGGCCACCTGAAACCATTCGATGGACCATGTGGATGCATAAACGAGACACTAATGTCATTGTTCTAAAGACACTGCAGTGATTTTAGCAATCCACCAGGTTTTTTCGAAAACACACCCAATGAAGTCATGAACTTTGTTGCAGTCCTCTGGACAGCCAGGTGCAATTCTCCACTCTCATCCCCACTCACATCTCTCCCTACTTTGTTGCACTCCCCCCCTTTCCCCCCTAGACATCTAGGTATTACACCATGTGCCCATATCCGTCCCTCCCATATACTCCCCCACCCCCTCCCAACTTACAAGGAGACATCGCGTGAGTGATGTTAGGGACGCAAATGACGCAATTATTTTCTGAAACTAGAGAGAGAATGCGGGAAAAGTGTCACGGCTTTTTTCCATTTGAAGCCGGGTTCGAATGAAAAACGCAACTAAAGAATTTCCCTCCGTATAAATCCTTTTAAATGCGAGCGTAAGATAACAGAAGCCGTGGCCGAGTGGTTAGAGGCGTTGGACTAACAATCCTAGGACTATGGTGCGGGTTCGAATCCCAGTACTGTCAACTTTTTTTTCTTTCGAATATTTTACGGAGTCTCTGTACATTACCCATTCCCATACAGTTATGGCAGTAACGACAATGTTTTTTGATTTTCTACCTATTTTCTGGATTTTCAATCAGCCCCTTTGGGAGACTTTTGGAGCTAATTTCGGGATTCTTGTTTGGCCGAAAAGAGGTCACATGCCGAGAGGCCTAAAATAATATGGGCTTCGAATTGTCGTGGCTCTTTCTCAAGGCAGTAAACAATGAACGGATTATTATTTTTTAATATACAGCAATGCATGCACTTCAAATTTCCCAGGAACTACGTTCGAATTATGACTTTTGTGACTCAATTTTTCGTTCAATAGCGAACATGATATAAGTAGAAAAGAGATGGTAACTGTTTACGAGGTTATGTAAAAAATATTTGCTATGACCTTTTTTTTATAAAAATATTTTCTATGACCAAAATAGCAGTTATTTGTTTTTAGAAAAATGAGAAATAAGGCTGAGGGAGCAGATATGAAGAGCGGCTCAAGTGTAGAAGAACGTATTTCCAGGAGTTGCACGTGTTCATGTCTTTCACCCGCAGTAAAAGAATTAAGGCTCGCTTTAAAATCCGAGAAAATATGAGAAAATATAAATAAATGGTCTGAAGTTTGTAGAACGGATATGCCTCCGATCAGATGCAAATGTTCTGGCGACAGAAAACAAATTGGCTTGGAGCAGAAATATTCTTTGCTTTATATGTTTATACGATGAATATCATCCGAAAGTAAGCAATTCCACACCATGAATAAAAAGTTGAATTCCTTCAATTGAAATAAACAGGAGGTGGGAAAAGAAATAATGTTATCATTGCGTGATATTTTTTGAGCTGGAATCTTATATCATCCTCTCCCCCACTATACAGGCTTCCCTTCAATATAATATGTTTCTCCGCAAAAAGGTCATAGCAAAGGCGCGAATAAATTCATACATTCATAGGAAATGGAAATGGATAGGAACACATAAAAGGACGAACACAGGGTTTGGTGGGGAAGATGAAAATGAGTCAAATCCAGACAGAAAAAATTTCACTTTAACTGGGATCCCGGTTAAGGTGAAATTTTTTGTCTGGATTTGACTCATTTTCATCTTCCCCACCAAACCCTGTGTTCGTCCTTTTATGTGTTCCTATCCATTTCCATTTCCTATGAATGTATGAAATATATATAAATTTATGTTTATCAAGTAAAAATTTATATTTATTAACAAATTAACATTTATATTTAACAAAACATGTATTGTTATTGCACTTTTTAAAGAGAAATTAGGATATGTTTCAAGGTACAACAGGTCCTGTTCCAAGGTACAAAAGGCTGTTGTACCTTGGAACAAAATACAAAAAAAATTCACTCAACTCTGGTCTCTTTAAATTTTTGCTACATCCTCGAAAAAAATTTATTTTGTGTACGAGTAGGGCAACTGCTAAGAAGCTTAGTTTTGTTAAAAAATATTCATTACTTACCAAGAAAATAATTCTTAAATTTTGTTCCAAGGTACCACTCTCCCCTACATATTAATGATGGTTGGAGACGAATGTTTTGTTTTCTATTATGTCTATGCATTTTCATTTCTTGATTAATCACCTATCAAGTTGTTTATGATTACAGGTTGAAAAGTGTGATTTTATGGAAGCCAAATCTGTGATTGTGCCTGCCTCCCAAAGGGCCATCCGAAGCCCAGCTCATAGTCTGTCTCCAGTGCTCCAGCCTCTGTTGCTGAGTTCTTTAACATCTGTGCGAAAGTCCCTCCTAGATGTGTTCCCATGGGCAATAGTTACGTAAGTCATTTAATGTTGTTTTTATCCTTCAAGTTGGCACTTTTTCTCTGCATCCCTCACCGACAATTTGGAATACATTGTGTGATTCTGCTTTAATTTGTACCCATATATTGCCATTATTTCCCTAAAAAATGTTGCCTATTGTGGTGGAACTGCATATTGCAAACTTCGGTGGTGACCAGTCTCAACCAAAGATGACTTTACCAAATCTATGTCCTCCATCTCCATGCATTTTCTCTCCTCTTCTAGTTACATTCACAAGCAATCAGTGTATTTTAGATAGCTAGATAGGTAAATGTCTTGATTGGGGTAGTTTTGACTAATGCCTAGTAAAAGATTCTGTAATTTTGTATTAAGTATTTTCTATTAAAAGCGGTGTCCCTCAATCAAACATAAGTTGGTCTCATGACATTGATCTCCACCTGTATTTTCCCTTTATAACCTCCACATTTAATCATGTCTTAACTTTGCCTCTTCCTTCTTCATTTAACCAAGTCTCTTTTTCGTCTAGTTCCCATTTTATAGTGGCCTTCTGATCTCTTTCAATATTCATCCTTTTAGCATTCCAAAACCTTCACAATACTCTTTCTTATAAAGTCTCTATTACATCCTTCTTCAAATCCATAATTTATCTTGTTTCTAGATTTTTGATTCTTTCTCTTCTTGATTCTTTCTCATCTTGATTATTTTGCTGATACATATATTCCAGAAATCCATTTCTATGGCTCAAATTTATTTTTTTGTCTCTCATTTAGAATCAATGTTTCAGCTTCACCAAGCACATTAAACTGTCCTCCAATGAATGACAAAATATGATTCTCATTTTAAAAAGTTAAAATAATATTGCAGGCGATCATGCTTTAAGAAGCAGTGGCACCATGTTGCAATTTATTTTTTGTCTTCCTGCTATTTGTAGCTGTTTCTATGACACAGTTTGGCTCTCCTATGCATTCACTGTAATCCATAAATTGAATAATCCTGAGCTGGATTTAAAGTTTTTGAGGCATACTTGCGATGAAGGTTACATTATCTGGCTGTCTTACTTTTCCCACAAAATACTGTAATTATCATTTTTTAATTGGTATTTTCACTGCAAAAGTTCTGGTCAATATTATCCATGGTTACAAAAATGCGATTGAAATGATCACATTTTTATTTGGGCCATTAATGGCAGTAGACATATCATACTTAACACTTGTTCTATCCTGCTTTTAATGGATTTACTGAAAACATAATTAAACAAAACTGTGGTGAAAGTCACAACTATAATGCATCCATGGACATGTCCCTAGTTGATTCTAACAGTAGATGCTATTCAATGACATCATGTTCGTGGGCAGCTTATACCATGGATATCCTTCCTGCTAGTTTGATGTTTATTTTAGTGCTAAACAGCAGATAACTATTACATAATAAAATCATAAAATGCTGATCTGTCTAAACCAGTTATGAATTGTGTATACAGTAGAAACTCGAAATTACAAAGTCGACGGGACCGGAAAAATTGGAACTTTGTTATCAAATTTCGTATGAACGAGTATCTTTCAAAAACATCAGGATGAAGCTCTTTTTTTGTTTCCTTAGATTAAGATGTACTCTCGCGATGTACTTGCATGATTTACGAAGTTATAATTCATGAAAGAATATTTAAATGAGTATTCATGCCCACAGGGTGCACTCATTGTCAGTTGAACACAACTTATTTGTTGGAGTTTGATTATTCCTATTTTTGGGATTTCCACCACGTTGTTCCAGCTTTTCGCGGCGGAAATCCCGAAAATCAGAAGAATCAACCTCCTTCCAAGCCCTGCCGAAATTTACATCACGACGACTAACTTGTCGTTCTTTTTTCCAATGAATGATTAGGCAATGAAGCATCTTTGCACAATTTTCGTGCAGTGTGGACTAATCCTATGAAGCTTCTTAGCGCATTTTTCTATATTATTTCCTAAAAGGAGAACTCGTAACTTTAGCGTGAGCGATGTATAATCATCAATAATATTGATTTATGCATACACTAAGGAAGTGTGCGACTTGCGTGATCATTTGCACCAGATATTGAACAGTGAAAATAAGATTCTCTCGCGGATGCTATGCGATGGATGCATGTTATGCATTTTGTACAAATACTGATATGCCTGTTAATCTTGCGAAATAACAATCGTTATTCTCCCTTGGATTCATCTTATTTGCGCGTGGTTATTTCCGATACGATGGAGCTTATAGAGAAGTCCAATTAAATATGCACCTCCTTTCAAAAGTAGATTGTACATACAAGCCACGCACTCCAACGGCGAAGGCGATAGAACTCCTTTTACACTTCATCGGCTACTAACGATGCTATCCCTACAAATCAATAATTTTCGTTTTCCACTCTACTATGCGAAAGCTTCATTTTTGGCTCTCTTCAGATTAGGTCGCCTGCTCTTCATTCATTTAATCTCAGGATCCATTTAAAGATTCGATATTGAACTAAAATTTGGGAAATTTGTTGTTATTGTTCCTCTGCTTTCGATCAAGCAAGGAGATTTCGTCCGAGCATTGCAGCTCCAGGTTAGGCCACGCACCAGGCCTAAATCAGCTGTCTGTTCCTCCTTTCCCCGTCATTGCGGGGGTTATTCAACCTCCACCCACCCTCTCACTAAAACAGCTACGAGACCCATGGTCTAGGAGTATCGTGCGTCTCTTGAGACGTTGATTTACTTGGGATTCAAGGCCAAGGGATGCGCACGAGGAATACACATCGAATGAATCATAGGCCTTACGCCGAATAGTCACATCTTCCTCCTCCCTTGCCTCAACCAGCTGCGTCCGCGGAGAGGGAGGACATGCCTTTGGAGAGTGGGGGGCTTTTACTTATTGTTAGAGGGGCCATGGGGGGCCGGCAGAGTCAGCGTGGGACATCGCATCCTGACCTAATGTTGAGTTGAATGGGACGGAGGGGGTACTAGAAGGGGCCTGATCTCCTGGAGGGCCGGAACGGGGGCTTCGGTGTGAAGGTGATGGCTCGTGCCGACCTTGAAGAGCGGGGAGGGGGGGACACAGAACTTGAGGGGAAATATGACCAGTATGGGAGAGAAGTGAAGCGTCTGATAGGTTCGCCGGAAGTGAGAAAGGTGATGGGAGTAGAGTAAGCCGTGGTTTTGGAGCAACAGAATGGAAAGCAGGGTGAATTTTCCTGGTGGGGATTGCCGGGTGGGGGAAAACAATATGGGAATGTGCGGGCATTTCTAGTTCGCATTTCCTTAATTTCCGGTCCATTCAGGCAGTCTTATAAAAGGGAATCAGTGAATAAGAATTGAAGAATAAATACGACAAACGAATGAATGTATATTATAAAAAATACTTCAGCTCTTCTGTCGAGAGAAGCAGTCATTTAACAAAAAAAAGTTATTTATTTTTGTGCTTTGCTTCGCTCCATCGTCGCTCCCACCATGGCCTCTCATTTGGATAAATGCAAACTGAACTGGCAGTTGACGTCATTAGCAATTTGGTATCGATGTTATGTATCCCGAGTTTGAAAAATTTCATTCTTATTAGGAGGAATCAGGACTTGGTCATTTTCGTTACAAGCCTCAAGTTCGTTTCTTTACAAGATCGTGATCTTTCGATTTAAATTGCTGGGGGTTACAGCCAATAAACTGCCAACTTGTGATAAGTACCGTATTTACTCGTGTAAGCCGCGCACCTTTTTTCCGAAAATGCCGGTGAAAAAATGGGGGTGCGCGGCTTACACGAATCCTCTAAATTTTCATGTAAGCCGCGCACCATTTTACCTTAAGTTCCTGCCGTTAGTTTGTCCAAAGTGAATACAGTAAGTCCTCGCCTTATGATCATCTGACTTACGAACATACATATCCAATCAAAAAATTCAATCGTGTGAAGTAATGTCAAATTTGACGCCACCGGATAAGTTATTTTGCCGTTGCAGCCGGCGGTGTGGCGTGCAGCAACTCGCGGATTGGTACTACCCCTCTTTGCCGCGACGAATTTTAACAATATTATCTCGATATATCAATTTGCAATGTTAATTGTTTACTTGCGTCATAAATTTTTACGGATGATTCGAAAGTAAAACGAAAGCCGAAAGATGCCCTGATATTTGGAGATATTGCTTCTCTTTACATTTCAATGGAAATCGACTTCCATGTGTCAAGCTGCCTTCGCATCAAATAGAGGCATGATTCCATTCATTCAATCGTTTTGTGATAATAATTATTACCTGCAATACGAGGCTCTATTCAGGTTATCGTGACGAATGGTAAAATATCCTTCCCAGGGTTTGTGGAAATTGCCTTACAGGCAGTCCTTCCATCCAGCTATCCCTCTCAATCACTCAGCCGGAAACAATAAAGCTGTCAGATTTTAGGGTGATACCTCAGTCAGATCTGAACAATTGGCGTGTCCAAACCGGTTTTTCCCAGAAGATCCCTCAAGAAAAAAGTTCTTCGTTCCTTATTTCTGGGCGCGACGACATTCATCTGCGAGGGACTCATTCAACGAGAAAGAAAAGGGGGTAACCCGAGAGGATCACTCCTTCACCTTATCTGTTATTATCTACCCTCGCCCAGTTTCGCTTTTACCCAGGTGGCTTTCACTAGTGGGGGAGGTGTTGGACCTCCTTTCAGGGGCCTCGGCAGCCAACACTAGATTGATACGGCCGATGCTCGAACGAGGGAGCCGTTATTTCGGTCGATTCAAATTGTACCCTTACCCCGGTGGTAGCTGTGAAGTTGACTTCGCACTCCTTCATGATTTTTCCACAACCTGAAATTATGTTGCGTAGCGCCCGAGTGAGCTTTGAAACGCATCGCCACATCAATGGGATAAATAACGTAGTGCATCGGCGCATGCAAAGAGAGAATCGGAACTCTAATCTGTTTTTACTTCCTTTTGTAGGAAGCATCATTACTTATGGAAGTGGATACCACGCCAGGAAATCCATTTTCAGACCGTTGACTTTTACATCGCCATGCTCATAGATAAAGAAATTATGTTTTCACCGTAATGGTGCTGGAAGGATGTTGCTAGAACTTATTTCATAGGGCTTGATACATACTTGTGCGTACTTGATATCAACCACATCGGAGAAAAAATTAGTTAACTTGCCTAAAATCGATCATTTCGCGGAAATGCTACTCGGCTATGAGAAGTGATACGAAAATGAGCTTTGATATAAGTTCTAGCTGCATCGTTTATCTTTCAATGCGGATACTCCTCAAGTTAGTACGTAAGTTTAATACAATTACTATAGTCGTGTAAAGCAAAGAGGATGTCCAGCGCTTTTTTTCCACAGGCCTTCACGCCGAGTGCTGGCGCTTCCGGCAGTCCAGCGAACGGCTAAGCGTCCTTGGCCCGCCTCTTCCTCTCCCCACCACCACTCTCTCTCTCTCCCCCCACCCTCGCCTCGGCGCTCATAGTTAGGGGGTCGGAGTAAAGCGATATTTTTTCTCGAGTCAGCATCGCATTTCATCAAAAGTATCACATTTCACTCATCGATTTCCCACGCTCTAACTTCGCAAGTGGCTTCCAAAAGTAGGGGGGAAGGGGGGGGGGGTTGCCCGCTGGGAGTCACTTATCAGCTATGAAGACGAACCAAACGTATCACATTTCAGGCACATATCAGTTACGGACGGCATTCTGCTTTTATTTGATGATTCGCCGATGGATTTCCGTAATCGAATGATCATGGGTTGAAATTGTATATAATTCTGCAATTATTTTAGCTTGATATTTCATTTCGAACAGGTTCCATTTTTAGAGCTGAATGATGTGATTGTATACAACTGTGATTATTGTGTGATGTTAGGAAAAAATATGCACCATAAAACGGGCTGTGTATCGTGACGATATTAAAACGTAACGCATTAAATTCATGAGAAAGATGTACTTCAACACTTAACTTTGGCACAGAATTTCTATTGAAGAACGTGCAATCATGTTATGACAAAATGATGCAGGCTCAAGGGAAAAAAATTGATTTTTTGAAAAAAATATTTTTTTTCCTCACGAGCCTGCCCGAAAATGGGGGTGCGCGGGATACACGAGGGCGCGGCTTACACGAGTAAATACGGTAATGCCTCAACTAAGATCCTGGCCAATCCGGTGTCCTGCTTCCGCACTGGTAGGTAACTCCCACCCCCGATGTCCTCCCAAGGGGGGGTGGGGTAGATGCAAGTTCTTCCAATTGGACTACGATGCTGACGAGGTTTTATGCTCCCTCTCCAACAAAGTGACTTTCGGCATCTCATAGGATGGTTCCACTTATCCTCTTCTTGTTTATATCTCTAACAAGGATTAAACTACAAAACCCTTATTTAATTCTTAATCAATCTGCAGGAACGCAGCTGAGCTCTAGTTTAGGATATTTTTTTCAATCTTTGGGTTGAAGCAAAAGGGGAGAAAGGTACCTATACCATTTTCTGATACAAATATGTATGAGTGCTTGAGCGTTTTTTCAGTTTGATTATGCATGCGCCCAGCGCTGGTCATACTTAAGAATTAATGTGCATAAAATTCATTGGTCGTACGAACCAAGCGAACTCGTATTTTCTCTGGTTTTCTTTGCTGTTGGCGACGGACGGCAATACCTTGGTCGAAGTATACATCAAAACGCTCAATTAGGGCGGGAAATTATTTTGATGATAGCTATTGCCAGCCGGAATAATTATGCCGTGGAGCAAGGTTGAGTGTAATCCGTCTGAAATATGTAGTGCAAAAAAAAGCTTCCTTGGGTTATATTCACGACTGAATCTATCGCTTGAACAATATAGCACATGTCATAGTTTTTGAGGACACACTCGCAGCAAACTAATGCTGCACCAGGAATATTCATCGTGGATTAATGCTTGGGAAAACCGGTAGCAAAAAATGCCAGGGATCATGAGAGGAAAATGCTGGTAATAGCAATTAGTCTCTGCGGGCGAGTATATCCGTACACGACTAATTTACATTTTTTTACTCGTTGGCAACTCTGTGGACTCGTGGTAACAAAGCCGAACGCATTTGTTGTCCGATTGGTTCCATATTTTATGTGCTACGATGCCTACGATTCAAAGTCGTCCTTAAGGTCTGGTTTCACTGGGGCGTCCAGCCGCCGTGTCTGGACGTCGCGGCTGGACGACGTGGCCAGGTGGTTTCATTCAGGCAACTACATCCCGTTTCCGCTGCTGGGCGATGTGGGAGAATGTGGATTAAGTTTAATTACGAATTTGTTATTGTTTTCTGTTTCATGAGAGTGAGTTGATTTTAAGCTGAAATGGATGGTGACGATTTAGTTTTGTTGGAAGACGAAGAAGAGGACGACCAATGTTGCATCTAGTTTCACAAAAAAGAGCTGGAAAGGATGCGTAATATAAAATGCGGAGAGAGGAGAGCAGAAAAATCACCGAAAATTGGGACTGCTCCACGTCTCGATTGCTCTCGAAGCAGTCGAGATGTAGACGTTGGGCATCAACTGTCGAACTCAACGGCCGAGACGTATCAGTGAAACCGAACACATTTTATAACATTGGATGAGTACGGCAGTGACTTCCGACTGCTGGACGCGGACGCCGGATGCCCCAGCGAAACCACAACTTTACTATTGTAGCATTGAAAAATGAGATACTGTTCAGGTAATAGGTACATACAGTGCATAAGGTATTCAGCGGCGATCATTAATTAGATGTTTAACTCTGAAAAGGAGCGCCGAAAAACGTTACTGTGATCCATCACTATTCGTATGAATGAGTAACTTTTTCACGTCGGGACCAAGATCCGAGGTTTGTAATTTTAAAACTTCGTTATTTCATAATATCGTGTACTGTTACATACACTTAGATTCCCTTTTGGTCGGGACTGAAGATTTTGCTTCGTAAAATCAAAATTTCGTAATTTCGAGTTTCGTATTTTCGAGTTTCTACTTAGTAGTGTGATAATTCTCTTATCAATGTGGGTGTAAATCATAATTGGGAAATTTCAGCATTTTTTCACTTTTCATGAGGGAAGGCCAGGGTTTTTTAATCCAGCACTATTGATAGAATATTTTGTTCAAATGGCTGACTTTCTTTTACATTGATCATTACATGAATATAATCAGTGGATTAGAGGGACAAATAATGCTTTTGTTGGGGATGTATGAGGCTTCTTTCATGAAATTGGGACTACTTCCATATATTGTAGCTTTTTATTAATCTGTATGTCTGTACATGATCCATGAAATGTCTACATTTTTTGTTCATGAAATTCGAAAGCTTGACATTTATTTTTTAGTGATAATGAGGTTACTGATCAAGAGAACGAGCTGAAGTTGATGTCAGCTAAGCAAGCAAGTCAGCATCCATCCCGATTTATTCTCGTTGGAGATCATCTACATGGGCAAAGCACTCATCTTGCTCCAGCTCTCTTGCATTCCATTGACCACATGAGGTTCTATGTTCTAGACATTTGTACCCTCTATGAGGAGTGTGGAAGGTCCCCTGAAGAAGCTGTCATTCAGGTTGGTAGAAATTTACATCAACTTTTCAGACATTGCAAAATGCATCCCTAAGAAACTTTGGAATGACATTTGTTGTCATGAAGCATGGGAAATAGTCCTCCAAAAAGGGCCATCTGGATTTTTGCTCCCCAACCTTTTTTGCTACCCAGTTGTAAACTCAGAGATTATTATGGCTCACTTGGAAAAAAAATTCTTATCGATAAGATTAATGTATATTGCTGGTGTTATTTGTTCATCTAGTTAAATTAGCAAACACTTTTTTGTCATGGTGATACAAAAAAGCATTCTGCATAGATACTCACTTTAGATTTATAAATTTTTTCTATGTCAAAGAGTGCTCTAGCACTACTACTGTAGTTGGGAAGCAGTAATATGTATTATTTTTAACTTAGTTATTAATCAACTAAATTGCAAACATTAGTTATATCACTTGTCTGAAAATGCTCCAGCTAACAGTTACAAACAGCGAGAGTAGTATGGCTTTCATAAAGTAGAAATGTCACTTTTATAGATATCTATGCTTTATCTATGATGTATAACTCTCAAAGTGTGCCAGGTACCAACATGTGAGTTGTTCCTGAATGTTGGGGGTGACCTAGATTACATCCTAGGAGATGGTCCTTGTATTTTGAGTTTCCTTTTGTTTTATTTTAGGAATGTCAAACTTTTAAATGAAATTTTGTTGAAAATGAATAGTTTTAAGGACCAAAAAAAACTTCCTACCTTTAAAAATGAAACATCTTACCTGCTGTATAACTGTTGTGCTAGGGATTTCAATCAAACCCTTATTGTGTATCATCATGTTGTGCCATTGGTCCTTTTGTTGATACTAGGAATTCCCTATTCATTGGGAAATTCTATCTTTGCATGCAGAGATCCTGGTCCTAGATGCTTGTAAAATTCAAATCATTAAATTGTAGACTAGTGATAATCCACTTGGTGCTTTTAATTTATTTTTTCCTTTTCCTGCTGGATGAACTAGTGGGTCATGTTACTAGGATGTGATTGAATGGATTTCTTTAGGTCTTATATTCTTTTTGTTGTAGGTGTTCAGAGAAGCACAACGAAATTTGCCAAGTATTATTTACATGCCAAATATAGAGAGGTGGTGGAGTTTGGTGCCAGAAACAGTCCATGCTGTGTTCATGTCTCGGCTTCTTCATCTGGAACCAGGCTCCCGTCTTTTACTTCTAGCCACAGCAGAGAAGAGATTTGAACTTCTCCCTTCTGATGTGAGTTCATTCTCTTTTACCGTGAGGAATTGTAGGAGATTCAGTGGTTTTTGCTGTTGGGCTCAGTAGTTCTTGGTTGCTCAGTTCCTCTCATTTGAAACCAATGTGTAAATTTGTTTTCCACCCTGTTAGTAAGCATATTAATATTTGGGTGTTATACACATCTCTCTCAAGCAGGTTTATATATGATACTTTTTACAACATGTTCTGATGCACATGAGTAGTGTCAGTTTTATGTTTCTTTTATTTACAGTAAAACTGCTGTATAAAAAATTTAGGGGATGCAAAAATATTCCAATTTGTTGTTGTGAAATTCACCGTTGAGAAACTATGCTTAAATTTGCTAGCTTGGGTATTCTTAATGTGAACCTTTGACATGTATATTGAATTTTCTGCTCAGTTATGTTTTAATTTTTTATTGCTCAGTAATATCAGGCATACAGTAGATTAGTTACTACGAAGTTCATGTCACCTAAAAATCGGTGGTTCGTAACATGGAACTTGTATCAACGTTTTTTTAGGAACATCACAAAAAATCCCTTTGCTATTTTTTTTTGTCTTTTCAATCTTCCGTGTGCGATAGCTGTGCTGTGGAATGATTCCAGATTTTTTGGTATGATTAACAATCAAATTAAGCGCAAAGATATGAAATCAAACATATTCTAATTTGTGATTAGAAAATCACACACAATGCCATTTTTGTCCTAATCTTCGCAAGTCTGACTGGTATACTCCACAGAAAATTTGTTCTGTTGCTTGGACAATAATTATGTCGTGAAATTAGAACAAATGCCCTCAATAATAATTGATGCTTTTTGTTTTCGCACTATTGTAACTTCGACAATTATGCCTGACAAGCGATGTCATTCGTGATTTGCCAGGTGGGGTGAAAAGCTCTGAAAATAGAATGTGAGCATTGAAAATTGGAATAAGACAACTAAATTTTTTCTCAAACTCAGGGTCTATACTTTATGTGCCGAAAGTAGATACCAAATAGATACACTAAGAGAACTTCATAAACAAAAGAATCACTATCAAGCGAAAGTGTAATACCAACCTATGAATTTCACAATATAGTTAACCGACAATAAAGAGTTCTTGAAGTTTGCATTATTCCCCATAGTTCTCCGAATCGACCCTAATTTTGAGAGTACGGACTCAGTTATGGAGTAATTTTAGTCTGACTTATTTTTTGACTTCCGTAAATTTCGACTTACGCCGCTAGTGGTCATAACGCGTCTATTACGTAACTCGGGGACTGCCTGTACAGGCATTGATTGGACATTATGATCAGTTTTGAGTTCTATTACTTACTGACATCGGAAATGTCCACATCAGTTGCGGCCAAAGGGAATTCTGCCGCTCTCCAGCAGTTCACAATTGTTTGGGAAGACATCTCCTTCCAAGACTCTCCTTCAGCACGAACTGTGTGCAAGATGGTCCATTTTGGAATATCCTGACTAGTTTTCCTCATTTCTTCCCAAAAATATATTACAATGATGCTTGATTTTAATAAAGAACTGAACTAACAGTAATATAGACAACTTGAATGACGGAAAGTGTGAATAATGTATACATACAGATTCAATTTAGGTAGTAATGTACAAGTCTCCTCCCATACATATCAAGTGTCAAAAATATGACTATGTAGCGTAGTGAGAGCCCAGAGCCATGTCCTCAAGTCAAGTGGTGCTGCTATGAGATAAGGGAAGTAGGAGATGCAATGATAGGGAAGGAAAATGCCTCACATGGGAAGCGTTTTTGAAGGGCTGTTCCCAATCATTAGGAAGGATTACATATTTGTTTGCAACACGTTCCTTCGTTTGACTAGCTGAACGTTTCATATTTATGGGATATATCTCCAGTATTAAAGATAAATATGGATGATGAAAAAGAAAAGAGGCATAAGTTATCTCTTGCTTCCTTTATTTTATGTCGAATTCTACTCCTGTAATAATTTTCAATCTTAAGTTTTATACTAACGGGGATTAAGCCTTTATTGCTGTTGGTGAAACAGAGTCTTCAAATAACATAGCAACACAATATTTGGATATGTAGCAGAGGATAATGCATGTAATACTAAGTACAAAATTCCTAGTGCAGCTCTTGTCAGTACTTTCTTTTTGAGTAAATTACTTCCTGGGAGTATTTGGTCCAAAATATAACCCATTTCTGGAGAAAAGCTGCCAAAATCTCCAAACCTGCTGTAGTAAAAACCCAGAGAAATTTGAGAAACTCTCGTAGTGGGGCGGGGAATTAGATAGAGGGTTGGGAGAAAGGGGGACGGGATAAGGGAGTAGGTGGAGGGGTAGGTTGAGTTATAGCCAGGCGGGGAAGTTGTCGGGGGAGGGAGGATTAGCTGGGTAGAGAGTGCATTGGGTTAGTGACCTTCAGAGGGACAGTAGAAGCATGAGAGGTTGGGTAGGGGTGAAAGGGTAAAAAACAAGTCCTTATCTTTCAATACTTCTGTTTCACCCCACCTCAAATTCTTGTACTTCCAGTGTCCCTATGAAGTTCCCTTGTCCAATTGGAGTCCTTATACCCTCAACCCAGCTAAATGCTTATGAGAAGTACCCATTGTTTAAATGGTAGTTCTCAAGTTCTTGGGTACAGTACGTGTGGCAAAGCTTCATGGTTTATAATTCAGCATTGTGGATACCCACATGAATGCTGTTGTTTATGCATCAACATTGTAAATAAAGTTTTTTTTTATTTCTATTGGAAGCGGGACTAAGTTTTTAATTTCGTGATATAGGAATTTTTAAAATTATACATAGTTTCTTTTACCATGTGTTTGTATTCCCCTTTTATCTATTTATTTATTTATTTCAAAGTCTCCAAAAATGGCACAAAGGCTTCTTACATGGGTCGACAAGCAAACAAATAAATAGAAATTTAACAAAATACACCCTAAAAAAATGTAAAACATAACAGACAAATAGAAAAATACGTAGGAGAGAAAGCTTGGGATTGGGATTTATGGATAAGGAGATGGGATAGATGGAGTCAACTCGGCAATATGTTTTCTGAGGACAGATTTGAAAACGGAGGGTGTGGTAAAGAGGTCAAGGGAGGGTAACTGCGAGGCTAGGGAGTTGAAAGTTTTCGGGATACGGTAGAATAGGGAGCGCTGGGACATTGAGTCTGAATTTGGGAATGTGAAGAAGGGAGTTATTGCGTAGGGAACGAGAAGGAACATGAAGAGGAAAGAGAGGAAGAAGGCAGTTGGTATGGAGAGAGCCACTCCAAATGCTATGGAGGAACTTCATGTCGCATAGTACTTGACAGAGAGAGAGAGAGGTTTGGGATTGAAAGGGAAGAAAGGATGTATTCTTTTGATAAGTTTCTAAAGGAAGGGATTTGATGGCGGGCAATGGCGAGAAAGAAGTTAATAGGGCGATTGAGCATATTCAAGGCTGTGGGGCAAGCAGTCGACCAAATTGGAGCACAGTAATCTAAAATAGGAAGGACACATCCAAAAAATACTGTCCAAAGAGCAAAAGGATCCTGAATGTCTGTGTGGCGGTACAGAAGGCCGACGACTGACATCGCCTTCCTGGTAGTCTTATTTATGTGCTCGCGAAAAGTAAGTTGAGAGTCGAAGACTGCCCCTAAGTCACAGTGGGAATTGACACATGGGTTAGGATTTTGTGAGAGGGTATAGGAATACTTAAAGAGGTTTGCGCTTTAGTGAAAAGGTCTGTAGAGCCGACTTCGAGGCATTAATATGAAGCTGCCAGATGGAGCACCAGGCGTGGACAGAGGAGAAGGTGGGTTGTAGGGAACTGGAATCGGAGGGGCAATCAACCCTCCTGAATATCTTGCAATCATCCGCATACAGTAAAATGTTACATCCCAGTGGGAGAACGCAGTTCACGACATCATCAACAAAAAGGGAGAACAGAAGGGGACCAAGGACGCTACATTGAGGAACCCCTGACGCGACCAGCGAGTGGGTGGATGACAATCCATCAATTAAAACGCGCTGATAACGCGAGTTAAGGAAACTGCGAAGTAAGGATAAAAGAGAACCATGGATATTGTACCGGAGCTTAAGTTTGTGAATGAGTAGGGTGTGGTTGACGGGGTCGAAGGCTTTAGAGAAGTCTTTAAGTAGCAAACATCCAGTTGTGTTAGATTCGAAAGCAAGTGTGATATGGTGATGTAAAACGGCGAGGTTGGTGAGACAAGATCCACCTGGGAGGAAGCCATGCTGATTGGGGGAGATGTAGGGGAGAGTAAAGTGAAGAAGACGGTTATGGATGATGCGTTCAAAAATTATTGATAAAACGGGCAATGTGGAAATAGGACGGTAGCTCTCTACAACACCTTTTGTGCCAGATTTCAAAATTGGTGTGACATTAGAGTATTTCCACTGGGAGGGAAAGCAGCCACTTGTGAAAAATCTATTGAACAGGATTGTTAATGGAATGTTGAGTGAGGTAGCAGTGCGGTTGAGAAAGAGTGACCCCACATTATCAGACCCGGTGGATTTCGAGCAAGGTAGCTGGCTTAGGTACTGAGTGGTGGTTGAAATAGAGGATAGGGAATGAGGGCAAACGGATTGAATCACGGGGAGTGGAAGGGTGGGGGAGGCATGGTTAAAGTTTGAAGAGAAGAAACCGTTAAAGGCAGATTGATTGGGTCCAGCGATTTTTCTTCGTAAGAACAATGTTTGTAATAACAAGAGTCTGCTGTATATCTTTTCATATTAGTAACGCACATTTAAACTTTGTAAAATGTTTCCATTTAATTTTTAAAATTGATAAAACTTTCAATGCTGATTCTGTGGCATAAACGAGAAGACTGTAATTGCTGTTTCTTTCATTTGCAAATGGCACTTACAGACATTATTTCAATTTATTTAACAATTCATTAAGTTTTCATTTGAGTGATGCCTGTTAAAGTTTTACTGCTTAGAATTTTGTTGCTATCTATTCAATGATTACATATTGGTGTCAATTAGGGTGAAAATTTTAAGCATTTTCATGCAAGTGTCATCATTAGCCATTGATTACTGTAATAATGCAATGGATAGTTCGCATTATCAACTTCATGAGAGATTACACCCTTTCATTTGGTTATTATGTAGTATACTTCAGATCTGCTCTATTGTTATTCACCAGAAGTATGTTTCCCTTGTAGGTGTCCAACCTTTTCAGCAAATATAGAGGAGAAGTTTTCACAATGAAAAACCCAACAGCAAGTGAAAGAGAGAACTTTTTCAAGCCCTTGATATTGGAACAGACCTTTTTACCCCCACCAGAAATGCCCAAAAGAGGTAAGCGCTTTATTTGTTGTGTTTCTCTCTTATCATGGAACAATCAGTGTAATTATTGCAAGCATTGTGGTGCCATCCCATATTTTAAACCCATTTCCTATGTATGTGACCATCTTAAATATTCTCTTTATTAGGATAAAAACTTTCTACCTTTAGAGAAATACAAAATGTCTATTTTAGTTTTAAATTAATTCACAAATTTCCCATAACCGTAGTGGCTGTTACTGACTTTCATTACCAGCTTACTGGTTGTGACCCTCTTGCCCTCTGAACCAGTTTCTTTGGATCTAGCCTTCCTGTTGTTTTATGTTACCATCTGGTCAACTGCCTGCCCTACAACACAAACCCCTTAACTGAACCTTTGATATCCTTCTTGCTCTTGTCCATCGTAACTCCCCGGTGATAAGTTTATCCCAGCCACAATTTCTTTTCACCATTGGAATCGAAGACCTGCATCACTGCTAATTAATGACAGATGTAAAATTATGAAGTCTAATTTTTAATGAGCCATTTCGAAGTAATTACCTCTACTGTTCTTGTTAATACATTTTCTTCCTTGATCTTTCTATAACATCTACTCCATATACGAGGGGGTACCCAAAAGAAACCGAACTTTATTTATTAATTTTTTAAATTTAATTTTTTAAACAAAATACCTTCAATCCCCTTCAAAGTACTCTTCAACGGCACTAATACACTTGTCTAATCTTTAATTCCATTGTTCAAAACAATTTTTAAATTCATCTTCTGGGATGCCCGAAAACGACTCCGTCGTTTTTTTCCTCACCTCAGCAACGTCGGCAAAACGCTTTTCTTTCATGTCTCTTTTCATTAGGGGAAATAAAAAAAAGTCACAGGGGGCAAGATCGGGTGAATCAGGGGGGTGGGGCACAGGGGTCATGCCATTTTTACTCAAAAATTGGCGCTCAGACAGGGCTGTGTGAGCAGGGGCGTTATCGTGGTGACAAGACCAGTCGCCCGGCCGCCACAGATCAGGTCTCTTCCGCCGCAAACTGTTTTGCAATCTTTTCAAAACCTCCAGGTAGAAAGCCTGGTTAACTGTCTATCCCTGTGGAACAAACTCTGAATGGACGACTCCTCTCACATTGAAAAAAAATCAGCATTGTTTTGACATTTGATTTTCCCAGACGAGCTTTTTTGGGGAGAGGTGAACTTGAAGACTTCCACTGACTTGATTGCTGTTTCGTTTCAGGATCGTAGCCGTAGCACCATGATTCATAACCTGTGATAACCTTGGAAAAAAAGTGTGGGTCATTTCGAAACTCTTCTTCCAAAGCACAGCTAGCTTCCACACGACCTTGTTTTTGTTCAGCAGTCAGCAGTCGAGGCACGAATTTGGCAGCCACCCTTTTCATCTTCAAATCTTCCGTTAAAATTCGCTGGACTGAACTCCAAGTCACTCCAGACAGCTCCACAGTTTCTTCAATTGTCCGTCATCGATCTTCCAGGACGAATTCGCGATTTGTTTCTCAATTTTCATCATTTCGGGCCTTGGAAGGACGACCTGAGCAAGGTTCGTCATCAAGTGACATTTCACCTCTTTTGAAACGGGAAAACCACTCTAACACTTGAGTTTTCCCGATTGCATCATCCTTGTAGGCCGTGTTTAACATTTCAAGTGTTTCTGTGCCAGTTTTTCCGAGCAAGATGCAAAACTTTACGGCCACCCGCTGTTCAAGATAATCGGCCATTTTAAAAACGACGACCACACAAAACAATTGTTACTAACAAATTCTTATAAACAAAATGGAACCTTCCTTAGCAACGACACTTGTCTTGCTGACTCAGTAATGGTAGCTCTATACGCCTCTAGTGGCAGAACAGGATACTTCAAAAACTCCGCCCATCACAGCATCAGTTCGGTTTCTTTTGGGTACCCCCTCGTATGTTCTGGAATTCTGGCTTTCCCTATCCGAGTGCTTCCTTTCATCAGAAAGCTCTCTTGTTTTAAATTCCCTTCTAAATATCCTTCTGTTGGTGTTTTTTCTCCTACTTCCTTCAAATCATACCTCTAAGGTAACTTCAGCAGGTGTCCCTTACAATTGGTTTGCATACTTATGTGATTTTTGTGACAATTGAATCGAATTTTATTTACATTTGCAAGTAGAATTTTATATTCCAGGTGACAAAGGAAGGAAGTGGAGTATCCCTGTTTTTCACTGTTAATGCTTTTCATTTATTTATATTTAATGTCTCCTGGTGTGGAAGGAAGCAACAATTTCTGTTGCCATTTTTGACATGTTGCTGTTTCATATTTTTCCAAATAGGAGATGAATTGGAAGAACTGCCTGTGGCACCTCCTCCTGAGCCTCCGAAATTGACTGATGAACAGCTGATAATGAAAAGACAAGTGGAAGAAGTGACACTGCGTGAACTTAGAATATTTTTGAGGGAGATATGTGCAAAGCTAGCTAGAAATAGACAGTGAGTATCTTCATTTGCTTCAGTTTTCATTGTTGAAGTGGTGCAAGACTTTATTTACTTAAGAATGGTATTTTCTCATTGGCTTCCTAATGCTCATCAGTTTCACTAAACTTTTTCAGATTTTTCATGTTCACAAAACCAGTGGATGTGGAGGAAGTGCCAGACTATAATTTAATTATAAAATGTCCCATGGACCTTGAGACAATGATGACAAAAATTGATCAACATGCTTACGAGTGTGCTAGAGACTTCTTAGCTGACATTGATCTCATATGCCGCAATGCTTTAGAGTATAACCCTGACCGTGACCCTGCCGATAAGTTGATCCGTCACAGGGCCTATGCACTTCGTGATACTGCTTATGCCCTAATCAAAGCAGAGATGGATTCTGACTTTGAGGACCACTGCCGTGACATCAACAAAGAGAGAAAGAGGCGGTCAAAGCTACATAATGGACATGACCCAGAGGCCAAAGGTGGTGAGGAAGAAACTAATGAGCCTGATCTAAATGCACTGTATTTCCCGAATGACTGCTCTGTATTAAATTCTACTAGTAAACTGGAAGCTTCATCAAACTCACAGATGTCTGTTCCTAGTCCATTACAAGGTAGGTATAATTTTCATGGTACATGAGAGTAGTACTTATTTTATGTATGTTTCATGAAATTCTAGTATTAGATGGTCCATTTATTTTTTAAATATCCTGTGCTTCGACTTGATGAGTACATTCTTATAGATAATGCTGGAGAATAGATATCATCCTGGCATGAAAGCAAAGCTTTTTTTTTAGTGTGACATATCAGGTACTTACTCAGCTAAGCTGTTGCATATTATAATGCTGTTTTGTAAATTATTTTGTGTGCATATACAATTAGAAATGATATGTTATTAAAATATGATAAAATGTTATTGTGAAATCAGTTCACACTTTGTGGATTCTTCATATTGCTTGGTATGGCTACGTTCCTTTGCACTTTCATGCCTTACAGCTCCATATATTCTGTAATTTAGTTTCTATAAAGCAGTCATATTGTCTTATGAACTAATGTGCAGAATACCCTTACTAATTTGGACCCAGATAATTGATCCTCCCATTTAACCCAGACAGCTCCCCTGACATGTCTTGTGAGTAGTTTATCTTGAGATAATGAAATAGCAGCTCAGCATGCTGTTTTTTTCAGAGTAGACTAATACCACCTTCTTTGGAGAACAGGCTAGTGCAATTGCCAGATTTTTTTTTCATTTAGAGTACATATTTTCATTAATATTCTTTCAGAATATTTACTATGTGGAACGCAGGCTTGAGTAAATGCAAGCATGTTATTGAACAATTATAACTAGGGATTGGTCAGTTTGATTCTCAGTTACTCCAATTCTTGAGTTAGGACAAAAAGTTTTTAGGATACCGGGACTAGTTTTGGTATTACATTTATGGAGTCGCCTGCAAGTGTATATACGTATGAAATTCTTCAGAGGAAAAATCATTCGGCTTGGCCAAGACTAAAGCCTGGATCCTTCCAAAGGGGAGGAGGGTGCCTCAGTAGCTTAACTGGCTTAAGCACTTGGTGCGATATGGATGGATCAAGTCCTGTTCATTTATTATTTTTTAAAGTAATTTTGCTCTTACTTGCACTTTTGGGTGACTTCATAAAGGCTATATGGTTACTAGTCTTGATATCCTCAAAGTTAGTCACGATGAGTGAACACCTCATTATGGTCAATGTTTGGCTTTAACCTCACGGACTGTGGCACTAAGCATACACTTTGGACTGCTTCATTACATTGTATATTAGGTAGTCTTGAACATCTTGTTCCTTTAACCACTTCCCTGACAGGTTTTTTTTTACAAAAATGGTCAAAAAAAGTCATATTTTTTTATTTCAGATTCAGAAGCATTAAAGGGAGGCAAATCCGAAAATGTTTTCCTTAATTTTTTATTCCAAATAACTTGATTTATTCAATAATTTCTGATTGTTGCCCCTTAACTTAAGAGAATTAGACCACCTGCATATCAGTATAACTTTCCTTCCCGTTAACCTTAGTTAGACATCTTTTGAGGAATACATTTAGTTTATATTACAATAGTATATACTTTGCCGACAACGTTCATGTTAACTATTAATTTTAGTCCATAGTAAATCAAGAAACAACGTACAAACATTCATGGGAGTTATGCAACCCGCATGACGACGACTTTCGCCCTGAAAATGTTATAGCAAAATTCATTTTATGGCGAAAATCAAGAAACTTTCTTTTACTTGATTCTCTTTGAAGAGAGCTGGATTCCCTTTCCTCAGTGTTCCATACGAGTCAGTGGAGTGTGATGCGAGCAAGTCGGCTAGATCTGGAGACGTATAAAAGCTATCAGTCGTCAGGAAATATCATAGGCCAAATAATGGCTTCATTAGAGTCATCATCACTTTTGAGGCCATGGGTAAATAGGCAAAGTCTTTATCCAACACAGTCCCCCTTCCTGTGTAAATTGTCGTTGACCACACGCATCCAGTTCTCGATTCACAAAGAACAAATATTTGCCAAATAAAGCTCTTTTCATAGGCATGAACTGCCGCCACCCCAATCTTCCCTTGTACAAGAGCAGGCTCTCATCGATGGTAACGTCCGTCTCTGGTGTATGGAGTGCCTTGAACTTTTCCTCCAGCTTCTGGTTAATTGGCTATATATTATTTAGTTTGGCTTTGGGGTGTGTTTGGTGATCAAAATCGTTATTATAGGCAAAATGTAAATATTGCCTTATTTTTACGAATCATCGGTAAGACATTTTGTGTCCAAAAAAGGGAGAGGAGTATAGGTCTCGTCTACCAATAAAACTCAGTATCTGGCTTCCGCACTCTGCTCTGTAGCATTACGAGGTCAAAAAATATGAATTTCTGAGCTTGTCACAGCTCGCCACTGATTTACGCTAGTACTGCTTGGCCCTGCTTTTTCGCGCAAAGTGTTACTGGCGCATTGATAGTTTCCCAAGTTATAAAGTCAACAATTTCATCGTTGAAAAAAATAGTTTAGGGAACCACAGTCGGGAACCAGGTCGAAGTTCATCGAAGAATTTCCTTCTAAAAGAAATCTAGGTGGTGCCGGAGGAAGATTCATTGAAAGCATTTCCTCCCACTCCGGTTCCCACGAATGGTCCCTGCGCCTTCTGATTTGGAGCTTGTTTCTCCGGAGAGAATCGACTAGGAGCCTGGAACTTCAATGTCCATAACCTAGGAATCACTGCTGGTCAACACTGATTCCTCTCCGAAATCCATTTCTGATTGCCAAATGTTGCCGAGCGAAAACAAAGAATTTGCCGTAGAATTCACTCCTACTACACCGCTCGTATTAGAACGAAAATGTTCTAACTAAAAATGGAATGTTTGCATCGGTGGAATTTCAGCAAAAAAGTGCATGCGCTCTGAAAATCAAGGATGCGTATTCTCTGAAACTCAACGAAAGACTGTCACCATCGTCCTTCCGACAAAGTACTCGTGGAAACAATCACAATATGCAAAGGACCTCGCCCCTAAGTGTGAAAAGCCCATCCCATGCTCATCATAAAATTTTTCTTTTCCGTTCCTACCATTTCTTGGGAAATAAACACGTGTGCGTACCGCAACAGCATGGATTTTTCAACTAACGGTAAATTGATATCGGGAAAAGCCCATTAGTAAAGGGTTGGCTGGTGGGAAAGTAGCCCGGGGAGCAAAGGGTGGCATATTAGCATGACATGAAACCGGGCGCCAGGTTGCTTAGCGGGCCATCGGCTCTCGAGCGGGTGTTTTCTGACCTCAGGAAAGTGTCAAACATGACAATAGAAGGCATTACACATGTTTGGGATTTCTCTCTATCTCTCCTTTTTTCTCGTACTCATGTGAGCTAGGGTAGCACATACACAGGGCACTTGTGTTGGTTTCTATTGAGAACGTACGCCCTTTAGACGTCTTCATCATATAGCTGTTTCCGTAAATGTTTCACCACTTCCGCCAGTATTCGAAGTAGAAAAATGAAAGGGGCTGATGAAATAACATTCACAACATGTCTAAACATTTACGCTTACGCCATTTTATCTAAAGAGAACGGTTCAATAGGCATTTCCAACATACATAAAAATTACCAGAAGAAAAATGTGCTGACGAATAATATAGAATCAGATAATTAATATATATAGTAACAAATATATATTGTAACAAATATATATAGTAACAAATAAGCCAAGGAAAGATTCATGTTCTGTTGCTAGAGAAATATTTTATTCCAATTACTGTGGAACTCATCGTAGTAATGAAAATTAGTGCAAAATTGAAATTGCAATTTTTATAATGACCGCTAAAATGTTGAAGAAAAATGTAATTGAATCCTCATGAAGAGTGAATGATGAAATATAAATGAAAATAACTAATTTAAAAATTATTTACTCATTTATAAAGTTTTTTGTCATGTGAAACGGAAGTTTTACATCATAAATTAGCAATAATTATCTATAAATGACAAAAATTGAATTTGTAAATTTCGTAAAAAGTTCGCAAAAGAAACTCCATGCATGAAGTAAATAGACGGATAGTTACGAATGACAATGTAGGTGATTGAAACTTCATAAGGGGATAACTTTTCAGTGCGTAAAAAAACTATTACCCTCGAATTTCTAGAAATATTATCAAAAAGTGACCCATTGTTTTAACATTAGAAATCACTATTTGAAAAGAGCGCCACTTGCCGCATCGATGGCTCTGGACCTTCAACAGTGCAGGAGGCAGCAGTAACGCAAACTACTAGCATCGGCCGACTATATGCGGGCGTAAAGAAAAATATACGGACATCGCGGACTTGCCTGAATATATGCGGGCCTGTCAGATTTTGCACCACCTCGTTGCCCGAGTATATGCGGGCTTGTCAGGGAAGTGGTTAAAGCCTACAAAAAAATCCACAGGGGAGGAGAATGCCTCCATAGCTTAACTGGCTAAAGCACTCAGTGTGATATAGAGGGATCCTGGTTCGAGTCCTGGTCAGGGCTAATGACTTTTCTTATGTGGAATTTCACTCTTGAGTTAAGAACCAGAACTGAAATGAAAAAGTATAAGTACTAAAATTCTCTGTGATAAAACCATTTTGATTAAGTATTGGACCATGAAAGTGATGTCTCTGCAATAAAAACTGGTGAAATATTGTCCTTCAGTGTGTTAATGTTCCTGCAAAGTAACCAGAGCATTGGGAGAGAGTACATGGAGAGAGCAGCTTCATTCTTGTGTTTAACATGTATGGAATTCCTCTGCCAAATTTTTTCAATCAGCAATCGAATTACCTACCTTTTATCTTCCTGTAATGCATGTATACCAATATTGCATTTTGAATAATTCTTTGAAGCCTACCTACTTGCGTAATAGAGCTATTTTTTGTGAAGTAAGAGGCCTACATATTTCCAGTCTTATTAATTATTGGTTAAACGTAATTGAGCTCTAAAATATCTGCTCTGTCACAAGTTTGTTTTTGTGAGTGCATGCCTAGGTAAATGTCTACCATTTGTATTAAAAGTGTTGACTAAAGGTTTAAATATCTTACAGAGTGGTATTATATATATGTATGTAGTTTGTAAAATTTTTCAATATCATTGCTTGTGATATAACTTCATTTAGCAACTACAATGGTGAAGCCTAAAAAAATACTCTTGAAAATCTGGTTCTCTGTGTCATTGCATTTCAAAGAGATGACTAAAAAGAGATATAGACCTTTCCTCCTCTTTCTTCTGTACATTTATCCCTGATTCTTCATGGTCTATCTAACTAGAGATATGATTAACCTGTTGATTGCTGTGCATCATTTCAACATCATTAACAATTGTGAATCATGGTTCTCTTGGTTTTGGGCGAGAATGTCAGTTGCATGACTGTTTTCATTGTGCTGTCGTGAAATCAAGAATTTAAATCTGTATGATTTTGTGTCTCAATCTTCATTGCTGCTGCAATTAAACAGTGGAAAGGAATTGCAACCATTGTCTTGCAGGATAGAAACACTCAATTTAATTTCTATGTAAAATTGTAATCATAAAAAATATCACCAGATTCATACTTTAATGGGCATACAGTAAAATTCCATTTTTCCAGACATGGTTGGGTCCAGGGTCTTTCCGCAAAAATAGATTTTCCATAAAACTAGTGTTTTATTTTATAAATTTGTTGGGGTGTGATGCCAAATGACATGAAAAAGTATACATTACCTCTCACTTGTTCGTAGCTGATATTTATAACACCTATTTAATGATACATTCCTGCTTTTCCCGTGACAGCACCAGTTTTTGTCATATCTATCATCTAACAATAGGAGAGATCTATCCCAATTGAATTGGCCATCAGATTCCTTTTTCATGGGGTCATTAGTTTGAACATAAACTGTTTTAAGTATGATCTGCCAGCTCTCATCATCCCTCTATATTGACAAATGAACATTAATTTCGATCGTTGGTAAGACATTTTCATTGCTAAGTTTAAATTTTAAAACCAATTTGTGCATAATCAACATTTTACTATCATTCACTGCATAAAGAGTAATGGTGGGCAGTCATCAGCTGATTGGGAGTGACGCTGTACCGCTGCTAGCACACAATGCCTTGGTCTTGATTAATCTATACGAAAAATAAATATGTACTTATGTATGTTATTATTTTGTGATGATCGATATTAAAGTACACATAATTTTAATTAATGTGCTAACCTCCAAAATTTTAGAAAAATAATTCAATCAATGCTAACATCCTCAAACTCCTCACAGTCAGCTGGTAGCGATGATGTACCTCTGGGGCCGAGATCAACCATCTGCTTGGAGGTAGATGATCTCTGAAATAATTCTTTGAGGGTCAGCTGCCTGGATGATTTTAACTTTTCGTCACAAATTTTCCTTTCCAAATCGTACAATGATCTAACTTCAGTCAACGAATAGCCAGTGTGAGATAGAACAGAAATATGGATTTCCTCATTGGTCATTGACTGTGTGACTGGGGCATCATCATCAACATTAATCCACTCTTGAATAACTTCATTAGAAACATCATTCATCAATGAAGCTCGAATTGTATTAACTCGCTAATAGCCTTTGCCGCTCTTTTTTACTATCAAAACCTTGAAACTGAGATGGTGCAAGATTATCTACAAAAATTACTGCAAGCCACAATTCCCTCCAACGCAACGTCTTAGTTGAAGAGGACATACAATCTCTCGCACTTGCCAGGCAGTTGAAATATAGCTGCTTTTAAAGTATATGCTTTCTGGTATTCGGAAACATCACCAGAGTCTTTATCTATTAATCATTTCATTAAATGGTTTTTATAGAAGTTCTTCATTGCACTAATCAAATTGGTGACATTTGGTGGAAGAAAAACAGAAAACATGTTGCTGCTTACCTACAATTATATACGGGGATGTGCTTGGCAATTGTCTAAAATCAAAACAGCTTTGCTGTCTTCTGGCAAACCAGTCTCACGGAAGTGTGCTTTAACCTGAGGTACGATGATGCTCTTATCAAACCAGTCTTGGCAAATTTCTTGCATCATCCATGCATTTTTATTGCTTTTATACCTCACTGCGATGTGTTTAATATTTTTAAAGTGCGAGGATTTGCATATTTGCTGATAACAAGTAGTTTAAGCTTATATCCCGTGGCATTTACACGTAACATCACAGTAACTCTATCCTATGCTGCCTTAAATCCAGGTGCCTGTTTTTCATTCCCTGCGGCCAATGTGGTTTGAGGAAGACCACTAGAAGAGCCCTGTTTCATCTGCGTTGAATATTTGCTCAGCAGTCAATTCATGATCGCTAACTATTTTTTGAAACATCTCCAAATATTTGCTTGCTCGTTACTTTTCAGGTAAGCACCTGACACTGCAAGTTTCCAAGTGCCATGACACTCTTTGAATCTGTTGAGCCAACTAATACAAAATTCACAAGGTCCTGCAATACCCATCATTTGTGAAAACTGCTTAGCTTTTTTCATCAATATAGGCCCTGAGAGAGGTTTTGCTTCACTCTGCTGTTGCATACACCACTGAAACATCACTTCATCCAATTTGGGATTCATGGCTTAGCAGACATACTTCCTTTTTGCTCCTGATTTTGTTACCTCAGTTTCGTTTAAGAACTTCATTATTTCCATGCGTGGTGCTTCCTAAACTGTATTCATTGATTAACTTATTTGTTGATTCTCCTACGTCTAAACGACATAATATTTCAACTTTGTTGTGGATGGTTAGCAAAGATCACTTCCGTTTCCTTTGTGGACATATGCATACTGGGAAGCATGGTCCCAGATATTGTCACACCTTAATAACTATCAAAAAATTATAAATTAGTCATATCCTATCTCCTGAGAAGAAGTGACTGAAGCACTCCTCTTAACACATTCAATGCGGGCCCGATTTTCATGAAAGTCGTCAAAATCGGCTTGAAAAAAGTGAAAGCGCTTTGAAAGGGAACGACCACGTCAATTGACGTGCTCCGCCAGTCAGAGTAGCCAGGAGCACGTCTATTGACGTGCTCCACATTCAATGTGTTAACTGGCGAATGCAAAAGTAAGAGAGGCAATAACAGAGCCTCGGAGTGAATTGTGGTTAATCTAGATACATACAAGACAGAATCAAAAAGGAGCTAGCTGTTTTAAAAAAAATTAACCAAATCATGGCAAACTTAAAAAAACAGAGAGAAAATAATCGGTCAGAACACATCTCACGTTTTGTCCTTCCATCCCCTGCCACCCACCCCAGTTTAAGCTCACTAGGCAGTATGTCGATGTAGATATAATATCTTCCTCTATATCTTCCTCTCATCATGGTTAATTGCTTCTAATGATGCCTCTTGCCGGGCAGAAGTGGCTGTAATTTGTTTGATTAAAGCTTGTGTGGGAATTTTATCAAGTGTTTACAGTGTGGCAGTTAAGTAGTGATGGTTGTCAAAAAAAGTTATGCATTTGCTATCTGAATTTCATTGCTCACAGTTTGATTGTTGATTCCATTGATTTCAATCCCTAGAGTTAACGTATCACTATATATCATTCAATAAATCGCTACTTGCATCCTTTTTTTTCTTTATGCATTTGACGAAACTGTGCAAATTAAGCCTGGTTATCCTTAAATTAGGAAGTAGGAGATACTTGAAATTAATTGTTAAAGTTGTATTCACTGCAATGACATTAAAGTATGTCTTTGTCCGCTATCTAAGCTGTTGTTTGAAAATTTGAAAAACTGTTGCACTGGAGTAAAATTGAAGCCTTAATCACGTGTAACTTTTCTTGGAATAATAACTGTCATTTGTTATCCTGATTGGGTACTGTAAAAAGCAGTATTGTTGCGGCATCTGGGTTGTGGTTTGAAAATATGAAACTATGTCATCTGAAGCATTTTTTTCTGCTTTTTAACTGCTGTGAAAAATATAGCTCAAGTTAGCAACATCAGTAAGATAGAGGTAGCAACTTAATTCCTTGGAACGGACAATTTTTATATTTATAGAAATCTCCAATAATCATGATGCTGAGCTGTCTCAGGAAATTAGGCGTAGCTCAAGAAGGTGTAATGACATATCCCTGGATCATAAAGACATTGAAGGTATCTGAAAAAGCATTTTGACAAATCTCTTGGCAAGAATGTTGCATGAGCATCATAAATGTTTTAATCTCTCTCTCTCTTGTGAAATTTAACTCGGAATTCTTTGGATGTTGCTTTTTAATTTTCATTTCGCCATCAATATCCACTGTTTCTTGCAGAAGGCTCTGTTTCATGTATTGTGACTGAGATTCCTTAGGTAGAATGACTATTTTTATGCATATGCTTCAATAGAATATTCTGTCTTTATCTTAGGTACATATTTTATCATTTAGTTATGCGTAAATATTTAAGGCTTTTTGCATGGGTAAAATGCAGATGCTTCCTTTTAACTCGTGCAATTGAGGTTATTCACGTATGGTTTTATATTATTCAATGCAGTTTCTAATTGAAAAATTCTGTAAGTTACTGTATGTCAGAAAAATTTCTCTTGGGCTGTATGTGGTCAAGATCAGGATGCTTGAGGTCTATAATAGCATGCTTGTTCAGATCATATTCTTACACCTGTTCAGTATCGCCCTATTCTTTTTTTGACAAACTTTTATGGTGCATTGCATTCCATGCTTCCAATATGTGCAGTCATTAGGAAGGATCATAGATTTGCCAGTAACATAAACAACAGACCAGCATGTTGCAGAACAGGCTTGATTTAGGTTTAAATTACTGCTCTATACTTAATTTATGGTTGTAGTTTTATGAAATTTCTGTCATGTTACCTGTTGCTTCATTTATTCATAAAATCACAGACTGTTAAAAATAATTTTATTTTTTTAATGAACCTGCTTCAACTAAAAAATTTCCTACTCAAGTTATCATTTTAATTTTTAGTACTCAGCAACTGTTGAATCATTTTTTTGTGGAAATAGACTGATAAACTCTCTTTGAAACTGCTTGGTAGTAGTTCTGTAGCCTTTTCAATATGTGTCTTGCCTGAAACTTCATATATTTTGAGTTGTGATATTCTTACAAGTCACTGATTGGTTGCTAAAAATCTTCTTGTATTAATATTTTCTGTGTAGCTTTGTTGTTTAGCCAATTTTCCTGGATTCATTCTTTGATTTCAATAAATAAATTGCATTATTATGCAGTTTTGGGCACATCATCTCTTTGCGGTTTTTTATGCTTTCCCCGAGCTTGAAACAGCCTTTTGAGTTATCCTGTTAAAGAAACCTTGTTCTTTGTTGATAATTTGCCATAATGTTGCATTCTAGTTTAAGGTCCTTTGAATCATCATGCGTTCTTTGCTCTAAATGTGCAGGGAGTGAAGGTCGTCCAAAGAAGAGGAGAAGCACACCTGGATGGGCTCGGGGCTTCCTGCGGAAGACAAAGAAGAAGAAGTTGATAGTGGATGTGAAGAAGGAGGAGGATGGTGAGGACTCGGATAGTAAAAGGACTGAAGATGATGACAATTCGTCAACGCCTGTAAAAGAAGTGCTGGATGGTGAGATAAATGGCAAGGTGAAAAGGAAGATCTCTATGGACCAGTGCAGTGGAATTTCCAGTCCAGACGGAAGCAATAAGAGTGTTGATGGTGTTCGAGAGAGGGCCGAAAGCTGTAATGAAAGGAGATCTTCACATACAAGCACTGGGAAACCTAGGTTATCATTAGGTAAGTTAGATCTGTAGTTTTTATTACTATACTGAGAGTGCATGTCTGAGGTTAATGCCAATGACATTTATGTTGACAACAGTAGCCTACTCTTTCTCATTGTTGTCGTCAACCTATCGGTAGATCCCTTAGCATTTTTAAGGCTTTTAAATAAGAATACAGTAGAAACTCGATAATATGAAGTCAGTGGGACCGAAAAATCAGCACTTCTTATCAACGAGTGTCGTAACATCGAACCTTTTGAAGAAATCACGAAAAAATAGTTATTTCCCCCCCCCCCCCCTTCCCCTAACTTTTGTGGCCCTTGACAATGTTTCAAAACCATATTTGGTCCTTATTAGTCAAAGCATTCTCAAAACAATGTCTTTTATCATAAACTTTTACTCATAGAGGATCAAAAAATAACTACCACCTCATAGTTTCTCTATGCAAATATTTTAAGTCTGCGAGTAGGAATTTAAATTCAAGATCGCAACGTGTTACACTCGTTTTGAAGAATCTGAGATCAGCCAATCACGTATTTTAACTTCCGAGACTCACGTTAAGGTACCTAACGCACTCTTGTACGACGACAGCTCCTGGGAATCCATAAAGACCTGCAGGCGGTTGGCAAATTCAAACTACCCTCGCCCGGCTGTGTGCGAGAGATAGACAGAGACACTATTCCCTCACCCCCTTCCAAGCTGTGGGAAGGGCAGACGGGAAAGGGGCACGCACCGCTCTTGAGCCGATCTTTCAGTGGGTGGACGAGCGACGGTCTTCTATATTGTAGAAACCACTTTTCCTGTGGCCAGCTATGCTGACCTTTTTCCGAAGGATACCCCTTCGCTTCTCTCGCAAGTGCCTTTACCTACATTGCACGCACGCACGGGCTGAAGTCGCCCGGTTTTTCCGACCGCCTGAATTTCCGATCCCTCCAACCCAAGCAATAGCCAACTCATCACATGTCTGGTCTGCAGCGATTTATGGTCGCCCTTCGGGAGTTCCTGAGTCCCCTATCTCCCTGCTTACTCAGCCCTCTCTCGAAGAAAACGAGGCAAGGTCACCGACCTAGGCCTGGGCGGTTAAACCAAACTTAATATCAATACTCAATACTCAAAAGTATTGAGATTGACCTCAATGTCAATATTGGTAATTGAGTCATCAATTATTGATGCTGAGATATTGAGCAATCAATACTTCAATATCCCAATATAAATATTGAGGTCGGTATCTCAATATCGATATTGAGGTCAATATTGCAATATCAATATTGAGTTATTGAGGTCAATAACTGAATATTGACATTGAAAAGGCGAAAAAAAACAGCATTTGTGCATGTCGAGATGTCGCGATTTAAATGTATCACTAAAATACAAATGAAAAATAGGGTGAATTCAATAACAAAAATAGTTGTGCCGATATAGCACAATATCTGAGCTGTATTTACATTGGGATAGGGCAGTGCTCAATTTTTTTGGAGATAAAAATTAGCATTTCGGCGTTGTGTCCAGTTAATGAAGTTCTTGTATCTGTAATAATGTTTCCCCCGGTGCTGAACAATCTTTCTGAGGCAACACTAGATGCAGAAATCACTAGGTACTTTCGGGCCAACCGTGACAGCTTCGGAAGCGATCCACTGTGTAGATGCCACCACTTTAAAGGATCTTCTGTGAGGTCGGCATCTGGGAGTCCTTAGTAGATCGCCACCTCCTTAGCAAAGGCTCTCTTGGCCTTCTCTTGCGGGTCTACTCCAGAGCCACCCTCGAGGCCCTGAAGCTTGTGACGCCTTCTTTTGAATAAGCTCATGACAGCATTAGCTCCTGACGATGCTACTGAAACCAAAAAGGGGAAAATATTTTATGAATCGTAGTAGACGGTAGAAGTTGGGTCGGGTCGGGACGACTCTGGGAGCAGAGCATCTAGTCTTCCCGCCCCGCCTCTGCCCTGCTCCCGCCCGTCTCCCGCGTAGACAAAGTTATAATTTTAGTTCACTTACCGGTTGTTTTCTCTTTCTGTGCAATTGGCTGGTTCTGCGTACAGTTCGAAACAATGGCCGACTGAATAACTTCCTCTTCAAGCTTTTTCTTAGCCGACTTGTGATATCAGCCTCCAATATCTGAGAGCGAAAACGAGGGTCAAGATATGAACATTTGCGGAGGACTTCATTGGACGCGGCACCCCGTTGGAACTCATTTTCCGCCCGCGGGTCATCTTCAGGTGGCAGAGGAGGGTTATAACGTTTGTTTAACTTCTTAGAGAGATCTTCATGTATAGCCTTTGGCTGAAGTGCTTGATAATCCGAAAGAGGTATGTTATCCTCATATCTGAAACTCCAATAAAGAATATTGAGTTACACAACCTCAATATTTAATATTGAGATATTGAGGAACAGAATATTGACCCACATCAATATCATATTTATTGAGACTCAATATAAAAAAAATATTGAGTTATACTCAGTATATTGAAATTTTTCCCAGCCCTACACCGACCACCCTGATGCCCGAACAGATGATGCTTACCTCCTCTTCGCTTGCAGTAGCGTGCTTACCAATGAATTCTTCCAATTTTGAAGCATAGTCTAATAACTTGGCTGGGTTTTTCATTGTATTCCGCACTGTGGAGATGCCAACGCCAGAGCCCGCTGCTATATTAGCCAGTGGGTCTTCCTTGGATGCCCTTTCAATAATATTCAGCTTCTCTGAAATGTCTAACACGACGTGCTTTCTATTTTTTGAAGAATTGGGCATTTTCAACCATTTGTATTACTAAAGAAAACTTGGCAAATATAAAACACCCACGGAAGCCCTAGTCTTGTGAACACAGAGCAGTGATTCAGGGGGCTCAAGGTAATTGCTTGACGATGAATGGGGCGTGATTCGGCATATTTTCCATATCGCCGTCAGTTCGTGATATACTAAGCTTTCAGTTCTAAGAGCAAGATTTTTTTGTCAGGTGGGGTAATAATGTGGAGGTCGTGGAGAATGATACCGAAGAAAATAGTACTGCCTTTAACGGTTATCTATATCAATCCTTAAGTTTACGAGTACGACAATTTACCTCCCCCAGGAAGTGCCTTTGCTTTAAATTATGGCAATTCGCCTATCCAGTTCTTAGCGATGATTCATCGCTTATTGAAGCACATGAATGAATCATTAACTCATTCCCAAGTCTCTTTTCACTTTTATGATTTCTGCTTTGTGTTCTGTTCTGCCAAAAATTACTCGTGTGGATTAAATGTTTTATTTTTTATCTTTCTATGCATAATCTTTTCACAGTCATTTCAAGTCGTGGGTGTTAAGAGAAAAGTTGAACACCATTTCATCTAATGACATCCTTATTTACAGATTTCAATAAGCTTTAACCATGGAATCTATAATATTGACTCCATGGCTAAAACATAGAATCTCATGTAATGACTTCGTAGTTGAAATGTGATTATCGAGACACTCTATGATTTCGGGAACTATTTATCCACAAGAAGAAGTGTGAAAGAGAAACTTGGACATCACCGCGATGTTCCAGATCTAATATTTTACATTTCATTAAATAGTCTGCTCTGAATTGCTACTAATTTTCCGATGATGGCACGACTGGTAAAACTATGAAAATCTCCCCTCTCTATCTCAAAGTGGTCTTGTATAATTGTCAACACGATGAAGTTTGTAACACGAAAATTAAATAAGGTTGCTAAACTTTGTGGAATTTACTCAAGTTGGCCCAACACCACCTGAAATGTCACGACGCAACAAAACGTGATTCGTAGCAAATAAAATCAATATGGATAACCAAATTGGCGAGTTCAGGCGTGACTCCGTGGAAATTAATCATGATGCAAAGAGAACATTTGGTACCAAGCTTTTAGGGACGCAACTGTTTTTAAAGGACAGTGACTACAATAGGTATCCCTGTCGTATTTCCCATTATTTTATCACGTCATTTTTCCGTCCCTGAGCAGTATAAGAATTTGAATTGCCATCAATCCGAGCACACGGCAGTGACAAGGTCTGTGACCATGTCATCAATCACCATTGTATTGTTTATGTATGCCTAAAATTTCATAGTTCTTTATCGCTAAATAAGGAAGTAAATTGTGGTTCTTTGTGTCTATGCACGAGACACGCTCAAGTATGAAATTTTGAGCCATAGCTGGATTGACAATTTTTCCGGAGTCGAACCGATAACTGTAGACTTAAAGTACAACCATTTTATCAGTCACCATTGTATTGTCTATGAATATCTAAAATTTCATAGCTCTAGATCGCTAAATAAGAAAGTAAATCGTGGTTCTTTGTACCTATGTTCTCCGTTTATTTGCGCAGAAAATGTGAATTCTCGCCGCGGCAGAGACTCAAGATGGTAGATTACATTGGACAAGTGCGTGTCATGACCTGCTCTTTATGGACCTTGGGCAGCGAGTTTAACATGTGGTGCCGCTCATGAGTTTTAACCAAAGGAAATTGTTTACATTATGGAAATGCTGCCAACAGTTAGGAGAGTGCCAGAGAGAAGAATGCACTATCATTTACGCATTTCACACGTTTGATGCATCACATTCGTCAACGCTGATTTTCTAGGTTCCTGCAGTTTTTCACCATGGTTCGTAAAAACTAATTCCATTTTTTTCTGGGGACCGGGGCCGAGGTTCGTAATATCGTAATTCGTATTATCGAATAGCGCCATGTATTTAGTATAGGCTTTTGGTCGGGACCGACAGTTTTGCTTCGTATAATCGAAACTTCGTGTTATCGTGCTTCGTATCATCGAGTATCTGCTGTAATCATATTTTGTTCTTGCTTGAGAAACTGATAAAAGATGATTAATGGTGAAGATGTGGGACAAAGATCATGGCAACACTGCTCATAATTTTTTAAAAATTGTAATTATATCCCTTACTTCCAAGTTTAACTATATAAATGAAGAATTATAGACGAATAGAACACATGCAACAGCATTTTGCTACTCCTACCGTACATAATATTGTACTACTTCTGTGGTAGAAGAGCAATTCATCTGGCTACAAAAAATTGACTTTCATGCACCGATTGTTTGCTGAAGCATAGTTGGGCAGCAGTGGCAGTATTAGTAATGTCCTCCTAGTTGCCTATTCAGTGAAACTTCTGCTAACTTTCTGCAGTTATGCTGCTAAAGTAAGTGAAAACGTTTTATGTATAAAGGAACACATGGAAAAGAATGAGGGTGAAATTGCAACATGATCATTGTAATATTAATGCAAACATAGATGTGTGTCATTGTTGACTCAGTCATGGTCGATCCCTGAGTGGGTGAACAAGGGAACTCCCCTCTGAACTAAGCAGATAAGTTTAAAAAAGTCAGATTGGGGAAGGGACAGTTTCTTTCGTTTGCCATTCCTTATCCAATTGACATCTGGATCTGAGACTGGCATCATCAAATCACCAGTTGATAATCCTACCTCAATTGATCTGGAGGATTTCATTGGGTATTCTAACCAAAGGATCAAACCCAGCAACTCTTTCAATTAAGGGCTTATAAAGACTTTTTTCTTCCTGTTATGACAACTAACATTTTTACCACATTGTTTAAGTTTTCCTTCATATCTCAAAAAAAGTGTACTTTCATTCTCTATCATGCTCAGATATGAAAAGCATTTGTAAGTGACTATGTATGCACTCAGCTCAGTTGTGATATGAACTTATAAGCTTCTTTCATGTATTCATAGGTGTATCCAGGGTGGGGGGGGGGGGGGTTTGGGGGTTGTAACCCCCCCATTAATAAAAAAAACGTAAAAATGATGTGTGTAACACATGCTAAGAGTACACCTATAGATCACCTTCCATAACACAATAGAACACCTTCAAAACGTCATTTTAAAATGTATATTTTTTTAAATTCCCGGAACCCCCATTTTACGTGGGGATATTCCATGACCATGATATGGTGACCCCCCTCCTTCAGAGGCTTCTAGATACGCCTATGCATTTATTTGACTAATGTGTTATTTCTAATGTCTTATTTCTTTCCCTTGATTGTTTTGCTCATCAATGAAGATGGTGCAGACCATTCCAACGAGAAAAGGAAGAGCGTTGATAGTGATGGACCTGAGAATAAGTGTGTCACAGGGTTAGACAAGGAGTGCTTAAAACAGTTGGTGCAGCGAGCGGTGCGGGTCACTGAAGGTAAACCTGTGGAAATAATACACGAACTGTACATTCAGATAGAGAAGTGTATTGGTCAGTATGCTCATCAATGGAAGCGACATGGAATGCTCAAGGTTGGTTTCCTTTATTCATTTATAAATAACAAAATAACGGTGGTTATTCAATTATTTGGAATTTTAAACAATGTATTGCAGTGCAAGTGTCCAAATAAGGGAACTTATTCTATGGATTATTGTAATTTTTTTAAAGTTTCTCCATTGAATTCACGGAAAAATAACTGCAAGTTTTTTTTAAGTCTTCATGAACACTACTGCATTGCATTAATATAATGGTTTGCCAGCCAATGAAATTTTGTTGCCTTCCCAAAGTCAGTTTCTCTGATCCCATAAGTACAAATTCATTGGCTTGACATGCATACCTTTATTCTTGTGTTCTAATCACTTGCTACAATTTGTAACACATATTTTCAGTCCCGTGCTTTCCCAAAAGCTCAGAAAATAGCAAAAACAATCCCTATCTACAAAAAGGGTGATAGAAATTTGCCATCCAACTATCGACCGATTTCCATTACTCCAGTTTTTGTGAAAACTATAGAAAAAGTTATTAAGAAACAGCTCTACGATCACTTTCCAAATAACAATCTGTTTTCATCATGTCAATTTGGCTTTCGTAAAGGTCAAATCTACCTCTTCAGCAGTCAAGTATGTGATTGACCAAATATTGGGTGCTTTTGAAAATAGATCTTCCATTGAAGTAACTGCCTGTGATCTCTCTAAAGCCTTTGATTGTGTTTCCCATCCCATCCTCCTCCAAAAACTGCAATATTATGGCACTAATGAGAATGATCTAAAACTTCTAGACTCCTACCTGTCTGATCGCAAACAGTGTGTTTATTTAAATAATAATCTGTCATCACCCCAAATAGTTAAGTATGGTGTACCTCAAGGTTCTAGGCCCACTCCTGTTTTTAATTTTGATTAACGATCTCCCTTGCAATGTTCCATGTGCTTCACTATTATATGCCGATGATACAACATTTATACATGGACCAAACGACCCAGGCAACCACCATAACCCATCTGACTCCATCTTGTTGGTAGCCCGTGAGTGGTTCTCTGCAAATGGACTTTCACTGAATAAAGAGAGAACGCAGCAGGTGACATTCTCCTTAAGTCCAGCATTAGTCAACCATGAAAACCTAAAACTTCTTGGTTTTGAGCTTGACTATAGACTACAATGGGACAGTCACACATCCTCTATCCTCGCTAAACTTTCTAAAGCCATTTATATGCTCCATAAGCTGAAAATGCACATTCCAAATGACCACCTGAGGTATGCCTATTTCGCCTTTTTCCACTGCCATTTAATTTATGGCATGGAGCTGTGGGGTCACGCCTCATCAGCTAATGACTTGTTTATCCTGCAAAAAAGAGCTGTGAGGATTATTTCTAATTCCCACACACTGGAACATTACAAACCTCTATTTAAACAGTATGGCATAATGACCGTGTACGGCCTATACATTTTTAAATGCCTCTGCAATGTAAGAGAAAATCTGGACTCTTTTAAAATTAGGGCTAGTGCACATCAGTAATATACCAGAATTAAAAATAAAAATTGTATTGCCCCACTGTAGATTGATTAAAACAAGCAAATCTTTTGATTTTATAAAACAACTCCTTTTCAACAATTTACCCTATATGGCTAGAAATGTTACCTTACCAAGGTTTACCTCATGGCAAGGCATGCCCTCCACACATGGCTTTTGACCAAAGCATTTTATTCAAAAAATGACTTTTTGGAGTGTAAAAATCCTGATATTAAATTTTAATATGGGTTTGTATGTGCATACCTGATGAAGACTATTACATTGTACCTTTCTTTAATGTCTAATAAATATATATATCTAATTATATGATCACTTTCTTGTAAGTTAATCAAATAAACTTTTGTTTTAATTCTACTTTATTGGGAGAATTTTGAGTTTTGTTTAGACATCTGCTGTTATGCAGAGCCTGGGAAAGCAGTATTCTCTGGTTGGCTGAATACTTAAAAATAAGCCATCAATGAAATTACCTCTCATTCCCAGGAACTTTCAAAATTAGGGAAATATGGGGAACTTGAATGATTAAAATATTTTTCTGCCAAAGTTTTGTGCCTTGTGCCTGCAAAAACTAGCACTGGCCATTATTTTGGCCAGCATTTTACACATATAAATATACATTTTTTAAAGTTTCATTATCTTCAAAGTGCAATATAAGTGTATTACTTTTCACCATTCAATTCCAAAGTTTGTGCCTTATCTTTGAAAAACCAACCCTAGAAGAATAATTAATTACAGTAAAACCCTGCTTTTACGTCCCCGGAATTTACGTTTTCCCGTGATTTACAACATTTTCTCCCGGTCCCAAAAATATTTGCATCATTATAATGTATTTTCATCCCGCTATTTACACTTTCAAATCCCGCCATTTACGACATTTGAAGGCAAGAAAGATGGCGGCTGGCGCACTTCAACTGGCGACTCTTCGAGCATGATTAATGTTAAATATGGATAAAATACATGCTTAAACATGATATATGAATGCTGATTTATTTGGTTTCCTTTAAAAACGCAATTATTCGTTTGATGGTAGCACATTACATCGATAGCATTGCTGAAAAGTATTTATGCCGGATATTGTAATGCTTGCGATCGGGATTCTCGTACTAATGAGCCATACCAGAATAGAATTCTCTTCCCTGGCCGTACTAGATGTTTAAACAGTACATTTAAATTTGTAGCGGATGCCATAAATATATATAATTAGATGTTATTTGGCCAACTACCGCTGTCATTGTGGGGAAAAGTTAAAACGTATGTTAACTCTTGTTCTCATGCTTCGCAGCGATCTTTTTCTTATTTCGCGTAACTCACGCACTAATGCCATTCATCTTGTTTTTAGGTTTTTAGTTACTTCACCTTTAGTTTTATTTAACGAGCAATTACTTACGGCAATCGTGAGGAAACGTATTTTAAAATGGCAAACAAGCGTGCGAGATAATTGTTATCATTTGAAGAAAAAATCAACATTTTGCAAAGAGATTGACTCTAATACGGGCACTCACGTGTCCCTGACCGAAGAACTTGATATACCAGGTTCAACGTGGAACACAACTGTAAAAACCCGTAAATATATAGAGAAAAGTGCTAAGGAATGCGGCCGTATTGGAAAAAGGCGTAAATTTATTAAATACTTCAAGTATGATGAACTTGAAGAAATATTGAAGACATTGTTTCAATCTTCCCCCGAAATAATAAATTTTTAACGTGGACGAGACAGGTCTTTTTTTTAATAATGCCACACGCAAAGATATGCCCTATAGACTTCAAAGGGGACCCCTGTCATGGGGCCAGGCTCAGCAAAGGTAGACTTACTGTTTTATTAGGAGCTAATCCAGATGGCAGTGTGAGACTGAAGCCCTTTGTTTTTGAAAAGTCCAAAAATCCACGTTGCTTTAAAAACATTAAGAAAGGCCTTGGCTACAACCTATGCAGCCAACACAAAGGCATGGATGACATAGACTATTGTTGAAGAAAAAATTTATGCCCTTGATGCAAAGATAAATATATGTAGGTAGACACCACCTCAAATCAAGTTAAGTTAAAATATGAGAATACTTTTATTTTTTGTTAACTTTTGTTTATTCATTTATTTATGTCTATTTGGTGACCCATCAAATATTAAACATTACCTGTAAATTTAAATAAAATTATTTAACATTAGGCTATGATTTTGCTTCTATTTCCTGCAAATTATGATTTCCCTCTATTTACATTTTCCCGCGATTTACACTTTTTTCCTTCATCCCCGTCAAAAGTGTAAAAGAGAGGTTTTACTGTATATGCATTCATTTTTTTTTCAATTGCAAAACGTTTTGTTTGTAAATGGTTTGCATGTCATAGCACACTTTACCTGGAATTTTCCAGCTGTGAGAGGGTTAATGTTTTGGCTTCTATCTCCACAATTGTAAATATTTTGTAAGTGTATTTGTAAGTTTTCTCTGATTGCATTTGTAACTATTCTTTTCCTTCCTAACAGAGTCTGGAGGGTGAAATCTCTCGATTCACGGAGTGTATGCGATGAGAGTGAAAGAAGCACTTAGCTGCAACAAGAGGCTGAAGGGGTATTCTCCTCTGTAAATTAAGCTTCTAAAGAGTGAATGTGAATGATCCTGTGGTTTGAATTTCTGCTCAGTGCCCTTTGGAATAGTTTCACATCTGTGTAAATGTGGGACAAAATGTCAATGCAGATACGTTCTCACTGCCAGTGGTGTCTGTAGCTAATTGCCAGAGCTACACTTTTTGGGCTGTATTGAGGTTAATATACGCTAAGCCAGTGATATAATTATTTTAACAATGACTTCCTTTGTGTATTCCTCTGTATCAGCTGCCTTTGAATTTCAAATTGCAACATTCATACCTCATCTCAGGAAGTGTTTGTTTATAAATTGTCATGAGTGTTTGTGAAATAAGGAAAGAATTTCTAGTGCCTAATTATGTGCTATTAGACATTCAAATTTTTCATTTGATGGTTGTCTTGCATTTGTACCATTTGAGTATCCTTGTTCAACTCTGCTGCCAATTATTTTATTTGATTGAGGCCTCCTTTGGTTCTCAATATCTTTACCTTTAAGGTATTTTGTTCTGCCTTATCTAGGGAATCAATTATTTTGTGTCATGGAAGCCATCAACCTGGCCGTTAAAGTGTTTGGAGATAGCGAAAGGTGAAGTTAGAGGAGTGAAACTAGGTTTAATGGATCAGGTGTATGATGACATCCTATGTATATGTATTTGTCCATTGGACTAGATTTCTGTATAGATTTTGCCTCCTGGTTTGTTAGCCTTCGCTCTGCTACTTTCCTAATGTTTACGTCCACCATATCACATCACCCCATCATAGGCCATCCTGCTTCCATTTTTGGAGTAATATTGCAATGTAAATGTGATATCTATCTAATCAACTGATAGGAATAAATATTCTGTAAGTTTTGAAGTGTCTTGAATTTTGACATTTTGCTGTCTCCTTTGAATGATTCTTGGCACCAATTTAGTTCACTAATTCCCATCAGGCTGTATGCATCTTGTATGTATATGTATAACCAGAATTTTTCCCTAAGATATTTGAAAGAAATTGGTTTCTCAGAGATGTTTTAATCAAAAGATTTCATATTTGGATCAATTTTTGTACTCTCAAATCAGATCCACGTGTGTAATAACCAAAGACAATGTGTGAATTTTTTTCCTCTTTAAGTTGAAAATAACTTTGTAAATAGGTCTAGTTAAGTGCTTATGAGTTGTAATTGTTTATGAATAGCTCTTGGTGATTCTTTGTTAATTAATACTTGGATGCATTAATTCTATATTAAATATTTTTAAATTAAAACATGAATACTTAACAGTTTTTTTATTCTTCTCTTGTGCATCATAAGAATAAATTCTCAAATTTCTTTCACTTTGTTGACGACATTAACATTCTATGTGCTTTTTAATGTAGGACTCATTTTGCTTTAACTGTCGTAGTCTCATCTTATTCCTACTGACAATAATTTGAATTTCCTCTGCACTATCATTCTTCTGTTTCTTATGCATGAGCATTGTAATGCAGGCCAGATGGTTCCATGTTTTAAACTAAGAGAATCATGAATCGAAGTCATTCCTGCTAAATTGTTGTCTTTCTGCTTACATTCACGAGGTGGATGTGTGCATTTTCTGTGTCCGACACTTCTTTTTATTTTAATATGCTTATGCTTTTGTGAAGTAAAAGTCATATTCGCCAAATAAAGTTCTGTGACTATTTGCAAAAACTGTAACAAGCACCATAAATGTTGAACAGAAAATTCTTTAGGAAGTCACTTAATGAATTAAATGACTTAGATTTTTACAGAGTACCGCTATTGATTAATATTAAGGATTTCCTGGAAAAATAATTATAATGAAGTTTTGTACATAGCTGGATTATATTAACTAACCACATTGATAAGCAAGCCATCAATTACTGTTGTGCTATCCTCTTACTTATGTTTATGCCAGCTGGCCAGAGTGGATATTATTTTGTGGCAGGTGGAATCATATAATGTTTTTTCCTTTTTTGATGCTTATTTCCCATTATAATAGGCTTACTCACAGTACTTGATATCAGGGTTTGTTTCATTAGTAGTTTATGGGTATAATTTCTATACTTACGTTCAGCTAGAGGGGACATGAGTTTCTGCATCAGTTCATGAATAATTTAAGTTTTTTAGTATAAGTCCATGACATTTGTTTTTTTTGTTATCCGGAATGGTGTATGACATCATGCTAAAAAAATCCTATCTATATGAATAGAACACATGTATAACCAATTCTCCCTTAAATGGATGCTGGATGGTTTATGTATTTGTCTCATTCTATATGCACTCGTATGTCTTCGCTCATTTTCATTTCCAACTAGTCATGCCTTCTGTATCACTGCCACATCCTGGTTTATCTAGTTTTTTATATCAATTTTTTGTACCAACATGATGTATACTTGCCTTCCATCTTCGAATTGTTAGTAAATCAGTTTATTGTGAAAATGTGTGCTGCATTTCTTCTGTGGTGAATCATCAAAGCACTTCTTATTGAGTGAGTGTTAGAGGTAAGTATGGTAGGTTCATCTCATGTTTGTGATGCACAGTGCCATCCCTAGGGTAGTGCAACAGGTGTGGCTGCACTGGGCCTCATGCCTATGGGGGGCCCCGCCTGGGCTTGCCTCTTTCAGGCGGCACGGGGAAACCCGCCTATTACCCGAAATTACCTACTTCTTAGTACACATGTAAATTTCTTTAAAGCATTAGCCAGTTTATAGGTTAATTTCCTTCTTTCCATGAAATATGCTTAACAGATGCCACAATATCATTGAGGGAATGCAAAGTTAAGTGGGCCCCTGACTTTCGTTAGCACAGGGCCCCTCAATCCCTAGGGGCGGCCCTGGACTGATGCATTTCTGATTTGTTGTAAATGGACCTATTTTAAAATGTTTTTCCTGTCATATCTGATTGAGCCTGAATAGCATAAGGATGAGATTCCTTTAGTGGCCTTTGAATTTCAAATTGCAACATTTTTGCCTCATCTTAGAAAATCTTGAGAGAAGCCTTGTTTGATGTTGCACAGTTATAAATTTGAAGTTAGGGTGGTAATTCATGTTAATTTCATTATTTACACAACAAGTTAACTTATGGTCCCTGAAGAAACATTTGCTACCAGTCAAGACATCACTGAATTTATTAATAGAACTGGGATTTTGCTCAAGAACAAAAAATTTCATTGTTGCTCTATAAAAGGTAACAGTCACCCAAATTTACTTTAAAACAGGCAGCTTGTCTTAGGAAGTTTGAAAATAATTATGCCTTATTAATTTTTAAGGTAGTTAAAGTGAGATATCAGTTCACCTAAAATGTTATGAATTTTACCTCATACATATTTTTAAAAACTCTCTTTCCTATGATATCAAAATATTAACCCCTTATCAAACTATTTTCAAGCAATTTGCCTAAAAATGTATTTTACATGGGGTTGATTATGGCTGTGCACTCAAAGAGGGAGAATATTGAAAAAATAAGGAATTTCTAACATCTAGATTTCGTAAAAAAAACCAATGGTAACTATTTGTATGTTTTCTCAACTAATTATAAAAATTAATCAATTATTCACCCTAGTAATTTTTTACAGAATCACAAAAAAATATTGTTTTGAAGGCGTTTTCACCTTTCGTCGTGAAAAAATGAGTCAAGTTATATACTTAATGTTGATATGTTTGTTTAATTATTGCAAAATATAACTATTTTTGCACCATTAATATTACAATATTTACTTAAAACGTCTTACAGATGCTGAAATTAAAAAAATTAAATTCTTATATCTGTGACCGGTAAGATGGCTAAATATATGTCATGTTTAGCAAATTTTGCAGGAGAGCTATTATAAAGTTCAGTAGGCTCAGAAAAATCAGAATCTCAAAGTTAAGGTCCTACCTTTTCGTAATAGATGTACAAAACTATTGTTATCACTTTTTTTACTTTCCAAATCCAACGATATTATCACTACGAATCCAACAGTATTCATAACTCAGTTTTGCAAAAAAATATAATGGACGTATCATATTTAGCCATCTTACCACAGGTATGGTCTCCATTATGACTAGGGGAATATCTTACTCAAACTATGTACCTTCAAACAAGTCCAATAATTTACATGTTATTGGTTTTCAGCTGGAAATTTTTTTCTTTGAATAACTAAATAATTTTCTGAATGCTTGAACTTTTTTTTGGGTAGGTACCACACTGTATTAGCACTCAGCCAGTTTTTTTAATTGAAAGTGGGAGAAAACCCTGGAATCCATTCCTGAAATAAATTATGGAATTCTCCTTTCTTATGAAGTACCTAGTTTGGATGATGGCTCACCATAGAATATCATAAAATGTGTTTGCTAACAATGGTTCAGAGACAGTTTCCAAAGGGCTTTGTCCTCACAAAGAAAATTTCCCTGCCTTCCATCCAACTATGAACTTATTTTCGCAGTCTTTCTTGAAGTCTGGATTTGTGGATAGTTTCCTACATCAACATTTTTGAAGTGTCTCTTTGTTATCAGATGGTTGACTTACATTCAATAAATTCATAGTTAAGCTATTGTTTGAAGTCAAAGCACTTTTGTGGGAAAGTACCTAAATGGTTCTATTTCAGGAGCTATCGCCTTCAGATACCTACTTGCATGTAATTGAGGCATAGCTTATCCAGGGTTGCTACAGACATGGAAAAGTCAGGGAAATTGAAAATGGCTCTGGAAAAGTCAGGGAGAATGAGCTTACCTGGAAATTTGCTTTCCCAAGTCAAAATCTGTTTGTTTTCAATAAGTGAGCAGTACCATTTTGGGCAATTCCTGTTTTTGTTGGCTTATTGCTTTTATTACCTGGCCTAAATGAGGCAGTGGAACTTAAATTTGTCTATCAATTAATTATGTGCACTTAAAATTAAATTTCTCGTCCCATTTTATACTATCATTCTTGTATATCCTTCCATGTATAAATTCCTCGGGGATGATTTTTTAAACAGCTACTGTTAATTTGTTTGTAATTCTAAGAGTGGTTCTCATTCATTTTATTTTCCTAATTCATATTACAAATAACACCTGTAGTGAGGTGAGTGTTGCTCTAATGACCACGATGGTGTCAACATTCACTCATGTGAGGAAGGGCTGTTACCCTTTTTTCTGCTATTCCCCACGACTCCTTATGTGATGAGTATAGATGATTATTTTTCAACTCACCTGAAGGCTGACTGCCATACGTCACATGGTGGACACCCTTAAGCATAGCCCCGAGTGTGCCTTCATCCCGATATGAATGTCGGGAACGAAATAGACTGACTTACTTGACTTATTTCCTTTAATCCCTTGGGGGACGTAGGTCCTCTACATAAGACCTCCACCAGACTATTCTGGGCCGTGCATTTAATCTCCTTCCACGTTTTGCCATCTTCTTTGATCTATTTCTACAGTCCTTCTGTAGGTTACTCTAGGTCTTCCCCTTCTCCTACTCCCCCGCGGATTCCAGTCCAATGCTTGCTTGCTAATATTTCCATTTGGCCTTCTCAACACATGCCCAATTCATCCGAATTTTCTGTTCTTTATTATTTATCCAATCCGGGTTTGATTACATTTGCGCCACAGCTCTGCGTTTGTTATAGTTACTGGCCAATAAATTTTGAGAATTTTTCTTAAACATTTGTTTACAAATACTTGTAATTTGTTTATAGTGGTTTTGTAGACTTCCCATGCTTGGCATCCATACAAAAGAACAGATTTTACATCACTTTAAAAAATTTTTTTACTTTGTTCTTCTTAATTTTTGTGACTGCCAAATTGGCTGCAATTGTACAAACACACTCCTTCCCTTTTTAATTATTTGGGTCACAACTTCAACTGTTCCGCCTTTCTCTGAGACAATGCTCCCCAAATACTGGAATTTTTTAAATTTATATTTATTTTTAATTTCATCAACCTGAATACAGCCTCGAGGACCATTTTACATCAGGCGTTGTAACAGTAACAAAGGACAACACACACAACCATGTCCTGGGAGGAGAAAAATCCTCCCCAGGTGTGACTCGAACGCACGACCTTAGGGTTGGCAGGTGAGGACGTTATCCCGCTGCCATCGAGATGATCAACACGCTTAATTCTATTTCCATTAACAAACAAATCTTTATTATTCCTGTGGTTGATTCTCATTTCCTTTGTTTTACTAGCATTTATCTTCAGACCAACCTTACAGCCTTCGTTTGCAGTTATTCCAATTTCTCTTTCATATCAGAAAATTTATGCGATAACAAGCTCATATCGTCCACGTAGTCAATATCCTCCTGCCTTTGAGTCATTCCCCATTTTATACCTCTGACTCACCTACAGACCCTTTTCATAACTACATCCAATGCCATCAAGAACAGTTCGAGCGAGAACAGACAACCCTGTCTAACCCATTTTGATCCGAAAGAACTGGTAAGTCTCGATTCATGTATCACTTGGCATTCTTAACCTTCATAGTTTGCTTTAATTATACAGTCAAACCCCTAAATTACTCTTTTCCAGGGACCCTAGAAAAAGTGTATATTGCGGGAAAATGCAAATTGTGGGAAAAGTAGGATTTTCACTTATACATCCATGTTCTTTTACTGGAGTAAGGGTAAAAATGAGAATCACTGATAAACTGAAAAAGAGCAGTGTCATAATTTATTCCTTGAGCTACCCTATTGAAATTGCCTAATAGGAATTTTTTTTTCCTTCAGTAATTTGACAGTGGGAACTCAAACACTTTCCTATAGGAAAATATTCTCATATACATATATGAAATTTAAAAAAAAACTACACCTCTAGGATTAGGTCCTGGGACCTTCTGTTCGTGGGTCGGCGACTGTAACCACTACGCAATCCTACTCATTGTTAGTTATTGAGAGAGCGATCTCATATGTATAAATTCGGTATGCTAAGCGTGACAAAAAAAGTGTGGTACGGTACTTAATTGACGGAAGTTACTGGATGCTACAGTACAAATACCGTGTATTTGTCCAAATAATCAATATATATTATTTGAATTAATTTCGGGGGGAGTGTATTTTGTGATAAAAGAACTCAAATTTGAGAGAGAGAGAGGATTGCTACACACCTACAGAGTCATAGGCAAAGGGAGAAGAACTTCATGTGTTATGCCAGATATAGTGTGCGTTACAGTGGAATTGCTATGGAACTGACTAGGTTCCATACCGATGAACCATTTTTTAATGAATTTCTAACTTTTTCTTAGAATGTCTTTGTTGACAAATGTTTTAATTTGAAATAAAATATTGTAAAAACTTGTCATGTATGGTGATGTATGCATTATATTTGTAAGAATGCAGAACCATTAATAAAATGAAATGTTTTCTTTTTAAATTTAGAATTAATTAGAATGTATCGCTATGGGAAACGTTCTTGTACCTATAGTAAATATTTGTGCTATAGAAATATTGTTAATTCCTATAGGAAACCTTTTTCCATTGTCAAATATTAATGCTATAGGAAAATTTCTCATAACTATAGGGTTGTTTCTCATTCCTATAGGAAAATATATAAAAAGTTCTTGAGGAAAATCTCTCGTTCTTATAAGAAAATTTCTTGTTCCTATTGGAAAATATTCGTCCTATAGGAAAATTTATCATTCCTATAGGAAAATTTCTCTTTCCTATAGGAAACTTTCTTGTACCTATAGGAAATTTATTGTTCCGAAGGAACCTTTATTGTTCCTGTAGGAAATTTTATAATTCCTATAGGAATTTACATAATTCCTATAGGAAACCAATGGGGCATTTTCAATAGGGTACCCGAGAAGAGCTACGTAGCAATTCTCATTTATATATATTTAAAAATATACATTTAATATCTTAGACAAATTGAAAATGAAGAAAGGATGAAGATGGCAGGGCGATTTACATTATATTTGTTATTAGCAACCATTGATACTATCTAATGAATATAGCATGATTATTAAAAAAAAATATTGATATTTTCATCTGCTTGGACTTCCTCTCCCTATTAATAATATTATGCACTTTTTTTCAATTTTCTGCAATTCCTCAAGCATTTGCTCACAGCAATCACTATAGGTATACCCAGAGTCCTCTGGATGGCCGTTCTCAACACCACTCCCTCATAGGGTTGAATGAATAGGGTAAAAGTGAATTTTTAAAAATGTATAACAATTCAAGGGTAAGTATATCACGATTAATATTATTTTATAATAAACCTACTAACACATATCTATAAACAAAACATAATTTAAACTGTATAATCCACTCCTATTTGAAAAAAAATTTCAAACATTGAAACTTCGATCTTAATTTTGTTTAACTTTGATTGTAGTTTTACCTTAGAAAGGATAGAGATTGGTAAAAAATTTCAGAATTTATTTTTTACCTTGAGACATTTCAAAAAAAATTATTTTTGTTTCATCCTTCTAGGATAAATAGTTATAGACTGTTACGTAAACCTTTGCAAACAAAAAAATGGGATCGCGCAACATTATAAAAATGGCCGCCCAAGGTAAACCGCTTGAGATAAAAACCCTTTCTCAGTGCTATTAGAGCAATTAGGAGCAGAGCAACCAACCGTTTTACTTTATTTCTTCTGCAAAAAAGGGAAATCCTGCAGAGCGACTGCCTACCGCCTTCACTTTCACAAAGTAAGCAAGATGTGCTCTGAACAAAAATGGCGGAATGCGACGACTTAATTATGTAGTGTATTATCGGCAATCCAGAGGACTCTGGGTATACCTACCAAGTAATTCCTTAAGAGTTTTAACAGCACACACTGTGCCTTGCCTATCATAGTTATGACTCGGGAGTCGAGACAGTGCAAATGATCTCAGTTATCCACCACGAGTTCTTTCATTTTTCATCATAGGTATCTGGATAAGAATCCATTTTCATTCTTCATAGTTTCTACTTAGGTAAAAAAATTAATAATCCCCCGCAGGTTTAATTACATTCGAGCACCCATAATCCGGTAATCCAGGAGCACGCTATTGTCCGGCAGTGTTGCGAAAATAACCTCATACATATTCCGAGAAATCAAATAATCTTAATCATAAACGTTGTTTTAAGAGATTTTGACTCTGCACTTTATTAAAATATTTCCTTTCATTGCAGGAATATAATGTATCTTATAAGTATTTAACGGTAATTTAATTAAAAAATAATTGTACACGCAATCTAAACGAATTATACGGTTAACTTACGCACATTGCAGTTTGAAGTCCTCACTGTTGGCTGAGAAACCGCTACTTTTAGTCTTGTGACTTGCCGCGGCTACGGTACTTCATGGCGTGCACATTTAGCCATGCTTAAATATAGTGCTTTATTGCTTATTCCCTGGCTGTAAGGTGCAAGAAACCTGCCAATTTACAGGGTGGAGGTGAACACTGCGCCTACGACCTAGCCTTTGTTTCGCACTCATAATCACCATACTCCCAGAAATTCCCAGTCAATAGGGATTCCTCGCCAGACGAGCGAACCCTACCAGGAAGTCAGGGGCGGCTCCAAACCAAAGGCTCGGGGGGGGGGGGGGGGGGGGTGCCCCCCCCCCCCCCCCGAACTGGGGGGTACCCCCCATGCTGGGGTGGGGGGTGCCCCCCCAGCATGTCTTGGGGTATGGAATACCCCCAGTTCGTGGGTATCGTCCCGGAAATTCGTAACAAACGATGTGCAAAATGGTTTGGGGGGGGGGGGAGGGCAATTATGCCCCCCTTTGGGGCCGCCAATGCAGGAAGTGCCGCAGTGCATAAGCATGTTCAATCAATCATCCCCTTCGATCTCCCTACCGAGACCTTTAAACTGATTGCGTCCGCGCCGATTAATCCCCGCGATTCGGACGATGTGCTTTGCGGAGCGACATGTAGGTATATTAGCTTCGTACGTTTTAGAGGGGAACCCACTTGATTTATCTGAGGAAAATGAGAGAGTTGTAGTGAAAAGAACGTGTCCGGAAAAAACCGTTGGCTGTTTTGGAGACCAAGTGTCTACCTTGATAGACACCGGGAGTAAATTTTCTGCCGTAGAGGAGGAAGTTTTTGAAACGATCTATGCTATGGAGCCTAGCATCCTCATGTATCCGTTGAATAAATGTTTTATAATCTGTGCGAATAAAAGAAGGTCTAATCCTATTGCCCGACAGACTTTAATCCCGAATGCGGTGAGCAGTCGACGCATGGAAGTGGTATGCTTGATAGTTAAGAATTTGGTGAGAAAGTTCATTTTAGGGACGGACTGGTTGTCCGAAAACGCGGTAGTGATAGATTTCCGCGAGAACAAAATGTGTTTGGAAGCAATCGGAATGGATTTGTGGAGGAATCCTTTCCCGCCCACAACCTGGCGAGTGCGCCGAATGGGAGGGAGAAGAACTCCGCGGCGATTGACATCACCGTGGCCGAATTACTCAGTGGTTTGGACCACTTATCTAGCTCACAGAAAGGAAAGTCGATTAATAAATTAGAGAAGCACAGCGAAGTTTTTCCCGAACCACCGGGAGGATCCACACGCGACGTTCAGCAACTAGCTCTAAGTAGGCTGGTGAAGAGCGGACGTCAGAGGAGGGCCCATCAAAAATCTAAGGGATACAATTTTCATGTGGGAGATTTAGTTTTGTTAAGTACTCCCAGAATCTCTGATACCTGCACGAATTTATTTCATAAATTCTTTAATTTTCTACGGACCATTACGGATCTCGAATTTTCGTGGCCAAATTCGGGGTGGAGAGGTTGGCATTTACATTTTTGGGAATTTGAAGCCATATGTTCCCCCGCTTTTTTAAAGTTTGGTTTTGTTTTGTTTCGTAAAGATGTTTTGATTTAGGCAAACTGCGAGGAAGGATTTTCACCCATTTCACCCCTCCTTACAGTTTGGTGGGGGCCATGTAACGGTCACGGGACGTTTCCCGTTCCTTTACGTTTGTTTTGTCTGAGTTGGGACTCCTCAACCCTCCCCCCTTTTGTGAGCGAGACGACCCACCACACTCTTAAGCATTGTGAGGCCTCACGAGGACGTGAGGCATATTAGTTTTTAGTTGTGAGTGTGGTGGAGTCATCCTTGTGTAAAATGGAATAGAGTGTTTTGTGAGTGATATTGGCCATGAGGCGGGGAAGGTTCCCCTCTCCCCCACTCAAACATTCCCCCACATTTTTGTGAGGTGCATTTACCCTCTGCCCGACCAACGCGGCGGCGCGTAATAATGCTTGCCGGAAGGCGGTTTGTTTTCACTTGTGTCACCAATGGTCAGGGTCGCTGCTGTTGATTATCGCCGGGGTCACGACGACTCATTATCAGCTGGAACAGATCACGGGTGGAGCCCGGGAGGAAGGAACAACAGAGCAACTATTCGAGAGGAGCGTTCACCTCAACTATTCATCACAACGGCTGAAAGTAGTATGCTATTCTCATCTATTCGCCTTATGGTCACGCGGCGAGCACCCACGGATAGCCAAAGCAACAGCCGCGACGGATCCCGAGACGCCAGCGACGCAGGATCCCCTAAGCGTCCGGATTGGAATCCACGGGCCCTACGCTACCGGACGACCTGGGTACCATCATCACCACTTCATCTTCGTCTGCTCATCACCGAAGTCCTCCTGCGACACGTAAGTCGTTGCCAAATCGACTCTGTCCCTCCTCCCCCCTTCCTCCAAACCCTCTGGTGTCTGTTCAATGAGTCTACTACGCAGCTCACCCAGTCTGACCCAACAAACTCGATAGGCCTTCGCGCCACAATCCGTTGTTCTACGTCTGTTCATGAGAGACGTCGTTTGTTAATAACCGTCCCGCAATCACCTTGCTTGGTTCGGGACCTCAATGTTAATTGTGCCATTTAAAAGTTGAGTAATTTGAATTTGTTTTGCTCATCCTCGTCCATATCACCCTTGCATTGTCACCTCATTTCATTCATCCCGTGTCAGCTGTGTTATGTAGGGCATAAATATTTCTATCGTTCTTATTTTGTATGTGTTGGAGGGAGTTTGTGATGGGTTTGTGTCCTCGGTCATGCCACTTGTATAACTCTTTGCTTGTTTTGGAGCATTTAAGTCCTGTGTCAAGGTTATCTGTGAGAGAGTCTCGTTTTGCCATCAAAGGAGGGAGGGATATCCTCGAGACGGGTGGCCCAGGCACCGATTCTGACCCTACGATGTACACAGTGGCGGATACATATGGGGGGCGCGGGGGGCGCGCGCCCCCCCCTTGCGGGGCCGCTCGCATTGCCACCCGCGCCGCACAGTGGTCCGGATCAGAAAAAAGGCGGACAAAAGTCATTTTTTCGATTTTCTTGAAACTCACTTTAAATATGCAGTTCTTGTAGCAAAGTGTCCGGGGAATCCTACTGCACACTTAGTTTTGCATAAAACGTTTTGTTAAGTTTAGTAAATTGCTTCAAAGTAGAGCTAATTTTAGCTAAACCGCGCTCTTTAAATTTTTTCGAAAAAATACACATTTGTAACATGTTTTTTGCTCTATTTCGTATTAAAAATTAGTAAAATGAGTGTGGACTATAATTATATGGACACATTACCATGAGAAAAACTAGGTTTCAATCTCGTAGTGGTTGTGATGATCGCTGAAGGAGTTCTTCAAGAGGAATCATTTTTTCTCGCAAATTTCGCATAAACGCTGGATTATAAAAAGAGTGACACCGAGTGACACAGAGATTCTTACCTATAGTGGCAAGAGTGGGTTATATTAGAAAGATAATAGTAAAGAATTTAGCTGCAAATATTTGCAAATAAGTGAATTACAAGGACTTATATGACTCTCTGCCGCGGACGTGAACGTCGGGACTAGACATGCGAGCTTCGTCACAGTGGAGACACATAGTAAAATACGTCTTTTGGGTTTTATTGGAGGGCTGCCGCTGGTAGGCATTTTTTCACAAAATTCAGGCATTGCACATTTCTCTTTATGTGGTCCACCAAAAACCCTCCTGGTTATCCTTGGGGGTAGACCCAGGTTCTTGGGGGTGGTGGGAACTTCTCTTTTCAGCCTCCTCCATGCTTCAGTGGAAACATTTTGGTGCTCTTCAGTTGGTCCTTTTCCATCGATGAGTACACATGCGAGTTCTTAGTCGTTGGGTACTCGGTTGGCAATAGTCTTCGTGATCTCTGAAGTAAGTGTTAGTGTTGTGATAATTCGGAATAGTGTTGTGATTCAATGATTTTTTGTTCCTGGCCACCACAGCGATAAGGATAATTAGTCAGGTATGCTATTTCTCTTTTATTTCCGTTTTTGAAGTTGATCTAGTACGGGGTACCACACTAAATTTTGCATTGTTTTTGCTTCCGTTTAAACTCCTAACTTTCTAGAATAAAGAATATTGTTCAGTGTTTAACGAACCAATGATTCTAATTTTTAACGCAAAGCTATGTCGTTAACATTTACGTGGAAGCAACTTCACGGTAAAATGAAGGAGAAAAAAGGAGCCAATGGACGACCGGAAAAGTAATTTGACGGGACTTCTTGAGGATTGCCTACATTTTACACGGAAATGATGAGCGCAAAAAATGAGCTCAAAAAGTTTTTGAAAGTAAATTTTTTGTTGGTTACGAGAAAAGATGGCGAGATTGCTCTCGAACGAACTCTTTTTTGGATGCGACTTGGTTGGATCAAATCGGTGATTTCCCTGATGTTGTGTATTGTAATTTTCCAAGCACCTCAGGGTCGTATTTTCCCTGTGTTTTAATTGTGATATGACATCCCTAGGGCTATTGTCTAAGTAATAAGCCTTTTTTATCAAGCACATACAATAAAAGAAAGGGTAGGCCAAACAAACAATTTTCGGATGTCACTATCCGATCAAAAAGAAGGAAAACTAAATTCTTAAGACAAAATACTTTCCCTGCAGAACTGTCTTCTGCTACAGTCATGAATCTAAGAGAGAGAGGACATAGCGCGCAGAAGCGTCTCTAGTTAATACGATGACCCCCCTACACGGATATGGTATGTAAATGAGTATTGAAAAAGTGGAAGAGGGAAAAGGAAGAAAGTACTTCAGGAGAAATTTAAAAGTAGAATGGGTCTATTAGTTGATCTACCAAAGCAAAAATATGGCACATCGAATGATGGCAACACAGCTAGGAGCTTCTTCAAAAATGCCCGCATATCAGCTGAAAGTACTGGTAAGGATCCATTTATTTCACAAGAATCTTCTTTTACTTCAACGCTTTTCACATGAAATAAAATATAAAATTGATTTTCAGTCGTAGAAAAAGAACTTATCATTAAAATTTCAAATATTTTGAGAGCTTCGTCGTGCGGCCTTCTAATTGAACCTCCAAAATTTAAAGAATAATTTATGGACACGGCAAATTGTTATGTTAAATATTATTAGTGGTTCTACATGCCACACACAGTGCATAAAGTTCTGCTGCATGGTGCAGATGTGATTGAGTCAGCTCTTCTTCCAATTGGAGAACTTTCGGAGGAGGCTCAGGAATCGCGGAATAAAGATAGAAGAACTTATCGCATCACGCAAGAAAAATTTCAAGATTCCACACGACTGAGGACGTTTTCCGGAGACTGATGCTGACCTCTGATCCATTAGTCAGTAGGTACATTAGGTACTGAATTAAATAAATACCATGGCCTAAAAGATCTGCCTAAAGAGGTCCGTGAACTCTTGCAAGAATATCCTGACTCAGCGAGTGAATGCGAGGAAGAGGAGAGGAATTCAGGAGAATCTGATTTGGAATTACATAAATTGTAAAGTTAATAAGATACTAAGTATGTTTTTATTAACATAAATGAGTTAATTTGCACAAAAAACCGTTTTAATATTTATTTAATAATTACTTATTTTTTAGTTTCAGCGGCACTACCTCTGCTAGCTGATAATCGCAATCACTTCAACGTTAGAATCAATTCCCCTAACTGCCTTACATTTACCCATTTAGCATTACAATTCCCAATATCTTCTAAAATAATTATTTTTTGTTGAAAATAACAGCAGAAATGAACTAAGAGCACAATTTTTAAATTAATCTGACAAAAATCTGATTTTTGTCCCTCTTTTTCGCGATCCGGACCACTGTGCAAGTCCCCGAGTCCCTACTGACTAATGGATCAGAGGTCAGCATCAGTCTCCGGAAAACGTCCTCAGTCGTGTGGAATCTTGGAAGCCCCCGCCAGTCAGCCCGCACGCTGTTCGTTCGTGTCTTTCGTCAGTCGACTCTGAGTCGAGTAATCGAGTAGTTGTACTTTCTTATGTAGCACGCGCGCGCGTCCGCGTCATCGCATTTTATACGTTTCTGTCTGACGTATAGATAGCTAACCTACGAGAAAAATCGCGGCCATTCTAGTGATCTCGATGCGTTATTCTGTCTGGCATTTGTTCGAGAAAAGTCGCGAATATTTTACTGTTTGTATTTGTTCACACTCCTTAAAAGTCTGGAAGCGAACATTCTGGCACCGAATGTTCTCGAAACAACCGAGCTACATATATAAGGGAAGCATAGTCGCTGCCAAGCAGTCAGTTTGAAAGCTACAATCGTCGCGATAACTTGCGCCCCCCCCTTGAGTTTTTTCTGTATCCGCCACTGGATGTACATGATCATTAGGGTGGGCCGAAAAACACTAAAGTGTCCGAATCGAATCGTAATAGCGCGGAAAAGTTGCTACTCGTAACCCTGATCACAAGGAAAGAAATATTTTTCAAATCGGATCATGTCTTCCGGGTGCACATCTCGTTCGAAGTTTTGAAAAATCGTAAAAAATATGACTTTTTAAAGGGAATTTTTAAAATGAGTTACAGTGATGGGATTACGTTCAAAATCGATATGTGGCCTTTTATAAAGAACCTCTGTCTTAAAAAAATATGTAACAGCCCTTATCTACTTCTTTTAGGGGGAGGGGGAGTCGCTCATTGCGTTCAAATTATCGAAAAATCGTAAAAAACATGACTTTTTTCGGAATGTTCTCTTTATGAGTTACAGTGATCAGATTGCGTTCAAAATCGGTATGTGGCCTCTTATAAAGGTCCTTTGTCTTTTAAAAAAGTTATAATTCCGGTTATAATTGATCATGCCTGACGATTCGGGATCCCTAAAATATTTACGGAGTTGGTGTATTTCCGCCGGCACGCATTATTAATGTCGCGTCGGTCTCCCTTGTATCCGGGTGGGGGACGCGGACCGTTGCAATATTTACACACACACACACTTATGTAAATCATAGTTCATCTTTGGCATTCAAAATCGATCTACCCACTTTCTCTAATTTAACATACAAAATATTAACTTATTTTCAGATAATTTCCGGTGTAAAAGTTTAAATTGTATCTGATTCATGCAAGAATTTTTTACTGGTCTTCAAATAGGCTCGGATTGAATAAAATCTTTTACCTTGTAAATTGTTATTAATTATGCCCCACTCAAATTTCGTTTCACATTTAACGCGTTAATACCCTTTATTTTTAACGGAATGAAAGTTAGCAATGGTTAGCGTATTCTCGCTCGTTGACTGAGCTAAAAATTTAGCCGGAATAGGAGGGTAGTCTACAATATCTAAACTTTATTAAATACTTCACGCGGAAATTCGAATTCGGTGGGTCGTCGTCGTGAATTTATTGTCCTCTATCCATTAGGTACAGCCAGTCCCTTTCCGCAAATGAAACGGTTTGCTGTTATTAGTTACGAATTATTTATTCATATTTAGTAATTACGTTCAAAAACCATATGTCTAGATGCTGTTATTTTAGGTTCTCTTATTTTCCTAGATCTGCTTACTCTTGCGTCAATAATTTCGGGAAGCATGGCATTGATATTAAAATGCAGTTGATTTTCTCCGAGTGATACTTCCAGAACTCATCATCTCAGAAAATTCTTTGATTTTAACTATTTTTTAGGAGTCCTGATTATCAAAGCACAAAGAATAGGCGATAATTTTTTAACTGTCCCACAATTTGACGACAGCATTTTTATTTTTCTTGAGCTCAAGGTTTTTATTCAAACTTTCAAAAATTCAATTTATGTTTTTGTCAATCAGTCCGACGTGAACACGATTTACTTTCTAGGTGCCAATGAATGTGTGAAATTCACATTTAAAAAAATCATTCGCCAAGACCCATAATTTTTCCCGATGAAATTCTTAAAAACAATTTATTTTATCAGCTGTCCTTCCTTATTTGATGTGATGTGATGATTTTGGTCACTTCAATGTTGCCCCGATCAATAGTTTTTCCGTTACCTGAGGCTGCCAGGAAATTGTATTCAAGATCAACTAAAACGACCGTTGGGATACGATTGTCTCCCGTTTACTCATTAACCTTCAATACCATACAAATTATTAGCTATTTTACCACGTACTCTGTTATGTTAATTTAAGTAACGTACGTGGAATAGGACTTCACGTGCCATACGGCTTCTAATCATTACATATGTTACTCATGCGGGATGGGAACTGGAAATTTAAATGACATATCTACATATGTAAATGTGATTGAGATATAATAACATCACGGAAACCGTTATTTAAGAGTTCATTCATGCTCACATGCAAAGCGAGCAAAAATAATTACATAATTTAAGACACGTAATTAGTATAATGTAGTTAGCATCCTATGCAGAAATAAAAATCAACGCTTCGTTATCGTAAAAATTTACTTTAATTGTAATCTTCAATCATAGCTATTGTAGTCCCAGATCGTACGGGAGTAAGTGACATTTTGTCCGTCCAGCTATCTATCTCTGTTTTGTGATGCACGAGATCTAACCCAACATAGTTCCCCGGCGTTTTTAATACGTTCTAAGTGTGTCCTGAGAAGAAGTTCACCCCAAACATTTCCAGGAGATTAATTAACCTACGATGAGAAAGCGATTGCCATCCAACTTATTCTAATAGCCTCAACGCACAGCTAGACTTATCATAGCATCTCTACTTGGTTCCACGTCAGGTGGCAACCAGCCAATTAGTGGACGACACCCCGTAACCGACACATGGTAAACGGATACTTCGTATCCACGACATCTCGTATCAACATCTCGTAACCAATTCCTGCCTCGTAACTTGCTATTTCGTAAACGTACAATTTGGTAAATGACCAACTCGAAACAGGAAGTGGGGTTGAAAGCTACTAGTCGATCTTAGGACCCTATTGTCATAGGGTCCTACGATAATTCATAGCCAAATTTAAAATAATTCGTGCTGCAAGAGAAAATGTTTTACCAACTCCTTTTATTGTAGCTAGTTTCCTAGATAAGAGCCGTTAAACAATTTAACCGTTTCTGGGCGGCCCACCTGCCTGGAACCAAAGAAATCGTGCAATATCGTCTCAAATATTTTTAGCATTTTCTCTTGCGGTGCGAATTACTGTAAATTTGGCTATGAATAATTCTCATAGGGTCCTACGATCGACTACTAGCTTTCCACTCCATTTCCTGTTTCGAGTTGGTCATTTACCAAATTATACGTTTACGAAATAGCAAGTTACGAGATGTCGCGGTTACGAAGAGTCCGTTTGCCATGTGTTGGTTACGGGGTGTCGTTTACGAAGTGGCTGGCTACCACTTGACTTGATAATCTTCACTAACTGCCCTTCGCTCCTTGTAATCAAAGTCAGATAAGAATCCCAAATACTATCAGCTTATTATTGCTGGAGCCTAATAAGTGATATATAACAGTGCTCGTTAACTTTCTCATATTTCCCTAGTAATCTTCTAATAAATCCTAAGCCTAAATAATCCTATCCTTCCTGTTAGTTTGACACGTTTGACCGTATATTTCTCGGGTGTTTACTTCTAGATAGCTCCTGATAAATCATAACGCCAAAACATTTTAGGCTCGAAATTTACTATTTCCGTGTTGTTAATTTTGTCCAATCCCTCAGGTGCATCTTTATTTCCTAAAAAAATTAGCGTCATGCATTTTTAGGCATAGTCGCAACTTCCGTTTTCCGCACGAGGCTTGAATTGCAATCAAATCCCTTGTTAATGAATATTTATCTTCTGTTTTGAAAATATCTATGTACGCAACCACATTGCCAGAAAAATATCCTTAATTAACCGTTAACCATGGTACTGATGCCATTAATATGAAGGATAAACAGAAGAAGACTGATGACACTTCCATGGGGAACGCAATACGGCCTTCAATGAGAGGCATTTGTCCGCTCGGCTTCAACGCTTCCTCAGCAAGGAAGGTTCCCTGCTCGGCCAGACCACTGTCTGATGTGATAATATAATTTCTCAATTAGACTGTGGCTAGACAACCCACTTAGCCCCTCCCTCCATTGAGTCGGAGCAACTCGGGAGTGTTAACACCAGGCGCGCCACCACTGCGAACGAAACGAGCGTTCAGTCGTATGCCTATTTTCATTGAAATCACTACGTCGCGTCGTCTCGAAGATGGGAGGACAAACTAACGGAAATTCCGTCATATTTGCAGAAAATACATTTTAATGATGTGAAAAAGGTAATAAATCCTTTTGTTGTCACTTCTAATCGAAATTATGCCGAGAGAGATATTCTATATATGATATCACGTACACATCGTTACCTATTTATTTCCCGTTTTTTTCTTTCCTTTCAGTAAAATATTGCTCCGGATTTGGCCTCATGAGCTGCCAGGATTACTTGAATCGAAACAGATGAAATATCATCTCACCCTTTAGGTTTCACGTTTACTTCTCTTTCCAAATTTTCGAGGAGTCCCAGTTAGAGAAGGAAATGCTGGCAGTTCGGCGGAATTTACCGGTGGAATTACCAAAATTTCAGCATTGATATGGTGAGTCTGATAAGGAGTTACGGGAGCGTTATTTTTTTAAGGGTGTGAGTTGCGAGGTTTTGTGCCATTACTTCGCGTTAGAGGCAAGTACTAAACACGTTTATGTTACCTTAATTGGCTAATTTTTTTGTTAAGTGCTAGGTGTAAAGTAAATAGGTGTAGCAAAACTTGGTGGCACTCGCTTGTACAGAAAAGGACATCAGGGAGAGGAGAGGATACAAGATAGGAAGAATGAAGATGTTTAGGTTATCTCTATAGGTGCCCACCTGAGCCCTGCGGTACCTATGACTGCTCTTTAATGCTAAATTCGCCCTCCATAACCTCAAACTCTCCGCATTGGAATGCCATCAAGTTTCGCTATTCCTATACATCATTGGTTATTTTCATCGAGGATAACTTCAATTGAGATTCGAATTCTGTGCTTATATTGTTCTCGTCGTACTTCACAATGAATCCAATAGCGTGGAACTTATTCAAAACTTATTTCCGAACATGGTGTTGCGTATTGATGGACATTTTCAAGGAAATCATTTGCTGAAACTTAGGTCTGGAAATGAATAGTAGTGTGCAAGGGTGTAACCAGGGTCTGGACTAGGGAGGGGCAGCTAATACTAAACCGGAGGAGTGGCAGGGAGGAAGGCTGGGGCAAGTGGCAGTGGCAAGGAGTATCATGATAGGTATTTACTACTTGTAAAATAAAACTCAAGATTTTGAAACAACTGCCGGGCAGCTAGCCATACCTACACAGACACGAAACACTATTTGACGTAATTCAAGTAGTATCGCTTTATTCTCTTAACGTTTATAGGTTTTATTTTTGAGATCTAGCTCCCACCCCCTCACCCGCCCCGCCCCTCGCCGGGTATGCCCATGTTAGTGTGGATTTTTACTAAGGTCTTTATTTTATCATCTTGACTTGGCTCAGCAAGTGAGGGTTGAATCATTTTTCTGTATTCCTACCTAGCATGAGTTTTCGTTTTTGGAGGATTGTGAAAACTCCAGGCAAATATAGACGATGGAGGCTATTAAAAAATCTTTTTTTTCTACTCTCGCCCCTATTCGTGCTCACGTAATTAACCACTGATTTTGCGTAGTAATTATCTTTGCGTCCCCTTTTCCCTGTCAGCATTACCTCCTCCTCCTCGCTCACCCCTTCCCTACTCCCTCAACTGACACCAAAGATGGATCATTCCTCTGCCCTAGTCGTCCTCGCTTCCTTACGTGCCTCAAGTTCTCGGCTCTGCGCAAGAAAACGATTCAGCGCCATTAGACTCGGGAGCGGTGAATGCCAACTACCATCCTTCCCTCTGCGATATCTTATGCAAGATACTCGCCCCGAGGTGATCTATTGAGCGAGGTTATCTCATTATACGTAACCATAGGTTATTTTATTGAGTGAGAGGTATTACATTTGGATACATTTTTCGTCTCATCACCTTAAAACGTCTTTTTCGCCCTCTTATGTCAAACGCATTGCCACCAAATTCACATAACGTATCATTCTAGCTTTGCGCACTTATGAAATATAATTAACTGTCATTAAACCGGCCCCGGTGGCGGTGGAGTAAAGTCCTCGCCTGCTAATCCGAGGGTCTCGGGTTCGAGTCCCGCCTGGGTCGGTTTTTCGCATGCCCAGGTCATGGGTGTTTCTGTCAAGTTCTGGTATGGTTCGGCACCTCAGAAACCTGATGACAGGCCTTATCGGGATCGCAGGGGCATACGGACCACCAGAACCATCCGAGAGCAAAAAAAAACGTTTCTTTACTAATGGCAAGGTCTTTTTGGTAAATATCTTGAAAAGTAATGCGGTATGTGGCCTATATTCTGGTACAATTGGGAAATATGAAATATTTTTCATTATAATTTGGCCTAATCCATTGAATTTTAAGGCAGTTTTTCACAAGGAACTTTATTCCACCATCTGAAGTACTATCACTTTCGGCCCACAAAAGTCGGTCCACGCGGTGAGCGCGGCCATCTTCGCATTTCGCTGAATTCGAACTTCGGGTATTGCCTATGCATTCAGCGACTACTAAGGGCCAACTTGACTCATTTCCACTCAACTATGGAGACCCTCGTATGACCTTATCCCGCTATCGCTGACCAGCCAACTCCCCCGACTCCAAGTGGTAGACAACGGTAGGCGGAGAATGCAAAAGGGAAAGGTGTTTGGTGTTTTTCACTCTTACGAGTAGCTGGCTTAATTGTATTCTTGATAAATCGAGGAAATAGATCGAAGAACCGACCACCACAAAGCAATTTTTTGAGGATAATTCTTGACTTTGCGTTTTACCCTGGACAGCTAACTCCCCGGACCTTTCTCCTATTGAGAATGCGTAGGATAACTTTGTGAATGAGTGGCATTACGACAGTGGCGGATACAGAAAAAACTCAAGGGGGGGGGGGGGCGCAGTTATCACGACGATTGTAGCTTTCAAACTGACTGCTTGGCAGCGACTATGCTTCCCTTATATGTGTAGCTCGGTTGTTTCGAGAACATTCGGTGCCAGAATGTTCGCTTCCAGACTTTTTAGGAGTGTGAACAAATACAAACAGTAGAATATTCGGGACTTTTCTCGAACAAATTCCAGACAGAATAACGTATCGAGATCACTAGAATGGCCGCGACTTTTCTCGTAGGTTAGCTATCTATACGCCAGACAGAAACGTATAAAATACGATGACGCGGACGCGCGCGCGTGCTACATAAGAAAGTACAACTACTCGATAACTCGACTCAAAGTCGACTGACGAAAGACACGAACGAATAGCGTGCGGGCTGACTGGCGGGGGCGGCGCGGGCGGCAATGCGGGCGACCCCGCAAGAGGGGGGCGCGCGCCCCCCATATGTATCCGCCAATGCATTACGACGGAGAAAGAACCGAGTAAAACTTAAGAGTCTACATACGGGATGTTTGGAATTCTTTAAGCCAACGTCCCCGTGTAATAGAACATTTTGTTGGGTCTATGCAGTCACGATTACGTTCTGCAACTGAAAATTATGGCGATATTACGAAATATTAAAGTTGTTCTCTGATGAATGAACATTTTGTTTTAGGTTTCTGTTACCATAGGTAATATACTAAAAATGACTATCTCAAATTATCTAGTGCACTTTTCTTCCTAACCTTATCAAATCTTGACTCATTCCCATTAATTTTCGCTGCAAAATGAACGCCAACTTTAAGTTTAAACCACAACTTCTATTTCGTTCGAATCTGTTCTAAATAACGAGAACATTTGTCATGTTCCTTATTGGAAAATCTTATCTTTTATATATGAGCGGTTTTTCATCGTAGGCATTTTTAATTGGAGTTCATTTTCTCTCCGAGAGCGAGAAATCAATTAAGTTATATCTCCACAGAAGGAAAACTCATTCAAAAATGACCGCATTCATTTCTGATAAATTACAATCCACTTTTTGTAGCTTCATTCGCCATAGTTTTGCGTTTATTTTGTCCTAATTAGGGTTTTATCCTTTTTTAGGTAATATCGTAAAGTATAATTTTCAGTAATGATATGTGTTGGATGAAATAGGTATGACTTCGCTTTCCGTATTTATAAATCAGCTTCGAGCGGCGTTACACCGAAGGCATGTTTCAATGTTAATTTTGCTTTATAGTCTGTAATTCGTCTTACATTGTTTTTATTGGTCTGTTAAATGCATTGCGACTATGTTTAGGAAGTTAATACAAAACAAAAAGATTAATTCACTGCAAGTATATCCATCACTTAGCTCTCCGTTCCTGAACGAGCCTCTAATTTCTAGAAGCTATGTTCACTATGGTGGCAACATATTCTGGAGATGTCGTAAAACTCCACTGACCTCTATGACTATCGAATCTATCAGTCACGCAATGGGGGATGCTAGATAAAGAAATTTTTGTGAAATCCAAGGAATCAAACGCACGACGTAATTTTAATTAGGTAGCTATTTTTATGCTCTTTTGGATGAGATTGTTTCACTGCACAGCGCACAACCTACACTTTCACGTGCACTGACGCAAAATGAGCTGCTGAGGAGATATCAGGGACTCTAAAGTATTTAAATCTGTTAATCCTTTAGCATAAATAGATTGCTTTGATAAACCAATATATCCAATCGCAAGGCAATCAATTAATAAATTCAGTTTGAATACATTCTCGTAAAAACAATGCCATACTGTGAAACACTTTGTGTGCCCCATTGTGAGAGTACTTAAAAGCTCTATGCCAAATTCAGTGCACTTGACTTCGGTCACAAAAAAGTTATGATATTTTCGTGGCACAAATAATAGGCTTAGAGTTAACGTTTCCAGGCTTAGATTGTTTCCTTTCATTATGCCCAGATTATTTTCAAAAATTAATTAAGTAGTGACCGATCACTAGCCATTACCTTGAGGGAAATTTGGAGTAAATATTGAATAAATCTCAACTCCCGATTGCAAGAGAATGATCGGACTCGCCATCAGTTACTTATCTCAGGTGAATACTCGGCGTTAATTTTTCCCTTATTGGTGTTTATGAAATTCTCAACGGTCTGTGTATCCAAGCAAGGATTTTGCTACAGTTCAAAAATGGAAAGCCGTTGCATCAGTAATTAATGTGTGTGCTGGAGGCTTTCCAAAACCTCCAAATTTTCGTTCCGATACACTAATTAATGATATAAGTTTGAAGGCTATATCAGTTGTTTTATTCTTAAACTTTACTCAAAGGTGTCGTTTTAATTTACTGTGCAATATCGTTTTAATTTTACTTTTCAATTATGGAGATAGAGTTGCACATTTATCATCATCACGTGTGTTTCACTAATATAGATCTTTGCCGTAATATCCCCTTTCCCGTCGTTGAGTCATATCCCATCTATAGCACCTTAGGCAACACCACGTTTTATTTGTGCCGTCTCTCGTATATCTCCTATCGACTTTTCGTTTATTTTTCTCTCCATCCTACTTTAAAACGGCGAAATTCCTATTCAAACACAATTCTTTAGATCCTCGGTAACACCAATCTCCATACATTAATTTATCCTTTACTGAATGACGTAGTTATACTTCCCGGAAGGGTAACCTGTTTCCCCAGCTCAGAATTTACCTTATTTTCCTTCATTTTGGAATATTACTACTTTATAAACTTCATTACCTGCGCTTTATATGATTAATTCACATTCCATATATCACGCACCTTATCACCTGCGAAATAGACGTCGAGTCCCGTGGCTGACTGGCTAAATAAATCTTGGCCATCTGCAAATCTACCAAAATTAACAGTTACTTGCTACTTTCCTTCGCAATTTTATTCCTTTCCATACATTTATTACCAAATTGTCAGCGAACAATGAAAAATCAATGTAAATAAGAAATGGCCCGGCCTGACTCCTCTTCCAACATATACCTATTCCTATTCGTCATTCATTACCCGTATACCGCTTCATCCCCGTGAGGTTTTATAATTATGCGCCTAAACTTCCAGTGTACTCCCTATTTCTGCAGTAATATTTATTATTCTCGTCCAATGCACTTTGTCAAAAGTCTTTCAGCAGTCTAAGAAGCAAATAGAGACATATCTAATTATCTATAAATAAATGTTAGAAAACTCATCACCAGAAATGCGTTTCGCGTCCCGCTCTCTTTCCTTAACCCATACTGGTCTTCACCGAGGAAGTCTTCCGCCCTTTCCCCAATTTCATTTTAACAGCTATCTCAGCTATTTTTATTTCGTGCGAAATAAAAATTCTGATCTCTTAACATTATCTTTCTTTTCTCATTGTCGGGCAAGAATTCCGAGCTGATTTTGCAACAGTGGATTTTGGCAACGTATTTACTATAACTTAATAAATTACTAGTTTTCTTGCATGCAAACGAGGCTACTATTTGTCCCCTTTGCGCAGGACTAATGATTCTTGCCATGACGACCCATGTCATAAGGAGAGTACGGGAAATTATCGCCTTCTTTCTCCTACCAGAAATACCGGCCGAAGTCCTCCCACAAGAAGGTCCCAGCCGAAAACACTTCACGGGTTCTTCGGCTGGCGAATTCTTATGGGAGTGGGGGTTGGGATTGTTTTGGCTATTCGTTGTCGGAGGGAGAAGGGCACGCGAGGTCTCTTAGCGAGTAAAAAACAAACTCAAGTTTTGCTTGTCGTAGCAGTAAAATTGGCCCCCAGAAGTCGTGGAACGCGTATGCAATACGTGAAGCTCGATTTCAACAGAACACGGAGATGGTCGCGCTCACCGTGTGGACCGACTTTTGAAAGTGATAGTACGTATTTATGTGCATTGAAAACAGTGGCGGGTACATATGGGGGGCGCGGGGGGCGCGCGCCCCTCCCTTGCGGGGGGGGGGCCGCATTGCCGCCCCCGCCAGTCAGCCCGCACGCTATTCGTTCGGGTCTTTCGTCAGTCGACTCTGAGTCGAGTTATCGAGTAGTTGTACTTTCTTATGCAGCACGCGCGCGCGTCCGCGTCATCGTATTTTATACGTTTCTGTCTGGCACATAGATAGCTAACCTACGAGAAAAGTCGCGGCCATTCTAGTGATCTCGATACGTTATTCTGTCTGGAATTTGTTCGAGAAAAGTCGCGAATATTCTTCTGTTTGTATTTGTTCACACTCCTTAAAAGTCTGGAAGCGAATATTCTGGCACCGTATGTTCTCGAAACAATCGACCTAAATATATAAGGGAAGTAGAGTTGCTGCCAGGCAGTCAGTTTAAAAGCTAAAATCGTCACGATATCTTACAGTAATTCACTCCGCCCCCCCCCCCCCTTGAGTTTTTTCTGTATCCGCCACTGATTGAAAATTGCGTCGTGTAAAGTGGTGAATTGATAGAAAGAATGCGCAAATGTATACAGGAGAGATAGGAAAATACCCCCTGCTGTAAATCCGAGCCTGCATTTTTGCATTGCGAAAACAGATGCAATTTCAAGTTGTGCAATGAAGTGCCTCGTGTAAAATGGCCTTTATGTGAAGTGACATCTTGTTCAGAATGATATTGCGACTACCTTGAGGCCCCGAAGCCATTTTTTCGTGATTCGTATGTGTTCGTTTTGGTCTTTACTTTTGTTTTCTCCCGATTGCCGTTAGGTTGATCAAAAGGCAAGGTGAAAATCCGAGCGAAAATATGATCGTCGGCCTATTTTACTGGGGAAGCTCGAAGCAATGAACCGGCTAGCTTTTTTCCGATCCCAAGTGTTGTTCGAGCAGCAGTTGAGACGTCCTCTGAAAGAATATGATTAAGATTGCCATAGGCGCGCAGACACGGCCGGCACGGATCAAAACCAATGCCTTTCTTTACCCCCCACCTTTAATGTGGCTGGAGCGGTAAACGTGGATCATTGAGTGTTCATTTCAATAATTTCTTAAGCAGAAACAAATTCTTGGGTCACATTTCATTTTAGTGCATATGTTTATGCGTTGGAACTCATCCGTATGCAGTGGTGGAAATGATACATGAATTATATTTTTCCTTAATTAATGCATGCTATGACTAATTTTCGGCGCGGTATTCAAAATTTACAAAATTATATTGAAATACCTATTTATTTCCAAATATTGAACTCGGCGTGACATCTTGATATTTATTTAGCAACAATAAAAATGTGTTAACATCATTTCTCGTTCAGAAGAAAATCTGTAAATATCTAATTCAATTATTATCTACGTAATATAGGTCGTTATATAAAGCTACATGTTAAACTAGCATTGAATCACCAAAGAACAAAATCGGTATTGTGCAATTTTTTTGCTTTCGTGATTAGATATCAATAATAAGAACTCTTATGAAATGCTTTACGCAAATATGTGCCAAAACAAACAATTGCTTCCACCGCCTTCAGCTAATGAGATACTCTGGTGCGGATGTCATATTTTCATTTTGGAATTGAATTGGCCGGTGAGCTCCTATGCCTCATACGAGTTGACTTTCATTCCACCTGTTCGCGGGTGGGGTAAGAGTAGGGTAAGAGTAGAAGACTGGTAGAATAAATTTAAGAAAGAATGTCTCAAAAAAAGTGGAGCGAGTGATTGTATTATATCCCCATCAATGCTTCCACTCCAATCAGTTGTTCGGGCGTGGTACTCATTGGATAAATTTATCAGCACCCTATTTCATTGTTCTATTATGATCAATCACATCATTCTTTGTTGAAGGACCATGATATGAAAAACTCGTAAAAAGCTACAAAAGACATTTAAAGAAACGCCTTTGTGTTCATTTTAGCTCAAGAATTTTACTTAAGGTTAGGTTTGGGGTGGTGTTATTTTTTGTATGGACGTAATGCCCTCATTACGAACGTACAAGCTCAACATCCTCTCCTCTACATCCTTAAGTAACCCTTCTCCCATCATCTGTCTTCCTCTCCGTCCACCGTCCACCACTTCCCTATCCTCCTTCACACCCACATCTTGAACGCCTGCAGTCTATTCTCGTCCTTCTTTCTGACGGTCAACGTTTCTGCCCCATAAAACGCAACACTCCCATATCAAGTTCTTCTCCAGCCTCTTCTTTATATCCCTAACCTTCCCCGTCACCAGCTCCCTCCTATTACTGAGCGCTTCCTTCACTAGCGCTATTCCCTTCCTAATGTCTTTGTTTACTTTTAGTAAGCAACCCAAGTAATGAAATTGCTCTACTTGCTCCAGTTTGTGCCCTTCTACTCTAAAGACCAGTATCGCTTTTTTGTCGAAGAGAATCTCATTTCTGGACTGAGGGTACAAAAGTATGTTTTAATTTAATTTCAATTGCTTACAAATCAGCACTTCCTCATGTGCTTAATCTACCAGTCAGATTAACCTATCATATATCATATTAATCAACCATATCAACTTGTCTATGAAATTTACAGCCATTGAAGGTCAATTTATTCACATCAGTGTTTGATCAGTTCTTCATAGTTGCATAGTTCTTTATTGTCATAATGAATTTCGTTTTACTTTTCTATATATCCGTTGTTGAAATTCGTTTCTTCCTGGTCATTGTTAGCAGGCCATTTGAAATAAGTTACTTAAATTATGAGTAAAAATTGGGGTAAGGAAAGATTTTCTTCGCTCATCGTACTCTAGCCAATTCTTTAAGAGTTAGAATTTTAAACGATTTCTAGACAGTGAGAGTGAAAGTAGCGAGTGAAATTTGTGATGAATTGTCTCCTTGATACCTCCGTTGCACCGGTTGCATTAATAAAATATCTGTGTTTCCCTATCTCTCATCTTGTTAAGAAATTATTTTTATTGCCTTCCTTTGGGTGATGACCTAAACTTAACATTTTTCTTCCGTGCAGAGGAAGGGGTCCCATAAAAAATATTTACGATTGCTTTTGTACTTAATCTTTGATGATCTCCCTTCAGTACGCTAAAGAGGGACACTTTGTGGCAGATATACACGCAATCGTGCTAGCCTTTCGCCAACTCTTCTACCCCTTCCTTCACTCCCTTTCCGACTTTGGTTTTTCCTTGAACGAGGGTCTACAGCTCCTCGTCAGAAAAACACCAGCTGGTTGAGTGATGGTGACCTGAGGTTTTTTTTACCACCTGACTTGTGGAGTAAGCCAATTAATTTGAGTTTTATGTGTTTTGTGTGGTTGTTGTGTGTATGCCCTTCACGAAGTCAGCGAGCGCGATTACAAACTCGTGAGCTAAATAGTGGAGCGGAGTGTGTCTGTTGTAAGTTGGTCTCTGGCGACGAATGATTCCCAGTGAATCACTTGCGTGTGTGTGTCCGACTTTAGTTTATCTTGAACGAGGGTCTACAACTCCACGTCGAAAAAACGCCAGCCTCTACATCTACGGTCACTCGACTCCTCCTCGGTCACTTGCAGTGATTTCACTCACTCATCGATCATCGTTATCCATATCACCATTATCGAGCAAGTGATTCGAGACATCCCTTACTCACTGGCATTCCCATAACCTTGTCTGAAAAGACCTTCCAACTTCGCCAATTTTAACGAACTTTGCTCCTGAAGATAACTCATTTGCGTCGAAATTATTTTGTGCATTGTAACTTCTAGAGTCAAAAGTTCTCTCTCATTTATAAATGAATTTCCACATTGTGAAGGGTTAAACCTTCGAACGTATCGTTCTTTATGCCCAAAGCGCATCAGCGCAGATCATTTCTGTTTCCACCACGGAAGTGCAGTAGGGTGTTGCTTATTTTTTATTTTTTTTTCTCGGATTTTCGATTTCTACCTCTTAAAATATACTATGGGGTGCAGAATGGATATCCTAAAAATTTCAGTCCTGTTGTTTAACATTTAGAGGTCGCTCAAAGAGCATAAATGAAATAACAACCAATTTTCCCGATTTGAAAAAATGACATCATTTTTAGGGGTAACGCACAATTTTACAGTCTTTTGGGTCGAAATTCGCTCCATTTTTACGTCTGCTCAACAATTTTTCAGGAATAAAATATTTTTCCGCGAGCTACAGCCGCGCGTCACACCCCTAACGGCGAGCCGGTTGCTCGCGGGCCGCATTCGCAGTCAGCTGATAGGTCTGCGCGCCCGCACCTGCATTGAATCAAGTAATTTAAATATTATTTTGCATATCACGTCAGTAAATGATTCAATAAATCTCATGGTCGATTGATGAAAGAAAAAAAAACATTACAGATTCCAAAAGTCACGAAAGCTGCCAGTGGGCGAGCCACTGCTGAGATTGTTTACGACTGCGTTGAGGAGTGGAGAGTAGAGAACAAAAATAAAGCATTTTCATTTGATACTACTAGCGTAAATACAGGTCACGAGCTGTTTTCATATTTTAGGTTCTCAGTTTATCATATTTTATGGGATTTTCAACCTGAAAATTTCTTTTTATCATATACTAGGTTCAAAGAATGGTGCTGCAGTTATTTTAAAGGATAAAATACAGCATGATGTTTTGTATCATGCTTGCCGCCACCATGTCTTAGAAATAATCCTGGAAGCAGTGTGAACAGTTGTGTTTTCAGTTGGTATATCAAGGTTGAGCCGCGCCACCACTTGGCGGTGCCCTTAGGCGGTGCCCTTAGGCGGTGCCACTAGGCTTGGATTTTCGTTTGTCTTTTTTTTGTCGTGAGTGAATGATGTATGATGTATGAGTGTTGTGTGAGTCTACCTTCGAACGCTGGACAGTTTGCATCGAGATCGTCCGACATATCATCGTGCTGCCTGCCGCATAGTTGTCGATAGGTCGGACCTGCAAGCGGTGAGTGGCATTTGCCAGTGAGGCTTTTCGTGGCTCAACGTTTTGTGTCGGCACTAATTTTCGTCTTCGTTTAAAAATAGTCCACAAAAAATTATATTTCACGTTCGGAAGTGATCATAGTGTTTGAGCACAACCTGTGGGTGGGCCTGAAATATTGCTCTTTAAAATATTCCAGCAAGAGCCAGTAATGGCCAGTAATTGACAAACTTAATGTTCAAGCTCTTTCAGATGAGCCTATTGCTAAGTATTTTATCGGTGATGCATCAAACAAAATAGTTGATTTTTCTCTCAACAAAATAAATGTAATTATGAGCTCTGACTATACTTATACCTACTTACATTCACTTGAATTATCATTTTAATACATGCGTAAGATATACTTTATTCCTTTTTTCAAATGCATTCACAGGTTGGTCAACCTAGAGATGGCTATTTGGAACTTTGAAACCTTTATTTTGTCGTACTTGGAAGACGTCCCCCCAAGGCATGAAGTTTAGAGCACCCGGAGCTTTCAATAGGCTCGATTGATGGCCAAGGCAAAGTATTCATTAAAAATATGGATTTTTAGAAATCAGTGTATTTTATCAGAAAGTGAAAGTAAGGGACTACTTGCTGTGACTGTTTTCATTTTAAAAATATATATTTTTTCATGGTACACAGCCACAGACGCTCCAGGGGCACCAAAAATGATTTGAAGCTAATAACCAGATTGAAAGAGTATATGAACATTGACAGTGCAACGGCATCCATTGCCCTAAAGAAATTAAGCAGGCACTATTAGCAGGCACTATTAGCAGGCGAGGACTTTACCCCACCGCCACCGGGGCCGGTTTAATGACAGTTAATTATATTTCATAAGTGCGCAAAGCTAGAATGATACGTTATGTGAATTTGGTGGCAATGCGTTTGACATAAGAGGGCGAAAAAGACGTTTTAAGGTGATGAGACGAAAAATGTATCCAAATGTAATACCTCTCACTCAATAAAATAACCTATGGTTACGTATAATGAGATAACCTCGCTCAATAGATCACCTCGGGGCGAGTATCTTGCATAAGATATCGCAGAGGGAAGGATGGTAGTTGGCATTCACCGCTCCCGAGTCTAATGGCGCTGACTCGTTTTCTTGCGCAGAGCCGAGAACTTGAATCACGTAAGGAAGCGAGGATGACTAGGGAAGAGGAATGATTCATCTTTGGTGTCAGTTGAGGGATTAGGGAAGGGGTGAGCGAGGAGGAGGAGGTAATGCTGACAGGGAAAAGGGGACGCAAAGATAATTACTACACAAAATCAGTGGTTAATTACGTGAGCACGTGCAGGGGCGAGAGTAGAAAAAAAAGATTTTTTAAAGCCTCCATCGTCTATATTAGCCTGGAGTTTTCACAATCCTCCAAAAATGAAAACTCATGCTAGGTAGGAATACAGAAAAGTGATTCAACTCTCACTTGCTGAGCCAAGTCAAGATGATAAAATAAAGACCTTAGTAAAAATCCACACTAACATGGGCTTACCCGGCGAGGGGCGGGGCGGGTGAGGGGGTGGGGGCTAGATCTCAAAAATAAAACCTATAAACGTAAAGAGAATAAAGCGATACTAATAGAATTACGTCAAATAGTGTTTCGTGTCTGTGTAGGTATGGCTAGCTGCTCGGCAGGTATTTCAAAATCTCGAGTTTTATTTTACAAGTAGTAAATATCATGATAAGCCTTGCCACTGCCACTTGCCCTAGCCTTTCTCCCTGCCACTCCTCCGATCTAGCATTAGCTGCCCCTCCCTAGTCCAGACCCTGGTTACACCCTTGCACACTACTTTTCATTTCCAGACCAAAGTTTCAGCAGATGAAAAAAATGAAAAATGTCCATCAATACCATCGCAGGGCTCAGGTGGGCACCTATAGAGAAAACCTAAACATCTTCATTCTTCCTCTCTTTTATCCTCTCCTCTCCCTGACGTCATTCTCTGTACAAGCGAGTGCCACCAAGTTTTGCTACACCTATTTACTTACTTTTACACCTATTTACTTTTACACCTATTTACTTTACACCTAGCACTTAACAAAAAAAATAGCCAATGAAGGTAACATAAACGTGTTTAGTACTTGCCTCTAACGCGAAGTAATGCCACAAAACCTCGCAACTCACACCCTTAAAAAAATAACGCTCCGCCAGTTCAGCTCTTGGGGCCATCGGAGCACGCAAGCCCTTCCACCACGACAAGGTTGTAGTCCAAGGGTACGATGGTACGAAAAGGTACGATGTGGGTATAAACAGTAAAATTATTGACGTCCAATGATGAAACTTGGTTGGTTAATTCCATGCTCGGTAGTTGAGTTGCAATTCTGGCAGGGTTCAAATCCGAAGTTAGGCTAATTTTTTATCTTGTAGATGAAATATGCATTTTTTATATTATCAACACAATTTATACAGTTGACAAAAGAAAGATTTAAAACGAATTTTCATTAAATTTACGCCTTGATTTATAAAAATGATGACTATCTACGTTACCACATTTATTTCTTAACAGATTTCAAATCAGTGTGATTTGCAGATGATCAGGCATTGGTTAGTAAGTCTGCAAAAGGGTTACAGTCAATGGTGAATGCGTCAGAGGTCCAGTGCGAAAAGTATGGGATGAAGATCAACAGAAAACGAAAGTAATGAGATTTTCTAGAAGTAAGAAGGCGGGGCTGAATATAAGGGTGGGAGGGCAGAAGATAGAGCAGGTCGAGCAGTTTACGTATATGGGTAGTATTTTGGAGGGGAATGGGTTTATTGGTAAGGATATCAGATGTAGAATTGCGCTCGCTAAAGAAGCATTTTCGAAGGGAAGGGAATTGAAGGGGGGTTTGAGAAGAGACGTAGAGAAGAGGCTGGTGAAAACTTCAATATGGAGCGTGGCGCTATATGCTTCGGAAACTTGGTCATTGCGAAGGGAGGATGGCGTAGACTTAAGGCGTTTGAGATGTGGGTTTGGAGGATGGTGAAGGTTAGCTGGATGGCGAGAAAGATGAACGAGAAGGTATTGGATATGGTCGGGGAGGAGAGGAAGCTTGTGGCAGAGGTTCGGAGAAGGCAGAAGAGATGGATGGAGGAGGTTTTGAGAGGAGAGGGCATGTTGAAAAGAGTGATAGAGGGGAGAACACTGGGGAAGCGTGGAAGAGGATGGAGGAGGATAGGAATTCTGGACGAAATAAGAGGTAGAAGATATGAAGAATTTAAGAGGGATCTAATAGCGCGCCATCCTTAGGAGGGAAAGCGAGACAGTGTCTATGAGGTTGGGATTCAGAATGGGGACTTCCCAAGAACCTACCAATCAGCTGGTAGAATACTTGAATGAAGATGTCATTCACTGAGAGAAAAAAAGCATTGGAAGTGGCAGTGGTAGTATCTTCGCGTCCCTGCAGTGAATAACCATGAATGTTCCGGTGAGTTAAATACCTACTCATAGTATCTACAATCTCAATGCACATGCAAATATTTTTTTTACGAATTAAATAAGCAAATAAAGCATGCAATACATGCTGTTAGTAAAGGCAAGCAACACGAAGGCTACCGCCAAAGAACTTAGGTCTGTACTAGGTCCTGGAATATATAAAACTTCTTCCAGCTTTTAAGTTATTTCATTTGAATAACGAATTCTACGCGGAAAGATAATCGCAGACAATTAATACAGAAAACGAACGTAACCATGATTCAGGGAATTCAGGACTCCTGTCTCTTCATCCGTGTAAGTTCTCCGACTAGGGTTGCCAACTTATTTTGCAAAATATACGGGAGATTTAGAAGCTCGACAATTTCACTAGAAAACACTACTTTTTGAGTTGTTAACGGTACGTAAATCATTCTGCATGCACTTAGTAAAGACATACAAAGCAAATACCTTGTTCAAGTTTAAATTGATAGCATGAAAGGTGCTTATGTTATTGATACAGGCCAATATTGGCAGGGCCAAATACGGGAGTTCCCGGTAAATACGGGAGGGTTGGCAACCCTATCTCCGACCTTCCCTGCCGCCTTCCATGAAAAAAACTTTAACTAACTTGCGTTCACACGCAGTTCAAAAGCCGGTAACTAGCGCCAACCGTGGTTAAAAAGCTTCCCAGGGTTAGCGCCAACTTAGGTCCACACGGCAAATTTTCAACCTTGGTAAGCCTAACCAGCGTAGAAAGCTAGTAGTGTAAACGGGGCATTAACAAACAGGAAATACATAACAGTGGCGGACAAAAAAGGGCAGTGTGTAATTGTGGCGGTCTTCTTCACTTCCCTCAGCTCAGAATTCCGGAGTGTTGCTTCCAAAGACCATCACCACCATTTTCCGTCGAGTTTTAATAATATGTTCCCTTCCCTCCTCTTCTCCCATTCAGGTTGGGGCGTCTCACTAAATGCCATGCATGGCACCCTACTGCGACCATTCACCGCCCCCTGCGCCCACCCCTAGAAGAACCCTTCCTTGAGTTGCCCACACTCGCTAATAATCAGCGGTGGCTGCCTGCCTAGGCCTGGGTGGTTAAACCAAACTCAATATCAATACTCAATACTCAAAAGTATTGGGATTGACCTCAATGTCAATATTGGTAATTGAGTCGTCAATTATTGATGTTGAGATATTGAGCAATCAATACTTCAATATCCCAATATAAATATTGAGGTATGTATCTCAATATCGATATTGAGGTCAATATCGCAATATCAATATTGAGTTATTGAGGTCAATAACTGAATATTGACATTGAAAAAGCGAAAAAAACACACAGCATTTGTGCATGTCGAGATGTCGCGATTTAAATGTATCACTAAAATACAAATGAAAAATAGGGTGAATTCAATAACAAAAATAGTTGTGCCGATATAGCACAATATCTGAGCTGTATTTACATTGGGATAGGGCAGTGCTCAGTGTTTTTGTAGATAAAAATTAGCATTTCGGCGTTGTGTCCAGTTAATGAAGTTCTTGTATCTGTAATAATGTTTCCCCCGGTGCTGAACAATCTTTCTGAGGCAACACTAGATGCAGAAATCACTAGGTACTTTCGGGCCAACCGTGACAGCTTCGGAAGCGATCCACTGTGCAGATGCCACCACTTTAAAGGATCTTCTGTGAGGTCGGCATCTGGGAGTCCTTCGTAGATCGCCACCTCCTTAGCAAAGGCTCTCTTGGCCTTCTCGTGCGGGTCTACTCCAGAGCCACCCTCGAGGCCCTGAAGCTCGTGACGCCTTCTTTTGAATAAGCTCATGACAGCATTAGCTCCTGACGATGCTACTGAAACCAAAAAGGGGAAAATATTTTTATGAATCGTAGTAGACGGTAGAAGTTGGGTCGGGTCGGGACGACTCTGGGAGCAGAGCATCTAGTCTTCCCGCCCCGCCTCTGCCCTGCTCCCGCCCATCTCCCGCGTAGACAAAGTTATAATTTTAGTTCACTTACCGGTTGTTTTCTCTTTCTGTGCAATTGGCTGGTTCTGCGTACAGTTCGAAACAATGGCCGACTGGATAACTTCCTCTTCAAGCTTTTTCTTAGCCGACTTGTGATCAGCCTCCAATATCTGAGAGCGAAAACGAGGGTCAAGATATGAACATTTGCGGAGGACTTCATTGGACGCGGCACCCCGTTGGAACTCATTTTCCGCCCGCGGGTCATCTTCAGGTGGCAGAGGAGGGTTATAACGTTTGTTTAACTTCTTAGAGAGATCTTCATGTATAGCGTTTGGCTGAACTGCTTGATAATCCGAAAGAGGTATGTTATCCTCATATCTGAAACTCCAATAAAGAATATTGAGCTCAAACCTCAAAAAAGAATATTGAGTTACACAACCTCAATATTTAATATTGAGATATTGAGGAACAGAATATTGACCCACATCAATATCATATTTATTGAGACTCAATATTTAAAAAATATTGAGTTATACTCAATATATTGAAATTTTGCCCAGCCCTATGCCTGCCTGCCCAGAGGTCACTCTCTATCTCCACCACCATTCACTGATGGTCTTTGGAAGCAAGTTAATTGCCGCGAACAGTTACAATGCAATACCACAAAGTTATCATTAAGTGAATTTAGATTTAGTGCAGCTGCTACATTATCTCAATTTGTAGCCCAAAGAGTTGCTGCTACTTTTCTTAGAAAGATGCTATAAAGTAGCTATTAGATGTTAATTAGTGATTAAAAGCTACATTTTTTGTTAGCAACCCATCCCTGCTGGGTACACATGTAACTCTTTCTACCAAAATACTTTTAATGTACTTGATAATGGCGCCTACGCGTTGAAACTAGTGCCTAAATCAAATCTGTAGAAAAATGCCTTGTGTTCTTTTCATCATTGTTTAAAACTAACCCATAAAAATATTTTTAACTTAATACTGTATCAAATTTTTTTATTTCAATAAATATCTGGAACTTCAAATTAAAAAAATATTCATGATTAACACAGCATAGTACTTTTCTAAAATATTTTAGAAAAGAAAAAAAAAAAGAAATATTAATAAGAAAAATATTTTAGAAAAGAAATATTGTAGAAAAGTACTAAGCTGTGTTAATCATGAGTACTAGTAACTTCTACGAAGTGAAGCCTGCAACAGTCATGTATATTTTAAAAATATTGTTTACTGTTAAATAGATATTTTTATTTAGGGGTTCTGTGCGTATCTTTAGTTCGTAATAAAATTATTTTTGTAGTTTGTGCAATAATTGTACAATTGGACATGCAATGATTAATTATTACCATTTTTATCTCAGTTAATTGATTTTAAAGTTAACCTAGGCAAGTGCAATATCATCTCACAAGCGTCCTATTTGTTGTTTTACGATTGTTGTACGAACTTTTATAAACCAAAAACTATTTATTTAAATTTTTGTTACTAAAGATTATTTATACTTAAATTTACAATTCTCGGGTATTTTCCTCTTTTTAGATTGCCGGTAACTGGACAAGGAGACGTTCTACTTTCTACATCTGCGTCAAGTTCAAGCACTTGACGCAGTCTAGACTGCAATGAGATTACCCTCGCCGGAGACGTCAAATTATTGTCCGACAGCAAAAGAATACGCGGCGATGAAGGATAATTTTCCCCATGCAGAAATGGAACTCATCAGTCCCTTCAATGAAACTGACCTGCCACCTGAAGAAGGCCTCATTCTTGAATGTGAAATAGAAAAAATGAACAAACACTCCCTTTCAACGGAAACTTCAGCATATCTAGATGACGTTAGAGATCCACCTTACTATGCAAAGAAAAAGCTTTCACCTGAACTTATTAATGAAGCTTTGAAATTAGAATCCCAAAATCTACTGTCTATGGTTTTTACAACTTCGTGTGGAAGGAAATTCAATCAGAAAGTTAAAAAAATCCTTCTACCAAACGAAACAGAAAAAGAACGTAAATGGCTAGTTCCATGGTTGCGCTTGGGTTATCCTGGCTGCCGCAGGAAAACTCCTTTCACTACCAGATAAGTATAGAATCATTTTCCTCTGACCTGACAAAGAGGAGTTTTCTGTCAAATGCTTCAAAATTATTTGACGCACTTGGTTGGTTATCTCCCGTTATATTAAAGCAAAAATCTTCATTCAATCACTGTGGTTATGAAAATAGACTGGGACACAGAACTTCCTGCTAATGAATATGCCTTTTGGAATAACTGGTATTCTTCTCTGCCAGTTCTTGCACAATTGCGAATTAGTAGATGGATTAACTTTTCCCCAGAAGCTAGATTTTCAGAAATCCATGTATTTGCTGATGCTTCCAAAAGAGCATTTTATTCTGTAGTATATGTACTTAAGAGTTGCCACTTCACAAAGTTGCATCTCAATGCTGATTTCTTCAAAAAGTAAAGTTGCTTCAATTAAAACCATTATCATTCCAAGATTAGAGCTTTTTGCAGCATTGCCAGCTGTTCGATTAGCAAAACATTTCGCGAATATTCTCAATTTGACCCATGTACCGGTGCACATTAGATCAGATTCGTTAGGTGTTTTGTACTGGTTGAAAAGTTTTCCTTCTATATGGCTAAAATTTGTCGCCAACCGTTGCTCAGAAATATTAAACATCTTGCCCGATGCAATTTGGTATCACCTTCCCTCTTCAGAAAACCCCGCAGATAAGAGGCATTTCTCCCTTTGAGTTAGAAAAATCAGAGCTGTGGTCGTAAGGTCCTCCACGATTCAACAAGTATTTTTTCTAAAAACTTTTCCCTAATTTTAGTCAACAAGCCTTTGTCAAGCAAAAGCCCTCAGCAAACATTTAGTCGGTTTTTTGATGAAATTTGTCTACGTGTAGGAGGTAGACTAAATAAATTCTCTCTTGAGTGATGATGAAAAACACCCTTTAAGTTTACCTCAGCATTCAAGACTCAAAACATTATTATTTAACTTGATCATCGGGTTACCCTTCGTGGGAGTATTCAGTTGACCCTTTCTTCCATCAGAAGATTGTATTGGGAGGTCGCAAGGCTGTTAAAAGAGTTAGACATAATTGCTTAACTTGCCGTCGTTATTCAGCCTCTACTATGCACCAGAAAATGGGAAATTTGCTCGAGACTCGAGTTAGAATAAATCGACCCTTTCTGAACTCATGTGTTGACTATGCGGGACCTTTCCCGATAAGAGTATCTCTAGGACAAGGTAAAAGATTACAAGGGATACGTGGCATTATTTATATGCTTAACAACCAAATCCATGCACCTCGAATTAGTACCAAGTTATAATTATACTTCCTTTATTGCTGCCTTTAAACGATTTCGCATAGAAGTCAATTCGCAACTTTGTACAGTGATCAAGGTTCAAATTTTTTAGGTGCAGATTGAGGAGACTGTTTGAAAAATCATCATATCATTGCAAGGAAATAGCTCAAAGCCTAGCAAATGAAGGTACTCCATGACATTTCAATCCACCTGCAGCCCCAAATTTTGGTGGCATTCGGGAAGCTGCGGTAAAATCTACCAAACACCATTTGCGTAGAGTTCTAGCACTTAATACTCGCAACTTTTGAAGAGTTTTTCACACTGTTATGCCAAATAGAACCATGTCGTAATTCTCGCCCATTGATTCCACTGACATATGACGTAGCGGATTTGCAGCCGTTAACACCAGCCCACATTTTTATCGGGTCGTCACCCATCCTGCTTCCAGAGCCTAGAACCACAGAGGATCAGCTACCTCCTAAGAAGCGTTGGCTGCTTGTCACCCAAATGCTGCAACATTTCTGGGATCGCTGGTCGGCCGAATACCTGCAGTCTCCAACGACGTTCGAAGTGGGAGAAAGAGACTCCACCCTTGGCCGTTGGGGACATCGTGCAGATGAAAATTGAACTTAGTGCACCAACGAAATGTCCCCTTGCACGAGTGATTCGGCTCCAAAAAGGAATGGATGGCTTGACTAGAGTAGCCACATTACGTACGGCTACCACGAAAATCAAACTACCTATTGTCAAACTTATTTTTCTTTTTCATGATGACAGTTGTTAATTTTTTCATTTTTGTTAAACTTGCTATAATTTTTGTATTTTCTTTGTGCTTTCTCATTTGTTATGTTTATTGTTAGTTGAACAAGGTGGGTGGTATGTTCAGGATTATTTTGAAAAACCTGGGTAGTCAGAGGTGGTTCGGGGTGGTGGCGCTGTGAATCCATTGGCGAAGGAAGTGACAAGTAATACCTCGCCACCACTCCGTTCCTGGCTCAGCTGCTGTGCAAATGTATTGCATTTCTCTTGCCACTGGGCAAATAAAATTTCTTGTTATCAACAACCTGCATTTCTACTGAGCAGTATGCAAATATTTCGTCTTGTAATATTTTGTCCCTACCTCATATTTTGTTCGATCGTTTCATTTGATCGTGTCACATTTCAAAGGCTCCGAGTCTTTTGGTTATCCTATGCGCCGTACATCTTATCCCTTGGGATCCACGTATCGGAAATTGTAATAAAATTATGTAACACACTGTTGAATTTGCTTGTTACCGAGTGATTTTGGAAAGTAAATGGTAATCGACTGTAATAAGGTGGTAATTCTTTCAGACCTGGTCCAGAGATGAGAGGAGCAGCAGACTCGTCGGTGGAAGACAAACCATCGCCAACTGGTGGTGACATGCTGTGAGGCGTCGTTGGAATAGCTCTGGGAAAGAATGGACGGTGCAAGTGGGAGTGCATGCCTCAAGCATTGCGGTCATTTACCATTTTCCCCTGGTTGATTTCTGATGGAGCCTCTAGTTGTATTATTTTTAAGATACCAGAGCCTTGGAGAGGAAGGTACAGTAGCCTCTTGACGAAGGCTTGAATATGCTACACTATTGATACAATTGTATAAGTTGTGGTATTACGATCAGAACTACATGGTCAGGGAGAAATTGGTGCTTTATATGAAATTCTCTTGGATGTTGTACTGGGTCAGTCTGCCTGAGGCTGAGGCTTTGTTGGAACATGACTATAGTCACTTTCCAAAAGAGCGGGTTTTAACTTTTAATATTCGATAGTTCTAATATTTTACTTATTTAGAGGTTTTATCAGGCTTATTCCCTCCCATGCATATTTGATTCATGTCGAGTGTTAAACGAAAATAAAGATTTTCTCCCAACTTGTCCACTTTTCAACTGTTAGTTGGTTAATTGCATTGGGGCTTATATCGCCAGTCATTTATTCGTCCTAGAACTGTCAATCACAGTACATGGATAGAGAGAAGAGAGAGAAATTGTTACTCGTAATCCGAGTCGTGGGTTATCTGCGCGATGATAGTATTTGGTCATAATTAGAAATTTAAACTGTAGAAAATCTTACATTCAATTATGGAACTATATATTTCATCTTAATCCTGATAAAAGATACTTTCCTGCTATTTCTTCACAAGTGGCGCTACGTCACGGAATTACAAAATGGATGAAGCATAGATGTGGGTTCCCCAACGAAATTATGAAATTGAATGAAACGTGGTGTGCATCAATGTATAATCCATAACAAATGACTGATTTTCGCGTTGTGTACCAACTGATTTAATAAAAAAATATTAAGGAAGAGTTGTGTGAGTTCATTCACGGCTGGGTTGGTGTTCCCGAGGGAGAACGCAATAATGTGAGAGTGATCTTCAGCTGTCTTTGGCTCTCCGTGTTACGAAGGAAGGAGAGAATTGAAACAAGTTCTCGCTGGTTGTAATGTAACTATATTCACTCTGTAGCTAATCATATTAAAAATATTCTTGAAACTAAGCTTATAATTGGAAAATCACAAAGTCCTTCGAATAGCGTAATTCTGCAAGGACCTCAGTAATCAGCCAAAATCGAATGGAATTATGGTAGTGTTTTGTTTGTATCTTTCAACTGCCGGAAGCGACTCAGTAAAAGGGGTCGTTAAATTTGGAAAATCGTATTTCCCGCGTTCGTCATCTGGTGGACCAAATGTTTGTAGTGACTTCGCGAAAAGTGAAGGCACTCGGCATCTGTTGGTCAAGTTTTAAACTAGTGGTCTCCGGGAAGTGCTTTTGCGAATTATTAAATGCGGACGCCATCTATTGACCAAATTTTGACCTAGGGTTCTCCCCGAGAATCCTAGGCCCCTGCATTTTTATAATTACTGCATTTCCAGGTTTTAATATTGTGTTCAGGACAACATGGGAAGTCCAGAAAACCTTTAATTGTTGACCATTTTTTGTGAAAACGCCGAATTTTTTCCGGGCGCCCGGCCGGCCCGCCGGGAAAAAATCGGCGGCTTTACAAAAAATGGTCAACTAATTAAGGTTTTCTGGACGTCTCACGTCGTCCTGAACACATTGTAAAAACCCCAGGGGAATGTTTTCTAAAAATTGCTAATTAAAAAAAAAATTCGAGAAATAAAAAAATTTGCCGGCAAAAGGATTCGTTGTAACAAGCCTTATACTCTCACCAACTGCTCCCGCCTCTTATCCCCCAGGCTACCGGGGTTCTTGTGAAATGTTGACTCAAAACTTGTACTTAAATTCAAAAATTGGGGACTTAATCATTTTTCTGAAAATTTTGGTCGTGGTGAGCCGACATGCGGTCCGAGGGTTTCGAGGCAGGGCAATCCCTTGATAATCCTTCTCTGTGTGTTAGGGAGGCTCTGGACTTAGAATAATTTTGTGCTCCGGCGATTTCGCTAATCGTTTGCTTTGCAATGACAGCCGGAAGAGAGGCTCTTCTTTCTGAAGAGACACCGATCTCGTGGTCGGACGCTTGGGTCGTTCAATGGCTGCCAAGGCGGGTGGACTGGCCACGAAGGAGAGCCATTTAACTGATTAATTTAACCACTTGACGTAAGAAGTATTAATAAGGAAGGAGGCATACGACGGAGAACGTTGAGTATCATTTCTTTTATTCATGGACCAGACTTGGCGAGATACAGCCTCCGACCAAGGTTCAGGGAAGTATTATTAATCGCAAAACTTGGTGGCACTCGACGGTAGTCCCCATGTTCCTCCGCCCTCAATTTCCTCTTACTGGCGAGTGACGCAGTCCTGGGTCATGCGTATCTCTTCTCAGAGTCCCTGCTTCTTAAGGAACCAATGGCACTATCGCAGAACTTGATGGCACAAGCCCAATTTTACCACTCATATTTCGGACGTACTGGCCATCATTAGAATATTATGCAACATAAGTAGTTGTTCAAATATATATGCTTGGCCCTTACTGGAAATTTTTAATGAGGATTCAAGTGAAATTCCTTTTTCCTTAGAAATTTTCCTTTTGGGCTGGAAAAGTTCTTTCGAAAAACTTTCATTGCCCATTATTGACCAGTTGTACACCATTGACACCAGTTGACATTTACCAGTGGTAATTATCGCAAGTTGGTTAAAAATTTAAAAAATATCATTTCCCAAAATCAATCTTTGAATGAATAAAAAGTTCAAGAGAATGCACAGTGATACCAAAGACTATACTCAATTCAGTCAATACAAACTGGTCAATTACACTTTGTAACATGAAATTATTTTTAATTTGAAGGAAATCATCACTAGTTGAAATGGCCAATATTTAGATATCTGCATTCTTTTTGCTCTACACCATTCGTAACACAACGAGGAAAAACTACATTACCCAGGGGTAAATTAAAATGTACAGATATTTTATTTTTAGTTCATTTTTAATGGTTGAAGAGAACATTTATACATTGAGTAAGGAGTCCCTGAAGAATCCTGGTTAGGTCTTCACAATTGAATATATTTTTTACTTCATATTCTGAGATATCCAAGATGTGGGAAAGCTATAGTTGCTGAATGTGATGCACGCCAGCGTCAGTGAGCAGCTGTCCAGCAATCACAGGAATCACCCTTGGTGCCAATTTGTTTGGAATCCAGTCTTTACAGACTTCCTTTTTCCTCTTCCCAAAAGAGATTTGGGTAAACCTGATATAAAAATAAAATGAAAATACATTTGTCAGAGTTTCAAGAAATTACCCTACAAACACGGTAAGTATTAAATCTGTATTAAACTTGTATTTTGAAATGCACAAAATCTCAAGAATATCTAGATTTAATCTCTTGCAGATGTGTTGCTATGTCCTCTATTTCTCATATAAAATCTAGATTTAATACATAATAATCCTGAGCACCTCAATGGATTTTTCAGGGATTAAACACGGATATCAGTATCTGGATTTTTACAGGACTGCTGTTTAATTGAATTTTAATCAAAAAACCTTTGCATTAGGAGTAATGAAATAAATTATGGTAGCTTCCCCTGGGTGGAGGTTTTCCTAACACCATAATAAGGAGATTTAAATATCTCCCACCATGAACTCAAATGAGAAGCATCTTCACAAGTACCCATTGTCAAGAAAAATTTTGCCTATTGAAATAATTAAACCTACCAAAAGTAAAATAAATCTGTCGCAAGGTGTTTTCCAGGGCATAATATGAAGGCCTTTGAAATTAAGCATTCAAGTTGAAGCCTTGATGTGAATCAACACACAATCTAGTTCAGTATTTTTATTTTACTAACTAACTTCCCAGCTAGCACAAGGGTTTCCCTCACAAGGGTCTCGTGAAGAAATGTAAGAGGTTCCAGGGAAATGGTAACTATTTCCCTCATTTCTTCAATTTTGGAGAGTACACCCCTACCACTTCCGCTTGCTTCCGAGGCAATCCGAGGATAACAGTTAGCCTTGCCGAAATTACATTATCTCCAAGAAGCAGTATGCGGAGACTGAATTATCACAGCAATCATTTTAATTGTAGTTGTGAAATGCTCTTATCTAAGGCATGGATTCTTAAATGGAAAACTAAATTAATTAACCACTTCGCAACAGTATATGTACTTATTTGAGGGAAAAGGTCAGTATTACCGATTAGAAAACCATACTAAATAAAATTTATTGAAAATTCTCAAATCATTTTTAATTAAATAAATTGCAATCAGATCTAGTTAGGTTGAGTATCATTTTTGGCTTTCTTCCTCTTGTCCCTTGCACTTGCCTGCCGCAGCCACTGCCACTGCCTTCCCAACCTTTTTTGAGTGGTTAGCTAAGCTTGGTCTCTCTTGTATTACTTCTGAAATGAATAATTTGAGTTTAGTTCACTACTTTAAAAAGCACTTACACATTTCACACCTTGTTCTTTCGAGGCTGAAACCTGTCAATAGCCAGTGGCAATAGGATAAATAATGAGTGACCATAGAGCAACAGTTAAGAGGATTCTAAAATTGTGGTGTGTTTTTAAATACTGAATAAATCATTGAATTTGAAACCCACTTCCACAAGTCCAAACAATGTACCGCAATATAAAAAGATCATATGATGTAATTGGTATTATCTTTCCATGAAGTAGCATCATTTCACGTATACAATCAGGATACATGAAATTATTTCAAGGGTGAAAATTATATTACATATTACTATAATTTATTTAATTAAATTAATTAATGGTGATAAAAATGCCAAGACCCAATCCAAATATTAAATAACACAACTTTTCATGTCGATGATTGCTTCACACAATCCATTAAGTTACACTGATTTCATGTTAACTCCTTCCTCACATGAAAATTAGAACAGCAAATACCAGGCAAAATCGGCAATTATTAGTTTTAAATATAAAGGCCAAAGTTTTACTTACCAAATATTAATGTATCCAGCCTTGAATCTTTGAAACAATTTATTCCTGGCTGGGACTCCTTTGTATGTAAAGCATTTCCCCAGAGCATCTGTCATCACAAAGTAAAGCATTCCATTAACAGCAGTCACTAGCGAAGCCCCACCCTGAATCTTTAATACACCTTTCTGGAAAATAAAAGGATCATATGTCAGAGCAGCAACAGCAAAAGGCAATAAAGCTAGCATATAATCAATTCATCTCCTTAGCCTACCACCCTGAATGCCACATCTTTAAGATTATTCTCAATAGCTTCGTATTCATCCACACTCATCAAGGGGAAATGAAGTTCCACTTTTGGAATCTCCTGCACATGTGCTGGTCTTTCCTTTAGGTGGTTTACTGCCATGACCAGCGATTGTGTATTCTCTACCACTTCATGTAGTAGCACATTAGCGGTCTCCACTCTTTTTAACAAGATGCCAATCAAGCCTGTTTTAAAAGACCAGATGCAGGTCGAGCAGTTTACGCATCTGGGTAGTATTTTGGAGGAGAATGGGTTTAGTAGTAAGGATATCAGATGCAGAATTGCGCTCAAGGATTTTCGCAGGGAAGGGAGTCAGAGGAGCAGAGAATTTATGATTCAAATCCTTTAAAAGATGTGATACCATTCAGAAATGAAAAAACGGCGAAAAAGATATTTGAAGGGATTGGGTACTAAGAAAAAATATATTTCTGACTTATCTTAGAAACTCGATAGAAAATTAAGTGCCATACGTATTAATGCTTATGATCAATGTCTATTGGAAATTATCAAAGATATTTAGCATTATATTACAAGCAATAACGTCGTGATTATATAAGATAACTAACGACTTTTTGATGATATGGGTTCAAAGCTCGAATGAATAGCCTGCTAAGATATGAATCAATATTTGTTCAGGAAAAAGTTAAATCCACCAGGGTAATAAAATGTTCGACGACTGCATTGATAATGAAGATCGAAAAAATTGTTATTTTATAAAAGCTGAAAAATGATTTTATGCAGTGTGTTCTAAGGTGAGTCGACTGGAAACTGCGTTTAAGACAGGTTCACATGAATAGAAAACAGCGTAGAAAGTAGAACGTAGAAGAATTTCAAACTAACGAGCGGAAAAGCGGCATTGGTTTCACATTGAACAGACAAAACGGCGGTAAACTGGAAAAAAAATTGCGGTTGTACGAATTCTCGACCAGAAGCATTCACCGAAGATACAATAACAATTGTTCAAGAAAATATCTTTTTTGTTATTTAGATTTTATCACCTAAGGCCTGAATGAAATCACAACGCAGGAGAATTTATGAGAACAGCTTAAATTAATAAAAAGCCGTTATTCGCAATATATTTAGTAAAATAAGTGCAAATTTACCAAATTATATTATTAACAACAAAAGTGAATATTTTATGCAAATAGTCAAATTATAGATCGACTTCTTGGTTCAGAGACTTTGAACGTTTTTCCGCAAACAGCGGATGTAGCTGTCCTATGACCACTGCATTTTTCAGATAGTTCATCCGCGTTTGTTGTTTTGTGTGCATTTGAAAATTGTACGTGAAGGATATGAAATGATTTGTGGATAGTGGGAAAAAATACTTGAATTTTGCAATAACAAAAAGATGTTACCACTTGGTTATCAATGCAATTTTAAAATTGATATTCCAATGTGTAAAGTCTTATGGTTCTTTCAAGATTCAACCCTACTCTCAGGGAAATTACAGCTGCGGGACAACAATTTGCGAAGCCAAGTAAAATAATTTTTAAAGGAAGAACAGAATTTAATGAAAGTTAAAGATTTTTTGGGTACTAACCTCATTCATCGGTGGGAAGAGCTGCGCAGGGCTGTTCAAGTCAGACGGTGACGTCACGTCGCAACAGCTCTCAATTTCCAATCGCTTCATTCATTCCTCATTGCATCGCCGGTCGTCTCAAATCTATCTCGAACGAGATGAAGTGTATGAAGCCCGTACGAGGCCCGTGATGAGAAAGGCCAGTGTCTTCGCGTCCGTTGTTATTCGGCGACGGCAACATCATCAGCATTTCAGCAGTCGCATTCACGTCGGAGAAACGATGACATCCAAAGAACTCACTTCCGCAGCGTCGTCTTGCGGCTGATGGTTAACCCGGCGAGCTTTTTGGGCGATTTTTTCTCTGGTTAGGGCTTCACTTGCTGCGTCTCCGAAACTAGAGTGATGTAAAAAATGGACAAATGCAATTCAGGGCAAGTTAAAGTTCAATAGCCATATTTTTAAAATTTTAATGTTAAGACGCGTCGTCCGAGATGATTGATACAAAATAGATTGAGAACTGATCGTACTTCTGGGAAATAACAGGATTAAATAAATTCGCTCGTAATTAAAAATGAACCATAAAAAAACAGAAATATTGGAACATATCATAAAATTAATAGTTTTCACAAAAATGATAGCCATAAACCGTTGCAGATGTTAAGGTTTCACTCAAGTGAAACGGTCAGTCGGAGGAACACAAGAAGATATCCAACATCAGTGTAACATTGATTGAGAACATTCAGCATTTTTAAATGTGGATAATTAAAAGTAATCTATTATTTAATCGACCAATTAAATCGATCTTCATGAAAATAATGAAAACTTCAGTGAATAGGGGAAAATATGACACCTATCCACGAGCAACGGTAGGAGGATATTGCTATCAAGTATAATTTTTACATTGCTTTAATTACATGAGAAACTCTCGGCAATACACCACACCAGTCTGCAAGATCAGTGGCAGCTAAGCTGTTAAAATAGCTAACCCATGTCAGTTCCCCCGAACTATTTGACGAGACGACGTGACTTGCTGCGAATTATTATCGCCGTACAACATGGTTAGCTTTAAAAACGAAACAAAATGCTGGCGTAGTCAACGGGAAAATGAATTAAGTTGTCCGAAACTGCAAAAAATACTTCTTTCATGTTGAAATAATTGATCTTTAACGCACGAAGTTCATGAGCACACTGCATTACGAAGTAAAAAAATTGACCAAGAGGTTTTAAAGTTGTTAAGTTATTATTACAATCAGATTATATGAGTGTTCAATCAAACATCAAAGAAGGTTAAGAATTACAGTACTTACTCAGGACTGGGGATACGGAATACATTGCTTCATTCTCCCTATAGAGAGTCTCGATGCAACGCGGTTAGCAAGTTGGCCACGGAGTAAACCTTCCGAATTAGACCGTGCCCGAAAATGAAGTGAAAACGTTGCTTCGTCGAGGAAGGAGGGATCGATTCAAACTTGCTCGTTTATTCGCTCGAATTCCACTTTTTTAAACAAATATATAATTGGGTGACTGTAGTTCATCGTCTTCGATTCACTAGTCGATAAGAGGGTGTTGGTGGGATGGGTGGACAGTTGTGGGACTCGTCGGGTTGAAATGGGTGAGGTGGTGATATGGGAAAGATAGAATCGGGGTGGAGGGCAGCATTCAATTTTTTCTCATGACTGCAACCGATTTGACTTAACATGTTCGGTGAAAAGGGGCACTTCTCTGTGAAAGCTACGAGTTAATTCAGATTCCACCTTCATTGCATCAAAACTAAGTTGGTTGTTGATACATACCTACTAGTGACTCTTGTATTTCGCGTGCACTTCGCGCCCTCGTGTGAGGTACGGACCGTTATTATTACGAAGACGATAAGGAAAAAATCCCCCGCGACGTGGTAGAATAAGAAGCGGGAGAGGTTGGATTAAGACATGGAAGTAAATAAATAGAAAGGCGAACACGCCTCTTTCTTTCTACACCTGGTAGTGTTACTGACCTTTTGCAGCGACTGGGATGGGAATCGCTTTCAGACAGTCGATCAAAATTGCAACGCAAGCCCATGAAACTTGACGTCGCGAGTGAATTGACTGCGAAATGGTGGGCGTAACGAGAGAACAAATGAAAACAACCTTAGCTAGTTTGAATAACTTCAATGTCAGCATTTATATAATTACAATTATTACAGTTCGAAACAAGCCCGTAGGCTAAATACCGTTAACCTTGTCTTTACAAGACGATCACAAGTGGAACCAAGCCGATACGTCCTTCTCCAGCCGCGGTCAGTTTCAAAGAGGTCTGCTATGATTGCGATGCACTTTGTCAGCGCAGGAGGGGAAACAGCTGGCCAGTGGGGAGATGAGGGGAGGTGCTATCACACTTTGGATTGGTGGGAATGTTCACAAGTCGGCATGTAAATTGAAAAAGATGTCAGCACCAGCGCGGACCGAATAAAAGGAGTGGGGGGAGAGGGGGTGAGGGGGGGGGGAGGAGGGGGTAGGGGGTGATGAGGGGGTAGAGGGGGGAGCAGGGGGAGGGGGGGGGTGAGGGGGGGCGGTGGGGAGGAGGGGGGTGGAGGAGGAAGGGGGGGGAGAGAGGGGATGGGGGGGGGTGGTGGGGGAGGGGTTAGGGGGGGTGGTGGGGGAGGGGTTAGGGGGGTGGTGGGGAGGGGTTAGGGGGGTGGTGGGGATGGGTTAGGGGGGTGGTGGGGGAGGAGGGAAGGGGGGGATTGACACAAAATTTAAACAATCATTATGTAAGTTCCAAACCAATTATTTTCTGACGACTTTAATAAAATGTTACAAAATCCGACATACTACGGTAGATCAGATCATGATAGTAAAATTTGGAAACCAGACTGCATAACGGACATTTTAAAATGTCATATTTCCCGCGAACGATAAGAGACCATAACAGTTGCCAATGAAACTTTTAACTAGGCTTGTCAATAGGTAGTGTAGCTAGTTAGTTTGTTCATTTACTCCATATAACTTGAATGCTTATCTGCTACCAAGTACTATCAGCACGCCGTGCATATTTGCAGTGTAACTCTTGTATCTCTGTCCGTTTATGTGGTTGCAAAATACATTAATACTAACGGTCCATTTAACATTGGTAGCATACCTACAGTGTAGTGCATGCTTGTGAGGCTTCGCCTCCTGACAAGCATTAACAATTTATACTAATGCTTCCATAGTCGTAGTTACACTAACTTTAATGGGGTGTTGCGCTATGAATGTTGGCGACTACTCACCCCCTACCTCACCCCCTTGAGGTGGCTTTCAGGGTACTTTGTTGATGTATATATGTATATGTAGATGTACCTACATTAAATGTTAATCCGGAAGGTGCTAGTATCAGAGACAAATGACCGACAGAGACTCGGGTGGCTATTTAATCTTCGTGTATCTTCTTCGCTCTCCTGATTTTTTTTTTAAATCTAACAAACTAATCTTCGGGAAAATAACGTGCGGGTTGCACACTCAAAGATACGGTGTATTTCGCCTCTCATAGAGAATTTCATGAGCTCAAATCTTAGGCGAGCAAGGGGAAAAATATGCGTGTCTTTGATTTATCCGTTTATCTTAGAATTGGCGTCACTCATCAAGCATCTAGACAACCGAAGTAAAATTAGAACGCACGATAAAACTAACGACGAAGTACTACCAGCCTCAGTAGGAAGATCGGTTGCACGCTCCCCTAGCAACCCATAAGGTTGCGAGTTTGAATCTTGTCACGCGCATGTACTTTTGCTCTGGCACCTTAGTCAAAATACTATTATTATTATTGTTAAAACTAGAGTTGCGTGGCTGAAGATGAGGATATCAAGTGCATTGGGAGTTTGTGGTGCTCAATGAAGTTTCCAAATCATCTACATCTATGAACGTACTTTCATGCGAGCTACCTTCAGAGTGCGTGGCATGGGGTGATTAGTACCTCATCAGGCATGCAATTCTAGTCTCACTTCAGGGTCGAGCTACGCATGGCTGCTATGCAAGGATCAAAATACAGTCAGGAAGATAATGCTAGGAAAAACTGAAAAACTAGACAGAGCTACGTTATCAAACATGCAGCTTACATGCAATTCGCGGATTATGATACTAATGGTGATTAAAAAGGGATACTAATTCAAGCGGAGTAAGGTGTTTGTAATAGTATCTAATAAAAGAAATTATTTAACGAAATTACAGAGTCTAGACAAAAACTGATTGTATTATGCCTTGTAGGCAACAATGGATATCCATATTGAAAGAATAAACTTAGTAGTTTCTACTATTTTATTATTCCTGGGAGACGAGATATTTATATTGTAGCCCTCCCCTTTTTCACCAACGATTTTCTTTAATCGTTTGGGGAAGGTCAAACTTTCTTTCCTTCCTTATCCGCGGGTATGGTTTATCTTGGGCGCCATTAATTTAGAGTAAGTGAGAAAAAAAGGTTGATGCGGTGTCTGGGGATACAACACGCGTTTTGTTTGGAAAAGGAACTGGTAAGAGGAATTCTGGGAGGGTTTAAAACGGAGGTAAGGGGAAAGTGCCCCGGTAAGCTCGATGTTTCGTTACAAGAGACTGTCTCGGACGTAAAAAACAAAGGGGCGCGTTTAGGTCTCGCGAGGAATACTAACCTTCCTTTGACGCAGGTCCTCAATCCAAACGGGACCGTGGGCAGTCGATCGTATTTTTCTTTAGTTTTATTTTTCTCTGGACGGGCAGTTAAGAACGGGCGGTAAAAGGTGTGGAGGTCGGGGTTAATGTTCATCAATTAAAAAACAGCAATTGAAACAATAAACTAAGGATACCTTTATTGGCGGGTGCACTCTTTAAATAATCTTTACAATTATAAAATTTGAGAACAACACCTCGTCTTATTGTCGCCCGCGGTACACACTCAGTCAATGAACCCTTATTACAAATTTAACGTTAAACACTACAAACTGAAATAACTTTCTCCTCTGACACATGCTGCAAGGGCGTAACCAGGGGAGGAAGCGATCGCCCTTCCCCCCCAACGATGAAGAAAAAGCTCAATTTTAATATCTTACATTCAAATTTTGATACATGCAAATTTAATTACAATAGGTTTTCAATTTTTAATTGCACCCAAACTATAATTAATAATATCTGTAATTATAGGGGTTGTTTTAAATAAAACGGTTATAAAGTCTGTCAATTTTTCTGTTATTTTACATGCTCATAGGTGCACAAATACTAATCGCATTCCCCCGAGAGCTTTGCCTGGTTACAACCTTGGGCATCATACTTTCGTTCGTCTGAGAGGGAAAGGTCGTTTCGCAATTAAAGGGAGGGATTTTGGAACGGGTCACTTAATCGGAATTTCGCTCAATGAGCCAAGATGTAGGGGGAGAGAAAGCTTTGAGAGAAAGAGTTGCTGAGATGGTGGCAAGGGGAGATTTCTGCTGTTATACTCATCCGTTTTGTTTCTCTCTTCGTCTGCATTGATGGTTGCCGATGGCCGGACGGGACGAGCCTGTGGCTGACTCCGCTCTTTCTCCTCTCCTCCGAGTGATCGCTCTGTTCCTTCCTGGCATCTCTTCGGGATATTAGCAATCTGCCACACGACGCAGTCTTCGTCGCGTGGCGAATGCCAAAAATATTTTGCACAGTGCTGCCACTTGCCTTCGTCCACCCTCGAAGGCCTCTCCTTCTCCCCTTTTCCCGCCACTCTCACTCTGCGTCTCTCCAACACTATTAGCGGTCACCTCCCGCTCGCTCACCACAACCCGCAATCTTCTCATTCTTCGCTCTTCCAGTCTTCTTTTATTTTTTCCCCCGGAAAAAAGAGGGAAAGGAAGGGGTCTAAGTGGGGAGGGGTATTGCCTTTCTCGGCCACCTCGTCGCACATGGGTAACTCGCAAAAGAAAAGTGGAAGGGGAGGAACACTCACATGTAGTTTGCTTCACTCTCACGAAGGTCGTCCTGACCCATACACACACAAATTAGAACAAACTCCCACTCCTCCCATTGCCCTATTCAACCCCAGACTCCTCCATTATGTAACCGCTAAAACCTTTTGGAACGGATGGCACAGGCGTAAACATAGGCACAGAGAAAAAGAAATTCACACGTCCGTTATTTGAATTTTCGGCATGTGAGTATCAGAGACTCACAAAAAAGTAGAATCTTTTTCAGGGTTTAATAAATGGAAAATATCATCGCAGACCTGTGGTACAACTTGTGAGAAAATAAGAATTTAACTGATGAAAGGTTAAGGAATATTGAAGTTATTGACCTTTTAAATGAAACCAATGTTTTTTCCCTGCCATGAGGAAAGCATTCAATTTTGAGTGCAATTCCACCCATTACTGCGACCGTAGAACGGTCATTCAGTACGCTTCGAAGAGTGAAGACCTAGCTGAGGAGCTCTATGAAAGAGGACCTGGCTGATTGGAATATGCCTAATGAGAGTTCATCGAAATTTCGTTTAAGAAAATCGTGAGATGATCGAAACTTACAGCAAACCCAATAAACTTATTATTAACCTAACAACTAACCTAACTCCATGTGGATAAGAAATAATAAAAATATAAAAGTAATTAAGTAAATTTGTTTATAGTGACTATTGAAACAATTTTTCCAAAATCTTGAGTTTTATTTTGTAATAAGTACATACCATCCATTCCAGCCATTCTTTGAGGTAAAACTTCTTCCCCGATAACTTAGATTCGGTATTTCTATAAATAAAAAGAGGAAACCGTCGCCAAGCGTATAAGAACCAAGGAGGTGCCTCATATTGTGACCTCCTCCGTTGAGGGTGAGATTAGGGGGCCTATTATGTAACTCATAACTCTTGAGTCCTTTGCAATAGCCCTTGAGCTTTACTATCCAAGCTCGCACGCAACAGTAGCTCTCGAGCGTTCGTTTATGACAGTTGGCCTTTTTTAATTACCCCTAAGCGCTAATGTAGTGAGTGTCGTTCAGCGAACTTGAAGAGAGAGTTGTCTAAAGCGTACTATCTAGGAGAGAGTTCATATTCTCGATTTCATTCAAAAAGAAAAAAACAATCGCTGTTGTCGCTAACAAATACGGAAAGGACAAATCGTCCATTCGAGAGGTGGTGAAAAAGAAAACTAATATATAATCTAGTTTTTCAGTGCACCTCAGAATACTAAAAAGACATCAATAGAGCGTGAGAAGGTGTTGACTAGACTGGAAAGAGTCTTAAATTTCAGGGTGGGAGATAGGAGCATAAAACGTATGCCTGTAGACGGTAACGTCCCTCGTCAACAAGCCTTTAGCCCATATGAATACTTCAAGAGAAAATCCGATGAAAATGAGATCACAAAGCCCTTCACCGCCAGCAAGGGATGGTTGCTAAGATTCAAGAGTAGGCATGATTTGAAAAACATTAAAATTACCTGAGAAGCTTCGTCAGCCAACGAAGAAGTTGCTGCGACATTTCCCTCAGAACTTAAGGGAGTTAATCAAGGTGGAGGACTACCACCGCAAGCAAGTTTTTAATTGTGACGAAGCTGGATTGATTTGGAAAAAGATGCCTAGCAGGACTTTTATCCATAGAGCCTCAAAGATCGCGCCTTGCTTAAAATCTTGGTGGGACAGATTTAACTCTGCTGCTGTGTGGAAACGTAGCAGGCTACATGATCAAGCCAGGAGCAGTTTACCGAATGAAAAATCCTCCCGCAGCACATAATTAAAATAAAAACTATCCCTCCTTTTTCTACTCATCGTAGGCATTGTATCATCGTCCCATCATCTTTTTAATCACAGGATATATAAATATCGGAGAAATAGGTGAGTACCCGCAACAGGCTGATATGTTTAAATGAAATTAGCATTTGTGTAATTGTACTGTATTTAAGCCATAAGTACTTATGCTTCATTACCCGACTTTGCTCGAGATCAAATGGATGAGATTAGGGGAAGGCAGAGTAGGTGGCTGGAAGTGGTAATGAGGGGCGATGGTTTGCTGAAGGCCGTGATGGAGGGAAGGATGTTGGGTAAGCGGGGAAGGGGAAGAAAGAGATTAGTTTTTATGGACGGGATGAAGAAAGGTAGGACTTATGCTGAGATGAAGAAAGAAATACTAGAGGTAGATAGGGCGCGGCACCGCAGGGGCGGATTAAGGTCGTTGTTTTGGGGGGGGGGGGGGGGCGGTTCACTACTTTCCGCGGCGCCTGGGGGGTAAGCAATACCTCTCAACGAAACGGGAGTCCGGGCGGACCTCCCTCGGAAAGTTAAAAGAAATGAAGCGCTTGGAACGTAGTTTTGGTGTGGCTATATTATAAAGTAGATGTGATAAATTATTGAGTAAAGCTCTCAAATCAAATTTGAAAAACTTTCACAAACGATGTAAAGAATGCCATTCTTGTGAAGATGCAGGTCTCCCGGGTTTTACACCACATTCCAATTATATTTAAACATTGTATATTGAGCTGGTGAAATAAAAACTTCCATTGGAGAGCCACCTTAATGATTACCATCTTTTCTATTTTCCTGGGAATTACGGGGGGGGGGGGGGGGGGGGGCGGCGGACCCCCCCCCTTAATCCGTCCCTGACGGCACGTGTAAGAGTCCGTTGGATATTCTCTGACTTTCATCATAACCTACCTCTAACCGGTAGACTACTGCAATGAATGAATATACTATGATCCAAACTTGTAGACTTCATCGTTGATAATTAAGTTATGACAATGATTCACGTACGTATTTGGGACTATAGAATGGAAACATTCACAGGCTTAGGGGCGCCAGAACACAGGGGGCGGAGGGGAAATTTACCTCCCCCCATCTACACTACTGCATGCGAGATAGTGGTGAGATAGTAGAGTTTACCTCTAAGGCGACCATATGGACAAGTTTGACTGGGACAGTACCGGTTTTGAGGTACTTGCCCCGGTGTCTCCAAAGACTGAACTAATATGTGCATGTACTATGTGTACCGGCCCATAAATTTTCTATTTCCATTAATTAAAGATCTTCAAAATTGCTACTAAAATTATTTATCATTAACATTAAAATGTAATTATCTTTTCTTTTAATGCTGGCTTACTGTAATATATCTTTTAAATAAATAAATATTTGATACATGTATTCCCTCCCATATTTATAATAGCATAAGCTTTTAAGGAATTTGCATCAATTGAGATTAAGAAAAAGTGAGTCTTTTGACTTTGAGTGAGTGAGAGAGAAAGTGACGCTTCACTTGATTTAGATTGTTGTTGAGGGGGCCTTCGTCAGGAGCCTGGGCACTTAGACCTTTCTTGGTCCATTGTGCCAACCCCATGACAATCTGCCACTTGCAGACAGGGGACAAGAGCACCTCGGGTAGAGGTATGGAGGATTGGCCTTCCCCTGCCTCACCCCAGTACCAGGTATAGAGGATGTCCTCCCTCCAACCGGCCCGGTCTCGGTCTCCCTCCAGCCTCCCGGTAAAGGTTTGGAGGGAGTATCATCTCTCCATCCATGCCTGGTCGAGGTATGGAGGAGGGTCACCCATCCAACTACCCTCCAGGCCCAACGTTGCTTAACTTCGGTGTTCTGATGGGAACCGGTGTTTCAACGTGGCTAGGCCCTTGCCGACGCTTCACTTGATTAGAGAAATATCTATGGAAAAATTATGTTCTCCAGGAGAAATGAGTTTGTTCCTTGTTAGTGGATAAGAAATCTGGCCACCTTAACTATAAACCAACCCTAATGGCATAGGCAAGGATATCGCATATTTTAAAGGATTTGTTGCTTTTCAGGTGTATAGTGTGCATTCTGCTCAGGTTTTCCAACAAACCGGGATTTATACTGCTAACATTTTGATGGTCGACTCCGCCATCATCTAGCCTCTGTACCATACCACTACAAATGTTTTATTGCCAAACATTCATTATTTTATTGTTTCAATCCATATATTTATTCATTTGACAATTATTTGCGCTCTTTCCTCTTATCCCCTCCTCCCTATTTATTATTTTAAAGGGATGCTTCATTTCTCTTCGGGGCCTGATGGGTGGGCTTCCCAGCTAAGTATTGATGGAGCTTAGGCTCTAATCTAGGCTCTTTGGACACCCCTACCTAATGCACATTTCTAGGGCAATAAACAATGGTAGAGCAATATAGGGAAACTCAGCTGGCCCAGGAAAATAAAATCCCCCTTCCCACTGCAAGAACATGTTAAATGAATTCTACATGGGTTTTCCATCAGATTAAGAGCTCAGATGCAGACATTTCAATTGTATAGCTAGGCCTCGTCCTAAAAGGTGGTCTGTTTGTAGGTACATACTGATTATTGCTCTGAGGATGATGGCCAGTGACATAGCTAGGATTTTGGTTTGGGGGGCTTTATTTGAAGCCTGCCGGGGAGTCCTCTCTTGGTACAATTATATTCGTCATTAGAATTTATTTATGGCTACTTTTTTTTATAGAAAACTGCTTTATTCTTACCTTTTTCACCTCTCGAACCCTTGTAACTTTCAGGCAATATATTACATGGTAAAACTAAACTAATAATATGATTTGAAATTTCAAGAGAAGCTTAGCCCCTCAAACCCCTGGCTATTTGCCTGAGGCTAGGTTTTATCGCGCTAATATTAACATCCTGGGACAAATATGTCAGAGAGATGTCACTTTGCATAAGTTAGATATGTTAGGCTTATTCAGTAATATGCACAGAATGATACATGGTACAAAATAAAATACACAGGAAAGCCTCATACTTCGTTAAAAATTGCTGCTTCCAAACAGGGAGAGTAACACAGCTCATAAATAGACAAAGTTGCGAGCTGCTATAAGCAGAATGGTATGGAATGGAGAGATTGTTCATAAAAAATGAAGACGATGAGGTTTTTCAATGGCAATAAAGGTGGATGGGCAGATCATAGAATGCATGGAACAGTTCATGTATCTGGAAAGAAATCTCGACAGGAAGTAATTTTGTAATTAGAATATTTGCCAAATTTATGGAATGTGGGAAAGGTGGAGGATGGAGAGTGTAATTTGGGTGGAAAGGAAGAAAAATGAGTCTTGTTTTACTTAGGGTGGGGGAGGAAAGGATATGTGAGGAGGAAGGGCGGATGGTAGACATTAAGAAGTGAAAGAATGACAAGGAAGGTGATGGATAGTATAGCTCTTTTTGCTCAATTCAGAATTTTTATTTGACAAGTGAGCGACTCACAGGAGATAAGTTTTATTGAACCATTATTGAAATGCAGTATGCCAGATTTATTCAAATTTATTAATTTTGATAAATACTGATCATCACCACCACTACAATTTTCTTCGTGGGAATTTTGAGATTACCTGTGAAGAATTCACACAAAGAATATGCTTGTTCATATAAATAAAATGGAAATACAAGTGCTTAGATACACAGATTTAACTTGATGATGAGTAATGGAAAAAGGATTTAATGAGTCCATCCTCATTCCAATTTTGTATGAAAATCAAACATCAATCCCAGGTAGTCAGCAAAGCCTTTTCCTGAATATTGCAAATAATTAAATGTATCCCGGGTATGCTATCCTAAAAAGTTATACACCCAAGCATCTGCCAAAATTACTGAGAGCCATAGGCCCCTAACAAATCTCAAAAAAATTCTTTCGAAGCAAGGATGTGATATAGAAGTTTTCACTTACTGTATTTTCCTACTTATAATATACTTTTTCCTTGAAGAAACCCATAGAATATATCCCTGTTTCAAATGGTCAATTTCAATTGCAGATTTGGCCTAATGGCTACCAGCAATGAGCTTGCAGTGCCAGTAAACTGAATCCTAGAAACTTACGATTTTTCTTTTGACTTATCAATTGAAATCTTGCTTTAACAATCATCACGTGGATACAATCTATGGCAACAATACATAATAGTAATTATTATTAGAAAAGTTGTTGAAATCAGCATGATACAAATTTCACAATTAGATGTATGTAAAAAAAATGAAGACAATGTACTGGATCACACCATGCCATCATCTTTGTCCACATCATTTGATAAAAGATTGATTCTCAGTTTCACAGTAAACAATAGCAAAGGGTAATAGAAAGATTGTTTATTTTCCCAAAATATGTGGCAAAACTGGGGTGCATCTTATACGCCCATGAGTCTTATAAGCCGGAAAATACAGGGCCAATTATAGAACAAATACACTGAATATAATTCAAATGCAAATAGATATCACTAAAGTTGCAGATAGTGCTATGTGATGGAAGTGAGATCAAAGTTGAAACAATCATTACAAATGTATAAATAAATGTTCATGGTTTTGGCTTTCAAAACTTGTGAATAGAAATTGGTGTAAAAATTCAAAATTTTCAAATTCCATGTTTTGATTGAAATTATTGTATGTGCTTTGTTTTCATTGTCGATTATTCAAGAAATTATATACATACATATTATTTGAATGGAAATATGTAATGCACTGCTATCATTTTACCTTTTCCTTCAGTCCCTGGTCTAAGTGTGCAATCATTATCAATCATGATATCATTCGAAATAAAAATGTTACCTGTGCTTGGTTTCATCATGCAGTTATCTCACTTTAACTAAATGTCATCGATATAGATGTGGATGCTGATTTTCTGCACTTTGTAAGTAGAAGATATTGTGTTAAGTTAGCAGTATACATGAATATACATGTATTTATGTACAGTACATAGTTATTATGCTTTAGTTTGACAGATAATTGAAAGCATCTCTAATAACTAGACATCATTAAGTTAACAATTCTTCATAATCTATCCACCATGCTTTTCCATGAACGATATTTAGCAGTAACCACAAAAAAGCAGTTGTATCAAAATATTCCACACACAGAATAGATAATTTCTGTGAAAATGAGTGGTACTTAGCATTGCTGATTCTATTGGATATAATCTGTCGTGTATACATTCACCAAGTATTACCCTCTATCATTCCATAAAAAAAATATTATACAGAACATCAAATCTTGACATGGGAAGCACATTGATACAATTATTAGCCATTCTATTGATGCATTCAAGACAAAAAAATAAAAATAAAAACAGTAGTGAGCTCATTAACAATCCAATTAATCGGTCCACATATTGTCCTATCAAACCAGTCATTTTTCCAATCAAACCAGTCGTATGTCCAATCAAACCAGTCATTTTTCATTCCCAGCACACCACTTTTGAATGTTTATTAAGCCTTGTTTTTTAGTAGTATATCACAATTACTTCTCGTTCATGCATTACTATCATAACTAACTCCTTCAACAGAAAATCGTTTACAGACACAAAACAACTACAGTTAAGATACTAAAATAACCATTCACCCATTTTCACATTAGGCACTCATTAGAGCCTTTGTTCTCAATATACATTAATTCTCTTTTTCTTCGCCAAAACTGCATATGAACAAGGATTTTGAATTAGGATACATTAGCATTATTTAATAAAAAATTATTTTTTGTAACTGCAAGTTATTCCAAAAAAATTCAAAATAATCACTTTCAATCTCCTTTTATTTAATATCACACAACTTTTCGTTACTTTTGTCTTAAGCCGATAAATCTGAATCAAGTTTATTTGAAACTTAGGAAGCCATTAGAAACAGTTTTGCACACCATTTGCAATGCTTAGGTGCCACCCTGATTATATAGCAGAAGATAAAGTAATCAGTTTAATTCAATGTGTTTAGATTCTTAGGAAAAATCAGGAACGCACAATCTAACAATGTGATTTTTACAACCACCCAGCATTGTTTTCTTTGATTTTTGTGGACTAATTATCAAAATATTAAGTGAGAACACTTTAATACAGCAATGCTACCTTAATTTATAACAACTTGCAAAAGCCCATGAATGATAATCATGTCACTCATAAATGAATGTTATGTTTACAAATTTGTTATGCATGCCTACATCGATAATTTAAGGCTACAAAAGCAGCTTGTTATAATTAACCAATTCTAACTCAAAGGTAGATGCCACATTTTACATCTGTTTATGCTCATATATTTTGTTTTTGATGAATAATTGCTGCTCCTAAACAGATACACTCATGTTAGCAATATGTATCTATCATAGACTCTTTCTTACACTTTTTTTTGCAGCCAAGTAAAACAACCATTCATGCAGAAATCACATAACCTGATTTTAAATCATATTAATAATCCACTAATTTTGTCTTTCATCTACATCACATGGAACTCAATCACTTATTGTCTTGTTTAATCCCTGGATTATCCTTCTTCCAATTTCTTTCACAGTTTTTCATTAATTGTCTCATTGGGTGCCATACAACCTATCCATTCTTCCTAAACTTTTATACACTATCTGCAGCTTTGTAGCCCTGCCAACCAAGTCTCAATCTATCTGACAGGATGCTCGGAAGGGACGGCACTTCTCCTTCTCCGTCTTTTCTTCGTCCATGAAGACGTCAACTCCCCTTCTCCACCACCACGACGCCGCCTCTTCTTCCCACCAGGTGGCTGGACACACTGAGGCACTGCGTTCGACCATTTTCCATTCCGAAGGCAGCGCAGCATTGGTGCTCCACGTAAGATTAGGCCTGGGTCACATGTGAACGTTATACTCTCACCGATCCTATAGTAAAATTTCACTTCAGACATCCTCCCACTGCCAGTAGTCCCAGGGTAAGAACATGCTTGTATACCTGTGATGAGAGAACACAAGTCACTATGTACTTCAGCAAGAGTAGGAATTAACAAGGCACAAGTCTGCATTGAAATTCCTAAGATCATTAGCAAGTAGACAGCATATCAGTGGTGGCTTTAGGAGTGGGTGAGCCATATTTGAAGCTGACTTCTTTGGCATGACTCCATCCCAAGTTCTTCAACTTGGTTTCTTACATTTTCATCTTTCCTAAAAAATATATATTTAGCCTCAAATTTCATCAAAAATACAATGCATTTTCTTTTGTAGCCCATTTTTTGGTAAATGTCTCTCCACCAGCATATGGTAAACTCCTGTCTGATAACCACATCTCAGTCATCTCTGTGAAGAGATTTTATAACCATTTTTTACATAGTGGCTCCTTGAAAATCATAATACATATGTATGACCTAAGGCAAATACCCAGAGGCATCAAGATGGGGCAATAGTACCTAAAGGAGAATTTCTGATATTTTTTTACTTCTAAAACATGCAAGTGGTACAGTTCTGTTCAAAAAAATCGTACCGCCGAAAATTTCTAAGTCCCCAGTTTTTGATGATGTGGCATCGTGGCTGAACCACGCCCCCCTGTGACGGAGAACAACAAACTTTCCAAGCGGAACGAGAGCCCTCCCTCCCAGTAGCTGGGGGAGTTGAACCATCCACGGAAGGAAATTTTTGACCTGGGAAAAGGATTATTTCCGAGGGGACGGGTAAGGTTTCTTTTCTTGTGATGTGTGAGTAAGAAGAAAAGGGAGATGTGCGGGGGAGCAATAAACTCTCCGAGCGAACCGAGGCCCTCCTTCTGAACTCGCTTGCCGAGAGGGAACCTCCACCCGAAGGACGATTTTGACCTGCTAAGGGATTTCTGAGGAGATGGGTTGGATTTCGGGCTCCCGTTTGGTTATGCATGAGCGAAAATGAGTAGATGAACGATCGGTCTGTCGGCCAAAGTCACCAGATATCTCTCGTAATAGAAAGCTACCATGTAGAAACCAGGACTCAAATATCCATTGAAAGTCTTTGTCAGAGTACGGGGAATAATTCCGCTGCAAATGACATATCTTCCATTATTTGTTCTCTAGAAAAGGCTATTACCGCGAATCGCCGCTCAAAGAGATCGAATCATGTCGAAGAGAATTTATGAATTATTTTGGATTCGTTAACTATTTGGTTATTCTTCCGCTCCCTTACGTGAACAAATAAAACGTCTCCCTCCCCGGAGCTCCTTTAGTTTCTTACAAGTATTTTTCATTTATACGCGTATTCATTGACGTAGAAACTTGTCAAAAGTTTGACGCATTTTCGCAATCGCTGTCTGGAATTATATGGCTGCGCTATTTTGGTTTGAATTTTTTCCATCGATAATAAATAAGCATCAGTATGCATGTCAATTTTCTTAGGATGCAAAGAGACCAATGCCATTTAACTATAATGCTGGAATGCCGTGGAAACCAGCTAGGAAATAAGCTCAAAGCCTGCCTTCATTCAACTATTACTAACCGAATGAAAATGGCTTGGTTGCTACGCACTGACGAATCGTCATACGGATTCAGCATTTACTTGATTGGTCTGCGGCAGTTTTACTCACCTTTTCATATCAACTAACTACTTTCTGCAGTAAAAAGACCACGAATTAAAAAAAATAAATGAAGGAAACGTCCTAAACCTTAAAGTCGCCCGAACACCTCCATATCCAACCGCCGTCAACCAGCATCAGCTGAAAAGACATAGGAAGATGCGCACGCGCGCAGTGAAATATGCCAGCCTGTCTTCACAATCCCCCATATCCTTGTAGCATACGTAATTTTTATAGAACAATACATTGAATAATCACAACTAACAGCATGAAATAAGTTAAAAAAGGACGGCAAAAAATGCGCCAAAGAATGAATACTAACACTGCCTGAGTAAATTTCCCCAAACTTAATTCCAGAAACAGTAAATGATTGCAAGGAAAAAACTGAACCAATATAGGGTAAAATGACAAGAATTAATTATGGCATCTTGGAAATCGTTTCCTTCTTGATTCGTTTTTATTGTTTAAATTTATTTAAATTTGCGAGCGCATTCATTAATGTTAATAATTATCGCAATTTCGACTTAATTGTGTTATCTCATATATTTGTGGCAGTGCAATCCCTTTTGTATTTGAACTTTCGTAAATTGTTTTTAGTCATTTACTTCTTTTCGGACTTTTGTTTAATTTCTCCTTATGGCTGCTAATTCTTTCCGAATGTAAGCCAGGAAACGCATGCGTCTTTCAGAAGAGCGCTTACAACTTTTTATTTGATCTAATTAGGTGCGTAGATAAATTTGGTGTGGGTGGAATTACAATACACAACTAGCTACAAGAATGTGCGATATTAACAATAAAAGAATAATAGTTTGGATAAGGGATTTAAAACTGGATCACTCAAATTCGCTCTGTAGTAACCCATAATGTCAGGCTCAAATTTTAGCGCACACCTATCTTCGCAAAGTATTCTGGGAAAGATAATTTCAGGGGTGATGTATTTATGCGCAAACTATTACTAATTAATGTTTTGATTTTAAAGTAGTGAGCTTTCTCCAAGTATCCAATATCATATCAAGTTCTTTCGCTATGCTTGGAACTATATGTCTGCGCTTTTTTGATTTTCCATGTTTTTCTCGAGAGGCAAGGGAAGCCGTATCCACTTCAAATATCTTAGGATGTAAGTAGATCGATGCTATTTTATTCCAATATTGGAATGCCTAGGAAAAAAAAACTTTCAATCCACTCAATCATGAACTTCAGCCAGTACTCAATTATTGTTTCGCGTTGGATATGGATTAAATTTCCTTGTTACCATTAAAGTAACATGGTGCAAATAATTTCTTCTTTCATCCCTCTCAAATGCCTCTTTCAATCTACTCAGTCCTGTGTATATAATCTTTGCTACTCAGTTAGTGAGTTAACTGTATAAGCGAAGATCTTTGCATAGAGGCACCACCCCTTTGGTCCTTCTAATCTTTCCTGAGAGAGCAATAAACATTCCTTACCAAAGGAAGCCCCTTCCATCACCCTCGCTTGAAGAAAGGCCCGAAACTGCCAAAAAGTGACAATGGAAAGGAGCAGCGGCTTCTTATTCTACTATGAGCGAAGAAGCAACGTTGTGGTCGGTCAAGCTGTTTCCGCACATTATGTGGATGCGTGGAAGCGGCCCATACATGTGAAAACTTACATGATCTCTCGTTCACAGCAGCTAGGAAGCGCGGAAACGAAACGCCCACTTCATTGGTTTATATCCCCCTTACTCGTTTAATTTTTTATTAGTTTCCTACTCGTATTAATTAGCATTATTAGCTTACAATAGGTTGATCCAAAATATATAGCATTTATATTTTCTTTGTCTGGGAGTCCTTGCGGTATCAAAACTCCTATTACTTTCAAAACGTCGTAATTAATTCTGCACGTTTTACAGGACATTGGTTCAATTTTCTATACTTCGCCATAAAATATGTGCTGCTTAGGTAATAAGGTTAGGAAAAAAGCCACAAAACGCATAGTATAAAGTGCTATTTCGAATGTTTTTCTATGAATATCGCATGAGAAAAATCTGACCTATGGCGAATAGAAAACGCAGTAATGGCGGTGAAGCAAGAGGGTGACGAATTGAACCTGATACAACCACTAAGATCAGCCAGCTCAAGTCATTCATATGCGGTATAATGTCATTAGTGAACACATAATATACGCGTATTTGAAGTTCTTCATTGGATAATAAAACGACTGAATTCACAAGAAGGATGACATGAGTGCGAAAGGTGCATTTTTCAATCTGCACGTCCTTCTTTCTGAGCCGCGAATTATCACGAAATTATTTGCTAAAAGAATTTGAAATTAAAAGCTCATCGTTTTAAAATTAAACAATTGTTTGCGCAGAAATACATCGTCCATAGAAAATGTTTTCCCTTAATGCTTTGCAAGGACAGTTGTGCGCTCAAATTCAAGCCTGACATTATCGGTTACTTCAGAGCAAAATTGAGTGATCAAGTTTCGATCCACAATATATATCACCATTTCAAATATAATATAGATTGCGATATCACAAGGACTTCCGGGTAACGAAAATGCGTCAAAAATTTGAATTTTTTTACATTAATGAATACGCGTATAAATTAAAATGCTCATAAGAAACGAAAGGAACTCTGGTGATTGAGACCTAAGATTGGCTTTTGTTTTCCATGGCTGCTTGCATCCGTCGTGTGCGAGGGATCTTGGCGCGCCTGAACTTCGCAGATCTCCGTCTTCCTTCTTACTCACACATCACAGCAAAAGAAACCCTCCCCTCGAAAATAATCCTTTTCGCTGGTCAAAATTTTCCTTCTGGGGGTGGTTCAACCCGCCCAGTTACGTGCAGGAAGGGCTGCTTGGAGAGGTTAATGCTCTCTAAGGGGGGCGTGGTTCTGCCATGTTGCCACTTAGTCATAAAAATCGGACTTAGAAATATTCAGCGGTAAGATGTTTTTGAACAGAACTGTACATGGTTGCATATTTGATGTATTTGTGGTGATAAGGGATATGCAATTACTTACATTTGGGCACTGACCCGGACCAACGACCTGTTTCTTGGCAGGCTATTATTGGTTGGCCCTCCATCATGAACTGAGGATTACAGTTGAACTGCACCACATCACCTGCCTTGTAAGCTCCTTGACCCTGGACATACCCATTCTCAGGGGCTTCTGGAGGTTCACACTGGACTTCTAAAAATGTAAAATCATATAAAATTTAGCAAGCATGTCTTAATTTTTAACCCATAAAATTTTCTTCTAACCAAGACAATTCCATTTGGAGATAAGATTAGCATATTTCATGGTATATAGTGCCTCCCCAACTTCAGAAGCCCCAATTTCAGAAGAAAAAATTAAGTACCACAACAGACGTTAAATGCACTAGTCTAATAAAGTTAACTGTTTATGCTCCAAAAGAAATTAAAATCACATTACATTTTTATTACTTATGGAGTGTATTAAGTAAATGCACTGTTTGCAATACACCTCCATAAGAATCATGCAGTGTGACACAGAAATATCCTCCCATAAGATGTAAGTCTTCTGGGTTTCTTTCCGCGTAGGTCCATTGTGCTGGGACTACAGTTTCGCCAGTGTTGCAGTTGGCTTCTTCAGGTCAGTGAAGTGAAGAGGAAATGCAGTTTGACCATTTCATAAACATCATCCATTGGGGTCAGGTCCATTTTGATTGTTTGTTGTTTATTATCCCACACAACACACATTTCCATGCATTGGACAGTGAGTAACTATCACCTCTTTAACCCTTTGCGGTCCAATTTTTTTTTGGAAGTCAAGTAGTCTGGTCCAAATTACTTTTTAGGAAAAAAGAAATAATTGACAGGATTGATTGTTGTCCTTTTAAATGTTCTTATTTTATTGTTTACGGCTAAAATCCACTGGACTATAATATTATGCATGTTCAATCAAAGAGAGGTTTTTTTTTTTTTAACTTCAACATGCTGCCTAGTGATGTCGAGCTCTACTCGACGTTGGACCTGATGCTAGCGCTAGGTCTGTCGAGCCAGCCTCAACGTTGGACCGCAAAGGGTTAAAGGTTATTAGAAATCTTACTTAGTTCAATGGCTTCCTGTGTAATGCATGGGAAGTAGTGTTTTTCCTTGGCAATTAAACTTGTTTCTTCAAAATTATTGTTGTGCGTAGGACACATCCATATGTTCTTTGCTATTGCATAGAGGCATAGTAATATGTTCCTTGTGGCCCTATGGTGATTTTACAAGCAACATTTCAGTGCCTTGGATATCTGCCCAACATAGCAAAGAACCCCGGAAAACTTACATCTTCAAATTTATGCCGCGGAAGCCACCACACTGAATCCTCCCGTCAAGACTTATGTACACAATAAACTGACATCTCCCTCTTCCATTACGGTAAATCTACCACATCAACAACTTAAAGGGCCATTAAATGCTATATTCAGGCATCCTTGATGCAGTGTATGCAAAATTTTATTTAGCCGCCCCTAATGAAGATTTCATTTACTGATTGTGATTTCTTTAACCGCCTGTTAATTTTAGGGTTACCTGACAGTCAATTTTTAATCTGTTAGTTATCTACAAGCTTCACAAGTTTTACAGGGAAAAGTGTTCATAGGGATCATTTACATTTTATGTTCCACGTACCTTCCTGAGGGTGTGTGTATTTTCAACTGTCAATTGAAGTGCAATTCCAGCCATAGTACCTTTCAATGGGTTGGCAACAAGAATTCTAATGAAGGACATTGTTAGTCCATAAGTTTCATTGTGCTATTTGTTGAAATTAATTACCAAAGTCAGCCACTTTTACGGTACACTAAAGAAGGTCATTTTGGATAGAAATTAATGCTTGAAGTTGGTAACATTTTCTCATTTCCATAGTTTCTGGCCCATTTTACACTCATTAATCAGTAGCAGCCTCTACAAACAACCACCTGTGACTTCTTCCCACATTGACCACACCTTGGGCTGGCACAGCCTAGATGAGGGGGTAGCTCATCCAACTATACATACTGTCATTGGTTTCCTTGTCAATAAAAATTAAAAAATTTCCAAGGACTTTGTTTCTTTATTTACTCTTTGAAGATGATTAGAAGTCATTAAAACATGCATATATATAGGTACTAGTATTTATCACTTTTACACTTAAGAGGGTTAAGGACATAATAATTTGTCCAAATGTATTTTCACAAAGGCAGTGGAGGACATAATATTACCTCATTTGATTTACAGCAATGGCAATGGATGCTATTACACAATTATGGCTTACGCACCACTCTGTTATCTTACTTAAGAGTCCATCCAAGATAATAGCACAGTTGAAATACACTGATTTGGCTTAGGAAGAACTGAAAAGTATAAATGTAAACAATTTTTTTTACAACAATTACAACAAAAACTGAATGGTAAAAAAAATTTTCACAATCGTATGATTTAAACAAAGGCCACTATCATGGATTCTTCAGTCACATGATTACCTTCCCCAAACAGCATTGGACGTGTTTACAAATTGGCAGCATTTCTATCAACTGCGCTATTATCTTGGACACATCTAGAATCTCATATCATTATTCTTCTGGAAATTTTCACTTGCATAAACTTTTAGCTAAAACCTCACCAGCCTTTACCTGCTGTATTGGCAGCTAAATCTGGTCATCTATGCAGGACTAGTCTGGCAGCAACAGCCAAGTGTTGTGGCCAGTGTTAACTTTGAGGGAATTTGTGCTCAAGAGGAATTGCTTTGAGCTGCATTCCTCATCAGCTAAAATCATAAATGGCTTCCAGTATTGGAGTAAATGGCTGCAATAGTGGCAATGTTCTGAGAAGCCGATTCAGCGAGAGGCTCAGTGCCAAGAGGAGATGAGGTTACCTTAATGGCCAAATATATTGTACTTGAGCCTTATGGAGTTTGGACTTTCACAATTGATATTACATTGATACAATGTATAAACAGGTGATGAATAGTTTGCAGGGTGAACCTTTCTTCAAATTGAAGCTTATTTTGAAATGAGCTTCTATTTGAAGAAAACAACAATCTCATAACACTCATGGTGTACGTATTTTTGACAGACATTCAAAATAAGGGAAAAATAGCCCACCAGGAGCTAAAGCATGCCTTTAAAATAGACAATCCTCTAAGTGTTAAGCTACAAAAAATGTGTTTCTGTTTCCATTTCAGAGTACATATTAAGGAAGATCTATAAATAAAGAGTTGGCTAAATGTAAAATTATGAGAACTCATGAACTTTTTGATAATAATAATAATAATTTATTTCTTTCGGCCACCTCCGCCTGTTGTTGAATCTCCACCACCCGCCCAAGAGGTTGAACATTTCTGGAAGGAAATCTACAAAACGTCGAAGCCATTCAACGGAGATACACCGGCCATAGCCCTCTTTAAAGAGGTTTGTGACCGCCACCTACAAATGTGGATGGACCTCTTTCAGTCACCGAAAGTGACGTGAAGAAGGCCTTCCCTGGCAAGAAGAATTTCTCGGCTCCAGGAATGGATGCCGTTAATAACTTCTGGTGGAAGAAATTTACTTCCACCCACCAACACCTCGCCAGAATCTTCACGTCCTTTCTCAATGGTGGAAAACCAATTCCACCTTGGCTGACTGAGGGACGCACGGTTCTAATACCTAAGAAGGGAGACTTGTCCAATCCAAAGAACTACCGCCCTATAACCTGCCTCAACACTGTATATAAGGCGTTCACCTCGATCTTGAGCGACCTTATCCTACACCAAGTCCAGCCGGTGTGGGAGGAGGTGTACGAGCAGAGGGGCTCAAAGCGGGGAATCGTGGAATGCAAGGACAACCTCCTCATTGATAGGTGCATATGCCAGGATGCCATCCGGCATAAGCAAAACCTATCCATGGCCTGGGTGGACTACAAGAAGGCTTTTGACACCACTTCGCATGAGCTTTTGATGGCCATGCTGAAGTTGATGAAAGTCCACCCAGAGGTAGTGTCCTGCATCCAACACCTGTTACCACTCTGGAAAATGTGCTTCGTTCTGACCTCAGGCAAGCGGTCAGTTTCCACAGAGTTGGTAACATACCACCGTGGCGTTTTTCAAGGCGACAGCTTGAGCCCCTTGCTGTTCTGTATTTCCCTACTACCCCTGTCACTTAGACTGCAACGAGGTAAAGGATACATGTGGGGTGTTCCAGGTGACAGGAAGCATAAGGTCACCCATTGGTTTTATATGGATGACCTGAAGCTCTACGCTTCTAATGCGAAAGACCTTCGCACTGCCCTGGACACCATACTGGAATACAGTGAGGCTATAGGGATGGAGTTCGGATTGGACAAGTGTGCATCCATCCACTTGGCGAGAGGAAGATTTTCGGAGATCAAAGAAGACGTGCAACTTGTTGACGGGAGTGTCATTCGTCACCTCGAGGACGATAACAGCTATGAATATCTCGGCGTCCCCCAGCGCCGAATGCAGGAGGCTGCAGCAGTGAAGGAAAGGGTCACCGCCAAATACAGACAGACTCTCAGGAACATCTGGAGTTCTGAGCTGTCAGGCAAGAACAAGGTTCTTGCCACGAACATGTTCGCGGTTCCTACACTGCTGTATACCTTCGGATGCATGAAGTGGAACGTCAACGAGTTGCAGAACCTTGATAGGGGAACAAGGAAGATGATGACCATCTATAGAAGTCTTCATCCGAAATCTTCCGTCGCCAGATTGTATCTCCCTCGCAATGTAGGTGGTAGAGGACTATTGAGTCTGGAGTGTCTCCACAACAGAGTTGTCCTGGGTACAGCTTGCCGAGTTTTGAAAAGCAGGGACCCCCTGCTCAATCTCGTGAGAGATCACGAGAGTGCGGGAGCAGGGGCGTTTCTCTTCCAGGTGGCAAAGAGGGCAGTGGACGAAACCAGTCTCGACTTTGCCCCGTCATCCGACGGAAGCGACAATGACACGACCATCTTGTCATTGAAGGCAGACGTCCTCAAGCTCGAAATAAAAAAAGCCGAGCAGAAGGCCTTGCTCAAGGCACATACCGATAAGCCCATGCATGGATGTTTCTACCGAAACTTCGAAAAGCATGGGTTATCGAAGGAGCTGACGTTTGCCTTCTTACGCTCCGCTGGTCTGAAGTCCGAGACCGAAGGTTTTGTCCTCGCGTGCCAGGATGGTGTCAGAAACACACTCGTGTACCGCCGTATTATTTTCAAGGCGGAGGTTGCGGACGAGATGTAGGGCGTGCCGAGCCCAGCCGGAGACGTGAGTCACCTCCTCTCCGGCTGTAGCTATTACGCCAAGTCTGCGTATTTAGCTCGGCATAACGCGGCCCTACGGGTGCTATACTTTCACCTTCGACACCATTATGGCATCGACGAAACACCTGTGCTGCCCTATGCCCCTGCAGATATCGAGTCCGTCGTGGAGAACGATAGATGCACAATCTGGTGGAATTACTCCTTCTCCACCACCAGGCAGTTGGAGGCGACCAAGCCTGATATCGTTCTCCTTGACCACCTCACACGCTCCATGTTCGTCATTGAGTTTTCTGCTCTGGCTGAAACCAACATGGATGCGAAAGAGGAGGAAAAACAGACGAAATATCAAGACCTACTTTTCGAACTTCGACAGATGTACCCCGGACACTCTGTGAAACTGGTGGTCCTCATCATAGGTGTGCTCGGTGGAGTTAAGGGCTTGCTGATAAATAACATCAAGTGCATTCCGTCCTGTGTGGCACAGGCGGAATCACTAGTTGCACGCATGCAGAAGGCCGTCATCCTGCGGTCACTCCGTCTACTGCGGATGCATGACCCGACCGCAGCGTAGCCACACATCCGATGGGCGTCGGACGTGGCTGCGATTACTGCACAACCCCTCTCGAGTCACCGGCCATTATGACGGCAATGAAACCCGATGCTTGCCGGGGACTCGGAGGGTCATGTTACAACTGTAACAATATTAATAATAATTTATTTCACCATTGGCAGTACATAAATCTGCATGGCTAAAGTCAACAAATAGAAAATACAATCACATACATACATGAAAAAAGAAACATCATACCAATTACAATTCAAAGTGCATCCTCCAAATATTCCACAACACTGTAGTAGCATTTTTCAGATAAAAGAAGTTTGAATTTCTTTTTAAACAGAGAAAGTGAGGTGCTATTTTTTATTTCATCAGGAATCTTATTGTATAGGATAGAGGCAGAGTGGATAGGACCTTTAAGACAGAGAGAGCTGGAGTACTGATTGGAGTGAATGTTATTTCTTGAACGAGTGAAGTGATCATGGTAGGTAGAATTGGTAGGAAATTGAGAAAGGTTTGCTTTCATGAAGCAGGCACATGTAAAGATATACAGAGATGGAAGGGTGAGAATTCTAGATTTAGCAAAGAAAGTTTTACCTGGAGTGCAAATAGGGACTTGGAACATAGCTTTGATAGCTTGTTTTTGAGCTGAAAATGCTCTTTTAGCAGCAGATGAGTTCCCCCAAAACAAAATGCCATAAGAAATATGAGGATGGATTTTAGCATAGTAGACCATTTTTAAAATATCGAGTGAGACTATAGGCGACAACCTCCCAATCATGTATGTACTCACAGAAATTTTATTGAGTACAACCTGTACGTGAGGTGCCCAGCCGAGGTTGTTAGAGATTAGGAGTCCAAGGAACTTTGTTGTAGACACATCAGAGGAGTGAGTAATTTTATCTATGTGAGGGATGAGGTAATATTTGTTAGAAGTTTTTTGGAGGAATTGGAGGCAGACAGTTTTCTGATCGTTAACTATCAGATTGTTTTTTTACACCACTGATGCATTTCTGTAATTGTGAGATTTGTCAAGGCAACTGTGTTTTGAGCACTTTCGGCAGTAATGATGGTGGAGGTATCATCGGCATAAAGAGTGGTTTTACAGTGAGACAAGTGATTAGGAAGATCGTTGATGTAGAGTAAGAAAAGCATTGGACCAAGGAGGGATCCTTGAGGCACTTATGATACGCACTGATATGCTTGATAATTAAATGTTTAATGCAGGTACTTCCATAGATACTATAGTTTTGGTAAATTTATCTTTTATCATAGAAATACATGCAAACACGCCATAATTATTGAAAAACCATCTAATAGTTGTATCTTTTATCTATTATGTAACGCAACCCTCTAATTTCCATATGATTAATGCTTCCTCTGAAACATTTATGCAATGTGGCATACTTGCAGAACGTAACCCCTATGTGTTCAGCAGAGTTTTTACTGTTATACTATGTATTACTTCTAAGGTTTAAAGGGTTTTCACAGAACCAAACAAAGTCAGATTTTCTCATCTGAAGAGATAATTTTCCAAGTGCAGAATAAGTAAATTCACACTCTGAGAGAATACATTACCTTGACATGTTGGCTGAGGTGTAGACCATTCACCAGTATGTTGGCAGACGGCCTCCTGTGGTCCCTGAAGTCCATAGCCATGGTCACAGCTGAACACTGCTCGTCCTCCAACCTCTCGGCTTACGATGGAGACTCGCAGGTGGGGATCAGTTACATTGGCCAAGTCTGCACACTCAATACCTGGCGTGGCCACCGATCCGCGTCCACCCCCCACAGGCAGCAAGTGAGAAAAGTGGCGCAGGGGAACAAGCACGATCTTTCGCAACCAACACCAAACACCGATTGCAAGACACACAACAAGCAAACCCACGCAAGCACACACAACTATTGCCATGCACGTTTAAACCATGTGATTTAATATTGTACTCCTGTTCTATGTCGCATAGATCTTGAGTGAATGTTACAGATTGAATCCATGTTTCCACTGGTGTATGAGCATTCATTTTTGAACAGAAGCTCCTGATGCCATTAGTGTAAGTTTTCTTTTTTTATTATTTTAGCTCGAAGGCTTTGAAATATCAATTCACAGCAGGGTTATGTAACCTGTGGCACCACACGCTCTATGCCTGTAGTTGACAGAGTTCATTACAGCTGCCTCCAACAATTTCAAAGACAAATTTCTGTTGCGTCATTTCATTTGACTTTTTTTCATTTGGTAACAAAAATGTGACACATTGGTTGAGATCAGTCAGATTGCAGTAGATATATCCAACAGCAAATCATGAACAATTGCTTCCTCATCATTTTCTCAAGGGCTGGATAGAAAATTCTGCAGGTCCTCTAGCATCAGATAGCTTGTCCCTGCTTTGTAAGGTTCATATACAGTAGAACTTTCATGGCTTCCTGATCATGTTAGGTGTTAAAATGTATGGTATATGGGGCGATTAACTGAGGCCTCATACCCAACATGTCCAGCATTACCTTGTTCTATGCCTGCTCTGAAGAATATGAACAAATAAAAGATCAGATTTAATGGCTAACAAAATAATCTATCTTATTAACTGACGTACGTACTATTGCTGACAAAATTACTATTTTACTTAAGCTACTCACATGGGTGACTAATATCAGTATATATTTCTAATCTAGTAGAAGTGCACTCAATATTATATTTCAAAATTTAATAAAAGCTCTTCTTTTATTTTTTAATGCCCTAATTTTTTTAAAGGCACAGTAAAACCTCGATTAATCAGTTTATTTGAAATAACTCTGAAAAACTGGATACATAGGAATTCCTAGAGGAAATCCTTTCTGCTAAAGCTACTAACAGAAAATTTGTTTTCAGTCAGAACGTAGAAACTTGCTCAATAACAAGGAGAGATTTAAACTGACTACATATATGCATTTTAAAATCATTAAAGTCTTTGCATGCAAATGATCTTACAAGTTGAATTTACAGAAAATGGAAGAACTTAAATGTCAACTATTTTTACTCTTCTGCAATGATCAACTTCATGCACTCTCAGGGAAAAGAAGACATAATTAAAAGTAAAACTATCAATCATTTATTCACTAGATGCTGAAGAGGAACATCTAGGCAGGCATCTAAATAAATCTCCCACTTATTGTAAACCTCTATTTTACTACATACGAATGCAATAGTGTAGGTAGGAGCTCATAGGGGTAGACTTACTCATTTAGGCATGTTCTGAAAGGAAGGCCACTTAGTATTTCAGCCTTGGTGTCAACTATTGCATCTCCAACATTAAAACATACATGAAACTTTGCTGCAAAGCAAAGTCATCCTGACTTATTCTGTCAGATGCTATATTACTTTATTATAATTTTGTACAGGTAATTCTATTCATCCATCCAATCCAAAACTAAAGATTGATTTTCTTTCTCTTTCCTGTGTCACATGTGGACCCCTAAGGCAATGAAATTCTACTCTCAAAGCTTTCAGTTTTCATCAGTTTTGAGGAGCATTATGTGCAGCATCAAAACTATCCATCATATTTCTGGGAAATAATTTACAGCTAGAGCTCATTCTTCAGGATTTCTTTGCCTTCCTTTACCTAAAATTGTAACAATCACTATCCTTATGTCAAATGTAATGAATGAAAATATCTTGTGGGTATGTGCATCAGGAGCTTTAAATTGTTACTGTTAATGTAGGGTAATTATCAACCACAATTAGACTTAGAATGAAAATTAGGATATCTAGGTTACAGGAAGAACAACTCCACATGGAAAGCACTTGAAATTTGTTCTAGAAACATAACTGATACCAACAAACTAAGTTCTGCTTTCTACCACACTAGCACTGTATAAGGATGGAAAACTAGCGTAATAATTCAAATAAGAAAATTAGCATGGAGTAAAATAGGCAAGTGCAACACATCCTTACAGAGGAGAGTTAAAAATTAATGATAGTGTGACACCCCTAAAGATAAGTCCATCTCAAAGCTGTGTCAATCACCTACGTAGGTGGCTACACAGGGTATGCAGTGACTATGACACCTGTGTAGGCGGCTACACGTGTATGTGTAGGCACCGTCTTTGGTATGTAGTAAGAAGAAATTACAAAGGTCTAAATTTCACGAAAAATGATGTGCCCAAAGTCCTTAGTGCCATTCAATAGGTGCTATAGGGAGTTTTATTGTGGATTGGAAAAAGTAAATCGTACTTATTTACAGTTATATAGACCAAACAGCATACAAGATTTACAATTTATTACTATTTCTCTAAGCCCATGAATGGAAACTTGAAACCTTCTATTGCTTGGAGAAAAATATTGTATGTATACACTTGAAATTGACAATGAAATGCCTGGTTAATCAAGGTTTTACTATAGCATAGCTAGTTTAGTATTTGAATTTTATCCTAATGAGATTGTTTTATATTAATGAAGTTATAGGTATCTTGGTATGATCCTTACTTCAAACACTAATAAGATTCTTTTCAAATATACTATTATCCCAGCTGGCACAATGTAAGTCATGGAAGTAAGTTTGAAAGAAGAAATAGGTAAGTAGCTTACAATGTAAGTCGCTTACTTATTTCTTACACATGTATCACATGACTTCTAGCGGGTGAAACATTAATGCGCAAGAAATAACCGAGTCATTTTTTGTAATAATATGTAAACGAAGGTTTATCGTGTGTTTTGACTGTTTACGGTGTTCATTGTAACATGCCAGTGATTACAATTGTTATTTATGTGCTGAGCTGGATTGCATACGTCTAATTGGTGATATCTTTACATACATTAGCTAGGATTTATCTCTTTAAATAACGTGTTATCACAGGAATTGTATTTAAAGTGTTACAAATACATTGTATGTATTGGAGAAGACTTTAAGTTCGCTGTTTCTAGTATTGGCTAAATTAAGATGTGGAATCTATGTGCATTGAAGTGAAGTTTGGTGACTATGTGGATTACTCTTGTCTTATAAGTGTGGTTGTTTACATCCCAGTGAAAGGATATATAGTGCAGTGTTTTATTATTCTTCATTCAGTGAATTTTGCCACCCCAAGTGTCATCTTTTTGTTTCATTACATTGTGGTGTCCAATGTGAATTTGTTGAAATAATTAATCCGTAAACATTTAATGCAGGTGATTAATTAGCAATATGAAGTAGGATTTGTCATTGGCAGGGATTATTGTGTTATTTGAGAGTTTTACATTGTGTGGTTTTTTACGTCCAAGTGAAAGAGTGATGATTTTTTTTCTACTTTTGCGATGTATGTTGTTTCATTATGTTTCATTCAGTAAATCTTACCTCCTCAAAGGTTATTTTTTAATTTTCTCGACTTGATATCACATATGTCAATAGCAAGAATGTTCCTTTATTTGAGTGCCGCCATGTGTGCCTGGAGAAATAGTGGAAATAATTTAAAGCTGCCCAATATATCTCACGGTAGGTAATCGAGAAATAGTGGAAATTGTTTCAATCTTACCTCCTCAAAAGTTATTTTTTAATTTTCTCGACTTGATATCACATACCTATGTCAATAGCAAGAATGTTCCTTTATTTGAGTGCTGCCGTGTGTGCCTGGAGAAATAGTGGAAATAATTTAAAGCTGCCTAATATATCTCACGGTAGGTAATCATATAATTAATGTATTTATTGACCATGTATAAATTAAAAGATGAGGAAACCATATATGCTGCTTTAGGTGGTAGTACAGCATTCTGCCGCACGCTGGGCTACTGTGGGTAAGTAACTTACCCATTATGAGGCTATTTGGCGGCATTCCTTACCCCTGTCTTACCTGGGTATGAGCAATTTCTTACGGAAGCGCCTTACCTCATGGTAAGCTACTTACCTGTTTCTTACATTAGTATCTTGTAAGAAAAGAGTAAAGGAGCATACTCTGTGCCAGCTGGGATGTTTAAAGTACATAAGTTCAAAACATCTTAGATTTATTATGGAACATTTTCTTTCAAAAATTTCTTTTGGGATGGAATTTACTGAATTGTCAAAAGCCTAAAACAGTTACATAAATTCTGTAATTAAGGTCAATGTTTATGTAAATCTCTGAATTTTTAAAATGACCAGTGATACTGATGTAATGTATGTCAATACTTTAAGATGTAGTATTAAAAGCTCTTCAATATTCAGGGCAAAAAGTAATGTGATATTATTTACGTCTTATGTAAAAGGCAAAGTATTCAATAATAACATATGATTAGCAAAGTGGCAGTTAAATAAATCAATAATTAATTATTTTATTAGGAATAAAATATTTTTTGTTATTATCCAAAGAATTCAAATGTTAACTATGAAGTGCACACATTAGAAAATAAGTAACAATTGGGACTCATCATGTTAATTGCTACAGAAATATTATCTCATAAGTGTAATGTGAGTAGGTAAGTAAATAATCATACATATTAAAAATTAGGTTTTTAGAAGCATTGAAGCTTTTATAAACATTTGAAAATAACTAAAATTAGCATAATTTAATTCATAATGAATTAAAAAATATATATAATGCTTTAATGAGATAATATTTTCTTTTGTGACCAAAGGAAAAGCCTGATCACGTACATAAAAAATTAGAAATTTTAATGGCACATATATGTATACGTAGGCATCCTAAAAGGAATTGCTTCACTCACTCTCACAGATGGGGAATGGGGCACTCCAGTTTCCTGAGGGAAGGCAAACAATCTCTGGAGCTCCAATTAATGAGTTACCATTCTGGCAAGATAGAAGAGCACGAGTATTCATTCGTGTATTCAGAGTGCTCAGCACCAGGCCTCGTCTAACAGGAACGACAGGACAATGGATGGCTGAAAATAAACATTTGTTGTTGAAAAAACAGAGAAAAACATAAAGATTAACAACTCAGTTACAATAGTATTTAATTTTCCTTGGCTTATAAACTGTTGACAAACATATGTGTTGGTATTTGATTATTTGTATGGGTTTTGTAATCCCTGAATCTTAAAATGGTGTTTTTAGTCGGCTTTTATTTTGTATTTCATTTGTATTTGTTATTTCTACTTCACTTCTGGTGATGTGGATTGTTGCAATATTAAAACTGTGTTCATGAATTCAGCATCCATTTTTTTAACATGCACTCCTTATCATACCTAACAATTTTCTAACAACATAAAAGCAGGAGTTAATACTTATTCAAAACTGAGCTTGATGATCGCCTTTTCCAAGGCACAATTCAATCCTATGTAGAGGGAAAAGGCAACAGGACATACTCTGTAACCCATGCAATAAGATTTTCTCCTCTCTCTCCACATTTTCGGATTACCTTAGAAAACAAGGAGTATTTATAGAAAATAAAACATTCAATTACCAAGCAAGTTCCTTGGAGGACCTATTATTATTGCAGTGGCACAATCAGATTTTAGTGCATCTACACTAAGACATTTTTGACATTAGGAAGACACTTGCTCTAGCAAAATAGACATTCAGCAATACGAGGGAGCTGATGATGGGGACCATGCCTACAGATATATACAAGAGGTTGGTGAAGTGTTCAATATGGAGTGTAGTGTTGTACGTGGCAGAAATGTGCATTCTGAGAAAATCAGATGTGATTAAGCCTCAGGGCTTTGAGATGTGGGTGTGGAGGAAGATGAAGAAGGTGCAGTGAATGGAAAGGAAGACAAATGAGGAAGTGCACGGTATGGTGAGCTAGGAAAGGAAGCTTCTGGAGGAGATTAGGAGTAAGCAAAGTAGGTGATTGGAAGAGGTAGGGCTGCTTTAGGCCTTGATGGAGAGGAGGATGTTGGGCAGGCGGGGATGGGGGAGAAAGAGAATAAGTTTTATGGTGGGACGAATAGAGCTAGAGCATACATTGAGATAAAGAGAGAATTGTAAAAATCTGGAGAATATTTGCTAGTTTCCAATTAAACCTACTTTAACCAGTGGATTACCTTAATAATAATACAGTGAAACCTCTACCTAACGAACTCCCGATAAACGAAGAACTCCGATGAACGAACAAATGCTATTGGTCCCGCCAAATTCCTATTTAAATGCATTGGTAAATACCTCTAATGAACGAACTCCTGCTCTACGAAAACTCCCGATAAACGAAATGAAAGATTAGCCCTGTATTATAATATTTACCTCTTCTTAACGTATTTTCAAAAAAAAAGGCTAATTTTGAATATTTTGCGAGGTTTTTGCCGTTTTTGCTGATTTGAAAGTGACTAGGACCAATCAGAGACTCCGTACAAACAAGCCAATCAGAAAGGTCCTTGTTGTTTTTCCAGTTAATTGCATTTCCGGTATTTTGCGTCAGTTTAACGGCGTGGTTAGTGATTTGGCCGGCGTTCTTGAGTTTTATTGCGGTTCATCATCGTGAGTTTATAATTTCAATCTTTCCGAGTGAAAACTGGTTGCTCTCGAGTGTTACTGCGGTTCAATTTCGTGAGATTGGGATGCAGAATTGGGACTGTCCAAGTGTTAAAAATATTTTTGGTTGGTAATGAAAAGAATGGAACTTATAGGTTGACAGCGCAAGTCACGCGAAGTGATTTTCATTTCTTTTTTTGTGAACTGGATTGTAATTTGAAATTGTGACAAAAGTGTTGTACCAAAATGACCTGGTCACGTGAATAAAATCTCGTTAAAGTTAACCGGACGTTTTTTTTCTTTCGCTAAAACTACGGACCTCAACACCAAGAACATACCAATCAGCTGGTAGAATACTTAAATGAATAATTACAATCTTTGCGAGTGAAGCCTGGTTTTTCCGTAAGTGTCAATTATTACGTCTGGTTTTCTACTTATTTTCAAGGTAAGTTCGTAATTTATTCTCCACGCTTTTGCAAAAATTGTTATCCATTCTGGATTTATAAAATGTCAAATGTTGACTTTCATATCGCGGGCTCGAAAATTTCTTTAGTATATTTGAAACACATCTACTGCAATGAAATCTCGTTCAGTGGTCATTTACGTTGTGCGCATTCCTAAATATTTTTATTGCTGTAATAACATGCATTTTTTTGAATTCGAACGTTTCAAATGTGATAATTGTTTTTTTCGCTCGCCGCCATCTTGAAAATAATTCTCGAAAAAAAGTAGCTGGCGGAACGAAAACCAAAATATATCGTGCTGTATTTACAGAGCAGTTCTCAAAAACCTTGAATGCACCGCGGATGTGACCGTGTTAAGTTGAAAGTGGCGGCATAAGAAACTACTATCATTAATTCTAGCGTGTTTGTGATGCATTGGGCGGGAGGTCAAGGCCAGGTTACGATTGGCGTCAACGCCTACTTCACCCTCGAGCTGAATACACAGGTTCCAACCCACTACTACAATTATCACAGCAATTACGAGTTGATAATACTCGTACTCGTCCATGTTCTCGCTCTGTTGTACATAGTAAACAAAACAAACACATGTTGGCGATCGGCTGCATGTAAACATCTGCATCCAAGCAAAGATGAATGAAGGCGACCAATGTTTACCGACGCACATTCTAGCTGACGGCGATCGTAACAGGATGGCGTCAACGCGAAAACAATTCATGGTTAAAGTTTGACGTTCATGCCAACTATAAATCGGCCTTTAGAAATCGCAGTAAATGGTATAATTAGCAGGACTTGCTGAAAGACCTGTTCGTTGTTATTCCACGGTTTTTTTATAAGGCATGGGAGCAGTAAGTATAAAAGTATGCGATCCTCTGTGGAAATGTTACCTTTAATTGAGTTCTGCAAACCACATTCCCTGAAATTCAAGGTACATACATACGAGAAGTGGATTATTTACGTTGCCCCTGGAGTGCTGCAACGTGCAAAACACCTCCGACGAACGAACTCCCGATGAACGAACTGGAAATTTTTCGGTCCCTTGAATTTCGCTAAGTAGAGGTTATACTGTACACCCAGTCCTCGAATAACGCTGACTGAATTAGCGCCGTTTCGCATTAACGCTGTCAAAAATTTAATACAATTTTGTTCTTATTAACGCTCTCGCTCCGCATTAGCGCTCTCCATAACTACCGCCGCATTTGAAAATTTCACCGTGATCGCTGCGCCCGATACGGAAGGTATGTACCTATTAGAAACTGAAGTCGTTAGATCCGTGTTGTACCACGTTTGACCACTTACGAACGTTTAAAATTAAAAAATATTTGGACAAATCTTATAAAAACATCTGTAAAGTGAGCGATATTAAAAGTTCCTGTTTTTTATTCATTCACGTTTTCGTTTTTATTGCATGTATTACTGAACGACTTTATTTCCTTTCAGCTACGCCCTTCTTACCGCAGTACATCCGATAGTTTTGCTAGTTACAAAATAACATTCTTAATAATCCATTTTATTTTAAATATTAAGGCCATGAGTGATAAGCCACAGTCAGATAAGAAAAAAAAGGAATAGCTTAACCCTTGAAGTGAAATTGGATGTTTTGGGACGACTATATTAAGGGCAGTGACAACACAAAGTCTGCAGGGCGCTATCTCTGGCTGTTTCCACAGTAAAGACTATCATCAGAGATGCAGAAAAAATTAAAGAATATGGAAAGACTGCGAATCCCTTAACTTCTGTGAGGATAGGAACAAGGAACAGATCAAAGACTATGGCGTAAATGGAGAGGTTATTAAGTACTTGGATGGAGGACTTAATTCAAAAGCATATGCCTGTGAGTTTGCTGATGATCCAAGCAAAGGCAAAAAGTCTTTTCGCGAATTTGGTTAAAGATCTCCCTAGAATTTCTATTAATTCTACTGTCGAAACATTCGCTGCAAGTCGAGGATGGTTTGAACGCTTTAGAGCACGATATAACTTGCACAACATATCTATTCGTGGCGATTCGGCCAGTGCAGAGGATAGTGCAGCAGCGGCTTATATCGATGAAATTGCTGCTATTATAGAAATGAATGAATACTCACCTCACCAAATTTTTAATGCCGATGAGACTGGGTTATTCTGGAAAAGAATGCCAGCCAGAATGTATATTTCTAAGCAGGAGAAACTAATGCCTCAAAGTTTCGATGGATCGGTTGACGTTATTGCTCAGTGGAAATGCTACCAGAGACTTTAAGTTGAAGCCAATGATTGTATACCATTCCGAAAACCCGAGGGCTTTGAAAGGCTATGACAAGCAAAATCTACCTGTCCTTTGGATATCTAATAAAAAAAGCTGGGGTAACAATTCCCGTGTTTGAGCAGAGGTTTACGTCTTACATCTCGCGGCAGTAAAAAAGTACTGTGCTCAGAAAAATTAAGATTTTAAAATTTTATTGATAGTACTAGATAATGCTCCAGGCCATCCAAGAACCCTTTGCGATTTAAGTTCGGAAGTCAATGTCGTTTTTTTGCCACCAAAAACAACTGCTATTTTGCAGACCATGGACTAAGGCGTTATTTCAACGATTAAAGCATATTATCTAAGGGAAACGTTTGCTCAGCCTGTGAAGGCTACAGAGGGTGAGAATGGCATGGACTTAAAAGAATTCTGGATAAGCAACAATATCCACCATGCAATAGACAAAATTGCTAAATCTTGGGAGGAAATCGGCCAAAAAACTATAAACATGGTGTGGAACAACCTTTGGAGTGATTGTGTGCCCGATTTTCAAGGTTTTGACTTAACACACGAAGCCGTCGATGAAACAGTAACCTCGCACGAAAGGTAGGTTTAGAAGAAATCGAGCAACGTGATATTCATGAGTTGATTGAAGCACAAAGGGAAAAACTCATGGAAATGCAACAATATAAGGAAATAGAGGAAATTAGTCATGGTCATAATGATGCTAAAATGAATTCACATTGTTTAACGTCATCTGATATCATTGAAATATTAAAACACATTGATAGTGCTTGTGCTTTGATGGTAGAAAAAGTCCCTGATGAGGAAAGATGTTCGAAGGTTGCGAGAGGGATAAACTGTGCTGTGAATTGCTATAGAGAACTGCTTCAAGAAAAAAAAATAAAAAAACAGCTCACTTTGGATACATTTTTCGCCAAACCTTCAGGGGTCAACCTTTCTCAAACTAAAGAGAGTTCTCAGAGAACGGATAAGGATGATTAAATCTTAGCGTCAGAGTTTAGCTCATTATCTTGTATGTTTTAATCGTTTTGCAGAATATTGTGATTCCGTTCATATGAAGTAAAGAGTATTTTCTTTCTTTAAAACAAAATGTTAGTTCAGTTTAGAATATTATTAATGAATCGAAGTTTCTATCAAATCGAACTGCAATTTCGATATGTACGATTTCCATTCTGGGTTATTTTCATATGCTTTCTAGCAGCCTTTCCTTATTTTTTATTTCTCTCGCATATCAGCCTATATTATTATCCTTTAAAACTACAGATTATATTTATTAGGTACCACTTTTCTAGTGAAGATGCCTAGAGTTTTAAAAATAGGTAGCGCTCTAATGTGCGATGTTTTCTTTTATCTCGTGTAATACAAGAATTTCAAAACTTTGTGCCTAAATTTGATTTATTATTGTTTTCTTGTGGAATTTTAAATATATTTTTCCGTAAAATACCTGCACTACATCATTCAAATATATAGAGAAAGGAAAACGCGCGCTGTGATCTATATAATAGCACTCGTTCAGTTTCAATTATCCTTCAATAAAACTTGGGAACGAATTATTTAAAAAAGCATTAGTCCTTATGGAGTTTTATGCTTCGAATTACACTGTTTCAATTAGCGCTCGAATTTCCTGGAACGAATTAAGAGCGCTAATCGAGGACAGGGTGTATCTGCATTGATTAGGTGCTTCCAGGGTCACATAAGATGTATAGCCATCAGAAATCTAGCTATGATGAATTTGGTCATGATCAAATGAAATTGTTCTTTCAATATTTTATTCTATTAATAGCAGTGGAACAAACTAATTTTTACCTTTAACAACTATTTCTACAGAATGGGTGTGTCTAGTAGGAGTGACACAAGAGAAAGTTCCAGAGTCATCTCTGCTGGCATGGTATATGCTTAGCCTGTATTCCAGCTGAGAATCCCTTCCAGGGTCAGTTGTCCATCCTTCTGGATAATTTCTAGAAGAATGAGAAAAACAAAATAAAAAAATACAACTTTTCCCCAAAGACAAAAGACAAAAAGAGGACATAGTACTCGATATTAGATATTATCCTCTATAGTAGAGGAGGAAGAGAAAAGCTGTAAATTTTTGTATGAAAAAGGACAGTCAGTCAGCAATAAAGATAGTTATTATTATTTACAAAAACTTTATATGCCCAAGTATGTTATCCTATCAGCCAACTAGAAGGTGATAAATAATTACCTGTAATTATGGCTCACCACCCATTTCGGTGTTCCAAACCTCCGTATCCATAGGCACTCCATATGTAATATGGCTCCAGGATACACCATCAAACGTCCATCATTGCTCTGAGCTATTGGGCCAAGTTGATGGCGGAATAATATGGTCGGTGGCTTCTCCACTGAAATGTTACAAATAGTCTAGAAATAGTTGAATCAAATTTACCACACTTTACATAATAAGGAAATGTGTCAAAGAGGGTGCCACATAAATGACCAGCAGTTATTGGGATGTGGCAAATCTCATCTGATTTCTATAAAGATTACATTGTACGCATGACTGATATTAACATATGACCCATATATCAATTAAAAAGTGGGTATGTATTCATAGTCATTTGAAATTTGTTATGAAATTAAATAACTTCATATGTACAGGCACTTCCAATGAAAAGTTACCACTTCAGAGCCGAAATTTTCTAAGTCCGGAGTTGATGGTGATTTGACAACGCTGCATCATGGCTTCCCTCTAGTGGAGCCTCAGGAAGCTCTAACCGTAAACAAACCCCCTTCCCTCCTCCGCCCTCCTTTCCTTTCTTAGCGGAAGGGACCAAGGGATTACTGATGGTCGGTCTTCTTCTCATGCCCTAAAGATGGTCGTTTCTCCGAGTCGCCCAGCCCGACGTCTGAGGTCCTGAACATACCTCTACGCTCGCCACCACCATCATGCATTGGCATAACATCAAAAATCAACGTTCACTTAGAAAAGGAAAGGGCACGGGCCTAGCCATGTTGAAACACCGGTTCCCATCAGAACACCGAAGTTAAACAACGTTGGGCCCGGACAGAGGTTGGATGGGTGACCCTCCTCCATACCTGCACCAGGCGTGGATGGAGAGGATACTACTCCCTCCAGACCACCGGGAGGCCGGTGGGAGATATACCCAGACCGGGAGAGTTAGAGGGAGTACACCCTCCATCCCTGGTACTGGGGCGAGGCGGAGGAGGTCAACCCTCTACACCTCTACCGTGGTGCTCTTGTCCCCTGTCTGCAAGTGGCAGACAGGCATGGGGTTGGCACAATGGACCAAGAAAGGTCTAAGTGCCCGGGCTCCTGACGAAGGCCCCCCCAATAACAATCTAACAATCTAGAAAAGGAAATCACAAATCATCATTGTTCGTTATCACCCTCCAATTTGTATGTGTCCCTTGAATAATCAATGAATAATTGAATAATTAATTCCTTGATTTATTGGTGTTATTTCACGTTCATGCTATTTTTGGACTTGTGTTTTTAGTTTTTCAAGCCTCAACACCTTTGGTAGCGCTTTCTGTTCATCGATCAGCATTGGTTTTTATTTATTTTGTGGTCTATTATTTTACAATGTGGCCGGAATATTTTTGTATTTTTATTTTTCAAAAATATTTTTATTATCGACACCTCAGTGTTATATCGTTTTTCATATCAATGTCGTAAAATTTTTTGAAATGTTATCATTGGAATCCTCTTTTGGTCTAACATTGTTCTACATTGAAATTGTATTGTATTTGATTCCTCTCGGCCCTTTGTACTTCTGGTATTGGTGTTATATAATGGCTTGTTATGAATTATCACCTTTTAAGTTCGATGAAAAAGTGATAGAGGCGCAGAAAGTGTCATTGACTAAGAAGAATGAGTATTTGATGGAATTTGAACGAAAATATTACACATACGACCTAATATAGATGCTATACAAGCTAAAAATTACACACATATTGGTTTTAGTGCCAGATGTAAAACGTTGAGAAGAACGTTTCCGGAATATTGAGAGATTCAAGATTCGAAACGGCAAATGGTTAAGGGGGCATTAATTTTATGGATTACGCACGATTACACACGGATTACACACTATGGAAATTCTGCTATTATGCATTTCAGTGGGTAACTTCGCTATGTTATTCGCCGATAGTTTGCAATCCTTAGGATTGTTCTAGTAATAACTTAGTGTTTAAAGGTGGCCTTAACTTCGTGGACAGTGGCGATGTGTGCACGACTTCGGCTTGCCTGTGATATTGTAAGTACGGCAGGCACGTAGCATATTGTCCGTTAATACCTCTATAACTCTACAGGGGAGAAGGAATATTGATAGATTATCACTGAATAGGATAATTGGTAGAGCATCTGGCCCGGAAACAGGGGATTCCGGGTTCTAGTACCGGTTTGGTTGATTTTTCTCCGAGGAAATTCCGCTCTACACCCTTTCTAACCTATACTCGCTTCATGGATTAGTAAATACTCACTCCGTGAGGATATTCGCAGGATATTAGGGAAACGCACCGCAGGGATTTTAGGTGGGGGTGTCCCGAGAGACTTCACCCTACGGTCCCTTTTGGTCTTGGTTTTCCCAGCCACCTTTTCTCCTCCTCAAAGGAGAAGTGAATGCCAGATGGGGGGCGGCATGTTACCTCTGTTGAGTCCCTGTACTGAGACAATGGGGATGGGGAGGACTGGTCTCTGCAAGGAATAATTTTCCACTGCCTAAATACCTTACTCCATACGTTTTATTGCACCCGCGACCCCTTCCATGCGGTATACCTCGGGTCAACATCCTCCGAGTTTATGCCCTTGCAGGCCAGTGCCCATGCAGAAGGGTTGATCCGGAAGCAGGTAAAACATTAGAGACATCTGCCCATCAACTCTTCCACCTGAGTGATTTTAAGTTTGTTTCTAGTCACATTACCAGGCAAATATTTCAAAACATTTAAATGCCCACGAGTGAACACGTTTATCAAAATGGTTTCTCGATTTAGGTTTGCTGGTCTCTTATTAATTTCATACATGGTGTGAAGGAAGTAACCATTCACACACAAATATGAATCGATTCTGTCCATTTAAAAAATATATTAAAACATTTTGGTGGTATTGTTTGGTGTGCAATATGGTCGAATAATAGAACACCTGTCCATCAGAAGGGAAAGAGAGGAACAGCATATTGCAATTAGTATTCTCAGCTGCGATTTATGTTCGTAAGGAAATTTACTAACTGCCGTCCACACTTTCCGCAATCGGAGCAATTGGCCCCTCGAGAGGAGATCGCCGGGAGGCGGCCGGGTGCCCGCGCGTCCCCTGTGCGAACCCTTCCTGATGGGGAATTCCCACCTAGACATGCTTCCTCGCCACTCCTCCCCAACGGGAGGAGGGGAATAATGTGTGGCAGGGGTAGGAGGACACGCGGCTCAATGCCACGGCCGGGCACAAGGGTAGAGCGAGAGTCGGGGGTATCTTGCGACCGTCTGCAGGTGTCCTATAAACAATGGGTATTTGGGAATATACATATGTTGTCACTGTCCTCATCCTTTGAAGAATGGAAAAAGGCATCGAATAACCAATTAGAGCGTAACATTAGTTGCACTTTGACCAATGGAAAGTCATTACATGCTTATGGAGGTCTTGCAATCAGTTAAAGCTCATACGTAAAATTATTTAGTTGTAGACGAATGCACGTGCAATTAGCTGCATTAGGACCTGTAACCCTCATGCATATCCCACCTTCCACAATCACCAAAGTCCATTGCGGTCAATGTTTTTGAATAAAATAAAGGACGCAGGAGATAGTGTGTGTAAAAATGCAGTTCCGTGAGCCGAGAAAGCCCTTTAAGTTTAATGGACCGCTAAGGAGATTTCTACGAATGGTTCTAATGCATAATAGGAATAGGCGAATGGGCAAAAGAGGACCGATCCCCATTGGGCGGAAATCGAATAAATTAGGACAAAATTCCAAAATAGCTTTTTTTGAGATATAGACTTGAAACTTCACACAGATCATATTCAGTGATACTCTACTTTTGATTGCTGTTTAAGGAATAATGCATCATTTTTCATGATTCTTATATGTTAGTGAGACAGAAGGGCTCAAGCATGACGAATTTTCCAAAAAAATCCTGTAATAATATTTCTCCGAATATCTTCAACTTAAGTCAATGGTGATTCTGTGGGAGGAAATTGTTCAAATACAAACAGCATGATCTATCAACACAATTCTTTGCTTTAATTGCCTGAGCTTCAAATATTTTTGAATCATTTAATTGCCATTCCATTACTTATAGGCGACGCTGTTTTCAGACAAAATGTTTACATAATGTAGATAATATCTAGCGTTTTAGGGAGACACTTGTCAAGTCACTTATATCAAAGCACTCGTTGAAAACTCATATGCACGTAACTGAAGAGAAATTAAAAATAAGTTTGCGACGCAAAAAATACATATGATTTTCCGACCGCGCATCCGGGGTCTCACTCCACGCGTCACGGGCTGGATTTGACATGACTCGCTTACATTGCTGAAGTGACATGGACCCTAAGGCTTCCAATTCGTCGTTTTTTAGCTGTACTCTTTGTCACTAACCTCCACGGACTCTATTTTGATGAAATCGCGAGAGTATTGAACTGTGCGACTGGATAATAAACTTAACTTAAACGTGGAATCACGTTAAGTTATTTTTCTTTGCGTACGCTCCGGGAACATACTTGTTATTCACGCCCTTCAGCCCTTGAAAAGAGTGCTATCAGAGTTTTATGTTGACACTTGTTCATCTCCATGAAAAATATAAGAGACAAAGCCTTCTCACATGACATCTCAGCTTGGACAGCGTCACATTTCCTGCATAACTTTTGTTACCCTAGTTCGTATGGTAGTTGTTATTTCCACTAGTAATTTAGCTGTCGCAATGCTTTCTTTCTCATGTAGACTCATGGAAGTTGCGAATGCCGTTTATTTAGCAGAGGTAAATGTTTTGAAATTTGGAATTTTTCTTCTCCGGTCTATCTTAGGAAGCGTGAGACTTTAAATTTATCTAATCGACTATGCAACATTTGAACCTATCTGAAAATATTGATCAACAGGTTAACATATACGTTATAATGTGCAAGCCACCTCAAGGGTGTGTGGCAGAGGGTGAACATCGTCAAATATGAACTATGTACTTACAAGCAATTAAGAGCTACAATGTCACTACTTCATGGAGACATGTCATGGAGAAATAAGGGTCACATATAACTAGATGGTTGGTATTTACTGATCCATGAAGCGAGTATAGGTTAGAAAGGGTGTAGAGCGGAATTTCCTCAGAGAAAAAATCAACCAAACCGGTACTAGAACCCGGAATCCCCTGTTTCTGGGCCAGATACTCTACCAATTATCCTATTCAGTGATACTCTACCAATACTCCTTCTCCCCTGTAGAGTTCTAGAGGCATTAACGGACAATATGCTATGTGCCTGCCGTACTTACAATATCACAGGCAAGCCGAAGTTGTGCATACATCGCCACTGTGCACGAAGTTAAGGCCGCCTTTAAACACTAAGTTATTACTAGAACAATCTTAAGGATTGCGAACTAACGGCGAATAACAGCCCTATAAGTTTAAGGGACCGCCAAGGAGATTTATAAGATTGCTATTAATGGATTATAGGAATATACACATAGTGGCCGTAGTTTATGACCGCAGAATTTCACGGGTGAAGAATAGAATCGTAAATAGGAGGTATTGCAACTAAAGATCTATATGCCGACGACTTGGGTGAAGCTAGTCGCATGAGGAAGGTCTCCTGCCGGAGGTCTTTTCTCTTTTCTCCTCTCAACCTAGGTCCTTAATCTCGTGCAGCTCCCCACATTGCATCATTGTTGCAGGGAGGCCCTCGTCTCTTATCGCAGCAGATATTAGACCAGATTTTAGGAAAACGGCAGCGAGGTCAATAACAGATGTGTATTGGTATTATACAAGCAGTAATCTAATGGGTATTGTTATTATTCAAATTATGAGTCTTTACCATAAATCCTATGGTAAACTCGTGGAAATTACGACAATTCGGAACGTTATTTTCTTCTTTTGAGCCTTTTCCTAGTCTTAAAACATTGAGATCGCATATTTATAAAGCTTCTGACTACATCGATGTGAGAATAAAACATGTTTATGAACTCACTCTGAAATAGCACGAACGTGAAACAACACCAATAAATCAAGGAATTAATTATTCAATTATTCATCGATTATTCAAGGGACACATACAAATTGGGGGGTGATAATGAACAATGATGGTTTGTGATTTCCTCTTCTAAGTGAACCGACCGACCGTAGAAGTGAGTGAAGAAGACCGATCGTCAGTAATCCCTTGGTCCCTTCCGCTAAGAAAGGAAAGGAGGGCAGAGGAGGGAAGGGGGTTTGTTTATGGTTAGAGCTTCCTGAGGCTCTGCTAGAGGGAAGCCGTGATGCAGCGTTGTCAAATCACCGTCAACTCCGGACTTAGAAAATTTCGGCTCTGAAGTGGTAACTTTTCATTGGAAGTGCCTGTACTTTCAAATTTTTCCCATGCAATATAGCAACTCTATTATTATCCAATGCTTGAATGAAAGAGTAATTCACTGAGTCTAGGGTATTTTCATAAAATCAGATGACTTAAAGTGAAAGTTTCTTGAGGTATATGAATTCTGATTTTAGCTTATAGGCTTTCAATATTCAATCATACTCAGTTAACTTTTTCACTATCAGCATGCTAAATTAAAGGCTTAGGATAATAACTCTACTATTGCCACTCGTTCACTGTTGAATTTTTCATGGGTTTTAGTTGGATTGCCTCTTTTTCTTACCAAAAATGCTCATTCTTATAACTTTTGCAAAAGCTGACCTTGGACTGCATCTTTGTAAAAGTTCATTAATACAAAGCATATCTAAGCACATTAGAAAGCATTAAATTTTAGCCAATTGGCACAATTTTTTGATGTACATATGTACGAGGCTGGTTCAAAAAGCAACCGTGATTGAAGACAGATGGTGTTGCAAAGGCAAGTTGGTGATACCATCATGTTCAGCCATCTGTAGGATGGCACCGAAACAAATTTGACAGTGAAAAATAGGTTAGTTGTGCTTTGGCAGCCATTTCAGTAAGTTCTGCAACTGGGTTTTCACTAAGATGGAAAAAGTGCAATATTGTTTAATGATTCCCTTTCTACTTTTGGATGGGAAAATGTGTGAGGAGATAAAAGCGAAGCTGGATGCTGTTTATGGGGACCCTTCGCCATATATGACTACAGTTAGATATTGGTTCTATTAATTTAAACGTGGTCAAATTCCCATTTTGGATGAGGAGCACCCAGGATGCCAGGCAGATGTGGTTACTGAGGAAATTATTGAAAAAGTCCACAACATGATTCTCGCTGATCAACGAACGAGAGTGCACAAATAAACAGAGGCCATAAGTATGTCAACGGGAACAGTAAGTAATTAATATTTTTACATGATAAGTTGGTGCTGAAAAAGTTATCGGCCAGATGAGTGCCACGATTTCTCAGGATGGGCAACAACCGGATGCGAATGTCAACTTCAAAACTGCATTTGAAGAAACTGAAATGAAATGTGAAGGGCTTTTTTTGCCAAGTTGTCACCGGTGATGAGACCTGGTTTCATTATTATTCACCAGAAACCAATCAACAATCAAAACAATAGATTGCTTCAGGTGAATCTGCACCAAGAAAGGCAAAGACTGTTCCACTGGCCGGAAAAGTGATGGCGATGGTTTTTTGAGATGTGAAGGGCGTGATACTCATGGACTTCAAGGTAGAAAAAGAAAAAACTATCACTGGACAATACCTCAGTGAGTTATTGGACCACTTCAATAAGAATTTGAAGGAGACATGGCCCCGTTTGGCAAGGAAGAAAGTGCTGTTTCACCACAACAACACACCAGCTCATTTATCTGGAGTTGTCTCCCTCAAACAGCATGAAATCCATTGTGAATTGCTACTGCACCCCACGTAATTACCCAACCTGGCTCCCTGTAATTTCTTTTTGTTCCCAAACATGAAAAGATGGCTTGCAGGAAAAAAAATTGGCTCAAATGAGATCACAATGAAGACAAGCATATTTTTCAAGAAGAGTTCAACATTTCCTATTTTTTGGAGGGGTTAAAAAAATGGCAGGGATGTTGGGAGAAGTGTATATCCCTGAAAGGGGACTATGTTGAGACATATATATACATACATACATACATATATATACTTTTATTTTGAAAAAAAGGCATTTTAATTCCTAACTCAGGTACTTTTTGAACCAACCTTCGTATTATGTTAGGAAAGTATGAACTTAAAGCTCGATATAACAACCAAATTAGCTATAAGTTGCTGAGCATGTCTCTATAGTGATATAATGCTCACAGGCGTTTTTATTCACAAGTTAGATGGTGGACTTTTTCCTTTCCACTCAGAACACATAGCATAAAACACTTACATGCATAGTCGTTTTCCTGATTAAGACCAAAGCAAACAGGTCGCTGACCATCCCATTCACCTCCAATGCATCGTCTATGATTTGAGCCAATCATTGCATACTTCCCTATGTCTACACACCTGGATACCTGTATTTAGATTTTCAAATAGAAAAGTGATAAGAATGCTGTAGTACCAAAAAGAACAGTTCAGAACTTATTCATATAAAAGCTACACCAATGTAAATGCCATTAGTGCTTAAAAGTCTTTACAGAAAACTAGTGATATCAAAATCTAATTAATCGATTGTGGCAATACTTAGTGGAAATTGAAGATAGAATTCATTATGATAAAAACACAGTACCAAATTCCACTATTTAATTAAAATAAATAGTGGAATTTGTACTGTTTTTGTCATCATGAATTCTAGTGATATAAAATTTAGATCTATGATCATACTTCAAATTATAAATGTCTAAACACAGTACAATTAATAATAAAGAATTAAAATAGTTAGGTTAAAAAATTACATTTAAGTACAAGCCCTCAAAACGGCTTATTTCCACAACTGTGCTTCGACAAAGGCTTCAACATGCTTATGATACATGCAATAAATATATAGTTGAGAACACTATCAGAAAAAAATTAATTTTTATGAATATGAAATCGATAATGATTCATTACCAATGTTGTTCCTGGAGGAAATTCCACCACTTCCTCTGTAATCATTTGGTCATTATAAAATGTGACTAAGTTAGGTTCTGAGTTCCTAAATAAACAAGATGTATTTCTTATTAAGCCACCTTCAATGTAGTCATCACCTGGAATGAGGAAGTTGGAAATAAAATTCAACATTTTATCCTTTTAATAATTAGTGCAAAAAACAACTAAGAATGAAAAGTGAATCACCACAGTTTAGAGAACGTCCAACCCAGCTTCCATTTTCACAGATTATCCTCCAAGTGGTTTTTTCCCCCATGATGCTAGCAATGCAGTTAAAAGTTACCTCTGTACCATCTGGGAAACTGTCAAAGGAAAAAAAAAAAATTAATACATTAGGGCCAATTGTCTCATTTATCATAAAAATACATCATTAATAATCAAAGATGAAGATAAGAAAGAAGAGTACCAAATAAAAATAGCCACTAGTCTTCAGGAAAACAAGAAAGAGTGGGAAGGAAGTGATCTAGAAGGAAAATAGAATATTATGAAAAAAGCGATAAGAAAAACAGCTAAGGAAGTAGTTGGTAACATTCAAAGAAAAAAAAGGGAAGAGTGGTATGACAATGATTGTGCGTTAGCAATTGAAGAACGAAACCTAGCCAGAAAGAAAATGCTTCAAAAAAGAACAAGACAAACAGTCAATGACTACAGGCAAAAAAGGAGGATTACATCTAGAGAATGCAGAAGGAAGAAAAGAATATTCGAGGAACAAAAAAATCACAGAACTAGAAAATGAGAGATAAAAGAGAAATAAGGAAATTTTATCAGAGAGTGAAAGAAACAAAAAAGGGTTTTGAGCCTAGCTCTGTTTTCTGCAAAGACTTAGATGGAAATCTCATAGGAGACAAAAAGAACATAATAGACAGATGGCGAGACCGTTTTGAACAGCAGTTAAAAAGGAATGAAAGCGATGTATTAACACAAGTGAATGTAAATGAAAAAGGAATTGCAGACTTAGAAGAAGACTTTGAGAAAAGTGAAATTACCCGGAGCCCAAGTATGGAGGAAGTCATAAAAGCAATGAATAAACTGAAAAATAACAAGGCTCCAGGGGAGGATAGTATAACTGCCGAAATGGTCAAAAATGGCGGAACAGCTGTAGAACAACATATGCATGAGATTATTAAACTTATATTGAAAGAAGAGAAAATGCCTGAAGACTGGAACATGGGAATCATATATCCTGTCCACAAGAAAGGTGATAAATCTAAATGTGAGAACTAGAGGCCAATAACACTACTTAGTATAGCATACAAAATTTTTAGCAATATTCTAGCTTCAAGACTCGAACCGTTCATTGAACAAAAAGTTGGAGATTATCAATGGCCTACCCAAGGTTAGGAATCAATTACACCACACTCTGAATTCGATCTGGCTGACATTCCCACATGGTGCATATCTACAAGCATGCGAGTCAGTTTTTCCTAAGAAGAATCTGACATTCTTTAATGTATCACAGCACTTATCATCTAACATCGGGAACCACCATAGTGCCACAAGACATTAAGCTAGAACATAAATATGTAGCTACGAACTAAGTTCTTTAAGAGTCAATTCCACATGTTCACTTATTTGTTCAGAATATTCTCTAATTTCCGTGTGTTCACAGCCACTGCTCGCTGAGAAAGAGATATTTCCTAAAAAGAACCATGATACCCCTCAACTGCTTTCAATGACATACTTTGTTTTGCTGAAATAGATGGTTCTGGTACACTGATAAGTGCTAAGGTTCAAAGCATAACACTCACTGATCATTTTATTGCAATGTTAGTGTTAAGAACAGCCAGTGAATGTTCTGCGAATGTTCATATGCTGCGTTGGCAGTAGGTGGATTGTATGACAAATAATTAAGGCACAGTGTTCAAAGTAGGCGATAGCATATGGCCGCCTCAAATTAATAACAATTTAGAAGATGCAATTTTCCACAGATAAAAATTTATTCGACCCGGGTTTCGGTGCACTGCATCATCATCAGGTCTCAACTGATCAGGTATCATCGTCAACTGATGATGATGCACTGCATCAAAACCCAGGTCGAATAAATTTTTATCTGTGGAAAATTGCATCTTCTAAATTGTTATAATGTTCAAATTCCACAACATCGTGCCTGATACCTCCCTTTTGCTGCCTCAAATTAATCCAAGTAGTGAGACTAAGACCAGAATTTGCTCCCACCATATATAAATACAAAAGGCAAAATACCTATGGCTCACTGACTGATCACAATATCTCTGAAGCCACAGACTGTAATACAATTAAATTTGCTACATCAATCTATCTTAGAATGTTAGCGTTTTCCAAAGAAATATTTAAAAAAATAACAACGCTAAAAGGATTTCTTTTTCATCGAATGAGGAATTAAATTATTGCCTTGGGACAATTTCAGGGGCAAACTATTAGCTCAAATATATATTACATTTATTCTTAAGGTTTCCGTGAAATCTATTAAGTTTCTTTCAACTTACAACTGGGTTCCATTGTGTTTGCTTGCTTCATGTACAACGACTCACCTCATCCAGAAGGTGCCTTCAGGTAGAAGTTTGCTGATTCCTCATGAACTTCTACCTGAAGACACCTACTGAATGAAAGGTGAACAGTTGCACAAGAAGCAACAAAACGCAATGGAACTTAATAGTAAAATGAAGCATATATTACATTTCTTATATGGTTTTAAGTGCTTTCATCCACTGAAATATCTGTTACCAGAGGTTAAAGCCCTGTATGAATTTTCATCAACAAACAGTGAAAACAACTATTCATACTGCTTATTTCTCTCCCCATTATGCAGTGACCTGATTGGCTAAGTTGATTGTACACTTTATTATAGGTCAATTGTCTCTTGGTACTTTTGTGATATAGTATGTGTGAGCAGTTGCATAAAATTGAATAATCTCTTGAATGTAAACATGTTCACCTCCTTGCATTATACCTTGGATAAAGTTAAGAACCATCTAAATATTAAAGCAATACCATAATCCTCTACAAAGAGAGAGAGAGGCAGGTACATAGTTACTGAAAATAGGGCAAAAATGCAGTGTAATATGATACTAGGAAGAATTACAAAGCAAGCAAAGCTGTGGGCAACAGTTGGTCTACAGCAAATGAACTTAATCTCTTGTAGCTAAGGACTCAGTTTTACATGTGCAAAGTCCCCATTAGACTAAAAAATACGGGTTGGCTGCATGGTAGATACAGGAACATTTCATCATAACCATATTTGTGTGCGTACCACCTGCCATCATGTAAGATGTGTGCTGCAATTTTTATGAAGAAAATTTCAAAAATGTTTTTAAGTATAGTAATTATATAGGTAGTGGGAAAAAAGACTGATGTAAATAACTAAATTGTAGAAAGTCTGTTTCTTTCCCAAAATTATACATTATAGTATAAACATCATACAGTATTGTGGCATGAAGCTCGGCACCAGACCATAGGCGCACAGTCCACACTCATACTGAATGTAGTACATGGTATATACTAAGGGGGTATACCTGAATTGGAACACAGCCTAGGATAGCGTTTGGACTACAGATACAAACCTCCTTTCGCTGTCACCCAACGGTTCTCCATTCCTGAAGAGCAATGATCCTTGTACACGTGCAGGGGGCCCACATGCTCCTGGCTGCGGTCCTTCCAGTCCACCGTCCATCCCTCCCCCTGGGCTCCCGTATCCTCCGTAACCACCACCTCCTCGTCCTGAACCCCCACCAAAGCCACCTCCGCCCCTCCCACCCCCACCAAATCCACCCCCTCCTCCCCCCACCCCCCTCACACCTGTGCTCCCCCCACCTCCTCCACCTCCACCACCCCTACCCCCGCTCCCTCCGAAACCACCACTCCCCCTGCTCCCACTTCCCGTGCCAAAACCACCACCTCCCCTAGAGCCAATGCTTGAACCAGTGCTCCCACCTCCTCCCCGGCTACCGCCTGACCCAAACCCTCCCCCACGCCCACTGCCCATACCCAAGCCCACACCCACGCTTCCCATTGTAGTCGTGCTGGTCATCATGGGGGCCTCTGTGGTGGTGACCACAACAAGGGCACCTCCTCCACTGTTGGCGATCGCTGTGCCTGCTCCGGTGGCCGCACTGACCCCTCCTGAAGAGCCAGATCCTGACCCACTGGTACCGCTTGATGGCACCCCGGATCCTCCAGGTGATGCAGCAGACCCACCACTTGCTCCACTCCCAGCGGTGCTGACTGACCCGACAACTCCTGCACCTAAAATTCCTGCTCCAAGAACTTCAGCACGTCTGGAATTGCCACGACCTGAGCCACCTCCTCCCCCACCGCTCACCATCCCCCGGCCACTGCCCCCACCACCACCCCCCATGCCTCCACCCCCTCCCCGTCCACCACCTCCACCCCCTCCCCCTCTCCCCATCCCACCACCACCACCCATGCCCCCACCCATCCCATACCCTCCACCTAGCACAAAGGCGGAAGTTGTGCTTTCGACAATTGCTTCTGAAAGTACAAGCAACGTGCCAACAATGCCTTAAGGATTTCGGGTATTCCACAATGACTAACTACCAAGCATGAAGACTTGTCAAAAGTAGGCATACTTTTCCAGCTGAATAAAGCCCTTCGGGATCTGATTTGATCATCACCTCCTCCCTCTTAACCCTCATGAGTCAATCAAATGCCAAATGCATCTCCTACATCTGAAAATTACTCCCCTCAGTTTGCCAGATGCAAAAAAGGATGGCATCTCAATTTTTCTTGACCAGAGGTTTCATCAACAGAAAGCCTTAGAAGGGCTTTACCCACCAGATAAAGAGTTTAAGGATACATCTTTCATCATTTAGTTCCAAAAGTTATGGTCATACCATGCTTATTCTAGATTAAAGCATGCTAGTTATTAGAGTAAAAGTGAATGCACAATTGTGTGAATGCCTAAGGTAAAATTTAAGAGCCACAATCAAAATCAACAGATACAAAATAAACAAGTCCAATGAAATTAATGAATTTATTCTTTAAATTTTGGGAGTTGAGTACATTCCATCACCATGATGGCAGTCTATACATGTGGTGCCTGGTATTTTAAGCTCTCATCCATTTTTCAGTGTACATTATTTAAATCCATATGAACTACCTAACTTTTACAGTGGTATAAAGTTGATATTTTTATAAATAAATATTTTTCTAGTAAATATAGGCAGTGCCAGGAGATGAGTACATTATAGATTTCAAACGAAAAATTTAAATTTGACAGCATGTAGAAAACTGAGATAGTTCCTTAATGGATTGATATGCAAGCTGCAATCCAAACAGTCCCATATTGGTTTTATGGCATGCATATATAATGCATTTCAGTTTTATGCAACTAGCAATTCCCAAAAGGTATTTTTCTGACTCAAACAAATGTAATTAGACTACAGTAGACTCTTGATTAACCGGGGTTGAATTAACCAGGATGCGGATTAACCAGTATGCCCCCAAAAATGGTTGTATTGAGAAACAACATCATTTGGAAATGCAATAATCCCCTATGCCAAATAAATATAGGAAAATCTGTTTCCTAGGGGCAACCCAGGGCAATACCTTTTTGTAATTTTTTTACATGTCTGACGTTTAATTAACACTCATCTCTGAAATATCCTCATGTAGAATGTTCACAGTCAGGTAACACTGCATCAGCAATTAGGCTGGGTTGGTAGATGGTGCTTTTCGTTGAAATATAATGAAAACATTGCATTCAACAAGCCTTAAAATGAAAAAAAAAAGGTATTGTCGTAATGCAATGCGTAATGCCTAGTACATTTTTCGAGTGATAAGTGAATTAACCGGGATTTTTCCAGGATCTGATTTTCCAGGAAAATATTTTCCCTTTCATCCCGGATAATCAAGGTCTACTGTATTTCCATGCTAGAAAAATTTATCTCATTCATCCATTTGCACACACGTTTGCATTTAAAGAGTTTTAAGATTTTGTTGAGACCAGGAATTGAAAAGATATGAACTCATATGGAATTTGGATATAATTCATCAAAAATGCCATTCAGACATACACATTGCTCAGAGTGGCCTCCAGAGAATTTTTTTAGTGGGAGAATCAGGAGGTATGGTTGCTAGGCTGATCATGCATCCTTTCCTGATCTACACAACAATCTATAACCGGTCTCAGAAAAATAAATATGTTCCTTGCTAAAATTTTTGAAAAATGACAAGTGAGTTTTAATGAACCCAAATAAGTTTCTCAACAACAAACTTGAGATTCAGAGAAATAATTAGATGCCTACAATTGGTAGTAACCTCAAAAATTTTTGATCCTTGAAAAAGAATACTTGCCTGTAAGAAAACTCAAAACTTGACTTAAAGACAAAACAAGTTTACTGCACCTTAAAAGACTGAAAAACAATTAACTTGACCTTAAGAGCTGAAAAAGTGATATTATATATGATTCCTAATATATCTGAGTTTAATAGTAACAAAGATAAACTAATTTTGACTTTAAAATCTTGAGAAATAACTTTTTTGATACTTACTAAACCCATTTGGATAAAATCTTGATATTGTAAGAGAACTTGATTAAATTGAAGAGAACTCTTTAGTAACCTTCAATATCCCTTACACATAATAGAGAGAGCTACAAAATTAAAATCGCTAATTTTTTTATTTATCATAGTGGCACTTACTGGACTATTCTGTAAGGCACCAGAGAAACCTTAATAAACCATGGCCACCTCTACCTGTGAGCTCTTGTGTAGATGGACCCTTGATTATGCTTAGGCAGCAAAACATTTAATTATTCAAACAGCATGACTTTTCTCCCAGATAATTGTGTTTGTGTTTGCTGGAATCCAAATGATTTCCACCCAAAATTGGAGCTTTTGCCAAAATTTATCAATCTCCATTACATTGTTCATTCGACATAAAATATCGGAGAGGCCAAAAGTTAACTTAAAAAAAGAATTTATGATGACTCTCAATCCACCTCTTCAACACTGAAGTGATTGCTGATGAAGTGCTCTAAGAATCTACCTAAGTAGACGAAGGACCTAAGAGTTTTTGAGTTAACAGAAGACAAAGAGTTTTGAAATAATCACATAAATGAACAAAACAAAATACTTAATCTCATATTCAATAGGAGAAGTTTTAGATTGCACCTTGATACTTATCCAGCTGAATCACAGAAAATATGAAAACCATAATAAAATATTAGCACTGAATTTTCTAAACAGAGTACTAATCGTTCATTCTGTCATCAGGTTTAGTGGTTATAATGGAATTGTTTTTGATTCCCTAATAATTAGATCATATATTGTCATGAAATGGGTACCTATGTATGTAGGGATGTGCTAGAAAAAGAATTCAATTGAAACAATTTTTAATTCGAAGTATGTATATAGTATTTGCATGTATGATGGCTTTTAAAGCTTGTCACAATGAAGCATTTCAAAAACCCTTGAACAACAAGGAGCATTTCCAAATTTGTGCTACATTGTACCTAAAGAAATATTTTACAAAATACATACAGACTATTTGACCTGCTGGAGGACCACATGGGAGGAGTCTTTCTCTGATTATCCTTACAATGGATAATATAGATGAGTACCATTCATTATCAATACACATTTTATCAGTATTTATTAATATCTACAATGAGACATGAGAAGATTTAAAGCACTCCGGTTCTAGTTGCCATTATATGCATAACTGAAAAACTACATTTCTCATAATCTGATGTGATCAGTGTTAATGACCTATCTAAAAAGCTATAATAAATTTGGTTGTATTCAAGAACTTCCGAACCCCCCTAGAGGTGCCTCAAGGCACATAACTTATTATACACGTTTCTGAGTCTCAAGGCTACATGAATAATTTCATATACTGATATTTTCAGTTTTTCACAGATTCCCAGGTAAAAATGACCACACTATGGACACCTACGGCTATAAGTGGCAGTGAATGGCCACAATTTAGTGTAGGTGGTCATTATAAGCCAAATCACCAAATTTCCATTATTTGCCATTTATGTTTTTGAATGGCCACGAATGGCTATTTTCACCTGGGCTTACCTGTAGATTCTATCTCCTAAGTAAATAGTCAGATGATCCTTTTTTTTTGAATCTGCAATGGTTTGTGATAGTGACGTGGACAGGATTGGAGGATTCCATCGAATCTTATCGAATCCTTCCAAAAAAGATTCGAACCCTAATTGTGTGAGTAGCATATGTGCCACGTTGTGGTAACTGTAAATTGTGGTATAATCTCACCTTGGATTTTAGTGTCTTGACGTCGTTTTACTATAAAAGTGTTGATAATCTGCATTAAAAATCAAATTGTCGTAAATCTGTGCACAAGCGGAGACTTTAGGGCTATCATTCGCAAAAAGTTATTTTAAATTCAGTGTGTGGCACATGCACCCACTGCCCTCATAAACTCCCAATGCATCACTTTCAAAGCTGATGCATGTGCTGCAAATCATTATGCTTGCTGCTTTTATTATGAGTTCGATGGATAGGCCGAGAATTTTTATTTTTGTCCTAGAAAAACAAAGTTTTTAGCTGCAGAAAAATATACACCTTTCCTAGAACGCCTTGTCAAACATCACTTATTTCACACTGCAGAAATTGAAAAATTTTCATCTAACCACTTTTGTTGCTGTATTTTGCCGTGGTTTTGCACAGAAAATATGAGGCATTGTATTTTAATTAGAGTCTTGCATCATGACTGTTCAGTAAAATCAAGCCTGATCCTTACTAAGCATTAATAAAGTAGTTATTTGGTTAAAAACCTGGATTAAATGAAATAATAGGCTAAATTAAACTTCGCGGAAAGACGGGTGATGATTTGTGACAGGTGAAAACATAGATGTCTATGTGACCAAATGTTAAAAAAAAGTGAGGTTGTTGTCTCCTTATCATGTCATTGCATTCTAAATCTGGCCTATAGATCAAATTAAAGTCACATTTTTAAACTGCACTGTGCCATTTTGTGCAAAATTCAGATGAGTATTCAACTCACCCAATTATTTACACTTCTGAATATTAAGAACTAATATTTTACATTCAGTACTCCCAACAATTCAATTAATAATAAAAGAAATAGATTAGATCCTGACAGACAATGAAGACTCCATTTCATAAGCAAAAGGTAACAAGTTACCTGTGTTCACTTAGCTTTCTTTAGCATTCTTAATTAAAGAATTAATGCATGCCATTTAAAACAAATTGCTGCTCAATTATATTTCTCCTCTAAAGCTACATTATTAGGGTCGTGTACGTGGAAAAACCTATAGAGCTTATTTACGGGTTCATACATTGAGAAGAAAATTAAAAATAGATTAGTATTTTTGGACTTTCTTCCATGTATTTCACTTTCACTTCTGACCTGAAGAACATAGCTGCAATGTTATCGAACTTGTTGTCTACGACAATGGAAATACATGGAAGAAAGCCCAAAAAGTCTTCACTGCCATCTCAACAACTCTGTGGTAGCCTTTGAGTTCATGGATTAGTATTTGCTTTATACATACATGTATTGGTAATGAAAAGGAACTGGGATACATAATTTGGTGAAAGGAGGATTCGGATTCAAGATTTGGTATTTGAGATTCGATAAAAATAAGAGATTCAGATTCAAGATTCCATAAAATTTGGATTCAACCCATCACTAGTTTCTGAAGAATATTCAAGGCAAAAAATCCCTATGCTTACATCTTCATGACTCCATCACTCCGGTGCAGGATATGCATTGAATTGAAAATGTACATTTTATCTCATTTTGATGCAATTCAGTCTTATTTACATTTATTCTACTGGAGTTTTGGGTTGGTTAAATACTCCCCAAACTTTATATTAAATTATATTTATATTAATTGAGGTTAAAATTTCTTAACTGTCATCAAGGTATAATAATCATATAAATTATTCCACCAAAATAGTGGCAATCATGTTTGTTTTTTTGCTCTCTTAAGTATTCATGGTCGATCGGTTAACTTTCATCCCTTTACTCCTCATTGGGAGAGTGATTTATCATAGAAATGGATAATTAAAATTTGTTAGACCATGATCATATGAGAGGCCGTACTGAGGTGAGAAGAGAAAATATTGTAAGCAACTCATCTTAAAAACTTTTAAAGTGGAATAGCTATTCTCCACTAGCGCTTACACAATCAAATGCTCATATAAGCACATTGTTGAGGCATATGCACAAACACGAAGGTTTCTGGTGATCAAATGTTGAGAAATATTTTTGAAATTATTTTTAATGTGAAGTTATTCCCTTAAGTATCATACATAGGTTAAACTGAGATTATCTTTTGGAGAAAATCACATCAGTATGGATTCATATTTATTAGATTTTTAACCAATTCATTAAAATGGAAACATGTTATTGGATAATGAGTTCTTTCTTATGATAAAAACAGGGCCAATTAATTAATTTTGAGCCAAAATATTTCCATTCAGGATACCAATGAAATGCATCATGAGAACTACTTCTTGAAGAGTTTATCAACTCTTTGCATCTATCCATCACATCCTTGTTCTTTTAGTTCTTATAGTACTGAAGAGTTTTTCAATTGTACCCATATGATGAAAACAAATATTCATGGTCTCACCATACTTCAAAATATTCTATGGCATCTTGCAACTGTCTCTTAAGGTCAGGAAGAAATTGCCACACAATATCCTGAACCATGGAAATACTGCCCTTTTACAGTATATACAGGACATACTGTTGGCCATGTTGGTGGCAGGGTGAAGTCCTTGCTTGATAACCCTAAGGTTGCAGATTTGACGTGGGTGTTTGTGAACATTTCTAATTTTTGATAAACCACCTGATGTAAAAAGCCTGGATAGCTGTTCTCAGGGTATCTGAATCTAAATATTCAGGGTATTTTCCTGCAATGATTTCCATCCATAAAGGGTTATACACTTAGATGGTTTTCTATGTTAGCACAGTTGCGTAAACATTTTTCAACAATCAGAAGGAACTCAACACCAAAGGAGGGGAATCCCAATTCACACACTTGTTCTTCATTTAGCATTTCCACTCGGTGCTAAGAAATTGTGAATTGCCTTTGAATATCTAACTTCCAATTTTTCTGGAGTTCTTTAAATATTCAGCTGATAATACTCACTGCTTCTTCATTTAATTACACATCGCAAGAAAAGCCATTCTTATCACTTTAACAAGCTTTCATCGGTAGATATATCAGACATTTCACACGCAACTTCATAATCAATAAATATTCTTATTATTTTATACAAAAATAAGATAATATGCATTTTGTTGCATTGAGTTACTTCATGAAATAATACTTCTTCTCAGTTAATCAATAAAAATATTACCATCAACTAAGTCACTATAGTGACCAGAGGATATTTTCCTTCATATTTAAGTATAACAACAAACAATTTCCAAATTTTGATTGGAAAATCATGGCAAAGCATCCTAGTGAAGCTTCAATGGCTCATTTTGAATCTTAATGGGTTTCTGAAATGAACTTGATTTAATTACGTTTACTTTCAAGAGAAAATGAGAATATCTAAAATTGTATCTACCAATTCGTTCAGCAAATTAAGCACCGACTTCACATCACAGCATTTCAAATACATTTTATGCAAAACATGTATTGTTACAAGCATTACGAGTCACATCATTCACCAAAAATGAGTGTTTTGCTAGTAAACTGGTAGTAAATAATTAGGACAACTGCCCATGCACAGATGACATCACTACTTTGTTAATGTCCACTGATGTTAATCCTACATTAGTGAATGAAATACTTGGAAATTTAACTACATCTCATTACTGATGAAATTATAAATATGAGTTAAAAAAAACTAAATCTAACCAATGGTGCGCATCTCAGTAGTTGTGCTGCTGGTCGTCGCCACAGTTGTGGTGGTGGTAGTCGGTGGAGGGGTTGTAGTTGTCGTAGTCGTTGTGGTGGTTGTTGGAGCCGCAGTGGATGTCCATGGCATCATTGTTGAGATTGGAAACTCACTGATTGTCTCCACGTAAGGGGTAGGAGTGGTTGAAGATACAATTCCATTGAGAGGTCTTTGACGACGAGATCGACAAGATGGAGGTCTAGGTCTCAGTTCACCTGTCCAAGAAAACAAATGATGTCATAAGTTACTTGTGGAAAGATAAGTACTATAGAAGAGGTTAAAGTAATAACTAAGGAAACAGTATTTGTTAGGTTGTGCATCCATTACAATCAGCTCTTTTAAAAAGGTCCTTAAGGGGATATAAGATGGCATTGAAACTAGTGCAGTAGAGCCCACATAGCTGGTTCCCATATCCGCAGTCCATGGATCCAATCATCCACAGTTCAGTTGGCTCAGAAAATAAAAGTGATAATTTCCTGAAATAACCCAAAGTTCACATGCATGAATGCAAATGTATGAGAGACAGTTCACTTAGATTGTGAATTGAACCTATGACCACTGGTTTTCTAAGCCAGGGCTAATAATTAATCACAACATATCTAAGTATTTCTGACACCTATCCCAGATAGCACAGGGGTCCGTATGAGGCATTTTCGTATCTACCAACGAAAGGCGACGTATGAGAGACAAGAAATCTCATATTTGATGTTTACGTTATGATTTCGGGGATAATTTTGCATTGCTTAACTGATGAATTGGCATATATTGGAAGAAGAAACATGCACATCTCTAGTATAACAACAATCAATGTGCAACTGCGTCTATTTTTTTTACTAAAAACTAAATAAAGACATTAGATAGAAGATATCCATTTATACTGAATACTAGTATCTTGTTTTGTCCTGGCTCGTACGCGGGAACTATTTTTTGTTTTTGCAAGTGCGGATGCTCACTTTTGAGCGGTCACAGATTCGTGGTTTGCCTTTGTTGACATCGTTATGTTAGAATTCTTTCCCAATAAATGAAGTCGGAAATCTGTAGTAGGTATTTACTTATATCTCATTTAAAAACAGTTGTTTAAGTGCCCTACATACATGTTTCAGGTAATATGAACAAAAAATAGGTCTATTTTTGCTCCGGTGACGTTAGTTTTCATGTACAATTTATGTGCAGTTGTTTGTGTTGAAAATCATCGTCCATTAAGCATACGCAAAGTTTTACTGGAGGATTTCCACTTGGTAAGATAGCCAGATTAATTACCAACGAAGTGTTTTTGCTGAGAGATATGGATTTCATCACTCTTATCGAAGTCATAATTTGGCTAGAAGACTGTGATTAGAGATGGGAAAATGACCGTAATTTTCATCTGAGGTAAATTACCTCGGTAAATTACAGGTAATTTTCGAAAATTACCATAATTTTCCAGTATTTTTTTAGTTTTAAGCATTTAACAGCAAATTTATGGTCAAATATTAAGAAAGCCAATATAGCAAAAGGAAGGAAATAATGATGTTGAAACCATACCTAATACAACATTAATCTATTAGAAATTTTTAAAATTGTAAAAAGAACTACGGCAGCACAACGCAATCTGGCTTTCTTTTGTCAAAGTATGAGAAATTTTCAAGAAGAATATTCTAATACATTACTCTTATAATTTAAGTAAAATATTCCAAAAATGAGTGGTACATGCCTCAATTTATTATTAAACACTTAGGAAATGTGAACTTGGCTTAAAAGAACATGTTGGGAATTTGTCTGTATGAAAAGTTATCTCATAAATAGGTGAATTATCTAGAAAATTATGGTAATTTACAAGGGATGCGGTAAATTATGAAAAATGCCACGGTAATTTACGAAAATTACCGAGGCAATTTTCAGAGTGGCACATCTCTAACTGTGAAGGTGTTTGGTGAAAACGTGGAGCAATGCCCACTTGTCGATGGTTTTCAAGATTGTCGGAGTAATTAAAAAAAAGAATCTCAGCAAAAAGAAAGGAATCTCATTGTAAAAGAAAGGTGAGTGGTTTCAATTATGTTGAATACCTATTTCTATATCTATCGTGGAGCCTTGATTTCTATATCTATTGTGGAGCCAGCATTTTAATGCTGGAGACAGTAATATGTTGCCTCTCAATTTGTGGATGTGGATAATATTTTAAAACTAAAGAAAACTAATCATTTCATATCTATGTACCATGAGAAAAATGTGATAATGTTAAAATTTAATAGAACGAACCAGTGATTTATTTCAAATCATTCTTATTTTGGCTAATGTTATTTTAATTCTAATAATTCTGTTTATTCTCCATAGTATTATTTTAGTTTTGACCTCGTCTCTCAAAGTTATATTCTCCCCCGACGATGTGTAGTTCTCGCATTTAAAGCATTTCTATGTCCTTTTTATAAATCTAATGTTTTTCGTTGGAGGAAGTTAATTTAACGTAATATTCTTAGAATTCATTATACAATTGCTAGACTACCTAGATATTTGCTGACACTATTCCTCACCGACCTTTCTTAGTGTATTTCAAAAAAATGTGCAAAGCTATAAGACATTGATTTGAAGATGTTGATTTGTCAGAATAAATTATAAGACCTGGAAATTAATAGGATCTCCTAACAATATAGAATATGAAGTGGTGACAACAGGCTAGCTGATTAATAGAGAGACTGCTAAATGTATGGTTGATAGTAAAGCTTGGGTACTTCAAAATAGAGAAAATTATACGATAGAGAGATGATTTTAGTTTAACCCCTTTCCCTCTAACAACTGTAATGGATTTCAATAAGAAATCCATTGCTAATAATTAATAAAAGTGTTTAATGAGCTAAGTATTGTTCAATTGCAGGTGGATATGCTGGCTTGCAATGACTGCATGCATACATTTCATAAACTTTTGCAAAGTGATATGTTGCACCGAGACGAGATAATACCTAGGTATTTTACTGAATGTGTGGCAGTCTATCATTATAATGGAATGTATTTTAGCCAGTTGTTCCATTAGTGATATAAATAACTGTTATCCAAGAAATGCTACTTTCAATTTCAATGTATCCATGCTTAAGCATGGATGCATTTTTATATACCTATGTATCCAAGACTGTTATTTAATTTCAACTTGAAATGAAAATAAATACGTTTTTCTACTTATTATAGTTGTTCTCGATCCCTATGTTACCCTGATATTTCTTGTTTTGCCCTGGCATGTTTGTGGCTTCACAGCTGATACTTATGGTATTTACTATCATTATCTCCAGTCATTTCATGTTCACACTGGAGCCTCTCTACAGACTGAAATTATCTTTTACGTTCATCACGTTTCACGCAGCAATAGGTACTTCAGGGAATTTGGATAATTGCTGTTATGTTTTTGAGGAGTCCATCGGTTTGAAATTCTTTGCTGCCCATAAGCATAGATATGTTTTTCTTAGTTTCTACGTTTGTGCTATAATAATATGTAATTGCCCAGGCTGGGTTCGTCTTCAGCTTTCCTTCAGCAAGCTCTTGGTACTAATACATTTCACAATGTCACTATTAAATTTGCAATGTATTAGTTTCATTATTAATTAAGAATGATAAATATAAAACATCGAAGTCAACCAAGGTCGATCATTTTTGATCGAGTAATACTATCGATATATTCGATGTCACCGGTGCCGTATTCCTACGCGCCGCTGGCGTAGGAATCTCTTCTTGTATGTCATTGTAACACCATTTGCAGTGGACATTGCATGAGTTCACATCTAATGAATACGTAGCTTGTCAGTGGATGGTATCTAGTGACGACTAGCAACAATGCAATCTGGTATCCCACTCGCCATTAGATGCTATCTATGTGCAAAGTGGATACAATAAGGTCTGTGCTATCTGGGATGGGAATTTTGCGAGCATTTAAAAGATCATTATTATGCTTCCTTGAAAGTAAATTTCAGAATAGCATATGAGATACCACATTCACATATAAGCAAAGAAGGAAACATGAATAGAGATGGTACACAAACCCAGAATACACTCTGCAGTCTGTTCAGGTCGTCTCTGCTGAGCCATCATCTGCCTCCTCCTTGTTTCCACCAGTGTGTTGGAACCCCTGCCGAGGCCTATGCTTCCTCCATTCCTATTTCCACTGCCTCCTTTGTAACTACTGTATCCACCCATGTAACTCATTCCGATGGCTCTCCTCCTGTCCATCCCTTCAGTTGGTACCTCAGCACTCGTTGTCACCTCCTCTTCCTCTTCTTCAGGATCACACTGGTAGTGTACAGTGGCACCATGGCCAATAGTCAAGCCAGCTCGGTAGCCAGACAGATATACTCCATTTGTTATCACAGGAAGTTTGCATGGTGCTGAAGCAAAATTAAAATTACTTCTTACAGATTACCTTGTTGACAAATATGAAGGTAGTATTGATTAAGGACTTAGCAAATGCAAACAATTGACATTATGTTTTACTACTGTTTACATGTTTTAACAGCTCACTATCCATAAATTTTAATCTATGCTTATTAACCAATTTCAATGCATAATTTTATCTCAAAAGTCAGAATTTTACACCAGGTTACCTGATATTGCTAACAAATTCTTTGCATGAGCTTGAAAGAATATGAGTGCTTAAAAGAAACATTCAACTTGAATGTCAGCATATTTACTTCTGACTCAAAAAAGAAGATACATGGCATACACGTATAGTCAGTTAAAACTAATATCAAATACTACTACAGTGGTTACTGCCAGATTCTAAAAACTCCTGGATAATAATCTTCAATTTTTGTTGAGCCCCAAGGAGAAATACAATCAAAACTTACAGAGGACATTTTAGTCATCCAAAGATTAAACACATTTTGAGTGAATTGCTTTTAAGCAATTCATCAAATCACCGCGGAAGCTTTCGAACCACATTTTGAGTGATATTCTTTATTTCACTGGGAGAAAAAAAATGAAAATGAAAAATATAGTGTGATTGAAATACTAACATAAAGTTAGGTACACACATGCAAGGGCTTTTCTTCACATTTAATTAGCATTAAAACATATCTATCTGATTGATTTTATGATCGATTCAAACAAATTTAAGATGATAATTCTTATCTCGGAAACAGTGATGGGCCATTTTGGAACGATTTGTTCCTTTGGAACGAATCCACTGATGGAATGAGAAGGAACCAATCCGGTTGTGGAAATATTCTTGTTCCAAAGGACCAAATGGACCAAAAGGATTCGAATGACCGAAAGGATTCAAATAAAGGAAAGGATTCATAGGAACAAAGGACCGAAAGGATTTGAAGGACTTAAAGCAATCAAATCAAGGAAAGGATTCATAGGAACGAAGGACCGAAAGGATTCGAAGGACCGCAAGGATTCAAAGGACCAAAAGGAATCAAATAATGGAAAGGATTCATAGGAACGTTGGGAATCAATTGAATGAAGGGAATGCAATCTGAACAAAAATAATCAAAGGAAAGAGAAGACTCAACCAATTCGCAGAAATGACAGGCCAGGTACTTTGAAGATGAGGATGGAATGACGTACGTTAATATGTTATACATCGAATGGAAAAATATCATTAAATAAACGTTGGCTTACAGAATAAATATATCGGAGGTCCTCAAACACAACATTTAGTGAAGAATTTCCATTTTTTTGCGGTTTTTTTTACTATAGCTCCCTAACTAGGATTCTGATCTGAAAACTATTTTTCTCTGGCATTTAGATCTCATTGTTACCTACAACTTGGTCCTTTTTGTTTTTTTCTATCTCTTATAGTACTCTGGTAGCATGGTGCCAAAGTCAAATTTTGGTAAAACTGTCAAATGTTTCTTTCCTTCACGCCTCTACTGGTGGGGATACGACCTTGAAACATGACAGGCTCATGCGCCTTGAGATGCTTCTCACCAATAATAAGTAAAAACCAAGATTATTTATCATTGAACCAACTATAAAATTAAATATGGCGGCTTTTTTTGTCATTTCTAAAAACGAGACTTTCTGTTCTTGCTTCATATCTTTTGAACGGTAAGTCAGATCTGGAATCTGACAACATATTATATTGGAAGATATCCTACAAAATTTGACCAACCCTGTTATTCTGTGTTGCTTAATTTTCCCACCAGAGGTCCTCAAACATGAAATTTAGTAAACCAATTCCCAGTTTTCCACTGTACCTTCCAAACTTTAAGTCGGATCTCAAATTTGTTGACGATTTTTTTAGATGTCATCGAGGTATACAACTGTATGCCATTACTTTTCCTCTTACACTAATAGTTGGCTGGTAACATGGCACCAAATTCGGAATTTTTGTGAAACTTGCTGTTTTTCGATTGTAGCCTCTAAACTAGAAGTTGGATCTCGAATCTGTTGGGAAGTTTTTTTTTAGATCTCATGCAGGCCTACAATTCTCTGCTATCCGTTTTTTTCATCCCTCGTAGTTCTCTAGGAACATGGTGCCAAAGTGGGCTAATTCATCAAACTCTCTAATGTTTCTTTCCCTCACACCCTTACCAGTGTAGTACGACCATGGAATTTGGCAGGGGTATGAGCATTGACATAATCTTTACAGATAATTAGCAAAAACCCGGATTCTCTTGTAGTTCTATGGCAACATGGTGCCAAAGTGATCTTTTCGAATGTTTCTTTCCCTCACGTCTCCTAGCTGCTAAACTAAGAGTCTGATCTCGAAACTGTTGGGCGTCTTTTTTAGATCTCATCAAGTCCTAACATTTATGCCAATCCTTCCTCTCTAACACTTATAGTTTGCTGGAAATATGGCACCAAAGTTGGATTTTTCTGTTTTTCCACCATAGCTTCTAAACTAGAAGTCATATTTCAAATCTGTTGGGTGGTTTTACCTATATCTCATCGAGGCCCACAACTTTTTGCCTATTCTTACTCTCTAACACTTATAGTTTGCCGGAAACATGGCACCAAAGTTGGATTTTCCGGATTTTTGACTGTGGTTTCTTAACTAGAATTTGGATCACGAATCTGTAGGGTGGTTTTTTCTAGATCTCATTCAGGCCTACAACTTTCTGCTATTTGTTTTCTTCATTTCTCATAGTTCTCTGGCAACATGATGCCAAAGTCGGCTTTTCATGAACCTTCGAATGTATCTTTCCCTCATGCCTTCACCAGTGTAGATATTACCTTGAAACTCGACAGGTGCATGCGCCATAACATGAACTTTACGAATTTAACTTTAAGTAGCAAAAACCTGTACGCCCACGTAGTTCTCTGGCAACATGGTGCCAAAGTGAAAATCTCGCCTGTTTCTTTCTCTCTCGCCTCCACTGACTGAGACGTTGGGGTCGCAGCCCCCCAGGGAGCAAAGCGAGTCTCTCTATAACTATACAACACACGTGTATGTTTCTTACATTTCTTAAATGCGCATTCCTTGCACTTTCACTAGGTTACATTGTCATTTTCAACACTAACGGGAGTTTTTCACAAAAAAAATATATTGGCTGGAGTGACGGAAAGCCAGATTTACCTTCATTATATTTGGTAGGTAGCATGATTCTAGCCCATAATGGGATACTTTGTGGGCCGTGGTTAAGTAAGTATCACCTCTGCATTTCTTTTGAAAGTTTCATATTCGTACATTATTGAAATGATTAGAAGCAATGAGTAATTGACGAGAGCAAATTACACGAATCATATTGAATCATATCATTGACACGTACCCTAATGCCCGAGTTCCTAGGCGCAACTTGAAAAGGAACGAATCTTTAAACTCGTTCCTTTTAGTGAACGAGAACGAAAGGAACGAGTCCGAGAAAGGAACGAAACTGCCCATCACTACTCTGAAGGATTTCTGTATGCATAATCCTATTTGCCCTAATGAAGAACATTGGGGTTATGCAACCCGTTTGAAAGAAAAGGGTATGGGTGTTGCAGAGCTTTAAGGATAAAAGGAAATAATACACAGTAAACTCTCATTGTCATTTATGTATGTATTTGGCACTCCAGCAACCGGAATTCTCATGCAACCAGCACAAAAATTTGAGGTCGCTAGGCCGTTTGAACTTGGAACGGCATTTCAAATCTCCTTGTATTTCTTCCATTTGCAAAGATTTATATTCAATGCCTCGTTAGCAGGTAACCTAGTTTGAGGACTGCAGATAAATTTATATTCTGTGCATGAAAAACATGAGATAGCGTTATTTTCCAGGTCAAATTACAATTTTAGTTAGTTTCCACCTCTCACTAAGCGATGCTGTTGGTTAAGAATGACAGTCAGGGGCAAAAGTGGAAACGACATTTTAACTTTAAAACAAAGAATTGAAATTTGCAGAAGACTAGGACATGGTGAGAATCAGAATATTATCATGGAAGAATTTTATGTTGTTCAGCCAGCTGAAAAATGAAATTCTCCACAGATGCAGCCGAAAATTATGGCCTCTTGCAATGTTTGCAGATGGATCGTCCAATGATGTAGAGGGTTACAAAGGATTTCGTTGTCAAAGTAACAAGGAAATGAAAATTATTTGTGACAAAATATCAGAATTAGTGGAATGCTGAAGTGCCATTCATCCTGTGAAAAACATTTAGTATGATGACCTTGACAAATTGCTGGATGTTTACAAGGATGCCCACGTTATGAAAACGTTAGGCACAGATGAGATAGTTGAAAGGGTACTAAATAGGGACAAATGCAATTCGCAAGAAGATAAAAGTGATGATGAGGAAGAACATGTTGCACCAGTATCATGGTGGGTTGCTTCTAAAGGTTTTGAAGACTTCATTTGTAGAGCAGTGAAAGTGCTTCACCCTCGAGACTGAAATGCTATTTCACCTTCAGCATTAAAAATTTTTATATGAGTCAAGGAAGGCATGGTCAGATGGATATATGAGGTTTATTTCAGAAAATGGTCAAGTCTATGTTTCCTCAATCCTCACCATCAGCTTCGTTTAAAGAAGAGATTGATGGCCCAGTAGATGACCTACTATTGCACCCATAGTGTTGGCATCGCAACAGTTGGTGGTGCTGGAAGAAAAACGATAGGTCCGTGATGAGAGATGTGATGTACATTTGTAAAATGTAAAATTTGCCATGAAATGAAGTGTCTGTAGTGATCCTGTATATGATCAGGTATCCTAGCATATACTGAAGAGGAAAACGAAAGCAAAGGTTAAGATATTAGTGATTCTTTGGATTTTTTGGCATCAGGGACTCCAAAAAGCTGCCTTTTTGACTTTGACAAAAATCCACTATTGGAACAGATGGTTATGGGAATGTGAATATTTGCAGGAAGAGTAGGTCATTTACAAATACTCGGGACTTGGACAGAATGGTATAATACAGAACCATTGAAGCTATAGGCAAGTCTTAACTGACTCAGCTGGCCATCTGAGTGTGTGGTGTATCGGGAAGCATGGAAGCCGGGCGATTACCAATTTGGGACAAGAAGTCCACATGTTTTAGTACCATCCCATTATTGAGTATAATATTCAGAACCACTATGTAATTTTCACATACAGCATGTAAAAAATGCAAATCATATCAATTGGTATATGTATTTATGGAGATTTACGGCCCCAGCATCACCCATAGCTAATCGGGAAATCCTAGTGTTTCAGGTTGGTTGAGCAATATTTGTACAATGCAATTAGCCTTATGGAATGCATTAATATCTCAAAAGTTGAAGTACCAAGTGTATTTGTCAGTGGTTGACCCTAATATAAAACTTAGAATATACATCTAACGCATTTCTCAGTGAATATTCTCCATGGTTAGTCAGTAATAGAGATATATATGGTTTATGCTGCCAATATGCAGAAATAATAACACCAAAAAAGTCACCTTATTTAGTGACTTGAGTGTAAGCCAAAGGTAGGTTTTCATCGACCAAATTAAGGTCGATATTTCTCAACTTATACTCTAGTACATATGGCATTTGAAAACATTTTCTTCATGCAGAAACCGACGGGAAAAGTTTTGAAAGGTTAACGGCAGACCAGGTATATAAAAGTCCACCATAATAGGCATGATAAAACAGAGAGTAACTTTAACAAGAATAACCAAAAATATTTTACATAGGTGAAAGACCATTAAGCGGAATCCAAGCCATACATTATCATTGCAACCAGTATAATGCTACAAACATGTAATTATACATTAATGATGGCTTTCTGTTCACTAAAAAAATAAGTACTATTAATGTACACAATCTCCTTTTAACATAAAGAATATAGAATTTTATCAAGAAATTTACATGTAACAGTGAATTACAAAAAAACCTGTTAAAATATACATAATAGTGAGACATATAAAGACTTGATGTTTCTCAAATCTTATTCAAGGAAAAGGAAATTTCAATATTCTTCTTACTTTTTCATATTACCATCTATGCAAATAATAATTAAATCTGTCTTTTTTCATTCTTTTCGCAGTTCAGTATTGATTGATCTTTGATATCACATCCCACTGAGCATCATTTATACAAACAGAGAGAAAAGCAATATCACCTTACCTGGGACACAATCTGGCATCTGATTTGGAGGCCCAGCCCACTCCCCATGCCAACAACGGAGATTTGTTGGTCCCTGGGCATTGTACCCAGGATTACAGGAGAATTCTACCACTTCCCCATGCCTCACATCCTGAAGGGGTTCCTCCTCCTCTTCATCTTCTTCACCCCGGGGGCTAGCATTCTTAGAAGCACTGCTCCCTCCAAGCTTATATCGGCCTTGCTCAGTGTATGGTATGAGGCAGGGCACTAAATAATTAAGAATTTCAACCACAGTAAAATTAATGCAACCAATAGAAAACTATGTATATTTGAAATTATGCAAGATCATTGGTACTCTCCTTGAGGCATGAGAGACAATGTGAAAATTGTAATTTCAGGCTTCATGAAGGATGCCAACAAAGAAAAGGAATTAAATGAGAGGCAATGAACTCAAAGATAATGAATGAATTCGCCTCAAGTTTCAAGCACACTCTTCTCATGATCCAGTTGTTTCCATTGGGAAGTTGATATTAAATTTAGTTCATGCAGCGAAAACTACTTCAGCACACATGTATTAAAACTATTTAAATCACTAACTGGTGAGAAATACATTTAATAATTTTTCATTTTGAACTCACTGATGACGCATTCTGGTTTCTGGGGCCTCCATCGTCCCTTAAGACAACGTGCAGTACGGTTTCCAATATTTAGTCGATAACCAAGAGCACAAGAAATACGAACAGCCGATCCTGATGGGTAAACTCCAATGATACTCTGACTAGCTCCTGGTGCTGGACCATCACCGTCAATGTCCGTCACTCTTCTGCCACCTCCAGTTCTCACCACCCTTATGCTCACGATGGACTCGGTTGACAAAACATCGCAGGCAACTGGTGGATGATTTCACCTTCATGTTTATATCATGGCAATATTTACGAGGAATAACGATTGGGCCGGGTTGCAGGTGGGGGTAGGTTTTTGCTTGCAGGATCAGGTCTATCATAAAGTCACGCACATAAAGACATTTATGATGCAAAAATATTTTTTTTTAATTATAAATCACAGCAAGAAGATGCAGCATAGGTGAAAAGTGAACTTATTAAAAATATACATATGCATACTTGAGTAAAATATAGAATAATTTTGGTGCATATATATATATATAATAAAACTTACAGGAGGTAGGAGAAAGAGATAAAGATAAAGAATTTGTTCTTACGGGAACGTTTCGGACCGGTTGGTCCTTGGTCAGCTTTTGAAGTGAGCAGTTAGTACTGCCCTGGGGAAGGGGAAGGTAGGGGAGGAAATGAAGGAGGGGAGGGGAACTAGGAGTTCTAGTTCCCCTCCCCTCCTTCATTTCCTCCCCTACCTTCCCCTTCCCCAGGGCAGTACTAACTGCTCACTTCAAAAGCTGTGGAAGGACCAACCGGTCTGAAACGTTCCCGTAAGAACAAATTCTTTATCTATATCTCTTTCTCCTACCTCCTGTAAAAAAAAAAAAATATATATATATATATATATATATATGCATATGCATACATGATAAACTATATGCATACATCATAAAAAAACTTAAATATACAATGGAAATCAGTATAAAAAGGTGTATTATAAAAGTAAACAAATTACTCATAAACATATTCATGAAAGCTGTAAATAATTAGCAAAAGAGATAATTGGTCATAAAAAGGTTTGATAAATATAATGGGAAACCTAAGGAAAGAAAAGAATTTTGATAAAGACAACTTTTAATGGTGTGCACAACTTTAGGATCAGCCTGTTTTTTGATTGGTAGATTGAAGAAGTAATCACAAAAATCTTAAGGTTTGTCACTACATGTTTTCTATACTTGCAGCAAGAATTTTGTCCATTTGGATAGGTGTCATGTCAGATGGTTACTATTTACCTGACTACTCAGGAAGGTTTGCTGATTCAGTCTTGGATATCATGCACTAATGAGATAGATAGAAGCATCATCAGAATATAAGAGTATACATGAAAAAGCATTTAATAACTGTGGGACTATAAGACTGATAATGATGCATTAAAATGTTTCCTTAACTAATAAGTTGCTTGGATAGAGAGATTTCATGGCCAAGTAAGTGTGATAAAAATAACCTTGAAAGGAGAGGCATGGTATATTTCAGAACAAGACAGCATAGCTCAATGTGATAAAAATGTTTCTCAACCATTCTCAAATTTAAAAAGAACTTGTTCAAATGTTTCCAAGAAAAAAAACAACACGTGCATTAACAGATTGCTTTGTATTTTTGCAACACAAGAACCTTAATTCACCTCAACCTCACCTGAGGGTGAAGGCAGTCTTATCTGTTTTATCTCTTGGGCAGGCGTTGGACAGATAAGGTCCACTAGACAATGAAAACAATCCAAAATAAGGTACCATTACAAAGTACACTAAGGCAGAGAGCCAAGAAAAAAAATATCTACTCAAATTTCCTTAATTTCTTTTCATGAAGGAGATATTTTGGTAGAAAATGTATAACCTATAAAGCAGAATGTTTAAAATTGTGCATTGTCACCATTAAAAGGGTCTTTTCTCATTTACACAAATTAGTGGCAGTGGATGGGAACACAGGAAGTCCACAAATGAATAACACACCATTGAGGATGCCTAATTAATTTGATCCATAAAAAAATGTTTAGAAGCATTTCCCTATCGAATGCTTCCAAAGTAGTCAAAATGAAAATAAAACAGTGGGAACACAAACACCAAAGGGAGTCAAAAGTTATGCACATCCAACAAGTTTCACATTAACACCTTCAGTGCGGCATGACGTGATATCACGTCATGGTGTACTATCCCCTGGGGCTGATGACGTGATATCACGTCATGGTTACCCTAAGGGTTCCGGCTTTCCCCCAGGGCTCGGTTCAGATTTATTACGACCTTGAACACCCCTACGTCGCTCAGTTGAGTTCTAGCAGCCCAGAAGTGAAGACCGTTTCGAGCTGCCTGTCTTGGGTACATCGGGAGAAAAGTTTTTCTTTTGCCTTGAGGTAAGCCGATTTCCATTCATTTTCCTCGCACTCTTATGTGCGAGTTTGTTTTACGTTATGTATTTGTTGCCATACATGCATGGCTATGGCAAATGTACTTGAATGTAATGTTACATTTCTTATATTTAGCTACTGAAGCTCGATTAATTGTTTTTTATTAATATAATGGTCGTTTTTGCCAATCCATGTTGAGCATATAATTATTTATTAGTATTTATTTCCTTCCGATAGGTTGTATATTTATTATTTTACTGTCTTATGATATTGCGCCATTTTCATCCAATTAATACGTAAACTGTTGCTTTTATTTAAAGTTTCTTCTTAGTTTTGCTCTGACATTTGAATAATTCAATTATTTATAAAATTTCTCTAATTTTTTCTCTCGTCGTGTTTTTTTTTCAGTTCATCTCCTCAGCGGTAAGCTGCAAGTGAAGCGGCAATAATACGTAGTTCTGTGGTGCGAGTGTGGAAAGTTAATCAAACAAAAACATGAGTAAATTATCAACAATTTAAATTATTTTTAATTATACGTTTATTGTTTATATTTATGTATATATACATATGTATGATTATTTTCCGATACAATCATTGGATATTTTTTCATGGCCTGCTGAGAAAGCGATTCTTAATTTTTCTTAAGCTTTTGTTGTTCCCTCGATATATGTATAATTAATTGTTTAAAAACACTCATAAGTCTTCAGTTACCCATTATATATATTTAGTTCATTCAGATTCTTTTCATTTAGTTGAGCGGAATAATTATTGCCTGCAGCATTTCCTCTTTTGTCTATATAACCCTGAGTGATTATTTTGGCCCATTATTTGTCAAAATGCATATTTAACCAATTTGATACAAAGACAATATGTTTTAACTACAGGTGGTGTGTAAGCGAATAAAAAGACGAATCTATTTGGTTGAGGCGGAGGCGACGCCGTCTGAGGGATAAATTCCTCTTGCCTCAACCTCGACGGCAGACCAGCAGCCTTCGTCTGCGCAGGATTCGCAGCCGTCAACGTCAAGGCAGTACACTCCTACCAGGACTATGACTCTACCTTCCGCGATCTCCGCCTTCTCCAGGCGAATATATACAGACGATGAGCTACGGTAGCTTCAAGAGGAGAGCGGGGATTCGGATTTTTCGGAAGACACCGAGTGGGGGATTAGCGAGGAGGAGAGTGGGGAGGAGGACGAACCCTACGTATTCCGGCGATTCTGTATTTATATGAAATCCAAGAAGCAAAAGTACGGAATCAAACTATATATGTTGACGGAGCCTTCCGGGTTTGTTCTGCGATTTCTTGTGTATACGGGGGCCGGCAACTCTGAACTTGGAGGGCGTGGACATGTTGATCGCGTTGTTCATAAATTAATGAATGACCATTTTGACAAGGGCCATTCATTGTTTATGGATAATTATTACACCAACGTCAATTTGATCCACGAACTGCCTGAGAGGAGAACGTATTGCACAGGAACTCTTAGGGTAAATCGGAAAGGCATCCCCTCCGAAGTGGCAATGGCTAAATTGAGACGAGGTGAAGTTATGGATGCCTTTACTAACGATGGTATCTGTGTTCTAAAGTGGAAGGACAAAAGGGACGTTCTGATGATCAGCTCCGAATTCGGGAGTCGCATGGTTGACGTGCCAACCCGAAGAGGAGACAGGCTCGTCCCTAAACCTGAGGCCGTTGTGAAGTACAACGAGTCGATGGGCGGAATAGACCACTTTGATCAGATGATGTCATATTATCCTATTGAAAGGAAAACCCTTAAATGGTACAAAAAGTTGGGCATCCATATCTTTCACATCATCCTTGTCAACAGCTTTTTCCTCTACCGTAGGCCTCCCGAAAACATTTCCTTATATAAATTCCGGCTCTCTGTTATTAAATCCCTCATTCTACCTTCATACCTTCCTGACCCAATATCCTCCAAATCTTCATCCCACTTCCCTGAACTCATCCTCGTAGAAGATGGCAGAAAGAAGACATATCGACGCTGCAGGCATTGTTACACCTTCGGGCGCAGGAAGGAGACAGCATATTTATGTCCTGATTGTGAGGGTTCTCCAGCACTTTGTCCCGAGTGCTTTGCTCCCTATCATAAAACACTGTAAATAGTATTTTTTTTATTTGTACTTGTAAAAATGCATATCTAAATGTTTAAAAAATATTTTTGTAGTAATTTTTTGTGTATAGATGTGTCATTCTACTGATAAATATTTTATTGTTTAAATATAATATATTTTTATGACAAGTATTTCTGTTTCCATGACTCAGTTATTGCGTAAGAGTATGTTTTTTACATATATAAGTTGATTTGGAATTTCCAATGTATTACGAATCCAATCTTTCCCTCGTATGAGTAGTAAAAAAACTTAAACTATCATTCTTGCTTTTAGTGAGTGGGTTTGTACATAATATGCAATAAAGATGCTGCAAAGCTCTTCCAATTAATATGTATTATTGTATTTTCAACTCTAACTGAAACGAATTTGGCACTAAAATTCAAAACGTTCCTACTACCAGTAAAAAACTTGAGCATTTGGTAGAATATTCTTCTCACGATCTGCAATAAGTGGCCTGAATGAACCCTGTCAAGCTAACTAAAATTTGTTTTCGGCTTTAGTTCGGAAGCGAGAAATTACAAAGTTTGGAGCTGATTTTTTCCTTCCTTCCGCATCCATTTCTACCCTGGCAGCAGATTCACCACGGTCACCACCCCAAAGCCTAGAAAAGGACACGAGTCAGCAAAATCTTTCCTTACGTCACGCCCATGTTCATGACATATCAAAGGCACTTCCTAGAAAGCTGTCCTCACAGTATGTACATACAAACGTACCGACTAAATCTTGCCACTTACAGCGTGCTATTATACTTCCTCACCCTCTTACCTCTTCTCGGTCCCCCCCTCCATTCTTAGCGGAGCCGGACGGGTGCCATAAAAAGGGACACCCTAATCCACCATCATAAATACACAAAGAGAAATCTTGAGTCGGGGAATACCGCCCAACACATGCATCTGCAGCAAAATCGCCGATGCTATGTGGAACCGTTAGTTGTTTTGTTTCTAACGCTTACGGGTGGTCGTCTTAGAGGAAAAGTTTCGGACGGAGCGGAAAATATGAAAGGAGTAAAAAACCCAACGATCAAAATAGTGGGTTGAGAAGGAAAAGAACAAATATTATTCAATATTCTAGGACAGCACCCTTATACTCGAACGCAGCAGCGAGAGGAAAATTTCAAGGAATTATTATCCTATTCAAATAGTTGTCTGCGTGGACTTGTTTCATTTCTGATCATTATTACTTCCATTAAAACTGTTCAGTAAATGTAAGCTGCTACCAGTAGCAACAAAATACATGCATTTTACATATATTTTGTCGCTACTGCATGTAAGAAACGATGTGAAAGAAAAATGGAAGATGATAAAAAAAGTCGTGTGTATGCAACCCGCATCACGTGTCTATCCCTGGTCACTGATGACGTGATATCACGTCATAAATAAAAATTCGAATAACAAACAAATTAGAGCCCTCCAAATTTTTTAATTATTTTTCCTGACTTATTTGGCATCCACACTTACGTTTTACGTAAAAAAAAGAAAGCCGCCACGGGGTAAAATTATGTCATGTATATGGGCAGCATTCAAAGGGTTAAATGGAGACTTTTTACAGAGTGTTACCCATCCCTCTCTAATGGGACACAGTGCCATTCCATCCTTCTTACACCACGGATCAATAGCCATTACCACACAAAACACACACTAACTAAGCTGAGGGTGAGGTAGCAGAGAGAACAGACAAACCACACAAAGGGCATTCATTGAAGTCACTTCCACTCAGGTGTGAAATGTTCTATTGATACACCATGCTCATGGTTGCACTCATTGAAATCATAGCATTAACGTTAAGATACAGTTATGCCTTGTTTATTGCATGTGCTTTTGGTGCAATTTTACTACAGAACAGACTGGGTTGTCTGGCTAAAAACTGCCCCCAACCACTTCCTCAACCATTTCGACATATTCTACCGACATCTATTCCCTCTGCATCAAAACTTATTGGTCAAAATCATGGGACTTAATATGCTTACCCCTTTTGCTACAAACTTCGGAAACATGCGACAGTAGATTTCCTGACCAGCAAGACGAACGTTGAAAATTTGCGACGGAGATTTTTCTGCGCAAATGAACGAACGTTGCATATTTGCGACACTATGCTTTCCCCCCTTTCTGGCACTCCCAGGTACACAGCTTATATGTTTCGGGACCCAATACCGCGGGGATCAGGCCTTTCCCTCAGAATCCGGGAGCAATTACCTGGACCTTTCCTCGTATTAGCACCCTTTTTGCGGCAAGGGATCATGGTCATTTGAATGTTTATTCAGTGGTGCCTTTCCTCAAGCCAAACTCTTCATGCAAACTGGGCTCACTATGTCATGTAGTAATAAGATTCCCCAAAGAAGAGGATGCATACCTCTTTCAGGGTAGGGTGGTTATGATATCATCCCATTCGGAGAAATATCATTAGAGGCCTTAACCTTAAGTTCAAATCTCAGCTTAAATAGCATATGTCTACAGTGTAAACTAAATTCTCTCATCACTCACAAACTAATCACTGAACGAACTAAAATTGGTGCCACCTGTTGGCAAACTAAATGGTTTCATCATCTACAAACTATTCACAGAATATGTACACTAAGTGAGGTGCTGTCTGTTGGTGAAGCAAGTGAACTGCTTGCAATGTTGCCAAGCTAAAATGAAAAAGCATTTCAAGTTGATAGAGCAGGAAGCATATAATGGATTTTTAGTTCAAACTGAACAATTCACCATCTGTGGCAGTAAACAGTTCACTAAAGTGAATATGTATGTATGTAGTTCCTTTTGAATCATTTATTCCTGAACTATCAATTCCACAATATATGTATTGGCATGGATGGTAAAAGTGTCACTAGTTATCCTTCTAACTTATTCAGGAAAAAGGCAATTAAATGTCACGTTAACCTGAAGATGCCGGTAGATTCATTCAATGATTCATTCAACATGAATATTGATAACTTTCACCAGTCCCACCTGAAGGAGATGTTTTTATTAGGCTATTATATATTATTTAAAGGCTTATCAGAACACATCCATTTCATTAAATGAGACATGACTGTATTCTTAACATTAAATATTCATCCATTCATAGCAGATGTCAATCATTAATGTCATCGATTATATTGAGGTAGTCTCTTTATAGTCATGCATGAACATACATTCAGTGAATGATTCATCTGTGGACGCACACTGCAATATCTTGGGGAAAAGGGATTCCACCCACCTTTCTTCCCCTTTCCTCCCTTCTTCTTCTTACCGCCCTTCTTCTTTCCACCTTTTTTCCCCCCTCCGCCTGCACCTTTGCCCCCTCCTCCTCCTCCTCCACCCCCACCTCCACCCCCACCACCCCCATTAACGGCCCCACCTTCAACCTCCTCCCCATTCCCACCTCCCCTTCCACCACCCCCATTGCCCTTCCCCTTCCTCCTCACTCCGAGCCCTTCATTCCCGTGGCTTGATGATGCATGCTGCTGGTTTCTCACCACATGGTCGGCACGCAGGGCCCTCCTCTCTCGGCCCCACTGGTCGTCAAAATCCAGGGCCGTCCCTGAGTTCAGCCGGTACTCATTCAAAGTTTCAAGTCCGACAGGAAAGGGCTTGTAGCTGCGTATGCGTTCCCTTTCATAAGTGTCGTCGATGACGTCCGGGCTCCTCTCATGGTGCCCACCACCACCCACATCAGGATCCGGGAGAAAACCACTGTGGTGTCTTGACGTCCACCTCGAGTGCTTCCTTTTCAGCCCCTCGATGCTTCTCTTCCTCCGCCTAGCACCGTCTTGGTTTTGCCTCCCGTGCAAGTGGGATGCATTGGGCGTCCTGGATATTGTGGCATCCTGGACATTTGATGCTCCAGTGAGGACTCTGTTACTGCTCAAACTCAGGCCTTGAAACAGCACGCCTAGTGATCCTGTGATTGGCAAATTGTGGAACAAGTTCAACGTGGCTTTGTCCTTTTCATTTAGTTTTTCCTTCTCTATCATTTCTAAATTACTTGACTTCTTGTTTTCCTCTGTCGCTGATCTTTTTCTTCTGTCGTAACTGTTCTTTTTCAGCCTGATGTTCTCTTCATTGAATTCATTAGCCAAGCGCATCAGTAGTTCATGAGATCTTGCTATATTCAATCCACTAAAAATATTTCCCTTAAAGTTTATCTTTTTGTCATGATATGGGTTTTTGTAATCTGCTGACTGTTTATAAAATGTATGAAGGATATCACTTGTTTCATTTGATGCTGATTCTGATGCATTTACAGAGCGGCTCCATCGTAATCTTGGATGCTGTCCTGGAACACACCTTGAACAAAAAATATTCAGAGTCAATGTAAGATCCCCAATTAGTCTGAGTTACTTAATTGTATAACTTGTTGATGGAGTAATTCATGATATCTAATCCTGATATGTTTGTGGCATGTTTCAGAGAGTTATTTCATTAATGGTTCAATGACCTATTTTCTTTCCTTTTCTCATTAATAATTCACTAGAAGTAACTTATTTCCACTTGGCCCTAGCAGTGGTGTACCTAACGGATGGCAGGGCTAGCCCCTGCCTGGGGTGCCATGATGAAGGGGGCAGCATGGTGATTTTTTCCCTTCAAGGATAGGATAGTGCTGAAGTAAATAATCTTATCCACTTATCCAATTGCAAAAATGTAGAGAACATAAAGTAAGAACAAAAAAGAGGCTAATAGAGAACAAGATAAAAGAGCCACCCATTCTGTTTTGCCAGGGGTGCCAGAAACCCTTGGTACAAGACTGAGCCCTTAACTACCCTTGAGCCAGGGATAAGGGAAATTTCATTTTTACCTAATACCAGATTATAAATTGAAAGTAAATGCACTACTTCCTGTTTGTAAATTTTTAACCCTCTACCATCACTATCTCACTTATAATAGCTTTAGTTAAAGAGGATAACATAGAACTTTCAGTAATTGCACAAATTTTAAGAGGCATACTTAGCATTTGCTTATCCCAAGAGTGAAATGACAATCAATGTGGAGAAAAACAGCAGTTGTCAGGAAATCCAAGATAATTTGCAACTATAAATTTGGTTCGGTATGACTGAAATTAATATTTTTGAACTTGATGGACTTTTCCTACCTTGGAAGCTGCTTTGGAGACCATTTCCCACCAATGCACGTTGCTCCAGGTGGGCCATCAGCTAGGACATATCCTCTAATGCAGTCATACATGATTTGCTTGTTATTTGTTACTTTGCGGACATAGTGCCTGTAATCATACAGGCCCATGTTTCCAACAAGCATCACTTTCCCATGGTCAATGTAACCAGGAAAAGGGCAGTACACTGAAAAAAGTAATTAGTCAATTTAAGATTACTTAAATTTTGTGTAGTTGGATTTATTATGTTATGCAATTACTTTAAAAAAGTTATCTAAAGAAAAACTGAAGATCAAAAAACTTTAAATAAGTCATAATAAAATAATATTACTGTAGTACCAATGAACTTGAAGAGGGCATTAACTGCATCCACTTTATGACATTTTAAAACATTTTATGCCATTAAATTCTGTGTAATGTAGGTGTAACAGGATTTTCCATGCCATTAAAGTTCACCCTCAAGAAAATCAACTGTTGAAATTGCTTAAGTTACTTTAAAATTTCAAAGTTTACTTGAAAATGCTTCAGTAACTTAAACCATCCTTTAAGTTTCTTCAGAAACTCTTTAGAGACCATCAAAAGTTACTTAAGGTTTTATAAGTATTTAAGATCGCTCAACAGTTTCTCTGTAGCTATTGAAAACTGTAAAGAAACTATCTGGACCTTAAAGTACTTAAGCTTACTGAACAGTTTTTGTCTTAAGTTATTGACACCTCTAAAGTAACTTATGAGTAACTCAAAGTAGTTTAGTTATGTCAACAGTTTTCACTCTTAAGTTAGTAACAACCCTTAAGTAACCCTGCACTTAAGAAAAAAAGACTATGGCACCACAAAGATAGTCCAAATTATCGGTGGAAAAACATTTGTGCCCTGGATTGATGTTAGAAATGTGTTTAAAGAGGTGCTGGTATTTTCTATCTAGACGAGGAAGGGTAAATTTTTGGTGTGTATGTAACCGGAATTGTGACTCAGCATTTCACCTGATAATATGGCGCTGTACATAATTTAAGAGACGCTCGAATTTGTTCCTTTACTGTTTACAATTGTAATGACACAATAAAATTTTCCTTCCAACTTCCCACACAGCACAAATTGAATAATATGCACATAATATTCAAATATTATGCAAATATTATGCCGCATCAATGGTATAAAACGTGCATAATATGTACATAAAATGTGCATATAAATGGTATAATGTCCCCATAAATTGCGATATATGCGCATAATATGCAAAATATATGCACTGAATGGAATGGCATAATGTTTGCATATTATGCGCATATATACGCAATTTATGAGGACATTATACCATATATATGCACATTTTATGTACATATTATGCACAATTTATACCATGATATGGCATAATATATATTTGCATATTATGCACATATATACGCAATTTATTAGGATATTATACCATATATATGCACATTTTATGTACAAATTATGCACAATTTATACCTTTGATATGGCATAATATATATCTGCATATTATGCACATATATACGCAATTTATTAGGACATTATACCATATATATGCACATTTTATGTACATATTACGCACAATTTATTCCATTTATGTGGCATATTGTGCACATATATACGCAATTTATGAAGAGATTATACCAAAACATGCACATTTTATGTACATATTATGTACATTTTATACCATTGATGTGGTCTAATATGTATTTACATAATATTTGATTACGATGTGCATATTATTCACTATTATTTTCAAGGGTTACTCAGGGGTGACAGAAAAGGATATTTGGGAAAATGCTGGAAGAATGAAGAGGAAGGGTGAACAGGTTAAGGTAGCGAAAGAAGGGAAATGTATGGTAGGAAAAAAGGATAAGTGGGCAAGGAAGGGAAAGTCGATTGCTAAATCTAAAAAATAGTCCTTTAAAGGTACTGCAAAATAACAGTTCTTAAAAGAACAAATCTTCTAAGAAGGAAGCGTAGCACAAGGCGAAGTACAAAACGAGGCACGAGGCGAAACACAGGGCGGAATCAGGCACGAGGCGAGAGAACGGCAAAGCGAACGAGGTAGCAACCATAGCGTGGGCAAGTTGTTAAATACGATCTTCTTTTTTTATGATTCTACGGTCCCTGACGGTAACATTTCCAACTACGATAATTTTCGGGGAGGTGCTATATGTATTTATTAAATGGGACCATGTATTTCGTGAAGTCATGGCTTTGTGAACATCTTCCCTTCGCGCTCATAAAGATAAATTCATATACCGACGTTACGGCTGAAAAAGCGAAAAAAATATGCATTTGCAGAATGATAAATACAGGAACTGGTGATTCAACCTTCATGCGCATACCTTCCATGTTTATTCACCAAATATTCAAATATTATGCACATAATATGCCATTTCGTTCTGTGCATATATTTGGCATATTATGCGCATAATTATTATACCATTTTCATCAGCATACACTGCCGTGATATGCCTAACTCTATTGAAACACCATGCATTTCGTAAAGTCATGGTTTTGTTAACATCTTTCCTTCGCGCTCATAAAGGTAAATTCATATACCGATGTTACGGCTGAAAAAGCGAACAAAAAATGCATTTACAGAATGATAAAAACAGGAACTGGTGATTCAACCTTCATGCGCATACCTTCCATGTTTATTCACCAAATATTCAAATATTATGCACATAATATGCCATTTCGTTCTGTGCATATATTTGGCATATTATGCGCATAATTATTATACCATTTTCATCAGCATACACTGCCGTGATATGCCTAACTCTATTGAAACACCATGTATTTCGTAAAGTCATGGTTTTGTTAACATCTTTCCTTCACGCTCATAAAGATAAATTCATGTACCGACGTTACGGCTGAAAAAGCGAACAAAAAATGCATTTACAGAATGATAAAACCAGGAACTGGTGATTCAACCTTCATGTGCATACCTTCCATGTTTATTCACCAAATATTCAAATATTATGCACATAATATGCCATTTCGTTCTGTGCATATATTTGGCATATTATGCGATTATATATATTTTTGTTATCGCATAATTATGAGGCTGGAGATTTATATACATAAGACAATAATATAGTGGGCATTTTATGGCATTCGCCGATTTTTAGGGCATAATTTTAAGAAATGATGCACATTTCATTCGCCGAGATATTTTGAAAATATGTACATATTATGCAAATATTATTTACAGTTTTCGATGGCATAATATTTGCATATTATTTGCATATATTGCATATTATTCACATATTACGTACATAATCGACGGAATATTATTTACAATTAATACTATACTATTTACGCAACTTTTATACGGTATAAATTTTGAGTGTGCTGTGTGGGTTGGCAGGAAACAACCTTTTATTTAAGGCCATTCCATTGCAGAGAGCATATTAGAAGAGTGCAAGGTTTTAATGGTCACTATGAAAAAAAAAGGAGAACTACAGTAAACCCCCATTAGTTCAAACCCTCTTAATTCGAAATATCGATTAATTCGAAGTTGTGAGCAGTCCCCGGCAAATAGAATAGGAAATTGCGTACTTGATGGTACGGATCATTCGAAATACGCTTAATATGTAACTCGAAGTCCAATTTCTTCCCGTGATGCCCGAACGTATCGTTTATTTTGAAACGATTCACGGGGGCAGCGCACTTCGATGGTTAGTTACTATCAGCACAAAAAAGGTAGAATGCTGAATTTTAAGCATTTGTATGAAATTCTGCCAGAGCTCCATAGAGTCGTGTAATATATCGTCTTACTGATTGTTTATTTGACTACAAAATACATTCATTGAAAAGTGTTTAGATGTAAACATTTAGCTTTTACGGTCGAAAGGGTGAAGAAAAACACGCGAAAAACTAGGAGCACGGCGAAACGGTCGTCTTCTTCATCTCGTCATGGCCAAAATATTTGATTCGTGCACTTCATTATTATTTATGAAGAGAACAACATCTCTGCATTATAAAAATTATTTTTAAATTAAATTTTACCCATTTTTCAATTTTTCAAATGGCCGGAAGCTATCTTTCAATTTCCGAGATGTAGAAAAGTATATTAATATCGAATTTACGAATGCTTTATGGAAGAAATATTGCAAAACTTTTCATGTAAGGAAATGTTGATATTCTTTCTCTTACTTAAAATAAACCACAAAGAAGAAAATTGCCCCGCGGAAATGTACACTACCATTTTATGCAGTTGGTAATGGTGAAACTCCTGGCCGCACGAGCCTCAAATCAAGTTCAGCGTTCTACCTTTCTTGTGCCGATAGTAGTGCTTATTTCAAAGTCATTGTGATTTTGGCATCGCTTTCTTAAGCATAATTTACTTTTAAGTGTTGCCAAGTTATTTTGAACTTTTCCTTATGCTTATATGGTGCACCGCGTGCCAGTAGCTGTTTACCCCCAATCAAATATCCCTCGATACACATCTCAGCTGCTCCGTCCTTGGATTTTTTTCGGGGCTTTCGCACCATGACTACAATGCCTGTATTTGTAATGCTTTCCTCACTCTTCCTTCCAAGCCTCCCCTCCTCGAGTGATAACTGTAGGATCACCAGGCATAGTGGAGTAGTATTTTTTCCGGAAGGTGTGATATCATTTACCCATTTTCCCTGCATTAGCACTTTCATCGTTTGGTAGCCGCTCCTCCCATCTCGCTTCGCGTGCTTCCCCAGATTTTTCTGTTTGCCCTGAATCGCTGACGAGTCATGGTTCTCAGCTTTGTTTACACTTTTTCCATCTGCTCTTGTCCCATCTCCCCAAACTCGAATATGAATCACGAGGTAAAGAAGGCAGAAGATATAGGGACTATCCATTTTGAATAAAAAACTTGGTACCTTTTCACATTGTGTGTGGAAAAGTACAAAGTTTTTTTATTATTCAAAATGGATATCTATAACTTCCACGAATTCAAGCCTGAAATTTATATAGGGACTACTTCTGTGTAGTGTGTGTCCAACATTGCATCAGCGATTTTTTTCTTGGGTTCCTTAGAGCTTCTTTCGGAGGGCTAAGGGATTCTGGAGTCATCGCTGACCTTGACATGATACTCCACCCCTACCCTTCTCTCTCCTTTTTGAAGCCCCTCCCCTATTGGAAGCCACCTGACAATGAGAAGATAAGGACGTGGGGAAGCGATTAGTGAAATGTGATACTTTTGGTTCGCAGTCGTAACTGATAAGCAACTGGGGGGGGGGGGGGGGAAGGGGGAAAGGATGATGATGCAGCAGTTCTTCATTGTAGAAATGTCTTGGGGGAAAGGGGCTGAGGGCAGGCCGGTAAATTTATAGGTCTATGGCAAAAATTTTGGTAACCTGGAAAATACACCTTATGTGATATCACTGGATATATGCCCGAAATCATTCTACAGTAAGTCCTCGACTTACGAACATCCTACTTACGAACTTTCAAAGATACGAACATACATATCCAATCGAAATATTCAAACGTGTGAAGGAATTTCAAATTTGGCGCCACCGGATAAGTTATTTGGCCGTTGCAGCTGGCGGTGCGGCGTGAAGCAACTCGCGGATTGGTACTACCCCTCTTTGCCGTGACGAATTTTAACAATATTATCTCGATATATCAATTTGAAATGTTTATTGTTTACTTACGTCATCAATTTTTACGGATGATTGGGAAGTAAGACGAAAGCCGAAACTGCAAGTAGTGATACGAGGGCAAACTTAAAAGTAAGGTCTCCAATTTTTTTTTCATAGAAAATGACAATTATTCACATTGTTGGATATATCGTTGGAAAGGTCATGACTTCAGCTATTTTTCGATGTAGTCACCCTGGCGCTCGATGACTTACCTCATCCGCACGATGAACTTTTGTATCCCGTCGTCATACCAGCTTCCGTCCACGTTGCGAAGATAGGCGTTGACCTCCTCATGCAGCTCGTCGTCCGTCGCGATCTTCATCCCTCCTAGGTGTTTCTTCAGGTCGAGGAACATGTGAAAATCACTGGGTACGAAGTCGGGGATGTACGGAGGGTGCCCGGGCACTTTCCACCCAAACTTCGAGATCAGCTCCTGCGTCTGATTAGCCGTATGCGGACGCGCATTGTCGCGATGAAATGAGACCCTTTTCGTCAGCATTCCTGAACGTTTGTTCTTGATGGCGCGCCGAAGCTTTTGTAGTCTGTGGCAATATCTTTCCTTATTGATAGTGGTTCCATGGGGCATGAAATCCACCAACAATACTCCATTTCGGTCCCAAAACACTGTTTCCATGACCTTCCCGGCTGACAGAGTTTGTTTGACCTTTTTCGGTTTTGTAGACGCCGGGTGGCGCCATTGTTTAGACTGTTGCTTCGTCTCGGGGGTATAGTGGTGAACCCATGTTTCATCACCCGTTACGATAAGGTTCAAAAAACTTCTTCCGCACATCCCACGCGTTGCCTCTTGTGGTCCAGGAATGCTGACGAAGGGGGTCTCATTTCATCACGACAACGCGCGCCCGCATACGGCTAATCAGACGCAGGAGCTGATCTCGAAGTTTGGGTGGGAAGTGATCGGGCACCCTCCGTACAGCCCCGACGTCGTACCCAGTGATTTTCACATGTTTCTCGCCCTGAAGAAACACCTAGGAGGGATGAAGATTGGGACGGACGACGAGCTGCAAGAGGAGGTCAACGCCTATCTTCGCAACGTGGACGGAAGCTGGTATGACGATGGGATACAAACGTTCATCATGCGGATGAGGTAAGCCATCGAGCGCCAGGGTGACTACATCGAAAAATAGCTGAAGCCATGGCCTTTCCAACGATGTATCCAACAATATGAATAATTGTCATTTTCTATGAAAAACAAATTGGAGACCTTACTTTTAAGTTTGCCGTCGTATATTTGGAGATGTTGCTACTCTTGACATTTCAATGGAAATCGACTTCCGTGTGTCAAGCTACCTTCGCATCAAATAGAGGCATTCACTCATTCGTTTTGTGATGAACAATTATTATTACCGGCAATAAGAGGCTCGATTCGGCTTATCGTGATGAATGGTAAAATATCCTTTCCAGGGTATTTGGAAATTGCCTGACGAGCAGTCCTTCCATCCAGCTATCCCTCTCAATCACTCAGCCGGAAACATTAAAGCTGTCAGATTTTAGGGTGATACCTCAGTCGGATCTGAACAATTGGCGCGTCTATACTGGTTTTTCCCAGAAGACCCCTCAAAAAAAAAGTTCTTCGTTCCTTATTCCTGGGCGTGACGACATTCATCTGCGAGGGACTCATTCAGCAAGAAAGAGAAGGGGGTAACCCGAGAGGATCACTGCTTCACCTTATCTGTTATTATCTACCCTCACCCAGTTTCGCTTTTACCCAGGTGGCTTTCACTAGTGGGGGAGGGGTTGGGCCTCCTTTCAGCGGCCTCGGCAGCCAACACTAGGTTGATACGGCCGATGATCGAACGAGGGAGCCGTTATTTCGGTCGATTCAAATTGTAACCTAACCCCGGTGGTAGCTGTGAGGTTGACTTCGCACTCCTTCATGATTTTTCTACAACCTGAAATTATGTTGCGTAGCGCCCGAGAGAGCTTTGAAACGCATCGTCACATCAATGGGGTAAATAACGTAGTGCATCGGCGCATGGGAAGAGAGAATCGGAACTCTAATCTGTTTTCACTTCCTTTTATAGGAAGCATCATTCACTTTTGGAAGTGGATACCACGCCAGGAAATCCATTTTCAGACCGTTGACTTTTACATCGCCATGCTAATAGATAAAGAAATTATGTTTTCACCGTTTGGCGCAGGAAGGATGTTGCTAGAACTTATTTCATAGGGCTTGATACATACATGTGCGTACTTGATATGAACCACATCGGAGAAAAAAATTAGTTAACTTGCCTAAAATCGATCGTTTCGCGGAAATGATACTCGGCAATGAGAAGTGATACGAAAATGAGCTTTGATATAAGTTCTAGCTGCATCGTTTACCTTTCAATGCGGATACTCCTCAAGTTGGTACGCAAGTTTAATACAATTACTGTAGTCGTGTAAAGCAAAGATGTCCAGCGCTTTTTTTCCACAGGCCTTCCGCAGCGAACGGCTACGCGTCCTTGGCCTGCCTCTTCTACCCCCCTCCACCTCTCTCTCTCCTCCCACCCTCGGCTCGGCGCTCATAGTTAAGGGGTCGGAGTAAAGTGATATTTTTTCTCGAGTCCGCATCACATTTCATCATAAGTATCACATTTCACTCATCGCTTTCCCACACCCTAACTTCACAAGTTGCTTCCAAAAGTTGGGTAGGGGGGCGGCGTTGCCCGTTGGGAGTCCCTTATCAGCTATGACCGCGAACCAAACGTATCACATTTCACTCAACGTATACTCGCCCTAACTTCTCAGGTGGTTTCCACTTGGGACATCCTTTCAAGGACATCCTATAGACATCCTTTCGAGAGCATCAGCAGCCAACTTCCATGGTTCCAACTAGTTCCAACATTGGCCGCAACACAGGATGACCGTTATTTAGGGTGATTTTAATGGTATCCACTCCCCAGTGTGAATTTTTTTATCTGATCCAGGTACGATTTTTTAAAATGAATTAGCATCCGATTTCAGTATCCAGAGAAATAATACCCGCGGATCTTTAGATCCAATCTCACCATCCCTAAGTAGTATTTTCCCGGCGAATCAGCATGTGTCTTAGAGGACGAACGAACACTTTAAGAGCACATTTTGGAGCAAAAAAAGTGCTTCTTATGGGCCAGGAAATACAGTAACTACAATTTTCGATGCCTGGCTAACGTTTTTCAACTTACGAACAAATTCAACTTACGAACAATTTCTCGGAACGCATCTCGTTCGTATGTCGAGGACTTACTGTATTTGTTTTTATTTTCTGCGTGATCGCATCTGATAGTGTACACTTCTCCAACTTTAACTTGGATCTGATAAACGTGAAGAATTTCATCCATTAACTCCTCATTTTAGTGTATATTCTTTGCCTTTTGATAAAAAAATATAGCAGTATGGTGATTATCTCAGAAAATACGGGACCTTTTCCTTTAATTTCCGGAAAGTATGTTTAGTTCGAACCTGGATAATTCGAAGTCCAATTTTTTTGGTCCCTTGAATTTCGAATTAACAAGGTTTTACTGTATTTGAGGAAAACTTTATATCAGCATGCATTTCAGTTCGACCGATTAAGGGCTAAGTTATTGATTACTATGGGATTAGCCATTGGAGGAAGTCCTATTAGTCACCAACCAATCCCTGTCAGAATTTATGAAAATCAAACCTCCATGAACTGCCATCCTCCTTCAAGGCAGACGTGGAGTAGTGGTAAGGTGATGGACTGAGGAGTGAAAGGTCTGAGGGTTGATCCTCTGCTGTGGAGATTATTTTTTTCATAGCTTTTTTTGTTTATATTTAGAAGTTGCGTTTCCATTGCCGTAACTCCCATGGTAAATATTTTAACGTAATTATAATTTAGTAGGCAAAGAACTTTTTTCAAAAGTTATTTGCTCAGTTTTTGTCTTCAGTTTCTAAACTGTTTCACTTAACTTTCAGTCTCTCATAATGTTTCTGACTTAGTATTTCACTAAGTTTTTTTTTTAACTTTTGTTCAGTTGATTTTCTTAAGGGGCATACATTGATGATAAAATTAAAGGATAGTTAAGCTTTTAGAAAAACTACAAAGTCAATTCAACTTGAAAGCTCAAACTGAAGACCAAAGATAAAAACCAATTTAGAACCAAATAAGGACTCAATAACAGAAGAATCCTAAATTTTACACTGAAACCAGCATAGCATACACTGGAATGAGATGCAAGGAGGCATTTCCTTTCCATTGGATTAGTAAAGAGCACAAGGCCATCCATTCCATCTATATTGTTGGTGAATCACTTATACCTACATATTTACATTTGAGACAAAAGATAAGCAATCCAAAAAAAAATAGTAGAAGATATTTTTAATTTAGACTTTCAAACAAAACTTTACCTTCTTGACAGAAGGGCATCTCTCCTGTCCAGTTACCATAGCGGCATTCTGTTGTATTGCCTCCTTTCAGTGAATAGCCATCTTTGCATTTGAATCGAGCTTTCATTCCATGCTCTATTTTTGGTGCTATCACCATTCCATTTCTTGGAGCTTTTGGAAGGTACTTGCATCGGGCTATTAAAGACAAAAATTAAACCCTTTGGGCTACATTTTATACTCATAGAATTGTATTAAAGTTTAAAATAAAAAAACATACTATTAACATGTTAAATGGACATGAAGTTTTATCAGATGTCATTAGCTAATGACATCTGATAACTAGAGAGCGCGGCTCCTGGGAAATTTTAAGTGAGTACATCGTTGCTAATTAAAAAGTAATAATCCACTCATTGTTTACGGCCTTGAGAAAGACCCACGACCAATCAAAGCCCATCCTATTCACGATAGTATCCTTGTATTTTCAAAATCTAAAAATAAGGTCCGTCAGAATGTGTAGCCTCTTTTCGGCTGAACAAGAATCCCGAAATTAGCTTCGAAAGTCTCCCAAGAGCATTGATTGAAAATCCAGCAAATAGGCTGAAAATAAAAAAAATATTGTTGCTACTGCCACAAATGTATGGGAGTGGGCAATTTACAGTAATTCCGTAAATTATTCGAAAGAAAAAAAAATGCTGCAACCCAGGATCGAACCCCTGCCACCAAATAAGGATAACCGGCTCAGCACCTCAACACACAGGGCTACGAGGTCTGTTGAGAGAGGCGCAAACTTTAAAGTATTTATATGGAGGAAGTATCTTTAATATCGTTTTTCTTTTGAACCCGGGCCTATGTGGAAGAAAGCCGTGACACTTTTCCCGCATTCTCTCTATAGTTTCAGAAAATAATTGGCTCTTTTGGATCCCGAACATCAGTTACGCGATGTCTCCTTGTAAGTAAAACTTTTGCTGCTTGCAAAATTAAACCCATTGTTCTATACTCCTCACATTCTGATGCTTTCTTCTTCTTCGGGATAGGTATTAATACTGTTTTCACGAAATCCTCTGGCCATACTCCTTCCTTATAGATCCTGCGAATAAGTTCGAAAATGATTCTTTCCCCTTACTACCTAGAGTCTTCAGTAGCTCCGCAGGTAGGTTATCAGTTCCCACGGCTTTTCTACCCTTCATCTCTCTTAATGCCCTCTCTATTTCGCTGTCAAGTAACTCTGGTTCCTTCATCCTCTAGATCCTGGCTCAAGGGTCTATTCTCCCTGTCATGTAGTTCATCTACGTATTCTCTCCACCTTTCCTGGATATCTTCCTGTTCAATTATTATCTTCCCTGTTTTGTCCTTAACCTTTGGTATCGTTTGCCCTCTCTTACAGCCCGATAAAATTTTTCACCTTGGCATACAAAGCTCCCACTTCCCCCTCCTCCTCCAGCTTTTCCATTTCCTCGCATTGTCCCTTCCACCAGTTTTCTTTTGCCTGATTGGTCACTCGCCGGAGTTTATTATTCAATTCCTTGTACTTCCTCTTGCCTACGTTGGTGTTGAGGTTTTTCCGTATCCTTTTCTCCTCCATTTTCTTAATCATTTATTTCGTTACCCACTGCTTCTTAACCCTCTTCTTTCCCACCGTTCCTATTGTTTTCTCTGCCGCTCCTACGATGCCTGTTTTTATAATCTCCCATCTTCTCTCTATTGTTCCCATCCGCTTTGCTTCACCTATGTTCTTTTCTACCAGCTCTTGGTATTCCCTTCTTTTCAACCCTTTTAATGCTTCAAGGTTCCACCTCTTTATCTTCCTACCTTTACAAAGCCTTTTGAATTTAACTTCACGCTTCATCATCACCAAGTTATGATCTGAGTCCGCATCCGCCCCTGGATAGTTACGAGAGTTTTTTTACACTGTTCCTAAATCTCTGCCTTACCATTATATAATCAATTTGGTATCTCCCAGTATCAACCGGCATTTTCCATGTGTACCTACGCCTGGGGTGATGTTTAAACCAAGTGTATGTTTCTACTAATTTATTTCTTCTACAAAACTCAACTGCCTTTTCACCGCGATCATTTCTTCTTCCTAGCACAAACCCTCCCACTTCTAATCCGTCCCTCCCTTCCCCCACCATTGCATTCCAGTCACCCATCACTATCAGGTTTTTCTTTCCCGGCACTTCTCTAATTATTTCTTCTACTTGCTCGCACACCTCTTCCTCCCTATGGTTGCTCCTAGGCATGTATACCTGGACCAGTACGAAATTCGTCGGGTGTTCTTTTATTTCTACCACTGGTATCCTGTCGCTCACCTGATCAATGTTTACCACCCTCAGCCCCAATTTTGTATTCAATACCATACCTACCCCACGTTGACTCTCATCTCCTCCACTATAGATTACCCTGTAGCTATCACTCCAATAGTCACCGCTATCCTTCCATCTCACCTCGCACAATCCCAAAGCATCTATTTTTCCTTTTTCCATTTCCTGTTTAATATTTTCAAGCATCCCGGCTCTCATCATGGTCCTTATGTACCAAGTTCCTATTTTACCACTGTTTTCCTCCTCTTCTTTCTCTTTTTTCTTCTTCTTCTCCCTCCTATCCCTTGTTTCCGCCAATGATGATGCTGTGCAAGGATTTCGTGTGATGACGACCCAGGAGGCCTTGCCTCCCCTGTTGCCGGGCACGACACCTGCTCTAGAGGGCGGTGTCCCTTAGTTACCAGGAATCAATTCTCTGTGAATGACTTTCATATTCTAGGAAGTGATAGTTGAGAGGTATTCCCACGCCACTCAACGGTATTTTTAACGTGACACCATCACGGAACTACCTTAAGTCTGACTCCTACCCTTCGACCTATCTGGCATGAGTGGCCCTACCAGGAGCAATAGTACTTGCTCCTGCCAGTCCAATTCTAGGGGTCATTGGAACGCACAAGCCCTTCCATCACGTCAAGGTCGTAGTTCAAGGAAGAGCTATGTGAATAAAAATATTAAAATTGTTATGAATTTTTTCTTAAATATCCGAAACTCAGCTAAACACTCAAGAGTTTCCACAGAGAAAACCTTTATTCGAACCTTGAAAATGACTCTTTAGCTGCTAGAGCCATGTTAGGGGAACAAAATTTAAGAGCAGAAGTAGTGGTGAATATATGGGGGGGGGCAGGACCCCCCGAAATAAAGCTGCATGGCCGCGGTGAGAGGCGCTCAGAGCATGCACGGATATCTAAACTACTGCCAGTCGCCGCTAGCTAGCCGTTCTTGTCCCCACCCCCAAAGTTATAACCTATATTTGCCACTGAGCAGAACATTAATATTTCAGAGTTTCTTTCTTATAAGACTGAATGATTATACAAAATTAAGCAAGAGTCAAATCGCTTTAATTTTATAATTGATAGAAGCTTACCAGGCTGGCACTTGGGTATATAAGTCCAGGTTCCATTGTTGCACATGATGGGTGAAGAATTGTGGGACAATTCATAACGTGGTTCACAGAGAATGGAGATGACTTCGCCGTGCTGCACAACAGGTGGGAGGAGAGGAGGAGGAAGGGCAGTGGATGATGCACCACCACTCCCACTCCTTTTTCGAGGAGGTGGCGGGGTTGAGGTAGAAGATGAGGGGGACTCGCTAACATTCTGAGCTGTCTCGTTTATTGTCACACGTCCATGGTGAACACTTGGGACCACGCAGGGTGCTGAGAGAAGCAGAAATTCAGTTTATTAGGAATTTTGAACTGATGAAAAATATGAATTGGACCTGTGATAAAATATTTCTCATCAGTATGGGAATGTAACACAGTTAGTTTTGTCAGATTTAACATTATTCAGCCATCCAACATATGAACTGCTTCCCATACCAGCAGAAAAAGGTTGAACCATATAATGAGGGACTAATACCAGTCTACTCTCTTGTCTCCACTAAATGGGGAGAATACTGCTTTGATGTTTCCCCTCCACAGTGGTTTTGATACCACACTGCAGAGTGTGGTATCAAAAGAATAGCCAAATCAACAGAGTCAATTATTCCATGCTAATGTTCACTAGTTGAGGCTATTTATGATTTATACCATTGATAAAGCTGTTCAGAGTGAAGGTTAAACAAAATCGCTGATTCATACATAAACACCCCAGTCAGCACACAGAAGTATATAATATGTATTATTTACTTTGAGCCAAAGCAAATCTTAATTAAATTATACGTATTGCATAGATATTGAATACATCAATAATATGTCTATACGTCCCACTTTATTTTGTAAATAATACGTATTACTAATACGTCAATTTACGTAAACGATATACATAAATACCCAGATGAAAAAAAATTGCTTTCCACACACTTTCCAATTGCTTTCCGTAGGTTGCTTTCCGATTGCCTGCCAATGGTGCAAAAAGAAAGCAATTGGAAAGCATTCGGAAAGCAAATTCATACTTTCCGTTTTCTTTCCAAACATTTTCCGAAAAAAAGTCGTCGACGAAGCAGAAATTTAACGTTAGATCCCGAAGCGAAGTACATTATACTACCTCGTATCTACCTAACGTGATTTTACCTGCAATGCTTGAATACCTTTCCTACGACGCAACGCACCTATTCTCGCACCTATTATTTAATATATGACGTTGAGAACGACGTGTATATGTAGTCACTTCCGCGGATAAATGTGACTTCGAGAACTATAATCATTAAATCATAATTCCGTGATAGTTTGAGGAAATACCAAAAATTCTTGATAAAAGTTATTTGCAATTAATTAATGCCAGATAACTGTTATTCTATGTTGCCACATAGTATGAATATAAATGCAATACTACTGCGAATAAACACGATGTTTCCAATTCCCGCATGTTAGCTTCAGCGTCGTAGCTAGGGGCTGGCCAGACGGGCGGCTGCTGTTGATGAATTTTTCTTTAGGAAACTAATACTAATCGTGAAAAGAATATAATGATGATTACCACAAATCGTAACATCTGATAAATAAAAAATGTATATGTTAACTTTTGAGAGATTTAAATCTCTTTTTGAAGTATTAGTTTCTATTTGAAATCCTTAAAGCAATACGCTTGAAATTGAATCTACTATTCCGCGCTCTTTAATATGTGGCACCAGCCATTCTTGCGACACGCAACCATTAGTCCAGTAAATGAACTATCTGGCATGAATCCAGGAAAATGGTTTATGTATATTGGACGTAAATATATGTATATTTTACGTCAATTCTACAAGTATATGGAATGTAAATAATTTACATTCAGTATACATTAAATGTATCGAGAAATATGCCAAAAAATAGGTTTAAATCAATCACATATTAAATAAGACAGTATTTTATGTTGACCTAAAAAAAAAGTTAACAACATTTTCTATGTAAATATTTGCGAGTATATGATATGTAAATTTTACATATTTCAATATACTTTACATAGTTTACCAAGATTGACTTTAAAAATATGTATATAATACCTCGTGTGCTGACTGGGACTATAGTCTATAGAGCCTGGTTTTACAATGTCAGGTTGGGATTAACCACAAGAAGATATAAACTTTTTGTTTCCTTGAGTTTAACTGAGAGAATGGATTACGAGTTTCGGATATCATATAAGACTGCCATTTGGTAAACTAGAGCATAATTGATGGAAGAACATATTTTTATCAGTTTTCATATAGAATTAATTCTCTGAAAATGAGGGTTAAGTCGTCCAGAAGTTGGAATGCTTGAGAATATAATGCTTTAAAGGAAAAAACAATATTTAGTAAGCCTGATGATTTTCCTAATCATACCAAGGGATGCAAATTCTTTGTCACTATTTACCTGCTTTTTTTGAGCAGAGTACATTCTGTGATATGATTACAGTTCTTGGAACACCTCAAACATTCCCTGGATAAACACTAGTCAGAATTTTGCTCATGCACACTTTGCTTCCACTAAGGTAAGTGCAGAAACCAAAACTGGCTCCGCTTGACTCACTATACATACTTCAAAGGCTAACTCCCTGTTTCAGAGCCAAGTAGATAAATGTTCAAAATTTTAACATATTGTACATACCACAATAACTATTTAAGTCACACCATTTTAAACATCAATAGTAGTATCAATAGAATTTCATATCGATTCCATTCATCAATCTCTTCCTCACCATGCTGAAATAACCAACCCTGACCCTTCTGGCATGATTTATTGATCAAGGAGACATCCTCATCAGAAAAAAGTCAAGTTTTACCTGGAAAGAGTTTTCTCATCTATGCCATGTGCTGATAGATAATTCTGCTGGCAAAGAAAAGGTTAATGCATCAAAATATCACATCGGAAATATTTACAATGTTAACACACTAGTTATCACGAATATTGCAGTTCTATGTGACTTTATTGAAATAATTTTAATTGGCATATTTGTATTTTAAGGCCAAGATCAGTACAGGTATATCTCACCTTACTTCATTATTTGGTTACGTGGGCACTCAATATGGGATGAATATTGACATAAGTCGACCCAGCACTCCTATCAACAGCTAAGATATACACTACCTACTTTATCCTATTTAAAATGTATATTAGGGTGAAACAGTGTAAATGTAAATGATAGATTTAGTTTTTAAAAATTTTTAAGCTAGTAAAAATTAACGCACTTTTATGCAAAAATAAAATATGCAATAGAAACTGGAAAGATCACAAAACATAAGAAGTATCCCATTCAATAAAAGACAATGCGAATGAATTTCTATTCACTCTTGTGAGCTGTTCACTTCATTTCACAACAGTGCACTTGCTTTCCATTCATTTCAGACTCGGTGCTCTAGGCAGCACCTTTCAAAGCAACTTGGAGTAGACTTGATAAGCACTAGACAAAAAAAGAACTTCAATAATCGCATCCAAAATGGCTTTTCTTTGTGTTGCTTACCAAACACTTCTCCCGCATACAGTAGACCCCTGCTTTACGATGTTAATCCATTCCACAGGACCGTTCGTGTGGTGTTTCAGAGTTATGTTGGTAAGTGGGATGCGTATGTAGGCAATGCTGAAGTGTAGATGGCAGTGTACTGTTTTTTTCCGGTGGCGAAATAAAGATGGAGAACCGTACGGAGCATGCGTTATTTTGATCGCCCCTTATCCTGAAGAATCCTTTAGTGAATGAGAGCGGAGACAGGACAGTTTGTAATGTGAATTTCGTCGTACAGTGAACCAGTATATTACAAAATGAGGGATCGGTTTAATTACATCAATGCCAGTGCATTCAGTGGTACACAATGGAGTATAGGTACAAAATATGCTGGAATAAAATGATTTAAAATATGTAGTACATATTTATTAATAGTATTTTATCCTCATCGGCCTCCTGAAACCAATGTGGATGAAGCAGACTAAACTGCTCCATTGAAATAAACCTTAATTTCTTAACTCCCGATGATAGTATCAAAAACAATGAAACAACTGATCGTCAATCCCATCAATCAATCGACCGCGGCATGGAGTGTTGGGTTATGCAAATTTTTTGTAGTTTTCATTTTTATTTTGGTATGCTCAAATTTCACTCATTCATTAGGTATAATAACAAATATATTTTTTCTAAAAATAATTATTTGCAAATTAAAGCTTCTGGGGTGTCCAAATGGGTGAATTTCTGGTGTTTCAAAGTCTGACACGGCCCCTGTCGTCAGGGGTGTCAACAGATTCGCCGGAAAAATACGATCTTCCAACAATTTACGAAGTTAAAACCAGATGTTAATAAAAATTTTTATGCACATTTGTACGCATAGAGAAAGTAAAAGAACGATATCATAGAAGTATCAGTAGATGGATTGAAAATGCCCTGTATAAAAAAAGATATTAGGTACGTGAAACACCTGTAAATCGGCATCGCCTAGGTTCCAGTGGTGCCGGATTAAAGATGCTCGACTATATTTTCACCCAGACTCTCCTATGTAGACGTATCTTGACCTATTTTATTTGTTCATTAGGTAGAAAATCAAACATATTGGTGGGATTGAAGAAACTTTAAACAATGTAAGTCGAGGTATTCCTGTACAATTAATTGGCCCAAGTAACTTCAATGTCAAAACTTGACTCAATTACTAAATAATGAGCTATTATTCTGAGGTAAACAACATTTGGCTACACCATCTAAAATTGTTAGAATGTACACTATCAAGTGGCATATACAAGTGGCAATAGAGATCAGGAAGAAAAGAGTAAATCTCTATCACAAAAAGAATCTTTTCATACATGTTTGAAAATATGGGTATTACTAATTAAGAATTCTGGCAAGTCTATGAGTACAAACCATTCTCATAACTATTTGAATTACATGATGTTGATCCTGCCAGTTATACCTACCAGGCTCAATTCAATAGCATAAAATTAACACTAAGGTAGGAAGGTCATACATCAAAACATTTTGAACAACCATGAATGCATGTATATATGACTCAGCACTAACAAATACAATATGTTCAAAGCAATTGACAACATTGGTAGTAACAATCATTGTTCTGCAAATAGGTTTTTTATAAGCATCCCTGTAGTAAAAACCACTATTCTAAAACTAAATACTAAGAAGACTTTATTGATCTAACTCCTCATAAGACACTACACATTTTTTCTAAAATAGTCCAGCTAAAAATAGAACATGAGAATCTCAATGCAAACTAGCACACATTTTTTTAGCATTTATAAATGCAAAAACACATATAATTTGAAACAGAACTTCAGTATGATTCCATTTTGAATCTTGAGGAAAGATCTTTTGCAAGTGGAAGAAATACCAGTGAGAATTGCTTTGTGTACGTGGTGATAATGTTTAGTTACTTATATTGTCCTTTGGGTGAACTTCGTGGATATGAGCGTGAATATTTTGCGGTGGTTGTGGTAAAATGTGATCTGGAATGAGGTGCATCATTAATTTTGGAGACAGGCTGCTTTCATAAGAGTGGAAGTTATGCATGTACACTAAAGTGCTAAAAAGCAAAATGTGATTTATGGCAAATTTCATTGAGATGCTAACGATATCTAAAAACTAATAGAGTTATGCATCCATTCCATCATTTTAAAATATCAAGTGCAGAGTGTAGTACATACTTTCAGATGTTAGATACGGTAGTGGAGTTTTAAAGGTTATTAGGTACAAGCAGGTGTGATCTTAAGCTAACTAATAAATATGTATACTAGTGATGGGACAATCTTATTTTGACTCAATACTCAATCATTGTAATTGAAGAGTTATCATGATGACTCTTCATTTTAGTTAGGACCTGTTCCATGCTACCATTGACAAGGATTTCCAAGGATTATTAGGCCTTATAATTCATATGACTTTACAACTATATATATATATATATATATATATATATATATATATATATATATATACCAGGCAAAATTAAGTAAATACCATATATGCTTGAGTATAAGTCAGAAAATTTCTTCCTTTATTCGCCCAATGAAAACCTATAACCTTCAACTTATAGTCAAGTTAGTGAATAAGGTGACTTTTACAGGGTCGATATTTCTACATAATGGTTGCATAAAACTATTATTATCTCAATTCCTCATAAGCCATAGGGATTATTCAATGATAAATGCATTAGATTTAAGTTTTGTATTTGGACCTACCGCTGCCAAATACACTTGGTACATCTGCTTTGCGATACCATGGTCTTGCGGAATGCATTGTTATCGCAAAGCAGACATACCAAGTGTATTTGGCAGTGGTAGGTCCAAATACAAAACTTAAATCTAATGCATTTATCATTGAATAATCCCTAATTATATCATACATTTATCACATAACCAATGAAAAAAAGGAGATTCACAAGGAGACATCGCGTGACTTATGTTCGGGATCCAAACGAGGCAATTATTTTCTGAAACTATAGAGAGAATGCGGGAAAAGTGTCACGGCTTTCTTCCACATAGGCCCGGGTTTGAGAGAAAAATGGTATTAAAGAATCTTCCTCCGTATGAATCCTTTATAGTTCACGCCTCTCTCAACAGAGGTCGTAGTCCAGTGGGTTGAGGCTCTGAGCCGGTTATCCTCATATGGTGGCTGGGGTGCGATCCCAGGTTGCGGCATTTTTTTTTCTTTCGAATATTTTACGGAATTACTGTAAATCGCCCACTCCCATTCATTTACGGAAGATTAGCAACAATTTTTTTAAATTTTCAGTCTATTTGCTGGATTTTCAATCAATCCCCTTGGGAGACTTTCGAAGCTAATTTCGGGATTCTTGTTCGACCGAAAAGAGGCTACAGATGCTGCCAGACCTAATATGTTTAGATTTTGAAAATACAAGGATACTTCCATGAATAGGATGGGCTTTGATTGGTCGTGGCTCTTTCTCAAGGCCGTAAACTTTTTAACTAGCAACGATGTACTCAAAATTTCACAGGAGCCGCGTTCAAGTAATGACTTCTGTAACTCAATTCCTTGTTCAATAGTGAACATGATATAGGTAAAAAAGAGATGGTAACTGTTTCCGAGGTTATGTAAAAAATTTGGATCCTGAACATAAGTCACGCGATGTCTCCTTGTCAGCAATTCTTTCACTGAGACTTAAACTTGAGTCACAGGTTTTATTCAAAACTTTCAGCCCAAAAAGAAGACTTCGACTTATACTCAAAAATATATGGTAAGTCAAATATAATTTAAGGAGTTTGAGTTGACATGACAGAATGTATGCCAAGACTTGATTTGGATTTTGTGAGCTTGTAACCAGACAAAAGCATGCAAACCCATTTTCTCGCTGTATTACCATTCTCTTTGAGAGCTATAGAATTCATGCATTTATCCTTATCATCACACAGTGCGTATCACTAAATGCAAACCCATTTTGAGGTGTAATTATGTTTCATGCTGAGGCTCTACTGCATTAATATGGCAAAGAGTATGTAACTCAAAATACTGAAGTTCATAGATTAACCTATAAAAACATTTACTATGCCAATATGAGAAGCCCTTCATCAACACAAAAAACCTTTTGTTAATAAAAAATGATAAAATTGATCAACTAGTTTAACTTTTAGGAAATAGCATATATTTATTGGGCATCATTATATATGTAGTTCTTTTCCATTAATTTTTAGACAGGTAAAAGTACAATGCTACCTAGCATAAATTGTGAGTGAAATGAAAATATTAATGATTATCACGGATATGTGCAATGGTAAATTCAAAAACTGTTTAATTTTGCTGTAAAGAAGTAATAATTATGACTACATGGGAAGAATTGAACAACAAAATTTTTATCCAGAGCAACTGAAGTTCATTAAATTGCCATATGGCATTTCAGTTTCATTATATAGGCTTAAGCATTTAACCATAATTTTACCTCAAATTCACCAGATTGCTTGAGTTAGATTGAAAAAAGTAAGTGGTTTCCTATTGCCTTACTCAAAAGTGCTTTTATCAGTCACCACCATGTAAGAGTCCGCACCATTTGGGTCAAATGCCTTTTTGAAGCAGTCTTACTGAGAAACATTACCTATCTGAACTATATTGGAATGAAGACTTTTGTAAATATGTCCATTTGTGAAGGCTCTATAAGTATTCCACTGCATTGTTCAATGTCTTTTATGACAGTTTCACCAGCACACTAACCCACGCAGCACACAAACGTTCGTGGAATGTTCTGCGAACGTTTGATTCGAACCGAGGGAATGTTACGGAAACTAACCACAAGAACATTCCCAAATGGTTCTCATGTTGCCCGACCGGAACGTTCCGCAGACATTCGCGCCGTCAATGTTCCCATTTTGCTGCAATGTTGCTCCGCCCGAACGCCTCAGTTAAAAATTCCTGCCTTGAAACTAAACTGAAACTGACGTCTGTAATAAAACTCCCATGCCCACAACACTGAAACTATCTTGTCCACTCCCTTGCCCTCTCTACCGAGTCTTCCCTACTCTCTCAAAAGAAAATGAAAATTTATATATTATGAATGTAGCTATTACGTTATGATATGCCTGCGTACAATGAATTATCCTATCTGACATCTCCCTAACAACATTGCATCATTCTCGCCTAGTAATCTACCCTACGATCCAATAGGCATGATCTCGCACCTGAATTCAAACTTCCCTCACTAAGAAAGTCTTATAAATGTGGCCACTTCGGAGTGACTTCGAGAACTAATTTTTAAATGGCAATTCCGTGATAGCTTGAAGAAATACTATCCAATCACGATAACAGTTATCAGGCATTAATTAATTGAAACCAATACTGCCTCATAGTATGAATATAAATGCAATATTACTGAGGATAAACAAGATTTTTTTTCCAATTCCCACTCGTATGTTCACATTTAAATCAAGACATAACTAACTTGTGGAAATGTTGAATAAAGAAAATTACTAAATGTACCAACAAACACATGGAAATAATATAAATCATAACGGAAATTAATTACATAACACTCCCAGTTTAGTGTTCACTGGCTGAAAAGTCTATCTGATTCTCTTGCAAGCCTTACAAGCTTCCTATTTCTGCCAAAATTTTGGTGTAGATCTGATAGATGGCACTGCTATACACCGAGTGCCAAAGGTTTGATTTGTTTTGAATCACAACGTTCCCCGAATGATCTATTGCAACGTGCATGCAACGTAAATGTATGGGACAACCAGCGAACGTTCTCCGAACGTTCTATTACAACATACATGTAAAGGACGGCCAGCTAACATTCTCTGAACGTTCTATTGTAATGTACATGCAACGTAAATGTAAAGGACGGCCAGCTTCATGGCAACTAGCTCTTCAGACATGACGAAAAAAAAATATCTTAGAGTATTCCACACTAAAAATATCCCTTGATAATGATTGCTGTGCAGTCAAAACCTGGGTCGGCAATAAAAATTTTTAGTGTGGAATATACTAAGATATTTTTTTTTCATCATGTCTGTGACTATGTTCAACAAAGTTACTATTTAAACCATCAATATTATTAGCTGCTTCAGGTCTGAAGGAATGATGCAGCTATTTTGTCTGTCCTATAAACAGGCCTAACTTTCAGTAAGGTAAGCTCAAATTGTTTGGGTTTTCTGTGAATAGTGAATACATACATCCTTCTAATCATAAAAGAGAGAGTATCTCCAATGCTGGAGTATCTGGAAGTGGGTTTTCACAGAATAACTAACCAATCGGAGCATACCCAACTGACAGGTAAGCCTATTGAAGGTAGACAAAACAGCTACACCATTACTGCATACCTGAAGAATCTAGTTGGAATGCTGATGAAACTGTCGCCAAACAACATGGATCAACAGAGTACAAAATGCATAAAACCTTCCCCAACTACCTAAACTACCTTTCATCTGGCTTCTAACCCTTGACCTATCTGGGCATGGGTGCCTTTGCTGGGAGAGATTATGATTGCTCACTCTAGTTCACCTCTAGGAGTCACAGGAATGAATTCCTTCACATCAATGTTGTAGTACATAGGAAGAGTTCAGTAGGGATCAGTCACAAAAATTGGCCTTTACAAACTGACAGAAGTCTCACAATATATATCATCCAAATGAAAGATTGGTACAGGCGTAGGCTATGATGCTGCTTATTTTCATCTTGACTATGTGCTTATTCCCCTTGTGAGGTTGTGCTGAAGGGGAGGCTAGGGGGCTGCAGAGAGACATGAGGTATGCAGCAAAAGTGGATGGAGGCGATATGGCTTAACTGAAAATTTATGGCCGCTAAATATGTAGAATGGCAGTGGCTGCTGCTGCAGCAGGAAACTTTGGTTAATTGCTAGACTCACCCTGAACGAATCGTCTCACCAAGGTCAAAAACAGGTTTCTACATAGGGATCATAAGCTTTTAGACAAGCTCTTCCGGGAGATAATGATGTGATGAAGAGAGTGATCAAGGGAAGAATACTGGATAAGTCTGGAAAAAGGGAGGAAAATAATAGGATATTTAGACATTATGAAGGGGGCATAAGAAGTAAAGAATTTAAAAGGGATTTACTATTGAATAATGGAAACTTTTACGAAGAAAAGGTTAGATAAGACTCCCACAGTTGAGGATATAATGGGCATGATCATTCCTGGATGTACCATTCATTTGGTTGAATACCTATGAAGATAGCCTGATTAAAAGAGATTTTAATTATTTATGATTACATTTAAAAGAATGAATAACAAATATGTGGGGATTTATATGCCAGGGATAGCCCATAAAAATGCTCTCTCCTGGCAATTGACTTAAAAACATGGCGGAGGGAGGGAAAGAGGGGGGGGGGGGGTTGTTGCATCATGATACCTAAAAATAAAGGAACGAAATAACCATTGAGTATTGAGGTCCCATCTTGAACATATACAGAGTATCAGTGTAGTGAAAATTTGCATTCCAGTTTGGGTAAGCTTAAGTTAAGTGTATCACTAATTCGAGAAAGCACTCAGAAAAGTTAAAAAAAAGGTGCACAAGTAATTTTGATGCAAAGAAACAAACTTGTACATATGAAAAAAGCATATTATAAATATTACACTAGCTTACAAATAGGTACTAAATGGGAAAAATTTGTTGGAAAAATGCAGATTTGGAAAGAGAAAGCAATGGAGAAGTCTTACCAAGACATTGAGGAACAGGGTATCTCCACTTGCCATCCACCTGGCAAACTGTTGAAGTGTTGCCAACCAAACGCATTCCTTCATGGCATCGGAAGATAATGGACGCACCAAGAGTGGTGCCAGCTTCTATGTTCTCAAGCCATCCGTTGAACAGTGGGCCTGGGTGGCCACAGTTGATTTCTGCATTTTGGAAGCCAGGGGAAACACCAGGACAACCAAATGACAAGTTATGCGATATGAAGGAATCCGAAATCGAGTTGAAAAATGTGATGTTGCTCAACAAATGATGAGATGATTGGCAATTATGTAAAAATGCGGGTAACTTCACAAAACCAAAGAAAAACAGCAAATGCTACATAATGCATGTTAAAAACATTACTTAACATTTCATTTGCCAACAGCATATGCTTTTGATGACATTATGCACAGGTAAGATCTATTTTCATTCGGTCAGTTGTCTTGGTATTTTGAGCTGGGTGAATCAGCTTTTAAGGTTTCAAAATTTGGGATTTTGTTTTCCCGCATTAAATCACCCATGTTTGGCTGTTTCAAATAGACCAGACAAGGGAAAAATGGAAAGGAAATAAAATTGAACACCATGGTAAATTTATTTTAAAATAAATGCAAAGAAAACATGCAGTTAGCAATGATTCTTTCTAGTTAATAAAAGCAAAACAGTGCATGAATGCCATTTATACATTAACCATCTACTGATAAACCACATGCAAAAGCATAAGATACAAGCTGAAGGATACCTTTCCATGCTCTCCATTTTCTACTATTTCTATTTTACAATGTACAAATGAGTTTTATGAGAACAAAAACATAGGTGTAAATTGTATGGACTGAGTAACTGAAGTGTAATCACTTAAGTTTAATAGGTAGGTCATGAAATTGATCATAAAATGTTAGCACCACAGCTAATATCACTGAAATATATGACAATATTGTCTTCTTTAAGCCATCTCCCATTAAGTTAGAGTACTATCATTTATTAGCAAGCCATGACTGATATTATTTTAACGTATGTATTTATAAACACTGTCAACTTTAAACAATTTATTTTAAAATTTTGGTTAAAAAGTTTTTAAGGATAAAAATTAATGGAAATGACTAACCATTATAGAAAAAACTTTCGTGATGGTTGACATACTCCACTAGCATGTGTGAAATGAGTACATTAATCCATAACAAGAATAACTCAGGAAACTTGATTTGAAAAATGTTTTGTAAAAACAAAAACATTATTCAATATGCAGACATATTTATTATCATGTGAGATGAGTACAATGATTCAAAAAGTATTTTGGGAATAAAACAAAGGTTTATAGGACAAGTGTCAGCATATGGAATGAGAAGATTTAAAATGCATATATGTCCTAAAGGATTGATGTGTTATATTTTCATGAAATTAACAAGGCACTGACTGGGAAGGAAGTGATTTCATTTAAAGCATTCATCAAACACACCCTCAACTCCTTGTGGATGTTTGGTGATGCACCTGAAATAGGAACACCCAAACAAATACCAGCAATATCTTTCACTGCAAGAAAATGTGTATGTATTTACAGTAGTTGCTCATATGCAGTTAGAATACATTATAAGAATTTATATCCATAAAGAATACACAATTTAAATGTGGGCAATATTTTTATACTGATGAGGTAAGTTTTACTCATGAAATACACTATCTGATTTACCTACAAGATGCTCGATCTAGCTTTACCTCCACTGCATTTCTTTTATTGCACCTGATGATCATTATGCACACTGAGTTAGTTTTGTGTTTGATGCCAATGTAATAAACGAGAAGACAAAATAGTCAACTACTGAAAGGGAAAGAGTATAATGCCAGTGTTTTCATTTTAATACAATTTTTTATGATGTTAATTTTTAGGGATTACTTTGGAATAAACCACTATCAATAGGTTTTGGGAAGGTAGATCTGAAGGTAACATGAATCATGTATCAATTATCAAAGAGGGAAATTAAACTGAATAGAAGACATGAAGTTATACATAGGCAAAATGGCCTAGAGTAGGTACATTTAAAAGTATCTTATCGTAGATAAAACAAAAATGTAGTAACTAGTCAAGATACCCTCTCTTTTTGCAAAATATTAATGTCCCTGAAATTCAGGATATCAAAGACATTATCACGGAGTAAAAAATTCTGGTGAAATATGTTAATAATTAAGTATGTACCACATTGCAGTAGTTTGGATAAAAGTAGTGACATTACAAGTCCACCCTGATTTTTGGAATGCGCAAGATTGCACATCTTGCGCATTCCGAAAATCAGGGTGGTATCAAAATCAATTATGGTAAACATAATATGGTGGGTTTCGAGCTATGTTAAGGGCTAAAATAGGATTAACATATCATGGTGTCACCCTGCTCATATCACTCAACGAACAGTAGGTCTCTAACTTTTCAGATTTATTTCTATTTTTACATCTCATGCAAAAATTGTTTACATAGCTCCTCATTTAATTTAATTTGAGACTGCATTGCATTTTTAGATTAATTCTAACTATAATTAAAAGAAAAATTTTATGGTTGATGATGAGTGAGCTCAATAAATATAAGAGGTGAATAAACCTAAGAACTATTTGAAAAGGTGCACCAACAGTGAGCACCTAGCCCTGATTAGGGAAGAATTATTTTTTTAAATAGTCGATTAAAGAGAAGTTGCCCATAGAATTAGAACATACTTTAGGGACATTTAAGTTATCTGGATCTTTTTTAAAATACCTTTTGCCTTATCAGTACTTTTATTGCATAAACACTATAATGTTACCTTTGCATTCAGGTTGTTCACCTGCCCAACGTCTATCAACACCACATTTTCTCGTTGGCTCTCCCACAAGCATAAACCCATACTTGCACTCATATGATACAACTGAGTTGTATGAGCAGGATGTGAATATTGCTTTCCCATTCGGTGGATTCTCTGGAGTGGGGCATTGTACAGCTGCCAATCCCCAAAAAATGCCAATCCGCAAAGTCCAAACAAACAAACAAAAAAGTAATTAACACCATTGACTTGCACTATAGGCACAATGGCAGAAAATTTCATTCTAAGAAGTACATATGATAATTTCAGGTCAATTGTTTGATCATTTATATATTGTACTTGACCTAAAACATTTGAAGGAGTAAGTTTGAATTTTCACAAGCATTTCAGAATAGAACCCAAATTTATTTTGTACAATAACTCAGCTCAAATAAATTATACTCATGCATTAAAATTTCTTGGTGTTCTTATTCTATCATGTATGAATCCAAAAACCCAAAGAGTGAATTGACATTCCAAACTCTGTTTTTCAAATTACTGAGTATGCATTGTGAGAAATAAAATTGCAATTGAATTATCAGTAAGCATGCGCTGAAAGTTACACATTTTTCCCCAAGAAGTAGACAACAAATACAAATAATTCCTGCATTTTCAGGAATTATCATCTTTGAGTAAAATTTTTCTTGTACATTTAAGCACTTACTGTGCTTCAAATTTGATATTTTACGGCCTAAAAGACACACCAATTTTAATTAAGGGGACCTGACTTGTATTAGCATACATTTCTACAGGAATAAACTTTTACAATATCTCAATATTATTTTAAGGAATAGGATTATAAATAAGTAGATCCTAAGCCAAGAGAATGTGATCACTGGCATAATAAGAGAGAGAAATACGAAAATGAGAATTAAAATGGCTAAATAGGTAATGGCTTCATAGTTTAGGACTGAGCCAAAGTTTTAATATGTTAAAGCAAAAAAGATCAACATAGCACACCATGGGAGAATATGTACCTCACTCCCCTCAACTTTTTCCTAAGTCAAAATGAGCACAACAATAGTCCATATTAGATAGATGGACAGATCATCTAATCGGAGCATGTAAACTGTTTTCATAAGAACGTGCTCTATGTGTAAGGACCCTCCTCTGAAGCACAATACATTAAAGGAGAGAATATATGGAACCAGGCTGTATGATAGCACAGGTGAGTATTGGAGTCATTATGATGTACAATTGACCATTTAGAGTGGATCAGTTGTGCAGTTAAAATGTAGAAAACATAGGTATCATGTATAAGTAAAATGGTTGTGGTAATAATAATATGTAATAATAATTTCTCTATTGGCAATAGCCAAAGCCAATTACTGCCAATTTGATATATTTAGATGAACACAAACAACCATGCCCTGAGAGGTGTAAATTTTCTACCCAGGCGGGCTTTACTCTGCTGCCACCTGGTAACTTAATTATTTCTCTAGATAAACGGAAAATGAAAATTATTTTCCAAAAAGCAATACATTTCTTCCTGAAATAGCATGTTTCACAAGCCAAGTTTGGTCAAAGAGTTTTTTTTTAACTTGTCAAGCCTAATCCAATGTTGACTGCTCCACAATATAGATTGATACACATTTGGTACACCATATTTACTAATTTCTCCCATAAGATGAAATGGGTTCACCCATTTTACCAATGAATCTCCTTGTCATTTCACACAGCAAAAATTATGAGTCGATATTTGAACAGATTTAGTTGCCTTGCACATTGCTCCAGTAGACAGAGTGAAAGCATAAAAGTTTTAACACAAGAGAAATTTGGATTGAATTTGTTTGAGATTCACCTTTGTGAAAGAATATTTGCATCAGATGATGTGAAAGACAGGGTTTTTATATCAAGACATGCCTCTGAAAAAGTGAGTGGGCCATTTTATTACCCCTAGTGAATGGCCACTGAAAATTTAATGAGTGACCGCAGAGCCATATTTGAAGATGGGCTGAAGGGACGAACCCCAGCAGAACAGCTACGTAGCATTACGCAGTCTTTAGGTGGCATAGGTAGCAGTAGGGACCGTTTATATCATGTAGCATGTATGCGTAGCATATGCGTGGATGCTACGTAACATCAATGCATTGGAAAAAATTAATCTGTATTTTTGACCTTGATCTTGAATTAAATGAGTGCATATTGAGAGAAAGGAATGCATCAGAAAGTCAGAGAATGAATTTGAAGAGGAAATATGAAACTCTTCAATGCCTTAGATGGTATACGTAACATCTACATTGCTGCTAAGTAGCTTTGCTACCTGAAAAATTAATTTTGACCATTTCCTTTTCAACTTATGGAATTCCACGAAGGAAGAAAGAAGTAGGTACAGAACTTTGCCTCCGAAAACTTAGTACTAAGGAAAGACATATAAGGCTCCACGTCGATGTTATGCACAACATCTACATCGCCGCTATATAGCTTTGCTACATGAAAATTGTGAGCATCTCATTTCTAGCAATCTCATATGAAATACGGGAAGAAAAATAAAATGCCAACTATAATGGATGACTAAGGTGTAAAATGGTATGCAACGATTCCAATAAAGTTCAAAATGCAATTCATTACAATGGGTTGGTTGCGGTGTTAGTGACACCTAGAGTCATGGAAATATGTAGGTAATATTCTTTTGAAAAATCGTGGCTCTAGCCATAACCCAACTAGCACAGATTTGGTCGTATCCTAGGAGAAATCTGATATTTTGGGGATAAGCTTATCTTCCACGTTCAATATCCCTGTTTTCCACGATTGCAAGCATTTGGGGGAGGGGGTGTCACAGTACTTTAATTGTATATGCAGTGTAATTATTGAATAAATCAAATCACCTGTGAGAGTGAGTTATTTTAAGTTGAGTGAGAGTGTTGAGGGTCAAAAGTGACATGTACTTTGTTTTGGAAGAGAACATCTTGGCTAAAAATGGATAGTGATCTGCGACTGTATTTATGATAATAAATAGTATGGATAAATTGACATTAGTGTTAATCATTTTGAGCCCAGGATCAAGAGAAGTAATCACTCCGAAGTGTAGCAGTAAGTAAGTGAAAAAAACCCACTTAAGTCGATGAATGGTGGGGCATGAAATGGCCATTCGAAATTGGCGGCATGAATGTGACCGTGAAGTGTTAAATAAAGATAAAAATGAAATAAGTCGAGTCAATAAAATAATAATGCATTACCGTTAGAAGGACATAATAAAATGAAAATCAGTGAATGAAATCTCATAGCGCTGGACCCGGCAATAACCACAGAAAACATGTAAATAGAAGTTAGTAATCGCATAAAAATATGATGGTTAAATGGTAGAAGTGAGAGAAAATTTTGGGGTAATTTTCTTGTGAGTTTATTTCAGAGTGGAGTTCAGTTGTAACTTATTGTCAGTGGAATAGGCAAAAAAATTAATGATTGCAATGAATGTCAATTTTTTATTGTCATTTCTACTATTCTTTGAGTATGTGCTTGAATTGCAAATTACGTGCTTAATTTGTTTCATTGTGTTCCTCGTTTAAAAGTAAGCTTCACTTATCCATTTTTAGTATTCTCAGCTACAAATTTTTTTGTTAACTTCAGGTGAATTGGTAAATCTTATATTTCTAGCTGGCATCCGATGAGCACATCCTGCTTCAACTGAGATATGGATCTGGGATTGAGGCTAGCATTAGAGACGAGTGTGAGAATGAAGGAAGGGAAATAGAAGAGGAGACATCTGTTGGGGAAGGTAATTTAAGGCTTGTATTGTCAGTCGCTCCTTCTATCGGCTCCTTCACCTAGGTGACCTTCGCCTTAAAGGACGTCAGTCAGTTCGAGAGACCGTCCTTCTCTGTAGGTCTCCTTCACCTTCTCTTAGAAGGAGCTTTTGTTTACGTTCACGGACTGATCCGTTCACTCGCACGGACAAAAGCGAAGCGTAACGAAGAAAAATAAGAAACGAAAAGTAATCGCTGAGTAATATGACGTCAGTTCACGATGGAGCGCATGAAGAACATCGAGAAAGATTTGCTGGTCAGCTTAATTATTAAATATAGGCATATAATTGAAAATAAAATGACAGATTAAAGGCATGTAGTCGTAAGGATTGTCGAAAATATATTAAATGAAATCATCGAGGTGGTCTTCGTGTTCAAGGTCGTGTTCTACCTCGTCCGCCATGTTGAAGAAAGCCTTCTCGTCACAGAAGCATAGCCCAGGGTCTCCTTCTATTGGAAGGCCACCTTCGTCTCCTATAGGAGGCGAAGGTGGCCTTCTCTCGTCTCTCAATATGAAATCCCTCCTTCGGGAGGGTTAGAAGGAGAAGGTCGCCTAGAAGGAGCGGCTGACAATATGAGCCTAAATCTTCCATAGCAGATATTTTCTTGATTTCATCTTAGATCAAGGGAGGGTTAGTAAATCCTGTTCTTTATTCACAATGTGGGTATCATTTGTTTAAAGTGAAGACATCAGTGCATTCTTTGCTCATTTACCATTTGACCGATGTAAAAATACTAAATTTGAATGCCCATATTTCTGATAAGGGGATTTGAAAAATTTTTTCTGGTGGTGTTGTAAGTAAATTAGGAGCTCTACACTAATTTAGGATGACATAGCTGCTGATATTAAATTTGTATATTCGTGTCCAAATGCTATTACTACCTTAAATACTAGATGATGAATATACAACTATTAGCCATAAAAACTCTATTTGGTGAAAAATATAATGGCATCAGGGAATATATATTTAATAGAACAACCTGGCACTGAATGTGTTTTGATCTTGTTTTAAAATATATTTCTCTTTGACATCATGACTCACGTGAGCTGTTTCTTTCAGTATATGCAACTGAGGAGGATGAAGCAGCAACCCAGATAGCATGTAAACTTGCGACAAACTTGTCATAGGGTTGTCATTGGCTTGTCACGACAAAGCTTGTCATGGCAAGTTTGCATCAAACTTGCTGTGGCAAACTAATTCTAGCTTGAAAGCTATCTGCAAGCTTGAATAAAGCTTGCTAGTTACATATGTGAACACTATGCACTATCGCACCTGTAGCAAACTTGTCATATCATACCTGCTGCAAACTTGTCATATCACACCTGCAGCAGACTTGTCATATCATACCTGCCACAAACTTGTCACATCATACCTGCTGTAAACTTCCCATACAGCACAGGTTAAGTCATACATAATGTATTAATGACGTATAGTGATGTATATTTTACATTGTGTACTTTTTCTTGTTATATTACTGTATTACAGCGGTATTCTGCCGGAATTTATGGGTATGGGCCCTCCAAGAATCATACAGAACAAGCTCAATTATTAAGTAATTTTGCTTGTTCAGTTGCTGTCGTAGCCACAGTAATGATACTTGAACAATTCTGATAAATATAGTAGCCAGGTTTTCAATGGCTGATAGCTAGGCAATGAAAAGTGCTTTGCTAAGCTGTGCTCGGGAGGAAATGATTAAAATGTAGCAACTCATAAAACCTAGGCAGCTGCAGCTCAATGAGTCATTTAAATGCATACGATTAAATGTATGGGATGATATAAAATTCCTGCATGATGATACATAATTTTCATTTTTTGCCAGTACATTTTATATGGCTCACTCACAAAAATTTGCATTGGAAAGAGGTAAACATATGCTTTTTAATACCTTTCCCACAAAGGCATCATGTTACGCATTAACTAATTCAAATTGGGAACATTCAATGATCCACAGCAATTTTTTCAGCACTTTGTCTATACAAAAACTGAAAATTAGTGTAAATAAGATGATGAATCGACTGCCAATTGAACGTGTAAACTCTTTAGCATTAAAGCTTAACAGGGCCTTTATATCATAGACCTATAACTGTGCCTATAACACCAATAACCTATGACACCAATGAGCAGTGAGTTTTTCATGAGGATTAAAATAGTAATTCTTTAATGAGGAATTGAAATTGCATTCCGCATCTAATGATTCAAACTATCCACCCATGGGGTGGCTAAGAAAGTGAAAATATTTACAAATGAGATAAATACTTTGATACAACAATGAAGATGGCTTCAGCAAGAGAATTAAAAACTGTCTATAATTCAGCAATGATGACTGTAGCTGCAGTGGTGAGGACAACTTATGTTATAGGTAATGAGATTCTTTTGCATTCCAAGGCACAAAACATTGTTTTTGTTCCCATACACATATTCTAAGTATGAATGCATGCATTGTTTTTTCAACTATATATTTTTTTATTATTAATCTTTGTGCAACACTCTGTTATGTGCATCTTATAGGCTGTAAAATATGGCACATATTAGGATTCATTTCAAGAATGATGAATTGATCCTCTTTCTTCAAAAAGTCAAAACTCGAACATTCTAAAAAAAATGAGTGATCCGAATGAATTATTCGAGATGAAATGTGAAGTTTATTTGAACACATCATATCATGCAGGTGATATGAGACAAACAGTAAAACATGAAGCAACATTTAGCCACCAAGCATTTTAACTGGAAGGATTTGTCTACTTTCCAAAAGAAATTTGACGATAGGAAGGCTGTATAACTTCCAAAATTGGATAAAATTAGGTAAAAGAGAAAAAAATTTTATACTTGCTGCCCAAAGAAGCGAGTTTCTACATACACTTACGGACGCAGGAGGGCAATTCTTTTGGTGCCCAGCTGCCATCGGCCGTGCAGTGTCTTTCAGAGGCTGGCCTGATGATGCCCAGTTGGGCACTGCCCCCGCCACTTGGCACAGCTGCCGTGGCTGAGGAGGCAGTCGTCACATGGAGTTGAAATCCATCAGCACAACGGTATGTGGCCTTGCAACCAAAAGTTAGACATTCGCTTTCGGCCCATCCATTAGGAATTGGAGAAGGAGGCCCACATGACCGAGCTGAAAATTGATAGCAAAACAGGCAATCACTACAATGAAAGATTTGACACCTAACAGGCAAATTGTCATGATACACTTATCTTGGGATTCCCGCTAGGTTAAGTTCTTCATTCTGGCCAACGTTCTGATAGGAGACTTCACCATTGTCATCAGAGCAATTGGTCAACAGAATGAAGAGATTAACCCTTATGAATGAAGAACTTGAGCTGGAGAAGAGTCCACCAAGAATATCAAAATATTTATCAAGTGATCTCAGATTGGTCTGAACTCCAATTTTAAATTAGAAACCAAACTGATATAGATAATATGATTACCAACCTAGATTTAACATAATGAAGTAGTCATACACTGAGTAGGTGGGGGAAGGGGGCTATTTTAGGGGTTTTCTTGTAAAACTATGAGGTTTGTTAAACCAATTTATGCTTAAAACTTTTACTTTGTATTTTCGTAGTATGTTTGATATAAAGTCCTCTTGACTCACCTGTAATACAAATTTTGAAGATTTGAACCCTTGCCTCTGAAAAATGGGATAGCTTCAAAGTATCCTTAAGAAATGAAGCCATAGCAGCCTACATCCAAAGGAATATTCTTGGGTTTCTCTCAATTCATAAGTATACTTTTATTAATGCTCTTTATTTTTTTGATTCATTAAATGTATTTCTCTTATATTTTGTGGGCCTCTTGGAGCGGACATAGGTCCAGCAAAACCAATTTTTAGAGATTTCCATTTTATTACCTTAAATAGTCTATGCTATTTTCTGGTTTGTGCCATCATGAAGCAAAAATGACTGCAAATTTTACATGATGCAGAATTAAGGCTAACCTTTAAAAGGTAGTACTTAAATTCTCACAGTTAAGAATTTTTCTGGGCATTTTATTTTTTCAAACATGACCAAGTGGTCCCTAAAGTTCCCATTCGACATATGAGACCCATTTTTTTGGTGGGAACAATAGTAACCTTTAGGTGGATAAAGACTAATCAAGGAGGGAGTCAATACTCCCATAAAAAATTTGACTTAAATTACAAATTAATTATGGTTTCAATAAATTACATAGCTCGGTTTCTCTCCACCCTTCCTCCTTTCCGAAAATAAACCCAAGCTACCCTCCAGTTCTAATAGGGCAAATGACCTCAGTTGTCGGCTGCCTCCCCACTAACCAATGAACCTGATATACTGGACTCCATAATCTGATCTAATTTTAAATACCTATTGAAAAATAACAGTCATAAGTACATAGGGGATGTTCAAGTATTACGTAAGCACCCCTAGGGGAGGGGGGGTTAGGAGTTTCCTTACTTTTGCTGACAAGTGGGAGGGGGGGAGGTCATAACATTGCTTACGAAGACAGGAAGGAAACTACCTTTTAAGCATAAAGAATCGTTTTACAAACGAATAATTAAATAAATAATGCTATATTTCAGGCAGCGTCCGCATCCAAAAAAGAGGGGGAAACATCCCAGGTAAAAATATCTGGTCTGTAACTAATCTGGAACTGGTCTGTAACTGGACTGGACTAGTCTGGAATTTGAATGGGTAAAACAAACTGGTCAGGAAACTGATCTGGAAACTGGTCTAGAACTGCTCTGTAATATTCCATGGTCTGTAACTGGTCTGTAATATTCGATGGTCTGTAACTGATCTGGAAACTGTGCTGGAACTGCTCTGTAATACTCAATGGTCTATAACTGCCCTGCAATATTTGTTGGTCTATATTATGATCGAAGCAGAGCTGCAATATTTGATTCCACGATCTGCGGCAACTCTGAAATTTGACTTGTAACTAATCTGTGATTAGAATAAATTTCAGGCATTAGCACCACATGGAACTAGGTACCCCAAACTTTAAAGCCACTACTTAATAATGATCCACACTAGTTTTTTTGACTTGTTCCTTCCCAGCTAGCATTCTCAAATCGGTTTACGTAAATGCCCAAGTCAAAGGTGGAGCAACAGTTGATGCTCGGCTGTTGCACCGAGTTTGACGGCAAAATGACGACAACCGTGAAAATGAAATGATGAAGGAAATGAAAGGTACTGACATGCGCATGAAGAGCGCATATGGAGCATACCGAAGTAGGTGTGTGAAGTAGGTGTTATTAGTGCAGGGGTGTAAGATATTATATTAGTGTTATCAGTGCAAATTACTGTCAGTCACTGCGTGCATTAACTCCGATTTTCGGAAGAAATAGCCTCATTCCCATGAATATCTGTAATGAGAGCTGTTGGCCAAAGGGTAAAGTGTTGGGTTGTGTATCTGACAATGAGATGCAAATGTGACACAGGTTCAAATCGCATGGAATCCATTTTTTTTTCTATATTTTTTATATTTCTCCAAAGTGCCTGTAGATGTCACTCAAGTCGGATACAGATACATTGTCCAGACCAGTTCCAGACCAGACTGGTCTGGTACAGTGTTTCAATTTCTTCCCAGTTACAGACCAGCTATACAGACCACTCGGTTCCAACCATTTACAGACCAGTTCCAGATTAGTTACAGACCATATTATTTTACCTGGGATCACGTTCTGGTACCTCCATTCTTAGAAGCGTTGAACAGGATAATAAACAATCAATTGAAACAAAGAATGAGAAAAAGGACATTTTGGCAATTTCAGAAAGACCTTGGATGAAACCTTGACAAGAAGCTTCTGAAAAAAAATTGGGATGCTAGAGAATCTCAATGCATTGTACACTACAAGGAGCTCAATGCCAAGCAGTGAAATTGAGAAACAAATTGTAAAACTTGAAAAAGAACTAAAACATGAAATGACTTCTTTGAAAAGGAAGAAAAACGCAGAATACCAAAAAAAGCATAGAGACCAAAAAAGAATGAAGCTTGATGAAGTTCGCAGTGAAAACCCTGAAATAAAAAGGAATTATCCTTGCGAGAACCAGTTGAACATCCAAGCATTGAAAAATACCAACCCTTTTTATTAAAAAACAATTGCTGATATCGCTATTTTTGGGAGTGCTGCAGACTAGATGGAGAAATGAAGCAATCCGAAGTGTCAAAAACCTTGATGAACTCACGGAGGAGTTAAAAAAAGTCGGATTCCGAATTAGCCGTAGTGCTACCTACCTACGATTATTACCCAAATTCTGGACCACTGTGGAAGGTCGAAGACGCGTGTCGACTGTTCCAGGCAAACTTTCACGGGGAGGGGGTTTGGCAAATGCTTATTTTTGCTTACAAGAGGTCAAAAATGGCCAAAAATGTGCTTACATAATACTTGAAAGCTCCCATATGTATAAATTGAGTGATATCATAATGAACCACTGAGCAGATGCTATAATGGCAATCCTCAGAACAGAATGGATGACAGATTTTATATAACCAAATTTAAAGGTCTAAAAAAGTATCTGTAGCCCCCAAAACTTGACCTGACCTGATTGTAATTTGAAATTCAGAAGTACAATGTGAGCAGATAGGAGAATAAAATCTTGTCAAAATATTCCCATATAGCTAAGTTTTGTCTTCATTCAGAAAAAAAGACTAGTTAGACACATTTCTGGCCAATGCTACAGCAATCCACAGTGGTAATTTTCCTAAATACTACCCTGACTAGGAGTAAAGGAGCCTAATTAGATACTTGTAACCACTAGATACTGATGGTACTAGTTACTGTAACTATAAGATACTGATGTAAAATTCTTGCTAATAGTGACTCCTAAATACCTTCAAGATAGAAACAAAAATGCTGATTACTCACGTTCACATGTGATGTCCGGCCCATACCATGAAGCCCTCTGACCACTTCCCATCATGCTGCTGCTTCCTGAAGGAGAGTCAATGGCCAAGCACTTGGCTCTGGGGAAGCCTAGCGTGGAGTATCCCGGCAGGCACTGGTACTCGAGGGTGGTCTCCACTGCAAACGTTGCTTGCTCTGGTGGTGCATTATGCCGAGCATGGTCCATGGTGGGTGGAACTGTGCAGTACACTGGAGAAAAACCATTCAAGAATGAAACTAGAAAAATGTATGTTAAAGAAGGAGCAGTCATGAACCCTTTTAGTTCAGAGTCCGAGAAATTTTCAGGCTGCCATATTTCTTTTAATGTCAAATAAATAGATTAATCCGCACAATTTAATGAATGGCGTGTTATTAGAGCAGATGTGGTGGAACTTGTTCATCATAAATGAAAGAATTATCACAATTTAATTTTTTGTTTTTGAGAGAAATCATGCCTCAGTTACGAAATTTTTGGATACACCACTCACTTTTCAGTTGAACACAAAACAAAATAACAACCAAAAGAGAGTAATTATTGAAGATGAGGCACAGAGTAATTTTAAGAAGGATGGGACTTGGAGGGTTAATTTGGCAAAGAAATCAAACACCTTTCAACCACAAAATTTATCATCTATCAAACAGTGGTGCTCACAAAAGGGGGCCATGATGCATAGTGTGTCAGAGAAATAATTTCTAAGAGGGGGGGAATTTTTGGGGGATGGGGATTTAAAATAATGTAAATGGGGTAGATGCATAAATGAGTCTGGGGAGATGAGCACCACTGCCACCATATATTATCTAGTGGACCCGGCTGGACAACGGGTTGCCACTCTGATGTTTTCTCTTTTCATAGAATCCATCGTAGCCAACGCTAGTGAGCAAATGCTTGTTTCACATTCAGTTTTTTGTCCCTTGGCCTAATACATGGCTCTGGGGTCGGAAGCTGCCCTTTCTGCTACCCTTCTCTCCTTTCCTTTTTCCTCCCTATTCCCGCAGCCTTCTCTGAGCTGGGGTATAAGCGCGAGCTTGCAGACTCAGCGAGGAGGTTAGATCCCTGCGCGAAAGATACGCTTAATCACTGCCACCAAATATTGGTAGGTCTTTGATGAAGAGTCAATTCCTGAAAATTATCACACATCATTGGAAGCTTCTAAACCATTTCCCCCAACCATGCATTCCTTTATTCAGGAATTACTTCATTCTTCAGCATTACATACTATAATCCTCTTTCATGGGGTCTAGATTCAAATGCCTATACTTTTCCTCTCACTCCCTATCCTATCAAAAATCCGTCCTCCAGCAGTCTTCAGCATCATAATACTGCATAATGTCCTCTAACCTTTTTCTCATGGTGTAAATATCATCGGGAATTTACACTTGAGTGATCTTAAGCAGTGCCAAATTGATCTTTCAGTGTATCATCGACTCCACACTATGCCGAATCGCACATACATACAGTCCCTCTTTACTCTAAAGTGACATTATCAAGGGTTTGAGTTTGAAGCTTCCCCATGGAAACATCTTGGGCTTCCAACCGGGTTAGCATTCAATATGTCCTATATTTTAATGGACAACTCTCCCATCATCATTCTTAAGGAAAGTATCCTCTTCAAGATTTCAGACAATTGATTATTGGTCGACAGACCTGGGGGGTTATTTTGTAACTTTCCGTTTCAGAATCAAGTAATTGACTCGGTTGCCAAAGTATAGGATTAAAAAAAATCTGGCGGAAACAATTAAAAAAGTATCGGGATAATTACAGAATAGTACAGGCCACACATTCAGCTTGACTGTGACGTAATTTAGAGTCATAACCTAGAAATGATCAGTGCGAAAGTTTAAGTAATTGCCCCACCTATCATTTGTAAAAGGGTGTATTAATTCAACAATTCGAACATGACGGCATCTTCATCCCTGAAGTTGATAGGAGGGTCTTCCATCAAAACAGTGGCCCAAATGAAGAGCAAAACCCATTGGGAAGCCTGAGAGGTGTTTAACATCATAAGTGACACCTGACGAAGGGCACCAAAGTCTCGACGATGAATCCCACCATGAGTCAGTACGGGGGAGTAATCTGCATCACTTACCATTGTCCTTGCACTGCGGAGGCCCGGAACCAGACCACTCGCCGTCCGCGCGGCAGACCCTTGTTGCCAGCCCGACGACCCTCAGACCCTCCCGGCACGAGTACACTGCGCGGTCGCCGAAGAGCCGTCCAGTCAACCGCACCCAGCCCTCATCTGGAGCTTGCAGTTCGGGACACTCACGGTCTGTGGGAAGAGAAAAAGAGACAAGTCTGAGACGCATTCACTTTCAGACGCAATGATCGATGGATACTAATAATGACATTCACAATATAAGTACGATAAAATCAATCACACTGACATTGAGCATGAAATTGAAAACGAATTACTTTCTAAGTGATAATTAAACAGCACGTGCTGTCAAATTATCACTTTGAAAGTTACGTACGTACTACCCGAAAGAGAAGTAGTGAGTATCTCTAAAGATTCCAGTACAATATCAGAATATTCATGCACTAGTGTGAGTACCTACAAATTTCGAAGGCCGTTTGACACGAGGCACTTCACTGAACATTATGATAAATAGATGGCCAAGCACAGTACGTGTATAATTGTGTCGGTAACGTGCGCGAGTCAACTAGTGGTAAAGCGGAAAATTGTTGGAATGACTACGCAAATGCAAGAACGAGAGATAGGAAAATAGGCTCTGCTCTAATTCCATGCCCGCGTTGTCGCAATTTCTGTGCATCAAACTACGCAATCCCTTGAGTAAAACGGCCATTAGATTGTTTTTAGACTTCAACAGAATAATCCTGCATTCCTTACCAAAGTGAGGACCATTAAGCTGGAAAGGTTTTGATGACATTCCATGCTCGATGGGGAATCTAATTAACCCTGTAGAAGGTTTTAATGTAACTGACTCATTAGCTCTTAGCCGACTTTTAAGCCAATTCAAGATCCTCTCACGCCTCCATCTCTATATACTCTGCATTTAATGCAAGTTGAAAATGCAGGGGATAACGGACAACCCTGTCTTCCTATGCCTATTACAGCCCACCCGATATCCATGGTGAGACGTCGATGCCTCCAGCACAGTTCGAATTTCTGAAATACTTAATTAACTTTGTCAACACTACCGTGTCTAAATCTTTCTAAAAATCAACGAAAAGCAATAGCGCTCCCATTATATTCTAATTCTCAATTTCAATTCTCATTAAAACTATGGCGCAATGATTTCACATCCAATTTTTAATCCCAGGCTGATATTACCCTTAGTAATAATAGGCCACATTCTCTAAAATCACTCTTACCTCGCCATTTTGGCATGAGAAATCATGATGATTGTACTATAACTATATTCTTCGTGTACAATTGATTTCTTCTTGTTGAGGATGAGAATCAATACTTCCGTCACTTTAATCAATTTCGTCTTCCGGAAACCGCGGAGAAACGAGGTATCTGTCGTGCCATACAGTGTACGCAACTGTACTTCGCATGCGCAAGGTGTAGATGACTAATACATTCCATTGATGAACCTACTTGACCGGCAAGCAGGAAGATATCTTATCTCTGAACTAAAAACAGAATGGAAATCAGCCTCTGTCCTCTGCTGGATCAAAATTCCGTAGCAATGCGATCTTTTGAGCCAAAACAGCAGGCAGATTTGAAAAAAACCAGCGCAGGTATATTTTCTGGGGAGGAAAAGGAGAGGTACGAGGACGAAACGGCACCGGCGATTTATATGACGGTCGAAGACTGTGGCATGACAGGGCACAAAGCCCAAGAAGGGAACACTTCTGGAAATGAAGTACTTTTAAGGATTGAGTTGGCCAAGACATGCCTTAAAGATAGAATGGAATTACCAAAACGCTTTCTGAAGTCATCAGAACTTTAGTCTTAGTTGACTCGATAAAAACAGGTGAGATGCGTAGAGAAAATGAACGAAGGCCACGACTGTTTTCAATGGCACAATCGGTACATAAATATTCAAACGGAATCTACGGCGTCAAACGGGATTTGACCATTTCAATTAAAAGGAGTATATCTCCGGAGCATAGAAGAGACTGAAGCCATTCTTTTCCAACGCGAATTCAGATATTCGAAAGCGTGTTTTACAATTTTATAGCAATTAAAGAAATAATGTAATGCACAGGTACAAAGTTATCGCTAAAATAAATAAGACCAATAAACGACCAACACCAGCGACGAATCCTGCCCACTGACGTAATTTAAAAACTCCCGAACAATGCCGATCACGTCCATTGACGTATCTAAAAGTTTACAGCAATTTTTTAATTAAAAAAGTAATTTTAAAACTGTATTGCTATATACTTTAACTAAAATGACTTTTTTGATTACTCATCAATATCAAGTGGAGGACTATACCTTTTCAGACAGGTAAGCAACGTTATTGTAGCTATACCGCTTTTTACTTTTGAGGATGGTAATAGATTCATCCTAAATCTTCAAAATCTAGGTGTCCGCAGATACCGAAAATAAGTTGGCTATACTTTCAAATCAATCCAGCACTCTTTGTTTGGTATACTACTTTTAATAGACAGTTTCTTCCTCAAAATGTCGGGTGGGGCGGTGGCTCATATTATTGGTTGGTTATCTAGGGAAGCGACCGACAATTGATGTCATCTGCACCATTAAGGACGGGTGAATAGTTTCTCAAGGGGAGAATGCAATGGTGTTTGTAGGAAGAGTAGGGAGTGGCCCAGCGTACGCATTGGTCTACTCTAGACGAAAGACGCCAAAGGGGTTCACGGTTTAACGTCTCATCCGACAGTACTTCACTTGCAGTTTTCTCCACATGGCCACCGAATTGGAGTCAGAATTTCACCGAAAAATCTCCGCCAATGTTGGGGTTCGGATCCAGGTCCGCAGGATGAAAAGCCAGTACTCTAGCTACAAAATCAGCCCGATCTCCTCGCCTTGACCTTGGGTTTATACTCGAACCTTCAGACTGGGAGGACTCGGAATACCACGGTTCATCGAAAAAGGTTAATGTTCTAGGACCTTGTCACGTGGGGACAGAATATAGCTAGTGAACCATATTATTTATTGCAAATAAAGTAGTCCCAGGTAATCAACTAAAGACTCAGACCAAAATAGTTTCAAATAAGTGCATTGAGTGTGGAAATGATAACTCAGAATAATAAAATTCGTTAAGTACAAGTAAGAGGACAATATGCATTATTTTATTTTCTGGTTAAATATAAGTCTGATGTGCAATTTCTCATATCTTATCGTAGTGCACCTAATTACTATTGCTAGAAAATATTTCTGTTCGGGTAGGTGATATATATATTTAGGGACAGATCTATTTGTGCTATGTAGACGATAGATTTATTTAGCTTGGCCTTTAGATTGGGAAGACTCGGAATACCACGGCCGATAGAAAAATTTATTTACTAAAGGAGGGAGTGCTGTACATAAACTGTACTCTACATGACACCCAAGCAGTGATTGAGATTACAATTAATTCTCGCAGCCATTTCCGGGATTCGAAGCCGACTCCTACGGATGGGAGGCCATTTCGCTGGCCACAAGAACTCAAACTCGGCCATGTTTGCATCGACCAATATGGTCGTAACTATTACGATTTAAGTTCTGCAGAAGTACCTGAGAAGTGCTTGCGGCAAAAATAGTAAGGATAGGGTTAGGAATGAGTGCCTGATGAAAGAATGCAGGTTGAATACTCGAGTAAAGGACATATTTGAAAGGAGTATGCTTCGTTGGTTTGGCCATGCTGAGAAAATGGACTAAAGTCGAATAACGAAACAGAAATATGATAGTGGAAAGAACGGCGTGAGAGAACGGGTTAGACCGCGAAAGTCATGTGTGGATGTGGTGGAAGAGACTCTCAATTGGAGGAATATTGGGAGTCTTAAGAATAGGAGAGCGTGTATGAAGCAATTCATGAGCGAACGAGAAGCGAAATAGGTAGGTAAGGATATGGCATTAAGGAGGAAGTTATTAAAAGAAAGCCAGTTTCCAAGTCCTAACAGCAGTACTAAGTTCATTGATTTTGCCTAACTCGAAAGGAAATGGTTTGATAGGTACATAATATGTATGTTAAAAACGTCCGTAATGATCGTTGCGAAAAAATATTACACATATTAAAATAAAGCATTACATCATCAGCAGCCATCAATCCGAAGGTTGGTTAGCTGCAGCTCTCCACACTCTCTCATTAGCTAACCGTTTCTTTCATCTTACGTATACACAGTGACGTACCTCATACTTTTCTATGCATCACCTCTCATTCATGCAATGCGTGAATGTAATAGAAGCAAAAGAGGTAAGCAAGAGCTTTATGGAGGGAATTATAGAATGAGAGCCAGTTTCCTAAGCCAAACAGCAGTAACAATGTTACATGATTTTGCCTACCCCGAAAGGGAATGGTGTGATGGGTATGCATGTATGACTCTCTTTAAGTCTCCACCCACCCGAGAGCGAGGGAGCGAGACATAAACCAGTGCGGCGGAAAGGTGGTGAAGTTAATCGCAAAGAGCGTTTCACGGTTATTCCGCCGAGTGGACAGTCGGATGGGAAAGGGGTAGGCGAACGCGTTTGTGCGTGTGTGTTCGGTGATTGATGACGCGTGGGTAATTGCCAAATGAACGGACGCGAGGTGGGTGGGTACGCTCGCGGGCGATTAGAAAAATTGCCCACGGGAGACAAATTAAGATGAAAGGGAGAAGAGGAGGGAGGAGAGGGTCGGTAGGGTGGGGAGGGGGAGGTGGACGAAGAGGAAAAGGACTGGGCGAATGGGAACATAGGGGAACAGCGAGAAGGGATTGGGCAGGGCTACTACATTGGGCGGGGGGGGGGGGGGTTGCAAAAAAAGGAACAAGGGGGTGAGAATGGGAAAAATTCCGGGTGAGGAGAATTTTTCCTCCTCCCCCCCACCTTCCCGGTGCCAACTCATTAACTCCCTTGTTCGCTAACGGTTCCATTCCATCCCCCCACACAAAATGGCCTTCCCTTCCCACAATCCCCTTCTTCCCCATTCCACTTCTCTCCCTCTCACTAACTCATCCTTACATTTCCTTCCTCTACCCTACCGTCGACTCTTTTCTCTCTTTTCATTTCTTTGAATCGCAAGTCGGAAGTTTCGCTCTCGCAGTGAAAAGCCGTAGGAGGGGGAGGACGACAAGGACGACTTCGAAACGTATTTTCTTAAAAATAAAAAATTGCCACCCACCAACATACTCCGTATTTATTTTTTTCTCGGAGACGGCCAAAAGAGCAGATGAGCGAAGTCGGCAGGACTTATTGTCGTCAAGAGATGGGACTGGAGCCGGTACAAACATAAAGACGAAGAGAAAATAATAATAATGAGAACCTTAAAAAAACTGTCGGGAAAATTCAAATGTCTCAAAAGAGGTCAGCTCACAAAACTTAACGTATTTTCCTGGGAAACACTGCGTTAATTTGAGTCGTAAATAAAGCGATTCTGGTGACAAAAAGGAAACAGGAGCGTGAAATACAAGATACGGTAACGATGACGTTTTTCTCCCTGGAATCGAAAAAAAAACAAAAATCCTCAACTTCTCTTCCTGCCTTTGAGGGATATTCTCTCAGTATGAATTTTATATTATAAATAGTAAATATCACGGTTGAATCGACTTTAGCTTTTAATCTCTTCAGCGGCTGGAAATACCTGGGTCTTCTACTTTTTTACCGTTATGACCTGGAAATTTTCTGCACTCTGTTTAGTGATAACTTTGAACTCACGGCGTGGCAACACTAAAGATAATACAGGAAGGGATAGTTGCCATACGCCTCCTAGCAAACAGACATTGGCTATTGCGTGATCTCAAATAAAATCAAGCGTATTTTAATGAAGTTAAATGTTATGTAATTTATAAAGTAAAATGTAGCCCAGAGAAATGCTTATAAGTAGAGGGATGTTTTTGGTAATAAAACCAAATAGATGAAGGATCTGGTGCTTTCCCGGCGTATAATATGGATGAAGTATTCTCAGGTTTCCAACAACGATCTCTTATATCACTGATGGCCAGGAACGTATCGGACCTCTAAACGTTGGCAACTATGGAATCACTCACCCGGTTGGAAAAAACTTCATCCAGATAGTCAAAGAGAGTTTAAGGAGGTAGTGGGTGTCCCGTGATTTACAACCGTCACGGAAGTACGTTCCCAAGAAACGGATTAGACTAACCTTAGGAATTTGGGCTACGAGGTACTAATTTATGAAAACAAAACCCACACTGTAGCAATATGCGGTTCATCCCATTCAGTGATATAATTTTTTGCTTTATTATTAGTGAGGAGCAAACGGACTATAACTAATCCATTAATTCTCACCCGCTGAAAAATGTAAACACTCGAGGCCTATTTTCCTCGGGAATGTCAATATGTACGGATGATGGAAAATACCAGTTTAGTGTCGAGGGATAAAAGCTAACGTAGGGAACGGAGGAGTGTAGTGTATAGTCGAGGATGACTTTTAATAATGAGTTGGAGAAAATCCATACCGCTACATATCTTTACTCCTTATTCCATCCTAAGCAACAACTAAACAACTATATCATCTACTCAGCATGAGCACTAGATCCGCTTCTAAAAATGTATATCACCAAATCACAGAATATCAACTAATTAGAAATATTTTCTAGCGGTAGTAACTAAGCATTCACTGCCATACGATATGAAGAACTACACCTCTATGTAATTTCTCAAGAAAATAAAAAACCACATATCGTCAACTTCTTTAGGTTCAACTAATCAAATTATTAAGGGTTATATTTTTTTACCTTATATTTATTATTTACATTGCCATTTAAAACTATACTGGTCTTGAGTCTTCAGTTGATTACCTGGGACTTCTTACCCCGAAGAGTACGCTAATGCATAGGCAGATTTTTTCTCCTTTTCAGATTATTAGTTCATTAAGTCACAGATCATCTCATCTGTTGGTAGCCTCCTCAAATAACTAAAAAAGGAAGGTTAATCACTCCGTGATGAACAGATTGCGGTGATATAATTTTGGCTTAGTGCCCTGCTTCCCTCCACTATACTTTGATTCACCCTCCCCAGCTCGGTAGAAGACAACGGAACTAATATCTCTTGCCTTGCACTAAATCAAACAAAAACCGAGTCAAACAGGAAGACAGAATTTCGGTGGCCTAAATCAAACGATCGAGGAGCCATTGAAGTGAAAGTGTCGACGTCGGAACGCAGATGGGGAAAGTTCAAATGTTTGCTTTCTCTTGAACTTGCTATAAGCTTCGTTTGTCAGCGGTACTGACGGGAGACAGAGGGCACAACTAAACGGTGACAACAGACGGTACCAGCGAAAAGCGAGTAACTTTACGCAGCCTGATTATATCTTTATTTTCTATAGTATTACTGAAATAGTACACCAATCATGTCTAAGAAATATCTTAACATTTTCGGTGTAATTCTGAGCCCACAATGTCACAGACAATACGAGCGAGGCAATTTATCACATCAATGGTAAATGCAGTTATGTATCTTAAATTACCCCTCTCCATTCTTAAGTGTTCTAGTGAATTGCCTTTTTTTACTTCAAAACTACAATTTCTAATTAATGATTATAAATAGAGAGTCAAGCTGTATATTTTCAGATATACGTATGGATTAATCAAGCCGTATTAGCACGCAGAGTATACTTGTTAAAAAAAACTTTTAGGATATAACTGAGACATATTAATTCATATAGTTAATGAGAAACAGAGAAATCAATAAAAACAATACGAATTATCTAAAACCAAATATTTGATTAACAATAGGAATTTAATGGAAAGAGGAATTTTGAGCCTACAAATATGATGCCGCTGAAATAATAAATATTTATAGGTGTAAAATATCTCCTGCTAATATTAAGCATTTACTTCGTGTATTTTCTTTAAATAAATGAATTTAGCGTTGCTTACTTTGTTTTTTAATGGAGAGAGCGATTGTTGTAAGTGAACGGAGGGACGGGATGCTTATTTATCATCTCCAAATCATAAAGGCATCCCTACAAACAGTTACGAGAGCAGTTGAGAGAGCATGCGTAGAGCCGTTGAAAAATTCCATAAAATATAAAAATCTGTAAACATATAGACCAAATTTTCAAACTGATCATCTCATGACTCATCTCTAAAATCGAATGAAAATTGTTGCACCGTGACAGAAACTAGGACAACGGAAAACAGAAAATTGAAGGCATTTTTTTCCGAAAGCCGAAGAGCCTAATATATTAACTAACCGCACTACTGAGTTTCCAGGGGAAAATATATTAAGTAAAGATATCTCGTGACATTTTAGGGGTAACAACATTTTGGTTTTACTTCAGGTCAATAAAGTTTGCATTGAGGAAGGAAGAAAAGAAGTCACAAGTTAGACTCCTCATTAGTCTCCATTAATTACCTTTAATCACCATGTTTGTACTAGGTTGCTACGTTATGAAAACTAAGGAGAATCAGAACTGAGATTAATTCCTCTCTTTATTCAGGGCAAGTAGGGATCAGCTTCAACATCTCATTCCCACCAAGTGAAGGAGATGAATGAATACAAGCACACAAAATTACCACCAACGCGTGGTTCCTCTGAGTCACTGAAGATTTAATTGGAGCCCTAAGTTATTGAAAGACGAAATCCTGACGCACTTTTATCAGAGGCGGTGATTTTGAGATTGCACGGGGGGAGTAACTTCATCACGCGTCTCTGAATTAGTCCAAGACAAGAGGGACATGTCGTTTGTAATGGCAATTAATAATATGGGAGTTATCGTTAGTCATTCAGTCCTAAGATTAGTTGACTGCAGCCTTCCATTCCATCCTTTCCCTCGCTAACACCTTGTTGTCCTTGCAGCTCTTTTGCACGTACAATTTTAGCTGGCCTACGTAATTGTACCTCAGTACCCCTCGATGGGATTTCCCTTCTATTTATCTTTTATTATGATCCTCACAAATTCGTAATGTACCAAAGTATTGGCTATCCATCTGGACCTTGTTTTCCTGATAGAGGTTCCTATGGTTTTCTCCGCTCCTACTTATCTGTACACATCTTCGTTTTTGATTTTATCCGTCCATCTGATCTTCAGCATCTACCTCTAGCACCAAGTTTCAAAAGCCTCTATTCTCTTATGTTACAGCTCTCCAATGTTCCATGTCTTTGATCCATATGGATCAACACTAATACGAATGATTAAAGATAATTGGAGAAATTCAGGTGCATCTTAATGGCAGAAAAACACATAAAATTCTCTAACTTCAGTCACTGCGATTACACATTTTAAATTTGAGGATGGGTTTACTCTGGCAAGTTACTTCCGCAAGTTTCTTCCACAAGAGCTTGCGGAGAATTTCACTCTGACAGAAAATTATTCACAAGAGTGAAGAGCCAGATACGTCCATTTACCCTGAATATATTACACTTCTTAAAAGAGACTTGCCGAAACTTTTAAAAGTTCTGCAAGCGGACTTGCAGAGCCGTTAACACAAGAAATTTACGTCTAAAGTCACTTGTTGCAAGTAAAGTGTGCAAGAATCTTTACAGAGTAAACCCACATTAAGACTACTCGGTTGGTTGTTTGGGTAACGGGCCGAAAACTATTTGCGCCTTCAAGGATAGGCGTGAAAAGGTGGGATTACACTCGCAAATTTATTGCGCAAGCTACTAGCAGCTAGAAGTTTTCGACGTAAATTGCAGGTTGTAAACTTTTAAAATTTCTGAAAGTCTGCTAGCAGAACTTTTAAAAGTTTCGGCAAGTCGCTTGCAGAAGCGTATTGTTGCCACTTTAAACAGAAACCAATCTGGCTCTGCACTAACTCGTGAAAAAGTTTTCGTCAGAGTAAGATCCTCTGCAAGCTCTTGCAGCAGAAGCTTGCGGATGTAACTTTCCAGTGTAAACCCACCCTGAGAGAGGCATTATTTAGGGAAAGGGGGAAGGGTGGAGAGAAATCTACCGTCGGAAACAGCTCTTAATGGAAGGCGCTAAGAGATCCGCACTTTTATGTCCCATCGGAAAGAGGAAGTACTGCATTTAAAGTTCTCTCTACACGTGGCACTCAAGGCAGGGTTGGGAATACAGTGAAAAATCTCCGCCACTGCCGGGATTTTAACCCGGCCCCTCGAGGTGAGCAAGTCAGAACTATAGCTATAACACACCAATCCGATGCCCCCAAAAAGGGCGGAAAAAAAGAAAAGGAAAAAAAGAAAAGAACAAACTTAATGGATGGTACGAAAAGAGGGAGGGCGGATGCAGCACTAAAGAATCAGATGGCATAAAGAGGTAGGTTCCGGACGTTACAGAAGATCAAATTACTGATTCTACATTTATTCTAAATCATTCAAATGAAGGTGCCTGTCATTATTTCATTTGGGTGCTCTGCCAGCTGACTGGTAGGTTTTTGGACAGTCCTTATCCTAACATCCCATTTTCTTAGACATCATCTCACTTTTCATCCTATAGATGGTTCGACATCAGGTTTCTCTTTAATTCCTCATACCCTCTATCTCTTATTATTTCGTCCAAAAAAAATAACGAAAATTGGTAGGCTGAACTTTCAAATCTATGCAAGCAAACCTTATTCGGTAGACTACTATTCATAGAGAGATTTTTTCAGGACATGAGAATAAAGGGCGTTATATGGCAGAGGAACGATGGGAAAAAGAAAGAGAGAGGGAGCAGGGGATTGACGGGGGATGTAAACACGAGGTAGCGGATCCACGGGTGACGGGAAAACGTTTCGCTGGAACACGTTTCGAATGACGAGGGTTCGGGAAGTGGAATGACACGAGGAAACCCGCGGAAAGGAGAGACTGAAGGGAGAAAAGAAAATGACGGATCGATGTGGATAAAGGAACATTGGAAGACAAGAAAGAGGTCGGTGAGGCAAAATGGATAAAGTTTGTTCAACCGCTATTCTCTCTCTCTTTCTTTCACTTGATCAGCGTTGCTCAAAAGCTTTCCGCAAGTGTATTTTCATTCACCGCGACTCCATTGTAGTCGGCCTATCTTTGAGACGGAGCTCCAGGAAGAATACTCCGTCCAACTGCTTTTAGAAACTCCGTCAGCGGACAAGTGGTACTTTTAACCTTACATCCGAAAGCTCTCTCACCGTTAAACCACGAAATGTTACCGACTACGTCTACGAAGCCCAGTTCGTCCCAGATCAAGGTTGAACACCGCACCTCACCCTGTTCGCTTTGGGGGGACCAAAAAGTTGTAGGAGTACAATGCAAGGATAGACCATGAACTGGGGGTATTATGTTATGAAACACTGATACATTCAATATGAAGGTTAAGATACTAATAATGATTAATAAGGGATACTAATTTATGCGGGGAAGCGAATAACAATGAGCACTAATTCATGCGCGGAAATGCCAATAATGATAATGATAAAGTATTAAATACAAGTACCCAGTATTGCATATTTTCTTCTCGTACCTATGGACGCGGAGTCTCTGGAAAAGTGAGGAAAGTGATTCATCGAATAGATATTGTGATCAAATCATGACAAAGAGTACGAGAGAGGCAATTTCTGGAGTAGGAGATAATGCGAAAGAAGCCTCTTCATAACCAGAAATCAGCAGAGATATTCGAGGCATGAATTACGGGACAAGAGGCAATTTTATTTAACCTACCATCCGAAAGCTCTCTCACTCGGTGCTAACGTGCGCGCGAAGTGTATCCGCATAATCCCTGTTCCTAATAAGGCACTTGATACTTTTCGAGCCGCGGATAACCGTTTTCCTCTAAAAAAATGTTTTTTCTCTGAAAATTCTCCTTCCTTCCGCGAACGAAAGTGTCCTTGGACGTGAAGCAATGGAAGATTTCCATCGCCCGATTCAGAGATCTCTAAACTTTTCCCCTCCTACTACATCTCTGTGCTCTGCCGCGCGAATATAATTCATTCCAGGCGGAGTTCCAAGAGAGAAGCTAATCATTTTTCGAGTGGATTGCTTCAAGCGCTATTGCTTCAAAAATCTGTGAAATGAAGTACGGCGTGTGAATGGAATCAATTCCATCGAGCTATATTTTATGAAATAGCTTAGAATTGAACTTAAAGTTACTTTTCCAGGGACAACACATTATTTACCGCCTCAATTACTATGCTGTAATTTCTTCTTTTCTAAACTTTTTAAAGACAGCGGCGTCTAAAGATAATAAAAATAAAGGTATACCTATTAATAAATTATTATAGACAAATTTGGGTTTTTGAAGTGATGCGTAAGAGTATGAGCAACCGGAGAATTGCAATAATTAGGCAAATAACTTAGTGCAAATACCAAAGTGAAGAAATTCACCACGGGATCACGGTCAAGTCAAATGATATTTTTCATAATGAATGTTTCCTCAGGTGATAAATATTGAACCCGCTATCCTGTTTGCGCATTTCGCAGTAGGTATATATTCTGGGTACTAAATTAACAAATAAACTATAAGGGAAAAGTTGTATAAGTCATACGATAGAATAAAAATAACGAAGAAGCGATGTCAAAATCAAATATCTTTTTATGAAATGAAAATTACAGCCACTAAAACAGTAATAAAATATTCATTACGAAAACTTCCCTCGCTCCCAAAAATGTATACCATTGGGCAAAAAGGAAAACATTACGCCACTAACTTTAGGAGTACAGTTATCATTACGAAAATTAAAGAGAGAAATAAAATGTAGAGAAGCTATAATTCACAAAAGTTTAGCATACGAGCGCAGATGATGTAACTCGGCAGCAAAGAGACAAGAACTAGTTAATTCAAATAAAGAGAGATAAACTCTTAATTTACTGGGTCTTTTGATTTTTAACATTCGCAGGAATTTCCTTTGTCTGCATTTACATTAATTAAAGAATAAGTTCACGCAACAGAACCTTTGGACAATTGCTATTGTGGGTTCATAATAAATCGATGCCAATAATTTTTAGTGACCGAGGAAAACCGATAAATCATTTCCAAATCGAATCAATATCCTTTAAAATCGCTAAGATAAATTCAAATATTATTTTGGAACTACAACCGTGAGGTTTTTTTTTCATTTAGCATACGCTAGTTTTAAATATAATGCAGTATCAGTATGATTCCGTTTAATCATGTGTTTTTTTATCAGAAACAATTAACGCGTCCTTCTGAATGGATGCCAGATTTTACGCACTCGGAACCAATGCAGCGCGTATTAAATGAACTTATGCTCTGGACTGAAGATTATCTTTCGTAGCACCTGCGGTTCGAAAACCGATCTACCGTTTTGAAAATTTGGTAGAGAATAATGTAGTTATTTAGCAGCCAGTATTTTCTGCCGAAAAGTTTCACTTACACAGTTGACCCATTTTCATATTCATAATCGGAAGTAGGCCATCGCATTTTCTTACCTCTCCGCTTTATATCGGTTCTCAAACTGACTTGGCTCATATAAAGGCAGATTACAAGCCCCCAAAGAATAGAATAGTAATAATTTCTTCATAGGTAACAGCTTTTCTCTAATAACTACCTATTAAATACAAATAGACGAACACACAAAACCATCCTCTGGATGATGGAAATTAAGAATGAGGGGTTATTGGATTGTTTATATAAGCAGTTGCAAGTAATGGACACTCAATTAAATCCTCCATCAACGACGTAGGAGTCTTGGTGGAAAGGTAAAATGAAAATCGGTAGTTATTTAAAACAGGCATTGCGACGGTCAGAGTTCAAGGGGTTAGCTCCAGCTAGTCTCCTGTTTGAAGGAGTGAATGATTAATAAAAGATTTATTTAGCAAATAACTGGTAAATACTGAGAGGAAATAAAATAGCGAATATGTTATAAAAATCCCAGAGATTTTCTGGTTTTTAAAGTTTAAGAGAAATGCCTACATGAATACATGAGGACCAGACATAAATGTCTCGCCTCTTCTTTCCCGAGTCAGAAACAGGAAATATATTTTGTACATAGAAATTCATCTTGTGCTAAAAAAACAGAAACGAAGAAAGATGTTTACATTCTTTTCTTTAACTCGTATGGAAAATGTTATACTGAAATATTACATCAGATTTTTAGAATTTATCCAGCGATTGTGTTAAATAAAAATATATAGGTATAGAAAAGGGCGTGCATCACGCTTTTCCGGGTTGTCAATCAACACAATTTAATTACATATATTTAGGCAGCCAGAGAAACTACATTTCTACTTGAGCTATTTACGAGGTCCACCTTTTCATGGTGCCTGACCCATGTCTGTGTTGTTATATGTTAAATACTATACTATTCGTTTAACGAGTGCGAACATCAGCGTTTTAATTTCGTCAGTGTCAGAGTATTTTATTTAAATTTACGGTAGCATGTACAAAGTCTTATCTGTTGAAGTATTTGTAGTTCACCCACTGGGTTGATATTATATCATCAATCGATTGTGCTCGATCGGCAGTGTGGGTAATTACATTTTTTAAACTGATAAAAGAATGTGGAATGGATTCTCCAGTACTGGACCAGTACGTATGAAAGGAGCATGCTTCGTTGGTTTGACCATGTCAAGAGATTGGGTGAGATTCGAATTACGAAGCAGATTTATGATAGAGGAGTGAATGGTGTGAGAGCAAGGGGTAGGGCGAGAATGTCATGGGTGAATGTGGTAGGAGATAATCTTAAGATAAGGAATATTAGAAGACTCAAGACAGGAGGGCGTGCATGAAGAAAAAGAGATATGCAAGGATAGGGTAGCATCGAGGAAGTTATTACAGCAGTGTCAGATCTTTACAAGCCTAATGCCGAGAATTAAATCTTTTGAATGTGCCTACCCCGAAAAGGAACAGCGTGATAGGTGTGCGTGTATCTATATCAACTGGAAGATATTTATAAAAACTCACCGCATATGGAAATAAAAATCAAGCGGAAAGAAAAGGTTAAGAAAACCTCAATTCCTTCTTCATTTTTTCCACGACGAAAGACAGACAACTCCTCATCCCACCAATAATCCACGTACGTTACAATGAAGAAATTCACAGTTGATTCCATTCTGAGGGCGAATTCGCAAGTATTCCACACGGTTAGCAGCATCAATATACATAATGACACCTTTGAGCATGCATACAATAGAGTGCGCGTTCACAAGCTGTGCAATGCATTCATCTGCATACTACCCAGCGAGCCGCAACAGAGGCGTGTAGCAGAGGGTGTGAGGACAGTGAATAAGCGGGTCTTCCGCGCAGGGATCCACCCTTCGCCCCCGGTCTGCGAGCTTTCGCTCATCACCGGGGGCTAGGAAGGGCTGCGGGATTGGGAAGGTAAAAAGGATAGGTGAAAGGGTTTTGGGAGAGGGAAGCTTCCGGCCCCATAGTCATAATTAGACTAAGGGGTAGAATACGGAACGCGAAACAACATATAATCTCCAGCGTTTGCTGAGGTGAATTCTATAAATAAGAAAACACCGGATCGGCAGCCGTCCTAGCCCGGCCCGCTAGATAGGGTGTGAGGACACCAGCCATGGAAAGAGGGGGTAGGGAAAAGGAGGGAGGAGAGGACAGAGGTGATTTGTGTATGTACGATATGTCTTAAGTTAGTGCCACGCTGTTTTAGTTGCAATCACTAATGGTGAGAGGAAAGAAGGAATTTTTGTACAAGCCAGTTCGGCAGTATCTCCCTTATTTTGTCACTCTTGGCCACTCCTATCAGTTTCAGAGATATAGCGCGGCATTGGTTGTGGAGGCAAAGCAAACCCATTGTTGTCACGTCGAACACGGTAAGATCAGAATATGTTAAAGAGGTATAAGTACATTTTCAATTAGTTTTATGTTGGAATCGAATTAGGAATATTATCTAAATGTAAAAGTACATGTGATTGTCATGCTCACTTCCCATATGATAAATATAAAAATACTCGAACTTTGATTTCCCGTATTTCTGCTAAGCGAGGTTGTAAAACTTACTACAATATTTTTCTTATCGACCACTTGATTTATAAATCCATAGCGAATATAGGTCAGTTTAGATAATAAAAACATCATCCTTTGCCATCGTTTAGGAATTTAATGAATTCCATTATCAGGGCTACACAAGAAGAAATATAATTATGAGGGTACAACAATCACATTTCATAGATCATTTAACACATCAACATCAATACAATTTACAAAGAGACAATTACCTTAGATTTTTTATAAAAGGGTACTTCATCATTACTAATACATATTGCTACCTGATAAAACCTGCTATAGCACTTTGAATAAAAATAATAATAAAACTTGAAAAACATCATCACGATGTGCATTGCCTCGAAATCAACATCATGGTGCGCATTGTGCATTGTTGTTGTACCCTCATATATTTCTTCTTATGTAGCCCTTATTATAGAATTCATTAAATTCCGAAACGTTGGCAAAGGATGACATTTTGATTACCTAAACTGACCTATACTCGCTATTTGAATGGATTTAAAACTTACTACGATGGTGTCTTGCACAAATAAGGAACTCTACATTCACTTTTGACAAGTTATAGGTTCTGATATATAATTTGTAAATTTAAGCCGAAACGCTAATACTTATACTTTAAACTGAGGCTTTCCGGGCTATATCGGTTGACTACCCATGGCTGACGTCATGCGCCTCGAAGTTGCTGAGGAGACTACTTTCTCTGCTGAGGGCGTATCTAGCCTATACCTTGATCACGATGGTGGTGCCAATCCAAGATCAATATTAGATTGACATCAACGAGTGCGTGACACGTCCATGTGGGATCGGATGGGAAATGAACGGAGCGTCAGAGAGTAGCCAATGGGCGGGAAGGGTAAAGGCAGGGAGCGGAGCCAGGGGTCGAAGAGATGGATTTGGGACGAGGGAGGGATACAACCACAAGCAAGTGGGAGGGGAGGGGGAACATTGAGAGCTGCATTGTTTGCGGAAAGGGAATACGAGATTCGGTCAAGGGGAGGAGGGACTTCGTCGCATTAGGGCCACCACTCCCTTACGCCGACAGTTCGACCGAAGGTCAATTCTCTCACCACTCCCCGCCCGACGCCTCAATCCACCCCACGACGCGGTGAAAGGTTCTATTGCGTCCCTCCCTGCGGAGCAAACAACCGGAAGGACGGACCAATGGGTTGAGTATGTGGTAAAGGGAGAAAATGTGGCGTTTTGGATGGGGGGGCACTGATAAGTGGGTGGGGAAGAGAGCGCTTGCGGATTGATTGCAGAGGACTGGTCATCTCTCGGCAGGAACGGAGAGGGCGATCCGTGTTGGCATGGGTGGTCGAATCAGTGAGCGAGAAGGGCACGGTCGGCTGAGGACACATTAGGGGCGAAAGAGAGAGTGAATCAACGGTGGAGATGACCGAGTGTAGGAACGTTTGATTTTTGCGATGGAAGGTAGGATGGCGGTAAGGGAACTGCGATACCTTGAGTCGGATGCGGGGGTTCAAGTTATCAACATCATACCACTGGTTTGGTAAGTTGGACGGACTCAACGGAGACAATACAGGTTTCGACATTAAACACACGCAATTTTCAAGAGTACTGCTTCTTGAAAATGACGTGGAAACTGACAAGAAGTAGTTAAATAAAGTGTGGAACATTACGTAATATGGGGAGATTTTTATTACTTCTAGTGCGCTGTTCAATTGGCAACACAGCAGCGTACTTGCTTTCCATTTGATTCCAACCCATCGCACTAAGCAGTGCATTTACAGCACGGTAGAAAATTTGATGTGCGCTAATCATTGAAATAACTTTCATCATCGCATCTACTGTTAGTTTATTTTTGATTTTGCGTTGATATTCAGTAAAGACGTCAAACATGGGTAATGTTAAGTTTTTTATTATTCTCATTAAGGAAAAAAGCTCACGTTTTAAAATAAGTGTTACTGAGGAATTCGAGACCTATAAAAAACTAGAGAAATTAGCATGCTCTACCTGCTTAAAACAGTAATTAAATAACAAAATAGCTTTAACTGTAATCAATAAATTTAAATTGCAAATATTTATTCTATCCAAATACTTTAAGCTCAACCATCACAAAAAATATCAAAGTAAATTTTAAATAAGTAAAGCTAAACGTATAAGCAATCATGCTCTAATTACTTGAAAGAATAACCGGGACAAGTAATATAGTAATACAGAGTCAACACAATTAATATAATGCTTTATATATGTTTAATTTATATATAGCGTGTGTGTATGCGTGGAAGAGGATTGACAGGACAGGATTGATCTTGTTATGCGTACGGGAGCTTGTTCTGGCTTTACTGCCACACGTTTAGCAGGCTTCGTTTTGGCAGAAAGGCATCTTCACTTTGTAGGATAATATATGATATTCGGTCGAGACTATTGAGTTAAAGCTCTCTATTTAAAGGCTTGCGGAACGCGCAAATTCTCCCCCCTCGTCAAAAATAAAGCCCTCTATTCAGACCTGCAATGGCGGACGTAGTCACGTGACCGACAGTTGGCCATTCACGTCGCTGGATTGTCGGCATCCTCCGCGAAAGATATAGTCGCTACTTTTTAAACAGAGGGCATTATATTGTGTACCTAGAGAATACCACCTACCGGCAGGATGCCGAACGTTTCACCTGCGCACATCGTTCCATTCAACGTCGTTCGTAAGCGCGAAAGTGCGCAGATGTGTTCCGATCTGCGCTAACTTCAACACCTTGAATAGAAAGGTCCCATTATATTTCCTGATAATGCCTCAATTCTACTATCAACATTTGCATTCTATCACCTCACATTTTGATGGAATATTTAACTCAGCTTTTCTAGCAAAAAAAAACGTCTCTTTCCTCGCATAATTTCTCTCTTCATACCTCTTACCTCTTCTCTACCTCGTCCAGTCTCTTCCTCCATTCTTCCCCAATTTTCTAGCACTCTACCTTCGGTTACGGCCATCAATATTTTCCACTTCTTCATTCTCGTTCCAATCACCTACACTGCCTTCTCTCAATCTCCTCCAGCAACTATATTTCCTCCGCAACCAGCCATGTCCCTATCCTGCAATGGTCCATTCTGACTGATGTTCCTACAATAGTTCCTACCCGGAGATGCGATTGGGGGGCTATCTTATGGAATATTTCATCAGAAGGAATGCAATTTTGTCATATGAATGCAGGGGTGCACCTTCTAGAGAGACTAATGCGGTGGTTTCCCGTTGCCTTCCGCATCGCGTTAATTCGGCCGATTCCGTAAGTTTCACTCTCGTCTGAAGCTGTGGCTGTTGATACCGGATTAATCTTCTTGATCTGCGCTATCGGTGCCATCTGCTGATATTGCTTCTCAACAGTGAAGTCAGATAGTTTGAGTAGCACCTAGAAAATTTTTCGTTGTAGAATAATCAGATGATATTTTCCCATTAATATACTAATCCAAAATTAGGAAAATATTTGTCGTCACGTCCCTCCGAACCTCAGATTGGGAGCCAAACACGCTACTATTGGGCCACCCCGAGCCCTTTGTCTCTATTACCTTGTAAACTACTTAATCGTTAGGGCACCTCTCCATCGATGTCGACGAGGTGAAATGGACAGATTAGATGTGAATAGGTGCGCATAACAGTAGAAGTAAAAATACGTATCTGAAGCAGACTACGAGAAAGGAAAGATGGAAGATACAAGATGGAAGATACAAGATGGAAAGGATACAATCAGAGAAAAAACGTATTTGCTAGAGATATTATTAAGAGGAAACAAAAAGAGACCATTACAGCGACAACACATTTACGAGTGTTAAATAACAACGGAGAAAACGAATGAATGCAGGCATCAAATGATCATAAATTTATATTGAACATGTAATTTCAGTACCTAACTCAAGTTCAAAAGGCGTTTTAAGGCCACTTAACAATATTGTGTTAGATGAAAATGCGATTAATGATAAGGGAGGAATACTTCAAAACATTATAGAGAATGTTTTACTTTAAGGATTAAAGAAAGACATGGACCGCTGGAAAAACGGATCAGAAAAAAATGGATGCTTTAGAAACCGATGCTGGAGTCACATGCTAAAGATGACAAAAGAACGATGAAGTACACAGAAGAATGGACGAGGATAAAACTATAAGTTGCACTATAAGCTCCGGTTTTGTACTGCCTGGTTAGTGTTAACCATTAGCTAACCTTGGTTAACGTTGAGAGTTTGGGTTTTCCTTACATCGGGCTCTCTGTTACTTGAAAGTAAGCGTTAACAATGAAAGAACGTAATAGGATTCATTTTCATAACGAGAAAATATTTAACAAGAAATTATAAAACCGGTTCGAGGAACGAGAAAATCCAGACGGATTAGCTACGCCCTAAGACACGAATACGTAACTCGCGAGGGACGTAATAGGGAGGAAAATAGAAAGTGAAGCCCCGAAATGAAGACCGAGGGAAAAATATGCTGACCAAATATAAGGGAACATGAAACAAGAGCAATCAGTGCACATAGGAATTCGAAGGGGGAGAGAGAAGAGGGCTGTAGTTTACCAATATTAGGACTGAATGACTCACGATGATAACCCTAAGCAAGCTCGCCATAAACAGCTAAATAACTTCAAGATGAATCAGTAATCATCATCTTTCACGAATAAACGAGGGTGTTAGTACGAATGTAATCCCTTGAAAGAAACCTTAGAAAAATAAAAAAATAGGGGTTTTCCCACTTTTCCGCTGGAAAATACACAAATATCATAGTATGCAGTCACGTGAACGATGGTAAAGATATGAACCGAAGGGATTAAATTCGCTATTAAAAAATAATTTGCCTTGAGCATCTTAGTTCCTGGCTAACACACCTGACCGGAAATTGAGAGATTCTGGTCCGACTACCAGTCAAGTCAAATAGTGTTTTCATGGCGAACACTAAAGTAGAGATTCAAGGATAACGGGTACTTAAAAACTGGCAGAGTAACTTCCAATTAGAATTTGGCGAATTCTAAGGACGGTTTTGTAATTTATATATCATAAAAACCCGTTATCCTTGAATCTCTACGCATATTATTTTGAATTAGCCCAAATAACCCAAGGCAATTTGATGGATTTTAGAAACTCTCCAGACAGGAGTTAAGTAAATCCCGCTGCTTTCCCTCAGCCTGTCCTGAGTAGAGCAAAGGATGCCTTGTGATAAATCGAATAAGTCTGAGCTAATGGATTCCAGCTGAACGAGCAGCTATTATCCAATGGTATTTCGGTGAGAAAACATTCATGTCCAATACTTGTAGAGGCAAAACTGCGTATATCAGAGTTAATAATTTACGACAGTGAAAAAATCATAACCTAAAACGTAATCAGGTTATTCTAATAAAAGACAAGAATCTGAATGTAGTAAACAAATCTTTGGTGTATAGTGTGTTCGAGCATTAACATCGAGTGGAGGAGAACGAAGGGCAGAAGATCACCACACTCAGGATTGAATCACTGATGATGTGAGAAGGAGTTAGCTTGTGGGAGAGGGTGAGTGGTAGAGTTCGCGGGGCAGGATACCATTTCGTCAGGGGATGCCTTGTTTGCGGGAGGGCGCACAAAGGGCTGCACGGGGAGGTTAAGGGTTGAGCGGGACAGGGGGACTGAGCGCCGGCTGGATTTGGGCCAAACAGGGAAAGGAATTTGGGGCGGCGTTCCAGGAGAGCAGGAGGAGCAGTAGGGTCAGCAGAGGAAAGGTCAGCGAATGTCCACAATTCTGCCAGGGTATGCGATTACCTAAGGTCACCTTTTTGCTCCGTACAGCTCCATTAACGCTTATCTTTCTGAGATGTACTTGATCTTTCTGATTGATTTATCAAAATTACTCGTCACTTCCGCAGAGATTCAACATCGGCAGATGAGAACTTCATCGCGAAGGATAATTTAAGCATTTATACGCCTTTGTTAAGGGTTATTTTCACATACATCTACATGCTACGCTACGAGCCGCCGCCCGTAGAGGCATGTGGCAGTGGGTGCTCGGACACCAGTCACGGAAATGGGGAAATAAGGAAAAGGAGGGGGGGGGGGAAGAGGTGAATTGTGTGTTAACGATGTGTCTTAAGATAGTGTCACGCCGTTTTTGTCACATCCACTAATGGTGCGAGGAAAGAAGGAATTTTTGTACCTGGCAGTGTATCTCTCTTACTTTGTCACTCTCATCAGTTTTAGAGATACAGCGTGGGGTTAAAATAATATTCTCCGTGCCGTACTGAAACTCTCCTGATCGGAGTTTATCAAGTAATCTAAGCCTAGCGTGTTACCTCCGAGTCTCTTTCGGTCCCCAACCAAATCGTTCCATCAACTGTGTGACACTTTCTGAACGCTAGTATCAGTTTTTCACAAAGCTAGTGGTTTTCATTTGTATTTTATGTGCTTCGCAAATTATGTATTTCTGTGGAGAGTCCCAAATGCTTGCGGCGTATTCGTGACGTGGTGTAACCAGAAAGTACCATCTTTCACTCACTTTTATACAGAGAACCTTCCTACTATTCGTTTGATATCTCATAGACTCTGTTGTTGCAACAAATAATTCCTATGCGTTTCCTCCACGTTAGATCTGAAGTCAGTGTGACTTCGAGGTATTTGACCTTATCATATAGCTCAAGTAGACATATAATCAGAAACTGAATTCTACATTATTAAAAAAGGATAAGCCTTAAACTACAACGTTTTCATGCAACGATTTTATTTCAGCTCAGTTTTTTATCAAGAATCCAACTCGATAGAATTTTATCATTGAATTTTGTTTTCGGTTCAAGTTGTGAGAACTTTTTACTAAATAATCCAACGTTTCCAAAATTACATAGAGCTTATTTTGAAAAGCGTCCCCTTAGCAACTTGCGTCATCGTTGAAGAATGCATGGGGGAAAACCGGAAAAATTACAAAAGGAATCAGTGGATAAATCAGTTTTATCGCCAGCAGACTTACTTTATGCTGATGCCTACATCTTTAACCTTTGATTACTTGTGGACAGTTATAAGTATCACTATATAGATATTGATCAAAGACTGGCATGAAAACACAATATTCTGAAAATGTAAATAATATTCGGAAAGAAGTTCTTCAAAGAATAAACTGTTGGATATGAGAAAAGAATTAGTTTTTCATCATTAGCAAGAGTGGCGAGGAAAGCGAGGGCAGCCAGAGGGAATAGTTCCCTAGTAATGCATAAAATGAAACTTATCACTCCATTAAGTAACAAAAATAAAAATGGGAGTTAAATGGTATAATTTATGAAGTTCAGAAATTTTGGTCGGTCATAATCAACTACTTTATTTCCCTTGAATCCACCATTGTGCTAAATATTGGAAATATCTGTTCTCTGGAAATAATCCTGAGAGCGATTCGAAACAAAATAAGAACTTTTGCAGTAAAACCTAACTGTAAGTGGATATAATTTTATAAGAGAATTTAGCATGGATAAGAATGATAGAAAAATCAATACAGTTCTTTTTAATTTATCAAAAAGTGGACTGTACAGAATAGCATTATTCATTTTCTGTTGATTTTTAGTTGATGAAAATAAGACATCTAGAAATAAAAATATTCAAGTTTTTCTCCAATAATATATATAATAAAATTTTTCTCCAATAAAAAGCTGTGATAAATATGAAAAAAAAATATTTATGAAAAGAATTAAAAGTACAAGCTTGTCTAAAATGACCGAAAGAGTGAAATTTACGATTTATGACTTTTTTCCATGATGAATGAGGTAGGTTAGAATGTTGGGACCCCTTTACACTTTTTGAACATGGATAATTTAAATTTATAGGCTGAAAATTTGTCATTTATAACTATACATCTTCCATGTAAGTTCACAAAGAGAAAAACTTTCAAACATATGCATGAAATAATAAAACCCAACATAATTTTGGCATTTACAAAAATGCTGCTTTTCTCTTCTTAAGTTACTACGTGATTACTCATGACAAAAATGAGTCTGAAATAAACAAAAGTTTTTTTGAAGCAAGAATCCGTCCGTTTCATTAATTATTCGTACTTGATCGTTAACATACGATACAAATGCAACTATTAGCAACTAATAATATGAAATTGATCACTTCAATAACATTTTCAATGATTTAGTAACCCCTTAACTACACAATCAATGAGATATTTAAGCATATACAGGGGCAAATTTATTTTTCTCAGTTGGCTTGTGAGTTTGCCCTCTCTCAGAATTTCCCGGGCTATTTGGAGCAGAGTGGACTTGAAAAGGGTAGTATGAGACCAAAAAGATCTAGGATACACCTACATTTATAATATTTGCACGTGCGTTTAGGAAGATTTAAGTTTTGCTGTGAAGGATAGAATTGTCATAGTTCAAATCACCATTAAACGATGGGAGCATTTAAAGGGTGAAAAAAAGGATCGAAGATTCTAGGAGCTTATATGAACACAAATAGGTGGGTGTCATGTTATTTTTGCCAATGTAAATAATTTCTTGCGGTGATCCATTGGGTGTGTCAAGGTCGTTTGGCGTCGATCATCGACATCCGAGGGGTGAGGGATCGGACATTTTGGAGGGGATGACTGTGTGGATTGAGGATTAGAGCTCGGAACAACGAGGTGAAACTGGTGAGTCAGGGCGACATAAACAGGCGAACCTCGCGGTTGTAGCTGTTGCCATTTCAACTGATCTTCCTTGGTGTAATATCCTGCAGGATATGCTATTTTGGATACTATTTAGTGAATGTGGTTGCATAATCGCCCAGGTTATTAGAGGTTCGACGGCTTCTCCACATAACACGAGAGATAGTAGATGGATAAAGGACATGATTAACCCATTCATACCAAAGTGGTACTTTTTTCCCTAAATGTGGTTGCATAAACGGCCAGGTTATTAGAGGTTCGACGGCTTCTCCACATAACACGAGAGATAGTAGATGGATAAAGGACATGATTAACCCATTCATACCAAAGTGGTACTTTTTTCCCTAAATGTGGTTGCATAAACGGCCAGGTTATTAGAGGTTCGACGGCTTCTCCACATAACACGAGAGATAGTAGATGGATAAAGGACATGATTAACCCATTCATACCAAAGTGGTACTTTTTTCCCTATATGTGGTTGCATAAACGCCCAGGTTATTAGAGGTTCGACGGCTTCTCCACATAACACGAGAGATAGTAGATGGATAAAGGACATGATTAACCCATTCATACCAAAGTGGTACTTTTTTCCCTCATCTTCAGATTCCCATTCCATATAGTATTTTTTTATTTTGAGCTTCACCAGAAGAGTAAGCATTGTTACTTCACACGGGTTACCAGCCGCATTTCCACTTCTTCATGCATTCTTTTAGTAGTAAAGTAAGTAAAAAGAGTAAAAATAGTTAAATTAAGTACCTAAAAAATAAAAAAAGGAACAGAAAGTATAATTAAACCATATAATGTATGTTAAACAGTTTTTAAATTACACTTTTGTAGATAGCGTATGACAATAATATTTCCAGTGAGCCTCTACCAGGACTTGCCCGGATGGCACATTGATGCCCACCGATTTTCTCGAAAGCGACTTACTTAGTATATCGCAAAACAGACATCACAAATCTAATAAAAAGAGCCATCCTCAACACCTTATCACCCAATCCACCTTATGTGGATCAAAGGAAAAACATCTAAAAAAGAGTTATGGTCACGAATAAGTCACGTGGAGGAAAAAGATACAGGAAATTCATATCAACCATGAAATACAGACAAAATGCTAAGGACAAATAAAAGAATATGAATTACTATGCTTTCAGAATAAGAAGTCGAGATCAACAGCTTAAACTTTGTCAGTGGGAATATGTACGTACAGTAAAGACATTAATTTGCATTACCAATTAACCTGCTCGTCATAAAGTTAACGCACCATCGATTAATCATGATAGTACATATGGTATTAACAAAAATTAGAGAGGTAAAAACCTTTGTGGGGAAAATAAAGATTTAATAAATACGTAATAAATAAATACGTAAATACTCTTCACGTAGTTCGTAGTAGTCAAACAGGGTAGGCGAACGACATACAGCAGAGGTCATTTGCGACATTAAGAACAGTTGAGTTGGGTGGTGCAAGTTAAATTATTTTGGGATCAGAGTAAGGACAGGGAGAAACCCGGCGTCGGCATTATCCTTCTACAAGAGTAAGACGCCAAAAAATGTGCAATTGAACGTCTCATGCGACGGACTTATGTTAATACTTCACTAGAAACGCTCTCCACATAATGCCTGAGTAGGGATCGGGAGTGCACACTAAATTGTTCGCCACTGCTGACAGTATATTGAAACCTGGGCCCTGGGCGTGGGAAGACAGTACTCATGCCATTACACCAACCCAATTCGTACAACTCGTTACTTCCCTCGTTACTCGGTGGTTGCTTCAGGCAGAAAAGATGAAGTTTCCATAACGCCCTCTTTTGATACACTTATTTTACCATAGCCATAATCATGCACTGCTTTTGCCGCTCCTGAAAATAGCATTCATTTCTTGTCTTGAAATTTTCTCCGTGAAATTAAATCGGTCTACCAATTTCCCCTCACACCTTGCAACCTTTATGCGCGATTCCAATCTCACTCATTCTCTCAGCATGGCTACAACGAAGAAAATTCTATTCCTTATGTTTTATATCAACAATTCAATTTCTGCTTCAACCTATCCCTCAGTGACTTAAGTTAGGGGTCGGCAAAGTTATGAGACTGTATATCCAAATCTGTCGATTGCTACGGTAAAACATAATTCGAGAGCCACATATTTTTTTTAAGAAAGAGGGAAGTTGAAAGTTGAATAGGAAAATGTTATAACATTAACTACAAATTATAAATTTCATTTATTATGTTCAAATTTTTCTCTCCCGGCGAAAGTTGAACGTTAATTCTTCCCAGGTTACAAACAGGGTTAGACTCCGTCATCAAAACATCAGAGTAGTTATTTTACCAAATTAAACTAAGGAAAAATTGCCATCATTTTAATGAAATTGTTTGAAGTTTAATAAATAAAACTACGATAGCTTTATTTTCATTTTTAATATTATGTACTTCAGAGCCACGTTTACGTACGTAACTTAAGAGCCGCATTTGGCTCATGAGTCACAATTTTCCGACCTCTGACTAAAGTGAACAGTATTTTTCTGGCATTTACGCTCATTAGCGTTTCCCTATCATACAATAATTATCAGAAAAAAAACTTCGGTGCGTTATTTCGCTTAGGGCCGATAGGATTACATTATCCGACTGGGAAGCATAAAATAAATAAGCCGTCTCGTTGACCCAGAGGTCGTCGGTTCGAGCTCTGATGATGAATGAAATTTGGCATGTTGGTTTAACCGATTGGACGCCACATGAATTATAAGTAGCTCATAAGGGTATTGACTGGAACACCATACACACCAAATATGTTAGTACACCAAAGTGAAAAACATTGAAATAATACAGCTGGAATAAAAGTTAATGCTTGAACAGAGAAATCATTAATAAAAGTTGGGTCGGATTGGATTCCAAGCAAATGTCAAAGATAAGGTTTTTAATTAAATAATAAGAGTTACCAACAGAGGCGCCAATATGCATTACAATGATAAAAAAATTGCAAACAGTTGAGACTGTCAGTAATATAGCAGAACATCCCAAGGTTTAATTTAAATAAAATAATTGAAATTCCGCGTGGATATTGAAAGCTTGCAATTCATTTTCTTTGAATGCAATCAAAGGGAATAGTTGAGCGGATACGCATGAATAGCAGGAATTAAGGATGGCATTTAATTAGAGTTTAACCGGAAAATAATATGGAAACAGGTAGCCAACCCGAAACATTGTAAAACCATACCCACAGAAGTAAGAACGACCACCGCATTCAACATGGTAGCTCTAAACAGTAATGCGTGAGAAAATATATAAAGTAAGCAACACCCAACCCTCGGATGACTGATTGTAAAAACTTTCGAGACCATGGCTGCAAAAAGATTTCAACTAGCAGGATATTTCGTGGAGGATAAGTTTATGAGGAAAAGTAGGCAATTTAAAATTGAGTATAGGTTATGGGTATATGATTAGTTACCAGAAAGCTAATTACCACAAGACTGAATCAGCGACATACTAAATTCCCCTACGATTGGCAAACTCCAATTAGCTAATTTTGGTAAAAGCCACTCCGTGTACCACTCAGCGACACCCAAATGGGGAACGAGCGGGTCCTTTAGGTGCTCAACACGAAGAATCGATATCAGTTCATTAACCTGAGGACAAAGCGGCAAGCGATCAAAAGCTTAAGGAGACCAGGTACTTTACTAATAGTATTATTTTTTCGCAGAAGGAGAACTTTTATCTTCTTTCATCCTGAACGAAACGCACTCATTTCCAGAGTGGGGGGAAAAAAGATGAAAAGCACCGGTATTATAGAGAGTCAGCAACCGGTAATTAACATGAACTCAGAAGGGGAGGAACAGAGGAGTTTTTGCAAACCACGCCGGGGAATATCATGTTCCGGAAACTTTTATCTGCAATGAGCATGGAACAACGTCTTCGGGAATAGGTGGGAAGGTATGGAAGGCGCTGAGTTGGGGATTGGAAGGAAAGGAAGGATTTGAGAAGGAGAGGAGCGGAAAAAACCCTGGCGAAAGTCGAAGAAAAGAGCAAAGTCAGCAGGAGAAAGGGATGAGTAACAAAGGGACGAAGGCTATGGGGTTGGTGGGATTCATCGGAGGGAGGGGAAAGCGAGTTGAAGATTGTAGGGATGAGAGTAAGGGATAAAATAAAGTGGTGGGAGAAAAGACAGGCTTAAGGGTACGTGAAAAAAAATAGGGACCCCTAAAACGGGCCAAGTTAAAAGGTGTGCCGCCAGGATCAGGGTGGTAGCAGGCGGAGGTGCAATTGGAAGGATACAAGCTTTACGGTTGATCTAGATTATAATGCATAAACTTCGGATTTTGTCTTCTTTCAAAGTATTTCCACGAGAAGGTAACATGCCTTCTCCAAGAGCACACTAAGCACCAGCGTTAATCTCTCCTTTCGCAGGCATCAAATGTATAAGGACTTAACACCAAAGTTCTGTAAATACTTTAATCGCTTGGATGAAATATTTCACTAACACATAGGATTTCTCTGCATCAGCTCTTCCGTTGGCGCAACTATTATTCGTGTCTTTTGGCGATGTTCACATTTAGCAAGTCATTATTATTGTGAACAAAGAGAAGGAGCAGGCTCTCTTAATAAAATACTGAGCGTAATGTCATTAAAACTGATTAGCCTTATACAAATAAATGCGTTAATTCATGAGAGTCAATAATATTTTAACAGTGGATGAATTACTACTTTAAGTTTTGTTTATGTAACAGGCTGAGAGTGATGAAATACGACTCCCCGCCGACGAAGATCCCTATCCACCAAAATGTAATACTGCTGTCTTCTAATTTAACAAGCAAATCAACATGGGTTGGGAAACCATCTCATTGAAGAAATTCAGCGGTTCCTAACGAAAAGACAAAATAAAAATAAACGCTTCCGGAGCATAATATGCCCGCATTTACCTTTTTGAAGTTCCTTCTCCTAAGTCCGCTGCATGGTTGCCAATTTGGCAAAGGCTTCTGGTATCTAGGTTCAAATCCTGGTTAAGCCTCTCTACACGTCTACTCACCAAACTCAGCCAAAAGAGCGAGATTAACTGGGCACAAGATCTTATTGGCACTCCTATCCTGGCGCGTAAATCCACACACGCCCTAGAGTTCAGTGCGAGCTCTATCGGAACAATCCCTTGGTTAGGGCCAGGGGTTGGATGCCAAAAAACTGTTTTATAATGGTATAAATTACTCAATAAAGTTTGAGATACGTTAAAATGAAACTATCAATAATAAAATAAAAAATTAATGTATGAACTTACAGCTTTGCCTTAAAGGAGGGTCATATTAGAGCAAGTCACTATCACATACCGAAGTGTCAAGTAAACACAATGGGACCTGAGTAGATTCTAATAAAGTAAATAAAGTGCACGTAAGTTTACTTAACCTCGTCGTGTGCTTATGGGAAATTTTAGTGTACCGATAGCATATGAAAAAAACTCAACATTTTCAGAAGGTGAAATGAAGGTATGAGAATGATGAGGAATAAATATAAATACAGATCCTACACGTGGCTCTCTTATATTAATCAAAGGGAATTGATTACACCTTTTTATTCTTCGTCCCAAAGTGATCGAAGATAATCTTCATCTAATTTTTGTCAGTGCCATCGGAAACGCAAGAGCGTTCGTGTTACGTTCCATTTAAGTTACACCATGTTACAGTAAACCATCCGTGGCGGCACTGAGTGGGAATATACGGGCGTTCCATTTCTATGAGCTCACTGCAGAATTTAATTTAAGGTACTTTTTTGCGACATTAAATCAGAGGCAACACACCACACGGTCTTTACAAGTAACCACAAAACCGCATATGCTGCGAAAACAATGACCTTAGGCACCGCAGACAAAAATTAAAAGTGAAGAGTCTTGTAGGTTAAAATATTGGCTAATTCTTAATCACGTGAACACGCTACAATTCTCAATAATACATGTTCTGCATATTTTTTCCGAGTTTGACTAAAAATTACGAGTTCAAGCATTATGGTAAAATTTCGAGGCAAATATTTAACGTGGGTGATTGAAAAATGAGATTTTTATGTTAGGTAGCAGAGGCAACTCTTAATTTTTAATCTTAAATAGCGATTAAAGGAAAGACAGACAGTTTCAAGGACAATTGACGAAGAATTCTCTGGTTCCCCATATCCATCCAGATAGTTCGCTAAATTTCATGAGCATATTTAGAAAGTATGATAAGCACAAATGAGATTGACTTTTGCGAAGGCAGAAAAAGGTAAATTACTAGCAAAAATTTTAACTGGTAGAACAGTGGTCTTAGTTAAGAACTAATTACTAAAAATAAAATTTGGGCAATAAATTAGTGAGGTTTAGTCAACGAAATCAACGAAAAAATCACAAAAGAGCTCAAATACTAATGAACATGTCTATTATTTTCGTTCACACGTTTAGCTCGAATTTCAGAAATATAATCTAATTTTACATAAAAATGATATGCACAAGCACCACACTGCATTAATACGTGAACGAAGATATCAATTTAAAGAAATAAGTAACAATCAATTGCAAAAGGGAAATTAGGATTATTCTGTCGGTAATCTCTCGCTTTCATCGATTCAAATTTCCGTAACCAACTGGGGCATTGCTGAAACACGAGATCATGTCGTACCAAGCACACTCGCACCCCACGCTATTTGGCCCCACTAAATGGGCGGACGAATTCTCTAACAACGCACGTAGGTTCGCCGGAGATCTCTGCATACCGGAAACTACACTCCGTGAAAAATACCAAACTCTCTTTCGCGGCGATAACAACCAAACCAAAAGGGGCAGACTCACTTCTGTAAACAGAAACCTTCATTCAAATGACTTTTTGCGGGAGTTCACCGATGATGGCTAAAGAGGGAGAAACGAGCGAAGAAAGAAACGAGAGACGCTTTTGTAGGAGAGAGATTGGGGTGCCGGAACGAGCGAGACGCTGTAGGGAGGGAAGCTATTGGAGAAGGGGGCAACTGGAAGCGACGAATGGGGGGAGGGGGGGAAAGAAAAAGAAGGGAACTACGGGAAAGAAGAGGAGGGAAGGCGGGCGAGAGGGGAGAGGATTGTGGGAAGGGTAAGATATGGAGAAAGGGAAAGGAGCGAAGAATGGGCGAGAAAAGGGCATTGTTGGACGGGAGTGGGGTTCTCATCGTGGGAAATGAGTCCACTCAAGCATGTGTAGGACGAGGGCGAAAGGAGGGAGTGAAGGTGGGGATGGAGAGGACGAAAGGGTTCCATAAGGGCCGTGAGCAAAGGGTTTTCTGGGAAGAGGACGGAGAGGTGTATAGAGGGAAGGGAGAGGCTCTCCTGAAGGGACTGGAGACAGTGTGAGGCCGAACAAGAAGGGTTAGGACGGCCTCGGTCGCCTCTAGAGAGAGCACGAGAGAGTGTGTGCTGGTATATATGATATTACGTCGGCTCAACTTTCGAGGAAGGTGCCTCCTGAATCTCGTGGTGTTTCCCGTATAGTTTCGAAGCTTTGGGACTCACTGTTCCTCATACTTAGACACACTGTGGATGCAAATCAGATGGGGAGCGAGAGATAGTAGAAGGAAGGCGTGTGGATGCTCGGTGCAGATAAGGATGGAGAGGGGGCGACAAAAGGGCTGCGTTTGGGGGTTTGTTGCCAAACAGTCAGGGAGAAGGAAATTTACCCGGCTAAGATTTTGATGGTGTTGAAATTCTTTTTATATTACTCGAGGGTGAAATAAACTTTTCACTCTCACTCATCTATAAAATTTCTCCCGGTACAATGATGAAGAATCCTCACAAACGACACTAATTATAGCTTTATTAGTTCCGGTCTAAGTAATATCATGTAACGCTTCCATTTAACCTGTATTTATCTCTTCGTTTTAATCCCACTTTGCGAAACTCCCGGAAGAATAAGTTTGGAAAATGTAAAACAAATAAGATACTGAGCAAGTGTTGAAAATTTAACCTTAGTGCGCAGTGTTACAACTTTTAGTTCCATGGAATCCTCACTCAGACAAGGACGAGGGAAATCCTCCCTAACCCAGATTTAACTTAAAATCTACGACTACGTCCTTAAGAGCGTGCCCCGCATAACAAGTATTACGCATTAGAGTATGGCCCTTTCTGAAGATTTTACAGAGTTGTAGGAATAGGATAAATCGCATAAAATTTCTTATGAAAAATTGGATTTTAAAAATATCGACTCTAAAAGACTTTTGGCACGGCTGAAAAATAATATTAAAATATTTTAATTGACTTGAAATACATAAAAAAGGCATTTCCTTAGACGGCAGCATTCGAGATAATAGCTTTCCGGAAGGAAATTTCACCTAACAGAGTGTTTCTGAAATTGTACATCACTTAAAACGCATGACTTCATGTAGATACAATATAAATAAACACAAATATCACACAATATTATACTAACTTGAGGCATTGCCCATAACTGTATCGCCATATGGTTAGTGAACATACTAATTAAAAACATACTTGTATGTATGCAATTTAATGTTGAAGATTTAAATACTCCTATCCATATTCAGTGATTATTCCTATGTGTGTATTAGCTGCGTAACTACGTAGGTACTATTGTGTGGGGTCAATTTAATGAGTAACGTTGACCTAATGGAACCTGCCGACAAACCTTATGAGGTTTGGAAGGACCGAATTATGTATAAAATATACCATTACCAAATGTAAAAATTTAATTACCCAATGTATCATATATAAATACATTTAATTAATTAAAAACATCAAATAATTATTCAGAAGTACAGAAAATCTCAATAAAATCAAGAGAAATATATTGTACCTATTCTAAGCAAAAATGTCACAAGAAGTTCTTCAACCGGACTATGGAACTTATTGTCTCCTCTCAGATGTTCTCCATGAAGATTCATATGATTCTATGTGTACAGATATTATATTATCTTCATCAGTTTCCTAGGTTCTCCTGTTCGGCGCGAAGAAATTAGCCGGTAAAAGTCATCTGTACATGACGGAAGCTGTTCTGAGAAAGATCGATGCATCTGCTAAGAAAAGCTACCACTAAACGCCGAGAACGGAACGTTCTCGGAGCAAAGATGAGGGTGAGAAGGAAAAAGGCATCAAGTATGAGACATGAAGAAAAGTGCGTAAACCTTAATTTTGAGACGCAAGATATGGAAGAGTAAATTTTTTCCTCTACTAATGCAAGACAGTGTAAGCATTAAGTAAGGTCTGAGTGGAATGAGAGTTTAATGGTTCTGGAATTGACAATTACAAAGTAAGAAAAAAATACTTATGCAAAATACATCTAACGGTAGGTATCCATGCAATATAAATGGATCCTGAATACGACGTCCAGTAACAAGCATTATTTATAGCAGTAGCAAGCAAAAATATCAGCATGAACGACGAAAAATATTTCGCCTGCAATGTCGGGCCAAATATAACCCTACGCGCCTTATTAAATTGATGCATACGAACTTAAAAAGAAATAGCAAAATTATACCGGAAATCAACCCAAACAAAATAAATGGATTTTCCCAGAAAGTTTCAGATTACTTGAGTTCGATTTGATCATCACAAGTGTTCCAACAATATTGATAGTACCTTAGAAAGTCCCAGATTTTCACACTAGAACTTCAAACAGGAAAAAAGCACACGGAGAAACTATGCGGTTATTTACCCATCACCTTCCTCAACAGCGGATTGTATAACGTGACACCATCACTCGTGAATATGTTATAAACAAAGAATGATTTTCAGATGATATTGAATAACCATAAAAATTTTAATTTACAGCTACATAAACAAAAAACATCACGTTACTTTGCTGCCGTAATGTGTGCTTGGCGGAAAGATTCCCCTATTAATTCATGAGAAATGAACACAAAAGTGGCTCCAGAGTGACCCAGTCGAAGTGGCACGTGCAAAACACGCGAGTCTTTACCTCTCATTACAAGAGCAAACACTCGACGCGAAACAGCGACAAGCCATGAAAATTCGCGCCCCAGAAAAATAAAATCACGGACAGCTATCCTACTCGCGCAGTCCAGAGGGTCTTATCTGAGAAGTTGCAGCCGCTGGAAGGGACTACACTTCGGAACTACGCGAGCACGCGAGCCAAAAGGAGAAAAGAAACGAACCGAATCTGAATAAAAATAATAATTTCTCAATTTATCCTTCGGGAAATATAAACTCGAAAAAAATGCACCCTAGGCTGTTCAAAATAATGAAATTTCTGAGTATTACCAGGAAAAAGATGATCTATCGTGCCTATTAAAACCACGTCTTCACTTGACGGATGAAAAACAAGAGATAGAGAGAAGCCAAAATCAACAAAAGAGTTACACAAGTATGTAACCTGGGGTGGGATCACGGTTCCTTCTGTCGCATTGCCGTAACGGTTATCCAAAATGCAAGCCGCTCAGTAAGGGGAATAAAGAACGGTCTCCATCAATCAAAACTAATAATTAAAAGCACCTGACAAAATTTGAAGAATGACGATAATGTTAACCGTTCTCGGGATTCATACCGGGTAAGATAATTGGCTGTTGCCTATTACAGCAGCAGCCAATTATCTTACACTGTGTGAATCCCGAGAACACATAACATTTGTTATCCGCAGGGAAAACACCAGATCTTATATAATGACGATTGTGTTTTCGCTCTCATGAAAATAATGAGCTCGCGTAATGGAGAACCTTGATCGCGCCCTAGTTATCAATTTTCTTCATTATATACTTAAACAATATAAAAATTAAAGTGATCAGAGGACAAGGTAATGAAAGGTATTATGCACTGTGAATGGAAAGAAATCAACAATCCTTTACATAGCATAAGCAGTAATCCGAGATGATGTTCTCCTTGATAGAAATTGGATAAATATTCCAAAAATAAACTACGAAAATAAGCAGGAAAAAAAAACAAAATATTTTTATGCGGGGGAGAAAAGACGGAAGGAGATGTCCTCCTCAAAGGAGAGATATTAGTGAATTCCTTCACCAAGGACGGAATCAGTGCGGCTTAAGAAAGAAAAAGCACCACGCGTGCCAAGCGAGAAATACAGCAAACGCGAACATAACGAAGGAGCAGCCACTATGCTCAAAGAGTATGCGAATTTGGACGAGGAAACAGTCATTGAAAACATCCGAGAGGACTGTAGCTTTCCATTAAGCAGGCGCGTGAATCATATGGAAAAGCGGTCCCGAAAAGAATGAAAACCTTCGACACCAAGTGCTGGAGAAGAATGCAATTAATATCAAATGGACGAACAGAGAGAGACAGGAAGAGGTGAACTAAAGAGCTAAAGAATAAAGGGCTCCGTGAAACAACATGCGTGACATAGAAAAACCATTGTGAAGTGGGCAAACCGCGAGACACAATGAATTCGTTACATACATTTTTGAGGGCAAAGAACGAGGGATAGTCCAAAGAGGAAGACCAAGGGACGAAGGCTCAGAAAATTAGCGAAAGAAAAATTACGGAGAAGTAAAGAGGTCATGAATGCGTGAGGCTCGCATGAAGAAATCAATCACCTGGAATATGAAAAACATATCCCTAAATTCACGCCAGGCGCTTCAACCAAATTATAACCACGCGTTCTCTTCCACCGTGAATTCCGTGCAAACTTAAAGGGTAGAGGAAATTATGCATGTGTGAGAAATTCACGGTGGAAGCAGCGCCGGACCAAGGCGTGGACAATGCAAAGCAAAAGCCACAGGCGGCCGGCCGTAGGATTGGCCAGTCCGCGATTTGTTAACGAATGTGAAAAGGGGACAGAAAGTACGAAAATCTTCAAATGTTACAAACTTCCGGAATGTATTTGTATCCCAAATGACCTCCTTTAGAGACGCTCATAAATAACATAAAAAAGAACACAATGAAACCCACGGACAAAAAAGAAATTTCCTACATTGGCATTCTTTCCGTCAAACCATTCCAATGAACTGTGGTTGAAATTACACTACAATTGACGGTTTAATCACACCCACCCTTAAGAAGAAGGCATAATGTAAATTATCCTTATAAACACTATTATCTGTGAAACTCGAAGCCTGAAGATTAAAAATTGAGTTTTTAGCGGGACGGTGAGCAACAAATTTAAGGGGATCATTCTGAAACCCCTGAGTATCCCTCAAATTAATGATCGGTTTGAGAAATCACAATCGGGGCGGCCAAATAAAATTGTACCCACACTTGTAAAATAGTTGGGCCGGCACTGAGCGGAAGACGACGCCTGGGCAGCATAATTGCTTATTGATTGTTTCACTGAGAATTCCACACATTTATGCGCCCTCCAGCGGATGACTATCACTCATGTTTGAGTACTTGGCGCTGAGATGAAGGAGTCAGCATTAGACAAGGAAACGAATGGACGACAGCAGTTAACCAAACTTAGAATTGCCCGACTGATGATGATGAATATCATTATAAGCCCTCGGCAAGACGACGAATGATGCCCGAGAGCAAACTCCCAACTGTCATCCGCCAAATTTTCATATGACGAAAGAAGTAACACAGCGCCGCGCGTGCGGGCGAAAAAATAGAAACACGACTCCACAAAATATACGACCACGCGTACACTCTCCTGGCCGAGGAAGAAGAAAGTTCGGGAGAACGCCGAGATTGAAACTCTGCGGGCGGGAGAGAGGAGTCCTGACGGAATACGGTCCCTCAAATATTTGTAAAGAGATGATTGAAGCTGTCAGGGGTGACGGGTGAAGGGGTAGAGGAGGAAGCCTGAGAGAGGGTATGAGGGGAAAAATGGGAGGTCAAGGTTGGAAAATCTCCAAGGCAGCTGAGTGGGGAAGGAGCTCTGAAAATGAAGTAATGGCGAGAAGAATGTATATATAGAGAGAGGAACGATGAACGAACCGGGAATGGACCGATGGGGAAGGAATACTAAAAAGACAGCACGGGGAACGGGTGCGAGTGAGAGAAATGATGGGAGGAAGAAGGGAGAAGAAAAGAGATGGTCAAATTTACCGGTATTCATTACTATCGGCCAGTATTTGTAATAGTTACCACTCGAGGTAACTGAAAAAGATATTACGAGGCACATCGCTAATGAGAAAAAAATATTATAAGCATTGTACTGTCCATAAAGTATATGTAGTTGATTTTTGAAGTACGTATTCTTGAAGAATGATGAAGATTAAATTGACGGATAGAATCACTAACGAAGACGTCTTACAAAGAGCTGGAGAGAAAAGAAGCATAATCAACACTCTGTGAAGAAGGAGAGACAAAATTATTGAACATATATTGCGACACAGCAGCTTAATGAGAACAATATTGGAAGGAGAAATAAATGGGAAGAATTATTGAGAAAGACCAAGAAGGGGAATACATTAAGAAAATCATGAAGGACGTCAAAGTAAATGATTGTCTAGGAATGAAGCGGATGGTAGAGAGGAGAGTGGTATGGAAAGCAGCTGGACACCAATATTTGGACCGATGACTACTGATGAAGATTATGACTGAGAATAAAGTTGAATAATACCATATGATATAACAAGAGCTTCTTAAATTCTCGCGAAAACGTACTTGCGGCAGTGAACACTAGTAGAGAAAAGCACTACGATAAATTGACGCTTAATTTCACGTAATGATTATGAATAAACAATCACGAATATGCCAGTATATTGATAGTAGGTAGTAAAAGTCACACCAGTCCAGGCCAGTAGTTACAGAGAAATGCGATCAATGGGTATAGAGTGATATGGCGACCCTGTTGCCAAATTTGTACGAGAAATTGACTTGCTTCTTGAGCCAAAGTCCGTGAAAGTGTCCAAATGTGACAACAGTGGGCCTCGTTACGATCATTAAGTTCCGAAATGGACACACAATACTGTTCCCGCTTTCAGGTACCAGTTGAAAAAAATGCCGGTAGTTTTTTAAGCAATGCTAAGTTAAGCCTAGAGACGGAATTTCAAATCGTTGAGTGCATTAAGGTAGCTTTGCCCAAAACGTCAAAAGTATTGTAGGGAGAGAAACCTCTGCCAACAATGAGGAAGCAATAACGCGTGGCGAGGCGGATTCGGTCGAAAAAGACTCTTAAAGTGGGGGCAGCGCATATGAATGCAAGGGGCGACGGCACACGGCGCGGCGAGGGTTGAAGGATAAGCATTCTCGAAACGGACCCACTCCTCGTATACTGCCGCGCCATTCGGTCCAAGTTAAACAGCGTGGGAAAACTGCGCCGCGGGTCAACGTGAACACTTCAGCAATCAACTTCTACTGGCTTTTTCTCTGACTTTCAAGTGGTTACCCCCTTTGATGCAAATGCAAAAGTATGGAGAAAATTAATATGAATGCAAGCTGTCATTTTTAGGAAAAAAGTACCACCCTTTTTTCCAGCGAGATCAAATTAATTTCAGGAAAGAGACTTTTTGAAATTCAGTCTAGCGGTAAATGAAAACTCCGAGGCAGCGAAGTCCGCAAGTCCCACCTACTTATCTTGGGAAATCACTCATAAAGACAAAATTATAAAGTTTCACTCAATATCGACTTTTAGCGTATTTACTCTAAAGAAGAGAAATTTTCGTCATTTACACGATTGCGACCTCGAATTTTCTCATTTCAATTTTAGGTCAGTACCTCAGACATAAGTATTTTTTTCTAAAGTAATCTGACGAGTATTTCAACACTTTTTGAAAAAAAATAAAAATCCAAAAGAATCTTCCAGCTTCATTTAATAATTAATGACCAAGGAAAAATGAGAAACATTGATATTTATTCTGGTGAAAAATAATTCAAACTAAATTTGGCATCAGCGAGAGGGTTCTTGAATGGAGTACTTCGAACAACATGGGTATAAGAAATTAAATGTTTAAAATTTGTAAATTAAAGCATTACTTCCGTTCCATCGCAAGATCGTAGACTATTTCAATGAACTAATAGCTCAATTTGAGGAATAAAGGCAATATAAGAATCCAGCGGGTAACGAACAACTACAATTATTAGAATTTAAAATGAGAATATAATTAGAGAATATAAATAGAGTTATGAATTCAGTATTGCATTAGCCCAGAAATTAACATACAAGCCCAGATGGATAAACGTGTAAAACTTTTACAACTATGGTAGCGTGAATTTTTAAAAGGAAAATACCATGATAAAAGCATAGTTTTCTAATAACTTGACTATTATGTATAAATTTCTCAGACATAAGCATGAATATTTTGCAACAAATAGCTTTATTAATTCTAAAGTATTACATATTTACACCGTAAAGCTCCACAGTCATAAATATTCCAAGGAAAAATGCTTAATGAACACATATTAAGTCTAAACAAAAAGAAGTTAACGGATAAAAAATGCTCAAGCCATCACGCTAGCACCGAATTGAGGCTAATATATTACCAAAAATAAAAAAAAAACTTTTTTTAATTTTCACGTAAAAAATAATGGATTAATTAGACCATGAACACCAAGCCTCCGGGAATAAATCATTGCCTGATATGCGAGGAAATTAGGGTGAAATAGATTTCTGAATAGTCCAGATGATTGATAGCAGCCATTAATAATTAAGAGATAGCCACATATTTCCAATGACAACATTGGAAATGATTTAATGGGATGAGCTCACTTCTGAGTGGAACGGAAAGAGGATTAACGGCGAGACATTTCGGTGAAGAGGAGTGTACGAAACAACAGCAAAGAGAGTGAGCATAGAGTGATTGATTGATAGATTGATTTATGCGAAACGGAACAGACGATGACAGCGCCTTTTTTCACTTGACTAAAACTGACAAGCACTCAATTTTTTGTAAACTAGTCAAATAGAAAGAGCACCGCCTATCAAACAACACGAAAATGCAAAAACAAAGTTGCTACGAAAAATAAGCTTCCAATTTACAATCCAAAGCTTGAACAGTCTAAGCCGAACATGAATGAAATCAAATGAGAATACGAAAAAGATAAAAAAGAGATCACGAATAAATAAATATAGATAACAATTCCAGTATTCTTAATTATTCTCTGACTGCAAATAAGGCTAAAATATACTCAATGGATTCCAATTTGCGGGTTTCTTTAAAATGTAAAAATGAATATATATTATAACATTTTACGGCACTTATTTTAAATTACTAATATATTATACCACTTTTGTTCAAGCTTGAATTCAAGAAGTCAAATTTTTCCGGAGACAATTATCTTTTAATTAATCACATTGGTAATTTTTTAAATTAATTATATAAACTTCTGAAATTCATGTAGTTTTATGAAACATTTTCTATCAGTCACCAAACAATCTCTTCCACGTTTCGTTGAAAATAGAGTGAACTAGTGTATCCCAATACCATGGATACAAGGACATTACTGCATACTGTTCGAGTGCTCATCGCTGCCATTAGGTACTAATTGTAAGCGTAAAAGTTTCTGCCGGCAAAATGATTTGTTAAGACATTTTGCACAAGATCACCTATCACTTATAGGAAAACAACATGTTTCTCACTTATTCCAATTTTTTAACTTCGCAATACACTGGAAACTACTGTATTTCGTTCTCAGGCAGGTGCGGAATCATGCTGGCACAACTTTTGTAGATATAAGGCTTCTCTTTATTATTAATCTGTTGTACCAGTTGAGGCATTGTAATCACCAGACGAAAATGTTGGATTGTAAGTACGATCGAGAAGAACGAAAGATGAGAGCCGCGAGCGAACAAGGTAATTAGATATTGAGAGGAGTAATTGGCGTACGCAGGCCCTCAAACAGGCGATTTGTTACTTTACTTGTTTTGTCCCACATTACCTTATCCCAAAGCGGTACATTTCTTTCATGTCATATTTTGAATATGGGCTATTAATGATGCATAACTATTATACGTGTAAAATACTACGGTCCATTCGACCTCACCGTATTGTAATATTTTACCCTTGACCTAGGATCAGCCACTAGACTGGATTCTAATTTCCTCTTGCTAATATACGCTTCATAGTCTTAATGTGAAAACGTTCGTAACGGGGTTTTGGCGTGATTTTTCCTGAGACCAATAGCTGAAATTATAAGATGTCTCGGACATGATAACATGTGTTAGAATTTCGTCTCGGCGTCATTTGCGTTAGTTATAGCTGCTTTAGGTTAGCTTTCAACATAGCCATCCTCAAACAGGTCGTGACTTCATTTGCTCGTATCCCTCGACGTAAAAGCTATATTCGCGAGCTAAATTTGAAAGATTCTTCAAACATTTGGAAAAATCAAAGTATAAGCGACTCATTTCAAGTCGTCTAATAAGTAACCAATATCTATGCAGGCAGTTTTAAAACCGATAGACATCAGTAGGGCAATAAATTCTAAGCTTAAGTCTCTCATTATTAATTGGTCACATTTCTATAACACTCATCTTGTAATTAGAATCTTAGTTTGTATTTAAACATATCCTTAAGTAGAGAGCTTGACACAGTACTCGATCTCACCCGCATTTCTATAACACTCATCTTGTAATTAGAATCTTAGTTTGTATTTAAACATATCCTTAAGTAGAGAGCTTGACACAGTACTCGATCTCACCCGCATTTCTATAACACTCATCTTGTAATTAGAATCTTAGTTTGTATTTAAACATAACCGAGCCATCAGTGTACTTTTCTTTCACACAGTAAAATGCTCGGAACATTAACTCACACCATTCTCTCGAAATCACCTACACTGCACCCCATCTATTGCATACCTCTAAACTTCTCAAAAACTTCACGTCTACTCCGGCTTCAGCGTACTCAAATTCAATATTTCCATTAAAGTTTTCAAAAAAATACAGATATACCTATAAAATATATGTAAAGCCATGCTAAGTAGAGAGTTGATGAAAAGAATAAAAGTTGAAAGCATATATTCACATTGATATTAACTGAAATACCTATCTATACTACGACCTAGAGCATGGAGCATGTTCTTCTCGGTGGTCCTAACGAGGTTCCATCCCGACAATGTGAGTCATAAGAAATAACATTTTTCGATAGTGTTGTTTCAAAAATAAACTGCTTCCATAAATGACATGAATTTAATAATGGAAGGCATAAATTAGTTGCTACGTATCAAAGTTGGGATTAACGATTAAAATGAATCGTTAAAAATGTAGTTAACTATTTAAAATAACCGCTAGTTTTTAGAAGTGTTAACTTTTAACTTTTAATCGCTAAAATTAGGGATGGTCGGATCGGATCTGCGGATTCTAAGATCTACAGATCTTTACATTGACTGAGATACTGATATCGGACCCAAGTATACAACAGTAAATCAGATCCGCATCGGTGATTTTTAAGCGACTGAAGTGCTGGCTGTCGTCGGCTATCGGTGGCTCTTTGCCTAACTAATAAAATGCTATTGATGTACTACGTTCGATAATCGGCTTTCTCTTTGAGTAAATCAAAATCACCCTTTATTATTCATCTTATTATTCTCAGGAATAAATCTCAAGATGTGGTATAACAACAGCCATCGCAGAAACGCTGAGTTAATGCTGACCAACATCGTTATATATTGCTTCGTGTATGCTTCCACTTCAACGATATCGCAGGAGGTTCAAACGAGATATCGAACACTTTACTCAACCACAGAAGGTTGACTGAGATACGAAACTATTATTGTTTCCTATATTTTAGGGGTTTCTTTGTTTGTGTGTTGTGTGTTTATTGTTTACGGAAATGTCTTCTGTGGTGTGGGATCACTTTTCGATGGACTCCAAGAACAATTTGTAAGTCAATTTGCTCGCACTGTGGCGTAAAAATATCACGTGGAAATACTAAGTCAACGTCGCCGCTATTTACACATCTGCGTAAGAAACATGATTCATTTCATAATGAAAAAGTAATTCAAAGTGACGCTAAGGCTTCTTCATATCAGAAAATTTTGCCTTTCGTGCCAGTGCCATATTCTTCTAAAGATGTAGGCTCAACTATGACGGTAAACAATTGTATTGAAGAGTCTGACCTTGATGCTTCAGCCGATGTTTCGTCTGCACTCCCAAACTCGAGTTCTTCGTCATCCTCCATTTACTTTTCCAAGAAGCACCTGTATCCCCCAAGCTACTGTTGCTAGTGAACGGGGTTTCAGTACCGAAGGGTTAATATGTGATACAAAGCGAAATAGATGAGATCCTGACCTTGCTAAAATTTTGGTGTTTTTAAACAAGAACTTGACGGCAAACAAAGATTATTATTATTGTGGCAATGACATTGTCATTTATTTATATATTAAAATTTATGTTGTTTATTTTCAATAAAGTCTCAAAGGCTTCAATTTTGTTTTCATTTGTGATTTGCACCCTTGAAGACATCCTAGGATCCGAAAATAAGAACTGAGATCCAGAATCCGAAATGAAGGATCCGGTTCCGGATTTGGATCCGAAAAAAACCTGGATCTGCCCATCCCTAGTTAAAATTAGACATATTTAACTGATACAAAACTAACTTCAGTTAATTTTTTTCGTTAATATTTGGCGAATATCGATATGTTCGAATGTGAGCGCAAAGCTTGCCCAAACAAAGAAAGGGGAAAACAAAACGGTATCTAAGAATGCAATATAGCTGGGTAGTTGTGCAAGAATGCAATGAATAGGCCCAGGCGAACATCCAAACAAAAGTGGGGTTAAGTGGAGTGACCCCCAAAGTTTAGGAACGACAAGAAAACGCGAGACCACGCGAAGATCATGTCCGCGAGGGCACGAAAGCCTTACTCGGCGACATTATATTTTCAATACTACATAGTTGAACACGAGAAAGTGGGTTACCAAAAAACCTATGACGGGTAACGAGGGGGACGGGTTCATTCAAAGTAACTTGTCAGTAAAATGCGCCAGTTTACGCATTACTTACTCGGCGCCATCCCGTCGTCAGCGGGGTTGAGTGGAGTGACCACAAAAATGTTTCGGCCGGGACGGATGTCTGATACAAATTTTGAAATGAGAATGTTACTAAAGTTAAATGACTTTTTTAAGTAAGGGTTAAATACATTTTTCTTGAATTTGAAGTTTGTATTTATTTAATCCCAATTGCGAAAAACAGCTTTTAAAAGTTACTTTTTAAAAGTTTATTGAAATTCACTGAAAAAGTAAATTTTAACGTAAAAGTTATAGCAGAAAAAACTTTTAACTTTAACGAGTAACTTTTTGAAGAGATTAACTTTAAATTTGGTCAGTTAATATTTTTGATAACTTTCCCAACTATGCTATGCTTGCAGATATACTGAAGAGTATTTTTGTGGATAATAATTTTCCGGCCCGAAGAGCGCACAGCTGCACCATTTCCGTTAAACTAACGCTTTTGACTACAATAACTGTAGCTTTTCGCTAGCGAATCAAAAAATAAGATGAGTTATTATATTTGTGCTGTAATCATTTGATTTACAGGAGATAAATGCATGATATATCACTTTTTTGTCAAAGTTCCATCTACATATGGATGTAAAAACACCATTTTCCCCATTGTTTCACCAATTCCTGCCTTTAAGGCTATGGAAATTCAGGTTTACTTTGTGGAAAGAAGTATCCAGAGATTATATTATTGATATAAACAGATGGGAGCACATTCACTGATATGAAGGTCCCGGATATGAATATCCCAAATGATTGCAACACTCACTAAGTACGCGACAACCCTCTCGTATTCAGCAATTCTGAATTACAATACATAGTTTTCCGGAAAATTCGGCGGCTCTTCAGGATTAAGCAAGTGGGTTAGATCGCCGATTCAATCGAGCAAAAAACAGTGAGCCTTGCCTGCCTTAAACCAAGGAACTTTCCTGAGAAACAAAGATGAAATATAATATTTTGAACACATTCTGATAAAAAACGGCCTCTTGAAAACAGTATTCGAAGGAGAAAAAATCAGAAGAAAGAATAAATAAATCAAGTATCAAGAAAGGCCAAGGATGGACATGAGGAAACTATGAGCGACTTTTAAATTAAAGACTGTGAAGGAACGACACGATTAGCTGAGATGAAAGTGGACTAGAACGCTGCAGCAAACCAATATTCGGATTGAAGGAGAATCTTAGACCCAGTTTTATAATTACTTAAAATAATCTTTGGATTGGTTGGCTACATCTCATCCGGACTGCTGACGATCATGATGATAAATAAGGACTATATCTAATTTAAGATACAATCCTTTCCTGGAATAAGAGGATTGTATCTTGAATCAGGAAATGGGAGCATTTCAATCATGATGTTGAAGTTAGCGCAGATCGAAACATATCAGCGACTAATAGCGCACACGAACGGCGTTGAATGGAACGATGTACGTTAGGTAACCTGCCGGGAGGTCGCATTCTGTGGGTGAACAACAATCACGGCCAAATGTTTTTATAAAGTTATCGACTTCGTTCAAAATGCGTATTTAAAAACGTAAGATTTTTAACACGGAGTATTTAAAAGCTTATAAATATCCATGTTTGACACCTCACTCTCTCAGTGATTCAACCCGAAGGTTGATTTGGATTGTTGAGGGTAGAGCTCGCCCCGGACTAAGCCACAGGCGTGTGAATTTCACACATTCAGGGTAGGGGGGGCAGTTCCTTTCCCTGGGCCACTTCGCACTCCGATGATTTGATTTTGTTCAGGGGCGTCCAAAGGCTTCACCCGGATTTGAACCCAGGACCCTTCGATCAGTAGCTAAGCACTCTACCCACTAGGCCACCACGCTCCCTACACGCTCCTCGTTCGACACTCATGTGGAATAAAAACAACGATCGCGGATGCGGTTATGGACTTTCTTTTGTTGTTTAACACATGTCAACTCTGCTCCCGATCTTTTTTGAAGCGCGCTGCCAAGTGCGCAGGGTCTAATACGAATGGGAGGCAACCGCGCAGTTGCGCTGTGAAGTATTGGGGGCACTAGAGCGAATGGAGAGCTACAAAGTCTCTAAAAAAAGAGTGGACACATTTTTTTTGGATTATCCAGTTAATGAACAAAATGGCAATGAATTTGTTCCACGGTTGGACCTCCGTAAGTGAGAGAGACGGTGAAGATTGGAAAGAAGAGAACGATGGCATCGGATGATGAGAACACGAAGAAACTACCCAACGTAACATCAAGAGCCGCAGACCAGCCAGATCTCCCGTCCCTGACATTTAGGGCCTCTCCGAGGTGGGAGAGGTCCGGCGTAAAAGGGTTCCCTTGATCGTCGACCATTCAGGATTTTTTTGGCTAAAATGGCCAGCTCAGGGAACATAAGGTAACCACCACTCTTTTTAAGAGGAGTCGACCGTGGAGCAGGTAAATGCGTTGGGGAAAAGGGAGAGAGAGAGAAAGGAGAAACGGGAACAAATAGACTCGACTCCATTCCCAGAAACCCCTATTTACCCCTCTCACCCCCCAGGCTTCATTCCTCAGGGTATCCTCTCCCTTCGCATAGCTCTTACCCCACTCTACCTATACACCTTGCAAAGAAGATAAGAGGGAGAGCTAGATATGCGGGAGAAAAGACTGAGAAGTTGGTTGGGACCTGACTGAGAGAGTAGCGACGTGGAAACTGCATTATTGGCAAACACCGGAAGCCAATTCCGGTCCGGAAACAAAAAGGCCTCTTTGGAGAGAAGGCAGGGGGGAGGGTTGAAGTGGTAGGTAGTGGGAGGAAACGGGAGGGTACTTGCAGGGGGTGAAAAAGTAGGAGGAGGGAGGACATGAGAGGGATGAGGAGGAGAAATGAGGTAGGTCCTCCCCTCGTTTCGACCGATCGGGCACTAAAAGGATTGGACAAGGGGATAGAAAGGATGGAATTACGAATGTACATACACGGGTCTGAGAAACCGGTTAAATAGGTGTGGAAACGACAGAAGCATTCGCAATGTCGGCGAAAGAGAATGAACACAACTATAGAAGGGAAGTTAAGCACGGTACAGCCATCATTCTGCGAGCAAGTTAAAATCACATCTTGAATTAATGATTCAGCTTTTTTGTGGATGTCTCAGGCAGCTGCTTGTAATTGGGTTTGAAAAAATACGAATCATTGAAGAAAAAAAATATATATACGGGCGGAAATGATTGGTACATATTTTAAGCTATAATAATCTGCAGGGACAAAAAACGCTTAGGTCCGGTTTAGCGATATCTCACAAAATATTTTCTCGGTCTGAAAACCGAAGTTTTAACATTCTCCTATTGATAACGCTCACGTCAACTAACCGACAGTCAGATATAATACACTGAACCCCAACTCTCAGTTAACATCGAGTTTACGAAAAGGCTATGTCATCTTGCGGTTAACGTTATCCAGAATTTACTAAGCTGGGGATTAGTGGGCTCTAATTTACATTGAATATCTGTACTGTGCTTTACTTAGGATACATTTTCTTGAGACGATAGAAAGTATCTCTTTGGTTTCTTAAGCTCATAATGCCCCCATAACCCTCCCAGTATTTCATGTCCTTCATGATATCTACTGGTTTTTATTACTGGGGGATGGCTCATAGTATAGATTGGAGTAATGGTCTTAAAACAGATTTAAAGCGCTGAGGAGGATTACATGGAATCGTTTCCTAGGTAGGTTGAGAAAATGTGTTTAGTTCCAAAATACTCAGCGGAACGAAAGTAGTAAGCCAATCTCAACAGTTTACTACTTGACAATACTAAGGGTATTTAGACATCGATCCCAAGAGGCTAACGAACGCTTCTCGTACGTTCCAAATGATCATTTGCAGGTAAAATATGACAGAATAGCAACTCAAAATAGAGAGTTGCTATCCGAGAGAGAGCGAAAAAAGCTCGTCATTATCAAAAGATATTATATATCACTTCTCATTCCATGGAATTAGCTCTCCGAAAATAACCTTGTCTTTGAATTGTTCAGGTAAATATCCGATCATATTTGGTCGATTAGAATGAAAACAAGCATTAAGTATTTCTTTGATAAATTCAACACCGAGGGAACATGAAGTTTGGACTTGTCAAAATTCAATGCCTACATGTGCTGCATTCACCTCATAAAGAGTTCAATCACTAACCTTTTACAATCCTCTGTATTCCATATTTCGAATAAAAGGAACTCAGATATACCTAGGTTTCCCTGAAACTAGATACTAAATTCCTAAAATGAGGTAATTATTACATTAACTACTCCATTTTATTTTACTTTAGGTAAAACAAAACTTGAATGCAAATAGGCACGTCCAGGAAAGGTGACTTCCATAAAATATTTAGGCTTACAGCCAGCTGAGTCTCGATAAACGCGACCTTTTAGCGAAAAACAGACTATCTCTGTAGAGCAGGGGCCCTCAACCAGTGGGAAATTCCATCAAGGGGAAATTTTCGGGGTTTAGGGGGGAAGTGGAATAACTACTCGGCAAATCTGCAGATTATGTAAAATATGTAAAATTGCAGTTTGCTTTCATTTATTAAGCGGCGTTCAATAAAGTTTATTGAGTTCCACAGATTAAAATAGATACTTAAACATTAATTTCATTCGCAGAATTAACGTATTATTTAATAGTAGAAACTGGGAAAGGGTGATGATGTTCTGAACTGTGGTGAAAGGGAGGAATTTAGGAAGAAAGGTTGCTCTAGAACCATTGCTCTAGAGAATAAAAAGCATTCATCTACTCGCCAATTATACTAAGTTATTTCAGAGTAATTCAAGAAACACAGGCAGAAGCAGGATGGCATCCGCAGCAGTTATTGCGGTTTAAATATGTATGAAAACAATTTCCCGCATGAGAACATAAACTCGCCCTATCTCTCTTTACACCGACCGAATATAACAGCCTTTTAGTTTGCTTACGCATTGAGTACACGCTTGGTCTTCGCAACGACTCCTGCCGCTGTGGCTGGGGTACGACAATTACGGTCCCTCGGCTTTCCTCTTTCCTTCGTCGCGCACCAGATAGGGAAAACGGAGGGAGGCATTGCATTTTACGACCGTCCGAACCCACGTTTAAAGAGAGATACCCAACGTTTTAGTTCCTCGGAAGAAACCGGAAGAAAGAAAGAATCGGAGAGCGAACGACGTCGGACTCGCCGGATGGTAGTCAGCTGTGTTGTGTCCACGATTTGATGTGGAGACGCCGTGATTGTGAGAGCAGGAATACAAGAGTTGTTCCGTTTGAACAACCTCTCTTGTCCTCCTAGGGGACGAAGTTAGCGCGAAGATGATAGCGTGGAGACAACGCCGTCGTAGGAAATGGAGGTAAATACCTCCTTCAAAGCAGAGAAGTCGAGGGGGCATAAACCGCGAAGTTGACGGACATTTATCGTCAGTTTATTCGCTTCCACCGCATTTAATGTTTCGTGGAATAGGGGATAATCTTCCATCGGCCACATGAAAGCTGACATCAGTTATTGTCAGTCAATAAAAGTCCTTAAACAATACGACGGGCTCTTCAATGCGGACAGTTTATAAAAAGTAATTATTTTTTGATGATCCTGCGTGCGTCCTGATTTCAGAATGAAGTAAAAACATGGCGAAGGCATCATACTTTTCAGTCGAAGCACGGGGAAGAATTTTAAAGGAAAATTAAATTCCTAAAATTCAAGTTTATCTGATTTCAGTTACATTGATTTAAGATACGCATAAACTTTTTGTGATAGCTGAAGAGAGTAGAAAATAAAACTTCAACAAGGTTTTGGCAAGCGTAACTCCAGCGTAAGCAAACAGTTTTTTGGAGCAAGCGTCAGGTCCGAATAGGTCAAATTTTCTACATCAAGGAAAACAATTTCGAAAAATGAGGGGACAATTAATGCATATTCTGACGAATGATGGTTAAAAATATCAAAGAACTATTTTTTTAATTTATTAAACAAGCGTGGAGACAACGCCGTCCATACTACTTCCAAGTAGAATTTAAAAAAAATCTTATTCGTAATATCAACAATGAACAAACTTAAAGAACAATTTCGTCATTAGACTACCGATACTATTGTGGAATGTTTTTAAAGATACGAGGGAATAGTTAATTTCTTAGCTTAGTAAAAAAGTATGCACGAAAACGTAAACAATTGTTTTAAAAACAAAACTATCCATTAAAATATATAATTATTAATAACTAATATTAACTAACTAATATATTTAATATAAAATATATGAAAAAACTATCCATTATTAGATGCACTAGTGCGAAAGTCAACCCAGAAGAATTAAAGCAAACAAACGTTTTACCATACTACTTCCAAGTAGAATTTAAAAAAAATCTTATTCGTAATATCAACAGTGAACAAACTTAAAGAAGAATTTCGTCATTAGACTACCGATACTATTGTGTAATGTTTTTAAAGATACGAGGGAATAGTTAATTTCTTAGCTTAGTGAAAAATTTAAAGCTTCATATTTTCTCAATAAAATTGATGAATTATAATGCCCCAAGGTCCATAATGTTATCATGAGAAAACTTGCAATGGCAAACTTAAGTAAAAAAGCTGAAAAAGGAATAGAGAAGGGTATCTCCATGGTAGGAGAAGGAAATTTAGTTTTAAAAACGATCTCTAATTATAGAGGAAAGATTCATGGGACGCTAAACTGTGCCAGTGTCTCCAACTAAATAAAATATGGACACCTTACTTCAATGTAGATTAAAATATCAGTTACTCACCAACCCTCGGAAGTTGTAGAAAGAAGGCTAGACAAAAATTCTTTAGCGTCTAAAGGTTAGAAAATATAGTGAATAAAAACGAAATATATTTCATAAACAACACCAAAGTGAGCAATCTGCAAAATTCATTGAGTTTTTATATAAATTCATTCATCAAACCACGCTGAAGAATCACTTTTTAAAAACTGCCGGTCAGATTTTTTGTCGAAAAGACGCAAAAAATCACTAGTAATTTCATCGACAAACCCTTTTTAAAAACGCATTACGTTCAATATTAAAAATAAGATTGAAAAACTGTGGACCCTATCTTGGGGTAATCACATAAATGCTCCTAGATGATGAAAGAAATCCTCACCACATTTTTACGTAATTGTGACGGAACAATATCGAAGTGAATGGATTCATGGATGGATTCTCGGGAGGGGGGAGGGAATGGTAAGAGGGAAGAGTTAGAGAAGGGTGAAGAGAGCGGGGAAAGTAACGACCAGTTTAAGGAGAAAGGTTCCCAGAAATAGATTGGCGGGATTCCCAGGGGAGTGATGTGGAGTAGTAGAGGAGGTCGGGAGAAAATGGCAGCCGAGGGGGGATTAGCGGATCAAAATTAGGTGTCGGGGAACCTTAACGCCCTCAAGATTATCCGAGTGAAGGCAAAAGGCGAGAAGATGGATATTAAAAAGGGATATTATTTCTGGGCAGGGAGCTAAGTCGGGAGATAAGGTCACTCGAGGGAAAGGGACCCTAGGCGAGAGAGGAAAATTGAGAAGGCGAGCCGAAGAAGATCTCAGAGGTGGTGCGCGGCTATGCGAGCTTGCTCACAGAGTAAATCAGGGAAGACTTCCAAGCGGTGGAACTCCAATTACCGTAAATTATTTCTCCGGCGTCTGACTCTAGTTGGAGTGAATGGAGTAACTACACCGATAAAAGAACGACCTTTTCTTTGAACAGGATCCTTTGACATTCGCACCACGGAACTGTCGGGTCATCGCGGAGCAATTAAGATCAGACCGCACGCAGAAGCAGAGTAGTTAAACTGTTCAATGAAGTACACAGTCAGTAGGTGCAGTGTTCATATATCAGTAAACCCTAATAAATATTAACGAGACACGTATTATTTGTCTAAATAAAACATTTTGACATTAAAACCGATTTTGAGTCACAAACTTCAAACTTAAAATGCGGAAATTGCTCATTCTATAATTAGTTTACTCGTTTTCGGAAACTATTTTCAGTCGATCGGCATGCCTTTTCAGAATTTTGTAATGAGTTGCACGTAATTTCCTCTAGTTTTGGGGTCGCAAATTTAAAATTATTATCGTAGACGTGATCTCAAAGTTCTCCAATCATGTCACTACATTACGTTTCGTAATTGAACAAAAATTTTCTGTGTTCAGACTTTATTTTTTTTAAACCGAAAAATAAGTCTTTTACGCAAAACTTCATGATCAATCAGTACATATAATAAACTTCTTATAATATTAAACCACCAATTACCTATATGGTCTTACTATAGGCTTCACTTTTGTGTAAATAATATAAGAAATGACATTACAAAAATTTGAATTCCAAGGCAAGTGGAGATAATTCAGAGGCATTACGATTAATTAACATCAGAAAGAAGAGAAAAAAACAAAGTCCGTCGGATGGTACATAAGTATACCGTAGAAAACAATCGCCTGTCGTCATGAGTTGTGTAATATCAATGCCCGGTTTCTATCCACCGTTCATCTGTTGCAGAAATGACATAACGTAACATCGTGCTCACCTATTCCTCCTTAAGACGGCACTTAGGTTAGCACTGAAATCAGAACTGAAAACTCGGAACCGAATTCGGAACTTAAATGCAGGGTTGATCAAGGCTAATGATCAAGGTAATCATAATCGTTTCAAGATAATGACATTCCAGGACTTTACCAGGTTTTCCATGTCAAAAGTTTCATTTTTCCAGGTGAAAATGTGTTCTTTGGTAAGCGTTAAGAGGGCGCAAGAATGGGAGCAGCAAAAATTAACGCATGTTCTATGGCCTTTAGAGGGGATAGTATTCAGTGGAATAACATCCCTACTTGAGAACTGTGGGGAGAGCAATTCAAGCGCAGCGCTTAGTCCGTCGGATGGGACGTAAAAGTGCGGACTTCTAGGGGCCTTTCGCTAGGAGTTGGCTAATACCTAGGCTGGTTTCCTTTCACTCTTGATATCTGGCTTCATTCCGCTGAAACCAAGTCACCAAGCCTTTGATAGAGCAACAGCCTCAGCTCATGGGACCTTTCCTAATAATTACGACTTCTTTATCGGCTAATGTCTAATAACTGATTTCCCAATAACAACCAGCCTCTTCCTTTAAAGAAACTAAATTTATCCATCTTTCAACCCCTACGCCACGGTCTACGCCACGGTCAAGTCATCAGAAAACATGGCCTTCCTAACCAGTGGCGGATTTCGGTGTTTGGGGGCCCCGGGTGGTAGAACTAAAAATGGCCCTACATAGAAGTTATTTGATACCTTAATTCGTTTGATAAATTTACGGACACAATTTGTAAGATCATAGCGATGCGGTTAATTATTTACTTTTTATTAAACACGGTCTTTAGGAAAAAGTAAAAGTAAAATAACTGGAGTCATTCATATTTAAATAAGTAACTCGGTATGATTCTACACGTTATAGTTCTAACCGACCCAAGTTTTGGCATATTATGCCATTTTCTAGGAGACTTCAAAGGAGGCTGTGGAGTGTGACTGAAGGAAAAAGTGTCTTATGACTGTGATTATGTACTTCAATTATTTGTGTGTTCATTTATGTGCAAAAAAGTTCATTTATAAAAATACAAATCACCTATTAAAATCACATGCGCAAAATTACATCAATGTATTGCGATTCTGCGGGCAAAATTAAAATTAAGATCTGTTCAATTAAAAATTATCATGCGAATGATATTTTAATATCTTAGCTTAGGATTATCTATGAGCCCTTACGAGTCCATGGGCTCCAGGCAGTCGCTCATTACGTCCACCGTTAAAACCAACATTGTTCCCAACGACAGCAAAAAGAAAACGATTTTTTTTTACTCGCGAAGTTCCACACGCGGCAAAGAAATATGAATCTCCATCCCTCGAGCTGTCACAACTGTTCCCGAGGCTTGGAAAAATAGAAACCAACTCCGAAACGAACACGGTTCCGTTCTCTCCACGTGCTGCTCCTTTCCCCTACTCTTCCCACGCATTACGCTCACAAGGGCGGCCGCCCCATCGACCCCCTGATTGACAAACAAGAGTCGAAGGGTGGGCGGAGAGACACGGCACGGCTGACTCCTGACGGGCGATATTTGGCGGAATGGCTCGCAGGGCGGGGGTGGGGGGGTGTTTCGAGTAAAGGGGGGATGGGGTAATCCTTAAACACGCCCGACCGCCAATGAGCAACCGGAGGACATCAATCAGGGGTTTTAGCGAGCGCGACATCGGTCAAAGTCCGTCGGCGGATTTGGAATTTATCGCGTGAGCGGTGGACGACGAGGCCGATGGCGCTGTTTATCGCCCCGCTCGTAAAATACACGCGCTGCGTGCAAACGCATTCATTGAACCAACCAATCTCCCTCCCTCCACCTCCCCCCCTTCCTCCCCCCACACCAGCCTCCCTTTCGCACTTGTCCCATCAACACACCCGCCCGCCTAAAATCCCCACGGGCAATATCTCCAGATTATGGTGCCGGTTCGTAAAAGGATAAGAGTACGCCAGATTGCGAGGAGCTATCGTACGTTGCGATGAATTATTTCAACCGGGCCCTTATGGAAACATGAGTCGTCAGTCTGTGTAGTTTGCTCAAGATAACTCTCCAACCCTTAGGCCAATGGCGTAAGAAAATCACACTTCGGGGTACGGGGTGCCAGATCTTTCCATGTACCGCCGCTGGTTTTCCTGAAATATCTGGTCCACATAAAATCAAACAGTAGTTTTAGCTCGACGTTCCCGGATAATAACGCTAAGCCACCGGTCAATATCCGAACGCTACACCCACCTTCACCGTCATAAAATAATGTTTTCATATTCACCTGGCTATGAGCAAGCCAAAATTGGTGTGAGCTTTGGCTTTCAGAGTTTGTCAACGGGGAAGCTTTTGCTCCGCGGCTCTATCAGAGAGTATATTCATGACTAAATTAACCTTCGAGTTTAAAATACACTATTTAGGAGCCACACCCATTTCCACCACGTAAATACTTCACGATGTAAGAGGCTATTTTTTAAAGATTACATGACTCAATAATTACCTCAACTGTGACTTCCATGTCTCAAGAAAAATGCCACTTTTAGAATGTAACTGGATGTCACCCAAATTTGAACCCTTCTTCAGCTGCTCAGTGCTCTTACTGACCAGACTATCAAGTTGTCTGATCTTATTAAGCCATAAAGATATCTTTCATTGAATAACATGACATTTATTTATTCTACCTTCATCAATACAATTGTATATTGGACGAAATTCGTAAGAACTTCACACCTACATATAAAACAATTTGGTGCCAGAAACAGTTCGGTTTCTTATTTTATAAGACCCCATTCGTTACCGATAAAAGATAAAGTTCATAGTAAGTCTCAAAATTTATAGCAACGTAACAAATTAGCCTAAAAACTCTGAAAACTGAAACAATAAGAAGTACCTCTCGCGTACATCAACCGTTTTTATACAAAAAATATATTTTAATCAGAGGATTTGCTCATTACCAATCTTGATAATCAAGACAAAAGGTTAGTTCGATAATATTCTTCCAATGTGAACATGTTCAAAGCAAAGTAAGTATTCAAATACAAATATATTTATTACACCAAACAAGTTTTGTGAAATATTGAGATTTGCGTAGAATCTTATTCTTTCCTTTCATTTCTCGCTAATAATGGTCACTTGTTGACCAAAATGCTCGTCTGAGCTATTTTAACGGTGAAAATAGTGTGAAATCATTAGTTTAAGAGTGATGATGACGCTAACGGCTAAAATATACAGAAGTAGTTATATTGTCATTGGTTTCCTCATCCAAGTATATAACCTAGGTTTTTTCATTATTGAACGTACATTTTGGGTCTATTGTCTTGCAGATGTACTTCCAGTTTTCTCGATGGATTTTTTTATTTTACATTAAAAAAATGATTGCTCCGTCAAAGAAATACCACTGTTATCCGTTGGAGTTCTCTTAGTAAATATGGGATCCATAGAATAAAAACAGTAATAAAAAAATTGGAATAATATTTAATATGCCATAATTTACTCTTTAAACAAATTTTATAGCCGCGTGAATCAATACTATCACAATTTAAGATGTGTAGGCTCAAAACACCCACATAAATATATACGAAAAACATATTAAGGCCCGGTTGTATTATATCTGATTTATAATTTTCTCGGTATGAATTCTGATGCAAAAATATTCTAAAATCGATAACACTCACGTTAACTAAGCGACAGTATGATATACGAGTAATACATAAAACCTAAACTCTCATTTAACGTAAGGGCTAAGTTATCTAGCAGTAAACGTCACCTGAACCCGCCTAATAATGCTAGTATTGGGGGTGCTGAAGACCATGATACATGGGAAGACGTTGGGCAAGTGTGGAAGAGGAAGAAAGAGGTCTGGATTAGATGAATGGGATGAAGAGAGGTCAGATGTACACAGGGTTGAAGAAGGAAATAGTGTAAGGACGTAATGTCCTGCAGTTATTAAACGATTATAATCGTTAAATAACTGCAGAACTAATTATTAGAGGTACCTGATCTTATCTAATAGGCCAGAGTTTCCCAAACTATTTTCCGCGGAAAATTAATAGGTGTTCCGCGAAAACCTGTAATGGCTACAGGTATATGATGCAAATGCTACAAGACCTACCCTACATAATCAACAAGGTGTTCCATTAAAAATTTCAGGATATACGAAGTGTTCCATTGCAGGAAAGGTTTGGGTAACCCTGTAATAAAGTTGGTGGTTCCCGGCGTAACTTTGTGGAATTTGCTATTCATTTTGAATAAAAACGTAACAACTTTGTTTTTTCCACATTAGGCTTTAATGTTTACGACCATGGTTTCGACAGTTAACGTTATCATCATAACGTCTCCTGATGATGACGTTAACCGTCGAAACCATGGTCGTCAAAAATAAAACCTAATGTGGAAAAAACAAAGTTTACCTTTTTATTTTTAAAAACCTGCAATAGACTGAAAAAAACTATACATTTCTTGACTTTCCCTATCATCGTTTTTGGTCATTTAATGATGGGCACTGAAGAACTCATGATCATCGCTCCAATTATTTTGGTGACAACACCAAACGATGACTTAAATAGTGAAAACCCCACCCCAGCGGGACTTGTACTTGAGGCCTCAGGTTAGCAGGCGGGGTTTTACCCCACCGCCACCAAGGCTGGCAACATTGCATACCTTTACACTCTAAAAATACTATAAAACATTAATTATACAACTAATGAATCAAGGAAAAGCTACTTAGTGGGTAAGAATAAATTTCAATATTTATAATTTCAAACTTTAATGAAAGAATTTCTTACTAATGTTGATATTTGTCGTACAAATGTCAATTTATGCTGTTTATACTTTGAAGTAATGAGGTTCAATGCTCTTGGTACTACTCTCAGTGCTAATATTTTTACAATAGTATATATAATAATACGAAAAATAAGAAAAAAATAGTCTACTTGACTGCCTTACACGTAAAATTACGTATGTTCTTATGTCACTATTACAACTCCATCGCTTAAACCAATTAAGTCTCAGTCATCGACTTTATACCACAAGTTTCTATTTATAAGGAAATCATTCAGTAAATATTTCAGAATTTTCCACTGAGTCCCTTTTTAGATATTGAACCTGAAATTTTAGTCCGAATGTTTGACGAAACATTTAAAAGAAGTAACACGGTTCTCAAGTTTTATAATTATCAAGGGGATATATATACAATAAAAATACCCCAGAAAAAAATATAAAAGCAAGAAATACTTCCCTCATGAGAAATTTTTGTGCTAAAAACATGGTTTTCGACAAAATTTCGACGCAGACTTTCACATAAATTTTAAGCAATTTTATAATAACTTGGCAAACATATTTGACACAAAAAATACAGATAATATTTGTTAATAGAATGATTTTAGAATTATTTTGATATATACGTAAATAAAAAAGTTGTAAGGTTTCCTCAAAACATTATTTTGGTCAAAATACACTAGCGGCGTTATTTTAAAATAACCTCGTTTTGAGCTTCCAAAATATTGGCAAACTAAATGGCAAAATATCAGGAATATCAAAAATGGTGAGAAACATGACCTGGATGATTTCACACGGATTGACCTTTAAGGCAGTAAAATATGATCATGAATCAACGGAAGAAATATCGGCGATAGGCCGAATACATATGATGATACGTATAATATGGGCACGCAGTTGAAGGCGTTCCAAACAAATGATGTTTGAGAGTACTACATAATTTTAATGGTTAAAACTAAGTAATCCAATATTTTCAATCCCTGGCTCATAAGAAACGTATCAAATATTTCAAGGAGATAAATTCTCCCAACCAATCTCGCTTCGACAAAATTAGACGAAGATAAAAGAAAAAGGCACAGAGCACGAACATTAATTACCTACCCCATGAAAGACTTGGGCATGATCCACACACGACTCGAAAACAAACATTCGGGAATGTCAGGACGTGCCGGAAGAATGACGGTGTACCTGAATTTTTGGCGAAACAGAGTCAACCTTTTGTTTTGACGAATGAAAAGATCAATGGTTTTTAATTAAGAATCCCAATCACATTGAATCGTACCGTGAAATGAGGAAGCGAGCAAATAACGAATGTTTGAAGGGTGAGATATACGAATGGAATGAATTGAGAGGGAGAGAGAGGAGAGAATATATAACATTATAGAGAGGGAAAAATAGACATTTTATTCCCGACCGTTTACACAATGAGCGGCGAGTTATACGCGGGAGCCGATTATTTGACCATGCAACCTTGGCAACGGAAGAATGCGGCCCTGAACCAATCCAGACTTCAACTGTTGCTACCCGTTGTCTCCCATGGCATGGAGCGGCAGTTTTGTTTATGGCCTCCATCATCGGTCGCCTAGGGGAGACCCACGGGCCAGATCCGGATCACAGAGGGACTCTTTTTTTCTCTGCTCGGTCCGCTGAGCGCTTTGTTAAAACGGAAAACTGAGAACAGTTTCCGAAGCTTTGATTCCACATCGAAATGGGAGCCGGCTTCCCTTGGGAATCGGGAGCAAAATCGCTCATTCACGGCCCCCGTTTGGTTTCTGTGGGCATCAAATGTTCGCGTCTCCTCATTGCCGTAGCCCTAAAAATAGTTCGAGCAGAACAGGGAGGTTAGAATGAAATGAAGGCGACATTCCGCTTCATTCTTGAATCCTATTCCGCCATTACAGTTGGCACAGTTTATACCACTTTTTCCCAAACCTTTCGGGCCATTGACCCTTGTTTCCATACACCTATACCCAACGCCTCACAATCGTAGACCACATGACCAAATCAAGAAGATTATAAAAATAAAATTGAATCAATTACGATTTATTAAATATTTTTTTTCAAATCAAATATATCTAGTTTATTATTCCTGTAAATGTATAGGAAATGTCAGGGATTACATATAAATAAAAGGAAACTAGCGTGACTATAAAAATGTAATAAATATGAATTATCAAAACAAATTATTTTAAGAAGTAAATTACTTAAAAACCTTTATATTATTTTTCAATGTAAATCAAGAAGTGTGGAGAACAATGTCAAGTTTAAATTGTAGAAGGAAAATAGCAAAGCGCATACGGTAAGTACCGTTCAGTTGAGACCCAACCTTCAGCGCTCCCCTGCCACCACCTTATTTCTTTCCACCTCCGAGGGAGCGGTATCGCCCAATTTGGGAGCAATTGGTTTAGACCTTACTCCGGGGATTTATTCAGGAAGGATTTGAGACGGTCGAACCTAGGAAAATCCGTGGATATGACGTCAAAGCCGCCGAAAAATCTCAACTTTTGAATGGCCCAATTTGAAATTTTCGTGGCTGTAACATCAAAATGTCGTCACTGTCAAGACTCGGCAAATCCGAGGCCATACAGAATAGTCCCCCTGGCTTACTTTTCCGGTGGTCGCGTTTGATTTTATTCATATCTAAGTTAAACTCCAGAAGTAAAGCAATGTTATGCGTCTGGCAGGCCACACCTACTCGGCACAAAACCCTTCCAATGAATTCCCTGTTCTTGCTTCACCTTCGCCCGTGAGCGTTCACGGCCATACCTCCGCCAAATCCTTTTAACCCCCTCGGCCCAGGACTTCGATGTGGTTTGCGTCCAATTTAGGGCTAGTATCAACTTAATGTAAAGACTGTTTCATGAGAATTAAACCCCAATATGATCTCGTGCCCCACTTATCGACAGGCGGAAAACTTACCTCGTACGGGAGCAAGATATAACACAATAGTATAGTAAATAAAAATTCAAAACCATTTCCATTAATCAGGATCCAAACCCTTTTCTCCATACCCAACTCACCACTTATCGACGAACAGAAAACTAACTGACTAACAGCTCATTCTTCACAACAGCACAGAATTAGTACTAAATAGTTATTTTCACGGGTGGTAGACGTAACACTTTAGTACAGTAAATCAAAATTAAAAATTATTTGCACTGACCGGGATTCGAATACGGTTGACCGGGATTCGCATTCGGTTCTCCATACCCAATTACCGATCCGAACTATATAATTAAAACACGTCCCATCGGAAACCCACCTCGAAGTAGGATTGATTGGTGATATAGCTGACAAAGACACCTGAACCGGATTTGAATCATGTTTAAGTCTAATTATTTTTCTGCTGTGGATTTCCATACATTGGTGTTAACGCCGAATCAGTTCTTCTATTAAAAAATATGGCATTTATACACAATTTGGAGAAAGATTAATTTCAGACCATTCCTACATGGGCATAGTAAGGGAAACATTTTCCTGTGTAGATGTTAACGGATGATGATATAATCTTCATGTAGTAACTGCGTCCAATTTTCTTTAACAACACATTCTCATGAAAAAATAATTTTAAAAGCTAAATTTAGTCATATTGCAGTTTACAATATTTTTTTTACATTAAGAATGGCACTCGAATATTTCTACTACGTAATTATCAGTAAGTTAGTTAGATAATTAATACTTAGTTAATACTCCCTTGAATATATGTTGACAATCACTTTTAGCAGCGAAATGCAAACTTAATAACCACATTCACCTCTCATACCACCACAAAATTTCAGTCTGCCTAAAATATCCTCATTTTTAAGTGACGATATTAAGTTCATACAAAGGTAAAGGTAAATAAATATATCGAAATAACCGTAGGGAAACTATATCCATGGAATCACACAGTTCCAATACTTCTCGTAACATGTAGAACAGCGTTCATTTATCGAACTCCGGGATAATTCGCGAATCTGATAACGATCTGTACTCAAGACAATCGATGAAGCAAGACTCCCAACCATCACAGATGACTTGAGCAAACAGTGAACTAGACTTTGAATAAATGCTTCCAAGGCTGGTGACGCCTCGATGGATGACGTGCAAATGGGGGGGGGCTGAGATACGGAATAAGGGTTGGGTGTAAAAATAATAAAAAATATACAAAAATATAATTAAAAAATAAATTAAGGCGGCTGAAGGACGCCCATCAACTTCAGAGATCGTTAGAACCGTCTCTCTCTCCTCGAGCCATTCATTTTTTATTTCAACTCCGACGCCGCTTTAATCCCCCTAGCCTCCCTCACCCCCTATTGTGCACGAGGAGATATTTGGCAATATTAATAACCTCTCAAACATGCAAATAACTCCTATAACTCCCCATCTCTCCTCTCACTCGCTCGCTACCACCTCCTCTCCCTTTCCATAACCTATCCCGTTCTTCCTTCCTCCCCACGCTGGACCTCATACAGCTACCTCCCGCACCATCTCCTTTGGAGTCCCGTTCGGTAAATCATTCAGCGAGACAATCCCCTCCTCCGCCACCACACTCAGATCCCCCTCATACACACGGACTCAAATACACACGAGGACTTAACAACAGATCGACAAACCTACCAGGGCCGATACCAGTTTTTCCGATACAATGTAACACCGACTTGGCCATGTCGAGGGAATGGATGAGAATCGAATAACGAAACAGATAAATGATAGTGTAGTGAATGGCGTGAGAGGACGGGGTAGACCTAGGAAGTCACGGATAAGTGTGGTAGAAGATACTCTTAAGAGAAAGAATATTAGGAGTCTAGAGAGAAGGAGGGCGTGAATGAAACAATGCTTAAGGATAACTGAAGCAAAAGAGGAGTGTAAGGATAGGGCAGTGTGAAGGATATTATCACGGTAGAGTCAGCTTTCCAGGCCTATCACCGAGGATTGAACATATTTGACTGTGCTTATCGCGAAAGAAAACGGGATGATGGGTACGTACGTACTAGGTATTATGACTACCGATTTGATTATTCATATGACAGTGCAGCTAGGAATATAACACGGCTAGGGGATGAGGAATATTGTAAAATTACAGCAGTAGGACAGAGAGTACTTGATTGATGAAATTGTGGTGCTCCCGATGAATGATGACTTACGCGGCAAATTTATTTAGATAAAACAAACTTATGGGGCACATTATAACACATAAAAATCTCTTAAAACAATAATGGAATAAGAAATTTATGGGAACAATAACAAAAGAACACCAAGAACGGAACACATTAAGCGAAATTATCAGGGATGTTGAAATGAAGACTAAGAAGAAATAAGTATTTTCCCTAAAATATTTGGGTATTGTGTATTCCAGCATAATGTATTTATGATTAAGATATTATAAATATTTCATCTTTACATCTTTTAACATGACAGTTGCTAAAGGTGAAGTCATAAGCTAGCTGTCTGACAGAATATGGATGAAAATAAAAAAAACCAACGACTCTGTCTTTCGGATGCCATCCTTGATAGACCGTTATGGCACACGAAAAGTAGTTCTGATAAATGCTCCAAAACTAGGGTTTGGATCAGTAACCCTGGTTGTAGTTGTAGTCTGCGCGTCAGCCCGGGAGGCCTAAAACTCATCATTCCCCTAAAAAGTCCGAAATTACGATATGTCTGCCGATATTTCCTTCGGTTTCATGAAATTGCATCGGCCGATCATCGACGTAATCGGCATCGGCCAATATGTATTGGGCCAACCTTGGCTATTAGGATTTATGTTCCGCAATGACCACACTTTTTAAAACTCCTAATGCCACCAATCCTCATCTGCCTGACGGAGGGAGTGGTACTGTGACATAAACCATTATTGTGGAAACATGACGAAGTTTGAGTGTGACAGAACATGAGTGTGACAGTAAAGATTCTCAGCTATTCCGTCGAGAGGACGACCGTATGGAAAGAGGTTAATTGGTGATTGATGACGCGGGTAATTGCCAAATGATCTAATGAAAGTTCGAAATTCCAATCAGCCGATATTTCCAAAAATATCGGCTCGATCGATACCATGAGTGATCCGTAGCAATGGTGTCGGCGGATAAGTATCGCGCCATCCCAAGCCATTAGGATATTAGACTCAGAATGACTTCAGCTCTTCAAGCCCTAAATATAAAAACACGTTGCCACCTACCAGGTAGTGTAACATGGCGTAACATTCATAACTGCCAAATAAACATGTATGCTGATTCAGTAAAATAGCCGAATTTCGGACTCAGCAAAAGGTGCCGGATTGTCCGATACTGATTTCGATCGATATGTATCGGTATATCCCCACAAATCGACACACTCCCCGACGACAATCGCAGTAATCTCTGTGTCACCACCGCGCCTCTGCCCGCAGATTACGTCATCGAGAATGCCGACCGACCGCTGTCGGCGAAGGCGAACCTTATCTCTCATTAATCCTCCCTCAAACCGTTGCATGATACCTTTTGCGAATTTATGCATTCTCGCTTAGGTATATTCCTTAAACGGAGAGGGGTAGATCTTTATCTGGGACAAAAATAAACGACGCGAAATTATTATTTCTCGAATAATCGCCAGATTTATGCCTACGGTACTCGCTTACGTCTTTCGCACGAATGAGGAAAAAGGTAGTATGGGAAAAAACACAAGAAAAGGGGACAATGGTTGAAGCGGTCGGTGAGGCATGGTTAATATCGATCGCGATTGTGTAAGAAAGTAACGTGCAAGTAGGTATTCGCTCTCGAGGGCCGAGATAAAGGAGTATGCATCAGATTAAAACCCTCTGGCGTCGTTATCCCTAATAAAAGAATCCTCCGAGGGTCCTCCACGACCTCGCGAACGACACAGCATTGGGGGTCTTTGATCGATTTCTTGGTCAGGGAAATGACCGCCCAGCAGAAAAGGAGAGGAAAAGATACGAATCAAACTGGCGACCCCAACAGCCTGGTTTACAACGAGCCGGCTTGAAGAACGAAAGGTTGAGGGTTCGAGTCCGTCCTGGGGGGAGTGCTGTCCTTGTGTCTGGAGTTACGTTCTTTCGTAAAACGTTGCGAATATAACTTAAGTATAGTGCGTTCCACATTTATTTTACAGTATGGGCTCTTATGGAGATTCATTTCCTGAGTAAATCTCATATGAGGTCAGAGGTGCGATTTTGTCAATAAAAGAAGGAATATTAACATAGGGAAATACAGAATAATACTATCAATTTAGGAGTCTTCCAATATGCAATTATCAATCCTTTAAGTGGCTGAAGCTATTTTTGTTTAGGCACAGATTTGCGTGACACTTTGCATACGTGTCCTTATTAGTAATATCTATCGATAAAAGTGAAAAGAACTTCATGCTACCGATTTTGTTTCCTAGCAATTCAATGACATTTTAACAAGTACTCTTATGGCACACGGCATATATTTTGAAACAATTCAATTACTTATGTACAGATTTTCTCCTAAATGCGAAATAGTAAGTTTCATATTATTATAATAGCTGCTAACAAATATCAATGTGTCATACCAAGTAAAAAAAGCGTATTTAGATATGATTTTCTCGTACATTTCGAATTTCGCGCCGAAAATCAAAGTCAAAACAATGCTTTAATTAAGCCGAAAATTTGAAATATAACTCTTGCATCATATACATTACTGCATGTATGGTGATTTACAACGTATAAACAGGTGTCTTTGAGTGAAATGTGGTCCAAGAATATTTTTTCGACTTACTTGAAAAGTTATTAGAATGTGCCTTCAACGACTCAGCCACCGATCCAGCCACCGATTAACGATCCAGCCACCTTAAGTAGTCTACTTAAATTTTGCGTGGTGTTGGAAATTGTTGCCCACGTGGTCTGGAGGGGAGCACACGGAGCGTTGTGTTTGGCAACAGCATTCATCTTAAGGGTGGGCCTAGACTGGCAAGTTACTTCTTCAAGTTTCTTCTACAAGAGCTTTCAGGGAATATTATTCTGATGAAACATTTTCCACAAGTAAGTGTAGACACAGATTGGCTGCTGTTTACATAGGCAACAATACGCTTCTGCTAGCGACTTGCCGAAACTTTTAAAAGTTCTGCAAAAGTAGCTTGCTGCAGTTACTTGCGTAATTAACTTTCGAGTGTAAACCCACCTTAAGGCCCACACAGTCAACTATGAGTAGCACGCTCCATAGCTAGAACACCTTAGTTATATTCAAGGCAGCTTCTTCCGCGAGCCGAATATAAAAGAATGGTTCACGGACCAAGTATGGTAATTCATCGTTTAGTTTAATTTAATTTTTCTATGAACTGCACATTTTAATACATTTCATATGTTCCATCAACGAACAAAATGCGTTCATTATTAACATACGACGCTTTCTATCTGAGACATTGAAGCTTGACTGGAACGCAGCGTTACGGTACATCGCAAAAACATTTTTATTTAAATTTCTATTTGAAAATTTGGGAAAATGTGCGATTCTAGCCCCATATACACATTAAAAAATATTTTCGAAAAATATTAATACTTAGGGGGTCTCACCCCCCCTCCCGAAGTTTTAGCTGACCAAAAATCGCCGTTTTGGAGCCAATTCTAGTGATTTTCTCCCGGATTTAAATAAATCGTAAGATTGAATTAACAGTGAACTCAATACAACTCCGACAATTGTCAGTCACTATTTTGCTTTATTTTTTCAGATAACTATATAATATTTTATGAAAACAAAGGGGATTTTACTGAATTATAGTGTTTAAGGGTGAAAGTCAGTCATTCTTCTTGCACATGGAGCCGCGTGGAGACGTGGGGGATCACGAACGCATTCTGCAAAGGAAAATATTCATTACCACATAGCTAAAGGCAGTATATTGTTAATGTGAACTCTAGTTTACGCTAAAGTACCTACGGTTTGGTTGAGAAGACGTGTACTTGGAAGTCCCATTTTGACCTGAAAGCTGGCACAGCACGTTGTGACTCTTTCACGTGAACATCCAGCTTTCTAACCCTTTTACTCTCATCAAAAAGCATTGCTTGAAGTACATTTTCTGGATGCCCAAAGTATGCATTTTTATGAATTACAGGGAAAACTACGTCATTGGCATGCTTTGGCAGTAATTTGGCCCGGTTAATGTGAAACCACAGATGATTTGCACCGTCAATGCAAGTGGGATGAGTCGTTACAGCGAACCACGTTGGAACGTAGACATTCAAAATATATATCACTAGGAATGCCAAACTTGATGAAGGCGTGGCCACGGGCGTGTAGAACCAGATAATTTGAGCCGCTGCGCTGTAGTTAACCATCTTGAGGTTTATACTGGACTTGGCTTTGCATGTGCCAGATTAGCAGGGCACTCGCCAGAACTAATCGCCATGGCCTTCCGGAGCAAATAACGTTGATCGTCGATAACACATCCATATCTACCTTTGGGGCGATGAAAGGGACTTTCTTGAATTTCACCACAGGAAGGGTGTGGAAGATATCTAACTTCTGGTCCATTGGATCTGAGTAGGACGTAGGACTTTACGTTGATTCGTCTAGCGCCATGGAAAGATGTCGGAAGGGCAACTCATTGAAGTGCAGAAGGCAAATAAGCCATTGCAATGGTCTACCTAGAGTAACTTCCAAAAGACATATCACACCTCCCACGTGGCCAGTGTTCCCCACACAGCCGTCTGACCCTGCTACTTTCATTTCACTCAAATCAAGCTGCTTCTTCGTTAGGTTCCCCATTATATTTTGGTGAATGTTTTTGGAGCCGATATTTGGTGAATGTTTATCACCTTGTGTTTTGTGACCTATGTAACAGTTACCTGCCTCCTCGAGTGGCACTATACGCTCTTCTGTCATCGCAGTTTTAGCCCTTTTATTTTCACACTTCACCTCGTAGGAGCAAGTAACATCCTTCCTACCGTCAAAATAAAGTGCCATTAGCTTGTGATCCAAGTTGCTCGGTGTCCAAGTTGTCGGATAAGACTCATATGTGATGCGTCACTTCCCTTATTACTTTGTTAGGGTCAACGACTTTTTTGTGTCATCTGGGGTAACTAAACCATAGTCAGCAAGGGTAGCATTTTTTACAATAATGGCAACAGAAGGGGTAGGAACTCCGGTGCGGTCAGCTACTAAGGCAACGTTCGAAAGTTTCAGTCTATTCTGGTCAGTAGGGTGCTTCAGTTTTACACCCATCCCGGCCAAAATTGACTCACGACGTGCTGTGCCAGATCACAGGTCAAAAAATGACTTCCAAGTACACGTCTTCTCAACCAAACCTTAGGTATATTAGCGTGAACTAGAGTTCTCATTAACAATGTACTGCCTTTAGCCATGCGGCAATGAATATTTTATCTTGCAGAATGTGTTCGTGATCCCCCACGTCTCCATGTGCAAAAAGAACGACTGCCTTAAACACTATAATTCAGCAAAATTCCCTTTATTTTCATAAAATATTATTATAGATATCTGAAAAAATAAAGCAAATTAGTGAATGACAACTGTCGGAGTAGCATTGAGTTCCCTGTTGATTCAATCTTACGACTTAAAATATCCGGGAGAAAATCACTAGAATTGGCCCCAAAACGGCGATTTTTGGTCAGTTATAACTTCAGGAGGGGGGGGGGGGGGAATGAGACCCTAAATATTAATATTTTTCGAAAATATTTTTCCTGTGTATCTGGGGCTATAATTGCGCCTTTTCCCAAAATTTCAAATCGAAATTAAAAAAATATGTGTTTTCGATGTACACTAACGTAGCGTACTTAAGTGAGAATCAAAGTTGATGAATGGAACAACGTAAGCGGGAAGAACGTGAAAATTTGTGCGGTAAACTGCCAGTGGGTAGAATTATGAAGTTGCAAAATAGTCACAGCAGAATGTTTTGTATACAGGAAACGCATACGTTCACGGTACATACGACAAAAGGTTAGTTTTATACCACAAAGAAGGCAATTACAAACTCAATATTATCTATGTTTGACGCCTTGCACTATATTCACGACAAACCGAACCAAGAATCTCTGATAATAAAACTAAAAATGTACCTAAGATGGCTAAACGACCAAAACCGGCTGTGCATTCAATATAAAGTGTGGAATATTACAATGTTCGTTTTATTATTATGGCGAAATTCCATTAAGTTAAGGCTTAAATATTTAATTTTATCGCAAATCTCCGTTCACTGAACCAGAATTCACTGAAAATCAACAAAAATACAATAAATGTACAATCGAGTAACGAAATTCTTTTATTCTCTGGTGTACTTCAGCACGCATCAATTCACATCCCCCATTTGTTTCGATGCGCGTTGCTTAGTGCGCAGGATCTGACGCGAATGTAAAGCAAACGCAACAATCTGTTGTGAATTGAGAAGCACACTAATTTGGATGAAAATTACCCATAGGTGCAATGTTGTAGAAGGCAATTCATCAATAGCCGTTCCTGTTCCACCAAGTGTGGGTCTATGTATGAACCAAGCTTCTCCATGTAGGAGAAAAATATCAGTAGGTAACGAATTTGCAGCACCCTGGACGGCATTAAAAAGTACGTGCATGACAACCAACATCAATGGAAGTTTTCACTGTTTTATTTTATTTGATGTAAAATTGAAGTTTTTCTCTTCTTCCAACCAAAGTTTGTATCCATGTTATCAGTTGGGAGAGCAATAATCTTTTCATGGACGTCTAATCTGTAGGGCTTTCAAGAGATAAGGTAATAATCATTCTGATGTTTCACCGCTTAAATAATCTGACCCCAACACCTTCATATTCACCCAGATACAAGTTGAGCTTCTGTTAGCCCTCCCTCAATCTGCTCTATCGCAAGCGGTACATTAATATTGGTTATTTTATACCGTGCACTTTTTATCAAACATCTGTATTCATCGCTGAAAAATTTCTCGCTGTTTTAACTCTTAAGATTTCCCTCGTACGCTCTCGTAAGCCATATATACGACTAACGACTGAGTAAACTGCCAGGCAGGGAACTGGATATATATGGATTCTTCACTGGCAAGCTATGATAACACAACTGAACAGATGTGCATACTCGGCCGTTGAGTAAGTTGGGGTATTGAGCACAGATGACTAGGGCTTTGCATACGGAGATCCGACTTAGCGAAGCCAGTCGGAAACAAGGACTTTACGCCAGAGAAGCACCGCCAGATATTGAAAATATGCAAACGAGAACAAAACATCAGCACATCTTCAATCCGTGAACCATTTCGGATCCTCAGCGAGAAAAATGTTACACACTCATTTAAAGATAAACCAAAAGTTTGGACACTAGAAAGTGAGGAAAAACTAAAACTTGAGATAAAAACGAAAGAGGGAACTTTATAAATTGCATATGAATAATTGTTGAGTACTTCTGATATTACAGTAATGACAGTAATGACAGAGCAAACGAATTTTGCTTCTTTTCACTAAAAGTTCGAAGAGATATTGTTGTGAACACAAGGGGTGAGTTTGGATGGAGAGGGCTCTGCAGGCCCAGGGTTTTGTGAGTGATTGCTGGTTGTCGGGGGATTGTTTGTTTTGATTGGGGGGGGATTGTTGTGAGAGACGCCATTGCGGAAAGTTGTGGAGAGGGAGCTGGAAAATGGATTGTGAGATTGTGGGTGTAAGCTGAGTAAAGAAAATAAAGACTGATTATAAAACCCTCTGGACTGACGAATTGGCAAGGACCCCGAGTTGTGCCCGCTTCGGGAGTGACTCGTCATTCCACGTCGCGTGCGCACGACAATATGATACCAAATAAACAGGAAGAAAAAACTAAGGAAAACCCAAGTAACTCAATAAGTAAAAATGAGTGCCCAGAACAATCAAGGTAAGCCATTGCTTTGAAGTGTGCGCTTTTTTTCTCCAAAGGCCGCTTTACATGGGGCACTTAACTGTACAATCTGATGTATGGATGGATATTCAGTGAAAATTTCGATCGAGGGTTCAAGAAAGATAGCACAGAATTCTTATGTTCGAACGACAGAATAAAATATCTTATATTCCATTCCATAGGATATAAAAACTGGTGAATCAATTAACGATGTCAGAGCACCTGCAAAATAGCCCAATGTTTTTCATCAAATGAATATGGTACCTCAGTAATAACCGATACTATGGACAGGCATGATAGGAACTCCAAAACTATATTTGGAAATAACTTGACTGATGTATGACAGTGTATCGAAAATAAGCACAGAGGACGGAAAAACACAAAACGTTTTGCATTCAGCTTCTTCTTCTTCATGTGTCATACTCTTCCTACAGCGTAGACGATCACACTGGCTTCAAATTGTGTTCTCGGGCTTTTTTGAGCAGTCCTTGAATAGATGTTGTACCAGTCCAGTCTTTAATATTTTGTACCCATTCTGTTCTTCTTCTTCCCGGACTCCTTTTACCCTGGATCTTTCCTTGTGTTATAAGTTGCAGGATCTCATACATTTTTCCCCTCATGATGTGCCCAAAGTATTTTATTTTCATGTCTTTTATCTGCTTGATAAGCGTTCTCTCCGACTTGACCATTTCGAGTACTTCCTTGTTGGAAGTTCTTTTTGTCCAAGATATCTTAAGCATTCTTCTGTAGCAACACATCCCCCTGGCTTGCAATCTGTCCAACTGTTTCCTGTTGAAAGTGGCAGCTTCTAAACCATACCTCAGGATTGCGTAGATGTAGCATTGGATCATACTTTTTCTTATTTCCAAACACAGTGACAGGCCACATCTCATTTTTATTTTATTATCCAGATCCAAGTTTTCTGTGATGTAGCATCCCAGATATTTAAATTTAGTAACTATTTCTATATTTTTATTACTGACGGTAATGGTGATTCGGCTGAGTTGCTTCTTACTAATGACCATCCACTTAGTCTTTTTAGCATTAATATTCAAGTTATATGTCATCCCTGCCTCGTTCAGCCTATCGAGGCTGGAGATCCTGCCTGCTGTCCGCTATGATAGCAGCATCGTCTGCATATCGGATATTATTGATTATCCTCCCATTTATCCGGATTCCATAAGGTAGGTTAGAGATTGCTGATTTAAAGACCTGTTCTGCATACAAATTGAAAAGCAAAGGTGACAGGATACATCCTTGCCTGACTCCACGTTAAACCTCGAACTTTAAGTTTTTATCACTTCCTTCTAAGACTAGTTCCGCTTCTTGGTCCAATGGAGGTTCTTTATTATTCTCAAATCATTCCTGTATATTCCAGTGTTGAGCAGAACTCCCATTAACTTATCATGTTGAACATTTTAAAAGGCCTTTTCGTAATCGATAAAACAGATGAAGGTATCATTATTCATTTCTCTGTTCTTTTGTAAAAGCACGTTCACTGCAATCAATGCCTCCCTGGTTCCAAAGCCTGGCCAAAAACCAAACTGTGTATCAGGTAACTCGAATTCACACTTCCGCCTAGTTCGCTGATGAATAACTCTGAAGAAAATTTTTAAAAGATGACTCATTAGGCTTATGGTTCGGTAGTCTCCACATTCTTCGGGTACTGTTTCTTTGGTATTAGCACATAAGTGGATTTTAACCATTCTGAGGCATACATTTTATTAAATTACCCAGCTAAAATCTTAATGTTATCATCGTCAAGGAGTCTAATTTTCTCCCCAGATTCTTATCTGGTCCAGTGGTCTTTCTTGGTTTTATTAAGTTTATTGCATATTTGACTTCGGACTTCAAAATGGGTAGACTATCTACTTCAGAAATGGGTAGACTAGCATTCAGCTACAAAGTCAAATAAAAAATAAACGGCAGAAATTTCTTGATAATGTTTTTAATAATGCCAAATTTATCAATTGTGAAGGACTAACTCAAGCTGGAACATTTTCATTTCTCAATTTTGATCTGAATCCCGGCGTACGGTAGCTTAATCCTATTTCAGATGAATTCGATGAAAATGTAGATTTTAGCTTTTTCCTTAATAAATCATAAGCCATTACTTCATATCAAGCCATCGGAGTAAACGTTTTCTTTTGTGATACATTAACAGTGCACTGCTCCTTGGCAATTTTGTAGCTTTCAGCGCTCCGGTATCTACACGTTCACTCCACTGAAAGGAGTAACGGTTCAAAAGTTGGCTCATTAATCTTACCCTCGTTCTTTCCATCTTTCACTTAGACAGGATCTACATATAATAAATAAGACTAAGAGGTCGATCATATCATGTTGAATTAGAGCGAGGGAAACCGTATCTAAACAATGTTATTAAATAAATCACAGCTTAAATGTGGTGCTCCATTAACGCAGACGCGATATCATCTTTCGTCTACAACTGTCACACCTCATCATTGATTTTTAATAATATTAAACCCTGTATTTATGTCTGGTTAACGTTAACCGCATGAAGGCGTAGCATTTTCGTTAACTTTATGTGAACTGAGAGTTCCGATTTTGCACATTACATATGACTCATGTATAATTGACGCGATTGTTATAGATAAGATAATGTAATAACTACGGTTTTTATACCGAGAAAATACTTAACCAAAGATAATAGAACCGGTCTTTAAAGTTTTTTTCCACAAGAATTATAGTAAACGATGCCGACCATAAATAAATGAGATTCATAAACAACGTTCAATCAAAAATTACCCTAAATTCTTTCCTTTTCCGACGAAAACTGTCTCCGACAATTGATTCTGAGTCTTTAATACAAATAAAGAGAAAGGAAAGATAGAATATAAGCCGCATTGACAGCAACGACTTTTTTTACCGATGACGCCCAAGTTGTGTGCTCTGGACAGCCGATGCGTCTGCGGAGACGGACGGTGAAAGGCTGCCAAACCGCTTCCGGTCCGCTTGACTCTCTCACCAGCCCTTCGAAACCGCCTCCCTATACCGCCTCGCTCGCTCTTTTGGAGGTCGGGGCCCGCCTCAACCGTCACCTCTCCTCTCGACCCTTCACCCTAATCTCTCAAAGCGTTTTGAGACACGTGAACCCAAAAGCGGCAGAGAGCTCCATGTGGAGATGGAAGGAGCGCTTAAGGCTGCAGCAGCCCCACTACGCGTCTACATCCACGTTGCATAATGCAAACCACCCCAAAAGGGTGTGTGGCAGGATGAGTTAGGAGAAGGAAGTATTGTGATTGCGATAAGATGAAAATGAAAAAGCTCTAAAGAGACGGACAAAGAAGAAGGGGGTAGTAAACGAGATTAGCCCGAAGGCAAGAAAAGTCAGAGGAGAAAGGATGGAGAATATGTCATGAAAAGGACACGACCTTGAACACGGAAAGAGCAAAGTGGCCTAGATTGCGAGAAGCTGACTCTTGATCATACTGTGACAAAGCAATGTATAAAGCAACACCCGCGGTAAATGCGGACAGATATCTAGGGTATACATAAATGGGCTATTTTACAAAACGCTGATGAAAAAAGCCAAGCGTAGAGAAATTTTAAAGAAACTAAACGGAATTACCCAAATTCATAACTTTCTATCCGATATACTTATAAGGAAATTGACCTATTTCTCTACACGAATACTAGGTTTTAAAAACATAACTAAGGATTATAGTATCAAATAGCAGGATTTTTGGGGTTCAATGGTTAAGAGGAGAGAAAACCGGCGTATGCATTACCTTACCATAAGAAAATAAACCAAGGGATCAATCCGTTGGACGGAAAGCTATGCGAAAATTACTCTCAATAAGGTACCAACATGAGGACAAGGATTGAATTCCAGCAGTCAAACCAAAGTCTATTTTTTTATTTCTTAACTAACAATTTCATAGGATAACTAGAGTCGTATATTTTTAATTGCAAGAGAGAACCAAGTTCAATATTAGAATATTTCGGTACTCCTACGTAGCAGCAGTTCTGGAGAGCACTGAGAGCAGCTGATTTACGGGAGGAATATGCGAAACTTAGAACGCGTTTTCCTCTAAACTCAATCGTAGGACTTGGTCTACTTCAACACTGAGCCCTTCGATTGTTGGTAATAGTTGAATATCTTATTTCTAACTCGACTCGGCTTAGAAATATTTAGAGCTTGTAGGGTAGAGTGACCCAAAAAAATTAATGTATATAGATCGGCTCAGCAGATCAGGGGAATTTGTAAGCACCTTTCTTCAGGCTCTAGAAAGCACGCTTGAGCACGCCTGTTACAGAGAACGCAGAGGTGTGAATGGAACAATGAGAGTTGAATCAAAGCCACTGAGAAACGCAGAGAGGGAACAAAACTGAAAGGAACATACTCAGTATTCAAGTGCTGAGTGTCTGGGCTCTCGAGGAAGGAGAGGAAAAAAGCTAAGCTCGAGATTTCGGTCTTCTGAGCAGTACAGCGGGTGCTGAGGAGCGTTTCAGAGATAGAGAGTGAGAGAGAAAAGTGGAGAGGAGAGTCAAGAAGTAGGCATTTGGAGAGAGTTCGGCGCCTAGATCTACATACTACCACGAGAGCTGCCGTCGCAACGAGAGGCAGGGGGTGTAAAGGGGGTGTACTTCGGCCATGATCATGGGTGGGGATTGGAAGAGGGAAATGACGAAAGTGAATTTCTTGTTAACACAGTAGTTCGCTGATTCTGTCGTAATCACGAATAGGGTAGTTTTATATTTTTTAATTATCTTGATCGAAAGTTTATAGCCCTTGGAGTACTTATTTGAATGCGTTCGATTTAAAAATGACGTTATGTATTTTTCCTAATCAATTAAAAAGTAAAAATTTTAACGGCGCGAAAAAGCGACGGAACACTATTGCATGCCGGTAAAATCTACGTGTGGCGTCATGACGTTTCCTCTCCCTGCCGCCAGAAGGTGCTGAGAACTCCACGCCGCTTCAGACGACGCACTCCGTGAAAGCATATATACAAATATCGGAGGAACGCTCTTCAAATGACGCACAGTTATTTCTTTATGTAGTATGGAGTCGTAATCGTATTTAAAATGTATCTAAAACTAAACTCTGCAAGGTTTCAATTTTTATAGGTGAAGTTGGTATGGAATGAGCGAAGATAAATTATTCTGCTCGCATTACATTTGAAATATTTCCCAAACTTGAAATCCCATTCTGTATCATGATGAGTCTTATTTTCGCTATTGTTTTCTGCTTAGCGTATACGAGGAGTGTACACCTACACATTACGAATACATCTTTTAATGTATCCACTTTGTTTACTTGCTTTACTCCTCTGATTTCACTTGAGCTAAACCACACATCCTCTCATAAGAACTCCACCACCACTACCACAGCCACTTTCGGAGATTGTCCGAAATTCGTGATTACAAAACCAGTTCCTAAAGCCATCGAGCCTACTTTCCGAAAACGTACCTGTCTCATAAACAATGGTAGGGTCGGTAAAAGGTACCCGGCGATGATAATTAAAGGGAATTGATTGAATATTCCAGGTATGAACGAAAGGAATGAGATGGATATTAAATGAAAAGAATAAAAGATAAAATAATTGAGATGTTAGTAAAAGCGAGAGTATGCAAAATGCAAGGAAAAGAGTCGGAACGAGCCTGATAACGAAGTCACAAGCACAAGTACATTGATTTTGTTATTCATTTTACGACGAACGATACGAACTTTTGCTACGAAGAACAGTCTTTAAAGGGATTCGTGGTAGCGCCGTAGCAAAAGACTACTAGCAGGGAGTGTAGGAGGTTAGAACGACTATTAATGCCGTTCAACGGAGGAGACTTTCCGAGATTGAGAATTTTCATAGACGATTATTAATACATGTTTACCAGAATTTACGTACTCTGAAATACAATTGCATGTTCAGGCAATGAAAATTCCATATACCTCGCTATTTAAAATACGTACGAGTGACTTCATCAACATGACAGCCGCAGTCCCTCTGTTTCTAGGCTTTATCAAGTGCATTTAAAATTTAGATTTAATTTTTTTGTAAACTGCCCAAATTATTTACGTATAATGAATATATTCATGGTGGGCCACGAATCGCAATTACTAAGTTCTGTTTTCTTTGATGAAGGAAACTACCCTATGGTGCGTGGAAAGATGAAATCTTTGTACCTATCAGTTAGGTAGATTATCTCTATTATTTTGTCCCTTCTATCAGTTCTAGAAATATAGCGCGGGGTAAAAATATTATCCTCCGTGCCACCATGAAACTCACACGTGATCAGAATTTTACTAGTAATCTCAGCCTAGCGTGTTGCCTCCGTGTCTCTGGTAGCTCTCAACCTAGTCCTTCTTCCACCTGCGTTCCATATACTGTTTGCTCGTAGCACAATGTACTACCCCGAGTACACTGTTAGAAGATCTGACCGGAATTGCATATCTACAAGAACATCTAAGTGTTAGAATTAGTAAATGCAGTCATACGGGAGGGCGACCGATAGCTAAGGTCATTTGCACCACAGGCGAGTTACCTGGAAAGGAAAGAAATATTTGCGTGATGGAGGAAGCGTGGGGACAAACCCGGAGTATACTCTCAGTGAAAGGCGCCGAGGGGTCCATAGTTAAACGTCCCATCCAACGGACAGAGGACATCGGGACAACGAACAGTCAATTGTGTGTCTGAAAATATTTCCAACGCCGGAGAGATTGCATCCGTCCTCTATTGCGTATTTATCGCGCGTTTACACTGTTTCCATAACTTCCAGAATTATCACGGGATAATGCTTCGCGAATGATCTATCCTCAGTCAGGATCATTGGTGCACTATTCCACAGGCACACTGACTTATTCCCCCTTAAACAATATTTTAGTCCCCCGTTTTACTGACATTTCCGGTTTCCCTCCCCCCCAAAACTATTTGTATGACACAATTTTTGTCCTGTCCCCTTTTTGAGGGCACCAATAATATGGATGTCTCTCATGTCTTGAAATTACATTAAGTAGATAAGTTAGTGAAATTAGATCATTACTTCGGACCTGGATGTCAATAGGACGGCAGAAGAACCAGAATACCTGCCCCACAACCTCAGCGATGAACCCGGAAGTTAACCAGTAATCGCTTACTTTCGTGATGTAGCTTCCTTAGCTGAAAGTTTCCACTTCGGCAAGGAACGGCCACCTAACCGCTCCGACTATCCTGCTCCGCGGCCTGTTCTGCTCAAGCACTCCTAAGCTCGCTTTACCCCAGTTCCCGCACAAATCCGTTCTTTATTTCTGCTCCGACACTACTTCGCTCCTTTCTCCCGCTCCGAAAGGGAGTGGGGCCAGAAGGAAACTTCGTTCTGCCCCACCGCTTCGCCGAGGAGGGCAAAGAAAGAGGGGGAGAAAAAGGCATAGCGTTGCGGAGGAAGAGGGAGAATGGGGGGAAGTAGTATGGGAGGGAGGAGAAGTTGAAGAGAGAGAGTGCGAAGAGAGAGAGAGTGCGAAGAGAGTAGGAGTGAGAGAGAGAGAGAAGGAGAGGGGGAGTCCGAGAACGGGGAGAAGAAGAAGGCAAGGCAGCGGGCAGAGAGAGGGGCCGGACTCGTGGCTTAAGAGAGGATTGAAAAATTAATGCACCATCGAGCCGGAGAGTAATCTGTCACCGGAATGGAGGGAGCGAGTTGGGGCTGGGGGGAGGAGGAATGCCTACTGGGAAGGGTGAAAGCGAGCCCGTGCCTGTATGTGTGAGAAGGAAGGAGGAGGCAAGAGCAGCCGCGAGTGAGACAGAGAGAGAGAGAGCAAACCGAAAGACGGTTTTGCGATGCCACAGCCCGGATGCTGAATGCCAAAGACGACCGGCGGAGAAAGAGGAAGCGGCGAGTGGAAGTGACGTGCAGGGTATGGAAGTGAGAAGGAACGAGAGCACATCTGAAAATATGGGCGAGAAGAAGGTAAAAAAAACTACCATCGTACAAGATTCTCACAGGGTAGGTTTGCCTACCGAATGTGCACATACTGTAAAAGAACAATATGTACTTGTAATATTCCTCACCTTTATTTGACCTCGCCAGTTTCAACGACAATGCGTGTCACTATCAAAGGACGACTTCTGTAGACAAACAATCATTGAAGTAGGTAGGAGAGTTCAATAAGAATTGACGAGGAATTGCGCAAAGTATTTTCCTCGTACAGTGTGTACAGAAAAGAATTATTCAACGAAACTACTCAACCTGTGGTTAACTTTATGCAGTGACAACTGAATAAGAGAAAATAAAGAGAAAAATGAACAAAGTAAATTAAATTTGTAAAGGGGGGTTATGATAATCTTATTAGGTCGTGAGGCTATCATCAATTAAAAAAAGGATAAAAAAGGCTACCAGTTTCATGAATTAGGTTACCTAATCTTAAGTATCAGATATTAGAGACAGACAATGGAAAGGGTGGATTCCGAATTTGTCCCTTACCACATTCGTAAGTAGCGAATTAGAGGCAATCGAAATCATCTCTGACGCAAGACAGGATGTTTAGGTCATAGAATCTCAGCGAAGAGCTTTTTATAATGACTAGAACTCTAGTAAAAAGAGTACGCCTCACATTCATACAGTTTACTTTAGACTTAGATACCTAAATGCACGCTAAGACATAATTCAATCATGGCTTACTTAAGGTTACAACGCCAGAACGCAGGATGTAGCACGGAGTATATTTGATGGAAAATTATCCTCTGCCTTATACCTCTGCGAAAGCTTGCAGGGCCATCGCAATATATCGATGTAGATTAGGGGTTCTCAGCCAGAGAGGTATTTCCCCCGGGATAAATTGCTTTAACTTATTCTTTGTCGTTCAATTAAGATTATTGAAGCCACCGATTAAAATCTATTCTTAAACATGCGCATCATTTTCATTTACGGAATTGGATTAAAATTTAATAATTGATATTGGGTAGGGACAATGATATTCTGTGCTATGAATACAGAGGGGAGAAGAGCAAATAAGTTAGAGAATCACTGACGCTGATGTAGAAGAGGGTACTGATTGAATGGAAAAAGGTGGAAGAGGAAAAGGTGAGTTGGGAGGGGAGCCGAAATTTCCAGGGATGGGAAGGACTTGAGGAGGACAGGAGACGGTCAGGGGTAAAAGGAAGGAGGGAAAGAAAGGAGTGGAGCTGGTGCAAGTCGAAGGAGACTTTATTTCCAATTCTTATGTTTTATCCCACTCCTCACAACCACCACGAGGGCCACACACTCCCCACAACCACCTTTACCCACCAGGCGGGCGTCAGCGTCGACGCCGGGCGCGTTAAGATTCAGGTGCTTTAAATCGATTCCGATTGAATCGATGGCAGTGAAAAGTTATGGTTCCGGACTAAACTGTGAAATTATTCACCTCTGTCGTCATAATAAAGCGTCTAATGCCTTTACGCGGGTGCTGCTGCACTGCAAGAAAGCGCCGGGATGTGAAATTAAAAATACTTGATTGCAGGACATTTTTTTTCTGAAGTCGTTCTCCAAGTCGTTCTGGATGGCATTTTGTTTGTTCCTGGAACCATGCTCGCTTTTTGAGCCTCGCACACTTCAGTTTCGAGTCAAAGGTGCTCCTTTAAACTCGGAGACACGTTATTTGCATTTCTCCAGGGAAGAGAAAATTAGTTTCACAGTTTTCGTTCCAATGTCGACTTTTATTCTCGTAAAGTACATGTTTATGTCATTAAGCTCCTCGAAATTTAAAAGCTCCTACAGACTGCCGCTTTCAAAAACGAACGATTTAATTAAGAGTCTGCACATTGAGTTCCGAGAACAGATTTCATGAAAGCTTATAATTGAACACTCCATCGGAATTCAAGGTTCTCTCGATCCATAACGTAAATGTTAAAGTGCTACACCATGGATTTAACAGCACACAAAATAGCTTTCCTTATTACAAAAATGGAGGGATATATGATCGAAAGAATAATTTTTAATTATGGAGAAACGATGTTAAAAATAATAAATTACCTGGATAAAGCCAACGATAAACTTGACTTCGTTACTGCAGAGTGAAAATATGAGTTGCTGATGACAGGCATTAGTTTAATTAAAATAGTAAAACAGGACACAACATTAAAGCTATGAATCCGAATTTTTAAAGAAGAAGTATTCATTTAAAAAATATTTCACGGTCTGACCGCAGAGGAACAAGATAAATAAACACATCGTCTCATTTTGCATTGCCATAGACTTTAAAATTACTAAAAATAGGAAACAGTTGAGGAAAAATACTCTGCGATCATAGATTTAACACAGTATGTAGCACTTGAAAATATTAGGTTCATACCTAATTCCATATCAAAACGCCAAAATTAGGCATGGATAATTTTACGGGCGAGTATTTTGGAGGCAGAAACTTAACCTTTCTGTGTGGTCACTGGTTAGCCCATAGATTGAGGATTCATGTGCCAGTGCGAACTCGGAGGATGTATTTTAATTCGATCGAGATTTAGGCGTGAAATTACCTCAGTGGTCGGAGCATGGAGAATCATATTTAACCACCGATCCATTCTTTGGGTGTATTTGACAGTCATCTTACAGGATGGGGGACGAATTCAGAAATCCGAAGTGAGAGATTAGGGTCTTCTTTGTATTTACACTTATGTTAAATTTCCGATTAAATCCAAGTTTGGGGAACATCACATGAAAGAAAAATGACTTAGCTGAAATAATCCGTGCGTATAAATATAAGTACTGGAGAAATTCATTTGCGAGAAAGACTTGCAAAGAAAGGGTGAGAGGAAAGGATACATTTGGAATGATGACAGGAGAGGAAACAGCAGACATGGTAGAAAAAAATTACATTCGCGTCCCCAAGTAATTTTAATTTTCTTTCTAAAGAGAACAATTAGGAAGAGAAAAAAATATTAAACAGAAAAATTTAAGCAAAATGACATAAGCGGGACAGACGAACGTCTTCCAATTCAGAGGTAGCAGTTGTTATCAATGGTGGCGACCTTAAGCTTGAATCCATTGCGTCCATAGGCATAAATCTTTAGTAGAGGTTGGTCTGTTTGGAGGACTGGAGAGAGGGAAGGGAGAAACCCGGCATCGGCGTTAGGCTGCCTTTTTCGAAGGTGCCAAAGGGGGCATAAGTTTTACGTCCCCTATGTTGGACAGAGTGTCCACGGAGTACTACTACCCGGGACCGGATGAATCCCAAGATTCACGGGACCGGATGCTGGAGGAAATTAATCGGTGGGATCCCAATTCCAAATTGGGTGCCATGTGAAGAGCACTTCAAGAATAGTGCTCTGCCCGTCGGATGGGAAGTTAAACCGTGGACCTCTCGGGCCTTTCGTTAAGTGCAGGCTTATGCCGACGCCAGGTTTCTCTTCAAATTTCATTGCCCAGGTAATACTCCCCTTAACAACCTACCCACTAATCCCCAATTGCGTAAATCTTACTTGTCACTTTCCTTCGCAAATAAACTATCAACTAATTAATGTATATTTTCAAAACAGGCACTTTAACCGTAGGGATCATCTCCATACCAGATTCGTCAACGTAAATGAACAGAATGAAACGTTAAATGACGAGCAGAGAGCAGAAAGAAGGTGAGTGAGGCAAGATTGGATAGAAATTGAGAGATCGGAGGGTGAAGGGTAGAAGCAGATGCAGGGGAATGAAAAAGAGTAAAGGATAGAGGAGACTTCAGATGGGTTACAGAGGGCGAGAGATTTAGTGGCTACATAGGTGAACCGAGGGGCTAGGCCGGCTATCCCTTCAAACTATGCTGAAAAAACGAAATATGAAAAAATTCCGGACGCCTCGGCGTCCGGAATTTTTTTTCCGTCAATTTATTTCATGTCCCACTGGTCGGGACAGATTTTGGCTTCCTCAAGAGGAGGGATGAATCAAAAACTCGGACGCGCGCAAAGTGTATTGGACACCGGGGATAAATTGCCAACGAACTTGGAATCGCCTCCAACATTAAAAAGAACACAAAGCTGTCGAACAAGCTTCCATGTTTATATGAGCATCTCTGCACAAAATTCCTCAATCCATGATCAATGTAATCGTTAGGTTGAAGTATTCGTTTAAAAAAATCAAATTAGCTCCATCACCTCGTGAAACTTGACTTTGAAAATTCAAATGGTCCGTAGTATAGAGTGAACAATTTTCACTTGGTTGTTAATTATGCAAGCAGATTTTTTCATTTATAAATATTTACAAACTCCGGTATTTAAAAGGAAAATATACTTAACGATTATTAATGGATGTAAAACTCAACATAGCTACGTAAAATGCCCCTGTAATTTCGATTCGGGTGGCGGCGGGGTAAAGTAACTGCTAACCCTCGGGTCGCGGGTTCAAATCCCCGCTTAGTGGATGTTTAACCACTCAGGGCATGATAAAGTATGTTCATTTGCAGGTAACTGGAAAATACCCCGATGTAAAAGGCCATTGGCCCTATTTTCGGTGTTTATGGAGAATAAGTAAATAAATAATGGTAATTCAACGATACTCAACTTTTAGAAAGTCTACGTTTGACAACACAACTTTCCTAAAAAGGTTAGATCGTTACTAACAATCGTAGAAATGTACTAACTACTTAAATTTAAGTAGGCATCCCACTGTTAAGTTTATCCGATCATTTTCTTCTTCTAATTTGAAGTCTCCGTTTGGCAACATATAACTCTCTAAAAAATTGACTGTGGCACAAATTTAATCACTCTTTAACTCTCACACGTTAAATGAATTTATCTTCTGTGCCAAACAGTGGTCCAAACCGGATAGGATGCAAAAGTTTTAGTTTCGGGATAATTCATCAGATTAAAATCCGTCAGTAAACGCATCGATTTACACATTTTACTGAATATTTTAACAGCTACTCAATATCGTCATCAATGATTTGAATCATGGAAGAAAATAAAATTATTCTTAGCAATGGAGAAACAGAAGAACGATGAAGAACAAATTGACGGAGAAAATCACAAACGATGAATCATGAACTACGAAGAGCTGGAGAGAAAATATGCTAGATGGACTTTCTGCAAAGCCGAAGAGACAAACTTATAGGCATAAAAACTTTCTGAAAAGATTGACAAGAGGAGCCAGAATAACAGAAGGAGCAACAAATGAGAAGAATTGCCGAGGAATACCACGGATGGAATAAGGAGGAATTTAAGAAGTTAGCTGATCGCAGAATTAAGTGATGAACTACAAAACACCAATCTTCGAATAAATGACCTCTAACGATGTTTTCACCTATTTGATACGTATAAATTTTACATGAGTATCAGGCATTTCAAGACATACATTCGTACCATACGATGGAGCAAAGCTGTAAGGAGAACGGAGTGGATAGCTGTACCGAATCAATCAATATTCGGATTTATGACTGCTGATGAGCTAGTGAATTTCCGAAGTTATAAATTTCCTCTCAGCGCCCAAGTCAAACAAAAGAAGCAAGACATTCTAGGATTCTTTTCCTTCTAATTTTTTGTAATGCCGTAAACTCTAAAATTTCCGAAAACTACATCGAAATACCTTGTACGAGTCATAGAGTGAACTCGTTGACACATGAGTATTCTTGGTTTTCAAAGGAATTTCTCAACGTGCACATGTTTGAGAAACATGATCGAGACGATGGCCGAACATCGCTTTATAAAGCACTACCTTGGACGAGAAAAAAATACACCGCCAACTCGCCCGCACAAAAACATCCTCCTTATAAAGCCTCTTCCAGCCGTTTTCAAAGATTTCCGGCTGATGTTGCTTGGCTTTCATGAAAATGGTCAACTTTCTTTGACGCAAGAGCGGAAGAAAGCTTTAGAGATCATTCGTCATCTTCCAATGCTGTCCTGGGTACACACGCTGGTAGCTTTGCGAAACTACGAGGATGGGAATGCGAAACGGCACAGTGCGAGCATGAATACTCCAGAAGAGAGAACCTTTCCAAAGGAATGGCGCACTCGATATCTACCTTGTATTTTTCATCTCAACACTAGAGTTCTAATAAAGGATGAAGGTACCGAACCAGAGACTCCTAAACCTCCCTGCCATTCCATTATAACCCGCGCTGGACCAAAATAAATCCCACCACCCGTCATTTTTTTATGATTGTCACCAATACAGCATCCACCATTGGAAAAGCGATTTGACGTTATTCCTCAACCTCACCTTCCGATTCGATTAAAGTCCCAGTTCTCTTTCATTTCAGCCATTCTTGTTTGCCCATCCGTGAGAAAATGTTTACGATATGTACCCGAGTATTTTCTTTTCATGAGTCAACATAGCTGAATTTGGCTTAGTTACATTCTCCGTTTGAAAGACACCGTACGTTGAACAAACAACAACAAACTACGTATTGAACAAACGGAACTTAAAATTAAAAAAAGGATTTATTTATGCTAGGGAGTATATGATGAAAATCAGCAGCAGCAGCCCATTTTTAGTAGGAATTTTTATTTATATTTTTCCATTGCCTATGAGACGTCCCAAAATAGAACATTCGATAGGAAGAAGTATTCCTTGCGTGAATCAAACGCGTAAACGTAGACCATGAAGGGTGCCAAGCAAGCGCCTTTTCCAAAAATTCATTCAGTAAAATTTGCATTTTTGCAAATATGCATTTTTTAAAAATCAACAGTTAGAAAGCAGCAGCGCTTATTAAAAGAGTTTCAGGAGATTGAACATATTCGCATACCTACGCTTTATAACCAACCAATTCATAACACAACGGCTCACGAACCATAAAACCCTTTCATTTGAGATAAGGGATTCATTGAACTCCAATATAATCCATTGAATTTGAATATATGTATTCACCCTCCATCCAATATATTGGGTAAATGTGGCTGATATATTTAAGCATGCGATTTTATCCACCAAAATATGCATTTTAACCAGTAAATGGCACAAAATTATGAATGCTACGACGATTAAAAACAACAAAAACGATATACATACGCCAAAATCTGACCTTAAAAATTACCTACCACTTGGTTTCATCTACATCTACATGTACATATTACCCCGCAAGCCGCCTCAATAGGCGTGTGGCGGGGGGTGTTAGGACACCAGCCACTTAAAGATAAAAAGGAAACACTCTAATGAAATTACGCCTAGCATTTATTGAAGTCCCTTATTGTTCGGGGGAAAAACGAATTCCCATACCTATCCGTTCGGCAAAATATCTCTCTTAATTTATCGTTTCTGTCGGACCTGGAAATATAGTGGGGTTCTAATATGATGTTCTCCGTGTCGCTCTGAAAGATATCTATTCTCAATTGTTCAAGCAATCTAAGCCTAGCGCGCAGCCTCCGAGTCTCTAGCGGTTCCCAGCCTAATTCGTTTAACATCTGTGTAACGCTGTCAGTACGCCCGTAGCTGTTTTTGACGAATCGCGCAGCTTTTCTTTGTATTTTATTAAGTTCCCGGACTAAGTCTTTCTGCACCGGATCCCATATGCTCGCTGCATATTCAAGGTGTGGCCGGACGAGTGCAAAATAGCACCTCTCTTTTACTTTTTCATCCGAAAATCTTCCCACAATACGCTTGACGAATCCTAGCTTCTTCAGAGCTCTGCCACAAATATTTCTTATATGTGCTCCCCACGATAGGTCCGAAGTTATCGTAACTCCTAGATACTTCACTTCATCTGTCGCCTTTATGTTAACACCATCCACAGCATATACATGGGAATAGTTGGACGACTTCCGCAAGAAATGTACCGCCGTGCATTTGCTCAGATTAAGTTCGAGTCCCCACTCTTGGCTCCACACATGAACGTTGTTTAAATCCGATGATAGAGTTTCAAAGTCAGAGTGATCACTAATTTCACGATAGATGACAGCGTCGTCGGCAAATAGACGTATTTTACTGCTAATTCGAGAGCATAGATCATTTATGTATATAATGAACAAAAGGGGTCCGATCACGCTTCCTTGCGGGACACCTGATGTCACGTTAACGACATCAGAGCTAATTCCGTCAAGAACTACCTTTTGCTTACGATCACTCAGAAAGTCGCGTATCCAGTTTACTACTGTTTCGTTTAGGCCGCATGACTGTAATTTGTATAAAAGTTTGTTATGAGGTACCGTGTCGAAAGCTTTCTTAAAATCTAGAAATAATGCGTCAACTTGTCTTTTCGATTCGCCAGATTTGAGAACGTCATGAAGAAAGAGCGCGAGTTGTGTTTCACATGATCTACCTTTCCGGAAGCCGTGCTGAGAGCCATGGAGGACGTTACGACTGTCCAGGAACGTCATGATATTGCTAACGATGATATGTTCGAGTATCTTGCCTATAATCGACGTTAATGAAATTGGTCGATAGTTCCCTGGGTCGTGTCTGTTTCCCTTTTTGAATATCGGTGTAACGTTTGCAATTTTCCAGTCTAATGGTATCTTTCCTTCAGACAATGACTTCTTGAATATTATGTCTAAGAACGGTGCGATCTGTGGCGCTAACTCCTTGAGGACACGCGCGGGTATTCCCTCCGGACCCGGAGATTTACTATTTTTTATCGACTGTAGCTGTTTAGTTATCCCATCACGTTGAATAGTGATTTCTTTCATCGGTTCCTCAGTGAATTGTATTTCAAAATTACATGCAGTATCGTCTGTGGTGAATACACTTTTGAAGTGGGAATTTAACGTGTTAGCTTTGTCAATATTTTCGGTGACAAGTTTGCCATCATTATCAAATAACGAATCTACGGTTGAAGATTTTCCCTGAAGCTCTCTCGCATATGACCAAAAAGATTTCGGATTTTCTTCGAGTAATTCGCCAAGTACTTTTTTCTTGAAATTTAGCAATGCAGAACGCATTGATTTCTTAGTTTTTGAGCGTTGCGCAGCGTAACTTTCTTTTGCTTCAAGTTCTTTCGATTTGTCACCTACCGTAGTGAACTTTTTAACCAAGTTGTACAATTTTCTCTGTCTCTTAAGGTCCCTCCTAACATCGTTGATCCAAATTTAAAGGGATTTTAGATTGCAAAGGCTGAAGCATCAATATTTCCATTTGGTAATTTCACTGTGGTTCACACAAAGACAAAAAGCAATGGTACATACATACAGTTTCGTCCAAAGTTAAGTATAGAAGAGCAGAAGGGAAGTCAAATAGAGATCAGAGTTAGAGAGGCGAAATGAAAGCACCCTCCAGGAGGAGGATAAAGCGAGGCGAACCCTTTAATAAGGGATAAAGAAGAGAGTCAGAGGGATTCGCGTATGAGGTGGGAATGCGATGAAAATGGCGAGGCGAAGAAATTCGCGCGAATCCACAAAGGTTTCTTACCCTCCGCGCTGCTCTCGAGTGATTTCATGTTCTCCCAGGGCTCAAGGCTAATTGGAACAATGAACGAGGGTTAATGAGCGAACGTGAATGGATGCCTACTTGGATAACGCAAACACTCACGCGCCTTATGTTCGCTTTTTCCTCATCTTTCATCATTCCCTTTACTGTTCCCTCCTCCTTCCTTCCTGATCCCTCTCTTCACCAACTTTGAAGGCACCTACACTATGGTTTCCCTGTCAAGCAGCGAAGCTATTAAAGTCCTCCTGCGCTGTGTTATGCTATATTCCGTTTCGGGACGCCTGGAAAAAGATTATATCGTAGCCTTGCGATATTACGCGACCACCAGCAACTTAAGTTTTTATCTGTCAGGTCGTTTGGCACATAATTAGCACCGGCAATACCCGTATACCATACTGTATTTAAAATTATATCGCTACCTACTATTTGGAGCATTACAGGAGGACAAAATAAATGTTTTCGCCATTCCAATAATACTCAGGTTTTCAACATCCTATATAGGGAATACTTTTAAATTGAAACTAAAGAATAGTCACGATACCTTTATTCTTAAATCAGAGGTGGACTGTCAAGCATAGTTCCCCCGAACATCCGGGATAAAAACAGGCATGCAAAACTGGGGTTTTGATACATTTTCATTCTCAAAGCGAGATTGTCGATCTTCTGGAATTCGTTTCAAATTTTTGACGGCTTTCAATAATGCCAAATTGAAATATTCAAGAATTAGAAAAAAATTTAAAAATGAATTCAATTTCTAAAGCAAAAAGGAATAACACAAAGCAATCGAATAATGAATGATAATACTTAAGTCTTGATTTGAGAGGATTTAGGACAAGAAGTATAGTCCTTTCTTACAATTAACTAATTATAAATGAACTACGTGCTGATCAAGTAACCTAGGAAATCAGAACCCTTTAGTATGAATCGTCCAATTACAGTAAGACTGCAACAAAATATTTATATAAAATGGTACAGTAAACAAAATTTAATTTTGTTCAGTCAGAAAGTTGGCATATTGACTTAGCTATTACTTGCAGCCCCCTCGCAGTAGACTTCTCTGTAGGCAATGGCAATCAGGATTCCTTCAAATAATAATAGAATTGGAAAATCTGCTATCTTTCCTCACAGCCTTTTCGTAGCCACGTTACGATCTTCCATCATCGTGTGAGCATCACTTTTCTTCTACCTCTCTAAAACCTCAATCTTCGTATGACACTATGACTTTGTTGCAGGCTCTCTCTTCGTGACGTCGGTATGAATAAAATCAGAAAACCGTGTAAAACTATGTTGAAATCCTCTTTGGAGAGATTGTATCGCGCTCCCTAACCCTGGGCACCCGCGATTATGTCTTGTTATAAACGCGGCAATGAAAATAGCTTCGTGATTGCCTTCACAAATTGGCTCGAGGATATAGCTGAAATAATATTACGTCGGCTGCACGCGCTGTGCGGGCTCCTTTCGAAAGAAGTTCTCTACGATCAATATCCGGAATATGACCTTTTCGGGCATATTATTCCGAAGCAAATCCGGTCGTATTTCTCTCTATCATCGCTGGAAATTCTCCTTCATATTGTTCCCACGCAAGCTCAGATAATTTAATTTTCCTTCGCTTTCTATCCGATCGCAGTTCGGAAATCAATTTCACCTTAGGTTAACCCGTAAGGGGTGATTCCATCGGCACAAAGCTATACTGATGGGAAACGGGACCCGGAAAATTTATTCCACACAGCTTCCACGGCGGTGTACCAACGACACTGATGTTTCCGCTTCATCTTGCTTGCTCATGATAGTTTTGATCCTCCTACTATAATCATTCAAGTCCTCTTCGGTGCAAGCGAAACGTCTTATAATCCAACGTCTTGAAAATGACGCTATAACGTCGAAACAAGGTTAAATGAAACGTCCATCACAATAAAAATGATGATATCAGGCCTGACATCGTGGAAATTATGGATATCCATGTTAAGAAAAACCAACTTTGTAGTTTCCACAGACTTTATTCCATTGGCACGACGCGCTTTTCACCACATTGTGGCATACGCATGTACTCATACTTACGAAGGCACATGCGTATGCCACAGTGTGGTGAAACGTGCGTCGTGCCAGCGGAATAAAGTTTGTGGAAACTACAACGTTGGTTTTTCTTAACATGGATGTCAATGACAATATTGCCTTGCAAAAGACGCTACAGACTCGAAAGCGCAGTAGACCAAATAAACTACCTTACGTTCTTGCTTCCGTTTACACTGATGCCATCAGTGTAACCGATACAAGAACGTAAAATTATGCAACACACAGAAAATATAGAATTAAACCAAATAAACAATCTTGTGGTGACACAAAGTATTTTTTTAATGTTTAAATTCCACAGTGTATAGCCTGAAACCTTTCAATATATTCTAATCCAGGTTCTCTTGTTACTACGATTGTAATGATAATCAAGACATCACTCATAATAAAGTGCTGCCGAACGTAGCGGCCTGGTCTTACACAGGGTTCGCTCCCTTTCCAATTCCGTCCGCTGATAGGCTATCAGGGAATAAGACCGACAACTTAGGTCAGTTACACCACTGAGGATAGTTGGGTGGGTCGGTGATGGGAGAATTGTCTGGGGGATGGAGCAAGACGGGTGGATAGAAGCCCGGCTTCGACAATCCCTTACTCATAACGAGTGTCTTCAAAGGGTTCTCAGAGTAATGTCCCATTCGACAAACGTAGTACTGCACTTCAAGTGTCTTCCATAGAGAACCTAAGTAAGGATCGGATCCGCGGGTAGAACGGGTGTCACAAGTATGCGCCAGTTGGAGGTCCATGCTATCTCTTCAGAAGTCGGCCTATTGTTACGTCACGCCCTAGCCTAGAGATTATCATGACCTTTTGTTTCTCTTGAAAATAGCTAATACTCTGTTGTCAAGTGAATTCGGCACACTCATCTTCCGGTCCATGAGTCAAAGTATTTGAAGGCGCTGTTTTATAATGCCTGGTTACCATTAACCGTAAGATGACGTAGAGTTATTGTTATCTTGATGCTAACTGAGTAGGGTTCCTGTATGCTACATCAGACATTTGGGTAGTTCACCTGAGTGCTATCGATATAATAATGCGTTAACTTCCGTTTTCTTACTTATGGAATATTAAAGCAGAGATTATAAACTGGGTCTGTATTCATTAAATTCGCATCATCGCTTGCAAAGAGATTTCCTTACCTACAGTGGCCAGTATCCTTTCACCACATAAAAAAATATATTTTTTTTTCCAAATATATAGTTGATTCACTTAACCTTTACCGCATCGCATACGTAGTAATTTTCTTCACTCATAATATATGTTCACCAAATCTAACGATGTAGCTCCCATTTTGTTTCCTAACAGATTAGATTCCCTTAATTACGGAAATGATGTGGAAATGCCTCACCTGAGAGAAGGACTGACTAAAAGGACCGGATAACATAGACTATGTCTCCATACTAAGATGTAATCCACCGATTACGATAGATGTCGATAGTGATAAGACTGCCTCTACTTCCCACTCTACAACAAAGGCACCTGCATCCTCACACGATTTCCATCTTCAGCTCGGCAAAGAAAAACGCCAAAGAAAAACCCGCAGTGACCTACAATTTCTCGCCGAATGTTGTGACTCTCTTTCCGAGGACCACGATTTCCACATCATTGTGGCGAAGTTCGTCGCAATAAAGTCGATGGTTTCTTTTGGATTTTTTCTCCTGGATGGTGAAAAATGCATCTAACCCACGAATTAGGTGTTAGCTGGCGAGAACGTTAGCCCTCCGCAACCGAGGCCGGCAATGGTGATGAAAAACTATAAATAGTTAATTTCACGAATGTATCAATTTGTCACTACCGTTTTCGTTCAAAACACTTCATCTTCAGGTAGAAGTGGAAAGAATTGTAGACCTGGCATAAACACGTCAAACCGAGGAGAAGGATATTATACGATGTGAATATTACGTTCTTGTTAATACAACCAGCACAGATGGAGGAAAGAGGTTCCCGTAGCAGCCTCGGGTGACACAACGCTAGAGGGTGGTTTGGGAGGCATGGTGGTGAAAAATGGACGCCGGCTCCTCCCCCGACGAGCATCCTCACTCCCTCCATCGAAGCCCGTTCATTCTCTCGCGTTCGGCGATGATTAGTGCGGCCCCGAGGCCTTGAGCGAGCAAAACCACACTTGCTTTTTCATCTCGTGTCCTCCCATACTCCTCCTCCTCGGGCAGCACACATCTATCACTATGGCGAAGAGGAGCGCCCGAATGTGGTGGGTGTCAGTCGTGGGAGCGGCTCCATAGGAAACCCACCACGTGCACGCTCGCGTCTTCTCTTGAGCGGGCGTGATCGTTTCGAGACCGCGAACCGAAATCCCTTGAGAGGAACGGAAAGTTAAATTCGGATCGAAAAAAGTGCACGTGCACAAGACTCGAGGCCATTCGTTCGTATCTCCCACCCTCCTATAAGAGCAGCAAGATATTCAAATTGATATATCGTACAGCGTTATAATAATATACGCACATTGCCAGCCACGGTGGCGTTCAATTTCTCGTTCGCAAGGTGATTGCGGATTAGAGTTCTGCCTGAACGGATTTTTGTTCACCACCCGGATCCTGTGTTCTTTTATGAAGAATTTTATTTTATGTTATATGTGATATAAGAGGAAGGACTATAACTGATAATTTTGTCTCAGTATTGATGTGGTGGAACTTATACATGACGAAAGAAGAACTATTTGTACATATTTCTCAGAGTAAAATCGCAATTCTTTTGTCTGGGACTAAAATGGTGATTATTATTCTTAAAGGTATTCTACCGAGTAATTTATGCGTATAAAAGATTACGTCCACCAGTATTTTACATACGCAGGTCCTTACCTCCTCAACTCGATTTCATTCTTCAGCTCGGCATACATCCTGCATCTCTTCATGCCATCCATAGAGTCCTTCTCTTTCCCCGCCAACCTAACTCCCCCACCTGTACCACGGCCTTCAGCATCCCTTCTCTTCTTAATCCTCCTGATCTTGATGCACTCCGAGTAGCTTCCTCGGCCCACCACGTACTCCACTTCTTATTGGTCAAGACAATCAGATTCCTAATTTCGCGACACGAATCAGATTCCTAATTTGGCCCTTGATAAAGACGCCTTTCTTATTATTATATATTATACGAAGAAGATCGACATTTGTGATTTTTTTCATCATTAAATGAACACAAATTAGTGATTTCAACAGTTTCATTTTCCTCAATACTACCGGTTTCAGCTGTTACGCCATTATCAGTACAATAAAATAAATTCATTGTATTGTAACCGGCGTAAAGGCCAAAACAGAATAATATGAAAAAAACTGTGGAAATCACAAATTTGTGTTCATTTAATCATAATTATAAATTTTGCACCGCATAAGAAGCCGTTTGTCATGTATCGCATGATATTGCAAAGCAAGATATTGCATACCTAAGAGGGCCAACATCGCAACGCGACATTTCGTTTCATGTATATCGCAGTTCATACATAACAAATCTCACAGCCTTTCCTGTTATCCGAGCAAGGAAGACGCAAATTCGCCGAATATCTCTTCACATTTCGATTCACGAGGAAATATTCCGAGAATCTTCTCGAGTGACGACTCACTTTCGAGATAATTGAGGCACCGCGTGGAAATGGCTACAAAATAAATGCCACACCATTCGACCGGTGGGGGAATATTATGCGTGAGAGTTAGAAAAGTCGATATCGGAAAAAGATCGGGTTATCGTCATTTCAGTAAGTGCCTGTGATATTATGGCTCCCTTGGCGACCAATTGCGTTCCGCTCCCGAGAAGAGGCCAATCGCATGTCATCAGAAGCGCTACACGCCCGCAGGATGCCACCAACCGAGTGAGAGGTTAAAACAGGGAGCATTCCAGAGAGACAGCAACCTTTTTCGACACTCAAAAAACGTCCGTAATGATCGTTAGGAAAAAAAATATCACAAAGATTAAAATAAAACATTTCATTACTAGCAGCCATCAATCCGAAGAGTGGTTTGCTGTCGTTGTCCACTCCAATCTCCCATCTGCTTTATTCATTTAGAAGTATTCATTTTTAGGTCACACAATATGCCACAAGTCTTTCCTTGGTGATTCATCCCATTCATTTCCTCTTAAGGATGCCACCAATTGAGCGAGAGGTTAAAAGAGGACGAATTCCATAAAGCCTGCAAGCTTAATCTACTCAAAAAAGTGTTTAAAAACTTTTCCCCGGAAGTTATTACATGGCAGCGAAACCTGTGTAAATCAGGATACGCATAAGAGAAGGCTAAACGCAGTGGGAAGGGGGTACTTAATAAGTGATTGCGGCAAACGTAGGATGGAAAGCATACAGAACAAACCATAATACTTTATGCATGTTTCATTTATAGGATGGAAAGGTTTAGGAATGAGAGGGTCATGAAAGAATGTGGAATGGATGCTTCTATAATTGGCTCCTCCAATAGGTAAGTATGAAAGGAGAGTATGGAAGTCAGTATTTGTTTTAACTTACACAGTTGCAGTCGAACCTCCTTCAGTAGCGTTAAGTATATAAATTATGCTCTTACTTTAAATGAGAAACAAACTTCAAATTGACTGACCCACATGGTGCATCCAAATGAGTACTCAAGTCCGATGGATAGCCTATTTAATAGTCTGTAGGGATAGGCTAATGCGCTGCATGAATCCCCACAGATGAGGAATACCAATTCAGATCGTGGTCTCCACAGAACTAAAGCATCATCGCAAAGCCACTATGGAGAACATGCATAAAATTTACTTCTCACATTCAACTACAGTACACGATAAAAATTTCCTCAAAAGCTCAAATATATAATCCATATGTAAATGCGTCGAAAGCAGGCATAGCTAATTGCCTTGAAAAACGGCATAACAGTTGAAAAGGTCCCGTGACCAAAAAACGCATCTCGGTGGCCCGATACAATCGCACAGTATCGCTTCTATTCTCTACACGTATCTCAGCAAAAAGGATCAACTCATACTAGTTCATTGTGTTCTGCCAAGGAAATTAAAACGATAATTTCATCAAATTAAGAAAAAAAAGTCAAGCTTCACATTGAAATACGTCGTATTGCTGTAAGCAATACCGTTCCATGATGTCATTCCCCACGATTTCGATGGCGTACCTACCGTTTCCACGTCGCAAAGCGCGCATAATTTTTAAGAAGAAATGTCTTCATAATAAAACAGTGCCTTCCTATGAAATTAATATGTTGCATATTTAATAATACGTACTTCACATACAAATAGTTTTTACAGATAATGCACGTACCCCATTGTATAATCCACCACGCAAGCCCGGACGTCACCCAAAATCATTCATCACAGCAGTTATATAATTCCTGCCATCCATTATTTTAAACATACACTTCCGACGGGTGGATTACCGCTCGCGACTAAAATATTTATTCTACAAACTTATATCTTTTTTAAGGAATTCAGGATTTGGTTGATAGAATTACTACCTAAGTAAATCGAAAAAGTGCAAAACCTTTTTGTCAGGCAGTCCTTATTACCCCGATATCCTGGGCGATCTTTTATAATTTAGGGAGTTTGTATTCTGCAGATGATTTATTTGGCGAAAGAATTATCTCAGCTTTACCATAAGATGAACACAGGAACACCTGGCGCCAAAGTAAAGATAAGGCCTTTAATTTGATACGGATAATTTATGTAGGCATAAATTCTGAGAAAATAGACGCCGTAAATAATGCATAAATCATGATCTACCGCGGTATTTTATTGGTAAAGGCAATGCCATTTTGGAAGGAATTGTTCACATGAGACGAGTTTTTGAAGGGTAAAGTTGGGACAACAGAAAGTAATTTTAATTCCGAATCTACTATTATTTTACAACTCATTATCATTACTGCATCTCTAAATGCCATTTTTTTTGTCACGGGAAGATTTTCATCCATTAAGAGCCGTTAAATCACGCACGCAGTATAATATGAGATTAAATTGCGGATAAGATGAATACCATAGGGCTTAACATACTTGTATAGAAAATGGACAACTACTTCTCTAACTATCCAATGCTCCATGCATTTATCTTAATAACTGCACACTCCACCAGTATTGAGGCATGCAGTTTTACATAAAAAATAACTAAGATACTTCTTGAGGGAAATGTATGTTTTAAAATCACGTAGAGCATTTTACCGTAATTGGGAATCGATATGAAAATGCATTGTTCATATTTTTGCTGACGAACAAGATACGCACATTGGCCGACGGAAAATGGCACAATCAGCCAAAGCTTTGCTAAAAGATAACGGAATATTACAGTTTAAATTTATATATACCCTATATATATATATATATATATAATAAATATTTCGTTCAAACAGGTGGTGAAAGAAAGAGGATAGGAAACATATAAAATTAAACAACACAATGGTGATGTGAAGATGGAATGATGGCCGATTCCAAGTGAAAAAATTCGTCTAGACCGGGAATTGAACCACGGACCTTCCGATTTCGCGCCGGCTGCTCTGACCACTAAGCTATCTAGACTACTAAAGAAACACTGGAATCGGCGGGGGGTTTATAGGAATCAAACACCCCCAAGATTAGCCCGTAAAAGTCGCCCAGAGGTGGCGCTGGGCATTTTCACTCACCGGCAGAGAAGAAATTACGTACACAGAAGAGGAAAGCAAAGTTTGAATCAGGCACACAGACAGTGGTAAAGATACAGAACAGGCGTTTCGGGGCACGCAGAGCCCAAGAAGTAGAAATGAGCCATTCCGGCCATACAACCATTCATTCATTCACTCAAACCGCTCACAGGCGTAAATAATAAATATTTCGTTCAAACAGGTGGTGAAAGAAAGAGGATAGGAAACATATAAAATTAAACAACACAATGGTGATGTGAATATATATATATATATATATATATATATATATATATATATATATATATTCTCTACAGATGGCCCTATCACTGTGGTAAATTTCATGTTGGACAAATCACGTCACAAACTTCCGAAGCCGTTGACTTTACAAATAAATTTAAAGGAACTGAAAAGAATATCCGATTGTTAACTATCCCAAAAGCAGCGTTAAAACGACGATGGCCCATGGAAATGTCACAGAAACAAAGGTATTACTGCTGCTCAGGTAAATAAATGTCAAGCAAGATGTAAATATCTAATTAGTATATAGTTCTTCGAGAGTCTGGATTTTCGGATTAAATCCCCGGATATTTTTAAAAGAACGATATTTTCACTCACGGTTTCGTTTAATCCATACAAAAATTAATGGCTTCCAGAAGACTAGCCTTACCTTTCAAACTTAATTCTCTGATTTAATGCCTTCTTCATCCATACCAATAACCAATACGAACGTTGGGTTCGGCTCGAGTTTGGAGGGGTGATCCTCCGATTCGTCCGAGTGCTGTTGCCCCTGTCTGCACGTGGCAGACAGCAAGTGTGAAATGACCTTAGCCGTCGAAGCTTGTTAAACAAAAATACTACTACTCCAATACGAATACAATGGTGAGGAAAAAGAATATGTCTCTCGAACCTAATGCAGAATATTTTTCAAGTAAATTGAAACGCAGCTTAACTTACACGATTATTCGTGCGCCTCTGTCACTGAGACTTAGAATAAAATGGAAGATTCATACATCTCCTCTTACATATTTTGACAGTGACATACTTTCTCCATGATGTTTCCATCAAATCGGCGGCCCAAACAGCTCTAGAAACTACCAGCTTTATTAATTGAAAGATCACCACTTCATGCGCCGTACCAAACGCAGGTACCGTGCGTGATATAAATTATCTGAAAAGCAGCTTATCACCCGAGGCATGACTTCGCCTTCGAAAATATGATCCCTTGAGAAGGATTTTCAATCGCTCAACAGGTTCTCGATTAAGACGTAGAGGCTGATAGAAGGTTAACTTACGTACATCAGCTGTTTAAAAGCACTTACCGAAATAAAACCTCCACTCGGAGATTTTGCAAAAGTTATTTAAACAATTTTATAGCTTAGTTAAAAGACATCATGAATGATTAATACCCCGATGCTCGTCATTACTATGGAACCTTATCAAACTTTTGATCAGTTAATGTTTTTCAGGAACCTCGCCAACGTCGTGAACTTTTCCCATCTTGGATTATTTTTTTCACAAAGAGTTTCTTTGAGGACTTCAGACTACTTTAAGGAACATTTCTTCGTCGGCCCCATACGTCAATATTTCGGAGAACTTTTATCTCTAAAACTTCGATACTCCATACCGTGCCTTTTGTAGCTATATTGGTTCTATAAAGAACTTGTTGCAGGAATTTTCATTGTTGGTAAAAAAAATCACGACAGTGGATGAAAAAGCTTTTCTGCTTTCACTCAAGAGATAAGACTTATAACACGGCTAGCCGCCAAAAGGGACATTAAAAATACTCTCTTTTCGAGATTTTTTAAAATTACTTTTGTTCATTGGAAAGAAGGCTTTTCTTATATCAAAGATGATTTTATAGATATACACCGCTAAACGTAGCTCTTCAAAGATTGAAGTAGATTTAGAACCACGAATTGATTAAATATGAGAATAGTGAAGAGAATGAATCATCTTAGTCCATAGGGCTGAATGCACGTACCTACGTAAAACGACTTCATTTTTCTGGGAAAATATCTGGAAAGGCAATACGATATGTGGCTGATGTTTTGGAATTATTAGAAAGTTGAGATTTCGTTTAGTAACGTGAGATCAAAGTCATTGAATTTAATCAGTAGTAATAACTCGCTCAAGCTAGCTTAATTGGTAAAAAAACCAGGAGCAAACTCGGGGGAACTGGATCCGAAACCTAGTCCAGGACATAATTCTGTTCGCCATAAACTCCGCTCATTCGTGTACCGCCAGACTTAGTTATTAAAAGAATAAACCTTGGTCACAGAAGAACGAAAGTTGTTCTCACTTCTCAAATAGAAAGACCTCCAACTATCGCTAGAAACAAGGAGCCACAGTGACGAGGGGATGATCCGTTGATATGAGACCGGATGTTCAGAGGGTGGAAGGAATCCCTTCGCTACACGAGTGGATTGAGCGACATGAGAATGGGGCACTAATCCCAAGATTTCTAAGCTGCTACTAATCCCCTCTTCTCTTTCGATCAACTCCCGGTTTTTATCCCACATCCCTGCTCATCAACCTATTTCTTCCTCACCCTGCCCATCCTCTCCAAATTGCTTCGGCATTTCCTCCCCCCCCCCCTCCAACTCCCAGCTCTCCTTCCAACCCTCCTCACCAAGTTCCATCTATCTAATTCATGGCCCGGACGCCTTCTAAATCCTCACCGCTCTCTTTTTCTGATCTCACATCAACTACCTCTCTTTCTCTTATCCTATTCCCCATCGCGTTGCATAAATAAAGGGATTTTTCTTTTATCAGACATCAAGTCGCAGGAGTTTTACCCAGCACGAGATGGAAAAAAACGTGAAATGCTCTTCTTTTCTTGACTTAAGCCGTAATTCAATAGCCCCTATCGATTTTTATGGGATGGATTCGAATAACCAGATCCGCAAACATCGGTACGATGTGGTGCAGTCCGCAGCGCATGCTTCTTGCTATGTGAGCGTTTTCAATTGTTTTAAGATTCATATTTTAAACTGGAACCATCTTGGTCGTGAATGAGAATAATTTTTTGTATTTGCAAACGTCAAAAAGGGGCCCTTTATAAAAAATTGTACGGATTTACAAAGCGAAATTTGAATGCGATCAAAGTTTATTATTAATAGGGTAATACCGGCTAAGGTAGGTATAAATGGAAGAGAATTAAATTTTCAAGATTTTTCCTGGCGCTGGCCCCTATCCCTTTACACAATTTCTTTCTCCATGTCTACATGCGTCGTACATCTTTTCATCCCGTCCATAGAGCCATTTTTTTCGTCACCTTCCCCACTGACCCAACATCCACCCCTCTATCATGGCCTTAAGCAAACATTCACCCCTCACTATCTCTTCCAACCACCTCTGTATCTTTAATAAGAGAAGGAGGAATCTAATCTCCTTCAGATGTTTCTCTCTTTACCTAATCACTCTAACTTTTCCTCACCCACCAAATCAACTACTCCCTCGTTCGTCTTCCTTTCAGCCCACTGCACTTTCTCCTTTCTCCTCCATACTCACATTTCGAATGCCTATTCTCACTCTCTACACTCAAAAGCCCACGTTTCTGCATCATACAACGTTTCACTTCATGCTACAATCTTCGCCAATAATTTATTTAAATTATTGCAAAAGGCCCCCGTCATCCCTCCTATTGCTGAAAGTCTCTTTCACTAGCGCGCAATAAAAGTTACATCCCTAAAAAAAAATTCACGGAACATGTGCAGTGGACGATTTTGGGACTGGAAGTACGTATTTAAAAAAAACAGCCACTTTTGATGACCGGCATTGGAACTAGATGACTGCCTTTGTTTACTTTTGATTACCCTACGAACATTGACTGGAGTGGTAATCGTGGGTCATTGAGGGTCCATTGTAATAAATTTTCAAGTAAAAGTAAAAAATAATAGGACCACATTTCATTAAAGTACATCTGTTTCTGCAGTGGAACTCACTATAAATGCAGTTTTGGAAATAATACAAGAATTATGTTTTAAATAATTTCCTGAATTAAATCATGCAATGACTTGAGGTATTGGTAACATTCGGCGCGATATTCAAAATTTAGACAAAAATTATACTTACATATGTTTCTTCGAATATTTGACCCAGCAAGATACCTTGATATTTGTTAGAAACAAAGATAATTATATGAAATGTATTAGTTCACGCTAAAAGAACATCTGTACGCATATGATCGAATTATTACGAAATGCATCTCATGTGAAATAAGGCTACGTGTTAAAATAGCATTGAACTGCATAAAAAAACAAATCGGTACACATAATTCAATATTTTACTTATATCTATAGTGTACCGAAATAGATTTCATTACGTGTGTTTTATGGTGTGATTGAGATGTGACGACGGTTCGAATGTTTGAATGGTGCGCCATAGTGTGGACGTAGTTCGCGATGCCACGGATGAGTGTGTGTAAGTGCAGGATTTTCGTGTGTGTTTTGTATGGAAAAAATGAATAAAATGGGATGTGTGTGAAGCAAGGCCAGTCGTTTTGGGCCAGTGGCGGTGAGGGAGTCACAATCGGAGAGTCGACCGAGGGACAGCAGGACAAAGAGAGTGGCCGTGAGAGAGTCACTTTCGGAAATTCAACCGAGAAACAGGACGAAAAACACACCTCGTCACTGAAGGCCTAACTAATTAAATTAATAGCAATGTTTTGAAGAACGGCCCATTGCGAGTGCACATAATTTACAGTTAATATAAAAACACGAGATACGTAATTAAAACTCTCATCGAACCTACCTGCCACAATTTCAAATATCCCCACCACTATTATATATACACCAGGGAGAAAATATGCTCATTTAACATGAAAATAGAAGCTTAGGTGAAGACACTTCCCAGATTCCGATCGGAAACACCACTTTCCGAGACACATAGGGCCGTCGGAACCTTGGACCATGGAATCGACGCCTGTCTTCCCGAAAAGTGCCTAGCTAATCGCAACTTTGGCGATCTTTCCGATTCCGTGACGTGTTTCCGATTTTCAACCCCCGATTCCGATTTCCGTTTGCTTAGCTAATAAGCCTCCTGACATCGTCAGTCAGGCTGAAGGGCTATACTACATCAGGATTCTCCCAATCCAGGAGCTCGGTGAATCTTACACCGAGAGACGACGCCGGTGATCGCGCCGACTTCCGGCTCATCAGGAGTACATCATCATCATAATTATCATCATCATAAAACGTTTTGTCCCCATTTTGACACATCCCTCAGCCATCGCCATAATTCTCCTTCGTGTCAGAGGTGAATTCCATGTGCCTTCGTAAATTGCTAAATCAAGAAGTATTTCGCTGGCGGATGGACTCTGAAATTGTTCTTTGTGCGCTAACTATTGCTCGAAAATAAGTTTTGTTGAATTGTTCATTGCTTTTGTTACATCATTTGTTTTTGCTTTTCCTCACAATTATTCTTCTATATTCATGTTAACCCATGAATCATCCATCCCTCACCTCATTAGGGTTTTGTTTAAATGCTCTTGGAGTATTAAATGCTGTGTCAAATGTGAAAGTGTCTATCTGTCATACGATACCTTTCCCCTTTTTTTTGTATATTGCTTTACCGTGACGCATGTACGACTGAGCCGGGTTATTTCGGAGGGAGACGCGGAAGTTTTGTGCTTGGGTGGGAGTAACTATAAGAGTCAACCGCATTCGGGAACCGAGAAAAGTCTTATTGGTTTAATTATTTGTGTCGATTGTTAAAATGTATCGCTCCTTGTTTGGGTTGGCCTTCCGACTCGTCAAGTGGTGATGCGTCACTGCTTGGCGGACCCGTGTTGAGAGGGAAGGAAGGAAAACTCCCACGTCAAGAGGGACCGTTACAATAGATATCACTATTAAGAACACGTATGCTAAGCTTCACGCTAATTTGTGTTTAGACAAAAATCGCTCCAACCACCTTCAGAGATTTATTTGGAAAGTGACACCCAACAATATTTAAATTAATACTTACATGTAGATGGCTAAGGATAGAAGGAAAAATTAATTGAATGAATTTCGTGCTAAGGTTCTTGAGTTTTTTCTGATTCGCGCGTAACATTTCAAAATAAACACGAATGTGATGCATCAGTTTCAATTACGATACAACGGCAAGATGCACTTCAGCCTGTTCTTAATATTTAAAAAAATTAAGATTTTACCAACTTAACTTCATAAAAGTGTTCCCGTAGAAAAATAATAGTAATAATGTTCCACGTATTGTTTCCGGGCATTTTGGGCAACGACCAGCCACAATGGAAATACTTGATCACGGAAGTTGAGCATCGTAGCTCGGCACGTATTTGGGGCGGTAATATCCCTATCCGTCCAAGTACTGTTGTCCCTGTCTGAAATTGGCAGAAAATATAGGAAAAGATTCACGTTAAGTTGAAATATTGCTACTATTACGAATCATTTTGGAATTTCGCATTAGTGGTTGCCAGAGCAAGGTTTAACTTTAAATTTAGCCAAGAGCTGTTAGGTTTTCTCCCTAGAAACGAGAGAATTTGAGCGCGAGCGTTCGAGGAGCGTTGGGTAAGAGATTAAGTGCGTTAAGGAAACAAATAGTTTTGTAGATACCCCGGTCTTAGATTAAAGAAGGAAATAGATGGCACCTTGACACACCTCTGTGTAACTTTTTTCTTGCTTAAAATTATCCACCAAACTGGGCTACCGCGCGAACTTTGTATAATAATCTCCCATGAAATGCTTTTTATAAAATAAGTATATATTTGTTTTGCACGAGTTTAGGTAAACTATCACTGTGCCGTAACATATATTCAACTCATATCCCTGCTTTCGGCATAATAACTGCGTAACTGATCTTCTCATTATGGCTGACTGCGCATTCTATTGGCTTCAGTGTTCCCCTCTGCTATCGTGTCGTATGGTCTCATCTTTTTTCTTTGATACATGATATAAATTTAGGAGGGGAAGCTAATGTGTGCGTGGGCATATCTAACTCGATGATGGATTAGAGTTCTCAATATGTTAAAGAGATATATCCTGCCCATTTAACCGTCCATAGCGGCAGGAATTCTACGGGCTCTTAAGCGAGTGAATTTGAGTTTGAATAAATACCATCATGTCATTACAATTGATGCACGCGTTTTTAATGGCCAATGATACGTTATTAATCCCTGACATCGCATATGATTGATTTCAGACAGAGAGAGAGACAACAAATTATTATAGAATACATAGCGTTATCACCAATACAACAATAGTTTGCTTACTAGTTATATGATTTTCCTGAATATCAATACAGGAAAGCTCAAGCAGAAAACTTTCAATGAATTATGTTCATGCAAGAGCAATTAAAAAAATATCATTCACGATCATTAAGAAGAATGAAGGGGATATTTTGGAATATCTTTAAATCAGTAACAATGTGTTTTTTTACTCCAATTGTAAAAAAATATGGACAATCGGTATAATTCTTGGCCGAATAATAAACTGCCTTTAAGCCAAATAAATCAAGGTCGAGGCAAAGGACAGATGGATAGCGAAAAGTTGCTGCTGAAATATTTTGGGAAGATTCGACGCCAGCATTTCCGTAGTTTCTGGAAATCGAGCGTGGCTGCTCCTTATCGAAACCTATTTTTTCCCACGCATGCTTGAAATAAAATGAACATTAAATTACCACATGAAACGGGCCTCATTAAAAGAATCAACGTACTAAAATATATATTTATTGAAATGGAATTCATTCTTAATTCAGTGGGACACTTTAGGAGGGAATATTATTTTCGAACCACGGACATGTGAACCCTCGCATTGTAAAGATCGCTAACGTCCACCGAGGAAGATAAAATATTCCTATATTTGTCACGTATTTCTCTAGGTAACTTGGTCACTAAAATATGTCCCGGTGATCACAGATTAGCCTCATAGCTTGGGCAACACAATTTATATCAATCGACTCGTCATATTCTCCTCTAAATGACAGCATGTTCCGTTTTTCTTAAGCTCGTAACCTAGACGAGAAAAACGGAAAATGATGGTCAGAGAGCAGGATATGCATGGATTCAAGGGTACGTAATTTAGTCATGCAGAAAGTTGCATACACAGGATACTGATAGAATTAATTCAAGACTTTAGACAAGAGTGACGTAAAACTTTGTTATAAATAGGTTTGCAATTCCAACATGAGTTATGTCAGATATGCACGGCAATAAACTTAAAAATGACAAAAGATTTTAAATAGATCATAATTTTAATGCGATTTTCACAAGTTTGCACTGTGATTTTTCCCTTGCGAACCCACTCGCAAGCTAGACGAGAAATACAAAAAATGGTGGCAAGAATGCAGATGCTTTCATGGTGGTAGGATAGGTAAAATCGCAGTAAGTTGCATACACACAGGATACTGGAAGCATTCATTCTCCACTTCAAAGAACCGTGACGCATAAACTATACTTGAAAATAGATTTGCAATTCCAAAATGAGCCATGCCAGAAATGAACTGCGACAGCCATAAAAAATGACAAAGGATTTTTTAATAGGTCATAATTTTAATATGATGTTCGCAAGTTTCCATTGTGGTTTTCCTCTTGCATGAATTATAATACCTGCTCCCGACAGTGAACAGACAGTTGTGGGAACACCGGTTTAGATTATAAATCTAAATGGGGAAGAATGAGGAGGGAGGTCCATGGGGAGTTGCCAAACCAATGCTTTAACTTCTCGGGTGAGGCAGAGAAAGGGTGGAATTCTTTTCCGTTGTTTTTCGTTGTTCGTCTCCATTCCGTCTCAACTTTTCTCTCTCCCTCTCCTACCCTTTCTCACTCTTCCCCCAAGGGGCTACCTAATTCTTCCCATCAGGCAGGTTTATCACGGTCCTCCTTTCCTCAGCCTCTTTTACGGCTCCCTGGACTCTAAGCCCAAGAGAAACCTCCACATCAAACTCTTCGCCCTAAAACTCCCTTCCATCCCATAGTCTTCACCGACTCCCACCTCCACTTTCTCTGCTCCTCCGTTTCTCTCACAATGCATGCTAAAATGAAAGCACCTATAATGCACTACATCATCATCAGGTGAAGATGACGCAGTACATTGAAGCTCGTGTAGTAATTAAAGCTTTAATAATTTGCGTCAAATTATTCTTATTGTGCCTTTTTATTCATCCATAATGTTCATGTGGTTCATATAGAACCTTTATTCATTTTTTCGGTTGAATATTATAAGTACATAAAATCACGATTTTTGCACCCAGTCTGGAAGCGAAATATGAATAACAAGACATTTATCCAAAATAGCTAAATGCTTCCAAGCTTAGTATGGGACAGGATGGACTTCTGGTAGTTATTGAAGGGTGAATAACGAGTTCCTGGAGAGGAAAAGTTGCAAGTCCTTCGAAATTGCTAACTTTAAGATCGGTTGGCATGCCAAGACACATGATACAATCACAGTTAAAACGAAAGAATAGGCGGCATCCCACTGCACGTAAGAAATTCGGTTTATAATGAAATATAAGAAAAAAAGGTTTTATATACTCTTATGCTACGCCTTTAAATGTCCACTCTGCTACGGGCCAGAGGACCTCGGGGGCAAATCCGATAGACGACTCCTGAGACACCCTCCCATGACGGTTTCCAAAGAGCCGTCCGCCTAGGGGGGACCGCCTCCTGAAGGAAACGTGGTGTTACCTCATGGTAACATGAACTTCAGCAGACTTAAGAGAACAAATTGTGGGGAATTCTACGCGATCGTGGATTCATTTAATTAGGGGTTCTCCACCTGAAATAAAATTGGTGCTACCTTGGTACCACACCTGGTGGTAACCAGAAATCGAGCAGTAATTACAAAAATTAATTAATATAATCTACCGGTTAAAGGTAGGTTTCAATGGAAGTCAGGGAAAATCCACCAGATTTTTACACGTGTAGGGCCCTAATCAACCTCTACTATTTCTCCATCGCAGCGTCCGCAGCCCTACCATTCTTCATCCCGTCCATAAAACCTATTCTCCTCCTTCCCCTTCCCCGCTTTCCCAACATCCTTCCTTCTACCACGGCTTTCAGAAAACCATCGCCCCTCATTACCCGTTCCAGCCACCTACGCTGCATTCCCCTACTCTCATCCAGAAGCATCACCAACTAGGTAAACTTCCTCATTTGTTGTCCTTTCCGTCCACCCTTTCCACCACCAATATGAGTCTATGCATTATTTTGCACCTTCTCTATCCTCCTCAACACCCACATATCAAACACCTGCAGCTTATTCTCGTCGTCCTTTCTCAGAATTCAAGTTTCTGCCCCATATAACGCTACAATCCATATCTTCACCAGCCTTTTCTTTTTATTCTTACTCCAAGTCCCCGTCATCAGCTCCCTTCTATTACTAAACGCTTCCAGAAGTACAAATTTAAGGAGAAATTATGCGAGAGCGAGTGCGGCAGAAATAAACAAAAGGGAATAAAATGTGGAACAGCGAGTCCACAAAGAAGAGCTCATTTCGCCAAACGCAGTGCGACCTCATTTACGATAACGCACTGCATATTTTGCAAGAGATGCGCTTTATCCTACAATCACGCCCCATTCTAAAGTGCATTCTGAGTCTGAGCATTATTTTGCGGCAGCCATGGGTTTAATAAGGGAGCAGCAGGTCAAAGCGCATAGGAAGACGGGACAGAAGAGGAGAGGGGCATTCACATTGTTTGAGGATCTACTGTTATGGATCCATCAGGCACGAAAGTCAAAATCTATTAAATACCAAGGCGAATTATGACGGTAATATTGGCATAATTGAAAGGTATATGATCATTTCTATGAATGAAGAAATATATGCAGCCCCATCCTGATATTCTTAGGCCCACCGCTCCCATTATTCTGACAATTCTATTGATTATTCGGGTTTTCGACAGTCTCAGCTTAAAGTTTCCCAATCTCTGAGGTATAATTCCCTTTTTCAAACAAAAAACAAACATTTTCTCCGCATAAACTTCCTCTCAACCTTTTCATTCCTCTACCCCTCTCCATTGCGTTCAAGATAATTTTTCATCTTCTTCCTGAGTTTCGGTTCCCACTCCCGTCCATCGGCCTCATAAACGTTTATAACTAGCGCTACCTCTGAATGCGTACTCCATCAACTTTTTCTGCCTTCTTAGAACTTTCCGTTACACTCCCATTTCAATAATTACCCACAAACTTTTCCTACCTTCTTCAAATTTTTCGTTGCACTCCTGTCCCAATTAATTACCCGTCCGTTTTGTGGCAATTCTGCACAATTGTCAAGAATTAGTTGTGAACATTTGACAGAAGTCGCAGGAAAGGATTGTGTTTATTCTCTTAGGCTCCTTTCCCATAACGAATGTTGTTAAATGTCAATATGGCGGATTGACTGAATTGCGTTTGCACGAGTTCACACTGACCATCAAAAAGAAGCTGGTGACTTCTGGTGGATAATAAATAAACAAACAAGCATGGTGAATGATTTTTTATGCCAGTTTTCATCTTAAACATTATATAACATTTATTTCTGAATGACTACAATTCCGTTTGCATCCAGCAAAGCGTCCGTCTACTTCTCTGAATGTTGATTTATGCATTCGTCCGTTTTGAAATCCTGTTAATCCGTTGCTTTTATTGCAACTAACCTCTGTTCACTTTCATCAAAGAAACCAGAAAACAACGCTAACGACGGAAAAAATAACGGTTAAAATGTTTTACAAGGTCCGCGTCAGCCTGCTAGCACACGGAAAACTTTTAACTACCGTATGAGTTTGCAGCGTAGAACGCCAGTACTGTGAATGAAGTTGAAGGGGGGATGAAGTTGGTGCGGAGGATGGAGTACTATCTTCCCATTCGGGGGGCCCGGGTTCGTATCACAACTGTGGCAGAGATCTTTCAGTGGAATTCCGATCTTTACCTGGATTTTATCTAAAGACCACTTCAAATTGTAGTACGCCGTTAGTCGGATGAGGCGTTATACTGTGGTCCCCTTGGCGCTTATCGTCCAGAGCATTCTAATGCCGTCGCCAGTTTTCTCTCCACCATTCCTCGTCTCTCCAAATAATTCTCCCTTATTTACCCAACCACCTATCCTCAATGGTAAAAATGATCTCAACTGTCAGTCACCTCCCCCAAAATAGCAAACGTGTGGTGGATACTAAAAAACGAAAAAAAAATCCGTATCCCCTATTTTTACTTATGTATCCTTTTAAGAAGCGGCACATGAGACGTGGGTAATACGCAACACCAGCGATGGAGAGCCTATGGCACGCGTGCCACCGAGTGAAAGGTTTGTTGGTACGACCGGAAATATATATTTAAGACTGTACAAGAAGCTTTTCTGCGTATTAATTTTAAATAACTCAGTGTTTCACTCCTTTTACCTACTAAGTGGAGGTGTTTAAACAGGTTCTGTATATACATAATAAAAGATCTCCAACGATGTTGGAGGGTTATTGTTGCATTGTTGGGAAGAATTTTTCAATATTAAAAAAAGGTGATGGCTATTTTCCGTTGCAAGGAATCTTTTCCAAATCTCACTGAGATTATAACCATCTTCTTTGTTGAAGTTGTCAGGACGTTGTTATGCGATTACTATATGCTTCGCGTATTAATCGAGGATGGTATTCTTCACCCCTCGCCCATACGCTTGTTTTCTCAAAAGTCATCTTATGCCCTGGGCTGGAGACTGAATGTTCGGCAATGACTGATGAATTCCACTGATGTGTTTCCGTTGTCCTCTTATGTTCTTTCAAGCTTTGGGAGATGGCTCTCTTATTTTTTCCTAAATAAAAATGAATACGCGGGCGTACCCAAAAACTTCTTATGGACAAAAAGGAATTCTTCTTATGTAATATCTTAGTTCTTATTATTACTTCTTATTCAGTTGAAAAAAGAAGCTGCGGAAGCCTTCACGATGAGATATATTTAATATCTTGGCGCCTCCTCAAAATAACCTGCCAACCCAGTAGTATAAACTGGCCAATAGGAGCAGGAGGGGCGGATTGACGTACGGAAACAGAGAGAGGGAGATGCGGCGGAAAGAGGTCTAAGTCTTGAGGGAGGTAGTGCTTTGGGATTTCGGGTCAAGGGATCGAAGAAGGAAGGCACAGCACAAACGGGAGTGGACAACCGTCTCCAGGAGTCGAAGGTGTGTGATATTTTCTCATCAGCCTCTCAAATCCCTCGGCCTCTCATGTGGTCCACCCTCCCCCTCACTAGAGCCGTTTTATTCACTTCCCTTACGCCCGGAAATGGTCTCGCGGGGGCAAGTATTGGCATAAAGGGATTCCTTCCCTTCGGCGGTGGAAGGGTGAGAGGGGAGTGGATCGTACGGATGAATGGGAATAAAAGGTCGGAGAAGAAAGTTGTGTGTCCGTAGGGGTGATATGGACGTTTCACAAAAAATATATAGAAGTTTCGGCGGTCATGCAGCCATCGTTGGCAGCAAGAGCTTGACTAAGGGCGCTTCCTTAAAATACTAACCCGTGTATATGTACTTGGTTCATACACAATATGAATACCACTTCAACAACGGTACCGATTATCAGCACCTTACGTTACATCTAAAGTGGCACTGCTCCAAAACGGTGAAAAATAGCATTTTTACTCAAAATAATATTTAATTTTGATAATAAACATAATTTAAAATGATGTGTTAATGTCTCAGAGCTAGTTTTGACATCTAATATTATCTAATTGGAAAACTACAATATATTTAGTCATAATCTTTAAGATATTGTTTTTTTTTTCAGGGCATTCTAACTCTAAGCATGATGGATTCATAACATACATTTTCAGAAGTGACTCTAGTATAAATTTAATTACTTTATGGAAGTGAGGAAAATATTTAGGACGAATGATGAGCAGGAGGATAAAGAGGCCTGCGAATATATAAGCCTGAGAGGATTTTGGCTCATTTCCAGTTATTTGTACCTTAACCGATATATCACCCCTAATAATAAATAAAATACGTCGTGCATCTAGTTATGAGCAGTTGGAAATAATAGTTTTAAAAATGAACATTATAAAATCTTTTAGGCAATTTGATGCATAAAATGATTTTTTAACGTCTAAAATACTTTAAATTAAATTTTAAACCGAACTTCCTGCAGCATGGTGGTTCTCTCATGCCCTCTTTGACGCACAAAGTCTACAGATCTAAACTAGTGTCAGACTAGAAAGATTCAAACTGCACAGTAGATTAATCAGAAACGACGTCTTCCTTTCGAAGTGAAAAAGCCGTTGAAAATTTACCGCCAATGCAGCTGTAGCGAAGGAATGGTAGTATGAAAGTATATAAGAATACGTATCCTGAAATAACAGCATCAATATCATCGTAATTTTGCAAATCTGGTAAGTGCAAGCGTTGAAATTTTGTGCCGAGGCATATGAAATTCATCAAGAGTCGTCAATCAAAATACTGATTTGTTGCAGCTCTACACTCAATTCTCTATTTAAGCCAACCACCTTTTTCCTTCGATTGCAATATCTTTTCTAATTAATCCAGCATCAAGAATTTTCAAGTTTATCTTTTCCCTCAACATCAAGTGTTGCTTGCTTTGTCTTCCCTTCCGTGCATTGGAATTTCTCCAGAATTACATGTGCATAAAAAATAACTGTAGGCAAATAAGATTTTCCTGACGATTTCTAGTCAGAAATGCTTGAGGCGAAGGATAAAGTGCGCTTCCATGAGGACAAGCCGGAAATGGTCTGGGCCTCGAGAGGCCGAGCATTATAACTCCTTTAGGTGGATGCGGGCCCTAGAAGAGGATGGAAATGCTCTCAGGGATGGAAGGGTTGAAGCCCATTGGGAACAGGGAGAGGTAGAGACGAGAATAGATGGATAGACATACCTCTTCACTTCGGGCGAAATCAAGACCAATAGGTCTCTTCTAACACAATACGAGTTTATGACGAAACTATTGTACAACATGTCTAATATTTAGACGACAATAACATAATATAGCACGATAATTAAGAGACAAGGATAAATAAATAGACATGGACCATTATTTCGGGCGAAGTTGAAACCAATTGGTCTCTTCTTGCACTTAACCCGGGTTTCTGGAGATACGAGGGGGGACCCAAAAATAACCGGACGGAATTCGCTGCGTGCGTCGTTCTTGTAGTTCGGGCTTCTCCCACTGGGTGGGTGTTAAGTAACCTCTCCTGAGCCATTGTTGTAAGCGGCGTCCTTTTAGACGGTTGTAGCGAGCCCCTGTGACAGTTTTCGTTCGACGAGTTTATCGACCTCTTCGATTTTTGAAATGGCTGATATTCGAGAACAGCGTGCAGCGTTGAAATTATGTTTTCTGCTCGGTAAAAGTGCGTCGGATGTGGTTGATATGTTGTCTACAGCTTATAAAGAACACGCCTTGAAAAGAACTCAAGTTTATGAGTGGTATTCGCGATTCAAACGCGGCAAAATGGCGATCGAAGACATTCAACGCCCGGGCCGGCCTTCCACGTCCAGAACTGATGAAAACGTGAAAAAAATTCATGCGCTTGTGTACCAGGATAGAAGGCGTACTATTGATGAACTCGCTGAACCATCTGGTCTTTCGTGGAGTTCAGTGCAGCGCATTTTAGCCGAAGAATTGCAAATGAGACGAATTGAAACGGCGCGATTTGTGGCGGAGTGGGGACTGGTTCTTCCACCATGACAATGCACCAGCTCACACAGCCATTTCTGTGCGTGATTTTTTAAAAACTGCATGACACCGCTTCCTAAACCACCCTAATCACCAGATCTAGCACTTTGTGACTTCTTATTGTTCTCCCGAATGAAAAAAAGAGCTGAAAGGGAAACGTTTTGCAGACATTCCGGAGGTGAAAAAAAAATCGAAGATGGCGCTGCAAGGCATCGGAAAGAACGAGTACCAAAGGTGTTTAGTGGAGTGGAAAAAACGTTTGAACCAATGCATTAGCGTTAATGGGGAGTACTTCGAAGGTGGCCAACGTTTCTAACTCAAAAAAATAAATTCTGGTATTTTAAAAAAATTGTGTCCGGTTATTTTTGGGTCCCCCCTCGTACACTTACTGTAACATAATATTTAGACGACAACAACATAATATTTCACATCATACAATAACCAACTGTTGAGTGATATTAATGAAAGTGATATAATTATTTCTTTGGTCTTCTACCGAATGCTTGGTAGGTATATGGGTAGCTCTAGCTAAAATTACTCCATATAAATGTCGCATCTAACCTTTTCTTACAAAGCCAGCTATTTTGACAGAATCAATGCAAACTTTGCAAATTTCACAAAGGATTTTATTTAATAAAACCGGTTTCATCGCATAGGCGACATCTTCAGGTGAACCTCATTATTCACCTGAAGATGTCGCCTATGCGATGAAACCGGTCGTATTAAATAAAATCCATTGTGAAATTTACAAAGTTTGTATTGATTCTGTCGATATGGATTTCCACAAAGTTACGCCTGAGAATATCGAGTTCACCGGCTATTTTATATCATTTTTTTTAGCGCTTCATACTTTATGCCCCATTTGCGTGATCCAAATTTCCTATACCCTTCCTTCCTCTAGCGCACAACTCCCAGATTCTTTCTTCTGACACCCTCTTCCACAAGAACCTCCCCCTCAGTACTTCCTCCATCAATTATGTTATCTCTTTAGAATCACTGCAATTAACTTTCTTTCTTCTTCCACTATCATCCGCGTTTCCTCGTTTGCCTGGCACATATCTAAGCTCACTCTCTCTATACAGCTCCCTTTCCCCACATTTCATTAGCTTACAGCCTTAGCATATATTCCTTCCGCATTGACAAATTTCCGTGCCAAACAAAAAGCTACTCTACATATAAGGGTTTAAAGCAACCTTTTCTTTATGCCTTTCCTGAATTTGAGTCAACCAAAACCTATCCTAATGTAAAAAATGATTCACCGATTGGTATCTTATCAAATAATGGAAATAATTTCAGCCCTAACTCATTCTTTTTGGAGCCAGTCACCTCGCCTGAAACATTAAAATTAGACAACGCCCTCTCCTCTCAAAAATCCGCTGGGCCAGATAAAATAAATGCAGGCTTGTTAAAAGCTATCATAGCAGACATCCTAGACGTACTATGCAATTTGTTCAATCGAAGCTTAGAAAATGGGGAATTCCCTGCATCTTTAAAGAAAGCAATTGTTGTTCCCGTACACAAAAAAGGCGATCTGCGTGATGTACGCAATTACCAGCCGATTTATTTGCAAATAAAAATTTTCTAATATACTTGAAAAACTTGTAAAAAAGAGACTAGTAAATTCTTTGGATAAAAAGAAATGTTTTAGTGAAAAGCAATGCGGCTTTAGGGCCGGTAAAAGTACGGAGAACGCTCTGGAAAACTTTATGACCCAGATTTTTCAGTCGGTTAACAGCAACAATAAACTGCTGCTGTCTTAATAGATATCCAAAAAGCATTCGACACAATACATACATCATATGGTGTTGTTGGACAAACTAAGACACGAATACGTGGCATTTCTCTGAATTGATTTCAAAGCTTTTTGACTTCACGCTCTCAGTATGTGAAGGTCTGCAATAGCCAAAGTAGTAATGAAAATATTTGTTCTGGAGTGCCTCAAGGATCAGTATTAGATCCTATATTATTCTTAATATATATTAATGATCTATGTAGCCTAAATTTAAAAGTTTAATTAACTGCCTTTGCAGATGACCTATCTTTATATTTGTCTGAACTGGGAGGAGGTACAGCAGAACATGCAATCTGATGTAAATCAAATCAGCAAATGGTTTGCAACCAACAAGCTAAAATTAAGTGAGAAAACAAAAGTAATATCGTTGTTATGTAATGTTTTTATATTTGAAATCGTTTCCCCCCTCATGAGAGGAACCGAGCCTCAGGTATAGGGCGGGTCACAGGTGGCGGATAGCGGATGTTCCATCAGATATGGTGGACAGCTGTGAATAAGGGGCAACCCGAATAAGCAGCCCGGACCGAGGCGGCAGCATTGCGAGGGTGTGGCGAGGATGGCCTGTGGCGTGGTCATACTTGTTAAAAACTACATAAACCCAACGACGGTGCTGTGTCATAGCGAGTAAGTGCCGTCATTAAATATGCACTGCCCCGTGCTGCCTTGTACGAGTAAGGGGAGGACCCCAAGGGCTAGCAGAAGGTCACTCTGACATAACACCGAGGTCAGGCCGAGATCTTTGAGCTGTAGTGAAAAGCAATTGGCGTAGGAGAAGACGACTCTGAACAAAAACTCCTGGTCCTCCAGGTTGGGCAAGGCTAACTACCTTGCACCGGAAAAAAATTATAGTTGCGAAACGCCAACACCAAGCCTCGGATAAGGACAGAACATCTGGAAGAAGACCCCAGCTTAGACTTAAGGACATGCGATTTGGAACCTGGAATGTGAGGACCCTGGCCTTACCAGGGAAACTGGATATTCTTAGCGAAGAACTAGAAACATATAATATAGACCTTATAGCGTTACAAGAAACTAAGAGGCCGTTTTGTGGTAGACTAAACTCCAACAAATACCAAATATTATACAGTGGATGTGATGATGGAAGACACTATGCAGGCGTAGGTTTTGCCGTCAAAAAGGTTTTATTAGAATCTGTGATATATTTTAAAGCGTTAAGCGAGAGAATGTGTTGTATTATGTTAAGAGGAAAATTTAATAATATATATGTGACGAGTATGTATGCTCCAACTGAGGAAAGTAAGGATGAAGACAAAGATACGTTTTATGTACAGCTTGAAGAAGCAGTGACCGATATCCCACGATATGACACACTTTTATTGGTAGGAGACACTAATGCCAAAGTAGACAAAGAAAATATTTGGAACAAGGTAGCAGGAAGAGAGAGCCTACACGAAGAATCTAACGACAATGGCACTAGGCTGCTCAGCTTTGCTTGCTCATCAAATTTGTTCGTTGTAAGTACAAATTTTCCAAGGAAAAACATATATAAACAGACGTGGACATCTCCTGATGGTCGCACCACAAAGCAGATCGACCACATCCTGATAGGCAATAGACATGTAAGCTCCGTGACTCAAGTAAGAAGCCTTAGAGGAGCAGAATGCGGTATCGATCATTACTTAGTGTTGATGAAAATAAGACAAAGATTAAGAATAGAGAAAAGAAACAAAAATAAAGTCGAGGACAGAATAACTTTTGAGAAAATCAAGATTAATTAATATAAAATTGAACAGAGAAATAGATTCTTAGTTTTAGCAGAAGAGATTGAGGAAGAGGACTTGAAAGTAATGCAGGAAGAAGTGGAAGAGATATGGAAAAGTTTTAAAACTAATATTAAAGAATCAGCAAAAGAAGTGTTTAACATGAAAAAAAACTCCCAGAAATCCTTGGTTTAATGAGAATTGTAGGAAGTTAGTAGAAGAGAGAAAAGAGGCAAAAATTAAAGCACTTGCTGAAAAAACACAAGCTACCAAGGAAAGATATAGACAGGTCAACAGGAAAGTGAACAAGGCACTCAGGGCAGAAAAAATAAAGTACATAAACAGTACACTTTCAAGGGCAGAAGAAGACTGCACACGAAATAACACAAGGGATTTTTATAGAAAAGTGAGGTTTTTTTCAGAAAGGTTTAAAACCTAATGTAATGGGAGTGAAAGACAAATGTGGAGTGATAACGAGTGAACCAAGAGGAGTCTTGAGAGTCTGGAAAGAATACTTCTCCGACCTTTTAAACGGGGATATACAATCGAGGGAAATGAAAATGAAGTGGTACAACAAGAAGAGCTAAGTTGTAGAGCCGGTGAAAACGTTTTATGTATGGAACCAACAATAGAAGGAATAAAATCTCCATTGAAGACCTTTAAAAATGGCAAAGCGCCAGGTGAGGACGGAATACCGATAGAGTTAATAGCAAATGCAGGCGAGGAAGTAATCTCGTTAATCTATTAATAAAAGTGTGGCGAACTGAAAAAATGCACAGAGAATGGTGTTTACTTATTGTACCTTTGCATAAGAAAGGAGATAAATTAGATTGTAAAAACTACAGAGGCATATCATTAATCAATACAACATATAAAATACTTTCTAAACTGGTGCTAAACAGACTTAGGGAACAAGCAGAGGAGATGATAGGAGATGATCCCACCAGGCGGGATTCAGGAAAGAGAGATCAACGACAGACCAAATGTTTATTCTGAAAGAGCTGGCATCAAAATATTTGGAATGTAATAAGGATCTTTTCCTTATGTTTATAGACTTCAGCAAAGCCTATGACTCGATAAATACAGAAAAACTTTGGACAATAATGAAGAAATGTGGATTTCCTGAAAAAGTTATTGGATTGACAGAAATATGTGAGAGTCTAAAGGAAAAGTCAAGGTTGTAAAAGGGTACACTGGTACGTTTGAAATAAGCACAAGTGTGAGACAGGGAGATGGCTTGTCACCCCTACTCTTTAACATAGCATTGGAAGAGGCGCTAAAGAGGACCAGAAATGGTCCAGGAGGAGCCAGGATTCCGTAAAAAATTAATCTGTTGGCCTTTGCAGACGATGCAGTGATTGTGGCCGAAAATAAAGAAGAGCTTAAAGAACTAAGTACAATAATTTCAATGGAAGCCAAGAAAATGGGTCTACAAGTAAATGAAGGTAAAACCAACTACATGAAAACAAGCAGATATGAAGAGGAAGAGGAATATTTAGAAATAATCAATTATAAGTTAAAAAAAAACAAATCCATTCAAGTACTTAGGGGTAACAATAACAAGTAACAACAAAGAGGAGACCGAAATTCTCACCCGACTTGCAGCAGCTGAGAGAACCTACTGGAGCCTAGTAAAACTTTTGAAGAGCAAACTCCTATCACGAAACACAAAAATTCGTATCTATAAAACAATTGTCCAACCAGTACTACTGTATGGTTCCGAAATATGGTCGCTTACAAAAAGATCACAAAAAAATTGATAACGTTTGAAAATGAAGTGTTGAGACGAATATTCGACCCCATTAAGGAGGGAGAGACATGGAGACTAAGGAAAAACAAAGAGTTGAGGGAACTGTACAAATAAGCAGATATTGTGGATATAGTCAGAAGCAGTCGACTTAGATGGCTAGGCCATGTCCACCGAAGAAGTGACAACACAATGGTAAAAATGATATGGAAAGGAAAACCGGAAGGCACCAGATCACCAGGGAGACCAAGAATGCGCTGGAGCGACAAAGTGAAGAAGGACCTGAAAAAAATGAGAGCTCAACTCGACACAGCAGAAGACAGAAGGGCATGGAGGCGAGTGGTTGGCGAGGCCAAGGACCATTTAGGTTTTCAATGGCCACAGGAGTAAGTAAGTAATCGTTTCTCCATTGATTTCAAACTTGTGTACCATTCTTCAAAGTGTACTTATACGAGTTGCAGTGACTATTTTACACTGGAACGAGTTAAAGAATACAAATACCTAGGTGTAACAATTGATGAACAACTAAAATGGGAGCAACATATTAAAAATGTCACAAATAGTTTGATAAAATGTCAAATTAAACTCTATTTTATTCGAAATAAGTGTTCTTTAACTTTTATACAGAAGATATATTATGCCTTTGTATTTTCTAGGGTAATTTATGGTATAATAAGCTGGGGTAGTGCTTTTAAAAATTCATTCAAACGTGCATAAACAACTCCAAAAGTAATAGTTCGTACTATAGCCAGAGTAGGTCATTGTTCACCTTCTTTTCCAATATTCGAAAAACTGCAGGCACTCCCTTTAAGGCACTTATACATATATAAGGTGCTAAGACTATTCTACCTTCGCAGCGGAAATAACCCTAAAGTCTTGGATAAGCCTCATTCATACAATCTGCGGACAAAACGTTTCGTGTATTTTGCCCAAACCAAATATAACCCTTTTCAAACGATGCTTTCTTTATAAGGGGCCAAAAATTTTCAATAGCTTGCCACAGAGTATCCAAGTCAGTTCTAGGATAAAAACTTTCCAAAAGCAGGTGAAGCTCTGGCTATTTACTAATGTAAATATGATTAGGGATGTATTATAAAGAGTGTTTGCTATCAATATCCTTTGTTTTGTACTTTTGTGTATTTTATTTGTATTCCTTTGTTTCTTACTTATGTATATTACTTTTCAATTACAAAGAGTTCCTCTTTCCAACTGGAGACATTTTGTTACAATAAAAAAATTGTTCTAGTATCACTATAATATTTTAAAGGTGACCTCACCAACAGGCAAATGCCTTAGGGATCACCTAAAGCTCCAGTCTGTGATTATTGTTATATATTATGTACAACTTGTTGGAGCAATAAATTATTATTATTATTCCTCAACAGTCCTCCTTATCATTTTGTTTGCTTTTGTTTTGTGAGTTTTTGTTTGCAATTTACATTTTGGACCTTCCTAAAACCTTAAAATATTGCCAGTATATGTTAAACGCAGACGACCTACACATTTACATTCAATGTCACCTGCAAAACCTTCACGATGGAATAAAGAAAATCCAACGTGATGCAGAAGCTGTTTCCTCATGAGTCAAAAACAACCAATTAATCCTTAACAACACTAAAACTAAAGCCATAATTATTGGTAACTCTAAGTTAATCAATAAAATTAACTACGACATCATTCCGCGCTTGGAGATCGACAATGTCACCGTTCACTTCTCCAACGTAGTTAGAAATCTGGGAATTCTAATGAATAATAATTTAACCTGGAATAATCAAATCCAACAAATTTTCAATAAGGTGAACGGTATTCTTTATCAACTCAAAACCCAGAAATACGTCTTACCGACTCATACTAGGAAGCTGCTTGCTACAACTCTAGCTTTTCCCCATCTAGATTACTGTTCTCTAGTTTTTGGTGACCTGTCAGAAGAGCTGAATGACAAGCTACAGAGGATTCAAAATTCATGCATCAGATTCTTTTTAACATTCGATATGACGAACATGTTTCTTCGTATAGGGAAAAACTACCTTGGCTAACTGTCAAGGGCAGGCGTAATTACTTGCTAAGCGTCTTCCTGTTCTCCTTATTTTCCGTTACAGAACCTAAATATTTGATGGACATGTTTATACATCAACCTCAGTCCCGTAATATGAATACAAGGAGTGAAATATCTGATTTATATTGCCCCGCCCAAAGAACCACCAAATATCACAACTCTTTCCTGGTCAAATCCACAAAATTATGGAATTTTCTCTCCATAGACCTAAAGAACAGTAAAAACAGGCAGTCATTCAAAACGAAACTTTATTCTTACCTTTCACATATAAACATAGATCTCTAATTCGCATTGTTATACCTGTATCACCATCCGCTTCCTACTTTGTTCTTGTGCATTCTTCATTAAAATGTCTTTTATTGTTAGTTTTTTTCGTTATTTTGTGAAATAAATATGCATAATAATTTGTGTATTATCTTTGTATTGATATGTTTTCAAATATGTTTGTACTTATTGTTTATGCTTGATACTATATTGGTTGTTTAAGCTCACCATAATTGTAATTGTAACATTGGTGCTCATAGGGGTATTGTACCTAGAGCTAATACATATTTATTATTATTATTAATTAATTTCCTTTCCTCCGTAAATGTTTCATCGCGCCAAAGCAATTCTGCACCTTATGTCGTTGATGCAAAACCTCTTCTAGTACTAAATGCTAATATGATACTCGAACTCACATAAAGGCATATGAAGACGGAAAATAGAAAACAGAAAAATGTAAACTCCATCGAAAATTTCCAAGTACAATAGTATGTCATGTAGTCTGAGAAAGGGAAAAAATAAAAATTAGAAGAGATAGCTGGCTGGATTCATATTGACGCGGCCACAATTGTCGCGGGCTTATGCTTGAGCTCGTTATCATAGCTGCGTTTATATTCCAAGGGAACGTCAACATCATGCTCCATTCAGTGAGAAATACAAGTCAGACGTTTTAGATCGCTGCTGTATTTTTGCAACTCAAGAGTTCAAAATGCGAACACCGGATGTATTACCATAAAAATATCATGGAAGACAGACATTTGCTCGTAAAAATTTGCGGTATTAATGCCACTAAACTGTTGATTATGTTATACGTGTCGAAAGTGTCTATAAGAATCAAGAAATATCTTTTGAAATATGAGATGAAGTCATCTTGAATAACTTTAAACTTTGTATTTCCACTTGAACTTTATTTTGCTACGACTATGGTTTCGACGTCAGGGCGTCATCATCAGGTGCATAATACAGAAAATTGTTCATTTATATACAAAAATGTTGTGGGGGTGGAGGTTTAGATCCACACATGAGCGGGGGGAGGGAAGAAGATGGAAGGCGTGGGGTGGGTGAGTCAAGTGAAGGGGGCACTGGTCAGCCTCTCCTGGAACTTCCTGCCCGTTTGGCCAATATATACGGCTGATACTCGCACTTGAGTTGGTATACCCCACTCTTTTCCAATTTTGGGATGACGTAAATGCTCGCCTTGGTTGCGTTACAAGCGCACTTAACAAAATTGATGGTTTCAGTCGTTACTTTGCACCTGCACCTGATGATGACGCCCTGACGTCCAAACCATGGTCGTAGCAAAATAAATTTCAAGTGGAAATACTAAGTATAAAGTTATTCAAGATGAATTCCAAGTTCCACAAAGTAACGCCTGAAACCATCAATTTTATGAAATGAAGTTTCTAACAAAGTTGGATTGTAAGCTCTACTCAGGCAATACCTGAGATAATGATAATAATCTCGCTATTTATTTCGCTATGAAATACATGTAAATTGTTTTATAAGAAATATTCTAAGAAATCACTCTAAGAAATACACATAAATTGTTAAATATGATATATGTGCCTTTCATTTTCATTCGTCATCTTATCAAAAAAGATTTTTGGGTTAAGAAGGAAAGCCGTCGTAAGCATATCGTAAAGCCTTAACAGGTGATTTTGGCAAGTCATTGCAAAAACGGCATGATTAAACTTGAGGTTTTCATTACAGGGAGCTAAAAGTGCACAAAATCGGCTCAATTTCAGGCTAGATATCTGACTAAATAAATTCTGAGCTTCCAAAAAAGAGAAAAACTCCCATAGATTGTGGAAAATGCGTAAATTATATTCTTTAAGTAATATTTTATTTATATCTTCCATGGTTCACGAGTGAACTTTGTGCAACTTCGAGTGCATAATGAAAAAAATAAACTTAGTATATTCCACACAAATTCTTAATGGTATAAACCCCGACCGGTTTCGACACTTTCGTGTCATTATCAAGGGATAATAATTATCCTTTGATAATGACACGAAAGTGTTGACACCGGTCGGGGTTTATACCATTAAATATTTGTGTGGAATAAACAAAGTTAATTTATTTCATTATGAATATTTTATTTTTCAGAAGTTTATCTTAATTTCCTGTTGCCAAAATAAATAAAATAAAACTCTTTCGAAAATCGTACCGGCCGAGTAACACACCTCAGTACACATGGCACCTCCTTTCCGTAGTGAAAATAATACTGTGTCGACTACTGAAACATGCGGAAAGTGAGCGATAAAAAGCGAGGGAAATAGTTAATTAGCTGCTGAAAACATCAATAAGTAATCGATATAGAAATAAGACGAATAAGAACCCTATACAGTAGCCATCATCTTCCCTTAATTCGAAGTGGGCACTGGTTGGAAAAAGGAGGACCAAGCAAACGACCCTTATCTACAGCAGTTACAATAAAATTCCGAACTGTACTCAGAAGGATAAATTTGTTAGACAAATATTTTCGTAAAAATCATATAAATATCTCAAACATTCCCTTAAAAACCCGAACATTATTCGTCGGCGCATGATTTTAAGCGACATCAGACACATGAGATTATTACGAAGGAATATGACGTGGGTGGAAAGAAAAAAACGCAAGGAAGTTATAGGGCAGGGTGTGATCGGCGGCGAAAGACGAGGAGAGGGTTCAAAAATAAAGTAAAAAAGCAATAAATGAAGTGAAAAAGGATTTTTTTTAGGAGGGGGTCGGTATGCGTTGAGAATGGGGAGATGGGACCCTCAAGGGGGATGGGTAAAAATACGGGGATTTGGTTCGGGGATTTCGACGCGGCGGCGGTCTGATACTCTAGGGAGATAGGAGGGGGGAGGGCGCAGTAAAAATTGGAGCCCCTAAGGGAGGCGGAGGAAGGGAAGCGTTGGAAGTAGGGGGCGGCGCTGGACAGGGAAGGGATGGGGGAGGAAAGGATGAAGATGAAGGTGGCAGTAAAGGGGACGGAGAGATAAGCGACGGGGCGATGCACTGTAGACGGAAGATCTCGCTGGTATCTATGCTGGGGAACGAAAGTCGGCGACGCAAAGTGAAGCTGGATTCATGATCCGACGATTAAAACATTCAGAGGAATACCGAAATTACAAAAGTTTGATGGATTGAAAAATAAATACGACACCCGAACACATCGATTCACTCGTTAACCGTATTTCCTGTAAAATTTTCCGTATTAAGTTCCTTACACTTCCTTCCTGGAGCAGAGACTTGTTTTTTTTTATAACTCTTCAACTATTAAAATTCTTCTTGTTCCTTCGGCGCTACAACCCTCCATAGCTCCATGGGTTTTGGCCACTTCCACAGTTAAAGCCCATCTTCTTCTATCTTTTGCTAGGGCCTTCCAATGAGTAACATTCAATCTTTCTCAATACTCTATGATATCGTCTCTCCTTCTTTATTATGTCTCCATCTGGGCCTATTTTTATCTGGTATCCACACAAATTTTCTTTGCCGATCTTGTCTCTGCCATGCGTATAATTTAACCTTACCATCAGATTTTTTGTGACTTGGACTGTACGTCTTTCTTTATTCCCACATTTAATTATACATTTCTGTTAATTCTCCTGCATTGGTCCACAAATTCTCCTATTTTTCTTTAAAAAAATATTCAGTCTTTCATTTTCTGTGTAAATGTCCAGGTTTCGCAACCGTAAGCCACAACTAGTCTTAAATCAGTTTTGCCGATTTTAAGTTTGAACTTACAGAGTAGAATATAAAAGCTTAGTTGTCTTCGATTTTCTGTGGAAATTTCCATGTTTCGCAACCGTAAGCCACAACTAGCATTATTGCAGTTTTGCCGATTTTAAGTTTGAACTGTCCGAGTAGAATATAAAAGCTTAGTTGTTTTTTAAGGGCATAAATACTTATGTTACCTGCATATGTTCTTTGTGTTATTTCATTTGAGGTACTATAAAATAATAGCTCTTTATAAGCTACCCGCTTTTATTGTACTGCAGGTTATAACATGATAATTTATTCTAAATGAACGCCTTGAATGCATGGAGCTCTTACTAAAACATAATTACCTCAGCAAGTATACGTCGGTCCGTTTGCTATTTGATAGCTCAACTAAAGCTCCCAAAAGTACAGCGTGAGCAACTGACGCGGAATTGACCCCTCCGACATACCACTCGCAAAGCTTGCAGGATACGGCCGAGAGTATTTAAAAACAAAACATATATGAATAAAAATACGTACAGGAGACAGCCAAAATTTATATTTTACTAATCCAGGAAGAATCCACTGAAAGAATTTTCTGTTTGCTATCTTTGGAAGGAAAATTACATTGAGCGATTTATCTTTACAGGATAAAACCAGCTACACGGGTGTCTATTTGCACCGTTTTACTCGGATTACAGAGTGCTGCAGGCAAGAGAGGCGATCAAGATGTTAAATGGGGTCCTGTTAGAGCAGGGTCATATGTGCACAAGTGAAGAGAATCCTGCAAACAGGAGCGGAAAGTATATTGACCTAAGGTGCAGAGGGTGGCACTTTGAGTACGTGGCAGAAGTGTGAAGTACGGATAGCTTAAATGATCGAAATAAGGGCAGAACTTAGAAAGAAATTGAGTACCTATTGGAGATTTTCAGAATGCGTCTGAAACAATAAAGGTCCGTGGTCTACTGGTGGAAGGAAAACTGGTAAGGTCGAGACATTTATGCAACAGGGAATGTAGAGTAATCACAGGGTATAGAAAAATCCCTTAAAAATAGAAATGCCTAAGCTTAGAAAGAAAGAATACCATAGTTTAACTCTTAACATATTTCAAGGTGATATTGTAACACAAAGAAGACCAGTAACTCAAAAAGTACAATTGCCACTGGTTTAGTAATTTTAATGCGACAGAGCTTCCCGCATGATGATGAAGTACTTCGAAGTCTAAGTCACATTAAAGCTTTTGCGAACTTAAAATTCCGAAAGTCGTTCCTCGGTCTTCCCGAAAAAAACTGACAACAATCATGTGTCGTTGTTTGTGTTAGTGTCATAATTATTTTCTTTTCATAAATATGTGGCATTTAAAAATTTTCTTCAAGTACGAGCAAAGAAATACTTATATTAAAAAGAAACTAATTAATACATTGTTATGAATATCTTAGTACCGATTAAAAACATGTTTAATAGTTTTAAGGTCCTGTTTTATCTCCAGTTTCTAATGACCTAGTATTTTGTAAATGTTCTGGTATTCTACTTTTATGCTACTTTTCTGACATTTTCATTTATTTTCGTTAATCTGTTGTGTGACATTATGCATTGTAATCTGCTTATCGAGTGAAATGAAATTGGAATAACTGTTTTATATAAAAATTTGTTCTATATATGTTGTTGAAAATCTTGGAAAGCTATATTTGTTATGTTTAGATTGTTACAAAGTGTATTAATTGCGATAATGCCAAGAGCCACGGGAATTTATATCCTCTAACAAAAAAATCATTATAATCTTTAATCCAATAAAATAAATCGTTGCACTTCTGACCACGAGAGGCATGGCAGTGAAAGCGTTAAACCAAAGGGAAACTACAATTTCATATATTTCTAAGTGTTCAAAAAGGCCACGACGTATACGCTTACACACACACATCGTAGTCATTTTATACGAATCTGAAAAGAGAAGAATGAGAGAAAAAGAAGTACGCTGGAGGAACTTTTTGGTCGGTGGAGCATTAGGAGGGCAAGTGTAGGGGTGGGTTGGGAGGAAGGGAATGTGGGGGCAGTGGGGGTGAGAGTGAGGGATAGGAAAGGCTTCCCCAACCCTCCAACTCCACCAAACTCACACCCCTCCCCCACTTCGAATTCGCAGTCGAGATGTACGACAACCCCTCTTCACTTTCTTTCGGTTAGCTTAATCCACGGAGGACATCAGGCGGCCTGTAAATTCCTCCCGCGCCCACCCCCTCACGGCCTTGGGAAGTGCCAGCACGAGAGAGGAAGGCGAGGAGGGGTGGATAGGAGAGTGGGATGTGAGGAGGGATGGAGAGGAGAGAGGCGTTAAACCCGACGAGGAGTAACTTCATGACGCCGTAACTAGCGAGAGGCATCGCAAGCACTATGCTCGGGAACCTGCATAAGTTTCATTGTGGCGTACTCACTGGGGTTGGGTAGGTAAGTACCTACTTAGAGGAACGAGGGTCACAACTTTCGAACGTTAAAGTAATGACTGCTTTAAAGCCTATTGGTCGCTTGGTCGCTTAAAACATATTGCCTCATGCCAAACAATCTAAATTTTTCTCTAAAGTTAAAAAAGAAACGAATCAGCATGCATTTGCATTTTTCACGCGTTTGTAATTACCTACAACGCTAGCTTAATATTTTACACATACAATTTATTACCGACCATGATTTCAGTAATTCATTGCCATTATCAATTTTCTTCAAGGTGGCAATCAATTGCTGAAAATAAGGTTTCCAAATAAAGTTGCAGTTTTCATTAAAAATGACTAGCTTCCACAAAGTTAAGCCTGAATCCGTCTCCTACAAACATACAACGCGTTTAAATAGCGAGCACAATTTATAAACCCGTTAACTGTGTTAAATGATTACTGATTTCACTCATTATATGTGTCAAGTATCCACAGAAAGATGTTATCCATTTTTTGTGTCTAATAATAGCAATTTGCAATGTTTTACGCCGATATAGCAAAATCATTTTTAATAAATGGTTTAATGGTAGTTACTTTACCACTACAAATACATTACATCTGGGTATATACTCAATCTCCGTAGTGGAGGGAAAATAGTAGTGAGCTTGAGGGGTAAATGTGAAATCCGCAGTCAGCGGATGAAAATATTCATTTGGACATATACGAACTTCTAAGAGAAAGGGTTAAACTTTAAGGATAAAGCATAATAATTTAAAACTAAGTTGTTACAATAACTGTCTGACTTTTATTTGCCTGGTATTAATACGTGTTCACGTCGCGCCGCGTTGTGTGCAATAAAACTCGATGGCGTATAGCAAGATAATTTTATTCTAAACACTGATATTCACAATTAGAGCACATTCACAAAAAAAATATTTAAGAATTTGAGAACGCGTGATGATACGGAACTCTGACTATGCACAATTACGAAATGGGAAGCATCTCCACTGATTCATTCAAATCAGAATGCTGTGCTTGAAAAATACCACCGAAATCGCTATAAACATAGAAAACAAGGACAGAAGAAATGTAATGTTTAACGCGCAAAATAAAGATAAACGACTCTCGTGGATTCAACCAACAACTGTATTTAAGTTACTAATTTGAGATTGAGAGTGATATTGAACGGGTATAATTTAAAGAACCCTATTAAACCTATATTTAAAAGATCTTGACCTAATCAACCATTAAAAGTTTTGATACGTACAGAGGTTTTGATATGATAATGTATAGTTCTCTCGTCACAAAGTATTTCACTGAATATACACAGAAGGGATGAAATTAGCTATGAAAAAATTAATTGACTTGTCCGGGATTCGACCCCGGATCTGCCAACAACTTAGCTCCCTGAGTGCTTTCTTAGGTTTTGTAACAGATAAAGAACATTGACGCGGAATAAAAGAAGTAAATACAGACACCAAGACTATTGTAAAGCTCTCAAGACTTCTTGCCAATCAAAACTAGGATGAAAATATCACCATGTGTTCCATTTTCACACGCGAAAAAAGCCCGAAATGATATGAAATTTATTTATTTTACAGTGCACTTTACAATCATTTTACAAAAACTAGGTTTTAAAATGCAGAGCACTGGTGAGCGATAATACTGAGGAGAGGAAATATGTCGTAATTTACAGGATGATGAATCCAAACAACGCCGTCCCTGCAGTGCCGATTATTCTACAGCTATGGAAGCAGCAGTAGATTATTGCTCAGCAATAAAATGCATCGGAGGGAAATTAACAGCCAGTGGAAATGGTCTAAGATGAAGGAAATATCTATCCATTCCAGTTAACGCTTGTGAGACATTTTTGGCCTAAATTTGTTTCGATAAATGCCTATATGACAATTTTTCACAACAAGTAGGGGAATGGTGATACACGCCTACCTATTAAACTCCGTATCCGGTAAAATAGTCATTTATACTGAAACCTCGAGGATTCCAAGGATATGTGAGTCTCCCCTGATTCCGTCGCAAATCCGGGTAATTTAATTGGCTGAGTGCAAAGCGTGGTTCTCTCACGACCAGCGATTCGTCTCTGAGACACATTTCCGAAGCCTTATCGGAATGGGAACCGTTTTGCGCTGTCGCACGGTCCATCAATTAGTGCTGAAAAACCAATCTCGCCCGCCTGGGGACGGTGAAATATTTGAGTCCTCGTGCTTAAGACGCGAAGGTCTGCAACGGCTAAGAGCCGCTAACCACCAAACAGGGATCTCTCCGAAGCTCATACTCTCCGCTCTGATATTTTTATAGGATTTCATAGCCGGATTATGTTCCGCCATTAAAATTACAATATGTAAAGACTATGCCCTGTAATACGAGAGACTAAGTACGACATAGTCTGCCAAGCAATGATTTAACCGAGGTGCACGTAGTTAGTGTCAATCGTGTACGATAATAGCAGTGCCCAGCGGTGCAAGAAGAAGGTGCAGTGGCTGGTTCCCTGCATCCTAGAATGATGATTACAATAATGAGAGCCGCGATATGCTACTTTATTCATTCTTCGCAAAATTAAAATAAAAGTAGCCCCAATCTCGTGATAAAGCAGACTTTTGACTAAAACATACATTCATTACACAACGGCCGTTTTTACGCGGGAGGATAATGATGCGACGCGACGATAGGGTATTTCAGTTCCCTACTTCATTGTTGGCTTAGTTAGGGTAGGATTATGAGTTACCACATAGCTATGGAGACAATACGTACAAAGGCACAGTTAATGGTAGTGGAAGCTGATGGTGCCAAAGCGGTATAGAATAAAGCTCTAGATTAGAAAAGTACGGACAGCGTTTGTCATCGACCGATGCCGAATCCGGGACAACTGAGGAAAATATGAGGCATTACAGCATTGTATTTTATATAAAACATCACAATTGATGACATCTTACGACTAGAACTCGCTAAAAGGCTTGGAAATATTTTTTTTCTCGTAAAAAAATGTTGATTCACTATCTTTCCCATGCACTGGAATGTCTGTTTTGGTTTCGTTGGCCATGCTTTACCAATAGAGAGCTTTAGTATCGAAGCGCTAACAACACCACCTACCCGCGTTATTGCTAAGAATTGTCAAGCGTTGGTATAGTGTAGGAGTTCGCGGCTCAGTCACTACCCAGCAATACCATGCAACAGTCAGCAACAGATTTCTCGCTAACGGTGTGTTAAAAATGAATCAAAATGCTAACGTTTACGACCAGCATTAATAAAAAACAGAAAAAACCCTCTGAGACAGGAATATTCACAGTTTATCAGGAGGAATCTGATTAACTCCTGGAGGAGGTAGAGAAAGTGATTTAAAGCATATTTTGTCCAACATACATGGGGTCGCAACTCCTTAGTTATGGAAACGTAAACATTTTGTCAGAAGCAATTTCCAGTTACCATGAAAACATCAAAAAGCTTAATACTTAGTGGCGCGCACTAATAGTGAAGAAGTGAAACTGAAATAAGTTGTTTTCAAAATTTGTATAATTCTTTTCCTGTCAAAATATTTGTTAATTTCTTATAATGTTCAAGATTGTAGCCGAAATTGTAAAAAATATACTTGAAAATTTTACTTTTTGAATTAATTTTTTACTGTTGGAGATGCGGAAAATACTTTTTGAACAGAAACTTCAGCGTAATGTCTTTTTGTCCATACGTGGTTTAATTACTTTTCTATCTTACTTTTTAGCGGAGATTTGGAATTTAAAACGGTACCGGTACATGAGCAAATTGATGGACGGGACTCTCCCATGCATGGATGTGGAATTTGTTAACCGAAAAAAAGAACAATTAACTTCATCGTTCTAACCATATGTATTTCTTTAAAAATGTATTGACATCCATACTCCTCCGGAAGTTACGATAATTCCTCCAGAAATACCATGCATATTGTTACCAAGTTATCGAGTGAACTCGCTAACGTAATGCCCAGGCGGTTAACGGCCTCACAAGGTAACAAAGTTATTGCATCGAGAGCCGTTCCTGCTCAGCAACGTCAAAAGCTTTTATGCCATTCAGTTGCCGGAGCCAAAGTGAGTGACTGCAGGTGCCACTGCCAGAGTATCCAAAACGTTAACCACTTCTGCTAACGCTAGCCCCATTTGTCGCACAAAGACCCGAAGAGGATTCCAAAATAGCCATTGCCTCGCGGAACCTAAAGAGACGATTGTCACCCTGAAATAGTAGCTCGCGCTGTGCTATTCTGTTTCGACCGAGGTAATATACAAAAGGCCCTCGGATGAAAAAGTGAAATGGGCATCTCACTATCTGTCTAAATACAAAGTATCCGTTGGATTTAACCTTATCAATTCCATGACTTTTTCAGGCCAAATTTAAATATCTCCAGGCACAATTTACATTCAATGTGCTCAATTTAGCGCGCTGCGTCGCGTTGTCCGGTTCACCCCGCGGCACCTCAAACGCTTGCATGGAACTCAGCGAAAACTTTTTCCGAGCAACTTATGAATAATTTCTAAATAGGGAGCACCCCATTTCCTGACACATCCCTCAAGACCACACGCTACTAGACGGTTGGTTTTAATGAAAGTCAGACAAAATCCGCCAGATGTTTACACGCGCAGGGCCCTTTCCACCTCAAGTATAAGAAGTAAAAATGACAGTAATAAATAGTAAATAACAGTTCAAAATAATAAACGTAATCGGAGTTCATATGGGTGAATAGAACGGCTTAAAATGTGTCAGTTCACCGCATTGAGAAACCATCGCGCAGGCACAGTATATTAGGAAATACTCCGAGGTTGATTTCGTCTCCGTTTATCAGCTCATACTTCTCCGCGCTTCTATGCACGTACTATTGATCACTTAGGAAGGCAGTATTTCATGTTCAATTCGAAATTTTTTTCCAGGTGATTTCACGAAATTCTCCGACTTTTCCATGCTCGAAGTGATTCCATGACTTCTCCCGGTATTCCAACCCAGCGTACATCCTGATTTAATACCGCAATTTGAGTTCACCGAAAAGGAAACATTTATGAGACACAAGATTTGATCCGCGAGCTTGACAAAAACACATAGGAAAATAGCGCTTTAAGATTTAAAAAAAACTGCGACGAGCGCACAGAAAAATCGTCAAAACTCCATTGGAATGGAAGGACTGCGTTGGGAAATTCTTGAGATTCGAAGATTGTATGATAGGCTAAGGTCATTAAAAAATTCATATCTCCATAGTTTAAGCTAGGCATACCATATTCTATCACCTCCACACTGCAATTCTAGGGTAAAAGAAATAGACCAAATAAGAGAAATTCAACGTAGAGTGGATACCATCCGCGACTACAGCTAGAACATATATAGACGCCGAGCTAATCAACCTTTACATCCACCAATAGAGTATTTGCGTAAGTGAGGTATTTTGTTGAATTTTATTATAGCGAGTAGTGTTTGGTTTCGAAATGCCACGTACGGAATACCAAGGTAAAATACCAACTAATTAGTTTAATAAATAGCTTTTAATATGCATTGTTTTAGCATCGAAATTGCCTAGGTCTAAACGCCCAACCATTAGTTCTTCGTAGTGTGACGTCATCTCCCATATTAGCAGAAGCGAAATAGCCTAGCTGTGCGTTGAGAGTGAAATAGTATTTGCCTTTTCGAAGTTATTTCGATATTTGCTAATTAATAGCTAAAGTTTCGTCCGCTCGCTAAGACTACTCAGTCACACAATCTCCAAATCAACAAATGGTCGACTATGGGAGATGACGTCAGAGCCTACAAAACATGGCGGACCAGTGTTTCGGCGCAATAATAATTTATTAGATTTTATTAGCTAATAAAAAATTAACGAAAAGCCTCTCGAGCGTCAGAATGAAAATTTAGTGTCTGAAGTATCAATAGATTTTTTAGATGTCACTTCCCAAAAGTGTGCAAATACTCTATTCCTTTCCCCTTTATCCTTCGTTTGTATGGATGGTGTCCTTCAACCTCCTCCAGAGGATCGCAGAGAGCAGATGTAGATTCATTTCGGGGATTAACGAGATAGTATATATGATCGTATTTGTAAAGCCTGTGACGGAATTTTCACTATATTTCGAAGTAGTTGTAATTTGGATAATTTGTAATGGAATAATTTTATGCATCATCCCAGCCTGCAAAACAAATACATACATAACCATCACGCATTTCCCTTTCGGAATAGGTACAGTGAAAAAAGTTTAATTCTACGTGAAAGACCGGTAAAGTCGACTCTGCTTCAGCTATGTCCTCCTTAGTTCTCTATCCTTGCATACCTCTTCCGCTTCTCTTACACTCATGCACTACTTCATACACGCTCTCCTGTTATGACGACTCCTAATATCCATCCATTTTAGAGTCTCTTCCACCACATTTCCCCATGACTATCGCGGTCTACCACTTCCTCTAACACCTTACACTCTACTATCATATATCCATTTCATTATTCGAATCTCATCCATTCTCTCAACATTGGCAAACCAACGAAACACGCTCTTTTCGTACATATCCATTTCCGGAGCATCCATTCCACATTGTCAACACCCACTCATACCTAACTTCCCTCTTCTACTTTTACCACAAACACTTCTCAGATACCCCAATACCCACTACGTTTAGTTTACTCCTATTATCACCCCGTCATACCCAGGTTCCACGACCATCAAATAAAGTAGGAAGGACTATACTTTTGTATAAAATCACACCCAACAATAAGTTGGAATTAATCTTTTAGCTGCAGGAAATACATTCCTGCATATGCCCGGGCGCAAGGCGAAGGCTCACTGGGATCGTACGTATGTGTAGATTCCAATATTCATACCGAATCGCTCCCGAGAGCCGGAGGGAAGGCGCGAGAAAATAAGCCCATAATTCATTCGACTCGCTGTATTTCACAATTATTCCACATCCCCTAACTGCATTCCGAGGCCAGGGGACGCTTGTCGCAAGGGTCACAGATTTTTCTCTCCCCCCTCCCTCTTTCATATCCATTCCGAAAGCCTGACCTCTCCCAGTAAATATACGAATATTGTTCTTTTTTTTGTTCTCTCCATCTGCCTCCTAGCGCCTCTCGCGGCCGCTCCGTGGACCTTTTCCACACACACACACATACACGTAGCGTTGCAAGCGTGTTACGGAGCGCAGGAGGCCGTCCGTCCGGCCGGCCTCGCCCTCTTAAGCCCAATGAATAACTCATGTACCGGAAACATACCCTACTTGCCGATGCTGGGAGCTGCTGCTCCCGTGTCCCCCAACCTCCACACCCCCTGCCATCCGCTCCCACCCTACCCTACTCCCGACACCCCTCTCTTAACCTCTCTCGCTTCTCAACCTTCCCGCCCGCCTCCAGCTCCCAAAGTGACACTTTCAAACTCCGGAGCCCTTTAAATACGGTCTTTTTTCCTCGATTAGCACGACTATAAAGATCACTGTAAACGAATTAGGTGGTCTAAAAACTAGATGCATGACCTCCTACGCATAGACTCAACGGATTTTATATTCGGACCCTCAGAATTATCTTATACTGAAATTAATTGCGTGAAAGCTTGTCGAACATATTCGTTTTACAACAATGTAGAATGAGCATAATTTACATCACTCATTTAAGTTTTTTTTAAAGAGGAGAACGTAACAAACGAAAGGACCATCATTTTCGATTCTAGTGAGCGGTAGTAAAATTTATAAAAGTACGGTAATAGTAACATTTATAAAAGCATGATAATATTTTTTGTTAAAATATCGTCATAAATTTTAATAATTTATATTAAAAGTGATGAAACGAAGGTGAACTGCATTCACGTGAAACGGTGAAAAAGAAAGGTGAAAACGAAGGTGAACTGAATAAAATACAGGAATCTCCTAGCTACATTTGGTTATGAAGAAATTATTTTAGAGTATACCCGGGAGGAGATTATTGGAAATAACTTAGTATCTTCCTGCCTTGATCATATATATCTCAATGGTAATACAAACTCTGTGGAAGGACTTGTATACAAAACAAAAATAAGTGACCATTATATGGTAGGACTAAGCATTCTTAATGATCATACCAAAATCAAATTGAATAATATGATTTCTGAGAATATTCATGATTGTTTTCTGGTTAAACATAAGGTGAAATATAACATAAACCACTATCAGCGGGGGAATATAATTTTCGAAGATGATTCTGAGGTTATGTATCATATGCTGGTCAAAGTTCTGAATCATATATATAGTTTATCAAGTAAAGAATATATACCTTTAATAGGCATAACTCTCCAATGAAACCCTGAATGAATACTGAAATCATTAAGATAATTAAGGATATGGACAGTGCTTTTAAAAAATGGAAAAGCAATCCCACTAATGATAGGTATAGAGAGACTTATAAAAGACTAAGAAGTAAAGTAGTTACTGAAAAAAGGAAAAATAAAAAGATTTACTATCATCAGAAAATAGGTAATATCACAGATGCAAAAAGAATGTGGAATAAAATAAATGAATTGTTAGTAAGGAAGCCAAGTAAAACAGGTGATAGTGTCATATTATCACACCTCTGGGATCCACTTGGAGAAGATATAAAAACAATATGTAACCAATTTGTCAATCAATTCACTAATGGCATAGATAAATTGAAAATAATTTGCAATAAAATTTTTTGCGCCAGCCACTGTAATAGCAACAAATACTCCATTGTAATACCATAATGTTCTAATGATTCAGTATCAAACATAATGGCTGAAATGAAAGTGAAAGCCCCTGGCATAGATAAAATCAGAGTGTACGACTTAAAACATAACGAATTGATGCATCCATTAATCGCTAGATTCATGAATATAAGTATTAAAAAAGGTCTTCTACCCGCTCATCTAAAAACTGCATTAGTTAGACCAATGCATAAAGAGAGCTCATTTAAGGATTTAACAACTATAGACTAATTTCAATACTCCCATCATTAAGAAAAATTGTAGAACAGTACGTTGCTCAAACTTTGATTGCCTTTATAAATAAATATCAAATTATTAATGAACTTCAGTTTGGTTTTCAAGAAGGAAAAGAGACAAGGGACGCTTTAGAGTTATTTTCAGATATTTTTAATTTGAACCTTGATATAAGAAATGAAATAATTGTGACCTTTAGCGACAATAGCAAGGCTTTTTATACAGTGAATATTAAAATTCTACTTAATACCTTATATAATATAGGCATCAGAGGTAAAATCCATGAATGGTTTAGAAGTTATCTTACAGGACGGACGACAGATGATAGTTAAACTAGATGGTAATATGAGTGACAGGAAAATTATAAACTATGGTGTACCGCAAGGATCCATATTAGGTCCTATTCTCTTTACAATCTACATAAATGGAGGGTTTTCGTCTATAAACTAAAGTAAAATAATATTATATGCTGATGATGTAGCTTTAATTAGTGTTCACAAGGACTTTGATAAAACACAGCAGAATATGCAAAATGACAAATTCAATTGCGCAATGGTCACATGACCACGATCCACGAATCAATAATAATAAATCTAAAGTTATACATATAGTTAGCAAAATAGATAGACATAAATCTCTAAATTTCACTATGCATGATCATGATTGTATGCACCACAACTATCAAATATCAAACTGTAGATGTAAAAGAATGATTCAAGTGGATAAATACAATTATTTGGGTATTATCATTGATTGCAATTTCAAATTTGGTAAACATATATTAAAAATTAATAAAAAACTAAGAAAAATATCTTACCAATTGTATCATATAAAAAATATGTTACCACTGACATCCAAACACAGGTTTATTATGCTCTGTTTGAGTCGGGAATAAGATAAGGTCTGACAGTGTGGGGCAGCACCGCTTATGTACATAAAAAAGTTTGATTAGCACCAAAAACCGAATAATAAAAACAGTTTTCAGATGTAAATATAATTTAGCAAGTGATGTGGGATTACCTGATGTTAATAAGGCCTATAAGGACATAAGTGTACAGCCCGTAGATAAGCTATTTGAATATGTACTCATTACTGAAAAATATTGCAATAATAAATATAGGATAAAAAAAGACTTAAAAGGTACAATGCTATTAAGATACACGGAATTATATGATATTCCAAAGTCATACACAAACTACGGTGATAGAATATTAAGTGTAATTATACTTAAATTACTTAATTAAGTAAATAATAAAATACCAAATATAAGTACAATCTCACAACTGAAAAGAGTAAGAATTTATTGTTGGAAAATCAATGAAGAAAAGGGTTGTCTTTCTCCATAATACATGTAAAAATGTAAAGTGTATAATTTATGATATCTACACCAATGCTCTGTATTATTATTTTGTATACACAAGCACCTCCTGACGAGCCAGGGGCTCAGGAGGACTTATATTGTATTTATGCTATATCTCTGTTTGAGAATCATTTAGAAAAGTTTCTGTAAATTGTAAATTAATAATAATAAAGATGTAATATTTAAAAAATATTTCCTATGCGCCACCATAATTTTATTCTCTGGGGGGTCAATGGTGATGTTTAGTGGAGCTACTCAGCCAATAGGCGGTGCGATTCTCATAACACTAAGTATTCTGCTCCATCTATTTACACAGCGGATTCTTATGCATGCAATGCTTCCCTACAGAGGGAAATAAGATATTTTTTCTTCAGTTTCATGCCTAGTGTCTCTTAATGTTGCAAAGTATCTTACGGTAAACAATATTTTACGTTTAGATTAAGTAGGCCTTGTCACAATTAAAAGTAAGGCATTTGGCGGAAAAAAGATGCAATTTGTGCATGTGCATATGAGCTGAGAATATGGACTCAGTATTTCTCACAAGTAACACCTATCGAATATGCTACATCAGTAACGTATTGCATAGTATTTCCAAATAATTTCTTATGATCACCTATGGAGTAATGACAAACAAGTGGAGTTGAAAATGCATTTTATACAGTGCAGTAATCACTCAAATAAGCGTAATATTTTTAATTTCCAGCAATGTTACATGAATACTTTTCAGTCCAATCTCTTTCAAAGTAGGCAAGGGCCAACAATACTGATGTGATATTAGGTGGTAAAACTATAATCAAAATCACTTTTGAATGCGGACATATACTTAATTACACTACAGTAAAACAGAACGAATGCGCCCATTCAAATATAACATGATACCCAAGCTATTAAATTATGCACTAAGGTAAATTTTATATTCACGAGGATGTTTTGTAACACTGGCCCTGACGTATAAAAATGTTTGTGAGTGAACAAAGCGTATAGCATTGCTCCAAAATAATCATTTCACATTTTCAAAACTGTAGAAACTTAATTAAAAAAAAACTCGCACTTTTACTAGCGCATAGCATTTTTATATTTGATTGACATTTAAGTTTTAATATCTTTGTTTTCCGAGTTATAATCTTACGCAAATATTTTTAAACGATATGCCCTTTAACTTAAACACCATAAATGTAATTCCTGAAGTGCTAATCTTTATTTAAGCTGAGACTTTCCAAAATACGAAGTATGTGCATGACACGGATCTTCAATATTTCAACGTTCCACCGGACGTGAAGGCTCCAGAATAAAAAATAACTCTCTCTTCGTGTCGCCAGCCCTCCCTGCTCACTGCAGCCACCCCCTCAGTGGCCCCATTTCCCTCTCTTAGATAAGAGAACAGGATTCACCGCAGCTGTCCTGAGTATTGATAAATTTGCAAAAAAATATACACATAGACAGATGAAAAAGGGAGAAGAATCGAGAATATTTCAAGCGTCCGGGACAAATAAAACGTTTTCGTATTCTGCATTTATTTTATTTCGTGGGTCTCTTGGCGGGGCGATTTTTCCTCCGTACTTGCGCCTACATCTAAAGCGCTCATCATATTTCCCATTCTCCTGCGTCCAGAGACACTCAATAAACCGTCTGGTAAATCGAATGTTTAACGCCCGCATACCCGCTACCGCCCACCTAATGCCGGAGGTTCTTGTAAGACCTTCGGGATGCATTATCCAGTCGGCATTCCCAGTGATCGATGCAAGAATCTGCGTGGGTGGGTGACGGAATTTCCAGGATAGATTTCCCGCGAGGTGGCGTGAAAACTCTTCGGTGTGGGCCCCCTCGATATGAGTCGGTAGTGAAGATAGAGTCGTTATGAAGATGAGAATGTGGTCCGCGAAATGAATGGGCCCGAGGCATGCAATCGTAAATGTGTGAAATATTCTAAAATCATCTATCATCAGCACTTTATGTAAGACGCTTTTTCAGGTCGTACTTTGTGAAACTAAGTCATGATTCATAAAAACAACAGCTTAGAATTATCCACACTCAATGTTTATACCGACCATGGTTTCGGCAATTTATTGCCATGATCATGGTGTAGTTTACGTGTAGAAGCTGGTATAAGTATAATCTTGGCCACAAAGTAGTTACCCATACAAATCCTCCTTTGTGGGCAACGTAGGTATATACATTTTGGTACATCGGCTTCTACACCTAAACTGTACCATGATCGTGGCAATGAATTACTGGAACAATGGCCGAAATTTAAATGAAGAGTGGATAATAATACTAAACCATTGTTTTTATTAATCAGCACTTCACTTTCACTTAGTAATGATTTCTTTTTTTCAGTATTTGGATGAAAATATGAATAGCAAACATTATTTCACTGAGTTAGGCCAAATCTCAACTACACCGCGTGCATTCGGGATACAACATGTAACAAATATAAAATATGATTCTTGAAGAGAATGATACTCAAATTGAATGAAATTCAATTTGAGTATCATTCTCAAAGGCACGCAAATCGAAAGGAGGAAAGGCACGTACAGCGAAAATTACAGGATTGCAAGAAATATATCAGACTGGGGAGACAGCCAATACTAGTGAAGACTTGAAGAGTACTGGCAACTTTATATTTACTGGTGAAGTTAACCATACGCGTTTGAGACGGACATGGAAGAAGAAGAGAATACTAACACACATAACATATCTAAGCAGTGGAATTTGGTTGTATCTGACTAAGAGAGGTCTCATGTCGGGTTAGCAGAGGAGAAAATCGGTTATTCAATGAATTACTGGCATTATTCGGTATTGGTTTTCAACAAAAATAACTGAAAAATCACAAACGAGCTGGGCTTTACCATATGATTTGTCTTCCAGACGTTATGAAGAACACAAGGCTGAATGGGTGGTTTGATAAATTCGGAAAAACATACTATGGGGAATACTCTTGGTGACCAAGCAGCTTGTACCAATTTAACAACCAACTCATAAAATAACTACACGCCTAATGAACTTACATCTGGATAGAGTCAATGCCAGTTTTTATATGTAATAGCGTTCCCGGTGTAATAAAATGAGTGCTAGCAAAACTGAAGAAGTATATGCTCACAGCATTCCGATCTGCGAAATACCTACCAGTCAAAGCAAACGTCGCTTTCCCTAGCTAAGTCGAGATAGGAATTTATGAATGCCAAATCGTTCCGGGCAAAATGAAACTAGCCGCTACCAAAACTGAGGTGGGAAGCATAATACAGTCGAGAGTCTACAGTAGAATGAGGAACAGTGGAGAGGCCACAAGGGGGAGGAAAGATACGAGGGGAGCGAATGCAAAAAATGCACAAATCTCACTAGGGCGCGAATGCGTCAACCTTCGGCGGCCTTTGCCCCGTTTAGAGCGTCGTCCGCGCACAACGCCGCGGTCAAGTTTGGCCATGAAATCGCCTTGGTTCCCTTGAACGTTTCTCTCTTCGGGCGCTTAAAGAATCCAGCCTAGAACGTAAAGGAAGGGAAGGGGAAAAGGGAGATTTTTATTAAAGCATGGACGCCCGCTGCCTCACGAGTGTTTCTGCTCTGCGCAACGAGAAAATAAACAAGCGAGACGTCCACCCCAAGGGATTCTTTATTCCCGGGTGACTTTTTTCAGAAAAAATGCTCCGTTTTTATCTTATATATTTTTTCTGCTCCGACCATCGAGTTCAAGGGATGTAAGAGCCACGATATTGGACCCGTCAAAAAGTTGAAATAAAAATAGATAAACGAAACACGTGAAGTTGTTTTTTTTATTTTTGCCTTCTCCTTTATTCAGTGCACCTCGTTGGAAGCGACAGTTGAAAACCGTTAAAAGCCGCGTTTACCGGGTTTTTATTTTGCCTCTGCGATGCTGCAGAACTCTCTACTCCCTCGCCGACGAAGTCCCGCGGGGTTTTTGGGGGGGGGGGGGGGGAGAGGACCAGAGAGGGAAGGGAAGAAAGTATCTGTGCTGTGTACGAAAGAGTTAGCATTCACTCGGGAAAAATAAAGAATCGGTTAAATGGCTGCCTAACCCTCGAATGCAAACACGCCATCGATTTCTTGTTCCCACGCTTAAGGGGTGGTACAATGAAGAAATATATGGACGTCACACGAGGGATTAATAGGCTTAATCGGTCAATTTTGGGGACAGGTGAACGCTAGGGAGACAGGATGATGATAGATGAAAGGCCACCTGTCTCTTTTATTCTTCTCTGATTGTGGAAATCAAGCTATTTTTAAGAGTATTTATAAAGGTTAGTTATAGCGAATTGCTAATAGGCTATATTTATGGAAATAATAATGCAAATTCACTATCTACTAATATGAGGTGGTACTGGTTCTGACGCCAAAAAGTAATAAGAGATGGAATATTTGGGAAATGTTTTCACAAGTTGAGCCTTTAAAAAAAGTTGACGATCATATCAAGCTCTAAGTTTTAAAACAGGGTTCCAATAACGAAATATCCAATACGCTATTTCCACATAGTTAAATTTGTAGCAGGTTTCATATTTATTATTTTCCATTTATTTCCTTCAGCAATTAGCGAAAAGTTTTCCATGATTAAGGGACGTTTTCTTCAATCCACCTGCAGTGCCTAAATATATATGATATATATGATGCACCCACAGAAGTCACGATGCGAGAAAATATGTACTTCATGTTTCGAGGACTTTAAGGGCATCAAATATTGATAAATTTTAAGTCAAAAACCTTCACAATTGTTCCTTATTTTCGAGCGCCACAAAACACTGGGTGTAAAGCGGAATGTCAAACACGTGTATAATATTTGTTGAGTTCATAACTTAAAAACATTTATTTAATTTTCAAAGCTGAACAAAAAGAGCACAAATCAACAGAAATTAAATGGACTGTTTACCGGGTTTCACTTACAAAACTAATGATTTGTGCATCGAAAAACAAATTGAGCTATCATGTCAAACAGGCTTCAAGAGTGTAAAAACAACACAGTATTCAAGCTCCTTGCCGTATGAATTCACGATCACTAATTGACTGGGGCAGTTCCGATGCGACATGAACACATGTCTTTTCAACGACTGGCATAAGGAGATTTTACGGTATGATGGGGTGCAAGAGGAAAGAACTTCACATATTTGCCCTATAAGTGTAAAAGGAAGGGGCACTGACGAATGAGTTGATCCACGATTTATTCAGAGGGCAACTTTGATACCCGTGGGCATATATTGCTTAGTTTTTTTATTTACGTCGACGAGTAAAGGGTGTTAAATGGCAATCTTTCCAACGTCTATTTAAGGGAAAGTCAAATAACAGTTTTTAAGACCCAGAATTCCCACAAGGATTAACACCAAATTTCTGCGAACGACGCACACAGCTCGCTTCCGTAATCTTAGAAGACTCTCACTGGCAACGGCTTGTTACTAGCCACGTAAGCAACCATTTTTAATAATGGTTTACAATTTACCAGATTTACCGCTAATGGATAGCCGTGTTGCCATCTAGGTAATTTTTCTTCCTTCTTGATCTCCTTATCACTCTTTCCCCTTTTCTTGCCCCAAAATAATGTAAAGAAATAAGATATATGGAATAAAGAAATTTTAAAACAATTTCCAGCTACCTAATGAATGGGGACGCGTTTTCTTTATATATGGACATTTTCCCACCCACAAAATGATAATTTAAAGTATCACATATCTGGCAACGCTGTACTTGGAACGCCCTATGCAAATTAATGGGATGGATAACACCATAAGAGCCCATAGTAGGTACAATGAAAACGTTGAACGCACTTTAGGTGTGCTGTTAGAATGGTACACTGCATATAAAGAAGTTAATTTTCCTGCTGCGTTTCGCAATATCACACCACACTTTACACAGGAAACGAATCTCCATAAGAGGGATATGCCAAATCATGATTAGGAAGTGCCCATAATACGTCAGACTTGGCCACCCGGAAAGCTTCCTCGAGGTCGATTTACACGAGGCACTTCAATGGGCAGTTTGATGCACATAAATTGTGAAAACGCGGGCAAGGAATAAGAGCAGAGCTTATTTTTCCATGGTTTTATTTAACATGACATCTCTGTTTGTGTCAAATCTTGTAACCAATTTTTCGCCCAATACCACTGAGTCGATATTCTTGAAATTTTCCCCACATGTTGGATGGTACATGGTACACTTTCACTGTACATTTTTCAATAATTTATTCATAGAATGACGAAAATAATTGAATGAAAAATTGGTGCAAAATTATTAAAAACTAAAAACTATAAAATAAAATAAATAATTAAAGAAAACTGGTGGAAGGGACAATGAGAGGAAATGAAAGAGGATGCAGGAGGCGGAAGTGGGCGTGAAGGAGGAAGAAGTGGGCGCTTTGTACGCCAAGGTGAAAATTTTATCGGGTGGATAGAGAGGGCAAAAGATAACAAAGGTTAAGGATAAAACAGGGAAGATATTAATGGAACAGGAAGATATCCAGGAAAGGTGGAGAGAATACGTAGAGGAGCTATATGACAGAGAGAATAGACCCTTGAGCCTAGATCTAGATGATGAAGGAACAATGGATAAAGATAACCTCGGACCGGAGTTACTTGACAGCGAAATAGAGAGGGCATTAAGGGAGATGAAGGGTAGAAAAGCCGTGGGAACCGATAATCTACCTACGGAATTACTGAAGAATCTAGGTAGTAAGGGGAGAGAATCGTTTTTCGAACTTATTCGCAGGATCTACGAGGAAGGAGTAGGGCCAGAGGATTTCGTGAAAACAATATTAATAACTATCCCGAAGAAGAAGAAAGCGTCAGAATACGAGGAGTAGAGAACAATCTGTTTAATTTCGCACGCGGAAAAAATCTTGCTAAGAATACTAAATATAAGGTTGGAGAGCAGAGCAAACTGCTATTTAGGCGATGACCAATTTGGGTTCAGGAAGGGGAGGGTAAACAGAGACGCGATTGTGGTAATGAGGACACTTAAAGAAAGAAACATAGAGCATAATCAGGATGTTTTCGCTTGCTTTGTAGATTAGGAAAAGGCGTTTGACAGAGTAAACTGGGAGAAACTAATGCAGATACTGGGGAAAATAGGAATAGATTGGCGTGATAGGAAACTCATCCGAAACTTATATATGGGGCAGAAGGCGCAGGTGATTGTAGCTGACGGGGAAGCAGGGTGGGCAGATATAGGTCGCGGGGTACGGCAAGGGTGCCCGTCGTCGCCTTTGCTTTTTAACATCTATGCTGAGGAAATGGCAACAGACGCATGGGATGAGCTAGATGTGGGAATCAAAGTAGGAGGCCAGCGGATAAAGTCGGTTAGATTCGCGGACGACCAGGCGTTGGTCAGTCGGTCATCGAAATGATTGCAAACTTTAGTTGATGCATTGGAAAAGCAGTGCGAGAAATACGGGATGAAGATTAATCATAAGAAAACAAAAGTAATGAGATTCTCTAGGACAAAGAAAGCGAGGCTGGTGATAAGAGTAGGAATTCACAAACTGGAGCAAGTAGAAGAATTTAATTATTAGGGTAGTACGCTAGAAGAAACAGGACATAGTAGCAAATACATTAGGAGGAGAATAGCGCTAGCGAAGGAAGCGTTCAATAATAGAAGGGAGCTGATGACGGGGACCTTAAGGAAGGATGTAAAAAAGAGGCTGGTGAAGAGGTTGATATGGAGTGTGGGCGTTGTATGGAGCAGAAACGTGGACCTTGAGAAAGGAAAACGAAAATAGGCTGAAGGCTTTCGAGAAGGCTGTGGGTGTGGAGGAGGATGGAGAAGGTTGGATGGAAAGGATGACAAAAGAGTAAGTGCTTGACATTGGGGGTGAGGAGAGGAAAATTGTGGATGAGATTAGGGGAAGGCAGGGTAGATGGCTGGAAGGGGTAATGAGGGGCGATGGTTTGCTGAAGGCCGTGATAGAGGGTAGGATGTTGGGTAAGCGGGGAAGGGGAAGAAAGAGAATAGGTTTTATGGACGGGATGAAGAAAGGTAAGAGTAAGTAAGAAAAATATTTATTGTTCAGGACAAAAATCCAAAAGAACAAATATAATAATAAAACACTTTGCAGGCACAATCTTTTAAAAGTACAAAAGGACAAACTTTTCATCATTTCAAACTTTTCAAATACAAAAGGAAAAACTTTTATCATTCTATAAATGTAAATTAACCAAAAAAAACTCATGTATTAATAACTAACAATAGAAAAATGATACAATGAATAAGGAACCATAATAACATGAACACAAATTTGAAGAAAAAAAATAATAATAAGAGTAACTTATGTTATACCCGGGAAAGTAAATAATCATGGTATTTCATTTTAAATGTTTTAACAGATTTACAATTTTTAATGTCAGTTGGCATCTTATTCCATATGTGACAAGCTGTTACAAGAAATGATTTATTATATGCTGTGGTGCGATGCCCTGGAAAATACAATTGATTAGGGTCAGACCTAGTGGACATTGTGGAGACAGAGGGACAACTAAGGAACAAATCATGCAGATACTTGGGTGATTTGTTTTTAAATAGGACAAACAAAAAGGATCCCAGAAGATATTCTCTACGGGATTTGACGTTGAGCCATCTTAGTTGTTTATAATAGGGGGTGATGTGGACGTCCCTGCGAAGGTCAAAAATGAACCTAAGGCAGGAGTTTAAGGCCCGGTGAAGTTTGAGGTTATTTTCTTCGTTGAGGTCGTTATAAACAAGACAGCAATAATCTATTACAGAGAAAATAAGCGACGATATAAGTGTTTTTCTAGTATTAAAAGGAAGTAAGTTTCTGTGAACTTTTAACTGGTAAAGTATAGAATGAATTTTGTTAGAAATATTATTTACATGACAATCCCATGATAAGTTAGCAGTCAACGTCATCCCTAGGTTATGTACATTACTGGAGTATGGAATAGGCATACCATTAACCACGATACTGGTAGTCGTAATGTGGCTAATGTTACGTAGCATCCTGGAACTACCGATAATAATAGCCTTAGTTTTACTTGAGTTTAGGATGAAGTCGTGACGCGTGGCCCACTCGGTTATTCTATAAATGTCTTCATTAATTTTTGATACTGCCTCGTCAATTTCATATGGCCAACAGCTGCGATAAATTTGGAGGTCGTCGGCATAGAGCATGTAACTGGTGTTCTTAAGACATTTAGGAAGGTCGAGTATGTACAGAGAGAATAATAGGGGGCCAAAGGTAGTACTTATGCTGAGATGAAGAAAGAAATACTAGAAAGAAAGGTAGAAAGGGCACGGCACGTGTAAGAGTTTGTTGGATATTCTCTGACATTCATCATGACCCACCTCAAACCGGTAGATAATTCTAATGAATGAAATTATCAGCTAATCAGATAGAAAACCAGATCATTTACTGGAAATAGCGTATAGTTTTCGAATAGTGAGCAAAAACTGCCGCGAAAATCGCAATTCAACTAAAAATAGAGATTGCATGACACAGCTTCATTCTACAGCTCTACATTCCTTCTACCTCCATTATTCCGTCTCAAAGGACAATTCTTGAGAGCTTGATCATCCCAAAATATGTTTTCCATTCATTATTTCATTGAATTTCCTCCATTAACTTCCTATTCCACCCTGCCATGACTATCGCTTCTTAGCTAGACTTTCTCTCCACTCCTTCCGTCAGATTTTTCTCATCGAGGGTTCCTATCTCAAAAGACCCCAATCAACTCGTATCCTTTTCCTTATGGAGCCATACAACGCTACGCTCCACATCAAAGTCACCACTAAACTTTCCTTTACATCCTTACTCGGAATCCCTGTCATCAATTCCCTTCTCTTTGTCAATGATTCCTTGGGGGACGAAACTTTTCAAATCGATTCCCCGCAATTACACCTATTTTCGTCAAAATAGGTTCTAAGTAGAAAGGATCCTACCAGACCTAATTTATGCCCTACAAAATAAATATTTCATTCGACCGTGTATTATTAATCCACCTTTCATTTCATTGGGTCTTAAAATACTTTCGCCTAGCTTGGTGTTCGGTATTCGACTTTTCATCCGATAATTACACATTGTCCTGAAAAAACGCTAATTGGAGTCGTGATTGACTTATGCTGAAGGCGAATAATTCCAAGCTTAGCCTTATTTTTCACCCGATTCACTTTGTATATCAATCTTTTCTTTCTAAATAACTCCAGAAGTGTTGTTTCCGAGGAGCATAGGTTGAAAAGTACAGGTGCCTTCAAACGCAATAGAAATCCAACATAATGAATTTTTAAAGTATTTTTCGAGCCTGAAGCCACGGTTTAGGTTGAAACTATAGGCTGATAAGTGCGTCAGTTAGTGAGGTTAACAACGACATTTATGTTTTACGTAAATGGACTAGTAGCAGCTAATTGACGCACGTGTTAGAGAGGGTTCGAAGGGTTGGGAGAAGAGAAATTTGTTGAGTTGTTCATTGAGGACATTTTTTCCGGTACCAATATATATCGATTTATTTTTAAGACCGATACACCTACAAGTAATGCGAGTTTCGAATGAACATCGGGAATCACCAATGAAAGAGTTCAGCAAATAATTGGGGAGACATGATGTTTAACCATTAGTTCATAACAGGTCCATACCAGGACCAAGTTAAAGTTGCATATCATGGGCAATCGAACGAGAGCTACAAGCCTAAGAAGTCAGTAGAAATACATCTATACAACAAATTGCCTCAGAAATACAAATATATAAATTACATAACTAGGTTTAAAAGGCAAATAAAAACTTTTTTGACTGAGAAAAATTACTACAGCGTGTCTGAATTTATCAATGATAAAATAGGATTTGGGCATGTGAAATAAGACCTTCGTGAGTGAAATATGACCTGTATATATGTAAAATATGGCCTGTGTATATGTAACCATGAAAAGAACTTGTTATTTCTCTAAATATTATTATGTTTTACTAATTTATGCATAACTTCTCATGACGTGCCCTATCTTGTAACCATTCAATCTTTGGACAAATAAATATGAATGAATGAATAAATAAAACGAGAACTGTGCACACTACAAAGACAAAATAACTGGACATATTCTGAGACATAACAGCATCCTCAAAACAATGATGGTAGGAATAAGGAATGGGAATAATTTGCCGAGAAAATTTGTTTTCAAGATGACTCTCGTATTACAGCTGTATTGGAATATTCATTATGGCACCAGAACTTGGTGGAAAAATGGCAAAACAACTCCCAAATGTAATTAATCACTTGTATTCCAAGAGTTTTATGTGAATTAACTTTTATGAGTAGAATATTGCATTACTTAGGATAAACAAGCTTTGTTGGGTGTTACCCTCTTGAGAGTGACGAAAATACACAGCAATCAATAGAGGTTTTTATCTTAGATAAAACTGTGGAAATAATTTAGTTTGCTAATTCAGATTTGACCCAAAATGAAATCAGCATAACGCTCAGGTGATGAATAGCGCGCGGTGTATAGTGCTAGCGAAACTTCGTGGCAGTTGCCTGCGCAAAGCGTACATTAAGGAGGGGAAGGCTCTTGTGAAAGAGGTCGGCTAAGAAGTGGAGGGGGAGAGATGGTGGACGGAAAAGAAGACAAACGAAGAAGTGCTTGACATGGTTGGTGAGAGGAAACTTCTAGAATAAATTAGGGGGAGGCAGGGGAGATAGCTGGAAGCTCTAATGAGGGGCGATGTTTTGCTCAAGGCCGTGGTAGAGGGAAGGATGTTGGGCAAGCGGGGTAGGAAAAGAAAGAGAATAAGTTTTATGGACGGGATGAAGACTGGTAGGACGTACAAGGAGATGAAGAAAGAAAATAAGAGAGAGACGTCACTAGTAGATATCCGGAGGATTTTCTCTTACTTTAAATAAAACCTACACATTAATCCGGTAGAATAAAACTTTACTAAGTATAACATCTCAGTTCCCAGGGCCACAGCCTCCGGAAATCATGGCGCACGGAAGTCTTCAAGCGACTCGAACAGAACACAGCACTGCGATCTCAAACGAATCCCGAGGGAAAAAGGAAGGGAAGAGAGGGAAGAAGGAAGAAATAGGGAGAAAAAAGGAAACTGACAAGAGAGAGAGAGAGAGAGAGCGTGTCGAATGGTAGCTCGGAGATAGAGTGCTGGGAAATTCTTCTTCTTCTTCCGGACAGTTCCGAAAAGAAATTGTAGATATTGAAAAGTGACCGAAAAGAAATGGATCTGCCCGTCATGCAGTGCGGCAGGAGAATTGGAAAAGTGCGGCTAACTCAACTGAGGGAGATCCTCCCTCCTCTGGTGCCGGTGGGATAGTGAAGGAAATCTTCCAGCCAACTCAGCTGGGGATGGGAAGTTCATATCGATATAACGGTACATTTGAGTACATTTATTCCGATATCGATACATTTAGAAGTGAACACACCAATAATGAGTAGTAAAGAAGATCACATAGAAAATCACCAATGAAAGAGTCCCACGGAGACTTAGAGAGAAGATACTTATAACAAGAGAAATATGCAAAGTTAGAGGTACAAAATTGTTGAAAATATTCTGATGCATAACAGCCTACAACAAACTGTAAATAATGCCTGAGAAGAATTACCTGAGAAGAATTACCGACGAACATCAAGGAATAACTGGAGAAAATTATGGATTCTAAAATAAAAATAATCAAGCATACGACGTTTAGTTGACAAATGAATGGCGTGTATGACTACCGCAAACCAATCCTCACGTTACTGAATACAGATGAATTATGATGGTGATACCAGTAAAATGGGAGTCGTTATCTCACGGTACCCGAATTTTTCATCGTACCAGTTTTTAAAATCAGTATGCATCACTAAAATTATTTTAAAAAATCTCTTTTGAAGGCCAAGTTAAATAAATGATTATCAGTTACCTACAATGAAATCGATACATTTTAAATATATTGATTACCAATTTATCAATGTATTTACTTAAACTCTCATCCCTGAAGTGGGTGTCTTCCATTTACTGCAATTGCCGGCTATCGGTGGGCAACGACCCAGGGGTGAGCCGGGTCCACTTTAATAACAGCATGCGCATCCGATCGCAGCAACGACAAGTCCTTGTTTTGCAGAGAGATGTACTGCGCTGGCGAAAGAAGCCGAATCGGATTTGCGTATTATTTGTCTGCCCGACGATTGCAGGCTACTGTTTTCTATACTCATCTATGGCCACATGTAAATGAATCATATGAATTCAAAGCCGTTCGATTTCTCGACCGTAATCCCCCTTAAGACGGCTTGGATGAGAATTACCTCTTTAGCATGATAAACATTTTAAGGTACAAATAAATATTCACATGAGCAACAATGAGTCCTCCGGTATATTAATTCGCTGTTTATATTTTTAATCCCCGCTTGCAATCATATGACAACGATTTCAAGGGAAGCGATGCGATATTCATCGCAAAATCAAAATGCAATAGAAGCCAGCTTCTGTTTCCCTTGCAAGTGCGAGCAACGGTCGATTTCTACTGCTCTCGACCCCAACAGCCATAGAAGTCTGCGCTAACATATCGAAGTGTCACTTACCATCGACTTGCAAGGCTACTGCCATAGAAATTAACCTTTAAAGAGAGTCGACATCGAAAGAGCAATATATATCGTATCGAACGACCCTAGCCGGACATTCACCCTTCCCCCGGCACCATCTCGCGGAGAGATTAGGTAACTTCGAACCGCTGGGAAGCCCTCCCTCCCTCTCTCAACTCCACGTGGACCCAATCTCAGTTGGTTGCGCTTCTACTCCCCACGCACACCTCCATCTTCGGCCCACACACGGACTCACACACACGTATCCGCACAAACACACTCGAACGCGCACATACATACACACAAGCAAGTAGTATACAGACACGTCCCAACTTTTGCCATCCATCTGCCACTCCCGTTCCACTTCCACCCATTCCCATCCCATCCACCGCAAACGTTTTTTTTATGCACGGCATTCCGGTCGCGGATTCAAGCGTGGACAAAGGAGTAACTGCCCGCCACCGAAGAGGTTAATATTTTCTCAGGGGGTGGATGAATCAACACCATATTCAATTTAAATAGAAACATCTTCTTTAATTCGTAAGTCCACCATCAGAGTAATTAATACGAGTTCTTTAATACGAGTTAATTAATTCTCGTATATATAGATGATTCCTTTTCATAACCCCTTTTCATGTATTGTTTCTTCTTCTTTCAGGAGATATTGGTCTATTAATTTGAAAAATATTTATTACTCTTTGCCGACGTTTCACATTCGTATATATGCTTCTTCAGGGCTCAGAGAGAGTTCCTTCTATTTTTTTTCTTCAAGTTAATAGACCTATATCTCCTGAAAGAAGAAGAAAAAAATACAGAATCATTTATGCAATCTTGAGCAAAACCACGAGAGTTAATTATTATTACGTTAATCTACCGGTTGAGGAAGGATTTAATGGAAGAGAGTAAAGGTTCCTCAAAATATATTCGCAGGGGCCTCTCTATACTCACAATTTCTTACTTCATGTCAGCATACTTCCTACTTGTCTTCATCTCATCCATATAACCTACTCTCTTTCTTCTCCTTACCCGCTTACCGAACTGCCTCCTCTCTATCACAGCCTTCAACATCTCTTCGCCCCTCATTACCTCCTCCATCCACTTATAGGTGTAGCGAAACTTGGTGGCACTCGCTTGTTAAGAATATGACGCAAGGGAGAGGAAAGCATACATGTGATGTGGGATAAAGTGGCCGATTCTTCCTCCAAATGTCACTCCGGGAGTCCTTTGGTACATTTGCCTGCTCATTAACACTTGATTTACCCTCAGTGATATCTGATTCTCCGCTGGTGAATGCCACCATGTTTCGCTATACCCACAGCCTTCCTCTAATCTCCCTCATAAGTGTCCTCTCCTCACAAACAATAACAAGCACTTACTCGTTAGTCATCCTTTCCGTCCACCGAACTTTTTTTATTTTCCTCCTCCTCACCCACATCTCAAACTTCTGCAGCCTATTCTCGTCTTCTTTTCCTAGAGTCCACGTTTCTACAACATACAACGCTGCACTCTCCAATTTACTCTTCGCCAACCTTTTCTTTACACCCTTACTCAAGTTCTCCGTCATCGACTGCTTCCTATTGCTGAAATCTTCTTTCAATAGCGCAATTTTCCTTCGAATACCTTTGCTACTAAACCCCCAGAACTGATCGAAGCGACAAAATAAGACAATCACGGCCGAACTGATAGGCAAAAAATTCCTTTTTCTTAGACAATTTATGACGACAAAAAACAGCGAGACGCCAAGGCGTTCCGTTAATATACAAATCACTTTTGTGAACAAAAGTGATTTGTTCCTCTTCCAATTCATTTTCCATATTCCCTTCCCTTTTCATCAAGAGCGCCCCTAAAAGTCCCTGGGGTAGCGGCGAGTGTACACAAAAGAGCAAAAAAACATTCTAGGATAGAAGAAATTAACCACTCTCCACAAACAGTACTTCAGGCTAATATTTTTTGAAATATCATGACACTAAGATTTTAAAATATCTTAAATTTGTCAGATATGAAAAACATGACATCCCTTCGATAAATTTATGTGAAATCTACAAAATTTCTTTCTCTTTATACAGCTACCATTGGAGTTTAATTGAATGCTTTGGAAACGCATGGTCTCACTCCTGAAAACAATTAACTGAAAGAACATGAAACGACGAATTGAGAGACACTATTTAAACAGGTAGGTAATATGTAACTTGGGATACGTATTACCTGTTTAAATAATTGCGAAAGAGACGTCAGGAAGAAAATTTATTTAAAATAATAGGTTACAAATAAGCACGACGGCGGATATAAGAATTCATAACGATGGTGCATAAACGTATGAGCAACTCCAGGTTCGAGTAAAAGTGTTTTTTACGTTAGAATACTTGGTTTACGAACATTCTTTTTTGAGGCGTTGATTTTCCTTGATAAAAAATGAAGTAAATAGAACATTTCATTTACGCACAAGTATAATTATCCTATCTGTCGCGTAAATATTGGTAGTAAAACTTTGTTAAAGGCAGAATAAGGTGGTAAAACGTTTTGATTTTATACATGGGTGACAGAGATTGTAGCACAGCGTCCCTTCCGGAACACATATTTTTTTGTCAGAATTTACCTTCTCGTTGATTGATGCTTTACATAAATGCGCTGGAATAACATTAATTTGTGAATCAACTCAATATTTTTACTCTTAAAATGTAAACTGAGTAGCGATATACTAAAATTTTTAAATTTTACACTCAAAATACTACATTATAACGTGTAAATTTAAGTATTTCTATGGATAGAGTACGAGATAGATGGATACACCTTAAGAAAATATTGCAAGAGGAGCATTGTTTACTTGCTTACTTTTTTACCGTCAAGAAAGAGTAGATAATGTCCAAATGTCTCATGGGATGGAGTGGGCTTTAAATGGTGGGTCGGCTCTCGAGGTCCTACTTGGGAGAGGGAAACACTTGACGTGAGTGTGGGTGGGGTGTGAGCTGGTTTTCGGAGGGGAATGATAGGAAAAGTTCAAGGAGTTAAGTTTCCACTAGAGCGAGACGGACCTAAGAGAGGAAAGGCATGCGCCAGGGGTACTGAAATGAGCCAAGCACGAGAGACGGAAAGAAGTTCAAAATGTTAAAAAATAAAAAAAAGAGGCTCCTCATGCCCTGGATTTTATCTTTTAGAAACGGAATCCTTTCCACCCACGCCCCTAACCCCTTCACTACCTCAAGGTTTTTTCTCCGCTGCCACGTTATTCTTATGCAAGGGAGCAAAAAATAAAATTTCATTAAAAAAAGAAAGGGAAAAAAGCACGAAATAGTCTACGAGGAAAGGAAATGAGAAATATGAAGGTAGGCGAGGCGCCTTGTTTCGACTTATCCGCGTATCCATTTATGATATTCCTCCAGACTGGCTCTTCATTTCACCCGGAAGAAATTCGAAAAAAATGTAAGAAACTTAACCATGAAATATTCTCACGAAAGATGAAGGACTTAATGTTTCCCTCAAAACATTTCCCGGCAAGATGCGAAATGGAGAGTTATGGTCAGGGAATGGGACCCGAGATTTCCCGCTGCAAAGGACTTTATGTAGTAACAGGTCAAAAAGATGTCTTTTACTCTTAATTACCTAACTTTTAGTGAGTTTGGAATTACGTACGTTCATCATGTCCGCTTGAATTATGGCGCCTGGAGATAATTAAAGTTGCTCACTATTTTTTTCATTAATTTTTTCCTACGAACTTTTTCTGATGCAAGAAAACTTCCCGAATGAAGAGAGTGAACAACTGGTGAAGGAGGTTGAAACAAGCAAATAAGGAGTTTATTTTGAATTAACCTTTATTTTAACTCAGTATAAATGGATATTTACTCATCTAGAGAAGTAAAAGCTATTGCGTTTTAATTCTTCTGAGCCAGCCATTTTCGTCGGTTTTATGGAAAAGCGTTGACGGCGTCTCCACAAAGATAAAAAAAATAAAAATCGTGGCGAGGAAACTGACTTTGTTAATAAAATAGATAAATTCTGAGCTGTTAATACATATTTAAAAGAAGAATGATGAGTCAGACAGAGCTATGAATGGGGTTTATAGAACATTTTAGTTTTGATAATAAAGTGCCGGCACTCCTATTTATGACCTAGTTCTTAAATAAGTCAATATAACAGGTATAATTTCTGTCTGAAAAGAAATCACTTCCTTACACAACCATAGACTCAAAACAACTCGGTAAATTAAAAAGTGGCAGATTGAGAGCTAAAAAATAATTTTAGGAAAAGGTGATTACACAAACAGTTTTAGAAAAGAAGATTTCTTCACGTGGGATACTCATAAGAGACCAAAGTATTTTGTGTCCAAGACGAATGAATTATCTTAATCAGCGTTTAAATACCGACAATGGTGAAATTATTAGGAATAAGATTAAGCACACCAATAAACTAATAAGTTAATAAATTGTAACATAGGTAACATCCGCATCTCGCACAATACGTGGTCAGGAAATTTTCATGAGCCAATTTAAGGGTTATGCTTGGCATTTAGGCTTCAAGTGCAACACAATAAATGGGACAACAATATTAAGATTGACGTTTTTAGTTATTTATAGTGCCTACAAATATTACTAGGCCGACGATATTCATCAAAGATTTCAGGAGTTTTGTAACTGAAAAGATACTTTGAATAGCTGACTAAATAAATCTAAAAATTGATTTACCGCGTTCATGGATTAAAAATAAACATTTTACAAAAAAGTATATATATTTATTGTCTGTGATGGACACCATGAAATATAGTGAATATTGGAATAATTTAGAAAATGAAGAGCTAAACTGATAGGAAAATAGGAAAGTTTATTATTTACGGTGTTTTCACGGTGCCTGGGACAGTTAGATAGGGACTGAAATGAGTCAAAATGGGAACGGTATTATGCAGTAACGTTAGAGAGACTAATTAAAGAGATCTCATTATGTTGCCATTAGCTTAGCAAACGATAAACCCATTCATTCAACGCGGGATTACTTTTACCGTTAGCAGGCGGAACCGTTGGAAATCCTCCGGCCTGCTGTAAATTTTGCATTCAGAGTCACTTCTCGCCAAGAAGGAAACTCCGTCACGAGAAGGAATTTCAAAGTTAGCGCCACCGACGAAAGAAAAAAAAAACGCTCACCATTTCTCCCACACTCGCATTCGCTGGAATGGTTTTATTCGAGTTGGCCCGGAATTCCCCGGGGTGGGGGATCCTAAAACGCGGGGATCACTTCTCGGAGTGGTTAACTCCCGCGCCCCCAATCTCTTAGTTCACAAATTGCCGCGTCTGTTTCGCCAACAGTGCAGGCGGCAATGGCGGGGACCTGGCTGTTAATCGCGGGCTAAGAAATTTAACGCCTACGTCTGAGGTTTTTGCCGTGAGCATTGAGTGTCGACTGGAGTAAATGAAAACTTCGGGAAGCGACTTGGATGAAACTGGCACGCTCTCCCCCACCGTGAATTTCGGGGATTCCAAAGAAAGAAGCCCAGGAAATGTCTCGACCGACTTAAAGAGGATAAGAACTCGGGTTTATTTATGATTTAATTAGCGCTGTAAAACACATGCGTGCACAGGAAATAGCACAAATGAAATGATGAACTAGGAAAATTAAAATGTTCGAATTTCATGATCAGTAAATATTGCAGAGAGAAGATAAATAAATACTTCGGATAAAGGCAGGCATATAAACTTGAACGTCTGGAACAATTTATGTCAATGCACTGCTTTGCGTGAAACTTTGCATACGCGTTTTATTTGTGATATCTATGGATGAAAGTAAAAAATTTGATTCACCGATTCGTATTTTTGGCAATGCTATTTTAGCACATAGCCTTATGGCACATGAGATATATTTATCAATAATTCGGTTACATACGCACAGATTTTCTTTTCAAAGCGAAGTAATACACTTCTTATTAAAAAATGGCTGTTAACAAATATCAAGGTGTAACTCCAGATAAAGATACGAAAAAAATATTTAAATATAATTTTCACCTAAATTCGAACAGAACGCCTAAAAGTATCAAATACTCAAATCATATGTCTTGAGTCACCCTTCAATTAAGGCAAAAATACAAAATATAATTCTTGCATCATTTCCACTAAGCGCACTTTAATTAAAATTGTTCCTAGTATTTTTATCGATTTTCTTGAAAAACTATGAACATGTACCCTTAATGACCACCTACAATTTCCGCTCCAGCCACACGCTTAGGAGGATAAGAACTCAGTTAATTTATTATTTGATTGGCGCTGTAAAACGTATGCATGTACAGGAAATACAGCACAAATGAAATAGAGTTATGAATAAGGAGAATTATAATGTTCCTATCCTGTGATGATAATGTGGAAAGAATATAAAGAAATATTAATATATGTTAATGCCGGCATATTTATTGGAACTCCCAGAAATCCATCGACCACCAAGGACTAATTTTACCAATCTCCCTTGGTAAAACTACATATTATAAGAAATCATTAAATAGGGTTACAACGCAAATGTTTGTAAAATATAATGAAGAGCCTTAACCACTAAGGAGATACCCGTTATAGAAAGGGAGGAAATAATTTCGAATCTTGAAGAAAAGCAAACAAAAACCTCTGCAATAACACATAAACGATAAACTAAGGACAATCAAGGTGTCACGTAGCGCTATCTAGTCCTAATTACATAGTTATACATGCATAAATATGGATTCTCATAACAAAACCATGGTCGTACAAGTTTCATTGGTCATCCAACTTAAGTATGAAGGGGTACCATGAAGTTAGCTGGGAACAGTACTTTAATGTTTAGTGAGTATATAAGTACCATAATTAATGTATATATTGACCACGTATAAATAACCTCTTCTTTTTACTATTGAGTTTTGGTCAATGAACACCTCTATTTAAATATTAATTAAAAAGTTACAATACAATATTAAAAAGAGTAAATTAAATTAAAGTTTAATTGACCAAAACTCAATAGTTAAAAGAAGAGGTTATATAAGTACCGGTAGGTAAAATCAGAAGGTGTTCATCAATGACTAAAGGAAAAATGCCATTCAGTATAGGGGTAGTAGCTAATTTTTTAACAATTAACCTTTAGGCGACATTACGGGTATATCATAAAACTTTCGGTGCTGAGAGATAACATGCGCCTAGCCGAAAAGAGATACAGTTTTCAGCATAAATCACCGTTTTTAAACACAAAATGCTTTTATTATACCAATGACATTGATTTTCACAAAAAAGAACAACAAGATTTCACTGCATTTGTTTTGTGACTGAAAAAATATCTCCAGGGGAATTCAGCAGCCAGAGCATCAGAAATTCCCCGAATAGATAAGCAAATTATAGCAAATTAATTCCTCAACGAGTCGCATGTCTGAAAGAGGATTACCTACGGGGTTGGCATCGCCTAGGCTTTACAGCGGCTTCCAATTTCTCCCTCGAAAGGGATGTTGAGATGCAATTTTATGAGGGGAATTATTCGGCAAGGAAGTCCGCAGACATCCATACACACAGCAGCCCACTACCATTCCCGATACTGGTACTTCCGGGTATAGTTTTACATAAACAGGACATTTTACGACTTTAGGAAATGCAGGAACATAACTGAGACTAATTATGGTCACGGTAGCAAGATTCGATAAAATAAAACTTGAAAAGTTGTCTTTTGGCTTATATGCAACGAGCGTTGAAGCAGATATATTCCCAGCGTAAAACTACTAAACATACTGCAAAACCTCTATCTTACAGGCCACAGTGGTCCATATACATTCGTAATGTGAGACGTGTCTTTAAGTTAGAGGTTTTACAAGCACATTGATACAACCACTCTGTCTCATGGATGAAGGGGGCGTAAAAAATCTGAAAGGAATTTACGACTACCCAAAAGGTTTCTTTTGTTGTAATCATCATTGAAAACCGATAAAGCGATAAAAATTGTCATGAAACTTAAATGGTATTGTAAGAGACTGCAAAGATGTCTGAAGTGTTATGTAGATATAAAGAAATACACTAAAATATTCCCTGAAAATTTAATTTCAAAAGGCGTTTCCAAAAGTCGGAATGTGAGAGGATCCGGCCAAGCACTGTCGAATACAACTCAGCCCGGGATTGGAATACTGTCAGATAAGAGGTCCACCTAGAGTCATTATTAAAAACCATTTCCACACAGCTGAATCTGACTCTTTAACTTTTTCGATGGCATTAGGGTCGGTTACATAATCGCCAACATTAACACATGGCAAAATGTGTTCGCGTCGTTATGGCTTAAAGGTTTTCGTCCGGCTTCCTCAGCTTGTGACTAAAGGGGCTCCCATCCTAGTTCAACAAATGACATGATAGCTTGAACATAAGAGGGTAGTCAGGCATGGGAAGCGACCAAGGAGATGACTTGGCCGCTGCAGAGGCCGGCGTCTGATCCTGCCGTCGCCGACGAGGCCGCAGTTCCCAGTCCCTCCCATCGTCCACTCCCCGCAGGGGCCTGATCCCACAGGGCGGCCTCTTCAGGACCCCGGCCGTCCGCTAAAACGCCCTTGAACTATATTCCTTTGAAAGGGATCACGGGCCGCTCTACACCCTCAATGCGTCTATTTGTGCCTTACGACACACACGCAACACTCATATCTCTCCTATCTTGGGGCCCTGGTACGTATAGGCGTGCGCGTGACAGGCACACGTGGTGTGGCCGTTGGATTGGCCGTGGCAGCTGATGTTCGAGGCACGGCGACGTGAGAATATTGCGAAGTAGACGCACATGTGATGTGCGACGACGAGATGGAGCCTGCGGAGTGACCCGATTGTAGGCTCCATTGCGGATGGAATAGTACGCAAAACGTCCTCCTTATGAATCCCTCCATTCAAAACGTAGATCCTCTCATGAATAATTCAAAGCGTCCTTGATTTTGAATTGAGCCGACCGACTCTGATGCCCTGATTTGCGGAAAGATGAATGGCCGGAACAAATAGGCTTTGATTGCATAACTGTAGTGGTGAACTCGTCCCGCTCCGTTCTTAGTTGACGCATTACGCACGACGCGATTCTTACTAATGTCGCACCGGAAGGAAACTCTAGCTTATAAACAGGGAGGCACATGTCATGGGTTATGGAATGAATCACCGTTTGGAGTTTTAAATGCACATATTTCAAAACGATCAAAACGGATGCTTCTTATATATCTAGTTGATTTTTTTACTGTCGGAAAATTCCCAAGCAAAAATGAACGACTACCGGACTCAACATTTTAAACTTTCGAAATTCTAATTTATAAAAAAAAGTCGAGGTATCACTGCAAGAATAAATTTGGAATATAGTGGTCTCTTTTAAGCCGGATTTTATAATTTCTTGTTAAATATTTACTATGTATTAGCTAATACGTTCTCCCATCGATAACGCCCACGCCAACTAACCGATAAGCTGATGTAATCAACAAACCCTAAACACGCGGTTAACATCACCTTGCGGCTACTGTTAACCAGATGTTATAAAACCGGGATTAAGTCTACTATAATATCCCAACTTCACAAAAACACCAACCAGCGATTCAACTTTATGCTTAGGTAAATTTTCAGCATATATCAGCAGATTCTCATCGCAAGGAAATTAAAAATAAAACAGGGTTGCCACAGACCATAGATGATGAAATTCCAGGTGTTCCAGGTCAACAGTTTCATTTTTTCAGGTGAAACTATCCATTCTTTTCAAAGTGTGAACTCAAAGGTGTGAAGGTACAGGAATAGCAGCACGACACATTATCGCATGTACTATCAGCGAATAAAGTTTCCCAACATATGGGCACCACTATTCCTATGGGGACAAATTGGCTTTCTTTCTCATGGCATATTATTTTTAGCTCGATGAGGGAAATTCAAACGCAGTAAGACTCATCGTCCAAGTCAGAGACGGATTTTTCACAGCTTGCCGGTACCGAGCATTATTCACACTGGTCACCAAACGAAGGCACATTAGATGACCTTGTAGGTATTTGAAACATTCTATTTACCTCTGCCGTTATCTCCTTACATCCTCAGGAGAATAATTAATTGATTAACACCAAATAAGAGCTCCACAGAATCATTAAGGGAAGTTACTCAAAACCTGTCCATACCCCAACAGAGAAAGCCTAAAATGGTAATCCTCACATATTAAAAACAAACATATTCTGACTTGGAAAAGCAAATTTCCATGCTCATTTTCATTATCCATGATATTCCAGATATTACCAGTTTTTCAGGCCTGTAGCAAATCTGATAAAAGGATTTATGCATTCTAAGCTAGGAGTGAATGAAGCAGAACCAAATATTTAGCGTTAAATATCAATTTCCTTTTCCAAAGAAATGAACATGAAAAAATAATAACCAGCAATTTTTGAGGATACCAGGACTTCGCAATATCCAGCAAATACATGAAGTAATAGAGAACAAAAAGGCTCGCGATAATGCCAAACGCTACCAAGTAAACGCATTTGTAATCAATATTGTTGTCCAGCTTCGAGAACTGATGCCGCGGAGTCACTGTTTTTAATGACTTTTTCTTTTAACCAAACATAAAAACATACCCTTCAATATGCAATTCTTAACTTTCATGAATTCTATTTTACATCATAGGCTTGTAAGTCTTCAATTTCTTGTAATTATTTTCACAATAATTGTTCAATATTGGCAACGCTTGATATGGGATTTTGAAATGCAATAATAACCGAGGAACTTGACAGGGCATCACACATATCACAAAATTTAATAGAAAAAGATTTAATTTAGAAGAACGGACATTAGGAATAATATAGCAATGAATTACCGAGAGATTTAATGGTTTTAATATAAGTACAGTAGAACTCTAATTACCTGGATCAATTGGGACCGGACCCCATCCGGATAAATGGATAACTCACAAAAAAGGTAATTCTTTTGGAGACTACTTCACGTATTCGATTCGCATTGATCTAAGAACGCTAAAGAAATATATGTGCTGTAGCCAATATCAAGCCAACGAAATCAACGGTATAAAAGATAAATACACGATTCGAACAGCCTATTACCGTGACTATAAAAAGCCGATTTTCGAGAATTTTCCCCCTAAAAGCGATCCGTATAATTGGTGATCCAGATGGTTGGAGTTCGGATAAAATGAGTTTTACTGCACATGCATAAACGTGAAGTAAAGTGTAAAGGCCATTTTACACGGGGCACTTTATTACACAATCTGACGTATGCATGGATGTGCATTGAAAATTGCGTCGTGTAAAGCGGTGAATTTCAAGAATGCATGTGCAAATGCATAAAGGACGGGTGGGAAAATAGCTTCTGCTCTAATTCCATGCTCGCCTTCTTGCAATTTCTGTACATCAAATCGTGCAATAAAATGCCTCGTGCAAAACGACCTTAACACCTGAAGTGCATGCTGAACATTGCCCAAAAGAGATAACTGCCTAAGTTAGTTCTCCTTTTGAGCGTTAGTAAATCATATGTTGTAAATAAATTCGCAAGAGATTCAATGGTTTATGGTTTTTCATGGCTATATAAATTCAATAGACACATTTTAAATGAAAAAAAAGCCTGGAAAAAGCAATATCGCGTGTATTGGAATCCAAGAGAGAGGGACATGAAATAAAGAGCGATTTGAGAGAATGGCAGAAGAAAGAAGAAATGAGGAGAGGGAGAGAGAATAAAAGAAAGAGAAGGGTGAAGGATAGAAATGAAGAGAAGAGGAAGAAAAGAGAAAGGAGCAGGATGAGTAAGTGGACAGATAGCTAATGAACGGGAGAGAGGGGAACACGGACTCCCTCCTAACGTATTTGGTATGAATCTGTCGATGCTTGATAACTCCGATTTTGCATTTTGAGGACTGTGGGCACCGAAAATTTGCATTTAAAGATGCACGGCGGCGCTGGATACATGTCGCTCCATCACGATGGTAAAGTCTTTCTGAAGAATTGGTCATACACCTGCGGATGGCCAAACAAACGTTGCTCGTCCAACCGACCGTGATCAAAACAATCGAAGCAATGCCGCTAGGTTTCAAACGAAGGGTTTCGCAGTATGCGAATGAAAGAATGTTTTTCTTTTTGAATCCGACGATGCGGGACGACAAAGGATGGGTAATATTGACCAAAATGATACAGACACAGCAGCAGAATGACAAATACGATTTTCCATCATGCCTCACTCGATTAATGCATTCATATTATACGACTGCGAAAGCTTAGTAATATTTCACAAAACATATCAGGGGCAACATTTTGGACGGGGATGAAAATTCCTAAATTTCATACAGTGAATGAAATTCAAGTTATTGGGAATTGTTGGAAAGCTATTTGTAGAATTAAAATAAATTTCATTGTTAAGTTGAATTTAATTGGAAAGTGAAAATTTGAAATTTTTATTTCTCATCACACATCCTTTACCTAAAAATTTACATTGAGTAATTAGCAAAAGCATCCCATACATTCGCAAGAATTAGACATTGAGTATGCCGAACACCTGCATTGGTCAATGTAACAACATCACAGGAGACTAATCGAAAATTGATGCATTAATGATTTCATTGTTTCATGGTGGCGTGATCTCGACAGGCAATAATAAAGACGCAATAGCAATATGACAAATGCGTTTTTCCGACATACTTCACTCGATAAAATGCCTAAAAATTTCATTACAAGAAGAACTTATATGCATTTCATACTATAGGGGATTCATATCAAAATACACTAAGAGTCCCTCTGATCCGAAACACGGTTAATCTGAACAAAATCTGAACATCCAAAAAATTTAAAATGTAATTTATAGCTAACCTTTAGGGATAAATGGAACAAATTCAAAGTAAAAACATAGAAAACCCACTCTTATTAACTTTTACAGCAGTATGGTGTACAACTACTGTAGTTCGGTTAAATAAGTCGGTTCGGTTATAGTTAATTCTGTATATCTACAGATTTACTGTAAAATACTGATTTTAATATTATGTAATTATTGACGATTGTGTTATACAATACTGTACAAAGTACAAAAATATAAATAATATTGTATCACTACATGAAGTAATGTGATTTGAGTGGATTTTTCCTATAATAATTTTCGGATATTCCGAAAATTTCGCAATCCGAAGTGTCCGGTCCCAATTAGTTCGGATTAGCGGGACTCAAGTTTAGTAATTGAAAATAAAAATGGATGCATTTCATACCGTAATGAAATTAAAGGCCTTGGGAATAGTTGGATATCATATTTCAAATTCAAAAATATTCATTATAAAGTTGAAGTTTAATTTGCGTTTTATTTTATGTAATTTATATTTCTCATTGTATACCTAAAAATTGACAGCAGTGGGTTAGCTAAAGCATCCATTGCCTTGGCAAAAAAATTGGCAGCGGAACACTGGGGTCAGTCAATGGAACAACATCACATTAGACTTGTGACAATGTGATGAATGATTTCGTTTCACGGTAGCACCATATACAACGTATCTACGGACTTTACTCACTGCCCGGAGAATTTGACACGGTTGGTGGATGAGCAAGAAGCGAAATTCGCTGTTCATGATTTTATATTGTTAGCTCTTAGTAGGACAATGGCGTCACTTGGCCATCATAGGATGGTGTCCGTCCTCCTAAAGGTAAAATGGAACTACACTTTCGCCAGCGGTGCAGCAAAATGAGGTCGTGAGAGAATTTCAACGGAAGACTACGGGCAGAGGCTAGTAATCACCATTGTGTGAATAACTCGACCAAAGTCCGAATTCGACTACGGTCGAAACAACAGTAAGAGAAGTTGAATGAAATCAAAAGGGAAATGGCCAACCACACACACAAAGTGCCAATTGAGAGAAAAGCGTAATTTTAGAATTTTGGAGGCTATATCACTCAGATCACTTTATACATAAAACCAGCGGTAAAAGTATTCAGTATTTTCATATATATATTGGCAATTTTACTGCAAATTATTTTTCCGTTGAGCACTACTGATTTATCATTACGTTAAATGATAGTCATAGTAATAAACGTTTTGTGCTTGCGCATAGGAAGCAAATAAATGGTGATAACAATAATCTACCGCCGACGATGACGGCTTGACCGTCGAAACGTCCAAGTTTATTTGTAAGTGTTCTTTTTACGTGTTTCTATGTCTTTCAAGTGTATCAATATATTATCAATGTATGTATGTGTGTATTTCGTTTAAACAGAGGGTGAAAGAAAGATGATAGAAAAAAACAAAAAGTGCATTAACACAATAGTGGTGTGAAGACGAAATGATGGCCGATTCCAAATTTAAGAAATTCAACTAGGCCGGGAATCGAACCATGGACCTAACGATATAAATATGTTTATTTATTTATTAATTTATTAATTTTGAAACCATTTCCATACCATAGTCATTACAGTAAAAAGCAATTATTCCGGAAGAAAGTGAACCCAAAAAGAAATAAATGGTATTTAGGACTACCAATATTCTGACTAGTGATTAATTCGTGAATTATAGGTCATATTGCAAAAATGTCATCTTATCACTCGATACATTAATATATCCCTTCATTAAATTTTACCATCCTTAAATATCTTTGACAGTAAAAAGATACAGTTATCAATATTTTTTCTCTGGAAATTAGGTCTATAAAAATATGTTAATAAATAGGTCGAGAAGAGAAATCATCTGGATAAAGTTATCCATAATAATTTCCCGAATGAGGGAAAAGCAATTTTAAATAACATATTTCTCGAACATTATGAGTAGTTTTATAGTTCTTGATGTGTGCCATCCATCGTAATACCGCATCGACAATTAAACTCATATCCATTGCTACCATTGCTAAAGGAAAATAAACTAATACAATTGAAAGTTATATGCCTTATTTAGAGACAAGGAAAACGTTTAACGGCTAAATGACATTAGCAGATATTTTAGGACACAAAACGAAGATACCTATTATCACAACACCGCTTACCCAGGGAGCGTTGAAGTAGCGAGAAACTTGAGTGGAAATTAAACCTGAACAAATATAAGACAGCGTTATTTTAAGCAAATTACAAGCTGTGGTCGTAATTAAATGCCAAATGATTGTAAAATAAACTTTTAAATAATGCAGCATCTGATAATTAGCATTGTTTATCCAAATTAATTCATGAATACGAATAGGAAATTACGTATTCATCTTGAATATCCTCTTTCTAAATTCCAGTTCAACACATTTGATCTACACACATGTAGACTATATGCACCAATGTTATTATTACCAGGAAGCATTAACTACAACAAATAAATACGACTAATACGAGTTATATGATTTATGTTCTCGCCGATGAATCGCTTTACCTTTAAAACCCAGGAAAGCTACATCTGAACACGAACGTAAAATAATAAAACAAATAATACTGTTCAGAGAAACATCCGTCAATCACAAAGTTTCTGTATCGCAATAGACGTATTAAAATAAAAAAGGGAAAAACGTAAATGATTGGATATAAGAACAATCCGTGCCACTGACAAAAAAATTAAGAAAAGCGGTACTCGCCAAATCCATCTCAAGCACACAAGAAAACAGCATCACATCTTCAGGTTGGTCAAACTTTTTCGCCTACCTGAAAATAAAAATCCAGACTTAAGACACAGAATTTTTGATTTGGTATTAAATTAATAATAGCAATTGTAACTTGCAGACAACACTTCATCACTGAAATACATAGCATTACTATTAATAAAAAATCTACATCTACAATTTAAAATAAAATAAAGTCTGATGAACTCAATATTCTCATGGTTAACTTGGAGAATATTCATAACTGTAATCAGTAGAATAACTGTAACTTTCGCAATATGCTTATTACATTTATACCTGACGATGTCACCTTTGCGATAAAATTGATCGTCTACAAATAATCCTATTGTCAAAATTAAAAAATTATTCTACTGATTCCAAATTAAGACTCGTAAGGTTTTCTGCGATAAACGTGCAGGTAATTTTGTCACTGAGTTGAAGACTTGATATTAAATTCATAATAGCATTATTCACTTATCGGCAAAGTTTCATCACTAAATGGCACAATTTAATATAAATTGCACAATAATGAACTTCGTTGAATTGGTTATTGACCACTTAATTAATGTATGAGTTAAATTATAGAGAGTTGGTCACGTCTTTTTAAAGAAATCTCAACTTCCTTTTTTTGCCGACGTTTCGCCTTTTAATTAAATCATCTTCAGGGCTACCGCACAATGCAAGGAAAAAAGTTAGTAACAATTATAATAATACAAAGATAAAAAGATACGTCGGCAAAAAAATAAAGTTGAGATTTAAAAAAAAAGACATGACCAACTCTCTATAATTTAACGCATACAATAATTAACTACTAAGTAGTCGTGTGTTCCACCTGAGGAGAAAACGAGAAATTTCATTACAACCCACTGAGGACGAGTAATCGCAAAGGCTCGGAGACATATTGGTTGGGAAGTGTGCGCGAGCAATAACTCAGCTCCGGGGTTCAAGGGAACCCGCGAATCGAATTTCCCTTCTAAAGATCGATATCACTCTAATTCCATACCCCGTTGGCCTTGTTGAATTTTCACGCGGAGGTGCAGGTTGGTACGTTTTTTTCAGCTCGCCGATCTCCCGAACCTCCGGGGCAAATCCCGGGGCCTGCACCCGTTTTATAACGGCCCGCTTGTCACGCGTGCGTTTCTCCAGGGAGAATTAATTACGCGCGTCAACTGGGGGTTTTGCTCTCGGGAGGAAAAAGAGCCGGGGGCCCTGGAGCCGGGAAAACACGGGAGATCGGTGTGGCGGCACTGGAAGCGACGGCGCGTACGCCAGGCGGAAGATGGCGAGGATTTGGCGCGTAGCAAGATATACTACTACGCGGACGCACTAAGGGATCGTGGAATGCTTCTTAAAGGCGATGCTTTCACGTGACGGGTACCGTAACTTTGAAAGGATCCTAACACGAAACTTAACAAAATTGACTACAGTATCTAGTTGGAATAACCCATCTCTATGACATAGGGGAATTGCATACTTCTTGAAAACTACTTGCAAGCGAAGTTCGCTTTCTTAAATACACTACAAAAAAATTGTCGTCGAACAAAGTCTTTTGGGGCAGTTTGAGCGAGATGCCATTTCACATAAAAATCAATGAATTTGGCCCCATCATAAAGAAAATACCTCACCTTTCCAAGGACACCAAAATATCAGCCACTTGCCGCAGTAAAATTCCAGATATTTGCCAAAAAATAGAAGCCGTTTTCCAAGAAATATGGTACGGCTATGCACTCCAGAGAGAATTTATTTAAAAAATTAGGAATTTCTTACACATAGATCGAATCAGAAAATTAAAAGTGAGTAGTTTTATGCTTTCTCAACTATAATTAAAAAATAAATCAATTACTCATCGCAGTGATTTTTACGGAATCACAAAAAAAACCTGCTGTGAAGGCGTTTTTATCGTACGGCATGAAATAAATGAGTCAAGTTAATTCCTTACATAGGCTATGTTTAATTAATTAATGAGAAATTCCGTAATTTAAGACGAAGTATTTGCATGATTAATGTTACGATATTTACTTTATGCTTCTTCACGAGTAGGGAAAAATCTCTAGCTCAAACCACCTTCAGGTAAATATTTTTAAGCTTAAAATTTCGCGCACTTGACGGCTTCATAATACCATTGTCATTGGACCCCGAGTGGATCGCGTTCCGGAAAGTTATTGCAGCCTCTTAACACTAATTTTAAGTACCTATTTCAACGTGAAAGTTCAGCGGATTAACTAAATTAGCCGAGAACATGCGTTTCTATTTCCTTAATGGGAGACAGTGAACTAGTATGATTCCTGTCGAAATTCCCGTAGAGAAGACGAAGACTACCGAGCGGTGACGTCAGATGCAATATTGGACCTCGTGGCCCTTGAAAAAATTCACGTACAGTAGAACCCAGCTTAACCGGACCTGGATCAACCGGAACCCGGGTTAACCGGAACGGTCGACGGAAAATCAAAAATTAATAATTTAGACAAAATACACCGTCGGGCGTTTTACCAACGACGCGCCTAGTTCAACTCGGCCGGCGGTCACTGAACTTGGGGTTGTTTTGTCGGCCTACCCTGAATACCTTATCCACCCGCCTTGGGGGTGGTAGACTCATCCTGCATTTCTCCGCATTCCTATATTGTACCAACCGTTCAGTCCACCGTGAACACGCGTTGGTGAATGTTGGGATTTAATCCTGTCCCTGTTTGTGGTTCCTTAGTACCTCAATGTTATTTTGTTACAGTTTTAAGTTTGTCCAGTTCAATTAACGCTCGGTGCAATGTCAACTAAGAGAAAACGTGTTGTAGTGAATATAAGTGATAAGTTGGAAGCCATCAGACGAATAGAAAATGGAGAGATTTTAAAGAAGGCTGCTGCAGACTTTGATGTAGGTAACTCAATAGTCGGTGATTGGGTGAAAAATAAGGAGAGCCTTTTATAATATTCCTTAACTGGTTCTAAGAGGGAAACAATGAAAACTTCTGATTTCGAAAAAGTGAACTAATCTTTGTTTTTGTGGTTCACTCAACAAAGAGAGAATTATGTCCTGATAACTGGCCCTGTTCTTCAGGAAAAAGCTAAACTCTTGTCTGAAATGCTTGGTGATGAAGGAAAAGGGTTTACAGCAAGTAATGGATGGCTTGACAGGTTCAAAAACCGATATGGGATTCGTCAGTTGAATTTGCGTGGCCAAACATTGTAACCCGATGAAAATGCGGTTGATGTGTTTAAAACAGAATTCGAAGAGATGATCAAAGGATACACAAAGGACCAAATTTTTAATGCTGATGAAACAGGGCTGAATTTTAAAATGTTACCCAAGAGGTCTTTAGGATGTATAAAAGAGAATTCTGTTCCTGGTCACAAGGAGCAAAAAGAGAAACACACTCTTAACTGCTGCGAACGAATCTGGTACATTCAGACTTCCATTAATGTGCATAGGAAAATCAGGTAAGCCCAGGGCACTAAAAAATATTGCTCCAAACGCTCTTCCTGTTTTCTACATGGCCCAAAGTAATGCATAGATGTCAACCGAACGTTTTACTGAGTGGTTTAACAAACAGTTTGTTCCGAAAGTTAAAAGATTTTTGAAGGAAAAAAATCTCCCTTTAAAATAAATTCTGTTTATCGATAATGCTCCAATAACGCATCCGGATCTTCTTACGGATGGTGACATAATCGTTCGTTTTCTCTCACTAAATCTTACCAGCCTAATCCATCCAATGGACCAGGGGGTTATAGAGACACTAAAACGGCACTACAGAGGATTTTTGTGAAGACATATTCTACAAGAAAATGGCAGTGGCCATAAGACTTCGCCAGAGGCTCTGAAGACTGTAACTACAGTATGAAAGAAGTGGTGTACTGGAGCGCTCAATCCTGGGAAAATATGAATTCAACCACTTTGCAAAAAGCATGGAATAAAATGTACGATGGAGTGATATCAGATGATGGTTGGGAGGAGGAGAATTTTGAAAACTCATCGGAACTGATGATAAAAGTGCCAGGCTGTGAAGATGTTGAGGAAAATAACGTCACAGAATGGGTCCAAGAAGACGACTTCGAACTGGAGCTAACAGATGAAGACATCGTCGACATGGTGCAGGGAACAGCTGAGCCCGCTGACGAAGATGACGACGCAGATGCGACGACTGCCTGTGACGTCAGCCGAGTAGCAGCAGAAACTGCGTTTAATGCTTTCGAGGTAAGATTAATTAATTACATATGTAAGGTATTCAGTGTGGTCTGTTCTATTTAAAATTCGTTTTTAATGTTGTGTACAGTAAAAGTAGGTACAGTATATATATTTTCTTTTTAGATCGCACTACGATTCGTCGAGCAGTCAAAAGACTCTACGCCCGCCGATGTTCTTCTGCTAAAAAGATGGCGAGACAAGGCTGCCCACAACCGTTGTTAAGAAAAAGTATAGAAAAAGATTGTAGATTATTTCAAGAAATAACTGTTTTAATGTATATTTTTGGATGTATTAGACGTAATTAAATTGACGTTGGGAAGACCCAATATGTATGCGTATTTTTTCAAATCTAACCTTAAAAATTGAAAACCATTAATTATCCGGAAAAATTGATTATTCGGAACGGCCTTTCCCCCATTATTCCGGTTAAGCGGGGTTCTACTGTACTTTTTTAAAGTAATTATCAATTCCTGCGGTTGACGCATGTACATACGGTCTTGAGCTCGTTGGAAAATCTGCTATCGGTGTACACAACTTAAATATGATAAGTAAATTTAATGCATGCTCCCCATTCCCACCCTGGCTAGATAAAGAGTAGATTTTGTAATTGTGTTTAATAAGGTTTCATAATTACTAACGCCTCGCCCCGTATGCTTTTTGTTTCATTCGTGCATTAGTATCTAGTGGTATCCATTTATAAATATTACTACCTAATAATACTAATAAGTAGTAGTATCTGAAGCCGCATGTGAGCATGTTCAACAGCTTAAACTCTCCTAGTTTATGATTTACTCACGAATTGTTCTCCTGACTGCAGTTTGGCTTGCACCCAGCGGGGAGGGGAGCGTGTGGGGCCTGATCTTGGAAATGGGACGAGTATTGCGTTCCTAGGGTGAAATCACCCCTTGCCACACATCCTGGAGGTGGCTTGCACGGTACTTCGTAGAACTAAAGCAAATGTAAATCAGGCCGGGAAAATGCGTGCAGAAACAAATTCTTAGGAATGAGTTGGATCCAGTGCGGTTGAACGCTGAATGGGCAACTTAAGGTTGGCTAGTTACGCCAGCAGACGACCGAAGACTGAAATCATTCGCAACAAGAAGGAAATATCAGTTGTTTGGTAAGGGAATGATTACTAGATGGATGGAGGAAGGGTGGGGATTAATTACCTCGTCAAATATTTCGTTATCAACACAGAGATTTTTGACCGGTGAAATATCTAACGATACCTTAGAGTACCTAATAGGAAACTCTCTCTCAGTGGAAAAGAAAAGTGGAATAATTAAAAAAGCACACGTTTTAATATGGAGTTGGAGGATTAATGGTGAAAAGAACTTGGCAAGGAAATCGAAATAGAAGTGATCAGCAAAGGAGAGGAGATTAGGAGAAGTCTGAGAAGGGGGTTGGAAGAGGCGATGAGGGGGGAAGGGTTGCCAGAGGCCGTGATAGAGGGGAAGGGAATAGAGGCTTTTTAGACTGGATTCGAAGGGGTAGGACGTATGCTGGGATGAAGAAAGAAGTTATGTTGGTAGATAATGAACTGCGCTCGTGAAAGTCACTTGAGCCAGAGCATTTTTACTCTCTTCCATTGAAACCCACCTTAAACGGTAGATTACCCTAAAAAGAATTCTAAGTCATATCATAAGTCATAAAAAGACCGTTGCGTTGGTTGGTTGGCTATTTGGGAAGGCGAAAGACAAAGGAGGCAATTTGTTACATCAAGGAGAGGTGGATGGACTGGTAAGTGAAAGTAGTTGGGGAGCTGAAGGATGGAGAGAAACCAGGCGCAGGCATTACAATAATTCTCCAAGAAAAGCGTAATGGTGCCCACAGTTTAACGTCCCATCCGACGGAAGTGCTCACTACACAGGCAATGTTTTTCAGTTGTTGCAGCGGAATCGGCATTTAATTTCAATTTTTACCATCCATTAAAGCGAATTTATGTTTCAATAATTTATGACTTTCATTCTACTTCACATTATAGGCCTGCAATTGTTAAATTTACAGCAATTTATTTTATTGTAATAGCTCAGTTTTTCAACGCAAGTTAAGGGATTTTGAAACTTTTTGATAACTAATGAACTTTCAGTGAATCACAAAGATGGCATATAATTGAGAACAAATGATTTTATTTAGTTGACCCGACTTTCGGAATTGTGTGAGAATGAATTCGCAAGAGTTTCAATGGTTTTAATGTACATAAGGGTGAAACATTGGTAGTGAATGTAGATACCCTCCAACAAGATACTGCCTTCTAAATAACTTCTACCGTAGAGCCTTATTCATCCGGTAATATCTAGGACATTCAGCGGAAGGTAGGTACCAAACAATGCCAAGGGAACGGAATATCACGGCTTTTAATTGAACTAGGAAGAAATATTTATTCATAGCAGTACTGAAATAACAACATGCGAATTTTTTCTTCCATAATGGATTACTGAGAACCTAGCTTTCACAAAAACACTCGTCAAGAGTATATTAAAATATCATTCCTGTATATTTTATACAAGTAGCATTCTCAGGGAGAGCTTAGTGATTAAGATATGGGGCAAATTCATTCACGACGATATGCCTGGTTCAGGCAAATATCACAAAAAAACGAACAATGATCACGGAAGTCGATAAAGACAAAAAATTCGCTCCCTTACCACTGCGCGTAATTGAGACGCAAATTTAACGTCTAATTAGCTTGTATATTACCATCCACTGTTAAAACCATGTTTAACAGATAATTCCAAATTTATTACGCAAATTAATATCCGTAAGGCCTTGGACAAAGCAATCAGATGGGATGGGATTTTGAAAGACATTTCAGAAGGAAGAATACTTGATACAGAGGGAAATGGAAGGAATATAGTGCACATTTTAGACTATTATGAAGAGAAAAAAGTTCGACAAGCAAAGTATAAATAGTCAATGGAAATTTAATACACTCCGCAGACCATTACAAGTGTTACAAGTATACCATAATGTATTGTTATTTTGCCAATTGGCCTCATCTCTCAAGTTTACACTTCTCATTTCTTCATTTGCATGTTTCTCCCTTGTATATCCAAGTATTTAACTTTATTGTTCATCCAAGTCGATTTACATGGAGCCAAACAATATCACTCACGAATGTTAAAAACCTTACTTTTCCTCTTCACTATGGTGCTCACCCTAGCACAGCGATTTTTAATTCTTTCTTTCACGGAAACATATCGGACACTATCGTAAGAGATATTTCGAGAGTTTCTCGTGAAATAGGATTTTTCACCCTCATTTCGGCCTTCCCTCAAGTGCAGCGCGTGGAAAATCTGAACTAAAGCTGGTTCACTGGGATATAAAAATTGCCCATTGTCGGCTCTCCTCAATCATGTAATTACTGTCACCATAAAGAATTCCAGTAGCAAGATCCTGCCAACGAAATGTCACTATCGAGCCTGTACAGATAGCTAAATTCATATTTTACAGGAAAGACGGTGCAACTCTATTAAGTAACCAGCAATGAATATTCCAGCTTAAGGTGCTGGGACAAAAGATAAGAGCGCTTCATCCTCTCTTCAACGCCATAGCAATTGAGTAAGATCGATCGACTTACGACGGCATGAAATTTGTCTACTATTGTGATGAAACACACGATTGGGAGGTATTTGAAGGATCTAATTCCTTCAAATGAGCGATAAAATATTTTACGTGTCTACGATAACTAGTCAGTCCTTCCGCACCAACATTTTATTCGAAAAGTGCTGTGACAAAAACGCGGAGATTAATGTAGAAAGACGAACTAGGAATTTTCACCATTTTATGAACACCTATGACAACAATCAACCATCGGGATACCTAAAAAGCAAGATAAGAGCGATTAACAGTCTTTAAATTCGTCGCTATTGCAAACAGGCTCTCCGCAGCATCAAATTATTTTACTACAATGACGGAAACACACGATTGGGAAACATTTAAAAAATCGTGGCCTTCCCTAAGTGACATGTGATTGAACGAACGACCGATAATCGGTGAACTCATTCTAAAACATGTCAATCCCTCTGAGACACGAATAAAATATTTCGTTATCATGGCTGAAAAAAACCACGCCAGCCGCGATTTCGTGCCACCAACGCAACACATTGTTCTAAAAAAACTGTGAACGTACGAACAGTTAATGTTCAAACACGTGATCGAGAAAAACACCACCGCTAAATGGACAACCGTGAAAACAATCAACCGAACCCTGGAGAAAGAGAGCCAATCAATTCCCAGGAAAAAATTGAGGAGGGGAGAGACGACTGGCCGATCCTCCACACCAACATCCCCCAATTCGATCTCTCCCAGCCACCGGCAATTATAAGAGGAAATACGACTCGGAGCGCTCTACAGCAGAGACCACATAAAAGGCTTCGCTCATTGGGGGCGAGGACGATGGAAAAATGAGGAAAAGGTGGGGAGAGTGAGGCGGAAGAGCAAACGCTGACAAGTTTAATGGGGCAAGAAAAAATCGAGAAAAAAAGAAGGCAATAAATAGAAAATTCATAATGAATTATGGGAAGGAAATAAACACAGGGAAGAGAAAAAAGACGGAGAAGAACATAATGAAGGCCCAAGAACGCTTCGATAATGGATAAATTGGTCGTATACACGGTGGGTGATTCTCATATATATTGAGACTCCCGATGCCGCCGACCCTAGCAATAATATTAAGCGAGGTGGCAAAACTTAGGAAATTAGTAATGAAATATGGCGATAAAAAAGGCGGAAGGGAAATAATAGTGAGCCGCGATAAACACAATGATACATAAAAACACCTAACAATGTTTCTTAGCTTCTCAGGATAATTTTTAATGTCATGTTCGAAAAATATCCGACAAATGTTGTTTCTGTTTAAAACTTAAAATAATTAAAATTGAAAATTTCAACTACAGCGCCAAATGTAATATTTAATGTACTAAATAATTAAAGCGTTTTCATTTTTGTAGAAGCAAAAATCATAACTGTTGATAATTTATGGTTCATTGCTATAAAATAGTATGAAAATATTTAAAATAAGGTACAGACAAATTCAAGTGAGTAACGCTCAATCGGACTTGTAAAACAATGGGCCTGCTAGGTATTATTAAAGTATATAGGAAAAATTTAAGGCATTAGGAATTATTCAAAGTGAACTAAAGCTCGTGCACACAAAATGTACAGTGTTTTGCTTCATCTTTTCTTTTCATTCTTTTTAAAAAATATTTTCTATAGTTTCTTTTTTTCTATCAAAATGTTTGCAAACCCATTCATAATTATTTCATGGACCAGAAATGCATACGCGTGTAAACGATATACTATAAAGCCTAATTTCTACACAAGCTTTTTATTATATTTTGTTAGACATGGTGAGACAGGATATGGGGCTGATAGGAGAAATTCGAAAGAGGCAGATGAAGTGATTGTAGGACAAATAGAAGAGTAATAACATGTTGAAAGGGATGATCGATGGTGAAGTGTTAGGTTTACATGGAGGAGAAAGGAGATGGATAGGAAACTTGGGAGATATCTTCTTCTTCTTAAGTCCTCAACCCAAAGGTTGGTTGGCGGCAGTTCTCCATTCATTTCGGTCTTGTGACATTCTGAAGGGAAACAAAAATATTCAAGTGCTCAGAAGGGACTTGAAAATACTAGGGTCGTCCGGAAAGAAGTACTTGTTCCAGTCGAAAGTAGTATCCGTTTTCACAATTTTACGAAATTGAGACACTTTCTGGGATTTGGATTTCGGGCATGGAACAAATTTTGACCAAGATGAAGACCTGAAACTAGAGGTCAATATTTTTCTCAAGGGACTGTCTTCGGAGGAATACGGAGCGGGGATACAAAAACTCACTACACGATATAACTAAAACATTTAAACTCACGTTGTGACAACTTAGGAAAGTAGAGTTAGGTATGGTGTAGTAAAATAAAGTTTATCCAAAAATCTTCGCCGGTGTTTTTTAAACTTTAGAAGGGGTACCAACTAATTTACGGACGCCCCTCGTGCATATCCTTCAAAAATAAACATCGGAGATTGCTCCCCGAGGTCGAAGAAATTATAGATAGGATTGCTCGATGACCAATCACTTATTTGGTATAACACCTTGACGATGACTCTGTATCCTTCCACTAGAAGATGTTCCAAGGCGACGAAACCCGTGTCAGGTAGTGAAAAATATAATATTCATTGTCATATTCTCTTCTTTCTAGGACAAAAAATACACCTGAAAAATATTGCGGAAAGAGCAAAAAATAGGAAGATAAGTATACTGAGGAAGGTCACGGACAGAGTGAAAACTATGAATGATGTCAAAATTAGGAATTAAGAAGGAATAGTCCGGTAAGCTTGATGGAAATTCACAGAGCGTAATCAAACCAATCTTCCGATTGATGACTGTTCATGATGGTGATGTGGGATACGAAGTTTCCACCACTTTCCCATACAACACATTCAGTTTCATTCTGTCACTAACATAAGTAGATAAAAATACTTTCACTGAATGACGACTGAGGTTGATTTCCACAAGGGAGCCGAGGCTTGTGGCTTGGCATGGAAATTGAAACGACAAGTAGAAGTTTGGGGATGGGAAGGGGAAAGACACACGAGGAACAGAGAAAGGCCAAGTACTTAAAGGGTAGAAATGGAGAACGTTTCACGTCCCACCTAACGCCAGGGGTTTCCCAGTGATGACGTTCGTGCGGTCAGACCCTTTCTCTCCTCCCAAACCCTCCCCCTCATCTTACAACCCTTTCCGTCTCCCCTTCTTCCACACCCCTATCGGCTATACCTTCAACTACCAAGAGAAGCCTCCAACCTCTATATCACAAGCCCTTCGTCCTTAAACCCAGCCACACTCTCCAGCAAACCCCTCGAACACTACTTTGGCCCCTTCAAAACCAACCACTCATGCATCCATCCTTATTGATTCATAGTTTTGGAGAGGGGATAGGGAGCGGTAGATAGAGGGAAAGAGAGAGGAGAGAAGGTCCTTTTGAGGACCAGTCAGGGTTTGCGAGGATTTTCTGCGGGATATAGGGGTGCGATGTCCGGGCGGTTGGGGAAAGGGTTTACGTAGGGAGGCAAAGGGGATAGAGAGGGTAAGGATGGGGTATCTTTTGGGTGGAGCGTAGGGTGCCAGCCAGGGGTTCCGGGGGTGAAGGAGGACTATGGGTTAGAAAAGGATAAGGAGAGATGGCAGGGGATAAGAAAAGGGATGAAAGTTGTGAGGGAAAAAAGGATCGAAAAATAGGCCCAAAGAAGGTTCTTGTTTTATCCACCCGCCGTTGTCACAGGAGGCGGCGCTACCGTGGCCCCAACATGGGAACCTTATATCTGGACAGATTTATGACTTGCCGTGACCTATGGACGGCCAAAGGGGACACTGCGCCGAGGGAAGTAAATGTGAGAAGCAATTTGGGCGAATAAGGTTTCGGTGGGAGGGCAAAGGTGGCGAAAAAGGGACGAGCCGAGCGGAATACCGGAAGTACATGCCTCAGAGCATTGTTTTTAGACGGGTATTCCTGCCCGCAAGTACCTGGAACTGTCATGATTTCTCGTTCCCGAATCCCGAGAAAAGATGTTAGGGAAATTGGCAAAGTTGATCCTTGAATTAGCGTTGCCATATGCCCTGAGAAAACTGGATTTTGGCACATAAAAAAGGCGAACTGACTGCCATAATTATACTCACTCTACCGGATTACGTTGAGTGAAAAATCTGAAAACTTCATTATATTTTGTGTGTGAATATGCAAATTATAAATTTATAAACATTCATGTCAAAACACATTATTGCCACTTTTATGAAATGAAAATTCGGTGATGTCCTGAATGTTTACCTCATCCTCATAACGTTCCTACCTTGAAATCAATGGTAAAGACTGAGTTGTTGGAGTCAAGTAGTAATTAGCGGAAATAAACAACATCACTGATTATTAAAAGAAACACTAGGTACGTTTCCGCGATTCATTTTCATTATCCGATAGATTTCAACTCCTATTTCGTGATCCTTAAGGTGACTTAGATCAAAGTCATCTAATACGGTGATACTTACATCCTTAATATTAACGCTGTAGACTTCGAAATCTATCTATCGTATCGGATCCCATGTGAGTACGGGGAGGTGTACATTGGTTAGACAAGCTGGACGTTCGAGACTCGGATTAAGGAACACAGGAGGTGTATCTGACTGGACCATCCTGAAAAATCAGCGATAGCGAAACACAGCCTCGGCATGGACCATCTTATTTCATTTGACGACGCTAAAATACTTTGCCGATCCAATGGCTATTAGGACCGCTTAACAAAGTAGACAATTGAGATCCGGATAAAAACAAAAACTTTTAACCGCGACACTGGCTACGCGCTGAGAGAGGCACGGTTACCCGCACAATTAAGGAGAAAAGGAGTAAAATTGGCACCCGCCAATTAGAAGTCATTTGTCCCCAGCCGAAGGATATACAAGGCGACAAAAATTGTCCAACAAAATATGCATGAAGACGAAGGCAGAGGCTGTACTCAAAACGTCGGCAACCCAATATCTGGCCTGGTGAAAGACCCGATAAGACTTCACTAACAGTATACGCCGGGAAAAAACCAAATCCCATAGTTAAACTTGAATACGGAAATTCTCAAGAATCCCCGGGAAATACAATTTTCCTTCCGCGATCCCCGAAGGTTACAAAACGTTGAGAATTCGGAAAACATATTTAAGATCGTTGTAGCATCCGGAGGGTTTAAGTGCATTTGCGATATCCGTATATCGAATCGAATCGCGCTCGGGCCAATCCAATAGCTAAAGTAGCAATCCAAGACTCTGTCCATCCATTCTGCATGCCATCAATACATTTACTTCTGCGCATATTTCATTTACGTTGACTCCATCTATATATATCGGGGTTTCTTGGCAGAAGGGGGGTGTTAGGATAGACCATGAGGAAGGGATCGGAGTAGAGAAAGAGCAAAAAGAGAGCTGCGTCTCGACAAATTAGCGCCTCATTCAGTTTTTGGTGTAATCACCAACAGAGCTTGGGAATAAGACATTTTGTACTCATCTATTCGACTCTTCAGCACTCATACTTTGCCGCTTTCTTTTAACCTTAGAGGCGTGGTGTGGGCGTGAGCAAGTGAAAACATTTATGTTTATTGAGGTAATACACCGGTTAAGGTATCTTGAAATTGATGAGAGTAAAAAGTCTCTTGACTTTAATAAGCTATGGACTATTGAGGGCTAAAACTCTATATACCAGTACAATTTCTATCTACATCCCAGCAAATGTCCTACCTCTCTTCATCCCGTTCATAGAGATTATTCCTTTTCTTCCCTCTTCCCGGTTATCCAACATCCATCCCTCTATCACGGTCTCCACGATACTTTGTCCTCTCATCACCTGTTCCAACCACCTACTCTGCATTCTCCTTATTATCTCCTCCAGAAGTTTTCTCTCATCCCTCACCATATCAAGTACTTCCATGTTTGTCCTCCTTCTCGTCCACCACGATTTCTCCTTGCTCCACACCCACACTTCAAATGCGGCTAGTCTATTCTAGGCCACTTTTCTCGGGGTCCAAATAAACGTTTGAGAGCATCAAAACCTTTTGGATGAAGGTGCCGCGTCGAGATCAGTCGGTCAAAAAAACGTATTATTTCAATATAATAGCTTTGCAATGTATGCTCCTTCACCTAAAGTGGTCGCGCCGTGTCGAAAACAGGATCAGTTTAAGTGAAAAATAAATGAGGTATTCCGTGGAATACAAAGTACATTCTGTCGTTTTCTTAATAAAAACCTTTAGATATTGGCGCCAGACATTATTTTCAGCAAAAGAGTAGATTGTAGCATGGCAATCAAAATGTGGCGACCCAAAAGGTTTGAAGGAGTTAATTGAGGTGTCGAAGAAAATTCAAGAAGACCAGTTCAATAGTTTTGAGCGAAGAAATGTTCACCAAGTCTGCAAACCATCAATTAATTCATCTCTTTACCAGTTCCATTCACGCCAAAAACACCTGCTGACATAGCATACGAGTGTGAGACGAAGCACCGCTTCAGTGACAACAGGTAAAAGCAATCAGAATCGCCATTGAATTCATCTGCATTTGACAATTAAAAAATAAAAAATTCTCATTTTATTGAATAAAATAACCAGGGATTAGAATAAAAGTATACGTGTTATACACACATCACGTAAGGCACGCAAGATGAAAATTGAGTTAAAACTTCATCGTTGGTCGTTCAGTCCGATGATTGGTTGTTTACAGCCATCCATCCTGCCCTACCTAATGATTTACCTTACTCACTGGTTGTTCTTCTCATGTACTCCCCTCTTCATTTGGTCTTTGTATTAATCCATTGGCTTTCATATCGAGACTTTTCCCATTATTTTACTTCAATTATATTCCTTTTAAAAAACCATTGTGCCTCAGCGTGTGCCCAGCCATCTGGTTCTTATTTTCTTTCGTGTTCAATATGGTCCTATCCTCTTCTACTCTCCTGCATACCTCTTCATTTCTTATTTTATCCATCCACTTGATCATCAGAATCCACCTCCAGCACCAGGTTTCGAAAACTCCTAAAATATTACTCCAAAAAGAGATAATACTTATGCTTCTCAAATTATGTCTGGTTCATTGAACTTCGAATTCACATTTTAGATCATATCTCAGCTACTAACGAGAAACTATCCGTCATCTACCTACGAAACTATCCGTAATCACAGCTAAGTAGAAGGTATGGAAAAACGGAAATTCGTTACACATGCATAAATTATCGTACATTCAAGTGCCACACCACTGGCTCCAGTTTTTCCAAGATGATGCAGTAAGTGATCTAATCATTAGAGACGTCCGCAAGCTGGGCTACTTATAAGAACCGGCCTCGTGCCTGTAAATATGAGGCATAGGTGAACCATACAGATATGCAGTTCCAATTTAACTCCTTTAACCAACATTTTATCTATCGCACAGCAGCTGAGGCAGTTCCCTCCAGCTCTCCACCAACCTCTTGCTCGAGATGGATGCACCTACCAGCACCAAAAAAGTCAGCGAAGTCACGCCATAAATGTCAGGAAAAGTGATATTCACATCTCGTTGAGCACACAATTTTCACTCGGCAATTTTTTTCTCCTGCAGACATGTGGGCAAAGCAAAAGCACAGACAGCGGAATAGAGATTCTGGTTCCACTTCGCCGGCACGATGAAATTTATACCTAAACTATGTACGTAACCTTCACATACATAACTGCACAAGTTGCGCCGAGAGGTAACACGTAGCTGATGGGAGGACTATGTTGGGTGCAGATAGAGACTTGGAGGCTACATGCTAGGCTTAGATTACTTGAAAAATTCAGATCACGCGTATTTCAATATTACACTAAGGATATCTTGACCCCGCGCAACATCTCTAGAACTATAAGCGACAAAATAAGAGAGACACAAAGCCGAAAGGATAGATGAAAAAATTCCTCATTCCACGCAACCAATAGTTTTTATAACGAAGACAGTGCAACATTAGAATAAAGGACTCCGTTAAGTTACAATTCACCTTTTTCCTTTTCCCCTTCCTTATCTTTTTTTCTGATTCCTTCCAATTTCATGGCTGGTGTTCTAACACCCCCTGCCACACGCCCCTGAGGAGACTCGTAGGGTATGAAGATGTAAGGGGCAAGGGCCTAGCCACGTTGAAACACCGGTTCCCATCAGAACACCGAAGTTAAGCAACGTTGGGCCCGGACAGTGGTTGGATGGGTGACCCTCCTCCATACCTCAACCAGGCATGGATGGAGAGATGATACTCCCTCCATACCTATACCGGCAGGCCTGAGAGGCCAGGCCAGGCCAAACCGGGCCGGTTGGAGGGAGGACATCCTCCATACCTGGTACTGGGTGAGGCAGGGGGAGGCCAATCCTCCATACCTCTACCGAGGTGCTCTTGTCCCCTGTCTGCAAGTGGCAGACAGGCATGGGGTTGGCACCATGGACCAAGAAAGGTCTAAGTGCCCGGGCTCCTGACGAAGGCCCCCCCAACAACAATCTAATCTAATGAAGATGTAAACAAAAATTGTTTCTTTGATGGAGTTGAACGTAAAGGGCTCGGCCACTTTACCCCACCTTTTTCCAGTTCTTTCGTTTGATTTCGCAATTCCGATTTCAACCAAGCAAATGTCATGGCACGTTTAACAAAATTCTGCGTCCTCCGCTTTAAAACACACTTGAATTTGATCTAAACTCAATAGCATGGGACTAATTTATAGCTCAAGAAATGAGCTAACGTTACTCCCGCCGATGAGAGCAACCAAGTACCTATTTAAACATAGACACATAGTTCGTAGTTACAAGGGAGTAGAACAAATGTTCCGACTTCTCTTTTTGAATCGAACGTCGAATTGAAATCTTCTACGCGAGATTCGACTGAGGCTGTTACTCCAGAACCGGGTTTCAACACTTTATGGACCAATAAGAGGAGACAAAGTATCTAAACCTTAGTCGTGAAAAAAATAAATAGATATGAAAAGGTTAGCAGGGTGTCCACAGAAGTCAAAATAAATAATTCAAGCATAATCCCAGGTTTTCAAGGCTAAATTTTTCCAAATTTCCAGGTTATATTATCCCGGTTTATAATAGAGCCAAAGTGATATTTTTCACGTTTTAAGAAGACTATGGATTTTCCTAGTTAAATACAACCTAATAAAAATATATACATTACATAACTATATATAAATAATTAAAAAAGAAAATTTTTATGGTAAATACGTTCACACATCAACACGTGAAGAGATATCCATCGAGTAAACACCACTCTATGTGTTACAATCTTTAATTTAAATGCTTACTGATGGCAACTGAACAGAAATGACGTTCAAACACTACAAGTACGTATAATAACGTAGTAACGTAGTAGTAAAACAATACGTAGTTGGGGGAATGCATTGGAAAGGAACGTATTGCACATCTGTGAATAAGGTTCACCTCGGAATGATCAAGAAATTGAGAGCATTTTTACTGCATGTAAGAAATAGACATTAATGTAGGATGGCGAAATGTTTCGGAGAAATAAATGGAATGGGAGAATAAACTACACTGGCCGTAAAATAATGGATACATGTATAGGTTTTTGCATCGCTTAAGGTCAGTGGCGTATATATTCGGGGGCCCCAGCCCCCCCCCCCCCCACCGAAATAAGGCCGCGGCGAGAGGAGCTCGGCGGATGTGCGGATACCTTAACTACAGCCCGCTATAGTCTTGCCCCCCCTCCCACTCCCAAAGTTATAACATATATTTGCCACTGCTTGAGGTATTTGTTTATGAATCGTGTCCGTGCCTTAGCCCGATTTTAGACTGTGCGCCGCCGCGCCACCGACAGCTAGTCCACGCCGGGCCACCGAGTCTGCTCGTCGGCGTGACTGCCGCCGTGCTGTCGTAGTCAAATTCAGATCGTGAAGTTCACAAATTTTACTCAGTAATAGGATGGATACTCAATCTTTAATCTTTGTGTTGAACCTCATATATCTTGGAGTCCAATTGTCAGTCGTCAGAGATCAATTAGCGTCGTTGATATCAACGCCGGAGCACCACCGCACGCTGCAAAAAATACGCCACGAAGCCGCCACTGACGAATACTACTGCCGGCGAACAGGTCTTATTGTTCGATGCGCAGATAACGAGGGTAAAAGGACACTCGACGTGACGCTTATGTTACAATGCGCCTAACTAAGTTCAGGTCTTAGATTTATTTATTCATAGTTACGCCAAGTCCATTACATTATAAACAGTTATTAGACAACAAATATCTTATGGCCTTCGGGGTTGATTTAAATTACAGTAGAATTCTGATTGAACGTTTTTCAGAGGGGACAAAATTTTAAACACTAAATTAGGACCTACCATTTTTTTGAGGTTTTAGAATATGTAATGAGCTACGACAGTATTCCATGAACAAAAAATTACTAATATATACTGCGAGCATCGATTTTTTTCATATTTAGTTGATCTGCAGTAATGGGAAAATAAACTGCAGATACGCACATTTTCGTATGCCGCGCAATTCGACACTCCTTTTTTTCTATATACTCCGCCCCTCTCCCGGAAAAATTTCGACGATTTCAACTGCGTTACACGCCATAGCATCGTCCAGTAAAAACTGCTAACGGGGAAAAAGCGGGTGTATAACCATCGTGGGCATACTTATGTATATATTATCATGAACATACATCATCTTCATGTTAATATGTGCAGTATATATGAGTACATCTGCAAGCGAAACCTTGAGCACCGTCGAACCAATGAAGAATAATAGCGGAAATAATGATCATTGATGTTTTTGGGAAATCATTTACCTTCACGATAATGAAAAAACGTTAAAACGGGCAGAAAATCTCGTGCGGGAAAAAAAGTTAACGACGTAGAATGCGGAAAAACGCAGACTGCAGAAACGTTAAATGAGGATAATTTTTACATTGTTTCAATATGGAATGAATCGGGACCTCAAAAAATAAATGTTAAATACGAATAAACGTTAAAGGCGAAGACGTTAATTCCGGATCCGACTGTATAAAATAAGGATTTTTCGCCTTGAAAAGATAATTATAAAAATTCCCGGATTTAACCAGAAATTCCCGTATTTTTCACGGAAATTTCAAGGCTCGCAAATTTCCCGAATAATCCCAGGTTTTCAAGGGTCCGTAGACACTAGAGGCCTGCAAACGGGCTCGAAATCAGGGCGACCCTCGCCCGCCCGTGCCGGGCGCCCTCACCCTTGTTCGCCTCCGCCCGTGTGACGTAGACGCCCGACCGTGCCGGTTCGCCCCGGGTGCCCGTATCCTAGGCGGGTGCCCGGGTCGTTGGCGGGCACCCGGCTCCTTGAGAGGTCTCTCTTGTGCGCCCAAACTGAGGGAAGGGGAGGGGCGGTATATGACTGAGCGGGAAATTCGCGTCGTGCGAATTGCGGACAGCAAAGGCCCTCAAGCTAGAAGCCCTGTGGTGAGGATTAAGAGACGGGCGTCCGGCATAGAAGCGGTCGCCCGGCGTAGAGGCGGGCGCCCGGCCACCCACCGGGTGACCGCCCCTTGGGCGGCTAGTTCTCCGTCAAGCTTCATTCGTGAGACTTCGGAAAAGATCGTCGAATGACTTCGGGATATGCCTCTCTCTTTATCTCTCGCACACAGGCGGGCATGGGCCGCCCGTATTTTGCGACCGTATGCAGGCCTCTAGTAGACACCCTGGTTTGCTTCCTTTCTTCACCTGATTAAGAAAATACCTATTTTTGCTTTATTTGGGGGAGAAACAACAGATTTAAGAAGTCTCCTCACTTCCATGCTCATTGTAAATGCTGCTGAGTTTTCACCTCTGTCGCTCAGGCAGGTCGGTTGGAGAACCAGTCACCCACTCAGAAACTGAGTCGAAAGGAACGAAAAGCTACATCTAAGGCTTGCGGCAAGACACATCCGAGAGGTCATCTGCGCCATCATGGATAGGCCCTGGACGGACGTTTGGTTAAGCTGACTGGAGCGGTAATTGTATCTTTGAGTGTATACATTTTAATAATTTTTCAAGTCGAAAAAATATTCTGGGATTACACTTCATTAAAATGCATCTGTTTATGTGTAGGAACTAGCCAATCAGGCAGTAATTGTAATGATACAAAAATTATATTTAATTTTTTTAAAATTACAGCACCGTATGACTAGAGTTTTCGTCTCGGCATACGAAATTTAGACGAAATTATATTGAAATATGCTTTTTTTTTAAATATTGGACTCGACTTGATACTTTGATACTTGTTAGCAACACTTATAATATTAAGAAGTCTAGAACAATTGGAAACATTTCCACTAGGGGAGAAGTGTCTCATGAACCACCACCAAGTGTGCATCAATCACTCCCCCTTTCCCAACCCAATAATTACTCGTCATCAGTGCCTCCACCCACCTACCAACCCCCAACACTTCTTTCCCACTCCCATTCCCGGAACATGTATACACCGCTTCCATATCTAAAAAGTTTTGTACCTGATGATGGCTAAACAGCTAAAACGCCTAGTACTTCTTAATTCAATTTGTGGAATAGTGCAATCTAGTTCCATTTTGATTATGATATCCTTCCACAACATCTATCCACAAAAGGTTACAATAGAGTAAGAACTAGCAGAGAATTCTTTATTTAGAGTCCCTTAGAAATTATAAAAATATTATGCAAGTGCGAGAAATAAGATCCCTACGTATTCACGAAGATCACGCCAGGAATGTAAGGTAGCATTAATATTAAGAGACACAGGCTCTTCTTATGGATGGCTTCGGAGAGATAATGAGTCTGCTACGCGGAGTAAGATGAAATCTCCCGACTCTCCAGAAAAGGAAGAGCGAGGAAAGAGCAGAGGTCAGGGGGGGCTGTGTAAGAGAGGGGAGGAAAACGTTGGAGGGATATTCCGGGGAGCTCCCTGCACCAGAGGGGAGCCCATCGGTTGCTTCCCGTAGCAGGGGGCCGACGAGAAGTTCAGAGGAGGGGAAGTTATACGACGTGGGTGGGGGAAGGGAGGGTGAGAGAGGCGATTAAGGGTTCGTAGATGAGGGAGGGGAGGGGAAGGAGGAGGCTTCAATGGACGAGGGTAAGGGGAGAGAAGGAGGGTAAGGGTCAGAGGGTTGAGGACTCGATTGAGGGATTTATGGGCGGGATAAGAGGGTGAGAGAGATATGTCGAAGGAAGATGGAAAGTGAAATGGGAAGGGACGGGCAGAGCGAATCAGTCTGACTTGAATTGAGGCCGTCGGATCACCTCCACCGACACACACACACAATTCACCCGCCATGGAAACAACAATGGAAAACGCCCTCTCGAATACAACAAAGGGATGATGCAGAGGCAGTCTAAAGCGTGGTCTTCAAGTCATGAATCTGCCGAGAGGGATAAACTTTGCTGTTATTGGATTCCCTTCGTAGAAGAATTGGCACTTACTATCCATAATATAGATAAAATACTTTCTACTTCTCCGCAGTTTTCAAAACTGTGAAGTATTTTATTTTAATCATGAGTGCCAACTGCCTAGAGGGCACTACCAAATGTTATTTTCCTTCAGAAGCAACGGAAACAATACTCATACCGTAAGGTAAAAGAAGTCATCATATAGAAAATCATGTTCTTCAAATTAAAGGAGAAAATAAATGTGACTGTTATTATAGTTAAATGTATGAGTGAAAACAAAGATTAAAGCGGGCGAAAGGAAAAGGATTGAGATTAATCGCAAAACACTTAATTCTAAAGGTAAGACTAGCGTCCAAAACCATGAAGGGACGAAATTTCATTAGGGCTATGAAATAAAATAAATATAGGGTGAAAACAGTAGGTAAACGGAAGACTGACCGAATAAATATTACAAATAATGAAACTATATGAACTGATTAAAAATACCTGGAACTTGGAATAATAAATTATCGAACAACCAAGGCTCTTAATTAACGCACACTCATTTGCATAAATAATTTACTGCTTAGCCTTCAATATTTTTGGTCATGGAGAGAGTTTCGGTCGGAGAGTGGGTGTACCACAATCTAAATTTTATAAATAGCTTAATACCTGGCTCCATTAAAAATTGCTCCATTAATTCAAATGCATTCAGAATCAGTAGATACCCAAACAGTTGATTGTTAAGTTTTGGAATGTCTCTGGTTTAACGTATCCTCTTTGGGATAATCACTTTCTAACCAGTTACCATTCATATGCATATTATAATAATGAAAGTCATCACACTCCACGAAGGCCACGAAAGCACCAGAATAAATCGAAACGAGATAATGATAACGGAACGGTGAAGGCAAAAAGGGTCCTTTCACAACTGGGACCTGAGAAAGAAGCCCAATAAAAAGAGGAAGCCGGTTGGTTGGTGTGGCCCGTCACCCACACACCACACGGGGCCATGCGCCCGAAGGGGGGAAACACGTGAACCCCGATGATACATTCCGCTAATGGCCCCATCTTCCATCTCTCTCTCTCTCTCTCTGTGACGAGAGAATTCCTCTTTAACGAAAGGAGATGAAAAAAATATAAAAAGAAGAAAGGGAGATCGAGCGCGGCGACGAGCTCTAATTCTCAAAGGACAAGAGGGCGGCAGATGAGTGGCAAGGAGAAAAAAAGTGAAACGAGAAGAGGGAAGTCGAAAGAAGACTGAAGAGGGATAGAAGACAAAAAGGGAGGAGAGGAGAAGATGAGTAGGGATGAGAGAAGGGAGGGAGAAGAGCCCTTGGAGTAAGGGTGGGTGTAGGAGGGGAGAGAGAGAGAGAGGAGTGGGCGGAGAGAGGAGGACATAGATATAAATGAGCAGTGGCAAGATACATAAGGGCGGGATGAAGAAAGGGAGAAGTGAACGGTTGGCGAAAACCGACAAGAGAGATTTTTTTTACCAATTAAGCTAACCAACCGTCCTCTTCCACCGCGAATTTCGCCAAGGTTTACTGCAAGGAACTAGATTTCAGCGACCAGTCAACATTGGACAAACTTCCAGAGCTCTCAAATGACGACTTCAGGAATACAGAAGAGCAGTAAACAACAGACAGATCCGTGCTTCGGCTATCGCAGAACACCTGGAGTGAACCAAAACACAATACCAATTTGGAAATTGCCAAATTAATTCTTAAGGAAAGACGCCACTTCCCAAGAATCATCAGAGAGGCTATTGAGACAAAAAAGTACATAACTTCACCCTACCTTCACCAATGTACATACATAACTTCAACTGAAAATATGGTTACACAGTCTCCAGCGCTTGGAAACGTATTTTCCACGATTCCCGACTAAAAACACGCCAACAGAATTCGGCGCCACACTGAGGCCTATATAAGGAGACCAAAAACTCCATCAAACAGTTATGACCTGAAGAAAGAGAGTGGAACGCCCGCGAAACGTCGTCCTCCAGGATGAACTCACACCCTCAGGAAGAGAACCCGTAAGACCAGTCTCAACTAGATGCCCAACCCACGAAGTAAAAGTCACCTTCAAAAAAAATAGTTTTCACCCATAACGAGTTTCAAATCAAGAGATAATATGAAATAAATAATTTATACTGTCCATAGAAATTTTCACAGCGCACTACCGTCATCTTCAGGTGCATAGCGATACATGTACATATCCATTTCATTAAGATTAAACATTAAACATTAAACATATAGTATGAAAGTTAATAAATAGTATTTATTTGATTTTATCTTAACACATACTATACTACAACACCACGCCTCATTGAGTTAAAATTACGAGTCATCGTCACCAGTAACTGCCCATGATTAGGCCGTTTGGCCTCTTCCACTTCAGGTTGGAACCCGGCCACTCCGACGCTTCTGTGGTCGTCCGGAATCTTTCCAAATGGTCTGTAGTTAAGGAGCCTCAGGCGTAATCTGTAGTTGAACATCCTTAATATATGCTTATACGACTTATTACGGCGACTTCCAATTTTCGGTGATGACCGGGATGATTAGCTCTGAGCTGTCTTCAATTCGTTTACTGTCGAAGAGGGTATAGCCAGCAAAGGGACTTATAATTTAATTTCAGCTGCTTCTATCCTTCTGATTTGGGTTTATGTTCAAGCCCATGTTTCAGAGCCGTATAGCAGACTTGGCATTGCCATCGTTTTGTCGACTTTTAAAGTTGTGTCTGGGTGTACCTTTATTTTTTTTTGGTAGGGTATTCTCCATTGTCCCTAGCAGCTGTTGAAATTACTAAGTATTACAACTTACAATTAGATAAACGTCACCCAAAAGCAGGGGATACAATAATTCGTGAAAATTACAATGGAAATAATATTTGAGGTTAAAACCCAGATCTGGATGTTCGAATCTGGGTCTGAATCGCATTGCAGGTGAATAAATATCATTAATATCAAAGAGAATTTGCACATTTTTATGTACATGGTGAGATTAATTTTAGATTGGAGAAAAGTCGGAGAGAAACCCGGCGTTGGATTCAACGGTCCACAGTTTAACGCAGCAGTGGAAAGACAATGAGCTGGATAAAGATTGGGAAAAATGAAAGCGGGGGCGGCGATGAACAAAAACCGGAGCGTAAGATCTCAGAGAGGACGGGGCCAAAAAATGTCGTATTGTGCCGAAGCTTTGAGAAGGAGGAAAAAAGTGGCGAACCATTAACGGCTAATGAAATGAAGGTGAAAGGCAGAAAGAATTTGAAGATGAGGAAATAGTGTCAGCGTAACCCAAAAGACTGAAAGAGATAGAGAGATGAAGTCACCAGTCAAAATTCGCGGGCGGAGTCACGAGGAAGATGAATTCGATAGGAGAATTTAACTCAGGAAGCGGATCTACACCCACGTAGTACCGTCCTTGCCCCCTCTTAAGTGCATGGCACTGGGTGATTTCACACCAGACTGGTAATATTCATCCAGGTTCAAGCCCGAACCACGCACGCTCCCCAGGCCGCTAAGCGAGGACGTGCATCCACAAGCTGTCAGGAAAACAATTCAAGGCTAGACAGCTAGACTACAGACTAGGGCAGAGCTACGTATTGAAGCACGTTCACGTACATTGAGCAAGTAAAAAAACTACTAATTAATAAGGGATACTTAGTCATGCGGGAAACCGTCTTATTCATGAGGATGCAAGTGTTAAAGGGCTTAGAGGATGTGCATAGACTGGAGACGTTTGAGATATCGGGGTATAGAGAGCGTGGAAACAAGAAATTAAGACCCAGGTATGATAGTCACGGAGATGGTGTCGGTCAGATACTGAGAGGGCAGCAAATATGGATGGGGTGCAGGCAGAGGGGGAGCGGAATGTTTAAGGGACGTTAGATGGGAGAATATACAGGAAAGCGCTAAAGAGGAAAAGGAATTTCGGAAGGCATTAAGTGTAGGCAGAAAGTATGTGTAACTCAATGGAAACTTATTGGCTGGGAATTAGATGGTCGTGCGTAGAAAGTCCTGAAATTGGGAATTTAATGTCCATAAAAACTACCAAAAATTTGTAAAATATCAAATGATAGGATAGGATCGATAGCTATAGAAGTGTAAAGATCGCTCTAGACCACTTACCAACTGCTAGACGAAGTGTAGGAAGACCTAGAAGATGATGGAAGGACAACTTAAGCATTAACGAAGAAGAGCAGGCCACTGGCCTAATATAGAAGGAAGAGGAAGACCAAATGATGATGTACATTGAGTTATAAACCGGCAAAAGAAGATTTTTATGTGACCATTGCTACTCTCCTATCAACCGTATCAAATAAAGTAAACGGTATTTAGCATAACATGGTGGAATAAAATTTTTCCGAAATAGAAAAAAATGCTGGCCTCTCACACCTCAATTTATTTACATTTAACCACAACAGGTGTTTCGACGTCCAATACATCATCATCAGGCACGTTGTTCTAGAACAATGATTGAAAAGTGTACCTGATGCTGAAACTTTAAACTTTGACACACATTGGTATTCCACAAGCTGATTGGTTGGTGCCATGATTAAATGAAAATAATGAGGGCAATAAGAAGTCTTTTATTATTTTCGGAACTCTTTCTAAGGAAGCACCACTTCTTCTCATGATTTCCCTCCTCATTCTTCAGTTCAGCATATTTATTACCCATCCTCATTACATCCCAAATGCATTACCTTCTCATCAAGAACTTCTTCGTTCGTCCTATCTTCCCATTTTGATTCCGTCATCCTCTTTCATATGTGCATCTCGATCGCTACCAGTTTGGCCTCGTCCTTTCCCTATGGGATCGAAATAGCATAGACCTCTGGGTCAAAGCTTCGCTCCCACACAGCGCCACGTTCCATATAAGGCTCTGATATAAACTTGTCTTAACGTCTATACTCATGGTTTTCTGTTTTTTTTAGATCTCTCGTAATATAAATGGACGTCTCTCCAGCTAACGCAATTATTCTCCTAACACCCTTTGCACTTCCATTTTCGTCCACGTCCATTTTCGTCCACGATTCTCACAATACAGAGACGGAGAGACGGGAGATCCAGAGAGAGGTGATTTCTGCGCGAGAAGCAATATTTGTGCGAGATAAAGTGAAAGGGAAGCTCGATAATGTGTTGTTAGCGCAAGCTGTTTGCCTTGCCGAACTACCTGGGAAAGTTGAGCTAGATAAATTACGCGCCAATGAACGATGTTTAATTACCACCATCCTCCACCTCATCATCCCTTTAATCAGTAAATAACCGTCTGTAATTCGGCTGCGGTAAGCACAAAAATGATGCGGGTCGATATGTTTTGCTATAACCCACTTGAACTCGGATAACCACACATAATTCATCACCAGTTGAGCTCCGTGTATTTAAACATCTCCCTTTGATGAGCACAATTATGAAATGATTAAAAGGAGAGATGGAATCGAGGAAAGTGCGACTGTTTTAATTACGAGCCCTCTTTCGAATGAAATACGAGCGCAAAAGAATCAACGAATCCTTTCGGCGTTAAGAATATTTATTTTCTTAAGATGAAAAAAGGGTCCGAAATGATGGTTCACCGTTCTCGGTAGATGGAAATCTAATGTCATTAATAACCATTTGCCATTAAAGACTCGAGTGTAATTTCATATAAGGCCGGTAATGCATAAAAATATGGTGGTCTCTGTTTCCATTTAATGTCGTCGCCCTTCATTACGTCCAACCAAAACGAGGTGCCAAAACAAATCGCTTACTATCCTTCTTTTATGCTAGGATCCATTGCAGAGCATTACGAGGTATTTTGAGACCGATCCACGCAATCGAAGATATAAAACATTTCCTTCTTCATATCAGGTCTTAAGTGACCATAAAAATGTAAAGCTGATTGAACGGTTTCTGTACTCCGAAAAGTGATCACCCATGTGTTATGGTTTTTGCGACCTGCTATTGCTGATCATATAATGCTCCCTAGCGATGGTAAATAATTAGCTCTTCCCATGGTAGTTAAGTAAACAAGCCTCGGGAAAAATATTCACCACAAATTTTAGAGTTAAAAAAGTATTCCATAGATGCCAATCTCGTACAAGAAGTGAAGCGTACTGGGATAACAAAAGTAAAACTTACCAGAGCCCAAAAACATTTCGGGCTAAATTAAAGCATTATGTTAACGAACGGGAAAATGCAACTGAATGTGCAAAGAAACTACGATGTAACGCACCCATCCTGTTCATAATTAAAATGAACTTTGAAAAGCTTTCGACGAGTATTGATCACTCCACCACATTACGACAGAGACGGATATCGAAATTATCATGTTAAAGCTTAAGCAAAGGATTTCCTAGGAATCCAGGGACTCGTTTCATAACAGAACGCCGACTCTTAACAAGCTTCATGTCCCCATCAGTGAGAAGGACATGTCTGCCTAAGGGAGCGAAAAAATATTTACGCTCAGATTCCGATCGAGCTTGTCTCCTCGAGAAGGGTGCTCAATATGCTGCGCGCTGCCGATTGCGCTGAGTGAATTGTGACAGGGGGGTTGTGTACCAGCAGAGTGCACGAGCACACTGCCACACGAGGTAATTACGGAGGGCTAACTGCACTCGCATTAAGAGGGCGACGGGCACTGAGAGAAATTCATTTACGGCGTTAAAGCCAGCCCTCGGTAGGTAACAAGTGACGATGGCAAGAGGGTGTGGAAGGATTATTGCGACCAAAACTGGCCCAGGAGATAACGAGAACCGAGAGAAAAATCGCTATCAATGTTGACTCCGCAAACACTAACGCACATTTTGGGTTTCACACAATATTTAATTAAAATACAAGCAACAACTGGGCATCTGCGAAACATTTGAGTTCATCACATTAAATGGATAAATGTAGTACATGGTAACGGGAAAAGACAGAGAAAAGGTCTCATTTTTAAATAGAAAGTGTTACCTTAGTATAGCAAGCAAGTATCATCATTAGCAAGTACCCTTCGGAGAAACTGATAATTGCGGAATCTGTCGGGATTCAAATACGTAATATCCGCCAGACGAAAAAAGATGAGACCAGAAGAACGGAAAATATGACGGTATGTGAGTTCCTCCAATTATCAGCGAGACTTTGACCACCGTATTCTTATGAAACCGAGAAATTTCAGAAATACGGGTCCGAGAAAATAAACTTACACACAATATCGGAACATTTGTCCACTCTAACATAAAATAGAGTACATACAACCGACCTGCTTGATTAAAACGCATTTTCACCCTTAAATGATCGCAACCATAGCCGAACAAAGTTTGAACACTCCAAATGCAGGAAATAGCATGGTAAGACATTCGTTAAGTCCAGCCAAGAAAACAGTTAACTGAACAAATATATTTGGCTGACTTGGAGCTTAAAGAGTGCCAACGTAACAGTGAGTTACAAACTTTCGAAAATGTATGTCCTCAATACATCTGGCTTGGAGTAGGGTGTGTTACGAAAAAATCTTTTTGATGATAAATACAAAGATACTAGTTTTCCAGTTAGACAATATTAAATGTCAAAACTAGTTTCAAGATATGAAAATGATGGAAAGCATCAATATTACTATTTTAGATAGAAAATATGCTGTGTGTGCATTCACCAAGATGGAATAGTGTCATATAACCAGCCTCGATACCATATCAGTAGTATAAACCTTAAGGCCAATGTGCGTTTTACATTCAACACTGACATGGAACAGACTCTCCTTCCTAGAACATGAAGATTTCACCCGCATTGGGCCATAGTACGAAATAACTTCTACCAGTTTATTTGACTTACTTTTTGGTCGACCATTGCGTAAGTAATATTATTACCCCGAACCTCCTCAAGTGAGAAGGGACTTGACGAATCGCATGTGAGAGAAATTCCATTAACCGAGCCAATAAACAATGACTCGCGATAGCCACCACCTTGAAACCGGATCCCAGACAAGAGGGGACCTACCACAACCCGGATATTCGAGGAATGACGAAGTTCCTGGGTGACCCTCCAACCTCGACGTGGACGGCCGAATCAATTTGAATCCACCGGTGCGCGACGCCTGAGGAGCTAAACTAGCCCCTAAATGTTCGCCGGGGCAGGAGGAATCGTATAGTATATGGCCTAGAGAAATGGTCAAGCGCCAGGAACTTGAGAGGGACATTTAGGTTGGTTTAGGGTTCATCCTGGCGAGAAAGGAGAGAAAGCAATTAAGGCTTTGGGAGAGAGAGAGAGAAGGGCTTGGGAGAGGCAAGAGGGCGAACGAAATTGGACTCCGGAGGAGAACGTGGATGCCAGACGCATAAGACGTGAAATGTAGTGTGTAAGATTGGAGGCAATCTCAACGTCTCCAACCGATCGATCTGAAGCCGATTCCCCTCCCCCCCCAACTGCCTTTCCCCCATCCCATCTCCTCTCCTCCCTCCCCCACCCACCCTTCTCACCTTCACCTCACAACCTAAACTTCCCCACCCCTCTCGCTTTCGAATGAGAGTCCGTATCTACGTTAGCTGGGAGTTCTTGGCAAGGAGGTTTAGAAAAAAAATGGAGATAACAACTAATTTCAAGATGAATATACCTTAATAAAATGTTAATAATAATATTATCCGATTGAAGTCACTGTAATTAGGATTACATCAGTTATTCCAGAGATAACCATGCAAAATCTAAATGTTTTTAGTTTTAGATGGCATAATCAAGGTTCTTCCTCCAAATTTGAAGCCTTAAACTAATGACGAAGAATAGTATCTTATATGGTCATGGTTAGAATCTGGAAAATAGTGAAATCAGAAAGCGTACCTAAAAGCGTGGATTACATTAATTAGCAACATAAAAGAAATTTTATTGAAAAAAAACATTGAAAGAACCATACATATCTTATGTACCACTGAGCTAAGTTTCAGTTCTCATCAGCCGGTATGGGTCACCGGATGAGGGTTAGAAAAAAAATGGAGGAGACATTCCGCTCGATTCTTGATGCCAATTCCGCCAATTCAATCGGCATAGTTTCGGCCTTACTCTGGTTTACGTTTTCGGTGATTGTGTTTGATTTTCGTCAAATCTAAGTTAAAAATCCACAGGTTATGTAATGTTATGTGATTGGTAGGCCAAGCCAAATCGGGTGCAGTCAAGAGATCTTATGAATGAACTACCTATGACGATGATTATGATGACTAGGGTGTCATTTGGAGAGCATTTCCAGTGTAACACTCCGTGTAACACTAAACTGTGGTGGACACATTCGCTATTTGTTAATAGAAAGCTAATGCAAACCTTGGGTTCCTCTCCGCCCTTTCTCCAATTCCCCATCCTACTCTTACCCACTTATAGGAACTTAGCATACCTCGGCATGCCCAAAATAGCTCTAACGACATATTTTGCCGGTCGCCTCCCTGAATCTAAGTCATCCCCATTCCGTGGTGCAATGGTAATAGTTTTTGTTTATTCTTTCAATCATAGTATCTCTCATTTTTCCACGCATTCAGCAAGAAAATGAAGCAATTAAAAATCGATTAGGCACAAACAGACCATATATCATTACGCACAATCATATGTGATTCAGCGGAAAGAGTTTAAGATCCATTAACCCTTGTGCTGCGAAGTTCGAACAAATCCGAATGAATATTTTCCTCCACTGACTGCGGAGTTCACACGCCCAAAAAATATTTTCCCTCCACTGCCGATATCGAGTATTTCCCCAATGGTATTGTATCTCTAGTGGTAAATTTACTACCACGAAACAACGGTTTACAAATGATTTTGAAATTTCTGCTTAAACCTTTGCAAGTATTTATTATTTCACACAAAAAATGGAAAACATTTTTTGGTGGTTACTTGGTATATATATAATGGGTGAAATTAGTACTCATTCTACACAGTGAAAGGGTTAACTTGGTTTTCTTCTTATTGATTGTTTACTTTTTGCATGTTCCCATCCATAAAAACTATCAAATTTCGGGTTCATACATTTTCATGCGATTATTATTAACGTACTTCTCTTCCAATAAGTCTCTCTCTTTCACGGTCTCCCCACATCACTCCCAGACCAAGTTCGAGCCCTCAGAAGGCCAACCCCTCCGTAGCGCACCGCAATTTCGTTTCCAATTTTATATCTCCGCGTTACTTATTCTCATCGACCCGAATCCTTGAAACGACCATTAGTCTTCGATACATCTATCTATACATATATGTATATGTAATCGTCCGATCGTTCTCTTCGCATTCTTCGGCTGCGCCGGCGTTGGCTGCCGAGTGGTTGATTAAGGTGGGCGGGCCGAGAAGTAATTAGTCACTCGTTCTCTCTCTTCTGTGCGCCGGGGAATCAAACGTATCAGATGAAATATTCGACGGACTCGCAGTTGTCGGGTCCAGACATTTCTTTATTTAACGGCCGCTGCGTACGTAATGCAGAATCAAAGGCTTTACTCAGAGTAAGCTATCCGTGCAAAAATTAAGAAGAAATAAAGTATTTTTGCAGTATAATATTTCTACCTAACAGATGACACATACCAAACACTGGTCGATCACACAAAATATCGTGAGGAAAAACTTTTCTATTATTTTTCAGCGGACGCCAGAATTGCGAGTCAATCGGTCGAAGGTGAAGAAGAACGCAAAATTCGACGAGAGCATGTTCTAACTGCAAATCTGAGTACACTTTACTTTACGCGAAAGCTTCAACCAAGAATTTCACTTTACTTTAACCCTCAAAATTTGACGTTTTTGCGTTGACAACAGCATGCGTGCTGGACACTTATATGAAATGGAAAATTTAGGATATAAAAAGCATCACGTTGCACGAAAAATTCATTATAAGTAATAATAACGATAAAACTACCTAGTCTACGACACGCAGGAGCAGACAAAGGGTATAAAACGACTTCAGCAATCTATAAATAAATCGTAGGATTAAATTTTGATTAGCGTCTCTTTGTTTATCACCAATTGTGTCCACTCTTGTCCACTCTAAAAAGAACATGTATAGTCTCTAATGGCTCGACTGGTGCGATGCGTTTGCCTGATGAATTTCCTTGACAAAATTCTCTATTAATTAGTGTCATTAATTCAAACCAAGCACACTGGTAATTACAATTGCATTCCACACAATTCGGTATACAGTGTGCGGACGTGTGTAATTTCAACAGTGTAGCATCAAGTAAGGAGCAACTCAATCCGATTTATGCTGCGAATTATCCGCTTCGTTTCACAAGCACAGCTTGGCTTCTGGCTGTCGACGTAAGGGATTTACTCCACGGAAACTCCTTTGCTTTCGGAATCCATAACTATCTTTGAGTGCGCTTTCTCAAATACGTAGATATGGCTCACCACCGACTCCCTGTTTCACCAAAGTTTTTCTTCCAAAGGGACCGAGTAAACATGATACATTGCCCGAACAACCTCCGACCTCATTCTTTTCATCTCGACGCCAACTGATGGTTCCCAGACAAACCTCGCTCCAACCTTTTGTTTGTTCCACTTCGAGTGAATCACATCCAATTTTCGTTACACCCTGGAGTCCAACCAATCTCGTTTGGTGTTTCTATAGAACTTGTACGGGATTGCAAATTAAATTCTCATTGGGGCATGTCTAGAAAATTTCCGAGTACGGCGGCTTCGGCACACATTAATGCCGAATAGGAATTAATTTCACAGTAATGACGAGTTACAACTGATTTTCACTGACGAGATCCTAACCAGATCAATGTTCACTATGATTTATCGGCAAATAAGATCAGAATAGCCATTTACTGGTTTAAAATCTTCATGTGTCATGAATTATAGCAATATATTAATAATTTTACGCACGTTTACTTCCACAAACATGCTCATGCTCCGTTTTCATTTTTAATACCCTTTTCATGCCAACCAGCCACCACTTTTTTAAGCTGGAGAACCTCAGGACAACATTTAAGAAATAGATAATTAACTATAACCTTGAATAAATTTACGAGATAATTTCACAGCAGAATAATCACATGCCTAGACTGTGACTCTAACCCGGATTCCTCGATATCGCGCCGAGTGATTTATTCAGTTAAACTACCGGCATAAGCAAACTGGTTAACCCATTCACTACGTTAAATGATAACTAGTTTCACTCATAACATATGACAACATATACATAATCTTCACAATTTTTATGTTAAATAATTAAGATTAGCATTGTTAAGGCATAAATTGCAAATAATTTTGAACCGTTGTCGAAAGGTAGACTTCACCGATAGAGATACAATACCTCTGGGGATACACTCGATCACCGCAGTAGAGCGAAAATTAATTTTTAGAGTGTGGAGTTACGTCGATCTCCTCAGTTAGTGAATGAAAATATTCATTCTGATTTTCACGAAATTCGCAGCAAAAGACTTAAACACTCGACGCGATATCAATGGATCCGGGTTCGAGACCTGATAAAGGGGGATAATTTTTCCCCGGTGGAATAATCGCACTTATATACACATACGGGTAACGCCGTCACGTTAATACTGCGGCTAATGGGCGGTGTCCTTAAAAATTGTCTTGAATAATTAAGTTTATCCACCTTTTATTTTTCCAATGACCGTCCACCTGCAACCTTTACACTGTGGGCATTCCGGCTCCATATCATATTTACCAATCCAGTATAGTAGGCAAAGATATTATTTGGCGAAACAAGTGAGGGAAACGACCAGAGGACTTCGAATACCCATGGCGCACGGCCTTAACTAAACTGACTTCTGGACATTCTTCGGTCTTTGTGTTCTCGAAACTGATGGATTGAGATTTTACTATATCAACTAATAATGCAATTCGAAATACATATTTGAAGTTTCTTTAAAGATGACCACATCGGACAGAAATGATTTATTTCAGGAATGTAGAATGTTTGTGTACGTGATTAATTAAGCAGAGAGAATCAATGAAAACCAAGATGGTGGAGTTAGCAATTATGGATACAAAATGTAGCGAGGTGCTCATATTAAACATCGGAGGCGAGCTATTAAACACCAGCAGAAAAGCCAAGTCCTTAGGAAACAAATCTCGCTCCAAGGAAACCTAATGGTATGCAGGCAGAAAGGCAGGGTTACCGAAGCGAGAGGAACCGAGTATTACTGTGGTATTACCCAGAAGTCATCATGCAAGAGTGAGTGAAACGGGCGAGGCAATCAAACGAATGAAATAAGAAGAGTTCGGAGTTGAAGATATAGCCTTGGGCGTTCCAGATTTAGTTGACAGTATGAGGTCTTATGGAGATTCGTTTCCTATGTAAACCTCCATATGGCCGGAGGGGCGATGCTGCTTACAGCAGCAGAAAAATTATCATTGTTTTTTGCAGTATACCAACTGCGCTTCTATAAGTCTTCCAATATGAAAAAATTACTCCCAAAAGTAAATTACTCAAACTTAAAGCTATTTTGTACATGGTTGCCCACGTGGTCTAGAGGTGAGAATACACAGCATTGGTTTGGCAAGAACGTTCCCCATTGGACCAATACTGTCAACAAAATGCGGAGCTCTCGCGTTATCACCATTTTTCAACTGAGCGCACGAGAACCAAAACGTGATCGTCTTTCTTCAAATGTTGTCAGGTGCCTAAAATCATTAGTTTTCATTAATGGAGTGCGTTCTTAGAAGGAAGATACCGTGATCCCACCCCTAGATTTGCGACCAATTGAGATTTCATTTTTAAATCAATAAAACAAACGGGAAAAACGGGACGGTATATCGTGTAGTATCGTATAGGTAGTACACCTAATCAATCTAGGCCTAAGAGAGCGGATAAAATTACCGTTTCAAGTCGTATAAATATTATGGCTCCCCATGCCTTCTTCAATATCACGGAGCAAACCGTAGATGGCTCAAAGACGAAAGAAACACCACCTGTGGCTGGAGTTCGAAAGTACCGCTACCAATGTGTTGCATGACGTGGAAAGCAGCATGGTGCTAAGGGAACTTCTTGTTTCCTGACCTTAAGCCTTCACTTATCTTAAGTTGCCTCTGACAATATGGCTTAGGCGGCGCTAAACTTGATGAAACGGGATGATTTCCGAATGGGTATCTCCCAAGTAGGAAGCGAGTCTTCGGGTGAGTCTTTGCTGTCATCTGTCAAGACAACACCCTACCATCAAGTCTTCAGAATATCATCGCTCAGAAGTGTGTTAAATTCATAGAGAAGTACTGATCCACCTGGACTGGGAAACGAACCCCGATCCACGAATGCTTAGACCAGAATACTTGGACCAGGCATCCTCTACCTCTGAGAATTCCAATTGTGGGTTAGAGAACAACGCCTAGCGAATTTTTATTTTCGGTAAAATTTACCAGATTGTGTAGGTAAATCATCATTTATTAGTCACACTAGAGTGTATGTCACGGAGTCAGAATAAAATCATTTCATAAACTCATTACTTGAAGATGTTATTATGAGAGATGGAAGTGAAACCATCGTCACCCAAAGGCCTACTACATAGGAGATAGCCGAAAATAAACTTACTTCACTAACCTTCATACTTGTATGAGAGTAGATAGATAGATAGATAGTAATTGGGGGGGCCTTCGTCAGGAGCCCGGGCACTTAGACCTTTCTTGGTCCATTGTGCCAACCCCATGCCTGTCTGCCACTTGCAGACAGGGGACAAGAGCACCTCCGTAGAGGTATGGAGGATTGGCCTCCCCCTGCCTCACCCCAGTACCAGGTATAGAGGATGTCCTCCCTCCAACCGGCCCGGTTTGGCCTGGCCTCTCAGGCCTGCCGGTATAGGTATGGAGGGAGTATCATCTCTCCATCCATGCCTGATTGAGGTATGGAGGAGGGTCACCCATCCAACCACTGTCCGGGCCCAACGTTGCTTAACTTCGGTTTTCTGATGGGAACCGGTGTTTCAACGTGGCTAGGCCCTTGCCCTGTATGAGAGTAAACTTCCACACTATTTTTATAAACACTGACCATGGTTCAAAAACACTCATTGGAGTCATTTATAAGTGGAAGAATGACACAATGTGTTGAAACCATGGTAAATGTGAAATATAATGTAGACATTTACTGCTGAGTTTTAGCATTATGGGGATTAAACGTTTTCCACCAAATTACGCTTGAAACTCTCTCCTAAGTTCATTTAATTGATTTTTAAGTAATTAATAATGCAAATTTCGTAATACTATAGTCAAAACGCCCTTATTTCTGATTAGGGAAATAAAAATGGCAGAAAACTAACCTGATCTAGAGTAAAGACTGAAAGAATCGTTGGGGCATGATCTTAGAGAATGGAGGGTAAAGGGGAGATGAGCGGGGAGGGGGGGGGAGAAAAGAGAGAGAGAGGAGCGAATAAAGGGAGAGGGAGAGAAGAAGACAAACACCTAAACCCTTGAGAAAACGACGCGCAGTATGGAGGGGGAAAGGGCTGTACGAAGTTATTCTTGTCACGCAGCAATCCGCTTGCAAACAAGGTGAATCCCCCCCGACCCGCATAAATCAAACGCTGAATCCATAGAGAGAAGAGAAGCGAGGAGATAGAGGATGAGAGAGAAAAAGAGAGAGCAAAACCTTCGTGCCGAATATTTTCATTCAAAAATGTGCGTTTTGATTGTGCCTCCGTATATGTATTTTCCAGCTCGGATGACCCCACGCGCACGTGGGATTATACATATAAATACACGAGAGGTCAAAGGGGCGGCAAAGGGGGAGGAAGATGAGAAACAAGAGGAAAGGGGGGGGGGGGAGACAGCCCCCGCTACACACCCTCCCGTTGTTTCCTCCCCACCTTCCGTTCGGTACCGGAGGAATCCGGGGGCTGCGCATGTGCTCCACTTTTATGCGTGTGCGCGCGGCCGACATATTTTCCGACCTCGTTTATTAATATATTTCTGAGGGGATTCCGCCCGGGGTGGAATGTAATGCCACGTTCACAATACCAAACGTACCAACCGTAGATTAGAGAAGGAAATAAATGGCGCTTTTGCTTACGAAAGTGAAGTGTGTATTTTTATTGAGATATGTTCCACCCACCATGACTACCGCGCGAAATTTAACCGTATACGGTCTTTTATGCTCAGACTACGTTCTACATGCACGTAATGCAACGTTGAAAAGTGTCATTGAATTCGATCCATTCCATTCATCCCGTATCTGTTACACTCCTCCCTCCTTTTATTTATACCTTCGTCTATCGCTTTCAGTCAGTTTGTTTATATTTTGTTCGGTGCTTAATACTACTTTTGCTACCCATTTGTTTACTGCTGCTGTTTGATATATTTAGATGTTATATTGTTTTTTAATAATGTTGTTGTTTTGAAATTAAATTGGCCTTTAGCTGCTACAAGACGTGAATAATAAATAAATATAATTTGCCCGATTATTATTATTAGAGTATTCTACCGGTTAGAGGTAGGTTATGATGAAAGTCGGAGAATATCCAACTGACTCTTACAAGTGCCGTGCTCTATCTACCTCTAGTATTTCTTTCTTCATCTCAACATAAGTCCCACCTTTCTTCATCCCGTCCAAAAAACCTATTCTCTTTCTCCCCCTTCCCCGCTTGCCCAACATCATTCCCTATATCACGGCCTTCAACAAACCATCGCCCCTCATTACCACTTCCAGTCACCTACCCTGCCTTCCCCTAATCTCATCTATAAGTTTCCTCTCCTCGCCCACCATGACAAGCACTTCCTCATTTGTCTTCCTTTCCGTCCACCGCACCTTCTCCATCCTCCTCCACACCCACATCTCGAACGCCTTCAGCCTATTTTCGTCTTCCTTTCTCAATGTCCACTTTTCTGCCCCATACGAGGCCACACTCCATATCAAGCTCTTCACCAGCCTCTTTTTTACATCCTTACTTAAAGTTCCCGTCATCAGCTACCTTCTATTATTAAACGCTTCCTTCGCTAGCGCTTTCTTCTCCTAACGTCTTTGCTACTATGTCCTGTTCCTTCTAGCGTACTACCCAAGTAATTAAATTGTTCTACTTGCTCCAGTTTGTGACTTCCTACTCTTATGACTAGCCTCGCTTTCTTTGTCCTAGAGAATCTCATTACTTTTGTTTTCTTATTATTAATCTTCATCCCGTATTTATCGCACTGCTTTTCCAATGCATCAACTAAAGTTTGCAATCATTTCGATGACCGACTGACCAACGCCTGGTCGGGAATCTAACTGACTTTATCCGCCGGCCTCCTACTTTGATTCTCACATCTAGCTCATCCCATGCCTCTGTTACCATTTCCTCAGCATAGATGTTAAAAAGCAAAGGCGAAAACGGGCACCCTTGCCGTACCCCGCGACCTATATCTGCCCACCCTGATTCCCCGTCAGCTACAATCACCAGCGCCCTCTGCCCCATATATAAGTTTCGGTTGAGTCTCCTGTCACGCCAATCTATTCCTATTTTCCCCAGTATCTGCATTAGTTTCTCCCAGTTTACCCGGTAAAGCCGCAAAAAATATATACAATGCTTTACGGTTTACGTGTGTTAACAATAATCAGCACGGTATCGCGAAAATCCTTCAAGTCATACCTCGCATTGAGTGCATACATTGATAAATTAGATACCGGCATTGCGTAGAGATGCCGATCTAGGGGTACGTTTTATGTACGTTCGTATGGATTATTTCTAGTTTACAATTCGAGATCTAAGTCTCAGTCAAACGGAACATCAGATCCCTGCTATTACGTAACTGAATTAAGAAAAATGTTTCGTTGCTTTCATCCGAAGTTTTGAAATCCTACCCGTTTGAAAATGGATCTATTTATTGCTTAAGATCCGAAAAGTAATTTAATTATCCCCCTAGAAATAGTAATAGCATAAGTTATGTGTGAATGCATGTCGATTGGTTAAGATGATAGCCTTATCCACATCTCACTAATTTTCCCATCCCATGATTCCGATTAGGGTAATGGACCGGTTAAGGTAAGATCAAATAGAATAAAGTAAAAATCCTCTACGTTTTCACAGACGAAAGCTCTAATCTCTCTACGCAATGCTTTTCTTCATCCCATCAAACTTCCTACCTCTCTTCATCCGCTCCATATAGCCTACTCTATTTCTTTGTTTTATCCGCTTACCCGACATACTCCCCTCTGCCACGGACTTCAGAATCACTTCGTCCCTAATCACCATTTTCCAAGTACCTACTTTGCTGTCTCAAAATGTACTCAATTATTTTTCTCTCCTCACCCACCACACCGACCAATTCCTCGTTTGTCCTCCATTCCGTCCACCTCAATCTCTCCATCTCCTCCAAACTCGCATATGAAATGCCTGCAACCTATTCTCAGTTTCTTTTATCAGATTCCATATTTCTGTACCATTCTAAGCTACATTCCATATTAGATTCTTCGCCAGCCATTTTTTTACAACCTTACACAAGGTTGCGGTCATCAGCTCCTTCCTAAAGCTGAACACTTATTTCGCTTGTGCTATTCTTCTTCTGATACTTCTGATACTACTGAGCCCCTAGAACGCTCCATTCTCCTCCACACCAACATCTCATACGCCTGCATCCTCCTTTCTTAGAGTCCACGTTTATGCACTCTACAAGGTTTCGCTCCATATGCAACTCTCCGCTAGCCTATTATTTACATATATTACAAATGTCATTGGCTCCTTCCCGTTGCTTAAAGCTTCTTTATCAATTCGCCCTATAATGTCTCGGCTACTATGAAAATTTTCCTCCAAAGTACCACCAAGTTAGTTAAATTTCTCAACTTGCTCCAATTTTTTCCTTTTCCCAACTAATTTAATTTAATTACCAATAGCCTGCTCAAACGACCATCTCTCCACCCGACTTTCAAGCAACTATTTCACGAGCCAACTCTTTTCCACCCTTGTGGTTTCTGTAACGCAGATCCCTCTTATTTTTGCTCCCTCTTTTCTTATACACCAGGTCTTCATTACTTATCTTATTTTACCGACCCTCATTAGTCTCCGTCAAGGGGTTGGGCATTAAAGGAACTTATTCCATGGGATTCATTCATATTGAGGGTTCAACGAAAGGTCACGGGCAGTGCCAAATCATTCGTTTTTTTCTTATGCACGGTATATGTGAGCAAATGTCGGACGGGTAGCTTATTTGAGTAACTGCAGCTTATATGCGCGGAAAAATCTAAGTATTTCTTTGAAAAAGTTTAGGGGGAATTAATTTTTATTTAGGAACTTGGTGATTAAATTTACAAAAACAACACTTGAATCACACATTTCATTCAGAATGATTATTATCGAGGAATGGTAGAGCAAATACCAATCAAAGAAATGGCAAGTCCTAGGAAAAAACTGACCAAGTGTGTACAAATGTTTGTATTCTACCTTTTCCTGTCTCACGCGTATACGGCGGAGGAGAATAACAGGAGGTTGTGTGTTTCCACAAATCCACTTATTTTTGCACTCTTGTTGATTACCTCGATTCTATGTCATACATTGACTATCGATGTACTTCAGTTCTACTTTTCAGAAGAATTAAACTCCACAGAATACTCCACCACTGCTGTTGGAGTGTGGTCTATAAAGAAGCCCGCGAAAAATTTGCTAATAAATGCGTGTTCAGAGCGTTCTCGTCTCTGGTTAAAATTGTAATTATCACCCAAAAAACTGTCATAACATAGATTTAAAAAAATAAACAAAATTAGGGGTTACATGATGAAGGCCTCAAGGGATACATGCCTCAATGATGAAAAAATAGTTTTCATAGAACAATCACTTCAGTATTGCATAGAACCCTTCGTAAGATTCTTTTAACTAGATGTATCAAGGAATGTATTAATACCACGATAAAATGAGCATTTATACTCTCTACTAAATATAACATTCTACGTAATGACTAATGAAATTAAATTTATACATACAAAATTAGCTTTACTCAAGAAAGTGAGTAGGTTCGTTGAAAAACTTACTTCACAACTACCTTTTGAGAAACAAAATAAGATTTGAAACATTAGGAACGAGGATGAAGAGCCTCTGGCATATACATTTGGGAAAGAATGGAGAAGGCAACTACCCAAAACCATGTTTTTATTGTTAGGTATCAGCAATAATGGTTAATCATGAATAAACGCTTTGAATGAGCTTTCACCAGGAACTGATATCTACAGCGAAGATCTTTCAGGGAACCATGAAGAGATATATCCGAATAGTTATATCAATTTGATGTTGACTTAATGTACTAGTATGAAATTGTTAAATGGTTACATTTATATCATACACATATTCAATATATTTCACTTGAAATAAATTTAATTTCCCGCTAAAAAATTGCTGGACGCCAAAATGAAAATGAGGGACAGAACAGACGTAAAAAAGGCCATTTGGTGAGATTATGCAGCGATTTGCGAGGAATTAGCCACCAATAAAATATCCGTTTTCCACTTTCATGGAATCAGTTGTGAGGATTTCATCGTCCCATTAACGAAATTCCAGAGCACACTTTGTTTAAAGAGCTTTACCTCTGCTACTAAGAAAAAAATAAAAATTTCCTGACACAGTTGCTAACCCTGTCATTGTGTTAAACAGCTAAAATGATTACCTAACAAATGTATTCATCCCTAGGGGAGTATAATTCGCGTGAGAATTACATTAATGTTTGTTCTGTGAAATTCGCGCAAAATTTTCTTTAACGTCAGAGAATAGCCGCTCCTGTCAGCGAGAAGAATATCTGAAAACAAACGCTGTCATGTGATACAATGCTATAGAAAAAGGTTCCGGACGTTTCTGAACAATGCCAATAAATTATTTAGCCTAGTGAATAAGGCAAAAATAAGGCGCGTCAATGCCACAGGCATCGTTCACTATGACTTGGACCTCATCCATGGTTTAATAAAACTTTAATTGAGCAATTTGGCACTACAATTGTCGCATGAAAACCGGGATCTCATATTTATGAACTAAACGTTTTATTAAAGTGTTTCGTCAAAGTGTGCGTGATGCGACCTTTGCAAATTAAATAATTAATAAGCGTGTTTGTGGCGCCCGTCACAGGAAGAAATTTTTTCCGGAGCTAGCAACGGAAAGTGGTTCATTAAAAAAAGTATTTTAGCCATAATGTAGGCAGAGGAAGAATTTTTCATAATTAAACTCGCCGTTGTAGCATTTCATGACATCCAAAAATTAATTTCGAGCCTAATTTTCGCGTCCGATTGAGAGACAGGATGCTAGAGGGACAATTGCAGTTTACACCGATAATCCGGTAAGAGGGGAAGGATGGAGGAAAGGGAAGGGAATGAGGCCTTGAATGGGAATTCTGGGAAAAAATATTTGACGGATTAATCACAACTCAAAACAATTAACTCGAAAAAGTTGGAAAGACCACGGTGCGGAAAGTCCTACCTTCTATCTCCAGCTTTTTTTTGGGTAAGCACGGAAGAGGAAGGAAGTGAATGGCAATTGTGTACGGCATGATGAGAGGTAGGAGATATTAAAAATCAGCAGGGACTAAATGGAAGAAAAATAGTCGACAAAGAATAATGTGAGGAAGTTCCAACGTGGCAAAGAAATGGGGAAATCAACGATGGAATTGCCCAAAAACTTACTAATCGAGGAAGAAAATAAAATTAATATAACTTCAGCTTATGTATCCCATCATCATTGTCAGTAAATTTTAATACAAACATTGGTTTGCAGCATCTCTCCATTCTGTTTTAAGCTAATCACTTGGTTCATTAACCATTGCTTGCTGCAGCATATTCATAATTTCTCTGATTCAATGACCAAAGTTTTCCTCGGTAATTCTTCCCACCCGTTGTACATTCCGGAAATCGTCCTTGTGTTGCCAGTAGTTAGTTCATTTTTTCTTATAGAAGGCCTTTCTTGTCAAACGTATATTTTTCATTTCTACAAACTGGCATAGAGTAAGCGTATGCTTACTCTATGAAACTGGTTACATCCTCGGTGGCATAAGGTTACTCCAGTTAATGCTGACCAAGTTTCAGGGTGAATTGGTCTTCTTGATTTATTTCTCTAGCCATTATTTTGGTTTTCTTAACATTGATCTTAAATCTGTATTACTTCATAGTTATTCCATGAAGCTCAGTTTCCTAGTCAGATCTCATTTCTTCTCTATCGAAATCGCTGCGTCATCATTAAAGAGTATCATGCTGATTCCACCATCGATGCAGATGTATTATTGAGTCTGATTTTTTAATTTATTTTCGTAATCACCATTTTTATTTGATGCAAGAAAACGTGATTTTAGCTATAAAATAAAATCTGTTCTTCACTGGTGAGAACTCAAATTAACAACAAAATTGCCTGCATGCCTAATGCTTGAGGAATCTTATTAGAGGCTAGCGTTTCCCAATGTTCAAGTTGTTAACTAACTTCATTTAATTATCAGGAAACATTTAACATATATCAGTTTACAAACTATTTAGATCTTAACTGCAGATCAAGTTTTTTTTGCATATGACACTCCAGGAATTAATCTAAAATATTTAATGATAGCACCTATGAATGTGATAGATTTTATTAAATAAAGCAAATACTGCTATGTTATCCGCAAATTCAGCCTTAAACCACAATAATGGTATTTAAATTTGATAATTAATCAGAATTTGGCCAGATTAAACCAGAAACATGGCGATATGAATTTATAAACTGACAATTTAATCAACATGGAATAATAACATTACAATTTCAGGACCAATTAAAATGAAATTCAAACCAATCAGTGATTCCAACTTTAAAAGCTCTCTTTAAAAAACATCACAATTCAACAATGTAATAATGAGAATAAATAGTATTTTATGGAACGAGAAAAAACGCCTAAATCTTATGAATAAAATAAAAAAATATGTGGTACTTCGAGCAGAATAAATACTAGCTAAAAATTCAATAAAAGCTATGTTTTATGTGGAAATCATTGAAAGATGGAAAATTAAGCGAAAGAGAAGAAAAAAGGATCAAGAGAGAATAAATAAAAAATAAGGCAAGGGAAGTGAGGTACTGAGAACGAAGTACTTGAAAAAACGAGGTGATTACGAACAGAGAGCGGTCAACTGAAAAAAATGTGAAAAACAAGCATGAAAATAAAAAAGTAACTCAACGCATATTCATGGGGCATGAAAAAAAGATCAGATCCCCAGATGATAAAATATGGAAAAGTATGGGGTTGAGGAGGAAGCTATTGAAATTGGACGATGGTGAGCAGCAGGGGCGAAATCGTGCGAAGGGAAAGGGGGATGATGATGGCTGAGGAAGGTTTGGGAGATTGAGGAATAGAGACAACTGGAGAGAGGGATGGAATGAGGCAGGGAATGCCAGGCAAAAGCAAACGATGAGAAAAGCGCGTTGTTTGGAAGTGGAGAAAGATAGGTTAAGTACCCCGATGCACCCTTACCTTTTTACTGAGGAAAAACTCTAACCAAGATGTGATAATTAATATAAGGAAAAATGTTAACTTAGTGAATAAAATTAACTTTTTACCTACAAAAGTTAATATTAGATCAAAAAGAGCATTTAAGTAATGTAATGTAAGAATAAACTATGGGGCCAACTCAACATTATACAGATTGTGCCTAACCTTTAGCAAATATTGAAACAAACTTGATTTGTTTCAAGGGAGCAGCCAATTTTTGAAAATTACCTTGTAAATGGATGTTTCAAAGCTTCTATCTCTCTATTCGAGGAGTCCTAAGTGGTGCTTTTTGCCCCGTATTTATTTTGGGAGAACATAATGCATAATAAATATATAATTGCGATTTCACCCTAAGTATGAAGCATCTCTTATGACTTTATGAGGGATACTGTGGTAGATACCGGGCTGAAGGCCAACTCGAGAGACTCAACATTCCCGGGGAGCTAACAAATATTCATAGTAATCACGAAGAGAATATTAGAAACATTTAAATTCTTGCCAAATATGCCTGATTAATAAAATTTAAACCTTTAGAGCACATGGAAGCATATGGAAAATCAAAATTAAAACATAAAAAAGAGACGTTCTCTACTACAGTATTAGGTTGTCGACGCACCCATTAAAACTTAATCCTTATCTAATAATACAAAGAAATGGGGTAAAGAATAGAATAAGCTGACAGAGGAAAGTGAATCTGCCGAGTGACTCTGAAACGAATTCAAGCAAAATTATAACACCACGCTTTTCAGCTAAATGCCGTAGGGCTATAATTCCTTAACCATTTTGGGTTAAATAAGTCTTTATAGTTACGTTATTGGCCAAGCACATTAATCGATTAGAAAAACGCCAACGTTTCGATTTTTTGTAAGCCTTTTCAGGGCATCACTATTAACTTGCAGCAAATGCAAAAAGGAGTTACATGAAAAATGAGCAATAACATATTTTTAACCACAAAATCATAAAATGCTTTAACGAATTGACGAAAAGGCTAAATGATACTAGTGGGCTGTTAGCAATATACACTTGATTTACATATAAGAATACAGGCATGTTATACCTGATTTACGTTATTCTGAGAATTACTTTTTTATTTTAACAATAGCTTCATGATTTATGGTTACATTTTCGTTACTGATGTAAGTTGACAGCTGTAAGTTGGAATCGAGCATGCAAGTTTACCAGCCTTTGCAGTACCCGTGCCACGAGTAGCTTTCCCTGTTAACGATTACGGTACACTACCGGTCAGTTTTGGCACATTTCGCCAGTATAACACAAGAGAAAACAATGCCTAGTGATACCCTAGGCCCGCATTCACTATTCTACTCGAGCTACGATCCCTTCTTAAAGGACTACCCTGAGAGCCACGTTGCCTACGTTACAGTTGCCCACGACCAACCGCTAATAATAAAATTCTATTTACAGCTTGCCACCTTTTCACATTCAAGTACATAAAATTGCTTTAAAAGTTCAAATAGAGTTCTCAACTAATAAAACAAAAATACCTTAAGTAAAAAAATAATAACTCATGGGAGCACAGTATATGACTCATTTATGACTCCTAAATATCTAAGTATAAAACACATTAAAAAATGATAACGCTATAAAAACTAATTATATACAATGTACACATTGAAGTAAATGAAGAGGTATATACGGTGTACGGTGAAGAGGTATATACCAACTGACACAACGGGGCACCTAAGTACATACATTTTGTGTGAATGTACTTATATAAGTATCCACCAGACTATACAGCCAACATTTTAACTATTTCCTCATAACAGAAGTAAAAAAAAACTGCGAGGAGGAAGTTTGGAGATGGAAAAGATGGTTGGAAGCGGAGAAAAAGAGTAACGGTAGAAGGAGAAGAAAGGAATGGAAAAAGGAAGAGAGAATCCAGTGGGAGAGTCTGGGATGAAACGTGAGTGAAGATCAGTGGTGGGATGGAAGTAGGAAAAGGAGGAGGAGGGAGAGGAGGATAGGGGCAGGATGAAGAGTGGGCAGGAGGATGAGGCAGTAGGAGTGTTGGGCGGAATGCGAATGAGGGCTTGTAGAAGGAAGGTCTCCCGGAGAGAGGCGTTTAGGAGATTGAGGACGGAAATTAGGTGGTGTGAGGTGGGGGATGGGGGATGAAGGAGGGCGAGTTGAGATGGGATGAGGCATGGGAGAGGAGTGTGGATCGCAAGAGGGAGAGCTGGAAAAAGGATAAGAGAAAGCGTAAAGAAGAGCAAAAACGAGTGTGGCTGAGGCGTCATTTTAGTTTTTGCTCGGGGTGAGGTTTTCATTCGGGCAGTATTAATTCCCACGTGCGCTACAAACGATACATTTAGCCTCCGCAAATATATTCGGGCGGTAGTAGTGTTTACAAGGAGTGTAAAGGGAATGAACAATTGAGAGCAGGCAGAAAAGAAACTCTGTGTCGGCATCAGTACAGGGGTCAAGGTTCACGGTATGACTTTTCAGTAACTAGACACGATAATTAATCTAAATACGGATCTGGATCCAGATGAAAATAATGTCATCCACCAGCGGGTATTGACCCAATTATGGTAACCCAAGCACTCAGGATGGGAAGCATTCCAAATGCCATACTAATCCTATTCCACAAAGGATGTCTTTCATTCCTCACAGGCAAGTACAATTGACACACTTGGGTATTAAAGTCATCGTTCTAGTATAAGTACATTCAGCCGAATGAAATGTGGTAGGACATCTTAGTAATCCTTTGGGTAAGGTGTTGGGTATTTGACCAAAGTCCAGAGTCCAAATCTGGGTAAAGGTTAACCTGATCAACTAAACTCAACCTATAAATTTTCTAGGAACGAAAGTTGGCAGTCGAGTTACAAGGGGAAGAGAACGACAACTGAGGTGTTTGCGCCATTTCAGGTAAGTGAGTAGGTTGGAATAAAAGAGTTTAATATAATTGGGAATTGGATTACGTTGAAGAGTAATAGGGGGTCGGAATTAGCCTAAATTTAACGATAAGTGACCGAATTTCATAAGTTATGCGTACCATCCGGTGGAAGAAGTACTGTACCTGAAGTGATCTACAAATAGAGATCAAATTGGAATTGGCATTTCACCACGGTAATTCGCCACCACAACCGTGAATCGATACCGTATCAGCGAGATGGGAGGATTGTATCCCGTCCACTATCAAATCTCTTTGGGGAACCAGAGCGCAGCTGGTGCAGGCATTGGGCAGAACATTTTACCTTGACGTTTGAATTATGCACCCTTTAGGGGTTCGTACTTATTGAGAACTACCATACCGATGGAACCAATGCAGAGTTGTCACCTACGGTCTGTGCTATAACCCTTGGAGCTACATGATGGAATGTATATAGCAAAAGTAGTTAAGGTATTTGGCACACTATGCCGAGGAAGTTCTCAGGTGCACTCATGGTAATGTTTCGCAAAAATATATCAAACCTCGAGGGTGAGATGACTCTACTATAACATCCCTAAATGTCGCCTCTGATATGCGAACGGAAAATGAAGGAGAGGGAGACGAAAATAAAGCTGGGAGGATTTGAGAAATTGGAAAGAGATGGAACGCTCGCAAGGAAAAACACAAGAGAAAAGGGTAGGAATAAGGAGGAGGAGGAAGATGAGGGAGGAGAGGCTGTAGAATAGTTGACAGGATATGAGGTGCTAAACTCATTTTATTTTAGCATTTCAGGACGAGGAGGAGGGACATTTTTTATTTCAATGTAGGTAGCGACGGATGGCTCAGGAGGCACGCTGTTCCGAGGTCCCTTTTTTTTAATTTCCTCCGCGTATGCATGCATTAAAATAACAGGACGCCATTCCCTTTGGTATCCCTATTAATGTAACTCGCGGGAAAAAAATTTGAAGCTGGAGTATGGCTTACACTGCACATTCCGTAGTCACCATGCGAAAGCATTTATGTAAATTTATTCAGAATTATACACGTGACCATCGCCGTTTTAGGACCAAGCCGTTGCATTGTCGTACACGGTTAGTTTAAGTATAGAATGACAAGCTGAAGAGATTAAAATAATATTTTTTAAAACAGCCCCCTCCCCTAAGATTTCTGTCCTGGTTAGATAGAAAAATAAGCATCCGCATAGATGCATTTTCCCATCCCTCTTCATCCTTCTACAAAAACGTTGCACTCCTCACTCGTTCAAATTGATTGCCTTGACTTCTCATGGTGAATAACCGAGGGACAGACAGTTATACATGTTTTGATTCAGGATACCTCCATTCCAACCTACTGCCTTTTGAGCTAAATTCTTACTTTTAATTTATTTTTCAACTGCCAAAGAGCCTCTTTAGTTTTTATACAACTTCACGGTGTCTGTATTTTCTGACAAAAGTTTTAAATCGTTTGTGATAAAGGGTATTGTTCCATTTGAAATTTCAAATCGAATAAAAAGATGAAAGATGTACATTATAATAACACTCTTCCTTCCTAAGAAAACAATAACCTAAGTCCTGCGCAAGTATTTAGCACATAAATATATGATGAATGGAATAATGCAGAACTTTTGGAGAAAATTGTAACCACAAATTATGACGAGAGTATCTTTATATCATTCTTTAACCGAGAAACGCAAAATTATGATGAAAAAAAGATGTGCAGGAGAGCAGAACGCAAAACTACATAAGAAATGAAAACAGACAAAATAGTAACACCGTGCATCCAAGAGAAACAATAAATTCTAGCAAACATTTAAACGGCACGACAATGGCATTGTCCAAAACGGAAATGATATTTTATTTCACATTGTATCTGTGCTAAACTGAATTCATTCAATCTTTCGAGGATTTTTAACGAGAGGCTTAAATTGCTTTAACAATAATTCTGAGCAGATTTTAAGCGTCAGATATGAAGTGAGATTGTTAGTCATTGCTATGTTACCAAATGGGTCTCCAGTTGTCAAAGACAAAACACTAAACTTGAAAGGAAGTGAGGAAAAATTAGTCACGCAGGATCTTAAGTAACAACTAATATGGGTTAGGCGTATCTGTAAGTGGGTTACCACACAAACCAATTGCTCTTTTTTGCTAATTCAAGCGTGTGGAGGTTGAGGGCGGAGTCTGAGGGGGGGGGGGGAGGGAAGCAATAATGGACACCTTGAAACAAGAGTTGAAGACTGCGTCGTGGGACAAAGAATGCGTGGGCACTGGGAGGGAAGCATGGGGGGATGACGGGCAGCAGGAGGCACGATGATTATTCATTCTGAGGTTAAGGGGGGGTGGTACATTGGCCTACATAGAATGCTGGGCAGAAGTTGCAATGTAAAAGGTAAATTATGTTGGTGGACGTATAGGTGGTGGAGGGAAATATCGGGAGGGATTTAAGTTTGGGGAGAAAAGAGGGTCACAGCTAGTGACTTACTGTTTTATATATATATTGATTACCTGATATCTGTTATATATCTGATTTTTCGGCTCTACCATCTTCCACATCACCAGTGTCTTCGTCCAATTTCAGTTATGTTTCCTTTCTCTTTCTTTCACCTCCTGTTCAAATTATATATATATATATATATATATATATATATATATATATATATATATATATATATATATATATATATATATTTGTTCCTGCGGCATTCTGACCCAGTCAGTCGACATCTTCTCGTTGAGAAAGAAGCCTTTGGCTTCGAAAGCTCCGGAAAAAACTTTTCTCGTGTGAGTGTTCTTTCTTAGTGTTTTATTTTATTTAGTGCGTCACAGCTAGTGACACTGGTGTATTATTATATATATATATATATATATATATATATATATATATATATATATATATATATATATACAGTATGCCAAGAGGGTGGCCGATAAAAAATATACACACGGAAAAAAGAACACTTACACATAAAAATTTTCGATATTTCGGTGAAGTCTAGCTCCACCTTTCTCAAGGTTTAAGGTAGGAATGAAGAAAAGGAGAGAGATTGAGGTATGGGAGGGGAAAGAGGGGGAGACGAAGGTGTAAGAGGGGAAGGAGGGGAAAGAGGGAGAGAGGAAGGTGTAGGAGGGGAAGGAGGGGAAAGACGAAGAGCGGGGAGAGGGCGTGGAGGAAGCAGGGAGAGATGAGATGAGGGGGAGGGAGAAACTAGTGTGATTTATTGAGTCCGGGGGGCGAGAAAGCCTGGTGGATTAAAATACAAGAAGATTCAAGATCTTTGAGCTGAAGGGGAGAGGAAGAAGGGGGAAGGGAAGCAAGTAGACCGACTTTAAAAGTGTTATTGAAAGTGGAGTTGTGGGAGGAGACGTGAATGGCGACAGGGAGAGAAACAGAGAGGGAGGGGCAATCGTTACAAGACGAGCGGTGCCCATTCATTCTAATATTGAGAGGAGTGGTGGATAAGCCAATATAGAAAGAAGGGCAGTATTGGCAGAGGAGGATGTAGACAATGTTAGGCGTGGTGCAGGAGGGTGAGAGGACAGAAGGGAGGGGAAAAGCGAGGAACTTGTCCGGCAAGGGCTGGGTGATGAGGATGGGGCAAGTTTTACATCGCGGGCGGTTGCAAGGGGTGGGAAGGGATTTGGTGGGTTTGAGTGATTTGGACAGGGGTTTGGTAATATTGAAAATGGCGGATAGATTGGGGGGGCGTCTGAAGCTGAGAGAGGGACATTGGCTCTCTCCTTTTCTTCATTCCTACCTTAAACCTTGAGAAAGGTGGAGCTAGACTTCACCGAAATATCGAAAATTTTTATGTGTAAGTGTTCTTTTTTCCGTGTGTATATTTTTTATCGGCCACCCTCTTGGCATACTGTATATTTATCACCCGAGTGATTTTCCTGGAAGTTTTATATATATATATATATATATATAATTTGAACAGGAGGTGAAAGAAAGAAATTATATATATATATATATATATATATATATATATATATATATATATATATATAATTTGAACAGGAGGTGAAAGAAAGAGATAGGAAACATAACTGAAATTGGACGAAGACACTGGTGATGTGGAAGATGGTAGAGCCGAAAAATCAGATATATAACAGATATATATATATATATAAACCTTGACCACTTTTAATTATGATTGAATGTTTTTTCTGGAGCTTTGGTCTATTATTTTTTTCAATTAAAAAACCACCAATTCCCCAGCGTTTCGCCTTTTTATGTAAGCTTCATCAGGGCTTTAGGTGACATTTAAACTCTCCTCTCCTCTTTAAATGTCACCTAAAGCCCTAATGAAGCTAACATAAAAAGGTGAAACGTTGGGGAATTGGTGGTTATTTAACTAAAAAAATAATAGACCAAAGCTTCAGAAAAAACTTTCAATCATTGATGTGTGCTTAAAAATTATGTGAAAACATAAAAACATAAGTCACTCGGCAGCCAAAACTTCCCGATTGTGCAATGAGAATTCAAGTAGGTACGCACATTTTTTCCCTCAGAAATTCATTTTTAACTGAGCTTCAGGGCTCGTAAATGATATCGCAAACGACCATTTTCATTGATATTTCTAAAATATTTATCTCTAATTAATCTTTGGCCTTTGTATGTTTAGCATCGATAATTTTCCACCCACTTATTACATAACATCTCCAGGAGAGGTTATAACAACTAAATCCATCCATCATAGATGCGGTAAAATACTGCTCGGCCTCAGAACTGCTATGAGAGAAATAATAATTAATAAGAAAATTGACAAAAAAACGACACCGCGCGTTCTATAGAGCATATGAAATAACCATTATATCTTGTTACCAAAATGTCATAATATTTTTTTTTAACTGCAGTTCGGTGAATTACAGAGCTCGCAGTGTTATGTCAGGAAAAGTGACTAAGTGCCATAAGAAGCACGGATCTAAATAGGAATGTCGAGCGGTTATGGGAGTAATCGAATAATAATCACGGGTTCAATGGATAGAATAGCTAAAGGGAGTTGCAATTAAGTTAACGGCCGACACACCCGATCCAATTGGCGATAGCCATCTTGTGTGGGCATTATTTCTAATAATTCAGTTAACCAAGCTTAGAGGCAAAACTGGAAAAGGAAAAGAGCGCAATCATAATGAATTGGGACTTCCTGGACTACAACTTGGTTTCCTTTTCCCTCTTGAACCGGTCAAAATACCTACCTGGAAAATATGCATCTTCTCAAATCGTCGAATATCTCCAACAGTTTTCCTATTTACATTCACCTGAATTAAGTCGAAAAATAATTATTAAAAATCTGTTTGTACTGCAAAAACATGGATGAACAGGAGTACGTCATTATATTAATCACAAAAAAAACTATCTTAAAAACCGAAGATGATATACAAACCTATATTCGCTATTTTATCAGATAATTGATAGGTTTTTGAACAATCCCATCCCAAATTCTCCATTTCTTCTCACTTTCATCTTTTCGCTTCCCTCGATTTTCTTGCTCGCCATTAAATATCTATTGAGTTTCTCGGTATGGTTGGTGAGGATAAGAAACTTCTGGATGACATAAGAAGGAGGAAAATGGGACGAAAATAGGCCGCAAGCGATCGAGAAGTGGGTTTGGAGGATGATGTAGAATGTGCGGTGGACGGAAAGGAAGACAAAAGAGGAAGTGTTATGCACGGAGGGTGAGGAAAGGAAACTTCTGAATGTGATTAGGAAGAGGAAAGGGAAGTGGTTGAGGGAAGTGGAAGAGGGGGTAATGAGGGGCGAAGGGTTGCTTAAGACCGTGATAGAGGGAAGGATGTTGGGCGAGCGGGGAAGGGAAAGAAAGAGAATATTATGGACGGGATGAAGAAGAGGAGGACGTATACTGAGATGAAGAAAGAAATATTATTGATAGAATGGTAGAATCCTCTAGATACTTACCAATTTCCATTTAAAACTACCTTAACTGGTAGATTACCAAATAACAAATAAGATACCCACTACCTACCATTCTGTTTATTTTTCTATTCTCTTCGCTTTCTCAGCGCTCTCCCCAAAAAATATATTATTATGAATAGATATCAAATTTGCAATTACGTTTTTATCAACCGATGGTGATAGACAGCAGTGAAAAAAATTCGGTCTCAGTAATGCAAATCTGTTGGTGAAAAATCTGGCAACGAATAAACTGATTAGGGCACAGATATTATTGAGAAAACTTACAGCACAGTTGGCACACCGCTAGCAGAGTATAAAACAGTAGTTATCAACTGGTAAGACTGCTAACTTACTATCTGAATCGGAATGCGTAATAGCCATGATCGAGATGAACCTTACTCTGTATTCTAGTTCCCACGACCCACTCACAAGATAACCACCACACTTTTTATCTCTACCATAACACCAAATGATAGGTAAATGACCATATTCTTGAAAACAAAAACTATTCAGCAAACGTAATGAATTTGCTAAATCCATTTGTTTATGATAAACAAGCTTATGAAATGAAAGTTTATCAAGCTTATGAAACACGTTATAATCATAGCTTATGAAATCCAATACACCCCTTGTTGCAACAGTAGTGTAGTTTTGTTATTGCAGCAATTACTGTATCTAATTATATCCACCTAATAAACCATGGCGCATTGTACCACACACTGCCATCCGTAAATTACAGCCACTTTTGCAAACAGGTTTAATAGTATATACTTAGTACCTGTAAAAGTACCACTATAGTATGAACCGGCTAACCTGCTCATTAAGAGCGCCATATTATCCTATAACCGCCAGCTGTGTGGGCATGATGATAAGCACTTCAATTTCGTTAAATGACTAAGCGTGCGATAAAAGGATAATGCGAATTCATGGACTTGCTCGAACGACCTTTTCTGCACATATGAAACGTAATAGGAATTTTCCAGTAGACCACCGAGAAAAAAAGCTTTATCTTACATATTTATTGCATTGCCAATAATATAAATATTGAAGTTTTATTCACTCACGTGAACTAAAAAATACATAAATACTGTACTTGCGATAATACTTCTTTATTAACGGCAACTGTTTATTTGGGATTCGGTTTCGATATGATACTTCGTAAATATTGAACTTCGCCTCTGTTAATTGTTACACGAAAATGAATGAATGTCAAATAAAAAATTAAAATATACTCACTTGGAGGCAAGTAACAAAGAAATATTCTGAAAACAACTATGAGGAGATGGCAATTGGAATATTGATACTGAGAATTTTATATTTCTATAGTAAAACATGTTCAGAAGAACACATTCATAGATATTTTACAAAATAAGTGGAAGGAAACTTGTGTTTAGCACGAAAATTCTATTATTGGTAAGAGTTGACCTTACCAATTGCCTCTCACGTCCGACAGCGGTGTAAATGCGAACATAACAGAAATTGGCTATTACTTTCCTTCTGCCACACACGACCCCCCGGAATAGAAAGGGTATCCCGGAAACCACACATTTTGGGTTCAGCATATAAGCATTGTAATTCATTGGATCCAAGTAGGATCTCCAATTTATATAATTTGATGCTTAGTTTTTCCCTAGTTAATTTCCGGATTTTATTCTCCCTCTAATAGGCTCTAGCCCATCTGTTCCCAACATTTTCGATTTTCCTAACCCTTAACAGCTAGTTTTCCTCGAAATTACTTGTCAATGGGATCCCTCGTAGTATGGGAATATGCCATTCACACTTCATATTGTGAGCCATTTCACCACCATTATTCATTTCCATTTCGTGTAGCTCTAAACCACCACGCAAGTACCCTAGGTTGGTAATTGTTGCTCTAGCCCAGTGGTTCTCAGCCTATTTCGTTCATTTCCCCCTTCCACCATAGTTCTGAATATCATTCAGCCTTAACGAGATAGCCTAACGCAAAAGATGAAAGCTTAAGATTGCGCATGTTTTAGAATCGATTTTAATCTGTAGTGTTCAATGAACTTTATTGAGCGCCACAGAATATTAGATTATTTTACTATTACCTACTATTTTCCCCCGTGTTTCTCCCATTATCCCGTTTAGCACAACGCAATTTCAAGTTTAATTGGCGAGAAATATAGCGCAGAAAAGCACATATTGTTGTTCATATCAGATAGACAGCATGCTTTTCTGTAAGTATTCAGAATATGAATTGAATCACAAATAAGTATATCCTTTTACGGCGGAGCCACCTTAAGCTGGATAGTAGAGAGTAGTGGGCAGTAGGAAGGATCGAAGCGATACGGGTGGCTTGGCAGAGGACGCCCTGAGAGGGAAGAGACACTCACGAAGGAGTGAATGGGAGTGTGTGTGTGTGCGCTCGGCCAGCCCCACTGCTATCTCCTCCGCCCCAGACGGACAGAGAGATGCTCAAGCGGCAGGGGCAGAGTCAGCTCTCTCCGCACCCTGAACCGACCCCCTTTCCCTACCGAGTGGAGCGCGAAGCGGCGTCTGCCCATCGTCATAACGTATTTTAAGTCCGTCCCGCACGAATCGGCGTCTCAGACCGAGAGGTTATTAGGACAGGATTTGAGGGCAGAGCAAGCAGATGGGAGGGAAGAAGCCGAGAGTCGGCAATGGCTGGGTCTTGAAACAAATAAGGCCGACTTGACCACGGCACAACGTACCACGCGGTTATTAGATTTTTTGGCAAGTCGACCGACAACTGAAGTCGTTTGCACCAATAACAGTTTTGGAGGAGGTTAAAGGGTGGATTACTGGGGAACGGAGGAAGTTTGGAGAGAAACCCGGCGTCGGCATTATCCTGTTCTAAAAAAAGGCGCCAATTGGACCACAGTTTAATGTCCCATCCGACGAAAGGAGTCTCCGCCTTGAAGTGTTCTCCACGGCACCCGAGCACGGATCGGGATTCCATAGAAAATCTCCACCAACGTTGCCGGGAATCGAATCCTGGCCCTAAAGGATGGAAAGCCATTACTCTAGCCATCACACCAACCCGATCCCACAGACATTCGTCCCAATATATTTAATGAAGTTGTGGGCGCCGACCACATTCTCGTCGGCAGCAAGGGCCGACCCTTTCTCTGCCCGGTGGAGTATACGGGGTAGTCGGCGTCATCTACCGGTGGGTTCCCGAGGCGTATTAAAAGAGTTAAAAAATCGAATAGCTATCACAATTTTAATTTTTTAAGAAAAACTGATAAAAACAATTTTCGTAAAAATCTATTAGAATTATCATCATGCCCGCTCATTATATCTTATAGCATTAATCTGAGGCTCGAAAAACGACCTCGGATACTACATTTAAAGGAGTTAGGAGATGAGGAGAAATCTAAGAACGGCACACTGTTACCAAAATATGCGTAAAGACGCAAGGTACTTCTTGGCGGACGAGCATCCGTTTTTAGAATCCTACCAATAGCACGGATTTCACACCGAGGAAAAGATCGGTGGCGGCGCACGTGGCCAGCGGTGGTGGCGTGGCGCAGAGCCGGACACACATAATTTTCAGTGCACTCCTCATTGCACTCAAGCAGGATTCCGACTGATAATGTAAAATTTACCAACTATTGGTATTCAAACCCGATCTATCCGTGAGGGAAAATTGCAAGCTGGCCTCCTCGGTGATCCGATAATATATGTTTCCACGACGAGCTGAGTCAGAAATAGGAAATATTTAGGGGCGGCAGTGTACAGATTACGTACACACTAAATTTTTTGGCTTTATTAAATAAAATGATAGTTATGCATAAAAAGTTCAGCATTTTGATCACTTATCCACAAATAACCCATTTATATTTAAAAACTAGATATATCTCAAGGCAGTGCGCGACCTCTGCGTCGTAATGTAATTTCACTCTCTCGATACGGATAAAGAAATTTCATTTAATGGCCAAAATGCTTATGCCTCACTGAAAAATGTTCAATGTAAGTAAAAAAAAATCATCGGGTGCTGAATCAAGTGAATGGAATGGATAGCTCATGAATGAGACCTTTCTTTAGGCAAAAAATGTGCGACCAAATTACAAGAATGGGAAAATTCACAGCGAGGGAAAAGAAACCATTCGCCCGAGTCAGAAAGTTCACGCCCAACAGGTTAAATTAGTTCCAAAAGTCGATCAAAGACAAAAAAGCACACGCTGATTGAATTTATTTGCATTCAAACTTTTCTCGGCAACCACGATTTTGACAGGATGACTGTCATTTTCTCAAGACCTTGAAAAGTTACGTGATCCTGTCGAAAAAATGGTCGATAAATGGAACTTATGTTTGGATCAATACAATTAGCACCTGATTTTCATGCCTCAGGTGTAACTTGGAAGAAAACAGTAGCGTTTGACGAGTTAAGACTAAACATAGACAGTTAATTCTAACATGTTGAGTACTTTGGATCTTTCACCAAGGAGAGGTCCCGCTAATTCAAGCCTGAAATAATTGTGATCGGGTTACTTATGTGGCAGTTGCACTAACTCCCTATCCCGAGGTTGAGATCCTCGCGGAGGCGGATATTTTTCAACAATGTCCCGAACTTCAAAACTAATATGCAGAGAGAACTTCCCGTGAAATGCTACGTCCGTCGGGCGGGACGTAAAACTGCGAGCCCCTTGGCGACTCTCGCTGAGAGTACGCTAATGTCGTCGCCGGGTTTCTCTCTACCCCTCCTCCATTCCCCATAAAATCCTTCCCCTACCAACCTACCCCACTGTCCTCAATGGCGCAAGTGACCTCAGTTATCGGTCGCCTTCCAAAATAAACAGCCAACCTATCATAGTCTCCACATCTCTACCACTGACGGAAGCGATAAATAAGAGATGTTTATTGACAGACAGATAGGTATTTAAATTCCCTTGTCTAATGCACCATTAATGACTATAACATAAACAGAGCGGGAAACAAGCCATCGCTCACTTTTTCGCCCATTCCAGTTCCTTTTTTTCCCATTCCCTCACTACGCCATGGCTGGTGTCCTCACACCCGCCACTACAAGTCTTCTTGGCTACTCACAGGGTATCATATAGGTGTAGACATTTTTAAAATAATCCTTTCCCTACCTGTCCTGGAGGTGCAAACATATGGTGCATTAGAACGCGGAAATCTTAAAAAAAAATATCTCAAAACTTTCTGAAATGAGACTCTGAGGCGCGAGAGACGGGGGGAGAACAAGGAATGGAACTGAAGGAGGATTCTCTCACCGTCTGTGAAGTGTGAGAGGGAGACGGGTCCCCTTGCACCCAAGACTCTTCCTTTCTTTCTCCCTGCTCAGCGCCTTCTTATTTTCTTTTGGTCTCGCGAGCGCAGGGGCGTAATAAGGCCGCACCCCTTTCTTCCCTCCCTCCTGTTCCCCCTGGGAGCACTTCACCTTTCCCCTTTCCGACTCTCCTCAACAGCACTCTCGCTCTCTACCTCTCGCGCAACATAATACACAGTTCCGCTCAATGTGTCCGGAGTCGTTTCAGTCTCCCCACATCTTGCTGGACAAAAAATACTAGAAAAATTGAACTTTGACAGGCTAAAGCGTGGTTATTAAGTATTGTATTTTACTAGTATAGGTATATACGAGTGTTCGTGAATATAAGTACATGTCTGTATTGGTAGTGAACCTCGGGTATTATTTTAAAAAATCTTTGTTTTTGTTTCGTCAGCACATATATTTGTAATGTTTTCATAATTTTCAATTAAATTTTTATCTGCTATTATTTTTAGAGTTATTAAATGGTTAAACTAAAGCTAGTCCCGCACTGGGTGTACCTTAGGGGCTACCAAATTCTTCATTTCCATTAATGTTCCTTTCCTGTAAAACCTTTGAAGCAACTAAATTGATTCTTGTTCTTGTGGCCAGGTGTTACATCCGGGCAACTGTTTTGGTGGTCAAATATCGTTTTTTCATATAGGAAACTTTGCATCATAATTTTTACGCATATAAAGATAAAATACTTTATCATTGTTAGTTAAATGAATTTTCACCGTTGAATGACCCAAGTTCGATTACTACAGACGGAAATTTGAGGGAGCAGCGCCACTACTTGAAAATTGTTATTTCACGAACCAAATTAATACTAATTTTAAGACATATGTAGTGCGTAAATAGGTTATTTATTCTTTTTGCACATTTGCCATCATTTTTTTCACCCAATTTTCACTTAAAATTCTGCTTTAAGTGACAGAGAGAATTTTATTGAACTATACAAGGCTACTTACTACACTTAAATCGATTAGATCGTCAAGAAATTCTGCATTATCTTGTGATGCCATCAATTTTTAATGATTTCTCTACATGTAAGAATAAAATTAAGGTGATTATAGGTTACATTTTTTATTTCTTTGGATTTTCCGTCAATTTACGAGTTACGGGACAGTCCACAATATTCGTCGATAGTATAAGAGTGTTTTTTTCACGTTTACGCAACGTATATACATCAAATATTCAGGCTTCACTTGATGGAACCACATAGCGATTTGATCATAATTTCACTTTGCAAAACTTCCACAATTCTATTTTAAATGACTGTGTAAAGTGGAACATGGGCGTGGGTTGGAATATATAAAAATTTTGGAATATTTTACAAAGTGAAATTATTTTCACATTTACGCACCTTGTTTACAGTAATTCCTCATGTCGATGCGAGAATTGCAGAGCGGCTACTTGTGACATGTTACGCATGCATCCCATCTAGCTCATATTTGAGAAGATGAGCCTTATATCGTGAGAGTAATTTCTAGCGAGAACTTTATGTACAAAAAATGTTTAATTTCCCACAGTGAAAACAACTGGAAATGCGTGTTAAAGCGTTGTATTGCAGCTATTACTGAGTTGAGTAAAATATCGCCGCATAAAAAATTAAATAGAAACCTCCATTCTTAGAAGAGGTTGTGTGGATGCGTTCATTTCTACCCGCGTTAGTATTCATCAATTTTTCTTTTAGCAGCTCGAGGCTGTTTTGCATGCGGATAAATGAAGGCACTTGATGCAATGAAGCAATTTAATCACACAAGTAATTTCGCTGGAATTTCCTTAGATTTACAAAGATTCAATATTTTATCTTTATTAAAATACTATATTTGGTGAAAATTTTAGGAATTGAAAAAAATCGATTTTCGATCGATCGAAAGGCAGGGTACTAACATCAGAACACTGGGCCTCTAAAGTTAGCGTTCCGCCTGCCTCAATGTCCCGTCTTCGAACGGTAACTATGATCTATTGAATAAATAAACTTTGCATATTCCTTACGTTTTATTAGATCCCCGACTGATTTCATTGCTCTCGCTTTTGTTCTTCACCTCAACCGCTAGATATGTAACCTCCACTTTTTTAAATTCGAAGAAGTAGAAACATGTTTAGCCATGAGTAAAATCGTCAGCAGTAGTAAAAACGTCTGTAGCCATTATTAGATACAATATAATCTTGAAAAAAAGGAGACTAACGAGATGAAAGCAAAAACTCATTTTTTTCCCATATGATTGTTACTTTTATAGCATTTTAGTAAACATTAATAGTCTTATGTTTATTACTAAAATTGTTTCCTACGACTAAGAGTATTCGGAAAGTTCCGAAAAGTAAACCAATTAATACTAATTGTATGCATTTCGTCTACCATAACTCATATCCCGATCAGCTATGGCTAATCCATCAAATATAAAATGATTTGAAAAGGTAGAGAGAGATAGGAATAGAGAAACGAGAACCTACTTTTAACCGAGATTCAAGCGGCGTTTTATAGCGTAGCCAATCCTTTATACACGTCAACTATCGCCCACTTATTCATCAGTTTCATGCGTAGCAAATTATGGGTAGCATTGAATTACGGATTAGACTGAATCCGATGTGAATTTCTTGCTTTCGATCACATTTGCCAAGAATTTTTCATATTGCATGAAAAAAGCCGATTTCAACTCAAATGCATCTAAAGAATTTCGCAATTTAACTGTAGTTGATGAAAAATATTCTGATACATAAACTCGAACAGTATATGATGAAGGCTTCCGATTTCATAGCATCGTTAAATATTGGCTACTGTTTATCACATTGTTTTTAAGCACAAAACCATTTTCTTATTTTTGGTGTATTAAATTTAATGCACAACCTTGGAGTAACGAGCAACAAAATCGTTTGTTGCGCTGCTTTGGACATCCTAATGTACAGGGATATATTCCGACGCAGTCAAAGATAATTTCCCATAGCAGTCTCAGCACATAAATCGATCTAGTACTAGTTTCACTGTGTATGCACTGCATATAAGCTTAATCTAGCACTTCAGCAGAAATTATTAATCTAATCTTTCCGATATTTATCCAGCCCATCTACCAACTTTTTAGCTGATCATTTGAAACAATCGCATACGTTTCCCGTTTCAAGACATGAAACGCGGTTATTTGCAGTACTAGCAAAACTCTTTTAAAATATTAGGATGCAGTATTTGCTAATATTAATGCACATGAATGGACTAGATGGGATCACACATTCCCTTATCCGCCGCGAATAACTTGAATGGAAAGGAAATATAAACCCACATGGAAGACATCAATGATCTCTCAACACGCTAACATTTGAAGTACTTAGCTCCATATTACATTTACCCATGCAGATAAACTAGGTTTTGATTTTCCCTGCAAACCTGAGAGGTGCACAGGTAATTATATCTTCTATGCAATCTCTCGAGTACTCACGAGACTATTCACGCAGAGTTGACCCAAGAGGAATCCCAAGGATCCTCATGCGCGATGCTACATTAAGCTCCTGAGCTAATGACACCAATTACTTCGGTAGAACGAGATTCAAATTATTTTTACTCTCGCATCTGACGCTTCCACATAATACTGGGTCGTCACTCGGCCCCAAAAGAGAGAGAGAGAGAGGGAGGGGGGGGGGGGGGGTAGGATGAGTTGGGGGAAAGGGATGATTCAATATTAACTGAAATTGAACGACCTCGGCCGCGCGATGCTCGGGAAATTAATATTGCAAAGCAAACACTCTTGTTATTTTTTTTAAATGCACGTGTTTTACGCCGGCGAACCAAAATGGGAATTCTGGGGAAACGCTGTGAGACGATATACTGAAATTCGCGACAATGATCCCCCAACGCATCTCCTGTAACGCCTCCCCCCGTCCACCCACTCCCACACCCTATCAACTCTCACCACCCTCTCCCACCCCACCTAACTTCACCCTTTTTGCGCTCTTGAATTAATCCTTTTCCATTATCTACCCTTCTCTCCTTCCATTACCCTTAGCTCTCCCCCCCACCCCCCGGGGCCATTCCCTTTCCCATGCGAAAACGTCTCCCATTTACTTAACCCCTTTCCACCTGCCTCTCCTTCTTCAGCCTCCGTCTCCCCAACGCATCAACTGTCTCGCTACTCTCTATCCCTCTCTCCGCAAGTTCTCCTACAGCCTTTGAGACGAGTTTTCCCGCCCCCCCTGGACTCTCACCACCTCGACAATCCGTTGGTGGTAATACCTCCTCCAGCTCAGCCGCTCATTCGGGACAAATGACGGGCCTACATTTACATATTACCTTCAGGAAGTTGGTTCAATTTTTGTTTACGTACAGATTTGCGTGAAACTTTGCATACGTGTCCTCATTAGTGATATCTGTGGTTAAAAGTGAAAAAAAGTATATTACCAATTTGGACTTAGTCTTATAGCACGTGATATAAATTTCGTGATAATTCGATTACATATGCACAAATTTTCTTCTAAACGCAAAATAATACATTTATTATTATTATAGTCGATAAAAATATCAAGGTGTCACGCAGAGTCAAATACTCGAAAACAACATATTTCAATGTAATGTCATCTAAATTTGAGAATAGGTACCGCGCCGAAAACTCTAGTCATAGCATGCATTAATTAATAAAAAAAATTCAAAATATATTTCCTTTACATTTCTATTACTGCCTGTATGGTGAGTTTCTACACATAAGCAGATGCACTTAAGTGAAATGTGGTCCAATACGTTTTTTGACTTACTTAAATAAATTATTAAAATGTGCACTCAATGACCCATGATTACCGCTTCATCCAATTGATGAGACACGCAGGGATGTGTGGCACGGGGGTGTTAGGACACCAGTCATGAAAAAGGGAGGGAATAGGAAAAAGAAAGAGTTCCGGACACCCGAGTGAAACATTGTTTAGCACTCATGGAGGTGGGAATGAACGGATCTACTCGAATCCTCAATGAATAATAGAGATTTAATGTAAATCGGTCATGCTTTAATATTTTACTCTTATTAGGAAAAGGACAAAAGTTTATTGTATGACAACGAAGTGAATCGCTTTTTTGTTTCATTTATCAATGATATAAGAGAAAGAAGGAATTACCGCGCGTATCAGCTCAGCAATGTATCTCTCTTAATTCGTAGTTTCTTTCTACGAGATCTTAGAGATAAAAAGCAGGTTTCAAATGATATCCTTCATGAAACACTGGAACATCCGTGATCTGAATCATTTACGTCATCTTGCAACAGGCTTAAAAGTCGATGCGGGCCTTAAAGACAAAAATAAATTAGAAATAGGGTCCACGCATTGATGGCTCTCGCGACATTTGGTAGACGAATTATCCGTAAGAAAAAGACATCTTGGTGATAGCTTCGCAAGCTAAGAAGAAATACATGCAGTTTTCCACGCAATTTGGTAGCATTAATCAACACCATAGAATCATCATCGTCTTCACTGGGTACACGAGCAGTTGAAGGGTAACTCTGACACAGAAACTAACTAGACTCCCAATTTCTGGGAAATATTTTCACTTACCTGCGTATTACTTGGTTACAATCAGGTCTCTCTTAATTTCCTCATCACCTCCTCCTCTCCTTATGTCGTCCAAAATTCCAATCTCCTTCCACGCTTTCCCAGTGTTCCCCCTCAACCAGCGTCCTTAACATGCCTTCCTCTCTCAACACGTCCTTCATCCACCTTATCTAAATTTCCAACCACTAACCAACCATCTTTACCCTCCCATCATATCCAAAGCTTCCTCTTTCGTCTTCCTCGCTACCAGGCTCACCAGCTCCATATTTCTCCAAAACCACACCCCAAATGCCAATAATCTACGCACATGGCCAAGTTTCCAATCCATACAGCTCCATATGAGCGTTTTCAGCCACCTTATCTTTGGGTCTTTCCTCAGAGCCCTCCTAATCAATTTTCCTTCCCTTCGAAAATGCTTCCGTGGTTGGCTAAAGTAATTCTTCATCTGGAGTTCAAACCATTTTCCAAAATATTACTTTACTAAAATATTACTATTACCTATTATTTGCCGGCCTCGGAGGCGGCGGGGTGAAGTGTCGCCTGCTGACCCTGAGGTCGCACACTCGAGTCCCTTCGCGGGTGGAGCTTTCACCACCCTAAGCATCGGTTTTTGTGTGCGTATTTCGTCATGTGTTATGAAAACCTGATGTAAAAGGCTTTTAAATCTATTCAGTAACTATGGAATATAAATATGAAAAAAATAAATAAATATTACCAAGGAGCGTAAACTGTTCCACCAGTTCTATTTTATGCCCTCCCATTCTTGTATTCCGACCCAACTTCGTATGGAAAACGACTTTATTTTTAACTAGTTTATATCGAGTGGGGACGTTTTTACGTTCAAAATTTGTAAATTAGTTTCGGAATAGCACATGCCTTAAAGAAAAGTCTTTTCTCTTTCTTCTCAAACCTGGTTCTATAAGGTAATTACTGAAGCATGGACAGATGCATTTGTATTAGCAAATGCCAGAATAACCGTTACTGGCAAGAAAAGGAGCTATATTTGGGGATTTTCTCGTGAATTCGTTCAATTATATATGTTTGTGTGACACAGTTATGAAGAAGTACGTGTTCATGCATATACTCGCGCGATTATAAGTATCTCGTGGATTTATAAATAAAGAAACGGAAATACCATGAAGGTAATGCAATTCATCATAGGGATATCACATTTTCGAGTGCATGGTAGAGTACACGCCCGCATAATTACCAATAAATATTTTACAGCGTCATTAGGTGACTGAGAATACCGCTAAGTGCAATGAATACATGAGTATAAAAAAGGACAACAGGTACAATAATTTACAGTCAAATAGGAAAGATAAATCAGTGAACCGCCAAAGAAATATTATTAATGATAGATTTTTCATTCAGATTTCCACGTTAAAATTAGTGCTGGAGATGTAGCTAACTCAACTACCTCAATTAACACTCCACTTGGTCCATTGCACAATTTCCTGAGAGAAAAAGCGTATTTCTACTTCTAAGAGCGTGAAGGAAAATAATGCACATGATCAGAAAATGTGTGTAGCACAGGAAACACTAACTGAGAAGATAGATAACTCCAGTAAAACATCAACGCAGGGCTAGGTAATAAACTCATTTTCTAGAGACATTTTCAAGCAGAAGAAATATAAAAAGCAAAACTTTTTAAAAGTAAGAAGCTTACTAAAACCAGAAACCGAGAACAAATTAAGGATAAAACAATCACGTTAAAAACATCGAGGGAAAAATTCTTTTAGGGAGACAGAGAAAAAGGCAATGCATTTGTACCGTCATCCAGGAAAGTGCTTCATAACATACTCAAGTGCAGTAAGAGAATCTTTCGTTGGCTTTTGATGGAAATTCATTATTTTTTAATCCATTCCAGAAATGTTGCTGAAAATTTTTAAATCGTACATTAATCATCACTTTTTTCCCAAGAATTTTCCAGCATTTAGTATTTGATTTGCCCGTTAACAAACTAATATAAGTTTAATTAAATAAAAAAAGTAGCTGAACATTAGGCAACACTCACAAATGCGACGAAATTAACCAAGCTCTGGTAAATTATTCAGCGGCACTGACACTCCTTCCCAATTACCTAATCCCACCCTCACCTCACCTGCTGCTATGAGGAGGAACTGCCGAACTCTTGGCCGCAATCTTCCCTCGTTACTTCACACACCCGCTTCCCAGAGGAGTTCAAACGGCCGGCCCCGCACACACAACTTTCTTCTCCTTACTTCTCCACGACGGCGCACAGATTTAATCAGTGGTTAGGGAATCCACGCTCACCCTGACGAGAAAGCGCGCGTAAAGCGCGGCGTGCCTTTGAGCCACGCCATTCAAAGGCAAACCCCAATTTACTCCAGTTGGACGCAACGCGGTGCCCGCGGGCGCCCCTCTCGGCAATTTGTTCAGTCGGTGCGGTCGCATAAGCTCTCTCTGTTGCGTTGGAAAAAAGGGCAACTTGTACGTACGATGCCGAACAATTTAGGGATACCACCTCTGCGACTCTAAATATGCAAATTAATTACAATGCGAATGGGATTGTGCGTTTGAGAACTGTTTGGGGCATGAGAACCGGCTGCGGAGAAACGAGTGGTTCATCAAGCAGACAACAATTACTTCATTGGACGTCATTGGTTGGCGTCCTGATTCATTCAAAGGGAAATCGTTGCCCTGAGCATTGCGTAGACATTTTTACCGGAATTATCACAATTATTAGGCTCATTTTGGTATTGATAATGATTATGTGTACCTTTCGACACCCAACGATATAAGATTCTTTTCAAGGAACGACTATTAAAAGACCAGTTTTTGGTTAAATACCTAAGGTGACGAACTATTCTTTTCAACATTAACCGACCTGAGTCTTTACTCCGCTAACATATACCTTCTCAAGAGGTTGATTTATCAGAAGCACCAACATGGTGGGTCAAATTTGTCCTGGGGATGAAAGGAGAACTAAAACCAATAGCTTTAAAATTAAGTGAACTATCAAGAGCTTGATGACGTTCGATCGTATAGTTCCAGATCCACAATAATATTATCACATTCCGTATATTTTTATTTTATTTATTTGATATGAAAATGTCCACATGCATGTTTGTCTTAATTCAAGCTTTATAAATACTGAAGCATAGAAAATATTGTACGTATTTTGAAATTTTTGGAGAAGAGATCGAAGGCTTCCGGTTTGGACGGGTTGGGAGAATGACGGATGGATACTTATTTAACCCTATTTCTGTATATCGTGTAATGAGGTTAGGGAAGAGAGGTTAGCAAGAAAGACCTGTGCATAACAGTAAAGGAGAGGAAGCTGAAGAACCCGTAAGTATAAGGAGGGAATCAGAGGCAATAGCATGATGAAGGACGAAAGAGAGTGGAGAATGATTGGAATCCGGGAAAGAACCACGGCAAAGAAAAATATTTTGAGAAGAATAAAGGGGGATAAAAAGTATGCCTGGACGAGGAATGAAGCCTTGTGCGGAAGTAGGCGATTCCAGATGAAACTGAGCGTTTACAAATACTACCCTAGTCATAAAAACAGCCTCATGCGCGGGTCGATTAAAAAAAATAGTTATATATTACTTGGTGCCCGACTGAAAATAAACCTACTTCATACATGCGGTTACCATCGAAAAGTCACTTTCCGAAATCCTCGAGATGGGTGCGACGGTATGGAAAGATTAGGGTCCACTCACCGCCAGACTAGACTCAAGAGCCGAAACTGACTCACAAAACCATCTTTTCATGGACCCCAGCTTGAGCCAGACGCCGCGTCTCTAAAGCGAATAGGCGTCAGCGGCGAAGACGGCAAAGATTACACGACTCCCCCTTCTCTGCCATTGGAACGCTTCTGTCGTAGGGAGCACAACTCCTCCGCATTCGTATACCTTTCTCCATTCATCCATTTCGCTCGCATTTCAGACTCGCTTCTTTTCTCTCACTCCACTCCATTCGCTCTCGCCTGTGCTATGTCCCAATACGTCGAGAGCGACTTTCAGTATGCCAGACGCTTTGCGATCTCGTAATACAAAATTATGATAATTTATCTGCTTCCACTTCTAAGAAATTGCATACATATTACTAAAATATTATCCGCGGAATCCATAGGTGGTCTTAGCTCTAAGGTTCATGACCTTAACTGAGCCACCATCAATATTAAATATATGCCATTATATTTTGGTTTGCAGTACAATAATACACACTTTTTTATTAAGTGAACATGAAATCAGAAAAAAACATTGAATATTTTCATAAGATAAAAGCCATTCTTTGATTGTTTTCAAAAACATTTTACCACTTTTTTACCTTTTTATTATTTTCGGCAATATATTGAATATATTAGATCCTGTATATAGAAAAGATCTTTTATACAAGGTTATTCTTGGTATAGGCACTGTATAATCCAAGTAACTTCTTAACTTTATTGACATTGCCTTCAACACCTGGTATATTTCTACCTCTGGCATAAAATATTTGCAGAACCTTAACAATATACAATTGGCTAATTTTAAGTGGTAACATTCTTAGACACAAACAGTGGACATGAGGGAGCAGTCTTTTGACGCAATGACCCTTATTATTTTTTCTGCAATGTCAGTGCATATAAAGGCGGTTTAGACATGTAAGTTGACGTCTACGGAAATAGCGAGAGTAGCGATGTCTCGATTCATATCGCTACTTGTAGGGCATTATTCTTCTTAGACATTACCTCCGATTTTTTCCTTAGAAATGAACGACGGATTTTACCTGCAAAGAATTTGGCTATTTCGTAAATCGCTTAATTTCGGCTATCAATGCGCATGATCATCGCACTCCTGGAGTTTCACAGACATTTGTTGTAAATGAATATATATATATATAAATCAAATAAATTTACATGCACTTATCTGTACATCGTATCAAGTATGAGGGTAGCTTTATTGCTTATTTATCAATGCTAGAACAGTCATAAGTCTTACCTTGAAGTAATCTCTAGAACTAAAAACATTTCTATGCAAAAACATATTTGAATTAGAAACAGTAAGTCCTCCTGCAAATGTATTCGTTAGTAACATTAATAACCTCCGAAGGTAGTCATATGACCAGGATATAACAGGATGCGATGCGATTTTAGCGAAAAAACGAAATGCTACATGAAGACAAAATAGAACACAGACAATTTTCCGAGCAAGTGCGAACCGCGGTCAATTATTACCGCTATCGACCCCTTCTGAAATTTAAGTTCGTGCTTACACATCGAAGTACCACTAGCAAGTGACATGGCTACTGGTAGGGAAGTATGTGAAGACGGCTCAATACGATGAAATGCGATAGGTAAGCAATTTCATTCATAATACGTAGGTATATAAGATGAATCAACCCAAAGACAAATAATAAAAAGGCAACATTTAAAATAAGGACATTTGGTTAGTGCAATGGTCTAGAGCGATGACCTTCAATCCTGATGGGCCAGGGTTCGAATCCTTGAAAAGGAGAAGATTTATCAGAGAAATATCGATTACTTCTTGGATTCTATGAGGAGAGCACTTCAAGAGTAATACATGTAGCTCTGACAAAATATGCTCGGACAAAAATCTGGACCCTTTGGCGCCTTTTGTTAACATAAAGACTAATTCCGACGCCGGGTTTCCCTCAACCCTATCTACATTTATGACTCATCCAACACATTTCCTCACCTATCCTAAATGGTGCAAAAGAACTTACTTCTCGGTCGCGTCCCCAATTCAGCTTACCAACTGTGCGATGTAATACGTAGTGTATGCGGTAAGCTATAATATATGTTGCAGAGTCCTTTGTTATATAATTCTATGCTATACAATCCAAAGCGATTTACATTGATAAACTACTGACTAATACTATGCAGAGTTGTATGCCATTAAATTTAATTCAATGCCACATGAAACAACACAATGAAATGCGATGTCGTGGGGCATGCAATACTCTCGTATTTTGCGGTGCAATATTTATATCGTGATGCGACGTTGAAATTTGAATATCGCACACCCCTCTACTTCTCCAACCAGACGTCAAAATGGAACAAGGCGAGAGGGGAGGGGGTTTGGGCGGGAGAAATAAGGGACGGAGAAAGACGAGAAAGTGTGAAAGGTGCCCCAGTTAGCGCTCGGCATTAATTTTCTCCGTTTGATAAAGGGAGCGGTGAATGGTCTCGGGGGAGTGCTCGCTTAAATATTTCGCCGTATAGCTGGCTTATTTGATGGCCGTCTCTCTCTCCTCCCTGAAAAGGCTTGAGTTGAGAGGAGGCTGAGTGTGGAGATGTGGAGTAGGGAAGGAGAGGTCCTTTCCCTTGGCACCCCTCCCTCACGAGCCCCGCTAATCATTCCCCGTAGCCCTCCAAAGGGTTCCCAACAGAGACCGCCCTCCTACTTTCCCCACCTTACACCACCCGCACCCTCCCTCCTCAGTTCCCCCACCCTTTCAAGAGATGAGGACTGGCTCGTATATATGTGTGTGGAAGCTAATAGCCTGGGTAGAAGGAGACACACCACCCCACCCCTTCCTCATCCCTCGCTTTCGCAGAAAATTAATTACGAATCCGTTTAAACAAAGTTCCAGGCGTTGAGGCGGTTAAAATTGTCTTACTACCTAACACGGCGGCGGCGTGGGTGCGTGCGCCTCGTTTGTCCCTCTTAAGGATGGAAATTGATGCCATTCAGTCCGCTCGGAATACGAGACGAGTTCGGCAAAGGTCATTTGCGGCCAGTCATTACTCGGGAAGAAAAAAATACACGATTTCTTATATTCCATTCGCCGTGTAAAATTGTTCATTCACAACTTCCTCCACGGTTTAATTACCCCGCTCGCTGAATAATATATATATATATATATATATATATGCCCGTGCGTGGCGTATTTTCAACAATTCGCTTTCAAGCCTCAGCCGCCGATTCCGAAAGTTTTTTTTTCCAGGAACAGTTTTGCTGCGGTGCAGTGTGACAGTTGATGTTTGAGAAATTCGGCTGCCAATTCATTACCCTCTTCGTTAAAGTTATATAATATGCCCGAGCGAATAAATAAAGCACTATTCATTACGACGTGATGGTAGGTTTGAAGTTATTTGCTCTAAAACTCTAAATAAATCAGGTCATCATATTGTAGTGTCAGACATTAACATGAAAGTAATAAGTAATGTTATCGTTTTATTTCACTTACCTTGGAGAAAACCGCCCTCATTAGACATAATGCCAATTAAATTCTAACTTATAAAAATGATACTTTAAATATTAATTAAAAAGTGCACTACGTTAATATACTTCATATGTAGAAACTTTCAAATAGTAGAAAAACAATGCTACGATCGCGAAAAACTGATCATGAAGATCTTGTCGGGAGATGGAAAATTAAACAAACCGACTGCCTACCCGACCCAGTTGTCCAGGTTATCAGCGAATCACTATAATAATTGTTTTGCACCGCAGACCTTCAGTACAATACGTATTAGAGCTGAAGTTTCTGCCGAAGGAAGCGACTGCAGCACTAGAACTGCAGTCCCCTTCTATGTTAGGAAAAAAATAATTGTTATTAGAGGTGATCTCCCGGTAAAGGTAGGTTTAGATGGAAGTAGGAAAACCTATACTAATCTTTTGCAGCTGAAGGTTCTTGTTTCCAAACACCATTTCATTCATCATCTCAGCAACCTCCTCTCTCTCTTCATCATCAGTCTCACCTGTGCCACATACAAGTTTCGAATGATACTCCTACCTATCTCTCCAGCATATACCTATTTTCAACTGTTTCTTCATTAGTACATATTTCCCAATTCACGCTGTCAAACGCCAAATCTTCAAAAATCGCCAAATTTTCAAAATCAACGAAAACAAGCAAAAACGTCCTGAAAATACACTACAATACACTACACCTGTAGATTCATTTCTTACGTTAAGTGTTCTCATCACTGCAATCCTAACCCGGGTTGCTATCCCCTTCCTAATCTCATTTGTTTTTGTGTTTATGGTTTTAACCCATTAATTCCCAATGGTAGCATAATTATCTGAAATTAAAAAAAATTAAACATAAACATAATATTCTCTGGGCGTAAATGAGTTAAGCACAAACGTTTCAAGAGTCAAATTAAACGTATTGTCCTTTATTTCTCGGATTTGGACGCTTTCTTCTTGTTCGGGACAGGGATAAAAATATTCTTCGACAAAGCTATGAATTTAGTCATTTACATTACACAGCTTGGGCATTCTATTTGAGAAAGCAGAATATTTAAACATCATGAAAGTATAACGCGTTGGAATATTTTACCCACTAGCTTAGGCTCAGGCATTCACGATACATCCTTCTAAAATATCAGCAAGTAGCCAAGAAATGGCCTCCAGAATATTCGGCGACTGTTATCAGTAATTACAAGGATAAAAGCTCTTGTTAATAAAACCAAGCTCAGTACCAAAAAAGAAAACATAGGAATTTCATAATCTACCCTCGTACCATTTTATGCGTAGGGATATCTTCACTCGCGAATATGAGGACCAGTTAAGTGACGGAATGATTGACATTAGGCTATGAAAACTTTCTGAGATGACCGTATCACTGGAGCAGTGAATGAAGCCTCTTGAATCAGTTATGAATTTCCCCGGGCATAAGGGCCAGTTGTATCGTTTCCAGAATTTTTCACTTGACGCATGACGTCACAACGGCAGGAATGGCATTCGTCATATAGGTCAGTGAGGACTGACGAATAATTTAACCAATATACCTCTTTTATGATTTGCATATCTGTACGATTTGACGTAAGTGTACAAGGGAAATTTCATTCCATGTTGAGTAACAATCGCCATCTTTGGCATAAACAAGATATAACCAACAACAACTTATTACAGCAACAACTTACACCGATTAAAGAGCCCATCCAAAATTGTTTCAATGCGTTGTACGTCTTGTTTTGGCTACATTAAAAAAGACTTGCAGCACTCATTGTGCTCATTTACGGCCCATGACCATCCATTTATATATCACGAAAAACATATTACAAAGCCAAAGCGAATTTAGTAATGGAATGCACCATAGTTACGGTAAAATTAAATGGAGAATTTACACATTCTCGAAGTAAATTTCAACCGAATATCCAAATATCATCGAAATTTGCACCAAAACACATTTAGTCAAGAATGGCTTAGAAACAGATGTTAAGAAATTTCGACGCGAGGGGTTGAACAAACAAAAATATCAGCACGCAACAATGATGAGTCAAAAGCTTTACAGATATCTTAGCACTGAAGTTGTCGAGGTTCCATAATGTGAAATAAAAAGGAATTTATGAATTATCACATAAGTGAATTTCGAGCGAGAAATAATGAAGGTCACTGTCAAGATTATCGAACTAATTCAAGATGAAAGGGTGAAGTTCTCTTGATATCTTTAATGTTCTCCACAGCCATGTCAGAGTGTTAATTTTTATCATCTCCACCTGTTTGAATAGTTTTCTATTAGATGAACGTGATGCAGATGCAGAAAATACTACACTTACACGGGAAATGGAAGAACGTGTTACAATCGCTAAAGCACATAAAGGTTCAGGGAGCTGGTATTCACTTTCCGGGTAAAACAGGACAGATGTGTCAACTCAACGAATAAGAGTTCGACGGAATGAGTTCAAACTCCAAATGTTATGAATAATTTAGGCTTTCAGCTTTCAGCAAGTTGAGGAGGAGACTGGGCTGAGCGAAGATTTCGATAAAATTTGCTTAACGAGCTTATATTGTCCAAAGTTCACGTACATCGGAGCCGCATCTACGATTGAAATAGAATCCTTTATAAATTGGAAATTTCATTTCCAGCTCTCAAAGCACTTCAATCAAAGTGAAACCAAGACAATGAACGCCTTCCGTCTAAAGGACTTCCGAAGAATATCTTAATTTTCCGATAATATCTCTTGGACACAAAGGATCTAGGTTGACATTGATTTAGAATCAGCGATGAGATTTAGCCGAAATCGAATTTTCAGATTAAATGACAAGGATATCTTTGTGGACACCCAGTTTTCCAGAGAAGCGCACTAGCAATAATAAAAAACTGAAAATCCAATTTGAAAATCGCCAGATTGATTAGCTTAGTCTAAACTACTGCGGTTTTATAACGCTTCAGGATTTCATGGCCCTCCTCAAACTTCAAATCATCAGGGTGGACTGATAGGCAGAACGACTGCTTACGTAAGTTTGCCTGGTTAGAAATAATCACAATTGGTATGCTCTTCAGAATCAGTAAAATTTCAGGACACTCCTAATTACAATATAGCCGTACGAAGATCTAACGTATTGGAATATTTCAATAATGAAATGAACACAACTTTGTGTATCCCAATTTTATTTTCTCTACACTACCGATTACGGCAATATAGTACATTTGAACGAACGGGTAGAAAGAAGTCCGTGGCGCTGTGGTTACCCATCGTCAATGACATGAGTTGTCTCCACTTTTACCCTGCTGTCAATCCCTCACCTATCCCACAAGAATCCGCCCCCCTCATCCCAATCCCGTTCTCCCTCCTCAACCTCCACCTCCAGACCCACTGATCTAAGTCAACTGGTCAACGTACACTTTGGACTCCTTCTTCCTCCTTCACCCAAACAAATTCCCTTCCATGTCATAACAACGGCGCAGCGCACTTCTCTTCATTGTATTTCACCTGATGACGGCATGAAACCCAAACTGGTAGTGTTGAGAAAAAACAGTGGAACTCACTTATTTTCATTTAATTACACTAAATTACATTCAATAAAAGTATTATTTTCTGTAAAAAAAACAACTTTACGAGAAAATAAGAACAGAAGAATAAGGATAGGAACTTGATTCTGCATTATTTGCATATTTTCCAACGCCTTTAGGGCTTATCTATTCGTCGGGGTTTATTTCTTCCCACCAAAATACTAGCCTTTGGAGTTGAATACCGGTTGATATGATTACATCAGGACTGCGTTGTAAAGCATTACATTAAAATAACCGATTGTACCGACAAATCAAAGAAAATTTGCAAAAGGACGTACTTTGCTTTTGAGATGAACTGACAAAACTGAAGAAGATTCCGGCACATGTCAATTTAAAGACATGGGATAGCAAGTAACTTAAAACCATCTTGTATGTCCCTAAAAGTGAACTAAAAATGGCAAGGTAGAAAAGGACTATCGATAGTAATGCATAAATATTTCCACTGACGGAAATATATCAGTAGCATTTCCACAAACGGAAAATGAGAAAATGTGACCAATCTCCCTCCCATCACTCGAAGCCATGGCATGAGTAAAAATATTTATCACCAAAAGAAGGCAGACAAGTCTTACTTTTCGTACAAGACAAGCATTATCCTACACTATTAGTCCGGATGGATTTTGATGGATTTTCGAATATCATAAAAAAATTCTACACGTCCCCTAAATCTTCATCCATCCAGAAATCTCATCAACTAAGCTTTTTTCACCGTCGTATTTCGAATACCTTACATAACTACTCTTGTGAAATTGATTTCACTCCTTTACCGCTCTGGCGACCAACGTCAACCCAAGAATAAACGATGGATTGTTGGGAGAAAGTAAGAGGAATAAGAAGACGGTCGAAAGGGGGAACTGGAGGGAGAAGGAGGAGAGAATGTCTCAATCTTCATCCAACTGCGACCTCCATCGACTCATCAATATAAAGTCCACAGCATCTTGTATACTCCCCCTCCGCCTCGGGAAATATTTTTTTAATGAATTTGCATAAAACATTCTTTCGCTCCGAAATCCCGTGAGTGGAATTGACGAATACGTTCCCTATTCGATTGCTTAAAAATTCTTCCTTTTTCAGGGTTGGTTTGACAGGAGGGGAGAGGAGCGCTATTTTTGAGGCGTTTTGTCATTTATTTCATCTATGAAATGAATAGTCCCGTATTTTCATTGGAGTCTCCATCGATGTAGGAGGGGGGATATATTGAAAAAAATAAAATGGTAAGGAGATTCCTCCGAAAATCTCATCTTTAAAAATCCTTGGTTTATTCCCAATTCAGAAAGAGGCACAATAGGACCGTTGAGGTCCCGATGCGCAGCCCTGTGTCCTGTGCTCCCTTCCACTGTTTCGCACTATCCATAACAGCGACCTGAACCAAGCCGAAGAATGCATATGAGACCCCACCACACTCACAATGTACTGTACTGATGCTATACTGACTGAATGCAAGTTTACAATGCTTGCCTGCAAATCCAGATCTACCGAAGAAAAGAAATCTGAAGATATTCCACCCACTAAAAGGAAATAACGCAACGAAATAACGAAATATAAGGATCTCCCATTCAATGAAGGCACTGTTGAAAGAGATCCCAGAAACAAAGCCAGGGACTGTTATTGGATAATTAGGGCACCAAATATCTGCACCAATGCCTTATTTTATTAGTCAATCTCAGTTCTCGATGAAACTCCGTGATAAAGAATAATAGTTCTAGGAATAAAATTAACGAAGATGGAATGCGCCAAATAAATAATCATTAGGCAAATATAGTAGTAAAAATAATGCAGCAGAAGCAATAGAGTATTTGCACAGGTGAGGAATTTCCTTGAAATCTATTAGAGTGGACGATGTTTATTTTCAAAATGCCAATGCTAAATTACCACCACAATATTTGACGTACTTTTTTAAATAATTAACTTTTAATGTTCATTGTTTTAGAATCGATAATACATAGGCCGAAACGCGCACCCATTGGCTCTTCCTTGCGTGACGTCATCATCCAGACCATAATTGAAAGAACGTGTCGCGGTAGCAGACGCTCGTATTTATTCGCCGTTTTGAAGCTAAATATTATTTGTGTTCAGGTAGAGATTGTGTGCAAAATAGAAGCTGGATTCGTCAAAGCTTGTTCCAACAATCTCCCAGTTGTGTACGCTATAATGATCGGTAATTGTCAAAGTGGCAATCCTGACTACGTTAGATGTGAATAGCAAGGTGTGAAACTGTCATGGAAAGTTATGTTATTTTTATAACTTTTCTTGTGCTTTTTAGTGAATTCAATTACGAAAAATGCCTTCGGTGAATATGCCAACATTTTAATAAAACAGTGAAGAACAACGCAAAGACCTTCACCAATAATAGCCAATATTTTTAAGTTTCTAGGCAGTCTATTATGCTACACAAAGAGAAACGAGCCACAAAGCCATTGCGGTAATGTCTGCAGTTCTACAATATATCTCTTCTTTATTTATATCATAATGTAAAACCGACAGTTCTGGTGCGTGATTCGTATTAACTATTAAACACCTATTATTCAATAATATTATCTTAATGTTTTTAAATTATTATTAATTACTCTTTGCGCGTCAATCAGTGAATTGGCAGCAATATATACCTACAGTTAAATATCATGTGGAACAGTTAATAATGGGGCCTATATCGTGTGAACTATAAAATATCAACTCATCACTCATTCTTATCACATTTAGGCAAATGCTATTTCTAAAAATCGAATGTTTACATTAAAATATGTTTCCACTTAGAACGGATTATAACTCTGAAATTATTGTAGTCTTGCAAGCACCAATTATTTAATCATAATATTCCTGAAAGAATACTCATATGATCATACCACCTACGTAGGTCATAAGTTTGGAGGGTTAACTATCGAGTGGAACAAAATGCTCAATTTATTTACATTGAAATGGTCGGCACAGCAGCGAGAATGGGTGATGCAGCTAAAGACATCTTCTTCAAGTCTCTCCGAGCTCCTAAGAGCCACTTCTTTCGCAATGAAGGGTTACATGGCACGTTGACGAATACTTTATCTGGAGTTGATATTCGCGTACTTTTTCATTATGGCACGAAACAGTACTCTTTTAAGCTCTTCTTTTTCGCAATAATTTTACCATGGATATCATCAGGCATCTGCATGGCGATTTTTGGTACTATTTAACCTGTTAAACTGGGTATTTACCACACAAGGTAATAAATACAACACAGAACGAATGTAAACAAACCCGACAGTGATGGTGGAGTAAGGGCGATTACGTCACAGCAGATTCAATATGGCCGCGGTCCGTTTGTGCGCAAAATTCGAAATATAATTTTAGATCGCTTATTGTTAAAATAGTAGGAAATTTATGATTGTAAAATTTTGGATTTATGGTTTTTATGCCCCAAAGCAAAATTTAACGTTATTTCGAAAAATGGTGCAAATACTCTATTACTTCTGTGATTCCGAAATTCATAACGTGAAACCCAACCATTCTTTGATTACTTTAATAATGTAATACATACATTCAGACCATTAATTAATACTTTCATTTTTAATGCACGCATCATGAATTAAACAATGAAGTAATTTCGTTAATCTTAAGTCGTTTGTCCTGAGGCCATAACAAATAAAAGCCATGAAACTAAATGTATTACATGAAATAATAATGAAATGAAACACAATGTACCTCCTTACTCAGGCAACAGGTGAAAAAGAGAAAGGCTTTAAAAGAATTGGGTAAAAATTAAGTGATTTTAATTTTGTCAGCAGATAAAGGGAACGCCAGAGTAATTATGCCGTAAGTTATGTATGACTAAAAAGCATCTTGCTTGCTTTAGGATTCTACATATCGCACACTACAGAAAGATCCCACAAAAAAATTATAACGAATGACGAGAGATCTAATAAAAATTCAGTTATACCGAAGTGCGATTAAAGAAAACTGATTACAGTTTCAAAACCACCACGGATCTACGAACTTACGACGGATACACAAGGAAGGCGTTCCTCTAAGACGTATCGTCAGTACGATTGGGTCTCTTACTTACAAACTGGCAAAGTATCTAGCAAGAGCAACTCAACCGTTTATTGGCCTGACACAATTCAACAATTCCTTTCACTTCGTTGAGATAATAAAAACCTTAAATTTATCAAAATCAGACCTTCTCGTCAGCTTCGATTTCCTATTCCTGAAGCTGTGTTTTTTAAATGTTCTGACGGAGCAAGGTCTCCCTATGGAAAATCCAAAATTAACAGAATTCAGTCTATAAAAACGTAATCTTCCTGCATCGAGGGAAGATATATGAACAACTGGATGGCGCTGCTATGGGATCTCCATTATCGCATGTGATCGCCAACATCTAATTGGATAAATCTGAACAAGAAGCCTGAAAAACTTCTTTTTTCTCAAGTCAACTCTAAAGCTGAGATATGTGGATGATATATTCATAGTCTGGCCACATGGAAGAGGAACCTTGAACAACATTTTAGAACACTTCAATAACCGTCATCCTTCCATACGATTCACTATGGGAGTAGAAGAAAATGGAATGCTTCCCTTCCTTGATCCCTCAGTCACAAGGTAACACGACGAAACGTTACCTCATAGAACTTATCGAAAAAAGACTCATACTGATCGCTACTTGAATTCCAAGTCCCGTCAACACCTTGTCAAACAGCATCAGTGATCAAAACTTTATTCGAAAGCGCCAAAAGTATACCGCACCCCTCAAGCTGCAGGGAGGAAGAAAATCAATTAAAAAGTGCCCGGGCTTCAAACGGTTATTCCACCTCACAGATCAAGAAATTCTCCAATGTGATCAGAAGGAAGAGAGAAAAATCCACCAGGCCAGCTGGATATACAACTTAACCATACATCGCTGGAATAACAGATCGCATTGGCCGAGTTTTTCAGAAATATGACATCATTTGCCGTTTTAATACCGGAGTGAGGATACGCCTCATTCTTCCTGGAGCAAAATACCGCCTCCTTAGTCTAATACACGAAGGCGTGCATGAAACTCCGTGTAGTTGTGGAAGAATGTGCGTTGGAGAATTTGGCCGCTCAGCATGTGAACGTATTGAGGAAACTCACACTATAAGATTGAATGAGACTCCACATCTGTCAAAAGAAATGGAATATTTCCCACGAGTAATCCGTGAAGCTATTGAGATGTATAAAGGACCAAAAACTCTCAACTGAACAATTCTTACCAACTTCCATACACATGGTTTAGCTTTAGGGTAATAAAAATACAAATTGGAACCGTTTGAGGTCTCAATTATTGCAACCGCCGAATATATCTTTGATGCATACAGGGTCCAGCAGATTAAGACAGTCATTATTGTACGACGAAGCCGACAGAAGGGTCGGCGAAAGCTCGCGCTTTATTAAAAATGAAATCAGTGTAACCGAAAGCAAGAATGTAAGATATAATAAATTGTTTACTATAATTACATATATTGTTTCAATTAAAAAAACGCATTAAATTATATTTAATTATTTACTTTATTCATTACCTTTTGGCTATTTTGCTAATATGTTAACCTGTTTCAGCAGGAATTTCAACTAGTAATATATAAAAGTGGAATCACCTAATTAATTATTACAGCTTCGCAAAATGAACGGTGGAGCATTGCAAACCTATCATGACTATCGGAACCGTGACAATAGATTTTGTTTTAATGCCTAAAAATGAGTGAAGGAAATTTTTCCACTGATACCTCCTAAAGGAGTAATATTTTCTTTAACTTCACCCAGTGTAATATCCTCATCATGCAAGGGATCTTAGTAATTCACTTGGTATCAGAGGTTAAATGAAGAGGCTTGTACCTACCATTGCATCACAAACTGGCGACCTTTTTTGGAGATCGGGAGGGTTTCGGTTTCATCGTCAATTACTTCCGATGATCTCACTCCCTTTAAATGAATCTACCGAAGCGTAAGCACATACAAATACTACTTGAGATATTCAATAAAAAATTCACGGTTAGAGTTTTCAGAGGTAAAGTTCATGACAAGGTTATAATATATATGCCTACTTACTGGAGAGCGGCATATTTCACAAAGACCATCACTGGAATTGAACTTCAAACGGTGTCCATTCTTACCTGAAATTAAAAAAAATGTGAAATTAGATATATGTGCTGTTTTACTGCAATGAGAAATATTAGGAATACATTAAAATTGGGATAACTAGGTAAAGAACATTAAATAATTGGTAATTGTGGCTTTCCAGTTGGTTTATAACATTTGGTCGCATTCGTTATTAGGTTTTTGGTCGTATGGGTTATTTGGCCATTTGAGTATGGGAATCAGCGCAAATTTAAAAAGGTGAACTAACTAGTTTGGAGTATCACTTAACACTGATTTGCTGCTTTATTTTCTTCATTAACTTAAAATTCATTTTTAACTCATCACGTTAAAAAAATGTATTAAGCCAGGTCTGCACTGACATTCACAAATCACTCCAAGCTACTGTTGACTTCAAAAGCTATATTGTTGGAGCTGAGGGGAGCCTATGTGCTGGTAAGAAAGTTCTGATTGCCTAAGTAACTGCCTCCGGATGTCGTGAGACTGTGATCTCATGCAGCTGTGTAGTTGATAAAGTTCGTAATTTTCCTCAACCTGAATGCAGCTCACAAATTATTTATGGGCATTGATGAGAATAGATAGGCTCATTAATTATTTGCAAGTCAGTACTGATGCATTGTTTACTTCGTTAATCTTACGCTGCTCAGAAATTCCGGGTATCCAACCAGCGTCCCAAAGGGAACATTGTAACCGGCGTATCGAAAATCCTTCTAGAAACCATGAAAAGTGCATAGAGAAATGACGAAGGAAAGTTGCTGAGCAAAAGGATGGCCAATTAGGGTCAGCCGCTCGATCTTACAAATCCAGCCACAGTTGGTGCTAACTGACGCTTCCATTACAAAATGTAACCAGCGTCAGGCCTGACAGGCTTAATATGAGCGTAGTTGCAAGGGGTATGATCTTAAGTTGTGGAATAAGAACTATATTTTAAGGGTGCGCTGACATCGAGGTAATTTTGCGCTGCGTGCACATTACGCTCCATTTATTTATTCATGTCAAGTGCGGGCGGGGCGGCGGTGGTATAGTGGTTAGCGTGCTCGACTCCCAATCAAATCCTGGTGCCTCCAAATCTTCAAATTTTGAAATTTTAAAAAAATGCAAAAATTTCTGGAAATTTTGAAAGTCAACGACTGGCTATCCTCAACTACTCGGCTCCACTGAGCTCCGACCTCCGGTGAGAGGCAGCAATTTCACAGAAGGCATTGATGGGGAAGATCCAGAGGATCGGTCCGGTATCAACTGCTACAGCTTCGGGCGAGAGTGAAGTTCACGGAATCGGTCGGAGTACTGCAATGTGGAAGGCAACGGGAAACCACCACATTAACCTCCCTCGAATATGCAGCCTTGCATTCAAGTATGACGTGATGGCATCCTTCCCGGTAAAATATTCCGGAGGTAAAATAGTACCCCAATCGGATCCCCGGGTGGGGACTACTGGGAAGTGTACACCAGTCAAAGGTGTCAGATGCAAGATAGGGGTGGAACGTGAGATCATTGGGGGGTGCGAGAAATTGGAGAATTTGAAGATGGAGACGGCCAGACTGGAGTTAGACATGGTAGGAGTGAGCGAGATCAAGTGGACGGGAGCGGACGACTTCTGGAGAGACGGGTATAGAGTCATATATTCCGGCGATAACCAGAATATTGCGGGAGTGGGATTCATCCTGAAGAAATAATGGGGAAGAAGAGTAAAGACATATTGGCAGTACAACGAAATAACTCAGAAACGGCATACAACCTAATTAAGAGGCACTTTGGTGAAAGGAAACCAAGATGCAAAAACATCAGAGATTCGGATGGCAAACTGATAATGAAAGATAGACAAATCGGCAATAGATAGAAACAGTACATTGAAGAGCTATACCGAGGCCCGGTTCCCCTAGGAGAAGCATTCACAGATGGCCAGAACCAACTGGAGGAAGACAACCGTGGACCAGGGATACTAAGAAGCGAATTTGAGAGAGCAGTAAGAGACCAGAAGAATGGAAAGGCGCCCGGAGAAGATAAAATCACCGGAAAAGTAATCAACGTACAGGGTGAAAACGCTCGAGACGCACTATATAGAATAATCCAAGATTGCTACGAATCCGGAAAGCAGCCAGAAGACTTCAAGAGGAGCTCAATGATGACCTTTACCGAAGTGAGCAAGGTCTGAGAAATTCGAGGAGCATCGAACCTTGAGTCTAGCGTCACATGCCTCCAAAATCCTTACTCGGATAGTAGGCAGAAGAATTGAAGGAAAAATTGAAGAAAACCTGTCAGAAAACCAATTTGGATTTAGGAAGAACAGGGGGACAAGGGAGGCCATACTATGCCTGAGACTACTGGTAGAGAAAATGATCCACGTGAGCAAGCCAATGTATATCGCCTTCGTGGACGTGGACTTGGAGAAGGCATTCGATAATGTGGAATGAAATATGATGTTCAATACTATGGAAAAACTTGGCTTGGACTGCAATAACAGAAGAATCATCTACCAAATCTACAAGGACCAGGTGGCCACAATACGCACGCAAGGTGGAAGAAATATGGATGCAAAAATTAACAAAGGGGTCCGACAAGGATGTAACCTGTCACCAGCACTCTTCAATATGTACATGGAGGAAGCGATAAAATAAATAGAAGAACAAGGAATCAAAGTGAATGGAGAAGAAATCAACATGCTACGCTTCGCTGATGATATCGCCATCGTAGCAGAAAACGAAGAAGACCTACAGAACTCACTGAATACAATTGAAAAAGTGTTCCAGGAATACAACATGAAAGTAAATAAGAAGACAACCAAAATACTTGTGTGCGGAAGAGAGAAAGTAGTGGCCGACGTTCGCCTTAAAGGAGAAAGATTGGAGCAAGAGGAAACATTCACCTACCTCGGGAGCACCATTGCCTGGGATGGAAGAAGCACGACAGACATCAGGCGTCGAATAGCCCAAGATAAGACGGCATTCATGGCCAAAAGGCCGCTACTCTGCTCGAAGAGCATAAGACTGGAGACAAGGAAACAATACGTGAAAAAATTCGTGTGGGCAGTGGCACTCTACGGATCAGAAGCATGGACCATTGGAAAAACTGACCAGAAAAGAATAGAAGCCTTCGAGACCTGGTAATGGAGGATGCTAAAGATCAAATGGACGGATAGGGTGAGAAACGAGGAGGTACACAGAAGAATTGGGGAAGAAAGGGCACTGTGGAGCACCATGCGCCAAAGAAAAACACGGTGGGTTGACCATGTTATGAGACACAACAATTAAATAGGAAGCATAATGGAAAGAAAAATTGAAGGGAAAGTCCCCATAAGAAGACCAAGAGACAAGTACTTGGGGCAAGTCAATAAGGATACAGGGAAGAAGAACCATAGGGAAGTGAAGGAACTGGCATGGGAGAGATGATGATGCCACGTGCTTGGATAAAGAGTCAATATTATGACCACAGATGAGGGTCAGACGCTCTGTGATGGCTGAGTTATAGATATAGCAAAACTAGGTGGCACTCGCTCGTACAGAAAATGACGTCAGGGTAAAGAGATCATGCAAGAGAAGAGGGATAAAGATCCTTAGGTTTTCTCTATAAGTCCCCAAATGATCCCTTCGATAACTTTTCCCACTCATCAACGCTTAATTCGCTCTCAGTGACGCTTTGCTGGTGAGTGCCACCAAATTACGCTATACCTATGCTTCAAAATATTCAATACAGGAGGCAAGTCTAGTGTAAATCACAAAATTAATAACGCGGCAAAGATCAACGCGGGAATTCACTAGCAAGAGAAGCTCCTCGTTTCCCTTGACATTCAGTCTTTCATGTTCACCCAGTATATACGGAGGCGCATTCACTTTCACCCAAACAGACCAGTAGGCGGTCGATCTACAAAGAAGCCTGAATTTTCTTCAAAGGTGCAATGATTGAACAGATACAACGGCATGCATGAATTCCGCCAGGAAGACATCCTGTGCGGACTTTCACCAGACGGTATAAAAAATGTTCTCTTTCGCAAGGGATGCAAAACAGAGGGAGATGGGACAAAAACATTTTTTTCCGCCGACCCTGAACGCTTTCGACTCTTCTTCCAAAATAAAAAGTGGAAAGGGGGAGGGGGATTCTCATATCCACTGAGAAAGAAGAAGAAAGGCAGCGAGTAGCGGGGGAACGTTCTTCACGGGTCGTGAGACACTTTACTTCCAAGCGGAAGCAGACGAGAGAGAGATAAAACTGAAGAAGTGAGAGGGGGGAAAGAAATTTTTCCTCCTTACTACCGGAGGCACCCGGAGACGCTCCGGGCAAGAGATAGGGAGTTGGTCGGGGGTGACGGCAGGAGGGGAGTGGTGAGTTAGAGGAATGAGGTGAAGATCCGAAGGAAACAGTGAGACTCCACTCTCTCCTTCAACAGATTCTCTCGTCACAGCTCCCATATCGGTCATCACCACCATCATTAGGTACAAATTGATTAAAGGTTCTTGGAGAGTCTACAACTTTAACTTCCCTGTTTTGGTGTCGGTTGGTAGGCTATTTGGGTAGGCGAACAATAACTGAAGTCACTGAGGCAACTTAAGGATGACTTCAATAGCAGTCATCAATCCGAAAATTGGTTGGCTGCAGATTTCCGCTCCACTCGGCTACCTGCTTCATTCCTACATTGTTCTTTACTTTGACGTCCTTCATAATTTGTTTGATGTATTCCATTCTTGATCTTCCTCTGCAATTCTTTCCATTCATTTCACTTATATTTTTGTTTTCAATAGACTATTAATTCAGTATATGTGTCCAATAAGTTAGTCTCTTCTACTCCTCAGGGTTTTTAAAAAAACTTCTATCCTCGCCAACTTTTCATATGACTGACTTCATTGGTGATTCTCTCAGTCCATTTCATCTTCAACATTCTTCGGTAACACCAGATATGCATTACTTCCAATTTCTTTTTCTCTGTAGCTGTTACTATACTGGTCATTAATGCATAGGAAAGTAATGATTGACCGACTGTAATTGTTTATATATTTGAACGCCCGGCGTACTACTATGTAATATCTGGTCAATGCCTAGCAATTTTTATAGAAAAATAGTCAACCGCTGGAGAATATTGCTAGTACATTTATGGCTGGTTATTTTTGGAGGCGGCCGACAAATGAAGTGATTAGCGCCATTAAATATATGTGGGTATTGGTATGAGTTGAGTCATTTGGGGGAATGGAGGAAAGGTGGAGTGAAACCGGACTTCGTTATTAGCCTACCCTAAAAGAATGACACCAAGGGGACCACATTTTAATGTCACATCCGATGTACGAACCACTGCGTTTGCAGTGCCTCCCACATAGCACCCAAGTGGGGCTCGAGATTCCGTTGAAAAATTCAATCCACTGTAGGGGATTGAACCCGAGGCCTCCGGGATGAAAAGCCTGTATTATAGTCAACACACCAACCAGATTTCCTATTGAGTTATAGGACCAGGATCGAGTCCCGTCAGTAGCGTGTATTTTTAAGTGGAATCCTGATCCCTACATGGGTGGAGAGCACTTCAAGTGTCGGATTGTCTGTCGGATGGGACATCAAGCTGTGGACCCCTTGGCACCTATCGTTAACCCTTAAGCCGAAAATAATCAAAATATTTTACATAGGATCCAGAAATTTACCTATTATCCAGAGAAAAATTAAAGCAAAAATTTATTTGCTAAAATTGTCTTTTGAGTATTTTTTAATATCAATAAAGAAAAGCTTGAATGGCTATGGCATGTTCCTGCCCGTCACACTTCATGGCTATGGCGTTTCGCAGAGTAGGCCTTACATCCGCCAGCTTTCACTTCACGCATCCTCCGTTGCTCATATACTCCCCCCTTTCCGCCCAAACGCTTCAGTCCTTAATATTGCAAATGATGTCACTTGTTCCACGCCTTTGTCCTCAGCCACACAAACTGACGAAGGAATCCTGTGAGAACCAACTCTCTCTTCCTCAAATTCAGGCATCACAGCCACCATATCGGTAGCACCACCATTATTTGGAGCTGTACAAATTATTGGTAGGTTTCTGGGCAGTTTCTACCTTATCTCCCCAATTTAAACTTTCAATCCGCTGAATCTTCCCAGGCAAATTTGACAGTAATGAAGAGGTAGACGTAAGAGACTGCATTACTGATAGTAAATGTCTCTTAGCTGGTAGTAAACTGACTACTTTTTTCAGTCACTAGTACGGCTACTTTTCTGCATTTAAGGAGGTAATAAATTTCAATAGCGAATTTTCTTGCTCAGGCTCTCTATATTTCCACAGATTCTTGCGTTATCCAGTGGGAAGAGCCGGATATTTATTCATTTTGTATTCGACAATGTGAAAGGGAAGTTCGTAGGAATAAATACTTATTAGCCCTCCATTTATTTTATCTTGGTAGAAATTTCTTCAAAGTTACTATGGCCCCTCATGCCCTTCGAAATTCACATTATTATTTTTTGCCCTCTTCCACGCCTACCCTAAATTCTCCCCTATACAACACACTCCTGAATATGCCGCTATCTCCCTAAAATTCCTTCCTCCCCTATTCCTAGCTTATTTTTTAAAGAGGAGAAAATTTTTGATGTCCTGTTTCATGTATTCCTATTTAAAAAATGAACCACATTATTTCAAAGATGTTTTCCACTATGGTAAAATCTTTAAATATGGAAACCTGAAAATACCTGAATTATCTTACAATTAGTGTACCCCAGTTTCTTAAGTCGTTTACAGTTGTTGGATCCCATATCTGGAATATCTTGCCCAAAAATGTATTCGACACTTCATCATTGATTGCATTTTAAAGTGGTGTGACATTTTAGTGTGTTAATACTCTATACTATCTAATATTGTGTTCATTCGTACCTAAGACAAAGCAAATAATTATAGAATGTATCGCATAGTAATTTTTCACGAATGTTTTAATTGTATCCTTTTTTCTGTTATTTATTTCTGACTCAAGCTTGAATATACTTATTCTGTATTTTTCACTGATTGTATTACTGCGCTCTGATATTTAGTACCTAGTAAAATTTTGTTTGCTCATAGTGGTTGCACTAATCCAAAACCAATACCTATTATTATTGCTTCCTACGCCAAATCTTTCCCTATGATTTCCCTTCCTCCTCTATCATCCCCAACATGTCTTCGTTTCAATCGCAATCAGAAAATAATCCCCCTCGACCGGGTATTGAACCTTTGCCTCACCGAGCCAACGCGAAGACCACCACGCCACGCAGACACTCCACGAAGACATCCCCAATGACATTCTTGAGGTTTTAAAAGACTTTATGCTTTGGCAAGCCAAAATTCGGCAGTTCGATTCCTGGTGAATATTATTTTATTTCCTCATGGCAATTTCTACGCATTCCATTGCTATAATATTCAAGGGAAATGATAACCTTCACTTCATCGCTACCCACCTTTTCTCCTACATTCTTCTCCACATCCACTAGTGTCCAACTTCATCGGTTATCGAATAAAAAAATGAGATGGAGATCGGAGCCAGATAGACTTGCATCCATTCGCTTGAACACCACTGCGCACTTTTCAACACATGACGCGTAGGACTGGCGTTCAATTTCTCTATCGACAGAGAGCGAGAGAGAGAGAGAATTTCATCGACGAAGGGCGTCCGGCACCTCCCAGACGGTGCTTATTCATGTGGAGCACGAAGCGATTTCATCGGCACCGGCAGAGAACTAGGATTTACTTAACACATTGAAGCTTCACCATTCGGAGTCCCGAGAAAAATTTTTCCAAGATACGAACATCGGAGATCACAGGTGGCGCACAGTAGGTAGGAATGGAGAAGAGCTAGCCAAGATTTCAAAAATGCTTTTTTTCAGTCCGGACGGTCAAGCTTCACGAGGTTGCCCTATCGATTCTGCATTTGACGTAGTATTTAATTTTCCAGAGTACACACCTATTAGCAATAAGAAATGGCTATCATTTGGACCACTTTCGCGAAAAATGTCCACCTTTAATAAAAACTTTTTTTTTCCTGAATCAAGCTGTTTCAGAACCTCTTACAATAAACTTTGGGGATAAAAATCTTTTACGTTTTATGAAGCAGCTGATTGTCTTTCAATTAATGTAAATTAAGTTAAAGTTTAGAGAGATATTTGCGTTCTTTATACAATAAAATGGCGGTCACGGTTTTTCATCAATTTCTTTACTTTAAGAAGGATAAAAGCTTATTTATTGCTTACACATGAAACTAAAATGCTTTCAGACCTTGAATTCAAAGAAAACGCTGCTGTCGCCGAAAATATAATCTAACTTCCGAATGAGCGACGGAATCCGGCTCCACCTGCCCGCGCCGAGGCTGGGTCAGTAGTGACGCGGCTAGTGATGGAAAAATCGATTTCGATTAAAATCGAAAATCGAGTTTTAATAGTCAAAGATCGAGGAAATCAAAATCGAGTCATGATCTTCGAGTTTCGATCCAAACTCGATTTTTCAACTTCGATCTTGACCATTTCGTACCGTTTCGCGATCAAGAAGCTGAGTATGATAACGCAATCCGTCCCATGTGAAAGACTTTTCTCTAAGGCCGGTAAAATTGGAAAGGCACACCCTAGACCATCAAGAAAGCATCTCAATCAGTTGATCTTTCTCAAAAATTTTAGTGAAGCCGAATGGTTCCAAGCGGTGATTCCCAAACTTTAATGTCCGTGCATTTGTAAATTTTTACTACTAATAATTCAAGAATTTATTCTAAGTACATTTTACTATTCAAATATGTATTATGAGCGTTTTTTGAATGAATAATAAACATGTTTTCGTACCAACTGTATTTTTTTCAAATAGAGCCGTCAATTTTTTCGATTAATCGATCTTTTGGTTCAAATTTCGATTTTTGTTGAAAAGTCGAGCTTTTCATTTCGATTAAAAATCGATTGCTCGAAAAATCGACATTTTTCGAGCAATTCGACATTTTAACCGACATTTTTCCATCACTAGACGCGGCTAATGCGTTGACACGCTACTGATACATAATAGGTGGCGCCCACCTAAGGACATTAGCAAGAAATAGGTATGAAATAAGTGCAAGGGTTGAACATAGCTTTCACGGAATTAACAACTATTTTGGCTATCAAAGGAACCAATGCTTCAAAACCTAACTCAGGCAATGAAATGTTGGTGCCTGATAACACAACCCTCAGTGAAACCTGTGAACACGATATTCAATCCAATTTCCCGAAAAATTCTAAAATCCTTCACCATCAAGTGTATTGTGCACAAAAAGGTAGTGGGATTTATTTGACAGATATTTATGGCTAATAACCTAACGGCCCAACGATCACTATTCTACCGCCTACCTTCATCTTTCAATGCACTAACTAATAGTCACCCTACCCTTGACCATTTATCCCCACGCAACGTCTTTTTCTCCCAACTGAAACGTAATGCGTAACTTTTAATGTCATTTCCGCCTCATTCTTGCCTTGTTTATATTTTTAATATTTCTGTTTTGTTTCTACTACTATTTATGTTTTTAATTTATTCTGTTTATTGAACCCAATGTAAAGGCCTTAGTTGCTGTTTTTGGAGTTTTGATAAAGAAATAAATAATCTTTGACATTTTCCCGCGCATGCACATCATTTTTAAAATTTGTTTTGGTCATATTGTATCGTATTTAAAATTTCACCGCCATATTATGAAAGTAAAACTATTCACAATATGGCGGTTCCTCTGCGCAGCATTAATGTTCACGCCTAAAAAACCCATTCTTTTTTTATATTTCATGTATCCATTGACGACGGGTTACACGGCAGAGGAGACTTAATCGTCTCAATCTCGATCTAATAAAGCCAACTTATTATTATTAATAGGGCATCGGATTTCGAAGTGCAAGATTCAGTCATCTTTGGTGGCAATGTCCGAATTTGGTAATATAAGAGGACCGAAATGTGGAAGTAAAGTAATTAGCCCTGGCAATGAGGAACTACCGCTAACATAAATTTACGCACAACCCTGCGAGCCCCCACAGAAAACACTGAAAGGAAGTGTTAGAACCCAGGCCATGAAAGAGGAAGGAATAGGGAAAAGGAGGGAGGTGAGGACAGAAGTGAATTTTGTGTGAACGCTGTGTCTTATTCTAGTGCAACATCGTCTTTTATATAATCACTAATGGTTCGTGGGAAGGAATTTTTGAACCTCTCATACAAACATATAGGTTGATATAGATGATAACATCCTACGTAACCGCTTCCTTAAAGAAACTAGGGGCTGGTTACACAATGCCTAGCTACAGCATCATTTGAGGCTGATATATGTAAATGTTACTTAAATCGTAAATAGTTCTGTAGGGCCATGTCTTGCCACGATGGAAACACTGATTCCCGCTCAGTCACAGTAATTATGCAACGTGGGGATCACCTGATATTCGGAAGGGTTAGTCTCATATTTCTGTGCCCTCTCTCTGCAACTGTCAGACAGTAATTACAAAATGACTTTATCTTTCAAATCATGTTATGCACCAGTAGTAAATCCTAAAGCAACTGGCAACCAGACTAGAGCAACTGGCCCATAGGTGAATAATTGCACGTTGAACCACGCAATATGTCACAAGACATTCCTGAGAAAAGGATTCGAACACTTGCACATCAGCAGGCAAAGGGGGTCCATGGGGTCCGAGTCCCCAGCCCCTGAAATTTGGTAATTATTTACATAAAGTGTACTAAAGGAAAAATTTGTGTATTTGTTTTTTTGCATTGTTTGAAAAACATTGATTTAATTTATTCTTTATTTTATATAACTTATTCACGTCATATTTTTTGTAATTTTTAAGCATAAAAAACCGTGGGTAATCTATTCTTTCAGACATTTTTGTACCGAAAAAGCCTTTAAAATTCGGCTCTTACACTGCAGTCGCAACTAAACCATTACTTTACAAAACAAATAAGTTTGTTTAAGATTTTCAAAAAATTTCACCCTCCTGCTTAAACTTAACATGGAACCTCCGAAACGAAATCCTGGCTACTTCACTGTGGCACATCACCCTCCAATTTTTTTTTCGATTCATCATTATTATTTTTCATCAGACCCTGTCTGCATAAATAACGTTCCACGAACTCACTTCGGACCGTCCACGTCTCCAACTCACGTTCTTCCTCGTTCCTCGGGACGGAATTCTAAAAAAAAAGAAATAATAAAAATAATATCTCTTTCTCCCGTTCTAAGAACTTCACTTTCGATTTCTTCTCCTCTCACTCTCTCAACATCTTCCCTCTCACTCACGTCCTTGTCTCCACTATTCCTTTAATTCTCTCCTCCCTCAAACAGTCTTACTTTCACTTTTCATCGCCGTCGCCATATTTTCTTCCGCGCCAAATCCCTCCCCAGTTCCTCATCATTCTCTCGGCGGCAGAATCCTTCTCCTGCTTCTTCTTATCGACCGACCACTGTGTCTTTCTCTCCATCTCTGTCTCTTTCTCTCCCCCTCTCCTACGAACACGTCCCGACGATCGTAAAAATTTACCGCCCACAGTACAACCGAGAAGGGGGACTCGAGGCACGCTAACGTTTTACATGCCTGCGAAATGGGCGGTGAGATTCTTTTTTTCCCCCCCGACACGTTCACAGGATGAGGCTGGTTGTGAAATGTTTTATGGGAATGGCGACATCTTCGAACTAATTCGCAGAGATACCAGATTGAACCATCGCTGCCAGGCAAAAAAAGTATGAAATCGGCTCAGCAAAAAAACGTCTTCTTCCTTAATGAGTGAACGGAACGTAGGACAGTAGGATAGTTTCATGTACGACTTTTATTAAATTTAGTAAGACTGCCATAGGCCGAGGAAAGGGTGAAACGTTATTTTTCCAAGATTCCATAAGGAAGCTGAGATATACTAGAAGGGAGGCGTCGCTTCTACGAGCAAAAATTAATTTTTAGATTTTAGATCTTTAAAGATTTACTACTTAAGTTGGAATGGTTGCCTGTGTGAAACCTCGAAAAACCAGATATCGAAGGGATTGCCGTTGGGAAATGTTTGCCAGGTTTAAAATTTAGGGACATGAAATAGATAGATATAAGACTTTATGAAAAAAATGGAAAAACCTTCGGAATGATGTAGTTACAACAATATGTCACCTCTTCCTTGATATTATTATCATAAACATTTACTTCAGACAATGAAGATGGTGCAAAACGAAAGTCCCATCTGTCTCAAGTTGTCACTTCTTTTCCTTCCTTAATTTTGCTCTCTATTTATGTGCCTCTGTTTCCTCTGCCCTCATGTTACAGAAAGAAACATTTTGGATTGAAATCCCTGGAAGGCTTGTCCATAAAAATACGCAACTTAATCACGGGCAAACACTATGACACAGATTTAGAAAAAAATAATTTAAAAAAATGACCAATAACGTATTAATGAAATACAATAATGGACGATGTCTACAAAGAGTGCTCCGAATAGTGATGGATGTCTAAAAAAAGAAAAAGAAAACATCCGAATCCCTGAGATGATCATAGTGAAGAAGAAAGAGTAACTTTTCCTCATGGAAAAAATAACGAAAATAAGTGCCTCTTGCAACCACCTCTCCGCAAAGGACCACTCAGTGTCTCATTCGTTCAATTTCCACATCATCTCAACTTTATAAATCCGCCCGCTTGCCTCTCGCATCACTTTCGTACGCTCCTCTGCCTTGCTCTATGACCCCCTGTGATCCCCGATCCTTCTGGTCTTTTATCACTACCCTTCGACATCGATTGAACCTCCACCCACCCCGTTATGCGTGCCTCAACACTTTTGCTCCTTAAATTATGGAAATTATTTAAAACTTAGTCAAAATTTAAAATCATAAGTCGAGGAGTTCTGGAGTGCATTGGAATGGAGTGAAAGACGAATTGCTCCTTCCACCATACAATTGCCCATAGTTCCATTTCTCCTCCTCATTTAATCTCTTTGGTGGGGAGCATTAACAACGAGAAATTTCTTCATCTACAACGTTTTAGAAGATTTTACAGTAGAAACGGGTAGTATGATTTACTTCTGCATAACCAGTCTCTCTTCAAGCCACGAAAAAACCAGTGCTGCATTTCCAAAACCAAACCTAGTAATATTCGTGAATCGAAGAACTAAAGTTGGTAATGCATTACCCGTGATGCTTAGAGAGATTAAAAATTAACGAATATGCAGTAACACAATTCACTGCTGGTTATATTCTGGAAAGAGCGCAGAGATTAATCTCAGATACTCAATTTGGTATTTATAATAGATATGTACTTACTAACGAATTTAGCCACTAACGAACGAAACTATTTAACATAGATATTTAATAACAAATTACGTGAATGTACACATTCCTGTTTCAGTCTTGAATGTTTGTAGTACTGCAGAACCTGCACAATATTCGACCATAATTTATAATTTTATTTTGCAAAAGAAATAAGCCCGCAATCGATCAAAATTAACTTTGCATGCATTTATTTAGTAAATTGATGAGAATGATCTTGAGCCGAACCCAAGACATAAGTGTGAAAAAATCAGCCTATTATCTGCAAATAGGCAACATTTAATAATGCCCAAGGTTTGAAAGCTGTTTAACTTCTGGCTCTTGAAAACAAAACCACGTTGTAGAAAAACATTGCATGGAAACGTTGCAGTTTTCGGCTTATCTTTTCGCCGAATACGTAATGTAGGATTTCCACATATATACATCCCGTCTTTCGCTCACCTCTCCTTTCTCTCATACTACCCCAGATTTTTATACAAAAAAATAATAAAAGTAAAGAGTGAAACCTTTTCCCCTCAGTTTCGCAGACTCACACGGGGCACAATACAACTTCAGTCTACCGACGATAACCCTTCATTCTCTTCTTCTTCTCTTCTCCATACCCTCTCCTCTTGCGACCTTTGGCACAGAGAGCCGACCGAGGAACTGGCATTCTTTCCCCCATTTTCCCCGCAGCTCCCCACACGTCCTCCCTTTCCTACTCCTCTTTTCTCTTTTCACATCTCACGCCTCCTCTGTTCGCACGCACATTTCTCAGTCCCTTTCTCCTCTCCACACGTGTCGGTCGCTTTGGCACCTCTCTCTCCCTTTACATACACCAAGCACTTCCCATATCCTTTGAAGAAACAACTGGTAAGAATTTGAACTCTCTAAGGCCATACTTTAAAAGTGTAGAGAGCTCTCGACATCTACGAAAGTACTGCATTATTACATCCATTCGTGGGGCAGAGGATGGAGATTCGTTACCCAAGCTCATGGAGTAGGAGCACTTTTCTTCTACTCAGCGGGAACGGAATCAAGGGGGTTTTTAAGTAGGGGAAAATGGGTGAAAACGCCACGTTTTTAACCAAATGAACAATACAATACATTATCCACCACATATATTTTATCCGATATTTATAACTAATATTTCTATACATTATCCCACAATATATTAATACATTGAATAAATATTCAATAAACATAACACTCAAAACTTTCCTTTAGCTCGTCATAGCACCATTAGAAACCAATTCGCCAGATGTGCGTTTGAGAAAATAAAATAGTCTCTTAAATAACGTTCTAGTTATCATTTGGAAACGGACACCGACTTTGTGGTTGTTTAGTGAATATCGCTGGGAAAGCGTACAAATGTTCACCACCAACGGAGTCTACCTTAAAGTTCTGCGAGGCAATTATAAAATTGTGCTTTTACAGCTAAATGCACGGCATGCAGAGATCAACGTGGGGTAATTACTCCCTCAAGACTTAACAAACCTCATGAAGAACTATCCTTAGCAATAGTGTAAATGTAAGGTTTTAAATTTACTTAACGAAAGGGTTTCAATTTACTTAATTGAAAACATCCACATTTCCTTAAGCACTATTCACACACATGGTAATAAAAGTCTTCCAGAATAGAAAGCTGCATACTCGCTCAGAAGTACTGATTGTTGCGGTAGGACAGTGCTACTAGCAGAAATTTCTTAATCTAATCAAATCACCACTCTCCCATTAATTTAAAAGCTTCCAACACACCGTATTTGATGACGATTCATACTTTTCATTCATATTAACATGTGAATAGAGCATATATTTTTGTCATTATTAATGAACACTCCGTTGTGCTAAGCCTCCACCCATTCACGGAATAATGCAAAAGCCGAGGGTTCACGTAACCCGCTTTCTATTGCCCTCCATCATGCGTCATCCTTTACCCTATTTAGCTTTGCCTTGCGTTACAGCTATTCTTTGTTCCTTCTTTCACACTTACGATGAAGAAACCCTAAGAGCGCTCTCTTGCCCACCACTGGATTAGAGATTCGACACGGAGGAACCCCGCGAACTATTGCAGGCCCTTGTGGAATTCTCACTCGCTTCTGCACAATACAAACCGCTTTTCATCCAAACAATTGCTCCTTCCTAAGCTCCTCATAATTTACACAAACTCTCAAAGCGCCTATTCTATTCTTCCCTCTTGCTCACTTCCATTCTATCTTCCACGAGAGGTATTCGACATCCTTTAACCCCGAAATATGCGTCTTTCCTCCCGGTATTTATCCAACCAATCTATCCTCTTCTCCGGCTCGCTTGAGCACTTCTCCGTTTGTATTATTTCGCCATCCAGATCAATTATTCACAACACTTGTTCCCATTTATATCCGAAAAGTCATCAATGTGCGCTTCTTCTCTCCTCACACACCATGTTTCTGAGCCATGTATCACGAAAAAATGTTGAAGCATTCCTTAAGTCGCCTTTTTAAAATGAAGATTATTCTCTTCAGTGGGCCACCATAAGACGTAAGCGTAATATTTTAGAGACAGATGAAAATTATTTTAAATTTTACCTAACTTTAAAGCTTTTAAATCGAGTGCTTCTCCGAAGTATGTTGTACGATTTTAACTTAGTTTAATTTCAAAGCAAAGTCACAGTCTACAACTGTTCTCCGGAGCCACTAACGTATAATATACTATGATATGGAACGAAATAAATTGAATATTGATAAAGAGACGGTTATGATAGATGGAGACTACTATTATGTACAAATGGAACCAGTAGAAACAATCTGGCATTTCCATAATGTATGTATGCTCCCTTCAGTCGTTTTTTAATGAAAAAAAACTTACTTAAATGCTAGGGCGATACCTCAGAATGCACCGAGCTTATTTCAACCGAAGGAAAATCCATTATAACGAAGATATTGACGTACGAAGTGGTACTGCAGATTGTTACCAAAGTCTTCTTGGAAGTTGAGAAAATAACTACATCTTGCCAAGATTATTAAATTCCATTCACTCAATCACTTCATCACGATATTCAAACAGACGAATGTTAAAACTTTGGGAAGGCTTTAGAAACTATTCAGACGATTAAATGAAAATTCGAATACTATCTTCATTTCAGATTCCAAATCCAGACACAAACCTTGAACTAAAACTCATATGCTACATCAACGGACTCATTTGATAAAGGGACTTACACTGCGGATGGGCATAAAATTAATGTACAGCCAAATACTAAAAAAAACTGACAAGTTTTCAATAAACTATTCCTTGAAATTTCCACTCGCAGAAACGGTGCCTGGGAAGCCTGAATGAATACAGTAGACAATTTTCCTTTTACGGATGATATGACCGACCAAAACAAAGATACTGCAACTCTTAGGCAAGCGTGTATTTGCCTTTCACCTCCATCTCTCCCCGGACTAATGGCTCTGGGCCCGCTGCGGTGGCCGTATTAGCACGCCGACTTGACGTTTCCCCGGGGGAGAGGGAGAATATTTAAAGGGAAATGAGGATGGGAAACATACATTTTCTCTTTCAAATCTTCGCCACCACACAGCGCACATCTCCGGAGAAGCGACGGCATTAGAGAGGGAAGAGCGAGAGAAGAGGGCGCATTGGGGCAGGGAGAGAGGGAGGGGCGAAAGGCGCCGACTGCCACCACCACTTTGCCTCCAGGAGTGCAAAATTCCTTTCAGTTCAGGGAAGAGGGGAAAGCAGCGGCGTGGAAAAGAGGAGGAAGCCCGCGAAGTTGGATGAGGAGCTGAGGAAGAAGCGGGAGGCGAGAAATGCTTCTGTAAGGGGGAGGGGTTGAGAGAGGGTGGCTCATGGACGGACGGGCGAGAGTAGAGGGGACTCGCAAACAACCCAGGGACTCAATGAGGTGTGCCGATTAGGCGGCGAAAAAGGCGGATGGAAAGTCAAAGAGAGTGAGTGACTCTCTGGAGAACTGGTGAGGGCGGCTGATTAGCAGTGAACGGAGTGGCTGCCAGGGCGAGAGACGTGATGTGACCCTTCCTCGATGATAGCAGCTCACACCTAATTTTGTTTCGAAACGTCCAGAGCTCGTTCTATGCCTCCACCTTCGATCATTAATTGAATAGAGACGCAGTCGGCAAGTAAAATTGTCTTCAGCCCCCAGGGGCGTCACGCAAGACAAGGTAAGACTGCCGATAATACCCTGAATAGAAAAGGGAATAATTACAAAGGAAGCCCAACAATGGAATACAACAGGCAAATCACGAAGGACGTCAATGTGATCAGCTATGTAGGAACAAAGCGGTTGGCAGAGAGCAAATTTGAGTGGAGAGCTGCAGCCAACATCTCTTCGCATTGATTATTTCCTTAGAGTCCTTTGGTTTCTCAAATCGTTGTTTTCTGGATTATGTATTTGTCCCTCGGTCTTCCTCTTAAGGCTCTATTTTCTTTTATAACTCTACTAATACGTTTTTTATCAAAGTGTAGCGCATCCATCTGGACCTTACCTTCCTGAAAAGAGCTCCATATGGTTATTTCCTCTAATATTCTTATGTACAACTCGTTTCTGATCATATCCTACAATTTTATCTTCAGCATCCGCCTTCAGCATCATGTCTTGAAAGTCTCGAATCAGCTGATAGAATATTCAAATGAAAGAGGGCCTAGAACGAATGAATACAATGGCTTTACGTAGCTGTCTAAAATTCTGGTACTAAGGAACCTAGTAGCATTTGAACATTTCTATAGACTAAACTGGGACAACAAGAACAAAAATGCACTAAAAGATTTTCTCTGATATTACCAAATGTTCGTAAGTAATACCTACATTCCTACTTTGATTAAGAATGCCTAATTATTTTGAAAAAAATCAAAGAAGTAGTAATTATATTATAATGAATAGGTACAAGTTTTTACAGTATTTCATTTAAGACGGAAGGTGGCTGGTGTGCAGATTGGCTACCATTTAACAAATGAGAATATTATTCAACGAATGAAATTCTGGAAATGAATATAACCTTTTACCTTCTTACCTTTCTATGTGTTAATCATAAGTAATACCAATTATTTTCTTTCGCTATACAGAATTATATTGGCAGAAGGTATTTTACACTGTTTTTATTCAGATAGATTTAAATTATTATGTCCTATGCGGAAACTTAGGGCTTTAAAAAAGCGCTTTTTTATTCAGGGTGTCCACAAAAGTCAAAATAAAAAATTCAAGCATAATTCCAGATTTACAAGGCTAAATTTTTCAAAATTTCCAGGTTATATTATCGCCGTTTATATAAGAGCCAAAGTAATATTTTTCACGTTTTACGAAGAATATGGATTTTCCTAGCTAAACAACTTAATAAAAATATACGCATTAATTAAATATAAATAATTAAAAAATAAATAAGTGGAAAAAACGAAGTAATAAAATACGTGGTTTTATTGACAATAAATTACAAAATGGCATTTTTAGAAGAATAAACCAGAAATAGGCTTGTTCACACTTAATAATTGTACGAGTAAACCGAAGTTGATATTTTAGAGTCGCTATAGTGCAGAATAGTAGCGATTGGTAATACAAGACAAACAAAAAAATATTCAAATCGGACTTTATCTTCCGATCCCGCAAACCACCTAAACAAAAAAAAAATGAAAATTTTCGTTTATTTCAGAATTTATAAAAACATTTATACATGTATATTTTATATCGCTATAGTGAAAAATATTTGCAAATTGTACTGCCAAATAATAATAAAAAATATTTTAGCGCTTAGAAAATATCTTCCGATCGCCCAAGCTCAATAAAAATCGGGGAAAATTCAATTTTTGGTGATTTCGATGAATTAAGAAAATAGGTCAGTTTGCGGTCCTATATTCGGTCATCCAAGAGACTTTCTGCCAAACATTCTTCCAACACACGAGGATGTGCTTCGATGCTGCTTTGAAGAGAGGTTTGTGTTATCAAGTAAGCTCAACAACATCAAAGTAAGTATCTCATCTGTCAGCAATGCAGTGGCACAAAAAGTAAAATGCATTTATGAGAAAGCGTCAATCCCTACAGTTTCTTATTATAGGATCATTCAGCTAATGAATACCTACTATGAAAAGTATTGTAAAATAATGAAATGTTACATTCGAAACAAGGAAAAACCAAACTTTATAAAAAAAGGTTGAATTAAATAAAACAAGACACTCAACTGTTTGACATCTCAGCCTGAAGTGAGTAATGAATTTGTATTGCTCCTGAAAAAAAATACTCCATACCTGTGTGAATGTCCAATTCAGATTAACTGTACGTGTGAAAAACCTACGGAATGTGTACGGAATAGGAAAAATCAGTACTATAAATAAGAAGGAGACAAAAAAAACTGAGCACTAGACTTGAAAGACAAAACTACACATTGAAAAGACAGCCTTCCAAACCTGTTGAAGCTGAAATAATAGAGCCTGAGCATTTAGATAAAATACAGGAGATTTTTACAGCCAATGTAGAATCTTATGAACGTGACCAATACAAGCCTAGCAGATCTAAGAAGAATAAATTGCCAAGGCAGATGATGGAAAGGTTACCAGCTACATCTTTAAATTGCGATCGCTACGGGGTACCTGACCGTGCAGCTACTGTTATAGCATCGAGTGTGCTTGAAGACATTGGTGTAATAATTGAAACAGAAGCTTCTCGAGTAATTGACTGATACAAAATTAGAAGGGAAAAGCACATACATTTTAAACTTGGCAAAACATTGTTCTATTTTATTTACTGGAATAGAGCAAAGCATTCGACACACAATCCAACACTGCATTTTGAACAGTAGTAGCTGGATCTATTCACGTTCTATTTTTGTGCTGCAAGGTCCTCAGCGCCTTTTGGTACCTTTTTTGGAATATGGTCTCCTACATTTGTTAGATATGTAAATAATTGTGTGTGGGTAATCGACCTTTTGGGCCATTCCTTTTGCGGGCTCTTCTTTTGGGGGATGGACCAGATTTTCGGTGGTTTGAGTATGTCCCAACCAACTCCGATGCCAAAGTAGATCTAAATTCAAGGTGGCTCATGAGAGCTGCTTTAGAAATGACCCCTGTCCTAATAAATTTATAAACAATGCAGCTGTTCACTATTGAAGCATCAAAATAGTAATAACAAAGTTTCAGCCACCGTTTTATCGACTTTCATGAAACATTGTATGATGACAGTAGTTGGTCATAGAGATATAATCTATTATACTCCGCAATGGCCTTTGGGCAGTCAACTTTGTCACGGGTTCCAGATTTGTTTGTTCTAAGTACTTTCATTTTGTCTGATGGCATAAGAAAAGAGGATATCAAATATACGGTCTTCGCACCACGATCTTTCCATTTCTTAATGCTTACATCAACCTTTTCAGCGTACTCCATTTCCCCAACCGCCATAATTTTGTCTGATTTTCGATGATTTGTGCGGAAATTTTACCTTGTAGCTCTTATTGTGCCGCATGAAAACATACCTTTGTCAAGGATGGCCTCCACCAAATCCATACTTGAGAAATAATTAATAAAATATACCCCAAAACCACGAAATAGATATAGTTCACCATTAAGGGAGTTCACTGGTGAGGGATCATTTAGCGCCGTAGATAGCAACGGCGTGGACGCCAGAGCACCGCCGCACGCCGAAAAAAATACGCCACGGCGACGCCACAGACGAATACTACACTAACACAGCCGGTGAACAGGTCTTATTGTTCGATGCGCAGTTAACGAGGAAAAGGACACTTGACGTGACGGTGACTTTACAATGAGCCTAACTAAGTTCAGGTCTTCGATTTATTTATTCATACCCTCGACAAGTCCATTACATTATGCACAGTTATCAAACAACATTTATGTCTCGTGGCCTTCGCGGTTGATTTTAATTATAAAATAAGGATTTTTTCGCCTTGAAATTATAGTTTTAAAAATTCCCGGATTTAACCAGAAATTCCCGCATAATTCACGGAAATTTCAAGGTTCGGAAAATTCCCGAATAATTCCAGGTTTTCAAGGGTGCGTGGAAACCCTGTTATTTATTTTCTACGACCGACAGGCTGAGTCACTATTGCACAGCACTTTGGTATCGCAGTAGGCATATAAATCATTAGAGTGGCATTAGGCATCATGAGAAAATATTGTTCAAGAAGACGTTTTGACGAAGACGAAGAAGTTAAAATTTATTTGAGTTTTCTTGCAAAAATTCAAAAACTCTACGTCCTATATTAGGAAAAGAAAACCTCACATTCTCAAATTTCGTTACGGGGATGATGTTTCCATGCTGAGTATAACTGAAAATATTAATCCCAGTCTGGAAGAAGATTTGAAATTCATTCATGTGCAGCAATAGACAAGCCGAAAAGCTCTTCTTGGATTACAAATCATTAATATACATTATTAAAGCAATAGAGTTCGTATATTTCATTATTTTTATTAATATCACAGAACTGCTTCTACGCCCTTGCGTTATTTTCAAGGGATCATTAATAAAGATCATCATGATGTAATAAACCCACATGCGTCATTAATCATAGCCAATGAAACTTCACTGAAATTTGTTAGAAATGTACTTGATGACGATGATTTTAGAATTACTTATTGAGAATCAGATATAGGTTGATGATTTAGGATCCGAAATAGATATTCATTGAATATGTCACTCAAAGCTCAAAACGTAAATTGAGAAATGATGAAAAAATGGAAATCCTCAAGAAGCAAAAATTATGGATATTTGCGCGCCACATAATAATTTTTTTCTCACAAGCAAAATTTTGTTTATTTATCTCTGTTTTAACAAAAACATTGGATTCACTTTGAAGGAACCATGAGCGCAAAGATGTGACGAACCTACCAATGAGCAGGCATCGCAAAATCCGGAAGGAACACAAAAGAAACTCAAAATATAAAACGGACGGGACAAATAATGAACGGATGATTCACTTTCGATGCGAAAAAGCGCGAACCTTTATTGAAGGTCGAAGACCCGTAAGGGGAACGCATTGGGGGGGGGAGAGGGGGCGGGAAAGATGGCAATCCAAACAGTGTAGCGGAGGCGTGGTTGCCAAGGGAACGGAACGGGAGGGTGGTGTGTGAGGAGGGTGTGCCGATGTTGCACCTACATTGAAAGGGAAAAGGCAAAACAGGTGATGAGGAAGGGGAGGAATACAGGAAGAGGAAGTCACAAAAGGGAAGCGCCAGGGTGAAAAAAATAAGGAAAAATACTTTTCCTTCGTGGTGCGGAGGTGCTCTTTATTCATCCGCATTAATGAACGCTGGCGCCAAAGGAGGGAATAATCAAAGGCTGAAGGGGGAAAAATTTATAACAATAAAGAGAGCTGAAATGAAGTGAGGGGTGGGGAAGGGGGGGTTATTACGGAGCACAGTTCGGGGGCGATTAATGAGACACTCATTAGGCAAACACGAGTCGCTGCCACTGTCACTTTGAGTGCGGTGAAAGTGTTTGCATTCTCTCTCCCTTTAGAGGTTAAATCCGAATGGAATAAAAGGATCATAATGATGAAGAAGAGGGGTATTAAAACTCCACTCGCTCCCTACTACGCAATAATTCACACCCAGCACATCTCCCCTTGTCTGTGAGAATGAACTAAAGGTGTGAAATGATTGTTTCATCACATACTGCAATTAGACCTTAAAGGAGAGGTTTTATTGAGTGGAGACTCACTCGCACTACAACTCGTATAATTGGCAAATATGACTCGCGACTTCAAGAGTTTATCCAGAGTCTTCACTACAGATATAGCAGAAATTTTATTTGCATATTTTTTGCACCACTGTCATCAGTCTCAACAGCAGCGAGTGCATGCAGTTTAATAGGTAATATGGCAGGAGTTCTTGATCCCCTCACATCCATTAACTACGCATTAAGTTTGAAGCGAAATTTCAAGACACGTGTCAAATGAGTCCAACCAAAACTCTGGCGTAAATATCTGCGCCATTGATTTCACATTCATAAACCCATTGCTTAAATATTTCTGACCTGAATTTTTCTATTAAGAAGCCACGTATTTTATCTGAATTAATTTTGAATCGTTGAAAAATATATTAAATTAAATTTAGTAGCTAATGCCTGACGAAGTGGGCCGAAGGGTCGATGAAATCTCGCACTTTAGAAAAAATGCTGTCAATGCTACCAAAAGCAGTAATTTGATAAAAACATGCAACACACAAAAACATTAAGGTTTAAATAATGTAAAATGTATGCATAAAAATATATTACATCGTGCGTACGGTGACAATTGAAATAATTCTTCAAGTAACATTGGTTATGGCACCCAAGGGAGATAATAGTTCCGACAGGGATCACCCGGTCAAAAAGAGGTTCACCAAGCCTACCTGTTAAGCCAGTCAGGAGTTTTCTCTAAAGTTGAGCCTTTTGAATCGGAATGAAGCTGAGGAGACAAAATGTTACATTATGGTAACATAAAAATTTTTATTGCATCGTGAAATGCTGAACACGTTAATACTGTTCAATTTTTTAAAACTCATCCATATCTAAATTTTATCTCATCTCACGTTTTACTACCATATTGAATGAATCCCGGGAAATAAACCTATGACACCTTTTTTGTATTTACAAGAAAACATTTATGCTTACGCTCCATTTATTTACGACGGCCGTTCAAAGTATTAATGGAAGTTTTAAGCACATAAAGCGAAACGGCACATAAATCGCCAATAAACTGGAGGAACTTTGTGACGACATCTCTCCTTCAGCTTCCCACCATCGCCTTCACTTCGATTGGAGATTAAATTTAGATACGCCGCCATCAAATATCACACGGGCTCCCCCCGTCTCCACACTTAAACTGATAACGCCCAGTTTCACCCGCGAAGTTAATTTTCTCGAAGGGTAATCTCCGGTGAGCACCTTGGGGCTGCAAGGCTGAGGGAAAGAGAGAGGAAAAAATATGATTAAATCCTACGGCACCCACCGAACGCGAACTTTATGTGGAGATCTTATCGATTCCATAAAGGCCTGGAGAACGCGCGGGGAAGAAAATAAAGTGAATATCGGCTTTGAGAAGAAAAAAGAAAATATAAAAAAAGAAGCTTCATCTAGTTCTGTCTTTCTCTCTCTCTTTCTCTTCCCAGAAATTTTCTGGCGATTGAATTATTTTTTCTGCTTCTCTCCCTCTCCAAAAATCTCCGCCAGCAAACTGCGATTTCCTCCAATTTGACCTTCTCCAAACTCCGGCACACATAACCAGCCTGCCTTCTGCGTTTTCTGCCAGTTTCTATTTGCGCTTTTTAACCAACCCGCTCACGTCAGTGTCACTTTAAAAAATGACGTGCGACTGATGGGTCAATCCGCCGTGATAACCTCTTCTTTCTTCAACCTTTTCCTTGAGGGCGACCGAGAAAGCGACGCCTTCGGAAAAACTAACTTCTTCAAACGCCACGATCCAAATTGGTAACTTCTTTTCCTCTTTGACCTTTTCTTTGGTAAATCCGGAAGCGCCACGACGCCTAGCGGTGATGGAGTGAATTGTAGCGTTCATCATACAATGTGGGTATATATTCAGTAGTAAAGGCGCTTCAAAAAAAGTGAACAACGAAAGAATTTTCGGTAAAATTGAGCATGAATATATGCATAAATATATGCTCTAAGGAAATTTTTGCGTGGATGAAAATTTAATGCAACGTGGAGATGGGCATAGCAGTATATGACAGGCGCTAATCTCATGAAAATAAAACCCAAGTTCGTAAAATGACCTTGCCGTGTGGAGGTCACCCAATTACCCCACCCACTACATCAACACCAAGGGCTATAATCATAAATAAAATACATTAAATATCTACCACATACTAGAATTTTGTACAACAACACTCAGAAATAAGAAATATTGGAAATGACCCTGCAGCCTCAGGAGCGACACGGCAGAATTTTGACAATGCTATAATTTTGTTTTTCATATTTGTTGACAACGCATTAAATGACATATTTACAAGCCTAAAATTTTGAATTTAAAAAAAATTACAACATGTTGATTAAAAAATGCTATTTTCATGAGTGAACAAATACTCGATTAATAGTTCACAAAAACGGTAATGTTTTTATGGCAATCTAGTGGGTACATATTGAATTTGTTTTCGCTGTGCGCAGAATCAGTTGAAATAACAAATGAGTTTCATCGCATATTTAATTAAAATACGTGCATTTGTCCTAACTCACACGTCATTTATGGTTATATAAATTTACAGCATACACACCATCCTCTCTCGTTATTGTTAGGTGTATTAGAACGCTATGGAGATGGCATATTTAGAGAGGGAGAGTAAGTGGTCCTCAATTCTCTCACTCGTTATCTATTTTAATGTTTTATTCACCTACCAACCCTTCATTCAAACCTTAGGCGCAGCTTGGGTAAACATTTGTGGTCAATGAAATGTTGTACGGTCAAGTGTTGTGATCATTTAAATTGCGAGAAAAGGATGGTTCAGCTAAGGATCAAAAACGAGAGGAATAAATAGAACAGGTGAATGTTTAATAAATCGGGCAACACTTGAATGAATATTAACATAAATATGAATATTAGACGCATAACAACCAATGCCAAAGATGTATTTTCCGAAACGTGAGAAGTAATAATAGGTGACCGGAGTAAGACCTAAGAGAAACAGTGAAGCCTTTCATGTACAAGGAGAAATATAAGATACGAAATACATAAGCTGAGAAATGGTGACGAGAAGTAATCCCTGTGGTTGCTTAAGATGTTGGTTCACTGAGAGAGAGAGAGAGAGAGAAAAGAGAGAGAGAGAGAGAGAGAGAGAGAGAGAGAGAGAGAGAGAGGGAAGAAATTTGAGATAATTAAAGGACAAATGATATAAAGGTAGAATTAACAAATTCACAAGAAAGAAAAAACTCATAAAAAACAAAGAAATTATTTCACGGAATGCTCGGAGAAGAAAGGGACTAGCCGCAGAACTTGACTTCACTGATAATGGGAATATTAAAGTGTAGTGGAGTGAAAATACTAGAAATATGAAGTACATAATATAATTAGACTGGATAATTATTTGGTGCTCCACTGTAATGGACAGGTACCTGATGGTACATTTCTATCACTCGATTCCATTTCAAGTCTCAGTTGCCACAAGAACACTCTTTTCACTTTAACAAAGTTCCTGTAGATGGTATTATGGATGACAATAACAAAGATAGAGAGTGTGTCCTACAAATAATTAAATTCTTAATGTTTTAATTCGTGAATGCACCAATATGGGCGTAAAAGCATCCTTGAATTTAAACCTCATATCAAAAGTAGAAAACCACTATTATTGATCTAAATCTCCCCTCTCCATCTATCCCACAGGCGAGAGAAGCATGGCAGGGTATGATTTTAGACGATCGATTTCAACTTCCGTTCCAAATTAGCAGTTTTAAATAATTTGGGGCTCAAAATGGATCCTTTCGACGCAACGGCTTCGGTTCCGACTGCTGATAGCTTTAATTATCAATGAATGAGATGAAAAGCACGCACCTGCTTTATTTCGCAGAGCATTTTCACTCACATTCTCAGAACAAACCGCATATAGTTAAGAGAGGGGCGAATCCTAAAATTCCAATTTCCTATGCTGCCAAATACGTATACAAGGACTAGAAGAGGCTAAAAAAAAAGAATTTTTTCCTCAGGTATCATCCGGTTTAACGGTTATACCAATAAGGTTCTGCGGCTCGAGGATTGAAATGAAATCGAAGGGTACTTGCGTCACCTCAAATCATATAAATGTTATCACGCGGCTACCCACGAAAGGTTAAGTAACAAATAGAATCAGAGCATTCCAGAAAGTGAACATCGTTTCTGTAGCAAGGCTACATCATTTACATAAGCAAAATATTTCAGTTCCTAGGCCAAGATCAACATTGTAAAAAGATCATTTAGGATATGTGGCCTTAACTGTACAGTGATTTATCATAAAAAATTAAAAAGGTAAATATTGTGTGGAATTTTCAAAAATGTAAAATACATGGCGAGTTTATCATCAAAATATTGAAAGGTTATATTAAAAATTGTATTTTGAATGAAGATACATTTCTTCCGGGTATTACACCGCGTAGGTCCATTGTTCAGGGACGACAGTTTCGCCGGCGTTGCAGTCGGCTTCCTCAGGTCAGTGAAGTGTGGATGCAGAATGTTGGCCGCCTTATATATCTTATCCGTAGAGGTTAGGTCACTCGTGATTGGCTGTTGCTGTTTTTCTTTTTCCCGCGCAACACGTGTTTCCAGGCATTCGCGAGGGAATAGCCATCTTCCCTATTGAAATTGTCTTCATTCTTGCTTATTTCGATGGCCTCCCGTATGAGACGTGGGAAATATCTCCTTTCTTCGGAAATTAACTTAGCTTCTTCAAAGTTGATGTTGTGGGTAGGGCCCGTCCATGTGTGCTCTGCTATGGCAGAGAGTCGTATTTGTCTGTTCTTAGTTGCCCTTTGATGCTCCATTAGGCGGCACTTGAGGGATCTGGAGGTCTGCCCAATGTAGCTACTCCCACAGTTGCAAGTGACTTCGTACACTCCGCTCTTCGACTGCATAGGTACACGGTCTTTTACTCTGACGAGAAGGCTTCTGGTCTTGGAGACACAATTAAACCTTGTGACCACATTGCGTTTGCTAAGAGCGCGTGAAATCCTCTCTGTGGTTCCCGCAACATAGGGGATCATGGCGAACGCGGCCGGTTTCGGTCTTTCTTCCGGTGATTGGTCGTCGGTCCTTGTCAGGGCCATATTTATTTTTCTTTCCTCCCTCAGGATCACATCTCGGTGGTAGCCATTCTTCTCCATTGTTTTCCTCAGGTGTTTCTTCTCTTTTTCCAAGGAATTCTCGTCACAAATAGTGAGGGCTCGGTGAAACAGCGTCCTGATTACAGAGTTTCGTTAATTTCCGAAGAAAGGAGATATTTCCCACGTCTCATACGGGAGGCCATCGAAATAAGCAAGAATGAAGACAATTTCAATAGGGAAGATGGCTATTCCCTCGCGAATGCCTGGAAACACGTGTTGCGCGGGAAAAAGAAAAACAGCAACAGCCAATCACGAGTGACCTAACCTCTACGGATAAGATATATAAGGCGGCCAACATTCTGCATCCACACTTCACTGACCTGAGGAAGCCGACTGCAACGCCGGCGAAACTGTCGTCCCTGAACAATGGACCTACGCGGTGTAATACCCGGAAGAAATGTATCTTCATACTCATCAACCCGCGGAAGCCTACACAAGGATTGTATTTTGAATACATATATGGTCATGAACTGTTAATTACCTACTATGTATTATGCTAACTTTTATGCAGCTGTGCCTTTTATCTATCCAATGATGGCGGCTGAACTCGGGTAGGAGGTACTTTGGAGTCCATCTAGAACTTCCATATATTATATTACACGGTTCTATAAACAATAATATAAGTACATGTACATTTTTTTATTTGTATTTGTTGGAAGTAATATTTAACATGACGGCTCTAAACTTACATAGGTTTTAATGTCGACGCTGGTCCAAGACGAACATACAGGAAGCAACAAATGAGCAATTGGATAAAGAGAGAAAGTACAGTAATCAGGCAGACTTTGTTTAACGTACTTTATCTGCCGACCGCTCTATCGCTAACCTACATCTTAATCATTTGGTGACTACAAAATTCATATTCGAGGCGGAATTCGAGCCTTTGAGGTACCAGACCACCCGGCCTGTGGATTAAGGAACATAATTCATTATCAAGGGTACTCCCTCTTGTTGCTCCACTCACGGGGTCTTCTCGAATATTAACTCCTTAAAAATATGTTTGCCTTGCCTAAACCACTCTTCATGCCGTCTGCCTCACTAAAGGCTAACAAAAATTTCTGTTTTTCCTTTCTCTTGCACGATCTCCAAACATTCACCGATTAAATATGTACTGCTCAATATCCCGTCACCACAAAATCCGCCTTCCATCCACTGTAGCTCCATCCTTCGCAGTTCCACCACCATTATCATTTCTTTCCACTCAATTCGGTGCACTTCTTTTTTCTCGTCACTCTGCTTAGTCTCTTCATTCATCACTATACCAGCACTAAGATTCTAAACAATAAAAAGCTACGATCCACATAAGCTACATTCCGCTCATGCCCAAATGGTACTTCTCAAATTCCCACACAGAGTGCTCTATTGACCATATGTTGTTAGTTCTTAGTTCCACGAGAAAATTAAATACTGACTGCTATCTTACAACAGGTTATATTCACTTCTTCAAGTTTTTTGGTAGTAAAATAAGTATGGCAGTGTATTAATATTTTCTTAGGACACCTAAGTCATAAACAAGGATTAAAACGCATTATTTAACTTGAAAAGGTATGAGCATAATTCCTCAATTTTGAAGTTTCAACAGTTTTAAATTATACTTCTGCAGATATTGAATGACTATTATCTTCAGTGCGCCTCCGCCAGGACTTGTGCCCGAATGAGACTTTGATACTCACCGCTTTTCTCAAAAACAACTGAGCAGATCGAAACACGAACTTCAAATATGTAACGCAAGAGTCATCCTGACCAACATATGTCACTTCCAACAAAATATCGATATAAATAGCTATGGGCAAGGATGGATTAACTACTGTAGCGCTATCGGGAGAAGAGAGTAGATTTTCTCGCCGATAACACTCGTAAAAACACAAACTCTTTCCAAGCTCGGGTGAGATAAATGAGGAAAACACAAGTATTATCAATCATAAACTTAACTTATCAATATATTTTACAAATCACAAATAGAACCAAACATTACAAGAATTTACCCATTACAATTACAAGAATTTACCCATAGGTCGAGTGCCAGGCGACCCTGATGAAAGTTTCCAGTCGGAAAATAATTTAAGTTTAACAAGTACGAGAGGTTGAGCTTCTCTCTTAAGTACAAAAGTGACTTAGTCAGCAGGCTCACACAACGGTGTTACCCGGTCGGCGTCTCGGAAGCAATAGAGAGCGAGCTCGGCCATGAGTCAGCTGAGGAGGGGGTCTGTCGACAAGGACGAAGGTGGAATGGGTAAGGTCAGGAGGTTGGCGATTGGTAGCCTTGGAGGGGAGGAAATAATGGGATGGGTGATAGATAGGGTGGCAGTTTTTAATTGGAGCGCCAGGAACTGTTTTCTGGCGTCGGCCGCAGAATACAGGATCACAGCCGTTGTGCCTTGGTCAGGATGACCGCATTTTTGGTATCCTTCCTCACTTTACTGGCTATAAAAACGAGGCAGGACCTGGTGAGGGAATGGTGCGGCGAATGGTGCGGCGAAAGGTGTGGCAGAAGTCGTGGCAGTAGTCGCTGCATTTTGTAGTCGTAGGCATTTTGGCCGTCGTTGGCGCACATGTCGTTAGCGACGACATGCGCGCTAAGTCCTTCGGCTAAGTCCGGAGGATAAACAGTCCGCAGAGGGGGAAACTGTCCAAAGATGGGAATTGACCAAAAAAAACAGGGGGGAAAATGCCACACTACGGTACATGGTAGGAATAGGATAATCTCTCAATCCATTAAAATGGACCAGGAAAAGAGTAAGTACAACGGATAAAGGGAGAAAACGCTTCATTACAAAAAACTGCTTCAGGTAGAGAGTGACAGGGGAGACGACATATGAAATACAACTCTTGAGGAAGGATTCGCTGACGAAATGGAATTTGGGATTCACTGATTGGGAGCAAAATAAAACAAACGTGTTGGCATCACCAAGAAGGCCAACACGCTGGCAGTTTTGGTTCTCAAATAAACTCGTTCAAAGGGTCATATTGATAGCTCTGTTTTAACTCAGGATTCCAATGGTTCATGCATAAATATTTGCAGATGATTAAGGTGAGAGACCAGGAAAGAGATTTACCTACAACTGTTCACCATACATTGATCATTCATTACAGAGTAATGCATGCTGTGAAAACTGAATTTTAAGTGAATTGACTGATATTTGCAAGCGCCATCGATCGGAGATGAAAACAATACATGATCGCATGTCACACAATAAGCTCTGAGCGTAGACAGACTCGATCAAGAAAATAACGCAGCTTCCACAATAAAAATAGCCGCCTTATGCATTAGAAAATGAATAACGCACAATAAAACACAACGGACATTGGTTTGGGAATTAGAAAGACACTGAAAGTTTGAATGCGGAAATGGCGAACTAATTTCACTGAATACATATATAGCATCAAAGAATTCATAAAATACTGAGATCCATTATGTCCAGAAGTTGTATTCCCCAGGTTTATTTTGTAGAATGACATTCACTAAATTTTATTTTAATATATGCTTCTTAAGTAATTTGAATCGTTATAGCATACTATTGTGCAAGATTTAACGATATATTAATAATAATAATAATAATAAATTTTATTGTTCTAGGACCTTGTCCTATGGAACATAAATCATTTGTACAATTTATGCTCTGCAGTGAGAAACAGAAATAGATACAATATATGAAGCAATACAATCGGAAATATGAAGCAACTAATTTAAAACATAAATGGATAAAATAACTCAATAAAATAATCCATTGATGTAATGGTACAATTTTACAGAATTAAATATTGGTTTATATTAAATTTTACAATAAATTTGACAATAATAAAGAGAAGAGGAAAACCTGGATTTTAATGATATTCTTACGTAGTAGATAACATTTACAGAAAACAATTATGTATTACTATTATATGGTGTAACACAATGGTATAATACAATAAATGTTAATTACAATTGTATTTTTCACACAAATATGAGTACATTTTAATTTTAAATTGATTAACAGTACAACAGCTGATAATGTCGTCAGGTATATCATTCCATATTCTTATAGCAGAGTTTAGGGTTGATAATTGGTACGCCGTAGTTCTGCAATTTGGGATTTTAAATCGTCTTCTAGCTCTTACTGTTCTACAAGCTTCACTCTGGCTACGTATAATCATATCATAGAGATAATCAGGTGTTTTACATGACAAAATTTTGTATACAAACACAGATAACTGGAGCTTTGTTTTCTGTTGAGGTTTCAACCACTGCAACTTAGTGTAATAAGGGGTGACATGCTCATGGATATTTATATCATATATGTATCTAATCGCAGAATTTAACAGTGTTTGCAACTTCTTATATAATTCACCGGTTAGGTCAGAAAACACAAGAGAACAATAATCCATATGTGGAACCAACAAAGTATTAACCAATTTTTTCCGTACCTCTATTGGCATTAGGCGTTTGAATTGTTTGATCTGTGCTAATGTTTTATGTACTTTGTTAGAAATAGTGGATACATGTTCATTCCAAGTTAGCGTATTATTGATATTAACCCCTAAGTTTTTTATGATGTCCGAATAGCCAATATCAATGCCTTCAACTTTTATTTTCGGTATTCTATCATAATCGAGTTTCTTGACATACTTAGCAGTACCAATAATTATAGCTTTAGTTTTATGAGGGTTAAGTTTTAGTAAATTCGTCCTGGCCCAATCACAGATATGGTTAACATCTTCATTTAATTTTTCAATGGCATCATCGATCTTTGTTGGATGACAGTCAAGGTAGATTTGTAAATCATCTGCGTAGAGATGATACTTCGAGTGGGAGATTGAACGTGGTAAATCTCTTATGAAAATTGAAAATAAGAGGGGACCAAGTATTGAACCCTGAGGCACACCACATGATACTACCGAGAAGCTAGACAGTTTGGCGTCATCTCCTTTTATTGCTTGAGTTCTCTGGAACAGGTAGGAACGGAACCATTTAATCACTGGGATAGAAAATCCTAGTTGGTACATTTTATCCAGCAACAAATCGTGATTAACACAATCAAAAGCCTTTGAAAAATCAAAAAGTACAAGAATAGTAACTCTCTTTTGGTCTATTGAGAGACGAATGTCTTCAGTAACTCTTATGAGAGTCGTTTGTGTGCTATGTCCCTTGCGAAAACCTGACTGGAACTTATCCAGTAAATTATTAAATGATAGGAAATCTAACACAGAGTTGTAGACGAATCTCTCAAGTGGTTTAGAGGCGATAGGCAGCAGTGAAATAGGTCGGTAATGAGATAGTTGGGTAGGGTTTCGAATTTTCTTAATAGGCTTTATAATTGCTCTCTTCCAAGAAACAGGAAAAACGCAATAATTTAGTGAGCAGTTGTAAATATCAAGCAGTGTCGGAAATATCACACTCATAACTATTTTCAGCGTTTTATTATTAATCCCATCATTTCCAGCAGCATTAGACTTGATACAATGGAAGCATTTTAGCATTATCTCGGGAGTTAGATTAGGAAAGTAAAACGTATTATTTCCAAATTCATCAACTTTGGACAAGTTGACTCCTGCATCACTATAACGACAAACGGCTGAACCTAGTGTTGATCCGGGGGTGGTGTTGGCTGATGAGCTGATAAAATATTCATTTAATTTGTCCATAGGGACACCCAGTTTACTTCTATCATTCCGGGATTTAATCAGTCCAAGTCTTCGAATTTCGTTCCATATAGTTTTTGAATCCCACTTGTCCATAAAACACTGATTATAATAATCTTCCTTAGCCTTTTTCATAATACTTTGGGCCTCATTTCTCAGTTTTTTGTACTCCTGAAATAGTTCTTTAGATTTACTTCTCGTATATCTGCGGCGAATTAAGTCCCTTTTGTTTATAATATGTTTTATTTCCGGAGTAATCCATGGAAATTGATTTCGCTTCGGAGTAAACCTTTTCAAAGGGGCATGAACATCTAATAATTGATTTAAATTAAGCATTAGGATTGATACCTTAGTATCAACAGAATTTGTAGTCAGGAAGTCTATCCATGGCAAATTATCAAAATCTTCTTGAAAATTACGGAGATCGAATTTACTGAAATCGCGGTAGCATATTAACTTCTCTTTAATAGTTGGTACCTTTAGATTAAATTTTAAATATATTAAATCATGGTCAGATAGGAAGGGAACTGGATATTGGCCATGTTCATTTATTTTAGAAATGTCATCTATAATTAACAAATCTAATAAGGTACTAGATGTGGGCCGATGATGAGTCGGATCAGATGGTACTATAGACAGATTAAACCTGAAACATAGATTTTTTATGTAATTACTGTCGTGCGTAATCTTTAAAAGATCCGAGTTAAAGTCACCACATATTACTATGTTATTAAACGACGGAAGGAAGCCTGCGAGTGTACATTCAAAACATTCACTCAAGTAACCAACCTTAGGAGGTCTGTACACAACTCCGAATAGAATCTTTCCAGAAGGACATGATATTTCAACAAACATAAATTCAGGCTTAAAGTTTTCATTGACGCAGGACAGTATCTTTGAATTTAAATTCTCTTTAATGTACACACACACTCCTCCACCACTTCGTTCCAACCTGTCGTTACGTAACAATGTATAATTTTCCAAGTTTAGATATTCGGTGGGCACAGATGGTTTCAACCACGACTCGGAAATTGCTATCACATGATAATCACTACGAACAAAGTGCTTACGAAATTCATCAATGTGAGCTGGTAACGACTGAGCGTTTACATGACATATATTCAGGGTTTGATTAAAAATACTACTTTGAATATTTGAGAATACACGTGTTGAGTTTGATTTGTCAGCATCATTATATGCGGGCACTCCACCTCTTGAACCTTCAAGTTCATGTCATTCAAGGGCATGGAGGTCGTCTACAGTACGTAAAAGGAGTCGCTCACTACCATCATACTCCCTTGCAAATATTTTCCCCCCTCTGATCCACAGATATTTGAGCTTACCATTCTTTTTAAGCTCTCTCGCCTTTGCATACACTTTGCGATTCATAGCACTGAGTGATTCATTAACATAAATAAGGTTGTCAGGGGAATCACTCAAACCAATGTCTTTTGTTGAGAAACTCCTTTTTACTTGTCGAGCTTCCAGTATTTCTCGTGCTGAATTCGATCTCATGAATCGAACCCGGATGGAAGGGGGTCTACTGTTGGGTAAGGGTAAGTTTGAATGGGCCTTAATTCTATATACGTAATCGACATCACTAGCTTCAAGTTTGACCCCAAGGCCCAGCCCAACTTGACACACAAGGGCCTCCAATACCTCACCAGACTTAAACGGAATCCCGTGAATTTCTACGACATTCCGTAGAGAGTTCTGCTCCCATGTGTTCAACTGAGCTTCAAGGTTACTGACTCGTTTTAACAAAATTTCATTTTCGGCCACCATGCCGTCAAATTTACCACTGATGTTTGATAGTGACTCGTTAATGAGTGAAATAGTTTTGCTATGTTCGTTGATTAAGCATTCCCAGGTTGATATAGCTTTCTTTAGTTCACTTATTTCACTTTTAATGGAATTCACAAACTCACTTTGGTTTTCCTGGATCACCTTGACGCGATCCAACAGCTCCTTTAGGATGGGATTGGAAACCTCATGTTGACTCTTGTCGTGGAGAGATCCATGGTCCAGGGCTTTGATCGGGGTGTCATCACCGCGGGTAGAGCGACACTTCGCTATGCAGGTGGTGCAGTCCCAGGAACGATGTGTGTCCTCCAGTAGCTGCAAATCAGCTTCGCTGAGCGAGGCGCAAGCAGGATGGAACACTTTTTCACAAGTGCTGCAGGTTACAGTTTTCTGCGTGCGCTTAAGGACCTGGCTGCATTGCGAACAGGTAGGCATGATGTAAATCACAAAGGCTAACGCCACCAACACCACCTCGTCAGCTAACACCACCTTACACTCGAGCAAATAGTCAGGACTTAGGGGAACGACCAAGGCCGTGGAAACACGTCCGTTCACCGCGAGAGCTCGAGACAGAATCAAACTACAAAAATTAATCAACAAAAATATTATGGAACAACCTTGCGCCATAGTATGTTGCCGTACGAAGAATTAAAACATTTAGCACGATAAACTTCGAAATACTAACTTTGAAATTATAAAATAGTATTTAATGGACAGTTAATTCATTAATGGGTTAATAGCCTTAATTCTCTCTCCAAACTTAAAAAAAAAGAATAAAGCTGATGTAAAAAGCGTAAAGACGCACTCAAAAAGGCTTTTAATGACCCACATTGTGGATAAAAAAAGAGAGTTTCCGAATGCCCCTGAGCCCTCTCTCGCTTACTCTCCATTCACGCATCCATTTTCAATGTCAGGTGCTTTCAAAAGGGTAACACCGCAAGAGCAAGCGACTTTCCCCACAGGAGGGGGAGAAAGGGGGTATCAAGCCATTTGGAGCGTTCGCCTCGTGGACTGGTAAGGTGACACGAAAACCATTTACGACGGGGCTAATCTACCTAACGAGAGGGAGAGAGAGAGAGTATGAGGGGTGGAAAGGAAACAAAAGAGAGAGGGAGAGAGCGTGGGGAGAGACTGAAAGAGAAGTTGGAGAGACGAGGAGTCTGGAAGAGGGCGAAGGAGAGACGGAGAGGAAGAGATGGGCATGGGGGAAGGAAAAAGAGTGTGAGAGGGAAGGAGATACTATGTTGCTTTCATCCTCACAATCTGGGATCCGATAGCTTTCATGGCAGCTTTGGTTTCCTTGGTAGTCTAGTGAGTAGAACGTACCACGAACCTCGCAGATTCGAACATGGGTTTGAATCTGCGAGATGTCGGTAACAACAGCACACAGCTGTAATCTAGCCCCATCAAATTTCTGGTGCAAAATAAATTCGTTGGGATATTCCGTCCACGGTGGTGGCTTGTGGATGGCAGGGCCGTCCTTAGGGTCACGAGCCTACGGGCGCAAATATGGAGTGAAGCCCCAGTTAATAAAAAAATGAAGAAATAAATATTTTTTTCGAAAATATTAATGAAAAAGGAAACAAATAAAAAGGAGTTATCTTGTATGAATAGTAATTCTTAAACAATAACAAACTAGTATCAATATCAAATAAATCCAAACCAGTATCTGGTTTTGAACCTCCCACAAGCGTGGGGCCCAGAGAAAATGCTCTCGTCCGACTTAAGGGGCGCTACCGATGGATGGGTAGCTAAAGAGAGATAACTTACAAGAAACGAAGGGATAAAAAATATAAGAACGCATAGAGCTGATGGCATTTTACAGTTTTCCTTGTAGCATAGAACACTGATTTTTGACCGTGCACTTCGTGACAATATTCGTGAGCATGCTCTCCAACGACGAATCTAAACAAATTCTAGAACAAACCATCTAGGCAGGCCCTTTCTCGTATGTTCATGTTCGTTATTTGTTTGGGTAGTTTTTGAAATCTGCTCCTAATAATAAAATCAGACTAATATTGATTCATATGGACTAACATACCTAGTGGTGGATCACCAATTACATAAAGTTAGTCAACCGATTTCATCTTCAAATTCTCCAGAGATAATTGGCAGCATATTGTATTTTGGTTCTCCATAAGACGTATAGACAGAAATCGAGGCCAATAATGATATATTTATGCTTCTTTGGTCAAAATGCATGAAAAAAATGTTAGAGCAGTGATATCACATTTTAACATCTAAACAATACACATATAATAGCAGTTTTGTCAAAATTTGCGACTATATCTATACTTCGCCATTCCCTAGTTAGTGTAAAATCCGCTAAGGCGGAATTCGAACGTTCAACCAGAGATTTAGTCAGCAGGAAATTTATTCCTCCACCCCTAGGACTGCCAGATGAATTCGTCGTCCACCAATTTATGATTGATTTATTGACTATCCACTCCTCGATTGAAGGGATAGTAGGGTTGGAATAAGCATACTGAACATTTAAAACAAAAAACGTTTGAGTAATAGTCTTGGGGATTTGTTATTATATAGTGATCCCTATTCCCCTTTGCCCTCTGTCCCCTACTTCTATAGAGTGGGACGATAGCGCCATGAGATGTTCACTATTGCGCGTGAAATCCCCTGTTGTTCTCTGTCTTCAAAGCAGGCGCGACAGAAGCACTGGTTTGAGGATTTGGAGGGTCGCGTGTGTCTATTACCTCACACCAAATAAAATATTCCATCGATTAAAGTGAAAGGAGGTCAAACAAAGTTCTGCGATTTCAGGTGACAAGAGCTCGCAGTCTCGGCGACGTAGGGCTGAATACACACATGGCAACCCTAGTTATTTAACGCTATATCGCATCACTCTAAAAACTTAATGCGAAAGTTTGTTAACCACTTGTTACCTCATATTGATATAATACGGAATACTCTTCAATACGGAATTAGATTGGACATAAATATACGTTTAAAATTCAAATTAACGAAAAGAACAAATGAAATACACTAACTCGAGTTTTTTTTAGCGGGTACTGACTACTGAATGATTCAGACGTACGCCTGGCCGAACAACTTAACTTGGTTAACATAAAACAATTTATTGATACAAAAAGCATTAATTTCAATTGCACATTTCAAACGTACACTAACATTTTTATCTACGCTCTTAATTTATCGCTGAAAGCTTTAGATCCTTCGGATGTTGTAGTCGATGAATAAAAAATGAAGACAGAAAAGATACTTAACTTTTTAATACAATTATACATCGACTGCTGAACGATTTCTAGCTGCATTTCGAAGGGCATTGATATACTGACGTCACTGTGAACTAATCAAAATAATGAATGCCAAAATTAAATTTAGTTCTCCACTCCAATCGCTAGAGAAGTAGTGCAAATGCAGATATTTCTCTTCCAATTCAATTTAACGCTCTAGGTTTGGAGAAATTTGCTGACATTCCCTTGGCCTAACGAAAACAATTTATTGCGAGCTCAAAGCATATTCAACAACGTCCAGCCCCACGACGAGATGATTGCCATATGATAAAAATCACGGGGGCAGTGCACTTCTGTGCCGATATACAGCAAACCCAGGACTATTTCCGCTCCTCTCCGTAAAAAAGGGTCGAAAACTGAAAACTGGTCCATCCATGCACACTCGGAGACTCCATCGACATTGCAGAATATTTAACGCTAACGAGAAGGCGAAAGCGGCTAGGAAAAAAATATAATGAGATTCCATTTTTGGTCCTTTGACTAACGTTTCTATCGCAGGTCAACCCAAAAAAAGACGAGGAACGAAAGATTATTTTAAAAAAATGGAATGGAAGAACCCTGACCTCAGCCGTTCGTGCGAGATGGAAAGAAATGAGAAGAAGGAGGGAGAAGTTTCCACTGTCGTAATTTTCTAATTACGTCCAAATTTCCTCCCAATAACATTCCCTTCCCGGAATGGAATTTCGCCGCGTGTTTAGGCAAGGGATGGCCGAGGGGGGCAAAGTTCTAGAGGCGTGAATGTGTGAGTAGTGAGCTAAAGGAAGGGAAACGCGTGTCTGAGAGTGAGGAAAAGGCGGGAGGCCCCAAGAGGCATCCTTGTGGAACTCGTAGTAGAAGGGACTGAATAGAGAGAGAGAGGGAACAGCTCTTGGGAACTGGGTAGGAGGGACTATAATAACTGAAAGGTCCGGGACCGACTTTCGTGTGAAATACGCGGAAGTAATGTGGAGAGAGAAAGGGTAGAAAGGGTTGGAGAAGGCGGAATCCGTAGCAAAATTATTAGCCTAGAGATGAGGAGAGGAGGCTGAATGGCTCGGAGGAAGATAATGGGAGAAGTAGTGAGGAGGATTATAGAGGTCCGAAACAGAGAGGCGAGGGAACCGCTCGCATACCAGCTCCTCGTGATGAGATTGAGAGAGATATACGGGAGTCAAGTCTTCTACGCATAGCTATTCAAATCTCCACAGTGGTGATTCACGGTGATAGGGAAAATGGGACATTAGCTGTCGACAAAAACGATCAGTAAAAAAATGATAATTGAGCTTCAACCTAAGGATTATTGTGCCCTTGCTGAATATTTTAGCCATTCATGATAAAAATGGCTAAAAAAGGACCAAAAACTAATTTACGAATTTACTAGCGACGTCGGTGAAATGAGCTGCATCAGTCAAAACCCATAGAGAGAGGGCTAATTTAGAAATTTTCCGAAATACTTTATCATGTTAAATATTTAGGTTGTTGCAATTTTCACTTATTAATTTGAAAATATGCGCACTACATTGATAAAGCAAATTTTATATGATAATATCGACACTATGAAACGATGGCTGGGAGTCACTAACAAACACTTACAAATACTTAATAATACAAATGCAGAATTACGTGAAGGCTTCTGCACGCATGTAATTTTAGTATTGCTAGGGCCGTGGCAGCAGCTTAAAGGGAGCAATTGCAAATATAGACAACGATAACGACTAAGCATCATGATTCCAATATTTACAAATATTTGTGCACCGTGCGTACGCAGAAATCGGGCGAATATCGTGTGAGGATCCGAAAAGTTTCCGTTCATATGGAATCACGTAGTCAAAGTCAAATGTTTACACATTTAGGAGAGGCAAGCTAATGTTTGTGCAAACTGAAATGCTCATTACGGAATTCCGGTCGGCGACTTTCACTTACGGCACCTATTACACAGGCGCAATTCCAATAAAAGTTTCAGGATCAAATAATGACCAATCGATAGAGTGCCCATTACGATTAAAAAATAACTCCGGATGAGAAAGGAAATGTTTAGCTGAAAACGAAAACTCTAAAATGTTTTAAAGGTTGGTTCAACATACATGAGCTATTAACCTCAATAACAATGGTTGCGAAATAAGTCTCTGAACCATTTATTCTTGACTATCAAAGCTAAATGAGCACTTAATTTAAGTATAAATGTTAAGAAACATTGTCGATTCAGTGATATATTACGACAATAATATCGAAGAATTTTAATGGATTATTTATCGAATTGAAACGTCGCGTCGTCGATTCTGGTCTTCATCTCAGCTATCAGTATTTTAATACGCATTTTCATTCACTAGGGAACCGATGAATCCAAGCCCTTCAGACTTTCGACAAGAGGCGTTGTTGCCTCTGTAGTCCTAACATATCAATGCATTAACAATGTCACGACAAAACATTGGGAAATAAGATGAGAAGGCCATGTTCTTGCATTCATATTGTTCCCGAATTGATGTATGCTAAATTATCGACTATTATTGCTATTGAAAAGTGGACAATCACCGAAAGCACTAGTTATTGCTAGAGTCCAAAGACCTAATAGATAAGGAGCATCGATAATGACTAATAACAAAAGTTGAGAGCCTTTCTGTCAGTGAATCTCTAAGGAACGGTACGGCCTGAATTGGAAAATTCACTGATTAGCACTTTTTACGACAAAGAAAATATTTTCTGAGTCTGAAGGGTCTAAATTATGTGCAAAAGCAACAAAAACGAGCATCAGAAATCACAGAGGGCAGAAAACCGTGGCGAGGACACGAGGGATCACAAAAGAGAAGGGATTCTATGGGTCAAATTCCAAAGCACAGGGGGAAAAACCATAGGATGGGCCTCGTGATGAAGTTTCCCAGAAGTTAAGTTCCTCATCTTCGAGGTAACGATGTTGAACTTACCGCGGTCGTCGTAAAAGGCGAGGGGAGAATTAGGGGGAAGAAAGGGGGCAGGACCCAGCAGGAACTAAAGGGATTAGGCGGGGGATTGGGGTTTAGGGGTGAGAAGCATATATCGATATACCATTATCTTTAGGATATTTTCCGAGACACATCGACACGTATTGGGAATTTTTGGAGCCGAAATACGGGTATAGTCGGAATAGTTTCTCTCGCACCAATCCCAATACATTTTTCATAACGTTCCTTTTTTAAATTAGCATTTGTAGCTAAAATTTAAAAACAAATAATTAGATCTAAGTTGAGTCAATTGAAATCTGCCATCACTGAAAAAATTGTATTTCATAAAAACCCTTCATTCTTTCTTTGCGATATTATTTCATTTTACGATAGCAGTTTAAGATGACAGCCGAATTCACTGAGCAATGAAGAGATTAAAACATACTGACCGATAAACTAGTACACTTTTCCAAATGAAAACACCGGAAAATCGGTTCATTATTAATAGAGAGGTCTCAAATATATCGTTACATAATTTTACACACAAACCATCCCTACTGGAGGTGGAAGCTGGCAGGAGAATATACCAGCATATTGATAGATACATTTAAAAATTTCAATAGCATTATGAATTGTGCAGCCATCTTTATCTTCCATCATAACAGAAATGAAAGATTATTCTGGGATAAAATTGTATCGGGGATTGTGGATTATAAATTTACCTTAGCCCAATAGGCTTTTTAAAAATAATTAAAGCTATAAATAAAATATTGGCTACATACATGCCTACAAAATAAAATATTGACATTTTTACACGGTGCCGTGATCAAATGTACAAAGAAAAAATCTATTGTTCTTGACACTTAGCTGTTACAGGACAAGGCATGCAACATGGAATTTTAAAATTCACAAACAAAAACATGAGAAACTCAAGTAAGCAAAGAGGAATTATGAAGGAGTAAAGCCTGATCGGAGAAACAAGAGAAGAGCTGCAGCAAACGAATCTAAGGATTTATGGACGCTAGTGTTTTTATCGATATAGTGGAAACGATATTCCAGATTTACCGGTAATTATATCGATATACATCTCCCATTCTTGGCTATTAGGCGGCGGCAGGGACTCTAGGGATTAGTATGAGGGATGAGGGAGGGGAGGTAAAGAAGGTGGGGAGGCGGGAGGTTGCATGTGGAGGAGAAAAAGGAGGTGCTAGAAGCCGTTAGGGTGAATAGGAAAGGGATGAGAGACGCATTCCAGAGACACTGGGGATTCCCACACAAAACCCCGAATGGAATGTGCAAGAAATTACGTTTCCATAGTTTTAGTTCCTGTTGAAAATGGCTAATTATCCAGTCGCCCTAAACGGTGCTGAAATATAACAATGAGCGAGAGAGAGTCTGTTGGCGATGAGGATGGCGGATGCATGCACCTTACCAGCGGACTTTTGTTCCGCTTAATCGATCATCCCTCCGACCCTCTTCTCTGGCCTGTCGATAAACGGCCAGAATGGAGCCGCTCTGCGGTGAACACACGAATACAGCAAAGGGGAAGCGTTTTTGCCACGGCCTCGTGAAGTGGGCCGTTAAAAGAAGGTAGCAAGAGAGGAGCTGAGTCACCAATAGGGGTGGAAACAAAAAGGTTTACGCTCCGAGGAACAGTTATCGACTGGCCAGCATCAGTCATCAAGAAATGTACCTTAGTAACTGTTTCTCGCTTTAAAATCATAAAAAAGTAGTCCATTATTCCACTTTATTGAGTACATCGAACGACTTCGACGCCGTATCTGCGTCATTATCAACAGTTTTACTTAAAAGAAATTTCTCGGATATGTATTTTTTTTGCTCTCGCTTTACTTTAGGTTAGGGATGTGTGGTTGTCATGTAAGATTCCGCGGGGCTTGGTTGAAGGTTTGATCTTCTGGTTTCCGGGTATTCCACCGTGTGGTTCCATTTTGTGGATTATATTTCGCCAGCTATTCTGCAGGCGTCTTCACTGGACCTGAAGAAGCTTGCAGGAGAGCTGGCAAAATATAGTCCACAGAATGGAACGACGTGGCGGAATATCGGGTAAACAGAAGATCAACCCTTCAACGGGGTGTTTTTTTTTCGAAGTATAGAATAGAATAGAAATAGAATAGAAAATGAAATTTATTATTCCGGGACAAGTGTGTCCCTTAGGAACGTACGTGATAATACATATCTTAGAGTCAACAAATAGTACATACAATAGGAAGATTTACATGATGCATCAATATCACAGAATCCAACGTAATATTTAGCAAAATATTTGACAAAAAGGCAAATGTATGAATGTACATAAAAACATCAGATTTTGTACAGTGTAGCACAATATTTAGTTCACTTACAATATTTAGTTCACCAAAGTATGTGAACCAATGGTGAGTTACTATAATATGTATCCCCTCAGTTCTTTGGAAGACAATCCCCCATATCCTAATCTAGAGGAAAGTAGGAGAATAAAACTTTTCTTTAGAGAATTCTTTGTTCTTGATAATGACGCGGACAAAGCGTCGAAACCGGTCGAGGCACTCAATAAGGTGTGGAATACAATGAGCATCTGTCCGTCAGCAAAGTGAATCCGTCAACCTGCTTTCCTTGGTTCTCGCTAACCTACTCGGATATTACAAGGAAATTTATCGTAATTCATCTCGGTGATAATACTCGCATGCTATCACACTATGGTTACAACTTGGTACGCGGACGAAAACAGCGTTATGAGAATCAAGTTGGTGTGGTTGCCAGATTACTGGCTTCCCATTCCGAAGGACCCGAGTTCGAATACTGGTAGTAGAGAATATTTGGACGGCTCATTGTAAAAGAGGGGGGAGTCCATCTAAGTGAGTTTAATTTTCTGCATATTCCTCCCGTAAATCAGGTGTATTCCGTGCTCTCGAAAACTGCAGCAATATCTTTTTTCCCTTCATAATTTTCAAACGCATTCTTAGCCGTTTTTCGATGCAGAGGATCACATATATGCATTGGCAGCCTTGCCACGCATTGAAACAAATTATCGAACCTAACCTCGAAGTCAAAGATTTCCTTTAGCACGGTTTTACCTGGTGAGTGCCACCTTAGATGCACCGCAATGGCAAATGACAGCTAATTCCTATGCATCTTCTAAAAATTTCCTTTGAATTAGGGATTGCTGGGTAGCATAGTGGCCTGCTCACTGCTCAGTAAAATGAGGTGATCTACCAGTTAATGTAGGCTTAAATGGAAGTAGGAATTCTTCCTTTATACTTTATACATGTAGCTCTTTCCACGCCTCTTATTAGAATTTCCTAGTCATAAACGTTGAAAAGGCAAATACGAGGACGAACAACCTTGACTCACTTCCTCACGATCTATAAATGCCCACTCTGGTTCTTCGTCAGCCAGCCTCCTCCTATGTGTCGTCTGGGCCTCTTCATAAATTTTACCTACTATACTCACACCTTTATAAAATTCACAAAACAAGCATAACGAACTTTTTATAGTCTAGGTTCTTTTCAATAAGTATTATCATCACTTCAATCACATCTCGGGTTACCATCCCCTTCCTTTATCCTAACTGGTCGTCAACTTCGGTTAATTATTCTATGCGCCTTCTTTTCTGAATTTGAAATTAAACTAATTGTTCTATCGTCCTCACAGTCGGACGATTTTTGTCTTCATCTAGATAAGGATTAAAGCATTTTTCACGAAGTCCTCTGTCCACACTCCATCCTGTTATATTCTACGAATAAGTTCGAAAAATCGTTGCCCTTCATTATTCCCCAAATTCTTCAGCAACTCTGAGGAGACGTAATTTACTTTACCGCTTTCCCGCGCTTCATTCCCTGTATTAACTGTCCCCCTATTTTGCTGTCTAGTATCCCCGGTTATCCTTTTCTAATTTGTTTTTCTCCCGTATAACTAAGTTCACAGGTATATTTTCTGTATCGCACAATACTTCCACGTACTCTTTCCACCTTTCCTGAATTTTTTTTCCGGTTCAGTTAGTATCATCCCTGCCTTGTTCCAAATGTTTGCTATCGTTTTCCCTCCCTTATCACCCAACGGCATCCTCACTTTAGAAAATTAAGCACTCAAGTCCCTATCTTTCTGTAGAATTTCCATTTCGTCAAATTGACTACTCCACTAATTTCCCTTCGCGAAACTGGTTTCTTGTCAAAGTTCATCATTTAAATGCCTTTATTTCCTCTTGCTTAATTCAGTTTTAGCGTTTTTCTGTTGCCTTCCAATCTCTTACTATTCCCTCTTCCAATTTCCTACTAGAAAACTGAGCAGCACTTGGTGAAATATAGCATGAGATCAGATGAATAGATTGTTAATATTATGTCCGGAGCAGAATAAAAGCTGACAACAAAGGATAAAAAAAATCACTAATCTGATGGATTTAATTATTTATCGTCAAAATTTCCTACGGTCTTTAATTAATTTAATTAAAGTGCTTTCAGCGTGTGACCTAGTGATTTGCAAACGAAAAAAAATCTCATGCGAACGCAGACTATATAGGTATCATGCAAGGTAATAGACCACTCGCTTTGAGGCCACAACATTGAAATGAAGGAAATGAGTTACAAGCATCTTTGTTAGAATATTCTACGGAGGAGAAAGGAAGTTCTGTAATTTTAAAAAAGTTGCGTCCACGAGGATTAAAACTCGAGATTTTACGGTAGACGAAGAGGGCATCAACTGCTCCAGGGTCGTTAATCTATAGACGTCAGGAAATAAGGTTTTCTCTATTGGTTCTTTAAAATTAGGGCGCACTCACCAGGGCTTTCGAGGGTAGGATTTATGTACCTTCCAAATCGGTAACAATGGGTAACCAGAAATAAGAGATTCAAATAAACTAAAATGAGGCTGATTTCTAAAAAAAACGGATAAACATGATGCTTCTTTGAGCCAGAGGAGCACAGTCCTTCAAAGTAGAAATAGAATTATAAAAGCAGTTTTCCCGAAAGTAAACTAAACTGGAAATACTTTAGAAACGTATGAATGATTCAGGATACGAAAGAAAAATACTAATTTCTACCTAATAGAGCAATTCAAGGAACACTTGTAATAAAACAAGGGTCAGAAACAAAAATTCTAAAAGACTAATGGCTATAAAAAGATAACTTTTTAAAAATCTCCATGGAAAATATAGTTTTCAGTAATGCGAATATATAATGTGCATACTTAAGGATACATGATGTTCATACTTATTCCCCTCCGCTAATAGCACTACCATTGAAACGCTTTCTCCCACAAACGTTTTCAAGGTTTTGTTCGACCCTATACATATCTGAGAAACAAAGTTTCATATCGAAAGGGAACATTATGCATTAGCAATAAAATAGACCGCTGGAACTCATTTAAATTCAGCCATAATAATGACACCAGCCATGCACAATTTCAATCCAACTTCAGCAACAGCAACGGCACGCAAAATATGGTCCTCTGGTAAAGGCAAAGAGGGAAATGACTCCTTGCGCGGAAAGAAGAATGAGAAAAGTTTCGACAAGACATTGAAAATTGAAAAGATAGGGGAGGAAAGAAAAAAGAAAAATAGATGTAAAGAAATGAGAAACAATTATGAGGAAGGAAAAAAGAGAAATAAAAGGGGAAACTGAAGGCAAATAAGAATAAAACGAGAGGGGACGGCAACGGTGCATGGCAAGAAAAAAACAGTGAGATCAATACGGGAGCTGGTAGGATTGCGATCGACGTATCCTGACGTGACGGGAAACGATTGGCAGGAGTATTAGCGCCAATGTTGACAGTTTTTACAAACGAAGTCCTGAACGGTTGCGAAAAAATTAATCTCTTTTGTTTTACAATAGAAATATAAAGAATCTGGATAATAATAAAAATGTACAAGTAGATTTTGCCTTCACATATAAAAATCTATAGGGTTCACACTTCTCTTTATACATACTTCCATTTATACCTACCTTAACCGGTAGATTACCCTGGCGAATGAGTGTATATTGGGTGGGAGAATAGCACATTGAATACATGAAATGGAAAGAAGAATATATGGATCACTAAATGAATGGAGGTTAAGTTAAGAGGAAGAGAGCGTAAAATAGGACGATCCCATACAAGGAGGGAAAGACCGAGATGAGGAAGGCGATGAGGGATGCAGGGGGGAGGCAGAGAGAAAAATAAGAAAGGATTTATAAAGACGCCATAAAAGCAGCGACGGAGACGCGACGCGGTTGTCGTAGTCGGGTTTTATGCTCTCCGTGTAATGGGCGTGAAGAGTCGCCGCGCTCTTCTTCATATCATCGCCAGAAAAGCACAACGCCCTCCAAAATTAAAGTCGCAATTTTCACTCATTGAGTGAATTTGAAAGCCGTACATTTTCCCACCAGTGAATATTAAAACTGCAAAGGACGATCCTCATCTAACCGAGACATCATTTAAGCATCCACAAAACACTTTTTCAGGCAAATGTCACTTTTTTCGACAGTTTGATTATTTGCACATTCATAAAACCATTAACTCATGATGGACATGGGTATATTTTTAACCCGGATCACTAAAAAAAAGAATATCCCTTGAGTAGTATGAATTTCCGAAGGCTTTCATTCCCATTCTGTGGCCAAAATAATACAATTGTGTTAAAATGCCTCTATTTCTCAATTTCTCAAAAGGACACGAAAAAGATAACAGTGAAAAGGAATACTGCCACGTTTCCTAAAATAAATAAATTTCCTAAAATAAAATGCTGCCGCATTTCTTTGATTGTTAGAAGTTGATTGTCATGAGGCAAATAATACTACACGACGCAAAATACTTATTAGCATAACGTACATACTCCCCATACGCAAGGGGCATTAAAATCAACGGAGTTCTTTACTACAGCGCATAGAATAGTTGCAACCTTAATCTTCTTACGTAATTAAAAAGATGAATAGCTCATATTTCAACGCCTACATACCATAAAATAGCAGTTACACCATCTCAAACCATTGCTAAAGAACACGCTTAGTTCTTACAAAATCTATTCCAGCAAAAGTCGGATGTTCTAGGGAAAAATGATTCTTTCCATCGACATTTAAATCCCATATTGAATTTCGGTTGTATCTTCCAAGAGACCCAAGAGCCATGGATGTCTAGCAACAGTCACTTTTGAAGGGTAAGCCAACGAGTATAAACCAAATGCAAATTAAATTACACAAAAGTTCCGAGGCGAAACACTCGCTGGCCAGGCCCAAAAACAGGGGCTGACTTCTGTCACTGAATTCAATATTGCTATTATATTAGCGAAAGTTACGGGACAAGGGAGCAGATCTAATAACGGTTGCCCAGAGGGTCCATTAGTTACAATCACTAAAACATTGTGGCAAGAAACCCTTAGTACGATCATTGAATATGTCTCTTTAAAAAAATACGCCACCTAAGACAGAGCAGAAGGGTTTATAAGAAACCGCTGACGTATATTAATGAATTTCACTGCATACAGGGAAAATTTCATAAAGAATGCTCCACCGTCAAGTTAAATTAAAGTTATTTTTTCACATTACAGTTGCTCTTGCATGAAAATGTCATCTATCTGATAACGTAAATCAAATATTATTATTCCAAAGTTTTAACCACGAAGTGAACTTGAATTTACATGAACTTGTGGACGAAAGATAGGAAAACATATTATTCTGCCTTATAATAATGAAATTTTCAATAACATTTACCAAAAGAGATTTTTTTAAAGCAAATGGAATGAAAGCACTGAGCCTTCATCTTTTCAGAGCTGTAATCAAAGTATCGCAGAATTTAAGGGATTCCGCATTCATTCAATGGCATTACAGTGGGCTCCACAGGGTGAAACAAGGATTTGTTAAGTAATACACACATTCGTCGGCTAATGAGCATTAATGGTATTACTGATATCTTACTTCTGCTTTCCAACATCAATGGAGCTGCCTTAATGATACGATAGAATAGACTCATAGCGACAATTAAAGGATATTAAAATGCAAAAAGCACACATTGGATTGAAACTTGGATACAGAATTTTATAAATGCTTAAAAGACTAATAAAAATGATACCATTTAGATTTTTAGAAGCTTATTTGTTATTTTTTGGTAACATTTTTAAGACAGATTTTATCGACATATTTCAAATTTCCTCACATGGCAGCAAGAGCAGTTATTCAATAAGAAAATCAGCATCAACTTACTAATCAAGCCTTCAAGTACGATAACCACAATGGCAACACTTTGATTGCAAATGCTTTCCTCAGTGGCCAAGGAGGGAAGGCGGGGATTCCCGCCCGGGCCCCGAAGGACCCCAATTTTAACGTAAATAAAATAAGACGTTTATCGCATCGAAACTTTTTATGTCCTTTAAATATTATTTGCAAACCTTTTGCCTAAAACGACCTGAAACACGTTTTTAGCGCACAAATTTTTTCAGAAGGGGGGGGGGTCACAAAAACTGGGCCCCTCTGGACGTGCAGCGGCCCCGGCTCCTGAGCGCCCACGCCGCCCCTGGCTTTGCTAATATAAATTCATAGCCAAAACTTCCTTCCTCTCATGACATGCTGAGACGGATACAAAACAGCAAATGTCTGTAAACACTATTGAAAGTCAATTGTATTTTTAAAAAACAAATGCAATTTCATGCTCAAAATCGAGTATTTAGTTTTTCGACTAAATAAAGTGCGATTCACTTAGAACAAAACTTAGTCTTGAAAATAAAAACTAACGAACCTTTTGGCACGTTAAGAGCTTATGATTATTCCAAGAATTATTCATTAACATCCAAGTACAATAAATATGAAAATAATTACGCTGTTATTGCCCGTAACGCTGGGAATACAACTCGGAAGACCTCACCAAAAAGTTTCCTGGTCAAAAGTTTTCCTCTCACAAAGAGAGAAGGGAAAAGAAGGAAGGGATTCATCCCCTAGAATTACAAAACTCTTCGGCGATTAATTGAAACTTTTCTGAGGAGGGGAAAAGGGATATATGCATGCAAAGCCAACAGCCCACAGACTGTTTCGTTTCGATAACCTCAGCTAACAAAACTTTAGCATGAGGACGGATGAGAGAAGCAAATAAGACGGAAAAGAATCACACTGAGGGAACGGAGATATTTATTTGGTCCCACTGAAAAGATACAATTTAAATGGAAGATTGAGATTAGGTACACCGATAAGGGGAGGGGAGGGGGTAGAATATTTCATAGATGGACAAGGGAGGGGGAAGGCTGCTGTTGCTGAATGTATCTCGACTATAATGCAAAACGCCTATCTTCCATTTTATTATAACTCAGAACCAACTACACCAGCATTATAATTTTAAAAGATAGGTCAAAAAATTTAAGTGGGCGCAAAATTGAATACTTTTTTAAAATTTGAACAGGAAAACTAAATACCATCACTTAGGATAAAACCCCTAAGAGGTTCTGAAAATAATTCCAACAAGTAGAAAAAACTATCACAGTGATGAGGTATTAGAAAACTAAAAAAAAAAATTAACTGTTTTGATATATTAAAAAATAAGTAAGGCTCCGGAAATATCAATTTGGAGAAGCACCAGGGTAAAAGAGAAGGGTAAGAAATTTCGGAACTAATTTATAAGGTTGAAGGCTCGTAGTAGTATTACTTAAGTTAAATATCCTTTAGTGGCTAAGGTCATTTCGCTCTTACTGTTTTCCACCTGCAAACTTCTCGCGGAGCTGGTTTAAAAACATGACCATAAATTAGTCATAGCATCACCATAATTTGTAATAATGAATAAATAAATATTATTGACCTCTATGAATTATGACAGAATTACATCAATTAGAGCATATATAACTATCGGACAATATTCGAACAACTATGGAGGCATTGGTCAACTTTTAACAGGTTCCCTTTCTCGTTATTTTTTGCTTCTTAACATTTAATATATAACGAATTTAGTAAATATGTCGCTTTTAAGGACAAGGTTTCGAATCTAGCTACAAAACAATGGCTTTTAGTCAAGTAAACTAAGTTAACAAGGACATTGCGACTTGAATTTAGCGTTACGCATCAAGAGCCCAACGAAATTTAAACATATACATGTCTTTTATATAGGGCGCCATGACCGAAGGCCATTAACAGCATATTTAACAAAAATTCACCTATTTCCACATTCCAATTACATTAAATAAATCCCTAAATAATATATCTTACACTTTTCCAATAAGCCCTATAATAAGTTGCCCAATATGCATTGCATAATTCTCCAAGTGTTTCACAAAGCTGTATGATTACTACTGCGTGCTACATATGCCATGTGTAGGTACAGATAACGAAAGGGTGGAAACTATAAAGACTGTCGGGTACAGGAACATCTTAAATTTCAAACGGTCTTTTTTATTTTAATAACTTTCTTTCTCAATTATATATAACTTTATGGGTGTATCTTTATGTGGGTCCATCCATCACACTTTTGAGCTCCGACTTCACTGGTAAATAATAAGATCCAAAATTAATCGGCCAATCTCTCATTACAGTGAAATTCTCTCGGGCTTCCGGCCGGGTCAAGTTTCTCCACCGTCACCGACGTTACGATGGAAAACTATTCTATCGTCCTCAGGGCTGTCACCAACAAGCCCAATGGAAAAGTCTTCCATCGAAAACTCTTCCATCGTCGGTGGAGATAAAGAACCTGACCCGGTCAGAAGCCCAAGAGAATTTCACTTTAATTATTCGCCGGGAAAGCATCAAATCAGACATTACAATCTCTCATTATTTCCGCAATTCATTACAAACTTATTGCTGCTGTATGCCTTTTAACTTTCCACCAATAGTTCTACTGCAATACTCGTCTGAGTCATTTCATAAAATAATAGAGGTGTATCATAAAGACAGTTTCTACAAAAAATACTTTCTGTGACAATAAATAAAACAATTCGTTCTGACATTTAGGAGGAGTAATAGTTCAAAATAAGTAATTCGTGATTCGGCAAGCTAGTAAGGCCTCTTATCTTCAAACACAAGAAAAAATAAATATAAATAGGCAATTTAACTTCCACCGCGAATAAGACGCAAAATGAAGAATGTATATGAAAGAAAACAATAATCCGTATTGTTTTTATTGTCTTAACCTAAACAGAAAATGTTGGATATTTTATTATATTTCAATACCAAACAAGAAAATTCCGTCGAAAATACTTCGTGAGGTTATGCTTAGTTTCAAGATCTTTCAGAGTTATCATAAATGGGACAAAAGAATCTTTACTTTAAGTAAAAAAGGATCTTGAATTAAATTATTACAATACAGTCACTACCTAGCTTACTCATTTCCAGCTCATCCCCGTCAAGCTTATGCTTTACAAAAAGGAAACGCGAAAAGTGAAAAAATATAATATATGTATATGACTAGCATCTCAAGCACAATATGTGATAACGAGGCATTATAAGTCTCGTCCAAGAGAATGGACAAATTTGAGCAATATAAGCGGTGATCATAATATTCACCCAAAACATCAGGGAACCTAACTTAAGACTCCGACTCCTCATATCATCACACAAAATCACACGAACACGTACAAATGGTACATGCGATGTATACAACTAGATGGATTTCAAACCAAAGTTGATTATACCTGCTTCCGAATAGATGAAGCCGAGAGTTTTACAGAACATTATTGAAAAATAAATATTTAAACGTGGCCCCTTTTTTGGGAAAATTTGCTTGAACGCATCACAGAGTTCATTTAACTACTTCAGTCATTGTGTAGCATATGCGCTACAATTATATATTTTTTTTTTTTTTATTTCAATGCAGGTGGTTGTATTGTATTATGTGCATGCGGTGCATTTCACTGTAAGGGTGTCTTCGCTTCATTTTTGTTTGTGCGATATAATTTTATTTATGCACTAAAAGGTCCCTTGCAATCAGTCATGCCAAAATTTCTGGAGACAGGAAGTGCTTGCAACTGAAGAGGTTACAAAGAAAAAAAACATTGGATAGTCGCACTCGCATCTAATTTATTAGGTGTACCCGGTGTACCTCATACCTGAATTAGCCCTAAGTAAAGAACTCTAGATGATAAACGCACGGAAATACTATTTTTTCTTATCACCAGAAAGTTAAAATTCTGGGCCCATTATTTGAGTACAGAAAATATTAACGACATAATTAAATACCAAGTCCACCAATTTTAATTCAAACCGACAAGATGGAGGGGAAATTAGAGAAACTCAAGCAAGATTCCGTTCCCCAGCGCGCAGCGTCAATGAGAAAAATGATTTTGAATTCAAACCATTGATCAAGTTTCGCGGAAACAGACGTGCAAACACTACATAGCGAACCATGTTCACAATCGACTTTCCCGCCGCTCACCCTTCCTGTTAACTGCCTGTTAAGCAGCGATTACACACAGGAGTTGACTCATATAGGAGTCCACTTAGAAGGTGAACTTGGACGTGTACCATACCTACTCCTATAGGAGTTCGCCATCGATAGTAGCGGAATTCGATACTTGGACGGAGTAGCCGCCATCCTAGTTGTGGTTCCAAGTGGAGTTGAACATCTGTCGACTCGATATAAATCGATCAGGTAGGAGTCAACTCCTGGGTGTATTGGTGTTCCTGCTTTAGAGGTGTTAATGAAATATCGATGTATCGCATATTTGATATATTCATAATGAATTTAAATAATTATAACATTCGATATTTATTTCCAATATGTGAAGAGCTACTGCCTGTTACACAAGGATCTGACATGCAAGCAATGGGCTATTAACCTATACCAGCCAGCCACCCATTGCGTAGATAGTAATGAAGCAATAAAAATATGATATGAGAATTCTATCGCAAGAGAGAGTAAACCGTGCTATTCACCGAACGATTCACCGAACGAACGCTTGTAATCAAAGAGATTCAGGCGCCACAATATCAGAGAAAGTCACTCTCCCCACATAAGACAAGTTCTTTGGGACGTCGAGACTACCGTAATAACAAGTGGTGTTGTGGCATATACATTGTCAAGTTTAAATGGGGTAGTAAAAGTCGCTGGTCTGCCAACGTAATTCACCGTGAATTCTAAAATGTTTTCCATGATATTACTTCTCCTGCCTTGGCAATTATTTTCATTTCTCATTCGCAACTTTAAATGCTGCTTGCATCAACAACACAGTTAAGGCACTTTTTTTGCCAAATTAAATTTCATATCTCACCCAATTCAACGAAAAGAATGTAGAGTACAGGAAATTAATGCGAAATTCCGTTCTTGTTGGCGTGGAATTAATGAGAAAAATGATTTGGAATTCAAGCCACTGATCTAGTTTCGCGGAAACAGACAACGTGGGCACACACAAACACAGACGCAAAACTTAGTTTTCGCGCGCTTACTCGGCACTCCCCCACCCTTACCATTTCTCCCAAACATCTCTCTTTCTCTCTCACAATCCAATTTCTGCATGAAATACCACTCATAAATTTTCCGGGCGAAATCCAACCTTGTTTCGACCCCATACCCGAGAAAACCCCCTTCGAGCGACGGACCTACTGACGAATTTTTCCCTGCAAATTAGTCATCAAGGGGTGAGCGGGGAGGAAAAGACAGAAAGGGGTACAGATGAGGAGAAAAAATAAGGGAATAAATAAGTGTCTGGAGAAAAAAGGAGGAAATCACCCAGGTGGCTGATGCTTTTCAAAGCCCTTCGTTACCAGGGAAAAAGGTGAGAGAGAGAAAGAGTTGAAAAAAAGATGTGGGGAGAATTTCGGGGTGAGAGGCCGCGCTAAAGGAGCTTTGGTTGGTGTTGGTGCCATCAATTAATTATTCCGACGTCGCAACGTCTCTTGCCAGCTTTCCTAGGCAGAGAAGAGGGGTTAAAAATGAGTGATTTAATGCCCTTCTCCTCTTCGGACCTTTAAGGAAGGAAGTGGCGCGGCGGTGCGAGACTATCCCGCAGGTGCGTCGGTGGTTATGAGAGGAGCGTGGGGGGAGGGGGGAGGGAAATGGAGGTGGGACGGGGAGAAATGGAGGTGGGACGGGAGGAGATATGGCGTATAGGATTGGCGATGGTGGGGGAATCTGAAGGGGCCAGGAAAAGGGATACGAGGAGAAATACAGATGAGTACCCTATGGTAGTTTGAGCGACATTTTTCTCTAGTTACAAAAGAGGCCATTTCAAATCTTATAGACTTAATCGATCGATAATTGTATATTATAAAATTAATCTCAAAAACTGCTCAAACGATTGTAATGAAAACGTCATGCATGGAGGGTTTTAGGTAAAAGAAGTTCATTTTGATAGGTTCGATAAAATAGGTACATAAAGGGACCGAGTTTGAGCCGAGAAAAGTTATCCGGGCCAAGCCATGAAAATCTTTGGAATCAATGGGAGTTTCAAGGTACACTTTTGTACTACTCGACTTTTAAATATGATAGAACACATTTAAAGGTGGGTTTACACGGGAAAATTACTTCCTCGAGTTTCTTCTGCAAGAGCTTGCAGGTAATTTTACCTGACAAAATATTCTTCACAAATTAGTATAGAGACAGATTGGTTGCTGTTTACATCGGCAACAACACGCTTCCGCAATCCGTCAAAAGACACAATACATTGTTTCATTATTTGAGAATTCTGTCCGCCTGAAACAATCCTTAGGCTTTTGTTTTACCTTTTAAGTAGCCTTTATGTTTAAATGTATGCAAAGGACTGTGATGATAACTTATATATTTTAAAATTTACAAAATCGAGTTTTGGAAAACTGTGTCAGTATGCATGCAGTTTAAATTACAAAAAAGCCCTAACACAAGAAATGAACTATTGCACAGCATTTTCAAAAGGGAATTTGATGAAATTAAGTAATATTTTGTAATGTAACAATAGTGAAACCTTAGGCATTGCTTTTCTTTTATTTTACTCGGCAGTCATTATGAGCATAGGACGCGTGTCGTCACAGGATGGGAGACGGCAGGTATTAGTAAATTGTTGCTAGAGAGCAGGTGTCGTCGTATTGTAGCGAACGACAGGTGTTACTAATTGTAGTGGCCAGAATAGGCCGCATCATAGCACAAAACTGAACGATTACGCCTGGTATTAAAAACTACGTAACAATGACTTGGAGCCTTGCTGAGCAAGACGTCACGCGAGGGGGATAAACAATGCGACGGGACCAAATAAATAGCGGACAAGGAGAACGAAGAAATCAGATCATATAGGGATCGAGATCGAGTGATAACTTGGGACAAAAGGCCAAGTAGCCAAGCGATGTCACAGATCGAGATCAGGCTACCTAGCCAAGCAATATCGTGGACTGCAAAGTCACGTAGCCAAGCGATATTGATCTATAACCAGTTTGAAGTGCCAGAACGAGAACTGTTCCGTAGCCAGACTAAATCGTAGGAAGCAGTCTACGAAGGGAGAGAAAGAGGCATCTAATCCGGGCAGCTGATAGAGGCAGCACCTATTTTGCCGAGATAGACCGCAATGCAAAGCGGACAGACATCAGCAACCCGTGGTCGCAACCCAGAGAAGACGAGAATCAATAGTACTTCGTGGCATGCGTAACCAAGGTCTCACCATGGTTTGTGTAGGTATACTTTCTTTATCATACTAACTGAAGGGTAATTTCTTGCATACACAAAGTGGCCCCAGACGCAAAAACTAATCACACAGTGAATAATATTACAACACGCAAAATATATAGATTTTGTGAATGTATTTGTATTTCGTGAGCGGTAATAACCAACAAGTGTCAAAAGAACTAAAAGTTTAAATTGTAATACATGAAAGGGTTGTAAGAAGAGAATCAGAAGACTCAAGTGTTATGTTCAGGATGTCAAATTATAGTTGCCTAATAAATATGTTGTTATAAACATGTTAAACGGAAGTGGAAGTTGCAGATTTATTGAATCATCACAAATAAGTAACTTTAAATAAGGTGTTGTATTAATTAAGTAAATATTTGCATCATAAGTCTATTTGATATTAGTAACATTTCGGCTTACAACGCGAAGTGAGTCAAACTTCACCCAGTGATCAGTTAAAATTTACTCGAATAGTAATTGAAGTATAAAATACACTTTTTGACGTGTTTCTCAAAAAAATAAATGACTTTTATGGCAAATTATAGCTCTAGCGTTACTTGCCTCAATAGGATAGCGATGTGGCCTATCTTCGCCTTGCACGTTAAATGCGTCGTATACGCCTTCTGTGTGTTTGTGAGAATATTAGTATTCCACTTGGTTACAGACAGATAATCAGCTAAACATGAATCAGCGTAATTCACAAGGGACCGCCGAGATTCATTCTGATGTCTTAGTTCCGAGCGTCAGCTCAACTTTGATGCCTAGCATTAGGTGGTCTGGAGATTCTGGACAGAATACGGCGTGAAATGTCCGCCAAAATTTGCGAGATGTTGCATATACGAGTAAGTTAAAGGACAATATAACACAGCAATTTAAACATGTCTTGAAAAGTAATCTGAAAAATCACATACGGAAAATTGGCATTATATTATAAGAATTGATATCAAAGGAAAAAGTGGAAAAGGGGTTTTTTATCAGAATCACATGTAGTCAACCATCACCATCATCAATAACTATCAAGGATTAGCCCATATGGCCAGTTCCACTTCAGGTCGGAAGCTGGAAGAAGTTGGAAACCTCCATCACTTCTTTGAACCACAGCAATCTCTTTTTCCAGACGTCCTGTAGTCAAGAATTATCTCTTGTTCGATATCCTTAAAATATGCTCATAGCATTTGTTACGGTAATTTTCAATAGTTTCGGGCCGGGATGTTTGGGTTTGGGACATCTTTATTGTTTTTATAGTTGCATAGAGTATAGCCAGCCAAAAGGTCATAGCAATTTCATTTAAGCTGATTCTATCCTTCTGATTTGGCCTGATGTTAATGCCTATGTTTTAGAGCCATATAGCTAATTTGGGACTGCCTTTGCATTGAAAATTTCAAAATTGTCTCAGGGCGTATCTTCCAACCAAATACTTTATATGCCTAAGCATAGTAGGACTTCCAAAGGTAAACTTTTTATTTCACTCATATTTTTATGTTCTTATCTAATATAAAACTGGTTTATACTGAATTTAAAAAAGTCAGAGTAGACTTTTTTTCCCCATTACTAAGGAAGAAAGGAAAGAGATGGCTATGGGGAGAATAACCTCATTACGAGGGGATCCCTCACTCGTTCCTTCGGTTTCAGCCCAGAAGAGTGAGTAAGGGGGGAAGGAGGAGACGCGCCCGGCCGTCTCCCGCTGGCCCGGCGGGATCAAAGGGGGCCGAGAGCCGATGATGTGGAAATAAAGAAAATGTTTTCGCGCCCGTCCGAGAGAGGGGAGCAGGCAGCGTCGCGACTAGCAAGGAGCAAAGGGGACGGAAATTTCGCAAAACATAGGGAGTCCGGTGAATGGAGACGAATCGAAAATGAATTTAAAACAGTAAGTTTGGTGTGATTCTCGTAATCCCAACTAATGCATCTGAGATACTGTAGTTTAACTCCGTATATTTTTGAGCTACTCGCACCAAAATTGTGACAGTTTCAAGGTCTTAAGACTATTCAAGAACAGCTTGGAAAGAAATTAGACATCAGCAAAACTAGTTTTTTTTAACAAGAGAGGAACCATTAACCGGGTAAAGTGGTAATAAATACAACTTTATCTGAAATGGAAAATATGAATTTTAAGCGGAAAATATAATGATGACATGGAGATATAGAAACGCTGAAACGTAAAATCATTCTTATCACACTGGTAATCTTCACGCTCCAATCCAATTATCCATTGAATTTTTTTTTCATTCTACAATAGCTTCCGAAAAAGCTACGCCACTTTTATTTCAAAGGTAAATTTACAAAATATTCCCGCGGTTCAAACTTCTGGATTAGTGAACACGTAGCCTTCTTCATTCACTATAGCTCTCTACCTTGATCCAGGACGTAATAACGTAATGCCACATATCTGGGCCCTAAGGGTGGTTGTCAAATCTTACTTCTTTGGGCTGGAATTCCTCCAGCGTGTACAGTAACTACTTTGTGCACTGCAACTATGCTTTCCGTCACATCAGAGTGAGGCATTAAGTCAAAACTCAACGTTAAGGACACATTTTCCCGCAGCAATACGCTATAATTTTTTATGCTCTCTCTCACTTCATCCACCGATTGCTATCGGAAGAGCGGCAGTTGACACAACAAGAATATAATTGGCTTATCAATGAAACTGAACATGCACCCATATATATGGATTAACGTAAAATTTACGGAGATATGCATAATGGGACACGTTGCTTCCCAAAATAACATTAAGAAACAATCAAACCTACTAATCCAATCACATATCCTTATCTCAGACGGTGATGAACCTGGATATTGGCGCTGCACAGGTTATTGGTGAAGCACACGTAATCCGTAGCCGATATGCATGTGAAACAAACAATATGGGTAAGGTGGAAAATTGCTTTCCCAAGGCAACCTGCAGTTTCTCATAATTTTTAGCAGCCTAAAATAACACCGTAATGAGTTTTTAGCCGGGACAGCGAAAGAGGCTGCGTCCGGTTTTGAAGCCAGAACCATTCAGTTAGAAGGAAAATATTCTCTACCCACTTGGAAACACCAATCAGATACGACATGAAATTATCAGACATGGCTGGAGACATGGCATGGTGCATTATGAGGGTAGGTAAAAAAATCGGCCTAAAATGTGTCGCGTAATTTATAGACTTCCCCTTTTTATATTGAAATCACTTCCGAAGTTTGGAACATATCCTTTGAATTATAATTCTGCCTTTCTTTCGAAGACGGAGCGAGGACTGCAGAAGGACATGACATTCTAGGGAATGAATCGTCATCACCACTTTTAGTGTTATTTTACTTGGAGAGGACGACATGTTGGTCTAAATGAGCCCTTGGAAAATCATCGATACCATATCCCTGAAACACACCGAGCTTTTGAGCATAATGCAGATACATAACTCAGGCAATAAACGAAAGGTTTTAAATTATACTCAAGAATAGATACTTTCACAAATTAGCAAGAGTGCTCATGAAAATGATCAGGTGGTTCTCTAGTATTCATGCAGCTTAAAACTAAACGCATTATCATAGATACTTTTCTTTTTGTAATTAAGCAATACTACGCAGGAAATAACGCTACATGATAAATTTGTTGCAACTTTGAGTGAAACCAATAAAAATAAAAATATTCAAATAAACTCGATAAACACCAAGGAGCATGAAATCAATTCTCAAAATATCTCTCGAAAATCGTAAATTAAAGGTTAGAGATACCAATAAGAGCAACAGGATTAGCGTCGATACTTGGCCAAAAACAAATTTATCATTGTTCTTTATTCACATTTAGCAGTGCCAGTTGTACTGTACAGTTAAATTTATAAATTATAATATGGCGATAGTAAAATTATTTCCAAAATACAAATTATGTTTAGTTGGATACTTGAGGAGGCGTCCGGCAGCTGAAGTCATTTGCGCTTTTAATTATAGGAGACGGAAAAGATTATTCAGGGTATGGATGAAGGGCAGAAAGATACCCGGCGTTTGAATTAGTCTATCTTGTCTATCTTTACGAAAGGCGCCAAGGTGTCCACAGTCCTATCCGACTGACTAAATACTGCACTCTGTAACTTCCCTTTACAACTACCAGGTAGGGATTGAAATTCAATCGAAAAATCCAATCGTCACGACTGCAGAGATTCAATCATAGATCCTTCGGGGATCGTAATCCAGTACTCCAGCCAGAATAGACCAACCCAATCCCCGTATAAATGTTAGCATCGAAGAAAATTATTCCTCGGAGTCTCTTCTAAAGTTATCATACTTTTGCTTTTCCTGCAATTTGTTTAGAGCTTCACGCTTTAACATGTAAGAAAAACGCCTTTTTAAAGCCCGTGAATTACATTTTGTTTCTGATATAGGTAAGGTAGTCTGGAGAAACTCAATTTCCACCGTAAAATGCCATTTTTGTGTTGAAAATGTTCTCTCGGAGCAAGATTATTTAACTCTTCTTCGTTGCTTTTGAAATTAAATGTGAACGGTGATTGACTATAAATATATGCGCTAATTCCTCAGGGGCTAAACCTTTGCATGTCATTTCCCCAACATAAATTAAGACCTTGCTTAAAAGTGTCATTCTCTTATCGATAATTAGGTTTATGGCCCACTTGCTCAATTCAATTTAAGGTGCATATGATCGGTCGTATTACAAGGTACTCAGGGTACGATTTTCAGTGATTCATACATTTACGAATATATCGTCACATTTTTTGACGTTTCTTATTTGCCGATTTTTTTTCCTTTCTCGCTGGTTTATAGCATTCCAATAATATTATGATAAGGTAAGTTAGGGATTTCATGTTGATTCAAGATAACTTGCAGGACGCTTGTCTTTTAATTATTAATCTCGTTTACAATTTTTTATTAAAAATATACTCAACTCATCGGAGAAAGGGAAATAAATTCTATGGTCATATTTCGTTGTCATCGGTTAGTGTCCATTTTTTATTGAATAAGTTAATTTGTATTGATGCGAGGATTTCTGCATTTTTCTGTTTATTCATCTCGTAGATTGCATCTTCTGTTAACTGCTTGGCACATTAGAGTACGAACGAAATTGTTGACAGTATTCACAACCAACACGGTGAATACCCGGAAGCATGCAGAATTTCTACCATTTTTATTATTGAGTAAATTCCAAAACCCTTCTTTACCGCTAAAATTCCTAAATGCCCCTCCGCACCTAAATGTTTTATATGGGTTATATGCTTGAGCTATAAAATCATATAATGGTATATTTTTGGACGATGCTTGACACCCATGAAGTAGCAGGTGCATATGATTACCATATGGGGAAGGAAAGGTTGCAGAAGCAGAAAAAAATGATCATAAATGTTGATGCATGGAACGCCCCCGTATTCCGGAACAGCTTTGCTACGGAAACCTACGCGCTTATTTTTTCACAAGAATGGCCGGAACAAATTAAACTACGTGCTTGGCCAGCAAAAACGTTATTTGTCGCTTTCAGGGTGCACAATTTCATTTAAAAGCTCTTTGCCCGAGCTTGACCACGAATGACCTCGGGTCAATAAATTAAAGAAATTATGAATTCCAGCTTAGGGCGGTATAAAAGGGTAATAATGCAAAAACAGATTTCTTGTTTATACTTCTGCGTCCAACGAGGTAATTCCGACTTTCCTCTGTGGGAAAATGCGTGCACATAAAATTTCGTAAATAATTGGTACTTTAAATATTAAATTTCTGCAAATCAATTGCAATCTCTTGCCAAAATAAAATCATTCGGCCATGACATTGATTTTCTTAGCATCACCCTTTAGATAATATCTGTACTATAGCAGATGGATCACTAGAATTTCACAGGCACATTTTCATATCGAACACATGGTGAATTGATGCAATTAATTCGTATACACAACTACGAAAGAGAATTACCTTACCTTGGAATTATAAATATCAAGAAAGGCCTGAGACTCTTCTTCCCTTCGATTAAGCCTGTCCATGCGTTCCGTCTAATGACCATGCGTCATAGATACACCGTCTAAAGATGGCACGTGCCGGGACTCGATCAGTCCCGCAAATATCCACTATAACGTCTTCATCCTTTCCGTCTGCCACTGCCTAAAACCGTTGAAGAGAAAATAAAATCGAGGGAGTTCCTCCTCCTTTTCATCCTCGTTTCCGACTCCGATGCCAACCCTTTCGAGTAGATTCCAACGTTAAAAGGGTGGGTTTCCTTCCTAAAAAAATGTACACAAGGGTCCCTACGACCGACCTCTCCTACTGCCATTTGGCGCGCCTCTCTCTAGTGGCATCCGATGGAATCCCTCTTCCACTGCCAATTCCACATGCTCTCACACTCTGCACTCAACGCTAGATAGAGGGACCCTCCCAATTCGCCACCACTCCACACACTATCTCCACCCTCTATATTACGAGTGAGCCGCCACTGTTACCGCCGACATCCCCATTACGACGAGCGCGGAGGGGGAAAAAAGGAAGCAAGTGAAATGGGACAGGAAATTAACACGTTTAGAGAGCATGGGTGAGACGGCGCTAAAAAATTTGCCCTGGATCCAGGTCACGCGCTGCCTCCCTCGTCACTAATTTTTTTTTGTTGACGAATCGGGTGATACTAGCGCTCTCGAATATACGCGGTCGTCCGTCGCAGCAGAATTTTTGTACGTGCGAACATCCGATTATTTGGATTTCTCTCTCCAATATGTCGAACTATATGCCCCGGAGCAGTGGCGCTTGCTGGTCTCATCTGCTAAGCGCACTTTAAGTATTCCCCGTGCTCAACAAAAGCCATGATAAGCATGGATGCCTACTTTTTGGTGATTTCCTATGAAACTGGGAATTGAATCCGAGCATCCACTTCAACGGAATTCTGGTGGTTTAAATATTAGCGTGTTTAAACTATCAATCGAAATTTGACAGAAATACTCTTACTTTTAATCTTTTTGTTACGATTACATTTTCTTTGACTAAAGCTTGTAATTTCTTTGTTTGTACAGATTAATTGCTGTAAGCAGGCTAAAGGTAGAATGTGGCACGCAGATTTGATCAAGATGAGCATTCAAAAACGTTTCCAAATGCAAATGAATACAAAATAGATGACATGTTAAGTGTATTTCTTATCTTGGGAAATTAATACGGGATAGAAGGCCTTCAAATCATCCCTTATCTTTGCTAACTCATTTACTCTGTACAAAAGCAAAAATTATTGAGACGTAAATGGAAAGAGCTACATGGGATATAAAATTTAATATTTTATGCAGAACTAAGTCTTTTACCGTTACTACTATACGCCGATGGTGCTGTGTTGCTGTCTGAGAGCACACAGGAGGTACAGAGCATCCTGGTTAACTTTTGTGAAGCAACAGGGAGAATGGAATTGAGATTAAATGCATCACAGAACAAAGTAGTGGTTTTTGACAAGGAGAGTGGAATGAATCATTGTGTGATTAGATGATTGAGCAAATGGATGATTTTGTGTACCTTGATGGGATGTTTGTGAAAGATGGGAGGATATATGAAGAGATTAAAAGGCATGGGGATGTTGGAAGGAAATTCCTCGGTGGTTGTGGATCACATCAAGGAATGAATGCATACCTGGGGAAGCAAAATTGCAGTGCACCAAAGTTTACTCCTTAACACTAAATTATTTCGTAGCGAAACTTGGAAACATAAGCCGTGATAAGCAAAAGAGAAGGCAGAGGGTATGGGGTATCTGGAAGTGTTTGCGGTAACATTCGGAAATAGAGTTGGAGCGGATGGAATAAAGTTTGGAATGAGAAGGTGATGACAGAATTTGGAATGGATATGTATAAAAGAGGCGTCCGTAGTTGGTTTGGCCATGTCGAGAGGATGAAATAGTCGAATAGTGAAGCAGAATTATGATAGAGGACTGAATGGTGTGAGAGAACGGATGGACCCAGAAAGACATGTGTGAATGTCGTGGAAGATATTCTTAAGAGAAGGACTATTAGGAGCCTTAAGAACGCATTTGAAGAGTTTGCATGACGCAATGTATCAGTGTAACTAAAGCAAAAGAGGTCGGCAAGGAAAGAGCAATATGGGGACGTTATTTAGTGAGTACTATAAGCCTATCTACGAGAATTTAAATTTTTCAACGGGCCCGCCGCGAAAGGGAACGGCGAGTAGGGTCTGTATGTATGTTTCCAACCTAGATTACGTCGGTTACGCTGTCACTTTGGTTTTAAGTTTATAAAGCCTTAATGGCAGTTACAAACCCAGGTTAGATTTAAATGGAGTGCGGACTATCCGAAGTGTTAATTATTCATCTACTCCGCGAGTCTTTCTCATCCGTAATTATCTTCACTTACGTGACTGTTTCAGGTCACCACCAGAATTGCATTCCATTTAACTCTCTGATAATTCTTTTTTAATAGATTTCTCATGTTAATTTGCCCCAGAGATTCAGTCAAATCCTTCTAAATGTATTATAATATTTCACTATTGTTCAGGAAGTTCAATTTAGTTTTTTTATTTGGCGCCCATCCGTATAGACTCCACTGACTGTCGAGTATGCAGATCGATTCGACTGTGAAGTCGATCTGGATTAGTCAGCGTGGCTCAGGTGCCAGCACTCCGCTAACTTTGGTGAAGATCGCCTCACATAGAACTGCAGTTCCGCTCACAAGTTCTGGTTGTAATCTCGGCATCAAGGAGAGAATATATCAACTTTACTTAAGAACTTAAGAGTTTTCATTTTTCATAATCTCCTAAAAATATATGTCCAATCAAATTTCAATGATTTCCGACCTCCGTAACAGTATTTCAGTTTTCTAAGGCCGAACAGACGTTTAAAAAAATAAATTATTCATTCTCATAATACTAAAATATGCACAGTTGTTTCTTACGAGCAATGTTCTCCATTGTTTTCATTTTCAATTTCCCTGCGCGCTGCAGGTGTCTCATCATGGCTAACGCTTTCATCCAGTGAATATTTAATTGCCGTTAAGTTGTTTTTAAAATATCGTATCGATGATGCTGAAGCTGGTGATGGAAACTATTCGTACTAGTTTCCATTCTTTTAACACGAGGTGAAAGGCCTTTTCAATTCTTCTATAATTTTCCTTTCTTCATTTTGCGCCATTTACCTTGTGTACTTTTCATACTATCTCACGTCAAACCAACAATTTCCCCTCAAATTGCAACCCAACCTCGTAATCCAAGAGCACGGATTGTTCCATCCTTTTAACACGAGCTGGAAGACATTTTGAATTATTCTATAATTTGCCTTTCTTCATTTGGTGCAAAATACCTTTTGTGATCTTCGTGCTCTCTCACGTCTAACCAACAATTTCCCTTCGAACTGAAGTTAGGCCATCCAACATTTAATTCAAGAGAACGAATTGTTGTACCTTTTTAACACGATCTGGAAAACCTTTTCACGTCTTCCATATTTTTTCTTTCTTTATTTATTTAATGCAAGCTACTCAACTATGCCTAAAAACCAATAGGATATTTACTCATTTCCATAAAAACCTACCTTAACCGGTAGATTACCTAAGTAATAATAATAAATCATGGTACGGTAAAATGCTTATTAGTATGGTACGAAATTACGGTACGATATATCTTCGCTTGTTCGAAATAAGAAAAAAACATCATCGTACCGTACCGCGCTGCCACCCTTTGTGCTCGCGGGTGCTCGCGAGATGAGGACAATTCAAGCGGAGTGTCCAAGCCGCGGCGCGGATGTTCCTGTGCATGCACCCCGGGTATACTCGGCACATGTGCGATTTAAGTGCTCGTGCGAGCGTGCTACAGAGAGTATATAAGGCCGGGGCCATTCGCGCAACGAACATCTGCTACCCAGTGCTCAGTAATGGTAAAGAACGCAACCCACCACACGTATTTTATTGGATGCGGGTGGCAAAAAAATACTTAAAGCCAATAATTGCCAAAATCAGGCGAGCTGAGAATAAAAAAAGCAAATAATATTTTTAATAATTCTCCACGATAAAGATTTAAAGCCGACAGAAAGTAAATCAAGCCTACGAATCACACTGCGTTATAATATATAAGCGTTTTCAAAGCGGGTTCTTGTAATACCCTTAAGTCGTTTCAGTTTTTTAAGCGTTTCGCATACGAGGGCCATGTAATGAACTTTTTTCTACCAGTTCTCAATGCAGCAATCTCCAAAATACGCAGAAAGCAATATAAAATAACGATATATTTATATTCTGCGAAACTAGAATTGTCAAAGTTTCATTAACTTTCTGCGAAACTAAAATTCTCAAAGTTTTATTAACTTTTCTGGCACTCACCGGGCAATCCTGAAAAATATTTCTATTTTTGAAAGCTAATTTATGTACACACATAAAATAACCTGGATTGAAATGTACTGAAGCGCAAGATAAAATAGGATGATAATTGCCATGGGCAACGCATTTCATGAGAGAGACGTTGAGCTTGCATCACATCTGCATATGAGAGCGATATATGTGCTTTTTTACTTATTTTAGTCATAGTTATTCCGTAACGGAGAAGATATGCAACAATTTGCGAAATAAACGCCCTAAAAGCGTTCATTTGATAAAAGATTCCATTAGGTTCAACAAATGTTTTATGAGTATTCTTAATCATGGTTGTTACAAAATCTGAATTTTGAAATTCCCTGACTTTTCCAGGTTTTCCAGGTTTTTGGCAACTTTTTCCCTGACATTTTCAAAAATTAATAGTATTAGTAAAACACCAAAATTAGGTATCAGTAATTATCCTGCGGGGACGAGATGTGTTTTTGATACAAGACACTTCCGTCCTCCTCCTAAGGTTTCCTTATGTTTTTACCACTGCTTAGGAGTTTGAGAGGAAAATGTAAGAAAAAAGGAATTCTTGATAACTGGTAAAATTGCTCTTTAATAAAAGGCATTTTAAAAATACATGACAACGTGAAACTTCCAGAGGGCTTTCCCACAACTGTAAGTCGTTGGGAATGTTCTGAGAGACTTCCGAAAATACCACAACAACATTCAAAGAGAACAAGTAAAAAATGAGTGAAATTAAAAAAAAATAATTTGTTCATACTATTGAAACAATATGTGAGAAGGAAAATCTTACTCTCATCTTTAATATGTATTTTTTTTAATCGAAAATAAGACTTAGGAGTAAAATTAAGAATGACAATGCATTCAGTTTAAGGTACAATGTACTAATTAGTGATTAGAAATGAACTACAAATATTATGGAATGGGTAAACAATTATTATTCATTAACTAGAGATCACATATTATTTGTAGTTATTATTCCATGCTAAAATATGAAATGAGAAGACTATCCAACAGCTTATGGGGATGAGCATGTCCAGAAATATTTTCCCAAAAACAATGGTAATATTAAGATAATAAATTAGAAAGGGAGAAAAATTTAAGACTTAAAGATTGACTCCTTATATTACAATGATACCAGGAAAAGAAACTTAGACTCTCCTTCTGGATAGTGAATCTCAAAATACTTCAATGAATGAAAAAAATACAAATAAACTCAAGGATTGGCTATGAACGAATATGAAAATTCTGTAACAGGTGAAAATTTATTCTCGATTGCTACTCTTAAGAACACTAATATTGCCATCAATGGCATCAACTTCCCCTAGGCTTTCAAGTAAAATTTTTTGTTTCTGTTTAGTTAGATCTCTCAACTGACTACTGACCCGTTTCTTCTTGCGTCTTTCATTTTCCCTTTCAATAATTCCCTTCTTCTCCTCAACTAATCCATCTGAATAATGAGACATGGCATTCTTTACCCCCAGGATCATTTTCTTCGTCAAATTCATGCAGTATAAACCACCAACACACTGCACTGCATCATAAACTTGTCGATGTGTAACAAGAGATTTAGGCAGCTGATTTTCAACAACTAACTCATTATTAATTGAAAAGCCCCTCTCCTCAAATGTATTTCTATGGCTCAGTATTAGGACCTTGCAAAGGAAACTGACAAGGAGATCAGATGAATATGAATCAGACAAAATTTTCATCAAGAAATTATCAAACCTGTAATCCTTCTGTTAAAAGTTTTCATTATCTCCATGACTGTAGGAGAGGTAATAATATTTGTGAACTCCTTTTCAATCTGATCGCAATTCTGGCCTGTTAGCCATTTCTTTTATTAAAAAAATCTGTAGTGTTATATTCAACCGCATCATGCACATTCGAGAAAATCCTTGATCAGGGATGGAACAGCAAATTTAATCCCTTAATTGCGTAATTTACATTTCAATTGTGACTTTTCAGTCAATTTTAAGCACATAGTGTTCAAGAACACTCTTTCTTGAATTCAAATATTTCGGCATCTTTAAGAACTACACTTCGTAGCACAGCTCTGACTGAATGTCCTAATTTTAAAATGTTTACTGGGACTAGATTGTCACTCATTTCAATATTGACTTAGTCAATACTGCTGGCATTCTTGAGTATGTCTTCCTTCACTTTCTCCACCACATGCACAAACACATTCAATCCACCATAAGACGAGTTACTTCTGTGTACAGAAAGGGGGAAAATGGATCATTACTATGGAAATAACAAAGGAAGGGCTCCACAATGCGTGCAAGATGAGAAAAAAGGCTAATATAGGTCCCATGATTTTGTCCTTTATTCCTTCGCACATTTCCTTATAGCTGCGTGAAGTCAACCTTTTGCCATCCCTCTCCATGGCACTAACAAATTTCTTCAAATTTGGAAGAATTTTCAACGCGGTTTCTGCCACTTCTGCATTGTTGAGCCACCTAACTGGGCCTAACTTCTTAGGGCACGTACAACTCTCAGTATAATATTTGTAGTCGCTCCTCCTCGCAGGCATATCTTTGAACTAATTATAGCAAGCTGTAAGAAAGGGTAACACATTCAATCCAGTGGCTTCTTCTGCAGTTTAAAAGCAATATGTACAATATGAAGCCCACATGAGCCCATAGAGACAAGCAAGGGATAATCAACATCATGGATTGAAGGTGTACAAAGTTGCAAATCAACTCAACAATTCTAAGCGTAAAATTTACCGAAAGTGAAGGATTTCTTCAAAGTAAAAAATGTTTACCAACTGGCTGCAGTATCCACAGTGCCACTTGCTTTCCATTTACTAATGAAGCAATTAATTACATCGTACATGAATTACATTATTGTATTTAAGAACATTTTCAAAATTCACAGCAGCCAAACATTTGCCTTTTCAACCTAGTTATGGCAGCAGCATGATACGTTTAAGAGCCGACATTCTACAAAAACACAAAGTGCAGGATTATGGTAAAACATCATAACCCTTCAAACAGCATTCTCTATCATTGCAAATAATAAATTATTCTGTAATACGCTCGTGAATATAAATCAATGATGGGTATTGTACCAATTGGTGCTGGATATTTTAAAAGTATTTGAAATATATTCATAGGTAGCCTCATATAGTACTGGTAGAAAGTCGTAGCAGCACGATAATTATTTACCACGAATCAGCAAAGGCTTAGCCTTACGAGTATTGTTAGATTATTTTCACGCTCTCTACATTGGGTGTCGCAATTAGTTTTAATGCATACGTCCAGTTGTAGTTTCTCCTATCATTATTTATAATTGGCAAATTATATATTTTAATATCAGAAGACTCGTAAACTCACTACATAACAAAAGCACGCGATAGATAATGTAAAATCAAAAGAATAATAATGAAATCTCATACAAATATGACAGAGATTCGATCGGAGTTATTCTGAAATAAAAAACACATTGCATAAGAATAAGTTTCAGTAATATCAAAATGTCTCTCGGCACATTTATTTAAAAACTGTCAGCTTTCTGGATTGAAGGGTCAAATGAAAAAAATGAAAGATCATATCATAAGTTAAGATCGGCTTCCTGTATTGGCCGTCTCTGTATTTTGGACACACTCATTCCGCTTAGACTTAGCTTTAACTGGCTTCCGTTCACACTCATCACAACGACCACTAACCACAACAAGAAACTCAATCCAGATTAAAAAAGTGACTAGAATTACGTCAGCCTCAGTTTACACGGCGAAATTGCCTGGGTAGAATGGTAGTTAAATATTACAGTGGCACCTCGATTAGCGATCTAATTCGCAATTTGTTCGTTCGACTTTAGAATTCGTTCTTGTCTGCGGTCCATCTCTCGAAATCCTATTTTACTAATATCCTATTATAATTCAATCCATTCCCAGAATCAGAAATTTTGGAAAAAAATAAAAGTGCATTTCACTTGCTGTACGCGCGCGCATTGGAGCACATTTTACTGCACTGATGGTCGAATTCAGTAGTCTGCGATACGTTGCATTAATTTAAGTATCGTAGTTCGTATTTCGATAATACGTTCGCATCTAGAGGCATAAATGTAATATGAAAAAAATATACGTTGATCAGTCGAGATACCAATGTAAGAGTAATAAGAGGGTACGAGGAACTTCAAGAAGAACAGGGGCGCGATCACAGTTCTCCACAACGCTTGCACTCGGGTTATCGTTATTTTCTCACCGCGCTCATTATAACGAAATCACGATAGTTTTTAGGACAGTAAGAGTGAGCTTTGCACTTCTAGAGTGGTTTGCGTTTTGGATAACGAAAACGGGAAAGAAGGAACCGTGATCCTACCCCTAATGGCGAGCACGCAATGTTCCGGAAAGTGGAAATATGTTTCAGAAATGGGGAATTCAGGGAAAGGACAGTCCAAAAGCCAACCAATCAGCTGGTAGAACACCCAGTGATGGCCTACGCCAAAATTCGGATACAAATAAGGGACACTGGGTGGTGCGGCGAAGGAACTCGTGCACCTTAACGCTCATTCCACGGCGGTGTGAAGTAATCGAAAGGGAAAGAGCGAGAGACGTGGTGAGAAGTAAAGAAAGGAAGAAAGCAGATAGTTTTCCCTACGTGGATGTTGAAGATGCGAGAGCAGGAGTCTTTTCTCCACCGTCCGTGTTCTCCATCCCTTCTCTCCCCCCCGACCCTCCTCATCCGAACGCCAACGTATTCAGAGACTTTCGATTTTGTATTTTATCCACCGGCAAGGATTGCGGCCGGATTTCTGGAGGAAGGGAAGGAGAGAAGCATGAAATACGGCCCTTTTTTATTTCCCGGGGATAAAAAAATCTATAAATCCCCTCATCGCTTCGCTTCCCCTTAAAGAGGCAGCAAATGAGGGGATCGAACGCCGGGTCCCTTGGAGTTTCGTGTGTGCGTCGAAGGCCATTAGTTAGGTATACGCCCGCGGAAAAAAAACGGGCCTCGGAATTTTCTGCCATTTTTAATGCTTCATTTGCTTTACTTACAAGCATCTAAATCTTCGTGCGTTGCCGTGCAAGCCGTCGTAGCTGGGCTTTCAGGACACCGATTATAAAATGGAAGTATTGTGTCTTGGTAATGTATCCTGGAGGACGAACGGTAGTTTGTTCGAAGAGGAGGGAAAAAGAGTTGGGCCGAATGCTTTCCTTCACTGAAAATGAGACCTGTAAAGAGGAGGTAGGATTAATAGTTCTATCGGTGTAAGCCGCGTATTAACCCTGCATTTTCCCGCAATTATCACTCCTGTATCCTAATGCTATTCGGGGATTAAATATCCTCCGCTGCTCTCTGAGCAAAACTTAATTTAATGGTCGGTCTTGTCTGGCAATATCATGTAGGACATGAACAACTACCGCGATGTCAGAATTTCTTTGGCATGAAGTTATTTTCCCAAGTGGTGATCTAGAGGTAAAACAGAAGTTATTTTGACCATAAACTTGACTTTCCTTTCATTCGCTTTACTTACAACATATGCTATACATAGACATACGCTTGCTACTCCCCAAAGACACGTTTTCACGAGCTATTGGAAGCTTTGTGTAATAGTAATAATGCATCTTGAAAGATTATAGGTAGTTTGTTCAACGAGGAGGGAGAGTATCGGGTCTAATTTTTCCCAACAATGAGAACGATAGTTGAACCAAGAAGGAATGATCCATTGTCTCCATTGCCTTAGCACTGCATTTACTCAACACATTTATGCAATGGGCGGTCTTGCTTACTATTACAATGGGTGTTCCCGTTGTTTCAGCATTTACATAGCTAGGCTTGTGCGATGACCGATTTTGGTCATCGATTTTCGATGAAAAAATTTCATCGAAATGTTTCGATGACGATGGCTGTCATCGATCATCGTATATAGTGTATACGACGATCGATGACTATCGATGAATAGCGATGATCGTTGAATGTCGATGATCGATGAATGCCGATGATCGATGAATTACGATGAACGATGACTCTCGATGAACTGTGCAGTAGTGATGAGCGTTATATCGCTGTGATTGAATAACCGATACTGAAAAGTAGCAATCACAGCCTGTGACTAAATAATCGAAATCACTTTGACTGTGAATTCGGTGAATTAAGCCGATTTAGCTCAGGCTGCTACCGCTGCTAGCAACTGCACCAGTGCAACCAACGAATACAATGCTACCACTGCTACTGCGTATTAACTGTTATTGAACGTGATCGCATACTTCTGTATCGTCTACCACAAACTTGAGGAAAAACATGAATTCCAAACATCCCACTGTGGCCCTGCCATCGTCCTCAAGGTGCAATAGCTGGGGTGCTTATACTTTATACAAACAGTTTAGATCTAAGGCGTTCAAATGAATGGAAAAAAAGAAGAAACATTAGTGATATAAGTATATCGATCATCCTATTCGATGGTTCTCATCGACATCAATCATTCGCATCAACTCATCGACTCATCGGCATCGATGATTCTCATCGACTGATCGACATCGATGGTCGATGACATTCATCGTCATCGATTACAGTCATCGCACCGTGATGACTAAAATCATCGTTGATGACTTCGATTAATCGACTCATCGCACAAGCCTATACATAGCACTAAATCATTATCTCAATAAGCAGCGGTGTATTAAGATGAAAGTAATATATATTCAAGGAAATTTTTTACAATACGTTAGCTTTACTTACGAGACGTGACCTGTGTCTTGATACACTACCCTGCATGCTGCAGTCGCAAGTGCTATCAGAATATTGGGCACAAATGGAAGATTCGTGTCATGGTATTGTACTAAAATGGAAGACAAGTAATAGTTTGCTTAGCGAGCAGTGAAAATTTATGTATTACGTTTTCCACCGCAGAGAATGAGAGTATTACCAAGGAGAAAGGAATCATATTATGCTTAGCACTCTATTTCCCTATCACTATGTAATGTCATGCAATACTCGGTCTCGTCTGCTAAAGATGGGCTAGATTCGCTCAAGACTGCGTGGTACTCCTAAAGTAATTACTTTAAAAATAAAGTAATTAATTTACATTATTCATGTTTGTTTGAAATCAGCACATAAACAACAATCATGAAGGTGATTACTGCAGTTATTTTATGCTCTAGAGCACATCAACTCTGCTCCCGATCTTTTTTGAAGAGCGCTGCCTATTTCATATCATATTTCCACATGACTACGTGTTTCACGACGCAAAATATCACATCGCACAGAGGATACATCGCAATATCGGGGAGTTATACTTAGTAATTAAAACAATTAGATCGAATCAATCTATCCTCTGTTAAAAGGCAAAGTGGAGCGGAGGAAATGAAAATAATTGGACGGTTAATTTTAATGAAACCGGTCCATCTTGGCAATTGAAATTCCGCCCTTATACATGAGAACGTACCTACCTACTTGCTTTCCTAATCAGCCGTTGGTGTTTTTGGATCCCTTTGCATACCCTTTTGCGGCAGCATCTGCGAGGGTGAAACACTTCAGAACGGATGAATAAAACAAAAGACGGAGCTCGAGGGGCAAAGGAAAGGAGTGCCTACCGAAAAATCCAAACCTCAATGGAACGAAGAGAAATCACACATTTGACTTTGTGGAAAACCTTTTTATCCCTTCGTTTCCTCAGGTTTTTATACTGTACACAGCAGTGAAAAATCTAAGTGACGTACTGAAATAACTATCTATTTTGTTTTTGCTAAAATAGAATATTTTATCCATTCCATACCTGAAAAACTTTAAAATTTAGAACTGTGAAATATTTTTACGATGAATTAACTGAGTTTCTTTTATATAAATATCCCACTTTTTTCCTTATTTTATACCCATAACTTAGGCAAGTACTCATTATGCAATAGATTCCTATCAAAATCAAGATCATTGTAACGCCGAATTTCCTCAATATCCCCTTTTACATTTTATCTGCACAATAAATGTAAAGAATAACCAGTATTATAAACAACATTAAAGTTGAATATTACAAACCATTTAATGGGCACCAATAATGTCTACGAGCATTAGTAGTTCGGAATACAATCGTACTTACTCGTACATGGGCATATACCAATAGATACGAGCACCAGATATAATTATGTCATTTATTTGAGGAAATATATTAATATGGTTAATATGAACTCTAGTTTACACTAAAGTATCTAAGGTTTGGTTGAAAGGACGTGTACTTGGAAGTCCATTTCTGACCTAAAAGCTAGCATAGCACGTCGTGACTCTTTCGCGTGAACATCCAGCTTTCTAACCCTTTTCCTCTCCTCAAAAAGCATTCCTATAAGTACATTTTCTGGATGCCCAAAGGATGCATTTTTCTGAATGACTGGGAAAACTTCGTCTTTGGCATGCTTTGGTAGTAATTTGGCTCAGTTAATGTAAAGCCACATATGCTTTGCACCGTCAACGCTATTGGGATGAGTCTTCACAGTGAACCACGATGGAACGTAGACATTCAAAATATATTTCACTAGCAATGCCAAACTTGATTAAGGCGTGGCCACGGACGTGTAGAGCCGGAGAATTCAAGCCGCAGTAGTTTTCCATCTTGAGGTGCATACAGGACCAGACTTTGCGTGTGCCAGGTTAGCAGGGCACTCGCCAGAACTAATCGCCATGGCCCTTCGGAGCAAATAACGTTGATCGTTAGATAACACTTCCATATCTACCTATGGGGCGATGAAAGGGCTTTCTCGAATTTCACCACTTTAAGGGTGTAGCAGATATCTAAACTGTGGCCGATTGGACCTGAGTAGGCTGTAGGACTTTAAAGTTGATCCGTCAAGCGCCATGAAAAGATGTTGGAAGGGCTCATTAAAGTGCAGTAAGCAAATAATCCATTGAGACATTGCAATGGTCCACCTAGAGTAACTTGCATAAGACGTATCACACCTCCCACGTGGCCAGTGTTCCCCACACAGCCGTCTGACCCTGCTGCTTTCATTTCACTCAAATCAAGCTGCTTCTTCGTTAGGTACCATTATGTTTTGGTGACTTGTTTTGGAGCTGCCTTTGTCACCTTGAGTTTTGTAACCTATGTAATGGTTATCTGGCTCCTCGAGTAGCACTATACGCTCTTCTGTCATCGCAGTTTTAGCCCTCTTATTTTCACCCTTCACCTCCTAGGTGCAAGTAACGCCCTTCCTACCGTCAAAATAAAGTGCCTTTAGCTCGTGATCCTTAAGCTCCGCGTCCAAGTTTTCTGACAAGACTCATCTGTTATGCGTCATTTTCCTTATTGCTTTGTTAGGGACAGCGACTTTTTTGGTGTCATCTGGGGTAACTAAACCATAGTCAGTAATGGCAGAATTTGCAATAAGGCCAACAGAGGGGATAGCAACTCCAGTGCGGTCAGCTACTAAGGCAACGTTCGACAGTTTCAGTCGATTTTGGTCCATAGGGTGCTTCAGTTTTACATCCATCCATGGATCCATCCTGGCCAAATTGAATCACGACGTGCTGTGCCAGGTTTCAGGTTAAAAAATGACTTCCAAGTACACGTCTTCTCAACCAAACCGTAGGTACTTTAGTTTAAATTAGAGATCACATTAACAATGTACTGCCTTTAGCTATGCGGTAATGAATATTTTCCCTTGCAGACTGTGTTCTTGACCCGCCACAACTCCACGCGGCTCCATGTGCAAGAGGAACGACTGGCTTTCACCCTAAAACACTATAATTCAGCAAAAATCCCCATATTTTCATGAAAAATTATTGTAGTTATCTAATTAATAAAGAAAAATTGTGACTAACAACTGTCGGAGCAGTATCGAGTTCCCTGTTAATTCAAACTTTCGATTAAAAAAATTCGGGAGAAAATCAATAAAATTGGCCCCAAAACGGCCATTTTTGGTCAGCTAAAACTTCAGGATGGGGGGTGGGGGGGGGGGGGGGGGGGGGGGGGGGGGGGGGGGGGGTGAGACCCCTAAATACTAATATTTTTCGAAAACATTTTTTGAGGTGTATCGGTGGCAAGAATTGCATCTTTTCCCAAAATTTCAAATCGAAATTTAAAAAAAAAATGTTTTTTTCGATGTAACCTAATGTGATTACCAGGATCCCTCGTAAAGTTTGAATGAATCTCCAAGATATGCCAAAAACCCTATTGCTGGAGTTGGTCCATAGACATTGCTGTCCTCAATTTATGCGACCTGAGGTTTTTTCCCGCGGAACTATAGTAGTATTGAAACATGGTGGCAGTTACGCAAAAGAACCTTTTCAGTCAGTCATTTTCCAGCGAATTGAATCAGCACGGGGGAGTAAGGTGATCTCCCATGTTTGACTACCCGGGTTCTCAATGTCGAAAACCTTTATTTCCAACTTTACAATGCTACATCTGTTATTCACGTCAACTTTGAAACTCTCCGTGGCTCTTAATCCATTTGTATTGATGACCTGCGTCTCCGATGCTCCGATGGCTTGCGGACAATATCAGTGTATTTTGATCCAGCTTCGTTTGAATAGAAAAGATTTTCGTGAAACGTGCTGCTAACATTCTCCCGCCATCTATATGCAAATGCGTTTATATTGACAGCGTTACATTTATTGTGCGCTCTTTTTTGTACTTATTGCTGTAAAAAGTCAACCACTGCAAAATGTTGTCTATAATTCTTGACTTGAACGGTGGCGCGAAAAAATTATTTACGGGTAAAGATGAGAAAATAATGAATAGTAGCTAAAAGCTTCTCAAGGAACCAACACTAGAATTGACCCCAAAACGGCGATTTTTGGTCAGCTTAAACTTCAGGAGGGTGAGGGTGAGACCCCTATACATTAATATTTTTCTAAAATATTTTTTTTTCGGTTTATTTGTGGCTAGAATCGTACCTTTTCCCAAAATTTCAAATCTAAATTCAAAAATGTTTTTTCGATATACCCTAATAACACATTTTGACGGCTTTTCAATTTTGTAGGAACACAACTCAGCTGTGATCATGTGTTTGTTAGCTCTATCTCTGCCCGGGAATACATAACAACACAGCAAATACATTGCATTCATTTTCAAATAAGAATAAATATACTTTCACTCAAATTTCTGATTCCCTTCAATAGGCGAAAGGCAATGGTATACGCTCTACTAAATAATAAAAAATAAAAATAAGTAAATAGCCGTTAAAAACTATTAAAATACTAAGTAACTAAATAAGATAATAGCATATAGTGGAGCGTTATTTGCAATATACCATTTTAATAGAAGATAAATTCCATGAGCACTTAAGTTGACTGCTTCAGGGGTTAACAGTAGGTATGGAGAAAATTCAGAGGTTTTGGCGTGAAAAGCGGTTTATTATTGTAATTAAGGATTATTTTTCGAAGGACATATTGAGAAGACTCCTTGGGCCCGAGAACTAATTGGTATGACTTTTAAAGACCTTCCCATTTACTTTTGCAGCATGTATTTAGACGCATTTATATAGATTTTCATTTACTTGGCGGGGTACTTATAATGACGACGGTGAGATTTTCGATAAATATCGAAGATCCTTTTGCAAATTTACAAGCGTTACTAGATCAGTAGGTATTAGACCTTGGGCAGCCGCCTCTAACTCGCTCAGAGAAGCGCCCAATCTAGCAGAGCACGCGGCTGGGAATGGCAATTCCGCGGAGAGGTTGCCAGAGGGGGTGGCCGCCCACCGCAAGGAGTGGGTTGGTGGGTGTCCCAGAAAGGGGTTTTGGAAACTGGAAAGGATGTGGGCGGGTTTTTGGCGAAGAAGGCGCGGTCGGTGGTGGGCGCAGAAGAAAGAGGATCCCCGTAAGAAAGGCGGCTAAGGAAGAAGGAGGAGAACTCTTCAAGAGCACGAGAGAGAGAGGATAGAAGGGACCTCTAGGGCAATTACGCTGTAATTGGTATCCCTTGCAGTTCTGCACGGGCTTTCACACCTCAGAAACACTCAATTAATGGTTAGTGGGACTCTGAAGGGATGAGACTAGAGGAAAGGAACCAGATTGGACGTGGCTGAAGGCAGGGGGGGTTGAGGGAAGTTGCTGGCTGAGTTTGCCGAGGGAACACTGGCGAAGAAGGCAGGAGAGAATTGGAGGGAGAGCGATAGGGGTGCAAGAGGGTAGGAGACGAGGGAGGAGGAGTGAGCAAAACCAAGGCGAGAGTTAATTTAAGATAGTTATCGCTAAGGGCTGATTCCGGCCAAAGCTGATTTCGAAGCGCAAGTCACATCGTTAAGCATGTAAAATGCTCTCTCGCTCCGATACGATGTCGCTTTAATTGGATCCGACGTGAGCGGAGACCTTAATAGGAAAAGGTGGTCGAGTTCTCGTCGTGGGGACACGCGGCATGTTCTCCAGAATTGCGACGGAGTGGAGCTCTCTCTCTCTATTCTCGCTGGCTTCCGCACTCATTCGCCGCGAAGAAATGGAATCCTTCCGTCGAGAAAATCGACACAGCCACGTCGACTGAGCAACTACTTCGAAAGTCATTACCGATGCATTCGGAATTCTTAGGAAAGTTTCGGTCGCAAGTAAGTCTTGCTTCCGAACCTGATATGTGTTCTCATTTTTCAAGCACGGAAAAGAAAAAAAACGGAAGCATTCATAAGTAAAATGGAGAAATTATCCGTCCGAATCTGTCATCAGGAGACTGAAAGGGATAGATGATCTATCCAATCTCAAAAAAAAATAAGTGTGCCATTGTTAAAAAATAATTTTAAGCCTATTATTTTTAATTTTTCTTGATTGATTTTACTTTCCTGGGGCATTTAAATATATGTAGCTTTTGCATCAAAGATTTATGTTGTTAAATATTTCTAAAGTTGTCATTTTAAGTGGCTCGGTAATTCGAGAGTCAACTCCTGGACGACTCGTTGAATTTTTACGCCTCAACAACAGAGAAAATCCTTAAAAAGCTAATAAAGAGTGATAATATGACAAAAATACATTTTCATCATTCGTCGGATACGTATAATTTCCATAGAGATAGGTATCCCAAATAAGAATCAGCCTGATGAGTAGAGATGCCATAATTGAGAGAAAATCGGTAGTATTACCATCCCAATCAGAGGTATAACCAGTAATTAATATAAATTAGAGCAGCAGCAAAGGACGGCGTTAGGAGGAAGAGTATAGAAAAGCAGATATCTTTAAACATGAAATAAGTAACGCGAGCACTTTCTTTCTTAATATTTCCGAGCAGCCGAAATTACACTAAGACATTAACAAGGTACTGAGGCGCTCATTACATTCCATCAGGTAAAGGGCACCGATAGCTCGATAGTAAAATTCTCCTTCACTATGGAAATTAAAATATGACGGAAGATGTCTGAAACACCGTATTTATCCGCAAAAGAACAATAATAGATATAAATCTACTTTATTGATCACATATCTTAAACTCAAATGTAAATTTTGAATATTAAATAAAATAGAGGAAACATACGCGTGGTAGATGAGAAGAGCTAAGAATAAAGAGGAGAGATAATATTTCTATAAAACCAAGCCCATAAGCAGTTTTTATAAATCCTGATCTCATGCGTATGAATCCATATCGCGTCATTTCATACGCTAAGAAAACGTTAGGTAAAACTAAAAAATGTAGCTCGACAGGAGGGCAAGAGAACATGATAGATGGAAAAATAGCAAATATAAAATGCTGGTATTGTTTGACCGCAAACTGAATTTTTTAGCAAGAAAAATTAAGAACTGGAGATATTAATGTGAGGAAAACAGCATAAGGAAATGAGCTAGGAAGACAATACGCTATATTAACATGTTGGATACGAGAAACTTCAATTCCAACAATACTGGGACCAGTTATTTAGAAAGCAACATCTTTCTTCATCATGATCTGTCAGATATCAGAATCATGATACTTCAGGTGAACAAGAGAATATATTTTAAAGGGATTCTCATTGCCTAATCCAACATTTATGACGCGCCATCTTCTCAAATACTGTTTCATATAAACCCTTTCATAATTCCCTTGGGTTAACGGCCGTATAGGTGGTTATTAGTTAGGGAGGCATTAGGAAAGCACACTTTGAAGCCTTGGACAGATGCTTCAGAGGCTATTGCGAAAAATTAGGCAACAGAGCCAGAAGAATTAGGGGAACATTCGTACGATTTTCGGCGAGCGTGGAGAATTGACTCCTTAAGAAATGAGGAAGCAGGAAATGTATTTATTCTATGTAATGCGGGTTTCAGGAAACGAATGTCGGCGAAAGAGGTAAAGAGCTGAATACCGGACGAGCCCAAAGCGAAAAGAAGGTATTGGCATCATCCATGTGTCAATTAAGCCAGTTTCATACACATGTAATAAAACTACGGAAAAATATTTTCAGCGCCTTCGGAAATACTTAGTAAAAATTAGAAGCAGCACAGGAAAAAGGTTTGGATAAAATATTTCAATAAGTATTTTCAAGGGATAAATCTGGAAAAACTCTGGAGACGTGATGATAATGGACCATTGGCCTTAAAATATCGCAACACTATTTGATAATCTAACTTAGCCTAAAAAAAATACGACGCTTAGACTCTTATTTTAATGCAATTATTAGATAAGTAATTTCAACTTTTGGCTAAGTTGCGATTTTCCTCGTTGGGGAAGGAAAATTATTTTATTATTGTCTCCTTAAGAGAACTACCTTCACGCGGAAAATACATGACCACAAAACATGTTTCCAGGTGGAGTAACTCGGTGAAAATACGAACCAATCATTTGACAATGGTGTTTTCGCCACTATTCTCAGAGCGCGCGGCTACAGTCCTTAGAAAATGTGGAGAATCAACCCAAAGCTAAGTAGAGCGCAAATATCTAGATGAATCTGTGGAACACGAAATACCACATGGGTGACTTTTTGCCTTATCACACGGCTATATTCAAACGGAATCGGAAGTAGGTTCATCGTATGACTAACTGACAAACACAACAGAGAGAGGAATTTCACTGCCTGAGCACAATCTATTTTAGATCCAAGCAATCGCATGAAATTTGGCACATTTAGACCCGCACCGTTAGTCGCAAACGTGAGCCCACCTTCGCAATCATCAGACGACATTATTCTTGAATGAGGGAGAGGGTGTTCTGTGTGTATAGCTCTCGCAAAAGTTCCTGGCGTTGTGCAGTGGAGGATTTTGGGAAAAGAGCTACGAAACTTTCAAATTTCTACAAAACGGAAGAGGAAGGTTGTTTAGGGTGGAGGATACGGCAAAAACCCTCTCTAATTACTGGCAACAGAAGCTCATCGGAAAGTGAGATGACTCACCACTACCTGCCATCCAGTATTGACTCGTCTCACGATGAAACCTAAAGATATGATCCATGGTAAATAAAATGATCCATGGGGCGCGATCATATTCTCCATAACGCGTACGCAAGCGTTATCGTTATTTTTCCCATTGCGCTCATGAGAGCGGAAACGTGATCGCTATTCGTCAAATTTCGTCTGGTGGTTTAATTCACTAGTTTTAATTGATGGAATACGTTCTTAGGACAGTAATAGTGAACATTGACCTTCTAGAGTGGTTTGCATTTTTGGATAGCGATAACGAAAATGCGAAATAAAGATCCATGATCCCACCCATGGTAAATAAATATATCGCGACGGGTGATTTCATCACTTGCTGTACTTGCCCATAACATTTAGTAGATTGGTTCCTCTGCATCCCTCTCTCACTTACACACGTCACTGTGACCGATCAGAAATGCTTTATATTTCCCTCCTCAATGACCAGAGTGAGCGAGCGTGAAATCTTTGGAGAAGCCAACCCCTATCTCCATTGAACGCGACTGAATATTGGGCATAAATCCAACAAGGACAATCTTGAACGAACCATTGTTCAAATCTTTCAACGTCTGGCACGAAGCAAGGACTTAAATATCGAAGTAAATAATTAGTAGCAATGAGCGTAGTTAGGCGATATGGTGCGAGATAGAAAAAGACGATTACATTAAGAGAGAAATGGAGAACGAAGACCGAATACAACAATAGATAGGGCGAGGGTGAGTGGAGAGGGGTGGTAAGAAGAGATGGATATTAGGGGGTGGTTGATAGGAAGGAGGTAAGAACAGCATTGGGAAGGGCGAGAAAGGTTGGAAGGAGAGGAAGGGTGTTTTGTGGATAGTGGCAGGGGGTGAGAAGGATTGTGGCCGTGGGGGATGAAAGAGAGTGGGCGGAGACGTCGAAGAAGGCAGAGGTAATTAGGCGAGGTCGTGAATTAAGCCTTGGCGAAGAGACTGGGAAGGGCGGGAAGGGATGAACGAAAGGTTTTCGGGGAATTGGGAGGTGGGAACGGGGAAAGGACGGTGAGACAAAGGCAGGGTAGCCACACCGAGCGATTTGTTCCACCCGCTAGATTTCTGATTCACGCGTAAGGAAAGCATTTCGGTAAGTTTTCTTACAATTGACCAAATGCATGACGTGAGGAAAATAATTCACTGTTTTTGTGCTACTTTACATGATATTTGTAGTATGGATGCAACTCACGGTGTTTCTCATTCCGGGTTTCCGATTCTTGCATAACGATTTCCAAGAGGTTTCTTTTGAGCTTCGAAATATACATATTTAATGCAGCAATATATTTAAAATGCTTTTTATTACTGCTCAATATATATTTGTATCCCACTTGCTTTCATGAGCATCTAGAGTATCAAGGGAAACAAAAAAGTTTTTATGAGTAAAATTATTATACACCAAATCTACTCATAAAATATGAGCATCATCCAAGAGATAAGCATAAGATTGCTGCTGATACAATAAAAATGTTTGTTCAACGTCATTTATTTAGTGAGATCGGGTTGCTTTGATGACGATATTACTGCCTTTCCGCTCCGAGGGCTCAGGTACGAATACAAAAACTGCCGGCGGTCTTACGAACCCTACTTGTGAGCTTTGTGGATACCATTTCGTGTAGTCCTTTGTCCGCTGGATGAGACATTGAGCTGTGAACCCCAAGGCGCCTTCTGTCAGGAGCAGGCTAATGCTAACGCCAGGTTTCTCTCCATCCTTCCTCCACTCCCCACATAGTCGTCCCCTTATCAACCAATCCACTTGTCGCTTATTTGAGAAAATTACCTGTTTCTTCCCCAATAGTAATAATATTCGATCTTAATTCGAGCTATTTGGAGATTAAGTTAGGACTATGTAGTCCTCTCTTACATTTAACTCATAAGTAACACACACACCCATGCCCTGAGTGATGAAAAGCCCACTGATGTGGGACTCGAACTACGACCCAAGGGTTAGAAGGCGAGGACTTAGTTCCTCCACCACGAAGGACGACCCATAAAGACCAAAAAACCATGATTTACTATTTTATTATTATTAGAGTAATCTACCGGTTAAGGTAGATTTAAATAGGAAAGAGTAAAAATTCCATTGAGTTTTACAGGTGCAGACGCCCACCTGCATCTACAATTTCTTTCTTCATCTCAACATTTTACCTCCTGGGTCCATTCCGCCCATAAACATACTCATTTTCTTCCCCTTCCTCGCTCACCCAGCACCATCCCCTCTATCACGGCCTTCAGCAACCCTTCACCCCTCATTACCTCTTTCAACCACCTACTCTTCCTCCACCTTATCTTCTCCATAAGTTTCCTTTACCCAGCAACCACACCAATATTATCTTCCTTTCCATGCACCGCACCTTATCCATTACCCTCCGCACCCACATCTCAAACGCCTGCTCCCTATTCTCGTCTTCTATGCTACGCCCAAATTCTTCCAACAGACTACCCAAGTAATTAAATTGCTCTTCTTACTCTAGCTTGTGCCTTTCCATTTTTATGACCATCCTCGCCTTCTTTGCCGAAGAAAATCTCATTACTTTGGTTTATTGCCATGTATTTGACATATCGGAGTAACTAGATGCACCAGCTCCAACTAGTCAAGCAATGCATCATTCGTTTACGACAATAGTGGATACTTAAACCTCTCACTGGTTTGGGATGCACTAAATAGGCAGAAATTACGGGAAAATGCCGGATATCCGGAGAGGTGGCAACCCAAAGCGGAGGTGGGCGGAGGAGAAATTCTGAAGCATTGTGTGGTGGTTGGGGCTGATGGGTGTGAAGTGGTGGAAAGACCAAGTTTTCCTGGGATGGGGTCGGATTGGTTGTATCAGGAGAGGGAGAAATGTGGGATGGTGCCAAGGTGGAGCACGTCAAATTGAGAGAATTTATGGTCCTCGGAGGCTTTTGAATCCACCTCCCTCCCCCACGTCGTATACGCTCGAGACCAATGACAATGGCTGGTGGGGGAGGGCAGTGAAAAGGGATAAGCAGTCGAGCAATGGAGCGATGATGATCCCAAGATTGCCCAAGAAATAAGTCCGTGCAAAGAGAAGTAATTCCTGCAGGTGAGGGAGGTCGTCACTCATAAATTGTTTTGGTAATTTAAATAATAATTAGCATCATAGGTATTCAACCAAGTATGTATAGCTCTCGAAGTTCCAAGCGCTGATTTGACGGCAATGAGGACAGGCAGAAGTGGAGGGGGTGACGGGAAAGAGAGGGAGGCAACGAGAGAGAGAGAGAGAGCGAGAAAGAGAGTGAGGCGGGGGAACAAAACTTCAAGAAAAAGGCACGAGGCATACACACTCAAGAGAAGGTTTAAATAACCCATCGCTATGACTTGTCCGCGCACCCTATCTTGAGGTCTCATTGTGAGACGAGTCGAAACTGGATGGATGCTACTTCTCGAAGCGCATGTGCTGGCAGCAATTAAACATGTTTCTGATTCTCCACTCTGAACAACCTCACTCCTCAGTTTCGCAGGGTTTAACAGTTTTTCACAGCCAATATCCCAAAATCGTGCCTGTGCAGTGCCAGTAACTTTCACGAGAGATCTAAAGAGTAATTCGGTCGAAGATTTTCACCAATAATAGACCCGAATGCGTGGTAAGTTTCCTTCACCCAGCTATCTACTTCGAATATTAAATCCCTTTTACACCCCTCCTATCTTTTGTTTCTCTTCATACCGTCAATTTATCTTATCTTCCTCTACCCTCTCCCACGCTTATCCCAAGTTTTTTTTCTTGAGTATTTCGTCACAATAATAATTTATTGAAGCTAAGGAAACGTAGAACCATATTTCAATTAACTCATGACGAGGTAGTCCAGTTTATTGTGTTGGGATGTAGAACAAAGGTCCGGGGTCACATAAAATCAAGTCTTTTGCGGACACATCAGTTGAACCGTAGATGGGTGATTTTCTGGGTTCCTGAACGTTTTGTGAAACTTGAGGAAGCACAAGGAAATGAACTAACTCCTCTCTCCCTGAGGCGTGATTTTCATACGCCGATATTGGCTTGGTACTTATAACTCTATTCTCACCGATCAAACTGACCTTTGGGTTGAAGCCCACGGCCCATTATGATTGACTTAATACATTATAACAATATATTTTACCAGGATTGTATGAGGAATAAATATAATAAGAGCTGATGCTAGTCTATATTACAGCATAGAGGAAAATCAACCCTTAGTACCATAAATATCCCTCCTCTCCAGGAGGCTCGAATCTTTTCGAGACTCGAACCCACGACCCTAGGCCGAGCAATATCAGTATAAGTAAATATACTGACTAAATAGGGTTTGCAAGGGGTTCCTGAGTTTTTTGCGGCAACAGTTAGGAGAGTAAGGGAGAGGAATTATTGGACCAAGACGGAATGTCAATTTGATGACCCAAAGATGGATAAGAAAGTAGTGTTCTTCGGCGGTTTGGCCATAATGAGCGGGTTGGAAAATGGTAGTCAGTCGAATAACTACGCAATTAAATAAAAGATAGAAGAGTAAATTATACGCAATAAGGGGTAGAAAAGCATAAGAAATTGATGGATGACTTTGGGGGGAGAGACTCTTAATCGGGTGATAAATTACCGCAGCAAGAGACTGCAGTAAATGATTTTTTGACGAGGACGATACAAATAAGCATAAGGGAGCATGGAAAAATTTGATAAAACGCAACCTATTTCCGAGGAACAGAGATAGCCATTTTTCCTTTTAAGTCCGCCACGTCTCAAATAAATCGTAGTGAAAATCCAAAGAGTATGTGAGGGTAAACATCGAGCCACCGAGCCTCTCATCTAAATTACATCGCATTCATCAGGCATAACAACAATAATTCTGCGTTTATATGAGCGAATTTAGGACTACTCAGTCCTTTCTTACAATCAACTTGAACCTGCGACCTCGGCATTGGCAGGCGTGGACCCCGTACCCCGCCGTCACCGAGACCGGCGGGATACGTAGGCTTATGAAAAGGTGGATCTTGGGAAATCTACCTCCCATGGAGAAGGTATTAGCGCGTGAATCAAAAACAGTAAATGCGAATCAGAAAGACCAAAAATTCCACAAAGGAAATATCGTTCTCACTCACCGTGAGTCAAACCCGGATTCCTCAATATCGCGTGGAATGCTTAAGCTACAGAGGTATCCTTCTCGGGGATTTTTTTGTGCGGGTGACACCATAAAGGCAATTCCGTGGCTAGTTCCGCTATCCTCATAATTATACGAATCAGAAAATTGGCGCAATGCGCGGCGCAGGGATGTTGACATCAACAGCCCAATAAAGTCTCCTATCGAAACGTCGACCATCATCGAGACAATAACCCGGAGAGAAACCCGAGAAGAATTTAGCAGAACCATTCAACGGGAAGACCTAAAGTTTTTAATAATTAATTAGAATTTCTACCTGTCCTACCTCACACAGTCAATTCACGGTACAGTTACAAAAGGCAAGGAATTTTCTCACATTCCTTCAATTTGCCCTTTTCGTAGCTTTTGAATTGATCTTGAGATAAGGAAATAGTATAACGAAGGGGTTGAAAATGAGATTGGGAGAGGAAAATGCCGGGAATAAAACCTGGGACCGTTCAGCTGCAACAGTTTTCAATTTTCCTTCAGAAGAAAATAAGTCTTTCTACAAATTCGATGGAATCAAATAGCGTTTCCATCTAATGAATCTGCGAAGATATTCAATTTAATCAACTATTTCAACAAAAACCCAATAAAATTATTGCAGGGCATAGTAGTTAGCCACACAAAAAATCAATTCAGCGCTAAGTTATATTGTACAAGTATGGAATATGCTCGTTTGATGATAATAAAAAAAGATAAATTTCCGGGAATCAAATCCCACACAATGGATACCAAAAATGCAAGATTTTACGAATTTTATTTGGAGAAGGATTGAGTTTATGACGCCAGAGCAATGTAACCTCACAGAAAGCACAGTTAATTCCCAACCCCTACTCCTAAATCAGCTACTGTTCGGCCCATAAAACAATGCAATGTAAATTACATGCAAAATAAATCATTGTGGCGAATAGGAATTGAGTTGAATTTAATTCCGTACGCTTCTGTTATTCTGTTATTTTGCGCATGCAGTAGTTAATTCCACTAAGTATAAGCATTGATTGCAAAGTCCTATTTTGCTCGGGCTATAGGCCATACTCTGGGATGAACAAGGGAGAAAAAGAATAAACATTCCATGACGAAAATACATTTGAATACCAAACGATTTTATTCAGAAAATAGAGGTTTTACTCGACCAAAAAAATAGCCTCCTCGTAGATACAGTTAGGTAATTGGCGCAAACGAGTGAGAGCTAAATATAAAAAAATAGAAAGCTTTCATTAAAAATTGCAGATTTCAAAGCCATCAAAACAGCATTTATGGGGTAATCTGTCGAATTGTTATTCGCGAAGAGTGAGATTTATCATTTTATACAATATACAATATTGAACTTGGATATTGATGTTTCGTTTTCAAATTAATTCCATTTGTCGAGAAAGAGAGCCATTGCTGCACTAGATATATCCAGTGGGACTTTGTAAACAGTAAAATAATTCCTGAACGAAATATGGAACGCTGTATTGGAATAGGTTAAAGGTTTCATTCTTGGCACCACTTATCTTGTTAAACAGTAAATTGAATTAAAAGTGAGTAAATACGTGTATTCCTAATGGTTGAAAGATTGTATTTACCGTTTTATTCTGTCATCAGTTACCAAGCAGGCTGCAACGCGTAATTCACTTCTGTGACGAGAAACAGATATGATAAGGATATTTTCAGCAGCCATGTTGATAATGAATGGTTGCAGAAAATTACCGAAACATTTCCTCGTTTTTGCGTGTTTTGTAATTTCATCTCATTAGTTACCCAATCTCTTGTACATCGGTAACACACAGACCCAGTGGTCGTATTTTCAATTGCCTTCAACCTCGTACTCGCTGACCCTATAATCAGCGTATTGCTAAAACAGCGTGGTTGAGATGAGTCGTCATGAATAGTTAGTCTGTTAGTGGGTAAAAAGAATCAGGATTCGAGATACCTACTCAAATGTCAATAAAAAAATGCTCGAACATCAACTAACAACATAACTCTTATCATCCGAAATCATAATTCACATCCAAATCATTACTCCAAAATAAATGCGGAAAAATATTACCTTTCAATTAGCACCAATCACACTCAGATTGACCAAGGCAGTAATATCTCCTTACCTGAAAAACAGAGAAAGACAATAATATTATGAAAGCTTCTTTATTATTCAGTCTTTTATTATGAACTAGAAATTACTTTGGTAGATCAATCTAGTAACATGGAACATTTATTCTCTACCGAAAATTATTCTATAAAAATGTAATAGGTCAGTGACAAGAGAGCACCACAGATATCCAGTTAGCATCTGAAATATGAAAAAAGACGGTCCACCACCATAATTTGAAAAAAAACAGGATTTCGATGTGATTACAAGGAAGGCCCATCATTAGCAATAGTGATAAAAACAGCATCATTTGTCCATGCGAACTTAATTCACCAAGTATAGACAAGTCATACTGGCCTAAGTGTTTTTCAAACCTCCCGAGCGACGATCTTTCTACTGGCACGCCGCTAATCACACTCATATCGACCAAGGCAGTAATATCGCCATGAAAGGAACACAAGTAACATAATACTTCATATTCTAAAAATTCTACAATAATCGCAATGAGATAATGAGCGAGGCGTAAAGTGGTCCACTGCTTTCGTCCCATCTAATGGAATTGAGGGATTGCTCTTAAAGTGCTCTCCGCATGGCACACGACTAAGATTGGTATTTCACTTAAAACTCCGCCTCAGACGGGATTCGAATAAGACCTTAGGGATGGGAAGCCGGTTCTCTAGCCATCACACCAACCACATTTAAAGTCATGAAAAAATCAACACTGAGTCATATATCGATAGTATCGATACAAAACGTTGCTTTTGTATCGATAATAAACGGTTCAAATCCTTATTGCATTGAAATGAGGTTTCACTCCTCCGCAAGTGTGAGGGAGCGCACGAGGGAACAAGGGCGCGAGAAGGAGAAACCTCAACAATAGGAAACTGCATTGTTGGGGAAGATAATCAACCTCCCCACATTCGTCCTGCCGACCCCATTTCCGCAACTCCCTGCCAGCCGGATTACTGCGCATGGACCAGTTTCGGGGGTTAACACCAACACGGGTTTAAAAGGGGGCTAAAGGCACGGTGGCTTGACGGCTCATGGGCGACGGGCATCGGCAAGAGCTGGGACAGTCATTCCCTTCGGGAAGTGCCATTAATTGAATGGAGCGAGAGAGATAGAGAGAGGGATGGAGATGGCAATGGAAGAGTCAAAGGAGGACCAGGGAGGAAGAAAAGAGATGAAGCAGGTGGGGACAGTGAGAATGGTTTCGTGGGACGAAATATGTGGAGGGGAGAGGGGGGCAGAAATAGAATGACGTCCTTCTTAGGTGTAACCTATATTAAAAGGGTGGAAGGACAGCAGAATGGGGAATGTTTCGTCGAGGCGCTAGGGGACGTCTCGGGGCAGACTCGTTCGTTTGCACAAAGCATCGGTGGCAGCAGACGCAATTAAAAGACGGCAATGCTCGGAGAAAGCACCACCTACAGAAAAGAGACAAGAGGTTGGAAAGTCACGGGGGAGTCGTTATCACTACTTGCTCTCAAATCAATAGGAAAATGAGATACTCACTTTCAGTTCAGCGGATGATAAAGTAGATATTTTCTCGATGATTTATCTAAAGCTATTGCCATCAAAATGATAACAGCGTTAAAAGACAAAAAATGATATTTACATAATTACTTTTAAAATATTTCTGCCTGATTAAATCGGCGTATATTTTAATTCCCAATCGGCAGGGATCTATGAGGCATATAACGCCGGAGAAAAAAAAATCATCATGCACTTGGACTGCTACTTCTCACTTCTACAAGACGATTGTACTCGATAAATCTTCAGATTAATCTATGTAAACAATTAAACAATCAATTTCTTTCAATTAAGCATTTTTACTGCCCCATCAACAAATTTATTCTTGAATTACGATTAATACGATTGGCAATTTGCACATATGCAAATAATTTAGTTAATAGTCCCCTGATGAGAGACGTAACTGTAAAAAATTATTTAAGTAAGGATTCATGTCCGCCTAATCATAATTACCAGGAGCGAACAATTTTAACCATTTTATAATCGGTTACATGACATAGGCTAAAGAACAAACATCATTCTAAAGGTACGAAAAATATTTTTTTAAACGGAAAAAGTCTGCGCTAATTAAAATAATGTGACGATTTCATAAAAAATGCTCATTTTACATTAATATAATTTGTTCCGACATCTAAGGTCAGTTTGTATGTACATTCTGCCAACCACTTGAAGACAGGAGCAACAGCACTCAGGAGGAATGGGAAGATTAACCATCCAAAATTAAAAAAGAGCCCAATGATGCCTGACTTTGGTGATCGATCACGAACCAGTGTCTCTATCGTGGTATGCTGTTACTAAAGTCTTTACTGCAATAATCGTGAGTTAACCTAAGTATAAAGCTACACACCACGTGTCTCATTAAATGTCTTTTTTTGGTAATTTGTCATTTTCAAGTATTAAATACATATTATCGAAAACCTTTTTAAGTAATTTTGCCCAACACATATAGACGCAACTTACCCTGTTAGCTCAAAAAATAACGAAATAAGTAAATATAGAAAAATGTAATTCGATATCATCGCAGTTAAAATACAAGGATGAATAACGATGTAGCACATAAGCCCAGGATGACCTACATACAAGGCTCATGGCTAGCTGTGTGACTTAAGAACTGAACACCATCTACCCCATTAGAAGGCAGAGAGAGGTGTAATCAGAACAATTGCAGCGTCAAAATTCCAACTCCTAAAGCTCTGCTCGTCTTATTAAGAGTGACTTCGGAATGAAAAAAATGCACCATCACGTAGCACCCAAGCTGACATGCTGTCCCCAGTAAAGCAGTCCCACACGCCGTCAAGACGAACGCTGATGAACAAGCCCGACAAAGTCACATGATATGCGTCACTGGTGATCCCTCCTCCATCCATGTCACGGATCTATCCAAAACATTCAATAATCCTTCCATTTTGCATATGCAGAAGACACAGAAAAATGAGGATTGCAGGGTGTGGGAAGAGATTACGGCAGAATGGACCTGCGAAATCCCAAAGGAATGATGCATAATAGGTCAGGCCGAGATTTGCAAGTTTTGGGACGGAAAATCCAAAAGAGATATGAGACTTTTCGACATAAACTCGGGCGATGGATTCAGGTCATGCACGCGGCCTCATCATGGTCAACGTCCATCTCCTTTGATCCCCGCGATCCGCCGATCCCTCACTGCGTTCACTCAGAGAAGAACCTCGCGAAGATGAATTTCTGGGAGGAGGAACGATTAGGCTGATGGAAGGAAGGGAGCGGGTGTCTGAAGGGTTGGATGTGTGTTAGACGAGGATTCCCTCCACGTTTCTTTTATCTCTTTTAAGCCCTGGTCTGACTCGAAGTTTTTACGGGAGCTCACCAACGGATTAAGAGTGCCAAACCGTCGAAAACCACTCGCATTCCGTCCTATCACTGAGCGGGCTGGCTCTGATAATTACCTCGGACGAGAGGTCGATCGTCCAGTCCCGAAGATAACAGATTAGACTAAAACTTTTGGGTGGATACTAAGCTCCAAGCACGGCCTTCGAAACCACCGTTTTATTTCCCAGCGCTGAAGGTTTAATAAAAGCCTAACTACGCGAATAGATACATACGCTATTTGGATAATGAGAGAAAACACTTCATTACTGGAAATTTTTAATTATTTTTCAATCCTTTGACCGCCGATAGCAGAAAAAACAAGATTTACCTAAACAAATAGTAGGTACTTAAACATATGAGTACATATTTTAACACCTTAGTCAGGCGAATGAAATACTAACAAGGATTTACTCCAGCATACAACCAATATTTATAAAAGTGCTATTTAATATGCAGTATGCTAGCGAGTCTTTTGGCATCGAGTAAAGAGTGTTTATGGCTTCGTGAATATTAAGTAGAAGTGCAAACGAAAGTGGCGATTTCAGAGCCCAAACGTTTTTATGACGAATTTGAAGTGAACCATTAATGTTACTAGCAGCAGATACCACCCAACATAAAGTATGCATAAGAATCACGACATTAGCTTCTTTTAAAGCCAGATTACAAGATATATGTACTCGGGAGAGCAGATACAGGAACACTGGAGAAAACCCACTCCCAGCAATATAACAGGGATATTTAATGGTCAAGTGCACGCGAATTCGCGCACGTTATCGTGCTCACGCTATGCAATTACAAAGAAAGATCATTCCACGGGTCTACTCGCCAGTCAAAGGCCTGTGTACACGCTTAGAGTGCACAGGTCTTTGACAGGATTCCACACACTTTATTTTCCATCTATTGGAACAGTTATTTTGTGTTCCTGTATCGCAGAAATCCCAGGAACCATTATCAAATGTAAAGATTTCAGAAGCGCGATCACGGTTCTCCATAACGCGTACACTAGCGTTTTCGTTATTTTTAATGGTACTTATGAGAGCTAAAACGCGATCGCCATCCTTAAAATTTTGTCAGCTGCTTTGAACCACAAGTTTTAACCGATTTAGTACGTTCCTAGGCTAATAACTGTGAGCACTGCCCTTCTAGAGCGGTTTGCCTTTTGGATAACGATAACGACAACGCCAAATAAGGAACCAAGATACCATCGCAGGTTATTTTTATTTTATTAATTCACGCGTTCTCTTTCTTCTTTATTAGAAAGGGGAAAGGAAATTCCGTGGCTCGTCTTACGAGAAGAGCTTCCCTCTTAATGAGAGGGAGCGAAAGTGGAGTAGAAAATCGTAGGGCGGATCAAAAAAATTGATTTTTCGCGGAGAAACTTGGCCATCTGGAAAAAGTTGGTGACTAAAAATAAGGCCAGAAAAATGTGGGACTTCTTGGTCAACCCTAGAACCTCGCGCCGTGGCCATTTATGGGGAGGGGGGCTGAAAATGGAAAAAGTAATGTTTTTATAGCGGTTCCCCATGGATTTTGACGAGTTGCGATCCATAAGGGCAAACATTTCGTCTATTTCGACGTATCTGTAGCCGTTAAGCCACAAATTGTCATTTTTGAGTGCGCGGCCGCGCGTAATTATGGAACGCCCACGTAGCGCGTCGCGACGCGTCGCAGCGCAAAGGTCAGCAGGCCGATCGCGCCTCCTGCTGGCTCGCGTCTCCTGCCCGCTCGCGTCTGCTGCCTGCTCGCCGCAAACGCAGCACAACTCATCAGCATGCATCTTCTATCTTTGGTCTAACTAATATTAGATAATTAAAAATAATGTCCAGGGAATAACAATTACGGAAGAATTATTTGAAATCAATATAACACTTCTAAAATGCTTCAGGTGGCTTTCGGTGGGTACTAGGCGCTGACAATGTATAGATATTTTGTTGCCTCAGTTTGTTAATCCTGGCAAAACTCCCAATACCCTCGCTTTCAACCCCTTCTCTCCCAGTCATCCTTCGGTTTTCCCTCTCATCGCCTCTCCTTTCTCCCTTCAAATTCCTTAAGCCCGCACCAATATATATTTCAAATCTTTTCATTTAACAGCATCTAGATTCTGGAACTCTCTGCCGCCAAATATAAAGACGTCACAATCACTTCAGTCGTTTAAAGGAAGGCTGTACTCCTATTTGAAGTCTAGGGCTTAAGTTAGTCTCCTCAACTTATTGAAGTTATCATCTTAAACTTGTGATGTTATTAAAACTTTCTACATAATTATACATATATGTATGTGTGTGCTTATTATGATATGTGTTAAAACTTATATTTTTGTGTTATTAATATTGAATATTTTACATTTTTTATCTAAATGTGTACTACTTGTTAGCCTAGCAATAATCTCCATAATGCCATATTTTTGTCAAAATGTCATTTATTAAGAGTAGAACATTTCCTGTATTTTCTTTTTTGCTCAAATAGGTTTTACCTAGAGCATAATAAATATTCATTCATTCATTCATTCCATCCCCTACCGTCTCCAAAATATGTGTATATTGTCAGCGATTAACACATTTCATTTAGAGTAAAAAAGCACATTGCTATTTCAGTGAGCATATATAGTGCTCGCAATTCATTACTAGGCATTCAGTGAAGTCGTGCTTTTCTCTACGCGTTCTCCCTGTTGGTCAGTGCTGTGGTAGTCATTTTTTGTGAGAATTTAGAAATACATGCTACGCTCTTCAAGTCAAATCCCTTAGTGATTTGAGTATTTTAACTGTGCGATAATTTGGACAAGGAAAATTTAAAAAAAGGATTCGTAGTGAGGAAAAATGTCCCTTTTTCGGTGTCTCGTCGACATTAAACGAATCGACGTTACCAACTTTTAAAGAAGTGATAAAATATATTTTTTATGTTCGCGACATATTGAAATCCAAAAACGCAGGCAGGGAGCCTACGATTTATCAAGTAGCTAGTCTAGTGGCGAAAAAAGTGTCCGAACTTTGGAGCCACGCCTCTATTCCAATCATTCCGGAACGTGGTATGATTAAAATTATTTTACGGTACCATAAGACGTACTACGGCTTAAGAAAAAATGCAAGCAAGCCTACGAAAGTGTTAAATTGACAAAAAATTAATACATTTTTAAACTATGTGAAACTGAGAAACTAAGTAATATTTGTGCGTGTAAGTGCAAAAGAATCAACGAGTGTTAATGTAAGGAGAATAAAGTTCCCCTAAATGAAGAGGATTTTTTTAGGGATAAAAGGACAAAAATAAAGATGGTATCCGGTGGATTGGATACCTCAGAAACTCGACGATTGAAGAAATACTCAAAATAGGATCGTCGGAGAGCATCGGGTCAAAATCATTTATTCTTGAAGAGGAAAAAAGTGAGCATCAAGAATTTTCTTCCTCAACATCCCGAGAAAATTCAACCGACGAGGAATCAGCAGACTTGAATCTCAACGTTCCTCATACGAATAGGGATGAAAATCAACCTGGACCTTCTTCGGGGAAAATGCGTCTTTAATTGCCAACTGTGGTGGAGGCATGTGCAAGAACCGGCTTGTCCCTCAGAGCAGCAGCAATGATCGTCTTTAGTCGACACTTTAGTCGAAACTTTAGTCGACACAGAGCTCAAAACTCTGGAAGACACATGAAATGTAGAGGACCGGAATTACTTAAGAAGAAAGAAAAAGAAGATGCTAGATTCAGTATAAGCAAAGTGAGAAAAATCAAAAGGTGCAATTGAAATGTTGTATTTTGACGGCAAAAAGGATGAAACAATTAAACTGGAGAAAATAGGCAAGAGGGCTTATCGAGGTTAGGGAGGAATATGTCGTGTCAGTTGAAGAGCCAGGCTCCCACTATTTGGGGTTTGTCTCCCCCACAGGAGGATCAGCAAGAAACATCAAATCTGCAATTCTTGATTTTCTTTGCGAAAGAAAATATTGAACTTTAAAATTTAAAAGTGATTGGATGCGAAGGCACCAACATGAATACAGGTCAGAAAGGATCATCCGTTTACTGGAAGCACAGCTCCGACGTCCCTTACAGTGGTCCATTTGCCAATTACACTTGATTGACTAAACACAGCGGCATTTGGTAGGAAATTAGACGGACAAACTAAGGGTCCAAATTTGTTTGCAGAACCTATTGGCTCCGCCCTTCATTACTGCCACACTCTTGATATCATACGATTCGAGTAAATTCCAACAAAATTGTCCCACGAAGTAGATTTGACATTGCTGAGCACTGACCAGCAGCATCTTTTGGAAATTTCCAATGCTGTGTCGAAAGGATTTTGCTCGGAAAATTTGGCCAGGAAAACTCCAGGGAAAGTGGCTCATTCTTGCTGGCTCACTACAGCCAACCGACTACTGAGGCTATACGTGTCCACTGAAAATACAAGTGCTAATTTACAAAATCAAGTGTCATTGATTCAAAACGTATACGCACCTGTATGGTTTTCAGTAAAGAAAAACCATTGTATACACGACGGTGCTGTAAATTTATAGAAACTAATAAATTGGTCGAGATATCTACCAGAAGATCTTAAAAAAGTCATTGATCCTGTGAATATTCCAGTTCGACCAGTCGTCTCCAGTGTCAAAGCTCCTTCCAGAAAACTTGCTGCCTTATTAAATTCTCGATTTAGGGAGTTGACTAATTTTCAGTCGAAGTTTGGAGTGAGAAACACGATAGACTTTTGTGACCGGCTATCCAAGAAAACTCCTCCCCCCTCTAAATACATATTAGTGTCATTTGATGTGGAAAACCTTTTCACCAATATTCCAGCTTTGGAAGCAGTCGAAGTGGCGAGAAAAGTTCTATCAAGTATAGGGACGGAAGCAGCCGTCATCAGTGATCTTGTGACTCTATTAAAAGTGTGCGTAGAGCAAAATTACTTTAAATTCAATGGGGAATACTACAGACAAATGGAAGGATTAGCAATGGGGTCGCCGTTGTCACCGCTACTAGCCGACCTATTTATGGACGATTTTGAACAAAAACTATTCAGTGGTGGTTCAGTGAACACTAAGAATATCTTTTGCTGGTTCCGATATGTTGATGACGTTTTTGCAATCTGGACTGGCACTGAAAGGCAATTGGACATTTTTTTAACACATTTAAATACCCAGTGCGACAGTATCAAATTTACGTGTGAGAAGGAAAAAAATGAAAAATTGAATTTTCTGGATGTGACGGTATCCAAAAATGTTAAAAATTTTGAATTTGCTATTTTTCGAAAAACCACCACGACGGACCATGTAATCCCCTCCGACTCCCGCCATCACATATACCAAAAGTTATCAACATTCCACTTCTTACTGAATAGGCTGCTGAATATCCCCCTCTCCAGAGAAAATTTTAATGAGGAATTGGAAACGATAAAATCAATAGCAACGACAAACGGTTACAAAAGAACCCTTGTAGATAAAATGCTCCTCAAAAAACGCTCCATAAGAGCACAACATATGCTATTTCATCCGATTGAGACAAAAAAAGATAAAATTAAATGGGGTAAACTACCGTATTACGGAGTTCTTTCTCAAAAAGTAAGCAACCTGTTCCCTAAAGACCAATTTAAAATAGCTTTTTACAACCATGACAACTTAAAAAAATTTTTAAGTAAAACAAAAGATAAAATTGATCCGTTAGACAACAGTGGGATATATTTATTAGAATGCAACGAGTGCCCTGCGGCCTATGTTGGACAGACGGGCCGCACTTTCCGGATGAGAGCAGAAGAACACAAGAGGTGCTTCCGGACATGTAACCTCTCCCAGTCCCACTTTGCAAAACACCTGTGGGAGGAGAACCACAGCAGTGATTTCACTCCAAAGATTCTACACCGGGAGGAAAAAGGGAAGAGAATGGACAAGAAGGAAGAGCTGGAAATTAAAAGACAGATGAAGAAACGTCCTCTCCTTAATGACATATTATTTGAATACCTTTCCCCCCTCCTTGAAGCCTCCCTGACCCTCACGGAAAAAACAGTAGCCCGTAATCCTTCCCCTCCCCCCACTCCCACGGACACCTCACCGCTACCTTAGTCACCAGCAATCCCTTTCAAAACTCTAACCTGCCAACGGTCATCCGCCCCCCCCCCATTCCGACCCACCACCCGCCACTACATTGTATGCACCCGCTAAACATTTCACTACTTTGTATCCTTGAGGTTTTCCACCCCTTCCACCTACCTTCTTCCTCCCCCACCCCAACGCCTATCCTGGATGGTATATAAAGATCAAATTTTTGCTTTCCACTTTGTACCTGAAGATGACGCCGCTGCGTCGAAACTAGTAGTACCGACAAATAAATTGGTGGAATAAAACAAAGTTTTCCTTTCATTTAATATATGACTTTTTCCATTTTCATCCCCCCTCCCTATAAATGGCCACGGCGCACAGTGGGCGGAAATCAAAAAAAGCTGGCCGAAATGCAAAATTTTGACTTTTTTTCGGGATATAAAAATAATAAACTCTGATTGAACAATATCTATGCTGTAGGAAACTATAACCTTTTAATTTTTGGAGCACCCGTTGAGCCAGCAGAGGCCGTCAAAGTTGAGAAAAATCATAAAAAACTTCAACTCGGTATTTTCCGCAAAAATCGAGTTTTTACTTTCGCTCCTGAAGCGTTTATATGTTTCTTTTATGATTTTTAAACATATTTTTTACAATTATACATGTTCCTTAAGACTACTGGTGAAAGTTCTATTTATTTTTATTATTTTTACAAGTACTTATTAAACATTTAAAAAAGCACTATTTTTTACCTATTTTTTCTTAAAGTGGAAAAATTCTTTGCGACAAGACTCGATTTAAATACGTATACCATAAAAAAAGGGTTAAGTCTCTACTATATGCCGAAATAGAAAAATCTTGCCCCCCCCCCCTCCACTTAGGATTGGATAAGTATAAGACGGCAGGGCAGCCGCTCGACGCGTTAATGAGCCGCGGAATTTACTTATTTTGTTGTTGCTCGAATGAATGTCAAATTAAGTTACCAGATCTATCTTTTTTCCTGTAGAAGTTCGGGAAAATTCCATATTTTAAAATACATATGCAAAGTTATTCCAGAAGGACCTTTTGGCGTTATTAAGATACTGCATAGATGTTAGGGAGCAAATATCTGGCACAGGAAGTGAGCAGTTGACCTTTAGACCTGAATGGCGAATTTTCCCGTTTTTTTATCACAGGGGTCGGTGATCAGGTTGTCGTTATCGTTATCAAAAATGTAAACAGCTCTAGGATGGACATGCTTACAGTTACTGTCCTAAGAATGTACCCTATTAATTAAAACTAGAGATTTAAAACACCTGATAAAATTTGAAGAATGGCAATCATGCTGTCTCTCTCATTTGCGCAATTGAAAAATAACGATAACGCGAGCATACGCGTTATGAAACACCGTAATTTTAGATCATCCATAACCCTGCTAAACGGGTTCAAAAATTCGTTATCTTAATGGAATTTCGTGATTTCTGTTCAGACTAAGCCCACTGATGTTAGTAAGTACAAAGTAGAAATGAGGGAGATAGAATTACGACATTCTTTTGTGACAAAATGGGACTTTTGTTGTCATCCTGAAACCTAGTAGTGGAACAACAAACGATAGCAATCCAAAGATTTCTTCGGAAATTTCTGGTACGTAAATAAACATTTATACATGAAATCTCGTGTTTTATAATCTTTGTTTTAAATCGGCAAACTTAATAATAATTACATTATACTGAAATCTAGTCGTTAAATTTTTCATATTCCGGTATTAGAGAGAAGCTAAGCAGTTTTCAAACATTCTGAAGGCCCTATCTAGTGAACTCCCAATCAATAGTACGGCTTTCAACGATTGCTGCTATTCAACTGCAGTTCTTTACGTAAACTTGTACCCAATGCATGCAATCCACTGTTCACAACGTTCTTATTCACGGAGAATCCAATGCGAAAGCGGCAGTGCTACCAATTGACCAATTGTCGGAGGAGGCCCAAGAACCAAGGCATTAGGATATTTGGAGGTTCCGGGAGAAGCATTAAAGGAAAATTTCAAGGATAATATTATTCGGGGAAATTTTTTGAAGGATGCTTCTAACTTCCGATCTGCTGCTATTACCATCAAAAGCGCTATGGGGAATGTGAAAGTATCTAAAGAAGCTCGTAATCTCCAGTTGAAGGTGGAGCAAACAGAATCAAATGGAGACAGCGACGAGGTTACTCAGATGATAACTTTTTAATGCATTTATTTATATTCTTATTAATTGAAAATACAGAAATATAATATTTTAATGCCAAATAAATAAATAATTGAATGATATTTATCTCCATGGAATATTTTGATTAAATTCCCTTCCTTATATTAAAATAAACCTACAATATTTTATCGATATCGCTCATCGATATATCGTAAAAGAGTAGTATACAGATTAAAATTGATATTGATAACACAAATACAGTAAATTTATAAATAAATATCTAACATACTTACATATATAAATTATAGTTGACCAATCTTATTATATTCGAAGGAGAGGATTTAATTGTTTCCAAAAAAAATTTTTCTGAGAAGCCCCTGATTGATCTACATGACAACAAACATTAGATTAGGATTCAGGTAAAAATAATAAAATGTGGAAAAACCCTGGTCTTACTAAATAACGGAGATATGAATTTTGGCCAGCTTTTTTCGAATTCCTCCCACTGTGCGGCGCGAGGGTCTAGGTTTGACCTAGAGGTCCCAAAATTTTCTGGCCTTATTTTTAGTCACTTAGACAACTTTTTCCAGAGGGCCAAGTTTCTCCACGAAAAATCGATTTTTCCGATCCGCCCTAATACGTAAGGATGACAACGGGCGGAGCGAGCAATTGAGAGCGAAAACTGAAGGGGTGCAGAGAATGGGCCGCGTGCGGATTAGAAATTGGGAGAATGGATACATTTGGAGAAAGCGAAGTGTATTACTCCCGAATGGAAAAAATCAGAATGGGAGGCCCAAATGGAAGACGAATCAAAAATAAGGTAAATGGACGATTTTTAAGATAAAGTTTTCGATAGATCATCGTTACTCTTCTATTATACTGGCCAAGGCTGTTTATAACGACACTTAGGTAAATACTCAAATCAGAAACTGAAATCAGCGCTAACATTAGCGCCGAAAATCAAATTCGGAACTAGAATTCGATTCCTCGGAGCCTGTCCACAAGATATTAATTTCAGCAGAGACCACTGGAATGTCATTTAATAACTACACCCTATCAGAGATTAGTGTTCAGAGTGCCATCCAGAGGACTCTTGAATTTCAGTGCACAGTGGCGTTTTCCAGGTATTTGATGAACTACGCAACCAAAATAAACTTAGCAATATTGTTTTGGTATATGAACTATATCGTTTACAAAATATTCTAAGCGATTTCCAGAAAACCAGTTCAGCATGTCTCCAAGACCTCAGTTCCTCGATTACAGCTCACACCATTCGAATGGTAGGAGGAATGCATTCCTCCGAAGATAATTAATTATGATTCCAGCTCCACCATCGGCGCTCTTACGAAATACTCGCCTCGCCCGGTTGGTCGTTAGATGCAAGATTAAGGTAGAAAACAAGTGTTACACAGATTTCTTTTTTCAGTACTGATAGTTTGATTCCATTCTTTAAATGATAGCACCTTTTACACTGAACGATTTTAAGAGTACTGAATTCAGTGTGATTTTCAGCGCTGAAGTAAGCATCGCGTAATAGGGCCTCAATGTTGCACTGTTTCTCCACGTGATCTCTCTCTTCAGTTCACCATACGTTCTATCCTAATTATCTTACCCGAAATTCTAATACTTTATCACCAACTTTCCCACCTCCAATAACGGCCCTTATTATTCAAATTCTCCAAAAATATTTGCTCCAGTCTATTTGCCTTCCGTTAACTTCCTGAAGTCAGATTATTTTCTCCTCGCACAAGCAAAAGACTTCTTTTCCTTTCTTGAAGGCTTTAAATTAAGGAGGTTGATTGTGGAGTTGCGTCTTTTTGTATTTCTATGGATCAAAGCGGACTTCTATGGATATTACTATACCCCCTTCCTAGGGTCGCGCTACTTCATCAACGAACACCTAATCAGTTTAGCAGGCTCTTCGAGCCTCTTTGTTACATCAAAGATACTACCAATTTCCTACCTGTCTCAATTCTTAGTATTCCGACTGCCAAAACGGCCTTGAATCACATCAAATTATTCTCGGCAGAAAATTTGAAAGAAATAACTGGCGCAACAGGAAATATATCAGCACACAGTGATGAGAGCGAATCCAGGGAAGAGCAGCGAGTGATGGCGGGGGAGAAAGACAGTGGACTTCTCCCCATTTCTTAACCCTCTATCCTCAAAGGGATGAAGACGAGATGTGAGGCAAGACTGAAGGAGGAGGGGGAGAAGGGATAGGAAGAGATAGAAAGGTTGGTAGAAAGTCGTGGTTAAGAAAGGAGGAAGGATCCCGGCTCGCTTCGTGTAGTATGTGGGTCTCCACCATACGTCCCACGGAGAACCGTAAAGGTTGATTGCACATGAGGACGCCAGCCCAGAAGAGGAGGTGGAAGAAGGCGTCTTCTCACGCATAAATATGTATATATTTATATGCAAGTGAAAAAAGGTCGCCGGAAGAGAGGCGAAGTAATGAAGGATAGAGAGAGGAGGATGTGGCGTCACATGGGGCGCAGCCGTGGCTGCCTCACCTCCTCTTTCTCTTGTATCCCTCTCCCAAAAGGTTTTCATTTTACGTATTTTTTTGCACTTTTCGCCGCCACTGCCTTCACCAGGATTCCCTTACGGGGAGAGCGCTCTTTCCCAGAAGTGGGATGAAAGGTAGCACGGCGTTGGGCGGGTAGGGGAACGGTGCCTGGCGATGTTTATTTCATGGGTTACATTTCGGAGGGCGCGTGCGGGTCGATGGGAAGAGATGAGAAAATAATGAGTTGCATCCACAACAGCAAAGACGCGGGGGTTGAAACGAGAGAACGGAGAGGAAGTGTAGTCGCCATGTTTCCACCTCTTTCTCCTCCAAGCGTGCACTTACACAGCGTCCCACGTCCGACAGTTGTTTGGCCATAAAAACACTCCTTCTCACGACAAAAACATAACACGGGAAATGCACTTTCAGGGATAACTGCACTTTCTGGCGGTAGTTCGGTTGTTTATCCTCCGATGGAGGAACTGCCGAATAAGCAATGGGATTACTCTTTATTTTTTTCCTCTTTTCGAGGGCCCTTCACGAGCTCTCCGAGAGATCATTTCGCACGTACGCTGAAATCTTCTCAATCCCTTATTCATAGAGATGTGTGTAGCTTTAGAGCTTAGTCAAAGCTCTCTCGGGGCATTTCCAATTGCATGCTTACAGAAAGACTTCTCAAAGATGTCTCTCCCTCAATTTTTACGAACTGCCACAGAGCAGCTGCCACAAAATGTCCTGCCTACTAATCATAAAGTAATATGGCCGAAGTGACAGCTCCTTAAAAATAAATTGAATTAATTTTGGATACCACATCGCTATTTATGAAATTACAGGAAGGCAATGTACCCATTAGGACAATAAATGATGGGCAGCTAGTTCTCGCATCGATTAAGATAGACGTCCAAACTACATCCTATCAATCAAAGATGGTCGACCGACGAGTCTTCCCATTTTCTATTCAAGATTCTGAAAAGTGATGGGATAGCTTATGATCATTATGAACGATTCCATGCACAAAAATGTAATATTCCCTATGTTACATCTGTGTATGGAAAACGACAAAAGATGTCCATCATGATCCCTGAGGTATAAATATATAGTATCAAATCTACGGTTCTGGATAAAATATTCGCCTAATATGGAAAGAACTTGAATTATAATGCTGAATTGAATACTTGTAAAAGGAACGACGTTCTTTGACTCCAGTATGAATCCAAGTGCATAATATTTCTTCGGAAGTACCGAAAAAAATTGAGTGTCTTATAAGACAAAGAACGTTTCTTTTTCAAAATGATTTAGAACTTTTATAAAAACAAAGAAAGTTAAATTCAGCACAATCGTTCAAACAACAGTTCACAAAAGTTCAAACCTCCAGCTAAAAATGATATCAGTCTTCGGAACTTGCCGTGAACTATTTACCTTCGACACAAAAAGAGCATAAGAATGAAATAAAGGATCTGTAATGCAAAACCATATAGATTTAATTTCTCATGAAAAATACCTTAGAATCTTACGGATAAAGAGAGTATCCCTTAAACCTAAACGAGGAAAAGATATTGAATAAATAGAAGACCAGAAAGTCTCCTTGCGGCATCATTTCTGAAATATGATCACAGTTATTTTTTCATGACATATATTCTATATAAAAGCCAAACTAAAGCATAATCAGTTCCATGGCCTGCGGCCTTAGAATAATTCGCTTCAAAGTGGTAACTCAAAAAGTGCTGCACCAGAAACCATATTCGCAGGAATTCATAGTTGGATTGGCAGCCTGAATCATCCAATTATTCCTGGTGTGGCGGCTTGTTTCACGGCGCATTCAAGACGATCATATTGATAACTGACAACTATTTAGAAGCAGAAGAGGTAGCAGATCACCTTAAACGTAAAATTCTATCAATGTGGATTTTTCCACCGGAGCGAAAGGTTCAAGGACTCAGATAATCCTTTTAAAAAATAATAAACGCGCAATTAATTTACATCCAGAGGCTCACCACCTACGGGTCGTCGCATCAAAGTCGAAACGTCTCTTTCATTAATATGAAATAATACGAGTTTCATCATCGCATGTTTTTTCTTTTTATCACACAATGCTAACATCACGAAATTATGAGCTCATCAACTGAACGGAGAACAGCTTCATTTTACCCAGTGAATCTGGATCAAAGGCGAGTTTTGCAATCGAAAAATTCCAATAAGATCGCTTTCCCCGTTTCAGATTATGTATTATTTGAGGTCTTGCATCGAGCGATATTAGGACTAAATAGTCCTCTCTTCCATACAACTCGTTGGACGAACACACACAGCCATGCCCTGGGAGGTGTAAATTTCCTACCCAGGCGGGATTCGAACCCGCGACCTTTGGTTTGGCAGGCGAGGACTTAACCCCGCCGCCACCGAGGTTAAATTATGACTCTACAAATGAGATGAGCTCCCTGAGAAGTTAGCTTGGACATATTTACAGCATCCTATAAACAGAGTTTACAGGGAGCGAGTCAGTAATACACATACCTATCTGCGGGAGAGGCCTCTTTCACCCATCAAGATACGACGCCATCAATGCGTACCTTGAAGGATTCCTCCCGGGGGAAGCGGAAACGTGAAGATTCCCAGATTCGGCGCTGCGTGCCATTTCCTTTCGCCCTTGCCACGGCCACCAAGTCTCATTCCGAACACGACGCAGTCGACGGTGGTTCGCGGAATTGGGTGGTCTCAGGGCGTCGTCTTGTGATTGAAAGGCGTCGCGTATATCAGCAGGAGAGTCTTCCGAACGCGGCGCGGATAGCGCGCTGAAGAAGCGAGGAGGGGAACTGCGGGGAATCGGGGAGCGAGGTGAGGGAGAGGGGGAGCCCATTCTCATTTCCTCGCCTTAATTACTGACTCCACGAGAACCTTCCCTTTGTCTCCGTCTACGCTGAGCGAATCCACTGAGGAGGGAAAAGTGAGAGCGGGAGGGGTTGAAGAGGGGATAAGTAAAAGGTCTCGGAGGAGGAAATTGCGGTGGGGGGGCTGGAGGTGAAAGATAAGGCAAAGCAAATTGATTGAAGCAGGTGTATGCTGAGTAACTAGACCCACCAAACAAAACAGTCCGACATTTACCTAGTCATGCAAGCATACAAGAATGGAAAAGATAAAGTTCGCGACGAAATGAACGTCATTTCCCCAAAGACTAGAGCATGGATGCACTACATCCAGTCCACATGCCAATCTTGCCCATTTGAGAATATTTTCAACGATCAGGTAAGGAATTTTCACGTAGAGACCGGTTTACCTAACTCTCGAAATCAAATAATACGTTGCCAATGCAGAAGATTTCTCGAATTAATCGAAAAACTAGATATAATCACGGCTAAAAATGGTTTATCAAGTCAAAACTTCCTATTGTCTACAAAATATCAAATCAAAAAATTTAACATTTTCATAAGAAAAACCCAACACTATTGAAGGAAAAAAGAACCGTTCTAATAGAGGGCGCTATTGCTCCCACAGCACTCTTTGCACGATCTCGGGATCCAGGAGAATGATAGCAGCCCGATTCGAAGATACGATTCACCCTATTGCAGCCGACGCGTTTACGTTAACAGTTACTTATCTTTTCTTCACAACTTGTCGAAATAAATTGTACATAATCAATTTATTTAAATGCTCAATGAAGTACAACTACCGATTCAGGTTAGTAAAAATGTACAATCAATACAAAAATACATTAAGGCTTCATGCATTTTTCAGGAATCTGTTGTTCATCATTCAGCCAAGAAATTTGTTAAATCAAATTTCCAGTAACACACAGTTATTTTATATCGAAAATAAACTTGTCACGAAGTTATTTGCTAAGTCGTTCGAATGCGTGATGTAAATTTTTGAAATAGATAACTCGAAATATTATAAATAAATTTCAGGTTCTTCGATCTCCCGAACCTGGCGAGATTTTTATACAGAATAGAAAACATAGAAAGCCCCAGCCGTACATCAAGATAATTCCTGCTTTCTCCTTGATTCGTTATTGACAGTTTGAGAAGAGCTAATGGATATGAAAGTTCGCAGATAACTGCAGAAAAATAGATTCGATCTAGTCCGCAAATAATAAGCCTGGTCCTACTTGCGTACAGCGTCATCTTGCCAAATCCGAGCGAATCTCCGTCCTGACACGTATCGGAGTCCTGTGTTGATGATGTAGCATTTTATAACACAGAACCGAAAAAACTAAAAATCTTGTACGGGACCTGTATTAACGGCGTGCATTAAAAAATATATTTACAATATAATTTCTTTACTTTCACTTCAAGTGCATCACATGTAAGTATTAAATTGGATAAAAAAATAACGACGGAAGCTTTACGTGAGATCCAAGGTCGATGACCTGAATTGTATCACCATCATTGATTAATTTATCCATTTACAATTTTTGCAGTACAATAATAGTTTTTTAAACTTATTAAATACAAACTCAGGAAAAAATTCAACATTTTCATAAGAAAGAAGCCATGCTTTAACCATTTTCAAAACTTTCACACTATATTTGCATATTTTTATTAATTCGCGTAATAAATTTAATAAAGGCAATGCATATATTTCATTTAATATTTTAGGCAATATATTTTCTAATTATGTGGCATAAAAGGCCACATAAATAGAAAATTATGTTTAAACACATTTACTATTGGCTTGGGCATTATATAATTCAGTTCACTTTTTAAGTTACATTGACACATACCATCGACACCTAGAACATTTCCACTTCTGGAACAAAATATCCACATGACTTAAAAAATATAGAAATGCCTACGTGGTATCGATCGGTTATAAGTGAGTTGAGAGCGTCGGTCACTTTTGACCAAATATAATGCTTCGTATCATCAGACATGATGCAGGATAAGCTCCGCACTCTATTTACTTGCCTTGGTAATGAGGGATTGAAAGATTGAGCAGAGATGATGAGGTTCGCAGGCACATACGAAGACATACATTCGATCTATCTTCGAAAACACCTCCGGAACGGATGCCGAAGTCACGCTTTATTCGGGATCTTAGCGGAATGATGATGCCAGCGCAGATGCCAGTCCAATATGGAGGATTTAAAAGGGATAGCAAAAAAGGAGATGGTTTCCTTCCAAGTACTTTCTTTAAATACCTCTCCAAGAGAAATATTGCAATAACCTTTTAGGTTTAATGGTATTTGAAACAACTATTTTCAAGTCCAAAGAAAGTGAAACATAGAGCAACTATATTATTTTTAAGTAATTGAATTAATAAAGACGCGATGCCTTAAAATCCATAGTGATATGTTTACAAGAATTTAATATTTGTGACTGAACGAATCAAAACTCACCAAGACCTAGGGAGAATTGACAGGGAAAGTGATCGTGTTAAAAGTCCAGACAGGATAAATAGTAGGAGAGTGGGAACCGGAATTCCGAGGGTAAATAAATTCAGAAGAACGACATTCCGCGGTGGATTTCGAATAACGGATAATATGGAAAGCTCGAAGCATCACGACAAAATATTTTACTCCAACTGAAACATCCACCAGTAATTCCGTCAATTTTGCTGAGAAGAGACCTCAAAACAAAAATTTCAGCTATCTTCGGTCTTCCAGGCTTAGGGCTATTTTTCACCAAGAAGGCAGCAAGCATTGGTAATCGAGTGACAAGAAAAAACAGGCACTCCTGTCCCTTGAATTGGTAATCAGATAATAAAAAGACTGGGGGAGGGTTAATGATTACTGCGGCTTGTAGTCACTGCCAAAAAATATCGTTCAAGTCCGCAAAGAATAAGCATTGACCCGGATTGTGTACGGTGCCATCTCGTCTACTCTAAGCTACTCCGAGTTTGAACAAATCTCGGGAAGCTTGTGGCTAAGCAGCGTTCCATAGGTTAAATACAAGATAAGGTTGGGGGAAAGGGAACCAAATTCCAAAAGTCTTAAAATTCAGATATTCATAATTATCAAAAATAAATAACTTTTTTCAGTTTACAACGATTAATTAAATCCGACCATAGTTTCCGAATTTAGTGCCAATATCAAGGTCTTTCGGAAAAAGTCGCAAGAGAAATCTTATGTAGAACAATTGTTCCCGGTATTTTTAAAAATGTCAATAAGCTAATAATCAAGAAAACTCGCGTGAAGTTATAGAGGCGTTTAACTGTCTAATGCACTCAGTGCAGTATGGAGGAATCCGGGTTCGAGTCTCGGTAAAGGCGTATGTATGACTTTTTCTCTGTGAAATTTTCGCACAATCTTGTGCAGTAGGGTGGTTCGAAAAAAATTAATTATTTATTTCGGAATGCTATAGCACGCAATAGTTGCCATTGGTATAGACAAGAAAAAACATTAATAAACATTTTAAAAAAATAAATATCTTCCGGTCGCGCATTGCCATTAAAGTTTGATTAAATCTTTAACAACCATAAATTTTCAATAATTTTTGTAAGTATGTAAGGGTGGTATGACTACAGTCTTATATCCCGTAAACGATTTTCCAAGTATTTAAATATGGCATAAAATTATATAAATTCAATTTATATGATATATTCATCGCATCGCAATGAAATATGTTATAAATATGTGATAGTAAAATTTCAAAGTTTTACATTTTATAACGATTTGATAACAAATCTATTGGAGACGCTACAGTTACATTCCTGTACCTGGAGATGCTTAAAAAAACTACAGTAAAATAATTCTCATATTTTAATACTAACCGGTCGCGCAGCCGCATTAAAAAGTGACCAATTCTGTGTTGGCCTTAGTCTTAGTCGCGTTCTTTCGCGCGAACTTTCTATTTGATGTTAAAATAAATAAGATAAAAGTGGTATATTTGAATACACATTTTTGAATATCCTATGAACATAAGCCTGCTTCAATAACACTATTATTTTAATTCTTTTTGGTCACGCAGCTGAATGAAATAGAGTTCCAACCATAACTATGGCGGTATTTTTCAAATTACTTTGTGTGTGCATCGCTCATTTTGATTTACAAAACGACCCAGAACTTACCACGGGGAGGTGGCTGCACTTCGAGACTACCCTACCCAACCAACCATCCAATGATTAGGCTGTGTTGTTTACAATAATTACCAGTTTAAAACATATACAAATGTACATAGTTTCTCTTTGCACTTTTTCTCCATGGTTTAAAGCGTTACTCAATTTTGCCCATCACTACGAATTTATATTCTGTTTTTTTTGCGAAAAGGTACGCATGGCTGATCTTGACAATACTGAAGCTCTGATGAAACCATCTCTAGTACTGTGTCCACAGACTTCACTGGAACCTTCTGTCACAAGCTTAACGCACATTTCGACAGCTTGTGTATGACATGGAAATTTATCGAAATCCATAACAGGCTTAAAGTCTCTGTTTACATACTGTTTTACTTCGTCATTAGTCAGTGCTTGTAACAAAGGAGGTGTAGTCAGATTACAAGTGTGCCATTGTATAATTTCGGAGTAGGCTGTAGCTTTAAAGTTTGGGTTTGGTGGCATTAAAGGTCTAATAGGATAATCTTCAGAAGTTGCTTGCCTTGCCCTCAAGATTCGTTTGAGCCGAAGCTCTCGAATGTGGTTTCTATCATCGATGACTATCACCAAAAGAAAATTTTCGGGATGGGCAAAGAAAGCATTCCGTTGTATAATAGGGTATATAACCTGAAGCAGTTCTTGTGGCAAATACCGTGTTGTTTGAATGGTCTGATAAATGGACCGACAGTGAAATCATTGTTAACCTTAAAGGTAAAATAAAAGTGATAATTTGCCTAATATTTTCAGGAGGACTTTTTACACTAATATATACGTGTAGCCTTCACGGACTTCAGCCATTTCAGCAGGACAAGCACCTCTAACTGTAGCGTCATCAATAGATTTGTTATAAATTTCGTTATAAAATGTAAAACTTTGAAATTTTACTAAATTCGCAAGTTTATCACATATTTCATTGTGATGCGCGACCAAAAGATATCATATAAATTGAATTTATATAATTTTATGTCATTTTTAAATACTTTTAAAACCGTTTACGCGATATAAGACTGTAGTCATACCACTCTTACATACAAAAAATATTGAAAATTTATGGTTTTTAACGATTTAATCGAACTTTAACGGCAATGCGCGACCGGAAGATATCTATTTTTTTAAATTTTTATTATAATTTTTTCTGGCCTATACAAATGGCAACTATTGCGTGCTGTAGTATTCCGAAATAAAATAATTTATTTTTTTCGAACCACCCTATTGTGCAGGTCCTTGTGCCTTTCATATTTTTCGAGAAAATAATGAAATATTGCACTTTGACAATAATATCTTCTGACTTCACTGACATAACGATTACGTAATCCGTCCAATACGTAGCCTAGGCACTGCCTCGATGAAAAAATCCAGCTTCCAGGGTGATCTAGGCTTGGGGAGACTAGACCGAATCGACAACGTCGGCATTGGCTATCGCGTTTCCCAGCCCAGATAAATCCAGCACACTCCTTAATTCACTTGGAAATGGGAGATTAGAAGGTTTTAGCAGCGGCATTTTGGCTCTCAGTCTCTTCCAAAGAAATAAGTTCGATCTACTCCGAAAATAAAAATCCAGCCTCGACGTGGGGGTACGGTGCCACCTCGTCTAATCAAATTTAATCTGTGTTCGAACAAATCTCGGAAGCTTGTGGCGAAGTGACGTTTTATAGTTTCCAGACGTGATAGACAAGCAGGAAGAGGGGAAGAGAGAGAGAGAGTGGGATGAAGCCGAAATCTTCCCGTCATTGTTCCTTAGGGTACTCAGGGAGGTGAGAAGGCTGTGAGGTGCAGAGAATCCCGGACTTGAGGCGAGACGCGGAAGGAGAGAGAATTGAGGCGTGAGGCGAGGGAAGTAAGTAGATTCGGTCGGCTGCTGTTGGCTGCGCCGGAGACATACATAAGGGGAGCGGATATAGAGATGGGTTTGTGTGTTTGACAGGCTGGCGTGTGAGTGCTGGCGTAGAGTGTTTCGTCGAATGGGGAGGAGAGGTGTTTAGGTTCTTTCGTTTCGGCCCGCCGCAGGGTGTTCGCGCAAGGGTGGATGGGTTAAGTGAGGAAAGGTAGTATTACCCACCCCTTGGCAAAGGCGAAGGGTGTGCCGGTTAAAGGGTTGATGGGATCAGGGATATTGAAGGGACGTGTGTTTGCGGACGATGAGGACGGGCGCGAAGGCTCCAGTAGATTAGGAGATCCTTGGCCTTTCCGAACGCTTGGCTTAGTCGTGGGATGCTGAAAGTGGCCTTCGGCGTAAAGCGTGGATATCATCAAGAAACGCCGACTGTCAGTGTAGGAAGTAGATATTTATGAGAGAAACGATTACTTTAACGCCTTAAACTATTTTGAGTAGCGACCAACCCAAATTAATGTAGTTTATGAACGTACTTAATCCATGGATACATGTAACTTGATAAAGAAATTCTGAAAAATCACGTCACGTAAAGCTGTGTATGCTTGGTGAAAATTCACCCACGGCCAATCAACCTCGAGTTGCCTTTCTGAGTCTACTATTTAGGTCATAATATCTAGAATCTTACACTGTGTGACGCTCAAATCCATTTACCCATTATGAAAAAGAAACATTTATGCATGATTAGAGACCGAAATAGCTGAGCCTCCTTAGTATAATTTCCGTATGAGGCTGCCAATTGATAGCAAACACTATCACTCGAAAGCCGGAATTAAGTCTTAATGAAAAAAACTGGATAAAATAGCCCTGAGAGACTGGCTGATTTTTTTCCAGTATTCAAAGGAACGGGAAGGAAGAACTTGAACCGATTCTATATCCGTGAAATGAATAACATAAATCGCAACGAGAAGAGGCGTAAGTACGTGCTGATGCCATATAACATCACTAGGCGTTAGAGGGCTACTAGCATGTCTCGCACGCATCATATTTGTCCAAAAAAACTTAAGCGCACGAGAATTCATTTACATCCCCTTAATATACAGCTCTATACTAGCTGCTCACCTAATTGTAGTCTCTAACGTTCCAGCTGTATGCCTGATAAGAATAAGCCCCTCCCCTACGCTCTTATACTGACTAGTAAGGTATTATGTGGGCATGGGTAAAGGCTTAACATCGCTAAGGGTACATTTATTAAATGGGAATTCCATTTTTATAAAAAAAATTGAATCATGAAGAGAATTCGTGCTTTTTTTAAATTTGCATTTGCAGTTATCTTCTATGAATAAAAAACAATGTATTTACATTACACCGTCATATTCAAGGGATTGGACCCAAACTTATTCCACTCCATACACTTTCAAAATTAAGTAAGAGGAGTACTTCGTTTTTATCAAAAAGAAAATGACATTGCATTCCTTGTCCATGATTTACTAAGTCGTCTCACCCACAAATTATTATGACAGTTCCGAGCATTTGTAAAAACATTACGTTTGCGGATAAGCACAAACAATCATAAAAGCAGTAATACGCCACTTGTCCACGTCTAGCGAATATATGGAAGGTATGAGAAAATCAGCTTTCACGCGACGACGATTCTACAGAGATAAAATGAAGCTAGACACCCTGCCTTCGGCTTAAGAGACGGGCATATGACCGGGAGTAGATACGGAACGGAGATTAGTAGGAGCCGGAACGTCCAACAGTGACAATTTGCGACGGAGAACTAAGAACTGCGCACTTGGACGAGGATATCGCGCGGGAGAAGCTGAAATAGAAAGGAATTATCCGATGATGAGATTTACCTCCGCCGCAGGCAGAGTTAACGTAATCGAGACGATTTACCATAATGCTTCGCCGAGCTCATTAGCTGAGAAATAACACGAGCATGCTCTCTGCAAAATGCTTGCTCGCTAATCCACCTTTCCACACTCCGTAATTAGGTCGACTGTCGGCATTATCAACGGCTCTAAACTCGCATAAAATGTTTCGAGTCCTCAGCGGGATTGTTTCCTTGCACGCCATTTACTCTCAGTTCTCGGCCGAATTATAAAAAAAATAGAAACGACATCCAAATTATGCATCAAAGTGCTGGTGATTTATCGCGAAAAAACAAATCATTCGGCATGGCCATGATTCGAATTGACGGTTTTCCGATTACTGGGCCTCATGTATTAAGCCTCACTCAATCGACTATAATTTCAAATTCTCATCCATCATCATCATTTTCCACACGTTTCGTCTGATATCATACATCAAGGTCAATTGAGGTACGCTATGATAATTATCGCGTGAGAAAGTACTAGCCAATCAATTCAGAATTTTCATGTTTTCAAATCCTGTCCGCATGCTATCGTCACTTCATGAAAAATATCGAGTGGGTGTGAACCAGGCGATAATTCAACGAAACCGTGCGATAATTATCGTGCCGTTCGGGAGTTGACCATTGAAAACTTGTATGAGATGCTGGTAATCGGTAAAGAAAAACGGGTTTTCTAGTCTGGGAAACGAAGTAAGGACCTTTGGCTTTCCCGGCCGTTGTGCAGACAACTACGCAACCAAGGAATAACAGTTTCTTAAGTCATTTTTGGATAAAACTAATCCTCGGTTATCACGATTGGCAAAACGCATACGTTTATCGTTTTTCGTACCACTCCTCATTACCGAGTTGCCCCGCAGAAAATGGTCTATTATTAGCTAAGTGTGAATTTTTAATTTTCGATAAGATTAGTATCAATTTAAACAACAAACATCCACCTTTTATGTGCCGAATGGTGCAACGAAGATATTTATATTCACTAGTATAGCAATCGTTGCAATTGCACGCTAGTCCACTAAATGTCTCAGCGATCTGAACACTTTTTTTTGCCGAAGTATCCACCCTCCTTAAAACATCTTCTATAGAGCGTTCCACACTGAGTCGACAGCATGGAGCTTATGAAAAACGCTGTAGCCAAACTTACACTACTTATGCTTACCTCTCGACCACAAAGGCAACCATTTCCAACGCCGCGCTAAATGTAAGTTACTACAATATTTGAATGGAGGAAGAATCCTAAATCTGCAGTTAGTGTTCTTCATAGCTTTACGTAGTCTCCAGTTGCCACTGGCAACATCGCATCCTTGGAGATTTACACCGGAAACGACTCTCCATAATAGTACATGCTGTCAACTAAACGTAGTTGTGCACCATGAGAACAGGATACAGCCTGCCATCCATTCACATTCAATCCCACACAAAGGCGATACTTATTTCTTACAAAATTCATTAATTTTGTCAGAACTATTTATCAAAAATTTAGCTAATGTATATCCACCAGAAAAAGTATCCGTAACCATCTGAGTCACGACGTCCCATTACCTCGGAAATATGAAAGTCCGATTTTCCTGCCCCTCCGATTCCGCCGAGCACCCCTCCAAGTTCATGTATTAATTTTAAGGATCTTCTTTGTTTGCCCTTTTCTCCGCAGCAAACGAGGTTCGGGCAAGTGAGAGGGATACCCTTTCAAAATATAAGCGGACGAACGGGGGCGTCCGTGGATCTGAATAACGAGGGCAGCGCAGTGATTTTCATTAAAATGAAGCGGGAGGAGGCGACGTCATCGGCGTTCCTTCCTTTTTCCGCAACTGGTAGAACGCTTTGCAAATTAATTGGCAAAGAACGAAGAACTTTAACTTCGTGAGGAAAAGAAATAGCATTAATTACTTTCCTGTCGTTATTTTTAAGAAATCACAAAGGGTACACGCAGCTATCATTGAAAAAAGAACACGACATAAAAACAACATCCGTTTTTCGACGCAAAAATGTAATGCATTAAAATCGTGAAAAAACTAATAACAAAGCGAAACCATCTTGAAGGTGAAAATAACAAAGGAAATAGTGGACTTGTCGCTCTGAAAAAAATGTGGCTGATAAATAGAGAAGGTGGATAAAATTAGACAGCTTGAAGCATTAAAGGCGGAATTAATAACTTCACGCTCACTGCTTTTCTCATTTAAAAAAACTTTTACATGGGTATCTAGAATAATTTCCTCTCGTTCGCCACAGACATGAAGATTCAATATATGGCACAAAATTCAAAACAAAATATTTCTGAATAATCAAATTGACGAGAACGTCCTATAAACTAATTATCCCAGAGCTTTTTCGTAATTGAAACTTGGATTAATCATTCATCAAGATTTTTACAAGAGTCAAAAGCGGTTAGATTCAAACGATTTAGGCATTTTCGTCATAGATAAGTTATTCATAAATAATTAACAGCTAACTACAAGAAAAACGTTTTATTCATGAATAAAAAACAGGTGCAAATAGTTTACCAATTTTTGACCAATGCCAATATGGAGATAGAGGTAACACTAAAAATGTTATCGCCATAATTTGCCTAATTTTCCTCTAAACTAGACATTTTTGCGTACGATGGAATAAAAAAAACTTCATGCAGAGATTTATTAACACATTCATGTCCTTAAATTATATTTTTATTACAACAATACGACCATATACGGGACTCTATACGGAAAAAAAGAAAAAGATGGCTTCGTAACAGATTTCGACAGACAAATGGTTTGTGAGGAATATAATTGAAGGAAAAATAAAGGGAAATCTTTCAAGAGAAACGTCAGGGGATAAATACATAGACCTAAATAAAGAGGACAGTGAATATGAAGAACCATCAGGGAGTAAGGGAACAAGCATTAGATAGGGAGGGATGGAGGGTAGCAGTCTATCAATATTAGGATTGAACGACCAATGCATGATTCCATTAAGAGTAAATTGTTAATGTAGATGATTTATAACAGAAATTTATTCTTAAGATCTCCAATTGATGAGGTGATCCCACGCGAAAACTAGCAAATGTCAACGCTAAGATACAACATCGGATCCCGAGTCAATAATCAAGCCCGCAAGCTACGGATTAGCCGACATGCGCGTCGACCTACGCGCTAACCGCATGAGCTTGAAGAAAAGCTCTCCGGAAAATTTCCACAAACACTGATAAAATATCCAACTTAGAAAAACCTTGGGATAAACAATATGAATTCTAATGAAAATCCAATTTCTTGACTTTTTGACGAGGGATTCATTTGACCTGAAAATCCATTTGCAGAAAACTCGATTGTGAAGTAAGTTGCACATATTCACTTCATTTTCGTTATTGGAATCAGCATATTGATAAAGAATTTGGAGTTTTCTTTGGCGAGCGGTGCTGATGATGTTTTCTCGAGTTTTCAACCTGGTCAGGAAAGCGGCTGCTACCAATGTTCAAACGGCTAACTCTGAAATCGTCATCAGGGCTGAGGATGGCAGAGTTGATCGTCGTCAGACCTGACCCGGTTGGAAACCAGAGAAAATTCATCAGCGTAACGTTCAAGGTTATTGCACCAATGATTCAGCTGTCATTATACTACCCGACTCCATGGTTGTATTTTTGGCTAAAGTCCGAATGTTCAGGCAACATTAAAAAACTAATTATTTTTTCATTATCCAGGATCAAAAATATAGGAATTGAAGCAAAAAACTATAAATTCATGGGTTTTGAAAATGACATTGACTTGCATGCATATCCATCAATATTTCGCTGAAAATGACGCGGCGCAATACAAATTTGAAGATTTCAATGGTATAAAAATTAAGTATTCACAAAACTCTACTGTCGTGAGAACATGTGGAATTACCTAACTTAAAGTTCTATATTATCTTTCTTCTGTCGATATAGATTAGTCGAAGCGTTCGGCAACACCGCTGCCATTTTTTACCATTTACTACAGTTATTATCTTGTTTCCCAATCGTTACATGATCAATATGTTTTCGAAAAGGTCATTTTTAACTAGAGCTTAGACCCTGGTTCTCGAAAACCATGCCATTTGATACATTCTGAGCAGCAAGGAAATTAAGAACAATAAATAGCGAAGAACGGTGCCCGTTCTGTGATTAACAGCATACCATTTGCGATATTAAAAAAAACTTCCTAGGTTAAACTTCGTGCCTTCGTTCAACATGAAAGGCGAGTACCAGGTAAAAAAAATGGACAACATTCTCGTGATGGTAGCCATTAATTTCAAGCAAACTTAGCACGTTTCCTCCGTCTTCGAGTTTCACCGAGCACGAGTTCTGCATCAGACGTTTGAGTGAGCCGTTTTCCACATTAGGTTTTGTTTTGGCTCACCCGCGCGAAAGATGTAGTTACCAGGGTCAAGTGTTAATTTAACGAGGACTACTGTCTCGCGGCCTTAAGCTTGAACTTCAATAAAAAAGAAGCAACGGGTAAAACCCATTACTACGAGCGCAGTTTGAGCATGCAACTTGCAGCTGAAAGTGGCCGAGTGAGCTAGGCAAAGTTTTTGGCGGAAAAAAACTTCTTCTTTCTAGTAAGCACTGTATTAAACTCAGCAGCCCACGAAAGCATGAGCCAACGTTAAATAATGTATCACGACTCAATAGGGTGAGTTTTTGAATGTTTTCACAATAATGGTGAGCTCTACACCATGATAGTTGAAGTTACATGTGCTACGAGCTATTGAATATAAAATAAACTAGATTTTGTGAAATGGATACTTATGGATAGCATTGATTGCGGCTTGCCAAAGGTCAAATTATACATGACTCTCGTGGGAAAGCTATTTTTAAATGATTTCACTGCAACGATTGGTTCTATACCATGAGAGTTGACAGTTTTAAAGTGCCACGAAATATTGATAGTAAAATAAACTGGGTAAAGTGAAATGGATACTCACTGCTATTAAGAATATACTCGATATTGAAAAACATGAAATTTCATAAGTTTTGACACCACATTTATTAAGAATAAAGTATTGCTAACATAACTGGCTGACCTTTCTGATAATCGGGATATCTTGGTTCGTATCCCAATCAAGTCAAATTGACTGCACCACATTGACAAATTAAGATAAGAAGAGGGTTTAATTTTTACATAATGTAAGTTAATGCAATATTAAACACATTAGATACCTCACACTACAGCATTATTTTTAATAGGATGATAATTTGAGATTTTCGAGAATGGACTGCACACCAGTAAATAACGCAAGCTCAATTTATACTTCCCACTTATTTCACTAAGATAGAGTGCTCATGGTAAATGGCTGTACCAATGAGAAGGTAATAGTCACCTCTTAATAAATTTAAAGCCCTAGAGGGATGTGAAAGGCAAAATCTGGGTATTCTTGCTTAAAAAACTTAATAAAATTCATTTAACCGTTTTCCATGTGAAAATAGACTTAGATAAGGCAAAAATTCAACAAAACACGTAGAAATCTTTAAATCTAGTATAAAAAAGATAATTGTTTTTACCTTCCAATATAATTTTTCTCTTTTAAAATCACCGAAGCAGATATACTGCAACATTAATACTTCCAAAGGGACCCATAAACACCATGACAGAGCTTTTGATCGAATTGCTACGCACGGGGTCGATGTCATAAAATGAAGGAACTCTAGATATTTCAGCCCTATGTATTGCAGATATTTCCACTTTGGGCTGGGAAAACATGGGTTACAAATATATTCATCAACGCAACGGTTGGTATCTAAAATCATAAACAAAGAACTGTTGTCCGTTGACCTTTGAATAAAGCTTGCCCGCCCAAAATGCGAGACTAACACGAAATTCGAGAGCATATTCACGATCAACAATTGGAAAACCATAACTCACAAAAGAATGTCGGGCCTTAAATCTAACTTACGACTCATACTACCATCCGTGCAAAAGTAGTTAATGATAATGAATGCCCGGCACAGACAAGACACATTTGCTTATCAAATGGCAATGAAACAGTTCAATCACAATAAATGGATGCTTTGGCGAGAAGCAATTCTCTGGAGTCAAAATTTCGATAAGGCCACCACGACGAAATGTTTTGGCTATAGATTCAAATACTCACTGGCGTTCATGACCGCGGGTACAAGAATGCCATACACATCATGTATTAGTAAAACGATCCTAATAAAATCATAAGGTGATGGGTGCTAACCAACATTTTGTGACTGCGAAGAATCACCGCAAAAAACTGTTGGACCAGGATAATCACGAGGACCGTTGAATTATAGGTGAAGAAAGTGGAGATCTGTAAAACGCCCATCTTCTGAGAGCTGAATGCTGATGATTAGCAATGTTTCCATATATGAGTAAATAGTAAAAATGAGTAAATTGTATCAGTGAATATAAAATGAACAAAGAAAGAGCCAAAAGAGAGATATAGGTGAGATAGTATCTTAGAGAATAAATATTTTTAAAGCAGGATTTTATCCGCTGAATACTCGTTAGCCGAGCAATTTAACTTGTATTCTACAACAGTGGCCTTCACATACTCTGATTTCTTAATGCCAATAAATATCAATAGTAGGTTTTTGTTTATATATGATTGTTAGCCAGTCCCTGAAATGTATTTTTTTCTGCAATTTAATGAAATTTATATTTTTTAATTTTCTTCAACCTTCTTGCTTTGCAATGCAACGTCTTTTTCTTTCTTTGCCCCGTCTAACCGCTTCCTTTGAGGTCCTCTTTTTTTCTTCTTCCGCTCCCTCCTCGTTTTGAAAAAATGAAATCCGCCAATTTTCTAGTACCTCGTTACTTGTAAAAACAATTGTATGAACAATTAGCTTAAATAATATCAAGAAAAGAGTTTCTCGAAGGATTAAGCTGAGACAATTTCTGATATCAACGATTTCATTTCGGTCCAAACCTTAAAGTCTGAATTCGTAGCCTAAGGTTTAGGTACTGATTCACTCTTTATTAATATTATTTCTTTCTACGAAATGATCTATTTCCACAGTGGTATATGGTGCCATACTTCAATTGAATCAAAATGCTGTTTTGGGAAGCATACAGGTAAGGCTGGAAATAGTATCACGCACGTTTGTTTGGCTCCGAGGAGTGGCGTTCATCGCCATCATTAGCGCTCCGACGAGAAACACAAGAACGTGGGAACCTAAAACAGAAGAGTCTGAAGAGACAAACAAATACCCACCCAGCTAGCTGTAGCTTATCACCACGGGGCAGATAACATGTAAAAACCCGGCGAGAAACGCATCGCGCGGCTTGTTTTCTCCTCGAACACAAAGCCAAAACTAGCTCCATCTTTCCTCACTCGACTCACCCTTTTGTCCACATATACCACCCTTTCCTACCGCAGATTGGAGATAAAAGGACAGTGCTGACATCAACCAAATTGCGTACACACCAATGACCTTCCAGTCTAATTTTTGTTCACAATTCACCGTAGCTCGTGAAATGAAAGAGATGTGGAGAATACGAGAGGCGGGTTGCGTTGACGGTTTAGGAAAGGGGATATCATTCCCACGGTTTTAACGTTAAGGGAGGGAAGGAGGGGGGAGAGAGAGGAAATAAACCTGCGAGTCCCTCAGTGTAACAGGTGCTAAATTCCCTTCGCTCTCATCGTCGTGGGAGCGGTCTCATTTACTGGACGTCTACCAATCTCTCTTTCACCCATTCACTCCCAATACTACCGTTTCTCTCACGCTCCCCTGAATCCCTTATCGTTCTCTGGAAACATCCTTCCCTTCGGCTTCATACCTGCGCCGTTAAACGTTACGAGCGCTTTCCCTGATGCCAATCTACACCAATCCTCGACAGCAGGAGCTTCATCCCACCTTTTCCTCCTTCGGTTTTGTTCTAAGTTACCCTTTTCTCCGCTTCATCTTCTCCATTCTGCTCTCCCTACACCAAATGTTTCTACGCATTTATCTCTACACCGTGGTATTTCAACCATTCATTACCTTCTAATAACTATTCACTGCTGAAATAAAACACTTTTACTTTTCTACAACTTTTCCTCATAATTAATACACAACGCGTATCTCCGACGTACTACACAATTCATAATTGAAATAAAATTTCCTAAATAATAATTGTAAAAAGTACTACGAAGTTACGCTAAAAGAAGTGATGTTCATCATCTTCTAAATTACCTCTATTTGATAAATCCATGCATTAACCATTTCCCTGCGAACTACGTTATCTCTATCGTTTCGCATTATGTGTCAATTCAAGATTCAAATTATAATATTATTGCGCTACAATGGCGGTGATCTGACTCACTCGCTTGATAGCCGACTTCTGCAGCCAGGACAGCTTTACCTTGTTTGATGTTGGGAGTTGAGACTTCAGTCGAATTCCGATAGATAGAAGAACATTTTTCAGACCGAGAGGAGAGCGCGTTCTGTGAGCAAGTAATTTCAGTGCACTGTAGTTTTTTTCCCAGGTAAAGGGTCAATATAAACAATTGCGAACTCTCGGAAAATTTCATATTTTCATTCATTAATCGCCAAAGTTAAGCTTCTGGACAAAGAGTAATAAGAGAGTTATCGTTTTTTTTTATCAAACCAGTAGGTATTTGACCAGGGCAGTGGAACCCTCTCAGACATTTCTTTCATCGGACGTAACTCCGCCATCCATGCCCTGGACGATAAAAATTTCAACCAGACGGGACTTTAACCCGCGACCACTGGGTTGACAGGCGAGGAATTTTCCCATAGGGGTTAATACAGATAGAATTCCCAATTGTTTCACATTATTATATTCTTCAGCACATGATACTAACTTTCCTTATTCCAGCAGAAAAGTCAGTATCTACTTGTTTCTAATTCCTCATCTCTATATCTCGCTCTCTTTTAGCCACTGTTGTAACATACTGGAATCCCAGCCATGTTGAATATTTCGACGTTACATGTTTTAAGAAGCAACCACGTACGTGCAGTGAGTTCTATTTTTAGACTCCGCACTGTTACAGGTGTGAGGTAGCAACAATTACGCTATAGCGACCACGACCTGAGTGCGTGATCAAACTGAAACCAAACAATAGTCGATAGCAGTAAAACACTATTGTTTAAAGTTACGAATACTTGCACAAGAAGGGAAACGAGGGGACATTACTTCGAGAACATTCGAATAGAAGGAGGGAGAAAATGAATATATATACAGGCGAGTTACTCTATAGGGGGCGGGCAATTTAAACAATCAACCAAGATAAAGGTCAAATCCACGCCACACGCTGCGGTGAAATTACGTCATAGAGACCATAGAAAACTGAAGAAGTATGTATGAAGTAGTGGTTTCCGGTACGAGGGAGGTATTAGCCGTACTGTAAAAGGAAGTAAGCCGCGGTCAGCTGGAACTACCCGAGACAACCAGGGAGCAGTCAACCTTGCGGCCGAGTACCTGTAGCGAGACAGCGGGGGACGTTAACTCCATGATTTCCTTAGCCAGTCGAGGGATCAGCGCAAAGCATGTGTGTCATGACGACAACCATGAAAGAAGTCACTGTATATGTTTGTAATCATAATTAATTGGTAAAGGGTATTTATTTGTGCAAGTGAATACATTTGTGTGCCAAAAGTGAAGTGAGCCGTGAAGGCAACTATAAATTCCCAAAGGGAATTATCGCTGTAGCCCAAAGGGCGAAGAAATCAATGTGATACACTGACAAAGGTAACAAATACACCTGATATTGTGATTCATGCATAATATGTTTTTATTGAGTGACGTGTTTTATTTCATATAAGTTAGTACGGGCAAATATCTAACCTTTGATGTGAAGGGAAATACAACTGTGAATAAATAGAGTTCATAAGTTAAAAAGAAAGGCAAAAGTGTTATTTATTTTATTGGTAGAATAGAAGGATATCGTTATATACGATATATGTATTTGATCTAAATGTTACACTGTCATTATCAAACAATTTGTTTCATTATAAATTACCTCCATCCATACTTCCACAAAAACGTAAAACTTAAAAATGATTCATGGTCACGCCGAAAGAATAAGCACTCAAACTCATAATTAGCTATATTGATAAGCAAATTACTTCTTATCTGCATGAAATATGGCAAAATTAACGACAGCGGCTTTCAGGTTATACATAAAAAATACATCAGGTTATTTCAGCAATAATTCATGGCGCATTTGATTTTCAAAAACTAATAATGAAAGAGTTGATATAAAATAAAACAGAATATAACACTTTTGACCTCAGGATTCTATTAATTAATAAAAAAAAAGAAATTTTCATAGCTACATAGTTACAGAGACATAGCAAATGAGTTCTTCCCTCGGGACATTTACGAAGGAAATGAACTCAGAAGCATTTTTATCATTACTATCCTCCCTTGCTATATTTTCTCTTAAAGTTACGGCCTCCGTCGTAAATTCAACGGCTTGGCACGCCTGAAAACATCTCCTTAGCTACCGCTCCGCGACAATTAGATTCCTCAGCAAAATAACAGGCATTCCCATTAAAACGGCACGTCAAGTACTTTCACGTGGCTCCTCCAAAACGACATCCCAGCGGGCGGCCACTGACGAATTTTGAGGGTCACCGAAGGAAATAAGAGCGGCAAACGTGAAATGAAGAAGAAAGAAGACACGATGAGCATATGCTACTGCAGCTATTCCCACATCTCACCATGTGCGTTACCCCTCGGTTAACCATTTCCAAAAATTATACCGGGCACATTAGAAAAGGTTTTGTTCTTATTGCTTCTTCAGTCTTATCTCCACCATTGCTGAAGTTTTTTCGTCTTAGTACAGGCCGCTCAATAAAATGAATAAAAAAATAAGCCCTATAGAGAAACAATCCAGTAGCGGCGGGGTTAATTCCTCGTCTGCTATCCCAGAGTCGTGGGTTCGAGTCCCACCTGAGTTGACTGCTCACTACCCAGGGTAAGGTCATGTGTGTTCGTTTCCGGAGGTCGGGTTTCATTTTTGTCAAATATAAGTCAAAATCCGCGGGTAATGCGATGTTTTGTGACTGGTAGGCCAAGCCAACTCAGCGCAAAATCCTTCCTATGCACCCATGTCCTTGCTTCGCCATTTGACATAAGCGATCACCGTATTACCTCCTCCATTTCATTTTGACATTCGAATGTATTACCTCCTCCATTTCATTTTGACATTCGAATTTTGGCGACTTTCCGTTTGCATTTTCGATCAGTGTCCACCAACCGGGCAACATCCCCGTTAGGACAATGCGTATAAGTTTCGAGACATCAGCGACCCTCACCTTAATCCACCAGCTTAACACGGTGCTTGTGAAGTCATTTGCTAAGTATCTATTTTCAGCTCAGAAATTAAATATCTGGAATTGGGGCGCTAAAATGCAGGTCATTTAACTGTGTTGGATGTTCTAGCCCAATACCGCTTACCTTAGAAAAGAGATAATTCAACTAAGAAAGAGAGAATGGATCTAAATGAGGCAGCATATAAAGCATTTCGACCGGGTAACTCATGAGCCATATAATGACATGACGAATGGCTGGAGATCTTGAATAGCTTGTATCAATGCAACCCTGTCTTCCAGCGTAGAGTCTCTCTTTCGAGTTATTCACCCAGGGAACTGTGATGATAATTAAGTAAAAAAGTAAATATTGACCAATTCGGTAATCAACTGGCTAGAGTAAAATTTTAATGGATCATTGCTATTCCCCTACCAATCCCTAATAGTCTTGTTGTTACTGTTATTGGCTGCGGCAGGGGATTGATTGCCAGGGGTGGGGGATATTTTTCACTAGAATCCCCATCCGTGATTGATTGCCATGTGGAGAGCACTTCAAGTGTAGTAATCCACCCGTCGCGACGGATGGAACGCTTAACTATAGATCCATTCATGCATTTCGGTATGATAAGGTATGTTGCATGTCGACGCCTGGTGTTTTATCCAACCTTCCTTGTTTCCCCGTTGAATACTTCCCTTCCCAAACTGCTAACCCATACCAAATTGGTGCAGATCACCATCGTCATCATTCTCCTCCACAAAATATACAATCAACCAATATGAACTATATGGGCTTAAATTGAGAGGCGCCTCATCCAAGTAACAGTCTGCTTAACACGACGCAATTATGACTCACATACATATCATAAATCTCACTACACAGGAAATACATCGCGTAAAATGGTCAATAAACAGTCGGGGATTGCTGCCGTAAATGTTCTTCTCACTGACGTACGCGGCAAGGATATAGAAGTAAATTAGGGTGAAGGGAAAGCATGAAGGGGAAGAGAAGTAGGCTACGACAGGTAGGGAGGCAGGGTAACCAAACTACCTCTTGTTAGGTAAAAAAGGCAAGCGCGGAAAGTGGTTACAATCACCCATCGCTGTGACTCAAGTGATCTAATGCTGAAGTCTCATAGTGAGATGATCCAAAACTGGACAGCAGGTAGTGGTGAGTTATCCCATTTCTCGAAGAGTTTGAGTCAGCAGCAATTTGAAAGGTTTTCTGGCTTATTCTCCACTCTTATCAACCTTTCTTTCCCGTTTTGTACGATTTTTAAAGTTCCGTGGTCAGTGTCACCAAATCGTCCACTGCTCAGTGTAAGGAACTTTGGTGCGAGCTATGCACACGCAACAGTCAACTGTTCAATGTGCCCACTTTGTGGCATTCTGACGCTACTGCTTGCTAGTCGATGAAAGTTCCCCAAGGAGCTCTGAGGCTGCTTGAAGCATGCTTCTCAGAATGGTTCCAGTGGCAAAGCTAGATTGCATATGATGTGTTTCCTGGGATTTAGTAATTGTTCCAGTACCAATCGATATAGCATTTCTGAAATCTGCTGTTACCTTGAAGCAGGGTCGATTACCTTCAACCATTACATTCTAAATGGATTCGGACTCGCCTGGAATTACGTACTCTCACTTTCTTTTCGAGCTTAATTGTTTACTAGTAGAGCTGTCGAACGTAGTTGGTAAACTCAACTCAATCGCTCAGGGATGTGATATCTTTTTATATGATGCAAATATGATACTTTTTTATTTATAATGAGGCCAAATTCACCAACCGGTACTGTACTGAAATCAATTCTCCAATAGGTAGGCTTACAAGCATTTCCTACCCACTCCCTACTCTCAATTCATGCCAAAAATAATTATGTATTTATCGTTCTCGTTCCACACGCTTTAAATCTATCATACTCCTTCGCGTAAATCCGAAATCTCCACTCATGCACACTCTTCAACAGCCCTTTACTATTTTTCACACCCTCTAATCAATTTTTTTCATCTTCCGAATCTCTTTCACTTACCTTCCTCATCCACCATGTTTAACTGATCATCGGTGGCCTACTCTCTACCCATCGTGTTTCTTTCATTATTTATCCATTGACCCCGAAAAAACACGTTTTGCCTTATCGTCCCGTATCATTAATAGATTACAATGGATGGACACATACGACCATACCCTAGACGGGGAAAAGTATACGCGTACGGAACTCGAAACCGCGATCATTGGGTTGGCAGAAGAGGACTTTCCCACCATCCATCCCATACCCACTGCTTCCCCCACTAAACCCATATTCCGAAACCTTCCCGATGAGACGCTCAACTTCTTTCCCCATACACGCCAAGGGGTCATATGTTTGAAGCTCGATAGAACATACTCAGCCATGTCACTAAGGGGTCACATGGTATGGACCATGGTGTCTTAACTGACAAAGCGTTCTAGCACCCTCAGCCAAACTCCTCTGCGGTGGATCTCAGAGTAGTATGTAGATGTAACATAGCCTATCAATACTGGCTGCAAGCCGCATAATAATATCAGTTTAATAACACAGCCTTGCCTGGGTCTGTAACTGACGATGCCTTACCATGTAGTGAAACACGTCGTACGAATAATTGTCCAGTGGAAAGGTTCGGTATCCATATTAATAATATGGGCAAAATTCCACAAAGGAAAAATCATTCCCCTTGACTAATGTAAGACACGTACCCGGATCCTTCGATATCGCGTCGAGTGCTTTAGCCAGTTAAGCTATCGAGAAGTCCTCCTCCCCTGCGGATTTTGTGAGCTTTAAAAGATACAACATGTTCAGGGCGGGCCCGGTCAAGGTGAATGATATTTCCTCTGTGAAATTCCGCCCATACTATTAAAATTCACTACGTACCTTGCCAAAGAATGTGCACCCGCGGGTGACTCCGCAAAGGTAATACCTACCGTGGCTAATCCCGGTATCCTCAACATTTGTTGATAATATGGACTTGACTGTGTCAAGTCATACGATTTTTTATGGGGAATTCCATCCCCTTGGTGTATATGCTCATGTGCGCGTGACTGCGTACCAGATCATTTGCGCATTTAGGCGGTGATTAGAAAATTTACTGTCTCTCTTTGCTCCTCAGTGGAACGTGGAGAGATACGTGAGGTTCGGAGATGTGGGTGGGGACACAGCCCCCTAGTTCCCTAGAGTTCGTGTTGTTCGGCCAGTAGTGCTTGCGGCCGTCGTCGGTTTTCGACGCAGGAGTGGAAGGAGCGGAAAGGGAGAGAGAGAGAAATAAAGAGGGACACATGTTCATCACACAGGGATGTATCCGAGGGAGTTGGTTCGTGGAGCGACCGGACCGAGAAAAAATGGGCGGGGTTTCCACGAAATGTGAAGCGGGGAAGAAGCAGGGGGTGCTCGGGCGTGCTGAAGGAAGCGTTACCGGTGGGTGGGCGGGTGGGAGGGAGAATTGAGGTGGAAGATTAAGAGGATGAGGGTGTTAGGGGAGAGAGGGATACGAAGAAGGGTAGGAATGGGAGATATATATTTATATATATATATATATAAACATATCGATGCATCGGATATCGATATATTTAAAATATAACGAATTTACAACATGTTATCATCTTCAGTCGTCATTAATCAGGATATTGATTTGCTGAAGCTATTCACACTATTTTATTCTCAAATAACCGTCTTTTTCCCTCATAAACACATACCCATTACACTGTTCCATTTAGTGGAAGACACGGTCAAGAATTATCGGTAAGGGGCATGTAAAGCTGACTCTGCTTTAACAATTTCCTACATACTGCCCTATTCTCGTATGCCACTTTTTCTTCAGTTACACTCGTCTTCCTTAGCGTCTACATTTCTGCACCAGACGACGCTACATTCCATATTGAACTCTTCGCTAGCCTCTTCTGTATAGATCCTTCCACTAGGTCAACGTCACCGGCTCGCTCCTATTGCTAAATGCTTCTTTTTCTAGCGCTATTTTCCTTCTCATGTCTTTGCAAATAAAGGCAGAAAATTATGAAGGACCTCAAAATTAAGAATGATGTAGGTATGAAACTCTTAGTACACAGAAGAGTGGAGTGGAGACTGGAGTTAACCAATTTTCGTATTCATGACTTATGATGACGATTATATCGATAATCTGGAACATAGACTCTCGATGTATATGTAAATCGATACATAATTCTCAAGCCTAGATGGAAGGTTGAGGGAATTTTGAGGAAGGTAGGAAGGGGGTTTTCGTCCACCGGATGAGAGGAGGGTTTCGACATTCCTATCACGTCCCTCTTCTTGGAAAACCTCTCCTCTACCCTCACCCGTCCTTCACTCCTCCAACCACAAATCTCCCTCCACCCAGCCTCCATCTGAGGGTGTAATTTGATGTCGCGGTACTCAAAGCAAGCAACTACATGCCTTTCATTAACCGAAACCGTGTTGCTTTCCGATTGCGAGCCCAACTTGGGATGCTGATTTCGGTTGTTTTTCGCAATGGATTATCTCTTGCCACACGCTCATTGTATTCCATACTCGCCCATGTCTCCGATTTCACTGGGCAAATTGATGATATTTCGTTCCTACCGATTTTGTGACGGTTTACATACAGCCCTGATCCAAGGGGAAGGTTATGTCAAGCAGACTTTGCCAATTAGGAAATAAAAAGCTGAAATCCCTTATTTATGAACCTCTGCAATGATGAACTCATTAAAAGAATTTCTCTGTTCAGAAATATAACTGGTCCGACCAACAGTCACAAAAAAGACAACACCCCTTTCAACAACGCGCATGATATATTCTAAAATAAGGTTAATGTTATTACTGTGCAGAATATTTAGCAAAGAATATCAATTTTCATCAAAGGCACAACAAGGGACGGTAACGGAGATTACATTTTGACTATTACTTTGAAATTGACGTTTCCAGACGAGATATATAGGAAATTCATTGCATTATCAATGAGCTTCAGTCATAAATTTGCAAACATTTGTTTAACAAATTCGAAACGTTTTGACGTTTTCACATCATCTAGTTTTCCAGTGGTAGTAGATTCCAGTGGTGAAATAAGCCCCCGCCGCATTACACAAGAGGACTATTTAAATCGGAACTTGTTAAGAAACAATTTAGTCTGTACCTGAGGATGATGTGAAAACGTCGAAACGTGTCCACTTTGTTAAAAAATGGCGGAAAATTACGACTGAGACTCAATGATTATAAAAATTACTTTATTTAAAAAATAGTAGATTCGGTTATCAGAAAAAAGAGATTAGATGCATATGCCTAGGAATGCAAAAAATCACTAAGATCGGAGGGGACCAAGGGAGAAAGGTTTCATTCGACATAAATAATCAAGAGCACGATAGTCCGATGCTACGTTTAGCACCTAAAATTTAGACGATATTACAATGAGAGTTGTCTCGTCGATGGATGTAAACTCAGCAGCGTATTTGTTTTTCTTCTTCGTCATCATTAACTTTTTATTTTGATGGACAAGGTTTTTATCGAGGGTAGGTCGGAAATCATAAAAACTACAATCGATAAAATCACATCTTTGGAATAATTGAGGTAGATATGATGACAACCGAACTTCTTTACCTTGGTTAGCATGAAAGCTAGTAGTGGGGTGTGTGTAGCCCAGCAGGGAGGAAGAGGATACGCGCAAAAGTTGGAATAGGTCAGAAAATATGTAAGAAGAGTGCATGAAGAAATAAAATTTTAAGATTAAGTTACAAGCTCAGTTTCACGATTTTGAAGTCCCGTTTAAGTTCTCAATCAAATGGCTTTCTGACTAATTTAGTCACTCAAATCTTTGCAACCATCACAACCACGTTAATTCAACCCTTCAAAATTCCCTGTGAGACATCGATCTTTCAATATCACCGTGGTTCCACTACCTTATTCATTGGTTTTCGAGTCTCTTAGTCTCTAAATCTTTTTCCACCACTAATCCCACGTGGATCCGCTTTCTACTAGTTAAATCCGCTCCCACCAACTTCCTGGAATCACATTCCTTTTGAGATGGCTCTCTCAGCGATTCCCATACGGTGTGCTAACTTCTTCAGCTCCCCAAGATCATTTTTAAGCCACGATCCCATGGAGATTCACCTTTCCACACAACTCATCTCATGGAAAGGCGCGCTTATTTCGCTTGGAGCTTATTTCGCAGTAATTTCACTCAAAATAAGGCCAGACCAAGACGATGTTAAAAAGTACAAGATACTGTTACACCTGGCTAAGTCATCTCAGGTACAAAAATGGTTTAAAAATTCGTTAATAAATGTGTCCTCGAAGGGATAGGTATCAGGTGAAAATTGATGGAGGATGTAACGGTGGGAGAGGAAGAAACTGGTATAGCCTTCTGTTATGATTGATGTGTAAAGTTGCAGTGGATGTCAGAAAAGTCAGTGAGGGAATATCTTAAATTACATGTACCAACTAACTACTTCTAGATCACTAATAAATAGTTATTACAATTTGAATGGAAATTTGTGAAAACGACACGGTTTGGCTTTTTATTTAGTGAACTTCTAATGAATTGTTTTCGTTATTGATGCCTGAGAGTATTGATTACCATTAAATGCGTCAATCCTTAGCCGTTAGAGCAGCTACATGCTAGGTTAGTGACATTAGTTAAATATACCATTGTATTTAAACGTACCAAGCTTAGTACTCGTATTTCAAATGTGGGAAAACTGAGATAAGGGAGGTGTTTCAGTCAGAGGAATATCCATTCATCATTTCAAAGATGCTTCTAGAAACATCCTTGATTTGTGGCTTACGAGAGCGGGTTTAAATCTTTTCCATTAACTAAGATAACCAATTTTTCTGTAGCCTTCGGATATTTAACGCATGGATTCATTATTATTGTACATGCATTTTTACTCGATAGAAGACGATTTGATAAAACGATCTAGGGTAATTTCCTTTACATCACTCTCGTGGTATTGATTGCTCAATCCATCTTCCACATAAACCCCAAATCTTGATTCTGACACCCCAGAGTTCGCTTCATTGTAACTCTCGTCTTGAAACATTCAACCGCTCCAGTCCATACCCCTCCTTGGATACATTTCCATTAAAATCCATTCCTCACAGCTGAAACTGGCACGTTTAAGGACTTTCCGAGTTAAATCTCACCCTCACCCCATATGCAGAGCCAAATGTATGAGCGAGGACGAATGGTTTCAATTATGCCAACATAATACCGCTTGGTCCGGCCCTCCATTCCATCCCAAACATTCCCTCTCTCATTCGCCCACGACTTCCACGTTCCATTCTCGCTCATCCCTCCACCTTCTCTCATTCATTATTCTCTCCCCCTCGGCTTCTCCGCTTCTCCTGACATTTACTTTACTTTTCCCCCTTGGGCCGATCCTCACGCCGCCTTCCACTCTTCTAATGGCTTGCACCACTCCCTCTTCCCTTTCTTCCTCTAGAACTCACGAAAGCAACCATATTCTCACATCTTCCTTTCATTTGTATCCGCAAATTCGCAATTCTATCCTTAAGGCCAGTTCACACCGACCTTAAGATCATAACTTGTGAACATTCCTTGAGAACGAATTCCGAAGATTCAGGTGATAAGGCGTGGAATTTCAACATGATCGGTTGAAGAGTTTAAAGCAATTTTTCACAATTAAAGGTTTTTAAAAGACTTTATTACGACCTAGGTTTCAATGTTTACAAATCATCTTCAGGTCTGAACCTTCATCAACTGAAGATGATGTGTAAACATTGAAACCTAGGTCGTAATAGTCTTTTAAAAACTTTTAACTTTAACTTTAAACTCTTCAACCATATAATTGCTTGAGAACGTTGAACGTGAACGTACGAGTCAAGGTAGGGAGTGTCCACAACGAGTGTTGTGAACATAGAATCGTAGTGAAACATGGTGGCAGTAATGCAGACGGTCCTTTTCAGTGGAAGAGTCCATTTCCTACGAACTGGCCCGCACGGGGGAATAAGGTAGTCTCCACGTTTGACTACCAGGGTTCCGTTGCCGACTTCAAACTTCTAAATCTGATATTACCGTCAACTTCATCGCTCTCTATGCCTTTTGATACAACTGTTTACATGGACTCCTCCGATGGGTTGCGAACAATATCAGCGTATTTAGATCCAGCTGTGTTTGGAACTTAAACATTGTCATAAAACGTGCTGCTCAAGTGAAATGCAGTTGACTATGCCGCGATGCGTAACATGTGCTGCCCTGTCTCCTCCGCTTCTCAGCCGACCCCTTTCACAAGACCTTAATGTAACGCTTCACGTAGGCGACTTCCACCATGTTTCGCTGTCACTATACCTGCCACCATTCCTGACGCAGAAGATGGCTCACGCTCAATTTCGAAGCCAATATCCATCCCTTGAGGGTACATAGAGATAAAGAGAGAAAAGCCAGATAGTGGTACTCTGTACCAATTTTCCTAGCGATAGGCCGTTACACGCGATAACTTTTCACCGTTCTACACCACGTTTGTATTCCTCTTCCCTGTGTTTCTGAGTGGGAATTCTTCCACGACTGTTCCCGGGTAGTTTCATGATTTTTCGTTTCTATATCCCGGTAACCATTGGTCAGGAATAAATCGGGAAGATTCCTCCTTGAACACATTTATAATAACAGAATTTACGTTTTAAGAACGCTTAACTTAAGGATGGAGAAAACTTTAACCACACACCCTGGTTTTCTTCTCCTGATGATGATGTAATACATCGAAACCGCGGGTCTTGATCAAAGTCACTCTAACTTGCGGAACATTAAAAATCTTTTTATCTATCCATAGTGCCCAAATTTCAGGCAAACGTCTCAATCTACTGAAATTGTGCTTAGCTTAAGATTAGCGATCTTGAGAACATCATTCAGATAGAGAGCGTTCTAAAAACTCATTGATGATGTTTTATCAACTTCAATCGACTTATCGAGAGCAAAATGTGGAAATAAATGAAGTTGTATTTTGCCTAACTGCCTCAACGCAAATTCAAAGAGACTTAAATAGATTTGAGATCGCAACTAAACAATAAATATTCAATGTCGGATAAATTAAGAAATTCGCTTCAGTGCGATTTGACGGAATAACATATCGTATTAATTGCACATAATAATAAAACCTACTGAGAGTTTGGTAAAATTCGCTCAACAGAAAGGTAAAGGATTTACACCGCTTAATCTACAACATGAGGAACTCAACAACAGGTTGATTATACAGGACAGGATTATAAGAACGAGGTGTTATGAATAGTAATGCCTAAAACTAGAAGTGGAAGATAAATTCAAGATATATAAAAAAACATGCAACTGGTTGATGTGTCAAATTAGACACTGGTAATGACGTGAGAGGGATCAAAAAACCATAGCCAAAAATATCGAAAGTTTAGGAGTGAGCAACATCATTGCAGTTGGACAAATGGCGGTATTATTCCAAACATGCCATACTTTCCGAAAATTCTTGAAATAGTGGATCGTAGTAACTGAATCGTTTCCTCATTATTTCCATGAAACCAACCGACATGGTAGGGAAAATGAAAAAAAAGTAATGACATATTTATTTAGAGTAAAATTAGGACCGTGCAGTTCTCTCTTAGATGTTAACTCTTCCACATCACATTAACACCCATAAATAAACACGCATAATAAAGGATTCCTTGAGATTTCATCCCCCGGAAGTCCTCCTTTGCTCCGACCTCTCTTCTGAAAGACGCAGTTCACTCCCCTCTCCTCTTTTCCTTCCCTTCCCGTCGCCTCCTTCAATTCGCCCAACCCTTCCCGCGTCGCCACATCTGTCCGCTTGTAACTGCTTTTGTCCAAGTTTATCTCGCGAAAGGTGTCGCTGCTCTTGGACCTAGGGTCCGGTTCTCCCTTCCCAGAAGTTTCGGTCGCGGCGCAAAGAGTTTAAGAGAGTTTTTTTCCGAGTATCCGAAACAAAAGGGTCCGGCCCGGGATGAATAAATTTCTCCCTTCCCACGGTCCCGGACCTTGGAGCGAGAGGTTGAAGTTGGACGGAAAGTTGGAAGTTCTGCGTCTGGGGGAGTCGTGAGCATTGAAAATTCTTTCGGCGTCGAAATTGTGAAAAGTTTCCTAGCGGTATTTTCACACGATCCGTTGAAATCTACGTTTCAATGTGAGACAATATTAATTCACTTCATTTTCAACGAAATCATTGGTTAATTTAACTTCATTTATTTCAACTGGTTAAAAATATATGCATTACATTCTATCACTTTCGTGTCTATTATCATCCTTCGACGGGATAAGAAGCAGGAATTAAATTCTATCAACCTGGGGGAAATAAGCGGAGTGAAAGCTGTCATGACTTTCAGGTGTCAAATATTCAAACGGATTAAGAACAATGTTGAATATTACGAAGGTAAATGAGTCATCAAATTGGAAGATTTATATCAACGATAAGATTTTTAAAAACAAGGGGAATTAGATATTTTGGTTTTTAAGGGAACTATATGCAAACCAGCATGAAAATAAGCGCGAAGATGGTTTCTTAATAAAGGGTTCACAACCTTTTTTTATTTTTCAAATTATATTGCTTCCATTTTCTGATATATAATATCGTAATAAGACGAAAATTTTCGACAATTATGAGATATTTAAGAATAAATTTTTATGAATAAATTCTTCACGGGTTTCCAACTGGGTCAGGAGTTCAAGTACCGACATTTCGATGGCTAACTCTGCCATCGTTATCAAGGTGGTTGATGCCAGGGCTTTGATTTTTCCGTGTTATATACCTTAAAGTTAGGGTCAGGGTGTCACTAATTGGCTGTTGAGAGAAGAGTCTTCCGCGCCAGACATTGAATTTGCCCGCATAGTCTTAATTTTGTTGATAACATGTTTCCAAGCTTGACATAGGTCGTATCCCGTGTCTCAGTTGAAATTCCGTTTTTCCAGCCGAACCTAAATGGCCTCCTCAGTCAATCGGTCACAGTGTCCGTTGGATATGCCAATCAGTTTGGCGTCGTTAAAGGCGATAATGTGGTCGGAGGGAAAAGCTGTGCTCTGCAACAGCTATTTTTGGGGCAGTCAAACCTGATGCACCGCCTCTGTTCTTTTGCTCTCGCCTCGATGGTGCGTCCTGTCTCCCCGATGTAAACCTCTCCGCAATCACATACTATTCGGTATACTCCGCGAGTCATGAGCCCAAAGTGGTATTTTACTCGAAGAAGTTAACCTCTTAGTTTTTCGGGTATTCTGTGGATTGTCTCTATGTTGCGCTTCCTTAGGACCCTATGTGTCTCCCACTGTGCCGTGGCGGAAGGTCGTCTTCAGATGCTCGAGTTCCAAAGGTAGGCTCTCCTTGTCTGCGACGATTCTAGTCCTGTGTACAGGCGTTGGCATAACTGCTCTCCGTTGGGACGGGTGATGGTGACTCCGGCCATTGAGGTCAGTGTACGTCGGTTTTCGGTACGCACGATGTCCTAGGGTTCCGTCTTCCAAGCGGAGAATCAGAATGTCAAGGAAGGGCAGCCTGTTGCCTTGTTCCATCTCCATGGTGCATCTTATGTTCGGGTGCTGGCTATTCATGTGTTTCAGGAACTACTGCAGTGTTTGCTATCCATAGGGGCAGATGATAAAGGTATTGTCCTTGTAGTGAAAGGAGTCTTTTGGTTTAAGGTGGCTCTATACCGGGGCTAAGAGGATTGTTTCAGATGTTTTCCTCTAACCCAGTAAAGGCTTTTCCGTGACAGCTGGAGTCATGACATTTTTGCCATCTGTAGAATAAGAATCATTTGCTGATTTAAGTGGAGTAACTATTTCATGAAATGGTTGTGTTTTTTTATAAAAATAGCTAAACTTTGGTTTTTACGAAATGTTTTGATAATATTCCGGGGCACGTTACGAAGACTAGATTCCGAAATGAGGATTTTCAGCCGACTTAAATCAAAGAATCGTCTTTCATGTACGCAAAAAATCAACAACCATTGACGCTGTTTTCGTATTAAGGCTATAGAAATGTAAAACGTTCAAGCCTGCATTGACAACGGAGTAGAACCTTTCCATCCCCACTCAAGGATAATCGTTCCCCACTCCATGTTTGTCAGCGCCGCCTTCACAGTTTCCCGTTGGGCTTCTACCACCCCAGTAGGCGACCACAGGCGGCGACCGTTAAAGTGAGGCTGCTTGGAAGAATAGAACCACCTTAAGCGTGGCCGACAAGAGGGCCCTCTCCTCGAAGTCCTCCATAAAAAAAGTTCACAATAGCTGTAACTATACGAGTAAATGTAATTTCCTCTTGAGACTACGTCATTTGTGAATCCATCTTTTGGCCACATTAGATTTCCTTTTCGAAAAGGTTAATTTTAAAATACGTATTTTGACAGGGAAGACTTTCCACTATAGAAGAACCACATTCGCGAAACAACCTCATGAATCATTTTACCATCATACTTCCTCTAAGAATAATTCCAAAAACACGAGAGACACCTCCTTCACAGTATCAGTCACTAGGCGTAATGCGTTGAGTAGGCAAGTGTTGCGGACAGAAACCAGTATGACTAGATTAGCCTAAATGACACATTTCCCTTATGCACTCCCACACGCATGCGTAAATCTGTTTTCAGTACAGCATACGAAACGAACCAAAGTACTCCAGAATCACCACTTCCCGCAAGCTACTATTCGAAAGGCGGTTACAGAAAAGCTAAAAATAAAGCCGTTGAAAGTCACGCGGTCATGCACAAACTGATTGGGCTCGGGCGCAAAGTGAACCCGTCGCGAAAGCGGGGGATTCCCTTCACCTGAATCCGTTAATGGAGGGAGTGGGTTGCGAGATGCGGGGGAAAAGGGGTTGAGAAGGGCGTCCAAACATTCAAAAGGGGAGAGAGTGGAAGGGGACCAACCCTGTGGAGGAAACATTACGGAGAAACGAGAGTTAAGGCACGCGTTTCTGGGGATTGTAGCTTAGGGTACGACGCATCAGCCGGCTAAAAAACATTTCCACTTGGATTTCCGAGTTTTTAAAGGCGTTTAATAGGTTTGATTAAAACCGTGAGCCATAATGAACGTGACAGATATGAGACTTTCGAAAGGGAGTGAGAGGAGGATTTTCGGCGGGCGAGGCGACGACACCACCTTCGAAAGGGACTCCCTCTGAGAGTGCGGGCACTAAAAAGTATGTGACAATCAAAATGAAATGGAAAGAGCGAATGAGGAGGGGTAGGAAGCTGCAGGAATTTCACGGTGCCAAGAAGGCCTGTGCAAACGTGGGATGTGACAGACGGGGAGGGAAGGAAGGGAAAACACGTTAAAACGAAATCGCAGAGGAGAGAGAGAGAGGGAGAAAGGAAGAGAAACAGCGCCGTGTCGCGGTAGTTTTCAGAGGCAAGAAATACTCGTATGCTCGTGAGGTCTGGCGGCGCCGCACGGCGGTGGCGGTGGGGTATTTCGAAAGATAAATTTTATTTAAAAAAATTACATTCCCGTAAAAAGAGGAGCTCTTGTATGAGCTTTTTTTTATTAATTACGGTCGGTGAGGACTGGTGAGCGAACCGCGATAACATAATTAAGCCAAACCATGTCCTCTCTCTCTCCTTTTTCTTGCTGCGGGGAAAAATTATTCGCGCTATCTCTCTGTCTCTCTCTTTTCACTTTCCTTAATTTTTTGGAAAAAATAAAGGTTTCGCCTTTCGCCGAGGAGAAAAATGAACCGTCTGGGAGAGCATTTATGAGCCATGCAGTAGGACTTGTTAGCCGGAGGAGGTAGTTGATCTTACAGTTTTTCGAAACAAGAAATTAGCTTTTCGGATGGAAATCAATCTCCCTTTGGTAAGAATGTTTATGCTTCGATCGCGGGAAGCAACGTGTAGCACCAAAGAGGATTGTTCCCACGACCATCCGTGGAACGTATGGCACAAGCATTCGAAGATCACCGAAAAATTATACGCTATCATATACTTATAGCTATGAGGCGATCGAACGGCCTCCCGAGCGGCACCGTTTGACTGACACGGCGATGCAGCAGGAGAAAGACCCATTTCACCTAAGAAGCTTTCAAAATAAAACATCTAGAACATTCGCGAACCGTTTCCTAAGATATATAAGCGACATGAGTCCTTCATGATCGCTCAGTCTCCGCTTATGCCTGCATCGACAGAATAAAGAGATGTCTCAAGGAAAGTTGGCGTATTCATTTCTCGCCGCACGCGATATTGGTGACCACCGACGGTCGTCATGAACGAGTTGGACGAGCACGCAGCCGATATCGAGGAGCAGCAGTTGCAGGCGCTTCAAGCTCGGTTCACCCAGCTTCAAAAAGAAATACAGCGGGATTTACTGCAGGCACCGGCTCCCCACCCCGGCCAGGGGGGGCCGTCGACAGAAACATTGCACCTCAGCGTGGGAGAGGACGTTTCGGCCACGGACTCTAAAGCACTATGCCGAGTCACCATTCGCCTCCCGCCCTTTTGGCCCGATAAACCTGCATTATGGTTCGCACAAACGGAGTCACAGTTTGCCCTCGCCGGTGTGACAAACGAAAAACAAAATACAAACAAGCTGTCTCTCAACTCGACAACCGGTACGCTGCTGAAGTGGAGGATATCATTATCAACCCCCCAGAGACCGACCGCTACGAGAGATCAAAATCGGAGCTCATCCGTCGACTGTCCTCTTCGCGGGAACAATGCACGACACCTTCTGATGCACGAGGAGATGGGAGACAGTAAACCTTCTCAGTTCCTTCGCTAACTCAAAACGCTCGCAGGAGATGAGGTGCCCGATGATTTTATGAGGAGCTTGTGGTCTAATCGACTTCCCTCTCATTTGCAGGCGATTATCGCTTCCCAAACTTCAGCATCGCTAGACGAAGTCGCGGAGCTTAAGATACACGAGGTTGCGCCGCGGCATAGGGTCGCTAGCATCGGAGCAGCTGACATCGCCACCCTCATGCAACGCCTCGACAGCCTTACCATCAAGGTCGCTTCCCTCTCCACGACTCCCCGCCGCGGCGTAGCCGTCCGTGATCAAAGTCTTGCAGCAGCAAAAATAAAGGGAATATTTCGACTAGCCGCTCCAGCCCGTGCCACCAACAGACACTGCTGGTACCACCGTCGTTTTGGAGCTGAGGCGAAGCGGTGCACCGCACCCTACACCTTCACTCCGGAAAACACTCGCGGCAGTTACTAGAGGCGGAAAGGGACTACCACGCGATTTCCGGCCGCCTGCATGTCACGGAGAAGTCCACCAAGGAGCAGTTTTTAGTCGATACGGGCTCGGACCTCTGCGTATACCCTCGTTCACGCCTCCGAGACCGTCGCACCGTTCGAAGCAAATGGGTCCATCATTCCCACCTACGGCTGGACGACTCTGCGACTCAATTTGGGACTTCGCCGTGATTTCACGTGGCGTTTTGTCATCGCGGATGTTACCATGCCCATTATCAGAGCAGACTTCCTCTCTCATTTTGATCTACTGGTCGACACTTGCAACCGCCGCGGCGGTGTCGTTGTCAACGAGCTGGCGCGCCATAGAGATAATCAATCAAGTTTGATCCTTAAACTCCATCGTAAGCTTACACTAATCAGCATAATGATTTTCTGCAGCTTCGCTTTCTTTCTTTCGCACTCAATATTTGCTATTTGGGAGGGGAGTAGTCATGAAAATACACCGTAAAATTTAAGACTACAGTTGAATTTTATGGAGGCGTCCTAAAACTAACAATAATTACGCAATTTTAAAATTAATGATAACATAAAACATTTCATAGAGATTTTCAATACATTTCCGTAATCTTCCAGATTTTTTATATCTAATAATCGGAAAAATTACCATCTGCAGTTTTCTTCCTAAATCTTTCACGTGCAGTCTGACAAAACCAAAAAGATAGAAGCAGGAATTCGGAGGAGAAAAAACAAAGATGTATTGAGTTACATTCCTCGATATGTCAGAGCTAAGGTCCCCAGAGTTGCAATTAGACAATAGATATTTTAATATTTATGACGCCAGGGGCTACCCAAGTCTGCAGCTCCCTACAGCCAGCCGGTCCACCTTTCAGAATACGATATATTATGGAGGATGACCTCTCTTCAGCTAAACAGATAAATCTCTTCAATTTTGGATTGCCGCGGGCAGAAAATTTCACAGTATCACCCTCTAAGAAATTGTTGAGTTGAGAGCGCTTAGAAATTTTCTCGGCCCTAACCATTGAAAAAGGCGAAAACTCGGCATCACCGGGTAATTGAATAATGGCGGAAAGTCACTCTATTCACGAAAATATGTATGCCAACTATTTCTCTCCGACAGGATATAAAAATAGTTGTAACAAATTATGAATCGAAAAAAGCATACAACGGTGAGGAACATAAATTATTAAATACAAAAAGGTTAATGCTCTGATAAATAAATTAAAAATGTATACTCAAGGGTTTCAGATAAATTTTAAATTCATGAATCGTTTGCATTAGCTTAAATTATTTTTCACAAATTATTGAAACGTGAAAAGCTATTCACCACAACAGAATACGATCGCTACAGCAATTTTTTACCCAATGCTAATCACATTGTATGTTTCCTTCGAATAGGGATACATCGTTTTCGAAACGTGTGAGTTGACCGATAGAAATTAGTCCATTTTGTAAGACAGTATAATTAGTGTCGACAGGATTCTTTTTCTCATTCTTCATCAAACTTAACTTCGTTGCCATGACGATACTAGCGTGCAACTGAGCCTCTATTATCCCTCCAGAACAGAGTGGAGCACTCGTAAAAACTTAATGCCTTTTTGACTTCTCAGCGAACAGCCAAAACCATTAGCTTTAAAGGATGAGCATGAATTTATTTTTTCGAGCGCACTGAATTTCCCACAAGACATGTACATTAACCCTTCCCCGTCATAATTAGTATTCGCATACTAGCTTCATCTGTGACAGTGGGCGGAAGCAAGTTTAAGGACCTGCCGTAGTCTCCCCGTGCCGGGGACGTCGCGTCGTGACATAGCAGCGGTGGCACAGGAGACACTCTGCGGAGATTGAATGCGCTGTACCCGCGGAAACGCGAGCATTTCCGTCCTCTAAGGAGTCAGAGGCTGAGCACTGAAGGGTAAGGTTTGAGACCATAAAGAAGGATGAGTGCGGGTGAGAAAGCATTGAGATGTAGGAGAGGCGAAAGAAGAGATTTTAACTAGATACTCGGAGGCTACACGACAGGCAAAGATTACTTGAAGCGATTAAAATCGTGTGGGTTTCAGGGTGACACAGAGGATATTATTTTCACTCGATCCCACTCAACACAAATAGATAAGCCTTCGCAGCTATTGACAGATGCTGATGAGAATTTCGAGTTATGCTGCGGTCCGAGCATACTCGCGTTGCAGCGAGCGTTTTCAGGAGCGAAGGTGCACCAGAAGACGCTCGCTGCAACGCAGGTGAAACGTTGAGCTAAAAACGCTCGGACAGCAGCACTACTCGAAAGTCTCATCAGCACATATAGATATAAATAAAGCGACAGAATAGAGTGAGACATTTGCGAACGGATTTGTGCAAAGATTCTATCTTTCCACGCACCATTAATGACTGCAACAAAAAATCGAGAAATTTAGACGCTCACGTCAACAGCATCACTTTCCGCCCTTTCTCTTAACCGAATACTTTTCTTAATTTCCTCCGTTCTTCATCCTTCGTGTGCTAAAATAAACCCCCGCCACACACCCTCAAGGTGGCAAAAAAGACTCCTTCTGTACTTGAAGAAGTATCAGCATCCCGAAATGATGATGACATTTAGGTAAGAAAAACAATTTAAACTCCAAAAATTCAGTAGTGATACCACCGCTAGCTAGAAAAATTAAATACACTGTACTCTTAATCTCTCTCCTCTGGCTGTAGGGATCGAAATAGGTTTCGGATTGTCGTCATGAAGTTGCGTTCCCTCCTCCCGGAAGAAGAGTCGTCACGTTTGGCTTACAATTAGTTTACTGGGCCATGCCGGGTGCTTTGCATGCAAGCCAACCTCGTGCGCAAACAGATACCACAAAATCTTTAAAAATGACCGAGCCATATGACGGTTCAACGAGGACGGCATTGAATCACGTAGTGGCGATCGCTTGGGAAAAAAGTTTGACGTGACCTCGACATGAAATTCTTACAAACTAAACAGCCTAAGCTGTTTTTGAATGTATGTCACGTGAATTATATTTTTATTCGTCAATAAACGTTGCTGGAGACGTTTGCTCTGACGTAGACCAGCCTGAATGGGAACACTAAAGTTCAGGTTTAAATTAGACAAAAAGGCGGCGTGGTAATGACACAGCAGAGTGAAAAGTGGCCATTTCATCCGAAATAGTTATCTGGCTGGCACGAGGATCGATGAGTATTTATTCCATTCAGAAATTGGATATGGACCGAGCTCCTCGGTTCAATGGCTTAAGCTGGAGACTGATAGAATTCAATTTATCCAATTATTTGTTTTATTAATGCTCAGAACCATGTTAATAAATAACCATAAAATATTAACAAAACCAAAACCCTAGAAAAACAAAATTTATCAGCTATTTTTACAAAGGTAAAACTCTAGAGTATATGAATATTGAATATAAAATGCAAATTATAGCCCAAAATAATAAGTCAACCCTAGTTAAAAGTAAACCTTATGACCACAGCAAGTAAAAAACAGTCACACTTACTAGATCGCTCTTAAAGATTGTAGAATGCGCTGGCTGTGCAGTCCGAATATTGCCGGTTCGTATCCTGATAAGAGCAAGGGAGCTTTGCGGTCATGTGATGGATTAGTTCACTTGGTGCTGGTTGCGGGCCCCAGCAGTAGAAGCACCTTAATAATCCACTTACTGCTAAATGCTCGCAACGAGACCGCTGCACATTATTCATTCGCTCCGCTGACGTCGAGACGGCGAAAATATCAACGCAAAACACGCCCTCCAATCAATAATTCTGCGTTAAGGAGCAGTTTCCCTCGCTTGCAGGGGAACCAATTTGCAGACGCCGGGTGGCATGCACCGCACATTATTGCAAGTTTCTTGCTTCTCGGCTGATGAGGACGTAATTACCACAGCAGCTTGGGAGACGAGTAAAAGGCGATGAAAATGTAGATAAGGTGGAGCGAAAGATTTTGAGAAGAAAAGGCCAAAGAACAACGGAGAGAATGGAGGATGAAAACGGAATAGCACGACAAAGAACTCTTAGAGGATCGACATCTGATGGCTTTATAGTCGAGGGATCTTGAAAAATAAAACGAGGCATAAACCCGAGGAAACGCACGCACTTTTCGCCATGAAAAGACTGATTTCTTTTTCAGATACCGTATAGGATACTCGAAGACCCTGATCTAGGGTGCAGTTGAAAGACATAAAAAGTGGATTTTCGTGAATTTAATCCTTACCTACATGCTTTTCGAGAAGCAAAGAGAAAAGATTCGGCAGGAAATAAAACGTACAAACGTTTATTTAAAGGGTACTACGAAGTATTACATCTTTCTTGGCAATAAAACTTGCTGCAGTTCATGAAGAGAATGGTTTTTCGGGTTTCCATCCGCGTTTATCCATTTTGGTGGACAATATTTCGCCAGCGTTCCAGCTAGCTTCCTCAGGTCCTCAGGTACAGACAGACAGGTCTGTACCTGAGGAAGCTAGCTGGAACGCTGGCGAAATATTGTCCACCAAAAATGGATAAACTCGGATGGTAACCCGAAAAACCATTCTGTTCATCAACAAAACTCCGCGGAAGCCTTCACGAAAACTTGCTGCAGTTCATTTAAGGGTAGTTTAGGGATTTTATTCTCCGAGCTCAAAAGTCGTGATTATTTGCTTTCAGGACGCATTGAAATAAATTAGAAATCCCTAACAAACTATGAAAAAAAGAGACCAGATGCTTAACCATATAATAAATAAATATATAATATAAATACGCAGTCCTAGTAAGTCTTATGTGAACAACATCGTACCTGTCTGATAAAACTGGACACCTACATCAATATTAAACAAAAAAAATCAAGGAGAATTGCTACCTATACATTATTCTAAAGAGTGTTTTCTCCCTTGGTTTATGTTTATTGCTTTCAACAAACAAACAATTTATTACATTAATTTAATTACAAATTAAACAAGAAGGCTGGGTTGCCTCAAAGGTAAAACCTGTGTTGAGCCAACCTTCATGATTTCATATGCATTGCTAACGCTTCAATGATGTACATACAAAATTGAAGGAAATACATAATAAAAAATAATGCCATTAACATCTTAAATAATACTAATATGAATATAAATACAGAATAACGAGTAAATATTCTACAAAGAAAAGCTCTAATAACATCAAAACAATTTTACATTTTCCAAAGCCAGTATCCATGACTTGGCTAAACTTAGAAATTTATTACAATTTTTAGCATTTTTTATTTTCTAAGGCAACATATTATATACCTTTGGGCCCATGTAAACAAAGGATCTTTTAAAAATAGTTAACTTTGGCTTAATTAATGGGACACTTCCCTTTCTCAAATTAAACTTAAACATGCTGCCAGGTATAGTTGGGATATTACCACTCATCACAAAAAATAATTTCATTACCTTGTAAACATAAAAATGCTGTAATGGAAGCAATCTCAGACTTAAGAACAAGGGGTACGAATGTTCAAACCTGTTTTTTAATGTCATACTTCTAATTTTTCTTTTTTGGAGGATTGCTGCAGGCTTTAATTTGTTATTGTATGCGCCTCCCCAAAACTCTAATCCATAATTTAACTTTGATTGAACAAGGGCATGATAAATTACTTTTTTGAAAGCTAGTGTACATTTATTTCGAATAAGGTAAAATTTAGATAGGCAATTTCTCAAAGCGGTAGAAACAGCGGTAATTTGTTGGTCCCATTTCAGCGACTGGTCAAGAATGACACCGAAGTATTTTAAATTACTAACTCTACTAATTTGCATACAGCAACATGACTTGTTTTTACAACTTAGGTGATGGTAGACGAGTTTTAAATCACCTGGATCGGGACGATTACCAAGATTGTAAGAGTTATACTAAGTTTTTTCTCTTAACTCCATTCCATTGTATGAAAACCATTTACTTACGAAATCTAGACCTTCTTGTACATTTTCACCAATGGTTGTCCAATTATGTCTGTTACATGGCCTTTCAATTGGTGGTTGTACAAGTCATTTACATATAAAATAAATAATATTGGTTCCAGTACAGAGCCCTGTGACACATCAGTTTCAATAGGTTTATATTAACTATGACTATTCTCAACCTTGACACGTGTCAAGGTTGAAAAGGTCTTAACGGTTTCAGCGTACACACGTGAGTGAGAATGGGTGCTATACTTCCTATAATTCTTTTAGCATGGTACTATTGATCATATCAATTCCAGGTGCTTTACCAGTAGATAGTGAATTAACTAAATTAAAAATTTCTTTTGGCACAAACAGTTTTAAGTACATAGATTCGAGAATAGATATCTCTACGCAGGGATTACCTAATGTTTTATAACGTTGAATATGATTTATTTTAGCCTCTTCGAAGACGTTAATGAAGTATTTGTTGAAGTTATTAGCTAGGGAATTAGGGTCTTTAATTACCTGTCCATCAATATTTAACTCAGTGACATGCCTGCCCTTGTCTATGTTTCTTTCCCCAGTAAGTTCTGTAAATATAGCCCATTGCATTTTCATTTTTCCATTACATTTATCGAACTCTTTCATATAAAAAGAGTTTTAGGCATGTTTCAATTGAGTTTTCAGGCTATTTCTACATTTTACATATGCATTTTTCAGTCTGTCATTATTTGGGTGCCGACGAACCTTCGTAAACAATTTATTTTTTCTATCAATTTTACGTATTAATGCGTCAGTTAACCATGGCTTCAACTTGCCTCTCTTAATATTACTTATGTTGCAGTACATAGAATTCTCAACACAAATTCTCGATGTGTCAACCACCCATTTCTTCCCAACGTTGCGCGAACGCAACGCAAATTTTGCGATTTTTTTCACCATATTTGTTAACAATACGTAGTTCATATTTTTTACATACGTAGTTCAATGCTTTTTAAGATATTATGATTTTTTTATTTAAGTCATTTTATTAGTTTTGTTTTTACAATGACCTTTTCATTCAATGGTAAGTCATTATATCAGGGCACCTTCTTAGGTTACATATTATGTAAAGTCTGAGGCTCTTGATCAGTATATCTCTCTAAGTATGCAATTATGCATCTGTATTCTAGGCCACTGCAACAAACTGGGCAAAATTGATAATGTAGTTTTCAAATTATTCAAGAATAACCGAAGTGTTGCGTTCACGCAACGTTGGGAGGACTCCAGTAATCCAGGGCAACGGCGGTAGTCGTTAAGAGCATTTCTTTCGGGACTCAAAAATAAACAGTTTTTAAAGAATATGTTAAATTTTTATAGCGAAAATTTAATTTCAGGCAGTAATACAATATTTTAGTCCTACATTTACATCTACATAAGTCCCTGGGGTGTCCTTACAAGGATGTTTGGCAGGTGGTGAGTTTTCACCGAGTGGTGATCGTGTTTGATATTTTTAACTTCACGTATCGAGCAAGATTTAGTCAACGTTTACTTATACTATAGTGAGAATTTACTATGACCTAAACATAAAAGATGTAAAAAACTACACCATAGAGTCGTCCAGAAAATACAATGATTTCTGAAAACGTCTCCAGTTCCAAGATGTACTGGCATCCTAAGGTAAGAACGATCTGTTTCCCACAGTTGACAGGTATGCTAAAAGCAAGTGGGTGAGTATATGAGGGTTAGGAAAGGGATAATCGTAGTTGCGTGGTGTTGTTGACTAGGATTCCAAGGGAAGGGGGTGGGAGGGAAAAAGGAATGGTTAGGCTGGGCAGGGATAATCCGGCGCCGATGGGTCTCCGCGCACAGCGGGGGTTGGCGAGTTAGGAAAAAAGGATGCAAGAATTAGGAGGGATCACATTATCGCAGTATTTACTGAGAACTTCATGCAAACTGGTCACTGACGGTAATGAGCTACGCAGACTCCAAATGAGGGCGCAGGTCATTTGGAGAGAAATTTTTTGAGAACTATGAGTGACAATGAATGCACTGGGATTCCAAGAAAAATATTTCTTGTAATAGTTGCTCACTATCGTCAGTGACCAGAGTGCGCGAAATTCTCAGAAAATATTGCGATAACATGGTCTTCACTAATCCTTACATGCTTTTCCTCACTCCGTCCCCCCCCCTCCCGCTGCGAGCGGAAACCCATCTGTGCCAGGATATACCTGTCCAGCATAACTAGACCTTTTTCCCACCCTCTCAGGTTCTACCCAAACACACCTCGCAACGACGACTACCCCTTTCCCCTTCCACCCCATCTAACCCCACCCACCAGGTTTTTACACATATAATTTTGTGACCTAATCGTTATTCCTTTAGTATGCCACTCTGTGAAAAACGGGACAGGGCCATACTGAACCATTACTAGGAGCAATATTTTGAAATTCCGAACGTCAAGACTGCTGAATATCCTTGCGCAGAGATACCTGATCTACAATTACGCCAGATTTCATCAAGTAATAGTGTTGAATACAGTTTGGATACTTCAAGGCTTATTATCAAAAAGTAAGTTTATTACCCTTATGCCAGTATTTTTAATCCATAATAATTTTACGGTTAAAACTTGCAGTATTACATTATTTTGAAATAATTTTTGCTAAAAAGTTGTCTTGTACACTACAGAAACGAGTTTTGATGGTCGAATATATCGCACGGTGGAGGAAATTCAAGCTGCTATTGAACACATTGAGGCCGCAGAAATTGACGCAGTTATTTTGCTGCCAGATGTAGATGAGCTGACCGATGAGGAGAATACAGAAGATAACGAAATAATGAACTTTGATGCCAGAGGAAACCTTCACTCAGATGTGGTAGGAACATTTGAACTTCACACCAATCCAATCGTTGACTCTTCTACTTGAAGCAAAAAAAAATATTTCTGGTGAGCATCCATGGAATAAAAAAAATATAAGTGCAGAATGGGTAAAATAAGCTCCATCCTATAGCGAATATCCATGCAATTTAGAAAAAGGGAAAGTAGAGCAGATAAAAACTGTTTATGGTGGCAATACACCTATTGAAATTTTTGAATATTTCATGATGATGCTCTTCTGAATATGATAGTAGAATTTTCGTTAAAATATGCCTTAAGCAAGAATGAGCATAACTTTTATTAGAAAAGAGCGGACTTGAGGAAGTTTATTGGCATTCTGTTGTTTAGCGGCTATCACACCTTACCTCAAACGAAATATTACTGGAGTAAGGATGCTGATACAGGAGTTCCGATCCGATCGTACGTCAAACAATGTCCCGGAACCGTTTTGTTGAAATTAAAAAGTTCTTACACCTGTCAGATAACAACAGTTTGGACAAGGGGGATAGGTTTTCTTAGATACGTCCATACTTCGACGAGCTCAACCGAATATTTCTACGGTTTGGTGTGTTTTCTCATAAATTATCTATTGACGAGGAGAATAAGGGGCAAAAAGTGGTGGTGGCCTTTATTTGCAAATGGCCTTGATAGTTCAATGGTAAATGCCTGGAAGATATACAAAGTTGCAACTGGATCAACCATCAGCCAGATAGATTTTCGTTTAGAAATAGTGTTATGTCTCCTCAAGAAAGAAGAAGAAAGTGAAGGTACAACTACCCTTAAAGAGACTGAAAAGTGCCATAATATGGGACATTACGGAAAAAATAGTTTGCCAAATGCAATTATGAAAGACAAGGTTGGCCACATTATTGTTCATGACGAAAAAAATTCACGACGAAGGTGCCGAGTTTGTAGCAGCCAGACGATTTATGTGTGCCAAAAGTGCAATATTCATTTATATACTGATTGTTTTTCTAAATTTCATGAATAAAACAATGTTTAATCAATATTTTGTGTAAATTATATATTTGTGTTGTAATAAAAAAATGCTTTTTAAAAATAAAATAGTTCCGAAAAAAAAGAGATATCGACTCATTAGAACCGGAGAACTCCCAACGTTGCGTATACGCAACGCTTCACCAACGGCAAACTAAAAGCAACAAAAATATAGAAATCGATAATTTCCCTTATTTGAGTCTGTTTTTATTGCTAATTCATCAAAATCTTTGGAATTATTAAGTTATTAACATGCTTGGGATTTAATGGGTTAAGCTTGCGGCCTTTCACACATTTTCTTCATTTAAGACAGGAGTCCAATAATTGTTTTCCACCGAATCCTTAAAACAATCGTAATTAATTTATAAAAGTTCATCCTTCGGCTGGAAAAGGGTAGATTCACTGTCCGTTATTACTAATCGAGTCAGTGAATGAACAGTTATATCTAAGTGTAAGACATCGACATTAAATACCAACTTATATGAATTACAGAATCTTACGAAAATATGATCTAAACATGATGATGAGTTTTCAGTCACTCTGGTAGGTTGATTTAGTAAACTACGTAAACCACATGATGAAAAAGTATTAAGATAATGATCCGAGTCGTTGCTAGTAGTCAAGATATTGATATTCATGTCTCCAACAATGACAAGGTTACAAGTTACATTTCGAATTATAGGCTCAACTTCATTTAGAAATTTATTCACAAGAATATTTTGGTACCTATAAACACTTAAATGGTGAAGTCAACTGCATTAATTTTTACGCTTAAAGTTATACAATCAGCTGATAGAATATTAATAGGGTTATAGCTATACTCCAATTTTTATTTGGCATAAACAATAACACCGTTTGCACGACTAAAGTCGTTAAATTTAGCTAAGCATTTATACCCAGGAATATTATAGAATTGTATTTCATTTTCTTTTATCCAAATTTCAGAAAAAGTTAAAATAGTGGGTTTCGGATCAATGCTACTCAAATGAGGCAGAAAGAATGAAAAATTAGAACGTAAGCTACGAATGTTTTGGTGAAGGATAATAATATTCTCATTTTGATTGAACGTATTATTATATTGACACTGCATCACTATTTAGGATTTAAAGCTCAGTTAATTGTTCCAAAGAAGTTAAGAGGATAACCTTTTCTTTCTCTTCCTTTCTCAAGAGTATTTTTCCATCATGCACCCACAAAAATTTGTATTTCTTACTCTTCTTCGCCTCCCTCGCTGCATTGAACAACTTCCTCCTGCCACGACAGAGCGCCTCATTTATGTAGACTGGATCGTCTGAAGGCGGAACGGAGTCCAGAGTCAGATGACGTATCAAAATGTTCCTCTTGACTCTCCTCTTCCTTAAAAATTCCTCCTTTGTGCACTGCCTGAGGAATCTCACCCGTATACACCCTTAGGATCCATTTTACTTGGCATTTGATCGATGAACATGACCAATGCATTCCTCGGTAATATTTACTCTAAGTTCACTGCCTATTTTGCTCACTATTAGAGACAAATTCTCATAAACACTGGATGGAATGCCATGGATTTCTACATCATTTTGACAATAACTTTTGCTCTAAGTTATCGCAATGATCACTGAACTCAAAAAACTTTTTTTTAGAGAAACATTTTCAAACTTTTACATAGTTATTTGTTTCATACACCCCTCCAGCCGTTTTACCTGGTTCTCAATTGTCTTTATGGAGTCATCCAACCTCTCATATAATTTATCTATGGAGATGCCTAAATTATTTTCCGTAGTTTTGAGACTACTTTGAATTTCTTTAACCACAGAATACAGATCACCTAGATATATAGTTTTACTTCCACTTTTAACACTTTCAACACTTGTTTGAACATGAAAGCTCTTACGTCGTGAGTTCTGACAGTGCACACATCTCCGCACTTGTTGACTGTCTTCAATTCCTTGGATATCTTCCTTGTTTAAGGGAGCACTGAGGCAGCTACCATGGAATGATTTTTTACACTCACTGCAACTAATAAAAATAGTGTTGCGGGTATACTTCCGACACACGTGGCACGTACTCATCTTCAAAAATGTGTTGAAATGTATAAATATTAGAAAAAATGCAGAAAATAACACAGTTTTTAAACTTTTTTGGCACTAGTATAAGGCAGAACTGTCAGCTCTCACTACAGAACCACGCAAGCGTAACGTTAGACGTGCATAACCTTGAGCTACAGCGAGCGGGTACACATCCACACTCGACGAGAGGTGAACACGAACTGCATGCTACACACTTCACAAAGAATGTTTATTATATTATAACTAACAGCTCGAAATATGAGTAAAATACATCTATAAGACTAAAACATTTAGAATTAAAATTTCAGAATTAAAACTTAATAAATGATCGAACTATGATTCTGATTTCTCAAACTTCTTCCATCGCGACTCCAAAAGAATTCACTCTTTCGCATCATGATGAATCAGTGCCTACACTGAAATTATTCTTACATTAATTGCCTCTGCCAAGTAAAGTGAAACTTGAAAATTGTGAATTACATTATCAAGGAAATGCGTTTGCCAACACAAAATCAACACATTGATTCCACCACAAAAAAAGTAATTTTGGTGAGCACTATCCAGATTTACGAGATATCCCGGAAAATTTATCGGATTTGGATACTATTGTGCTGACACTCAGACGTTCATTTGAAACAAGGCTAATAATAAAGCATATATGAAAAGTAAAGTGTGATCATTATATTAACGTACAGTACAAATTTCAGAAGATCTCATCTATATGTTCCAGGAACAATCCAAAATGATATGAGCAAAGAGCATCGCAATTCTACCTCTCTACATTCGTACAAATATCTTGTCTCGTACGTTAAGGAGTCCGAATTATTTACACAGGCTAATATTCATTAAATGCTACGTGCATCTGCAAGTTGGAGTGGTTTAAGGCTTTATTGGTGAAAATACCACACTCAACCTTGGAAAAACCATGCATGGAGGGCATGTAGATAGTCGATATCAAGTATGCAACGAAAAATTCCTCAAAATAAAAGTTGTCTTGCATTTATCGTTTATAAGAAGTGTTGTTCTCCTTTGTACCTAGCTTGGCGGTCACACATTGCTTTGTGCAAGTAATCAAAATGACAAACTATGAACGAGAAAGAGTAAATGATGTTTTGACGGTGTGACTGGGATTAAATGACACATGCATAGCGGTACCAATAAAGTCACTTTAGCTCAAAAAAACTCAAATGAAATAAGAGAGAAACGTGCATTGAGACGGGTAAAAGGAAAGGAAAGCATAAGATAAAACATTGGCTGAAACAAAAAATACGGAATGAGAAAGCTTTCAGAGTACAACTGCATTGCAGTCGATGTGCCAAATAGACCCCATTAAAAGTCTTTCATTTTTCTCTCCGACGCCGGGTCACTAAATTACACAGCTCACCAGAGTTGGGGCAAATTTGTGTAAGCATCGTATGCACTTTCCTCTTTCTCAATTATTCCATCCAGGAAATTTCTTGCGGTGTACACTATGCCAGTGCAAAGTTTTCCAATATTTCAAAAAAGGCTTTGCGACATAAGACAGGGCAGTCTAATACATAATACTTACTATGCAGTATTCGCGCTGGATCAGGATTATACAGCAACGCATGCCATTGATCGTGAAAAGATCATATGACTTGACTGGGATGCGAACTCTTTCATTAGCCTACTAAGACAGCGAACGAGGTAGAGCCAATAGGATACCTAGGTAAAATCTAAGCCAGCTGAGATCCAAAGAAATGTGTAAGATAAATTAGGTAGTATTCAATTCACCAAAAGTGTCTCCCAGTGGACTAAAAGCTATTCTTCTATGTCGAGATTTCTATATTTCGAAGAACACATCCGAGGTTGCAATGAACTAATCGAAAAAGTATAAGAAATGGAATAATGGAGGGGTAGACTGGAGAACATTTTACGATAAACCTATTTTAATAACACATTGATTCCATTATTCCATGTGTAGTAGGAATCTGTTTATCACATACCGGTTAAAATTCAGGTGAAATTTAATGATTTTATCATTTAAAAATTCCACACACATGAGGATTTACACTGAATCTTCATAAAATAAAGGAATCCAACAGGGACATTTCTCGAGATGGTTATGGTCGCGTCAAGTGGTATAAGTCACCCACACGTATTTCACAAACGTAGAACAAAAATGCAAGCAGAATGATCATGAACAGGATCGTAGTTTCGTCGTCGTTTAAACAGGTCACCATTCGAACCTGGATCTCCCAGTAACATGTGTCAGCATCTTTGTTAACGGGGTAACAACTGAATGTGATTCCTAATCACGTGAAATATTTTTTAAAATGCATATCCACGAGTTTCATTGGACATCTTTCGAAAAAGAGATGTCAAAAAAAGCTGCAGGACTAAGCTACACGATAAAATTGATTTCTATCCGTTAGGCATCGTACGAAATCATAGAGTTTGTGTTAAAAAAAGAGCTGTATAACCAAGCTTCACGCGCAAATTGCGCAATGTTGAGCCAACAGAGACATTCCTTTAAGAGTGAATCCACATCAAGAGGATAGGAATAAGTCAGCCCCACGTACTCCACAAAGCGACGAGGGAAGACGCGTGGGAAAAGATCCCTAATGTGGAGGGAAACATTCCGATTGTATGGCTTTAAAATTCCCACATCTTTTCTCCTCCGCCAGCTTTCCCCAGTGATCAATGAAATCCCCCGTTCAGAGAGGATCGATGCCAGGAACATGAGACTTAAAACGCTTAGACAAGTGGTTCGGAAAAGGGAGAAGGGATTCGGGAGGAGGAGGGACAGTAAGGGAGGGGGGTATAAGAAGGGGAGGGTAGAATGCCAACGGTGCAGACTGAGCTATGAGCACACTTATCGTTAAGATCAGCAGCGCTGCAGTTGAAACCAGTTCCGCGAGGCAAAACGTTCGATGGACCGTGGGGAAAAAGATATGGAAACACACCGTTTCCATTCCTTTTTCTCTACTTTCATACATCTCACTAACCTTTTCGCTCTCTCCCTCTCTCCATTTATTTCCCAACGAAAATTTGCGATGGACCCGGGGTTATAAATTACGAGGGACGCGAAAATAAAAAAAGACTCAATGCAACCGAAGATCTCGACGGTATCACGTCAATTTTTACGTCAGCACGTCGTCAATTTATCTTCGGATTCGGAAAGGATTTTACCCGACGCAATGGAGAGTTGCTTTCAGAGAATGCTTACGGCAGCGCTTTTGTAGGCAAATGTGTCATAATATTCACCGAAGACAGAGAATAAACGACAGGAATATTATATGTAGGGTCATGAGATCTGAAAAGATTTAACGTTCGTAAATCAACCAAAGGAGTTCATACACCATTTTTGATCCATAATCCACAGGTTTTCCCTATCAAGAAAATATTTAAAAACTAGGCATAAAGAGCACTTGGCCTACGCTAAAACTGCTAACTGGTATTCCACGTCGTTCTTAAACAGCTTTTTCGGTTTCAGAATCTTCAAACCGAATATTAAGATAGTACATAAGCGAATCAATTCGCTATCTGTATAGTAATGCGTCAGAATTGTGGTAGAAATGTTGGTGTCAATTATAGGACATCTTTTAAACAATCCTGAGGGTGGCAGAAAACGTAAAATGAACAATTGGGAGTCTTTCTCTGGAAAGGTAATCACCAGTTTTGCATTGAAACCGTGTATGAAAAGGCTGACATATCATCGCGATGTTTGTACTAGCTTTTGTTTTAAATATAATTTTACTGCTTGGGCCTTTGATATCTACACAGAGACGATAATTGAAACACAAAATTGAAATTTCATCTACACTGCTGTCACTATGAGCGGAAATACGAGCCACTGCAATCCTTTACGCAGAACCTACTAAAAATTCCGGCTTTTTTTATATGGGGCAATCCTCAGTACTAATACATTTATTTTTTTAATATTTAGAATTCGCAAAGGGATTGATCATCGGGATTAACGGTAACTTAACAGATTTCAAACTAATCCCTAGCACTGAAGTACATCCACACACTACGCAGGGATTCCCCAAAGATGCGACAAGGGGGTGTTAGGATACCAGAAATGAGAACAGGAAGAAATATGGAAATGGAATAGGCAAGATGGAGACGACGAAAGAAAACTTCATGTTAATGGAATGTAAAGCCAATATCTTTGAGCATCATAGCCACCCAGAACAAAATCAATGCAATTTCGCGAGACAATCATAGCTCTATAACCGTTAAATAGGCTCATATAATTTAAGTTTCATATTCATTTAATGAAAAACAGTGAAATATTAGATAAGGCTCACTTTTTTTACGGATGAATAAAATAATTCATCCGTAAATATGAAACATAACAATAATGATATCACTGAAACTTTAGCCTGCTTCAAAAATCAAGTCTTCGTTCATAATTGAAATAATAACGTGAATTACCATCACATCTGTAATGTATATAAGAAAAACACAGGTTTTAAAGAGAGGTTATGTTTCCCAAAGGTTTCCGCAATATTAACTGACATGAAGAAAGAGCATAAGTTGTTGCAAAATAGCATTAGAGTTCTGAAATTCAATACAGCAGAACAAAATATACGGCCACAGTGAATTACAAGGCAAAGTAAATCCGTAAAAGCCAAAATGTAAAAACGCACGTAAGCAAAGATGTTTTTGGATGAATGTTTAGAACTTTTAAGGAAGAAAACTTACGACCATCAGACCTCCCTTTTAAACAAATCACCCACAGAAGGAATTTAATTTTCGCCAATGAATACCCAATAACACTCAGTTCGTTATCAAAAGTACTAATCTCTGATTTACATAGCTCGTTCTTTTTCTTCTTGACATAATTTCACATCCGCAAGCAAATTATTCGCCCTTATGTAAATAATATGTAACTAGAAAATCCGTGATATCAATTTCCTTGAGTTCATTTGCCTCCGCCTTTAATGCCTTCCCTTCTACACCTTTATTTTGATCATTAATCCATAGCCTCGACAAACGTATATGATAACAGGTTACAATTTACATATTAAGGTACATAATCAAATATGGCGATTTTTTGCGCATTCCGTGTGCCATTCTGGAGGCACTTCATTGCAGAATTAGACTTAGCATCTCTTTTTGCAATGCGAGTATGCAGGCTCAGAATTAGAGCAGTGACTATTTTCCCATCTCTCGTTTATGCATGAATTCTAGCAATTCGCCGCTTTGCGCTACGCTTTCATCAATCCACATCCAATCGTAATCAGATTGAGCTACAAAGTGTCTCGTGTAAAACAACGTTAATGCATGAAGTGGTACAAAAAATGTTTGTTAATGAGCACCTATTCCAGCAAGAAAGGTCAATTCTCTTCTTTGTGATTCGATTTAAATATACTACTTCCAACGAGGATTAGATAAAGATTAAGGTCACCACTGGCATTCGCAGCCCTTGGTCGCGAAATGTAAATTAAGCTGAGGCACGCAGCACTAATTGGAGAACCATAGCATATTAGCTGAACTTGCTGAAGCTGAAGCAACCTTGAGAGATAAATGAAATAATTGTATTTTGGTATGCGTCATTGCATTAATTATAACAACATGGACTGCTTTCGCGAAATGCATATAAATTTGTCCTTGAATTCCACCCAACAGGGCCTCGTATTACAGGCGTTCTTTACTCATCAAGATGATACGTTTCAAAGTAAGGAAGTTCCTTCCTTCGCTGATGCATAGTAACCCTCATTTCACTGTTGGTAATGAGTTTTGTTTAAGAGAATGCTCAAATGGCGATTTACAGCTAAGGAATGATGGATGAACAGGTACCATGGACATATGAATAATGAAATCCAAGGCTATGAAAGAAAAACTTATAACGCACTAATTTTCATAGCGATCATCTTCAACATCTTAGGACAAGAAATAAGATTACGAGATCAACTAGTTTTCGAACAATTTTGATAGCTTAAGGCACTCTCTCACTTAAGGTCGGATTAAAAGTTTTCATTTGACATACCAGATTAAGTTCGATAAACGAAAATATTCACAAAAAGGATGCTCCTAAAAAATAACATCAACGAAAGTATAATGATTTCCTATGCAACATATCAAATTAGTAATTTCAGCATATTATTAAGGAAATTCATATCAGTAAGGAAATTCATCAGGAAAGAAAAAGCATTTGAGATCTCGTGGAAAAAATCAATTAAAAATTAAACCTATAAAACAATTACTTATTTTTCAAAATTATTTGAATTCCTCTAATTAGGAATCAAAACATGAAATATAATTCCGGAATAAATTACCACTAAAAAGCTAATAAAATAAAGCAATTGCATTTTAGGGTTTTCATGAATGCAGTTAATCTTCGTTTATAGCTAAAACGTTCTTTGACAATCTATTTACGTATTCAATAAAGTATAATAATACGTTATCAAACAAGCGCCGTTTGTTCTGCGATAGAATAAAAACTCACAAACGATATCCGCGTGGGCTATTAAATGATATTAATTTTTAGAAAGTCACTAATTTGGAGGAAAATCGAAGTTTGACAACTTCTACCTCCAGCTGCCTGTATCTGCTAAAGCTTATAAATAACTTTGGCTTTTCGTTTGCGAAATCCATAAGGTAAAGCAGTATTACTGTTTGAAAGAAAGATCCCACATTAATGATACAGTCATTCATTACTTAAAGGGCAGGAATACAAGAAAACTGAAACAAATACAACAATTATAAACTATGAATGGCCTACTATTTTCAATGAAACCTATTCGTATTGTAATAAATGAACTGGAAATAAGTAAAAGTATGCTTTAATAAAAATAAGAACGCTTTAATTCACATTCCCTCAAATATTCAAGGGAAATTAAAAAATATCGTTGACGACTGATGAAATAAGATTCTTTGACCAATATATAAATCACATCCGTTCACTTTTGGCTCTTAAAAAATAGAGGTTATTTGAGATGAAATCATAAATTTTAGGGATACAGAAGTGTGAAGCACGTAAAGACTTCTGAAGAGGCATTGACAGAGAGTTTATACGCGGCTGTAATGAAAACGGAGCAGAAATAGAACCACGTCAAATTCCAATCCATTAAATTTCCGCTTCGGGCACGACCGCGGTGACTCTGTGAAATGGGGTGCGAGTAAACTGTGGGTTAGTAGCACTGACGATGATCGCGTTTCCAGTGATTTGGAGACGTGAAGTAGCAGGAGTTGAATGAGCTTTGTGAGGGAGGAAAAAGAAAACACCGACGGCCGAATGGGCACGAGGCATCAATTTGGATGCTTGCATTGGTGTGATGCAAACTCTGCCAGGAGCAATCTCTACGTGTTACACTAACGTTCTCATTACTTGTCATGAATTTAAATTTCGTGAATAAGAGCTAAGTGATTATCTAAATCCGCGAAATACCCGAGCGTAAACTGATTTTAAAGCCGGAACTGAAAGTTTCTTTTTACGACGAAGACATCCATGGCACTTCCCTTGCTACGCGGCCGCATTTTATGTCATCTAATTTCTTTTCCGTAAATGTACATCAGATTTATACAAAGAGTGATTGCCCTAAAAGTTCTGCTATTTAAGCATTTGACCTGAATTTATGACGAAACACTGGTACTTACCTAATTAAGTATGCACATTTTATGTCATGTTATCTCTTTTCCGTAAAGTAAGGCAGATTAACACAAAAGAGTGATTGCCCTAAAACATCTCCTACTTAGCATTTAACTTGAATTCAAGTTGAAATATTCGTTTTCCCTCATAGAAAATTATTTGTATAATTGTTTTTAAAATTTCAGCAAAAAATAAATTTATAAAAACAGTAGGTATTTGACTGAGAATGCCTATACTTCATTTTAAGGAAGAAAAAAGGAACTGAAATAAGGGTAAATATCTCATTGAATTATTTTAGAATAGTTTCTTAGTTATTCAATGACATTCATAATAATTAATGTAAACCATTCATATAAGATAAATGAATTTCAAATACAAAACAAGCTAAATTTCATCAGGTCAGGAAACTCATGTGATTGATATAATAAGGTGTGTTGTAATTAGTTAAATGAATTTTTAAGAGGACACTGTTTTGGAATCTAAAAACAACTAAAATATTTTCATATTCAAATTAATAAAACGATTCCTGGAAAAATGTCAGTAAACAAGTATTAGTAGTATTTTTTGATATAAAGTAGTTATTAACTCACTGAGGATAAATTAAATGCATGTTAGCAACAGAATATCGCATTTTTTAAGTTACCATAGTTACAGCTGGGCACACCGTTAATATAGCCACTGGCGCAGTAGAGTACGTATGCATACAAAAATTCCTGAAAACGTGAAGAATATCTGAAAGAAGTGCAAAAATTAAAGATTGAGACAATATCAGTGCGGTAATCAGAATCGCCAAGTTTGGACGGCAACATCGTGTACACCTCAATTTCAATTTGTCCGCTTTAAAACTGCCACGAAATGATTACGTAGCATATTCAAAACGTAATGACGGGAGTGGTACAAAACACTTGATGGGAATTATAAACAACCAACTCTATGACCATTTCAAAAAAGATACTAATCACCTTGCTCAATAGATTGTAACGATGGATAAATGCGACTAAAATTCTCTTAAAATACACAACAATGGTTGCATGACAGAAAATATTTTATAATGAACTCAATTGCTAGCACCAAATCATTTCACAATGCGAGCACTATAACGCGCAAAAGCGACCCGGTACCTTGTTCCACTTCCCATTAACACCATGAAAATGGACTGAGCGGACAAAAACTTGAGTCGGTTTACCTATATAAAGAGTGATAAGTAACTGAAGAGTACTCTTGTTTCACTATAGAATATTTTAGTCTTTGTAAGCATAGTAATGAATAAAGAGGTTTTGCTCATAGGTTATCATCAATAGTCCGACGATTGGTTTCCTAAAGCTCTCCAGTCCACTCTCCTCTCAGCCAACAGCTTCATTCCTACATAATTCTTCACTTTGACGTCCATAATTTGACGCATTGCATTCTAGGCCTTCCTCTGAAATTTTGCACGTAGATATTGAGGTGGAAAATCTCAATGCCATAAAGGCCTTTATATGCACTACATTAGGTCATCATAAGAATATTAGCAAAATTAGACCAACAACGATAAGCATAAAAATCGTATTATTGTCAAATTTTCAAAACTTCCACGTTTCATGTTCGTAAATGACTGATATTTTGGGATTGCCTGCGTCAGGGTTTTTAATAACCAAAATTACTTCTCCTTTGCCGGAGACCTCAGGGATATTGCCCTTATTCCGCACCAAAATATATTTTCTCATGGAGTTAAGAAAGGAGAGGGTGAGAATGGGTGTATAACCATCTGGATGCTATATTTTATTTCAAAATTTTTTCAGAAGATATAAGTCTATAAACCTATATCTCCCGAAAAAATACTACATTGTTAAAAGAGTTCATGAAGAAGAGTCAACTAATTATTTTTTTCTTTAAAGCACTGGTAGCCACGTTTTGATAATCTTCAGTCCTTTGTCTCTATAGAGAATTAGATGCGCAATTAAAGCAACATTTCCAGCCACGAGGAGGTCTCCGGCAAATGAGAAGAAACGTCAGTTTCTTTTAAATCCTGACGTGGGTAATCCCCAATCGTCATATTTTTAGCGGCCGTATCGCCAATGGTCGACGAGAGGGTTGCCCATTACCCTGATGTCCACCTCAAAACAGGAGCTGACACATAAGCATTATGCTACCAACTGTTATGACGGACGTAAAAGCAAATGCTTGACGGAAACCCAACGGCCAAGGCGCTTGTGCTTGCTCCCTCCCCCTTTTCAAGGAGGATAGGGGAGAGGAAGGGTTGGGGCAGGATGGGAAATTCGGAATTGGGATCGAGGTAAGAAGGAGATGGGGGCAGAAGATACCATCTTGTTCCCATCCACACCGATTCCTTTCCGTATCTCGCTTCTCTCTCTCCGCCTTGGCGCCCAAATCCTTTTCCTGCAGCCGCCTTCCTTCCCCCGACATCCCCGCCATTCATCTCCGAGCCGCACGCACAAATCCCTCCCTTTTTCCCCGATTTTCACCGAACCCTCCCGCGCGAACTCCCCCTTCACCGTTCGCTACTATACCATCCCATTCCGCCTCAAATTATTACATCAGTTCGGCAGTCGCTGTTATAAGGAGGAGTGTTGGAGGGGGAGGGAGGGCTGGAGGAAGAAATAGTTAGCACAAGTTATATAGAAACATCTACATCAGGGAACACTCGGGGTGAATAACGCAAGATATTCATATTTACTAGCGCCAAAATCCTTGTAACCCCGATTGAAAGAGACTAGACTCGGGATTCAAAGAGATAGCGAGAGACTAGGAGGCAACACGCTAGGCTTCAATTGGATTAAGTCCAATCCATCTCCATAACCAAACACGTAATTTTGAATTTCTTTTACTGAGAGGACTCAATGCCTCCTTTGGTTTAGTAGTATTCATCCCGGGCAACTGTTCGCAATGCTCCGTCTCATATTTCATTGTTATGTAGGATAATACCACAGCTCGTGGATTTATTATTTAGTATTAAGAAACTTTTCTAATACATGGAATGCAAAGGTAAGTGATTTCGGGCAGTTGTAGTGGCCTCGGTACGAATCACCATTTTGGCGATCAAGGCGTTGCTCATGAGGGCTCACGAGGGCCTCGGTTCGACAACGATTGTGGTGGAGGGTTCAGCGGAATGCCAGTTTTCATTGAAAGCCTTTGAGCATTGCGAGAGCAATCGGATAGGATATTAAACCTTGGACACTTTAGCACCTTTCACAAAAAATAGACTGACGTCAAATTGGATTTTCCTCCGTCCTTCCTCCGATTCCCAAATATTCGTACACTCACCAACCTACCCGCTTGTTATGGCGGGAGCGACTTCAGTTGCCGGTCGCCATCCAAAAATTACCAGAGTACCATTTATACCAACATATCACAAGTACTAATTCATCGCGTAGACTTATTACTAATCCATCGCGTTGGAATGACAAAAATTTAATTATAGATGAGAGCTGAGAAAGCCTAATAATTAAGAAGAAGCTATCATTTTCTGACTACTCCAATAGAAATATGTACCTATACTTTTAACTATGAACCTAAATTTTCACATGGTATTTCGCCGGTATAGTAAGAATAAGGACAGCCAGTAACGCTTTTAATGATAAACTTTAGGCATGCACTCAGGTACATGCCACTACATGAAAACCTTTCATTGAATAAAGAATGCTTTTGTTGGGAAAGAAAAGTTTTCAGCAACGGAGTAACTCTTGAGTAACAATTTCAGCAGAAACTGGATGAAAAATGCGCCCAATACAACCTCTAAAACTCCAACATATACGAGCAAAGTAATATGAGGTAATACTTAAGTTACTAACATTTTTTTAATTCAAGAAAATTGAATGACTTTCATGCAAACTTTTGTAAGGAGGAAGAAGATAACTTGAACAAAACTGAAGGTTTCATAACTTTAACTAGGTATCAGTTAAATGCAACCGTCGGAGAATAAGTTTCAGATTCTTTGAAGAAATACTTGTGACAATATAGCAAAGGAAAAGAATATTAAGATTTTACAAATTAAATATCCACGTAATGTGTACTTCGTCTATTCAACAGGGAAACAGAGACATACTCGTGAGCTACAAGCTTATAAAAATTTGGACCATCAGCCCTATACACATTATCTCCGATAACGCCTCAAATGTTTACGTCAGTGGGTTGGCCGCTGTTATAAGCGCAGCGGGGGTTGGAGGAGGTGTGAGGAGAAGGAGGCAAAAGGGGGAATGGATGGAGAGAGGGAGAGGGATTGAGAGTGAAGGGACGTGGGCGTCGTCAATCACCCCCTTCCAGTCGCCTCATCCCCCGGCACGCTCTCCCCAATCCATGCCACCCTACGCCTTCGCGAGAAATGAGAGAGAGAGAGGAAGGAAGAAATGGATTTCACGGAGTATGGAAATTAATCCAGCCATTTTCTCCCTCCATCTCCCTCTCACGCCTCCATCTTCCTCAATCCCTTTTTTTCCCTCCACATCCTCTCGATCCAAACCCACTCCTCCCCTCTTAATCCCCTCAAATTTCCTGCACCCCCAACTGCTGATCACACGGATATCCCATCCAAACCCCTCGCACAGCACAGAACATCAGCACAGACAGGGCCCGTCCCTGCCGTCCTGCTCGCACGTGTGTATTTCGGAATGGAATCGGAAATGGACGCAGGGGACACGTTCAGATTTCGCTAACGAGGCAATCAACGGATGTGCCCTTGCCTTCCCTCTCACACGATTTTTAGGCGATTTTTCTCACTTCCATTATCAGCCGATGGCAAATCTACGTTCCTCGTCTTCACAGCCTATTCGCCATCGTTCATGTGTTCTGCCCTCCTGGAATTTTCGTTTACTTCTGATAATTTATTCGTATTTCATCGCCGAAATTTACGGCAAAGTAAAACCTTTAACACGACTGAGGAGTCACAACAGGCATTAAACAAATGAATGATCATGGAATATTTGGTTTGGCTTGGTTGGTCTAATTGCATGAGTACTGGCTTCTGGCATCCCGTATCCCGAAGTTGTGTTTCTCTTCACCCTTCCTCCATTCCCCAAGTAATTCTTCCCTGACTAGCATATCATCCTACCCAAAATGAAGAAAAAGACCTCAGATTTAGGTCGCCCTTCCGAAACTACCGGCCAACAAACGCAGCTGTCCATGGAGATGAGTTTAGTATGGCGGCTCCCCCTAAAGCAGGGTCGGAAAACTCCCGGCTCGACCCAATGAACTACGATCCAAGTATGAAAATATGTGGCGAGCTACCGAAGAGAGACTAAAATTTGTACGATACACTCATCGGATCCATTCAACGTCGATCGCCAGCTACAGAAAATTGCCCCGCGAGCTACCGGTACCTCGCTATCGACGGTTTTCCGGCCTTGCCCAGGAGTTGCCCGATCCGTACCGTGGTGCCTTACGAAAGGTGCAGTGCTCCGTCCGTCGGATGGAAAATACAAATGGGGGCACTTTTCGAAAATTTTATGGAGATAGGGATAATGTGGTGTATTGCTATAGTGTGTCACTGCTACTCAATCCGAATGCTTGGGTTCGAATACAGGCGGTGGCATTATTTTACTCACTGCAATGCTAATACTTAATTGAGTGCCACGCGGAGATCTCCACGGGGATTGGAATGCAGTGTTACCTTGAGTACGTGTTCACATCCCATCTTGAGGGCCTATGATCGCATCCCGTTAGTGGCAGAAAATTTTCAGGATACCCCGATCCATATTTGGGTACGAGGGAACTTTTTACTGAAGTACACCGCTCAGTTATTCGAATCAGTGGTGTATCTAGGGTTTCTGGCGCCCCTGGCCCCATGTTGATCTAATTCTCCTTTTTATTCTTACTTTATATTCTCTACATTTTTGTGATTGGATACGTGGATGAGATTGCTCTTTTCACAACATCATCCTATTTATGAGGGGAGCGAATTGGCATGCATAGCCATCAACTCCATGTTAACACCTCTGGTGGGGGCCAGCCCCACCACTCGTTATCTACACCACTGCTTCGAGTATAACGTTAACCTGCGGACCACTTAGCACCATTCGCTAAGATTAGTTTCCCATTTTCCTCCACCTATCCCCATTTCTTCCATTCACCTCCACCAACCTATCATAGATTGCGTGAACGACCACAGCGGAAAGTCTCTTCGACTAAAAACCACCGACCAGCGGGTATTCAACAAGGGCACGAATTAAAATAATAATAATAATATTACCATCATTATTTGGGCGAAATTAGAACTATTCAGTACTTTCTTGCAATTAACTCCTTACAGATTAGGTACACAAATACCATACCCCAAAGGGGTGAGTGTTAGACCCGTTCGAGATATTTTCGATCACGTAACAACAGAGTCACGTGGTACAACAACGAAAGTTCCGATATTTAGGTGTGTGTTGAACCACTGGAGAGGATAACATAGGCATCCACCATTTTTGTTGATTGCGCCTTTATTAGGGATTTCCAATTCAGTCAACAATATCTCTCGATCGGGAATGTTGCGTGAGAGTTTTTCGAGTTGCCCAAATACCTACACCAAAATTTCGAACCGTCCGCAGATGTAACACATGACTCCATAGTTACGTTAAAAACACAAATAGGTGAGACTCAAATAGGCAACCTAAACATTAGCAGGTGAAAACTTTACCCTGCCACCACCAAGGCCTGCAACATAGTTAGATAACATGATAGGGAAAACACAGTCTCTATAATTGAAACCTCGCACGGAATAATTGATCCTCAAAATTTGATCGAATGGCAAGGATTATGCCATCTTTCAATAGACCGCAGGGAAAATGGGCATCGAAGCAAAAGCGGTAACGTTCTAAAAGAGCTCCTAATTATGATAAATATTGCGAAAGAAAATCTCCAAGGGGATTCAAAAGCAAGAAGATGATTATCGATTAATTCTACCAAAGTACGGCATACAACATGCCAATAAGAATGAAAACACTACTTCCCCGATAAATAGAAATTATTGAAAATAAAAACTATTCCTTACATGAATAGGACCCATTAACGCAAAATATCCACCACATGTAAATAGCAGATGAAATTTATTTGTTGCATTGTGCTTTCCAAACGCTAACTCCATTCACTCACTCAGTGATTCAACCCGAAGGTTGGTTTGGATAGTTGAGGGTAGAGCTCAACCCGGACTAAGCCACAGGCGTGTGAACTTCACATATTCAGGGTAGGGGGGCCAGATCCTTTCCCTGGGCCAACTCGCACTCCGAGGATGTTTTTGTTCAAGGGCGTCCAAAGGCTTCACCCGGATTTGAACCCGGCACCCTTCGATCAGTAGCCAAGCGCTCTACCCACTAGGCCACACGCCAATACTATAATAAATGGAGTTCAAAGCCGAAAGTAAGGTAAGATTAATGTCTCCTTTAATTAAGTGCGCGCTGAATTCAACAATATTAACCTTTTGAAATAATACTATTAAGAAAAAAGGGGAATAAATATTTCAATGTCCCATCAGTATTTTCTGTAAAATAGCAGTGGGTGTTTACAGTGGTAGTTGGTTTAGCGCCGAAATCGTCAAAATGTCTACCGCAATTGAAACAAGAATAGGGTCAAGTAACCATTCACTATGTAAGTTAAATATGATTAGGACACTAGTGTCTATATTGCTGCATGTTACCTGAAGTTATGGTAACTATATAACTTGGTGAAGTATCTCTCGAGCGATACTAACAACAGGATATACCAAGAGGGTAGCCGATAAAAATATAAGAACACACGAAGGACACAAGTAAAGACTTCATTTATTGCGATGGAGCGTTGATCCATCTTTCTCAAAGTAGAGAGGGTACCTATATTTTCCCAATTTTTACGCTGGAAATATTTCATAATGCATTAGTTTAAGTTCCCCCATCAATAATGAGGATCGTATAAAAACCAAAGAGTTTTGAACCAATAACACGTTACTTAAATAAAAAGTCAGATTTGCAAGCGATTCAATATTTCTTCTTTTTTAATGATTATCCTGAACATTTCCATCCCGTTGTGAAATCCTTCCTTCTGAGAGGTTCACTTGGACATAAAATTACAAGAGAATAAAATAACTAGCAGGAAATGTATTTTAAGCCATAATTATGCACTTTCAAATCTTCAGGAATGATCATTACGATGTAGAACTGGAGTGGGAAACCAAAGTAAAACTATACATGATATTTTCTCTTATAATCACTAAAATATACAATTATGAAAAATCGAAAAGATAAATAAAGGAAAAAACATTTATTGTAACTTCAAACAGCATACTAATTATTCGAATGTTCAAGGATCTAGAGAAGGATACTCCGAACTGTGGCCAAAATTTGAATCTTCAGGGGACCATATGCCTATCTACGGCGAGTGGAGAGAATATTAAATGCCGTGGAACGCTACGTTTCCAAAGCTCATCAATTTCCGTCTGTCTCCAATGAAACCGTGTTTCACGCTTCATTTGGCTGCACACCCAGAACCACTTCACTCCAACCGTAACCTGACCTGGTGTTTCCAAAGCGACGAATCGCTTTTGATTTACGTCTGACGTCGGAAGAATGATTCACGTCTACAGCCATGAGCAGTTATCAGCAAATGGAATTATATAGGGAAATACTTTTATAAGCAAATAGAGAATACTATTTAGGAGCAACAGTAAATGAACAGTGATTGCGTGTATTTGCGCGAGGAAAAATGTTCTCCTACTCAAATGTAGGACTTACTATGGGGAAACAAGGCTGAGCGTTATAGTTCCTTCAATTTTAAACAGGTAACCATCTCATGTATAAAAACAAAAAACCCGTTTAAAATCAAAGGAAAAGGTGAGAAAATACCTGATACAAAAAATATAATCAATACATTTCTAAGAGAGCACATATTCATAGCCAAAGGTATGGGAATATATGGTGAAATGTATTCTTCCATGCTAAATATTACATGAGAATGGCACATGTAAAGAGTACTTGTAAAATACTTGATGTACTTGTAAAGAGAACACCACCTGATGAACATCAGGGTCAGAATCGAATGTATGTCATGATACAATATTGGCAATTCCCTGAAGATCTAATTGCATAGATATTTGCATTTCTATACGCGTAAAAAATAATGATAGGCTGAGTAAATCAAAGATGCTTCAAAATAGGAAGTCACTTTTTACTGTCGCACGCAAGATCGAGTGTTCCAGGTAATAAAATAGGACTTAACAAAATTCTTAATTCACACTTAGCATCAAGAACTGTCACAAGAACGAAATTAGTAATTTTCTAAGATTCCACCTGTATGTTATAACCCACTCTTTTCAAATTCCTCAACTCATTTCAAATTCCTCAACTCATTTCAATTTGTAGTTATATGTGCACACAACAGAAACCTGGATGCTAAGTAAAGAAGAGTAGAATACACACAAGGCATTTGAGGAGGTAAATGAAGGAATTGTGATTGACAAATAGTAGGACGAACGAGGCAGTGTTTAGCATAGTAAGTAAGGAGAGGAAAATGCTGAAAAAATTAAGAAGCAGAGGGAATGGATGGAGGGAGTAATTTGAGGGGCGAGAGATTCCTGAAGGCCGTGATTGAAGGGAAGATGCGGGAAAGAGGAAAAAAGAAAATAGGAAGGATATATGGATGCATGCCGATTGGAAGAAAAGAATCGCATAAGGAGAGAGGAGTCTGCGGCTGTGATGGATCCTTCGGGGTAACCTTTTAACCCTCTGAAGCTACTTTAATGGGGAGATCGCCACTAATTTTAAGATAAAAAAATAATTTCCAGTTGGGGATGTAAAAAAATGTTACATTAAAAATAGGATTGATAAATATTTTTCCGCGAAATTCCAACAACGAGCTGAATATAATTCATGCATATAGTTTCACGATTAATGGCAGGAATGTATCTTTATCGTAGCTAAGCGTCTCTTCCACCATACCGCGACACACAAGTGCGGAGCAAATCGTTGGCCCGGTACCGAAAACTAAGGAGAGAATCCATCATACTTTGAAACCGCCCGAGTGCTTCCAAAAGAAATGCTCCAACAGCCACCTTCAGTCCACTCGAAGCGGGCCTTAATTGATACGCGAATATCCTGAAGAGATTGGGGACCGCGTTGGCTGGCGCTCTAAAAGCGCTCAGCCAACAATTAGTGCGCGAAAAGACGCTTTGTCATCGGGCCTCCGTCCGTCGGATGTTTGCCGGCCGGATACATGATTCACACGAGGGGAGGTGACGAAATTTGCGGTCGATGATCAGAATGACCGTAATGTTCTAAACAAGCAGGCCCCAGTTTTAACGGGCGTGAGCGCTGCTCCAAATTCCCACGGCCATCGTCAGTAATTTTTGTTATTTTCGGCACATCGACACAGGAAAACCGACGTCATCGACACAAATAAAGCTTGAATAATCTCGTATGAGGCGTAAGTATTGGGAGCAAAATTTTGCGGAAAGAAGAATATATCCTAGACTAAATTAAGGATCTATTTTTATAAATAACGATTTTTATCGAGAACTCAATCGATATGCTTTCACAATAATGTTAAGAGACAAGAGGATCAAAATGCTGATATTTCGAAAAAATATATATTTCTCCTCGAGAAAGCAACCATTAATGTACCATGCAATTACCAAGAACAAAAGACGATAGTCATTAAATTGACGAACAAAATTTCCGTCAATGCTTTGACAAGCAATCACCTTAACAACATGATATTATTTCAAAACAATACTAAATTATTAAATTAATTAATAAAATTAATATTCTGACAGCGACGTTTTCATACAAAGCGTTTTCGAAACAGTTTGCGTAAACGTTTCCGGTCAATTGATGATTTTAAAAACCTGTCATGATATAAAAAGGCATCGTCTAAAAGTAAGCCAGAGATATTTACGTTATCTCCGAGATACTTTAATTGACGAACATTAAATTAAAGGAATGCTCGTCATATATGAGATAGTTTTTTAGGGAGTAGATAATTGATCCTATCTATTTATTATATTTCAGAGTTCACCGATTGAAATAAAGACAAGAAAACTCTGGAATTCAAAATCAAAAGAAGTTTAAGCATTACAACTCACAATCAAAGAAACTAATAGTCACAAGAAAAGAAAAATTGAATTTATTTTTGAAGAGAAGAAAAATTGAAGCTAAGATCTTCACCTTGAAAATTACGGTTACTCGTTGAAACCTAGGTCGGTAAAATAAAAAAGTATGTATAAATACTCATTAAATTTTTCTTTCCTTACAAAAATAAAAAAACTTCCACAAAGTTTAGTCTGACACAATTTCTAATAAACTAATAGCCCATCGCGGACCCCGGTACCCTATAAATGGAGACAATTTCAAGCCCCCAGGTGCTGTTAATCAAAATTAATTATTTACACTAGCAACTAAAAATGAGATAGTGAATCGGAAACATAATGTTGAAGGAATTTCTAGTAGTAAAAAATGTACGCGGTCTTCAATTTTGAAACAGAATAGAGTCGCGTCCATTCACGATTTCCATAATTCTTTACATAATCTCAACTCTTGAACGATAAATTAATATTTTCAAGTACATTCCAACTCTCCGAGAGGATTGTGATATAGTTGGTAGGGGCCTGTGATAACAGAGCTCTGCACCTCACCGAAATACAGAGGATAACATTTATAGCACAGTGATTACATATCTAAATATATTTGAAAAATAATAGGAAGATAGTAATATTCTCCTTAACGTTGCGTAAGATAATGGATAATCACCTGCCCATATATTGCTAGTCCGTTTATTGCTTGTGTATACTGATCCGTTACGAGATGATGGTTCTAACTCCAGATTACGAGCTATTCATTAAAATAATGTCTCTGGGTCTGACTACAGGCTGTTTTGAGTACTCCTTCCCGCGAGTAATCCTAAGGTTGCAATAAATGGCACACATGGACGAATAGTACGCATTAGAAAAACGTCGTAATGAATGCAATCCTAAAACCTATTATTTAAGGAACTCGTAAACTGAATGAAGCTGAATGACTAATATACGATATAACATTCTTTCGCGCTCAAACTGCACACTACTAGTCCTTTCATTTCTTCACAATCGGCACCTTATACAAGTAGAACTATGCCTGTTTCCAATAATCTCTTTACCCATCACTACCCAGAGGTCGCTTTCATATTCCTTGTCAAATATTATACGACTCCAAGAATACATATTAGACAGTTCACCTACTCTGTTTTACTTATGCCTCCAAATACTATTCAATACGCATACTCTAATGTCATGCTCACCATTTCATAAATGATATGTTGAGGAATATCATTTATTTCAATTTCTGATCTCTTCCTTCAATACAATGAAAATGGAGCACCATAAATGACATGCATTGTTGAATATACGCCAGAAATTCTTGGTGAATCGGATTTATCATTATTACTAAGGCAATACCAATTGAACTGCAACGGAAGGAAGACAAGATTTAGACGGAGTCTTATCACCTGATTATCGGAGTGAAATTTCGTAAGGTTACTGGTGAGTCAGTCGGCAGGTAAATGTCCATTCCTAACTTCGTCCCAATTAGTCTCCGGCCGCATTATGTACAGGCCCGATTCCCACACCAGCCCTCCTCCACAACAATAACCGTGATAGATGCATCTTGCTCCGTAGGATCAACGGATTCGGCAAAATCCCGGCCAGTATTCCCCCATCCCGGTCAATATCCAGAACCGACAACGGAACATCCAGACTGCCGGTCTAGGCGCCGGACGCTGCGGTCAAAAGAGGGGGTGGCTCGCGGTTTCAGCTCCGAGGCGGACGGCCGCGGCGGAGTGCATGTCTTTCTGCGGCCGCGGCTGTCTGTGCGACGAGAGAATGGAGGGCACATGTTTAGGGGAACACCGCGGCCTCCTCCTCGGTTTTGGGCGACGCGCCCAAGCCACTGCACCCAAACAGAGGAGGGTTGCGGCCGCATGTGCAAAGCTCAGAGCCCCTCCGCAGGCCGGAGGATTAAACTTCAGTGACTGTTTCCCGAGCGGGCGAAAGAAGTAATTCCCCATTTACACTGCCAGCTTTCTCCATTGATAACACATGTGCTTCATAAAATGTACATGTGTGAACCTAGGTTGACGCCTATCCTGAAAATCATTTTAAGGTACAAGTTAATGTTTCAGGATTTACTTTTTGGAACTGGATCACAAGAAATTGTCTATCATTTGGTGAATTCCATAATATATTATTTCCACCGACCATGGTCTCCATATCTATAAAATCACTATCAAGGCCTAGATAATTACATTATATGTCAAAACCATGGTAGGCGAAAATAAAAACAAATGTGGAATTTCAGAAAGTGAAAAATGATTTCGTTTCCCACATTTTTAACGTATTTTGAGCGAGATATCACTACTCATAAAATTTAGTTAATTTGGCTACATTATAAAGAAAGAGAGAGAGAGATGAAGGGTAGAAATTCGTGGGAACCGATAACCTACCTACGGAGCAACTGAAGACTCTAGGTAGTAAGGGGAGAGAATCATTTTTCGAACTTATTCGCAGGATCTACGAGGAAAGAGTATGGACAGAGGATTTCGTGAAAACAGTATTAATACCTATCCCGAAAAAGAAGAAAGCGTCAGAATGCGAGGAGTATAGAACAATCTGTTTAATTTCTCACGTGGCAAAGGTTAAACTTAAAATAATAAATAGAAGGCTGGAGAGCAGAGCAAACTACTATTTAGGCGATGACCAATTTGGGTTCAGGAAGGGGAGGGCAAACAGAGACGCGATTGCGGTAATGAGGACACTTATAGATAGAAACATAGAGTATAATCAGGATGTTTTTGCTTGTTCTGTGAATATCGAAAAGGCGTTTGACAGAGTAAACTGGGAAAAACTAATGCAGATACTGGGGAAAATAGGAATAGTTGGCGTGATAGGAGACTCATCCGAAACTTATATATGGGGCAGGGCTCAGGTGAGGGTAGTTGACGGTGAATCAGTGTGGGCAGTTATAGACCGTGGGGTGCGGCAAGGGTGCCCGTTGTCGCCTGTGCTTTTTAACATCTATGCTGAGGAAATGGTAAGAGAGGCATGGGAGGAGCTACATGTTGGAATGAAAGGAGGTCAGTGGATACAGTCGGTAAGATTCGCGGACGACCAGGCGTTGGTCAGTCGGTCATCGAAAGGATTGCAAACTTTAGTAGATGCATTGGAGCGAGAAATACGGGATGAAGATATTAATCATAAGAAAACAAAAGTAATGGATTCTCTAGGACAAAGAAAGCGAGGCTGGTGATAAGAGTAGGAAGTCACAAACTGGAGCAAGTAGAACAATTTAATTATTTGGGTAGTACGCTAGAAGAAACAGGACATAGTAGAAAATACATAAGGAGGAGAATAGCGCTAGCGAAGGAAGCTTTCAATTATAGAAGGGAGCTGATGACGGGGACCTTAAGTAAGGATATAAAAAAGAGGCTGGTGAAGAGGTTGATATGGAGTGTGGCGTTGTATGGAGCAGAAACGTGGACATTGAGAAAGGAAGAGGAAAATAGGCTGAAGGCTTTCGAGATGTGGGTGTGGAGGGGGATGGAGAAGGTGCGTTGGACGGAAAGGAAGACAAATGAGGAAGTGCTTGACATGTAGGGCGAGGAGAGGAAACTTATGGATGAGATTAGGGGAAGGCAGGGTAGGTGGCTGGAAGGGGTAATGAGGGACGATGGTTTGCTGAAGGCCGTGATAGAGGGAAGGATGTTGGGTAAGCGGGGTAAGGGAAGAAAGAGAATAGGTTTTATGGACGGGATGGAGAAAGGTAGCCCTTATACTGAAATGAAGAAAGAAATACTAGAGGTAGATAGGTCACGGCACGTGTAAGAGTCCGTAGGATATTCTCTGACTTTCATCATAACCTACCTCTCACCGGTAGATTACTATAATGAATGATTATTAAGAAAGGTATGTCATATTTCAAATTCAACCAAAATAGCAGTCCTATTTACTTGAACCATGGGCGTATATACGGCGGGGGTAAACGAAACCGGACCCCCCACCCCTAGAAGAAATTATTTTTAAGGGTAGCAACATTAATATATGAAAATATCAACAAACTAAATATTTATATGCATACTTCAAAAAAGGCTAGAAAATGCCATTTTGTTGATATAATTTTCAAAAATTATCCGGGGGGGGGGGGGGAGGGGGGGTCCCATCAGGCTACGTCCAGATACTCCCGGTATTTCACCAATGAAAAATATTCTGGGACCCTACACAAAGCCAAATTTTAGATACGACACTGACTTGTGCTAATTTTCGAGATAACAAAAAATAGAAGTCATTTTCTATGGAAATAGGTGCAGTTATGACCTCCAGAGAAATTAATTATAAAGACGTAGACATTTGTAACGCACAAATAGCGTTATAAATTTCAGGATGTGTGTTTCGTATGTTAAATCCATTATTTCAAAATATGAATTCCTTACCGCCATATGTTTTGAAAATCAGAAACAACCTATCATTTGTGAAAGCGATTTCAACGTACTGTGTGATACCAAAGTCAAGCAAAAGCCTAACATAGGCATAATTAGTCAATTAAATATAACTTGGAAGAGATAAGGGGGAGGCAGGGTTGGTGCCTGGATCAGTTAATGAGGGGCGATGGGTTACTGTAGGCCATGATAGAGGGAAAGATATTGGGCAAGCGGGGAAGGGGAAGAAAGAGAATAGGTTTTATGGACGGGATGAAGTAGGGTAGGACGTACGCTGAGAGGAAGAAAGAAATACTAGAGGTAGATAGGGCCCCGCACGTCTTAAAATCTGGAGGATTTTATCTGACTTTCAATAAAACCTACCTTTAACTGGTAGAGTACTTTCATGTAACAAAAATTGTCATCGCCATTTAATGTACTGTATTTATTTCATAGTTCTTATAACTGCGTAAACTCTAATAAAAATTTTAAATACCTATGATCTCTGACTACTGAATAATCTCACTTATACTACAATTGAGTGAAAACGACTGCCTTGGCTACTAATTTCCACGGTGCATGAACACAGACGTTATTTATAAATAAAGGAGGAAGTGAATTTGCTTTAGAAAAATAAATAAAATATAGGAGTAGAAGGAAGGAATGCAGTATGAATACATCAAAGAGGCCATTCTGTAATCAAAATAGGAAATAAAATGCTAAATATGCTGAATACTATGGATTAATTCCAGTAAACATACAAAAACCATAAAGATGCTCAATGCATATATCCAGTAGATCTTTCACATACGCGAAAATGTCATTTATAGAAGAATTTTAACAAAGATTATTAAAATAACTGTGATACGAGACGATATTGTATCTAAATTTGCGTGAACAAAAAATAATTAAAAACAGCACTTTGCATTGAAAATCTCTACACTTTGAAAATATCTTTTTCTTGCTTGATCTCCACATAGTGCCATTCAACCCTACACACCTGCTGGCCAATAGTAATTCATGGCTAGATATTATCGTCACTGATCAGGGGGATAAAATTTCAAAGCATGGGCAATGTCCAGTTAATTTCCTATCATTCCATCATCTAATATACGTATCACATGCATTACCTTTCCCTGAGCTATCTGAAAAAAGTATTCACCGGTCGTAAATACAATGATATAAATGCAGAAAATCTCTCCATCGATCTCCTGACACAAAATTGAAACGAGTTATTTGTGGCTGAAAGTGTTGACGATAAAATGAGCACATTTTACAGAATTGTGACGACACTGATGAATAAACATGCGCCCCTAAAAGCCTTTCACGTAAGGCATAAACCTGCGCCATGGATCACACGAAATAAGAACCATCATGAGAGAAAGAGACAGGGAGAGGAAAAAATTAATTAGAACCGCGCATCCGAAAGCACATGATAGATTTAGGTTGCTTAGGAACAAAGTTTCTTCCCTTATTAGAAATAAGAAAAACGAATTCCTCATGGAAAAGTTTACAAATGCAAAGGACAGCCGCACGCTATGGTCGTATCTTCGTAAATATAAAATTATGAACAATAGCAATAATTCAAGGGAAACTCCTCCTTTAGAAGATCTCAACGACTTCTTCCTATCCATTCCAAATCACACCCAAACTCATAGAATAAAATCAATGGTGTACCATTCAAGGACAAGAACTCCTTTAATTTTACGCTACGCTCACCGGCCACAGTAAAAAGGAAATCCTTAGACCGAAGTCAACTGCTATCGTACCTGATTAAGTGCCAAAGAAATGCATCCAATTATGCATAAACGAAATTCTGCGAGTGATTCAGCATTTATAAGAATACTGTCTGCTGAATTCGTTTCCCATCTTGTTGGAAGATAGCTTTTATAAGGGCAATCCCGAAAGTTACGATTCCCAAACACGTATCCGACTATCGGCCAATTTCTATCCTCAGCGTGCTATCCAAAGGATTAGAAAGAATCGTTATGACGCAACTGAAATAATATCTTACGAAAAATTACTTCTAGGACCCACTTCAATCAGGATTTAGACCAAATCATTGTACGCAAACAGCGCTCCATAAATTAACAGAAGATATTAGATCAAATCAAGAAAACAAAAGGCTAACAATTTTAATTTTATTAGATTTCAAAAAAGCTTTCAATTCCATCGATCATGAATTGCCATTACAGAAATTGAAGGATTTGAATTTCTCTGCCAGTACATACGTTAAACTGGTTCAAATCATATTTAACAGGACGTGAACAAGCAATAAAAAGTGAAGATGGATCATTATTCACCTGGAAACCCATCTCTATCGGCCTAAATCAGGGCTCAATACTCACTCCACTACTATTTTCTATTTTCATGAAAGATTTACCCGATACCCTCCAACACTGCGACTATCACCTGTATGCCGATGATCTCATTTACATATCTTGTCCCCCCTCATCACTACATGAAACGATCGCCAAAGTGAATGAGAACATAAATAGAATATGCATATGGGCTGATGACAATAAAATTTATGTCAATCCATTGAAAACTAATGCGATCATTATAGGTAACACGAAATACATAAATAACTTAAGTAGCAGGCTCGAATATTAGGGTGCAAAACTGCAAAATTGAATTCTCCAAGTCAGTGCTGGATCTGGGAATGAAGATAGATGGTAGAACATGTTAACGAAATATGTAATAAGACGTTCAGAACGCTATCCAGTTTGAAAAGAAACCGAAAGAGCCTACCCCCAAAAATCCTACTTCAAATGGTCACCTCACTGGTATTACCTTACTTTGACTATTGCTGCGTAGTATACAACGACATAATAGAGGAGCTGAATCTTAAGCTACAGAGGACAATGAATGCTTGCATCAGGTTCATATACAACGTCCCTAACTACGACCATATAAGCTCATATTATAGGAAGACAAAATTCCTTTCTGTCAAACAGAGAAGGACCTATTTCGTGATAAATTTGACAAGAAAAATTTAAACTACTAAATCACCCGAATACTTATTTAACCGCTTTCAATTTCCCGCGAAATAAAACAAAGAGTAACCTGTGCACCATTAGAACAGTTATACCCTCCCAGCCACAGATCTACAGCGTACAGCAACTCCTTCGCTGTACAGGCAGCAAGGTGCTGGAACGCTGTACCTATGGAAATTAGAAACGCTTCCGAAAGTTTATTCAAAACTTAAGTATTTAACTATGTCTATCAATTAGAGTGATGTTGCCCTTTTTCAGATTAGCACACATTGCAAAATAATTGGTGGATGTCCGTATCGGGTTATTCAAGTTGTGTGGCAGTGTAACTCGGGGGTGGGGATTGGTGCGGTTGTGGCAGGCGATGAGGGATGTAGGTGTTTGTTGCCCAGCGTTGAGAGTACCCACCACCCTCGGAATGAGTATCACCTGTAGTTTAGTTTTTTTGGAAGGAAGGAAAGCCATATTAAGCCATTGTTTATTGTTAGGTGTTAAACTGTACATGAACTAGGAATCTGAGGGAGAAGGTTGTATAATGGGGTAATTGGTAGTGAGATAGATACTAAAATTGTGTGAATTGTAAAAGAAATTAATTGTACAATTATGTAATCCTCAATGATTTTATTTGTATTGAAATAGGATATGTGAACCAGGTTGCCGGCAGGGAGATGCCTCGGGTGATGGTGGGTGAGATGGCGGCAGGTGAAGAGGGATGCAGGTTTTTGTTGCCCCGACCTATCCACCACCCCAAGGGTGAACCAGACTGGTAGAACGCAAATTATAGGAGAGTGTACCATTTGATGTATTATTTTTTGAACCTAGAGTCCTTTGGACTAGGTTCTATTAAATACATTATTCTTTTTTATTCTTTTCTACATAACAATACTGAACAACTTTCGAAAGGTAGCCATGCTGGGTAGTCATATTTGGAAAAATAAGCTTCAATCCCAAGTGAAAATACACTATTTACTATCATCCTCAACCAATGATTAATGCCAACATAGCCTTTAACGCTAGTTGCTACTTCTTTCCTAGCCACAAAAAATCACCAACTTCTTTACGACGGTGAGCGGAGACTCGCGTGAATGTAACTCAGTTTAGCCTAGACCACATTAACCGTAATTCAACCTTAGGATAGTGAAATGTATATGAGTAACAAGGCTCGAAGGGTTTTCACATGCACCACTGCAGAAGTGGGTCCGCAGTCCAAGCCACAGCAGGGATTAACTGACGAGGGCCTGTTTTAATCGTCTTTCCATAGGCAGACCGAATGGAATCGTCGCACGATGTAATTTATGTCCATTGCCTCCACGGTTACCACCTCTTTAGTCCCCGAATCCCCCTTTAGCTTTGACCGAACGGGTCCCAAAACGGTTTGTCTGCCCCACCCTCTCAAGCTCTGACTGCATCTACTTGCAGCACACAAAAGGATACAAGTGAGTGCCAAGTCCACACCGCACAGCTTCGAGTAATGCGTCGGTTGTTCAACGGACCGATGAGCTTCCATTTGCGAGTAGCATACGGGAGTAGTATTTCTGTCGTGGTCAAAAAAAGTATCCAATACTCACCTTGTTCGAAATAGTCTTTTATAACTCGTAACCTTAATATTTCACGCTAGAAAATATGTAAATAGGAATACAATTCCTTCCGCTCTTGGTTTATCTTCCTGAATATTTGTCTTCCTTTCCACTGGAATACAGGTCTCTCTTCAAGCCACTTACGCTTAAATTGTTTGCATAAATAAACTTTTAAAATGAGAGTGTGCACAATTAATACAAGGAAATTGAAATTTGACTTTTAAGCAGGAATTTGGGAAAGTCTCATTCATAGAAGCCACACTGAACCGACGAGGGGGTAACAAAGGTATCACAATCAACGCTGCACCAAATGTAAACGTCATTTAACGCGATACCTATCAATTGCTGTCGGAATTGAATGTCAGAACATTGGATCCAAGCAAAGTACTCGACAATATTGGTGCCAATCGGCAGTCCCGAAAGGTCTAGAGCGAAATAATTAAAACTGATTTCATATACCATATACGACCATTTCATATCACTGTTAGCCGTGAACTTTAAAACCACATGTAAAAATGCCACTCATAGCCTCAAAAGTAAATGCATTCTTATTATATGAATTAAATAAGGACACACATCAGGACATAGGAAGTTCAGCTTCTAATTTCAAGCGGTTGAAAGCTATATCATCAGGTGAAAAAATATTAAGATCACCCACCTGGTTGTTATCGGATTAAAACAGATGGTCCATCATGCAGTACATACCTGGAAAGACAAAAAAATACGATTTATAAAAGCATAACTTTTGATTGGATGCAATGCTAAAGACTAAATATAAATTCAAATAATTTGATATCAAATAAGATTAAGACTTAAAATTACATCAATATTTTCGAGACTGAAAAAATATTTTGGTACGCGTACTCTCCACCATTTATGGATGCCTGTATAATTCTACATAGGACCCATTCTGAAATAAAAATGAAGACTGCGGCTGCGACATACCTACGTTATTTTATTTTTGACAGGATCTAAATAAGGTCAAGTTAGAACCCATAAAATTAATAAGACGTTATTCCATTCAACTGAGATAGCAATAAAGACACGATATTTTCTATCGGCACCGATTACTCATAAGAATCCAAGGACTATTACATTTTTTCAGTAACTTGTAATTCATAATATTCCATTGAGCCAAATAAAAATTAATTTTATAGATGAAAATATCAACAAAAGATCTGAAAACTATCAAAAAATCTAAATAAATGGCGTCCCATGTACATATTCACAAATAAAATATATTTAGACGCTGGAGACATGGTCGGTTATCTCTGAGACATGCTTCAAGCCAAGGGTAGATGACACTACGAGCGCAATTACGCTCCCGTCCTTAACCCATGTAATTTGTTGCAAAAAATATTTAAGGCCTTCCCTCACTTTGAGTAGTAAGAAAAATATCCCCTACTGTAATACCTAAAGCCAATCTAATGAATCACATTCCACAGTAAACCGTTTTGCCGTGTTGCTGAATTAATTGTGTTGCCTCGGCTAGTCTTGCGGGCTAAGGGGTGACTGGGTAATGATAAAAGGGGAAAAATTGGACAAGGCTCCGCCAAGTAAAGAATACACCTTAAAGGAATAGATATCGATTCTATCAAAGGGAGTAAGAAAATATACATTTCCGGTGGATCTCGAAAAGGTGCCGCAGGGAGACGGGTCCTGAGAGAAGAAAAAGCGAAAAGGAAAATACAAGCAAAAAAGAAATAAACCACCTACGATAGGGATGGGATTAAAAGGAGGCCTTTTTCCTTTGGCTTTCCAAGAAGTTATTTATTTTTTTACTATCTCTTCCTCCCGTCTTCCCTTTCCCAATGCAGACCCTGGAAGAGAGGAAGGAGTAGTTAAAGTAGAGAGGAGAAGGAGGAAAGAGGGATGTATAAACTACAAAGGGAAGAGAGGACTCGGAGAGGCTCACGGAACATCCGGTGGAGCTCCAGCGGATGTAAACGGAATCAGGAGGGAAGACTTCGTTTGGTGCTATTAGTGTGAGGAGCCCCGGGGGAAAAATTTCACTCGAAATCAATCACAGCCTTCTTCGCTTAGTTTCGTAGATTAAATTTATAGGGCTCCTCAGCTCACTGAATCAAGAGTGGTTTCAGACGATCTACATAAGTTTCCGAGAATTACGGGTGAAGAATATTTAGCGATTGATAGGTTGATTAAATATTTTCATCTTCTTGCAGAGCAGTAATTACATGCTTTTTGAACGATTCATGTACCAGCTCATGATGACGATCAATGACGATGAGCTCAAGAACAGGATTTCAAATTAATAAAAATATGCTCAATTTTCCACAAAAATGAACCATTGAAATTACAAACACTGGATTTGATCATCGTCATACGGAAGGAAAGTGAGTCCTTGAGATGAAAAGGAAGACTTACTTCCCCATCGGATTATGATGATATACGTACACCGATACCCCAATTGTAAATTAAGTTCTTCTTTTTGTGGAAAATTACTCATCTTTTTACCCATCTATGATGCCATGTAATATTGCCTCATCTGAGGTTTCTTCTTCCGCGTCACCATTATTGTTATCCAAACCGCTCAAGAGGGGCAATTCTCAAAGTTACTGTGCAAAGAACGAACTCCATTGATTATAACTATTGATTTAGACTGCCTGACAAATTTTGCAGAATGATGGTCACGTTTTTGCTCTCATGAGCGATATTGAAAAATAACCATGACGCGAGTGCACGCGTTATGGAGAACCATGACTGCGCTTCCTGAATTCAATTTGCAGTATTTCAAATGTTCTAACAATGGTAAGTGCTAATATAGTGGGTAAATGTCGTTCATTTGAATTTAAGTGAGTGGGGATGCTTATTGTTCGGGTGGAAATGAATTGATAGAAGACAGTCGCATTGGAGAAGGAGAAAAAATGTTCCAAGGGTTAGAAAGAACGTGATTAGAAAGGATTGGATTGGTGTGGTGACTGGAGTATCGGCATCCCATACAGAAAGGCCCGGATTTGAATCCCGGAGTGTACGACTTGAATGAAAAAATGGGAAACAAGGAAGGACAAAAGTATATCACAAGGTATACCAGGACGGACAGCTGAAAGAAGGCACATAATGATAAAAGAACGACTTTGAGAGATGATCTGATAAGATTGAGATGATATTAACTTTAGTTTTTTACTGCTGTAAGTTAATGAATTAAGCTGTCCAAATTTACCAACCTTACACTGCGAAGAGGTGTAGCAGGAGGTGGCGAGTTTAATAGCGGGTGGTAAGAGAGGAAATGCCAATAAAGTAAAGAATATGAACGACAGAGTGAGCCGGCTTCAGCATAAAGAAGAGGAGGGCCAAGGAGATGCCTTACGACGGACGCAGCCGGCGTCATCTGGATCGAGGTCACTTGAATCACAAGAATTCAAGGTGAGCTGAATCTAGGGTTTGCGCGCTAAAAGAGCTAAGAAACGATTATACATAAATTTTCCAGCATTGGGAGTGGAGGGTGAACGAAGACTCATAATCACCGGAGGAGCCTTAAACCCTCCATCCAGTCAGACAATGAGATATGGGCGAGTTTAAAACTCTAATCACCAGAAAACTTATAGTGAGTTAACATTCATTTAATATGCGTATATGCTACTGATTATTAATGTATAAATATTTGCATGCATAATATGTAAACCATTACAAAAAATATTCTCAAATGAGAAATATTCATTTGGAAAAATAATATTATTCCCGTGATATATGTAAAATATTATGCCAAATTTTTACCAGAAAGGTTTTATTTTGCCGCTGTTTGAAAAGAAGCTCTCACGATAATACATGTTTAGCTTACTCCAACCACTTTAAGTTTTTTAACCAACAAACTGAAGAAGGAAAAAATCGTATTGGGAAATAATTAGTTGCGATGTATAAAAGAAATCTTGGAGGAAAATAGAGAAGAATGAAGAATTTAATGAGAAAGCGGTGATGCAGACAAAAGTACCGCTGAATATTTACCTACCACCAAAGTTATCTCATTCTTGAGGTGTCTCTTAAATACCATAGACAATGGTCATAGAAACCTGTCACCAGACAGGGGACGATTAGAGAGGAGTTCATTGGTGACGGGAGTGGAGATGAGGATGGGATCTTTTGAGATGACTGAGAAAAGTATCTTCCGAAATCAAGCCGTTTATTTTAAATATCAGGTAACCAAACCATGTGACCTTTCGAAGCAATAAAATGTTTACCGCTAAGGTTTGCCAACTAAGCTAGCTACCAGTCAAGTCACCGATTATCAGGTTCTACATACCTTTTATCTTACACGGAGACCTTGTGGCACCTACACTATAATTAGGTGAACGAATTTAAATTTTTGTGCCCTGAACTCGACACGAAGTAGAAATAGACACAGCATAATGTGTTTTGAACCTACCAAATTTAGTCGTCAAAACAAAAAGGATACAGTAAAACATTCCTCATTATTTTGATTCTAGGTAAATATATAATTCACCGGCTATAAATTACTTAAACTGAAGACTATGTTTACTGCTGATCTTTAAATAACGACTAACTAAGCATTATAAGGTTTACAGTTAATTACAACTCATTCTGATGTCAATTATTTGATATTACCCCTTCAACGCTGGAGCATGCGCGCCGTAATAGATTAGCGTAGATACTAATAGGCAAAGGGAATTATCTATAATTCAGTCCAACGACTGAGGTGAAAGCAAAAATGATTTTGTGGATTCCATTAAGGACTGAAAATTAAACATAGCCACCTTACCCTCTTTTTAAGGCCAAAACATATTAATCATGGCTAATTTATGCACCCATTCACAGATTTACTTAGGTTGCTCAACTCGAATACTTTGCACCATGTAATAACACTGCAAACATTTCTGACTCACACGCGACAGATGAATGACCTGCAACACAGACAGACCGGAAGGAGCTAACATAATGCCGCGCGAGGAATTTTAAAGACAAAAGATCAATAGCGTAGCTCCTTCTAAGGAAACTTTTGATGATGCCTTTTAAATATCCATTTTCATCTATTGCTTTCTAATCGGTAATTTTTTGCCGCAAACCAATTTTACTAAAACATGATAAATGTGTCGTTACATCTTGCAACAAATGACTGTTTTTCATATTTTATTCGTCATTCACACTGTTACGCGAAAAGACATGCCATTAAACTGTGGTAATCTACCGTATAACGACGTGCATCATTCAAATTCGAAGGCACTGGTGTGTCGAATTGGCATGTACATTTCAGTTGGATAAAATATGGAGGGTGGCTAAGTGCAGTAAAAAATTCATCGAGTCAAAAGATTTTATTCCAATTAGACTTCCCATCATCGTTCGCCCTAATGAGCGCAACAGTCGAAGCATGTCATCATCCGGCAACCACCATTAGGTAGCGCAAGCGGCCGCAAACTCCTGGCGTCATGGAACATCGAACGGCTACTTTCGGTGAAGCAGATTGGCAAAAACTGCAAATATACGCATTTCTCTGCTATTTTATTTAGCTGCAATAATTACCTAGAAATTCAACGTTAAAAAATGAAGAGTCATCACATAATTCAAAAATACTTCACGTTGCAATGGAACTTCAAACGCCACCTGGAAATATCAAAGCGTGTAACTGATGATCATTACAAGATTCTCGCATATGTTTATATTTATTTATTCGTCCATCATGTACAGAAGACAGCGAATGTGACAATATTAGAACACATAGTTTACAGTTTCAAGGATGCTCCCAGACAGAACAACGGGTTTTTGCAGACTTTATGAGCCATCTTACTCTAGGATGGCCACGACACCCTTCGGATACTGCCGCTTCACTTTTTTCACAAGTTCACTAGGTTATTTTGTAGCTAACCCCTTCTTCACCCACAATCTGCACCCCAGTAGATGCACTCGGTTGATGAAATAATAGATGTGAATTTTCCCAAAAAACATTATATTGGATTACAATAAGTCGCTATACAGTAAACACCTCACCTTATCACTTAAACTACCTAGCTTATGCATATTAAAATTCGAAGACAGAGATAAAACTTGATTACTCACGAGTTTTTCTTCACTTCTATAATCTCAGCTGCTATAAATATTTACCTTGTTTGGGGCACTCAGTTAGCATGAATTTAATTAAAGAATATTATCAAATTAACTTTATCCCAACTATAGTTTACTTTTCTTGCAGTCTTTATCTAAAAGTTTTGATAAATTATTCGCCTCATTCGCGAGTATACGATTCCCGGAAGCAGAGGAGACACTGTCCACTGGCGACACCGAACATGGAAACTCATTTAATTAGACACAGAATTTTTGGAACGTTCTACTTTTTTCTTCGGAGGAAGAAACTATTCACGCGTTGGAAACCACACTTAACTGAGCAATAAGATGCTAAATTTGAATACACAACCTTATTTCCCAGAAAATGAATTGATTCACGATCCTACCATTGCAATCATAGCAGGTAAATCAAGTTGAAGATGGTGAAGACTTCCTGGGTTTTCTAACGCGTTGATCCACGCCCTTCGACTAGCATTCCGGCCAGTTTCACCAGCATTCCAACTAGCTTCTTCAGGTCTGAAACTATTAGATCTGAAGATGCTAGCTGGAGTCAGGTCTGAAGTTCACCACCCACCGAGGCCTACATTCCAACGTTAAATACGTTAGTTCAGAAATGGCGCACATATAGTTCGTAGCAAGTTGTAGCCTTTCAATAGTTTAGGAAATTCAACAGAGAAAGAAAATTCCTTCTCCCGGTGTCGGGATTTATTTTTTCTTGGAGGACAGAAAACTTTTTGTATCTGAAAGGGTCCTCACAACATTTACCATACAGACTGTTCGTTGCCAATTTAAACAAATTCGAATAACATTTACTCTTGGATTCTTTTCTTAAATTTATGTTTCGCGTGACATATTCTTTAAATATATATTCTTGAGTGAAAACAAACACTTTGTACACCTTCGTGATGACGAGTCCCATTTTCACATAATACTGCAAATTTCTCACGTGCACCAAGTACAGCTCTTTGTCCACGAACGTCGTGCCAAGTCTCTCGTTAAACTTGTGCGGAGCCAGGGGGCATTGGTGATGAACGTCGTTCGGGAACGAAGTTCGGGAGGATAACTAAGAATCACCAATGCAAGGAAGCAGCAGTCGCCATCCTGCGCCCAACGCTCCCAATTCGAAAGAAGTTCATTCATCGTTTCGCCGTGCTCCACGCAGTTTTTCGCACATCACACTTGAATTCAACCCGTTAATGTCCATGAACAATATGCATTCATCCGCTTTACTTTCCACATTGTCATATCTCTTGATGCATTGAACGACTCCTCCTCTGATGTTTTCTTTCACCAGTACGTATAATTCTGCATCGGTCATTACTTTGAACGCGGAGGGATTCATCAAAAGTCTGCAATACCACGTGAAGGAAGGAATGCCTTGGAAATAAACGGGGTCACACTTGTAGGTGAGGAAGGAAGCATCGCGGAAGAACTCGAACACTTCAGTTAGCAGTGCGACGTCCAGATCGAGATAAAAATTATGAAAAATTTAACGTCAGCATGCATAACTTATCAAAGACCTCGAAGGCCGCAGCCTTATCCTGCTGAACTCCTGTGACCCTGCTATACCAAGAGTCATCGCTAGCGGGGAGAGTGTGACGTAGTTTATTTATAAACCTCTACTCAGGGTAGAGAGTAGGAATTCTACTCTCTACCCTGAGCACTACGTTATATATATATATATATATATATATATATATATATATATATATATATATATATATAAATTCAAACTTACAGGAGGTAGGAGAAATAGGAAAAGATAAAGAATTCGTTCTTACGGAACGTTTCGAACCAGTTTATATATATATATATATATAAAAACTTTGTCAAAAGTGTGACTAAAATGAGAACACATAAAAAAGACACTCACACGGGTTGTAAATTTTTCGGTGGATCGCCGCCACCTTCTTCAGCGAAAGGTATAGGAAGAATATATATATATATAAACGTAGCAAATATATATAACGTGTAACTGGTAGCACACTCGACCGGCAATTGGGAGATCCAGGTTCGAATCCTGGGTAAGGTGAATTTTTTTCTGTCTGGATTCGACACATTTTCATCTTCCCCACCAAACCCTGTGTTCGTCCTTTTATGTGTTCCTATCCCTTTCCTATGATTGTATGAATTATTCGCGCCTTTGAGCGTCTGATTTTCGAATGGATGAGTATATATATATATACACTCATCCATTCGAAAATCAGACGCTCAAAGACGCGAATAAATTCATACAATCATAGGAAATGGAAAGGGATAGGAACATATAAAAGGACGAATATATATATATACATACATTCATAGGAAATAGCAGAGGGAGAAGGTAGTAAATGAGCGTGGAAGGAAGGAAGCAGAAGTTGTAATTGGCGGTAAGGAAGTGCGTACACGAGGAGCCGTTGACTTTAACCGCTTCGTTATCATCTCGAAGATTAATGATTTATGACATCAGGACCAAAAGAGAGAAAGTCGTAATGGAGAGAAGAAAATTGAGAAACATCTGGGCTTTGCGTAAAAATAAACCGTTCTGGAGTGTCACTAAACGTACCACGAAATGAGGTCATTGACGGTTGCTATTTAAATATGCATCTACCCCTAAACTCTTCAGGGATCCGACACTTGAAAACTATGGAATAAAAAGCAATTCTCTCAAAAAATAGACACAGCATCAAATATCTCCATGAAATTCTTGCTTAATAATTCTTGCAATGGCATAGGAATGAAATATGCCTTTAATATCTTTCAATTTTATCATCGACTAAAAATCACGATTTATAAATAAAGACCTCACGGAAACCAACATTAGTCATTACAGTACAGAATACATTTAGGGTAACTAATCTGGTTCAAACAGGTATTTGCTTAAATTTCTCGCGGCATTATATTGCATTACTGGACAAAAACTAAAAGTATTTATATTCTTCACAAAATTGTTTAACAAAAACAATTACAATCTTCTTCCAATAGCAATTATTTACCACTGGCACGAAGTGGCTTTATATATTTATCACAATTTATGGCTTTCATCGAAGCAGAGAAAATATCAAATCTTACGATTGCCTTTGTCCACATGAGGCTTATTGCACAGCTAACGAGAGGCGAGAAACCCCTGTCATGAATAGCGAAGTGTTAGGGTTAATCTCGGTCTGTTCATTACTCATGCCGAATTACATGTGTCCGAAACTGTCCGCAGGAATTGCCGGTCCCGAGAGCGGGAAAAAAGAGAATGGGGACGACAGGAATGTTTAGAAGAGGAGAGGTAGTTCCACTCCGCACGAAACAATCGTCGAATTGTTGGCTTCAGGTTGATCGCGGTGTTGCCGAATACACCCATATAATTACACACGTAAACACATACAGCCCTATATATCACAACACAATGCTCTATCACACATAACGGACAGGAAGCAACGGCGCTGCTAAATTCGCCTCCCACATTTGCTTCCGTCCCTCCTGTCTGTCATGGATCGCTTTTGTCTGTGTTGCAGTGTCAACCGCCCGTACGTCGACAAGAAGATACCCCGGCGTTTCATCCGTTATTAAAATGGGAATCTTCGGGCGAGCTGTGACGCAGCATGGCCCCATCTGCACTGCAAGAACGATGATTGCAGTCCAGAGGACTAGAATAATCCTGCCATCGGCAATAATGGAATACGACTGGCTCAGGTGAAGAGGAAGTAAAGCTATGAGTCGCCTAAGAAGGCAAAGATGAGAGAAAAAACATTCAGATGAGGCATTTACGAATTACAAGTAGAAATTAAGAACTTTGGGATGATTTATCCCTTTTCCACGTCAAAAGTGTTCACATAGGTTCCAAAAGGTTTTGCCTATTATTCAGAAAAAAATGAAAGCAATAATTCATTTGTTTCAGATGCATTATAGTCATTGTCTTTGGAACCTTATTGAGTATCAACAAAGAAAAACTCAAATAAAATTTGCTGTATGTTAGTAGCATAATGCCTAAAAATCGAATACTAATCGACTAATATAGCGGCCGAGGAATATCCCCGCGCATCGCACTTAAAGGCCATATTTTTTGCGGATACCCCTGCGTATCGCAGTGAAATACTTGAGGCAAGAGGCTTTCGTTTAGATGAACAGAAAGAGAAACCAGTCGCAATGTCGCAACAGCAATAAAATCGTTCATATTTATTGTATGAAACAGTTAATATAACTCTTACAGAGTCAAGTTCCAGCAAAGAAAATAGGAAGCACGACAAGAACTGACAGCAATGACAAAGACTGTAATTTTTTCAAGCAAAAAAACATTGCACAGAGAATGTGGTAATGTTACACGTGAAGTATCTAAATTGCCTTTTTTTTAATATGAACACAAATTTAAGGTAAAAGTTATTAAAAACGAAATAAAAATATTAAGGCTCCACCAGTTTTAATGAATAAAGTCACGTCTGGGCTACATAGTAAATGGGCGTGAATATAAAATATGTGAAAAAAGTGAATAAAAATTATAAGCTAAACATTCCATTGAATTAGAACTGCGCAAGATCAATGACAGCCATTATACAAATATGAATCGAACCTGTAATAGTATTGGCCAGACAAAAGCAACTATACGTCCAATATAAAAGCCTATTTTGCCGTGTGTGCGTTGGTTGCGTATACAAAAGCGATGGTTGCCATTATAAAAATGGATGTTTTACGAGTCCTATAAATTCGTATATCTTATTACAATAAATGGTGTTTTCCAAATGCCTACATATAATACAGGGAATCTATAAATAATATCCAGGGCTTATTTAAACAAATTCAGTAGTTTTATAAAATGCATTTACCTCAAGAAACCTATAACTTACAGATGACGCTACTTTTGATTACTAATGAAAACAATTTTTACTACAACAATTAAATGCGGACATATAACAGCGTACAAATACAAAATGGGGATCTTCCGGGAGAATATGACACCATATTTTACAGCTAATTTTCATCCAAACACATGCAATACTAGAGAAAACAAATTCAACATATTTAACCATAGATATTTAGTAAAGCGTCTTCATTTTACTTAAGATTCAGGTTCACGGATAGTCTTCAGCATTAGCTTGTCATATTTGCCACCATAAATCTGGATTTTTTAAATCCTTCCTCAGTAGTATCACAGAACTTACTCTGTGGTAGTATCAACCATGTTTTTGCATTCTCTTTACTTACCTACTCTCTTGATGACGCGAAAACAAATTGAGCTTTAAAAAGAACGGAAACGTAAGCGTACACAAAGGCAGCAGTGATTACCCGAAGGATTTACAGGTTGACTGTAAAGAGAGTAGACAACACCGCATCCAACGCAAAAGGAAGTGTCGCAGCAACTTCTCGAAGGAAACAGGACGAGGAGATTATTCTTAGAGGGCTAGAAAGAGGGACAGAGAGAGAGAGAGAGAGAGAGAGAGAGACATGGAAAGGTTGGAGAAGAAAATTAAAGGCGGGGGGAAGGAGGGAGCGCTTCTTTGAAGTTGTGACGGAAGAGGACGAACGCGAACGGCAAAACCGACTCTAAATGGGAAGGATAAAATGCGCTTGCCCGAGCACGTCATTTCGTCTCGTGTCTTTTCCGCGCTCGCTCAGCATTAAGCAAGCGCGGTGTGAAAAATATGCCCCCCCCCCTTGTGGGATATATCCGAAGGAAAAGGAAGAGGCTTGCTGCCTCGCATACTACTATAGGCCCCGAGACAGCCGCTAAAAGGTCTCAAAATGCGTGGCACCGACCTTTTTTGCTTCGTGAACGAGATCCGTGGCAAAAACACGCGGTTAACGTTTCCGATTCCGCTCATGAATTTCATATAGGGGTCCTACATGTTCCCACCGCATAATGAGCTAGTTTTAAATTTGAAAGACAGCCGCCTCTGGCATTTCAGTCGCTGCTGGTTTTCCAAACCTAATGGTGTTTGAGTGTGGACGTTTAGCAAGTTCCTACGGGTTCATTCGATGGAAAATCTGGCGGCCTATCATTGAGGATATTATCAATCATTTAAAACCAAGAATATACCTCATTACTGGATTCCTTATAAATGTTCCTCCACATCCGCATCCCAAACGTAAATTAATGATAAATATAAATTATATAAAAACAATAATAATGTGAAAAAAAATGGCTGAAAGTACACCCATTTCATACTTTTCCCCTTTTTACGTCAGATGTATGCCATGTCGACCGCGTAACTTTTTCAGAAAATGCCAAAATATTTACATATACAACTACACTTCACCAAAGGAGTATATTAAATTCTACCCAATGCCTGCAAACATTTCGATATACAGAAGAATAATTCATATAGGTATATATAAATTAGAAGAACATTCTAAACAAGACTAGTTAAAGTGAAATCTAGTGGCATTGAAAGATAAGTCATCAAAAACCTTTCAATATCAATCTCAATAATCACAAATAATACAGACAAATTGTAGCACCTGTCAGCGAAATATACGAATGGAAATATACAATTCATACCGCTGCACAGTGGGGTATTTGACCCAAAATCATGACCAAAAACAAAAAAATTAAAATTAAAATTAAAATGATGATTTTGGTTTGTTAGAAGGACAAGGGACCTGATGTAAGCAAATTCCAGCGGCTAAAGCGATTTCTATCGCAAATATTGTAAGCTAAAGTCAGTCGAAGTTTGACGGACGAGTGAGTCGAACGTGGTTTATTTGCAAGCGCAGTGTTATCTTCATTATTTTATAACAGTTCAGTTTACGTTCGGAACGGCAAAACATTTTGCTGCCTTTCAGTTATAGGTATGTTACTCATTTAAAAAATCGCTACAGCGCGCTGGAGCGATTTTTGTTTACGCACAGATTTACGTGAAACTTAGCATACGTGTCTTTATGCGTAATATCTAGACAAAAAAGTGAAAAAATAGCATGGGACCGATTTGATTTCTGAGCAATTCAATGCTATTTTAACACGTAGCCTTATGGTATATGAAATATATTTTAAAATAATTCGATTAAATATGTACTGATTTTCTCCTAACCGCGAAATAATAGGTTTGATATTATTATAATGGTTGCTAACAAACATTAAGGTATCATGCCGAGTAATAAACACGCATTTAGGTATATTTTCCCTTATATGTATATATTTCCCATATAGGTATATTTCGAATTCCGTGCCAACAACCCAAGTCATATCAATGTTTTAATTTACGCGAAAAGTTTAACATATGTTTCTTGCATCACCTACTTTACCGCATGCATGGTGAATTCCACCGTATAAACAGCAGGGGCGCAACAACCAGGGGGGGCTAGCTCCCCCTCCAGAAATCAGACGTAGTGGCTCACTTTTTAATTGACACTGCCCGATTTGCAAAATCTCTTCTCCCCCCCGCTTAGCTAGCTTATACAGATTTTTCAAGGATTTTGTCCCCCCCCCCGCTTCGGAGGGTTGTTACGGCCCTGATAAACATATGCCTTTACGTGAAATGTGGTCCAAGAAGTTTTTTTACGAACTTGAAAAGTAATAATTCATTATTATTATTTCTGGGTATATTACATCTCGTAGGTTTAAGCCATACCACCGAATTTAACACACAAGAATTCAATAATACAGCGCCCTACCAAATCAGGTAAAATGTCAATAATGGAGAAGTGTTCAGCTGGGACCAAGGTGGCTGAAAAAACACAACCGAATAACTGGAGAGAGTTACACTAAAAGCTCCACGCAGAAGTGCAAAGGTATAAAAAAAAACTCCAGGCCGAAAGTCACATGACGGCCGGTATTAAAGCGTTTATACGGAAATCAGGATAAAAACTTCACTTAAAAAATGTGAGTATGTATATCGTTCCGGCTCTCTCAGTGAGTGACTTCGGGAAAGTCAAGACTCGCACGCGAGCGACGCCTGACATCCACTGCGAGAATCCACCAGGGGCGAAAGAGGAGTAACTACAAAAGTGATGTGAGGAGAGGTGGGAAATGAAGGAATATAGGCAATGGGTCTCCAGGAATAGAAAAGGGCCGAAAGTGTGGAAGAAGAGCTGATTTAGAATATGATTAAATGGTAAGGGCCGAGGAACGAATACCGACATATTAGATTACCTCCCAGTTAAGGTTGGTGTAAATAGAATCAAGAAAAAGTAAGTAAGAAGGAAGCCCTTTAAGTAGGTAATAAAAAACAATATTTACAGAAAATATCAGCAAATCAGGCTCAACGATTGACTTTGTACTGATTAAATTATTCGATGCCATTTTCTTCAGGTTTTGAGAACTTAAGCCACGCCTAATTGATCCTATTGTGTTCATAATTAACTACCTTAAAAACAGCGAAAATGTTTTATATTGACAGAATAATTTCGATAACAAATGTTAAAGGTCGACAGATTTAGCGGAATAAGTGAGATGATTACGGACGGCATATAATTTAAAAGGATACGTTGAGCCTATTTCCAATTAATATGCAATATTCAATAAAATAAACTCGTTAATGAATACAATCTCTGCGCTGATATTTAGCGTAATTATCTTTCGATTACATTAATTAAGCCGTTATACATTCAATGCGACGGATGAAGCTATCAACTGGGGAAATTCATAAATCACACTCAAATTAATCCCTTCATCATGAGGCATTTGAGCGTATTAACTTTTATGAAACGAGTACGCAGAAGATAGAGCTGAAAATTATGAGCCATATCGCATTAATCTGGCATCAGTTGCAATGGGTTTGATTCTAAAATTATGAGGACTTCAGAACGAGTGCCCAATGAAATGACAATTAAATGCAGTTCCACGAAAATGCCACTACAGCGAGGACGATAAAACTTGACCAGCGCTGAAGTTAATCATGATAACTACACAAACACTGCATCAAACAAAAAGACGGACGTGAATCCAACCATGCGATACCGATCGTAAAAGACGCGCAACGCAATTTAATAATGTTAATTATAATAGGAACCCTACATACAGGGCTAAGCTTATTTGCGCTTATAAAATTAGGCGGACATGATTAGAAATCTACTGCTTCACTGTTATGCTTAGGTTACTTAATCTGATCACAAAATTTATAATCAGTCTAATATTACATGCAATAAACATATGATGCAAGAAATACCAAGAACCTACTACTACAACATAGCAATGACTAATGACTGTAATAAAAATCCATATTTGGCAAATCTATAATAAGTAAATAATAATAATAATATTATTGCTATAGGAGTCGCACTCCTTTGGAACAAAAATCAGAGCCTAGTTAATTCAAATAAATAGAAACAAAATACACTTCAAGAAAATGGAAACAAAATATACTTATACGTAAAACTGAGTACCAATAACATTACAATGAACAAAAAACACGAAAAAAATATTCATACATTCATAAATGAGAAACAGCATTCAAAGCATGCATAGAAGAGACATTGCAGCTGTGTATTGATGTAGTAATTGAGCATTGTGGCTTGAGGGTCTTGACAACCAAAATGTGAACACCACACTACAACATCCCATTTTTCACACGACTATTGCATTTACAAATTGGGATCACTAATTACATGGTTGCAAAGTCTCTTCTTAAATATTGCTTGTGACGAGCTATCAACATGCTTCGGCAAACCATTGCACAGCTTGAAAACCACAGTGAATGCTTTCTGAATTATGGCTGCCCGAAACAGAAGGATACACAGGAAACCCGGGTCTAGTCTGGTAATCACATTTGGGGATTTAGAGTTAAAGGGAAAAAGTTCAATCAAATACTGAGGACTCACACGGTTAAGAACATTGAACATGAAGCATGCCATGTTAAATTTTCTCCTTGATTTAACTTCGAGCCAAGAGAGCTTTTAGAGATACGGGGAAATATACTCTTCTCTCCGTAGTGTATCTCACACAGGAGGCAATCAGGCGCTGTAGCTATATGTTCAATTCCTCAGTTAAATCATCATACACTTAGCTCAAGCATTCTAAGTATAGAAAAATCAGAGAGCAAAAAAAGTATCTTTTTTAGTTGAAGAGGCAGTACCTGCCTGATACCTGAGCCCGGTTTTATAATCTCTCGTAAAATATTTTCTCACAACGCAAATAGAAGTTAATATGTATGTTTATTTATTAATTGATTACATTGCGAGTTGGCAGTGCACCGAGGGGCAAAGACAAAACTGAACTTATATTATAATGTTTGTTGACATGCAGTTAATAATAAATTGGTCACACCCTATCAGAGATGAATACGTTACATAAAAACATCAGACCTCATGACAAAAATGCCATCAGAAAACACCAAAGCATTGATGAGCTCCGCTAAAACAATGAAAGATGATATACCTGATTCTGCTATTGATATCTCTGATATCAATTAACCGACAGTCTGATTTACTATAAAATACCCCGACTCTCAAGCTAAGAAATCGTTAATGATGAAAGGGCAACTACTCTGCTCAAAGAAGAATGGACTACGAACGAGAAAACAGCGCGTGGAAGTATTACCGTGGAATATGGACTATTGAACAAAGAGACCAGAAAATATTAGAAGCATTCGAAACCTGGTGTTGGAAGAGGATGTCCAAAGGCAAACGGACGGATATATATGAAATGAAGAAGTTTACAGAAGGGTATAAAAGGAAAAAAAAACATATGAAACACCATACAGGAAAGAAGAACCAGATGGATTGGGCACACCATGAGCACAATGTGTTGGTGAAGAATATGATTATAAATTATTAATTATAATTATTAATTATAATGAAAGAAAAATAGGAAAATAGAGGGAAAAGTCACAAGAAGAAGGCCAAGGGATGAATACATAGATCAAATAAATAGGAAAGTACATAAGAAGAACTAACAGAGGGTTAAGGGAACTAGCAATAGACAGGGAAGGACGAAGGGCTGGAGTCAACCAATCTTAGGATTGAATCACCAATGATGACCCTAACTCTCAGTTAATATCAAGTTAACAAAGATGCTACATTATTTTACGGTAAACCAGACATTATCAAGCCTAGGGAAATAACTATAAAGGAGATTGAGTGAGGGCTATAATTCTGGTTTTGCGTCCTAAAGGCCTAATGTTCGGACACCGGCACGGGAGGAAGTTCATGAGTAAAATTTCGATTCACACTTTCGGTGCAATGAGGAGAGCAATTCAAGAGCAATACTTCGTCCACCGGGTGGGAAAATAAATTATTAGGAAAAATTAATAAAAGACACCAAGACACCTTTCGTTGAGAGTAAGGCTAACACTGAAGCCAGATTTCTCTATACCTCCATTCATCGAATAATCCTTCCATACATAAGATACAGAGTCAGGTGTGATGTGGTGGAACCTTTCCATAATGACATAAAACACTAACAGTTTTCCACTAATAAAAGATTTAATACTAACTAGTTTGGATGTTACTACATCATCTTCAAGTCTTCCACACTCCAACCTTCCATATGTTTCATATACCAACATACCCACCCTTAAAAACCTAAGTAAATAAAATATAACTTTGTATAGCCCAAGAGCAACTTTTATTGAATTTGCAGACCAAGGTTTCGACTTACACGGTCATTATGAAGGCAGTTTGTGCAAATTACCGGACGAGTACACTTGCATACTAAGAACATTAAGTCTAATAAACATAAAATATAACTGAGGTAATTAGTGCCACCATTATGGTGGAAATAACCTCAGCTGTCTGTCACCGGACTCAACAGCCAACTAGCTTACAGCCGTTGAGGCTGCTTAACCTAACTGCTAACTAACTAACTGCTATAGATCATGCTCAGCTTAAACACCACAGACAATTGAGGTAATTTTTGCCACCTTTACCGTAAAAACGAGCTCAGCTGTCGGTTGCCGGCTTCAGAGGCCAAATAACCTATGGCAGTTGGTTCTTCTTAACATTCAGGTAATGGGGATTTCAGGAGATGAAAACTCCATGACACAACTAAGCCATCAACCCTCTATCCAGACTCTATATCCCCGAATGAAGTATATCGCACGGCAAGGAGAAGAGAAGTGAAATTACCTTCTCTCTCCCGAAACAATCCAACGGACAACACCACCATTTATCAGCAGCGTCAGATAATACTCGTCGAACTGAAGTGTATTCATTTTTGCACACCTTCTCCGGGACGGAATAAAGGTAGAATGTTAACATTAACGCCGTTTTCACGTGTGGCGAGACTGGGCGACCGAACCTTTTCCGATCGTCCGAAAAAGGGAACAAGGCAAATGGAGAGAATCGGTGTGCGGTGCGGGTGAGTGGGCGGGGATGTGATACCGTGGGACACTCGAGGGGAGGGTGACCACAGGGAGGTTGGGGGCGGGGTTGTAGGAGAAAGAGGAGCGGGTACGATAGGGGGGTGGGGACGGTACTGGACGACGGCGGTGACGGACTAGGGGAGGGGACGACCGTGGCTTTGCGGGATAACGCGGGACATAATGCGGGGATAAACATTGGCGGTATTGCGCAGGAGGGGAGTATACGAGGACAGGGGTATCTGAGGATGGGAAACAGGGGAGGGGTTAGGTGGAAGAAAGGGGAAGAGCCACAATGCATAAAACACCAGTTTTATTAAACACCCGTTATAAAAGCCACCGCAAGGTCGCGTTAAAAAATAGATGTGGGACGAGTGGAGATCTGGACTGAGGGAGGTAACATTTTCGATATTGTTTTAAGGTATTACTTGACTTCAATTATAGTATTTAGTCAATTATTTTCGTAACCTGAAATTTATGCATCTACAATAAGTTAAACTTGATATTTGATTGGATAACAAATTGCGAGTTTGTAGTAAACAAACAAATAAGGTGAGAATAGCAAAACGTGCGAAACATCGCATATGGCATGATATCGAATTCTATCGCATTCGGTTTCATATCGCGTTACAATTCATACCACATGTAATCGTATTACATCGCACATAAATAGGTGTAACAATTCTGCGCACATTGTTTATATGCGCACTAGGGATGATACGCATTGCCTAACCCAACCGGGCGCTATAAACGGGTATAACTCGCTGTGTCATTACCACAAATAGCGCGATCGTAATATGGAAATTTGGTGGGCAGACATCTACACAGACGCGGCAGCGAGAGGTTGTGCGTAATATGCATCTCATATCGCATTGTATCCTGCAACATCGCGTATTGCATCATACCGAATCTCATCGCATGAAATCACAGACTATTTCAGGATATAGCAACGCGATTCATCGCATATTTCAAAATATAACGATGCGATGAGTTGCATATTCAGGCGATATATACAGCAATGCGTTATGTCTAGCATAAAACTATTCACAACAAATACTGTAGGATATTGCAATTCGATGAATCGTTAAATCCAAGACGATAAATATCGCAATGCGATACCCCCTGCACATCAAAGTCGATGCATCGAGATATCGCAAAAACCCTGGTGGGGAAAAGGGAAAGTGACAGGCTGTGGCTTTGGAATGAAAGAGTTTGACGGCGGATTAAGGGAGAATAAAGGACGAGCCATTAAATATGCACGTGCGCGTGAAATATTTCACGTGACCGTAAAAATGAAAATCACGAGATCCCAAAGGTTTAAAGGCATTAGAATAGTATTTTTTCCCCGGCCAAAACTGAGTCGAACTCGTTTCACTCTAAAGGAACAAACGTGCATTAAAAAATTTCTCTCCTCTTCATGTTTCCGCCCTTTTTTGTTGAACGACACATCTCTCGTAATTAGATCAGACCGGAAACGAAGAAAAGATTCATAAGAAAATACTAAGAGTTAGAAGAATTATACTTTTGCGTTAGTGAGAAGAACGCTCGTTTATCATATATTTTACAGGCAGTAATAATAAGAGAGAAGACTAAGAATATCTATGGAATGCGTGAATAAAATGAACTTGTTCACTTTAGAAGAGAAAAGGACTACGAAAATAATATGTTAACACAACGCGTGAATGAAAAACATTGCTACGTTTTTCATCACTTAATTATCCTCGGAGGTTAAGAAAGTACTGATATTTGCGATATATACACCACTATTTTCTTATTTCTCAATTGATTTTTCATTCAAAATATTCCAGATTTAGCATAAAATTAATACCGCAAATTAAAATAAATTTATTGGTTGATGATCGAATGTCGATATATCCCATTAAATCGTAGCAGATACCAAGAATTGGAGAGATGAAGTTGTTGGTGGCGGCCGATACTTTGTGGAATTCCATTGTGGGAAGAAGATTTAATACTTTGACTCAATAAATCAAATTTCTGCAGTGGAATTGTGTAAATGTTTCACTGCACTGCAGCATCTGCGAGTCCTGATGGCGCTGCAGTGCAGTGAAACATGTTGACTCAATAAATGAAATTTCTCCAGTGAAATTGTGCAAAGTATTTATCTTTTTCCTAAGAATTGGAGAGAGATTTCAAGTACCGACGTATGACTGCAGCGCCATTTGTGTGGAATCACCGCATTTTGACTATTATCACGGCAGTAATTCTCTAATGACTAAAAAATGTGGTAAGATTCCTATTTGTATTTTTATTCGATTTCTCAGGAGATTTCCCGTCTTAGAAACAGTTTTCCGCAAAATGGAATTTATATTCATGTTGAAAGAACACACAAATGGTAATTTCCACATTTTTTAATAAAACACCACTTAACAACCGACCATGGTTTCAACACATTGTGTCATTCTCAAGGATCCTTGAGAATGACACAATGTGTTGAAACCATGGTCGGTTGTTAAGTGGTGTTTTATTAAAAAATGTGGAAATTACCATTTGTGTGTTCTTTCAACATGGATATAGCGAACTTCCACAAAATCAACCCTGGAACGATTTTATACGGAATTTATATTACTTATATATAAAAATACATTTTCCTCGTATTTCTCCCATTATCCCTATGTAATTTCGAGTTCAATTTGCGAGAAAAGTAGCATGTTTCTGTTCATATCAGATACTGAACACGTTTTTCTATAAGTAGTCAGAATATAAATGAAATTACATTTAAGTCATTTTACGGAGGCATCACCTTACTAAAAAAATAGTAAGCTAAAATCAAAGAGCGCGGAATCCATTGAAAAATTTCCACCAATGTCGGTATTCGATCCCAGGCCCCATGCCCAAGGATATGATTCCCTCTATTTCCCTACCCAAATACGCAACTCGTCATCCGAGATCCGACAACTCGTCTTTGAATCAGCGTCTCAGATTAGACGGTCCGATACACAAATAAAAATTCCAGTTAGATCTCCAAAAAACTTTAATCCTCAAAGATTAGGGAAATGTAGGCACTTCTAAGCATTCTCGGGTGACTGCGGGAAAAACTTAGACACACGTTTCACCGTAATCTCCTTCCTCCTTCTAGTCCGTCTCCAAATTTTAAGGCCCAACCTTCCCAAGTAAAATTTGAATGATTACCCCTCAATATTTCAAAGTAGACTACTCAATTCAAAGGTAATCAGGGAAGTACGCTTGTTCCTCGGGAGTGGTTTATGAATGCGTTGCCTACCTACTTAAATATTAGGTAATTTAATGTTACCAGTTACATGATAGTAGAGTAAATGGTGCGAGAGGAAGAGGCAGGCCGCGAATGTCATGGGTGAATGTGGTTGAAGATACTCAAATGAGGAGGAATATTAGGAGTCTTAAGAATAAGGGCGAGTTTATGAAGCAATTAATGAAGGTAATAGATTCGAAAGCGGTTTTTACAGATAGGGAATTATTGAGGAAATTATTAAAAGAGAGTCAGTTTTGTAGGGCTAACAGCAATGGCTAAATCCGTTGACTTTGCCTGCCCCGAAAGGGAATGGCGTGTTGGGTATACATAGATGTAGATGTATGTATGCAATTATCAGGTATTACATCAACACTAGGGCATGACGTTGTTTGCTTCCTCCATCATACGGAAAAAAATTCGATCTGGATAATAAGGGAACAACAACATGCTGCTCCTTCGCCTGAGCTTAGGACGGAAATATTTTACGCACACAGAGTTATATTGAAAAGACGAGGTGGCCCCAGCAGGAGGGTTAAGCGTCTACAGCTATTTCCTTATACCTTGATCTATTTTCCAGAGGGTGCGGTTGGCAAACTTGTTACGGAGCGTTATGCCCCGTTTTTACTACGCTCATATTAGGCCGATAAGGCCTGATGCTGGTTACATTCTGTGCTGGAAACGCCAGTTAGAGCCAACGGTAGTTGGATTCCTAACCGCGGTCGGCCTACCCTGGCTGGCGGGTTACGCCGGTTAAAAAGTCGTAGTGGGAACGCTAGTCATATGTTTCCCGTAAGCGAAAGGGTTATCTCCGGTGCCTTTTTCACCTAATTTTTTATTCCCTTACGACCTGGAGAAGGAGAATGTTCTCTAACATTCTTAAATACTAACTCATCCAGCAAAATTACTTCCCTCTCCATCGTTTTGCTCAACAACTTTCCTTCATCATTTCTCTTTACACCAATCATGGTTCAAGGCTGTTTGTTACGCGGGTAAGAATGTTCCCTTCGGGACACAGGTTCAAGGTTATTACAATATTCGGGAAAAGAAATTCGCTGACATTTCCCTAACAGAAATTGCCATTTTCCCTGAAATTTTCTAAAATTTCAAGAGCAAATTAAAGTGGAAAAAAACAAACCAATGTTAATTTTACTCATAAAATTTATTGACAAATTTATGAAACGAAGACAAAATCAGAAATTGGAACATCAACTCCGGCAACAGCGAACGAACGTATAGTTGGGGTGCGTGGGCCACTGACCAATTCATCAACATTCACCCTCAACCAATATTTCCCTGACAGCTCGACGATTTTCCCTGACATTTTCCTGATTTCCCTGTCTCGTAACATCCCTGAGGTTGGTCACCCAGCATTTTGTAACTGGTGTAAGATGGACGTAAAAGAAACAAGGTACCTATCAGTGCTGAAGAGGAGGCGAAATGCTGGAGAGGAGGGGGAGGGGTGGGAATGCATCTTACGTGGCGGCGGAAGTGAGGAGAAGGCGTCGCAGACTCTTGCGAGGAGGGCACGTGGCTGCATTCGCGGGGGACATCCGAGAGAACTGCCTACGTGTTAACGCCGCTACCGCCGGGGGAGCAATGGAGGGAGGGTCCCCGTTCCTCGACTCCATCCTACTGTCCCGATGAACCCCAACCCCCTCCTCCTTACACCCCACTTGCACCACCTTGCAATCTCCCTCTCCTTCTAGCAACTGCATTAAGTCGTGTGCGTTTCCCCCGCAACCGCCACCGACTCTGTGTGTGTGTCTAGCGGCGGGAGCAGCAAGGCGATGCGGTTTTCCTCCCCATGGCGCACTTTGTCGGCAAAATTCCAATCACGCCCCTTTCCCCCCCATCCTCACCCCTCAGGCGCCTTCTCTTCTTCTTTATCCTTCCGGCTCCACTCCTCCGCGCAGTTCTAAAACTATAGGAAGGTTGCAACAGAAAAAAATATTTTTTCCATCTGGTTTGCTGGTAGCACAGCTGTGTCGAAATTGGCTAAATAATGCCATCGAAAGGAGAAAAACCACGATGGAGTGCGCCCAAATTTTTAAGGAAAGAATTTCGCTGTGAGGTTAATTATTGTAGCATTCTGAGAAAAGAGGTAACAGCGTATCCTGTCCTAGTTAGTACTTCGAGCTTATCAGAAGTCTTATTACTTGAGCTCAAGCATGCAGTGTGACAGTGTAACATAAAAATTCAAAACATTCAGTAACATTATACCATTAAAGAATCACAAGAAGAGAAAATATAACCTCAAAATGCGGATGAACGCGTTCCTTTTCCTAAAATAAACGACTTTGAATGTTAGAAAACGTCATCAAAAGGCACACATTCATCCATCGAAGATTTAGTTGCCTCAACTGATAATAAGTTCCAATCGCAGGGGTTGGCATTACGTTAACTCTTCCTTCAGTCTTTTTACCTGCATATGAAGCTAACTGAGCATCAATTTTCCACGCCAACTTTTCAAATATTGAAAATTGGGACAGTAAAATGCCTCTAAATGAAATAATACATTTTTCAAACTACAAGGCAATTCTTTAAAGTAATTTAATTTTTGTGTAGAAAATATGACGAATAAACAAAGTCACTTAATGAAACGCATCCAAACATCTAATTTCCTAGTCGTTAGTTATCCTTTGGAATTACCACAAAAGAAATACCACCTTGATGACATCGAGTGGTTTAGTGTGACTTAGGACAAGTGGTTTTTGCGCCATATCATGTCCTAGAAAGTAACCAAATGCATAGAGTTTAGCATTAGACGTCTCTTTACACCAATTTCACGGTCTGCCCATTACATTCTGTGTTGCTATCGCTTACACATGCTGTAAGTGAATACTGCCAGTGTGTCCCTAGTTATCATTTATGACGGCTTTCTAGTGCTGTCTGGCCATCGTAAGCGCACCTCCTTCGATTCACCCACACGTCATATGAACGCAGTCTCAATTAAAAATTGATAAATTACTTTATACTCCTAACGAGAGCATCGCAAAAAAACTGTAGTAAAAAAAGTACAATCAGTGTCTTTCAAATGGGCTGTTTTTTTTCTTCTATTTCCGACGACCTCCAAAAAGATCTTCGCTTCGAGTGTTGCTCTGGAAAACTTCCGCCTTCCGTCCGTCCGAAGGATTTTTTCCCTAAAGTAATTGACCTAGAAACGCTTAATTCGAGAGTCGTCCATTTGAACACTTTAATTTCCGTTTTAAAGTGGGATAATTGATTGAGATCTTAGGAGAAGATTTCGAAAACACTTTTAGGGAGCAAAATAAAACACCTTTTTCACCCTTAACTAGATAAAAAAATTTCCAAGTTACACAACATTTTGTATCACAGGAGTGCAGCCATGAATTTCACGACTCAAGTTCGATAAGCAATTCAATCACTAGACTGAAATAAATTCACTAAACGCTCGCCACTAGAATATGAGAAAACTTGGTCCCCTTCAAAGACTTGAAGATGATGTAGTAACACCGAAACTAGTCGGTAATAAATCTATTAACAGCGAAAAACTACAATTGCTTTGTTTCAAACATTATGGAAATGTTCCATCACATCACTCTTGAATTTCTCTTTATACAAATAAAACCTAGATTTAACCAGGTACGCTCATATTTTCCTTCAACAAAAACTATAATTACATCGTTTCCTGGAAAGTTTATTCACATCCCCTTCAATACCAACCCCCCTTTATTTCTCCCACACCTTCCTAAGTTCTCGTGGGGTCGATTATTATTTTTCTGGAGAATTTCCTCTTTCCCGTACTTCAGGATATCATTCATCTGCTCTTCACCCTATTGTGCTCCACTTCCCCACACTTAGCGGGAACGACTCGTCTCCATAGCCTCCCTGATTCACCATTATAACCCTCCATTCAGTAAACAACCTCTATTGTCTTCTTTGAACGTCATCATATTACGCGTCACACACAGTCTCCCAGGTTACGCACGCGAATCCTGCAAGAGCCAAACGTCCATCTAATTAGCCAACTAGATAATCAAACACCCCCTTCCGATCTGTACAAAGAAAGGAAAGTTTAAATTCCAATTATTTCACTTTGCAATTTAAAAATAACTATTCCTAAAAAATCTGGTTCACTTTAGGTGCTGGTACGATATCGGAAGTAATAAAGAATTCTTCAGGACTCATAATATAAATTTTTGAGCTATGAATTTTCAAGTAAAAGTAAGCAAGCATCCAAGCGTCTTTCAAAAAGCACTTCGGAGTGTCCCAGTGAATTATTAGCCTGTGTGAGTGCCCAGCAACAAACCGCCAATCAGACAGCAGCGTTTTATAAAAATTATTGACACAAATACATGAATGCTTCTTGAGTCACGTGCATAGCTAACGGCCACAATTCAACCCGAAATAAATTACGAACGTTAGGTTCTCCATGGAAAATGTGCGTAATGGGACGTATTCCTCAGATATTTGTCGTAAGTAAACATTGCAAGTTTCGACTCTAACATAGGTGTGAGCTCTAGAGCATTGTCACATGAACCATGCCACAAGTTAGATGCGCGACCTTGAGTCTTTTTGACACAGTACAAAAACATACAGGATTATCACGAAGCTGATACAAAAAACATACTTCCATACTTCACCATAAGCCTTTTTGTGACATTTAAGAGTATCTATTCCAGATTTACATTCCGCAATGAATTCTATATAAATACTTTTAAATCATAAGGATTTATAAGTATTCAGTGGGATGATTGAAAAGCTCTCGGGTTTTCCAGAGGGGAGGGCTCTACATTACTTCCAACGTTTCGACAGGCGACTCGCCCATCGTCATTAGGGATCCGAGAATCCAATGTCTCTGATGGATCAATGGATCCCTGATAAAAAAACAGTATACGGCCTCAAAACTGATGCGCACGTTTGCCCTCCCGCAACCAGTATGCTGAGGTTACATTATATCTACGGATAATGTTATGCCTAACACCTTGCTCATCGATTTCATGCAGCCTAAATATTCATTCATTCCTGGTATCAGCAAGCATATGGCATAGTGTCCTCACATTCGTTTCCTGATAAAATTTCACATCCATCTTTAACATTACGTCTTTTCAAAGCCAATTTTGAATTCGCGATTGCAGGAATAAGATAATAAATGAGTAACACAAGCGCCGCAGACTTCAACAGCTACAGTACATCCAGCTACTTTTCCATTCTATCAACGGCCTATTACCAGGCAGAGGTTTTCACCCAATCCTTAAACAAAGGGTCTGTGCCTCTCTAATAAGGCGTCACACAATTATCAAGCTCCATTAGTAAAATGTTTTACTTTGACTCATTGATATAATCAGTCGTATGTATCCAAGAAGAAGCACATAAATTCTTTAATAAGTGTAGCAGGAAACCATTACTTGAGCACAATATACTGTTGAATAAAACATAGATCTTTCAGTTTACATACTGGCACGTTCTAATAAGCGAGGCCTTGTTCATTTCAAATAAGCATTCCCGAAAAAATAAGATCGAAAATACAAGAATTAAAATTTACCAATCGTTAATTGCCTGATTTATAATATTTTTTTCTCGGAGTGATACCTAGATTTGAGGGAAAGAGAGACACCACGACTATAAAGTTGTTCAATGATTTTGCATTACTTTCATCGTGATATCGTAATCAGATCCGAAAAAGGTAAGTAGGAATAAGAGAAGCTAAGGTGGTAAGATAAAATCCCGCTTTATAACGCTTAAAAAACCTCTAAAAATTCCCAAATGTCTCTTCCTATGGCATTTCGCACCTGAGCCTGTTCCACCGCTGACATTTCCATCTCTTTCAGAACCGAGATTTATACCTATGGGAGTGTTACGTGTCATCACATCAAGTGGCGCGACACTAACTCCATTACTCACCACGTAGGGGGCTTGGACAGCGCCGCGGGTAGGGTTAACATCAAACCGCCTTCGAAAGCGATTGACGGGAGAGGAAGAGTAGTAATCCAAAACTCTTCCGAAAATTTTCGCGACGAAGGCTGAAAGGGTGATGCTGTGCATGGCGGGATAGTTTATGACTTGGAAAGTCAGGAAAGATATTTAATGCTGGGGGAAAAGGTAACCGGAACACATTCCTCTTTCGCTGGATTGAAAATGTATCCTCGGCGAAGAAATGTGGGCACAGGAGAACATATAATACAAGAAAAAAACTTTCACTTTACAAAAGCGGCGGATAAATGGAATTCGGAATTAAAAATAAAACTTCTCATCAAGATTTAAATTAAACCATCATCGAATTCTCTCCGCGTTAGTTTGAATTCAAAAGGTGGAAATGGCGAATTCTGGCTTAAAAAAAGGGTATAAACTATTTATTTTTAAAATAATTAAAGGCCTCGATTATAGGTGGCATAAAAACTTGAAAATTAAACCGATATCCTTGAATTTTCTGGTGGATAAAATGAGGCCAGGGAGTAATCATAAAAATACACAATCATGGTGCCCACGATCTCGCACTTGAAATGTTCCCCATCAGAATTATAGTGCTCTTTGAGAGAAAAAATCTTTAAGTTTCTAATACTACCATTCATATAAGCATAAAATGTCAGTCATTAAAAGGTCCGTCACTTATCCAAAGGTCCGCCGCGCTTTGAATAGCTGCTTGAACGTGTACAGCTCTTACGATATTAAACATGGATACAGCTTCAGGAGTGTCCGATTTTCAATTTCGCACACACAACTGTAATTCCCAATATCTAACTCCCATCGTCATCCGGACATAAATAGAATACTTCCTCATGATCTTGACCAATAGAAACCATAGACATTGGGCAGGCACAATAGAGCACCTCGATCAAATTTTGAGGCATAGGGAAACAAAAAATATATAAAAATGAAAACTGTCTAATCTTACTATTTTAGCGCTGTCAGTAACGAAAATACAAAATTGAATAGAAGGTTATCCTCAGTTTCAATTTACACCGGGTCGGATCGATAAAGCGGTCGTAGGGATATCCTCGTGGCAAGAGGAAAAACTACCATTCTCAATAAAATCTTATTTTGGAATATTATTAACATTAATTATTTAACCATATTTCATCGCATAATGACTAAATTAGCGTAAAAAATACGAAATATGAGGAATTAAAAAATATTCCAGGACAAATCCGTACAACAGTCGCTAGTCCTTTGACATTATCACGGACAAAAAGAGAGAGTGGGCAAATGTACGACTAAAATTTGTGGCGACAAACCAATTACACTCCCCAAATAGGAATCAGTGTTCTAGTTTTAACTTGTGATTCATATATAAAAATCACTACTGACATTTCAATATAGAATGAACCTTAAAATTGAGATAAAACCTGCCTTTCAAATTCAGAAGTTAAAAGAATTAAAAAAATAAATCTAGATTAATGCTCAAAATTTATTATGCATGACATTTTTCACAACTTATACAACCGAATTTGAAACGCCAATTAGCGCATTAAAATACGAAAAAAATGATCGTATAATGGCATTAAAAGATCACTTCATCAATGGCTTTACGGGTAGATTGGGAAAGAGTTGAATTAAAATACATCATTAGTGAATATTTTACATGAAAAATAATATCAATAACACCATAATTACGAGAGCTAGGAGAAAAAACCCATCAGTGGAATCTGTGAAAATTGAGCCGAGCCATGCTTAACTTCGGTGACTGAACGGGAACCGGTGTTTCCATCGTGGCAGGCCGTTACCCTTAAAAAAAAAACTTTTAAACATAAAATGACAATTCGGCACAGACTTTAACTTGTTCAAATTAGGCTGAGGTTCAGATTACAGATTACGTCATGTACGCAGTTTCCTTAATGAAAGCAGTTAATCATGAAGACAGCATGATCCAGCTATTATAACGTCTCTCGTTCCTCAGTCTAATTTTCTTTAGGGCAGTGTTCGCAAAAACTCGATGAATTAGATTCTCAGAGATATTACTCAATGCGTACAAGTCGAATAGCATCCTAGGACGAAACACCGAAATTGAATAGAAATTTTCAACAGATCACCTTTGCTATGGCAGGAAATATTCCCTGCAACGCATTCGGAAAGAGCAAAAAGCAAAAGCAAACGTGGAAGATGACCCTGTAAGATAAGGTAAAGGGGTGTAGCAACGAGAGGGTATATACGGAATGTGATAGCATGGCGCCACAACTGTCAGTGAGACGGGGTGGAAGAGATTGGAATTGAAGAGGCCAGAATGTATGTGTATGGCTGAGTGTGTGGTCTTTTGTTGCCCAGTGATGAGAGTTTCCACGGAGAGAGAGAGAGATAAGCGATGTGGAGGGCGACAGAAAGCAGAGGCACGAGTGGAAACGAAGACGAGAACAACACGTGCATCGGGGCGAGGGAACATTTCAAAGTGAGCAACTTTAATCAAAATATCCCTTGTGTGCAGAAGCTCAAACAATGTGCGCCGACTCCCTAGCACCCAGAGCGCCGGCGCCAAAAGAGAGAGCAAGTCGATTACACATACCTTCGTCAATGCGCGAGTCCTTACCCAAGAAGAAGGATTCTTCGGGATGTCTAGTTGTCGGGACTAGTTGGGGCTATGAAGTGATAGAGGCCTGATTTCTAATTGAATCCCACGATTCGAGCCAAAGTAATTAACGCCGCACTTATACGGCGAGGGCAAACGGCGTTTGCCTGCGCATCAAATCACACGGAATTTTCCACAGCATTCCACCGAGTGTCGCTCTCGTGGTGCCATGATGGGTGGTAACGAGCATGGAGTCTATAAATTATATTTTGCTTATATATTATATAGACTCCATGGTTACGAGTAAGCGGCCATATACCTTCCGAAATAATTTCCGCGTTTATTTTTCCTCAACAGAAGGCAACGCAGAGAACCATGCCGCAGTATTCACGAATGATTTCTCATTTGCATTCTAGTGCAAATTCATACAATTTGATAGCCTGTTTCCATCGTCTATATTCTTGTTCTAAACTATTTTGCAGAATGCAGCAACCATCATTTTATATATTAGGGAGATTAAGGCCACAAGAGTAGGCACATTCATTTTCACTAGGCTAAATTGCGAAAGCTTTTTGAAAAACTAAACACTCCACGCAAAGGTTTGGTAAAGACACCATTCAATATTTTGCAAAAATAATTCTAGCAATGAAATATAATTCGAGGAAAAGATAAATCGTACTGGAAAGTCCCAGTCCTTGATATGGAGCCGCACAATATAATTACATACTAGTTTTTCAGGTATTAATGTGTTAGTAGAATGGATAAACAGTCAGGGAGAAAAAAATATACTTAAGTGATCTATGAAACGAAAAAGCTACTTCACTACAGTTTTCCCTCCGAAATGTAATTAAATGCCCGATACACGCATTTGAATACCTTTTTCCGCATAATCTTTTGTCTAATTGAAAGGCATATTCCCATTTCTACTAGGGATGTAATAAACAAGCAGAAAGTATGCAAAAACATAAAAATAGTGAGCCTGAATAACAAAAGTGAGCCCTCAATTTGTTAACACATCACGTCATTCTGAACGCTAATCCTGATAGGACACGAAGCCGCTTGTCAACCACAATCGTCCAAAGGATACGAAATGCGAATTATGTCAGTACCTAAGATTTGGCCCTGAGAGGCAAATGAAGCATAGTGCTAATTCCTTCTTTTAACGGTGCTGTGTCATGCATATTCTTAATCTACTCAGTGCAAATACTTCAAAATCGCCAAGCATCTATATATTAGAAATATCGTTTCGTCAATATTTGTGCGGCACACATTTCGGTATCCATTTTCCCGCGTCTTCTTGACGACGAATTGAATTCGCCAGATTAGGATATCAATAAAGAAGTCACCAACTCCGCATCATCAAGGCACAATATTCATTGTACGTAGGAAGTTTACACATATCAATACAATCGATACGGACAACCGGAAAGAATATCCACGAAATTCGGCACATACATTTTTTTAAAGGGGGCATCAAAATAGCAAAACTATTTGCACATCGTAAACGTGGTCGATTCATGACTGAAATATACCGGTGTACCCCAATAACGGAGGACGTAAAAAGAAAATGTTGGAAAGGAGGAACACCAAATACAGAGATGTCGCAGAAGAAATAACAAAATCCATTCAGACCGCCATCGAATAATAAAACTATTTGCATTCCAATGCATCAAAAATGACCATTCGTTGAAGGCAGAGCGATTTCATGGTGGGAGGAATAAAAATTCTGCCAGAGGGATGAAACTTAAAATAGTCATGTCTTTAAATGAACAACGAGGCGAGGCAAGTTATGTCAGGCTCCTTTAAGCAAAGCATATTACATAACACTCACGAGAAACTAACCAAATACTATAAGTCAACATGGACCACAAGAGCTGCATGGGAATAAAAGAAGAGATGCCAGCGAAAGGGCAGCAACCCGATTAGATACGGGAGAAATCAATGGGTCGTGGATAAGGATTCCAAGCTCTCTAAACGTTAATTCCGCTATCTTCTATCTGCCCTTCTCCCAGGCTAGGGTGTGGGTCTCCGGAAGACTCTAACCCTCACACAACAACAGGGAGTGGGAAGAAAAGAAAACGCTATCTCGAATGATCTCCGGAAGCAGTCGAAGAGAACTGGGTCGTTTCGATAGCAAGAAGCGGGATAATTAAGAGCAGGAAATGTTAAAGCGTGAAATATTTAATTACTGCTTTGGAGGATTCAGGAAAGGGAGGAGAAGCTTTGTCCAATTATTCACTTAATTCTTAGAAAAAACTTTAAGAATATTTATTTCCATTTATCTAAAAACTTGTTTTGCACGATTACTTTCTTTGACGATATGATGAAAAATAATGCGATTACCATGCAAATACGTTTTTTTCCCAAATGAACTGTTAGTGATGAAGCACAAATATCATTACTGAGATTCCACTTCGATGCAGCCATTTAAGTGAGAAAAAATATAAACCAAGGGATATACGTAGCTATATTTCTTGAAAGAAACACTAAATTTAAACCGACTAGGAAACATTCAGCTAAAGAGATAAGATTTTGTAATGTTTGGGCTACATAAGTATAGCAAGTATATGACCAAATAATATCATAAAACCAAGGATGCACTCACTTTTTAATCCAGTAATCTTCACCATAATTAGGTACGTATTTTAAGTTACAATTGTCGGCTATCGTATTAAAAATCAATCAGAACAGTGAGAATTTAATGCAGTCATAGAGATGAATAGAAATTTCTAGTATGATGAACTTTAAGACCAAGAATGGAATATATCAAGCAAATTATGAATTACGTCAAAGTGAAAAATTATGTAGGAATTAAGTGGTTGACGGAAAGGAGAGGGGAGTGGAGATCTGCAGAAAACCAATATTGAGATTGATGACTACTGATGATGATGAGAATCTTTAGCGACCGTAAAACTGTTACTACCGTATATTTTGAGAGAAAGGCCTTAATATCTATTTATCATCAATAACAAAGCAGTAGCCTTGGTTCATCCCGATTGTTTCCATTGCATATTCATTACTCCTTTAAAAATAATTATATTCCAATTTATATCTTAATTTGTTTGAATAGACAGGATCATGAGATAATACTTTCTAAAATAACTACACGTTTTTACCTCGTATTCATAAGGCACAAATACTTAAATGGTGTCAATAAAATAATGGATTTCATTACTATATATATACAAGAAAGTTCCTAATTACCTAACTGATCAGCAAATGAACTCGGTAGTGAGGAATCTGAATATATATGGTCCCAGAAATCTTTATACGTAAAGCATCTTAATAAGGACTTCGTTCCTGGTTTCAGGGTTTAATATTGAAATCTTTACTCTAATCACTCTTTCTCCAAAGGGCTCCATTAAATGTTCTTCTACGGGCATAAACCGCTGAGTGGTCTGGATAAGGTCAACATTAAAAACTTTATTATCGTCACAATTCATAAAAATGCGATTGAATGTAGTCTCAAAGATGAAATTACAATACCAGAGAAACGAACAAGAAAGAAAAAATTTTTTCTTTTCTCTAATTTCTTCAAGCGTACCTACCTAACGTTAAAAAATCAACTTCCCATCACTCATCACTGATACTGTTTTACTTTATCGAAGGCCTATGTCTAAGTATAAGGCGTAACGTTAAAACGAAATGAGATCAGAAACAACGGCCTTACATATTCCAATGATGATACTCCCTGAGGCTAGTATCCAGGCGTTTGGCAAGTTTTTCAGGGGCTGCTAAAGACAGTTCAAATATATTTCCGCAAATACTGTTCTGTTGCCGATCCCATTAATGAATTATTAGTTGGTTTCCTTGCATTCTTATACGATCCAAAGGGCATACAATATTCCTTTGGCTTATAATAAAATATCATTTTTCAACCCCTTTAAAGAGAGTAAGTAATATTATACAGGTAGATAATAGTATATATTACTAAGTGCATAAAACATTTACATGAAAAGGGTAAAAGTTTCACTGAAGCCTTTAAATCAAAGGATTCTATCAAAGATACTTTCAGACAGCAAATATGGTTTGGGAAGACGGAAAACACAATTTGCGTAGCGCCTTCAAGTGCTGGCTTCAAAATTCCTAAATGTAAGAATTCGTTTACAGTCATTTCCAGCCGAGCGATATTTTCTGGATCGTTACGTAAGATGTGGCGGTAATGGAGTATGGTAGCACAGACATCTGTAAGAGAAATTATCGACGCTTGTATATAGCTACATGATAATGGGCTTTCACGTTAGCTGAACACTTCTCAAAATTGCCTAAAGTACAAATATTGAGTTTCTCGGAACATGGTGAATGCAATTCTCTTTTACGACTCCAATTTTACAGTGAGAACATGTGTAGCCATTTGCATTACTGAAGAGAGGTCTTTTGCTCCAAATACAGAGTTGAACAATAGGAATTACTAACGCATCGATTATTCAAGCCTACGAATATTAACGGCCTAGAGTGAAAAAGACAATAATATTGTCTATTTAACCATGAAAAATAAAAATAAACATGAGCATAAAATTTGTTTTTTTAGCATTAATAAATATGAAATAAAAATAAAGTAATAACAAAGAAGCTGGCGAGAAAATATATAGTGTCAATGTGATACATAAAGATATTGCGAGATGTGCAATTGGTATTGCGAGAGAAGCTAGGCGATTTAATTGCAAAATAATTATTTTCAATCAAATGTTTTACAAGGTCCACGACGAAAAATTTAGGAGGAAGATTAGAAGATGCAAAGATTATATACACGATAATGAAGTAGTAGGAGAACATAAGAGTAGAGAAAGGAGTAGAGTAGTACATAAGAGTAGAAAAAATGAAGGAATGAAGAAATATTATAGAAATTAAAACCACTGGCTAAGAGTCAACATGATAAAGCAACACAATATTTCGATTAAAACTTTAATAAATATGATTTAAGTTTATTCACTAAAGATTCAGTTACCATAAGAGCATTCAATGTCACGTCTTTCATTGTTGGAGACCCAAGCAATACCCATCGTGCCCTCTAAATAATTGACGCACATCCCTGAATAACGACTAGGCAGTCTAAAGACCATATAGGCTTCCTCTACTTCCTGTCCACTATCCGCTTCCTTCCAGCATCGCTTTCGGCCTCCATTAAAATATTCTGGCTTTGCATTATGAATGGCTAGCAATTTACGAGTGCTTCTACCTTTCTACCGTCCAGAGGAAAATTTAAACTCCTGAGTCATATCTCGCAGGCACTTTTGCCCGCAGGCTACTTTCACAACTAGCGAATGCGTATTCTCACCTGAGCTCGGGTAATTTGTGTCACCCTAAATGAGCCCCAAAAGGGGACCGCTTATGTCATTGCGTGCACAAATATACGCGAATAATACAGGACGTCGTCCCAAGCAAAAAAAGGACGCTAAATAAGCGAGTGCGGGGAAATAAGCGTTTTGTGCTTTTAAGTGACCATATCAGTTTGCCATCGTGCCCGCAAATGTGCACATTATAATTTACTAAAAAATAAATTTAATCCAGGGTACGTAAAGTACAAATTTACAGCATTTATTTCAACACGATTACGATTTTGTAGGTTTAGCCATGATTTTCAAACCATTTTGGATGCAATGTGTGACTATTAGATTTAATTATGCCACATATAATTTTAAATTTGATACAAAAGTCAAAGGACATAACTCATTTTGTAGAGCTGTCTTTTTATTCCATAATAATAAAATATATCACTGTGACCACTAATAAAATATATCACTGTGACCACTAATAAAATATTTTAACTAGGTCATAGGCGGCGGTAAAAACATCCCAGATACACACAAGTGATACAAACGCACATTTTTCATCTCCATAAAAAACTTTATATAAACATAATAAACTTTTTTTTCGTACAATGTGATGGAAATAGCGAAACCGTAAAATGCTATTGTTAACAAAAATGTCATTGCTGACAAGAATTAAATAATGTAGGCTAAACATAGAGCAGACGCGGCCTTGGAGTTTTTTAATATAGTTTTTTAAATGGTTTTTGAAAAGTACCCTTGAAGTAGAGAGAGAAAGTGAGTAGTACATGGTACGATGAAACTACAAATCCGGGTGAAATACGGTCACAGGCAAACTCCCGGGGAAGATCTCGGTAAATACGACCCTAATACCGGATGTGAAAGCGAGTCTCCCGCTCCAAATTGAAGCTCACGTATGATTCCTGTTCCTCGCCAATCCTTCCTTATTGCTTCCCGCCCGAATTTAATCCTTAGTTATAAGCAGCGAGGAGGCGCGGCTGACACCCCCCACTCCCCCATCCTTCCCCTCCTCTGTGCCAATTCTCCCGGCCGCACAGTCCCTCTTCCTTCGCCTCCGCCTCTTCGAAATTTCCTCCTTTTCTTACCTTAGAACCCAAAATTCCACTTCCTTGGTCCTCTCCCATCATCTCCCACATCTATCCCTGGCATTTAAAGCCTAGCCTATCTTTAAGAGGCTTGCTCTCGACTGGGTGAGAAAAACTGACCGAAAGATCCCCACGTATTCCTTGCAGTCGTCTTTTTGAACGGCTTTGTTCAGGCCATTCCTTTTAGTTCGCTGCTCATATCGCAACACGACAATTTAGTGGCTTTCCATTCGTTTTAGACCCTGGGAAGCGTACATCAAACCAGGTTGGAAGGAGAGTTGATCTCCGCTGAAGTGCGCGTGACAACGTGCGAACTGTGATAATCACATTCCTTATTGCTGTTACTGTGTTGATTTTAGGCAAAACCGTCAAACATGGATGATGAAAAGTTTTCAGTTACTTTTTGCTAAAGAGCTTACCTTTGTACGCACTTAGCTAAAGCGTGTGCGTATCCATTTAAACGTTCGACCGTCGCTAGTGTACACCTACAGAATTCCACCTACCGGCAGGTTACCGAACGTTTCCCCTGCGTATATTGTTCCATACATCATCGTTAGTGTACGCTGATTCAGCACTTCGATTGGAAAGCTTTTTTTTACAAATAACATGGCACAGCCACTGTAAAATTAAAGTAAGAAACTACGAACGAGAATAGTCAACGACAATATTTCAAAATGAAAAGGTACCTTTTGAACCGACAGCGGCGCCGTTTTTATTGAACGAACATTTTCTGACTCCTTTATTAGGAATATTATGCAGATAACTCGTGTAAGATTGGTTGATGCTTTCATTTTATTGGTGATAATAATTGCCAGGAAAAGTTAGCATCTTATATGACCTATTAGGAAACATGATTTGAGTAAGAAAAAGAAAAAAAACTACTTTCGGAAAATTAACTATATTTGGAAAAATACTGTATTCAGAAACACGGTTGAAGTATAAAATAGAAAAACCCTGTTCAATTCTTCACTTCCTTTGGCCTCTGAAATAAAGTAATTTTAAATTTAATATAGGAAAAATTCAGTGGAATGGAAGGATGGTCGGATGTTATCAGACAGAGGAACTTCATTTCGATTGATAACACGAAAAAGAAAAATTACAATTTTTTCACGTTCGTGTCATACGGCTGAACCTTTTCTGCTCAGATTGTGAAGGCGAAGAATGTTCTCAAGTCTCTTTTATTGGCGTACAAATACATAGAGAAACTCCCAAGGTGGGGAAATCGGATGTTGGACTATGTATCTCACGGTAGGTTGGTTACTATGGGGGACGACCGACAGCCAAGCTCATTTGTGCTATAAGCGATAGGGTGTCGCATGGTGACGATAGAATTATTTTTGGGAGAGGAAAAAGAGTGGAGAGAAACCCAGCGTTTGCTTGAACCCAATCTTGACGAAATATTCCAAGAGGCCCGAGATAAATATAATCAAAGTTACCGGAGGATTACGGTTTTAACATTATCGGTTTAGAAAAGCTAAAAATAATACAATAAGGGTAAACGTTAAAAAAATGCTTACGAGCATTTAACTATACTCCTTACTTTGGTTAGTCGGGTAAAATGGTTAACAGGGTATTACGGTTAGTTACCACTTCAATCTAAGTTCTTCAATTAAAAAATAAAGACCTGTATCTTTGTAACACAAGGCTCAATAGTTTAAATTATGCGATATCAATTCCTTCGTGTGTATTAAATTACCTCTTTTCCCCGAATCTCCTTTTGAAATGCGGCTACAGCGTAGAAGATTGTGGGCACCAAAAATCCTCACGTTACGTTAAAATTTCTCCGCAGTCTAGACGCATTAGTCCTTCGGTGTTGCGGAGGAGTGTGCGACGAGAAAGACGAAGAGACGTTCAGAGGGAGATCAAATTCAAAGAGATAAATTCGGGGTATTCAAAACGGAATGAGAATTTTGATGACACGCGTCACATGTCATTACATAGCTTCCTCCTCCACCACCAATCCGGATGAACGATGAAATTTTCCGAAAGTCTTTGAGGGAGAGGGCGAGATGGAGAAAGAAAGACAAGAGGAAGAAGGCTGGCGAAACAGATAAGCCAAAACCGACAATACAAAACCCAGGGAATATTCTGTTTTAGAGTTTTATCCTCTAGGAACGGCTCAGCTTCGTAATCTCCTTATTCCCGAGATTAAGACGATTCCCCATTCAAAATTGTTCGTCCATTGTTTTCTCTCCGCGCTCTTTAAATAAATGCGTCCCACGGTTCCACTCGGTTTTCCACACGGCGAGATCGTCCTTCCGAGCCATTTCCCTTTTCCCATTTGAAACTCGGTACACGCATATTTCTCTCCTTGAAACGCTCCTTCTTCCCCCCTTCTCATTCCTCTCGTCACGACGAAAAACCTCTTCAAACCTCATTCGCTCGTTCCCCTACCCCCTTATACCCATTTATTTCATCAAAATTCTCATTCCTAACTCTGCTTCCACACAATTCCCAGCCCTCACCCTCTTATATATCCATCCCCCTTAGCACTCGTTACATTCTTTCTCTCGCTCTCTGCAGTCCCTCAAGATCGGTTCAATTTATGAACTCCGACCATCCGCAAACTTGGAAGGAAAGTTTTCAAAGAGTAGCGATAAGCAGTGGACAACAATCGAGAATGAATTGGGAATCGTGGTCCAAGTTGTTTACTCTCCTTTATTTCACCGATATTATCCTTCTATCGATAAATATAGCTCAATACGATTGTTACGAATACTAGACGAACCGATGTTATGTTTGATCTATATTTATAATGATTTATCTGTGAAAATAACTGGACTACCTCCCACTTTGTCTCCGGGTGACGTGGCCCTAATCCGCAAGTGGCAGACGGAAAAATGTGAAATTCTCCAGGTGGTGAAGCACGTTAAGCAGAAGTCATATTGTTAAAACAGAAAAGAATTTATAAAAATCTTTATTCATAAAATTTAAATGTGCAAAAGAACATATGCCTTTTTATTTTTAAATGAATTTGAAAATGATAATTCCTTTAGAATAACTTCGGTCTGAATAGAAGACACTTTACACGCAATGCAGGGATGACAATTTCGACAAACATGAAAAGTATTCCTTATGGTACTGTTCACTTTATTTAAAATTGATAACACGTGTTTCGAAGTTTTTACTTTGGCCATTTTTAGGTAAAGTAAAAAAAGCCGATACTTATTATTTTTGATAATTCCACCACATCCCGCCGGAAACGGTTGACGACAATTTTGACATCATCTCCGCATCATTTACGATAAGGTTTATAAGTGAATAATGGAGACAAGAAAATTAAGGCAAACCGTAATAAATGTGGCATGGAAGATTCCAGCGCAATTTTTAATATTTTTATTTGACCGCAATCGTCGATATTCTGTAGATACGAGCATTATCAACGGAAAAGAAGGAAATATTCATGTCACAAAAAACTGTAATGCAAATTTACATATAATCCTTCAGACCCCAATCGTCGGAATCCTACTTGGAGTAATATCGGTCCAGCATGGGCACAAATTAGTGAATTCGCTACTTGGAGTCGACTGCTTATAGTCATCTTCCCCCACCAAGTAGACGAGGAAAAGGGGCGGAAGGCTCAACACGTGTGGAAGGGTCATGAGTGAACAATTAGGGTCTGAGGGGAGAAGCCGGAGGTCTTCCATGCGAGCGGGTTGGGATCTCGGGGGCAGCGGTTTAACGAGGCAGGCAGGCAGGGCTCAGGCTACGCGGCGGATCGGTCGGGTAGTTGTACAAGGTGAACAAGGGGGCTCGTCTGAGGCGGCGTGAGCAGGCCGGCCGTCCAGCGAACAACCTACCCTCCCTCACTGTACTCCCAGAGAACAACACGCTCCCCCCCCCCCCTCGCTTCCTCCACATACGCATACCTCATCCGGCCACGCACCCCCTCCCCCCTCACCCAACACTCCCTTAACACCGCCCGCGCCCCCTACAACATCTGAGCGTGGGATGTCAAAGCGGCGTGATCCGCATCTCTCGTGCGCCTCCTGCCTTTAGCGCTCCACGGTCCGTCCTCCCTTGCCTCTGCGTAAGAATTTCCTTCAGGATTCCATAAAAAGGGTCCTCGGTGTCACAAGGTGACGGCGCGCGCATGGTATGCTCAAACTAAGGTGAAAGATCAATCATATCTTAAACACGTTGATGCTCCATCTGAATTGGAACTAAAACATCTTAATAAACAATTAAATTACCAGTTAAAGGCAGACGTCCGTGGACTGTTACTACAATTAACTGCTTATCTTTTGAAAGATAAGATAGCAGATCATCTTCAAAAAAATAATTTGGACAGTTTCATAGTTGTTTAGCTTTCTTTCTCCGATTAACATTTTGCCAGTTCAGCAGTCATTATCAAGTTAAAGGAAAAACTAGCACCCTCGCTGAACGAGGTTACGGAGACTGTGAGGTCAGATTACTGCCAAAATTATCCTCACTTAACAAGAAATAACACCAGGCTACATGAATAGGATACATGAATAAAGCAATTCATTACCATTTTGAAGATTTTGGAGACACGGGGAAAATATTAAGCGGTTTTTATTTAAATATTAAAACACAAAAATGCATCTCTCTTCTCATGCCTTCTCTATCAAGATATATATTTCCTTCCCTCCAGTTTTGCATGGCTCAAGTCATAATAACCCCTACCACAAGTCATTACGGCGGCGCTTAGGCTAGAATTCAGGTGTTCATGCACCAAAAAAAACCATGTGAAGCATTTCTCATGCACAGGAAACGATTAACAGCTAATTAATTTCTTGTATTATAAAATGTATGATTATTGATCTAAAAATACCATTTATTTCAATTTTATACAGATTAATGGCGATGAGTGGCCACTGGATGGTTACGACTAACTGTATATACCGGCGTCGAGAACGCAACCCAGTTTTGCGAAGCAAAATAAAAACGTTTTGTTTGTATTATAAAGCAAAATAAATATATAGGTCATTCATGTCGCTGACGTCGGTACAAGGAATCGAATACTACAATGTTTTCAGGCTTAACTTTGTGGAAATCCACTATCACTGAATAAAAAACAATGTATATTTGCACCAATATAAATATTTGTGGAAATATATATTGTATTTATTTCAGCAAATCGAATACATCTACATAATACCCTGCAAGCCACCTCAAGGGTGTGTGGTAGGGAGGGGAAATACTGTTATTCTACGCATTCAAATGAATTGAAGTGAAGCGAAGTAATTGGTACTCTTAGCTTATAGGTAAAACAAAGGACACTTAATGGTTAGTATATCCCTATGGAGAACTTAATCTTTGGCCTCGAAGACGTACTTTAAATTTGAGACTTAATTAAGATTAAAGCCGCTACCTTGACGCCGGAAAATACGGTAATTACTTAAAAATGGATGAAAAAACGTCGCTCTAAGATCAACGGAGTCTTGCCGAAGACGACCTAATTGCCACCTTATGATGCGTAGCGTGTATGATATCGTTACTTATGGCATTTACGCAAGAGTGGTACTCCTCATTCAAAACGAGCAGCAGTAAATGTAAACACATGCTCAAATTGTAGCCGAGGAGATATCCTTCCGCATGATTTCTGGAGAGCAGCAGTTCAAAGCTCAAAAACATCGCTCTGATGTAAGGAACGTTTTGGGTGACTTATCTGAAGCTGTTTCCAATCATCTGCCGCACTCTAAATCCACCTGAGAGTTCCCTGAACTCAAATCTCCACCAACTCCCGACGCATGGATGACGGGACATCACGAGGGACGACGAAACCGATGAAGGCGAAGGAGTCAAAACCCTGTCATCAAGCTGTACGTAGTATCCCCAGTAGGCACTTGAGACGGTCTCTGTTCAGAACTACATTAGGATATCAGAGATAAGGGACTCCATTGACGCCCAGTATGACGGATTTCCTTAAACAAAATAAAAGAGCAAGAGGCAAGCAAAAAGGTGAAGGGTAGTCGGAGTGAAACCTGGATGAAACCAACGATCACAGACGTGAATATCATCATATTAGCTATCAACACTTGCTGAACTATTTGCTGATAAGCAGGTTTCGAAAAAATCATTTTTAAGAATAAATTATATCACTTTGGGCCATGTATTACATACGATGGAATACTTTTTCACACAAATTAATCAGAAGACTAAATATACTTGTGACAAGGAACACACGGGAGATAGAGCATCGGGGAAGGTAGAAAGAATCACATAAAATATTGGATATAAATAAAATAATTACTAGGAACATCATTTCAAAATGAATTCAAAAGTGTCAGTTACCTAAAGTTGTTAAAATTCAATTAAAAAATTATGGAAATTATTTTCGAAATCGAAAGACTTTCCGATTGTTGGCGTTTTCTAGAGTAACACCTTGAACTTCAACATTATATACTTGAACCAGCGCATAACATTTCCGTCGAAAACGACAAACCACCTTGCAAGCAAAATCCATCTCTAATAAGTGAATGCGGCACCAAAAATATATCCCAAGAATCCACCCATTATTATGTGGTGATACCAGAGAGGAAATAGCACCCAGAAAATTATCTAAAATTTGGCGATTCCGGAGGCCTGCCAAAAACCATCCCTTTTACAGTGCTCCCTCTTTCACAATACAAACTTAAGCGGAGGTCACCCCCTAGAAATTCGCAGAGAAAAAAAATCACTGGACGAGTGAAAAAATCAACACGGAGACTCTGACCCAGACGTCCCGAATTCACGACTGTTTTCACCAATAACACAAATGGTTGAAGCAAAGCTTAAAAAATGTAGGAATTACAGTTCAAGTTTTCTTTGTTAAAATTTATACTTAAAAAGGCTCAAGTACTTGTAGCGAATTCTGGTGGAGTAGGTTAGAGTCCCGGTCCAGGCAAATGGTGTTTTGACTCGTAACATTTCGCTCATTCGTATGCACCCAATCCCGTTCCGACATTACCATGTTCGTTCCCCCGCGACTCACCTACCAAACCCGCTCCCTCAGCATCTATCTCGCCCTGATACAACCTTGCTCAGCACGTCATTCCCCCCTAACCCCCGTCCTCCCTCCCCTTCTGGCCGCCCACTCCATAATCCCTCCCCTGGTGGAATGCAAGCGGCCAACAGGGAGCCGAAAGGAGGAGTAGGGGGTCAGGGATGCCGGAGGGATTCCGCTTCGCACACTATCTGCGGTGGCCATTAGCGGGAAACCCACCGCTCCTCCCCTTCCCGATTTCCACCCTTCTCTCACCCCAATTCACCTCAACAACCCCCTCTCCGCCGCCCACCACCGCCCTCATACACGTGCTACCTCTCCACTCTCCCACATATCCTTGACTCATCCATTTCCTTCCCTCCCTCCTTCCGATATCCACCTCTCCTCGTCCTCCCTTCCTACTTCACTCCCCCTTCCGTTCGACCGTGGCCTCCTAAATTTTCTCGCCCCTCTGATCCTCTTCTTTTTCAACGCAATCCGTATCTCCTTCCTCCACAATTATGACCAATAGTCAATGGAACATGCAGTACGGACTCTTTTTCTGCGAGGGAATCTACCGTTAGGGAAAATCGATAAACGAATCTCCGATAAAAATATTACATGTTTTGATCGAGAGTTGTGCTAGAATCTTTCTAATGCTGAATGAAGTGCTGAATCGACCAAATTAAACGAACTTACTGAGAGAATCTCTAAACGTAAGGTAGAATAATGTATGTGATTCCTAAAAAAATGTCATGCTGCTTGGCAAACAAAAAGGTAGATTTGGCATTGAAGTTCCATGAAAAATATAATTAGGTTTAACAAAGCCCCGTCAATCTTGAATCGTATATTTCCCTCCTGCTTGAAGTAAAGTAAAATTAATATTCGACCTCTTTAAACATATACTTCCAATATCCACTTGTATTCCTCTTCCTTACAACCCACTCTCTTTCTCTTATTTTTCTACTACTTTCTTCCCCCATCCGTTCGGAACTACCGTCCTAAATTTTCCCGCAGCGCTGTCCATTTTTCTTTGCAATTAGTATCACTGAACGCGGAAGCAACAATGAATCTCTTCAAAATCAGGGAAGCTCCATTACGGAAAACAATTACTCATGCTCTTTCTCGGCAAAAATTATCGTTTATGATTTCACGTTCATTTTACCGTTCATATTTTCTTAGAACTTGCGAGCTCTGAGAAACAGGATCATCAACGATAAAGAAGAAGGAAAGATCCAATGATCAGAGTAACCCTATCCAAGAGGGGTAGCATAAGAGGAGTCCATTTTAACCCAGCAACGCATACTTGGAAGTTAGGATGCACTTCACTAAAGCATACACAAGGAGCATACACTTATACGACAGTATCAGAATCATGGACAATAACAGCTGCTAGGTTAAGAAGATTGGAAGTAATGAAAGTGCAATATGACAGAAGAATGATGAAGTTCAAATGACGGATAGAATCAGCAATGAAGAAGTCCTACGTAGAGGTGAAGGGAACAGATGTATAATGAAAACTATGAAAAGAGAAAAAAATCTTACTGAGAAAAAAATCTTAAACCTTCATTTCTAACCCAAAAGCTTTCCGAAAAAAAAAAGCGGAAGGAAAATGGAGGGTAAGAATTACTGAAGAACACCAACGATGGAATACTTACATCAGGCCAATCACGAGAGATGTCTAAGTGAAGAATTACGGAATAAACAAACGGTTAGTTGATAGGAGAGTTAGAGTGGAGAGCTTCAGCAAACCTATCTTTGGATTGATGACAGTTGATGATGAAGAGTCGGCTAGTCATGCGAAGATCGGGGGTACGCACCCCAAGTAAGAGTAATTAGGTTTGCGATAATAATCGTAATTAAATCATAATAAATTATTAAATTAAATCAAACTCATTTACAACAAATTCATTCGCTTTACTCCCCCCTTACGTTCCTTCTATCTCCTTCATCCTCCTTCCCTTCTCCTTTCGACCAGTTCATCCAGATTATCGTCTCGCTGACCCTCTTCTCAACTCATCCGCGTCTTTTTCTCCATCAATAGCATCAGTATACCCGCAAGAACCGACCAACTCACTATCCCGGAAATACCGTGAGGGGAAACAATTGGGCGTGCAAATTAGTAGCAAAAAGTCACAGATATTGCCAGGATCTGAACTGGGATCTTTCAATTGGTGGAAAAATTTGATTGCAAGCAGCCTTCAGCGTTAGACCAAGAATATCTCTAGGAGTTACTAGGATATTTGTGTTTGGTTCCTTCAAAATAGCGTACTATGATCGGTATCTCGTTCGGAGATAGGTCGTGGCTACACCTAGTGATAATAAACAGTTCAAAAGTCGAGAGAACCAAATAGTAAATTTTTCAAAATAATGTCAGGGGTACTATTCTACAATTAACTAATGTATAAATTGAGTGGCACTCCCGGTACATTATTATTTCAATTAACGGAGAAAGGGGGACTCTTGCCTTTCGATAATTTTCACGAACACATTTAAGTGCAGGCATGTTAGACTTCCTCTCCATTAACTGCCTCCAACATTTAGTACTTACTGTGTAAAAGTATTGTAACTATTTTTCTTTATCTTTTCTGTCACTAGTAGCCAAAACGTTGGAGCAGTATAACTATTTCTTCCATTATCTTCAAAGTAGACATCTAAAAATTGAAGAGGTCTTTTCCTTTTCATATCACGTTTTCAAAAAGTTAATTTCATCCACCAAAAGAATTGATATTTGTGAGTAATGATGTAATTATAGCTCCAAACATAAAACAATACATTTGTGGAGTAAGTGTACTAACATTGGAAAGTAAATCTTTCCTGTCAACAAACTAGGTCCTTTCCGAAAAATTGGGTCCAAAATGTTCACAATGGGTGGTCCTTTTCGTGTTTAGCACAAGGATTTTTCTCCCGCGCCGATTAATCGCGTTAATCGTATTAAGTAATTCCTTCCTATTCTTTTTATAATAGATGAGTGAAAAGAAACCCTTCGTTTCCGCCATATCCACATCAACGTCCTCAGTGGACTGGTGCCTTCATCCTCTACACTAACCCACTCTAAAAAATTCAGTAAACGCGGGAATGCTCTCCTCCTACTTAACGGATTTTTCGCTTCTGATACGGGCATTAGCGTTAGTGCTGCCCCTTTTATTCCGGCGTCACTCGGGACGTTCTCCCTTAAGTTTTTCTCTGCGTTGCGCGCGCGATCTTGGGATCTGCTGTGTGTTCCATGGCGAGGAAACCTTGAGTTTTCCTAAGATAGAACACAACATACATCACTGAGTACGAAGAAACGTGGTCAGTCCTGGAATCCTTATTCTTGTTACGTAGTTTTGGAAACACAGGCTGTAGATGGCGCAAGCTTAGCACAGTTCAACCACGAACGGAGATAAACTCTTCAACCAAAATGTTCATGTATTATTGTAGCGAGACTAAAAATACCAGGAATATGACTGCTACAATTTTTTACAAGAGGGCAAAATTTGTTGACAAGGAGAAATGAAAAATAACTGTGGATTCCACTTAATGGATTTATTGAAACGACCCGGGTGTCGACACTTTGAGTTATCTTCAGGTCTGGGTTGTAGACAAGTGCTGGAGCTGACAGATAGCTTTAATTAAGGACTGCAATCGGTTAGTTCCAAAAAAATAGCGGCTATCGCACTACACCTTCTTCACCGCTCTTCTCCGGTTACGCAGTTAAATAAATATTCTGCTATTAAAATTGATTGTCTCAAAAAAAGGCAATTAAAGCAATTATTTGAAATATTCTCCCAATTTTACCCATGAAATACGTTAAGCTTTAATCACAAGATAGTCCCTGCCCCCACGCAGGAAGAGTAGTTAACGTCTGATAACGTTCACGATGAGAGCAACGCTACACGGACCAAGCTGCGAAAACGCCGAGCTGCAAGCTAGAGAGAATTCATGGAAAAAATCACATGTGATGCCGGCTTTTTAAGGGTTCAAAGAGTCCGCAGGAAGTGGGGGAACTGGGGGATGTGATAAGAGTTAAAGAGTGGGTAAAGGGTAGTTGTGGTGTGTGGAAGTGGGTGTTCGCAGATGGGAGGCGTAACGGTAGAGAGGGGTTGTGCTGAGAGCACTGACAATGGAATATTATCTCCTCTTTTCCACCCGGTCGCATGGGCGTGAGATTAAGTGCGGGTGGAGTGATGGAGGGGGAATTAAGAAAATACAGAGGGAGAAAAGGAAGGGAAAGATAAGAGAATGGAGGGCGAGGATAGAGGAAATCAGGGGGGTGGTATTACCCAGCGGGAGAGTGGAATTTAAGGGAGTTGAAAAACGAGGACGAACAGGTATAAAATTTCGAAACTGGAACTATTTATAGGAACTGTGCATTGGAGTTGGTCGTTAAGTCAACCCCCACTGTTGCCACAAGCCAGAAAAACCCATCTCCAAGTTCATTGAAGGGTGTTGAATGGCTTCAGGCTCTGTTTCGTGTTCCGTAAAAGGTCAGGTGAAGCGGTAAATGCTTTTCGAACTTATCATTCTTTTTTGGCATTCATTTCTTTGTTTATTACCATATTATTCTTTTTGCCCGGCGTTAATCAGTCAGAACCTAGGTAACCATTAAAGACAATAATTTTCACTGGGCTTATTGTGTTCTTAATGTTCGATTTCTAAATTTCTTCTAATTTAAGAACTCTACTCAAGCTTTAATGAATTATTGATTTAGACTACCGTATACAACAATGACCAGCTCTTAAGAAAATAACCGATAATGGATTCTCACTGCCTCAAAAACGTAAATGTTACGGTGAAAATAAAATACCTTCTTAAGAACCGTAGAGAATCATCAACAGCTTATAATCCAACCATTCTTACCAACCATAAGTCGTGAGATAAAATGGTAATTTGCATAAATGGGAATCTTTGTAATAACGCTGTTTTTCAGGCTGTGAAGAATTTATTTTATTCATTGAACCAGTTGTAACGATTAAGTTGTTGAAAGTATCAAATCCATAGTTATTAAAGTGGCTCAATATATGACTGAGTCTGAGTCGAGTTTATGTCGAGATTATGAGAAATTTTTTCTAAGGTTTAAAAGATCTGGGGACGTGAATATATTCCTTCTCAGCGTGTCTTTATTTCCATTCATTTCACCAAGCGCAACGCAAATTTCACTTGGGTGCAAATTTTGTATTTATTTTCATAAATTATTTATTTATCGGTGTTAATTCCTCATACATAACTGAAAATGATACTTCGTAAGGGCCTATGTTTAATAACAGAAAGTGGGATTGTATCTGATAAAACTAGTAACATTCCAGTTGCCATATATAGCAGTGGATGGGGCCATTTGGCATTTCACACCAACATATTAATAGCAAGAATACTACTTGGTAATTGGATAATGAACGTCATGAGATAGAGGTAAATTAACGCGCAATTATTTCATTTAATTTTCAACTTTGAATTGGCATTGTTCATATGTGTTTTCGATTTAATCGGCCACTCATTGAGCTGGCCAAGTATTCGATCCAGTAGCGGTCGAATAAGAGGGAGTCTACGGTATTCTGAATGCTTTTAATATCCATTTTGTGCCATGTCATAAAAATCAATAAAGATACATGTTTTTGTAGATATCTATTAAGAACAACAAGGAAGCTACGTGTGACGCGTTGGCTAAGTGGGAAATGGGCAGGAAGGCCAAAGTGATTGAGTGACCCCACCTTTTTCTACATATTTCCGCCGTATCTTATCTCCTAACCATTACCTTTTCACAATCCACTCATTGCACTCCATTTATCATCCCAACACTCATTTAACATGGGAATAAACATATTTCATTTCTTGCAATATCCTGTCCTCTATCCCAAATTTCTGCTTTCGCAGGAACCCAAAACTAGTGGATTGTGATGCATTTTATAAAATGAACAAACTGTTCAATCACTTCAGACACTTTAAGTTATACCTTGAAAACGGTGACTAAATATGCATCGGTGTGGATTCTTTTTGCTAATGATTACCTACCTAAAGAATTGTTGGTATTAAATTTTAGTTCTTCATAAAAATCTTTGGAAAGACCACAGTAAACAATTAAACTACCGATCAAGGGTAGGTTTTCTTTTAGACTACCTCACCACCGCTTAAGTAACAGCATATTTTCATTTTACCTTTCGTGCCATTCGCTCCAATTAATTTGACATAAAATTCATAAAAAATACAATTCTTCATCTAAATGGGAACGACTCGCATGATTCTCTACGTGCATAATTTCTTTTTGCTCATGATTACCTTAAATATCGATGATGTTCAGTTGGAATTAACCCCAAATAGATATTTATGCAAATTGAAACTGCAAAACAACTGCCAAACATAGGTAGATATCATTTTGTACTATTCTTCCGTAGTATACACGTATCCAAACATTTAAATCCTACGAGTAATTCAATTCCAGGATATTCATTCCCTTTTTCTTGGTTGTAGGTTACGAGGTCTTGCTTTTTTTCGCCGCGAAATAACATAGGCAGCCATTCCACATAATATTCATAAAAAATATCCCTACTACTCGTCCCCCCCAGGTAGAAACGAGACGCCAGCTATAGCATGAGACGAAGAGGAATATTCCTGAGCAAAAATCACGCACGTAATACGTCGTGCGCGCGATAAAAATATTACGGAGACGAAAAAATAAAAAAAAAGAAGAACGAAGCAAACAAAATGAAAACTGCTCGCTTGCACGGGAGCACGTGAGAGGCAGACGCGAAATACCTTTATACTCGAGAGTCACACGAGGCAGAGGTAGCGAGAGAAAGAACGTTGGAAAGGACTTAACGACGCACGTTTGAGGTAGCATTATAATGGAGCAGTTTCTGCAGAATCGCGCTCCCTTAATGCCAGCAAACCGACTCAAATCACGAACTTGTACGCGGGAGAGAGAGGGGGGGGGGGGGTGGAGATGAGAGGAGGGAAGTGGAAAATTGCAACTCAGAGAGGGGGAGAGGGGTATAGACGGAAAAGGCTGGCGGGAGGATCCGGGGAATAAGTCTGAGTCGTCTGAGTCTAGCACACAAGCAGGGGAGGAGAGACGAAAAGGTCGGAAGATCGAGGAGAGGAGGGGGAATGAGGAAAAAATCCCGCATATTGTGCACGGCTACGGAGAGATAATCACGCAGTACTTGATATCGAAATATCACGCACGAAAAGGCGGGACGATTCTCAAGAGGCGCAACAGTTCTGCGCCTTGTGGCATTCCAGCCATCTTCCCTCTTTTACACATCCCGTCACTAAAAACTCCACTTTCTTAATTTCCCTCCTCCCTCTTTGGAGGCCGGAAGAACGTGGTGGCTTAGAGTACTGGCTTTCCATGTGGATTAGCCGAGTTCGACCCGGCACGGCGGTTTTGGAAAATTTTCAGGAGTGTTTGTGGCAAGGAAGAAGCATGAAAGATTTATGAGCAGAATAGCCCATTCAAAGAAGGTGTTCTACTTGCAACTAACACATGGTTGGAAGAAAGGCAGCACAACATTAAAGAATCTATTTGAGACATTTTCTTGTATGGCAGTAAAGATTGGGCAATGACGGCCACAGAAAAATGAAGAATGGAAGGATTGGACACTTTGTATTATGAAAGAATGATGAAGAACAAATGGGCAGAGAAAATCACCTATGAAAAAGCCCTACAAAGAGTTTGAGAGGACAGATGGCGAATGGAAACTCTCGAAGTAGAGTCAGACTGTCGTCACAATATCCTATTAAACACAATAATTGAAGTGGAAATGAATGGAAAGACAATCGAAGAAAATAAAATATATAATTATTATTAGGGTGATTTACCGATTGAGGTACGTTTAAATGGAAGATTTTATAAATTACTCTAGAGTTAATTCTACAGGCCAGAGCCTCTATCATCTTACACGAGTTCTTTCTTCATCTTTGTATACGTCCTACTTCTCTGCTTCCCGACCATAAGGCATTATTTCTTCCCCTACCCCACTTACTCAACATCCTCTCCTCTATCACAGCCTTCAACATCCCATCGCCCCTCATTACTTGCTCCAACCACCTGCCTGATCTCCTGCAGAAGTTTCCTCTCCTAAACCACCAAACCAAACACTTCCTCGTTCGTCTTCCTTTCCTATCACCGATCTTTCCCTTTCTCCTCCACAACCACATCTCAAACGCCTGCAGCCTATACTTGTCCTCTCTTTTCAGCGTCCACGTTTCTTCACCCTAAGACGCGATGCCACACTTCATATTGAACTCTTCGCCAGCCTTGTATTTAGATTGTTTTTCTCAGGGATGGAAAATAAAAAAGGAGTTATGAAGGACGTCAAAATGAAGACGAAACGAATGTGGGGAAGTATTTTGGTCACTATTAGGGTGCTGATGATGAACAACAGCACTCTATTAGTGACCAAAATACTTCCCCACTATTATTACCATTGTTAGCAACAATGGGTACCAATGGTAATAGCAGGCCCCAAGTGGCTATTTTTCTGAAATACTTCTCGGGATACGGTCCCAAATTGGAACTTTGAGATTATTTAAAGTACAGTACTCCGTTCGTCATATGAGACTTTAAACCGCGGACCCCATGTCGTCTTTCGTTAAAGAACATGCTAAAACTGGCGGTGAGCTTCCCTCCTCCCTTCGACTCTTACTTTACAGTGCGATCCAAATACCTTTTCCACCGATTTGAAAAGCCGACGTGTTAGAGCAGACCTGAAATACGGCAATGATGATAATCCTCACTCCTCCTTGTACCCCTCCTACCACTCTTTAATCCATTATCGTCACAGCGGCGCGGGTCCACCACGTCGTGCCTCCAAAATGATTTACGGAGGCTAGAAGTATCATGGAAAAAATTTCGTTGTTTTCATTGAAGCCTCCAGATATATTTATTTTACTTTGATTCACGGGATGGAAATCGTTAAACGATGGGAAATGAGAAGGAAACGTCAGGCTGTTCAAATAGGATGAAGAGTCGAAGTAGGTAAGCGAAGCTGAAGAATGAAATATTTCACGGAAGCACTTTTTTTAAAGGGGGAGAGAAATACAGTCAATCAAAAACTTACCTTTCACCAGCACTACGCCAATGATGATAATCAGATATGCATTAGAACATAATTTTATTATATCTCCCTATTAGCTTGCAAATAATAAAACCATGTCTGAAATGTAGGAATTTAATCGAAAACTCTCAAGGACAGTGACCGCTCGTAATTCACGACACATAACTAAATGCTGTTTTTTATCCATGATAACAGCCGTTATCGCTTTACGTGACACAGATATTAAGATGGTACGTATTTAGAGTCAGAATTCACCAAGATGCCCTTAAAAGGTAGAAAACGACCAGGATAATAATAGGTTATTATCTGTAATTATAAAGATTATATGTGATTATATGAGGCTAATTAAAAAGGTCTCGAGACTGAAGTGGTGGAACTTGAAAATGGCGAAAGAAGAGTTCTTTGCAGTTTTCAACTCAGATACTTTTAATGTGACCAGTTTCGATGCTTTAAAATATAGCCCTTGACAATGGCGTAAACCGTCGAAACCAATTGCATCAACGTTGACCAATGGACAACTGTAAAGAGTTCTTTCGTCGAGATATGAGTACTTCATTCATAACTTGCCGTGTCAAATACTCAAAATAACTCTCGAAGCACATTTCCAAAAATCAAAGCATTCAAAAGTTACGTAATACCATCGCTGAGGAATGGCGCAAGTAATATTCGCAGTTCCGCGCACGCGACGCGTCGTTCACGCGAGGGAATTGAAACGCACTTCGACCCTCTCTCTAGAGCGACTCAAACTCCGCGGAGGGACCGTTGTAGCGCGAAACAATAAATCATGTCCGAATCTTAATGCCCCACCTCCTTTGCGTATCCGTATCACTTTCCCGCCAGCAAACCTTCCCTTCGACCCGCTCATTCAAAGCCAACGGCTGCAGCCATTCCTCCTTCTCCCGATCCAATTACCCACGAGGAATGCCTCAGCCGAGCCATCAAGTGACGCTGACAACGCTAAAGAGGAGGAAACCAAGAGAGAGAGATAGAGAGAGTGAAATAGGTAGGAGGTTTGAATTAGTCGAGAGATGGATTGAGACGATCCAGCCGTTGCAACAGACACGCATGTACAACCGACAATCTCCAGACACATACATCGGACCCGTTTCACTCCCCTTGTCTCGAAGAAGCGAAATTATATCCGAATAGAGACTCACAATTCCATCTCACCTCCACTGACTCCTCGTTCTCCAACGAAACGGAATTTCCCCAAAAGAGTAGATGGAATGATAATGAGTGAAAGTGGTTATAAACATCATAAAAAATCAAGTATTAACTTTACTCGGAATGATTAATTTCATGCCTACCAACTGTTTTGATGCTAATCGCATCATCAATTGGTGGTATATCATATTGCATAACATATTCGTTATGGTGTGAAGCAAGTTTTAGTACAAATAAGTCCTGCCTTGGACAACAAAATGCGGGGAAGTTGAAGAGGACATACGTGAGGCTTGAAATTCACCCCTATAAAATTTTTGTCACAAAACATGATGGAGAGGAGATCAAAAGATCACCAGGTTTCTAGCATTCTTATGTATTGAAAACAAGTTCCACCAGCTGTAGCTTTCCACTGTTAAAAATATTGTGATAACTATCCCTAAAATGTTGGAATGATATATGAAATAACCATTACACTCTCTATCTAAAAAAATACTACGATTTTTTATAAGCATGAAACACGTTCGTAAAACTGTATATTTATTTTTGCTACGAGGGTCGCCAGGAAAAAGAGGTATGTTAACTCATTTATGCTACTAAATGAAATAGACGCCGATCCGGAAAGGGAGGTTGTCGCGAGTTGGCTTAAGCTGAGACAAGGGGTGATGATTGGTCAGCTAGAATTGCCATAGTTTAGACAGAAGAAATGGAAGTAACTGTGGAAAATCCAGCTGTGCCTGAAGAGCGACTAACAATTCCGGTTACGAGTAACGCTTACTTTATCATCCGATTAAACAAATAAAAGTGTTAACATGTTTCTATTCGTTTTTGGCGTGAATAATATACATATATCATCAGAGAGTTCTGGGTTCCAAATAACGAACACCCATTAAAAGAATGTGACTGAACTCAATTCATCAATTCCTCAGAAAATGAAAACTTCAATGGAGCCACCAAACATCCAAAATGATAGTGTAGAAAAAACATTCCAGGTAGCTACCCCTAGTAAATGAAACTGAAATACCATCAATGCTACGATTTTGGGAGCAATAGGAAACATGACTCGACGATAACATTGGGAGAAAAGAAAGCGGACATCTCAGAAGAAATTATTAACAAAATAGTCTTTTACTTGCCTTTTACTTGTCCAAGAACAAGTAAAAGGCTCGAACAGTGGTGGACATTGTGCTGAAAAGTGAGAGAATACGTCCGATTATAGCTTTGAAAAAGAACACCGAAATTATAAGCAATTTTTATGAGATTATTGGAAATGGGACACTATTTCCTGGTCGTCCCTCACCATTAATTCATTCGCCTTAAGCCCAGGATCAGCACATAACCCTGTAGAATATGACAAAAATTTTCAACGTATTCAATATCCCCGGGATGAAGACTGAATCCCACATGGCGCTCTGACACATGCCTTGGCGCGCCCATTTGCCCTCCTCAGACGAGAAATGATATCCGATTTCAGACCCCATTCCCACCACTTCTCTCATCTTCACCACCTCTACTGCTCTCTCTCCGAACAAAAGTTGCCCGAAAGGAGGAGAGATGTAGGTTTGGAGATTGGAGGGAGTGTTGCGAAGGCTTGGTGGGGGGTAGAGGTGGTGGCAAATGGAATTTGCATCAATTTCCATACATCATGCGTCTTTCACTCCATCCGCGCCCGGTGCCAGTGGGTACTCTCCGAGTATTTTATCTGGAGTAGTTCGTGAGGCAACTTTATCCGTTTTATCTCTACTTCTACATTATAACTTTTTTCTCCCAGTTCGAATGACAGATATTTAAAAGTCCCAAAATAGCAGGCTGGAAATTCATTTTTTGTGACCAAGCATCTAGTTCGGATCATTTTTGACCATTTTAAAGGTATCGGGCTTATACCAGAGCTTGGAAAGTTTTTTTTATTAATCGTATTAATTAATTCTTGATTGAAAAAAATATTTTAAAATTTAATAATTAACGGGTTTGCTCTCCTGCGATGATTTTATAGGCCAATTACATAATTTTATGGCCGCAAACAAAGGATTTTGCTCGATTGCCTCTTTTATTCGTAGCTCGCCTTTTGCGGTGTATTGTTGCAATTAATAAAGAGGAACCGCACTCAACTATTATCATTTTATAAAAATACAAAACTTGAGACAGTATTGACAGACTAGCAATAACATAATTGAATAAAAACAATAACAATTGAGATAGCACCGCAGTAGAGGAAAAAATGCTATAAATACTAATAGATAAGGTTTGAGAACAACGGGGACGGGACCGGGGGACTCGGATGTGAGCAGTCAGGCGGGAAAGAATTCCCGCCATTTTCCCGGAATTTTTACGTTTTCCTTTTCCCAAATTCCAAAAAAGTTGGTCGGAAAAGCGGAAAAATTGCCACTTTAACACAATAATAATAGCTGTAATTTGGTTTGGATACTAAGATAACCTCAAATAAAAACGAAGCCAAAATGATTCTGTTTAAGAGAGCCGAAGTGACCCTGTTTAGCAACCTGGACAAATTCTGATATACCTCAATCAACCATTTTTTGCCAACCATCCACCGGAGTGTCACCCCATCCGCTAGACTCCATTGTCCCGATTATTCCGCTCTCGCTACGGCTATCCAGTGACTTTACAGTGCAGTGATTTATCGCAAGGGTCATTATCACTGAAGATCAACAATTTCAATGAAACTGAAACTTCAAATTCTAAGATTTGATGAAATTTAAGGAAATAAAATTGCTACGGGAATTCTCGAGAATTTTTCGGAAATGCGAGAGTTCCCTTCTGCTCTCCCGGAGGTTCCAAAAATATGTGAATTTGAAACCCCTGACTGGTAGGTTGGGTTTGGAAGAGACGCTGAGGGGGCAGGAATAGGGGCAGGGTCCGAGTGAATTTCGAGAGTTAATCCCAGGGTTTGGAGGAGGAGATATGTGTGGTGGGGATCGACTGTGGGGGGGGGGAGGCGCCAGGCAGCGAACGGAGGGTCCGCATCCAAGAGAATCTGTGCCTAATGAGAGCAACAGTGTATAGGCCGTTGTGGGAGGGATAGAGCGAGAAGGGAAGAGATGATGGGGAGTTTACGGTCACGTTGCCGAGTTCATTACAAATTCTCGCGGGTGGTTAAATCTAAGATAAAGCACGCCCCTTTCATGGTCCCACCTCCCTCCCCTCCAGTGCAGACCTATGGCAATGAACAGTGGATTTAAATTTCCGGGGACTCGCGGGAATTTTAATTGTTGTGATATCCCTACCAACATGCCGTGGAGAGGGACAGAGATCGAATAAAAGCTGCCTGACAATGAAGACGGGAATAATTTAATGAGTAACGAGAAATCCTAAAATGCTTTAATCACGAGTGTCAGTGCAGGAAGGATTTTACCTCCTCCTGTGTCCACAGCAATGCCGACTTCAAGTTCGCGCAAGGTATGCTTCACCCAATGTCTCATTGACAATGATACTAGGACTTGTGGCCTTCTAAATATTCAAGCACGGAAATTTTATCGGCTACTGAACCAGCCAATACTCCGTCAGCATCCCTCCATCGTGCTTTTTTGAGAATATAGATAACATTAAATTAAAGTAACAGACTAATGATCCTCATGTTTTTCATAAGCCCGCCCATCAAAGAGTAGTGTCAGCATACTTACTTGCAGTCCTCCACCTCGAACCCGAACTCTGGATAACTCATCACCCCATTACCCAAGGAATTATTTAGCTTCAAACGTGACAAGTAATAGGCTGTTACAATAAAACTTAGCAATACTTCCCTTGCAAGTTCAAATAGTGACCCGAGGCTAATAGAGGCAGCTGATGCTATTTAGACAAAGAAGATCTACGTACTTAGTTTTTATTGACGTTTTTTAATTGGACCTGATTCCTAATTGAAATAATTCAACATTAACTTCAGCAATGCTTCCTAAGTAAAATGAGTAGCTTGAATGTGATTTAAATACATAGCAATTGAATTAATTCAATTCATCTTCCCCAAATGAACTATTGAAATTGAGAAATCGAACTGATGCACATAGATGTCATCAAAGCACAATTTAATATTTAATCCCGTGACGTGCACCACCAATAGTTTTTGATTCGCATATAATACAGCTAATGTCTTCATACAATATAATGCCACATCCATATCTACATTGCTCAGCAAGTCATCTTGTAGCCAAGAACGAGTGCAGGTCGTTGATAACCACGTAAGGGGAGACACGAGGATGAATGATACACAGCACTAAATTGTAAGCCCCGGTCGTAGCAGGGGAACGTCCCCGCCTGCCAACCCGAAGGTCGCGGGTTCTAATCCGCCTATGTGGTTTTTCTCCACCCAGAGCTTGGTTGTGCGTTCGTCTTTAAAATAATTAGGTTGTCACTGGCGTAAACCGTTACATAAAAAGACATTTTATTTAATCCGAAACAGGAGGTGTTCGTTGACCACATTGTTGAATTGCACTGCCAATTGCCATCAACGCACTCCATTATATTCTCGAAGTTGATGCTTAAATTTGGAACTGTCCCATAAAGAATAAAAGTTTAAAACAAAATGGCGACAAAAGCAGTGGTGAGAAATTGGAATAAATGCCTCACATTGTAAAGTTCAGGTATTCTGCACCGTTGACGAAGAATTAACTAGCGTAATGCTCCAATGTTCATTCCAAGAGTCTGATATGCATGCTAGGAATGATAAAATTCAAATCGAGCCCGATAATACCCAGGCTGACAAAGACTTTTAAAAATTATTTGTATTCCACTTCCGTATGGTGATAGGCCACATAAGGCTCAAATAATATATTTATAATGACCTAAACCATAAGTCAAATTGAATTCGTGAGTACAACCAACTAATCTCTCACAACCTGCCCTTCACCTTGTTTAGGATAAGGCAGTTCCGTTGTCGAGGGTTTTTGAAAAATGTTCCCCAATTTCTCTCTTTCCGACCAAGTAAATTTCATTTAGGGCCTCTGTCGCGACGGGGAACAGACTAATTGCGTCTCCCTTTAAGTGTCCTCCAATACAAACTGCCCGAGCATGAACCAGTCTTAATTAATTATACTGGAAGACGAAAAGTTAAAAAAAGACCATTATGGGAAATAGCAAGAACGACACAGCCTTTTGCCCTTTTTAATTAAAGGAGACAATAATGATTTCGGCACGTGAGCTGTCTGCGCGCCAAGCCATTCAAACTCTCCGCCGCTAATTAATTATTTTATTCTCACTCGTTGCGCGCGACGACGTCAATGCTAGGAAAAAGAGTTTCCCAAATTTCTCTTGGGTTTCCCACCGGGTCCATGATGGCCGACGCTTCGACACTCAACTCGAGCATCGTCCTCTGGGTGAGTTCAGTGACAGGAAATTGGCCGCCTATTTATACGAAAGAGGCAAGTCATATGCGACGTCAGGTAGGTTTTGGTGTTATTCGATAGTCTTGTACTTTTTAAATTTTTAATGGCGAAATTGGTGATGACCTCTTCGTTACGGCATATCAGAAGAAAGGCGATATAGGTCAGTAGTCTCGCTTGCTACTACCGCAGAAGTTCCAGGAAAAGAGATCGGCACTCAATATTTAGGGAGATAATTGAATTATCCGCTACGATAAAAGTGCTTACTTACCCCGGGCAAACTTAGCTTTATTTCTGCGGATCATTCATCTATTTGAGACAGTGACATTTCGCAAATTCGCTAAATCAAACTTCTTATTGGATACCAAATTCGAAGCGTTGATTATTGAGGCAGAAAAAAATTCAAAGCTCTGGTAATAGGTATGCCGTTTAAGCCATTCGCAGTAAATCAATGAGCCATTAGTAGTAGTTTAACAGGTCATTTAATTTTTAGACCCCATGGAAGACGAATTATGAATAAACAACGGAAAGCGTCACATTATAATTATCGCACTTTAACCCAAGAAAATTTATTCCCAGCGAAAGAAACTTTGCAGACGTTAAAAGCACTGAAGAATGAGTGAAAGAACTGAATGAAAAAGTGCTAAATAAAGAGAGACTTAAGAAACGACCTGGTCACCTTGGAAATACACAGTAAAATACGAGTTAATAATAATTACCATCCTCAGTAGCAAACAGTACCTTATCCGTCTGTCTCCTCACCTAACAACATAAAAACACCAATTCCATAGTATTATCAATAAAGATATTTTGTAGCTTTCATAAGAGGTAAAAATGCTTCATTTCGGGCACTACATGAATGATGAAGATCAAATGGACGAAGAGAATCACCGAAGAAGACTTAGGAAGAGTTGGAGAGAAATTAATTCTCACACTGGACCACTGGTGAACGCTTGGAGAACTTCTTTACGTACCAGCCAAGTGTCAAAAGAGTGACTAACGGATAGAACACAGGATCAGTTACTCCACCAACTGAATCCCTTACCAGTTACAGTTCAATTTTGCTGAGGAATAAATAACTAAGTGCTGCGATTTCATTATAAGAATATTCTTGTTCTCGGATAATATTTTTCCTCACAAGGAATCGGATTTTTGCGGTAGTTATAGAACTCTTCTCATTCCGAGGCCCCCGGTACAAATCTCGGCGGTGACTGAAAATTTTCAGCGGCATTCCTATCTTTAGATAGGTGCCCGGTGGAGAGCAGTACTCCATCCTGCGATAGATACTTAGAGTTGTGGACTCCTAGGCGGCTTTCGTTACATAAATGATGCTGACGCCAGGTTTCCCTCTACACTTCCATATCGTCCATTCTCAAAATAATCTTTCTTCGTAAAAATCTCCCAATATATCCTCAGTAGCAAACATCTCATCCATCGGTCTCCTCACCTAACAACATAAGAACACCAATTCCATAGTATTATCAATAACGATATTTTGTAGCTTTCATAAGATGTGAAAATGCTTCATTTTGGGCCCTACATGAATGATGAAGATCAAATGGACCAAATGGAAGATCAAATGGACCGAAGAAGGCTTAGGAAGAGTTGGAGAGAAATTAAGTAAAGTTAAAACTCTAAGAAGAAGAGACAAACTTATAGGACACATTTGGAGACACAATATACTATTGAAAACAATAATGGAAGGAGAAATGAATCGGAAAAAAATACAGAGGAAGACTTAAGGATGGAATTCGTCAGGCGTATTACGAAGAACATAAAAGAGAAGAATCATGAAGGAACGAAGTGATTGGCTGACAGGAGAGTGGAGTGGAGAGCTGCAGCAAACCAATCTTCAACTGGCAATGATTGGCAACTGGTAATGACCGATGATGATGCATGAGTATATGACATAAATTCCGATAGTCAATAAATTTCCACCCCATGAAACTCAAAGCTATTTCCTGCACGAGAACACATTTTGGCAATTACATATCCCGTCCAACATACGCAAGGTCCAGGGTAACTGCGCATCGATGCGTCGGAAGGTGTCCTTGATGGGACCTTGTGTGAGGATAGTGCGATGGTAGACGTGCTCACGGACAATAGCAGGAGGGTGCTGTCCCATCCAAAGGGCCTCCTGCCCACTCCAGCACCCTGGGACACTCCCTTTTATTTCGCCCTCTTCTCAGTCCTTAGCTCATCACATTGTACACTCCTCCCCCACGCTGCCCCAACCTTCTATTTCTCCCTCCAACCCCCACCCCCTTCCTGCGCCCATATATATCTCCGCGGTGACGAAATCCGCAATCCCCTGACTCGACTCTACCTCTCCTTCCCTCTCTCAATACCGCCCCACCCACGCAAGCAACCCACTTTGCGCCAACACACGCACCAATGGCTCACAAAAGGGAAGCCTTGGGATGGCTCCCTAAGAGGTGGGGTGGGGGGAAATGGACGGTGAGGGAGATGGAGGGAGTGTAGGAAGTACTGGAGATGGAGAAGTTCCTGCGTGGATGTAGGTGTGAGTCTTGAGTTTGAAGGACGGAAGGTGAGGGACCGGATGGGAAGTACGGTGCAGCGCACAATATCTAATTTCGATCATCGACGTAAATAAAAGGAGTGGCCGTCGTGGTACGGTCGACAGAAGGGGAGCACTGGGTATGGATATGACTGGCAGTGGAGAGTACACATTATTATATATAAATAATTTAATAATAATAACATAATTAATATTTATGAAAATATGAATATAAAAATTTTATTTATACAATATTGATAATTGCATGAAATGCACATAGACTTAAAATATTCATGTGATATTACACTATATTTCGCTAATGATAGTATTGTGAATTAACGCAAAGCGCTTGAATGTACACAACCAGGCAACGACCAACAGTCGGATTAGTGAGTGTGTTGTTCTCTAGCTCCTCTCCTCACTCGGCAATACCTATCCGTATGAGTACTGAGGCATAGTGCACACAAGCACGTACAAGCAGGCTCTCTCGTCTCCTCAATCGCTCCCTCCGTCTTCTCTATCCGTCCGGGAGTCGGATGTCGCGTGACGCTAGGCTTGAACGAGATTACACCCCAACCATAAGAAGTGTTCCACTTAAAAACAATATCGAAATATCGGATTAGCAATTAAACTTCGGAGAGAAATTAGAGCATGTGAACAACAGAGACGCTGTCGGCGAGGAAAGTTGTCTCCAGAGCAACCTCCAGACGCGTGACGTCGACAGTTTAAACGAATGTCATCATATGATGAATGATTTGTCTGGCTCAAGCGTATAAACACATGAATCGGTTGCCATGTGACGTCATGCGTACCAGCTTGCTTGTGGGAACTCAACTAATTGGGGGATGAGTTGGTGTGGTGGCTTCCCATCTCGAGGGTTCACGCTCAAATTCCGGCGGAGGTTAAACATTATCAATGGAATCCCAATCCCTAGTTGGATGCCGTATCGAGAGCACTTCAAGTACAGTACTCCGTCCGTCAAATGGGACGTAAAAACCTGGTCCCCTTGGCTCCTTTCGTTAAGAGCAGGCTGGCTCCGAAGCCGCATTTCTCTCCATACTTCCCACATTCCCAAAAAATCCTTCCCTCACTAACTTACCCATCTGTCCTTATTGGCGAAATTACCTCTGTTGTCGGCCGCCTCCCAAACTAACCAACCTACCTCAACACAATGGCTACTACTTGTAAGTGGGAACTCACTTTCTATAACTTCCAGAAGATGCTAAGGTATTGCCAAAATAGTTGAATATAATAATTATACCATTATGTGGTATGAATTTTTTTAAATTTGAAGGAATCTTCATTCAGAGTGGAATTCCACTAAGTTTCGGACTCAATCATTGCTCACATAGTATCGAGGCGTCCCTCAAGAGTCGCAATATCTCATCACCTGAGGGAAAGATAACGGGAGAGAATTGGATGCTCTCTGGAGGAGAGCAAACACCCCTATGACCGACCAATCCCCGCTTTTTTACCACAACCGTTCAACATTTCTCCGCTTCCCTCACTCCCACCACATCCTTCCCTTACACCTTTAACTCTCCCCTCCTCCAATCCCGCTCCACGCGCTTCCTGCCTCTCCTCCCCCCCTGCATACTCATCGAGAGCGGTTATTCCAAAAATCGCACCCCAAGCACGTCCGGCGCGTATTCAAAAACATCTCCCCTTCACCACCTCCACTCCCCACCTTCATTTCTTCACATCAGCTTCTTTCTGAAACAGCCCGGATCCCCTACCGGACCCTTAAAGTTCCTCTTTCATTTTTTAAGAACAAAACCTTAAAATGCCAATGCAAGTAAACGACGCAAAGGACAACACTACTTGCACATGGGCGTGCACGAACTTGCACATTTAAAAACAAAAATACACACTAATATCTACAACAGTGAGTGCAGACCAACACGATCTGAGTTTCCAGTTTTTTTCCAAACCACTTGACTTTCAAGAGAGATGATATCAGGAATTTCTACAGCATGAATACAAGGCATCCAATGGGTTGATGAAGTATTAGATAAGGATTAATGCACATGCAAACAAAAACGATATAATTAATTAATGCGTAAAAACACAAGATATATCTAAGCATTGAGTTAAGTGGGAGGATCAGCGAGATAGAGCCGGGTTTCTCGAGCTGAAAATATGAATTAACTCTTTTTTTCGAACAGTTTCTGGCAGCATAGGCAACCACGTAAAATTTAATTGAGAAGGCTGTATGTTTAGTCAATTAAAAAAGAAGAAAACAGACATAACCAGGGGCAATATATAAAATAAAGGTCGAAGCATTGATTTAGTACGGGCATTTCCTTGATCATTCTCGCGATGGAAATCGAACTTAGACATAGAGCAATAGATTACTCTACATTAAATATATTAAACTGGGGATAATACGCACAACAAATACTATTGCATCAACTATGCACAAAACAACTTGAGCCGGGAAGAAATATTTTAAATAGCTCGCTTGGGATATGTATATATAACTTCTTGAAGGATCACTCGAGTGATAAATATCAAATATGCCAAGAGGGTGGTCGATAAAAATGTAGAAACAAGCCAAAGACACTACAAATTAAAACTTCCAATATTGGAAGTTTTTCTCTATAAGTGTTTTTCGCTTGGTTCTACATTTTTATCGACCACCCACTTGGCATATTATATATATATATATATATATATATATATATATATATATATATATATATATATATATATAATGTGTGGAATTTAGGTTTCATAAATTGTATTTTGCAAATAATACCCCTATCTAAATATATTTACCACTTGCATTTCCTTATCCATTAGGTCAATTAGCCCTTGAAAAATTACACTACCATTTTAGTGAAATTAAAAATGAAAACAAAAGTAAAATAGTAATTAGTTTGAGAGACAAAGAGAGGATTTCGAGAAATATCACTTATCTTGCCAGTAAGCAATGAATAAGTATACCTACACATACGTACATGCATTTAGTATTATACACATATATTCATATACAGACGCATTCATCGCAAACCTCAGATGCCATTTTATCCACATTTCTGGCGTCCCCAAAGACCTCAACTCAAAAGCGACACCGTCGAAAACATCACGTCAGTTTCATCCCCATCCTTAAGTCATCCCTTTGCGCAACCCTTTCTCTCCCGGGGGGATAATAGTGGGGTGAGAGGGTGGGGAAAGAGCATCTCATATCCCCAAAAAAAACCCACCCATTAAACATTCAAAGTGCTCCAGGCAACCCCACTGTAAATACATAGGCGTTCTCAAGGGAAGGACGTGGCGACAGTTTTTTATATTATGAATCGGAACGTCTCCGATGACAGGATAATGCAAGAAAGTTAAGAAGAGGAAAGAGAGTGTGTGATAACGGCAAAGCTTGGTAGGCCGATAAAAAGACCTGAATTGGGAACTTTATTCCGGAGGCTGGAGATTGGTTTAATCGATTATAAATATTATCAGCAATAATAAAGGAAAATACGAAAATCAATTATTTTTAACGATAGGCTAAATAAAGCAAGTCAGAAAGGACATCTGAGAATTATCCGTGAAAATGGAAAAAGATAAGGCTAGGATTGAGTGGGTTACGAATGAATGTGGAATGGATGCTACGGTAATCGAAGCATATGCAATTTGTGTGCTTCGTTGGCTTGCCATATTGAGCGAATAGCTGAGAGTCAAATAAGGATACAGATTTATGAAAGGGGAGTGAATGCTGTGAAAGAAAGGGATAAATCCACAGTCATGGTTGAATGATTTGGAAGAGACTCTTAGGAGAAGGATAATTAGGATACTTAAGAACAAGACAGCGTATATGAAGCATATTACTGCAGCAAAAGAGTTATTAAGAGTTATTAGAGCAGTTTAGGAATAATTATTAAAATATAGTCTGTTTCTTAGGACTAACGCCGAGAATTTTTCACGTTGCTTATTCATGGGCGAGCACATATTTTTTTCGATGCTGGCCTTCAGCCAACATCTTTACCTAACACTCACCTAAAGTTAGCCACAGTCTACATTTATAGCACTTCGCAAGAAAGTGAGCTGACTGGTTTCTAAGTGTGTGCTTATACTTTCTATTTCAATGTTATTATTTAGCTCAATTAACAACGAGTAAATTAATATGACCGCTTCTATCAAAACGAGGATCACAGTACAATTTACCCTGAACCACATTCGTCTTCAATGTTTGAATTAAGACATGAAGAATAGAAATTATACCAATATGCTGATGATAAATACAATTTTTGTAGTAATTTTTAGTTAAAATGGAGCTCAATCGTAACAACATAAAAATACGCTTCCGACATATTGGTGATAAGCAATATCAGCGATTAAAACAGCAGCTTTCTAAAAGAAGCTCCGAATAAAATAAATTCAACCGAACTGATGGAATTGTAGGAGTGAAGAAGGAAAGAGGGAGTTGGGGAAGAGGGCTTTCCTCTCTTAAAGCAGATTCAAAACGCATTACACAGCATCGTTTGAAAAATCATCGGTTTCCCTAGTCAAACGTGGATTGTATTGCGTGGGAAAACACAAGCACTTTTACTTGATACTATAAAATAATTTAGTTTGGATATAGTGACCGGAATGGCTGAGAAAATTCAAGTCCTCTGTAATACCAGAATAAGCTATTCAAAAACACTAATACTCCGCATGCAAAACACGACGAAATTATTATGAAAGGGGGAAAATTATGGATGAGACAACGGCAATAACTACTGTAATACTATGGAGGGCAGCCGTCATCATACCGTGTATTAGGTGGAGGAGATCCCATGGAATTCAAAATTGCGAGATTAAATGCTAAGAATCATAGTTGAGGTTACGCTCCGCGCAGTCAACAATTGAAAACAATATAGCAGTATTTCAAGACATTCTACGATCTACTCGATTAAACTAGCACACCATACCTCCACTCTCACATCACATGAAGTAATGTATTAGAAGACGGTCTTCAGGTCGGTTTAGGCCTCTTAAGGAACGCCCGTGTCCTCTGCAGAGGGAGGAATGTGTGTAGCCACTCCATCCCCTTTCGCTCAACTCTCCCGTAGGAAATGGTCGAGAGATGGGAGAGGGTGATGACGTGGTGTTATAGACAGTGGAGCCTGGGGTCTGAGGCACTTCGGCAAGGGATTAGGCGAGGATACGGAGGCGCCGCAAAAAAAGAGGTTTCGCCTGAGACTTGCCTTTCAGGGAGCAGATAGGTCGAGAAGATAAACATCAGACGGCTATTGGGTGTAACTGTATAAGGGTTGAGGACTGGAAAGATAGAGGAAACAGAAAAGCAATTGATTTCCGAACGAAGGCAGCAATGAGCGATTAGGCCTCATGCTCATCCCTTGAGTCAGAATTAGGGTGCCAATTAATAACTTCTGAAGTGAAGGATTTGAAACACTATAAATACATATACTCTTTCGTTTCGATTACAAATGAGGGTTGGAATAATTTATTTTGGGAAAAATTAAGCTTGCGATTTCTTTCTCCTAACCAAAACTTCCACTATAATATGCACAAAGATTTTTTTTATTGCATAGATTTATTCCACTGAATTTTTTAACTAACTCTATGATCACTATTCTTATACAATACGATTTCGTTGATCCTTGCTAAAAAAGTAGACCGTTCAAAGAAATTGGTGCCTTCTGTTGAAGAGGAGAAAACGGAAGTACTATAACTTTCTTTATCCATTCACCACTACATAAATCGGTTGATGTCCTCAAATAACAACAATACTCTTTGATCAAACCAATAGCTTCCTGAGACGTAATTTCTAAATAATTAATATTGACGTTCGTGTGTCTATATGCGATACTTTTTACCCCCAGTACCAACTAACGGGGTAAAGCAAATGAACAATAAGATGTCTAATAATAATAAGATTAAGAACGAAAGACATCATAAGGCCTTAATGTATATATTCAAGTTAGTAACTATATATGATTCTAAGCTTTCTTACTCACACCGACCCAGGTTTAGGCATATTATTCCATTCTCAACCTTGAGAATGGCATAGTATGCCGAAACCTGGGTCGGAGTGAGAAATGAAGTTTTGAATCGTTCATAGTTACTTGTTTGAATATGAAGAACATCAAGGATTTCCACAGAGTAAGAGGCAGAGCCTTAATATATATATAACGATATTACCTTAGTCTAAATTCACTTCAGTTTCCCCTATATAATAGGGGTGCTAGAAGAAATTTCAAGTCAACTCAGGTGTGCGACAGCAAAGATCTTCATGACTAGAAATGTGCGTGATTTCAGAGCATTAACTTGCCAGGAACATCGAAAAAGGGTATCAAATTGGGTCCATTTACGTGAAGTGGGAGCAAACTAATGGCTCCATCATCGAAGGGAGAATAAAAGGGAAGTAAAAGATGGGATAAAAAGGATGAAAAGGAAAGTGAGGGAAGAAACGGTCACGTAGAATATTAAAGAAGGACGTGGCTACATTCTCAGGGTTACACCCAGGCGCCCCGATTACAAATGTCTCCAGAAAATGGCAGCCATAGTACTTTCCATAAAAAATGGTTTCTCATATATTACGCCAAGCAGAATACAGAATCGGAAGTACTAAATCAAAGGCTCATCCCCAATAGATACACTCGGGAATAAGGACAGATATACAATGAATAAATAGAATGAATAACAACATTTACTGAAGGATACATTTATCCTTTTCCACAACTTTTTACTGTTTTATTCACACTATTAAATCCATCCTCCAAGACAAAGTACATGCTTCAAATACGGAGGAAATATTACAATCGCTGGCCGCAGAAGTGGGGTTTTTAACGTGCAGGTATGACAAGACAACAGTCGTGGATTCGTGCCCAGCCTAGGACCCAGCTGTCATGCTGGATTTAGGATTAAAATTTACGCTGTCCAATTATACGCCAGCAGTTGAAGAAAGTAAAAAAGTCTTTTTGGATGCGTGTATTTTCCTTAGGCCTGATCAGTTACAAAAGGCCAAACAAGACCATTCTGTTTAATTTTTGTATTGCATCCTAAGAACTAGATAAAAATATTTTATTCTCATCTTACCTCTGCGAAAAAACGTATAAACACCACATATCGTTACAATGGTAAATAAAAAGGGTTCAAAACAACTGTCAACATTTTATGACGAAATATTCTGAATGAAACGAAATATTTTGAGATGGGTCAGTCACCTATATAAATAAATCATATAAATTATCAGAAGCTATATTTAAATTTGTGGCATAACAATTTCTTCGCAAAGAGACTTCCGCCTATTATTTTTATAACTGTATTGTTTAAGAAATCACTCACAAAAATGCCACCCAATTTTATATCAATAGGCAATATGCGAAGTTTCACATTGATGCTCAAACTGGTTCAAGCCCACAAAAATAGAGCAGGGAGATCATTTTAGCTAAAAAGCGACAGGTGACAGATTCCTAAGGAAAATAAAAGACTATTTTTAACATAAAAAAGAATGCAAAGGAGTATAATTATAAGAAAGGATAAAACAATAGCCAAAGAAAACAACGACCATATAAGTTCAGATATTATGTCAAAGACTGTAACGAAAAAGAAAGATACAGAATTCCGGTCTACTCGTAATGCATATCCGAAAATAGCCGGACGCTCTCGTTCTTACAACCTCTTTCAGTTGGAAATGTACACACATTTGTGGACCGCTTAATAGAATATTTCCACAACTTGATCGTTTTAATAACACATTAGGTGTTCGATGAAAGACGGAAATAAATACTGGAATTTTGAGAGCAGCGTGAAACAAATAAGTGACTTGTGAGTAGTACATAAACTACGGGGCAATGAGAAAGAAAGAGAATCGTACATTGGTCATAGGGAAGATTAAGGGTGTCAAAAATTGAATGAAATTAAAAGTGAAAAGAGAATAAATACCTCACAAGATGATTTAATAGACAGCCAATTGGGAAGGCTACATGAACGAGAGGCTGGGTTGCTAACTCAAAAAGAGTTAATGTTTTTCTATTACCGAATAAAACAGCTTCCTGGGGCCTTTACAAGCAGGGTATTTAACTATTGAAGAGAGATGAATACGCACAAACATGCTATGAGTGATGACAAATCCACTAAGGCCAACCTTAACTTTACCCCACCGCCACCGAAGATTCCAAAAGCAGTTCGCTCCAACATTGAAAATCTCGAAGAATCCGGAATATTACCTTAAAATCATGATTATAAATACCGTAGAATAAGAATTATCAATAAATGGTCGACCAAATAAATTCCACAGTATGATCCCAGTTGAACTAGCTTTTGCAAGAGTTAGTTGAATTGTGGTCAAATTGTATTTGTAACCACGATATACGAGTCCAATCTCAGAGTGCTGAGATAAGTTTTCATATTCTGTGATATTAGTAGATTTTACCCAGTTAAATATTAGCAAAAATAGTAAATCGCAAAAATGGGTAATCACGGTAGGGATATGTAATGCATTTCTATATTAATTTATTACGGAAAAACACTTCAATCCAGGAGATGGAGGATTTTTAAAACTGTTGTCTATTCTGTCTCTAAAACAGATTCTGTTCAGCTGACAGTGTGTGGAATTGAAATCATTGATTAATTAATTAATTTTTATAACATGTAGCTAACATTGCATTGTCATCCACTTCTGAGCTATGGTTAAAATTGCAAGGCTCTACTAGCACATCAGGAAATATGCTAATTAATTAATCAATTATTTGTTAAAATAGATGCTAGATAATAGTTAATAATGCATTGTCATCCACTTATGAGCTATGGTTAAAATTTAAAGTCTCTAGCTGATCGGGAAGTTAGTTTAAACTCGGTTGCAATATTCCACCCGGACAGACAGACAGACAGCCATGACGGAAACGAACTAATAAAAACGCGGTAAAATACGAATGAGAGTTCGTAAATAAAATATCAAGGAGGAAAAAGATGATCGAACCAGAAACGATACCTGAATGGACGACAAATTAGAGAAGCAAAACCAGCCGAATGGAAAGAGGAAAGGAACAGAAATGGAATGGGAAAAACCAGAGTTCAACGTTCATTTGGAACACCCTTCCGAGTCAACGATTTTCCGAATAGTCATCGGCATTCACTTAGTAGTTCATCTCGCCTCTATTCCTATTCTTGTTATCTTACAGACACGACCCGGATGTAACTGATGAGAGACTGTAAATATCTAACAGTACATAGTAAAAATGTGAAGTACATTTCACTCGAAACTATATTTAAAACTATAAACTATAAGATAACAATCTCTTTTTTTAAATATGTCAAACTAACAAAAACCGTAATTAGAACGAGGAAACGTCGTACGATATATGTACTGCATGCGAATTCCCCAGTCCAAAAACCATCAGAAAGATATTGTCCACTTTTTTCCCAGCTTGAAGCTAATTAGTAAGAGGATACAAATATTGATAATACAAATCTATCAAATAGATAAAAGATGAATAATCATATGCCCAAAAAATTCTATCGAAATTGATTAATACCGGATATTACATAGTGGAATAATGCTTAAAGGTACTGGAAAAAATCTATCACAGAGATGGAACAGGCTTTCCCCGTAGAAAATTATCAATTAAATAACTCCGGAGAAGACCTTGTTTTTCAACTTCAACTGTTTTATTATTATTATAATTATAACGATAAAATTAAAGTAGATAGCTAATTCATCTAGACAATTTACTTCCAAAGTAAAAGAAACCATCAAATACAGTTACAGGTAGCTCCTTTTATCAAGAGGAAATTGGCAATATAAAAATAAACGGCGAAAAGCAAGATATAGACAAAAATTCTTTAGTAAACCCAATGAAAATAAACGAGAGCGTTAAAGTAGACGTGGTCGAACATGATATACCACTGCCGTGGAGTACAAACCCAACATTGTTGATTTAGAGTCCAATCAGAAATCCTTATCAAGTGGCACACGAAAACAAGCATCACTCTTAACTCCAACGTTTACTCATGGACAGACGCCCGAATTCTAAACAGCCCATGTGGCCGTCACAATTTTATTTCAGTTCCGGACACAAAACTCGCAAGTCTGAATATTCAGCTTTGCTCGATCCTCGGGATGCTTTTGGAATGCTCCTAACCGAACCTACCGGTAAAGATTAGGAGGAGGAGGACGAAGGGAAGACGATACATGATAACGGAAAAGCAAGGAAGAGGTATAATGGGGACGACGGAGAAACCTCTGTATGGAACGAAGATGTGTGGGACGGAGAGAGTGAAAAGGGAGTCCACATATATAAAGGAGAAGGGAGCAGGGTTTTTGGATGGATGGGTGATGAATGGTTGCCAGGATTAAAGGAATCTTAGTGTGAGGTGGATAGGAAGGGGGAGAATTATACGCGGCTTGTGTGGTGGTGGCCGGCTTGCTTCGGCCGATATGACGAAGGTAGGAGGAGATAGGAAGACGGCGGAGATGAGATGACAAGGACTGTACGGCGCTACAGCGAAGGGGTGAAGGGAGGACAAGAGGCTAAAAAGTTTGAGAATGAAGAGAAAAACCTGTATCACATGGAATTTAAAAAACTATAAGAGAACCATAAATATATTATTATAGGAGAATTAATATTATAAAATAAGTAATACTATAAAAAGTTATAAAATTTCTCACATCCATATTTATTGATGAAACACCACTAAATGAATAAAACCATAATTTTCTTTTTTGGGTGTTTCCATGATACCTTTGTTTTTATTTTCAATTATAGTTCAGAGCAACATGCATATGAGGGCCATTCGTGGCTCCCGAGTTGAATACGCTGTATTGGAGGGTTCAAATTTGCTGGAGTGTACGTGAAATTGGCACTTCGCTATATTGTAGAGTGAGTATTGATTTAATTTTCATCTGTTTGGCAGGAGTAAATATTATAAACCGTCTACTGGCGAAAAAAGAGCTAATTTCGGACATATACGCAATAAAATCAAGGAAGGCAATACATTATATCATTAGTTCACAGTATCACAGATGAAAAATAAGGTCAAGTAGTCTTTACCCTATAAAATAAAGGTAAGTCATAAGCAATTAGTTGCGCCTCTCCTTATAGATGTACAACGTCAAATAACTGAAACAATTCAATATTTGCAAACAGTACCTTGGTTCTTGAATGGCGTTTATTGCTCGAAGACAACACGAAAAGAAAGTGAAACAACCTCACATGTTTTTGTGCAAGAATATACACAATTACTAGGTCTCCATTAAATAATCATCACACAAAGGAAGATATTATTAGTAGATTAATTATATGAATAGCACCAAAAATGTCAAAGTAAAATTAAAAGAATTAAAAACCCCTCTTGTACCTTTCGGTACTGCTGTAAGCTGCCCAGGGCATAGGCATCGCAAGAATAAACCTTGGCCGCAGTAGCCTCGAGGAATCTCAATCGACACAATAATATGAAAATGCCAAAGCAAGACCAAGAAATTACCAAACTATCAATCTATCATTGCGGGCACTGGCTCAATTCGTAACGTGACCAAGGGAACTCTCAAGTGTAGAAATTGTTGCAGGACCACCATCCGTCCTCATTTTCCTCATCATGTCCTCGTTTTTCAAGCATCATAGTGTCCTGGAGGAATTCATTCAATTTTTAAAGAAATTTTGGCCTATTAAATTTAAGAATTATTTTTAAATCTGACGGATATGTCTAAGTAGACTTCGTAGTACTTAATGTGGAAATGGAAATAGGAAATAAACCATTTTTACATGCAAAAGGTCGGGTAGTTCTGATTTTTTGATACGTAGTTTGGGTTTGCACTGACATTATAATTTCAGGTTTTCGACCTCGACGCACCACTGCGCTTCTTTTGTTTCGAGAAAACCGCTAAATTTTGGGACTTTTTTCAGTTTTTGCTCAATATCTTATTAACTATGTATTCCACAGAAAATGTTATAATATTCTTTTTTAGACAGAGTAAATTTGCTACACTAAAAGCCCAATTGAATTTATCTACGTTTAATAACTATTGAGAAATGGCTTTCACAGATATAGCTTTTTTTGGGATAATTGTAAATAATTTCCATTTTGTGATGATTGTGTCCAAATATCTCAATAACTACCACTCCTATGAGGAATGCTAAGAGGAGCAGTTTTAAAGAAAATTAACTTATCTTTAATTTGAGGTGATATAAATGCCTATATGTCCAATATTTTTCCTGAGAAAAAAAATATTGAAATGTTTTCGAAAAATTCGAAAATCTCAATTTTCATCGCGTAACATGGAAAATTATAGAAATTCGTTTTTTTACGCGGATTTAAGGTCCGTTTCCACTTGAAGAGTAAAGAATAGGAAAGGCGACGTGGCTTTAACAAAAAAATAACTTTGACAGCAAAAGTTATTTTTTTGTTATTTAAGTTATTTAAGCTTCAATGTCACTCTGACGATACACGTTTTGGTGATTGTAAGAATGATTAAATGGCTTTTGAACTTTCAGTAGTTATAAAGGTTGAATTGAAACACCTTTTTTGTTACTTTTGGCCAACCACTATACATCAAAGCACAAGACATCGTTTTTGGGTGTCAGCATTTCAATAGTGTTCTTGTACGGCTAGAGGGCTTCCATTTTTTGAGGCCTCTAATGGGCTCATTCGGGGTCAAAATGACAGGAAGTGGATCGAGAGAACATTTCACCTCACTATTCACCGAAAACATCGTAGTCTAAGTTATGATTGGACATGCGTACTCCAAAACAGCTCGATCCCACACCTGAGTTCACCTAGAGTTAGCTGGTGTAGTCATGAAAACAATTGATTTCATGGTTAAAGATTGAGATATGATTCTTCGTTTGCTCACTAACGTTGATCAGTCAGCCATCATTAATGCAAATGAGCAATGCCAAGCAGCCGCAACAGAATTCAAGGAAGCTCTACATAAAATTGAAGACCGCGGGCCATCTTCCAAGCTCTGGACTCATTACTTACGAATAGTGATACTGATTATACAATTTATAGAGGCAAGGAGGACAGGGGACTGGGAACTTCATCTGACATTAGTCAAGCAAATTATTCCCTTTTTCCACGTTTCCGGCGATTTTTTCAATGCCAAATGTGCACATCTCTGCATGTAAGATATGCTAGCTTTGGAAAAGAGAATATATCCCACAGAATACCATACATTCACTTGAAAAGAATGTTTCACTGTACGGCGAACCAGTAAATTTTGGTCAGGCATTTGGTCCGATATGACCATAGAGTAGACGCTAATGATGACCATGAAAACGGATAACCTGACCTGGATAACCTTTGGCCGTAATATGGCTAGCAGTGTGCTCACACGATGGACGCTCGAAATGGTGAACCTTCAAAATAAATGTGGTGAAGTTGAGGAGTTCTGCAACCTTACAATTGCAATATCAGAACAACATGTTGATGCGAGGCGTAGTCGAATCACTCAAGATAATGATGACGTGGCTAAACTAAGGCTTTGTTTTTCTCAACATCTACCATTTCTCTAAACTAATGTCTTGATGCCCATAAGAAGTGGTTTATAGGAGGTCAGGATGTGGCTGCCATATAGCCCAAAAATAAGCAAAGAATGAATTTCAAGAATTGAGTCACTTTCGAGGTGGTGAAATTCGGGCGGAATGATAAGGTAGTAACACTCGCCTCAGTCACCAACTCCGTAAAAATTGGATATATCGCAGAGTTTGTATTGCGAAGAAGTTTGAAAATAATTTTAGAGAATTCTTTGAATATGAACTCGCATCTTCCCCAGTCACTTTTTACTCAAGAAGGACTACGTAGTTTCGATGTGATCCCTGTATAGTTGTTTCATGCCCATCGTGGCAAATGATGTTCACTGGGAGAGTAAGTTTGTGGTAGTTGAAGGTGGACAGCTTCTCCACGAGGTAGTCTACCCTGGCAACAATTATTTTGGTTCCATAGCTGACAGTTACCTGAAATACTTACATCTGCATTATGGATCCAACATAGCCGTCATATTTGATGGTTATCCATCAGACGCAGCTCAGAAGAGTACGAAAAGTTCTGAAAATATTCGTAGGGGTAGACGGCATCAATCTCCTGTCATTATCGAAAGAGATACAGTGGCCCTAGTGCCCCAGGATAAATATTTGGCCAATGAAAGCAACAAGAAGTGATTAATTTGACTGTTTAAGACGATCTTTGAAGTTGGGGTTTTGAAATTGAACAAGCAGTTGAAGACGCTGACGTATTGATTGTGGGAAAAGTTACCTCCATATGACCTTTTTGGAATAAGGTTTTCATCACATGTGATGATATAGACCTCTTATTGCTCCTCACAGGATTAGTCTCATCTTAGAATAATATATATTTTCAGAAAAGTGGAACGGAAAGAGGAAAAACGGGAGATAAATTGTAGATTGAATCGTCTTTCACACCCTGTTTTCCAGAAATAGTCCTCATTCATGTCATCAGTAGGTGACACCACTTTCGCGCTTTTTGGCCAAGGGAAAATCAAATTTTACTCCCTTTTCGATAAGCATGCACACCTTCGAGAGGAAGCAAGGGCCTTTTTAACCATGATACTACTGCTGACGACATAACCACGGCAGGTGAAACAATTCTAACTGAGCTATGAGGGGGATTCCCGAAAACAAAATCTTGACCAGCTCCGATGCCAGGTGTTCGCGAGAGCAGCAACCAAATCGGGATTCAACCTTTATAGGCTACCACCAATTAGAGATTCTGCAATGCGTCATTCTTCTAGGTGTTATCTCCAGGTTCAGTCTTGGCTGGGGATCGAAAAAAACTCCTAGGAATGGGGCTGGGGATTCACCTCATATGACCACTGTCCAGTGACAATGAAAAAAAGAGCATCGCCAGAATCCCTATCGAAGTTCATCTCCTGCAACTGCAAGAAAGGTTGCAGAGATGCCTGCTGTTGCAGGAAGGCAGGCTTTAGTGCTCTGCAGTATGTTACTTACAGTCAAGGCCTATTTTGCGAAAATGTCCCCGGCTTGCTCCTGGGTAGTGACACTGAGGAAGTAGAAGCTCCAAGCTTGGAGGAAACAAGAGAGAATGTTGCGACAGAAGACTTACAATGCGACTTTGTTGAAGATATTGAGGAGAACGATGTTACAGAAGTCCATCCAAATACATCGAAGCGAAAAAAGGTGTGAATCTTTTTTACCTCGCTGTAGTGAAAATTGTTCTATGTTGTATTCTTATTTTCTTTTCATGTTATAGGTACGTGTTTTATACATGGAACCAATTATTTTTATACTTTCCTCTTCTTATTTATATGAGGTTAAAAAGATAAGTCCGATCATACAGACTCAGCACAGTCCGAGCAGCACAGACATTTTCGGCGAGAGACGAGATTTGTTCGGAGTAGAGATGTCATTCATTCCCAAATTTGTTGTTAATATAATGTTCCTTAAAGTTATTGTGAGTGGTTTATTTTCATAGTACTTGATATATTGATCGATTATTAAAGAATCTGGATGTCTACAACAGAAATAATATACAAAAAACGAAAATCTATTAATTTCAGCGTTACGCGATAAAAATTGAGATTTTCGAATTTTTCGAAAACATTTCAATATTCATTTCTCAGGAAAAATATTGGACATATAGACATTTATATCACCCCAAATTAAAGATAAGTTAATTTTCTTTAAAACTGCTCCTCTTAATATTCCTCATAGGAGTGGTAGTTATTGAGATATTTAGCAACAATCATCACAAAATGGAAATATTTACATTTTCCCAAAAAAAGTTGTTTCTGTGAAGTCATTTCTCAATAGTTATTAAACGTAGATAAATTTAATTGAGCTTATAATGTAGCAAATTTACTTCTAATCTAAATAAAGAAAATGATAAAATTTCTGTGGAATACATAGTTAAGAAGATATTGAGCAAAAACTGAAAAAAGTTCCAAAATTTAGCGCTTTTTCTCGAAACAAAAGAAGCGCGCTGGTGCGCGGTGGTGCGTCGAGGTCGAAAACTTGAATTTATAATGCCCTATAAACCCTAAAAACGTATCAAAAATCAGAACTACCCGACCTTGTGCATTTAAACGCTCTTTTTTTAATTTAATTCCTGGGTTTAGAAATTTGTGGTCAATTATAAAAACTCATCTTAAACTAAAACCTAACTAACTTAAACTAACTGATCTAAAAATTTCCTCCATAAAAACCCTGGATACTTATCTATGGGTGTCCACATCTATGTCACGTCTAGGACCGAAGTCGGTAGATAGAAGAGACTTGATGCATTCCTCATATATAACAATATATCCGTTTTAAAATTAATGCGTGCATGTATATCATCACATTTAGTCCAGGTTGTATAACGTCAGGTTAACATAAACCACGTTAGTGTGATAATTGCTTATATGTACACAGTAAACATTTTGAAAATTAAAAAAAGTCGTTTATTTGATGCGAGCGCTCTCAACGGGGCAGCGCATCATTAAGAATATTTTTAATCATGCATCATAAAACCAACCCTTTGGCCGATTTTATTTCTATTAACCATAAAATAACGTAGCATTTACGTTAACTTGATATTAACTAAGAATTCGGGTTTTGCATGTCACAACAGACGTTGTGTGAAGAAGAAGACAGTACGTTGAAGTGAACACTATCATGGGAGAAAGTTTTATAAACGATTTTCACAACGAGAAAATATTTAGCCAGAAATTACAAAGCCAGGATTTAGCGCGATAAAATTACTGAAGATTAAGTCAAGTAATAAAAAGCACAAGATATTGGCTTAAAAATCCTCATTTTTTAGGCAAATGTCCTAATTTTCCTATAAAGAGAGTGTAAATCCCTAGCATCGTAACTATTAACCTAGCAAGATATTCCATGGAAAGTTTAGAAGGTATTAGAGTTGAGCTAAGGCATTTTGACCCGGAAACTCTGGGTGAAGCAATGCTTCTCCGGAATCAGGGTTTCAGATCCATTTTACCGTGACATTGTCATGTGAGAAACAACAAACTGTAAATGATATAAACGGAGATATTTCATCGGTTCTACATAAATCTCTCACAAAAAGTTTATTTAAATAAATAAACAAAAAATGGGATATTGGTCGGAATATTAAATTTTTCTTGGTGACTCTTCAGCATAGATTATGAAATATTGATTCACACATAATTTCACAGATTCTCTGGGTTGAAGACCAAAAATCGTCGAGAGGAAGGTCGAGTTGGTAACCCCAGCTGGGACAGTTTGTATTACGTAAACCCCCATCCATCCTCCGCACCTCTCCAAGGGCTTAATTCCCTTCACTCTTCATCGAGTGAGCAACGCGGACAGACGACAAGCGTCAAGAAGTGTGCAGGGATGAGGAGGCGATGTTAAGGGTTTGGATGTGGAGAAGAGGAGGAGGCACATAAAGGCCCGACGGAGGTTTTGGAAAGGAGGCCTAAAGAGGAGGAGGGTGTCGAAATTAAGCGGGGGGCGAGCGCCCGCCTATATCGTGTCCGCCACTTGATTATTTTGCCGATGCGAGAGTTTTGATGGCTCGAAAGGAGACCGCGCAAACCAACAGGGGGAATGATGAAAGACTTATATGCCTCGGCCCTCGGTTGAAAAGGCAAGCCCGGCAAGGAACGCTGCTATAAGGGTGCGTGGAAATAAAAGCAACCGCATCTAATCAGTGGGTGGGCGCGGGTCGCTTAGGCGAAACCTTCACCCGGTCCTTGTCAATGTTTCCTTGAACGAAGTACAACTACTAAAAATAGATCAAGTACAACACAAAGAATAGGATTCTGAAATAATCTTAAAAGGCTAAACTAAGTTCTCTCTGTCTAGAGGAAAGAAATGTGATGATATACAAGATCGTTAATTTGGTGACAAGACTTTGAAAGATACACATTTCGATATCAGCACTTCCAACTCAAGATACAAAGCAACAAGCATTTACAGTGAGCCATAAAGCGTTTACCATGAGGAAATGACCGACAACTGGCACATAAACCAGATCCTCATATCTAAAGTCAACAAATTATAGTAGGCATTAGTATTACGTTATTCTAAAAATCTCTCTGGCGCTACACAAGGATCAGATGTTGATAGAAAAAACACGGCATGCAAGGCAGTGTGCCTCTAAATCCCTCGTGATATTACCTCTTCTGAAGAAATCACTACACAATGACCGTTTTCCGACGAATGTAAGTTGAAAACGAAGTCTCGGATATAAACTGAAAATGGCCATCAACCTCGCTTATACACCAACCAATGTGTAAAATTATCAAAGTAGACATTTTGTTGAAAGTTAATGTCGTTGCATTTGACCTTGCCTTACGTTAAAAAAGTGTAGCTTCATTTTATGACAAAAAGGCTTAGAAGCCTTCCGTGGAAACAGGATGTCAACTTATCTCACGACAGGTTACACCGACCTCGTTTTAGCCTACTATTTAACCCATCCCATTATAGTCTGCCGATCGTAGATCTTCGCAACTTTCGAGAATCTCTGACAGGGAATACACATGCATGGCCCACAAGTTCTAACGTTCATGAGGGAACAGGGCCAAGGTTTTATAAGGCTTGACTTCCATTAAACTTATCTTAGTGAACTTAATTAATTAATCAATCAATCAAATACGCATTGAGAAAAACAAAAATGTATCCAAATACAGATCGTAAAGTGAGAAAAATGTGAGAGGACTTAAGTGGATGAACTGAGAAAATGCAATGCTATCGCATTAATAGAATCGTAGCAGACGGTAACTTCTAGGTACATCATATGTAAAAAATTAATTATAGACAACACAGTAGTCAATTGGTGCAAACCAGAAGAGCGTTAAATCTATAGCTCCGGCTGAGTTTTTTTATAATTCATTTTTAACCTTGTGATTAATTCAAGAGAGTAAATCAGGACATTTATGACATCATGAAAACTTATACGAGAAAACTACTTTGAAAATCTTTCGCGGAATAATCTAAGGCGATGACGACAACCAATTAATTTTTCCTGACCAACTTATGAGCCGCTCCACGTTGAGATATTCGAGAACTTCTTTCTAAAGAGTTGAATTCGAATGGTACATACCTTCCATTTCGGGCTGAATAAACGAAAAGTCGTATATTTATAAGATAAAAGCAACAGTGCGCTGAATTGCGCGCTAAGAGAAACAATGAAATTGACTATAATGAACAGAGGCAGAAAATGGAAAAGAGCGAATTACGGTGGAAGAAATGGTGGTTTCAATCGATTTACATCACAAAAAGAATTAGATTGAATGGGCAGGAAGCTTAAGATCCGATGACTCGGAATGGAGAACAGGAGATAAGGCGGAGAGCTCAAGGATGAAGAGATAGGAAAGGAAGGGAAGAATGAAACCAAAGTACGACGACGCTAAGACACAAACGACTCGTTATCTGACAAATTAAAAAATAACATGAGCGGAAAGATAACATAAATGAATACGAATAGCAATAAAGCAAAGAATTTATATTTTGCAAATAATGAGATTACATTCAATTAAGGATGTAATTACAATTAGACGGAATATTAAGGGGAACTTGGACAAATCTTGTTTCATAAAACACCGAAACAACAACATGAGCAACCGAATCACAATATTTTGCCTGCTTCAATTTTTTATTTTCATACCAAAGATAGAACGACTTGCCTAAAAGTTTTAAAAATCTCGCACACGGAAATAACAAGAGAATTAATGTTTCAGAGTGTTATTAATGAAATCATTACACGGGAAAATGAACCAGGTTAAAAATCAAAGCTCGAAATAAGTATTTTAAGGATTTGGACCCAATTCACCAATGTTTTCAATGCTAATTATTTCCAAATGAACCTGTAAAAAAGATTTACACAAAGCTCTTGGCCGTGAAGAAAAAAGTATTTTCAAATGGTAACGTAGAATATTTTACTTTTATGTTAAAGCCTTGGTTCCTACCGGGTAGGCAACACACAAAACGCTTGCGCATCCCAACGATCTCATCACAATTCATCTTCAAGATTGACGCTTGGCAACCTAGTGCAAAGTTAAGACATGCAATTAACCGCGCTATAGTCTGTAATTATTGGCGTCGTCACTGTGTGTCATAGAGACGTCTCAATGAAGGAAAAATAAAATACGGAAACATTTCTTTGTTTTCACCTTATTGCATGCGATAATGTCGAATGGTGGAGCGGTGTGTGCCAAGAGAAGATTATTCAAAATATTCTTTCAATGTGTAGAGAGTGCAATAGTTCTTCTATGATAAAAATATAGTTGTTGGTTAAGTAGCGATTCCGCCGAAAAATCGCCGCCTTTACCGGGATACAAATCCGGGCCCTCGAAATATGAGGACAAAACTCTAGCCATCGCACCAACATGATCCCAAAAAAAGCATAGCCCATTTTATTTTAGAAGAGGGCAAATGCTCATGAGCAAGGAACCCTGTTATGAAGAACAACTGGAGACCTTTCCAAAGAAAAATATGGCGTATATTAGGAGTTAGATATGGAACTTAAAATGAGAGAGAGAAGCTTAAATGACATACGACGACAAAATTCAATGCCATAAAAGCTCAAATGAGTCATCCCCTATCTTAAATGCAGACATTTCGGGGGATTTAACTTGGCAGGTGCGGGGGATGACGCATTGACAAGGCTGAATTCGGACCATTTCTTTTCTTCTGTCATCTCCGAGGAGTTGATAGTCAAAAGGGCCGCTGGGATATGCGAATTTATGGAAATGAATTAGGGAGATCGTTTCGAAAATACGGGCGAGAGCCATGGCGTCGTCCTCTGAAGGACAAAAGGAGTTTTTGACGTCCACAGAATTAAAACATCTGTACCCGTATAATGGACCGAATTTTATTCCTTCATCGATCGGTTCCCCACTCCAATATCTTTTCCCTCGCACTCCTCTCCTTACACCACCCTCGTTTCGAAGAAGGAGTCTTTTCCCCCGACTGACGCAAAGTGACAAATTTTTCCCCCATCCTTTTGGGAACCGGGGTTTGAGCTTGTAAATATGCAAATCGTTTGGAATTAAAAGTTACGCCTTTGTCAAACAAAATGGCCTCGGGACACGACAAGGAGGGACGAAGGAGGGAGATGGGTAGAGGACCATCACGGCCTGGGAATAGGGGAGGGTTAGGGTGTGAGGGGGAATTTGAGAAAAACGTAGATGGACATGAGTAGAGGGAATATAGGGGAAGGAGTGAAGGGGACGGAAAGCGAGAGACAAATGCTGAGGAAAGGGGAGGTGCATGAAAGGAAGTTGACATTGATGTATTACATAAAGATATACCTGCCTTACACGGTGATGAGGCTGGTATGGTATAACTAGTCCCGAATGGATAAGAAAGAGATTATAGTTATACGCTACAGTGAGATTTAGTTTCACAATCTAATTTTCACTGGTCAAACTAATTGAAAGTCACACTATGAGGAGAAATTAGAGAGTAGGTTCCCTCGCCTACCTCGGAAGTACCATCACGTGGAACGATAGAAGTACAACGGATATCAAGCGTAGAATAGCCCAAACTAAGAAAGTGTTCATGATGTGAAGACAACTAAAGTGTGCAAAGAAGATAGGACTACGGACGAAGAAAAGTATGTGAAAGTGTTCGTGTGGAGCGTGGCTCTCTACGGATCGGAAACGTGGACCATTGGAAAAGCAAACCATAATATATTAGAAGCATTCAAAACCTGGTGTTGGAGGATACAGAAGATCAAATAGACGGAAAAAATAAGAAATGAGGAAGTATACCGAACACTACAAGAAGAAAGGACCTTATGGAACAATATACAGAAAATATGAACTAAATAGATTGGGTACACCCTGAGGCACAATAGGTCGGTGAAAAATATAAATATTGGAAAAATAGAGAGAAAAGTCCCAAGAGGAAGACCAAGGCAATACATAGACCAAATAAAGAGGACCGTACATAAGAAGAACTACAAATGAGTAAGGGAACTAGCAATAGATAGGGATGGATTTAGTGCTTGACTAAACCAGACTCAGATTGAATGACAAATGATGATGATGAATCTGATTTTCATGGTGTACACCATTTTCGTATGAATTTGAGTTTTTACAAGAGTGTGGTGCATATCCCTCGATCGAAAATTATGAACAGCATCGAAACTGGTAATTGAAAACCATAGCATAGTAAAATTCACTAAAAAATATGATTGATCATGATGTCAGCAATTCATTCCCGTAATCTAGGTATGAATTGCTGAAAACATAGCCGCTAATAAATTTTAGCGAAGATAATACTAAGGTATCGTTTTTATAGATTATGGCTTGGTTCCAAAATTGATCCTGAATCAATATCTTACATCAAAACTAATGATGATCTTAAATTTAATTCAAAGATATTCTACCCTTAAATGAAGTAATTTTTCATTTTCCTCACATCCCAGGTGCCTATAAAAATTCATGTCCATTGACAACGTCAACGAAATCGCAAAGATTAGTCAATGGAGTAGATGGCGTCCCAATGTAATAAAGAAATTCCCGTTTTATTAGAAAAATGATCCACCTAACATGGCATAGGTTCACACTCTGCCGTAGTGTAGGGACCTTAACTGGAGGTGGCGCCGAAAGAGGGCGAAAGCTTGTTTCGTGCCAGTTATTTACATGCCGCCACAACAATTACAAGTTAATTGTTGTGGCGACATGTAGATAACACTACTTCGTGCCGATTTGCAGCGGAAATGCGACCGTCATGCATGAAAGGAATTTTCTTGGTCGTGGATTTAAAAAAAGGAATCAGCCTCGCTACCGATACCCCAGCTGTCATTGTTTTGTGCTTTGTAATTCAAATTGTGGTCTCCGGTGAAACCTGGTTGTCACTGAACCCTTTTGGCAGTATGCATTCAATAGGTATGTTTTATTTTTTGTGTTTCGATAAAAACAGTTCAAAAGTTCATTAAAGAGTTCAGTCCAAAGTAAAGAGAACATTTATTTATTTTAAACTAAAGAAAGTTTAAACGCCCGAAAACAATGCTGTCCGCTTCTTGCTTCCTCAACGCACCGGATAGGGATCGAATAAGCACTGAAGAAATTTTCGCAAACGCTAGGAATTGAACTCGGGGTATCCGCGTGAGAAGATAGTCTTCAAGCCAACCCGCTAATCCCGTCCCAAAAAAGGAGCTGTGGAATAAAATCTCCAGAGATGCGAGATTGAAGCAATCTCTTTTTCTTTCCTTCTTTTCTTTCACAAACCTACCTTCTTCCCACTTCGATTTTTCGTCTACGTACTCCTTCTCCGGCACGGAACCGATGAGTTGCTGGAAAGAGGAGGAAGACTGAAGGAAGGGGCTTAAGGAGTGAGAGAGACGAGGGAATGAATACAGGGGGAGGTAAAGCTATCACGGAGTTGGTGGAATTGGGACTCTGAAGTTTTATCGAACGTTTTTAATGGCATGCCAACGACGACGTCATCCGCTGAGAATTCCCCCTGGGGCGAGGAATGCGACAAACGACGGCGCGGTTCAATTCCGTTGGTTTGCTTTAATGCCGACTTCCGAAGGGAATTTATGTGCCATGTTCACTTTCTCCTCCGAATTCTAAAAAAGGCAATTTGATAACAAGGAAGAGGATCGATCCCCGTAGTAATTTTCGCGAAAAAATATACCACTTTATAGTAGGACAGTAAACTATTCAAAGTTTTACACTGTCGATAAGATACCAGTGATCCATGGATGATCGTACACAGTCGATTAAATAAAACAAACTTAAATATACTGAGAGTGTATTCCATACTCATTTCAATTATTTTAATTGTGATAATAAATACTGTAGGTTATTTAAATTACTATATAAGCATTTTAGTAACTTCTTGCAAGTTTTACATTTTCCTTATGAGCATAAGAGGGTCTAATAACAGTATAGAATTGGGAAAACCCTGTGACATGGGATATTACACAATGCATTTCATTTTATTTAACACCATAACATGGATGGGCAGCTTGTAGTACCAAAATAACAAGTTAATTATCACTATCATTCGCAAATTCAACTGTACCTGGCGATAATTGGTTACACAGCATTTTTGAGAATGTAAATTACCAGAAGCAGTGAACAGAACTACCTCCGTTAATTTTCACTATCAATTTTCCTACGAAAACTTTTTCGCATAGGTAAAAATAGACTTTCGTTAAAAGGCTGTATCAATGGGAGGTACTCCAGTAATTTCAGACTAATGGTTGTGAATTCGAATAACGCACGATGATGCTACGCAGAATGGTTTGATGTTTCGGGAGGGTTTGTTGACAGAATATCCTTATCAGTCAAAGACCTTTCCAGAATAACTCAGAAAACCAGCACTCTTTTCACGTACCAATCGCTCATGGAGAATATTCATAATTTATTTTCAGGAAAATGTTCAGCTGGTCCGCCAAGAATTGAAAAATATTAGGACACATTGATTTAGCATAAATTAGGATATCTTACAGATGAATTATCAACGGGATCCCATGAAAGAGCTCACTTTTCATAAATGAAAGTTTGCGACCGAGGCCTAAGCTAACCCGGGGAAAATATAATTGCTACTTGAAGCTGCATTATGATAAGACAGACAATATGAATCACGATTTGTCCGACAGAGGTAAAATATCAGAGCGCATAGAAAAATAGAGAAGAGATGTCCACCTCTGATACGTAGCCAGATACTGGTGTGTACAGACCAAAAATGAGATTCTTAGTCCTTGAACAGGTGCTACATATTTACAATTTATAAGCATTAAATACATAAAACTAAGCGCATAGCTTTATGTAATTTTCCACGGTAGGCCCATCCACTTGCTCCTCCAACCACTCCCAAATCACCGACGGCAAAGGACGAAAACCGTTTCACCAAGAGAAGTGAAAGGACGATGCGATGCTATCTCAAATCGGTTAGACCACGTGTTGAATGCGAGCGGCGTATGTTTGGGAGGCCTAAAAGGAGTCTTTCATCCGCGAGCTCGAATTTTCTAGTGGCTCTGACATATATCTGGATTAAATCTGAGCTCACAGTGCAGGAAAAAATACCTTCGGGTGAGCACACGAGATACTTGCGGCGGACATTTCAGGATTGATCTATGGGCGCAGTGCTGTCGGAAGTTCTCAGCGCTTAATTCAGGGTCTCGGGTTGAAAGAAAAAAGGAGAATGCACATGTAGATTTATTCTGATGATATATTCAAGGATTGAATATTTTATATCACTCGGTTTATGTGGTACAACGGAATAGCACAGGAATATTTTCCTTTAATGAGGCAGGAGAAAATATGCGAGGGATCCAGACGGAGTAGCAAGTGATTGAGAGACCGGACGGAATATTCAGCTGAGCGTAAGTCGTTGGAAAAAAATACGCTTAGCTTACACTAAGGTCTCAAAACAAAAAAGTCTCGCTTGCACGAAATAAAGTAGGTAATGTAAACGCACAGCGTGCAGAGAAAAATCGAAACGAGGTCGAGGAAGTTGGGGTAGACATACACGCCGCTCCGTATTCGGTTTTTACCTCACCCGTACTTCCGCTACCACGAAGGCCGTTTATTCCCAGGGTAAAAGAGACAGTTGGGAGACATCGTGGATGTAGCACGAAACAGCGGAATACGAGGAGAAAACGTGGTTACGGCCCCATACAAATGAAGAGCTCTTTCCACATCCACCACCCAACACAAACAATACAAGCCTTGCTTCGTACATCATCTAAAATCACCGCAGAGCACTCATTACACCCATATTTCTATTTGCCAAAAAAAATCTATAGCAAAATTATTTCTCACATTTTCCCCAGCTATACTCATACACAAAGCTTAGTTACATTACTCAAAAGGGTCAAATGCGTTCATAAAAAAATAAAAAAACGAAATAGATTAAATTTAAGATTAAAGTCCTTCTGTAGCCTTCGGAATTAATGTAGAGTGGTCATGGCATCGAAAAAAAAACAAAGCCGGCAATTGGCACGAAACTTTTTAATCTACCTACGATCAAGCCACGAGATCAAGCTGATCGGTGTATTTACAGCGGTAATAACTATAATGATGCAATGCAACAATAATTAACGTATTGCACTGAAATTATCCAGTACGGATGAGACGTAATAATAAGAAGCTAGAATAAAAACTGGGGTTATGAATTACTTTGAACTACTTTGCCAAGATTTGAGATTTAAAATAATTTACCCCACAGAGCACTCTAAGATCGCCAAACTAAATGCTTCGTTACCAAAAACTAATGACATCAGTCAATATACTTCTTCAAAAGTTAACCTCGAATCTAAATAACATGAACTTTATCACAAAAACACAAACGCACTAAATTTTATTACCTCAGATATAATACGACACATATTTGTCGTCAGTATTACTGGGAGTACATCAAACAGCACCACAGTAAAACCTCTCGCTCACGGGCAGCAGTCGTCCACAAGAATATATCTTTATGTGAGAGGAGCCCTGGAGTTAGAAGTTAGACCAGCAAAATGATCCATGTTTATTTAACATATAAAATGATACGAAATTCTTTACTACATAATACGTTCGCACGAGTCAAGGTGAAATTTCAAAGATACTGCATAGGAGGCACCGACAACCGACACTGGATTCCAAAATCACTGCATGTATACAATTTTAACTGGTCCAGAAGATATTTTTATCTGCTCCCAGAGAACGTTGAGAGCTAATTGTTTCAGACGAATCTGGAGATCGTACTACGATCCATCCGAGAGGATATTTTCAGGTACGAACTCAAAAGCTAACCAGCCAAATATTCCCAGAGGGCCTTTAAAAATGTACGCCGTGCTCTTTCCATCGCCGAAAAAAAGAATGACCGACTCTGATTTCGAATTTCGCCGCGGGCGAGAAACGCTCGCGACAAGAGTGGATCCCTCAGGCGTTCAATTTGAAGGACATTTCGCAGCAGCATCGGGGCTGGGCGCGGCTCACAAATAAGCGGAACAAGTTAAACGTCCATCGATCCAGGTCGTGTGCGTTGCCAGAGAGGAGTGCGCACGCTTACTTCGTGAGGAATGAATGTTCGCTTAGGCTCTTCGTCCACCAGTGCAACGCAACTGCAATCCGAGTCAAAAAAATGTCACTTGAGCGTTAGACAGGAGTCGCTTTACAGTCGGTCCCTTCTTAACTGCGAGGTTCCGTCCACCTACGCGACTGCAACGCTACCTTTGATCAACTTGCGAACGATCAACTCACAAACGACTGGCTTGTCAGTTGCGTGCCGACGCTCGTGTGACTCGATTAAGAGGATCATGATATTTTTCATAAATCACCGTACATACTCATAGTTTTATAATGTCAGATCGCGATTAGGTGTTTTGTATCAAGCTGGTGGAAGCAGTGGAAAAGCATCCGTTCTTATATAACTATATATTGCCAGAACAAGAGCGCTCAGGAAAAGGCATGGGAAGCTGTAGCAAAAGAAGTTGATACGAGTAGTATGTGCATTGCAAAAATTAAATTTTAAGTACAAGTGTTTCACATCCGCAAAAAAATACCCGAAAACAATTTTTTTGCAATGTTCTCAAAAACGGCATATAAGTGATCTCAATTTGGCCTTCAACACGCATTCCTCGCTAGGTAGAGAGCTTCCCCAGTTTCCCCCACAGCTTCCCGCTTCCGTTCCGTGCTTTTGGGTATTTATTTATAAAATTTAATCCTCAAAAGTAAATGGAAATACACGCAAAAATAGGGTAAAGAAAAACACCAGTATTTTTCAATTTACTAAAGTCGTTTTTATCAGAAACAAAGCAGATAGTTGACATAGTTCCTAGCTAATTTTATAAGTTTTAACTAACTATTGTTCACACAATATTTCCACTGCCAAGGTAATGTCACATGCGGTGTCAGGAAATATTGGGATAAATGGTTTCTTAACTGTTGGGCGTTTGATGTGTCATCAATGGGAGCGACGTTACCCACTTGCATTGACTGTGGAGGGCCAAATTCATCTTGATCATTGTCGTAATCACTGATTGCATACGCTTTTCCTTCTCTCTTCCTGATGAAGTTCTGCAACACGCATACAGCTTTCACGATGTTGATCACTGACGACATTCCTTTACAAGTTATAGCATTCAGCAAAATTTGAAAATTTTGGTTCAACATGCCAGAAGCACATTCCACACTTTTCCCACCCCGGCTCAATCTGTAGTTGAAAATACGAGTGGTGTCATTCAGTCGTCTTTAAGAATATGGGCGCATAAGAGTTTTATTCATGCGAAATGCTTCATCAGCAACAAAATAAAATGGGAAATGTGATCCTGTATTGTCACGAGGTAAAATAAATTAAATCCTTATAATTAAAATTCGTGGAACCACTTTTAGGAAGTTTGTTAATGTGGATGTGCTTTTCATGCTAGCATTGATAAGTAATGCTTTATTACACTCCTCCACCTCGTCTTAAGTGAGTGACACTTCATCAGAAGGGAGTGGTATTTCAAAAGTGCCATATTCACCACATCTAATGACTATACCATCACTTGCTGATCGTCCTGGAACTGAACTGTTTCTGAACCTCAATCAGCACCAGCTTCTCACATAAGATTGGTGGCAACACATTGCCAAACCAAATGTTTAGTTTATTGCAGTCAGGCAGGTTTCTGGGATTCGTCCGTGTTGTCATTTTGGTGGCGACGTTTCACCTACTATACTGTAGGCGTCCTCAGGCCAGGCTGAAGTGGAGAATGCTTCGAAAGGGCCGGTATTTATGTTGTACAATGGGGCTGTCTTCCCGCCAGTTCTTCAATTGAATGGTCCCTGGCTCACATCCGGAAACGCGAGAAGTGGGAAGGGTCCTTTTTTGGGCCATGAAATACACGTTTCCAAGTGTTGGAAAGGGTGTTTCCACAGCTTCTCTGATGGTTCTTGGGAACCACCTCTTTTCTTTGGCCAGGATGTTTGGTTTTTCGAAGTTGATGCTGTGACCTGGCTCCGCCAAGATATGTTGAGCAATGGCTGATTTTTCTTCCAGCTTGTTCTTTCAGCCTACATTGAATGGCCCTCTTAGTTTGGTCAACGTAGGATTTCCCACAGCTGCATAGGACTTCGTAAACCCCCTCGTGGATCCCAGGTCAACCCTACAATATCGATCTTTTGAATGTTTAGTTCATTGTTTTTTTGCTTCTGATAGAACATTTTAGTAAAAAAAGCCTTAATTTTCATGATTTGTCATGGTTGTTTGAAGAAAAACTTTGTGGACTTATTCATATTTCATGTTTTCTCCTATCTATTTCAAAACCCTATAATATCGATCTTTTGAATGTTTACGTTATAATGTTTTTGTAGAATATAATAATTAAAAATGAAATTATCTCAAAGTAATCAGTAGTCTTTCTTCGACTGAAATACATTTCCTCCTATTTTTGTCATTCTTCCTGATTATTGCGCCATGATTTCATACTAGCTCCTTGAACAGTTCCTTGGGCATCCTGCAAAATCCTTTGAACTTTTCTTTGTCTCTTCCAAGTTCTCGGGTTAATGCAAAAGTTGAACGCGATTCATTTTCACGAATGAAAGGATTAATCCAAAATTTTCTCCTTCTTTAAAGCTTTCTCAAGTACCAGTGCGCAACAACAAAATTGCGATTGCGGACCACACGGCTTGTCATTCTGGAGCAGAATGACAAATAAGAATTTCAGTTGACCGTCGCAGAAGAGTTGCGTCAGTAGGCGAAGAACATGCAACGCAACTCTCACCCAACTGTCTTTTTAAAAATTTGGTTTGCAGTTGCATTGCGTTGCGTTGCACCGGTGGACGAAGGGCCTTATAGGTTCATTTTCAAGTTGGCCGACCCGGGTAAAGCCGACCTATGGAACAGCATGGACTAAATAGCCAGCAGGTGAATGCACGCTGCGTAAATCCAATGACTAGTTTACAGAATTACACACTCTGTATGATTACATACTTAGTGATAAGACACTACATAAAGGTTTCCACTTTTATGTCATTTCAAGTAACTAACTCAACACTTCTGATGTTGCTAGTTATCCTCATGACAAGTACAAAGCACTCGAATGTGATAATTATATTGGTGATTATTCAATAAATATGTGTAACCGCTAATTATCACTCAGATTATCATGGAAAAAACTACGTCACGGAAGGCGTGAAGGTACGTTGAACGGAGACTAAGGTAAAAGAGCCTTACTAGAGGAGACGAAAGGAGGTAAGCGAGCGTAAAGACGAATATTCGTATGGATACGTAGGCGTGTGAGGTTGTGAAAAGTTCTCATGTGTCCTTTCAAACCTCCCTCACTCGATGCACAATCGCTGATAATAATTATTATGACACTTTTATAGGTTTCTTAATAGGGTAGAGCGGAACTGACTCCTTGGCAAAAGGTTTAATCTAGCAGTGAGTCGCAAGATTTCCAAGGACAAAAGTCCAAATTTTCTAAGCATTGCGTGTCGCTTTGGTGGCTTTCATAGCATTTTTTGTTTTCTTAAGTCAAGCTATTTTTCTATGGCATGTGCTCACTCTGGTATCCACAGATAAATCATATATCTATAAGACGGTGCGATACTTCCACCCGCAATAATAAACCAGTAATTGTCAATGCTCTGAGGGAATGTTGTTTAACACGACTACTTCGTGCATGAGCGCCCTAAAGATTTGAGAAGCCTGAAGGATTAGAAGGAAGATGAAGACGAAAGAGAGGAAAACTATCCAATAAGATGTCCACTTCTGGCGTCTCCACGGCAATTTTACTCTGGCTCTAAGACATAGCGCATCCAAGTGCTGGCAATCCAGGCTAGAGGAGACGGGAACATTTTCCTAGCAGCGATACTTCGGCAACATTCATTTTTAAAAGTGAAAATCAAACGCATAGGACATACAAAAGGTGAATTAAGGATAAAAAGTATGGAAATAGATATATAGCTTAAATAGATAAATCCATTAATCTCCTGAAACGGTATCTCTTTCAACTGCATCAAAACATCTCCTCTTCATGAGCCAGAGGATAAAATGTAGAATATATAATCTCGGGATTTGAGGAAATTCCGAAGTTTAAGCTCTGCCCGTGCGGAACGTCCCCACATGATGAGTAAAAATTCGATTTATGCAGCATATGCGTTTTTTCAAGCGATCATTATCGGTATGGACAGCGGATAATATCCGAGTGATTCTGACCGAAAGTTCCAAAAGCTAAACATATTGTGACTATTTCTCTACACCTCGTGAATGAACTTCCTACGAAAATATTTGCTTGAAAAATGTAAATAAATTATTGCTTTAGGGTTTAAATTACAGTTATTGTAAGTAAGGTATGAATAAAAAATCATTACGGTTAGACTCCCAGCGAAAGTGCCAACATTATTTGAAGGAAAATTTATTTGATCGATTATCCTATGATCACTATCCTTATTCTTATTTTTATGAAATTACATTAGAAATAAAAAAGGCGTTGGAATGCGAACTTTTATAATATAATTTTATCCTAAATTAGGTTACTTATTAATAATAATATTACTCACGCAATATTTTTCATTTTAATAAATCAATTTTCAGCACATCTAGACAGTGCAACATGCTCGCGAAATAGGTCAAACTTTGCCTCATGACTAGCAGTCAGTCAGAACACATCACCGCATTGACCACGCCTTGCGTTCATCAGTAGCTATATGATTAAGTTTTAAACCTAGACACTGATTCTCTAATATGAAAACCATGGTGTGTGGCCCTTAACAATGAGGACACAAGAAGTATTTTACGAAGAAATTAGCACTGCCTAATTTGTTTTCATTTGCTTTAAAGTTCGCGTGGCACAGCAACATATTTATCGGAGGCAATTTAGTTGGATTTAAGGCTTTATAGTCATGCCTATAAGTAGGCTTCCACTTTAAGCCTCACCTTTGATAATTTCATTTCTAATTAGGTACATTCAACAAACTCTGGTACGACAAATGCTTTTTACGAACTATTTTAACTAACAATTACAAATAAAACCTTTCCACAAGAACCTACATTTTACCAGTCTCTGGGATTGAATTAAATAACGACGTATTTGCTTTAAGGATACCCGATTAGCATTTCAACTTCACTGGGTAAGCTTTCTTCTTTCTTTCGCAAAGAGATGATATCAACGACTCACTGTACGTGACTGCTGCATACAGTCAGGGAGACACAAGACATGGCTGGCTGAGATGAATGACCTAGTTTTCTGGATTATTCAGCTCAGAGTGTCGATGTCCATGAACCCTTTACGCTAACTTTCATTTTTCTGGTTTTTGCCTGGATTGCTCTGAAATTAGCCACTGCACAATGGAATAAAATAATTTCCGCAAGCAAGCACCGGCATTTTTTAGGTGGTTTTAAATTGTTACTCGTTTAGTCCTCTCAGCCAAGATGTATTTTAACGTGCTACTGAATTTAAATATAGGCCCTGTTCAAAAGAAAAGTTATTCCGAATCACTAACTTCCATATTTCGGTATATCAATCAAATGGGGAAAAAAGGGCTTTAGCATGACACAGAGATAAATGTGCCGGTTAGATTCAAATTTGTAGCAGAAATAACTTTCATAAGGCACCGGCCATGACATTTTCTCATTGAGAGCCCTTCAGTGGACAAGTTTGTATTAATAACACTTAAATAATCGATATTCATTAAAGGCTAAAAGTTCTAAAGTCAATAGTCGAGTAAATGATGGAAGAAAATTATATTCGATGGAAAAGTAAAAAATTCGGTCATTGTTTTCAACTTGAGTTCAAAAATAAAATGTCATAAAAATAACTTTTTTAAGGGTAACCAACATTGTCTGCCTCTTAGTTCTTCGAAACGACACCTCTAACGACGCAAAGACTGGATATTACCTCTTTTCTACTTTCGTCGTATCATGAAAAATCCCTAAGGTCAAGAAACCAAGGTTCCGTGATGAAATTGAATAATTCTAAAATTATCAACTGAATATTAAGAAACGTAGCATATAGCGCATACTTGCCCTTTATGCGGAACAAAGCACGAGTTTTTAACGTAATTAACCCCTGGCCTTTGCTAATCAAATGTCAAACATTTCCATTGACGTTTAATCAAGAATGAGTCGCTATACATCAGTGGAATACGAGTTGCATTACAAATATAAAAAAGGGAGACCTATTTTGAAATTATCTCCAAGCTTAAAGGCTCAACGAAGTTCTATAAAAATATAACTTGGAAATTGAATTCAAACATCACAAAACCAATAATTGATTTCATTAGGTAAAATTACAGCTGAAAATTCCCGTAACTTTTTGCATTCTATGAATGATTGTCTTCAAAATGACCATCATCACTGAAAATTGTATTTTCCTATTGCATTTAATTATAAGCCCTTCCATATATATTCATTTTTTAAATCGAAAAATGAAACAAACTGTCAGGCTATCCTTCATACTGCATCGATGGGTTATTGAATATTCTGTTGGCGCTTTTAAATTTCAGCAAAAAATATAGACGCATACATCAACAAATAATTCATTTCCACTAATACTACATATCTAATAGTTCTACGTCCGTTTTAATTATTTCCGTCCATTTGTTTTTTATTCGCGACATAAGTGACGACAGTGGGTTACGAGAGAAAGTCGAGTGACTAAGATATGTGCCTCGATAGCTGACAGGAAATAGTTTCCTTTCATAGCCACTTCCTGAAATAGGCTTCCATACCATCGCACCATCAGTAATTCGGCCGTGTTGCTCATCTGCCGCAGCTGAAAGGGATTCCTCTTCCTTTGCCCAACGGCCAAACCTTGGGTAACGAAACGTGCAGGTCATATGGGAAGCATTCAACGTTGCAACTGCGGTGAATCGTAACCGAATGAAGGGGAAGGACCTTGGGTCTCTGTTCGGACGAACAATTTAGGGGCGGCGAAAGACGCAGCGCGAACCTCCTCGCAAAGGATGCTGGGAATGCCGAGAGAGGAGGTGATAGGTCAGATTTCCCTCCTGCCTTGCAAACTCGAGATGAAACCAGGGACTGATAGGAATTCATCTACTCGCAAAGATTGCGAATATACAGCAATGAGAGGGATCAATTCACATTAACTGGGCGCAAAAGAGTGAATGAGGGAGACATTTTGAGGAGAAATTATGGAAGGAAACATATTAAAATCAGAAATTCATCAAATAAACAGCGCAAGGTGCCTCCAAAACGAGGTTGTTTGCACACAAAAAATCCGGGGTCAAATGCATTTTTTTTCTTCAGCTCTCACACACAGGAAGTGTCTGTAAAAATGGTCAGACATATTTCCTAAAGGATAGCGTAACGTAAAATCATCACAAACGGAAGTTACGTAAAAACATTGCAAAATTAAGTTACGTAAAATCATTGAAAACAAAAAAAAAACGTTTGAAATTTTAGCCAATGCTTTCATGCTATTGATGAATACGCGGTGAAAAACATTCCTCGTTCCACATAATTACTTTTATGATAATTAAATCCATATCGTAGTTAGTGCCGCAGATAAAGCAACGCGGGGAGTGGTAGAAAAAAATACGGTTACCCAAATCTTTGATACTGATATACCTGGAAGGATGTTGCCATAACTGCCTGGAAACTTAATCCAAACGCTAAATTTTGAGTTGAATACGTGATAACAAACAGTGACAAGAATATTAATTCTGGATCTATTACTCAATAATGCGCACCAGACATCTAAAGAACAATTTATACCAAAGACCTCGACTAAAAGATCTTCTGCAAAGGAAAGAATAATAAATGATAACGCCAACAAGATTTACCAACTATAAACATATTCCATCATACGGACGTATTCCATCCTTCCTTGACATCCTCCATCGTTAACATTTAATTGACCTCCCAGACGGGCAGCAACTACTGGGTGAAAGTGATAACCAGTGTTTAAGTGAGCACTAATTCATAAGATTATGAATGATTATTTCAATAAATCATTAGGAAGGTTCAATATTATGCTACTCATGGTTTAACAAAAATGGCATTAATTTATTAAAAACTCATTTAAATTTGTATGCCAAGTTTCCGCTTTGGGAATTAGTGCCTAAAGAATGTTTCACATTTTCTTGATCTTTTCACGATGATTTTTGCGGAAAACATGAACCATCCTACCAGCGCTCGCCGGGGAAATCAAAGAAAAGGGAATCAAGGAAAGCTTACGAAAACAGCCGAGATATATCGAAGACAAGGCACGTAGAGAAAAACCGTCAATAATAAAGTTCTCTATACCAGAAAATGGAACGAGGCGATGAAATTGGCACTAACATTGGCATTTTAATTTTGAGTTTCGGCAGCGAAACTCAAAATGAATAGAAGAACAAAAGAAAATCTGAGATTTTTAAGAGAAATCAAGTTGGTGAGGAGAGGGTAACACTTATGACAGCAACCAAGGCTTCTTAGGCCATATGGTGTGTAAAAAACGTCGGATCAAAGGGATTAGACAAAGGTGATGAAATGGACGCGAAGGGCATTGGGAGGGGACTTAAGGTTTCCACCGCGACTGTTAGTCAAAGCAAATACTGAATTCCGCTTCTTGTCCCATTAAAAAAATCTGCTTTCACCGATGGCTTGTCTTAGCTACTAGAAACCAAAACTAAGTTACAAAATATGCATAATATTCAACGCATATATCTTTAACGAACATTTTATACAGTCATAGGAGCCGGCCTCAGCGCCATTTACATTGAATTACCGCATTTTGACTTGAATCATTGCAGAAATAAGCTAAAAACTCATAAAATAAAGACGAATAGATATTAATTTTAGTCAATTTACTAGTTTTCGCTACTTGTAAACAGTTTTCCGAGAAAATGGAATTTGAATCACACGGAAAAATACTGTTTTCCCCCATGTTTCACACATTGCCGCAGTTAACACCATGCAATTCCAAGTTCAATTTGCGAGAAAAATAGCGTGAAAAATTAACATTTAGTTGTACATATCAAATAGAGGACGCGTTTTTTCTATGAGTAGGCAGAAGACGAATAAAATTACATTTTAGTATTTCTCGAACGAAGGAGGTCAGAGGGGGAAGGGAGCTTGGTGTGAGAGAGAGAGAGAACAGTTTACAAAAGATGGAAATGTTTGCAGGTGTGGGAGAGATCAGAGAGAGAGAGAGACCGGGGCCTTCACAGAGGAAATGAACGTGGGAGGAGGTCGCGGGACAAGAGGGTCTAACAATGGATACAAGGGAGAACGGTGGTGGCCGTCTGGTATTCGGTTGACGCATGTGGAACCCCGAGATTGGGATGTGTACGGAGATGCAGATGGGGAGAGAGGGGAGGGAAGAAAGACTGAGGGGAAGAGAGCATGAGGAATAATAAAGGAAAGAGAGAAAGAGCGGGGAAAGCGAGGTGATCGCGAACGCACGTGTACCTTTCGTAGTAACCGGGTGAGGGAAAGGATACATGATGAGGGGTGAGGACACAAAAAGAGAGAGAGAGAGAGGCGGTGAGGATACGATATTTGCCAATAGATGAGAGAGTGCATGGGCAGCAAGCGATGTTCCCTCGGAATTTATTGGGTTTGGCTCCCCCAAAAGTCCAGTTTACACAACAGGGGGGGGACCGAGGTTCTGAATTGAAACAACCGCCCATATCTTCCGGAGTCTCTTCAAAGGCCATCTCGGACCCCCCCATATTACAACTGGAAAATAGAGGCCTGCGATGGAATTCACTGGTTCGTATACGTGATAAAGGCAATCAAGAGAGGAAATAAAACCTGCGGTGGCTTTTTAAATTATTTTTTTAGAGGGTGCTCTCAGATTTTTCACCTCTATATGAGAAGCCACATCCTCGACGTGATAGCATGATGGAGGGAATATCATTTGTGGCAACGTGAGAAAATAAACAATCAAAGCCAGCTTGGATGTGCGACAAGCGGCTCAACTAATGTATCCGAAGTACGAGAAAAGAAACCTCATCCATAAAAAACAATAAGCAGGCCTGCCAGAGCGTGTGACTTGCGACGATGAGCTCGTGAGGATGATATTGCGGCCTGCCTTTTTGATTAAGTTTGTCATCGCGGCTAGATATTTTAGATGGTTTCAGAATTCATTAGGGTGACACAAATCAAGAATAGTAAACAATCCAAATCGAAGTTAAAATATTTTGAATTATAAGATTATTGATTTTGCGTGATACAACCGCGAATAACTGCTTTTGACAACTGACATCTGAAAATGACAATTTTATAGATATTAGTAGATATGCGTCATAGCCACCAAAAGGTAATCATCACACAGGATCAAATTACCAATTTGATAAATCATTTTCTTTTTATGATTTGCTTCAGAAGAACGCGAATTATTGCAACGCAAAGGCGACATATTACTGCAAGCAACTTTTAGAAAGTCACAAGTCTTTAAGTATAATGTACATCCAAAACTCGCCCATTTTCATATCTCAGCAATTATCATAGGACTAAAACTTACCAACTCTCGTGCGGAAATTCGGGCGTGGGTTTGCAATTACCAAACTCCCTTTCTACGCTGAATGACTGGTATCGGACTATACAGTGATTTTGGCTACATGACAGGAGATAAAATATATGTTCTCCGGTACGCTGAAATGTTATATTATTAGCTCATTTAAAATGAATATGCACGATGAAAAATAAATACAGCACAAATTTTTAATTCAAATATTTACAAACAAAATGGGAATCGAGAGTATTAACATACAGAAATCTTTTTAGCAGGATAATACACTTCATTTTTACCTATTTAAAAAGTAGAACGTTTAATACACAATTTACCAAACAAGCAACCACCTTTGAAATTTGGAAAATTCCTGCTTCTAACATTTAATTATTCAGCATGACCTCTTTCTTATCCCTCCATTACGCAGCCTTTAATTTATATGCACGATATATCAATTGTAGCTCCGAATCTCCACGAAGGACGAGCTCAAAATAGGCCCTGGGGACCGTTAACATTCCACGTACTGAACATTTGCCATTTGATTAATTTCGTCTTCAATGCACAAAGTAGATGGGCGTGGCTCTCGTAGAATTTTCGTCACGCCAGAGTGGGTCCTAGTTGAAAGGGCGCTGGTACGCTGAAGGACCCGCGGAGGCAAAGAGATTTAGAGGTTTTGGGTCGCACAGTGGGTGGGTAACTGCGACCTACACGAACGGCCTTAAAGCCCTTACGAAGAGGGTGTGCGCCAGGGAGAGGTTTCAGAGGAGAGGAAAGGTAAGCCTCAAAGGGAGTGGACAGCCGAGGGAGGGAATGGCCCTTGAGAGAAAAGAACCCAGGACCGATGGGGCGGTAAAGGAGAGACATAGAGAGCTCAAGAGGAAACAAGGATAGCGGCGAGCCACACTGAGGACGGGTGTGACCCGTAAGGGTGATGTATTCTGGGTGGGGTCATCCAGAGGGGTCATTCCGAGCAAAGGAGGCTAGCCAAGGAAGGTGGAATGTAACAAGCTGTTGAATGGCTAAGTTTGGAACAGCGGGCGCGGTGCATCCTAAATCTTCGTCGTAATGCAAGGGATTCTCGCCGCAGCGCCAAACATTCAGCACTACAGTGTGGCCGGAAGAGAAATCGGGCCGTTTTATTTTCCAATGGTAGTTTACTCCGAAACTTGAATGCAAAATACTAAGCTATATTGAGTCACATGTGAAGGTTTCTTCACTTTTCTTGAAGGTTCAGGAATCCTTGCCTTCGAATCCGCCTAGATTACGTCATGATCATTTCCTCTCCATCACTTTTTCGACTCTTTATTCCACTAAATTCCCTTCGAATAATGCCAACTTAAAATTTGTATTTCTAAAAGACGGTATGTAAGACAGAAATATTAAATTATAACATAGTTATATATCAACTAAGGTAACAAATAATTTTTCAAGGAGTAAAATAAGTTTTTTTTTAAGGTAAACATGTCTATGACAAGTTATCGTTGGGCGTCAGATTAATAAAAAAAATTCTACAATGTAGTCTGGGACGAGTACAACTTGTTCGCATAAACCCCCGCTTAAATTCACCTTGAATTAAGATGGCTTGACGTAGTAACTGGCTAACACCTGACCGGCAATTGGGAGATTGGTTTCGAATCCCGGTCTGGTCAAATGACTGTTTCCGATAAATAAATTTGAAAACCATCTTGGACACATGCAATAGCCGAATATCCACAGGAGGAAAAGGAATAAAACTTCATGATTACATAGTTTATTTCACAAAGACTTACTAAAAAGCATTTTAATTGAAGTATAGTTTAAGACAAGTCAGGCGAGTAAATAAGTTATCCTCCGCCTGGAACAACGTTACTTCCAATGTGTAAGCAATTACAGCGTTAAAAAGGAATGAAATATGTATGTCTCTCTAGAGGAACAGAAAGGGCCAAGTTATCAGACTCCGAAAAATAAATACATACAAGTTCAACTGACAATGAGATCAGTCGGGTAATACCAGGAGCAATAGAGAACATAAGCTCCATTATGGGCAAGTAATTTGTATGTGCTTAAAATACTTGGCATATAGCAGCGCAGTTCAAATTATAATCAGATTTGAGGAGAAATAGACATAAATAGAAAACGCGGTATTCAGTAAGCAATGACCGTCGGTGAGGAGTGATTAATAAGCTATTTCCAAAGGTTGGGGAAGGAAGAGGTTAAGGTGGGTATGCGTATCGCGGTGTGGGTGGAGGAACACGGGTAAGCCAAGGCGGAAGAGACAGAGGAGACTAAGATTTTATGATTAGGTAATAACAGGATTACGTTCGATGTATCCTGACGTTATGGAAGCGGACGGTGGCGTTCAGTTTTCCGCGGTCTTCCCCGTCAAGGAGTAAACGTATTACGATTGACGGGAGTATCAGCGCCAATTGGTGACCTCTTTAGCAAACGGAGTTCTGGACGATTGCGAAGTAGCTATTTGGCTTCATCATTCATAATAAAAATATAATTAATCTGCAAAAATACCCACAAATATTGGTTCAAGAAGATTAGTTATGCTTCAATGTGAAGTTAAAAAGTTAAATGAACAATCTGGAAAAAGGTTTTTTTTCAAACATAGAATTGAACACTCATCTGATTGCCTGACGTTGACGTATCGCGACGGAAACGTTATAGACTTTGACAAAGTTGGGTCATCATCCTTTGACGGCGCCGTCAACGTCTGGTCTTCGTCATATGTTCCATCGCATCACAATCACCAAGCTACGTGAACGATTCGTAACGTTTGTCTTTGACGTAACGGAAACTTCGAGAAGTTTCCGTGACGTTATGGAACATAGATCGTATTTCTGCCCTAATATGAAAACATGACCGACGGCTGAGGTCATTATTTTCATTCAGGTGGGCGGGACGGAAAGGGAAATATAATTAGAGTATGGAGGAAGAGAGGAGAAAAATCCTGCGTAGGCATTAACCAGCTCTAAATGAAAGGGGCCGACGGGTCCACAGTTAAACGTCTCAGTCGAAGTTCCGTACTTGAAATGCTGTCCACATGTTATAAAAATGAAATGCCACTTTTACACGAAAAAAACTTATTTTTGTGCTGCCCACATGGCATCCAAATAAAGATCGGTATTTTTCCGAAAAATCTCCGCAAACGCCACGATTCGAACCCACGCCCATCGGAACATAAGGCTAGCTCTCTTACCACACACCCAACACGTTGAGAAACTGGTAGAAAAATCCTTGGTTGGGAAAGTGTAGAAAACACCTTCGACGATCATAACACACTGGTCGAAAATGACCAGACTTCATGCGGTGCGGTTCGAGGCGGTTCAGGGGGAAAAATATGGAGAAAAATATATATACAACCGCTTCCTTTTATTCCAAGGATATGCGTCCTCTCTTAAGGGCAAAACGGGGCTTCCCCCCGCGCCCATACCGCCCTTGGCAGGAATTCCTGCCGCCCCACGACGCGGCAAAGGGATTACGTACGCCGTCCTGGGGGCAGGAGCCGCCCTCGCCACGGCGCCGCCGACGCCCCATCCAAGCCCCCACCAACGAAGAGGAGAATTTATACGTACCTAGCGTACGAGGAGACCACCGCAGTTTGCCGCCGATATTATATTTCCTCGGCCGAGCCGCCCGCGCGCCGTGGGCTGGGCCTCCCACTCTCCGAAATAATATTCCTCCCCCTCCCGCATAATCCCCGCTCATTCTCATCCTTCCATACCCCTACCCTTACCCTCTAAGCTCTTTTTGAGACGGGAGGTGCCGACGTGCCCGCTTGTGCGCTGTGGCGTTCCTCCACTGTTTCTTTTATTCTTTTTTTACAGGTTGTATCTATTTCACCAGGCCGCCGCACTACCTCATAGAATGAAAAGAGTTCGTGCCGAACCTCCCTCTGATGTTCACTAATTTTATTTTTTTATTTTTTCTCTCCTTATTTTTCCTTTCATTTCTCTCCGCCGCTGAAGCTGCCGACCTCTCTGGGAAGGAATTTACTCCTTTTAGTAGTGGCGGGGACCCCTTAAAAGAGTACAACCAAGGATCGCCACCTCTTTCATTTTTGCTTCCGAGTAAGAGACCGGTAAAAGGAAATTTCCTCAATCCAGAGATTTTTTCTCTTTTTTTAAGCTTCTGAAAAACTCACCCTTTTGGGATTTAGGGGGGGGATTTTGAAGGAGGGTGATGTCCTAGGCCTACCATACTCCGTGGAATTTGTGGAGGAGTTCATGGTTGGGTAACAAAGAGACACCCACGCCACCAGCAGTGAAGCTAGGGTTCAGAGAGAGTATACTCTTGGCTAGATACCGTAGATATTTTCTATCGCGTTCCTGGAATGCCGACGTACTTGTAGAATTTTGACCATCGCTTTATAACCACGTTTGGCGAATCGTCAGGTCAGTCTTAGGTTGAAGCACCGGAATTTGTGCTACATCTATGACCGAAGCAGGAATTAAACACATGACCCTAGCGCACACTCGAAAACGTATTAACCTACAAGGTAGCCATTATCATTCTGCCAGCATAACCAGCCGAAGTTATACAATTGTACACTAGTTAGTCAATTAACAGAAATGGGTCAATCCATTTGAAGTGGTCCAAGGGTGGTTGCTTGAACAATTTAAAAAAAATTGAAACTTTCCTAGTTGTTACCATCATGTCTTAAGACATTAAAACTATCTTTTTCAAAATTTTTTCACAAGCGGTTTACATTGGGCGGCCATTTTTATAATGTTGAGCAAGCCCAGTTTTGCGTTTGTAAAGGTTTACGTAAAAGTCTATATCTATAAAAGTATTTATCCTAGAAGGATGAAATAAAAATCATTTTGTTTGCAATTTCTCAAGGTAAAAAAGAATTCTTGTAGTTTTTTACCTCTCTCTATCCTTTCTAAGGTAAACCTACAAGCAAAGTTTAAAAAAGCTACGATTGAAATTTCAATATTTGAAATTATTTTTCTAATAGTAGGAATGAATCATACAGTTTGAATTATTTTTTATTTGTAGATAAATGCCAGTAGGTGTATCATAAAATAATTTCAATAGTGATATACGTACCCTTGAATTGTTATAAATTTTTTAAAAACTATTTTCAAAATTTTCAAAGATATATGCCAGTAGGTGTATCATAGAATAATTTCAATAGTGATATAAGTTAAATTTTTAAAAAGTCACTTTTTTCAAAACTTTTTAAAGTTTGGCTTTGAATAACTCTGTTGGGTTAGAGCTGAAAATCTCAAATTAGCAGAACTTATAGTCTTTGTGTATGTGTACATGACATATAAAAAATCATGTTTTGTATTTTACTTATAAAAAAGTTACAACCTCTCAAAAATGACAAAAACTTTGTTAAAGCGAAACCTTTTGGCACATTGAGCAAGGCTTTGTAAGATCTTTCTGATATTTATAATTAGCAGTTCTATCCTTAGCCTATCCTAAATGCGAGTGAAGTAGATTTTTTTAATTATTCAAAAGTATTGTTTACATTTTGTTTTTGTTTTTAATATTCCTTTGTTATGGTGTAATAGAAAAAATTTTGAAAACATTTTTACAGGGCGTTGTTAGAGGAGTGCTGGGGTGAGGGAGGGAGAGTCTCAAGGGCTTCTAAGAATCGGGGTTTTCCACTAGACAGAAAGGGTTCTTTGAAAGCGAGAGTAAAAGGGAGGGGGAACGAGAAGGGACATTGTGGGTGGTACTGTCAAGGGGGGATGACGCGCTGCCCGACTGGAGGAAAAAGCGGGAAGGTCCAGCTAGTGACGGTCTGAGAGGGAGAAAGGAGGGTGAGGAAGAAAGGAATCGGTATTTTCAGCTTTTGCACTTTCGTCATTAAATATCAAGTTGCACGTATCAAAGTGGATGACAAAATAGAACTTGATTGGAAAAAGCCAGATTATGCTAGCGATGTGGATGAATGTTTGTTTACGTGGTTTATTCAGAAACGCAGTGAAGGTGTTCCATTACCCGGTCTACTTTTACAAGCACAGGCAATTAAATTAAATAAACAACTAGGTGGTGCTGATGATTTTATTGCTTCTGCTGGCTGGCTATCGAGGTGGAAAATTTGCTATGGGATAGCACAAGTCAACACGGAAGAAGAATCTCGTCTTATTGACATTAAAGTACCTAGAGAGTTCTGTGGGACTTTACGCTAGATGATTGATGAGGGGAAGTAGACTTAAGAGAAATTGTATAACTGTGATGAAACTGCCCTCTACTACAGATTGCTTCCAACAAAGTCGCTCGATATTAAGAAGTCGGCAAATAAACCCAGAATGAAAATGAGCAAAGAGAGACTGACTTTATTACTCTGCGAGAATAAATCAGGAAGTCACGAAGTAAAACCTCTCAGAATAAGTAAAAGCCGAGGTCCTAGGTGTTTCAAGCACGTTAATATGACAGCACTACTAGGGTGGTCCAAAATCGCAAGAAAAAAATAAAAGTTAAAAATGTTCATCTCCACATCGCTGCCCTTGTTCCACTAGGTAAACTGAAATACCATGTCAAAATTGGGATCAATAGGATGATGTTTAGGGGTCCCTATGATTTGAACGTTTTGAAGAAATAAGCATTTTTTTGTAATCGCTTCTAAAAGTTTGCCATTTACAGGTTCCTGTAATAAAATTACTGGACTATTACAATGTACTGTAAATAGACAAAAAGTTTAACTTAATTATATCAGATCTCAATAGCAGCATGTTTCAGAGTTTACTGAGAAAATATTTCCATAGAACAACACTAGAAAGCAGAAGCAGTAGAGAACCTATAGTATTCCCTAGGCATTCTCATCAAACTGACAAGCGGCCATTTTGTGCCAGCTGTCAGTGTCATTGTCATTCTTTGTAAATCTCTATTCTATGGCCAGTCTATTGTCTCAGGCACAAAATTCGTGATCACTGAGAATGCTCCCCTTTTTTTTATGGAGAGCCTTAGTAGCAGTAACAGTGCTATGTTGATTTCAGCAAAAGATTGTTGTTTATTTCTCTTCTGAATATTGAAACGTTATTAATTGCATTTCAACTTGTTACACATGTTAAGTAAATATTAAAGTACATCTAGGTAGTTCACAACTGAATAATACTAGATTTAGGTTAATTTTGTTTAGCATGTTGTATAAATTTGATTGTTTCAGTCTTGACTTCGTGGAAGTGATAGATATCCATTTAAAAAAAAAAGACTTTGTACTTTTCCACACTTTAAAGTGTTGAAAAGTACAAAGTTTTTTATTAAAAATGGATAGCATATTGTATGTGGCTACTTATGTTCACCTTGGAAACATTTCCAAGCGTTTCCAGAAACACTGGCCTCGTATCGACAAGGAAATATATTCTCAAGGCAGTGATGATCTGTATGATTCCAATTAAATCAAAATGGTAAGAGGAGAAATAATGGGATATTATGCTGCTATTTTAGAGGACCCAATTAAGTCAAAGCAGCCTCGAGATGATTACCTAGAGCTTTTACAGTTGTGTTATACCTTTCTTGGTGGTCAAGGTCCTAATGGATCCAAAGCGAAATTCCGAGCACCAAGTGGTTTGCATAACGCACGTTGGATGGCAAAGGCTATTTATTTCCATAAATTTTACTTATTTAGAGATTAGTGCACCCTTATAAGGGTGCACTAATCTCTAAATAAGTATTTTTTTTAATTTAGTAGACAGTGACTTCCCAGTGACATGCCCAGTGATTTGTCTTAAAATCAGGAATCACTGGCTAACTCACTGGCTAAGTCACAGGCTGTCACTGCCTAGGTCACTGGGTATTTTCGCCAGGGTACAGCTGGAGAAAAAAAAGGAATCACTGAAGTAAGCTTGTTTGTAGCTCTCATCTACGGTCGACATTGGAATGAGGCGCCCAAAGCTGAGAAAGCTGTCATGAATGATGCGATTCTTTTTTTAAAAAATTGAAGCTTATCCCAATTACAATGTTAAGAAGGATGCTTTGGTAGCTTTTCCGCACCATCTGTGGTCCTTTTCATAGAATTTGGTTGGAATTGCCCTCTTTGATTCCCGTGTCTGTGACTCTACCAAAGTTAAAATGGTTACTAACTTACAGCTACCACCAAAAACTAAGGCTCTTAAGACAGTTGAGAGTAAAACATTTAAACATGACACTCCTCTGTAAACATATGTGACACAGCGAACTGCAGAACTCTTTGACATTCTCCATAATGATGGGAATGAAAAGGCTGCTTCATTTCTTTTCAAAGAACCTAAGTTGTGGGATTCGGATCCCGATTACATAGAACTCAAACAGGCTGTTCGCAAGATGAAAGTAGTAAGTAACGAATGTGTTGAAAGGGACATTGCCCTGATACAAACATTCAACATGTGTATTACCAAGACCTGTTTCAGTATCTTCTTCGGATTGTTCAATCAAACCGAACAAAGTATCCAACTTGTAAGAAGGCATTACTCATGGCTGATGATGATGATGGTAATGGCGCTTAGTGAAGAAAACATAATATAATCTAGTATTTTACATACCTTTTACCTTTTCAGAGACTTATTTATGGTCACATTAAATGCATCATGATAATTTAGCATTATGTATGTATTGAGTTATGCCACCATTAAATTTTTTTCATTAAAATACTATTGTTTTAGCTAAAAATCCGCATTCACCCAAAAAGTGCTCAATCATAGGGACCTCTAAATATTATCCAATTTGCCTGAATTTTTTTTCATAGCTTTCTAACACCAATTGGAACAGGGGCAAACATGTGGAGCGGATGTTTACAAAAAATTTTTTTTGGACCACCCAATGCAGATGACTGGTGATGTATTTATATCGTGTTTCAATGAAGATTTTGTACCATTGGTAAAGAATCACAGGGTATGTGTCCTGACCATCCTTCTACTGGTAAAGTTGTGGCAACGTTTTTACCAAAAAATACCACTGCCCTTATTCAGCACTTGGACCAAGGGATTATCAGAGCATTAAAAGGCCACTATTGGCGGGAAGTTCTCGCCGCTGTCATAAACTCAGAACTGCAAGTACAAGAATTCCTGAAAACAGCTACCCTTAAGAATATGGCGAACAACATTGGATTGGCATGGAAGAAAATAACTTGACGTGTTTTTGGGTTTTAAGGAAGAAGATGCACGTTAAGCTTCAAATGGTTTTGCTGATAGACTAAATGCGAATGATCTCGCGGCCTGGGTGCGTGAAGATGAAGAAATTCCTGTGTATGCCCATAAGAACGATGAAGAAGTTGTGGCTGCAGTCCAGAGCCGCGGAACAACAGTTGCATTATTGGAATATGAAAGCAAGAATGAAGAAGTAGAAGACGAATGTGAGGTAGAGACACAAAAAAATAGGGAAAGTATTAGATAATATCAGTGAAGGGATGAATTGGTTAGAGAGACAGAGCGATTGCGATCATTTTCATCTATTACATTTGCAAAACATTAAGACTTATGTACCAACTATAAACTATCGCGCCAAAATAAAATACGGAGTATGTAACTCCCGTTAAAGTATGTCGTGTATTTAAATCAGAAAACATCAATTGCTATTGTCTTACGCAAATAAATTAGTTATAAAATTTAGTTTTACGGGGTTTTTGTTTCCTACCCAATTTTCCGCGATAACGCGGCTTTCAGATAACGCGGGTGTAAACTCCGTCCCCCTAGACCAGCGTTAAAACAGAATTTTCTTAGTGGCGTTTTTATTATTTTTGAGAGGTTGTAACTTTTTATTATTAAAATGCACAATATAATATTTTATATGTCATGTACACAAACACAAAGACTGTAAGTTCTGCTAATTTGAGATTTTTATCTATAACCCCATCAGAGTTATTCAAAGCCAAACTTTACAAAGTTTTGAAAAAGTGACTTTTTAAAAATTTATAACAATTCAAGGGTACGTATATCACTATTGAAATTACTTAATGATGCAGCTACTGGCATATATCTACGAATTAAAAATAATTCAAACTGTATAATTCATTCCTACTATTAGAAACATAATTTCAAATATTGAAATTTCAATCCTAGCTTTTTTAAACTTTGCTTGTAGGTTCACCTTAGAAAGGATAGAGATAAGTAAAAAAACTACCAGAATTCTTTGTTACCTTGAGAAATTGCAAACAAAATGATTTTTATTTCATCCTTCTAGGATAAATACTTTTATAGATATAGACTTTTACGTAAACCTTTACAAACGCAAAAATGGGCTTGCTCAACATCATAAAAATGGCCGCCCAAGGTAAACCGCTTGTGATAAAAATTTGAAAAAGATAGTTTTAATGTCTTAAGACATGAAGGTAACAACTAGGAAAGCTTCAATTTGTTTTTGAAATTGGTCAAGCAACCAACTTCTTATTTTTGGACCAGTTCAAATGGATTGACCCAAATAGAAGAAAATAACCAATCTTAAATTATATATATATATATATATATATCCATTTACCTTAAGTCTGACTGCCTGACCATCAGGCCTATTTGAAAAACTTCCAGGTAACCTAGGACATTGAAATCTTGTAAAAATACTGGTCGTGACCTAAATCTGACCGAAAAATAGTAAAAACTCCGATCAAATATTAGCAGGGGTTGTTTTTACCACAAATTGTTAACTTTTAGCCCCATAAGAAAAGTGTTGAATCAGTGCCAGGATTTTATTTTTCCTATTGCGGTTTGCTTGCACTAAATGTAAAGGATTGAAATTTATGTTTTTGGATAGCTGAAAGATTGAAAAACCGGTCGGTTAAAAATATATCTAAAACAGCAAGCAACAAAAAATTACTTGCACTGAAGATATAAGGTTTGCTGTCGGGATGCTAAAAGAATGTAGTTTTAAATTCTTGGATTCGATATTTCGACATGACTCGCTTTTGTCTGAAATTTGTGTTTATGGCTCCAAAATAGTCCATTTTTTAACTTTTTTTGCAGTAAATGTTTTATTAATTCCTAGCAAACAACATCATGGTCTTTAAATGGGAACTTATGCATGAAGCCTTTACGACTTAAATCATGTTTTTGTGATCAATATATGAATAATAGTGAGATAGGATGGGTATTTTTTACCCCATCCTCACCATGGGTGGTTAATGAATGGTACATGAAATCCTAAATGATATATGCATTTTGCACTTCACGTCATTTGGATTCTTTTAATCCTATGAAACATTTCACATTATTTCTTCTTCCCGTTAAATTTCAATGGGCACCCTCTCCTAGCAAGCAATTTTACTGCACCGCAAGACAATAATCGATTCATCCGTCAGAGTTCAAGGACTGGTAACGGGGCATAAAAGTCAACAGGAAACGTTCAGAGTAGGCATGGGCAACCTTCTTTGGTAAACAGAGAGGAATGGGAAAACTTCTTACTATGATGTTGGGGGATTTTCTGGTTCCCCACCGGGTCTCTCTCTCCCCATTTCTGCCGACGTTTCGGAGAATGAGTCGCTCTCCATCCATAGGGCTGACTCCACCCTCAGCCCTGAGGATGGAGAGCGACTCGTTCTCCGAAACGTTGGCAGAAATGGAGAGAGAGACCCGGGGGGTTTATTTTGTTATCTCACCTTTTTATTGACTCTTTACGGGATGGCGGGAGAGCGGTTACGCTCTCTTAACGATCGGGTCACGATTGGCCAAGGTCCGATGGAGGCTCCATTTCACGTTCCTAACGACAGACGAGATGGAACTAATGAAATTCGGAGCCAAATGAAACGGATGAAGAGTTGAAAGATACGGATCAAGAGTCGAAAAAGTGGATGAATCAAATAAATAGACCAACAGTTCACCGTTTGAGAGTCGAATATGGTCATGCCGCCTGGGTGGTGGAGTTGAACAACGAAAAATGACGTAATTTTCCACATTTTATGACGTATTCTCACTTAAGTGAGATTACAAAATAACCCCCCCAGGTGGGTAACCCGAAAATACCCCAACATCACCACACGCTGGGAAAGCCTTAGATCTTTCTTCTTATTATGATATGATATAAATACAATGCTGATTATATCTACGACAACTTGGGAACTGTCTGCGGGCCACTATAATATTAAACGGGACATATCCGGCCCAGGGGCAGCACGTTGCCCGTATACCATATCTAGATGTTTGAAAGGAGTGAGCGTTAAAAGTCATCAAAGACTACCATATTCGAACTTATGAACTTATGGCGAATAATTTAAACACTTCAAATCAAATTGAAATAGTCATTAAAGAGCTAAATTAATGAAAACATCATTTTTCATCGACAAAACTGCCTTCATCAACTCGGTGGAACCTACTGCAACGCAAACAAAACTTATTGCACGAGTAACTTTTACATCTACCATAAAGAAAACTGCAACTCATGAGACCTGATGATGACGATCATTCGTCGACACCCGGGTCGTGTTATTTGCAACACGTATTCTCATGGTATATGTATCAGTTATTCGCGAAATAAATATAGTCTTCGTAATGCACTTCCAGTTCATTGAGTTCAGCCTTAATGTTTTAAATAAATGACAATTCTTTGTTTCGGCAAGACTTGATTGTTCCTTCGCCAGAATTTAGGTTGCCTTTGAAGTAACAATAAGAAGTTCAAAACCTAAAATAAAAAACATAATGCAAAAATCCAAATTTCTTCTTAGATGAGTTCCCAAGGGCAATCATTCCCGATACTCCTATCACGGAACACTGTAATAAACAACTGCATCTATCAAAGTTAACGATTGCACCAAGCTGATTTGATTAATCCCGATTTCTTATATATTCATTACCTAACGTTAAGGTTTGATCAAGCCGTTATCACATTGGCATGAAGACAATGACCAAAATAATTAATTTAATGCCCACAACTTTAGGTTTGCCACATTGTCACATCATGATTCATTTTCTTGAACCAGATAATCGCGTAACAGTCTATAACGATAGTGTTAATGTAATTAAAACAGGAAAAGAAAAATTTGTGTTTATTCAATCATGTAAATGTTACATTCGCCATTCTACGAAGTTCAATATTCATCTTACGGCGATAATAATTCTCCTAGGTATAAGAATCACGTAATAATGATTACGATTGCTGATCACAGAAAAATGTTTAAGTGGGAAAAATGATCGCGGACCAAGCGACGAATTAATGCATTTTAAGACGCAATAACCTGAATGACCCAGGAGCCGTTCTCACGACTTGGTCACTCAATCGCTCAAACTGAGGTTTGGCTTGGTGACACGGCGGACTACGCAGAAAGACCACGAAATAAATTCAGACAATCTTAGCCGCGGTTAAGTTAACCAGCTCCTTTTAGATGGCCGGTGCGCGAGGGTCCCCAACCGTTTGGTTTAACCGAAATCTCTCATGGGAAGGAAACGAGTAAACAAACACCGATTCACTAAAAACGTGAAAGGACGCCCTTGATTGTCAAAAAGTAATCCTGCGGCGCGCTGTTTTCGGCGAGGCGGCTGGCTGGAGATAAAGTGCTCGGTTAGGAGATGAGTTTCGGGGAAACAACGGCGGAGAACGTTAGAACGTATTTTTATCCTGGAAGACCTCTTAAAATGAACCGTGACCTTGGGGTTTGCAGTCAAGGGTCAAGGGGCTTGGAGCGAGGAAGGGCAATAACGCCATTTTAGAGATGCTCCCTCGTGACTGTTTTAGTGTAAAATAGGGAGAAGTTCCAATCTATACATTTAAGAAGTTTAAAAAGTGCTGCTTTAATGAAGGATATATCCAGGCTATGAAAATTGGAGCAAGAACTTAAAATTAAATATAATTTCCGGAACATACGAATTTATTTTCCACTAATTACAACCCCAGAAGCCGAATTCAGAAAAAATACATATGAACAAATGCGTTTTTCATTTAATACTTGCAGTAATTCGCTATTACCTCGAAATATAAGGCGAGTAATGACTTTAAAGCCCAACTACTAAATTTTCAGGAAAATTCGTAACCTTGCAAAAAAAACCATTCGTCTATTGCGTATAAAATATTTTTTCGTTCGTTTCACCCAAACAATTTAATACTCAATCAGTGGGGAAAATAGATAGGATAGGTGGGAATCTTACGAATTGACGTGAAACGGACAAAAGACGACAAAAATGGACAAAAGCGCTCACTCTGACTTCATTCTACGCTGAAATATCTTTATCCGCGAAAAGAAAATATATTCCGGATATGATACGGGTTAGGTACCTCAAGAAACCTGGAGAATAATTCGCGATTCGCTAAACATTTTTTTCTACATCTTCTCACTCCTGAGAAACAATAGCGTGTTCCTTCCTTAATTATCGTCTTCTCTTATTAGTCCCTCTTCTATTACGGTTCTTCGCAGATGTAACCCAAGCCTAACCCCTGCGAGCTTCTAAGGCTGCCCGCAGCGGCAGCGATGTAGCGATTCATCGACTGCGATCTGTAAAATATCACAGTAGTTCTATAATTTCAGGCGGCTTTACACATGGCAGTTAACTTCTATGGAAGTAGCGAGTGCAGCGAAGTATCGATTTTTATCGCTACTTGCAGGGCATAGCTCTGCTTACACATTACTTCCGGATTATCCACAAATAAGTGAACTGCGGAAATAAGGAGGCGAAAGGAGGTAAAATCAAACAATCAATGAATCCTTAAATCAAAACCTTGCAGGTACTACGATCTTATATCTATACGGAAATGTTAACACATAATTGTAAAACATTATTATCATACACATTTCTATAGTTTACTTTGGGTTAAATATTTGTTGATTATATCATTTAATACTTCATGATGTTATCAATTATGCGAAGTATTTTGTTTTCATCAACAGAAATCATTATCTAATGAGTTTTATTAATCTAAACTAATCAAATTAACTCTCAGACACTGATTTATGTAACAGGTTATTTAATTCGTATCACTAAAAAATCTTGTTATTGTCTGATTTAAGTGAGAATTCCAATTGTTTATCTCCATCGTCTCAGGCTCAACCTTGTGGAAGTTCATTTTATAAATGAAAAGGAAAACTTTGTTATATTCCACCAATTTATTCTCAGATACACGCTTCGGCGTCATCTTCAGGTACCTGAAGATGACGCCGCTGCGTCGAAACTAGTTGTACCTGAGAATAAATTGGTGGAATATAACAAAGTTTTCCTTTTCATTTATTTATCCAATTGTTTAAGTAAACAAACTTGTCCTCCATGACATCTCTATTGTTTTTCAAATATTAATTTATATTAACATTTTGATAACTAATTTAGTACTTCAACATTATCAAATTTCAATCTTAAGTACATTTTAATTTAATATAACTGTGGTTTATCAATTGAGGTGAACCAGGCATAATATTTCACCGGATGTTTTGCAATACTATCGCTGAATCAAAATGCTACTTGCAGGCAAAATAGAAGCCAGTCTATTTTCCTTGCAAGTGCGAATCGCGGTCGATTAGTTCCGCTATCGACCCCTACCGCCATGGAAGTAAGTAAGGAAGTAAGTAAGTGCTTACACATCGAAGTACCACTTGTAAGCGACTTGCAAGGCTACTGTCATGGAAGTAACTTCCATGTGTAAAGGCGGCTTTAGACGACCAAAATGAGCGCTTTGCAATTAGCATGGCGATAGCCAGCTATTGAAGGAAGCGATTGGCGATCGCCAGGCGACCAAATGAAATTAAACAGCTCCAAGCGGCTGTTCACGCATGCAAAGTCCGTTCGCGTACAGACAAGCAGTAGCGACTAGCTGTGAAGAATTACGCTTGATGATCTTCAATTGTTCATCTCACCTCGGAGAGAAGAGCGACCAATAGCCGGCGATAGACGGCTATTTTATTAAATCGAAAGCACCGCGGCGTGGCGATAACCACAAATCGAAATAACCAAATTATGATGCGATATTGGTCTTCCGAACCATTTGATACATCTACTTTTGGAACTATACGCTACCATAAAAATTAATCCTTTCGGGATTTGCTGCATATTGTCCATTTCTTAGAAACTCAACGTATCGCTCCTCGTACTGTGAGTGTCATCGGAACAATGGGATTTCTTCGGCATCCGTTCGATATACTGGCTTAACGTTCTAGTGAGCATTGCTCCATTGTAGGGCCGATTCAAATATTTTTAAACCAACCCGATTCGTTATTTTAGGGTTTCACGCGCGCTAAGAGCCTCTTCAAATTGGGCTAAGATAATAACCAACCTTACGATTTAAATCTTCATGCCAAAAATATGCGACACGCAATGTAATACGATATGATGAGGTATCCAATGAAATGTGATAGGTGGTATAATTCAATCCGCGGTGAAACGTGAAACGCGCGATATTCGACGCAATACAATACCACGCGATACGCGAACTAGATATACCTATCGGGGGGTATACAATATTTTTGCAATGTCATGCGATACAACGCACGATCATTGGATTTTATATACCACATCATGTAATATGTGATAGATTGTGTAATTTGCGGCAAAAAAATTTGCATCGCGATGTGAATATGTAAATTTGTATATCGCACAAAACTAATTTTGAACGAAAGGCCACAACAGTGGGGAGAAGACAGAGCGCCCAGATGGAGGAGTAGGATAGAAAACGGCTGAAGGAGTTGAGGAAGAGAGAGGGAGACAAGTAGTAGAGAGGAGAGAGGTTGAAGCTCAAAGTAAACAGCGAAGCGTAAGAGGGAGCTGCTGCACTTAGTGTCGAGGGAATATTTTTTTATCAAATAACCCTCGCCGTGGCCCATTTTAAATGGTTTGCTCGAGCGCGGTGATGGCGCGGTATTTCAGTTATCTTTACTAGCTACTCGGAATCAAAGGAGCGTACAAGACCTCTCCTGACGTCTCTCCCACCTCCATCTTTATTCGCTTCTCGAGTCAATCAACCCAACTCTTCCCAATATACCCCTCCGATTCCATGCGGGGACAAAATAATATGAGTGCAAGTAACTAAAGACGAAAGAATTTCTCATAGCTATATCAAGAGCGGAATAAGTTCGTGCGTAACTAGCACGTCAGAGGTGTTGCGTGGAGCTCTTGGGGGTATGATCCCTTATTACTTGACTTACATGTTGTGAGCTTTGTGAATTGAAAAATCCCGTAATTTATTTATTTTTTCTGCTGCTATAAAAGGTTCATAAATATAACGTTCGCAGTAGGTGATCTTCACCCAAGGAACGTTCTTTTTACGAGAACAGCCATTATTTTAATGGTATACAACTCGAAGATTGGTAAGGACCAAGAAGACGCTTGTAAGTACCTGAATGAACACTATAAGTAGGGACAAGCAAAACTCGCAAATGCGATAACGCGAATTTTTACGCAAATTCGGGTTTTCCGCGAAAGCGCGAATTTCGTATATTATCGCGAATTTCAACATTTGAATCGCGAATTTCAACATTTCCAACATGAATTTCCTCATCTAGGCCGACTCTGTCATTCAACTTGCGACTGTAAACATTTTCTTAGGCAGTTCATATTTGTCAATGGCCTTTCCAGTACAAATTATGTAGAAATGTTACTCGGATATAATATTCTTCACTCAAGTTTTTTGAACTTGAACAATAGGATTGAAAAATGCATGCCAAAATTTTGCTTTACAGTCAGTCTCCGAGATACGTGAACCTCTACTCTCGTTACTATGTACTTACGTAAGTGGGAACCTTACCCAAAACGACGAAGATTAAGAAAGTTACGGGAAGCAAAGAATGGTTGCCTACTTACAAGGGGTGCTTGTCATGGTATCAGCATAGTGATTTTCTTTTGTGACAATTGTATCACATTCACCAAAACTTATAATGCCGAAATGGACGATGACAGCAAAGCAGCGTGAGGCAGAATTTCGACAACGTGGATTACATTGTGCTGATGGCAAAACAATTATTCTTTGTCGTTTTTGTAAGACAAATGTCTCGTGGAAAAGGAAGGAAAGCTGCACGAAACATTTTCAGTGAAAAATATAAGGCTAATGTTGAAAAAACATTCTGCCGGTGGCAGTGGAATAAAACGGCAAGCATCCATAATAATATTCAGAATGGTATTTTTTTTAGAAAACTACAAATTCCTTTCAAGGTATGACAAATTCTAAAGCAGAAGCTGTTAAGTCGATACAGATGGCATCAAAGGTGTCAATAAAACTTTGTTCTCTTATAGTAGAAGCCCCAAGTAGAGTACGATTTGAAAACATTTTTGACTCTCAAGTAGTTCTCACAACGGAGGTGATCCCCGACTTAATCACGAAATTGAAAAAAGTTCATAGCCTTGAGTCAATTGAGACGGAAAAGTTGATGCTGGGGTTGGGGAATTACGTCGAAAATTACCTCAACAAAATTTCCAGGGTTCAGTGGATATAATGATACAAATTCATTTACTAAAATTGTTTGAACCATCATTTACATTAAAAGTGCCTTGAAGCAATTTTGGACCCCCTGTGCAAATGTGGACTCGGAGATATTTCTTTCCTTCTACAACACTGTGCTAACAGATAGGAAACCAAATCTAAAAGAAGAAATTTTGGCCACACTGGAAATTTTTTCATTTGAAAATAACGGACAATTACCTGTAAATTGGCTCTTTATGTAAATTGGCTAGGTATGTGAAATGTACAAAAATATAATATGTGAATACAGCATGGTATTAATTGTTTAAATGTTCCCTAATCATTGGTGCAGGGAGGAGGGCAAATAATTCACACATAATATTTTGTCGAGAAAATAACACCGATTTCAGGGTAAAATAACACCGCTTTTGCAAAACATAACACCACTTTTAGTTATAAATTAACCCCACCTTTTGCAGGTGTCTAACTATTATGATATACGATGCGATAATTAGTAAAATGAACACCTTGATTTCAATCTTTGAAGGACCACAACAATTAAATGCATGCAATGACGAACTATTACATAATAATACGTAAAAAATTCCAATTTATGTCAAAATTGTTTTATTTTTTCTTTGCAACTTTCAAGACAGTACCAAGTACTCCTTAGGATCATCCGGACTGCGTAAACAATCACTCATGGTCATTTTTCCGAGACGCCCTATCAAGAGTTAAAACTTCACCGTGCGAAACGCGAAAATCCAACTAAGAGTCATGACGTAAACCAGATGTAAGCCCAACGCACCCAGCTTATAGACGAAAATTACGGTAAATTCACAATAAAAAATAAGAAAAATATACAAGAAACATTAAGCGTTAAATATTGAAGATGGAACCGAACTGAGAGCATATATTTATTCTCCACCCCCTCCTTCCCCACTCATGTATCTCGGGCTGAACCGATAACACTACTTCTTGATGACACTTCAGTTGCTCAGGAGAAAATTGATAGACGTTATACCAAAGTAGGCCGATGCGGTACAGTTAAATTGGGAGGCAATGTGACAATGGAACCGCTCTTCACTGCAGCGAACTTGTCTGCGTGAATCCGCCACTCGCATAGGTACCACAGAATAGCAGTAGATCTCAACACTCTTGACACTTAAGGCTGTCTCCAAGATTCGTACTTCCATCTCGCACTCCATAACGATCCTAACTGCACCCCGGTGACCTAGCAACCAAAGCAGCAGTTGTCGACCCATTTCCCTTCAAGACATGAGTCTATGAATCACAGAATTCCGCCTTGTTTCATCTCCAACAAATGATAATTTCATAAACTGCAGAAACTTCTATCGTATAGGCCTCAAGAACGACGTTTCATGATAAAATTTTACTGTTTTCTGTTATTTCTAAGTTAAGTGACAAACGCAGATGGTTTTATGCAATTAACTATTTCTATAAGTACACAAAAGAACATGATAGGCATTCATGCGCATTGGTTCAATATATAACTCCAACATACAACGTGTGAAAAGGAATAATAAAAAAAATTGATTTAACGGACTGACGTACCTGACCAGCAATTGGGAGCTATGGGTTCGAATCCTGGTCAATTCAGATGACTTTTCACATTGAATTTTCCAAATCGAAGATACATTTGTCATTATTCGAATGAAAAAAATTGGCTAAAAAATGACGATGGAATAACTAAGCGCTTCAAGGCCCGAGAGAAAATCTATAAGGGTTATGTCGTTTAACATATATTAATACGATAACACCGTGAATTAAACAGCGATTAGTAAAGGCTATGGCGGTACACAAATCGCAAAAAGGAAAATAATCTCATTTTCCTTCGCTAAAACTCATAAAGTATACGCAATGAGCGATTATAAGAATGAAAAGGAGAGATTCGGAGTATAAAACCACTAATTGAACAGTAAAAGTCAGCAAAGTCATCTATACGATTCATCCCAAGGATTATTATTTTGTGTATTATAATTTAATTGTTAACAATTGTACTTCACTCAAATCTTTACTTTAATCAAAGGAGCATCAACACTAAAATACTTAAACTCTTACAATCTCTATATCCTTAAATATCTAGGAGTCGAAGCATCCCAATACCATTCTGGAGTTTGTTCATACGAAGCATTTGGTTGAGGAGAGAAATATATTTATGCGTATTCATGATACATTTCACAAGGTATCTGCCATCAAATGTGATTGGACCCAATGATTAAGCCACTAAGTCCATGGAAATCAAGGACAAGTATGAATACATAATATTCAAGTTGGAAACCCTAAGGCTGAGAGCTTGAGTCCTGCCTCGGGTGTTAATTCTGAATTTACCTCAAGTTACATTGTAAGTTGGCTTTTAATCTATAATATTGGGGAACGTAAATACCAGCAGTCGGAGTACCAATAACAACTGTAAAAATTAAAGAGGAAGAAATATGAAGAGGATTAAACGTTCGAGAAAGGTTCTACGCATGAAAATGCGTCAACGTAATAAGGATTAATTTTTTTTACTCAGATATAAAATTTCATGAAGGGTTAAGTTTCTTTTACTTGTTGAGAAATTCATCTGACGAATCATTTGCATAAAAACGCCAACATCTTCAGTCACACGCTGCAACGCGAAAAGATGCTCTCCCAAGAACATCTATGGCTCCGTCTGCCACGATCATTTCTCGCACAGTCTCGCCTAATCCTCCTTCCAGCTCTTCCCCCTATCTCGTCCTTAACCCCATCTCAGTAACACCCACTCCCTCCTCTCACCCCCCCCCCCCTTCTCGCAGCCAAACACCCCTTCGCCCCCGTCATCTCCATCCAATACCACCCCCTTCCTTCTTACCTGGTTTGATGCACGACATGCCGCAGGCTCCGTCGCACAGGCATTTCTTCCGTTTGCTCTTGCAGTCTTCGTCTGAAGAGCACTTGCGTAGGCACGTCTGTTTCTGGAAGTGGCAGTAAGGGAGGGGGAGAAAAAAATGTATTAAAAAGGGCGCGCACAAGGTCGGAGGGGAACAGATTAGGAGGAAACAAGCGGAGAAGGGGGGGGGGGGGCATTACATTATAGAAGTGCGTGGTTTGGGAGGGAGGATATTGCGTATTTTTTACGACAAATTATTTATCTCCTTAGACGGATTTTGACATAGAGAAGCATAAATGAAATGCAGAATAAATGAAAGCAATAAAAGCCGAGATATATACGAAATAGAGGCATTAAGCAAAGAATAATACATTTAATATTTATATTTTAACCATAGAGCAAGTAGCACATGAATGATTCATTGTATAACAGAAGTTAGCAACAATCCAATAAAGGCACAGCACTCTAGTCGTTTGCGACTTTTACTGGTGCATTTGATGATCATTCTTTAGTATATCGCCAGTTGTTTGGTTAACGGGGAGTCCCTACCGTGGCTCCCCATTTTCAAGTTTCCTCATGGCTAAGTTTCTCTGCGTGAACTGATTAGCATTGACCAGATTTTCCAATAGGTTGATTAATTTCGAAAATACATTTTTTTGATGCTCCTTCTAAAGTGGGGGGAATGCACATGCAGCAGTAATAGATTCAAAACCATTGGAATTGTGCAGAATGTAGGATTAATAACTAGATATTATCAATTCATTTATTCCTATCATCCGGAAGACGTATTTACTCCCTGTTTTGCAAATCACCTTAATATATTTACATCCAATCATAGCCAGAATTGACCAGTCTTTGTATTCTACTGAAGGTAATTACCAGCAATCTATGATTAAGTTTTAAAATAGAGGGTTAATTTTCTTTGATATTTGAATGGTGAAATTGATATGCAGTGTCAAAAGAGCACAATTACTATCTATTAATAACAACTCATCAACAATGAGGGATTATCGAAGATCAAGTATTAGAAGATAAAAATTGTTCGTAAAACAGGACTTGATTTATATCCATCAAAGAAAAATATAATAAATGCAAAAGATAATGGCATATAATTATATTAGTAAACCCTGAATCATAATTCTCTAATGGACAAAGCTTAGACACACACTCCGTTTCAATACTCCACAGCGTTTGCGTTTACTTAGTAATAATTTACCCTGTTAATAGAATATCTCATTTAAAATATCGTAGAGAGATACTGAATCCCTACGTAAGAATGAAGAAACAAGATAACTCCTACAAAAAAATTAATGGAAAGAAACGCTTCGAAAGGAAGTATTCGCATATTTAATAATTTGGATAAATGGTAAATATTCGGGACTAACGGCGAATAGTCAACGTGGATTAAGAACAAAGCGTTTAATCTGTTACTATCAAAAGTGAATGAAAATATTTCTGAGAGGCCCCAGGGTATATTCCTATAAGGACCAAAGGCTGATAAAGGAAAGTGCATGAAAATATCAGCCTAGTTCAACACCATGTTAAACGATGCCCCTAGCGAATTTTTGTCCTCCCAATAATAAAAACTGACTCCAATATTTAACGAATTAAATAGGCGCTAACTATGTGAAGTGCGTTTTCAGAATACTCAGCTGAAAAACAAGCTGAGGAGACTCCAATTTTACAGTGAATACAACGTACCAACAAAAAATGAGAATACACAACTTAATTAAAGATATGTATTTTTTTAAACTGTGTTAGGCATTCTTCTAGACACGGCACAGACAAGAATTCATTTAAAACAGGAAAAATAAGACTGATAGGTACACCAGAATAGAGTGTTTAAAATGAAGGATGCAATTCTATAGAAGGTTTGCAAGTGTGAAAGGACTGAAGTGATACAGACACTGGCACAAATATGTCGACCTAGAGATAGAATTCCATTTAACCACGTAGAACATCGCAATATCATCATATTTCCATACACACTATCTTGGAAACAATTTCTTGGTAAAGGTGAGCTTTCGTCTCGCACTCGTTTTCGCGATTTTCACCTACTTAAAACAGAGATATCCGAACATATTTCACCTCGTTTAATATGCAAACCCTGCAAATTTGTTTGACACTTTCAACACAACAATGCATCAACTACTTTAGAAATGGGAAACTTTCGAACCTGAGAAGTGCGTTATTTCCTCTCCGCCATCTTGTGAAAAAATGCCGTTTCCTCTTATCCACTGTACGTGGCACAGCGATCGAGTAGTTGGTACTCTACCATATACACACCTCTCCTCACAGTTTCTTCCCGCCTTCCACTCAAATTCGCCCCGCAACAGCCATTTACTACAATGCTATTCCATTAATTCCACCGCAGTACATTGCGTATTTCACCTCAAATGAAGGATTTACACTTCCTTTTCACTCGCATTCATTCCACTGCAGTAATAACATTTCACTTTAAATAACAAACACCCGTGCCTTTCAAGGAATAGAAAGCCTGACTCCGCCGAAACGAAAGTCTGGATCGCAGAAATTTGCGTGTGCGTACACGATTGGCAACTCATGGCGACACTACACCACACAGGCAAGTAAGAAATGATTTACGACAACAAGCCCCTCAACTCTCGTTGGCGAATGAATATCGGGTGACTTTTTAACAATTAACTTCCAATTATTGACAGTTAATTTCCCCCTTCCACACTACCCGAGAGAACTCTGTCAACGGTACTATTTCATTAGCCTCTAACAAAAGCCCACTTATACTTGTCTTGTAAACCTTGTCACCTGAGGGATTCTATTCTTAAAGTAATACGCAGAATATTATTTTAGTCTTCTATCAATGACCACCAAAAATTACCAATACGCGAGAGGGATTCTATTCTTAAAATAATACGCAGAATAACATTTTAGCCTTTTACCAATGCCCACCAATAATCACCAATGAGCTTGAGGGATTCTATTCTTAAAATAATACGCAGAATAACATTTTAGCCTTTCACCAATGTCCACCAATAATCACCAATGAGCGTGAGGAATTCTATTCTTAAAATAATACGCAGAACAACATTTCAGCCTTCTACGAATGCCCACCAATAATCAAGTCATGCCATTTTCACTGTGAAAATGCACATCCAGTATTATATCTTTCAATGAATACTCCTCTCCACTAAAACATAACACCCAGAATTATTCCTAACAAACGTCTTTCCATTTTCACATTTATTGTAAAAATCAGCATTCTGAAACTTCCTCCACTCCCAGAAATGCCCATTTCCACTTTTCCATTTCCACAAAAAATGCGTTTTTCGCTTTTCCAATTCACGAAAATGCATTTTTCAATTTTGCAAATGGTCAAATCGGGCCCGCGTACCGTCCCACCCTAGCACCCATGTTGCACTCCATAGGCCCGTAAGCTTGTTGGGTGGGTTAAGGGAATATTATAGAAGTGAAATTATTCTTATCCCTCTACCGGTTGTTCGTAAAAACCTCCAAATATGACGTCGAAAACTCACGAAAACATCGCAAAAATGGTAATTTTCAAACGTCAATATCTCATAAACTACTGGTCACACGGGTATGATTCTTACTTTTCTACAAATCCGCATTCTTCCTCTACTCGTTAGTTTCACATTTTATTTCGTCAGTTTCCTAAATTTTTCAAAAAAAATTTGAAAGAACGAGACGAAAGCTCACCTTTACCAATTTCTTAATTAGCACATGCAAAACCAACCACAGAGAGTTGTAAAAAATTAAAACATACAACGCTTAGCACTTTTCCGAAAATTTACATTTTGTCGGTAATCACGGCGATGTGAATTACACAATGAAAAATACTGAATAATGTGATGCGCTATTTACTGACCAGTCACCATGACAACATAACTAGTTCGCGGAAAAGAGTAGATACGTTATTTTCGGACAACTAATCTGCTTTTCAGGAAAATGGCAAGGAAGAAAAATGTACCAGTCAAGGGCAATTGCCCATGTTATAACGGTGACGACTGATAATTATTAAAACGTCACCATGGAAGCATAAATTGTCCCGGAAACGAGAATGCTATTTTTGGACAACGCGTGGGCGTATAAAACCACTCATACATCAGAACCAATGTTTCCAGTTAGCCGACGGCTTCGCTTTCAGCGAACGCCCATGCATATGCACATACCATGAGAGCAGCCTGTGCCTCGTCCCTCGGGCAGAGGACTGAAGGCGAATTCCTCGGGTTCTTGTATATCCTGGTGGCGTCTCCATCGTCCACCGTCTCCGGTTCGTCATCCCTCTCACCCTCGGCGCTCGAGGAGGTGGCCCCGCCCCCGTCAACCTCCGCCCCCTCCACAACATCCCCTCCTCCACCACCGCCCCCTCCGCCCCCTCCCTCGCCCGCCCCCCCATCGTCCTCGTCGTCGTCGTCCTCGTCCTCCTCGGCGCCCCCGAACACGGAGCCCATGCCCTCCTCCTCGTCATCCTCGTCGCCTTCGTCCTCGTGCGACGATAGCGAGCTGAGGCGCTCCCTTGTCGGACGCCTGGGCTCTGAAAAAAGATGGGAAAATAAAGGAGATCAGTACTGTATCCATAGAGATACGGATTGAGAGGAATTATCAATTAAAGTATTTGTGGTTTTATGTAAAGAAAAGGTTTAATGTGGAGTGTAGCGCTAACCGGGCTGAAACGTAGATTCCGAGCAGTGGCGTAACAACGGGGGGAGGGGATTCGGAGAGGGGGGTGCATTAAGGGTGTGCCCCCACTAAAATGAAACAGAGGGCGCGAAAGGGACCCTAATTAGGACGTCAAAGCGTATGAAGGTGACTGCAGAATACCTACACCACCATTTAATACGACACCCCAAAGCGATGGGGATTCAGTTATAATGAACGCTTAAAAATGAATCGGAAAGCCTCAATTCAGAGTTTTAAAATATCAAATTTTAAGATTTTAGAAGGGTTTTATTTTAAAGCTTGAAAAAATTGGTTTGAAAATTCGGGTTGCTTGTCCATAAGTATAATAATTTACATAATTACCTCGACAGTGCGTTGGAGAAAAATCGGTAAAAAATCATGGACGTTAGATGGAGAATTATGCTAGCGGAAGAAGCCTTAAGCAATAGGCGGGAGGAGATGACGGAAACTTTGCGTCGGAAGGCAAAGGAAAGGTTGGCGAAGAGCATAATATGGAGTGTAGCGTTGTGTCGTGCGGAAACATGGGCTCTGAGGAAAGAGGACAGGAATAGGCTGCAGGCATTCGAGAAAAGGGTGCGGAGAAGGATGGATAAGGTGCGGTGGACAGAAAGGATGGAAAACGAAGTTCGGTATGGTTAGTGAGGAAAGAAAACTTTTGAATGAGATTAGGAGGGAGGCTAGGTTGGTGGTTGGAAGAGGTAATGAGGGGAAAGGGTTGCACTAGGTCGTGATAAAGGGGATGATGTTGCGTAAGGTGAGAGTAAGAAAGAGAATAGACTTTATGAATCAGATGAAGAGAGTTAAGACGTATGCCGAGTTGAGGAACAAAATAGTGTATGGTCAAGGGCTATCAGCTGTAAAAGATTAGTAGGTATAAGTATTCCTATTTCCATCTAAACCTAACTTTACCGGTTAATCATCCCTAATAAATAAATAAAACTGGCGTGCTTCTCCTAAATTTTTCAAAAGTTAAGTAGGATGGTCTAACTATAGTCATCTTGAGGAGAAAAAAAAACTTTTTTTAATGCCCTAGTATATTGACATTTAGGCGAATAAAAAACTCGCATTTCCCAAAAAATTGGTAAAAATGAAGACAGTGATCCCACTAATTCCCCAGGTTTTTAGTAAAACTATAAGTTTAAAAATATGTTGAGCTGAAGACCGCTCGTAAGGATTAGAGAGTAAATAAAATTTGTAATACGTCGACTAATCTAACCATTAGAGCTTTAGTTTGACCTTTCTTTAGTAAAGGCTCATTGACAGCCGAGATGAAAATATCAATTTATAATGATGATCAATTTATATGATGAGGCTTTCATAAAAGTACAGAGGAAATAATGAGAGGAATCGTCAATGCAAGAGAAGAGCCTCCTTAATGACGACGAGGGAATCAATGCCCAGGATTTCTTCATATAGGTTAAGGAATTATTTGCGAATAATTTTACGGATCATATTGTGTTTTAGTTAGAAACCTGGTCTCAATGGAAAAAGGATGGGCGAAAATTGGAGGCTGTTAGGATAAGAGGGCGGGAGATGGTCGGAGAAAATAAACGGGTCAACGAGGAAACAAGCGAAAATATGTTAATATTTTGGAAAAGAGGAGGAGCCTCAAGATAAGAGCAGCAGGGAAAAAGAAACATGAGAATAACTGAGATACGAAAAGGTTGTTCAAATTCTACGACAGTATTGTAAGGCAATGTTTTTGGTAAACGAGGTGGGCATTGCGAAATATAAATCATTGGCTTGGAATCTTACTTATAAGGAAGCGAATATTACGCGATATTGATGAAAAGTAGTATAAAATATTAAATGTTAAAGGTTTTAACACTTCCAATGTTTTTTATAATTAGAAGTGTAGTATATAGAAATACTTCATAATTTATTTTCCCCTCAAAACGTGCCATTGACAATGTGCCAATTTACTTAAGTTTACGGAATTGAAATAGGCAGCTAAACGTAAAAATAAACTCCTACAGAAATTTAAACGCTGTAAAATACTGATTTCGAAGAATGGCAGTTAAGCAGAATCCAATTATGAATTTCAGGGTTTTGTCGAACGAAATTAATTAGCTTATTTAATAATTTAGATTCCGCTCGATACGAAACTATTAAGAATACCTATGCTAACTTCCTTTGGGCTACAAAATTAAAATACGCATTTATAGAAACAATAAGACCCTGAACCGTACTGTTTCCGAGAGGTTTCATTTCGAGAGGAGTTGACAGGCCTTTCGGCTCAACGACATAGTTTGGTAATTCCCCGTTTCAAACGATAACGAGAATCGCGCTCAAAATGCACTCATGGTTTTCCATTTATGCCGTTTCGAGTTTCGTTCTGCAGACTGCTAGATGCAGTTGGTGAAATTTATGCCACTACGTTTTCTACTTAACGGCGACTAACTTGGGTGGAGGCTGCGAGGCCTATTGGTCTGGGACCGTAGAGCAGAAAGCCATATACACATTACAAACAGTGAATAGTACGCGGGAAAGTTCTAGGAATTCAGGGATGGGAAAATAGTTTATTACATTAAAACCTACAGTGATATTTTATAATAAGTCACATTTTGTAATTATCTTCATGAATACAGGATCGTAGATGGATATAGATTTTGTTGGAGACGAAACTTCACCATTAGTTACTCGCCTTATAACAACCAAGCACTACCGGTTATGATGCTGAGGAAAAATTATCATCCATCTCAAAGGAATATTAAAATTTTGGTAATGATAGCAGCTTATTTCACTCTTCAAGCAAATTAAAATATGGGTTAAGTAAGGATAGTAATTTGGTTGGAAGTGGGAAAATCACGCGGTTGGGATTCAAAGGCGGCCCTCGCTAAAATATTTACAAATAATTTCCGGGATACGTAATATTTTTTGATGCTCAAAGGGGTAATATTTTTTGATAAATGATGTCACACAATTTTGGACCAAACTAAACCCCCTCCACTACCCTTCTGTCACAGTTGGTCACAAATAGTGTCACTTTAATGATGTCACCAAAATGAAAACAATTCTACCCCCCCTCCTCAGTCTGAGTAAAAATTAGGCATCATATACAGTGGAAGTGTGGATGTCACATGAAGCATAGCCCCCACCCTTCCCCCCTGTGACACATTGTCACAAGGTGGTGACCCCCCCCCCCAACCGTGTGGACGTCATTTATGGACAGCCCCAAAGCTGCATGACGTTCACCACGGCTAAATCAAGCTATTTTAACAATTTCAGCTCGCTATTAAACACAATGGAGCTTGAAAATCCAACCATACACGACTCAATGCACTAATCTGAAGTGGATATTGCACACGTTTCATAAAGTATTGGACATGCGATAAAATAAATGCCGGTGCCGTGTGTAAGTTGCCAATTGCGAAACCATAGAAAGAGATAACCGATCCACAACGTTTGCTTCCCGTAGCTTTCGGCGTATTCCCGTCCCGATGTCGTAGAGAAACTTACGTCACTCCTTCAGATCAGTACTGGAGATCCAAAACTTAATTATTAGGAGCAAAACTTTGCTAGCCAAGTACTCGGAAATTCCAAAATGGAGAATCGATGTTTCCAAGAAATCCTCGGAGAAAATACGTTTCCTATTCAATGTGCTTTAGTCACTCCGAGGGGTTTCAGAAATGCACGCGAATCAAATAAAAGCGGCTACTACTACTAACCTTTTCTTCTTCTAATTGCACAGTACATTAGATTCTCGATTAATAATTACCAACTAGTAAGACTAAGTGGCTACAGGAGCGTCAAAGACGAGCGTTTCCTATTCAATTTCTATAGATTTTCTGGGATAAGAGAAGGAACGCTCCGATAAATTAAGTTGCATTGCATGGAATTCGCACCGGAATGAATTTGTAATCGAATGACACTTCGCGTAGTAAGAGCCTAACTTATATATATTACGCACCAATACATATAGGCGCGAAGTTAATTTTCAAGTAATTACGTTGGGATTCAGACGCCTTATTAAAAAATAAAGGCCTAACCTCCTTCAAAAGTTTGAAGACTGTTCTAATGAGAATGATACTTTTATACATGTAAAGTGTTTTACTATAACATGGCTGAAGATGTAAGTATTTTAGAACCTCTAGACAGTATTGTTATAAATAGGCGGTCATTTGTTATAAATATTGAAAAAAATACGTCTTGTATCTTAGAGTTCAACGATAGCGGGTATTTTAACATCATGCATAAATACCTAGATTTGACTGGCAAGATTTCACGGAAAATCTCCTACCACGATTGAATAACATAAAAATTGTGTAAAAAATACAAACTCTTGTGCGTTCTCCATTCTAAAAAGGTTATATGGTTATTGGTTAATAATTTAAAGTAATGCGATGGTTTGCCTGAACGTTGAAAAATCGTAACCTCATGGCATCGATGCGAATTCTCATTTTTAAAATTAATGGAAAATTACATGGTATTTTTTTCTCCAGTTAAGTAATATTTAATCAAAATTATAGCATAAGTGTACACTAAGGACTAATGGACCTGCGGAAATGGCGCGTGTCGATTTTCAAGTAAAGCACGTCATTATCATTGATAGTTACACAATTTAATATGTAAACTAACAATAAAATTATAGATTCAAATGATTTATGAAATAAAATTATTCTAAGCGATTTAACTTCATTGAGAATGTTAACAAAACTGTATTTCTCAGCACGGACTGCTCAGATGCAACGCGTGGATGAGCAACTAGCGGCATCACCGCTACCAGTGCTCCGGGATAAAAATGATAATAGCTAATAAAATGGCACATAAAAGATCCTAATTCTTGTTCTTTCCTATATAAAAAGTCTTAAACTAGCCATAACATATTGTCTCAACACAAGATAATGAAATATTATTTTTAAACGCCCAATTCACTCCGGTAAAGTGAGTGACGAATATTTTGTCACTGCCACTTACAACAGCATGAAGGGGCGATTTGAAAATGCATAAATACTAAACAGGTTTCTAAAAAAAGTAAATCATCTAATTTCGAGCATAAAAAATATACATGCTTTTTCGAACGTGATAACTCTATGTTCGCAAGTGGTCTTACTGGTTCCACAGATTTCCGTCAGTACAAATCGGACACGGGTCATCAAACGGTGAAAGTTCACTCGGTAAATGATAACTTATTCATCTATCTTTATTAAAATAACATCTAAGATGTTTAAATTCAACTTTTGGAAAAATAAATCCATTTTTGACCGCGTAAAGTGAGATCTCAGACCACTGTGCGTCGCCTAGCCCAACAAGAAACGTAACCCGGTGGCGCCTTAAAACATTCACTTCCGCGTCAAAGTTTAGCCTTCTGCGATATTTGTAGCACCTGATATCATTCCTCCCTGCGCCTCGCGTGGCACTATGTGGAGTGTGTATGTGGGAGAAAATCGAAGTCGAAAGTGCGAGTGAAGGGGAATTGAAGGAGGAGTTGTTGGGGATGTTGAAGGGGGGCACGGGGGTTTGGGGCAGGCGTTAATTGGAAGAGGTGCATGAGAAAAAGAGGAGGGAAGAGGTCAGCATGCACTGCATTAGTGAGTACAGAGATGCTCAATCAGTAATCGTACGCAAAAGAGTTCCAGTATAAACATCAAATTTACGATCAATTTTATTATGGTCCCATTAATTATTTTCTCTTTAATCTCTTTTAAACTCATAATTAGCAATGATTAATACAAGTATTTGAGGTAGTGCATATGTCTTATTGAAGAATTTATGGCATGGGGAGAGTGGCTGAAAGGTTATGAGGTAAAGAGACGTCAGAAGATTTAGCTGCTTGGGTCGTACATATCAGCAGATGGTAGCCTCGACAAAGAAATACAGCATCCTATGTACTCATGCTGGAGACATTGGAAACGGGATTTAGGAGTTTCGTGCGACATAAGAAAGAGCGAACGAGACATGGAAAAAGCCTATAAAACTATGGTAAACCTGCATTATTATAGGGCTCAGAAACCCGGACCAAGAAAGAGTCCCAAGAGAGGAAGATACAAGTGGCAGAGATGAGAATAGTAACGTGGATGCTCGGCAGAACATGAAAGGATGAGATCATGAATGAAATATGTAGATGAAAGAGGTAGATTCACCGAAATATCAAAGAAAGCAGGATAAATGGTGTAGATACGTAATGAGAAAACCTGACGACTATGTTAGTAAAGTGAAATTCAAGATGAAAGAAGGCAAGAGAAGCCGAGGGAGACCTAAAACAAGCTGAATGGACTCTTTATTTAAGGACTTAAGTGGTGAAGGTTTTACGGGAGACAAGTAGGTGGTTAGAGATGAATGGAGACTTGTCAAAAGGAATGGAAGCGATGGAATGGAGCTGATGACAGGGACCTTCGGTAAGAATATTAAGAAGAGGCTGTTTAAGAGTTTAATATGGAGTGTAGCGTTGTATGGGGCAGAAAAATTGACTCTGAAAAATGAATACGAGAAAAGACTGCAGGCGCTCGATATTTAGGTGTGGTGGACAGAAAGGAAGACAAATGAGGAAGTGCTTCGTATGGTAGGTGAGGAAATAAAACATCGTAATAAGTTTAGGGGGAGGCTAAGCACGTGGTTGAAAGAGGTAACAATGGGCGAAGGGTTCCATAAGACCGTGACAGAGGCAGGGGAAGCGGAGAAAGGGAAGATGGAGGATAGGTTTTATGGGCAGGGAGAAGAGGGTACGTATGTTGAGATGAAGAAAGAAATATTATAGTTAGATTGGGCTCCGCACGTGTAAAAATATTAACGATTTTCACTGACTTACATGACCCTGACCCAAAAGGGTAGACTACCATACTGAATGCATTGCACGTCTCGGAGATTTAACGAAGCTTAGTAATATCACCGGCGAAGAAACAATAGTAAAAGTAGCATGATATTAGTAACCGGATGGGAAAAAGAAGTACAGAAAGGCCAAAATAAATAGAGATAAAAAGATGGAGTAGTAACCTTAACGTCGAACAAGTATTTACAGTCGAGGTGATGAACAAACGACAGGCAATCTGCATCTACTGTACTATGTACAGAAGGAAGAAGAAGAATATCACCGGCATATCGCATTTGATACATTCCAACGTCGCAAAGCTCTACCACTTCCATCACCTTCCTCTTCATCCACTGTCCACCTTTCTTGGAAATCCTTAACTCGCGAGAGAATACGGAATAAGTTCTCAAACCGTCGTGATTATTATCGCATGCGAAAATAACAGATTATCCCATAGTTTCGTTCAAGTATCGCATGCTACACAACCACTAGATATTTTTCATGCAATAGTTATCACATGAAGACAGGATGAGTCATCTCAACGATACTGAATCAAAGAAACCATGCGATAGCAGAGTTATTTTCGCATACGATAATTATTACGGCATTCGAGAATTGACCCAAAGGGAATTAATATTTAAAGATGAAATTGGTTACATGTGCACATTGGCACCTCTCTCGGTCATTTCCTTTTCCTGGGCGTGTCCAGAAAAGATGAGCTCTGGGTGCGAGAAGAAACTTAATCACCAAGAACTTCCGAATAATTTCATTAGTGAGTTTCTAGGTCGTTTTAAATTTATGATTCAATAAAAAAGCAATCATCGGTGCATCTCGGTAGACGCTGCTACAGCAGCACTACAAAGAGAATCTGAAGAGATTTCACCGAAAGCACTCACGGTATTTCATGAATTTTGGAAAGCATTTCGAAGGTTTAATTACCATGATCGGAGACGTGTAGATTAATAAGGTGCTTTCTATAAACCTTTTAAGGTCTCAACTAGGGAAAAAATTAATTTTGTTTCACAAAATAGGCTGCATCAGGGTCGAAAATATATTAAAATGAAGACATTCTACAACATTTACGAGATCTTAAAAATGATTTACACAGTGAACCCTTGCTCCCTTCAATATTAATGAGACTTCTGCGTAATTGAGCCCCAAACAATAGAAGAGGCATTGTTTCCTCGTATCCCTCGTCATCTTCACGTCATGGTTTTTTAAAACCAGAATAGCCTTCGTCGAGGGTCGAGAAACATTGCGATGGCCACCAGGGTTACATTATGAGGATATTCTGGGGAAACGGTTCTCGCGTATTTCAGTTGAAGGATTTGGCTCTATATTGCGTCATTTCTTCTTCTAAATTAAAAATGGAAAGAAAGTTGCCTTAATGATTTATATTCTTATCCTCCCTTGCAAGGTGCAATATTCTACAGTTTCAATTTCATTTTTTTTTTAGAATTTAATTTAAGCTGATGTGATGTTCTACCTTCCTCTCTTTCAAAGAACCACTCCTTGCCACAGTACAGTGCTACAGGAATAGCAATTATTAGTAATACTTCCATTTAGTTTCTTTTCTTGTTTGATTTTTTCGATTTATTTGAATTTTTTCAGTTTATTTTTGGCATCTTGATCTGTTATAGGGGATATTTCACATCCAAAACAGTTAAAACTGGACTCTTACTCAAGGGCTTTTTCATTATTGACAGTTTGGCAATTAACTGGGTATTTTATAATAAAAGCCGTTAGCTTTGTTCGATTGGGAGGCTAAATATTATCTAGTTCACAGGCGATGTTATTATTATAGAAGGGCCAGAAAATGGTAAGCAAATGCAAGTATGTTTCCGGTTAAATATAGCAGAGGAATCATCATAGGATATCATTTCTTGGCAAAGGGTTCATTTTTCCTAAATTATAAAAGTAGGTAATATCTGATATTTTTAATACGATGGCGAGAAAGACTCGCGTAATAAAAACGGACTTCGTACTCATTTAGTTGTGAAAACTTACGGTAAGAATTTCATCGCTTCTGCCTCAACCCTTCTTCTTAACCCAATTCTGACTGAATACGACGCACAAGAGTTGAAAAGCGTTACTTAATCGTTCTAAATAAAAAGGCGGTAGCATGAAGTGTTTTTATAAATTTGAAAATCATGTTCCACAACGTAACGCCCACCATGGGTAACATTAAGAAGAATCATTAAACAATCTCGGGATATATTAAGATGGTTCTTAAGAAGAGATAAAAGCCCAAAAAATGACAAGCATAATGATAACAGTAGTGCTTGTTTATTATGACAAGCCGAATTATTTCAAATAGAAACTAAAATAAACGCTCGGCGCAGCCTTGGTGGGCGTATACCCATGTCTCTCTGCTTTAATAATTATTTCCGTTTATCTTCGCTGTTATGATACGCTCCGATTTGCACTGGTATGGGAAGTTCTACTATTAAATAGAAACGTAGCAAACAATTTAACGGCACCTACATGATTTTATTTGCTTTCGTTCTTTGGGAGCTAATTGATGGATTTTAAGATATTAAATACATTTTTAGAAATAATAAATACATGTTTTAACTTAGCATCATGAACTGCGATAGGTTAACGCCTAATTGTATTACTTAAAAACAAATGTTACGAAATCAATTATCATAAACAGCACATTTTGCCCTCTTGCGTAATACTAACGCAGTACCAATTAGGCAAGTGTGCCACAAAATAAACGAGGAGCAATCGGAAATATTGCCAGTTCCTACATAGATGTCATGGTATATTGAGCGCGCGGCCCCATCTCCCAGTTTAGCATCCTCACCATATATCCTTTCCGGTTATCTTTTTTTACTTCGATTTTAACTGTTTAAGCAAGAATTCTAGTTTGATCATCATTTAACCAACCTTTTGGCGTTAATATAGCTTTTTCAGAAGGCACTTTTGTATGATACAATTTCACTCACCCTAGAAAGGGCGATTTGGTGTACTCTCATACTAATGACTCAATGTAATCATCACAATGGCTAGTTACGCCAATCGTTGTATTTCAATTTTCAGGGATAGGGCACGAGGTTATCAGTAACCTACACTATAAATCAAAAGTTTCTAATATTAATGGTAATACTATTCTTAACTCTTTAAAACTACCTAACAAATTAATTTAGTTACCTGTTAATTAAGAAAGTTGAAATTTACGAATGAAAAAATCGAAATGTAAAGGCACGAATTTCTCGTCCCTAATTTGAACAGTGTAAAACAGCCTGACCTTGAAGGGCAAGATCGAGGAAATATAAGGTTTAGGAAGCCATAAAAGATATTAAAATTCGAGTAAACACTGATAAAACCGTAGATACAGTGCAATCATGGTAAAAGACACGAGACGAAAGTAATAGACCTGAGAAGTCAATGGCAAAATGTGGTAGATGAGGTCAACATCTATCACCTCTCAGGACGGAGTCTCAGGAAGATTGAAGGCAAAACCAAACATGCGATATGGATATGAGCAAAAGAGGAAGATGCAAGATGTGTACAAATATACATAGACACACACACCAACACACGCATATGTATGAAAGCCCGCATATGTATACCCACGCAAAGAAATACAAGACGGGGATCTGGGGAGGATTGGGTTGGTTAGCGGAATATAAAGATTCGGAACGTGGGCTGGGTGGACTTGAAAACAAAGTGCTTAATGGATTGAAAAAGGAGATCCAGAGAAAAAAGGCTGGAGAGTGGGCCTGGAACAAAAAGATGATGGGAGAGGAAAAGAGGGTAGGTAACAGATATGATGGAAATGTTAAGGAAGGAGAAAGGACGGGTTGGAAAGGTTTTGTGAGAGGAATCCTCGACGGGAGGGAGGGAGAGGGAGGCTGATCTTGGGAGAAGCCAAGACTGTGGTGTGGTGGGTTTGATGTGGATTAAAACAAAAAAAAACACAAAGAAAGGAAAGAAAGAAATGTAGAGAAAGAGATTAGGAAAGACGTATAAAAAACTAAATAAATGGAGGGCGAGAGATGAGGGTTGGGAAGAGGATGGAAGGACTCTGAGATGGGTCCTCCTTCTTCGAGACAGCGGGCGACGAAGAAAAACAAAGAAAGGGGTCACATTAGAGGGGTGGGGGACGAGACTTTGCTATTAGGGTCGACCCTAGAATGGAGGAGTGTGATATAGAAAAAATTGAACAAGACTCTCTAGTAAAGGTAGCATTCCAAATGCCACCTAAGGAGTATATAGTATTGAGGCCGGAATCAGGGAATATTTTAAGAACATATTTAGTATGTATCGTCGCTATGATAAACAATATTCTATGGGATACAAGTATTTAAAATAAAAATAAGTGTACGATCTACAAAATCATTAAAACAAGCAATAGCATGTAATGCTGAAGTTTGGGCTCTAAAAGAAAAAGCAAAGAGAATTCTTATGCGTGGTAGATGGATTTTTGGAGGAGATCCGTAGGTATATCTCGAATGGAAAAGGTCCAGAACACTAGAACTAGAGAAATTATGGGATACCCGCTTGATATTATAGAAGATATAAGAGGAAAGCATTAGAAATCGTACGGCCATGTCCAACGAACGGGAAATGAGAGGTTACCAAAACATGTCCGAATGTGGACTCCAAGCGGTAAAAGGTAAAGAGTGAGCCACAGGAAGAGCTGGTTAGAAGGAATTAAACCGAGATGAGGGAGAGAGGTCTAGAAGAAGAGGAATGGAATGACCAACAACCATTGAGATTGGGAATCGGAAGACGCCGCAGAGCGTTATAAACCTATTTAATATGCATATATAAACGATATAATAGCACACATATACACGATACATTCATGTAGTAAGGATATTTATCACCAGTACAAGGGCCATTTACAACGCCCTCCTTTCAATCCGTAACCATTACGAGGATTTCATAAAAAGCAAATTAAATAAATGAATAAATATGAACTCTTTACGGTTACAATCTATACTAATCGACTGGTAAAGCATGACGTCACGAACAATTGGATACCAAGACATTTTCCAAATAAAATGTACAGCCAATGTTAAATAAACAAGAAAATTCTGTATTGAAATTAATTTGACGTCACCACTACACCAGTCCATAAAAGCTAATGTCCAAGAGGGAGGGTTTTATCAAAAACCTATAATCTGAGAGTGATGAGTGATGAGAGTCATCGCAGCTGTTTCAGTAAATGAGAAATATACTAATCGAGATTTGCATGACAGAATTGTGCCCGTCATTTTTGACGAGTTATCAGCTAGTCATAGATATTTCTATGACGCTGTTGTAAATAAACAAAAGCCACTGCTTATTCCGGTAATAGCTTAATTTGGCGACTCAAGTAAGCAGCGACCCGGGCAACCGCCCGGGTCGCAGGAGCCTTATGCTGTCTCTGGATGTAAATATTCCAAAACGATGTATACATAGAGGTTTCGTCCATGAATAATATTATAAATTATGTAAAGCATCGAGACTAGTCATGGAATTATATACTAGTTAATAGGAAAGCTGCAAACTCTTCATTTATCTTCACCTCAACGGAACTTGGATGGAGGAAAATTTTCACCGAACATGCACTTACGAAACTTTTCGAAAGTACACTGACAATGAACCTGAAGTAATTTACGTGGATAAGCATAAACAGACACCCGGAGAGGCATAAGAATGGCGAAAGTAGAGTAGGCATGTGAGATGAGCATGTCAATGAAAAAATATTCGTAGAGGTTCAACTAACTTTTGTGCAGATCGAAAACATTATTCACCCAGTGTTACTGGCCACTATTGCGATCTCTAACTTGTCGCGGATACAACATTGTAACCCAGTAAAAGCATATTTTTTATGATTTTACGAACGCGATATCGCAGGAAAAGATATAGACTTCGCACTTAAATGATTTAGCCTTTATTAAAACTTATAATCTGATAGTAATTCTCATGCTAGTTGTTTCAGTAGCCTTTCGAAATTAATATTAAAACTATCTCGTGCTGAACTTTTACATGCGCTAACTATTTTGGTTGAATACCTTCTACTTCGGTATTTTAGTCTGCCTACGTACCTTGTAATGATCCTATATACTGGTGACAAAATTCGAAATGGGAGATAAAACGTGGGATTTAGCATTAATTCCTTTCTTTATCTTCCCACTAATCCAGGGCCATTCTAATGAATCCTATTAATGATTGACTTGACCAAAGATAATATGTGAAGAACTGATTCACCTAACGACAGATATGTCAATTTCTCTCCAAGACACTTAATAGATACTTTTTCCTAAACATAGTAGGTATGTATAATATATGGAAGGTGCTCCACGATGAGTTGCTATTCATTGATACGATTATTTTCTAATTTAATTCCTTCCACCATGTATCACACAACTTAGGCAATGCCTCAATATCGTTCTGCACATGACTTTCAATTAAAAGGGAGCCTAACAAGGAAGAAACAGCAACGCTCTCTTACAATAATTCCGCACTTACTCAGTTCTCTTTTAATGAATCCGAAGAACTTGAAAAATAAAAACGAAGACCCATTAGAGAAAGAGAGAGGGAGGAACACTGAGGGAGGTGAAGAATGAATATCATACCGAGGCCCAGGGAAATCCTTTCGAAGTCTGGAGACCATTATATAAGAGATAAGGTCACCACCCACGAGTCCTCTCTACGGACATAAAAAAGGAAAACACCCATTCACACCAGCATGGACTTCGACAAGCGGGCAAACTCACGCGGTCAAGCCTCAAGCGCGCGCCAGGGGTAAGGTCTCCTCTCTCCTCCGATCCGATCTCTCTCTCCCTCCTCCAAGAAGCCATCACTCACGTCCCACTTCTTTTACTTTTGTTGTTTTTTTTATTTGCTGGCTTCCCTTTCCTTTAATAGATGTGTTCTCCATTAAAGGGATGTAAGAGAGACGAGATGGGGGAGCTTTAAAGCCAAGATTTGTTCTTATTTTTTCCACCGCGCCGACCCTTGGCACTGGTGCCCAATAAACGGAGGGTTTTCGGGGGAGCATGTCACCAGAGAGGAGGGGGGAGCTGTTTGGGGTGGGGAGGAGGACGGGGGTGGGTTTTGGTCGGTGGAAATTTTCTGGTGGGGGAGAGGAAAAGGATGCCGCCCCTGAATGGTCTATCGACCCGGCGATGGTTTTTGGCGGTTTGGGTCTTTGACGAATCCTTGGCGAGGAGATCAAAGGAACTTTTTCGGGAATGCTTCCAGCAGGTACATCCCACCCTCCTGAGGGATTCCGAGAGGAGGCATACATATAGCCTCACATGCTCCCACGTGAATTATCTATAGGAATACGAATTTAATCGGAGTTCCCGATGCTCATCCCAATGCATATACCACTACCTTATTCTTCGAATTTAATGGGTTCTGATAACGAATTACTGGATAAAAACGCTCATATTCCCACGAAAAAGACGTACTCATCACTAGCATGATCGTTCCTTAAATTTCAAAATTAAATCGTCACTGATTACACAATTTGTCACAAGTTCTTTGAGATTCTAAGACACGATTTTTCACCATTTACCTTGCATGAATCATAGTGAAAAAGCTGATTCACTCACTCAAATACTTTTAGTTCTAAAAGTCATTGACCATAGCACAACTCAACAAGGTAAGAGTGTCGTTGATCCTCCAAGGTAACCCCTTCATGAGGACACTACGATATTTCGGAATCTGAAGTTAGAATAATATAGCATTTCAAGAAGTGGTAAGTAATGTCCCTTTGGGTCGCACAAGGGTGGAGTCGGGAGGCAGTGTTAAATTAACTTCCGAATCATAATTTCCTCCCCGTCATAGAAGAAGATAAGTCGTCATAGACGACTTATCCTCAAAACCGGGAATTTCTAGTTAATTTTTTGATGATCGATGACTGGCTATAGAGAGGGAGTACTCCCGATCCAAAACGGCTGTATGCGAAATAAAAATACTGATATGGAGGGAAAAAACAGATTTGTGCATACTGAAGTCTAACAGTCTTACATGTTTCTTAAAAGTCAACCGGTCGGAAACCACCGCAATAAACTAAACGGCGTCTACCACTTGTTTAAGCCAACCAAACATTATAAAACCGGGATAAAATAAAATGCATGCTGTTCCATGATGCATAAATATGAATCCCGAGAAGACTTACACAGTGATTCCTACCAAAGCTATTTCTCATTCCCCCTTTTTTTTGCTTGTTTACGAGTCAACTTCTAAAAAATCAACAACTTATAATGATTAAAAATGAAACTAAATATAATTAGGGCATATGACTCGGAAATGCAAAACTTCGAGATTGTTATTTGCTGTGTAGATCGCATAAACAATGGATGGCGTGTACATTTAACTTTAAAAATATATAGATATATGGTCAGCATTTTCTATCAGTTAAAAGCAAATTTGAATTTTGTTTTATGAAGGATGGAATCTCAGCATTTGATGCATGTTAGAAGTTACTACTATTGGGCACATTACTTAATGAAGAATTACTATTTCAAACACTGGGGATCGTTTCCATATTTTATTTAGCAACAGACTATGACTGGTGGAATGTGATAATTCACAAGAAACAAACTACATAAAAGTACACACAAAGATTGATAGGGGCCACATCAGGCTGGACACAGACTTCTTGAGAAGTTCTAAATGTATCGCGTCATAACGTCAGTTTCTTGAGCTCTTTCTAGAAATCATCCCAGCAAATTAGGAAAAGTCAAATACAACCCATTTACTATGAAACGTAAACACCTCATTTGTAGTTCGCGGCACTCTACAGTTCCGATGGCCAGGATAAGCCCAAGTTATGACTAATTTTTAAGGAAGGACTATTTGAACTATTCTTTGCTGTATCACAGCGTGGTTACCACTAATGTGGTTTTTAACGGTGAAATGGATTCCAGATTGAGATTATGGAGAAATATTCATTAAAAAAACTTCACATCCCTCACGCATTCCTCAATATTTGCTTTTTATCAGTTAAAATGTTACCAAGAGAAACGCTATACTGGACGTCATTTCCGAATTTTAATGGCAGAAGATGCACTTTATCTCCACCGTATAGCCGTTGCCTATTTCACCCTCGGAGGCGTGACAGTTGCGGTCACTATTACGTCCTCACCTGGGGTCACTTTCTTTCGCTCGAGCATAGGGTTGCCATAAGGGTAAAGTAAAAATTCACGACATTACCAAATTATAACTTCATCAGAATAACACAGATGTACCTACCTTTAGATATTTATTATTCACTAATTCAAAAGCAAAATAAATAAGCATCAGCAATTTTTTTTTCTCTACATAATGTAATATATTGAGTGCTATAACATTCTGAAATATTCTTGAAACTGTGATGTAAATTAGGAATCATAAAAATTATGCGAATTTCACAAAAGTTGGTTTATTCACGACCCGGGTTTCAACGCATTATGTCATCTTCAGGTAAACACATTATGACATCTTCATCATTTTCAAACGTAAATATTCTCAGTTCTTATACCAATCATATTACTCGGATCACGACATGTTTTTAACAGGGCATTATTTTGGTTTGTCGAATGGTTGCTCCAATAACTAGTATTGATGTAATTGATTTACTGTCGGTGAAATGCAGCACGGTTAGCATTTTGAAAGAGGAAACTGGGCATATGATAACTTTGGCACAGTGGTATATGGGGCACAATGACAGTTGTTAGAATCTAAGACCAGCTTCCATGAAAATCTCAGGACATTTGCCGATTTTTTCAAATACTAGCAGTACCCTTTTTTGTGCCAAAATTCAAAAACTTGCTTTTCAGGACGTATGGCAAGCATGCAATCTAACTTGCAAGCTAGTCCATCTTAAAGGCCTGAGAGTAACTGACTTTTCTGCGACATTAACTTTTATTTATCCCAAGTCATCATTTATTTACTCATTTTTGGACTCTAAAAGCGTGATTGATTCACAAAGTAATTTTGAGTTTTAGATTAAAATCAATTATCAAAGAATGAAACAAGGAAACAAACAAATATCCAATTTAATGCGGTACGTAAAAAAAATCGGAATAAATTTACATGTGAATAGTCTCTCGAAGAACGGCTGCTATGGGACCTAATTGGGAAGGTATATGATGAGGAAAGGATGCCTGAGGCTTGGGGAGAGAGCTTTATGGTGCCTATATATAAAGGGAAGGGGGATATTAAGGAATTGCAGGAGTTATAGACGGATAAAATAAATACAGTATACAATGTAGGTCTGGAAACGGATCATGGAAAGGAGGATCAGAGAGGACATCGACGATCCCAAGTAACCATTTTATGTTTATGACAGACAAAGGAACGACAGACGCTCAGATTTTCTTAAGGCAGCTGATTGAGAAGTATGGCGACATGCAAAGACCCCTTCATCTTGTGTGCACAGATATGGAGAATGCATAGCATAATACAAAAAGCATACGACACAGTCCCGAGAGAGGAAATATGGATAAGTACCAGAGTGAAGAGAGTACCAGAGAAATATCTAAGGTTAGTAAAGAATATGCATGATGGAAAATACACCAAAGAAATAACCTGTGCTGGCGTGATAGAAAGGTTCCCAGTGAAAGTCGGTTGACACCAGGGGTCGACTTTAAGTCCCTACCTCTTCAACTTGGTGATAAATGTACTCACTGAAAAGGTTCAGAATTTTACTTTGTTGTCCAGCATTTACGCAGACGATATTGTGAAAGAGGAGGAAAGAAAAGATAAGGTGGAAGAAATAATGGAAAGGTGGAGAGAGGCGGTGGAGGATGAGGGCATCAAGATTAGCAGACAGAAGACGGAATATTTGTGGTTGGGTGGAGACGGCAGAGTATAGCAGACGACCGGGGAATAGAGTTAGAGGTGAAGGGTTAGGGAGGGTGATGGAGTGCAAATATCTTGGCTCCTACGCCAACAAAAGTGGAGATTTGGAAAGGGAGCTAAACCACGGAATTCAAGTGGGATGGATGAACTGGAAAAGAGTATCAGGTGTATTATGTGACATAAAAATGAAGAAAAGATTAAAGGGAAATATTTTCAAGACAGTGGTGAGACCAGCCATGATATAGGTATGGTAGTGAGACCTGGCCTGTGAAGAAAGCGCTGGAGAAGAAACTAGATGTGGCATAAATAACGATGCAAATAAATATATATATATATATATAGGAAAGAAAAGGAAGGACAAGATAAGAAATGACATTATACGGGAAATGTTTGGAGTGGTGTAGGCATCAAAGAAGGTTCAGGAAAGTCGGTTTGGTTGGTTTGAGCATCTGATGAGAAAGGAGGAGAGCCATAGTGCAAAAAGGATGATCGGCCCGGAGCTGGAGGGTAGGAGGCGTAGAGGAAGACCTAGGAGAAGGTGGAAGGTTTGTATAGCCAAAGACATGAGGGAGAAAAGACTAGGAGAAGAACAAATTTACTGTGACTACAACATTTAATTATCTCAAAATAGCAATATGGTCAAACAGCTACCAAGTTAAACACAACAACCTATCTTTGAATTAAAAGCAAAATTTATCGAGAGAAAGTAAAAGTCCGCACGAATTAAAACTCTGAGATATTTTCTCAACAGATATGTGTTAATGTGAGGGCGACAAAACTCATCACGTCGCTCGCCTCCACTGCGTAGGCAGGCAGGCGGCGCCCTCCATACTTTCCTCGTTGAGAGATGAAACTCGAAAGAGTGCATTGGCGGGGATGAGGATTGGGGGGAGAGAAGGTGGTCGGTGTTCGAAAATTCATTTCGGGAGGTCTCGTCGAACCGGGAAGGTATTAGGGTATTGGAGGTGCGGAAAGGGGAGAGGGAGAAAGGAAGTATAATTGGCGGGGGAAATTCTCGGTGCGTTGATAAAGGAGGAGGGGGGAGGGTTGCACTGAAAGGGATCTCCGTCCGATGGATTGATGACGAAGGCTGTCCGTCATTCCTCAGTGGAGGTGGAGACAAGTGTGTTCGCTCCGGGAGGGTTAGGTGGGGAAAATCAAATATGAGTTTGCTTAAGGCGTCAGGAGAGGAAGCGAATGCGTACATGTAAATGAGTGTGTAAAGTAGCCATGAGAAATAATATTTCAGATTCTTGCCGATAATTTCCTTTTGTGGAAAGTTTTAGAATAGAAATCGAAAAAATTAACTATAACCTTAGATAAATTGACGGAGAGAGAAAGAGAGAGAGGGCAATGGTCTTCGATATCAGCAAAGTAAAATCTATAATTTGAGGCGACAGGTCTCAATGGGTACAGAGAAAGTAGAGTTAAGTCGAAATATACAAAACGGGTGGGTGAGGGAAGGGAGGGAAAGTGAGGGAATGGTGCAAAGGAAAAGAGCTTCAGATACGACGGGTTATCGATTTGAAGCTTTGGGAAGAAGAGACACCGATCGCTAAGAGTAAGGAATGGGAGGAGCATGGTGGTAAGACATTTGGTAAGTAAAGAGAGATACAGAACCAGATGCTGTGAAAAGGGGAAAATGGGGACCACGCGACGCGACGGTTGGCCGGGGGAGAAAGGGTGGAATTTCGGAGAAGGGAGGATTCTTTCAATCAACGGAATGAATGATCTCCAATACTTATCGCTTCTTCGGCACGCAAGAAAAAATTTCAGATCGGGGGCAATCGATTGAAGGGAACGAGTGGAACATCCCCAGAAAAATCGGGCGCTCGGTCTACCAGCCATCTGCTCGCTCGAAGCCATCTTCCTCCGATATTAAAAACCTATTTCTTAAAACCTAGTCCGCCTCTTACATTTAGCTCACTTAGAGTCTCATTTTATCCCTTCTTCGATTCATAGATTTTATTCATCATATTCACGTCTTCAGGTTCACCTGTCTGTGTTTATTTCTACGACTAGTATCCAAGGGCAGCACATTTATAATTCTCCACAGTACAAGAGTTCTTACTTTCTACAGACTCAATCAATATAGACTTAAACATTTTAGGTAAGGAGCTCCTGACACTGACTGCACACGTACAAAATACTAATTTTAAATAGCCTAGAACAACAATCCACATTTATTTTTTATCATTAAAATTTTACTTTCATAAGTATGCAATAAAATGAATAGTTATAATTTTGCAATGTGTTACATAGTTCTAATAAGAGTTCATATAAAATACATCAGGTTTTAGGCTGTTACCTTAGTTACAATGCAGTTTTTAATTAGAGCTTCAAGAAGGTATATTCTCTATACTCCCAAAGTATTTTCTTTTTTTAAATACTTCTTCCTGGACACATCTATTTATCCCTTATCTCGTAACGCAGGAAGAGTGCACCGAGGCCAGTAATATTATGCATATGAGTATTGCATACGAAGAGCAAATTTGGGCAAAATGTCATTTAAACATTAATTTTTTGATCCAGAATATGGTTAGCGTCATGTATAGTGTAAATACATCATACTTACTTAATAAATTAACTAGCTTAAAATCGTAAACCGTAGCGTTGTTTTAATTTTCCATTTGTAGTGCCAAATCATTCTCTTTTCCTGTTTTTGTTACCACACAGACGATGATATTCGCGGAAATAAATGCGGATGAGAAACGTACATATATAGATCATCGCTGATTAAATTAGTTATAGATCGGATAACTGGCAGGGAAAGAGAAGGACGGAAAAACAGAACAGAGCAATTTAACTCACTCCTTTTTCGAGGACAAGAGAAATTGGAACTGGAATGGCAAGATAACGGCACAAAATAGAGGCAGTGATCAATGAAATCAGATTTGTAGCTTGCATTCGGCAAAAATGATATCGGCAGCTTTAATTTTAAACCGTTATTCACAAAAATAATATTGAAGCTTGATAAAGCCAATACCGAAATACCGATACTCTATTAGATTTCAGCTAGGCAAAGTGGATAGCATTCATAAAAGTATCAAAAGAGAAATAGTCGGTTCCAATGAATATTCGCGGATCTTATCCGGCCATAAAACCTAATTTAATAATGGCTATTGCGACGGATAACAAACATTTGAGCACTTTGAGATGATCAAGAATACCATTGCCATTTAATCCATATTGTTCACTAAAAGAATTGGAAGTGAATATAAGACAACCATTTGCAGGCTGTGGCACATTAATCTCATACTCTTCTTTTAAAATGGTGAGCGAAAACATTTTGATAGATCAACAAAGTAATATGGCATGATTCAGCAACCTCGATATAGCAATGGGTTACTGGAGCATTAGTTATTGCATTCAATAGAAAATGGTAGAACACCTCCTTAAAAAGTACTGTTTTGGAAACTAATCAGCAAGAAATAAGTCAATAGAATCATTTAAAACTTTCATATTGAAAAGATATCGGAAAAATAGAGCGCAATATTGCTTTTATAAAATTTTAAAAATAATTTGATGATAGAAATTGAAGCAGAATGTACATTATTCATATAAAATAGAGGTGAAATAAAACACAGGAGACTCATTGAAGGGCGTATTATGGACAGCATAGAGGTATTAGATGCAACTTGAAAATACCAGATGAAGAACAAGAAAAACCGTACGACCATATAAAAGTAACCAAGCCGTGATCTTCAATATTCACATCAAGAAAGAAATGAAATGACAGACAAATAAGTCAACTGGATCGTCCACACGCAGAAACATTCTGAAATCTTCGTATGCAAAGCACGTATTAACAGGGAATAAAGCTCAAAAGGGAAGTTCGCATCTATATAAAAATAATAGAAAAAAAAACTTGAGAAATAATGTAAAAAAAGCTCAAAATAAATTTTTAAAGAGTAACGGCTGGGTCAAAATAGATATTGTCACTGGAGCAAGTGAAAATGTAGTTTTACTTGAGAAGATGGTTCTCCAATAACGGAAAAAGAAATATACTGCAGCGAAGAGTAAGCGTAGCATGAAATAAAGTCTACGAGAAGAATGGATTTTCATAAGAGAAAATTCTCCTTAAGCGTATAAACACAATGTTGGTGGAATGGAATCTATTATAAAAACCCAAGAGCCATCATAGAATACAATATGCATCACAGAATGCACAGAGTAGTGAGACGAGGACGAAAGCTTACGTGGGAAACAGGTTTTAGAAAATGGAAATTAGTAAGAAGAAGCATTAAAATGGCGTTCAACAAAGTAGTGCAATAATAATGTCGCTACCCACTGTATAAGCTCTCAGAATGTTTTCCAAGATCAACAGCCTTACGAAGACAATTATAACAAAAGGAATGAATGAGGATAACCTTTGAGGAGAATTAAATTTAGTATGAAGATGTAAATGCATGTAAACGTAAGACAAAACGATTGAAAGCCAAACAAAAGATACTGATTCGGAAAACCCCATACCGTAAAAGTGGACGAAAGTAACTAGTATTATATCTCAACAAAATTAACATTGAAGGGTAAATTAAAATTTGGAAGAGAAATTTAAAGCGTTAAAAGAATTTCGCATCTTCTTGAATTAAAATGAACTTGAAATACAAGAAAGAAAAGACAAGAAGAAAAGATTTAAAAAAAAATAAAATAAAATATAAGGTCATCAGAAAAAATTATTGCAGTAAATACCAACGACGTATATGCATCACTAACTTATATTATTTCTTTTAACCACCGTAAAAATCGATTTACGTTTCCAAAATCGGTTTGTTGGGATAATTGGTAGCACTTTTTGCAGACATCTTGATTTTATTTAGTTACAAGGGTCCAGCAACAAATTCGACGTTTTCCAAGGAAGGAAAAAAAGAATCACAACATTTGTGCAAGGCGAAAAATTTTATTTTAAACATTTTTTTATTTATTTAGTTATGTATTTATACTTATAATCCACTGAGGATGCAGATGACTCAACACATTTTCACTATTTAAAGATCTGAAATAATTACACATTTTCCAGTCATTGCAAAAATAACATAGTCGGAATAAATTTTACAAATCCGGAATAAATTATATTTCACTCTGATAATTTCAAATAGTCTGGGAACGGATGGTATGGTGTTTCTTGCAGCAAAGTTAGATAACTTCTACAAGCATAACATTTGAGGTTGAAAACGAAAAACCAGTTTAGTATCGTCTACAGCACCGTTAATCACGAGAGTAAAGTAAGCAAAACAAGAGAAGCCTAACGTGAGAGGAAAGTGAAGATGTAATGAATAAAACATCGAATTGTATTGCATTTATTTTTCCGACACAAAGAAAAAAATTCACATGCCACTGCGATATAGGGGAAGAAGGAAAAGTAAAAAGAACATGCGACGGAGGAAGAGGGCTAAGACGTGGGGAATCAAAGTATGGGAGAGAGAAAGAAGTGTGACAGAACGAGACCGGAGTCATCTTGGGTGAGTGAGGTGGCCGGCACGGCGCGGCGGCGGGAGAGGGAGACACTGTGGGAGAAGTGGCGGAGAGTGACAGAAATAGAATTTCGCCGATTGAATGGATTTAAGGCGCTAAAGAACGGCGCGTCGGAGCTGGAGGGGAAAGAAAAGAGTGGTTATTTCCTCCTATTTTTCCTCCGGTTTGAAGTGGTTAAGGGAATGAAGGACCGTCGGGAGGACTTCGTCCTGTAGGGGTGGGCGGGGATGGCGGGGAGTGTGGCAGGTGGGTCCTGTGGAGACGAGGATTTTGGAGGTGGGAGAGGTGACTCGTGAGAAATGCTATGAGCACAACGGGGCGAGTGGGAGCGCGAGGAGACAAATGGGAGGGAGATGGAAGGGGATACGGAGAGGGGAGGGGATTTATGATTTACGCCGAGAGAAGTCTTGAGGTGGAAGGAATGTGGGCTAGAGAGGGGGATGGGAGGAGAGTGAGTTTTTTAAGAAGAAGAGAAAGACAATGGGGGAGGGCCGGACTTATGAAAGGGAATGGGACATGTGCAGCGCTACGAAAGAGTATATATCTTCTTCTTTTCTCAGTTCACATCGATTGGTTTGAAAATGGGTCAAAACTTCGAGGACACTCACATCTTTTCTTTCATTCTCCTTACGGCACCAACCCTTCCATCATCAAATCCTCCCCCCCTTACCTCCACGGATATTCTTTCAATTTCTCTCGCAAACCCCGGCTCTACCCCTATTTCCTCCGCTGCTACCTCCCGAACCGACTGGCGTATTTCGTACGACGTACCGTATACGTCGTACAACACCCTTCACAATACATACACACGTGATTCGACTCACACACATGTGGGAGACACATGCAATACTATTTTTCAATTTCCCGAGAAGCCTCTTATTCAGTGGTTCTTTACTTTTTTTTTATCACCCCTTTCATCATACTTCAGAACATCACTATCCCATCCTATTGTAAAGTACTAAGTAATGATTTAATTCCACAAAGAAATTAATGCGCATGTTTAAGAATCGATTTTAATCAGTAGTATTCAATAAACTTTATGGAACACCACGGAATGTATTAAAACAAAGGACAATTTTATAAATGTTGCATAATATACAGATAATCACATTTTGCTGAATGTTGGTCCCAATTTCCACCTGATTCCCATTGAATTCCCCCAAGCAATTTTTTAATTCCTTTAAGAGCCTTGTAGAAAATTTCTGGGCGTGGTATTCCATTCCGATTTCACGGAGCAATTATTGTAAATATGAACACCAGAGAAAAGAAAAACTATAAACATCTCCATTACCGATGATTGAAAGCAGATCATATAGCCGCTGATTTGCCAATTTTTCATGCTGCTGAGGCATGGCCTGTCTCTACATGGAAAACTGTCATAAAAAATTCGGAATCTTCTGTGCCACAATTAACTCCGTGCCAAATGATGAAAATTCTTTGGAGAATTTCACAGATTTTTCAAGGAGGTAGAAAAATCAAGACGTTTTCCCAGTTTTCGAGGATTTATGAAAGGCCTCCACTGCCCAACATTCCCAATACAATTTAATCATCGTTTCCTCATTTATTTATGCAACTACTCACTAATTCGTTTCAAACTCCATTACTTTTACAACTCAAAAATATGCAGTAAAATATTTGCATCAACACACATTCCCTTGATGGTGAAAAAGTCACCAATACGAGACCACGACCACATAATTATCAAGCGACGACTTTACCTAGTCACCATCGATACCGACGTAGTGTATATACTCCCCATATTACTTTCTACCCGTGGCTCATGCCGCAGCACCGATTGATTCGGCCACCATACGGATGACAGACTCTGGAGACAGGTACGAGTGGAATGCGTTAGAGAAGGGTAGAAATAGACAGTGACGAGTAGTGCAACGCGGATATGACGTCAAGGACCGAAAATATGTTTACAAATCTGCTACTGTGGGACAATTCCCAGGCGCTTCATTCCGTTTTGGCGGAAATAAAAGGGACCCCCGATTCCTTGACTTTTCTTTTTCATTAGCTTTTGTTTGAAAAAAATGCCCGGGCTCGATTTTGACAAAGCAGGGAAAAATATTTGGAGAGCCTGGGCCTGAGCCCACCTGGAGACCAGCACAAATGGACCGAGTTTTTTTTTCTTTCATATCCAGCATAAAGGGATCAAAAGTGGCATTCATTGGTCCACAAAAACAGTCTGACGCAATTAATTTATCATAAAAGAATAAAACGTAACAGGCCCATTTTTGGTATTAATTATAAAACTAAGGCTAGCTTAAGTGTGACCCACTAATAAACCTTTTCCGAGAATGATGCACCCGGTTGAGTAATCATCAGGTGCATCAGTTTATGCAACGGTGCACTGCATATATAAAGAAATGATAATTTCAGAATGAAACTTTACTAGAATTCAGTTCATAAACTCATATTGAAAAGTATATCATGAAAAATGTTACAGCATGACTCTCTCCTGATATCATAAGAGGAAAAAAATTTGAAATACTTTAAGACAATATGTAAATTTAGTTTATTACTGCAAGATCTAACACACTGCGTCGCGAAACTGTTTAGAATGCCAATTTTTAATTTACCTAATACAGGTACAGGCGATAAGACATGGAGGAAACGGTGCAGTATAAGTGAATATTGATCGGTGAGTTGTACACGTGAACGAGAAAAAGCAATCAATGAAACTCGATAAGGAAAAGATAAATTTAAAGAGATAACCGAGGAAGAACTATCAGATTCTCTTCATTCGCATTTACAAACGTAGGTGGAGATTTCTGCTTCAATCAAAAAAATAGTGATCAATTACATTCAATGATATCTCTTGCCTAAAAAAAATGAAGAAATAAAATTATAAACTGAAAACCAAGCGGATGACCGGAATATTACTTCGTATTCATCCATGACATACTCGTAGGGTAGAAAGAAATTTTAGCGCCGTCATGCGAATAATCAAACTTGTTTCCCATACACCTTTTCCTCTCTTTCCGAGATGTATCATTTTTTTACTGTTACAAAAACACGGTAAAAATTCCACTAATTATTTTATTGCTGTCGACCGGTTTCGACGACTAAAGCGTCATTTATAAGACAAAACAGTTTTACAGTTTACAGTATCTGTTTTATCTTGTAAATAACGCTTTAGTCGTCAAAACAGTTCGACAGCAATAAAATAATTAGTGGAATTTTGTACCGTGTTTTTGTAACAATGAATTCTATCTTCAATTTTCACAAAGTATGGCCACAATCGATTAATTTGATTTTTTTTAATTTATTTCTTTCTACTCGTCTACATCATGTACTCGTCTACATACAGGAAGAAATTTCAAAATAGAGTTTTCAGCTAAATAGCCCACACATATGGAGCCATTTTTTTCACTCTCTCGGTACCACACGATCCCACTCTGAATTCATTGAAAATCTCCCAACTCATGGCTGACAGGTGGCGCCGAAAACAATAGATTTTGCTCGGAGAGAATGAAGAAGCAATGTAATATATGTCACAATGGCTTTATTTTTCACTGCCTTCCAGTTGTGTCCCCACGCTGTAATTTAAATGTCAAACTTTCCTATCACATCAACGCCCTGCATAACACCACTCCGAAGGCATCCAGATTGCTAAGCGCATTACTCGGAGTAATCCGTTAACCATAGCTACACTATCTCTTCCCGCTTAATTTTTGAGCTTGATCTAGGTCATTTGGCACAAAGGATTTTATTGCCTTCTACGTTTCTCTTCCAACCCTGTCCGCCTTTACCTATTTGTGTCTCCCATTACTTCCTAATTTATTCGATTAATATGTACTGATTAATACTAATAATTGGGCCGACTAATTATTAGACAGCTTCCGCGGATTTTGAACAACTTTGAAGAAGACGCCAGCTGTTTTAAAGAGGACCGTAGCCGATGCTAATACCAAAGGAGATGTTTTACATTCGAAAATACCATCGATTATAATTTTTTTTTAATTTCACACAGCCAAAAAGAATAAAAATATTTAAATTCAAATAATTTTCCCCAATGAAATTCAGAGAAAATTGCAATTAGGTTAGCCTTTGATAGAAAAAATAAGAGAAACTCAAAAGGGTAACCACCGACTCAAGTCAGACTGCACAAATGGCGATGAAACACGCTTGTAACGCTTATGACGAATATGGATAGGCGATTTCAGCTGCAAAATATTTAAGCCGAAATATTTAGGCATAACTATTTATGACTGTGATTTAACACCGCCGCATGAGGGTAGGTACAGGATTCATAATTCTCTCGGTTACAAAATCATAAATCGTCAGTTTATTACAGAATCATAAATCATAAATCCTCAAATCAAAATTCGAAAAACGATCAGAATATCTACAATAATTAACGTCTTTTCGCTGAGAGGAAATTCGTCAAATTGAATTATTTCACGACACATAATACATTTTTTATGAAACGCCTATTACATACCTACTTAAACACGATCCTCGTCACTAATAGGTACATATTTTGATCTATTTCTCAAAAAGGCTAGCTTAATGTGACATCTATCTTTAAACCATGGCAGGCGATCGTAAAAATAAACTTAAAATGTTGCCAGAGTAACAGTTCCTGAATTACAACTTAGGACTTTGTCAATGACTTCCACAGCATTTTACGAATGTACTTATGGAGAACAGAGCTTGCATTAGCTTGCATAAGAAGAGTTACCCAGGAGTTGATTGAAGAAAGTAGCCCACTATGGTAAAGCATTCCTCGGCTAATGTCATGAATAATCAATATTTGAAAAAGGTAAACTGTGGTTAATGGCGTTATAAAGTATGACCTTCTTTACAACTCTCCCGAGTAACTCTCTTCATTTGAATTATTTTGGGCATTGGTGTGCTAACAAGGAGCCATCATAAAATACTATTTAAAACTTGCATCATTGGAGTTCTTTATATGAAAATAGAATATCAATTTAACCAAGTGGCTCAAAAAGAAGAGAAATTAGGAAGGATATGAAGGCCACTAGAGAAAAGTCCTTAGCATTTAAGCACATGATAATAGGTAAATGTTCCAGAAACAGGCCATGCTTCCATCATCGGCCTTGAAAAACCATAAAATAACCATAATTAATGATGGCATGTAGCTAAACAAATAATTTTTCAAACAGTTTCTATAAGTAATATGACAAAAACATAATTTAACAATGTTCATCTATCAAGCAAATTTTAAGCGTAATATTCATAAATACGGGCTGAGAAACTTGCATGAAATATATCAAATAAAAAACATAAATAATACCAAATATTTAACTTTTACAAAGTTGACTTGAGTGTATAAATTAATATTTAGATCAAAAACTCTAGAAATATACCCTAAAAATTATATAAAAAATTACGTCACGAAACAACATTTTTCGACTCCATACATAATATGCAACTATGAAAGATAACTATCACGAAGGTACTCATGGCCAACACGAGCGTCGAGATGTGTAATAATCTTTTTTAAGCCCTTTTTCCCATCTGGGCATCTATATATTCACCCTCAATGCAAGTTTGCTATTCGAATCCGTTATGAAGCAGCAATATGTCTTTACACAGTACGTCGAGAGCATTCGCGCACGCTATCGTCTTCGGTCACCATTTTAAATTCATGAATAAGACCCACAGCGATAATTCCGAATTCCAGTTAGCAATACGGAGAAGAATTCGATACGCATGCCCAGAGCATTATTTTAGAACACAGAAAACGGTACACAGTAGCGAAAAAAATAATTACGAGCATACCACCGTAAACACTCCATACTAATTTGGAAACGGTCTTAGCAATCCTACACTGACAAGCTGAAATGAGTAATAGCTAACAATTCTACGGCGACTCAATGAGCGCATGAACGCGGAACCGTGGTTAACAAAAAATAAACGAGAATTTTGGCAATGAGCTTCAGTGGATGACTCTCTCTAGCAGACAAACAACATTCCATCGCATTGACCCATTACTCAAGACGGCAAAAAGTCTTTGTTAGTATAATATTCAGTCTGTAATTCTTCAGCATAAATCATGTACTCCATACGTAGACTGATTCATTAAGAACGGAAGGGTATTCCTATGGTGAAGGGCTTTCAAAACCGACGAGGAGCCTGCCCGCAAAAAAGCGTTCCCTTTAATTAGCAGACAAATCGATTACTTTAATCCTGCTCATTAGCAGCTTTCATCTTTAAAGCCAGCCGGGCAGCTTGCGCCCTGGAGGTTTCCTCTGCAAATTCTCTTGTTTTTTCGTCTCCCTTTCTCGACCGAAATGGGAGAGACATTGAAATGCATGCATACGAAAATATCCCTCCTTCCCGTAAATACAACTACCATCTCACATAAACCCCAAACCATTATGCCGTCAACTCCATAACTCCAGGGGTACTTTAAGCAATGCAAAATATAAAAACGAGTCACTGAAATCTCTCTCCACAGCGAAAAGTCTTGTCCACGTTAATTTCGATAGTCATGCATTCATTAATGAAGAATAATTATGAGCGCATGCTCGCACGCAACTCACCCGCAACATCTTGCAGTGACGGAAGCGCAAAAACAACGCAGTTTTGGCGCATTACGCCCAACTAACGAGAAAATATGACTTTTTTCGAGTAATACTATTGTGATTTCGAGTAATACTATTACAATAAACTATTTAAAATAAAAATTCATTAGAACAAGAAGTTTAATTATATTGTCTAATAAAGTAAAGTTGGGGTAAAAATGGCATAGGCTGAGAGAAACCCGGAAGGTCCTTGATTCCTGCCAAGCACAATCAAATCTCCTGCGACCGATTCTCGACAGCCGGCTGAAGAATTATTTCGTAGAAATTTAAAATTTCTTCGACGGAAAACTGAGCAAAAAAGCACAGGTAAAAGTCGCTAAGCAAAGCGATTTTTTTAGCAGATTATAATATATATCTAAATGCACCCATATCTAGGCGTTTCATGTTACTGAATGAGGTGCTATGAAAGGGATCAATGAATTAGAGGTGGGCTTCCGGTTAAGGTGAGTTCAGATTGGTGTAGAAGAATAGCCCTCACGCCTTTCCACTAGGAGTATGCATCGTCACAAGAGCTAAATTCTCGGCGTTAGACCTACAAAACTGACTTCAATTTTAACACTTTTCTCCTTAGTGCCCTATATACTACACACACACTTACAAACCTTCCGTGCTGGAAAAGAATCTCGAGTAATCATAGGCGCGGCTGGCTCTATTTGATCAAGGATTGGGTCCCATCCTTATTCATCCGATGATCATGTCACAATTTCTTTCACCGAGTTTCCGGAAGTTCAGTGAAACTGAAGCTACTCCAGTAATTTCGCATTAATGCTTAACAGACGATCGATCTTAAGTGAACTGCAACAATTTCCTCAGGAGAGATTCTAGCACGGAAAACATAGGTCAATAATACTTTTGACAGTTCACTCACTCTATAAACGACCTTGAGGGGAAATAGACATGCGATGGGAACAAGAGCTGATGCAAGAAAGACTGGGAAGAGCAGTAAGGACACCGAAGCGTATGAATAAACGGGAACTGAAGCCAAAGAAGGAGGGAGAGGGACTAAAGCTGTCCTTCGGTAATGGAAAAATTCCGTGAACCGAAATGCGAGCGAGGAATGGTCTTGATACCACGAGGTTTAAAAAATAAAAAATGAGAGAAGACGTGAATGACGAGGATTCTCGCCTCCTCAGTTCGATCTCTCGTCTCCTAAAAAGGAAAGAAATGGGCATCAAGATTTACAGTCCAGGGTGCGGGAGAAAAAAGGAAGCACTGAAACAGAAATACAAGCAGGGCAAAAGGCGAGGGAAGCAGGGCGTGCATACCGAGCAGAGAGAGAGAGATGAATACCGACATTTATACCCGTCTCCAACAATGCGAACGTAAAATTCGACTTAGTGAAAGTCAAAGGGAAAGATAAAAAAAATGCATTATTACAAAATGACGACAGTAGAGGGCAAAAGTCAAACACTGGTTTCTGAATAAATGCAGACGACACAAGCGGCATAAGAAAATGAAGACCTGAAACTATTCGAATCAGGTATGAGCATCTAACTAAAAACAAAATTATAATGCATCGATAAAGTATAAAGCTACACAATCGATCCTATATGAACATCAATCTATTAACATTGCCAGTAAATACAGTACTGTGAATCTCGACCTCGGATGTTCAATGATGAATAAGTATAGAGGGTAGGTCAAAAAATCAAAATGGTTATTCCTTGCCGACGTTACGGAATTTAATAACTTCCATCTTCATGGTTTCAGGGATTAGACAAAATTGAGTGTAACTCTAATAAGACTACATAAGATGCTTATACATTTAGTATTTATGTACATTTTACAAAATGTATTTAGCAGAGAGGAGAAGGTATAACATTGAAGCAGCAGTTTAAAAAAACCCAAGCACTGAAGATGTAAGTTATAAAATTCCGAAACGTCGGCAAGGAATGGCCATTTTGCTTTTTTGACCTACCCTTAATAATTTTTCATCATTACCAGTAAACCATCGACATTCCATCATTCAACTCTAAATTATTAGAAAACCAATATTTTAGCCAATAATTTGGGTATTTTCGATCGATAAAATAATATAAAATGGTTTTTAAATAAATCGGGCAGCGTCACAGTGATAATTCAATTCATACAACATGGCCAGGAGTAGAACTTAATATGGTCAAGAAATGAAAGCCAAGTAATTTGAGAGATGCATTTGGACGCCACTTTTCCTCATAGACTGTTTAGACTAGTTCAGAAAGAACAAATGCCGCAAATTCATCATAATTCAACCAGAAACCACTGGAAATTTTCAAATATAACCACAGTTTTCGACAGAAAAAGGTATTTATCCTTAAAGAATATTTCTTGCCCTACTGTTCTACTTTCCAACTTTGAAATAAAATACACGGAAGAAGCAGATACCGCACATTCGTCAGGATTCAACCAAATATCAATGACTGGACAATATACCATCAGTTTTAGACATACATAGACCAGGGATGTGAAACGTAACCGAACCTCTGAAGCGGTACGGTTCCACGTGAAACCGAACCTCTTTCTCGGTAAGAGAGCGGTTCGGTCCGAACCGAACCGTGTCTGCGAAAGAGAAGAGGTTCGGTTCAAGCTGAAGCGGAACCGGCCGTAACAATTTGAACCGCTTTTGGAACGGTTTTTTGCGGTCCAGTTGCGGTACAGGGGCGCAAGGGGAAGGGGAGCAATCCCTTTGGCAGGGACTGTGAAAACCGAGATATGTAATATGACACGTAAATCCTGCTGCTCGCTGCTGCGTTCGAGTATAAGGGTGCTATCTTAGAATATTGAATAATATTTGTTATTTTCCTTCTCAACCAACTATTTTGATCGTTGGGTGTTTTACTCCTTTCATATTTTCCGCTCCGTCCGAAACTTTTACTCGAAGACGACAACTCGTAAGCGTTAATCCGGTGTCCCACGGTAAATGTTTTCGTAAATTTATTCATGAATACTCTCATAGTTACACAGCGCATGCGCAAGCCAATATTCGGTAAATTTCTGTAAATAAGAAAACTCAATAAATTCTTCATGAAACTCAGACACTGATTGGCTTTTCTGACACGATTTTCCGGCGCGACATCATCATATAGTACATCGAGCGCGATTACCTGATAGCGCAATATTAAGCGCAGTATCATGATACTTTATCGTGACGTTTATCGTGATATTTTATCGGCCGCGATTACCTTATCGAGCGCATTATGACGATATTTTATCGTGATATTTATCGTGATATTTTATCGGGCGTGATTGTTTTATCGAGCACAATATCACGATACTTTATCGACCGCAATATCACGATACTTTTTCGACCGCAATATCACGATATTTTATCGACCGCAAAATCACGATACTTCATCGACCGCAATATCACGATACTTTTTCGACCGCAATATCACGATATTTTATCGACCGCAATATCACGATATTTTATCGACCGCAATATCACCATATTTTATCGTGATATTTATCGTGACATTTTATCGGGCGCGATTATTTTATCGAGCGCAACTTCACGATATTTTATCGTGATATTAATTGTGATATTTTATCGAGCGCAATATCACGATATTTTTAGGTAATATTTATCGTCATATTTTATTAGGGCACAACATCGTGATATTTATCGTTATTTTTTATCGGAACCCAATATCGTGATATTTATCGTGATGTTTTATCGGGCGTGATTAATTTACCGAGCGCAATATCACGATCAGTTATCGTGATATTTTAACTCAGCGTGATATCGTGATTCTTTATCGGAACGTGATATTGCGGTTTTTATCGCGTGATATATCACAATATTTTGAGGCGCGATAACACTATATTTATCGTCACGAAATAAGTTGTCGTTTGATGCGCGATAAGACGATATTTATCGTCACGATATGAGTTATCGTTATCGCCAAGATACGGTATACTAAAATTATCATATCACGATATTGAATCACCAATATCGCCCAGGCCTAGTTTCGGCGACTCTGGGCTAGCGAACTGCTACTTAGGCATTCTGACGTGTTCCATTGTGAGCAAGCATGCTTGTTCTTTCAATTCCTTCAGTTTATACGTATGGCTATAGTAATTCCCGGGTAATTATAGAAATATGTGCGTGCTATTCCTTATCATGGCTCGTAGGTCCCGCAAAAATATCTTCTCTGATTGTACAGAGACCACACTATTGATGGCAGCACAAAAAGTTCTCTTCTTGGCCGTCAGCCGATCAGCGCCCAATTCATGAATTTTTCCTGCTCGTGTGACATGGGGTCCAACAGCTCACGAATCTCTTTTCATGAATATGGAATTCATGAATAAATTTACGAAACAATTTACCGTGGGACACCGGCTTAGAAACAAAACAACTAAGGGTTCCACATAGCAACGGCGATTTTGCTGCAGCTGCATGTGTTGGGCGGTATTCCCCTTTCAAGATTTCTCTTTGTTTATTTACGATGGTGGATTAGGGTCTCCCTTGGTGTGCACCTCTCAGTCCGGCTCGCTAAGGTCGGAGGGGGGGGGGGCGAGAAGAGGTAAGAGGGTGAGGAAATATAATAGCACGCTGTTAGTGGCAAGATTTAGTCGGTACGTTTGTATGCACATTGAGGACAGATTTCTAGGAAGTGCCTTCGGCATGCCATAAACATGGGTGTGAGGGGCGAGGTTTGTCATTACTCGCTTCCGAACTGAAGCCGAAAACAAATTTTAGTTAGCTCGACAGGGTTCATTCACGCCACTTATTGCAGATCTTGAGAAGAATATTCTACCAAATGCTCAAGTTAGTTTAATTTTTTACTGGTAGTTTGAATTTTAGTGCCAAATTGGTGCCAAAGAAAATATAGTGATCCGGAACTATATGAACTAGCCAGCGCCGACCTTGCAGCTCCTACCACGCAAGTAAGCGTTGAAAGGCTTTTTTCACACACAAAGTTTATACTGTAATCAATAATAAGCAGATTACGTTAAAAAATCGTCGACGACATTCAACTGGTTAGATGTAATAGAATATTCAAAAGAAAAGAAGAGAATCAAGATTTGTAGGTCACTAAATTACATTTTTGGCATAAAGTTTTTGTAAATGTTTCATTGATCTCATGTCCTTTCCAAATACCTATTATAACACCCTTTGATGTCCATACTTGTATAAAAAAATTAGTCGCGTATGTTCTGACACGTCCTTTTATGTTGACCTCATCAGAATAATGAGCTGTCAATGAGAAAACCTTGTTGCTTCCATAAGATTTTGATGACACTGTTTATAACCATAGGAACGAGCAGTAAGTAGGATAGGGAAACCCAGAGAGCATTCCGAAGCGAACACGCTTTTGCAACAAAAGAGGGATGTCCTTCTGTAGGGTCAACTCCACCGCGTTCATAACATGAGTCTTGAGTATGTGCTGTGTGCGACCTGGGATTCCCAGCCTGAGCATAACGGTAAGGTAGGTGGAAGGGTCGGGGACCCTCCTAACACGTGTTCGTGACCGTCCCACCCCTGAGGCTCATAAAATGACCGTCTCTGAGAGGGCCACAAAATATTCAATAGACAGATGATAACAGCGCATCGTGTTTGGTTTGGATCTCAGTTGGTTGCTTATCATAGGCTCTATTCAGTTACACTTTGCTCAGTGATCACTTGATCATGACGTCATAATCACTTAATGTGAGAGCGCCGATTATATGGGTGTGCCGCGAGACTCTCACTTGTTTTCCTCCCTTCTGCTCATGAGAGATCATCATGGTGATCGGTATTTTTCTCTACTCACGAAAATGGCGACCGATCACAGCCGTGACGTCGTTTCACTCAGTCCCAAGACGTCACAGCGCTCACTTGATCAGTATACCAAGGTGATCGCTCAGGGCGGCAAAATGCACTCAACCTTCTTTTGGTAAATTTTACTCCGTACCGAACCGTTTTTCCTAGTTTGGAACCGGAACCGAAACGATTTTTTCGTTTCTGAAACAAGATTCTCAAAAACTGTTTGGTTCCACGTTTGTTACGAACCGATTTTCGTTCCAAGCGCTTTTGTTACAGAAGAGGTTCGGTTTCATGAACCGTTTCTTTGGACCGAACCCTTCCAGAAGCGGTTCATGGAACGAAATTTCGTTACGTTTCACATCCCTGACATAGACTATTAGATGATCCATGTTCAAATTACTTTAACATAGCAGTGCAGTCCCTACCTTAAAAATGTATATTTTACGTAATATTTCATGAAATATTAACAGCCACGATTAGAGGAAGTGACCTAATGAAACAACCGTGGGTTTGAAAACATGGATGAGAAACAATCGATGGCAATATTTGGTTATTTATTTTGGGAGACCACCAATTGTTGAGGCCATTTTCTCCCAAGGTAAAAAGTAGGTATAGGGAAAGAGGTTGGAGAGGGAAAAAGAGGGATGCATGGGAAATGGGGTAGAAGTGTAGAAAAATTCGGCATTGACATTAGCCTACTCTCATCGAAAGGCGCCGCAAAGTAATGTCCAATTCCGACAAAATTAAATTTAGGACCTCTCCACGTTTTACCCAAGTAGGGGTCAGGGTTGCACTGAAAACTTTACGTCACTTCCAGGATCTATTCCGTACCCCTCGGGATGGGAAGCCGTAAATCCAGCCGCAGCACCAACCTCATCTCTTCAGTGGCACATAAACCGACTAACGGAATATCATGTTTTTAGACAATCGAAAATCGTATCTCACCTTAACTGGGTGAATCTTTAAAGAGGGAAGACGCGAACAGAGAGCAGCAGGAGAAGATGAAGATGGAAAGAAAATACATTGAGGAGTTGACGCATAAAGGAGGTTTCATGAATGAAAAGTGTACGGGATAGTTACTGGACAAATATTAAGACCAATGGAAACGGGTGCTCAAACTTTTGGAGCATTATTTTAAGGAGTGAAAACTAAGAATACTTATCGAAAACAGCAAAACCAGCAAATATTTTTAGGTGCGGAACAACTACGATAGGTACTGTTGGATGACAAACGACTGAATGCTAGCAAAGAAGTATCCTGAAATCAGCTTCTGATACCTGTAAATTTTCTTTTAAAGCCATCTCTTTTACCACTAACTCAACAATCTCCGTTACCAAGCCAATATTTTAATCAATTAGATACTAAATTAAAAATCCTTCATATATCATCCGATAATTGAATAGAATGCCTATACTAGCCCCCGATATTAATCAAATTAATTCATAAATTCATCCGAAGTATCAGTGAAATTAGTGCGAAATTCCACAAAGGAAAAATCATTCGCCTTGACCGGGAATTTCGCACTAATACACTGCGGGTGACTCCGTACAAGGTTTTACCGTGGCTAGTCCCGGTATCCTCAAAATTTATCACTGAAATAAATAAACTAATCCCGTTATTGCTAACTATTCCACATCCACTGAGATCGCAATCAAATAAAGTGAAAAGCATACTATTTCACTCTCAAAATCCCAACCTACGATTTTGAACTTTCTTCGTAGATCTACGATCAATAGCTGCTTTAGGCAGAAATTAGGACAGAAAAACTACTAATGAAGTCTTCTCATTACGGTAATTCGTCTTCATTTAACTGGCGTCAGCCAGTGAACAGATAAAATGCCCATTTAAAAATGAAGTAACACGGTACCTAAGGATGTAATAGTGCATCATGGTTTTAGTTTTCTACTAGGACAATCCGACACCCCAATTAATACTTATCGAAATTTTTCTAAGGTGTCAGAAATGGGATCTTCTATTAGAATCAGGGGCATCACATTATTCACAAATTATAAATGGCAATGAAGTTATAATTTTTAAGTTAATTTAATGATTAAAACATTTTATTTAAATCAAGACAAAGAATCCAAAGCATCCTTCTAACTAAATTAGGAGTTCTTACCCTTCACTAGATCAACAGCACAATTGGCTCTTCGATAGTCAATGTATTTTTCCACTGGAGTCTTGCATACTTAATTTTAAAATGTCAAATAAAGATCAAGTTTCAGTAACACATGGTAACAATACTGTCAATAACAATGACTTATATTTACCCGTATACGTTTCAAAGAGCGTGGAATGAGACGTATATCTCACGCAATTTCAATCCAAGAATTGATGAAACTTAACAAGAGCCGCGCCACGGAGGCAAAAATCTTAGTTCCCAGCAAAGATTTTAATTGAAAATTAAAGAAATAATGGTGCAAAGCGGAGTAGAGCGACATTGTTTTAGGGAAGCTTTTAATGCCTAGCGATTAGTGATAAGGAGAATGAGATTTGGGCATCTTTTCCGGGGAACGTGGGATTCAAGGTTAATCCTTGAACGGAGGAAGAGGGAACAAAAGAAGATCGCAGGGCGCGCGTGCTTCCCTTTTCCGGTAATTCCTTATTTTTTTGATTTTCACGCCTCAGCAAGCGCTTCGCGAAAAATCCGCAAATCTTATGCCCATTTGTTATTCTTTAATCATTCCCGTCGCCCGACTTTAACCCGCGAACAAGTTAAAAAAAGAAACAGAAAGCTTAGAACAAAAAACTTTCTACCAGAAACTCCCTCCAGTGCGAGAAGAACAAAAAATTTGGAAACTAGACGTGTCAACGCCTCCAACGGAAATCTTTTCGTCGTCCCCTACAAGCTCAGAGATTTTATTCTCGTAATTGCATACACATCGAAGTAGGGTTTTGTTGCAAAAATATTTTGAAGCATAATTGAAATTATTCCGAACTCCAAAAGCTTCCTCAAATCTGAAGCCGGTAAGCACAGCCCCTCGTGAAATAATTAAATTTCATCTGCGTGAGGTAAATTATTTAATTTCTAAAACGTTGCAAAGATCGTCCTTTTGTTATACGACGACTTTCTCCTATTTTTTTCGAAATTCATTTCACTGAAGTATTTTCAAACTATGTCGTTTCTATCCGCGAGGTACTCTTTAGTCTTTTAAGTCTATTCTTTAATATTTTATAGATGTCATCATTTTCCACTCAACAATCATAGAGAAAAAACTCTAAAAAACACGAAAGTAACACCCATGTTACACATTTATGCTTGAAAATTTCACATGTATATTTTGTGTGTTATTATATTATGTGCAAACATGTATATTTTGATATGTAGCGTTGGTGAAGTGAGAAATTTCGCGTCTTTACCTAATAACGATAATGGCTATTGATCATAATTTATATGTAAATTTGGACACTTGGTAATACTCGCATTCTGGTTATAAGATAAGATTTGGAAAATGGGCTACAGAACTTTCAAAATACTGCGAAATGGGGGAGGATGGCTCTTTACTGCGGAGGGTCAGTCTGAAAACCTTTCTCATTGCTGCCAACACAAGCGCTTCGAGAAGTGCGATGACTCACCACCACCTGCCTTCCCGTTTCGAATCTTATCACAATGAGATCTCAGGATATAGTCCCTCGTAAAGTACTAGCTATGGGTGATTTTAACCACTTTCTTATCAGCCTTGCGTGATTGTGTCTCGTGCATTTTTAGCTGAGTAATATGGCTCCCCTGCTTCACTCTCTTCCCCTCCGTCCTTTCCCTTCACCCCATCCACTTCTATCTCTGCTCATTCCCGCGCAGGTCTGCACCAGGAACTTTTGCAGAAGCTTGTACTTAAAATTACTCGTATACTCGTGCCCGCTCTCATCTCTTTTTGTCTGCTTACTTCTGATTCGATTTTCATCTGAAAATTTTACTATGGCTAGTAACCTAATACCTCCTACCAAAAGCTATTTGTAAGGCATGTGTAGATTTAGATAAACGAAAGTAGCTCACAAACGGATTGATGCCATAATATACATGGTGGCATGGATGTGGTTCACGGAGTGTTACCCACCAACGAGCGTTCAAGACCCCAATACAGTTATGACTATACCAAGACCTGCAATTTTTAAACACGTAAATTTTTAGTAATTTATGGTGTTATATTATATATGGCCTTATATTTAACGTTAAAAGAATATCCAGACGCTAGCTAGGAAGATTTTGTCAGCCCTATCCCCATGGTGAGAGGAAGGTTAATGACAACAATCATCCCCGTTTCCCTTATCTCCCTGGGCCGAGAAGGATACGTATTTGTGTAAGTCCTCTAGAGTCATAAATTGATAATTGGACCGCGGTGGCGAGTTAGTCATGAGCGGAGGACCTCAGCTTAAGAAATTGGATAAGCTATCATTTCCCCTTGTGGTCCTTAGAACTACATGTAGGTTTTCACTCTCGCACAATTCTCCTTGGGTTCCTGAAGAGTTCTCCGTTTCACCCCTGATGTAACCAGCCATCCGCCGGGAATTCATCCCTCCACATCTCCCACGAAGCATCTCTTCTTTCCCTTCCTATTTCATCTTTCAGTCCCTGCGGATCCCATCCAGCATCCTTCAGAGCACTATACCTTTTATCTTCTTACTTTCTTCGCCTTCCTCTCTTCTAAAATACCCAAATTCCCTCCAAATATTCCAGCTAAGTCTGCACGGTATATGCCTTGGTTTTTCTTTTTCCTTCCATAACTTTCGCCAGCCACCCTCATAGCTGCACCACCTACACCTTTGGGATACGCGTGTCTCAAGGTTCTTTAGATCTGAATAAAGTCTTTGGTCAACTTCCACTTTTCTATACGCCAGAAAATTCCTCTTCTAGTAGGATGGGTAAAAAAGAGCCAAATATCCGAACCATATCTAGGGTATGTGGGAGAAACTTCATCGCAAAAGAGCAAAATCTTTGAGAACCTTACTCGTGGTGCAACGCTAAGAAGTTGATGACGATATTGTGCCATGATACAGAGCCTACCTAAAAGGAAGATGGAAATTCATGCATGGACTGCATATGACATATGCCTGGATAAAAAATCAAGCCATTCCTAATGACTAAAATCAATTTCACCGAACATGCATGTGCCGTCGAAGTGCCCAAGTGGCTACGAATTCCAACATAAAAAGAGGAAATAACCTAGATTCTGGATGGAATTTGAGGAAATAATGTCTGAATGAAGAACTAGAAATTTAACAAACTGGTTTAGTAATGTTTTAAGTAACAGTGGCAAAGATCAAGCTTTAGCTAAAAATATCGAATGAATTCTTTGTACATAGTACTTAAAACAGACGTAAAATATTGAAACAATTTGTGAATTAAAAGCGGTTAAAACACTCACGACGACGATTTGTTAATCCGCGAGAAAAGACATCGTACATAATGTTTATATGTTTGATTGTGTGTACACAGCAGCTATTCATATCCATACGAAGTAAAATGCCTTTGGCCTCGTTTTGGTCCAGCATTTGACCAACCACATCTCTACTTTTAACATAACTCATCACTAAACGTTTGATCCTTCAAATTATTTGACTCTAGCTTATATATATGAAATTAAGCATAATGATTAAAAATAAATATCACATTTTTCCACCGTTTTGTCAATTAATATCAAAACGGATTACTTTTCTGTGCACAACATCGTTTCCAGCTGATGGAGATTGATAAAGAGTTAGTTTCCCTACAGTAGTACTGAGATTCTTCCCCTATACTTACTCTCGGTCTTTGACCTCGTAAAATGTAGACATTTGTGGTAATAAAAGATAGAGTGAAATTTTCATTATACAATCTATCCAACATGGGGAGTTTTTTTTACAGGGTAGCACAAGTTAATCTTATAAAGTTCTCATTAATCACCGCGATGGATACACGCTGTAATTTAATACTCACTAAAGTCGCACACACCACCTTTAGCGGGCGTAATTGGCCAGAAAGAAGGACCAATAGGAGCTCATATCTCCCAGTATTATATTATCCACCGGTCGATTACTCTTACACAATTTCTCAAATGCTCTTTCCTCCCCTAGCCTACTTTCCCCGGTACAACGTAGAGCTAAAAATAACCCTCGACCACTTTCTCCACTCTGCGCAATTCCATGTAACCATATTGGAAATTCCTCTTCCGTAAACCAGTCTTCTTATTGAATTTTATGTATGCTACGAAACTTAATCCATCCAGATTGCATGGAATTTAGTTTGTGCAAGCATTTGTAATATGATGGGGAAAAATAATTATGCGTTTAAGGTTATTAACACGGCAATTATTTCTTTTTACCACATAATCATGTGCTTAAAATAGTGATCATTTATAGCAATCACTTGCTGTATTGAAATTTATAAGAAAATAAAGTAACATTCCCTAGTTGTCGCGGATAATCCCATGTGTAATTTATTCTAAAGCTTCGTGTCGAGATAAAACGCAAATATTTGCACAGAATACCCTTTCTAAGGATGAAGTATTCGGTAAAACAGCTTCAATTAAAAATATGCCAATATCAAATTTCACGCTAAAGCTATGGACCTGGCGCTGAACTGAGTTTTCACATCTGTCTCTCAATTATCGCGACGTTTTAAAGATTCGAGTTCCCAGAAAGGGTTACTACTTATTCACTACAAAATTAATATTTTTTCAACTTCTGGAATCTCGTATCCATGGAAATATTGGAGAGTATGAGTATAACGGTCACCAGGTGGATATAAAGGACAAAATTGTATTATCATAATTATAATAATATCAAAATAAGGCGTATATTCTCACGCTTTGAGCAATTTAAACACCGTTTTACAAGGCCGTTGAATCGACAAGTATTTAAAGGATTTCATGACCTTTTAGAACTTAAGTAATTACTGCTTGGTTTTCTGTCCTTGCTTATTGAGGGCACCAATTATGGAACACTTAGTCACTTGAGATGGATAACTAATTCACCCCCTTATTCTTGGAGCTCTAACCGTTGGGAGCACAATTCATCTCACGCTCTTTCCCAACACTTCAATTATCGCTTCACCCCGTTCATCATTTTAGCCAATGTGGAACCAACTATCACCACCCCTTCCCCTTGTGCCTAGCGGGCCTTTTCCACCCCTTACCACCCTTATTCTCACAGGATCGCTCGAATAAAAACGGAAATGATGGGGTTGTTGGCGAATGGCGATCAATCGCTAATGATCCCCATAGGGATCGGTTTAATCATCCCCTCTGCCCTCCGCATCCAATCATTTCTCCTCATTACGGACAGGGGGCGCCTTTTGTTTTCATCGTGATCTGCATGGTAATCGAATTCCTTTCCATCCTCACGGCTATTGTACTTCATTCTAATTTGCTTTGTTTTCACGAAGACTCTTCGTGTTAAAAATTTTAGCTCTCCTTCCATTTCGGGGCTGGCTACCCCATTACCTCACCCGAGAGATTCATTCCTACGTCGTTAATTCCATAGCTACCCATCATTCTTTTTTTCGTTTGGAAAGGCAGTCCTCTCATTTTTCATCGGTAACACCACTTTTACCTTTATACTTGGTCGGCAAACAATAGGGTAAACCACAAACTAAAATGATTGGCCTCATTTCAGCAACATCAACTGGATTACGCAGTCTTAAGGCATTAAATCAGCCGTTTTTAATTGGAAACATTTCGTACAACAGGAGAAGAGCTCCGTTTTCTCCAGAGATCAAGAAAAAGCAAGATCATCGTTTAAAAATTATAAAAATAGAAACTTCGTCCAGTCAGTGAAATGATATAGGATATGATGGCAACTATGTGCAATAGATATTAATGTTTAAAATGTAACTGGCCGCGACTACGTCCTCGTCCAGTTTTATATCACATACGAAACTCTTGAGAAATGACAATTTGATAAACAAAGCTCTATTACCATCAAATTCGAATATACAGGGAGATATAAGTAAGTAAATATAGAATTCCAACGCTGCCATAAAAAAAGAGATACCCCACTCTCATTTAAGTGTCAAAATAATAGATGGTACAAAAAATCTGGGTTGACTTACGAATGTTTGAGATGCGCCTTCCAGTAATTTGTTGAAGGGTATACATGTAGGACTGACAACAGCCAGCTCTTCGTGAATTTGCCAACCATTGATGCAATACTAAAATTAAGGTATTAAAAATTTTGTTCGGAGAGTGATAACGCAAGTAAGTGGCTTGGTCCGCTCATGATGGCCTGACATCATCCGCTCATGCTCACCCCTTTAGAATACGAGACTGTGTCCCTCGTTTCTTATCCATCTTCTTCACCCCAACGTCTTCATATATTTTTTTCGTCTCACATCGCCCTCCGCGAGTAACGTCTCATATCACCCTCCTCACTCATCCTCGATAACGGTTTTTTTTATACCCATAGCCATTCCATACATCCAGGAGCCCCCCAAACTCCAAGACGTCAACACCCTCATCCAATTTTTTCCCATCGCCTCCCTCAACTCAGCCTCCCCGAAAGGATGAAAGGGAAAACCATCTCCGCGAGCAGCAGAACATTCTTATTCCCCCAAGAGCGCACCCTTGCGCTCGAATTCTTAAGCATCTCACCCCCCCCCACCCCCCCTCAAACCATTTCTCCGTACTTCAGTTCCACTTCCTTCTTTTGACCACCCACCGCACGGCAGGCTTAAATCGAAATGGGCTGGCCAAAATTCCATAAAAGCTATTCGTCAAACTAGAAGTTGAAACCACTCTATATTTATTGCTGCATACGTCTCGTTGCGTGTTATTTTCCACAGTCACACATTAACAACGTATAAAATCACTAAGTTGAAATTAATTCCGCCCTGCGCCGTCATTTTTCTTTGAATCCTTCCGTGGCTTAGCTGCTTTGTGACTTAAGAATTAACTCTAGGAATAAAAAGATATTCAATATCATGAATTTTTATTGACCTAACTCATTTCATTTTAAGTATATTTCAAATAATCTTTGCAATTGAAATATAAAAAAGTGTCGGACGCTGTAGTCAAAGTTTTTTTTCCGTAAAGAAGTAGACTGAATCCCTTTAATTCCAATAACTGATGAGTTAATAAAATGACGAAACTTTACAAAACCTTCAGATTTTGAATACGAAGAGATAAGTTGCGACCGCCAATAAAGGCAGAATTTTCAATCATGCCATGGAATTTAATTTTATATAAAACTTTCACACATCACGTTGTGGAATTCGGCATTTTGGAAAAAATAACTGAATCTTTGTATTTCCAAGCGAAAAATGTTTGATCGACCGCTGTTTTGACAATTTTTATAAACATACGAGCGGAAGGTACCCGTTGAAATTCAACGGGTTTGAAAAACGTTAAATTTATTTTATAAGAAAACTGCAAAGCCTGAAGAAAAACTGTATGCATGGGCATTCGAGGAGTTCATAACCTATCTTGTATGTTGTGTTCGTTGTAGTAGAAACGCTGACCGCTTACCAGGTGAACGGAGGTTGTTGGTCCACTTTCATGCAAAGGAAACCCAAAAATCGGCCATTCAGACTCATTGCTACTTAAATAGCAAAGGTTGATAGATGGTCACCTCGTCCCTACGTTTTCTTGAGCAGTCTTTTGAATGATTAATAGCTTGATCGCTTCCCTTGTGTACATACATTTGTTTGCATTCAATGACATAATTCAGTTGCACTATTCAACGTTAATATGTGCGTTGAGTTATTAATTTATTGGAGATTTATTAATTATATTATAATTCCCGCCATCTTAAAACAGATTGAAAGTTCGAAACAGATGGGTTTGTATTTGAACCAGGTTTATAGCTGGTTTCCCGTCCGTACGTTGGATGAGGATGAAATTAGTGCGGATCGTAGCGTAACCCGAGAAACACCACGGGGAGATTCTCATGAGATCGCTGGTGGGCATGTCTTTGACCATCCAAGTCTAACCTTTGTCGTTTTCCTTTCAAGGGCTCATTTCCTCGCAAATAAGACATTCATTTTGCTTTAGAAGATTTTTCGAAAGGTTACTCTTTTTTCTATTAGGCATGTTGATGGATATATTTTTAAGTCCAAGGAACGGAAACACAGCGGCAAGTGAGAGTCTAGAATGGGCAACTCGATGATTGAGTGAATGTACCTAAGTTAACTGCACTTTAACACTTTTAAACATATAAACAACTCGTGACGTTAATGATGTGGGAATTGGTCTAAAAAACTGTTCGCAATCGTAATGAGAGGCAGACGGTTTCACTACGTGTAATACATCTGAGTATTAAACGTTAATAAACAACGCCGGGTTTGTTGTAGCAACAGAGGCATTATTACCATTGATATTCGCTGCACGTAAATATTCTTGCACATATAATTGTATGTGTAATCAATTAATTTCCTTTATGTGTATTGTTTGCTACGTAAGTGTTCTCTCATATACATGCGATGCCCCTTTGAGAGCTACTTTGAGAAAGACGTTGAAAAGTATACTTGTTGTAAATATGCATTGAATTTATCGATTAACCCCTGAAGCAATCTACCATGGGACTCTGGGCCCTTGGGACTCTGGGCCCTTCTTACACGGATTTGCATTCTACGTACTATCATAGGCTTGCAGGAAAACATGATATCTAATAGTTAAGAGGCGTGTATATCCTTTGAAAATCAAATCTATGGTTGTCAAGGAAATATGTTATTGTTGATTTCAGGGAAAAATGTGAGATTTTTCAACTGAAAACATGAATTTCAGACAAATACGGAGCGTAGAAGAAAATCGATTGAAAAAATTTAAAATTATATTTATTCAGCCATCCGATAAAAAAAATTCCAGCCCTATATCTTGAGTGAATGTACTTTTAAAAAGCAAAAAATGAAACCACTGCACCAAACACAATGCTTAGCATGGACCACCAGGGGGGATCTTCGGGGGCCTTTGGGGGCCCTTAAGCTATTTAATATAGCATATGATACAACCAGATATTTATTCTATCTACATGCCAAATTTCAGCTCAATCGATCCAGTAGTTTTTGCGTGATGGAGCAACAGACAGAAAGAGACCATTACATTTTTATACATATTAGTAAGGATTACACCCTTAACCCTGAAAAAAAAGGGTTTCGGTTAATTGAACCCTACAGTGTTTGTTGTCTACCAGTAACAAACATGTGTTCCAAATTTCATCAAAATCGGCCCTGTGGTTTAGGAGGAGATGTGGAACATACATACATACATACATACATACATTGACTTTTATATATATAAAGATGACTGTTGAGAACTGAGAAATGTTGTCTTGAAAATGACGCTATAGATATACACATATATATCGAGTGGAAATAAAAAATGCCTTTCATCTGTTCTTTTTCTTTCAAAAAAGATACAAGATATTTTGAAGAAATCACTTCCTATTTACTCAACAGGGTAGTTATGACCATGTGTGGCATTAAGTTCACTTTCTTCTGGCATTATATGAGTACATGCATAGAGCCTTGAGGAGTGAATGGGGGGTGGGAAGTGTTACTGAGTCACGTGACCCTTTCCCATCTTCCTATTCCTTCCCCAGGGACTACGTCTCCTTATTTCCCAAAGGTCGAGTCGTCCACGCATCTCGCCTTCTCTCGCTCTTTCTCCCATTTCCTCGCCAACCACTCGCCTTCATTTACGACACACGCCCCCTTTCCTCAACTCTCTCTCTCTCTCTCGTCCATCGTCGCAGTACTACTCCAGAGCCACAAGCATGGGGGATAAAAGAAAACGACCAACCTCTTTTTGGAGATATATACCATATTTAATTTATTCCCGAAACAAAGAAAGGTCGTGGAGACTGGGGGAGCTTTACATTCGCTCAAGTACGCAAAAAATTTCACAACACTACAGAAAACTTGCCTTCCATTCGTTACAGACACTGCGCACTAAGTAGCGCACTTCAAAACAGACCGGAAGCAGAGTTGATGAATGCTAAACAACAAAACAACGTCGATAATCGCATCCGTGGTAGAGTGATTTTTGAGTTGGTTTTGCATAATGGCGTCAAATATGGATAATTTTAAGATGTCAAAAACTCTTTACTTTAATTACTAACTAAAACCTCCTTGAACCAGGTTTCACTTGAAATCTGTGAATACGGCCGTCAGTGTTTTGTACCTGTCGAATACAGGTCTTGGTTTCGGCATTGATGACCGTTCAGAACAATATAAACCCTCTAAGACCTTTTCTACTCACGTATTTGAATTTATTTGAAGGTGAAACTATTGGTGAGGTTAATCTATCGGAGGGGAATGCTACACACCCAAAACATCTCAAGTTTAAAGCACACGTTATTCTATAATTAAGTCTATTAAAATTGAAAAAAAAACACTAAAATTTCACAAATATATTGTAAAGAACAGGATAAAACAAGAAATGTTGGTTGAAACTATCTTAGAAGAATAATAAACTCCAACCCCTTACTTCCTAATGATAAGCCAGAACAATAGACTCAGCGGCTCGTTTATAAGTATTACTCAAAACATATCAATCACGCGTGTTCTCTTAATTAATAATTGCTTCACTTAAAATATGATACAAAATTGACCTAGTGATCTTCTGTATAATTAATTAAACAAATTCCTTCGGTGGGTACACTATCATTATGCTCTCATTTAAGTGCACCGTTATGCACTGACTCCATTAACCTCCTTGTTTGTCCGGAAAAATTATCTATCATGCTTAGGATTAATTTCCAAGTTTTTCACATGCCTGAGTCCTACTGCAACCAGATGTGGAGAGATTAATTCAGCCACCCTGTAAATATTCGATGTAATTTAGCCACTGATACGCTGGATGCAGCAATAATATGTGAGCCATTTAAGCACGCGCTACGAAAACGATGCCGCGGAAAGCGGGCTTAATTAGGAGCGTTTTGATCACACTGCAGCCAATCCATGTGTAACGGATATTACATTTTTACTTTGTAAAATGTATATTTTCAATCAAATATTTTTGTGCATCCATTTTAAGACCAGAATTAGACAAATATGTATTTTCTTTGTAAGCGTGGAAATGTTAGTTGCCATACTTGAGTTTATATAAGTACTGTAAATAATGATGATGTGTACCGGACGTTACAAAATTCTGAACATGCTCTTGTCGGTAGAGAGCAATCAAGAAAAACGCTGTTCCTAAAAGATGCCCATCAAAAAAGTAAAAACTATTTCTGGTATATGTAATATAAATATTATTTTAAGTTAGTGTTTAGAATAAATCCTTTTCGTAACGGATGCTACAACCAAAATATTTCCTAAATAACTTAAAATAAACATAATTTAATCATGGCAAAGTAATAATAAAGTGCCCATACATCTTTATCTTACTCTAGGATAGTTATGTTGTTTTTCATTATACTGCTACTTCGTCATAGTAACTTTAAGTGTTTTCATGTAACGGATGTTACAACTGAGTTACTGCTTTTTAGCGGCAGATACAGTAAGGAAACTTACCTGAGAGTTCATTTTGACATTAAAACTTGACCATAACATCTTCTTTCAACTCCATACTTTTTGGGTAACAAATCAAAAATGGTACCTTCACCCCAATGCTTCCAACCAATGCTAATTCCATAGAGGAATTTGAATTTTTAAAAAAGCAATTTCACATCCGAAAAATAATATTTAAAAAATGAAAAAATGAAATTTTAATTATCAAATTTATAAATACAACTAATCTCTTACATTTATGAATAGCAATATAATTTTTCATTAATTTTTATTTTTTTACATAAATTCTTTTTTATACGGATAAATTCCTTTTTTATACGACAGTTCCTAAACATTTTAGGCAATCAACTAACTAAACATTTGGAGCTAATACGTTGCAAAAATAAGAAAAACAGCATAATTTTGAGGCTTTAAATACAAATGTTTTTGGAAGAAAAAGGAATTAACTTGTCACAGTTAAACAAAGAAGATCAAATACATTTGCATGGAGAGACAGGTAAGAGGAGGAGAATCTGCCTTTGCCCCAGTACTAAAGGCAATAAATACAATTATTTCTCTGTCTGAGTCTGTAACGGTCATATTAGATCATTTGGCCTGAGTTGGTTGATTTTTTTCATGACAAATGGTGTGAAAATCACTAATTTCATTTAATATTTAGAAAATAAATTCACGGTGGTGTTAGTTTAGGTTTCCAGCGTTACAAAAAGTTTTAATACAATATTGCTGTAATTCAGTCATATGTTTATGCTTCTTGTTTATTACGGAGGCTATTTTTTAATAAAAAATATATTAATGTAATATTAGGAAGTTCATCAATCAAAAGAAGTAAAAGTAATGCAAGAGTATCGTGAAAACATTTTGTTAATTGCGTTTTATGCATCTCGGGTCATAATGACGCGACTGGAATGCTGACCTACGTAAAAACGCACGGTCGTTCGATCCAATAATTTATTTGTGAACCGACAGGCAAGGATCCAGCTGAGCAGTTTGAAAACGGCAAACTCGGGTGAAAAAAGAGCAAAAATACCGACGCTAAAGAGAGGCAACGAGAAAATACATGTGTTCGCAGAGTTACGTTTCTCGCAAACAAAGGATGGCTATGACCCTTGCAGCCAGCTATCAGAACGCCAGTTTCAATGATTTATCGGATTTTAAATCTTAAAAAACATTTTTACTGTACTTTAAATGAAGTTAAAAGGAAATTATGTCATTAATAATTAGGAAAAGACGTGAGCAATTATGAAAAATATACATCTGAGGTGCTAAAAAAAACATCGCTTTTATTTTCACTGAATATACCCGAGCATTCCGTTCTGATGAGTTTGGGTCGGAGATAATTAAATTCAGCAAGCTCCAGTACTATAACCAGCCACAAAACAGCTTCCTTACTTCTAACCAATGCATGAAAGCTAATACCAGGAATCTGACAATTAATTTATGCAATTTAAACTTTTCCGTTAACGTACAATATATGAGGGTGGAGAATGTGTTAAAGTTTAATAAAAGTAGAAGAAAAGATCGTTAAATTGTAGCATTATACAATAGGTAGTTAATTGCATAGCGAAAGAAAAGAAACTCATCCTCAAAGTTATTACAGGAAATGCTAGTGTAACTCTTCAAGTTAATGTGAAACATTTTCCTAAACAGAGCAAATATTTCTTTTCTTGTGATTAACATCACCATTCCATCATTTAAAAAACAACGCTGAAAATAAAAGATCTTTGTCACCAGCAATTTAGTTATTTTGACGAATTTTCCAGGAATGTGAAATATTATGTTGAATCATTTATGCCAAGTCATTTAACACATTTCCTAACACATTAAGACAGCTGAGAAAAAAATTGAAGGTATAAAAATAAAGTGGGGAAAAGTTGTAGATTGGACCACTCAGAAATATATAGTGTACTAGCTGAAGGTACCCGTTGAACTTCAACGGATGTGAAAAACATTGAACTTATTTTATAAGAAAACCACAAAACCTGAAGAACACTGTTAGCATGATCATTTGAGGTGTTCCTATCACATCTTGTTTGTTGTGATCGTTGTAATTCGTTCGTTTTCCATTTCGTGCACGGAGAGCTGAGTGATTGTTTGTCCTCTTTAATACACGGGAAACCCAATAATGGGCCACGAAGACTCATTACTACTTAATAAATAGCACCTAGATATGATAGATGGTGACCTCGTCCCTCAAGTTCTCTTGAGCCGTCTTCTGAGTGAATAACAGCTTGATCACTTCCCTTGTGTACATAAATATATTTGCATTCAATGACTTAATTGAGTTCCGCCATTCAACGTTGATATGTGCGCTGAGTATCTTAATCAGGATAGGAGAGTAGAGTATAATCCAGCGGTTGACAACGTCAAAAGGAGCATTCTCAATAGCAGCCATGTTTATTTGTCCTATGAATCCTTCAATACCCGGAATATGCCTTTGGCATAAAGGCATATTCCGGGTGGCTATATTCATTGTTTCCTGAATCATAATCATTGGTTACAAAATTAAAAATCTATGGTGATCAGTCTTAGTGCACTTGCCCATTTTCATGCACCGATGACGTCCATTGCGCAGAATATCCGTTCTTCTTATGGGTAAGAAGCATGTAGTGACGCAATTATAATTTCCGCCATCTTATAACAGATAGAAGTTTGGAAACATATGGATCTATATTTGAACCAGATTTAAAGGTTGCTACCCGTCCGTAGGTTAGGTTAGAATGGTATTTGTGCGGTTCTTAGCGGGGATATCTACGGGGATACGCTCATTGGATCGCTGGTGGACATGTCTTTGAGCATCCAAGTCTAACCTTTGTCGATTTTCATGCAAGAACTCATTTTCTTGCAAAGAAGACATTCCTCTTGTTTTAGATAATGTTTTCGAAAGGTTAACCTTTTTTCTATTAGGGATGTTGATGGATATACTTTTAAGTCCAAGGAAGGAAAACATAGTGGCGAGTGAGTGCCTCGAATTGGCAACTCGATGACTGAGTGAATGTAATTCAACTGCACTTTAACACGTTTAAGTATATACAAATAATTCGAAATGTTTATGATGTGGGAATTGGTCTAAAACCAGCTCGCAATCGTAATGAGAGGCAGACATTTCCACTAAGTGTAATACATCTGAGTAATAAACTATAATAAACGACGCCGTGTTTGTTGTAGCAACAGAGGCATTATTAACATTATTATTCGCTGCACGTAAATATTCTTCCACGTTTAATTCCTTTATGTGTATCGTTTACTACATAAGTGTCCTCTCGTATGCAGTTCCCCTATGAGAGCTACTTTGAGAATAGACATTGAAGAGTATACTTGTAAATATGCATTGACTTCATCGATTACCCCCCGAAGCAATCTATCATGGGGCCCTTGGGACTCTGGGCCCGTCTTATACAAATTTTCTTTCTACGTGCTATCATGTGCCGGCAGGAAAACTTAAATGCCAGATGCGTGAATATCCTTTGAAATTCAAATCTTTGGTTGTCAAGGAAATATGCTATTGTTGATTTCAGAGAAAAATGTCAGATTTTTCAGCTATGAACATGATATTCAGACAATTACGAAGGGTAAAAGAAAATCGATTGAAAGAATTAGAAACTTCGTTTATTCAGCCATCCGATAAAAAAAATCACAGCCCTCTATCTTGAGTGTAAGTACTTTTAAAAAGCAAAAAATGAAACAACTGCAACGAACCCAATGCTTAGCATGGACCACAAGGGACCCCCAGGGGGAGCCTTTGGGGACCCTGACGGATTTTTAATATAGCCTATGTTTCATCCCAATACATTTTCTAACTACATACAAAATTTCAGCTCAATCGGTTCAGTAGTGTTTGCGTGATTGAGCAACAGACAGACAGACAGACAGACACCATTCAATTTTTATATATTAGTATGATTATAATGCGAAAGACTCCTTCCGCAATGTATTAGAGGAAATGCAAGCGTAACTCCTGAAGATAATGCGAAAAAATGTTGATTAAATGAGCAAATATCACTCTTCCTAGCACTAATAAACATTATCAATGTAATATTACGAAAACATCATTAAAAATAGTAAGTACTTATTCGTCTTGTAACAGTATTCCATCCGCTGAAAGGGATGATTTACACGAATTTAACTGCTTCTTAATAATGGAAAAAATAAGCACCAGATGCACTTAGAGACGATTCAATCTACTGACCACTGACTACTGACGGATTCCGCAGATCACGGTGGTATATGCAGATATTTTCACTCCTCACCACACGCACGGCCGACAAAACCCGGCCCAAAGATCCATGAGCCCCTCACACCATATCCTCACGCTCGTTCCACGGCCTCGCCGGGCTTCTCAAAGGAAGTGATTCGTGGGGTTCTCGAGAAAACTTTCCAGACGCTCGTACCAGGGGGGGGGGGGCGAGAAGAGCTGATGGGTATACACCTTCTTTCGCTTTTAAAAATGCGAGAGGAAGAAGTAAGATTGAGAGGGATGTTGGGAGAGGTGAGGAGAGCTCGGGAGAGAGGAAACTCGTCATTAGCTCCCGTCCTTCTCATTCCTACTACATACATCCACGCATACATATACACGAGCATCTACGTATGTACTTCTCCCCCATTCCAATCCTTAGTGGAAGCTCCTCCACCCGAACCACGCTTCGCTTTAAAAGTCGGGATGGCGATGCGGGAGTGCTTCCCAAATGAGCTTAATGATGTAAATGGACTGAAAATTCCCCTTTTCCCCTTCAGTCTTAAAAGTATTTGCCGCCGAAGTTTTCGATTTTGCTTGGAAATCTCTTCAATTGGGGGTATGGGGAGAGGGGTTTCCGCTCTTGAATCACGTTCCCCCATCAGACATTTTTTTTTCGTCCCTCCTACTCCTACAACAACTTCGGCAAGACGATAAATCTGAACGAGACTATTTTTGCAGTGCCATGTTTCTTTCCCTAAGTTTGTTTCTCCATAGTTCGGACCTTCTTATGAAATTCCTTCCAGAGTAGGGACTCCATCCTCCGCGACGGACCAATAAAAGATGATATATACACCTAGCTCCAGGCAGGATTCCTTCAGCGACGGTCAAAACCAATCATAAGCTTGTTAACAACGACCACGACAAATAACAATAAGAGCTCTCACTGTAGCCGCGCCGTACTTTGTGAAATGGCGCGCTAAATTTAATTTCACAGCTCGATAAAAAATGAAATATAAGAAGTTTACGAACGTAACTTGAGCATCAAGCAATATTTATTAAAATGTCAGGGGCCATGAACTCCAAGCTTTCAAACAACCTCTTCAGCAATTCAAAATTTCAGACTTCTGTCCTAGTAAGTAAGGGTCACTAATAACATTTTTAATTTAAGTGGACTTATCGAGAATGATTCACCCAAAAGGTAGGTGTAACTGCATTTTCTCATGAAAGGTTGCCAGACTTCACACTAGTGCATCAGTAGAGAAATCGATAGTATAACCAAATTGAATGGTTTTAACGCGCTTAATAAATTCATTATGTGGATGCATTAATCATCATCGAATTGTTTTGTTCAATATACATTTGAAAGTATTAAAACAAATCCCTGTATTCAACCAAAAGGAGTACATAAACTAAAAACACGCACACACAAAAAGCGCATAACTATGCGTCCATTCGGGTCTCCTAAAAATTTATTTTCAGGAACATCACAGACTGCATCCCTTGTTCTCTTTTAAAGTTTCTCGTTAAACTGCTCTTCTTCAATTTGAACCAGATCCTTCTTTTTCAAGAGTGAGACAAAGTTTCAGATGCGTCTATTAAATTATAATTCAACGCCACTCTATGTGATTGCTTTCCAGTTGGTGTAACGTTTTCTTTGCTAACCAACTACCGATTAAACACGAATCAGTCAAAGCAAGCGTTATCTTCACTTACCGTGTACTGCTTTTCAATATTCTTTTTACATTATTTAATTCTCTCATCAACTCAAGAAGTTTTGCGGTCGGACCTACCATCTCATTAGCCCGAAGATTTTTAGAAATACTGTATAATCACACAATTCTACTGAGGTGCCTAATTGATACTCATGACTTGTTTGTAAAAAAGTAACTAGCATACAGAGCTGACATAGGAAAGCCAATTTACCATCGAGAAAATTGTCTTATCCATAGTCGACAATATTTCAATGCATCGATTTCCTTTAAATTAGGGTAATTGCTGAAGAGCGTTATTGTTACTGATGGTTTTTTTATAAGCAAGGTGCTAGCATACAGACTGGGATACGAAAACGCATCTATTATCGAGAAAATGACTTACGCATAGTCAACGAATCATTTAAGTTTGGATAATTGGCCCGATTCTCTGGGCTCTGTCCTCCCCTGTGATAGCTGAACAAATTCCGGCTGGTATCTTTCACAGTAAATCTCGTGAAAGATTAATGTCTAAAGCGATGAATGATAAGATAAAGATGGGTGAAGCGGGGAGGACTTATATGTAATTAGAAACCAAGTTTTCGGAAATTAACTCTGAGATTCCGAATTGAATGACCAAGGGGTCCGGATTGATGTGGGGGCTAAAGTGCTGGCTTTACATCCCAAAGGTTCCGGAATCAAATTTCAGAAGCGGAGGAGATTTTGCATGGTAATTCTGATCCCTATACTATGGAGCATTGAGGAAAACATTTCAAGTGCAGCAGAGCGCCAGTCGGATGAGACGTTTAACTGTGAACCCCATGGCGCCTTTCGTTAATAGCAGTCTAATTCCGATGCCGAGTTTCTCTCCACCCATCTTCCGTTCCCCAAAAAAATCCTTCCCTTGACAACATACCCACCTGTCCCAATGACGAAAATTACCTCGGTTCTCGGTCTCCTCCACTAATAACCAACCATAATGATTGACCAACACGAAATCTTAACCATTGAAGTTCCCCAGAGTCCAGACTAGTGGGTACCAAATTTTCCGTTACATTTATTCATTCATTGATACATTGGGTGATCTTTTGAAGTACGTTGGGCCAATATCCTTTAAATTCACCCTATCCATTAGAGTTAAAGTTAGACGAAAAAAAGTTTAATAAAAGGATTTAATAAAACATTTCGCTAATAGTAAATTATTCTCAAAGGTAATTGATTACATTTTTTTTACTCTAACATATCCATAACATCATGCCATGAATTCCTTATTTTCTGTCGAAGCCGCAGTTTTGGACGAGAGATTGTTTTAAGAAATGCTCACGACAAATTTAAAAAATACAATCGAAGGAAACCTAGAGCTAATACGAAAAATAAAGAATAAAAATCTCGTCTTTTTACTTAAGTGAATATTGGGGAATATATATAAAAAATTATATAAAAAAAGAATTGTCGTCCTTTCCTGAATACCGTCAGCTTAATTTTCAAACTCCTAGTTAATCGGTACAACTACATTAAACGTAGAATGAAGCAAAGAAGAAGGACAGTATTTCAATTATTTCACGAATTGTGACGTTTTGCAACTGTACTCGTACTATACACCTTATTCAAGAATTTAACTCGCAAATATAATTTAAATGTAATCCAACATTACCAATCATGCAGGGATATTTTTAGGGAAATCCTTTTCATTCGAATAATATTTAATTATAGAAAATGTAAGCATACATTTTCTTGTTGAGGGCAGGAAACGCTTCTAAGGCTTATTGAGGGCAGGCATCCGCAGAAACAAAAACAAAAACTGGATCACATTTCCTTTGAAAGTGATAACGAATTACGCTTCCCCCCCCCCCCCCCCCGGTACCCCTAACATGTGCCTCGCAAAATCTCAAAATGTTCTTGCCACTTAAAGAGTCCTAGAAAAAGTAAATTCTGGAAATCGCTGACAAATTTCTGCTAGGTAAGTGATGATTCACAAAAAAATCGATATGATATTAAGGCATAGAAAGTGACGATTAATAACCAAGAGGGGAATGGAAATGATAAATAAAAGCAGCAATAAGGACAGTGCAAAAAAAAGCTGAGCGCTAGTTGTTTTACATAGAATATGAAAAGCCTAGAGATTGAGAATGGCAATAAATTAGGCGAAATTTAGATTAAGGATAACTGGCATAAATCGAAGTCAATGCTTAGGTATAAAAACGCAGAAGGGATAAATGTTATGTGAAGAACACCTTAATGTACAGCTAAAGAGTATTAAGTATGATTCTAAATATAAATGAAATTATAATATACGTCAAAAGAGAGAAAATTCTTTAAAGAAACAAATGTTTAGCACATCCTAATCTTAATTAAAACAGTAAATTACTCTTGTACATTGGAAGTAATAGAATAAACATAATATGGAAAACTTTTACTTTACCATAGGGTACGGTAACGACATACAGTTACATACAGAAGCATTTATAGTTCACTAAACCGAGGCAACTTTGAATATTTAATGTTTGCCTTGAACAAATACTGAACCAAAATAATTTAACGGTATTCCACATGATTCCACCAGTTGTGGCTGCTAATAATAAAGGCACATTTTATTACAGTTCTCATACAAAAAAGTAAGAATAAGCAACAGAAACCGCAAAAATTACTACAATTCTGGCCTCCGTCGCGAAAAAGGAGTAGCCGCGGCATAAAAAAGATAGATCTAAGGCAGAAAAAAATAAGAACGAAAATAAAATCGAAAAAATTCCTCAGGGTAACTCCGTGAGCCCTCTTTGCAGCCTTTTTACGTTAAACTTGCCAAACTCTTTCCCACCCCACAGCCCAACTCCCTAGCTTAACACTTCCATCCCCCCCACCAATACCACTTCTTCGCCACTCCATTTTCTGCTGCGATAAGGCCCAGCGAACTTCTCTGTCCCTGTTAAAAACTTCCTAATCTCCTCAGTCACACCCACGCTTCGCATTTGGGAGAGTCAACTTTCCCTCCTCGACTCCACTTCCTTCCCTCCCGTGACACAAATTCCCATCCCCTTCCTCTTTTCCGTATCACCGAAACAGCGTCGATATTCAGTCAAAAACGCAGATTACCACCGACCACACTTTTGACACAAGATGAGCGATGCATCGTGTGGGTGGTCTCAAGGAAACCACGTGCACCAAGTCCGACCTATCTTGGTCCAATCCATCAATGTTACGAAACCTGAACGACGACAACACCACATGTACAATAGTCTTGCCATACACAATACGAACGAGACAAATGGAAAACACTCTGCATTGTCAATTTTCGTCATTGCAAAAATTGTGACGCTTGAGTTGCCTCATATGAGGCGCCTCATATGCGGATTGCGAATCCATAGTTTTAGATTTTAGGGTACGCAAGAGTACTTCAAATACACATTTATGAAAATATTTTTCAAAATATACACAAGAAATATATTTATCAAGAAAAAGAAGTCCAAGACAACTACAAAATTGAGATAAAATTATGCTGAAACGGAAGATGATAAAATTATAAACTTTATTGTGGTTATATCTTTCGACTACTCTTCATTGTAGTTCACATAGCCAACTCAACGCACTTGACTCATAATAATTAACTTCATGCATATGTAAATAAATAAACCAGAGTATTTGCTGTCTCACAGGCCATCGTCCTACACAGCAAAGACCACAAAAACCATCGCAACCATTAACTAATAAACCCATAGGTCCTGGAAGTTTCTTAAAACATTAACTATTTTGAATGCACAAAAAAAAACAAATTAAAATTATTGAACTTTTTAAACAAATTGAACGCAATGGAAAATCATGCAAACAAGGATGCTACAATTACATCTGCGCTTAAATATTATCGTAGAAGAAGGACTTTGACCTTCATAATCACATCTTACTTTATTTTTCATAAGTACGTACTCCTTCGGCGACTGGGCTAGCTTGGTGAACAACATGATAGTATAATGAACAATATGCCTCACCTCGGACAGGGGTGTATAATGGTGTAGACGCTAACTGTATATAGGTCAACATAGACCTAAATTCACTCCTGAAATGACAGTGACATTATTATTGTTTTGAGAGTACCCAATGATTGTAGGCCAAAATAAGGACTTCCATGGCCTATGATGGCCAGAATAGGCCACTGTCAACGCTCAACGTGAATTCTTTCGTCGTTTCACGATTCTGGGCATCTTAACCCCATATTTATTCGAAAAGCAACGGATCACATGTTAAGCACAGCCATGCGTAGAAGTTAAACTCAATATAAAGACCAAAATTCTACGCATATTATTGTAAAATCCTTAACATCCGACAGGCTGAATTTAAAAAAACCGTAGAAAGACTTTTACAAGCAATGGGTAAAGATTTTTTGCAGTTAGATTAGATAGCAATAGATAAAGGAGACTATAGGTCAAAGGCAGGGCCCAAGGGAAATACATTCTGATAATTACCTTGCATAAAAATGGTTTTGCTAATTTCCCTTAGTCAGAGCTCAAAATTCGAAGAAGAAAGCCGATGTTATATTTAAGAACCCCGGAACGAACTTTTATTTCAGGATTCACCTGAAGCTGGTACGCTTTGCATGTATGCACTGCAATTAAGCTGCAGTAATGGTGTGCTTAAATTCCTCGCATTTCATAAACGAATGTATGAAGATAGTTTCAGATGCAAGAAAATTCTGGCTTTAAAACTAATAAAAATATTTGAAATATATGATTTCAAACAATATTCGGTTAAGTATCGAAATTTTTCATTGAAATCACTGATATTTCATTATTCCTAGCTAGGAATATAGAACAGTTAACTAGATACCAACGCGAATATGGACGTAAGTCAACCAATTAACGAGAGGTAAAATTACGGAATATGGGACATCAAATATCTATCGCTAGATTTCAAGGTAAAAACATTAAATATATTTTCCCAGATTTCTTCCCACACGGGCAAAAAGAAGTAATACGTCACAATATTAAGCATGTCTGGTCTAGAATAACCTCTATTTCAATTTAGGCCCTATTGCTTTACGGTCTTATTATTTAAGCTTGACCGTCAATATTATTGATGCTTAACTGAGAATTACTTCACTGACAATTATTATACATAACCATCTGCTACTCAGGATTGAATGGCTCATGATGATAATATCATAACATGAATATACCACTAACTATTATTTGAAATAATTCACCATATCTATCAAAGATTCGTGCAATTACTTGTAGCACAAAGCACAGTAACGAACTCTCAGTGCTGCCACAATGGAAGCCTCCTAATTTAGAGGGCACCGAAGAACCTTTGTAGACCCCTGATTTCATTCTATGGGACTTTAAATTCAACGGGGCTTCAATTTAATATCCATGAGCGGGACAAACTTTTATGAAACTTAATTTTTGAACGCATGATTGACCAAATTTGACAATTATTTTTTTTTAATTCCTCAGTTAAATCCAATAGGTTTTTTTTCTATAGCATAAATATCCTCAGAGATTGGTATTGATTATTAGATGTTTGAAAATTGACACAATAATAACACTAACCTTAGGAAAAAAAAGTACTAAAAGCTCGCGGTAAAATTAATATTTACATTTTCTTTCGAAAAATGCCAAGTTTAATCAAATTACTGCTGATTTATAGGACTCTACTAAAACCATTAAGTTGCATTCGGTAAAAAAACTATTTTTCACGCATTAAAATCAGGTTGATTGATTGCACTGATCTACTAGACATTGTTTCTGTTCATTTTAGGCAGCATATCCTTCCTTTTTCGTAGAATCTTGATGATTACAGCGTCACACGCATTTAGAAGAGGGAAATTTACTTACGGTGGTTCCACCTTATAGTGATATAATGTTATTTAATTAATATTCTGGGGAATTATAGAAAAATGCGTCCTCTATCTGATATTAACAGCAAAACGTTACCTTTCCCAGCTATTTTTCTCGCAAATCGAACTTGAAATTACATGGTGTTGAATGCAAGAATAGGAAAAACGCGGGGAAAAATAGTATTTTTCTATATAATAAATGGTATTTTCGCGAAAAACGGTTTATTAAGGCCGTTTTACACGATGATAGATTTTGTACAAACGAATTTACGTGAGATTGTACGTTTGTCTCAACAAAATTAGAACAGGTTCTATTTTCCATTCAGGCATTGAGACATTCACACAAGCGTTCATACAATTTTCCGCTTTACACAATACATTTTCTCTCATGCAAGAGTTCACGGAAGAGTTTGTACAAAAAAATATACCGTGTAAAACGGCCTTAAGAAGCGAAAACTCCCTGTAAATTGCGTAAAAATATAATATACGCATCTTACCGCCTTATGTTTTAAGTTATTAGCTAAACACTGCAATAATTGAAGTCAAAATGCGGTAATTCTTTAGAAATGGCGATGCAGACGGCTATAAAAAAACTTTCGTGAAAAACATATCTGTGGAATAATATGTATATTTTGACCCTTTAGTAAGGTTTTCAATTACTAAACGTCTATCATCAGCAAAAGCAAGTTTTTTTTACCAATTTTTTAAAAAGGCGTACTTCAGCATTTGTTTTGACTCACATAGTCGCGGTTGAACCTCCTTAATCCGAATTAATTGAGAATATTGAGAAAACATTCACTAAAATAATTCATCACAAATATTTAGAAGCGATATCCAAAATTCTTAAATATTTCAAAAGTATTCAATCAACGACATCGTTCAAAATCAATCCGAGCATTTGATGTCTTCCTTTGATTATCACCTCAACAAAGCTCTTCACAATAAGCCAAGAATGTCTACCATTCTCTTTTGCAATTGACCTACGCTTAGCCCATTCATGTATTGCTTCATTATTGAATATTTTTTTCCATGACACTGAGATCATGTTCAGGGCTGTTTCTTCCTATTTATTTTTCCGCACATTAAAAGATTAATTGATAAGTAATTTTGTAAGTTGTGAGACATCATTATTATTATTAAAGTATCCGTTATTATTTGTTGGTGAGATTCCGAGCATATCCATCCATAAATAATTAATTCTACATTGCAAGCGATTATTAGCCTCGAGTAATTACTATTTTTTGCATTCCCCGCTCATTTATTGTAAATGACAGGTTTCACAGAGAAAATATTCCTGCAGATAATCACCGGTGACGAAACCTATGTTCTCTAAGGTTTTCAATTTATTTCCATGCATTTTTTTTGTGAGGGGACTACTGACAGCCAATCCTATTAAGTATTTAGAAGCATGTGTTTTGGAAAAAAAGATAAAGGTAAATTTAAATTCTATTGAAAAACTCTTGCACACAGCCCACATATTTACACAAAATTTTGCCAACACTTATTTCCAACAATGTCCTATCTTTTCTACTTCTATTATTTTTTTATCACATCATTAAGTAACAGCTATTGGAAAAAAATTTAAATTACAAATTAGGGTGTGCATTTGCCATTCCTTAATATATAGCGACCATCATAGATACAAACTCTCCCGTTACTATAAAGTAAAAAGAAAAATTCCCTTAATTATTCTCTTACAAAGTCATAACTTTGCTCAATACATAACCCCAACACTATCTCCGCAGCCCGAGAACATCCAACCCATTTCTCTATTTAGGAAAGGTTTTTAGAAGTTGTGTAAAACTGTGGTCAGCCTTCAACGACACACACGGTGGAAACTCGCGAACTCTACGTTCAAAATGTAATTTAAAGACATTAGAGACTGTATTATGATTTCTATGATTCCTCACTTAACCTTCAATATCTGAAGTCCAACACATTATTCACTGACTCCACAAATTCAGGCCCCTATCTCCTGACAGAGAAAAGTGCTTGTTAGAGGAAGATCTTCAAATTTCATGGTGCTCCCTGTAAGATAGCAAGCGGAGGGGCCTATTTGATTGTTAACTTTTATGTTTTTCCGACTGGAACGTCTAATTGTGAGCGACTACTCGACGCCTGTTCACGTACTTCATGTAACCTTCTTGCGATATCACCACGGTATACATCCCGTATTGACACGGGTATCGAGTAATCAGGCAAATTCACTATTCTGAGTTTAATACTTGAACTCAATGCTACGAGACCATTCCTCTAACACGCTCACCTTTGGCCGTCAAGTTTTCGGACTTCGACCCCGTAGCTTACGACCATGCATACTCGCTTATACTCGACGACGACTCCTTCGAAGGTTGAAAAGCCCTCTCGATTCTTCGACCTTTTCAATCACTAGGGCCCGGGGGAGGGAGGAGGACCTGAAGGAGTGCTAAACCCCCCCCCATCCCGACCCCCACCCACAACCCCCTTCCCGCGCACTTCCACTCCACCTTCCATTCATTCAGTCTATTCGTCCTTCAGTCCTCCTCCACCACTTTCCTCCTCCTCCATCCCACCCACTCGACACGGCCCGGTCACCCACCCGTCCCCTTACTGAAGTCTCCCCACTCCCCACATAACAGACCTCCCCCGGTCCAGGCTCTCCCTCCCGTTTCCGCATCCCACACTGAAGGGAAACGACGTCCTTCTCCTCAGCTCTCCCCCCTCGCTTTTATTTTTCCATATCCCGATCTCCTTAAGGTATCACCGCTTAAATAACATCCTCCGCCCCCTCCCCTTTTCATTCCCTACCCCCGCAGAGAGCCTCCTCTCCTCCATTATCCCCACCACCCACCTACCCTCTCCTCTTCAGCCCACCACCCAGGAAATTGATTGTTTATTTCCTGAGCAATGAGTAACGTCGTTGAGCAAAGCAACGACTGTGGGAGTGAATAACTCGGAGGCATGTAGCGAGTTGGATCGGTTTCTTTTACGCAGAGTTTTTTTTCAATGCAGAAGCTGGAGTTACATGACTACGAGAGTTCACAGACATCAAGGTCGTTCTCAAAGAATACGACAGTGATTGAGGTAGGTTTTGATGGACTCAAAAGTACTTCTGAACCAAAACGCTCCGTTCCCTCCGCAAGTACCTCTGCAAATGTTTTCATCTTCGTCACGAACTGAAAGGTTTTCCAACGCATTACGTTCTGCATTAATAGCAGCAATATGGCCGTGGTGTAAAGTGACGATATAGTGACAGAAGAATATCTGCAGATGTCAGTGTGGTCGAGAACAAGGGTCACATTTCTCCAATAAATACATGCCCGTGAAATACAAAGCCATTTAAATCTTTTTACTTCCAAGTGGAAAAGATTTCCATTGGCCTCCAGAATCAACGTCATTTCCAGCTTCAGCTCTACATTTAACCCCACTTCATCCCAACAAAATGTGGAATTCTATTACATCCTATTCAAAGATTAGGAGGCACTCGCCGCTGTAGCAATCAATTAATAATCACCTGCTTCTATTTACCAGCCGCCGGCAAAGTGTATTTTGCACGTTGTTGAGATTATTGCTTCATGTTTGTCACTACGCATAATTTCAGTACAGTATCTCACTCTTTAATTTGACTGTCATTCCACAATTTCTCTCGTAATCGTAAAAATACGTCTAGGTAAGAATACGGCATTCCGTGAACCAACCATATTCCAAATCCATCATATGTGGCAACCGGGTGCGATTAATATAAATTTTCTAACCCATTAAAAACCTTTCCAGATGAAAATAGACCGACAGAATAGAAATAGGTATCGAGTCATTTGAATGAGTTCGCGATGGAAAGTGTAGCTTCTGAACAGTGTTGCCAGATTGGAAAATATAAAATGCGGTACCAGTGCTTGAAAAATGCGGATTTTGAACAAATATCAATCAAATACTGTACCACACCACACGCACTTACAAACGATACATGTTCGGTTCTAGCAGATTATAAAAAAGCGGAACCGCGTTGGTCTAAAGCGGATCCATTGTCAAAAAAGCGGAAGAGCCGTGTATCTGGCAACAGTGCTTCTGAATTAAATTCTGCCGTAAATTAGCACTACTGATAGCAAATATAATACTGATCGAGTATGCTTCCTCAAAATGGAGCATTACCAATGAAAAAATCAACTAATGTGATGATAACTGCAAAATCACTTTTAGCGACTTTTTTTAATAGACTATATAAATAGATTAAACTTTCCTTATAAAGACTGTTTCAAAAGAATTTAGCTTAGGATAGACATTTGTAGTCCGATACCTTCATGAATGCCATGCGATGAATTCATAGTGGGTCGACAAATGCAATGGGGAGAAAATAGTCGTAAAAGTATCAGAACGCAAATGATGGCTATGCATTCGAAAGTCAGAGGAAGATGCGATTGCGAAACGGGAAGGAATCACACGAGAAAAAAATTAGTTGTGCAAGCTCCAAGTTCATCTCCACCTTCTCGTTCGCAAGCGGAGTGAAAATAGCAACGGGAAGAGAATCAAATTAGTATTTCCTTTAATCTCATGCAAAATCGGCTCATTGACCTTTCCAACGAGTAAAAGCAACAACTATTCGGGTTCAAATGAACCAGGACGAACGGGAATACCGATAACAGGGAGTATAAAAAGTGCAGACGGATTATATTGTCACAGTATCTTTTGGCATACTCTACACCGTGACCATCTCCAAGCACAATGACATGGCTTACATATACACACTCTTTTAAGGCTTCAGTCAACGCTTTTCTCCTCCAATTTTCTTATATTTTCCTTCCCTTCACCAAAAATGTCGTTCCTTGTGAGCTCCTGATCTCTGAAAAGATCATCGCAGCGCCGTCGATATTTCTTTCCTTTCAATGATCCGATAGACCCGTTTCCTTTTCCACATGGGAAAAAGACGAGGGTCTGCGCGGAGAAAAATTGAAAGAGCAAATGAAAAATATAACAAGGGAATATGCCAAGGCTAGGATTTTTGGGCTTTCTTTGCCGCCCGCCTCCAGTAACTGCTCCGGGGTTTTTGGTTTCCGCAACGAGACTATTTTCGAAGACACCGACGGGAAAGAGACACGGATACCCACGGCTACGGTGCTTTGGCCATGAGGGTAAGTTTTCGAGGGGTGGAGTTGTAATAATATCCTGTACTCCGCCCGCGGGTAGCCACGGGTCATAAGGCATGAACGTACGGGGTAATTGCTATAACGGTTCCCTTATTTTACTTCTTTATCGGCATTAAATGCCATTTTCAAGCGAGGACGCCAATGCTAAGATACCTTTGGAGTTGCAAAGATGCATTTCTCTTATTCACTTAAGATGGTAAAGTATTGATCGCTTTCAAAAAACTGGAATGGCTATACCCACTACAACTTCCTTGTCTTTAATGGCGTAGGAACGTCTCTGATGTCGTCGCCAATAATTCTCCAATAGATACGACCACGAAAAATATTTTGACTCACAGAAGATACGCTAGAAAAGTTTTCAACGATGTCCATCGCTCATTAATACCATTTTAAGGACCATGACATTACGGCGAAAGTGTAGGCTAAAATAATATTTACTTCTCCTCCCTACGTTATCAGTCATTGAAGTGAGTAGCCAATTATATTTGCTGCTTGCATCCTAAATATGTGTACAATCAACTATAAGGTTAAATAGGAGAGTAATTGCTATGAGACTATGTATGATTTAGGTCTAACGGCATTCTTCAGCGTTGACTACTGTAAAATTAAACACTGAAATGACAAATAACCGAATTAGTAGTGCTGATATGATGCTGATAACAAAGTTTTAGTGAAAGAAATACCTTATAAATACTATCCTGTGCCAACTATGGGACAAGAAGGCCAAATTAAAGTATTTCCTAGGTCAAACTGAACTCATTGGTACCATGATGTACTGCGATGAAAATCCCAATCGTTTGGGTGTGGTTACTTTATGGAGGGTAAGAATTACCTGCATAAATATGGCATAGCTTTTGCATTTTCCGATACTTTAATATACTTTCCCGCATGAGCGACACGACAGAATGCATTTTAAGTAACAAGCTTCTGGCGTGACTAAGAATACAAAATAACACCTTATTGAACATATTCAGTCATTCATTTTACAGATACATGCTGTTATTTTGAAGTACACGTTGAAGAGATAATCTATGCTTATTTTTTAAACAAACAAGAAAGTATCGCGGTGAAATTAAGAAAAGTCTTCGCACATTGCTCCAAGCCATAGTTTCGGAAGTGTGCGGTACTCCTAAAAAGATCCTCGCCTCGTAAATCGTAAAGGTAACTACATTTCCGCATCCCGAATGTGTCGTATAAAGCAGCTTTCCGCCAGCTGGGATACAAAACAAAGTATCAACAACATCACGTCAAGCCGTTGACAACCGTTTTTACGACCGTTATATAAGAAATTATTGGTCCTAAACATTAGTTGTAGTTTTTGCGTTTTTATCACACAGATTGCATCAAAATATGGATATTCCATACCTACTCACTGTGTTTTCCAACCTTAACGCAAGAGCCCTAAAAATTGTAGGGGTCAAATTTCTTCTTCCACCATTTGGCAATGAATGAGAAAAGAGCAAATGATTCTCATAAAATTAATGGAACAATAAAGATTACTCTTTCATCAGTATGTGAAACATACTTGATACTTGAAAAGCAAAAGCTCTCTGCGGTTGCTATTAAACAACGTCATCCCATGCATAAACGGCTTCCTATTCTTACGATTAAGGATGCGGATGATCTAAGTGCCAGATAACGAATTGGGGTCGCAGGAGTCGATAGCAGATAGCTAATATGACCGTCATGCCAAATAACATAAAAAGAGAAATGAGACAGACGGTGAATACGAAGTCCAAATAAATAATTTGATCAACTTCTTTCGACTCGGATGCCACTCTCACATATCACTGAGGTTAACTTCTACCTCGTTACTGACGTATAATTACGATTTTACCAGAAAAAAGCGGTGGATAAAAAAAAGAACACGCAAACCCCAGGACAATAAAGAATTTCCCCGAATTTTCGTGCAGCCGGAAAACTCGGGCAAACAAAACTTTACGACTCCATTGAAAACGAAAAATAAAAATAAGAGGAAGAAACCGAAATAGTCTCGAAAAACAAGCAAAACAACAAAGCCAGTGCATCCGCAATCCCGGCGAATAAAAGGGAGGGAATTTATTAACCAATAAATTTTGGCGGCGATGCAAAAGGGGGAGAGAAGGGATAAAGACGACGCGGCAGGGGGGGAATGAAAAGAGAGTTAGAGGGCCAACCATTCATACATACACACACCCGCACACACACACACACACTATCCCGGAATTATGGATGTAATCCCGCATCGAGAAACCTGAGGTAGAGGGAGGAGAGGAATACTCCCAGGGCGGGATGATAAAATTTTATGCTGGGAATGCAAACGCACCGACATGAACGGCAGAAAGAGCATCTTCTGTTCGGTTTAATTATTCGGAGTGAATCCTGCAAACTCGCATTCTGTACCACGTGAGGTGCATTTGATACTGATTGAACAGCTTTCATAATCTCTGGTTAAACATTTCCTCAATATGATATCAAATGTGTATACGCCCTCCCATTTATAACGCTCACGTTAACTAACCGACAGTTTATTGTCACTCACAAAACCCAAACTCTCAGTCAACATCACTTTAATGTGAAGGCTGCGCCATGGGTCTAATCCAAGGCCAAGAATTATCCACTGCAATATATCTACAAAAAAAATATCGCTGATATGCTTTCCAATTTTTAGACTGACAAAACACTAACGACTGATAGAATTTACGTATTTTTGGAAAATATTGCCCAGTTATCTTTAAAGGAAATAAATACTGAAGAAAGAATCCAGCTCTGATTCATTATTCTATAGGAATTTCGTAGCCATATATTCGTTTCAAGTTTAGGTTTAGCTGAAATTAACAAAGATTTCTCTATAGCTATACTTCCAAAATCACCTCTGAGCGTAGTACTTTCCGTAACCTGGGATTGAAAAGGCACAGAAAAGTCAATACTAGCCATTTATTTAATATTATTTAATATATATTTATTTAATCACAAGACGAAGGAATTAATCCTTCAGGAGGTTACAAAGAGCTTGGATTCATTAAGGAGGTAGAAGATTATTTCCCCAGAATATGCTCTAAATTTCCGTATTGAGTTATCAGCGTGTAAATACTAAAAGTAAAACAACTAAATTGGTAGAAAAATAACAGCTAAATTTAACATTGCTAAAGCCCATCCATGCCAAATATTAACCAAATTAATATGTAATAAGCAGAACGTAGCAGGCCGGTATAAAACGTAGGCTTTGTTTCTGAGATAGTTGCAAGACTACAGGATTACCACAACGAATATTGCTTTCTTCTGACATCAGTTTAGTCAGCGTTTCAACTGTCGTCTTCAGATCGACAGTTGAAATTTTCGGCATTATACAGGCCAACTGAGGGAATTGCTGCGTCGTCATTGCTTGGCTATTATCTATCATCGTAGATTTTGTAATTTCATCTAAGCGCTTCTAGACATGTTATCTATAAATCAGCATTGTGAGGAACTAGCTACTGAATGTACGGATGGAATGTTTCAAAAATGTTTCCCAAATTGCGTCACTAAAACAGAAACAATTTTAATGGAATCAAATTTTTCTTAAAAACCTTTCAAAAATAGGACGGAGAGTTTATAACTTCATGGAAAAGAGGTGGTTCCTTCCGATAGGAACACAATGTAATATTAATTACAATTCCAAGGCATGGGTTTTTCATATACCCTATGCAGTAAATTGCAATGGTTAATACAAGTAAGCGGTATGCAATCAATAGAATGGCCATCAAGTACACGCCACTGACCTACCGGGCAAATTTCATGAATATATCAAGCATCTAAAGTCGTAATTTCATGTGCAACTAATTAAAACCAACATCCGTTGTATTAATAATTGGCGAAGAGATAATAATTCAACACGATTCTGAAATTTTGGCTGCTTTCTACATTTACATAGTGCCCGCAATGAAAACACTATGAAAGCGAACCTAAACCTTACTGAAGGCTAGGGCATGCGACTCTAAATCGTTGTGTACTACTCCTAAATGTCCCTAAACTCCTAAACCTGTATTTATTTCGATAAATTTAGTTGCAACTTCCTTCAATTTGCATACCCTTTCGATTCAAGGAGGCAGGTCTGTAATTTTTGTCGCCAGTCGACTAACATCAATTGTCTCCCCTACGGTCTTAATCATTATTGTCGAGTCTAAAAACCACATTTACCTCGATGACCGACAGTTTTGGCGACGTCAAAAACTTAGCGATTATCTTTGAAAGTGGTTTTACGTAATAATAAACAACATAAAAAATGCCACACACCTAAAGAGTCGAGGACTCTAGGCACTTTGCGAATTCAAAAGTAGGAAAGAAAATTTATATTATATTACATGATTTCATTTCTGTTAGGTTGCAAAATCTCGAGAGTGGTAACTGAGTAAAATATTGCACGTTACTGCGAAAACTGTAGCAGTACTTCAAGAAAGAGCAGACGGTATTGATCACAGAAAGCCATTTAACATATACTTGTCTATTAAAACAAAATCGCATCATTTCCAAATTTGCACTTACGGAATATTTCCGCTATTAATAGCTAATATTAATTAATAGAGGAATATTTCCTGCTTTTCACCATGAATTCAAAACAATTTTTAAATAATTTTATAATATTGATTCAATACGAAAATTAGATCAAGCCCAATGACAATTATAGAAATAGTAGATCATGTTGATGCAAACGGGAAGATTTTTCTACTTGAAATCTAAAGCATGAGATTTTCAAGTTATAACGTAGCTGTCATGGATATTTGAAATGCCACCTAGTGTAAGTCAGTAAGTCTTCAGAGCTCAAGACGAGTTAAGAGCACATTTATTCGTCTTAATATATTTCCTAGAAATTTTATCGGCAACAGGAAAAAAATAACTTATCTCTTAGTCCACTGCCAGCCCTTTCTTCCTTGACTTGTCCTGATTCCCACACAGGGCCCTCAAACATCTTAAACGCTCGGGTCCTCACACTCCCTCACAGCTTTCTTTAAAACGGAGGTGTGCGATTGGGCTATGGGGACAGCACCAACGGAGCTTTTGAAATGCCTCCCATATTGATTTAGAGACGAGAAGAATGAAGCAAGTGGCTACAAACGCTCGCTCGAGAGCGAGGTTCCAGCCGAAGCGAAAAGGAACTCTAAAGACAGAGAATACAGATCATATTGAAGGACAGAATTCATTGCGTCTCCACTCATTGCAGCTACTGCTATGTATGAAGGCTTTTAGAAAACAGCCTGCCACGACCTTCGGGTATGTTTTTATGATAAAGTTGTGGGAAAGCTAAAAATTACATTTTCCCAAAAGCTCAGTCTTTACACACGTTCACTTTCGTTACTTTTACACGCAGAACGCTTTGCAAGCCACTAAGATTCCTTTAAGAGTTATGGTACCTAAAAATATCCGTTATTGCTCAACTTTACCTCTCAATAGTTCTCTACCATCTAACGTAAGCGTGAACAGTATTTCTAACACAATATGAAAAGGTAGTTTTTATTTCGTATTTTGGCGAGATACTGGAAAACTATTGACGCAATTTAATGGAAGAAATCATCAATTAGAAGGCCAACGTTAAAAAAAGAAAGGCAAGTAACACCCAATTCCAAAGATAAATTTTACACCTTTGGAATTTATATCTTTCTTTTTAATTCATTTTCCCGCTGTTATAATTCACCTCATAGAGAAAGAGTTACTTTAGCACGCATCTCATTATAAACCTTTACTAATGAGATATACATGGGTGAATAAGTTCATTTCGGCGATACCAATATTTTTCCGAAGAAAAACAGCATTGCTACTACAGTAAATGAACTAAAAGAATGAGAATGTTAACAAAATCAAAAACGTTATTTCATAAGAACGCAGCGGATAGCATCATGAACGGCCCTGAGCATGAATAAAGTCTTTAAATCAAACCATAGTAATTTTATGAATGATTTGACTGGAGGAAGAAAAAGGCCTTCATTGACTATTGTTCACTACCCGAAAGATGAAGAATTACGATGTAAATGCATTCGGCCAGTGACAAGAAAATATTGTTATGCAAAACAAAGCAGTAATGTACTTATTCATCATTAATACTTCCCCCGTCAACGGTATATTTCATCGTTTATTGCTTAGGCAGATAACCGTGTGTTTGACTACGCAGATGAGAGAAAATCAGTTTCTACAATAAATTGAGCCGCATTTCCGTGATCCAATCTTTACTGAAGGAGTGCGATAAACATTTTTCTCCTCGTCTAACATGAGACGAGAAATGTCTCCAGATATCACGATAAAGATGATGCGATACCTCTTTCCTGTGTCCATACTTCGATATCCTGAGTTAAAAAATATACCCACGTACAACAACCGCAATCGCGACACTCTTTTCAATTGATTCGCATGACCAAAACCTACCGAAATGATTTTATCACCGTCCGGATTCAGTTTTTTTATTCATATATAAATGTCATCATTCTTAACTGATGCATTCAATCTGTGAATATTTCGTCCGCAGCGACGCGATAAGGCGTTTCGGGCTAAAAAAAAAACATATCAATGGTCACCACTCTCACCCACCATGGCAGATGACTGTGGGCAGCGATACAACTCAATGGATATGGAAATCGGGAAGGTAGGGAGAGAGAAGAGGGGGTGAAGCAGAGGAAGAGCGACCGGTGTGGGTTTTGTTGCGGGGGCTGAGAGATACGGAGTGTTGGGAGTGAAAGCTACGGGAGAAGGAGGGAAGGAAGAGGAACGGGAGTAACCGGGATAGAGGGGACGGAGAGGGAGAGTTTTAAAAGGAGAGCAGCAGGTGGTGTGTCGAACAGGACAAGAATGGAGGGAGAGGTGGATGTTATGGAGGAGGTATCCGCTGGCTCCCTTGTCGCTCAGAATCAAAAAGCGGGGATGTGTTGCGGAGAAGAGAGAGAGAGAGAGAGAGAGAGAGAGAGAGAGAGAGAGAGAGAGAGAGACGTGAGGGTTGAGCAGAATACGGGAGGGTGAAGCGGCTGCGGTGTTTGTGGGTTGCCGCGGCTCTAAGGGAAGGGCTACACGATATTCGAATTTCAGAATCGTATCGCACGGTGTTACTCTTTTTTGCATCGCTTAGGACGCAATAGATATCATGATATCCCAACGAAGAATCTACTAATAGTTTTCTTTACGCTCATTCAGGTTATTAAAATTAGAATAATAATCAGAGTTATTAGTTAACATTCCTTTGTCACTGAAAAACCTAGGTAGTAAGGGAAGACGATCATTTTTTATCTTAATCGTACTATCTACGAGGAAGGAGTCTGACCAGAGGACTTTGTAAAACAGTCCTCATACCAATCCCGTAAAAGAAGAAATCGTCAGAATGCGAGGAGTATAGAAAAATTAACTTGATATCACAAGCAGCAAAAGTTTTGCTTAGAGTAATTAGTCAAAGGTTGGACAGTAGGGCAAATTACTATTTGGGCGATAGCCAGTTCCGGAAGGGGAGGGTGACTTGGGATGCGATAGTGGTGATGAAAAAACTCATAGAAACAAAGAGTACAATGAGAATGTATTTGCTCGCTTAGGATTAGGAAGGGATACTTAAGATGTAATCAAAGGGAGTATGTTGGGTAAGCGGGGAAGGGAAAGAAAGAGAATAGGTTTTACGGACGGTATAAAGTAGCGGAGAAAGTATTCTGATTGTGAGATGAAAAAATAATTTTGACGTACATTTTTCCATTTATACCTACTTCAACCGTTAGACCACCTAATTATTTTAATAAAATCCGAATTGACTGTTCGAGTCCAAAAGGTGCTGAAAAACGCGAGGAATTTCTGCGGTCACATTGCCAATATTCTCCTTCTTCTGTAATTAGCAACCCTAGTTCCGGGTCTGCAATTCAGATGCCACAGAAAGTGCGTACCAATGGGAACACGCAAACATCACACTGCAACTGATATCATGCGCAATGACGCACGTGGTGGGAGAGCTACAAATCTAGCTACAAAAATTGACAGTGGAAAATTGACAAAATCGTTCCGACTAAGTTATCTGCGGCGTCGGCGTGCGGAAAATGGCTGCCGGCGAGGACCACCTTCATTGGGCATATTCTTGAGACAACCTCCTTAAAACGATAATGGATGGGGCACCTAAAGCAAAGAAGTTCCGAGGAAGACCAAAGAAGCACTACACGAAGAAATTCAAGAAGGGTATCCAAATGAGAAGTTACGAAGGAAGGCATTTAGCTAAAAAAGGGAATGGAATAGAGAGCTAATACAAATCAATACTAGAGTTGATAACTGCTGATGACGATGGTAAATAGTACTAAGTTTTCCTTTCTGTCAGGGCAATTGAGGTAATTCACAAACCCTTGCAATCCCGATAAGCAATTTGCTGTGTTTAAGTAAAAGGGGCCGAACCACCAGCATTTTAAACCAACATCGATGCCTTAATTAATTCGTAACAGCACGTTGTTGTGACTATTCCACAGAGATTGTAGGGTAAATTATATGGATAAAACTTTTATGGTTACACACATTCGAATGGATAAAATAATTACTTAGAAGGGCTGAATTACTTATAGCAGTCTTGGACTAAGTCATATAAAAAATAATAGTCTTACCCTCAATTGACTCTTATCCAACACATAATCACACCCTAAAATTCCAACGGTAATGTAGTGCCCAAATGGTACATTAAATTAGATGACAAAAAAAATGATCATATGAATCATACATGAGTATTGAGAGTGAAAAATATTGCGCTGACGCAGGCTACACTCTGTGGGAACGCTCCACAATAAAAATAAACTGCATATGAATAACCACATAGTACGGAACGGTGGATTTTAAACCGTTTGGAACGGTGAGGAACTTACTCAGGTCTTTCTTCGTTATGCACGAACATCATCTATCACGTAATATCGATTCAGATTGCATATTGCAATTTTACAATATTTAAATCGTATTTTTATTTAAATTCGATTGAACATGGCTTTCTATATCGCTTGAAGTCGAAGTAGGTATATCGCATGGGGTCTCATACTGCTTTGAATCGCAATGGGATATTTCTTGAGCAACATACTTCACATTCGATATGTCGCAATATGACACAGCCATAAGCAGGAGAGGACGTACCACGCGCACAAAAAAGGCCCTGGGACGCTTTTAGCCCCTATCCCCAGAACACAACCCGGCCTCCACCACCACACCAAGGGTGAAACGTGATTGGCCTGGTGTGGGATGCGGGAGTGGTGGAGTGAGGGAGGGAAGGCTTGGAGAAGCGGAGGGGAATGGGGTCGCTCAGGGTTTTGCAGGAAGCTAGCAAGGATAAGCGGAGAAAGGGGCGACAGGGTTGTGTGGGGGGCCCGACGGCGGATGAATGCAAACAGGCCATTGCTTGACGGAATTTTCCCAGAAACAATTTCACGATGAAGCACTCGAAGGTCTGCTGATCAAGCGTTATCTCTTCCTTCCAATCCGCCGGTATATCACCGGTGGACGACGTTTTTGTGTCGCGGGCCAAATTAGTGTTCTCAATTAATGAAGATGGACTCAATCAGGACATTAACGTGATCCTCTACCCTATGGGTCTACAACTATGGGGAATTCCTCCCATGGGGAGAATTGAGGGGGATTGATATGGGGATTGGGGCCAATTTTCAGGAAAATGTAATATTCTGCAGATTATTTTAAGTCTGCAAAAGTGTAGTTTGTTTTATCTAATCTGTGAAAATCAATAAAATTTATTGGATGCTATAGATTAAAATCGATTCCTTAACATGCTCATTATTTTCATTTGTGAAATTAAATTATAATTTAGTAATTTACATAGGGAGGGGGAATGACATTCTGGAGTAGGAGTAGAAGGGATACTGAACAAAAACTGGTTGATAACCACTACTCAAGAGAGCAATCCTGACTATGCTGTGAAATACTAATCCTAATCATGTAGAAAAAAACGCCCAAATTACTGGGGTAATCACTGTCAAGCTAAAGGCTAAATGTTTAGTCATTTCTATCGAACAATGCATGTGCATCGCAAAAGGTAACCGTGCCTAACAAGTTTTCAACCATAATTTTTTTAAATGTAGACGCATGGTTCTTAATACAAATGGCCTATATACCTGATAAATACTCATGCGACACGTTACAAAACATGATGACTCAGGACGGAAATACGGGTGGCTGTAAGAGATTAATACAAAGGAGAGCTACTTGAGCAAAGAGAACTTTTTAACAAATAGGGATATTATTGTAGTACAAGTGCGCAAAATAATTTTATAATTTCATTTGACACTAAAATTGGTTACCTTAACTTCAAAAAGTAACCCCGAGAATCCAAAATAGGGAGGTATTGTTATTTGTTTCATATTGCCATTAATCTTTCTCGTTGGAGAGGCCATATTATAAAGCTTGAAACCGTCCGTTTTATTTTTACGATTAAATCAATGAAAATAACTCCCAAAAATAGGGCGATAGGGATCAAATAATTCACACTGTGGCAGATGCAAAATAAAAATGAAAGGGGAAAATGGACGACATACCCAACCCAACCTAACCCAAGGTAATTAACCCAAAATGAATACCTAAATGTTTTCTTAAGGTAGTTTGAACGAGATACGGATGCATTAAATTAAATTAATTTGGCCTCATTGTCAAGAAAAAGATCTCATCTTTGCAGAAATCTAAAAATATTAGGTACTTGTAGTAATCCTTTCATAGGCATCTACAAAAAAAATTAGAAGCAATTTTCCGGGGGTTATGTTACGGCGCTCCAGATGGAAATTATTTTAAATATTAACTAATTTTGACTCCAAGATCGCGTCGGAAATATAACGGTGCCTATTCTGTACGCTTTCTCAATAATTAGTCAAAATAATCTTCTTACTCACAGGAATAGTTCTAAAAAAATCGCAAAACCTTCGGTTGTGGCACGATATTTTCAGGGCATTGCGGTAAACATATAAATTTAAGTCTCAAATTTGTATATTTAGTTAATTATTGAGAAGTTTTGTCATTAAGTGTTTGCATCATTAAAACTATAATAACTTCTGACTTTTTAAAACTTCTTAAAATAAAAAAAATACGAATGTGGCCAGAGAAAAATCTCGCTCAAGCTACCTTAATTTAACGCGATGACGGAATTCGTTTTCGAAAGCAGAAGAGGGATGAGAGGAGGTGGGGCGGGAGGGAGAAGGGGAGGAGGAAGATAAGGGACCGGATGTGCGACAAGAGGAGGAGAAGGAAGGTGCGGTGGAGGGGGAGGGAAGAGGAGAAGTAGGGGCGAGCAGGAATAATGGGGGAAGCGAGGTGGGAGTAGGGCTGCTCGGCATTCAAATTTGAATACAGCGTATTGCGAATTAAAACTTATATAAGATGCGATGTTAAGAATTGCATCACATGTATCACTGTGAGCATAAATTCACTGATTACCGCATTACACCCCATATCGCAGTGAATCGCATTACGTGAATATTTTTTCAGCCTCAATGGCGACGGGGTTGTTTCCTCGCTTGCTAACCGAGGTGTCGCGGGTTCGATTCCCGCCTAGGTGGGTCTTTCATCATCTATCGCAAGGGTTTAACTTTTTGTAAGGCGCCACATTAAAAATATTTTAGTTTCCACGGTCCAAGGGGCACACACAATATATTTCAGATACGTCTACTTAAATAGCAAGCAAAAAATAAGTTTAAAAAATGTTTTGTACAAAATATACCGTAATAATCAAAATAAAAACAAAATATATAAAAAATAACAAATAATTCATAACAATTGTTATTACAATTATTGGCAAGAAATTAAAAGATTGGGTCTTGGTAATTCTAGAAATGAACCCACCAATATTAATTTTCCCCTTAATGAGCTTAATACTTTTTTTCTAAATAGCTCCACATCGTCTGATTGTATAGAAGAGGACGAACGTCTCGATGTCACAAATTGCATTGAGCCTGGTTTTAGCAATGAAAATCTTTATTTCCCTCATTTTACCCCCGATCTACTATTAAAATACATCTCAATGGTAAATTCTAACTCAACGGGCGTAGATGAAATTAGTATTAAGGTAATTAAAAAGATTCTTCATCTAGCACTTCCAATGCTACTTTCAATTTTTAATTGTTCCTTAGATTACTCTAAGTTCCCCTCTTTGTGGAAATCTGCTCTCATTCAACCTATTAAAAAGAAGCCCAATCCTGTAGAAATGTCTGACTACCGACCTATTGCAATACTTTGTGCCTTATCAAAACCTCTTGAAAGATTCGTGTACAATTGTGTTATTGAACATCTGTCTAAAAATAATTTTCTAAATAATTTTCAATCTGGATTTCGCAAAGGTTATAGTACTCAAACAGCATTGATTAAAATAACAGATGACGTAAGACTTTCAATGGATAAGCAGAGAATAACAGTATTGGTACTTCTCGATTTTAGTAAAGCCTTTGACTGTGTTAACCATAGTATACTTTTAAGACGACTATCTAATTTGAAAATATCTGCTTCTGTTTTACAATGGTTCCGTTCTTACTTGAGTCAACGTTTCCAGGCGGTGAATGATCGGAAGAACAACTCACATTCTGAATTACTACCTGTCGAACGTGGGGTCCCCCAAGGGTCAATACTAGGGCCATTGCTCTTTGTCATTTATATTCAAGACCTCCCAAATAAGATACGTCATTGCAATTACCATCTATATGCTGACGACTTGCAAATTTATATTGACTGCGATCGCAATGAGATCTCTAGCGCCATTGCACAAATTAACGAAGATATTTCATCTATATGTGAATGGGCGTCAAACAATTATTTGAAATTAAACTCACAGAAAACAAAGAGCATTATTATAGGCAGTGCCAAGGTCCTGTCTTCTATAAACATTGACTCACTGTCTAAAATTCAAGTACAAGATGCGGAAATAGATTATTCTGATAACGTTAAAGATTTAGGCGTTATTCTAAACAAAACACTTACCTGGGACGAACACATAGCATGCATCTCTAATAAGGTAGTTAAAACTTTGCACCAGTTGAAATGCTTCCGTAACCTAATGCCGTTATCATTGAGACTCAAATTAGCAAATTCTTTATTGATTCCTCATATTGATTACTGTTCCTTGGTGATGTCGAACATTACAAAATGTCAGATATCAAAGCTACAGAAAATTCAAAATTGTGTCTTGCGTTATGTGTGCGATATTTCATATTATGAGCATATCACACCATATTATAATGAATTAAAAATGTTAAAAATTGAAAAAAGAAGAACATTTCAAATGGGACTCTTCATGTACAAACTTTTAAAAACTGAAACTCCTTCCTACATTTTCCAACCTTACTCAGATAATTCAATGAAAAAAACAAGGAATACCAGAAATAAAAATAAATTAATTGTACCCTGTCACAAAACTACTATGTATCATAATTCATTTTACATCAGTTCATGCTATGTATGGAATTCGATTCCCCAAGAGTTGAAGGATATCACATCAGTAAATAATTTTAAAAAATGTTTGTTTTCATTTTATTTCCATGAAACTTGAATTGTATCAGCATGAGGAACTTGCTGTTTATGGGTTTTTGTGTTCATCAAATTTATTTCGATTGTTGTATAGCTATTGTATAATTTTGTATTGTTGAAAATCACTAAAAATTATATTTGTTGAAAATTACTATTGTGAAGTTGAGAGTTGAAAAAAGAGATTACTGCGTAATTTTGGAAATTTTTATTATAAATGTTTGTTTTCATTTGTCTTTGATGAAATTTGATATATGAATTTACATAAGAATTTGTAATATTTGTTTTTCAGTTCATTATTATTATACCGAGTGTTTTATGATTTTGTTATCTTTGTTCATCATACAGAATGTTCTATGATTTATTTTAATGTAGTACTTTCTCTGTCCGAGTGCTTATGTACTTACATAGGCTCCAAAGGATATGCTCCTAGAGCCAATAAAACTTATTTACTTATTTACTTTACAATCATATTCTTAGAGGCGGCGGGCCGGACTTGGCCCGCGGGCCGTAGTTTGGCAACTCCTGACCTAGTGCATAGCTGACTGTGCTCGTTCTTCATTTTCTATGTAAAGGCCTAAGGTACTGTTTTCGTGGTCAATAAGAAAAATTATGCATCCCATTACACGGTATACCGCATTGCATCAAAGTCCAACACAGCGAATGACATTGCATACATACCCATCACGGCTTTCCCCATTCGGGTAAGCATAGTCAAAAGAGATTCTCGCATTAGGCCAAGGAAATTGGCTTCCATTTCAATAGGTTCCTCCGCAATGCATATGCCATCCCCGCAATGCGCATCCTTGCATAACTATTTTCCTTTTATTACACCAAGCCATTTATTATTACATTATTTCATTTTATTACCATTGCTTCACGCAAGCTCTCCTGTGCTTATGACTCCTCATATTCCTCCTGTTAAGAGTATCTTCCGAAGTTCACTCATGACTTTCTCGGTCTCCCTGATCCGTTCACACCATTCACTCCTCGATCATAAATCTGTTTCTATAATCTACTATCATCCATTCCCTCAGCATGGTCAAACTAACGGAACACGATCATTTCACATACGTACACCCATTACCGGAGAATCCATTCCACATTCTTTCATCACCCACTCAAAATTTCTAACCCTATCCCCCCCCCTACTTTTACCGGGAATCACATTACATCGCCGTAAATTACATCGCATTGCACTACATCGCATATTGCAAGGAATAGCATTAAATCGCACATAGCTGCACAACTTCGTATCAAAATACCGCAGGATAAATATAGCAACGCGATACCACCGGCGTATGGCAAACCGTATTCCATGCACCGCAGAATAGCACTTTCCTTGCAGGTGGCAAGGGAGCAGTGACGCCGAGGCACTACAGAATGGAAGGAAGGATGGGTTGCAGAGAGTGGGGCATGGATTGGGGTGCTGAGGTCCGGCACTGGGATGTATTCATGAGCGCGGCGGATGTGGGATGACGCGGAGGGAGCGGGAGGGGAGTCGCGAAATCGAGCATCGGTGCCTACAGCATGGAGGGGAAGTACGGCTGGGCCAGACGCACGAAGATTGAAGGAAACGTTAAGAGGATGAGGTAAAATACAGTTACATCTACGTAGAGGACGAGGTCTCTTATCCATACGTAGAAGAGCCAGTGAGAAAAACTGAAGAGATTTAGGTAACAAGGTTAGTACGGTGAGTGGAGATGAATCTAGCATGCTTTGCTTCGAATACAACCAACGATAAGAGGACATTGCATACAGAGTCGATAGGACATGCAAGTATCCTTGAACGACATGGAGAAAGTTCTTTAGTATGTAAGTAAAGGTAAAGGATTTAAGGTTTCCCGACGAATTATATACGTAAAGGTTTCTCGGGTTTGACACCGGGTAAGATTATTGATATCCATCAACGTTTCGATGGTTGACTCAGCCATCGTCATTAGGATAATAAGTCGAGCAAGATGAATATCAATAATCTTACCCGGTTACAAACCCGAGAAACCTTTATGTTAGTAAAAGTAACATAGATATATATTAAAAGAACACTAAGTAATTATATGCGAAAGAGACAAGTTGCTGACTAACAATTAAATACAGGGAAAGAAGTTGAATCGATAAAGGATCTGGATTTTTCCACAAATGCATAAAACTTTAATTACGACCTAAATCATAACTTAGGTTGTATCCATGGCAAATCGCACATCTTTGATCCATTCAACATGTTCAAAGTCCACACCATAAAGCCTGACTCTTCCAATTTCGTACGAGAAAAGAAAGCAGAGCCATTAGGGTTCTTCACCAGCAACTTCCTCCCAAAAATAAGAGAGATAAAGGCCTTAGAGAGGAAATAATCAAGGATTTTGATCCAATCCTACCCATCCTAATTAAAACAGATAAGGAGATACGAAAGTTGAATATAATGTAGGGCATATGTAGTGGTTCGTGACAGGATTAAATGAAATGGACCAATGCTTTTGTATATGGTGTGATGTTGGTGACACCTCACCCCCAGCCAAACCCCCTTGAGGTGGCTAGCAGGGTATTATGTAGATTTGGATGGGAGGATAGATAGGGGCTGTTCTATAACCAATCAATGTTGATAAAACCTCTATGATGATAATGACAACTATCCTAATGCGCGCGTCGAATGGAGTCCACATTATTTACAATCAACGAAATGTGAGGGAGGAGAAACAATTAATTAATTATAAGAGTGATGGGACGAATGGTAAGGTTTGCCTGGGTGGATCACTGTCTCCACTGTTTTTTTATTTGGCATTCGTGCATGGTGAGAGGATAACATCAATCTAATAGTTCCACACTCTTCTAGTTACTTAATATCGTATTTATTTGCTCCTTTCTGCTCTACAGATGGGAAAGGGATGACTTATACTGTGCTTATACCTTCCACTACAACCTTAAACTCGCGTGCCTTGAATTTTACTTGTAATTCCAGCCCCTAGGGCAGATGCCAGACATACACGTTCTATAAAACATACTTTGACATTGCTGCGTTTCAGTTTCTGTACTCCCACAACCCCTCGTTTATAATTAAGGCCGCACATCTTTCCTGCGTACTTCGCTTTTTTGCGAATTCAAGAGATCGTGATGGGGGGATGGATAGAGGGAAGGATAAGACGGTGGTAGCGGCGGTAGGAGAAAGAGGTCCGTGTCTGTACTTTGGGAGTGTGTTTGGCCAGGGAGGGGATTTCCGAGTGGGCCTTGGACGGAGAGTGGGCGTTCAAGCGATGGGTACTAAATAAAAGGGCCGGCGGCAAGGATGGAATAATAAAATACATAAATAATAAATTCCCGAAAAAGGAAAATTCAGCGAGACGTGCGGATTGGTTTCTTCGACGTGCTTGTTATATTGTTTTTTTTCCAAGAGAGGGACCGCGGTTTTAAACTTTACGAGTAGGCTTAGGTGTGGGTCGAGGTCGACGTCTAAAAAACATTTTTTCGAAAAGTGCAAAATGAAGTACGAAAACATAACGACATAATCAAAATAACAGAGACCGTAGTCAGAGTTGTCGGCAAATGCACGCTGGCGTGTTACGTGGATCCATTTTCTGGAAGAACAGCGGACGAAGGTCGGCGGTTTCACCAAATCTTGGGTGTGGTAAGTGGTTAAAATGTCAAACCTTAGCCATTCAATCACTCGATCAATTCCATTCGCCACATACTGTTCCCATTTAGGCCCTGCGCAAACTATATTTATTGCTCTATGATGAGATGCTTTCATCGCACCCCAATACATTAGCAAATAAAGCCATCTATGGATGATAGAGACGCATGGTGTCGTAGATAAGCAAATAAAACGCCCCGAGTCCCACACCAGCGTGAATTAGATGTTCGGACACCACCCGCCCTTTTTTTCTCTATTGTATCCTTGTAATACATCGGAATTAAGAGACCTAAATGACGGAAATGGTGTAATAAAGTTCGAATAGGACTGAAAATTTGTTAGCTATCATTTGAAAGCATTTGAAAGTGAAAAAATATTTTTTAAAGGGACTTCGGTAATATGCTCTTATCAACGATCAGTATTAGTCCTCCTCTCGGTATGTCGCAATTATGAGTGCATGCTACTGTTTCTAAAATGATACGCTTAATTGCCCGAAGCAGTTGATCGCTCTGAATCCAACAGAGCGTCAGCGACAGAGGAGTACATTATTCCGGTGACTGCGTATGTATGTACATTACATTTTAACAACATTTTTAACTAAATATTTACTCTTTTTCTTCAAATCTTTAACTTAAGTTTAAATCTAAATTTTAAGCAAATGGATTATCATTTTTAAGTTTGTCATCATAGCTACGGACGGATTATTGTGCTTCAGAGATAAAAACGTTTAGTGTTAAAAATATTCCATCGTGATTTCTACACTATTCTTACGTGCATGAAAGCTATTCAGCTCACAGAGTGAGCCCAGATTTTGTTAATGAGAATTTTGCAGTCGAAAGTGAATGCTAGTGTTTAAGTATATAAATTCCATCCTAAAATTACTTGCTAGATAAGATGATACTGCTGGGAACGGAGCATCGACACCTAACCACGTGCTCCGAGCCCCCAAGGCAACCGGAACATCGTAGGAGGCGGAGGGATTGCGCGTGGGTGGTTGGGGTTTTGGGATTTGATGGGAGAAGAAGCAAATTTGCGAGTCCCCGGACCGGGCGTAGGGCGTGGGTGTCTCCCGGGCCGCCGAAAGGAATTATGCACGTGCTCGGATATGCCGGGATGGGCGTCGCTGTTCGACGCTTATTTGTTTTTTCTTCCTTTTCTCCCCACCCCCCTCATCCTACTCTCTCATTCACATACACACACGCTGACGTAGTCTGGCGGACACTCGTTGTAGAGAGAGAGAAAGAGAGAAAAAAAGGAAATAGCGTCCTCCGTGGTGCGAGCGCTGTGTTTGCCCTCTGGTTAAAACGCTTTGGATTTTCCCCCGCACCCACCAGTCGACTTGTGCCTACACACGTTTTATGGGAGACCAGGGGAGGAGGAGTAGGGTGAGACACGCCCCCCTCTCCTACCCTCCCTTCCCCACCAACCTACCTACCAAGTGCCGACGGGCACGTTTTACGGATCCATTTAAAAAGAGCTTTAATCGAATCGGATGGCCTCCATTTTTTTTCTTTTTTTACTTTAACTCGCCCGTTTTCCCCTCCAACGCTCTCTTTCTCTCTCTCTCTATCCCTCTGCCCGTCACCTGTGTGACTGAATTACAGGGTTCCGAGCCGTTCCGTTCCTCGCCCACTCCGCCAACATGGATGCCCGCTGCACCCACCGGAGGCTATGCGATTTTGGTTTTTCGCATCGTAGATCACAAAAGAGAAAAGTCGACGGTAAACATTTATCGCTAGCCACGTCGATGGTTTTAATTAGGGAAAATTGATACTTTCATGAAGACAACGTCACGAGGAAACTCCCCAAAGTCGGGAAAAATGATAGGAAGAACTATCCATGAACCGACTATTTCTTTGCTAGAATATCTATAATGATGATGATCGTCATCGATCAAATAAGCTTTTGCATTAATCACTCGAAATCGTCCAATTGCAATGGAAAATACTTGGATAATAATGGGCAGTCAATTATGATTCCATGGGCCAAGGAAATATTTACGGAAAGTAGGAAAGTGACGAGTTGAAATTTTCCCGAAGAATTTAAATAAGTGCAACGGCCTAACACGATGCATAAAACCGGCTCCTGCTTTATTACATAAATTCAGCCTTATTGGGCTCGGATCAAATTCCGTTGGGTCATCAACCAATTCGTCCTGAGTGCTGATTTCCTCGTCTGGAGTTGGCATTTGTATCACATGACCATTACTGTCGAAGCTTGTAAAACTGAAGTGCTATCACTGACATAAAGAAAAGATTAGTGAAAACCCCAATATGATGCATAAAGTTGTATGGATTAGTAATTTTTTCTGCATAGAATACGGATTCGGTGTTTTGCATAGAGGATCGCAACAAAATAATTACTGTCACCGATATCAATGAAGATACGCTTCCGTATCATTCATAACATTTGTTGACTAGCAATGAACGTGGAAGTAAACGGTATATCAGCAAATAAATCTGAGACAAAAAGAGAAGAACTCCATTGGCAAAGGGAGCACCTACAAAAAGGGTGATAGGATACAGTGATACTGTCCCGCTTTGGCCGTCTATTAATTTTATCCTTCCTCAGGTTCATACTTACGTTGGTTTATGAGTTATCCAGTTTAAAGGTCAGGTTTTTCATAGCGTTTAGTGATCAATAGCATTGCACTGCATTATGGTGGGATGAAAATCGAAAAGTAGAAGGCAGAAACGTTCACTACAAATTCGTGCGTCGCCCTCAACAAATGAACTCGCCCGTCGCTTAATACTAACTGTTTTCGAAAGTGATAGTTTTTTATTCAAGAATTTCATGCACAACTGCTAATATACGGTACCTTTCATTCTCCGAATCTACCCGATGCAACATCATGATGAACGAAATCAATTTTGACATAAAGTGTTTTATCCTTTTAATATATGTAGAATATTTACTGCAATGCTGGCATAGTGATTGATAAGTAATATGACATAAAAATAGACAATAAATAATGTATAGTAATATGGCAGACAGACAGCATGACAGACAGTAAAAAATAGAAGTAAAAATAGGCATAAAAAATTAGTTTTTTTCTTGCAAGATTTGAGCCACACTAACTGATGATTCACGATTCATATCAATCGTCTCCTTGACGCTTAGAATATATTTTCTACAAATCCAGATCCTCACAAAAGTAATAAGTTCAAATTTATAGTAAGATGGAAAAGATCTTTGGTAGGTTTAGTTGAAAACGCGGTTGTAGCTGCAATTGAATATAAATTTTTATCGCAAAATAGAAGTAGTTAGGCGGATAAAGTGTGGTTGAGATACATTTTTTGAAATTGTAAATATATCAAAAAATGTGTGGGTGAGAGCATTATTCGGCTAATAAATAAAAGTAATTCTGAGACCCAGTTCCTAAATGTTATTCGTTAGCAAAGAAGCATGTAGGCATCTCTACCGCAAATCATCAAGTTATTAGGTAGGTATGGAATGAGGGTCAGAGGTTACCATTTAATATAAACATTAGTTTATGGAAACAAGAGACATTAGCGATACCAAAAAGAGGGTCAAAGCTCATCAAGAAGCAAAAAAGGAAAACTAAAATCTGCCTTGCATATCGCCGCCCATCTCATTAAGGCAAAAAAGCAACAGGCCGGCGTGAATAAAACATGGTTATCAGTGGGTAAAATATAACCGAGTTGCTATTATGTTAAGTGATTTAGACACCCGCTCCTTTCGCGCAAGACCCTAACGGGGATAAATGGACTAAAATTTCGCCGGAATGGTTAACTCGTTTTTACAACGCGCACGGCGCCACCGTCCCATTAAAATGGTAACTTTTTTCCCGACGAGTAATGGGACGGACCTACATAGGGTCCGTCCCATTACTCGGCGCAAATAAAAAAAACATATTCAACAGATTACGGCGAGATGCAAATGCGACGGTTTATTTTTCACCATCCGCTTGCCGTGGGTATTTCAAATACTACCTCACCCACCCCCTCTTCTCACTCAGAAATGTTAAATTCATCGCACGTGGGGAGTACTTTGGATGATATGAAGAGAGGTAAAGGATATCTGAAATGAATAGAGAGATCATGTGAAGAAGTAAAGCGACAAAAGTAAGGATAACAGATGAGTAGCAATAGTCCATCAAAAACTTTCCTAACCCGATAGATAGGCAAGTAGAATTTGATGCTATAACGGTTATGATAGGTTTTAAATTGATAACAAATAATAAATCTCATGAATGATAAATTCAATTACATCGACTTACATCGCATTACATCGTACCGTATAAAATCGATATCGCACTAAATCGCAAAACACCAAAATGCAATGCATTGCATAGCTCAAACTCGGGTTTCTCAACGGGGTAAAATCACCTTCGGGGACGAAAATTAGATTTTAGGTTGCAAAATAAATCATGGAATTACAATCAGGGTTCGCTCTTGACAGGAGGCCTAGGAGGTATCAACAGATGACAAGAAAATTACATAAAATATACTTAGTTCAAAGGTTTACGGGGAAATTAGGTAAAATTTTGTCTAAAAATCCTTCAAGGGAGGTAACAATTAAAAATAAGGTTGAGAAACCCAGTATTAAAGGATCAACGGGTTGGTGTAATGATTGGTCCACTGGATTTCCAGCCCAAGTGTGCAAATTCAAATCCCTGCAGCGGTGGATATTTTTTAGAGGTGATCCCGATAGCTGCTTGAATTCTGTGTGAAAATCACTTCAAGTGTAGTACTCCATCCGTCACATGGGACGTTAAAAGTCTGGAACCCATGGCGCCTTTCGTTTAGAGTATTACGAGGCCAAAGCCGACGCATGTTTTTCCTCCACCCTTCCTCCATTCCAGAAATAATCTTTCCCTCACCAACCAACCCGCCCAAAGTTGTTGGTCGTCTTGCCAAAATTAACAACCAACCTCAGACTATCAATAAGCCAATACATTAATTCCTACGTATTCAGGGTTGCTACGGACCACAAATTATGAAATAACATGACTTTCCCAGGTTTTCCTGGCCTCAAATTTTAAATTTTCCGGGTAAAAATTCCATCCTTAGGAGTGTATTTTAAAGAAGGAACAAGAATTACAGCACAATACATTAACGCATATACTGTGAGCGAAGAAAGTTTTCCGACAAACCGAGCACCGACACTATCGCCCTGGGGGAATATCGGCTTCCTTTCCGATGGTATATTATTCTAAGGTCTCAGGCACAATCAGAGGAGAAACAAATATTCCATCTCCCTCAGCATAAGTTCCAAGAATAGGACCGAAAAGTTTATTTTGAGACATAATTTATTGCCTAAGTTCAAATAAGAGCTCCACTGTCTCAATCAGGCAGGGTACTAAAACCTCTACGTCCAAACACCAACAAACAGTGCCTAAAATAGTGCTACTAACTAGTTGAAAACATTCATATTTTGACTTTGAAAAACATATTTCTATTTCTTATTTTCCCATGAAATTTTCAAGTTTTCCAAGCCCGTTTTCGGTTTCCATGACTTTCCCAACTAACCCTGGGTTTTCAGGACTGTAGCAACCCTAGTATCGTAAATCCCAGTCTATGCATCGCAGCATCTCATATTCCAACTAACACGAAGCAGTGTTCTCATCATGTAGGAACCCTTTTCGTAACCACCAGTATCTCACCACGCCCACTTCGTCTACCTCTTTATGTATCCTTCCCTTCCCAACCATTGTGAGAAAGAGAGAGCGAGAGAGACCCTTTGTTCTACCCATGATCCGCGACCCTCCCTCATTCCGTCCCTGATCCCATACCCCCTCCCCCTTTCCCCCAACACCCTCCCCCGGCATCAAGGAGACGCAAAACGGAACCTCCACACATTTTAAATAAAAATCAAAAGTGCCCGCACTCTCAACTCCAGGACGGTGGGGGTGAAAAATTAATTGCATCTTTCGGAAAGGTCACTACCGCACGCCTAAATTAACGTTTCGTGTCTCGTGTTTACACCGATGTTCACCGTCAGGTATAATCCTGCCTAATGAGCTGAGAGATAGATGAAAAACAAAATTCTTTAACTCGAAGATCTGTTGGATAAGTGAAGGTAGAAGCTAGCTTAGCGCAAAGCCAAAATACTTTAGAAAATTAAGCATCAAAGTATGAGGGGGCCAATATAAAACTAAAAAAATAATACTTTGTACAGTCCACGCATTATGGACTACCTCGACCGGTTTCTACGCTATGCCCGTGTTATTATCAAGAGGTTTAATGCAAAGAATTATCTGGAAATGCCTGTTCTACTCTCGCTTTCCTTCAGGTTAGATATCCTAACTTTTTTGCTTTAAAATTAAATGGCATTTTAAATAACAACTTCATTAAATTTAATTACAAAGGCTTATTGTTAAATTTAATTACAATGGCAATTACTGGCTTGATTAAATAACATCAAAACCTAACGATTTGGTTGTTATTTAATGAAAGGGGGAGATATTTTAACTCAGCATTGGGGATGACACTTTCAATGCGGATGACGTCTTAAGACGTCATGGTGGGTTGTCGCCGCTGGCGGGTGACGTCTTAAGACGGCACCAGCCGCGTTGCGATTTTTTCTTGTATTGCCTCCCTATGGTCTCTCCGATATTTGTGTCTTTACTGCGACGCTTTTAGTTGGTATTCTGCCTCACCTAAGAGCTTAGCCGTTTCTGGTTCTGAGACTTATTTTTGATGTGAATGTGAATGAACATCTTATGGTTCGTTCTCGGTATCATGTAAGGTTTTGCCGCGACCAATATTTGTGTACTTTCGATTACCTCTTGTGCAAAAACTATAAGGATTACAGAATATCTAAAAACATGCGTGGATAGCCCGTTTTGTCGACTACCGGAAATGGAATAGCTGCTAGCGGAGGGGGGGTTGCGATGAGACGTCACAGCACTGCGCGTGGGGGTCAAATTTGGGCTTGTGTGGGCGCGCTGCTAGCTCAGTTCAGTTGTATCTCCAGAACGAGAAGGTCGATTTTACTGATCAAGATGTCTACGGAGAGCTGAGAACGTGAGTTAGGCATTAATAACACAAGAAATATAAAATTAACATTTAAAAGCAGTAAAAATTAGTTACCATCGACCAATTGTTCAAAGGTTAGGCATTTGTTTTAATGATTTCGATGAATAAATTTGATGTATAGCGTTTCATTTCAACTTTCTTTCTGACAAACAAAACAAAAGAATATCCCAATAACGAGAGTAACGCATGTAATTTCGCATTCACGAAATAAGGATCCGACGAGAGTATCAAGAATATTCTGTGATTTTTTTCCATTACCGCATGCATTAACTTGCTGAATTTTGTCATGTTCTTCTTACCACAGGTCACTTAGCGCTCATATGTTTTACGGAATATATACTCTCGTGTTTTCCGCTAATATATAAAGGGAAAACGCCATAAGTATGGTCTTAAACTTTACACGTTGACCGAACCGTCAGCGATGGTTTTGCGATTTCTAATATACACTGGGTCGGAAGATAAGGATGTGGGCGGTAAAGGACACGTTAATAAAGTTGTACATAAGCTTTTAGAAAATTTCAAGGGTGTTGGCCTTTCGGTGTATATGGACAATTACTATAACAGCGTTCATCTGGCTCAAAACTCCTTAGAAGTAAAATATATTGTACTGGGAGTCTTAGGTCCAACCGCATAGGCAATCCCGCTGAAGTAATAACCAAGCGACATAGCAAAGATGAGGTTGTTCAATACTGGAACGAAAAAGGAATTTGTGTCCTCAAGTGGCGAGATAGGCGCGATATTTTATTTATCTCATCAGAGTTTGGAGGACGGATGGTTGAAATTTCAAATCGCAGGGGCCAATTGATTGCTAAGCCAGAAGCAATGGTCAATTATAATAAATTCATGGGAGGTGTTGACCACTGAGACCAACTATTAGCTTATTATCCATGCGAGCGCAAATCACTAAAATGGTAGAGAAAAGTAGCTATTCATATATTCCAGTTAATTCTCATCAATAGCCACATTCTGTACAATGAGTACAGCGGGCAGAAGAAAACCCTGTACGATTTCCGGTAGGAAGTCATAGATTCATTGGTAACAACAACCTCGATCCAGAGTTCACGTCCCTCAACTCCCAAGGATCCTATTATCCATTTTCCCGACTTCCTTCCTCTAATTTCTGGAGGACGAAGAAAGCAAAGTAGATGTCGTGTGTGCTACTTGAAGGGAGAAAGGGAAGACGTTACGACGTTTTGCCCCGACTGTGATGATGCGCCTGGCCTCTGCCTAAGGCCATGTTTCATGGAACACCATAGCAAGAAATAAAAATTGTTAATGTATTTTTTAAGACAAAATTTGTAATTTATAATAAAACTTGTGTGAAAAGAGAAGCGGATTTTTATCTCTTTAGATTTAGTAATCAAACAATTAGTAATATGGAAAAAAACCTGTTCCACAAATTTTGTTAGCTTTCAATTAAAAATCAATCCACCTTTGAAAATTACAGTGTAATGTACATTTAGATTCCTTAGGGAAAAAGATATTTACGTAATTGAAAGCATATTTGTTCTTATTCCGAGCACGTTGTACAATAGGGAAGAGTGAAAAAAACCTAACCGTTAAAGAGAAAGGGGAGGGGGGATTTGACTGGTAATAAACCTGGAGGAGGCTTCGAGTGCAGGAAAAGAGCGCGTGTGGAAGACAAATAATTTTTACAATGAAGGCTTTAATAATTTGGTGCACTGAAAATGGTCATCTCCTTGTTGCTTCCGTCTGGTTCTATTTATGAGGGTTTGGGTGGCGAAGAGGCCCGCGTAATCTTTTCTTCTGGTACTCTGGGTGAAGCCAGAGGAGATGGAGAGGGAAGGGTAGAAGTGGGCAAACACGTTCTTCGGGGTGTCAATGTTGAAGGTATGATTCAAAAGTCTGGTAGGACGGGTGGAGGAGGAGGAGGGGAGGGGAGAGGAGATGGGATTTTGACATAAGAAAATAGTCAATGGGAAAATCCTTATATCAGGCTGTTGAGATGAAGTAAGCCGAGGGAAACCGTGAGGACCTTAGGTATATGCTAGATGTCCAGTCAAATGGTCTAACGTCCAGCAGAGTTGGGTTGCCGTGGGTAGATCCTTATATCAGGCTGTTGAGATGAAGTAAGCCGAGGGAAACCGTGAGGACCTTAGGTATATGCTAGATGTCCAGTCAAATGGTCTAACGTCCAGCAGAGTTGGGTTGCCGTGGGTAGATACTTATACCTGTAAGTTTCGCTTTCACTCTTGCTTCTCCCTCAAATACGACCGTTTACACACGAAATTTAACCCAGCGAAGAAGTTACAATATAACAATAAATTGACAAAATATAACAATAAATTGAAGGTCAGAGAAGATAATTAGCGTCATGCACACCCGGCATCCCGCGCGAGGTGGCTATAAATTCATTCACAAAAGGAAGCACAATTGTGGGTTCCATTCTTATTTTATTCTAAGGTCTACATAATATAAGACCTTAAAATTGTTTATGATGATTCATCATCATCATTTCACTGAAATACGTCCGACGAACAAAAACAATTGGTGAAACAGAATTTATCTCCCGTGTGTATTGCGGGGTGCATAACAATATTTCTTCCCATTGGCGGTTGACGTCTTAGGACGTCGAAAAAGTTTTTTTCGTTATGTGATATTTTCAACATTAGTATTTAATTATTATCATTAAAAGACACTGCAGACAAAATATTGAGCAGGTATTGTAAAAAAATGGACTCCGCACCGCGGAAGCTCAAGATAAAAAACGGCCGCATTGAATGTGTTAAGTGCGTAAGCAGTTAACCAGAAACAAAAGCACGGTCAGGGCGAGAGAACAGAAGTGGGAGAATCGTCAAATGGAAAGGTTCAGAGGCGAGAGTTATTCAAAGAAATTTGGTCGATAAAGAATCTGATCCACAAATTTGAAAGAAGTTACAATTTCAGTTCTCCCTGTCCAGTCCCTTATTTTTTCTTTTCAAAACCAGTTCCTTCCCCTGGACCTCAATGGTTTCTTAGCACTTAACCGCGGCTGGGCCATTTTTGACCCACCTTGAAACGATTTCTCTCCACTATCCTTTAAATTATTACCTAGAGCGATATAATAAAATAAAAGTTCGTTGGTTATTCTGTTCCATAAATAGTTTTCTTATTTCCTAGAAGTTGCCACCTCTAAAAAATTTAAATTGTACTATAACGGCAATAGGGTCTATTTTAGTCCTCACTTGTTTTCAAGGTTTTTACAATGAAAGTTCCATTATTTTCGCATATCATTGTCTCTACTTAATTGGTCTACATACATGGCAGGCATAACACTTTTTGTTATGATATAAATTAGAATAAATATCGCAAAACTTGATAACACTCGTCAAAGAGGATTTTCTTACTAGAGATCAGTGTGTATCAGATGGCATATTGACTGAAGTTGGAACTTTCAGTGTACCACAGTCCCTTTGCCGTACCAATCTCGCATCTTTTTCCTCTTCCCGACGTCACGTTCTACGCCAGCAGGTGCCATAATGTTCTACGGTATCCACCACACAAAGATAACAATCACATTAGCAAAACAAAAGCATAGCAAACATGCTAATTGAAGCCTGAGATAAACAAAGACTACGTAGAGCAACACTTTATAGCTCCTCGTAAAACTTCGAGAAACTCAATGTGAAATTTCCAGTCCTAAGATTTTATTGTTGTTTCCAAACAGAAATGTTGTGCATCTCTTTAGCTCTAAATCAGCAAAGAATGTTGCATTTCATTTTATAAGTATTCAGTGAAACTATCTCTTGCTTCATTCATGGAATAATAATACCAAAAGAAAATTTAGGGTCGGTAATAACACACCCGTAGGTCTAATGTTAAAAATATTAGGTACCAAGAAAAATTACACAGTTTGGATTTGGATGGTTGCACGTTGAAGCCACATTCGGATTTGAAAAAAAGGGAATACATGGAAACATACAGAATGATAGCAAAGGGCAAAATCAGCGCCATTAAAATGAGCTATCAACCGCACGGAATGGATTCGACCATAGAGTTTATTATCAGATTAGGCTTATGCACTGAAAAAAGAGGTATTAGTTGATTAATCATCGCGGTAGCATGATGATTTATCTATAAAAATGCAAGTAGAAAATAATGTCAAAAACAGGACGGACAATTTGGGCGCGATGGCCATGTAGGGTGGAACATTTTAGTAAAAAAGCAAGCTTTCCATGCGTGCGCCAAGATTTTATTTTTTAATCCATTATTCCGACTGACTGAATTCCCCTTCCTTTCCCAAGACCTAGATAAGTTACATCTTCCATCCTCTAGACCTGAGACACACGAACCTCTTTAAATGGATTCCGGGAGCTATTATCCCCAAAATCCACTTGTCAGTCCTCACGAAACCAAGGGACTTCCTCGAATTCCTCCTCCGTTCCTTCTCCCAATCCGAAAAACCTTGCCCGTCACTTTGTTTTCTCTTCTAGCAAATAAAACGCCTTGCCGGCAACGACGCCAAAATGAGGCCTCAAAATGGCAACGCTCCCCTGCGATGATGCTCCGCAGCCTTATGGCCGCTTCAAATTGAACATAAGGATTTCACTTAAAAACATAACATAAGACTGTAAAACTAGAGCAAAAGAGTCAAAGATCGTCCACGACGTGCGCTAACAACATAGCGGAGTAGATGGCGCTCCCGCTCACCTCTTGTTTCACTTCGTATGGCTTGGCAACCTCGAAGAAGGGTTATTTTTCATTAATGGACCAAGCAGAAGTAACCTTGGCGGCTAAATATGCCCAGCAACTAGAAAGAGTAATGAAAACTAGAATTCTAAGTGACATTTTTTTGATCGAGTCGTCTCTCGCTGAGATTGTTGCCAACGACCAAATTCGCACAAACAAAATGGAGCGCAAATTTTGGTAATCCAAAATAAAGGCCAATTCTAGGCGTCAAATTGGAATCATTCTTGGACATTGAAAATAATAGAAGAACAATACCCATTGCTTAACCTAAGGAAAGAGAGAAACTCTCACTGGTAGGTTTGAAGGCACGAATGACTGCTGTCAAGCCTTCATCACCAGCAGTCATAATTTCGAAGATTTTTTGGCTCTCCCACTCCTTTACCTTTACTCTCACAGCGTTATTCCTAAGTAAGTTCTCGTTTTTATATCCTTGATAAATTGCCTGATTTTTTCCAGCCTTTTTCTCCCTCAGTCACTAAATCACCATCAGATAGAGAGTCTATATTTCTCTACGAATTCTAACTGATAACACACATATCTTTTATTAAATTTAGTTTTACCCATCGATAACTATACATTTACAATGCATCCCATCTCTTTTCAGCTCATGTTACCGTCTAGGCAAGGTTCATAGGGGGTAGTGCAAGCGTACCGCACGATCCAGTTTCCAGGTAGTATCTCATAGCCTGCGTCTACTACCCAATTCATATCCTCACCTCTAAAAACAAAACAACAAGCAACCCTACTGAAGAAGAAGTAACCAACCCCAGTAGGATCAGTACTAGCGAGGAAGGGAGAAATGGACCCCCGAATTGCGGGTGGGGCATTCACTTGAAACCTGGGTCACAGGATTGGAAAAACTGATATGGACAAAGAAAATGGAAACGAATGGACAAGATTCTGGGTACATGGAACACTAGAAGAATTTTGTGGCGAAGAACTGGCGCAGACTGGCGGAGGACAGAGATGAATGATAGCAGAAAATTGAGCAGGCCAGGCTCGATTTGGACAGTAGAACCATCGAAGAAGAAGAAAAGGTTTCGTCTGAGTTGGCCTGCCATTTCCAAACCGTGCTCCATTAGTGAGTTTGAATAAAGAGGTTTCTTATTTTCAGGTTTGTGTTGCTAGCTGACGGAAGGTTCTTCTTATGATAGAATGCCTTCTTTGCTTGGACTACTCTCCTTACAATACCTATCCCGTGGCGTGGGTATACGCGTAGTAGCTTCCACGAACTTTTTTTAGCTGCGAAATGACTCAAGTCACATCTCCTGCTGCTCGCTCTAAAATCAGACTGACAAGGCCTAATGTGAAGAACTTCCATCGAATTTTCTCCATTCTTACGCGCTGCGAAATAATAACGATAACGCGAGAGAGCACTGTGTGTAGATCCGTAAGTCATGCCCCTGGTCCTATCATAACTGGCGATTCTATTCCCAAAGAGGGAAAATGGGCTTGACCTTACGTTAGATAATGTTCTTAAGTATTGCTCCAATGCTCAAAAGCGGACCAGCTTTCAGAGCGCACTGACGGGACGGACAGAGGACATGGTGGGAAGAAAATTTTTTCTCTCTTACGCCACACCCACGAGGGTGTTGGTGCGGCGTCCATGAAAGAATTAAATTAAAAAGTTTAGAGCGGGGAGAATGGGGAGAGGAGGGAAACATTGGGTGGAAGAAGGGGCGAAATGGACCGGAGAGAGTCCGAGGCCGAGCCGCTCTAGTGGACAGTGGGAGTCTACGGCGGGCGGGGCGGGGGGGGGGGGAGAAGGGAAGAGGAAAAAAGGGGTCCGGAAAGCGGATTTATTAAAATTTTCTACCTTTGACGGCAGGGACGGCAGAGGATTCGAACCGAGGCGGGTCTCCCATACATATATTTTTTTTTCTTTAGCGCACACACGCCGCTTTTCAGGGAGCGAGAAAGAGAGAAAAAAATGGTCGGGTTATGGGAATGGATGGAAAATACAAAAGGGGGAAGAAGTAGAGCTGTTAGCTCCAACATAGAGATTTATAATGCGGAAATATAGAGACATAGAGGATAATAGAGAGTGAATGAGAGAGAGAGAGACAGTCACGGCATATAAGGGCAGCGACGGCATTGCGAAAGGTAAGTACCCTTTGACGTATCTCCCGCCATTTTTGTATTCCGAGGGGATTTATTTCAATTCTCATATTCTGGAGTGCAGTTAAATCAAACCAACTTTCATTGTTCACACAGACGGCCAGTCGTTAATTCTCTTTTTTTCTTGAACCGTGATTCAACCGGATCCCGGCCACTCAAGTAATTTTTACTTCGCCGATTTGAACGGATTTGATGTTTTTTATTTGACGAGACTCATACGAGGCATTCTGGAACTAGCCAAACCACAACACATAGCTATAATATAAAGAGCAGAGGAAAGCTATGCCGGTAAATTGCTGCCCAGACGTTCCCTTTCGCGACCACTTATTTCGTAAATTGTCGAAATTCAAGGGGACATGCATGTCAGGTGGGGCAAGTTATTTAAATGAACTTACGTGACTGCGTGTTCTAAAGTCATGTGTGCAACTACAAACGTCGAGAAAAAGTTGAGATTAAGCTATTACCTAGAAAGAGGTGAAAATGTTCTCATAGGCAGCAAACATATTTATATACAACACTGAAAGCTAGGAATGAAAAATAATTTTGAAAAGATAGTGAACTTGGACCAAGAGATATAAAAACTAATTTAATTAAAGAGGAGAGCAATTGACAAGTAAATTAAATTAAAGTTTAATCCAAATTGTTAATATGAGCAGAGGAAATGGACTACTATGCATTTATTTCGGTCATCCAGGTGACGATCCACAGGGAGAAGTTTTTAATCTCGCGAACACGTGCGTGTTGCCCGGCGCTAGACGTCCATGTGTGACAGGTGTACCTTCCAATGAAAGGCGTAGCATTCATGCAAACCATCACATGGCTTTCGGGATTACTTCCGCGTTGTGTCATGTTTGTGACGACAGTTTCGCGAGCGTTCCAGCTCGTTTCTTCAGGTCTGAAGAAGCGAGACTCACTTCAGATCTGAAGAAGCGAGCTGGAACGCTCGCGAAACTGTCGTCACAAAAATGACACAACGGGAAAGTAATCCCGAAAGCCACCATGTGATGAAACCACTCCGCGGAAACCAGAATTCATGTCAACCAACCAACCATATTCACGAATAAACCACAAAAATATTTTGATCGCGCATAATACAAAGGTGTGTTCTATATGTTCTAAACACAATATACTGCGAAGACTTAACAGCTAAGATAAACTCAACAGCTACTCGCGCTGCACGAGAACTTTCTCCTATTGCTACCTGAATAACATCGATTCTTAGTAATTTAACTGATTGCGCAGTTAAAAAATTCCCAATCTTTCCTTTATCATAACCAGAGATTTTTATTCCCACGAGATGACAACAAGAAAAAGACCCAAAACCCTGCTTACAGTACAGCTTCCGTGCCTGTGCTATGGATTACTCACGAGAAAAATAATTTAAATATATTTCACTTATTTCAAAGTAAAGTAAGTTTTATTGCTTTCAACAAACAAACAAATGATAAGATTAATTTCATTACAAACAGAAACAAGAAAGATGGGTTGCATGTTAGATTTTAAAATGCTAAAGATAATTTCAAAACTTCAAATATGCTGGATTAAATGTAACCATCGATAGGCAAACGCAATAGGTCATCTCCAGCTCGTCAAATTTTAAATGAAAAAAAAACCTTTTTCCCGTTTCATCTGCCCTCATGATACTACGGTCATAAAATACAACTGGAATGTATTTCGCGGATTCGTAAATTCAAGGCAATCTTCCCCTGAATGCATAAATTTGGGAAAATATTACCTGATTCTGTAAGGGAATGGAATGGTGGTTTTCCCCTTAAGATAGGTCAATAGACTTCGATTTCATCTCTTGGCAGTGAAACGTCGCAGAACAGATATGTCGCCTATAATATCCACTGACTTTTTTTTACAGCGTGCCCATTGCCAAATCTTAGAAAAGATGATGGCCATGAAGACAAAGCGAAGGAAGGAAAGGAGCTTTTGTAACCTGCCATCATTTTATCTCACTCACTTCCTCTTTATCTGGTTCCTCACCTCTGTAAACACCATTCCCCTTCATCGCACGCCATCTCAAAAGATTTCCCTCATTTTTTTAGCAATTGAATAATCCGTTAACGCCGCCAAGGAGTAAGAATTCATCGTCACAAACCCTGAGATGAAAAGACCCGCCGCATTCTCACAAAGGCCCAATAATGTCTCAGGTTTTCACATTTTCTTTGGTGATATTACATCTCTAACCTCATTACCTCCAACCCTATTTTTTCCCGGCGCCTTCTAAATGAAACTAAGGGTCTTTGGTAAGCTTGTTTTATCCTTTCATCAAGTAAAAATAAATGACATGTAAAGGGCATCACGGAGAGGAGAGTACCTAAATACTAAGTGCATCAGTGGGCAATAAACGTAATACTGTTATCCCTGCCTATCATCAACAGAAGAAACAGAAGTCTATAACAGTCTTAGCGCGCTACACTTACTTGCAAGCATATTCGACCGCTGAAGTCAGATACCTCCTCGCATCAAAGGAATTGGTACTGCTCCCAAGGGTAACATTTATTAACAGTTTAATCGCGGTTCCCAAGATTTTAGGATAGAGGATCCAAAATACGATGATGTGAGAACACGGCGTCCATCAAACCGAATTTCGGACGTAAAGTACACATCAATTCACGAAGGAGAAATAGCTTTAAGTAATTTCCTAGTTTCTTCGAACTAAGTTATGCTCCATGTATCAAACTATCTACAAAATTGAATATTTTAAAAATATTTCTCTTCTGAGAAAAACCTACCGCCAAAACCATTAGTCAGAACATGAAATGATGAGACAAAACACAGTTCTCCATTCCACGAAATTTCGAAAATGAAGACTTGATAGCATTTTACGCAACCAATGGACAAAAATAATAGCAGGAAAACGTTCAAGAGATCTGCATAGTGGAATGACCAAAGGTAAATGTATAAGTAAATTTCCTTTTTCCATGACTTTCAATGCCTAGTGCCTACTCAAAAGTCGTTATTTAGCATGCACCAAAAATAAAATCATTGCTTTAATGAGTACTGCAGCATGAATTTCGTGGATCATGCTTTTAAACTGTGATAGAAAGATAAAACTCCCATGATTTTTACATTTTTGAATGATGTACTAATTGGAAACGTCAGATTCCTCAATAGAAGACAAATTTCAATGAATGCGAATATCAATGGGAATCGGAAGTCGATATAGACTCTCGAGTTTGACGGATCAGGTGACAAGCCTAAGGACATTCACATTTTTCGGTGAAGGAAAGGGTTTACTAATGAATTCTAAATGTGACCGAAACATGGGGTTGAATCGGAAATCAGAGGTAGCGGTGCGTTATAAAATGAAATAGAAAAGATAGCGTTAGGAAATTGAAGACGATGGAGGCGGTTCACAGATACGTATTTTGATGGTAGAAATGGAATGTCAACTAAGTAGGACTTCACAGATCACAGCGAATAAAATTAATGTATTTAACCCTTCAAACAAGTTTGAAGCTAAATTCACGAATAACGATGAGCGTTCTCCACCTAAGCCGATTCGGAATAAATGCACGATTCATGTAACACAATCAAATTCGTCAAAGGCACAGAATCGCTGAAAGTCGCTGAATAAGGTCAATTCTATGCATGGAAGTAGAGATTAATTTTGAGCTTAAAATCGGATGGAGGTAAAACGACTGTTTACGAGAATTTACTTGGATTCATTTACAAAAACTAATGATTATCATCCATTCAATTGCAATTTTACTGCGACGACATTTAATACAAAGAGCTCCAACCAACTCAATTGGCATCGTTGAAAGATCTCATTAAACACGACTGAAAACGAAACAAAGGCATATCGGGAATAATAACTTTACAAAGACACCTAGTTTTTTTATAGCAACATTGGACTAATAAGAGGATTTTTTTTCCTCTAGGAATAGATTCAAGTCTGTCCTTGAACGGCCAAACACTTAACCCACATTGGCTCAAACCCTTCATAGGGGATAGGTACTCCTTTCTTAAGACGTCAGAGGAATACAAACTATTTTCACTCAAGGTTTACAACAAGGCGTGATCCTCTCCACTGTGCTCCATTGATCAAAAGATCTAAAGCTGAAAGATATAAAGTGTGACCACTAGGAGGGCGAGAAACAGCCATAGAGAGGGAGTAATATTAAGATAAGCACGAAAGGATTTCAGGGGGGGAGGAAAACGAAAATACCCCGAATCACATTCAGCAGATTCCGTAGCGAGACTGAAATTCGTAAGCACATACACACACGAACGAACACAATATTTCGTCATGCTTATATATCGTTACGATAAAACAAGAAGCTGAGCGAGAAAGGGCCAAAAGGGTTTTATTGCCGGGCAACAGCTGGCGGTAGCAGGGTGACGTAGAGGACACGTCTGGAAAGAAGAAAGAGCTCCCCCCCCCCACGTGGGAGAATGTGGGTGGCCGTAAATTGGCGGGGAGTGGCCGGAAAGGGGGGGGTCCTGGGGGGCAAAGAAAAGAAAAGAGGGACCGGTGACGGCTGGTCGGGGGAGGGGTGTGGGGGCGAACCAAGGTAGAGGGAAGCGCGTCTCTGCGAAAGGAAAGAGAAAGACAGCGAGAGAGAGTCCCACAGGGTGTAGGCTTTGGACCCATCCACTTGGTGTGGGAGGAGGTCGGCTGGGACGGGACAGGAGGTGAGCATATAAGACTGGCCAGGAAGAAGTTATTTTTTACCCCTCTTTTTCCTAGTCCCGTCTCTTTTATTTTTTCGAGGATTTCCGCCCACTCGCCAGTCATTTTAACCTTCATCCATTCACCTAAACTCCTCCCCTTTTCAACCCTTCTCTCCTCCTACTCCTATACTCCACTAACCTCCGTACTATTCTCTTGAAATAAATTTCCTCGGGAGATGCCTGGGAGAGAAAAAGGGCCATCGTATAATTTTTTTCCCCTCGACAGTCATTCCGTGAGTGCACTTATGGCGGAGCTCGCGACCGGGTCGGAAAGGAAGTGAAGAGGACCCGATCATCTTTATGATCTTGGCACGGAGTGTTGCCTGCGCACACAAAACCATCCCGACCATTTATTTTCAACAGGGAATGGAAATTCTGCGCAGCCGGGAGAACAAGCCTGAAGGTGGAAGTAGGTGAAGATAATTAAAATAATGACTAACTCAAGGAAATGTAAGATAAACTTATGTGACCTAGACGAAAATAAAATTAAAAGAAAACACTATGTGGTGGTATTTGTAAATCGAAGGGGAATGCTGATGAATTTGTTTACTACTATTTTTTTATTAGTGGTATATTCCAAATTATTTACACCATTATATTTTGAGAGAATGGGATATATAAATACAATTATTTGTACACATTTTTGGCCACTCATATAGTTTGTTTTATTAATATACAAAATAATGATAATTCATGAAGTAGTAACTTCCCAAACGTAAATTTCTTGGAATAAAGAGATTCAAGCAAATAACCAATTTATCTTTGTTGTGAAACCGTAGTGAGAATTATTTGAATTTTATTTCATATCGATAGTAATTTTGGTACAAAAACCTATGGACATGCTGTTTTAACACAATGAATTCGCATTCTTACTGCTTTCAAAAAGTTAATAGCAAAGAGAATTTATTGCGATGAAAGAATCTTGTAATTGCAGTGAATAATGCTGTGCTAGTTTTCATCATAAATTAATGGGTGACTGTGGGTCGCTGACAGGTAAATTGGAAGTAATGCGAAATGGTTCCAATTATATGATTTATTTAGAAACACAAGTTACACTCAGGCGTGGCGATTCATAGCGTCGCATCGCGAAACATGGCGTCGAGTTTGACCAGCTTGACTCGCCACAGTGACATCTTGCAATTGTATTCTAAAGGGCATTATAAACGCGTTGAATTACACATATTACATTGTTGCGTGAGCAATCTGCAACATTATGCATTTTTTCTCATTTTCTGAATGAATTCCCAACATTTTGGAGCAATGCTAAGATAACACGAGGATTTTTGCAAATGGGAATTCGAAACATCAACAGATTAAAATGCAAAATAAATATATTGATCACATTTTCTCTACTGATCCTCGAGTGAAATCAATAACCCATAGGTCGTCTGGAGGGGGCCATAAAAATTGATTGCACCACGTAGAATCACACATTCTTGATAGATCGAAGTGTATGAACCAGACGGTTGTTTGTCGAGTCGGAGTCTATTCCACATAGAGGTGATACCTCAATGGTAACCTCCGTGGGGAGCTATTTAAGTAATAGTTTCACCCTAGGCATATTTGATAAAATCATTAGTTGGTTTCCTTCTTCATAAAATTCAATATTTATGAAAGGTAAATGAAAATGGAAAAGGAATAATGGCATATGGCTCATTGACATGCCTAGGGGAGAGAGGCTAGAAGTTGGTCCAGCAAGAAAAAGGTAGAAGCATCTGCTTACTATTATTAGTGTGAGATTAAAAAAACTGATAATTACTGAAGGTATGATGATAGAGCATCGTATGGAGGATTAAACACAAGTCTACCTTAATCAACATGTAATTATAAGGAAGGGAACAGAGTGAAAGACAGGGAAGTAACAATGGAATCGCATACCGGAAATTATACAAAAGATGGAAGAATTTCATGCTATGTTCAATTAGCTATTAATGAATTGAAATAATGAAATATTTGAAAAAGCTAATAAAAACACGTGGAAGATTTCGACCTTCGCATTTCTTTTGCATTCCATTCGCTTCGCATTTAGTTTCGCATTCCGCGGAAATTGGTGCAAGAGGCCAAAGCTCGCACCGGACTATAGCGCATGACAAGAAGAAGATTTCAAACTCTTGAGTTATATTTATTTTTTATTCTCACATATACTCGTCTTGATTTCCATTTACTAGGTGAAAATCATGCAAGAGAAAGCTAAAAACATTATATACTTGCTCAAAATAATTGGATAAAGGAGAGCTACAAGACAAGAGGATTTCAGTTTGTACAGATCACGTTCAAAGAAGGTTACTGTTACATGTTGGACGCATGCCTTTCATTGAAATCATTTTTTGTCAATGAGAAATTAGCTTGAGTTTAACGATTAGTCGGGAAATTATACCACTAAACAGTACTAAATGCATTGATGTGAACTCCAAATTCCAAAACTTGAGTCATATTGAAAAGAACTTCAACTTCGACGGACTTCTTATCTTTTTAATACAATGGCAGCACTGACAGTTCCACTGGATGCAAGGCACATTAAAGAATACCAAGATAACATATCAAAAGCTCGATTAGGGTTGTACTCTTGAAAAGCATCGGCCTCCATGATATAAGAAAGCTTATCATACGTTCACACTTACAGGAATGGAAATTTTTCTTTACCGAAAATGTCGATAGGCTTCTTACATGGTGTTTAAATTTTAACTGACACAGAAAAACACATGACAGTTTGAAATTATGCATGAGGCACAATTTTTACGCTAATTAGGCGTTCGAGGTGTGAATGCAGGAGAAGATGGGGGTGGTGCGGTGGATGGAAAGGAATAAAACGAGGAAGTGTGATGAGGCAAGAAAGAGAACTTCTGGATGAGATTAGGAAGAGGTAAAATAGGTGGTTAGAAGAGATAGAGACACGAAGGGTATGCTAAAAGCTGTGGCAGAGGGGTACACAGGGAAGGGAAAAAAAAGAATAGGTTTCATGGACGGGATGAAGAAGGACTGGGCGTACGCTGAGATGAATAAAGTAATTGTGTAGATAGAGAGCGCCCTGCACGTGTAAAAATCGAGAATATTTTTCTTTCATTCGCCCATTTAAACCTACCTTAACCTAAAGACTAACCTAGTAATTATAAGAGAAGGAAATAACATAAGGTAAGCTAGTTTAAATTGGCATGTACGAAATTCCTCTCGGGAGATACAAGGGCGTAAGGGTACATGAATAAATAACGCACGAAGGGACGATGACACGATTCAGGTCCACAAAATATGTGTAGGGGAAAAGAAGAGATACATGTTTTCATCTCTTAGAAATGAGATAAGTGAAAAAAACATCACCAAAGAACCAAAAACTTTTCAAAAAGGAAACGGGAGGAAAGTCGAGGAGGGAATCGGTGAATAATAATCTGCTACCACCAAAAACACGTGCCATTCAAGATGATGGGAAAAGGGAGAAAGAGTGGTGGTTAAGGACTGAGGGAGAAGGGACAAAGGGACACAGACAGAGGGAATCTCCCGAGTGGCGCGGAAAATGTAATAAAGCCCGCTTAAATTCCATTAAGGGGACGTTTTCTCCGAGAGAATTGCAACCCGTGAGACGAGTGGAGAAGGGATGAGTCTCGATTTGGAGGGAAAGAGGAGGAAGAGGGTCTTCAGAGGTAGGTGGGAAGACGTAGAGGGACGGGGATGACGTCGACGTGAGATTGCGACTCCGACCGAAAAAGAGAAAAGACTCAAGCGACGCTGGGATGGTGCGAGGACTAAGTCGAAAGGGATGAAGGCTATTCGGGAAGGGATAGGGTGGGAGAGGTTTATTAAAACGGATCCAGGGAGAAACCGCGGATGCCCGCCGAAAACCAATAACTTTTCAGTGTTTTAACACCATATCCTTTCAACCGGGAAGACAAGGAGAGGAAGCTGTCGAGATTTAAGGGAAGGATAAAACTTCCCCCACGTCATGTCAAACAATGTATTAATAAAAAACAATGATTTCAGATCAGAGTCACGTTCTCTCGCTAAAGATCCATCCACGCGTAGAGGGCGTCACAAATACCGACTCCTCAGAAAAATCGTTTAGGAAAACAATTAAATTGACCCAGATGATCAAAATACGCAGTTGGTCAAAGGAAATTAATTTTCGGGCCGCTAGTCCTTCGAATTCACATCACGGCTAATGAAGTGCATTATTTCCATTAACTCAATATATTCCAAACATAATGGCGGTGCCACATCAATACTTCTAAGAGAGTGCGAATGTACGGCAGTTTCCCAACGAATGGCCATAAAGTATAAACTCTGGCCGTTTCTAAACAAAAAGCGTTTCCCGAACAAAAATTGATGCAATGCTTTTACTACTATGAACACGTGTCACCCTTCTTGTTAGATGTCCAATCATTTTTACATCACATTTTACATCAAACTACATTTTTGAGAGTAAATTTATTACTAATATTTACAGCGAATAGTAGGAAAGAAACCGCTTTTTTCTCATTTGTTTATGAACGAACACGACGTGTACATCTCACTTTTGTTAGTGTAAGAAGTAATGCTTAAATTTCAAATGTCTTAGAGGAAGGCAATTCGAATTTGGTCCTCAAGCAAGGGAATGTACTAAATAGTCTATAATTTTACGACAGTAATTATGGTCGACCATAATAAATTATCTAGAGCTGCCTTAATAACTTGCCAAAAACCCCTTCAATCAACTTTTCCTTTAAAGTAAAATTTGTATGCACTACAGCAATCGGAATAAATTTCAGACGTTAATCGCCAGCTTTTACAAATAGCATTGAAGAATAAAGCAATGGCATTAATTTCCTTCCCGGCGTTACCGAGATGTAGCGCGAATGTGGAGGTATCTTCAGTCAACGGAGGAGTTTACAAAATGACTCTTTCCAAGCAAGGCTGGTGTTGAGGAAATTACACACTCTTATATTGCCTCATAGTAGAATACTAAGTAAATACCTTTTAATGGCCGAGAGTAAAGACATTTTTTGCGAGGGAAGAAAGCATGGATATGACATCAAAGTTGAACCCTGATGGGGATGGAAAAGACTGATTTTGAAATGGGTACGTGGAAAATTTTCTAATGATACCTATCACAGCAATGTGAGCAGAATATTTTCATTTTTAGACATAAATCATTAACCATCAATCTCGTGGGCAAATGAGGCATTAGTATTTACAAACACGGTTTAATTAATGACTTACAATTAAAAAGCACGAAAATTGTTTCATTTTTACCGATTCATCGCGTCAGTCTTGGTATTGAGCAGCGTCATTTAGCTCCCATATATGAATAGTAAATCTTAATTTCAATTGATTAGACTTATAAATCATATGGTAGCCTACCATATCAATTTATTGAGACAGAAAAAGAGGAAAAATGTTATGGATTTGCGGACAGCTTCATATGCAGGCTATAATGCTTTCATTAATAGAAATCCTAAACATCATCACACGACTATAAGAAATGCCACCAAATGAAACGAAAAGTAATATCTTGCAATTTTTGTTTCGTTTTGGCCTTATCAATACCGATTTAAACGGTCATACCGTAACTTAAGAATGAAACTACAAAATTCTTCTCAATGCTCCAGCCTGTATAGATGAATATCGAGAGAAAAATTAGCTCTCGGAGTACAATAGCAGGATTAGCATAAAAATAAGGAGAAAAAGGATTGAAAGGCTGCTTTAATAATTGATTAAAATGAGAAACATGAACAACAAAGTTTGAATCGTGCCTTATAAACAAATACGTTTTGCTTAATTAACGGCAAAACAAAACCCGATCATTTTATTATGATACAGCGATTTTGGAAAGTATTATAAAAATTAATTTACATTGTATTTTGTCCGTCCATGACCATACTTCACTCCGTCACCAAATACCAGTTTTGTAATTGTGATAGGTGCTCAAACCTCCTAATGATAATTGTAAGTTCCTGAATTGTTTAAAAGACGAATGGACGGAAATGAGATGCCAACGTTCATCGTAATTTTTCTAAGGAGCCGAAGATTAGAATATATATATATAATTATATATATGTATGTGTATATATATATATATATATATATATATATATATATATACTCAATCATTCGAAAAATGACGCTCAAAGGCGCGAATAAATTCATACATTCATAGGGAAATGGAAATGGATAGGAACACATAAAAGGACAAAAACAGGGTTTGGTGGGGAAGATATATATATATAATACATTTCAATTTATAGTCATATAAGCAACACTGGCGTGGGCGTACCATGAATACTATTGCATCAGGGAAGCATTCAATAATTCTACTGCATAAATCTACGAGTGATTCTCATTGAACAGCAACGAGCAGTAAATATATTACATCCTAACGCGTCATAACCATGACTACGAGGATTTGATGATTGCTTTTGTTTTCGGTACGACCATATTAACGACGTCGGTAAACCATAGCGAACGGTGGTCGGTGATATCTAAAAGTAAAAATAATGACAAGTAGAAGATGTTGTAAATAACTCTTCCGTATTTCCACTCATTAGTTTCTGCATGACCGAGAAAAAAGGAACGGGGAGAGCTATATTTTCTCCCCCGGTTAATGAGCTGTCGCACAGGGATGCCGAAAAAAAGAAATAAATACACGAAGAGTATTGGGTCGTTTAACCACATTTCCATCAGCAACAGGACTTTTGCAGCTGCAGTCTACGTGTTGACTGAAACATTCATTTGGAATAGAGTTATACTGTAAGCCGAGATTTTTCTGCTGAGCCATATCATAGCAAGCCTTGAGCGCCTAATCACAATTTACTTCGGGATACGCGCATGTAAAATGAATCTGATGATTTGTCTACCAGACGTCAATAATTTATAGCACAAAACTGGTAAGATAAGGAGAAATCCACTGGATTCAGTACGACCAGATTAACTCCTAAAAACGATTTATAACTGATTATTATTAAAATTAATTATGGATTAAATACATCAAACTGTTTCCCGACTTAAACACTTATTCACATGGTAAATTCAGATTGTAATTCTCAATAACGCGCTCAAAAACTAACCATGAGTTAGACCGTATATCTAACGCACAAAACTCCCGCTTCGCCATCACTTTTAGGTTTAAGTTTTGAAGTAAATGTTTTACAAACAAAAATTCCTATACAAGACTTCTTTGAAATATTTTAATTCTACACATCTTTACTCAGTATACATACGTATTTAACTAACTGATAGTAAAAATGAAATAACTTTGATTCCATGGCCTACAGATTTAGTAAAGGCATAAACACCCGCAAACAAAGGCCTCTCTGAATGTCAACGCTTCACAAATATTTGTTAGGCAACATTATGAAACAGTTTGTGATGAGGAAAACATAAAAAATAAAATCCCCCTCGTACATCAATAACTAACAATTACATAATAACAATTGTACTCAAAGATTCGGGAATAAAATTTATCAGTCACAGCCATCGGTAGCTATTTTCATCCACACTCACCTAGAATAAAATAATAAAGCATTTATGTTGTAAGTAAATTAACATTCAAAATTAAAATTCATGAGTGTAAAAAAATACATCAAAAGAATCTTGTCCACTTTACGTTTGAGGAAACACCTGAGTTAATAGAACGCTAGGAACCAATAAATAGTTTTAAAATAAGCCAATTCATTGCAAACGCAATTCATTTTTCATTGTGAATGTAATACACAGTTATAGTCCATGCAATCACTTCTGAAGTTTTAAAAACCAAGAAAAATCAGCGATGCAACATAATCCTTAACAAAAAGTTAGGGCTTAAAAATTCTTAAACCTTCGAATGCTCTTACGTAACGGACTTGAGGAGGACACGAACATCTGGCTCCATAAAATTGGGAATACTGACATTATCAAGAGTACATCGGCGACGCGGATGTGGTTACACACGGGTGGGAAGATAATTGCTCGGGCGGGGAAGATATGGGCAACCGATGACGAGGAAGGGCCGAAGGAGAGCGAAGAGAGACATGGGGATGAAGTCACCAGAGGACAAGAAGGGGAGGGGGGTCAACGTGGGAAGAGGGTGGGAGGTTTAATAGCGAGCGCGGAGGAAGAACGTGGGAGAATTATAATACGAGCAAGTTAGAGGACAGGAAACAAATACATAATGAGTAGCAGCATAAAATACAACATTTTCAAAGCATTGCGCAAAGTAACACAATAATAAGAAACAAAAAGTTGACAAAAATGTAACAGAAAAAAAATAATAATTACAACTATGGAATATGCTGTCAAATGTTTCCGATTTGCTTTATTGAGAAACAAACAATGGCTATGGTAAAGATTTTCAATAAAATAATGAGAGTTTATGACTTAATATCCTAATATATATAAGTACCTATCTAAGACAGATATTAAATTATGATATTTAAATTAAATCATTTACATAATGACATCAATTTCGTCATTGTGGTCGGTAGTACAAACTGTGTGAAAAGTGATAGTGATGTTATGTAAAAATATCCTATACCTAGGTACTCTTGATTTTACGTCATTACAGTGACGTAGCGATTATGAGATTGAACTAAAAATGTGAGAAAAAAGAAAATATGAAAAAGTGGCATTGTCAACAAATAAAAGCATGTGCGAAAGGAAGTACAACTTGACATATGGGGAATGAAAGAATGGTAATACACAGAGAAAATTGGATTCAAGCAGCTGCATTTGGCTGTTTATAGTGATTACGTCAGCATTATCTTCGAAACAGACCGAAGTCTCGAGAAGAACACAGGGAAGGAAAAAATAGTGCGAGTGAGGGGAGGGAGGTGCTTCAACACCTGCTGAGGCCAGGTAATGAATAAAAACGTGAGGAGAGAGACAGACGTTTGAACAGATAAGCGCTGTGAATATGCCTGTCCGACGAGTGTAATTTAAGCGAAGAGGACATAAAAGTTTCAAAAAATGTGTGGGAAGGGGAGAAAAAATAAGGCAGCAGGAAATGGAATATTTGGGATCTCATCTTCCCACCGTCACTTGGAGGACGTAATGGCGCTTTGGCTGGAAAATTTCTTTTCATATTATTAATACATGCTTATTTTAGAATTCTCATTTTTGAAAAAAAATAGCCACAATCTAAGCTTAGCTAAGATATGTTGAATGGCTTAATGCCAATTGAAATAAAATTAAATGTTCGTCTAATTAGGACATTAAGAACAACTTTAGACTTTTATGTCACAATAGTGCGAATTCTAAGTGCGCTGTAAAACCTAATAAAAAACATGGATGCCTTTGTAAACATTTTTCCGGCGTTAAATTTATGTAAACATTAATTAACCTGAGAGCTAGCAAACATATCTTATCTAAAATTTTAAGAATATCTATTTCTTGGCTTGTAATAACAGTAAATTACATTTCATTGAATTCTGGAATAGACAGATATCACAAAGTGTTTTCCAGGGCACCGATGATCCCAGAGTTAAGTCGAAAATTATGGGAGTAAAAATTAAGTTTTTTATCATTAAGTTTTAAATCTAAAATATGAAAATCTACAATAAGACAAACGAAGTGCACCGAACAGCATTCCCTCCTCTACCTTCCGTTCACACTTGGTAAAAGTATTGGTTGGTAACGGTTACAATAGGGGTACAATGTAAAAGATTAGCTTAACCACGAATTAATTCGCAAAAAAATTACCTCAATTGCTGAAAATTCTATTGAACATTGCAGAAAAGATAGCTTGAATAAATTGAATACAACAACAAAATAGGAGTATAAGGCCCAGTTTTATGTCTGATTTAGCGTTAGCTGCCTGATGTTGTAGGCTTTACGTTAACTGAGGGTTTGGGGTTTGTATATTCCTTCAGAATGCCGGTTAGTTTACAGTTTTACACGAACGTTATTTATGGGTTAACGTATTAGCATCGGTTTTCCAACCGAGAAAATATTTAACCAGAAATTGGAAAACAGGGCCTATAGGATGACCCGTCACCGAGAATCTACGGTTTTCGCAGGGATTCCGTCTCAGGTCTCAACAAAACCGCAGCAAACGTGAGAGATTTATTATCAAGTGAATGGAAATAAAGAAGGACGAAAGTGAGGCGATAAGGGTGGAGTTACTTAACCAACTTCCAACCGAATGAGACGTAGAGTGGAAGGAGGAAAACAGCCAACGGCGAGAAGTTGAAGAATATTCGAGCGATCTCCGCTCTCCAGATAAGCCTTCTCTCCCGGAGAAGATGACAGGTTTGCACGGAAATTCACGTGACGGGGAAATGACGGAGGCGAGGACGGGGGCGAAACGTTAGAATGGATGGACTAGGGGTGGGGGTCTTCGGTGCAGTGGTGGGGAAGAAGCAGCCCACGGGAGCCACGGGAGGAATCACCGGGCACTGGACTCTGCACTAGTGATAGGCAAAGTCGGTCTTTTGAGATATCTCGGTCACGCCTATCACCCCCACTTGTGATTTGATCGTGAGTGTAAGGTCATGATTGATTGGTGTTCCAGCTAGTGATCTGTCCAAGTTGCCTACGATCAATGATCTCTCAGGAGTGTCGTGATTAATATAAAATGGTAACGAACGCTGCTCTCGCTGGCCATTCGTGATCCTAATACTATACAGCCGCACGTGAGACTCACTCACGTATACAAATTCCCGACCACTTCCAGAGGAGTTAGGAGCCTGAAATTTTTCACGGACCTTCCTTCAAAGAATTCATCGGAGGAAAACTCCCGAAATCATGTAATTATTAACAGGAAGTGACCCAAAAAAATAAAAATGGCGGATTTTTGGACTTTTCGAAAAGAAGACTCAGTTTTCGCTTCATATCTTTTGAACGGTGGGTCGGATCTGAAATCTGACGAAAGTTTCACTACGGGGAATTGAATTTTTTCAAACAAGCAAAAAACATTGGTGTTCTACGCTTCATAGTTTTCTCACCAAGCACAACATTTAGTGACGAGTTTCCATTTTTTGCGATTTTTTTACTATAGCTCCTTAACTAGGATTCAGAATTGAAATCTATTTTTCTCAGGGATTTAGATCTCATCGTAACCTACAACTTCATGCTGTTTGCTTTTTCCTAACTCTTAAAGTACTCTGGTAGCATGGTGCCAAAATCGAATTTTGGTAAAACTGTCTAATGCTTGGGAAACTTGAAATGGACATGCGCCTTGACATGCCCTTTGCAATTGATTAGTAAAAACCTGGACTTTACCAATACTTGGCTGGTTACATGGCGCCAAATTCGGATGCTTGTGAAACTTGCTGTTTTTTTACTGTAGCTTCGAAACTAGGAGTCGGATCTCGAAACTATTGGGCAGTTTTTTTTTAGATCTGATGCAGGCCTACGATTCTCTGCTATCCGTTTTTTTTTCATCCCACGTAGTTCTCTGGGAACATGGTGCCAAAGTCTAACTTTCATGAAACTCTCTAATGTTTCTTTCCCTCACGCCCTCACCAGTGTAGGTAGAATGACCTTGAAAGTCGGCAGGGGTGCGCCTTGACATGATCTTTACGGATAATTAGCAAAAACACGGATTCCCTCGTAGTTCTATGGCAACATGGTGCCAAAGTGATATTTCCGAATGTTTCTTCCCTCACGTCTCGTAGCTGCTAAACTAAGAGACTGATCTCGAATCTATTGGGCGGCTTTTTTTTTTAGATCTCATCAAGTCTTAAAATTTACGCCAATAATTTCTCTCTAACACTTATAGTTCGCTGGAAACATGGCGCCAAATTTGGATTATTCTGTTTTTCCACTGTAGCTTCTTAACTAGCAGTTGGGTCTCAAATCTGTTGGGTGTTTTTTTTACATCTCATCGAGGCGAACAACTTTATGCTTATCCTTACTCTCTATCACTTATAGTTCGCTGGCAGTACGGTGCCAAAGTTAACTTTTTTGGACACACAGACGTTGGGGGCAAAGCCCCCAAACGGCGACGGCGAGCAAAGCGAGTATATACTGTAATCATGACCGATGTGTACAGCTACCTCGTTTTATGCCGGTATCCGTTGAATTACTACAGAGTACTATTATAAAAAATTTGGAATAAATGCGAATTGAAATTAAGTTATTGACTACATGGATGCTCTTGAATTTTAAGTTTGGCAGTTTACATCCTCAGTGAAAAGTTAATGGTTGATTTGTGTACTTGAGCAATGAAGGTATTATAGATAGATATTAGTGTATAGTTTTTTATTAACTTCTTTCAATAAATTTTGCCACATCAGAGTCATCTCTTTATTTTATCTCACTATTGTTTGGCCGGTCTCACATCTCGTGATCGATACTTGATGCCATTCAGTCATTCCTATCGTGATCGGTAAAGATGAACTCCTCGGTCATTGGAGAGATCCAGTTCATCGATCAATCTTTTAAGAGAACTTGATCTCGGGATTCGATCAATCACGACCGACCCATCACTACTCTGCACCCAGGTGAGCGACGCGTCGGACTTTCTAATGGGGAGCAGTACAGCCGACTCCCGGCGAAAGATAGCCATATCAGGTGGGGAGAGGACTGCGAGCCACGCTATGAATTTTAAGTGGTACGATGAAGACATCTTAATGCTCGGCTCATGTCTTCCGATGACACTGATCCGAGGATTGGCTTGGCTTTGAGAGAAAAGAAAGGTTTTCCAACTCATCATATCTTCTTGTAACATCCTGTACAGGAAGTACACGCCTACAGTTCCAACAGAAGCAAAATAGCAAAACTCACATTTTCAATTAACATGCCTGATTCGTGATATTACGAGCAAGGCAGATGGTACTACAAAAAATGCAATAACGATAATTCCCGTAAAGAAAAAACAAAGGTCATTATTAAAAATTCTATAAGCATCAATGATTGGCAATAATTTACGTGAGAAGAATCAAGTCAAAAATAGTCAAAGTGTTTGAAATCTGGGCATTTGTTAAAATAGAGTTAATTATTATTGGTTGCGAAAATAAATTATTTCAACATAAACAATGAATATTGAATCCTACTGGTTATACCATAGGGAGATACACAACATTGGTTCTTCTTTTCGTTCAGGACATATCAAAGGATTAGTAAGTATATTTTAAGATATAATGGCCAATAAAATGAGCTAAGTTTCAACGTTACGTCATCCGTTAATTTAAGAAAAACGTTGTTTAGAAATGGTTATTATAAAAGAATAAGAGGAAATTAGTAAAATCGAAAGAACTGTTTAAGCAGGTTGTGGAACTTTTACACGTTAAGTATAAAATCAAACCTTTTAAGCTAAGGAACGATTTTGTGGACCATTATTTCCATGGAAACATAAAAACATAAGACCCGACAAGGGTGCGACCCGACCCGAAGTTTTTTGCGCATAGTGACCTGACGTATCTGACTTGTGTTTCGCAGTTTAGTTCGTTATAAAAAAATGTATGAATACTTGTGGGAAGCTTTTAAAAACTCATATTCGATCCGTTTTACGAAACTAATAACAATTATATAGTTTTAAATCATTGTGTGATTCTTATCTAATTGTAATATAAAAATAAAATTAACTTATCACATGGTTCAAATAACTATCTAGAAAAATAGCCCAAATAAAAATTAAATTATTTGCAATCTATTGACCAAAAAACTAAAGCAACGTGTAGTCAGACTCATAGTATATCTACGAAATATATTCTCTTTTCAACGAAAATTTTTACCAGGATACACCTCCAGTTTCTTAGGTGTAATGACAATGAACTTCTTAATAATTTACGAAGAATATAATATTTATGACGCCATTCTACTGCAAAATTACGGGTAACCAAATAACGCTGAAATTTAATAAATATATGTTTTTCTTATAAGTTTAGCTAAATGGCAAAAATGAAAAATGGTGGGTAACCTATAGCTATATAATAAAATATAGCCACTTATTTATACAATGTACTTTTTAAATTGGCAAGAACATGTTATTTCTACTTGAACTTTCAATACGCTTGAACTTCGGCTTAATGCGAGACTCACATCGAACTGTATCCTATCATCCTACCCTATCAGAATGAAAGATTTGTTGATTTCACCATCAAGGTCTTCGTTTAATCAGCTTTAACCAACACTTTTTCATATAAAAATGCTATTCCATTTAGACGCGGATGCCCTTAACTTCTATAAACCTAGCCAGGATTACAAATCACATTTTATGAGAGATATTATGAAAGTCTTCCAAACACTTCCCAGGAATTAGAGGAAAATAAAATGCTAATCCCAAAGATAAGTGACCTAAATAACACTCAACCCTTTTTCTCATAACTGGAAGGGTCCAGCGCGTCTTTTTTGGGTGATCCACCATAAACCGAGCAGGGAAGAATAGCGAGAAATTATCCCGCGAAATTGGTTCGGATTCTGCGCGAGTTGGAACCCTTCCAACAATGAGTGCCGGCGAGGTGATATCACGTGACATTTCGCCTCGGCAAATCCGTCGAGTTCCACGTTCAGGCTGGGACGTTTTAAAGCAATGGCAGACGACGGGGAGCGATCTTAATTAAGACTTAAATGATAAGACTTTAATCCTTCTCTAGAAATAATGGCACAACGCTGAAGAGAATAACTGAAAATATTCCCTTGGAAAGTACTAACGAAAGTACGGCCCGCGAAGAACGTATTATATCTACCGTTATAATCCAGCGACAATCAAATAAACTGGTTCTCAAAAGAGTCATCTAAATAAAGCTACGAGAGCAAATTACTTCAGGCCACTTACTCATGCCTGGCGTGCGTTAGTCGCATTAGCTTGAAGTTCTACGTGCGTCACGATCTTTCTTTGCTTGGTTGGAGGTCGTTCCAGAGCTTGAAGCGGCGGCTAAAATTCATTGAAAAATTAAATCAGGAAAGAATGATCGAAATGCAAATGACAGTACAGATATAATTTCAGATCATTATTCTGCGTTAGATCAACGAAAAACAACCCCAAAAACATGTTGATTTAAAATAAGAAGAAAAATAATCCTAGAAAAATTTCATTAAATTGGTTGTCGTGAAGTGAATTGGTTGCCGTAAAACTTTTCAGAGTATTTCTATCGATTTGCAACTGTTGGGCCATTTTACCATAAATCTTGTCTATTCCATTAGCATCAAAGTGACGGGTCCCTGACTTGAATTTAAGAAGCTCTCAAATGCCACTAACAGCAATATTGATATACCTTCCATTTTGACTTCAAAAAGCATGCTCCGAACATGTAGTGTCGAGCAGAGAAATACATTACATCAAGCGGAAGTCGATTAAATATTTATTTCATCGAGATTCTCTGGAGGCCAGAGATAAATAGGCCGGCTTCACAAATAAGCCAGAAGCGGTAATAGGTCGGAATTTTTATCCCAGTTATTAGACTCTCAACTTAGTTTTGATTTCACTAAACAGTTCTGCATCGTCATGTTTGTAAATCATCCTATTACAATCCTCTAAGTGTATGCTGCAATATTTCCAATTCTTTCGATGCATTCCTAATGCTGCGCTAAAGATGACGGTTGAGTTCAAACCTACGTGTCATTCATTCAATTCTTCACTCTTTGCTCCTTAACTGATTAAAATCACGCGGAATTAACTCACATTTCCTACGACTCATCTAACTTCAGATGGGCTCTCGACGTCTTTTATCACGGATAGCTCTTTTGTCCCAGTTAAATAAACCTCCAATGACAAATGGCTTTAAAATAACTAATTCCAATACAGATACTCTACCCACTGTCTACCCTTCGAGAAATCTTTTCTTTTTTCTTTACCCAATTCTCAGTCGAAAGTCTCAAGAAGAAAGAGCCACTATACGCAACAAGCATCCCCAACCCAAGGCGAAACATTTAACACCTGGCCCATTGATTACGGCAAGCGTAAGAAAACGCTTTAAATTTTAACGATTGCAAGGCGCGAAACTGCAGCTCTGCTTTAAATTCTTTTCGCCGCTTTTACTTTGGTTATGATGCCAGATTGATTCGCTGGGTCAAGTGGGACTTCACTCGCAACCGCAAGATAATCGCTACAGGTCGCCAACACGCGAATAACTTGATGAAGGTGTTACACGCTGCCAACAGAATTTTCTCCACCGCATTATCCCATGAAACTAATTGGGGCCGCACTGTTTGCATTTGAAATGGGTCATCTGTATTGATTGGCACAACAAATACATGCGCGATGGTCTACTAAACCATTATATATCGATGTTTAACTCTGAAGCAATTTCTTTCGCATTATACTCACCGTTCCTATTCCGCATTATAATCACCGTACTCGATTCAACAGGCTCTTGCTCTACCAATTTCTTTTCGTTTAATATAGCCATCAATAATCCTAAGCCTCCATTTATCCACCTTCACTCAATATTTCCATCGCCTACGAATTTACCGCACCGGCTTCTAAACTTACCTTGCAAACTGAATCCTTCTTTATTTCCTACTTTACCCAATCATTTCTTCATTTGATCCTAATTCCCATTTTCGACATAAAAGTTTCATGAAGCTGCAATTGCTCGCACTTCCTATTGCTCTTGAGAAAAGATATCATTACTAAAACACGCATTGTCACATATATTCATTTCTCGTTAAACATACTTAGAAAAAAATACTGAATTGATTTTTAATGTCCGAGTGAATTTTTCCTCAGCTTATCTCAAAAGTAGCCTTCTAAATAATTACATTTCACTGGCTGAAAAACAATATATTAGCGAGTTTAACATTGAAAATCTTGTAAAATTACTAAATTGGCATATTTCCGTGGAATATACCATTAGTGATGGATATGCCGATTTTCAAATCACCTGGAAAGTAAGACAATGGTCACCTAATTTTCTATCATATTAATACTAGCCAAAACTAGCAAAGGGACTGTATTGTGGGGGCACGCGGAGATGTCTCAATAAAAGATGGACTTTAAAAAATTATTCATTGCTAATTTAGAGTCAGCCATTTTCGCTTAAAGAATTTCCTCTTCGTAAACATCAGGCACTAAGAAATTAAACACGTTTTGTCCCGAAGCACGTTCTAATTTTCACTGGCAATACTTTTTGTAACAGAAAACGTGATGCTCATTCGAACAGTGTCATCAGCTACGATCAGTTTTAAAATGGTTACATTCATCCATTTAGGAACTTAAAAGTAGAATTTACATTTAAAGTGGAATTTAGGTTAATTTCCAACTTAAAGTCTGCTCCAGCTATCGCAATAAAAAAAATCAACCTAAAAAAATCAAAACGGTGAATAGCGATATTTCGAGAGCAAATTTAAATACTTCTAATAATAAAGGCATTAATTTTTTACGGTTAGTATGATATTATTTTTGTTGCAAATGGATAAATACTTTAGGCCGGGTTCACAAGAGGCCACTCAGCAGCGCTTCTAAGTTGTTGGTTAGTGGCGCGTTAGTGGCGCTTCCACAGCGCCACTAAGGAGCGTCGAACCGACGTTTTCAGAAACGCGCACGCGAGTGCGTGGTGCTGCTAACGGGCGTGAGAAGCGCTTCTAACTGCCGTGAACCTGCAACCTTTGCTTTACTTGAAATTCGAACACTCGTTAGCAGCGCTTCTGCAGGGCCACGAACGCGCTGCTTGAACAGTGGCGTGGCAGCCGCTTCGTGAGAACACAGCCATTTAGCTGCAGCTAAACTCACTAGACGCGCCACTTTTCTACGCCGGCGACTGCGGCGGAGGGAACCACTAAAATCGTCTGTGGCGCTTCCATCCGGTGGCTGTGGCCTGTGTGAACACTTCCATTCTACCCCATTATTAGCCAACGTCAGCGCTGCTGAGTGGCTACGTGTGAACGGGCCCTTGCTGCCATAACTACCGAATATCCCAGTGATTCTTACGATGAATTACAATTTAATTACGTAAGCCCACTCTCATAAAGGTCTAATTTATACCGGGTCGATCGATCCATTTTTTCTCACTGTAATCACATGTTCTTCGGGTTCAGAGAATTTTTACACACACACGTTATTTTACTTAGATTCAATCCATGTTGAAAGGATAGATGAGAGTCGAATAACGAAACAGATATACAATAGTGTAATGAATGGTGTGAGAGGAAGGGGTAGACCAAGAAAGTCTTGGGTGAATGTAGTGGAAGACTCCAATGAGGAGGATTATTAGGAGTCTTATGGTGGTATGAGCGAGACCTAGTCATAATTGAGAATATATTCAAATTATTATTTTTAATTTCAGCGTCTGTTAGAAGTATGAAGTAAATTTGTAATATTGATTGAGGAAAAATATAGTTATATACGACAAAACTTCTCAGTAATTAAAAAATATATCTACATAAGTCTCTAATTTGACTCATTTTTTCACGCCATACGGTGAAAAGGCTTCACAACATGTTTTTTGCGATTCTGTAAAAATTACTTGGGTAATTGATTGATTTTTATTAACAGTAGAGAAAACAAGCTACACAATTACTATTTTTTTTTAGAAATCTAGGCGTCATAAATTCTTAATGTTTTCAATTGTCTCCCTCTGGAGCGCCCAGTCATAGTCTATCCCATGTAAAATGGATTGTATTTTTAGGAAAATTACTCAAAGAGTAGTTCGGCAAGTGGTTAATAATTTGATATCATTGGAAAGATGAGTGTCTTTTATTTAAAATGAGGTCCAATTCATCAAAGTCTAGGTGAAGTGATATCCCGTTTAAACCACCTAAAGAATAGGAGAGCGTGTATGAAGCTATGCCTGAGTGTAAGAGTAGCGAAAGTTCTATAAGAAAGGCATTAATTTAATAGAATCAAAAAAAGTGTGCAAGGATCGGTAATTGTGGTAAAATTTTAAAAGGGAGCCAGTTTTCGAGGATCAACAGCATAAACTAAGTTCTTTGATATTGCCAACTCCGAAAGGGAATGCCGAGATGGAGAGGAAGTTTTAAAAGAATAAATTTAATAATACACACGGAAATGTGCAAAGAAATGTTTAATTAGATTTTTCGTCAGCTACATATTTTACAAAACGTTTCATCAGCATAGGATTTACTGGATGCTTTTGGAGCATTTTAATTTTCCCTTAATTGATTTCCATCGCAATCCAGTTAAATTCGCATGAAGGATTCAGGAATCCTAAATTGGATGTATTTATTTATTTGTACATATAAAAATGTGCAAAAAAGATTTAAAATTGATATGATCTACTGAACTTATTTCAAGAATTTCGTTCAAGAAAAAGGCAATTGACAAGCCGATTTAAAGTCGAGATTAATCCAAATTGTCTATCATATCAAAGAAATTTTGACTCATACGCATGCGTTCCGGTCATTTGGGTGTCCACCGAAAGGGAGGGTTAAAATCTCGTAAACATGCGCGTGCTGTTTATAAGATTTAAACCCTCCCTGTCGATGTTCACCAGGATGACCAAAATGCATGCATAGGAGTCAAAATTCCTTTGCTTTTATTGACAATTTGGAATTATGTCTAACTTAAAAATCAAGAAATCATTGTGACGGGAGACTACCTACTAATTGCACATTCCATAGATTCGAAGTCTTTCCGAGAGAGAATATCACGTTGCACGCTAGAGTGAATAACATTTTGAGACGAAGACACGAAAATGTCTAAATCTGAATAGCCTTTACTACAAACAGCACGAGAGAATCCACCGTTAAAAATGTCAGAAAATATTAGGCACTCCAGGATACACACGATGTGGCCTACCCTTTAAAAAATAAAATGACGCAGGGACCGCGAAGCGGGGAATAGAAGAAGACTCCCAGACGTTTTCACTAAAGAGGACGCTTCCCGGGATGAATCCGTGCGACAAACCTCTCTCGTATGAAAACTCCTTTCTTTCGCTTTTTCATCCCTTTATTTCTCCGTCTTAAAGGGCGCACCAGGGAGGTATATTTCATTTTTTCCTACGGGAAAAAGTGGGAGAGTACGAAAAAATAGGACCGGAGGCAAAGAGGCTAAAGGGGGGAGGGATAAGTACTAGGGACAGGTCGTCATTGTGCACGTAAATTTTTCATAAATCCGGGGTGAAGAGATTCATTTTTTTTCTCCATAAGTTTCCGAGCCAAATCCACCCATCTCATTCTCAGCCACAACTTCCTTTGCCCATATCACAAGATCTGAAGACCGCGGGAATAGTTCGCGGGGTCGGAGGAATGACTAGCGCACTGCTAGCTCATTATTCCGGCGTCTACCTGCGTGGCTAACCAGAATCAATTCTCATCGATTGTCGACAATTCCTATGGAATATATTTTTTCAACCGACTAATATTGGCGCTTTTAAATATCACGAGGAATGCTGAATGCTCATAGAAATCGAAATTTCTTTATTTTCCCAAAACTTTCACGTGACAAATTTTGGCAAAATTTGCACATGCCTACTTACCAATGAGATTTCGGAAAAACTATTTACTGGCGTATTCCAGGAGACATTTTCCTATTCAGAAACCATACTGGGGACCCCTGCCAAAACAGGTTTATCCATGAGATTCAAAGTCCGTGAAAGAAAAAGAAATGTGAAAGAGGAATGATAAAGCGAACAGCGGTATTTTGATCTTCGAGGAATAAAATATGACATACTTCCATTGAACTAAACCGTCCGTCAGATGAGACGTTGTATTTTGACAGTTGGAGCTAATTTCATCAAAATTGGCTGATTTCAATTCTGGTCTCCAGCCACCCTTCCTCCGGATTATGTTGCCCATTAAGGTATGAGATAGAAATAGAGATTTCTAAAATTAAACATTATATGAGCCGTGACAAATTTCTAAAATCATCTTTCCCATTAACTTACCGTTGACAGGCGAATCTCAATAGTTCCGTAATAGAGCTTGGATATTTTAATTTTCATTACGGTTCCGCAGGAAACGGTCAAAATAACAATGATAATAAAATAAGCAATACAAAATGAACGCTAATAACCGAAATCAATGAACCCAAAAATATCCCATACAATGTTCTCATCACTTTCTAACCTGCACTAGCCACCAATTCCCATTTGCGAAGGGTCACCTATGCAAAATAACTTTAGCAAAAAACAATTCATACAATCCACCAATGTCCATCAAGATGTTTACCATAAAAACTTCCAAGTTTTTTCAGGCTCATGCGCTTTGGTTTTTGTATCCCAGAAAAATCTCTAACGAACATACTCAAAGACAGGAATTTTTCCGGAAAAAACTCAATTTGTGTTCAGGATAACTAAATATGTACTTCCTATTGCATCTTTTAAGTCAAATTTATGAGAATTATGAAAAACCTAGCCTGGCAGTGCGAACGGAGAAAATAAAAATACAATTAAGACAACTGATTTCAACGATAGTTTCGCTTACGAGTGAAATGTTGTCTTCGGGAAGGATGCCGACATTTCAAATGGGGAAAATAAAAATACGAAGAGGGCAGTGAATTGCGACAATATTCCCCGACCCCGATATTGATTCACTGGTTAAGTGTCACGGTATTCATCGAGAGGAGTTCATCTCCGCTCTTCAAGTACATACTCTGTTTCCATCCCATCCACTAATGGTCTGCTGCAGCGGTTTTTCTGCATGTCCAGATCAACTCGAGATAGCTACATCAATACAAGACAAGAGCAAAAGAATGCAAAGTTACACAGACGATAATAACAACAGATTTGTCCGCTGCAACTCCTTCGGAATGGAAATACTAGGTCAGGCTCATGGCGTCGTGGAGTTCAGGGATACGCGCTGCGCTCAGCAGTGAATAATAAGAAGAAAAAATGTGTATTCAGTTCCTGAAAGCATTAAAAAATATGTAATATCCTGCAGCATAACGTTTCTATTTCCGCGCATGCCCTAGGCTAAACAGTTTGTCATCTGAAATACTGCACGTGATTACGAAAGCACACTTGCACAAGAATGAAGCTTTAAACACGAGTTGTGGCATAATCGAAGGTTCTAACTAGTTGCAGATTCCGGGAAACAAGACTAGGCACCCATGGAAGAGTTCTCATAGCATCTTGGCACCATCTAGGCTTCTTTGTGACACACGAATCGTATACAGACCTGCAAGCAGGTGGTATGTAGCCTATAGCATGAGACATAAAAACGGATATTCGATGATCCCATCATTAGCAGAGCATATTTTTATCGGCTATATTTTCATTAATTTATCTTTCATAGATAATCTAGATGGTATCAATTCTGAATTAATGAAGTATGGTAGTCCCCTTTTAATTTCCCGAATGCTACATCTTTTCAATATGTGCTGGACTTGCCTTGATATACCAGACGAATGAAAAATTGCAAAAGTAATTCCCATTTTCAAAAAAGGTGAATGGAACAAGCCAGAAAATCACAGAGGTATTTGCCTAATAAATGTAGCATACAAAATATACAGCAAAATCGTTAAGGAAAGACTCCAAACAATTTCTGAAGTTTTGCTCCTCGAAGAAGGGCAGGATTTCGCAAGGGAAGATCATGTATTGACGATGTATTTAGTCTAAAACTGATAATACGAAAACGTATAGAATTTAATCTGGAGACACACATAGCCTTTATAGACTACCAGAAGACATTTGATAGCATTCATCAAGTAAAAATTTGGTCCATAATGGAAAAATGAGGGTATCCAGTTCATTTAATTAAAACCATTCAATATCTCTATAAAAATACGCAAATTGTAATTGAAACTGAAGTAGGCAAAAGCCCAACACAGGAAATTCTAACCAACCAATGTGTTAGACAAGGGTGTAATTTATCGCCTACTTTATTTAAAATATACATAGATGACTGCCTACGAGAATGGAAGAAAGTTACACCACCAGGAATACAAATAAAAGAAAACAAATTTTTAAGCTCAATGCTATTAGCAGATGACAAGTCATAATCCAAGATAATGAAGACCATTTACAATTTGCTATCCATAAATTAAATCTGATATCTAGACATTATAACTTGAAGAAATCAGTACAAAAAACCAAGACAATGGAATTCCTAGGACAGTACCCAATCCGAACTAAAATAATAATTGAAAATAATATCTTGGATCAGGTATCACACTTTAAATAATTGGGATGCGACATCACTTATGAAGAGTACAGAGACATTTTAAATAAAACAACTAATTACCAAAGAATATGTGGGACTATAAGGAGAGCACTGAAGGGAAAAACTGCAAAAGAAACTCAAATAAAATTTTACAAAATAACGGCTGTCCCCACATTACTATACGGATCAGAAATGAAATTCCTTAGATTTGTGAAAGGCTGCACACGCCTGGACCATATAAAAAATGAAGACATAAGGCAAGAATGAGAAGTACAACCAGTAACAGAAGTAGCAGCAAATTACAAAGAAAGATGGAAAGAAAATGTTGAGCGCATGCCTTTAGAAAGGATTCCCAAAAAGGTTTTACAGTATAAGCCTTTAGGGAGAATAAGTGCTGGGAGGCCGAGATTGCGATGGTGAAGCCGGAACAGGCAAATTGCCTAAACCTGGAAAGGAGGAAGAAGAAGATTCCCATTAATAAGAAAAGGGCTTGATAAAATAACTGAGATTAAAACCAAAACCTTGAGACTAGGATAGATATTAAGTGCCGATTCAGTGTTCCTTTAGTTCATTAGGCCTATTAGGTCCTAGGCAGTTGCATTGATGAATTTCAGGCGCCATAAAATGCCAGAAAGAAATTACTCAAACTATCAATATCATTTAGCCTTCAAAGCGTTGAAAAGTAACTTATTTCCCAGTACCATAATTAGAAATAAATTTGCTTTTCTTCCCTCCCTAAACTTTTTCTTGCATATCTCATTCAGTACAAAAACTTTTACTGCAGTCCGTAATGAACCACCTTTAGTCGCGGAGTTCACTTGATGTATTTTAAATATTAAAGTTATGATAACGATTAAATGTTTAGAATTTTCGTATTTTTAACTAAACCAGTTCATTATCTCTTGTCATTTAAGCACCCGCGTAGTCAAGTCTAGCTAATAATGTATTCTGAAATTTTAAAACCCAATCTACATTGCGTGGTCCAGTTTTAACCAACTTCTTTTTCTAGATACAAGTCACTTTAATCCTATCTGGTTGTATTTTAAAACTACGATCTAGCAGTCAGTACTGTAGTTCACTATTTACATACACATCATGATCACATTGATACCATCCGGAGATTAAAGAATCGTTGCGTTTTTCAATGCTGAACGAGTAAATAGAGGTAGTTACCTTGAAACTGAATTTTTCTGAATACTGAGAAGTATTGAAAACAAGTGCTAGCATAAATTATGTTGATGCTAGCCTGAGATCAATGCGAAAAAAAAACGAATCTGAAACAAGAAAACTTTAACAATAGAAATCGAAGTTCCACAATGCATTATGATTCATTGCCTCGAGAAAGAAATTTGACACTTTTCAAAATGAGTTATTATGAAAAGCAATATTTATTCGACAGATACAGCCTCGAATTCCACACGGCGTATGCATAGCCTTTAATGGAATTTCCCTTTCTTTTTCTTCAACAATGTGCATCTCGCTCAGCGTAGTAGGTAAGCAATTTAGCTCATATACAATCTCTTGTGTTGAGACGGATACAAGGCCAACGCGAGGGGCATTAACTCGCTTGAATTCTTGCATCTCCCGCGGCAAGATAACCGTATTAAAAACGAGCCATACTTTCGACGTCCCGAAAGAAAGCATGAAGAGTCAATTGAATCTCGTTACTCTTTATTTGCCGCCACTCTAGTCGTTCTTCTTCAATCAAAGAACTCGGTGTCCCCGTCAAAGAAAAAATAAATTGCATCTTTGATGCTCAGAGCAGGAGAGGAGTAATACCGATCCCGTGCGAGATAAGGCCTCGGACTCGGTCCGTTACGAGGACTATTGTAACAGTCTTCCGCTTCATAGGGCCATCTGAATTACAGAAGAGGAAATTAGGATGCTCTATAAAAATATCTATTTAGAGGCAGTCTTTTGGCATCGTCAAACAGGAAAACATTTAAAGAAATTCATTTTAAAAAGTGGATAAAAAAAGAAAATACAAAAAATGTCAAATTTTCATGGAAAAATTGTGAGGGTATACTTATCAGAGTCGCAGTGGAGTTAAACAGCGTAAATAACAAAAGCTGCATACAATAATACGGAAATTACCCGTGCTTGCTAATTGAATTTAATCTCGTGGAAAGATTTAGGCTAATTTGCATCCATTTCAGTGAATTCTTCTGATTGAGCAACTACAATTGCCTGGCAATTTACATTATTTAGTTAATTAATAAAAATGTTGATGCATCAAATTAATGAATTTTCCTTATTAAGGGTTATTTCAGAAAACTGTAAGGATACCCTCTCCAACAATGGATTATTGTTCATCATCACACTTCAAAACACTGAAAGCAAGGCTCACAAATTATAAAACCATATTTTCCCATCCTTGCCACGCGAAAACTCGTATTTCCTAAAAGCACAAACATCATATAGATACCAAATACCACACCACTGGGCAAAATTCCATTTCTCTAATTACCTCCGAGATCTTCCTCATCTCACGAGGAACATTCGTTCTCTGATGGAGTGGCTGTAATTCGATTTTACACCGAATAATTAGAATATGTACTCTCATCTACCAGAACGTCTGCAAATGGAAGACGCGATGCTAAATAAAAATTTAAAGAGCACCCAGACGCCCTGGAGAATGTGGAGGACAAGAATTCACGGAGAAAAACAGGTCGGATTACATCAGCTGGAGGAAAACATAGAAGGAGGGGGTGTTTTTAAAATCCCCTCCCCCCAACCCTTCCTTTATTCTTCTTTGCATAATGTACATGTGTGGAGAAAACAAGACGGGACAGAGATAGGAGCGCAGCATCATGAATCTCGAGTGGCAGGGGGGAAGGCGTCAGGGAGCGCTAGAGACAGAGGGGGGGGGGTCAGAGGCGCGAGACGAAAGCGTGGAGCGTTACGGAGAAAATTAGACGAAAACTAGGGTGGCGGAGGTAATGTAAACACTTCAAAAAGAAGGGCAAGGGCGAATGAAATGACTTGAGGGAGTTAAAGGGGGGAAGTGAGGTGCACGGGCGGGGGAAAAAATTTATCCCAGAGCGACGTCGGAAATGAGAAAACAAACAGAATGTAGCGAATCGGGTTGGGAAGCGAACTAGTTTGGAAAGGCAGACTACGATTCGAGAGAAGTAAACGCTGAAACGAAGGGAGGATGAGCGCCAAAGCAACCAGTACGTGTATGGGTGTGCTTTTGCAAGAGCGTTCCCGGAAGGGAAGATAAGAGAGAGAGAGAGAGTAATAGCGGAACACAATGAAAGGACCGATAGGGCAGAAACTAATGAGGAATGCAGGATGGAGGCAATAACAGTCCCACCTCGAATCCTCTGCCTCCCCCCACTCTCCACAGAAAACGCAACGAAAAAAAGAGAACTTGGTTACTGTGGTGGCGGAAGCAGGTGATGCCTTACCATCCCGAGTGTCTGGGTTCGAATACCGATGGTTTTCGATATTGTCATCTGAAATTCCGATCCCATATCAGATTCTATAAGGAGAGCACTTCAAGTGTGATACTCCGACCGTCGCGTCGGATGGGTCGTAACACTGCCATTTCCTAGGTGCCTTTCGTTAGGACACGGACGCCGGGTTTCTCTCCACTCTTCCTTCACTCCCCACATAATCCTTCCCTTATCATGCTACCCACCTATCCGTAATGGTACAAATGATCTCACTTATCGGTTGCTTCAACAAATAACCAGCCCGTCCAAATTCCATTCCTTTAACTCTCTCACGTCCCTTTTACTCCACTTGGGCTAAAATGTGCGTAGAAGAGATAATAAATGGCGTATAGCTGCGAAAAAGAGGCTTGATTTTTACGATAATCAAAACTAACAAAAATCATCTATACAAAAATGCAAATAGCGCGAAATTTTTCCAGTTGCGTCATCAATGCTGTCTATTGCAAAAAGTCTGAATTCATTTTTGTGTAGGTGTATTTTCCATATATTTCGAAAACTCTGCCGCTAACATCTTTTCTTTTAAAAACTGCATGAAAAATATATTCAGTGCGACCGTTTTGTTTACTGCCTGACTGATGCATTCAGTTTCAATGATTAGGTATTTTAATGGTTTCAATATTCCCTTAAGTGCAATATGGATCCATCTATTCAATTAATCTAGCCATGGACTTTACACCGCTTCTCTGTGAAGATAGGCACGACGAATGGAGGAAGAGCGGCTCTCAGAAGAGAATTAGGCAGACGACCGTGGCCCGCGGCTGAGGAGAGAGATATGGAGGGGAGGAGGAGGCAGGAGGAGGTTTTGAAGGTTGGCGTGAAAGGAGGCGGATTCATTTGAGAGCCAAACCCTTGCTTCCACCCTCAGCACCCGAACCACGGATCCCTTGTAACCCGATCCCGACCTTTTCTCCTCGGTTTCCGTACATATACCTTCTCACGGCCCCCGTCGCAAGCCTCAAACTCAGCGTTTCGCCCCGGCATCCCCCCTGACACGCTATTATATTGTCCTTGGCCTTTCACCTATCTCTCGCCTTTGCACACGCCGTCCCGCGGGATTCGTAATCGCTCTCCGTAAACCACCGCCGCTCGAGCGAGGTGACTCTTTAATTAAATGCACAGCGAGCGCTCGGTTCATAGAGTACCCGTTTATAAATTTGCCATCGTGCCGTCACACGGAGGCGACAATGGCATCCCTGTGGAGGAGAATCATTAGGAGATGGCGAGAATATTAATCATCGTCATTAGCCCACAATAAGAGAATGGGTTTGATGCAGCGCTCCGCTCAATTTCCAAGCTCACTGCTCAAACTCTCTGAGGATTTTCCTTTTCGCAGAATTCAATGCCAGCTTTGTGTCACATTCCTAGTCCTCTTTAATAGAAATCACCTATCCATTTTTTCGTATGTACCGATCGACTTTTTTGTTTTCCCTGTGGGAATTCATCAAGGGACTAGGAGATAGCAAGCGTAATCACCATTAGCTGACAAAATGTGAAATGGATTTGATGCGGCGCTTCACACAATTTTCTCTCTTACCACAAACTCACTGCCCTTTGGGAATTTTCTTTTCCCATCATACAATGCCTGAGTTGTGATTTCACAGCGCATTTCTGGTCCTCCTTAAACAAGCATTGATTTAAGTTATTTCTTATTGCGATAGGTAAATCACTGCTTCTAAACCCTTGCGAGACGTGTTCATTATCTCTTTTTCTCAGGGCTAAACGCGGCTGACTTAGTTTGACTCTACGAAGAACTTAATTAGCCACTCGCCCCGTGCAAACGACATTAATTATCATCCCATTCGTAGCATTAACTTAATTCCGACTCTTCTGTCATCCCTTGTAAAAATATCATCATCATGACTTGAATGACGATGAATATCAAATGGACGGAGAGAATAGCCAATGAAGAAGTCTCACAAACACCTGGGAAGAAATGTTGCTCGATGAAAACTCAGCAAAGTAGAAGAGACAAATTTTTTGGACGCATTCTAAGATCAAACAGCCTTCTGAAAACTATAATGGAAGGAGCGTAGAACGGTAAGAATTACCGAGGGATGATGGAACACAAGAAACAGATTATAAATAATGCCATAAGAAGGAATCATGAAGAAAGTAAGGGATTAGTTGACAAGAAAACGGAGTGGAGTTGCAGCGAACCAATCCTCGTATTGATGACTGCTGATGATGATAAATTGGGCTACATCTATTTTCCCCCCAACATTCCATGAAGTGCGATGTCATTTGTACACTTATAATACTATGAGCTCTTATTAACTGTGCTGCCCTGATGGATTTGAATTCACCATATGAGTAAACTCAATATATTAAACATACTTGAGGACTACTCGAATCTCCATGGTAATCCAATCTCTTTCACAAAGATACATGAATTCCCATGTCACCGTTCCATTCCGCGGTATTCAGAGTAAAAAAGTGTGCAGTTATGTGACAGTCCTTCAAAGCAGACTCTTCTTCAATAGTTTCTTCCATGCAGCCGTAACCACTGTAATAGTTTCAAAAGTATCCCATCCCAAACCCTAAAGGCCTACTCCAAATTTCATTAAATTTTACCAAATATTTTTCACGCAATATTCGTCTATAATACTCACGAAATAAATGCCAAATATTTACCCATCGTCACAAGTATCTGGAATACCTTGTCCGCAGAAATTCTGTCCATTTTCAATTTCGAGGCGGCATAAAGCTCAGCTGGAGAGTATGAGGTAATAGAATTCCTAACGAAAAAATAACGGGTAAAAATTACTGCCCGTACGAATCATGTGTCAAGATGATCGATTAATTCCTTCCCGGGATTACGCTTCACGATCGCTTTCAAAAATGAATAAAATAAGAAGGAACCATAATATGTCACCGAAAATTCCACTTTACTCGGATTAACATGCTACGGAAAAATTATAACAATTTAACTTCCTCAGATCCTGCTGACAATGGAGGAGCAATACTTCCAAGGCTCGTATTCGCTCTCCGAGGTAGCTCTTTTTGTACACTTTCCTCCATTTTGCGTGACTTCAATAATCGGAAAATATCTCTCCTTATATGCATATGACGTGAACCACTCATTTCAATCCAATGGGGGACATGTAAATTATAAGGATTCGGAAATTACTACTCTCTACCCAAACATACACCGTTAATTTCCCATGGTTCTACTTCTAGGACTTTATGCGTAGGATATTGTCCGCTTCGAAATAGGTGAGGAAGAGGAAATAGAATATCATGCGAGAGAATGGCAACGTAGAATTCAAATTTGTTGCAATTCCTGGAGAAAGTCATGTCCTGCGCAGAGGTGTTTTCTGGCTGTAAAAATACTATTGTCATAATTTTCCACACAAAGATCACGGCTGACAATCACGTCTCGGAAATACATGTAGTGTTTTTCTTTGGATTGAAGGTTTAAGGTTAGCCGATACCACATGGCCTAGGCAAATGAGAAAACAAAAACCCGACGATTATTACAACTACTAGCCATCGAACGATTTGCCATTTTGATAACAGTATTGCGGGTTACCTACAAAAAAGGAAAGCCGCAATATTCCTGGTTAGGTAGAATAGCCGAAATTTTGAGTAATTGTCAAAAATCTCTCTTCCCTTGGAATACAACCTTGACGCGTTACAATGACCCCTAGAGCTGGACTGATAGAAGAAATAATAATTGCTCCTGATAGGGCCACCCGAGACAATTAATCGAAGGGTTTGCGACGAAAGGTAGTGCACGTGATGGCGTCACGTAAAAAATACCATTGAATAGTGGTGATGGGGAATTTCCCCTAACTATCATCTACCTGAAAATTGAAGTAAATTAAAGAGAATTGAGTCCTGGGAACTACGGGACGCCGCCCTCTAGGGCGGGTGTCGTGCCCGGCAGCTGGGGAAGCAAGGCCTCCGCCGTCGTCATCACGCGAAATCCGTGCGATACTGCGTCATCAGAGGATATAATGACTAAGAGAGAGAAAAAATAAGGATAGGAGGAAAACAGCGGTAAAAATAGGAACTTGAAACGCTAGGACAATGATAGGGGCTGGGAAGCCCCCCTCACCTGTGCACAGGTGGCAGCGTTCTGTAATAGAAGGGGGCAGATGACGGGGACCTTGGGTAAGGATATAAAAAAGAGGCTGGTGAAGAGCAAGACAGAGAGATTTCAATTGTATGGGCCCGAAACGTGGACTCGGAGAAAGAAAGACGAGAATAGGCTGCAGGCGTTCGAGATGCTGGTTTGGCGGAGGATGAAGAAAGGACCGAAAGTGGGTGGACGGAAAGCAATAAGAACGATGAAGTACTTGGTATAGTGGTTGAGGAAACTTCTAGATGAGATAAGTAAGACAAAAGATAGGTGGTTGGAGGAGGTAATGAGGGGCAAAGGGTTACTTAAGGGTGTGACAAAGGGGAGGATGTTGGATAGGCGGGGAAGGAAGGGAATAGGTTTTACGGAGGGGATGAAGAAGGATAGGACATATGCTGAGGTGAAGAAAGAAACATTATATTTGGTTGGGGTCTGCACATGTGAATGTCTAGAGAATTTTTACTTACTTCCATTTAGAAAACTACTTAGTCGGTATATCATCAATTTTAAAATAATATTACAGAAAATCGACTAAACACGAGGAATTTCATGCGCTATGAGGCTCACCGAAGAATAATTGGAATCGAATTATCATTTTTTCCATTAGCTTAGGCATGATTATAAATGCTTTGTGGAAGAGAGTCACACGAAATATGCATGACTCCCTCATTCCCACCCTTTTTTATTTTGAATGACCGTGGTTTCGACTAACGCGGTCATTATACAGGTTATTAAACCTTGATAATGATATTGTGTGTCAAAATCATGGTCAGTCCGAATAAAAAAAAAGTGTGGAAATTAAATTGATTCATAATTTAATAGGCATGACTGACAATGAGCCGTTTTTTCGTAGAGGTCCCCTAGGAGATAAAAAGAAAAGTAAATTTCAACTCACCCAACTAGGCATAAATAAATGCTTCCTATAGCCTTATCTTCCCCACCTTCCGAAGTAGCCTATAAACCTGAAGATCAATAGCGCTTCTAGGGCGTTATTCACATAGGACTTGAAATTGTCGAACATCTGTATCGGGGTAGTGATACCAAGACCTCGACTAAATCAAAAAAACTAAAAGTTAAAATCGAGATTTGACGTCAAGATTAAGTAATTTCAGAGATCAGGAATTCAAAAATTTCAAGAACGGATAATGTGAATAGACAATGGAATTCACTATCGATTGCTTTGAAAAAGTATCATAATGCAAAAGATAAAGCGCTCTCTATCCCAAATTATTAAAACATAACTACGACTGGATCTTTTATTCAGCGCTATCAACCATTAAATCTCAATATATCTCATTATTGCAAAGAAATAACTGCCAAAGGCCCTCCAAAAAGAGGAAACAATACAAAGTAAACACCGTACACAAAAAAGGTACATAATTTTGCAAATATAATTTCACTGAAGTTCGATAAAAGAGCTTGAAATAAGCAATGTGACTTACTAGTAATTTCAATTGTTTTAGCTTATAGTCAGAGTTTGATAAGGTCCCAATTGAATAGTAATAGCTCAATTATATTTTTATTTTAAATTTGGTCACTCCAAATCTTTTATTCTCATCGGTGGCCAAATCAGTGACCTCTAGTCTGTCCTTCTCCCGCATTTATTATTGTCCAGGAGCAAGGCGTAAAAATGTCTGATTTTTTATAGCTTAGCTTTTCAGTAATGCGGGTGAACTACATACGAAGTAGATACCACGAGACTAGATAATCGTCTATGGGTATAATATATTTACCAACGACAGCATGCATCATCGAAAGTATTTTGGCTACGTTTCATAGTTCGAAATTTAACTAACCATATCATTAATAAACCGAATACTATGAGCTATCATACTCAGTTTAACTCTTCTCATCATGGCCTAATTTGAGCGATATTCGGTAAAACATGCATCAAACAAACCAGCTTTCAATATTTATCATTGGTTCTCAGTCCATGAATTGGTTTTCAGCAGTTTATCTTGTCCCCTTAGGTCAGCATGATATCGGCATCTTAGGAATTTTATTCTTATCGGTGTGCACTTACAATTAAGGAACGCCAAAATATGGACTTTTATGACACACTCACCACCGACCTGATTAAAAGATAACGAAGATGTACGAGCAACACCTTCATGAGGTGGTGGTCATACCTCTCAATAGGAGCGTACGCATCTGGTCATTTTTCACAGTATGTTCTCATCATCTAACCCTTCGTCAAGATTTTACTGTGGAGCTAGTAGGATAAAGGGAATCTAAGTTGATATTTACCACCTCGCTATTGGAGATATCTACCTCCCGTATTTAGGATCCATGAAAGAATCAACCACAATTCGTCAAAACTCCCTACTGAAATCGACCACATTCAAAATTACACAAGTATGATAGGGCACTAAATGTCAATCAATTATGAAAAACCTAAATACCTCTAGACCCATCAACATTTAAAACAAGAATAAGCTGCATATAGTACAAAAGTATCAATCATATCAATAGAAAACTAAGTGAGACAAGAGATAAAAGTACATCACCAAAGGAGTTTAACATAAACAGCAGGAAAAGGGAGAGAAATCGCATACTCTTCTCCAGATTTTCGTTAATTATCAAGGAATAAATTTTAAATAAACACCTCCAAAGCGTTACAAAGAATGCAATATTAATCATGGAACCTCCTATGAGTCATTAAAATTCATTAAGGTACGGACGAAGGTGACGATATCCCTCATTTCCCATTGTAAATCCAAGGGTATTTAGTTCTTCTATTTCTGGTGACTAATAAGCCCCAAGTATCCTTTAAAGCCATCAGATTAAGATCATCAGATTTCCGAGCAGGTGAACTAGCAGAATTTGCACTAACACCCATCCCTTATGCAGAAAAAAAACCCACCAGTGCGGGATTAAAGCCCGGGATTAGCGTGTAAGGACCTAACGCTGCTAGCAGCGAGGCCGTAAGTTAGCGAAAATTACTTCATTTGCCAATTTCAATTTAATAGTAGTAATATTATTTCGCACTGGCTTTATCAACAACTTATATTTAGAAACGACAGGAGCAATTTCCCAGCATCTATTGATTTTAAACCTCCCAATTCAAGAGACAGGGCTAACTATCTCGCACTTGCAAGTCGTACACGGTCTAGCATTCTTAAATGAGCACCTTTTTTTATTCCTCGTTCACAGATTTTGATTTTTTAAACACTTTGCTCATTGAAATTGAGAAATTATACAAAAGAGCGTAAATTCTCCGTAATCATAAGTTGTGTCGAGAGATTAAAAAAAAAGATTCCTCATTTCTAACGGACTTAGTCGTTTGCATTTTATTGGTTTCCAAATGCATCACTTAACTATAAATACGCGAACTCAGGATCTAAGTATTTAGTTCGATCATTACCTTCTTTAATTTGTGTTGGTGATAACGATTGCCTGAAGGTTTCATAAAGTTTTCAAAACGTCTGGACATCGAAGGGAAATACTTTGGATATTTAAGTAGGTAGCCAACCACCACGCTGACCTGAATACCTACCTATTAAATGCCGACTGATGATTTGGGCATTCATTTGCATCGTTGATATTCTAATGAGCCAATAGTAGACCTTTGGAAAGTTCTGACTATACCAAACCCATATGCTGGGGGATTTTGCCAAAGTTTTTTTTTTTTTTGTTTTCCATTTATTGAATTCCTCCTAAACTCATCACTTTCGTTTCTTCAAACAGTCTAAAATTACAAACCTCCCCGTCCCCCTCCCTCGCTTATCATTACTTTTTTCCCTAAAATACCCTCTGCATCTCATATTTCGTTCATCAAACTTATAGTAAGTCTCCACCATAGCTTGTGTGTTTTCGAGATAGAGGGAAATTAGTACTGTAATATTTAGTCATCGAAAAAGTGAACTAATTGCAAATTACTTACTTTATTTACGCAGATTGTAAAACAAAAAGTAACGAAAGATAAATAAATATAACCAGCCAGAGCAAAAAAATATCATAATACCTTTCCTTTTCAATGGCATAACGATCTTATTTTAAAGTTATGATCACATTCCGATTGCTTGTTTCAAAACCGGCGGTCGACCCTGTTTCCTTTGTTTCAAAGGTGCTAAAACCATTCGCTATTCACTAAATAAGAACAACAGATAATTGACTGGAGCGGTAATTGTGGAACATTGAGGGCACATTGTAATATTTTTAAGTAAATCGAAAAAAAAACTTCTTGGGGCACATTTCACTTGCAACTGTCTATGCGTTGTAACTCAACATACAAGCAGCAATGGAAATGTTGTATTAAATATATTTTCCATTTTTCCATAATAAAAGCACGTTTTGACTAGAATTTTCGGAGCAGAGTTCATATTTAAATGAAATTACATTGAAATGTTTCTTTTTCGAAATTTGGACTCGGCGTGAAACCTTGGTAATTACTATCAACCATTATAATATTATGAAATGTATTATTTCGCGTTTAAAATAAAATCTGTACATAATCGAGTTATTATGAAATATATGTCATGTGCCAAAAGGCTAAGTGTTAAAATAGCGTTGCAATGCCGAAAAATAAAATCGGTATGACGCCATTTTGTTCACTTTTATCCTTTGAAATCCCTAATGAGAACAAGTATGCAACGTTTCACGCAAATATGTACATAAAAAAATATCGCTCCAACCACCTTAAGTTAGAGAACCGGTTTCTTTGCAGCAATATTTTTGGCACCGGCGCGGTGGTAGATCCCGTTTCCCTAGTTGCAAGTGTACTGAACCCATGGTCAGTCAGTAAATAAGAACAATAGACGATTGGCAGTAAAGTTTGTGAACCGTTTTCCCTGCGGCAATACTTACGGCACGCTTATTTGAAAACCACACTGAGGAAGAGACCGGCCATAAGAGACCATCTACCCCAAATTATCGGCAATCACAATGCATAACGTCCTGACGTAACTTCCGCATAAAACGGAGAAACTGAGGAAGGCCCCAGGAGGAGAGGAGAAATCCGAACTTCGTACGGCACTTTGGGCCTTTTCGGGGGGTCTCTCCCTTTCCCCGAGAAAGGACTGAAGGGAATATTGGACACATACAGGAGCCAGCGGCGGCGGAGGGTTAGGGGAAGGTCTGAATCGAAGTATCGAGCTGCACGATCCACCGAAAAGTGGTTTCAGAGCAGTTTGCGCCCCCACCTCCTTCACCCACCTCGACCTGCCAAGGACACTGCTTGATCCTTCCACTTTATATACATCCCGAGCATCCAGAAGTGCCTTGAATAACCTAGCCTAATCTCTTCCCTGAATTCTTTAACTCCGGTGAACTGATTAGCAAGTTAAAATTGAACGTGAACACTGCACTGCATTACATGTCCTGTTGCTCACCGTTAAATTTTTCCATGAAACATTTCACAAGCTAGTTCACGATTGAATTTTACAGTAACGTATGGTTTTGACTGAACATTTTATAGGACAGAGCTGGCTCATTTTCCATTAAAATCATACATAATAATTTAGCTTAAAATGTTATAAGACTCGTTTACGGAATATCTCACCGTGAAAAGCATGCATAGCATTTGGTATCTTAACAAATGTGAAACCTTTGATAGATTACTGAGGATTCAAAATTTTCAAAATGTTAGTTCCCAAAAGTGATATTTCTTGGATGATAACAGTAACGGATCAGAGAAGACTAGTAGTGATGGAAATACAGTTTTATAGAAAAATTTTGAAGATATAATTTAAGGAGGAAATCACAAATTACGAAGTCCTTCGACGAGTTGAAGAGTGAATAATCTTTATACAAATGCTGCGAAGCAGATAAGATAAAGAAATTGGTCACACATTGAGATATACAAGCCTTTAACAAAAATAATGGGAGAAAAATGGATGAAGCGTTATTGCAGATGATGAATAATAGAATATGCAAATCATATAACTGAATCTATACATCTCTCTCACGGAATCTTTAATAAATACATTAAAAAAGATTGAAGCGTTTAGCCGAGGACCCAGTGAAGAGATGCAACAAACTAATAGTCGAATTGACGACAAATGATGATGAAATAAAAAAACAAATGTATGATACAAATAATATGAATGAGATCCCAACTTACTTTACGCTCGAGATACATTTAACTTATCCTTTACATCAAAATGAAAAACAAGCACCTGCTGATCTTGAGATTTTAATAAACAAAGGGCAATAAACATAAAATGAGTCCAAAAATATTTCATGACAACAAATATTTATGTACGCTTTCCTGTAGCCACTGGTAGCAAAGAGGTTTCAGAAAATGAAACAGTATGCCATTTATTACGCACAAAAGCTCGCTAATCGCTCTATCACTGAAAGGTTGAATTTAACTGGCTGCTTCTTCTTTGCATTGAAAGGAATATTTTAGCATATTTAAAAAGAGTCACTCTGGCTATATTAGAAAATAATATGAAAATAATAACTACGCATCTCTTAGCTACTATCTTGTATAAGAAATATGCCCACAGGATAACCAAATGGAGACATGTAAACTCAATACATAAATCATTAAATTTGCATTAACCTCAGAGTACCTCCGGACATTTATTGCAAATTCGATAATATCTGGAGTATTTATTGCCTGCAAATATTTTTCCCAAACTGCAGGTGATAAACATGGTTAACCTACTGCACCACTGCTATAAACGATATATCTATAAATTTGGGAACTTCATTTCTCATTAAAGGAACCTAATATGTTCATATGACTCTGCTATTTTGTGTTATACGAAATTTGGCATTCCACAAATGCCAATATATATTACCTATATGGTCTGCGGTGAATTAACTGGGGTCAATTGAAGAGCGAGTATACTGCCCTCGGGGTTGGCTGCTCCGAAATTTATATTAAGAACGGTATCCTATCAGCTTGAAACAACGTCAACTTCTTCCAAACATATTGTAAAAAAGGTCTATTAACGGGACTTATTTTGTTGCTGTAAGCGAAACTCGACGATAATATTGGCCAACAATAGATAAAATACCAAAGGGGGATATAGGAATTTTTTCTGAATATTCATCCTAAAATATTCTCTTTCACCTAAACAACCCTCCTGGCATCGTATCTTTCAGCAAAACAACTTTGGACCCCAAAACTTTTTCGGAGTAAGAATAGCGTTTGCTATAAAGGGAAAGGCCGTCAGGAATTCGTTCCAGGGAAAGAAGAGGCCTGCCGTTACGGAAGTTCCAAGATTTATTATATTCTCTGGCTTTATTATTTTCACCTTCAATTCACGCGATATTCTTCTTGCAGAAGAATGGAGGGGCATGTATAATTTTTCATAGCTATTTTCTCTCTATCTCGTATTGCCTATTTCATCTGGTTGCTTAGAATTGAAAAAATACGCTCTTCAAGAAGTCAGGCTTCTCATAAGCATCCCTTTCCGCACACGGAAAAGACGAGATAAAACGAGAGTTTCAAGGTCGCATAATTACACGCTCAACAGAATCAAAATATGGAGCTCTTCCTTTGACCCGCACCTAGTCCTTATAGCCTGTGTAAGAGTAACTAAAACTACAAAAAATGATTCTTCTTGGAGATCATATTTAACTAAAAGTAGCAGTCTACATTTCGTTACATTGCGAGTAAATAGCATTTTGAACGATTCTGTAGTAAAAATCCGACACCGACCCATTAGAAATCGAACGTGAAAGTGGAAACCATGTATTCACCTTGCAGTCAAATACGCTGTTTCAGTCGACTGATGCAATCACGCAGAGATAATTGATCAATTTAAATAAGTTGTTTTGTCTCAAACAAACGTCTTATTTAACGAGAGGCGTCCTCTCTAAGTAGCATGATGCTGAAACGCAAAGATACTGAAAGAGAGGAGCATTTTTGATTGAGGATACTATCATTCTGTCAAGAAAATACGGACCGAAGTCAGGCATAATGGAGTACTGGAGTCAGGTATATCAGTGCGTCACGCACAGTGATCACTAGCCCATTGATGGATATATCTAGGATGTGTTTAAATAGAGTTAAAAGAGAAAGTCAATACTATGAATGCATAAAGCAATTCACCAGAAGAAAATTGTAAGGGAGACCTAATAGTAAAGGTAGACGGAGTTACCTCGACTGATTTATGAACAATCTAACTGTGAGTTATTGTGATTCACATTTATCAATTTCTCTCAACATCAGTTTTATGATATTATCCTCATCGGAAAAAAATTACACTTCGTAGTAGCCTGAAGTTATCACTACTATTATATCCTCAGTACTATGCTATTATCGCCTTACTCTATCATCTTGACAGATTTTCTTCCGGGAATATTTGGGCAGTTTGATCTGGAGGTTTTGGTGATACACATACCTATTATTCGCAGATGGAATTGTTTTAGTTTTGTTTAATCCTTTAGCTCCGCCATTTTGTACGTTTTTATAAACATATGTTCTCAATGAATGCTTTGTATGCCCATAACATTGACATTAGAAATGTGTCCACTCAGAGTTCTCTTTAATTTCTTTTCAGACACTTCCTAGGCATATCCATCTCTTGCTGAGATACTGAGAAGGCGTAGACTATATATATATATATATACACACATACATACACACACACATATATATATAAATTCATACAGCCATAAGAAATGGAAAGGAACGCATAAAAGGACGAACACAGGGTTTGGTGGGGAAGATGAAAATGTGTCGAATCCAGGCAGAAAAAATTTTTTCACCTTACCCAGGATTCGAACCTGGATCTCCCAATTGCCGGTTAGGTGTGCTACCAGTTACAACAGTAAGGCTACTCAATTAACTGCTGAATTTGATGGGGTTTATGTCACACCCCATTCCCAACTTTAGCGGCCGAGAGATGGCACGCGGGAACTTTTTCACCCACCATATAGGAGACGACCACAAGTGGAAGAGGAAAGGTAAAGAGGAATACAGACATACAACAAATACAGAGGTGAACAGTGCGTTTTTAAAGACACGCATAGGCGATGAAGAAGAAAAGAGCCAACATGGCCAAATATACTCATCCATTCGAAAATCAGACGCTCAAAGGCGCGAATAAATTCATACAGTTGATTCATATATATATATATATATTTTATTTTTTTATTTTTTTTTCGATATTGTTTTGCCATTTATGCCTCTCATTGCCCAATGTGAGTCAAAAAATAAATATTTGCGCGAAATGACGGACGAGGATTTAGTTTAATTTTAAATCACTGGCCTTCGACTGATATCGTTAAACACCAAATATTTCTTATATGATTCCAAACATACATAAACAAATAATCAAGCTTTTGTCACCTGATAATTCAGAGTGCCTACGATGCGGAATGATACTTTACAAAATGCTAACTAAAGGACTTAGCTCGTGTGCTAATTTTGAAAACCTTCTCAAATAATCTAAATGGATTTAGATTTTCAATTATCCGTGAACAACTTTCAGATATAATTTTTAAGGGTGGCTTTGTCGCTCGCCAATCCTTTTACTGTCCACAGTCTGGAAATATTTTTATACAGCAGGGATTATTTAATTACATAAGCTGTAGCGTCAAAAGCTGCTATTGATGAAAGACATGGGCATAGTGCGTAGGAATCTAGTACATATCCATCTCCTTCTTCTCCATCCCTTCGCTTATGCAGTTATACGGACCATAAAACGGAAGAAGAGCTGTTGTAAGTGAATGAACTCTCAGACATCTTTCTCACTGGCAGGATCCCCAATGTAAGAACCGTGCAAGGGGGAAAAAGATGGAGCGGCGGCGTCCTGGAAAAGTTATATAGGTCCATTAAAGAGACTGAAGTGAGGAGAGGAATCGGGGGAGGACACACAAAACGGATTTAAGGAAGCAAAACGTTTTCCCGCGTGCAGGAAAAATAAGATAGAGAGGGAGAGAGGACTGCCGCTAAAGCACAAGATCTTGCGCGCGGAAAAAGTCGCAAACATAAACGGCGAACGCTGGGCGAAAAAAAGTGCTGGAGACGAATGGACGGCGAAGTAGGGAGTGTACAAGCTGGAGAAGGAGAAGAGGAAGAGATAAGTCGAGGACCCTTTTCTTTTTTTCCCTCCACAGTCACACCCACAAGCCTTCGCCTCAGGATTCTATCGCAGTAATCTCTCGAGGTGGTGTACCTACGGTAGTATAGCCGGAAATAGGTTCCTCGCGAGCAAGAGTAGGGGAGGAGAGGGGAGGGAAAGAGGGGAAGGGGCAATTTCAAAGCAACAGTGACTAACAGATTAAGGAACTCGGATGCAAATGCTTGGAAAAGGAGTCTATTCCTTCCCCGGATTCCCTTTTCCCTTTTCTTACTGTCTGGGAAGAAACAGGAGAGTTTGCACTTTGAAAAATGTTGATGGTGAAAATCAAAATTCAAAACCAAAAGAACGATGTTTTTCACGCTGTTAACATGCACCGGCACGACTACGTTGACTTCAGTGTTTCTTCCTGTTCGAGAGTTTAGTTTACGCCAAGTATGGAATTGCTCGAGGTAATGCATATGCAGAAACATAGTCGAAATTCTATTGCCATAACATGACAAATCACACTTAAGCGTGGGCACGAGCCCTAACAAAATCCCGCCCTGATCCTAGGAATATGCTGCCGCTATTTCCGGTTTTTATTCTACTGAACACGCGTCAGCATAATAATACAGCTATGCGTCATAGTAATAATGCAGCTACATTCCCCACGATTACAAAATCATTAGGATTTCTATCCCAAACTGATAAATAAAATTGATGTAAAAATAAATTTGTTTTCACTGCTATAAAATATGCCTAAACAAAGGAAAATAGATTGGATGATGTTTACACTCATGTGACAGATGGATTTGCTTGATATACTTTATGCTGCTCTTCTGAATTTCTTTCGTGACTTTCAAAAATTAAGAATGATAAATAATTCTGTCACAGCAACAACTTTACACATTCAAAGGTGTTTCTCAATCATAGAATATTAGGATGCAAGACCAGATATTGATATATCTACGATATACATTCATCATTTTTTCAATTGAAAACAGAAACCTTCAGAGGAAAGATAATCTGAAGGATAAAGGCTCCATGACAAACACGAAGAGGACGTTCCAATAAATCATTAGAAGAAAAACACACTCTGTGACATAATGCATAAAATCTGGAAAGGTCACCAGCATATTAAGAAAGAAATCGTAATATAAGAGCCGCTGTAAATTCCTATGAAAGGTCAAAATATTATATCTGAAACGTAAAACAGGTTGAAGAATAAGAAATGTTTCTCCCGAAATGATACCAGCTAAAGATAAAAGGCCAACGGAGAGGTTTTTTTACGCCGTCCCTATCATTCCCTAAAACTGGGAAATCGAATTAAATTATAGTTGTAATCGTATATGAAGCAAATTTACTATCTTTCTTAAGAGCTTCTTTAACACATATATGATACTGGAAATGAAATTCTAATTGCAAAGTATGGCCCCTTGTAAAGTTTAAAGTTTTCAAAAATGATAAAAAAATAATAGGGAAAAATGAGATTAAATAAGAAATATGAGTATGACTTGAACGTCATGACGACACGAATGTTGTCATAGATGAGGGGAGTCTTCAGACACATTTAATGTTGAAATTGTGCAGAATGATGTATAATGAAGGAGGCAATATGAATTTTCTTCAATAAAAACATATTCTAAATCGAAAAGTAACTTTGGCGAAAAACCCTTTATACATTAAATAATTTCTTGCTTCGTACATTCCACACTTTTTTACTTTCACCGACCACGGTTTCGACATTCAACGTCAGTTTCAAGTGAAAATAAAAAAGTGTGGAACGTACAAAGCGAGAAATTACTTCATGTTTCGCGTTTCCACATAGTTAAGCCTGAAACTTTGACTTACCTTTTTACATACTCAAAAAACAGTAAAATACAGATGGACATCTTAGCATGAAAAATCAACTTTTTTACAGAAAAGCTAAAGATGTGCTATTTTTAAAAACCTTTTTTAATTCTGAATTACATGTAAAGTTTCGCCGATTAACGGTATCGTCAGGTAAAAATCGGTGAAAACGCGATATGCGTCGTGCAATTAAAAGATTGTAGAAAAGTCCAGCGTACTGTATTTAATGCTGTATACGAACGTTCAGAACTTCCACGACACGAAGCCTGCAACAGTGAAGTTTATTCTGACATTTAACATGAACCACTAACAAACGATTACAATGACAGGCAAACCGTGGCGTTAGCGCAACGCAAAACAATGCAATCACCATTGAATGATTTTTCGAATTATAATCCGAAGAAAAAAGTTTTAAACGCCGTCTACCTCCTGATTTATGGTCGATAGTAAGCCAGAGGTTTCTACAATGTAACCGTGAGTATGAAAATGAGTGGACATTAATTTGAGAAGTACTATTTTGATAAGTTTAATGAAAAATGGCCTTCACATATATAGGAAGTCAGTAAACTCTGGAATTTGCATTATAGAATCAGAAATGCAAATCTTTTTATTTGTCAAATAACATGGTCCCTTGGATATATTTCTGCGGTTTTCCGTTAAATTTATTAAAATGAATATTTCCCTGTAGCCATAGCTTACGAACAAACAGGAAATACTTTCATGAGGGTTGCAACCGTAGGATAAGTTCTTTTAGTAAGTAAATAAGTTTTGAACTTTCGTGAGAGTGACTGATTTCTCAGCGATGATAAACTCTCAAGGCAATAAACTAAGACGGATCGGTGTTGTCTGAAGGCGTACACGTTCTGTATTCTCAGCCCACTTTAGAAAAGTTGAGAACGCATCCACAGCAAAGATCTGAATTGACGTTGGATTAAAAGTACAGTGTAAAGGGTCAAAAATCATGCCATTGAATTTATAATACAGCTGAACTTCCCCATTCCATATTCCAGCGTTCATGTGTATCATACAAAAGCAACGGAAAATCGCTCATCATACTAGATCCAAGCAAATATCGCCATTCAGGTGACTATTGCAAGTAACCTCCAGAGGGATTAAAATCGCGGACTCCGAATAGAAAATTCCGGTATCCCTTTTGGAAAAAGATAAAGGTCATGATTAAGTGATGCAACATTTCAGAACCACGTAGTAATAATCATTAGTCGTAAACATTCAAGATGCTCATGAATCTCATCAAAAATAAATTTTTCTGGTATTTTATTATGTCATATCTCGCTAAAAATAAATTTTGCTGCCACGGCGTTATTGGTGAAGAAAATCCCAGAGGAGGGACATGGTTGAGTGACATGCAACAAACAGACGAAAACGATAAGGTATTTCATCTTCATGGATAACCATGGGGGTTCAAAAGAACAACTGTGTCAAAGATAGAAAATTACCATTCAATGCGGTCCAAATTGGGAAAAATAAAACAGCAGTGTGCTCGATCCCCACACGGTGTAGAGACCACATAGGATGAAGCAAATTGAAGGTGTTCACGAGATTTACGCTATATGTACAACGTCGGAGGCGATTTAAGCGGCTCACTACCCTTTTCTTCACTCATTCAAGGACTTTGAATAGGTACTCCCGATATAACCAGCTCCGTCAATATTGATCAGCATAATGAACAACAATTCGTTTGAAAAAGGGAATTTCATGCTTTTTAACACGGTCAAGACACTATCGCGGAGCTGGGTAAGCATACTTGTACTTCATTACGAGAGCCGCCGAGACTGATTCAGGGTTAAATTATAAATAAAATATTAATAAATTTAAATTAGAGTGAGTAAAAACATCATCCATATCGGTATGCACAGGAGAATTGAGAAAAAGACAGTTGAAAGAAAAGAACTTTTACTGGGCTAAGCAGGTTCATTAGCGAAAACAGGGAGAGGATGGGCTCATTTCGAAGGGGAAATATTCCCGGCACGGCGAAAGTGAATTTTACCGAGCTTTCAAGCAGACCGGAGGAGGGAGGAATGAAGAAAAAGTGAGGTTGAAGGTTTAACAAAAGAAAGGAAGTGTTATGGGATGATACGTGGTTCGCGGTGTTGGGAGGAATGGGGGAAGGTGGGAAATAATTTCAAAGGCGAAATCAGTAAAAAGGAGAACGCGAATATGGCGACATTTTAAGGGTTCAACTTTATTCGAAAGCGAGGGTTGATTAAAAGTAACGTTTCTCTTTCTAATAAAAAATAAAATATCTTTTCCAATTCTCACGTAAAACCTTGAAACGAACATCGTATCAGCTACTATGAGTTCATCTTTTTGCGAAATCCTAAAAATGGTCACTTTTATCAAGAGTTGCATACCGCGCGGCAGGGGCTAAACGTTTTGCTTCGGTTTTGGGAGTAAGTTATTATCGAAGAGGGTAGGGGCGTTACCTTCTATGAGCCTTGGTAATGGCATATTTTCTTACCCCCAAGTAATCTCGTCTTTCATTTCTTAAGCGTCGATGAAAATGGAATATTTTACGATTGCAAATACTAGTTCTTACATTTTATCTTCAGTATAATTCCTCTCTTTCTCTTCTTTGGCGCATGTCTCTTTACCGCAAATCACCCAACCCTACCATCTAGGTATATATGACGCCTCTGACGAGGAAAGATTAAATTTGGACGATCCCAGCAAAAAACAACAAACTATAGTAAGCTTGAAATACATCAAAACCACTCCGTATTAATGCAAACAACCTTCTGCTAACACTCTACCTCAAACAAATTTCTCAACTTAAAAAAATATATGAGCTTCTTCGTTCCACATTCCTTTCATCACAAAAAACTCACATTGCCAAGGTAATCATTTGGTTACCAAACAGCTTAGGTACTCATCATTGACATTTCTTTAAGCTTTGTCTCTCAATTTTACTCGCATTTCCTTACATTTATTATTATTATTCATAATTTTTATAGGTTTAATCACAAAGAGCAGTCATGTTTAAAGGGTTTTGACCGAATATCACCTGAAATATTGTTTCTTCGAAAATTCGGCTGGACACAAAAAGAGAAGGGCCCCTAACCACTGAATACGTAATCACTCGTCTACAATGGTTTACGAGTTAAGGAATTAACACTGATCTTATAGTGTAACTTCAATGAAAATGTTTTCAGGCGTAACTTGGTGGTAATCCAATATTAAATGAAAGACACTTTGTATATTTCAAGAAACAATTTTATTTAACTTGCCGACCAAATGAGCGACTTATGACAATGACTTTGTAAGTCAAAATCTTGGTCTATATTTAATATTATTTTTAATGGGTGCTGTCAGTCAGTTACATAGTTAAATGGACAAATATGCTAACGAATATTTCGTTTAATTTGACCTTAGCAATAACCAATGGGAACTTGCCAGTGCTGAATAAGTTCAATTCATCATAAACAGAACCGAAATCACTTTATCGCAATTGAAAAGAGCTAATTATGGAGAAAAAAATTCTGGAATGAATTTACTTAATAATATCAAGCTGTCTTGGAGGGAGGCGAGGGGCGGGATGGAATACTTTAATTGAAATGTGTGGAAACATCAACTGAATTAGTAACGTAAAAATTTACAGCATCCAATTTTCTGAATTAACCTATCCTTTCTTATAAAAGATAAACGCTACATCAAGCCAATATTGCAGTAAAACCGATGAACAAATTCTATGGTAGATCAAACCAAACCTTTGTTAAGCTGGAAGATCGAGAATTCATGATCGTAAACTTATGCAGATGACTCTTGTGGAGCATCAGTACTTTTCTTACCAGCCGTTTAAACATTATCTTGTGGCCGCAGGCATCGCACTCGCTGTTCATTTGCGTGGGCTCGGAGGAAATTATTTTTTCCTCGATGTGAAGGGAGAAGCAAATATATTTTTGGGGACGAGAAGAAGTGGTTATGAGACAAAATGAAATTAGGAGGATGATATGAAGAAAGTGAGAAAAGATGGAGAAACGCTGGTTTCCTCCATTCAAAAGACATAACCACGCTCCCCGCTTGGGACGAACTTAACCGTCCGTACGCAGACGAAATGAGGATAGGGCGGGGAGAAGGAAGAAACAGCTCCCCGGCCGAAATTTTCCTCCTTTTTCTCCCCTTTACCACGCACCACCCCTTGTCCAGACGATCCACCCTTTCCCAACGGAAATGAATGGAGGAGAGTGCATAAAACAAGGGGAGGCCTTTGGGAAGAAAGAGAATGGAAGGAAATTGTAAGGGAGAGAATGTCAAGTAGTGGGAAGGGTGAAAGTAATAGTTTAGAAACAGTTGAGATTTCATCGGTGTACCAACGCGAGAATATGCGATGGGAAAGAGATACGACCAATCAAATCGCTAGAGTTGGCGTGATGGCTAGGGTACTGGCTTCCGAATCCCGAGATCCGGGGTTCATTGGAATCCCTATCCCGATTCGGGTGCCATGCACAACATCAGCCGGGAGGGAAGTTTAACTGTGGACCCCGTGGCGCATTTCGTTAAGAGTAGACTAACCCAGGAGCCGGGTTTCTCTCTAATCTCCAATACCCTACCCTACTCATACATAGTGGCGCAAATTACTGCAGTTCTCGGTTACCTCCCCTATTAACTACATCTACATCTACATCTACATATTACCCCGCAAGCCGCCTCAATAGGCGTGTGGCGGGGGGTGTTAGGACACCAGCCACTTAAAGATAAAAAGGAAACGCTCTAATGAAATTACGCCTAGCATTTATTGAAGTCCCTTATTGTTCGGGGGAAAAACGAATTCCCATACCTATCCGTTCGGCAAAATGTCTCTCTTAATTTATCGTTTCTATCGGACCTGGAAATATAGTGGGGTTCTAATATGATGTTCTCCGTGTCGCTCTGAAAGATATCTATTCTCAATTGTTCAAGCAATCTAAGCCTAGCGCGCAGCCTCCGGGTCTCTAGCGGTTCCCAGCCTAATTCGTTTAACATCTGTGTAACGCTGTCAGTACGCCCGTAGCTGTTTTTGACGAATCGCGCAGCTTTCCTTTGTATTTTATTAAGTTCCCGGACTAAGTCTTTCTGCACCGGATCCCATATGCTCGCTGCATATTCAAGGTGTGGCCGGACGAGTGCGAAATAGCACCTCTCTTTTACTTTTTCATCCGAAAATCTTCCCACAATACGCTTGACGAATCCTAGCTTCTTCAGAGCTCTGCCACAAATATTTCTTATATGTGCTCCCCACGATAGGTCCGAAGTTATCGTAACTCCTAGATACTTCACTTCATCTGTCGCCTTTATGTTAACACCATCCACAGCATATACATGGGAATAGTTGGACGACTTCCGCAAGAAATGTACCGCCGTGCATTTGCTCAGGTTAAGTTCGAGTCCCCACTCTTGGCTCCACACATGAACGTTGTTTAAATCCGATGATAGAGTTTCAAAGTCAGAGTGATCACTAATTTCACGATAGATGACAGCGTCGTCGGCGAATAGACGTATTTTACTGCTAATTCGAGAGCATAGATCATTTATGTATATAATGAACAAAAGGGGTCCGATCACGCTTCCTTGCGGGACACCTGATGTCACTTTAACGACATCAGAGCTAATTCCGTCAAGAACTACCTTTTGCTTACGATCACTCAGAAAGTCGCGTATCCAGTTTACTACTGTTTCGTTTAGGCCGCATGACTGTAATTTGTATAAAAGTTTGTTATGAGGTACCGTGTCGAAAGCTTTCTTAAAATCTAGAAATAATGCGTCAACTTGTCTTTTCGATTCGCCAGATTTGAGAACGTCATGAAGAAAGAGCGCGAGTTGTGTTTCACATGATCTACCTTTCCGGAAGCCGTGCTGACAGCCATGGAGGACGTTACGACTGTCCAGGAACGTCATGATATTGCTAACGACGATATGTTCGAGTATCTTGCCTATAATCGACGTTAATGAAATTGGTCGATAGTTCCCTGGGTCGTGTCTGTTTCCCTTTTTGAATATCGGTGTAACGTTTGCAATTTTCCAGTCTAATGGTATCTTTCCTTCAGACAATGACTTCTTGAATATTATGTCTAAGAACGGTGCGATCTGTGGCGCTAACTCCTTGAGGACACGCGCGGGTATTCCCTCCGGACCCGGAGATTTACTATTTTTGATCGACTGTAGCTGTTTAGTTATCCCATCACGTTGAATAGTGATTTCTTTCATCGGTTCCTCAGTGAATTGTATTTCAAAATTACATGCAGTATCGTCTGTGGTGAATACACTTTTGAAGTGGGAATTTAACGTGTTAGCTTTGTCAATATTTTCGGTGACAAGTTTGCCATCATTATCAAATAACGAATCTACGGTTGAAGATTTTCCCTGAAGCTCTCTCGCATATGACCAAAAAGATTTCGGATTTTCTTCGAGTAATTCACCAAGTACTTTTTTCTTGAAATTTAGCAATGCAGAACGCATTGATTTCTTAGTTTTTGAGCGTTGCGCAGCGTAACTTTCTTTTGCGTAACTAGAGGTAACATTCAATCTAACGAGAACACAATGCGGAAAATCCTTTTCAAGGCCGTTCAAAATGGCGGCCTAGGTCGGAAAGCGCTCAACGGAAGGCCTCCAAAGAACTATGAGAGATAACAAGGACCCTTATCAAATCAGTAACACATAATAAATATTATTTCAAATTACATTTATCCCGAAAACCATCCAAATATTGGCATTAATATAAAAGGCGACGAGCCGGGACTGGCTAGGCAGAAGATGAGATACAAAAAATGTTGCTAACATTTGACGATATCTGACAAAATAATGAACTAATAAAATAGCTGTATGGTGTAGCATCGCGCCACTAGGTTCATTAGTGCTGAAATACGACAGAAACCACTCAAATTTGAAAATAGTGCGGTACATCATCTCAGTCGTGCCAATAACCTAGTCCTCGATACAAGGCCTTCGGCAGGACTTCAAAATAAAATCTAATCGACAATGATTCAGAAGAACCAACGTTTCCACTAAAGGTCGCTCTCGATCGAATATCCCTATACCTGGCTGAATGTGTTCACCTATTAAAAAGGGTTAAATGTAACAGAAGACTAGATAGTCCTAATTTCGCTCCATAGAAATACACCAATATTATTATGATATATGTCGTAGAACATTGAAAACCCGATTTTCAATGTCCCTAGGACAAAAGTAATGAAATTACCTTTGTGTGCAGGAATCCTACTTCAATTTCTAACTTTCATTTGCGAAAGAACACTCCAGTAACAGCCAGTGAAGAGAACACTTAAAAAGAGTGCAGTTTTAAGTCTGTAAGTGGTACAAAGCAATCATAGTAGATAGGAAAATGAAAGCAGAAGATTGATATCCTTAGCATTATTTTGAGTGCTTTTCCCGCGAGTCGCAACATATGTATTAGACTGAAGCACTCATATTCTGAAGAGATTATTATTATTTTCTAAATTTTTTAAATTTAACCTTCACCTCGTCATACGTTTTTTATTTTCAAGTAAGTCGCAGTTATTAGGCACAATTCATATATTCATCGAGAAAAACAACAATCAAATTAATAAAATGGTTTAATGGCTTCAATTATCGGATTGCATGAAAGTTATGAAACAATTCAATTGAAACTGGGAAGTATGTAAGTCGCCAAAGTATGAAAATATATCACAGGGAAACGATTTGAATATCTCGATATGAATATGCCTACGAGATAAAGCGTGCTGGGACTAGTTTTGGCGGAGATGAGAATCTGTCCGCCTTTCCTATATTACCCATACAACATACCTCCTAACCACACCCACCTATCATAAAAGCTACAAAACGTGCAAAAATAACCTAAGTTTCCGGTTGACCTTGATTGGATAACAGTACCGTCGTCGTCATATTATCTCGATTCTCGACTTCGTACATCAATGCGGAAAATACACCACGTCTCAGGGGATGAAATTAAATAAATATTTAAGGAACTAGGACCTGAAAGCATGGAATCAGCGAGGAGACGAAGATTCGAACGGTGATGGGAATGGAAAGATTAAAAATGGTGGGTTGAGATAGTGCTTGGTGCTACAGATCGGGGGAAAAGAGATACCAAGATACCAAGGGTGGAGCTTGGACGTTGGACAGGGTATAACAGTGAGATGTGGGAGGGTTAAGGGAGAAGGGATGGAGGGCGATGGAGAAGACAGAAGAGGAGTGAGCGAGCGAAGAGTAAAAGGAAAGGACCCCAACCTCGGGAAAAGCTGCCAAGTTATGAGGTCCTCGGAAAAGTGGAAAGTTATGGAGTTTATACGGGTGGTAGATGAGCAGAATTTAAAATACTGGGAGGTTGAGGTGAAAGGGGCCCTTTAAGAAGGGTAAGGACAGCTGTAAATCAGCGTGAGGGCAGAATGAGGACCAGAAACATATTCGGAAAGAAGGCTTAAAAGTTGAAACAGAGGTAGCTCATGGCATGGATGACGTATGATGTACATACTTTTTAAAGTAGATTAAGAGGCCACTTTAAATAGTCAATGTTTTAACGGGAAACGAAATATTTATATAGACATTCCATTTCTATAATTTCGAGTGGTTATAGTACAGAAGATAAAATAGCACGTTACAAAAGCATAAATTGAGTTACAATACGACGCAAATGATTTAATGAAGAGCGTAAAAAATTCATTTCGTTCAACCTCGTCATGTACTCCACTTACGTAAACTCTATTAAAGACGTTCACTACCCCACCAATCCTAATTCCTGCAATTAGAATGTTTATAAACTTATAACTTCAACCCTTTGTTCTCATTAACAGGAATTTGATTGGCCTAAGTAGGTACGTAATGTTTTCAACTAATTATTTATTTAGAGGCTCCTGTTATCAATACTCACAATGATGCACCATTTTCTATAGACTTATCCAATATCTCTTGGCGAGAAGGAGCAAGTAAGACCCAAACACCTTAAACTTCTTATATTAATATAAAACACCATATGTTATCATTAAACCTATTTACACAGAAAAATTCTTCGATTAATCCTGAAACTTAACAATGACCACACTATGATTCCTTTTCATGACCTCTTATTTTCATTTTATTTTTGCTTTTATTTCGCTCGGGAGATATAGGTCCATTAATTAATGAATTACTTTATTTCTATTATTCCAATGTTTCGCATAAATACTTATGTTTCTTCAGGGCTCAGAGAGAGTTTCTTTTGAATTGCTTTTCATGAATACATATATTGAATCATTATTATGCAATAAAAATTCAGAAGGAACTCTCTGTGAGCCCTGAAGAATCATAAATAAAAATGCAAAACTTAGGCAAAAGAGAAATAAAGTAATTTATTAATGAATGGACTTATATTTCCAGAAGAAAAAAATCTTAATTTGTTATTCTTTTAGCGTCAAAAGTCACGTGTAGCTGTATTTCACTATTATATTTTGATATTAATTGTATTGCTCAAATGTGGTTTAAAAATATAAGTTCAACCAAAATGAAGATCTACTTCAGAGTTTTAAATTTCGCTTCGACTTAAACCGTTCGTATTCAATAATACACGACCGATAGATCGTATTTTTAAGACATTGTATTAGCGGCTAAATTATTTCGAGTTCACATCGGTAAACCCACAGGAAAGAAGAAATGGTGCAACAAAATGTGCGTTTTGCATTAATTGCCATGAAAATCTTTTGTGATGGATAATAGTTGCAGAAGTAATAAGAACCAGTGTTGTGACCTGTGACAAAAAGCAGTAAGAGGAGGAATGTGAAAATTAATACAAAATGGGCTGAGTTGATGAAATAAAAACAGAAATTACAAAATAATAATTGTCACGCAAGAAAGGAATGATGATGGAGTAAAGGCTTGCGAGAACAAGTGAGCAAAGGCGTATTTTAAGACTAGAAAAAGGTTCTGCAAACCATGGTTATCCCGAAAATATTCTATTGACTGCAAAAGTTGCGAAGTCATTGATAAGAAACCCCCAAAAGAGTGGGAATATTTTAAGGGCACAAAAATGGACATATCGCATAATTTTAGTTGAAATACTTGAATGTGTAATTTGCTATTAAATTCGATACCTAATGTTTACAAACGATACATAGTTCCAGAATAAGTCTCATGAATGAACTTATAGAGATTCAATAATGATCACACCAGCGATCCTCAAAATTACAGGTAATAGCTGATTGTATTACATTAAAGAATTTCGGCAATAATGACCACCGTTTAAATCAAAGATATAACAGTAACGTCGACTTTAATTAAAATCTGAGATTTGCAAAAGAATTTGTGATTACACCAGAAAATTGCTACTTCCAGGCATTAGCAGTCACAAGCATTCGCCAAGCGAAAATATCCTCGTAAATTTAATAAAAATAATTCTCCTAATGGGTTGCAGGACAGGTCTTGAAACAATAAAAATGAAGCATACTCCTAACTGTTCTATGACTAATAACTTCCGTGGCAGTTAATCAATAATAGTGTAAAAGGAACATCACTCCTATGAACCAGTAAATAATTCTTTCCAAGTAAAACCTTTAAAGACAATGGCATACATCTAAATGGTATATACTGATGAAATATAGCGATGCATTTCTTCAGTTAAAAAGTAAGGCTGTTGCGACAGAAAGCCATAAACAGAAGAACCGCCAAAAGTGCAGCATATAATTTATTCCAAGGATACGTACAAGAACTCTCTTCAATGACTTCCAATTTATTTTTATATCATTTGAACCAGCTACGCACAGTTCTCGTCTACATAAAATAAAGCTAATTGATGGGATTCCACGGAGTTTACTGCTTACTTCTCAACTCAAAATTGTGAATGTTCTCCCTACTTCACTCAAACTCTGTCTTCCTGTAGTTTAATATAGGTATCCTACACATTTGAAAACCACAGCCTTAGGTTAACAATTATAGTACTAGATCACTATTAGTTTGTAATATTACTTGACAATAATTTCTAAATAATAATACTAATTCCTTGAAAAGTTATTCTACAAGTATATATTAAATAAAAAATTGAATATAATGTAGAGCATTTGCTGTCCTCAATATTTATCTGAATCTTGAAATATTTTTTTGAGATACAAGATAACCATCTTGTAAAAAGCGCGCCCCAACTTTTTTAAGTAGGACTGTGTTCTGTATGACTTTATTAATGACCCCTACTAATAAATGAGTCCCTCAGCGAAATACGGCATCCTTTTGATGAATTTTACTCATGAATACGGATAACTGATGACTCCGGTGGACCGCTAAAGACGATAAAATTTACGGAGATACCTCATGTAAACAAGAATTTATTCAAAAGCACGACCCATAATGAATGTGGGCAATCAATCTTCTTTTAAGGCAGATGAAAGCATGAACGTTGGGCAGAGAGTAACTAGTTCAAGGATAAATATTGATTGCGTCAATGTGAGCGATCTTATTTTTGCTGAAATAGAGGTCGAGGCATTAGCTCTAGAGAGTAATTTAATGTGAAATTACACTGAGAAATCAGCAATCTTCTCTGAAAATGGTTCATAGAGGAATATACACGACTAAAAATAAAATACACAAACTTAGCTAAGAAACTAAAGATATTTCAAGACCTAAGAAAATATTATTTAGGTTTTATGAAAATCTGGACGCATGCATTAATATCATCGCTGTACACACAACATCTTTCCAAATCTATCGCTAGGAAACGAGAAGAATATTCGCCTTTAAGTGCATTGAAGAGTCGTTACTATAAAAGCTATGGAACTAATAACATCCATGTCAATTATTTCTAAAACCGAGTGCTAAATAATTATTTTTAAAAGTGTGCCTTATAGTAAGTAATTGATAAATTACCATATATTTTTAGTCTTAAATTAATTTCCTTGAGTCAGGCTTTCCTCTTCTGAATCTCAGTATTAGTCACATTTGACTTCCCTAGCTGCGAACTTATTTTCCAATAAAAAGGAATAGTGCATGACGGCGACATAAAACTTCATCAGTCTCCAAGACTGAGTTAACTGAAAAAAAAATATAACCGAGGATAGACCGAAAGTGGAAATTCCACCAATTTCACCGGATAATTTGTACATCATCCAATTTCCTGCATGTTGTACGAGGCATGATGATCTCAATTATATCGGAAATAGCCCTGTTCCTTACATGAATTTAAGTTTGAAAATAACTTGGGTACACTAAAGGGGATGAAATTTGCCATGAAAAGATAATTTGTCTTGAGCGGGATCCGATCCCGGATTTCCCAATCGCTGTTCAGGTGTGTTAGCAAGTTACACGACTCGCCTTGAACTAAGATGGTTTTGTTTTGTAACAGGCTAACTTCCAGGCCGACAACAGGGAGATTTGGGTTCAAATCCCGGTCAAGTCAAATGATTCTTTTATAGTGAATTTCATCCCTTTTGGTGGGCATCTTAGAAACCGTGTGCTATACTGCGTACGTATGTGCATTTCGCAGTGCTATGAAAAACGGAGAGCTGGTAATGCTTTAAAGCATGGGGGTCATGCAAGTACACGACTTCGTTCTATTCCCTTATTAGAGGGATAATAAGTCCAAATCACATCTCGTAACTATCGAATTAAAGTTTGGAAGCATCTCGAGGAAAGGAGCGAAACGTAAAAATATGAAAGCGAATGCCCTTATTCCTATGCCACTCCCACTTACCCTTTTGTGTGGGAGACCGGATTAAAAAACATGGCCAACGAGAGAGAACCCTAATACACCGCATCGACCATCTGGGACGTAGGCAGACACCCACACGGTGGATGCGGTTCGTCCTCCACCAAACAACTCACAACCCTCTCGCTCTGTCCTCCTCCCCAAGGGATTCCTTCGTGCAGTAACTTCGCCGTTTCGGATTATGGGGCTGCGCCGAGAGCGCGCCCTCTAACAAAAATCCGTGATGTCGTCAAAGGAAAGCAAGACTACTGCCGCTACTCCGTGGCCCGTATCAAAACAAAGAGATGCGACGCAGAGACGACGACTGGTGGGCGGAGAGGAAAGAGAACGAGAGAATGCTTTAAAACGAGAAGGGAGGATGAGGGTGAGACCCTTTGGAAGGAAGGATGGATGGATGGACCCTTCTGGAGGGGAATGAGAAGAGTCGTGGATTTAAAAAAAATAAGTCTGATGCGCGGAGGTTCTACGAAATTTACGTTGGGGCACGAAGGGAACCGCCGGGAAGCAAAAAGAGATCTTCGTCGGCCAAGACGGGAGTGGACAACTGAAATGAGAAGTGATAGTTCAAGACAACGAGAAAGGTAAGCAAACAGGAACACAATAATTCTGGTCACGAATCCCGAACCAAAAACAAGTAAAATACAACGCTGAGGCTCGTTTTTATTAAGGCCCAGTTTAATAACGTCTGGTTCACGTTCATCACCAGATGACGTAGCCTTTACTTGATGTTTACTGAGAGTTAGGGTTTTTGTATGTTACATTAGGTTATCGGTTAGTTGACGTGAGCGTTATCGATGGGAGAACGAATTAACTTTGGTTTTATTACCAAGAAAATATTTAACTAGAGATTATAAAACCCAGACTTAAGCTGCTTAACTTTTCATATAAAGTTATGTAAGAATAAAATTAATCCTTTTCTTATGAGTACTTCAATCATTTGAAGGACCTAGTGTAGGGTCTTAATTCTTTGCATGGTTTCATTAGGGATATGAGACATCTGGTCCTTTTACAGCAGTATTAGAAAAGGCGTACTCACTGCAGTTTTCATGCTGCGAAAACTTCTAACCAAGCATTAACCCATCAATTCCCAGTGCCCCCTTTAAGGTGAGTTAGCATCACTCACCCTTAAATATTACCAAGAGAAGAGATTCGGTCTTTTGAGAACTGCTTCAATGCTCCTTAAGTATTAAATTTGCCAGTGAAACTTGAAGCATTAAAAAATTAATTCAGGCCTAATTTTAACGAGGCAGCAAAGTTGTGTCACCTGTAGGTGACACTGGGAATTGACGGATAAAAAAATATGGATTTAAATAGCTTTAGTTGCGTCCACTGGTAATATATAAACAAATAAACTCACATACCGTAGCGATGTTCCTTTCAGGGCATGCAATGTTTCAAACCCTACCACTGGACAAGAATAGAGACTGAGTTTGATAATTTCTGGGCTTCACCTTTCATCTCCGTAACGCTCATTCATTGATGGCAATTTACATATGTGTCAATAAAATGAAATCCAAATAGAATACGAGAGTTCGACGTTGGATTGCTCTAGCAAATCTCAAACCGGTGAAATTGCCTCCCACACATAAAAGTTTTTCCCCATACGCGATATCATGCCTGCCGAGGTGGATAGGTTAACCTTGACCCAATATTTGATGAAAGACCATATTTTTTAAGTCTCATGATATAACAAAAACTAATTACGGGAACCCCTCAAGCGACAAATATTTTCGTATGTCATGTTTAAAATAACACTACGGTTGCGCTCAGCAAACACATCTAATTACAAAAAGGTACAAGAACCCTCAGGTAAGAAAGGCAGAATCTACTTACAAAAGGGCATAAATTTAAAAATAATACTACAGCTTAGTATTCTTCAATTTAATAAGAAAATATACCAAGTCGATAATTATTTTTGGTACGGTAGGAAATCTTGCATCACCATAAAATTGTTGTCAAATCTAATTTGCCTGGTGTAAATTCATCTCGCGCTTTCAACTGGGTTAAATTAGAAAAACGTAACAACATTTCGTCATTACCCTGAAGACAATGGACGAGTCGTACGTCGAAATGTAGGTACTTTTTGCGAATTTAACCCGGTGGAAACCCCGAGAAGAATTTACGCTAAGCATTCGCCAGGAAAGCATTAAATCTTTTTCTAATTTTCCTGTTCTCATCCGACAAATATAGCGGTCAAATCTTACAAATGTCCACATCTTGTAATAAGCTTGTAAATGTACTCAATATTCATTAGAAACTTTAATACCCATGCTTTTTAAAACCAAAGTAAAATCTCAGGCTACGAAATGTTAATTTAAAAATAAATAATTAAAAAATGGCGAACATTACTACCCACGTTAATGCGAAATATTTCCGAGTGTAAATTTACAAACATAATACCACAAACTTGGAAATGAGGAGTTTAAAAAGCTTTAAGGTAATACAGACAGTAAACGATGAAATTATAAATTAATTAAGAACTTTTGAAATGTTGAAACCGACAAAATTCAGCGATAGCAAGGATACACTATAAATATAAACGAACATTGGAGGCTTTTATCATGATTTAATGTGTACGGCATAGCTACATGCATCGCGCAAATTATCGAATATTTAATAATACCCATGGAATAAAAAAATCCAAGTTTGCGCAATAGGAAGGAGAGAAATATGTGAAAGTTAAACGCATTTCATCTGGGCACTCTCAACTGAAACATTTTTAGATACCTCAGCAATTAGAATTTTGACATCAAGTTATAATAACAATAATGGAATTTACTAATACCCTTTTATTAATAAAAATTATAATCAATTCAAAGAGTTAAGAAAGGAATTAACTGATAAAGTCGAAACCGCATTGATCATTTTTATCATTCCTAACATGAAAATTAAGTCAACAGCAACTTATCTATCACTCTTAAAATTAAGTCAACAGCAACTAATCTATCGCTCCTAAGATGAGTAAATGATTTAGGCCACGAATGGCACACACGAATAATATTGTGAACAACCTTCAACTTTTCGAGTGAATCTTTTCCAGAAAACGTGACAGGAATATTAATTTCCACTAATTTATCTTAAACATTTACCGTTTTAAGTTCTCCATCAATCATAAAACTCACTACTACTGATTACACGGATCCATCACATTTGGCCCAGCAGTCAATACTCACCAATTCCGCTTGTAATCACGAAAAGTCATTTAAACCAACTAAGATACAGAAGTGACACCATCCTCGCTCAAATGGCAAGGAATATCAACATATTATGCAAAATTCTCTATGCAAACATGTACCCGCTCAATTGAATTCAGACTGATGGGTTTATCTTTGAATAATCTGTATAAATGCATGCGCGAAAAAATCTGTTATCGCTGCATTTTTCGAGCAGAAGAGAAGTTGCAAGCAATTGGTTCTTAGTTCTCAAGCTACGGAGAAATGTAATTCAGTTACGATCAGTCGCGGTACAGATGAAAATGGCATAACTTTCTACAAGGAGATGGAAGCTATGTTATATCACTATCAAGGGTATATTAATCAAAGGATTCGCGAAAGTAAAACAGGTTTAAAAATGCAATCATGAAGTTGCTCGTCTCTCTACAGCCCCAAGCATAAAAAAATATTTTTCACTAGAACTATTGAAAATATTTTCCCCAAGCAGTTTAACAGGACATTTTCCCGTAAATAAAAGGTTTTTTTCAAACAACTTCCTCTAATTCAAGATAAATTAGCTCTTGTGAATGAAAATGAATTAAATTCTAAACAAAACCGTAGCCCATACTTTGACACAAGGTTGTTCTTACTCGTTTCCTTAAGCCAGCTAGATAGCAAAGATGAGTAACTGAGAACAGCCCTAAAAAAATCTCAAGGCAAATGCATATTGGCCGATTATGGCACAAGAATACACCATAAACCAAACACACCACTAAAGGTGAAATAGCATTTTCTTTCTTTTAAATACACTGAAGTTAATGCGCCTATCATTCCTAACTATCACAATAAATCAAGACTTCAAAAGTAAAAAAGTTTTCTCTTCTACTTCTCACCAGCCCCCTAATTGCCCCTCTAACTTCCTCTGCGACGTAACATTCTGAACATCCGTCTGCCACCATCTTATACGAGGGAGGTAACTCCGGGCTCTTCATAAAACATCTCGAGAGAAGTCCAGGTAAAATCTGTATTTCTACAATCCATTTACGCTCATTTCCTCTTCGGCCCTTAATTAAACATCTTCATTCTTCATTTTATCATTCAATTTTATCTTCAGCATCCGTTTACAACACAAGGTCACGAACGCTTCTGTTCTTCTCCGGTTAGTTAGTCCCGTAGAGTGCCACACTCCATGCGGAGGTTTTCATGTAGTCCTTCCTTGGGCTAGCCCAGCAGCTATGAAATTCAAATCCAGGCTTTTTAAAAGAGTGAAATTTCTACATTTTATCCCTAATTAAAAGTTCACAAGATCGGCACGGGAGACTTCCGGAATCAGAGAAAACTACCGAATTTATCATCACCAAACCATAAAGGAGAGGTGTACAAAATTCAGTAATAACTAGAATGCGACTACAAAAACGTGGCCTTTCTTTAAAACCCTGAAAATTGCATCAGCATAATATCCATACACTATCATTTGAAGACGTTAAAATAAAATTTCTGCACACTTAATGCGAGAAAAAACTTACAACAGGGTAAAAAAATTTAAATAAAACCGAAACAAATATTAGAAGAAAATTGTGATCAACGACCTTTGCCCTGACGATGGAATTTCCCCGTTCATTATGACTGCGTTTTCCATTCATCAAGACTGCCTGTTCTCGCAGATATTTGCCGAAAAATTCGCAAGTTTCGTCGACTACAGTATACAAGTTAAAAGCGTCCGCTGCATATCGTTTATTAATGTTAACTTGCGTCGGCTCTTCCTTCCTATGAGGTCTTCAGTTTGCCGAGGTTAATTAAAAAGAATCCCGGGGAGCAAGAGCGGTTTGCCCCATGTGTTACGAAGCAGCAGTTTCGTACATAATTGGGGCCTCCATAGCACTCTTTATTCCCCATCATGTTTTAATATCATCTATAGTTGAATCTGCAAGCCCATAGCACAATATTTCCTGCCTTCTTCCCTTCTAATTATTGTCCAGTCATATACATTCATAGGATATGAGACTGGGCATTAATAGCTATTTAAAAATAATATGATACAGTTCAATTTTTCAAAATCAAATAGCAGTAGAGAGGTTCATCCATTTAATTACGCTATACATTTACCTATCTTTCGGACAACGCTTCAAAACACACCTCGGTTACCTCAGTATTATCTCCACAGCCCTGAATAACACAAACAATATTATATTAGATATAATTAATTGCCTCGTTCTCTAAAATATTACGAAACTATTTCTGTTGCTGATCCTAATCCTCAGTAAAGTTTAATTAAAGCTTTGGCTGCAATCTTATTTCCAGAGTTTTCTCCACTTACATGGATCCTATTCCCTTGCACTATGATTCGTTCAGACGAAAATGCCAAATTTTTGCGCTTATTTATCCTAGAAATGATATATGCCCAGTTCCAGTTTTTATAACTGTCTGAAAAGACCATAATTCTTAATTATCATAATAACTGCTTTAACATTCTATTCGAAGACCCGTTTCTAATACGTTCACAAGCGTGTGATGTAGTATTAGACATTCAATTTTTTAAAGTTTAGCACTTAACAAGTCGATGTCGCACCTTTAGGAGTGAATGAAAAACCCACTGTAAAACCCGGATATGTAAATAATTCTACGTATGTTCACATAATTTCATATGGCCATAGGAATAGCATTTCTCATATTCGTTAACAATAAGTTTTACTCATTTTTCCAGGCTAGGGAGTAGTAAATCCTCCTTTATTTATAAATCGATTTTGAGTTTATCTCCAGCAAAAAAACGCATTATCTTTCCGTGATTCAACGCATAATAAGCATGTGTAAACAAGGACAAGTGCGGTAAAAAATTATAATCCGTTAAAAAGTCTTAGATACTTGTTCCAAGTCCATGATCCAAATTTTAATTCTGTGAAAACTGCGACTGCTGTAACCGTTTAATCTTATCACTGTTCCCCGAATCAAATCATCTTTTTAGAACTTTGTACGAATATTTACGTTTCCCCTCATTATGAGAATATACCGAAATACGAAAATATGAGATGCCCCGACCTGAAATGTAACAATAAATGGCTATAGATTTTTCCTGTATAAGTTCCAATTGGAAAGGGCAGTGGTGTGAAAGTTGAGTCTTAAAAAAGTTGTTTCGCTCAAATATTGGGAATGCCTGCGCTAAGAGAAACTACAGAAAAAAGATGATACATCAAGAAATTCAAATTTGTATACAATAATACGAAAAAAGTCAGAAATCGGTAAACAAGGCACGCTTCGAGGAATCACTTTTCTAAATGTCCAAACGCCAACAAAGAAAACCATACTTAACAAAATAATATCAAATAGAACAAGCGAACAAAATGCATGCGATATACCCGACGGACTGCGGTTCAAAATCGCATCTAGTTAAAAAATTAGTTTAAAACAATTGGTGATGATGAATAACTAACTGAACTGGCAAACGCTATTAGGTCTGAAAAGTAAATAATTTGCCACCATTATTTCGAATTTAATAGAGTAAAAATACTTTCGGCGTAACGTATATAACTATAGTTTCTGTTTCGCTTCAATCGAAAATATTGATAGAAAATAGAAGATACACATAAAGTGTTGAGAATAGTACCAAATTTTAAGTTTACCAATCTTTACAATTATAAATATTTAAATATTACATTCAAAACTTAGATATAAACAAATATGATGGACTGAAATAAATTAATATATCAAGCTAAGCATTATTAAGTTCGAAAAAGATGGGTTTCATTCAAGGAGGATTTCACTCATAGGAGGATTTTAAAGTCATAACCCAGCTCCGACAAAACATCATATTAAGGGCAATGGCCAAAATGATTTTTCCTAAGGGATTGCAGCAAATTTATACCGAACAATACCATGGCATTGGGAAGAAATGAAAAAATTGAGGTTATTTTATCTACTATAAAATGCATGCGAAACCATCCCAACACGCCCGATAGCAGAAGTTATCACATCACACGCCTATAAAATGTATTAGCTCGTACGGAGGGGAGGAAATGTAATGCAGAAATTTAAAGCAGCGAAGAGGCAAAAGAAATAATTTGAATGGGCCGCATGTGACTCGAATTCCACGGGTTGGGCGTCAATACTCCTCTAGTCCATTAAATGAAAACCACGATAGGGAGTTTGTATGCATTCGGTGCTAGCGAGATTTTTAGTTAAGCACTTCATGGAGAGCGGAATTCACGCTTCATTGGTTCAATTGCATAACTGAAAATAAAATTGGATTATTTACTCGAAGCGTAAACGTAAGTAGTAGCTCTGCAGCGTTCTCCACATTTCCCCCTGAATTACAGGCACGAAACACCGGCCGCAACATATCTGCCAAAAGAAAAAAAAACAATAATAAAATAAAAAAGCACCGTATCGTCGATGAAAAGAACGCGCTCTGCAAATACTGGAAACCACAGGCGGCAAATTGTTCCGGCCTCGCCGGAATCCCGTGCTTTTTCCGGAACGAAAGACAGCGTAAATGAGGCGCGTTCCATTTTTTAACATACCCGTCGACCACCGTTTTGCCCCAGTTACACCTTTGTCAGCATGCATCCGCGAGCGATTCGCAGGCCGTTCAAGTGACGCCCGAGTTTTTCGGGCGAAAGAGAGGGATGGATACTCACGACGGACGCCCCCTACGGATGCTCACGCAGAAGTTTTCCCGGTGACAATCCGTCGATCGCCTGTACGGACCAAAACTCAGCCATTACCGCGCAGGATCTTAGGAAATGGACTGAGTGGCTTCGCAAATAGAAGCAACTGTGGTGATACAAAGGGCAATAAGTTTCGGACGACTGATTGAGACGGAAATCCATTGTCAAACAATCCAGAGAGCTTCGATTATTTGAATTATAAGAGTAGAGCATTGAATAGGCTAGGTGCGATTAGACAGTTGTTTGTGAAACAAAAAGGGCTCGTCGAGTCTGTATTCATTCATACACTAAACGGAGATATTGTATTTGATTAGAAAAAGGCACCGCAACGGCATACGAGCCCAGAGAAAAAGTCTACTGATAATGTTGAGCGGATTTACAACATATTCTGCCTGTGATATCGCGCCGCTCAACCAACCACCAAAAAGGGTATGCAAGAACATTAGACATCCACAGTGAAGGTTTTATATTTATCAAACAGATGTGGATTAGCCAGCATAGCTATTGAGTTAACCGCCTAGATATTAATTTCTTTATTTCAGCGCAAGAAATACAAAAGAGAACAATAAGTATTTTAATTGTTACTTATTTGTTTACTTTGTAGTTTACTTGTTTCGTGCCTGTAATTCAGGGGGAAATGTGGAGTACCATAAGTATTTTTTTCACAAAAATTGGGTGTCATTATCGGAATACTGACAACAAGAAGTTAAAAAAAAAATTAAAAAGTTTTAAGAAAAAACAAATTCCTCGATTCTGGAAGCGCAACTAGAACAGCATTCAGATATGTGGTGAATCTGCATTTCATGTTGAGCAAAAATCATCGCGTGGTACGGCCCACAAGTGGAAATTAAATTATCCTGCAAAACTCGTTCGAGTCATCTTTTTCCTCTCTACAACAGCATCGGTCATCGAAAAAAATATATTTTTTATAATTTTTACTTTCTTCACACTCACTTAACTCAGCTTCAAACCTCATATCTTTCCAATCCAAGTGATAAAAGGCTTTGTTAGGCCAATATCTTGCGATACTTGATCCTATGCAAGATCCTGTATACCAGCTAATGCTACATACCGAGGACGAAGTCAAGCACGATTGGAGCTATCTTCGAAGTATTCATACGATTCAAGCTATCTGAACTCGTAAATATCTAGATAATTGGAATTTCATGAAAATGACAAATGAAGTTCGTAGAGAGTGGGTAAAATTGAACAAGAAACAAATTTTTAATCACACGACACTCATCCGATATTGTGCCAGCTTATTTGTTCACACAAATTTGTTCAGCATTAAGTACTTCGTGATACAAGCTTAATTTGACTCACGATCGTGGAGAATCATTCCGTGGTACATTTTTTTTCTCTCCACCACTATCGAAAAGCGAGAGCCATTTTTTTCCTCAATCCAGTTTTTTTATGTTTGCGCGTGTCCCTTTTTTTATCGAATTGCGCTAAGGACGCGCCGATTGGGTGGCAATAGGAGAGGAGGAGGAGGGGGTGGATGATGATGATGTGATCAGCGGAGCGAAGGTACAGATGCTTGATAGTGACAGGGAGAGAGAGAGAGAAGGGCGAAGGGGAAGTTAAGGGGTGGAGGCCCAGGCAGATGATGATTCTGGGAAGGGTGCAGGCGTGAGTTTCCAGAACTGATGATGACGTCGTTTGGTGACGAATATCGACGAAGGAGGAATAGGAGAGAGAAACGGGAAGGAAGGAAGAGGGGTGCGGGAGAGAATAAGGGATAGAGACGGAGGTGGTGGGGTTTTGAATAAGATAGGGAGAGAGGGGTTAAATTGCTGAAGGTCTCGGCTCAGGTGCTTTAGAAAATCGATCAAGCGAGTTTAATCATTATTAAAGGTCTCGTTAAGCCTTTCGCCACTCTCTGAAAGCTTCTCTGAATGGGGTTTCAATGGCCGATTTTTTTTTTTTTTGAGAGGAGGAACCGATATTGTCGATGGCCACCGAGTGATCTTTTTTTATGCCCATCTTCCTCGGAATTCAAAAGATGGATAGACTTTGTCTCTTTTTTATCTTTTTCGAAATTTATCACTGCGATCCCAGAGGAGAACTGTCAATTTTTTCTTTGGCTTAATGGAAAACTGTTGAATTCCATGTCGGCGTCAACGCTTTGGCAAATAACAAAGGCCGGAGCTGATTTCGTAGCATGAAGCTCGATGGCGAAAATGACCAAACTCAAAATGTATCATGAATAAAGCCTGTATTACAACATTTCAATGAAAATAGATATCTCTCAAACCGATGGAAAATAACATGTACAAGGATTGAAAATAGCTTGTAGAGGAATTACATTCTTCATCAAAAACAGTATTCGTAAACAAGTAGAGAAAATTAAACCTGTAAAACAATAAGAGCCAGATTCATTGCAGTGAAATTCCGCCGAAAAGCACCCGATAAAGGTAACTCAGTCAGTTGTTTAGCAGCGCAGCATAATATTTTTGCAATATATTTTCTTCTTTCAGGAGATATAGGTCTAGAGACCTAATAGACCTATATTTCATGAAAGAAGAAAAAATATTGCCTTACTAAAGAGGTCATGAAGAAGAATCATCTACATGATATATTTTAAATATTGACTTTTGTAATTTAAAAAAATAAGATAGAACAAGTATTGTTGAAAGTGTAAACACAAAAACAAAACCCTTAAAGTGTCTGAATTTCTTCTACGGTATCTATAAAAAGCATTATGAAAATGTAAAAAAGATAATTTCTCAGTTAAGTTAAGGTACAGCACCAGACAGCACCTTACGTTTAGTATGTAATGCATGCTCTTCTGAGGTTGCGTATTTTCTCAACAATGAATGTAAATAGAAACCACTATTTACCGACAAAATATTGCTGAAGTGTCGGAGACGGCTTGTGATAGCTGCGGCTTTCGGCCACAAAAGTGTTTTTTGTTCCATTAGAATGGATTATACACCACCTTCTAATAGCAAAAAGCGGCTAATGACTGAATCAACTGGAAGTTCAGAAGAATTTGAACCGAGTGAAAAGCAAATGAGAATATTAAAAGTAAGTGGGTATTTGTATGTATAATAGATGAAATTATAATTAATTCCATGAATGAATGCGATGACTTGGGGTATTTTAGTACTTCTTTGGGCAAGAAACTGCTCACATTTATACCTTACTTTCCATAATTTAGGTAATTTTTGATCACCGCAAGTCATAACTATGTTTACCAATTTTAAAGTATATTCATCATCATCATCATTGGTGCATCTGTCCGTAGACAGGTTTCAACGGTAGCGTTGTCTCCACAGCATTCTGTCCTGGGTCTCTCTCTTCATCTCCGCATAACTCCTTCCTTCTTTTATATCCCTCAGCATTCCGTACCTCCTCCTTCCTCTTCCTCTCTTCCCATCTATTTTCCCTTCTATTATTATTTTCTGTAGGCAGTTATTCCTTAAAATATGTCCTATCCATTTTGCCTTTCTCTTTTTAATTTCTCTCAGTATACTTCTTTCTTCTCCAATCCTCCTTAGCACTTCTTCGTTCGTGATCTTATCTTTCTTTTTTATTCGTAATATATATAATAATATTTAAGAAAATACACCCGATAGTTTATCATGAATAAGGTATATCATTTGGTACCTTAAAAAAGGCCAAGCAATATAAATTGACTCTGCCTGAGAGTTAATCTAAGGTATTTATGATTGTGGAGTGTAAAACCAAGATTGAAAATTTTGTCTTTGCAGAAGCTCAGATTTTCGTTCCCCGAGGCTAGCGAGTACGAGGTTTCTTCGCCGAAAAAATTAAACGGATGTAATCGATGTGTTCCTGGAAAACCAATTCTTCTTCAGAAATAAACTTACTCCAAACTGACACCTTATTTTATTTACTAATCTATTTTGATTTGACCTGTAGGTAATTTAATCAGTAACCTACATATTTATTGTATGTTTTTTGCAAGCTCTTCGCTAAATCAATAAATTAAACTACACAAGATGCATAACATAAATTCATTTTTTTAATATAGCTAATTAAAAACTACTGTATTGTAGCTAAAGCGTACAATAATGGCCAATTATCTAAATAATTATATAATTGAACTGCTAGAAATATTCAATAGAAATTACTACATTCATAAAATTACGAGGGCATTTGAAAGTATAACAGCAGTAGATGAGATGAGGAAGATGTAATAATCAACTAATAAAAGGGCGATGACTCTCCAATCTAAGACATGGATGTAAAGGGTGAAGAATTAAAATTATTCATCTGCATTTTTCACAAGTTAGTTTGTTTAACGCCTCCAAATATTTTTCATTTTAAATAAAATCTGGCAAGGTTAAATGTTAACTGAGGGCTAAAGTTTGACCTTTTTCCAAAAACCAAGACTACGGCTGTAACAGTTCGAAGTAAATCAAATTAGCTCTTTCTGTGGTATAATGACCGAGAAAGTACCAGTATGAAAATGAATAACATTTTAATAGGGGTTTGCAATGTGCATTCCTGCCACTGTGCCGAGACTTGAGACGGTTTGACTGAAATTTCACACTAATCGACGGGCAAATGGTAACGCGATTAATTAAAAGCTTTACTACTATGTCCAAAATTCGTTAATTTTCCATATCAAAATTATTGAGATACAGCCATGTTGAATTTTTTCACGATAAAGTCTTCATGCGTCTGCATCGCTTCATCTCAATAATTATTGAGATGAAGATGATAATTATAAATAACCATAATTTATCCAAAATCCAATCATTTTAATTGTATGCATTAGAAGAGCATCTAATCCCCCCTTAGTATTCTTTATATTCGCACAAGAAAAGTAAAAAAATACATTAAAAGTTACTGGACGAGATAATGGCTATCAAGTGGTGGGTTGAAAAGAGATCATTCGGATAAGATAAAAATGAACTCCGACGGGAGCCCGAAGATTAAACGCACTGGTACCAAACGAGGCAAGCGACAACTCAGGGAAGGTAAAAAGGATGCGAAAGGGAAAGAGAGGATAAGGGTTAGGATGAGACGCGTGGGCGAACCCTTACCCTTGGAACTCCTGCGAATGAAGGGCACAGTTAAGGGAGGTTGGTGGTAGGGGGGATGAAACTGGAAATAAATAGGGAGAAGAGAGGGGGAAAGCGAGGCTTGCGATGATGAAGGCTCACGGAAAAAACATAAGACAGGAACACAGAAATAAAATAGGAAGGCCCACGTAAAAATGATTTCGAGAAGGTTATTACGATATGAGGCCGTAGATAGCATTCATCTACCACAGATCGGCAGAGAAAGGACTTGAAGGAGGATCTGAATGATTGGAATTCCAGATATAGCACAACTTCTATCATTCCGTATTACAAATTCGAATGTTTTTCGCAGATTTTTTTAAATTTCCAGGGAAGCCACAAACAACTAAATATTAGTAATTTTCCAAATTTAATCAACATGACAGTTGAAGACCAGCAACATCAAAATATTATTATCTCTTTGCGAAGTATGTAACAATACTGCATGTGTGACTGAAAGTGTAGATCCAATATCAAGTTCGCTCAATAATGCTCCAATTAAAGAAACATGCAGGCAAAGTCACGCGCCAAGTCACGCAAATGTGCACTACGTTCTATAGCTCACCTGCAGAAAGTAGTGACTCATTAGCTAGGAGTGTCCTAATAATTTTACTTCACGCAGTGTTCATGAGTTCACGGCACTTTGGTCGTTAGCCGGTTGAATGGCAAAACCGGTTGGTAGCCTGGAAACATAAAAACTACGCTAACGTCAAGGACCACCATGTCACAACGATCATATTGAGAATATTAATTCAAATTAACTGAAGCAAACCTCAGTATTTTTACTTCTGCGACCAGTGCTTAAATTACCAAACACATTTTCACTCATCCGCCGACATTATAGCCACGAATTACGCACAAATTCAGAATAAATGTAGGTATCCACGTCACTTGACTAAAACTTTCACAAAGCTAGCATAAAATGGGGAATTCTCCACTGCTACGCCCTTGCGGTGGCCAGCGGAGCAATATGAAGGTGTAGACATCTGGGCACTAACTCTTTAGCGGAGGTACCACCTCCAATTGATCCATTGACAGTAACTTTGCCACCTATTCCAATGCGAAACCTTGCCTAAAGTGCGGATCCAAACCGAGTTCCCACTCACATCTCCTTTTAAGACTCATCTTGCATACGCAATGCTTTCTTTATCTATTAATAAAATGACGAACACTTAGTACATAAAAAAATTATTACACCTTGCCACTAACTTCCGCCATTTTCCGTCTCTCTCCTCTTCCTTTCTTAATCAGTATCGAGTGGTCTTCAGCCTCAAACTTCTCGCTGATAACCTTCTCCCTAAAAAAGGAATATCGCTTATCTCATCTCCTTAATTTTCCCTTCCGTTCTCCTCTGCCTCCCGTTCCCCTACATTACGCGATCCATTGCTTGACTTCATCAACGAAGAATTACAAAACTGAGCCGACCAAAGTCATAAAGTAATGTGTTCTTCTAATGCAATTATAAAGTTAATAAAAAACCTTCTTCCTTTAACATTATGGGATGCAGAGATCCTTTAACTCATGAAAACCGGAAATGGGATGAAAAAGAAATTTCTGAGAAGATCCTTTGTACCAAAGAGAAATCTGAAAAAATGGATTCAGGCGGTTTAATATTTTTTGGTAGATAGCATGGTCAGTATAATGAGAAAAATATTTTCAATTCTCCATTTTTAAGTCATTCCTCATACTGAAGAATGACACCGACGTTAAAACTTCCTTATTCTGATCTTAGGTATTCAATATGGACGAAGGTTATCACGAACAAGATATGCCTAATAAAAACTTGTAATTTAAAAAATTAAATATTCGAGCACTTAAAATTAAACATTTTGATCTCCCCGCTGAATCCAAAGTGGTACCGCACCGGCTGAACAACCCTGAGATCGAGGCTTCTAATCCTGTCGCGAGCATGGTAGTTGTTACTGCCTAAGGATTTAAATCGTGAGTTGAACAGCGCGACATAACTCCAGCTGTAGGAGTACCTAAACGTCCAAGTTTACCCTTTCTATAAATGGCCGATGAGAATAGAAATGATCTATGCTGAGTTCCGCGGGGAAACAAGAGGTTCTAGAAAAAATATTACTATGAGAGAGAAAGCCAAGCCAGCGGGAATTATTTCCCTTGCATTTCCATTTCTCTTGAGAAGACCTAGAGGACAGAGTGATATAACGTTAGCAGTTGGGGAGCTTGAGACCAAATGCTGCTAAATCGTTAATCCCTAGAGAAGGACAGTGCGATATGAACCTCAGCACTCGATGCACCTAAACCCGTAGTCCAAAACTACTAAAACATTTCGCTCTCCAGAATCGATCGATTGCTTAGGAAATTGCAATTTTTCTCATGGAAAACAACTGGAATCATAAAGCATTTAACCTCTGGTCACCAGCATCGCACGTTCGGACTCTTAAAAACTTACGGGCGTGGGTGTGCTTTTGAAATCGGCCGGGGGATATAAAGACCCGCATCTCAAATAGCTCGGACGCACATGCGTGGGGGCAGAATGGGGACTTTTCCCACGCCCGTAAAAAGCGCTCGCTTGTTTGTCAGGCCCTTCCCATCACCAGTTTCCTCTCATTTATTTCGCCCAGCGCCTTCCCAACCACACGTCTCCTCCCCTTCTTGCATTTCACTCTTAACTGCTTTTAAAGATAAATTATTTTAGACTCTTCTTTAAGGTAGCATTAGCTCTTTAACGGTGAGCCGAGTTCACAACTTCGAAAGGTAAAATAACATAAAGTGAATTAACGAAAATGTAGTACAGCCCCTTATAATCCCTTAAGCTGCTTACGAAATAGCATTAATTGATAAATGATGCATTTTCTTGCCAATTATGGTTTGCTGAAATTGACAGAGAATATAGCTGTTATATAATACTCATTATTCATTCATGACTCCTTAGTGTACACATATAAACGAAAGAAAGAAGATAAATGAAAAATTTTACAAAGTTTTCAGTACATCTCCAGTTTGTTTTATGCTGTAATCATATAGTTAATATATGTCATAAGTAAAAATATACGTGGCTGTCATGGTCACTTCCCATATAACCAATGTAAATAAACTCCCAACCATGAATGCCCGTACTTCATCTAGGAGAACTTGAAAAAAATTACTCCGGTTGGTGACTCACATAAATTAGGAGCTCTAAAATTATTCTAATGCTTTATAGCTTGATTGAATTATAGCTATATTAAAGATTGAATTATAGCTATATTATTATTATAGCTTTATAGCTATATTGAATTTAAAAGTATAAGCTAAAACGCTAACACCTAGCTTAATACCGAGTCGAAGTGCGGACACATTGCCGAGAGATATAGGGAGAACGGGAACAAGCAGTAGGAAGGGATACAACAGCCAGCGAACTGATTACGCCAATATTCACCGATGAGAACGTGCCTATCTGGCCAACAGTTGCGACGAAAGAGTCGACGGCTCCCACCGCTGGAATAGAAAAGAATAACCGCAAAAATAATTTCTAAACATTCTGGCGCAATTCAAAAAGGTCGGAATGTTGGGAGAGCAAAGTGGCGCAACTAGGTCAGTCTGGTTGAGGACAGTTTTCAGCACTTTATTATTCAAAAACTAAACCATGGTATCCGGGGTCATGGTCATATAACAGACGAATGATGAAAATAAAATGAACGGAGAGAATAACCACTGAAGGAGTCGTACGAAGAAAAAATTGAGAGAAAATAAAAAAAGCTTCACAAATAAAAGGGATAAACCTATTGGGAAAATGCTGTGATGCAAAAGACATCTGAAATCAGTAATAAATGGAGAAATTAATGAGAAGAGTTACAGAGGAAACCAATAATGAAAAACACCAGGTCAATGATGAGGGATGATACATGGACGACTTGTGAAGTAATATAGTGGTTATCTGAAAAAAGATAGTAAAAGAGAGCTGCAGCAAACCAATCATTGGCATGATGACTGCTGATTACGAATACCAATGTTAAAATCAGCCACTTTTACATAATTCACTGTTATTTGGAAATTTTTATTTTTTTAACATGCCCAATTCGTCAAATTATTCCTAATATGCAAGTTTCAGGGAAGGAAAAAATTAAGGGGATGGGTAGAAGAATACTGATACAATGAAGGAATTAGAAATTGAATGTTTAAATAAAGCAATTTAAAAAACTTATTTTAAACAATACGTCCACATCTGAGGAGGCATATGGAACCTGGACACTCATATTAACCACCAAGATAAAGAGTGAATCAAAGGTAATTACAACACGTGACAAACATGTGAACTATTCTAATTCCGCGAAAATATGTGTTCACGAGAGGAATTTTTGCAGGTCAATTTTTCTTTCTTCGTCAGTCACCACACCGTTGTTTGACATCAATGCCCCCGAGAGGTAAATCACCAGATTTAACCCATTATCCATCAACCGAGGACGAACTCTAGCTCGCCCCCTATACCAGGAGGAAGCATTGACAACCTGATCAAACCATTTGGGTTCAAATGCATTCACATTTTTCAGTCAATACACAAATCACTTCACTTTTGCACGCCATGGAGATTGCACGCTTTGCGTCAAGCAGGAGGGAAGAGAGGGACAGGGAAAATAACCACAGCAAAAAGCAGTGTTAACTTGTTGCGCGCCCACGAAAATCCGATGTAATGGGATACAAGCGTTCATATTTAGTAAAAAAAATAAATAATCCGTTGCAAAAGAAACAAAATTTAAAAAAAATGACGGAATGGGATAGACAGACAACAAGTCCACTTCACCTCCCCCCCACCACCATTCAAGCACTAATATCCCAACCGTTCGACCGTTTCTCCGATCAACAGGAAAAATCTTTGTATACATTTTTTTCCCCAACACCCGCACGCAGACGGACTACATATGCGCGCCACCGTGCACCATGCGGGCGAACGATACAGCGGCACCACCTGCGTGAAGGGGCGATCGCGGAGGCAGAAGGGACGCAATTAGCAGAGGGATTAGCACGTTATTACTTCGACGCCAATCATGTTCCGAATATTACCCCGATTTAAATTTGCCATTCGATATTCCACCACCAACGCATTCCCGCAAAGCTCGCGTGTCGAGGACAGCAGATTAGGAAGAATTTGGGAGAAAGTATCGGGTGGAGAAAAAAAATTGGGAGAGACGATTAAGCGCTTTCGGAGTTGCAGTCCGACGGTTTTCCGAGCGAGTGATCTGAACCTCGGCGGTGATGATTAATAGGCAGACGTCCGGCGTGGCATTAATTGATAGGATTACGGCACGCGAGTGCGCGCCCCAACAAAAACCAATCGGGCTTAAGCGGATCAGACGCGAATGTTGAGAATATCGTTATTTAATTAAAATTATTTTCCGGGCTCCATAAAGCTGCCCGAGGTCTGGCTTATGCCTTCATCCGCCGCCTCACTTAGACGCATAATTAGATCGAGGGGATCATCTGAACAATATGGTGACAAAATTGAATGATGTATGACGATAAAAAGTCTAACTATTCGCTTGAAGGAAAAATTATGAAATGTGGGCAAAAAGCAATTCAAAGAGGATCTATGTAATTATTGAGAAGAGCTAAACAATAGTGATAAAATTAGCAAGGAAAAAACTCAATGGAATCTAAGTGATTTTAGCGCCAAATTTCACTAAATTATGACAGTGGAACGAAAGCCAGCACACAAAAGCATTATTTTCCAGTGAAAACAATGAAAGGGCCGAGGGTAATATGAATTTCCTTCGCATTTTCTGAATAATGTACCACTCGTAACCTCAATTTTATTTCAATTTATTTCCACCTCAACATGAGTATAGAGGTTTACAGCTACAATAGTCACACGGCTGTAAAGTCTTTGCGGAGGAATGTTAAGAGGAGTTTCATAAAAAAGAAAACAAACCAAGCATTGAAAAATAGCCACATCTTTTTAATGTTTTAATTAATGTTAATTTCAATAATGTTTTGTACTTTTCGACACTATTGTTTAAAAAAACGCTACGCGTTTCACCAATTTTTGGTATCGTCAGGTGTAGTAGATTGTTTACAAGTTATTGTTGTCGTTGTTAGATAAAGTACATTAAATTCGATTAAAAAGAAATGTTTACATTAAAAAAATTACAAAAAGGAAATAAAACAAAAGTAAAAATGGAAAAGGATGGTATAAAACAGTATTAACATGAAAATAATAACAACAATAATTTACATATAATAATTGACAAAAATAATCAAATCAAGGTGTGGTGGTATGAGAAAGGTCAACGATTTTTAAAGATAATTTTTCAGAAAGTAGTGGGGAGGTATGTGTAAAAAGATGCTCATTGCATAGATTTGGAGAATCGCTGATAATTTCAAGTTGTTCTAATGGATCCATTTTTAAACCTTGGGAAGGAAATGTAAAATTTAGGGGTAAATTCACTGACATGATTGCACTCTATAAGGTGTTTAGCAAAAAGAGAGACAGAATCTCTATTATTTAAACTACGGACATGCTCATTTGTGCGTGTTTTAAAATTTCGACCGGTTTGACCAATATAAGCTATATTGCAGCTATTGCATTTAATTTTAATTATACCCGACTTTTTATGTTAGAAGTTTATCCTGTTTGTCTTTTCCGTTCACAAGAATTTTGGATAGGGTTAGGAGTGTGTAAAAAGCGGCTTTCAGAGAGCTTGGTAGGTGGTTCGAAAATTTATGTGAAATGTCTCCCAAGAAAGGAAGAGAGCACTTAAAATTTGTCGGTTTAGTTGGCTTTGCAGAGGAAAACGGGTTTTGATCCAATATTTTTCGTTTTTTACTAAGTAATTTGTAGACTAAATCCGGAGTAAAGCCATTGTTGATGGCTATAGAAATTATAGTATCCAGTTCAGCTTTATATCCAATTGGGGTAAGGGGAATATTTAAAAGGCGATGAATCATAGAATTTAGAGCAGCATTTTTGTGGGAAAAATGATGAAACGAATCGCTAGGAATGATGTGGTCGGTGTATGAAGGTTTCCTGTAGATGGAAAATTCATGCCTTTGCCTTGTAATTGAAAATTGATAAATCAAGGAAATTCAATGTTCCTCCGACATCTTTTTTCATGGTAAAGGAAACGTTAGAATGGAGGGAGTTCAGATGGTTAAGGAAGGAGTCCAATTGGCGGTCACTTTTAGCCCAGAGGCAGATGAAATCGTCAACATATCGAAACCAGTGTTTAATCATTTAAGTGCAATTCATGTAGGAATTGAATAGATGTTCTTCCAAAGAATTAAGGAAAATTTCTGCCAGAAGAGGGGAAAGACCACCACCACCCCTTGATTTGATTATTTTTGCCAAGTATTGTCTGTAAATGTTTGTTGTTGTTATATTCATGTTAATACTATTTTTTACCCTCCTTTTCCTTTTTTCTTTGTGTTTCATTTCCTTTTTGTAATTTCCTTAATTTTTTTAATGTAAACATTTCTTTAAAATCAAATTTAATGTAATTTATCTAACAACGACAACAATAACTTGTAAACAAACTACTATACCTGACGATGTCAAAAATTGGTGAAACGTGCAGTGTTTTTATTAAATAGTTTACAAAAGTACAAAACATTATTGAAATGAACATAAAAAAATTCTACAAAATAGAGCCTGAAGCTGTGGATTTTATTGTTTTAATTAATAGAAGCAAAAGTAGCGCGTAACGAATCTACTTCTAGTTGTCCCTTGACTGCATCTTTATCTCCGCAAGGAACTAAAACAGTTAGCAGGTCATTGTTTAAATGAAACAACCGATCTGATTTTCTGAAAACATCAGAATGAATACCGAGTAATATTTACTGTTTAAATTTCAACAAACCGCCCATTTGAGAACAGAAAATAGCACGAAGGTATATATAGGTAACTGGAGATATCTTAGCTGCAATGAAGTGAAGCTTCGGCGATTTTAGAGCATTGAATTTTTTCACATAACGTTCGACGATTCTTTATAAATGCCGTTTAGGGAATATTACGCAATCACGCGCACGTGTGTGATGAATGAAATACCGACGTGTGGAAATTTACCATGAAAATAACAATAATTTTACTTGACCGGGATCCAAACACGGATCTCCCCAAACTGCCGGTCGGGTATGATGGCCAACAACAAGGAATGCTCCGGTATCACTCATACGATGCCGGTATCGATACTAAAAATTTGATATTTTTCTCATATCAATTCTTTGCTGATGATATCGGCTATCGAGACTGACAAGAAACCTCTAAGTGGAATGCCAAGCGGGTGGGTTTTCCGGTGTGACCCTTGTACTGAAGTAGCCTTGTTGCTAAGTACTTGACCTTTCTGTGTGTTAGGTTTAATATATTATTTTACTTAAACAATTACCTAATGATTTCACATTGCTCTCCCAATTACTAATACGCCAAAAAATATTCCCAAGTTGCTCAGTGAAGTTCAAGTGTAAAGTCCGTGAAATAATCCGGCAATACCACAAATCTGTAGCATCATTTAAAATTGAATCACCCTTCACACTATTCCTCTATCGATAAGACATGGTAAGGATAATCATCAACAAATACCTAAGTATAATTTTTTTATGAATATTCATTTAAGCATTTAAACCTTTTTTACTACTAGCGGTACACGACTGCACCGCTAAATAGGCGAACGAAATTAATGCGTTTTCCTTTATTTTTTGGACTTTCAGAATTCAATTTCTTTAATTACAAAGAAAATTCAATTTCTTCACTTTCTGGTTCTATTCAATTCAATATCGGGTAGTATCAATACTTTATTTCAATACGATACTTATTCAATTGATACTTATTCTTTGGTTCATACGATATCCGAGTATTGAAACATTCACAGTACTGCATAACGCTACCGACAACTCCAGCAAGGTCGGCTGGGAGGCGTAAAGACCACCAATCGGTAGATCTGCGTTTAAATCACAGAAAGGTCAAATGATTTTTCCCGAGGAAACATCCACAAATTGGTTAGTTATACGCTATATGAGAGAGCGAAAGGCACTTGGGCATGGCACTTAAAATCAAGGGCACTTAAAATCATCACAAAGGGAAATCATACTTAGCATGGCACTTAAAATCAAGGTTAAAAAGTAAGGGAAATTTTGAAAATGGAAAAAGGGAGAAGAGTAACCCGGCGCCGACAGCTGTCTACTCTAAACAAAATATACCTTGGGGTCCTCAGATTGACGGCCCATCCGACAAACGAAGTGCTACATTTGAAGAGCTCTCCACATAGTAATCAACCAGAGTCTGGGATTCTGTTTAAAATCTCCAGGATTCGAACCCAGACCCTTGGAATGGGAGGCCAGTACTCATACCACGCACCCGCTTGATTGTCCACAAATAAGTATTTCACATAATTTTTCCTGAAGCACTATCATGCACACGAACGCTATCCTTCCAATCTCTTGGAGTTTGATCATCAATGTCTGTCCGAGGAAAAACAAGAGTGTATTACGATAACACTGAACCGTTTAAGAACTAAACGCCTCCGATGAAAAAAGAAGAAAAAACTATAGACAAAATCACAGCCCCCCGACGAAAGGACAGCGATTTCCTCCGACCTCACCCTCTATCACTAAAACGGGCGTGGTTCACATGACAAGGGGGAGGCGGAGGGAACGACACGAGCTGTCGATGCCTGTCGTGGAGCGAAGCCCGAGAGGAGAGGGATAAGCGTCTTCCGAGGAACTGCTGAGATGAGAAGTGGGATGGGAGAGATTGCGAGGAAGGAGGTGGAGAAGGGATGCGACGCTGCGATGGGAACAGGGAAACTAAAATAAGGATGAGAGATTTCTCGGGTGAGCAGGGTGTGGGAGAGTGATATGGGTTTCAGACATGGCAAAAGGTGAAAGAAAGGAGGAGAATGAATAGGGACTAAATTGGAGACAAAAAATAGCTGGGAACGGAGCTGGGTATAACAAAATATCCGCATAATATATGTATTTTTCTCCATGAAAATATTCACAACTTTTCTACAAACACTCCGCCCGAACCTGAACCACAGTTAAGTGATAATGATAAAGAGAATTGTATTCCAGAAAATAAAACATGTTAAAAAAAAGTAATTGATGATGCCGGTACGTTTAGATGATCTATCTATGCATATCTGCAGTGCCCGCATAATTACGGCCACAACGATACAACTCAAATTTCAATAGCGACAGTAGTTTCAAAATGTTTTTAGGTTTACAACTTTTACCGCAGCTCATGCAAACGTCAGCATATCCTTCATATCCAAGTAATTCTATAAAATATTAAATAAATAACTTCGGATTTCCACACCTGAAAACAGTGAAAAACCTGCAACTCACATAAATAAACATAGACAAACGATTAAGAGCTTGTTATGGAGGGTGAGGAGAGGAAACTCCTGGAGGTAATTAAGAGGAGGCTGAGTGGGTGGTTGGAACAAGTTGTGAGGGGCGAAGGGATGCTGAAGACCGTAACAGAGGGGAGGATGTTGGGTAAGCGGGAAACGTGAAGAAAGAGAATAAAACTTCATTGACGGAATGAAGAATGAAACTCATGTGTAGAAAAATTCTGTAAGAATATAAGGGCTCTGAAGGTTTAGATGGTTTTACTCACTTCCAATTAAACCTACGTTAACCGATAAATCACTTTAATAATAATAATGACAAATAAACATGGAAATGAGCATTGAATGAACTGATTTTTATTTTGTAGAAATCGGTCAACCATATTTGAAGATGCCTCCTGATCGAGAGACTCAACTTTTGTATTGGATAGTAACAGTAAAAGCTTTCGACATTAACCCATTTCAAATAGCAATCAGGCAATTGAGTGAATCGCTGACAAATCTATTTATCAGTACTTTTTTGTTTCCGTTTTGCAGTTATGCAGTATCTCTCTTATGAGAACTGGAAAGACAAAGTTCATCGACGGTGATTGAAAACCATGGAGGGAGTAGTTCTGAAAATTAATTCAACTTAGCTGAAAGTTGACGTGATATTTTTACCAAGTAACTCGTACCAGCTACCTTGGATTTTATATCCGAAGACTAGAAGTTTCCCGACTCCGCCTCAGAGTGGTGATTGGGAATACTTCGCAATAGATTTATTATCCTCGCTAGATTTCTGAAACGTAGAATTAATACACATCGACTTTATATCAAGGTTTCCTCCATCTCTTAAAGAGTTCAACCCTTTAATGAATTCCCATTCTCTATCTCTCTCTTGCCTTATCCCTTCCCTCCTGGGGCGAACGATGGTGTTAAAAAGGGCTGTCAATATATTACCCAATCACCATAATGGTCCCTTTTTCACCCCCTACTTTCGACCGGTGCAATGAATGATGTTACCCGTTGGACCCTGCGCTCGCCAAGCTTTCCTCGATATTTTTTCAAAGCTCAGCCCACACGGAATGTGGTAGCGACAAGAGTCAAGACACTCATAACATATATGGTGCGATACAAGACAAGAGATAATTCTATGCAATACAGGTTTTAATATACAGCTTTCAATTTTAGACAATCAAGATTAAATCAAAGTTCCCTAACAGTTAACAGAATTTAACAAGATCCTGGTTTGCAAAACTAAATAGTGCAAGGTTCTTTCGCAGGAATGAAGTGTGCAATGTTCCCGGGTCTTCACGAGGCCATTAATGTTGTCCATGAGTAACATCATAATCGGCCTCGTTGACATTTGCCTCGAGGAAGCTTTTCCACGGCCGATGATAAAACGTAGCATAACTCTTTACTTCTCTTCCCATTCAACAGAGCATCTGTAACAACCGATTTTGATTCCCATTACCCCACTTAACGTATCATATCGTTCCTTGGAGCAAATTTTCTCCCCCTTCCGAACTCTCCTCACGTTAACCTCAAATATTTTTGAAGAGCTCCCTGGCAAAGTGAGCTCGATCGACGTTAATCTGAATACAGTTGAGTCGGTTCGACACTTACAAGTTCTACGAACTTTTTCCGCCCTCGGGCCCTTTTCTCCGGATTGAAGTGTATCCTAACGCCATCCCTGTTCTCATCTTAACGTAGTATTATAGAGACTGAGTCCTCCCACTTTATCCCTATTGTTGTCATGCATTCAACGTAAGGTCCCAGTAATAATTGTGAAGAGTAAAGGATTTTTACTGGCAAGGGCGCAGGAATGAATAACAGGAATAAAATAGCATTAGAAAATTTATTAGAAAACTCATATTAGAAACATAACTGTGCTTAAAGTTATTCAAATACAGACAAACTTAAAAAAGCTGAAGTCAATTGGGTGAACTAATTTCGCGTTTAAGAAGAAAAACTGGAACCATACTAAACAATTGTTGATTTTTAAATTCGAATTTTTGTCAAATTAAAGAAGTTCGAAATAAATAGAAGTTCATCAGTGATTATTTCTCGATATAATTGTTATTACAGTGCTAAACCGAGTCACTTGCCTGATCTGGCAGCGTGATTTTTCATAACCCTTATTTTACGCAGAATCTGAGGGTAGAAGGCAGGGGTAGAGGGTAGAGGGCAGAATCTGAGGGAAACAAGGGAATTTGGGATGGAGGGGAGAAAACCGTCGTCGGCATTAGCCATCCCACCAACCCGTTCCGAGGTAGATTTGGGTTTCAGTTGCTCCAAAAACTAAGGCTGTATCGCACCGTATCTACGTCATCATAATGCCTAGTCCTCGATTTCTTCAATCTGTTCGAAGATTTGACGGCGCATTGCCGACGTAAACCAATCAAAAGGAACGGAACAAAGAGGCGGCTTACCCAGCTTGAACAAACCTCTATTTGACGCTAGAAGTTAGTGACTAATATTGGATAATCACAACATTCACACATCACATAAGACACTCACAACATCGACTTCCAATGTGAACTTCGAACTCGCGATATTTACGTTAAAATCTCGTCGAATTACCGGTTAATTTGATATGATGGTATCACTCGGGTACGGTTAATTAGTCATTAGTCAAAGTGAGATGGTATAACTCGGATAGTCTATAGTCATCGCGTATAAGATACGCAGCGTTTTGGACCAAGTTATTATTACCATAAAGATATTTTTACATATGAGGATTTAAAGGCATTTACAGTAAATTACGATGATATAATTACTGAATTCATTATTCCTAACTGCATTCAGATAATATCAAGAAGGATGCATTTATGTCATTTTCTGCAAGGGACGAAAAGAAGATTGCTGAGCTGAGACCGGATAGCGAGAGAAGGGAGAAAAAGAGGTGGAGGATGAAAAGCGAAGGGAGTGATGAAGGTTGGTGAGGAAGTGAAGACGGGAGGTAGGCGGTGGTGGCCCAGAGCGTGAGGGTAGCTGATGGAACGACGGAGTGCGAGAAAGAAAAGGTTCCTCTCCTGTCATTGAGAACGAACCCACCGGCACACGGAGAGGGGTAAGAAAAACAGTGACAGGTATTAGTGGAAATGTGCAGCCTACCAATGACGCGAAGCATGCCGGGAATGTGAGACGAGACAAGAGCGAGGAAGTGGGGGGTAGGGTGAGAGAGAGACAAAAGGTATAGCTGTGAGAGGGTGGGGAGGAAAGTGAAGAATGTGGGCGTAGAGGTCATTCTAGCGGATCCCTTAGAGGGGAAGGGGTGCCAGGGTGTAGGCAAAAGGACTGTGGTGTTACAGGAGGCACAAAGGGGTTACATGTCCTGAGAAGTAGTCCGCTACTTCCACTTTACACCTCCTACTCTGCATCCACTTGGTGGCTTGTCTTGGGATAGAATGGCAGGCGGGAAGGGAGACAGAAAAGCGACAGCGCTAGAGAAGAAGTGGTAGTAGCTTGTGTCCTTTGCTCGGGAGGATGTAATAGAAAATACCACACGGAACTGAGTAAATGAAATAGAAAGAAAATCACTGTAGCACTCTCACATATTGTCCGTCCTAAAATTCGGAGAACTAGTTTGATTCACGCTCAATTCACGCAGAGGATGTTGGGTGGGCGGGGAAGGATGAGAATCGATTTTATTAACAGGATGAAGAAACGTAGGACGTATGCCAAGATGAAGAAAGACATTGTGTAGGTAGTTAGAGGTTTGCGGCCGGAAAACTAAATGATTTTTACTCTCTTCCATTGAAATCCTAAAAAATAAAGGATATATTAAAGATTTGCTAACAAAAACTTAAATCCTGCACATTCAATTCGTACGAAACGTACAACTATGGTTGCAATTAAGTGCACCGCGCATTTTATTCGGAATGGCATTTTTAGATAATTACAAAACACACATCAATGAAGCACTATGCGGTCTAACCAGAAATATTTATTTAATAGTTTCCTCTAAAGCGACGAAAAATGTTAAATTCCTTGCTATATAATGGCGATCAAAACTAAGATTTGCATATTTTAAAACGATAAGGACAACAAAAACATAAATTAAATAATGTAAAGGGTAAAACCATTTTATGATCAAATTAGATTAGTGCAAGAATTTACTAATGCACTCCGTAAATCTTAATCCAATATCTTTTTTGTATTCATCAGCTCTTAAAATTACGTACCTGCGACATTTTTATATATAGGTAGAAGTTAGAGATTTTTAAGAAAAATATTAAATCCAGTTCATTAAATTCGTACAAAACGCACGACTAAGGTTGGAAACAAATGCTACGACCATTGTTTTCGGCATATAGCTCTTGAAGCACAATGAAGTCTTATCACAAATATTTGTTTACTATGCGCCTCTAAAGCGACGAAACATGAGCATTTACTATCAAGAAAATGGTGAGCAAAAACGTGAAATAAGTCATGCACAGGGTCTAACCGTTCGAAGATCAAATTAGAACGTACCAATTTAAATCAAACACAGTAATATAACTTAAATTGAGAAAAGAAACCGAACATTTTTCATTTTTGAAAGATAATTTAAGATACTATTTATAGTGCTTAATATAGATATTCGTAAAAGTAACACGGAAAACAGGCGTAAATCCTTGACCGTCATAACTCGGAAAGTAATTGAAATGCTGTAGGCGTTATAAAGTTTACAAACATATATTTACCTGAAGTCGTCAGCAACGTAAACAAAATAAGCCTGGAATAAATAATTAGTTGGATAAGATTTATTTACTCCCATCAAGGTACTCAGAAAAAGGGAAGTTTTAATTATGGACACTTATTGAAGTCCTATTGAATCTTTATTAGTATTGCACGAGATTAGCACTTTAATTTTTAATCGAAAATCCATATAAACATGCATTTTAAACGCGGTACTCGGAAACAGTTAAGCTCCTTCAAAAACATTAACGGTCATCCCACTTTTGCAGACAACAAGAGCGCTTCAAGCATCACTGATGATTCATTAGCAGACCTTTAAAACCTACTCTACTGCAGACATCAACTTTGAAACACAATACAATTTCGAAGTATCGGTGAGACTCCCATTCCTCTAAAATATCTCTTCAGTCGAAAAGAACAGATAATTTTGTAAAATTACGCATTAGGAACGGAGAAGTAGCCGTACACGGAATCTAAATTACGTTTCCAAAACACGATTGCATAAATTAATAATTTTCCACGGGCTATTATTATGGAGAAGTTCTTATCTTTCTCGAATGGCATACACAAGACAAATTGACGTTATAAATACTATAATATTAGAGGAATCAAAACTATTGGTAATGACCATGACAGGATATTAATATATCAAGGAATTCAAGGAATTCAATGAAGTTATTCATTTTCTAAGGTTGATATAATTTTGGGGTGTAATGTGGAACAAGATAACATAAAAATAATCCAAAAGCTTGGAAGGAAATATTGAAGATAGCCTCTCGGGCAACAAATTCCAGAAGAATTCCTCAGGAAAGATTCAGGAAAAGCAGACAAAACAGGGAGACCATACTCTGATAGTGAATGCACACAGAAAACATAATACATGTCAAGAAACCACTCTATACGCGGCATTCATAGAAGAAGAACTGACTAAGAAGACCTTTGAAGACATAAAAGAGAAGATGTTTAAATTTCTTGAAAAAAATAGAACTTTATCACAATAGCAGATGAATAATCCACCAATTCCATAAGAACCAAATCAACATAAAGAGAATGAAATTTTAAAAATAGAAGAAAAAATAAACAAAGGCATTACAAAAGGATGCGAATTTTCACCAGCACTTCTCAACATATAAAGCAGTCAAAGAAGCCCAAGAAATGGTAATCAAAGACATTGAGGTGGAGAGGAAATTAACATGCTTCATTTCACCGATGACATTGTATCAGAGCAGGGAAGTCCGAATACTCACAAGCAGCTTTAAACACGGCGGATAGAAAACTGCAAGGATACAACATGGAGAGTAGCGGAAAGCAAATTCAAATCCAAGTTCGTAGATGAGAGAAAAGCTGAAATACGCCAACAAGAGAGGCGATGGAATAAGTGGAATCCCACACCTAGCTTGGAAGCTGCACGCCATAAGAAGAAACAGTTCAAAGGACATAAAGAGAAGAATTATCCATAACCGAAGAAATCATTAATTACAAAAACAAATGCTGTGTTCAAAGACAATAGGATTATCAACAAGGAAGCAGTACCTGGAAACATTCGCGAGCATTTTAGCTATGAGGCTCAGATAAATGGTCCATTGCAGATCTGAAACATGATAGAACTTTCAAAACTTGGCGCAGGAGGCGGATGCTGAAGATCAAAGGGCGGATAAGATGAGGAACGAAGAAGTATACAGAAGAATAGCAGAGAAGGAAACCATATGGAGCGCCATATCAGGAAGACAAGGATGGTTTGGCCAAAACAAATTTTTAAGGTGGCCCCTGGCCTCCCACCAGCCACCTAAAATTTAACGGTCGTCGCCAAGAGGGTTGATGGAAGTTCCACAGGAAACCGTGAAGGCAGCGGTGACAGAAATAAAGCGACCGGCGATGGGCTACACCAGCGACATCCTCCCTCGCCACCTTCCTCGGATCACGCGCACAGCGCAGAGAGCATTGCAGGCTTAAAATATTTCCCTCGCAGTGGGCTTACACGGAATACGGAAACACCGTCAACAGTTGTTGAATGTTTGCGTAAACGAAAGATCAGTCTTCACTTGGAGTGTATTGAAAATCCTCGTTCCAGAGTCCACCCTTCGCAATGTCACCCCCGGAATATGACCAAAAACTGGGAAGTTTGAATATTTTCACAAAAAGCACCACAGCTTTTCGAGAAATAAATTCCATTCATAGCAACAAATGATTCCTCATTTACAAAGGAAAAAAGTACTGTAGGTCTTCATCTATCAGAGCATAAAGAAGTTAACGGGGGACTGAATAGTAGCAGACAACCAACCTTAGGTTTAAAGGGAGATGTAATCTATAGAATTCAAAGAATTTTCGACTATCGAATCTAGACGCGCTTGGATGGATAGTATTCAAAAACATTTACAACAGGGTCCAACATCAACTTCGCATCGTAGTCAAAATTACCTCTCAATACAGCTGTGCACCCACACGTTGTTATATTTCAATTGTCGATAAACCATAGCGGTCACCACATAAATTTACTGCGTAAGACAATCACCATTGCTGTTGAAGAATATCATGCACAATTCAATGAAAATAAATAAAAGTAGGGTGACAGGGCAACGAATCGCCGAGTGAGAGAACAGGGAAAAAGTCCAAACAAGTGAAAGGCGTTAAACATTGCTCCGTGTTGACTTGCGCCAAACAACGGCCCGCGAGCACAACAATCACATTAGGAATGATCCCTCAGGGGATCATCAATATTTTCAGCGACTCAATAAATTTTGCTCCCAGGCTCAACGCCAATAAAATTTACGAAAGCCTCGTCGCAAAAAGACGTTATTTTTTGCAAATCCAAATGTCGACGAAAACAATGATTCCCATTGACGCTTAAATCATTACGGGCAATTTTATTAACTCCGATAATGAGCAGTTTTTCCTACGCAAGCAATCGATAAGCGATGATTAACCTTGGGCAAGCCGGGCCAGCCCCTTAATTCATCATTTCAATGGAACGAGGTTACAGGATTTATCTTTCATCCCCCTAATACACTAACCACCACTCTCCCAATCCCTAAAAAGTCAAAACACGATGCTTTCCAAAATGGAAAATTTTAGAGGGCGCAAAGAGACTTAAAAACCACTAACGCTTAAATTTTATTTGCCAAGTTATTTGCTTCCCCCCCAGATTGCTAGCATCCTATCCGAAAAAAAAATATCGGAATATTCGAAAAAAATTTGTAAGCATCATGAAGGGGCCAGGAGCACATATAGAGACTGATGTTTTTTTACCGTTTTCCAAATGATCAAAGCAAATCTCTCCAACAGAGAGGCATAAAAGGATGGATTACGGTCGTAATGGATTGCGTATGAATGTCATATTTCTTTTCATTCATCCAGCCCCGAACGAAATATTTCCATCAATAACACTCCACGCCAAACCTCCCGAGCGAAAAGAGTGATGGAATTGGACACGGGACGGATTGTCGCAAACGTCGGATCCGAGTCAATCAACTTCATAGTGTGAGAATTCCGGACTAGTAAAATGAAAGTCAGCCTTTGAAGCGCTTCGAATTGACATTTTTGAAAATTGCAAGGAATAGTCCTCGCCAAAGCTGGAAGCTGAGATAGACACTTAATAGCAAACTGCAGGAAAATATACGGATACCTTCCCCATTCAATAGAATAAAACCTCGTGTAGTTTTATATTAGTCAAAAAAATATCATAATTTTCACCTTCCTCTCTCATGCTCGTGAGTTTTAACTAGATCATACACATTATTTAATAAACGAACAAGCCTTACCTAAGTAGTTCCAAGGGTAAGAACCATTTCATGTCTCGGAAACTATTAAAATCATTTTAAAAATCGACCTCTAAAATGTCATAAAACTATAATTTGACACGATTAATGCAGATACGGTAGGAAAATATATCAAGAGTATCGAATAAATAAGGTTATCATAATAGCTCAATCATACACAGCATTAAAATTTATTTTTTTAAATCTACTGCTAAAAATAGGTTTTCCAATTGAAAACACCTTGCATTGACGCATGCATGTAAAATATGATCTTTTATCATACCTGTTCATGATTAGCCGACAACAACAGGAGAAAAAAGATTATTGGAACCAGAGAAACGCGGTATACAACTAAAGGGTATGCATTTACTATTAGAAACATGTGAAACACGTAATCGTTATTGGTGAGGTCTCATGGAAAATGTGATGATGAGAATGCAGGGAGTTGATTGCTAGGGGGAAGAAATCTGTTCAACAACTTTTAAGGGATAATTGACCCTCTTGGGGCAATTAAAAATTCAGAATGGATTTGAGATGAAATACGGGCATTATACTATAGGCATGGATGGGTAAGTGCGTTGTCGCAAATGCATGAAGTCATGTCCGCAGTTTTCCATTCTATTGAGAAGAATGGAAATAAAAAGCTGCAGATATCACGCCTCCGTATTTATAGCAACCAACAATCGATAACGATATCTATTACTCATCAAAATAAAAGTATCACATTCCATCGCTTAATCATTCGAGGTTTAATTAGCCTAAATTACCTTCATTCTTCAACCTTTTCCAACATTCAGGCAAATGCGCCTAATGAATCACAAAGAAAAGTTAATTAGGAAATGGCGCATATTTACTCAATTCTACTCCGCAATAAAATGTTATATGCATTCACTTACTAATAAATGCTCATAATAGAGTCCATTAAGTTTTATTTTAACTAAGCTAATTAAACCACGACACTCATTGATTTATCAAAGAACACGCAAATCCTCCGTCGTTGCTAAATTGAACTCGAGTACTTAGATCTAAAAATAAAGATTGGGAGGATAATTTGCAGAAAATGGTTAATAATTAAATAGTGAGTTTTATTTAGCTCCAATTAGTAGTAATTTTCTCCATCCTAGAACCATTGCACATTGTTAGTAAATCTCCCAAACTTTTCTCCGGAAAAAAATGTTATAAAAGAATGCAGTCCGAAAACCTTTACAACATAAATCCTTGAATCTACTACTTATTACTGCGATGCGTATAAGCAGATCAATAACGATAATAAACATTAATTAACCCAATATTCGGTCGATTAACCTTTTCACACATACACATCACTTAGCTGAAACTGACAAAGTCAATAATTGCATACCTAACGCGTAGGAAGAAAAACAACAAGGATAAAAATTTCAATTTCATAAACAGTGAAGAGTAGCCCATTCCATGGATATCTTGCCTTGAACATTAAGACTCTGTTATTCTTTCTTCGTCCGACGATTTCAAGTTTATTTTACTTGAATAATCCATGAGTTGGCAAATGTTAAAATTTTTAATTAATCTTGCATATAAAATGCAAAATATTAATTTAATTATTTATCAGCCAAGTCTTACGGAGCGGCTGCTCAGACGCAAGTCTTCCAAAGAAAAGAGGTCGTCTACACACGGTATAATGGCATAATTCCAATCTCTCTTCTAAGATGAGAACTCAGAAAAATATACAGGAAATACCATATTTTAATAGACAAATGATAGGAAAAATAAATAAAATAACAACGTCCTTTCCTAATATACCCCGGTCGACTCATTTTTGTTTTTTTGTCAGAATTTTCACTTTCTCAAATTTATTCTTCGTCTTCATTTCATGCGCGGTCTTTGCAAAGAAAGAACTCCCGCGGGCAGAGCGTCCGTTTAATATATTCTCCAGAACCCCTTTTTTCCCGCCGCCAAATTATGCAAGCATTACTTAACTTTGACCCTTTATCTGTAATTTCATGAGGGAAAGGTGCAAAAATATTAGGGATTCGCATGCGAAACCCATAAGAACAAGCCACATTGTGCGACTCAATCGTCTAGACGAGGCTTAGACCTTCGCGAGGGGGCCAGCAAACGGAGGCTAGCGAGCCACGTTAAAACCGGTTAAAACCATGTGGCGCTGAAGTAAAATTGAAAATGAGAATAAAGCTAATCACATTTTCTTTTAGAATATCCTATAAGGATAATGCTGATTTTTTCTTCATTTAATAAATATAGAATTCATCATTATATGTAATAATATCACTTCAAATTTTCCTTATTCGTAAATATGTATTTAACGTTCTCATATACATTTTAAAATGTTGAAAGGGAAAGGCTTGGTTCTTCCGTCTCAAAATCTTGCCGACCTCTGGGCTAACCGATCGACAAATCATTTGCGCCGACTTAAGATTCTGAAAAGCCGGCCACCTCTACCCTCTTCTTCTCCGCGGGGGAAGGCGAAAAGAAAACACACTGCTTTCAGCTATGATTTCGTGTTCCACCAGAGAGCGTGCGTTTTTTTATGGATCATAGCTAATAGCCAATTAACTATGCTTGTATCGTATGCCTCAGCTGATCTCTCTCTTCGATTCAATATACTTTCAACTCTTTTCTTAAGACCGTAAATGCGCATCCTTCTGCAACCCTTTCCACGCTTTCCCAGCGTTCTCCCCTCAAAAATATCCTTCCGTATTATTTATTTATTATCCCCTTTTATTACTAGCCTCAGCCACCTGCTTACAGCCCTATTGACTCTCGCAGTAAACTTTTTTCTCCCCTCTCTCACTGCGCTTATCTTTCACATTCTCTTATTTCATAGTTTGCCTTTCTATATTTCTATCGCTTTGATGATGACGTTGCTGTTATGACAGGAATTCGACCTTATTCTAGCCCCTAGTTACAATTCCGCAAATATTATGAGCAATATGTTCATTAAGTTGTCACATTTTTTCTTCACAATTCGGCTCCTATCTGTCTACCGTATTCTTATAAAAAAATTGACGATTTGTTCTAGTTTAAAAGCCATGAACATATTTGAATAAATTTAGAGAAGGTAAACGCCGTCAGCGCCATGTACGCCCACTGCGATGACGAAATGTCACCGGCGCCTACCTCTCCTACATGCAGCACAGAGCCAAGGCAAATTCGAAAGGCAGAGGGACGGAAGAGAAAATTGGGAATTTTGAAAGAGTACAAGACGGGAAGCGAAAGAGAAAGGGCGAATTAAAAAAACGGGCAGAAGGAGAGGGAGAGAGATAGCAGGATAAAGGAGTGACCGCCCCTTCCTGTGAGCGTGGACCGAACTATGTCGAGTATCAAAGCGAAGAGTGAGAAAGGAGATGGAGGGGAGGGAAGCTTCGCTCCGTTTCTCCGTCTCGCGCGTCGTTTGTTGGTCGCCAAACATCGTGATCTTCACTCCCCCAACGTTCGCCGACAACAGTTACAACATTCAATCTGACAACAACGCTCAAGGCTGAAAAAAGCAAGATGCCCGGGATGGGAAGCAGCAAACGAAATACTTCCCGACCCAGAAAAATAGTGGGGAAAAGAATGGAGTATTTTTGTTTACGACCGAATCAGAGTGAAATCGGACTCCGTTTTGGTAAACATTTTGGAGCATTTATTCTTCGCTCACGACGCGTCGTGTGCGTTCGGGGAGAATCATTAATCTTTGTCCATTCTTTAATAGCATAAAAACATAATTTTCTCAGCTTCTCAGGTTTCCAAAGTATGCGGCTGACGGATTTCCGGATTTTCCACCGCCCTTACGATTGTGTCAGCCGCACGATAGTTCCCTCTGCCGTCTTCATGTCGTTAGTCTTCCTGAAAACGACAGCAGGAGAAAAAGTCGCCAAGAAAACATAAATCAACTCTTAGATTAACCCCGAAAAAATAATTAACATTCTGTGTACGCCGTTGGGCATAACTCCATGCCCTTTAGCAAAGATTAAATAGCGAATAATCTATTCAATACCCTCAAATGCAAGAGATATGGCGTTAACTACAAGAAGAAGACTGGAGTAATACAATTTTCCAGAAAAAAGAACTCAAAACTAAACATGCAAGTAGTAGGGCATAAATAAGATTAGTTAGACCAATGTCGTACCTAGGGGTAGTATTTTGGATGAAAATTGGAGTATTACTTATACATTAGGACTTCAGTAGACCTGAGCCAAGATGATTGAGGGGATAATCTGAGGCTTTCATTAACTCCAGATAGGAATAATGGTAAAAGTTTTCAGGATAAAGTCAGTTATGTGTATATGTTGAGCGTTGAGTGGTCGTGTTACAACACCTGTAACTTTAGGAGAGAAGAGTATTTTGGAAGGACACGTCTATAACATGGGTTCACGAATGATGGGAAAACTCGGCGAGGAGAAAATAAAGCGAAGTTCTCGGAAAATTCTGCCGTAAACTATGAGGGTTATAACTGATATCTTATAAAATTCTTCAATATCATGAAAGCCTATTTGATTCGCTAAAGCTGCATTCAAATAGGAGTATTTTTTTCTTGAACTACAACCTTGGATGATTTCACTATGAAGAATGAGTTGCATGAATAAAAACACTGTACTGAAATAGTATACACTTCAATGATTCAGTAATAATTGCAAGGCAGAACTGTGATAATTTAACAAAGTGAAAGTCGTGAACACGGTCGTGAAGCCAAATAAACAACAGAAATCATCGGTATACCTACTTTAGGCGTAGGTGTCAGTTATTGGTATGATTTTAGCAAAATATTCTTTTTATTAATATATTTTATATAATCCACATAGATATATTGCATTAATAGGGATATTCATAGGTAATTTTCCACATTATCTAGTGTCGTATTAGCAGCTTTTACAACCAAAGCACGCCAAAAACTACGAAGCGAGCATGGTGATAAAATACGATTCTTCGTTCTAAAACTTTCATTCATTCTCAATTAGCTCCGAGTATAGAATAGGCACCGTTAATTATTCAGACGGCATGTGGCACTCAAAACATATGTGCACTATAATGATCACGTAGCCAAACAAGAATGATTACTATATTTGATTGCCTCACGACGCAATGAATGGACGCGTTCATTTTATTACGCCGGGACAGTGACCATTTTTCTGAAATTCTTGATGAATTATACGCCGAATCTCCAAATTGACTTTAGTCATACCTACGCAATTCATTGAAATAAAAGGATGCACGGAATGATCTATATGTATTTTAATTCTATATGCTATCCTTTGAGAGGGTCAATATTACGAAAAATGTTTTTATTATCGATAGCAGTAATCGAGGTAAAATGCTATTGCATATTTTCGAAGCTAGTGCGGCATGGCAATCGGGCAGTTATTGAGCAGAGCTACAATACGGGAAATCCGCAGGCAGGAGAGTGGCCCAAGTGATGATCAAAGCGAGATGACATCAATCTGACAGACGTTCAACCGAACTCGAACCGTGGAGTGGAGAGACAATCGTGGTCCGACTTGCAACACAACCCAACGGATCCCAAAAGGCACTTGAAAAGATCAAAGGAGCGAGGGAGAAAGTGGAGCGCTTTATTGTGTTCTGCCAACCGTGCGTGATCATGTACGCAGTAGGTGGGAAGGGAGATAGAGCGATGAAAGGAAGAAAGCGAGAGAAAGAGGAAGAGGATAGAGAAAAGAGAGCTTCCCTTTACTTTTTTGCATACGAGAAGACAAAAAAAAAAGGAAAAACAAGCGAAAAACAGGAGCGCATTACGAACAGTGAAAATTCTCATGGGAACGCTGAATGTCCTTTATGCTAGCGCAAAACCACACCACGCAGGAAAAGATTCGATGAAGTTTTCTATTTGCCATTCTCAGGGTTCATCCAGAAGCTTTGCTACTAAGCCTGGAGATAATAATACGCACGAACGGGGATATAGAAGAGTGCTGAATGTTTTACAAAAGCAAATGTGAACTGCTTTACATTTTTATAACTAGCAAAAAACATGAGTCTCATACCACATTTACCATTATGGTGAAAATTAGTTGACTTCAAGGGGAGAGGCTCAAAATGCGGTGAAGTCTACGGATATTAGCAACACAACCCCCCACGTGCTGGTTGTTTTACTGCCAGGTATTCGATGAAAAATACGAGAATCAAAGGTGAGGATTCGCGATGCCTTATACCGCAGCTTCACGAACTATCAACGTTAAAATGAGGCGAGCTATACTCACACCTCTAAAAAAAAAACTGACGGCGTTCAATTTAAGGTGGTTGGAGCTCTTTTTTAATATACAGATTTGCATGAAACTTTGCATAAATGTTCTAAAAACTAAAGACAAAATTAATGAGTGCATAAACGATGAACAATAGAGGATAGTCTCAACACTACCCTCATGAGTCATGACTCTTTTCTCCGGAAATATTGAGAACGCATGATAATGATGCAGAAAATTGGGAAGATACAGTGAAAGTTTGAAATATAGCGCGGCGGTTGGTGAAACTAATCCCGGAGTTATTGAAGTATGTCCTCAAATGGAGTCTAGACGACAAGAAATATTCTGATGAACCGAGGTGATAAAATCCATTCTTATATATTTTCTACAAGTGTGCTCAAACTATGAAAAGTTTCAGAAAGGTTCAGCAAGGAAATATTCAAAATAAAACGTGACTATTTTGTCGATGACAAAAGTAGTACAAAGGTAGACAAATAATATTTTTATCACACAGTGTCACACAAAGCGCACTCAAAGTAACATGTATACGACGAGGGATTATCCACATAACAGCGTTCGGCACTGTTAATACCAGTGAAAGTCATTAAAGTAAGTTAGTCACAAAACGAGATTGCTCGGCATTATCAGGGAGAGTCATTAATCCCATAATAATCATGAAAATTTAGCAATTAAATGATGAAGCTGTTGAGATTACCGAGGAGCAGTGGTAAAAGTAACAGTTAACTACGTTAGAAAGAGAAAAATGAGAGCAATGAAAGCAAAAACTGAGGAACAAGAAAGTTTTTGGTAACCAAAATCTTATAGCCTAGCATTAAGTACACGATTTCATAGTCTTTCACTCGAGGTTATTTTCAAAGCAAAAATAAAAGAGAATTAATTTTTCACCATTCAAGCTGAAGTGTGAGATGCGAGATTATCAACTGGGCTAAGCGAGTGAATTTAAAAAGTTTTCACTGAGTGTTTCCTCACTACTGTAATTTTAACGACTGTGACGTGAGGGACTGGCTGGGTAATTATTCGGACCTGAGTTTCTCCCATGAAGTTCACTTGAAACTGGATACAAAGTTAACTCCGCCCCGGTCCCATCCAATGTATAGTGACTACAGAGTTTTAATAAGAAATTAGCTATAAATCAATAGCAAAATTGACGCACCTATCAAATTCTTCCCTTCACCGGCGGAAATTCATAAAAAATTCACGGGCTATTCCGAGGAGTAAACGCAGTCGGTGACGGTAAAAGTTTAGGGGAGAAAAACGGCAAAAAGTGATATTAAATCATTATTAAATTAAACGGATGAATAGGGGCAATCACAGTAAAGTCAGTGATAATCGCATTGATCAGAAGGGGAAAAGTGAAACAGCTAGGTGAACTGATGAAAGGTAGAGAGATAGAAACCCTATTATTTGGCATATGGCCATGAAAAAAAACATTGAAATTAAACGGAATTCGAATACAGCTAGGCGTGTTTTTTGGTGGTGCAAGAGGCTAACTCACCTCACCGTTTCAACAGTTACACCTACATATATCCATCACGCCCTTCTTTTTCGGTGTAGACACAGTCAAAAAAATTCCCAGCGATAGGCCTGTAAAGCCGATTCTGTTTTTATAATTTCCTCCATAATGTCCTTCCTTGAATACCTACCTCTTAAACTTCAGTAACGCTCATTGATTGCTTATGTTCTAAAGGTTCCTCTAATATTCCTGCTCTTAAGTATCATAGACCACATTCACCCATGATTTCTCAGGTCTATCACTTGCTCTCACACAAGTTACTCCTTTATTCTGACAGATATTCTGTTTGAAATACAGTACAGATCAAATGATATTTTCAAGCCAAATTTATTAGGGGTCACATCTAGCAGCCGCAGGTACGAATGTGTACAAATTCTTTCCGCAATGAATTTGGATTAAGACACCCAATAAAAAGTTGATGAAATCACAAGGAAACCAATTGGTCGGTTGGTTATTTAGACAGGCTTCCGATAACTGAGGTATTTTGCGCCATTTAGGACTGGAAGGTTACATTTAAGCCTGGTAACGATAGGATTACTACGTGTATGAAGTTACGGCGAAGAGAAACCCGGCGTCGGCATTAGTGTTTACTTATTGGATGGATTACTGCGCTAGAAGTGCTCTCCACACAGCATATAAGATCCAGATTTCACTGAAAAATCTCTTCCATATCGGGATTCGAACTGGGGCAATCGGGATAAGGAGCCAGTTCTCTACTCAACACACAAACCCGATCGACTTTTAAAAAAATTAAATCCACGATTGCAACAAAGCATAAACTTTTTAAGAGAAGACAACTCACACCAAAAGATAAGTTTATAGTTCTCAACCCAACACGCTAACCCGATCGCCTTAAAACAAAGTAAATCTACAAATTAAACAAAGCATAAACACAATTTGAACTTTTCTCGGGTTCTTACCTAAAGACAACTCACGTCAAAAGTGAAATATATAGATCACGCAACGACCCTCATTCACCCGGTAACCCATGTGTCAGGGAAATCATCAAGGTTTTGGACCATATATTCAGAGGTTATCACACGTCCAAGCACCATTCAACGTTTAAGGGGAGCCCGATCTTCCAAAATGATTTCATGACTCCCGTTATCTCTGGAGACCAGAAGAGGGCGCGAAAAAAATGGCGTGGGGAGCGCATATAAAAAAACACGAAAACTGAAAAATAAAGAGACGAGAAGATATAGGATAAGAGGGAAAAGGGTGACGAAAGGTTAAGAGGAAAATGAAAAAGGACAGGGGGACGGATAGGAAGAAAAAAATACATAAGATCCCTTGGGGAGTTAGGAGACGGGAGAGAGTGCGAAGATGGGGTAGTTGTCGGAGATGGAGATAGGGTACGATGGAGCTAAAGGGGGAGAGATTGGAGGTGGTGGTGTGGGGTGGATAAGGAAGAGAAAAAAAGACGAGTTTTTGAAGATGCTACGGGCCTGTTTGATAACGGCCCGAAGCGAGTCAGGGGTGGGGAGCTGAGGAAAAGGGGAAGTGTCTTTTTTTGCCGATCCTGAAGGAGAAGAGGAAAGGGCAGGGGGTAGGAGGGAGCACTTAAGCATCAGTAGGGGGAGGAGAGAGAAAGAGGAAGGAAGGTGGAAGGGATGGCCCTATATAAACCGGCCGATACTGACACTCCCGAGGACCGATTCGGTGTGGTGGATTGAGTACTGGTATCACTTCCTTAGGGTTTCACTTCGAATCTCAGCAGAGACGGAAGGTATTCAGTTGGATTCCCATCTTTACTTGGGAAGGTACCATGTGGAGGAGAGTACTTCAAGTGTAGTTGTTTCCCCTACGCTAGGTCTTAAGTTAAAGTGATTCTCAAGTATTAGACTTCATCTGTAACCTATATATTTATTCCCCACACTTCATAGAATTGGTATTGTTGTGATTTATTTCGCTGGAAATAAACTATAATGCATTTACCAAGATTAAATCCTAGCCCCCACTCAAGACAGAACGTGTTAAAAAAAAGTTAAGATCCACTGAGAGAACCTCCACTTTTGTGGCTATTTTTTCGCAGATGACCGCATCGTCAGCAAACTTTCTAATTTGGCTGCCAACACTATTACAATTATACTACTATTATTACTATTATATAGTTAATGTTGTTTACGTGGATTAGGAATAACAGGTGGGAGATTACGGTCCCTTACAGGACGCCGGATGTCACCCTAACAATGTCGAGACTAATACTGTCGATTACTACTTTTTGCTTGCGATTAGGCAGCAAAACACGTATCCAGTTCACCATTTTTGCATTTAATATCCATTAATGTAACTTGAATGGTAGTTTTATTTAGAAATATTGTCAAATGCTATCTTTAAATGCAAGAATAACGCGTCACTTTCTTTTACGATTCACCTGATTTTAGGATATCGTTGAGGAAGAGTCAAATCGGGGTTTCACAATATTACTAACAATTGTGTACTCAAGAAGCAACATTGCGATGGCGACGATAATGATTTCAACACTTTAGTGTCAATACCAAATCAAAGCATTTTCGGGGGTACAATCACGGATCTCCATGGCGCGAGAACTCGCGTTATCGTTATATTTTAATTGCGTTCATAGGAGCGAAACCGTAATCATAATTCTTTAAAACATTTTCAGGTGCTTTAAATCATTAGTGTTAACTGATGAAGTGCGTTCTTGGGAGTCACTGTGACCATCGCCCTTCTAGAGTGGTTTGTGTTTTGAATAACGACAACGGAAAAGAGGGAACCGTGATCCCCCCACTGCTCATAACATGCTGTCTTGGTAATAACACAAAGGCGTCTAAAGGCGGCATTACTAAATGAATTTGAATTCAATGGAAGTAGCGAGTGTATCGATGTTTCTATGTGCATCGCCACCTGCAGGGCATCGTTTTGCTTACACATTATTTCCGTTTTCCTCAAAGAAATGAATGAGGAACGTAAACTATAAACATATCTATTTCAGAAATCACTACATTTCGGCAATCAATACTTTTGTTTACATGGTGCTGTTTAGGTTGCTCAGAAATTCGTAAATTTAATACTGTTTATAAATCACATTAAATATGTTCAGCCATAAAGCGTATCAAGAGTGACAATTATTATATTTCTAATTGTAAAACGTTTCCAGGTAAAAATAAATATTTATATTATACTTAAAAATAAGTCCTCATTAGGCAAATTTCTTTATTAATCACATTTTTAAAACCATCTCGCAGTTATGTAACCATGATTACACCGGATATGATGCGATTTTATTGCCGTATTTAAACACTGCTTGCAGGCTAAACAGAAGCCAGTCAATTTTCGTGAAAGTGCTAGCCGTAGTCGAATACCACCACTATCGACCACTATCGACCTCTACTGCCATAGAAGTCCGTGCTTACTCTCGCAAGTTGCATTGAAGTACCACTTGCAAGCGACTGCTGAGGCTACTGTATTAGAAGTACATTCCATGAGTAAAAACCACCTTAAATCGTGGTCGACAGTCCGCATGGAAATATCAATAGTAAAATGTAAAAAACATTAATCCCAGAAGATTGAGCCCAAAACATTTTACTACATTGATATAAAATATCGGTGTAATAAATGGTGAATTTATAACACTGCAATTTCCACAGCTTATTTTCTTGATCTCAACCAAGGTTTCGTAGCAAAGCAACGTCATCAGGCGTAGTTGGTTGGCAATGACGAAGTTGCTTTGCAACGAAACCATAGTCGTGGTCATTACAATACGTTTGAGAAATTGCAGTGCTATAAATTCGCCTTGCATTCCTAAAATGAAAGACTAATAAGTTAAGCCCGAGACTCTATCAGTATCGGATTGCATCGGAAAAGAATGGTACCGAACCAGCACTATCACACGGATTTATAGGCCAGAGAGTAAGCAGGAGGAAAGAAATGTGAGAGTTCTGATTTGAGGGTATGTAACGAGGAAAAGAGGGAAGTTGATGAGTGTGCCAGTGAAATGATAAGTCGTTTCCAGGGTGGAAACGGTCGAGGGGATGAGGTTCCCCCGAGGGTAAGTCTCTGTCTCCGTTGGGTGTTTACCCTGGCCGTAATCGAGGGGGTCGACATTGAGCACGTAGTGCACAAGGGAATATCGATCTCACAGCACCTAAATGCGGGAGGAAGGCAAGAGTGGGGACCGGGTTGGTGCGGTGGCAAGAGTATCCGTCCGTCAAATGGAACGTTATACTGTGTTCCACTTGGCGCCTTTCGCCAACAGTATCCATACGGCGGTTTTTTTTTAGTTGGAACACTTTATTTGTTTGGGAGCGTTGGGAGTAATCCGCGAAAGCCTAGTGTCACGCGACACCCGACTCCCGAACGGAAATTCCTTGTAGAACATTTAAATATGAAATATATAAGCTAGAAGTTTGGTACTTGTTTCAAAAATGAGGCGGAAGCATCATAAACTTTTTCCAATCGTATTCTCTCTGTCGATCGATAAACTGAAAATTTTCAACATTGCAAATTATTTATGAAAATTTGAAGCTTTTTTCATTTCTTGCCAAGTAGTTTTTACATTACTACCGAGGCTTGCCATATGCTATAAAGAATAGAAAAGCTTCATTAAAGGGAATTAAACTTTCGCGACGCGTAATTTAATGGCTTTTAACAACATAATAACTTGAGTCGTTACGTGGTTACGTAAATGCAAGCTTCGAATTAATTCCATACAATGCTTATACTCTGATTATTGCACACGTACCCACAAACATCATAGTGGAAGATTTCTAGGAGCAACTGAAAGGAACCACAAACAAAATCTCCTATCATCATATGAAAATCCTATTAGGTGATCTTAACGCACAACTGGGCAAAGAATAAAATTCAGAAAAACCACAGAAATCAATACGGCTCACAAGTGAACAAGCAAGAGCGGCGACAGACTGTTAAATTTCTGCGAAAATTTCGGCCTCAAAATTAAGTCAACACAATTTCAGAAACTCAAGATGAAATTATACGCCTGGAAGTCGCCCAAAACAATGCTGGGCGAACTTCAGATAGACCATGTGGCCATCTCTAACAGAAATTCTCACGGCTATTTTAACAAAAATCTCAATGGCGAATCTCCCACAGGCGAAATTCGGTTTGAAAAGCCCACACCCAATCCCGACTCATAACCACCAACCATCAAGGATATATCAGAAATTATCAATTTACTGAAAAACAAGTAAGCACCTGGGATCATCGCAGAAAGGGAAACCAAATAATGAAAGTTTAACGCAAAAAATCCATAGGATCATATCAGAAATCCGAAAAAGCGAACGAATCCCATCAGAATGGAAATGCGCACTCATCCACTAACTCCACGAAAATGGGGACTGAGCAAACCTGAGCAATTACAGAGGAATCTCACTCCTACCAGCCACCTACCAAATTCTCTCTACAGCCGTCTTCAACAGACTCGAAGAACAAGCTGACCCCAGATAGGAGAATACCAGGCAGGTTTCCTCAAGAGACGCTCCTGGATAGAACAGATCTGAAATCTTAAGACGATTCTCCAGATGTGTAACATCAGACACATTGTGGTATTAATCGTGACCTTAAATAAGGCTTACGACTCCATAGACAGACTCTCTTTGGCACACTGGAATAACTTGGCATCGACAGAAAAACAAGAACAATCATCCAACAAACACTAACTAACACAACCTCCAAAGTGCAATTCATGGGGGAAATATCCGAGACATTTGAGATCTAAACCGGAGAGCGACAGGGTGACGGGGTCTCACCATTATTATTTAATATCATCCACGAAAAAAATTATCAGGACATGGGAAAAAAGTCAAGAGGAATTAAATTGGTACTAAAAAATATTCAAATTGAAATGTCTGGCTTTTGCGGGTAACCTAGCAATCCTCACGAGCAACGGAGGAGAGGCCAAACCCACCATTAAAAAAAAACTAAGAAATCGCACGAAAAACTGGCCAGCAAATATAAAAAATCACAATTCATAGAGAGATTACCAAAGGATAAACTCCCTGTAGAAACAACCCACGAGAAAATAGGTAAAATCCCTTATTCCAAATACCTAGGAGAAATCATCCCACCATTAGCGATTAACCTAGAGGTCAATCTGGAAAGAAACAGGAAAATACAAAAAGCTTACAAGCTAACACGAACCATTACAACAAGAGATTCATACCTACCAACGCGAAATTAAGACTATAATATAGTCGTCATTACGGAAGCACTATACGCAGTCGAAACGACACAAATTGGCAGGCAAACAAAAATTAAAGAAATATAGAAACAGGAACGGAAAATCCTAAGAAAATGTTTTGGACCCATAAATAGAGAGGGGATCTGGATTAAGAGACCATCATTGGAAATCTACAAAAACACGGATTAAGATCACAAATACGTTTAGGAAAACAAGGAAAACATTTTACGGACACTTACACAGGATGAACAAGAACAGAATTGGATGAAAGAAGTCGAAGAAGACCTCAGACAATTGGACATGACAATACACTATATAGAAATTTCGGAAAAATTCAGGAACGCCATTGAAAAGCATAAATTTGAAACCGCAACAAAAAAAGAAGACACGATGTAAGTGGCCAGAAGAGCGAAAGATACAGCACAGTGAACACATGGAGGAAATTTGGGAAGAATGAAAGAACACAAATAAATCATCAAAGAAATTCAAGTACAAACGCTCTTTTTATTAGGGAGTGATCGTAGATAATAATTAACATTTAATTATTTATATATATTTATATATAACACTACAATCCCCACTGTCAGTCATATCTATAGTGTTCCACTTCTGCCGCCCGTCCAGCGACGGCCACATCATTTCTTCAGCAACCTTCCTCCATTTCCCACATAATACCACACTTTCGATCTTATCCACCCGTCCCCTACTCGCTAATGATCTGAGTAGTAGACCCGCTCCTCAAATAACCACGTACAATCAACATAAAAAGAAATAAGTGCTTCAGGCACAGGTAATTTACAGGCCCATACGCTTCCCATAATATCCTCATCAGTTTTCCTCCATCCAACCCCAGGGAAATAAAGTCTGAGAGTGGATTATTCGTATAGGGTCTGTAGCATGGTGCTTAGCTGATTCCAACGGTTACCCATTCTGAACACCCCCAAGTAGCCTTTAGGTGCCTTAGTTCGATAAAGTAAAATACACTTCCTTTCCACCTGAATTTATTCAAGCTTCGAAACTAGTCGCACGTGAATTAATTTTGGTGAAATGATGCATTGCATATTTAAGATGACGGTGAATGACAAAGCCCGGCTCGTGTTTTAATAAAAAATATTTAGTTGAATCACAAAAATACAGTTTTTAATTCCAATATGAATCGATATCATAAAGTTAAACCCGAAACTACTAATTATACTACTTTATCAGTGATTAATTTTCAACGTTCAGCCAGATACCGTCCAATCATTAATAGAAGTTACACGCCCCGCTGACTCTAATTCTGAGCATACTCAGGTTTGGTAGAACGTAGGTATTCCAACGTTCCTAAACCTATCCACTTATCCTTCATGGTGCAAATGACCTCAGTCGTCCGTCGTCTCCCCAAATAACCTCCGAAGCAACGAGAGAGAGAGAAAAAGTGAGGGGAAGTAGGCGTAATCTTCAGGTGCGATCTCCTAAGCTCTCACTCTTCTCCTTTATTGGGGGGGATAGTGGGGTCCAACAAGGGACACGATTACAGCCACCGCGCACCCTCAACGCACCACGCCGACGACGAAGCGGCGGACTGGAAAGGGTGCGAAGGCCCGATCACGGGAACCGGAAATAAATTTGCCTCCTACAGAGCTCGCCATCGCAGAAAATACCCCCCCCCCCACTCTCGGAGAGCGAGACTTACCCCTTAGATCCGTTATGTTACATACGGGAAGGATCGAGAAGGAAGGCCGAGATGGTTTTTCGGTACCCACACAATCTCAGGTTCTCCGGCGCATAATCCCGAGGAAAGTAGACTTAATTTAATTAAAGCGGATTCACATTCGCGTAAGCAAGAGAGATAGAATTCCACAACGTTGTACCCTATTTTCCACTGAGTGAGAGTAACGCGAGATACGAAACAAATGATTAGCAAAAGATAGATCATAATTATCAACATTGGCGAATTGTTTCTGGCCTCACGAACGCTCCAATACGCAAAAAAATATTTTATCTCGTAAACATTATACGAATTATGAAATATGACGATGAAAGGCTTCGGGATTGTTGGATAAGATTGGAATTTTACGGATTGAAATTAACAAAAAACGTGGAGCAAAAGATATAACAAGTGTATAATAATTCAAAGACAAGTAGAAGAGTGCCACTCAATCTCATGATCATGGAAGTGAAAGAAAGTCAGCAAGATATGATAGATTGATCTGGACAGAGAAAATACCATTATAATAGTGGATGACCTCTAAGAGAAATGACACCGGAGACAATTACAAGAATTTTTGAGATAGCTTTACAGTCTTCTCCGATATGAGAACCTCATTACTTAATCTAAACAATGTAAAAAGTACAATAAACTACGTCTTCTATAGTAAGGACACATCTACGTCAGGTAATAGTAGAGAATGTACCTGTTTAAAACTTGGTCTATTGGTAATAACGGTGAATGACAGACAGCTTTAAACAATCTCGTATTCATTGAAAATGTAACGAGTGCCCAACTAAATATTTTTCTAAATAGTTCTCAGCCCGAAAAATATTTGAAGAAGAGTCCCAATCGTAAAAGCGAAGCTTCAAAATCTTTGAATATAATGGTAGGTATGTACCGTAAAATATGTCAACAATAACTGCATATTACGGGAACTCAGCAGCTTCTATGAAGAGAGATTCACGTACAAATAACACACATGCAAGACTGTTTTCACTACAAGTACAATGAATAATTTTGCATGTGTAGCTAAAAGGAATTTTTTAAATGGCTCAAAGCATCGACGGATCAGAAGTTTCTCCAAAAAGTCTCTTTTACATTACCTCATTATTACAGAATGGACCTTGGACTTCACTTGAGGAAGTACCTACACTTAATCGCTGAATCGGTATAAAATAATCACAGCATTATGAAGATTTGGGAAAAAAAGATCCAAACTCCCCAGGGAAAGTGAAAACTTGTAAGGTTAACTAATTAGCTTCCCTCTACCTTTTCCGCTACGGGAAAACTTTTTCCTGAGATCAATAATCAACTTTCAAATAATCACCGAAAAAACTAAGCAAGATTTTTTAAAAGGAAGTTCCCCCAAAAGCTCTCTTCTTAATTTAGTTTTATAAAGTTTTAAAAAAATTCAAAGCATTTTAACAGTTTTTTTTAATACTAGTATTTTTTCCAGTTTTTTTAATACTAGTATAAACACTCCAACATTTTCTTTCCAGACGCACTCGCTTCAAATGGTTTTGAATACCATAATGAATGACCCTGGAAATGAATATCCCTTAGGATGGTGCACTCGCCCCTGATTTCACTTTTAAAAATATTATCCACACAAATAATGAAAACTATATTATAAGCCAATCCAGGAAGTTATTCACGATTTAATTATTAATTAAACGGACCTAACGTTTATAGCGTTTCTTCGTAAATATATTGTAATAAATGATTCATCGTCGACCATGGTAGATAGCCATCAGTAACTTCGTTCAAAGCAAAAATATGGGATAAATTCCTACTTCTAGCATAAAATAATTTCGATGTACCGCTCAAATTAAACAACTAGAATAGAAAAATAATAAAATGCCCATGAAACTGAAAAGTGACTTCACAATCTCAAAATTTAAAACAAGCTTTAAAAAATAAAAATTATCAAAGAATAATGCTCTTTGCTATCCATTCACAAGAGTTATGGCTACAAGTATCGATTTGCTAGAAAATTTCGTCTTTAGTGGAAATGGCCCATAACAGCGACAGAGACCACTCAAGAAAGACAAGACCTTTTAATTTTATTCGCTGTTTTTATGCGACCAAGCAGATGAAATGACCGGGATCTAGAAGAGGAAAAAATACCGGAGATAACTTACGACCGGAGCGAAGAATCGCGTGCATGAAGACCCCCAGAAAAAACACGATGAAGGGCCAGCCCGGTTAAATGACCGGTGAAAAGGATCGCATCTAAGAGACGAGGGTACTAAGGGTAAGTGAAATAGCATGGGAAAATGGACTTTTTACAACAGCTCAAGAGGTGAGCTCAGCACAAATGACTGCAAAAATGTAAAAGTTACAAAGCGATATTCATAGAGTATCTTCTCAAATGGACTTGGTCACGAAGAAAGATTTTCTTATTAAATCTATCAGGATGAGCGACTGTTTCCTTACTTCAACTGGAGTATCTATATGGCGGAAGAGCCAAGTATTTTATGGGTTTCCTAAGTAAACTCGGGTGCCTTGAAAGTATATTCCCTGAAGTTAAATCTCCTTTGCTCTCCTCGCAAAAGGAGGGACTGCCATACAAACTCCATTAGTAAGCTCGTCAGACTTCTGGCTACAATAGTTTTTTTTAACGAAGCCGGTCTTTTTCTGTCGTTATCTAATGTTTTAACTAACAATTTTGTGATGGGTCACAAAACAATATGATACCACTGATAAGACAAACGGGCTGTGCTGACAAGAAACCATAGGCGCCATATCTTTAAGTGAGGACACGGTGAATAAAAGTAAAGAAGAAAATTTACATAGCCATTCAATAGTTCCATGAAGTAAACTTAAAAGAAAACTAACTCACGCCCGGGGGAGAAATTATAAGCAGGACTGTTCAAATACCTTAAATTTAATTGGTAGAACACCAAAGATGAGGATTTGTTGTTTGTAGGGGGGGCCTTCGACAGGAGCTCGGGCACTTAAGACCTTCTTGTTCCATTGTGCCAACCCCATACCTGTCTGCCACATGCAGACAGGGGACAAGAGTTCCACGGTGAAGGTATGTATGGTCACCCAACCAACCTCCGTCCGGGCCCAACATTGCTTAAGGTAGAACCTGCGCTTCGAAGTACTGCTTTCATGACATAAATAAACTGAGCAGCAACAAGATAAAATGGCTCAATATGTTATTAATAATAAAAAAAAATAATTTTCAATCAATCAACATAGCTGTACAGTACATAAATTGTATTCAAAATGAACTAATCCTGTGATATGAAGAATGGCTTTTGTATTGACGCCATGTCTCAGAGGAATTTAAAAACTTTCTCTGGAACGGCAGTAAAGCTTCATAATTATAAAATTAGGGATGAATTAAAACATTAGAACTAGTGAGCGCTTTTGCTGTTTTAATGTAATCGTAATTAAAACAAATGTATTATATATAAATGCTGACGATGAACTCGACAACGCTGTATAGCTGTCAACATATCGTAGTTTCACACCGATCTGGCACCTTGTTCGTTTGCGCTACCTCATTGAGTTTCGTTGCATTGTGATAATATTTTTCACTTTATTATCCAGTGTACTTAGCCTTAAATTATTAATTGTATTTTAGGGCTAAAGTGATGGCTTCATCAGGTCGATTTAAAGGCAAATTTGTGTCTAAATGTAAGGCTAAGAGCTTGGATAATCTAAGGAAACGGAATGTGGCCGAAAGTGATCCGATCAACTCTTCGAGTGCATGTGTTGAAGGATACATATTTCGGTGTAAAGTAAATCGTCTGCAACCATGACGTGAGGCATGGATGGGGCCAATGTTTTTGTTTACTTCTCGAACATAGTTGCCAGGTTTGTTTCAATATGGCGGCTACGGAACGAAAGTAAGACTCTTCATCGCTCTTCAATCATAAATATTTGCATTAAATGGCCGACAAGGTAACCTGAAAAAAATGCATTGTATCCGTTGATTATTTAATCACCATATAGTCGTTTTTGAGGTAGCCTTGTCGAGGAAAGTCTTGAGAAATAAAATGTTGAAGTGAGGGACGACACCATTCCGCCATAAGAGCAATGTAATTTGAAGCTGAAAATGACGATTTTCAAATCCTGATATCAGCGCTAAATGGCCGATGACCCCCAATTATTTTTTCACAAATCGATTAAGGCATAATTTCTCTGCAATATATGAAAATATCAGGGCATGTTTTCGAAGGTCTTTGTAGTAGAGGTTCTACCTTAACTTCGGTGATCTTACGGGAACCGGTGTGTCAATGTGGTTGGGCCCTTGCCCCTCTCAAAAAGATGAGGATAATGGATATCTTGTATAAATGTATCTTGTATAATAAAATTATATCTTATTTCAAGCAATCTTGTCACGCTTACTCTCTGCCAGTAGTATTTATTAATGAACAAGAAAATATTTTTGAATTTTTCAATATGCTTCAGCCATGAGAATGGAGAAAGATCAATGGTCAATATTTATGTCGGAGAAAATGTTCTTTCTCTCTCTTTCTCTCTCTCTCTCGAAGATCGCCTGAAAACTTCCGAAAACGCAAAAAATATTTCTTGGCCAAGAGAGGGAGATAGATTGTCAGCGCTCCGGGGAAGTAGCGCCGGTCCTCGCATCAATCACCGCTAGATAACAATTTTGTCCACCTCCTCACGGGCTCCCCTTTCTCACCCCATCCTCTGGCCATCCCTCTTTGCTCATTCAAACTCATATAGGAGACGCCTAGGGTGGTCTTTCCGAATATCCACTACGGCAAGCCAAATCGGTAAAGCCCCGTCGCCCTCCTGAGAATACAATCAACTTGCCCTCGGCTCCTCTCTATCTATTCGGCCGACTCCTCTCACCCATCACTCCTCCCGCTAAACGTTGCTCCACCCCCGAAGCCCATCTACCGCCCCTCACGTCATCATCCGGGCCATTTCCTTCACAGCGGAGGTCTGTGGGACGATTTTACCCAACCTTTCCCATCTCTTTCCCACTCCTCCCTGTTCCTCCTCGAACCCCTCTCGCCAGCTACAGCCAAGACTCCCTCTCGATCCCGATTGCAAAAAGAAAAGAGAAAGGGTACCAAACCAGTTCCCTGAAGCACCCCTACCGATTTCTTTTTCGTCTCTTCCTCCTCCTCGCACCCCCCTCGTCGAAAAAGTGGAGCCTTGGCCTTACATCCGCGTCCCTCCTCCCTGCAAGTCCTGGTCCTTTATGAAGGAAAAGGGGTCCCATCGGTCATCCCTTAATGTCACCCCATCTCTCGTAATAGACCTCAAGCGTCTTCCTACACCCCGTGCCACCTTTAAATGCTCCGTTTCCAACGCTTACGGTCAATATATTTTTGAAGATATCTGGAAGGCCTCATGTTTACTCACATGTTTCTGTAGAGACAGGAGATACTAAAGGTTAAAAAAAAATTCAGATGAAACTCAGCACTCGGATGTAACCTGTACCCAAATAATTTATTTTTGTGGTGGAATAGAATGGCTAACAACCTCAAGGTCACGGGTTACTAGATCTCACGGTTGGCCTTGCGGAGATTTTCCTATTATTAATCACTTTTATTAAACGGAGTGGCATGAGATTTGCCATTGGAGAACCGAAAATCCAAACATTAGGGTTTATCATCGATAATTGACGCCCTGAAAAAAATATTCCAGTCAATATGAAGCAATCAAACTCGTATTTAATAAATCTGGCATATGATAACAGTTAACATAGCATTGAGGCATACAGAGAGAAAATTCGCACTTGAAAGTACACGACAAATTTAACTTCACTCAGAAGAAAGAGAGAAGCTCACAGGTAGTATTGGAGTACTCATCATTTCTTAGTGACGACTCTGATAGCCAGGGCATTAAATTTACGATTTCAAGAACATTGCATACCTAAGAATGAATGAAGCGTGTTTTTCTCGAGAACATGAATATTCCGTAGCCACAAGTATTTGTCAGCAGCCATGCTAAACATCCGTAATCGCCCACGTGAAAAAACATGTGCAGCGATACAATTGTTTTAACTGCCTAAGGGAATCGGAAAAGCTATCGACCCAACCTCACAACTCGGCCTCAGTCTGTCTCGGCATTTGGAATGTATACATTTTGGGGCTTAAAATTCGTTTCACGTTATTTCCATTTTATGTGTGGTCCAGAGAAGTTGGCGAGGCTACGAGAAAGGCCAAAAGGAAAGTAGGAGGAGAGAGAGAGAGGGAATGGATCCCTTATATTTACGATAATGCATCCACACTGGAAATGGGATCTAGGTCCACGAAATTCTGAAAACATCCTCTCTCTTTCCAGGCTCTTAGCGAGCCGGGAGGAGAGAATGTGGGAGTGGAGAATCAGCTTTCGGCATGAGTACCCATAACAATAACGCGTCTTCTATTATTCTAGTATACAAAATCATATAACTCAGGAGTAAATTATAATCTGACCAAATGTCAGTTTACTATGGACATAAAACTGGATGTAATGTAAGCTAAAGTGGCCGCATGATATAATTTATCAGTAACACATAGACAGATATTGTGAAAATTTGAGCAATGCTAAAACCTAACCATCCTTACTAACCTTCTAACCATCCTTACCTCCTCCTTAAATATATTACCTTAATTCTCCAACGATTCCTGAAATAAGTTTAGAATCTGCAACATATTGTACTAATTTTCGTAACTTGATAAAGCCAAAATTATTTGCGACTCTTATTGAAATGTGCGTACAGCATTATTAGCAATAGGAAAATTATAAGCAACTAGTAGATGGCATGGTATAATGTGCATTAATTCTTCGATATGCTAATTACTATGCAGACAACTTTAATGACATACCCACAGCATTACACTTAATTTCTGAGTTCCAATTCAGAACATTTCTTATTCGCGATTACCGACAATTTTGGCTAGCTATTAAGCATTTCCTTATAAATTTCCGAAAAATTACACGCAATGAGTACCTGACAGAGTTAAAATTGTGTTTTGAACACTAATCAGAATTAATAGCGATATCTATCAATTCTTATTTGGATGGGAATGGCTAATAAGGGAAATATGAAATTCTTTGCACGAAGATATAGACTCAATAGCAGAAGCAATAGCTATTACAGAACGAATAAGAAAATTAGCCACAGCTGTATGAGACCAAATATGATCCTCAGTATTTACAGAATAACAGCTGAGTCCGCAAAATTACATACGACAAAGAAGAGTTGATGAAAATCAAAATTGGGAGAACTCCGCAAACTGTCACTCTGCATCAACGCACAATACAAATCATTCAGTTAGACAGACAGACCAATGGATTCATCCGTATTTACTGAATTCCAATTTTTTGAATTGACAACGGTCCGTAAATATGTCTATTGCGAGGAAAATAATAACTTTCGTCGATAAATAATGCAAACCACTTGACCCGCGAGTTGGGAAAAGACCACCATTATTAGGTTATGGAATTGAACTTGAAGAACACCACGAAAAGGAGGTCACCGAATTATGCAGATAGATTGCGTAAAAAGACGCATTAGAATAATAAGAATAAGATAAATCTCTGCCTGTGATAAAACGTTTCCTCGGTGGAATAGAAAAAAATAACTTCGAATAAAATATCCGCTTCCCATTGACTCCGCTGCAGACTTATTGCGTCCCTCACCGAATCTTCTGGGGTCAAGGTAAAATATACTTAAAGGGGAACATCAATGGTGTTGACTTTTATTTCTCCCTGTTTCACCTTACAGTTTCAATGATTATATTTGAATTTAAGGAGGGCATACCCGTTGAATCCATACCCGTTTTCCACGAAGTAACAAGAATTAACCATATATTCAGATTCTTTAATTCACGAGGTCCACCGGCCACGACTAATGCCAATTAAACTCAGGTAGATAAAATAATTTGTCGAAAATTAAGTGCCAAAAGCATTAATCCAAGTTCATTCCCATTTTTGATGCAGGCTCCAACATACTCCAACAAAATAATTACCAGCATCGATGAACAATCGAAGCTTCAAGTCAAGAGTATTTAATGTCAATATCTGAGCTTCATGTGGATCTGAGATCCACATTTGCATAAAAGTACGAGATTTCACACCAAATAGTTTCATATTCACAATTAAAATGAGTGGATAAGTTATAAAAGAGCCAATCTTTGCAGGTTAAATTTTGTACCTAACTAATCCTTCGTATAAATTGACGCCGTAATACCTTATTTAATAGACAGCATGAATCAATGCGGATGAAAGAACAAATTCCAAAAAGCCCATATTCCAAATTATTATATACATCGGAACATTCCCGTTTTGGTTCCAATGATTATTCCGACTTTACCAAACGATTACCAAACTCTGTCGCATGAAGCCTGAGACGTGCTGAATAACATCCAACACACGCTTTCAAGAACAACTAAAGAAACTAAGTTTCATAGTGTAGATGTTTTATATCTAGTGGTTCTATTTAATTGAAATTTCCATATTTTATTTTTCTATTGAGAAGGATAAAACTGAGAAACCGCAAAACATACAGAAATAATTCTGAATTTATGGCGAGACAATGATGTAACACTGATGGCGAGAGATTATAAATATACAGAGGAAAATATTAATCGAAAGAAAGGTGCTCCAAGAAACTTCAGCCGAATTTTTATCCCCAAATGTGCGATCTTAACGAACAAATCACCGAATTGTATAACCGGCAAAAAATGAAACACTACTCTGAAGCGACGATTGCCGATTGTCATCAAAGAATAAAAATATTATAAAGATAACCCTTTCATGCTTGAGAATACCGTGACGGTATTGTACAGGGAATAAGGCCCGTCTACTCACGTAAACCACACTGGAGAGATAAATGTTGGCCTACAATGTAATGCGATCATTTACGTTGCTAAAAGTGTATTTCTGTCAATCAGTACCTACCGGCTCTTAACGAAAAAAATTATTTCTTACAATTTGGGACTCGGAATTCAACTGAAAGGTAGCATTTCTCATTAGGTACATAGTCTCATTATCCTGACAACGGCCACAAGGGCCTTTCACTTAAGGAATTTTAACAGGTAGCAACAGATGAACAAAGACAACCATGCCCTGGGAGGTGCAAATCCTATCCAGGCGGGATTCGAACCCGCAACCGTTTGGTTGGCAGGATTTTACCCCGCCGCCATCTTTACTTCTATCCTCTGGAAAATTTAATTTTATAATAAATTCATAAGGGCTTCTTTCTATCTCTTTTATTTGCTTTGGTTCGAACCACTATCTTGACAATTTAATCGGGCTCTGGTTCCCTCAGAACACCGAAAGTTGAGAGGTCAGAGAATAGGTAAGTACGTGCTATAGAGATTTTTCCTGATAAAAAGGCCATTACAACGCAAACGGGAATAAAGGGGAAGTATCGTGAAAGGACAACTGCGGCCAGTTATATCTCGCAATACACCCAGGCACCCACCTAAACTCTTTTCCCGATGCCAATCGGCAATCTTTACGCGAAAGGGCGTGATTCCCAATCTTTTTACTTTTTTCGAAAGGTGCCCTGAAGACGGCGCGCCATCGCGGAACGCTATCAAACATTTCATGTCACCATAGGCAGCTGTTTACGTTCGGTATTTATTCCATGTTGAAATGAGCTATCAGAAAAAAACACAATAAAATGCAATGGAAAGGCATCAAAAATTCCAAAACACATCTCCATCAGGTCATCCTTAGATATCCTTGAAGCGCTTTCAATTCTGCCTAGAGGCGAGCAATGATAATGGATCATAAATACTTAAATAAAATGACGTGAATATCGGGTAGGGTTTCTTTTAATGCTACACGCTTACATTTTACTGATAATACGTCTCTTTCTGTCATCATTCAGACTTCGAGTACACAAAAACGTTTAGAAAAATATTTCAATTTAAGGAAAATTTCATACGCCAAATATATTTCTAAAAAGTAAATGGAGCTTCAGAAAATTAGAAAGCGAAAATAAAGTGAAGATATTACATGAAGTTCACAAATTCAATTTCCAATATTGTAATAAACAGTTTAACTGTCATGTATTAATCACTGGAAGGAATAAAAAACCTGACATCAAAAATGCTCACAAAGATAAATGCAAAGATAAATGCAAAATTTATTTACAAACAATTATGTTCACTTCACAGGCGCTTCATCTGCAATCGCTAATCACCAGGTCAAATGAGGTCAAAGTTTCTGACGGGACGAGGACCTTAGGGATCAAGTAAAACTACGAGAATTCCCGGCAAAAGGAAAAACAATAAAGATTACCGTGGGATTAAAATGATCCCAAAACTTAATCTAAATGCCATGTACGGAGTTGAAAGAATATTATGGCCTCCAAAACGTAGAGGAAATGAAAAGGTATGGAAAAGTATTTGATTTGTTGGGAGAGAAATTGGGGAAATTGGGAGAAGTCGTAGCAAGATGAAGGGGTTACACGAGTCATCAATGGAAAAATACAAACATTTGGTATTGGATGACGAAATATTTTTCGATCTGAAAAAAGAATAACAAGATATAAAGAATAATAGATGCCTGATATTTAAAACGGATAACTCCTCCACACACCGATTAGATGGACATTCAATGCACGATACTATAGTGACCAAGTCTCTCACAGCCTTCTAGAATATTGCAAAATAGGTATATGCATATATCAAGGAGACACTTGAGAATTTTACGAAATGACGGCATTAAGGAAGCATTACTGCTATTTTGCAAAATTAACATGCATATAATATTAGTATTATTAAAGGAGGAGTAAAACATGGTTTCTTCTTTAGGGACCCTCGCGTCTTACTTGTGAAACTACCGACATTCTCACTCCTTTGGCGAAGACCTCCTCAGGGGAAGGTAAAGAACGCATCAACCATGAGGTTGGAATGAGAACCATGAGGCTATGGAATGGAAACGTCGGAACTTAAAAAATTAAGTCGCGGCAAACCCCCAAGAGAAGTAACCATCTAAAACGAACATGGACCGAGAAAGTTTTAATAACCTAGTGGCGGTGAATCCACGATAAGTTAAAGGTATTTTTGGAAAATATGCGTTATTTAATTCCCTTCATATTTATCGGAGGTTAAGCAGACCAAATAATAAAAACTCTTCCTTTATTATATAAGTTCTGTGAAGTTATGCTTCAAACGATTTTATTCATTTAAAAATGTCGATAGATGCTTCGTTTTACAAGCTCAAAAAAAGACTTTTCCATCACAAGAGTTAATTTGACCTCAGCCAAAATGATGAATCGCAATTGCCTTCCAGAGCTTTGACAGAATTTAGGCAAACTCCCTTGTCATCTCTTTACTAAGTGGCACTTTTAACACACACAAGACAAAGATACATGCTCGTTTAAATTAGTCAAAAACGCTTACAATAAAATAATAGTTACTATATATTCACCGACACAGCTAAAAGAGGAAAAAAGGAGTATCTCACTGGCGGATATGGCACATGCGTTTTAAATCAAATAAACATAATGTATGAAAACAGCAATTGCAGCGAACGCAATCCTATTCCTTGCCTCCTGTTTAATATCTACCGTTCAAAATTTCATGGGATTCCCTAATGGGATTTGGACCTCCTTGTAAATTATTCACCATCAATCTCCTTGGCTATGTCAAATGAATCAATGCCCTCTCGAATTTTCGTTCAAAAGGTAACTTTTTTCCACTGGTTTCACAACAATAAACCGTATTTCTATCTTCTTTTTCTCCCCTCTCTATGGCTTCGAGTCGAAAGGAAATGCAGCATTATTCCGCAGCGAGAATACCACGTGAGAATGGCTGAGATTTAGTGGCGGCAGGGAAGAAAGAATGGAGGTATATGGAGGAGAAAGAGGAAAAGAAATATCCAAGCAGCAACACAGCGGCACGGGGGAGAGACATAAATCCGCATCTTCCTATTCAACTTTCATTCACTCTTTTCTCTTCCCATTACTCACTCAACTCGTTCCGACAGCCCTTGGAAGAGAACCCCCTATTCTCTCTCTCTCCCAAATCTATTCCCGCGTAAAACACCCCTTCTCGTGCCTTCCACATCTCCTTGCCTCTCTCGCGGATGGTTCAGTCCGAGAGTTAGCTCCCGCACAAAAGTCCTGACATCCCACGGGAAGAGCAGGATTGGCCCGCGAGTCAGACTACGCGCCGAGCTGTCACCGGCACGACCACGATTTCGAAATCCGAATATCTATCCGGTGACATACTTATTCCTACCTCGAAAAAACCACTTTGGATCAGTTACAATCAGTCAAAAATATTTCAAAATTGTTCTCGTTAAACCCATGATAAACCTTGTCCAGTTTCCTCACGACAAGAAACAAGCAGGCAGGCTTTATTTATCTAATCTATTTATCCAGAGAAGATGAAACTTATTCCTGTAGGATTAATTACAAGCTGTTAATGAAGTTTCAGTACCTTTCTTCATTGAAATTTTAACAGTAAATTAATTGCCACAAAAGCTACAAGCCAGCATAAAATACACATACGACCCGATTTTTAACGAATTATTGTAATAATTAGGTATTATAAGCTCGCACTTCTTTCCACAACCTTACGATGATTATTGCACGAAAACAACACTCTAATCATGCGAAGAACAGAGGGAAAAAAATCAATTTTTTCTACGTGCACCAAAACATTGCAAAACTTACAACACGCATATCTGACAGAGCATGGGTTACTCAGTGAAGACAAATTTTCCTTGGAACGCAATATACTTGAGTCGTAGAGCACAACACTGACGCACTGGCACTCCATTTTTTTCTAACGCGTAGAATGAGCCTGGATTCGATCTCAATGCTGAGGAGATATCATCAATAGCTTGCATTTCTAAAGGAGATTTTTTTTTCGAGGTGGTGTTCCATGGTAGGGTAAAGAAACGTAGGTAATATGATTTGCGGAACATCAAAAGGAAAACGGGCTGAATTCAACGCGACGTGAAAAAGATGAAGAACTTTATTTTCGGTGCGTTTCTTGGAAAAGGTATCCTCGACTGTTCAATCCCCCTCCCCTCCCCCCTTCCACCTTTCTCCGTCCCCTTCACCTTAATTAAACTCGAGCCCCTTCTTCCATACATGGATCTCTCACCTCTCCAAAAACCCCACAATTTCCTACCTCTTCCTTGCCTTTTGCGTCCTTTGCACTGCGGAAACTCTCCCTCCCATCCCCCTTGAAAGTAACATTTTCTCTCCATTCCCGCTGCCTCCAACCCTCCGAAACACACCCATTCACACATACACCTCTACCTCTTTGGATTCCCCAGGGGTCTTAAAACATCTCTGCTTTCCCCCTGATTTATTTCTTGCGTCAGATGCGGACGCATCATTACCTCGAAGCGCTTAATTCACTTCGCGGTATCACTCCGGTAGAGAAATTGATCAAAACGACTATTTCTAATCACACTCTCGTTTTGAGAAAACGTCTCCGTCTTTTCTCCGAAACTATTTGCGATTTTCCTGATAAATGACGGAAGGAAAGATTCCTACGTCCCAAGGTTATGATGGGTCCCGCTCTTAAATGAAATTCTGTTTCAGAAAAAAAGGACAAGCCTCCACCAGCCACTCAATCACTCCAGACCACAATGCCACGGTGAAAATCTTCGAAGCCATTAGCATCCCGAAGCTGAGCTTTAAAGGTTAAGTTTTCAGAAATGACGAATCTGATTAGATTAATTACCAGGGATTGATTATTTTTTTCAAGAAAACTCAAAAGAATGGTGGAGTCAAACGACCTCGAGCTAGAAAGTGAAGGGCGGGTGAAAAAGTATGAGCAAGATGTTTCTCCGATAGGGATGCTACTTTTCATCCCATTTCAACCTTCATGGAGTAACTGAATTGAATGAATAGAATATCTTTTCATCGAAGTCATTGGATTAAATATCCCAACCAGGAAAATTGTGATGGGCAACCGTGCAGAAAGAATATTATCTTTAACGGAGATCAGTTTTTATACATTTCTTACGCATTTTTCATCATTACTCAACAATAGTAGGATATTACCGGATTATTTGGCAAGAATCAAAGTCCATATATCACAGCACAAATTAAGAAATACCATGGTAGTTCAAGTGTCAAATCTTCAGCACAACAATTGTGGCTAAAAGAAAATACAATTCACAGTACATAACACTAAGCCTCCAAAATAGGAAATCAATTCAGAACTTCGACTTTCTGAATGAAAAATGCCACTGGTTCGACTTTATCTTAGATCCAGGCTTTCTTTCATAACTTACGGTTGAGTGAAAAGGAAAAATTTACAAATTTAATCCAAAAAGTGCTATATTCTCGATAGTACATGCACCATTTGATATGATATAGCCCAAACGAAACAACAAGGGAATGACAAAATACATGGGACAGAGTAAATGTCGGGGTATTAGAACAATCAGCCTTTTTATCGCTATTTCAATGGTATACCAACGAGAATAGTAAACTGTTTGAGGGCAATTTTTAACGAAGTTTAATTACAGGTTGTATCTAAAATATCCTATATAAAATATGATCCTTTGAATTAGGTGATGAGAAACAATCATTAAAATCTTTAATCTGTACAGATAACCAACTCTTTAACCTTAGAACCCAATTGACCGATATTATACTGTAACCGAGTTTGAATGGGTAAATAACTTTAACACAAACGCGAATAAAATCGTTATCTCATGTCCAACGATTGGAAATGAATACCCACATATTTACCAGGCAATGAGTAAGACAACCAACTTTCAAGGCGTAGGCTGAAGTCTGAAGACGATTTAGTATGTCTTATCGTTATTTCATCAACCTCAAATGGAAAACCGATCTCAGATATTCATGAGGGCACCCCCAAGAGAAAAAAATGCCTCGACTCCTCGCACATGGGTGACTTAGGAAAGAAGAGAGGAAGCAAGAGGGGCAAAAAATACCTTGTGGGGAGCGATCCGTATCTTCCGCTTTCTGATACACAAGCAGAGGCTCCTTTAGCGAACAGATGGGGGAGCCGTCTAAACGCGAGGCACGACAGAACAAAATACATAAACGTTCTCGGCTTGGTCTCCAGAATAAAATACAAAACAAAGCATGAGCACCGAGTAAAAAGGGGGGCCCATAAAAAAATGAATGGATCAAAAACTTCTATTGGCATTCATAAAAGTATGATATTAACAAGAATTACTATGGAACATGCTAGTCTTGAGCAATAGGAAGATAAAACGAATGAAAATCAAACAGCAATCCATGCATGGCAGTGGTTATGCGAGGACGGTTTAAAGACATATCTCTTCAGGTACGAAAAGTTTAAAAAATTCCCTCAAGCATAATCATTACTGAAGAAAGATCTGTTGCTTTCCCGGCGCATGCTGCTAGTCAAGTCTGTTCTCTGAGTCCGCCGAGTCAAACTCTTCATTTCTGCCAACGTTTCGATGTCGTCGTTCGATTTCATCAGGGCATGTCGTAATCGAAATCCAGCTTGAGAGGAAAACCATCAACCGTGACTCAGGAGTCAAGTCAAGACAAATATGTTTACCTCCTCATGACATTAGTACATAATTTCAATAATTACATTCATATTTTGTACATTGTCATGAGATCCCTGTTTTAGGATTATATCCTCTTCGGGGCCAGATTGAGTAATATTTACATATTTACTTAGAACCTGTTGAAGTTTGAAAAAACATACAAAAAACAACACAAAAATTGAAATTGAGGTGCCATGTGTTTCATTGTTTCGTTTCGTCCGGAGTGGCTTTGGTTTGGCATTCGCCCTAAGCGTGGGGGAAACCGGCAAACCCCATGCAGACCGCCAAGTATTATGTTGTCTTAAGTTCAAGTGGTCCGTTTAATTATAGGTGGTTGCTGTTTCGAGGTTTCGCGCGAAAAGATGAATGGGTGTTGTGGTGCCTTGTCTCTCTCTCTCGCTTCAACGATTTTTTCTCTCTAGGTGTTGGTTGGTTGATGCGGTGTCCTGTAGGCTGTGATTTCTGCTGACCTTCTTCGCGCTAATGATGTATCCTGTTCTGCTGGAGCTACACCACGGCGCGCCGGTTGGGACAGTCTCCCAGCAATTCCTAGAAATCCGTACTGAGGAATATTCAAGAGTACAGGAAAAGGCGGGAAGCAGCCAACGAATCAGACGGCACCTGACCCGAGGCCCAGCGGATATGAAGCGGCCCAGCTGACAATCACGACATGACGATGACGATAGACGACTCGTACATCGAAGAGTCGGCAGAAATACAGAGTTAGACCCCGAGGAGAACCCAAACAGTCTTCAATAACCATTACTGGCAAAATAATTACGACGTGAAAAATACTGACATAGTAAAAAAAAATATACGATGGCATAAACTGAAATAATGTTTACCCATACCACCTAGAGGAAAGAATTGGGGTAAAGATATACGCGTGATATAATTAAGTAAATTATATTAATAAAATCTGAATATATGGTTCCATCTAGCCATACGTCTTATATGATTAGTCTCTGCACTTGATTAGAAAGCGAATAATCAAAAGTTAAACGATTGATTTAAGAACTCTACACTTTATTTGTACCTACTTCGTTTTCTCCGACGGAGGGAACGCCCTTGTCTTCAAACCTCAAGTTCATGGGTTATTACCTCGTGTAGTGAATTATTCCAAACCTATGTAACGAAAATATACTTTTTTCTAATTTTTTTTTAAACAGGGGAATCTATTATTACTTCACGCAACAGGAATCTATAGAGAAAATTGTTATGCATTATGTATTGTGAAATGAAAAATGTCCAGTAATATGTCAATATCAACAAATCTACCAGGAAGTAAAGAATTTTCAGAAATTTTTATCACAAATTGACCCAGAAATTACCATATATATAAGGGGTACAGAAATCAGATGTATCACGAGTTCTTTTTGACTTTCTTCGTAACATCAAAACCACAACGGAGAGAACGGTGATTATTTCCTGCAACCCGCAAGACACACGCGCATGGAATTTGCCTAACTTTAAGTCGCAACCGTCTTTTAATTGAATGAGTCCGATACATCTCACATCTGATTAGCAAACTTGAGTTATCATGCACGATGCCATTGCAGCACAACAGCGGTTCCCAAACTAGAGTGATCATGCCCTCGGAGGGACGTGCTATGTTGTTTAGGGGTACACGAACAAAGTCTAATAATAGTGTAAACAAGACTAGTATATTTTCCTTGCACTACATTTGCGTTTGCATTGTGGTTTACGAAACCAATTTGTTTGAATTAATTTGCTAAAAATCAACGAAGACAAGACATCAGAAAATATCCTAACTGGTCATCATCCTCCCGATATGACTTCGACTACTTTAACTAAGATTCACAAGCAGTGCTTGCTTCCTAATTCAACCGAGCGTTCCCCTCTTTTTGCGAAAAAAGTAAAAAAAACATACCGGGAAAAGCTTCGTCGTGACTTCCAGATTAGTTCATCCATTTCTCAGCCAAGTTCTCTCACCTGGAAGAAAATAATAAATCAATAATAATGCATACAATTGGAATAATGCACCTTTATAAAAGCATGAAGGTCAAGGATTAAAATATCCATTCAGTAAGATGTTAAATGTAAACCAAAGAACCTTAAACATTATTAAACCATAGAAAGAGCAAAAGGTGGGGTCTTCTTTGACGAACGGGTACGATGAGTTAACAGGGAATTAAGCAAAACATAGTCGTGTCTGAAAGGTCATGCACAGTATTTTCAGTCATTAGTAATAAGTACAAATAGATTCTAAAATAAACATCATCCCTTGGAATTTAAATCGCCAAAAAAACAACTTGATGAGCAAAGGATATTGTCCTCTTAACATGAAAAATTCAACCATCCTTGTAGTCAAAACACTCTTCGTTACAACGGCTTAAGATCGAATCGAATTAAAAAGGAACAAGTTAATGGAGCAAAAGATCAGAATACCCTCTAACGCTTTGGAGGACAAAGGTTATTTGAATAGGAATAAAAAATCAACTGTACAAAAGACCCTCCAACGCTTCAGAGGAAACAGATCATTATTTTCCAATGAGGAAAAAAACAAATTAGTAAATAAAACGGAGCGTAATGAGGAAAAAAACTAGGAACGCTGGATAAAAAATATCCCGTAATTGCCTGAGAAAATGAAGGCGTAAACAAATGAGGAGAGTGGGAGGAGCAATTCGGAACGAAGGTATTCGTACAAAAGACCTCCCGTCCGAGGCGAGAATAAAACGATGCTACTTCGGATGGGTTGAGGGGTGGTCCGCAAGAGGGCTTTCCATTAGTTTCGCCGGGCGGCGGAAGAAACATTTCCGAGCCACCGATGTGGAGGATAGGGGGAACATACCGCTAAGATACCCTCCCAAGGGGGAAACCTCGTTCTTTCCACCCACATCGCCCAGACCTCACTTTCCGCATCCAAGCACTTCACCCACGTTCCCCCTAGAACCTTTCCTAACCCTCTGCCTCCTATCACTCCCTTTCCCCAGACACCGCCTCCGTCCCACTCCTCTAGCTTCCCCTTCCTTTTGATAAACTCCTTAAAACTAACCACGCGCTCTCCGACGTTACCAAAACCCACCTCGCCACAAAACACGAGTTACTTCGTGAGATCACCTCGCTTTCGCTAAAGAGTAATCTTAATAGTTTGAATCTCATACATTTGTGTGGTAATTATACTTGGCGTCCTCAGGAGTAAAAATAATGACAGGAATAGGTTACACCTAATTTGCTGATGAAACTATCCTGCTCATCAAATATGTATATCGGTTGCATGATTATATCAATTGTTAAAGATCTAATCATGAGGCGTCAATTCGTGACAGCTAAAAGGGATTTCATTGAGACGATCGACTTTAGGCGCTCAGTCATAGAATAAACATGAGCCCTTAAGTACATAATGAATTACATTATTAGGAACATTACAAAAGTTATTTCATGTTTTTTCATACTTCAGTGATGTACACTTTCAGTTAGGGTTGCCATAAGGGGTGAGGTAATAATTCAGGACATTAATCTGTCGTCATTTCATAATAATGACATATTATTTTATGAATAAGTTATGTATTCATAAGCAGAGTAAAAAAGACTTAGCACACTTGTTATTCAACATTGTCAAATACTTTAAGTGAAATAATGCACTGAAAAATATACATTATTTGCATAACCACGCTGTTTTTATAAACAAAAATTCAGGTCAATCCCGCTTTCTCAGGATGTATGACGACCCGATTTTCAGTGCCCCCTCTCTATATCCTATTCCCGCTTCCCATAGTACCACCGTCTCACTCCCCTTACTTCTCCTTTCTTTGGTTACAGTCGTAGTAACTAACCACACGATCGACGACGTGACGCGTCGCGATATTACCACCCATTCGTCGCTACTAAGCCGGGGTACCTTCGTACTTTATGAGTTCACCTCGCTTCAGCTAAGGGTAAGCTCAAGTCTCATGCTTCAGTGAGAAAATAACTGAGTTCTCAAGAGCCAGAATAACGGAAGAAACAGCTTATATCTAATTTGCATTTTTAAGTTTTCTACAAGCGCATACTCCTACGACGTGTTTAAGAGATAAATTAATGTGTAACTCAGTTTCAAAATATATAGTAAGGACAACGAAAAGACCATTGCTTAAAATTTCAACGACACTCTTTAAATAAAATAAGACGGAACCTAAAATTTATAACAATCATCTCATTGTAAACACAGCATGCCGAAAAATTTGTACCTCTCCCATATACCGCAAAATTATAACTTAATTTCTTTGAATACTCAAATTTTCTCTCATTCAAGTTGTCACACAATCCCATTTCCAAAGAACAGCGGAACTGGCCACATAGTAACTTTAACAGCGTCATCCGCTTGTGTTCACACAATGTGTGGAATTCACAGAGAGAAAAAACACTCAAAAAAGCCACCATTAAATTCATAATACAGCGCACTTTGGTAGCTTAACAGGTAAAAAAACTAGGAGCGATATCGAGGGTTCAAACCCCAGCTAAGCTTTTTCACTGCGAATTTCACACATTATTGGAAATAAATTCTCATCATCTTCCTCCCGCTTTACTCCATACATACCAATTTTCTTTCCCCGGTGACTATATAACAAAATCATAGATTTTAATTTACGTCCGTAACTATTAAATAATCAGAATTATTTAAATGATACAAGCAAAAAAATAAACGGCAGGGATAAACCAGAGGATGGCGGAGGGTCAAGGGAGAGAGGTCCATATCTCGGATCGGAGGGAAACGATTCTCTCCCGTGAATATGAAAAATATTCCCCGGCCAACTGTTTCGGAAGGGAGTCATTACTCATTCCGTCACTCCCTTCCGCGGGAACAATAAGCACCGTCGCATATTAGTGTCTCCTTTTCGGGGAGGGGAAGGAGGGAGCTTTTAAAAACAGGCGGCCAACTCGACGAGAAGAGAGCCGCCTCCACCACCGCCGCGACGATGCCGCAATAACTCCCAGACTACTTAATCTCAATCCTCGGAGCGGCGCCCTCCAGAGAAACTCAGGTGGCTGCGTTGAACAAGAGGTCGACGGAGCGACCTTTTAGAAACTTCGCCTCTTTCTTTCAGTCACCGTCTCTCCTTCACACAAACACACATATAACTACACACTTACGCACTCTGCCTTCGCCCTCCCATCTCTCTCACAGCACGGCACAGCCGGTCGTCTGAACCCTTGATTAATTATTTCGCTTTCTTCCCATTCAGCCCAAACCGGCTGGCACACCTGTAGAGAGAAAGAGGAGCACGCTACGTTTGCTCTACTCCGCTCTCGTTTGAGTTTTTTATATATACATATATTCCTTAACGCGTGAGCTCCAAACAAGCTATGACACGGACGCTCGGGATAAAAGGGTGAATTTAGAGAGGAAAAAAGAGACGAAGGCATTTCTGAGGTCCCCTTTTCAGCACACCTTCCTTTCAAAGAGTGGAATTCATACGAGTTTAAGGTGAGACATAAAAACGACTGAAACTCTGCAAGCGAGGCAAATATTCTCAGTTGGAATGTACTACACTCTACACGGAAAACGAGTCACGTTGGGAAATTTATGAGTGCCCATTCAGTGAAGGCTTCCAAATGATATTTCGAGCAAAATTTTTGCTATGTTCGGCAATAGTTATACGACCTCCGACAACCAAACAGCTGGTACCATTATGTTACAATTAGATAAGACTCAAAAGTTTGTAACTTCACATTATTGTAGTATGCGACTGAAATATGAGCATGAGAACTTTCCGATCATTTGACAGTTATCAATCACGGTAACGCGGTAAAACGCGGTCATGTAATTTTCAAGTTCAGTTCAGCCCTAAAGCATCAATAAAATGAAGTCATAAGCGAAATTTCGGGCAGATAAATCAACTGCCTCTCCAGAAAAAATATTATTTCCGTATATATATCTTTTCCATTAGCCTCAACAATATCTTACAGAGTTTGTATCACATTCTTTAAGCAATTATTTTAACCAATGATGGATTATCTTCGTCAGCTCACCGCACAGCATTTTTAGGTTCACCTCTTCTCTCGCCTCACAATTAAATTAAAATATAACTACACAATTTATGAATGTGTTGGTACATAAAACATGCGGAAGCAAAAAAGCTCCACCGCATGTACTGTAACACTACGACCAATTCTATACTTCTTGAAAAATCGTATTTCTAAGAATTAGTTTGAAAAAGCTTAAAAGGGTCATCTACATTTTAGCTTCCCTTTCTAGAAAGACTTAAATGCTCTGGGAAATAATAGTTGGGGGAGATTCCCATTGCTCTTCCAAACAGTATTTTTAACGCGATATCATCACGTCAACTACCTTTAATCTGGTTATCATTACTTCTACAAGTTCAGCTCTAAGGATCACTGGAAAGCGCAAGCCATTCCATCACATCATGGTTATATTCCAAGAGAAAGGGAGTGCGATGGATAAGTGAGGAAGGGGAAAAAGGGATTAGGTTTTATGGACGGGATGAAGAGATGTAGAACGTAGAGAGAGATAAAGAAAGAAATTGAGTAGCGCACGACAACACACAGAGTATTTTTAATTACTTCCATTTAAACATAACTTAACCGGTAGATTAACTTAATAATAAAAATTATCCAGTATAACCGCAGACTAATGACAGGTACAATACGCTTCTCAGACTCACATTCTTGCCTTAGATCTTTTCAACACAAACATTTAATTGATATTGTTATCATTGGTGGTTTAATCCTAAGATTGGTTGACTGCAGTCCTTCATCTTTCCCTTCTAAAACTAGTTCCCTTACTCCCTGGTAGTTCTTTGGTACTTTCATCTTTATTTGGTCTATGTATTTATCCCTTGGCCTTCTTCTTGGGACTTGTCCCACTATTTTTCCTTCAATTATATTGTTCACAAACTTATTGTGCCTCAGGGTGCGCCCAATCCATCTGGTTCTTTTCTGTACAGTAGCTCATGTAGTTCTTTCCTCTACTCTTCTGTATACTCCTTCATTTATTTTTTTATCCGTCCAATACATCTTAAAATCCACCTTCGATAGCAGGTTTCGAAAGCTCCTAATCTTTCCTGGTCTCATTTTTCAGTGGTCCATGTTTCCGCTCATCTAGTGTCACGTTTCACCCGATTTTTTTCACATACTGTTTCCTCGCTAGTGGTCCTATCTTCTTTAAACACAGTAGCTGCCTTTTCACCATTACTGCCTTATTAGCTTGGGCTATTCCTATCTTGATTTCCGTTTCATTTCTTTCGCCCCACGTGACGCTGCTACCGAGGTAGGTGAAGGAATCCACTTCTTCTAATATCTCTCCACGTAGTGTGACCTCTGCATTCAGCTTCTATCTTCCGCGTACTAGGTTTTCAGTCTTCCTCTTATTTATTTTTAATGTTATGTTGTTGAAGTACTAAGTCCATTGTGTTGATCACGATGATCTTTTAAGCTCATCACGATTTCTTGCCACGACTGCGCTGTTATCTGCGAGAGCCCCTAATATTTTCTAATGGAATAATGTATAATTACCAACTAGTGATAACGCCCGAGTCTCATCACCTTAAGCCGAGCCACAACCGATCACGCGAGCAATTTACGACGCAGGTGCATAAACCAGCAAAAGCATCCCAGAAGCTGGTCTCACAGGTCAATGTATGGCGCCCGAATGAATCATCAACTATTCGTCGGCGTCCGGGATCTCTCGCTCTGCCAGGTGCTCGCGCGGGCGGGAAAGCAGGAAGGCCATGCTGACGGGGCAATGGCGCATTGGGAGGGGGGAAGGGTGGATATAAAGGTAAAACGGATTCCATTGTTTCGTTCCTCGCCCTTTCGTGGCACGGTGAGGCGGAGTGATTTATAACACTCCCTGGCTTGATAGATTCCGGAGCAATAGGGGGGAGGGGGAGGTCCGGGGAAGGGGGAAGAGGAAGAGCGCCCGTGCAAAATGGAGGAAGTGTATCACACCGTGTTCCACCGATATTTCACCCGGTAGGATATGGTATAGGATCGCCCAGATCCCAGCAGACGACCTCTCCCCGACAGCGAAATAAAGTGCTCCGAGGGTATTGACGGTGGAGCGAAAACCCTGGTCGAATTTTCGTGAAAAATCGCTGTTTGTTGAGACGTCGCGTGCTTTACATCAAAACGCCACGGTCCCAGAGAAACCAACTCATGATGTAGTGTGTGAAAATGACACGGGTTTTCGGAATGCCATCACTTTAATTCGAAGTGCATTACTTCGACCAAGCGAAAGAATTAGTACTACGTCATTTCATGCCGCTTAATTTAATTAGCGATCAAGGAGGCCTTCGAAGTTCACAATAGATCTATTCTTGACCACATGATGCATGACAGCATTGGATTGGACGTACAGCTCTCGCTAAAGCTTGCAGCTAATGCGCAAAGGAAGATTTTGGAACTATAATGGTCTATTTGCTGAACACCAGTAACTACAAGTGAAAGGGTGGTAGCTGTGTGCCTTAAATTAATTTGATTGCCCCATGTGAAACGTCCCTGTCGTACTAACTAATAGTGAAGACTTTTTCTTCCACCACTCAACTTTCTCTGCGTCACTCTTAACTACCTCCTCCTTTACACTAACTCCCATCGTGACGTAGAATTATGCGTATCTGTCTGCCATAAGCTTTTGCGAGGTTTGTATTTCGATGAGGGTACAACAAAGCCATTTTACTAGATCAATATCGGCGCTAAAATCACTAAGCCACTTTTCACGCGTAATATTTTTTATAAAAACTTAAATAAACGAGTGCCGATACGATAGGTGCTCGTTAAACATCAGTCAAGTTATGTATTATCGGTTTTCTATGGCGTGTAAAGCAACGTATTTAACAGAGGAAACGGGTTTCAGGATTCATTTTGTGGTATTTATCCATCACGGAGAAAATTAAGAATAACTTTGTAAATACCACTTTTAAGATTTTATTGACACGACCCGGGTTTCGGCACTTCGTGTCATCTTCAGGTGAAATTACATATTTTGGTTTAGTATACTGAATATAAAAATTCGTGGAAGGGGGGAAGAAGTTGGTGGGAGGAGAGGTGGATATCAGGTCACTAGGGACGGGTTGACGGGATGGGAGGTTGGGAGGTGGGCGAGAGGATGTAAGATTTCAAAATGTAGGATTTTTTTTAAATGTTACCTGAAGATGAAACAGTGTCGAAGCCCGGGTCGTGTCAATAAAATCATAAAAGTGGTATCACAAAGTTGTTCTTCATTTTCTCCGCAACGCATTGAAGTCTCCTGGGAGCATAAAAATACCTCATTTAAAAACAATCCACTCTAAATTGATCTACATCATTAATCAGAAGCACTGAGTCAATCGGGAGAGACCAGCAATTTAATGTGCATCAGTTTATCTTAGACGTTTAAATATTTTTATTAGAGACTGAGAAAATTTAGATTCTTAAGAAAATGTTATTTTATCAGCTCATGTATCAGCTACCCAGCTAAACGAAGTGGCATAACATCATTAAATATCTCTGAAGCACTAGGCGAACAGAACTTTCACCACCAGAAAATTTTTAAATCCCATGGACGAAAATTATCATTCTTCATGGCAGGGAGAAGGATATTTCCGTCTTCCAGTTCGTACGTTAGTACAATCGCTGCCTTAGATATTTATACATCAACCCAAGTGGTCAAAAACCAATTACCACCCAAGGATACATCTCGGAAAAGATTTAAGTGGGGGAGAAGAGAAAGTCTTAAGAATCCCCCCTTGTCACCACTAACAATGAACTCATGCAAAAACGTACCCAAAAGAAATCGATAAAAAGAGGGGGAGGCCCAATAGGATTCCCTCGTAACGCAATATGAATGAAGGCAGTCAGGTATGGCACGAAGCCATACACAAGCAGCTAGAGGAGGAGAGGGAAGGAATGGAAATGAATATACTGGAGCGCGAACAAAGGGGGAGCTGCGAGGCTGGCGGCTTTTATCGTATCGGGAGAGGAAAATTCCGTGAATGCGAGATTCCGGCAAAATAAAAAGATATGCCTACATATTTTTCAAAACGAAAAGGAATACATCGGTGGTCGGTATACTGCTCAAAATAAACATATTTTACGCTAGAACATCCCAAGTGGATACGCTTAGATTGCCAAAACCATTTCCAGAAGTGCTCATGCTATAACATTTATTAAAATCTAAAAGGATTAGTTTTCATCTTCGTCCAACTTGTATTCAAACTTCTCCAGATCCACATTTCCGTTGCTTTGAATCTGAACTTATCATGTTTTCCTGAACTGAAACTAACACAACCATAGTGCATTATGCCAACCCGTAGAAGTCTGCGGACCACTCATGGTTGGACCATGTACGGACCACCCCTACCATACCCCCTATCAATTGTAACCCATGTCCTGCGGACCACTCCAGAGGCTCTAGCGGACAACCTGTGGTCCGCGGACCAACGGTTGGGTACCACTGCGCTGGAGTATCGCATTCTCTGAGTATTGTACCCGTACGGTTGATTAACAATATAATAGGGACAGGGTCTGTGGGGTCAAGTGAACATATGTACCTCGGATTTCAGTCAGTTTCACATTTGACCTATCATTCTCCTGTGGTTGAGTCACTCAGATCATTGTGAAAATCATAGGAACTATGAATCATTACCAAATATTAAATTTAACAACATACAACAACACACAAAGTGAACCACGATATTCTTACTCCAACATTTAGACCACCGGCGACCTGAAGATTTATTAACGTTCCAACGTTAATGTTTCTCCAGGTGACATGACTCTTCCTATATGATTGGCAGTGGCGTAGCCAAGAATTTCGTTCAGGGGGGGGGTCCAAAACCAGGGGAAATTTTTTGAAAAACAGGGCGTACTAGACAGTAGACAGTCAAAACTCGGCCAGCTATACAAACACCGCCATAACACTACCCGAGCGACCGAGCCCAAACGTATCGTTTGAGAATTTATTATTTAAACAAAAGGACAAACCTTTTTTTACAATGGTAAGATAATGTATTATTTGTAGACTTTCCCCTGCTCCAAGCTAAATTTATTTTTTTATATGTCTTAATATTTTGTTTTTATTTAACCAAAAGTAGGCTCCGAGGAAATCCGCTGAAATCGAGCATATATTTCAGGACGCAGACGTGGTCATAGGAACGGAGAGCTGGCTTACAGAGGATGTAAGCGACAGCGAAGTTTTCCCTCCAGGATATAAAATCTACAGAAGCGATCGAAGCGATAGGACAGGTGGCAGAGTTTTTCTAGCAGTTAAATCACATTTACACAGCACCGCCCACGAAATAACTGACAATGAAATAGAAAGCGTGTGGTGTACAATTAAATAACGAAACAAAAGGAGTATAATTGTTTACTCTTTTTATAGACATCCAAACTCCAAAGTTGATGTTATTAACCAATTAGAAAATCAAATATCCGCATTTACTGTGAGAGACAGTAAAAGTGTAATAATTATTGGGGGAGATTTTAATCTGCCATCTATAAATTGGGATTCTTACACTGTAAAAGCGAATTCTAGGAACAGGGAAATCAGCGAGATCTTACTCAACACACTTGCTAATCACTCACTTTCCCAAATAGTTGACAAGCCTACGAGAGGAAATAAAATATTAGACCTTTTTGCAGTAAGCCATCCTAAGTTGATAAAACAACTCGATATTATTGACGGCATAAGTGATCACAGAGTAATTTTTGCAACCTTAAAAATTGAAGTAGAGTCAGCTGTAAAACCGAAACGCAATATTTCTTTATTTTATAAATGCAACTTCATAAAATTTGGCGAGATGCTTAATGATTCGTACACGGACTTCGTAGCTAAAACAGAGGATAAAAGCACTGATGAATCATGGAAATATTTCTTAGAAATTCTACGACAGGGAATCAACGAATATATTCCGCAAAAATTGAAATGTGACAGTAAAGAACCTCGCTGGTATAACAACGATGTTAGGAGGGACCTTAAGAGACAGAGAAAACTGTACAACTTGTTCAAAAAGTCCACTACGTTAGGTGACAAATCGAAGGAACTTGAACCAAAAGAAAGTTACGCTACGCAACGCTCAAAAACCAAGAAATCAATGCGTACTTCATTGCGAAAGTTCAAGAAAAAAGTACTCGGTGAATTACTCGAAGAAAATCCGAAATCTTTTTGGTCATATGCGAGAGAGCTTCAGGGAAAATCTTCAACCGTAGATTCGTTATTTGATAAAGATGTCAAACTTGTCACCGAAAATATTTACAAATCTAACACGTTAAATTCCCACTTCGAAAGTGTATACACTACAGAAGATACTGCATGTAATTTTCAAAATTTCATTCACTGAGGAACCGATGAAAGAAATCACTATTTAACGCGTTGGCATTACTAAACAGCTACAGTCGATAAAAAATAGTAAATCTCCGGGTCCAGAGGGAATACCCGCGCGTGTCCTCAAGGAGTAAGCGCCACAGATTGCACCGTTCTTAGACATAATATTCAAGAAGTCAATGTCTGAAGGAAAGATACCATTAGACTGGAAAATTGCAAACGTTACACCGATATTCAAAAAGGGAAACAGACACGACCCAGGGAACTATCGACCAATTTCATTAACGTCGATTATAGGCAATATACTCGAACATATCGTCGTTAGCAATATCATGACGTTCCTGGACAGTCGTAACGTCCTCCATGGCTCTCAGCACGGCTTCCGGAAAGATAGATCATGTGAAACACAGCTCGCGCTCTTTCTTCATGACGTTCTCAAATCTGGTGAATCGAAAAGACAAGTGGACGCATTATTCCTAGATTTTAAGAAATCTTTCGACACGGTACCTCATAACAAACTTTTATACAAATTACAGTCATGCGGGGTAAACGAAACAGCAGTAAACTGGATCCGCGACTTTCTGAGTGATCGTAATAAAAAAGTAGTTCTTGACGGAATTAACTCTGATGTAGTTAAAGTGACAGCAGGTGTCCCACAAAGAAGCGTAATCGGCCCCCTTTCGTTCATTATATACATAAATGACCTATGCTCTCGAATTAGCAGTAAAATACGTTTATTTGCCGACGACGCTGTCATCTATCGTGAAATTAGTGATCACTCTGACTTTGAAACTGTATCATCGGATTTAAACAACGTTCATGTGTGGAGTCAAGAGTGGGGACTCAAACTTAATCTGAGCAAATGCACGGTGGTACATTTCTTGCGGAGGTCGTCCAACTATTCCCATGTATATGCTGTGGATGGTGTTAACATAAAAACGACAGATGAAGTGAAGTATCTAGGAGTTACGATAACTTCGAACCTATCGTGGGGAACACATATAAGAAATATTTTTGGCAGAGCTCTGAAGAAGCTAGGATTCGTCAAGCGTATTGTGGGAAGATTTTCAGATGAAAAAGTAAAAGAGAGGTGCTATTTCGCACTCGTCCGGCCACACCTTGAATATTCAGCGAGCATATGGGATCCGGTGCAGAAATACTTAATCCGGGAACTTAATAAAATACAAAGGAAAGCTGCGCGATTCGTCAAAAACTGCTACGGGCGTACAGACAGCGTTACACAGATGTTAAACGAATTAGGCTGGGAGCCGCTAGAGACTCGGAGGCCGCGCGCTAGGCTTAGATTGCTTGAACAATTGAGAATAGATATCTACAAGAGCGACACGGAGAACATCATATTAGAACCCCACTATATTTCCAGATCCGACAGAAACGATAAATTAAGAGAGATATTTTGCCGAACGGATAGGTATGGGAATTCGTTTTTCCCCCGAACAATAAGGGACTTCATTAATGCTAGGCGTAATTTCATTAGAGCGTTTCCTTTTTATATTTAAACGGCTGGTGTCCTAACACCCCTCGCCACACGCCTATTGAGGCGGCTTGCGGGGTAGTATGTAGATGTAGATGAATATTTCGGGGGGGGGGGTCCGGAACCCCCCCCCCTCGCTACGCCACTGATAATTGGCACCATGTACCAACCCAATTCTGAAAATTCATAATTCTCGACCTTATTGGATAGGATCTAACTGATTATCGATTAGTCCAATGCCGATTTTAAATGCGCTGTAATGATTCAGATCAAAAAAGACTACTTTGAAACGTGACTTGAAATTTAGGTATGTATATAATTTTTTTAGTAATTTCTCAAGGTATTTTCTCATAGAGAGAACGAAATCATTCCATTCTCACGAACCATGAGAAACAACCGCGAGAACAACCATTTCCACCACGCAGAAACAACCACGAGAAGCAGAGAAGTTTAAGGAAAGTGAATAAAAAGGCAAGAAAGAACAGAAAAATAGAAAATGGGACACGATCATATTCTGTCATATGCTTGGCCGATGACAGTAAGAAAACCCTTAGGGTTTTTAACTTCTTCAATGATTCCATACCAAACAAATGTACAAGAGAATTTGCTTTCATGATCTTCCTATAAAAGCACCACCGTGTACAAACATGTCGATTAATTTTTAAAATTTGTATCGCTGAATACTCTGGGTGTATATTATGTAATATCATCAAATATATTCCTCACGACTGAAACAGGGTGGTAATAACGCGTAAAAAAACAAGACTATTCTGGAATGCTAATTTACAATGAAGTATATCAGTTCACATTTTTTAACGATTTCTCATCGTAACTACAAAGAGAATAGAAAATAAAAGAATTCCCTTTACACGTGCCGCACGAATGTCACCACGCAGGAATTCTCAGAAAAGGCGGAGAGGTTAAAGGAAAGTTAGGATCAAGGAAAGAGAGAATACAGAGAGAGCGAGAGAGAGAGAAAGGGAGACGAATTAAAGTGACGGCTCTTTGAAGGATCTGAGGAGGAGGAGGAAAGGAACGTTTGTAAGGGGCGACGATGTGAGTCGAGGCAGAAAGACGAAGGCTGAAGGAGAGAGACAGAAAAGGAGAAAGACGGTGTTTTTATCCGGCGCGTGTGCATGTCCGCAAGCGGGGGAAAAGTTGAAACCGTCGTATGGGAGCGAGGAGTGAAGGGAGTAGAGGGAAGCTTTCAGGAAGATTTCTCCGAAGCACGCAACCCATACCTACCCCGACCGAGAACTCCCTCCACCACCTCGCGCGGCCCAACCCACTCTCCTTCCTCCCGGCCGCCGCTATACCTTTCGAGCAGTCACCCCTTCCCAACCTCCCCGCAGTAGTTTTTAGCCGTCCCGCACCGCCTACGGCGTAATGGCGAACGCCTTAGAAGTGGATTTAGGATAGGGGAGGAAAGAGAGAAGGGAGTGAGGAAGGAGGGAGACCTTAACTTTGACCGATGCGACCCACTCCTAAAAAAATGACCCCAGCACTCCTCACTTTCCCTTAACACCTAACCATCCATTTTTTATTTTATTTTATAGTTTTTCCCATTCCTGTAGTCAACCTGGTCGGTGAGTAATTTGTGGGAGGCAACCAACAACTGAGGCCATTCGTGCCATTTAGCATAGATTGGCAAAGAGGGAATCTACATATACATCTGCAAAACTAACCTGCGAGCCGTCGTCACAGGGACGTGTGGCAGGGGGTGTTACCACACCAGCCATGAAAAAAGGAAGGAAATAGAGAAAAAGGATAGGAAGAGAACGAAAAAGTAATGCATGTTTTCGGTGTTTCTTCGTTTCTCGCCCTGTAACTGATTTTCTGGTAACCACTATTTGTGCTTGGGAAGAAGGAATCTTCTGAAATAATGTTCGGATTCAGCTGCGGATTTGTTTATTGATTTCGAGCTTTCGCTACCATTGCAGGCGGCATCATCAGGAATAAAAACTTTAAAAATCTGCGATTCCAGAGAAAGTTTTACATATGAGTTTTCCTGGTGATGCTGCCTGCAATGGTAGAGAAAGCTCGAGGTCAACAAACAAAGACGCAACAGAACCCGAAAGCTATTTCAGAAGACTTACATTGCAGCGAAAGAAGGAATTTTTTTACATAGCCGTATGCAGTGAATCTCTCTTAATTTTTGCCAGTAACTACAGATATATGGAGGGGGTTAAAATTAATATCATCTGAGATACTCTGAAAGTTACGTGATCTAAATTTTCCAACCAATCATAAACTATATTAATAAGAGCGGAGGAAGAGCAGGCAGAAAGCCGGCGCCGGCATTAGCCACCAAACCAATCTTTTCAGCAGTAGATTTGGGTATCAGGCACTTAAAACAGCTATAGCTATATCGCGCCGTAAAGCATTAGGCCTGGGCTCTGAGACAAACGCAACATCTATGTCCCAGATGGAATTCGAACTCGCGACATCTAAGTTAAAATCTCTCCGAATCGCCGGTTTAATAAGACAAGTTGACACGATTTCACTCGCTAGTCTAATATCATTGCGAATTCAAGCCGTAGCGTTTTGGACCAAGAAAAAGTGACCATATTATTTGAGTATTCTACCACATTATTGGTACGTTTTTGGACAGTCCATATCCTAACACACCAAATTCCGATACATCGTCCCACTTTCCCTCCTATAGAGTTCTCACCATTAGATCCCTCTTAAAGTTCACATAACGTCCACCTCTTCTTATTTCGTCCAGAATTTCTATCGTCTTTCTTCCTCTTTCGCGCATTTACTTTCCCAGTGTACTTCCCTCTATCACCCTTTTCAACACGCTCACGTTCAAAACGTCCTCCATTCATAAAGAGAAAAAAACGTATTTTCTGAAAAACATCTCCATTCTTGAAAAGTGTATAAATAACAGCACAACTCTTTCCGGCCAATATTTGCGGCATGATTATTATATATATATGAATATAAATGTCACTGAACAAGCCAATTAAGAAGTTTGTTCAGTGGTTAGTCATATGAACGAGCCAATTAGGAGCATATAGCATAGGGAGTTAGGACAACAGTCATGAAGAAGGGAGGGAATGGAAAAAAAGTATTGGAAGAGGGAAAGGACGAAAAGTGCAATATCCCATAAAGGAGTGTCTTAAGGCCATTTTACACGATGAAAGAGTTTGTACAAACGAATGTACGTGAGATTGTACGTTTGTCTCAACGAAATTAGAACAGGCTCTATTTTCCGTTCAAGCATTGAGACATTCGCGCAAGCGTTCATACAAGTTGCCGCTTTACACGATACATTTTGCCTCATGTAAGAGTTCACGGAAGAGTTTGTACAAACAAATTTACCGTGTAAAACGGCCTTTAGAGTCTCGCTCTTTCATCGTTGTAGCAACTTGATGCTGCGCGGAAAAAGAATTTTCGTACCTATCTGTTCGTGTTCCTCTTATTTTTGAAGTGATAACTTCTTTTGGCCCGTTAGGCACTTTTGGCCTGGGGGAAAAAGAGCGAACTCGCGTCACGTACCGTACCGCACTTTTTGCTTAGGCGACGTAGTTCCAATACCGTCGTCAGACAGCAGCACCGCTGTCCTAACAGTGCGCATAACTGCCATCAGATGGTAGGACACGAGGTAAGCGGGAGAAAGTGCACCGTTTAAATCGCGTACCATATTTCCCTGTTCGTATTCTTTACCGAATCTTGAAATTCAAAGGTTATTAGTTACTCTAGTTATCATAAGCCAATAGTTTATTTCCTAGAATTCTGTAGAAATAGTAATGAAATAAGTCAAATTATTCATGAGAATAATGAAAATAACATGCGAGAAAATGATGAAAATGAGACTATACAATACCTATTTTTCAGATAAATACCTATTTTGTCAACAAAAAATAAAATTTACAAAAATGAAATATTCATTTTTTTAAAAATATTGTACCTTATTCTCCTTTTCTATTCAGATTTATTTGGGAATATAAATCGGTCAAAGAAGTTTTCACTTCCAGCTTGTAGTCCTAAGCACACCCAATTGTTTCTTACTTTCGATTGTTTTAGGTATCTAGCTGTCTATTTAGTATGCTACGCGAAGTCTAAATTCTACTTCGTCTTTAAGTCTTTAATTCTATGTCACCCTCGGTGTCACCCAGACACTTGCACGATCTCAATTCCGAAAGTAGTCCTAGTCTAGCGTGTATAATATTTGATAAACCGCATAGCTCAGGACGATCAATATCGCATTTTTTGCACATTGCATATTGAAGTCGGCATAACTCTGCATCGCCCAGTTGATTGATTCTAGGAATTCCGTGATAAGTAATGCACGTAAAAATTGCCAACTATCGAGTTATTTCGCACAGAAATATCATCCTACACAACCACTCGATACCTTAAAATCAATAATTATCGATTGAGGAGATATAAAGACTTGAGAAAGCTGAATCAAGGAAACCATACGATAAAATTAGTATTTTCCCATGCGAAAATTATCACGGCGTTTCGAGAATATACCCCCAGACCGAGGTATCGTGAATATGATACTTAAAAGAGCTCCCCTCATTATTGTTCCCAGGGATTACACTTTTATCACCCTGCGTTTCACTCTTTGCTTTTACTTCCTTGTCTCCTCCTCTCAGCCTTCATTTCTCTCCCGCGCGAGCTCTCGTCGCCCTTGGGAGCGAATTCCACCTTTCGCGCGAACAAAGACATAACTCCCTTGAGGTATTTACTACGCAGGGGGCTTGGCACGAAAAAAAATAACTAAGCCCCTCCCGTGAGAATTTCCAAAGCAATCCTTAGTATAAAGATGGCTAAGTTGAGGCTTTATGCGAGAAATATTTAGAAAACATAACCAAAATTTCTAGTTCATTTTTAATAAAGCGTCGCGATGCAATAGAAGAATTCGATTCATTGAAGAAGGATAGGAAGGAGATTCAGAGAGAAGGTTTAAAGGGCTGATTTGAATTTTCACGAAGGATGGATAGTGCACATTTTGTGGGAGATAGGGCTTCAATCCGAATTACCAACATCGGATGAATAGGGTGTGTGACAAGATCTTATGCTAAGGGTTAGCCGAGTTTAGAGCACGCTTTTGAGTTTCATTGGGTTGTCTCTCTTTCTACCCACGACTAGGTTGTAGCACCGTTGTCACAAAAATCACCTCATTGATAAGTCGATATATGGTAGCACATATGGTAATTACCTATAGCACATATTTACGTATCGCAAATGTTTTGTGATAATTATTATCACCATCATGTCAAGTATGCATTGAGAACTATAACAAATTTTGGACTGTGTAGGAGTACATAGATATAAGTAGGCTATCCATGTAAGAATTTTTATCAGTTTTTACTTTTCACCAACAACTGTTTCAGTAGTCATTACCATTTGCTAACCATTAGTAAGCAGTAGCAGAGATAGTAACCTTTTGCAACACGTAACGTCGTGCATGCCCAGTGAAGAATCTCCTTCTGCTAAAAAGCACCAAACATAATGCACATCTACCCATACCAAAGATTCTAAACCTAAAAACGAAATAACACTTGGAGGCAAAATAGGAAAGCGCGAGATTCAGCGTGAAAAGATAATTTACCCAAACTGGGGCTCAAACCCAGAGCCCCCAAAGTTGTGCGGGGCGCTTAAACCAGTAAAGCAGCCCAGGAGTACTATCTGACTGAGTACTACTAGTAGTCCATCGTGAAAAAGGACGTCTGGATAAAAGACTTGGTTGAAGCACCCGGCGCGAATTTGGGTGGATCTGGGCCCATACTAATGATTATTTTCAAGGTGAATTTCAGACATTCTCGCGACTCATCAGCGGCTGACTTCCACTAAAGTTATACTGGTTTGAGGAAAAATAGGACTTTCAAAGTAGCGAGAAAATATTGAGATCAACATGACAGTCTTTCGAACCGTTGTCTCGTCTTCAGTTGTTGTTTGACGGAAAAAGATGGAGAAAAGACACGCGTTGGCTCAATACGTACAATAGATAAAGGTGACACCGCTTCGACAGAGACGTTCGCGGCGTAGGTAACCGCAGGATAATGCTGGCCATTTATGATGGCTATCTTCCCATCGCATGATGTTCACCCGAATGCCAGCCACAGCGAGCAGAACTGAATTAGCATTTCAAATGCGCAGGCATTGGAGTGCCAGATTGCGGATATGTAAAGATGGATGTCATCGATTTATCGCCTCACGCTCGCTAAGACATAAAGAACCCTAACAGCTGCATGCATTTGTCACGCGAACTTGAAACTAATGCCCATCACATTTGTCTTACCATTCGTTCACCTTGAATGATCAAGTAGTTGGATCAGAAATGATGATTGTTTTAACATTGGAAGAGCACCTGTGCCGATACATCTTAATTCGGTTGCCTGAGCAGACAAACACCAGCTCATTTTGAAGCAAATTGTTTTCGTTTCACTATTGCATGAAAAATATTCAATGGCTAAAGCTCAAGGGATCTATTAAAATAGCAACACCTTTGAATGGTCCGTGCTCTGATGACGACAATTTATTTTGATTCTTCGTGGAATGGAGATTTTTTAGAAAAATTGTTTTAAGCTCTACCATTGAAGTATTTTTAATTTCTAGCCATTTTAAGCTCTACCTTCTCCGCGAATCTATTCTGTTAAAAATGTAAACACTTAAGAGTATGTGCACTACATTATTTAGGTGTCGACTGGAAAAAACTTCTGACTAGCAGCAACACGTTACAGCCAGATTAATTTCGAAGTGCCAAGAAAATATTAGGATAATGAACAAATATGAAGGTAATACGTTGTTATATTAGAGCAAAGTTATCTTATCTGATTTCATAACTAATTTATGATTTAAATTTCAGCTGAATAATTCATCCCAGAGCTTAAAATGAAAAATGTGAACAAACAATAATCCTAAATAATCACCACTAACCATCAACAGCGATAAATCAAGCGATAAAGCAAGCGTAATATTTTTAAGGATTACTTACGTCAAGTTGCATTCTTTATTTAAATTACACACGGTGGCTTTCATTATTAATGGGTGGTTTTAACAAAGAGTATTAATTTTACCTTGAAGCGACACCAAAATATGTTCAATTTAATGAAGCAGATTTATTAATTTCTCGTTACCTTTGGGATTTCATGAGGAGAATGTATGATGCGTGTACTTAAAGGTGTTTGCTCAAGAATTGACAGAATCTCATTATTAAACAAACAACATGAAAATTCCCCTTCTGATATCGATAGTAGGAAGAACCAGGGAGGAATTCTTCCAGAAGAGGGTGCCTGCAGAGTAATTAGGAAATATCCCTAAGTTTCATAGAGAAAACTTCATACGAAGGGATTGCTATAAACTGTGACTGCATTTTTTTTATTTATGTCAACACGTTGTAATAAAAGTGTTTCAAAAATCACTTGCGACATTCAACTACAAGTCTGTCTATAGTGAAGCAGAATTGTTCTCAGTATACTCTCAATTTCTGTTTTCAATTATTGATTGGTTTAAACCTGTGATGGGCAAACTACGGCCCCCTGAAATGTTCTATCCGGCCCGCGTGGCATTATTCCTAATCCGACGAATAAAAAAAATTCAGGCTATAAGAAAAATAAATATTTTTCTCTTTTTTCTTCTCTTTTGTTTTATGTCAGTAACGACATACACATTTGTTGACTTATCCTAGATATTGCAATGTTATGTTGAGAGTGAGAGGCACTGGCTGCTGGTAACTTTGGGCGTGTTATGAAATTCGCTGCCAGTACTGCCTGCCTGTGCTGCCGTAAAACGGAAAGTGAACCTGTACTGCCGCTGCTGCAGTAGCATGAATTTCGGAACAGTCGGCAGTGGCTTGAAATGCAATATGGTCGAATTGCGTGGTGATTTATTATAAGTGATCTTTCGATGCGCTAATTCTTAATGCTAATCATAATGGCATTGATAGAGAGAATTCTAATTAAATGCTAATTTTTATTGCTCTACTTTACACCAATTGGTAACTTTCTCTGATGAGAATAAAATGAATTCGCATCAACTACGCGAGCATGGAGAAAAAACCCTGTTTTATTAAACAAATCTACGATATAATTAACATTATCGATTTTAAAATAAGCATTTTTAATCTTGGGCTTATAAATAAGTCTTCGAATATATTTGCCAAGCCCTGATTTTCTTCATGGCCAGTTGTACGAAGCGTTTCCAAGAGTGATATCGAAAATTAGGTAAAGATACTCGGGTTGTTGAGGGTTGCATCGTAGAATATTTTCACAAACATTTAGATTTTTGCGCTTTTATTCTGGTGAAATTTTCACCGGTACGATTAGATGCAGCTAAAGTACCTTGGTACTTTACTTACTTACATACTTGACAAATAAATGCTTGTTATAAATTATTATACGCTAATCAGGTGCTGTTAGCTATTTAAGTGCATCGAGACTTTTCTCTCTCGCCGATATTAACATTAAAATGTTCGCACCATTTTCTCTAAACTCTTCAGATTTTATTTATTAGCGTTGTAGACATGTGGTAGATTTGATTTTTCCGCCATTTGTTTTTAATGGCTGTCATAGCAACGGCTTTACTGCCGCTGCTGCAGCCCGAGAGCAGCAGTAGCAGCAGTAGAATTCACAGTGAGAAACGTCATCAATTGGCTGACGTCATTGGTCACAGTTGATTTTAGAGAAGATTGGCTTCATTCAAAGAAAAAATTTCTACATTGTTAAAAAAGCCGATTTCAATGCGTTCAAGAGTTGTCTAAAATTTCTCTTCCCGTCTTCCAAGAATCAAGCGTAAAGTTAGACACGGAGGGTAGTTGGAAAGCTTTTCTTTCGATCGTACATTCGTGGTTCTGAAAATATATTCTAAGTAAAGTAAAAAAAGGGGGCAGCGAACCAAGATGGTACAATGCAGAGGTGAGAAAATCGTTAAGACGTCAGAGAGTATGCCACGCCAAGATGAAAAAACTCCGTAGAGATTTGTCCACTGGTGATCAAAATTTAATAATTGAAAAATGCAAATTGTCTAAAGCCACTACAAAGGAAGCATTTCGTAATGCATTCATGGATTTTCAAATAAGAACATTAGTAGAACAGTTACCGGATAACCCAAAACCATTTTGGTCATGCGTAAGGGAAGTTAAAGGCAAAAGATCAACAGTTATTCCACTACGAAACGAAAAGGGAAACGAAAAGCAGTTCGGACAAAGCCAACTTATAAAATTGCTACTTCCAAAGTGTGTTCACCAAGTCATCACAGATTACATCCGTAAAGGTATATGATCACTTCCAGCAAAAGATGCCGCCTATCGATATTTGCACTCACGGAAAAGAAAACTTGCTAAAAGTCCAAATAAATTCCCAGGTCCTGAATAAATTCCAGCCCGTGTGAAAAGAGAATTATCTTGTGAAATAGCACCCTACTTGCAGAATATATTTAGTAAATCCATTAACGAACACAAAGTACCTATGGACTGGAAAATTGCAAATGTCACTCCCATATTCAAAAGCGGAGATAAGGAACAGCCATCGAACTACAGACTGATGTCTCACACATCTATCTCTTGCAAAGTCCTTGAACATATAATTGTAAGTTCAGTTATGAGACACCTCGATATGCAGAACTTGTTAACAAAAACGCAACACGGATTCAGAAAGGGAAGATCTTGCGAAACTCAATTAGCACTTTTTGCCCACGATATTTTAGTCTCGGGTAAACATAACGTTCCAGTTGATGCAATTTTTATTGACTTCAAAAAGGCATTTGATAAAGTTTCCCGCAGTAGGCTACTCATGAAATTAAAATCCTACGGTTTAGACGACGAAGTAATTTCCTGGATTAAAGAATTCTTAATCAATTGCGTGCAAAGGGTTGTATTAGATGGCGCTATCTCTAATGAAGTAAAAGTATCATCGGGTGTCCCGCAGGGAAGTTCCATAGGCCCACTTCTGTTCCTTTTGTAAATAAACGACATCGGTGAAACAGTTGACAGTAAGCTTAGATTATTTGCAGACGACGCAGTGGTGTATAGAGAAATACGCAGCCTTAATGATAAGCAAGTAACTACGGACCTCGAGGCAATACAGGAATGGTGCGATGCGTGCCAGCTACAATTAAATCTGTAAAAATGCGTTGTTATGAATTTTTGGAAACGGAAAAACGCTCCTTGTAACAGCTATTGCATAAACAACAGACAATTAGATACTGTAGAATCGGTTAAATACATCAAACTGACTAATGATCTCTCGTGGAGTAAACATATTCGACAAATTACCGGTCAAGCTAATCGTAAATTGGGATTTGTTAAAAGAGTGCTTGGCAAGTGCGACGATAAAGTTAGGGAAATCAGCTACTTCTCCCTCGTTAGACCCCACTTGGAATATGCTGCCAGTATTTGGGATCCTTATGAGATAGGCTTGGAAACTGAGTTAGAACGCGCGCAGCGAAGATCGGCAAGATACGTTAAAGGCCGTTATGATAATCTCGTTAGTGTTACTGACCTTTTGCAGCAACTGGGATGGGTAACGCTTTCAGACCGTCGATTAAAATTTAGACTCAATATATTTTGTAAGTTCCAAACCGGTCTATTTTCTGACGACGTTGATAATATTTTACGAAATCCGACATACTACGGTACATCAGATCATGAAAATAAAATTAGGGAACTAGACTGCAGAACGGACAGATTTAAAATGTCCCACTAATGTCATTTTTCCCACGAACTATAAGGGACCATAACCGCGGCCAATGAGACTTTTATCTAGGTTTGTCGATAGGTAGTGTAGCTCTTAGTAGTAGTAGTACTCCCTAATACTTGAATCCTTATCTGTTACCTAGTACTAACAGCACGCCGTGTATGTTTTCTACATAGGCAAGTCTTGAGTCTCTGTCCATTTGTGTAGTTGCAAAATACATATATATTAACGGTCACTCTCCATTGTGATAATATCTGTAGTGTAGTGCATGCTTGTGAGACTTCACCTCGTGACAAGCATTAGTGATTTATGCAAATATATAATTAGTCGTAGTTACACTAACTGTAGGGTATAGTGTTATGCATGTTGGTGAATACTCACCCCCTGCCACACACCTCTGAGGTGGCTAGGAGGGTATTTTGTAGATGTAGATGACAGAAAAATAAGCAGACAAGCTCCTCCGTGCAAACGAAAGCCTCACCAAAAAATGCCTGGCTATCCCAGTTCATGTCCAAAATAAAAACTCGTAGGACAACAATATTAGGGCTGCATTGAAAGGGTTAAGCTTAGTTCATTACGAAGGATTCAATACGGAGTTGTATCGCACTATTTGACGTAACGAACACCACTGCAACTCTTTATCTAGACTAGAGGTCAACTAGAAGAAGACAACTAGAAGAAGACAACTAGAAGAAATACAGTAAAACCAATTAATTACTTAAATTAAAATGAAAAAGAAAAATAATCTTGAACCATATGTTTGCCTGGGGCATGAACTTACTTCCCTTAACTGTGAAACTTTCTGGAGTGTCATATCACCAAATAGCTTCTTCCATTTAGCCTCCTATAAAACTTTAACTTCAAACGTGAATCAAGTTTGATAAGGTCATTTTAAACTATGCTTATTTCAATGCTCAAAAGTGAAGTACACTTATCAGACAAAAATCGAATCATACAAAGGTTTTATGGTCTAATAATAAGATGAACGAGTATAATTCAATTTTTATTGGAAAAAAAAACAGAAACGAGCGAGATACTTATTTTATATCTGATTCTTGGATCCAACTGCTTATCGCAGGTGAGAGGTGCGTATCAGGAAACTACCGATGGCGAAGATAAATTACACATAAATATTGATTTGAGGATGTGTTTTCGACCTGTTTGAAAATTTCCCATTGGATAAGGATCCTTCGGGTGAAATCCTGAAGATTCACAAGTATTGCAGCGTAAAAACAGGTACAAATGAAAACATGGAGGGTAATAATTCCAGAAGGATGTAAACAAAACATTGGCTTTTGCGACTGCGTCGGTAAGAAATTGCAATGGAGAGTATGAACGCAGATTTATCGGAGGGTATCATCATCCAATTTTGAGTGTCCGGCCTGCACCGCAGATCTCAGTTCCAAATGGGCAACGAATAAAACGGCATTTATACAGCATTAGTACACTCATCCTTTAGTCTTCAGGCCAGAAGAAGTTGCTTGAAACAAAATTTGACAAAACTTGGGAATAAGACCACGTTTGGAGCAACATCCGAGGAAAGTCATAAAACGCAATACGACGAAGGTGTTATTTCTCATTTGATGTCTTTGCACACCTGCACTAGACTGATTAATCCGACAAGTCTTCCAGTTTTCATTTACCTCTTCTCTTCCTTCACCTTCCCTCAATGAAATTGAATAGCTCCCCCATCACCAATATTCAGTGACACCAACCTTCAAAACTCTTATCGCCTTCAAAGTCCCACTTTAAGTTAACTCACGCCCAAACACTAGGTGTACGCGTAAAAGCACTCCGGTATCTTTCTCATGTTTCACTTCATCTCGATTCTTTCCCCACGATGATGGAAAAGGCCAGGTTGGTTACGAGCCGGATTGGCAACCTAAAGAACCTAAAGCCGGTGAGTTTAAACCTCGTCTCGAGGATAGGTGAGGAGTTAGTGTGAGATATAAGGTGGCTCGAGCTCCTAACTCTAATGGATCAGGACAAATGAGACGTCCTACATATTATGTGATGCTTGCAAAAATACCGCTTTCACCAAGGCCATGCTTTCGCTACTGAAAAGCAAAAGTGAGATACTAAATAGGTAATACCTACAACCTACCTCTTTGGGGTATTGTACCTAGAGCTAATAAATATTTATTTATTTATTTATTTACCTACCTTTTATATAGATTACTCAAAGGGAATATTTTTAATGACTACCTACTTTTACCAGCTCAAAGAGTTTACCATAGCGCGTGCTCTATAGCACTATCTATGGCGTGCTCTATTAAATTACTTTCCCTGCACTCCAATAAATACATCAACTAGCTTATAACTCCAAAAGTGAGATGGCTTGGTGTCTTAAATCCATTGCCATTAAATGTTCGGGGAGAGTTTGCATTCAATGTCAGTTTTTCGCAAAATTATATTTAAGAATGGCAGGAATTACTACTTTTTCCAATCTCAAAATTCTACCTTACCTAAGTGATACTATTTTACTAATTCAACTATTTCTATTACTATTTCAACAATATTTCACCTGTAGTCACATTTAAGCTCTTGAAATTTTAAGCTTCATTTGTAAAAAAAAAATATACTGGAACAGAAGGATTTTGTTCTGTCAATTACATAGTGGATAAGTTTTTCTTTAAGCAATAAATAACAACTTAAATATTTATGGTGAAACCTACACAAGATCTTAGGTTAGTTGCTTTAATATATTTTGCTATAAACATTTGGAGTACTTAAATAAATTATATTATTTACTGCTATAAAAACCTCTTTCCTCACATCCCTCTCACCGCATGTTCACCACCTACATGCAACCCTACCTGCCCCAAAGCTTCCCCCGCCCTCTTCCAAAGAGCCTCCACAGTTAACTCCGCCTTCTCCTAATACAACGAACTAACACCCAAAGCAATGCTCGCGGCTATCCTTCTTTCTCTCTCCCTTTCGGGACAGACTTGTTCAAACTCTCTCCCCCCACCACTCACAAGGGCACTATTTTTTTAGCACTTCTCACTTCCTATACTGCGTATTCACGCCCCTCATCCTCCCCATCTTGGCCTTCCTCTCCCACGAATTTCCTTCCTAACTTGACTCTCTCCCGCCTTTCCAACCATCCTTTTCTCACACCTCTCACACAACCTCCTCACTCAAATTCACTGAACAAAGGAACCGCTTCATTCTCGGTGAGTACCTTTGGCGGGTCATACTCGACATACAACGAGCGAAATTTTTCAACCAAGAAATAAAAATAATGCTACAAAAAAGTGTTCCTTGTTCTTTAACCTACCGGTTTCAAGCATCCACCTTTTCCACAACCACTTCCCGTTCGCTTTGATCGTTCAGATAAAGAGAAACGTGAATGCAAGTAAACGATACTGCAAGACAAAGCTGAGAAGTTTACCCACAGTGGAAACCATGCACTGCGACCATTACACGTCTGCTGAAGAAACAATTTATGACAATTAAGGGCTGGACTAAAGAAGAAGATCAATTACGAGAACAGGATTAGCAGCCCAGGCAATACTAATGTTCGATGATTTTTCATACAGCCGAAAATACGAGCATGAAATATGCGAACATTGCCAAAAGAAAAAATGGTCTAGATAGGGAAAGGAACCATGGACCATTGACTTGCTGGGCAAATGCGCAGACAACCATGCTACCGAGGCTCTATCTAATTATCGTGGCAAATTTAGGGGATTCAAGGAAAAGTAAACGTCATGCCCATCACGGATGATCCGCGGTCCATCACGGATGGCAACGCAAGGGGAAATAGTAAGTACCTACTTCAGAAAAGTAACAACCCACGGGGTTGAATCCTATTAGAGTACTTAAGCCGTTCTTACCAGCGTATGCGATTATTTTCAACGGCCGAAAATACGGTGATAAAAAACACGGAAAAATTCCCAGTCCTGGCTAATATTTCTGAAGGAAAATTTTGCGATTACTGTAGTTTAATCCAGCATTATCATCGCCCTCCGCCATATAATCGATGAGGAATGACATTTCCTCTTCAAACTCTCTCATACGTAGCTCGGAGCAGTTAGATTCACTTTCACCCTCGAGGGAATCGTAAATGATAGGATTCTTCACGTTATACCGGCACGTACAATGTTGAATATTCTGATGACAGATATTTTCAAAGACTAATGTCAAAATGACGAATCTTGCGACCCTAAAAATATAAAACAGCACAATGCGATATGTGAAAATTATGATGAATACGTAAATTTTTACATGTTGCATTTAAACTTTCTTCAACCACATGATTGATAACTACTTTCCTTACGCCTCCTACCGCAGCCATTACGCTTTTCCCTCTTCCGATTGCAGGGTTGCTACAGACCAGAGATTATGAAATTCCAGGACATTTCTAGGTTTTCTAGGCCAGATATTTTATTTTTCCAGGTGAAAATTCCATTTTTGGTGTATTGTTAAAAGGCGTAATTATTGCAGCATTTCACATTAGCGCATGTACTGTGAGGGAATGAATTTTTCCAATATCAATAGCAACCACCATAATCGCTCTGTGGGAAAATCGACTTCCTTTTTAAGGCATATTATTCTTAGATCTCGGCCGCGACTAATGCCACGAATTGCCTGCGCACAATCAGAGGAGATAAAAATATACCATCTTTCTCAGAATGAGTTTAAAGAATAGGAGCAGAAAGCTTATTTACGGGCACAATTACTTGATAATTACACCAAATATGAATTCCAATGCCTCACTCAGGCAAAGTACTAAAAACCGTAAGTCCACACACCACAGACTTATGGTCCTAAAATGGTCCAGACCTAAAATGGTGCTCCATACCTATTGGAAACAATTATATTCAGACTTTGAAAGGCAATTTTCCAGAATGATTTCTCATTTTCCATAACGTTTCCAGGCTTTCCAGGCCCGCTTTCAATTTCCATGACTTTTCCAGGTGCCTCTTCCAGGTTTTTCAGGCATGTAGTAACCCTAGATTGTCTATCCTCACAATACAGGGTGTTTCTAAATGAATATCGGGATTTCAAGGCTGTATAGTATTTATACCATTTGACTTATAATTATAAATTATACATCAAATGAAAGGGCAACTCAAACAGTTTCGTTGTACACTTGTACACATGCAGTGTTTCCTCTATCTTCCGTTAGACAGCGCTGGTAGTAAAGATTGGTTAAACTACGTTGTACCCAACCGCTGGATTGGCCACCAGGGGCCAGATGACTGGGCTTGTTTTGCATGGCCTCCACGTTCACCCGATATGACGCTATGCGATTTTTATCTTTGGGGGTTAATAAAGGATCATTTGTATGTGCCTCCGCAACCAGCTGACCTACCCAACTTAAGGAACATGAGTGAATCAGTTGTTGCACCAATCACTCCAGAGACACTGATCAAGGTATGGGAAGAACTCGCCTATTAACCGGATGTGTGCCATGTGACGAATAGTGCTCACGTTGAACAGTTGTAGATAAAACAAAAACTGTTTGAGTTACTCTTTCATTTGACGTATCATTTATAATTGTAAGTGAAATGGTATAAGTACTACAAAACCTTAAAACCTCGATATTCATTTTGAAACACCCTGTATATTGCGAGTATTAAGTTTAAATTTCAGTAAGAATGGTCAAATTCTTAATACATATTATTATCAGTAATAAGGAATATATACTCAATAATTACATGGAAAATGAGTCGGTTCCATTTTCTTTATAGTGAATCAATTAAAATGTAGTTGCTCGCGTTATCACTTTAGTTGATTTAATTACAGACTTTCTAAATTAAATACCAACGTATTTTCAACAGAAGTACTACAAAATATGAAGTGGCTTTGTGTCTGATATATTCAATCGCTGGCAACGTCTACTCCACATTTTTCCTGAAGGAAACATTGTAACGAAGGGCCAGGTCTGAGTAAAGGGCTGGGATTCCTTATGCATACTGGAATTATAGGAACATATATGGCCATATTTTTCTAAGCTCGTGGATGAGTGAAACTTACGCATTCAAGATTGGGATGTAATATCATTTCCTTTAAAAGACGGTGATTTCTCGGAAAATACCGACACTAAACTTACAGTGGGTTCGTGAAGATGAAATTTCCCAGAGGCATCGCCATAATGTGAATCCAACTAGTTCAAGTTACCTTAGGGGATTTAAAATTTACTTTAATTGAGAAAAACAAACACTTTTTACTAAGTTACCCAGGAAACAATCTCTTTCATGTGATAGTAATAATAGCAGCTAAAACACTTTTCAACCCTAAATATGAACAAAGCAATTTTCCAACGCGCATTCCGTCAATCATATAATTCAATCAGTTTCTCCGAAGCGAGTCTCAAGTCATCACTTCGAGCAGGTATTTCATTGTTTTATTGCTTCTTTCCGCTCTTCCAAGAGCAGTTTCCTGCTTTTCTCTGCCTATTTATACACCTCTTTGAGTTTCCGTAATCGAATCCCTTTTCCCTTTTTCGATTACGTTCTCCTCCTCGCATGTTGCGCCCACATCTCAACGAACCACAACATCTTCCTCGTCCACTCGTAAAAACCTTTCTCCTCTCATCCCCCCCTCTTTATTCCCTTCGTTTCCCTCTACCACCCAGACCCCTCCTCTACCACCCAGACCCCTCCTCTACCTCCCAGACCCCTCCTCCACCCTGAGAGCCGCCTCCCCCTTATTTTCTTTTCCCACCAATTCTAATTCCCCATCGTCCTTTGCGATTTTCTCTCTCTCCATCACCAAAAGTCACGCCTCCCTTCCTGATGTCCAGTCCCCCATATTTCCTTTCTCTCTCCCTCTCTCTCTCTCTCTCTCTCTCTTTCCTTGCTTTGCTTTTTCCAAGTCCACGTCCCTTTTCTTTCGACGCTTCCACCCACTCTCCCATTCTTGAGGATTTCCCATGCCTCTCTCCATTCTTCCATCCCTGAGCATTTCTAATTTTCTCTGTTCTCTCTCTCCCTAGATTTCCTCCTCCACAAACCAAACTCGGGCTTTCTTTGCTTTGTACAAGTCCGTCCTATTCTTCAGGTGTTTCCTTCAACCCTCTGCTGTTAATAACAACGATAGCTTAGTATTTTCCTCGCTATAATTTACTACAGACCATGGTTGCAGCAATTAATTGCCATTATTAAGCTTTGCCTATCATGATGGCAATGAATTGCTCAAACCGTGGTAGATAATAACTAATGGCGTGGAAAATACTAATCTATCCCGTTTATTTATTATGATTTGCTTCCAGAAAATTAGGCTTGAATTTCCATCCCTTAGAATTACATTTTCTAGATTCTCCCTTGCGATTTCCCACTGTACCAACCACCTTGCTTTGCTTTTTTCTAGTCTCTACCCTCTCCTATTAAGGATTCCCTCTCAAACTCTACCTACCTTTCTTTGTGTCCTCCTCCTCTCAGATCCTCCCTCTTTTCCAAATTCCTCCCTTAAAGAACTCTACCCTCCCCTAGTTGTTTAACTTTTTCCAAGTCCGTCCAATCTTTAGACGCTTCAATCTACTCTCTTCTACTTATTATTACCATCTCCACACCACTATACTATTATTACAATTTCGATATCTACTTTCACTTCAAAGAAAACAGTACGCCACCTCGCTGTGACGAAAGTGACTTTTCTCTTCTTAGCGTGGGACATCCTAAGTAAGCGTGAAAAAATACTTAGAATAGCGTGACTTAGTAAGGATCAGTGATGACCAAGACTACGTTCTATAGCTATACGTATTAAAATGGAACTTTATAACAGCTAAATAAAAAATGACTTGTAAACTATGTAAATTTTATGAATACTAATAAGTGCAATTTATCCTGCTTAGTCCTTCTTAAGAGTGGTTGAGAAATGACCAATAGTCGTCGACGCCCCTTTTAACAACCCCAAAGGGCAATGAGGAAGCAATTGAGAATATTCATAATTATATTTTAACAAGATTATCATTTGTGAAAATACTAAGCATTCTCGAAGAAAATGAAAGCCATCACACAAAGTAAACGCCCTACAAAACTGAAAAGCACCTCCTCCATGGTTCTAGTGTTAAACTTCAATCCTACTTATATCAGGATTCCTTATCTCTCTCTCTCTCTCTCTACTTCTACCTTCTTGTATCCCTCCTTCCCTCTTTTCTCCTCCATCTCTTTCTTAATTTCCCCCACCGCGAACCTCCAATCCCCTCAACCCACGCTCATTCCTTCCCTTCTCCCTGAGACCCTCATCCCTTAAACCTTCTGCGCCACCTCACAACAACATCCAACTCCTTCCACCAGGAGCCGTGTGCTTCAACCGTGAGCAGACAAGCAAACAACATCCTACATCAGCGGAGGGGAAAGGGTCCTCCCCTCCACGGGAAACCATTCTTCCCTTAAACGGCGACTCCTCTCCCGCACTTCTCCTTAACCTCAACTCCCTAAGACTGTCTTTCGCCGCAGCGCCCAAGACCTCTCTCTCCCTCTGCCTCCCAACACATCTTACCCCTGATTCCCCCCCCCCCCACCTTTCTCTCTTGACGATGCCGCCGGCTAGAGCCGCCGCCACATTGCGCAGTTACCGTCCCGCTGATTCCGTGAAATCGACGAATTTCTCACTCACCCTTCTACTCATTAGTATGCTCACACTGGGCCATTTGCACGCATTTAGTTGACCCATTACTAGATGCCTGGCCATATAAATTGCGTAATTTAAAGTGATTAAAAATCATTCCAGTACACTGAGATTCTAACCCAGTTTCCCAAAGTTTACGACAAGTAATTTTACAAATTAAGCTGACCAAACTATTTCTACAATTGAGGTAACTACAACCTACTATTAGGAATAATTAGGGATAGGGAGAGAGGGATAATAATTTATGGAATAACTTTCATTGCGAATAAGGAGAAAATCAATATGTAAACAACAGTAGTTTTCGACCAAGAATTCCGCATCCACATTTCCAATATAACTTAAGTGGTTCTTTCTCACGCCTAACAACCCAGTATTAAATGGACCATGTTAAGTCATCGAAGCCCAATCGCATATCACTCAAGAGTATTTTTTTCAATCTTCCATTCGAAAGATATATGATTTAATGTGCAATAGAAACAAAAATTAAATTTTATATTTCATTTGAAAAACTGGCTTCTTTGCCGGAATAAGTTCAGTAATTTTTTCATTTATTTTTTACTTTGAGTGATCAATAATCACTTACTTCGATTTTCTTTATAATAACCTAAAGCACCATCTAAAAGTGGCAAAATTACGATTCAGCTTTCTAAACATTAACACGTAGAAAATAAATTAATAAAATTCATCGATTCATATACTTCTCGTGAACTCTACTAATACGCAAAGTTATTTAAAGAACATATCAGTGTGCAATTTTTCATCGACGTACAAGAAAGCTAAATTGTAATAGGATATTTTTATCAATAAGTGTATTGCAGATGCGATTTAAAATTTAATAGTTGGTTTACTCACCGATGACTACGAGGCTCGTTCTTAGCGACGATGCGAAAATATCACCTACCTCATTACATCATACTGAAACAAATATCAATACGGTTCCGGGATAACTCATTCTTGTAGCATGTTAAACAGATGTTAGCTTACTCCACGCCAGAGTTAATGCAAGCGTTTAGGGCGACGCTAAGTCGAAAATTTTCGTCTTCCATCTCTGGAGCTGATGATTCTTCTATAGCTCCCTCCATTTGCACTGAACGTATTCCCTCGCCTGCGATAACAACGCTAGAGATTAGTGTGTACGTCGTTTCGCTTATGTAAGTTTGAGCGAGATTATTCTCACGTCATAATGGAGACCATATTCGCATTTTAATTTTTAATTTCAGCGTCTGTAAGAAGTATGAATATTAACGTCGCAAAATATAGTTACATATGGCAGAAAATTCTCAGGAATTAGATGAATATATTTACATTACTCTCATACTTGATTCATTTTTTCACGTCATAGGGTGAAAAGGCCTTCACAATAGATGTTTTTTTGTGATTCTGTAAAAATTACTGCTGTGAGTAAATGATTAATTTTAAAAATAGTTGATAAAATATACAAACTACACAGCGTTAGTTTTTTGACGAAATCTAGTCATTAGAAATTTCTAATGGTTTTCAATATTCTCCCACAGGAGCTCACAGCCGTAATCTATCCCATGTAAAACAGCTTGCTTATATTTTAGGCAACTTGCTCGTAAAGTAGTTCAACAAGGGTTTAATATTTTGATATCATTGGAAAGATGAGAGATTTTTCTATAAAATGAGTCCAAATTCATTAAATTCTAGGTGAAGTGATATCTCGCTCATTCTACCTTAAATGACACTCAGGAGGACGTTGCTATGTCGAGTCATTGCATGCTCCATTTTGTCCACCCGTCATGCACGACACATTCGGAAAAAGCCAAATTCACGATATCGAGAAGGTTCAAAGCAGGGTGGATGGAAATACAAAAGTGGAACTTAACTAAAGATTTCTATTTTCGTTACATTCGTTCGTTCATTTCGTTACAAACTCTCAGATCTTTCTACTGATCCTCGAAACCTTGTCAAAATCTACCTTTGGCTGGTCAGAACACTTTACAGAATAATTCATTAGTATGTGCAACTAACTAATGTGGAATGTCAGAACTCATGCGAATTATCTAAGCATCTATGAACATATTTACTGGACGAGCACAAATATTTCCGATGAATGCACAAAATTCATTCTACTCTACCCCATGAAATATGATAATTTGCTCCAATAAAGAAACTAGGCTAAAAAGGAGGAAAAAGAGTTTCAGGTAATAATTTATGGAAGAGAAAAACCTAACAACGGTATTCGATCCTTCAGAGAGAAATCGAAGGAAAGAAGAATTCGAAGCATAAATTCTTCACCGATGGATAGAGCAAAACTCACGACACGCTCTTAATGCAACACAGATGCTGGGATGGAAACAATCCAGTTAAATTGAAAACACAAATTTGTCTTCATTGCTCACATTCTTGGTACATTTTTTTATTAGAAAATGCAATTGAATCACATTTCAACGGCTAAAGTAAAACGGAATTTAAACTTCAATCACCAGATGAAGAATATTATTGTCATGACATTCAATTCAGTTTTTTCCTAATTTGTTCGCCACAATTCTAGCGCAGCCATAGGGAGAGAGAGGAATAAAAAGATAAATAAAAGATCAATAGCTGCCTACTCTATGCCCCTGGTAAATGATGAAGTACGCTTACAGGTAATTTGCGCCGGTAATTATAAATGGTATTTGTTTTGAATTGCTAAATAATAGGCTCCGAAATTCAATATTTGTAACAAATACATGAACCATTTCCCAATATATTAAAAGAGCTAAATTTTCTCACACTACGGCAAACGGAGGCTAAAATACGTAAGTCGTATTCGCTGATAGGCTATTTTCAAGATTTCGAAAGCTTTTTGCAGTACTGGCGGCGAGAGCAAAAACTTCTCTCCTGCCATTTCTATCCTAATGCCACCTCTTAGTAAAATTACTACTTCAAAAACTATACGATTAGGTATTTTGGTAGGTAAGCTATCACTACATATAAAATACAATGAATTTGGCCTCGTGAAAAAGAAAAAGATCTCAGCTTTCCAATGATTTCATAATGTCAGCCACTTACGGCACTACCTACTTTTCGAGTCATTTGCCAAATATACAAGCCGTTTTCTATGGGATATGGTACGGCTCCACTCCAGAGAGAACAGGCAGTTCCTGCTTTTTCTTCTGGTTAAGTTCTTAAAAATTGCGACCAAAAGCGGATCGCTAAATCCCATACGCATTACACCGAATTGAAATATGAGTCTACGAACTCGTATTGTTAAATTTTGTGTAAAATTTCGTAGTGAGCGCATAACTCTACCCTTTAACCATGATGGGGAACACAACCAACGGAAAGACAAAAACATCAATGTGGCGAATAAGGTGACGGAATAATGAATTAGTGGTGTCATTTTTCCCCCGGCGTATGAATGAGACGACGAAAAGTATACCGACGAAAAACGGGGACTGTGCTTATATTTATTTGAAAAATGAGGATGTAATAAGGCATAGGTATACGGCACAAGAAATTTAACTGTATGTAGTTCTATAGTTCTTTCAACTATTTGTGAACAAACATTTATTACTCACGAAATAACATACTTTTTACAAAATCGCAAAAAGAACCTTTGGTTGTGAAGGCGATTTCAGCGTAGGTACTGCGTGGAACAACTGACTCAAGTTTAAGCCTTATACATTTTTATTTAGTAAATTACTGGCAATGAGACGCTCAGTCAAGTTGTTGCACCATTATTATTACCATATTTACTTCAAGCTTCTTATCGCTGTTTAAATTTAAAACTAAAATTCGAATATGGTCTCTATTATGACTGCAGAACCATCTCTCTCAAACTACCTTAATACGAAAAGTTAAGTAATTCTCGTAAAATTATGGGAAATGACCACAAATGAATATTGTGGTAGCCAACTAATCCCTCATGTGTAAGTACACGCACGAGAATGCCTTCGCATTCCTTTGTTTTGCCTTTTTTATCCCTCGATCCTCAAACCAGCACAATGCTTCATCAACATCGCACAGTGTGATGACTCCGAGACCTCAAAAGCACCCTGGCTCCCAAATCCCACCCTCTTTCCACCCCATTCTCTTTCCTTTCCCCGTTAGCGACACCAGCCCTCCCCCCCATTTCCACCCTCTCTTACCCTCACACACCTCCAAGCGCCCCCGAAATTCTCTTTCCCTCCAACCAACCTCCTCCCTTCAGTCACTCAGACATCCCCTATTCCCTCAGACCTTCCTTTTCCCACCCATCTCCTCCCACTTCCTTTTAATCTCCTCGGCCTTTTTAGAAGATTAAGACGTTTACAATCTGTGCCCTCTGGGTAGGGTGGAAGGAGTAAGGGTGCCCCGGTGAAAGGATACGAGGGGTTGGTTGTCCTTTGTCTAAAATTCCTAACTAGGAATGCGTTGAGAGCTAAGGGGCGGATTGAGAGGGGTTTATCAATGCTTTGTCCAAGCGTGTCATTGCTTATTTCTTCGTTCTCGCTCGTTATTCCCTCATTCTTTTCGGATTGTGATATTCCCGGGGTAATCCGTCGAAAATAATTCCTTACGCTCCGATGCCAACATAAGCGGCGATTGTGATCCACAGAAAATATTCTCATGATCGATGCCGTTTGTTTTATTCCTAAGGTTGCCTAATTTATGGCGGCCTTAAAAACAATTATTTAACCGGTTATGGCCTTAATGGATCATTTTTCTCTACCTCCCCATCTTGATACTTCTTTCCCACATTATTTCTCTCTTACACTCCTCATACTTCCCTTCTTATTTTCATCTAGCACGCCCATTCTTTGCCTCCCTCTTCCACGCTTTCTTGGCATTTTACCATCAAAACCGATCTTCAGCATTCCCTCGCCTCAACTAATTTGTTCCAATTACCCGATCTACTTTCTTCAATACGCGTAATAAATTTATTTCCGAGTATGTCTGAACATAAGTAGATATGTATGAACATGCATAAAATTATGAAGATAGATTTCAGGACCGTCAGGTTTAAAATGTTATTTTTTCCTTGCACCATTACGGATCACAATAGCGATTATCGAAGTCAAAGGTCTTCACAAACTGAAAAAGTTTTCCAATTTTTGGAATTTTGAGAAGAAGAAATTTTATTTACTCCGTGCGTAAACAAACTGAATAGCAATGAAGATAGACTTAATTTCAACCGATCAACCATTCGATTCGCTAAACATAAATAATCCATACGCCTTCCCAGCACTAATAACAGATAAATCATCCTAAATCAATTACAGAGGGGCGTTCATCCATTATCTAACACAATTTACTACGCTCGTACATGGTCTATTTACATAAATTCTTTCTGGGTGCATAAAAAATTAACAAAACTTGCATTAAGAAAAACAAGGTATGGCATCATCAAATCAACGAATCGGAAAAACGCTGCAAAGAGAAAAAATAAACTACAAAAGACGATTTTTCTTTTGTCTCGCTTAAAAAAGTTATTTTCATCTATACTTTAGATTTGCACATATTATTTAACTGACATTGCATTAAAAACCCTTTTAAGTCCTCTTCCCTTAAATTAGACCCTCCGGAACAACCTCGTTAGTGTATTACTAATTTTCTGGAAGTTCCATTATTTGCCTCTAATTCCGATAAACATGAAAGTGACCACAAGGCATAAATTCAATTGGATTGTGTTCTTTCATAGCAGCCTGAGCCAGACAAGCATCCGCTGCATGGACTTAAAAAAAGAAACTGACCACGACAAAAATAAGTTTAAAGCAAAAGAGATAGGTCATTTGCAACATATGTTATTTTGGATAATGAAAGGAATTCTCATTAAGATGGTTTCTATAAGGGATTTTATGACGATCAAATATTAAATTCCCTTGGGTCGCAGGGAGGTCAAAAATCTCCTGAATTCTCCATCCAAGCCATATTTTCCCTTAAAACGCAGGCTTTTTTTTAAATTGCATTTCATGAAAGCTTTCCCTCTCTGAGTACCAACAACTCCGATATTGTTAGGATATATAAACCATGAATAAAAACGGAATGTTACGCTAAATAGTATCATCAACGGAAAAAGTATTTTCAGCGGCACCAAACAATAAATCAACTTATATATTCCTCTTCTTTCGTTCTTCCACTATTCCATTTTCTCTCTAAAACTCGGTTGGATAAATAAAATCCGGCCAAAAATAGTTGAAACCGAATCCACCTACGCCACCAGTTAGGCACAACCGCCGACCATTCAAACTATGGCAGCGTCTGTTCAAAGCAATCTTGATGCTTTTATGATCTTCTATTCTGTTGAAAGTCAGGCATGCGAATATAATGTATACAAAATCTGTTATACTTTATGAAATTGTTTCATTTCATATAATTATGCAATTCCACACTGATTTATTTCAATAACGACCATTTTTGCAACAGAGTTACATGTTAAGGTGTAAGACATGAAGATGTAACCCTGTTACACCTGAAGCGATGAAATCGGTCGGTTATTTTTAAGAATATGTGTAGAATTCCAAAGTGACATTTTCATTGCTACATAATTTCATAACACTCACGTCCTTTACATAGCACTCAGGTCCACAGCACTTTCCCTCTCCAGGTCTTTTCTTTCTATTCACAGAAAACAAATAGGCTTATAAATTGAAGACTATGGTGAAAATAACTTCACCATTGTCCTCTATTGGTGGTCAGGTAAACTCTAACTGCTTACGTGCACATTTCAGCAGTCATTTTAGCCAAAAGTGGAGTTAAGTGTCTCGGTTAGAGCTGAAATAATAGCCGGTATAAAACTTTAAGCTTCAATAAATAAAACAAACGAAAACCTCCGATTTTTCCCTGGAAGGACGACGGATATAAATGCACTAATAGCATACAGAGTTAAATAGATTACGCGAATGCGACTGGCTATTTGAATCATGCCTGCCAATAACTATAGAGAAAATTAGAATTTATTTCCTTCCTACACTGGACAGAAGAGGGAAAAAATGCGTCATACGTGGAAGAGCTCCATGGTTAAGTGAGATAACTTATGCATTTCAAGAAGAGATATCGGGTGGAAAATGGCCAGGACGAAGGAAAAATTCAGGTTTGTGCAATGGCCGCGAAATGGCTTTATATTTTCCTGGGATGATTAAGGGGTGAATTCGAGGCAGCGGGAGCGCATCGATTAGTTTCGTGCTGTGGGATCCCGAGTAGATGAATCGAGAAAAAACGACGCGGAAAAGCTCTGGGGCAAGCTTTTAAGCACCGCTCGGAACAAAAATCAAGATACCCATGAGTGGTTTCACGACACATCGCTCTCTTGCCCTCGGGGTTTTTTTGGTGGTGAACCTGACGAATCCGAGATGAATTCCAGGAATATTCTTTTATTTAATTTGTTACTTCCACAGAGCGCAGAAACATCTCACTGGTCCTCCTCCCGCGAATAAAAAAAAACAATTTTCAACCCAGGTCATTATTATTCAATGGGAGAACTCATACTGCAATATAAATTCGTCTCACAGCTGCGAATACAAATCCTTTCCGGAAGGAGAATCATTCACTGTCATTCAATTTTTGCGAGGAATGATGATTACTCTTGGTACTTTTTTCATAATATTTATCCCCTATTATTCATGAGAGTCCAATACCCTTTTTCTACCAACGGCGGTGACTAGTTGACAGAACAAATATATTAAGCATTCACCATATATTCAACGCATCACGTACTTTTGTTTAGATATTTTTGTTGAGATAGATTCGGGCATGAAATTGAGGAAAATAACGTGCATGGTCTCCCGTTTTACTTTCCGAGGGATAAAAGCTATAGTCACACAATCATTTATTTATTTGCGCTGTTTACATGATTACCTGTTGATTTTTTCGCAATTTCCAGCGAAGCGGGCAAACAAATCTACTGGCCATGCTAATGGAGCGTGAACATGACATTTCCAGGAATGCGACGACCAAATTTTACACTCTGCTAAAAACTATAATGGGTGGTAGGAATAGCTATAAGCAACATACGTCATTTCCATCAAATTATACACAAAGAAGGAAAGTGCATGAAAAATTCAACGATTAAAATTTAAAATGAGTACAATAAATCCTCCAAAGGATACAAGAAATTTGGTTTCGAAGAGTGTCTAAGACTACGAGATTTACAGGACTCCTGACAAAATAAATAAAGGAATCTTTTTAATATAAGTACGAATTTTGCAGCAACATTACCAATAAACGGAGAGAGCAGGAGGTAAACAGTAAAAAACATATCCCTAATTCTTGGGTGCTTTCTATTATAAAGAATATTCCAAAAATAAAAGAGCATGACACTAGCAATGGGTTCACTAAAACTCATTCGGAGTTACCCTCTGCACTGCTTTGCGAAAAGTTAAATAGAAACAGCATCATTTAATTAAGTATTAGTAGGAATGGAAACACGCGAAAAATAGAGTTCACTGGGTACATTGGGTTCGAGACTCGCGCCGAGTTCAAAGAAAAATCCCAGGAAGGAACAAGTTAGAAGAAAGAAAACATAAAATGATTCATTGAAGAACCATTGTACTTTCCTACGTTCTTTTTCTAAAATTTTACACATTAAATTACTCATCAGCACCGATTTCAAAGTTATAAATTCTTTTGTACGGCCAAGATCTCAAAGACAAGGCGGGAAGTAATTAGGCAAATTATAATGCATAATGATTTTCTTGAGACACTGACAAATAATCCTAAAGGATTCAATCATAAGAGAGGGAGTGCATTTATTTTCAGTTCCAGCATGGTTTCTGTTCATTTACGCGGAGTGACATAACGGGTCATATAGCAGCCTGGGTTTTACACGAGCAAGAATAAAGAGAGAAACTATCCATCAATATCCTCGCCATTTTGATCAGGAAAAGCCCAAAAAGTACACAGGTATCATTTTTCGTTTAAATCACGTACATAACACGCGATTTATCTGGTCGAAAACCCGTTATTCAACGACTAAAAACTGTTGGAAACTGGTCTACATTCGGTTTACTGTCCGCTAAATCCCGTGTAAACACGTTTATTGACCACAACCTAGTGACTAATATGCAAATTCCCATGCAAATGTATGTTTACCAACGAAAATAAACTGTTATTAGTATTATGACCGCTAGACAGCATTGCCAGCAAAATTCGCGGCTGATTTAGATTCATATTTGACCGAGAAAAAAATAGCCGGAGAGCCGGGAACCCTCGAACCTGACTCTCAGGGTCAAACTAATGCCTTAACCCACTCGGCCACCAAGGTACTTGATTAACGAAAGTAATGCAAAGAACTTAATTCCTCCGCATTCATGGCCAGGCCAATATAAATTATTCCGTATTTGTGCTTGGCCTGGAGAGAACTACATATTTACAAATATTTGGTACCAAGAAATTAATGCAGATATTCACGTGTGCTTGAAAATGGCCGTCAGAATCATACGAAAGCAGATAATACTATCGTGGAACATGATTTTACTTCTGGTTGGTTACAATTGTACCAAAATGCAACGTATGATCAAAAAAGGAAGTATTTATCGCATGGAAAAATAATAGTTTTTTGTAAAAAAATATATCCACCCATTGTGTACAAATACGGTTTTCACGATTATCAGGATTACTGAATAGACAAAGTTCTTTGGTAGATGCATTTTGAAGTAACATATGTTATAACAGAGATATCTCTTCGTAACGGAAAAATAGGTAGGTATAGCTCATCTTTAATATGCAGTTACTCCCATGGAAATGTGAAAAAAGGTAAAGTGGCATGTTGTACATTAATTAAATTCTATAAAATACAGAAGTCCTCTCAGATAATTTGGACCAAAATTTACACTGAAAGAACGCGTGTAAAAAAGGGCTAATTTTGGAATTATCCCTTACCCCATATATTGACCGAGAGTACACGAGTATATTTCTCCCCGAGCTGTATGGGAGCTGACGTTCACTTACATCCTTGTACCAGGATGCGAGAGAAAATAATACAAAACTTAAAAAGCATTAACTGCCAGGGCTAGAGTAAAAATAAAAAAAAAACTTCGCTATCATTCTCTTTCTCCTGCGATGACGTAGGATTGGCGAAAAAAGTTATTTAATTGCTCTCCTTTGTTATTTCTCTGCCGAGAATAGTGGGAACGACACATGAATAGCAACGACCTTCCCGTAATTCCTCGCGTAATTTTTTACTGTAATGAGAGCTGGTGCCTTCTTTATTTTTATGCTTTCGTTTATTTCCCTTTTTCTCAAGCATCATTTCGCGTCCAGGGTCGTGCGTGGAAGGGTGTGTCACGAGGAGCGACACATGGGAACAGTTAAGCCCCCGTCCGAAGAGTCCCCTCAATGGTATTCAAGGGAGGGGAGGGAGGGAGAAGCGGGAACTCATGTGCCAGAGAACTTTATGCCACGTCTCTTGTTCTGTGCACGCCGCACCTATTTGAGTGATAGCGTCTTCACGAGTCGAACTTTTTCAGGCTCTACTAAATAGAATTCACACAACAAGGGAAAAAAAACAATAACTATGTCAATTCCAAAAAAGATGCATGCTTATTTACCTATCATGCCAATCCCTTTCGGGGTAGGCATAGTCAAAGAACTTTCGTTAGTTATTGCTATAAGGACAATAAAACTGGCTCTCTTTCAATAATTTCCTCCATAATGCCCTATCCTTGCATACGTCTTTCGCTCCTCTAATACGCATGTATTGCTTCATACAGATTCTTAAGTATCATACTATTCCTCTACTTGAGAGTCTCTTCCGTCACATTCACCCATGACGTTCACGGTCTAACCCTTCCTCTCAGCCCATTAACTCCACTGTTTAGTTATTCAACTCTAATCCATTCTATTAACATGGCCCAACCAACGAAACACACTCCATACGTGTCCATTACTGGAGCACCTAATCCACATTCTTTTATGACCCACTCATATCTAACCCTATCCATCCTACATTTTCCGCAAACATTTCTCAGATAACCCATTACTACTGCATTTAGCCTACTCTTATGCTTATCCTGACAGCACAAGAGAAGGAGGCTAAATGTATTAATCGTCACCGAGATTTAGACTCATACTGCCATCGTCAGACCTGGATTTTAAAGTTCGGAGATTTTTCAGGGGTCGTTGGTTTCTGACCTTTGCCTGTCTTCGTTTAAGAGTAGGATAATTCCGACTTCAAGTTTCTCTCCATCCTTCCTCCTTTCCTTACCTTACGATCCACCCATTTGCCAAGTGTAACTAACTGCAGTTGTTTGTCACCTCATCAAAATGACCAAGGAAAGCACTTTTTTTGAAGGTTGCAATTCAATGTATAATCGGTATTCAGCATGTCTAAACTATGTTCTTGTGCATACCAGCCTTCCTGAATATTTGGGGCACGTTTCTATATTCCAACTCAACATAATATGGATTGAAAGAGAAAAGTAAATTCCAGACGACATTGATGCAGAAGAAAAGAAGAATCATAAAAGAGGTGGATGTTTTGCTGTAATTTGTTAACTAAGATATTTATGAATTTTTAATGTTTTCAAAAATTGCAAAAAACGCTTTCGTGATATTATCAACACATTAAATTATAGTAGGTACACTTTGGGATGTTTTTAGAACGTTAATTAGGGAGGTTTTGGGGGGTAAATGTTTTCTGTACGTAATTTTCATGAAATTTTGAACCAAATGTGAAACACCATTTTTTTGTAAATGCTGTGAATTTATTTTACACCTGAAGAAGCATGTATATAATTACAAAACGTTGGAGATAAAGCAATAACATCTATATTATTACCCTACACCTATCTTCTCCGGAATAAAAAACGACATTAATAATAAAGAAGTCGAGAAAATATAACATGTTGATAATAAATGTCTTCCATTAAAAAATTATATAATAAACTAGAATTTTTGCAAAGGGCAGCAACTCCAAGGAGTTTTCCATTTCCCGTTTACAAGGATTTCTAGGAGTGGGAACCCTTAATAGCCCATGAAAGCCTAGCGGTAACGAGGTGATGAAGAAGAAAAGCAAGCACGCAACTAATACGCAATCTCCCCGGACGATGGCAGCAGGGTGCGTGCGACGACGCCCGCCGCGACCTGCCCCCTTGTCATATAATGGAGCGAAATCGGAGAAAGGACCGATACGATCTTAGGTGCGAAAATCATTGGTTCCCAAGAACTTTTCGACCTGAAGATGAGTTTTTCAAGAAGACTGGGCAGAGAAATATTTCCAAAAGTTACTTAAAACACGTACGATGCACTATCCAGAAGCAGGTAAAGGTGTATTTCGAATAAGCATTAGGATCGAATTGTAGCGCGTGACTTGAGCACTTCGTCTCCTACGCTGACTATTCGACTTAAAATCAGGTGGAAACAGAATTTTTTCACAAAAAATCCTGTAGGTAGGGGCTATGAAGAGATCACTTGAATTTAACCACTCCGTCCGTTGGATAGGATGTTAATTCGTGGTTCCCCGAGGCGTCCTTAGGTTAAGCGCTGGCCAAAGCCGTCACCGGGTTTCATCCCTACCCAATAGTCTACCTTCCACTTTTACCCTAAAAACTTAACGAGATATTAACTACGCATTTCAATCCCTTGGTCTGGAACTTTCCACAACAATGGAGCCCACAAATAAACGCCTCCTGCTACTGGCATTGCAAATTTCTTTCCAAGCCGTGTCAGAGAGCGTGACATTGTGCGTTGAATCTCAAGATAAAATAAAATGAAAGATAATGAGGAATGAAAAGGTGAATGCGGAGACATGATTTGAAGCATAGTTGTCACGACTTGAAGAATTAAAACTCGGGAATCATTTAAAAGAATTCAATTTAACCACTATGTACACTTCAATTAAAACAAGCGAACTACATTATTTTAAAAACTATGATATTACAAGAAATATGCATTGGGCACTAACGAAAACAAATGAGCCGGCGAGTTGCATTAACATATCCACTCATGTTACGTAAGGACATTATATGGATAAAATTAAGACTCTAATACTAATAAACAGCTATAATACTAATTGAACACAATCGCAATTTGACCGAACCTTATCCAAAGGATAAGATAAAAGATTTTCCGCCTTTCTCATTCATCCCAGCCAAAATCCTATAAAAAACTAGTTTCATAATTGACATAATACGCACGAATAAATGAGTTACAACGCCGCTCCGAGTTTTTTCCACTAGATTCTCAGTTAACTTTTAACATGCAGTCATAACCCTAATAGCAGAGGACGTTGTCACAACGTTGCATCAACGTGCACAGTGTTACATGACAACGTGCACGTTGCCACAACGTTGCATCAACGTCCAAGGACAACGTTATCACTTCACGTTGCTACAACGATGCATCAACGTCCAAACACAACGTTATCAGTCGACGTTGAATTAACGCGTATGCAACGTTGACGTCAGCTATGATTTAAATTATACTTTATCTATTATTATACCACAGGGGTTGGCAAACTGCGGCACTTTGCATTCGTGCACATGAACATGGTCTTCACGTATAAATATATATTTCATTTTGAATAATTTATTCTACTAGTTAGTTGTCTGCTTATGAACGTGAATGTGAACAAACGTGAGGGAATTGGAAAAAATCTTGTTTATTCTAAGTAATATTGCATTTACATTCATACTATGTGGCAATATATGTTTCAATTAATTAATGCCTGATAACTGTTATCGTGATTGGATGGTATTTCCTCTATCTATAGTCACGTTATCGTAGATTAAAGATTAGTTCACGAAGTCACATTAATCCACGGGAGTGGTGATATATATACGACTTTCAAAACGTAAGGTATTTAATTACGGGACTTGCGCTTAGAGCCATAGGACCTACCATATCTAGATAAATTCCAAGTCGTCATGTATATACAAGGTGGGATAATACAATATTCTTACACATATCATCACGTGATAGTAACATGCATAGAATTTAAAACGTGAATTCCCTTTTTTATTTTGAGAGGGCAGGGAAGAGTCAGCGGAGAGGGCGAGGGAGTTTCAAGGGAGAAAGTTTTACCTGAGTAACTAGGAAAGAACCGTCTGTTGACAAATTATCAACATTAATGTTAATTATGGGATAATTTCATTGATGGCTAAAGCTAGGAAAATGTTTTAACGTTGCCTTAAAAAGGTTGCAGCGATATTGCACTGATAACGTTGCAGCAACGTGGTTTTTCGGGAAATTCGGATGTTGAGGCAACGTGCATCCAACGTTGCGACAACCAACATCAACGTTGTGTACACTTGCATCTTTTCCCATTGTAACGTCGTGACAACGTCCTCTGCTACTAGGGAAGCACCACAACACACACAAAAGAAGACCTCGTAGCAAAGCGGAAGATAAAAATGATACATCAGAGTAGAGAGAGAGTCACGAAAAGGAAGTGTATATACAATTTCAAACTCGAGATCCGCAAGAAAAACTTAAATACTGAGGAGAGGACAAAAAATATTCCGTTCCATTAAGGTGTCAACGCATTGAAGGACAAATACATATTAATGACTGAGGAAGTAGAGGGTCTATCCTTTCTTTGCTTGGCAAAACAAGGGGAACACGAGTTTGTCTCTGAGGTAATTATCGAGAAGAGTTACCCATAAACAGCATAAACAAAGGGTAAAAAAAACGTTTGAAAAGAAGTTTAAAACGTGAAATATGGGGACAAAAATAAAGCAAGGTTTCAATCATCACAAAGAAACAAAATCTGAGTAAAACCAGCATAAAACGTTAGCGAATCTGAACTGAATTTCGACAAAAGAATAAATATGTCCTCAAAGATACGAGGTTTGGCAGGCATTATTACGCGGGTATCAAATAAATGCTTTTGAAACATCCAAGTCTGAGGCAACAATACAGAAAAATAAAAAATATAATAACTGAAAATGACTTGTAAAATAGATAAAATAATAAAAACCGTTTTTAATGGGTACGACTACTGTGTGAGATCAGAAAGGTAAAACGTAAGTGGACTAAACAGTCCTTATCATATGAAGCGAAGGATTGTACCTAAGGTACACAAATTATAGCGTCTGGAGTGTCAATATATCTTGAAATACCTCTGATCGAGATCGTGAACGTATTGGCCACCAATGAACGTGTTTATGTCCTACTGAGGTCAAATGTCTCAAAACAAAAGTCTCCTGTTTCAAACAAAAAGAAAGCGTGAATTGATTAGAGGAAAGCTTCGAATGAGACGATAGTCAGCGCTTGGTGCTCTATCCTTGAAACTACACCAAAAGTTAGGAATGGAAATTTTCCCGATACACCAACCGCTTAATTGCATTCCACGAGGATGCAATTTCGGGTGCGCTCCTCAATCCGAGCCGACAGCCAAAAGACAAAAGGCATGTGCAGAGCGAGAGGGCACGTGAGAAATCAGGCGATATAGAGTCATTCACGAGCGGGAAAAGAGAAGCAAAGCGAACCGAATTAAAAAAAGGAAAGAAAAATTCAACGGAATGACTGGGGATAAGCCAGTGACTCGGAACAAAGCAATGGGACGAAAGGGGAGCCGGTGAAGGAGCGTGTGGACACGGAATTCCTCTTCGGGGGTGAATAGAATAAAAAATACGATCATCAGTAGAGTGAGAGAGAGAGGGTGCCGCGGGGGATGGATACGGGGATAGGGGGGAATAGGGGGGATACGAGGGGTTAAAACGGGCAAGATGGGTACGGATTCGAAAAAACACAAGGGGTTTGAAAGTTTTTTTTCCGAAACAATCCGATACAGTTTTTACGAGCCAATATTCCGATACTGCCGATCCGATACTAACCAAGCACAGAACTGAGGTTTATATATACGGTAATGCTCTCCCGTTTACCTCAGTTAAATAAATGGAAAGGGTAGCAATATATTTTTTCTGTCTATGATTTCTGTGTACGTTAACAAAATTGTATCTGCATTATATTTATCACATCTTCAATAAAACATTCCATTCTCATCTGATGGTTGGTTAGATGCTCATTTGCGGAGGTGGGGGGCCCACAACTAGTAAACACAATTTGCATAAAATTATTTATCACTGCGTTAATTCCACACTTCGTATATTTTTACCAATCATGTTTTCAACATACAATTCCAGTATCAAGATTTGAAATTGGCATAGTAGGTCTAAGTGATAAATCAGTTAATGTGATTCTGTTCCACAAAGGAAAGCCTGAAGCATTAATTTGAGCATCACTTACGCTATAAAGGATAGGTCGAAAGATATGTAATGCGCACGATTACTTTTAAAAAAGATCAAGAGCGAAAATAAATCCAGCGACGGCAAATGCCTACATTAAACGACATAATACTTGACGTGATCTCCAAACTAAACCCTATACAGGATCGGGATTCCACTAAATAATCTCCAAGATAGCAGGAATTCGAACCAAGACCCTCAATATAACCAGAACCCGAGCCAACACACCAACCTGACTCCTTAATATTCTCAAATATTAAAGTCAATTTTAATCTGCCAACCGCCATTACGTCAAAGCGACGGAAATGTGTGCGGGTAAACCGACAAACTCTCTAAGAACCTCTTATTTATTTCTGAAAATTCGAAATGTCGACATATAGACCAATATTTCCTAAAAATATCGAATCGGCTGATACAACGAATCGGGAAAACCCTTCACCAGAGAAAACAAACTGAAATGTTAAGGCACGACGGGTCGAGAAATTTTTCTTCCTCCTATTCCCACCTTCGAACACGAAATTTGAGATTTCGTGTGCGAAGAAAACATTCGAGCAACAGGAGCCCCTCCGAGACGCATTGTTCCGACCGGCTGAAAAATATTTCGGGCGCTTTACGGGTGGATGGCATTAAAGAAGAAGAAAAAATAAACCGGGAGGTAAAAGGGAGGAAAGAATGGTAGGGGAAGAAGAAGAAGAAGTAGGAATCGGGGGGCCAAAAACAGAAATGGAAGAGAGGTTAAAAAAAGCAAAAATAAATAAGGAAGAGGAGAAAGCGAGAGATCGAACAAACGGGAGAACGGGAACAACGGTGCCCTCCTGACGCTCTAATGGCGCACGAAATTGATTCAAAGCATGTCACCGTTGCCATGGCGAGCGGAATATTTACGTATGAGTACGCGGGACGGGTGGGCTGAGAGGGAGGGAGGGGAGAATAAATACGCCAAGACGAGGAAGTGGTAGGACACAGGGTCAAAAGTTTGGGTTTTTGGAGAGCCGAATGACAGCTTAGGAAATTTGTGCCTTGGAGAATTGGTGATTGCGACGCTTATTACTACTACAGCATGGTTGCTACAGACAGGAGATCGTGAAATTCCAGGACTTTTCCGGGTTTTCCATCCCAAAATGTTCATTTTTCAAGGAGAAAATATCCATCCCTAGGCAATCGTACTATTTAAAGAAGGCACAAGAAACTTAGAACAGCACAAATGGAGTATGCTCACCTAATGGTGATAGCAACAGGGTTTAATTCAATATCACTTAACGTTAAAATCAAGTTTCGAGACCTAATAATCCTTTTAAGTGGAAATATAAGCGCACTGAATGCAACAGAAATACTGATGTTCATTCCTTTTGATTGTTTCCTGTTGGAGATAATCATGACTTGATAGCAGCTACCTGAACACAATCTGAGGAGAAACAAATACTCCATTTCCCTCAGTGTGAGTGTCAAGAATAGGATCTAAAAGTTAATTTTATACTCATAATTAATAGCTAAACACCAATTAAGAGATCCACTCCTCATTTATCTCCTAACAGCAACAGGCAATGCCTGAGATGGAACTGCTCACTAATCGAAAAAAAATCAGGTTTTTACTAGGACATAATTTCCAGGCTAATTTATCAATTTACATGACTTTTCCAGGTTTTCAAGGTCTCTAGCAACCCTGTCCTTATGGTTATCAGGCAGGCTTATCCTGATGAGTTACCTAATTACTGTTTTTTTTTGTAATACCAGATTGAAGTAAATTATACTTATACTATACGTATACTGTATAGGCACTATCGGTCAAGGTAAGTATATATGGATATTACCTCTTCTGCCATGGACTCCTGACGCAAAATTCCTTTTTCAACTATGCATACGTTCTACCTCTCTCCACCCCATCCATAAAGCCTTTTCTTCCTCTTCCCCACCTGCCAAACATCAGGGATTGAAGCATACCTTCGTCCCTCATTACCAGTTCCATCCACCTGCTCTGCCACCTTCAGCAGATTCCTCTCCTCACCTACCACGACAATGACTTCTTCGCTCGTCTTCCTTTCCGCCCATCGCACTTTCTCCATGTTTATTCCGAACTAAATCGCAAACACTAGCAGTTTATTCTCATCCTCCAGTGTCTAGGACAGTGCGGGGAAGATTATTTGGGAAATGGAGTTGGGGACACGGCAAACTCGGCATTGGCATGTGCTCACTCCGAACGATAGGGTTAAATATCCCATCCTACGGATGGGATATTTAACCCTATCTACTGCACTTGATAAGCTCTTAAGTTGGGATCGGGATTCCTTTGAAAATTCTCGTACCTGCTGGGATCTGATTCCATGCCCTCGGAATGGGATGACAGGTAGATACTATGGCCGCTGAGTCAACTTGACTTCCTGTACTCATTAATAGCGAGAGCGGATATGAAAGGAAAGATTTTATCTCCGACTCAATAACAACACAATTCTGAATTTATAATTAATCATTTAGTATTTTAACCAATATATTTTCTGGACAGTTTCGATTTCAACAGGATTTGTGACTACAAAGAGAATAGTGATTTTTTTAAGCAACAGACAACTTATGTTATTTACGCAACAAAGGATTGATGTTTAGATGGTGCCTAAAATGGTACTCCTAACTACATCTACATACTGCCCCGCAAGCCGCCTCAATAGGCGTGTGGCGGGGGGTGTTAGGACACCAGCCGTTTACATATAAAAAGGAAACGCTCTAATGAAATTACGCCTTGCATTTATTAAAGTCCCTTACTGTTCGGGGGAAAAACGAATTCCCATACCTATCCGTTCGGCAAAATATCTCTCTTTATTTATCGTTTCTGTCGGACCTGGAAATATAGTGGGGTTCTAATATGATGTTCTCCGTGTCGCTCTGAAAGATATCTATTCACAATTGCTCAAGTAATCTAAGCCTAGCGCGCAGCCTCCGAGTCTCTAGCGGCTCCCAGCCTAATTCGTTTAACATCTGCGTAACGCTGTCTGTACGCCCGTAGCAGGTTTTGACGAACTTATCGAAATTAATCACATTTTCCAGGCCCAATTTCAATTTTCATACTTTTCCAGGAATTCCAGGTTTTCCAGGCCTGTAACGACCCTGGCTGACCCAACGCTCCAGCCACCGTTGGGTACCCAGGACCCAAAGAGATATAAAATAAAATAAGATGAGAGGCAAAGGGGAGTGAAGAAGAGAAACTCTCGCCGTTCGGCGTAACTTGGCAACTGTCACTGCAGTCAAGGCGACGCGGAAAGAATCACAGGTGCCAAGAGTTTAACGCTCATGTGTGTGGGGTGGAGGGGTGGAGGGAAGGGAGGCACGATGACGACTGCGGTGGAAAGGGTCTGCTCATGTCCCTTACCCCTCGTGACAGCCGTTAGACACGGCAAGAGCCCTCGGGAATTATTTTCATGTTCATCCAGAGCGAAGTCTACCATTCGACCATACCACTTATCGGACAGCATTCACTCACTCTCCCACGGTCATCTCCTTTGATTGTGAGGAGAACAGATAAATCCCGCACGGTGAACCGTCTCGCGAAATACTCACACAATTAAATTCCGCACTTACATCTTTTTCAACATCTCATCCTTTTCTCCATTAATAAATTCGCCCTCCTATCAAGGAGTATGCACCGTAACATTTTACTTAGGTTTATTTTTCATTTGGGACAGTCCATTCTTGGTCTTTCTCTGTAATTCTTCCCATTCATTTCTCCTTCCCATATTGTTTTCAAGAGGCTGTTGTGCCGCATAATGTTTCCAATACGTTTGTCTCTTCTCCCTCACAGTGCTCATTATGCTTTTTTTCTCTCCAGCTCTTCGTAGGACTACATCATTAGTGATTCTCTCCGTCCAATTAATCTTCAATTATTTTTCGGTAGCACCACATTTCCATTGCTTCCAATCTCCTTTGCTCTGCTGCTGTTATTGTACAAGCTTCACTACCATGTAAGAGCATGCTTTAAATATATGTTTTAATAAAGCGCTTCTGAACTTCCAGGCTTGTGTTAGCAGCTGTCAGTAGACTCCACTTCTGGTATAATGCCTTCTCTGCTTGGGCTATTCTGTTCACAATGTTTTTCTTGCTTCTTCCATCGCTGGTGATCCTGATTCCCAGACAACCAGATTCACTTGTGCGAGTTTTTACTGCCCAAGTTTAACGATGATTATGTCTCATCCATGTCAACCAGATACTCGCCTGGTCTTAATTTTTAGAGTAATCTTAGTCTCACGCGTTGCCTCAGTGACTCTAACGAATCCTAACTCACTTAGTTAAGATAATATAAGAGTACATCAAGGGGATGAAAATAGCATTTGACTTCACTGGGATTCGAACACGGATCTCTCATTTGCTGGTAAGGTGTGGTAGCCAGTTACACCACAAAGCCCAGGCTTGGTGGTGCAACTGCTTAACACACCTTACCAGAAGTTGGGAGATCCGGGTACAAATCCCAATCAAGACAAATTATTTTTTCATAGAGAATATCTTCCCCTTGGTGTATATTTTTGCGCCCGTGCGCGTGACTACATACCTCATCATTTTTGCATTTCGCACTGATTGGAAAATAAAATTCGAGCTAGAAATACCGCATCGAGGCCGAGGCAGCTGGTCTCAGTGAGCACGTGATAACCAGCTAGCCAATGATACTCAACGATGAGTGAGTAGGTAAGGATAGTGAGGTTTTGGCATAATTAAACGTAATGTTCGCGCGAGGCCTGCGAAGAATTAAAACGTGTCAAGAAGGTACGCCACGAATGTCATTAGCAACAGCAGCAGGAAAAAAATATTTTTAAATTTCCCTTGCTGTAAAAAAATGAGAAAATTAATTAACATCAGGCAATATTTACTCAGCGTGACAAATACCAACAGGGAGAGATATAGAAATAGTTTCACAGAAACGTCCTGGAAACTTATTGATATTGTAAAAATGAGGTTATAAAGAGACTAATATCGCGGTTGAATCTAACTTATTTCCTATTGCCAGAGGTTAAATTAAGTTGTCACATTATCGGTACACAACTCATCATTGAGTAATAAAATACAATTATAAATGGTGCAGGGGGTAAAATTTATAAAAGAAAATAAAGGCACAAATATCTAGCATATACATATATTCTAGGATTATGAATGTAATATTAAAACAGAAACTAATTTGAGAGAAACAAAAATTAATTTTAGGAACAAACGAATCGCCATTAAATTTAAGGGATCGCTTATAATTAAATCACATATCATTCCTATAACACCCGACCCCGCTTCTGGTTCACCCATCCTCAGAACACGCATGTCTTTCCGGCTAGGTTATATCAAACCCATCTCAAGTCCAAGAAGTTTGAAACGCGTGCATGCAACTGGCATCCCAATTAGTGATGCCCGATGCTGTCGATAACATGCAACGTAATTATTTTCAAGTCCTTTTGAGCCCTTCTCCTCACGGTAGGGCACGCGCTAATTAATTTTTTCACGCATTAAGAGAAGAAATACACCCTGAGGGTACCAACGAAGTTGAAACTCTGACCAAACTGCAACCTTCAAAATGAGACGATGGTGAATAACCAACTCATCAGGTGTAAAGGACGATGACACGAAGAATCAAAAACATTATTTGGGTTTGAGTGTTAGGACTCGAGAAAATAGTAAGGCTTGGGATCTTATTGCCCGATACCACATTAAAAATAATATTTTTCACTACATAACTATTTATGATAACTTTTCTCATCAACTAATTACGGACACGTTATTTTAGAATTGCACACTTAGTTAATCAGAGGTAAGCTCAATAACCGCTCCATATGTGGCACACTTTATAACCAATTGCACAGTTCTTGTTTATCGTTATTCCCAAGAAACTAAATTCAATGTATGTTGAGGAATAAAATGTCTTAATCGTCATCTCTGCAAAAAACAACAAATTGACGCGCATGAGTTTAAGATACAATACCAAATTGAATATAAGCACCATGAAATAATAATTAAGTATTATGATCAATATATACACTTTTCTCATGGTGAATTTCCTAACTTTGTTGTCATAAGATAAAAAAAAACTGGGAACAATAATCATTTTCGATATGAATAATTTTGCATACTCCAAGGAACTTAAAACACAAAATATACCTAATGCCGCGACAGCTGAATAAATCAAGTAGTTAGGAGCATGATGTAAAGAATGAAACGAGAACGGCTCGTACTTAACTCTAAGGAATTAAAATACCACAAGTTAAAAAAACGCAAGCCCTAGATTTCTGAGCGTGACGAGAAATGATTAATGAACAGCGGAAATCATGCAAACCAATTAGGTAGCACATCTGCACCTACAAAAAATACCTCTTTTATTTTGAAGCTTCCCATCGTTGGCGAAGACTGGGGATAGTGCTCTATTCTTGGAACAAATTTTGTACAGGCAGTGTGGATGGGTGAATGTTATCCTATTGCGAAGAGAATAATTTTATACGAACGAATTACGGATTACACTAATCATAATTGCTTTCTAGATAACATTGAGGAAATAATATAGGGCGGTAGCGATTTAAAGAATTGGATTTACTAAGAGCGTATGCTTTGATAATGGAGGCAACTATTTATCACAGAAAACCTTTTCTCTTTCAAGAACCTGAATTTAAAAAAAAAACTATCCAGCCTGAAATGATGCTAAAAAGGGGTTTCCTGGCGCTAAACTCACCCAACAGACAATAAAGCGCTACAGCGCGCTGGTTTTGTTTTGAAATATTCAATCACAGTTGACTTTTTGCTTGATCTGATATTTCATTCCATCAGCGATGCCACATTTCTCATCGTTATCCCCATGGATAAAATGTAAAAACAATTAGGTTCCTCAAGCCTGGCGACACGCCAGCATAAGGAATGAGCGGGTAACTTATAGTTTTCCCTTATGCGCCGAAGAAAACGCAAGATATTTCAACGCCATTTTTTAGGTCAGCTTAATAATTGCTTTTATCCTTGTTCAACATAGAAAATTGTTCATCTCTTACCCATTATTTTTCATCGGATGAGGATAGTTTGATTTCGCAATTGCCGCCTCCGCAACAGAAAAGGGATTTATTACTTTTTTCCAGAATACACTGGGAAATGAGAGTCGTAAGGTTACTTCTATATCCACTCTTACAAGTTCGCAGTTATTCAAGACCACAGCCTACGTCTGGCTCGGCATATTGAAACTGAAAGTTGATATTCAAAACGATTGTTTGTCTATCTGCTTGTAACAGTTAGCATACTATCAAAGAGCACAAATAATTCTAAAGTGAAAATAAGCCCTGACCGCTTTCGATCACCACGACCTAAATAACCTGTACTCGGTGGTTTGTATGGATATTCTAGGGTCCACAAGTTGAAAAACGGGTTGTTAGACGTTAAAAAAAAGATCGAGGTCCCTCCCATAGGTAACCGCTGTTGAGGTGTAAACAGGTGAGAAGAAGAGGGATATTTTCACGATAAGGACTGGAAGCTGATAGTCAAGAGGCCAACGCAGAACAAAACAAGGAGGTCACGCTGTACGTCGTTGCGAACGACGCGACGTGCCATACACACTCCACGGCGAAAATGTGACGCTCGAGCACGCGCGGAAAAAACTTACAATTTCTCCGCGCCAGTCTCACGAGCTGTAACATGTTTCTGCCTGACGAAATCCACGGGGAGAATAATGGAATAAGTTCAATTAAAAGTTAATAATTCCTCACTTCGAGGGCTGAAAACCTACCTCCCCCTAGGTTACCACCATCGTTAGCTTTCCACTCGAAAGACGAGAGGAAGAATCGAGAAAGAAATAAAAGAAATATCAACCTTATTCAAACGCTTCAATGATTGAATGTTATAAAAGGCTGGATATTCGATATTATATTCGTAATGTACAATGTGTTCCAGAATTACGAAATCATAAGTAAGGAAAGTTTAGATCTTGCGTGAATTCACTGTACAATCCGTGTCAGCATCGTCCGTTGTACAAGGTAAACTCGAGTAATATTAGTTTCATTGACGGTAGCTCCTAATCAAACCTTTTATTGGGGCAGTTTCCTAGGATGATTTCCCTAGTGAAATAACAAAAACTCTAGTTAGAATCTATTGTCTAGAAGAATCTAGTGTCTAGAATCTAGAAGTTCGGGACGGTTGCAAGCGTCTCTTATCTTGACACCTACTTTTTCTAACGTGTTTTCCACGCATAAACAAGAGGCTGACGAGTGATTTTTGGGTCACGGTGTCCTCTAGTTCACCGCAACTACGCGACGATGGGAATCGTCGCCGCGTGCACGTCTTCCTCAACACGTTAAATTAAATCACGGTTCCCAAGTAAATTTTAGTCTTCCAACATTTTGTCGCATAACGTCTTTCGTTAAATTTTCCGGCGCGTCTCTTCTATAGTCTCACTATAATATCCAGCATTTCTTTCTCCATAAACTTTGCGGTATCATCATTAAGAATGAATCCGAATTCAAATTTGAACGTCGACATATATGTCACTGCAAACAAAGTCATGTTCCCCATATTTTCTTACTCTTTTACATTATCCTGCTTCATTGACAGCACAGCTAGTAAATTTTCCGCAAGAGGAAAAGATGGACGAGTACCTTTTACTTTCGGCACGATATTTTCATATATTTTCCCCCTTTGGATTTTTTTTGTAGTTTGTTCCAAAATCGGTAAATTTCATTTGAATGAATCTGATCCAGAATAAACATGCCGCACTAGTCCACTGGCATGAAACTTGGGATATGTGCGTGGAAGGGAATACTGTACAAATAGAAAAGATGTATGATTACATATACACATATTTATACTTTTTGCCAAGAGCGAAAGGGTAAAGGTAACGAATAGATTGAAAATAAGATACTTCCCGAAATTAAACTTAAAGAAAATCCAACAAAGACGTTCTACGTTGCTGTATAGATACTTCCTTAGGCAAGGGCTTACTCAGATCAGTTTTGGCAGAGAGCACCTCAAACCATGTAGTTAGCGGGATGCCACTGCATCCGACATTCGCCCGTGTTTTTTATTAAAAGCATTGGTTCCAAATCTTATTACCGCCCGTCAGGAATATTCCAAGAACTTTTGATATTCATCACTGCCGAAAGAAAACTTTCAATAAAAACCCCGAGTCGAACACAACACCATTGGGGGCGAAAGGCGGGAAAAGTTCCACTTGGGAACATAAACCACTAAATATTAAGCATATGGAGCTCTATATATATTTTTTTTTCATACGTTTAATGTAAAAAAAGAAGCGAGCTTATTTTGCTGTAAAATAGTAAAAAAAAACTTTTACTGTAAAATTACGTTCTGCACATTTTACTGATTTTCATTTCCACGAAGCAGTATTTTCACAAATTCAAAGGCGTTTACAATAAGTAGTACTCATAAGGTAATAGCAAGCTCCGATAAAAACTAATTGTCCGTCAAAAATTCTCATTTAAAGTTTTCTTTTCAACTTATATAATCACCAGCAGTCATCAACCCGAAGATTGGTTTGCTGCAGTTCTCCACACCACACCGCTCCCCTATCAGCCAACCGCGTCATTCCTGCTTAATTTTTCACTCTCGCGTCCTCCATAATTTGCCTGATGTATTCCATCCCTGGCCTTTCTCGATAATTTCTCCCATTAATTTCTCCTTACTTTATTGTTTTCAGGAGGCTATGCTGTCGCAAAATGTGCCAAATAAGTTGGTCTCTTCTTCTTCTTATAGTTTCCATTATTCTTATTTTCTCTCAAACTCATCTTAGGACTCCTTCGTTGGTGATGTTCTCCGTCAAAACCTTATCGCCGACAAGATAGGCGGACGCAGCGGAACCAAGAAGACATCCAAATGCCTGCGCTACAGCACTGCAAAAGCCTCCAACAGAAATGTTAATCACGAGTGAAATTGAGCATCATTGCCGCACAACTTTCTTCACTTCTGCTTGCTCCACAATACAGTCACATTTAATCACTGCCAGCTCTTCTTCACATAGCCTCCAAACTACTCTTCTGTCATTAAATGACACTCCTATGCTCTTCAGTATATCAGCATTCCGTTTCAATTCATATTATCGAATGCTTTCACTGGTCGATGAAGCAAATATATGTGGGCTGGACCTTTTGAATCCTTTTCCATACGATAAGCTTCTGGGCTAAATTCACCTACTTTTCCTGAAAGCAAATTGGTCTTCTACCAGGAATTTTTCCTCGATCTGTTCCATCCCACTCATGGCAATTCTGGTAAGTATTTTCGATGCATTCGCAATAAGACTGATTGCTCTAAAGTATTCGCATCTCTCGGCTCTTTTCTTCTTTAGGATAGTGATGATTATATTATTTTTAAAGTCCATAGGCATTTGCCCAGTTGCATAGATGTCACAAATTAATCTGTATACCTTATTCAGGGTCCTCACTCCTGAAAACTTAAGGATCTCCGAGAGATTTTCATCTACTCCTGGCGACTTCCTCTCTCTCTCTCTCTCTCTCTCTCTCTCAAGTCCTTTCTTTACTGCAGCATCAAATTCTGATCTTAATATGGGATATCCTTTTCCATCTTCATCCAATATTTATCTCTAGCATCCGGCTGTTCAATATTTTGCCACTTAAAGTTTTTCCAGGTAACTAGTCTTTCTATCTCTTCATTTCATATTCATTTTCTTCACTTCGCATGACTGTGCTTCGACGTTCTTTAAAGTAACTCCTCACAGTTCTGTAAACAGCTTCAACTTTTCCCTGGGAGAAATTTCCTTCCACCTATTTACATGAGTTTTTCGTAGATTCTTCCCAGGCCTTCCTTATTGCACGGCTGATCATATTTCTTCTAACTTTATATTCCTGGTATTATATCTCTATACATCTATATTCGAGTTTTTGCTCTTTCTTCTTTCACCTATTAATTAAATGTGAAACTTCCTGTGCAATCCATGGCTTCTCATTCTGTTTTTCTCCTTTCTACTTTGTCTTCTGCTGTATCAAGAAATTCTTTTTTGATCTCTTGCCAAATTTCTTATCAAGAAACAATTAAAGGCATTGAAGCACATGAATACGAACTCTATTTCTCCCGAAAAATAAAATAAAACGCGGTGGTTAAATATTGTACTACAACAGCACCAATCATTAAAATGCAAGTAAAGATGAAGAGAACATATAAACTAAAACAAAGGCCCACATAAACCCTTGTGGGCCCTTTAGATATGAATTCCCAGTTTCCTAATGTAAACATAAAAAGCTCTTTCCATCAGGTCGTGCCTTCCCTTACTCCCTCGAACATAAATTTCTCCTCTCGTCTCTCAGCTCACTCCCCTTTTCAAAATTCGTGATTTCTTCAGGCTAAAAAGGTTCTCCTTTATTCTCTCCAGTTTCACGCATTGTTGTGCTTTTTTTAAAGCAAACATGGCATAAAAATGTAATAAATATGCTTCGAGTCTCGAAGTAAGGTAGGTTTGGAGGGGGGGTTTGGTATAACGACTTGGAGGAGTGTAGAAGAACGAGTTGTGTGTGGCTGTTGACGTGAGCTGCTGCCGCACACGATCCCAAGTCATCCACTCCCCCTACCCGTTTAAAATTCACGTGAATTTGGCGCAATCCATGTTCACAGAGAGACATAAACGCGTGGTTGGTGCCGCTGACGAGTGATGGAGGGGACTCCTGTGTCTCGTGCCATTGAGTCGATCCGTCCATTTTTTTTTCTTCTCCTGCTTCTTGTTTTTTTTTCAGTTTGGCCTTGGCCACCGCGCCTTTTCGCTCGATTAAATCCCTCCACACGAGAGAGAGAGAGAAGCAGAGAGGGAGCGCTCCATATCACTTGGAGAAGTTTTACCTTTTTTCATTTTCTTCTCTTCCCGCTTCCCTAAAAACTGAATATTTCGTCGCAGAGGAATCGGGGAAACTAGGGAAATTCCCAGGAGGGGAGGGAGGAGAGGCTGACTGACGAGAGGATCGGTGACGGTAGTGCGGACCATCAACTCCGAATGAACGAATCTTAATTACCCGGAACGGAACATGGTGACAATGTCACTAGTGTATACAAATAGACGCATCTCTTTAAAATGTTGAAATTCCAATTTATCACAGCAGGACTTCCACTTTTTTCTGGGAATAGCCGATTGATTATCTGCGGTGGCATTGCCTTTTTCAAAACGAGAGCGCTTGGACAAATGAAGAGTGAGAAAATGCTTTCATTTATTGATTGATATTGGCTCACAAAAGTCCAGAATATTTTATGACATCGACAAGTTGATTTCACATAAAGTGCCACATTTGGCAAAGAAAGGAAACATGTCTCTCACGAAAAGAAATTTTCCTCGCGGCATGCATGTGAAAAAAGGAACTTGTACACAACTTTCCATGCAATTACTAATAGATTCATCTCTATTTAATTTTAACTTCAGGGGAACCACAAGAATTTCACTTAGGTATATGTACGCGCCCATTGAACACATGAAGAATGAGATAATGCTTTCACTCATTGATATTAGGTCCCTAACGCTGAGAATACTCAACTTTAGCATTAAGTAGGTAGCATGAAATGTGCAACGTTTGGCAAATCAAGAAAACATTTCCTTCAAATAAATTGAAAATTCTTCCTATTACATACATGCAAAGCAGTGTGTGCCCGTATGATAAATCTTTTAAGCATCTACGAATACACAAAAAGTCTGGTATAAATAAATGGGACATTTTTAAGTAGAAAACCATACAGTTGAACGCGAATTTTACTCAATTGAAAGATTTTTGTCATAAATCAATCATATCTCCGCTATAACATGGCGTCTTTTAACAATGAGAGCACCGATTAAGTGTAAAAAGAGGGATAAAAAACTTTCATTAATTTGTATTAGTTGATAATTTTGATAAATATTGGACATTAGAAATAGGTAAACGTTACCAGAGGAGTATCATTTTTCAAATTTGAAAATTATTCCAAATATAAATAAATCAAAGTTATTGGAAAGCCTTCCTTTCATACATTGGAAGCAGTGAACGTGGGATAAAATGTCTAACCATGTACTGATAATTTGACTATTTTAAGTTTATACTCACAAAGAATAACACGAATTTTTTTTTGTTTCTCGTAAAAAACAATGAAAAATATGTAATAACATGACCTTTTTTCAAAGTGACAGCGCCGCCGGAGCACATGAAGAATGAGTAAATGCGCTTATTCATTGATATTAGATCACTAGAACTACGAATTGTCGACATTGCCAGGAAGTAAATGGCACCAAAATGCGTCATTTGGCAAATATAGAACGCATATCAACCAAATAAATTGAAATTCTCACTCTAAGCATGAAATAATTGTTCAACATAGATTTCGAGGCGTTTCCTATGGTTGGAACGTCATTCCGAGCAACACATTTGCTTGATTGGTAGCTTTTGTTTGATAAAGCACCACAAAATCCAAGTCAGCGGACGCAACTCGTCTGCCTCTAATGCCCGAACAAGCATCATGCCTCATTGGTACTAAACTTGGCAGTCAAATATTTCACTTTATGTGGCAAGGACGCAACTGAAATACCACTTCCATTGTCACACGTCCCATTTGGTTATAATTCCATTAAATGCAAAGAGGTCAATTACACTGGATGACGTCTTCCAATCGTTTTAACTAATAAAACTGGAATTTTTGTCCGCATTTTTACATGACTCAAATTCCTGCTCAGCTGAGATCACGACACAGGGTATTACGCGAGTAATGATACATGACGAGCACTTTTACAGATCTATTTACATAAAAGGAGAATATATTAAGTCCTGAATCGATAAAATTCCAATCAATTCTAAGCGTTTTGAAGATCTCTCCTCTCAATTTTTAAAGCGCAAAATCTCCCAGAGAAAAGAATTTTACGTCGATATTTCTAAAATTAAAAATTATAAAAAAATATGCAAAATTGAACTCATCAATCAAGATAAAAAAGGAAAATATGTCCAACGGAAAATGCATATGATATTATTACTCTCATATCCATATCCACAAATTAGTGAAATACATATTCAATCCTAATAAACGCACTAATAATATTAATTCAAAACAGATTTTCCTAAGTACATTCATTACCAGGCTTCCTATTTTGGAGCTTTCAATTTTAATTACATTCTTAAAAGCTCAAATTTTACCAAAGAATAAAATTTGCATAATTTCTAATTCTTCGGAATGGAACCCTGGGCATTGAAATACATTGCCCATCTCGCGACCACTGGCCCTCGCCGGGTTACGGAATGCTGATCTCGGTAGGGATAATTTTGGTAAAAACTATTGTTCAATGGCAATGGTTTTGTGGAATCAGCTATCCTATATCAGCAACTTTGTTCACGATCCGCTTTGCACCCTTCATCGTGACGAAAGTGGACTTCTTTCACCCCCCCCCCCCTCCATTGGCGAAAATGGAGCTCATAAATACGCATCCGAAAGGGTGTGAAGAGAGTATTGCACTCTCTTCACACCCTTTACTCTCTTTACACACTCTTTGCACTCTCTTTACTCTCTCGAGAATGTAATTGGAATGTATGAGACATTCTCTTCTCACTCTCTGGCATAAACCGTCTTCACACGTTCTTGCATACTCCCCTGAGGGAGTGTGCGGAAGGTACACACACTCGCGTCACACGCTCTGGAGTAGAACCACCCGCACCTTCCTCGTACCCTCGTTTTAGTCTCTTGCGAAGGTGAGAATAAAGTATTCATACTCTTCTCACACGCTCTAGCGGAGTGCCACCAGCACCTCCCGCACCAGCCGTTTTACTCTCTCGCGAAGGTGAGAAGAAAGTATTCACACTCTTCTCACACGCTTCAGCGGAGTGCCGCCAACACCTCCCGCACACCCTCGTTTTACTCTCTCGCGAAGGTGAGAAGGCAGTATTCACACACTTCTCACGCGCTTTATCGGAGTGCCGGCAGAACCTCCTGCACACCCTCGTTTTACTCTCTCGCGAAAGTGAGAATAAAGTATTCACACTCTTCTCACACGCTCTAGCGGAGTGCTTTGGAGGAGAGAGAGGCGGAGCGGAGAGGTATAAAAAACTCATATATATTGCCCCCAAAAGCACAACAAATTCCGTCTGCTGCAACAATGTAAACACATAACACCATACCAGTTTTGACACACCAATCTAATTAGAAAAAAAGTGTCATCAAAAACAGTCCTCCTCAATGAAACTGAGCCAAAGAGAAGAGGAAAAAACTATGATTTGAAATTATAATGTAATTTTACAAGTATGGAATGAAACTTCAGTCCAAATTTTCGCTTCGGATTTTTAAATAAATAGGTGGACGGTTGGTAACTTGAACGACATAGCAGTTCGTTTTAAAGCTGCCGAGCTCACAGAAGGCAGTGAAATTAGTCGCCATTTTTCATGCTGTCCGTTTTGGCATGTCTTCGCTCAAGTTTTGTCTGTGATTTGCCTTCCAGTTCGAAAGTAATTGGAAAAGATTTAATCCGTGAGATTTTGTAGGACGACAACGACTAATTTACAACGACAAGACAATAACTAATTTTCCTGATAGCTCGGACTGGTGGGCACTTATGAAATATAAGGATGATGGCGAAACGGAGGCCGTTCGATTTTGCAAAGTGAAGAAAGTTGTGCGGGCCAGGAGTGAATTGTGTTAAGATTTGAAATTGTAGGAAGTTCGTGATGCGAGCGGTGACACCTCAACCATCGTTGAGCAGATGGCGCAGCAACGCATGGCCAACCGAGCCAAGAAAACTGAGAAGGTGGACTCTCAGGCATCCATCCCGATCCAGCGAGTTAACTGTATTTTACTTTTTTCTTTTTCAGGGAGAAATACTTATGGATTGGCCCCGCCCAGCCTTTCTTGTACTTCAAAAATCATTTTGTACTCAATCACATGTCTTACATCTATGCCCTCTTTTTGGTTTTGTAGGACGATCAAATTGACTGATACTGTGGAGGGTTGGCATTATGAGGCCGCAGCGACATCCAAGCAGCAGCCAGTGATGATTTCTGATTCATACCAGCAGTAAGTTTCCTACATTTGACGTTTTCAGAGAGAAAGGCTCACGCATGCCTATCCTACCATTTTTTCTGTTCCAAAGGATATTTTTGCTGTAGAACTTGTTTTAATTACACCCTCATTTTTGTGTTGCAGGAACGACGGGAACACATATGGTGTTATAAGTGAGGAATTACAAATGTTGTAAGATAAATAAAAGATGGAAATTACCAGCAGAGCATTGCGTTTCTATCGTCTGCCCAATCACCCTGATTATAGATGTGCCCCCACCTGAAGACGGTGCAATTACTCCGTGGTTATTTATGGACGTTCCACACTTGAACCGATTTATGGACTATCCCTAGACCGTCCAGAAAAGGGCCATACACATACGCACTCTTCACACCTCCTGACCACTCTCGGCGGAGGGTAAGTTTACTTCGCCCGTACATTCATTACACCCTCCCACGAGAGTGCGCATACTTTTCTCACACTTCCTTGCCACACTACGCAGAATGCGTGCTTACTGTGCTCGTACCCTCGCCTCACTCCCTCAGGAGAGTACGCACACTTCCTTCACACTCTGGCATGGCGTGGCGCCATCCTCGCCCGCACGCTCTGCAGAGAGTAAGAAGAGGGTGTGCGCCCGCTCAGCGGTTATCTTACCTCCCCCGCATGCTCCTCACACGGACTCGAGAGGGTGATACCAGAATGTGCTTGTTTCAATTTATTCTTTTCACACACTCTCGAGAGGGTGTATTTACTTCAACTACACTTTCTCGTGCACACACGCAAGTGAGTGTAAAGAGCGTAAGATTGCCCTGACCATTTTCGCCAGGGTCCCCCCGAATGGAACTACTAAATATAGCTTTGTGGCATGACCTGCAAGCATAATTCTGATGATACCCAAGATTATTTCAGGTTCTAGGCTAACTTTTAACCTGAACATAGAGTGCAAAGAGATTCGAATACGCGACTTAGGTTTAGGGTAAATACCTCTGGATATTCGGTGAGTACGCTAAACACCAACTGCTAGCATGAAGGACAATAAAGTGTGGCTTACCCAGCCATACTACATTGTCCTCTACATATTTACACTATGACCTCTATATTTTTAAGCACACAACCACATAAACGATTCGTCGACCGTGCTTCCAAAACAAGAAGGCAAGAAAGAAAGAGCTATCTTAAGAAATAAAACCATACCATTACTCAGTGGCCGAAAGGTATATCGCAACTTTCTTTTCTATATGATATACAGATAGAATGTTTCTTAATGCAGCAGCCGGAAGTAGATACAGAGGAATATGTATCCACATAAGATGAATTACAAGGAAGTTTGCGCGTAGTGTGATAATGCTGACATGTTATATTAAATGTAAACATGGTTCCCTCATTGCCTTATAGATTATTTATAGTATTTCCTATTGTTTCCTTCGCACGAGAAGTACTAGACGATACAGTACGTTTTTTTTCAATCCGCATGGGCTAAACCTCACTGTTGAAAGTTCGCCTCCCTAAGGTTGAACAAAACCACAATCAAGCAGAAGAGCGAGCAAACAAATTAGATCCATCAGTCGTTCTGTCAACATGGCCCACGGTGTTCACTCTACGCCTTCGCCGATTTGTATCGTAAACCAAATTATGTTTAACAAAGATCGCATGAAAGTCAACATACAAGTTTCCACCAGAAAATCACAACTCCTCCCCCTGAGAGGTCCTAAACACATATCAAAAGAGATATTTAAATTTTAAATTGAACGAGAGAAAGGAAGATTAATTGTTTGCAGAATACCTCTGATACCTAAAAAGGAAGCGAATGTGAACCATCTTTTTTGTTTCCAACATAACATTTCGGATACTTACCTATCATGGAAATATAAAAAAAACACGCGGAAATATAAACAAGATGGTACACCGATTTCCTCGAACGAGCAATAAGATTCGTGCCGCAATGCGATATGCGATACAACACAATGCGACACGCGATGCCGTGCCAAGTGCCAATCGATGCGCAGCGTTTCTTGCGATACAACAATTTATATCGAAATGCGATGTTGAAATTTCAAAAGCCCACAACTCAATTGATCCGCCGTTACCATGAATTATCGGAAAAACGCAGGCAAATACTTACATCGGAAGTAAGTTAACTTAATGTTTCCAAAAATACTGTTTTTAAAATAACTTAGCTTTGCGGTACTCCATTTCATTGCTCATGTGAAATTAGGTGTACACTGTTTTCGTTAAAAACGACTTTTAAAGTCACTAAAATGACTTTATAAATCGAAATCTTGGTAGGCAAATTAAATAAAACTATTTTGGGGACCTGAAAAAGCTCACTCCAATTCACGAGAGTAAGTTAGTATCGGGCCAGACCAGAATCATTTTATTCACCATCCATCCCCGACATTTTTCGGAATACTCCTAGTGCGCATTTTTCCCTTCAGCTGATCTGCTTCAACGGGTTCGTTTCAACTGATTCTCTCACCTTATCACTCAGCGCATCTTCCCTCCGTCCTCAAATATTTGCGAGGTCCTTCGGGCCGGCCTCGCTCTCGATAGCACGTACACACACGACTCCATTATTGAAATTAAAACGCGGGAAGTTTCTTTTTTCCTCTCCTTTTACCGAGCGAGAAAGAGCTTGTCTCGTGGGGATGCTCCCCGAAATTTCCGGGGCCTCCGTTTGTTTCCAGTAACCCCTCCTTCCTCCACCCTCACCCTCACCCTCACATCCCTTCCGAACCCTCGTCGAATGTGGAATTTTCCGCGAGAAATTTCGCCTTGGTCCCTCAGACCCCTCTCTCGTCGCTTGCCCCGTTTTTCGACAAACAAAAGGGAGGCCGTAACTCGCTCAGGGCTAACATGAAAACTTGCGTGTAATAACGGAGTGAAGCATTTAAAAAATAAGAGAGAGGGAGAGAAGCACTTGGGCAGACAAAGCGCTAATTCCAGAACATTAAAACGTCTTGAAAATGTAGGCGTGGAATGAAATCCCGACGCGAAATCAGGAGGCATAAGTTATAATAAAGTTACCTCGACTGCTAAGGTTATATCGCACAGTCTAACCTTACTACTGAGGCGAATACAACATCCGTTCCCCGAAGCGGGTTTCGAACCCTTGGTGCGCTACCGACCAGGCGAATGTAAAAGCTAGTTCAATGTGGCAGTAAATGTAAAAAAAAAACATGCGTGGATAGGAAAGAACAAGTAGGTACTACATCAACACTTTGCATATTTTAAGGCCCATTACATTTTTTTATCATCCGTATGATAAAGATTAATTCTATGCTAACAGGAAGCGAATTAAATATATAAGAGGAACATCTCCGCAGATGATATTTCCTTGAATTGAGGCGAAAAAATTGTGATAAAACGAAAAATAAATAAGAAACTAATTCCTCGACCAATTTCAATAATAATTCGATTGCATCAATTCATAACTCCATCTAATCTGATTCGGTTCACAGTTTTCTAGTTACATACTTCGTTACACTATCCTACATTCATGAATTCGTACTTAACGCACAATGTATGTTTTTTCAAAGTCAACTAGTTTATTAGAAACCTTTCACTAAAAGATAATAATATCTCCATGATTAATAAACCAATCCTCACAATCATCACTGCACTTCAATTCGGTCGAAGCATCACATTCTCAACCATCGCCCACAACAGTGAAAAAATATGAGGCTAAACCTATAAGCATTAAAAGTTTTTATCACTGAGGCCACTAATGACAAATATCGGTAACACGGAAGGAAAATACGATCAAAAGCGACAGGTGCTACGAATCTAAATCCAGGGGGGATTAAAAATAATGCCAATGATTGATCGATACATATTTAGGGTGGAGTGCTCGGTAATAAAAAGCAGAACGTCGGTCACTCAAAATCGGCCCAAGGATTCAAAACCAACGACAGAATAGCGCCATTCGATCAACTGGCCATTCCATAACTTGGGGAGTTCATTTCTATTTGAAATCAAAGGTTTTCATCACCTATAATTCGACGTATTAAGCCCTTTGTCACAGAGAAACAAATCATTTCGTCCTGGCAATATAATTCAGGCTCTCACTCATCTGCGTTGATCTCCACATCGCTTTATACATCAGCGAGGAAAACATCCGCATGATCGGAGGACCAAACGCTCTATCACACGATGCCAGAGTGATTTATCCAGCGTAGAGCCGTAGGTCGGTCTCGGTAGGCAATCTTTCATATTTTTTCACGACAGCGTTCGCTCAGATATCTCTTTTTACTGACTAATCAATTCCATGCAACAGCTTCAGCAGCAACAAACTCTCCGAGTTTCATTTGTAATGAGAAAGGTCAGCACAGAACACACTAATCAAACCAACTGATGAAAATTTTCCAGCGTGTGAAAATTTATCACGATCGTGGATTTCCATATTAACTACTGCTTAAAGAATCACTAGTTATGCACAGTGGTGTACCTAGGGTTTCTGGCGCCCCTGACAAAACGGACGGGATGGCGCCCCCTCGGCTGATAGAAACATCATTAACCTTAAAGCATTTGTTCGTCATTATTCATTCAGGCTTGTTTTGAACCGAATATAACAATTTTTCACTTCTTTTTAGAAAAGATATTTGCAATGAACGGACAAACTTCTTTAAACGTACGCCGCGTCGCCCCCTCCGTGATGGTGCCCCTTGCGGGAGCCAAGCCCACCACTCGTTAGGTACACCACTGGTTACGAGCAAGTCCTACTTTTAGACACCCCTAATTTTCTTTGGAATTGTAATTGCATATTTGGTTACCTACACATAAGTTCGCTTTTTTGTTCTGGCACTAGTGAATATTGCAAAATGTGTACTTGTGTACAGTTCTAATAGCAAAATAAACGTAACATTTTATTACTAGGAAGACTCAATATGCCCTCAGAAATAGAAGGTAGGGTAGGTAGGGAAATAGAAGGTAGAGTTAACTGCATATTTTAGGGCACAATCAATATCGTAGAAATTGCTGATTCCTGTATGGATAAACTAAGGTCCCTAATTTAGTTTTAAGGATATATCGCATTTCCACAGCATGGGTTTCAGCATAGAAAAGCTAATGTATTCTAAATAGCAGTAACCATGTGCCCCACGGTTGGGCCTCAGTTCCTATTCTAGCAGAACTTACCTCCCAGGTGACCTACGGTAATTGGTCCGCGATAATTCACACTAAGTATTAAACATGGAAATCCACTCTCCAAACTTGGAGGGTGAAGATATAACCGACGAGACAGTGATGGAGTCGGTTACTATCAAGCGCACATCTATTTCATAAGATTCCACATTTTCCTTATCTTAGAATTTAAGAAAAACCTGGTTACACGATGTATGAACCCTTACGAGTTTATGCGTGAATGGACGAACGGAATTAGAACGAAATAATTGCTGGCCAAGCATTCAAGCATTCGTCCAAGTTGTTGAGGTGACACGATGCATTTTCGATGGGACATTAATTCATGGATACGGGTTCATGCATCGCGTAACCTGGACTTTTGTACAGAGTAGAACCACAGGTTATAGACTGTGGTAGAACTGTTAGCATTGTAAAAATGTTATCTCGGCGTACTGAAGGCGATTATGCCAAAACGCATAGGCGCCATGAACTACCGCACAAGGCACCCATTCTATTGCATTTCGAATGAAAACGAATTCTGGCAAACCCTAGGATTCTTACTACAGTGCTACACATATTAAATTATAATTATTATTAATTTTTAAATTATCCAATGAAATGCATTATTAATACATAATTTGTCACATAAAACACTTTTACAACAGAATTTATTTTGACTGCCAGAAGCCCATGGAGAGACGACCACGGTGCTGCCCAGCGTTTCATCACATATGGCCATGAATTAAGACTTGAAATCGAAAATGGTTGAACAGCACCATAGCCATCAAATCACATTGACTTATTTGTCCCCATAAAGACAATGAAATATTTTCTACAACATACAGCAGTAACCCAAGCACAGAAACATTACCAGATCTCAAATGAAGAAGACTAGAAGCGAAAAATGTTCATATTATTTAGGCAGCTCACTCAAAAAGTAGGTAGTTGACGTTAAGTCCTACAGGAATACGCAAGTTACCTAGTCTATTCAAGTATTAGTAAGGCGATTTTTACCACTTTTAAACCCCCCCCCCCCTTCCCCATGTAAGACAACGAAAGATTTCACGAACCCTCCCCTCCCAATCTTACGTAAGTTATCAGACATTTTTGAAACCATGGACATATATAGTAAACTATGTGGTATTCTATGTCAAAATGCGCAATGACTGACCTCATCACGGAAGTCGATAACGGTTATTGATACTTAGCGATTCGCTGTACGCACAACTCGCAAACCATGTGATCTTTGAAAATGCGACATCTCCAAGCTAATGAACGCGACGGATTGGTTGAAAGTTTTTCTTTAGTTAAGCATACATTCAGGCAACACCTTACCTAAAAAGGGACATACAAGGTACACCTTACCTAAAAAGCAAGTTTTTCCTACGAAAATAATTTTTAAAGTGACAAATACGAATTCAGAAGTAGCTTATACCTTACGTAAGACTGTCTCAACCGGGGGGGTAAGACAACGTAAAAAAAACCCTACGTAAGACAACGTAAGAAAAGACCAACCTCCCTCCCTCCCCAAAACGTCTTACGTAATACTTGAATAGCCCCTTACGCAGATTCAAATATTAATCTGAAAGTGAGAGGTATCAAAGCTGGAAGAAATAGATCAATAATTTAAAATCCACTAAGCTATATTTCATAAGTTGTCTTTTGGGGATTATATGATTTAAACTTGATCACCTACGTTAATTCAGAAAAAGTAAACATGAAAATAAATCGACACTGCCCCCAAATTTAAAATCTAAAAAATGTTAAGGCATTGGTATATATTATCGGAAATGATTTACAAATTATTATACAAAATAACAAGCTATTTCACTACCTATCTTCGAGAAGTCACATAAATTGACACCATTTCGATAAGTCACATAATTTCATCATTTTGAAACGGGTAATCATTTCGAAAAGTCGCATAAAATGTTAAAAAGTCAGTGGTTATCATGCAAAACTAACTTCAACTATTTATCTGTATTAATTCACTATTTCATTGGATTTTAAAGCTACTTCAATTAATCATTGTGATCAAAAAGAAACAGATACATACAACGATACGAAAAAGGATATACAAATGCATACAACGATACATTTTCTCTGACCCGCTGGGCACTTACGAAATGATATACCGAATAAAGATAGAAGGGACTCATTTTGCATTAAACTAGAAAACTTTCCTCTGGGTGCAGGTACTGATTAACTTTTGAGTCACGAGCTATTACACTGTCTTCATGGGGACAAGTACGTGGTAATAAAACGCCAGCACTATCTTTAAGCTGTGTCCCAACTCGCCAGTTAGGTACCTAAATCCGGAAATTTAGGTAGGACCCCATCTTGAAAAATAACCCAAATCGATAGGCATCATGTGTGTCCCAACTCGTTAGGCATCATGAGGGATTTCGGTACCTTTTTCGGCCGACAGATTTACGATAGATGGAGTTTATCGTAAATACGCCACCATCTTGAATTTCCCATAATTCCGAATAGTAAAAGCGTGAAAACTAGTGGAATGAGTGGAATTGCAGCAAATATGGAGGGGAGGCTATTTGTTTGGAAAGTAAATGCGTGATTTATAATGCATATATATAACGAATGACAAATGCTTGGTTGATTTGTGTTATACATTTCATCTTCGGAAGTAACGAGTAGACAGAGACCTTCATATCAATGAGTGAGACAGAGGAGATACAAGTATACTTTGATATATGATATATCATAGAGGGGAAGTACATATTTGAGTGCGTACTAATCAAATTTTTACGCTTGGTAAATGTTAGATATTCTTAAAATTAATTTTCGTTTTTGGGAATAGCAATCAATTAACCGAACAGTTAATTGAAGCTAGAAAGGTGAGGGCGGATCAAAACTAAAAATATAAACTAACAAAAATTGCCCTACACCTAAATAAAGTCTATAATGTTGCAAGTGTTAAACGAAGCTAAAAAGAATATATATAATACAATAGAAACACAAAAAAACTGCAAGCTAACAGTAAATAGTCTTCAAAGCCCATTCACAACCAAAACCTAAAAATTCAAAAGTAAGAAACAGATAGCTTTATGATTTAAGACGAAGTTCCTGTACCTTTGGGAAACTGCAGTTCCATGTACATGTATGTAATTCATATAATTTAAGATTTATTTTACATCATGTCTATTGGACATCATTTCGTGGCCTCCATATGGATGTCACTGCATGGACCTTCTTAGGATGCCATTTACATGGCATCCTATGAACATCCAAAGGATATCCATAATGGACTTCTGGATGGTAAATGGACATAATGCAGTGGCTGGGCATCACCTTTTAACATACGTATTAATAATACACGCAAAAGGAAATAACTGTACAGGGGCAACATTAAATTCAAATTGAAGCTATTAACTACACGATCACAAATGCAATAAACTACTCAGTCTAATACGCATCGTTATCTACCATAAAGGAAATATTAATACAAGCAAAATTAGCAAAAGCTAAAATACGCGCTTTATACCTTCTAATAAAAGACACGGATAAATACACAACATCACAAATTCAATAAACTGCTCAGTCAAACACAAATCGTTGTATACCAAAGAGGAAACATTTATACAAGCACAATGAACAAAAGATAAAAGTACGTGCTATGCTACTGCAGTTCACGGAATTTAACTATAAAAATCTTAATAAATGAATGAAACACTTAATATTCCTTAACTACGAAAATAATGAGGAAATGTATTATTATCGCAATCCAATTTTCAAACAGCACTAGTCATGAGGGTCATTTGTTCAAAATATCGTATTCCACTTGTCCTTCGCTTTCTTCGAGCTCAGTAGATGGCGACACTTGCGAAGGGTGTCCCCCCCAACTCAAGCTCCCTTTCTGTTAGGTGCCCAAAATTTAGGTATCTGAATCCCATGATCCCTAATGTCTAGCGAATCACTGTAAAATTTGTACACCGATGGAACTAAGGAAATGCAACTAGTAAAACCGAGCTTCCATAGATGGAGTCGGAGACGCTTGCCTCTTTAGCAAATGGCCGGGCGGGATCTACCATCACGGGGTTCTTCAAGAACCACAAACATTAGTGAACATATTATTTATGACGAATCAAGCGTTTAGACAAATAGCTCACACACTTCGGCATTGAATGAAATTCTCACAGACTACAATTCAATTCTCTGAAATGAACTATTACATTAATTAATTAGCCAACCATCTGCCGAAAGAAATGCTAGCATGACACCATCTTGTGCATTTACAAAATACAATTGCAGCCTAATCCCAATACAACCGCAACTGCATGTTTCACAAATTCAACGGCTATTAAGAAGTATCATTAACATTTACATTCTAGGTACAAAGCTATTATACCAAGCAAATTACAAGTACACGTACCAGTTTCTCAGTTGCAACCAAGGCTTCGATGATCCTTATTTCACAATCATGAGATCAGTTTATGTCTCGTTGTTTGAACACTGATATAACACTTACGCCCAAGATGCCAGGCATTAACATAATGGTAAACGCCCACATTGCAATTCTATCACCGAAGCAACTACGGGAGCTTAGGTGAACACAGCATTACAAACCAAAAAACACCGAACACCAGAAAACACGCAATCATCTTGTGAGCAAACTAAGAACACTGCCAGTGTTCAAATCTGAAGCCAATGAAATTGATAACACAGCGTCTAAGAACACATAGCCCGACACCACAAAGAAGCACTCGCTGGGGGACATACTCGTTCGTCAGCTGTTCTCTTTGAGTATCCGAGAGTCCTGCCCAGAATATAAACGAAACTCTGGTATGCTCTATCTTTATTTAATGAAAGGACAAAATGTACATTTATTTTATGCATGCCAGTTGGCTTGTATGTATTACTTCCATAAGAGTTGTATGGGGGAAACAATATATATTCCATAGGCAGTCGTAAGCCAGAGGGGGGCATAGCCGCCATAAGGAACAGCCAGAGGCGGCGCGAATCGCCAGACTAAACCGTCTAAACTAAACCGTTAAACCTAAATTGCGTCGTGTAAAGCAGAGAATTGCTGTAATGCATGCGCAACTGCGAAGACGAGAGATGGGAAAATAGCCCCTGCACTAATTCCGAACCTGCATTCTCGCATTGCTATAGCAGATGCTACTTCAAATTATGCAATAAAGTGCCTCGTGTAAAACAGCCTTTAGAAAAGGTCTTGTCTTCTGCACGCTACTAGATATAGAGAGGTGAAGTGATTACTGTACTCCACTTCATCATCATAACACTCAGCCGCTAAATTTATTTGCAAAATTAAACAAATAAGCATGTACTACCTCCAGTGGCTATTCAGATAAAATTTCCCGGAAATGATGCTACAGAACGTAAGTTCCGAGTCAGAGTTAAACATCATAAGGTTTTAATCTTTCACATTACGAAGAGGAAAACGCGACTTAGTTTACCAAGCACTAGTTCATCTCGGGAAACTGTCCAGTAAGTACGCCCCATCCTCCCCAAGATTACGACACTAGAAGGATTAAACAGATTAGATTTTCAACGGGAGTCAGAAAACAGTACAGATGTTTCCACCTATCTAACTCCGCGAGACAATCCAATATATATGTATGAATTATTAAAAGGAAAAAATTCAGCCAACTTACAATTAGATTATTTAGAGTTTATCGATTTCCATCGAGAAGAAGACATCCTATGTGAAAGAGTTAGGTATGCGTTTGAGCCGTAAGCTGCCTGTATCATGTATGAAAGACATATCATAATTGTTGAATCAAATAACAAAATTATGAAAATTCTTTGCATTTAAAAAAAAACAATTTTGACAAAAGTCACCTGCTGACAAGCTGCTTTGGCTTAGAAGGACCTAAATTTTATTATTATTTTTTTCTCAACTATCTTCATTATTGTCTCACTGAATTATGGATATCATTATCTATGTAATTTTCTCGTCCAATTTCTAATTTTAACCATCGTGATGACCAGATACATAAAACCAAACTATACGCGATGAAAGACTGTTACCAATTCTATTACTGTTACCAATATTATTTTGTATATGATGATGTACCTTGTGTAATTTTTGTCAAAGATTATAAAAAAATATTATATCGTATATTTTACAATGTAAATTTTGTAATTTGTAAAAAATGAACTTTTTCCTCTTGAAAAAAAAAATAAAAATTTCGTAAGCTATCAAAGCTTCTCCCAGTATTTTCTCGTTGAATGGTAGATAACAAAATGTCACATTTGCAAACGAGATGCATTAAATATTTGATCTTCATGAGGATATCTGAACGTTATTCACCGTGAGAGTTTCTCAAAAACTTTACCTCAAAGGGTGAAAACGGTCCTTATAAACCATTATCTTTGGGAGATAGGGTGACGAGATGGGAGAAGTTTGGAGACAATTTTCCAATTATATTAAACATCAGGTAGTGATTGTATATAAAGCTGTTCGCAGTAGAAATTCATTCATATCACAGCATATCACCTTTTTATCATCTATTCCTTTGTTTAAATTACTTCAAGAGCCAACATTGTTAACAGTACCCGAAGTTGCAAAGTTACTCGAAGTTAATTAATTAATCAGAGTCAACATTTTCTATTGTCATACAAATCATGGTATATGACTTAAAATATCAGCATTGATACAGAGATAAAGGCATTCATTGGCTTGCATCCTCATACATTTGACCGCACCGCTTCGCTCAAACTGATAAAGAATACTGAACACTTTAATGCCGATCGACAACATTCTCTCAGGCATATCGGGTATATCATTTTCATTAATTTCCTTAGAATTACACGAGATAGTTGAAATATTAACTAAAACATTTAATAACTTTATTAGTACAATAAATTATTTCGTTTAATGGGCTCTCAGGGAGAGGATTTTTTAAATACCCATTTTTCACAAAGACGACTCCCGTTTTATCGGTCGGCCCAAAAGCAGATGCTTGTGGGTCCTCCTCTTTGGGTTACCATTGGTGGTCTAGTTAGAAAGCGATGGAATTAAAATTAATGAATTACCCTGAAAATGGGAACTGATGCAATTAAGCCAAGCCATGCGGAACGAAGCGAAAGGCCGACAGAACATCAAGAGACCAATCAATACCTAATCGGGCTTTGATGAATCACAATTCTGATTCCGACGCCGGATTGGAGCGAGCCTTTCTTCTCCTCCTAGCTAATTCTATTCCCTGGATAATTTCCGACGCGCCCGGCCCCTCAAATTGATGACTGGGGTCCTACGGAAATCTAAGGACCGCAAGATAAGCAGTGTATGCTAGAGGGAGTACTGAGGCATACCAGCCGATTTGCCGTCACTCATGGTGAGGGAGGAGCCCAAAGTGACTGGGAGGGCAACAATGGTGACTCAGATTCCTGTTACGCACCGTCAAGGAGCAAGGGATCGTGGGAAAGGGAGCCAAGGTGAGACTAGGGGATGGGGCCAGGAGGGTAAAGGGGATGGGTTTCCTTCAAGAGCAACGCTTTACCCTACCCTAGTCACCCCTCCCCCGAAACGTACTGGAGCAAGGGCGGCAAAGCCTGTTTCCAGAGTAAAGTTTATTGCTCCAGAAGCATTTCTTATAACAAGATAAATTCATACATATAGTTATTATATCATGGAGCTTATGTTGGCACCGTTCTCATCTCTATCGCATGTGTGCTCAAGCTTAACATAATTTTGCCTTTTTAAGTACAAATGAAGTTGTAAACAACAAGAAGAACTAGCATTTTGTAGCATAATACAACAAGATTGAAGAGAGATAGTCAGGAAACTTTTACATTAGATCATAAAGAACAGCTATAAATTCAGGGTAGTATGCATCTACTTCATGTTTTTATAACAATCATTTCGTTATCTTTTTTAGAAACACAGCTATTTACATTATCATTTGGTAACAAGTTGTAAACTTCGATCCTTAAACACACAAATGATCTTTTATGCAATGAAATATTAGGATTAGCATATCTTATTAAATATTTGCCCCGCGTGTTATTTACAGTTCTCAGAAGGAGAAGGAATGTTCTAGGGCCCATTCACAAACACACCACGTCGGCCAAGGTGAAGCGGTAAAAGGGTTTAGCGACTCATGGAAACTAGTAGGAGTGGCATTAGTAACAACTTTTCGGTTTTCAGGACTTCAGACTGTTGACGCCATATTGCACCCAGGACCGGATCGGATTACTGCGGTAGCTGGACTTTGCATCCTTAGCGCCAACGTTCGAATCCCAGCTGTGGCGAAGATTTGCTAGTCGAATGCCTTTCCATTTGAGAGCTATGTAAATAGCACTTTAAGGGCAGTACCTACTCCTTCGGTCAAATAAAGCGCTAAACTGAGGAAATTTAGATGCTTTCCGGACGTTTAGGCTAATGCAGAAGCCAGATTTCTTTCCGCACTCCTTTAATTCCCAAAATAAACCTTCTCTAACCAACCCACCTATCCCCGATTGTGCAAATGACCCCAGTAATCGGCCGTCTCCCGGAATAACCTCTGCCTCTACCGCAACATTTTATCCCATTAGCATTCGAGAGAGGACGGACCCTATTAGAAAGGCGGCAACAAGAGATGGGCTGAACAATTTGTCAATAATCCTCCCGGCTGAGTTGCAGTCACACAGAGACCGCTCATCATAAATATTTTCTTTTACTCCCCCACCGGAGAGTGCCGAGCCGAGGACTGCGTGTCGTCACATCACGTCCAGTGTTCAAGAGTGTGGGGGAGGGGCACATCCAGTGAACCTAAAGAACGACGCAGGAGCCCGGCTTCCAATATGATACGCCGACCACTCTCTCCCGACGTGATCCTTCGCCCATCCTCCTCGACTATCCCGGCCGCCAACTCCTATGTCCCTATCGTCTCTCTGCCTCCCTCTTCCTTTCAATGCTCTCTGTCCCGAAGAACCACCACAGTGAGCGTTGATGGGATCGGGTTGGTATGGTGGATGAAGAGGAATGACTTCCCATCTCGAGGGTCCGAGTTCAAATCCGGGGCGGGGGTGGTGGAGCTTTTTTCAATGGAATCCCAATCCCTACTTGGGTTCCATGTAGAGAGCCGTAGTCTCCGATGTATACAAGCCTCAACACCCGAATTTCCGTGTCTACTACATCGAACACAACATACAAGATGGGTTACGAACTCCTCAAATGACCAAGCTGACAGTTATTCTTCAGGCTTTGAGGTTTTCTTATAAAATAAGTTCAATGTTTTTCACACCCGTTGAATTTCAACGGGTACCTTCCGCTAGTCTGTTTATAAATATTAGACCAAACATTTTTCAAAACATATTTCAATAGGATAACTCATCATAACTGATAGCTACAGAAATTCTTAAACCGCTGAAATGCAATGTAATCAAAACATAAGGACCCCAAATTTAACGACTCCTATTTCAGGTCAAGAGATTTTCTTTAGCGATGAACCTGGATATCTGTATGAATGTATGTACGTACCTTCAAAATGACTCTGTAGACGTCGAAATAGATCCGAAAATAAATAACTGTGGAACTGTATTTTTTCATCATGCAAAACCCACCACCAAGTAACGCCTAACTCCATCATTGTTACCTGGATTTTTTTCTCAAAGGGTGCGTGCCTGTTTTCAAGCGTGTTCGACCCTCAATCTGTGGGTCGTAAGTTCAAGACGAAGCAAGAGGAAATATTTTCCGAATTTTATAAAAATGTATAAAAGAAAATAATCTGGAAGGAGACATCAAGAATTTTCTACACGATACCAAAAAAAACTGCCCGCCTCAACTGCTAAAAGGCACACAGTTTCGGACGAGAGTTAAATTCACGTAATTGGCCGGCAACGTGGAAGGCAATGAGAAACCACCACATTTATTTCCCTAGAAGGACATTCATAGGACGTATTGGCATTCCTCCCGGTAATATGGTCCCCAGTTGGATCCCCGGGACTACTGGGAGGGGAACATCAGTCAGAGCGGGAAAATGCAAGATAGTAACAAGCCTCTCAAATTAATTGCATCTTACGTATCACGAAAGCGGTATAGTCAGTTGTGTTGTGGAGAAGACCGCTTGAACATGTATAACTTATTGATAAATAGGTAACAATTGACTCGCGATATTTTCAAACTTCGATAAAAACCTCTACCTCCTCCTGAACTCTTAGATCACATGAGAATGTGAAGAAAATGTAAGTCTTCATCATCTCTTTTATTACATTGAGTCAAATCTTCTATTTATTCCATCCAATTTGGTGTCAGGATGTGTTCGACGATCATGAATATGATGGAGGTGCAGTTATTAATGCATCAAAAGTTATTCCTGGTAATTGCATCAAATGACAAGCTAAAATAATACAAATACTTTCCGAAGCGCATATTTATTTTAAGAAAGGAGAAGTGGCCCTTAAAATGCGGCATATGATTAAAAATAATCACCAAACTTTTTTGAACTTCGCCATAACAAGGTCGCAGAGAGGGCTTTTCGTATAACTAGTAAATTAATAAAAGTGGGGGCGGAAGTGCTACGGGCTGTAAATCTCGGAGGCTACGTAGAGAGCACTCCTACAGTAGTACTCTGTCCGTCAGATGGGACGTTAAACCTTGGTCTTTGCTTGGCACCTTTCGTTAAGATCGCGATAATGCCGACGCCGCGTTTCTCTCCACCCATCCTCATTTCCCCAATTATCCTTCCCTCACCAACCAACCCACATTTCTTTTATGGCGCAAATAATCTCAGCTTTCGGTCGCCTACCCAAAATAACCAACCAAACCAATTAAATAATCTTACTTCCAGTGAGCATTGATTATTGGTACTTCACCGATGTTCGTGGTACGCGAGTCCTGTTGGCTTTAGGGCTGTGCTGTATTCTAATTTTAACATCGCACTGTGATATCTACATTTAGCTTCGCAAAAGACGCGAAGGATCGCATGATGTTATGATCGAAACTCAACTTGTTACATCGCATTCCATCTCACATCTCATGATATCGAACTGCATCGCATACACCATGCAAACGCATTTACATCACGTATTGAGTGATATCACTATTCCATCGCCAATCGAACTTCATCGCATATCGCGTGATACAGAATCACATATCAAACTGCGTCAAACATTATCGCATTTCATCACACGTTGCAGTCTTCGGATTTTATTGATATTGCTTAATATCACAATTCGATATATTCAAGGTTCTAAATAGTTGATATCGGTTTCGTAGCGGCTTGTCTCCGGCATACCGGGTACCGGATATCGGGCGATACATCGGGTGATACATTCGCACGGGCGGCGACGGGTGTGGAGAAGAGGATAAGGTATTGGTGGAGTGACGACTGAAAAAAGTTGGAATAAATCCCTTCTTAAATTTTTAGTTCGAAGACTCTCTTGCAAATGTGCTCAATGGCCCAATCAATGACAAGGAATTAAGAAAAGAACCTCACTTAAAATATCTAGGGATTATCCGATCGATGTATGGCGGCCCGATGCATCGGTCTGGCAACCGATACATCGGTTGATACCGTCCAAAGCAATAAATTAAACCGAAACACATGGTCGGATGTGGTTCACATGCGGCACCGGTATATCGGCCGCGACGGCCGATATTTGTAAGCTTGGATATATCACATGACCCGGACGATACCTCCGGCACAGCGCATATTGCAGGCGATCGGTAACAATGTGGCTCAGACCTAGTTGGCTTCCCCGAGAGGAAGCCCGAGATGCCCGCCCGACCGCCCCCAGCGTGCCTGCAGTGGGCGGAGGCATCCATCACGGGGCACGAATGCCACACAGCCCCGTCACTCCTTCATTTCCTCTTCCAACCCCGCACCCATCAGCCCCTTCACATATGTGATTTCCCCTCCATCCATCCCCTCTCCGATGGGTCGTCCGTCGAGATAGCCGCCTCAGCAAGCCGCTTTCCTTTCGTCATCCAGCCACGTTGCTCGTCCACCTTGTAATGCCCCTTACTGGAGGATCGGCCACTCCGCGGGACGTCTCGAAGATGTCCACATAAGACTCTTCAGCTTTCAGCTAAGGTTACCCACTCATGAACAATTGATTCCAGAATATTTACTTTCAATACAATAGTTATTAACTTGTTAAGTACTATATAGTAAAAATAAGTACCAAAAGATCACCGAAAACACGACTGCGTGCTCGCATAAATCAACAAATTGACGTCATGCTGTAACTAAGCAACGGTAGAGAATATTTACAAACTACTTTAGCCCGTTTTAGGCCTATCATTCACGGCTTAAGGTGGCTGGAGCGATTTTTGTATGTGTACAGATTTGCGTGAAAATTTGCATACGTATCCTTATTAGTAATATCTATCGATAAAATTGAAAAAAACTGCATGCTACCGATTTGGTTTCCTGGCAATTCAATGATATTTTAACTAGTACTCTTATGGTACACGGCATATATTTTGAAATAATTCGATTGCTTATGAACAGATTTTCTCCTAAATGCGAAATAATACGTTTCATATTATTATAATAGCTGCTAACAAATATCAAGGTATCATGCCGAGTAAGAAAAGCGTATTTAGATATGATTTTCTCGTAAATTTCGAATTTCGCGCCGAAAATCCAAGTCAAAACAATGCTTTAATTAAGGCGAAAATTTGAAATACAACTCTTGCATCACATACATTACTGCATGGTTGGTGATTTCCAACGTATAAACTGGTGTACTTGAGTGAAATGTGGTCTAAGAATATTTTTTTCGACTTGTTTGAAAAGTTATTAGAATATGCCTTCAACGACTCACGATTACCGCTCCAGCCACCTTAAATGCCAGCAGTGCCAGAAAGAAAGAAAGCCACTTTCCAAGAGTGAGACATTTGGGGGGATTTCGGGAGAAAAGGCTTAAAGCATGATTATAACAACTGTTGAATTTCTTTTTCTCTCTAAATGAGCAGCATATATTCTAGGACATGATCAAAATTAAACCAGCTACTTCAAGAGCTAGTTCAATTGCGATCAAACTGTATCACTGTCATCATGTGCCAATTATTTAAATCACGAACTATGCATGTTGAAAAATCACTTGGTAAATTCCACACTTAATTTGCGAAAAAACCGACCCAGGTTTCGGCAACTCAGTGCCATTTTTAAGGTATCTGATCGTGTGGTGGCCGAGTATATCCTTATAGGGAGGAGGGAGAGGGAGGTAAAAGGAGTGGGAGGGGTGGGGGGATGGAGGTGCAAGGCCGGGAATTGGGGGGGGGAGGGGGTTAGGGTAATCCTGGGAAATTGGAAAGAAAGAAGCGGGAGGGATGAGTCAATATGTGGTTCTTTTTGTGGAGGAGTCAGAACAACAGGGTGATGGACGATTGTTGGTGACTACGAGGGTAGGAGGTTGTGGGAAGGGGGGAATACTGATTTTTAGGAGAGGAGAATGGGTGGAGAACATATGGTAATTTGTGATTAACTCTTCTCGGGCTCTACACCGGGTGAGTGATTGAAATGTTGCCGACGTCTCGGGTAGCGACTCGTTACCCATCTTCAAGGCAAATGTCACGTAACGAAACTGTCCGTTGGTTTTATACGGACGGTGGCGGTGGGGGATTGGTCGATCCCCGATTTCTGAGCTGGAGAACCGTTGAAATTTGGCCGTTGACCGTTGGCCTTGCTCTGTCAACCTGTATTATTTTTAGGATCCTATTCCACGAGCTGCTGATGGTATAGCCCGAATCCCGGTTTACGTTCCTCATTTCCATTTTAATTTCTATCGCTTCCTTTGTCAAGCGATCCCAAAATTTTTCTGAGCGCCAGAGAACTCTCGTATCGTCCCATTTAATGCGATGGTCCAGACTGAGACTATGTTCAACCAACGCTGATTTCTCCGGTTGTCCGAGTCAAAAATGTCTTCGGTGTTCCTTCAGTCGAGTGGAAATCGTTCGACCAGTCTCTCCCACATAGACCTCGCCACATTCACAGGGTATTTTATAGACCCCGGAGTCAAGAAGCCGACTGGGTCCTTCGCTCTCACGAGACGATCCCTTAAATTAGCCATTGGTCTGTGAATAGTGTCGATATTAAACCTCTTTAGAACCCTCGAAATTTTTCCAGATATCGTGGAAACATATGGTAAAACGGATCTCTCTGGCTGTCGGTTTAGTGTGTTCATCCTCTAAATCCGAAATCCTTGAAATATTAGAGGGCCTCTTGAAAGCCAAGGAAATTTGCCGCTCACCGTATCCATTCTGTCGGAAAGTTTTTCTGAGGTGTTCTAATTCCATAGGAAGATTTTCTTCGTCGGAAATAGCCTTTGCGCGATATATTAGTGTGGAGAGGACCGCGCCGCGCTGAGAAGGGTGATGATGACTTAGGCCGTTCAGGTAAAGATATGGTAATTACATAAAATACTTTGGAAGTTAACAATTTCAAATTGCTCTAAAAAATCCAGCTTATAGCCTTTGTCAACTGTATGTAAAATTTCATAATCAAAATTGATAAAATGGTTATTTAAACATAAATGTTCTTCAAAGTTTGAATTGCCATTCCCATTTATAAAACAGTTTCTGTGTTCTTTCACTCGGTCTTTGAATTTGCGTCCAGTTTGACCAATATAACAGATGTCACAATCGTCGCACTTCAGTTTATACACTCCACTTTTGTCTGTTCTCACATATTTGTCTTTGGAGTTAAAAAGCATTTTCTCCACAGTACCTGAGTTGTAAAATGATACTCCATGTGTTTTGTCCGATATAAGTGACTCAAGTTTATATGCCGCACCTTGGGAAAATGGCAATGGGTACCTCTTTTTTAAACTGTGATCAGGGGGATGAACAGTTAATAATTGTATAGCTTTTGATTTTTCTACCTGTTTTATCACGTTATCAACACAAGTCTGGGTATAACCGTTTCTGTTGGCGATCATGTTAATTATGGACCTTTCTTTGTTGTAATTACACCGATGCATGGGTATATTTACCAGTCTATGAGCCATTGCCCTCAAAGAAGGTAGCTTGTGCCTATGGTGATGATGAGAATCACTTGGAATTATCACGTCAGTAAAGCTGGGCTTACGATAGATAGAAAATTAGTGGTAGCCTTTTGTAACATTAATGGTTAAGTCTAAAAATATGATCTCACTACCAACAAATTCCATGGTAAAATTAATATTTTTATGTAAAGAATTCAAAACAACCAAAAAAGCGTTTAACTGTCGTTTCGTGCCCGTCCACATACAAATAATATCATCCACGTATCTAAACCAATAATTTACGTTTTTAGTCAGAGAATGTGAGGATTCGAACAGTTGCATTTCTAAATAGTTCATAAAGATTTCAGCCAGGATTGGCGATATCGGTGACCCCATAGCGAGGCCCGTCGAATGCTTGTAAAAACGTCCGTTAAAAAGAAAATAATTTTGGCTAAAACATAAATCTAAAAGGACCTTGAGTTCATTGGTAATTTTCGGGTCATTAGTAGTCTTATTAATCAATTCAAGGGCAATGTTGGAAGCCTCAGCGGAAGGGACAGAGGTGCAGAGATTCATTTCGTCAAAAGAAACCAGTTTTCCATTGATTGGGGGTTTAATAGCAGACAGTTTATCAGCCAGTTCTACTGAGTTTCTTACTGAGTATTTGGCAGAGAATGCAGAATAATTCCTCACCAACATATTCACTTTTACGGCAACTTTGTGGCAAGGTGCTGTGACATGCGAGAAAACGGGTCGGATGGGTATGTTACACTTGTGGGTCTTAGGAAGACCATAAAATCTGGGCGGTAATGGGTTCATATGAAGTAGACGCCAACTATCAGTTTCACTAATCACCGTTTTACATTTCGCCAGAGTGGTTTTAAGTTGCTTTTGGAAGTTTGACGTAGGGTATAGTTGTAATGTCACTAAATCCTGAGTATTTAAAAATCCTCACACTTTTTAATGTAATCACTTTTATTTAAAACCACTATACTGCTTCCCTTGTCAGCTTTCGTAAACACTAGGTGCGATTCAGCTGCTGCCTCTTTCACACTGCGGATTGCACGCTGGAACGAAGCATTCCGATGGCGGTGGCGTTGTGTAGCTGCGTTGGATACGATGTCAGCGTTCAATATGCATATTAAACATTTTCACAAAGTTACGCCGGAAACGTTTTCTCATAAATCACGAACTGTTGAGACACACGCGCATATTATGCGATACAAGTAGTTATGAACATGTGAACAAAAATAATGAATCGCAGTAAACGATAATTTTAGTAACGGAGATATATTTTATGAATTTTCACAAACTTAAAACGACAGGATAACGCCTCAATCCTGGAGGCAGGAGATTTTAAACATCATTGTTCTACTCTGGTAGTCTCGTGGAGATTCCAGGAGAGCTAGCAACTCCACCTTAGACTCGTATGTCCAGATCGTGAAGGCCTAATGACTAAGGCATCATATTACTCGCCTAAGACATATGGTTAACTTACAACACGTTTTTTCACAGACATTGGTTGCAGTACGTAAAAAGGCATTATCAAGATGAAATAGCCTTACTTCACCTTCATAACAGACCCGACCTCTTGAAATCAATATCAGAAGGAGAAACGAACAGCGAGAACTACTGAGGAAGACCAAGGATGGAATATGTAAAGCGAATAATTTAGGACGTCTGGGTGAAGATGCATGTTGGAATGAAGCTGCTGGCTGATAGGAGAGTAGATTGGAGAGCTGCAGCAAACCAATCTTCGGATTGATGACTGCTGCCAATGATGATGGGTGGAACCGTATGAGGTGAAACCAGTGCCAGTGAATAAATGTGCGGAAAGTTGCCAATGTCTCTTCTCCAAGTAGTTACCGTGAAAAGCAAATGTGTCTGCTAAGTTGATCCACAAACTGTTTGCAATGCGTTTTTTGCATGTTCTTGCGCGTTCGGATCCTGGCAAAGGGAACTAGGTTCAAATACGCGATAGGTCATTATTGTACAAGTGCATATGTACGCAAGATATTTTTTACTCTGGAGACTGAAACTCAATCCTAGGAGATACCGCCTCCGCTCTGATGAACGAATTTCATTCATCTTTGGACATGCTGCTGGGGGAAGTTCGACATTCAGAAGAAAACCATCTCACGGATATTAACTAGTTTCTCTCCACTCTTTACCTTCCAAGTTTCGTATGACCCTAACCGTACACGTTTTCCTGACAGCTCTATTGACGTCGTCTTTCACGATATGCATTATTAAATAATACTACAATTACTACGCTCACATTATCACTGAAGCAAATGTACGGCCATGATACTATTCCATACGCTTAGTGTCATGAGTCCGGGTGCTATATTGAGAACAAAGAGCAAATAATCATTGACACAAATTCTGTATCAGACGCTTATGCATAACGCTGGGATCCAAGGCCTTTTTCCCAATTCGGCGAGAAGACTATCCATTTGATTTAATAGCCATATGGATTCTTTAGTTTCTGCACTGGTTGAAGGATTTTTTTCATGTAGAAAGATAAAGAGACTATAGATTATTTGTTCTAAATAATTAATATTATTGGCATTACTTCGACATTGATCGCCAGGAAAAATGTAATGCATATAGAATTTCCCACAAAGTTCTACTGCAGAGTAGAAATCGATGGAAAAGTTTCCTAAAAGTTAAATTAACCATTTCTGGGACTCCGAGAGAGGAGTGAGTAGTGGAACAATCTGGTTAAATCTGCATGGTGAGGAATATCAGTAAATCGATTAGGATTACTCCGGAAAAAAGTATTCCGGCTGGGCCAATAGATCTTATGAAGGGCAGAGTGCAGAGAGCAGATATACTTTGACACATCTGAGAGTATACCGCAAGCGGCATCGGGGCTAAATAATTACATTTTCCATTTATACCACTGCGTATCCTTTGTAAGGTCAAAAAATATATTAAATACTCCACTATGAAAGTGAATATTTTAAAAGCAAATAATTTTTCAAGCATTGATATTTCTGGCGTTGAAATAATCGATCCAATGCAGGCGTTCAAGAAATACCAGAAGATGGAAAAATAATTAAGTTTTAAGTGGATACGCCGTTAAGCGATTACTATCACGGTAAACGCTATCTGAAAATTATTAAAGCTAGCGAAAAATTATTAGGCGCGAACTATTATAAAAAGATTACGTTGTATTTTGTTCGATACTTCGTTGGTTCTATGATTCCTGAATATCAATTTATAGATACGTAAGCAGAGAATATCATTTGCAAGGGTGGGGTCGAGAAGCATTCCACAGTCATGCATAATCAAAAGGAATATGGAATAACCACATTAAAAATGCAGTAGTTCCAGCAGCATTTAACAATGCTCACATTTTAGCGATTAAATTGGAGATAATATTTTGCTGAAAATGAATTCAAGCACTTATGGCGCGTCATTGCTTCTTTCAGTGAGAGCTGAAAATCCTTTGAAATGGCGAGGAAATAAGCAGAAAAGCAAAACTATAAAGAAGATAAAATGGAAACATTGTGAATACTTCCTATTTAATAATGCAACATTACCCAAAACTAGAGGTTTGTCTCCTGGAATCAACATTTTGGTGAGGTGCCTAAATGAACATGAAACGTCAAACGGAGCAGCCAGTGTCATAAAGGAAATGTTAGAAAATATTTTTTCTGGTCGTGGGACTAAGAACTCAAGCAGAGCACGGCACTCGGTAGCAACAGCCCGGAAAGGCGTCAAAAATGAGGCACAAGAGTCAAGTACTCTGGAGTGTTCTACGCGTTGGGGAACCCGCGAGCGAAAACATGCCCTACGTGTACACACTGGTGGTATTCCAGGCGCAAGCTCGTCCAGAGTGTTGGGTCCCTCTTCTCTAATCTCTATCTCTCACTCCCATGCTCTCTCCTCTCTTCAACTCATCAGCTGCATGCACACACTCTCCCGCAGAACAGCCGCGAGCTGGGTCTGGGGGACCTATCTTCCTCGAGTACCCGACTTATCGCCCGCATTCCAAGATGCCCGGTCTAGCTCCTATATAGTTTCCCTCTCTCTCTCTCTCTGGGAACATAAACGATCCTCTTCCCTCCCAAAGGACCTCCTCGCTGCTGCATCAACCTCCGAAATTTTGAACATGATACGCTTGCAGGGGTGGAGGAATGGATTTGACCCGTGGAGGAAACTGCATGGGGGAGAAAAGTGAGGGTATAAACAGACGTGCATTTGCAATTTTTTCATAACTCTAAGTAAGTAGTATCAGAGTTTATAAGGTCAGGAGGATGAAAATTGAGGTAATTTTCGCCATTAAAATCAGGAGGAGAGATGGTGAGGGAAATGGTACAAGCATGATGGAGGAAGGTCGAAGAGTAATCGGGCGTCGGTGTATGCATATTCTTATCGACGGTTTTATGTAACGTCAAAAGCACGTAGAATTACTCTCCGTGTGCTCACCACACGGCATCCAAGTAGGAATCGGGAACACAAAGAAAATTTCCCAGTACTGCCGGGGTTCGAGATCGTGTCATTGGAATGGGAATCCAGTACCTACCCTGGCCACCAAACTAACGTGATTCCCTTTATTCAAGATTAAGGGAAAGGTAATACCTTTTTTAATAGTTGTAACCTATTGCGAACCCCCCACATTTTAGAGAGCTCCTGGAAACATATGGGCTCAGCACTAGAAAAAATTACTTTAGCCAATAAACGCAATTTTTCTTGACTTTAAAAAGGCATCTGATAAAGTTTCCCAAAGAAAGTTACTTATAAAATTAAAATCTTACGGGTTAGAAGACAACGTAATTCCTTGGATGAAATAATTCTTAAGCAATCGCGTACATAAGGTTGTAATTGGCGCTATCTCTAATGAAGTAAAAGTCACGGCGCACAGTGGGCTGAAATCGAAAAAAGCTGGCCAAAAATCAAATTTTCGACTTTTTTATTTAGAACCGGGAATGAAATATCCAAATTTTAGAAGGTCCATGTGATGTAAAACTGAAGTTAATTGTTTTTCAAAAGTATTTATCAAATTATTACAGCCCGCCAGAAATTAATAAACATCAATGAAATCTGGAATGCGAGATTTTTACGAAATATTTCAAAGTTTGTTTCCCAGGCAATACCATAACGAATTAGACAATTTTAAGAATAAATATTTATATTATTAATCTTATAGATTATAGAGAGCTAAATATTTGCGGTCAACCCTTTATTTAATAACTTTATAATTTGTTTAAAATATCACTGTTTTTTGATAATTTTTTACATGTTGCTAGGGTAAAAGTACTTATCGCCGCTTGCCGCTCCTGAGATATAAACACCAGGAGTTAGATTGAAGTCTGTATTATTAGACGGAAAAGATATTACTTGCACCCCTTCTTTTATTTCGTGGTAAAACAAAATTATGTCGGGCGGGTCTCGCGCCCCTTGACGCACCACACATGTGGTAGGCACTCAAACTTAGCGTTAAATGCGTAGCAGTCTGTTTGAGAGGCTGGATTTTTCCTAAATCTTGACTACACTGTGCTTACCACTTATTCTTTGCGCTGACTTCATGGCATGTACCCTCTTCTAATGCTTTTACCCTTGGGTCTAATCCCGCAGCCGCGTGCGGGCGGTAATAAACCTAACGGTCCGCGCGCTCACCATGCACTTTGTCCGCGGCGGCTACTCCCTTCTGCACCCAGATTTGTTCTTTTACTTTCAACAAGTGCATGTTACCATTCTGCAAACTGTGATTTTCCAAAATATACCCTCTATGCGACTGGCTAGAGTGTTCCGTTCATTTGTAGCCGAGTGCTTGAAATCAGTCTCCCTTCAGTATTCGTTGTCGAGGTTTTTGCTGAAGGACGTTCACAGTGTCATTGCCCAGCTATGGATTCAACGAAAGTGACTCACCAAGATTTACATAGGAAATACAAGACACTCCTCTTAGAAAAAAAGAGGAGTGTCCATGGATCAGAATAAATCGTTCGTGCTAGAGATTTTACACAAGAAACATAATTTGAAAGGAGACGGGAAATTACAAACTTTGCTTACGACTTTCATTCCAAAAGTTTTTTTCCATCAGTATTTCGGAAAGTGGGCTGAGTGCTCCAGATTGAACTGCAGATTTGTGAAGAAAAATAGATTTGGTTAAAACAGCCGATAAGATTTCCTGTCGCTGTGTTAAAATATCTCCCATGTGCATCTGCATCAGGTGAGTGCTAATGCCAGCGGAAAATGATAAGACGTAAGCAACTAGCTGAATATTTCATTCCTTGTTTTCTTATGATACGAAATATTATTATAAATTTATTTATCATTGTTTTAGGCTTAACTAAAAAGCACACCTCGTGGAAGGCCGTCAGTGGATTTTGAGAGTGCAAGTGCTTGGTCTAAGCATAGAAAATTAGTGAAATTGAGAAGTTCCACTTCCCTAGAGGAGTTACGTGTGGCGACTTCCATGGAATTACGCGCTATGGAGACGATACAGCAGTGAAGGTTGTGAAAGAGGTGACAACTACAACCCCAAAAAGAGGAAAGTGAATGCTTTTCAAATGGAGGGCTAAAGACGCTCCAAAAACAGAGCTCTCGGAAGAGGAAGCTGTTTCTCTGTTTGTGACGGCGCAATTGACGAAGATCCAATATCTCCTCATTCGGGAAACGGCGACATTTCATGGGCACGATATATATATATATATATATATATATATATATATATATATATATATATATATATATATATATATCGTTCACTCACTCACACACCGCCTTTAGGCGAATACATATATAATAATTTGAACAGAAGGTGAAAGAAAGAGATAGGAAACATGTAACTAAAATTGGACGAAGACACTGGTGATGTGGAAGATGGTAAAGCCGAGAAATCAGAGGGTAAAAATGTGCACATTTTTACCCTCTGATTTCTCGGCTTTACCATCTTCCACATCACCAGTGTCTTCGTCCAATTTTAGTTACATGTTTCCTATCTCTTTCTTTCACCTTCTGTTCAAATTATTATATATATATATATACAAATGATGATAGGGTAAAAATAGCATAAAAGGTGGCTTATCCGGAAGGAATAATCATTTCAGAAGAAAAGTGTGAAGTAGAATTACAGTCTCTGCTTTATCAAGGGGCTGCAAGAATTATTTCTTGCATTGAAGAATTAGGCAAGGAAATTTTCGCTCCAACGTGTAAATTGATTTGTAAGTGGTGTTTCGATGGAAGCTCTGGTCACTATCGCTACAACCAAATGTTGCAGAAATCAGATTTGAAAGATGTCAGCTTTTTCGCCACCTCTCTCGTGTATCTGCAAATGTTGGACTCAGCATCTGGTAAACAAAAATCGAACATATTTTTGATCTCGTTTTAAATGATAACCGTTTCTAAACGAATATGTATGTGGCGCAAACATTTCTGAGATGTAGGAGCTGGAGAGGATGAATTCAATGGTGGTGGATGTATAAAAAAATAATTTGGATTACCTACACTCCATTGCTACACACGATTATTTGAGTGTCTTCTCCAAATCTCTTATCGCTTGAAAATTAATAAATGGAGGGTAAGTGAAAAGTTCGATGTAGGTACTTAGTATTATTTATTCCTATAATGCCCAATTTATTATTCTACAATATCTATAATTAGCCACATTTTCACCTGAATTTCGTGATATCTCTCAGAGCAAAGCTACCAATAGGAGCAAAAATGCGTTAGAAAAGAGGAAGAAAGAAATCCAAGAGGGATTTAGAAAAAGAATGGAACTTTTAATAGACATACCAAATCCTGGTCAAGGAACAACTAGTGATGGAAACACAAACCAACGCTTTTTTTCCAATCCTAAGCTTTCGTCGGAAATTTTCGGTATGTTAGCAATTTATTGCTTTAACAATATTCCCAAAATTGAAGCTCTATGATCAGCATATTAATTGTAGATTACCAAATAATTAAAACGTATTTCTTTTCCAATTTTAGGTATTGATGAGGAAATTATTGAAATATTTTCCACAATTTTGAAACCCTATCATCTGGGCTTCAAATAAATCATACCGCGTTCTCTAACTATTGCTCCAGCACTGCTCCTCATTATGTAAAGTTGTACCCATGGCATCATATGCCACCTACTGTCCACACAGTGTTCCTTCATAAAGCGACTATTGCAAAGGCGGTAGTGCTCCCGATAGGACAGCTATCAGAGGAAGCCCTTGAATAGGGGCACAAGGACATACGAAGATACCGGATGCATCATACGTGAAAAATTTCGCGATCTGCTGAATTCGAGGATTTTTTTCGAAGGCCTCTCCTTACTTCAGATCCGTTTATATCAGCATATGATGTACCAAATAAAAAGAAAATTATACCAAAAGAAGCTTGGGACCTCCTTCTGATGGAACTGCCCACCAGTTCCGATGAAGATAGTGACGCGACCCGAATAAATATAATTAATAGTTTAGTGCATTTATACCTATCATTTCTAATTATTTTTTGTTTTTAATTTTATATTTTACATATTTAACTATTAAATGTATTGTTTTTAAACTCATCCTGCTTTTTGAAATAATACCCTGTAAGTTAAATTAGCTTTTGATACCTTAACGGTTCAGATAATCGATTTTCATATTTTACCGTCTCCGCCATTTTGTTTAAAACTAGGTCTCGGTGCCATCAATTGGGTCAATATTTCGGAGTTTATATTAGGAGTAGTGATGGGTAAAAATAATCGATTCTTCGTCATAATCGATTATTTGCTTCCAATTCTTACGATTATTGGATCGACTATGTACATCCGATATTATGGTATAATCGATTATTTGAATGGAATCGGCGGGAGAAGAAACAAATCAAAAGTTGGCGTACCAATATATATTTAGTGTCTGAAAAACTATTCTTATTGGTAATGGGAAGGATTAAAAAATATGAGAAAATATATATGAATAAAAGTATAATTAATGAAGAATCAGCGTGATCGGCGTCCGTTCAATTCGTCGAGGAAAGGGTTTATGAAAGACAACTTTTTGCCGACTCCGTCGACGAATCTTTATGAAGACCAACAATGAACTAAATCAACTGATCAATTGCCATCCAATAATTTCTCGAACACTGTGGATCGGGGGACAATGTTCGTGATATTTTTTCGCAAATAAATGTTTAGAAAAAATTCAGATTGGTATGGCTCCATGTATTGACCGTTTGTGGAAGTATTATCATTATAATTGCAAAGACAAGATTGCATTATGACTGAGTTATGGAGTTATAAAATTTTTTTACTCTTTATAGACAGTTGATCGCAAACAATTACTATCAAAAAATTACTTCTCAACACTTGATCTCTGGATTATATTATTGGCAAGATACTCATATTATAATATTTAGTGAGACTCAAAGTGACATGCCTCCTATAAAAAGCCATTTGTGGAAGTATTTTCAGAGAAATTCGAACGAGGGGACTGCCGAATCCTGTCGAATATGTTTGAAAAGCATTAAGACATGTGGAAACACCACTTTTTACCACTGACCAATAGAAATAAAATAACACATGTAATAATAAAGATCAATCAACCCCACAAGCGTCGATTATACACAGGAATAGACGCTCATCGCTTGACGTGTCGCACCAACCACCTTCAAAACACGATTAATTAAATCCCTCAGCTCAAAGAATCATGCGATTATTTACAGATTCTTTTCACATATTCCATGATCCACGAGCGTCGATTATCGCCGACAGTTAACTCACGCCGATTTTTGTTGCGCATTGTCGACGTTCACGACACGATTATTTCAAATCATTTTATTCTGCTCCAATAATCGGCAAAGAATCGTATGCGTCATATTAATCGTATGAATCTTTGCCGATTCTCAACTCATCACATAACCTCGTCGATTATACCGAGAATCGGTGCGCATTTCGTTCATCACCCGATTATTTAGCTCACAAAAGAATCGGATAATAATCGTATGATTTTCAAGAGCCGTATGTTTGTTCCCCGATTCTCAAGAATCATACGATTATTCACCGATTATTTACATAACCGATTATTTCAACCCGATTTTTTTCCTGAATCGATTATGCCTCAATTTTATCATATGATACGATTAATCGATTACTGAAAATTTTTGCCCAACACTAATTAGGAGTCTAAAATTATTCAACTGTGAAGAAATCATGGTTCTAATTTAAAAAATGTGGAAGATATGATTTTTGGCCAGCTTTTTCTGATTTCAGCCCACTGTGCGGCGGGTGTTCCACAGGGGAGTGTCATGAGCCACTTTCTGTTTCTTTTGTACATTAACGATATCGTTGAAGTAGTTGACAGACAGCTTCGATTATTCGCAGACGACGCTGTAGTGTGCAGGGAAATCCGTAGCCTTAATGACAAGCAAGCGCTAACGGTGGACCTCGAGGCTGGAGTGGTGCGAAACGTGGTAGCTAGAATTAAATTTGAAAAAATGTGCTGTATTGAATTTTTGGAAAAGAATAAAACTCTCCTCATTATAGCTGTTGCATTTACAACAGCCAATTAGAGACTGTAGAATTGGTTAAATACTTCGGAGTTAAACTGACTAACGATCTTTCGTATGGTAAACTAGGGAAATATTCGGTAAATTTCCGGCCAAGCTAATTGTAAATAGGGATTTGTTAAAAGAGAACTTGGCAAGGGTGACGATAAAGTTAGGGCCATTAGCTACTTCTATATCTACAAAATAACCTGAAAGCCACTTCAATGGTGTGTGGCAGGGGGAAACTTCTTACTTCTCATTTTGAATAAAAAGGTAACAACTTTGTTTTTTCCACATTTAGGTTTTAATTAAACGACCATGGTTTCGACGGTTAACGTTATCATCAAGTGACGTTAACCGATGAAACCATGGTCGTTTAATTAAAACCTAAATGTGGAAAAAACAAAGTTGTTACCTTTTTATTCAAAATGAATAGCAAATTCTACTAAGTTACGCCGGGAACCACCAACTTTAATTCTACACCCCTTGTTAGACCCCACTTGGAATACGCTACCAGTATTTGGGATCCTTATGAGGTAGGGTTAAAAACAGAGTTATAACGCGTGCAGCGAAGATCGGCAAAATATTTTAAAAGCCGTTATGATAATCTCGTTAGTGTTACTGGCCTTTTGCAACAACTGGGATGGGAATCGCTTTCAGACTGCCGATTAAAATGTAGACTACCTTCTATGTAAGTTCCGAACCAATTTATTTTCTGATGACGTCAATAACATCTTACGAAATCCGATATACTACGGTAGATCAGATCAGGAGAATAAAATTAGGGATCTAGACTGCAAAATGGACAGATTTAATATGTTATTTTTCCCGCGAATGATAAGAGAACTTAACAGCTACCAATGAGACTTTTAACTAGATTTGTCAACAGGTAGTGTAACTAGTTGAGTTTTCCCTAATACTTGTATCCTTATCTACTACCAATTACTAAGAGCACGCCCTGCATATTTTCAGTATAAGTCTCGTATCTCTGTCCATTTATATAGTTCCAAAACACATTAATACAAACGGTCCCTCTAGCATTGGCAGCATACCTATTACGTAGAGCGTGCTCGTGAGGCTTCACCTTCCTGACAAGCATTCACAATTTATGCTAATTCATCAATAGTCATAGGTTCATTAAATTTAATAGCGTATAGTGTAATGCATGTTGGTGACTACTCACCCACTGCCACAAATCCTTGAGGTGGCTTGCAGAGTATTTTGCAGATGTAGATGAATTGCTAGATTTTACTAACGACAGTGAAGATATAAATCTCACTTCACACTACTTTCACTTGTTAGAAAATAGAGACAGAATAAAAGATCAAGTTCGTGGTACAGATAGCTTCCAAGATTCTTTTTTCCTAATTTTTTGCTTTTTTACTTTTTTTACTTTGTTCCTGACTTATTTTCATACTTTCAGAGAAAAATAAATACGGCATATTTCCCAATTCTCTCTTCATTTCTTCTCCCTCTCTCTTTTCACGGTTAGTGACTTAACAGCACCTTTCACAGTTTTTATCGAACAGCTTTCAGGGTGTTATTCAGGTGTAGGTAGAGAAATTGTATCAAAGGAATTAAGCTATCGAGAACGAGTGAATATAATACTAGACTTACATTTCACAAAAATAAAGGCAAAATTACAAATACGAGAGGAAGTTCGAGCCCATAAGCACACAATTTTTAAAAAGTGAAATGATACATTCAAGTACCACATTCTTCCCTGGCTCCTAGAGTGTTGTTCTATTGCGTGAAAATCATTTATATATAAATCAATCAAAGAATACTTAACTTTAAAGGCATTACCGGGGTTTTTTGTTCGAAATCTTGTGATCATCCACCAAGTCCTACAGTTCTCTCCAGATATGTATCAGAATCTCGGATATGTTCCAGGGAATATCAAAAATCAATATTCACATACCTAAATATTTACGCTACTGCCTACGCTACTACCTACTGCCGGCAAGTAGAATGCATTAAACTAGGGGTGAGCCGATAGCCTTTTTTTCCCGATAACCGATACCCGATATTTTGTCCCGATAACCTGATTTGGACCTATATTTTAAGCCTATACATGTACCTGTATATATATTGAATACCTCATACGGTAGAAAACAGTGCTATTTAGGGCTATAAAAAAGTGTGCTAAAGTTTAAAACATTTATTTAAAGGATCAATCTACATAATATAAACATTAACAAGACTTGAGAGTTACTACATGTCAGTACATATTTTTAGCCAAAAAAACAAGTTGTTTAACCTTGTTTGGGTTCAATGCTCCCCTTGTCTTAGATGATGCTAAATTTGCTGTGCTGAAAAACCTTTCACATGCAACAGATCCTGATGGTGCAGCTAAAAATATTTTGGCTACTTCTGACAGATGCACATATTTTTTACAATTTTTCCAATAATGAAGAGGATAAAATTCAATGGGCAATAAGGATTCCTTCAGATAATCCTCTAATTCATCCTCTGGATTGTCAAGGGATATTTTTGTCTGAGGAAGAATCATACTGTACAAACTCTGTGAAGGGCAACCCACTGTACTTTCTTTTGTATTTGAAATTTCCAAACTGGCATCTTTTTGTAACGAGTCTTTCATAAAACTAATAACGTCTCTTTTAGATTTTGTGAGTAACTCTGGGGAAGAAATGACAAAACCTTTAAACCTTGGGTTCATCAGGGTAGCCACTGAATAAAAATGGCTATTCTCTATGTTTTTTAATCTCTTTTTCAAGCTTGCTATTAATGATTGACCAAGTGACTTGAAATGATTTGTATCTTTGTCAAACATAGCATTTAATTTTGCAATCAGACCTATCAGCGGAATGACACTGGCAATGGATGATCTAGGCCCTTCCTCACTCATTTCAAGAGTAGCACATCTAAATAATTTCAAGCAAAGAACAACATTTTCTATGAGTTGCCATTCTTGACTTGATGGTATATCACTGATATTTAATGTAGGGGCAAGCCCATTGATCATTTTCTTTTGTTCAACGAACCTCTCAAGCATCAGAAAGGTACTATCCCACCTTGTGTTTTGGTCCTGTACCACTTTATGCACCGGCAAATTATTGTTTTGTTGGTAGGCAATACGCAATTTGTTTGCACTCAAGGAATGTCTGAAATGCCCTACAATCTTCCTCACTTTGGAACAAACATTGGAAATAGAAGTTTGATTGAGCAGAGCCTTCTGTACAACTAATTGCAGAGTGTGCGCAGCACAACCTTCACTCGGGATTCCACACATTCTGAATGCCGAAACCATGTTAAATGCATTATCTCTAAGAAATAAATGCATGTTTTCCCTCTTAATTTTCCATGATTCTAGTTTTTCAACTAAAAAATCTGAAATATTTTCACTCGTATGATAAACAGGACTAAATGGAACAACTTCCAAAAACAAATTTTTCTTCACAAAGTCTTTCGTGATGAAATGCATCGTCAAAGATAAATAATCATCACCAGAATTCGATGTCCGTGGTACAGGCGACTGTTTCAGCCTCCTCCAACGCGTGCTTGACGAAGTCGCATGCTTGGTTGTATAAAAATGGAATTATCCTTCGGGAGAAGGTCTGGCGACAGGGTACAGCATATCGAGGCTCCAAATATTTCATCAAATTAATGAAAGCTGAAAAAATATTACATATGAAAGCAATGGAGAACTAAGCAATGAACAAAATGTCATCACAATTTACGAAATATTTACAGTTACTTTGAACTAATTTGAACAAAAAAATTTCTCGGCCAACATCCGACCAATTAGGTTAGTAATTTTCTTCCTGCGAGGATCATCTTCCGTGTATGATTTCCTCCAAATTTCACTGAGTGGAGGTTGAAATTTCATCTTTTTGGCGTTGACGAATTTGATTCGGCTGACACAAAGGACGAGCAATCTGAAGCACTCTAAGATGGACGAGAATTGTCCATTTTTTCATCATCACTCAGGAGTTCAGATATTCCTTTAGGTGTATCTTCAAGACTAATTTTCGAAGTCACGATGTTTTTCTTTGCAGTTTTTAGTCTCTTCTTTTCCAGTTCTCGGAACTGGATCAAATGGTTGCTTTTCAAATGAACTCTCAAGTTAGTCGTAGTATACGATCGAGAATTTTTTCCGTCACGAGACACACGTATATTACAAAGTTTACAAGATGCCTTATTGGGGTCATCATGTTTCACAACAAAATACTTCCACACATCTGACATTCTGACCACCACTTGTATCAGTTACACACACGTAATTGTGAGATTGTGAGGCTTAATATTGCAATATATATGTATATTCGTGCTTGCGCTCATGAAAAATTAGGTTACGCTTTTGTACTGTTTTCAAAATACAGCGCCAACTAGTAGATTATTTCAGAAGGTTGCAAACAACAAACAAGCGGACGAAGCAAAATATTCAATTTGGAGATATACAGCAATTTGTTGAAAACGCTTTGCTAGTGGACAAATTATCGGATTTTGATGCTCCGACACCGATATGCCGATGGCCGAATATCGGCCAGTATTTATATCGGAATTAATTATCGGCTCACCTCTACATTAAACATAATATTTTAAATATTATAATGAGGTCTGAAATCTATACAACCTCGACCATTAAGCAAGATTCTGTTTTCTGTCGGACGAGGGAAAAATTAAATGCGTCACCACGTGCCTTTTTATTAATGGACGCGTCCCTGACTTTTTAAAATCCTCACCCGTTACTCTACCGTATACTGATTGTTCGTACTGCACTCAGGAAAACGGATTTTTGAGTGGAGAAAGTGAGATCGCATGGGTTTTCCAGTAGAAAAGAAGAGAGACAAGAAAGGGAACATTGGTGTGAGTCTTTAATGTACAAATATATACAAGTTAATTTTCGTTAATTTGACAAAATTAAAAAAGATAGTGACAGGAGGGGAAATGGAAAAAAGAAGCTTTCTAGGCCTGTACTAAAAGTATTTTTTCATTCACCTTCTTCTAACACTATTGGCTTAAATAAATCTTTTTGCATACGTATAGAGAAAGTATACGGGCGAAAACAGCAATTGTGCCGATGCAAAAAAAATTGACAGATGATACAAGGGCAGGCATAAGAAAAACTGACGAAACACTAATTACCGGATAATTAACCGTGACTAATATGACTAATACCGAACATATTCCGATATACATATTATTTTATAAGAATAATCAACCAGTTAAAGTACGCTTTAATAGAAGATAGTAAATATCATCAAGGTTTTTACAGGCGTAGGCCCCCATCTCCTCACACATTGTCTTTTTACATCTCAGTATACGTCCTACATCTCTTCATCCTGTCCATAAAGCCTATTCTTTTCTTTCCCTTCTCCTTTTACATACACAAGTATAGAAAAATACACGCTAACCCTAAGCATGACAAAGAAAATATAGGTAAAGAAGCATATATATATATATACATACTAACCCTTTTCCACTGTGAATATTCCGACTCCCAACTAGACCTCCGCATTCCACAGGGGGAAGAGAATGAACAGGGAGGTGGGGTGCGCCTGCGAAAATAAAGTGTTGCGTGGGGCGTTCCATGCCACCCTTGTGTTTATTTACTCGATCCGTGAGACATTAAAAGCTCTCTTCTCTCCAGGAGAGAGAATGAGAGACATGAGGGAGTGAGTGAGCGAGCGAAACGGAGATTGGGGAGAGGGAGGTTGGAGGTCAGAGGGTTCGGGTGAATCAGGGTTGATGGAGGGTAGAAAAGTGGGAGGAAAGGGGGAAGGGGGAAAATAGGGGCCGCGAGGGACGCTGAACCCTTCCCCTTGAACCACCTCATAGCCCCTTCAAACTCGCTCCTACCTCCTCCCAGCCATACCGCTTCCCCCTCTTCGATCTCTCTGTCTGTCCTGTGACTCTCTCCTCATCCTCTTCCCTCGACCACCTTGTGCTCATCCGGGATGGAGCGAGCATAAAAAAAGAAATTCGTGGGACTGGGGATTCTACGTGATTTAGATGAATTGCTCTGAGGATGAGGGGGGGGAGGGACAACAGGTTAGGGAATACTCAACTGTATCTCTCACTCTCTTTCCCTCACTCGCCAGTTCTCTTCTCTATGGCCCCTCTCTCTATCTGCTGTATTTCGCTATCTCTTTTCCCTTCAGCTGCCAAGAGAGTTTCAACCGAATTGGTGAGAATAAAAAAAGCGAAAAAAGATCAACTGAAAAGATCTTGATGGTAGAAGGGCTCTGCGATACTTAAATTTGAATATAGCACTGCGATGTAACTTCTGCATCGAAAAAAACGCGGTGTATCGCGTACAGTATGATAAAATTCCGTAAGATACCACATTACATCGAGCATCGCGTGACATCGCATTACATTTCACACCGCATGATATCGAATTACTTCTTATAGCGTGTGATTTTACATAACATCACAAATCAACTTTTAATGCAATTCGATATATTGCACATCCCGGTCGGTCAACATCGGATGCTTTCGATTTACGACGAAAGCCGGCGATAGACGACGATCGCCAGGCCGTAGTACTTTTCATTTTACGAAAAAGCCGGCTATCCATGGCTGGCCTCTATGATGTGAGTCGAACAAATGAAGAGCAATATGCGAATTTGTTCATATCTATCTTCTACGCATTATCCGACCGAGAGACTGACAGCGCATAGGTGAATAAATTCTGCGGATAAAAACCTGCTATCGCCATGCTAAATCGAAAGAACCCATCAAAATGCGATACATCGAATATCTCGGACGGTCAGCATTGTAATGCGATGCATTCTATCAACGTAGCGATGCGACATCCCCTGAATATCGCATGTCACACTATACGTCGCAATATCGCAAAGGCCTAATTTGATCTAGACTAATGAGCGAGCGAGCGGGCATGAAAGGTTTCGTGTATTATTTCTTTTCCTCATTCCTCATTTATTTTATTTTCGTTTCGCAGCATCTCTGCGATGGAACAAGAGAAGGAGAGTGCGTTCAGTGGTGGCGGCGGCTTGCTCGTGCGAAGAAGGAAGTCGGGCATAAGGAGAGACTGGAGGGAAATGTATATAAATTCGCGGCAGCCTGGAATTAAAAAGTAAAAATTAAAAGGATTGAAATCCTGGCCAAGTGAGGATGTTTGCGGGCGCGGTTGAGTCCGACATGGTAGAGAGCTCATTGCAAAAAGCGCTTGTCGCAAGGGTATTATTCCTTCCCTTCATCTCCCCACACAGTGCTGGCCCAAGGTGTGGGCAAAAGCCATAGGTGGCCAGTCTGCGACTTGTTAGTGTATGTGAAAAGCGGGCAGAAAGTATGAAAATTGGAAAATTTCGAGGATGTATTTCTATTCAAAATGACCTCCTTCGGTAAAAGTGACTGACACTCAAAACTAACTTCAACAAAGAACTCGATGAAACCAACGGACTAACAAAATCCCTTCATTACCATTATTTTCGCCAACCCATTGAAAGTAACTGCGGTTGAAATTGCGATATAATTTACGGTTGAAATTAAACCCACCGACAATAAGTAGGTATTACATAAAGAATCCCTGTAAACACTTTTCTTCGCAAAACTCGACGCTTGGAGACAACTAGAGTAAAAATTGAGTTTCTGTCGGGAGAGGAAACTACAATGTTAAGAGGATCGTTCTGAAACCCCATAGTAGCCTTCAAATTAACGCGTGGTTCAAGAATTTAAAATATGTAAATAAATACTTCGCTAGCGGTGGTCAAATAAAATTTACCCACCCTTGTAAAATACCATATTTCAAACCCCCTTCCTCCCAATGAGATATCACAAATTGGAAAAACGTAATCACTTTGGTCCCCACCGGTGATAATAGGCATTTTAATCGATCCATAGTCTCTTTCCTCTTTTTGTTATTTCTCACTTGAATAGCAATCATTCCACATATTCAATCAGATTTTTTGTCAGTAATTCATAAATTGGTCACTACTATGGAACGCATGAAGAAAATTATTAGGGACGTTGAACTGAAAAATTTGTTGGAATGTTGGCAGAGAGTGGAGTTCTTCACTCTCCGCTGCAGCAAACCAATCTTCGGATTAATGACTACTGATGACCATTTCTCGTACAGGTTGATCGGTCTTCGACGAAAACAGCTCCGGAGTCACATACCCAAATATTTCTGCTTCACTTATATCCGAAAACCATTGAACCGAAACGAGTTGACTCTGTATGTTGGTGCTGCAACAGCTTTAGCAGACAGTTTAAACCCGGCTTGGTCACAAATTTCGTAAACGGTCGCTGAGGACATGCGCATTATTTAATATCTACAAATTTCTGGGGTTTACTTGCAAGTGCCTTAAGATGCCTTTCTTAGAGAGGCCAAATAATCAAGTCTTTTCACCACGAAGAGGATAATCCGGGGAATCCGGAACAAAGGTAAAAATTCTTTGCATGGATATCCTTGTAGGAAAGCGAATGAATATCGAACCAATGGGAAACCACCTCAGCTGACCCCAGCGAAAAAACTGATCTGATTAGATAAGCATGCGGATGCACTAACCGAGGCCGCGTTTTTGTCTCCACTACAAAATCTCCAAAACAGTGTTCCTTCATCCCTCAGCAAGCATACTCCTTTATCCATTCGTCCATTATGACGTTGGATCAAAAACCTCAGCAGAAAATATTTATTGCTATCAGCACTTCACAGTATACAATATGCACTACACATGCCTCCTTTACGAATATATTTTGTTTGAGAATGTTTCTGTTTCCCGGATTTTCCATTGTCCTAGAAAAAATTGAACTGAATTCAATGATTAGAATGTTTCTTATAACTGTTTCTGTCCTATTTGAGTTACATTTGTGAAATTAACTAAAATAAAAATGGAATGCACATCATTATTTTCAGATCAAGTCATTTCGCATACCATTCATAGAAAGACGACAGGGCTACATAGGTCAGTCACTCTACCACCAAAAACATCTAAAATATTTAGAATTAGATATCTAAAACTCAAAAGATATCTTATTGAACTATATTATGCATCTCCACAGAAATTAATAACAAAATAAATTATTTAAATTGCACCTAACATATTTCACGATTGAAATTTAACGGTGGATTCCATACTTAAGAGAAGTATCTATGCGATTTCATCAAGTTTTGGTTAAAAAGTATTCGCGCATACAATACTGGAATTAATATAGAGAATAATTTTTTTAAACTAGAATGGTTTCGGTTCATGATTAGACACAAGATAAAGAGCACATCTACAACCTGCAACCAAAAGATAAAGCCGGTCTCCAAGGCGGCGGGGTAACGTCCTCGCCTGCTAACCTGAAGGTCGCGGGTTCGAGTCCCGCTTGGGGAGGATTTTTCACTTCCCAAGGCATGGTTGTGTGTGTTGTCATAGATTGACGAGCCAACTGTAGCTCAGAGTTAAGGGTCAATATTAAGAATAATACAACCTTCTAAGATTGGATTTTATACACGACCAACCCTCCGCATCGTGGCTGTTATTGAAAACATTTTTCTGGTAGGGAGAACTGTCCAGGGATCAAAAGGATAATAACAATGATGATATTAAGCGGTGATCTACCTTTTGAGGTAGGTTTAGTTGGAAAAGTATCAACTCTACTAATATTTAAAAACCTTCAGACCTCCATCTCCTTAAATGATCTCGTTCTTCCCCTCTTCATTCCATCCATAAAGTCTGTTGTCTTCTGTCCCCTTTCCCGCTAACCAAACATCCTCCCTTCTGCCATGGCCGTCAGTACCACCTCGCTCCTCACTACTTGGCCCAAAGTTCCAACCGCGTACTCTGCCTCCTCTTAATCTTCCCCAACAGTTTCCTTTTCTCATCCACCATGCCGAGCACTTCCTCGTTAGTCTTCCTTACCGTCCCACGCACTTTCACCATCCTCCTCCACACTCACATCCTACACGCCTGAAGTCTATTTCTCTCTCCCGAAATAAAATCCAGTGGTTTTACAGTGAAATTGTCTACCATTCAAATTCACTAGCAAGGCATGTGACTGCATGAACACAGTGAAACAAATTTTACATTCAAATTTGCATAAAACGGTGGCATAAAAGGAATAATTTGTGCATCATTCAAAGTGGAAATAGTTTTAGTTTGGCAAGAATGAGGTCAGCAGCCATAAAATGGAATTGCAAATACATTTCCATTATTCTTATTTTTACAATTCCTTCGTCAAAATACGACAAATACTCGAGTTGGGATTCAAATTCGCAATTTTTAGTGACTGAGGGAGTAATATTCAAACACTTTCCGGTCCTGCAAACTAATCAGATAGGGTATCGAATTAAATGGTGTCAATTGTAAAGGAAAAGCTAATAGAGAATGAGACAGAGAGGGATGCTATCAGTGCATGATATAAAAAAATCCATGGGGATAAAATTCAATTTTCACAAAGCACATCTTTAGAAATAATTTTAACTTTGAAGAGCATCAAATCTATCATGACCTTGAATTTTTCAGATTGGTGGAACCGGGGAACTTTAAAGGCTATAGTAAAAAGGTCAAGCGACATAAAAAAATATGTTCAATACTGGATGCGAAATTATATGCAGGACGATTAATTTCAAATTTAAATTTCATTTTCAAATCTACACTTTCGATTACGCCCACAAGCACATATTTTCTCTGCCCAACGTACTTTCTGCCTCTCTCCATCTCATAGCAAATAGTCTTCCCTTCCTTCTTCTTCCCTGCCCATCCAACTTCATTCCATGATTCACGGTGTTAAACTCCCCATTGCTCTTTTTGTTGAAGTTTTAAGGATCAGATGGAAGGGGTGGCTCAATGAACTCAGAACAATCTCAATCTCGCCCGATGAAATATAGATCCTCTCTATCCATTACATACCAAATCCATCACCACAAATCTCTCAATTTCCTCTAGAAGCTTACATTTTTCCCATATTGTGTTTAGAATTTGTTGGTTTTTTGATAAACCTTTTCCATAGAGAACAATGATAAACGTTTGAAGGAAAGTTTTTAACTAAGATGCATCTGAGATGTATTAACAAAAAGTGCTATCAGCGTAACGTTCCTGGCAAAAAAGCGACTGGTAAATGGGGAAGAGAAATGGAATCGCCAGTTTTTTTATTTTAAATAAAGATTTGAATGCATCGCAGTGATAGATAAAACTAGAAAGGGGATTGGCTCAAAGAACATTGCTTGATCAGTTTCTTGAAATTCAATCTTGAAACAGAAAATCACTTCACAATGTCCATTATTGTGCGGCCAGTAGAGGGCTTCCTTAATTTAGTACAAATGACAGTCAAAGTACACTTGGATGGCTTTACGGCTCGCACAGGTTTCAGGCACAGTGCTGAAGTCTTTTCGGAAAGAGACGACAGCATTATCGCACGTTTCTTAGTCTCATGCGTACTTTCTGATCCTTAATACAATACAGGTACCACCATATTCCACCAATATTCCGCCAACCTTACCTCGTACGATTCCCAATCGTCCACTACTAGCACAAACTTTTTCATGGAGTTCAGCATTCCGTCCTCGTCGCCAATGTAATGCCTTGCGCATCGACCGTCAACGTGCGTCATTACAAATGTACGAAAGAGCTCATATGGTCAACATTTATTTTGAACCATATAATGAACCACCAATTTTTTATGGGCACAAAAAGTATGATCCCAATAAAACGGCATATTGCTCCAGATATGTTTTTGGTGCGTTCTCCGACAAATGCAGGCTGAAACTTATGAGAATAGCGATAATTTATGCTCCAACTTACGAAGAAAACCTTTGGGGTAAAAAACTAATTGGCGTGATTCCAGAGGAATCTAGTGAGTGCACACAGGCTTTAAAGCCTTCGTGTTTATTTTATTTTTGGCAAGCGAGGATAGGGATTCCACGAGACTTTGGATCCTAACGGATGACTAACAGAAATAAGAAAAGTGTAAAGCAGTAGGATGTGAATAATTGAACTCGAGTCAAGGGGAAACAAGGGTTTTAAAATTTCAAAATTCCAATAGCAATTCATTAGATTTCGAGCATCTCAACAATCAACGAAGAGATATAGGTACGGGTAGGAAAATATGAGAGGCAACATATGATGTTTCTTCCACAAAATTTAGATTATGAACGAAAAACGTCGGCAAAACGCTAAAAAAATGTAATTAACACATAGACATTCTTAAATTGAATTCAAGGATGCATAAAATAACTATTAAACTCGCAGTATCCCAAAGTCAACCACGAAGCGTAGAAGGGTGGATGCAGGATAGCACTCTATGATAATGCAAATGAAACTGAATTCATAAATATATGTTATTTAGACTACGATTCCTCGTAATGATTTCTGAAGTAGGTATTGCGAGTTTTTTTTCAAAATTATGAGATGGCAAGGAATCTTAGATTAGTTTTGTCAACTATAGGCATCATGATCTAAGGATAGAAAATTGTATTCAAATTACTATCGTTTCACCTTTAATTAATGCCCAACTTCAGACATGGTTCATACGTCAAATGGAGTTAAACATTTAGCAAAATATCAGGTATTTTCATATCGCTAAAAAATAAGAGTATACCAAAAGTAGAAATTAAACACACCGAAAACTCAGAATTAACACTTTGAGTATGTCACTTTGACATGGTTCATACGTCAAATGGAGTTAAACATTTAGCAAAATATCAGGTATTTTCATATCGCTAAAAAATAAGAGTATACCAAAAGTAGAAATTAAACACACCGAAAACTCAGAATTAACACTTTGAGTATGTCACAGAAACAAACACTGACCACGCCTAAAGTACGATTAGCACTCGATAAATTTAAGCAATTCAGAAATAAAGACACCGAAGATAGTTAAAGCGCAACTCACAAACCTAAGCTTTCTCAGCTGCCTTCATCGGGGTCCCATGAATTCTAGAAATACAATGTGTTTATTCAGAAGGCGAGGTTGACACTGTACAGAAGCGAGGCTCAGAACTGGAGGGCCAGTCTTCCACCCCGAATTATGCGCTGGTTATGCAGGGCACTACATAAGGCAATAAAATTTTTATTTGATAAGCATTTTTAACCTATAATCAATTTATTTGCTTGTCAAACACGCCAATCTTACTATCATAAATAACTGCGATTCGCGGGTAAATTGAGTTTTATCGCTTTTGGTCCTTTAATCTTCTATTTCTTTGGCTTAAGAATACTTATTATTCCTCAGCAAGTGAGTTCAATGCAATATACAGGTAAATACTTATTATAAATAAAAATACCTAATACTACATCAGTTAATTCATGCCATCAACAAACTTTGCCCAAAGATATCAATTTCTGGGGGGTCATTCTGAATTTCGTCGGTTCCGTACCGATCGGCTGCGCTTCCTAACCCACGGACCGGTTGGGATTCCGTACCGACTTGGACTCCGCTACCGACGGAGCCTATTTCAGCGATTCTGTATGCAAGTCGGTGCCATTCCAGTCGGTTGGGTAACTCCTTCCACTAAATGTTCCCCCCTCCCAATTTTCCGAGTGTCTCCAAAGCTGAGGGTCAACATGCTCTATTCCTACCAATGGAAGACGATAGAAGAAAAAAACGACTACAGAAAACCGCCTAGTGCTCTCGGGGTTGACTACAGAAACATAAATCAACGATGTCGAAAGGAGAATGATCGTATATTAATTTATGTGAATTTTGAGCATAAAAATGTGTATTTGATAATTTAAAAAAGTGCTTTATATTTAAAGCGATATCAAGTAGCGTCCGTGAGAATATGAAGTATTCATAAAAGATGTTGAGAGCTACGAGATTAAATGAAGTGTGCGAAGTGAGAATGAATCAGTTGTGATCGCTTGAATCCATAAATAATCTTAAAATTTTCAATTTTACCTGTATATTGATTGATAATATGTACATATTAACTCGTGTGATTGAGATCCGACATTTAACTGTGTTTTGCATTTGGAACTTGTAGTTGCAGAAAAGGCAGTACGTGTACCTATATAGTACTTAATCTTCCAAAGATTGCTAGAATTATTCGTTGGAATTAATTGAACAGTGGCGTGATCTCAAAAATAGAATATCTCTGTATGTATTTTATATTGTAGATATGGTAATGAAATATTTTTGTAGGTTGAAAAGCCTAAAGTTTTTTGAAAAGCCTAAATATGAAGCTATTTACGTACTTGTCAGCGCCAAGTAGTAAAATATTTTGAACATCCAAGAGAATACAATGCCATACTACGGAATTCTAGTTGTGTAGAAGTTTCTCTTATAGAACATCATCCTTATGACGTTAACTGCATCGACTTTTGCATTAGCTCTCTTAAGAAAAAATTACGTCGCTATTAAAATCATGAATATATGTATACTCATTATAACAAGTATCAAATTATCCCATTTCAGATAAAACATCAAAATTTATTATCGATTTGCTACGGTGTTTCTTAAGCAAACCAACTAATTCTCCGCCGTACCGACAGCTTTTGCGTGTCGGTGGGATCCACCGACTGGAGCTCGCCGGCGCACTGATCGGGTGCGTACAGAATCGCACGGCTTCTCCCTCTGAGTCGGTCTGACGTCCCACCCGACGAAAAGCCTACCGTACCGATCGGTTTGGAGTTACAGAATGACCCCCCTGAACCAAACCGCCATAGCTGGTAATTCATTTGTCTAGAGAAAAAAAATTAGGTCAGCCATGATGCTCATGATATCTTGGCAAGTTTCCCAAAAGCGACTTTTTTTTAGGCACACGAGGTATTCTGCAAATAACACATCTTTAGCAAAATGAGTATAGGTAGAGTCATACCACCCTTACAAACTTACAAAAAATATTGATAGTTTATGGTTTTTAACGATTTTTGTCGAACTTAAACGGCAATGCGCGACCGGAAGATATATAAATAAAAATTTGTTTTAAAATTATTTTTTCTTGTCTATACCAATGGCAACTTTCGCGTGCTATAGCATTCTGAAATTTAATAATTTATTCTTTTCGAACCATCCTACTATGCAGGGCCTTAAAAGTAAATATTTAAAGGAAACTATGGCTCCAATAACTTTAAAAATCGAATGCGTACAAAGTGGACGGATTCTTGCTTTTAACCGAGACTTATTATAAAGGATATTTTGCTGCAAATCAGTGTATAAAAAAACAAAACAGCCACAATTTTCGTTTGCGTTTTTTACAAAATATACTCCTCCCATTGATGGGATATATTTTAGTGAATGGGAGGCAAAAGCAGGAGAGCAAATATGCAGACGGCTCGACGAATACATTTTTAATGAGTGTATTTTCCAGTCCAAGTAGCTAACTGCAATTGAAATGACGCAAAATGTCTTCAAAACCAGTAGTAATTAAATTATGGCTAAAACATTAGTAGGGGTTCTCATTTCATCACTTACTATCTTCCTCTGCTATTCGAGACTATGCTTTGCCAGAACATATGTTTCGTAAGAAAGTTTTCCGAGAAGAAATAATTTGTATAGGTATTTTTGAGCATACTACTGTTTCTCCCTGTGATTCACACATTCTTGCTTCCAAGTCCAAGTTTAATATGTTAAAATAACACATGACTTAGAAGGGTAGGATTTCATTGACATTATCAGGTAACGTATATGATTTCCAATGAATAGCCCTAAATATAAAAAAATGGCAATAAAATTATTTTGCGTCGAAACTAACTTAATAACTAAATTGTTGGCGCTAAAATTGTTATATCACTTTGACACGAGTAAGTATGAGCAATGATTACGATTATAATTAAGCAAATGCTGCTCGAAGAACGATATCATTCCATGAAACCTCCCAGAAAGATAGTGGAAATATGGAAGACAAAATAATATATTAATGACTACCCAGCAGTATTTTTACTAAGGGGATGTCATTGACATTGATTCGTTGAGTCATGCCTTGCCAAGAAAAAGGTTTTCAGGCGTGGTCGCGAGCGTGAGGAATTTCATTATAACCAAGTAAACATCACCACGCTCACAAGAATATTCTATTTCAAACACGACGCTACTTATCGCCAGCAGGAAAAATAACCGGGAAGCCTCTAGACCACCCAAATTGCGTGAAACCTAATACTGCGAGGAAGGATGAGCCAGAAAGTTTAATTATTTTCGGTGCCAATGTTCGTCTTGTCCCGGACAATCTCCTCGAAGTCTTGAAACCCAATTACATCTCGCCGGAAGGTTCTGTTATTGCATTGCATATTGTTCAGAAAATTAAGTTATACCAAGTCAAAATAATTTTTCCATGCAGAATTACGGAAACTTTGTCGACCCTACCATTTAGCAACACGATATTTCACCACACTTTCACTTAGGGGAATGTCATCTGCAGTTATCAATCCGAATATTGGTTTGTATCAGCTAACCGTTTTTACCATTTATAAGTCTTCATTCTAACGTCTCTCATAGTTTTCCAGATTCATTTCTCCTTCCATTATTGATTTATAGTGACTTTTGTGCCATAGAATGTATCAGATGCAATGGAAGATAATAGTTTGCAAATAATCATGATAAAAAAGTGGGAAATAAGTGACAAGTTTATGTCAGAAAATTAATTTGTATTTTGTGTATTGCACACTTTTTTATTTCCGCCCATAGCTTCGACAATCACTGTCATTATCAAGGTCCTTGATAATGACAATGATTGTCGAAACCATGGTCGGAAATAAAGAAAGTGTGGAATACCCAAATTACAAATTTAGTGGCGTGTATCAATTCCAATAAGTTACGCCGGGAACAGCTTTTATTGACAAGTTTATAACGATCGACAAATCTAAATAGTGAACGGCACGGTGTCGAATTTTACTCTGTGAAATTAGGAAATCTGCACAAAATAGCTCCACGTTCTTTATAACTGCGTAAAACAATGATGTGATCGACAATTCATCCATCATGTTCCCAACTGATACCTAACAAATACGCCGTACATAAACGTAGATTGATATAGTCAATAAATAAAGAGGTCCCTCGTTTTTCCCAAGTGCACAAAAAGAAAGCTCGCCGAGGGAATATTAACCAAACGTGTCTCTATTTTTCCAATCCCTCTCTTCCAACCCTCAGACCCAACCCGTTCGCCATAAAAATATAAATTCCCCGAGTGCCGTTTGGCCATCCCTTACAGATGGCCACACAGGGAGTGAGAAAGGGAGAGAGGAGGCTGCCCCGGAGGGAAGGGTTTAAAAAAGAGGAGCAATGGCAACAGATGGCGTATGAGTAGGCGCGGACGTGTGTAGAGGGGAGGGTGGGAATGTGGGAGAGGGGAAGAGAAAGGTGAGAGGGGAGGTGGAGGAGGGGAGGGGGGATGCCACAAGAAAATGAGCGTAGAAGGGGTATTTGGGAGATGGGAGAAGGGCGGGGGATGGTCCAACAAGAGGAAACCGCATAGGTAGATGAGGCAGGGAGAGGAGATGGGAGGGTAGGGGAGGAATTGGAGCAAGGGACGGAGATACTGTAGCAAGGAATGCCAGAGAAAGGAGAGAGAGGGGAGAAGAGAGAGATTATCCGTCGATACAGCTCCGGTTAACTGAACGCCAACGTGTCCGCTGGGTCACTTGGTACATCACCGTGACATTTAAGTTCCAAGAAGTTTGGGGACCACGACAGTTCATCTCCACGAAAATTCATCACGTAGAATTTCATATCCACGACATTTGAACTCACGCAGATTCGTCAGCAGAGCAATTCAGTCCCATGAAATTTCATCTTCACGACATTTCGGGACCGCGAAGTTTTAGAACTGTGACATTTCAGTCCCCTTTTGTTTTAGCCGATGACAAGTCAGCATGACGGAAATTTCAGGCCCACGAAATTTCAGGGCTATGATATTTCAAACCCACAACATTTCATATCCACGACATTATAGAATCACAATATTTCAACGCCAAAAAATTACAGATCCACAGACCGACATTTCAGACCAATGGCACTTAAAACTCAAGACATTTCCAGCCCAAGAAGGGAGTGAGAGTGGGAGAGAGGAGACATAAAAGACCGCGACATTGTGTCTAAAAACATTTCAGCAACACCATACTTCAGGTTAAAAATATTTCAGCATTTCGTCTAATTATGCGTACATTTCGGCATCAAATTTCATGTCCACGACACCTCACTTCTATGATATATCAGCCTTGTAAACTTTCAGAATTATGATATATCTGCCGAAAGACTTTTCACATCAAAAGCATTCCAGGACGGAGAAATTGCGGCTTGCGGATTCATATCCTTGAAAACTCACCCCCACGACAGTTCTGTCCCGCAACATTTTTGCCGCACGACTGTTCAATGGCGAACGATTCAGTTCCTTTTTAATAACAGCCCCGATAATTTCAACCACTGGGGCATCACTGACGACATGGAAGGAAGCTATGACATCAATATCAATGACATCAATAGAATTTACATCAGAATATTAAAGTGTGTTTGTGACTTAGAGTATGTGATATAAAGAGTTAATGATGCTTATTTTTTATCACATTACCAAATCACGAATTTCGCGGAAGGGCGAATTGAGTGTGTTTCTCAATTTAAATTCTCATAGGCCTCGTCGAATGAGAGGTATACAATTCCTATCTTATTACCACATCGATGAATGAACCACCGAATTTACAATTTTTCCATTCAAATGGGTTTATTTCGACTTACGATTCAATGCATTACATCTTCTTCAGGTCCGATCAATCATCATCATATATATTATTTCTCAAGGGCTTTTCTTTGTCGGTACGCCATAACTTCCTTAATACTTCATCAATTTTCATAAATGAGGCAACATTTTAAAGCTTTTCTTAACCGCTACACCGAAAAAATATACAAATTACTCACATTTTAGTTGTTTTTCGAACAATTACAATTGAAAAAAACTGTTTTTTGAAATCCCACCCTCGACCTATCGATCCTCTATCGAGAATATCGAGATATATCGAAATGAAACCGATTTCGATTTCATGCATCTATTATCTCATTCCGCATTTAATTTTTACTTAAAATATTGATTAAAGGTATTCGATCTGCTGATCTATTTATAAAATGAATTAAATTAATCAAAACTTGAATTTATATTTACTTCCCCAAACCGCTCGCAGTCATTTGTTTTTACTTAGTCCATGACGACCAACTTACTTCGTCTCTGCTCTCTACGGCAAACAAACCCGGCGATCAAATCAGATTATTCACTTTAAAGAAATCTACACAAGTTCAACTCAAAAGTAAGTACCGTATGGATTCTGTAGCCTTACTATTTCGTCTCATCGATGCGCACTCACTCCAAGGACGCGCTACGTCAAGCGGAACTCATCATCTGGGACGAGGTGTCCATGGTTCCGAAAGAGGCACTCGCTGTAGTTGACAGACTCTTACGTGACATCATGAATTGTCATCGTGAAAATTATTGTCTTTGGAGGCGATTTCCGACAAGTTTTGCCAGTTCTTAGACACGGCGCTAGAACAGCCATTGTCGAACTTTCAGTTAAACGGTCTCCATTGTGGGATCATGTTCAAAGTCGCAAATTAACTAAAAACATGAGAGCAATTGACGACCCAGTTTTCACAGAATGGTTGCTTAAATTAGGGAACGGTGATTTAGATATTTTGCCAGAATACCCCAACTAAGCCATCGCAATTCCAAAACATTGCCACTGTGATTACAACAGCCTTATTTCCAAAGTTTTCAACGTCAAGAAAACAATCAACTCAATGTTAACCAAATTTATTCAACAGCCATATAATGTCCAAAAAATGACGATTGTACCACAATCAGTGATTATGTTATTTCGCATTTGTTACCTGGACAGGAAACGGTTTATCTCAGTTCTGATTCGGTTCTCCGCGAAGAGATGGAAAACGCTCAGTTTTATCCATTAGAATTTCTGAACTCATTAAGCCCTTCAGGTTTGCCACCTCATAAACTCATACTAAAAAATAACGCTTTTATCATGTTGATTAGAAACCTAAATGCTAAGCAGGGCTTAACTAATGGCGCCAGATTAGTTGTAACTCACTTGGGCAACTACACTATCACAGCGAAATTGATTGACTCCGGTCAAACTGTCATCATACCACGCATTAACCTCACCCCTTCTGATCCTACCGTGCCTTTCAAACTGACTAGGAAGCAATTTCCCATAAAAGTTGACTTTGCCATGACTATAAATAAGGCACAGGGACAGACGCTAACAAAGGCAGGATTGTACTTGCCTGACCCTGTTTTTCACACGGTCAGTTGTATGTGGTGTTTTCCAGGGTGCTCTCTTTCAGTGACATCTATGTCTGTGTAAAACAGACCCACCTACAAAAAATCACAGATGACCATATCATTACTTCAAACATAGTGTTCAAAGAGGTCCTGTAAACATGTAAGTATGCTGTAAATATGTAAATACCTTAACCTTATGTTTCAAAAAATATATAATCTAAAATTTAAACACTCATCTATTCCTGACTTCAACCCAAACCTACATCAATGACGCACTAACTAAACGGTACTAACTATACGGTGTGCACTTCAATGAAATGGGATTTGAGGAGGATACAGTGCGAATGCTTCGCACGGATCGACTAGTTTAAATATAAAAATGTAATCTCCCTGATTCATTCATTATGTTCCAATTCCAGCGTATCCCGCTTGAATTGTCGCAATTTGTTACCACATCAATAGTCATCGTTACCGATCGATTCAATGAACCTTTGAGAATTAAAATATGGAAAGAGTACTTCCAAAGGCGATGAAAAGGCAAATGCTGAAATTCCGTCATTCTTAATAGTCCGAGAGTTGAAATGTCACGAGCCCGAAAACACCGGACAGATAAGAGGAAAAAGAAAGAAAAAAATCGCAAACAAAGAAGATATGGAATCAGAAACAGTCCTAAAAGCAGGAAAAAAACGCAAAATAGCGAAATGGTTCGTATTCACCTGCACCATTCTTTAAATCTTTTATGGCTCGCAGTTCCCGATAAAGTAAAAATTGTGCGATTGGCTAGAATTAAATGACTATACCGCAACAAATAATGTACTGGCGTCCTCTCGAGCACCCGTCTAATTTTCACAGATTCCAGCACTTCAGATGAATCTCTTCCTCTGGATATTTCCCTGTGGTCACAAAAGGTCACGGGTGCTGAATTAAAGGTCAGACGCTAAGCATGGAATATTGAGCGTATATTATTCCTCAATGGCCATGTAAAAGCTCTTTATTCTCGGGAATGCGTCCAAGTCCAACTGTACATACCTATTACCAAGCTCACGAACATCAATCGACACGTCACGGAAATATTTTATAAACGTTAAATATACATAAATAATATGAACACAATCTCAAGTAGGAAAGAGCCGAAGAAAATTAATTAATATTAGTAAATTGTGTTTTTTTAATTACGCCAGGATAGAGGCCTTAATTACGTGAGGATGAGGCCGAGAAGAATAAACAAGGAAGCAAGCAAGCATTGATAAAGCAAGAAATCAGATTACTTTGATTAGTAGTGCCATGTGAGAGGCCTCAACATTAAAATAGTGTGATGATTAGTATAGCGTGTTATTATAGTTAAAACACCATTACTATTTATGGTGCACAAGATAACAAACGCAATTTTCCGCAAAAAAATTAGTGCTGATATTACAGCATGCGTTATATTAACTTGGTAGCGTCCTTCGTTGATAGACATACAATACGAAAAGGGCAGATTCGGTCATTAACAAATTATGAACAGAATGAAAGAACAATTCCATAGCTGACTAATGGCCTCATTGAAGAATCAAAGACGTGAAGACCATACCTAACTATAGTAAGAGCTCGGATTCCTCACTATTGTTGTGGAGGAATATATGGGGGTGTGAAATCCGTTGTTTTCAATTTTTATGGACGGATACAAGCTAAATAATTTAATGATGAGAATTAAGGTAGGCAGCTCAATCTAAGTTCACCGCTTGAGGAGAACCAAATAAGAGACGCTGGTTTATTCAAATTAAATTCACAAAAACAATGAAGTTACGCCGAGACTCGAATGAATATAGAGAAATTTTGAAAACGATTTTCACTAAATACACACCTTGTGGCCTTCCAAAAGGTGATAAAATAATAGGTAATAAGATCTTTAGAGGTAAGATTATTGGAGTTCCCTTGACCCGGAATGGCTAACGGCCTACTCCTTTTTGGACGACTGATTAGAATAGGAAATAAAAAAGAAAGCTTCAGAAGCACATACTCGATCAGATTCCGAATGAATATAAATAAGTAGTCAGGGCTTCGTTATGATTGAAAAGTGGTCGTTAATGAAGAAGAATTGACACTGAAATCGTAAGGAATGTGCTTCATGATTATTTCCTGAACCCCAGACAACGTCTAGCGGCAGCGGTGCGCACGAATGAAGGTTAACCAAAATATCCCGAGTAAAAACAGAGGAAAAAGAACTTAAATACTTAACGCAGAATGCCAACACAGCTAGCGAGCGGCCCAAGACACTCTCCACCTGGACGCTGACGTTGATATTTACGGAACGACGAGGACTAAACAAGTTGTGCGCATACCTATTTGCCCCATTTCCATTTCCTATCCAATTGGAACCCACAATCTTCGGCTAAAACACAATTAGCCATGCGCATTTGGAATTCAACCTTCATTCAGAGATAAAACGTCTTGATGATAAAACATTATAAAATATTCAATAACTGTTCCAAAATATTCAATAACTGGCAAGAAAAACAAAGACTTCAAATTGAAAATCGACAGATAAATCTTTGCCTAATTAATTTCGTATTTCGTAAAAATTAGTTTCGTGCAATCAATATTATTCAGATATGAAGTAAACTGAGAATTTTGGAACCAATTATCTTTACCATTTATACTAATGACTTATGTGCACAAATTAAAATCTCTGGAATAATTTATTATGCTGATAATTTGGCCTTTATAATGAGTCATTCTGAATTTTAAACTGAAGAAAAACGGATGCAGGATGATTTTGATCTTTTTAACCCTTGAATGATAGAATGATAACAAATAGAATTTTTATTTCATAAAATATTTCTATTTGTAAAAAAAAATCCCATTTTCTTCCCTTCGATTCAGGGATAGGAAAGTGTCTTGCATGACATCGACATTAGGAAGGAAACAGAGTTGACTCCTGAGCAGTAAAATATTGATGTCTTAAGTAAGAAACTGAAGAATGGACGTTGGAGATTGTGAGACAGACACTAAGGTGAGGACTGTTTCAAATGGGAAGGGGAGAGGAAGGGGAGATAGGACACAGGTGACGTCGAGATGAGGGGAGGATACGAGGAGGGAGGTAAAAGAGCCAGGAGGACGAAGGGCCGAATAATTTGGAACAGAAGGGACGGTGGTCGTCATGGTTTGAACTGAGGATAATTAAAAAATATATCTCAGAAGTTCACTCACATTCACGCAACTTCTTCAAACCATCAGACTGCGATGGTGGTTAAGATTTTACGGCATAAATCATGGAAATTACGGCAACGAATTTCTTGTGATAATTCATTTTTAGGGAGCGCGTTGAAAGGGGCAAGATATCTTTACTACATTAATTTTTTTTTAAGTGAACGCCGTATTTACGAATTGAGTATACATATTCAACCATTTGGCTACCGTTTTAACGATGACGCTGACAATTTGAAGGTAACGTATTCAAATTAAAACTGATTGTATTATAGTCATTAAATAATTCAATTTAACTAAAAATTCAATTTAACTTAAATTCAATTCAAATCAAAGTAAAAATCATTGTAAAAACATTTTACCGTCCGGAAAACCATGGTTACTGGCAAAGGAGGACAAATATTTAAAAAAGATATAATTTGTATTTATTAATTAAAGTAATAACAATAATGTGATAATATATTTTAATACTTTCAATATAATGTGAAATGTGTGTTGGAACTATGAAAATTGTCACCCGCTTAAACTTTTTGAGGAAAATTGCCTCACCACAGGTTCCAAACTGTAGCTTTCACAACGAGATAAGATGTATCCTATGCAAAACAAAGTTATTGAACGCACTTGCTAAAAAATCCCAAGAACGGATACTTTTCCTAGCCAGGTATTTTGTTTTCTTCGTGAGGTGGAAAACGTTCGGAGACAGATTCTGAGATTATTTACGGTGAAATCAAACTAGACAATTGTACGTATTGCCGTGTCAGCTTAACCATTTCATTTCCTTCTTTTTCATCAATGCGTTTACAAACGTCAACTCTTCCTATTCCACACCCCTTCATGCCACTTATTATCCCTGGGTTTTTCCTTTAGAAGAAAAAATTCGGAGAAGGAAGAAAATAAAATTAAACAAAAAGGTTGAAATTATTCACGGTGACTAACTTGAAGGTACTTACTGCCGCGTCCCCTTAATTATTTCTTTGTCGTAATTTTTCATAATAATGCATTCACAAACTTTAGCTTCTCCTATTCAATACCCTAGATACCACTCACTTTCCCCGAGTTTTCGTTGGAGAGAAAAAATACAGAGCGGGAGGAAAATAAAATGAAAAAATTTAAAAAAGTGGTCGGGGGGAGGACGGATGTCGATGAAGAGAGGTTGAGTGGGTGGGACAAATAATTGCCCAAATTTGTGAGTCAAGAGTTAAACGGGGAGGCAATTTGAGGGAAATGAGAGCAGGACTAGGGAGGGGAGGTTTGAAGGGTGAAAAGAAGTTGGCCGGACGCGGAGAAGGAGGCAGGGAGGTTTTAAGGGTTGGTGGAAGGTAAGCAAAGGGGAGGTGGGAATTCCGAAGGTTGAATTAGTACGGAACAACTGCCATCGAGCTTTTTTTCACCACCATTTTAAAAAATCTTCCCTCTTCCAAAGGGAATAAAACAGCCCATGCTCAAAGAGACAGAGAAGGAACCATTCCCAGAAAATGTTGACTGAGCCGTTTAGGATCTGTTGAGAGGATTAGGAGGAGAAGCTTCTTTCTTTATTTCATATCCTCCTCCCATTAAAAATCTCCGAGCAGGACGCGACGACAACGAGGACAGTGTAAATAAACATTGAAGATCGGCCAAAATGTTTGGTGAATTGAAAACTCAAAATAAATGACGGTGTCGCGACGCGCAGTCCCCGACAAAAAGATTAAAATCCCAATCCACGAAAAACTTCGAGTGGGAAGTAGCGATCGAGAGACGATCAAATATCGATCAATAGAACATCTCTTTTAATTTGACTATATTAAATTAATCGGAAACACCGAAGGAGAGGAAGAGTTGTTGAAAAAAAACTCCACTCGGCGTTATTGAAAAACTTTCCCTGTCAAGACGCGCATCCGTTTCGAGGTGACGGAGGAAACAAAATGGGACCTCCACGAAAGAAATACCTGGATCTGTTCCAAATTAGTGAAAAGATTATTTTAAGACTACCCCCTGTACAATGGAATTGGGGGTTGATGGGCTGGCAATGTGTTTCAGATGTTCGGAAGGCTCAAACGGACACTGGCCGTAAGATCGACCAATGAACGACCTTTAGGAGCTCTCTTAACGAGCCACGAATCTCGCGAATGTACGCTGGAATTTATACGTCAGCGGTTGGCTCTTTTGACTACGTTATTTGGACCACGTGGTGGTTTCGGCGAAGAAAGGAGAAACACCACTCGATTCCAAGTGCTTGAACAAAACATCAATCATAGCCTTGGCCAAGTTCAAGCTCGACTTTTTTGAGGACTTGGAATTCACGATGGGGGCCATTACGAAAAGACCGAGTACCTACGATACCGGTCGTAAGCACATCTTAAATCAACCGAAGGAAAAAAATTAACCTTAAGTGTCCATCACAAATCTACGATTTAACAAAAAATTCCTGTGATAATGTCCCACGATAGACCAGATACTCCATGGCAAAAAGTAATAACGTAACTATGCTAGTTTTCTGCTTATCTTTAGGCACATAGAACATGCGTAAAAAGAAGAAGTATTTACATATTAAAAACATAAGCACCACCAAGAACACAGCATCTGAAATGTAAAATATAGCATCTTTGAATACGTAATCGATTTTTTACTAAATATTTCATATGAATAATTCCTTTTCCCCCAGGAATTATGGTTTCAGCCAGGAAGACATCATCACAAGAATAATAATAACAAAGGCCTAAGCCTAAAACGCATAATAATTAGTTAACCATCCCATTTAAAAAAGGAGTTCCCTATATTTTCTCAAGTTGTAAGGCTCACAAGGAGAGAAAATTCTCAATACACGTGGATAATTGGTTGGTATGTATGCGTCACAATGGATGACAGAAATTACGTTGAGTGTAAATAAAAATAATTTACTTGCCTCAAGCTGAGCGAATTATATTTTGGGAGATGCACACTTTGAAAAACTTAATCATCGCCTCTTAATGTCCAAAATACATATTATATGCCGGAACTAGATGTGCATCGGTGAACGAAAGATAAAATTTAAAGGAATTAAAATGATGGCTAATGAAAGAAGTGAAGAAGGCAACATCACTTGTAGACTTGGACGGCGTAAAATGATTCAAGTGGAAGACTGTTGCTATCTAGGAAGTATGATCACCAGAAGTGGAAGAAGCAGGATGGATAAAGTAAGCATTCTGCGTAATAAATGAAAGCATTCTGTTCAGAATAAGAGTCTATAAACAAGCATGGGAGTCAAAAGCCCTTAATTAAAGCGTATATCAGGAGTAAGCCCTCACGTTGCAGCGAAGCCTAAACAGTAACAGCTGCAGATCAAAGAAGATTAGAAGCAATCTTATTGTGCCGTTGAAGAAGAATCATGAAGATTGGTCGAGAGAATCACCCATGAAGAAATCTTACGAAGAGTTGGAGAGAAAATATGTATCACGAAAACTCTGAGAGGAAAAGAAAACAAACTTTTTGTGCTTATTCTGTGACAAAACTGCCCTCTTGAAAATAATAATGGAAGGAGAAATGAACGAGAACTGCGAACGAACGAGCTACCGACGAAGGCGAAGGATGAAATACGTCAGGCAAATTATGAAGGATGTCGAAGTGAAGACATACGCAGGAATAAAGCAATTGCCTGATGAGTGAGTGGATAGGAGAGAGGCAGCTAACCGATCTTTGAGTTGATGACTACTGATGATGATTATGTAGTTAGGTGGCATACGGCGTTTGACATTTTATATACCTCCATTTTTAGCCCTATTAAAACATTAATGTTTGACGTAAGATGCATGCATTGTAGTGAAGCGTGGACGAAAACAGCAAAAGAAGAAAGAAGACTGAAAACAATGGAAATGTGGTGTTTTAGAAGAATGATTATGATAAAATGAACGGAGTATGTTCAATAAGGAAGGCCTGCGAGTTGGCAAGTTGTGGAGAAGAGATGCGAGATGAAAACGCGATAAGAAATAGAAGAGATGCACTCATTAAACATATAATCAGACATAGCCTCATAAAAGGAATAATGATGAATAAATGAATAGCAGTATAAAACCAAAATCCGCATTGGAGCGTTCTGATCATGATAATGCATGAAAAATAAAACACCACAGCATTTACTTGGGATAGATTTAAGTATTTAATTAACTATTCCTAGAGATATGGCTAAAAGCATAAAATAATAAAAATATTTAGGTAAAATAAATCAATATATGAGAAACACAGAATTGCATCAAGCCAACAGTTTACATGAATTTGTGAAAGAAAAAAAAATAATGGAGGCAAGTGAATTTTATTTTTGACTCACCCAGACTACCATATGAATAATTTTTGCCCACTGTAAAAGAAACAGGCTCATGCTGTAGTGTTCATTAATTTTAGCGTAAGTACAATTCAATAATAGCAAACAGATATTGATAAACATGAAAACATTCTCGGCTTTTAATGCATCAATAAATGCAGATATCCCTATCACATCCAATTCACTAGTAATTAATTGGAAGGTGATCCATCCACTTTCCTTTTTTTCAACGAAAGTTTGATTAATTTTGAGGATACCGGGACTAGCCACGGTAGTTAGCTTTACGGAGTCACCCGCAAGTGCACATAATATCGCACGAATATCGCACGAAAGTTTGATTATTAAAAAATAATTATTCACTGAATGATATCCGTCGATCTATGAAAACGTATATCTGATAAAATATGGGACAGCTTCATGACAAGGAAGAAATATTTTTCCTGAAAACGCACACAGTTCCTAAGTCTTCCTCTTTATTAAATAAACGACGCAACATTCTTTTTTTAATTTTCTTTTTCAATGCATCACTTTTTTCCGTCTCAAGATACGTTGTTTACTATGTTTTATTTGGAGAATTGTATATTTCAGAGCTTTCATTTGCCTGACAACATTCCTATGCGGCCTACGCAGACCTCAAGTGACATCTACTTGACTGCTTCGGCACGACTATACAAGCCCATTTCCCACAGTGGTGGCTGGTTCTAACTTGCTCATTTCACGGACTAAGAAAGGAAGAATTCCCCAGAGCACGCATGGGAAGCATTAAGATGCCCATCCAAAAACTGGCGCGTGACAAGGAAGCACACCGAGCTATGCCGTAATTACGACAAGAGAGAGAGGGAAAAAAATCGCGGCCCTTTACTCGTCCACTATTCAGCGTCATTTCCAGTCCGCTTTACTCTCTCCATATTTCCGGGAGCGACATGCATTACTGCACAACGCCGAAATAGGAGAACTCAGAAAGAAGTCGGAAGCAGCAATGGAGGGAAACCGGCCGGTGGTGGTGGATGGAAGCCTCGGTCGTAAGCCTCCTTCCTTTGCCAAAAACCGCAGCACTTAGTTTGGTGGAAGCCAAGCCTTTCATTTCGGATTTCGATGCGGAAGAAAGCAGCAAAAGACTATTTCAAGACTGATGCGGCGGGAGGGGAGAGAGGATTCTGAGACGGTTAGTGAGACGGAAGACGAGAGAAAAAATGATATATATATTATATAAATAATTGTGTGTACATAATTCCGAAATTATATATATATATATATATATATATATATATATATATATATATATATATATATATATATACACACACACACACACACACACACACACTAAAGAATTCAGAAGAAGGCAGTTGAGCTGCAGAAATATCAAAAAAACGTGTGAGTTTTCTATTTTTTGTTTGCCAATATATTTTTTAGCTTGTCACGCCTGTAACACCTCAGTAGATATATTTTTTCACCACGAGGGATTTTTCATCGATTGATTTTACATATATATACACACACACTCACACTACTTCGCGAAGGATCACTCGAGCGATATTAAATATAAGATATGTCAAGAGAGTGGCCGATAAAAATATAGTACCTCACGAAAGACAAGTAAAAACGTCCTATATTTCGATGGACAGTTTATCCATCTAAATATAGGAAGTTTTAACTTGTGACTTTCATGTGTTTGTATCACCATCAGTTGTTCAAGCCTTTTCATCATACGACAAAAAACAAATAAGTCAAGTTAAAAAGCCTCAATGCATAAATAGTTAATTACTGAGAAGTTCAGTCATCAAAACAATTTTGCGTCATTAATATTACTATATCAACATCATGCTTCTTATATCTGCTTCAATTTCAAAATAAAGTAAGAATTTGGTCTCCATTATGGTCATAGAAAAATCTCCCTCCAAAAACCTTACATTACTTTCACAACGTTACTTAGCTATGCTTTTTAAGTTTAGTGTGAACCGGCCTTCAGAATGGCGTAGGAGGGAGGCAGCTGGGAGGGATGGCGTTAGATGAAAACAAGTAGTAAACAAAAGACGCGGCCTCCCTCTCTCTCAACACACGGGGGAAGGAAGGGGGAAGGAAAGAAAAGGGGAAGCCGTCCCCGCGAAATGCAATTCCTTCCGCCTCGGTCTTAAATAAAAATAAAGAAAACCCCACGGTGACATTGGGAACGAACGGGAGGAGTTGAGCCGAGTTTGGTGAGTGGTTCCAACAAGGTGTGAAGGAAAAGGGAGCAATGGAACGAAAAGTTATAGAGGCAAAAAAATTGAAGCCGTTATTATAATGTCCGCGGATAAATTCCTGAAAATTTGAACTTGTAAATAGATTTTCTCCGCAAAAACCAATAAATAATATTTAAATCCTTTGCGAGCAATAATAAGTGAACTGTAAAATAAGTGAAATGCAAAACAGAATGTGTAGGAAGTGCAAATAAAATTATAATTGTCAACGTAGTCTACCGCTTGAAGGAGGATTAGATAGAGACAAGCATATCAATACAAATCTTTGAACAGCCCCTACATGGCTGATCCTATTATCCATGATATCCGCAAACAGTTCTTGTTCATGCAGAAATATTTCTTCTTAAAAATTACTAGCGCTTAGTGGTGGAGAAAACACACGGTTTAAACAGCTCGAAGGCTATTTCAAATTTTATTTTATGCATATGGTAAAAACTAAATCTTTCATTTTAAAATGCATTTTTATCTTTCTTTCAAGCGTATAAAAATGCATAGATGTTAAAATTGGAAGACACTGGTCTTACCGGTTTTTCCACGTTAGTCAATTATGCTGGGAGGATAGTTTCGACGGCATTACAATTGACTTCTTCAGGGAGTACAGGGAAAAATTACAGGGAAGTGCTCCATTCCAAAAAAATGTTTGGCCCCCGGAAACTTAAATTACACAATTTGGTATACTAACCAAAACGGGTAGAACCATCTGGCTCGCTCACCGAAAACGGTTGCCAATGCATAATCATGGTAGGTACTACCGTGCAGCTATGAAAAGGGAGCGAACAAGTAATTGGAAGCTGAAAGAGCGAATTGTGAGGTGTTTTGGAGGATTCGCTTCTCGCCCGTATTCCGTCTAAATATCTGACTCAGCCGTAAATTAGACATGGGAAGGAGGAATTCTGATATAAATTTAGTTCGGCGATCGAAAGCATTTCCCTCTTACTAATACACCACCCATTTGACTCTTGTTTGACATTATAAAAGCAAAATGGTATTTAATTACTGAAAACGATACGAAGAGAAACAAAATGTTTTCGTCACGAAATACAACAGACCTCCCGCCGAGTTCCACAATATTTGTCTGAATTGCGACGGTTGAGTTATTACCTGTGAGCGGTATTCAACAATAAAATATAAGTTAATGAAACATTTTTTTCCTTGTCCAAGGTGAATTGCAGGAATGCCGGCAGTTTATTCGCACGCAGACTTCCGAAAGGAAAAGAAACAAGGAAAATGAGTAAAATTAGATGGAAAAAATACGCTCCTCGCACGTAAATATCCTTCGGCGAAAGCTCTCAAGGAGTCCATGCCATTTCCACGAGAAAAGGGCCCATTCCAAGCCTCCTTCCACAAAAATTCCATTCCCTTTCGTCTTCCAATCCCGTTTTTTCTCATTCTACGCACCTTCCTCCTTTACATAAACGCGCGTTCCCTTTACCCGCCATGTTCTTCACGCATTGGGGCTATTTCCGCACGGGGGAAAAAACTCATGAACGGCGTGAGGCATGTCAAAAATTTTTAGAGCCTCACAATATGGTCCAGAAGGACGCTCGTAAACGTAATAATAGCGTCAAAAATATTCCAGACTAGTCTCGATAGGACACAGCAAATTCCTGCGGAACAACGTCAGCTTTGTTTGATTTCAGCCGAGGTACTTAACGTTATCCGCTTTCAAGAAACACGTAACTGCATATTCATGATGAAAAAAGGCACCGTAAATTTACTACTGACCGTGGGTCGTAGTAAACGTAGTGTCTTATATTCATTGTCTCTCTTAATAAGTCTTGTCAAAATTTTTCATAGAAGATGAAATATTGATTACAGTTCATTTCCAACTCCTGAATTAAAATATGAGATTATAATTTTTCCAAAAGGCATCGTTTCCTTCTGTTGCCAATTAATTTATTTCTAGTGCTACTGATGGTTATTCATGGGATTATTTAACCTTACCTTTAGTATAATATTCAAGAGGTAATAATGCTGATACACAAGACTGTAACATTATCCACGCTTACTTATGTTTAAACATCTTAATAAATAAATATAATCCAATACAGTCAGCATATTTTATTGATTACTACTATCCAGATTTAAATTATTTATTGATAATTGTTAAGGCATGCTGATTCCCAAAGACGTAAGGAGAGGCATATAAAAAGCAAAGTTACTCATGAAAAAATTATCCATGTAAAATTTATTTTGCTGGATTCTGGCGTCAGCGAGCACTTTTTGTAAATTCGAATGTGTGTCAAATGGGGATCCTGCCTGTAGTAAGAATCTAAAAGCTTATTCACATTCAACTGGATTTTTTTTAATTTCAAATAAGTTGAATTATTGCTTGTGAAAGAACAGAAGTTTATCTTTGTCGACAAGTGTAATTAATTGTGTCATTAGTGGAATCCTGCTGATTGCAGGCAGTCCTTTCCTCTTGCGACGGCATCGGTCAGGAAAGAATGCATCATACTAATTAACTTAAACATAGCATATAAAATTGTATTTTTGTAAGATATGAGAAAATATTGCAGTGCAAATTAAAATTTTTCACTCCAAAAAATAAATATATATACATACATTAAATTCATATCCTGTCATTTTATGCTTATTTCATGCCCGCACCTTCACTAATTATCAAGACTTCGAACTGAATTTCATTTATTTGGATTTTTGATGGATCAATATTTGTTCTTCATGTAGCTTCCAATTGATTAATAATTGGCACTGCTGAGGAAACCATTTGTCGGTCGGAGTCCATATGAACTGTTTAACCATTTTAAGAACAAAATGCTATAAAAGGATCTGTCGTTTTGTTAAAAAAGCTGTTTTTAATAAATTTACTGATATTACGGTCATTTAAATGCAATGTACTCTTTCCTTTATAAGCAAAATGTGTTTCATTCCATTCTAGTAGGTTCTGTATCAGATTGAAACAGGATGATTTCCGAAATAATTGGAAGTGGCCTCTTTAAGATGACTACGTTTTAATGTTTTTTAAGCAACTCGTACAAAAGTTCTTGGAACAAATTTCACTTAAGTCCGTCTGTACCAGACAGGCAGTAATGGAAATGATAAATTAATTATATTTTAAAAGTTTTTCCTTAATTAAAACATGTTATAACTAGAAAATTCAGCGCGGTATTCGAAATTCACACAAAATTGTATTGAAATATGTTATCGAATATTGAAATCGGCGCGACACAATGATATTTGTTAGCTATAGTTATAATAATAAGAAAAATGTTTTCGCGTTGAGAAGAAAAGTTTACATATGTAATTGAATACTATGAAGTATATTTCATGTGATATAAGGTTACATGTTAAAATAGCATTGAATTGCCAAATAATCGAATGGGTATGATGCAAACCTTTCAATTTTATCCAATGATATCACTAATAAGAACCATTTACATAGTTGGAGTTCATTGTCACAAAAACACGGTACAAAATGTGACAGTGGACTCCTTCAATTTCCACAAAGTATCGCCACAATCGATTATTTGATTTACAAAGTTTCACACAAATCTCTAAAGAGACTAAAATCACATTTCAAAACACCTTAAGGGTAATTGGTTGTAAACTGAGATTTTGAATATTGTTAATGATTTCGAAGAACTAAGTAAAATGACTTTGATGAAATGATAAGTATTATGCACCAGTAAATAAAGTTTCAACTTCCGGCCAGAAGGAAATATTTGGAACTTTAGCCAGCTTTTATTGATTCCAGTTCATTGTACGATAGTTCGGAAATATGTACGGGTACAGGCAGTAATCGGAGTGTGGTTGACGCTAATTTAGGTTTAGTGGTGCCCGAGGAAGTGGACCGAAGCAGAAGCCCTTACCGAGGACATTGTGTAGGACATAGGACATAGGTTTTGTTGTGGTCGCCATTTCCATGTTTTAAAAATGGACGTGGAAATATGAAAATGATGAAGTCTCTTCATTACAGGGGCCTTCCTAAAGGATTCTCTCAATTGCGGTCGTCTAATCTACATATCCTGCGTGAGAAGTGAGCTTAAATATTTTGCATCTTCCAGAAAAGTCTTCATGTCTCCACGTAACTAGATCTATTAAGTGGCCCATTTTCCTAATTCGCCAGTAACTGTTTCTTTCATGAAATTTAATATAGGACTCAGCCGAAATAATATGATTACATTATAACTTAATGAAAACTCGCTCGCTTCAGTGGGTCACCAGTACTTTGGCCATATTCCAAATGGTGCCGTAACGGATGTCCCCGAGGGTAAGCCCATCAGACAGCGCTGATGGGGGAGGGGGGGGAATGGAATCTGATCCCTTCTTGTTTCTCCAATTGAGGGACGAGAGTATTGTTATGTCCCCGTCAAATCGTCATTCCATCAGGCTACTGCCCGCTCATAAAAGATATTCTGACAGGCGTGCCCGAGAGACGTGTTTTCGCATGGTCATTTCACAAACAAGTGGGATTATCGATTGAAAGCTTTCCCCATCCGTCGTATTAGCGCCATTGTATCCTCCGTTTTATATGTTTTATTTGATAAGCGCCGTGTGATCCAGTCCATTTTTCAAGGGAATGTATTCCGTGAAAAAATCGACCGGTGCTCAGTTTCGCCGAGTGTTGACCACGTGCCGGAAAATGGCCTTCCTCGGTCCACGTACTTCCTGCCGTAGTTTCACTTCCGATCCGAACGGCGGACAGCGGGACACGAAAAGGTCGCAGCAGCCCCCGCGTTTAAATATTCACATGTGGTTTCCTCTGTTCCCATCGTGTGGGAGTGAATGGACCTTCTCCACAAAGGTAAGAGCCTCCCCCGTGCACTTCAAACTTCCATATCGCTCATTTGTAAAGGGCACTGAGGGATGGTATAACTCGAAGTTTCGGCCGTTGTCCCGACTTCGATCAGTGAATTAAAAACGAGCGTTAAGAACCTCTCTTCTGGAGATAGTGAACTTTTGCCCTGTCGATCAACTTCCAAAAGGAGAACAGCTTTACGCAAGAAGATATTTTAAGAACTTTTAAATGACATAGAATATTTAATAGATGTTCAACTGAAAAAAAAATAAGTTAGGAAGTTTTCATAATTGAAAAATGTGCTGGTTTTCATGTCTTGTTCTATGAGGAAATTCCACCAAGCGAACCCTACCAAGATTGACTTGAGAGTAGCAATACCTCTGTAAAAAGCCCTTGTTCCATGGTTCAAGTTCCTTCGATACTCTTTTAGCAATAAAATCTGGCAAGCCCCATCACGGCAATATATTCTCTCAAATAATTTCTCGACACATGGTTCTTTCGGAGGAAATATTAGAGATTCTGAAAGCGGAGCTCATTAACGATCAATTTTGACTGGAGCTTGAGATATACGATTAATTAAGTGCTTGAAATTATCGTATTCTAAATAACTAATTATATCCTACGTGTAAAATATTTAATGTGGAGCGAAGTGTAGTTCCTAGAATGGATCTCTTAGGAGAGACACTGATTCTTTTTTTTAGCGCTTTCAAAATTGGATTAGGGGAAGGAAAGATATTTAAAGTGGATATAGGAAATAAATGAAGCAGGATAAAATACGGAGTAAAGTAAAAGAAGTGGGCGAGGGAAATACAAAAATGTGGAAAATTTAATCGGGATGAATATAATGTGAGAGCCAGACGTTGAAAATTAAAATAGAATGTAAAAATTCCCATCAGGAGGTGCACAGAGAGGCAAAGAATGTTCTATACATTCATGAGGGCTCCATGGAGAAGGAATAGTAGAGGGAAATTGTTTGGGAGGAAGTCCTAAGGACATGCACAAATCATGTCGTATTAATTTCCTGGTTCGGCAACTTGAGCCTTTTTTTACAGTAAAAATGCCCAATTATAAAATTTATTAAAAGATTCCCTCATTCTGACCACCAATAATGATTCATAATTTATGCTGAGGCTCACTTATAAGTACAGCCTGAAAAAGTTGATCAAAAATTAAAACTTTAAACATTTCGTTAGTTCCACCATAAATATAACAACAAAATTGTAAAATTTATAGTGTAATTTAAAAAATAACTAACAAGTTTTTACTTTTCTAACGCACTCTTTTAACTATACTTATTAATAGCGATGTCACAACCAAAATAAAAAGGTTTATAAGAATTATATAATATAGGATATATATAGTAACATAATATAGGAAGAGTAACTGAAGGTTTTATTCATATACCATGTTATGAAGACCTTTCACAAAGTTAAGCCCGACATTTATCCATTTGTTAGAGTAATCTACCGGATAAATGTAGGTTTTAATGAAAGTCAGAGAAAATCCTCCAGATCCGTCATATGTGCAGGGCCCTATCTACCTCTAGTATTTCTTTCTTTATCTCCTCGTACATCCTTCCCTTCTTCATCCCGTCCATAAAACCTATTCTCTTTCTTCCCCTTACTCACTTGCCCAACATCCTTCCTTCTATCACGACCTTGGGCAGCCCATCACCTCTTTCAGCCACCTCTTTCAGCTAATACCTCTTCATTCATTACATCTTCCAGCCACCTCTTCTGCCTCCCCGTAATCTCATCTGGAAGTTTCCTCTCCTCACCAATCATGTCAAGCACTTCTTCATTTGTCGTCCACCTTCTCTATTCTCCAACACACCCTCATCTCGAACGCCAGAAGCCTATTTTCGTCCTTCTTTCTCAGAGTCCACATTTCTGCCCCATACAACGCCACACTCCAGATCAAGTTCCTCAGCAGCTTCTCCTTTATATCCTTACTTAGGGTTCCTGTCATCAGCTCTCTCATATTGCTAAACGCTTCCTTCGCTAACACTATTCTCCTCCAAACATATTTGCTACTATACCCATTTTTGTGCAGCGTACAACCAAAGTATTTAAATTGCTACTTGCTCCAGTTTGTGCACTCCTACTTTTATGACCAGCCTCGTTTTCTTTTCCCCAGAGAATCTCAATACTTTTGTTTTCTTATGATTTACCTTAATTCCGTATTTCCCGCACTGTTTTTCCAATGTATCTACTAAAGTTGGGGGGGACTCCCACCCAAACTTCCCAACGGTATTTTTAACACCATACCATCACAAAACTACCTTTCGTCTGGCTCCTACCCTTCGACCTATCTGGCATGGGTGGCCCTACCAGGAGCAATAGTAATTGCTCCTGTCAGTCCAGCTCTACGGGTCATTGAAACGCTCAAGCCCTCCCACCACGTCAAAGTTGTAGTCCATGGGAAGGGAAGCCCAGCATAGTGAACTTTATAAAAACATTTGTACGCATGTCCTTCCAATCATTTTGAACTGCTTCGCCACAGCTATTCGAGTCCATTTAAAAAATGCCTTACACCTCTGGAATATACACATTTCTTTCCGTACACTCGTATTTTTGCTCCAAACTCTTTCACTGCCCTCGGGTCTATTAACTGTTCGCCGCACGTGACAGGCGGTTGAAGTATTGAACATAGCTGCCGCTAACACTCGCGACCCCACGAATCTTCTTCTCCACCCCTTCCCCACAGAACTCTCCAAGGAAAAAAGCGCCAAAGAGACCAAGCATCCACTTTTCAGTCTGAGAGAAAGGTGTGGGAAAGTGAAAAGAGGGAGGGACTCTTCTCCCGAGTTTCCCGTGATAAATCCATTCACCCGAAAACTGCCTCGTGCCGGCAGACGAAGTACTCCCACGCCCAGTAGTTCTACAAACCGCGCGGTTTTATGGAGTCTGGAGACTCAAATCCGGTCCTATGTGAACCATTACGCTGACTTCTCATGTCGACACATGGCCGTGCCCTCGGGCTTATGCAGCATCTCTTTGGAAGCCGTGATCACGACACAACATTTAGAGTTGTTTGGTTGGTAGATCATTTGGGGCGTCGACCGACAACTGAAGTGATCTGAAGTTTTCAGTCTGTTGCATTTTTATATAATAAAATCTTGTTTTCGGTTTACACTGGTAGCATTTATTTTAAGTGTGAGCTTAAAACAAATGCTTTTTTTGTAAACCGAAAACAATTATTAAAAATAAAAAAGACAACTGAAGTCATTTTCACCAATTAGAGTAGTTTGGTACTGAGAAATAGTCAGGATTTCGTTTGGGGGAGGGTTCGCTAGGAGTATAGGTGAGAAGGGGATGCAGAAATTATCAGAAGAAAATTATTGAAAATTAGTCAAATAAAAATTCTGATTGTTCAGGCATTTGGAGTGCAATTGCGTCTGCCGTTAATCAGTATATCTTTTCAGACTTTGGCAAAGCAGTTTTCTTAGAGAAATTACTACCCACAGTCCTCAATGACTTAAAATTACAAGCATATTTATTTATTTAAAAAGTTGTTTAAGTAAAGCATAAATGATATCAACATACTTTTTGCTATATAATCAAACTATCCTTTTTTAAAGTGTCCTGTTGAAAAAAATTCAAAGTTTTCGGGGGGAGGGGGGGCAGACCCCATGGACCCTCACAACGCCTCTGGATGGGTAGGATGGTGAGAAAATGATAACAAGGGAAATGGGGGAAGGGTGGAAACAAACTCGGCAACAGCATTTGCCTACTTTGAGCTAAAGATGTCAAAGGGTACACAGTTGGCGTCCAACCCCACGGACTGAGCATGCGCTAGAAGTGCTCTCCTAATAGCACACAATTAGGGATCGTAAATCCAATGAAAAACATCTCCACCACTTTGTTATCATAAGCCTGTGGTAATGCTCTTTTCCTGAACTGATCGAACCAAATGTAAACCTAATACATCTTACAGGTAATCAGCGAAAGACCCACATATTTTCAACTATTCCATGCAAACATAAAATAACCAAAATTGACCTTTACAGTGACCTTTTCATCATAATGGTCTCCCATTAACTTTTCATGAGCAAAAAGTAGAAACAACAAGGGATGCCACTTGATGGCAAAGATCCCATAGAATGACTACAATTAAGTATTTTTTCCGAGAATTTAAGATATCTGATGAGAATAGTCAACACCAAAATTCATACCCTACAACAAGCAGGGGAGCTGACACCAGAGAGAGCAAAGTGTTCTTTGATTTTCTAAGTTCATTTCAATCCGACTCTGCCCCAAAATAATATTTGATGTAGACGCCCCTGGCCACAAGTGCCAAGGGTAATTCAGATACGAGTAAAAAACTCGTATCTAAGTCAGCGAGTAATCTCTCACCAACTTCAGCTAAGTTGCGCATTCAGCTATGTTGGGCATATATTTTTTTAATTCTGAATATTTCGGGCGTCATATCAAACAACAAAGATCGGTGTATTCCCTATGATGAAGTAATAACTTGACAATTTTTTCTTTTAAGCAATTCTTCAGCAATTGAGCGTTATTTTCAATGCATTCGGCAGCTTAAATAAAAGAGTAAGTGCAAATTCTGTCAAAAACCTTTAACGTTTGATGGCAGGATAAACGGATAAGACCATCCAGTCGTAAGGAATCCCATTTGTATCCAGGAGGGGGGAAATAATATTGGCGAAATTGTGGATTGCAGTAGTGAAGACAGGGAGATATCGAACACAACCCTTTAGCCTGCGTCACGCCTCCTATGGTATGCATGGAGTGTTTCCTTGAAAGGAACAAATGATGATTTATCTTGCAGTTTATCACTTCAAATATGCGAACAAATTTTTTAATGGCAGTTTCTAACAAATAGGCACTTTTAAGAACCAAAGGAATCACTTCGTTCCTGAAGAAGTAGGTGGTTATTCCAGGCCTTTTCTATAAGTATTGTAGCAGTATTTCCTGAATATGTTTATACCGTTTATACTCTACCCTGAAAATATATTCGCGTATATTTTACGTGAAAACTAATGCATTCCTCCAGTTCTATACTCTTCTCCTGACAATTTCATAATTTCTATAATATGCCCAGCACTTGTATGACTCACTACTTGCATATCAGAACATATTCCCTATTATCGTGCCTGCATTATGGTGAAGAGACAATCAGAATTCCATCATCAGGATAACGTGTCATTTTCCTTCTCATCTTGTCAGCACTGTCCAAGTGTCCATACATAGGCTTCTCTCTTCGTCCACTCTTTGAAGGGCCACCTCGTTAGTCACCTGGGTTTGTGCTATTCTATTTCATCCTTTTTCAGAAACAGCTCATTCCCATCACTAGTCTTCTTCTTTCATTGCCATTTCTATAACATCATCACGTAACACGGCGCTCGACGTGTAAGAGTATAATTTTCGTTGATTCTGCGGACTATCGTCGTCCCTTTCAACCGCAAAGTGTGGCGTAAAGGTAGAGTAAGGGCTCATTGAAATAGAAGGAAAGAGAGATAGAGTGGATGAAAAAGAGAGAAAGACAGAAATCGAGGAAGAATGGAGTTGCAAAGGAGTAGCGTGGAAGTTTAGTTTTTTTTCCCCGAGACAAAAAAACAAAAAGAGGTCCTGGGTCACTCTTTAATGGGAAAGGGCCAGGACCAAAAAAGGAAATGAGGGAGGAAAGAAGTAAGGGAGGGTAAGGAGGTTAGAGGGAGAACGGGATGCTGGGCATAAAGGGCACGAGGCATTAAGTGAAGGTAGGTAGTTGGGGGGAGGAGAGGTTAGCTGTGCAAGTGAGTGCGGAAGGAAATGGAAGAGGTCCGAGTGAGGGAGAAACCCTGGAAAAAAACGGTTCGGGGAGGTAGGAGAGAAAGAGAGAGAGAGGGAACAGGAAGGAGGGCCAAGATGAAGGGTGCGGGAGAGGGGGGGACATATAAATTTTCATGGGCAAATGGCTGTTGGAGGAGAGTGAGGGGGGAGCGGGATTGCGTGGTTCAACATTAAGACGTCCGGCAGATGGAGCGGAGAAGGAATAGTCGAAGAGCGGATGGAGGAAGCAAAGTGAGAAGGTAAGGAGAGGGTTGTAAAGGAGAAGCAAGGAGGAGGATGATGTAGATCCGGAATGCCAAGGGATTCTTGTTCTTTAATCGCGTGGAGGTTATTATTTACGAACGGAAGAGATTAATGGCATCGTCGAAAATGGTCGGAGAGAGACATAAAAACGTGGATTTGTGAAAATTTTCCCGCCGGCTAAAATGTTAGCCCTCCTCTCCCTCAATTCTAACGGTAGCCGACGAGCCCTTCCTCAATTCTAAACCATGCATCTTAATGCTGAAAAGATGATGTCCAGGAAAAATAATCTGCCAGACGGATCGATGGATCGATTACTCATCGATGTTTTGAGACGGTGGATAGTCTCAGAAAAAGAAATGAGTCCACCACAAGCCGAATAATGCCACTTTACACTAAAAATATGTTCAGAAGGAATATAAATAATCCAGTCTAATGAGTGTAACGAAGTAAGGCCAATCATATGACTCTATGTTTAAGTAATCTCAAATATTTAAGAAAACCTTCATCGATGATCCACGACATTTTTTATTAGTACGTAGGCCACCATACCAGGAAAAGTACTGCAATATTCAAGAAGTCTTGTTCACTTCCATCTTTTGCACCAGCCACAACCAAGTGTCAATTAAAAAATTTTTAACAACAGATAATTAGAAAAAAATCCTGAATCTTGAGCACAGTACTGCACTCATAAAATATTCCGGGGATTTTAAACGATCATTAGGTTGATATTCAATAATTCTTATCTTGCTTTGCTTGTTGTTAATTATGCACTCACTTTCATCAAAATTCATACACTGCCATAAGAATTAAGTGTTCACAACGACTAATTACAGCATTATCTATAGAAAACAGCCCTTACTGCGGATGATAAAAGTTCATCTCCGTAAGAGCATCAAATGCAACTTTAAAATGATTAATTTGTTTGATTTCCTCTGGATGACAAAAAGACAATATAATTCACTCAGTTATTCCGTTTAATAGTTACTTCATTTATTTGCTCTATGCATCCAAAGGAAACCACGACTCTCCCGGATGAACGCTGTCTTGCGTTCTCTTCATAGTTATAGCGCAAGCAACTTGGACATTTTGATTGTTAGTGAACGGTATAAAATATTTGCTATTAAAATCTAAACAAGAGAATTTCAAAGATACATGAAATACTTAAATTTTAAAACGCGCAGAAACGGAATCGCCGATTCCGCAGCCGTCTGCAGGTATCAATGGTAAAGGTATCGGAGCAAAGCATTCCACTCTCTATTGGAGATCTTTTAAGAACTTTCCCAGGCCACAGGTCATGTAAGTCCAGTCTGTTCCGCACGAATCGGCATTTCGACGCAGACCGGTAGGAAAGCCATTAGGATCGGAGAGAAAGGTTTTTAGTGGAATGGAGGAGAGAAGCCGGGTGCAAGCTCTTTACAAAAGACGCGATGAGGACCACGATTTTAACGTCCCATCCGACGCATAGAATACTGTACTCCAAGTACTACCCTTATGAATCGGAATACCAAGGAAACATTTCCCCCTTCACCGTGACACGAACCTGTACCTCCCGTACAAGTAGCTGAGACTCTTGATCTCCCCGAGAGAATGCGTGCTGACACAACCACTCCACTTCCATCGCGTGTCAAGAGTATTTGTGGTAACTGTCATCAAGAATGCCGATTTTGACACTCTTTGTGTGTTTCTCTCAGAAAGTCGGATCAGGATCCATTTTCACTCCTCGAGGAAAAAAAAGCTGGTATGGATATAACCTGGTTATCAGTTAGTTATCATACTTCAAAACTAATGTTGAAAGAATCAGGGCCACTATCGAACAAGGTAATCACAGATCGATCTTAAACTATCACCTGTTTTTCCCAAACGCGGACATCAATTCCACATGGCATTGTCACTATAACACGGAGTGATTTACGAAAGATACACGTTTATAAATCTACGCTATACCCCACTAGGTCGAGTGGTCGTGTTGCGATTTCACACGCTTTTAGTGTTGCTCGTGAATTGAGTGACGAGTTCATAAAATGATAGCTGGATGCAAAAATGTCTCATCTAAACTGATGGTTTGCTAGGAGCTTAACCTCTTTTCAGCCACGATCACGGTAGACACATCAACAGAACAATAGTTTAAATCAATTAGGTTTCATCTAGGAGGTAAAATCTGCCGATATATCGATGGGATTTCATAATTACCGAGAGATCAGGTATGAAGAAAGGTCAGCCATATTGGAAACAGAAAGGGTGGGATCCCGGTTATTTTGTTGTCGTCATCGTTATCCAAAACGAAAACACCTCCAGAAGGGAAATGCTGTCATTAACTGCCCTAGAAACCCACTCCGCCAATTTAAACTAGTGATTGACGAAACAAATTTGAATAATAATTATCACATTCTCGTTCTCATTGGTGTAATTGAAAAATAACAATAACGCGATCGCACGCGGCCGGTTCTCGCTACTTGTGGCGGCCACTAGTCGCCGACTTCAGGCGCACACTTGGCCACTATTGCCGCCAGCCACTCGGCCACGCTGCGTTTCTCAGTCTGTGCCAGTACTGTGGAGCATGCGTCTGTATTGCTCGACATGAAGACTTTCGATCTGGACGTCTTCATATCTGAAATTGAAGCGCGTCCTGTCATTTGATACCTGAAATCGGACTGGAAAGGTTTCCTCGTTTTTGAGGAGAAGTTAGCAAGTGATGTACCCAGTAACGGCGATGAATTCGTCGTACACTTCGCTTTCGACGCCGGCGTATTATAAGCTTCAATGCAATTACAGTCGTTCGGCACGCCATATTCATAGATAGTAGACTAATCTTTGTTGAAATTTGATTACGGAATGAAATAAGACAAGTGCAAGAAAGTGGCGGCCACAGGTGGACAGGTTGAGAGTCTAGTGCGGCAGCCTCTAGTGGCCGCGACTAGGAGCTGATGGCGGCCATTTGTGGCCGCCACTACAAGTTGCGACCACAAGTGGCCAAGTTTGCGCACGACCTTAATCTCGTTTGATCCCATGTTCATTGTAAGGACCCTCACCATGGTTTCTGCGATCTTCAGGTTCTTTTTTATACTAGATATATTTTTATAAATTTGATGAATTTTTTTGGAGTTGATCTAATAAGAAACGCAGGACTGATGGAGGTAAAATAGGAAAAATACCACGTTATGAAACGTGAAAAAGCATTTGATTTTCCAAGCGCATTCCCACTCAAATATACTGCCCATGAACCGCCTCTAACCGGATCAAATTCTCTTTCCGGATCAGATATGTGCGATGTATTCATCAATTTATTTCGAGCCAACGGACGTAGAAGGTCTTTTTAGCGGTTCTATGACCTAAGGCTTTACTTACGAATTCTCATATCTGAATGAAGGTATGTATTTATTTGCATAAACCGTTCACATTCACAGTTCCCACAACTTCTGCAGCATACAGTGTAGTGCATGTCCTGGCGAAAATTCACCCCCGTCAATACACCCTTGGCTTGCAGAGTACTACGTGGGATAAATGTAGATTATTGTTGCTTTTATAACTAGAATACCAAAGGGACTAAGGTAGCAGCGCTCGAACAGCGGCGAAAATCCGCCAATATTTTTCGCTTCATCCGTCCTCTACGAGCCGCCTTCCCCGTCTTCATATCTATCTCTCGTTCCATCGCCCTTATTCAAGCCTTCCATTGATTCTGAGGATACGGCACGGACACTAGCATGTGTGTCAGTGATGCAGCGCGTCCACAGCTACGTGCATTCTCTCGTGCTCGTGTTATGTGTTCGTATGGGAGAGTGTGTGGCAGGGGGAGGTGGGATACGGACGAAACAAGCGGCGAAACTGGGTTGGAGAGCACTTGGAGCCGCGAGGTCTGGGGATGAAAAGCCCACCCCTTCCACGGACCTGGGGTCGAGAGTTGGCCGGTCACATGTCTCTAGAGCCATTTAAAAATGGAGTTGAAAGGGGAAGGTCAACAGAGGAAACAAAACCAGAGATTACGTAAATCTAGCGATTCCATAATATGTGTGCTGCGGGACAAATAATTCAACTCAAACGTGAGTGAGCATAGTAAGGCATAAAGAGTACACCTTAAATCAGAATAGAGCCATGCAGGGAGAACAAAACTGAGGAAGACCAAGGGGAAGCATCGAGGATGAAGTTACGAAAGACATAAGCATGTCCACTTCGTGGGAAACAGATCTTACGATGACGCGAAAAATGATTGCAAGTAAAAGACAACAGTGAAATTGGAGAAAACGATACATTTGGGAAAACTGTGAATTTAAAATCCTAGGATTGCATACAGGGATGAAATCTTCACGGTAGATGTGATTCGGAAAGTAAAATCAGCAGTTTCCGTGCGTTCTAACGAATTCTAGTTGTAGTAGTTGACAGTACGCTTCAATTGCTTGTAGACCAGGAAGTAGTGTATAGGGAAATTTGTAGCTATAATGATGAGCAAGCGTTAACGAAGGACCTCGAGGCAATCCAAAAGTAGTGCGAGGCGAGGAATAATATAATTAAATTTGAAAAAAAATTGAAGTAATGAATTTCTGGAAAAGGAACCACTCCTCATTACACCTATTGCGCACAGCATAGCCAATTAGAGACTGCAGAATCTGTAAATACCTCGGAGTTAAACTCACAAATGATCTCTCGTGGGGTAAAAATATTCGGGAAATAACTGGTCAAGCTAATCGTAAATTGGAATTTGTTAAAAGAGTACTTGGCAAGTGCGGCAATAAAGTTACAAAAAGCAGCTAATTCACTCTTGTTAGACCCCAATTGGAATACGCTGCCAGTATTTGGGAACCTTATGAGGTAGGCTTAATAAAACGAGTGATTACCCTTGCAGCAGAGATCGGCAAGATGCCTAAAAGGCTGAAATGATAATCTCGTTAGTGTTACAAATATTCTGCAACAACCGGGATGGGAATCGCTTTCCGACCGTCGATTAAAATTTAGACTATCTTCTGCGTGAGTTCCAAATCAATTAATTTTCTGACGACTTTAATAACATTTTACGAAACCCGACACACTACGTTAGCTCAGATCATGAGAATAAAACTAGGGAAAAGACAGCAGAACGGACAGATTTAAAATTTCATTTTTCCCGCGAACGATAAGAGACCATAAGAGCTACCATTTTTTTACTAGGTTTGTCGATAAGTAGTGTAGCTAATTAGCTGATTTTCTCCACAATGCTTGTATCCTTATCTGCCACCTAGTTCTAACATCACGTCGTGCATGTTTCCGGTATCACTCTTGTATCTCTGTGCATTTATGTAGTTGCAAAATACATAAATACATATAGTTTCTCTTAAGTTGGTGGCATACCTATAGTGTAGCGCATGTTGGTGAAATTTGACTCCTGACAAGTATTTGCAGGTTTTCACTAATGCATTAATAGTCATAGTTTCATTAACCTGATTGGTGTAGACCATATTGGTGTTCACTCACTCCCTGCCACACACCCTTTGGGTAGCTTTCAGGGTATTATGTATAAGTAGATTCTTTTCCGTAAAAAATATCATGAAACGCAATCTAAAAGACCCTTCAACACAATTTTCTAGCGACATCAGATTTGAAATGGTCTGGCATATGTTGAACGAAGTTAAAACAAGAGTCACAAATAAATTCTTTAAAATTTTACTTTCTGGTTTGGCAACATTTCCAATTGTGAAAAAAACATGAGTTACTACGTTTACGTAAAGTGAATAAAAAGAATCAGGTGAACGAGATTTTAAAAATATTGAAAGGCATTTTTTTCGAGAATCTTCGCGCGGCAGGCAATGACCAGCACAATGAATCCTGGCAGCCAACGACCACACCAAGAAATTTTTGTCGCTAAGTATTTTTATTATCACAAAATTATCTTTTTTTGTTGAACTCGTAACCCATATTTCTAAAGAAGTGATAGAACGGGCATGGCATTCCGGAGTCGGCGCTAGATATGCGAGAAGGATGCTGCCTTTTTGTGACCTTACAAACCACCGCGAGGTAAAAATAAAAGCGTCTGGAAGTGTGGAAGATTAAAAAAAGATAAAGTTTCTTCTCTCCCCCTCCGTTAGGATGGATAATGACGACGCCACTAGCCCAAGATAATGACGGCAGTCCATTTTACCCCGCTCACCAAGGTGTCTCGCTTTCATGAATGTCTTGCCTAGCTGAAAACATGGTCAACCACGGTGTCTTTTAAAGAGTTCACCGTTGAGATACATTCACATTCGTTTTTCACCACTTTCTCCTTATTTTAAACCGTAGACGTGTCACGGAAATAGTTAGGTTTTCGTTCTTGTATATCATTTAGGAGTGCTTTAGTCTAGCTGAAAATATCGTCAACAAAGGTGTTTCTTAAATAGCCTACGGCTAAATTCTCTTTTGTCTTTCATCACTTTCTCCTAAATTTTATGCTGCAGAAAAGTTCCTCTTGACAAAACAAAAATGGAGGGAGAAAGGAATAATAGAGGAAGACCAAGAATGGAATACAACAGACAAATTATGAAGGACGTTAAAGTGAATAATTATGTAGGAATGAAGCGGTTGGCCCTGAGGGGAGTAGAGTGGAGAGCGGCAGCCAACCAATCTTCAAACTAATTACTACTGATGATTATGAGAAAACGTGATCCAGAAATAGTTGACGTCAGCTTTTACGTATCGGGGTCGCATCTCTTGTTATAAACTAGGAATCAAACAAACGGTCTGATGTTTTCCCTACGAATCTTTTAAAGGAAGGCTTCTTGGGTGTTTCACCGGGTTAGAGGCTCCATATGCCCCAACGTTTCGATGAACAACTCGCTCTTCATCATTAGGGCTGCTGAATGAGAGATGAAGAGTGAGTCGTTCATCTAAATGTCGACAGATATGGAACAGAGTCTCTAACATGGTGGAACACCCGAGAAACCTTCCTTAGTTATTCATTCTCATCCAGCTAAAGGCGTGGTCAACCAAGATGACTGTATAAGAGTCCACTCGGAATGAAAAACAAATCTAAAACGAATTCAGATTTTTTTTCATTTTTTCTCTTTAATTTATGCTGAAGAAAAAATTTTTCTGAGATAGCTAATCCCAGCTTTTCCACAGAGGTATTTTTTCCTGGATGAAACAAGAAAATTTCTCACCGCAGATATCCTGCTATTCCACTTTTTTTCCATTTCTCACTCTTTGATTTTTTTTAATAACTATTGATCACCTAGCCATGTTCTTTCACAGTTTTGAATGTAAATACATACTGCATAATAAGCAGGACGAAATGATCACAGAAAAAAATTTCGAAAATCTCACTTGAACCTAATGGGACGGGATTGAATTGATGTGGTGACGAGTACTAGCTTCCTATACCGAAGGCTCGAGTTCGAATCCCGGTAGCAATAAAGATGTTTCATTGGAATTCTGATCCCTACTTTGATGCAATATTGGTTGATTGGCCTTTCGATAAGAGTTGGCTATTACTGATGCTGGATCTTTACACCCTTCCTTCATCCCCGCATAGTCATCTTACTAGATAACCCAACTGCCTTAATTTGAGCAAATGATCTTTACTGACATTCGCCTCCCCAAATAACCAACCTTGATGATTTCTCGTGTTTTCCTTGACAACCGCAATGCTAAGTCGTGCTTTTTATTGACATTTATTAAATATCGAGGTTGAGTGAGTGAATTGTGGTAAAACTAACTAATTTACAACCGTATCGGGCTTACGTGTCTGACTCCCTATAAAAAGCACGCGGGTTTCAATCACAATGTTGGAAACTTTTCTGAAAAATCCCATTTCCTTTATGAGTACCGGAAGGAGAACACGATTAGTTCAATACTCTTTCCCCCGGATGAGTCAAAGGTGTAGACCTCTTGAAGTGAAGAGATAATCACCTCAGTTGTCCGTCACCTTCCGAAATAATAATCAATAAAGTCGGATCCCAATTTTCATGGACAGGAAGTTGTCCAATAGGGTATTTTATTCCTAACAGGTATTAAGGGTCACCTTGCCACGCAGGTTCATGCCCCTGTAGCCAAAGGATGTAATCAGCGGTTTTAAGGGGCCGGGAGATGATTATTTTCTCGCTTCTGAGTGCTGAGATGATGGAGATATTTATTCCGTCGACCGGTAGAGCCGCCAGAGTCGGAGCCTACCCAGCCAGCCATATTTTTTTTAGTGTGTTCTCTACGCTGCAATTGCTTTGCGTAGAGGGGATGAGGCAAGGACGACCCTATCCCAACAGCGTGTCTTTTAATTTAAACCAATCATTTTCAAGGATTCAACAGACTCACCTTGAATGTTCTATCCTAGAATAAAAAATGAAAAAAATGACTATCTCCCAATAATTGATAGAAAAAGGTCTATTTTTGCATCGAGATATATTTTATACTAGACTTATTATTTAAATTCTTAAATTATAGAATAATAGTTTGATGCTTTTTCTTTTAAATTCTGAAAACCGCATTCCAATATCTTGATTCCTGTTGGAGCAGTTTTCTACGAAAAATATGTCTGAAAAACAGTTATGTCCCACGGCCCCTTAAATGCGAGTAGCCACGGTCCAATGCGGTATCAACGACTGAAACGGGTCAAAGGAGATATTTCAGCATGTACGATAAGATTCCGACACTCAGAGCTTGCAGGAAGGTTGCGCATAAGCGATTGAACTTAGAAAAGGGCGGATCTAAAATTAAAAGATCCCAACGAAGGAGGATGAAAAAATCATTCATAATGTGGTGTCTGGAGCGTTTATGTTATCTGTAGTACTTAAGACAAGAGAATTGGAAGTACCTATGCCATAATCTAACAATTAGTTAAAAGTTTAAAATGTGAGTAAAGTACTACCATTTTTCAAAGCAAGTAAGCACAAAAAATGTGGAATATTTAAAAAGATCACAAACGTTTTTGAAAAGCTTTAGACATCTCAATTACAAACCAATCAATCAACTAAAAGGACTCAACTAAAATAAAAAAGCATAATCAAAGGCCTAGGAAATTAATTGCAAAAACATTGTATTTACAAAATCCAACTTCCTCATTTTTATGGTCAATAGTTGCGATTTTCTCCTAATATAGTTTAAATGAATATACATTGTCCTACTTAATTATCGTCCTTTCCAATAAGGTCTTTGAGGACATGTCGATAGTATTCTCATCTTCTTAGACTTGTTGTAATAATTCGAATATAGGAATTTCTTATCTCATTCTAATAGACTAATGACTGAACATTTGAAATTAGAACTTTGAGACACTAGGGTCATTAGCACTAGAAAGAACTTATAATTACGCATTTAGGTAAACGAAAGTGAGCTACTTTCAGTTTCTATCACAAGATAAATGGAATAAATTATAGGTCAAGCGCACGCAACTAATCATCACATTCGGAAATGAGTGTTTACCTCGGCTTAGTTTGTTACCGAGCTTATGATTTTTTTCAACCGAATTTAGCACATCGATGATTTGCCTACACTATCTAGGCCAATTTGCTACAGCAATATTTCTTGAAATGATCATATTGCACATATATGAAATAGCATTTGGTAGTATTTTTAAATGAACGGCCAAATTAAGTGGTAAGAAAGTTGTATTCGGTGGCAAGAATGATTAGAGGGAGTAGAGTAGCCCAGTTTGAGATAAAGGTGTGGAGGAAAATGGAAAAAGTGTTGTGGACGGAAAGGAAGACAAACGAGGAATTGTTCTGCATGGTGGGTGAAGAGAGGAAACTTCTGGAGGAGACTAGGAGGAAGCAGAGTAGGTGCTTGAAACAGGTAATGAGGGGAAAAGGGCTGCTAAAGGCCATGATAGAGGAGAGGACGTTGGACTCTTGGGGAAGAAAGAGAATAGGCTTTATGAATGGAATGAAGAGAGATAGGACGTATACTGGGATGAAGAAAGAAATTGTGTAGGTAGATAAAAGTCTACGCCTATAAAAATATAGAGGATTTTTACTCTCTTACGTTTAAACCCACCTTAACTGGTACATTACCCGAATAACAATAATAATAGAGTAGCACAAGTAAAGAAGGTAGTCATCCAGAAAAAGAGCTCACTTAGATCTATGAACGCAAGCTTCGATGTCAGGAAGCACTTCATCAAAACTTATGTAAAAAGGTCTTTGCGATAGTGGTATCAATGTTATAAGCCTAATGCAACAACTTGTTGTGGGAATCACTACCATACCGTAGTTAAACATTTGAACTTAATCTGTAACGCTGGTTTGAAGAAATTTTTTTCTGAAGACAAGAATATTTCGCGAACTGCGACAACTATGACCGAATTTAATATAAACATGAAACTGAGGAATTCGACAGCCGAACAGTTTAAAATGTCAATTTCCATGCATGCCATTTGATATCGTAACGGCTATCAACAAGAATGGTTAAATATATTGTTCAGTGGGTGGCCTAGTTTTTAGAATCGCTACATTTCAAACAATTTATCCACTACTAACAGCATTAACCGCATGCCTGCTCTACCTTTTGAAATAATAATAATTCCATGAGTGCATATACACTATTTTATCAACCAGTTAGCATTATCTAGCTACAACATAGTTCCAATAAAACTACATACCATGCAATGCAGCGCAGGCTAGGAGTACATTCACCCCTTCCACAAACACTTGGATGTGGGAAACGCAAAACTTGGTGGTTTTTGCATGTAGAGAGTATAAGGTTACTGAAGGATAATCCCAGCGTGAATGAGCCAGAGAGGAATGAGGTTCCCACGTGGACTTCTGGAAGCACCCTCAGCCAGTGATGTAGCCAGGATTTTGGTTTGTGGGGGCTTAATCTGAAGCCTGGGGGGTCCTATCTTGGTACAATTTAATTCGTTATTGCAGTTAATTTATGGATACTTTTTTTTATAGAAAACGGCTTTGTTATTACCTTTTTCCCCTCTCGAATCCTTGCAATTTTCATTCAATATAATACATGGTAAAACTATACTAACAATATGATTTGAAATTTCAAGGGGGGGCTGAACCCCCCTGGCTATATGCCTGCCCTCAGTCACTTCATCCCACCTTTCTTTTGCGTTTTCCTCTCCCTGAGGTCATGCGCAAGAGTGTGTTATCGAGTTTTGCTACCCCTATAATATTGACCCTCTTTCACAACAGAATACAATACATATGAAGAAGATTGAAAATATTGCATACACATGTCCTTGAGGTTCGAACGAAGTGAAATGGTAAGGTACAATAGATGATAGGTATATTTTTTCGGAATGGAGAAGAATAACGTGAGGGAGTCTAATTGCATAAATTAAAGTTTGGGAAATATTTTTAATTGTGGCGCGAAGAGAGAGATATTGTACTGACGTAAAAGAATAAAATCAGATCTAACGAATATAGTATAGTTATTTATTTATATGAAACCAAATTCTGGGTATGCCAGGCTAAATTCAGCGTGAATGGGGTACCTGATAAGTAAGTGTTTGAGGTAAAAGTAGGAGGGATAGGGTCAGGGAACAATGGGTTATGAAATAATGTGGGTTAGATGCTCCAGTAATGGACACATATGAAAGGAGTGTAATCCGTTGGTTTGGCCGCGTTGAGAAAATGGATGAGTGTCGAATAACGAACCAGGTATGGGTTAATGTAGTTAATGGTGTGAGAGAAAGGGGTAAACCGAAGAAGTCACGGGTGAATGTGGCGGTCGAAACTCTTGAGGGAAGGAATATTAGGAGTATTCGAAAAATGAGGGCGTGTATGAAGCAATCCTTGAGTTATATTGAAGCAAAAGAGGTATGCAGGGATAGGGCAGCATGGATGAAATGATTAAAGCAGACTCACACCTCTCACTGAGATTTATTTTTTTGACGGTGCCTACCTTTTTTGCGTATGTGGTTTGTTTAAATATTTCATTAAAGTCCGAAATTTTTATATTCAGTTGAAATAGGATGTATTCCAACACCAAGTTTCATTGCTCTGATAATAGATTAAACAACAACAATTAGAATCAATCAACATGGAAAAAACAGTTCGTAACTAAGTTACATGAATAAATAAGTTTGTGTAGAAAAGAATAGCTAGATAGAATATAATAAGCAAAAAGATAAACTGATATGAGACATTGCACATTCCAATATGATAGGAATTCAATTGCACATTTTAATATGCTTAGGATAGCAAGCCAGTGATATTATTCTCAAATATTTCTGAAAGATAGAATATACCTCATTTTCCAGATCGATTTAGACACAATAAACCTGAAATTATTATTTTTATTATAACGTGTATCACAATCACGAGCATGGTTTCTGGGGAAATTGCACATTCCAATACTACCCCTAAGGGAACGGCGTGATGAGTATGCATGTCCTTTGTATGTATGTTTTGTATGTACATCTGGTCTCAAGTTCATATGCCGACACATGGTCAAAGGCAAGAGGAAGGAATATCATAATCATTGGTATTCTATCACATGACCCTTGTAAGGAGCTCTGCAAGGTTCTTATAGAGCCCTATAATTCCCTCGAAAACGGGGGTATTCTCAGACGTTTCCGCAAAAAGTATTAACTTTTCCAATAGCAAATCCCTATGAAACTCCTCGTATCTTCTTCCTCCTTGAGGGTGTCCAAAAGTCTTCTTCTTCACCTACCCCTACACAATATTCTTCCATCTCAACCCTTTTCAACAGATCATTTGTAAGTGCTTCCTCCACCACATCAGTATCTGCCTCCTTTGAATTCCCCCAATCAGCCATTCCCTCTCCTACAATGTCACTAACCCCATTGTTCACCTCTCCTAAGTCTTCAGCCTACGCTCATCCTTCTTCCGTGCATCTAAATCAACAATCCCACGCTCCAGATTGTGGTTTCAAACATTATTTTCATAAGAGCTTCCCTCCAAGTTCCCCTCATCAATTGCCTCTGTTTCGTCAATGCTCCCTTCCATAACTATATCCTCCACCTTGTATAATTACTACTAAACCCATTCTTACCCATATATTTACGGTCCTATATGACCCAGCTTATCTGATACTAGCTGAAGGCACCCGTTGAAATTCAACGGGAGTGAAAAACATTGAACTTATTTTATAAGAAAACCACAAAGACCGAAGAACACTGTTAGCATGATCATTTGAGGAGTTCGTATCCTATCGTTTGTTGTGAACGTTGTAATTCGTTCGTTTTCCATTTCGTGCACGGAGAGTTGAGTGATTGTTTGTCCTCTTTAATACACGAGAAACCCAATAATGGGCCACGAAGACTCATTACTACTTAATAAATAGCACCTAGGTTGATAGATGGTCACCTCGTCCCACCGGTTCTCTTGAGCCGTCTTCTGAGTGATAAATAGATTGATCATGTGTGCATGAATATATGTGAATGACTTAATTGAGTTCCGCTATTCAGCGTTGATATGTGCGTTGAGTATCTTAATCAGGATAGGAGAGTAGAGTATAACCCAGCGGTTGATACCGTCAAAAGGAGCATTTTCAGCTGCAGCCATGTTTATTTGTCCTATGAATCCTTCACTACCCGGACTGCGACTGCGGTATGAAGGGTATTCATAATCATTGATTTCTAAATCATAATCATCGGTTACTAATTTAAAAATCTATGGTGATCAGTCTTAGTGCACTTGCCAATTTTCATGCACCGATGACGTCCATTTAGTAGAATATCCGTTCTTATTTCGGGTAAGAAGCATGTAGTGACGTAATTATAATTTCCGCCATCTTAAAACAGATTGAAGTTTCGAAACAGATGGCTTAATATTTGAACCAGATTTTTAGCTGGTTACCCCTCAGTAGGTTTGGTTAGGATGAAAATTGTGCGGATCTTAGCGTAATCCGAGAAACACCACGGGGAGATTATCATGAGATTGCTGGTAGGCATGTCTTTGAGCATCCAAGGCTAACCTTTGTCGTTTTTCATGCAAGGACTTATTTTCTCGCAAAGAAGACATTCCTCTTACTTTAGAAAACGTTTTCGAAAGATAACTCTATTTTCTATTAGGCATGCTGATGGATATATTTTTAAGTCCAAGGAAGGGAAACAGCGGCGAGTGGGAGTCTTGAATAGGCAACACGATGATTGAGTGAATGTACATTTACTGCACTTTAACACTTTCAAACATATGTCAAGAACTCGTATTTTTTATGATGCGGGAATTGGTCTAAAAACTGTTCGCAATCGTAATGAAAATTAATGGTTCGCTGACCGTTTTCCTGGTACATGGAGAGATGAGTGATTGTTTGTCCTCTTTCATGCACGGGAAACCCCAAAATGGGCCACAAAGACTCAATAAGTACTACTTAATAAATAACACCTAGGTGAGTGTGTAGTGTGCTTGTCGATTTTCATGCACGGATGTCGTTCATTGCACAGAGTTTCCGCTCTTCTTTTGGGTGAGAAGCATTTAGTGACATCATGATAGTTTCCGCCATCTTAAAACAGATTGAAGTTTCGAAAGAGATGGAACTAGATTTAAAGGTTGCTACCCGTCCGTAGGTTAGGTTAGGTTAGGATATTTGTGCGGGTTTTAGCGTAACCCGGGAAACACCACGGGGATACGCTCATTGGATCGCTGGTGGACATGTCTTTGAGCATTTAAGTCTAACCTTTGTCGATTTTCTTGCAAGAACTCATTTTTTAGCAAAGATGACATTCCTCTTTCTAAAGAAGATTAATTCGAAAGGTTACCTTTTTTCTATTAGGGATGTTGATGGCTATATTTTTAAGTCCAAGGAGGGGAAACACAGCGGCAAGTGAGAGACTCGAATAGGCTACTCGATGATTGAGTGAATGTAAGTAAACTGCATTTTAACACGTTTAAGTGTATATAAATAACTCGTAAATTTTATGTGGGAATTGGTCTAAAAACAGTTCGCAATCGTAATGGGAGGCAGACGGTTCCACTACGTGTAATACATCTGAGTAGTACACGATAACAAACAACGCCGTGTTTGTTGTAGCAACAGAGGAATTATTACCATTACTATTCGATGCACGTAAATATTCTTCTACGTTTTATTCCTTTGTATGTATTGTTTACTACATAAGTGTTCTCTCGTATGCAGTTACCCTATGAGAGCTACTGATACATCTGAGTAGTACACGATAACAAACAACGCCGTGTTTGTTGTAGCAACAGAGGAATTATTACCATTACTATTCGATGCACGTAAATATTCTTCTACGTTTTATTCCTTTGTATGTATTGTTTACTACATAAGTGTTCTCTCGTATGCAGTTACCCTATGAGAGCTACTTTGAGAATTGACATTGAAGAGTATACTTGTAAATATACATTGAATTTATCGATTACCCCCCGAAGCAATCTATCATGGGGCCCTTGGGACTCTGGGCCCTTCTTATACAAATTTTCTTTCTACGTACTATCATGCGCCGGCAGGAAAACTTAAATATCAGATCCGTGAATATCCTTTGAAATTCAAATCTCTGGTTGTCAAGGAAATATGCTATTGTTGATTAAAGAGAAAAATGTCAGATTTTTCAGCTGTAAACATTTTCAGAGAATTACGAAGCGTAAAAGAAAATCAATTGAAATAATTAGAAACTTCATTTATCCAGCCATCCGATAAAAAAATTCTCAGCCCTCTATCTTGAGTGTAAGTACTTTTAAAAAGCAAAAAATGAAACAACTGCACCGAACCCAATGCTTAGCTTGGACCACCAGGGGGGGCCTTTGGTGGCCCTGAGGGCTTTTTAATATAGCCTTTGTTCAACCCATATACATTTTATCTTTAAATGCAAAATTTCAGCTCAATTGGTGCTGTAGTTTTTGCGTGATTGAGCAACAGACAGACGGACAGAGAGACACCATTCAATTTTTATATATTAGTATGATTAATACTTATTATTACTTTCCTCATTTCGGAGAATATCATTACATTAGTTTTCTTATGTTTAATCTTCACAAATTCATCCATACGCGCTCATCTTTGACAGGAGATCCTTGGTTGACTGGCTAAATGATCGAGCTAGATCGTCCGTACATCTGACTTAATTCGCTCCCTCCAACCTTCATTCCCACTTCCGACCCTTTCAATGCATCTCCTAACTGTTCCTCTGAGCACAGAAAGATATCATCAGCCAGAGGAATAACTCGGAGAGTTCTTATTGGAAGTTTAACAAACCATGTCGAATTATGACGAGAGATTGGAACGCAAAATGGAGCAAAGGGCGAGAAGAGTGACGGGGAAGAGTAAACAGTTGAGGAAAAATAAACAACTTGGTGAGAAAATATTGTTTAAAGGGTAAGGGTGTACTGCTGAATACCACCACAATGAAATATCAGGAATTTGATGGCATTGAAGCTGTAAGGAGACAAGAATAGATGCCAAGTAGATTATATTAAGCAGGGCACCGATAACTTCTCACACTTTACAACTTTCTCGGAGTGAAAACATATTTGGAGTACTGCCTAATAAACCGACATTAAAAATTTAAGAAGCTTATTTTGGAAAAGAGGGAGCAAAATTTTAATGCTAGTGTTTTATTCGGAATAAAAAGAAAGACAATGCTTTGAATTTGTCGATAATACAACAGAAGATGATGATAAGTGTGGAATTGTTTTTAAAAAGTTAATGCGTACAGCGCAGAAACAATAGGAACTTGGTAAATGTTTCAAAGTATTGTTACTTCGACAGAAGTCAGCAGCTCTATGCATGTGCGAAGTCCATGGCGATGAAAAAACTATTCGCTAAGACTCGGACAATATTTCAATAAAATATGCCAATTTCTAAATATTCAACAAAATATGCCGATTAAAAACACATTCTTAGGGAATACAACAGGTAGCACCACATAATCAATCCCTTCACTCTCATACCTTTATATCCGAGAAGGAATTTGAACCCGAGACCTGAACGTCGTCATGCCGGTGATTTGGTACCAATATGACTACCTTGGCCGGCGAGAGTGACTTAAAATTACTGGCTATGAATGTACATCCATTCGAGAATAGGCGAAAATTAACTTTCCGTCAAAGTTGCATAGTGTAAAAAACGAATACTTGCGCGAATGCCCAATATTCGTGAATTAGCCACTGTTTTTCTCTAAACATTCGTTAGCGCAATTTCTCGCACAATTACATGCCATGAGTAAACAAGCCTTTAGACAAAAAACTACCGTTTAGAAATATTTGTTTCCCCGGCGCATAATGAAAGTGAATTCTTCACAGATTCTTCAAACTTTCTCAAGGTCTGTCCACAATTCGATATTTTCAAGCTTAACTATGTGGAAATCCATAATCACTGAAGTAAAAAAAGATACTTGATCATGGAGCAGATTCGTCGAAACTAGTGGTACCTTAATAAATATTGGTAGAAAGATACATTGTTTTTTACTTCAGTGCCTGTTCATAAGATTATGTACTAGTGTGAGTTGATGTGTGAACAAATATTCCATAACAATTGCAACGTATAAACACGCTAACATATGCATATGCTCGAACACAGGTACATAAAACCTTAAGTAATTATTCCTAGAACGTGTTCACGCATATATTCTCAAAGCTACTCTCATGAGAACATGCATCGTGTAAAGACGCCTCATCACCACTCGGGGGCATTTGGCTGATGCGCCTAACTAAATGGGCAGGCGGATAAACTGTGGAGAGTTCAATCACATATGGATTGCTTTCCATAATTTTAATGAGTTATTTTATGTTGTTCATACCGTATAATGAGATTACTTTTCATAAATGATAAAGTAATTTTGTTTTCTTCCACAGATTTATTCTTTTGGTACTACTTGATAAGTACCAAGAGATTAAATCTATGGAAGAAAACAAAGTTACTTTTTCATTTGTGAAAATCAACTTCCACATAGTTGATCCTGAAACCATGGAAAATACTTTTCATCATTCTTCGGAGTCTGTTGCCAGAAAAGGACGTAAAAATTGTTCGGGTATCGTTGTGGAATAAAATGCATTCGTAGCAATAGTTTAGTGCTAAAAAGCTTAACTGTTAGGAAACTTTTGGCGAAAATATCGTCACTATTGTAATTATACTTAAACAACGATGAAAATAATCCTCTCTTGTAGTTAGCTTTGGGCCACATTTTCATTCCACCTGATATTATGTGGAGAATAAAAGGTGGTACAAAATAGCTATTAACTCCTCCATAAATGCATTCATTGGGACTCATTTTGTAGTTTAGAGGAAAAACTCAGCTGGATAGCGATGCGATTCTATTGACATGCAGTATTCTGCTCTATTTATTGAATCATAGTTCACTCTCACGAATACAATTCTATTTCTGACCCGCGGAGAAGAATAAAACTTTTTTCCATTCAATCTGTTGCGAAGAACCCCCTCAAGTTGCAATATTACGGTAACGAAATAAAAACTCTTTGCGGTTTAGTATTTTTTCTCCCTAGAAAAATTGCAAATAGTTCTTCCTTCATCATATATATCTAAGTCCCACTACATCAGTCCGGAGACAACATAATTAATTTGACTAGGTAACTTAGTGATTACACTCAATGATAAATGCTGATTCGTCCTTTCGCAAAATTATTCATCCTTACATTAAAGAAGAGAACACCGCGATTACCCAGCGCATTGTCTGAATGCGCACATGGAAAAACGAACACTTTCGCGACGCAGCGGTTTCGAAGGTAGAGGGGTAGGCATGCGACCGACCTCCCCCGATCACTGCGGGGCTTCTCCGACGCACGCACCACAGCGCGGCAGGGAGAAATGGCTCGCACACGTTCACTTTCCCCACTCGAAATCTCTCATTCCCGCAGGTAATTCGAGGGTTCGCGATATCGAAAAATCAACTGGGAGAGTAGATCATTTTTTTGTCGTCGTATACGGTGTTTACTTCTCCATTGGTGATCGATGAAGAAAATACTACGAAGAGCTGGGAGAGAGAAAAGATTCTTGAAGAGAACTCTGTGGAGGCAAACTTGCTGGACACGTTCAGAGACATTAGTCTAACGTAAGAAAGGATGAATGGGAAGAATTACTGAGGACTTACACTGAACAGGTACATCAATCTTATACAAATGTTTCTAATAAAATAATTGGGTGATAAATATTCCTTTTTACAAGTGAACCTATGTTGTCATCTGTCTATAGCAGTATTTAAAGCGTAAAATTAGTTTAATTTTGTTTTTCTTATTTTAATACGTTTCTTTTTTCTAAACGTCCCAGGGTTTTAATAAAAAAAACTTCTATTGGCCTCAGTTGTTACTAGAACACTACGGGAACTCTAACTTTGGGGAAAAATTTATCATACCATTCATTAAATAGTTAACTAATTTTTCCGGACGTCTGTAGAGAGCAAATGAATTTTCAAGGGGCATAAGAATGACACCATTGTCAAATGATTTATTCTGACCTAGCATTATTTCTTTTGTAGCGATTTTTCATGGCGCGATGTGACGATAAACACGCTATTAGTCCAAAGAAATTAACCCATCTACGATATCTCACAGGCAAGAAAAGTTTCAAGACAATAACTCCATGCATTTTGTTGAGGGTTACTTTAAAAAAGTTATGAATAGACGATAAACGAATTGCTGTTAAACCTCGAAAACATGTTCAGTCCCTAAAAATTAGGCTATTTTTGTGAAGCGATTGACTGGAACGTCCTAAATATTCGTAGCATGACACAAGGAGTCTGTGCTAATTCTAATGACAACTATGGTCGACAACTAAGAATGTGTAAATGAGCATCTTCAGCTTAGAAAATTGACTTTGGCTACAAGGAGTTTTGAAGGATACCACAGTCATACAAATCCACAATATTCACGCTCATCTTGTCTGCTGCATTAAATTGACAAAATCAACCACAGACAGTTGGAAGTTATACTTCTTTCGGGAGTGACATAAATTTAATTATCAAAATACTACCTCTTTGTTTCAACTAACATACGAGAGACGATTCCTTCAATCACTCCCAAAAATAGATAATTTGTATTTTAACACGCAATATACATGTGACACGGTATGTCAACAGCTGTTTTAAGCCACTTAAATCGCCTCATCTCATCTGGACGACACTGGCAGCTTATTGATAGAAGACTGATGCCTACTGGCCACTCCTCAGACATATATTATTTTTTTTTATATCATCAACCTGAATACAGCCCCGAGGACCATTTTACATCAGGAGTTGTAACAGAAACAAAGGACAACACACACAACCATGTCCTGGGAAGAGAATAATCCTCCCCAGGCGGGACTCGAACCCGGGATATTTTGATTGGAAGGAGAGGACGTTACCCCGCCGCCACCAAATTATGCTCATGTACATACCGCTACGCAGGAATATATTTTTACTCAGTAAATTTAATATTAAATACACCTAAAATGATACCTATCAATGTCAACCTGCGTTCTAAATAATTACTATTATATGCAATACGACCATCCAAAAGTCAAATCTATGAAGTTATTTAAAGTATGGAGAAGCATGTTAGATAATACTTAAACCAGTATCATAGAATGTCAATATTATGTAAAAACAAAATCATTTTAAGCACGTGTACATTTCAACCATCTATTACCAGCGCAAATATGTTAATGGGATCAGGCAATGAAGATGGAGCAGTTAAATGCAATTACTCCCATTCACAAGTAAAAATATTCCCGTAGAATCCCACATCGACGCCGAGAATTCAGTCCACGCGCCTTGTACCATCTTACGCGTCAAATTCGTAAAGCAGGATTTTCGTTCGACTAAAACGGAAGTCCATCCCTCTTTACCGTAACCTCTGTCAACATCCAATATCGTCCAAGGAATTTCCATCTGCTACCGTTTACTTATCACAGGACCGAATCTTAACTTTTTATTCTTAAAATCAATGTCCTTACGAGTAAAAATAACTATCAGAAAAATTATCTGTCGCTTCTCTAACAAGTAAAACATAACCGTGAACTTTGAAACAACACATTCACCAGGTAAGCGAGTCGTACACACGGAGACCCAGCATTTAAATTCAATATATTATGTAGAAATCACCGTTTAACTTATGGAATCGAAATTTGGAGGTGGATGAACATTTCGCAAAAATGTGAAAAAAAATATTAACTTCCCTCGAAAATTTCTGCTGATATTATTATAAAAATACCACATTACCTGTTATCAATGCAAGCTGAAGCACCAGCAGAGCGGAGATGAATACTGGTAGCCGTGACGACCTCATGCCGACTGCGGAGAATAGAAATAATTCTGGAGCAACGTCGAAAAATTAAAACGGAAAAAAATATTTGATAGAAGCCCCAGGACTGATTTTTTCTTCCTATGGTGATATATCTCTAAGCCATGACTGGTAGTTGAAATTTCAAAACCTAAAAACTAAAGCTACCAACAAAGGAGAGTTCAAACACGCCGGAAATCTCAACTGCGAGTCGTTTAGCCTGTTGCCCAGCAACGACCCTGTTACGTTACACCTTCCACGAGGCGAAGCGAAGAACTGAAACCACTCCACATGGGATCCTCCCTAACTCTTTACTTGGCCGCGAGTCCGCTAGGTGGCAACCCCGCTTCGCGCAGGACCACACCACCTCACGATAGATTCTACGGGAATTTCAAAAGCTGGCGGCAATGATCAATGTAGCGCAATAGTGATTCATTTAGGGAATCAGGCAATTATTTCCTTCCCCCGTTATTAAATGCACTAAGATTCATTGGTAAATTACATTTTCTCCAAATTTCAACAGTAATTCGATAATAATGCTGATGAATGAGTACTTTATACCTTACATGCAATTCAACACAGGTAACCTTTACACCTTGCAGAGGGATCATTTAAAAGTATGTCACCAAAGTGAAATGATGTAAATTGAAGCGAAATATATTCATAAAAATTTTATGTCACATTTTGCGAAAACATTCTTCGGCTATTTTAACCACTCTTTACCTCAATAACATTAGGGATGGTTTCCGCATTCTGCTTGTACTCTTCACTTAAAAATAATGATACAAATCATTATGTAAGTCGAATGAGAAAAAAATGATTAAAACGTGAGCTGTGGAGATCTCAATTTCTTCTACATATGGGGGAACATTATTTTGAATAGCGGGAAAATTCAGCTCATATTCCCCCCTCAAAAAATAAACCAAATGGTAAAGGATATACCCAGGTATTAACTGAGGAGACTTAAGCTTAGAGTTAACCATTAAATTAAACCAATCACAAATACAATGAAAGGGATGAATTCTGTGACAGAAGCTCTAAGGGGTTGCCTATAATTACCCAAAATGCCAACTAAATGACTATAAATCAGCCCCCACCAACATGTATATGAAATAAAATTGTTCAAGGTACCAGAACAGAATTGTGTGAATTTCTGAATAATCAGATGACCTAATGCAAAAATTCAGTGCCAGCCATGCATTGATTGGATTAAATCCAATCCCACAATCAGGTGTGGATATTCAAATGAAAATCCATCAATCCCCTTGTTACCTGTAAGACTAGCCCTTAAGTAAGTCAAATGCATATACTTGTTGACACAAGGTTGAAATCAAATTGATACTAATACCAGTGTTGTTCAACAAATTAAAATTTACATTGAGCCTCTTGTTGCACCCAAATGTCAAGGTGTATATGAAAGTTGTGGATATAGATGCTTCATCCAATCCAAATTTGAGGTCTCAAGATAAACTCTTATGTCATCAGTTGAAGAATCTGGGAAATACATGCATTCCTAAGTGCGCAGATAAATCCTTTGACATAGCCAGCCTGTATTAGGGAGCTCCGTTATGGTTGATAAAGCTAGTCAACACATCTCATTCAGGGGTCCACAGATAAGACTTTCATTCACATCCATCTCTTTAGTACCTGATCCAGTTAATAGAATGTATAATACAAATATTCATTATTGAAAAATAATAAGTACTTGGATGTAAATACAACTAGAAATTTTCTCATGAAACCCTTCAAAGTCAATATAAAAATGTCAACCAAAAAGCAATGCTGATTTCATTGTGTAACTGAAGTAGTTAACTTGGTTGACTACGCCTATGGCAGCTGATCACAATTTTCAATCTGAACATATGAGTTCTCTTTTTTTCTAATTTGAAAAAAAAAAACACTTCAGAGCACCATTTTCAGAAGATCTCTTCACCTGCCAGTACACATCCCAAGTTCAATAGAAGAAAATATGGTCACAAGAATATTTTTCAAAACCTATAACTTTGAAACTTTTATAATTATGATGTTATAGTCTGTCCAAACAGGGAAGGCGGGTAAGAGATTAAGGCACCGCTCGAGAGCCCAACAATAGCCGCGTACCTGCCATCTGCCAAACTATAGCCACGGTCCGGTTGACCGCGTGTGCTATAATGAGTCACGAATCGCACTCCACTCTGAAAAATTATCACATAAAAGTAAGCATAATTTGTAATTAGTTTTGATTTCTACGAGTCTAAACACGACAGATTTATGTCAATTAGTCAAGAAGTTAAAAAAATCAAAATACATTTTTTTGCAACCACTGTGTTACATAACTAATTGACCGAACTCAGTTGTGTTTAGACTCTTTCTTCATGAAATCACACGTAGAAATCAAAACTTTAATTAAAATTACGCTTACTTTTATGTGATAATTTTTCAGAGTGGAGTGCGATTCGTGACTCATTATAGCACACGTGGTCAACCGGACCCCGGCTATTGTTTGGCGGATGGCAGGTACGCAGCTATTGTTGGGCTCTCGAGCGGTGCCTTAATCTCTTACCCGCCTTCCCTGTTTGGACAGACTATAGTGTCATCTAGATATCTATTATGAATTCTGCTAGCCCTCCACATTTTGTGAATGAATTCAAGGAAAATTATTCTTCAAGAATTCTGAAAGAGCCCATTTAGCCTCATAAATGGTCACCCAAAACTGATTATCCTAATACTTTCATGATTCTGAAAACCAAGGCTAATTCATGGCTAAGAATTAGTTTTTAAGACCATTTGTGACAGAGATGTTACAAAACCCCAAATCATCCTTCATACATTTGGGGACCATAATCAATGAAATAATCTTTTTTTCATTACATTCAAATTGCTTCCTCCCAGAAGTTGAATTGAAACAATAAATTTGTCATAGCTGCTATAAATGTTTGTAATCTACTAATCCTTCTTCTATATTTTGAGCTTTAAAATTGAAAGCAATCTTATGGTTAGTGTTTTTGTAAAAAGAGAGAAAAAGGAATTGAAGTTACTGAATGAACTAATAGGCCAGTCACTGCTATAGTCCAGTCAGCAAGATGTGCATTTTGTGTAAAATTATGGCACAACTTATTGGGGAAGGGTTTACTTACAGGGTATTGGGAAGAGAGAAATTGGTTAAGGGGAGGGTAGTACATCTTCCGAAAAAAGTTTTATTGCAAAAGTCAGTTGTCTGAACTCTTGCAGGATTTTTTTTTCAATGGGGGAAAGCAAGTCGATGCAATTTTCATTGATTTCTCAAAGGCTCTTGATTGTGCTGATCACAATATACTACCTAATACAAAAATTGGCTGCCATAGGAATTGATGGTCTGGTGAGCTGGGTAAAATCTTTCCTGTCAAATAGAACTCAAAAGGGTTAGGGTGGGAAACATTGTCTGATAATATGTATGTATCTTCTGGCATTCCACAAGGAAGCGTGAATGGACCTCTTTTGTTTTTAATATACACAAATGATGTAGCCAAAAATACCCATAGCAGAATCCGAAAGTTTGCAGGCGATTCAATCATTTACAGGGTTATTGAGGGTAGCAAATACGAAGAAATCCTGCAAAACGATTTAAATGCTTTATTAGAGCACTGGGAAAACAAATGGAATGATCATAAATATCAAAAAAACAAATCTCATAAGGTTTTGTAGGACACAAAAACTGGTAGAAAGCAAATATATGCTTGGGGTATTTCACTTGAAGAAAAGGTTGCGCATCCCATTCAAGGGCCACGGTCTGGGACCGTCATCTTTCAGGGCAGATTCGGAATGGGAAATTATAATAGAGAAGCCAGTGTAAGTGCAATGATTGCTTAACTAGAATGGGAATTGTTGAGAGAGAGAGAGGAGGAATATCTCATGACTGAAGGTCATATATAAAGCATATGTTAGGGAAACAGCCTGGGTGGATATCACAGGGAGGCTAAGATATCCGGCTTACTTCTCTAGGAATGACCATGGGTACAAAATCGAGCCCTCCAAACAGAGAAGTAACTGGGAGAAATTCTCCTTTTTCTGAGGGGTGGATGCATGGAGTGGAGTAGATACGTTTTAAATCCATTCCCTAATGTCAGGTACTTCACAAAAAGACTGAAATGGATTATTCATGAAATGTATTGGTATTGTATTTTTAAATGATTGTTTTATTTAATAGTTACCTTTAATGGATTTTTAAGTTACCACCTGCCCATTGAGTCAATTTGTACTTATCATGTATAATAATAACAAAAACTATACTACTAATAAGATTATAATCAACCCTTTCACAGTGGAAGACTAGGACACAACCACCCCCCGAATCAGTGGGGGGCAAACTCCTTGAAAAATCTGTATAAGCTAGCCAAGCGGGGGTAGAGAGTTGGCAAATCAGGCAGTGTCCATTCCATTAAAAAGTGAGCCACAACCCCTGATTTCTGGGAAGGGGGGGGGGGCAATTTCCCCCCATTGTTGCACCCCTGGGAAGACTAACATGGGTGACTCAAGGATGTATGCTATCCATAGGTGGATAGCTCATGGCAAGAATAAAGCTTACAACGTTATACAATGCCCCTTGCAAGGTTTCTCATTTAGCCCCTCCCCCATCACTTTTGACTGAGCACTTGGAGGATGCACTTTGTATTAACATGTTTCTGTGATCAACTTTTTCCTTATCTTTTGCTTAGTTTGCAGGATGTATTTTTAAATAACATTTTCTCACGTGTAATTTGTGGGTATTATCCACCCACTGAAACACTTATCTCTTGGGTAAATAGCCTTGCATTGAAAGGGCTCAAGGTCATCCAATGCTATAATTTAATAGAAAAAGGTCACTTCACAATTTGCTCTTTCAAAGGTACTGTTCCTCACACCATGAAAGGTGTGAGGAACAAATTCTCGAAATATTGGCTTCAAGAGGTAAGAGTGCTGGTGACTCAAGTTACAGGCTTAGCCCAAAGAACTATTGTCTGAGTAAGTGTTTAGGTTCTCTAGCCATTTCATTACATTCTGCCCCCCATTTTTGCCTTTTATACTTTTCAGGAGTCCACAGGCTGGAACATCCTAAAACAGATTAATGGCTGTACTCATACAGGAATATTTTTAAGTTGTCAAAACTCCAACTTGGGACAGCTCCCTTACTCAGGATAATTAGGTCATTTTCATGTTTTTGGATGGCACACATGTACTGTGCAGTTGGCTACAGACCACACGTTAATGAAGTTCAGTTGTTCCCAGTTATTGTGAGTCAAATTTTGGATGGTTGCTGTATTTTAGCTTTAATGTTAGCCAAAAAGGTGCAAATTCTAGACTCATTAACTTTGTTCGCACAGGTTATCTCATAAGTATTAATCACAAAACTCGTCCATTATTCCTATGCCTTAAGTGTTTTGAAGCAAGAGTAAGCACATTATTATGCCTAGATTGTTCTGTTTGATATGTATATAAATTTACAAAAAATGACACACACGATACAAACTTGGGACACAATCCCAAGTTAGGTCACAAAACTGATTACAGTGAATTTATAAGTTATTTTTACATTTTAGTTGTTTATTTTCAGGATTTGCCTAATAATCATACCTCTAGTTCCAATGTAGTTGAAAAGACAGCTGACATATGGTATGAGCTACAGTGCAGCACAAAACAGTGCCAAAGCCGTCAATTCAGAGAAGCTTAAAACTTACAGCAAAATTCTTATGGCCATATCCTATAGAATTAAAATAGATGTGAAGCCTGTCAATTGACTTCAGGAGACCTTTAACCTTCATTGCTGTAGTGCTTTTTACAAATCTTAAAATTTAGCCTTCGTAAGTTTAAACTGAACTGTTCTTGATTACTGAAAGAATTTGCTGCTAATGTTTAGCTGTTTAGAATAAATGCTAATATTTTATTCAGCATACCATATGTTTGAGTTTTCATAAATGCTAATAAGCAGGAGCACTTTTTCAAAAGATTCATGGAGTTCCAAGTTAGTTTTTAAGGATGCCTTATGTGAAAAAAATAGGTGTCCCAAGTTAGGGGGTTGATATCCCTAACTTAGGAAATTGCATATTTTTTTAAGGAGAGAAAATTGAAAAAGATTACTGCTTTGTTAGGCCCTTCATAAAATGCACCATGTGATTAAGTAGTACACAAAATGTATCCTTATGGCACTGATTTGATCTTTAAGTTGAATACAGTATCCCAAGCTTGGGCATTTGACTGTACCAAGTTTGTTGACTCATGGGTAATATCTAGACTGGATACATAAACATTACCCTTGTACATCCAGCAAATTCCAACAAGTTATGCCAATAGTTCCTATTCAATATTCATTTAGTTCCAAATGCTGTCATTTTCAAGTATTCCGTATGTATAATTCACCTCTATCCTCTCCCCCTCCTTTCATGGTTGGTGTCCTAACACTACCAGCCACATGCCTCTCCAGTGGCTCACAGGGTAGTATATGGATGTAGTATTTTATCTACCCAAGGAAGTTAATTTTTCAAAGTTTAGGCATGCTAAAGGGTACTGATTGGTGAAAATAATGTATTTACATTAAGTTTTGAAGGTAATAAAATAAACAAATTTAGGTTTATATAAACATAATATGGAAGCCAATATATTTCTGTAGCAGTTCTTACACAAGCACCAGAGGGATAAACCAACTATAAACTACACATATACTTACCACACCACACTAAAACAAGATCTGAAATAATGAAAATCTATCGATAGTATGGACTAAAAATTACTTTTAAGTGCAACAGAAACAGGCTTTCATAAGTGAACATTTAACGTCATGTCACAAAAATAACTAATTCAATTGATTCACTAAAATTGCTCCATATTTCACAGGAAATCCTTTTGTCATTGAGCTCCCTTCAACCTAATTTAGCTCCTTAAAAATGAGTAGGTACTCTGATGACATTTCTGTGGCAAAGAGCCAAGAACTGATGTCCAAAATCACAACTTTACAGGGTAGCCATTTTAAGTTTTGGTTGAATTATTTAAATATACTATGTAAATGCATGTAGTTGGAATATCAAAGTGAATTAGAGATGGCATTAGAGATGGGCAACTTTGAAAATTACCACGGTAATTTTCGTAAATTACCATGGTATTTTTCGTAATTTACCGCGCCCCTTGAAAATTACCGTAATTTTCGGTAATTTTCAAGATAATTCACCTATGTTTGAGATAATTTTTCATACAGATAAATTCCCAAGATGTTCTTTTAAGCTAAGTCCACATTTCTGACGTGTTTAATTATAAATTTAGGAATGTTCAACTCATTTTTGGCATATTTTACTTAAATTATAACATTATTGAGTAATTATTAGTCGAATATTCTTCTTTAAAATTTTTCATACTTTGACAAAAGAAAGCCAGATTGCGTGTTGCTGCTGTATTTCTTTTTACAATTTTGAAAATTTCTAATAGATTAATGTTAAATTAGGTATGGTTTAAACATCGTATCCTCTCCCTTTTGCTATTGGCATTCTTATTTAACCATACATTTTCTGTTTAATGCTTAAAACTGAAAATTACTGGAAAATTACGGTAATTTTTGAAAATTACCGTAATTTACCGCGGTAATTTACCTCAGATGAAAATTACGGTAATTTTCCCATCTCTAGATGGCATTATGTATGGTAGACATGTCAGCTTTTGATCATTACAAAAATATCACATTGAACATGATAGGTCGGCATATCAATCAAAACCTAAAAAACGCATATTTTAGACCTAAGTTTTTGGCTCTTTGCCTCAGATTCATAGTTTCAAATGGCAGAAATGTCATATAACTGTGTTTACAAGCAGTTTTAACAACTTATTCAGGGTTGTTACAAGATTCTGGAAAAGAAATTCCCTGACAAAAATTGTTAATTTCCCTGACATTTTCCTTAAGCAGTATGAAGTTCAGAGAGCAGTTAAAATTTTAAGCACACATAAAAGTTGAGAAGATAAAATCAGAAGATGGAACATCAAATCCGGCAACAACAAATGAATGTATAGTTAGGGTTCATCGGCTACTGACCAATTCATCGACCTTCGCCCTTATCCAATTTTTCCCCGACAGCTCGATGATTTTCCCTGACTTGTAACATCCCTGGATAACTACTAAACCTTAGTTAAAGCTGATGCATATTTCATTTATTCAAACATATTTTTTAGTCTTGTACAATAATATCAAAAATTAGCATAGATCATATGCATTAACAATAAAAAATTCACTTCCATGAAGTTACATTGCTTCAGGAACTGAGTAATGCTTAGCAATGTAGAAATTTCCAACATTTCAACAAAAAAATAAGCTTAAGTTGCACTCAAGTTTATTGAACATAGAATTGAAAAAAACTTCAGAATTTTCTTTCAACAAAAAAGACAAGAAACAACTTTTCAACAAACGAGAAGAACTTTCAACAAACGAAAAAAATTTCAAAAAAATCAGAAATTTCATTAAACTAAATTTTAACTACTTATGTCCAACTGTAATAGAATTCACAAGAACATTAACTGTGCAAAGTGACCTTAAAATTACCAGGCCTACAGACATATGTATCTCTCGTATGAGGATAATTTTGAATTTCTTTCTATCACTGAAGCCAGTATACCACTGGGACAACATAACTAAGCTTTACGCAGCTATAAAATTTCTTTAGGGAAGAAGTAATGTTGCTAAGGCAAAATTTGTGGAGGAATATGAAAAGATCAACTAACATAGACACATCACAACATTTAACTATGAATAATGAATGAGAAGCAGTAACTTTGTAATTCCACATGTATTTATTGGAAACAATCTAGGTTTCGACGTAGCACGTCATCATCAGGTACAAATATCACAGAACACTCAGAATATATAGTCACAAACATTAGGGGGGAGTGATGTAGATTGGGGAGGATGAGTTGTGGAGTTAGGTGTGGAAGAGGTAAGGTCCTTCCTGGTGGGGTGGGGTTTAGGTGGGAATGGAAAGTTTGGGTTACTCCGCACTCTCGTGACTCACTGACCTGGGGTTGGGGCGGGAAAGGGAGCATAAGGATGGGTCGGTGGAACATTCCATGTGTGCGTGACTATCTAAGGGGTCCCAGGCTGGTTGGGGGGGGGGGGAGGAGGTGGTTAGTGGGTTAAAAAGGGAGTTATTAAGGTGAGGCTGGGAGGAAAGTCCAAAAGGGGAGAATGGGAAGAGAACAAAAATTGGTGAACAATTTTCTTTGCACTTAACAATTTTTAAAATTTCCAGTTGCTCGAATGCATCCAGTTTTTGTCCTTTCTTTCCTGGTGTAGTAGTCATGCACAAATGGAATGTTCCACCGACCCGTCCTTATGCTCCCTTTTCTGCCCCCAACCCCAGGTCAGTGAGTTTATATTCTGAGTGTTCTGTGATATTTGTACCTGATGATGACGTGCTACGTCGTTTCCAATAAATACATGTGGAATTACAAAGTTATTGCTTCTCATTCAATACGCTAAGCAAATTCCATAAAGTTACGCCTGAGACAATGGAATTTGACTAAGATAAGAGAATGTAAACCCTGAAGAAAGTACTTCATATAATGCATTGTAGATAGTCTATAACACGAAGTAGTCTTTGATGATTATCCACAAATTTCAAAGGCAAGATTAAACAAAAATGGGGAAATTTAGCAATATAGAGGTTATCACAATTTTATGAATCACACTACTACCATCAAGAATGAATGAAAGCAGAAAATGGGATTGTTGAAAAATGACTGTAATCCTTACTCCAGCTAAATCATCTAATGCTATACAGTAGACTCTCACTAATCTGATGTATAATGCGGGTGGTTTACTACCTTGATTTTTTAAGTTTATTTGGTCGACTCTTCACTAAAATGGGATGACTATAAATAGATTTTTATCGATCGATTTTTATAGATAAGTTATGTTTTACTGTGAAAGCCAGCCAACACCGACAAATGATGCAAGCGCAAAATTGGCACAGGATAAGATTGGGGAGGGTAGCCGGAAGAGATTAATATTCCCAAGTAACTATCTAATCCATGCACGAAATTCTATTATCATCCATGAAGTGCAACAGAGTTGCGAGCGGGATATCATTTGATTTGCACACCATGGTGTCACACACATGGATACTATATACTTATATGGTATCCGGGTTCACACCATCTAGTCAATTTCATCTAGCCTGAATGCTAGCCCCTTTCAACGTACGATGAAATCGAAAGTGGGCCTGAGATCCTTTTTCTCGGAGGGTAAGCTAAAACTGCGCAAGTCTCCCAGCATTTGAAAATGATAGCTTAGCTGAAACAAATAGCAATAATGCAAAAGTAGAAAAAGTAATATGTAAGATTTTCTCTTAAAACATCCAGACTCAATCTGCCGCGGAACGTATGGAATTCACCTAAGCAATAAAACCCTACTGATAAGTTCTTCTTGGGTTTAGCACCGGGTTAGGCTCTCCATGATCGCCGACATTTCGGCAGAAGACTTTCTTGACATTATCAAGACTCTGTATCCAGAGCCTTGATAATGGCAGGAAAGTCTTCTGCCGAAACGTCTGCGATCATGGAGAGCCTAACCCGAGAAGAACTCATCAGTATTATTCGCCGGGAAAGCCTGAAATCATACAATAAAAACCTATTTCGCTTAAATGACAATTAGGCAAGGGCCTAGCCACGTTGACACACCAGTTCCCATCAGATCACCAAAGTTAAGCAACGTTGGGCCCGGACGGCGGTTGGATGGGTGGCCCTCCTCCATACCTCCACCGGGGTGGATGGAGGGGTGACACTCCCTCCAGACCGATACCGGGAGGCCGGAGGGAGATATACCCAGACCTGGACGGTGGGAAAGAGGACTCCCTCCATACCTGTACCGGGAAGGTAGGGGGTGGCTCCTCCTTCATACCTCTACCGTGGTGCTCTTGTTCCCTGTATGCAAGTGGCAGGCAGGTTAAACGTAGGATGGCACAATCTACCAAACAGGTCTGAGTGCCAGGAGGGCTCCAAAAGGCCCTCGCCCACACATAAAATCTACTCTAAATGACAATTTATTGGCATTACATCATCGTAATGTTTGTAGAGTAATATTTCAGTTTGCTGTACTGCAAAATGAGTTGTTTTCTGGCAAACTTCTGCAGCATGCAGTGAGAAAGTAACTCTTCATGTTGACACAAGGTTATTCATATAACCAGACTACAAAGTGCGAATAGGAAATGAAACTAGTGCTAATTCATAATAACAATAGAAAATGAAAGAAAAGAACAATAAAAGTTGTTATACACTATATGCAGCTGCAAATAATGCTGAATAAATATAGATGCCACAAACATAATTACTTAAGGAAATTTGACTATCATACATGTGTTAGATACATACACCATTTTACTAAGGCCTTAAGAACTTCCAAATAAACATCCTATTTACATAAATAATGAACTTAATTTGGCTAAATGGAAAAATAACTGATTAAACGAGATAATAAAAGCTTAACATGTGCACCATCTGCACTGAAATTATAAAGAGAAAATTTTGTTAATCACTAATGAAGTCATTCTAAGTGTGCACCATCCACACAAATTATATCAAACTATTATCGAACATAATTGCCATTGGCCTCAGAATATTGTGTCCCGAAATACACTATCATCCACCAGGACATGCATTAATGAATTTGAATCATTGCATCACAGAGTTACTTATTTTGACGCTTAAAAATGTGTATCCTAGCAATTAACAATTCATACGGAATAAATTAAAAGAGCTCTTTTCTATTCTTTGTAAAATTCAGGACAGAAAGGTTAAACATACTTAAGTACTAAAGGCTCATATAATCTACTTGAGAACTGCCCTAAAATTCACCTTCAGGCACTCCCAGAGAGATCATGAATCCGCTGAAAATTAAACCAATTAGTATGGTTTCAAGACTTGTTCTCAGCGTAACCTATTCAGACCTCAAAACTTAGGGACCAACACACATAATGGCCTTCAGCCATTTCAATAATAGCTGACACAATATTATGACTAGCTATATTGTAACTTCACAACCACATTCCCAGAAGGTCTTTAGGTAAGAATGAAGATGAAAGTTCTGCTGCATTTCTGACAAAAAAAAACAATATCCGACCTTCATTCTGCCTGTCGCTCAAAAAGTTGTTTCTCTCAATTTTACACTTCACTGCCACAGCTCCAAAATAATACTGAAGAGCCGCTTACGCCTGCTATAAACCACAACTAATGTAACATGCTGCCTTTAACTGATAGGCCACTATGAAAAAATTAAATAGGAAATCAAAATTTCATATAACAGCTGTTGTCACCCAGCCTCAACAGGACAAATCATCATGGTGGTGCAATGACTCTGAAAGGTTGTCTTCTCAGTAATCCAAAATATTATGTTACAAAGCATCAGCAACACACAGACATCACTAATATTAATTGCTAATGCAGTGACCACCATGTTTTCTTGTTGAAATAATGTTTTGTGATCTTAACTATACTCTTAATAGGGGTGATTTAAGAATGAGACATAAATTCTGGCATCACCTTACGCTATCTCAAAGTGTCATGACCATGAAGTAAATAAATTCTCTGCTTCATTCGATCTTGTTCACAACTATCAACACAGGCCACAAGCATATAGGATCCATAATAGACACTCAATGAAATTAAAAAAAAGGAAAGCCACAGACAATTTAAAACAGCTACGTGGGAATCACTTGGGGCTAGCTAACCACTACTAAGTGTGTCCACTGGGTTGCTGATGGTGGGTCGACCTTTAGATATGAGGTTAGCTGCAAAATAAGCAAGGTTACTCAACAAATAAGCAGCAGTATGTAGAGGGTGCAGGGGGTCTTCCTCAAATAAGATGGCTCAAAAAATCCTATGCTGTGACTTAGTGAAAGGCTGCTGGCAACTAATAGGCAGTCAGTAACCCAGAGGATGGAGCAACAGCCCTCCTTCACATGAGTGAAGGTGGAGATTGGGTGGGTCAGTTTAGTAACATTCATTACACTATAGACACAGTAAGTATTTACAGAACAGCTGTAGTAATGTGAGGAATAAGGCAACGAGAAACCACCAGCTTATTATTCTAAAGAGAAGCAGCTCCAACTATTTCTATGATATTTTTACTAAAAACGGTGACTAATGTCTTTCGAGTAAAATATTCTGGATGTAAACTAGTCCCCCATTCGAATCTCAAGGTGGTGAAAACTCAAAGAGGGTACATCAGTCAAGAATGATAAGAAACTTTTTAGGATTAGTACCTGGAATGTAAGATTGCTTAGCACCATGAACCACTTGAAAATGGAGACTAGAAGAATGTCTTGATGCTTGAATGTCTTGCTTTGAAGTACCAGCAAAATGAAATGGCCCAAAGAAGGGGACTTCTGGAGCGGCAGCTACCAGATTAACTACTCTGTATCTCCTAATAGAAACCAGTTATTGGTATAATACTCAGGATAAGTAGCAGCATATAAGTGAAAATCTCTCCTCAATACAGTGAAAGGATAATTATGTTAATATTATAAACAAAACCAAAGGACACAGTTGTGGTCCAGTATACATGCCCAAGTCAGATTACGAAGATAACAATGTAGAAATTATGTACGTAGAAAGGATTAGAAGAAGTGATAAGGAATATGAAAAGGGATGAAAACTTAATTATTCTTGGAGACAAATGCTATTGTAGGGGAAGGTCAATAAGAAAGACAATAGGGAAGTATGGTTTGAGAAAACAGAACAATAGGGGAGATTGTTCCAGTTCTGCATACAAAATGGCCTCGCCATCTCAAACACAGTATTTGGCCACTAGCCGCGAAGAAGATACACGTGGAAAATGCAAGGAGACAAGATTTCAAAAATGACTATGTACATACTAGTGAAACAGTGATTTAGAAAAAGGTAAAGGAATACAAGATCTACCCTGGTGCGGATAAAAACAGTGATCATAATTTGGTCATGATGAAATGTCAGCTTAAGTTAAAAAATCTGATGAGATCAAAGAAGAATCACTGGAGGTTGAAAGACAGGCAAACAAAACACCGATTTGCCCATCAAAACACACTAGACCAAGCTAAAGAGGAAGGAAACGATTGAGAATCAATCAAAGAGAGATGGCAAGTGAACAAGAAAGGAATTATTAATGCAGCTGAAGAGAAGGTAGGGAGGAGAAAAAGAGAATCGGGAGCCATGGATTACTCAGGAAGTCTTGGACCTAATAGATGAAAGAAGAAAGTACAAAAACTCTTAAAAAAAAGGAAAGACAGCAGCTGTATAAAATAATAAGAAAAGCAATCAGACGTCAAGCTTGAAAGAACGGATAAGAATAGATGAAAGACTTATGCAGAGAGGTACAAGGCACTATCTTCCAGGTAAAAGTAGAAGCTGCTTACCAAGCTGTAAGAAGTAACTTCAAAGAACATCCAATCAAAGTTAATGTCATTCGGAGTCAAGGAAATTCTTATATAAAGTGAACGCGAAGTGAAGAGATGGAAAGAGTACCTGGAGCAAAGTACTGAATTCCAGGATACTAGAGGATGAAGACACTGTGGATGAAGATGAGAAAGGATAACCCATACTCTGATCAGAATTTGATGCTGCAGTAAAGAATTTCGTGAGTAAGGTGCCAGGAGTTGAAGAAATTCCCTTTGAGTCCCTGAAGTATTCAGGAGTGAGGACTCAAAAAACTATACAGATTGATATTTGACATTCATTCAAGTGAGAAAATGCCAACAGACTTTAAAAAGTGTAATAATTCCTATTCCTAAGAAAAAGAGTCAAGAGATGTGAAGAATTAATCTTGCAGCACATGCATCAAAACTTCAGACCAGAATCATCAACAGGATGATGGAACAGAAGATGGAAGAATTCCTGGATTAAGACCAATTTGAATTCAGGAATTATAAGGGAACAAAGAAGCTATTTTAGATCGAGACATAATATAGAAGAGGATTCGACAGGACCAACCAACATATATTTGCTTCATAGACCTAGAGAAAACATTTGACAATTTGGACTGGAAGTGAATGTGACTACACTGAAGGGCATGGGAATCTATACTAGGTACTTTGGCAATAGCAAGTAGTGAAGGTCAAGGATAGCAAGGTCAAGAGGATATCTAAAATAATTCCTTTCAGCAGAGTAGCTGTCAATAGCATATGACAATAGAATTCATCAATAATAAATTATAACAATAAGGTACCTATTATAGAATAGCACATATTACTCATAAATGAGGAAGCTATGATTAACAAAATGTATGGCCTATAGATAGAGATCTCAGTATTAACTGTCTAGAGACGACACTTCAGTTTAAAATAAAATACCACATTCTATCTAGCAACCAAAAATTCTAACAGATAAGCTAAGAAGACTAAAAAGTTTATTTGTAGTTATTGCTTCATAAAATTTTAGAGATGCAAAACAAGGGCTACAACTTCTAAGTGCATTTTCAAGAATCTGTAGTATTAAAATATAAAAAAAATGCTCTACTACTAGGTAATATTAGATTCACATTTAGGAAATAATTAGTAAACAATTAATTTTAGGCATGGATTGCATTTTTCAAGGTGATGGATAATTTAGTAGGAGTTAGGAGCCTCACAATGCAACTGATAGATTGATTAGTTATACAGTTTTACCGCAGACACCCCAAGCCAATGGAAAAACAGGTGGAAAAACAGGTGGAGAAATGTGGAAATAAAATTCATAAATCACTGAAAGGTGTCAGGGATACAATTGAGACATTGAATAAAATAAACCAGAAGAAATGATAAATTGGGAACTGGTGTTTAATTAGGTATGGTCACAAACAATTGTTGCTAAAGCCAAATCCCCAAAGACAGAGGGAGACCATCTGATACATGGACAAGTGTGTACTAGAATGCAGGAGCATGGTTATTGATTGATATATTTATTAAACATTAAACAAAGTTACAATGTAATAGTCTTCGTCAGGTATACACATACAAACATATTAAAATTTAATATCAGGATTTTTACACTCCAAAAATTCATTTGTTGAATAAAATGCTTAGGTCAAAAGCAGTGTGTGGAGGGCATGCTTAAACCTCGGTAAGGTAACATTTCTAGCCTCATAGGGTAAATTGTTGAAAAGGTGTTGTTTTATAAAATCGAAAGATTTGCTTGTTTCAGTCAATCTACAGTGGGGCAATACAAGGTTATTTTTAATTCTGGTACTGTACGGATGTACGCTAGCCCCGATTTTCTGTTACATTGCAGAGGCATTAAAAAATGTAGAGGCCGTAGACGGTCATAATGCCATACTGTTTAAATGGAGGTTTGCAATGTTCCAGTATGTGGGTATTAGAAATAATCCTCACAGCTCTATTTTGCAGGATAAACAAGTCATTAGATGAGGCATGACCCCACAGCTCAATGCCATAATTTAAATGGCAGTGGAAAAAGGCAAAATAGGCATACCTCGGGTAAGTCATTTGGAATGTGCATTTTCAGCTTATGGAGCATATAAATGGCTTTAGAAAGTTTAGTGAGAGTCGAGGATGTGTGACTGTCCCTTTGTAGTCTACAGTCAAGCTCGAAACCAAGAAGATTTAGGTTTTCATGGTAAACTAATGCAAGACTAGGAGAATGTCACCTGCTGCTTTTTCTCTTTATTCAGTGAAAGTCCATTTGCAGAGAACCACTCACGGGCTACTGACAAGAGGGAGTCAAATGGGTTATGGTGGTTGCCTGGGTCGTTTGGTCCATGTATAAATGTTGTATCATCGACATATAATAGTGAAGAACATGGAACATAGCAAGGGAGATAGTTAATCAAAATTAGAAACAGGAGTGGGCCTAGAGAGGACCCTTGAGGCACACCATACTTAAATAATTATCTGTCATCACCCCAAATAGTTAAATAAACACTGTTTGCGATCAGACAGGTAGGAGTCTAGAAGTTTTAGTTCATTCTCATTAATGCCATAGTATTGCAGTTTTTGGAGGATGGGAAACATAACCAAATGCTTTGGAGAGATCACAGGCAGTTACTCCAATGGAAGATCTATTTTCAAAAGCACCAATTATTTGGTCAATCACATACTTGATTGCTGAAGAGGTTGATTGACCTTTACAAAAGCCAAATTGACAGGGTGAAAACAGGTTGTTATTTTGAAAGTGATCGTAGAGCTGTTCTTTAATAACTTTTTCTATTATTTTCCCAAAAACTGGAGTTATGGAAATGGGTCGATAGTTGGAGAGTGAATTTCTATCACCCTTTTTGTAGACAAGGATTGTTTTTGATATTTTCAGAACTTATGGGAAAGTGACGGACTGAAAACAAGTATTACAAATTGTAGCAAGAGGTTTATTAAGTACATCAGCTAATTCTTTGATTAAATTAGCCGATAACCCATACATGTCAGCGCTCTAGGATTTTATAAGATTACTTATGACCTTCTGAATATCTAGTGGAGTAACCCAGGTACATTTGAAAGTGGGTGTAACTACAGAGACATTTTTAAGCAAGTCAGTGGCTGTTGCTGATGAGCAGTTAATATTGGCGATTATATCATTGATAAGAGTCAATGAAGTACTTGTTTAGTCTGTCCGGATTGAAAGGGAGTGCTGAGGTTAAGCGTGAAGACCCAACTTCCTGATTAATTATTTTCCAAGCTGTCTTGAACTGGTTATCAGCATTTAGTATTAGGGAACCATTAGCCTTTTAGGGATATGGATTTGTACTCCTTCCTAAGTCAGCGCCATGCATTTTTATCCTCATAGCTGCCGGAATGATTGTATTTGGCGTGCAACAGTATTACTTACATTGTAGAAGTGATAGTTCGGCAGTATAACACTTAATGGCTTTATTTTTTCTCTTACTTTTATGAACTAGTTTCTTAGGAAAACAGTGCTCAAAGAACAGCATAAAATTTTCAAAAAAACAAGAGAAATTGTCACTAACATTATGATGTGCGAGTAGGGAGAACCAGACTACAGCAAGGATTTTAGATAATCAACTCCAATAGGAGTGCGGGCAATGGCCTGCCACGATGGATACACCGGTTCCCGACCAGTCACCGAAGTTATGCATCGTTGGGCTCCGCTAGACTTTGGAGGGGTTGATCCTCCGATTCGTCCGAGTGCTGTTGCCCCTGTCTGCACGTGGCAGACAGTATGTACAAAATGACCTTAGCCGTCGAAGCACGTTAAACAAAAATACTACTACTACTCCAATAGAGGTTATTAACTGACTGAAAGTAGGACAAGTATTAAGATTGGACTTGCTTTTTGGTTTTACGATTGCAAAGAAAAACTCCAGGGCAAGATGATCAGCAATGCCAAGATCGATAACATTGACAGAAAGTGTTGGTGGGTTAACTGGTAATGATATTATCTAGACAAGAACTGGCTCTTGTAAGCTCTTTGTTCACACAAAATAGGTTAAAGGATAGAAGTAGATAGGTAAGAGCAATGGTCTCCTTAGTAGCAAAGCGAACATTTACATTTAGGTCACCACAAACAATTATATTCGAGCAAAAGTTGGACAGGTTAACAAGAATGAGCTCCAGCTGTTCACTAAACATTTTGAAATCTCCATTAGGAGATCAGTACACACAGACTATAATGGCATTGTAGTCTTTCACATACACAGCACTTGCCTCACAGTGCAGTTCTCTACATGACCTACTGAGGTCAATTTCTTTTACAGTTAAGTGACAAGCAGCATAAATGGCAGTACCTCCATGTTTAGCCTGGGATCTTGCATAGGAGGCCACCAAACAGTACTAGTCAAAATTAAAAAAGCTGATTTCCTCATTATGGAGCCAGTGTTCGGTTAAGCACAAAAATTCATAAGGGAGCTCCCTCACCATCTCTTCTAGAGCACTAAGCTTATTGCGAAGGCACTGGACATTTAAACACAAAAGGGAGGTTCTTATGGAGATTACTTCAGCACCCCTCTCCTCCCATTCTACCTGAAGGATATGAAGTCAACAGCTATGAACATATCTATACACCCTTGAAGAAGCATCCAGCACTTGACGGGGGTCATTTAATTCCATGAAATTCCTAATGCAGAACATATCCACGAAGTATTACTTTTAATCAGTAAAATGGTCCACAAAAGTTCTAACTACTTATTTCCTCATAAAATATCCTTTTATACACCATACTCCCACATTGAGGACAGTGGGCTCATAAGCTGGGCTTATTGCCTCCATGAACAAAAAAGTGAAAAAATAAAAAAAAATGGAACTACAGCCATAAACAAACATTTGGTTTTATCAGATGTTTCATTGGAGGATCAAATTCCATCTTTTCCATAAAGGAAAGTTTGCCAACTGGTAGTCCAATTTGAATAAGGATAATTTTAGTTAATAAAAACTAAGGCATTTTAGCAATAAGTGAATTATCTCCCAAAACAGATCATGCTGGTAGCCTAATGTGAAGAACAAAAGGACTAACCCAAGTGCTTCCCACAAATAGTCCCCAGTAAATATGAACCATTTTCTGAGCGAATGATAAGTATTGAATACTCAACACTAATAATTGCAGTGGTAGATGCAAACAGAATCTTATCAGAAATGACAAGCAACTTAGAAGAATAACCCTTCACCCAACATTTTCAAAATATCAATCAACCAAACATGGCAAGGAAATCTCTGAACATTAACAACAGCAAAGTTATTTCCTCTAGTATATTTGATTCTGGGTTAGGAATTAAACAATTTCACCTACAAGAAATGGTTTGAGCTTAATTACAACAGAAATATATAGAACAGAATTATGATGGCTCAATACCAGTTATTCCAATACAGTGTGATAATTATGTACAACATAAAATGATTTCACGTGAGAGGATTATTTTGAAATGGTTCTACAGAAGTTCATTTAACTATTCCATATTTCTTCCACAAGTATAATCATACAATTCCCTACCAAGCAGCATCCAAGTCTAAAATACTAATTCCATTTAGAAGATTCGAATATCATGAAGCCCAAGGGAGGTACAGAAGCTACCAAATGGTGTTAACTCTGCAGGAAAATTAAAATAGACTAATATGTCATCCTTGATGGACGTTAATGGTTATTGCTGGTTCTCAAATATCCCCAAAAAGTGTGTTTAGAATAACAAAAAAAAACAACAGGAATCCTTGGCAATTCATGGTTCAGGATTTGGGCCTGGGAAGCCTAAAATTCAGTTACTTAGGGGTCGTGCATAACTACAGCACCATTCTAGTTGATTTTCTACGTTCTATGTAACATTATCTATACAAACGAAACCTTCAATTAAAAAATATTTTCTTAATTACTGAGAGAGTTAATTTTTAAGGATGGGTTGAAATAAGACAAAGTAGCTGAACTAGATATAATTGAACGATCTAATCTCAATTTGAAAAAGTAATACTTATCCATTTTTAATTTCTAAAAATCAACCATGAATCACGGCGCTAAGTGCTGTGCTCATCTACTTAGTTCTCTTCTTCCCCACATTTCTGACTGCTGCCTTGATAAGTGTTGTCATGAGGTCACTGTTTAACTTGCAAGAAGGTTAAAATGAAAGCAATTCGATGGTATGAAAACTAGAAACCATACAGAGGCAATGGTTGTTACTTTTGAGTTAAATGAGAATCTTGGGGTGTAAGCCTGCCCTTCCTCATGTTAAACTCAGTAGTATTGTCGACGAGTAAGAAACTTAAACAGGCGCAATGCAACAGCTATGTTACTTTGAGTAACCCCCCCCCCCCCCCACTGTAGGTTTTTAGGCGACCCCCTCCCCCATAAGTTTATACAAGACCCCTTATGAAAAATTCAAAGGCAGAGGTTCTTGATAATATCAGATTTTTTACCATGAATTAAATGCACATCAACCACAGACCAGACTACTAACATTGGCCAACAAATCAGACCAGTTAGTAATGAAAAAAGAGGAATACTTAAGCCATAAATTAATAATTCTGAAGAAAAAAGGTAGCTAGGATGAGTTGAACCATACATGACTGGCATCTAGGCAATCAGCAGACCACCACGCAATCCAGTGTAAATAACAAATAAGAATGGATTTTCAATGAAAGAACTACATGACAGAGGAAGGTGTATATTATGTACAATATGGACACTAAAAACAGATTTGAAACAAGGGATAATTTAATTGACAATAATGAAATCCTGAAAAACTGGTTTTCAAGGATTGAAGGCCAAGAAGTCTCAATTTCAATGACAAATAAAAATTACTAATGTCACTGCAACTTATCAGATCATGTGAATTTGTCAGCTGAAGTAAATCACCACTGCAACTGAGTACATGAAAGGCCTAATTGTGGGAGATAAAGTATGCAAGGTTGACTTCAATAGCAAAACACATTGAAAAATAGCTTGTTTGGCATACAGAAAACTTTAGAACAATAGCTTAATGTATAATTTGTATGCTCCCCTTCTTAAAAATACAATGGACCTCAAATTTACCAGGAAGGATTTCCCAAGTAGAGGCTTAACTAGCTAATTATTAACATCACGTAACATACACGTTTACACACTAATCAAAAGTTAACAGTAAGGTTGGCCAACTTGTTTATTCTATTGCAACAAAGTCCCTGCATAAAGATTTTTATTTATAAAAGAAAGAACAGATGTAGGCTAATGTAAATAAGAGCAAACTGATTTTCATTGTTGTTAGGCTATACTAATTTCTAACTAAGATATAGGATCTCATTTCCTCCACCACATATTATGCAGCAATAAGGCCAAGAAGCAACCATTTTTCTTGAGAGCACATAGGCCAAATCATAGATAAGAACACTGTTAATAAACTTGATTTATTACTAAGAAATATTAAATGAAATTAAAATTTTTGATTAAATTAGTGGCCTTAACGAAGTTATGACAGCCAGCACATTCCCCTTCAACTCTTGTATTATGAGAGCCATTAACCCTAAACAGTAGTTGCTCCAATTTATAAATGGCTATCTTATTCCATAAATAATCCTAGGCATGTGCAGTCAATTTATACTTAAGAATATTTTCAATCACTTTTTTCTCCCTCTCTTAAGCAACTAGTAGAACTTCTGTACTAGCCAAACTTCGAAATTAAATGCCAGGTAATCACTGGCTTTCATCCAACCTACATAAAATTTTTTCCAATTAACTCTTGGCTGGCTGGCTACTATATGTATACATAACATACTTACCTTTTTGAAATTCTCAACTAAATACTTGCCTGTAGATATCTCAGAGCCTAACCACCACAGCAATGCCATCAAATATATGTACTTCCAATGAAAACTGACGCAATGTGGCACAATGCAGCTCCGCTGCTTCTAGCTCCGTTAATATTGCGACGGCTGGTCAGGGATTAAAAATATTTTCTTTCCTTAATTTTAAGGAAAAAAGTACGTCATCTTTGAAGCCATTTATTTCATATTGGCGATGCAATACAGTCATGGATGAGTAAAAGGACTACTGAATCATGTGCTTAATAGAAAAGGTTACCCTAAACCAAATTAATAACTTCAATAATAATGAGCCCATTTAATGATTTTTCAGTCCTGCACCAAAATTTCAAATACTCAATCATCAATAAATACTAATTAACTGTGCCACACAATTTCTGTAAAAGATAGAATTTCAAAACAGCTAGACTATTTGCAAACTCAGCTTTTGGAGGTCAATTTACAATTACATGGAATTGAAAATGAGAGGGCAATTTTGTTTAGAGAAAGTTTTCATAATAGCAGTATTCCACATGAATAAATATAGGTTCTGCATTATCATGCTGACTTTGATTCAACTTTAATCAAGGCCTATAAAAATAAATTCTCAATCAATGTTCATTAAACTCTCACAGTGCCTACCATAACCTGATTAAAATCGTGTACCACAAGCCGACAGATTAAAAATGTATCAACAATGGGGGAGCATAAAAAAGATTGGAGGCATAATCACCCTAGCTAGTTATCACTCAAATTGCAAATGACATACACGTCCATGATGGACACGAACCAAACATCTGTTGAGGAATTTCTCACACAAACATTCATCTGCTCAATAAATGAAACTACTGGATCACTTATGCATGATATTAGCTGATTAGAAAACCAAGTCACTGCATAATTCAAAAGACAATTCAGACTATAAAATTTGATGGCCAAAAATTGGGAAAATGTACATCTTACTTGGCGATTTTATCATCCAATTCAGTCTGAAAGGGAAGGCCTATAGCGGTGTTTAGGCATGCCATCACTCACCATTCCTTTGCCAGTCCAAACAGGATGCACCGAGAAGTGTGCTTCGACAGATCTGCAGAATATTTGAATGTCAGGCAAAGAAATAAATGGTATTTAACACATGACAAACAAACTGAAGACAATCGAGATGGTAAAAAGAACCAAAAACGTTGAAGAGGGAATTCAATGGGATCCTCAGCTTGGCAACTAGCAACAATGTTAACCCAAATTATGTTAAGAGATGCAATATTTTTGCAGAGGGCTTTCTAAAAAGGCAACTACTTTGCTATGCATTTCAGTTTTTACATATCAACAATGGCAAATATCACCACACGAATATTCCATAAGCAAAATACAAGACAGGATCTAAGAAAATATATTAACTTAGAATAAAACTAAACTGAAAGACTAAATGTTATATGGTACATGGCTAACAAAGCATAACAAATGTCATTCCTAAAAATTCTGAAACAATTTAGTTGTTCAGTGATTATATTAATTACAAGACAACACTTGAGTAAACAAAATAATCTAACGTAAGTCGTGAAAACCTGGTATTTGAAATCTTTCATTAATGAAATGGTTGTAATAGTTATAGCAAACCTAACCAAAGCAAAAATCAATTTAAAATATCACAGAAATTGGCAATGGGGACAGCATTTGGAAAGGTAATTCATTACGTCACATGATCATATTATATTTGTAAATGCAATGGGTAATATGAACAGCTACTACAGAGATATAATTGGGCACACTAATAACCTTACAGTAGTGATTACAAGCCATGAGGAGCCTGTTAAAACCTGCATTAGACATCTGCAAATTTATCGAGGTTACTTTTGCAAAGAGTAATTTGAAACAATTTATGATCAATTTATCCAGGATAACTAATGACAGTCAAATACTTATTTTAGTATGGCAAATTGTGAGCCACTAAGGCACTAAATGTAGGAGGAATCAGTTTTGTTCACTGTAGACAAAAATTCTATTAAGGGTGTTTGGCTGTAACAAAAGTCAATGCAATAATGCACGTATATGCTTCAAACATTCACATATTGAATATCTACTCAAGATATGACAAGCCCAGAGAATTATATTAATAGTCATGAAATGTATTAATAAAGTGTAGACATATATAGAGCAAAAACTTTGCATCTCTCCAATCAAGGGTTCATGTGAAAGTTTTTGGATTCAAAACCTATTAACACATACATAACAGCTATATGCTGTACTTTGGAGTATGTACCCTTCCTAACTCATAGTAAATACCCAGCAAAATGTATGCACTATACAACGCAGCACAGTAATCACATTTGAGTCTTCCGATTTAACTGAGATAATCCTCCAACAAAACAACACCCAGAAAAATATTTAAGAAGAAATACAACTACCACTCAAGATCACGAAAGGAAAATTCCACAATAAGAATCATCTATGCAGTGGAAATTGGGTCAAGAAAGCAATTGTGTAAATTAGTAATAATCGCACTGGGAATTGGGATGGCAATTGACATGGGAATCCAATTGACTCAGAGATGGTCAAAATCTCCAATGTCGTACCTGTTTAAGTTTCCTTTCAACAACTCTCCTTGTCCATCCCCTCCAAGCAGCTCAAGAGCTGAAGCTCCAAAATAGGAAAAGGCATGGTTGAAAACGAGTAAAAATGCACTTTGAGACAGAGAATGTCCAATGAAAATCGAGCTCAATAGTAATCCTGAGAATGTTGTTGCAGGACAAATGGGGGGCAAGATTTCTCAATGGGAGTAAGTATTCTCAATTGCATAAGAAATAACAAACAAATGTCATAGAGAACAATTCGCTCAAGGAAATTCTGGTTAACTAAGATTCAGTATATGTATGTACACAGGCATTTTAGTCAATGTAATAAAGCAAATCCTATGAAGAGGGCATAAATTTAAAAAATTCCAAATGGAAAACATCAGTTGAAATACGAATGCAAGATAACAATAAGCACAAATTCAAATTGACTAAGTAAATTAGACTTCCACTATTGTACTATGATAAATCACAGCCGAAAATCATATAAGCACACAGAAAAAGGTAAACCACAGGCATCAATATGAAAAAGACACAAAAAACTCGAAATTTCAACATAATGCAATAGTGAGACAGCATAGAATCCATTAAAACCTATCAGATGGCCGAAAAATGTATTGGCAACATGTTCTCAACTATTCCGCAACTTGGAACTATCAGAGAGGCTTTGATGTCACTAGTGAAGGTTTTTAAAAAAAGAATTATCAAAATAAATATCTACAGAAATTTAAAAAGATTTCCACAAAATATCAACATCACAGGAGTACATTTATCAAGTTTCAATGAAAACAATCCTAAAAAACTTAGGACAGGTCACCTGAAACGTCTATTGGAAGTTCACGTAAGTCAAAAAACATTTCAAACCTGAAATAATTAAATCCATAAAAGACAGGCAATGAATCTTAAAATTTTGTGCATAGTAGACAGCTCTGAAATGACATGAAAAATAAATCATGCAATTGATTGAAACGGGCCTTAAAAATGCTCAATATTAACCTATATATCATTACAACAAAAATTATAACAAATAAAGAGGCCAACATCCAGTAAAATTAATAGTCTGTGAATGTGCAGCAGGTAGGAAATGCAAATATGTAATTACAAGTGAATACGAAACAAGTATAATAATGTCAGCTACCACAATCATTCATTGTTTAACAGTTGCAGGACAGAAAAATGATAGGTGATCCATCCTCACAGCATGGGCTATAAAAATGTAAAAAGCAAAGATTTTCATGAAGTGATGTCCTCGCGATGGAATCTGCCACACAGACTAAATGCAATTATCATGAGTGTCACTACATGAAACATTGGCATTCATCAAAATTACAAATTATGCAATTCAGTAGCTGTTATGTCAAAGAACTAGGATAGACAAGGCAAATAAGATAGGGGATATGGCATTAAGCAAAGCTAAGATAAATACTAGAGAAAGGAAAAAACCTATCATTCAAGCATACAAGAATAAATATACTTTAAAATCTTAGCTTAAGACAAAACATAGGTACAATTCAGTTAAATACACGAGGAAAAACTTAATTAACCAAGGAACCATAAGGAACAGACTGAAACCCTAATAAAAAGGTATTACCACAATCCCCAGGTAAATAAGGAAAATTCTATTAATATTATGAGCATAAAAAATTAAAACATGGGGATGAAGGTTACTAAGATCAAACTTCAGCAAAGAGAAGGCAATTTAAATTCTACAAATCCAACACCTGTATATCAATAAGAATATTAAAACAAAATTAGGAGACGATGAAAGACTGTATTTCAATCATAAGTTAGTGAGGGTACCAAGCAGAGAGGAAAATGTCATACGTCTGAATTGCTATGTATCATTTAGTTGTTTCTTGAATTCAAAATGTAAACTTGTAACAAACAGCATACAAATTGTATAACTAAGGGTTAAAACAAGTAAAAAAATATGTAAATTCAATATAAAATTAACGAAGTACTCCCTTAAAAACAACTTTACTGTAGTAAAAAGTACATCAGTTCCCATCTTTCCTCAATAAAATTTGACAAATGCTTCTAGGATATCAATGACCATCACAGTAACATATATGGACATTACAAAGACTATGTTAGCATTGGAAATAACAGCAAAACACAAGAGCACCATTAGACAGTTTAAGCCAAGTTTCTAAGATAAAACACCTTTAATTTGTTATACATAGTTGCCAAATCTAAAAGCATGCACCAGCTAATTATGACAGCTTGATATAGAGAGGATTTCCTTAAAGTAAACTTTTCAGTACATTGCATATAAATGATGATTGAGAAGAGTGTATACCTACCCAAAAGGCTAAATCAAGTTTGTGTAGTGCTGCAATTCTGATTATAGTGGAGCAATAAAAATTTGAGTTCCTTTATTTACATCAGCTTGATAAAAAGCAAGGCTATTATCTAGTAAACATTCCTATTTCCATGGATAACAATACCCTACTCAACTTCATAATTATTTAAAACTCAATGGCACTACGCTTATCATGATTAATTGGATGAAGAATTGTTAACAGCACCGTTAACTGACATTTATGTTATAGAACTGGCATAGATTTCAATTTTTAAAAATTAAGTAACCTCCCACATTCATTCACCAAGTAATCTTTTGTAACACTTGCTACTGCCTCCATAAAAAAACTCAAATTGGGCTGATAAGTCTTCATTGTGATAATAATATAGAAGCTATAGCATTTGAGAATCAACAGAGAAGCTTTTTCAGCAACAGAACAGAGAAGGTAGTAAGGTAAGTAAAAAAATAAGATGTACAGAATTCCCAATGCAATTATGAAAGAGAAAATGACAAAAAGATGCAATAATTTATAGTAACTTAAGTTCTACAAAAGGCATCACTGATCAAGACAAATTTCAACAGTGTTTCATCATGTAAGTTTATAGTATACAAATTGATATACATACAGAAATGTTACTCCTAAACAACAGCAACAACCCTAACTAAGAGGTCACTCGAGGTATTTAAAGTAAAAAAGCCTTATGTAAATGTTTAAAAATGTGTTCATGTAAATGTAGAAGGCTACATTGAGGTCTACTCATATTCTCCTATATATTTTAGGACGGATTTGAATAGTCCGTAGGCCTTTGATCATACAGAAACTTACCGTATATTTCCGAACATATTCAAAGAATCGATTTGGTTATCTCACCAACACCCTCGAGTAATGATGTGAACACTGACGATTTTTAATTCTAAACTCTTAAGAAAATCTCTATTGAGAAAAAACTCCATCTGGTAGTTTGCTATCAGAGAATAAACTCAGTAGAAGCTATTGTGGCACAATATATCATGGTGATTTGAATTAGTTAATGCCTCGCATATGAGGACTTCAGTTAATCACCCATGTATAATACTCATTTTGTGGAATCACAACCAGTTACAACCTCTCCCAGACTATTATTGCAGACAAGGGTGACCAGAACCCTAATCTTTTACACAAAAATTATTACAAGAAATTTTTATCACTGCATTCATTACTGGCAGAGTTTCATTGGTAAAATATCCATTCAGGGCATAAGAAACATGCAAGAAAGCTACATTTTATAGCCTCGCTTATTATCTGGGAGCAACTCAAGAAGAGTAGTTGTTCCTATTAGCAGCCGAAATGCATTTTGAGTTCTTGCATGGGACAATGAGGATTCAATAGTGTTTATGAAATGTAATTCTATAATTGATAGAGATTATAATCCTCTATTACCCTCTGGTACCGGGAATTGTCTCGACAGCAAGACCTGTTGCCAATCTAGATTTTGATGGGATTAAATACTAAGAATATTATGAAAGTAAAAATGAAATGGTCGGCAATAAAAAATTATAAATAAATTATTCACCCAACAGAACTTAGCAGTCCGAATGCTAATCTGATTTTTGGCAAAAATTCTGTAACCCATACACCTTCGCTCCTCATGCTGCTCTTTTCCATCACTATCATCCTTAGTAATGGTGTGTTATTCACGTTAACTCAAAATGGGCGTTACTGGCTTTCAAATTAAAACAAGCTACTCTTGAGGAGCTATGCTCCATTTTCTTCAGTGATCCAATTAAAACATTCCATGCGAGTCAAGTACAGTTAATTAGGTGTTCTTAATCAGAAAATAGTGGGTTCTCCATTAACCAGGAGGAAAGGGTAATAAATATCTTGGATATCGGGAATCCTGGTTAATCCAACAGTGTTACCCAGCTGTGAACATTCCGAGGAACTTACAGAGTCAAGAGTGTTTATTAAATAGGAAAGCTATTGCCTAGGATTGCCTATACTCCAGGAAAGTAATTTTCTGATATCTATTTGGCACAGGGGAGTTAGCAAATGATTAGCTTCTCAAGATAACCAGTTTTGGGGGCATTCCCATTAATCTGCATCCTGGTTAATTGAGTCTACTGCAATTGGAAAAATATAGTACCTACAGTCAACTGGCACTAACATGCTCTGTGAATAGAACATACTACCATCATCAGCCAAAGCTGAAGTGTAACTCTAGTAGGAGCAAATGGGTCAGTTGTGTCTCATAGATCATTACTAGGTTTTCAGAATGCTGGGCAATGAACCTTTAGTTTTACTTTTGCTATAAGACCACTTTAAATTCATAATCCACTTAAACATACTATTTTTTGCCATGGTTTAGGTCCATAAGATACAGGTCTGCCCTCACAATTACCCATCCCCATAAAATAAGAAGCAATTAGATTTTTTTCATCCTGCCCTACACTAAGTTTTATACCTACTACTCTATTACCCTTCACACACCATATTCCCACCAATACAAAAAGTCTTCTTTTACACCTTCCTCAATTTCATCCTCTCCACTAATTTTCTTCCAACTGACTATTTAAAATTACTCTACACTATTTACCCTCTCCTTTCTTGACATACCATCACATTATAACCCATTACATCAAATATAAACTGCACCCAATTCCCCTTCCAGGTAAGATTGTCTTTGTATGATGTTAAACAATTTCATACTTTCTCAACTTTCATACTCTACTCAAATCTGTTTTGAATCTTAGTATATGGCTGATCTGGATCTTTTTCACTCATTACTGCCAGAAGAATTTAGCAAACTTTAATGACCATTTTCAATTAGTTAATTAAAAAATCAATGTAGTAATTAGACTTAGTAGATTATTCAAAAACTAAAGATTAACTATTGGTGAAAAATTATGCATCCAGAAGCTAATGCCATTAACAATTTATAATTATTTCCATAACACTGCCAGTCAAGGGCAGGTTTAGCACAGGCACTAAAGGTAGGTAAATTGGTTCACTTGCAACCATTGAAGCGTTAAGAATTTTGAAAAACCTAGCCAAGGAAAATTTCCTTCTATCATACAAATTTACTGCTTGGTATTTTTTATGAAAATTAAATGTTCAGGAAAATACATTCAACCATATATTAGGATGATGATACAGGAAAACCATACTTTTGTGATATGAAACCTGATGACTCAGGAAGTGTCTTACTTAAACAATGATCTTGTCTTAACTCCACCAAATCTCACCAATTTCTTGGATTTGAGTGTAATTGACAACTCAAGATGTCTGTGCCTCAAATAAATCTCAGAAGCTTAACAAAAAGAAGCTTCATTTGACACAATTCAAAGTTGAATGAATTACAAATAGAAACTTCAACAATGCTAACCGCTTGGGTCACAAAACGAAGCAAACTCAGGAAATGTACACATTTATATTAATTCACGAAGGCTGAGTAGTTACACAAAAATCACTTCTTGATCTGTCAGTGATTTCGAACATGCATTTTACACTGTATTCAAAGCAAAATGCCACTTAAAAAGCCATTACTTTACTAGTATGATGTTTCTTATTTAAAATTCAGCAAAAGCTGAGTAAACAATCTAATGTCCCGACCTCTATGTAGACTCATTCAATGTTAGCAAGTACCACATAATAATGCTAAACGTTATGTACTGTTTAAAACAAAGATACTTAACAAGAAACTACTCATCACATTTTGGAACCATAATATTTGCATAAGACATTGTAACATCTATCAAGATCAAAAATGGCAAATGAGGTGGAAAACTGTGACATTGGTTAATCATCATATACACTGGCAGGAAAGCAAAATTAAAGACCATAACTGCCTCTTCACTGAATTTCCTCTCTGGTAACAAGAATCTAATGAACACACTTTGATCAAATATAAAAACCTTTAATGACAGAAAATAAATACTTGCAGTTTTCCACCAATTAAAGATATAATTTAGACTAGTTTCAATGAAACTACATATATATTCTAGTGAATCATGTAGTAACATTAAAACTAGGCAAATATTTAATTAGTGGAAAACAGCAAGAATTGTGTTTCCTTCATTGTGGAAAAGTTCCACCACAACGTGCCTGAATCTGTATTTAATGTGTAAAGGTTATTTTTTAGTTACTGACAATATGGACTTAATGTCCAGGAAAAGATTGCCTCATTAACATCTTTTACTCTGGTCACCCATAATCTATTAAATCATACTGTTCGGAATTATACGGCATAGAATAATTCTGTACCTAAAATTTCAATTAATTGCATCAGATTCTCAATGTGAAGCAAGGAGTTCATTTCCTGACAATTCAATTCTTTGGCTACAAAATTCCTTGATAACACAACAATTTAAATTATCAACAATTATTGTAATTATCTTCAGTTGTTCCACCAGTTTCCTGTTTTTTTAATCAGAAAAGGGGAGAATCATATCATCATCCAGGATAAACAATTAATTAGTAAATTCTTATGATGGGAAAATCTATATTCACTAAATATTTCACACAAGTATTTTGTTAGTCGCAAAATTGTTCTGAGATTAGTAGTCAAAACTGTGACATGAATGCTTGTTTCTTGGCCATTTTCTTTACAGCCATGTTCAGATCATTTCAAATGCAGTTAATGGAAACAAATGCATCATTGTAGGAATGCATCAGTTAGATTTTTAGTGAAAACGATCTCCACAGACACCCCCATAAAATAGGCATTAAAGAATATAAAACGAATTGTGTAAAAATCATTCGATTCATTAAGCAATTGAAAAAACCAACTAAATCATATTCAATAAAATCTCACAATGTGGATTATAATACTATTTCATTTTAAAGTCTTCTCAAATAACTTATGCATAAACCATATTTATGGACAGGAAAAGAAGGGTCACAGGAAAAATGAATCTCAACACCAGCAACAAGAAGCCTATTTTTATCTACATTACAAAATGTACTTAACATTTCACTTCCACCATTCTCAGTGGGTATTTAGAGTTGCTAAGGAGGAGACCATCCAACATCAGCATCTTGCTTCATGTGAGCCTAACCAAATTAAATGCTCACAACTAAGTGTGACACATACCAAGCTGAAGACACATCTTACCCAAAATGGATTCCTTTATCTCAATAACTTCTTCCCAATAAATCCTCTTGACTTTATTTTCCTTTTTCTGGTTATTGACAGTACTAAAACATTTTGATATCCTACACAATTATTTAATAGAAAACAAAACATTACATGCACATGAAATTAAAAGCCATACAATTTGGTTGTTATAAACCTTTGAAAATTATAATGATAAGAATGTAAATGAAAAACCCTACGTATGATTCAGACTTCACCTTTCCTAGAATGTGTGATCCAGTATGTGAAGAGGAAACAGCTATGGGGGAGGCAGATCCAGAGGAATTTAAAGTATTTCTAAGGGCAGGAGTCAAAAAAACTCGTTTCACCCTTCTGTTGGTCTTTACACACAGTTATGGAATAGTCAAGGAAGAAACAAACTTGTTTCCGATCGTATGTATGCCACCTCCCCCATGGCGAAAATGAACAAATAGCAAGTAACAAGAGGCACCATCTTTCTTTAGTTTTTCTCACATCTCATTCTACCATCTTTTAATGTTTACTTTCAATATCAAGTACACACCTTATTTCTAGAGTAATGTGAGCATAGACACAAATCACACACACATATTTTTGTTTCATCTCCCTGTGAACATCTACAATGCAGAATCACACAATGTTTCACTCATTTGGATGCAGAATCTTTATCTGGGGTTCAACCACATGGGGGCATATATCTGAAAAAAGACAAACATGGTATTTGTGCACTGTCCCCTCACATAATACAAAAAACATAAAATAACCTGAAAGGAAACTTATAGCTATTTGTTAGATCTTAAAGACTAATTTCAGCCCTTCTTACCTTGACCACCTCAAGTATACTCACCACAAGAAAGACACTTCCTAATTTGGATTAGGAGGCCATCTTTTGAGATCATGAAGCTGGTGATTATGGCAATAGGAGCAAAAGCCTTGATGCTCACTATCATTTCTCTTATGTCACCTAGCTATGAACAGCGGGATAAGGTACAACCAAACCCAAAACACTTCTTCAAATGAACTATCTAAAATCTATTCAATATCTAACACATGGTTTTAAATTAAACATTGTGGAATACCAAGGTTCCAGCATGACTGTAAATGTGGTTTACTTTAAGTAAAAAACAATAGATAGAACAAATCACAAGAACTTGCCATGAACTCTAAATTCATGGTTCAAACTAATGAAAACTTAGCTGGTGGTCAAGTTCAAGGCTCAATTTACTTTTCAGTGAATTGCAGTAAAATTTATCAGCTTAAAAGAAAACAACAGCATTAAGTGTTATAATAATGCTACATAGAGACTGCCCCATACACATTTAAAACCAATCAATACTTACGGTCCTGACACTTCCCCATCACTTTCCTTGGGGCCACGAATGTACATAAACACATCACTGGTTTTCTGGCCCACCAGGCTGGCCTCCATATCCGCCATAGTTGGGATAACTATAAGGCTGTGCCTGGGGTCCTCCAGGTTGTCCACCAGCTGGCTGGCCTCCACCTCCATAGTAACCAGCAGCAGGATAGCCATATGGTTGGTAAGCTTGTCCAGCTGGCATTTGACCTGCAGCAGGTCCCCCCGCTCCGGCACCTGGTCCTGCCTGGCCAGGCTGAGCACCTGTTCCCGGCTGCTGAGGATTTGGGCCACCTGCTGGCTGCCCAGGCTGAAAGTTCGCCATCTAAAGTAATCATTTACTCTTGTCACGACTAAACAGTCATTAAAACTAACTTATAGATTAAATCAATTAACTACAGACAAATTTATACTCTGGGTCTTTTCCACAGCCACAAAGTTATGCAGTCTTAATTCGTTGCCATTATACTGGAATATGGCACCTAATCACAATACAGAGAAATACTGCTATGAGTACCAAGTAATTGTTATCTATGGGACCACTACAAACGACAGTTATTAAATCTTGGCATTAAGAATGCATAAATATAGAATATATTCTTAAATCTCTTGTCATACAAAGGAACAACTTTCAAGTTACGGAAGCAGACAAAACTATCCAACTACAAACAGGGAAATAATGGATAGTCCTTTTTACAGACAATCTGTAAATCCCTAAAATGCTATCCACACACATCAGTAAGGTAAATGATCAGCCCTTTGCAGAACTAATAGTTGGAACAAAATTAAAAGCTGATGTCCATTTGGCTAACTAAAATAGCATTGTACATACTGATTAGTATGTTCATCATACTTTGGATATAGAGATAGAATTTCCAATTCTGTACTAGCGTAAATCCCTGAGTTTGAATATCACTTGGTTTATTTAACTGCCATGTACATACGCATGCATGAACAACCATTACCAACTACACCAACAGGATGGCCACTACAGGAGGAATATTATGGGTATTCCATGATGAATATAGCATTTTTCTCAAGAGATTTAAATACATTGCCGAGTCAGTTACTGGCATAACTAAAAATATTCTTATCTGATTGTCTCCCACAACATTTTAGGTGCAGTGTGTAATTCCAATTCAACTGAATATAACTGAGTAACATCTAAAATCTAGAAAAGAACTACATTAATCTCCACCTCACATACTTAAAAGCCGTATCACACTAAGGGTTGTGGCGGCTGTTCCAGTTACGGTGGCGGTTGCAGTTTGCGGGTTAGCCGATCACACTGCCTATTCGCACAGGAGGTGAGCGGGTGGACGTCTGATGCTGTCGTCTGCTTATTTACTGTGTTCGTCCAGTTGTACGAAATGAATTCGGGGCTTTTGCAACAAGGATTTCATAAGCGCAGGCAACAAATCATATGCACAAGTGCATTAACGTACAACAATGATTTGCCGATTTGCACCAGTAGCTGGACATAATATAATGGCGCACCTTTCTTTTGATAACCAAACAGTCGCGTGAATAATCTGACACATGCCATTGGCTACGGTTGTAGACACGAGGTTAAAAAATAGACCTGGGTCTATTCTCTCGGTTGCAACCCGTGGGCTTGGCTGCTGAGCGATGATTGGTCGGGAGCCAACCTGCAACCACAACCGGAACAGCCACTGCAACCCGTAGTGTGATACGGTCTTAAAAGACTTTATACTATTTTTCTTTAAAGAAAGTTTTTATACTATTGTTGACTTAGTAACTATGGAAGTTATTGAGACAGGCTGCTTCAGTATAAATAAACATGCAAGAAATATTATAAAACAAGCACTTAAGATGCTTTGATGCAAGCATAAGTAATTGTGAATGAAATTTTCATTTCAGTTAAGCATTCTACCAGCTGATTGGTAGGTTCTAAGGATGTTAAAAGAAATAAGGTTTTAACTAGATGAGAAAATATCAGCTAAGTTTATAATTTTACGTGAAACTGTGAGACCCTCAAAAACTTCACACAACCAAGCTAATGATTTAGCAAAATTAACCTAACTTTATTATTTATTATTAATCTTTGTCATTGATTATTAATCTTTGTCATGATAAGAAACTGAGATTGAAATTCCAGAGGGAAATAAAGTAAACTTTTCGTGACATTGTGTTAACATGAAAGCTTATGTAACATAGGAATTTTATAATAAAAGGTATTTATAAACACAAAAATAAATATCAGTTTTCTCATACAGTAAAACCTCTATTCTATGTTGTCAGAGGGACCAAAAAAAGAGGCAATATGTAAAATCAAAGTGAGTAAAATAAATATTAATAGAAATGCATGATGTAACTACATTTTTCAGGTCTATTCATTGTATTTAAAATCAAGCCACGAGTCAAATTTGTTTTGACGAGTGAATTCTATTAGACTTACCATATTTGACGGCATATAAGAAACCCTTACCCCAAAATAATCTGTTGAAAGTTACCACCTGCCTCTTATATGCTAAGGCAACTCCACATGCAGACTAAAGTCATTCCCAATGCACTCTACTGAGGGCAAATTATACCCCAGATGGTCTGTACCAACCAGCTCTTTCCTACGTATTATTATACATTACCGGCATTATTGTTATTAACAGTACTAGAATCAATATATGTATACTGTATTTGTCTGAATATATGCCCCCCACTCCAACTTTTAATCTCTCTTTTTGGGAAATAAATACCTAATTTCTACCCATATGTACTCTCGGACCACAATTTTCGTTCGAATTGATCATTTAACATTAAAAATAATGGCTGTTTTTTCTCAGTGTATTCACAGATCTAATGAGGTAAAATATTCATGACACGTTTGTATCGTAGGTGGCATATATGGATTTCTGCTGTGTTGTGTAGATCTATAGAAACATGGAATATTGATGTGATTATTAAAATAGTTCGTAATGTTTTAGAATAATAGATGAATATACAAGCAAAGTTGCGTCTATTTTCCACGGGTACCTCAGTTCAATCGGAAAAATATTTAAAACACCGATGCATTGCAGTTTGCATAAGGTGGCGGGTGAATAATACACAAGATGGCGGACAGTACGTATGAGTATGCAATCTGCTCCAGAAAAATTGCTGATAAACAGTTAATGCTAAAATGCGAAATTGGCTGCAAAGTATTTCTCCATATTAATTGCACTGGAATCACTAAGACTGTCGGAAACTGTGTGATTAGTTATACTAATCTTCACTATCGTTGCAAGTCTTGTGCTGCATGAACTAGTGACATCCTGATGATGATGAACTCACGCCAAGAAGACGTGTACACCACAATTCTTGACCTTCAGGCAAAACTTAATGCCTGTATGAATTTAATTATAAGTCAAGGGCTGGAAATTCTAAAACTGCAAGAGAAATCGTGCGGACTTGGAGAATCCGACCAGTGAAAAAAAAACGTGTCTCCTGTTGGTAACTCGACTTCATATGCTGCTTCTGTGAAACCTAATCAGAAAACGAATATGGTCCGTATTAATTATGACCGATCTGGCAAGCAAGAAATCAAGTCTACCCAGGGTAGTGATAGTATTTTCAGTGTGATATCTAGTGATGAGAGTTTAACTAATCAGAAGCGCAATGGGAAACCTAGTGTGTCCGAAAAACCAAATAGTTTAATTGAAAGTGCTCCTGATGATGATGGATTCACAACGGTGAGAGGAAAAAGAGGACGAAGAGAAATAAGGAAAAATGCTCCTACTGTAGGCATCTCAACCACTACTGATTGTTCTCTTAGTGCAGAGCCACGGCGAGCAAATTTACACCTCTGGAAACTGAAGCCAACTAAAACGACGGACGTCCAAAAATATTTTCTGGCTAGGATACTGGATATTTCTGCAGATTCGGTAGAAATTGAGCAACTAAAAGTTAGTAAAGGTGATTATGCCTCATTCTGTGTATCAGTTGATTTTGATTTTAAACAAAAGCTAGTCAAAGCTGATTTCTGGCCTAAGGATGGATTAATTAATAATTATTTTTTTCTGAAAAGACGCCCAAATGTGCCTTCGGGTTAACTTTAGTTGACTCACGATTACGTGACAAATTTTAAAATACTAGTATTAAATGTACAGTGTTTAAGTAATTAGTTTGATGAACTTGAAGCTGTAGTCCTACGTGATAAGCCGGACTTCATATGCCTGTGTGAGCATTGGCTGAAAGAAGTGACCGTGACAATACCTGGTTATGTTGGTGATTTTTATTGGCATAAGAGTCATTGCCATGGAGGAGTTGTAATTTATGTAAAAAGCTCCCTGTACTTCAAGAACATATCTCACAATCTACAGTCCTTGAATTTTGATAACATTTGAATCTTCAGGTGTCAAATACTCTGTCTAATCACGACTTTACTATTCTTATCATCTACAGGTCCCCTCTTGGTTGTTTCAATTATTTCCTAGAAAAATTGGATTGTATGCTATTTTCTTTAACAAGTCATGCATCTAGGCCAACAATAGTACTAACAGGTGACTTTAATTGTAACCTCTTATTGGATGGGCATGAACAATTACGATTTCTCAAAATATTGGACTCGTACATGAAACTTCTCGTCAAAATACAAACTAGGGTAACAAGCAGTAGTAAATCTCTTCTAGATAATGTGATCACTGACTATAATGAAGTCAACACTGCAATTCAAGTCTCTGATCTTGCCTTGTCTGATCACTTTGCAATAGAGACAAAATTCTACGTGAAACAAAATAGTAACATGCATAATCCCATTAGGCATCAACGGTTCTTTGCTGAATCTAGTGTGAATTACTTTGGCATTTTGTTAAACCAGCATGACTGGTCAGGACTCCATGGTGTAAATAACTTAAATAATAACTTTGACACATTTTATAGTGTGTTTCTTCATTATTATAACCTTGCTTTCCCACTTGATATTGTAAAAGAAAACAGGAATAAACTAAGTGCTGGCTAACACCTGAAATTCTCTATATGTGTAGATACCTAAAAGAAAGATCACAAAGTATCAAATACTCCAATGATGACTCACTGCATCAAGAATTAGCTACCATAAAGCGTGAGTACAGGCACTTAATTATCAGATCTAAAAAGGAGTATAATGATAAACTAATTCTGAAAGCTTCTTGCTATTCTAGGGTGGCTTGGGATTTTATTAAGAGTAATAACAGAACCAATGATGCTGAATCCTCATTTTTTATAAATGATAATAATGGCAACAGCATAACGGACCCCATCGAACTTTCTAATGTATTCAATAAGCACTTCATAGATCTCCCCGATGTACATCATCCAATGCCTAGTGAGTCAACTATGGCTAATCTATCATCATCTTTAATTTACCTAATGCCCTTTAGTGAAAGTGAGCTAAGGTCCTATCTAGAAAAGGTAGGAATGAAAAAGTCAGCTGACATTGACTGAATTACTGGTAAAATTATTAAAAAGTGTAGGGATGCTATAAATAACCCTTTGTTAATGCTTGTCAATCAGTCTTTAACTGAAGGCACATATCCAGAAGCTCTAAAAACATCAAAGGTTGTTCCAGTCTTTAAGAAAAAAGGTGAACGTGAAAATGTTAACAATCATAGGCCTACATCTATTATTTCCCAGTTTGGGAAAATATTTGAGTATGTGTTCTATAATAGACTAACCGATTACTTGGACAGAGTCAATCTGTTGTCTACTTTCCAGTTTGGCTTTCGTAAACGGAAGTCTACTGAACAAGCCTCATTTAATGCTATTGATTATGTTATGAATGAAATTGACAAAAAATGCAAGGTGATGGACATATTTTTTTACCAGAGTAGAGCCTTTGATGTTGTAAATCTTACTAAATTGCTTCTTAAATGTGAGAAGTTTGGTATTAGAAGCATAGCCCTACAGTGGCTTAAGACATATCTTGCTGCACGGCACCTGAGGGTAGCATATCGAAGAGATAGTAAAGTTTTTGTCGAGGAAATCTGGGTTCACATCGAGGAAAATCGAGGAAATCTGGGGACAAATTCCTCACCAACCTTCATCAATCCCTTCTTAAGCGTGGCTACCCAGAATCCCTCCTTCATCAAAAAATTCAAAAAACTCAGAAAAATTTCGGCTCCACCAAACCTCCTCCCACCAAAGACTCCCACATCCTCTCCATTTGTACCACCTATTTCCCAGGGGTACAGTCCCTTAATTCCATCTTGAAAGACCTCTATCCCATCCTTAAAAACCACGTTTCCACCGCCAAAATTTTCTCTAAGCCCCCCTCAATCACCTATAGGCGGCCGGCTAACTTGTCCGATATCTTCAAATCCACCAAGCCCCTCTCCAAAACCCCTGTTGCTTCCAAACCCACTCCCTCCCCTTGTAATCGTGCTCGATGCAAACTATGTCCTATCTTTACCACACCCCCTCCTCCCAACGCCTCCATCCCCTCTCTCCCTCACCCTCCTCCCGCATCTTGCATCACCAGCAATGTGGTTTACCACTTGCAATGCAAACTCTGCCCAGCTTACTATATTGGTAAATCCTCGACTCCCCTCAATATACGTATTAATAATCACCGTGCTAATTGTAAAAATCCTTCCCAATCTGCTTCTCTTCCCGTTGCGATACACGCCTCCCTCCACAAAAAATCCTTCAACCACTGCTACAATGTTTCAGTTCTTTTTTCCCTCCCCCCAACTGCACCCCCCCTTGAACTGAAATCGGTGGAATTATCTTTTATTTGGCTGTATAAAGCATTTCAAACTCCGGGTATCAATGTCTTTCACTAAACTCCCTTCCCCTCTTCCCCCTCCATTCCCTTTCCTGTCTGCCCCTCCCTTTATTCCCCTCTTTCTCCTCCAATCTCTTCCCAGCCTGGCCCAACCTGCCCTCCCCTGCCTGCCCCGCCTCTCCTTTCTTCTTTCTTCTCTCCTTACCCACATCTGCATCCAGTACTCTCTCCAGTTCGGAAGAAGACAGTTGATTGCTGTCGAAAATTAAACAACCATTCGTGTGAGTTTCTTTTGTTTGTGTCACTATGTTTTTACTTGTCACGCCTGTGACTCCTTATTGGGTATATTTTCACCACGTGTGAACTTCGTTGATTGAATATATATATATATATATATATATATATATATGTGTGTGTGTGTGTGTGTATATATATATATATATATACATATATATATGTATATATTCACTTTTTCCATAGCTGAAGAAGGGCCAACATGCCCGAAACGTCCCTGTAAGCCTTCTCTCTTTTTACCTCTTTCCCCACCCCCTGTCAAGTGTTTTTATTATTGTGGCCTATTGGCAAAATTTTCGTTCTGGGTATAATATACATATACAAATGTATCAAGCTGTAATCTATGTAAAAATATTACTGATTTTGTTAAGAATAACTAAATCCATTTATATGACACAAGGTTAAAATATGATATGCATGTGACATTTAGATCCAGAAAAAAATTTAAAAAGTCCTAGAACTATGTGTATAAAACTTAATAATAATGTTCCTACTGGCATAAAACTTGAGAACAACATGTGTTTCAAAGAAAGGTATTTTATTTTTTGATGGAGAGATGTTTTTTACAGTATCAATGAATATCTTATGTAGCATGAAACTTAACTATACACCATATTTGTATCTTCTTATTGCCATGACGTGTCCTATACACTTACTTAGTTCAGTGTGTCCCCGTTTAACGTTGTCCAGTTTAACGTTGTTTCGCGATAACGTTGTCCAACAATTAAAACCCTTAATCGTTCAACGTTGTCAGTGCTTCGCGATAACGTTGTTCAAATTTTGTGCAACAAAAAAAAATGAATAACGAATAGGAATTTGGCGCATCTGATGCGTAATTTCCATTCGTCAGAAAAGTTTGACGTTAACTCCTCATAGGGTGTGTCAAAAGTTCGCCTGAGCGAATAATTATTGTGTTATTTTGTTTCATAGCTGTATGTTTGCTTATTATTTACTACGCTGTTATTGGGGGGCAATGCATCGGGTGATTTAAAACTCAAACCAACGTTAGTGTACCATCTAGAATCGCATTGTATTAATAAAAAAGTTGATTTACTGCTGTTTGAGGTGAATCGAAAACGTGTTTTTCGTGTTGAATTATTGTGTAAGAGGAAGTTTTCTAAACCCTCCATGATGCAGTAAATCGTCGAGGGTGATACTGTTCCTAAAACATTGTTACGAAATAACAAAAATTTTGTACACAGCACCGAGTTTCTCTAGTTCACTCACTATTTTAATTGATATCCTATGTCTTCGCGATCGCAGCGAGCGAAATTTTTGCCCTTCACTGCATTCGCATAAGCACGTTCCCGCAGTGAAGGACAAAAATTTCTATTTACTCAGAGGGAAGCCGGTGCTAACAGCACTAAATATCAGAAATATAGGAGGGAAACTTGGTGCTTATTGATTTAAAAATGCATTTTCAGTTTGTTTCATCTAAGATATGAAGATCTCTGACTAGTGAAATCATCTGTTCGACTGCCCGCGTAATTAAAATACGCCGTGGTATTTGTATCATAGCGTCCAGTCTGGGAGAAAATTAATTTCACCTGCCTCCCGATCACCTAATGCCATCTATTTCACTTATATTGCTACGCTACATATGCGCATTTATATGTACTAACCTTTCGTTTGCTTCATTAATCCTTTTTCTTTCGTAAATTATTCACTTAAACCTGTGATGTGAATCTACTTCTGGACGCCATATTGGAAATACTGACCTTTTCCTCCTAGTTCCCCCAGATGGCGCAGCGGTCGAACAATGTCTTCATTTTCTATACCCAAGGCGCCCATGACTTTTCCCGTCTTCAACTTAAAACTATTCCCGCTTTTCGACATCACACTCAGGAGGGACGGGCAACCTCTTGGAGCTAACCTGTAATCTTTGGAGGTACTTCATTCCACTGCCTCCATACGGAACTTTCATCACCGACTCGCCTCTCGCCGTAATTTTACGCAAACCAATCACCATTGGGGTGGGTTGTGTAATAACCAACGGGGCGCCCCGTTGGTTTAAAAGGGTATTCGTGAAAATAAAACATAACTATCCGCCAAATAACCTATTTTTCTGTTCAGAAATGACCTTCTTGACGCCGCATACTGTCCCACCTTAGCACCCCTGTTTCACTCCACAGACCCGCAACGTAGTTGGGTAAGGCCATATTTCAGACGTGAAACTAGTCCGTATCCCTCTACCGTGACTTCCAAAAATCTCGCAATATGGCGTCGAAATATCACAAAAAATACGCGAATTTGGTCATTTTCAAACTTCATTTTCTCCATAACTAAGAATCTCACGCCTTTGTTTCTTACATTTAATAAATGCGCATTCCTTTCACTTTCCTTTACCATCCATCGAATATACCTTACTTTTATCACACAAGAATTTCTCCCAGACTGGACCCTATGATACCTTTACCATTGGTGAGTTTGGAACCGATTTTAATTTTTTACATTGTTTCTTATGGAAAATACTGCATCGTTTAACGTTGTTTCGCTTAACGTCTACTTTTTCAGGAACGAGTTAACAACGCTAAATGAGGACACACTGTACTTGTATTTTTGTACAGTGTCTTTTGGACAAATAGATAACAATAATAAGGTCTTCACTGAGTTGCCATGCAGCTATAACACTATAAAGCATCAACATGAAGAAACGTTAATTATATACAGTGAAACCTCGTATTTGTGTAATCAGAAAATAAGTTTTCCCACAATTTACATCACTTTTGCGAAGTCCCATTCAATTTCCTGTTTCCATCATAAGTAAGTCCATTACTCATGCATATCATCCTTTGTTTCACACTTTTTGACTTTGTCTAGTACATATATGTGGAAAAAATACGAAAGAGAGCGGCAATAGGACCTGTTTTAAGGAAGAATTCGAATCTGGCGAAGTATACAGCGCCACAAGTTACAGAAATTTGACCTACATCAACTAGTAATCGGCCAGATATGATTCAAGTTATGAAATGAAACAGGCATTTTCAATCCAGTTAGCGATAATTCTATAATATCGTTCTTTTACCGTTGCTATGCATAAAAATGACAATAAATATGTATCTGGTTTTAACTTCGTAATTCGCTGAAATATAGTAGGTACTTTTACGGCGAATCTGATGACACCCCTGAGGACAAGGGCCGTGTCGGACATCAAAATGCCGGAAAAAATTGAACCTTTCACCCGTTTGGACACCCCAAAAGCTTTAATTCGCAAATAACCATTTTTATAAAAAATATATTTGTTAATATAATGAGGAAAAATTTGAGCATACAGAAATAAAAATGAAAACTAAGAAACATTTTCATGATGCAACACTCCTTGCCGTGGCCGATTGATTAATGTGATTGACGATCAGTTGTTTCATCGATTTTGATGCTTTTGTCCTGTCATGAGTTAAGAAATTAAAGTTAATTTCAATGGAGCAGTTTAGTCTGCTTCATCAACATTGCGGTTTCAGGAGGCTGGTGAGTATAAACTTCTACTTTTTCTGCAACCGATAGTTTTGTGCAGTCGCATGCCACTGGCATCGCTCCGCCCGCTCAGACATGACAGACAGGAAAAAATATGTATTTCAATGCAATATGCATGAAAGACTGAAAAAGCATAGCACTGAAACAAGGCCACAACTAACTCGAAATTGAACATGGATGGGTTATTCATCACATTTGATTATCTGATTGGGTTTCTCCCTGCGCGGCACAAATTATTGGCACTCTACCAAGTTGGAAAAAAAAATTTCACCTGGAAAAGGCATCATTTATTTTTGTGTACTTTTACCATTATAACGGCGCATTCAGAATTCCTGCAGTTATCAGAGACGATAACAATATTCTATACAATTCCTATTCCATTACAAATTAAGATGTTTAGAAGGTCAAACTAAGTAAATCACTGCATCAGAAAACTTAAGGCAGTTTTCTAATACTGATGACAAGGCAACTGGAGCATGACATTGGGACATGGAAGGCCTGCCTCCCTTTAGACAATTCTGGGAAGAAATATACAACCACCTATTATGCTTTGATACAAGCATAGGCAAAAATAAGAATTAAAATCAGGGAGCAATTAGAAATGCTTAGACAAAATGTAATATCACAGATATGGACAAGTAATCAAATAATGGCCGAAGTAACAATTTTATTATTCGATGAGGAGTGTGGTGCTCACAAAAATATTGTGCAGGACCTTGATTTTACAAAATTACCTCAACAATACTACAAGCGACAAATAAACCTGAGACGAAGAAATTCCCAAATTATGCAAAAATCAAGTAAGTTCCCAGATTTTTCAAGGGAGTAGCAATTTCAAGTTCTGCAGACTTATAGGGATTTCAAGGAAGGGTGGTTTACCCTGCTCTCTAAAACCATGCGATATCAAATGTAAAAGAATACATTAATATATATATAAATATATATATATAAATAATCAAGTACCTTTCCTGCCTTCATTTGAGCTTCAATAGCCTCTGCTTCCTTGATCTTCCCCATAGAGCGGTAATACTCCGCCCACTGGGCACTGTAGTCGGCAGCAGCTCCATTCTGAGTCGCAGTAGGAGCACCAGGTTGTGGACCCGCTGGCTGTGGCCCACCAGGCCCAGGTTGGGGCTGCGGCTGGCCTGGCTGAGGTTGCATGCCCTGGTAAGCCAATTGTGGGTTTAACTGTAAGACATCCCAAACTCAAATCGTGTCAGACCTAATGCGGGCAACTGGTATCCAACTTAGTTACACTTAATTTCTACAGCTTGAAGATTCTACCTTCATATTTCAAATGAGAGAGGGAATTCCAGCAATCGAAAAACACTATACACAGACATGCCTACCAGGTTTTATCATCATATTCCATCGGAACTGCATGATGTCAGAAACGTGTAGTAAATAACAGGTATCTCTCGTTTTAAGCAAATTTGTTTTTAGAACGTTTTCTTGAATGAACTCCTAGGATTATGCGAATTTAAGACAAACATTCAAAGATGATCTTAAATTAACCTTATGTAGCATGTCTTTAGAATGTACATCCCATCTGCTACTTTCCCCTTGCACAGTTGTTGCCACGATCTAAGAATAATGTAAGTTCTATAAATTTTTCTAAGATCATGTTTGTTATCCACTGATTCTAATATTCCCATGCATGCAACTGCACTATGAGTTAAGGATCCATGCCCTACTCACCACCTACACACACCTACTCATCTACGTTACGTAGATCTGAGAAATAACCTCTCACAGTAGTCTGAGGTACCACTATAAAATCAAAGACTTGTTCAAAGACCCATCACTTCACTAACTGACTCAACTATAACATAGAGATCTGAGAAATAACCACTAACAGTAGTCTGAGGTAAACCTATAACATCAAGGATATGCACTTCACTAACTGACAACTATATCATGGAGTTCGGAGGAATAACCTCTCACAGAAGTCTGAAGCCACATCCGAATTCGTTAGGATTCAAGAAATCAAGGATTGGCAGTAAGGCGAGGTGTCACCTCGAGGATGTATGAGTTTGGATGTCTTTGTGAATAGTGCTGCCATCAATGAGATAAAAATATCAAAGAGAAATAATTGAATACTACAAAGCAACTGAATTAGGATTTATGCAGCATCCCGCTAAACCCAAATTCATTGTTTTATTTAGCTGATTTAGCCGTACTAATTGGAAGTTTTGTTGCATTAAGAAGTTGTTTAGCCAAAATCACTTTGGGATTAAGTTTTTTCATTTCTCATAACAGAATGTCATAAGCATATTCGGTGTATAATTTCTTGTGTTATTATTTTTCTAAGTTATATTGGCGTTATCGTTTCTTTAAGGTTATGTTTATGATAATTAGCCTTCAATTCGTTCATTCCAACGATTGAAGAATTTTCTTTCCAACCTTAAAATGTCTCCGATAGCAGTTATTTTGATTTACTTTTTATTTTCCTCTATATTTTCAAAGCATTTCATTTGTGGCAAGAGTTTGTATTTTAGTTTTTCGAACAAAAGTAAGCAATTTTATTTATATACCAATTTAGAAAAATATAACTCCTAAATATAAAATACTCCGGATAAACTAACTCTTAAATAAAATAAAAGTAAATGAGTGTTACGCTGGTGAAGGTTAATTAAAAGCACAGAACTATAACTAAACACACCTATAATAGATATCTACAGCATATTTTAGTTGTATTGACACTCTTGTCAAAAAATTTTCTTAATTGGCCTTCGCATTTTTTAAGCTTGTCTTTAATGTTATCTAATTTAAATGTTAGTTTTCCCGGTATAACTTAATTTGGGAATTTCAGTTAATCAATTTGATTGTCCCTTTCTTTAGGTCGTTGCATTTCGCTCTTAAGACAAGACTACGTGAAATTTCAAAGAGATTAACTAGATATTCATTCGAATTACGAAAGTATACGAAAGAATTAAGCGGGAGATAAATTTAAAAAAAAACACTGTACAGACATTATGTATTCGAGGTTAATTTTTATATACAGAGCTTCCTTCTCATTCCTAGAGATAACTTTAACCAACAAAATTGCTGCCACTATGCAATGTGTTTGTTAATATAGATCACGATTAGAAGCAAAAGGCAGCAGCAATATTATCACAAACATTTCCCGACTTCTTGAGTAAATAACACATTATGCAAATTCTGTGATCTGTTCTCAATTCTCCAAAAAGTGGCATAGGAAACAATTGCTAAGTATGCTGCTTGTCCCCCGGATATATTCCCAATGTTCAACATTCAAAAATGGCGGCCAGAGGACGGGTGGAAGTGTGCACCCAATGCATCCTCGATAGAAGCACCCTCGCACGGATCCTTGGCAGGAGGCTCAACCGATTCTGACATCCTTCATGATGGCCACCATCCTCCGAAGGACGTATATGCGCACTTGGAAGGATCCTTACAGCAAATTCTGATGCGGCTTTAGGTAGCACAATAATATGAAGAACATGTTCTAAAGACCAACTTGAAAAACTTACTCACCTTTATCACGTAGATCAGGTAATTTGCCTCTCACAGTAATCTGAGGTAAGACTATAAAATCAAAAAATGTTCTAAGGCCTATCACTTGGCATGCTAAGCACACTATATCATGTAGATCTGACAAATTACCTCTCAGGAGCAGGACCTTATAAAATATACTGTTTATGTTTAGTAGTTATTTCATTGGTTTGCAATCAATTGTTCTTGATAGTATTGGTTCTAATATAAAAAATCTTTGCTTTGAGTCTTACTGCATCAGTGAATCATTGTTTTCTTTTCACACAGCTTTGATCAATTCTTATACGCCATTTTGTTTATGCCATTACCTTAAGTGATTCTTTCCCTCTTCAGCCTTCATTTTTTTTAAAGCATTTTCAAATTTTTTCACAAAATTTAGTCCCAGGTAAAATATTGCATTTGCAACTTCATTCAAAAACACATTCATCTCCAATTCCTCTCAAAATTGAAACTGAATTAAGTTACTCTAAGTCGTTTTCTAATCAGAAATAAACTTGGATCTCAAAACTGTTTAAAAATACATAAATGCAAAAGAGGCATTCTTACCTCAATGTCAGTTATGTGACAACTGCGTTGGAAAAAGTTAAGAATTGAGTGGTTAAAGTGAGTTAATAACAATTCCAAGTGAGTGAAGAGATAAATTAGGATGGTGACTATTTACAATGAGTTTTATACAGTAAAACCTCCATACTACGAACCTCCATATTTCGAAAAACCCCCTATTACAAAGTCATGGCCCTGGTCTCGGGACATTCCCATACACAATGCATGCAAAAAAACCTCCCGTGATGAACCTCCATTATTACGAAACCTCCATAGAACGAAGTCCGCGCGTGGGACCAAACATGGAATTTACCTATTTTTAACAAATTTTGTTGTGCCAGAAATAATTTTTTCCTGCATTTATAGGTAATATTACCATCGATATTGGAATAATGTTCGGCGTTTCTCTACACAGCGACAATGTTCGGGTGATTTTTTCTGTCAAAAATGTAGCTCTCACAAGGGGAGTACACGACCGTCGGGTGGCCAATCGAGCTCAAATTCTCAGATTCGGTAGTTAATGATTATTAATTCAATATGCCGAAGCAAGACGACGCACCGCCCATAAATTTTTGAGAAAAATGCATTTTAAAATCGTAAAAAAGCAGGTCGCACTATATAAGCTCTGTACAATGCCTCTTCGGAAATGGCGTCGGTGTCCCAGTGGGTAAGGGAAGATCCCAAGTTCGATTCCCAGTCACGGAAACTTTTTTACTTAATTTTTCAAGGTTTTTATTGTTTAAATTTTCATTTTTAAAAATGCCTTAAAATATTTTTCAATGAAGTAATGATGATTAGAGAACAATATATCAAAGCTTTTTTTTCCGAAAGATTTTATAAGTGGATTCATGATGATGAACTGGAGATCCTGAAGAAGGCCCATACAACGGTGTTCAAGGATGCACGAAATGGAAAATAATGCAGCATTGAGTTTGCATCTATAACTAAAATACAGTGAAACCCCGTATTTGTATTATCAGAAATTACGTTTTCCCGCAATTTACACCACTTTTACGAAGTCCCATTCCATTTCCTATGTTTCCAATGTATGCAGAACCCCGAATTTAGACTGTACATTTTTCAGTTTTCCCGCAATTTGCACCACAACGCGCTCAATCAAAATAAAATTTAACTTTCTAAGTCCATTACTCATGCATATAATCCTTTTTTAAACACTTTTTGACTTTGTCTTGCTCATATTTGCGGAAAAAATACGAAAGAGCAGTAATAGGACCTGTTTGAAGAAAGAATTTGAATTTGGCGGGGATAGTTTACAGCGCCACTCGTAGCAGAAATTGGAACTACGTCAACGTCAATCTGCCAGGAAATGATTCAAGCTATGAAATGAATACATTGTGAGGCTAGGAGCTAACTACGTAATTTATACAATGTAATTAAACCTGCGGAGGAGTATTCATTTTTTACCGAAGTAGAAACTTTGGAGAATGAAAATGGATTCTTATCCAGACATGATGAAAAATGAAAGAACTCGTACTAGTGGACAACAGATCATTTGCACTGCCTCGATTCCCGAGTTATAACTACGATAGGCTACAAATGAATTAAACTTATCAAAACTTGCGTTATCGTACCTTAATTAGACCGAATCATTAAGTTTATTTTTTAGTTGAACAATTGTTTGGACTAGTCAAACATCACGGCTGATCAGATTCTCATGTGTTGTTAAGTCATCTTCAACTAAACTGGGGAGTAATTTTATCCTGCTTGGCAATGGAAAGGCGAGGAGGAAAAAGGACTTTTTCAATCAAGGAGACAATTGACATTTTAGAACAAGTCTATTCTCATGGTGGAACTCGAATTTTTAGACGCGATCGCGTCGATCTAGCTAAACTGCTACGATTGCCTACCTCTACACTAAATACTATAATTGTGAGAAATCGCGATGGGATTCTGAAACAAGCCAACCAGTGCGGTAATTTGTCTAAAAAGAGAAAATATGTTAAGAATTCTATGTATGGAGAAATGGAAGGGTTACTTAAAAGAGCGGTTTTTGAGTGCTAGGTCTTCAAATATCCCTATATATGGTGTCATCATACAAGAAAAAGCTCCGCCTATCACCACAAGATTGGGAATTGAAAATTTCACAGCATCCAATGGTTGGTTGGATAGATTCAAAAATATTATTTTCTGAAGTTATATATGTATTATTATTATTTATGGGTAGGGTCCACAGTTACCATGGTAACTGTGGACATGCATGCATGAGTGAAGTGAATTTTTAAGAAGCTGTTTCTGTAACTTTTATTTATTAATTTGATCTTGATTTTGTGCGATATGTAGTAATCCCTTATTTTCTGTATTAATAATGAAGGAGAAAAATAATTTTCACATTTCTATTCATCTAAGGTGTTCAATGTCTTTTTTTTCATCGTATATAAATTAATGAGAAGAGCTAGTTCAATTAATAAATTATGACACTGCTCCTTTTCAGTTTATCAGTCTATTTCTTATTTTTACCCTTACTCCAGTGAAGGAACATGGCTGTAGAAGTGAAAATTCTACTTTTCCCGCAATTTGAACCTTTTTTTTAGGGTCCCTACAAAAGTGCAATTTAGGGGTTTTACTGTACTAATGAATTAAATATTATGAAAATTTGTATAATTGTTAAAAAAGATCTTAACTACAGTATTTGAAAAGGATATTTTGATATCTTGAACAGTGATGTTATTACAAAGCCATAAATGCGATGCATCTGTCCAGTACCCCAAAAAATGCACTAAAATTCTGTTTTTAAGCACACACTGAAATCAATATAAACGGTAAAAGGTTTTGTTTGCCATCCATGAACGCAGAAATAAACAAGCTTTAACGTGATGTACAGTTGTTCAAAAAAATCGTACCGCTGAAAAGTCCCAAATTTTTGACTATGTGGCAACCTGGCAGAACCACGCCCCCCTCTGAGAGCATTAACCTCTCCAAGCGGCCCTTCCTGCCCGTAGCTGCGCGACTTGAACCACCCCCGGAAGGAAAATTTTGACCTGCTAAAAGGATTATTTTCGAGGGGAGCGTTAGGGTTTCTTTTGTTGTGATATGTGAGCAAGAGATCTGCGAAGTACAGATGCGCCAAGATCCCTCGCACACGACAGATGCAAGCAGCCACGGAAAACAAAAGCCAATCTTAGGTTTCAATCCCCGGAGTTCCCTTCGTTTCTTATGAGCATTTTAATTTATACGCGTATTCATTAACGTAAACATTTTTCAAATGTTTGACGCATTTTTGTTATCTGGAAGTCCTTGTGATATCGCAATCTATATTATATTTGAAATGGTGTAATATATTCTGGATCGAAACTAGATCTCTCAATTTCGATCTGAAGTAACGGATAATGCCAGGCTCGAATTTGAGCGCACAACTGTCTTTGCGAAGCAATAAGGGAAAACATTTTCTATGGACTATATATTTCTGCGCAAACAATTGTTTAATTTGAAAACGATGAGCTTTGAATTTCACATTCTTTTGGCAAATAATTTCGTGATAATTCGGGGCTCAGAAAGAAGGACGTGCAGATTGAAAAATGCACCTTTGGCACTCATCTCATCCTTCTTGTGAATTCAGTGGTTTTATTATCCAATGCAGAACTTCCAATACGTGTATATTGTGTGTTCACTAATGACATTATACCGTATATGAATGACTTGAGCTGGCTGGTCTTAGATTAGTGGTTGTATCAGGTTTAATTCGTTACCCTCTTGCTTCACCGCCATTACTGAGTTTTCTATTCGCCATAGGTCAGTTTTTTCTCATGCGAGATTCATAGAAAAACATTCGAAATAGCACTTTATGCAATGCGTTTTGTGGCTTTTTTCCTAAACTTATTACCTAAGCAGTAAATATTTTATGGCGAAGTATAGAAAATTGAACCAATATCCTGTAGAACGTGCAGAATTAATTATGACGTTTTGAAAGTAATAGGAATTTTGATACCGCAAGGACTCCCAGACAAAGAAAATATAAATGCTATATATTTTGGATCAACCTATTGTAAGCTTATAACGCTAATTAATACGAGTAGGAAACTAATAAAAAACGAAACGAGTAAGGGGGATATAAGCCAACGCGAAGCAATAATTGAGCACTGGCTGAAGTTCATGATTGAGTGGATTGAAAGTTTTTTTTTCCTAGGCATTCCAATATTGGAATAAAATAGCATCGAGCTACTTACATCCGAAGATATTTGAAATGGATACGGCTTCCCTTGCCTCTCGAGAAAAAAATGTAAAATCAAAAAAGCACAGACATATAGTTCCAAGCATAGCGAAAGAACTTGATATGATATTGGATACTTTAGAAAGCTCACTACTTTCAAATTAAAACATTAATTAGTAATAGTTTGCGCATAAATACATCACCCCTGAAATTCTCTTTCCCAGAATACTTTGCGAAGATAGGTGTGCGCTAAAATTTGAGCCTGACCTTATGGGTTACTACAGAGCGAATTTGAATGATCCAGTTTCAAATCCCTTATCCAAACTATTGTTCTTTTATTGTTAATATCGCACATTCTTGTAGCTAGTTGTGTATTGTAATTCCACCCACACCAAATTTATCTACGCACCTAATTAGATCAAAGAAAAAGTTGTAAGCGCACTTCTGAAAGATACGTTTCCTGGCTTACTTTCGGATAGAATTAGCAGCCATAAGGAGAAATTAAACAAAAGTCCGAAAAGAAGTAAATGACTAAAAACAATTCACGAAAGTTCAAATACAAAAGGGATTGCGCTGCCACAAAAATATGAGATAACAAAATTAAGTCGAAATTGCGATAATTGTTAACATTAATGAATGCGCTTGCAAATTTAAATAATCTAAACAAAAACGAATCCATATCATTTCTGAGATGACATAATTGTCATTTCACCCTATATTGGTTCAGTTTTTTCCTTGCAATCATTTACTGTTTCTGGAATTAAGTTTGGGGAAATTTACTCAGGCAGTGTTAGTATCCATTCTTTGGTGCATTTTTTGCCGTCCTTTTTTTAACTTATTTCATGCTGTTAGTTGTGATTATCCAATGTATTGTTCGATAAAAATTACGTATGCTACAAGGAAATGGGGGATTGTGAAGGCAGGCTGGCGTATTTCACTGCGCGCGTGCGCATCTTCCTATGTCTTTTCAGCTGATGCTGGTTGACAGCGGTTGGATATGGAGGTGTTCGGGCGACTTTAAGGTTTAGGATGTTTTCTTTATTTATTTTTTAAATTCGTGGTCTTTTTACTGCAGAAAGTGGTTAGTTCATATGAAAAGGTGGGTAAAACTGCCGCAGACCAATCAAGTAAATGCTGAATCCGTATGACGATTCGTCAGTGCGTAGCAACCAAGCCATTTTTATTCGGTTAGTAATAGTTGAATGAACGCAGGCTTTGAGCTTATTTCCTAGCTGGTTTCCACGGGATTCCAGCATTATAATTAAATGGCATTGGTCTATTTGCATCCTAAGAAAATTGTCATGCATACTGATTCTTATTTATTATCGATGGAAAAAATTCAAACCAAAGAAGCGCAGCCATATAATTCCAGACAGCGATTGCGAAAATGCGTCAGACTTTTGACAAGTTTCTACGTCAATGAATACGCGTATTAATGAAAAATACTTATAAGAAACTAACGGAGCTCCGGGGAGGGAGACGTTTTATTTGTTCACGTAAGGGAGTGAAAGAATAACCAAAGAGTTAACGAATCCAAAATAATTCATAAATTCTCTTCAACATGATTCGATCTCTTCGAGCGACGATTCGCGGTAATAGACTTTTCTAGAGAAAAAATAATGGAAGATATGTCATTTGCAGCGGAATTATTCCCCGTACTCTGACGAAGACTTTCAATGGATATATATTGGAGTCCTGGCTTCTACATGGTAGCTTTCTATTACGAGAGATATCTGGTGACTTTGACCGACAGACCGATCGTTCATCTACTCATTTTCGCTCACACATAGCCAAACGAGAGTCCGAAATCCAACTCATCTCCTCAAAAATACCTTAGCAGGTCAAAATCGTCCTTCGGGTGGAGGTTCCCTCTCGGCAAGCGAGTTCGGAAGGAGGGCCGGCGTTCGCTCAGAGAGTTTATTGTCCCCCGCACATCTCCCTTTTCTTCTTACTCACACATAACAAGAAAAGAAACCTTACCCCTCCCCTCGGAAATAATCCTTTTCGCAGGTCAAAAATTTCCTTCCGTGGGTGGTTCAACTCCCCCAGCTACTGGGAGGGAGGGCTCTTGTTCCGCTTGGAAAGTTTGTTGTTCTCCGTCACAGGGGGGCGTGGTTCAGCCACGATGCCACATCATCAAAAACTGGGGACTTAGAAATTTTCGGCGGTACGATTTTTTTGAACAGAACTGTACTTCATTCTAAAATAGATTGAGCCGTCTGTGAGATACTAGTCTTAAAACTCAGGTGACTGAAATTTGCAACGGATAGTAGTCAGTGAATCCACTAATTTGAATACCGCTCTATGCTTTCTAAAAGTTATATTTACCGATTCTTTGACAATTTGAATTCAAGCTTCAATTTTTATGACAAGTGAGAATGATGCAAGCAGGCCAGGTGTAGGAGGTTTGGAGAGCACCAGTGACAGACGGCAATGACGTATCGCGGCCACGCAGAAATCAGCCATATAGGAATAAATATTTAGGCAGCTATCTGGCTGCACTTCGCACAGTTGCAGAATTCGTACGCAACATGCAATTACTGTAATACATTATTTAAAAAACCTGTATGACCACCACATGCATGCAGTGTCATTTATCGAGTGAGTATGTTTCCCATTATAACAAATATGGACTTAAATGAGAAAAACAAGAACAATTAAGGTGCCCTGAAACAAAAATCCCGTAGGCCTACAGAGGCCATGTGTTCCCAACAAACCAGAATACAGGATTGTTTTAAGGTGAAACAAGCAATGCCTGCAATTCCTCCTAAGGCCAAACAAATGACTGCACCAACAAGCCACCGATCGGGGAAACATGCAGTGAGTGGGGCTCGTACTATAACGTAAGGTTAAGATTATCCCCTACCGCGGACCAAGAAAGGGTACGATGACCTGAGAAGAAGTCTTTTGTTACACATAGAACCTTTTTGCCTGCTTCAGGCTAGCTTAGCGGTGAGGCGTTTTTAACACGTCGTTTGTTCGTCTGCATTGAAAAATTTACCCCATGTTAAATCGTCGTTCGTAACGAAAGGGTTAAATGCTGCAGGCGTGAATAGCCATTCATGAAATTGCTATTAAATGGATATTCACACCTGGCTGCCAAGTATATTTCTATTGTTGATAAGGAAGAAAAATCGATGAATTTTGAGTTAAAGACGTAATACTTGGACAAAAACGAAGACCATAAGAAAATTTAATGACAGAAATACTGCGTTCTCTTCTGCGTACTATGATAAAAATTTCCACCCAATATCTAGAGTGCAAGTTTTTTAAAAAAGTAAATAAAGAAAAACCTACCCCGAATTTCATGATTTTCTTATGGGAGTAAAAGTTAACGTAAATGGGGTAAACACTCCAAAAATTGCTTTTCCCAAAATCCTTTCTTAGTGCGCCTATGCACCATGATGGGTATATACCCTGAAAATTTCATGTTTTTATCACCAGTAGTTTGGGCTGTGCATTGATGAGTGAGTCAGGATATTGTTTTATACATATAGACTAGATGGTTTAAGGAAAAAACTGTGAGAATAGCTGCAGAAGACAGCATAAAATAGAATCGCATTCAGCGATTGGCGAAGCACAGTAAAAATGTTTGGTAGCACTCATATTTGAATCTACGTTGCAGGCAGCTACGTAGAATAACTCATAGACCGTGGTTGAGAAGACTGGTACTCAAAACAACTGCCGATACACAAGGGCCATGGTTGACGAGGGATACCTGTACTTATCTCATACACAAGTATATTTACCTGTAAAGAATATCCATATCTTGCCCTATCTACAAACAACCACCATGAAAATGATGCCTAAAATTGCCATCATTTGTGACCTACGTGACACCAAACAAACCACACAATTCTGCAATCCACTGTTTGAATGTCTTCTCTATTTTGGAAATAAGCTGCAATGCTCACCTTGCTAGCTTTGGACTGTTGCTCTATCATCTCTGCTTCACGATGCATCCCTAAGGACCGGTAGTACTCAGCCCATTGGATGCTGTAGTCAGGCTGCCCAGTCTGAGGATTTACTTGAACCTGTCCACCACCATCTGAGGAAAATTGGGAAGTGTTCCAAAAGGCAACATCTGTTTCTGGACCAGACAAAAACACCACAAGCAAATATAATATAATTCTAAATAGTAGCCATATATATAAATATATAGCCTTGAACTATTACAGCCACTTACTAGGGTCGGTGGGGTGAGCAGGATTCTGCCAGGCCTGGTAGGCATTCCCCCATCCTTGAGGAGCATAATGCTGGGGTGGTGGCTGCTGGCTACAAAGTGAAATATACATAAAAACCATATTGTAATGAATAAAATAAATGAAAAATAACATAGAATGCATTTAATGTCAAACAATTTTAATTCAAAAGCAGTGAACTTTCCAAGCATCCAATTTAAAAAAGCATCAAATGATAAAATGCTGACAGTGAAAGTATGTGAAAGTGAAAATGAATCTGTTTCCAAGCTGCGTCAAGTAAAGATCTTTGAGGAGTTTGAAAGGATAGACTCCAATATGGATTGTAATGACAACAATGATAGCAGCGAAGATGATATAGTGGAAACTATACTAGCTATACAACAAGGTTTGGTTGAAGACAAGGAGAGTGATGGCCATGAAGACGTATCTGTGTAGCCGAGTGACTTCTGTAGATGCCAGGAAGTTTATTGATGGATTGCGACGCTACTTCATGCAAGAGGGCAACGAAGGAAGTCCGATGTCATCATTAGATGCCTGTGCTGACTTTGTATGCGCGACGAGGGTGAAGAGTTTGAAGCAGAACACCCTGGACAAATTCTTTCAACGAGGAGCTACACATTAAATAAATAGTAAGTACTCTCTGGTTTCTATGCAAATGAAGCTTTAGATCATCAATAATTCTTACATAATGTTCCATTGTAAATTCTATATCAAATCACAAATCCTTCTTTTGCAGGATTTAATAAAGGGAATTTATTTTGAGTAGATCGATGCCAAGAGGTTTTTTTACGACACAAGGTCTCCCAAAAAGGTTTATAATGTATGTTTTCATATCAATTTATTGTTTGAATACTATGAAATTTAGCATTTTTCATTTTAATTGTCCCTATGCTTTCTGACTTTCATTTCATCGTTTATTTAAACATATTTACGGGATACTTCGGATAAACGGGACAGCCGCTTAATTGGGACAAAGTACGCCGGTCCCGATGTGTCCAAATTAACTGGAATCTACTGTACAAAACTCTGTCCCAGTCCCGAGGAAAAATGGAATTCATTTTAACGAACCTTGGCGAAAAACTGCATTAGCTTAACTCTTTTTGCAGACCTAGACACATATCAAATAAAACACTGCCAAATATAATGCATCAAACATGTAAAATGAATAAATGATAGTGCATTCCTCGCTCACATATGCCTGAGTCCCTCAGTCATTTTCCACATTGAAGTCCACATATCATTTACTACTTGAGTTATTGGGAAAACAGTAGCTTAACACATTCAGCGCGGAGCACGTCTATTGACGTTCCAGTCTATGCCGAACGGCGGGACCACTTCAATAGACGTGGTCCTTTAACTTTAGGCTCTTTAAAAAATGGGTTCCATTTCTATCGTCTCCCTTAAATTCGCGACCCGCATTGAAATTGTTAAGCTGTCATTTTTTTCTGTTTTTTTTTTAGTTTAAAGCAATGACAATCTTCATTGCCATATAGAGCTTGCTTGAAAACTATTAGCCCCTAAATGAACAGTACATTCAGCAGAGGGTAGGGTGCCTCTGGGAGAGAAACTTAAGAGGGAAACCACATGAAGCGGAGGTACAGGCAGGAGAGGTTTGGTATGGCAGCCATCACCATTGAGAACAGTTATAGCTGGCTTATAAGAAGTGGTGATACTGACAATGAATGTAAGTGGTCTCAGTTAAATGCCAAAGAATAATGCTCAACTTCACACATACATGTGGGTGCACTGAAATAGCCTCACTGAGGGCAAAAATAGTCTTCTGCACAGGGGCCTCGGGCCATCAGAAACGCTCTACCTCTGGTTGGTATCTACCATATTTGCACGAAACTATGACAACCTGATTATAATAAGACCCCTTTTTCAGAAATGCACAACGGGAAAGAAGTCATGGATTTTGCTTCTGATTATAAGACAAACCCACTTTTCTTGGGAAGTCCCCAAGGAAAAAAAACAACATTAATTCGTGCAAACACTGTAATTAGCTAGTTGAAAAATTATCTCCATCACTGTCAAAGAAACTCACCCTCCAGGTCCTGGTCCAGGATTAATTCCAGGATACTGGGTGGGAGGTTGTGTAGGTCCACCTGGTCCTGGAGGCTGGAAAACATAACCACATTAACAAAAAAAGTGATATTAATGGAAATGAGATATCACTAGCCAACAAAACATTACCACTTACCATGCCTATTTTTTCATTTATAAGACGTTTCGCATGCTCTATTTGATCTGGTGTACCACGAATAACAAACACTTTTTCATTTGGATTTAAAGGTGGCCTTCGGTCGAGCTCACAATGAGCTCCAGTCTGCATATTTATCTGCTTGATAGTCTCCCCACCTGAAATGTAAATAAAACAATTTGTTTATTATTGACCAGACACAAAATAAAAAATGCAATACATACTTAGCCCATCAAAAAATAATAATGATAAGTTTTAAGAAATTAATTCTTTCCTCATAATTCAAATTATGCTAATGGCCCAGCCCATTTAACTTTCATTCTGATCTCCTGAGAGCCCTTTTGATATGTATCAACAGAACATTTTATATTTAAGTTAAAAGTAGAAACAAAGGCTACCATGAGCATCCTATGTGTTCTAATAAGGGACTTGGAGGTGAGGGGGGATAGAGCAAATTTTCATTGTCACTTGCTATTATCCGCTCCTCTCTTAAAACACAAAAAATCATCTTCAAAAGGCATAACCGTGAACGCAACCATGATCTTTTGCCATTCCGTTGGAGAAAAATGACACCCATCTATGAAGTATTCTTCACTAGTTTACAACAAACATTCATGGATACTTGTCAACACATTGATGAAATTAAAATCTACAAACCAGGATGTAGAGCACTGTTTGACATGTAGAATGCAGAGAACCTGATTTCCTTTCACAACATCCAAGATAAAATTCAACTGAAGTGGTATCAGGATAAGTTTTAGATTTCACATCCTTATAATACTACGATTAGCATTCTAACTACATTATGATTTTTTTAATTTTCCCACTTGCTTCTAGATGCATAAGGATTAAAAAAGCTTGAAATGATTGTGGGATGTATTTACTTCTGCTCTTAAGTTACAGCCAAAACACAGAAATAATGGAATTATAATTGGAGGTTCCTTCTAGCTGAAATATATTTCATAATTCAAGAGGAAGACTTTTTAGGCATTAAGTATGAGGCTCCATTCCAGCTATATGTATGTTGACAAAATTCAATGCATGAATGAATGAAGAATTTATTGTAAACGTGAGTTTAAACAAAATATTAGAGAAAATTCATGCACACCATGGTTATATGATGGATTAAAGACACAAATTTATGGTTATTTAACAAGGGCAAAGCTCATATAAAACAACACACTTGTATGTGGTTGGCTGAAGAACACTCCCAAAAGGGCTATTTATTAAAATAAATTTAAGGCTACTCCTCAAGATTTGCAATTTCCATGGGGTCTTTTATTCTACAATAATATGGGATGGCACATTTGAAATTTTATGAATCATCAAGCACTACGGGTTACAAAAATCTATACACTTTGTGTTCTTTAAAATGAGTCAAATATGAACTAGAAAAAAATTATTATAAGAATGTTTCTTTTCAATCTTAGCTCCAAGACAATTGAGTTCGAAAACACAAAACTGATCTGAATAATAATTTCAGTGGTGCAACATCCACCCAAATCTAAACAGTTCCACCTCAAAAACAACATTTCTACAAGCCAAAGGGCTTTACGGGCTGATAAGTTACAATGAAGATGCTGAAGTGGATTGCCTGAATAATTTATTACACAAAAGAACATTTGAGTGCTTTGCATAGTCAGTGGAATATAGAACTATACTGGCATCTCTAGAATTTTACAACTGGCAAATCAAGAACATCTCGAGGTCATTAACACTATTGTTAGCACAAGAACAGTCCACCAATCCAGCTTCAATATACTGAAAGGAAATATATCTTCATCATCACAATTCTGAAGGAAGAAACATCATAAATTTGCCAAAAGATGAGTATTCTAGGACACCCTTACATTCCAAGTCCCCAAACTTTTAAGTGTCCCGAGGGTCCACTAAAATAGACACCCACCATTATTAGCATGACTACATTAGAGTACATACCTCGACCAATAATGATTCCACACTTCCCTGCGGGGACGGAGAAAGTGGCTTCCTGCTTGTCACCCATTGGGCCTCCTGGTCCTCCTTGCATTCCTCCTGGCCTCCTATCCCCCCAGCCACCTCCACCGTACTGCCCGCCACCCCCAGCGCCACCTCTTCCACCACCCATTCTATCGAATGGTGGTGGTGGCGGACCCCCACCACCCCCACCCCTTCCACGACCTCTCCCCATCTCACTGTCACGACGCTGAAAATGCAACAAAACCTTATCAATTACTGCATCCCTATCCGGCTTCAGAGCCATGGTATTACGTTCAAAACCAAATATAAGCCAACAAGCAGCAACAAGTTCACACGTAATTGTCAATGACAAGGCCGATAAAAAAGACAACATTACCATGAATGGTCGGGGAAATTGATCTCCTTGCTACAATATGGCATACAGCAATGCCCATCAGCAAATTATTTCCAGAAGGTAGACCAAATCCCATGAAATAATTAAACGAAAGTTTTCTCACATCAAAAATTATAAATGCACTCAAAATAAAATCTTTTTCAGACTTAATAAGAACACAAACGCACCATTAGGCCTCAATAATAAATAAACAATTCAGTAACTAAAAATTCAATGCAAAGAGTAGTTTTGTCTTTGGGAGGGCTACAAACAGGAAACTCACCAAAACACTGTCTATTAGATCCTCTATGCGCTGCCTAGCCTGTTCCACCTGATTAGGCTTGCCTGTTAGGAGACACCGTCTCTCGCCCGGCCCATCATCCCTTCCCTGCTGGAATTGCACACGTGCCCCAGTCTCATTCTGGATTTTTTTGATCATATCACCACCCTTGCCAATAACAACACCAACAGCTGCCCTTGGCACAGCAACCTGAAGAAGCATTTAGGAATCAATACAGTAACCTAACAGCCACAAAGCTATTTTCCTCCACATCCCTACACTAAATACACGCATCACTATTGTTTTGAAAAAAATGCTGATGGCTTTTAAATATTTTAAACTTCAAATTTACAAAGACAAGACTAATGCCTTAACTGCACGTATTTGATCCATCAAAATAAGAATCCATGTAAATAATGGACTCCCAAGATAATAATTTAGTACATGATCAACATTATAAATTTAAGAGCTATAAGCAATAGCTCCAATAAATTTTATTATGATAAAAAGAACTTAATTGGAAAAATAATAATAATGGAGAACTGAACAAATTCCACGAAGAGGACAAACACCTGGTTATTTTTTTAAATATGATCACTACTAATGCACCAAAATCTTTCCTAATAAACCAAAATATATGAAGTTAACACAATTGACCAGCAGCCCTCCCACACTATCTAATTTACTAGCATATAAACTAGTGATGGTCAAATCCCGAATGTATTATATCTCTTTTCTAAACAAATCTCAAATTCTGAATCTTGATTCCTGCTTTCACCAAATTATTAATCCCAGTTCCTTTTCACTATCTATTTTATAAATCCAAATCCGTTCTTACAATTTCTTTTAAGTTTAAAACCTCTCAATAAGCTTAAAAGTTTTTCCTGAACTCCTATATAATGATTGAACTTTAAAATAGTAATAAAACTGAGCCAATTTGTTTCTCAATAAAATTTATGTATTCTTACCATATGAGTTCTAAAGAAAGCCAAATCAACCAGGTCAACTCAATTTTTGCTTATGAAATACGAGCATTCATAGGCTGTCAGGATCTTATTAGTTTTGATTATTAACCAAATTGTTAGCATTAGCAAAGGATCTCTTGAAAAATATCATTGCTACAACAGTGTTTAGGTTTCTCAAAACCTTTCCAAGCATAATATTTCCACGCGAATATTATTATCCGCTTGATTTGCAGGCTCTTCTGGCTATCACCAGTGAATCAGTAACTTCAGAGATACTCACAAGATATTGTAAACAGGGTTTCTACAGACCAGATGAAATTCCAGGATTTTTCCAAAACTAAATTTTAATTTTTCCATGTGAAAATATCTGTCCTCCGTTAAGTATTTAAAGGTGCAAGAATAGGAGCACAACACATTAATGCTTGTCCTACAAGGGAATTAAGTTTCCCAGTAAACGAATACCAGAAAGCTGCCACTATCCCTCTTTCTAATGGCATATTATTCCTAGGTCTCGGCCACGATGTGGGAAATTCTAACAATGGGTAGGATTCATTGTCAAGTTGGTGACAGATTACTGGCCTGCCCTAAGTGCTATTTGCACTGCCCACCAAACTGAGAAACTTTAGTTAACCTTTTACACATTGGAAAAATTCTCTTTACCTATCGTTCTTGCTGTACTTGAGGCAAAATTAACCACTAAATACCAAATAAGAGCCTCACTGCCTCATAAAGGGAAGGTCCATATAGCCTAATTCCACACACTAAGCCTAATATGGTACTCCTCACTTATTCAAAACTATCAGATTTAGACTTGGAAAAGCAAAGTTCCAGGATAATCTCTTATTTCCCATGACTTTTCCAGACCCATTTTCAAATTCCATGACTTTTGGAATCTGGCTAATCTGCAATAGGGCAATTCCAGACAAACGACCTTTCAATCATATTTGACCAACTTCAACTCACACGATTTCTGGCATAAGGAAGAGTGTAGTATATATAGACATTCAGCAAAATATTAGCTCCCAATATTCATAATTTCCATATGATAGTGATATTACAGCACCTGCATGATGTGCAAAATGGCATTATGTAGCTTCAAATTTCAAAATAATGAAAGTGATGACCAATTTGTGATCAGGAGACAACCACCTTTAAGTTCTACCAACTTAATGCCACATAATAATCTACATATTGCCATCTATTATTGGTTTAATTATACATTTTTATACAATCCATTTAAAGAACCTAATATTTCCATCCATTCCATTTATATTCTTATGTAGAGAGTACAAAACTTAATTTTTCTGTGAAAAAATTACTTTCTTTCATAATCACATGTACATCCCGACCCTAGCATTTTCTATACTCAGAGACACAGAATGCTCAGGAACCCTAGGCAACTCAGGATATTTTTCATTTTGATACCTCAAAGCTTACAATCATATCCTATAAACATATTTTCCGGCATCTTAGATACACCATAGATTTCAGGAAAAAACCTTTTACCCTTTAATACTAATTAAAGAGAAACAAGTGATTTTTTTACTGAATACCTAAACAAATATGGCAACATGGCATGATCTGGGACGTTATCGTAGGGACTGTAACAGACCATTTAGACTAGATATAAACAAACAGAAGTATAACGTGCATGGTCTGACCAATTATTTGGCCAAAAATCGTCTTAAACATTGGGACCATAAACAGGGAAATATCATACTTAGAAAGGAATAGGCTTAAATTTGCTTGATAGTCATGATGCAGCACTCAGCTTAGAATTGATTAATTATATTTGTGGTGCAAATTTGTGGCATGATGGAGCAAGAAAAATAGGCCAACATTTTGCAACCTCTGCAGTGAAAAAGGTGTACCAGGTGGGATGTATACTTATCTGCAGCACAAAACAGCTCTTAAAATAAAAAAGAGAATTGGGCCTAAACATTGTAGACAATAAAGGCAAGCATGACAGACTGAAGTGCACACGTCAGCTTTGGAAATGATGCATTGGGATGATAAGAGGTTTGAGCATACTATCAATACTGAACAAAATGATTGTGGCTACAGATAATGTTTACATGATGAGATTTTGGACGATACCGTGACAGCCTATATGCCAACTGCACAACCGGGGTTCATATAGTTTTTGGAAGAACGTGATCCAATCCTCAAATCTTGACCACTTCACTAATATAAACAACTTTAAGCATTGAACTTTTTTATGACAGAAAATGAAGTGAAAAGGCACCCTAGTAATGAGAAAATTATCAAATCAATCACACATACTTGTCAATAAAAACCCAGTCCACATAAAACCATGACTATTAATTTTAACTGCCTATTATTAAAATATCATCACTGCCAAAAAACTACTAGGTAGAGTGGAATAACAAGCTAACTTTTAAGCTTAGCCAAATCAACTAGCGACTCAGCAGCCCAAAAACAGCACAAAAAGGCTTGTTTACAATGGAACAGGAATTAACATGGCTTTATTGCCCATTCCTGTCGACCCATTCTTTGAAGTGAATTAGCCACCTAATGACTTGACTATGCTTGAAACAATATTGACATTTAAGCCACTAAAGTGGTGCCCCAAATAATAAAAAAACAATCCCTCAGCCTAAACAGCTGCTCTGATTTTTCCAGTGCAGCAATATGGTTCCCAGTGATTAATTACACTAGATGGTGTCCAGGCTTATCCCAGAAGTAAATTAATTCAGGCAAAACATTTTTTTAATAATCTTTTCCTGTCTCACTCAATGAGTTTGATTAAATAATATTTTCAGTTTAAACATGTACAGGGCCTAATGGGCAAGTGATGCATTAAATGACTATACAGGTATACCCCACTTAACACAAGAGATGCATCATCAAATATTGTTGTGCTAAAAGAATTTCTGTTACGCAAATACATCAGAGCCATAAGAAACCATGCATTGATAAGGTTATCAGAAATTCAATTTTTCTAGCTATTCAGAAATGATAGTCTGAACCATGTCAAACATTGTGTCAATTTAATTAAGGTTTTACGCACAACTATACGCAACTCATTAACAATGAGGAAGAATCCATAAATATTCATAATTTCAGCAAAAAAACTGCATACTTGACTTCATTGATCACTAAACAAATTGCACCATTACACGTATCAAATATGAAAAATGTTGAAAGCAGAATCACTGAATTAACCATGGTGGAAAAATATATGTACCAGAAACAATGCATACAGATTAAAGTCAGCGATATAAAAATTTAGCTCAGCAAGGAAGATAAAAGGATAACAAAAGACATACTATACTCGCATTTAGCCAAGCAAGCACTTGTCAGGTTAGCGCTGGTGAAAAAGTAAATGAAGAGCGAAGAGCTTATCAATGATTTTTTTAAAGATTTGTTCTGTCTTTAATATCTCTCTTCATGTTCAATCATTTTTATTATCATCTCCAATGAATTAGTACTAGTCTTTTGATTGTCACCGTACAGAAAATAGTGTAAAGAGCATATTAAGCGTTTAAGGAGTAAGCACCAACAGTTTTTATATTTCTTGAACGTGTAATTATCTGTCTGGAGAGTTTACATTTGAGGAATTTGGGTTTGAAAGTGAGTGACACGCATTTTTTAAATGAGAAACTATAAACGAACATCTTTCAGGGGTGACATGAGCGACAGGGATAATTACACTATAGAATACGATGAGATATCTGTATTTGCCTCTTCGTATAACCTTCTATTGCATGAAATACGAGTAGTATCAAACAAATTTATACTAACTACGCAGCATACAGCTGAGTCAAAGCTCAGCTGTTTGCTGCCCCGTCAGAAACGCTCCCGGTCTCAGCAATTCAATAGCTTTGAACTTGTTCGTGACTTTGCAACTCGGAAATATATGGTTTGTTTTTAAAACATAAAAAAGTGTGTATGAGACTGATGAATCGGTGTGCATTTCTGTGAGAATAGTGTGCAAAAACGATCGAAGAGTGTCTTAAAGTTGCTGCCTTCAAAGGTGTCTTTTGATTGTCACCGTACAGAAAATTGTGAAAAGAACATTTCAAGCGTTTAGGAAGTAAGCATCAACAGTTTTTATATTTCTTGAATGAGTAATTAACTCCCCAGAAAGGGACAGTGACACGCATTTGAAATGAGAAACTTTAAACGCACATCTTTCCGGGGTGACATGAGCGGCAGGGATAATTACACTATAGAATACGATGACATAACTGTATTTCCCTCTTCGTATAACCTTCTTTTGCATGAAATAATAGTAGTATCAATCAAATCACTAACTTGCATGCCAAAGCTCAGCCGTATGCTGCACAGTCAGAAATGCTCCCGGACTCGGCAATTCAATTGCTTTGAAACTCTGAAATATTTTTAAAACAGTTCGCAACTCACTTAATTGTAAACTCGTAATTCTTGCCATATATTCTTCGCATAGCTTTGGATTATTAATTTAATATACTTCGCGAGTCCTCGGAAGTGAACAGTCATCAGAAATACTAGAGTATCGACAATGCATTTGATTTGGAACACAAGAAATGTTTTAAAAACATTTCGCAGCTGTCCTAAGTGTGAACACTTGTTACTTTTAATGTTGTTCTACACATAGGCTTTGATAATTATTATATATCTCGCGAGTTTGCAGAGTTAACCTCTGCGCAAATACGCCATCTTGGTCTTTATCTTCATAAGGAACCCGTAATCGCTCAAGTCAGTATGCTCACTGGGGGTCCTTATGATAAAGACTTTCACCCCATAACACCGTCCTTACGAGTTACGTAATAACCCCCCAGAAGTAGAACACTTCGGGAAACCTATGTTCCCAAGATTTGTGAGCAACGAAGGCAGATGCTGAAAGAGGCTGTAAAAGATAAGCCCGTAGTGATAATGTGTGATGAAACAACCGACCGAAAGGAACGTTGCATGTTTGTAATATCAATTCACGTACTTCTATGCAGTGATGAGCAAAAGGTGTATGTAGGGGGAGTGAAGGAATTAGTGAATGCTACTGGCGCAAAATGCTCGTGGGCAATTTTGGATGTAGTGAATCAGTTAGAAATTAAGTATGAAAACGTTGTTAGCATCACCACAGACTCTGATCATTATATGACAACGTGTTCATGCTCTTAAAATATTTTTCTCACTAGTCCACGTTCAGTGCTGGGCGCATAAGCTCAATATTGTTGCTAGTTTATGGTCAGAAGAGCTGCCAGCACTCAACACATTTGTACAAATAAAAAATCTGCATTTCTCAACACGCGCAAGCGACAACATCGTTAAATATACCATCTAAAAACAAAATATACAAATGGAGAAAAGAAGTTTGTTTTGTTCCCATTTCCTGTCATGACTAGATGGAGCTCCTAGTTTCATTCTACTCAATACAAAGCAGAATACAAGACTTGGTGGAATTCCTGCATGAAGTGGATGAAGGGGGTAGTGCCATTCAGTATTTCAAGCAGTTGACTCCTGATGACATTGCCATTATCAAGTGCTCTGCAGTATTTCTGTCAAAACACGCTCAACAAGTGATCGACACAACATTGGTGTTGGAGGGGGCCACATAGCATATCCACACAAAGTGGTGGCCAATTTGTCCAACATTGAAAATGCATTCTTACTAGTAAGCAGTGGTAACTTCGGTGAAAAAACAAGTACAATGCTTGCGGCTATAACGTCGTCAATCAAGCGTTCTGCTTTGCAACAAGACCTGAAGGCTTTAGGCGTGAAATGTCACATGAACTTACTGGGCTGATTTGAGAGGATTCTGCAAGGATTTTCGTGCAGAACATTGGTATGATATTCGACACACAACATTACAACGAATGTCATTGACGCCAACCTGTATTCTACTGCTGTCAGGATTCCCCTCCTAAATACATTGAAACAAAATGACTTACTGAAAGGATACATGGCATTCCAGAAGAAGGTGTCTACACTCCAGAAACAATGATAAGGTGGATGTTCTAAAAGTACTACTGATATTGAAAGATGATCACACTGATTTTGTTAACATTAGTGTTCAAGCAATTTGGATTCCAGCATCAAATGTGGATAGTGAATGTACCTTATACTCCTATGGGCATATTTTAACTGACTTGTGTACAAACATAAAACCTGAAAATATTGAGATTATGCTCTCCTCATACTTTACAAACTAGGTCCAGGTAGACCATTGAAGTTTACCCATTGTAGGCCTAATGTTTATTTAATGACTAGCCTAAAAATATATATTCTAGGTGATTTAAAAGAACTTTAAATTCAACAGTGAAACCTGGTTAGGACGTTCCTCCTTAGCTTGTTTTCTTCCTCATCACGTTGATTTATCATGGTCCCGTAATCATAGGGACAAAATACAGGTGAAATTATTTGGTTACTACGTTCTAAATACTGGCACTTCCCTGGTTAGTACGTTCAATAACTTACCATTGAGCAACCAGATCACCATTTTTCTAGGATTATTTAATCGTGTAAACAACCAAAACTCCCGAGTTAATATGTATACTAAATATTAACCCTTAGCATTGTTTATCCTTATGCATTCCTATTTTCGTGGCGTGACGTAAAATAATACGAGGCCGATTAGCGAGAGAGTTCTTGAGCGGGCAGTCATTCATATTGTACGTTTTGTGATCGTAAGGACAGTTAAAATGGAAAGCAAACAAAGTGTGAAGCAGACTACAACTGAAGAAAAAATTAAAATTCTGGAAGAAGTAGACAAATCCACACGTCAAGCAAGTAGAATTGGCACGAAGGTTCAACATTCCTGCATCCACTTTAAACACAATTTTCAGTAATCACGATAAAATCCCAAGTGGTCATTGTGACAAAAAATGAAAGCATATTCGTGAAGGTAAAAATATCCAGAATTAGAATCCATTCTCCTTAAATTGTGCAAACAAACACTAAGTTCAAACGTGCCGTTTGATGGTTCCATCGTCAGAGAAAAGGCGTTGCATTTGGCTGTAAAAATGGGCATAGAAAATTTCCATGCCTCCAATGGTTGGGTCGATGAATTCAAAAACAGACATGGATTAGTTTATGGGTGTATGAGTGTATGTGGTGAGGCAGCCAGTGTTAACCTTGATGTGGTTGAAACTTAGAAGAAAACGACCCTGCCCAAGTTGCTTGAAGGGTACAGCCCTGATGATATTTACAATGCCAATGAGACTGGTTTATTTTTTAACTTATTACCAGGTCAACCCTATGCATTTAAAGGGGGAAAATGTCATAGAGGAAAATTGAGCAAGGCGAGACTAACAGTTCTGTTGTGCTGCAACGAGAGTGGAACTGACGAGCTAATTCCGCTTGTGATAGGGAAATCAAAACACCCTAGGTGTTTCAAGAACATTTAAACCTTTCCCTGTCAATACACAGCCAACCCTGCAGCATGGATAACATCAATTTATGAAACCTTTCTGGGTGGGTTAGATGCCAAACTGGGAGAAAATACAACAAAAATTTTCCTTTTTGTCGACCACTGTGCTGCTCATCCCATCGAAACAAGCTACCAAACATCCGGGTTGAATTCTTCCCAGCAAACACAACAAGTCACCTTCAGCCCCTTGACCAAGGCATCATCCGATGTTTCAAGCACAAATACAGAAGACTGCCGGCACAAAAAGAGGCTGGCCACCTTACAAACAGCTGAGCGGAAGACAGACGTTATGCAAGCAATGCACTTCGTCAAATACGCATGGGATTCTGTGAATAGAGAAAACAACGCCAGTTGCTTTAAGGCAGTAGGATTTAGACATTTGGAGCCTGACATTACAGATGACACGACACAGGAGGCAGAACTAACACATTTTCCTCAGAGTGGCATCAGATTGCTGGATAGGTGAATTTTGAGGAGTACTGCAAGTGCAATGATGATCTTGATGCTTGCCAGACCATGTCAATTGATGAGATTCACGAGCAGGAGTAGGTGGAAATAGACGATGAAGATGATGCCGAGCAAGGAACTGAGTCTGATTCATCTCCTACGTCTCTAACTCTGACCAAAACACTTGAAGCTATGGAGTACGTGCACTGTTATTTAATGAGTGTTGTGGGAGCAGACGACGCTTTAGCCTCTCAACCAGAAGCTTGATACAAGAATATTAGAGCTCGGTCCATTAAATATATAGCATAGAGTACCTTGTACAATTTTTTAAAGTGAATATAAACAATTGAATTTTAAAAATCTGTAAGCAATAAAAAATGTCAATTTAACTGTTATAAATCGATATATCGAATGGTATTATGCGAAGAATGGATGTTGCAGAAATTTAGGAGAATACAATCATGACACTGTTTCTGAATTCTTTGATCAGTTTTAAAACAACTAATTAACATTATATTTAAGGCTATATGACTGGGCAAAACATCTCTTTTCATCAATGAACCAAGGCGAAACGATGTAGTTTCCATTTATTCATATTTCTGGGAAAACTATGAAACATAGTTATTATTCAGTTTGGCCAATTAGCGCTTATTATGTTAATTTTAAGCTTGGAAATAGTTAAGGAAGGCAAGAATATGAGAACTTACGCAATGGTAATTTTTTTGACTTCTCGGATTGGAATTTCCTGAATTACAATATTTACTTTTCTGGTTAGCACGTTCATTTTTTATGTCCCCTTCAAAAACGTACTAACCAGGTTCCACTGTACAGTGTTTTTGATGTTGCGTAGGGTAGCCCTAACTTCTGTATTGGATCTCAAATGTACTATTATGCTGTTTGTTCATATTGGTATGAAGTCTTTATTTAAAATATATAGAAAACCTTCCTATAAGACTCCTTTTTCCCGACATTAAATACAGCTTTTACCTTTTTACAATGATTTTATTTACCTTATTTGTATTTTTTAAACATAGCTTTCGATGATTTTTATTTACAATTTGTTGGTGTCCCTACTCATAGTGTGACAGCAAAAATAGTGTTAAGCGAGGGATACCTGTAATTAAAAGGGTCCAGGCAGTGCCAAGCAACATGTTGGTAGCTTAGAATATCTAGATAATTAAGTTAGGGGAAAAACAAAAATAAGCAAAAAAATTACATCCTGTATTATTTGAACATAATGATTCATTGGAAATTGGAAAGAAATCATCTGATTACTTGATAGAAAAGATAACAAATGATAGTTTGCACTTACCTTAACCCCTTCAATTATAAGCTAGTAACCATTCAATTGTTTTATTTTCCACCAAGAGATGGTTAATTACAATGTTCACCTACCTCAACGGAATCGCCTCCACCAACACCACCGCCTCCCCCTCCACCACCATACTCGTTGTATCCACCTGGTCCTCCCTGGCCACTGCCTCGATTCTGTCCGTCATGATTATATGCCTGCGATCACATTATATTTACCACATCGAAACAAATAAAAAAACTGACAAATCATACATATTTATATTTGACAAGAAATTGATTTACTAATAAGACATCATTAACACCCTAAATCATGTAACTGTAACATCAATAAAAACTCATGACATTTAGAAACATCATATGACACAATTCTAGCCTTAAAATAATGGACATTTGCTCACCTGCATTTCTTTTTCTGCTATTAGGTCATAGACAAGTTGCTTGGCGTACTGCAAAGAGAATATTTACAAGTAAAGGGATTTTAATGACAAACACAACATAAGAAGTACCCCCACAAAAGGCAGATAGGTAATGTAAGAAGCCTGCACTATATACCCTACCTCAACTTTCTGGGGATCCCCACTAATCCTCAGGGGCTTCTCCTGCTCCTGCTGTGGTCCATCTTGAATAACAACCATCTTTGCACCAGATTTCTCTTGAAGTTGCTTAATTGTTTCACCCCCACGGCCAATGATGAGACCAACCTTGGGCCCAGGTACCATTATCTCCACCTGGACAATTCGAAATGAAAGTATCCACCCATGAAAAAACACACCCAGGTAAAACCATTAGATAAAAAAAAGTATATTTACGTTTGGGCTTACATGTGCTGGGTTTCCGCCACCCATGTTCATGTCACCCATTCCCCCACCCCCTCCTCCACCTCCCCCTCCCACACGATCACCACCCCCACCTTCACTCCGACTCCTTTGGTGGACTATGTTGAGAATAAGTTCCCTGGCACGGCTGCAATAAATAAGATCAACTATATAGTATCAGGCACTAAATCAATACCTTCAATTAAATTCATTGAATATCATAAAATAAAAAATTAAGATATGAATGCCAATAATACTTCATATAATTCAACATTGAAATCTCCTTATTCACCAAGCATATGATGCCATGATGGTACTCACAACATGATTTAAAATGCCACCCCATAAGACAATATATGTATAGCGATGCCTACAAGCAAGTACATAAAAAAATTGAGCTTGATTAAGAGCTTTGCTCGTGTCATATCACAGACACCAAAAAAGCATAGCAGCATATTATTACAATAAAAGGTAAAATATTCCACAGTTATGTAAAGTTTCTTTAGCAATATAATAGTCAAGCAACCATCAACACAAGACTCCCGGTAATATTGGAATGATTGGCGAATTTGGAAACTTATTACACGATATGTGGATCAAAACATGATAGAAAATGAGAACATTCACTGATCTCAGAAAATAAATACCTCAATTCTTTTACTGATGGTGGGGCCAACTTTTGTTCAAACATGTTCACACTAGTAAGGTGCTGCCCCACAGATTGAGAAGCCCTGGTATAAAGCAAATTCATTAGAAGTTCATGCACCAATCTAAATTCATTAATAGTAAAACAGGAAAAGATTAATCCTGCAAGTTGTTAACAGAGCTCATGATAATGCTAACTGCCAGGTTTTTATTATTTATTTAACTACTTAAAATACCAGGGTTATTTACTGCATTAATATCATTACAATTAGAACAAGATCATGTATTACCATATTTATGAAATAACAAGCACTAATTAAACTTTCAAAACTTGTGGATCCCTTACAAATGCTACTAGTATGAGTGCAAATTAAAACAAAGTTAAAATGAATCCCACATAATATCACACAATTAGCAAACGTTTGATCGATGGCATGCCAAATGAGGAAAGTCATGACATTAAAAACCATGTTGCCAGCTTTATATTATGATTACAGGGGTGAAGTTTGATTTATCACAGTGCAAATAGGAACTATTGAAAGTTGAGGTGAATACATTACTAATAGCTTCACTGGAATACAAGTTATTTGCAGAGGAAGACTATCCCTAACAAGGATCAATTTGAAGGCAAATTATAAACTAGGCTTTTCAGACAACTTGACATTCATAAATAAACTAGAAACATCAATACAGTAGAGTGCCAATTATCCAATGTTCAAACAAGTGACTGTCTGATTACCCGCCGATCAGTCCTTCAACAACCCCCTCTGTTGAAACAGTTCATGGAACACGCAGATGACACCTATGTACCAGACATTTTGTATGCTAGAAAACTAGGATGGCCATAAAAAAGAAAATATATTAAGCAAAAATACAAAACAAGGTGACACTTATATTCACGTTTTGTAGATGATTGCATGAAGTCAGGATTATTGGTACCTTAAAATGTATTTATGTTACTAGCGATGCCCTGTGGGATACCTTCATTGTGTATAAAGATTATTATTTTTCATTACCTAATTTTTTATAGGAGGTAACAGAAGCTGTAAAAACATTTGGATGAGAAACCAATATGGAAGCACCTCACAGCAAGCAAAGAGGTCAGTTGCATCATGCATTTGGGAATCCGGGTGGTTGGTGACCGTGACATGTTAACTTTGAGAGCAGGCTGAGTAGGCACAAAGGTTTATGGGACTCAGAACTCCTAAAAGTGATTTCTAATCCCCGTAGAGCACATGCCTAGCTATAGCTTGGGATGGGGAACCTGACTCTAACGACCTGTAGTCGTGCAAGTATGCATCAGCTACCTTGACCAGTTTCTGAGAAACCTGCTGCAAATTTTACCATTCAGCAGAGCCCCTGATTCCACATTACGATCATATTACCTTGTGATCGTGAATTAAAACTCTCACTGCAAGGCAAATACTATAAGTCCGTTAGAAAAAACTGGACAAATTGTACGTCTGAGAATAAAATTTACCAATCAACATATACTATAATTTTATTTGGTGAAATATTTCTGAGAGAAGTTAATGGAATGAACAATTGCACGCTAAAGGAAATAGTAGAAAAAAATAAGTATTTCAATGCAATGTGCGTGAAAACTTGGTGCTGAAACCATGGCAAAAACTACCTCGAATTTAAAATGAATGGATTATACTTCACTTTCAGTTATCTGATTGGGCCTCCTCCCCTGTTACCATGGATAATCTGCACTCTACTGTACTTATGCATTAAAGCTCCTTATTTTATCAATTCCCTAAGACCACAAAAGCCAAAGGAAAATTTACAATAATTTGCCTAATTTCCATTGAACAAGGGGAGGGAGTGGTTACATTATGACACTGGGGAAATAAGGACAGGACTTGAACACTGTGAAGATTAATATCTGTGAAAGTAAATGAGAAGTGGGCCTATTCAAGGTACCTATCAATATTATGATAGTCAGGACCCAGGATCATGGTCAGAAATAATGTTATCAATCAATGAGCGTCGACAGATAACACAAATGTTGGATAGAGACATAGGAGTAGTTTATTGAGAAACACTTATGCTTGAGGAATTGGCACACTTGAGCTGAAACAGAATTTTTAAACTTTCAACTCTCCAAAAAGAATAAGTGAATAGCAAGCATGAGTAGATCCCTTCAGTTGAACTGAAGTTCAGCAACCTAAGTTTCCATTTGTCCCATACACTGCATAGATCAAAGTCCACAACTGTCTGACAACTATTTTTTAGGAAAGAGCACATTCACATCAGGAGTATTGCTGACAATAAAACTCTATAGAGGCCATTGAAAAATAAATCCTGACAGAGAAATTCATAGTTATGCACTAGGGTATGGCTAATTTTTTCCGTGATTTTTAATTTTAACCTCAAATTATGCTATGGGGTAAAGAACATATCCTAAAAAATTTGGACGATTAGTTAACATGTAGAGGTCGCTCAAGAGATGCAATGGTTCAATTTTCCCTATTAGAAGAAAAAACTTCTAGGGGTAATGCAACAAATTACAGCCCTTGCAGAGCCATTATGCACACCAATATTATGCATATGTAACATTTTCCATGAATAAAATATTTTTGCGGGGCTACTGCCTCCTGTGTCCTTCATAGTCCTTGTGCCACCCCAAGCTGGAGTCGAGGGAGCCATTTCCCTTGGGTCACACACACAGGTTCAATCCTTATAAGACAGACTACATATTAGCTTTAGCTAATGCATTTAATCATTTACTTGGCAAAAGATTCTTTTGTATAATGCTTCATGCATACTGTACCTGGTACATCAGGTAGGAACAGTTAACAGAAAAACCGGCATGATCTTATATTGCCACAAGTTCACGTGATCGAATAAATTGACGGGAGTCCTATAAGAAGGGTGGGTCGAGGCTACTTTGAGTATGTCTTTGTTCGCAAGTTTTCTGTGTCTCCGAACTTACCAGCAAAATAAATGTGCAGTGGACCCCCACTTTACAGTGGTTTCACTATACTATCTTCATGTTAGGAATTTTAAAGCACACTGTTTAGCGTGCGTTCTTTAAAATTTCTCATTTGGATGATTTTTTGCACCCATAATTTGTTATTCATTCAGCATCCTGAGCCTTATTTGTTAACCGACAGCATTTTTTATCATAGCAACATTCACATATTTAATGACGTGTAATTAATTATCAGCTGTTTGCACAATTAGTGCAAATTGAGCAAATGTTGTGGTAATTAGTGTTACCACCAGTCAGTGCCAACGATATAATACAAAATTCCTTGCCTAGTCAGGATCACACCTATGACAATTGAGATAAAGGCTTTCATTAGCCATTACAGAGACATCATTTTGTTTATGTCTTATAATATGAGAACTTCTGCTGAAGAGTAACTTCACCTACCAACGAAGTGATGTGATTCTTAGTGGATACAGCTGGTGCAAGACAATAATTCACATCAATGAAACCAGCTAAATTATATCATAATATTTCTTGGTGAATGATAGTGACTAACTGTAATGGCTTATCTAAATTTGCATCGAAATTCTCGCCCCTCATGACTTTGCACCGAGATAATCTGCATCATGTTGTCATCTTGGTCACTGATGCGTTCCGCTGTTGTGTGAATATTAGTCTTCAAGTGTCTTCCATGCGAAGTGATATTGTCAATGAATTGCGTAGTTTGGGCTGTGAATTTTATTTTAAAACAGCATTAACCATTGAATAACAAAACATACCAGTAGTAGGTGGTATATTGTGGGATGTATCTGTGATTACCATGCCCCCTAAAGTGCAACTCAATCAGAAAATAAATAAAAACAGTGTTTTTCTCGTGTGTTCTCTTCCTCGTCGGTCGTGGGTCGGTCAAGTAAACAACCAACCACAAAAAACTCTCCCAGCCCAAAAGAGTCAGGTCAGCTGTTACAAGAAAAAACCTCGAGTGAAGGTTCTCCCCTCTGCTGCTATCTCTTATGTTATTCGACTATTCAATCTCCATGGGATGACCTTGACAGAGAAAAATATCAATGCAGCTAGTTTGGGGCAAAAAGAAGGAAGAACTTCGGAAGCAGAGACATGTGAGCGTCAACAGCGATGCGCACGTAAGTTACAATCCGCGAAAAGGTCACAGACTTATCCATCTATGTATGACTCTATGCCACTTCTCACTCAACCTTTGCCTATTTCTGTTATAACTCAATGCCTAATTTTGTAGATAATTTTAGTAAGCTTGCAACATCACTGTCTACGTACTCGCTTCTACAGGTAGATGAGGTAATTTCGATGTAGAGATGATGGCGTGAGACCAAAAGAAAGATGCCTAATTGCAGACGCTGAGAAGTCCGCAGAGGTATAATGAGAGTTCAATAATTTTATTCCACGTTTTCTTCCCATTACTTGAAAATACAGTTAAATATTAAATCCCCGTTATTGGCTCACAGTTATACGGAAGGTACGGGGGGAGGTGCATCTTGCGTATCCATGCAAAGATATTTGATATGTTGACAACTTACAACACCTTATTAAAGTTTAAACATTTTAAATGATTTGATTCGGGCATATATCATTCCAATATTCTATTGTGTACCACTGAATACATTGGCGTTGATGAAGTTAAACCGAGCCCTCATCCGGTAATATACTGATTCACTTTACGATAGAATTCACATTAAGAACGGTCCTATGGAACAGATTACCATTGTAATGCGGGGGCCTACTGTATTTTGCATTGCCATTGTAAACACAGGGGTCACAACAAATCAACTGCTTAAGGCAGCGGTTCCCAAACTTTTTCTTTCCGCGACCCATTTTAGCCCATACATTTTAGCCGCGACCCCTTAAAAATAACAAACAATGTGTACATTCAAATGATATTGTTTTTAAAGTAATTACAATCCTCATCTCGCGACCCCTTTCCGAACGGCCCGCGACCCCCCTGGGGGTCGCGAACCCCAGTTTGGGAACCGCTGGCTTAAGGTAATGTTTAACCTTATATTTTGATTTCAAGAATTTCTTTGCATATCTTGTCAATAAATTGTTGGATAACCCATTAAGATCGACAGTAGATATTTCTGTTCCGCCAATACCGGCAGTGAAAACACACAGGAATTGCCAAAAGAAAAAATCCACCATGACCAGGAGTCGAACTGTCGACCTATGGCTTTGCCGTACAAATTTGCAGACTACCATGATACCCAGGCATCGCGATTCCTTTTTATCCTTTCAAGACTTCAGATGCACTGATGAAAGAAAAAACTTAGGCTACAAAACCAGCCAGTGATACTGCCTCGAGCAGCGATATGCAAACAAAATCAAAGTTTATGCATTTTCTACTATAAGCATGAATACAGGTGTTGAATGAATACTGCTCAGTTATCTGTATTTTTCGGGATTTGTATTATGGAAATATGTTTGTTTTTTTTATATTTAAGGTTAATGGTGTTGCAGTTCTACTATAGGAAAAACTACAGCAAGATGTTTTGTACAATAATACAAAAAAACCGTACCGCCGAAAATTTAAGCCCTGAGTTTACGACGATGTGACGTGGCCGAACCACACCCCCCTGAGAGGAGGAGCAATAACCTCTCCAAGCGGCCCCTCCTCCCCGTAGCTGGGCTAGAACCAAAGATATCATATAATATAACATGAAGATCATTAAGTAAGCTGATATCTCGACTGTGCCACTATCATTTTTCAATCTGCACATCCTCCTTTCTGAACCTCGAATTATCAGGAAATTATTTGCGCAGAAATATATCGCCCATAGAAAATGCTTTCCCAGAATGCTTTGCAAGGACAATTGTGCCCTTAATTTCAAGCCCGACATTATCGGTTACTTCAGAGCGAAATTGAGTGATCTAGTGTCGATCCAGAATATAGACCACCATTTCAAAAATAATATAAATTGCGATATCACAAGGACTTCCAAATAACGAAAATGCATCAAACATTTGAAAAAAATTGTACGTTAATGAATACGCGTATAAATTAAAATACTCATAAAAAAAGAAAGGAACTCGGGTGATTGAGACCTAAGATAGGCTTTTGTTTTCTGTAGGTGCTTGCATCTGTCGTGTGCGAAGGAATTTGATGAGTCTAAACTTCGCAGATCTCCTTTTTCTTCTTACTCGCACATCACAAGAAAAGAAACCCTACCCCTGCCCTTGGAAATAATCCTTTTCGCAGGTCAAAATTTTCCTTCCGTGGGTGGTTCAACTCGCCCAGCTATGGGGAGGAAGGGCTGCTTGGAGAGGTTATTGTTCCCCCTCTCAGGGGTGCGAGGTTCAGCGATGTTGTCACATCGTCGTAAACTCGGGACTTAAAAATTTTCGGCGGTACGATTTTTTTAACAGAACTGTACCTTGAGTGCTGTCACCATGCACTAGAAATCATCCTAAGCATTGCTTGAACCTACCTAAAACCTGTCGGTCAGCCTGGAATATTGCTGTTTAAATGCCTTCAACAGAAGAGGCCAGAAATAGACAAGCAGAAGGTTCAAGCTCTTGCAGATGAGCACATGGCAAAATATCTCAGTGGAGATGCAGTAAAAAAGATTGATTTTTCTTGAAATATAACAGGGATAGTCATAAGAATTCAGTAAAACTATAAATTAACTTTCATTGCTGTTTTAATAGACGTTTATGACATACAGTTGAGGACCTCAAATTCGTAATCCCAAAATTCGGAAAACCCAAAATCTGCAAGATTTTAAGCTAAATTTTCAAACTCCCTCCACATGTTTTTTCGTTCTACCGCCTCACAGTGCCACTATCGCTTCCAGCCGTGGAACTACTGGAGACGATTCATGTTAGATTTACGTGATCTTACTGACGTAAATTTGCTTGTCCGTCGGTCCCATGCTTTCCAGATTTGAGGTCCTGTAATGTATTTACTTTTCCTCAAATACACTCACAGACGGATCAACTGAGAGATGATTGTTGGGCTTTTAAACCTCATAATCATATACTTGGTGGAAGTATCACATACTTGGTCACCAAAGGCATATATTTTAGGGTTCCCATAGTTCTCCGTAAGGCTTGATGGATGGCCGAAGCAATATTATCATGAAAAATATGGATTTTTAGAAATCAATTTACTTTGACAGAAAAAGAGAAAAAGGGACTTCAAGCTATGAATATTTTCATTGTTTCATTATGTATACGTTAATGTTTGACCGACACTGATGCTACAGGGGCACCAAAAATAATTTGGAGCCAATTACTTGAATAGAAGAGTACAGGAGCAATGGTAGGGAGCGTGGTGGCCTAGTGGGTAGAGCACTTGGCTATTGAGGGTCCCGGGTTCAAATCCAGATTAAGCTCCCTCACTTTTTATGACAATGCAAGATCATTAAAAAAATAAACTTATGTAACTTAAATAGCTACGAGAGCATACCACATCCTCCTAAACGACTACCCCAGAATTAAGAAGAGAGAAATAGGTTATCGCTGTCAGATTTTGTCATGACAAATAGTCTGCCCTTCTTTTGAACACTTAATATTCAAAGATTATTTTGGAAGTGGAACCAGTGAAACCACGAAAGTAATGGGTGAATGTGGTAGCAAGAGACTCTAAAGAGAAGGAATATTAAGAGTTTTTAGGAGAATGTGTATGAAGCAATGCATGAATATAAGGAAATCGGAAATAAGGATAGGGCATTACTGAGATGCAATAACTAAATTCTTTGACTTTGCCTTCCCCGAAAGGAAATGTGTTGATGGGTATGTATGGATCCTAAGACATGGCCCAATAAAATCAACTATGGAAGCAGCCATGGTAAAGAGTGAAGGTTTTGTGAGTGGTGCATGATCATGCTGAGCATGCTATGTAGTTGATTCAGACTTGAAACAAGAACATTATGTCTAAGAAGAATGTTTCCAGCATTTGCGTATTGTGGCATCTCACTGCCAAAAAGGTATAAAAGACTCTCACAGTCCAATGTTAAATATTATTATCATCTGGATTTGTGACAAGAATGTACAAGTGTTCATAGCCCGTTGTAATACTTTTATTATGAACTTGTGACAATATAAAACTATGCAAGTATTTCTGTGAATCGTTCATGTCTGACTCACTGATTCGCCATTATAACAGACAATATGAAAGTTTTCAATGGCAAGCAGTTTTCTCATTTATTTTATGATAAATGCATGAAAGTGCATGTTTCTAAAACTCTACTGACTTCTATGAGAAGGCTGCTGCCGATCAGGAACGAGACATGCTAGGAGCACACAGTGTGCAGTACGCTTGAAGTATCACATGCAAGAATCTATTTCCAAGTAAATGATGACATGCGTAAACTAGAGCTAATAGCCAGTCCTAGAAGGATTTTAACTTTGTGTGTCACTAGCAGTCTGCCAGCTGACTGGGACCATGACCAGGACCTGCATGCACCCGGCATGGCATTATATGATGGGCACCCGGCCTTAGCTTCTGCAAAAATATTTTATTCATGGAAGTGGATGCATAAAAGTTAAAATTGAGTGAATTTTGGCCGTGTAAGAGCTGTAACTTAGCATGTTACCCCAAAAAATTGTATTTTTCCTCTGTAGAGGAAAAATACACAATTGCATAGTTTGAGCGACCTCCAAATGAAAACTAATCAAGGAATTTTTTTAGGATATCCTTTCCTTACCCAATGGTATAATTTAAGAGGTTGAAATTGAAAATCCAAGAAAAAATAAGCCATACCCTAATATGCACCTCTGCTAAATAACTTTCCAAAAAAGGTTTGAATGGTATTCCCAGATGGTACTACAGAAGAAAATTCGTCTTCCCACCCATTAACATTTTTCTAGTCGGCTGTCTTATTGGCATATACCTTATGTATTACAATCCTATTATTTTTTCCTTATTTAACCTATTATTGAACAACTAACAACACACCTCAGAAATTAACTATGGAAAATGAAAAAATCCCACAAATTCGATTAAAAATATTTTGCTTCAATTCAGACAAAATGTTTGGTTAGAAGTAACATTTTGTTGGTCTGAACCCACTCCAAACCTCCTAGAGAAACAATTTTTTACTAAGTATTAAAGCATTACTTATAACCATTTCCCATAATAAACATGCACATAGATCAAATGCAAAGAGGACACAAAGAGAAGACAGTCAACTAAGATGAATCAAGCAATTTAAAGGTAAGCTGATGGTGCTTACTTGATTGCATCCCTTGAACCAGTGAGTGTGCAGTTACGATCTGGCATTCCACCACTGTCAGGAGCCATTTGAATTTTGCATCCAGACTCATTTTGCAATCTGCTAATTTGTTCACCTCCACGCCCAATGACTGAAATGAATGAGAAGAGCACAATAACAATTGCTATAAATACTCTTAAGGACTGAAATTATAAATAAAATGCTTTTCACCTATCAGGGAGAGAGTTATATCAACATCATCTACAAACACAATGTTCCTCAATAAAACATACATTAAGTGGTAAGGTAAATGAATAACAAGCGAAGCAAGGAGTATATGGATTAATGCTACACTCATGCACTTATGCTATCCACTAAATACTATCTTCGTAGAAGCCATGAATTGTTTGAATTTCCAAAAAGCTGGATGCCCATATTATTCATATGGCATAAATACTTTTTTTAAATGATGTTAGAATAAAACCTACATTTATTTTACAATAATAACATGGAGAAGGAAACAATACTTACTGAGGCCAACCATTTTATCAGGAACTCTGATATCTTCTGATTGCGTCCCACCTATGCTACCTTGCCCACCCAGAGGTAGTCGACCCTAAGAAATAAGATATTAAAAATTTAAATAAATATTCATAAAATATCCATCAATATATCTGCTAAAGGCAGTCACCAGCACCAAGGGCTGACAGATCACCCCACTGGCAACAAAACAAAGAAAACCAACTCACTGGAGGACCCCCACCACCACCTCCTGACACACCAGGAGGGGTCTGGGGCTGCTGCTGCTGTTGCTGCGATGATGAACCAGCAGTCGACGACGAAGACGACGAGGAAGACCCCGCGCCCGCTGCTGCTGCAGCTGCCACGGCGGCGGCCGCTGCTGCCGCCGCCGCCTGCTGCTGACGCAGGGCGACCGCCAGCGGGTTCCCACCTACGTCCCCCACCGCCGCCACCTTCTTCGCTTCCGGTTCTTCAATTGTAGCAAAGGAAACCACGGATTAGATCAGAGACAAATGGGGGGAAGCATGCCTGGGAACTTCAAACAACATTCCGCGGGGAGCATGCAATTATGAGGATGATAAATAAAACGGCCAAGATAACCAGCTCCAATACTACAATTTTGAGATAATAGAGGTAAGAATAAAAGCTAGTGATAAGAAATTAGCTAAGTGTAACTACATTAAATATCAACCTGCATATTTTGACCGATGAATGCGAATGCAGTATAAGTTTGAGAGCATAAGGAAAAAAATCAGACTTTACATTTTCATTGAGCCTAACTTGATAAAAACCTGAGATGAGGAGACTAAAATTTATCCTGCTCAACATGGATGGCACAGACTTTTACCTTATCTACCACTCAACTGGATAGGCAATGGTTTAAACCATACCGGTTTTCTCAATCCAATTTGCCCAATATACAGAACTAAGTATTGTCCCATAACCAAATCCAAGATGTTAACATCCTCACAACAAGAAGTTTGGTCTTCATGTTAGAGTAACATCTTTCCTCCCATTAAGAAAGAAAGAAATACATACTACGAAAAAGATGAGATCCAAATCAGCAACTGACACAAAAAAATGCTCGAGATATTATTGGAGATAATAGCATCCAGCTAACTTCTTCAAGTACTGAAAACCTCGACATAAAAATTAGAGAGCTTTCGACCGCATATTAAATTCTTAAAAGGAACATTTGTTTAAGTTCACCACTGAAGCTAATTAACCAGAGCACAAAGAGCTTATCTCCTATTCTTATTGTGGAAGCTAGGCAAGTCAATTTCGTAGCGCCATATCTGCATTGTCAACCAGGGGCCTGTTTCTCAAAGCTACAAGTCTACAAGTGTATTCACTTGTAACTTGTGAAATTCTGTTTCTCAAACGCACAAGGCTACTAATTAAAAGTTCACAAATTACAAGTGTTTACTCACAAGTGTTTTTTTGGTTACGACACATTCTGTTTCTCAAATAGACTTATAAATTACAAGTCCTTGTAACTTGTAAGGAAAAATTTCTACTAGTCCTCCGAGTGAGTAAATCAAAATAAATCGGAAAGAATAACTCGGAAAACAAATGAAAAGAGACTTGCAATCTCTTTTTCTCAACTGTTACGAAGGTGATAGTAACGAACAAGGTATCAGTAGATAGGATTTTTTACAGACTTTTGACATAACATGCTCAGTTTACGTTAAAACACATTGTTTGTTTATAATTTAAGGTTAGAAGAAAAGTCTCTTAGACTAAAACGTAATGAGACAAGAAAACCCCCACGGAGACTGTGAATGAACAACGAAGAAGATTTTTTTCCAAAAGGAGACATGAATGCTGCTTTTAATCGTGCAATTTATAAATGATCTCATTTGATAAAGAATAAATTATTTTGGGGAGGTGGGAATGGTTGAAAATGTGAAAGTTACGCACTAGTTTGCTAGTATTATTTATTACTATTTATTAATATATACCTACTTTTCATGTCATGTCATTATGTTTATATATTGAGAGGTAAAAATGCAGAGCATAAGTCCCTGTATTAAAATGATCAATCGCTATGAAATATTAAGTCGCGAAAGTTCAATAGGAAACTCCATACATATTTAAAGTCTTCATTTTTATGTGATGCAGGAGATGCAAATGCTACACTAATATGCTGTGGTTTTTTCTAATACGCCGTAGTCATGTGCCCGATATCCTTGGTGCAACTTGGGGCTCAAGGACAAGTGAAATTAAAAATAAATTGTATATAAGTCCTAGTACGAAGTTACATAAATCGGTGGTAAAATATCTCCTTAGCCCATCAAAATGAAAGAGAAAAAAATTACATTATTGGGATCGATCTCGTACCCTTCAGCTTCGTAGATGCCGCATGCTACCACTACACCAACTGACTTCTTGAAAAATAGGTGTTCCCTTTGATTATTAATAATCAACATTCAAAATGGCTGAAATACAGTAGAACCTCTATTTTACGAAGTTGAAGGGACCCAAAAATATGAGCTTCGTAAATCAGAGGGTTTGTAAATTGGAGGTTATCTTTCAAGTAATAGAAACCGCAAAAATCCCAATCCAGTTTCAGTAGCGCACTTCATAAAGATAAATGGGATTAAAAGGAAGGTAATGTTTCAATAAAATGAATTACACATCCAGTTAACTGTTCAATAAAACAAAAGGAAATTAGAAACCTACACTTCTTGTACATAGTGACATATTTTTTATGCTCTCCTTAACAAAAATTAACAGAAACTTTAAAAACTGGTAAATATTTTTCTACTAATTTATAATGGTGTGAACTTGGCTGCTGCAACTGAATTAATTTCTTGTAGCTTCAAGTTAGTAGATATAATAATAAGGGGAATAAGTGAATTCATCCCACGGAATATTTTAGGCATATGCATTAATTAGCGCAGGGGATATGTTTAGTACTAGTCTAATTTGTGTTGAAAGAGGCCATTTTAACATGGAAATGCCACGGATGCATTCTAACTAGGAAATTTCAACACAAAGTTCCAATTGACCCAGTATATTTCAGTTTAGACTAGGAAATACCTTTTTTGAAGAAAACGTACCGTTGGAAATTCATTCAATAATATTTCGTAGCTGATGAAAGTCAATTTTAGAACTTTACTCTAGTTAATTTGAAATTCCCACATGTGTTCTACAGCGCTGACATCTAGCGATGATTTGCGAGAACTATTTACTCGCAGGTACTGATAGCTGTAAGTTGCGATCACAAATTCTTACCTAACGACGTAAAACTTTAATGAAAAATTAAATATTCAAAGTGCATCAAAATTTGAACCTTCAATAATATTTCGTAGCTGATGAAAGTCAATTTTAGAACTTTACTCTAGTTAATTTGAAATTCCCTCATATGCGTTCTACAGCCCTGACATCTAGCAGTGACTTGCGAGAACTATTTACTTGCGGGTACTGATAGCTGTAAGTCGCAATTGCAAGTTGTTACCTAACGACATAAAACCTTAATGAAAAATTAAACATTCAAAGTGCATCAAAATTTGAACATAAGCAACATAATATTACAAAATTAGTATTCTTAAATGATACTTGTCCCAAGGGGAATATTTTGACACAATTTCGTCATGCATTTCACGCCACTGCTCAACATCATCTGTGTTCACACGCCCTTCTTCTACGCAGATGTTAATTGATGTGATTCAATGTCTTCTCTTGAATTTTTCTAGCCACCCATTTGAGTATTTAAAGTTGTCTCACTTCAGTTTAAGGGCCAAAATCTGAGCATTCTCCTTCAGAATTGGTTATAGGCAAGTTGCACTCACGATCGTCGACACTTGAAAAAAATAAAATAATAATATATCTGCAAATCAATCTGTTCAAATTTCGACGATGAAATGTACTTGGTTTTCGATGATGCTGTTGTGTGACTCGAAATGTTTTCTCTTGAATTCATGATTGTTGTTATGTCGATAAAGAAATGCCATACTTCCGAGCAATTTCTGTTTGTCTGCGCGCGATCACGTACCTACTTCCTTGATTATCGACCTTTTGGTAACCAAACTCACAGATTTACTAGTTTTTTTTTGCTCAGCGATGTTTTATCCATTGTTTTACTTATAGGCACACGGGATATCACAAACACAGCCCACCTCGCGTTGAGAGTGATTCTGACTGAATAAGCGCGACTTCTGCTCGCTTGGAAACCAAAATATTTTCACTCGCTCACAGCTTACAATGTAATTTTCTGGCTTCAAAGAATTCTGTAAACAAAGTTATAGGTGCAAGCCACTCTCGGATGACATAGGAACTGATAATAAGGGAAAGAAGAAACTCAAACCAGCTATTGAGAGCGAAGACATTGTAACGGTTACTTCGTGTAGACTGTGGTTACAATGTAATCAGGTGAACATCTTCAAGAAAGACTTGATAAGCTGGCCAATTCACATGTTTCCTGAGAGATTAATATACCCTAGCGGAAATTTTATTATAGCCTACGCTTATAGGCTATTAAAATTACAGGGAACGAAGAGGAAACTAGTAATTTCTTTCTTCTTTTTATCTGACGTGAAAATCGATTTAGAAAAGAATCCTTTTTTATCCAGGATCAAATATTATTCAAGTTGACCACAAGTATAAGTGAAATAAATATCTACCTTACAATCGGGACAAATTTTGTTTACTTGAGATGGCTTTCCAGACTTATCACCCTCAGAGCGCAACCCGTTGTTTCAGTCGTTCGCACAGCGAAAAACATCGCTAGACGTGACCCAAAAATATGTGCAGAGGCAACGTGCGTTAAATTTAAAAATGTTGTTAAGGTTTTTCGATACCTTTTCTACAATTTCTGGAATTTGAAAAGCTCATTCTTACGTTCACATAATGCCGAATATTTACACATGGAGTGATGCATTGACCTCAAAACACTGCAACAAAACCATTTCAAATACTTCATAAAACAGGGGTCAGTCACTCCTAGGGACCGGCTTCTCACTTCGTAAATCATTAAAATGGAGGTTTCGTAAAACGGAGGTCATTTTACATGGTTTTCCTGAATACAAAGATCGGGACCGGTGGAATGGTTCGTAAATTGGTGTCATTTCATAAATTAGAGGTTTGTAAAAAAGAGGTTCTACTGTAGACTTTGCTTGTCTGACGATAAAACACTATTCTGCTATTTATTTGTATCTATGAAAGTTAACACTGAACAAGATGATGTCTTGACATGCAAGAATTGTGAATAACCTTCATTTCGAGATCATCTTTCCCTTCATGCGATGGAATAAACAGCTTCTCCTCATGATGTTCAAGTTTTGCAGATGATTGTCTTGCTTATAAGTAGTAATCTTCATCATCCCTTTGCCTCTCACTACCTGCTCCAACCCCCTCCTGACTCCTGCTAACCTCCAGAAATTTCCTCTCCTCACCCATAATACCAGGTCAATATGTACTTACTCATTTTCTCCCTTTCCTACTATCACAAATTCCCCATCCAAACACTCATCTCAAACAACTGCAGTTTGTTCTCATCTTCCTTCCTCAAGAGCCCTCCTTTCTGCACCATACAATCCCACACTCCATATTGAACTCTTCGTCAGCCTTTTTTTACATAATTATGCAAGATCCCAGTCATCAGTTTCCTCGTATTGCAAAATGTTTCTTTTTCCAGCACTTTTCTCCTTCTGAATTCCATTACTACTATGCCCATTTTCTTCCAAAGTACTACCCAAGTAATTAAATTACCGCCATTTGCTCCCTCTTATGACAAGCCTTGCTTTCTTATTCCCAGAAAATCTCATTACCTTTGTTTCCTTACAATTAATCCTCAGAAGATTGTATAATTAATGGAGTAGTCAAAGCAAATTTTGCTGGTACATTGAAGCCGTGAGGTAGCGTATGAAAAAATTTGCATTTGCTTAGGTGTTTAAGGAAATACCATGGTTGGCAATGCTGTATTTCACTGGTTATTCAATTTATCAGAAATTAAAGTATTTCATAATAATTACATTCAATAACGCTGTATCACTACTCGCATTTACTGTTTACTTACAAATTACGCAGTGTGTAGCCGTAAATGACAACCAAAATTTGGATTTTAAAACACCGAAATTCCCAAAAAATAAGACATTTTGGGCATTTTAAAACACCAAAAATATCATGTCCCTACACATTGTATACTCCCTACCTAGTGGAGGTCAATAATGGTCTTTTGATTGCATACCCTGAAAAGCCAAACATTCCTACACTCATATCTTGCAACTACTTCAAGGAGAGAGATAAATCTAAGTCCAAAAAGTAACAAAAAACTCATTGAAGGGAACTTTCCTAGCAGTGCCTAGGAATTCACTTTTCTCATGACAAGTATTTCATATTATATTGTTATTCTTTAGATTGAAACCTAAAGCATCACTCTTTCAAGCCTCTAAAATGTTTGAAGTGTCACTGACTACTTAAGGTTCAGCGACAACTCCGTGCACCCCATACTAAACAACCATAAACAGTAGAACCCTGTTAAGAAGTTTTTCAAGTATCAGCAGTTTGAAAACTTCTTAAGCAGGAAAGCTGGTAAAAATGTTTAGGGCATTCTCTGGTACTTTAAATATTAGGAAATAAATAGAATATCACCTCATTTAAACAAAAACTCTTATCATACGCAACATGACAGGAGGAAAAGGAGGAGTCCAGTTTTTTTCGTTTGATAAACCTTTTCCTAAAAGCTACAGAAAATGATTCCACTTCTTCAAAGCTTTTAAGGGAGCTTTCAGGAACACCAGATACACTGTCAATATATGACCAAACACAGAGCATTCATAGCCTCGCAGTACATAGGTATCACACTCCTATCATCATCCTCTTTTTCACTCTCTTGCTTCAGGTGTTCCCCCTGACAATTCTTCAATTGTCTGCATAGACCATGGCATGACACTTCATAGACTTCAACGAAATCCTTGAATTTTCCAAGGCATGAAATCAAGCATTTCTCTAAAATTATGCCACTCATCCTGAAGGAAATCTTTTTCCCCCTCCACTTCATCAAATTTTTCACCCTGCATAGATATATCCTCACCCATGAACACTTATGGGCTTATGTGGAATCTAGCTTATTTTTTGAAACAATTAGCTATTAATGCAGGACTTACTTGTTCCTGACATGCAGCTAAATAATGTACAGCATTTAACATAAATATCTTGAAATTATTTACTGGAGCAACCATGCTAGAACTAGCCTGTAGAAGCAGTCAATTAACCAGCTTCTTGCTGAAGTAAGTTTTCAAAACTTTAATAACACCCTGATCCATGGGCTGCAGAAGAATTTCTGCTCGAGACTTTCGCAGCGCCATTGTTCTGGTATCACCATGTTTTCTGGGTAAAGCTGCATCAGTGTATCTTGACAGTGATGTTTCGTGGCCAATGCAAGCCACATTTTCTGATCAGGTTCTAACCCAATCTGAAGATGTGGCCTGCATTGGCCATGAAACGTCGTCAAGATACACTGCCCAGAAAACATGGAGATACCGGCTCCTGTGGAATTATCTGGGAGAAAATCAACCCTCATATTGTGCAAATACTCAGTGTTTTTCGGATGAGCTGGGCAGTTATCAACGAATAAGATTATTTTTACCTCTGATCCTGGAATCAAGAGCCATTAGATATTCCTTGAAAAGGATACAAGTCATCCTGGCACTTTTACTGTTCTTATACTGGCAAGGTATATTTTTGAATTTTTAAAGCATGCTTCTTGTGCTTTCCAATAACTAATAATGGAAGTTTTCCAGATCAATCCATATTAGCCCCAACCAGAACTGTCATCCTGTCTTTACTCCTTTTTCCTCCATGGCAACTTTCACCTTCGAATGCATAAGTCTTATTAGGGAGGAGTTTATAAAATAAGCCCAGTTCGTCAGCATTGAAAACAGTGCAAGGTTTGAATTCTTCAAGAAGAGGATGAAAAATATCTCTTTCTCATTCCTCAACTTCTAACGCATTCACACTCACTCCCCACAGATAGCTTTATAAACTAACCCAGTTCTATTAAAATCTATCCAGCCACCTATTGTAAGTGTTGAAGTCTACACCAAGTCTATCTGCAATTTCAATTTCCTTCTCCTTCAGCACAGTACCATTCACCTGTATATTCAAAACTGAAGTTTGTTTAAACCAATCTAATAGCTTTCTGTCCACCTATTCATACTTGCCCTCTTGGTATTACAGGATGCTTTGACTAATTGAGATTTTAGTTGTCTTTTTTGCCTATATGCCATCAAGTATCGTGATAGGAACGTTGAGCTGCTTTGCCACTTCTACTCTTGTCCTTATATTGGATTCCACTTCTCTAATCACTCTCAATTTCTCTGGCAGAGACAAGGCTTTTCGTTTTATCCCTTTCTGGCTCATGTTATCAATTGCAAGCCTTTCTCTACAGATAAAGTTTTTAATTACATAGTAGAATTTTATGCAAGGATCAGTAAAAATTTAAAAATTCACGTCGACAAAGGACTTACCACAAATCTCAACTCAAATTATTAGTATCCCTAGCTACAACAGAGGTTAATAATAAAATAATAACCATCCAGAAGTTACCAATACTTAAGACTCAAATATTTTTCTAGCTATTTTATCACTCAATATCTACAATGCAGGGTGTAAGTATGGTGATACATGGAATATCCATTGCCCTAATTACACGAAGTTCATTTTTAATCATTACATACTATGAAAGCCGAGTCTGGTCCAGAAGAATTTCAAGGAATAATTGTCAGCAGCAGCAGTATCTATAGAAGATACCATGCCAAATGACTTCTAATTTCTCAGGGAATCAGTGATTTAGTGAATGCAAAATACACTCCTTGACAGTTCCAAAAGAACTCCACCTTGCATACATGTTTCCAACACGTCGCATAACTTAGCACAGAGTTCTTAACCTTGCCACTAAATGGTTTACCTATTGCCGGGGGATGTCAGCAACAATTTGTGTTTCAAAATTTTCAAGTATAACTTGGAACAAAATAACAAATATGATGCTAATGATCGTATTTCAATGGCCATTCTAAAAAAATAGGGTTTCCATAAACAATTATTCAAAGAATCATTCTCCACGAACAATGGGTATGATGTGATTCAATGCGGTGCATCGAGCGGAATAATCATATGATTCTTTCCGATCCTAGATTATGTACACATTTCAGATTCTTCCCGAATCATGGTTCGGATAAGAGAATTATAAGACTCAAAACGGCATTTCCCAAGCAATGGTGGTAATTCGAAGGGAATAATCATAAGATTCTTTGGGATTTGCTGCATTAAGCAATTCGAACCGTTCACAGGATCAAATAATCACACTGAGAAACTACGGAAACTAGCTGCCAATAGATTAAAGAAGTGGAATGATCATTAGATTCTTAGAGGTGCACTACAGTGAGAGAGTCGTGCATTTCAAAAGATCAAATGATCTCGCCGAGAAATTTTGGCTACTCGCTGCCAATCTAGTTTAGATAAGATTCGGCGCTAACAACTTCGAAGGAAATAAGACTTCAAAAATCAATATTTATGCATAAATCTTATTAAAACTTAGTGTGGGGGTAGATTTTCATATAAATTTCGTTTGGGTATTATCGGTTAAGACATTTTAGCTGGGAAAACTTGTAAGCGTGCACTTATATGGGAAAAATTGGCATGCACCTTTTTAGTTTTATTTTGGGACTTGAAAAATAAAACTTCTTATGTGCAAACTTATTATCCGGGTTCTACTGTAAATACATCGAATCCTCAATTATACAAACCACTAACTTACACAAAATTATATTAGATAAGAGGTCCAGTCAATGGCAGGGAGAAAAAGAACCTAAAGCAATGAATAACAGAAACATGACCCAATTGAGCAGAGGAATAGATTAAAAATTTGAGAATTACTGCACAGGTAATTCTTACCTATATAAATTATGTGGCATTATTATTCATAATTTAACCCATAGTGTTTGACACAGCGTAATTAATAGTTAAGAAAAATATATAGACACTAATTACAATTAAGAGGCCACCCAATAAGCTTAAGTATTAACGAAGGTATCCACACACTGGTAAAATTGTTCTTGATAGTTTTATCAGATTCCTTTGCAGTGATTTACTCATTCTGTTTTTGATACATAAAAAATTACCATGAAGCAGGTGAACTCTAATTCAACAAGTCAAAGGAAAGATTTCATGGAAATTTAAACAATTCAAACAACATTCTCTAAAATAACATTCTTGTTGTTTTTGTTTGAATACCAGAATAAAATCTTATTTCTAACTTAACCAATAATGGGAGACTTTCCTATCCTCTAGAAAATAATTCCAAATCAAAATTAACAAATCTCTCAGAGCCATGACTATGAAGGGCTGTCAGCAATGCCTAATTGCTATCCTAATCACATCAAAAGAGGTTTTGCAAATTTACTTTATGCTTGAAAAAAAAGCCCAAGTAGTCCTTCCTTTTCTTTAGTGAATCATGTCCCTGCTTGACAGCTTCATTGTCACTACTCTACAGAATTATCCATCATAAGGATAAGGGGGACAGGCATATAGATACATAAGTTCAGCTTGGCATAGCAATGAACACTGAATTGTAGCGTAGTCCCCACCAAGACATTTCCTGGTTATGGGCGAGTGTACAACAATCAATTAGATTTTCTATGCTCAACCTTTCTCATATCTCAGATGCCACCACAAGCTGATAGAGCTTCACAGAATGATCAAAAACTAAATATCCAAAATCCCACTTAACGAAAGAGTGCTTACACAAATACAGGTTTCATTTCTCATTGCACAATTATAATGCTCGAGCAGCTGGCTCCATAAAGATTTTAAGTTCAGTAATGAAAAATTGGTACCCAAGATGTCCTACTTATTTCTAGGGATCACAGCAAAATAAAATCATGGAAATAAAGTATTCCAACTCTAGAACATTTACAATTTATATTAGCATACTTGCCAAGAAAGCTATAGAATTAAAATTCTTGACACAAACATAAGGTACACATTAGAAGGTCCAAACAGTTAAAAAATTTTAGTGACTAATCTAGAAGAACTCATACAGAAGTCAGAAAAATAAGTTAAAATAGTAAATAATAATAATAAATTCATTTCTCAAACTAAAATAATTTGCAGGGTTTTAAATCATTGAATTGTAAAACATATAAACATTAAATTGATATTCGTGAAAGTCATGTCCTAAGAGGATTCCCAGCAGTCTGTGACGATAATCCTAGATCAACACATGTTGAAACAAAGTTAGCAAATAACAGTGAGAGCCGATTTTACCAACAAATGTGGGCATCTCCCAGCTAACTTTCTCACTAGCAGTTGATAAGGGCAAGATTAACATTACAAGATCTTCATCAGTAACCTGTTTTGAAGAATGCCTCTTGGGATAAATCATGTAGCTGCACCTGCTCAATACCAAATTCTTGCATCACATTTCGGCTAAGGTGACTCCCACATAAATAATTTTTAATGAAAACAGGGTGAAGTTAGAAAACACCAAATAAGAGATAATTAATCCTGATACCTTTATCACCCTACTAAACAAAAGGAGGACAAGCAAATGCCTAGAATACAAAAAACTTTTTCCTTCCAGAACGGTTTGCATTAACCTCATATGTACAGGAAAAACAAAGTATATGTGACAGAAATGTCATCTAACGAAGAATATACGCATAAAAACAAGCTCATCTCAATTAAGTATTCAAAATTTATCAGTATCAGTTAGTTATCAATTCCACACAATTGGAAAATGTGTAAAAAATTAGATGAACTCCAAATGACAAGAGCACACTAAAATTTCTGCTGGAGAAGACAAACCCCTCTACATAAGGCAATAATGGCAACACCACACTAATTAAATGAAAGAGAAATGGTAAGTTTCCTGCTGGAAGGACGAAAATACTGGCTTAAAATTACGTAAGAACTGGAAAATTGTATAAAATGAGAAGTTGCGAAGGATCACAAGAGGATAGATTGATACTTCATCAATTGAAAACTTACCACTGGGGAAGTAAACCATGCTCCAGAAATGTCTATTAAGAGATTCGATAATGACTGGTGTTAAGCACACACCTGAAATCGTGACATCACAGTCGCAACTAACACGCCCATTACAATCAATATTTAAAAAAACATCACAAGATTTCTAGAACGAGCACGAAACGGTAAATACTTTTCATTAAAATGACCGGTAGCTGGCTATAAACAACTACAAAATGCCATCCGATATCTACTGTCTCTCTATAACACAAAAAGGCCATCATGAGATCTTTCTAGGAATCAATATAAGTAGTATCATAACAATAAATGATGTAAAATGTCAAATAACCGAATTTAAAAAAAAGTACTGAATTGAGAAGGCTACACCACTATCACAACCCCATGCAGAGGAAAATATATTTTCAAACCGGCATGCAAATTACCTTGGCTGCTACAAAATTCGTAATTTAAAATCAAAATATGCAGGGGAAAGCACGTAGCCAATTACTTACATGGCATTCTATCTACAAAAATGGCCAAGTCTCCATAATGCGACCATGTAAAACGGTGGGTCCATATGAGAGCAAGTCACCGAGAATGTTTTAAGCATTAGTAAAAATAAACAATAATAAGCAGTATGAAAAGGATGTCGAAATGTTTAATTAAGACCAAAAATTTCAAAATATTAACTTCATACAATACGATTCACTTGATGAAAACGCAATAAGGGTATGGAAACTTGGCCTATACTAAATTACCTGTCCATTCCATACCTGACCCGTCTTCCAACGGACGCTTCTGACCCACGCTTTCGCCGGCACTGCTAGGTTGGATCTTAGCTGCAACCTTCGCAAAATCAAATCAAAACTATTTTAAAAACAGAATACTACACATTTCAGCAATAATATAATGGCAAATACTAAGACAATCTATCAGCAGACCTCTTGAGAACTTCCATTAAAATATATCTGTACACATGGCGATACCGAAATATTATTACAAATACAAAATATGAATAATACTATCGGAGGAAATAATTACATACAATTCCACAGTTTAATCATGCATACAATGAGATACAATTATCACGGCACTATGTATTACGCAACTCTAAATAACGACGCCGAAAATATTGAAACGATCAAGGAAACGCCATTTAGGAAGCATGGCGCCAAATGACATTCTCCGGCAGCCCTAACCAAGCCGACAGGTCAATAGAGTTAATTACTATTTTTGACTTAATTTGACGAAAGAATACAAAAGTAATGTTATTCCCACCTGTCTTGCACGTTGAACAGCAGCAAGAAAAGCTGAACTTTGAATAATACTCTGAGGCGGAGCAACCGCTGAATAATCACTCATGGTGAACCATGAAGCAGGATGGAGAAAATGGCGCCGAAGAAGTTAGAGAATGCACTAACTTGTCAATGGAGGCGCTAGGAGTTTTAACAAAAGACGGCTGTAATGCGAACGTGTGACATGTCGCTGTCATCGCCTGAAATTGTCGTTCAATATGCTTTCTGCTGTAACCTGTTTTCTTGGTCTCTTTATGTCCATTTCCAACTCGAAGTCTTATTCATTATGATTCCGATTAAACTTATTCCTTCCGTTGCATAAGATGTTTTTTGGATGGAAGCAGTAAAGGTTATCTCTTATTTTTCTGGTTAGTGCAAAGTCATCTAAGTCAAATGTTAATTTTTTTTAGCCATTAAGAAATCATGTTTGTTGGATAGGAATGTTTATTTAATACAGTTATTAACGTATATCATAAAAAATAATAACACAGTTCTGCCATAGTCCGGCTGTATTAACTTAACTTTATTATTCTATATAAATTTTTCCCTAAGAGTGCGCTAAATCCACCGAGTGATGATCTTATAAGTTGTTTGAAAACTAATCGATGGAAAGCTTGCGGAATGATCCTTCCATTCCGAAGAGTGCTGTTGCTCGTTCCCTGCTTCTGGAGTCTTGCCTTTTGGATTCGTCAGCCTTCAGATGATCAGTCTCGAGGAACCACGCCCTTCTGCTTTCGAAGGAAGCCTTCACTCTCTCTGAAAGTACAGAAATATAAATTTACTAATGGGCATGTTGCTTCCCATGATAGATGTTGAGTTTTCATTAGCCTTTATATGGCATTACAGGAGGGTTTTTTTTATTTGTTCTTAATGATCGAGAATGAATCAAAATTTAGTACAAGGTTAATGTTCAAATTGTCAGTGAAAGGCCAGAACTGGCCACAATTCAAAATGCTAACTACAACCACCGTTGTGCAGGTCATGTATTTTGAATTGTAGCCTGAATCTCATGTTAAGTTACCCTTAATCGCTGCCACGGACTCCACGTTTCCGCCGTAATCAGCCGGAAGTATCTCCTTTGGTATAAATTTATATAAAGTTGTTGATCCAGGCGTGTGGAAATGTAACTGTTAAAGAAGCATTTCGGGCATTATTAACACAAGTAGTATCATATTTTCGCACTTTTATAAATGACATACCATGAGATCGATATTTAGCTATTTATTCGTAGAATATAAGGGAATAACTTACCTAGCCGACTAGCTATTTGGTTTTTGTTTGAATTTGTGAAAGTCTTACAAGAATTGACAATTTATAAAGTATTTGCGTACTGGTAAGAACAGTTGAAGTTACATCATAATGTACGAACGAAATATGTTAAGAAGTGGGAGGATATTTATATTTACAATAATCGAAATTAACTCACCATTTTTGCCATTTCTGCCTTCATGAATGGCCGCACTATTCCCATAAGCTTATCAACTATGGGACTTGTATTCATGACATGGATGCCTCTTAGTTTTACTGGATGAGCCTCCTAAAAATATGGAGTGATAAAAGTCTAGATTATTCATTTACATGTTCTTGAGACAAATTATATATCTAACACAATCCTTAATTAATGGTATCACGTGTGCCTTCTGTTTTTATGTCAGCTATGTAATGGAATTAGGATAAAGCAATCTTTTCGAATGATGGTGCTGACTTTTTTGCTCAAGTGGTATCAGCCTCTTTTTTTTACAAACTACAATTACACTCATTTGCCTGTGAACTAATTAATTAATGTTAAGAACATTAATGAAATACCATTGAATCCAATGGAAGTGTTTATATTCACTGTGGTAATGTCGTTGTCAATTGATAAGATATGGGAGTGAATTATTCACTGAGTGCAAGGCCTGTTTAGGTGATGTATGTGCCTAAGTGAGTAAATACATGAAATAATGCTCCTTTAAATTGCAAACGCTGACACTTGTACAAATGGTGGAACACATCCCCATATGTGCAAAAATTCCACAGTGGAGAAATCATTCCCCTAGACTGGGATTCGAACTTGGATTCCTTGATATCACGTCAATTGCTTTTACCAGTTACGCTACCAAAGCGGCCTTCTCCCCTGTGGACTTGAGGACACTCAGCTTAACTGGCTAAAGCCATCTTTGATATTTAAGTTCGAGTCCTGGTCAACGTGAGTGATTTTTCATCTGTGGACATTTTTGCACTCATATGAACTTGTGGGTGACTCTGTAAAGGTTATACCATAGCTAGTTCCAGTATCCTAAAAAAAAGTTCCTATGTGGTTGAAGAGTTCTTAAGTTTCCCACTGAGTGATGGTGTTGTTTGGCACCAATGTTTCCTTAGCATTATCTGTCATGGTGTCCAGGGTGCACAGACATCTTATAAGATAAAGATGCTGGCTGACTATGTTATTGAAATGTCAGTGTCAATGAACACTGACACCCAGAGGGAAACTGAAGGACTCTTCAACCTAGGCATTCACTGGGAAAACCAAAGATATTTCACACCCCCAAGAATTAGCCCAATTAATTCTAACTCTCATGAGAATATACACTCTAGCAAATGTTTCTGCAAGTTCTCACTCATCTACCAATGCAAGTAGTACATCCATCACGTAACCAAGGCTTTAGGCTGCATTTACTCCAATTTATTCTGTACTGGATATTGGCCACATATTTTGTTGTGGTGGATTGGTATAATAAGTAGTCAGTGTATTTCGAAATAATTGTAAGTGGACAATAGACAGCCTTCTCCTTATTACACTAACCTCTTCTTTGTGTTTTCTTCAGACTTGGGAAGAAACCATAACTTGTGGGGAAGTGCATACTGTAGGAAATATGTAGGTAAATTTTGGTTAATAAACCATTCATTCTCCAAAATAATGGTAGAAAAAGAATTAGCCTAACACGAAAACTTGAAAGAGCATCAGTAGAGACTATCTAATTGTTTTGATTCTCAGAACTCATAGGTAATGATATTTGTTTGACATTTTTTGGTAAAGCAGAATGAATAATTCCTAAATCTAGTGGTTGCAGATCTGAGGGAAAAACTTCGACTTAGCATTTCATAATTGATTTATAACTGGATAGGCAGAAATTAATCTATAAATTATTAGTTTATTGAGCCTCTTTGATAACCCATGGCATAGAGATGAGCCTAAAATATTCGTGAGACCATTGCTAGCTGTTGGAAAATGGTATGAATTTAATGCTACATTCAATTTGCCTCAAATACATGGCGGAAGCATCTTCAGCCCCACCTGCTTTGCTAATTAATAGAAGACTATCTTTGTTTAGTTTGTTGCTCAATGGCAATTGTTGCTCAGTTTTTTCCAGCGAAATATTAAAGAATAACCTAGTGTTGTCCAATGGCAGATCCAGGCAATTCCCCCCCCCCCCCGAGCCAAAAAAGTACACACATAGTTCTCGTCAGATAGTGTGCCCCGTGACTAATGCCCCCTACACACAACTAACGTTAAGTGCATCATCCTTACCATTGTAGACGCTATAAAATACCATGTTAAAGCACATTGGTTACAGATGGATACTTAGTTCCTAACGCTGCCACCAGTAATTTTAAGGTATCTGTACACCGAAACTAAAAGAGAAGATTTCATTACATTAATTGATGCGTACAAGTCTGCAACAGATATGACGTGGAATTGACAGAAAAGACGGAAACAAAACTTACTGGGCAGACTCTTGGTAAAAAGTTTTAGAAAATGTGAAAGAACTGGGTTTAGATTTGAGTCTCTGTGTAGGAATTGGTACAGATGGAACATCTGTTATGACTTTGGAAGAAGTCGGTAGTATCACAGAGATCCAAAGAGAGGCTGTCAATGCAAAACTGCTACCATGCTACAACCATGCCTTGAATAACTCATTCATTGGAATTCAACCAAATTCCAAACCATCAAAAATGCAGTTGGAAGTTATTTATTTTTTCAATCAGTTATCCAAAATAAACGCCTTTATTTTACTTACTAAGGAGGTCAGCTTGTAAGTCTTTGTGAGACTCGCTGAGTGGAAAGGCACGGTGCTGTAATTTTATTTTACTTTGCCTAGCTGGAAGTAGAAGATGCCTTCACAGAAATAAGTGATTGGAAGGAGTCTAAATCAGCCAAAAGGGCAGCAATATATATCAACTCAGTAACTAACAGTTTATTTTTTCATGTGTTTGTTTGATTAACATTTTGAAAAGAACGCTTCCTCACAGTAAGTTACTGCAAATGCCAGCCATAGACTTAAACAAGGTTTCTAATTATGTACAAGATACTCGTACATATTTGAAGGAAAGAAAAAACTGCGATGAGTCATTTATGGAGATCAAAATCAGATCAGCATATATTGTGAGGCCAAAACCACTGCTGAAAAGCTGGGTGTGCAGCTAGTAATTCCAATAATTGTAAAGAAGCAACGTCACAGAGAAAGCCATGAGGCTGACACCATTGTAGACTACCATAGAAGATCTATGTAAAATCCACTTCTTGATAATGTTATCATAGGCGGATTCAGGAGGGGGGGCACGGGGGCACGTGCCCCCCCCCCCCCCCCCCAGACGCTAAAATAATGGACAAGATTTTTAATACGGTCCCGTTATAATTACGTTCGTTTTGTTTTGTGTATTACGGAGCCTCATTCATTTTAGCCTTAAGCACAAGTCAAGAAGACAAATTTGCCGGTTATTGGTCATTCGCTAGTCAGCGCTAGAAAAAAAACATCGCCCAAGTGGGAAGGAAGATATTGTGTCAAAAATGAACGTTAATGAAGTACTGGACATCTTCAGCAGGAAACATAATAGAAAACTGCCGTTATTATTTATCTAACTAATTAATATTTTCATATTAGTAATCTATATTAAAATAAAAAGTATATTTCGTACATTAATTGTTGTATGTTGTTTTTTAATCCCAAATATGAGAATACCGTTTGCCCATCAGACCCATGTGCCCCCCCCCAAAGAAAAATCCTGGATCCGCCCCTGAATGTTATTGTTGATCTTCAGACACGGTTTTCCCAAGATATAGCTATAGCTTAATGTGTTTTGATCTAAATATATCTAATCTTGCTAAGTCATGGCTACGAACCCAAATTGTTGAGGAAAGATTGAATGGCTTTTGTATTTTATTTATCCACAGAGATATTGAGGAAAATGTTGACAAGGTGCTTGAAAGTTACGCTAAAGGAGGAAACAGAAAATTACGTATGGGGTAGACCACCAAAGGGCCCCTTTTTGAAACCTTTTGGGGCTCTGAGATCTTTTTAAAATAGCCTACAATTTTTCTCCTGTCTTAGCAAATCAGCAAAATTTCAGCACGACTGAAGTCAAACTGTAGATTTGTATAAAAGACAATACAAACATTATTTTTTACATATAAGTAAAAGATTATCATTATAGGGTAGGTTTTTTATTGTATGTCAGAACTTTTGTCTTAAGTTCTTATTAACTATATACGTAGTATTATCATAATATTGTTATTTTGTGTTTTAGTTAGTATCACAAAGCATTAAGCTCAACTTCCCAAAATTCAAACTACTCTACTGTCAATGATAATACCTTATTACGTAGTCCAGAGAGTAGTGTAAAACTAGTATTTTTGTCATATTAAATACATTAAGTGAGAGTAAGATCTTGAGGAACGAAATCAAAATAGTTCTGTACGAAGCTAAACCAAACTTTTTATCTGCCTAAGTCATACGGCAATTGTCAAACAGAATGAGAATTTAAAATGTGAAAACATGTTGAAAACCAGAAAATTTGCATGCAAATTCACCATTTTGTTATTCATATATTTACAATTCCCCCCCCCCGAGATATGGTTGTTGTCGAATCAACAAAATTCTCAACGGGATAATCGGCTTCTTCCAAAATTGTAATCTCCCCTTATGGGAAAATGGTATTTCTTCGCTCCCCTTTCTATTGCTATTTTGTGAGGTGTAATAATAATGTTGATAAGGGAACCTAACGTCACAATACGTAAGGAACTGAGACACTCTTCTAGGACTACGCCTAACAATAAATTCGGGTTATTAATTCTTCTAAAATTAATAATGCTCGTGAAATTGCGTTTTTACTTTCTGGTGAAAATTGTTATTAAAATGAAATCCACTATTTCATTGAATCGTATTGCATTTTTCCATCAAATTTTTTTATTGTTCTCGATCGCGATTTTATCCAACTGCTAATTTCCCCTCGAAGATGCTAAAACATTGCATTAAATATTTAGCCCGTACTTGGTTGTATTTTGTATTTTCCACTGACTACCACTCAAGTTCAAGGTTAAACTAAGTTCAAATTTCTGCCACTAACAGCGCTGTACACAATTCCACCATTTTCAAATTTATACGTTACGCTTCACGGCTTCACGTGAGTTCACGATAGTTTCAGTCGTTTCAGTGGTTTCAGTAATTATTCCCTGAGTAAATGCTTTGCTTCTCAAGGCCACCGAAATGTAAACGCCTTTTTGAAATACTTGCTTGATAGATGAAGACATAAAATTTTGGGTTAACATGGATGGATAGAGTGATAGCCAATAGCGGGATCACTGAATAGGAGAAAATGTATATATGAGGTACAGTGGCGAATATAGATAATATATTTTTGTGGGGGCCAATACCAATAATAAGTTATTAGTAATCAAAATAAATGTTTACATTAGTTTTTGGTGGCTAAATTCAGAAAGTAAATAAAAATAAATAATTAGTAGGTTGATTCTTAAAATACTATTGTTTAAAAAAAGTTGAACCAAGTGAATGATTGACACCAAACGAAAATGGTTTATTTATGAATTTCAAAATTACCAATGAGTGAATATTTTCAAAAATGAACTTTACTTAGTATTTCTACCAACAAATTTAACAGTTGTTACAAAACAAAGTCTAGGTTTCTTGGCACACTTGCAAACTTGTCAAGAACTTCCTCATCACTAACATGAATATCCCTGTGGATGGAGAGCTTAAATAGTTCTTCAGTCTTCTCAGGCTGGAGAAAGTTCTCTCTACAGTTGCAACAGAGACAGGAAGAACTGCTAATAGTTGCAAATTAAGGGTATAGATGTTAGGAAAGAAAGTCTTATCACATTTTACCAGAGAACCAATAGCAGTTTTCGGAAGATCATCAAGTTCTTCCTGACTCCACTTTTCTTTCCATAACATGAACTCACTCTGCACAATCTCTTTATGACACAAATCTTCTTCATAAAAATTAACAGCTGCTTCTAATAATCAAAAATCCTTTTCAATACAATATTGTGGTAGGACGTTTTGTAAGGAGGTAATTGTTTCTCTGTGGGATTCAAATTGCTCCTTTAGTGAATTGAAAAAATTGTCCAGGTACGGTATATAAACAGCCCGCCAATAATATTCTTCTTCTGTTGTGTACGGGACATTGCTTCATGCAGTTTGAAGGCGACAAACTCGCGGGACCTCTTCTTTAATTCCAAGTTTTGCAGCGAATGACTTCACCTGATCATACAAAGCTGTAAATGAGACATCAGGATTTTACCTCCACTTTGACAGTATGTCTAGAACACTAGTAATGTGTCTCAAATCCTGAGAAAGATCTATGTGTTTTTGTTGGAGTTCCTCAGATAAGTTGTGTGTGGTTGACAACATTCGACTAAAAACAAAAAGATTGACAAGGAATGGGAACTGACTGATAGCACTACTTAGAGCATGAGCTTTGGGTGCGGAGTCACTTATTTCCTCTTCTATTTTATGAAGTGAGATAAGGATAGGTTCTAAAATGTCTTTAAATAAGATCACTGCATCGTGGCTTTCTACCCACCCCGTTTCACATTATGAAATTAGTTTCTTCTTTTTTTGTTCAGGGCAACATTCAGTTAGGTATTGTTGATTTTAATATATTTGTTCGTTTGGGTAAAATATGGAAGAATCCGCACACTTCTTTAATGACACCCATACAATTTCTGATTGAGGGTATGCTACTTGCATCTGACAAACACAAGTTTAAAGTGTGTGAGAAACAGTGTGTATACAGGGCCAGTGGAAAATGTTCTTTTATTGAGGCTTGTACCCCTCTGAATTGCCCACTCATTGTGGCTGCGCCATTGTATCCTTGGCCTCGCATTTTGTTCAAGTCAAGCCCTAAAGATGACAAGGTTTCTAATAGTGTCTTAGCCAATCCCACGCCAGTAACGTCTTACACTGGAACAAATGTTAAGAAATGCTCTCGGATTTGAGAGTTTGGTCTTCAACATACCCCATGCAAAGGGAAAACTGTTCAATTTGGCTGACATCTGTGGTTTCATCGGCTAAAACGGAATAAAAAATGGACCTCCTGACTTTTTCCACGATTTTAGATTGTATCAAGTAACCAAATGTGTTAATTAGTTCATTTTGAATTAACGAACTTATGTACATCGTCTTCCCACCACTGGTCATTAGTTGGTCTTTAAGGATATCATCCCCACTGTTAGCTCGGTATCTCAACAACGATCTAAAATTTTCATCATTTTGCTCTGGTTCTTCTAGACTTATGCGGCCAGAGTCTCGATGACCTCTTAAAGGTATTTGCTGCCTTCCACAAAATCTTATTGTTTGTATTAGGGATCAACCTTTCTGGGAGAGGGCTCCTTGGACCCCCCTTATTAAACCTATGTATTTCCCCCCCCCCCCAATGAAAATATTGTGTGGGCACCCATGATTTCATGGGTTGGGAAATGAGAATTTTTAGACTTCTTAGCACAGCAACTAACTCATGATTGTAGCTGTTAGTATTTAATTATTTATGTATAAAGCCTTATGTTTGTGCTGCACAAAAAGAATGTAGTGCCTCATTTTTTTTAAACATCTTTATAAGAACTTCTTTTGGGAGCATTTCCAATAATCCTCTGCAGGCCTTGCATCAACGATTATTTGCAATCTTTGTGTCAAGACTGCGGTCATTCTCTTTCCAATCAAAGTTTCCATCTCAATTTAGTTGGAACTGGATATAGATAATGTTTTACTGAATAATGTTTTTAGTTCTATGCTGATGAAAGTACATATGCAGTAATTTTGTTGTGAATGGAGAATACATACTGATTGAATGTGGAACACCACTTATGAATTAATTAGGATGTGCATTAATTTCAATGAGGCCATACCATTAAGTCTACATGTTATTGGTTTGGTAATGTGGTAGGTAAAGGTTTCAGGGCTTGGCAACCAACTGTAGGGTCCTAGATTCAATTGAAGGTGAATGGGGTATCAATATCGCCTATTTAAAATCCATACAATGTGATTTCATTAATGCCATAATTTCATTTGGGCAACTTATTCTGATTAGTCTCAGTCAGCATTATCCAATCAGGAAAGTAGTGTTACTTAAAGGAATCTGTATGATCTGAAAGCTTAACTGCAAGGTTGAACTGTTTGCTATGAGCTTAGGTTGTGTATATTTCAGTCAATGGCATATTGAGTGAGACCATCATAATAATACCAGAAGCCTTGCCATGCAATTCAACTTAGCCAATGGCTCATAACATTGGGAATCAAATACTAAATGGGGGCTACAGTTGCCAGAGAATTGGTGCTGACTAGATGGATCATAAGAGAATGGACATTTGAACTTTTTTCACTGTTTAGTTTGAGGTCAATCCTTTACAGTTGTGCTCCAAAGTTCAAATGCCACTATCCCAATATGGAACTGAAATAATTCAATTCGTCAGACCTTGTCTTTATGGGTAATGATGTGCAAGGCATCCTTAATTTTTTCAAGCAATGGAGCGATAGTTCTTATCTGAAACTTAAATCAACTAAACTTTTTTCTTAGCATAAAACTTACGGAATAACCTGGTAAATTGAAAAGAAATTTCATTGGGATTTATTCACCTGAAATAATTCTGACTCATACGCTTGTTTTATAGAGATTGAGAATCACACATCAATGAAACCCACCTGTGCATACGTCATGAATTTCTTCAAAACCGGTGATGCCACTTTGGCCAGGTGGGATAAGGTGAAGCCTCTCACATCATATAATGGGATATCACCCGTAGAAAAACCATCCCCCACATCATAGCGTGCTCTGCAGCCTTTTGGGAATTTAGTGGTGTCAATGCCCATTTCTCCATTTGCTTCAGCTCTCTTTCGATTGGTCACATGCTCTTCCTCTTCTGCCATCCTCATATCTCCCATCATCAAGAATACCTTTAAAAAAGTAGCATGCACAAAACACCTTATTATGCTTGAATATTTCTGGAAGAGCAGAAGATCCATGTAAGGGAAACAAATAATAATTAACTGCCACAGGCTAATAATGGATATCAGAATAATAATTTTGACTCGGCTGACTCGGACTTGAATTTTTAATTTTGATGGCTTCTTTTTGAAAAACCAGAATTGTTTGCTCTGTTACAAGTTTGTAGTCTTAATGATATCTTTTAGGTTTGTTAAAAAGCATTTGCCCCTAAATGGTAAACCCAGTAGCTTAACAAGGTAGGTAACTGCTAAAAAAAATTAGGTTAAGTGGATGGATCAGGTAATATGGGACAATTGGCTGCTGAAGGCTGTGGTAGATGGGAGGTTTGATATCCAGGGAATGAGAAAAGGGAGAATGGATAGAACGTGAAAGATTGGACATCTTACCTGCTGAAGAAAGAAATGTAGTGTATAAGGGGATCTGTTGTGAGATGGAGGTATTGGTGGTTCTACCTCCATTGAAATGTACCTGTAGTGGTAGCATATCTCCTAATAATGATAATTCAGGTCCTATGGTAGCTGTTGGTTGGATTTTCCTATTTAACCATTCTTTTTAAATGATACAGTATATTCATCGTCACCACATATCACCGTAAAGTCAGTGAATGTGGTCTTTATGGTCTCAATCGAATTGAGTCAAGATTTTTCATGTTCAATATATGACGGCATATTAGATGCACTTATTTTCTGAGAAAGTGTTCAGAATATCTTCCCTTGTTCTTAATTGTGATGGTGAGGCATGCAACTAGCTAACATTATCCATGATGCCTTCTATTCTTGGTCTATCCTTTTTTTTCATCATCTCACAATGGCTTGCCTTAATACCAACTGTTGTGAGAGGTTGCATTGTATATGATGTATTGATCTAAACATTATCTAATCAAATGCAGTAAGGACTTTTTCTGAAAATAGCCTGCTGAAATAATGGTGTATCTACCACACCTGTACATCATGTATCACATAGAATGCAGCATTTTCACGTATTTTTATCTATTATTTAACTTAAAAAATAAAGGATGAAGAATGATGCAAATTGTGTTTTTATCACCACCATTATAATTAATCTATGTATAATCAGGGTGTCTAAAGTCCTTGAAATACTTGAATTGTTCTTGAATTTCAAATTTATCCTTGAAATCCTTAAAATGTACTTGAAAAAATAGGAAAGTCCTTGAAAACTTTTGAGAATTGAGTTCAGAGAAATTCAATCCCCGAAATCAAATGGAGAAGTGGGAACAACAGAGGTCGCTAAGTTACAGTAACTCTATCTTACCTATACTGCTTGATTTGAAAAGCACCAATTATTGCCGGATATGTCTAGCGGATAATGGAACATTCAAGATAGCTTAAGATAACATTCAAGATAGCACTGCAGTGGAGTAGAACATAACATTGCATTCTTTATGAATATTTATAGGGGGAATTTTTTTATAGATTAAAGACAACATGTATAAGAACAGTGAGTAATAGTGTATAACAGTGAATATTATAAGGGATGAGTGATGGAGCAGATCTTTTTCTTTTTTATGTTTGGCTAAAAACTATAACCATCCTCTTACGCCTGTGCCATCATCACCCAGTAATTGATAATGATCGAGCAGATCAAGTAGCGAATTGGGTTTCTTGGCATTATCCTGAAACTTGTTTGCAAAATTCGATTGTTACCAGTATAGTGTATGTAGGAATATGCTGAATCAGATGATCCAGTTATTTTATCAATAAATGATTCATCATCTGAATCCATTTCAACAAACATTAATAGATAGTAAACCAAAAATCCTTGATACATAGTACTTTAATTTATTAATTTTAAATTTGAATACTTATTAAATGTTCTTAAGAAAAATGATTAGTGAGTCTGAGATACAAATGCTCTAAAAATTGTGAAGATTTAATGAAAAAATTATTTCAAAACAGTTTTTCTAATGTAATGTTTAATATTAAAACTGTAATGAATATTTTGAAATAAAATTTATTTTTTCATGAAAAATGTCCTTGAATTTTATCAAAATTGATCCTTGAAATGTACTTGAAATTGAAATACAATTTTATGTAGGCACCCTGATAATACTGGGTTGATTATGATCAGAAGCAGGATTATGTTTCTCCATGATGAGGTACCAATAATTTTAATATTGACATGCCACAAAATGAAACAGTCAGTCACCACAAAAAGATTGGACTCAGAGTTGTCACATAATGGGTTTTGCATCTGAAAGATCTGGTGCTTTCACAGCATATTAGATGTATGACCTCTTCTGGGGTTATTGCTTGGGTCAGAATATGCATTGCTCCAGTGTTTCAATGAATGACATATCAATGTACATGGTTCCTGGCTCAAATGTAAACACATGGAGAGTTCATACGTAGGGTGTGCACCACTATAAGATCTAGAAAGAGGCCATTCTATTTTATATACATTGTCACATTTATTTTGGTGAGTTAAATTTAAAACAATGAGCATTCTATTGAAAATTTATTAATTTTCAGTTATCTTGATATGAAAATGGAATTTTTTTGCCAATTGATGGACTTGCCTGGCACAAAAGCTGGTTAAAGGAAGTTTCACCGTCTGTACTTGATTGAAAAACTGGTGATAAGGTGCCATTTTTTGAGAATCAGCTGAGAAATATAGACTTTAAGTGGTTCATATCAGGTGAGGCTTTCCGTATTCTAGTGGTACTTCTTGAAATTAATCCTTTGTGGCCCTAAAATATATGTAGTTTAATATTTTTATTCACCTTAATATCTACAAATTTGGGCCCTCCTTTAACACTGTTGAAGGAAGGCTTATTGTTGCTGGCCCCATTAGGCTGCCAACCTTGCATCTCTCCCCCCACCCACATTTAAAGGTTTCGTGGTTTATAGATGAAGGTTAATTTAGAGAAAATAATACAAGGAAATGGAGATAAAGTTGGGTGTGAAAAACTTGTTTAGCTCACAATGACCAATTGGTATTAATTAAAGTATTAAAGTAAAATTTTTGTATTAAAGTATTTCAGACCAATTAAAGTATTGGTTAGAAATATGTAGGTACACACATATGTGTATTGAAAACTTGGAAGCCCATGAGTTTGGCACATTTCGGGTCTAGAAAGCCAGAGATCAGTAGCGAATCCAGGGGGATGAAGGGGATATACCCCCCCCCCCCCCCCCAAAATTTTGCGTTTTACAAAACAATTTGTATACTTATATATATACAGGCGTGACAAGTAAAAAATATAGTGGCACAAACAAAAGAAACTCACAGGAATGGTTTAATTTTCGACAGCATTCAACTGTCTTCTTCTGAACTCGAGAGAGTACTGGATGCAGGTGTGGGCAAGGAGAGAAGAAAGGAGAGGAGTGGCAGGCAGGGGAGGGCAGGCTGGGCTAGGCGGGGAAGAGATTGGAGGAGAAAGAGGGGAATAAAGGGAGGGGCAGGAAAGGGAATGGAGGGGGAAGAGAGGAAGGGAGTTTAGTGAAAGACATTGATGCCTGGAGTTTGAAAAGCTTTATACAGCCAAATAAAAGATAATTCTACCAATTTCAGTTCAAGTGGGGGAGCAGTTGGGGGGAGGGAAAAAAGAATTGAAACATTGTAGCAGTGGTTGAAGGATTTTTTGTGAAGCGAGGCATGTATTGCAACGAGAAGAGAAGCAGATTGGGAAGGATTCTTGCAGTTACAATGGTGATTATTAATACGTATGTTGAGGGGAGTCGAGGATTTACCAATATAAAAAGCTTGACTTGGACTCCTTATTGGATATATTTTCACCACGTGTGAATTTCGTTGATTGAATAAATATATATATATACATACAATATCTCCATTTCGACAGCTGCCATCCCTATCATACTAAAAGTGCCATTTCATTTTCCCTGTCTATTTGCGTGCACCACATCTATAACTCCCAAAACTCCCTTGACCATCACCTAGCCAATATTAAAACTGCCCTCCTTAAACATGGCTATCCCTCCTCTCTCATTGAGCGACGCATCTTACCTTCCATCACGCCCCATGCTTCACCCCCTAAAACTACCATTAAATCGCCCTTGAACCTTTGCACTACCTTCATTCCGGGACTTCATGAGGCAAACCTTGTCCTTAAGTCGCTTTTCCCCATTCTGCACGACAGTCCCCTTACTGCTGACTTACTTCCCAAATGTCCCACTATCACTTTCAAAAGACCAGCAAACCTAAAATGTATTCTACGTCCCTCCAAACCCACTCCCACTTTGATTCCTCCCAAAGATCCTGGTTCATTTCCCTGCCATAGACCCAGGTGCAAAACTTGCCCTTTAATTCGAAATATTTCAGTGTTCCAAAGTCCCAATACCCCAATCCCGTTTCCCATTTCCTCCCATGGCAGCTGCATATCCTCCAATGTAGTTTACCTTTTGCAGTGTAATAAGTGCCCCGCCTTCTACATCGGTGAAACATCCACTCCCCTATCTATCCGTATGAACGGCCACCGAGCTTCCCCTCCCCACTTCCCTGTCCCTAGGCACGCCTCAAAGCATGGACTCCAATTCGACTCATGCTTTTCTCTTTCCGTCCTCAATGCCCTTCCTGCCAATACTGAGATGTCCGTGATCTGGTTTTGTAAAGCTTTTTCCCCACCCGGAATCAATGTATTGCATTAATCCCATGCAACACCTCTGCCCCCTATTGTCACAGTTATAATTTTCCTCTGCCTTGCAACACTGTTGCATTTCTCACTCTTCAAGAACTCCTCCCTACTTCAAAATTTTCCTTTGATTAGCTGACACAACATTGTCACACTGAATACCCCTTCCAGTTCCCCTCCCCACACTCCATTTCTCCCCTCCCTTAGTCACTGACCCTCAATATTTAGTGCCCTCAGTATTGCAACATTGTTATAATTCTCCCTGCTTGAAACTTCTCCCATCCGAAAACAGCCAGGTGCAACATTGTTCCCTCTTAGTTCCCCTCCCTTCCTAGTTCCCCTCCCCTCCTTCATTTCCTCCCCTACCTTCCCCTTCCCCAGGGCAGTACTAACTGCTCACTTCTAAAGCTGACGAAGGACCAACCGGTCCGAAACGTTCCCGTAAGAACGAATTCTTTTTCTCTTTCTCCTACCTCCTGTAAGTTTTAATTTATATATTTGTTGCCAATTGGCGAAAACTTCAAAAGAACATATATATATATAAATGCACGGGACGTTTTGGTGGTCATGCCACCATCGGCAACTAGTTATCTGTTACCATGTATCCTGAGGAATATTCAGGCATGGGCTTTGAAGTGATCATGATTTGAAGTACATATCATGTATGTAATCTTGTTGAAGTATTTCAGCTGTGCAAATTAATGGTGCTATAATTTTTATGGAAATATGTCTGTGGATAATGTTACTGTGACATCTGCAAGGTTTGTGAGGTGGTTTCTATTCTTGTACTCAATGTATGTTATATGTAATTCCTAGTATGTGTTGAATTATCTACCAATTCGTTTCTAACCTTGTGAAACATACTGCTATAAATGTAGATGAGGTTGTCTTCATTGACATGAAGCATGGACGTGTTCCAGCTATACCTTAATAATTAAATTTTTACCTTGACTACAGACTATGTACAAACTTAAATTCCTATGCTTCATTGTGGGCATATAAGTCTTTGGAATCAACACCCTGTTATATTTGGGTTATAAGGTGTTAAGTTTGAGATTCGTGTGAAATCCTCTCTTCTATTCTTTCCACCCATGTCATCCAATCTGTCCATTTTTTGCGAAAAAGCAGCATCCTACATTTAATAATTTAGGCATGTTTCGAGTCATCCTAAGAATTCAGATTTCAGTGACTTCAAATCATTGAACTGTAGTAAACTTTTATTCAGCAGTTCTTGGGAATGTGTTATGGAGCATTATTTATCCATGCCTCTTTTTATTTGAGGAACTGTTATACCACAGAAAGAAGCTGCTGCTAAAGTAATTCAAGTATGACTTATTTTCAAATATTTATTTAATTATTTCTGCGTAAAGAGCATTAAATTAGTTTTGTTGCTATAGCCGTAAAAATTACCTTGAGCCAATCTGCAAGTACCATTTTGGAAGCATCTGTATCTGCTAAGCGATAGAGTTGTACAGTATACCCTTCTGGAGTAGTTACTGGCAGAGGGATCATATCACTGTAAGAGAAAAGTGAAGAATATGAACCCAGTGGTAATTTGGAGGTCTTGTTGCTTGGGCAATGTAGGTGTGCAGTATAGAGTAAAAAATTTAGGGTTCAAAAGACTGGTGTAATACCGAGTCATGTGTTAGTCATTGATATTTATCCTTAAAAATATTTTTTATAGAAATTAACTCATCCCAGAAATTTGCCTTTCCATTTTGTTTCTTCGAAAGTACTCCTATCTAGTGGTGGCCATGCGACTATGGCTACCTAGAATGCATTGGCATAATTAGGGGAATCATTTGCCTTGGATGAGATTCAAACCTGTATCCCCTGAATGCTTTTATAACCTTTTTCATTGTGATTTTTTTTCAAAATTGTACATCTCATGAGCAGCGGCAGCTTAAGGTCTTTGGGGTGCAGTCGGATTGCTACTTTCCAGGGGTCTGGGGGGTATGGAAAACCTAATGATGCTAATGATTGCCATTTTTCCTATTTTATCAAGAATTATGAGGGGGGGTTCACCCCCCCCCCCCCCCCCCCCCCCTGCTCTCCCCATTGATCCACCCGTGGTCATGAGTGAGTTATGCTCGCCAAATTTCCATTTACGGCTATTCGTGCAATATTTTGAAGGCATCCAAAGGGAAACACTCGTGTTTTACAGTGTCTTTTAAGCCTAGTGTGCGGTGGCATTGTGTGAAAAAAACTGTAGTACTTCTTGGCATTTTTTTCCCAGTACACCATGAGAACGCCTTGTTCCATTTGAAGTCTCCATGAAATTCACATTGGAAGAGTACGGTAATTTAATTGGTTGAATCACTCAGCTCGCATCCGGGGGACCTAGATTCTAACCCTAATCCCAGCAAACTATTATTTGCATTGCGAATCCTGCACATTCAGTTTTTTTCAGAGTGTGTGTCCCCTGTTCTTGTACCACAGTAACTGTCTACATCCACACATCACCCTGCGATCCATACCCTGCTATGTGCTCCTGTAAGCTGGCATGGGGCATATGGTAGGGGGGTGCTAGTACATAGAAGAGGAAGGGAATAGGAAAAAGGAATTGAAAGTGGGAGAAGAGGATAGTGGATTGCATGTGTTCCGCACGGTTCTTTTTTTAGTAATAGTGCTAATGGTACGTGGAAGGGGGAATTTTGTACCTATCAGCTTGGCAGTGTATCTCTTATTTTGTCGCTTCTATCAGTTCTAGGGTTGAAGTGGGGGGTTAAAATAATATCCTCCAATTCATGCTAAAGCACACCTGATCTAGAAATATATTTGATTCACCCCTCATGGAAATCCCTCTATCCCTGACGAAAGTGCACTCCTGAACCCAGGGATGGCAATTGAAACGAAACGAAAGTCAAAACCAGTAAATTTTCAATAGTTACATTGTTGGGAGCAAAATGCAGAAGCGAAACCTAATGGAATGATACCGAAGGAGCTAAACTCAAGAGGAAACGAAATCGGAGTCAAAACTACTCCGGGTCGAAACTAAACAAATACCCTGGAACGAAACCAAACACGAATCAAGTTTCACACCGTTGCGGTGGGACCATGTGCTACATCTTCGCATGGATTAGTTTCGCACCACACGTTGAATGGTGATTATTGACTTAACTGACTCTTGTATTCACTTGTCTGCACAGTGATCATGCTTTAGTTGAACTTTGTGCACTAGGATATGGAAGAATTTAGGTGAGTCTCATAATCAGGTTTATTTTATTAACTGGTCCAACGATTATTGCAATTTACCCAGGGAAAAAATCTGTACTGTGGATGAACTGCAACTGAGCTAAAACTGGACTAAACTCAGCATTTAGCACAGTTCCAGTCCACATAACTGTACTAAACTGTATTGTGGTGGGCTTTATGAGAAACGATTTGCACTGGAAGTGTACTGTGGAGACTACTGTGGAGAGAGCTGTACTGTAACAGTGCTGCATTGCTATGCTGGAAGTGTACTGTGGCACCAACTGTACTGTGACAGAGCTGTGCAACAGGGTTTGAACTGTACTATAGCTCAAACTGTACTGTGACAGAGCTGTGTAACCAGGAATGGAACTGTACTATAGGTCAAACTGTACTGTGACAGAGCTGTGTAACAGGATTTGAACTGCACTATAGCTCAAACTGTACTATAACTGAGCTTCTGTAAATCGTGAAACATATTATACATGTATAATGCGTATAAGCGGAAAATGTTTCTAGTGTAGATCCAGCTTCAGAATAAGCTGAAGAGGATAGTGGTTGAAACAAATATGTTATAGTCATAAAAACCGATTGTGAACAACGTTGGTCATTCAGTCCAAAACAATAAAAAACAGAGGAATCCACATTATCAATGACCAAGTATAGGTACAACACGCCAATTAAAAATTATCCCGAGAGTCACGATTACAAAAATGTTGGAGTAAATTACGAGTAAATTTACAATTTGAAAAAAGTAACGATTAGTAGTGTCAGTAAATCAAATGTAATCGTTACGGGATTCAGATTATTTGTAATAAATTACATCCCATCACTATGGATCCATATTGTACTGCTACCCTCAAGCAAATCAATTGTCAAGTTACCTACCTACTTTAAAATTTCAAAGTTTACTTATAAAATACTTCATAGTTACTTAAACCATCCTTATATAGTTTCTTCAGAAACCCTTTAGAGACCATCAAAGTTACTTAAAGGTTTTATGTTACACCTTCTTAAGATCCCTCAACAGTTTTTGTTATTGACGGCTTTAAAGAAACTTTCTGGGCCTGAAAGTACTTAAGCTGACTGAACAGTTTTGTATTAAGTTATTGACACCTCTAAAGTAACTTAGGAACTCAAAGTAGTTTAGTTTTGTCAACAGTTTTCACTCTTTAAGTTATGTGACAACCCAATTAAGTAACACTGCACTTTAAGAAAAAAATGTGATGGCTCCACAAAGATATAGGTAGGTAGTCCAAAATTTTGGCGGAAAATATTTGTCACCTGGAGTGATGCTAGAAATGTATTTTAAAAGGTGCTGGTATTTTATATCTAGACGAGGAAGAGTCGAGTTTTGGTGTGAATATAACCGGAATTGTGACTCCGTCTCACCTGATCATATTGCGCTTTACACAGTAATGTAAGAGACGCCCGAATACTTCCCTTTACTGTTTGCAGCTGCTGACTATTATAATGACACAATAAAATTTTCGGTAATACTTTCGAAGCATCCAGTCTCCGAATACCTTGATTTCCCCTGCTTTCCTCAGCACAAATTACACCTATTTCACATGAGACCATTCCATTACAGCGAGATCATACTATAAGAGTTTAGGGTTTTAATCATGGTTATGATGGATAAATAAAGGAGAACTATATCAGGAAAACTACTGTATTTCCGTGTGCATTTAGTTGAACCGATTAAGAGTTAAGTGACTGTTTACTATGGGATTAAATCAGAGGGAGTCCTTTCAGTCTTACCGATCAATCTTTAAGTTAGAATGTATAAAAATAAAACTAACACCTGTGAACTGCTCGTATTTCCATGGAAATTGTGGAGTAGTGGTAAGGTGTTGGATTGTTGAGCAGAAGGTTGGAAGGTTAGGGTTTTAATCATGGTTATGATGGATAAATAAAGGAGAACTATATCAGGAAAACTACCATATATCCGTGTGCATTTCAGCTCGAACGATTAAGGGTTAAGTGACTGACTACTATGGGATACCCAGGCAAGAACATAATTTTTTTCTTTTTTTCATAGTTATTTTGTTTATATATCTTTACAAAATGTGTTTCCATCTTCGTAACTTCCATTAAAAATATGTTTGTGTTAAAATATTTTAGTAGGTAAACACCAGAGATATGCTCTGACAACTGTATGGTTGTTGTGCTCTGGAAACTGCACTGTCGGTGTGCTCTGGCAACTGTACTGTGGCTGTGCTCTGACAACTGCAGGTACCGTGGCTGTGCATTGGTAGCTGTACTGTGACTGTGCTATAGTAGCTGTGCTGTGACTGTGCTATGGCAACTGCACTATGGTGTTTCAATTTAAGTTCAGTCTAAGTACAGACCACAGTACAGTCCTTTAGCACAGTTAGAGTGCAGTTTTAGCACAGTTACAGCCCAGATTTTTTTCCCCTGGGTATGTTTGTACCTATAGTCTTAATTTTCTTTTTCATTCGTGAACAAAACACTCATGCAAAGTGCCTGTACCTAAAGGTTATTCAAAACAAACGCCAAGAAACATTGACCCCGGTGGCGATGGGGTAACGCCCTTGCCTGCGAATTCGAGGGTCGCGGGTTCGAGTCCCGCCTGGGTGGATTTTTCTCCACCCAGGACATGGGTGTTTGTGTTCATCTGTTGTTAATGTTACATCACCCGTTGTAAGGGACCATTGCAAGCTGTTTTCGGGGTAGTGGAAAATAAATAAACAAATGAATACTCGTTCATATCCTATATTGCGCCAAGGTTGTCAGTACACATATGCTAAATAATGCTGTTTGTAATAATGGTGTAGCGAGCGCCAACCAGTGGCAGATCTATGGGGGGGGCTAAGGGGGCTATAGCCTCCCCCCCCCATTGGGTCGAAACTTACACTCGATAAAATCGATCCCCAGTGGGTCGAATTCGAAAATCGAGGCATTTCCCCCAGACCCTCCCGTTTGCCCCCCCCCCCCCCCCCCTTGGTCCAAGCCTAGATCCGCCGCTGGCGCCAACAATGGATGTAGCAGGACATTCCCGTGCATTTCATGCATTGTATTTAGTAGTACTACGACGAAGATAGATAAATAGTAACACTCATTGTTTTAACCTCATCTCCTTTGCTACAATCACTTATACATGGGTCGAAACTATTGCCTCTTTTCCCCCTCCACTCTGATTTTGAGGTTGAAACTTAACTACTTGCAATGGAGTTGTGAACAGTTTCGTTTCGTCCCCGAGAGTAACGTTTCGTTTTGGTTCGAAGCTAAACTCCCTAGCGCATATCATTTCGTACTGGTATGAAACGATACGTGAACCTCCTATTTTATTTTCACTCCGGGTGGAAACGAAACATATTCGTTTAATTTCGATTGCCATCCATGCCTGAACCCTTTCACACCCCCCCCCCTCCGTTGAGTAGGGCTCATCACGACCTTACCCACTTCAGTCATCCCTCCTAACCCTCCAACACCCCCCTCCTCCCACCCTCTCACGTTTCATCCCACTCCCTATCCTACATCCCATCCCCCTACTCTCCCCCCTCCAAGAAAGAACAGAAATGGTTGACAGTTATGTACTTGATGTCGATGCGACGAAACGTGCATGAAATTAATCTAGCGAAAACATACGTACATAGTTGCTAATTCAGTGAAGTCTCCCGAATAAATCGGCGCATCAGATCTTTAGGAGAGGTATTTAGATTAGAGTGGAAGGTTTGGTGTAAGTAGAGATCATCCAGTACGGACCTTAACGTAAAGTTTCGTTCCTGTTCGGCACGGTACTTAGCACACTCGATAAAGTTTCGTACCTACACGTCACTTTACGCTCCCCATAACGTTTCGTACCGGCTCTAGATTCTTTCGCCCAGGTTTCGGATCGAAGCGGTAGGTTCTATTACTTTTTGTGGAAGGGAGAAGCACACCGCCAGCATTAGCCGAAAGACGACAAAAAGACCACGGTTCAACTTCTCATCCGGCGGAAGGAGTACTCAAAGAATCTCATAGCGCCAGTATCGTCCCTAGTGTAGTGCGGCAGATGCCGCTGTACTGGGCCCCGCGTCTTGCCTTTTTCAGCCGGTGCGGTGAAACCTGCCCATTTCCCGAAATTGCCTACTACTTAGTACATATGTAAATTTATTGAAATATTAGCCATTTTGTAGGTTAATTTCCTTCTTTCTTTGAAATATGCTTAAAAGATGCTACAATATTAAAAAGGGAATGCAAAGTGAGGGGGGCCCGACTTTCGTTTGCACAGGGCCCCTCAATCCCTAAGGACGGCCCTGCATAGCACCAAAGGAGGGATCAGATTACCACGAAAAATATCCTCCACCGACAGGATTTGAACTCGGGTCCTCTGCATATTTATTTCTATACTATGTCACTTTTCGAAATTTTCCATTCGACCTCAAGGAGCTATGAGTATTCGCGTTTTTTTCTGAAACTTTGAGATATCACCTCCGACGTCATTCAGCAATGTTGCGTGGCGCCTGACGATGTTGAAAAACATGTCGCAAGAAATGTCGATTCATCCAGTAGCTCCTGGCCATTACCGTCCTCTTATTAGGCGTTTTTTGTTTGTTTAGTTGTCCTCAATCAGGCCTTTCCTGCTGGTTCCTCAAGGTCATCGCTTTTATATCTTGTCGGCTGACGCATACCGGTATTTTTACCTAGCTAATACTCATGTTATTTGTCTCAAAATCATGGGAAAAAGTTGATGACAACGTCTACAAGCGTTAGTACAACCACAGGCGGCGCCTACCCGAAATTTAATCCGTGGGATCCTGTGGAGGTTGGAAGGGTAAAGGGTTATGGGAGTAGAGGTTAAAATAGGTACCCGAACCTCATGTAAGAGGGACGGACGCCTATGCAAAACCTAATATTTATTCTCCCAAGGGGTGGTAAGACAAACACAATTGGTGCGAGTGTCGGTATTGTCCTTGAGCCGGGAAAAAGTTATGGTTCAATGCATTAGGTTGTAATCTTGTTAGCCATCGCTGTATTCTAGCCAGTTATTGTCATATACCATAGCTGTTTTAAGTGATTACTGATATCTCTGAGCAGTTCGTCAATAGTGCAGCGGAAAGCCGCTGAATTTGTAATAACCAATGAGCAAGGCGGTAGTGCGACCAAATGTTTTGGCAAATTAGGATGGCAATTAGCTAGGGGCTGGCCTGGTGGGCGGCTGCCAGGGGCGCAACCCTCAGGGGGGCGCACTTAGCAGACCCACAGCCTGCGGGCCGACGCGACGGGGCACAGACACACAAAATTAAAACCTGATGCTAACTCACATTTAAAAAAACTTGAACTTGATTACGATAGGCGCCCCCACAGATTAGGAACGGCGCCCCTAACTTAACACACAACATTTGTACCAAACCCTATTTATAAGATCAAACAAAAACTTTGCACAATAACAAAAATTTTGGCACACTCATACATTAACATTAGCCGTTTTTCGACTCTCCGGCACACACCGACCAAAGCGACCGGGCGGCGCCGCGTGCCGGCGCCAAACCGGCCGTGTCGGCTGGCCATTCCAGATTCACAACTCTTATCTCCTCACGTCTACTCTCATCCTCTCTCATTAGGGTCTGGGTTTCTGGATCACATAACAGCATGCTTGATGACGTAAGCCTTATTTAACGCCCATACATAAGGCTCTTACATCCTCGAATTATATTTTTTATTGTAATAAAATAAGATTGTGAAAATAAATGAGTTTGAATGCAGCTATTGACACGACAACCCTAATGATTGTAGACCCAACTATGTGATCAAAAAGAATGAGCAAAGAAAAAAACACCAGAGTTCAATAATTATATTTATTCCAGGTTAATCATAACCCTTAGAAAGACGGATGATGACGGACGGATGCTTACCATTTGGCAAAACGCACTGAAGACTACCCGGGTTTTTCCTCATTCTAAGGTAAGAATATTGGGTTGTTAACTTAAGCCCCGTTCTAACATCTGAAAGTGTATCTGATTTGAAAAACATAGGGATAAAAATAGAAGGTAATAATATAAAATTGTGGGGATAGGGTTGATGCGGTGGCTTGAGTTCTGGCTTCATATCTCTAGTGACAGTGACAGAGTTCGATTCTCGGGGGTGTAGGAGGATCCCAATTTCTGCTGGGGTGTTATGTGGTGAGCACTTCCAGGTGTAGTATTCCGTCCGTGGGATGGTACACTGACAATGAACTGTGGACCTCTTCGCGGCTTTCATCGAGAGTAGTGTTGCCGCGAGACTCGGGACGATACCGGTATTTGACGAGACCACGACCACGAGACTCTCGAAAGTCTCGTGAGAAAATGGTGAAGAGCTATGAATAAAACAATCCTTGGCAGTTCAAAGAATTATTCGTCATGACTGCCATCGGACTTAACTAAGAATCTAAATAGGGACTAATCGGCATGTGTAAGGTATGATAAATTTTTCAGATGCGTTACTCTCCAAAGGAAAATTTAAATACTCGCCTACTGACACAAATGCTGATACCATGAGTGTGACTTCTAGAGCGGCGTGAGGAGGTGCTTGAGTTATTATCTCTGTATTTGTACTTCATCGTTGTAAATAATTTGGATAACGAAATTTGCGACTTAATTAGATCGTTAGAAGATATTACTGCGATCTCTAGGGGCATGTCTAGCGAGCAATAATTCAATAAGCTGAAATATACTGGCATCGATCATTTGATTCACGGCGTGCCTATTGGGCCAACCAAAGGTCGTTAGTTCGTAACCCAACTTTGGCTCAACAGCAACAGCTCTAGTGGTAGGGACATCCGATGAAGTGGGGGGGGGGGATGAACTGACAGACGGACAACAATGCCCTCTGGTTCCCCCTTCCTTTTATCTCACCGTAATCCGCTACCCAATCGCATATGGCTGGGTAAGATTTGGGGTAGAAGAAGACTTGGGGGTATTTTTCACCCCAACCACTCTTGAGTGATTCATGACTTCTGCATTGTACTTGAATTTGAAACGTCAAATTGATAGAATTCTTTCAATCTTATACATCAATTTTTTTCTTCCCTATGGAATTCAACAGACACCCCCTCCTAGTGTATTGATATTGAATACATAGCCGTTCTCTGGGCTGGTCCAATGACAAAGTGGCCACAGATACGGATATTTCATACAATATTATAAAAGATAAAGGACGCAACAGTAAATAAATTTACTAGCTAAGTTTTTAAATGTTTCGAGTGTATTATTCATGGGAAATTTGATAGTTGGTGTGAAATATACTGTTGTATATCGTATTATAACTGTTTATTAATTTCAAAGGGTGAAATCGATGGAAATACTTCTACTGTTTTCATTGGTGACTGTCATTGATTTAATTTCGTAAAAAAACATTGACAGGCAGACGAGGCACAGCTGAGTTTGTGGTGAGCTGCGGAATATTAAATGATCCTCACGTGAGATTGAAGACTTCTTGGACTTCAGGTCTCAGGGGATCTCGCTTCTCGAACAACTCTGGAATCGCAGCCCTCAAGGTGAAATACAGCTCAATCACAGCCTTTGCTCTCTCCTGGCTTCCATTGCAGGCGTGGAGGAAGCGACGGAAAAACCTTTCATCTGTGGAGGAAAAAATTATTGGTCATTCATAAAGTGTTAAATTTAAATCAGTTTTTTCCACCTCTCCATGGTTTGCGATTTCAGGCGGAATATTTTTCTGTAGCATGTGTCGAGAATTGGTGGGTTGGTCACTCGTTATCAATGGTTGGGCGTTGAGTTGTGATTAGTAGCGGTGGGAGTCTACTTATAAGGAGTACCTTGCCAACCATCTCTAGGGTATGCCGAAAGGGGTGAATTATCATCATAATAATTTTTCAAATGCTGTCAAAGTTTCAGGAATAATATTGTGGTTAACTCGTAATATTGGTTTAAGCACAAATATTTGGCTCATGCTCATGTCTGTGTGCATAATATTGGTCGAATTCACCCCATGCCGTACTACATCCTTGAGGTAGCTTGCAGGGTACTACATGCATCATGTAGATGTAATTGCATGGACAGAAATATTTCAAGTTCTTAAATTAAAGCAGGCAATTCAGATATGTTTTTTCTAGTGGTTACTCAAACATAATGTCTAATGCATAAATGCAACTAACTAGGTACTAAAAATACTACTTGTAGGCTACCTGTTGACAAACTTATCCCGCTAGTCTCAATATCAGCTAGTTAATGCCCTGATTGTTCAGGGAAAAAGGCACTTTATACCGTCTGTTTCGGTATTCTAAATACCTAATCATATGTACATAAGTCGGTTTCAATTGAGGCTTGACCTAGAGACATTCCCCAACTCCCGAAGGTGATATTTTATTCGATGAGAGGACTCCACGAAAAATCAGGTGCTTGAGGTAAAGAGACTGACTCCATATGAGAAATGTGCGATTTTTGCATGCCCTTGAGGTAATGGCTAGCTCTACTCGTAGCCATTTTCATGTTTTTTCCACGCCCGTTCTTTATCCGTTGTCTGTTACATTTGCGTTAGTGAGCCTTACGCCCTGACTACGCTCTTTCAATTCAGCCACAGTAAATTCATACATTTGTAGACTCTCAGTTGTGCAAGGCGTGTCTTCCCAAGGCGGTATTGGGCTCGCTAAGAATTTTAGTCCAACTCGTTGAGTGCCGGAGTGTATATACCCTTTTGCATCCTCAGTGTATATAGCACTGGTTTTATAATCGCAAGAAGCTAATGAAAATAATTCTTAATTAATATTAATAATTTTTGACATGCCATTCAGAACTTCACAATATACTCAGATATTGGTTACTAAACTGTTGTACAAGATACTCTAAATAGGTGTGTCTGAGTCCACATTTTTGTAATAAATGGATTTGCGTTCTGAATTGAAAGGCATTTAGTATGGTGGATTCTGATATCATAGATGCAGAAGCTTTGCAGATGCAGATGCTTTCATCATCTTCATTGTGAATGAGAAAGGGCCAATCTCATGTATGTTAATATTTCATCTTTGGATACCGTGAAGCAATATTTTAGTTACCCGACTGCTATCGTTTTCGAAAGATTGAGCTGTTAAAGGATAATATGACGTTGACAGTATTGATTTAATCAAGACTTAAGGATGTCTTCTGAAATATGAAGCTGTTTTTAACGAAGCTCTCTTGGCCTTTTTCTTATTTCTTGCGCAAATGAGTTACTGCGGTTCGATAGAATTCACACTTCCTTTTTGCCAGTCTTCCTCGCTTTTCTACTCAAATGTGCTTTATAGGGCCACCCCACCTTTTTGTCATGATTCTTTCAGTATGTTTTAGTCTAAAAAAATGTTTGCTGTGCGCAAATTGGGAAAAAAATAATTCGGCCGGTTTGAGTTAGAGGAAAGCAGGTCCCTTCCAGGTGCTGAACGGTCACGAATTTCGCCACTAAAGGACAAATGGCCAAAAAATTATGACGATTGTTTCGCTCCGTTGCTTCACGCAGGGAAGCCTTTCCACAGATATATACTCTGTGGCCTTATGCTCGGCCCCCAGATCCCTCCTGTGGATCCACGTACTCATTCGAGGTTGTAAAATCAGCTCCTCATTTTTCTACGTTTCCTGTATAAGTGTCATTAATTGTCCCGAGGGTTTTCCATGGTTGCGCCGTCCGCGGTAGTTAGGTTGGTAACGCGCTCACTTGGAAACCAAATGAGTCTGAATCATTGAGGTAGATGGTCTACCTCAATGGCCTGAATCCCATCTCAAACCTTGTGCTGTGTTTGTCTTGGAATATGGTCTTAAGTAGGCACGGTCGTAGAATAGAGAGGTCTTAGGTTAGACGGTGCTAGGCTAGGAAACCTTAGCTTGGATAGAAATGAAGGTAATTGTGATTAATTCCAACGAATATTTTATTGCTCACGAATTTTCGATTCCTTTAGTCGTATTCAGGGTCATAGTGCGTGCGTTAAAACCTATATCGCGAATAATTAATATTTTTGGTGTAATTTAACGTACCTTGATATTTTATTTATCTCCTTGATGAAGGAATTAACCGTAGTGTAGCCTGAAACAGTTTGTATCGTTAATAACGTAAGCTGTTGGAGAAACTAAGAGTCGAAGTTTATCGCTTCCACATGGTCCATATAAGTTATCTAGTCAAATTCCTAACGGAAACAGATGATCGGTGTTGTCGACTCGACGGTCACAGCTAGTCCATCCAACTTCAAAACTGGAGAAGTGGTCGCATTGTGTAGCCTTTAATAGTTTTTTACATGGCGTTTGCATGTTATTTGGTGAAAAACTAAAACGCTGGAAGCATTCAAAGATATTAAGATTTTAAGATATCAACGTTGGAAAGAGTATGTTTTTTGTACATGGATACTCACCCCCATCGGAAAGATGACTCACATGGTTCTCCGCATCACTAATACCAATCTACCAATACCACCAATACCGTCAAACCAATGCGAAAGAAAAAAAGATATTTAAATTACGTGGAAGGGCACTCAGGTTGTTTTCACCACTCATATGATCGATACATCTAAAGAAAAAAACTTCATCAAAGTGTGTTTTCACTTCAATGTGTTCCCACCTTTCCTGCGGTAGGAAGATATAGATGCCGAATAGAACCTCCAAGGACAGGTTTTGCAACTAAGGGTAGGCATGTTCGCTTTTAATGACAACAACCCTGTCCCGGCCTTCCGTCTGGACCCTTCCCCCTTCCTTCCACCTTCCCCTTCTTTCCCTGTCCCCCTCCCTTCAGGCCTTTACCATTCTTTCGGTTTCGCTGGCCCTTAAGTGGACAATGCAGCGCTAATGTGAGGAAAATTTTGCCGCTATGACTCACATTCCACTTTGCCTGAACTCTCCATTCCGCGGAATTATCAGTGATGCTATATTCATTTTCATCTACATCTACAAAATACCCTGCAAGCCACCTCAGGGGTGTGTGGCAGGGGGTGAGTATTCACCAACATGCATTGCACTATACCCTAAAGTTAGTGTAACTACGACTAATTATGCATTAGCATAAATCGCTAATGCTCCTCACGAGGCGAAGCCTCACAAGCATGCACTACTACACTACAGATATTATCACAATGGAGAGGGACCATTAATACGTTTATCTATGTATTTTGCAATACAGAAATGGGCAGAGACTCATGACTTATGTAGAAAACATGCACGGTGTGCTGTTAGTACTACGTAACAGATAAGGATTCAAGTATTAGGGAGTGCTACTACTACTAAGAGCTACACTACCTATCGACAAACCTAGATAAAAGTCTCATTGGCCGCTGTTATGGTCCCTTATAGTTCGTGGGAAAAATGAAATTTTAAATCTGTCCGTTCTGTATTCTAGTTCCCTAATTTTATTCTCATGATCTCATGTACCGTAGTATGTCGGATTTCGTAAAATATTATCAACGTACTCAGAGAATAGACCGGTTTGGAACTTACATAATAGATTGAGTCTAAATTTTAATCGACGGTCTGAAAGCGTTTCCCATTCCAGTTGCTGCAAAAGATCAGTAACACTAACGAGATTATCATAATGGCCTTTAACGTATCTTGCCGATCTTCGCTGCATGCGTTCTTACTCAGTTTCCAAGCCTATCTCATAAGGATATGTTGTATCCTGCGAGACGCTGTTGGGTGAATGGGTGTTGGGCTGGGAGTGTCACGACGCCAGATATTATTTATGATTTTACGGAAATACAAGCGTTAATTGTAGACGCAATTTAGTTAAATTAACCGTTTTGTAGTTTACATGTGATTCTGTTATGGCCAAGAGATTTGCGAAGGAAAAAAAATAGTTCCAGTGTCCCCTCTCTTTTTTTAACCAAATGGTCGAAATTACTGAAATGGTGACAGAGCCTAAATCTCTCCTCCACATACCAAGTACAGCTCTCTTGCAAAAGCTGGTGGAAGACAGATACGTAGAAAGTCAATTCGCGGAGGGGTTTGCGTATTGGAAGAGGTCGGGGGATGGGAAGGTGAGAAGGGTAATTCTAAGGTAGACATATTGCACATTGGATAGTCTAAATTTAACAAAGGCACTCAGGTATCACCCATTCACCCGCTGTGGCTGTTTTTATAGAGAATATACCCTTCCTGTCACAACGCCATCCACTCACGTCTCCCAACATCTTTTGCGTTGACTGTTAACTCTTTTTCTTTTGACTTTCAAAAAGTCTCAGTCAACTTTACCTCTTTGTGATTAAATTGACTTACAACCTAGTTTATCCCATAATAATGTGACTTCTTGTTTTTCCTCACACTTATTTCTTCATACGCATCTGGAAAATCTTCTGAAAATCTCATCTGTTGTATTCTTTAAATATATCTCCACTGGGTCCCGATTGCTTGATGTTTATTCTAAATGAGGCCTATCTAATGTGCAATATCACCTTTATCTGATTTTTACCTCGCCTGTTCTCCAGTACGAAATAAAATTCGGGAACATTAGCGCTTATCATTGAAGCTTATTTTAGAACAATCATTGTACTATTGGAGAAACGAGAAACTCGGCACTCATTATTTTTTTCTTCTCTTCCTTTAGAACTACTAATGACTCAATCTTCGAACACGCACGTTGCACCTGGTACATCCAGCTCTTCACAAAATTCAACATTACCTAGCTTCCTAACTGCAAAAGAAACCACTAAAGCGGAGATATTTTGGTGCCTGCAAACAGTTGCCAGTCATCTAAAGCAGAGGAGCTCAGCTGACTCCACAAATATATTTAAAATAATGTTCCCGGATAGTCAAATCGCCAATAGTTTCTCACTCCAAAGGACAAAATTAGGTTACAGTATAACCTATGTTCTAGGTCCCCATTTTGCCAATGAGGTTCTTGGGATCATTCGGGGCTGCGAGTATTTTGTTGCTGGATTTGATGAGAGCCTGAATTCCGTCGCGCAAAAAATTCAAATGGATATGCATCTACGATACTGGGATGAAAATAAATTTGTTACATCTCGGTATCTTAATTCTGTTTTTTTAAAACATGCGAAAGCCACCGATTTACTCCAGGCAATCATAAACGCTTTCTAGCCAAACATACTGAAGAAATTGCTCCAGCTTTCTATGGATGGGCCGAACGTAAATTTAAAAGTTTTCCGTGATCTCAATACCGAATTGCGGGGTTCCTATGATACAATGCTGCTATCTATTGGGAGCTGTGGGCTTCATGTCGTTCACGGGGCTTTCAAAACGAGGATGCAAGCAACAGGATGGGGAATTGTTCCTTTTCTAAGAGCTTTATATTTTCTTTTTAAAGATAGACCTTCACGCCGCAATCTTTATACTCAATACACAAATTCAACAATTTTTCCGAAGAAATTTTGTGCTACTAGATGGGTAGAAAACATTCAGGTCGCTGGGACAGCTTATAAAATTTTCCCTCACATAAAAGAGTTTGTACAGAAAGCAGTTGAAAACAAAACCGCACCTCATTCAAATAGTTTTGAAATTGTACAAAATGCAGTAAATGATAAGCTATTTGCAGCGAAATTAGCGTTTTTTTATTCACTTGCATCAGATTTGGAGCTATTTTTGATAAAGTTTCAAACCGAAGCACCTATGACACCATTTTTATACGAAGAATTGTATAAATTAGCGTCTTCTCTCATAGCCGAGTCGTCAAACCAAATATTCTATCAAATACCACTTCTTTGACAAAAACAAAACTCTCAGACACCAAAAACAAAATTAAGACGATGACTGATAATGTCCTGAGCCATAAAATGTTTGTGCTAGATTTTACGACTCAAGATGCCCTTAAAAAAAGTTTCGAAATCAATAAGTGATAAACACATACTCCAATTCAAGACTGACTTACACCTATGTGTTGTAACCGTGGTTGAGAAACTTTTGGAAAGATCCCCATTGAAATATAGTTTAACCAAAGATATATCTTGCCTGGATCCAGGTATGATTTTTAAGCCAGTGTTGGCCAATGAGAGACTTGCATCTTGTTTAGAATTATTGGTTGAAAATGGGCAAATTACTGGAATAAAGGCTGATAGGATAAAACAAGAATTTAGTGATATATACGCAAACTCTCAAGTTCAGCATGAACTAAAGATGTTCAAACGTAATGAGATCCGCCTAGATTAATTTTTAAATGGAGACTCTTAATGTTAAATATGATGCAGGTTGTGAAAATTTCCTAGGATTTTTAAAAATGATCCTGATTTTGAGTCATGAAAATGCAACGGTAGAGCGAGGGTTCTCTGTGAATGCTCAATGTTTTGTCGAGAACCAACATGAGGCAAGTTTGGTAGCTCAAAGGGGGATTTATGATGCAATAGCGCAGGCCGGAGGGGTAGAAAAATCGAAATAACTCCCAAATTGATTCATGCTTATAAAAATGCGCATAGTTTTTACCGAGAAAATTTGAAGCGAGCAAGAGAGGAAAACAAAAAACTCGAAGATGAGGAAAACGTAAAGAAGTGCAAAAAAATTTGAAATTAAAGAATTAGAAGAGAAGAAAGCTCAGCACATGTCAGAATTAGCCAGACTGAACGAAGAAATTGAGAAAAAAAGCAATAATTTCGGTATTATATACGGTAGTTATATATTAAAATTATTAGAATTATATATTACTATACGGTATAGTATAGTATATATTTTATAATGAAACAATACGTTTAAGATTATAAATAATTCGAGAAGTTTGTATTTTATCTCATAATGTACTCTATACCAAATAATACATTTTAAGAATGTAAATAATTCGATAAGTCTGTATTTTATCCCATAATGAGATACTGTACCAGATAGAACATTTAAAGAATGTTACTGTTTTTTCATATTTGATACTAAGAGTATTTATTTTAAATTAGTGTATTTATGTATTTGAATAAATCGCTGAAAATTCGAAAATTGTATTTTGACCTTGAAAAATCTGGATTCGACCGGGAAAACCGGGAAAAAACCTTGATTTTTCTACGACCCGTCCAGCGGCCACCCTGATATAGCTGTAAAGAATAACATTGTCAGCCAAGCGGGAAATCGTCCCAGATACCAGCCTAGAATCTGTATCGTGCTCTATTAGATGCCCTAAATCAAAAACAATATTCGTGTGCGCATACTACAGGCCACCTAACACCGACGTCACCTCAATTTTAGAATTCGAAATACAAATAAAGAACATCACATCCAGAAACACCGAAAGAAATGTAATCATAGGTGGAGATTTCAATACGCCCTCTATAGATTGGAGGACCTACAGTTACATATCAGGGAGAAGAGACAAAGATATTTGCGAGTCCCTGCTGTACACGTTCTCATCAAATGCCCTACGTCAGATACATCTACATCTACACACTACCCCGCAAGCCGCCTCAATAGGCGTGTGGCGGGGGGTGTTAGGACACCAGCCGTTTAAATATAAAAAGGAAACGCTCTAATGAAATTACGCCTAGCATTTATTAAAGTCCCTTATTGTTCGGGGGAAACGTAGAAATTGGGGTGATTGTGTCGCTTTCTTTCCCCTACTCCCGTAACCCTATGGACTCGGAGTCCTTCCTCCCCTTAGTGATCAAACCGGTTAAGGTCCAAGCAGACCAGGAACCGGCTCTAATGGTGTAACCCCCAGATTTTATTTATCTGCGATTACTACTGTTCGGGGGAAAAACGAATTCATATGCCTATCCGTTCGGCAAAATATCTCTCTTAATTTATCGTTTCTGTCGGACCTGGAAATATAGTGGGGTTCTAATATGATGTTCTCCGTGTCGCTCTTAAAGATATCTATTCTTAATTGCTCAAGTAATCTAAGCCTAGCACGCAGCCTCCGAGTCTCTAGCGGCTCCCAACCTAATTCGGTTAACATCTGTGTAACGCTGTCTGTACGCCCGTAGCAGTTTTTGACGAATGCTCGCTGCATATTCAAGGTGTGGCCGGACGAGTGCGAAATAGCACCTCTCTTTTACTTTTTCATCTGAAAATCTTCCCACAATACGCTTGACGAATTCTAGCTTCTTCAGAGCTCTGCCACAAATATTTCTTATATGTGTTCCCCACGATAGGTTCGAGGTTATCGTAACTCCCAGATACTTCACTTCATCTGTCACCTTTATGTTAACACCATCCACAGCATATACATGGGGATAGTTGGACGACCTCCACAAGAAATGTACCGCCGTGCATTTGCTCAGATTCAGTTCGAGTCCCCACTCTTGCCTCCACACATGAACGTTGTTTAAATCCGATGATAGAGTTTCAAAGTCAGAGTGATCACTAATTTCGCGATTTATGACATCGTCGTCAGCAAATAAACGTATTTTACTGCTAATTCGAGAGCATAGGTCATTTATGTATATGATGAACAAAAGGGGGCCGATTACGCTTCCTTGTGGGACACCTGATGCCACTTTGACTACATCAGAGCTAATTCCGTCAAGAACTACTTTTTGCTTACGATCACTCAGAAAGTCGCGTATCCAGTTCACTACTGTTTCGTTCAGCCCGCTTTCGTCCGAAAGCCGTGCTGACAGCCATGGAGGAAGTTACGACTGTCCAGGAACGTCATGATATTGCTAACGACGATATGTTCGAGTATCTTGCCTATAATCGACGTTAATGAAATTGGTCGATAGTTCCCTGGGTCGTGTCTGTTTCCCTTTTTGAATATCGGTGTAACATTTGCAATTTTCCAGTCTATTGGTATCTTTCCTTCAGACAATGACTTCTTAAATATTATGTCTACGAACGGTGCGATCTGTGGCGCTAATTCCTTGAGGACACGCGCGGGTATTCCCTCCGGACCCGGAGATTTTCTATTTTTTATCGACTGTAGCTGTTTAGTTATCCCATCGCATTGAATAGTGATTTCTTTCATCGGTTCCTCAGTGAATGAAATGTCAAAATTACATGCAGTATCGTCTGTAGTGTATACACTTTCGAAGTGGGAATTTAACGTGTTAGCTTTGTCAATATTTTTGGTGACAAATTTGCCATCTTTATCAAATAACGAATCTACGGTTGAAGATTTTCCCTGAAGCTCCCTCGCATATGACCAAAAAGATTTCGGATTTTCTACGAGTAATTCACCGAGTATTTTTTCTTGAAATTTCGCAATAAAGTACGCATTGATTTCTTGGTTTTTGAGCGTTGCGCAGCGTAACTTTCTTTTGCTTCAGGTTCCTTCGATTTGTCACCTAACGTAATGGACTTTTTGAACAAGTTGTACAGTTTTCTCTGTCTCTTAAGGTCCCTCCTAACATCGTTGTTATACCAGCGAGGTTCTTTACTGTCACATTTCAATTTTTGCGGAATATATTCGTTGATTCCCTGTCGTAGTACTTCTAAGAAATATTTCCATGATTCATCAGTGCTTTTATCCTCTTTTTTAGCTACGAAGTCCGTGTACGAATCATTAAGCATCTCGCCAAATTTTATGAAGTTGCATTTATCAAATAAATAAATATTGCGTTTTGGTTTTACAGCAGACTCTACTTCATTTTTAAGGTTGCAAAAATTACTCTGTGATCACTTATGTCGTCAATAATATCGAGTTGTTTTATCAACTTAGGATGGCTTACTGCAAAAAGGTCTAATATTTTATTTCCTCTCGTAGGCTTGTCAACTACTTGGGCAAGTGTTGAGTGTGTTGAGTAATATCTCGCTGATTTCCCTATTCCTTGAATTCGGTTTTACAGTGTAAGAATCCTAATCTATAGATGGCAGATTAAAATCTCCCCCAATAAATATTACACTTTTACTGTCTCTAAAAGTAAATGCGGATATTTGATTTTCTAATTGGTAAATAATATCATCTTCGGAGTTTGGAGGTCTATAAAAAGAGCAAACATGTATACTCCTTTTGTTTCGTGGTTTAACACTAGAAGGACGGCAGGGGTCATTTGACCCATTTTCAGAATTCAAATTAATTTTTTCTGTGTAAAATATTTTTTTAATCTTTCGAAACTTTTTGACTTTCTTCATTTCTACCTGCAATTAGAAAATTTGTCATAAATATGACTCGAATATTTTTTTGTTAACTTTTATAAGAGGTTATACCTAGAAAGACGGCTGCGGGTCATTTGACCCACAACTTGTTTTCGCGCTGTATCTTTATATTCCTCTTTCCCTTAGGGTCGTAATTTTTTATAAAGGTCCTTTTATTTGGTGGCATGGTAGTCCATTGGGTATAGTGCTCCGTTTTGAACCGGAGGGTACCCGGTTCAATGCCGGGTGATGCCTCTGGACACCCATATCAAAACGTTAGCTAAGTGAACATTTTTTTACCCGATCTTTCGGGAAACCACAAGCGGAAAAGTGAAAGCAAGTGGCACCCCTTATTACTTTATGTGAATTTCACACGCTAATGGTCTTTTTCTGTTGGTATTTTTCTTATTTTGCAAATCTTGTTTTCTTATCCTCACATCGAAAATCACATGCACTCCCATTGATATGTGTGTCTTTATTCATCCATGCGTCATACAGCCATGGTTTAGAGCCCTTTGAGAACCGGTTCGAAATATTATTGTCCATCCACCTCAAATCCTCTTATTCGAATAACTATTTTCGTCTCTGCCCGGATTGCATTGGCACCCGACCTTGCTCTTTTTCCGGGTGTCCGGCCCCCCGCCGTGTGCCTGGGACAAACCCTTGCCCCTTTTAGGGAGAGCAGAGGAATTGCGTAAGTTGTAATATTCTATTGTATTTCCTACCCATGGAATTCCTTCCTTGAACGGGGAAGAAGAAGCATTAGGGCAAGTTATTGGAAGAGGAGGATCAACACATGGGGGGCAGTCGGGCGACCGCCTTTCATACAGCAATTGGCACTTCGTAAATATTCGTCAAAACCCTTTTGTATGCATTCGGGATGGTCTCTGTCCCTCTATCTTATGAATCATGATTGGTGCTTATTGAGAGAAGAACTTCTAATATTTATCGCATTGATATATGCAAGAGGGATCTTGGGACAGCAGCATATGTCTATAAAAAGCTGCTGAGATAAAAACTGGGGCTCAAAAATATTTTCTAGCGCAATCCTTATGGATCGATTCTTGAATATAATGAAACATTTATGCTTCGATTCAAGGGCGACTCATAGTCAAGCACTAAGGGCAGATAAATTTGGTTTAGCTTCAGAACCTTGGAACAATTTTGTCACTAATTCCCGAGTCTGCTACAATCCAAGTGAAAGCGTAACGGCCGATGAACAGCTCTATACATTGAAATGCAGGTATCTTTTCATACAGTATATGCCGAATAAACCGGACAAATTCAGAATCAAGGACTGAGTTTTGGCTGACGTGAAATCTTAATACTGTCAAAAGCATTTTCGTACTGTGGGGAAGATGAGAGGCCATCAAAACAAGCATTGGGTGAATATGTTGTAATGAGATTGACTGATCCGTATAAGAATTCAGGTAACCTGCAACATTTATTTTTCATCGATTCACCTGACTGAAAACTTGAAAAAAAAAGGAAAATTTCTCTTGTCGGAACTATAAAAAAAAACAGGCGATACTTACCTCCTCCTGTCCGCATGAATAATGAAATTCATTCAACTAGAGTGTATAAAAACACCCAAGGCCATACTCTCACAAATTTCCAAGCAAAAAAAAATGTTCTCTTACTTAGTACCATGCACTCAGGTGTCAAGATTTCCGACACATAAACGAAAGCCAGAATCCATCCTCTTTTACAACAAAAACAGATTGGGAGTAGATGTTATGGACAGCATGTGCCGGAAATATTCCACCCGATCAGCTACAAAGAAGCGGTCTGTTCATGTATTTTTCACTATACCTCCATGACCTTACTAGAAATGGTCAGCCTGAATATTGTTACGAAGAAATCGCGTCCGGTGAGAGTAAAATTCATGTTGAGGTGAATAGCCCAGAGTTTACATACGTTAATATCTGACATTGTGTCGGAGAATCATTATGAGTGAAATAATTCAAAATTAACTTGTTCTAGTGTAACCTTGTTGTATATCTTTGTAATTTTTAAAAATTAAACTTGTTCAGAAACCACTTCTTAAATGATGGTGATTATTACTCATCAAAACCCGGGTCGTATGTGTCATTTCAAAGAGAGGTGGTTTCAGTAAAAGTTTATTTATTTAAAAAAAATAGAAATTATTCAATATTTAATGTAGTATGAATAGAAAAAAACAGCTTAAAATATACCGGTACAGGGTGGAAAATCTTGATAGCATTAATATAGCTAGTAATTTCATGTTTAAAGTGAATTGACTGCAGGATAATCGATGGTCGGCTACACGGATTATTTGAGCGAAAAATATGATACCTATATGGTCCCACAGGTGGTTAGCCTTTGGATGTTACCCCGCCTGAGCTCTGATTTTAATTGTAATGAATCATCTCTTGTGATTGCTTATTAGAAGTACGGTTGTCTCATATCTCATACAGGTGATGAAAATTTTCGATACAAATGGGTTAGGATTGGACAAAAGGAGGAAGTCGGGAGGCAACGTCTGCTGTCTCAAGTTATTATTACGAAAGGCTGCAAAGAGAAATGGCAGTGGTGGGAATACAGCGGGGAATAATGATATTTTTCTAATTGTAAGGACAATGCCTTTACAGCACAATGAATATTATGTTCGATCCTACGAAACAGGAAATTTTCTTTCTTACGGAATTCTGAAGAGGAATATTCATATAAGGGGAAAATCCGTCGTTTATTTTCCTGTATTTGCTGCTTTGAAATGCGCTGATGTAGAAAACTAACTTTCCGAGATTAGGTAGATTTTTGCGTAATAAGGTAGACTACTTCGGCTTTCAGATACTAGTTTTTTGTTTCTGAGTGAAGTCTCAGTCTTCTCAGACTGAGACTTCACTCAGACTGAGTCTTCTACCACCGATGATGATGGCTTGACCGTCGAAACGTCCAAGTTTTCTTTTGTAAGTGTCCTTTTTGCGTGTTACTGTGTTTGTTTAGTGTATCGCTGTTTTATTTATGCATGTGCATCGTCGCCGAGAGCGATTTTCTACCAAGACATTATATATATACACAATCAGAGCTTTTGTGTGGTAAAATCTGCCCTCATCTACATCTACATTTACGAAGTACCTTGCAATCCACCACTAGGGTGTGTGGCACGGGGTGGTTCCACACCAGGCATGCAGCACTCATCCCAGCACAAATCGGGACCTCGCACGTTCCCCCGGCTGCTAGGCGCAGACTAATAAAAAAGTCGGGAGAACAGTGCGCAGTCAAACCAGAATCTGGGAGAGTGCTACGTAAATAAACATGCAAACATGTATTACAATGATAAAGACACATCTAGTGGTTAACACTACTAACGCTACCAATTCACGAATGCCACGAGACACTACTTCATGCAGAGGACAAAACAAAATAAAACAATGCCGGACATATCAAATGATGTGAAGTGTTAGTGATGATGCTATGTCCTCATGTGGGACCATATACAATATGGTATTTTTCGCTCAAATAGTCTGTGTATCTGGTCATCGATTTTCCAGTGCTGAATTCACTATAAATGAAATTTCTTGCTAGGCTATGATATTTTATTTTTGTCCATCGCTGGATTCCATTTATTGTCTCATGTTTGTGTTGTGTATTGTAACACTGTTGGTGGATGAAAATCCTAGGAGGATGGATGGAATTCGCACTCTTTCGAAACGTACTGGGAGCTCAAACAAATGAGGATATGAAAACTTCTTCCCAGCGGAGAAAATGTTAGATAGTACTATTACTCTTGTCAGAAATGTCATTAATTGATTTTTGCATGTAAAATGATAAACAATTTATTCCTCAACATATTTTAAATTTATCAACAACGTAATTATGTCCCATCAGTTGGAATTATAAGTACCCTTTTGGAGAAACTTCGTTTTGGGGTTACCGACTCGTTCATATACAAAAACCAAAATAATGTTATGAATATGACTTAGTGTTGTCACATAATTTACATGTATATATTCTTTTATGCTGGTATAGTTCACTCGTTCAAACAATACAAAGAAACGTAAATAAATAAACTTAGCAAAGTTTTCATCTCTATGGCAATTATACAAAACAAATGATAATCGACACTGGTATAATAAATACAATGTCAAACATTTTTAAAAAATAAATCTTCGGTAGCGAATAACAACTATTTTACACTTCTACGATATTTACCTTCATTTCTTGTGTTTACAATTAATTCAGGAAATGTACAAAATATTTTGGGCCCTAGGAATGAGTAGATAACTCTGCCTAAACATTTCTGTTTTAGGCCTAGGTATTGCTACATTATGCACGATTATAAAAAAAATCATAAGGACCTCGTAAACAAATAAATGCCTCAACGGTAAAATATTAATTTTTTGATAAGAGGAAAGGAATGCGTTGTATTTTATGCCCGTTGCATAACCATTATTACATTTTTTGGACTGCCAGCAGAGGTAACTAGTTATGTATGCTCTCCCCAGCATGCAATTCCGTATTCTAATATTGAATTAACTAAAGCATAGTGTAACATTCTGAGAACAGACGATGGGAAAATATATCTTTATAGGTAAAATTTTCTAATTGCTGAAATCAAATCTCACCTTGGTTTGCTAATATACTGTTTCTAGTTACATCGTAGGTCGATGTAGATTTCCAGGTACTGAATATGACTAACTCTTTCAATTGAAATACACTTATTACAGAACAAGACATTGCCATTTATACCTTTCATGCATCTATAATAAGTCAAACTGTTGTGTTCCGTAGTTACAGTTTTTAGATTAAACTGGATATATTTTATTTTGCTGCTCAGCACCATATAATTGACAGAAAACTAATATAAGTTTGTTCAAGTCACTTTGCTTAACCATATGAAACACGTAAATTCTACTGGCAGAGTAACTAAGTGCAGTGTCATCAGCAAACGAGGTAAGCATTCCATATAACTTTCCGTTAATGTGATGAATGATCTGATGTTTTGCCGGCGTATCTTGCGAAGGAAGTTTTCACGCGTTGACACGTTGCAGAGATTTAGCCGCTAACCCGAACGAACACACGATAAAACTTCCTTTACGATTTTACATGCTTCAATTAGCATGTGCAGAGATTTATTCGTTATTTAAGGGATATTTTTTCTATCTTCACCTTCTACCATTTGAATTTAAACAGTTTCCTTCTGTTTTTTAAATAATCTATTCTTGGACTATTAATAATTGGGCGTAAAACATCAAGTCACGCAATTCCATGATAATTACCGTGGGGGCTGTGTCTTAACAAAGAAAGTATAGAGGGAAAAATTTTCGGGATCTATTTCGATGCCGTGCTACTTTTGACTAAACCCATGGGTTGATTGTACCGAATTAATGGTTAGGTAGGGGATTCCGCTTCTTAGTCACAATCTCTAAATTTTCGACGGTGTCTTGTCATTGTTACATCATTTAACGCAAGATTCGGCTTTCAAAACGTTGTGACCTTGAACAAGCTTCGGTCTGGGCTCTTAACTTTCACTTTTGCCAGCACGGGTTATCTGGCTGCCGAAAATGCAACATCTCCTTCGGAAGTTCTTCCCAAGGAAAGTGTAGGAAAATGGAAAACCTGTTCTGCCCAACTTAATGGGAAAGGTCAAGTTTTTTAAGGGCCAGCACGCACACCTAAGATTTGGCCTACATTAAGAATTTCGCATTCTTATTCCGATTTGAATTTTGTTTCTTTTAGCAACGACCTCGATCGTAACATGCTGATTTTCTTTCGTGAGAATGATATGTTATCAAATGATTCGTGCATTTTAATGTTTTTGGTTCATTTTTACGTTCGCTCATTTACATGTACATAATACCCTGCAAGCCATTCCAAGGATATATGGGGTTATTTATCACCAACATGAACTACTTCATAACCTAATTGATTTAATGAGACTATTAATGCATAAGAAAAAAACCGTATAATACATATCAGGAGGTGAATAGGTACGATAACAGATCGTCTAAAACATGCCTGCCATAATTTAATTTATTATTTATGGATCGCGAAGAGGTGAATATGATTGTTTCGAAGAACTCATTCAAAAATGTTTTATCATCAGAAAGCAGTATATAAGTCCCTTTATCCGGTGTACTCATGGCAATATTGTTGGACGTAGCCTACACGTGCTCCTAATTGCTACGGTTATATTGCACACTCTAGCCTAATAATTTAATTGATGCCTCCATTCTGGTGGCGGGATCAGAACCTGCGACCTTTGGTTCATAGGGCGGCGCTTAACAGACTTAGTTATCGCTGCAGGTTCGAATCAGACTTCAAAGTTTGTCAAGGCGCTGAAGCAAAGAGTCTCTCATCGACGGTTACTCTCTTGTGAAGCCAACTACTTATTCGTCATGAAATGGAAAGAAAATTACGCGTTCAGCCTTTTAAGGTTAAATAGGCTTCCCCATTGTCCTTAATCTTTAATGTGGTTGCGCTTATCGATATTCGTGAGAATTGCTCTGGATTCACCCGTCTCGATGCGTGACTGCCTTCTGTATGGCTAAAAAAAGAAACGAAATATTATAAGATCAAGATCACGTTCTCTTGAGCCTGGCTCTGCAGGGTCAAACTTCATATCGTGTCCTCGAATCAATCGGTGCCAAGCAAGCTTTTCTTTGTAAAGGCTCTCTACTATGTATAGCGAAGCAAAATATTTCGACCAGTAAAATTTTCCTTATTGCTTCGTCCACTAAACTGAGGAAAGCAGACTAATAATCTCTGCAACATTCGTCGTGTTACAATGAAAAAATTAATTGGTTAATTTACTTAGCAACATATCTTTTTATTCTGCTAAGCCGTTTGCGTAGTGAACTGACAGAGCTAAGCCAAGGTAGAATTTATCATATTTTTCTGCACGTAGTTTGCTCCAAGAGCCGCCGAATGGGCGTTCGGCAGGGGGTGTTTGAGTACCAGTCTAGATAAAAGTGACATATTCGTAATACAATAAATTTATTCTACCGTTCATGTAAACTCGTTGGTTTATTCGTATTGTACTGTACTAGCGTCTATTTCTCCTTGTCTGAGTAGCGAAATCTGCCGATTCATGTAAATGTTGTCTCCTTTGTGAGAGCGGCGTACTCAGTCACCCCCAAAAAGTTTCATATCGCTTCCTAAGACATTTGCATTACATGCCTGTTCAACTTATATGCACATTTATGCGGCTGGAATAGAATACGCGGAAATGAAAGAGCTGTTATTTTTGGCACAGTTGTTGGGATCGACATTTAGACATTTAGTAACACAAAATGTAGCACTAATTTCAAGAATGAGCAGTTGCATTTAATCAGCGCTGTTCGCGACTCTTTTTAGAAACTTCATGCCTATCCTTACGTCGTTTTATAGTAGCCTGGTATTAGTACACGAGGGTAGAAAAAGAAGCACACCCAAAAACGAAAAAAAAAGATCACGAAAGCCTCATCCATTTTTGAATATTTTTTCAAATTTACCTTCAGTGTTTATGGCTAATGTTTTTACACCGACTTGCACAATTGTATACATACTGTTTCCGACATTTGGAAAATGCGGCTGCTTAAGCATCCAGCATTGTAGAGCGACGCAGTCCTGTTTCCTCTCCTCTTCCTTCTTTAAATCATTGGTGTTTTCGCAACCACTGATCACCACCATTTTGAGATGTTTTTCTGTATAGCTGCTCCCAAAGCACGAACACTTTTAGTATGTTTGCGTGTTAACCCAGGGTGTACGGATCCGGTGATGAACGGAACTGACTTTATCAATTTGGATCGATTTTACCGTCCTCCGCACCAAACAAAGGAATTCACTAGAGGATTTTGGATTTCGGTGTTGCCCGCGAGAAAACTCTCGCGTCCCGCAGAACAAATCTTGTGCACACACTCTGTCAAGGTCTGGCGAGCATTGAAGTCCCCGCAGCGTTCAGTCCCAATGCCCGCCGAGGATTGAAGTCACCGCCTGCAGCCGACTCAGCGATGGCTTGTCTTTTTCCTCCACCTCCGCCGCACGTCTTTGGCCTGCCCCCCTTCACTTTCCCCTCCGCTGAGGAAACGACCATAAACATCACCCACCCCTAGTCCCGCATAGCTTCTTCCGTGCTCCCCCCCAAACTCTCCCTTTCTATGGCAGCCACCGTAGTGGTGCTGAGCAATCTAAGCGAGAATTACCGAGGATAGCCGATCACAATGATCTGCATATATGTACATACAATTCTGCGAGCTGCCGCAATGGCGTTTGTTAGGGGGTGTTTAGGGCGCTATATAGCCATGGAGTTGGTAGGGAAAAGGGATAAGGAATGGAAGTGGTGAAGGAATTTTCTCGCTTTGTCAATAATGGTGCGTGAGAAAAATACATTTGGCACACCTCTTATACTGTCGCTTCTGTCATTCCTAGAAATGTGGCGATGCTGTGAAATGAGATTTTACGTGTCTCCAAAACTTGTGAGCTATTACTGAAGAATTAAAATAACGTAGTTAACTTCACTAGTATTTATTATCATGACCTGGGTTTCAACACTTGGTGTCATCATCAGGTGAAGATGACACCAGGTGTTGAAACCCGGGTCGTGATAATAAATACTAGCGGAGTTAGCTAAGTTATTTTAATTCTTCCGTAATGGATAAATTCCACCAAATTACACCTACAACCGTTTGCTTGTGAGTTATGTTACACTTTCTTCGCTCGTGGCAGTTTTAAATAAATTATGCGGTGATATATGGTGCAAAAACTAAGATGACTCGGCTGTTTGAAAAAAAGATGATTAGGAAAGGAAGATTTGATACTACAGGAACGCACAGACCACCTGCACCGTCCGCATAATGTATAATTTTAAGTGTGTTTTAGAATCATCTTGAGGCGTTGTCTATAAGTAAGGTCACATCCTAGAAAAAGGAGGTATTTCAGGAGGGAGAGATATAAGGATAATAAATAATATCTATGTTTATTGGATCTCTCGGCTTTCCTTTGTATTTTTATTGTTTTGCAAATGAAATATTTCCGTCATGGGTTACCATCATTTGAGGTCATGACCAGAATGAAGTAAGAAAAATAACAATAAAGCGGGTAACTCATAATACGACTCGTACTATTATACTTAGGTTAAGTTGTGAGACACCATGAAACATGATATAGTACATCTCATACCGTGCGAAAAAAATTGAAGCAAGATGGGATCTAGCAATCTCAAGAACTTGTTGATTGAAAAACTGAAGTAAGTTAACAAGTCTGTCTGAACAAATAACTAGATAGTTTTTCAGGTCAGCCGCAAAAAAAGTAAAGTACTTCGAAATTCAAAGTTTGAATTGGGATGAGTGTTGCATGCCTAGTGTGGAATCACCCCATGCCACTCTCCGTGGAGTTGGATTGCACGGTACTTCGTGGATGTAGACGAAACTCACCGCGGCACGATTTCCTCTCGGTCTCTCTTCCCTTCATATACCTCCCTCTATCGCTCTTTCTCACAAATGTTATGTATTTTTTCTTGTACCGCGCCGGGTCACGGACAGTTGCGGGCAATGGCCCGGGGGATAGATGGAAAAGAATTCGTGGATTTTCTGTGGGTCATGCAAGAGATTGCGTTTGTTCAATTCTTCCCAGGCACGAGCAGAACGAAAGTGGAGCTTGTCAAGGACCCTCTACGCTGTGGATGTGTTGCGCAAAAACCAGCTGTCCATTTTCGGGGAGTGCTTCTGCAGCGGAATAAGGCGCCGACTCAGAACTTTTTGTTTTCTTTGTTTAATATCTTTGTGGTTTTTCGGAGATACGTTATAGCGTTCTGGATTTGACTTTCCTCAGAGTTTATATATTTAGCCATGAGAAAAAAATCGGAATTTGAGCAATGTTCTTTCAGCTTGACGGGCGAGTGCACATGCTACCATGAAATAAAGATTTGCCTTTTAATTTCATCTAACCCGATAGCAGCATCGGCATACAGGTATCGTGAGTGGCATGTAAAATGCACTAAACAATATCAAGTATTCATACAATGGCGGGAATTGAACCCATAACCTGCGGATTTACCAAATATGGATTAACCTCGCTGCCACCGTGGCCGACAGTGGCGATTTTTAAAAGGACTATAGGGAGGTATTTGTGCGTATGATCCGTCAAGGATGGCACTTATAAGAGAAGGACTTAGAGGGCTAATTCACTAACAATGTGTCTTGCACGGCTCCGTCTAGGCTCCGGCTAGGATCGATTTTCGGCCCAGATGAACTTTTTGTAATGCCACTACCTACGTATTCAGTAACCTCACCTCGGCTGAGTTAAACGCCTTTTTTCATTTACCTAGTTATCCAAAGAATTTTTATTCGCTTCTTTCGTAATGATTACTTTTCATCCCACCTGTTGTGTTCCTGTTAAAAATGTAGCCATAGAAGTATTTTATCTCTTTTTTTGTGACACGACCCGGTTATATTGGTAGAGAAAGATGTGCGGTGCCTGATGACTGGACCGAGTCATGTCGAAGGCGTGGGTACCGAAGTTAGTTTTGCCCGCGAGAAATTACAGCGTTATCTCGGTCTTGTCTCCTTTCTCCCGTCATTTATTATTATTTTATTGTTAGGGTAATTTACCGGTGAAGGTAGGTTTAATAATCATATGCTGCATAGCTTCGCCACATAAACTCTAGTTATGATGGCTAAAACAACGGGATTACTAATTGATGCTACTGACGAATGTACTTGAAATATGTATGTAGTAATCGTTATAGGTCAGGTAAAACGTTATATACGTCGTCTTGAGCAGGGAGATGACTGGGATTCGCCATAGTAGAAGAGTAGTATATATTCGCCATAGTATATATATATATATATATATATATAGTCGATGCTGCCCATACGGAAGAGATGTGAAGTTCTATATATTGGGAACGTGCAGTAAGACCCACAATTCCCCTGACGTCTTCATTTTCCCCTTTCGCGGCTCCGTCGAGTCGAGTATCTTGCAGATTCAAAGCAAATTATTCTTTTCAAGAAAGAGTATGTCCATGGTAAAATAACGTGTAGCTATCCCTGCTTGACCGATAATGTGCATTTAGTGCATTAAATGAAAATTATCCATCCCATTGACGGTTTACTATGTGTATAAAGGGTGAGGAAAAAATGTTCAGGAAAATCCAGTTATTGGTTTCTATCAGGAGTTACGGAGTCACCTGTGCGTGCCAAGTGTGTGTGCAGTCCGACTTATGGATCACAATTGAACCTGTCTGTACAACGAATAAAGAACTCTTGACAGATTGCTTGTGCTTACTAAAATATCTTTTTGATCGATTTCAGGTGAAAGTGATTATAAAACAGTTTGGGCGTTTAAAATTTTTTTAGCAGTTAACCTTGAGACACTGATCTGAGAGGCAGGATAACCGGTTTTCGTGGCCTGCAAGCTCATAATATGGGATTGCGACAGCAACTCAAGTCTCAATTATGGTCCAATATTGTTTTTTGTCGATTCTAAAAGACTCGAATATCCAATTTTTTCAAGCCATGCTTTCTATTCATAAAGGAAAACGTTGCGACTAATATTGCCATATCGCATTAATTTTTATTTATATTATGGTAATATCGACTAGCTTTTATATTAAAAAAGACAATTACAATATCGAATATAGTTCACACTCCTCATATTTTCTGATCGGTCATTTTATTGCAAGGTGAAGTCAGTTGAAATTGTGATGCCCAGCGATAGGCAATGGCAGAAATATTGGTTTCTTCGAGAATATAGCGATGAATAAACAAACTGTAACAGCAACCACTCAGCTCAGCTGTTCCACTATGACATTCTTAGTAAGGAAGCAAGCATGTTCTCATTTCTGGTATAAAAAGAATTTAATGTATTACAAATTCCTTGGAAATGCTTGAGAAGAATGTTTATATTTGTTATTGATTAGATTTATATGCTGGTTGCGCAGTATCTGGTAACCTGTTCAGATAATCTTTGCATTTAGTTCAAGGGATATTGCCAAAGTAACTCGTTATGGCTGTGTTGAGTTTGAAAGAATTTTACGTATCTCAGATTTTCATAATTGCGTCTCTTAGCCATTCTGTTCAATCGCGCGGCTTGAATCACAATCAAAAAGCTGCAATAGTGGCAATGGTATACCATTAACGATGATATAACTCATCGGAAGAACATCGTTGTATTTGAAGATGAATATGTTAAGTATAAATCATGGCAGTTACTACTATTTATTATTCGTACAAAATTTATTTCTTATTGTTAATAGTACTTAAGTACGTGCAAATGAAGTTTTATACGGCATCAAATTAATGAAAGTGATCATTCTTATATGCCTACCATTAAGTTCATGGAAGCTATATTGTAAGCGAAATATATTTCCTTGTCATTTGTTTCAGTTCCAATTGGAGGTTTTGACCTTGGCGTTAGTAATTTTGCCCCCAAAAAATTAGGTTTGTATAATATAAAGATACCTTCCCTTGGGCTACAACCTTGACACGGTGGAAGGGCTTGCGCGTTCCAATGACCCCTAGAGCTGGACTGGCAGGTGAAATTAGTATTGCTCCTGGTAGGACCAACCATGCCAGATAGGTCGAAGGGTAGGAGCCAGACGAAAGGTTGTTCACGTGATGGTGTCACGTTAAAAATACTGTTGGGCATGGCAAAGGGAAGCCCACCCAACTATACCTTTCCATGAACGTGGAAATCAACCGTCCTGGAATCCTGGAAACTACGAGACCCGGTAGCGGGAGAGACCAGGCCTCCGTGGTCGTTATGACACGAACACTTGTGCAAAAACATTATCAGAGGATACGAGGACTGCGAGATAGAGGAAGAAGAAAAAGAAGAGGAGGAGAGCAGCTGTAAAAATAGGAACTTGGAGCGCAAGGACAATGATGAGGGCTGGGAAGCTAGAAAATACTAAGCAGGAAATGGGGAAAGGAAAAATAGATGCTTTTGGGCTGTGCGAGATGAGATGGAGAGATAGCAGCTACTATTGGAGTTACTCGGTAAAATATAGTGGGGGAGATAAGAGCCAATTTGGGGTAGCCATGGTATTGAATGAAAAATGGCGGAAGAGGGTAGTAAACATTGAAAAGGTGAGCGACAGGATAATTGAGGTTGAAATAAAGGACCACCCGAAGACTTTCGCGTTGATCCATGTGTACCTACCTACAGGTAATCAGAGGAAGGAGTAGGTAGATGGGGTGTCGAGAAACTAGAGGAGGTAATTGGAGATGTCCCGGGCAAAAATCCTGATAGTGATGGGTAACTGGAATTTAGTAGTGGGGAAAGGGATGGATTGATTTGAAATGGGAAATAATAAGATAGAACAAAGAAATTACCAAAGTGAGAAAGAAGTTAAATTTTTGTTGCAGAAATAAATTAATAGTAAAAACACTTTGCTTACATATCACCCCAGGCGTAGGTACTCATGGAAAATGGCGGGGGATTAAGGGACATATCAAATAGATTAAATCATTATAAGACAGAGGTTTAGGATTTGTGTGGAAAACTTGCGAAGTTACCCGGGGACGGATGCGGGCTACGATCATCATCTAGTCAAAATACACTGCGATTTTAGGTTCAATAGGCTTTGTTAAAGTAGGTGGATAAAGAGGTGGAACGTGGAAGCATTGAAATGGTTGTAAAAGTGGGAGTACCAGGAGATAGTGGAAAAGAGCATAGATGAAGCAAAGCAAATGGGAACAATCGGGGAAAGATGGGAGATTATAAAAACAGGCATAGGAAGAATGGCAGAGAAAACAATAGGATCAGTGGGAACGACAAGAAGCAATGGATCATAGAAGAAATGATTAGGAAAATAGAAAAGAGAAGGAAGTGGAGAGACGTCATAACTGAACATGGCAGGAGGAAGTACAAAGAGTTAAATAATAAACTTCGGCGAGTAACCAACCGTGCGAAAGAAATTTGGTGGAAAGGGCAATGCGAGGAAATGGAAAAGTTGCAGTAAGAGGGGGTGTGGGTGCTAAAGTGAAAATGCTATCGGGCGAAGAGAGAGAGAGAGCGAGAGAGAGAGAGAGAGAGAAAGAGTGAAGAGAGGCCAGACAATACAAAAGGTTAAGGACAAAACAGGTAAGATGTTAATCGGACAGGAAGATATTCGGGATAGGTGGAGAGAATATGTGGAGGAGCTATATGACAGCGGTTATAGACCTGTGAACTGTGATAAATAATGAATGTGGAACTAGCCTGGCTGCCAGTAAATACGACTTGTGTTATTCAGCCAATAGACCAGGGAGTAATTTGATCGCTTAAGACACAGTACAGGAAGCGCAAGATGCTATATGTACTGCCTGCAACGGATACCGCCGGTACAGCCTCTGAAGTGATAAAAAGGATATCAGTGCTGAGTGGCATCGGATAAATCTGGCTCTGAAAGACGTAAAATCATTAACAGTGAAATCGTTTTTTGCTAACATCGCATTTCTATCATTGCATAACTCCGAAACTGGCATGAAAAACAAACATGAACCTTCCTTTTACAGAATCGTTGAACGATCTTAATTATCTACAGGACATCACAGGCAGCAATTCAGATCCTGTAACGTTTGTCACTTTTGACGACAATTTACTGACTTGTGATGAATGCAACATTGCGGTTGACCACTTAGATGTTTCTGAAAGTGAATCGGAAGAAGACAAGGTGACGGTAGCAATAAATCTTATAGATAAATGCTAAATACTTTAAAGTATTGTTTGGGTTCCAGTCTGCTGAAAGATAATTCTGCTTTTTTTAAACATTATGTGGGGCCGTAGAGAAGAATATGGTACTAGAAAGGAAGGAAAATTGGACAAAAATTAGGGAATATGTACAAAGTTAGTGAAAATCTTTCCTTGTTGTTTATTTAAGATAAATACAATTTTCGTGCTTGCATAATATGATATTAAATTTTTGCTATTTCTTATGAATTCCACGTATCTATTGAATTTCAGCCAAACGTGCCTTAGGCATCGCGTCTTATTGGACGTGTCGTATAGGACTCCCAGTGTAATTTTTATGAAATGGCCGATCCTAACTTAAGCGGAAAACTATCTTAACCAGAAAAAAATCATGTTCCCAAGAGATTCCGTTAAAGACATGTTTCACTTTGATAACTTATTGATTCTCCCTTAATATTCGCGTACTTACTGTATCCCCGTGTTATGAAACGAAATTATGAAACGTTATCCGTGTGTTATGAAACGAAAAATAATATTGAAAATTCTGTTCAAAGGAGAGTGAGATGAAGGATGATGAGGGAGATTATTGGATGGAATCCACTCTTGCAATGTGAGCCATTTAGATCATTCGTCTGGAATAAAAAAAGAGCGGAAAGCACGCCTCGTGTGACTTGTCTCCATCACTTGACCGCATGTGAGAAGGACTTGGAAAGAACAAGTATTGCAGCCTCACGTGGTAATGCCATCCGGCTTCCAAGAGAAATATACATACGTCATTATCTGACCTCGTAACGCATTAAAGGCGTGAAGAAATTCGTCCTCTTGTATTCACTCGCTCTAAAGCACATGCGGAGGACGTTATATATGTTTTATTTCTGACTTGCGTTCGAGTTACCGAATGAGAAGTAGGCATAGCTAAATCGATGTAGAAAAATGGTCTTCAGATAAATATTATGACTAGAGTTACGCAAATATTATTCGTACCAGTCAAAGTTGTCACCTGCGTTCCGGTGAGTATTTTGGTAATATTTCCTTAACATTCCTCTCAGAGAACTTATTCAATGAAGATATTAGAGCTTACATTAATTAATGTACGTCCAAAATATCAAAGAACTCCTGTCTCAGAAGTTAAAATTCTAGTCTATTGCTACGCTGTGCATCCATCATTTATAATTTATTTAAGCTAAGGCCAGCAATGGGTGGTCATGTTGTCGAATTACTTTGGTCACTATTTTCATGCTATTAGGTTGTAAAGTTCGAAATTTATACCATGGGGGATACTTAATTCTTAATTAATTATGTCATGAGGTCTTCGATTACATCTTGTATCGCAATCATGGGGAAATTTTCTCTCGTATTAGGCTGGAAAATATTTCCATGGAGGTAATGTAATGGAGCATGATCTTATTACTTGGAAATAAATGTACTGAAACGTTAGTATCATTTCGACTTTTGTTGATTTAAGTTCAATGCCTCCAAAATTATTGAAATCCCTAAACATTCGCCAGTGTGGTGACACGCATAGTAATCAGCTAGAGGTCCCGAGTTCAAATCCTGGTAACGCGAGATATTTTTCAAAATTTCGGTCCCGCTGGTGAAAGACATTTTCACTTGTACTGATGGTGCTGGTCAAGGATATTGGTTCGGTATTACTTTTCATAGCTGCGAATGAAAGTCAAGTGCACACTTTCACCCCCTGTACTGCGATGTGAAAGCCAACGAGAAACCACCGCTTTTCTCACCCTGGAAGATGCCCTCTCGCATTCACACATGTGATGTGATTGCATTACTCCCCGTAAAATATTCCGGAGGCAAAATGGTGTCCCAATGGGATATCCAGGTGGAGAATACTGTGAGGGGTAGCTAGCTACATTAGTCAAAGGCTATAAGTGTAGAATAGGAAAATTTGCTGATAAATATTCTTGTTTAAGTAATGTGAGGCTCTGAGGAAAGCCTTTGAATGTCGTTTCTTAAGAAACAGTAGTTATAAAATAACTTAAGAATCGCGTGAGGAAATAACCTTGAGAAACTAGTTATGATATGATATTCACACGTTGTAAGTGGCATGGGCTAATCATCTCTCGAATTATTTTCTGCGTAGGGCTCGTTCTTTCCTCTATTCAATCCGAAACCCATACGACCGTAATATTACAAAGTGATATTTAGATATAATTCGCTGCAAGATCTCTTAACCTCCATCTTTGTTAGTAGATGTTGCAACTGGAGTATGGATTATTAATGGGTTATTGAGAAACTGTATCAACGTATTTTTGCAAGTGATTCAACTGCGTCATCGATTTAAGAAGTTCAGTGAAGAGGACGGCTGCCTTACGCTCGGCTAAGTTATTAATCTTTCATCTGTAAACCAGTTTTCTGGAATGTTTTTCAAGGCTTGACGTGATACTAACCTTGGTCGGAGCTATTATAAATTACATTCACGCCTTTTATGGGAAGTTATAGTTCCAACCGTACGAATAGACCGCTGGCGTCATTCCTCTAAATTGATTTTTGATCGTATTATAATGCGTTACTTTTTATTGTTCTTCTTGTGTGTCCACATTTGAGCTACATTTTTAATTTGAACCAAAGCGTCTGGATTGCAAATGAAGTACTCGTATGATGGCTGGAGGAAACTGGATTCGTAACTAAGTACTTTAAATATCAGTGAGTCAGGACTAGGGAATTTTATTTAGTTCTGACCAGGAAGCCACTACGAATTACCATCACTCCTTAAAAATGAGATGTTGAGTGCCGAGGAAATTAATAGCTTTTCTGGACTGCGAAATTTTTATAAACCCAGTGAGCTCAAAATTTCAACTTACTTTTTGTAAATACATACCTTTGTTAAGAAGTTAAGACGTAGGCTAATTCTCTCACAGATGACGTTACTTAACATGAAGTATTCGCCAAATATCGTAGCTAAAATTATACATAAACACTGTTAAGATGTTTTTTGCTTTATATGCAGTGATATTTCCATGATGTTAGCTACTAACTCACTTTTATAAGGTAACTAAGATAGTAATTTTTGTATAGGGTTACAGCACTTGATTTTTCATTGTGAATGAAACACATTGTAAATTGTGTGTATCATTTATTTGTTTTGAGAATTTCTTGCTGAAACAAAGGGTGAATTATTACAAATTTACGCTAAGTAGGTTTTTATACGTTACGTTAATTTCATCAGTTTCTTCCTGCACCATGAAAATGAAAGTAGGAATTATCACGCCACTGAAGAAGGTTTGATTATTGGCAAAGTAACTTTGCGGAATCTTGTCATATTAAAAAATTAGTCAGTAATATTCCACGCTATGATTGGTGAGTTTCGATGTTATAACATCGTCATCCAAGTTAAAATATAAGCTCAAGTGGTATCTAATTTATAGGAGTGGATTTGGAGATGGGGTTAAAGGGAAGGGATATTGGGGAGGGGGAGAGGATTAGGCTGGTTACTTGTAATTGAACTTGTGTTTTATCTCTGATAATCATAAACGTATCCAGGGGGGGGGGTTGTAACCCCCCCATTGATAAAAAAGTTAACATGGGGGGTATGGAATTTAGATGGCAGAAGGGGACTCGAACTTAATCTGAGCAAATGCACGGCGGTACATTTCTTGCGGAGGTCGTCCAACTATTCCCATGTATATGCTGTGGATGGTGTTAATATAAAGGCGACAGATGAAGTGAAGTATCTAGGAGTTACGATAACTTCGGACCTATCGTGGGGAGCACATATAAGAAATATTTGTGGCAGAGCTCTGAAGAAGCTAGGATTCGTCAAGCGTATTGTGGGAAGATTTTCGGATGAAAAGGTAAAAGAGAGGTGCTATTTCGCACTCGTCCGGCCACACCTTGAATATGCAGCGAGCATATGGGATCCGGTGCAGAAAGACTTAGTCCGGGAACTTAATAAAATACAAAGGAAAGCTGCGCGATTCGTCAAAAACAGCTACGGGCGTACAGACAGCGTTACACAGATGTTAAACGAATTAGGCTGGGAGCCGCTAGAGACTCGGAGGCTGCGCGCTAGGCTTAGATTACTTGAACAATTGAGAATAGATATCTTTCAGAGTGACACGGAGAACATCCTATTAGAACCCCACTATATTTCCAGGTCCGACAGAAACGATAAATTAAGAGAGATATTTTGCCGAACGGATAGGTATGGGAATTCGTTTTTCCCCCGAAAAATAAGGGACTATAATAAATGCTAGGCGTAATTTCACTAGAGCGTGTCCATTTTATATGTAAACGGCTGGTGTCCTAACACCCCCCGCCACACGCCTATTGAGGCGGCTTGCGGGGTAATTTGTAGATGTAGATGTTTTGTCTCAATCTTGCCCAATTAAGACCTTTTATTATTATCATTATATTGTTACAGTTGTAACATGACCCTTCGAGTCCCCGGCAAGCATCGGGTTTCATTGCCGTCATAATGGCCGGAGACTCGAGAGGGGTTGTGCAGTAATCGCAGCCACGTCCGACGCCCATCGAGTAGACTGAGTGACCCCAGGATGACGGCCTTCTGCATGCGTGCAACTAGTGATTCCGCCTGTGCCACGCAGGACGGAATGCACTCGATGTTGTTTATCAGCGAGCCCTTAACTCCACCGAGCACACCTATGATGAGGACCACCAGTTTCACAGAGTGTCCGGAGTAAATCTGTCGATTATTATTATTATTAGTGATGGGACATTTCGGAACGATTCGTTCCTTTAGAACGAGCCCACTGATGGAACGATAAGGAACGAATCCGGTTGTTGAAATATTCTCGTTCCAAAGGACCGAAAGGAACGAATGGGCTAAAAAGATTCGAAAGACCGAAAGGAAACAAATAAAGGAAAGGATTCATAGGAACGTAGGGAATCAATTGAATGAAGGGAATGCAATGTGAACAAAAATAATCAAAGGAAAGAGAGGACTCAACCAATTCGCAGATATGACAGTCCAGGTACTTTGAAGACAAGGAAGAAATGACGTATGTTAATATGTTATTCATCGAACGGCAAAATATTATAAAATAAACTTTGGTTTACAGAATAAATATATCGGAGGTCCTCAAACACAATATTTAGTGAAGAATTTCCATTTTTTTGCGTTTTTTTTACTATTGCTCCTAAACTAGGATTCTGATCTGAAAACTATTTTCCCCAAGCATTTAGATCTCATCGTTACCTACAACTTGGTGCTTTTTGTTTTTTTTTCTATCTCTTATAGTACTCTGGTAGCATGGTGCCAAAGTCGAATGTTGATAAAGCTGCCAAATGTTTCTTTCCTTCACGCCTCTACTGGTGGGGATACGACCCTAAAAATGACAGGCGCATGCACCTTGACATGATATTCACCAATAGTAAGTAAAAACCAAGATTATTTATCGCTAAACCGACTATAAAATTAAAAATCGAGGCTTTTTTGGCATTTCTAAAACGAGACTCTGTTCTTGCTCCATATCTTTTGAACGGTAAGTCGGATCTGGAATCTGGCGGCATATTGTATTGGAAGATTTAAATATTCTACAAGATTTGACCAACCTTGTTATTCTGTGTTGCTTAATTTTCCCACCAGAGGTCTTCAAACACGAAATTTAGCAAACCATTTCCCAGTTTTCCACTGTACCTTCCGAACTTGAATTCGGATCTCAAATTTGTTGACGATTTTTTTAGATGTCATCGAGGTTTACAACTGTATGCCATTCTTTTTTCTCTAACACTAATAGTTGGCTGGCAACATAGCGCCAAATTCGGAATGTTGTGAAACTTACTGTTTTTCGATTGTAGCTTCTAAACTAGAAGTCGGATCTCGAATCTGTTGGGCGTTTTTTTAAGATCTCATTTAGGCCTACAACTTTATTCTTTTCGTTGTTTTCCATTCCTTTTAGTTCTCTGGTAACATGGTGTCAAAGTCAGCTTTTCGTGAATCTCGTTGTTTTTCGACTGTAGCCTCTAAACTAGAAGTCGGATCTCGAATCTGTTGGGCATTTTTTTTTTAGATCTCATGCAGGCCTACAATTCTCTGTTATCCGTTTTTTTTCATCCCTCGTAGTTCTCTTGGAACATGGTACCAAAGTGTAAATGCAGAGAAGTATATTATTAAGTATATTAAGTATATTATTATTAAGTATATTAAGTATATTATTATTAAGAAATATTCTCAAAGTAAACTAATTCATGAAATTCCCTAATGTTTTTTTCCCTCACGCCCTTGCCAGTGTAGGTACGACCTTGAAAGTCGGCAGGGGTATGCGCCTTGACATGATCTTTACGGATAATTAGCAAAAACCAGGATTCTCTTGTAGTTCTATGGCAACATGGTGCCAAAGTGATCTTTTCGAATGTTTCTTTCCCACACGTCTCCTAGCTGCTAAACTAAGAGTCTGATCTCGAATCTGTTGAGCGGCTTTTTTAGATCTCATCAAGTTCTAACATTTATGCCAATCCTTCCTCTCTAACACTTATAGTTCGCTAGAAACATGGCGCCAAAGTTGGATTTTTCTGTTTTTCCACTGTAGCTTCAAAACTAGAAGTCGTATTTCAAATCCGTTGGGTGGTTTTATCTAGATCTCATCGAGGCCTACAACTTTATGCCTATTCTTACTCTCTAACACTTATAGTTTGCTGAAAACATGGCGCAAAGTCGGATTTTCGACTGTGGTTTCTAAACTAGAAATTCGATCACGAATCTGTTGGGCGATTTTTTCTAGATCTCATTCAGGCCTACAACTTTCTGCTATTCGTTTTCTTCATTTCTCGTAGTTCTCTGGCAGCATGATGCCAAAGTCGGCTTTTCGTGAACCTTTCGAATGTATCTTTCCCTCACGCCTTCACCAGTGTAGATATTGCATTGAAACTCGACAGGCGCATGTGCCATAACATGAAATTTACGGATAAGTAGCAAAAACCCGTAATCCCGTGTAGTTCTCTGGCAACATGGTGCCAAAGTGAAAATATCGCATGTTTCTTTCTCTCACGCCTCCACTGACTAAGACGTTGGGCGCGCATCCCCCTAACGAGCAAAGCGAGTCTCTCTATAACTATCGAACACACGGGTATGTTTCTTACATTTCTTTAATGATCATTCCTTGAACTTTCACTGGGTTACATTGTCATTTTCACCACTAACGGGAGTTTTTTACAAACAGGATATTAGCTGGAGTGACGGAAATCCAGATTTACCTTCATTATCTTCGGTAGTTAGCGTGATTCTAGCACATAATGGGATACATTGTCGGCCGTGGTCGCCTTGGTTAAGTAAGTATCACCTCTGCATTTCTTTTGAAAGTGTCATATTCGTATATTATTTAAATGATTTGAAGCAACGAGTAATTGACGAGAGCAAATTGCACGAATCATATCATTGACATGTACTACCCTAATTCCCGAATGTCCAGGCGCAGCTTGAAAAGGAACGAAAGGAACGAATCTTTAAACTCATTCCTTTTAGTGATCGAGAACGAAAGGAACGAAACTGCCCATCACTACCCCCCATACCCCCCATGTAAAACCCCCCCTTCAGTGGTGGTAACCTCCTCCCCCTTCAGTGGTGGTGACTCACCTTCCTTCAGTGGTGGTGACCCCCCCTTCAGACGCTTCTAGATACGCCTATGCTGATAATGATGTCATTACATCGAAACCGGTCAGTGCATTAGGCATAGTTGGGAAGGGTAAACGAAATGGTTAGTTCTTTAACTGAAGTAAGCGGTTTACCTTATTTTCCTAGACTTTCAAATAAACGAGGAAAGATATTGGAGATTCAAATGTAACCGCATTGGGTTGTAAATTTGAGTATCCTGTATCTTTCTGGAAACACAATGCCTCTTCCTTCTCTACAATGGGTGGGAGGTAAAATATTAGTTTTCCTCCTTGGGCACTTCTGATGGTTCACTCTTCCCTGTGATCCATGAATTCACTTTTTTCTCAACGTCTTGTTTCCATTAGTCTCTCTACTTTGCTTATTTTTAGCATCCGCTTGATAGCTACTGCGCTGCTGCTTTTTTCTGCTTGCCTTGTATTCTATGTGATCCTCCTTGAACTCTGTTTAATGCAGTGATTTATTCATCACTGTCATTATACTAATCAATAGAAGAATGGTTTTCTGCAAATCTCCACTCCTTCATTCCTTGATAGGTCTTCAATTCAGCATCCATAGTCATTTCTCTAGATATTATAATAATGAATTCCATCCTTTGTCTTCTTCGATGATTTTTCCTGTTAATTTATCCTCCAATTATTGTTTTTACGAAACTATTATGCCTCAGAATGAGATTAGTAAGCTTGTCTCTCCTACATTGTACAGTTGTTCATTCTACAATCACACCGATACTTATATATCAAGTTCATTTCTTTGTCAAGATTAAGTGTACCCAGGAATTAGAAATATGCAGTAAAATTGGGGAATCGTGGCAAAATTATTTAATGCTAAGATATTGATGGGAAAATACAGTTATTGAGTCCTCTGCATTGGATTTTTTCTACTCCTATCAGTTAAATTATTTCTAAGTTCTGTGATTCCGAATCCCGATTTCAAGCCACTGTTGGTAAACATTGCTAGTAATTGGTTCCATCGCGTGAATTTTGGACAGAACGGTTTTTGGTGAAATTAAATTTTGGACGGAACATAGTGTTTTACCAACGGAAAAAACTGCGTTAAGCTTTGATTCTAGGGGCATTGTTTGCCCATTATAAACCGTTCTGATGTAATACGGTATGAACTGAGTGGATGATGTATTGAATGGATGTATCTTTAAAGTTCAAATCTCGACCAAGGCATTTGCGGCCTACTTCAGTGAAGTGAAAGTCTTCACTCGGTTCTATCGGTAGAAATATGCTCATCTGCTGAGAAAGTGGCGGTTTAAGACTGGGTGGTGAGTGTGCGTACTTCTCTAGGAAATAGTCGGAAGAAAAGACTGGATATCCTAACAAGGATCGTGATTCGATCCTTGTTAGGATATCCAGTCTTCTTCCATACCCCCCATACTCTCCATCAGGACAAGGATCGTGATTCGATCCTTGTCCCGATTAACCCTTTTTTCTGTTATCTCTCTCAATGGATATACATACTTCCTGAGGGTTCCGCATCTCTCTTCCGTTTCTAATTTTGATTTTCTCCGTGATAGCATGTAAATTTTCACTCGGCTTCTTTGGAGCAAGCATACATTATTTTCATTGTCATTGCATCTCGATTAACACGTGGTGAGCTTTCTATTTATTCGAAGCGTTCGTTTCCTCTTTCCGTGCTTTCTAATAAAAGTGATAAATTGTAGCGTCTCAAAATTCTAACCAGTTTGATCTGACTATGACGAGCAAAGTGCTCACCTGGAAATGCGAACGACGTGGTTTAATCTACACCAACGAAGTACCGTGCGAACCACCTCCAGGATGTTTGACGAGGGATGATCCCAGCCTATTAGCAGGCATGCAACTTTCGTCCTAGTTCAAGGCCGAGCCACGCTCCGCTCCCCTAGCCGCTTGAGAGCGGTTCAAAAAGCGGTCAGAACTAAGAAAGGAATAAACTGGAAAGTTGGTCATGAACTAAGAAAGTTCTAGGTTACGAAACATGCATAAATGGCAGATACACGGTTAAAGATACTGCTACTGATTAATAAGGGATAACTATTCCCGAAGGAAATCAAATAATGGGGAACATTAATTATTGGAGGGTGATGTGTGAGTAATAATGATAATATTAATGATGAATCACAAGTTCTCAAACCTTGTCTATCTTGCGAGATTAATGATTTTGTAGACACCATCTATCGCTAATGAGGAAGTAACATTTTAATTAATAACAAGTCTTCTCCTGCGATATATTTTCATTTATCATGTACCTACTCGTTATCGTTCCCAACGAAGTAGGTAGGAGTTTCTTTAATTCTTTATGTGGTGAGTTTTTTTTCAGTATTCAGAGAAACTTTATCCAGCTAATAGAGCTCACATGCCTCCAGGTAAGATCGCGGCTAATGAAACAAAGCCTTTGAAAGGGAGGCGTGCCTTCACTGCTCCAGCTCACAGTTGAGAGACATAAATGCGCAATTGTACTCTGGATGATTGTGAAGCACAAGGGTGTAAATGGACGTTCATACTTGTCAAAGGGTTAATATATGCTGAACGTCTTCAGAGAAATGGTATGCTTTGAACTTAGTCATTGCTTCAACATTCATGTTGGCCTTCGATCTGGTAGAGATTCCCTCCGTAATCCATATAGTTGGATCTAATTCATCTAACTTACTCAAGGCCAGCTTTGGCAAGGTTTACTTCTGCCAAAAAAATCATAGAAAAACATCCAAAGTGTATCTATCATCTAAGGATCCCTTGTATCATTTTTGGGTGAGTATGAACTATCTTATCACCGCCAGATACTACTTCTGATAGCATATGGTGTAGTTCATATTTTATAGCTGTTTGAAATGCGTAGGAATAAAAAAATGCTGTCCAATACCACTGGTATCTCCATCTTAAGTGGACATTTTTTAGGGGTGATTTCTCATGTTTTTATGATTCTTCTTCGGTTTCATCATCCTCGACGTCCTCACGTTCACGTGGTCACTTGGTCATCTCAAACGTGTGTAGTATTTTCAAGTAGACTCATGTCTCTACAGAGAACTGTCTTCTTCTTTATGCTAGTAATTACCAAGGCCTTCTCTGAGTAAAATTAGATAACTTCTTGTACTACATGCGTTTTTAATTTTTAAAAACTTTTTTCGAAAACTATTACGAAAACTTTTCCATCTACTGTTGCATTCAATATCATCATGTACTAAAGTCATCAAAATTAGCCTTGTTTGAGTGTCCAAATGAGTGAGCTATTCATTTGGTCATATGTTTTCTTTTTTGCGAGGGATTACTCGCCTCAAGCAAGCTTATTCCTAAGGGATTTAAGCTTCGTGGGAGGGAGTGTTTTGCCCTTAACGTGGCTGTTCCAAGTCCAGCTTATGCCTTATTTCTGTAATCACAATGTTATCCTTAACAACCCATCCAGTTTATGTTAATTTAAAACTAAGAGGCTCCCTTCTTTGGTTAATAGCAATGTTTCTCGCCAGAAGCGCGCAATGTCATTCTCTCCTCCGAAAATTTAAGTCTTTACGTAAATTTAACGGTCATAGGCGCTGCTGTCAATTTAAAAATTGTCAAGATATTCCGGCGTGAATTGGGCATAAAAAACAACTTATGTTCATAGAAAGCAGAATAAGGATAAGATAAATCCTTATTTGTGACGTGGAGGGTATTATGGTCACCACAAACCCCTCATTATGTAAGTACATATACTGACTCTTTCGAGAGGAAACATCAGCCGCGATGAGTATTCTGTGCGTAAAAAATCTTAGTTGGATGTAGATATTTCCCATATGGGTATGATTTAGTGTGAATATGAGAACCTCGAACTTACAAATAGTGTCCAGAGAATGAATCAGTATAGATAGGGAGCAGTGCATGTAAGCATCGGGATCAATCCGTAGAAAACGTAAAATGTGCAAGGGAGTAAATGAGAACGTTTGCAGGCTGATTCTCGAATCTTGCGTTGGAGTGAAGGTGAAAGGAAAATTCTTTATGTAATGCTAGTTGAAAAATAATAAAATTAAAGGAGAGAAAGTATGTAGGATTTGTGTTAAGGTTTCGACTCAAAGGGTAAAATGGAATTGAGAAAGACTACGGAATTCCTTGCGATACAAGCAGCTCACGAAGCCCTGTGCAATTATACTTCAAAATTTTATCAGAAAAGATTGAAAAAGTATTAAGAAAGTTTAAATATTTAGATTATGTTCATTAAAAATTTGCCGATTGTAGAAAAATGCAGGAACAAAAAGTTATATTCGGGTGTTTATTTTTTCACCTTATTGGTACAAATAGTCATGGATTATTCGTCGTAAGTTGTTGGACAAAGTTTGCGTCTCAAACATTCTCATGATAAGCAAAAAAATGAAAACACGAAAGAGATTCTACTCCTGAGGAATGCTCGTTGTTCTTTTGAGTATCCTCAGATCATGTCTGTCAGCCCTCTCTCAACTTCAGTCACCGTTTGGAATATACGGCTCTAGTACTCTTTTCTACCCCTTCTTTCTGTAGATTTTATTTGTCTGGTGGTGATAGGCATTAAAGGTGGCCAGTGAGGCTCACTCATTTTTTTAAGTTTACGCATTGTTTAGATTGACACTGTGTACACCTTGTGACAGAGTATTACAGTTTTACACTGTGTATGTGTGCAGTTATATGTGTGCTTCAAAGAGACGAAATGAATTTCAGTAGAGGTGGTTCAAGGAAATGTTTTCCCTCGGTTGTCAATTTTTGGCCCCCCTCCCCTTTTTCGTCTTCCCTTCTCTATTCTCATGACAGGACTCGTTTGGAAGGAAGTCGTTTCCGACTCAGCCTTCTTCCCCAAAACCTTTTGAATGGACGAGCCGCCCAGCTTATTTTGCTGGCCGCTCGTTTCTTTAATTCTACTTACATTATTTTTAATTTCTCACTCTTTAAGAATTTTCCACTCCATGATGTATTTGACGCCATCTTTTTCATAATCGTGTGGACAGTAGAAAAATGCGCCCTGTACTTATGAGCATCAAGACAACCCTACGTTTTCAATGATTTTTATTTTAAAATTCTTGGAAATTCTTGAGGTTTAAAGCAAATGCGAGCGAAGCTTAGGAAAGAAAAAAAATCGGTTATTTCCTTACACGCATTTACAAAAAAAGAAAAAAATGTGGAAACAATAGTCGAGGAGTTGATCACTCAATTAGTCCTGAATATGGACAATTCAAATTTCAGATCAAGGGCATAGAAATCCATAGAAATCTGCCTCTGTAGAACAATGTAGGAGGATGAGGAAATACCAGTGGGAGCATACCTGTGGTAAGATAGCTAAGTATGGTATGTCATGTTTAGCAAATTTTACTGGAGAGCAATTTTAAAGTTTAATAGGCTCTGAAAAATCAGAATCTCCAAGTTTAGGTCTTACCTTTTCGTTATAGATGTAAAAAACTGTTGTTATCATATTTTTTTTTGACTTTCCAATTCCAACGGTATTTGCACTACAAATCCAACGGTATGCATTACTCAATTTCGAAAAAATCGGACATGTCATATTTAGCCATCTTAACACAGATATAGTGTGTACCCCATATCAAACGCACAAAGTATTCCGTATTTAAAAGAATCATTCCAGATGTAAATCTCCACAACGAATATCAAGTAAAAGTCGAAGGTCCAAATGAAGCAAAATCATTCCTTATCGAAACCATCTTGTTCTTATTTATTTATGAGATCGTCAAATGAACTGTGAAGGAATGAAGCGATGAGCTGTAAAGAGAATGGAGTGTTAGGACGCAGCAAACCAACGCTTGGATAGATGATTGCTGCTGTTGTATCCAGCTGTAGTTAATCGGAGAACAGTAGTTGCTACTTCACCGCAAGCCCCTTAGGTTGAGCAATGCTCACTTAATTTATTTTGGATTTCTCCCGTCTAATGCCATAATGTTTCCGGCATGGGTGGAAGATTTTTCTTGCTCTAATTTCTCTCGTCGTAGCGCATGGCCAGGCTTCAGATTCTCTCTTCCGCGTACTAGGAAATTCATTTTCTTCCTAGTGATTTTTATGTAACATCCTTGAAGTGCTCGATGCATTACGATAGAGGATGTGTCTGCATGTTTTCGACCCTCTGCTTTGATTGCGATATATCCTGCGAAGTGGAGAAATTTAATTCTTCCCTCTACTCCTCAGTTATACTTCAATACTCATTATTTGCTCTTATTTCTTCGCAAATGCTTCAAGGCGTGAGTTAGTGATAGAGAGATTTTGCGTCCTTATCTTACTTGTATTTTAACTATGGTTTAATTTTATTCCGCCTTTCACACAATATTTGCTGCTTAATGTTATTGGAATTGATAAAGTACTCTCCCGTAGAGATTAACTGTTTCCGGAAAAATGTTGTAGTAGGTACTAATTGGTCATTTTGAAATGAACAAAATAGTATTGCCAATAGATTAAACTTTTCCTTGTAAATGACGCAGAGCTTCGAAGGTTACGTTTAACCTAATAAATTGTTGAATTGTAGCGTTGAGTTGTGCATTTCATAATATTTATCTTGTCGTAATCCATTTTAAGCTTTTCCAATCAAATTTCCATTTTGTTCTTCTACACATTTCATAATTCATGAGCCTCTAAAAGTCTGATGATTCCGCATTCGATGAAGTTTTTCGCATCTTGGAATTATTTTATTCTGCAACTTCCGTAAGTGGTGGATGACCTCCATGCTCCTCTAATCCTACTGATTTCGATCGATTTATTCGCCTAGCTGTATTATTCTTGCTAGTGTTTCGAGCGCTAGCTCAAGGTTTGACGATCATGGCATGCATTTGAACTTGTTTTCCTTGGATCTGCGACCGTTCCTATGTTCTAGAAGTGTTCTGGCAATATTTCACGTACGTAGTTGGCTCTGATTTTACTCCAAAATAATTTTTTCATATTTTTTGCCGAGTATCACGATAATTTATCCATTGATTTTTAAAACTATTTTTATAGAAATTTTCCTTTTAGGCTGTTACACTGTTCTGTGATATTTGTTTCTCATCATGTCTGGGCTGAGACTCGATTCACTTAATCTCCAATCTTATTTGAACAAGGGTCCACTTTTTGAGTACTTCCTGAATTATTACCGTGATTCACTGACGGGAAATAACGGTTACATGGAAGGAAGAAGCTAAATATAGACATTAAACCACATGGAGTGGTGCTAGAACAAGTGGAATCCTCCACCTAACTTGGAAGCTGCGTGAATTGGAATGGAATAGTTATAAAAACACAGGCACACGGCCGAATATACTCCCTTCATTGATCCCATTCCTAAACATACCGCTTCCCATCGCAAAACCTTCAATTAATGCTTCTCTCTATATTAGAAGCCCTCCCCGAATCAGTAACTAATATCGAATTGAGGACTCGCGAGATGGCATTCATTTGGATTTTAAGAACATTTGAATCGCCCGGGCTAAACGGTACAGCGTAATACCGAGGTGATTTATCATATCACGAGGACCATATCCATAACGGTCAGTTTTTTAGAAATCACATTTTCTCTCGTTAAATCATAAAATCGTCACTTCGAGCGCTTTTTGATCGCTTGGCTAGTTCTTAAAACTTATTGATTCCGTATTGCGGCTAGATGTCATTTATTTTGGCTTGTGATTGCGTAACAAAAGGACGTAATAAGTTTTACCGTATATCTTTGCGAAAATTACGTTTCCCAGTTAGCCTTATATGAATACAAATTGGAAACTTCTTCCATGGCTTGATATTCTTTGCTAATACTTGATTACTCACTTAAATTTGGAGTGTCATAACAGCTAGCTTATATAACTTACTTGGTTCTCAGGCAATTTGGAATTTTACTTGATACTGCTTGAAGTCGCCCACCTTGTGAAAGATAGACAGCATATCATAGCACTTTAAGCTGAAAATCTGAGTTTTAAAACTCTGGGGATGCGAAAAATCAATGCTAGTTTGGACTTATTAAAGAGGTATTAATAGCATGATTTTTCTTGCGACGTTGAGAATTAACAGAGCATATAAAATCAATAAGGCATTATATCTGAAGACGTCTACATGCAGCTAAAAATACAAGCTTGGAATTGAACACTACTTGAAAACAAATGTGTTGAAGTTGCTTATTTATTTCAGTAAATTTTTGACGATAAAAGCAGAGCAGATAAGATCAAATGACAGAATGGAGACCAAAATGGAGACCAAATGACCAGAAAGAATCCCCTATGAAGATGTCCGTCGAAGGTCTGGGTAGGCAAGTTGCTTGGTGTAAACTCTGCGAAGTAGAAGCGACAGCTTACAAACAAACTAAGATCTATTCATAGACTTAGCAGCCGCCTGAAAACAATTAGAAGGAGAAACGAATGAGAAATATTAAGGAAGAAGATTAAATATGTAGTAAATAAAACGAATAATAAAATATGTGAAATAATGTAGTTAGCTGAACAGAGGGTAGAGAGGAGAGCTGTAACAAAAGAGTTTACGGGTTGATGATGTTAACGATGATAAAAAAATTATTCCTGGCCCCATTACACATCGGAAAGTCATGCTGTGGTAAAAAATAAATAGAGATAAACCAGGCTGAACGATTTTTTTCTGTTGAGTAGTAAATTTCGCACACTTCATGACCACAGTACAAATAGAGAAAAACGCTGGTATGCAATGATTAATTACCCTTTTCATCCATTTTATTACTTATAACTTTGCACCTCTTGTCTCTGTTTTTCATGAAATATGGCATACCACCCACCACTAGGTACATGTGCACATTGAAACCCTTCGACAAGGGGTTTGCCTAAGTCTGCCATTTTCAGTCGTTTTCATCAATTTGGTGCGTTATATATTATCATGTAATTGGTTTTTAGTTAATATGAGCAGGTATCAGTGCAAGTGTTAATAGGATTCATAAACGAAGGGCAATCGGATAATGGAAATTGGGTTATGTTATTTGTTTTTTCTTTTTTTACCGAGGAAAAAATATTTATGGATAATAGTTTTTAACATTATTTCGAAGGATGTAGTTATTATTAAATAATATGACGGTCCTAAGGTACAATAATTGAGCTCTTAGTGATTTACTTTCCCTCTTTTGGAAGCAAAAATCATGTACGTATGGGAACGTATAGGTTCATCAACTGATATTTTATGGCCACAGCCCAAAACAGCTTACTCACCTTTTGTAAATGCAAAAATTAGTCTTTTCTCATGATGATCGTGATTGACTTTATGGAAATAGTTTGCTATAAGGCTCCCTCCACTCATGGAATGTGGAATGCATTACATTTTCCCAACCTTTTTCCCCATTATCGTATCTGTATAGTGTACCCCTTATTTCAAGTATGTCAATGCTTCGTTAACCCAAAATGCCTCCTTGTAATGCAATTTTTCTACATATTTCCCATGCCATCGTTCTACTTCATTTCATTTTAGCGAAAAAATTCTTTTTCTCTTTCCTGGTGTTACTTTCTTCTGTTTTCAACATACATCTTACTCCCTATTTTCATTGTCATCCAAGCTCCGCACAGCTCATATGTAAGTTTCTTTCAGTGGAAAATTAGGTATATAAAGAATTTCAATGTAACTTCAGTTATCTTAGCATTTTCTTCGATATGGCTATTTCTTAGCGTTTAGTTACTTATTGTTGTTGTGCCATCACACCTTCTGTAGTGGCGATACATATCCGGAAGAAAGCTGTTGCTGATTTCATGGGGCACGGGATAGTCTTTGTAGAATAGTTGGATGGGTAAGTAATGAGAGAGAAAACAAATTTGAAATATTGCCAGAAGATAGAAATTTTATTTGAAAGACTAAAGAATGTGTTTACATTAGTTGAATTCGATGGCGTTGTTTTCGCGCCAGCGAAGTTTTGTTTCACATGCATAAAGACTTTACACACAGTTATTTGTAAATCATACTTCGTTACACGTACATATAAACTCATGTATTTCTGTACAAACAGTAACATTTTACTGAACAAAAATGAATGTTGAATGTGGCTTTTTCTTTCATACTCAGTTTGTTTACATACACTTGGAAAATCATTAATGAACTCAAACCATTTCAAATTCATTTTTGTGGGAAACTTTTCATTTCATTAATCACAGAAGTCTGATCAAAAATAGAAAGAGAAAAGCCTACTGGAGAAAATATGTCCATATAATGAACTAGAAACTTTAGCACGCAGTTGGATAGCGAAAGGAATGATAATTGACGGTCAAATTCAAAGGGAAAACACTTATTTCTCGCGATCACGTTTTCATTACGAAAGAAACAAGAAACACACATAATTTCCTGTTCAACAGTATTTCAACTACAATGGATATGTAGGTGATAATGGAATCTATTTCTTAAACAGTAACAGTACGATAATTTACGTTGAAATCAATGTTTCAAACAACCATTCACTCACTATGTAGGTTTAAATTTTTTTGGCGATCAATTATCGGACGCTGGCGATAGAACAGAATTCACTTTACAATTTTAAAACGAAATTTCGACACTCAACACCGTTTAATGCATATACTGCTGCGTGTGCTAGTGTCAATGTGCGTTGATTCAGCTATTTAGAGGCTCTTGGGATTACGCATTGTAAACGCGTGGCCTTCACTAAATTGTTTAAGGAAAAACTTAATAAAACTTTGATATTTCCATTTTTTTCTGAAGCGACGGAGGACTTACATATCCTTTTATTGTAAACCGTTTCGTCTTTTTTATAATTACTTTCTGGAGCTTAGATATGAAATAGGAAGGTTGATGGATAATAATCATGATTTTGGTATCCATGCTAATATGTATCCTTTTGCATTAGTTTATAGTTCAAGGTCTACTCTTTTAACATTTTGGATATCCGAGGATTTAGTTCAGGTAAGGTTGGAAAAGCGATTTCTTAGAGGTGGAATGCCTTAACACATCCGGAATCATCTATGTTACGATCTGATAAAGTGGTTTTTCTTGGCCTGTAAATAATTAGATTAACCTACAATGTTGGCAAAGAGCTTTATTTTTTGCGTTACATATAATATATTTTTCTTGCTGGTAAAATTGTTAGAATTACGTAAATGGATTCGGAGTATGATGCATCATTTTATTGCCACTAGGCTGTATAACGATTTTGAAATTTAATGGCACACACCTTGGGCATAAGTTAGCTGCAAGATTTTTACAGGGTATTGTGGACATGGAGAAAAAATATTACCACAAATGGAAATCCGCTAAAACAATATATAACCCGCAAACTATTTCACTTAACGCTCCTGAAATGCATGTAGCAGGAAGCTAGCAAATGTTTACTCACTACTTAATTCATCAGTCTTATAACAAGCCTTAATAATTTTATGACAAGCTTTTCTTTCCAATAGATTACGACAAGATAGGCCTTTGAATGTACGGTTATCATAGAAAAGGGTTATGGTGGCTCCGAAGAGAAAGTTTAATCTCTTCCATTGTTTAAAATACAAATTCAGTACAATCTGTATAAAATATTTGTTCAATATATGTGTATATATATTTTTGAAGGCCATATAGAGGAGACATCGTTTATTATGAACCAAACTCTCAGAGATATCGATTCAACCAGACGATGTTTGTGAAGGAAGGTTTGTAGGGCGACTTTATCCTGGAAGGGATTCCGAGTGAGCTACTTTACGGGAAGGAGAAACCAACATTTAGAAACAGGTACACACATTATTTTCAACAGGAGTCCAGCTCCTTTTTTATGTAACATCACTAATTGTGTATACTAAATACTAATGCCTATATATATTTTTTCAATGAAAACCGATGATTCTTTCATGCGATTATTGTTTTATTTTTTAAATTCTTTTTTCTCTCCCATGCGAAGATTGAACCGCAAATTTTATCCGGTTGTGAACATCCGCCTCCGACATTTCATTCTAATTCTATTTTTAACATTTTGTCATAATAAATACTTTCAATAAAGGCGAAGTATAACATATCAGTCGAGGATAATGTTAGAACTGCTGCGATCAAACCTGCGCTGCAGAATTTTCTAATGGTTATAAATGTTTTTTTTTAAACTTCTAGTGACTATAATATCGACCTGGGGAGAGTTATCATTTTTAATGGCTTAATTATTTATTCTAGGGGTTCACTTTCTCCGAATTCTCATCAGCTGTCTATTTAATTGAAATGCCCTTTTCTCTTGTAGTTATGTTTATTTGAACCTAACGTGGACGTCCTAGGAACAATTAAACAGCATTTTGATTTGACAGGCACACGAGGTCTACTACAATTGACTTTCATTTATAGAATCGACATTTTCACAATTCTAGAAATCTTTCACATTCTAATTTTGTGATATCCACGTAGTAACACAGGGGATTATAGGTTTTATCGTCAAACGATAATTAAAATAAAATTTCAATACCTGATTTTTGATTAGTTCCAGCTGTTGGAAATGGCTCGAAGCAGGAAAGAGCTGGATATATTCCGCCTATGTGATTTTTATGCTCTCTATATCAAGGTGGGCTGCATTTGGAATACCAAACATTATTAACATAATTTTTATGATTTATACAAACTTGTCTTTCATCCTATTGCACTGTTTGCTCTACAATTTGTTACTTAACTACGTCCAAAGCAATTTTTTCTGTTGTAGATTTATAGGTGGGTAGATCTATATGATGCTCAATTTACGCGAAATATTTGTAATCTAAGCGGTCTACTACAATGCTGAAATAAGAAATGTTAGTGAGTCGGTATCACAGCGTTTTTTTAAAAGGCTCATGAATTTACCTTTAGAGAATTCCGCTACTTTAACGTCTTCTTCCAGCTAAAAGCAAATGCATCTTCCTGTGATTCAAAAGTTTGCCTTTTGAGCAGTTTTTAAAATTTTACATATTGCCAAACTTTCTGCGGACTTGAAGATTTCTTTGAGATGCTTATCGAATTGGATGAATCTTGCAACAATATCCAAGTGTTGTACCTTGGTTAAAAAAAAAATTGAATTTTATTGATAAGAAATAATTTTCCTGGGTAGGGATAGAAAATTAATCCTCAAGAATGATATTCCGAAGGTAAAAAAACGTTAATAAGAAATATGTAACGAGTACCCGTTGTGGTATGTTCATGGTATTGCTGGTAGATATCTGTTTTCCATCAAAAAATTCTCAGCGAAAATGAAACAGACTGAGGATTTTAAACGGAAAATCAGGTTATGGAAAAACTATTAGGGAATGGCCTGTAATAATACAAATCGTAATGGACCCAATACCATAGATATTGTGGTCAATTATTTCATCCACTGTATAGGTATTGACTGCCTTGTGTTTCAAGAAAAAGTAAGAACTCTAAACTGCTCGTATCTTTTCAGTTTTATAACGTATCGTGTACATGTGAAAGACAATGTGATACGAAGTAAATTACTATTAAAAAATTATATCGACAAAAACAGAACCATTATCAGAGACTTGGAAGCATTTACAGCCATAATTTCAAGCATGGTCTGTGATTTGTGATCAGATTTTCGACTGTTAGTGATACATTTCTTGGTCCTCTAAAAACTCTGGATCCCGCAATCGTAAAACATGACATTTCCTGTCTGGTTTCACTTGTACCGAATTTTCAACCTTAGAATTGTCATGAAGCATTGAATTGGAAACGTTTCTAAGTACCTGATATCAATTAAAGCATGATTCAACAAGAGTACTATGGGCCATCTATCTAATCTCTCTAGCTATAATGACTCACTCGCTCGCCAACATCCAGTCCAAAATTATAAAGTCATGAACGTGAAAATTTGAGGATAAGTTCCTTTTGCGATGTAAGTGCCCTCTTAGAAACGATTTTTAAAACATTCTTTATGACTGGTTTAGAAGGATAAAACGTGGAGACAGAGTTTTCGCCAGAAATTTCGACCAAATGGAAATTCATCATTGTTTGCATCAGTTATTTTTTGAAATACCTTGCAATTTCTTTGCGTTGAAATTTATACAATAGCAATATCAAAAATTACCTTGTATTCTTCAGTCTCCAGCAAATAAAATGGCGTAAAACGTTTTCTCAATTCTAGAGGAGCCGAACTCTTAACGGTTGGCTCCCGATTTTACTCTTTCCAGGCAAAGTCAACAAATTACCTTTATTTGGCATTTACGAATATAACAGTCAGAGTGAATCTTACCATTTAAAAATAACGCTGGTGAATCCCTAACCAATTTGTCTTTTTCTAACTATTTATTTATGGAAAGGTAGCCAAATTATCTAAGAATGGGATGCAATGCCAAACGAATATATAAATGATGATTCTGTTCATCAAAGAATGATGAATGTCGTTTGTTATACGCTCGTATATCCATGCACGTTTTAGCGGTGTCGACTCAAGTTTCCGATAGTATGTTGTACTGATTTTGTGAAGATGCGATGAATTGTTATCGCTTTGCTCACATGGAAAACCTATCGTGGAAAAAATCTAATATCGCTTTTATCATGGTGCTCTCGTCGCGGGCGATAATGCATTTTTGATGTGAACTGGATCCCGGTTGATTAACTCCATTGAATTCGCAAGTTCAGCATACTTCGCTTTAAATATTTCTGAATTAAGTAGGTACCTAACTGAGAATGAAAAACTATAACTTTGTGATTCCCCATTATTTTATTAAGATGTGACCCCAGTTTCGACCTAAATAAAATAAAAGGGAATCATAAAATTATAGTTTTTCATTATAACATGAATAGACCCCATGAAGCTACGTCTGAAATCACTAACGAATTAAGTATATGTTTCACCATTACCAGGGTACACGTCTTCTTGCTTGAAACGGTGAAAAATGGCATTTTTAATGTCTATTATTGGGTACTTAGCTTGCTAGAAAAGGGAAATGAAAAGGACGCTCTTCCTTACTGTAAGAATGAAAATAATTAATCAGGTTGAATATAATTCCGTTTATAATAGAATCATGTACTATTAACCACAGGAGGTTCAACTCTTCATCAGCTAGTCAACAAATTTAACATGCAAGAAGAATTCCTATTTGACGAAAGTAAGGAAGCCCATTTTGGAATGTAATATTGCTATGTTTGATTTGGTTTCGTTGTACTCGGCAAGAGTTGCTATTTATTTTGGTTAGAGTAGAAGATTATTTTAAAATGATATTGGTATTTAAAATGATCTATCATTGAGTGTTAAAAAGTGTAGTTTTTCTTGCTATTGAAAAATTGATATAGTTTTAGGAGCCTGATACGGTCGACGTTTATGTCCAATGGTAGGGGTTGTCAACACCAAATAGTAATTATGTAGAAATACTTGAATAGTGAAGTACTCCTCTCGTGTTTTGATGTCATTGTTTCAGTGCAGACGGTATAGGGATATTTTATTTTTTTATTGAATTGATGCATGAAATAGTGTGTTCCCCTTATGTAATTCATTTTAAACGTCATTTCTGATGATCGGAGAGTAAGTTCATTCATCAGAATAGTAGGTGCTTGACCGTTGGTTGCAGAAAAGCTATCCTGAAGGTTGAGGCCAAGCGGTTTAAATAGACATAAATAAAGAATGTATCTTGCGGAATTCATTCGACAATGGAGATTGTAAAGCTGCCCTTATAACGTAGGAATTTGCATGAACCACCGGCCTGTCAATTTACGTCCTCACTGTCCTTATTCTCTTACCCAAGCACCAAGGAAATGCTATGGCCGGGACTTGCCCTACTCATATCTGCCGATGAACATAGAGGTCGAATCGGCCGGATAATTTTTTAGGAAATGTCGGCGAATATACCTGCATTTCGGATTTTTAATTAGCACTGAAGAATTTCAGCTTTTCCATGTTAGTGCCTAGTGGATATTTTGGTACCAGATATCGTTTGCATTAACTGTCTATCAGAAATAGCACTTGTGGGACTGAGTTGCTAGTTATTTAAATTTTCCTCTAAATTGTTCTTCTCAATGTTAGATTTTGTAGCTTTTTTATGTTAATAATATTTTCAAGTTTAAATTAAGATTAGTATTTCCGAAATGGATGCATTTTAGAAGAATGTGTGACGATGAATTGTAACCATATAGCATGTAACATTGGTGGCATACCATGTAACATTAGTAGGAATAAATTATATATTGTTGCGTACATTATTTGCGTGCATGAGGAAAAATGCGGAAGTATGTTAAAATGCTTAACTATGGATGTAATTAAATCTCTATATGCGCATCATCAGCATCGGATCTTCTGTATCGAAAAGTAAACAAGTAAAATGTCGGTATCGGATTGCAGTTGGTTTGCCCTAGTTATGAGTCGATTTTGTTTTTTTTAATCCATCCACTAGTCTAAGCGTCCGAGACAACTGGTAGAAGTAGATGAACGAATGGATTTATTTGGGCTGAAAAACAGACGGTTTTAATTCTGTGAAAAATATTCAATGCCGTGCTTTGTCGAGTGTCACACTATTAAAAACTTTACTCTTTAAATTTGCTTGCTAACGGTTCCAAGTCTAGATGATTTCAGGTTCACGATTCGAGTTAACACTTTTGCGGAAAAGTTAATTTTATTTAATGGCAGTGGAAGTTTTTATCAATGTTATTATGATACTTTGATAATGGATCATAATGTTGGCAAGGTCACGTTATCAAGTCACATTATTATGACCTATGAGAACGACGGTTTATTAACCCTCAATTAATTTTCACATTTAAGGGTAGCTTTAATGCTTTCTTCTATGAATAAGCCTTTAATGATGGTTAGCTAGAGTTTGAAAATTTGATCTATGTTTTCCTGAGCATAAAGGAAAGTTATGTTTTTATGTACTTTTCCTTAATGGACAATATTTCTGTGAACGCTGTCGAATTTTGTACAGGGGTAAGCACAAAATCTGCTTCCTTATGCTCTATCGCTTAATCTTGGAAGATATTGGTGGTCACCTTGGAAATAGTCTGGGGATTTTTTTATCTCAAGATACCCATGAGTTGCCCTTTGTGAATGTGTACTTAAAAATTCAGTCATAAGATTGCTTATGTAGTAGCCCAGTAGAAGAAGAGTAATTGATTGAGGGGTTACTGTATTAAAGTCCCAGACAAGAGACAAGAAATTTATGAGAGGAAAAGAAATTAACTGCATTAATTATATTTTATTACCTCGAATGAGCATTTCAAGGCTATTCTCATCCATCGAGAGGATAATGGAAAATAATTTTATGGGCAATGTTGATCAACATTTTCTTCCGAGAACCATTTAACGCTGAGGTTGGCTTATGACGAATGGTACTGTATTCTCCGCCTTTACGTAGTAAAAAAAAATGTATCCTGTTTGCTTTGTCGCTCATCCTAAATACAGCTATATACTAGATTATATTAGGCCGATGTTTGCGAAAGCTTGCATTTTAGTTAAAATGCAACACATGTTTTTTAGATTTCTTTTTGCTATTTTATGTTCTTCATATCTCCGATGCATGATGTTCCTAACAATTAATTAGGTGAAAGAAAATTTAAGCCGAGGTACATTTGCTACTGCTCGAGCATGTATGAAATATATCGAAATACCACATGCTGAATGAAATGTGGGAGCGAAAACTTGCTCACATACTAGAAACTAGCAATGAAATGTTTGCAGCTAAATATCGTCAGTTGAGACTCGATTACGTTGTCAAGACGGTCGTTGAGAGTGTATCAACTTCAACGGATGTTGAATACTGATTTCCATTTCATTGGAGATACGTTATATATGGCGGTGTAATTGTTTGTGCTTCTTTTTTCATAATGAAGACGGAAAAAGTCTTGTTGTTTCACAATGGAAACCCATGCGTAACTAGTATATTCGGTTGCTTTTTACCGAATACATTAACTGATATCTATTAATGATCACCAGGAATGTTTAAAATTCCTTCATTGCCGTGTAAAACCACGATTCTTGAAAAACTACCTCCTGGGAATCAAACAGAGGACTATCTTAGCGCTCTCTCTCTTCCCAATCGGTTACTTTGGAATAAATCACTGCTATAATTTAACCGCGAAAAGTGAATTTCACTAATGCTCAATACATTTCTCTTATATTAATCCGCTCTCAGTCATGAATAATTCATTAATTCCATAGTACTACACATCGGAACCTGAGTGTCATATACATATTATGAAGTCGTTATAATAATGAGAATTCATAGCACGTGCATTCTTACTATCGTGTACATTCTACCATAGAGTCAATATTATTTACTCTATGACTCAACACTATGTTGACTCGTTGAAACCGTCTGTCTACAATGTTTCTTGCATAGAAAATTCCCTTCATTTTGCTCTGGTCATCTTTCTCTGTCCTGTTTCTGTGTCTTAGCTGCGCATCATTTTTATCCGAAAACTGCTGACTATGAACTTAAATATTTGTTTAAATCTTATTTAAAGTTTTCCAATGCTCGGGCACCTTTAGCTGGTATGCAAATTATGAATTCACTATAGCTATTTGTTAGCCCTTTTGGGGTTATCGGGGACAAGAATAAGATTTTCATTAAAATATCCAGAACTTTTGAAAACTTGACACACTTTATGGCCGCCATAATTGTGTGTTTAAAGATTGGGAAGACAAAATATTTTGACCTCATGTTTATTAGGTCAGATTTTAAATTGCTTGGGGTCGTAAAAAATGCATATAGTTTGATTTTAATATTAACCAACACATCAGCCAAAGCATTTATCCGTCAACCTAGATCTTTTGTAGATGTTAGGTTGTTGCTTTTATCACTTATCTAGATGGCTATTGTATAGTCTTAAAAGACCTCGATATGGTGCAGGATATGTCTTTAAACATAAAATTATCAATATAAATCTATATTTGGACTATCTAATTGACACTAGGGTAAGGAAATAAACATAAACATTTATAAAATGTTTCAAAATAGTTAGAGATATATACACAAAAATATTTTCCAAGCTGAATAAATCATTTTTTAAATCTTGGCTAAAGCCTATAAAAAAAAACGCTTTTCTAGCTTGAGCGCTATAGGATCATGACTTCAACTTTTTTTTCAAATCATTGCTTCATATTGATCTTATTTTCGGGAAGTGGGAGGAAAATGAATTGTTATTGATTGAGAAAGTTGGAATGTTACTACGCTAACGCATTTTACCGTAACCAAATTGGTGACCAAGGAGTTGAAACATTTTGGATTAGTAATTAAAACCTAGTATCTGATATATGCTTAGCAGCAGTAAAGTCTTCCGGAGCAAGTTCTTCATGACTGTTGAGCACTGAAATCAACGCGCAAAAATCGTTTTACAAAAGAGTGGTGAGGAATGAAGATTGGTAAGCGGAACATATATGACATAATTGGCAAGGAAATCAAGCTATGACATGCACGACGGAGATTTTTTCATACCTGTCGATATTTTCGCTAGTGACTTGGAAAACCCTGCAATTGTATCCATCGTCGATTTGGCCTAAAGATAGAATGGCATTTTAGAGATGCATGGCACGCTTGGGCACGCAAATTTCTTCCAATAAGTATTTAGGAAATTTTATTTCAAAATAAACACTATATTTGACTGTGCCTACTTTAAAAAGGAACGAAATATACTTTTGTATTTTCAACAAAGAAATTGCAGTATATATTCTGACAAGCTTAACAAGGTAGAATGTTTTTGTTTCAACTCGGCGAATGAAATGAGTGAAATCTTCATGGGACTTTGACTAGGAGAGGTTTTCATCTACGACGAATTTTTTGCAATAAACTCTGCCATCATTCTCAGGGTGCTGAGACGATCAAGACCTGATGACGATGGCGAGTTTGCTGTCAAAACGGCGGTATCTTAAGATCTGCTCTAGAAGAAGACCCACAAAGACCGCTCGCGAGGAGGTTTCTTTTGCGCACGACTCTGGTCCCTTCCCGTTATGCACAATTAAACTGCACCTGTGATTTCTGTGCTCATGATTTTACTTGAAATTGCAAAGAAGCTCCGTTTAAAACTATTGGATCTCCTGTTGGAGAACTGTAGAAGTTCTCAAAATAGCTCTAATATTATCTCTCCTTAAAATCAGTGGGTAACTGGCTGACGAAAAACTTGGCATCTTTTGTTGCGTAATGAATATGCTGGATGAACGAAAATAAGTTCCATGCCTAACTTATGAAAGTCATCGGCACAATGGAGAGTATTCTTTGAAATTTCTACTTCCTAAAAACGTGATCGGTCATAGGAAATAGAAATCACTACTATGGCTCCTTGCTATCTCGAATATTTCAGGAGACAGTTCATTGTTGAGCGTTGACAGTTGTTAATTACTTAATTAGGTACAAATTTCATATTTGCAAGGGTGAATTCAGGCCCTCTAACAGTAAATTTAAATGAAAACGGGTGAATCTTTGTGAAAAGATACTGAGTTGCACTCCAAAAACGATAAATGGAGTCATTAACGATTTGCTCTTTGAATATTCCGAATGTCCCGAAAACGCTGTCCTCAATGATTAGGTCAGGAATTTTTTGCGCATAATGATACCGGAAGAAACCCTAATCTTTTAACACTTTCTTCGAAAATATCACTGAACCTAATTGGATGAAGGAAACGTCTCTTCATTTTATGGGTTGTATTATGAACTCAAGTTTATTTCTAGTGATTCAAAAATAACATTTCCATCCTATAATCGAAATTTCTATCGAAGCTTCGGTAAGTCACCTATAAACTCAGTCCTCACTAATTTTGAATTCATTCTACTTATATATAATATATATATATATATTTATTCTGCCGCCGATGATGACGGTTTGACCGTCAAATCCTTTTATCTATATCTCTGTCTTCTACCTCCTGTAAGTCTTATATATATATATATATATATATACTCAATCATACGAAAATGACGCTCAAAGGCGCGAATAAATTCAAACATTCATAGGAAAATGGAAATGGATAGGTACACATAAAAGGACGATATGCGTGCCTTTAAACGTACTGTTCACCTCTTTATATGTTGTATGTCTGTATTCCTCTTTCCTTTCAACCTTCCAATTGTGTTTGTCCCCTATATGGTGGGTGAAATCGCCCTTGCGCGCCATCTCTGGGCCGTTCAAAGTGGGCATGGGGTGTGACATAAAACCCCGTCAAATTCAGAAGTTAATTGAGTAGCCTTGGTGGTGTAACTGGGAGCACACCTGACCGGCATTTGGGAGATCCGGGTTCGAATCCCGGCTAAGGTGAAATTTTTTCTGTCTGGATTTGACTCATTTTCATCTTCCCCACCAAACCCTGTGTTCGTCCTTTTATGTGTACCTATCCATTTCCATTTTCCTATGAATGTTTGAATTTATATATATATATATATATATATATATATATATATATATATATATATATATAAATTCAAACATTCATAGGAAAATGGAAATGGATAGGTACACATAAGACAGATATAAGACAGATATATATATATATCTGTCTTATATATATTATATTCTGTCTTATATATATATATATATATAAGACAGAAAAAAAACAACCAACCGACATGGAAAAGCACGAAATGAAATTAGTATTTAAAGTGTTATTAGTAAAAACGATATGTATGTAGGTTCATATCACACTTGGCAGCCATTATATCATCAACAGGACGTGTATTTCCGAAATGAATGACGAAAGTGGACGTGTCATAATTTTTTTTCATATGATACTTTCATGATCGTTTGTGAGAAATTTGATATGAATTAAAGCATCCATATGGCCCGTATCCCAGTCCATGGAGTTGTGTTTGGAAGTCGATTAGTATGTACCGGGCGTGGCAAAATCTTGATCTGGAGCACTACATTGTTGCATTCGGTTTAAAATATTTTCACCTAATTAAATCAATCCGAGTACTTTTTTAAATGTAGCTTGAGACTACATGGTTACCGGGTCGAGATTATCTCATCGACTTTCAAAAATACTCCCTCTAGGAGAATTATGCATTTCATTGTGAATTTCTATCCTATGGGCATGGAAAAACTTGGTGGCAGTCGCCAGTGGAGAATTAAGGTCAGAGTAGATGAATAAAGCGTCGAAGAGCAGGCAGAGAAACCAAGGGGGTCAAGGGACTTCTGGAGAGACCCTTGGCCATTTTGTTACGTCTCCCCTTTAATGGTTTCCTCATCCTGACGTCGTGCCATTCACTAGCGAGATCTACCAAAGTTCGCTATTCATATACATGTACCTGAGCGGGTGACACTCTCCAAAGCGAATAGAAATACAGAAGTATTCGCAAGAAAACCTCTGGCATTAGTCATGTCTATACCCACGATCGCCTTCTGGATTCCCTGTTGTTACCTGCGGCTCCGCCGAGGATATTTTCATCAATCTAGCGAACAGGAATACGACAGCAACCGCAAGAAAAATGTCCGAATGTTGTGCAATACTCATGCCCTAGATCATCTCCTGGATTTTCAGCTGTTCTGGCGGCTCCGTCAGGTTCTCTAATCAACCGAGCGAACAGAAATACGACAGTACCCGCGAGAAAACGTCCGACAGGTGTCAAATCTCCATCTCCTCGATTGTCTCCTGGATCTCCAGCTGTTCTGGCGGCTCCGCCAGGGTCACGCCGACGGTGGTCGCAGCGTACGTCGTGACCGGCGGGCACCTCAGGCTCGTTATGTGGAATCTCTTCACCACGCGTCCCTCTCGGCCGCCGCGGAGGGGGCGCCCGGGCCCCCGGCCGTTCTTCCACGCGGGTCGGGCCACCACGTCGCCCCCCTGCGGCCGCACTCAGAGGACGTGCAGGTTCTCGCACGACTTGGACTTGGAGTCGTTGAGGCACATCTTGCTGAGGATTTCACGGGCCACGTGCAGACTCAGCGACGTCTTAGAGCCGTACAAGTGGTGCCTGCCCTTCTTGTTGACCCCGGAGCCGCCGTTGACGGCATTGCCCTTCTTCTTCCTCAGCTTCCTGTCCCGCGACTCCCTTAGGCGGACCTGCTTCAGGACGCCGACCAGCAGCTCGTCCACGTTGTGCTGGATCCCGGACGAAGTCTCGATAAACTTGCAGTCGTGGGACATGGCCAAGGATTTGCCCTCTTCGGGTGGGACGAGGGTACATGGAATGGAAAAGAGAAATAAGATTGAGTTAGGAGCTTCATTCACATCTTTAATGTATGAAAATCATCTGAAAAGTGTGATTTTCCGTGTGAAGTGTGAAACGTGGCTTAAATGCTATCTAAATTTTATAAGCTCTTTAGAATAATACTTATTTCGGAGCTAACCTCCAGACTAGAGATAGGTTGGGCAGGGAAATAAGCAATTTCCCTCAAAGAATAACCATATTGGATAAAAAGAAGCTGCATCCAAACGGTGTAGGGGGACCCCATGGGTACGATGGTAGTTGTATACCCATTCCAACGAGACAACACCTATTTGAGATTCGTCCTTAGCCACGAAGTTATAATGCCGGAATAGATCACCCTGCAAGCGTTGCATTGCTGTTTCCGTCCATCAATTATGGCTCTCCGTCGAAAGTAGATCCTTAACCAGGTTTCTAAAGTGCGATATCTGTAGAGATATTACGTTTCTATCAACTTAGCGTACGACATTCAAGTCCTCGATTAAGTCCGGGATGCTATAACCTACCTCAGGATTTAGCGAAAAGAGCAATTACGGTTTATTGTATCAGCCGATATCTACGGAACTAAGGCACAGATACTGGTTTCAGTCTTGCTGTATCTTCGTACCGTAGGTATTAATAGACAGTATAGTTCTCCGTTTTCGTATTATTTCTAACGGATAATTGTTAAGGTATGTCAATAATTTGATTTGATTTGTTAATGATTTGATGTTACCCATTTATTGTCGTATTAGCATTCAAATATAGTCAAGCAACACGTTGAAGCCATTGGCATAGATGGGTTCGTGAAGCTTTTCCCGCGCTCTGGAATATACGTCAATATTGAGAGTTTTAGTGGAAACATCATATCCTAATAGGCTTCAAAAATTAATTGGAACCTTTCTAAATATTTCCCCTGCTTATTGTATGCAGTTAATTCCAATAGGAAAAAAAGGAAACGTGAAAATATTACTACACGATCGACGGTCGACAGGAGATTTTTGATTTCAGAAGCCTGTTATCGTAAATCTATATAAGGTTACCCCTTTTCAAAAAGGCATTCGGTAATTAAACACTTGAAAGTTATTACTTGCGATAAATGAACTGTATTGAGCCGGAGGTACTTGAGCTATGACCGTTGAAGTTTCAAGATTACAAAGGTGATGAAACAAAATATTATTTAGTTTTTGCTAATTTTTTCATTTTCTATTCAATTTTACTGCATTTAATTTGCGCAGCCGATTTGAGCGAAGCATAGTCACCCGATAATTATACAAACGCTCTCACTTTTAAAATAATCTTATTTAATACGCCGATTCCTTTTCGATGGTAAGTTGTCACGCTGACCTCGCGTGACAACCGCGTGAAACACTTGTTTACCGTCGTTTACCGCCCCCTCTCCAAAATCATCCAATGCATATGCTGCCTCTTGCATGACGTCACCGAGAGCTGATATATTCCTGAAGACTGACGAACCGTAATGAACGATACAAAGCAGGGAACCATAATTCCATGAGGACGGAGCATAAGGAAGGCTGAAGCGTTGTTACCGAACGATATATCGTACCGACGAAAGAACCATTATTGGAGATCCCATAGCCAGACTGATAATATAGACTTAAGCACGTCAAGAACAGTCTTTAATCCAAAGGTCGGTTCTCACTCACATATAACTAGACTCAGCAGGATGTTAAGTTCATTAATCGTGGTAGGGAGCCAGTTTCTTTCTCTATGCTACCTGCGTTTTCCAGATAGATTAGTTCTCAGAAAATCACTCTGCGGGGGATTAACTAGACGATCACAGAGGCCTCTATGGGGTAGGAATCCGGGGTCAGTAAATCAGAATAATCACTTTAAAAAAATCTCCATTACAATGTGGAATACATGTTTTGATATTTTAGTAAACTAGGAAAAACGCTTAGCAATTATCGTTTGCTGTGCTGGACATCGAGACGTTACCGGTGTTAAATGGATGACATAAAAACGATATTGTTGGAAGCCTCTACCAATTGCAGGCCGACAAAAAATTAGTTTGAAATTATTTACGATTATTGCGTGTTCAGTTGCTCTGCCTAAGTACTTAGAAGCACGGGATTCATTTGAAATCTAGCGAAAGACGGTTTTCATTTTAAATTCCGTATATTGAAATTGAACAAGGAGATAGGGGTCTGAGGTATTATAAGATTAGGAGGTGGTAGATAATTTTTCATGTTATCCTATCTTAACCGTTAGACACTTCTAATATTTTATGTTTACCAACGTTTGATTTCTGCCTATGCCCTTGTGGACCGACTTCTGTTTCTCCTTGCGGTAGGACTGTAACACCACGTGGTCGCTCATTCACCTTGCTTCACTGGAGCCTCCGAATCGTCGATTTATTCTATGGCGGTATAATATATGCACTTTAACATTTTTCACTAATTATTTATCTATTTTTTGGATTTATAATTGACAATTACTCATGGACTAAGTGTCGAATGATACGTACTGCTAAATTTGCTTCAGATCTGGATTTGTTTAAATAACAGATATACATTCCTGGACAATCGAATGCTGTTGTAAAAATCACATACATTTTAAGTGATTAGGAACTCGGAATGATCAATGAAAAATTTCATACACTATTTTTTACGGTTCATCTATTGGCGTTGTATCGAGATTCTACAAAGTAGTCTTTAAGAATCGAGCATTAGTTGCAGAATCTCAAAATAAGATAAAAACACATTTTTAGTTTATTTTGTTTAATTACCAAAGTATTGTATGCATTTCCGCAAATTTACCATTTTTAACAAAAAAATGAATACGTATAAATTTTCAGCGAGAAATCTTAACTTTTACCAAAATCATGCGTTAATATTCTATTTTATTATATCGCTACTTGTTCTTTCTCGAGATCACTGATTACTACACTGACTTAGATTGAACGAGAAAATCCACTTGCCCATTCATATGCCGATTAGTCTATTCTAAAAATAAATTCCCTTTATGATCATAGTTACTATCACGTGGGCGGTCACAATTGTACTGTATTACCTGTGTGACAAAGGGACAGTTGTCCGGTTTCGAAATTTCGAGTTCGAGCGATGTTATCATTTGAAAACCTGTTCACGTTTCGCTTAGAATTCCAGACCTGCGTTTATGAATGGGACTGAGTGGTTTTCTAGGTACCCAATCGGAGAGTTGAACCACTGTAAAATGCCTCTCTTTACATCATTTCAGTTCAATGTGACATACGTGTTTGAAAAGCTGCAACTACTCAACTGCCTCGCTCCCGTCGCAGTTAATGAGATTGGAGAGATTGGTGGACAGAAATGCAAAATACACTAACCGTTTCGATTGCGTCTTTCATTTATCTATTGCTGAATCACCTTTGCTTGCGTTGACAGAACACCGTTGTGCCAGTAACACGCGTTGTGTTTCTTCATCCATACACTTGATTCCTATTGCGTCACTCGTTTCCGCTTGTTCTCAAATAACTGAAGTAGAGAGAAAAATGGGGTTTGACTCGAAATATCTCCCTGGACACCTATTTAAATGAAGCCATATTCAAACAGTCCCCTCATTGCAAAGAATTGCATTAGTCCCGATCCAGTTGAACGAACAGTGAGTTGTTTTTGGAAAGAAAATCGAGGATGACTATGAATGGAATAAATCACTATAATTATTAGTGATGTTAAAATGAAGACTTGTGGAAGAAGAAAGAGGCTAGATGAAAGGGTGATGGAGATGACATATGCTGTAAATTGATTTTCGGATTGACGACTGCTGATGAACATTTTAAAAAAGTTGAGGTGGCTTTGTAGTCTACGTGTTGGCCTCGCAAGCTCGTGATTCGTGTCCTGTTAATTTCCATACATTTCGTAGTAATATTTTTGGCTGTGTTCTACTCCTCCAGAAAACGTACAAAGATTAAAATATGTATACTCTTCATGCTAATACACTAAATGACGTCAGGTGCATTCTATAAACGAGCTGTAAAGGAAGCTATTGTGCGTTTAGCACGAATGGACTATAAATAATTTACCCAAATTTGGGTAGGAAAATAAAAAGAAGAAGGAATTATACTCTCCGACATATGTTGTAACGATAATGGTACTCAATTAGCTTTTAACGATTTAGTCTCCGGGAATTTCTATCCAGTCTCGTGTTCACAGATCATAGGAAGTTTTAGTTTTGTTTTGTGGCAAGGAAAAAGAGATCGCCTCAGCTATCGTTCTGCGAGAGAACGTTTCATTCCGTACGCGATATTTTTTCGTGTGACTATGCCTTTTTCCACTCATGTAAATGTGATGGTGACCATCCATGCGACAATAGTGACCTTTTATGCAGGAGACTGATTGCGGAGCCGAACCTTCTCTCCCTCCCTGAATGGGGATTTGCCGATGGATATTTTGGTGTCCAATGTTCTCGTCTCTCTTTATATAACTACTTCCGATTCGGGGAGCTCGTACATGTGGCTGAAAGCGTTGATTTGGTCATCGGTCTCATCGGTTGGTAGGTACATTTTCGGTGGGCTCTCTGGAAAGGGAATGCTTTATGTCGCTCAAATTTTTGATTCTGCAGTCTCAAAGTAGTCTATTGAGAGAGCATCGTTTCATGGCCCGATTTGAAGTTTCATGCCTTAGATTTGTTTTTATTTTGAGTTGAAAATTACAAAAATGTGAGCATATTTTACCATTAATCCTTTTGTGCATCCTACATAAAACTATTGTACACCTATGTACCCAGGTGTAAGATATAAATAACGCTTATGTGAGGAAATTGGCTTTGAAAAAAAAAACATTCGCCTGATGTTGTAACTGGCTCTTGTTGTGACCCTCCTAACCGATAATCGGGTGATCCGGGCTCAAATTCCCGTGAAGTCTGATGATTTTTTTCATGCCATATTCCACACTTAGGTGTGGGAGCATTATTGTACTTACATAAAACTAAATACTTAGTTTGTTTCCTCTTTCAATTCTTTGACGCCCCCGATTATTGATGCTATGGTGAAATTTAATCTTGAGATTTTACAGTTGGGATGTAAGAGTGAGCTGGTACAACAAATTTTGCACTTATTAGCTAGTCTAAATGGTAAAATGAATTTATGTTACAAGGGTCAGCTTTTATGGTCGAAGCACAGGAAGGGCATATGTACTGGTAAGCAAAGAATATGTGAAGATGGGGTTAACTTAAGGTCATCATTTGGAATTTTTTCGTCACAGAGTCTGCATGCCATTTGCTTCAGTAAAATTCATCTTCTTTGACTACCATTTTCTCGCTCGCGCACTCCCTTTTTACCTTCCTAATTACCCCCCAGAGAATTCAGGCCCGCCTGTGGCGTGCTACAAACTAAAATTTAATAAAACTTTCAAACGAAAATTGTAGTTTTTATACTCTTGCATTATTGGTATGTACTGTATCTTGATGCCAGTTTTACGCATCTAACGAACTGTGAGTAGTTGATTGCTAACGTCTTACTTCAAGGCATGAAACTTAACCTAACATCAAGGCCAATACTGTGACAATAAATTATTTGTTGTGCTGGCTGGTCAATGAATTTTCTGAACGTTTTAGAATCAGGCGAATGAGAAAATGGTTTTCTAAAATCAGCAACAGATTTAATCCTGCTCTGCTATGTTATTCATTGCGGTGTGATGCGATCTCCTGTAGACCAAATAATTGACATCATTGCAACGAGTAATTACCTTTAAATACCTCCACAGTGAAGGGGATATCGAGATAAGAAAGTTAAAGGTTTGATTTTCTAGATAATTGTGCACGGAATCTAGGAATTTCCTCATTACATGTGAACATGTTTCAACGCTTTATTGCGTAATATGGGCTCTCTGTGATTGAATGAACTTTTTTATTTGGGTCGTTTACTTTCTTATAGTTAAGTTTTCCTCTGCAGAGATAGTTATTTTTCCCACGTGGATTCCACAGAATTAAGCCTTTAATATTATTATGAAAATAAATTGTCACGCAAATAAGATGGGGTCGTTATGATCGTTTAACACTAGAATGCCGGATATCGGTCAATTGACCGTTTTGGTATTTTGCTCGGCTCTAACTCGAAAACTAATTTTCGTATGAGATAGATATTAACTGACTTTTAATATTTTATGGTCTTAAATCACCCTGTAAATTATTACGAAAAAAATTAATTTGGTAGCCGAGCAACAGGCTGTTTTATTTTCTGGTGAAATGGTACACAAATCAGTCTACTGCGCGGAAACTAATCGTTTTTTAGAATAATTTTGAATGCAAAGGTTGTAGAAAATCAAACGAAATCTCATGGTGACCTTAAGGTTGACTTTATTATTGACCCTAGGGTCATTTCAGGGTAAATTTGATTTTTTGAAGAGAATTCAGCTAGAAAGAATGAAGAGCATGCAGAAAAATAAATCATAGCCTAGCTGAAAGATAAGTTTCCAATACAAATTTGGACTGTACTTAGAAAGAGTTGGACTGCAAGAAAAATCATGAAAGAATTTTCTGCTTCAAATTAAATGGTACGGAGGGAAAAACAGTTAGTGGCAGAACAGGGTATATTAGTGACACCAAATCTGAAGTCAGATAAGACATGGTGTAAGAAAACTGTTCAATGTGTACGTGACTTTTACTGCGATCATGATACCTGCCGTGTGATTCCAGGAAGAAAAGACTAAGTGTCTGAAAGAAAATGGAGTTAGAATACATAAGCAGAAGCGGCTAGTGTTGCACAATCTTAAGGAAATACACACACTTATCAAAGACACATACCCAGATGTAAAAATTGTAATCTCAACATTTTGTGAGTTGCGGCCAAAGTAAAGTGTTTATTCTAGTGCCAATAGGACCCCTGCTGTTTGTGCACGTATCTTACACCAGAATTTCAGGTTAATGGTAGAAGGATGTAACTTAAAAGAACAAACAATATATGAAGAACATACATTACCGTCATACAAGAACTGTCTTGCATATGTTACATTCAATCCTGCTCTTCCAGCATGTTTCTTAGGTGCATGTCCCTATTGTCCAAGTGTGGAAAAACTGACTGATTAGCTGTTTAAACTGTTTGGTAGGAATGGCATTTACGAAATTACATATGTATTGGTTTACTACAGACAGGGAAGTTCTAGAGAATTGAGAAAATCAACAGATGATTTCCATGAGGCGTTTGTATCTTTTTTAAAAATTATATATTACCACCGAAAACAGCACATATTGGCCTTTACATCGGGGCATTTTAACAATCAACAACGGACAAGCACAAACAACCATGTCCTGGGAAATGAAAAATCCTCCCCAGGCGGGATTCGAACCCGCGACCTTTGGGTTAGCAGGCGAGGACGTTACCCCGCCGCCACCGAGGCCGACAAAAGAACTAGTTTACAAAATCTCCTACCGCACTCATTTATCACACAGAAGCAGTCAGAATACTTTAGATTCAACGTAGAAGAACTCAAAGTAAATGGATTTGTTGTTGTTTGTGATTTTGCTTCAAATGACTCCTTCATCATTCAGAATAAAATACAGGGATTCCATTGTAATAAATCATAGGTTACAAATCCCCCGTTTGTTGCTTACACATATACGAAAATACTAATGAAATACACCTTGTGTCCTTTATGGAAATATCTGACTGCCTTCATCATGATACAAAGTGTTTATTATTTCGAGTACAATTTAATCAATTTCTTGAAATGCCACTTTCCAACTCCAAAGCACATTAATTATTTTTCGGATGGATACAAATAATACAATACAAAAACAAGGATTTTCATCAATATTAGCTACAATCAGGAAGGCTTTGATGTTACAACAGAATGGCATTTTTCAGTGCATCTCATGGTAAAGAACCTTGTTATGGGGTTGCAGGGACTGCAAATAGACTAGCCACATTTGTGTTAGGACTGGTACTGAACATAGACTAGCCAGCCTCAAACGACCTTATGACAACCATATTTTGACACCACGAGATTTGTTTCAGTGGTACAAAGTAAATATCCCTTCATGTATCTCCCAATACACATCGGCTTCCCAACATGACGGAGACATTGCTAAGCTGAAGAAACGTTTCAATAACACAAGGAAGAATAAGAGACTTTCCCTGGTATCTTTGCTATGTTCCATTTTTAAAATCTTTATTAAAATAAACTGTGGTATGTAAAAGTTTATTTTTTTTAATAATTTTAATACAAGGACGATTCCAGGCATCCATAAACTTCATTGTTTAATACCTGTTAACAAGGTGTAGTATAGGTAAAGACATATTCCAATTGATCAGTGAGCGGAGAAGAGTCAGTGATTGCTACGGTGAATGAAATTCTGTCGGCAGACAAACATGGAGACAAACATACTGTCAGGAAGGTGACACACTGCTGCACAAGCAGTCTGTCACCTTCTAAAGCTGACGAAGGACCAACCGGTCCGAAACGTTCCCGTAAGAACAAATTATTTTTCTATATCTCTTTCTCCTACCTCCTGTAAGTTTTATTTTATATATTTGTGGCCAATTGGCGAAAATTTCAAAAGAATATATATATATTTATAAAACTACATCCTACTCATTGGATTCAGTGTTTCTTTGAAAATAAAAACTTGTGAATGGGGGTTGGAATGAAAGGGGGTTGGATCGAATTCCGCTTTAAAATTTTCGTTACTGTTATATCTTCGCGAAAAAATTCTTATGTTTAGCAACTTCTATCTTGGTTAGGTTAAACTGCGACTTGTGTGTAAATGCGCGGATAGAAGTCGTGGAGATGCCCTCTTCATAAACGCATGTCGTCGAGGAATTAAGTTACTGCATTTTAATCTTACCCAATCTCGAAGAAGGTCAGGTCTTAGGACCTCCTGAATGGCTCTAGAAATCAAGGATTTCCCAGCCGAGGATATTATTCATTGTCCCTAAAAGGGTTAAAAGGAATCGAGGTTCTTTGTCTCCGGTCTGAATGAATTGATCTTCCTTCCTTAATTAAGCGAAACGTCTGCCGCCATTATTTAGATTGGACAGGCTGGCACTCTCAAGGGTGCGGTGAAGGGATCTAATGGAGGGCGGTGGGCGGGAAAGACACTTGATAGCAAATTAAGAATTCTTTAAACTTTGCAAGGAAGTTTCTTATCCCGACGGCCTCATCCGTGTTTCTGTGACGAGGGCATCTGGTGCACATATCTTTAGGTTTTCATCCACATATCCTCTTGCTTGGTCCTAATGGTGTTTTGTACTATTGGCTCGGCCCTAATGATATTTTTTCCTAATCTTTGAGTATGCCTCGCATTACGATTCGTGATATGATGCTATGACGCAATGTATAAAATTTCTTGGTTACGTTGCCTCACCAGATCTGTTCCAGTGACTGGATCATATATAAAAGGCTTTTATTCCTGCATCTCTTCTTGTGCTTTTCTACCGATATGTTCCGTTTGAGTGTGAGCTCATATCATGGTTTTTAATTTCATGCTACATTGCCATACTTTAAGTATCCATCTGTTTATTTCTTTCCAAGATTTGTTCATAAGCTTTAAAGTGTTTTTCCGAGTTTTCTTGGGTAAATTGCTACAATATTCAATAGAATTCTCTCATTAAGTAAATTACTTCTGAAATGGTGGCGTTGAGTGAGCGAATGTTAATTAATCGGTAGGCTGAGGGTAGTAAGTATTTGCATTTAAGAAAAATGGCTAAAAAGGCATTAGTTAGTTTCTATTGTCTAGGAATATATTTTGCAAAATTATAATCCGTTTTGTGGTTCAAAACGGAATGAATGGTTTTTCTGAGTATTTTATTGATATGGAATATGTGGCTGTGTTCATGAAGTCAGAAGTACCACTTAAACTCTATTATTTGGTTTTCTTTGACGTAGTGATCACAAAGTACTTATTTTATCATGATGAGAAGAAAGACTTTGCTCAATTTCACTGTTGCTTAATTTCCCGAGCGATTTTAATGTCTACAGAGTCATTATTAAGTAATGATGCAATTGTATCTCGATTATTAAGTATAGATTGGTTTATTATAGAAGTGCGGAATCATGAAGGGACTCTTTATACCGTGAATAACATCGTTATGATCCTCAGTATAACGCCTTAGTCCAAATATTTAATTCATATTGTGCCATTCCTGGCTGAATACATGCAAAGTGGCAAAATTACTAGGGGGTCGTCAAAGTGCTTTGTTTATTCCAAAGTTGAGTTGATTAGCCCGTGAAATGCATGTGCTGGCGTTTGATGTTCCCTTAAAAAGAGGCATTTTCCTTGAATTTGTGGTTCACTACTTACCTGAAGTGGTGATTGTCCTGGCTCTAGCCAAGTCAGCCTTATTGCCCACCAAGATGACAGCTTTATCCATCGTGTAATTCTGTTTCCACAGGTAGCGCAGGGTGTTCTCGGCCGCTTTAAATGTAGCTCTGTCCACCACGGAGTAGACGACAACACATGCATGCGGCGCGTACGTGGAGAGGGAGTTTTCAACCTGAAAATAAAATGTTAACCAGTGCTCAGAAAGTAACCAAAGTAACGTGATCTTCGTATGCATTATGCTGGTCTTGTAAGACACATATTATGCGTTTTTCGTACGAATTTGGTTGACTTACTCATCGATAATGCGCATTTAATAGTCGAAAGATAAAATATTGACGATGGAAGAAAGGGAATGCCATTTAAATGCAGAGGATCAAATGAATTGTGATGAAAAGCTTATAATATTGAATAGATCAATTACTTAAAAAATTAAAGTATTATAAGAATCTGTGGTTTATCTTTTATATTATTGGAAAATGTTTTCCCGGGTTTCATATTATCATCATCATAGAAGAAGTGCTATTCAAATTATAACTCTGGTTAATTCATATTTCCAGCTATTCCGTATCGCTGTAAATTGAGCTTTCTTAGCTGATGATGTTCAGAATATTTTGCCCTGGGTAGTTTTTAGTAACCCTCGTTGAAGTAATTGATGAATAAATTTATGGCCTCTCCAAGGACTTAGTATTGTTTCATTACAAGTTCAATGGAAGGGGTATGCATTAAATAAAAAAAACATTTAAGATTGAGGCTTGGTTTGATCTATATTTGGGAACTCCGGCATCTTTTATCCATCTGCATGAGAGGTTTGACTGGTTTTCATTTTTACATCATTGATCTTTTTTCATTAATGACCTCAAGTCGTCTTCATGGTTCGCTTAATGTTAAATATTCGTTTGAAGTCTTAATAATGGACTTCTAAATGTGCAGATGCTGTGAAAAGCCTAAGGGGTATGAATTTGAGATCTCTTAAACGTGTCTTTCGCACTTGGCCGTTTTAAACTGGGCGTGAATTTGAGCTTGAGTCCTTGTTCATGACGGTATATCCAAGACTCGATTACTAGGTCAAATGAGATTCTGGGATGTGATTTGTATGATTAATTGAAGGAGGAAGTTCATCGTTGAAGAAATACGACTACAAAGGACTTTTTCAGTAAGGCAGCGTTCACCATATCTCGTTCCTTTGTCAGATATAATTGCTCAGAGCCAGCCTCGCTCAATTAATCCGTTTTCTCTTTTGACCTCATCATATAATTCTGTCATCCCCGGTCTTGAATAATGACGAGTCATTTATCTTCTCTGAGAGAATCTGCATTTCCATTTGGCAATGAACAAGCTTTCCGTACCCAACGCACTCAAAGGAATAGAATTTAAATTTGTGTAAGCTAACAGACTCATGGGAACAGAAAAGAAAAGGCGCAAAAAATATTAAGAGGATTATTTGCTTTTATAATGTTATGTGCTGAAATGAAACGTTCTAATGCTAATGTACATTGAACCAATGTAATGATTTGGATACGCTAGGATGCCTTGGCATTTGAAATGATAATTTAATATTAGAGGATGTGAATAAAGAAAGGCTTGATGAGGATAGAGCAGATAAGCTAATACCGGATTCTGCGTGCTTGGAATCATTAGTTGCATGCGTTAGCACTCAATTTGTAGCATGTTGCTTCTTCTAATTTCACAATTTAATCAATCACATGAAACTTTCTTTTACTTATACATTGAGTTTTGTTTCCGTAATGCTTGTGAAAATTAAAAACCAGTGGCAATTGTCAGCCCAAAAATGATTTATATTTAAACGGCATATGCGTCAAAAGAAGAGTGTCGCAAATACTGCATTCTTCATGCGACGTACTATCGCACAATTCGATGGAAACTTTGCAAGAAAAGACATTTTTATTAATATAATTCTGTATAAAAGCTTCTGGCCAATTTTTTTCTGTATCTTATTGCTGAACGTAAATTGTAATAAAACAGTGGAAAAAGTAGTCCATGTAGTAGTCGTGTCCATGGCTTTTCTCATTAATTTTAAGTTAGATTTTATATTCTTTCTTATTATAGAATGAAAATAGTGTCCTGATGAATATGGACATTTTTATGGACTGCTTTTTTATTACGTTCATCTGGATGCAAGGTTAACGGTTAGCTTGCTGTGACTGACTTTATTCTGAAAAATGTCTTATCTTATGTGATTTTCTGAAGAGTAAAGGTAGAAAGGAAGATCATTACATCGGAACCAAGGGAGTTGATGAATTCGCCAATTAATAACTTCAAGAAAAGGAAAATGATTCAATAACTAAGCCTTTTGCCTTAGGTCAAACCTAAAAAGGCTCTTTTGAGTGCTTGTAAATGTTTCTTGCGCATAATTTATCACGGTAAGAAGCATGGCTTTATTGAACCAAATCAATCAACCGGCAGCGACCGTTCTTCTGGATGTTCTTCACAGACTAGAATTGAAACTCACTCGGCACTGCTACAGGCTCTCGATTCAATGTGGGTAGGATGTTTTGGTTTCCCACTGAGGGAACTCATTTGTGGCATAAAATCTATAATCAGACATTCTGAAGTATGTTGTGCCTGGGACAAAATCACTGAGTAAGACCTTATTTGCTATGCTGTGACCACATAAATGCGACTGAAGCCTACATAACGATGCAGGTTTCTGCAATTGCTATCCCTAGAATATCTGGTATGAGAAATCGTAAAATGATATACTTATCGTTATTACTTTTGTTAATCATATAATCCTGTATTAATACATACATGACATTTCAATGATACATACAACTTTTTGTTTAGATTTGTTAATACGTGTTAGAATTTGGTATGAGGAATTATTCGAAAATTACTTACTTAACCTGCACTCCTTAACCTGCATTCTGTTTAATCCTATTTTATTGAATTCACTGCCATGGAATCATTTCACCTTCAGTTCAATATAATCAATAAGATTAAAACCCAAATCTTCAAATGAGTGAAAGATCGTCGTTTTAAAAGATGAAGTATACCCTGTGACTTCCATTATAAAAAATAAAATTTAGAAACGATCGTAAACTCAGAGTTTACTTTTATCTTTTAAGGTAATCAACTATTGTATAAATTGATGACTTAATTGAAAATTTAAGTTCAATAAAGAAGATTCTTCAATTTCAATGAAGAAGCTATTTTTAGTTGAGAGTTTGCTTATTGAGGGCGTGGAAGTCATTTTTCGGTGATTTAAGCACTGATTGCACTGAAAGAGTAAAATGCTTCTTCGTGCTATTTGATAATTGCTAGTAAAGTGTAAATAAGAAGAAATTATAAGCTAAGATGATGTAAATTTGAACATACGAGTAGTAGGACGTAGGATAAATTTATGTGCGATTTAATTGATAATTTTTCGTGCATTTTACAAATCTTGAAAGTGTATTTAGAAGACACTTTATAAAATATATAGGAGAACAATATGATTTTTGTGTGGATGCCAATACGTTTAGAGTTTATAGGTTGACGGATAAATGTGATGAACGATTCGCAATTCCATGCATGCTCACCGAAGCTATAGAAGCAAAATAATTGCAGCTACGACCTCTTTGATTTGGCCGAACATGCATAGGTTTTTTGTACACGGTCCCTTCCACAAAGGAAAAGAAAGCTGAACAGTATCGAGGCCCGATTAACTTAGGAGCGCCATTAAAGATCTTTTTGAAGAGAGGAATTGTATTCAGATGGTGTATTTAAACTGAGATTTTCGTCCAAGGTACCAAGCATATTTATGTTAATGCGGTACTCGGAAACGCAAAAAATACGATCATAATTCCCCGTAGTTTTGATCTTCTCGGGTACGATTAATTCCTCTTATGATTTGCGAGGTATCCTCTAGAAGGAATGAATTTGGAAATTATGAAATGAAAAGTTATGAAATGGCTTGGTACTTAAAAGGATGTTAAGGTAGCAAATGCATGGGACTCAACACTCCGTTTCTGGGACTCTACAAACAACAGCTCTGGTAAAATTGCAATTTTTTTTACCATCTTAACCGTTATGCCTTTGAATCCATTTAATATTTATTTATTCAAAGAAACCTTCCGATTGAAAAGGTCTCTAATGCTTTAATATTAATTCGGGCCTAGTATTCTTCTACTTTCTTATTGTAGACTTGATTTGTGCTATGGGAGTTAACCGTAATGTTACCTTTACCTGCTTAAACGCTTGGCCCGGAGACTCGGATACTTCCAATTTTCCATGATATCTAATTACTAAGCTAGTATAATAAATCGATCTCACGTGCAATTGACAAGAATTGGAAATTCAGGTTACCTTTCGCTTGATTATTTCCAGAGATGTTCCTGTCATGGAGAGGAGATCTTGCATTGAACGTTGTAACGTTCACTGTAATGAATTTCTCGTTGCGTCTATTCTAATGTTTTCAGTTTTGAAAGAGATTGGAAAATTCCACCATTATTGGTGGAAATCCTAGGTTGTTCGTCACTAGATTTGCAGGTAATGAATACCTACTTGCGCACTCAATTGCCTGTAAATGAAAATATTTTCTTGGGTCTCCGTATTTTTAAATGGCATTTTATTGCTCTTTTAGGAAAAACGTTTCTTTAACCACATTTTGTCTTCAATGTTAGATATGGGATTACGAGTTAAATGATGCGTTTACTCTCATTTTATGTTTTTAAATATGCAATATGTATTACAAATCGTTTAATTTTACATGAAAGATTCGTGTACATTTTGAACACTTTTGCTAATTGTAGGCACCTTAACTCAGTTGTTGCTGATAAATTTTTCAATTAGGCACCGTCGTTATCTTGATCAAACATATTTAGCAGCGTCTTATGTCGCAATGGTGGTGCGGGCATAGTTTTCAATCATTTCATTGTACACACTCTCTCGTTTTCTTACAGTACCAAGAAGTTATAGAAGCATAAGATGCGTCCTAGCCAATGCACTCCGATAAATCCTGATTATGAAAACTCACCTTCAGATAAATGCATTTCAGAACTCTTAAATACATATTCAGTAATATAAGAGAAACAATTGCACTTTTCCACAAATTGCTTTAATTCAGTACATTTGAAATAAAGATTTATCAGACTTTATTTCTTTAACATTTTAAATATTAAAAAAAAATATTAGTAGAAATGCATGTTGCCAAGCTTATTTTTCAAGCAAAATGCATTTTTAGTGGTACACATTTTTAGTGTAATTCCAATACTATGTACTTTTCGTGGCCTTAATTAATGAGAAACTTCTGTATGTTCCCCTCAAGGCCAACATTTTCTAATTTCCAGTGTATAGGTTATTAGTTATAGTTTATGTTTTTCATGTATTCTGTTCATTTGAACCTAGGGGACATGAGATCCCAGGTTCTTCGTATAAGTTATTATCATTTTAGGCCCACATGATGGGCTAACTTTTTTTTCCGCACTAGGGATTCCTCTGCTTTTGATATTTTTACGTTCATGAGGTCTTTTAAGACTTTTGTTGGTTACATTGGCAAGCATGGTATTTTGCTGATTTGAAAGTTTGCACTGAAACTCAATGCATTTTCCTTTCGCGCCATAGTTGACGCATGAAAAGACGTTTTGTATGGAAAGTTTTACTTGAAATCATCGATTCAGTGTCAGTTGTTTTTATGGAAATGTATTGCACCGCCAGAAGAAATTTATCCTCCACCCCCCTTCTATATATTGATATTTTCCTGATATGTTGCTATAATTAATATTTTTTTGTTTAGATAAATGCCTCGAATGATTGTGTTGTTATCGGATAGTATTTCTAATTCCTGCGGTGAACTTGGTGGGCGTGTGATTTCATTACCGACCCTGAAAAGTAATGCAAAAAAGGCTCTAAGTTATTTTAGAGGATTTTTTGTATTATCTTCAACTATGGGGGAAATTTCCAAACAAAAAACTCTTGCAAATGTTACTAGGCGTTACTTTCTCTCGAGACCTATTGATCAAACAGTACTTTGAAATTTGAAATGGTTTTTTTCCACTTGCTTTCACAATCATTCCTCAATTCAAGTAAAATTAGTAAATGGAACGAAGTAAGTCAAATTATACCAATGAATATCACCTTCTTGCACTTCTACACAGGATTTTTGGCTATAACCTGGTTTCACAATGATAATCAAAGTATCGATTGTCTTGATTGAATTATCATTCAGTGAACTCACGCTTAATCCGGATGCTAACAGAGATTTCCATGGACTTATTAGGTACCTACGTGTCCTAGTTGAAATAATTATTTAAATATTATTAGAACTCCCTCTATGGGATCGGACGTTAACGGACGGACGGACCTTGGTGTCCCTCTTTCAGAGTTCCTATGCTGATGACCACAGACTATGTTCTCGTCTAGCCTTCCGGTGAAAATAAGCCATAGGTTGTGTAAATTTGGCTTTTAGCATTGAGAAATGGCCATCTGAAGAGGGAAAGTAACGTGTGAGAGCAAACGAGGGACTGCGTGTGGTGGGGAAGTCTTTTCGCTGGGAGGTGGCAGGGATGAAGGAATCTGGCCACGCACCGCGGGAATCGATCGCCAGTCCTGGCGGGGTGAAGATGCAACTGCACGACGGGGGAAGGGGAGGAGGAGCGGGTGGGCTGGCTGCAGCCGGCAGCTCCACCGCCGTTCCCCCTCTCTCGAGAAACCCCTACCTCCACTTCCGTCACCGGTTCCCGCGACCCCCCGGCCCGTCTCCTTCCTGAGCCACTCTCGCCTCGTCTGTCGGCGCCCTCTTCTCTCTCCACGTCTCTCATTCCGCTTCCTCATCTCATGACGGCGAGTCCCATCTCTGGCCCTGCCCTTCTTCCTCTATCCGCTATTCCATATCCCGACCACTTTATCTTCTCATCTTCTCAACCTATTTCTCGCTAATATTTAAACTATAATTTTCTCTCTTTTGGTAACTCTATATTTATTATTGTTCTTAATTAAACGATTTTATTTCTATGCAAGGAATATTGATTATAGTCGTTTATATTTTTTTCTCATTAAACATGTGAAAATGAGCCTTGTAGCATGGATGTTCTTCAGCGAAAATGGGGCTCACATAAATGAGAAAACTTTTATGTACCTTGTGCCATCATCATCCGGTCATTCATAAATGGCTGGTGTGTAAGATCCAGCCGTTTTGGGTATATAGTAATTTCCCTCGCAAAACTATCAACTTTACGTAGATCCTTTTTAAACTATTTGTATATTTTGCCTGCTTGATTTAACTTACCAATTATTCTTCACCTTCTTCCGCGCTCACCCAATATTCTCCTCTTTTATCACGCCCTTCAAACTCGTCGTTACGTGTACTCACGTCCCCTGTCACTTTTGCTACCTTCAGTGAATAACTTTCGTTAGCGTCCTTTCATTCACAACTATCTCTTACACTTCCTAATTTACTTTTCATCAATAAGTATTACTTGGTGAAATACTGGTTGGGGCAGGAATTCGATGGATCAATGCCAATATTCTAATTCCATCGCTAGAATCACACCTCTTCTTCACGATATCTCTCTTTAGTTCTCTAATTTCTTCACCCTCTTCGTAGCATCCAAAATGTGTTCTTCTTCTCCCACCTTCTCTCTTTCCTAGAATTCTACCTTTCTTTACATTCCAACCCCTTTCATTTCTTTCTTCGTCCTCCTGTTTTGCATTTTCTTCATTTCTTACGGGAACTCGCTTTCCTCCCGTTCCACTTCAAAGTATTTTTCAATCGTTTTCCATTATATCCTTCACACCTCTTTAATCCTCCTCCCCACACACATCTCGATCTCCTCGAGTTTTTTTTCTCGTCCCCTCTACCACGGTTCCACATGTTTCAATAACACTACGAATTAATAGTCTCTGTCTCGCCCCCATAGAGACGATTCCACGTATCTATCCTCGGCCGACTGCGTGATTGAGTGTTGAGTGCTCGATTTCTCTCAGCCATGCCCGGTACTCGTTCGCTGTTGTGATGGCCGCGGCTAATTGGAAATTGACGATTGGTATGAGTGAGAAAATGCGGAAAACCGGCCGCAAATGCCAAGTGTTTTTTTCCTATATCCTTTCTTTATAACGCTTTGCGTCTTTTGTGACCTTCTTCGGGTGATCGGAATGCCGTATAACATGAGCGATCTCACGTTAATGTTGTTGGGGAAAAGAATCGCATGAGTTTTGTAGAAAACGAGGATTTTTGTGATAAAATAGAAGACTTCTCAGTCCATTGATGTTTCAAGAATCTTGGTTATTTTCCGGCAGTATAGTGCTGTAATTAAGATTAAAATTATCAATACATGTCTGACATCTATGAAAATCTAGAGAAAGTAAACTCATGGAACTTTTTCTAGTGGAATGTGTGTGGTAAAAATATTTTTTTCTCTGATTTCTAGTCACGTACGAATGTACCATTGCTACCATGCAGGTTTATAAGCTATGGCAATCAAAATGCATCCGTTTAACTCTAAATACTCTTGACATATATATGCAGATAATTGGTATTCCTATTCAATTTTATTTCCTATGGCGAATTGAATTTCTTTTTTTTCTCGCAGTTCGTTTCTATTTTGGCACATATTGTTTGCAAGATTTTTCTCAAATATGCGACGATTTTATTAATGAAAATGTGTTTATTTATCTAAATGAACTCGTATGTTCATCATCATCAGTAGCAGTTATTAGTCCAAAGATTTGACAGTTTTCAAATGATCGATTTAGTCCTTAAAGCACATGTTATGGAAGCCATAGATATAAGGCCTTTTTGTAAAGTTCCATGAACCACTTAGGCGAGTTTTATTTCCATTCATCACTTTTATTTTGCATGGTCACAGTTGAAACAGAATTGCATCTACTACGGAAAAACTCCATGAGGAAATGATGACGCACCGTAGTTTAATGTATCAGTCCTTGACGAAATGGAATTTCCTCCTGAAAGCAAGAGAACGGCATTGAAAATTGAGTACGTATCTTCCACCTTCGTGGATAAAAGAAGCTTGATTTCCTTGTGAATGAAGGCTTGCTTGGAACAAAGTTTGTAAATCTGGAGTATTCAGTTGGCGTGTGTGAGTGATCGTGCCAGGGATTTTAATTCTTTTTAATTCCGAAACTTCGGCACTTCCCTCTCACCTTTATGACTATTTTTTTACCCTTCTCTCCGTCGCTCTTTAAAAAAACTACTCGTCTTGCTTGTTTATCTTCCTCTCATCATGTGCCTTCACGTTCCTAATGCTCATTTTAGCTCTTCTTTCATTCTGCGAGGCGCGATCCAGGATTCTTACCCCCTTCACTTCTCCGTCACTTCCCCACCAACAGATCAGGTACTTTCTCTTTCACGCGGTGAAATTCGCCGTTCAGGTCTGTCGCTAAGCCGGCTCTGGTCTTTCGATATCATACCTCGACCGACTCACTCAATATATCCTCGCCATTGAAAACGATGCTGTCCCGTCCGGTGTCTTCATACCTTGAAAAAAAATCCTTAGCTGAAAACTACTACTTCATTTCCTTTCCCTTTCAATCAACAAGTACTTGAATCTCTCCGTGCTTCTCATATCCTTCCATGTTTCTCGTTCTTGTTATTTACGGGCGCACTAGTGTGAGTTTATACTGATGCTGGAAGCACAAGTTTTCTCAACAAAATTCACGATCTCACAATTTTCTTGACTTTCCTTCGACTACGTAGGTTAATAACGCGCCGGCCTGAAATTTCTTAAGGTTTGAGTCCCGCGCTGGGGTGAGATGGTTCTTTATTTCGTGTTACCGTTACCGTTGCCGAAAACGCAAACAGATGCATATTGGTAATGCTCAAAGTTACTGCCCTAAGAACGCACTCCATCAATTAAAACTAGTGATTTAAAACACGTGAAACATTTGAAGAACGAGTATCACGTTGTCACTCTCATGAGCGCAATTAAAAAGTAACGATAACGCAATCGCACGCGTTTTGTAGATCCATGATTGCGTCCCTGGACGTGGATTTTGAGTCGAGTTGATCTTACGATTTAGGATTTTTGTGATACGGTACAATGAGGCTGTAGCAGTTCTGGCTCATCAGATTCTGACAACTGCTACAGTTATTGACGCATCATACAGCCAGGAACGTGTAATGTAATGACATAGGAAAGTAGAAGGCAATGAAAGAGAGGAAGGAGCAAGGAGACAGTGAAGGAAAGGAATGACAATGGAGAAGTATTTCAGAGTGTCGTTCTTTTCGAGTTGTGGTCCTTCATATAATTCATCTTCTTTCCCATCCCTTATCTTTACTTATTCATTTCCCCCCAACTATTCTTGTTAATGACGTGACCTAACAGCAATAACATACAATACGCACTTTTGAGCCGTAGAGTATTTATTGGAGGGAGCAAAGATCTTTTTCTCTTTTTAGCCAATTTTGTAGAATTTTCTATCTCTCATGATTCTTATGTGGCATGTCAATTTATGATTAGACCTTAGATAATATGTTTATAACTAGTGCAGTGAATATATGCGATATATGTGAAAATATGTTAGGATAATGCTCAAGCCAAGGATAAAGCGCGTCAAGAGTATTCCCTGACCCTGGATAGTAATAAAAAAGGGACCAAAGACCTACGGTACATTCAACCTCGCTCTCATTCGATCATGTTTATTTGTAAGTAACTGGAAATAAGCTTTGAATGCGCGGTAAGCTGAATGAAAAGAGCTATCAGAAAGGATTAAAAAAAATCCTAATACGTTTAGAGGTTTATTTTTCCATTTGATTTGAGAGGATGAAATTGGCCCCCTTGTGGGTACTTTACTACAATCTTAGCCTAGTTTTTTTTAACCTTTATTATTGATTTACAGTGGACCCGGGGGGCCTCTGTCAAAGGGATATTTTCTCTTGAAGTGATGAAAACGGGAGTTATCCTTCATTCAAACAAGTAAAACTCAAGGGAGAATCCGGGCCACGAATGCTGTAAAGTCGATTCGATTCCTCGACTCTTCGACTCCTTGAGTCACCCCTTCGCGAAGTAGAAACTTTCTCACATTTTACAGAAAAACTCTGGCTCTCAAATTTAGGAGCGCAGTAATTCAACTACGTTCTTGGCGCAAATATTCAAGATTTAAAGTGGATTCGTACTCAGCACTCCCATTTTCGAAACTGAATGGAAGGTGTAAATGGGAATAAAGATTAAGTCCATTTGGGATTGCATTAAAGATATACATGCTGTTTTATCCTAATAAAATTGGTCGTTTTATCGTAGTGTGATTTTCATTTTTTAACCACGTAATGCTATCATCATCACCTGTCCAGGCCCGCTTGGCTCATTCCCCTTTGCCAACTGTGATTCTCAGCGAAGTTTTTTCACATAAAAAATCACGCGACTATGTTTGATTTGAAGATGTCCAAAAAACGTTTCCTCCGAGTTTGAACCTGGCGACGTCCGGTATAATGCCAAATAATCTGCTTGTCTACCTTCCCACCGAAATACTTCCGAATATGTTAGGAATGACTGTCAAATTTTGAAAAATACTTTGCGCATTTATATTATCACATCGTATGCTCTACCTGCATAAATAATTTAACAACGTTTGTAGTCAAAATAGCACACCTATCTAATTAAAAATAAGGTCTTGTGTTACGCTACTTTAGCCAGAAAGCTCCATTGATTGATGGTATGTGAAACTTTTATATTCAGTAGATTGAATATAGTTCCTTCACCTGTTCCTCCCGCGGTACCCCCAAAAAGATGTGTTAGCCGGAAGGCCGCTCCGGCTGGGCTACGTTGTTGTGTCCTGCGATATCGCCTGGATTTTGACGTGGGACTCTTAATCCGGAGTCAAACGCTCTTGATAAGTAGTGCTGAGGTTGTCTACTAACCACGCTTCCTCTCTTGCCAGTGTATGATTCCCAAGTCACTGATGACTGTACATAAAACCATCACATTCTCACCACGACGTTACCCTAAATATCTTTTTACGCTGTTAACTTTTTGGTCATCTTGTGATGATGTGACTGCTATTATGCTCAAAGGTTATATAATGGAGACGAGAGAGCAGCTTGCTAAAATAACAGCTAACCCTGTGGACCATGTCACGGTATGCATCAAAAGCGGACTCGAAAAGAATGGAAGTATTCGAAACAGTATTGAAAAAATAAAATAAAAAAAATAAAATGGACGGGCAGGGTGAGTTACGAGACATTCGATGTATAAAAGAGCCGAGGAAGAAAGGACTCTGTGAAACAACATACGCAAAAAATAACGTGGTGAATTTGGCACACCCTTCGATACAATGAATTCTATAGAAACGTGCTAGAGGAAGGAATGGACAGGAAAATCCCACGGGGAAAACCAGTTAACATATACCAAGGACGAACTAAGATGCATCGAATAAGATACTAAAAGGGAGTGAAGAAGGAGATGGATCGGGATGAAGAAAAAGATGGCTAGGGAAGTTAATCAACCTTAGGGCTAAAATGTGGTGATGGCCCGTATGTAAAAGATCTTTCGTTGAACAGCTAGTCTTGATACGAGCCAATACTGTGACTCACACAGTATTGGCTCGTTTCGAACGTTCAGCCTGCAGCCGAAGTGTTCGAAGGTGTTTCCTCCATGATTATTATGCGCTGAGGGACATTACGTACTTCCCTTAACCTGCACTGCATGCTTGCGGCATGTACTCCCGGGAGAACAGGCTTGAAAAACAGGATTTATGAAAACAGGCTTGGCGAATATTGACGCCGCGATCTTGCTCACGCAAGCGAGATTTTACATCGCATTCGACGAAATGACTTTCAAGGCCATAGTAACTGCCTACTGGAAGGATTCCGCATGCCTTCAGGATAATAAATGTCCCTCCCCCTTGGTCTCACAACTAGATACCTAGCAGGCCAGCCAGCTAAAGGTGAAACACTCATACAGCTGTTTTAAGATATTGGAAACAATATTTTATAACCTTGAATATGCTTCTACTAATATATGTGCAAACTACTACTTATATGTACACACATATACAACGAAAGGTTCGCTTATATATATACGAGGGTAAGTCAAGGGTAAGTCCAGTCGCAAAACTGGATAGTGGTAATAATAATCAAATTAACTTCCTGAAATTTATTTCACTTTTCTACATATTCACCCAGTGCATTCAGACACTTATCCCATCTCCTTACAAGTCCTTGATAGCAGGCTGCAAAGAAGTGTGTTGGTTGCTGTCGCGGACAACGAGTAACCTTTTGGGCTACGGCATCATTATTTTCAAAACGTCGGCCACCCAAATGGTTCTTTAAGGGCCCGAACAGATGAAAATCAGTGGGGGACAAGTCGGGACTGTACAGTGGATGTTCCAAGCGTTCCCAATGAAATGTTCGTAACAGCTTAACGTAATGTTTGCGTAACGTTTGCGACTTATTTATTGACTTACCCTCGTGTATATATATATGTGTGTGTGTGTGTTATATATATATATATATATATATATATATATATATATATATATATATATATATACGCAAAAAAGCATATATATACACACACACATATATATTACGCAAAAAAAGCATATATATATATATATATATATATATATATATATATATATGCTTTTTTGCGTATGTTGTTTCACAGAGTCCTTTCTTTCTCGGCTCTTTTATACATCGAATGTCTCGTAACTCACCCTGCCCGTCCATTTTATTTTTTTATTTTATTTTTTCAATACTGTTTCGAATACTTCCATTCTTTTCGAGTCCGCTTTTGATCCATACCGTGACATGGTCCACAGGGATAGCTGTTATTTTAGGAAGCTGCTCTCTCGTCTCCATTATATAACCTTTGAGCATAATAGCAGTCACATCATCACAAGATGACCAAAAAGTTAACAGCGTAAAAAGATATTTAGGGTAACGTCGTGGTGAGAATGTGATGGTTTTATGTACAGTCATCAGTGACTTGGGAATCATACACTGGCAAGTGAGGAAGCGTGATTAGTAGACAACCTCAGCACAACTTATCAAGAGTTGAAATTGCACATGCTTATGGAATGAATGAGTCAACAGTTGGAAAAATTGTACATGATAAAAGTCGAATTAAAGACCATACGTACGTATTTATTAAGAAAATTTTCCAATTATGAACAGGCATTCACATGAGTATGATAATTTTAACAAATTTTCAATTTGTTCATGTTTTGTGTACTTATACATATTTTAAATTTAACTATCCAGTGAAATAAAGATTGGACTTGTGTTACCCTCGGAATTTTCGTATTATGTTAACTTAACGGCCTTTCAAAAGATGGCGTTTTTTGTAATCGTCGCCGATTACCGCCAATCGCAATAAAACAGGCACCGCTAACGGTTCAAAAATGGATAGGCAAGTTGTTCTGTTTCGACTTACGCGGAAATTTTTGGGACGAATTAACCGCGTAAGTAGAGGACTTGCTGTATCTAGGAAATGAGTGACGAGTCATTCAGAGAATTCAGTGAACTAGTATAATGTGCGTTATACCGACTAGCCTCCCTACTGAAGGTACTAGCGCCTCCGATGGTTTGCACTAAGATTAATTTATTAATCTTAATTTCTTGCTCGAGTTGCTCGATTTTGTCATATATTTCACCACGACTGCAGGTTTTCATTCCTTGTATTATTTTTTGCTGCCCTTAGAGATGTTTCATTTTCCTCCACATTCTGTGATTAAGTAAAACTTCTTTTACTAATGGCTTTCACAGCCTGCTTATTTTCTTGTTTGCCCTTGGACCTCTTTTTGCACCCACTCTTCGGTGATACTTCCACAGATATATTTATTCTATATCTATCGATTTTATTGACAGCATCTTTATTAGATTTTTTTATTTCCACATTCGCGAAAACAGCTCTTTCGGCCTTTTCCATCGAGTGTTTTATCAAGGAACAACGAACGAACTCTAATATGTTCTGAGTAGTGAAAAATCCACTAAAGCCGGACTCGAAACCGCGACCTCGGTTTTAGCCGGCGAGGACTTTACCCTATCGCCACCGTGGCCGTTCTATTAATCATTAAATCAAGGTTATTATTGGCTTCAATTTTCTTCAAAAAAATTACCTAAATGATTCACATATGGCTCCAGAAAAATTAATGTAAATTTAAATGTGATGTTTTAGACAAGTGGTTCTCAACCGTTTTGACACCAAGGCACAAACCGTTCGTTTTTAAACAAAAATAAGAAAATTGAAAAGTGTCTATTAGTTTAATCTATCTATGTATTAATTTTGTAGCGTGTCAGTCAGTCAGTCCATTTTGTTTATTTATCTCTCAATTCTTGAGCTAGAGAAATGTGGTTTGGTGCATAAAATGTGGATTCTCTGTTTGTATGATTTGGTAGTAGTTTTAGATTTTTAGCAGTAGGTGGTGCAAAGAAAAATGCAAAAAACCGCGGCTATTAAGCTAATAATCCGTAAAAACAGCTTAAAAACGATTAATTTATGTAGGTTTGCATCGGTGAAGTAAACAAACATTACTCAATTGCAATAAGTTAGAAACCGTGTGGCCATATAAGCGTTGTTAACTTATCTTTTTCAGGTAAATGTTGATTGCACTACGATATCTGTATTACTTTATTCTCATTTCCGTCAAATGAAAGTGGTTACTTTTGTTGAGAGAAGTTGGCTAAACTCAGTCAGTTTAGCGTATGTAATTGTAAGGTTGACATGTAAACATTTACTTGGTTACATATGCCAATGGACGATTTCACACTTGAAGGTCGATAGTAGCGCCGTCGGGAGTAGCTGTAACTATCGGGACAAACAAATCGTGTTTTTGTATGTTTACCATTGGAAAAGGTCATCTCGCTGATTTGTTAGTTGCGTTAAAATGGTGAAAAGGTGTGCTTATGGGTTGTGCAAAAGCGACACGAGATATAGGAATAAGCCCTATATGGAGGGAGTGGAGTTTATGTTTGGAGTTAAATTTTGAGCCACCTTCACTGGTTTTGAACGATTAAAAGATTAGTTCAAAGGCTCCAGGGTTAACTGAAACCAAAATTAATCAAAAGAGAAATTCACTATTATTTAACTTGATTCCCTCAAGACTTCAATGGTTGGATATGATTTGTTTGTCCCGATAGTACCAACTTATTCCGCACGCAAGCGTTGCGTGACGTCATTTGTAAAATCGTCCATTTGGTTTTATAAAATAAATAAAAACATTATTGTTCCGTTTACGCATTGAACATGATATAATATTTATTCTCTCTCACGATAAAACCAGTTAATTAATTAAGAATAAGACAAGTAATAACTAGAAATAACCCAGAATTTAACAATTTTTTAATTTTGGTGAAGGATCTTTGCCACATGTTTAAGAAGATTTGGAACCATTTTTCACTAAACTGAAGCATATGTGATGAAGTGACCCTGGCATAATACTATAGTTTAGTGGAATTTTTTCACTTGAGTGATTACTGTACTTCCTGAAGTGTATATATATTACTATAGTTCGTATGTTAACAACCAACCTTTTTACACTTACGCAGAAGCAGCAGTAAAGTATGTTATTAGTATTTTCTTTCAATTAAGGAAATTAGTAGACAAGAGTCATGTGTTAATTAGTTAGCGATTAACCTTATTTGAAATTCTTTCTCTCTGGTTTCTTTTATTTCCCTTGATATATAGCTACATTTACGCGAATGAAGGCGAAATTCGGCAATTAGTGAAGATGTTTAGAAATTATCCGGGTGAATGTTTAAATGTATGCCACTCCAAAACAATAAGGTTCGAGTGAAATTTCTGTAAACTCAACGTTAATATAATCAATTAAGTGTTTTGATATTGCCATTCCCTTTATTTAGTTTTATTGCATAAGATATACGATTAGCTAGCGTAAGTGAAATGATCCTCAAGAGTTTTCCATGCATTAAAGTGTCTGGATAAATACCAAAGGTCGTAAACATTTCAATAGATTAGCGTGTAGCGCTATCTCAATATTGGTACAAACTTCACGTCGAAAGTTTAGAAGTATTACTTATACCATTACGAATGATATTTGAATGTGCGAGAAACTGACCTCGGAGATAATTCATTACCAGTATATGTTAATGTATGTCAAATATTGCTCCCGTGCTTGCTGTTTTGGGGAAGTAACATTTCCAGTGGGACACCTAAAACTATGCCATGTGCAAAAAATGCCTTAAAGTTTTTTAGAAACTCCAGCTTTGATGAAACTATGCCGGCCCACGATGACCAACCATTAAAAGTTTTTGCAAAGATTTTCGGGACTTCCGGGTTCACTTTTTCAGAGCAAGTCTATTTTTCTCAGGCAGAGACTGCCGGCAACTTTTCGTAACAAGAGAATTCGGCTCAAACATATTTATAATATTACTTTTTATCGGTATAATCTTTTTTTCTCGGGTCTAATGTGATAAGTTAGGTAATTGTTACCGATTAAAGTATGTTGTGTTATTTTTAAAGTAAAATTATTTTTTCTGTCGCTGTGAAAAACATGTTGGCATCCATTTTACGCAATTTCAAATTAAAAAATCTACTTATTTTCTGTTATCAAAAAGATTTGGAGATTGAAACCTAGACTGAGAATACTTAAAAAATTCAGATCATGTGACGCGGAGGATATTATTTTACCATCATACTACATTTTTAGAGTTGAAAGAAGTACACAATGAATAAAGTTAATAAAAAATAAGAGGTACACTATCAAAAAGACGAGTAAAAACGTTCTGCTTCATCTTCCCACGTTTAATGAGGGTCTTCAGCGCAAACAGAGGTATACACTATCCCATCAAAACACATTTTTACTTTCGTTATTCACCTCTTCTAATTGGTTTTTCCAAATCCCTCTCTTCTTCATGCAGCTAGTGTCCTTACCGCCCCATGTACATGTCCTTCCAGTGGCTCGAAGGTTAGTGTGTAGATGTGGAATATTCTTTTCTCCAAAAATGCTTACAACGAGCTCATTTAGGCTATGTACATAACTCATGTAGGTACATGTATGTATGGTGGCCATGTTAAAATTATATTTCACCAAGTTTTGCATCCAAAAAAAAGTGGTCGTACTCAGAATCAATATCCGTAAATGTGCTTCATAGACTAGACCATTGCTATCGGCAATATTAACTATATATTTTAGTATTTACATTATTTAAAAAAATTATATTACACTTCAGACGAAATATTTTCCCAATTACTAGCAGAAGGGATTGCGTAAGTGATATAGCATCTTGGGTGAGTCCTAAGGCAACTCAACTCAACCATATGAAAAATTACTGCAAAGTAAGCCTATAACTTGTAAAAAATGAAGTTCCACTGTGATTAAACTGCGGTGGCTGGGATGTAGGCAATAACTAGGTGTGTAACAGAGCTTACATCAGTGAAAAGAGAGGAGAAAAATTTCTATTATATGGCTACTCTCTAATATAAAATGGATCACTATTAGATCCCGTAAAGAGTAATATACCTCGGGGCAAGCGTACTAAAAATACGATATGCGTAATTGAGGAGGGGGTAATAAGTCATTTCCTCTATCCCCTTATTTCCGGGTCATGTCTTTGTTGTGCCAGCAAAGTTCTTTGTGAGATTGAGGCCCATCGAGGTAGTAAGTTGTAGCGGACTACGCGGTCATTCACACAAAATAGAAAAAGAGTCATATCAATGTAATATATATGAATTGGAACGGAAAATTCAAAATTAGTAGATATACAAATTAAATGTAACTTTATTTTAGTCTACCGGCAGAACCTACCATTTCAGTCTCTTCCGCATACTTACAGGGAGCAAAATCTGGATCAGGCCGAGCCACGCCTTGGGTCGGCCCGTCTCAAGTTAAAATATATCGGCCCGTGGGCCAAGCCGGGCCTATCCAACCTTCTTGTATGTAGATGTAAAACTCTCTAATATTTTCCCTTAATCGACGTGTCAGTCCAGTTAAGTTATATCGTCCACTGAGGCCTTCGTATTGCGTTCATCACTTTGTCCACTGACGTTTTCCCCGTGATCAAATCCCCTCTATACTTCGGCCTTACACAGGCCGCTGAGGGGAATACGCAAAGAGGGAGTCTCCCCTCTCGCGGATATTTTTGGCCGTGTAAGGGAAGCTCGACTTCCATTCCATCGCGGCCGCTCTTTATTTTTCCTGCCATGCCCCCGTGTCGGCACGAATGATGTCCTGACGTTGGATCGACTCAAAGGAGTCGACTTCCATGCGCGGAGCATCAGGTCTCTTCTATACGACACATCCCTCTCCTCCAACCTCCGTGTTCCCTGTCATGGTACGTATACATTTCTATTGCGTCCTATATCTTCTCTTGATAAATCGTTTTTTTCTACGCAAATTTTTCTTCGGCTCGTATCAGTCCCTCAATTCTAGTTATAAAAGCAGGTAAATTTTATTTTCTCTTATGCGCATTTTCTATTTCTGTGTGGTTCGGATTGGTGTGGTGGCAAGCGTGCTGGCTACCTGTTCCGAAGGGCCCTGGTTCATATTCCGCACTTCGCGGATATTTTCCAATGGAATCTCCACACATTTTTGGTGACATGTGGAGAGCAATTCAAATGCACTAATCCGTCCGCTTCATGGAATGTACTCTGGACCCATTGGCACCTTTCGTTAGGAGTTGGTTGATCCCGACTCAGGGTTTTCCACCCTTCCTCTTTTCCCCAAGTGATTGTTGCCTCATCACTATACTATCTAACCGACCTATCCTCAACGGTGAAAATTACCTCAGTTTTCGGCTGCCTCACCAAACTCAACCAATCAGCCATCCGTCCATCCACCACAGTTGCGAAAAGTACTCAGATCAACAATTTGCTGCTCTATACCAACTATGGCTTACAGTAGGGGCGCAGAATTACGATTTAGCACGTTTTCATATAGATATTCGTTGCTTCCCCAGGTACAAAAGTATGAAAAGCGGAATATAAAGGCCTAAAGTTAATGATGAGGGTGTTCTCACTTAGTATTTTTAGTTTTAATTAATTTAACTTATATGCCTTCTTTATTGTATGTGGCGCAGTGAAGAGTTCCTTTGAAGACATTGGTAAATACCAGAACTTGGACTGCGTATTGCAGAAAAAATATTACATACGTACACGGCTGATATTGAAGTACGATAAAATAGCACTTTAATGCTAAGGTTTAAAACGTACTAGCCACATTGATGGCTAGTATTTTTCATTCATTATCGTTGTACACGGTACAGGGGTTTAGTTGGCCAGTGTTCAACATCAAAGTTAACATCATCTCGCCACTTATGGAACGATATTTCCCCGGATTTGGTCAAATGCACCATAAATTCTATTTAAAAGCGGGCTAAGTAACGAAATAATTAATGAATCCATAATTCAAGTCAAAATGAGTTTTAACCAGCATATCCCGCCACGGTAGTGCTGCAAACAGTTATTATATGCTTAAGGTTTTGTGTATTTGTTCTGATTTTATGAAGCTCCGGGAAAGGCTAAAGGTGTAAGGCTATTCGTTACCATGGCAACGACTTGAAAAAATCAACCTTACATTGCATCATTAAGCAGGCGGAGTCGAGGCTTCCTGAGATAACACAAATAAGAAACTTCACCCTGTATTGCGGTGTAGGTTTCCGCGGGGCTTGAATGACGGCTTGTCCATTTTTCAGATTTCATCAGAAAAAACATCACGCCACAAATAACAAGGAGAAGTCTTGTCCATTTTTCGGGTTCCCACCGCGTTCATTGTTGCAATATGACAACAGTTTCACCCGGTATCCTCCGAAGTGTCGACTTCAACCTGAAGACGCTCGGAGGATACCATGAGCGCGGAGAACTGTTGTCATATTTCAACAATGAACGCGGTGGGAACCCGAAAAATGAACAAGACTTTAACTTGTTATTTGTGGCGTTTTAAGCATGCTGGTTTGTCTGATGAAATACCTCTAAGATTGTGTAAAGTTTACTTACTTAAGACTTAAAAATTGCATATAGGTAGACGATTATAATTTGTAGTAGTGACTAGGTTCAGCCCGTAGAAGCTTACATCAACGTCATTTTCACGCAAAGGACGCATTTAACCTGCAGTAAAGACACCAAAGGGTAAATGATATATGTATTCTTTAGGGCAACATAAATTTAAATAAGGCAAACAACTACGACACGTTGAAGTCTTTATTTTATTGCTATTTTGAGTTTCGAAAAGCCTCCACATTTCTTTTTTTTACACGAAAATAACTTGAATTTTTGCTATTGCAACTAAACGATATCACTTATGTCACACGCTTTCGCGCCGTTAAATCTCAACAAATTCAATTTCAACCATCGGAAAAAATACCTACTGCAGAGAGGTAAAATTCTGTTTGCGTAATTAAATAGATTTAACTCTTTTTATGAAATATCACGGATATGGAAAAGAGTCACTTAGTTAGTTATATTTTACAATTCTATGTGCTTGAAAGATCCATAGCTTCTAGGATTCCTTATTTTTCCATTATATATCATGACACACGCTGGTTGAAGGTAAGTAGATTCAATCTGTGCTACGAATTTAATTCTCTGTCTTACTGTTTTCTATTATCTACTGTTTGAAGTTCTCGAAAGGTCGAGCAGATATCTACGCTAACGGACTGAGGTCAATCGCGTCCTTTTTCGTACTGCTTGGAGAAATTTAACTATTTTGAAAATTGTATATTTTTGTACAATTCGCACGAGTTGGTGTTCTAATGGAAGCATTTGTCATCATCATCATATTCTCAGTTTTTTACTAATGGTTTTATTGCGTTTGATGAAGATTGGATTCATATCAAGTCAGTAATGATTTTATTTTCATAGAGGACTGAAACTTATTTTTATCTGTAACATTCCTTCGGCTCCGTTGTTGGCGCTTTCATGTCAAAAGCGACTGCTTGCGTTTGCTCACTCACAAACATGTATTACTTTGTCCATTTTTTAAAATTTTGTGTTGCGATACCCTCCGTCAAAATTTTCCGTTACCCCCATCCCCCTATGAAGGATTGCAATCCTTTTTTTATTTTAACTCTGAGTGTAGTAAGTTTATTTGTGTATGGAGACTTTTGTAAACGATAGAGGTAAAATATACACCACCCGGGTGTCATAAATTATTTAGCATTATCATCATATGCCAGGTCCTGGGTCTTTTACCAATGGGTTTTGTAAAAGTTTTCCTTCGCAAATAAATTCAGTAATAGAATACCGCAGTCTTTCTAAAGATTTTGTTTCAAGTAAGTGTAATAGTTTAAAAATTTGGCTCAGTAGACAGATTAAGTTGCAAAGTGATGGAATATTTACAATTTTTTGCAGTGTTATGAAATGCTGTACTCAACCATAGTCAATAAATGTAGATATAATAATCAAAGGGTGTGAACAGACAACCATAATATCTCGAATGTGATTTGGTTAAGGTATGAAGAGGGTCAATCTCTTCACGAGCTCATCAGTCATTTTATTTTTCCTTTAGAGAATTCATAAGATATCGTCCGTACAAACTGCCCCTAAGGGGTTATGGAACGTGTGGTTGGAATTATGAATAGAAATTGATTCTCCGTTACCAGGTAAATGTGTAGGGTAACCCGAAATTACAGAAATATAATAGTAGTAATAATAATAATATTTATTTAACCATGGAATCAGCATAACAAGGACACCTTTACTTTTAAAATAAAAAAGGATAAATTAGGAACCCCTTTTAGGCATTGCCTGTTATACCTGGAATACCTCAAAACTCTTTACATTGCGAATAATAAAAAAAATGAACTGTGATCAGATATATAGCATAAATATAGACATAAAAATATAACAATTTTTTGCTTGATATCAACCTGTCGTGCATGCAATTTATAGTGAGTGTTAACCATACTATTTCCAAAAAACATATCTGGATTTTCTGCATCAAATAACCATCTTTTTACTCTGTTCTAACATTATGTTAAACTAATTGTTCCTCTTACTAATTGTAACGATTTCCCTCTCTCACGTAAATTACAATTTCCGGTGAGCTACTTGGCATTCCAACGAATCGGCTCGGTTTAACTTGTGGTATAAAGTAAGCTACAATTTTGATGAGGATATATTAATTGGAGAAAAAAATCTAAATTCTAGGCAGTGCCTCTCTTAGAACCATTTCGCGGAGACAGTAGTAGACTTTCATTGTTAATTTGAAAGACATTCTTTGTTATTCAATCAATTTGCCTAAATTAATAGTCATTGATAAGATTTGTAAAATTAGTAATAATCAAATTTTTTCAGTACAATTTAAAGGAGAAACGGAGTTGTGCTATCAAGAAAAAGAAACATGTAAACGAATGATTGGGCTCTTACATTTTCTGAATCAGGTCATATTTAAAGGAATTAGGCTCTACGATATTAAATGAAAGATTCTTCATGTCATTAGACATTTTATTAGACATGTAATAAACAATATAGTCGCAAAAATTTAATGTTCAAGAAGTATGTACATTTCTGCTGCTAGCTTCCTCCAACAAGCCATGATTAAATTACTATATATTCTGCCGTAATACAACAAGTGAAACCCAATGTCATTGAGTGCACTCCCTCTCGTTGACGTTATAATTTGGAGATCTTGAAAAGATGTTAGATTTTCTCGAACTCTTTTTTATGAAAAAAAAATTTCTTTTTTCTGGTGACTATTAGTATTGGTTAAGAAATAATAGATGTTATTACCATATACCAACGTTTCGGAGATATATTTTTGCTTCGTCATGGCAATAATGAATTCTTAGTATTTTGTAGGAATTAGTAATGCCAAAAATCAGGAGTTTTTTTTAAAAATGAGAGATAGGGGCATTTTTTTCTATTCCTGACAGGTTGGGCGTGGGGTCAATGAGCTCGCTGATCGTCCAGCCTGAGTGGGTGACTATAATAGTTGACGGAGTGAATCGGAAACAGGGTTAGGGAGGTGGTGGAGGGATGCCGTTGCAAGGGACAAGCGGGCGTGTGGGGAAGAATGAAGGAGGGGTAAAGGTGAATGGTGGGGAGAGTGGAAGGCGTAGGGAGGGAGAGGGTATGCCTGGGATGGAAGGATGCCCAATCAATATGCGCAAAGGATCCGTGTCAGAGGAGGTAGACGGTTCCTCCGGGAGGGTTGAGAGGGCGCTAAGGGGATTTTCAGTCGTCCAGGGACCGGAATAATGCATGCGATAAAGAGACGGCGTGAACTCGTCACATGACGTCTTCTTATGCTTCCTCCAGCGTGTTGATATGGGCCTTGGAACACGTTTGATTTAATATTTTACGTTGCCCGTGAAGTAAATTGTTGAAACTGACGTTTTGTAAGTAATGCAGAGTATGTAGATCAAACTTGCATGTATTTAAGTACTTTATTTTAATATTTCAAGCGTTAAAAATATAGATGTATTTTTCCTCGCATTTCGTGTAGTTTATGGAAGTATTGTCTTGAATAGGGCGATATAACACCGAAAACATTGTGCAAGGAATATGTCGTAAATATGTCGTGCGGGCTTAATGCATCTCAAACTAATAGAAGTGACTTACTCCCCGCAAAGCCCGATGCATGTGATAATAATATTTATTTAGTTTGTTTCCAAGTAGTATTTTGTCATTTCGCCCATGGTTGTGACACTATTGCAGCCTTTCAAGATAATTCTACCGTCAACTAAGTAAAATTTCGTTCAGAAAATTCTAAGAATTCTTATAAATTGATATTTTTAACTGTCCACAAGTCAGCGCCTTCTACATTTCATAATCTTTCTTAGGTTTGTTTGTATGCAATATTTCATAAGTTCTCAAGAATTTCGTATTGCAGCAGGGAATGTTTTAAGATTTTATTTCATTCTGTCATAGCTTCTGAGAATTTAACACGTTTTCCCTTTTAAGAGTAGGTTTTGCTGAAACACACTCTGGCGTCAGATATTTGTGGTTTTATCATAACTTCGGTATCATTTAATCCAACTTCATGAAGGTGTTTAACCAAAGGAACTCTGCATTCCTTTATTTGGGTGCATTAATTAAAGGCTCGTTGTCTGAGCTCGGTTTTGGAAAATTAATACTTGATAAATGTGTTTTGACATTTAGTATATTTAATGTTCATGTCGAGTAGTTTGAGTTCCTATAAAATATCGTAAATCATACGAAAAATGCACAAAAAAGATTTCAGAGAGACAAAGCCGAGGCTGAAGCGGGGAAGTAATTATAATTAGGAATAAAATACTTTAAAGAACAATGGAAACACTCGTTCGTGTACATTGAAATGATGGATGCAAATCTAAACGGAATACGCTAAAAGTCCTTATCCTAAAAACTTAAAACGAATATTTATTCGTCGAAATGAACAACATTTAATTCCAAACATAGGATCTGAATAATGACAAGATGACTAATAATGTCGCTTTTACTAAGAGAGCTTCTAAGGCGTTAAAGCTGATTGATGCAAATACATTCTTAATTCAGGGGGAAAGGTTTTTCTCTTTCGGAGTAAAAAAAGCTAAAAGATTCATGGGGAAGACAAAAGCGTACACAATTGTTTTGTTGCGTTGAAGTTTTCCACTTTAAATAGAAAATGGTAAGAAGGGTCAGGAGGAAAGAGAAAGCGGCCGAGTAAGCAAAAGAAAGTCAAACGAAGAGGAATGATTGAATTCGGGAAGGACGATTCGGGTCTGCTGAACAAATGTAGTGTAAGGAAAACGAAAAGGTTCCTTCGAATCAATCAAAGGGATTGGGTGGGAAGTGGAATTCTGTGGGCATCTTTATGGTTCGATTCAGGGGTGCCACGTTGACTCCCATCTTCACATGACGCAACTCATGAGCTTATGCATATGACATATAAATTTGAATTAACGCATAATCGTAAGTCTTCATCAGCCACAACCGTACCCTTGCAGTTTTTTCCTGAAATTAGTAAACAAATGTGACGTAAGAAAACGAATTGCTGCTTGAAATCTCGCATTCAAGACGTGACCAAGCTCCACAATCCATTGTTTTAAAATGCCAGCTTATTTTTGTGGGCCTGATCTGAATCCTAGATTTTTGTCTGGTTAAATTAACAAAGGAAAAATTTTATTTTGATTTTAACTTGCAGATTTAGATTAAATAAATGAGAGTCTAGTTAATATTAAGACATTTTCGCTGATAAAAATCAAGGATCAATTAGCAAGCCTTAGTATTTATTTTACTCTCTTACTGCTTAAGGTGAATTATTGTTAATTTGGGTTTCTACTACTTTTCCTATACGTGCATTTTTAAAGTATAGGAAATTGAAAATAGCTAATTTTAAGGTACGTGGAGTAAATCTTAAGAGGTTGGGATGTGACGTACCTTACTTAGGAAGCCGTGTTTAAGTTATTAAGCTCGTGTTGTTACAATTTGACGCTGGATAATAATTTTGTAGTTGTCTCCTGGTGGGTATAAAGGAATTGGGAACGCTCTACTAGACATTCACCAACTGTGCGAAGATACCACGATATGCTCATATTCAGCATAAAAACCTTAATGTACATCACCCAGATAGATACTAACGGTTTGGATGGCAAACCTAGACTTTTAGTGATCATGGGCTTTAAATCGTATGTGCTTGGTGATCCAGTCGCAATTCAACCTCAGATTATTTAAGCGCTCAAGATGATAATGCTCTCATTCATGCGATCTTGATTACTTATAGAATATCTCAACCACATAAAAGAATATGTTCTGACTGGCTGATCGACTTGCTCGATCATCAAAGTTAGACCAGGATTTTTAAGTGGTTAATGAGAATTATAGGGGATATATTCCTTTTATAATGAAGGGGTTTACTAAGAAATATGTTTCAAAGCGGTTCTTCTGCATCAAAACATGATTATACTGTTTTCACCTTTACTTTGGAAATATTTGAAATTTGGAATTGATTTTTATTTGTTTAAGTTCTCTACGCAGGTATCATGCACCTTAGCACAACATCTATTAGCTCTCTGCAACCTACAACAAAATGATATCATCATATTCTGCAGAACCTAACAAATAAAAGGTTTACTTATTCCTAAGGGCCCTGATTCAAACGACCTCAATTTCAAGCTTTTCAGACATAATGACCGAATGATTAATATTCATCATTGAAACTATGAATATAAAATGCTTACTTCATATTAAAAAACATTTTCTGCATTCCGATGAGAGTTGAGAACTGATAAGTCAAAAATCTGTAATTTATTATTTAAAATAAGGTAGGCGAATCCGTGAAGATAGATGCTAGTTACGAATATATGACTATGGTACGCAATTACTGTGGCCTTGAGACAGCAATTAAGTTTGAGTGGCAACATTAAAATTTATGGCAAGTATTTCCATAGAACGCAACGCTTATTCATTCATTTTTACGGTCAGAATTGCTATTCATTGTTTCACGTCAAAAGCGTGCGTGGAATGACAAAGAGAGCTTGATTATGGGTTTCTGAGAACTCCCATTCAGAAAAAATTGTCAGTACGCCGCCTTGCAGATTCTTTTCGTAATGCAGTATGGATACATGTGAGTGTAGTTGCCTGAAGAGTCATCTCTTCAAATTAAGGAAACCTTGAGTGACACTTGTATTTTTTGTTGGAAAGATGAAGAATAACTCTTCTATATCATTTGAATGCTCACCTCATGGCATGTTTGCACGTTGTATTTTTATCTTCAATCTATTGCAGGGTATTAATGAAGCGTGATTTTATGGAGGGATAAGAGGAAAAATACTAAGAAAAGTCGCGCTTTATTTAACTCCCGTAATTTTTTTAAATATTATTAAATACAGCATAGAGAAAAAAGAACTACTATCGGCGCAAAAAAGGTAGAACGCTGAACTTTAAGCAATTGTGTAAAATTCCACCGGAGCTCCATAGAGTCGTGTAATATATCGTTTTACTCCTTGTTTATTTGACTACAAAATGCATTAATTGAAAAGTTTTTCAAATGTAAACGTTTAGCTTCTACAGTCGAAAGAGTGAAGAAAAACATGCGAAAAACTAGGAGAACGGCGAAACGGTCGTCTTCTTCATCTTGTCATGGCCAAAAGTTTTGATTAGTGTACTTCATTATTTTAAAAAAGAGAAAGATATCTCCGCATTACAAATATTATTTTAAAATTAAATTTTATCTATTCTTTGATTTTTTAAATGGCCGAAAGCTAGATTTCAATTTCCGAGATGTAGAATAGTATATCAATATCAATGTTACGTATGGTTTATGGAAAAATATTGGGAACCTTTTCATGTAAGGAAAATTTGATATCCTTCCTCTAACTTAAAATAAACAACAAAGAAAAAAATCACCCCTTGGCAATGCAGAATACCACTTTGCGCGGTTGGTAATGGTGAAACTCCTGGCGCGCCTCAAATCTTATAGCCCTAATCTAGTGAGATCTCTGTCCAGCGCTGATTGGACAAGGAAAGGGAAACGCCCTACGTGTTTTATATTCTTTTAAATTAATGCGGATGGATTTATCTTGATTAACTCGCAATTAGATATTTAATTCAGTGTCAGAAATTACACACTCGTGACAACAATACAATCCAGAGAATCATTAAAGTTCGGACATATAAACAAACATTTAATTTCTGTAATGAATAAAATGTGAACTTCGGCCTTCCTGGGCGAGTAAATCTTTGTAGATGTACTTTGTGATAACCCGTTTATTTGTTATTCATGACGATTGTTTCCTCTTGAGACATGTTTTGTGTGATATTACAAAAATGCAGACATTCTGTGTGTAGATTTTAAAAATATGAATTCAGTGTTACTTTATTTCGAGTCATCATATATTTGTTACATATGAAGACGTTTTCAATGGATACATGACATGAAATTAAAGTTAATTGTAGGTATTGAATGTTTAGATAGTTTGTATATGTGCTTTTGTGTACATAGCTCTCGACGGACGTGTTACCAGAGATCTGAGGCGCGCGCGGCCATGAGTTTCACCATAACTAACCGCGCAAAATGGTAGTCTGCATTGACACGAGGAGATTTTCTTCTTTGTGGCTTATTTTAAGTTAGAGGAAGGATATCAAAATTTCCTTGCATGAAAAGGTTTGTAATATTTTTTCCATAAACCATACGTAACTTCGATATTGATATACTATTCTACCTCTCAGAAATTGAAATCTAGCTTTCGGCCATTTAAAAAATCAAAGGATGGATAAATGTAATTTTATAATAATATTTGTAATGCGGAGATAATGAAGTGCACCAATCAAATATTTTGGCCATGACGAGATGAAGAAAACGATCGTTTCCTCGTTCTCCTAGTTTTTCGCGTGTTTTTCTTCACTCTTTCGACCGTAGAAGCTAAACGTTTGTATTTAAAAAACTTTTCAATGAATGCATTTTGTAGTCAAATAAACAAGGAGTAAAACGATATATTACACGACTCTATGGAGCTCCGGTGGAATTTTATACAAATGCTTAAAGTTCAGCGATCTACCTTTTTATCGATGTCGATTGCGGTAATCGACTCGATTGTCAATTTTTTTCAAGTGTTTATTGTTGTTCAATTGTCAATTATTATTTAATTCACAATTGTAATCGATTAATTGACGATTATTGACTTCGGTGACGGCCACCCCTCCCTCCAGAAGTTAGCAAGAAGATATCTAGCTATTCCGGCAACTAGCACTGCGTCCGAGAGGTTGTTCAGTCTGAGTGGGAACATTGTCATCGACACACGCCAGTGTCTGTCGGATGAACACTCTGAGGTTCTCATGTGCCTGTCTTCAAATATCGATCTATTCCTTTAATTAATTAATAAGAGCTAACTGATTGAATTATTTTGCTGTTTTTCAAATTATTTCTTTCATTATTCTCATTTCCAAAGGAAAGCCTTTGAAAAACACGATTCAATTGAGTCCTGTCTATTAATTGGTTGATGCCAATTAATTGAGCTATGACAATTAATTGACACCCATTTCAATGTCAATTAATTGGTCTTAGTCAATTAATTGAATGACTTCAATTAATTGTCATTTCTTCAATTTCCGACAATTGAATCGAACACATTTCCAATTATTCTTATAATTGATCGATATCGATTTTTTTCGTTAATCGCACAGGCCTAACTACCAATGTCCACAGTTCAAGTTGTCGCCGCAGTTGCCTTACTATACTTGCCATCGTGGGAAAAGCATCCGTTGTGGATTAGCGGGATATATTTATGAGTTTGATAAATTGCTGGATTTAATGAGATTTCCATGATTTTGGCGCTTCCTTCTCTCTCAAAGATACGGGTTCACATTTCATTTGCTTTTCAAGAGAGCTTGCATTGATGGGCTCAGAGTTTTTCACGAATCTACTTGAGTATCCTGTGGCACCCGCTACCCTAAAACTGCACTTCCACTTCAATGAAGGTCTATATTAAAGAGCGCTTTTCCCGCCTTACAACTCTTTCGCTGAGAACCATCAGTTTATTTCTTCCCTTTCTATCCGCAAACTCTTGAAATAGCTTTTCTTACTCCCTTCAAGGAAGCTCTAATGCCTCATGATGCTCCTCATAGCTTTCATCCAGAAAAATGTAGCTTTTATTAACTTAAGTTCTTTGCGATAACGCATTATAATAGATTCCTAAATGCCTTGTTGTGGTTAAGAAGGCGACCGACAGTTGAGGCCATGAGGCTGCTGGGAATTTGGCATAGGCAGACGTTTACGTGATTGAAGGAAGGCCGGAGAGAGACCTGGCGTCGGAATTCACTTAACCAAGGAAAGGCGCTAAGGGGACCTCACTTTTGCGTCCCATCGAGGAGGAGAATTGAACATGGATCCCAGATACGCATCGCTCGGTCGGGATCCACTGTCTTGCTTTCTAAATATTTCAAATGATAATTGCTTTGGAGACTTATCGCTGTGGAAAACAGTAATCAATTTAAATCTAGCACTTTTGTCTAGCATGCCATATATACCTACACCAAATTTAATTGTCTGGTAGGAGTCGTTTGTAAAAATATTTTAAAAAGTAGGCATCGGACACCTTTGGAATTCGCCCTTGGAATTTAAACAGTGGAAGTGGTAGTAAAGTGCACATGAGAATACTTTAAGGTCGCTTGTGGGATGTTGATAAATGATCATTAATTTTGAGATTAAACGCACTAGGGTTGAAAATTAGATATGGATATGGTTTTAATTTTACATAAAATAAATTATCGTGAAAATACGCCGTTGTAAACAGGACGGCTTAAATAAGTGGAGAAATATGTTAAAATTGTCTTGAACCCTTGAATATGTATTTAGGTAATTTTATATTTTTATGCACGTCCCTTATGTGGAAATCCAATTCGACCTTCAAAGCAGTAGGTAAAGTTAGCTCCCGCAAAGATTATGTAAAAGCCTAGTGTGCAAGTTAATCAAATTAAGCATGGACGGTTTGCTCATGATTTATCAGTCAGGAAGCAGAGGAAGGACGACATGGAAAGAGATGGAACTGGAGTTGGGATCAACTATATTTTGCTTATCATGTGCTCTCCGTCAGTTAATCAAAGAGACCTAAAGACTCTTGAAATGCGTCGTTGTTTACGGCCGATGGAAAACCTATTGGACTAGCATCAAAGGAAGGAGGATGTTATGGAAGACTGTGTGAAAGGAAAAACTGATTGGTGTCATAGTTAACTACTTGGATGTAAAATATGTCGACTCTCTGCGACCTGGACGAATTATTAGCCTTACGTGAAATATAAAAAGAAGCAGTTAATTTATGTTAAAGGTGTTAATATAGTAAAAGAATTTTACACAATTCTAAGAATTCCACTTGTGAAATAGGAAAACCGATTTATTTTGACTGTGCAATTGATATTAGCTGCGGTTGTTACGCTTCAGCGTCAGTTTCAAGGGAAAATATTCAAGAGACATAAAAGGTTAAGCTAATGTTGTGTTGTGGTGGAACCAGGGTGGTGGAGCGAAAAATTCTTTTAAGATAATATATGGAGCTATGCCAAGTCTGTTTTCTTATGTCTTGTATGTCTTGGGCCGCACAAGTTCTATAAGTGGAGAACAATAAAAAATAAACTACCAAAGTTGAAATCCTAATATTGAAAATAAGAATCCGCAAATCAAGTTGGAGTTAGTAACGCAAAATATTTCTAAATTTATAGATGCACACATGATCTCTCAAAAATAATATTGAGACTATGATAGTGATTTTTTTGCTATTGGACTGACATTTGCTATTGTGAGTTTAGTGAAACGAGAATCTCTTGGTGCCTGCGTGTTTTTAGCGTGGGACTAACCAGAACGGAAGCAATCTTGAGCTTCGATCAGTTAGGTACAAATCATGTTGCCCGCTCTGTGCATGACCCTAGTAAACATTGGCTATCGTATCGAGAATTTAAAGCATGTATAAATCCAAAACTTGGACAATAATGCACTTTATACCTTATATAATGAAACTTGACACAGTTGTTTGAAAGATTTTGGATTTCAAAAATTAAATTTGATCGATGAAAATTAAAGATAGCCGTTATTACTTTCACTTTATTAGCAAAATCGAAAACTATTAATTCTACTGATATGTTGGCCGAGGTCTCCTAATTTAAATACTGTAATTTCTTGTGGTTGATTTACTCAATTTTTTCCTGCAGCATTTTATTATTTTTATCGCTGGAAGCGTATTTACTTAAAACATTTCTCTGGCCTTTTTGTTTTTTTTGGCCATTTATAGTCTATTAAATTATTGAGTATGTTTTTAGAGAAAGAACTGTAGTTATTTGAAGACGCCAGTCTTTTAAAAACCGGTATTTGTTATTTACCCTGATGTTTAAAGTATGGCGTATGGGTTTAATTAATGCCACTTGTGCCATGGAAGTTGACTTTCAAGACATCTTGTTCAGTTGCCATCCGTGGGTATCCCAAGACGTTACGTCATATCATTGGTTACGGAAGAAACGTCTTGGAGCTATGCTGCATGATACTCCTAAGAACCATGTATGTAGTGCAATGGTACGGGAGACTATCGACTCCATTATAATGCGCAATCTACCGCACTGAATGGATAATTCATGCCGAATATTATATTAATAATCCGAAAATAGTGGTATTATTAAACGAATTGTTAGATAAATGCCAGTTTTTGCATTTCTTACTTAAACCGAAAATAATTCACAACAAGCATAGGGTTGCATAAAACGTTAATACATAACTTTCGACCAATAGTCCTGTTGGGTGTATCATTTTAAATGGCTTCACTCTTGTGTACCTGGACGCCATTTGCCTCTAATACTTAAATGTGCATGATCGTAATGAAATATTCACATGGCAATAAACTTCGCGCAATAAACATGTGAATAAACTGTCACTCATTGGCGAATGAGATGCTGATTTCGATGATGATTCATTTCTGAAACGGGAACACATCAAAGGGAATTTTCCTCTCATTCATTTACGTTGTATTTTCATTTCCGTCTCTTGAAAAGCTGACGTGGTATGATCATCGGGTCTTCCTCCCTCTGATGCGTAATATGGAGAAGGAAATAACTCGACGGTCCGCTTGCTTAATTTGAACTCAGCAAAGGGACCATATTGGTTTTCAATCATGACTTGAATGTAAACCATACCGCTGTCGGTAACATGATTAAGCTTCTTTATATAGCCAGGAAATGGGCACCACGTGAAATTAGTTCATTAAATTGGACAGAAATTGAGAATATGTGTGAAAGATTACTTTTCTATTGTGTTTAATTACGTCTCTAGCATGGGCAATCCTGGATTCAAAATTGAGAAATTTGATTTTCCGGGAAGTGTTTCATTAAAGCCTTTCCTTATTTATCATGGAGAGATTACTTTCACATGACGGTCTTGTATGGCAAGGATGTGAATTGAGACCATGTGTTAATGATACAGATACATAAATAGCATTTACAGAGCGTTAGTGAAATGCATCTCATTAAGAGAGTGGATTCAAGTTGAAAGATAGTCGAGAATTTGCCTTGACATTTGATTCAATCACTTTTCTTTATTAAGCATGTTTAATTATTTATATTGACGTATTTTTATTGCGCTTCTTTTCAACGAATATAAGATATTACTATTTACGCTCGAGGTAAAAGACAGGATTCCTTTATTCCTTTAGACGCGTTCAGCGATAATTATTTTCATGCCATTATAATGTGCTGCAGCGTAACAATCCTGCTGTGCTCGAGATTGCTTGTTGATAGATTATGAAACGCTAAAATGAAAGTATCTAGGCGTTGAGCATTATATTCCATGCTCTGGATTTTCTTTGATTACGAATGTAGTGAACAATTGCTTCAATGTGAGGGGAAACATAAAAGTACATGCATACGTAAATATATATATGAACGTCGTATATGTCGGTGGATCGCCACCACCTTTATCAGTGAGAGGTAAAGGAAGAATGAATCTTGGAATGAAAGAAAGAATGAAAAAATTATATGTTAATAGCCCTCTTCCCTTGGAGTACAACCTTGTCGTGGTGGAAGGGCTTGCGTGCTCCGATGATCCCTAGAACTGAACTGACGGGTGCAACGCTACTTGTAGGGCCACCCATGCCAGATAGGTCGAAGGTTTCGAGACATACGAATGGTTGTCCTAAAGCAAGAAATGGAGAGGGTTGGTGTGGACATCTTGGGTGTATATAGCGGAGGGAATGAAAGCCAGTGCGGAGTTGCATTCGTGATGAACAGGAAACTTGGTGAAAATTTGTGTATACATGCAGAACAGGTGAGTGATAGGATTATAGTCGTTGAAATAAAGGCAGATTCAACGAATTTAGTTACAATCCAGGTTTATATGCCTACCTACCTCTAAACATAGAGAGGAGAAGGTAGATAGGTAGGTGTATACGATCTGCTGGAGGAAATAATTAGTAGTATACCTGTGAGTAAGCATTTGGTGGTGATGGGGGATTAGAACGCGGTGCTGGGTGAAGGAAAAGAGGTATGGAGTAAGAAGGAGTGGTATAAGGAGGCAATAACTGGGGCAATGGAGAAGTATCGAGAGCAGGTTGATGAAATCATGGGTGCAGATCATGGAGAGAGATCATTGGAAGATGAATGGGGAAGTTTGTAAAAGGATTTGTAAAAGCGGCGAAAGCAAGGGTATGCGTAGTAAGTGCAATTAAAATTAGAAAACCGTGTATCACGAAGGAGTTGATAATGAAGATGCAGGAGAAAGGAAATTGAAGAGGGTAAACTCAGAACTAGGCAAGAGAAAATACCGGGAATTAAACAACAGGCTTAGAGGAGAAACAAAAAAAGCAAGGGAGGAATGGTGGAGAGGACAGGTTGACTCGTTAGAGAAATGCCAAAAAGAGGGAAGATTAGATGCATTCTATAGAAAAGTAAAGGAACTAACGGACGGTATTGAGGGAAAGGGTTTGCAACGATTACAGAAAATACTGTAAAATTGATCGTAGAACCAAAAGAGATCCAGGAGAAGTGGAAAGAATATGTTGAAGAGCTTTATGGTAAAGGAAAAAGACCCAGTACGTTAAATATTGAAATGGAAGACGACTTCGACAGAGATGCCGTCGGACCAAGTACCCTAGATAGCGAAATCGTAAGAACTCTACGAGACATGAAAAGGAATAAGGTGGTAGAATAGATGACAAGCCTGCAGAATTTTTAAAGAGGATGGGGAAGAACGGAAGAGGAAAACTTTTTGCGCGTATTCGTGGGATTAATGAGAATGAAGTGTGGCCGGAGGACTTTGCAAAGACAATACTAATTCCGAAACCAAAAAAGAGCAAGGCAAAAACTTGCGAAGACTATAGGACAATTAGCTAAATATCTCACGTGGCCGAAGAAGTTCTGAGAATTATAAACAGAAGGCTAGAGAAGAAGGCTAACGAATACCTGGGCCGGGAACGCGGTACACTATAGGAGTGTCGAGGACGCTAATAGAAAGTAACCTAAACTATGGGCAGGATGTTTTTCCTTGCTTTTTAAATTCCGAGAAGGCGTTTGATAGTGTGGACTGGACGAAGTTAATGGGAGTGTTGAAGAAATTATGGGTCGGTTGGAGGGACATACGTCTCATTCGGAATCTGTAAATGAACCAGACGGCGCAGGTTAGGGTATCCGATGGAGAATCAGGATGGGCTGTGATAGGACGGTAAGTGCGGCAGGGATGCCCACTATCGTTATTTCTTTTTAAGGTGTATTCGGAAGAAATGGTAAGGGAGGCATGGGGGAGATGGAGGTAGAAATAAAGGTAGCAGGGGATCTGATAAAATCAGTGAGATTTGCAGATGATCAAGCATTGGATTGTCAGTCAATGATGAATGCGTTAGAGGTGAATTGCGAAATGTATGGGATGAAGATAAAACATAAGACGTAAGTGATGGGATTTTCTAGAAGTAAAAAGGTTGGCCTGAATATGCGAGTGGGAGGCACAAAATAGATCAGGTCGAGAAGTTAATTGATCTGGTTAGTATTTGGCAGGAGAATGGCGTTAGTGGTAGGGACATCAGATGTAGAATTGCCCAGGATAAAGAAGAATTTTCAAAGAGAAAGGAATTAATGAGGCGGATCTGAGGTAAGGTGTAAAGAAAAGACTGGTGAAAACTCTAATATGGATTATAGCGTTGTACGGGTCGGAAACTTGGTTATTGCGAAGGGACGTAGACTTAAGTCGTTTGAGATGTGGGTTGAGGTAGAAGAGATGAGGAATTTTAGAGGGATCCAATGGTGGGACATATATATATGAGAGAAAACGAGACAATGTTTCAGTAATTGGGATGTAGGATAAGGATTGTACAAAAACCTACCAATCAGCTGGTAGAATATAAAAAGAAATAATGGCCGAGGATGCATCTCAATTCCATTGTTATCCTATTCTGATTTATTTGGTTGAGCCATGTGTATGCCACCGATTACTTTTAAGTATGTATGGTTAAATAATCGCTATAGCAAAATATATGAGGCTTTTTCATCGATTTATTCTTATATGTTGAAGTAACTGGTTGGTCAGTTTTCTCCTCGGTGTAAATAAACCGCCTGTATAAATTGCTCGTAGACGTCCACATTTTCTTTCAGACAAAATTTTATATTTATTTACAACTTACTGAAACGTTTTGCTGGATGACGGAAATCAACTGGGGTAATTTCCGATTTTATCGTTGAACTAGATTATGTATCAGTCTTCATTCATTCACTTCCGAAAGAGTCCTTTAAAATGGAGTAGTAGAGCTGATGCCCAGAGCCATTTGTTGTGGGGTTATAAAAGCTTTTCGAAAGGCTCGTTTATAACATCTCAGTTGATTATTCTCATCTCTTCATTCTACCTTATTACTCATCTGTCACTGTTCTTTGAGAGCGATTTTCACCCAGAAAGCTCAATGCTTGGCCATTTGGTCAACGGGTCCACAAGCAAATTGTATGTTAGTTTTTCGGCATTTAAATTACTACGATATTGATTTAGAATGACAATAATAATGAAATAGATCCAAGGGGAGATCCAAGGCCCATGACTTTAATTGAGCCACTATCAATGGTTTTGAAAATTTTATGAAGTACAATAATAGTCATAAATAGAAATTTAATAAATTAAATTAACATTAAATTAAAAATAATATTAATTAAATTTGATAAATAAGTAAATTCTGGCACATGTGAAATTATTTATCGCCCTTCCATATTGTAAAGTTTGACAACCCAGGTAGAGAGAGTCAATAGTAATAATGGTTCCTTGAAATTCTCCCTCCCACCAAAATTCTCAACCGCAAGAAAACCACGGCAATCCTTCTTGGTATAATGCTAGTGGTTGTTGGTAGGGTCAAGAACTGTTTCCACTTCCCTACTAACCTTCAGATTCTTTTGCCCACTCAACTCCTATCGCGCCACGAATCGCTGCATGTAACCGAGGCAAACCATCTGTGAATTCAAGTATATAAAAGTGTCAAACAATCTTCATTCAGAATATCACTGCTGTGTCTATTATCTTAGCACCCTCTGCGAAACGCTATTGTGGCAACTCGCGGGGCACAACGTATATGTAGATCTGGATTTATGAGTGAATCGTACATTTTTTTCCTGGCCTCAACAAAAATATACCTTAAAGACGCTATTTAGGTATTTTTTGTCCGAAATAAGCTACATTCAAGCCGTATAAAGCTTCCTAATTTTAGAAAATTCAGCACAGTGCCACCTGTATCCGACTATTATGCTATTAAATCAAGACGAGGGTGTGCTCAATGGAATGTAAAGTAAAAGTAGGTCGAGGAGAAAAAAACCACGAAAGCTGCTGTGAGGGGAGGGCGTGGGAGGTTGTTATGTCTGCTTTGAGGTTGAGTAATACTTATGCCAGTCTGAAAATCGCAGGCTTTGACGAAAGCCCGCGCATAAATGGAACAGGGGAACGGACAGTTCTAGCATGCTGCTGGGCACGTCCCCGTCACGAAATTAATATTTTTTCCTCGCGCGCTCGTAGCCAAACGCTCTCTATGGTGCGCGGTGAGTCGTTGCTAGTCGTGAGGCGTTTGGATTTCCCATCGGAATGAAACCTGAGCTCTTCAAATGACGGGACGTCGTAGGCATTAGGCGCTGCGCCGTGGTCACATCTCGGCTAAGGGGAGGTCATTGTGAACTTCTGCGCTCCCGTACAAGGCCATCTCTGTTAGAATCGTGACCTTAGTCATCGCACGTGGAAGTATGGATTAATATAATGTTGGGTCACGAGTGATATTCAGCTATCGTCGGTAACTGCCCTTTCGATGGGGTAGCCATAGATTAATTGACGGCCGCAATGGCCGAGTTGGTTTCCCGCCGACCTGGCAGCGTAAATATCACGTATTTGAGTCTCGCAGTAGCAGTTGGAGCGCCCAAAACCCATGTATTTTCTTTCAAATTGTCAGTCTTCAATTTTAATCAAATAAGACAATATCGACAATTCATGTGCCAATCATTGTATGTGTGGTTCTACCGAAGCCAAATTGACTTTTCAGAACTCTCATGAATCTTTTAGGTACAATTGCCCTAAGCTTGACTCGGGACCATTGTCTTCTCCATATGGATGTTCAACGTGTAAATATACTTGAGAATAATCAACATTTGAGGTTCTTTTAAATGCAGAGGTAAGGTTTCGACATTTTTTAAATAGTGATAAATGTTCATTGTTAGGTCCATGTATTATTGCTTCATGTGTCATCGTCTTTTTGTATCCAGCGAACTTGAAATATGCTTCCAAATAGGTTATTGTATGAACAATATGGAGAATCCTCACTTGGTATGTAGTCACCATACCTAAATGGTGATGGCTAACATATGGCTTTAGTGCATTATTGGTACATATTCACTCACTGTCACATACTATTGAGATTAATTGAAGGGTAGTGTGCAAATGCATTGTTATGACGAAGCAATACCATTTGTGTGGCCGCAGCTGACAATAAGAAAAATATTTCGCTTCAGACTACTAGTAAAAAAGTTTTCAATGACTCAGTTTCATAATCTCTGGTTAAATATTTTCTCTGTGTGAAAACTGAAGTTAATATGGTCTCTCAAAAATAAATTTCACTTCAAATAACCTAGAGTCTTATGTGATGATGATAGTCAGTGAAACCGAACTCTCATGGCATCAACAGAGAGTCAAGTTAACGAACAGCTACGTCATATTTTGGTTTACGTTAATCAGACATTATGAAACCGGGCTTAATCTTATTTTCTACCTATGGCAGTTGGTGATTGAATCCTTTCAGAGAAAGCCTTTAGTAATCAGCTATTTAGATAAGTTTCAATCACCCCTAGTTTACATATAAGCGATCAGTGTTTTCAAGCCCTCTGTAACGCACTATTCTATTGTTAGCTATTATTTCTGACAGCAGTATTTTAAACTTTGTCGTCATATTTCACTTCGGTTGTTGGTTTTTCCCTCCGTGGTAACGGAACGTGGTGTTCGCGTGAAGTTCCTTTTCGCATGGACCGACAGTTCAACCGCAATTCGAGATTGGGGCGCTAATGCCCACTAATGACTTCTCTTGCCCGCAAGCCCCGGCGGCAGCGAACGAAAATGTTCTACGGCTCTCAAAAGGGAGTATGGAAAACGGCTATTGAGGAGCAGTTGGCGCGCAAAATATCCCGGAGTGATAATCTTTGACCACTTAAATGTCTAATAAGCGTGGCTACAGTTTTAAGTTAGCGGGAAAAACAACCGTTAGTTGCTCGAAGCTGACGATAGATTGACCATTAAGTTGAAGGCAACGTGCTGAACGAGTTACCGAAATCGCGACCGCGTTAGTAAAATATATAAAAAGTGCCACATTTTCCTTTTGTCTTCTTTAAAAAATCGTTTTCACTGATGGCGTGGCTTAAATCCTGGATAGCTAAGCTTATGTACAAAATATGAGGATTAGGCGTGGTGAATTTTAATGAATACTTTTCCCAGCCATAGGAGCCAAATGCAGCATCATATCTTGTGGATTGATGAATTCTAATCAAATTTACTGAAGTAATTTGCTAATTATTGAAAACATAATTTGGAAGTGCCCCAGAATTTTATTGACACTCAATTTCTGAGTAAAACTTCTTTTATTTTTCACTTTTTCGCAAAAATGACATATTAGATTGATTTACTATGAATGTTTTCCCCATATTTCACCCATTCTCGCATTTGATATCATGTAATTTCCGGTTCAATTTTAGGAAAAATAGCGTGTATAGGTCAAAACATAATTGATAAGATTCAAATACTAAAACAATTCACTAAATTTATAAACTGTTTAACAATGTGCAAATCGAAAAACGATATCAATAACCAAGACAAATTACACTTCCATAAAAATATATAAATGATGGATGTATTAAATGTAGAAATGTAGGATTTTGTTAACCATGTATAAAAGAGTTCACGTATTTCTAATGGTAGCCCGAAATAGAATACAATTACTTTAAAATCATTTTTTGTTAGTACCTTCTTGAAGTGGTTCCTCAGTAAAATGAAATTATATGGTGTAATGTTTATCATATTCGCGTTAAAAAAGTGCCGTTTATAACATATCATCAACAAAATCTTACCTGTTATTTTTTCACCAGTAACCCTTGGATATATTTATGAATTCAAAGGAAAGAATAGGTGACACAGTATAAGTATTTAATCCGGGAACTTAATAAAAAGGAAAGCTGCGCGATTCGTCAAAAACTGCTACGGGCGTACAGACAGCGTTACACAGATGTTAAACGAATTAGGCTGGGAGCCGCTAGAGACTCGGAGGCTGCGCGCTAGGCTTAGATTGCTTGAGCAATTGAGAATAGATATCTTTAAGAGCGACACGGAGAACATCATATTAGAACCCCACTATATTTCCAGGTCCGACAGAAACGATAAATTAAGAGAGATATTTTGCCGAACGGATAGGTATGGAAATTCGTTTTTCCCCCGAACAATAAGGGACTTTAATAAATGCTAGGCGTAATTTCATTAGAGCGTTTACTTTTTATATGTAAACGGGTGGTGTCCTAACACCCCCCGCCACACGCCTATTGAGGCGGCTTGCGGGGTAGTATGTAGATGTAGATGAAAAGTATTGAAGTGATTTTTTCTACCGCATACAAATAATAGTTCTGCAAAGACTATATATAAAGTGAATCTTTAAAGGAAAATAAATGGTACTTAGAAATGGAGGCTCAGAATTATCTTAGCTTGAAAATAATTCTGAAGAAACTTACAAGATAAGTTTTCAAAGTCAAAATGGTTTATTTCCGTAGAAATTGTGCTTATGTCGACTTCTTGTTGACGTTGAAAAAGTAATTTCTTACAATATTTTATATATTTGTCAAATACCTGCATATATCGCATCTTAATTTTGATGTTTATCAGCCAAAGTACGTAATCAGAGAATGTGGTTTACTTAAATAAATACTTACGAGAAGCTGGGATTTTTTACTTATGTTGTCGCACGTAGTCGCGAGAGAACTCATATTGGTGAATACGTTCTTGTTGACCTTTTCGAGTTCCTTCCTTTATCTTTGTTGGCCGTATTAAAGAATTGGAAAGAAAAGAATTTAAAAGTTTCATCGTCTTCGTCGTCGAATGGTTGATTAGTGACGCCTCCTATGTTCCCGGAAGTAAAGCAGGTGCTGTGCTCTCGCGTAACGAAATACTGAACGGCAATCTGTGGTTTATAACTGTATGCATTGAGAGGGAGAGTAAAACGCCAGTGCGGAAGTCTAATGCAATAGGGAGTGAAAGCGTATATAACAGAAGAAAGTATAGTACATATTATGAAAGCTGGCGAACACCGTGCATGAGCTCATCAAAACGCGCATTTAAGGTACCTAATCCTAATGTTTGGAGTATGGTTGAAAAACTAGTCCTTTTTCTCTGCAACTTGTATCTTACTTAAATTTAGAGTCTGCGCACGAATAATTGTAGAGCATCAAGGTTATCTCTTCTATCCTGTCACCATAGTAAAACATTTGCATGCAGAAAGTTTTGCATTAAATTTTACTCTAGTCGTTGGTGGTTTCCGGCGTAACTTTGTGGTATTTGCTATACATTTTGAATAAAAAGGTAAAACTATGTTATTTCCGATAAGTTTAATGGTTTACAAATTTCCACATGGTTTCGACTTTACGTCATCTTCGTACGAAGATGACGTAAAGTCGAAACCATGGTCCTACTGTATTAAATGTATGTGGAAATAACAAAGTTTTACCTTTTTATTCAAAATTCACTCTAGTCCATTACCTTGCCGCATATATTTGAATAAAATATCAATATGCTTGGCCTGTAGATGCATGTTACTGGGAACAAAACTTACGGGATTCTTCTAATCCCTGAGATGTGCTCATGACAAAAGTTTTAAAATATTTGGGGCATTTTCCATAAATCGGTGCCGTACTTTTGAGCGCTGGGTCTCTTTCATAAACTGTGTAACAGACGCACGCCTCCGATTTATTATCAACGACCTTTTAAGTTTGTTTTTAGAAGTGAGGGCTTCATCTCTCTCTCGCAAGAAGCATTGTGAGGGGTGAAATTCACATTCAAGGTAATTAATGGGGGTAATGCCCTTATTTCCTACCTCGATTTCCTAGAAAGTGTATTTCTAGGAAAGCGCAGGTACGACTTTTGTGTGGCGGAGGGTAGCCGTGAGCCTCGGACGAATTAGAACCCAGATCTCTCTGACTGTAACTCGAACGATCCACCCTTTGTTACTATTATGATTTGTACGGTACCGATTCTCGATATTGTCGGATGTACTCAAGAGTACACGTTGTTTTATTTTTCACTCCCGGATGCGTTAAAGATATAATTCTGACCGGGAGACTTTAATGCTTCTTCTTAATTTGTTATACAGCCATTTACTTACTAGTTGTAGTTTTTTTTGGACATTTTCCATCTTAACTCTCTCATTTTGAAGTCATATTTAAACTTTGGCGCACATAATTATTCTTAAAGGTAATTATTCAAAATAAAGTCTCCTGTAAGGAAGTCTGAGCTAGATTTTTCTCTAGTCATTAGACTCTGTGGTACATGTAAGAAGCATGAAGTAAGTATTGTAATATCAATGATGCTAAACCCTTGTTTTATATGTCTGAAATTCTTAGTTTTTAACTAAATGTACTTATTTATATTTGGCTCTTTCTAGTGCCATTTGATCATTTGTTTCGCACCGTACTATGAAAACATAATCACAACCGAGGGTTTTATTTTGCAATTTTGAGAAAAGTTTTGTAAAGAGTTTGTTATGGTGAGCTTTTAATATTTTTAAATAGCCGGGAAAGCACACAAAATACCCACCCCACCGTGAATTTTCTAACGCAATCAGTATGTTAGAACTTCCTCATATTTAAAATAAAGTCTCTCTTGATCACATAGCCATCTTAGAGTTATGAATTTTTTGTAACCCCATATTCCTGTGTGATAAATTGATGAATTTTTGTTCATAGGTAATGAAAAAGAAATTAATTTGATTTTGTTTTGGAAAAAGGTCACCCCCAAGCAATAAAATCGATTTTAGCATACACGCGTATATGCCGTTTATCATTAAAGCAATTCATACAATATTACTAACTTACAAGTATGAATAACATATGTATAACATAATAAATTATTATTATGCCTTATTTGACATTCTGCGGTTTCTATTTCATTTTACAGATGTTATTAAGATCTTAAAGACACTTGATTGCCCGTTCTGCACCCCTTTCAGTTATGGAAATTCCAAATCTCGATTGTTCTTGATTTCAAAACCTTTTTACACAAGGTAATCATTTTCATAAACTTGCGAGCTGCTGCATAACTTCTGATTATTATTTGCGTAGTAGATTTGGTCAGTAAACCAGCCGACCATCTGTTTGAGATGAATCTGCAAATTTTGAGTAGCGAGTCTCTTCTCTCTGGTAGAAGAATATATGCAATAAGAACTAGTATTGCTCGGAAATTATATCTTGCGTAACTTAATTTAGGGATTTTCTGAAGCTTCTAATTGGGAAATCTTGCAATGTAAATGGCTAATAAATGATTTCATTGGAAAGGTGATATCTTTTTCTTTTAAATAAGGCCAAATTCATTGAATGTTATGTGAAATGATATCTCGCTCAAAGTACGTTAATACCTTTAAACCCTCTGCCTCCTGCCATATTGTCTAACTGCTGCAATGTAAGATTCATATTCTTTTCCTCCCTCTTTTCTGTGTTCTTTTGAATTCTCCCCTCAGTCACCCTCTTCAACATGCCGTTCTTTTGGGAACCTCTCTCAGACCGAAGGACAAATATTGGTATAGTGTTTCACGCAAACTTGAAGCAGACGATTTCTCTGGAGATGTTTAGCATATTTTACAAACCCGAAGGCATTACGGCAGGGCTATCGCACAAACAAAATAAGGAAAATAGATGGCAAAAGGAGAGCTTTAAAATGCCATCATTCCGTGAAAAGTAAGCGACCATAATAGCTGCTATATATGACGCCAATAAATGCTTTACTCGCTCTTGGTTTGGAAAAATAGCTTTCTTTTATCATAAACATCTCCAAGCGTTAATTACTGTCCCGCATGAATGGGTTTCTGCATGAATTAGTATCTCATTTAGAGCAGTATCACAATGAAACAATTAAAGAAGTCAACATAGGGCAATGGGATGGAGAATCAAATTTATTGAACCTAAATTCCAATACAAAATGAGGTCAAATATCTGGGTCAGGTACTCTGAGAAAGGAAGAAGTCCAGATCCTGAGCGAGTAAGGGCTTTAATTGACATGGGAAATCCAAGTACTATAACCCCATCACCTTTTCACCAAATTGTATTCGCATTAACACTTCTGAATTGAATTTATGAATGTTGTAATTGTCTTAATTCCTCCTAGTACATGGAAATACCTTGCAATGCTCAATGATTGCTTTGCGATCCGCACTGAGTGATCGGGGGAGTGGTGCAAGGTTCGATATATAGCCATTAGATGTCCGATACCACGATATGGGAGCAACCAGTGCCTCACACCCTAGAGATGGCATGCACAGTTGGTACTTTGTAGACATTGGTAGGTGTTGATTTTTTTGAATTAGCTGCTGCTGAAGTCAGATTTATGGGTTACATTACAAGGAATTACGATCGATTCGTCGTGGAAATTCGGTTTGAAAGGCTATCTCGCGCGGATGGACGAATATTTTGCGGGGAACGTCATAATTGCCATTAGTCAATTAATATTCCTGCCACGTAGACAGTCAGTGGTAAATCTTGAGAGGTACAAAACGAAACCATATTATATTAAAATACCGTCGACACCAATCGATTACCGGTCTGATATTGATAGTTCAGTTACCGCCCGCATTGGCTACGGAATTTTAATATTTTTGGTATTTCGTTTTTTGGTATGTTTTACTGGCTCAGATCCTTCACATGTGCTTTACTAGTATGCAAATTAGTACTTTGCGTTACTAGTATGCAAACTTAGCTAAATTAAGAGTAAAGCACATGTGCTTTACTCTTAATTTAGCTAAGTTAATTTATAAGTCAGCATGGTCATATTTATCGTAAAATATTATTTATTTAATGATATCGTTTCGATAATTTCTCATGAAGAATATTGCATTCCTCCTTGCGTTCATCTAAAGTCCCTTTTATCTCGTAAATATGTATGAATTACAGTGGCGAATTGTTAATTATATAGAAAACAATATTTACTTTTCGATCAACAAGTGCGGATCTTTTGATGCATATTTTTCATACAGTACACAGCTACTTATTCTCTACAAGACCTGGACATTTTATGGGAAAATGGCGACAACGTTTTAGCTGGATGTAATCTTCTCGTCAGGGGCGGATTCAGCATAAAATTTTTGGGGGGGGGGGCATGACCTGGGTCCGGGGTCTGGGATTAGTATGGAATACCCCCCGGGAGAGAGGGGCGTTCTCTCGGGGGGGTATTCCATACTCAAACTTCTCTCACGTTTGGGACTTGTAGCCATGCATTTGCATACACACTCCCTTTACTCCTTTAAAAGGATACAAAAACTATTTAACTAATAAAAATTAAAAATTTTTGATAAAATTTGTGGGGGGGGGTCATGACCCCTGTGACCCCCCCCCCTAAATCCGCCTTTGCTTCTCGTATTCTCTTTAATCGGTATAATTATCCGCAAAGAAAAACTTGAGTTGCCGCAGTTGGGACTCCGACCGTCATGTCAGCAGTAGTCTCGAGAATCGCGAGCGCTTATTGCCGTTTATGTCGACTATCGTCTGGAACTCTCGCTTCGATGCCGCGGCGCTACAACCAGTGCGCATACTACGTTTGTGACGCATGCCGTGCGTCTGGTTCAACTCCATTGGAGCATCACGTGGTCAATTTGACCACTCGCATTATCATCACGTCGGGAAGAGCCCAGGCGTCTAAACGTGCCGCTGGAAAAAGTCTTCTTATCTTATCTCGCTTGCGCAAAAAACAACAACGTCAAAGAGCTTTGTGTATGCCGGCCATCTGTCTTCCCACGTTAAAGCTCGCAGCCCACCCGTAAAATTATACGCCTCATGCATGCCTTCCTCATAACTGCTGCGAGCGTTTTTGCTCATATTAAAATATTTTTGGTCAGTCATTTTCTCTGGGTAGCTATAGACTTGAGTTTTTGGTGCTCAAACTTCTAAGATTATGTCGTACAATTTAACCTTAGACTCCAGCTCTTAAACATTCACACCCTTCATGCACCAGGATTCCAGGAGCTTCGGGTAACCAATTCGCTTCGTCGCGTCGCCTGGCTTCCTCGGTGGGCATTTTTCTCTGGAATCACTCGCTGATTTCAAGTCGTCAGTGTATATAAATATTTTGGGACGTAATTGTTTTAAAAATCAAATAAAAGAGTGTGGAAAAAAGTACAGTGCAAAAAAACGCATTCATTGCCAGTGATCTCTGTCGGAATTGATGAATTCACGGAAAAAATATATTTTATTTTAAGTTTCAGCTTAAAGTTAAAAATAAATAATGTATTATTTACTCTCTGGATGCAGTTTTCTCTCAGAAAAGTGGCCATATATCGGCATAACTCAATACAACAGCTGCTGCCGATATTGCCGGTAATTTATGCTATCAACTTGAGCAATTACTTGGAAAATATTGGTATTTTGAACTTTTGCAAAGTAAATAAATGTGAAAGTATCGCAACACCGGCAAGTGAAATGCCGTTCTCGGATTGTATCGGATGTACTGTTATCGGGGAAGCTTGAGATGAAACTAGATACAGCTGTATTTAAGCATTTAGATTACCTTGAGTGGCGATATGAATGCAAGGACGACTACTAGCACCCTCTCCGGGTTGGACGGAAACCTGCACAGGCGAGATTCGAGTCCTTCGAATTGATGAACCGCATAAGAAGGCAAGAATCTTTGCTCACCCTCTACGAGGCCATACATCTCCTACACCTCTCTTTTCCGCGATTTAGATGTAAAGAAAAAACGATTCGTGCTCATATGCGTTTATTCGAATACAATTACCTTTTACTTTGAGGTACCTCTTTCAGTATCCTGTTTTGGAAGGGAAAACTTTATCTTGTCCCTCCGTTGACATTGTTTTCTTGAATGGCACATAATCTTATCTTTCCATTTTTTATGACAAATAATTCTATTTCAAACTTGAAACAAGTTCGCAAAAATAATCCAATCTCACGAAGGCATCATTTTTGCTGTAATTCATTGTTTAACTACTGAAGCTCTGCGCTTGCATTCGTGAGTCGTAGAAAATCCTTTCCATTGCAAAGAATTTTCCGAAAGTTTCCGGTACTCCAACATCATGTGATGACGCAGCAGCGGTATTTACGTATCACCCAAGGCTACAATGCAAAATTTTAACTGTAAATGAACGCCCGACTTTGCAATTTGGAAATGCGTTCTGCTCGCGGTTGGAACTGTGGAATATAAACAAAACTCGAAAATGTAATAGCCTTTTAGCATTGCAGGACCACAGCTGTTGAAACATATACCTACATAATGAGACTCAGACTTGTTATTTATAGACATATCTCTCTCTCTCTCATAGATGCCCACCTTCGTGAAATGAGCGTCTGTTTCAACTGCATATTTAGAAATTTCCCCCGCTAATGGAAAATTAGAATTACTCATACATTAATGCGTGCAATAATGCGTAGCGTAAGCATGGTTTTATTTACTCTTCTTGCACCTATAATGCTATTGCTAAGTTCACTGATTCTCATTTTTTAAAGGATGCTTGGAAAAATCCGTACTATTCACATGGTCATTCGGTAGTAGGTATGTGCCTTGGATATTCTGTACATTGAGTATAGGGGGATACGATTCCTGCTTGATTTCACTGTCATACTTGTTGAATTTTGTATTGTGAAAACATTACATTATGAGTAAACTTTCGACAAAGAGAGAGAGATCTGGATGTATTAAGCCCTAACTCTCGATTGGACTGTGAAAAAATATTAGCTTGCTTTTTAAAGCTTTAGCCTGTTAATGTGTAGATGACACGGAAAAAATCTACTGTATCGACCTAGATAAAATATTAATGTATCATTTAAAGTGAACATGCGTTTCACTGTATTCTATAGAAATGTATGTGAGTAAAGGATCAATTCACAATAACGTGGGGGATTTGGAAATACAAATAAAGTGATCACGGAGGTGCATCATGTTCTCAACGTATAATAAGCTCCTCGGAGAGGATCCGGAAGTAAGCTTCAACTCGACGGTTTCTGTCTTAATCACGCAAATATTCTTGTTTATATTATGAATAGAAAAAAATTTATATTTATGTATTTGTTATTTTGTTACCTCATTTTTCCACGTATGGGTAAATAAAGATGATGTCTGTGGTTAAGAAATTCGCCATGCCACCGGAAAAGTTTTGTGGAAAAGTAGTCTGACTCATTGATGACATTAGTATCTTTGGCGAATCATCAAACAGAAAACTTTGGCAGTTCTTGAGTTTTAATTCGGAGTGACCAATGCTCTATGTACCGCTTAAGGGAGACGCATATTTTAAATGTATTCACTTCAGGTTAATAGAAGTTACAAATGTGATGAATGTGATGTGAATAATTGTGATAATAATATATTTAAGTGCTCCTCTGTTTAAATGAAAGAGTACATATTTCGTACTCGGTGCAGAAATGACGTATTTATCTAGAGGGTTACATATTAATTTGAATTTAATGGTACTTATTCCCCCCAAGAGTGTAGATATTGCACTCCTATACCTTCGATATCTTTCATGGATGCTACTATCTAAAACCTATAATTCTCCCGTTAAGTTTAAAGTGACCGATGAAAAGCTTTCGGAAGTTAATTAAGAAGGGATTGAGGAATGCGGGGTCCTACGTTGTACTAAATATGAACCATGCGAACTTGAAAGAGTTTAAGTTTCCTCTCGTTCCCCTATCGGCACCTTATAATTTCTGACAGTTGATTGGTGAATAAACCCAGAAATGTATTTTTGTAGAAGTTTTGCGGCAATTATGCCTACCTTCATGGAATTTAAATTGAGAACTATAGAAGTAGTTTCGTGAGGTGAGTGCATTACGAAAGGTGTACAGAAAGGGGAGGATATACGTAAAGGCATGCGAATTATGACAATTAAATGGTAAGGAGACACTGTGTCCAAACGCAACTTGAGTTTTTGATAAGGTAGGAAAATATGTATTACCTGTTTAGATTGTACTCTGCTTTACCCTTATTTTGTCCAAATTTGCCTTTGTTATATTTATAAAAGCTAAAATATCGACTAAGTGGGGTGGTTGTGGTATCTGAGAATTATTTCGGCTGTCATTGGATTGAGGGCCATGAAAGATCAGGTGAGAAAAGGCAGTAAATTAGGTTTATATTTTATAAATCAGTTTCACAAAAGATCCTTCATTATGCTGGTAGTCGAAATAGATTCAGATTCCAAGTCACCTCTATGAAAGACGAATACGAAAATAGTCTAGGGAATCAAGTGCGGGATAGTGTAGAATGTATTAGTAGAGATGCAAATGACTAATCCATGATGTAATTGTTCTTTCAGAACATTACCCGAAATAGAAGAGCATGGAAAGCATGAATGCAGTCCTCATCTACGGCTGAAGACACCGGGGTACTCCACGGAGATTATTCCCTAAAATCTGAAGTGAATTTCGACTGGTAAGTGGAAAATAGTGTTTCTTAACCCTTTTTCTGTGAAGTTCGTATGTATCCGAATGAATACTTTCATGCGCTGACCGCGGAGTTCGGATTTCTCCACTAGCTCAAAACTTATTTTCCCTCTTCTGCGGATACCGAGTTTATCCCTAGAGGTGTTGTATCTATAGTAGTAAATTTACTACCATGCAGCAGCGGTTTGAAAATAATTTTGTAATTTCTGGGTCAACAATGCAAATTGTTATTATTTAACACAAAAAATTGTGAGCATATTTTTGTGGATAGTTGACATATTTTACGATTATTGAAATGTATGTATATTAATATATATATATACATACATTTATATTTATGTATATTATCTAAATATATTATTATTATCATTATTATATGAAGTGAAAAATTATTTGCCTCATTGAAATGGTTAAACGTCAACCTTTTTCAAATTATTAGTAACATCATTTTTATCTTAAATGATAAAATATTTTTACGTTACCTTCCCACAAGAGGCTAACATCTTTAGGGTTTCAAGTGCCTGAAGATAGTATCTATGTGACGAAACCGGTTGTACGACTAAATAAATTAAGTTCAATCCTTGAAGGTTGTTTAGTTTACAATGACGAGCATTATTTCTGGGTAGGCTACTAAAGCTGATCACCGACTTTTCTTTACCACGATAGCCTATTGAAATGTGGCGTGTGCTTATTTGAAGGGTACTCCTTTTTTTACCTTCCATTAATTGCACTATGCGACATTCTCGGAATGGGTATGAGAAAGTCATCTGCTTTGGAGCGGGACTGGGACGAGTCGCTCTGTCGTTTTAGGTTTTGCAAAGGTAGTTAGTGAGAAATAACTCTCATCCGTCATCCAAGTTTTATTTCGCCTCCTATTCCTCCCGCTCCCCTTGTGGCCCATTACTCATATGCCAAAGTCCCAATTTTAAAATGTGCACTAGTCCAGAACACTCTTTTTGCAATTCTTTTTTCTTTCTACATTCGTGTTTTGAAGTTATAGAATTGGAGTCAGTTGCAAGCCTAGGATTATCTATTTGCGTCTTTTAATATCAAAATTTATTTTCTTTTGAAGTTAACTTGGCAAATAACATTAACTGAAAGTAATGATAATTATCTATGTTTGTCTTATCCCAGGTTTGATCAAAATCGTGTTTTAATCTTATAGATTTTGAGTCAGTCTACCGAAGATGAGGCGTATGTGATGGTATTGATTATAATAATGACGGAATTTGGGAGTTTCGCAATAGCTAAATGTGTTTGCTTGGTTTCAAGCCTTTGACGAAGTTGAGATCTTATTTTTGGCGAAGAAATTCATAAGATAACACCTTATTGGAATTTCATATCAGTGGATAAGATATTATCTGCGATGAAGCTTACAGGTTGGCATATTGTTATGTGTTCGTTAGATGTAAGAACTCTATCCAGGGAAACATTCTCAGGCCCATTTTTGTTACACGAGTGGGATTGGTTTAAGGCCGTCACAAATGGGAATTTACTGTCACTCAATATTATGGGTTTCTTGCACCGGAAATCAAGGTCGTTTCAATGCATGTGAAAATGCAATTGTGTGTGTAATATATATATACAATATGCCAAGAGGGTGGCCGATATATACATATATACACACACAATATATATAAACAATATATGCATACAAACATAGGAAATGGAAAGGGATAAGTACACACAAAAGAACGAACACAGGGTTTGGTGGAGAAGATGAAAATGAGTTGAATTCAAACGGAGAAAACACCTGTGAAATTTTTTTTTTGAATTCGACTCATTTTCACAGAAACACGCAAAAACGACTATCCGCTGCACTGTGATCAGAGCTTTATCGGTTGCCACACTGAAAGCCCTTGGTTTGGGTTTTCTCTTTCCGATGTAATGAATGCAATGAAATTATCCCACACGGGGTAATCGCCTCTATTCCCGTTGGTGCAATAGGTATTCGGGATTATCTACACACGCAAGTCGTTTCACCACGTCGATGAATATTGGGTTCCTTGAGAGCGATGGTTGCCATTGTAAATAAAATAAAAGGTGTACGGTCAATCATTTGAGTGTTTCATTTAGTTTAATTGCTCATGGGAATAAACTCCATCGATTTCTACGATGAACCCCATGGGCTGTAACAAGGGTGTGGTTGGATTCACAGCATAATTCATGTCATTGTATCAAGAGAGTAATGAATTTTTATGCGCCCATGTTATTTTGTGTTGTTTTATTAATATTATTGAAATTTAATGGCTGCTTTGCTGTGGTTCAGTTTTGCCCCTAATCGTGCTTGGGGAAAAAGAACAGTTTAAATAATCCGGCTTCGTGTTTATGTTGCTTGTTTTATCATTGAATTCGAACCTGCGAAGGTAGTGACGGAGCCCAATAATTTCGTCTATGTCAGAATTAATTTATGGCCCTTTTTTGAAATATCTAGAAATATTTCAACACAAAATCATGAAAAAGGCGATAAAGAAGAAATATTTATACCACTACGCCCTCGCAGAAGACATGCGTCTAGAAGCAACCCAAATACTTCCCTATGCTAGTACGTGAACAGATTGATATATTTAAAACATACCGGACAATCTCAGCAGTGACAACGGGTTCCGACTTTAATACGCATGAAAAAGAGTGTTGAAAATTTTAAATTGTAACGGTTTGCGTTCTGTATTGTGGCAACCACCAAGTAGGTATATCTTTTTATATAATGTTCAGCAGGTGAAGAAATTAACTATTGCTTAACGAAGCCGAAGGAAGGGTCATCAAAAGCTCGAACTTTAAAATATACTATCAGTGGTTACCGGAGGTTAGAAATCGATATAATAACACCCAATACAACATATTTGGCATAACATCTGGTTGGCATGATATAATTTTTTATGAACATCGAACAAAAATGACAGGGTCTGAACACATGCCGAACGCCCTTGAAGCGGCTCGTGGGTTACAAGGTATTGTAGATTTGTAGGTGGTATTTATTCCCTTAGTACATAAAGATATGACGCTTCCGGAATAAGAAGACGCATCCTGAATCTTAAATTGAGAAGAAATTGCTGCAAAAATCATAGAATCTATCTAAGAAGCTTCACTAATGGTCAGAAATAGCGGTATACCGCCTTAAAACGTGTCAGTAGGTACTCTCCTTTTCAAGTTTCACATTTCCGTCTTGGAGAAGAGAAATTACATCTTTGTTACGTAAATGTGAAAATATTTTTTAAGATTGTAAGCTACTTAAGAACATTAAGATTGATCTGGGGTAAGATTGCGGATTTTCTACCGTATTACTGCTATCTTCGTCATCTACTCAATCAACTTCCTCCGCATCTCATGGCCGCAATCACGGTTCTCACCAGTTACATAGCGAGCGTTAATTTAAAAACCCAAGTACGAGGAGAAATTGGGAGCAATGCAATCGCGTTCGAGCAATCGCTAACGCCAAATAAAGATAATGACTCCGCATGCGGACGCGTAATAAAGGTGCATGGCCATTCTGCAAATAAGCATGTTTTTTGCAATGTGTTCTAACGTGTAGGTTTATGAGTGTGCCATTATGCATTCGGAACCTATGGCACAGAGGATGAGCTCAGGTCGGATGATTATGAGATTAGGGATTTGAAAGGGATGGAGAACATTGGCTTGCAAGGCAAGCCTCTGAAACTTGACGTCGCGAGTGAATTGACTGCGATTGGTGGGCGGAAAAGAGAGAAAAATGACGATTTGATTTGCGACAGTCTCCTGCGGTTTCTGAGTCTCCGAGGATTTTCGAGTCTCAAGGTTTCGAGGAGGAAAAATTGGCACAGGCTGAGTAGAATGGAAAACTCACGAGAAAGAGTCAGAGAAGGAAGCGGAAATGATGTACATATTCCATTGGGGGATTGCTATTGCGAGTAAAGTGCACAGTCAATCTATTTAGTAATTCATTACGTCCGTACATAGGTTGATTGGTTACTTAGGGGAGACAACCGACAGCTGAGATCGTTTGTGCCGCTGAGGACGGGTGGGTAAGTTTGATATAGGATTAACTGGAGGAAATGGAGAAAGGGTGGAAAGAAACGCGGCATTAGCTTAGCCTCAATGGAAGGCACCGATGAATTCTTAGTTTCGACAGGCAGAGTATGTACTACGCTTGAAGTGCTCTTCAAATAGCGCCGAAGTGGGAATGAGATTCCACTGAAAAATCTCCACCACAGCCAGGATTCGAGCGTGGGATGTCTGGGTGGGAAGCCAGAATTAGTCAACACACCAGCCCGATCCCCAGATTTGTTCGTATTCCACGTCTTTCTATAAAAATGATTTTGTGTGCATTTTTACTATAGTTTTTACTCTAGTATATATTAATATATTAGCTTTAGTATTAGCTTTTGAAATCTTTTCCTGCAGGAAATGAATGTACCGGTTTGTTAGACTACGCTCCTACCACTGCTACATAACAGCCGCTGCTGATTGTGACAGATTTAAATCCTCCATTGGAGTGACATAAGGCCTCGGATAAACGTAACGCGTCCTGGTTTATTTATTCCTCTTGGTGCTACCCCTCCTTTGCGTGAAGGCAAATAATAAATACAAACTGCTTGGAACATATTTTTTGCGGTATATTTTACACAGCGGCATGAATTGCTTTTGTCTATTGAGCGACGAGGCAATATAGAATGCGTCTTATCGGTATTACCTCATTGAAGGGGATTGCATGGGTTTTCAAATTTTTAAAAGATATATATCCTTGTGAGTTGTTAATTTATTCCTCTTGGTGCTACCCCTCCTTTGTGGGAAGGCAAATAATAAATACGAACTGCTTGGAACATATTTTTTGCGATATATTTTACATAGCGGCTTTATGAATCGCTTTTGTCTATTGAGTGACGAGGCAATATAAAACGAGTCTTATCGGTATTTCCTCATTGAAGGAAATTGCACGAGTTCTCAAATTTTTAAAAGATATGTATGCTTGTGAGTGTAGAAAGATGCCGGCTGGATATCTGGAGAAACTGTCGTGGACAGGAACTACTTAATATGAAAGGAAACCCAGTCGAGCATAACTTTGAACGCTGGGGAAACCTGTTATTCTCTATTTGATATCTGTGCAGATAAAAATGACCATTATTCTAATTAATGATAGTTCTAGTATCAATAATGACCCGCGCGCGACTCTTCTATTAGTTGTTGCTACACTAGCACTACTGCAGCTCCTAGTGCATTATTTTAAGATTTCCGGGAATAGCCAAACTGCGGCTCAGTTAAAATCCAATGGCTTGTTGCACAACTTTGAACGACGCGACGTTGAAAGCTCCGCACGTCGTTTCACCTTTGTGCTTCTCATCGCTCGGAAAGCACCCCGTTCTCTGTGAGAGGCACATCTACCAGCTTTCTCGACGAGAGAGTAGGTAATCCTTGTTCCTTCGAAACTTCGAGGCACATGATCCCCCTGGTCGGCTGAAGGAGTAAGGAAGAATGGAACAAAATACTCCCCCGTGTTGTTTTCAGTCTCTCTCACTCTTAGAGAGCCGAGGAGCTAAAGGAAGATGAAGTGACTGGCTGGCTTCGCTCCACAAGTGGAACTTTTCTACCCCACGATCCTCGATATCCTCTCGGCTGTGGTAAAGGGAGGTGTTCACTTAGACCCACAATTGACCAAATAATATACATATACTGCGTGTTCTTAATGTATTATTTTTTATTGATAGGGTAATCTACCGGTTAAGAGATATGCCCTTTCGTATTCCTTGATAAAGCATTCCTTGATACCGATTGGAAGTAGTGATTACTAGAATGCTCAACAATAGCTTGTAACAGTGAATGAGGAGCTATCCATAAAATAATTCCATGGGAATTGATATTTGTGGTTTCATTTTAATATTTTCCTAGAAGCCTAACGAGAACATACTTAATGCCGAGAAAATTTCTTGTCGTGGATTCAGGTAAAGCGGAAATTCAAGTATCCAACAAGTGTCTATAATATAACTGATAGTTGTTAAAAATATTTATTACACGCAAAATGATGATATTTTAGGGATTTAGTCAGTGTTTTATGCTATTAAGGGCGTGATGTTAAGAGGAAGGAAAGAAAGATAAAAAGGGGGAAAATGGGTGGTAGTGAAGGGGCGTGTCGTGTAAGGACAAGGGTATGGAATGGTTGGGTGAGAAAGAAATAAGGGAACGTGACACGTAGCGTCAGCGCAAATATAAGCTCTTGCCACACTTCCCTCCCCTCCATCCAAACTCCTCCATAACTCTTCATATGAGCAAACTTGTCCTGCCTCTCATGTCGCCGTCGTCGCCTTAGATTCCAAACGTTCGCCGGAGTTTCTTTGTTTGCTTGTTGCGTATATTTTTAGGGTGCGGGTTTGATAGGGGATGGAGAACATGCGAGAAGAGAGAACAGGAAGTAGAGACCAAGAGCGGATCCATTCTTAGGGTCCACGAAGGGGAGAGGGGAATGATATAAGGGTATGTAAACTCAATTTACTTAGCTATCTACATATTTGTGTTTGACTCATTGTGAATGAATACAGTCGGTATCTATCACAAATGTGTCCGTAGTGAAACATAATCTCGTTATATGATCGGAGACACAGTAGAGCATTCAGCATAACGTGGGCCTGAGCTTAATTTCTAGTGGAACCTTCCTGGTATAGATGAGCCTAAGTTGTGAAAGTATCTAGGTTCTAGATTTGACTGGAAACTCACGCGGAGCTGGCGCACGGGGGTAAATTTCTCGTAGAATATACTAAAATGGATTTTTTTTGGCATGTTAGCATTTATGGTTATATTGCAGCCATAGGCGTGCGCAAACCTTTTCATTAGGTAGTACCTGGAATTATTTTGATTTTGAAAACTATCGGTTAAAAAAGGTATTAAAGAAATTTGGAACATGTTTGCAAATATTAATAATAAAAAGTTGAACAAACAACATAAGGGTACCTAATAAAAAATGAAAATTAGTTTATGTACGTATATTTCACAAAGAAATGTATTGTCTTGAAATTTGTGTAAGTATGAAAGAAAATACACTATCAATATTTACCTAATTGCTGAAAAGTCAAACTTAATAAACGTACTTTAATTACTTGCTTTTGAGCAACATTCCCCTCTCACCAAGAATAAGTACTTTAAACTCTTCAATGACATCCGTATAGTTAACATTTATTGGAGTTTCTTGCTCTATGAATAGTAATAATAGGCACTCCGGGGGATCTTGAGACATTGTTGTTCTTAGTCGACTGATAGTTTGGAAAAACGCCTGATGACTGAGTCACAACTGATAGTTTGGAAAAAACGCCTTTCACAACTGTCAATGGTTATAGGAATAATTGGGAACATTTTCAAAACGCATTGAAACTCAATGAACAGTTTTGATCTGTTCTTAAGGAGTAACTACTTCAACCACTTATTTAAAGTGGTCCTTGTAGCGCCTCAAAATAAAAACGAGGGATAAACTTATTCTGCATCGTTATTGTATAGCCTATGTAAATGTTTATTAAATAATTAACTCTTAACACGCCACCGCAAACGCAGGCCTAAGTTGTTTGATTCTGCGCACGCTTGGTACAATGTACGAAATGCAAAACTTTATTTGCACTAACAGTCAGCCAGCTACAGGGAATTTTAAACGCTGGTTGTCAATAAGGTAGAGGGAAAAAACACTTAAATATTGGATTTATTTACCAGTTTATGATTCATCTAATTCCTTTGAAAAATTATAAACATTCATACTATCATTTGGTTGCACGTCTATGCTTGCAGCGTCATATCGCACGCCTATGATTGCGTCTAACAAGAGGTCCTATCCCAAAAATGAGTGCAAAATCCATGCCCAAGGGGAGACACGAACTCGCCGCGTTGTGGTTTCCAGGACGGAGCGTTACCAATCTGGCTACCACGTCTAGCCTGGCATTAGGGTCAAATGCTTAGTTTACATTATTAAATGGAAACCTTCGGTCCGAGAAAATATGACTTTTCTGTCCTTATGGAGTTATTTGTGGGTGCAATTACCCTCTTACTTCCTTTTAGGCTATTAAACTTAATACTCGTAATTTTCGCCGAAAAACTTTATTCATGCATCTTAAATCTCGTTTTTACCATTAAAAATTTATCCTCACGTATAACTACGGTGACCATCAGTCCTTTATTGAAAAGTGCAGTCCTACATTTAAAATTTCTGTATTTAAGATTTATCAATTTTTTTTAAAACTCATAATTATTCCTTTTTTGTCGAGATAAATGTTTCAATGAGTTAGTTATGTTGTTTATTTCCAACCATTGGAATGTTTGGCCCAGTTTTGTCCTTGAATTGAAATAATAAAACTTGGTTCTGTCCACTGAATAGTTTATTGTACAACGCCTTTCAATGTTAAAGCATCATCTTCAGATAAAATTGATTGTACCTGAAGATGACAGAAGCTATTTTTATTATTTCAGTCCTTAATGCATATCCACCACATTTCTCTGGACATCGTTGAATGTATTTGTCCCTGAATCCCCATATGTGAAATACCGTAATGTAAAAGGAATATATTTTTATTCTGACGAACAAATCTTATATTTTTCCCTTATTCGTATGAACTCATTTCAGATTTTCCCTTCATTACCTCGGGAAAATATGGTCAATTTAGGTATACCAATCCTTTTACTCGTTAAGTGCGGCATGCATGAGATTTATGGATAGAAATGGGTTGTGCGAAGCTGCTGTTACCAGCAGAGCATTGTTATCCGGGAAGCTACGCCTTAGTCAGTGGACCCATCATACCTCTTCCTATATACCCTTACTTGAATCCACCCCTGAGGGAGGTTGGGAGAGGTGCAGAGTGGGATGGGAGAGGAATTTGGCGACGGCGGATTTTAGATGAAAAATTAGTTTTTCCAAAGTTCTCTCTCCCGCTACCTCAACGCGATCTTTCTGTCGCGAACACAGACGTGTAAAAAAGTGGGTCTCACTCCTCATCCTCTCTCTCCTCTCTCCTATTACAGGGAGAGAGAGATGTGGGTAAGCGCAGCGCTGGATATATGTTGTGTGTCCTATTGATCTGTTCAGTTCGGCAGAGGGAAGCATGTCAGGTGCATTGGGAAGGGTGCATGTGCTGCTGCAGTCGTCGAGTGAGCGAGGTCAGCCTATTTCGTACAAGGACGCCAGACGCGCTTTGAAGCGAGTTCCGGTAATTCTCTCGCCCTCTCTTCTTATCCATCTCTCTATCTCTCTCTCTGCAAGAATGCACGCGAGATTGAGCGTTCTCTTGTAGCCTTCTGAGACAGCAACTTGGGGGCGAGGGTTTCCTGCTCGTGATTCTTCAAAGGACTCGATCGGTGTTTCGCTAAAACGCTCTTGCTATAGGAATAGTAGTCTCTGAGTGTCCGGTAAAATGAAGATAGAGCACAGCCATTTCGGGAAGCTGTAGGTTTCCTATTTAACAGATAATAGCAAAATCGTATGGTTGCAAGCTACCCGTGTCAATGCGGGACAATATCTGCTACGGTGATGTCGCCAGAAGTGGTGAATGCATACATGAACTGGTGTCAGGTAGTCTTCAACAAGAAGTCCCTGGCGGACTAACAGAACAATTGACGATCGGATGGGTATTCCTCCTCCGCTCGACGTCACACATGGAACTCCGTTCAGCCCCGAACTTTATGTGACGCATTCAGACCTCGGTGAAGTTTTCAATGCACGAGTTCCTAGTTAGAATTTGATTGATCATTTTTTGCCACGTTTTATATGTTGAGAGTGGAGCGGAGTGAAAATGATTCACTACTGGAAAAAAATAATAATATAATGCCTGTTGGGGTAGGCAAGTTTTGCAACAAGTGGGGTTGGTATTACAACGGTCTTCGGTTCACCTCACCTCCGGCGTTAACGTTGTGTTTGTCTAAAAATTGAGATCTTAAAGTACTCTTGTAAAGGCTTTAACTCTGCAGCTGGAGCAACTAAAAATCCAAATACACAGCAGCAATGAACGAAATTGCTTTCTTCAAGCCCTCAGTAACTTGAGCGAGGTTTTTTGATCATGATTTTTCTACTTGTTCGATTGAAATTTAGTGTAGTGTACTAACTTTCAAAGTCCCCTATGTTTTAGTGGAAGTTTAAACTAATTCCTTGGGTTACTTGGGAGCTCTGCAGTGAGTGGGCGGTTAGCTGATGTCGTCAGGTTGGCTGGTTGGTTACATCTTTGCGGTAGGCAACCGACTACCGAATCATTTGCGCCATTGCAGACGATAGGTGGGTTGGCAAGGTAGAAATAACTGGGGTGGAGAGAAACCCGGCGTCGGCATTAGGCTAATCTTAATGCAAGACGCCGAGGGGTCCATAGTTGGTCCGTCCTATATAACGGACGGAGTACTGCCTTTGAGTTGCTCTCCAAGCGGCACTCACCTAATTAGAGATCGGGATTCCGGTGAATAATCTCCGTCGCTGCCGGTATCCGAACCCGGGCTCCTGGGATTGGAAGCAAGAACACAAGCCACCACACCCAATCTCCCTTCAAATAGCTAGATTAGCGGTTGATGAATCATAGGCCTATCAGTCAGCTGAGCGATTATGTATACAATTTGGCCGCGTTGCAGAATATGAGAAGGCGCAGGATGGGGATAAGTAAAAAAAAGACGTAATTAATAAAATTGCCGTCCGCAGTGTTGGTAATTTACAGGGCTGCCAGCATAAAATACGTGAGTTGGAGTTCTTCGTACGTGGATGTTGCGTTACTCAAAAACGATTCTTAAAAAAGCTTATATTAATCGGTGTGGCATAACCTCATCAGTTGAAGCACTTAAAAAACTAAATCTAAAGCTACAGTTAGTGCCATTATGTCCAATCAGCCGTTAGGTAGCAACTTGGACGAGGTTTCTTATCCGTGATTCTTAAGAACTCGGTCAGGTTTTGCTAAAGCGCCCTCAGACCACAAGGTAAGTTTTTTCATGACTTGTCGTTCTTTTTAGTAGTGATAAGAGCTGTGCTGATTGTGAGTGAGCGGGCGGCTTATTGAGGCAGATTATCAGATGAGCAAACGTTGGCCAGCCAGTCATCTGAGGTTAGAAGAAATTGTAATTTTCACCTTTTCACAGGACCCGTGCGTCAAAATTCGATGTTAGCCTTCAGTGATATGAAAATATTGAGAAATGCTGAGCAGATAAAACTTTGGCCGCGTATAATCTGTGGGAAAGGAATGGGATGAAGATAATCCTTGCTTTGACGAAATTAATGAGTTTATCAAGTAGGTAGTGGAATGAAAAACCTTAGTTGGGAAGGAGTTCTGACTTTTGGAACGGTTTACGCATATAAATATGGAACGCATATTAATATGGAATCCGCAATAAAGATGGGCGTGATGGCTTGTGCTGAAGGAGAATAATGGTGGCCAAGGAAACTTAAGCAAAGAGGAAGGAATCGATGATAGATGAGTTGATGGAATCAGACGATGCTTTGTGGAACTTCACAACGTTAAACACGAAGAAAAAAAATACTTTGTATAATCCACGCAGTTTGTTTATCGACCGGTCGGTTTTGACGACTATGGAGTCATTTAAAGGTAACTTTGATCAAAGGCACTTTGATATTTTGAAGGTAACTTGAAAGTGACGTTTAACCTGTAACCACAGGCGTAGTGTTTTTGCACCTCAAACTCAGAGATTCATCCTCACGCACCGCTTGTCTAAAATCGCAAATATTTCGATAAGTGAATATATATTTTCTGTTGTTGCATGCTACTTACAAGAGCCCTTTCTTGTCTATAGGCGTACAACTGTATAAATATATTTTTCAAGAAAAAATTATATTTTATCGTTTTTAAATAAAACTAGGCAGATTTGCTGAATAGGACTTACTTAAGTATGGTTCTCAAAGACTCCTAATAATTAATTAAGTAAAACCAAAAGTGTTTTGTGGGTTGAAAAAATATTAGGACCTATTTAATTTAAAGAAGTGGAAAAGTTTAGTAAAAAGATAGTAATGAACGATAATCACAGGTTGCGTTGTGATGTAGAATAAACCTACATAATACAGAAATGCTGTCCGATAGATGGCGGGAAAACGTTTGACTGATGTATTTGGAATTAATAAGAACTTTGAAGTAGCAACTTTCCACAGATAAATATTTTAATTCGACCCGGGTTTCGATGCAGTGCACCAAAACCCGGGTCGAATTAAAATATTTATCTGTGGAAAATTGCTACTTCTAAGTTCTTATTATGTTCATATTTCACAACATCTCGCCTTATTCCTCCCTTATTTGAAATTAGGCCATAGAATAACTGTAAAGTAAGAGATGAATTATTAAAGTACTATCTAATTAGAAGGTACTGAGTTTCCGAACGCTCAGAAATCATATTTCAAAATGGCGGTGGTATGTGAGACCCCATGTTTGTGGTTACGGGTTAAGACGTCGAAATCGATTGGTCGATGTATAACTTGTATGGTCGTGAACAATGTGTTTTTTTAGGTGATAGGTGCTCTGAGAAAAAGGTAATTCAAGACTTCATTTTGTTTATTGAGGTTTGATGAATGGCTCTGAAACTTAGTCTCTGAGGGTATAGGACGACCGTCTATCGAAGGATTTTGAGATGTTAGTATGGACGTGGGCGGGAATCCATTTTTAGAGTAGAGAGAAAGATAGATTTATTGATCTAAGAGAAGTAAAGAGTTAATTTTTGTAGAAAATCCAGAGGAAGCAGCAAGGTGGATGGGGGACATGTTGACAGAGATGTTTAGTGCGATATTAGGGATGATCATGCATTGTTGGTGGAGCGGAAGTTAATATTACAGATTTATAGACGGCATGATGTGCAGTAAAATTTATGAATATTCGTAAATGCTTCAATTATTCCGTTGGCCCTCAAGCTTTTGGGCATAGTATAATTTATTCTACGTTATAAAATAAGAAAGACTTTGTTAGGTTTTAATTATTAATAGTGCCGAGGTAGATCAATATATCAGCAGAGTGGAGCAAGATTCTAGTTGAGGAATCCATATTCCCGGTTAAAACTAGGTCATAACGTCTTGGTCGCTTTATATCCCGGGGAGCTCAATCCCGTTTCAAAGTTCGTCTTATTCCAAAAATAGAAAAGAATGAGTCTTCGGATATGAATCGAGAGTTTCCGCTATGATCTACTTTCCTGTCTTCAGTTCCAAGGTGCAGGAAAAACATATTTCCAACTTATGAGTGTTTTTACATCATTGACAATATTTTATCCTGGAAGTGGGATTAACAGTGATGGAAAAAGTAAGGAAGATCGAGTGAGATGAGTAGCCTTAGTGGAGAAGACGTTCTATTAAAAGAAGAATCATTTAACAGCTAGCAACACAATCTTGGAAGCAAGGAAGCAGTTGATTGAAACATGTCTGTAGCATGCTCTATTTTGCTGGTGAATCTGGAGTCATATCAGCAGCAAAACTGATAACAATTGAAGTTATTGAAATGTGATGTTGTCGGAGAATGGTGAAGATAAAATGGACAGTAAAATTACCTACGGAGAAGTCCGAAAATAAGCTGGGAAGAAAAGTTGTTTGATGAAAACTCGGTGGAGTGGAAGAGACTAGCTTATTGGACCCATTATGAGACTAAACGGCCGCTTAAAAACAATCATGGGTGGAGAAATGTATGGGAAGAATCGCAGAAAAGGGCGAAGGGTAAAATATGTCATGTAGATTATGCGAAAAATTGACAGGGATAACTACGAGGGAATAGAGCAGCTACCTGAATGGAGATTAGAGTGGAGAGCTGCAGCAAACCAGTCTACGAGTTGATGACTACTAATGACGATGACAATATTATATACTTCGTTTGTTCTGAGAGGCGGATAAGTACATGTGTTGGATGCACCTATCCAATTTAAGTCTTTCTCTTGAGGTTCCATAGGTGTGATTCTATAAAGTTGAGCTTTATTTATTATGTTGCATTTCTTCTTTTTCTCTCGACTTTGGTCTTCTAACGACCACGTAAAATAACCCAATGTATTTATATTCGTTTTTTATTTTCTGTTTCTTTTCTTAATCTCCAATAACTCTTCATCCTTTCGCTTTTCTTTCTCTTTTTCTCTCCCTTCCCAAGTATTGTTTCCTTTCTTCTCATTCTTCCGGAAAACCTTGATTTCGTATCAATCTTCTAAATATAGTTCTATCCTTTATTATGTCTTCCATTGTCCACATCTCTTCCATGGCTTTCTTTATTCCTTGGACCCACTGGTTGCCATTCTTAAACTTTTAAAAATGATTGAACATTTTTTTTGTCCATGCGCATAACGTGGCCGAAGAACCCAACCCGAAGATTAAGAATCTTTTCCTAATCTCATCTGACGTCTTTTGCATTATTTATTCTTGTATAGGTTATAATTCTTCCTGTGCCTAAACTCGTCTTTCTCTGTTTTTAGTGGTCCTGGTGTTTTTATAAGAATATTTCTTTCCTTCTTTTATATCTCTTCTATTTCTCCAGATTTCATTGAGGACATGTATTTGGTGGCGTAAAGACTTTGTGGCTTGATTACTGTATTGTAGGGCCTGATTTTGGTTTCAGATAGATATATTTATGATAGAGAAGTAAATGGTGCGAGAGGAAGAGGTGGATCGTCAAAGTCAAGGGTGAATTTGGTGGAAGCGACTGTAAAGAGTTGTATTAGGAATATTAAGAATAGGAGAGTGTGTATGAAGCAATGAATGAATGCAATAGAAGCGAAAGAGGTATGCAAAGATAGGGCATGATGGAGGATATGATTAAAGTAAAGTCAATTTTCTAGCTCTCCAAGCAATAATTAAGCTCTTTGACTGTACCCAACCCCAAAGCTAATGGCGTGATGGAAATACACGTATTTATTTTATGTTATATATGGTTGCCTCGAATCAGTGTGGTACATACCCCTCGGTAATTAGTTTTTTTAAATGCAATACTCTAAATAAATCCCATTAGCAATACGACGCACAGTGGGGCAAAACCCCACTTTAGGCGGACAAAAGTCCAAAAATGAAAGTTTGAATTAGGGTTTCTGAAATAGTAGGTTGGGTAACCTGATGTTTGAACTACGTAACCGTGCATTTCACAGGCTGGTAAGTATGCACCTGCACGTATAAATGAGTGTCAAAGTGAGAGAATAGCGGAGCACTGGTCCCACGGACGCAGACGCCGAATTGGACGGTCGATTTGAAACTATTAGTACAGCGTACTGTTGTCCTCCATTTTATTTTTTAAACTTTCAAACGATTGAAATAAGCAATTAGAGTGTGAATATGATTTTAAAATTTATTTTTTTAAGAAAATACGCTTGGAGTAATTAATTATCACGAATGAAAATTTATTGATTTTTCAAAATGAAAAGTTTTAATTATTTAGAGAAAATTTATATAATCGGACGGAATCGTATCGTAATTTTGAGATATATTATTCATTCAAGTATGAGCTAGAGATTGTAAAAGAAATCAACTGCCATTGAGTTGCAAAAGGACTGTTACGGTATAAAAGTTATTATGCACGAGAGGCGGATAGGAAATTCATCCGGCCGCTATGGCCTCATGGCAACGGGTAAACTATAATATAAAAAATTTCAATCATGGAAAGCAAATGCAAGTACCGTAAATAATATCTGTTTATGAAGTTATTACTAGTTTGTAATAAGTCATATTTGGATGCTATATGTATTATGTCCACTCTTAGGTACAAGTGGTGATGTTTGTTACACCAGGGCTGAGATTTCAAAAATCTTAGCCCTGTGAAACTTGTGTGCAAATCGTATCATTTTTTCTATGAAACGAAAAAAAAATTGCAAAGGTGATTGCAAAAATAATTTTGTAAATTTTATAGAATATTCATTTTCGACGACCATCTCAATTTACGTTAACTTTTTTAATTTGATTCGTTCAGATGATTCTACTGAAAAATAATTTTACTGCCAAAAATTGTGAAAATGATAATTTGAAAAAAAAATCATAAAATACAATAAATATTGCAAATTTGATATCAGCTTTCATTTAAGCAATATAAAAAACATAAACATGCCATTTTGGAGTTGATTGTAAATTGTTTTTGGACTTTTGTCCGTCTAAAGTGGGGTTTGGCCCCACTGTGCGACGTCTCGAATCACATTGAGGTGAAGATAGTTTTCGTTGAAATGAAATGCCAAGTCGCTCATGCTCTCCTTGGTTTGTGTCGTCTCGAGAAATTCGGAGCGACACGTCAAGAATTGAGGTTGAATTCCATTGAGGAGACACGCGTGCTGCGGAAACAAACGCTGGCGCCTCCAATTGTAACGTCTCCTGAAAAAATGAGATTTGTTTGTGAGATTCTCATGTGCGCATTCAAGTTTTAGGGCACCTGAGAACACAATGTTATCTTCAGGCAGGCAGGCATTGAAAAGAAACGAGGGAATCCGCGGTGATGGCAGAATGGGCGGAATGTTTTAATGCTTCTCTAACATCGGGCTTCCGTGTCTCACAGAAAAAAGAGAAATCTTATATTCATTTCCGGAATTAACTCATAGCAAAAATGTTTCATTTGAGTGTTGGCATCCAAAGTTAGCTTTAATTTAAGAATTCTTTTCACTGAAAAGCATTCTTAAATTAAAATTTCGCTATGCTCACCTAGCCTTTCAAGAAAGGCGCATAACAAGTATTTATTGAACTGTTCTTTTGAATGCTGATTACGTCATGGAGTAGCAGTGTGTTCATATCTACTTCAGCCGTATATCTTCTCGTTGCCATCGTAGAGAGAATACTTCTCGCGATCGCGAGAATAATCGCGAATACTTCTGTTTTAAGAAACAAGTACATTACGTTTTTACAATTCCGTATGCACGTACGCTTCCATGTTTATCAATGATTCACCCAGGAAGTTGTAGCTTCCTGGGTGGATCATTTATTTCATCCGAAGAAATCACATGACTGAACAAAGCTATAGAATCCGTTTCTGAGTTCCGAATAGGTGAATGCTTTGTAAAAGTATACCAGTTTTGTAGGAGACGTTGGTGTTAATCATTCAATTTCAGTTGAAATGCTTTATGATATATATAAGGCTTTACGGGGGAATGGTGAGGTAGATTGCATCTGAGATGGTTGGTGTGTTTTAGGATAACTGTGGGATGGCAATGAAAGGATGCCCAATATGGTTGGATAAATAGAGACCCCCTTCCTGAATGTTATTCTTGCGCAAAAGTGTCGAATTCACACCAATGCTCATCTTCCAAAGTATTTTCGAAATTAGTTAGAATAAATTTTTCCGCCTGCCTTCTGACAAGAGCTATTTCTAGTCAATTCCATCAAACATCCATTAGGGGAGATGAGAGATGAGTGCACGACAGGCCCCGAATATTACTGCCCAAAAAAAAGTAATTGCTCTCTAATATCACACTGACCTATTGCCCATAAAATATTTTTCTGGTGTCGAGGTATTTTTGCTTTTTCTGCAAAGTCAACCCACGCTGGGCTCTATGACCAGAGTTTAATTTTTAAAATTTCATTTAACATTTGTTATAAATGGTGAATTTGTTATTTGGTGAAATTTTGGTTGAGTTTGTAAAATAAAAAATATGCTCCTGTTATAAATGTTCTTTTGAAATAAATAATCCATGCTGCACAGGCTACGGCATGACCATGAATAAAAAAGACATGCATAATAACCGCCCAGACATGTATTACACTTGATGATGCCATAGCAAGAAAAACAGGTTAATGCTAGTGTTCCTAAGTAGTCCTGTGTTAAAAAGCTTAACCAGGAACTTGCTGATTTAGTATTGTTTCTGCATTCTAATCTCTTACTTTTTAAATAAAACTGATGAGTCACGCTACCTTTTTCTCTTCTCGAGTCACTCGCATTAGAAGCTGACGATTCAGTCGTATTCACCTCAGGCTAAACTTGAAGTCCCTTGTGAAGGGGAACTAAATGGAGACTTACGCAAGTGCCTTGGGAAGGCTTCATACATTCATCTCGCCTCGCTATCTCTGTCTGCCTTCCTTTTGGGAGAGTGGGCGTCGGAAAGCGCAATTTTCCACCGAGAGCAGCGCGTCTTTCACGCTAACGCTCTCGAGACTTTAGCAATTATTGGTGTTGTCTTCCATAGTGAATTGATGCGTGACTATGCTAAATGAAATGAGTTATATTCTAGGAGTTAATGGCGTCAACCTTCTGATTCTTAAGACTTCAAGTCAGATATTTTTTCGTAGACAAATTTCACACTTTAGTGTTTTATTTTCCATTAGTACGTGTGACGACCTGCAATTTAAGCAGCCTCTCAAAGCCTTGTTAGGAGCCTTACGCCTAAAGTCTCAATCTCTACTTGGCCACTATGCTCATGACTAATATTATTGCTACATTCCTTTACCAAGCTCATCTCGAGTGAATGAGTGCGCGGTTGGCCAGTTACGAATATAAAATCCCTACTTGTATCATTTCCATTATGAATATTGCTCTAAAGGTTGGTTGTTGAAAAGTAACAAAGTTGGGTTACCTTCTACTATACTGGGGAATGCAGGTGAATACATCTATATTGAATAATCCTCTTCATAAATTTGCCTTGAATTAAATATGGCTTATTTTTATGACTGGGAAACACATTTGACTGATAAATGGGAGATTCAAGTTCGAATCCTAGTAAAGTCAAATAGTTTTTCATGGTGAATACCCGCTTTTTGATATTCAACTCCCTGACTTGGAATTTTAAACATCCTAACCTTAGAAATACAGTTTCTAAAATAGAGATGGCTGCATTTGTCTCATCAGCTCTCTTTATCTGGAACATTTTCAAATCTGTGTGGTTCAAATAGGCTTGCCTCCTTGCATTGTTTTTATCTCGATACGGGATTATGTGAAGGACATAGTTAGAGAACCAAATCGACCTAACGTGCCGCGTTTTCTCAGATGATACTTACATACTTCTGTTCACCTAACGATGGCCGAAAAAGGAATTTTTAAAATCCTGGGACTTCCAAGCCGTCAGAAAGAACTTATGTAATGAAGAAAAAATCCTAAAAATAATCGATGACCCGTCAGCTTTATGAAATCATGGTAACTGAATAATGTTTTTTTTCCAAAAGAATAGAGAGGATTCGATTATGCAAAGATCGAAATTCAAACTCATTGATTTACGGTACATCCTTCAACTTTATCTCTTATAATACATTACGACCTTGGTTTTGGTGTCACTGCATCATCCTATTATGTGCAGTTTAATTTGCTGAAAATTGCTACTGCATTTTAATTCGAAATCTTTTCATAAATGAAACTCTTATGTAATGTGAAAAATGAGTACCAGCATCCATAAGCCCTGAGTCATTGTCCGCCAAAGAAATGAGGGGAAAGTCAGGGAAAGCATTGTGCGAATAGATACTCATACCTATGCTAGATATGTATTTGGTTTCATTCTCAGGATTGTGGCGTGATTTAATGCTGATAGTAATGCATTTGGGTGAAAGCTGCGGATTGCGAAGAGAAAGGTTGCTTCTAACGATTGCTTCTATAGGGATGTGTGCTTCTCCTCTCTCTTGCTCTCAATTTCTCGAACAGGCAACGCTCTACCGCAAAAGTTCCGCGAGCATTTGATGGGTGTAGGTGTTGGTATAACTATTACTACTTCGTTTCGAAGCGGGCATGTATGTGGATTAAAAAATTTATATTACATAGAGAGCGTGCACGTGAATACGTAAGGGCACTGCATCATGCATGTGGGTTAAAGAGTATCTATATATTATGATATATAAACAACGATTATTGATTTATCTCCCATCCGTAACTTCTGCCGTCACTATTTTTAAACTGTTGAATAGTCGATAGAATGCAATCAATAGTATCTTTTGATGATTTCCTCCTATTCCAAATGCTCAAATTTCACGTGGAATAAAATATTTCTTTTTATGACACTGCGGTGCTTAGTTTATGTAGCCTAATTCCTAATCAGTTCGTTATCCTTGTCGGCTGATAAAGAAGATTGCTAATATAATCACAAAACATGTCAAATGAATGGAATTCTTGGAATTGGCTGGAAAGAATAATGATCCGATCACGTTTTTTTTCAAGTTCACCAAAAGATGGTTAGTAATCACCATTCTTATTTTTTAATCGGTATTAAGTCCTAACCTGGTAAATTCATGCTCATGTATTTTTGGCATAAAGAACTTGTATAAAACCACAATAAGATATACATCAGTACAACCCGGGTTGTATATGGTATTAAATACTAATATGGAACGCCATAATTTCTCAAGAGCGAGTTCAGTTTAATCCACAACTTACTTTGGACCCAATCTGCCATGCTTAAAAGCTCCCTGAGGTAAAATGGATGTTTTAAACAATCAATATTTTTCATTCGCTGTTCATCTCTAGTTTTAAACGATACATCAAATATCAGAATAATAAAATAAATTAGCAGGAACAGGAGAGTATGGAAGTCATTAAAGTGCGAATCGGCCATATTCTACAGGTCAGTTAAGCAGGTAATACGCCGCAACCAAATGGTATCACTAATAGAATTATGGAAATGCCTTAATAATCTTTCTAATTACTATTTTATGTGGACAGAAAGCAGTTCGCATAAAATATACATAGTTTCAAAACGTTTGTAGACACATTTCGAGTAGTAGTCATGTGCTGCAGTTTCTCTTTTATTCACCGTTTCTAATCTGTAACCAATTTGTACGTACAAAACAATTAAATTTGTTTAGTTTTACGTGTATGTATCTCTTTTAATTCATTCACTTCTCAGCATATTCAAGTGTACATCTCTGGAAGTAAGGTTAGGGGGCACGAATGCAACGATAAAGAATTTTTTTTTCGTAGAAATTGATGGGTCGAAGAAAAAAATCTCCATTTTCCCATGAAGTACTCCGATTTATGGAGACCGCGAGAGGATCGATGGGGTGGGGAATATATATCGGAGGTGTCGATATCCAAGGGGCATCTCCTTCACAAGCTTGATGGATGCGGGAAAAACAAAGTTGACTGGGGAATACAACGGCTTGACCGGGGGTGGAAGGAGTGGATTGATACTGCTGGGAAAGGAAAGTGTTTGATGGGATGTAAAAACTAGGATGGGATATCGGAGAAAATTATTGGAGTGAGATGCAGAAGGAGCTTATTCCATTCCCATACTCCATGCTCTGGGGGTTAGAAAAAAACGAATGTTTGACTGAGGAAATAGTAATCGGTGAATGACTTTGCAAGACGTCCGTCATTGAGTTTTGTGATGCATCTGGGAAATAGAGACTTATGTTGAAGCTCGAATGACCTGAAAAAAAGATTCTATTAAAATTTGCAATCTTGTATTTTAGCTCTGCTTATCGATGCAAGTTTTAATAATTACGAATACGGTATTTAATATACATAATCGAATTGGTTGCAAACGACAGGGTGGAGAAGAGGAAAAAATATTTATCAAGCAACTGCGACACCTATGGAATTAAACAATAAAATTAGTGATAAGTTTGTCAAGAAAGTCAGTTGCAGCCAAAACTTGGCAATTTAGGATTTTTGAAATTCATTTCTAGTACTTATGGGAAAATACTGATTGCTCAGATCATTGCTTAGACGTACCGTAATTAAATTCATTGCGAATTGATGCTTTATCAAAAATCACTTCGCAGTCTGATGGATTATATGAGATTTAATTGACATGAAGTGGCATGGATAATATAGTTTTGGGCGTTCGGCTGTGGGTTTGAGGTATTTGATTCGGGTGACGGCCTGTGGTCTGCGTCATGCATTGCGGAATTCGTTAGTAAAACTGAGGCTTCTATGGAAAAATAACTCCCAGCTGAATGGTAAGTAAAGAAAAATTTGTAATTCCACATAAATGTTTAATGTACGACCTAGGTTTCGACGTGGCACGTCATCATCTGGTGGAATATTTATGTGGAATTACGAAGTTTTCTTTACTTTTCATTATGTTAAGTCGATTCCATGAAGTCACGCCCGAGACAACGAATTTTAACTCCCAGCTGATTGCCTAATGAGTATTTAGAGGGTTGAGTGCACAAACTCCGCCGCGCCGCGTTGCTAAGTCAGTCTAATCTTTTCCACAAATATATTCCTTACGAGAAAATTTCATAACAGTAATTATCCCTCTATAGCCCTTGAAACAACTCTAGAGAGTGTGATTCGCATACTTAAAGAAAGCATTAAAATCAAAATCATCTTTCCTAACAATTGAAAATGAAGGTAAGACGTTGATCCCTTGCAAATATAAATTGAGTATAAACTGCTGGCTGTTAATTCGAGTCAGATGTTTCTCGGTGTAGTCATAACATTACATAAAAAGTACAGAAATGGAAACTAAAGTGAATGTAGTCTTTAATTGTGCATGAATCCCCGAAACGCTGAGTCTGAAGTGAGATCAATATCCAATAAAACAAACCAACCTTTAGATTGGATCAACCGTTAGATCACTGAAGCACCAAACCGCATTCTACTTCCCGAATGGCCTATTCGATCGGCGTGGTTAGAACTAATTACGTTTAAAGCGTGCAAATTTTAATCGTCAGTGTAAGAGGGCCAGTTCCAAAAAGGGAGGAATCAGGCGAGATGTTGTGGAATATGAACATAATAAGAACTATGATATTACAATTTTCCACAAATAATTTTTCTGTGGAAAATTGTAATATCCTAGTTCTTATTAGGGCCAGTTCCTTTTCCTATGCTGACTCCGTGGTTTCAGCAAGATTTAACGCTTTGAGTTCTCTGTAACGATATATGTTAGTTTCCCTCGCAAAAAAGCCGATAACGATGTGTCTCTTTTTGTTTCTATCTTAATTATTTATTTATAATTGACACACATAAAACAACCTGACTCTTCTTTATTTGAAGTGAAAAGAAAGCCGATGAATAATAGCTCAATTGCAATGCTTCGAAAGGATCTGGGACTCTCTTGTGTCCACATACACTGTTATGAGGTAATGTAGCGATTGAATCCGTTTACCTGCGGCTTTGCCATGATGCCACCAACGGCATTGATATAAATCTTTCTACGATAACAGTCGACAAAATAAAAACTCGGTCCGAAGTAATTTTAATCGTTCATCCATTATAAGTTCGTCCATTGTGAAAATACCCCGTTATGATGCAATGGAAAGTAGTTTTTAATAACTTAACAATTATAATATTCAGAGGGAAGTCTGCGTTTTCCATTTCATGCCAGCACCCGTATTGTAAATGTTTGGGCCTCATCTCACTCGCATGTGAAGGGTTGCGACGGGGTCACGACGCGTATTTTAATGCTTTTCGGAATGAGGCAGGAAAAATGACAATGGCTGGTTCTACGTTCAACGTTGTGCAGCATATGGAGCAAGGGAGGGTTCCGCGAAAAAAAAACTAGAAACCTTTTCGAGTACGGGCGTTTATTAAGAGAAAATATGCATTCCATTCTGTATGTTGGACATTAATCGAGAGCTAAAGAGACTTTTAGAAGAATTATCTTAATTTTATGAATATCTTAAGTGAATTGGAACATATAATTGCATCTCCGAGAAATGTTACTCATTTATTTGTGTATGCACTCAAATACTTTTTTTCGCATACTTCCTTTCTGTTATGCTTATGCTATTTCATATCCTATATCCGTCCGTGGTCGATGCAAGCAACGGTTAATGCAACTTTCTTTCCAAAACATTAGCGACGAATCTGAACTCTTTCCAGAGTTTGTTCCTCAACTTATCTTCAAGTCTTCTCTTTTCTCTGAAACCTCAATCCAAGGACAGGGCTCCATAATGGCATGAGACCAGCGTAACCAAACGTACACCATAGTGCACGAGCATTTTGGATTGGAAATGCTGACTATATCCTTTTAGGGTGATTGGGCGTATTTTTTAAAGGCTCACATTAGATGCATATGACGCTGATTTTCCCTTTGTAACACGGATTTTCGTTGACATTTCTTTTTTTTTGCAGTTCTCACGACTATCGCCAAGTGACAAGGGCAAACGTTTTATTACTATGAGTATAAAGTAAAGGCTTCTGTGGGATTGGAAAGAATTTGATGTACAGAGTTTACTGATGTGATTATCTATTTTTTGGAAAATATTTTTCCGGTGTTACAGTCTGCAAGGCGCTTGAAAATATCAAGAAGAAAATAGTTTCACTAAAATAATATTTATTCAGAAAATTACATTTTCTGACAATTTATTGACCTCAGTATGCTACACTACCCGACGGCTACACTTCACACCTTACAAATAATATAAATTTTCTATATTTGTCAGTATGTTCTGTTAGCCTGTTCGCGTTACACTTCATATTCTAAACACCTATTTATGCCGTTGTGGTCAGAGTTATAACTAACGAAACTATTTACAAACACCGTGGAAATATCATTTCCTGCCATCTGTTTCTACTCGTTAAAATACCCTGCTTTCTTACGGGAATGTTTGATGTTTTTCTTTCCATAATCATAAGCTCATTTATGCTTTTATTCTTGCGAAATATCCACAAACACGGTTACCTATTGTTCACCAATGTTTACAGATCTACGCCGATCCAGAACCCAACTAGTTCAGGCAGTGAAGAGATCTTATCTTAGATTTAAGGATTGCTCAATACGTTTGCGTGACTTAGTATTGTCTCTATTTTCTCAATACTGGTCTCTTCTAGTTGTGCTGTTAAAGAACCTTTTAAATTCAAGTGAAGATGATTTTCTCGGGTGCTATGATCATCGAGAAACCAGAAACCCACTGGTTCAAGTCACATTTCCTTAGTAATTTTGTTTCACAATGCAGTGACATGCTTTTATTTTAGGACGTCGAAATTCCTTACAAATGCTCCTCTCTCTCTGATTAACTTCTCACGAGTAATGAAACTCTCGTACCCGTTTCTAATTCTAGCATTCCTTGACTCTACCGTGGCGAAAGAGTGTGAGCTTTCTGCTCTTTTATTTGTGCAATGGGAAAAATTTTTCGGTAAAAAGATTTGAGAGAGTCTTGCATGACATAACTGCACCATCATCATCATTAATCAATCTGGATATACAGCTCTCCACTTCATTCTCCTTTCAACCATCCGCTTTATTCCTTCCTAAGTTTTATTACGCGGTCCTTGGTCATTTGCTTCATACATAACTACTGTTGGAACTAAAATTAAATAAAAAAACACAGCAGTTATAGTTATTATTATTTTTATTAATAGAATTGATGAAAGTGTAAGCTGACTTAAATATAACCCAGAATGCGGTGGAGCAGTTGGTCCAGATTTATAAAGAGCTTGGAGTCGTTTCGTGGAGTCCGTTTACCTTTTTTGACGTGAAACATTTTTGAGTCATAGATGGGTCCGGAGTGATTCAGAAAACGCTTTTATCTCCGGAAACCGTGTGGTTTCTTTTTTTCTCCGGTCGTAAGCGATAAAGTGGACTTGTGCAAGGGATTCATTTAGAGCGACCCGTGTTCCGGAAGGAGGTCTAGGATAACTTTTGGGAGGTTTTCCGTACTTAAGTCACCCCTTCCAATTTAAGACAACCAAACACCCGCTGTCTTTCTGCTGCAAACATTCCACTTTTCTACTAAGGCTTCACATTTTCCCCATTTAGTTAGCAGTCCTTTAATGGAATTTTAACTTTTTAAACTTTTACGTTATATATTCATTTTTCGTCGATATTCATACTTAGAACTCAGATTATTATAATTTTGGGGTATTAAATCCACAGAAGGATGACATACTCATTTGGAAATTCACTATAATGGTAGTCGCTATAATATGTTCATCTGTAAATCGTATCTAGTGAAGAACTTTATGAGAATTCAAACCGATGTCTGATGCATAGCGAGTACTGCAGAAACCTCACAAAAAATATATGTAAAGCCGCTTAAGTCATATAGCCTTCGCTAATGCCAATTCATATAGTAAATATAATGTATTTACTACCGTTCACTGGGGATTAAAATACAGTTCATTAGGGCAGTAATTCAACTGCTTTTACAGTAACTAATAAACTATTTGGTAATTGTTTAGGGAAGGCTATTTTAGTAGTTGGAGAAGAAACACTTGTATTGAAGCCTTTTGCAAGAGAAGTACTCACAAATTTTCGTAGAAAATCTCAAATTACGTTTTTTATTCAAAATATCGTATTATAATAGTAGGAATAATGGAATAAAAGGAATACAGAAATGTGTATAATTTGATAAAAACGGTATATTTGGCTCAATTTAAAGATAATCTATTCTATTTACTGTTCAATGTCACATTTATACCGGGTTCCATGATTTAGGCTGCATTTCGTTTTCTAATTTGCTACTTTTCACGCTAGGTAATGTAATATAATTTTAAACTGTGCTGTCGCCACAGTAAAAGGAGTGTTTTCCAACCTCGCATCCATTACAACAGTCGACATTTCAGGAAGAATGAAAGGAGAACAACGCTCAACTCTTGCGTTAAAAACGGAGTGACAGGTGTAGGTTGAGTGCAAATGGCAAGTTTGAGATTTATAATTAGACACACTCTGTTCGTGCTTTAGATTTTTTCTTTCCTCCGTCAGCAGCCATTTATTTTGGGTTGTTTATCATTATCACCCTCGACTAATGTTGTATTCTCGTGAAGAGATGTCTTAGTGGTTCACTTGTGTGGGGAGTGGAACTGAACGGATTTCTTAGCATCGCTCATGTAAAATTTCCAGCGTCTTTTTTGAGCAGAATGGGTGCTTATTTATGTCAGTATTCATTTAGAGTGCTCACACCATTAGATAAGTTGAATTCGCATAAAAATACTACAAACCATGAAATAAATACCAAACATCTAAACCATTGAACAATGCTGCATGAGGTATGGGATATGGTTTTCTTTTTTATATTCTAACGTTAATTATCAGAGTTGTGCAAAAATAATTATGTTTTTGGTATGAAGATTTATCCTTTTAATATAAGATATCGTGATTGTATAATAAGGCTTCTGGTCTCAATCTTCCTACTTTTGAATCCTCACGTTATCGCTATTTTTATCTGACGAATAAAACTATGGATTCATGACGGTTCGAATTCACTACATATATGCATTTGTCTTTATGTTCTAATAGAAGTAACTTTTTATGGGGTGATTGAAAAATCAATTGCAATCCATCTGCCTAAGGCATCATCCTGTTTACTTTATTGTGTAATTTCGAATTTATTCCACTGTCGTTAACCGCAACTCGTTGTAAATGTGGATGAACTCAGAAATTGGCTATCAAAATGTTTTGTATTATTTAATTTCAATCCTCTCTAAATTATGGATGATCTTGAAGCGTGTAGAAGTCACATATATTGTGTGGGATATGGGAAGTTATTTTTACTTTACTGCAAGCGGTTTTTAGAAAAATGTTGGCTAAAAATCTAAGATCTTGGTTTAAAGGAGGTGTGAATAGAATCTTCTTTTGCGTTTGGACCTGGAATCCTCCCATCCATAAATGAGCCAGTCACCAACTGAGCAAGTAAGCTGCTTATAATTTGTTTATTTATTATTATTTACTACACGTTTATTTTTAATTTGATTGACGGAAAGGAAGGTCATCGACAAAGTGCCATGTATAATTAGGAAATGGAAGGAACGATAAGAAATGATAGTGGGGTGTGAAAAGGAAACTTCTGGATGAGATTGCGGAAGGCATAGTAGGAGGTTGGATGAGATAATGAGGAGCCGTCATTTAGGGAAGGATGTTAGGCAAGCGGGGGAGGGGAAGAAATAGAATCGGCCTTATGGACGTATGAAGAAGGCTAGGACGTACGCTGAGGTGCATAAAGAAATATTATAGGTACTCTTAGATGGGGACCTGCGCATACTACCTACCTAATTTAAACCTACCTAAACCTGTGTAATACCTTAAAAATAATAGCAATAGTATTTATTAGTTATATTGAAAACAGGCTTAAACTGGTTGCAAATGAAAAATATAGGCAACTTTCCTCGACAGCTATCAGTAATACATGTCAATGATTGAGAAGATTTTTTTTACTGGTTGTAGCCGCTTCAATGGTGCTGAATGGCATCGTAGCCACGATCACTACTCCATCCGATAATCTCGTCAGCAGTCATCGGTTGAAGTTCGCGGATTCGGGGCATGTGACGATACTCTTTCGTTTACCCACATTTTCTCCTCCCCTCTCATCGAGACCGCCTCCACGTATTTCCCCTGCTGATGCTTCTCGGGACGCGAGCCAAGTCGTTCCCGCGGGCGATAACGGCTCCTTCTACAGCCGCCTCTATAGCTCTTGACGCCCCCGAAACTACTCCGATTATCGGGCGAGCTCGTATGTGTGGATGTAGGTGGGGGACCCGCGATGGGTTCAAAAGCGTGCCTCAGATAATGACTCCATGAGCCAAAATGGGGAGGACGAGGCCACAAGTCTCTCTTTGTTGCTGGCCTAGACGTTCCGCGGAATCGAGAACAAACGTTATCCGAGAGGAAGACTACGACTTTAGTGGAGGCGTCAGCTAGTGGTTGCCATTCCTTCTCATCTCCAAGATAAAGACGTCGGAGAAGGAGGATGGTTGGGTATTCGTGATGGGAAAATATAATTAATATTTTCATTTGACTTTTTTAATCTTTGAAAAGGCGTAACTTCTAACCACAGATAATATAATCACATATTTTCCCCGGAAGTATCTGTTGCACTGTAAACGCAAGGCCTTTTCGGGTGATTATTTTATTCATAGTTAATGCACCTCTTGCCCTTTGAGTAACAGATCATCGAGAAAGATTTTTCACTGCATATTATAAAAATATTTTTATAAAAAAAATATTTTATTTATTTATTTTGAAAATAACGTCTGAAACGTTCATTTTGTTAATCCGCCGATCGCTAGTCGGGAGACGGGTGGAAGGTTACACTGAAAGTTAGAAGGGGGATATCAAAGGACAGGACCATGGACCAAATCATAAGGTTGTAGGTGGAGAAGGATATTAGGGTGTAAGGTATTTAGCATCGAATAGAACAGAATGAAGGGGTACGATGAGCTAATATGTGGATTGAATTTCTGATGATGATAATGATGATGGTGATAACCTCCGTCTTGTTGATGTTTTTTTCTCTGCTTGTACTTGTGGACGCATGAATTGAATCTCTTATTTGATGGAATTGAAAATTATTTGTCTCCGGTGCATTATCATAGATCCGATCATTGGCTATTTGGTAGCCGATAGAACATTCGGGAAGGAAAGCGGATCGGATACGTTATTTATTTATTTTAATATTGCTCATATAGCGCGGTGATAGCAATATAAGGTGGTACATGTTACAAACAAAACATATGGGTCAAACACACATAAATATAAACAAAAATAGGCTAGAATAATATCACCCAACATGGAAAGAGGGACAACAGTTTGAGTTAATTTTTTAAATAGTGGAATTAAGCTTTTCCGACGAAAAATAGGATGATGAGGAAACATTATTTAAAAAATTGACGACAAAAGTAGTTCAGGATGGTCAATAATCGAGTTAAGCGTATAGTGAAAGAATTAAACACCTGTTGTTTTAAGCCTATAATTATGAAGATTAGAAATTGATATGGGTAATTTCATGTCAAAGCGACCAAAAAAAAGATCGAAAATGACTTTGACATCTCCAATTTCGACCAATTTTGCGGAACGTATTTCGTTTAGCTGCATTGTTGCCCATTCTAATTATTTTGCAATAAATGTATTCGTTGCCTAGTTACGGGAATACGAAATATATATTGAGCTTCTCGTAAATATGTATTTGATTTGTCTTCAATATCTCGGGACATGTAACACTTATGTCAGAGCCCAAATGCTCGTTTAAAATAAAAAGCTACGGCGCACAATACTATCACGTCATCCATGAAATATTTGCCATTTAGTGCTCACATTTTTTATTTTGAAAACTTCGAAATCCTATTCTGTTTTGCTCATTTTTTACCTTTACCTTTGGTAGATACCTTTACATTTGGTACCTTTAATATACATTGCTGAAGTTTTGCGATGGTAATTTTTCTTTTAAGGAAGAAATTAATTTTTGTGTGTCGTCATGCTCGCTTTTTACTTCGAAGTTTCGCGGCACCCTAGGCTATATCGGCGTGCGATCCAACACCACTCATGGATCATTTTAATTCAGGGGGCTGATTTAGAGCTAAAAACAAAGAATCAGAAAGTGCCAGCTCGCAACAATGCTGTTGTACCGATACCTCTATATCGAAGATCCCAAAATTTATTCCACGCTTTCGTGATGATTGTCTTATACAGTGATATCAGGTATTTATATCAGATATCAGGTATGGTATACCTGATATCTGATATAAATTGTATGGTATACCTGATATCACTAGATATGGCAATCATCATAAGAGGCCATCATTATGATATTTTGTGTTTTTCCTTATAAATTCTCTCGGAAATCGTGATATAAGTACGTAGAATATACATAGGAATCATTGTGGTGGCCCCTGCATGCATAACCGTGGTGGAAGATCTCTCAAAGTTTCACGTGCATCGTCAGTTTGCTTTAAGCTTGCAGTGGTCTTGCTTATGAAGTGAATCACCCAAGTGTGAAATGTTGTTGAATAATCTCAGGAACAATTTCCAAATCATTGTGCGATGGATTAGTATTGCTTTTGGTTATACATTTGCTGGAGAAGCGACTCAGGTGTTTTGATTGTAAAGTGAGAGTCTTTGGCGGCAGAATTAGCAATATGGCTGCCACTTAACTTAATCAAATAATTCTGATTAAGCCGTGGATTCTTCTTCTCGGATACGGGTGTTTGTATTGCGCGCAATTAAAATAACCTCTTACTTCTGAGGCGTGAGTGATATTCTCCAGGAACTGGTGTCAAGGTCATTTAATGTTTTCCGTAGCCTTAGTATTAATTTCAGCTCTAGAGGCTGACAATGTTATCGTGATCTTTGGGCTGAGAAAGTAAGCGTCAGGAAATATTTCCCTCACGTTTTCCAATTCAAGTTACTATGTACACAGTTCTCATAAAGGTCGTTTGTCACTCTACCATAATGTTGAAGTTTTTTGATGAGATGAAATCTTTTAAAGCGAACTAAGGCCACATTCTTCTGTACTTTCTTCGATTTCGGTAGTGCCTGGTGAGTGTTAATTTTTTAGTTAATTAGTACAAGTACATATACATTTATATTTTTAATATTATGAAGAACATTGACCTAAGACCTCAATTCTAAGATAAATACAGCGTCTATGACGCTGACGAACTTGCAACCTTTGAGTTGCTAGGCCGGCTCGTTACCAGCCGTGTTCATCATTAATAATTTCTGCTATTGATGTTAGTTGAGACTTAAGTTTAATAAAATGATGAATCTTGTCATTAGATTTCATGGAAAAACATTCGACTCGCATTGACTCACACTTTCCCTGCCCATATGATTCAAGCTACATATCGTTATTAAATACCATGAATCATGCCTGAGAATCTTAAATCACTCTTAGTAGTAGACTTAGTTTTTTTGTGCCTCAACTTTTATCGTTTATCCAAATTGTATCGTTTTCCCTAAAATCTGAATCCTTTGGCGAGGAATCTATCCGTACCATAAAAGGGATTCCAGCCCGCGGCCTTTTAGTTGCCATGCCAGCACAACAAAATATTGTCTATCGAAGCCAGCATATTCATTTAATTTATTGACGGTTTGTAAAGTATGATTTCGCTAATTTTTACCACGCATATTAAGCTTACCCTACATTAGCAATATCACACTTCAATTATCTCCTTGTTGCCCAAAACAGCCCAAAACAAAGCAACAAACTTGATATAAATATTTATCTCTTCTGCATCATAATAAGCAAGTTACCTTCATTGTCGGCGCCAAAGCGGCCACATTTAGTGGAATTGATATGCATTGCATTAGGGGAAGAAAATAATTTCGATAGGCATCTGTTTTCCAGTCTTGCAATCAATGGATGATACGGTGGGTGTGCTAGGTACAACGCTGACTTCTTATCATGAGGGCTTGGGTTCGAATTTCTGCATTGGCAAAGTTTATCATGACCGTATATGACGATATTTATTGGGATTTAATCGAAATAGTGAGTGGCATGATCAGCATTATCATAGATCAGTACATTGCAGCCGTGGTGAAGCACTCGGAGAATACGTTAGTGACCAAAGAATGCGTGAATGTTAGTAGTGTGTCTGTGGAGGGTTGAAAAAAGTGAGGCTGTCATTCTTTCGCTGAAAGTCCTCAAGGGTCCATGAGCGTGTGTATGTGACCTTTCAGGAGTATGATAGGACTGTCCCTCTTTGAGGACAACTATAACGGCGCTTTAAATTGAGGCATAGGATTCCGCCGACTGATATTATTTCCGACGGCCCGGAACGACCTGGAGATCGATCTGTGAGCTTTGACGTGACCCGTTCCTGGAGAAGTGGTGGCGCAGGCAATAGAGAACAGTTCAGCCTAACTTTTTCAAAAGTACTTAATTACTAACATTGGGGAAGACTCTAATGTCATCCAGGAGGATTAAATTTAAAAAAAATATATGACGTTTCAAGGGTTCAATGTTTTGCCAGGTGCTAATGAAGGGAGCGTCCCAGAATTAGGAAATAAGCTGTTACGATATGACGAAAGAAGGACTCTCTGCAGTTTTACTCTGAGATAGGGTAATACTACACAATAACGCCGACTAAAAGTCAATTTGCTGCCATTTGCGAACAAATTGAGATTTTTTAGCCAGCATTGCCTCAAATGAAGAGTGATTCTAGTTTAGGTTTGGATGATTAAATTGGGTAAAATTTTATTTATTTTGAGGTAAAGTGCAAAAACAAAAATTTGGAAATATTGGCTAAAATAGAAGTCCATCAGATTTTAAAGTATAGTAAAGAGAATATAATAAAGAGAATGTCTAATTTTGGAGGCCCATCAAGTGTTCCCAATAATGTCCTGGCGGTATTGGGAACCCTTCGACTAGGCGGTATTAGGAGCAACATAACTGTATAGTCCGTTAATTCAAGAACTCCCAGTGAAGGTGGGTCCACCGTAAAATGACTTATATGTAGGGACCCTGAAAAGTGGTCAATAAACTCGAGGGAAAGCGGTGTAAAAATCATAGCCCTAGCGGTGCAAAAATCGCAAATTTCATGCTCCGGCGGTGAAAAAAATATTTACGTATTTCTCAATTTAAACAAACAAAGAATTATATTAGAGACACAAATTGATATATCTAACTTATTCTATCTAATCTTCATTGATAGTTAGCAAAATACACAGATATAAGCAAAATACAGGGCATTACAAAGGTGACTCAATGGCCACCCAGCCTGTGAGGACTGTGTTGTGTGGGTTGCCTATCGCCAATTCTTTGGTACTGCTTCTTTGCGTATTCAAAGAGTAATGTGTAGGGACCCTAAAAAGTGGTAAAAAATCTCAAGAAAAAGCTGTAAAAAATCATAGTGATAGCAGGTTAAAAATCTTGAATTTCATGAAACGGGTACAAAGAAAAAGTTGTTTTTTTTATCAACTGAAACAGACTTCATTGTTGACTCATGTTGAAAGATATAACAATTTATAAATATATAAAATGAGAAATAAATATATTAAGAAATTACATGAGAAATAAACTTATACAGGAATCACATATTGTGACATAACTCAGTCACATGAAGAGCAAAAGATTATGTTAAGTTGTATTTCCAAAGTTTCTGGGGAAGCATTGGTTCTCAAATCACTTATTATATTTTCATATGAAGAAATAGGTCGCTCACAGTTCACATTTGAACATGGAACCCACAACACGTTTACACAAGGCTCCATAAACTCACTGTCGTCTCTCTGATGCTCAGCAATGTATGGAGCTCATAAACTTTTTCACCTTTTTCTTTTACAATAGATTGCATGCACAAATAGCCAGTAAGTAGCACTGTGCAGTCAAGTGTATTCATAAGATTAATGGATGATGCTGTCTGCACAATGGTTGCTTCAGTGTTTTGGATAATGTTCTTCACATCAAATAATTTTCCCATGCTTGAAGTTAAGTTCTGGGCAGTATCTGATGTTAAAAGCCTAGTTAACTTAACCTCACACCAACTCCCTAGATTTGTAAACAGTTGTATTAACTCTCCCCTCCTTACCACTGACTTAAGGTTATTAATGGTGGAAGTCGTCTGAATGCCTAATAAACCTTTACTAACTATCTTAAAATTGTCAAGTAGGCCATCAATTCTACTTTGCAACTTATGTATGAAAGGAAATGATGATCCCTCTAAGGTGATGATGGAGCCAATTATCTGTTGCCCATGTTCTTTGAGAAAAGTTGCACTAGCTTTGTTTATTTGAATATTTTGCTCTTCTAATTTAGCTAAGTGTTTCACTGCAACACCTCCCTCATCCGCAGTCTTGCTAAAGTCTGCCATATCCTGAATATATTCCCCAATATAAATTGCTGACTTGAGCCAAGGATTCCATCTTTTCATGACTGGTGATGGAAAAGCAGTTGTCTTTGATTCATCTTCTGGATAGCGCTCTTTTAAGAAAGAAATATATCTATGTTTCCTCTTTCTAGTGTTGAGAAAGAACATTTTTCCATTGGACACTCATAAATTCAAGTCATGAGGCTCTGTAGAAAACAAATTGGCCACAAAATTTAGCTAATGGGCCCAACACTAAATGTGTGTCATTGCAGGGCAGAGAACGCTACACGTTTGGGCACACAAAATCATGTATTTAGGTGAATCTGTTACTAAAGCTATGGCATTGTCGTAAGAAAGTTCAAATTCTTGTATTGCAGCCATTACATCTCTGGAGCATTCAATTGCATTTACCTGTTGTAGCATTTTAACTGCCCCTACAAAAAACTTCTGCTCAGCGGTGCAGGACAGTATCCTTAGCAATTCAATGAATACCAACCGACCCTTCCTATCAGTGGTCTCATCACACATAATTTGAACTTGATGGCCTTAAACTGATGCGTTTATCTTTTCTTGACAACTTGTGGATCATATTTTGCGCTGCATGTATCAGTACCAGGAATTTCTCCTGCTCTTGCAGTTATTCCGAAATATTCAACACAATAAAATTTTGCTGCTTGCAAAGTTCAGTTGCTTAAGTATGCAATATGCAATGCCTCTCAACGAATCAGGGGTGCTGGAGGATATCCATTGGACAATTAATAGACATAAAACGCAGAAACATAAACTTACCTGGAATGTCGTCTTTGATCGTCTAATTTTTCCAAAGGTATGTTAGCTTTCATTAGAGTTCTAACTGTGTCACAAATCTATTCCTATTTTTCTTGCTTTACTTTTTTTGCATTGCTGATTGTGTCTTATTTGGGCAATTGTCGCTTATTCAATGTCCGTCGTCGTCCTTCAACATTTTTCGATTTTTGGACACAATTGATGTGCTTGCTGCTCCCCCTTATGTACTTCGTAATGGAATCTTTTCTGCTGCAGTTGATTCGGATGTTACGAAATTCGCACATCAATATTTTGCTTCTTGAGTCAAATATATATAAACCATATATATATAAATATATACAAACCAACATAAATATTTCAATCTCCTTTTGGCGATCAAATATGCTGAAAGTTTTCGGCATTATGGTCTACAGAGATACTTTTTGTGATAATCAGGAGCTCCGATCGAACTATAAACGTGTGGTGACTCGAGTTCATCCAGAGATACTGAGAATCGGAAATATCTGCCTGCCCAGACTTGTCTTTTGTAGATACCACCCCGCCGCGCCGGCGACACCGCAACTTATTCGAAATGACAATGCCGGCTTGCCTGACTTAATTTTTCTAAAATTTCTTTCGAGACAAATAATGCGCCGCATCATACGGAAATATTAGTGTGTCCCTATCTAGTCCTTTTACCGCCCCGCCATGCCGGCGACTCTCCAGCACGGGCGCCGAATCAGTTCGCTGCGGCGCGGCGTGATTGCCGTCGCGCTGGAGTCATATCATAAAGTCGGCAACATAATACACTCAACATCAGTCAGTGAATTCGATAGTTTATCCTTAAATAACTCTTTTTCTCTACCCGAGGAGTAATTATACGACCCGTCAGTCACAGCTTAGGTAGAGCGCTCTTTGAATAATATTTATACGTCCAATTGACAACTTTATTTGTCTCTTCACATAACCGCTAATTGTAAGACATTTAAGATACTCTTGTCTAGCGTAGTTATTGGTCCAATTAATGCTATGCGCAGACTTACTGAGATCATCTTTCATAAGAGCAATTGCTTGAATGGCAACTTTTCTTAAGAATCTTTCGGAATAAATACTACGCAAGTCATATTTCGGCGGCGCGACGAAAACGATGCGCCCCGACCCCACCACCATAAATGTGATCTAGGTAGACATACGCAGATATCATGGTCACGCGCATCATCAGACTGATGATAGCGGCGTGGTGACGTTAATAATTATGTATATATTTCACACCATGAGTTTGCTAGCATTTTTTCACCAAATGGGACGACGACTTTCATTACGTATTTTACATACATATAAAAATAAAACTTTAAGAATTTCATGTTTTTTTCGCAAAATATCGTACGATAGGTTTCAAAAATGTGAAATTTCGCCCCAAATATCGTACTAACAGCCAAATACCGTTAAATTTCGCGAATAAATAGTTATTCGCGAAATTTCGGTGAATTTCGTTAACGTTAAAATGGCAATTTTTAACTTATTAGGGCTTTAAACATCAAAATAACAAATTTTATGATCTTTAAAAAAAATTCGTGAAAAAATCCATTCGCGAAAGTTCAGGGTCCCTACTTATATGCCATTTCATCCATATTCTGTGTCCCTACTTGCAGAAAAACCTGTCCTCTATGTGAGAGGAACAACATAACTTTTTACGCTATTCTTCTCGCATCGAGAACTTGAAATTAAATGGCGTTCAATGGGAGAATGGGCTAAACATGGGGAAAATAGTATTTTATATTATTCTATCTAACATAAATGTCATTTTCACGTTATTTTATTTTTTGAGTTATTAGCTAATTACTGCGATAATTGAAGTCAAAATGTGTCAATTCCATTGAAGTGGCGCTGCAGTCGAGGTCTATGGATATAAAAAGTGCTAATTAAAAATATATTCGCGGAATAATCTGCATGTTTTGTCCGTTAATTTTGGTTTTCAGTTGGTAACGTGGATCATCACTAAAATAAGGGATTTTTAACAAAATGAGCAAAAAGTCCGAATTCAGTATTTGTATTGAAGAGATGAAACTAGCCCATATCTCGCGTACTCGCACTCCCCGTGACTCGTACACGTTGTTGGTGTCCATTCCCTATACTTTCTAGTCAGCCATCTTCTCCCGTCTTCCCGTTAACGGCTCTCGTCACACGTTAACGTTGATTATGCCCCAGGATTTACTTGTGTAAGGTGAAGTAGCATGGACGGCCAGAGGAGGAGGTGACACCCCTAGTGGAAAATTCCCTATAAGAATTCTCTAGAACAGTGAAAAGCAAGGGAAAAATTGAAAATTCCAAATAAAAAATTTCTTTCCTAAGATAATGCCCAAAACATTAAGGGAATTATTTCTCCTAGAACTTTTTTCTTTAGAAATTGCAGACTTCTGTCAGTATTTTTCCCAAAATGCAATTTTCTAGGGAAAGCGAGGGTTAAATTTTCTAGGGAATTTTCCGACAGGGAACTCGATGATCCTGTCGGCGAGCTCCGATAGCTTGTACTGGGATAACTCTGCCTGGACAGTCAGGATCTGCTGCGTCGCAGTCGTCTAAACCACAATTGCCGGAAGAGGTTATCTTGTAAAGCTGTCAAACCAGCGAGAGAGCGAAGAAGACGTAAAACTTAAGAAGGTTTGCAATCACCGGGTTCCCCGTCCGAGAGTAATTGGCGAACTCGCTGTTCCTCAGAAGCCGAAAGTCGTTCGATAAGTTTCGTTCACAGAGTCATATGCGGATTCTGAGATGTAGGATTGGTAATGATGCTCTCAACTTCACATGCCACATGAGAATCTAAATGTGAGGCAACGTAATGGAATTTCCTTACCTCGTATGTGATCTCTGAAAGCACTGACTGTCATTACGCCTGTGCAAACCAAAGGCTCGGTTTATCTGACCAAAAGGGTGGTAGTTTCACAGCGACACGTCGAACTGCCGGCGTTTTACTCGCGTAGCCGTTGAATCTCGTCGCCACGCAGCGAAACCATTTTCGCCAAATCTTGAATAACCTCTTCGTCGGAGTTACCAATATAGAGTTCGTTAATGCAAGAAGAACTCCACTTTATACAAATTATTTATTTAGAAGGTCTTTACTTCTACAGACTTTTTGTGTACCAGTCTCGCTACTCTACTACTCGCTAGTTACCTAACATTTTTTGTACTCAAATAATACTCCTTGGCAACAATACAAAACGATTAGATTAAATTATGGCTCCATATTTGGTCACCGCATAACCCAAAAATTACCACAAGGCAACGTTTCAAGCTAAGATGATCTTTTTTAAGGATCCTGTTACTGGAAGGTTTTCCACACAACATTCGGGCCCTTGAAGTATTTTGAATCTATCTTACCTTGAATCATGGGAAAATATCCCATCATAATTCCTTTTACAAAAGTGCACGAAACAAATAATGTAGTTTAGCACCAGTAATTTAGAATACCGAACAATCAAGAGCCACCTGAATTGGTAAATTAAAATATAAAAACTTGGACAATACCAAACGCGGCACTCAGTTTTGCCCTGGGTAAGATGAGCGAGCCCCTCGTCGAAAAGTCGGCTATGGAAAGTCCAACACGGTCCCACACCCGAGCTGACTTCATTCATGTCATTCTCCGGGAAAGACCACGTTCTTTCGTCACATCATATCTAATATTACTCCAAACACGATATTCGTGCCACAGCATGCACGGCAGTGGGATCCACTTGTTAGTTTCATAGCTTCACACCCACTTACTGAAATCTAAGGGGGGTATTTGGAACAGGGGTGGTATCAGTCACCTTTACCCTATGTTTAATGCGACTGGTTTTATATGTTATATTTTATGTTTGACATCTTTATCAAGCCCTGTGTCATGAAGCAAAGCATCGAAACCCGTCACATTAAACATATCTGAGTGGAAAAATGCAATGAGTTCTTCTTTCGTCATGCATAAGTTCCATCACATCAGTCCTGAGACAACATAAATAATTTGTTTTAATAATGTTTACTTGCTTGATTTGTCCTGCTTCTTTACGGTAGTAGACTTGAATCTATCTTGCAGATTTTGGTAAGTACCCAATTTTTTTAGGAGTGAATATGTATTCATCATTGGTCGTTCAATCCTAAGATTGGTTCAATGCAGCCCTCCATCCTTCCCTGTCTAATGCTAATTCCCTTTCTCCCTGGTAGTTCTCTTTGTCTACCTTTTTATTTATTTGGTCCATATATTTATTTATCGGCTTTCCTCTCAGGACTTTTCCTTTTATTTTTCCTTCAATTATTTTCTTCACAAACTCATTGTGCCTCAGGGTGTGCCACCTGTTTTTTTTCTCTATAGTGTTCAATATGTTCTTTTCCTCTTCTACTCTTCTGAAAAACTTCTTCATTTCTTATTTCATCCGTCAATTTGATCTTCAGCATCCTCCTCCAACACCAGGTGTCGATTGATTATGATCTTTTCTGGTCTGCTTTTCCAATGGTCCATACTTCCGATCCAAAGAATGCTACGCTTCACACGAATGTTTTTCCGTACTGTTTCCTTGTTTGTAGTGTTATCGTTTCTAAACACAGTAGTTGTCTTTTCATCATGAACGCTTTCTTAGATTGGACTATTCTTCGCTTAATATCAGTTGTACTTCTTCCGTCCCTCGTGATGGTGTTTCCGAGATATGTGAAGGAATTCACTTGCTCTAATTTCTCCCCTCTAAGCGTGACTTCTGCTTTCAGCTTCTCTCTTCCACATATTAGGATATTGGTCTTTTTGTTTATTTTTATGTTATATACTTCAAGAACTCTGTCCATTTGGTTCAGTGATCTTTGAAGATCATAACGATTTCCTGGTTTAACTGCGATATCGTCTGCGAAGCGGAGCATGTTTATGTTTATTTGTATTACCTACTCAATTTGAGTAGGGTTTATTAATTTCTCTGTAATGAAATATATATTGTATCATCTGTAATTAAATATCCTTAGGTTTCTATTTTGCTCATATCCATTCATTCTTTCCTTTCGATTACCTCTGAATACATTCGCCCGGAGTTAACAAATAATGAGTTCTTATTTATGAGAAACAATCACCAATTGTAAATTTTTGAAATATTATTCCCCTTTTAAATTATTGAAGCCAAATATTTATTAATTAAAGGGTTAATTACTTTCAATACCGTTTTGTTCAACTGAGAAATCGATATAGGTTTTGACTGTTAACCCTCATTTGCTAGTAAATTTCTGCTGGAGTGAAAATTTGTGAGAAGTGTTAAGCCAGCTTCATTATGGAGCGTTTTCTCTCGGTGGAGCCTTCGTCAAAGTAGGGCATCGTAATTCTTGAATTCATAGGCTTTAATTCAATTAAGGGCGCAGCAACTTGCTCCGAGAGCTGGAGATGTGTTCATCATAAATATATCCCTCAAATAATCTGTTTATTATAAAATATATATATATATATATATAATATGAATAATCTCTAATGTTCAATATCTCGCTATTGCTTTCCAGTAACTAAGTCACGCCATCAGTGAAAGCAGTATATTTAAACTATACTAACGAAAAAGTTGCTTGTTGGTCTTAATTTGACTTATGCAGTAACGCGGGAACCTCAGTAAGATTATGAAACCGCAACTTATGCGGACAAAAAAAATAGGGAGAAAATACTTTTTGAATAATTCATGTCTTCAACGTGGTTTAGAACAAATACTAGTTGGTACCTGTACGACTAAATCCCTACCGGTACCGGTCCTAAAATCTCAACTTCGTGGGTTGGCAAAAATAGAGCGGTCGAGAAAATACTTTGTGAATAGCTTTTGTACTTTTCTAGGATAAATTGAAAAGGTAGAGGTTGATGAGACATGAACCCAAAGGGGATTAGCAGATTATCAGTTTCTTGGTGCCCGTTAAGTTTGAAGGCAGTGTGAGGAGTAAGGTGAAGGGAAATCCTCCACTTCATTCCCCGCCGGTCCTCGACTAATGGCGGGGCCGAGCTAAGGCTATGGGATGGGCAAATCTTCTGGTCGGGATTAATACGGCCTGGCAAATAAGATGAAGAGGACTGAGGGGATGAGCGCCGTGGAAGGATTAAGGGCCGAGCTTTAAAGGGTGGAGGGACTCGTCTCCCTTCCCCAGAAGGAGGGTTTTATATATGTATGCCCTATTTACCCGGCTGGAAAGGTCTCCGAGTGAGCGGTAACACCTTCTTTTAGATGACCACGGGTTCGATCAAATCCTCTTTCGGATCGCGGTGAGCGTATTGTTCCCCTCCTGAATAAGGACGGGACGAGTGTCAAAGAATTTTCGCCTTCTGTGACTTACTTTGTAAAACTTTATTCGAGGTGCTTCCTGGTCGAATTGGCGTGTTGGAACGCTGGGCAGGTTGCATTTTGATTTTTTTATTGGTAGAACTACCTGGAGTACTGAATCTCGCTGAGCAAGGATAAGAGTTATGGGGTTGTTGAAAAGAAAACCTAATGTGGTTATCAATGTTGGAACAAAGATTACTTGTAAATCTGAACTTCCTGGAAGACTAAGTTTATCATTAGTGAAATACTGTTACAAAGAGAATAATTCTGATTGCGCATGATTTTGGTTTTCAAGGTCGTTGTGAAAACTGAGAGAATTAAGCAATTGTACATAAAAAATCACTCAAGGTGTGGGGAATCCGATATCTCACATAGTAATCATGGTTAAAGCACTGACAGCAATCAAGTGTGACCATAAAGCAACTGAAATCTAAAGGATTACGTGATTCGTTTTTTGAGTAGATAGGTACCTACTTAGAATTGAATCTAGCCTCATCATTCAACTTGTCATGGGAGTGTCTTATTGAATGATCTGTGGATGTGGCATCATTACCATTTAACATTTAAGCTTACAGATTTATACTTCATTCATAACTATCACATCACTTTTTTTATCTCTCGGAGGATGCTGTTGGTCCGTATACCCCTGCAATCCCGATAAGGCATTTGCTTGTGTTTCAGGTTTCTCAGGGTCCGAATCACCAGAACTTGACAGAAAAACCCATGCTTGACAGAGAAACCCATGTCGATTTTTCGCATGCCCAGGGCATGCGAAAAACCGAGACAGGCAGGACTCGAACCCGCGACCCTCATTAGCAGGCTTAAGACTTTACCCCGCCGCCACTAGGGCCGTATGCTGATGTTCGATTCAATGCTGATGTTCGTATCAGAGCGGCGGCTAGAGAAGCAGCGAAAAAAGTCTAAAAGGGACCATCCAAGGTAGTAAAGTAAAAGTTAATTACTTTTTATCTTAGAACTGCATACCGTGCAGATAATTGAGCGTTGTAGGGAATACTAAGCATGATAGCCCTTTAATGAGTATTTTTTCTGCCATATGAATTCAGGATATGTTGATTAAGTCCGCTGCAGAAATGAGTGTAATGAAATGAAACAGGCTCATTGCATTTTCGTGTCCGTTGAGGACGGTGTTCTTACGCGCGGGAACGCTGATTAAAAATCTAAAGGAGATGAAACTCCATCTCAGTTTTAAGTGTGCGCCCAGACTCATTTTTCGAGCATGTTTTAATCAGAGTTTCAGAGGTTAATTTAATACACAAGTTGGATCAGTGGTAAGGGAGGATTTATTTCCGTTAAAATTTGCGAATATAAAGAAAAAAGGGTAAAGATTAGTTTATAACGGAGCGCAGAAAAAATACGCGAACAGTTTGGACAAATTTATCAATTGGCAATCATTGATATCCCAAGTTGGATTCTATAGAAGATGAACTCTGTAAAATAAGATAGGTATTAATTTTTCTATTAATATAGGTGTTTGAATCAAACTCATTAGGTCGTAATTATTTGGACTTTGTTTTAGATTATCCGCGAAATCAGAAAATCTCTTGGTGAAATGGTAGTTTCAACGGTTGAATTCGATAATAATAGGTTTTACTTGGTGGAAATCACTGAAATGAATTTTAATGAAAAATTCATATCAGAATTTACTGAAAAATGCTATTAAAAGAAAATGAAATACAGGTTTAAATTTATGCAAGAATTTCATTAATGAAAAACCACATTAATTATACCGTTTTGCCGTTGCAACTTATGTTGTCAGAAGTTTAAAGCGGAGCCAGTTAGATAAAATAATAACTTTTGGAAATCTTTGAAAAATAAGTGTGTTTGTGACATATTTCATTTGAAAATAAATGAATTTTATAAGTTTGAAGTATGAACACCTTTTGTATCGCTTCCGATGACGTTGCTCTTCCAAAATAAAAGAATGAATATAAATGAGTGATTTCTGGACTTAAGAATTAGTTAATAATGTTCAGTCAAAATTTCAACTTCTATGATCAGCCATGCAGACAGGTTGAAAGGACGTAGGTTGTTTTTTTATCGTTTTCATTTATTACCTCCAAAGGCTAAATTAAAGATACTATTTATCGAATCTTAACCTTCACTATCTGTTTCTTTGATCCTTTCAAACTTTGAATGTCCGTAATAGAAAATTCAGGAGAATGAGTTTCAGTGCATTTGATTGAAATGGAAATACCCTTGTGTGCCATAATTCTCAATTAGACGCGCGAAGGTGTTTCTCGCATCAGTTAGATACTGAAATACTTTTCAGTCAAACTATTCAGGAACGGAATAATTGTTCGGTGGAGGAACCAGTCGTCATGGATTGGTGCACTTAAGTTTTAAGGCCATTTTTTTTACAACAGGATGGAAGATACATGAAAAATGGACATTAAGATATTGATTCCTGTGAAGCGACTAATTGCATGAAGAACTCCGATGAAAATGTAACACTTGGAATCACTCCTACTTAATCTCGATGCGCCAACTATATGCATATTTTGGACCCTGTTGTGAGAAACAGGTTGCAATAATAGACGCCGATTCGCGGAAAGAAACTGCCTTCGGTTTCCTGGCCGGAGGAAGTTTCATTTCCGATACGTCGTGCGTCATGATGCGGGAAAGTAAGAAAATCGCACATTCTCCATTGCTTCCGAGAAAGTTACGGATTCTGAAATTCCTTGATGGCAATCGGGTGTTTCAGATATTTCGCCCCGTTAACCGCTCAGGCACATCTCGAATGGAACCCATCGGATTTTAAATGCTTTGTTCTTGGATGGACGACCCCGCCGCTGGACACTGCAAGTCTTCAGTTAGCTGTAGAAGCGCGGTGGATCTATTTTTCGCCATTTATTGCGTTAAAACTTTTACAAACACCACATAAATTACAGCCATTACGACCCGAGTTTCGATGTGTGATCGTCATCATCAGATCCCAGGTAAAAGCGAATGATGACCTGATGATGAAGATCAGTCGTCGAAACTCGGCTCGTGAGGGTTGTATTTTCTGTGGTGTTTGTAAAAGTGTTTATCACAATAGATACTATTGGAAAGAAAGTTCCCATGTTATTATTTTTTTAAATATTTGAGCTAGCAACTTATTCTCCAGGTACTGGATTTTATGGCAAATCTCATTCCTCATTCACCACACGTGGCACCTATTTAAGCGCACCCCTGGCATAATTGATACTGTGCCACCACTTATGCTGTAAAAACCACTGCAGAAATTAATTTTTTTATAATGGAGGCTTTTCCAAATGACGCCTTTTGTCAAGTGCGTCGCAGAGAGTCAGGGAACTTATGAAATGTGGTGGCATCGCTCGCGATAGCGAAGACTAGTAAGAAAACCGGATGGAAAACTCATAAAATCCATCAACTATCCATGTTGCGAAACATTAGTTCAGCTGACCCCATGTTGGAAAATAAGTCAGCATTAAAAGGTTTGAATGTATGGTTCCTGTCACGCATAATTTCTACAGCCAAGTCTGACGCAGTGCGAATGATAACAGGGATGTAGGCCTTGTGTAATCATTTGTGAAGATTTGTTTCTAATTTTTTTGATACGTATTTATACAGCTATATTCTTTTAAATGAATTCTTCCATTGACTATTTAATAATTAATTATTTCGATATGTATTCTCATATGTATGTACTTCTCCCAGGACTCTTGTTGCTCGAGTTTAGTTAATATAATGCTGGAAAGACAATCATTTTAAGTATTTTCTGCTTGAAATACCGAAATATATGCAGAAAAATTACATGGATTATTTACATAAATGTTCTATTCAGTATTTGTTATCACTACTATTCTCTATAGAGTTTATGCTCATCACCAATTAATTGACTGAATGCTATAATAGTCTACCGACAATCTAGTCTCATTGATGTAGCTATACATATCCGTTTCGTTGGGATTTTGAAACTGATGTTAATTAATATGTTTCAGAATATTTTGGTGAGTTTTAATATTTTAGTGTATAATGTTCCGAATTTCCAGTGTAAATGTTTAGCTTGCATTACATTTAGTATCATAGTTTACGTATTGGCGAAAAGAAGTGTCCAGAATTCGATTCCATGATCTTTATTTCGCATTCGCATCTGGATTCTTTTCTTCGTAAAGAAACCTAGTGTGGAATTGTTGGCAACATTTACCATCAGAAGATAAGCATTACTGCAGAGTGGAGGGTCAATAGTATTTTGTCATGGATATGTCGAGATATCTTGCCTGGCATATGAAATAAATTTTGCTCAGAGGTGGCGTAAACGATGTCTAATGATAAAATTGTTGATGCGGAACGGAATTTAATTTTTTACGGTTTCCCGACGGTAGCTTAACAGCTATTTGACACTAATTATATGATGCTGTTAAATATGGCTTTGCACTTAATGTTTACTCAGTAGTGGTCGCTTGCATGTTGAGGCAATCAATTTCCATGCGATGTTAAATGTTCAGCCATACGCGACGATTAGTTATTATGAAGTTAACTTTTTTCTCGTGGCGAAGTTTTTTTATGACGGATTCTGAGTATAGCATCTACGTATTGAAAAAGGGGCGGCAATTAAATGAAAAAGTGAGTTCATGAAGCTTAAATTGTAAACTACATCCAGAATGATTGTCTTAGTGAGGAGTTTAAGGAGTTTAGAGTGTATTAATTATCAATGACGAATTGAAAATGTTGTTATTCAGCCTAATGTTTCCCATTGTAATATCCTGATTCAGTCGAAAGATAACATCTTCCACGATCCTGCTGACGCTTAGGGCACGAATTGAGTCCTTATCATCAGCTGTCTTTAACTACATTTCTACCTGTGTCATTTAGCTATCGCCTCGTAATGAAGTTGAATTAATATAAAAAAACTTCTTTTTGTGGGATTATACTTTTTTGACGTGATACACTTCAACCAAGTCACTTCAATGAAATAATTTTTATTTGCAGCAGGTAGGTTTAGGAGGGTATTTGAATAAAACATAGTATTAATTAAAGTAATGAGATTCTTTAGGACAAAGAAAGCGAGGCTGGTGATAAGAATAGGAAGTCTCAAACTGGTGCAAATAGAACAATTTAATTACTTGGGTAGTACGCTAGAAGAAACAGGACATAGTAGCAAAGACATTAGGAGGAGAATAGCGCTAGCGAAGGAAGCGTTCAATAATAGAAGGGAGTTGATGACGGGGACCATAGGTAAGGATGTAAAAAGGAGGCTGGTGAAGCGCTTGATGTGTGCTTGGAGTGTGGCGTTGTATGGAGCAGAAACGTGGACCTTGAGAAAGGAAGACGAAAATAGGCTGAAGGCTTTCGAGATGTGGGTGTGGAGGAGGATGGAGAAGGTGCGTTGGACGGAAAGGAAGACAAATGAGAAAGTTCTTGACATGGTGGGCGAGGAGAGGAAACTTATAGATGAGATTAGGGGAAGACAGGCTAGGTGGATGGAAGGGGTAATGAGGGGCGATGGTTTGCTGAAGGCCGTGATAGAGGGTAGGATGTTGGGTAAGTGGGGAAGGGGAAGGAAGGGAATATGTTTTATGGACGGGATGAAGAAAGGTAGGACTTATGCTGAGATGAAGAAAGAAATACTAGAGGTAGAAAGGGCACGGCACGTGTAAGAGTTCGTTGGATATTCTCTGACTTTCATCACAACCTACCTCTTACCGGTAGATTACTGCAATGAATAGTATTGACTCGCACGAAATTACTTCGCTAACACATTAAATGTCCTATTTGTATTAGGAAGACAGGAAAACTTCTTCATTTGGCTACTGGCCGATAATAATAGGTATCCCCTAGCTTGAATATAACATCGTTATTCATTCCTGCTCTCGTGAATAGAAATCATATTAAGTTTTCATAGTTTTCATTCTTTCCCCACGTTCCCTTTTATGTATGAAATTTTATGAGTTATGCAGTGGTCGATTGTAATTTAGTATCTCCTCACGAATTCTGAGTGCGATGAGTTTAATTTCATCCTGGGGAGCTCCAAACTGTATTATATTTCAAGTTAATTAAGATTTCTGTCGTAAAATATTGTTCAGATCTAGAACAGAACGTAAATGTCAAAAGGCACTGAATGACGCATATCTAAGGACGCAGATGATTTTGAGACACATTTAATAAGGAAATTGCATTGTCAGAAAATGCAGCCCATTATATTTTACCTGTATGTAAAAAGGATTGTGCAGTTAAAAGATAAATAATAAAATCATAGATCTCTCTCTAAAATTACGTAATATCTGATGCATGAAATTTTTAAATTAGGGAAAGTGGATTATTATCATAGTATGTATGAATGAAAAAAGTATATATATGAAAACTTAGCAGTGCCAAATATTTAGATAATAAATGGTGCCAAAACTCGCATAGAAAAATCGGAGGTGTCATCGCAAATTTAAGTTCCTACGACGGTGGATGATTTGCTATGTTGTAAAGTTTACCTTCTCGAGAGTGTTCATGGTCAATGTTCTTCTTGATGTCTTACATAATTGATTTCTTTCGCCAAATACAAACGCATTATTGCTTCCATTAATTAGTCGTTTTGTCCCAGAAGTAACCATCATTAGCAAAGTAGTTCGCGAAGTATCGAAAAGAGGATCCATTGTGTCAATTATTTCTCCTCCGTACATAGAGACTATTAAATTGTCTTATTAATATCTAGTAGAACGATGGCAAAAATAAACGAGGGAAATCGTTGGGATATACTCAAAATATGATGAACTGAAAACTAATCTTTGGGAAATCTAAGGCTATAAATGAATATTATTTACACTACAAACGTTTCATATAATTATCATGAAATTATTGTTGCAAATATGTATAGCGGGCACAGAGCATTCGGTAGCGTATGAGTCCCAGGAATTGAATACATACCTAAGTATAAATTTACAGCATCTCGGAGAAAGAATTACTGAGAATTATCTGAGCAGTTGAACATTTTGATTATTACGTGAATCATGAATCATGAATAGGTGCGCGAGTCGTCGGGAGGTCTGTGAATAAATATGGTTTAAACAAGTGCTGATCCTTTTATTTACCACTCGACGTACTCACCTAGTATTCCCCTTACCTAATAATCTATATCATACCACAGAGTGGGATTACTCTATGATTAGACGAAAATCTATGAGCGGTATTAATTATGTCAACAAAGGAAAACATGACAGATAGTGGAATAAATAAAGGTAAATGTGGGAGACAGGAGAGTTTTTGGGTAGTTTTTCTTTTTGAGGCGGTTGGTGTGAGTGTGACTCGGTGCTCAGGTAGACGAAATCCTATTAAAACTTCACTTAGATAAAAAAGAGATTGCTGGGCGAGAGAGGGATAGAATTTAGGCTGGTTTAAAAGGTGACTGTCTCGCATGGTAGTGGAGGGGTTTAAATTAGAGAGGATGTCAGTTTCGAAAGAGAACTGCAATGTTTATTTCTTTCGAAACATGGAAAAGTTCCACCAAGTTTGTCCGTCGACGATTAATTTTATTATGATGTCAGTTACTTGAAACCGATCATTTGGGGCAGAATGAAATATATTTCTACGGGAGGGCTGAAGTGTAATTGAAATCGTGGGCGTAATTACTCAATATATACATATTTAAGAGCAATTACTTTTTCAAGGTTTACTTGGTGGTATTTCATCATAAGAGGGAGAAAAATACAACTTTTACAAATACCACTGAAATTTATTAAAACTCGACCCGGGTTTCAACGTGAGTTCACATCATCATCAGGCAAAATTATAAGAGAAGCGCAAGCCTTATATACATGACATAGCCAAGTGAGGAAGGGGGTTGAGTGGGGGGGGAAAGGGGGAGGGTTAACGAAACAGGGAGGAGGGAAGGGGGGGTGATTGCGGGTGACGGACTAAGGGCTGGAATTCTCTTATAGCTTTAACCCCCCCCCTCTTTTTCCCCTTAGTCCGTCACCCGCAATCACCCCCCCCCCCCCCTACCATCCTCCCGGTTTCCTTAACCCTCCCCCTTCCCCCCACCCCTTCCCTCACTTAGCTATGTCATGTATATAAGGCTTGCGCTTCTCTTATATTTTTGCCTGATGATGATGTGAACCCACGTCGGAACCCGGGTCGAGTTTCAATAAATTTCAGTGGTATTTGTAAAAGTTGCCTTTTTCTCCCTCATATATATTCAAAATTTGCGGATTCAATATGGATTTCTTTTTGTGATTAGATTTGTATTTGAAATCTGTTTGAAAATTTGATTAGTTTCGGATCCGAAATATATTTTTGTAATTCGATTCGGAAGTGAATTCATAGATTCGATTCGAAGGGAGCACAACATGTGCATACCTCTACTGGACTCTTATGTTATATGTTTGATGTATTTCATTGCGTGTCTACCAATTAAAATTCAAATCCCTCCGTAGTGTAATATTTCACTGCATCTTCGATTTTTGTGTGTATTTAACCTTTTTTGTAACCTCCCACGGCGTGCGTCGCACTGCTGCATGGGTAAAGATAGTGCTGCTGATCTCGTAAATTGTGTGACGCGCCGAACGGCAAACGAGGAGAAAAAATATGTATATGAGAGCAACGCGCTGGCGTGTTCGTGTGAGTGTGTGTAAGACTCGGAGGTTTAGCAAAGGAGCAAGGCTCGCTTTATGGGGGAAGCGATAGGGAGAAAATGGGAGGATAGAGGATAAGTAGGTGTGCAAAGGTTGTTCCTCTTGAGGTAGGATGGAGGAAGGGATGCTCTGTGGGAAGAAAGTGAGGTGGGGACCCAAGGATTGAATCTAATAAGACGCAAGAGAGATGGCGAAGGGCGTTGGTGAGGGCAAGATGGAGGGTTTTAATAATTGAAGGTGAGAAGGCGGAAGGAAGCAGGGGAGGGGAACGGTGCTTTAAACCTCTCATCTGGGTATGCCGAACATACACGTCGTGGGCAGATGCTCAGGTGGTGGTTGTAGCGTATATATCCGTCACAAAAATATAAGGCCTCTGGTTTATGGGTATTTTAAAGTGTTTGCTTAATATCTTTCCGATGTCCCTTTCATAAGCGAGCTTTAATAATGAAAACCGTTCACTGAAAAACAATTGGAGTGAATGAAGGGGTCGAGTGAAGGGTGTACCAACCAAAATTTTTTGTGTCCTCGTGTTCGACGCAATAACACAGGAAAAATTAGATAACTATGATCTCCAATTTACAGGAAACCTATCATTAACCTCAATTTTAAGACATATTGGATGAATTGGTTGAATGATTGAATTAATGCAAACTTAATAACTGAACTATCTCGGATCTACGAAATTTTTCCGTGTGAATCTTTCCCCGGCCCCTTCAATTATGATTTATTTTTATCCTCCTAAAGAAAGTATTGGAATCATAGACTCGGCCCCACATTAAATACCCAATACTTTTTTGCTTGGGTATCCTAAAGGCCCAGATGGGAAGTGGTGAGGGGAAAGAGGTGGCGAAACATTTTTAAGAACGATGGGATGGGTCGCAGAGGTCTTCCTTCAGATGTTGGTGGATGAGTGTAACAAGATGATGAGAGGCAACGAACGAGGTTAGAGGCAAGCGGATGAAAGCTACGGTGATTTTTAAAAGGGTTTTTAATGGGAAAATGATGAAAAAATTCACCTTCCTGCTTCATTCTGGAAGGAGCCTGTGTCCACATAGGAGAAGGGAGGATGCGAATATGAGATTTGTATTTAACTAACGAAGGAATGATATCAAGGGCGCTAATGTAAATATGGTACTACCTAATTGGGGTTACGGATAAATGGGGGAGGCTATTACCTGGTAGAGAACAGCTTGAGTGTCCATAGGAAAGTGTACAGAGCTCATCGTCGTAATTGAAATTAAGGAGGAGTACATTTTTATTCGTATTTATATTTTTCATTGGGTAAAAGCTTGGTGGATTTAGCTCCGCGTTTAATTTACGATTCCTCGTGGCGGGAATAATTTTCAAGTATTAACAACTGGCCGTAGTTAAGTGAAACTGCTTCATTTTATGATCGCTTGGAGTTGAGCATAATTTCGCATGGTGCGCGAAGAACCTGCTTTGTGTTTATTGCGGCAATATCCCCTAGATATAACCCCTAGGTAAAAAAGGATGTTGGATACCCACGTGATATGGTCTGATGTTTCGCAGCTCTCAGCGGTATTTTCCAGGTGGGAGGGAACGAACTGGTCCTCTCCGTGGCGTGCCGTGTCCATTTGACGAATATTGGCAACATTTTTCCTTAATTTATTTCTGACTTAAAATTTGAGCTGTTAATCCAAGACGTTAGAATATTCCTGAACCTAATCTGAAGTATATTCCTTCGATTTTTCCTCACAGATCGAGATATAGAAAAGAATGCGTTTTGAGATTACTATTTGCATGGACGAAGTACCTTTGACAGTTTTCAAAATTTGGCGGTGTTTACGATTTCTTTCTCTTTCCCATTCTGATCATAACCTGTGTGGTGGTGGAGCGATCCATCCAGCTTATCTTCCAAGTACCCACAGATAGACCCGCATTTCAAACGCTTCGAGTCTCTTCGTGGAGGCATGAGTACGAGTCCAAGACTGATCCATACTGAAGGGGGAAAATTACGTAATAACGTATTGAATTGAATTGAAAACAGTCTTTATTGTTCTGGGACTTTACGTCCCCTGGAACATTGAAATATTATTACATGCCACAAATGGGGCCAATGGTGACAGCAATGCATACAAATTTCATTAAGGAACATCACATATAAACCAACAATAATCAGTGAATAAGAGAATAAATAACATGTGAAAATTAGGGTAACAGTGCACAGATTTAAGATCACACATTAAGGATTGAGAAATTAAAACAGGCAACATAGATTATCAATCGCATTGCTTACACATTTTGCATTAAGAATAATGGAATATAAAGTAATAGACACAATACAAAACAGTATGATAAGGAAAGAGCATGACGAATCTCATTCAACATTGCAATGCACAGATATGAAATCACATTTCAAGAATTGATCATATCGATTAGATATATGAGAAGATAAAGCTAAGTTACATAAATGATCAGTCATATTTCTCTTGAACATCGAAATTGTAGAAGAGGTTCTAACATTTTCAGGTAAACATTTCCATAGATTGCAGGAGGAAATGAGGAAGGAGTTCTCAAATATTAAAGACTAGTATTTAGGAACATATAATATCTCAGTGATTCGAGTTGATCTCTTCCTAGTATTTGAATCATATATAATGTTTTCATACAAATAAGACGGATTTTAGGATTGCAGTACCTTAAACAAACATAAAGCCTTTTGAAGTATACGGCGTTTATCCAATTTTAGCCATTTTATTTTTTTATAATAAGGCGTTACATGTTCATCGTAACGGATGTTAAAAATAAAACGCAAACAGGAGTTTTGAAGTCGCTGTAACTTAGTGCTGAGTTCTGTGTTAACATCTGAGAAAATAATTGAACAATAATCAAAATGTGGGAATACAAGAGTTTGAACCAACTTCTGACGAAGTGAAGTAGGGATCAAATGTCTGAAGTGCTTCAATTGGTACAGTGTCTTATACACATTGTTAGATATAGCTTTAACATGCTCCCGCCAGCTCAAGATATTATTTAAGTGAACTCCAAGACTCTTCAAAGTATTAGAATAATTTATAAGGAGATTCTGTACTCTTATTTTAGGAAGGTAACTCATTGAGATAAAGTGAAGATTGGAAGGACTGCCAAATATTATCGACTTAGTCTTGTTTGGATTTAGCTTAAGCCGATTAATGGCTAACCAGTCACAAATGGATTGAATATCTTTATTGATCAATTCAACGGCATGGTCAAGTTCATATGGGTAGCTTTCAAGGTAAATCTGTAAGTCATCCGCGTAAAAATGGTATTTGCAGTGAGTTATGGAGCTGGTGAGGTCTTTGATATATATGGTGAACAATAAGGGTCCGAGAATTGAGCCTTGTGGGACTCCCCGGAAAGCTGGTAAAAAGTCTGATTCTTTACCATCCTCGTATTTGACGGCCTGTTGTCGATTGGACAGGTAAGAGTGAAACCAAAACAACACAGAGGGAGAAAACTTGAGTTGACCCATGCGTCTTAGTAGAATATCATGATCTACAGAATCGAAGGCTTTACTAAGATCAAATTGAACCAGAATTGTGATTTTTCTTTCGTCTATTGATCGACGAATATCGTCTGTTATTTTAATTAGTGCAGACTGAGTGCTATAGTTTTTACGGAATCCCGATTGATATTTGTCAAAAAAGTTTAGCCGAGATAGATGGTCTACTGTAGAGTTATACACTAAGCGCTCAAGAGGTTTAGAGAGAGCACACTACACAGCAATAGGTCTAAAATCAGACATGTCTTTGGGCGCTGGAATTTTATTGATAGGACGGATGATAGCAGATTTCCGAAGAGTTGGAAATGTGGAGTAATTTGTAGAATAATTATAAATACCTAGGATTAGGGGTATTACTGTTGGAAGAATGTGTTCAATCATTTTATCATTTATACCATCAACACCTGTGGAGTTCGATTTCAAAGGTTTTACCAAGCGCAAAAGTGTTTCTGGGGTATAGTGCGGTAAGTACAGCCTATCACTATCAAACGAGGAGAATAATGAAGGATCAGTGAGCATAGGGCAATTGTCAGTTAAATAAGAGTCATCAGATTTTTCATTCTGCTTATTTTCCTTGGAACGAGGAGAATAATGAAGGATCAGTGAGCATAGGGCAATTGTCAGTTAAATAAGAGTCATCAGATTTTTCATTCTGCTTATTTTCCTTGGAAGCAGGTTTGAGAAAGTAAGTGTTGAGGTCATTCGGGGAGAATGTTGTGTTGGATAAGGGTCTCCTAGATTTTCCGATACCGAGACGCCTTAACTCCTGCCAGGTAGATTTTACGTCCCATTTGTCCGAAAAGCATTCATTGTAATACTCCTGTTTTGCAGTTCGGATTAGCTGCTGCACTTTATTTCGAATATCTTTATATTCCTTATGCAGGTGGGTACGATTCTCATCACAGCTCGATGTTCATTTCATGCCCACGTTAAAATTTCTTTACTGGTATGAATTTGGCATGCCCATGAAAAAAATGTTCGTAATACGCTTGAACTGAAAGTGGAATATTTTAGTTAACTGGGTAGCATCTTCTCAGCATTTGTGGTGGCTGGGTAATGTCCTGCTAGTCCTGAGGTTGCGGGTTCAAATGCCGCCTGGGTGGGTTTTTCCACCATCCAGGAAGTGGGTATCCTTGTAAGTTGATCTCTAATTTTGTTAAACTCCTGGAGGCCTTATGGACTGTTTTCGGAGAAGTTGAAAATAAATAAATTGGAATTTTAGGAAGGATACTTGGGGAATAACAGCGCGTGAAAGTGAAAGAGGCATTTACGAATAAGAGAAAGCTGATGATCGGTACCCAGTGTGTGGATGTTATAGAAAGAAGTGGTGAAGAGTGTAATTCGGAACGTTGCGTAGTATAGCAAAGAAACCTGGACAGTGAGTAAATTAGATGGGAGTAGACTGGAGGCGTTCGTATGTTAGGATGGACGGCAAGAAAAACGTATTAGAATGTACTTGGAATAGTGGGTGAGGGGAGGGGGCTACTGTAGGACTTCTGGTGGCAGTGAAGACCGTGAAAACTGTAGGCCATGATGTAGGGAAATATGTCAAGCGAGTGGCAATGAGAATGAAAGCGAAATGGATGGAATGAAGAGAAATTGAATGCATACAGTGTTGAAGAATGAAATCGTATGAGGAGGTAGGGGCTGCAGTTATTGGTAAAGAAATATTAGTTGGGGAAAATCTTCAGCTAAACCTACCTTGACCTCTAGGCTATTAATAAAAATTCCGTTTTTTGGAGTTTTTAGCTAAACCAATCAGGATGAAAATAATTGTAACTTATAATAAGATGTAATTAGTATGAACCTGAGCATCTAAATTCATTGTTGTGAAATGTGATTCACCTAGTGCTTGAACTTCCTTCCTCTTCAATAATTTCACTATCTTCGCCAAGGTGAGCGAAAGGTTGAAGGGTTTTAATTATAGAAGTTGACTACTTCGCTTAGGTGTGTGCAGCCACATAGGAAATTAGGATCTCAAAACTCGCTGCGTTTCTTAAAAATCATGTTGTGGAAGTTTTCCATATTTACTCGTAATCTTGTAGACTGGAGTCCCGAAATACACTCTGTTTTGCTGGTTCGGGAAACAATCTTGATGATTCATTTGCAATGTATTCATGAAATTCCCGGAATTTCGTTCCGCCTGGTAAGACCGCGATGTGGGAAGTTGTTTAGAGCTTATCCGTCGTACGCGTCATGGGAGAGAGGTCTGTAGTCTGTGACCTTCGCAATCTTGGCCCCTACCATGGAGCCGGCGAGGCATTCGACCTCCTGTGGCCTCATAATATTTACGTTGCCAGTGAAAGAGGAACCAATTCAAAGACGAGTTCCCCTGCCACCCTGCTATCCGGAATATTCAGTTTCATTATTCTTTGTTGATGCAAATAGAATCTGGCGGGGCCGATAACTAAGGGTGAGTTGGGAACTCGAAAGCCCTATGGATTTTGTACTATTGATAGTTAAAGGTGGTTGGAGTGATTTTTGTTCAATAAAAGATAAAAGTGAAAAACATAACATTTTACCGATTTGGTTTTTTTGGCAATTCAACGCTAGTTTTACATGTAGCCTTATGGAGCATGCAATATACTTCCTAGTAATTCGATTACATATAAACAGGTTTTCTTCTAAACGCTAAATCATTTATTTCACATTATTTGAATGGTTGCTAACAAATACCAAGGTGAGACCTAGAGGAAAAAATTTGAAAAAAAACGTATTTAAATATAATACTCGCCTGAATTTCGAAATGCGCCTGGATAACTAACAATAGTTCAAGTCGTAAAATGCTTTAATTGAGGCAAAATAATGTAAAATATGATTTTGTATCATTTTAATTACTGAATGTATTGTTAGATCTACCCCATAAACAGATGCACTTAAATGTAGTGTGGTCCTAGAATTATTTCCGACTTACTTGAAAAATTATTAAAATGTGCTCTCAATGACCAACGATTACCGCTCCATCCACATTAAATTCTGGTGTAGTCAAAAGTGCTTTGTACTTATAGTGCTCTCTGTGCAGTATGCCGTTAAGATTTGGTGTGATAAAAATTAAAACGTAATAAAGGGACCGTACGCGCATCATGCAAACCTCTGGTTTTCGATCTCAACCTGTGGAGTTTGCAAGATACACTCAAGTTCAAACTTGGGTCAAATAAAGTGTTGATGGCATCATTCGTGTTTCTCAAAAGATTTTATTTCTGATTTTCTCTAAGTGCTTTACTCCGTCATTATGTGCTGAGTGAAAAGTTTCAAGGAATTTGGAGAACGTACAAGCTGAGCAATAGTTCGATTTTTTCTTGTTAGTTTACTGGCTTTTGGTTTCGTACTATCAGTGCTAAATTTTGAACAGGCTAATTGAATACTCTTCTTGTTATTCATCGTGATTGTGATTTAACTTTTCTTTAATATGTCAGAAACTCTCCACCATTTCTCTCTTAATAGGGTAGAAAACCTTGGTTGTAATTGCATGTATCAAAAAAAGGGATTACTTAAAAAAAGTCAAATGCCAACACCTTGCGCTAAGGGAAGGAACAACATTACACGTCACCTTTTCTTTTTTTCCGAAACGCAAAACGTGGGCTAAAGCACTGACAAGCTAATGGCATATGTGAATGGAATTCACGGAAGTTTGGTGTGACAAATCTGTATATAGATATTCTTGAATCTATCCACTAATTTACAATGCTTCGTCGATGTTTTTCTTCTGGACTGAAATGAGCTGATGACACTGGGCATACGGGAAATAAAGGAATTTAGGCTATGGCTGCGTTCAATTATGTAATGCGGCGGACATCACTCCCATTGTGGCTTGCCTCACGTTGTAACTATTTAAAGTTATATGCATAGTTTTTTTATGTTTTATTAATTTTAGTACCTAAGTCAGTCACGGTGATTGTCCCAATTATTGTCCCAAAATTCGCTTCAGAAAAGATTAGGATGGCAATGATCTCCTCAACAGGATGGCCATCACCGTAAGGAAATTGGCCAGATCAGTGGTCTTAGGTCTCGAATTTCACAACATTTAAAAGATAAGCAGATTTTATCGCTGACGTTGGAGGAGTATTTCAGCTTGCATTTATCGTGGCAATTTTTTCTCGGAGCGAGAAAACTTCCTTTTTTTCCCTGTGTTATGATTTGGTATGTCTTGGTGAATTGCTTGGCGTTCCATTATAGTACACGAAACTAGTCATGCAGGTGTTATGTACTCCAAGGAAACTGTTCCGAACCTTGCAGTTTGAATTCCCCTGACAGCCTATCCTTGCATTAAGTAAACTGTTCCTTTACCTCCATGTGTAATGATTTGGCATGCGTTTGAAAAATGTATGAAGAAACATTAAAGTGCGCAAAAACTAGCAGTCTTCTTGTCTGGTCTAGCAAGCTGATTATATAGCGTAATTCTTGTGGGAGATTGATGTATTTCGTCATGTCATTGTCTATATAAAATGGTTTGATTTTTACAAAGAACAGAATGTTAGTATAATGTTAACTGTACGCTGTTAAAAAGTCTTCAGGAGGAAACATTTCTAATGCTACGACTGAAAAATGTGGATACCTAAGCTTAGCGAACCGACTTTGAGGCATCGATGGCTTCGAAATTACTATTGTATTAGGTCACTCGAGTCCATCACAACATCTTCCCATGGATGGAATGGGTATTGGATAGGTATTTGAGATGGATGAACCCATGGATCAAATGATGGCGAACAAATATCAATAATATTATATATTTGTTAAATTTGATTCGCAACAGGAATGAGAATCGTGATAATTCATTGACGTCATGCTACAACGAAACGTGCTTTTATGCATGTTTTGTCATATCTTACATTCTCCTATTGACTCCTCTTAGCTTGACCACTTCCTCCTAATATTTCGATAACTGGTCAGATAACGGAGAAACATGAGTATCTTCGTTAATAGAGACTCGGAAAAACGTTCAGAATATCCGAACCTCACCTGGTTGGGCCAAAATTTTCCTTATTTCAGCATTTGAAACCTTAGCCGCGTGTTCATTGATCTGATTTATATTTTTTCTTTTGCTTTTTTTCTTAGGGCAGGGCGGACACTAAAGCAAAATTGAGTAAAAGATAAATGAAAGGAAACCTTATGATACCTGTGATGCAATACATTATTAATTGCCCGTTAGTTAAGAAAAACACTTAATTTTTATCGTGTGCGTATTTTATTGAGAGTTGACCAACTCTCAATAAAAAAGGCATACATTAATTAATGAGGTCAATAACCAACTCAACAAAGTTAATTTTTAACGTAAACATTTTATATTATTTGGGTATTGACATCATTAAGCGTATTAGCTCCATCCCTAAGGGCATGGCTACTCATCTATATTGAAACGAATTGTCTTCCAGGCTTCCATTTTTATTGGTATCGATGGTTAGTCATTAGTGAGAAGAGGCGCGACACATGTTACAGCCAGATGGAAATGTCAGTGTACAATCTGGGGCGTTCCTTATTCCTAGAGTTTTATACGAAGAATGTGTGATGGAAAGCGGAACCATGTGTTCAGAGAAATGAATTATCTGGTTCGAAAAAACAACGAGGCTCATCTTTCGTGGCAGTTGAATGAAAACCAAAGCATTTACAAGTGATTTGTCAGCAATTCGGTATGTTCATAAACTGCGTAAAAGATATCAACATGTCTCAAAATAGTCAAAGAAGGGGCTGTAGAGGACATGGAAGAAGACAAAGACGAAACTTCAGTGATGTGTTTGGGGTTGATAGGAGGCAAACACTAAAAGTTCCCGGACTTACGAGGTGTGCGGGTGGAGGGGGGGGGGTGCAAAAGGTCTCTTCTTTTGGTTTTTCGCTCATATATTGAAAACGGTGCGTAGTAGCGAAAATATTATAGGTTCTAAAATTAAAGCTGACAAAATGTGCTACAAAATAAGTCCTTTTACATATATTTCTATTCCTCATAGTTGTCGAGATATTTGCTAGCGAAAATTGTACATTTTTGAAAAGCGATTAATTTCCTCACGTTTTTTGACAAACTTTTCCTTATAGCGGCTCAGTCTTTAGTTTTACAGCAAAGACCTCAGGAGAATTGTAGTAGAAATTACATTAACTTTATAATAAGACATTACTTAATATTTTATCTTCAACTAGTCAAGAGTTACAGCAATTTAAAATGTCTGGGGAAATTTCGGAATTTTGTAAAAAAAACGCACGTCGCTCTTTCCCGTTTTTCTAGGGTTGTATATTGTTAATATAGCTATATAATGTGTTAATTTAAAAAGGTGGTCTCTCTTTAACTCTTGACTAGTTGAAGATAAAACATTAAGTAATGTCTCATTTTAAAGGTAATGTAATTTTCTACTGTAAAATACTAGAATGCTGCTTAAATACGAAATATCTTTGGTTGAAAGTAAATCTTTAAATTAATATCATACTATAAATACATAATAGCCTTATAGGTTTCATTTAAGCAATGAATTAAGATGCTGTTATGGTTTATGGTTACCATATATTGATTCCTCTGATTGAGTCTGGAATCTGCGTTTTTACATGATGAAGCTTTTAAAGACTTTTTTTTAAATATGAAACATATGCATAGGCGAGTGATGTGCGACACTGGCTAGCTCATGGACATGTATTTACGGATTTGCACATGTTACCTTGTTTAGGCACACAAATGTTATTTTTGAAGGGGCATGTTTTCACACATCTAATTTGCGAAAGTAAATGCCTGGTGCAAGCAGATCTCAATACAGCGTGTGTTAATTTACTTTTACTGAAAGTTTAATTTGGCATATACCTCTGCTTTATTACATCGGCTCGAGTTACACGGAGAAGAATAATATTTTGTTAATAGAAGAGGGCATTGTCTATCTTTGATCAGACATAATCTTGCCAAAGAGTTTCCTTTTTTAGACTTTTTATCAGAACTATTAGAATTATTTTTTTAAATTTCCAGTTCCTATTTGCTTATGTAGTCCTGAGATTTTATTTCCTGTTGCGCAATTAATTTCATTTGAGACGCAAGTGAGTGAGTGAACTTCGAACGACGGGTGTGCAACTGAAAGACTCACTATTGTACATTTTTATTCTCTTTCTTAGAGGAAAAATTCTTTAAACACTCTCGGGGGCTGTCTTGTGGTATGTTTTATTCTACAAGGTTATCATATTCTATAGGTAAGTTCGGGTCGTGATGACATATTGTTTAATCCGTGGGTTCACCAAGAAAAAAATTAGTTCAGTCACCCCCGAAAGCGACCACCCAAGGCGGCCAAATGAAATTCCCCTGCGGGCGGAGAGAAGCAGAAGATAGCGTGCTTGTGATCGTTGCATGCACTGCCTCGGCGAGCCTCACGAACACTCAGACTCCGTCGCGTCTGCGAACTCGTGACGCAGTCATTCGGCGACGAGTGGACGATAAGAGCGAAGAAATTAACAATACTGCCGTCAGGTGGCAGCACGAACCAACGCCTGAGTTTACGGACGCGGCTAGAGTTCAATGAACGCTTTGTGAAGGTTCGCGGTAATTCAAAAAACTAAAAAGTGCTATTAAAATATTTTGCTTGTTGCAATACAATGGGTTTTCGTGGTGCGTTTTATTCTACAAGGTGTCCTCGGAAAAAGAAATGTTGCCAATTCAAAGATTTATTTGCGTGTTTCATAAAAAGTTCTACCTTTTAATTTAGAATGTTTGTTAATATACTTCAGTAAAAGTTCGAAAATATTGATTTAACTAAAATATTGTAGCATATTTCGATGGAAAGAAATGGTTTCGAAGTGAAATTTAGTGTTGAAGCAGTGAAGAATATACTCAAAATTAATCTATTCATCATTCCGTCAATAGGACTGTGATTAAAGAAAATTAAAAAAAAATCACTTTTATTTCTCTGGGGCATTAGGGCTGCGATTGAATCCTTCCACGTGGGGGGATCACTGCAGCGAATGTGGTATTTGTGTAACAGCTAACTAATATCATCATCTTATATCCTTACACGAGTGGTATTGAATTGTAAATACGATAATGGTTTGCATGTGACATGTATCACGAAAACGGCTCTAAAGATTTTCATAACACATGGGTCGGAAACTTAGCGTAGGGAGGGTGTACGGAGACTTGAGGCATTTGAGACATTTGTTTGGAAAATGTTGGCGAGGTTGAGCTGGGTGGCGAAGAGGACGAACTAGTAGGTTACTGGATACGGTTGCGTAGAGGAGAGGCAGCTGGTGGCGGAGGTTCGGAGAAAGCAGAAGGGTTTGATGGAGGACGTTTTTGAAAGGAGAGGGCATGTTAAAGAGCAAAATAGAGGGGAGAATACTGCAGAAGTGTAGTGGAGGAAGAAATAGGATAGGACTTCTGGAAGAAATAAGACGAGGTAGGCGACATGAGGATTTTAAGAAGGATCTAATGACGAGACATCTGTAGGAGGGAAAGCGAGACGTTGTACCAGAATTTTGGATGCTAGGATAAGGACTGACCAAAAACCTACCAATCAGCTGGTATAATACTCAAATAAAAATCATACATCGAGGGTGTTTGGAACGAGAAATTGATTAGGCTATTGATTAGATCTTATCTTCGGGAAAATGCGTAAGGGACCGAGTGTCACTCCAGAATAAATTTCCGGGGCATATATTGAAAAGCGTGGGAATCAATGAGGATTTCAAGGTAGGAGTATTTATTTTATGACTTTACATACGATAAAGTACATTTTTGACTGTGAGGCTTGAGCTATATTGCGCGAGAAAATTTAAGTTTTATTTTTCTAGTGTCCGACTTCGACTTACTTGTCTGTAAAGCACGATAATTACGATACAGCTCACTATTTTATGTTATTATCGCTCTTTTCAACATTAATACCAACGGTCATGGCCTTTTTTACATTCGAGGTTTTTCGATCCCGCTTTTGTTTATCGACGGAAAAAATGACACATGCCGTAGAAATGCGTTATCTTTACCTCTTGTGCCACTCGAAAAGTCGGTTCTGTGACATTGCGTCCTCCCCGAAAGCATGCCCAAGCATTTTTAGCGTATCAGCGCAATTTTTACCCAGTTTAACGCAAAATTTAATTGCGTGACGCAGCTCCAAATTCTACGCCATCATTTTTTCGACGAGGGAATGGTGACACACTTTGCGCTAAGCACGATCTTCACTCAGCCGCACTGCCCGCAGGTGACTGCGGACGGTGGCATTCTCTAGCCAAGATCCCCACCACTTTCCGCCGCGCCGCGCTAGTGGCCGCGCTAGTGGATCCGCGCCGCGCTAGTGGCCGGCTGTGGAAATTCATTACCGGAACTTTTGGGACAGACCCTGTATATCCATTGAAAGCCTTTACGTCCAACAATGTCATCTTGCCCTCTTGGTTGGTTGGTTGCTTGGGACGGCGACCGACAACTGAGACCATTTGAATGGCTCAGTGGTAAAGGTGACGAAGCGCCTTTAGTCAAATGTTCAGAAAATGAAGAATAAATTACACAATGAATTGAGAAATATAGCATACTTGAAAAACTTTGATGGTGGCAGCACATTGCAGACACAGTAACAGTTTGGCAAAGAATAGAATACAATATTTTCCTCCCATAGAACTGATGAGCGCTTATTGCTAGTCACATATGGCCCTGAGCCGTCCATTCGTGCCATTTAAGTAGTACGGTTGATCGGTCTGGGGGAGAATCTTTTGGGAAATGGTGGAAGGCTGGAGAGAAACCCAGGTTCGGCATCAGACACTCTTCACAAAAATCGCCTAGGAGTTCACAGTTCAACTCCCCATCTGACGGATAGAGTTAGATATGCTTCTCTCCACAAATGACCCAACAGGGATTGGCATTCCGCTGCAAAATCTCTGGTTCTCCCGGAACTCGAACCCGTGCACTCTATATTGAAAGCCAGTACTCTATAGTCACATCACCTATCCGATACCCCTATCCTCTTCTTCCTTACCCTTAGCCTTCACCTGGAAAGAGCCGGAAAACTTGCCGATAACCTGATCGGTCGCCCTTACAACATTTTTTACTTATCCTGTATTATTGGCCATGCCACATCCTCCTCCTACCCGCTCTCTACCTCCGGCCCTTGTGTTTTTTCTCTAAGGGTCGTGCTCTCCTCCATTTCCCTGTTCTTCCCTTCCAAGAATACTTTGCTTTCATTTCCCTGATCCCCAGCATTGGTGGCAAAGATTATCCCCCAATAAGATGTCTGTGGAGACAAGGGGGTCGACAAAATTGCTCACCATAAATAAAGCTTTCACTAAATTTACATAATTTAATTGTTTGATCCTTTTATTTGTTTCTATCCGTTGTTTCACCTGAACAGCTATGTTGGTGAATGATGTTTAGATTAGTTTCTCATGTAGAATCATTTTTGCAAGTGGGCTCTTAACTTTTTACATAAATAATACTAAGACCAGTCTGCTAATTCTACTACGTTATCGTATGAAAAGATATTGTACACCAGCTCAGAGTTATTCAAGGGTAAAATATTGCACGGAGCAAGACAGTAGAGAAAAAATGTGATTTAATGGCAAACATATACGTCCTGTAAACATAATATTTAGCACTTTATATGCCATGGGGATATGGTTTTTTTTTATTTTCTCTTATTCATGTTTCGGCAGTTATCTATTAATCCATATTTGACAGTGCTGTCCTGGATTTGTCCTGAGCTGAAGCCTGAGCAGATAAACGCCTTTACAACCAGCATTCAAAGGAAAACGTGAAACGCACCATTGAATCGCTTCTCTCGGAGGAAGACAAGTTCCCTACGCGTAATTGGTCCTTTAAATATTTCGATAAATCCCTTATCTCTTTCTCTCACCCTTTGGGTTCCCATCCCAGCTTCCATCGGCCTATTATTTAGGCGCCAAAGAGAAAATTTCACGTATCGGCAATGGCCCAGCAGAATAGACTGAAGGAGAATAGAGGAAGTATTCTAGAAAATAGATAGAATCCTCATATTTTCGCAAAACTAAAACACCCAGGAAAGGTTAGCCGGGGACCCTCCTTTTATGGTGCCCCACTACTAGTTCCGTTACCGATGTTTCAGTTCAATAGTCTCAGCCTTTATTCTGAGGAAATCCATGACAGGGAAATTATATTAATTTCCACCACTTTGGCACTAACTAGTTTTTAACACTAAGTTGTCGTCCTTAGACTTACTTGAAGATGACGCACAAGGAGTTGACAACTACTTAGCATCGGTGTAAATGAGTTGGCGTAGATTTTTAAAGTTTGTATACTATTCTTAACCGATATCTAACGAGTCAAAATTCCCATACCTCAGATGTAATACTGAGAATTCAAAAATATAAATTTTAATAAAATGGGTGGAGGGAGCGATAAGTATTTTAGCGCCTATGGGAACGTAAAATAACAGAAAAATTGACAGAGTTTATAACCACTTTATTTCAAAACAAGCCTTATAATTACAGCTATTACACTTAATTATAGTTAATGCAATTAAAAATTGAAAACCTATGGTAATTACATTTGCATTTATCAAAACTTGAATGTAGGATATTAACATTGAGCTTTTTCTCCATCGCTGGGGGGGTTGGGGTGGGGCGATATCGCCCATACCATACCCCCCTGGTTACGCCCTTTTAATCTCACAATCAGTTCTAAGTTGTAAACACCGTGAAGAAGCATTGCTTGAATGTTACCCGAAAGGCAAAATACTCCTGAGTATAAATTAAAAGAACAAACGAGGAGCATCCTAGATACACCGTAGTGGCATACGGAACTACTTCCTTTAGATTCTCCAAAAAGTGCTTTTGGAATCAGGAATCCTAGGTGGGATAGTCTGCGCAATAGAATAGCGAACTTAAAATCTTTTTTCTTTCTTCGTTAAAATTCGCAGCGATATACCTCCCGATATGTTTAAAAAGTATTATATCGGACGATACCATGGCTTAGTATATATGTCGAACCAGACTTTCATTTTATTCTCAATGTACACGGAACTTAGCAGAGGATTGACTCGAAATAAACACGAGCTAAAGAAAGAGACGTTTTACGAAATAAGGTCTTGGGAGGAATGGATGAAAGGGAATGATGAGGTGGTGCCCATAGTGCGTAGTACTAGATATTGTACGATTAAATGATATTGCATTCTGTGTTATAGATAAATCCATCCATTTTTCGCTAGTGTCCATTAATGCTCCATTTAGATACACAACGGTTGCCCTAACTATCAAAGACAACCACAAAAACAGCGAGGAATCCGTACTCCTGGCAGATTTGTGGTCTAAGAGGTCTATCTTTACACCTTCTATTCTTCAATTTGATCAATTATCAACCATGGTACATCTACGTGGTACCCTGACAGATGTCCTGAGAGACCTGAATGTCATTCTGTTGTAAAAAACATACCTTAGTAATTATATGGTTCAATTTTAATACAGAGTTCTCTAAAAATTTACTTCTTATAAAATAATTAGCTATCATATTCTAGCGTCAAATCATTTTTTAACCACTTTCATTCTTTTTTTCTTCACCCAATTTTCGCAAACACGATTCGCTAACATAACATTATTTCCCATGTCAACTTACTTGGCACATTATCATTATGTTGGGGTGGGCGAAGTAACTTTGGGATTTCTACGGATTAATAAAAAAACATTTAGTTACGTATATTTCGCACATTATTTACTACGCAATAACCGGTTCCGATGTTAATCCATCATCAAGTTCTGACGATGATGTGCTCACATCTAAACCGGTGAGTGTGTGTTAAATATTGGGTTAACACATCATCAACAGAGCTACTACTTAAAGTGTGGAATGAACTGAGAATATTAACAAGTGTTTATTATTCATGGTGTTAAAAACACAATAGTAACTTCCACTCTGTAATATCACAAGTACAGACCCACCTAGGTTTCGACACACAGTGCCGTGAAGGTGACTTTGATAATGGTTTTGTGTGTCGAAACCTGGGTCGGTTTGTATTTGTGACATTAGTGTGGAAGTTACTATTGTGTTTTTATCACCATGGATGCCACATTCTTCCACAAAATTAAGCCTGATTCACTTTTATATGTTCATTATTCATTTACTTCGCGTATTAGCATAGTTAAAGTTGCACTCCAGTCAATATTAAAAATTATACATGTGAACGGAGGCCCATGAGATCCGGAAGAGGCGGTATGAATGCCATTTTTAAATCTTTAAACAGTTATTATTTCTTGTGTTATTGGTTCCATATAATGTCACCTTGTTCAAACAATTGACGAAGTAAAAGCCCACTATTTTCAGTACCTCAAAAATAGAAAGCGAATATGAATTATTCTCCTTGGAATAAAAGATGCAATCGCTGCCACGCTAGGAAGCAATATTGTGTTGACACCATTTTAACCTCGTTGGAGAACTACGATTCTGGAAAACATATTCAATCGCTACAACTTCCTTGAGGGGTGCTGTCAACGTCCTACTAGCAAAGTAATCGAATACTAAGTCACATTGCCGCATATTGCATCCATCTACGCTAAAGCGTGATTATGTGAAACTTCAAGTACATGACATTTACTTGCGGTTCATTATCGGGTTGCGATATGACACGAATATCGCAATTCGAAGAGGAAGGTTTAGAAGGCTGGGGGGTGAGCAATATTGTCGACCCTCTTGTCTTCACAGACATCCTATTGGGGGATAATCTTTGCAACCAGTGCTGGGGATGAGGGAAATGAAAGCAAGGTATTCTTGAAAAGGAAGAACAGGGGAATGGAGGAGAGCACGACCCTTAGAGAACAAACACAAGAGCCGTAGGCAGAGAGCGGGTAGGAGGATGAGGTGGCATGACCCATAATACAGGATAAGTAAAACATGTTGTATGAATTAGCAGCCTGCTCTTAGTATTATTTATGTAAAAAGTTAAGAGTTCACTTGTAAAAATGTTTCGCCATGAGAAAACAATCAAACCATAATTCACTGAGATAGCTGTTTAGGTGAAACAACGGATAGAAACAAATACAAAGGATCAAACGATTAAATTATGTAAATTTAGCAATATCCCAGCATTGTGATTGCTACGATTTCAACGGTTTGGAATAACCTTAGTGGGTATAGAACAAAAGTCTGCATATTTAGGCGTCCTCTGTAATAAGCTGCTGAGCAGCAAAGACCACGGCGTATTAAGGGTGCTTCAACCTGCAGCACTATTGAGAGAAAGGAAGCTGACTACGCTGTCTTCTATAAACTTGATATTAAAGTGAAAATGTGGTGATCACTTTAGAGGCAATCCCGGGCGATCACTCCACTCACTTTTTGAGAAACCTTTTTATTTTTAAGCTTTTTCATTTTTGGTGATCGGAAAGGAAAAAAAAAATATGAATTGTGTTCTTAAAATATTGCCGGTCTTTGTTTCCTCTTTCTACAACCATAATGTTTTTCTTCCATGATACTTCGGAATCTTTCCCTCTCCAGCACCCTCTCAGAACTCCCTGCGATTCCCTACGTGTCCGCCATTTTAAATGGGCCCCCTCATTCCCGGCGTGATATATTGCCAACTACCCAGAACTGCTTCGGGAGTCTCCTCGGCTTCTTCCGTCCCATCCCGGACCCATCCGCATTTACATTTTCTGCGGGCCCGATCCATCCCCGCTATTATTCAACGCTAGTGGCTTCGGCACTCGTTGAGTCTCCCACGCGCTTGGCAGCTCGCCATTACTCAGAGGATTTCCTACCTAACGTGTGTGCCTGACAATTAATTACGGGAGGATAGGGTTGTTGAGATGGTTGGAGTATTAACTTCCCATCCCGAGGGCTCCTGACCGAATATCGGTCTAGGTGCTGACTTTAGAGTGAATTTCAAATCTATTCTTTGGTATTTCATGGAGAGTACCTCGTGTACAGCCCTTCGCCCGTCGAATTGGACGTAATGACATGTTAAGATTAGGGTATTTATGATAGATACCGGGTTTCTCTGTTCAGTCGGTCGCCTCTTTATGAACTAAATTGTTAGGCAACCGAGATAACTTCGAAAATTACTTTGCAAACCCACTGAATATAATTTATTATTGCTTCAGCTAGTTTAGCTACACTGAAGCATCTTCAGGAAACAACGAAGAACTTAGTTCACAGCTTTAAATATATAGTCATTCAAAGAGGTGAGGAGAGGGGTTGGGGATGTGACGCACGGGGTTTTCAGGGTGGGAAGGGTAAGAAGGAGGAAGGGGATGGGAGGGTTGGTGGGCGGGTGTACATATGCCCCTCCTCCTCCTCACCACTCCCACCCTATTAACCCCTATGCACCAGCGCCGCGCCGCCACCCCTCCCCATGCCCTCTCCCTCACTTCTCTGAATGACTTAATATTTTCAGCTATAAATTAAGTTTCTTGTTGTTTCCTGAAAATCCTACGAGGTAGAAAAACTAGTTGAATCATAACAAAATTAGAGGATTGCAAAATTATGCTTGAATATATTTTAAATGATCAATGGAGTGAGGTAGGAGAACCCTACCCAACCTCTGCCATCGCGCGAGATGCAAAACGTGCCCTACCCTATCACCGATCCCCTCCCCGCTAAATTCCTCTCCCACAAACTTGCTTCCGTTCCCTCTCATTTTACACTTCCCATAATATTATTTACACCCTGTTGTGCAACTTATGCGATTCATACTACGTCGGCCTCACGACTAACGCCCTCAGTGTTAGGATGACCGGCCATCGAGCTAGCTGCAAACCTTCATCGCAAATGCCTCTTTCCCCGTCCCCACCCATGCTTCCTCCCGCAACCTCAGTTTCGATAAATACTTCAGAGTAGGCGTTTTGGCTTTCATCCCTCCCTCTGCCTCTCCCCTTAAATTAAAAACATTAGAGATAGCATGTATCTGGCTTTTTGCAGTCTACAATCCCCCCGGCTTAAATCGAGCTCACTAACCCCCTCCCGCTTCTTTCTCTCTTCTCCCCCTCCATAAACCTCTCTCCTTCACCTATCTCATTCCACCTCTTGTCCACTGCCTCCTCACAAGTACGTGTCCTTCCCTCCTGTGGGAAAGATTGCGGCAACGGCAACCGAAATATTGGAACTTATTTGCGAGTGTTTCTTCTGTTTTTTCTATGTTCAATACCGCCTCACGTGCGGCACCGTTTATATATAGATACATACCTACACACACACACACGCCATTGCGGGAGAGGGAATTGGGTAATGGGTCTTGTTTCAAGTCCGACGAAAATCTCCCGGATTCGAATCCAAGACCTCAGAATGCCTCTGGCAGAGCTACTTTATTCTCCCATCGCGATGTATCATTGCGTTGTATTGGGTTTGGTAAGCTTGGTTATTGAGATAAGATGAGGACCATTTCAGAATGCACGGGTGTATATGTCCGGAGTTCCGGGTCATTGTTTGAGAATGCACGCGACTGAAATGTTAGCTGAAGAGGAGACAGTCTGTGTCCCTTTATTCTGAAGTCCGATCTCAGTGGTCTAGTTCCCAGTTCAGATTATTTAAATTAGACGATGACATTCACATTGCCTTCCCCCGTTGAATCCAACTGTACATTATCGGTGAGATGGGGGTGAATAGTCCTTTTTTCGCCTGAATATTTTATCACTTCTTGTGTATTTTTGCAAGTAAATGTCTACTGTCGTAAGTAAGTCTAGTATCAAGTGTAAGGCTCCTTTGGGTAGAACTACTCTTTTAAATCAAAACAACAAAAGTCCGAAAAAGACAAATAGTCATGAACTGGAAGTTATCCTAGAAGATGAAGACCATGGAGAGAAAATTAGGCCGAAGAAGATTAAAGGAAGATTTGATCCCGGCCGGGAACGTTTACGGATCTCAGTGGGTAATTGAATTTTAATGTAACGCGCATACCTACGAACCTAGTTCTTTTGGCGAAAACCGCAAAGAGACAAGAAATGCTTCTACTGGTCCAAAGTGCTAGGATTTAATCCTATCAAGCTCGTTAGGTTATTTAATTTGCATGGAAGAATTGTTTAAACAATCGCATCATGCCTTCATGCACGAGTTGAAAATTAAACAGGTTGATTATGATTTCTTGCATGAATGGACTGTTCTGATTATCTGAGCATCAATTTTCTTTATCTCAAAACACCAACAGAAATATTTATTCATTGGACTTCTTTCTCCACAAATTGCGTAGTATCAAGTTTAAGAATATATACAATTGTTACATTTTATTCGGCAATCTACCATTTCAAGTTTGGTTAAAATGGGAGTGAGTAAAAATCCTTACTCACTTTACACGTGCAGGGCCCTATCTACCAATAATATTTCTTTCTTCATCTCAGCATACGTCTTACCCTTCTTACTTATCGGATATTATCGGATTGAGAAGGGATCGAGGCTATGGCGTCATTCGGTGCTATTGAAGCGGCTACAACCAGTAAAAATTATTCCATGTATTACATACATGTATTAGATACTGATAATATTTGAGGAAATTTGCTTACATTTTTCACCTGCAACCAGTTGCAGCCAGTTTTCCATATAACTAATATATTTTATGGTTATTATCTTTGAGGTATTACACCGGTTTAGGTAGGCTTAAATGGAAGTCAATAAAAATCCTCTGGATTTTTGCATGCGCAGGGCCCCATCCACCAATAGCATTTCTTTCTTCATCTCATCATACGTACTACCCTTCTTCATACCATCCATAATACATAGTCTCTTTTTTCCTCTTCCCCGATTACCCAACATCCTCTTATCTATCACAGCCTAATGCAACCGTTCACCCCTCTTTACCTACTCCAACCACCTATTTTGCCTCTTCCTAATTTTACCCACAATAGGAAACAACTGTTTAATCGTCGCAGCTGTTTGATAACAAAACCGAAGTGCCCATTTTTCAATGTAACTATTATAGTTCTATATTGTTGACAAAGTATTCTAATCATGGGGGATACTGGCTAGTAACTCATTTTCCTTAAATTTTCAATTCAGCAGTTGTGGTAGTGGGAGGCCGAGAACTGGAATTATTCACATCATCTGGGACAGTTGTTGGCAAAGAGGCTAATATTTAGAGAGTAACTTCTGCTAATCATCAACTTCGGCATGTTACAGTAACAGTAGTATTTTTTTCACGGCCTTTAAAATGAGGTAAATATTTTCATTTGCAAACCAACTCCTGCTTTCGAAAAAAGAAATAATTTTTAAAGGTTTTACACAATAAACCTCTCCATCGTCGCCTCTGCTTTACGGCTCTAAGCTCGGATCTTGGCTCTGTGGTGCGAAATTAATTACGACCGCCGCATAATGTTCTCAATGAAGTCCGTTCTCGGCTATCACGAGCGGTCTTTAAGAACGTCCGCCCTTTTTGTGAAAGCAACCAGCGTCACTCCTATAAATCTCAAGGAACTCATTTTCCTTATAATTTTCTGAGTGCTTACGGAGAATAAAATCATAAGTATTGAGTCGGGCACTGAAATCTTAGGAGTAATAATTTAAGAACACAAAAAGAGGAAATTTTGCATTCCTTTGATGGAAATTAGAATGGCTATTGCGTCACCAATCCTGAAAACGGAATCAATGAGCCCCTTATAAGTGAATACAGAAATAATCACCTAAGTATAGAAAATCACTTTATTTCAAAACTTGGGGTTCGTAAGTTTGTCAGTGGTACATGACAAGAATCGAATTTTGGTAGGAGTGTAGAAAGCATATTTTATCATGCAATGGGTCCAACAATTTTGGGTTACTTCATTTGGGGGCAGTTGGAAAAGAGTATTTAATTTCTAGGTAAAGCATGAGCGATTTTACTACCACCACACGCCACATCATTCGATTTTGTATATTTAGCTATACTTCATCCACATCGGTAACGGATTTGACGATGAGCTCAGCAAATAAGGTAACCCTTCCAGAGATATTAAATAATTATTGACTCTCTTTGGCCCAATATTGTCTTTATTATTCTCGGGGAACATCACTTGTCATCAAAACGCTTTTTGATGAATGAATATAAAAATAAGAACTATTGAAGCGGCTTCTCCGACTAGATATTCACCATAAGAAATAAACTAAAAATTGGGTTTAAATAGTATCAGCACTAATTTCATAAAATGGCAAATGATGATACCAGTTCGCAATAATGCTCTTCTTAAGACTTGATTGTAAATCTTATACTTCCGCTTAAAGGCTATGCGACCTGCTTTCGTACTAGCAGTGAGTAGGGTTATGCGATATTGTAAATGTTTTGATACTCTGGTATCGAAAGAAGATAGGAATAAGTATTGATATTAGTATCTTATCGAGTATCTATGCTACCCGATTTCGAATTGACTTGAACTAGAAATCGAATCTATCTTTGTTATTTCGTCATTTGGAAGCCTAAAAAATAAGGGATAATGCGTTAATTTCGTTGTCTAATTTAGAACCCCAGTCGTGTACCGCTAATAGTACAAACTAAAGCATATGTGCCTTGAATAAATATATATGAAATATACTATTTATATGTTATACATTACCATTACCTTGTCCTATAGATGGAGCGAAATTGTGAAGGATTATCCAATTTTTAATGATTCAACAGATTTGTGGTTGGCCGGAATATTTGACGCAGTTCACGCTTGCACTGTATTGAGCAACTTGGGAATACTTTTTGGTAAGAATCTGACTCCTTAGTAATAGGGGGAGCCATCAGATAACAATAGTTAATTGCGTAAGCAAAAGAATGAATTAAACCTAACACTTAGAAAGATCCATTTATTAGCAACAAGGCAACTTCAGTGCAAAGGTCACACCCGGTAGCCCATCCACAATATCATACTGTCGGAACGCCGACTGACCCGTGGGGCACAAACGGCCCCTTCTTCCCAACTTAATTAATTCGGAGCACTTCATTCGGAAGAGCGCTGGACATCTTGGTGCCGCGGAGTCAGCAGGAAACGCCGCGCCATGATGTCATAGCACACGCGTCCGAATGGAGGCCAGAGCTCCTGATAAGAAGGTTGGGCCAGAAAATCGTGGGAAGATGGCGAGGACCACCCCTTTCTTACCCCTATCTTACCCCTTTCTTACTTCACCCCTATCCTTCCTTAACATATAAAAGGGAAGACGTTCTTGCGTGGAGGCAGTCGGCACGGTTATCGTAAGGTTACCACTCGGTGTGCGTACGCTACTGCTAGGTTATCGGAAGGTGACCACGCACTCTGTTTCGCCGACTCCCTGGCTTGGATACCGCAAGGTGACCGGCGATGAGCGTGCCTTTGGGACGGTTATGCGGGATGTGACCCCGCTCATCGTTTCACTGATATCCATCGCTGCCCGAAGCCCCCTTCCTGTCACCCGGAATCCACCCACCTGCACAAGTTCCTTCCCAGGTGAGAGTTCACCCAGGCATTTGTAAGTGCAATTAACCTATCTATTCCAGTCAAGTCATAATGTAGAATCAATGAAATTATTAATTAAATTGACACTATAGTATTTCTGACTCGGCCTTGTTATTTTAGTGCATAGATCATACCCACTATGTCGTCGACCCCTGCGACAATACTTCGAGATCTCTTATCAATGCTAGTCGATACTATCAGCAGATTATTGATATGAGTGAAATATCGCATTTTTAATATCGATGCCAAGGTACTTGCTATCAAGTCAAAAGTATTGATACCGGAATTGTATCATTAACATCGGAACATCCCTAGCAGTGAGATGTCAACCAGAGAGCGTACATCTGCACTTCCTGAATGATATCACCTTGGACCTAACTTGTCCGGCAGGAGCTCTTTAAAAGCAACCAGAGAGGACAATAGGAGGATTTAACAAAAATCAACTGACAATAGGAATTTTCCTGGATATCTCAAAAGCATTCGACAAGGTCTGGCATGACGGCCACAATGGAACAACACAAACTACCTGGGTGGATTTTAAAATGGACTCACTCTTATCTCAGAGAAAGAACTTTTAACGTTAAGTGGCGACATGAGAAAAGTATCTCAAAAACTATGACAGCAGGGGTCCCCCAAGGGTCAATATACGGGCCGCTTCTTTTTAACATTTTTACTTCAGATTTCCCGAAAGATACGGAGGATTGGCGCACGAAAATAGCACTTTATGCGGATGACGCGGCTATTCTCAGCATGAACGCAGAGTTAGCCGCCGAAAAAGCACAAAACAAACTCGACGAAGTACAGGCCTGGTATAATAAATGGAGGATTAGAGTGAACGCTGAGAAAACTCAGGCAGTCATCTTCCATAAACCTTACATTTCCAAACCGCGATGCCCAATCCTCCATATCAGACAACAAGGGATAAGATACTCAGACAAGGCCACGTATCTTGGGATAAACCTCAACCGAACCTCAACCTAAGTCTCAACCGAAAACGATAGAGATTTGCGTGAAATAAATACTCCGAAGTAAGTGATATATTCATACGGAATAGGTCTCATCGCGTTCAGTGAGATGATATAATTGAGTATACGTTGGGAGGGTTGTTTGTGGGGGTGGGGATAGATTTTCACGTTATAATTATGAAGCTAGGATATTTCGAGGTCAGTACAGTAGGCTCCTATCAAAAACAGGAAAGCCACATTTTGATAATGGCACTGCGTTCGACTTATTTTGAGAATGCCCAATCATTTCAACTATTAATTGCGCATCTCATCTCTATTCTACTTTTGATTGTCAAATATGCTCGGTTCGTATGCTCTCGTCTTCCTGGCAATCTCGACACGCAAGTTTCAAAAATAAATGTTTCACTGACATCTTTAAGGCCGTTTTACACAAGGGACTCCATTGCCCAATCTGATGTATGTACGGGTCGTATATTGCGGTGAATTGCTAGAATGCATGCGCAAATGCATAACCGATAGATGAGAAAATAGCCTCTGCTCTAATTCTGTGTACGCGTTCTCGCAATTTCTGTGCCTCAAATTGTGCAATTTAGTGCCTCGTGTAAAACGGCCTTTTAGCCTTCTTAGTTTGGATCAAAGCACTAATCAATTGAACTGGCATGCTACAAGCTTCGTCAGTGCACATCGGTTCATTGATTTTCTTTTTTTAAACTTTGATATTTCTGAGTACTTGATTGTCATGAGCCTATGTTCCTTTAACTGAGTTATGATATTTTCCTTTTACTGAGGGGTCCTTTCCGCTAGCAGGGATAAAAACTAAAGAGATTAGCCATTTTAAATCAAGAAAACTTCGTAAAAGATGAAATATATTTAGGCAGAAAAAGACTCCTTACCTTCAGTGAGACGAAATCATCGGACTCTACGCGGGAAGGCCAGTTGGGAGGCAATCGTCAATGTTAACCGTTTAAAATTTCTTTTTATGATGCACATCATATCAGTTAACTTGCTTGATTTGAGCATTTGCCTCTGCCTGATACGGGTTCATGACCTCTATTCTTTTTGTTGAGTCGTTTTTTTCGCAAATGGAGGTGAAGTCCGAAAAAAGAAAGAACATCATAGCAAATTAATTTGCAAGGTAGGAAATATTCAAGCGGAGAAGGATTTCTTCCCATTCAGCGGGACGAAATCATTAGCTCCACGGAGGAAGGGCTGGAGGAGTGGAAATACTTCATATACTTATTCCACAACAGATTGATTACTGACCCGGGTTTTAGTCATCATGCAGTCACATACATTAGCTTGAAGCCCAGGCTGGCATTCAAATTCGTTATGGACTTAAGAGATCATTTTCATTTGTTCAGGCATGCAGTTCCACAGAGTAACGCCTAAAATCATCGAGGAGGAAGGCTAAGTGGAGGGTGACTTTGGACGTAATAATTTTATCGTACCGATTTTTTAAGATATAAAAAAGAAGAGCAACTGTCTAATTTAAAAAATGCCTCATTTTGATGACTACACCACCGCCCGTGAACACCCCTCCCCATATCCGTCCATCCCCGCTCCACCCACCCCGTTTTCCTTTCGAGTGTGGCGGCGGTGACGGATGCCGCGTCATCCCCTCCCCCATTCTCATCTCACCTCGACGACGTCTTCCGACGCCTCCATCCCACCCACCCAACAACCTCTCCCCCTTTCATTCCTCCCGCCCCCGACAACCACCGCTTGAGCCCTCCCAACTCTTGGCGTCAATTTCCTCTCAAGAAGATTTCCCATCTCCGCAGTGAAATATCTTTCGACCTGCCTCCTTCTCCTGCTCCTCAGTCTCTCTTTCTTCTTTGCCGATGTGTTTTCTCTCTCCTCTTCGCACTCCTTTTTTATACCCTTCTTGCCTCCGCAGTTTGCGATTTTTGTTTTATGTCAAACGCCGCGCCCATTTTCTCACTTTTCCGAGCGCGGCAATTTACGGCTGCTCTCTCTCTCTCCCTCTCTTTCTTTCTCTCTGTTCAGCTCCCCTCAAGGGAGCTGCACTCGGGTGGGTATTTATTTTTAAAAATATTTTTTATTATTTCATTTTTCAGATTTCCAGACGCGAGCTCTTCGAAAATAAAATAAAAAGGGAAACACCACACTCGTCTCGACTTCCTGGCAATCTTGCCAATTTCGCGACCTCGCTAGATTTTTGTCTTGTGGTCCCCTGGAAACAGCAAGACTCCGCCTCGATAGCGATCTAACTTCTTCCAATTGCGTCAACTTTGGGGGGTAATCCGGGTGTCATCGAGGGTGTAATAAGCCTTTCCAAACTCTGCGTTGGTAGTAGTTCAGACAGCTGAGGAGAGCTATGAGAGGAAATGGAAGGTACGCGAATGTGAAAAATAAAGCAATCGCCCGTACTGGGATTGGAACTCTAATCCTTGAGTATCCACGCTGAGATCTTAAACTTATTAAGCCACATCTACATGCTTACAATGAGAGCCACCTTAGGGGCATGTGATAGGACACCAGCTATGAATAAAGGCGGGAATGCTGGACAGGAATTAGGAGAGGGAAAGGAATATAAATAAAATGTGTGTGGATGGAGGGTCTGAGGACCAGCTTTCTAATCTCTGGTTAAATATCTTCTTGGTATTAAATCCGAAGTTAATATGCTCTCCCACCGAGAACGCTCACGTCAACATTCGACAGTCTCGAAACCCAAATTTTCCGTTAATACCAATTTAACGTAAATACTACCATAGAGTAAGTATATTACAATATACTTACTCTATGATACTACATAAGGAGACTAAAAATAGAATATAATTCATACGGAGCACTGTGGCCACAGAGTACTCAAATTCATTCTTATGGCGGCACAGTCGACGAGCCGAAAGAAAATTCGATAATTCTTTCAAGAATTAGTGAGCTTTCGTGAAAACTGGTTAAGCATCCCACTCCGAGCCATTTATTTTTTATTGCAAATTTCACACATTCTCGTACCTCCTTAGAGGCTGACTACCGTTAATGGTTCAATACTCTGAATGCGAATTATAAAACAGGAACTTGAATGAACAAATAGCGAAATGGTGAGGTGATGGTTTCAAAGGAAAAGAACACATTATTATAACATATTTTCCCATGAAAGATGGCGTTATTATCCATATTTTATTTTTGGTTCCTCCTCTCACATTTACTGCCTGAATTAGAAGTTCACTGCCAGAATCCCAGTTCTACGGATAGCGTCGTACAACGACAGAACAATGACTATGGTGTTCGTATCCTAGCAATTTTATTCATATAGGAGATGTTTGTCTTATTTTATTGATTAATAGCGGAAGGTACCCGTTGAAATTCAACGGGTGTGAAAAACATTGAGCTTATTTTATAAGAAAACCATAAAGCCTGAAGAATACTGTCAGCGTGGTCTTTTGGTAGTTCGTAACCTATCTTGTATGCTGTGTTCGTTTTAGTAAACACGCTGATCGTCTTCCAGGTGTACGGAGAGATGAGTGACTGTTGATCCTCTTTCATGAACGGGTAACCCAAAAATGGGCCACGTACACTCATTACCACTTAAATAGCACCCAGGTTGATAGCTGGTCACCTCGTCCCTCCGGTTCCCTTGAGCCGTCTTCTCAATGATTAACAGCTTGATCACTTACCTTGTGTGCAAAAATGTATTTGCATTCAATGAATTAATCGTGTTGAAAAATTCAACGTTGATATCTACGTGGAGTATCCCAATCTGGACTGGGGAGTAGGGTACAATCCAGCGGTTGACGTCAACGGGAGCATTTGCAGCAGCAGCCATATTTATTTGACCTATGAATCCTCCGCCACCCGGACTGCGCCTTCGGCATAAAGGGTAGTCACAATCATTGGTTTCGGTTGGTAAATAAAAAATCTATGGTGATTCTTAGTGCACTCGTCGATTTTCATTCACGGATGTCGTTCATTGCGCAGATTTTCGTTCTTCTTTCGGGTAAGAAGCATGTAGTTACATCATTATAATTTCCGCCATCTTAAAACCGATTGAAGTTTCGAAACAGATGGGTCTTTATTTGAACCAGATTTATAGCTGGTTACCCGTTCGTAGGTTGGGTTAGGATGAAATTTGTGCGGTTCTTAGCGTAACCCGAGATACACCACGGGGAAATGCTCATGAGATCGCTGGTGGGTATGTATTTGAGCATCCTAGGTTAACCTTTGTCGTCTATCTTGCAGGGGCTCATTTTATCGCAAAGAAGACATTCCTCTTGTTTTAGAAGATTTTTTCGAAAGATTACTCTTTTTCCTATTAGGCATGTTGATGGATATATTTTGAAGTCGAAGGAGTGGAAAAACAGTGGCGAGTAAGAGTCTTGAACAGGCAACTCGATGATTGAGTGAATGTAAGTTAATTGCACTTTAGAATTTTTAAACATATTTAAGTAACTCGTAACGTTTATGATGTGGGAATTGGTCTAAACACAGTTTGTAATCGTAGTGAGAGGCAGACGGTTCCACTACGTGTAATACATCTGAATTTTAAACGATAATAAACCGCGCCGTTTGTTGTAACAACAGAGGCATTATTACCATTACTATTCGCTACACGTAAATATTCTTGCTCATTTAATTGCGTGTGCAGTCTATTTAATTCCTTTATGTTTATTGTTTACTACGTATGTGTTCTATCATATACATGAAGTGCCCCTACGAAAGCTACTTTGAGAATGGACATTGAAGAATATACTTGTAAATATGCCTTGAATTTATCGGCTACCCCCTAAATGTGAAATTTTTCAGCTAAAAACATGGTTTTCAGACAAATACGAAGCGTAAAAGAAAATCGATTGAAAGAATTAGAAACTTCATTTATTCAACCATCCATCCGATAAAAAAAATCCCAGCCCTCTTTTTCTTGAGTGAAAGTACTTTTAAAAAACAAAAATGAAACCAGTAGTTTTTGCGTGACGTAGCAATAGACAGACACCGTTACATTTTTATATATTAGCAAGGATATCATGCGCAAGAAAGTTAAGATGGAAGGAATTCATTTATCAAAACGTAATGGCTATACATGTGTCTCAATTAAGGGATGATTGCGAGATAATATTGTATGTACTCCGTAACGACCTTCCATTATTTTGCTAAAATTTTATTTCGTTCACTGAAGTGCCTCGAAGTGTACCTACCGACTATAGTGACTAGAGTATTGTGCTTACTTCTATCTTCTACCTTCTAGTTGTTTTTCGAATTGACTTTCGGGGCTACCTCTAAAAATGGTTGGTTAACAACATTGATTGTTACGTGTTCTTGCGTAGTGAAATGTTAAATGGTTATACTGACGAACATATTTCATTGCCTAGTTCAATCAGACTAAAGAGTGACGTATAACCACACAATACATATCAATTGGTTACAGAAACGCTCTCAATGGCATCAGGATAAAGTAATGATATCTATTTAAACAGGTTATTGACGGACATTACTCAACTCTTTTCCTCGTAATTGGATGTATCATATTGTGTCTCAGTATGTCTTCCAGCCTTTTTATTATCCTCGGGGATGCTTGTGCGCCTCTCCAAAAAAAAACAGTTAATTCCCGTCTCCATTCATGTCTCAATTTTTTTCCCAAATATCCATCGAAGTTTCCCCACACATCCTTTTCTCTACATGAATCTAGACTTTGAGGAGTCCTAGAAATTATTCAGAAAGGTGAATACCCCCTCGAATGTTTTGAAGAAATGGAATTGGGAGAAAAGCTTCCAAAACATTTTATCAAAGTTCAAACGGTAACGGAGGTTTATAGTGGCTGATAAAGAAAGAAGACTGAATCTTGATCGAATTAGTTCTTAATTTATTAGAGAATTAGTTGTTATAAATTAGTTTTCCTTGATCGAATCACTTCAGGAATCTGCGAGAAGTCCCCCCCCCCGCGGTATCCGAGAGAGATTGCCAAGTGCCGTTCTTCAACGTTATCGCGATGCCTTCCGGGAGGGAGACTCGTATTTTCCAGATATGTCTCCGACTGTCGCCGTAGGAAGCCCCATCTTCGCGGACAAATTAACTCGCCAGAATATATACTTGCTGTGAAGTCAAGTTACCACGAGTGCCATTTTGTCCCGCTTTTTATCGTGTTAGGCGAGCTCGATCATGAGAAAAAATGAGCGGAAGTGTTCCGAATCTTTTGCTATGTTCGTGAAACGTAGCAAAAATCTTGGGAAGTCGAATCCAATTAATGTGGCTATGTGTTACTATATTTACTCCTAACTAATGGCCGCCTTTCTCGTTAATCATCAACATCAGCAGTATGTGTTAGTCCGAAGATTTGTCTGCTGCAGCTTTCAATTCCATTCTCCATCCAACTAACTTCCTTTATTCATTTATAAATCCTCATTTTTACACGATTCATAATTTGCTTAATGATTTTATATTTTCCATTCTCGGTCCTCCTGGTAGGTAACACGGCGGTCAGGCGACACAAAGATCGTTGGTTCGAATCTCACCTCTTACATGGAGGCTGTTCGTTTTTGAATTAAGCTCTTAAGCCTGACGATGGAATGTAGTAGTTTTAGTCTTTAATTTAACGTGCTTCGACGGCTGATGTCATTTCGCACTTACTACCTGCCTATGCAGACGGGAAGTGCAAAATGAACTTAGTCGTCGAAACTCGTTAAAATAATACTTCTACTGCTCGATTATTATTTCCCTTATTTATTCTTCCGTTATCACTTTTAAGGTATTATATCTCAGTATTTGTCTTCTGCGTTAGTTCGTCTTTTTTGAATAGTTTACATTAAGCATATTTTCTCTAGAGCCTTTGGTGGGGTTTCCATATTGGTGATTTTTTCTATCCATTTGATTTTCATAGTTCTTCTCTTACACCACTTTTCGACTGCTTTCTATCTTATGTTTTCTGATGATGTTTTCGTCCATGATCCAATGCCGGATGAGGGAAGGAGCTTAATAAGCACATCTTTGTCTTAATCGGTAAGGAAGAAAACAAGAAAGCTTTTTGGGAAACCTTACTAGTCATAAAAAATTAAAATTTATGATTTGGATGGAGGAATGAATGGTTGATGTTTTTAAGGTGCACCAAAGAAATGTTTTACTCTAAAATTGACTCAACGGGAGCGAACCTCTTTGCTCTATGTGAACGGGATCGTCTTACCTACTTCAAAAGTAATGGAAAGGGGGTTAGTTTGGCATTCAATTATTAAATAAGGTTTTATAAAGAAATAATTCTGGTAGTAATATTCATATTTCGTCGGTTTCTTTAGATGAGGTACTTTGAGGAACTCATTGCTTACATAGGCTTAACCGTCGTTAATTCTGATCCAGCATCAAAATGTCCGTACTACATTTCCATCCAATAGCCCTGGCATGTGAACGTACTACCGTCATTGTGTGATTTGAAGTTCTGTATAATATTAGAAGATAAGCACCTTATTGTGCGATGATTGTGATTTCTCTGATTGACCTCGTTTACGGAGAATCTTGAAAAATGGGTAAGGGACGCCATGAGGACAAATTTATTCTAAGCCAGGTCCATTTTGCTTTAAACGCTGCCTCATTACTTATTTACTAATCTACCTGCTGTAAAATAACCTTGCTGTTACATTTTCTATTTTCTATATCCCAGACTATTAAAAATACTACAGGGACTAAGCTCAACTGGCTCTAAACTTTTTCCTATCCAGGGAGGGATTTATTGTTCGTGAATAGAATGTGACATTACAATTTCGTGGAATTGCTGCTGACACATTATTTCTCGCTCGTGATCCTAAAGCTTGTGAAGACCTTTAAATTGAAGGAATACCGAAGGGAAAGGAATGACTGAAGGTGAATGAGTCGTACAACTGCTTTCATCACCTGATATTTATCTTTGCTTTTCTAGTCTCTAAAGAATACATTTACGCGCGGACAATAGCCCACTGTTTGCTATTGGTCAACGGCGATGCTCTACGTTGGAAAGTGGATCGATTTTGCTGCTCTCGCTACAGCTGTCAGACAAAGCGTTCGAAACTCGAGTTATTGAATGCAGAAGCAATGCTTTCAACAGCTTTCGCCCACGCCTTCCTCGTCACCGCCCATACAATAGTACGACTTCGATATTATTTTTTCCCATTTCCTTCGCAAAAATGTCTAAAGCTCGTATTCCCGGCCCGGAGAGTGGCCTTCTTTTATCTCCTTTTGTTCATTTCGCTGCCAATTGAACATCCTTGCAACGCATAGGGAGAAATTGCCATTGGTATCGGATCAAAAAAGGAAAGTTTTTATTTCTTTTTCTTCCGTGCCCCTTAAAGTTTCCTGTGTGAAAGCTTCGAGTGTGCCGGCCGGAGAGAATGCTAATGGTTCGTGCAGGATTATTTTGCGCGTCGAAAATGGAGAAAGAGGGATGTGGCAGAATGACCTAGACAGAAAGGGGACCTAGCGATCATTACGGGGCTTGTAAAGTTTCCATCCCAAGCTTCCTCTCCGCGGCACCAATCTAATTCTCTCTTCCATGGGCTGTGAATTGAGCGTTTGAAAAATGACATGAAATGAGATGTCTCGCCATTTTGTGTCATTTATGGTGCATGGGAAGAAGGATTACTTGAACACATGTGGTCGACTAAAATCAGTCGGGTTACGGTAGGGCTACTCTCTTTCACCTACTCTTTTCAAAGCATTCATTCAGGAGGTGAGCATAGATGCATAGATGTTTCAACGCATGTATAGATGAAGTGAGAGAACGGCTTGGAGAAAAGGATGGGATTAATGTCTAAGGATCTAAGATAGACATGGTGAGGTTTATGGATGACATCGCCCTTATGGCAGAGAGTGAAGAAAAACTGAGATCAAAGCTTGAGGTTCTGGAAGATACTCAGTATCCGTTACAATATTAAAATCAACAGGACAAATACAAAGACAATGGTCGTGAGTAAAAGAGGCACTCGATCACAGATATTATCAGACGGTGTAGGTACGACTTGAGAACGTGGAGGAGTTTAGATACCTGCCAACCTCATTACATTAGATGGGCGTTGCAGTAAGGAAGTCATTAGCCGTATAAACCAGGCTAAAGGGGCTTTTAATATGAAAAAAGGACTATATTCACCTCTAAAAACGATATTCGTCTTGGAGTCAGGAAACACCTGGTCTGATCATTTGTATGGAGTGTGCTACTTTACTGCTGCAAAACTTAGACACTTGGTGCACCAGATCGTAGATGTTTGGAGGCATTTAAAATGTGGTTCTATCAATGAATGTTGAGAGTCAGATGGTTGGACCGAGTTACCAATGTGGAGGGAGAGCAGAAGCGAGTCCGAGCCTGTGGAAATTGCTAAAGAAGAGACGTGACAGCCGGATTGGTCAGTGGCTGGGCTACTTACCACAGATAATGGAGGACACTGGCTGCCGATTCTACACGGAAATGAAGAGGCTAACACAGGACAGGGATTGGTGGAATGCTTTGCGAACGAATCTGCGAATTGATCACTGAAAGTATATGTTCGATCTTTTATCAATCTTATTCAGTTGTTTCTGGCAGTTCTAGAGATGTATTGCGGGGTTAAAATAATACCCACCATATCAAATGGAAACTAATGTTATCTTCTATGCATACCATACCTATATTGCATGAGTTCTGAGTGATGTTCTACCAGTGGGGAATTAAAAGACATTTTGGGTGAAATTAGGACCATTTTTGAATAAAATGTAATGTTCTGTGAACTATTTGAAATATCTAAAAGTGTAGTTCGTTTTAATTTATTCTTCGGAGTTCAGTCAAGTTTATGGAAGGCCGAAGAATGAAATCGATTCTTAAACAAGCACATTATTTTCATTTGTGGAATTAAATTATTACTTATGTAATGTACTGTGACGGGGTAATGATATTTTCCACAATAGTGAAGGGAGGAGATTGAGAAAATAAGGTTGAAAACCAGTACTATATTGTAATTTATGCTAGAAATTGGTGTGATGTACATGGAGATTGGAACATGGGGGTAGAAATCATTGTAGGAGCACGAGTTCCTTCTGTCTGACTTCCACCGTGGAGGTTGGCAGCGATCGGGGCAAGCTGTTTAGTTTCTTATCCCCGTTCGCCTCCGCAGTTGAAGCGAAACTCACAACACTATCCACCTTATTATGTGAACTCATTCGCCGAAAGAATGCAACTTCGGTAGGATTTTGAAAACCTTGAATCGGGAATACCTTTCCTCCTACGAAGATGAGTATCTTTGCACTTAAACTGTGTCCATTTGTTCGTATGTCTGATGCTCACGGTAAAATTTTCAGTGAACCTTTTTGTAAAATCAGTTAAATTTTTACAAAGATTTTACAGTTAAAATTTAAATCAGTTAAAATTTTACAAAACGTTATCACTGAACCAGGTTTGACGGAAAGTTATCGTCTGCAAATTCATCCATGAAAAACTATCAGTTTTTCTACTTATTTTCCAAAGGGTTTTACGCAAAATATTCTCGTGAGCAAGGCTGAGAGTCGTCGTTTTGTTGCGGCACAATTATGTAGGCATAATAGTGGGTTTGATAAAATTCTTTTTCTGTCGCAATAAAGCATTATTGACATCACATATTCACATCATATTCTTGGTTGTGTGAGTGAACAGGAAATCAACTGTGCCAGAGGAAAGCTTTCAGATCCCTTAGATATGATGCAGTAATGATATGGACACAGGGCTACATACAATTGATTTTTAAAATGCCCTCTGAATCCATACTATATGGAACGTATTCTGAATACACTGTTCTTATATGGGCTAAACAACTTAAGCTAAGCGATGGAGAAATTTTTAGCATGAGAAGGTATTTATTGTTTTTTTTCACGCTGAATCTAATTTTTTTCTCGTAATAAGGCACCACAGAATAAATTAATCTTTTATTTGTTGTTACAATATCAAAGTTGGATGTGTTTATCTGTCACTGTAAAAAAATTAAAGTTCTTGTAGCTACTCGCAGCCATTTCATCAGTAAAATTGATAAGGATATGAAAATGAGGAAATATGTTAGGAATCACAATGCTTGCAGTAAAGAGAATGGAGTGGAGAGTTGCAGCATACAATTTTTCGGACTGATAACAGCTGATGAAGAGATGGATTTGCTGCCACGCGTACATGTATGTTTGATACTTTTACTTGTGAATGAGGGTATCGTAAAGAAATAAGGGAGAGACAAGGCTGGAAAGGAATGGTATAAACTCATCCTTTTATTCATTTAGTCATTCAAATATTCATTCCATCCCTCCTTGAGTACATGCATACGTTGCTCGCGAGCCAAGCTGTGAATCAAGAAGTGATTCTATCCAGTGAACTTCCATTTTGAAAATTATGTTCTCGCACTTGGGATTCAAGTCGAGACCGACGTCGTTTTTTTAGCGAGAAGGAAAGAACTCTCCTCTTCCCCGGTCCTGACCCTTCATCTCCCTTAAGGGCCGCATCACAGTCCACTACCATCTCCTTTTTAATCATCCGTGATGCTGAGCGATCTCTTCCATATTCTCAGAATACTTCCCAACCGAGTCTCTACTCCTTCTTCACGTCCTTTCATTGCCCCACGATACCCTCTACCCTCCAACGGAGGAACATCTTGGGAAGAAGTTTGCAGTTGTCTCGCCATCTCCCACGCCCTTAATAGAGGTGGAGGAAAATCAATTTCGCTCTGGAGACGCTCTTCTCATTTGAGACAATAGGGTTGAGATTTCAGACGCCTGGGAAAGCAACACGATAGTGAACGCGATTCGGGATAACGGCATTAGTGAGACGTGATATCTGCTTGCTTGATGATTGATTTAAGAAATCTGGGAAAGGCGAATTCATTTCGGAAACTGTACATGCTTCCGTCTGGGTGTCATGAAATTCGTGCTTCTATAATTCAAATTCTGTATTGCATATTTTTTTTCCTGTATACGTGTCTAAATTGTGGATCAATAGAGAGCCACAATTAAAAAGTCATATGATAGGTTTGAGAGGATTAGCCGGGTGGAACGCGCTACTTACTGCGCCCATAACCGGTATTTGATATTAATTAAATCATTTCAGGCTATAAAACTTTAGCATCGTCACCCTCTGAGGAGGTACACCCGAATATGTGAAATTCGCAATGAGAAATATAATTCTCCTGGGCTGGATATCAAACCTTGATTTCCTGCACTAGTGCCAGGGTATTAAACCAATTTCGTTCCCATATAGCTGAAGCTCACTGTGAAAGATTTGGTAGAACAATTGTTTTTAGCACTCAGAGCGAATTTGGGGAACCTGGGTTCGGATCCCTGTCCAGGCTAAGGATATTTTTGTCATGAATTCCACGCAGTCGGAAGTGAATCAAGTTTAAGGGCGTTTTAGCGTGATTGATAGCAACTGTTTGCACTAAGCCGACAATCAATGGAGCTTAAAGCTGCGAAGTTGAAGCGACAAAATAATTAGTTGTCACAATCTGAGATATATAGCATAGCAGCATCTTGAAGACAATGACGGAAGTAGAAATCAATGGAAGTGGTAAATGGAATTACTGAGGAAGACCAAGGATGGAATAGATTTTAGCATATTATTAGTATTGCTATAATGAAGACTTATGAAGGAATGAAGCGGTTACCCGAAAAAAGAGTGATGTGGTAAACTAAAGTAAATCATTCTTCGCGAGGTTGGTGACTGTTGATTATAACGATGGATATTGCCAGAGGAAAAAGGCTTCATGGAGTGGGATTTGAACCCGGGAAAGACCACTACTCTTTCCTACATTCCTGAATCCGTGGGTAATTTTGAGGAGCATATGTATAGGCCCTCAGCATTAATTTTATAACCTTCAAATTACTTTTCGATTCAGAAAATTTAGAATAATGTAGTAAACCGAAACCGATGACGATGTCCGAGTCGGACGTCGAAACGTTGGCCTACATTGGAGTCTTTAACCCGATGAGAAACCGAAGAAAAGTTCCTGCGTCTCATATACCGGGAAAGTGCCTAATCAAATGTCTGTAGAAGGTGTATAAAAATCCTTCACCGAGAAAGCCAAGTACTGTGGATGAATTCAATGATTTTAAAAGCAGCTTTAATGAGACTATATGAATTACAAGAATACGTGCTGTGAGTTTTTTTTATTTTCCCTTAGTCGAAAAAGATATTGTTTTAAATAAAAGGCCAATAAGTACCGATTGAGTTCGGATGAGGATAGTTAGTATTTAATTTGACTTGGATGACTACCTCAACCATGATTTAGATATTCTATTTCTGAAACCTCTATATAGTGCAATCTGCTGCATTTCTTGTTTTGTTCTGAGAAGTTGGAGCTGTACCCTAAAGGTAAAAGAAGTTTCCAAGGCCATGATACTATTTATCATATTTATTGATGAAACGTGGCATCACGGAATAGTCTTGTAGGTTACTATATTTTTCTTCTAATTCTTACGGAGAGATATAAACACGTACTCACATGTTTTGGCCCCCATTAAGCGAGTAAACTTGCGTGGCATTATTTCGGAACAATTATTAGTCGGAGCTGTACCCTAGAGGTAAAGACAATTTCCAAAACCATGTTAAACTTTATAGATGTTTATTGATGAAATCAAGCATTGCCATTAATTCTAGCAGGAAACAATTTGTTCTTCTAATTCTTAGATGCAAAAGTGTACTCTCATGTTTTGGTCCCTATTAAGCCAGTGGCATTATTTCGTCAAACGTCAAACATTTATTTAATGTCCCGACAGGAAAACGCGTGTTTTCCTCAGGTCTCATTCTGTATTTCGCCGGTCTTACTAGCAGGCTGCCTTTGAAGGGAAGGCAGGAGCTAAATTGGATCGCTAAGGAGGGTTTATGAAAAATTGCGAGGAGGGAGATGGAAGTGGAGGTTTTCTCTCTCACTCTCTTCTCTCTTTCTCTCCATTTTCTCATTTTCTCGACTTGGGTGACGCGATGACTGTTAGGCATTTATCGTTACTTTTTATGGATTCTTAGGGGGGAGAGCGTTGGCGCAGGCAAGCGTTATCTCGCGTTTTCTTTCCATTTCTTTTCATTTCTGTCACATTCATAGGCGTTTTACTCCGCCCGGGCTTGTTCCCAGTTCTGTCACGTAATGCTACGTGTCAAGCTCCTGGAATGTTCTGTAGTTTTATAAATGGATTGAATTCTTTTTTCCATGTTTAAGACACATTTGCTTTGTGTGCCCATTCTTCATTTTCATTTTATCTAGCGAGCCGCCGCAACAGCGCGAGGCCACTGTAGGGGTTTTCTGTAACTCGATAGTGAGTCTTATGGACGTTGCTACGTCGATAACTTACCGAAAAGCCAAACTAACGATAATTGGTTTTCTCTAAGCAATTTTTATCGAAGTTTGTCGATAGAATTAACGAAAACTGTCGGTAAGATATCGGGGCATTCAAACCCCGCCGATAAGCTCACCCTCGCCCGAATATTGTTGTGGATACGGATTTGTTTACGTTTGAAAGCCACAAACACGGCACGACGAGAATTTTCAATATGTCCTTAAGGTAAATGAATTACTATTGATTGTTTGCATGTTTTATGGCTAAGTACAGCGATTGAAGTCTATTTAATATTACTATTATTTGTTGCGTATAGACTCTCTTGGATCACGATAAAATTATGACTCAGTTCTTTCTTAGTTCCTTCCTTATCTTCCACACTTCTCTCATTATCCTCAATTGGTTCTTAATTTAGTGGATTTATTAATACCTAACTATTAAAAATATGCCGTAAAATATTAGTGGTGATGGAAAAATCCCTGCATTGAATAACTTATTTGGATATTTATGGAATTGTTTACGACTATCTTCGTAATTCATACACATGATCAACCATATATTCATTAGGTTGGCTCTCAATTTTCTTGCTTGGGAGATGGTGGTGCTGGAGGAAAGGGTTGTGCAAGTTAATCGGCGTGTGCAACGGTGGATCTTACGTGATGTCAACAACTATCATGTACATCATCAGTACAATGAAGATCTCTGCAAAACTCGGAACATCGTTGAACGCTTCTATGGAGTTTTTAAAGGAATGTGGCGATGCCTGTCCGAACAACGAATTTTGATGTACGGCTTTTGCAGGAACGATCATCAATGCATGAACGGTGATTCAAAACATGCATATTCACCATCGCCTTCCTGTAAATGAAGAAGTAATGGAAGATATTGCAGTGCACCAAAATATATTGTTCAATAGAACCAGGTTAATTGTAATGAAGGCCCAAGAGCTATTCCTGTTCACGTGCAACAGTAACTAATGTTACGAATGTATCTTTATTTAGAGAATGGAGATTAAAATAAATATTTCAATCACAGCTTTTTTCATTTTAGTACCCGAGAAGTTTTTATTTACGTTGTTTTGCTCCTTTTTCAACATTAGGATGCATAACAGGTCACAATGTACGATAATTTTGTAATCATTAATAATTTTAATAACTTTACAAACTCGATGTCCACCGGTGTACTCGTTATATGGCATCTCATTTGTTTGTTTTGGTGACTGTCTCATGATTCAGCTCAGAGTCACCTACAGCATGAAAAATCTCTGCACTGTGAATGGTCCAAAATTTTAGCCTCACCCGCAGGCGCCTCTCGTTTAATTGTTTGTTATCGACAAGCGGTGGTCATGTTTTGCATCGACGAATTGTCGTTAGGGGGAGTTACAGAAACGCAATCTCGATAAGAGGATTCGATACAAGAGAGGACTTTCGTTAGCAACGCGCTATCGACAATACGCTATCGAGTTACAGAAAACCCCTACTGGGGGTTTTATCCTTAAACCCGCAAAAATCTCTATCCTCCTCGAAACAGGAATGTGGCACAATTGACCCGTGATTTTATTTTGCGATTGTCTTTGAATGCACTGAGCTGATTTCTGCGAAAAATTTTATGAGACAGTACGACGTTTTAACTTATTTGTTGCCATATTGATGTGCAATATTTGTTTAGGCATAAAACTATAACCGAAGTGATAGGACTAAAAATAGCTTATTGAAAATCACATAGGTTTTTTTTCTGGAGGAGTTATAAAATATTACTTGGCTTTTATTTTTTTGCCGAGACAAATTGGTACACTCGTGATGAATTTTTTCTAATATTATTGGTTGCTTGGTGTCATTGATACCGCATAAACATGTGGCACCTGCCAGTGTAGAGCTTGGAATCGGGAAGATGGTTACATGTGAGGATGATGGAGTGAAGTCCTGCGATTCTTTTTTCTACATACATTGAACAAAGTTTAATGTGTACCACAAAGAAAACATTAAAGGAGAAACAATACTACCCGAAAACAAATAAATATTATTGCTGAAACTTAATGAGCAACTGCGGATCAAAATTGATCGACCCGCGATTTTAGGATAATTTTAGAATTTTTTCAGTGGTGGTAACCGCCAAAAAATTCAAATAACCTGTATTTATGAAGAACAGTAACTGGCGAGAAGTAATGCATTCCTATGGTTCTGGGTGAAAATTTAAAGGAGAGTGGAGAGAAAACACTAAGATGTGGGTCGGAAATGTTAGGATAGCATCCGCGAGTAGGAGGCAGGATACGGAAAAGGAACTCGAAGAGAAAATAAAGTAATGTATGATGTGTCCACTCTGATAAGTGTCTCGCTCTATCTTCTGCTATAGTCATTGATGGTTAGTGGAATGAAAGAACTTTTTTGCCCATTAGCTCGTTTTTGTATCTTTTATTTTGTCACCTCTGTTAGTTGTAGAGATTTATTGCGAGATTAAATAAAATCCTCCCTGTCATCCTAGAACTCTCGTGATATGCATTGTTCAAGAAATCTTAGCTTAGCATTTAGCCTGAGTAGCCTCAAGTATGAAACTTTTTTTCTTCGGGATTGAAATCGTTATATGTATAAAAACGTTCTTGTATAAATGAAATTAATAGATAATTCACATCTGGGTTCAAGATAAATTTTCTTAATTTTGTTGATTATTGCTCCTTGATTCTGAAATAATTACAGTTATGATTGGTCAAACGATTCTGTAGATTTGTATCTTGACCATTATCCCTCGATGGTGCTCATAGTGCAATTGAATCTTACCCATAATACTTTGGTTCTGATATTATTATATATATTATCTGTGCAAGACAGTTGCTTAAACGCATGCTATACGTTATTAATGAATGCATGACATTATTTCATCAGTAACTTTGATTTGTGTCGTTGCTCTGAAAGTAGTAGGGAAAGGAAATGAAGTATTGGTACTGGCGCCCAGAATTTCCGAATGAGAATGATTGGTGTAAAATTGACTACTATGTTTTCATTGCTGTCTGCAGCCTTTTTTTTTCTCTGCACTATTACTTATGTAATTTCATCTGACTCTTTAAGATGTGGAACAGTGAATACCTGATGATTATTTTTATGATTCATAGTAGTGAATATAATACAATAGGAGAGATTAGGAAATAAGTTTATGCACTGTAGAATACTTCCATGCTAAAGTCTCTCCAAACATATCCTGCAACCTATCAAGTTCATGATATTATGAGAATATACCTTCGACCAAGAGTTGCAAAAGTATGAGCTCTATGTTATCAAATACAGTTGCATGTTGTGAGGTGATCAATAGACATAAATTATGGTCTAAATTCGGATAAATCGAATGTTGAACATCTGATATTGGTAGTGCAAGAGTATTGCATCCATGAGGAGTAATAAAAGTGTTTCAAAATTCGGCTTGAAAATATGTCAACTTAAGCTATCGGAGATACCAAATGTATGCATTGCCATGATCTATACATTTATGCATTTGCAAGTTGCGGAGTTGAATACAGTAGATTTTATTTATTTTAAAAGACTATAGTACAATCGTTTACTTTTTCCATGCCGTTTGAATACATCGAATACAGTAGATTTTATTTATTTTAAAAGCTTATAGTACAATCGTTAACTTTTGCCATGCCGTTTATGAAAACGCGGTGTAATGAACCCTGAAGCGCATATTCATATCACATTCTGATATGTTCCTCAATATTATGAATGAGAAAATAACTTTCAATATTTTCTAAATAATTCATTAATTTATGTAGTTAAAAACGTTTTCGACTTTGAAAGAGATTTAAAGAATGTGAAAACATTTATGTAACACATTTTTCTTGTCACGAATAGTCAAATTTAAATGAGAAGATATCTGTCCGTATTCTCTTGAGGTTATTTAAATAACTCATTGCTGCGAATGGAAAATATTTCTATAATGTTTAATCTGCAAGTTTGAATTTCAATGAGAGATTTTATAATGTGAAAAAAATCTTCCTGGACGCATTGTTTCTCATATGACTCTTTATTCCCTATCATTCCAAGTGAATGAGTCAGTCCCTCTTTTTACAACTTGTCATTTTCTTTCGGGGCCAGGAAAACATTTTATAACGAAGAAGTTCTAATCACCTGAAGCTAATTGGTGTAATTAACTCCTTTTGCCTCCATTTGATAGTGGAGTCTGTAACCCTTTATAAGCTAAAGCGAATTCAGTCTTTATACCAAGGGTGTAAAAATACCTCTCCTCTTGTCAAAGAACACGGCATAGGGAAACCGTATTTGGGCTTGGAATCAGCATCAGTTTGGCAGGTGAGGTTTTTTTTTCCCCCAAAGTGAAGTTACATTCCAAACCAAATTAGTGTCAGTTAACCCTTTTACGCTTTTGTTAGCCCGGTTTATTTCTGTATCTGCTGCGGAAGGTTTCGGTCGTGGGAGCGAATGTGGAAGGCATAGTCGTCTGTGTAGGTACGTTTTACTCTGCCTTGCTCCCTGTAACGGATAAGTGGGATAAATTTTAAATTTTTTAGTTGAAGCGAGTCCTCGAAAGATAACTAGGCGTATTAAATTTTCACATTTATTTATTGATGTCCAAGAAGTAACCAAATATGCATATGAGCGTCATTACATTTCTTTTTCGTGTTATTAAATTCGAAAAAAATGCTCGTGTACTTCGTTAGAAAAATATCTCCTCCTAGAAAAAGAGGAAAGATCAAATGACAAGCGTCTTAAAATAAAGCATCTGAACTGAAGAATTGTCATTTAAATTGTTATTGATCAAAATACTAATCACTCTACGTCCATCTAGAAATGATATCGCTCTTGAGAAATATACTGGCCTGTTAATTTCCTAAAAATCGCTATTTAGGATTCAGTGTGTGTCCATTGTGAATATGCCTGATTTTCTACGATGATTGCATTTCTGTGTAAACAGCTGGTTCAGTTAATCCACTTTTTTAAATTTCGCCGATTGTGGAATGATTTTTTAGCTCTTCGAAAAGAGTTTGTTTACTTCAATATAGAAGTCAAAAAAGGGGAATGTGTCCCCTATTTTTGAATTTTTTATGTTGCGTCTGACTTATTAGGAATAGGAATAAAGCGCTGGAGCATTTTTTTATATTAAGGAACATCAAACCTTTAGTATAGAGCGTGGCACACTATATATCACCCTTGGACTGACGGAAAATCTGGCCTGAAAAATAAAAATGTATTCGACATCGTGACGTAGAAGGAACCTGAAGATAAAATGGACAGATTAAATGAATAAATGTGTATTGGAGTAGAAAAGAAGAAGGTCCGCTTGTAATGCAATACGGCAAAGATGAACCAGTTGGATTATCACACTCTAAAATATCACGGATTTGGTATGAACGTTGCTGAAGGAAGAGTAGGAACGAGGATCAAAAGTGGAAGGCCAAGGGTAATTCATGGGTCGGTTTAAAAAGGAAAGGTAAGAAATGGGTCGGATAAAACAGAAGTAAGATTGGAGGGCAGAAATTAACCTTTTGATCTTAAATTTTCGGTGTTGCATTCTGTACATAAAATTATTGCTTTCAATATACACTGATGGCATATTTTCAAGCGCATGCTTTTTCTGACCCCGAAAAAAACATGCCTCTTAGTGCTTACCGAAAGCACGAATGTTTTAATCAGAAATTAACATCGGAACGTCTGAAAACCCTTCTCACTATCATTCTGGAAGATTCATCGCAATTTTCTTCGCCAAATAGGGTTTCGCCTCCCTTTCTTAGCTCCTCAACGGCTACAATGGCCATTCTCCCCGTTTCCGTACCGCCACTCTCCGTTTCCCGAGCACCTCTACCATTATCACACCTTCCTATACCTTCCACAATCATCACCTGCTCATTCTCTATCTCACCACTTTCTCAATGGGCTCTTCTAATAATTTCCTCCGGTACAGACGAGTAGCTCTCTCACACGAAGAGAAATTTGTACTCATCCGAAGGTGGGAAATCCCTCGCCCCCCTAATTTCCGCACTTAACGCATGAAGAAGAGCGGAAATTATGGATCCGTAATTATCTCTGAACAATTGAACCAGGTCGGGAAAAAGGGCTCAATAAAACTTTCTTCAACCATTCAGTTACCTCCTTCAGTTACACTTTCGTTCTGTTTTTTTTTTTGTTTTTAACTTTCCTCGTTCCGTTGGGTGAAAAAAGGATGCTTTGTAGCACATGTGCCCTCTGTTTTTCATTTTTGAATTTCCCTGCATTTTCCCTACGTTATAAATTTCCCTATGTTTGGTGAAAAAAGGATGTTGTGTAGCATATGTGCCCTCTGTTTTTCCTTTTTGAATTTCCCTATACCTACTCTGCACGTATTAGTGCCATTTTCAAGGCTCAATAGTACTCACGTATTTGGAATTTATCGCAAGTTGGAGGGTTGATAATGTGGTATTGACTTCTAAACGCCTATGCCGTATGAACTTAAATATAATAGTTGTCCGTGATTGAATGCGCCTCGCTATTTCCCACATTTACTTTTTTTAAAGTATTTTTTTATGTAAGGCTTTATGCTAGGTGAGTTCTGTCCTTATCTATCGACATCATATATCTATATTAAACTTTAGCTAAACTATTTACAACGTCTTAGATTTTTTTGTATGTTACATGCGAAGGATAGACTCTGGAATGTGCCTTTTTCACAAGTTCCTTGTCCATGTCCAAGCTACTTTTGCAGTAAAATCCAGAAGGAATTCTCATCATCTCATAGGTTTAAAATAGAGCAATAATCATCAACATCTAAATGAATTGTAAGACCACGTGAAGTAAAACCTATCATTTCTAATATTTCCTCCTAAAAAACTCTTTTTGCAACATATAATCCCTTTTTAACTCTTCATGCCTTCCTTCTACTGTCCAAAATTATACTTTTTTCCTCTCTTTCACACGCCTACCCAATATTCTCTCCTCAGTCGCTCTGTTTCACATATCTTTCAAAAAGAATGATTATCATAACACCATGGAGCCTCAGTATAATCCTCATAAACGGAATAATAATCATCTAAGAGATCCAGGAATATCTGTATAGTCAGATGAAACTGTAAGCTTTACCAAGTAGTCCTTTTAAAAATCATGTGTTGATAATCTCGTTATCTTTGATTTTAATTAGGTCAGTAAAGATTGACGATTTTTTATCGATTTTTTTACTTTTTAGTTTGTTTTTATAGTTAGTCATGAATTTACTAACATAAATTTAAAAAATGAAATACGTTATCAGCCCTCTGTGTGCGCAGAAGAACTATTATAGGATGAACATTTCTTCGGCACTATGAAACTTCTCATTGTTATCGTAAAAATGTATCTCTTTGAAGAGTTGGCGACTTGGAGGACGAAATTGAATTTAATTAAATTCCCAAACTTTCAGGGTTTGAAGTTTAAAAAAAACTATCAAAAAACTTCAACACATTCAATTTCAAATGGTTGACGATATTTTGATTTCCATTACAGCAAAAATTACTGAGGAATTTTTAAAATATAAAAATATGAAAAAAGTAAGGATTAGCAAAGCGTAATTGCATTACAAGTGCTTGATATGTTAGCAGAATTTACTTTCTGCATATTGACGCTACGCCTTTAATGAATAAGTGCTTAGAAATTATTTTTTTGAACTGAGAAGCGGGAATTTGATGTTGTGAAAAATGACTGGAAACAAAGAATCCAGTAATCATGAGAGGATACAACAGATATGAAAGAAGATGCTTCATATCAGTTTCACTTGAAATAAAATAATATTAACATGAAGTATGCAGGTATGTGTTTATAGCAGTTACGAGAGGCAACGTTGCCTCAATCATTGAAGATTTATCGGCATGATTGCTGATTCTAAGTCTCGGTTAAATCAAATTATACTTGAGTAATGGCGTGAGCATTCATCGTTAGACGTCTCCAGCCAGATGCTTGGGATAAACTTTCTATAGCTTGGTCGGCGATGTGGTTTTACTGGAGAAACTAACCGAGCGATACTTCCTTTGAGGCTATAGGTGATTTTACTCTAAAGTCTGTATGGCTTGCCTTTGTGTTGATATCTCTCAGTTTGCTCATTAGCAACGCTTTTCAACCAATTGTTCAATTATATCATAGAATTTTACTTGCGGAAGTTTACAATCGAATGATGAATTATCTTTAAGTTTAAGGTATGTTAACGTCGACACGTTCTCTTGGCCGCTTTTACTTACATTTTCGCTTGCAGAATACACCGAGTGTATATGTAATTTCCAAATCTAGAAATCACACCCAAAGATGATACTTGCAATATCGGATGAGGCAATACGTATGTACTAGATATGGAAAAAAGGCAGCAGTTCAAATGCAGAAGTTCCGAGAAATGATCATCAGCAATGAACGGTTCACTTGAACCTTGAATAAACGGTTCCGCTCGGTAATTTAACATTAGAACAAAGTTCTACAAACAGATGGAGAGAACAACGGCACGCCATATAGGGTAGGAGCCTCAAGCCACCCATCTGTATCATAACACCAGTCGTGGAGGGCGGGGCTTACTCTTAGTGATGGGTCGGTCGTGAGAGATCGAATTCCGAGAGCAAGTTCTCTTAAAAGAAAGATCGATGAACGACTTCTCTCCAATGACCGAGGCGATCTTCACCGATCGCGACAGGAATGATTGCATGACATCAAATATCGATCACGAGACTTGAGACCGACCAAAAAAATCTTGAGTGAGTTTTATAACGAGAGATTCCAGAGTTACTCGCTCTTTCGTGAGATGTAGGCAGTTATTCGATGCTCCGCTCGGTTGCGCTAACAAAGACGCAGCGTAATAACAGTCAACAATTTACATCACGACATAAATATCTTGCATCGAGAGAGTTTTACCAGTTTTGCTGGCTCGCTTTTTAGTAGAATAATAACATAATTAAAAATGAAGACCGAATCCGTTACACTGTCGGCAAAGAGACAGCTGGGTTAAGATTCAAAAGGAATGCAATGGAAATTAAACATGATCCAGGTACTTATCCGTTTGTTAATTCGCCAAGCAATGCATTATTTGTTACTGCGTTGGCTATGTAGTGCCGTTATTTATTACGTGCAATAGGTTAATCGTCACTTGTAAGTAGTATAGTACAATACTATATCCCTATGAATTGTTTTCCTTTGCCGCGACGAGTCGTAAATTGTGTGATAATTAAATATCTGAGTCTATGACGTGATCGCTTAGAAATCAAACCTGATACCCATGCCGCTGTATTATATATATACCGGCCGTTTATATAAACAACTGTGATTCATATTGCCAATGCATTTTAAAAATTCAACTCCGCTCCTCTCTCTTCAATCACTTTTTCTAGACTTTGATGGTGTTGCTGTCAATCAAGAATGTTTCCAGAGCTTCATTGGATGTCCGTTGGCTTTCCCTTCGTCTGAATTTTCTTCCCATATGTCTTCCGAAGTATTGGCGTGTTAAAATCACCGGTGAATTCATCCAGAATTGTTTGTTTTTGGAATGCAGTTTGCTTTTGGTGTTATTTCAAATATTTTTAACTGCAATCTCATCAGCGAATCCTTTTTTCGGAGAATAAAATTTCGTGTGTGCCAATAACTCTCCTTTTCATTTAGAGGAATGGTATTTGAAGAACTTGATTCAGGGAATAATAGCGTGATTCCAGTTAAAATAGGTTAGATCCAAACACCGTTCGAGACATGATAACTGCAAATTATGATTACCCACAGGTAATTTGATTCATACTTTCATCATTATACTTTTGTAGTGAATAGTAAGTTAAAAAAATGTACATAGGCTTGATCAGTAAATATCAGTATGAGTTTCCGGAATTTCATTTGCATTTGCGCTGAGTGTAGCTTCAATAAACGGTACAATGTAAATATCGTAATACTGTAATTGGTTGTAAGCAAAAATGAATTACATGAGTGGGCCATTACATCAGCCTTAGGCATCCCATTGAAATGGGCAAGGAGTTATTTCAATCAAAATGTACTAACATGTTTAGTAAGGCAATATATGACTTCATACCACCGATACTGTGTCACTTTAAATTGGCAGAAATGCTGTATGTGAGCAATTAAATAAATAAAGACTGTATTTCTGCGTGCAATAGAGCATCATATACTGTAAAATAGTGCTGGAAATTTGTAATCATCGTATCATCCATCAAAGTGTGTATTCGAACATGGCTTGTACACAGGAGCTTACAATTAGACCATATTCATTTAAAATTTAATTCCTTGGAAAGGACAAATTAAAATTTCTGATAGTACTAATTACTCATTGTACATCCAAAATCCCTGGTAAATATTTAGCAGGAAAATTTAGAAGGAACCTGCAGGAAGTTAGCAGAACATTCATGAGGATAATCAGAAACCTATAGTGGCAAAGAAAATCTTATTTTGGTTTAAAAACTGATGCCTATCTTAAACATTGGTGGAGTAATGCAATTATAGCATTGGACTGTTATCAACGTCTATTCATTCCACATTCACTTTAATTCTTATATTTGCCTGACCATGACATTTTACCACCATTATAATGGTATACAGATAGCTTAACAGACATATATATTTCAGTGGTCATGACCAGCAGGAAGGGTGGAGTGGTAACTGCAGTTACCACTCCACCCTTCCTGCTTCAAAAATTTCTTTCCTTAAAATGTTTCAATTTAGTTCTGCGCATCACATCCATTCATTTCAATTGCCTATATTTTTCCTACCTCTCCCAATGAAGCAAACCTTTCCCTTCAAAAGTGCCTTTCAGGACCTCATTTCCTCTTAATTACCTACTATCTGACATAAAGTGGACTCCTAAATTTCCTTCACTGTTATATGTAACTTCAATGCCTAGTCAAGTATCTCTTAACTTCTCTTCTATCTTACTTTCATTATCCTTCTCGAGAGCCACTCCTCATATAACTTTAGTCTAATCTCACCCTCTCAACATTAGCCAATGGTTTAGATCCACCGAAGTCCACAACCCTTTATAAAACCTTCCAAACCAACCTTTTGTTTACATCCTATATCAGGACTTGAGGCATTACATATCCCCCATAATTCTTGAATATTGCTGATACAAGACATTTAATATCTTGAGTAGGACACCTCGTTCCACTAAAATTCTGCCCCAGTTACAACTTCATTCCACTATTTGTTTTTTGCTATTTGTCTTAAGCCTCTAATGGTTTCTACTCAATGACCATTCTCAATCTATACTCTGGAGTGAGATGGCAAGCCACTTACCATGAGGAAAAATATCCACAGATGCTGAGTGGACTATGTTCCCTTCGTTCCTGCTCTTCGTCCAATCTGGCATGTGTGAGCCTAACAGCTATAATTACCCTTGTTAATTTCTACTACAGGTAAACAATACATCATAGCATGTCCTTTGATAACAGTTGATTAATATTCATAAATTTACCAAAGATCATGACAATAGGAGTCGACTTAAGACTTAATCATATTGGGGTTTCAAGGAACATATTCAAAATAAGCCAAGTAGTAATTGTAAAAAACCTACACCAACATTTATTTCACTTATTGATTATTAAAAATAAATGGATCTATGAATGGTTGCACAACCCTTAGTTTTCATCACCCCTGATGACAATGACTGAGTCAGACATCGAAACGTCAGCCTACATGGAGACCATCACCCTGTTGGAAACCCGAGAAAGCTTCTTAGGTTCCTCATATCAGTGAAATAAATAATATTAATAATATGTAACAGCATTCATTAAGCATGAAGCATTATAGACCAAATCCATTTTACACTAAAATTTTGTTATAAGTGAAAAATCATTGATTACCTACCATTGCTTTATTATCCATCCATGACCCTCTTCTCCATTAACTTCTTCAATTTATAAAAGGGTGTTACCAAAACTATGAGTGCATACTTGACTTAAATTATGACAGACATTTAATTTAAATGAGGGCATAAAAAATAATTTTATTCTGATCAAGTTGACTTTAAGTCACACAGGAACGACATCTGTACACTTAAGTTGACTGCTAAGTAATTGAGTACCTGGATAACTTGAGGCACACAACTTATCACATGATATTGTTTGCTCTCTGCTGTTAGTGATGTCTGTTTGGATTTGGAAACTGGCTCTCTTATAATAATTTACTCCATAATACCCTATATTGGCATATATCCTTTGCCTCTATTGCATTCATACATTACTTCATTCACACTCTCTCCTATTCTTAAGACTCCTAATCTTCCTCCTTTAATGTCTCTTCCACCACATCATGAACCCACAATTTTTCCATCTTCCTCTTACGCTATTCACTCCTCAATCACAATCCTGTTCCAATACTCAACTCTAATCTATTATTTAAACATTGCCAAACCCACAGAGAATAATCCTTTCATAAAGTCCATTACGGTAGCATGAAGGAAGAGATATTTTCAAAATGTCAAAAGAAAATTCATAAAAAGATATTAGCTTTAGTTCCCATAAGTATTCAGTAAGTATATCAAGCAAAAATCAACATGAAATACACTCAGAATCTTTACTCTTAATAATCCAAGATGGTATGTATATTGTTCTAGCAAATTCAATGATTGCATGGGGGAAATAAACATTTGTCACAGTATGCACAGCTGATTTTTCTTCTTTGAATCAAAACTAGGTATGACATACAACTGTTATCACTCATATGATATGTAAACACTACTGTTTTCTGATTACAGTTCTATAATATAGAGAGAACTGGCAGAGTGGATATTGGTCTGAAGTTATTGATGGCTATAACCATTGATAAGCACTAAACCATTGTGTAAATTAATAATTGATCAGAGGCTATTCCTTGCAAAGATAATAAACATATATATTGAGGTCAGATATTTAGTAAACATTCTTATAACCTGATTGTTCCATGTATTTCATAAAATCTACAGAGTAAACTAGTTATAATTTTGCCTAGATATAGTATTCCCTACCTGTTACATGATATAGTCTAGTAAATGGCAACTAGAGTAGCAATCAGATAGCAGAGAAACTCACTGACGCTTACATATTTTATTGCATTGCATTGGTGCTTCTTAATGATAGCAGAAATATCACCTAGAGGAAGAACGAATGTAGTGGGTTTAAAATTAGCACTGTCAGTGCCAAACAATTTAATAACATCACATCCTGCAATCAGTTTTTAAATCCCTACTCATACACATCATAATAACAAATATTTTGTGTGTATTAGGCATTTCTTATAGGTAGCTTAGAAGCAATATATGTTAACTGATAAGAATTAAGATATGTATAACTGTTGAATACCCTGTAAGACATAACTATAATAATCAAATCGTTTTCGTAACCAATTAACATCTCCAATGTACGGGCAAAAGCATTTTGTGAGGGGGAATTAATATAGCACTAAAGATTCAATACTATAACAAAGTGCATTTTTACTGAATATACATTTTATTGAAAGGTACGCAGGTACATATACAAACCATCATTTAATAATATGCTTTTTAAACATTTAGAATCTATGTGGCATTGCGAAAAACATATTTACTGAACATCAATATAATTGACTAGTTTGATTAGTTATCTAAGTGACGAAGTGCATGGTGAAACCCCAACGATTTTAATCGATGGCAACAAACGAAGCATGTTTTGTAAGGAGCGTTTTACATTAGATATAAATCACTCAAGTGGCTGAAAAAATTCATATATTTCAACAAATATTGAGAATAGTAAACGTGAAGTCCTATTCAGTTCACTTTCGCACAAGAAGTGCTTCACGAGAAGAAAACAACATCACGACAGAAGCAACTTCACAAAAAAGTATTCATCGTAGGACTGATTGTTATTATTAGAATCACAGATATATATATGCACAGCGAATGTCTTGGACTCCTGTATTTGCACTAATACTCTGAATTTATGCTTTATATTTACGATGTAAACAATAAACGACGAATATTACGTTAACCTATGAACAAATCTTCGATTTTGGCATTTATTAATATTGTAAGCACTCGACGATCACGAGACAGTATTTCAGAAGCACAGTAACTAAATTATAGATATATAGTACGATGTAAACAAACCTTTACCAAAGTTGAACGTTCGCTTTTTTACATGCAATTCACTCTTAGACAAACACAGCAGCAAACTATGAGATTATTTCAGGGGGGACTGTAACTTAAAAATCTACGACGTAAACAAACAAAAACCCACCATTAACTTCACTATATAGGCTATTTTTGAAGGACTAACTCTTGGTAAATTTACGACATAAACAATAACTTTAGCATAAGTTGAACATACACTTTCTTCGTGTAACTCACGTCCAGAAACACAACGCAATATTATGCCATTTCAGAAGCACAGAAACTTTTATAACCTCCATGGTGTATTTCCTGTCATAACACATCCATTAGGAGCGTAAGTCTACCTATCACAAATAACCTTTAAATATCAAAATATCACCACAAGAACACACGCAATACATCACAGCACATATAACATTTGTAATCACTGAATTTCCATAATTGCATTGTCACTTAAATACACGATAAACCATCGTTTCAATATTCTCGACAAATATTACGTCTCGTGAACAAGTGAAACAGACTGTAATTGAAAATTGAATTTTAGTGCTACAGTCGGATAATTTGCTTTAAATTCTTACAGCCAAAAGAAAACGTTGATCGTTTCGAACTACATACCAAAATAAAATTTCGCTACTAAATTACTATTAATCATTGGTTTCTATAATGAGTTGTTAATAATTTGTGGTCCATAAAATGTCACTCTTCAATAGTTTTGTAATCAAGTGGGATATTCCTAATATTCTTCGTATAACTATACTTCAAATCACAAACTAAGAGCATTGTGTAAAAACAAAACAAACCTTCGCACGATTGCACAATTGTGCCTTCAATTGTTTTCAAAGAATTACCCACAACTCCACGGAAACCGGCACTGAACGAGGTAGCTGCACTGAAACTCTGTGCCTGCTCTGTGCTATCAAGAGCAAAGCTGTACACCTCGGTCATGCTTACAGTATGAAACTCACGAACGACCAGATTTTTTATCTATCACGATTTTCCTGAGAGATCATTGATCGTAGGCAACTTGGACTGCTCACTAGCTGGAAAATCGGTCTCTCTGATCGACGATGGAAGATCGAATCACAAGCGGGAGTGACCGACGCGACCGAAATCTCTCAAAAGACCGACTTTTCCCATCACTACTTACTCTTGACCTTGAGCTCCAAGAAAGAAGAGGCTGAACCGCATAAGGTTCGGAAAGATTTGTTGAACTGCTAGTTCAAATGGGTTCAGCAGCTGAACTGCTCGGAAAGATTCGTTGAACAGCATGCTCAAAAGAGTTCAGTTGCAGAATTTCTCGGAAAGATTCGCCCAACAGCAGACTGAAAAGCATTGAGCTATGGTAGCGTTCGGATGAAGCTTGAGTATGTACGTTGGCTTGATGCTATTCCGATCGGTAATTAATCATGAATTCTTTGGTAATACTTTGGAGGGGTGACGCTTCAAAGGAAAATAAAATGTGACGCTGCTGTATTCTCATGAATTTCTGAGGACTATCAATTACAATATAGATACTTTGCCACAAGTTTGTTAAGAGAAAAATAGCAAATAAAACCGGTGAATACTCACCATAAACCTGATAACATTTTTTCCTAACCGTCTTGAGTAAGTTAAGCCATGCTATCTAGTCACGTTTGCCTAAATCTTCTTCAAATGATAATAGATCTTCGTAACGTTCACTTAATTGAAAATTTTAATTCTACATGGGCAATGCATTCATAAGTTAAGAGTCATCCATTGAGTTAAGACGAAATATAACCTAAGTATTCCACAATACCTACAGGTTTTTTAAGCATTCTTAGATTTTGTTCATTTATCGAAAGCGTTCTTCGACCTAGACAACAAATGATGAAAAGCCATCAGTTTTTCATGTTCTTACTGCCTCTCCGTATTTTATATTGACGTTTCAGAGGAGGAAAAAGCAAAGGATGAGTTAATTGTATAAACCTGATTAGCTGAGTCTTGCGAAAAATAACCGGCAAAGAGTTAACCCAGCTTTCGCGTAGGAGACATTGACCTTAGCGTGGGATTTTTATTGATGAATTTATGACTGTATTTCAATGTGTCTTCGTATAAAAAAACACATGGAATTTGCCTGACTCTTATTCGAAGAATCCCGGGTTTGGCCCTGGCTTCCTAGAAAAATGTCCGCCAAATAACGTTAGAAGGGCATTTAATCAACTGCATCAAAAATCAAATACGTTGCATAATCAATTAAAGCTCTAATAAAAGATTCTATTGAAATAGGTAAGAAGTTAGCGTGGTAAAGTTTTTGACCAATTGATAATCACCTAATTATTTTGGAAAAAGAAAAGTTGCACAGTGTGGTTGCCTGGATAAAATACTAGCATATATTTGGTGCTTGTTAAAAATAATAGCTTTATGATAATAACGATAGAATATATAATTACACTGTGCTGAAAAAAGAGATATTACGAGATAAAATCAATGATATTATTATTGCTTATAAATTAAAGCATAGGTATTATTAAGCGGTGCAAAACATGTCTTTTGATGTTACATATGGAAACATGGACCATAACGCAACCCAGCATCACATTCTATGAAGCATAAAAGATTACTCTGTAATTTATTTTGTGCAATAAATATCAGATTTTCTTTCACCTATTTTATTGCCTCCAATTATGTAAGTCACCTAAATACCGATATTTCAAACGAGCAATTTTTATTACAGAAAACAAAAATTATCTTTTTAAAATTTATACGCGAGATGTTGCTTGTCAGACTGCAAACTCTGCTGAAGATTCGTCTCCTAATTTGTACATCTTATCAATCACAGTAAATTGCAATAGTACTCTCGTCACAAGGCTCCGAGTAGGAAAAACTCGGCCGCCGAGCTCGCCATTGCTTTCTCTCGACAGTATTTCGTTTTTCTCTACGATTTGGCGTCTTAGAGCATTGTAGCTCATACAACCGTTCACTTGGATAGTCTGAAGCAACTGTGAAATCAGTAGCAGACGAATACCACTTATTTTCACTAGTATTTCCTCAGAGCAAGTTTTCCGGCGAAAGCAGTCTCGCGTGAATAACGCGACTTAGCGGCTGATTCGACGGCAAAATTTAGCTATGTTTGAGAAGCCAAACACCGCGCGACAGTGTCGCTCTGTTTCTTCTGCAAATTAATTAACCATTCCGGATAGGAAATTCACTAAGTGCACCTATGCTGAACTATAATGAGTAAAAGCCGTGTTTCGGTTAGTTATGGTCGTACTTTACTGATACTTACTGATTCATTTCATTCATTACAGTAATCTACCGGTTAGAGGTACTAAATGAAAACAAGCACTTGGTCATGATTCCACACTTTATTAGAAACAACACGACCTAGGTTTCAAAATCTCATGCTATCATCAGATGATGGCATGAGATGCTGAAACCTAGGTCGTGTTGTTTCTAATAAAGTTTGGAATCATAACCAAGTGCTTGTTTCCATTAATAATGAAGGAGTTCCACCGAATAACGCCAGAGACAGTATCCGATATTTTACTGGGTATATTTAATTATTGATACTTTCACTTGTTTGTTATGAGTGATGAAATGGTATTTGAGGCAGCTGGAGCGGATGATGGCCTTTCTGTAGCTTCATTTCATGAATATATTTACGATCTTAATATGCCATTTTGATAATTTAAGCATCATAAAGTTCTCCCCATATTTGGAATGCTTTTACTGTTCTTTTGAACAGTTCTGATCCCTAAAATGGATAAAAATGAGCTGTTTAACAAAAAAAGCATCAAGACACACCTCTAGTATGTATCTACTATTGACGTTGTAAGTTGCGAATTTGCTCCTCTGGCTCAAAAATTACGGCATTCGTTTGACTCCAGCTACAAATGAAATCTAATTCCATGGAAATATTCCAAATCCTGGCAATTAAATTTGGTTGATAGTATTATGGTTCAGGGGGCTCATTTCGATGTTTTAAAAATTAATTGCACTATAGGTATATGGTTGAAATGTTCTCTGTCGGATGGCTAAAAGACTGCAGTTTTTTTATTTTTGCACTCGATTTTTCTTTCCGCTACGCTTTTGTTTCGCTTTATTTTTGGCGTCAAATTTGTCCATTTCTTTACTATTTGAACAGTATACATTTTGCAATTTCCTTGACACACGCAGCATGGATTTTAAATGGGAATTTATGTATTAGGCCCTTACGACTTAGGTTTTGTGATCAATATGAGAATATAAGTGAGGTTTCAGAGGGGGTTTCACCCCACTCTCTCCGTGGGTGGTTATGGTATCCTTGATGGTATAATCATTTTTAACGCAATTTCATGGGGATTCTTTTTATTCTATGAAACAGTTTTAAGGTTTTTCTTCTTCTCGTTGAATTTCAACGCGCACCCTCTCCTAGTTATAATTAAAGACCTAAATAAACCTAAAGCTGCAACGTTTTCATGCAACTTTTTCTGCGACACTCGAAATTTTCCATGAACTAGAAGTTGAACAAATTTTAAATTTTGCTGATTTTTTAATGTCGCCACTAGATAATAGGCTACTTTTTGCACACCTGATTTTCCAGATTTGACTCAACGTCATTCACATCCTACTTCCATCTTCTTCAACTTCCATAAGAGAGGCATGCAAAGCTAATTTTTATCGCTTGCAGGCTATATTTTTATACAAACTTAGCTAGAAATAGTGACTCCAAGAGCTCGAGAGAAGTATCATATTACCGAAAATTGAATGACTTTTATTAATATTATCATCGAATGTGTATTTGACTAAAAAATGCGAGAACTAGTGTAAAATATTCCAAATATTCCTAAAATTCAACACTTTTCTGAAAAGCATTTCCTTAGAAACCCGTGTCATTGAAGGTACGGTCGAAAACGCCCTAAAGGAATCATCGAAGAAGTCGATTTAAAGTCCTGCATGCTTTTTGTCTTTTGTAAAAATTAAGTCAAACCTCTTGAATCATACTGTGAGTTTTAATTGAAGCGTGAAAGATATATTCAAACTTTTAATTAAGTAGAAAATTACCTCAAAACGGAAATTATGAAAAGACAAGAATGTTAATACAAGATAGGTACTGGTAATGTTGATATTTTACTAAAATTTTGTTCGGAAAGAATTAATTAAAATCAAGTACAGATTAGTATTGTAAAAGTATTATTTTTTCTTCCTTGGCATGATGGATGGGCATTAAGGGAGTTGGGAGGGGGCATAGCCAAATAGATACCAATGATATCGTATGTACGTTGAAAAAACTTGATTCTAAAAGATATTTTATGACAAGATTCGAAATTTTAAGGACGCGATTCGGTGACGGTCTCATGCAAAAGGGACACAGCAGTCTTTGCCTCCCGGGAGTGACATCCTTTGATGACATTTGTTCCCGAGTGCGATACGCAAAATGCTTTCAGACCAGTCTTGGCGGACCGACAGAGAATTCCTGCGTGGGAGAAATGGCGCGCGCCTGAAAATACATCATGCGGAAAACGAGCGATTAATCCTCCCCCTAAGCCAATCAGTCAAGAGCAGCAGGATTGATACGGCCCAAAAAAATACGGTTCCCCGTACGCAACGGCAGCAGCGAAGGGCTCCCGAAAGCCGACGAATTTACCCAATAACGCGGAGGGGACATCGATCATATCCAGCCAGCCGAGTTTAATGGTGGGAGAGATAGTCAGGTCACCGGCTTTGTGGAAGAAGAGTTGCGCTTACTGGGGGAGTAGTGCGTTTTTTAATCTTCAACACTAATTTAGGAAGTGAGCTCTGAGAATGTAATACCATTTATATAATGAAATTGGCGTCGATTTTACGGTCTACTCCATGTGTTTCATCGTCTCCTTTCATAAAAGATGATATTTCTTCAGCGCTTGACATTTATAAAAGTTTTGCGAATTTATTCCTGAAATATGAATACCACCCCGCGTTGCTTTCATGGAAACATGTTTGTATTTGAACGAGAAAACAGCAAAATTTTATGCGAGCGTTTTATAAAATAGCCCATAGAAAGTTGACTAAGTCTTTCCTTTTATGCTTAGTGATAGAAGCAATTGAGAGAAATCGTTCGCGTAGTTAATTTCGAGTGCAGGACGTTAAATAGATTCCTCGACGTAATTTGGGGGATGAATGCAATGTATACGTATACTTATGTGTGCAATGCAGTGGCAAATATCATGTCAATCAAATACTGACTTTACAGAAAACATTAAATGTATACTTTGAATGGTCAGGTATAAATAAACTATCTACTGATCCGAACAACTTGGGAATATTGTCATAGAATTAATACAGAAAACCGATGTAATCCCATGGAAATAAATGATTACGTTCCTGATGAACCGCTATCGATGTTATGAAAAAACTTTTATAAATTAAATGAAATGCAATTCATCATTGTCTCAGTTAAATTCCCACCAATGGGCAGTAACCGGTTAAATGCCTGCAAAGTAGCAAGCTAACGAATGGAATCACATTTGCATATGACTTTAGTCCCACGCAACTTAGTGTAGCCATTTAAAACGTTCAAAACGCTCAAGAAGTCCTTCCTTTTGGATTTCATAAGGGAAGCTTTTTGAGAGAAATTTAATTTCCACGCAGAATAGTGTAAAAGGTAATCAAGTTTGTCATGGAAGTATTTTTTATCTCTTGGTGATTTATTTGGACTGAAATTGAGCATATATTTGCAAATAGTATTTTTATTATATTCCAATTTACCTTAAAAATCTTCGCAAACTCATAACCCCATGCGATAAATATTTATGGGTACGTAACATTATAATATAGGCATTTTTTTTAACACGCCCCGCGCTCCCCAGACGGGGTACGCGAAACGTGCAATTTATTTATAGTTACATGGAGGTATGTATTTATAGTTATGTGGGGGTTTATCCCACTTTATTACACTAATATTTTAAAAATGATTTTCCAGTCTCTTCAGTTCAATTACTTTTAATCCAGAGGAAATCCGGTTTTGGGGTTTTTATCATTTTAAATGATTAGAGAAACAGATGACTGATGCCATTCCTCATTTTGAAAATTTGCCATAGCAACAAACATGTTCGTTTCATATCTCTCTGCGTGCTTATTTATTTCGTCAATCTCTCTCTTAATACTCTATTTTACGGTGACGAGCAGTGTTAACGCTATCAACTATTCATTAAAAGAGCCAAAGAGCCTGAGGATCCATTTATAAGGAGAACGAATGGGGAGCGTTAGAATGACTTTTCTTCGATTCCTCGAACTGCCGGCTCGAAAAGTCCTTCCTTTTGTCGGTTCCAACCGCAAGTTTCCACAGCCTGTGTATAGGACGGCAGAAGTCATGAATCTTTGAATCTTCGTCGCCGCGTTGAAATGCATTAGGCATTCATAACCGTCGGTGGATGATTCGGGGCCCCGAAATCAAGTTATAGAACGCGGGGAGTGTTTGGTGGTTGATTCCGAAATGTGGTTGCTTTCCTGGAAAATATATGGCGCCCTTGGATTTTGAAACGTTTTATCCCAGCGTTCTCGTTAAATGATTTCCTAATGAATGGAACCTAAAATGATAGCGGAGTTTTTGATCAATTTATATTTCTATTCCTGGGGGAAAGTTGAACGAAACTTTTATTTTTGTTCCGAATGTTTATGTTCTGATCACTTGAAGAAAACCTTTGAGTGCTTTATATACCACGTAGATGGTATTTCTTTGCTCCAAATGAGTGTTTACAAGTTTTACTATGTGATATGGGAGGTATATAATGAAGAACGCTTACCTTTGTTTTTCGTGAAGTTGGTAGCGTATGTAATGGCTTTTGTCTAGTTTTTGCAATTGCTCTCAGCATTCCATTATATAGTATAAGTATCAAGGTTGGGTCTCAAAAAAGGATCCGTATCTTTAATATGATAAGGAATCCAGAGTCATAGATGTGGTAACAAACTAGAAATTGCTCGCTGTTGAATAAAAGTGAGTAACAAGTGTGATATCAATTACTACATTTATCAAACTTTGTTGAGTGTCGTGGCAACACACCTAGCCGCTGCTAGTGAAATCAAATTTCTTTCTTAGTTTTAGTCTATATTTTTATCTCAGTTTTCCTAGGACTGTATACACTACCTTACGTATTCGCGTGTGACTTTGTGCAAAATTACTCGCATCATTTTTCGTAAAGGCTATTTTGGGGCATACGAGATTTTTGTGAGCAAAGAATTTGGGGACAAAAGAAGAAAGAATGAAAGGCGTTTATTTCTGATTATAGAAATAAGTTCACCTTTGAAGAACTTTTTCGGCAATGTCGACCATCACAAAAAGAAATGGAAGCGGATAAGAGTTTTAACTAGCATTTGTCAATAAAGGTTCAAAATTAAAAAAGTCAAAATACACTCCATAAGTGTACCTGAAGGCGAATTGGAGTACCAGCGTTATGAAAAGGATATTCGTGCGCAGTTGCCCTATTTTCGCCGTGCTCCAATTTCCGTAATTATTCGGATCAAGGGTACTCCCAAATAGAACTCGTTAAACTTCACCTGCTATCATTGTTTTGGCTACGTTTAATACAAGTACCCTACGTTTGACTAGGTCTTAACTTTATCTTTCAAATAATTCTCGAAACCCAATGCATCCATAACATCATCATGTGTGTGGAATATTTTCCCATTTTGAAAATTTTATCAGCCAATGAAAATATGAGATATGAAATGATACCTATATAAAATGAATAAACAATGAAAAGAGTAATGTTGAAATAAAACGAATGAAAAATTGTCCAAGTAGAAATAAAAAAGCGTTTGAATACATAGAATAGATGGGGGTAATGGAGTGAAATCACTGGGATTTGAACCTTCACGAAGAGAAATGGAGAGTTAGTACGATCTTAAGTAAGAGTGGGTGAAAGAAGTGAGGTCACCCAAAAATGGTAACGAGATAAGTAAAGGAAAGGGACTGATCAACAGCCTAAAAATATTGCTACGATATCCATGTTGACGACCCCTAATCATTGGAAGTGACGTTTTGCAATGAATCCAAATAGTTACAGGCAATCTATGTCAGTGGGGTTAAAACAGAATTAGAATATAGAGCTGTTGAGCTTCCTACCGGATGATGGTGTTGTGTTGCACCGACATTACGAAGGTATAGTCTGCCATCGTACTCTGGGTGTTTAGAAATGTTTTGGCCAGAAAGATGTCATTCATTGGAAATATGAATGGAAAGGAACAACAAGAACCGAGACAAAGGTTCACAGCCAAGTAGTGCGAGGAAACTAGCCTTGAGACTGCTGAAAAATGAGCGGCGAAGGGATGAACAGTCTCAGCCTACTTCATCCTAATGAGAGAGTATAAATGAGTGACATATCTCTGACTAAACCATTCACTCTGAGGACGATGGCAGACTACGCCTTCGAAACGTCGCGTCGGTGACACTCAACACCATCATTCGGCTGGAAACCTGAGAGCTCTACATTCTAGCTTTCGCCGGGAAATCCTCAAATCTTACGTAAAACATAATTGTGTTTCCGATACCGTCACTTTCGTCAAACTTAGAATCCCTCTTTTCTTCTTCGAGGGATCAAAGGTGATCCTTCGAGACGAATCGGCTTGTCGATAAGACAGGGGAGACTGCGGTGGTGTGACATTAAGTGCGGCTGTTGCTTTGAGTTTTTCATCATAGCGGAGGACCACGGTTTACTTGTTGAATTCATGGAGCGATCTCACCGGTAACCAACCTTCCCTTGCTTCCCTCCTTACTCTCGGCCGCGCCTTCTAGTTGGGTGCATATCTGATCAAAGGAGAGAGAATGGAGTTGAATAAGGGTTTCGTTCCACATCCTACCCGCTCTGCGGCAAGAGTGATGGGAAGGAGGTGGTGCTGTCGCGGCCATGGCGAATCTACCTCATAACCCCTAAACTCGTAACTGAGAGCCTTCAAATATTGTCGTTTGAGTTTTACGTAGAGGCTTATAGAGCCACTGAAAATCATCATCATCAGCAGTCACCAATCCAAAAATTGGTTTACTGCAGCTCTCCACTCCTCTATTCCGTCACTTAACCGGTTAATTCCTACGTTAGTATTCAGTTATTCACTTCACTTCACTTTCTCTCATGTTTGCGATAAATTCGTCTTTCTTCTTCGCTGAGTTTTCAGTACCTCAGCAAATTTTCCCTTACGCCTTTCTGTTACTCGCTCCCTTCACGATCAGCCCGAAGTAATGAATTAAGTTAGGCAAGCTTTTGAAAATGAGATGACATGGAAAGTTAACAAATTGGGAATACCTACCATAGTGATTTCTTAAGGTGTATATCCGACGCTGTTTCCTCGAAAATTACTGAAACTTACCTCGTTTAACAAGTCTCATTACATGAAGATAAATTCAATTTAGAAGCAAGTCTGGAAAGCCGTTTTTACTACTCTCCTAAGATATTTATGCAAACATTATCTTATGGCGATAGTTTGAGAGTTTTCATCTTTAAACTGAAGCCAAGATCATCCTGTATATTTTTTAATATATTGTGCATCTTTAAAAAACCAAGAGCGACTTAGGTGAGGGGAAATCTGCCATGCAAAAGTTTAATTATTTTTCGTTTTTTTATGTTTTCGATGGTAAATTACTTTTAAGGAAAACTAAGCCATGAGTGTATTTTTTTAGTCTACCCAATTATTGAGTTGTTTATGGGCTAAAAAGATTTTCATTGTAATTTGTTCATTTTTTGCCTGTTTCTTGGATATTGTTCCTATATCTTAAAGAGGGTCGGAATAGGTTTTGGGGATAAAGGAAAAACCACGCATCTATCACTTTCCACCATATTGTATTTATGACTTTTCCAGGAAATCATTCTACCTCTGATCGATTATCTATCTACTTACAATTAGCTCAATCTTCCAGTGATAGTGATTGCTAAAGTAATTTTTTTCCCATGATCTACGAGCTTCAGAGCGATGTTTCTCCATCTCTAGTTCTTTAAAACGAAAGTACGATAAAGCTCCCACATAAACCAAGGTCACATTTGTGGTCGTTTGGTGTGGTGTGGGCAATTCATCCCTTGGTTAATGAATTAAATATCCACATCCAGTTACATCGCTTTAAAGATGTGGACATCATAAAGTAGAGAAGATGACAATTACAGTGTTGCAGTTGAATTTGGAGAAGAGTTTTTTTATGATGATAAGAGTGAAGAAAGCACTGAAACTCCACTGGAATAATTATCAACATACGACCATGGTCTCAATAACGGGAATAATCATCAGGCTCTAATTGTGTAATTATGTAAAGCCTCGAAAGTATTGCCCTTTGTTAATAAGTATTCTCGTGGAATTTCAGCGTTTCCTTTACCCTCGCCACTAAGGAATTTTACTAAGTTAAGCCCGAGACTCGGAGGGATCATAATAGTAAGAATAATCGAAGGGAGGGACTTGTGAGGGCGACCGAGGGATAATTACTTCAGCGAAATAAAGCGGTACATGAAGCAGGAAAGCAATTGGGGGAGTCTCAGTGAAACTTGACGTGGACAGAGGAGTGGGAGGGCAGCAGACAACCACTCTTATTGTTAGAATTGAATGACTCATGATAGTGAAGCTTGAGGAACTCATTTGACTTCCTGGTTCTGGATTTTATTTTAGAACAAATTTTTCAAGCAACATTTTGGAATCCAAGGGCAAAAATCTTTTTCAGCTATTCCGGTATTATCCGGCATATTGGTCATGGATATAATAATCTGATCTGCCCTATGGTTAGATACTATCCTGGTCGGCTGTTTCTTACTTGTTCCTCTAGAAACAGCTCACTGCGTAATAACAAAAATAGTGTCTTCGTATTAAAACAATCTTCGAATGGTGTAATTGGTTGAAAATCACGCCAAATCTTGATGATATGTTTATACACACTTATAGGTAGTAATGGAGTCAAGTGTATTTCGTTTTATTGTTGGCAGACATCTCGATAATCAACCGTGGTCAAGAAAATAACCTTTCGTAAAATCCTTTCTTTCCCGATAATACTTTCTTTTTATGATGCATTAGCCTCGAAGGATTTTTCCTTAGAGTATATAGCTCAGGAGTCAGTACTTTAATATCTCTATAGGTTCTTCCCTTTTCCCCGAGCGATAACCTCCTTTGTGGATCGGCTGCATGTGCCTTCCCCCAGGTAGGTAACCCCATGGTGGCCCGGGAGCCGGCGGGCGGGCGGGCGGCTAGCCCCGGCAAATATTTCTAAGGGGAGCGAGCAGCTGAGCTCGCCCTCTCTCTCACCGCTGCCGCCCACGCAACCGTGTGCCATGCGCATTGCAGACGTTGCACCCCGCCTCGAGCCTCCTTCACCCCGCCAACTCCGCTCCGTCATAATAGTGATGCGAATCTGGGGAAGGTTTTGGACCGCTGGAATTTATCCCATTACGCATCTCCGTGAATTCATGATTGTAGAGATAGTAATTTGTTGGAATAAAAGCTTGAGTTGTGCGTTTATGAATCCACATCACTTTGTTTCATTAAGGGAATAGCAGGAAGGCCTTTGGATGTAAAAGTGAAAGAGAGATGACGCGTCGCTATATTTTGGCAAGATCTCAAATGTGCTTCTAGAAATTTGGGGCCATGGACAGAAATTGGACATACCTGGGGCACTTATTATAAGAAAAACACATGCGTTGTTGAGTGATTAAAGAGTCAACGTGGCTAATGATACGACGAGGTTGAAAGCCGCTTAAGGTACGGATGTTTCGCGCAAGGCTTTGGACACTTGAAAAATTCAAATCACGCGAGTTTCTGGGTGAAACGAGGGATTTTATTGTGCCTCCTCATTACGTTGCTAGGACTGTAATAAGGTACAAAATACGAGGAGATACGCTGTTGAACAGATTCGATAAGTATAAAGACGATGTCTCCCCTCGCTCAATTAATAATTAAAACAAAAAGAGAGTGAGGCAATAATCCGTTTATGGACATCTTAGATACCGCCGTACTCATCTTTTCCTATTCCTTCTCCACATTTCCTTTCTTCATTGTAGCTGGTGTATCAGTACCCCTTGCGTCACGTCCTATGGCGGATTGCTGCGAAGTATGCAGATTATGGTCTTCGCACATTCAGAGAAGTGAACTATGAATTAAACCTTGCTACAATGGATAATACGGTGACGAGAGCATGGAATCATTTTATTGATACATAAATGTTAATAATTGGTGCAATCCACTTGATATTACACTATGGTGCTCCTACCGCTGAGCTAATAAATAATTTCCTCCATTAAAACGTGTAGCATCACTTTTTCCGCAAGCTTGCACTAATAAGCGCTAGGTGGTTGGATATTTATATTCTCTTTGCTAGGCATTTACCTAGCAAAATAATGGAGTTACAAGCTTTAGTTTAATTTGGCTTGTTTGCATAAGTATGCCCTCTTATTCAGTTTAGCCATGACCGCTAAAGCTATAAAAGTGAAAGAATTGATAGTGGATAATTGGAAAACAAGTTTCACTGATAGGCAAGAAAATTACTATAATTTTCATGTATGAATTCGGTTGCGGCTAATGGGACAATGGGCTGTTAAATTGAAATCAAGACCTGTGCGAACGCAATTGTTCCGAAAATTAAATGAAGTCCTTATACATTTTTTTCATCATTCATTCAAGTATTCTACCAGCTGATGGGTAGGTTCTTGGACAGTCTCCATTCAGCGTCCCAACCTCATAGACATTGTCTCGCTTTCCCTTCTAAGAATGGCCCGCTATTAGATCCCTCTTCTATTCTGCATATCTTCTACCTCCTCTTATTTCGTCCTGAATTCCTATTCTCTTCCTTCCTCTTCCACGCTTCCCCAGTGTTCTCCCCTCTATCACTCTCTTCAACATGCACTCTCCTTTCAAAACCTCCTCCATCCATCATTTATGAGTCCTAAAATATTTTAATATGTTGTTTTCATCCATAAAACTTGGCATTTTAAACCATATGATTGGAGTATTTCGTCGCATATTTACTAACATTATGTAAAATATCATAATTAAATCAGTAATAATTGCTGCAGTTCATTAACTGCAGTTATGTTCCGGTTCCACTCCATCACGCCTGAAACCTCAGATTTTGTCAGTAATAATTGCTTTGATTTAATTTTTCTTTGCTTATTTTGTCATCAGATAACAAAGCTAACTCGCGTGCATTCCGAAACTAGTTTCTTAATATGACATAATGTTAATATGATATCAAGTGCCTTTTAAAACTACGTACTAGGAGATAATTTTAGGGTAATATTTAATATGTTTAGGGGTTCCAAAGTATTTAATTCAGTATTCTTTGGAATGCTATTAATGGCATTTTGTATCCCTCCGCGGACTAGAAGGAAATGATGGGTTAAATACAGATGTGGCGACGGATGCCTTCAAACTGTGGCAATCTGCCATGGTATAAACCCTTGCGTTGGTATGGAAGGGAAAGTAAAAGCTTTGAACCTATGTGCTTGGTTTGATTGAGGATCGTTCAGTGGACATATTCCCTGGATGAAAGGTAAAAGCGAAACCCTGATCCCAGGGTTCTTTTAAAAAAAATTCTGATGCAAAATCCATTCTTGTTTCGTAAAAGGGGTCGTGCCGAAACGATTTATACATTCTCGCTCTCCCGGTTTTTACCCCTCCCTGACAGCTCTGATAAATGTTCTCTTCTCTCATGCAAACGAAAAAGGTGGCTGAGCTCACCGACATCTCGACGCTGGGATGATCAATGAACACCATTTCGGACTCCTCGCCATCGAGTAACACGGACACGGTCTTCTCGCCGAATTCGTCGTCTGGAAATGAGAGAAATGGAATGTTAGAGAATTAGATATATGCTTGGGGATCTTTTCGGGAAGGGAAATACGCTAATGGCCAATTTAGAAAGTGTCTCTCTATTTTGAGAAGTATTGCGAACACGCGTATATATATGTTTATGAGGAAGATTGTTGACATGCGTGATTCAACTTCATGGATATCACAAAACTACTAAGTGTATCAGTCCTGTAAGAGATTTGGTTGATTAATATCTAGAATATTTACGAGGAATTCAAATCAGTGGGTACTCAGAATCACTGTATTTAAGAGAAAATTTCTTTTGAATTTGGACACAGGCCCGAAGATATCACAGATTGTGGCACCAACAGTAATAATATTTAAATATTTATCAATTGAATTTGAAAATGTGAGTCATTATGCCTGAAAATATTACTATGCTTACTTTTCAAAGCAGTTAAGCGTTTTCAGCAGTCTTTATGTTAGTAATTTCCTTCTATTTATACTGATTGCCGACCAACATGAGAGTGTTTCATAATTTTGAGAAGCATTGGAAACAAGCATTGTTTAATATTTGCTCAGTAAATTGGCATGAATGATATAATTTCATTGCCGTTGGATGAGAACCTCTCTGGTTTATAATGCAACTTAGTATATTTTCTTCACTTGCAAATCTTAACACATGCGATGAAAACCACCATTTAAACTTACTAGCTCTCATAGTAAAATACTTCAATAAGCTCACGGGGCTCGCTCGAAAAATTGCTTGTATCACGTTTTTTTTAGGCATTGTGGAGAAGAAGCGTCCATGCTATTGATTTTAGTTTACTAGAAATCCCCGCGGTACTTTAATGGTAATTCCGTCCCTTTTTTCAAATCCCAGTGACAAGGATACATGGGATGCATCTATACCTTTCCTGTGTGGCAATAAAACACGACCAGCCCGAAGCAGCCCACGGGATGTTTATGCGCGTGCGGAGCGATAAAAGCTTATCTTTTCCTCGCAACCGACCTCGTGTTACTAGACGAGAATGTTATCATCACCTTTCACATGGATACCGTGTATTTAACTTTCCTTGGATAAAACGTTTCTGGGCCGCTTCTGGGTTCTGAATGACAAAGGTATTTGAACACATCTAGGCGCTCACATTTAAATGCATTTACATGTGAGCGCCACGTACAATATTCTTGTTTTATGTGATCCAATCAGCAACTCTCACAACGAAAAAGTAGAATGACAAAATATTGATGCATACGTTTGTGGAGTTTTTCGTCTAATTAAAACAGTATTTAAAATTCAAGGTTTTGTAAAGCACTTAGGTTTGTTATTACTGGTATTTATAACTTTTTCATGCTATTATCAGAGTCATTCAAGAACTCTAAGACGTAAAGTAATATAAAGTGGCAGAATTTTAGAGCTTATGTAGTCAATATATTTGATAAATCTTCATTTTTGAATGCTATATACAAAAGAGCTGATTTAGAGTTAAAACTGCTCTCTTAAATGTTTCCAAGAACTTTAACCGCTAAATTGTTGAATTTGACGAGCTTAAGTATAATGAGTTGCTTAGAGATTTTAGAGCATTGAATTTTCTTCCTTATTTGTACGCCTATTGCTAGCTTCTCTAGGCTATGCCTACAGCTCTGGCGGCATTAATTAACCATACCTTTATGTAAGATTTTGTATTTTATGTGTCTTATCTTCAAGTTGTCGTTAAACTGCCTTCCCATGTATTACACAAGACTGGTGTTACCCTTGGGGAACAAAGTGTGTAGAAAATACTTCATCTTGATCTCGAATGCCTCTTTTTTAAAGAAAATAAATTTTCATGTAATATAAATTTTCCTGCGTTGATTGGATATGTGGTTCGTACCTCTAGATGGAGAGCATTTTTGAACAGTATAACTTCATACCTATGCGATGGCATATGTTGAAAGTTTATAGTGATTGAAATAAGCCGTTTTTTTATTTTTTTTGGTACCGATAACGAATTCTGGTATCATAACCATTAGATGACATAACATGATTCTAGTTTCATTGATAATACGGATTTTTGTTGATTCAATAAGAATTCTGTAATATTAACCTTGAGTGCTTATCCACATCGGTATCATGCAGAGAAAATGTTTGACCAAAGATTAATACGGTGCCTTAGGTTAGATTGCGATATTTTCGTCGGAATTTTGTTTTATTTGCTCCCTTCGTGCAAATTTGCTTCCGATGTATACGCACTCGCTAATTGTGTCCTAAACGGTCAGCGAAGTCAAAACAAATGTAGGAACAACTGAAGAGAAGGGAAAAAGAAATGAACCAGTGCAGGCAGCGGACATGTTGATCACGAAAATGAAAAATTATCTCAAAAAGAGAGGGATAGTGAGATTCTCCTAATGTGATAATACGTATCCTTTAATGAAAGTGTCGTCGAAATTATGCCAGTGCGTTGGTCTCTGAAGTGTTACTTTGAGGTTAAAAGGAAAACAAGGGCATGAAGCCATTACGAAGGACTACGAGCGTTATTTTTGTAAGAGGTCAAACGGTTGGAAATGCTTTTCCGTCCTTCGTGTCTCTTTTCCTCCTGCAGATCAACTTCCTCAGGAGAAAATATTGGAGGACATCCGGAATTTATGGGAACTTCCTAATATTCCTTTTTCTTCTTCGAGGAAAAGATTTAGCCCTAAAAAATGAGTAGGAGACGCCTAACAATTTCGCGTAAAGTTTTCAATTACGTGAATATATTATTCCAAAAATTCATTCTACATGATCATCACCCTGCTTCTATGACAAATCTACCTAGCGTTACTCTCGAAATCTCTGCCTCCCTGAACCTCAAAGAAAAAACATAGAATACCTGCTTTCCATCTTCCCACCATCCTGCATTATATACCAATATAAAATCCTGCTTTTCTTTTTCCCAACATCCTGCCATGTGCATATTAATGTCTGGGATGTCAAAATGAATACGAAATACGTTGATGTGAAACATCAAAATGCAGTGAGAATCTAACTTAAAACTGGAAAGTTGCTATTACTATGTTTAAGATAAAAGGATTAATATTAAGCCGGTCAGCGTCACATTAGGATGATCTTTGATCACATAGCGATATCTCTCCACGGTGAATAATTGTGAGTTGTATGCTAAAATGTGAGCACCAGTCTATATTGCTGCAGCAATTGTTGCATGTTAGGCAGATGGAGAGAAAGGTTCTGGTAATAAATTGTGAATATTAATATCGAGCGGAAGGTATCCGTTGAAATTCAACGGGTGTGAAAAACATTACACTTATTTATATGAAAACCACAAAACCTGATGACAAACTGTCAGCGTGGTCATTTTAGGAGTTCGTAACCTATGTTGTATGTTGTGTTCGTTGTAGTAGACACACTGACCGTTTTCCAGGTACACGGAGAGATGAGTGACTGTTGGTCCACTTTCATGCACGGGAAATTAAAAAATTGCTCATTACTACTCACTATTGCCCAAGACTCATTACTACTTAAATAGCACCCAGGTTGATAGATGTTCACCTCGTCCCTGCAGTTCTCTTTAGCCGTCTTCTGAGTGATTAACGGCTTGATCGCTTCCCTTGTATACATACATGAGTCATTCCATGTCAAATCAACCAGGTGATTGCCCTTAGGGTAACAGATTTGGACCAAATTTGGCATATCGTCTTCTTTTGATAGAATATTGAAAACCCCGAAGCCGTTTTGTAATAATTGCAACTGTTTACGAGATATGGCAACTTCGCAAAATTTGAATTTTAAAAAACTATGTACACATTTCACGGCATATCTCCGAGAAAATTGAAGCTATAAATGTGCAAAGACCTTATGTTAAAGGTCATGAAATAGGAAAGTATAATAACGGATTCTAGTTTAAAATTTAAACAAATTAATTAAGTTTATAACAATTTTAAAATTTCAAATCGATTTTTGACGATGTGCCTAGGCCACCGATTTGGCTCTTTTTTATATCTTGTAGATACAACCCTCATTTACAAATTTAAAAAAGTTTGGTAGGGGTAATGTTTCATTTAAGAAAGAAAAATAAATTCAGTGTAGGCGTAACGCTGCGCTGGCCGCTCGCCGCGGCTTCCGGCTCGCGCGCCGACCACACGGTACTCAGGTTCTCCAGATCTCAGCACACTTTCTCTTTCATCTTCTTCTCGCCTGTTTTAAGTGTGCACCAACCCTTTAATCCCCTTTGCCTGTGCCATTCACTATTTTCTTCTCGCAGATGTGACCGCCGACTCCCACGAGTAGCGGCACCAGACCTTACAGCGGTCGACCTCGGAGAAAAATAGATAAACCTCGTCCCCTCTTGGACTTACAATGCTACGTTCCTCTCAGCCCCTAAACTATTTTACTCACATACATTTTTAGCACGTTCTCCGAAACCTCTTCTATATTTCTCATTTCAAACAAATCGTACCGCACAGTCGTCTCCCACCCTCAACCATTCAAATCTTCTTTGGGAAAACAACGGGAAAGGCAGAGCGCCCATTACAGCTCAACGGAATTTTTTTTCCCTTCCCAAACTGTCGCCTTTCAAGCCTCCTGTCATCCCCTTCTTTTCCTCTTTTACCCATCATCTAAATCGGTAACCTTATTTTTAACTATCAAAATAGTTATGCATGTAGAGTATGTAAACATTTCCCCAACATGAATTCACACATATGAGTTGTGTAAGTCTTCGGAATCAGTTACAAAATGAACTATATTAAGCAAGGGAATGGAATAAGTTTCTCATTTAATATTTAGATATGTTGGAAATATTATTTATTGTTTTGCTATGAAGTTTACCTTTATTTTACAGTCCACTTGAGCGGTATCTGAAATTAAACATGAAATTTATGACAGAATATATAGAAGCGTATTCATGTACAATTTGTGTCAGTACTTCATAGTGTGGAGGTTGCTAATATTTACAATATTAATTAGAACGGTATTAGTCGAAGGGAAATAAAAATCAATTTCTCCTCCGTTTTTTTCTGATGACTTACTGCTGTGCTGGCAGATTTGATTGCCGAGGTTGGTTGCCTCCTTGCTGCAGAGCTAATATACGTAAGTCGAATATATACGAGCAAAAGAATATTTTCCTATACAATTGCGCATCGGAAATAACTCACCCTTTTAGTGGTCCTTCAAAAAAAATCCATATTTTTCTCCAAATGCTCCAAATCTGTACCACAAAGTGGAAGTTTGGGTGCTTTTCCCGGAATATTCTCGCCAGCCTCTTATTTTCCTCATTCTCCTGCTCGTCAGCTACAAACTCTAAGTTCATTCCTTTCACGTTCGATTTGGCCCAATTGTAAAGTTCCTCAGGAGTCTGAATTTGTCCTCATACGGGCGCTGCGGACTGGCACGTGCTGCTAATCGCTTCAGCGTCCCTCCAAGTCCGTCACTTGAACCCTTTCCGTGAGATGTGTCATAGAAATACCAATCAGCATCAACTCCGAAATCTTCTTGGTGATGCGACAAATTCATCATATTGTAGTGGTGACCAAGGTTTTCGCGGCGTTCAGGTTTGCAGTCAGGCAGGTTTCCAGGATTCGTCCGCGTTGTAATTTTGGTGGCGACGTTTTACCTACTATACTGTAGGCGTCCTCAGGCCAGGCTGAAGTGGAGAATGTCCAGTCGAGTCCAGTTGGTAGTAAACCTTTAGTGCTGCCACGGGCGCGAGACAAGTTGCTTACAAGAACACTTGCCATTAAATGGCAAGTGTTCCAGTCATGGAATCTTTCGAGAATTGTATCTTTTGGTATTTTTCATGTTGGTACGAATTCCAGGTTGAAATCTATCAAGGTATTCTGGGAAAATTGTGTGGAAATGAAAAGGTTTATTTACTTAATTGCGATGAGCGAGTGGGAATCTCTCCTAGATGAGGTGAGATGTGACCCTTTAATGGCACAACCTCATGTGCGCTCTTGTCTAAATCTTGGTCACGGTGTCGATCAATCATCATCATTTGCCACGGCTTTTCCCCGCCTGGCGCGAAAAACAAACTGTTTCTCCATCCACTTCGTCGCCCTAAACGACTCCCGCGGAGATTTGGCTCGGGGCGAGTTTACGTCTTTGATTGACATTAATGGGTGGCTCCGGAGACAGCAGAGAAGCTCCCCTGTGGATACAAGCGGGAGAGAGAGGGATGCATGCGGTGACTTAACGCGGGGGTGGGTGTTGTGCTTTTGAGGTGACAGCATAAAACACGCAAACACACTCTTAGAGTGGTGGTTGGTTGGAGCTTAGTGGAGAGTGGATGAGATCCAGAGGCTGAGTCTGATGACGCTTCGGAGAGATAATGGGTGGGGCTGTGCGGCGCAACGAATTAGTCAGCCATTATAATATGTAAGTGCCATCTTATTTTGTCATGCCGAAATGAAATGTCTTCAGGATACAAATATTCATTCATTAAAGCAATCTACCGGTTAAAGGTAGGCTTAAATGGGGATGAGTAAATATCCTCTAGATGTTTTCAAGTGCAGGTCCCTATATATCAATAAAACTACTTTATTCATCTCATCATACGTTTAACCGTCTTTATTCCGTTCATAAAACAGATTCTCTTTCGTCCCCGCGTACCCAGCATTCTCCCCTCTATCACGGTCTTATACACCCCTTTACCCTTCATTACCTCCTCCAACCTCCTTTTCCTCTTCCTAATTTCACCAGGAAGTTTTCCTCACCTACCATACCGAGAACTTCGTAATTTATCTTACTTTCCGTCCACCGTATCTTCTCCAACCTGCTATCCACTCACATGTCGAACGTCTGCAACATATTCTCGTCTTCCTTTCTCAGAGTCCACGTTTCTGCCCCATACACCGCTACACTTATACTCATGCTTACTTTTCCAATTTTATTCTATGCCAATTCTATTCTAGCGTCCTACCCATGTAATTTAAGTGCTCTTGTAACTATGCATTTATATCCAGAAATGAATAGTATAGAGGATACAAATGTATCGTATTTTTTTATTATCCATTGGCTATGATTTTTATGAGGTTGGCATTGGAAAATAATGTCGATATTAATCACTGAGATTTTCATTTCTTCGTAATCACTCGATATTCGATCGATTCTAGGTTGGTTTAGTTGAACCATAAATATTACTTTACTCTTAATTTCACTCAAGAACACCTATATTCTCACCCTCTCATTATCAGTCTCAGCTTAATTATCAACTTTCTTCGGCTCTTCTACACGCGCGCGATATACCTGTACGTACTTTCTTCCCTTATATAAGGTTTTATATTCCATTACGGATCTGTCAATTCTGCGTCCTGGTTTTTTCAAACTCTTTCTTTCTCCTTCCTATAGATTAGTTCCCCTACCATGGATTGATCTTTCTTTCCGCCTGTTGTATATTATATATTTGAGGTAAGAGAGAGGCATATTTTTTGCACTTCAATATGTAAAATGTGTGGTTTTGATGTTATGTCCTTAATATTATAACATTACTGTTATTGTCTATACTATACGATATACATGATATTGCTATATACTAAGTATTAAAAATTGGAAATGGTATTCGACCGGCTAGGGTATTCAATTTATCCCTCTTTCCCGTGTTCATGACGCTTTGCTGTCAGTAGTAGTTATCCTTATCAATAGAGATTAGCTTCATAGTTACTTATTGATAATCGGTACAATCGGTACAATCGGCTCACAATCGGTATCCCTCTTTATTCCGAAAGTTCTTGTTAATTTTGAGTAGTTGCTCGGTGATAGTTCCTATTTAGTTATTACGATTGCTGGCGGCACAATAGACAAGTATTAACAGTAGGAATTGCAATAGGTTTTGTATTTTGTATTTTTAATGCACGGAGCCCATTGCGCGTAATCAGGTGTTGCTGTAAGCTGTCGGAATGCTGATCTTCAATTTTAGTGACTTGCTATATTAGGAAATAAAAAATTATATTCTGGGATAATTTCTTATGAACAACTGGTATAATTGAGTTTGATCCAAGTTTATTTGTTCCCTTGGGACATTCACCTCGATAAATATATGCTCCCTAAAAATCATATTTTATTCCTTAACTCAGTTTTAGTGATGACATAGCCTCAACTATAAGCGGATAGAGTAGATTTGAGATAAGTACATTCATTAATATATTGTATGCTGGCTGTAAGAATAGTGAGATTTTGTGGGTCGCGCCGGCGGATTCCTTTGATAGCCCCATAGTGTAAAACCACTCTTGCCACCTATTCGACTCTACCATGAACAACATAATTCCAAAATTCAATATGATAAATAAGAATGGGTATAGCGAGTTGATTGATGATTTGATTCACAGAAACTAGCACATTTTTTTCTTCTAGTTATGTCATAGGTAAACATGAGCGATATAACGTACATGCACGTGACTATTTTCCGGGATGCAATTTGTCGTTTATTTGCATGGAACGAACTATTTCCTCAAAGGAATGTGCACCAACTTCTTTATGCTCTAACTTTGGGGAAAAACTTTAAGGATTTAGTTTCTCAAGGTTTGTATATGCACTTAAGAGTTAAATTGGGAAAATTCACTCGGGATTCGGAAAACATAATTTAAAAAAATACGCAAGGCATTAGATGTATACCTGTAATATCCGTACGTTGTACTTTTAGCTGTACTTATTAAACAAATAGTTTATACTTGTTTAGTAATCACTGCTCAAACACTCTTCGATTTATATCTAACACATTGTTCAAATCATTATTATCTGTTAAATGTATCATTGTGTATGAAGGGGAGACGAAAAGCTCCGAGCCTTCCTCCGATAAAGTTCCGCTTGGGAGAAACTGCTTCGCTTGGGGGGTAGATTGTCGCTCGCAGAAAGAAAATTAGTGTAACCGTTGCTACAGCAACGACTCATTCCAATCAGCAGGCACCGGAATCACCTGTTGCTTTTTCCATTAGTATCTAGGCATATTAGAGGAGCCAAAGTATACGTTGGGTGCACGCGGAGTTGGAGAGAGAGAGAGTGATTTTCGCGTAAAAGAAGCCCCCATCCTGCCTTCTGATTGATTCCTCTTCTCCTCCGCGTCACAGACTTCTCACTTACTCCCACTTTCAATCGCAATGATAAATAGATATTAGCTCTCCCACATTATGTCTTAAAAGTCCATGCACTCTCATACCATGGCATATCCTCCTTCTTTTTTCAAAGCATGGCGGAATAGCCGCGATAGAAATTTTGCTGGAGTTACCCGCTGAGGAGATACGTAAATGTGCCAAATTGTTCATTAGGAAAAATCATTCCCCTGGAATCGGATATTTTTTATTGTGAATTAAGCAAATAGGTAATTTTCGTTTGCCCACATGTTTTATTAGTTACCTATCTAGGGAGATGACCGACTACTATGGTCCTTAGAACCTTTACAAAGTTCTGGGTTGGTTGATTTGGGTGGAATTATTTTGGGAATTAGCCTGCAGTAAACGATTATAGTTAACAGTATGAAGTTTATCTGACGCATGTACATGGAACTCTCTCCATGTGATACGCAAGTAGTGATCGGGATGCGACGGAAAAAACCACTCATCTACTGGTATTCGCATCCGGACGTTTGGGTTGGAAAGCAAGAAATGTAATCAGCTCAACAATCCGATCCTTATAAAATCAGTCAGTATGTCTGGATTGGCTGGTTCGGCTGATCTGTGGGCCTTGAATTTTAACTATTACAAGTGACCAATGTGATAGAATAACACCTGATCCAAGAACAAGGGCGTTCATATGGAACGAAGGAGTCATGAACGTGAACGCTCACGGGTGAAGGTGAAGCAATATAGATTTAGTAGGAGAATATGGGAAGGAGTCTGCGCCGAGTAGGCGTCGTCTTCCATTCGCAAAACATCTCATTAGATGGGGATTTTTACATAGATTAGACGATAATCAAACGTAAACACTGGAAACATAGGCCAGGGAAAGGTGTGTGTTAAACTGTGTCGATGTCGATGGATTGGCTTCGAGAATCAAGCGAAATGTCACCTCCATTTTTTTTTCTAACCTCCTTGCCTGGCTTATAGGGTCCCTTGCGTGGTCGTGAAATTAGTCCGAAAGCCGAGACCTCGAAGTTACGTCATGAATTGAGAGAAAAATAATTGCACCTATAATCGTATAAATTAGTGAGTATCGGCACACGGTCCTAGTCACTCTCGGACACCCACTAACAACCAATCACATAAGGCTGCCAATTCCTTTACTAAATAAAATGAGGATATTTGACTAGGAAATGAGAATTTTTGAGGTCGCCTACCATAATGAATAAAAACACTTGGTGATCTTCCACAGATTTATTTATTTGGCACGACACGTTTCACCACACTGTGGCATAATCATGTGCACAACGATATTCTCCTATCATCTAACACATTTTGCGCATGATTATGCCACAGTGTGGTGAAACGCGTCTTGCCAAAGAAATAAATCTGTGGAAGATTACCAAGTATTTTTATTCATTATGAATATCGAGAACTTCCACCATATCCAGCCTGAAACAGTTATATTTAGTCGTCTACCACTGTAATCCCGCATCCTCTTCTTTTTTTTCCAACTCTCTCGGGGTAGAAGTTCAAATGAAGAAGAACAGGACAAGTTTGAGTCCAGGGAGGCAGTCGAGGGATCAGTAGGAAGACGCCATGCAAGGGGGCTTGGGATGGAGAAGATTATAAAATAAAGAATGCGCGGTGGTCCACGCGGCCCCGGAAGGCAGACTTCTCCAAACCCCCGGGACAAGGTGCGTTCGATAAATATAAAACCCGGGGGAAGTTTGGTGTCCATCTTCAATATGACGCTCTGCAGGCATGTCCTACTAGTTACTTTCGGCTTATCTCTTGTAGAGAAAGAAACTTAAACGACATAATTTTAGGAATTTGGTTTGTTCGTATAAATATTTCTGGAAAAAAAACTTTTATTCACAGTACCGAAAAATCATACCGCAGAAATTGAAACGATAATTTGAGCATCACTCTCTTATAAAACAGTTCTGTAAAATTAGGTTAGTTTCGAAGCATTTAAATATTTTCAATTAATGACGCAAAATGATGTATGCATTTTAAAATGTGTACAAATTTGCCTTCCATATGATTTAAACTAGAGGTGTTCTGGTGACCTACTCAGATTTCACTGAAAATAATGGTGTTGGTACCTTTAATGCCACATATAATGGCCATATACAAAATTTTATGAGAAAAATCCAAAGGGTTTTTGTGCTTGTGCCATTCAGAAAACGGTTGTCACGCCCATTTTTGATAATCGCGAATTGTGCGTTTTCCTGTGTACCCACACTTGGATGCCAATATCTTCTAGATAAAAAAAACGATTTCTAACTGACATTTGCTATCTAGGGTAATTTATACTCAGGAATTGAGAACTTGCCATCAGAAAACGTCTGCCTCGTCTAGTTTTTGAGGTTTTGGAATCTAAAATGGGGATCTTATCGCAGACGAAACCACAAGTATCATTTTTCAGGGGGCCACTGTAGGTCTAGACTAATTTAAAACAGACTGTTTAGGCTGAATTCCTTATTTTTGATAACAGGACCATCAGCAATAGGAAACTTGACACTATCAAGGTCTTAATTAGGAAGTTATGGGGCTCTAAAAAGCGCCCCAGGTTAAAAATAACATTTTTTGACCAGTTTTCCTCTAGCAGATTCACCATTTGGGCAATTAACCACGGCAATGAAATTTTTTTACATAATTGTACATATCTTATAATCATTTACTTCAAAATTCAGTTTTTTTCTCACTTCATAATTATTTAAATATTTATCTCAAACGTTCAACGTTTTCGCCCTGTACGTGTGACAATGGGCACTATTCACGCAGAAACCTTCACCAGCACAGCAGATTCACAATGTGGGCGACTATCCACGGTAATGAAACTTTCTCTACATAATTTTACATATCTTATAATCATTTACTCCAAAATTCAGTTTTTTCTCGCTTTATTCATGTTTAAATGTGTCTTAAACGTTCAGCGTTTTCGCCCTGTAACGTGGACAATGGGAATTGTTCACACACCCCCATGTGACAACCAATTGTGAAAGTAATTTATTTCTATGTGCTATCATGAGCCTGCAGGAAAACTTAAATGCCAGAAAGGTGAATATCATTTGAAAATCAAATCTTTGGTTGTCAAAGAAATATGCTATTGTTTATTTCAGAGGAAAATGTGAGATTTTTCAGAAAAAACATGACTTTCAGGCAATTACTAAGCGTAAGAGAAAATCGATTGAAAGAATTAAAAACTTCATTTATTCAACCATCCGATAAAAATATTCCCAGCCCTCTATCTTGAGTGAAAGTACTTTTAAAAAGCAAAATATTAAACCACTGCACCCAAACCCGAACCAAATGCTTAGCATGGACCACCTTAGCCTTCGGGGTCCCTGAGGGCTTTTAATATAGCCTATGTTCAACATTGTTCATCCCATATAAATTTTATATCTACACGCCAAATTTCAACTCAATCGGTTCAGTAGTTTTTGCGTGATTGAGCAACAGACAGACAGAAAGACAGACAGACACCATTCAATTTTTATATATTAGTATGATTATCCATTAAGAGGTATTTAAGAATGTAGACCAAAGTGCTCGGATTAAAACTCCAGTGCTGTAGTTTGGATTAGATTTTAGATCAAATATTAAGTATTAATTGAAAAAAAACAATAGAAGAGACATTTCTTGGATTTATCAAAAACTGACATTTGTCCGTTCCGTCTAGAATCTTCTATCCAACTTCGTTTCATGCACATCGTTTACTTTGTTCATCACAGACTAGAATAGGCTAATCTTAGTAACTGAGGATACTGGTCAAAATTCTAGTATTAAAATAATACTAGTGCCAACGACCCCACTTGATTGTATCTTATAATTGGGCCAAGATTTTCTGTAATTCTAAGCCTGTAGTCAAAAACTTCAATTATATTAAGTCATTGACTCTGGCCTCGTGGTTTGTATCGCTGTTCTTCAGTTTCCAGTTGCAGTCCCTTCAGGGCCGCTATCAATCCATCAAACTAGATGAATGAACGTTTTCCATGAACAACGTTTTCCAATAAAATGGAAAACGTTGAACTTTGTGGTTCCAAAATAATCTTTTTACTGGTCTTATTTCAACTTGCTTCGTGAGTTTAATCGCATTTCTTTCCCAATTTTTAAACCCCTTTCCATTGTTCCATATTTCCCAAATTTTGCATAAATGTTTAATTTTGTTGAGAAATTCTTGGTAATTTTTTTCGAATTTTTCACCTAGTCAAATTTAATTTAATGAAATATTTTTTTGCAACAACGAAGCATTAGCAGGAATGCAAATATTACGATCACTAAGACAGGAGTAGTAACGGAATTTAAAAAAACTAAATAAAATTTCAATGATTGTTAAATTAATAAGTGTGAAGAATAAAAAGTGTAAAATAAAAATTTATAAAAAAACACTTTAAAAACTTTTCTTATTTCAAACTGCACTAAAAGTAAAAAATAAAAATGCACTAAAAAGTAGAATATAAATTTTATATTGAAATTTACAAAGATACCTTTTATTCCAAATTTATAAATATTTTAAAGTTGTAAGTGAACATGAATATTTGTTAACTTTATCTGTGTAATTCGTCGATCATAATGAGGCAAGAACGTCTAATAGATCATCTAGTTGATCATCATGATTATAAGACCTGGGTACTTAAATTCAACTTATTAAATTACTTTGCTGGCTCAAATTGAACTTAGTAAATTACTTTGCACACTGGTCTTATAATCATGATGACTAACTAGATGATCAATTAGACGTACGATTATACGTTCTTCCCTCATAATCATTGACGAATTGCACAGATAAAATAAACAAATATTCATTTTCACTTTCATCTTTAATGTATTTATAAATTTGGAATTGAAGGTCTCTTAAATTTGTAAATTTAATTCTAAAATTTATTTTCTACTTCTTAGTGAATTTTTATTTTTTACTTTTTTGTGCATTTTGAAATAAGATCAGTTTAAAATAAGTGTTTTTTAATATACTTTTATTATTAGCAAGACCCGGGTTTCGACGTACTAAAACGTCATAATCAGGTCCCTCGTTGTAGTCCGTCGAAACCCGGGCGGTGCTAATAAAAATAATAATTGTGGAACCACAAAGTTAAAAGAATTTTAATTTTCATAATGAATAAGTTCTATCAAGTTGCACCTGAAACTACCAGTTATAAATGACAACACTTCTTCCGTAACTTCTCACGCATTTTCGTGTACACGTAGGTTCCGGGTGTACCTACAATCTTTCTCCCTGAAATTGTGATGCATTGCATCAATTACCCGACGAGTTGCGTCGAGAAGCACTTTGTCCTTGAGAGTACTCGTGCTTATAGCTGTCCACTCGCTTCAATTATTATTCGCGTTACACGGAATGAACATTAGCTGGGGTTGGATTGCCGTGCATCTCTCCCTCCTGTGTTACGCGTGAGCTTTGCGAGGTGCAGGTTTGTCGTGGGCGCGCAACGACAGGCTGAACGACACATGAGGACGAGCGCTGAGCTGCGATACCCTTTTGACCTTAGCTGCGAGCAGTTCCTCTTCAGCCGTACACCACCACTTGGATATCTTGTTGTCAATTCTGGGAATAGAGGAGACGCTGCCATTTTATGGACCATTTTTTCTGGGAGCTTTCCATATCATTAAAAAAACTCGTTTTCCCTTTACTAAAAAAATACATTGAGAATACACTTTTATTTTTTGTTTCAATTCGATGTGGTTCGATATTTAAAAAAAATCCGATGTCCACTTCTCCCGAAAATTGCCCATTCAGAATTTTTCTGAAAGATAAATCTATATATTTGGAATTTTATAGACCTAGTACCGATGATTTACCATTACCATTTACTTGACCAAAAAGATTGCCTTTGTTAAAAAGAGTGATGATATCACCTATACTTTTTCAAATCGGTGTTATTTGACATATTATTAACCCTCATGCCGAGGTAATCGGAAAATTCTCCAGCAGAGATTTTGTGTCCAAGCACGTCTATTTGACATTAATATTGACTGGCGATGATTAACCGCTGGAATAGAGCGTCCAATTTGGTGATGAATTACCTGTTTAAACATTGACTTTACGTGTCTTCAACGCCCTTGGATACTATTTAAGAGAAAAATTCATCCTGCTGGTACGCTGAATTTTGGAAACTAATTAAGTGGTTAGGTCTGAGTGTTTTGAAATGAAAATTAAAAGATATTTTGCGCAGATATATGCATATTAATTTGTGTTTTGCTATCTTAACTTAAAAAGGCTAAAACGAAATTTTGTTAATCATTTTATGTCTCTGTGTATTGAAAATGGAAATGAGCTCAATTAGTAAATTAATTAATCATTATTTTACCTAATAAACGGAAGATAAATAATGATGTAATGATAAGGAACATTAAATATTATATGCACATTTTGAATTTATCCCGCAATTTTAATGCCTTTAGTATGAATCGATAACTCAAAAAAAAATTGATCGACCTTACGTTCATAATCAATATTATTTTTTTAAACTTCCTTCTAAGAGGAAGTGTAAGAGATTCTCTCTTCTCTAAGTTTTCTCGTAGAATGAAGTATTGCCCAAGAATTTTCATAAATATCTTCAAAACTAAATCCATCGTTATGTAGTCAGATGGGTCTTCTGTTAATCTCAGCGGCCTGTTTTTTCTCCTTGTAATGAAAAAATATTTAAGAGTTTCCCGAGTGTCATGACATTCCTTACTGACTCTCTTTTGTGCTATTGGTCCATTCTTTAGAGAGTTTCGAGGTTTATATGAGTAGGGGCTTCTCCTTCGGGAATGTATTAGAAGTAGAGCGTGAGCTTAAAAACACCATGAAACTTCCATAAATACCTTTAATTGAAATGATCACCTTTTTGAATCATGGTCTTTGAGGAGGAACTTTCGTCAAAAATTAATACCATTGCGATTCAATTTCACGGCAAGAAATCGAGCTGATTTTTTGTCCTCAAAAAGTCTCATTTCCTATCATGCTAGTAGAAAGTTTCCTGGCTATGTGAAGATCACGAGTCTTGATAATTTCCAGTGGAAGATGACGTTAATGTCCTCGATCTACACATGTGAAATCCACAAGTATCATGCCTCGGAATTAATTATATGGTACAGAGTAAATTAATCTCATAAAGGTCATCCGGAAGAACTATATTGCCTTTTACCTTGCTGTTCCTGAAGCTTTGTCTCTCTTTGGAGGGGATATCTTACTTCCTGTTTTCGAGAAGCTTGCCCCCTGCTTGGACTGAGCTCCGGATATTACAGGAAGGAAAAAAGAAGGGGAAAATATGAGCCTGAGAAAAAATGAAGGTTATGACATCACTGTGGTCATCTTTGTTTTTAATCTTGTTTCCGCAGCCTCGTATTTTCGCTTGTCTATTTGATACTTGGATTGCCGTTATGATGAATTACGACTTATTATCGAAGATCGGCCGTTGTTTTAAGCAGGTAAATTAGCTGGAAAGTGCTTTATTTATTAAATATTCAAATGAAAGAAACTTTTTCATTTCATACAACTAAAATTATGTTAAACTTGAGCAAAAGTATGAGCATAATCAGTGCATTGTGAATCATGTAGCATGAGAATGCTATAGTTTATTTCAGGGTATGTAATTTTGTGAAAAAATTGGGTGTCAGATTGATGGCAATGATGAAGTCTAGTATTAAAATATGGGGCGAATTAAATTTCAGGACCTAATAAATTTTCATTATGAATTATTATCAAACCTATTTTTTAATAATTTTAAAATATGCTACATTTTTCTTGTACATTACATTAATTTGCACTCTTTTCCTACTTATCTAGTTATACTCACTGATTCGTTAGTTATGACTATCCATTTCTCACTATCATAGTGTCTCTGTTTTTATAAATAATACTCTATCAAAATTAGTTAGATAAAAGATTTTTCGTTAGTAAAAATATTTATATTAAATGAGACGAATCATATTTTGGGAAATGCTTATAATTTTTAAGTATAGGAAGTAGATAGGTATATAATGTCACATTCATACTTCAAAAAGTGCGTATACAGGATGCTTGCAGGTCTTCTAGTTTTTCTATTACGGCTGCGATGTCACTTGTGAACGAAGAATGTCACTTTCTTCCGGTTAGGCACAACTCCTTTGCTTCCCATTTTAAGGGACTTTTTGTCTCCTTGCTGTGTATATAAAACACTGCCATTGAACATTACCGATAAAAGGTTGCATCCATGCCTTACTTTAATAGTTTTTTATTCTATGAATTTCTTCCATTTTTCATTCTTACCGAGGCGACTCGGTTCTCGTTGAAGGGGTTGATTATATTTATGCCATTTTGTGTACATTATTTTACATTCATTCAACAGAAGATTTTTATATTTCGGTGATATTGATTGTATTCTTAGTGTTTCATGTTGACTGATAAGAAATAAATCCTTTGCTACTGGTAGAATAAAACGGATATTGGAAGGTGAAGGTAGTGAGGCTATACTGTGCCGCACGTCGTTATTTGCTTCGGATAACAAAAAATCTTCGTGTTCGACCCCGTGCACTCCAAAGTTATTTCTCCCGCCCACGTAGCACTCAGCGAGACTGCCGGGAAGGGGAAGTGGGAGAGGGGAGGAGACTGGAGAGGTGGGTTGGGGGCTTTGGTTGGAAAGAAAGGAGAGTCCGGTAGAAAGGAAGTAGACTAGGGAGCAGTGGTGGATTTAACACTGGCTAGTATGAGCGGCCACCAGGAGCCCATAAAATCAGAGGTACTCAAGGAACCCCAATCCAAGATATTAGAATATTATTAACATTGTAATAAAAATTTGAATACATTTTAAGGAATTCTAATGTTCATTGACTCTCCGACGCACATTTTGCACACAGAATCGTGATCCTTGCGTTTGATTTTATACATGTGATTTTACAATGTGGTGCTTATTATGGCAAATGTAATTTTTTTACGTGATCAAACAAGCAATGAAATATAAAACTACTGTAATTTCTACCATTAATATTGATTTTCATTAAGTCACGTGTTTAATCAAAAAAAAGACGGCGTAAAATAATGTAATTATGTTAGCAAATTGTTATAAATCTTATATTATTAGAATATTTGCACATTTATCATAATCAAATTATTAATGTAAATTGGGATAATTTTAGTTTAACCACCCTAAATCATCGAAATCCGTCCCTGCGAGGGAGGAGAAAGAATAAGGGGTAGAGCGGGATGGGAGAGTGGAATTAGTGTTTTATAGTAACCGACATTTTGCAAACTTGTAATGGGAATGGGATTGGAATCTATTTCTCGGGATTTTTCGAGAATCCCCAAAACCATAAATTTCATTTTATTTTCAATAAATATCCCGTTAGAATGACTGTGATTGCGTATAAGAGCTAACTAAAAACTGAAGTGAGGGTGGAATAACCGATATCCGTGGCCGTGGTCTTGCTGAGAGATTGAGGCGATCCTCTAATCGGTTAGCTCGATTTGAAGTATGGTGAGTCCGAATTTTCTAAATAAGAGGATGACTGGAAGTGCAGCTTGTGCAGCTCTCGATCAGGACGGTAAACACGGTTGCTTAACTCTGGTTGACAGTACTATTTTAGCTTGGTTTCAGTTCTATTTGTGGGGGTCCTTAAATTTTAATATATATCAATGTTACCGGATTAAAGGAGCAAGATTCCTGACCACCTTTTCTAAGGATTCGGTAGCGAGTAGTCTTCAGAATTCCCGGGAATAGGCGGGAAGAAATTTCCTCCCGGAAACACTGAGTGGAATGGACTAAGGGACTGGGGTGTTGAGGCATGGAGCCCGTGGTTTGCAGTGTCGTGGGGTGGACCAGGACATGGGATGTATGTAGGATGAGGAGACGAGGTGTTCGCAGGGGCGCACCTCTCTACCCGGGGGCCTGGAGATTCGTGGGAGGGGGGTGGGGAGGAGGAAGTCCACCTCCTCGGATTGGTTCGAATTTCTTTTCCCCTTTTATTTTGGCTTGCAAGCGGGGTCACGTGACCCTCATGCGCTCGTGTTTCCCTCATACGGTGGAGTCTTTAACCACGAATGCCTCCTCTCTCTTTCCGGCCTCGCAATACGAACCTTTGTATCCGAAATCTCTCTTATCTTTTCCCTGTCTTCTTTTGACTTTATCTGTCTATGCTATTCTTCCTCTTCCGTCTGTCCTGTCCATCTCCTTTCCCCTCTGTTTCCTCTTCTCCTTATCCCATCTCTTGGTTTCATTCCCCCAACTCCAGCCTTAATTTAACTTACTTCCCTCTGTCATACTTACTTTTCTCTCCATATTCACCCTCTTGACTCTTCCGTTCTATTCTCTTACTTCTATTCTTAATCTCTGTTTACTCCATCTCTTCCTTCTTCCACCGCCTTTTTCTCTTTCCTGTCTCCACCCCATTATTTCATTTCCACAATCTTTCCTTCCCTCTCTAGCATATATTGTCCCATACTCTATTACATCTCTTCTTTCATATTTATCTGTAGAATCCTTTCATTCTCTTTTTTCTCACTCCCTTTTTCACTCGATTTTTCCATTTTCCTTTTACCCCGTTGCACAGTGGTCAATTTTTCGCTTTTAGGAGGACAAAACCTCTATTTTTTCATGTTGATATTTGTGAAAAAATTGTTACAATCTTATAGAGGGATGTTCATAATATGTTAAACCGCAAGTATTTTTTGTATTATTACTATTTCGACGATCTGGCGACAATGTGAACAGACGAACTCAGTTCACCGAGTAATGCGCCGTATAAAATTCGCTGGAGCAGTTTAGATAATTGGAGTGTTCTCTGGAGTTTTAGAGCAAAGGAAAATCCTTACTGCAGTCTATTTTGACTTTCCAGGTATTTGCCTTAATACTTCATACGTTATTACTTTCTGGAGATCATTCAGCTATGACCAAGAATGATATTTATTATTATCCATTTAAAAAATCTATTTTGAGAACTTATGTCCATTTAGTGTGACCAAAAAAAAAAAGGTTTACAGAGGTTTACTTTTCTTTCAAATTTTTTCTAGCCAAGGACGTTTTGTCTTCACATCTACGTTAAATCCAGCAGCACAAACCTACACATTTTTTTTTTTGCTCTTCGGACGATTCTGGTGGTTCGTATGCTAAACTTGTATATAGATAACCTTGGCCACTTTCATTATGATTGATTGTTTTTCCTGAAGATTTGGTCTACATTTCAATTAATAAACAACCACTCCACCGTTTCGTTTTTTTCATTAAAGCTTCATCAGGGCTAAAAATTCAAAATTTAAGTCATACATCAAAAACGTGCTTGTTTATACATAAATATTATTAATAGCAGCTCAGTACATACCTTCAGGTGAATTTAAAAGAAGAGAGTAAAATGTTTATTCCCGAATGGTTGCAATATGTAAAGCAAAAAATAAAGTAAATAAAAACGAATAATTAAATATTATTTTTTCGTTTAAATAGTTATTGATGTAAATAATTTGTTTCTAAGAAGAACATTGTTGATCTACGAGGGGCATCCGGAAAGTAGTACCCGTTTTGGAATTTTAAAAAACTGGTACATTTAAACAAATATAATTTTTTTTATTTGTAAAGAACATACTTTAAACAATTTCTCCACGTAGTCACCTCACAAATTTAAGTATTTGTCATAACGTGTGACGAGTTTTTGTATCCCAGATTCGTACTCCTCTGCCGCCAGTGTATTGAGATATGTAGTCACAGCTGCTTTCAGTTCTTCACCACTATCAAATTTCTTTCCTGCCAAAAAGTCCTTGAGTTTTGCAAACATGAAATTCTGAGGGTGCCAAGTCTGGGTTATAGGGTGGATGGTTGAAAGTTTCCCATTTGAATTGTTGAACAAGTTGTTCTGTCATCCGAGCCGTATGAGGCCTGGCATTGTCGTTGAGGAGAATAACGCCGCTCGACAACAATCACAGCCCTAATTTCACAACTGGCGGCGTTCTCTATTTTCTTGAACATTATAAACACTCACAGAAAGAACACAGTCAGTACCGGCGAGGCGTAACTTTGCACGCAGACAGCTGAAATAAAACTGAACGTGTTGGAATTTGTCCGGCGGCTACTCTACTCACCAGTGCTCTACACGGTAAAAACGGGTACTACTTTCCGGACGACCCTCGTATATTGCAACCATACTGGGATAAACATTTTACTCACTTCTTTAAAATTCACACGAAGGTATGTACTGAGTAGCTATTAATAATATTTATGCATATACAAGCACGTTTTTTATGTATGACTTAAATTTTGAATTTTAATTTTTGAATTTTGAAGGTTAAAGCTTAAAAAAAGCGAAACGTTGGTGGAGTGGTGGTTTCTTAATTGGATTGTATACCAAAGCTCTACGCAGTCGGCAAGAACAATCAACTACACATTTAACAGAGAGAGCCTTCGTTAATATGCAGTGTGACTTACCAGGTACTAAACATTTTAATTTTATACTTCAGTCGTCATTAAGTACGTTTTTAAACCTATGGTGCATTTAATACCTACGCACTATACTCCAGGTATATCTTGAAGCCTAATCAGCCTAATGGAAGTTTGTTCTGCCTTTTTTTCAAGATGTATTTGGAGATTGCTTTTTTCTTATTTGTTTTTCAATATCATAACGTTTGATTTTCATTGGAAATTTTCAATTACATACAGTTTTTAGCAATAACATTTCTTGTAGGAGCGTCTTCGGTTATTTCGAGACGAAGCCTTTTTGACGTTTTGAAAGGAGGCGGTCCCTTGCAGCCATGCTCTCAAAAGAGTAGAGCGACATTGTTGCGCTACATTGTGGCTAATCATGGATTGACAGATGATTTGTCCGAGGAGATTCAAAGTAACATTGTCGAACGTATTAAGCAGTTTACTTGTAATTTGAACGTGAGATGGAAAAAATGTAATAAGACATCTGCCAGATTCATTCAAAAATATTCAAGCTGGCTTGAAGAACCATTTAGTCCTCCAACATTACAACCCACTGCAAGTTCATCCGGAAACTATGGTGGGCGTCCGAAAAAAGAATTTTCCACTAGTGGTTCTAAAAGTAAAAGACGCAAAGTTAAAGTTCTGGCGTCTGATAATAGTCCAGAGGAATTAGCCTACGCAGCAGGATTACGATATAGGGAAGCTGGAAAGCGCGTTGTCGCTTCAGTGATAAAACGGGCAACTTTGAGCTCACCTCGATCGCTGAAAAGAATGAAAGACAGCAGCCACAGTTCCCCTTCTTTGAAACGATACTCACCGGAAGAAGCTCTTTCTTTAATAACGGAGCTAAAGCTAACAAAAGCCCAGTACACTCTGTTGCGAAAAGGAGCTAAGGAACGGAATGCTGATATATATCCCCCTTATTATTTAGTTTTGAATGAAAAAGAAGCATGTTATCCTCGTGAAGGTACAATAAAGGTGACAGACGTATTAGCAGAAGTTAAGTTGCAGTCATTACTAGATCATACGGCATCACGTCTAACTCAAGTCCAGAAGGAAGCTATAGAACGAAGTTTCATGACCTCTGATGAGCTTAATTTCGAGATCACTTACAAATGGGGCTGTGATGGCAGTGGAGGGCACAGCCGATATAAGCAAAAGTTCGCAACGGACAATGTGGAGATCTCCGCTGACGCTAGTATATTCACAACTTCTGTGGTACCAATACAAATGACAGCTCAGCTTCCAAACTCGAGGGAAAAAATTGTTGTTTGGCAAAACCCTAGGACCTCATCTACCAGGTTTTGCAGGCCAATAAGGTTTCAATTCATTAAAGAGACTCCTGAAACAATAAAAACAGAATTTGAAAACTGTGAAAAAGAAATAGCAAGTTTGCAACCTACAAACATACGATTGGAAAATATAGACTTGAAAATTCACCACACCCTCCTAAAAACTATGGTAGATGGAAAAATATGCAATTCAATCTGCAACATAAGTTCCACTCAGGTGTGCTATATTTTTAAGGCCTCCCCTAGAGAGATGAATTGTTTAAATACTGTTTATACAAAACCATGTAATGAGACGAATTTCTCATTTGGATTATCAACACTGCATGCTCATATCCGATTTTTTGAATGCATATTACACATAGCATATAAATTACCTATCAAGAAATGGCAGGCTCGAGGATCTCAGGAAAAAGATAGCGTCCAAAAAAGAAAGCAAGAAATCCAGGACAAATTTAAAACAGAATTGGGTCTGCTAATCGACACACCAAAGCAAGGAGGGGGTAATGTAAACGATGGAAACACTGCTCGTCGTTTCTTCGCAGATCCGCAAAAAGCAGCAGAAATTACCGGTGTTGACAAAACATTAATACATCGCTTCTCCATGATTTTAACTGCTCTTTCTTGTGGCTACGACATCGTGAAGGAAAATTTTAAGGCTTATACCAAGGACACAGCTGAGTTATATGTACATCTATATGATTGGTATTTCATGCCAGTCAGCATACATAAGATTTTAATTCATGGAGCTGAAGTGATTGATTCATTTTTGTTGCCAATTGGACAGCTTTCCGAAGATGCCCAAGAGGCATTGCATAAAGAGTATAGGAATATCCGAGAGAGAAATACAAGAAAATGTTCGAGACAGGCTACAAACGAAGATATTTTCAGATCACTTTTAATTTCATCAGACCCAGTTATCAGCAGCTTGAGAAAGCTACCGGTCAAGAAGATAAGTACACTTCCTTCAGACGTCATACCTCTGATTAAAGAACCCTCAGTCCCATACATACAAGTCGAAGAAAACTGATTTGTCGGCAGACTGAATTTTAGTATTGTATAGCGCTAGTCATCAAATACTTATTTCTGTATACATCGCAAAATATTATTTCTTTAATCATCAAATGAAAGTTTTAAGTAAAGGCACAATTAATAACATAAATGTTTATTATTAATAAGAGTAATTTGTATCACATAACTCTTACACGAATTTATATAATCGTAAAGTGTGTTTTGTTCCCGTGCGCCATCATATTCCTACGACCTTTAAATTGATGTATATTGCAAATAAATTACTTATTGGACCTTTTCATTTGTAAATTTAGAAAAAAATATGATTGATCTGACTCAAATATCGATGCCAAATCAATCCGTTTAAATATCTTACGCTTATTCCTGAAATGAAGGTTTTGTCCCCCTAAAACTGCCAAATTGACCACTGTGCGTTGGTTGGTTTGTTACGTTGAGGAGGAGACCAAAAACTGGGGTCATTTGCGTTATTGAAAGAAGGTGGACTACTTGGTACGTAATGATTGCCTGGGGTATGTAGGTAGGATGTAGAGAACCAGGCGTCGGCTAAGTCATAAGCTATCATAGGGATCCTCAACAGAGGCGAAAATTAGATCTTTTGGGTCGAAAAAAGCAAGGTATTAAAATCAGGGTTTCCTCAAAACTGAGTGCCTAGGCGTTATCAAGAAGTGGCATAAATATTTAAGTTACGGACATCAAACCGAATATTAATCTACTAGCTAAGAAGCATCAGGCGCAAGGGTCCTATTGAATAGAGTAGTTATAAAATATTTTATTGTTTATGGGGGCGATTAGGAAAAATTTAGTACAATTACTCTATAAGGGAGGGAGATAGTTAAAAGAAAACTTTGAGAAACCCTGCTCTACCAGATAAGCTCCGACGGGACCACTGTTTAACGCCCCAATCGATGGACTGGGTACTATACTTAAAGCATTTTCCACATAACACCTTAGTAGGGTTTGGAATTTCGCTGAAAAGACTTGTAGGATTTGAACCCGGGCCCTCGGGGTGGTGAGCTAGTATTCTAATCACATCAACCGATTACCATACTCTCCCGTGTATCCAACTCTTTTTTAATTTTAATATCCCTCCTTAAGTGAATTGGAGGAAGGGTGGGGAGAAACACGGCGTCCGTATTCGCTTACTCTTACTGTAAAGCAACAAGGGGTCATCAGTTATACCTCCTATCCGACGGAAATAGCACTGCGCTTACATTGCCTTCCAGATCACAACCAAGTTAGATATCGGAATCACCCTGAAAAATCTCCACCATTGCAGGGAATCTTATCTGTTTCCTCGGTTTGGAAAGCTAGTTTTTAAGCTACCAAACCGATCTAATATTATTCCTTTTCATGCAGTTTTCATTGCGAGAAGGACAGAAACGACATGGATCGCAGTCATGCATTACGGTGTCACGGGTTTCTTATCATTTGCTACCGTTGTTGGTAGGTTATAATGGAAGGTTGCTGGCGACTCAGGCTATTGGCGCCATAAAAATTAGGTTGATATGCGAATGATTGTTTCGGGGAATTGGGGAAGGATTGAGATAAACCCAGTCTTCAACCTGCTTTTAACGCAATACTTCAAAAGGGGACAGCGGTTTGACGTCCCATCTGACGGAAGGAGTACTCACGACCCGATTATTTTCTTACTCTATTCATTCTCTCCTTTGTCCAACCTCTATCTATTCTCACCTTTAAGCCCTGTGCACAAGAGAATATTTATTGCGCCATAATTTATGGCAATCCTTTGCCCGGTCATAAATGGATTGGTGGCAACTGATGGCGAGCAACATCTCACCACCGTGTACTCACGAGGCCGTAAGTAGTGACCAAGTCTTGGAAACAATTAATCTCGGGTGATTGCTTTGCAAATGGAATGGACGTTCAGATTAAATTGGGATACTTAGCGATAGTAGCATAACTGATCATTATTTATTTTACTGGAACTCATTTATCACTATCATTGTTATAACCTTGTTATGTCATTGTTATAACCCCTTATATACTTTGTAACGGGAAACATACTCGTTGATCATGCATCTGTTCATGATTACTCTACAGAATAAATAATAACACACATGTGAAAAATAATACAAAATTATGTTTATGCTCCCTGATTAGTTTGATCCATACGCCTCTTCCTCTTCATACAATCCTATTTCTGGTTAAACTCGATTTTCTGGGGCCAAGTTCAGATAGTCGCAAGATGGGTGGGGGTCCAAGCTCGCGAGGGTCCTAATCTGCAACCCTTAAAAAAACGCTTTGGGTCTCCGAGAGAAGAGAGAAGCCGGCGTTGCAACGCCGGCTTCTCTCTTCGACCCACACAGCGGGAGGCTCCCTCCCCTAAACCAACCGTGCTCACTACAATTTAAACTTTAACAAATACGTCATACAACAACAAATGAATATTTTCATCGTACTTCCTAGCATTGTACGAGTAAGTACATCTTTTAATTGTCGTTCTACGATGAAAATTAACAATTTTGCGAACATTGCAAAAAACGTGGTCATGAACAGCGGGAAATATGGCAACAACGCAGTGGTCCCCCTCAAACTTTCCCTTTATTTTAAGTGGAGTAAGCCTGCAGAGGTTTTTAACGGGTAACGGGTAACTTTTACAAGTAACGTTATTGACATCAGTGAATGATGGAAATCGCAGTATTTATCTAGTTTTAATACACTGTGCTGTGAATGTGCTAAGAAAGGAAATAAACTGACTATTTGCGTCAGCCTGTGCCGCTTTCTAATTCAGATAGAACGCGATCCACAAAGATGTGTAAAAGGCTGCACTGTAAATTGATTGAATTAGCATCACAAGTCGAGGCTCAACTATTGAAGCACCAAGCGATTAACTATTGCAGAGTCATGGAGAAGTTCAGGTGAGAATCGTGCAAAAATCGTAACAAAACCCGTTTAAATATTTTTACATGATTTCTGAGTGTCTTCACATCTACATCTACAAAATACCCTCCAAGCCACCTCAGGGGTGTGTGGCAGGGGGTGAGTAGTCACCAACATGCATAAAACTGTACCCTATGGTTAGTGTGACTACGGCTAATTATGCATTAGCATAAATCGCCAATGCGTGTCATAGGAGGTGCGATGCGTGGCATCTATATATATATATATATATATATATATATATATATATATATATATATATATATATATATATATATATAATATGCCAAGAGGGTGGCCAATAAAAATACAGAAACGTAAAAAGGAACACTCACAAATTAAAACTTCCGATATTTCGGTGAAGACTAGCTCCACCTTTCTCTAGGGTAAGAGTAGGAATGAGGAAAAGGATAGGAATTGAGGTATGGGAGGGGAAAGAGGGGGACACGAAGGTGTAGAGGGGAAGGAGGGGAAGGAGGGGGAGAGGAAGGTGTAAGAGGGGAAGGAGGGGAAAGACGAAGAGTGGGGAGAGGGCAGGCGGAGGGGAGAGAGGAAAAAAGGGGAGCAAAAGGAAGAGGAGAGTGGAAGAAGCGGGGAGAGATGAGATGAGGGGGAGGGAGAAACTAGTGTGATTTATTGAGTCCAGGGGGCGGGGCTATATATATATATATATATATATATATATATATATATATATATATAAATTGCAATTACGCAAATGGACAGATGTTCGAGAGTTATGTTGAAAACATGCGCGGCGTGCTGTTAGTACTAGATAGCAGATAAGGCCTTCTAATCACCTTCTAATCACCTTCTAATCAACTTGTTGGATGCACACTTCGACCCGTCCTCGGGCCGCCATTTTGGAATGTTGAACCTTGGGAATTAATCCGGGGGACGCGCAGAACGCTTTGAATTTGTTTCCTATGCCACTTTTAGGAGAATTTAGAACAGATAACACAATTTGAGTAATGTGTTATTTACTTAAGAAGTTTGGAAATGTCGGTGATAATATTGTTGCCCTCTGCTTCTAATCGTGCTCTATATTAAAGTGGCAACGGTTTTGTTGGTTATAGTTATCTCTAGGAATGAGAAGGAAGCCCTGTATAAAGCAATTAACCTCGAATGCATAATGTCTGTACAGTGATTTTTAAAAATTATCTCTGGCATAATTCTTTCGAATATTGTCATAATACGAATGAATATCTAGTTTACCTCATTGCAATTTCACTTAGTAGTGTACCATGTCTTAAGAACGAAAAGCAACGACCTAAAGAAAGAGACAACTAAATTGATAAACTAAAATTTCCAAATTAAGTTTCACCACAAAAACTTTAAATTAGATAAAATTAAAGACAAGCATAACACATGTGAAGGTTAATTAAGAAATATCTACCAAACAAAAGTGTCAATATAGCTAAGTTACGTGGTAGATATACACTGTAGGTGTGTTTAGTTACAGTTCGGTGCTTTTAATAAACCTTCGCCAACGTAACACCTATCCTTTACTATTATTTTACGTATTTAATCGTTGGTTTCTCCGGTTTAGTTTCTATTTTGGAGTTATAATTTTATAAATTGGTATATAATTAAAAGTGCTTACTTCAAATTTCTTAAACTTAATACAAACTCCTACCACAAATGAAATGGTAAGAAAATACAGAGGATTAAATAAAAAGTAAATAATAATAACTGTTATGGGAGACATTTCAAGTTTGGAAAGATAATTATACGACACATTCAAGGCTAATTATCATAAACAAACAACCTTAAGAAAAAGATAACGCAAATACAACGTTGAAAAATAATAACACAAGAAATTATACACCGAAATGCATACGGCACTCTCTTATGAGAAATAAATAAACATCTGAATGCAACAAAACTTAAAATTAGTACGGCTAAATAGCTAAATAAAACGATTAATTTGGGTTTAGCGGGATGCTGCACAAATTCTAATTCAGTTGCTTTGTAGTAATCATTTTTTTTCTTTGATATTTTTGTCTCATTGGTGGCAGCACTATGCACAAGGACGTCCGAACTCGTACATACTTGAGGAGACACCTTGACACCTCCCCTTACCGCCTATCCTTGAATCCTAACGAATTCGGACGCGGCTTAACCCTATATCTTCATTCACCCAAAAAAAATGAGGACGACAATGAACATAGCTTTGATGCCAGATCGCTAGAAAAATTGAACGCATACCAGCAGATGACATTATATTTTGTTGTTCACACGAAGAAATATACCACTTCCACTCTCCCCACCAGCTCAGACGCTAGAAATGCCACCGTATGTACAGGGCTTTACTGATGCCTCCCTTCATCATGTTTCTGTCACTCCTCTTTCACCATTCTCTTCCTTATACTCCCTCTTCATCTCTGAAACCACCCTCTCTTAATCCTACTCTCCGTTCTTCTCTCCCTTTCCCTTTCGTCCACTCTTCCTCCGCCTTTCTGTTTCCTCTGTTTTCATCTCTCGTCCTTTTGCCGCTGCTCTCTTTTTTTAACCACACCTTCACCCTCCCTTTCCCTTGCTCTTTGCCCACGCTGTGTAATTTGTAAAATCGCGTCCTTTCCCTTAAATTTGTTATTCATATTCCGCCTTCTCAAGTTGCCTTCAAGCTCGCTGTTACCCACCGTCGGGGACGCGCCTCGTTTTTCCTTATCTGAATTCTCAAACGACTTTTTTAAGACTCCCCAAGTTGGCGCACTAATTAAGTCTTTGAATTTTGTTTTCCCTCACAATAAAATGTATTATGATCTCTGGTCAAATATCTTTCCCATGATATTACCGGATTTAATACGTTTTCCCATCGTTCACGCTCTAATCTGACAGTTTTCAAGCAAATAATAACTTTGTGAATATGAACTTGATCTATGTTTCGCTGCAGTTGCTGAGTGTCTGATGATGCTGTATTGCAGCGCTAGGCCGTAAATAAAACATTTCATGTGGTTTCACAGTTATTCTTTAAGATTCAATATGAAGAAGTTTCACAAAGTTATGCAAGAAAATATTAATTTTAACGGACACTTTAACACACCCGACACACTGATTTAATTTATAAAATAAGTACACTTAGCACTACAGTGAAGTAAAGGATGCATGTTCAAGTGATTAACGTTAATCAGACTTTATTAAATTGGAAATATATAACGTGTAACCTCGATAGATTTGTGGAAGTATACACTCTATACTTTTCAGCGCTCGAGACAACCGATACGATTTTTAGCATGGAGTGAAAGGTTAAAATTCTAGGTTAGCGTGATGAATTTAAACGCCACAATCCAAGATGCATTGGGAGTTATTTTGTTCTTCCACCTTTTTATTGACTGTTTGCGGAAAGGCGGAGACCCGTTTCGCTCACTTAATGATCGGCTCACGGTCGGCCTAAGTCCGTGGAAACGACGAGACATATCACATTCCTCACGATACGTGGGATGGAACTAATGAAAGACTGAGGCTAGGGGAGGCAAATGAAACGGATTAAGAGTCGAAAGAGCTGGTGACTCAAGGGAAAGAGCGGGTGACTCAAGGAAAAGACCTGCAGATCACCAGATGAGATCCGAAGATGGTCACGCTGTCTGGGGGCCGATTCTATAACTTGGCTGACGTTCGAACGTCAGGGATCCGTTCACCTACGGTCGAGCTCAATTTATTCGAGTGAAGACCAACGAGCGATTCTATAAGGCCAATCGTTCAGCAGAACATCGAACGTTACGGTGTTGTCAGATTTAAAGCATAGTTCGCACTTGTTTCTCTTCTACGCATGCGCAATGAGCTGACATTGGAGTGACTGCACTTGTTTTGAATAATTTTGAAAAATATTAATTTAAATAAACTTTAGAATGCCTAAAAATGGAACTTTACTTCCTAACGAGTACTATAAACACTATTTACTACCCTCAATACGTTCTCATTGGATAAATTATTTCCTAATTACTTGTCATTCTATGACTTCTACGGATTCAACTGTAATGTCGTCTGCTTAGATTGACAGACGTCTGCTTACATTGCCTCTTATATTTCAATTACACTCCAATCATCTCTCCTGGAGAATAAAACACTAAATATTTCAGACGGGTGATCAAAATTTCCAAGCTTCTCATCACCAAAATTCTAAGAAAATAATGTATATGAATGAAATCGGTCTCCTTTCGTTCATTACATTTTGTAATCCACTCCAAACACAACGCTTTCCCTCATAAATGAACCTTGTCGCGGATTAAAAGATAAATAGCAGTTATCTAAATAATGAAGACAGAAATTGACATTTTCCACTGGCAGACCAGTGCATTTTTATTGGTGGAAAATTTCAATTTCTGCCTATATTATGTTAAAATTCCACGACATCACGCCTAATACTTCTCGTCATGTAAATAAATAGTTCACTTCTAAGATCTTTTACCATGACTACGCTCAGCCGTATATGACACCTTGGTATAATACTTCATACACGTAAATGGATTACGATATTTATTTATAATTAAATACTATCCTCGAGCTAGTCCCCAGCATTAATGTAAACCTCAACCTTCATTACAATTTAAACACAACCTTCTTCCCATCAAATCGAATAGAAATACGTATATAACTCACTTTTACAAGACCGTTCACCGCCTGTCTATGCAGCATATATGATTACTCAACCTTGAGATATATAAGGCAGCTATTAATCATTTCCACTATTTCTCCAGGCACACACAGCAGCACTCAAATAAAGGAACAATACTTGCTAATGACGTTAAGTCGAGTAAATGAAAAGATAACTTTTGAGATGGCATAATTTAGTGAATGAAGCATAACGAAACAATATACATTGCATAAGTAGACAAAACAATCATCACCCTTTCACTTGGACGTAAACAACCACACTCGCAATATAAGATATTCTAAAATAACACAGTAATCCCTGCCCAGGAGAAATCAAAATGCGTATTGCTAATTAGTCTTTACCTTCCTTAAACGCAAACGGATTAATTATTTCAGCAATATCACATTGAACAAAACAATGCAATGAAATAAAAAGATAACACTTGGGGTGGCACAATTCCCTGAATAAAGAATAACTAAACACTGCACTGATTATCCTTTCACTGAGACGTAAAAAATCACATTTACAAGTCAAGAGCAATCCACGAGTCACCTACTTCAATTCACATAGATTACACATCTTAATTCAGTCAATATGTGAAAACAACGAAATGATTGCTGTTACGTCTTCTCCAACACTTACTACATATTTGTTACACTTATAATACCATTTCTGTCATAACACATTATTTAAAGAAAACAAGTCTTAGCTAATTAACGTAAATATATCACCACTTAGACACACGCAACGTAGCGCAGCACATAAATAACACGTCATCACTGGTATGTCTCAATTTACACAGTCTAAACAATCGATAAACCTTCGTTTAAATGTTATTACCAAAAATGACTCGGTTCTTTCTTGTAAATCGAAACCTAGTGATGCAAACTTTATTTAAAACTTGAAATTAAATGCTCCACTGGGATAATTTTCTTGAAATCGTCACAGCTAAAAACACAACACAAGACGTGTGGTCGAAATTGTCTTCCAAAAAAGCTTTGCACAGCATTCTAGACCACTATTCACATTTGAAGTCCAAGAATAATATGTTTTAAATGATTTGTAGTTCACAAAATATATCACACTGCGATACTTCTTCAAATATCATTCAAATGAAAAACCAAAATAAACTGTTCTTCGATCGATAATGGCCGCTTCGGCATGTATTTTGACGTCGAAGCCGAGGAGTCGTACGTGAGGCAAAAAAACGTTCGAACGTGAGTTATAGAATCGCGATCGGCAATTGTTATCCATAGAATTCCCATAGTCCAGCGGGAATGACTCTTTTACGCTCGAACGTAAAGTTACGGAATCGGCCCCTGGATGGCGGAGTGGAACTTAGATAAATGGCGTCTTTTTCGTATTTTATGGCGTAATTCTCACTTAAGTGGGATTACAAAAAAAACCCTAACTATTTGAGATAGCCCACCATATTTACACATGCCTCTATAAACTGCTTAATGAGTAGCCACTGGGGCCGTGAGAGCTAAAGAGAATTTCTTGTTAACGGTGTGTCTAATGTTGTGTTAAGCTCTGTTTTTTTGTTGTAATAATCACTATTGGTGTGTGGAATGAAGGAATACTTGTCAACCTACCAGTTCTGCCGCGTATATATCTCATTGTGTTGTTAGTATTGCTTCTAGAAATATAGCGCGGGGTCAAAATAATATCCTCCGTGTCAAACTGAAACATTCTTTCCACCGAAAATTAACGCGTGTAACACGCGCGCGTTTTTTTCTTTGGTTTCAGCGTTATAAAATAGGAGAAAATCAGCGTGTCAGATGCAAGACTAAGTGTGAAAGACCATCCCCGTTCTGTGGTGTGCCCGGCTCACTGCCACTTTAATGCATACATTATACTCTTTAAAGTGCTGAAGAAACAGAGATTCTCGGCTTTAGCTGTTCACGTTGATGACTTATTACAAACTCTACCACTACCTACGCACTGGCAATGAGCCGGAAAATGTTTTTCGTAATCTTATTCGTGAATAATACGCTGATCATCTTACACGAGGGTGCGTGGTATACGAGTAAATACAGTTTAGATTGTGCACATGGGGATTATCGGTGCAGACGTGGATTATTAAGAGCTCCATACCATCTAGTCTATGTCTCCATCTATCTAGTCTAGTCTACCTTCATTATAATACAAACGCTACAGCCCAAGGCGGAATTTTAAATCATGGCCTTAAGGTTCACGGGAAGGCTGACCTGGCTACAACGATCGGTGCCCATTTTGCTACTTCAGGCATTGCGTGAGGCGAGACTTCGAGCCTCTGCACTTTACTACTAATAGATTCAACATCATATCCAATTGGTCATTGTGCGAAATACTTATTTTAAAGTCATTATATTCTTACAAGTTTTATTTCTCATACCTATTATATCGCACGACACCTTTTTTTGTAATGTCACGCATTAAGACAGATTGTCTAGAAGTAGGAAATCAGAGCTTAATATAAATTTGAGAAACCATAAAATATAATAGGTGGAGCAGTTGACAAATCTAGAGTGACTATCAGTGAGGGGAGAGGGTTCAGTGGTTGGAACTTCAGAAGAAAGATTGCCTTAGTCAAGGAAGCATTTTCAAAATGAAGGAAATGGGGTAAGGGAGCTCTGGAGGGGGGGCGTGAAAGAGGGATAGGTGGAAACTCTGACAAACTGTTCCCTCCCCAGTCTTAGGAGTTTTTTATTCATGTTTGCTCACCATTCTATCCGCTTTCCACCTTACCTCTAAATCCTAACCCATCCTACCGACCTATAGAATACTGTAAGGATGATTTACCGCTTTGAAAGAATATTCTACCTCTTGACTTGAGATTCTAAAGATGGCGTTATTGGCAAAACCCGTTGTACCAATTGTAGGTTGTATCGGTCGTGTTCCTTCGGCATTACAAAGTTTCTTTTTATTTTTATTTGTATATATTTCCACAAAATGACGCTGGAAAACTTTAATTTGATATGTTAGTTTGCCTAATTCTTCGTCTTGAGGAATTCTCCTCCAAATTAATTCCCACTTTAAGCTCTGGTATCTCGCACCATTTTTCTCCACTACATTTTAAAGGTCTCGTGTAATGACGGACGACCCATTCTTACTCACTGAAATATTTCAGCTCACCCCCTGTATAATTGTTTTCAGGCGGTTGTCATATTTTAGAATATTTGACATAAGTTTGTCTCTTATACTTAGCAGTCTTTTCAATGACTTCTTTTCTATCATTTCTTTCCTAGTTCTTCGTCATTGGCGGTTCACTCCACTTATTTTATCTCCACAATTTTAATGGAATCATCGCAAAGGTGAATTATGGGGATATAGAGAGTCGGCGCTGCATTACACGGTGTTATGATCCAATAGGTAAGCAATGTCTATTATTCCATTTCTTATTATTCCCGTAAATGACAATGATTTACTTATGGTGGACAAATCAACCATAATATATTTGGTAAGAAGAGAATAATACCATGTTAAGGTTGTACATGACAATTTTTACTCTTTATTTCGGTACTTCCTTCTCTTGGACTTCAACCTTGTCGTGGTTGAAGGGCTTGCGTGCTCCGATGACCCCTAGAGCTGCACTGGTGGGAGCATTGCTCCTGGTAGGGTCACCCATGCCAGAATGGTCGAAGGTTAGGAGGCAGACGAATGGTAGTCCGCGCAGCGTCTGTACCTCAGTGAGGCGGCTGCAAAATGCGTCTGGCCCCAGTGGGGCCTCTGAAGTGATGGTGTCACGTAAATAACACTATTGGGATAGGCCACGGAATGCTATCCCAATTAAAACAAAAACCTTGAAATTATGGACAGTTCTCAAATGATAATGAATCCTGGCAACTACGGGACTCGGCCAAGAGGGCCGGGTGTCGTGCCCGGCAGCGGTGGGAGCAAGGCCCCTGTGGTCGTCATCACACGAAATCCTTGCTCAGACGTAGCAGCAGCAGAGGAAAAGAAGATAAAGAAGAGGAACAAAACTATCAGAATAGGCACGTGGAATGTTAGGACTCTTCTGAGGGCGGGGAAGCTAGAGAATATAAAGCAAGAAATGGAGAGAGTGGGTGTAGACATCATGGGTCTGGGTGAAGTAAGATGGAAGGATGAAGGGGATTACTGGAGCGGCGACTATTGAGTAATTTATAGTGGAGGGAATGAAAGTCAGCGCGGGGTTGCATTCGTAATGAATAGGAAACTAGGTAGAAAAGTAGTGTATGCAGAACAGGTGAGTGATAGGATAATAGTCGTGGAACTAAAGGCAGATTTAGTTATAATCCAGGTTTATATGCCTTCCTCTAATCATAAAGAGGAGGAGGTAGATGGGGTGTACGACCAGCTAGAGGAAATAATTGGTAGGATACCAGGAAGTAAGCACCTGATAGTAATGGGGGATTGAAACGCGGTGGCGGGTAAAGGAAGAGATGGGCGGGAGGTGGGCGATTACGGGCTAGGAAGGAGAAACGACCGGGGCGAGAAATCTGTGAAGTTTTGCCGCAGAAATAACCTAGTAATTACAAATACATGGTACAGACATCATCCTCGACGTAGGCACACTTGGAAGAAGCCGGGAGACACAGATAGGTTCCAGATAGATTATATAATGGTACGTCACAGATACAGGAATAGTGTTAAAAACTCGCATACTTATCTAGGAGCTGATGCAGACACAGACCACAACTTATTAGTCATGAAATGTCAGGTAAAACTGAAAAAGATAAGAATGGGAAGGAGGGTACGAAAGTGGAATACTGGGGAAAGTGGACATTAACTGGGGCAATGAAGAAGAAGTATCGAGAGAAGGTGGAGGAGATAATGGGTGAGGATCATGGAGTTAGATCAGTGGAAAATGAATGGGGAAGTTTGAAAAAGGGAATTGTAGAAGCTGCGAAAGCAACGGTAGGCGTAGTGAGTGCAACTAAAATTAGAAAACCGTGGATCACGAAGGAGATGATCAGGGAGATGGAGGAGAGAAGGAAATGGAAGAGCGTAAACTCAGAACTAGGTAAGAGAAAATACCGAGACTTTAACAACAGGCTTAGAAGAGAAACAAAGAAAGCAAGAGAGGCGTGGTGGAGAGAACGGATCGACGCGTTAGAGAAATACCAAAAAGAGGGAAGAGCAAATGCATTATATAGGAAAGTAAAGGAGCTGATGGGTGGTAATAAGGGAAGGGGAATTACAACGATAACAGACAAGACGGGAAAGGTGATCGTAAAACCGAGAGAGATCCAGGAGAGGTGGAAGGAGTATGTTGAAGAGCTGTATGGTAAAGAAATAAGGCCCAATAGGTTAGATATAGAATGGGAAGACGATATCGACAGAGATGGCATCGGACAAAGTATCCTATATTGCGAAATCGAAAGAGCTCTACGAGACATGAAAAGGAATAAAGCGGTGGGAATAGATGACATACCTGCAGAGTTTTTAAAGAGCATGGGGAAGAACGGAAGAGGAAAACTTTTTGCGCTTATTCGTAGGATTTATGAGGATGGAGTGTGGCCGGAAGACTTCGCGAAGACTGTACTAATTCCTATACCAAAGAAGAGTAAGGAAAAAACGTGCGAAGACTATAGGACAATAAGCTTAATATCCCACGCGGCCAAAGTAGTTCTGAGGATTCTAAACAGAAGGCTAGAGAAGAAGGAAATGAATACCTGGGTGACGACCAGTTCGGGTTTAGGTGAGGGACGGGAACGCGAGACGCTATAGCGGTGATGAGGACGCTAGTAGAAAGAAACCTAGAGTATGGGCAGGACGTTTTTGCATGCTTCGTAGATTTCGAGAAGGCGTTTGATCGGGTGGAATGGACGAAATTAATGGGAGTATTGAAGAAATTAGGGGTCGATTGGAGGGACAGGCGTCTGATTCGAAATTTGTATATGAATCAGACTGCGCAGGTTAGGGGAGCCAATGGAGAATCGGGATGGGCCACGATAGGACGGGGAGTGCGGCAAGGGTGCCCACTATCGCCGTTGCTTTTTAACGTGTATTCAGAAGAAATGGTAAGGGAGGCATGGGGGGAGGAGGAGGTAGGAATAAAGGTAGGAGGGGAGCTGATAAAAATCAGTGAGATTTGCAGATGATCAAGCATTGGTTAGTCAGTCGGCCAAGGGGTTACAGTCAATGGTGAATGCATTAGAGGTGCAGTGCGAAAAGTATGGGATGAAGATCAATCACAAGAAAACGAAAGTAATGAGATTTTCTAGAAGTAAGAAGGCGGGGCTGAATATAAGGGTGGGAGGGCAGAAGATAGAGCAGGTCGACCAGTTTACGCATCTGGGTAGTATTTTGGAGGCGAATGGGTTTAGTGGTAAGGACATCAGATGCAGAATTGCGCTTGCTAAAGAAGCATTTTCGAAGAGAAGGGAATTGATGAGGGGGGGTCTGAGTAGAGACGTAAAGAAGAGGCTGGTGAAAAGTTTAATATGGAGCGTGGCACTATATGGGTCGGAAACTTGGTCATTGCGAAGGGAGGATGTGCGTAGACTTGAGGCGTTTGAGATGTGGATTTGGAGAAGGATGGAGAAGGTTAGCTGGATGGCGAGAAAGACGAACGAGGAGGTATTGGATATGGTCGGAGAGGAGAGGAAGCTTGTGGCAGAGGTTCGGAGAAGGCAGAAGAGATGGATGGAGGAGGTTTTGAGAGGAGAGGGCATGTTGAAAAGAGTGATAGAGGGGAGAACACTGGGGAACCGTGGAAGAGGAAGGAGTAGGATAGGGATTCTGGACGAAATAAGAGGAGGTAGAAGATATGAAGAATTGAAGAGGGATCTAATAACGGGCCATCCTTAGGAGGGAAAGCGAAACAATTTCTATGAGGTTGGGATACAGAATGGGGACTGTCCAAGAACCTACCAATCAGCTGGTAGAATACTTGAATGAATGAAATGAATTTCGGTACTCGTATACCATATTCATTGTATCTGTTAGGGTAAATTTGCCAATAGTGAATTCCTTTAGTTTGCTCGAATACTCGGACGATTTAATTCCCTTATGCTAAAAATGTAAACGGAACCCGATCAACTTCCTATAAAAACCCATAGCTTACAGGAATAATTTGTCTCGTAATTATTCTAAAAGTTTCCATGCATCAGTTTTACAGAAGAAGAAATCATATGCATACATTCACGATGGGGTTCCCGTAACTAAAATGGGGAATGAAGAATGCTTCGTCTGACATTATTTTGTCACCATGCAATGAAAGATTTATTTAGCTAAATTCTATTATGCAAAAATGTTTGCGTAGTGGCGCACTATCTTACTTGAAGTAAGCCCTGAAAAAACCTGTAATCCTAGCCCTGAAATAAAAATCATCTGTAGTGAGTTTGTCCGTGAATAATTGGACTAAATCTCAGCGTCATACCTATTTCCGCATCTAGAAGACAAGGATTAATGATTAAATAATCCCCACTTCTGTAACCTGCGACATTAATCAGATTAGTATTCATGACCGCTGAATATCGAGTAAAATTCAAAGTTCCATTTCTGAAGCTTCATTTCAATAGCTCAGACCAGTAACTATGGAGTTTCATTCTTCCAGTTTGATAGGAAAATACTGCAATTGTTGCTCACCATTTTAAATATCTAACCTGCGGGCAACGTAAAAGAGAACTTATGTTAATTGTTGTTAGTGGTTTATTTAACTTTGTTTATTGTATAATTTATGTACACAAGCATGTGACTTCTCATAAAAGTTTTTGTGTTGAACAAGTTTCAAGAACACATTAATTTTATGTTGAATAACTCGTCGTAATGTGTTTCGGTCTGAAAAATTGTTTGTTTTCCTTCGGAAACTCCTACAGAAACAATGTTAAGCATGAAAACGGTTAGAACACATGAGGAATGAACGTAGCAGAGTTTTAAAAATGACAAAAATTAATACTGCTTCCACGTGTGGAAATATTTTGGAACCATACTGTTCATATGCCTGCTCTTTGTTTTCCTATACGGATAGGCAGTGTTTCTCGAATTTATCCCTGAAACCCTTTTGATAATATTGGTGGGCAGGAATTATAGAGGCTGTGGGAATGGATGGTTTTAAATTCCTGAAAAGAGCATATTTCTGGCTTTCAGAATAGAACTGCAAGTTGTTATTCAAAAGCGATATGCCAGGTGTCAAACCTTATGTGAAACGGCCATATTGGACCAAAGAGAGAACACATTAATGGTAGCTTTTATCTCGCGTACAATGGCGTTCGCGGATGAAACCCAGCATCGTGCTCTCTACCTTGGATGTAATCCCATTTTAACTCCATTGAATACTCTCTTATCAGGTATGAATCAAGTCATCTCTTCTCAGTCTATGTCCTCCAGGAGTCATTTTCGTCGTTTTCATTTGTGATATTTACAGTTTGAGCGCCGAAGTCCCTCGTTTAAACATTCGTATGGGAAATGCCCTCGCCAACCGTCTCTGATATGTCAAGTACCCGAAGTAAGCTTTGCAGCTACGAAGCTGTGAGTTGAAACTGTTTCAAGTTGCGTTTTTATCCAACGAAGTGCTGCGACACACCAAAAGCGTCTGCGGCTAATGGATGCTTGTGACCCTGTACCTGCTCTTCATTTAAACACATGGATTGGAGGACTCATCTAAAATTACTTACTAGACCACCATAAGGTGGGTTAGTATAGCCCCTTAATGTGAATAGAGTCAATATTCCTTATTTTATCTTGTCGTATTAACTGCGGAATGTACTTACCAGCGCAAAGCTGTCATATTTCTACGGTTGGTATTGTGTCATCCAGCCTCATTAGGGCTTAAATCATCACGCCATGTAGAAATCCTGTCAAATGCGGAGTATAAAAGATAAAAAATTTCTTAGGCGATAAGCACATACGTCAAGTACCTGAATCCTATTCCTATTTTACGTCATTATTATTTTCTATGTGTAAGTGACGTTCGCAGAGAGCATATGCCTAAATTAGAATTCGAATCCATGTTTCCTCGAATCATTATCACTGAATTTCATTGTAAATGCGAATTTGCGATATGAATGCCATTCTACATGGTGATCTTGGTGTTAAGTCTTTCTGTACCTGAGGTTCCAAAGACGTAAACGCGCGCGATTTTATTAGAGTTCTGAGCCCCCTTCCTCTTTAGGAGCTCTGGAAACGAACACTGAAGGAAGACTTGCATATCTCCCAGTTCCATAGTCTGCTGAGTATCCGCCCCCCATCCCCTTTTCCTTTACTCCACCCTCCTACACCCCTTTTCGTCCCCACACTCCCACATGTCCTGACCACTGACACCCCCCTCCAATTGACCTCCCCTCTCCTACCCCCTCCCCCTCCGTTCCCCCTTTTCTCGTGTTCCCCTAATACAGAATCTCTCCCGGTGGGGTTGCCATGGCAACGGAGATATTTCCCATTTCCTATGGAAGCCACCTGTGGAGCCGCTGGAGACATACAGCAGCAGGTCTCGGGAAAACGAGGCAAGGAGAGGGGAAACAAAACAAGAAAACAAATAAAACAAAATGTATCGGAAGGGAGATAGGGAAAAGGGGAATTGAAGGAAGCCGTAATAAGAGGCATGGGTGTGGGAGGGCGTACGAGTTCGAAGGCGAAGAGGGTGAGAGGGGTGTATATGCGCATGTGTTTGCGCATGTGCTAGGGAAGGAAATAGTGCCATTAACACTGTGTGTGCTACGGGCGTATCATTACGTCATCCGATTTCTTCCGGGAAAGCGAAGGACGTCGCCGGATTCCTCTAGTACAAAATAAATAAAGCGGATGTAAAGTATTTTTGATATACTTCTTTGTAACATCCACAATATAGATTTACATTTAAATATAGCTAGGTGTTTTAATTCCATTTTGTTATTCCAAAAGTTGTGGACTTTATAATGATATACTGATTAGTCATGCAGACCCTGAAGACCAGTTTGCACAGAGCATGGACCTGCTTGGGTAGATGCGTGAAAATTTGCGAGAAAACATGCTTATAATTAGCTGTAGCTCTTGTATGGTCATATGCTCACGCATTCCCACAAATTGATGCGTTTACGTGATGCAATTTTGAAGGAACATTTGCTCGCCCAGCTACTCTCACGAGTGCAAGCCTCGTGTTAACGAGTCCTGTATCCTCAAGAAATCTCATTGTGTGCTAAAATGGTAAATTAAAATAGATATAAATATATTTAATCATTCAATTTATTAAAAGTGGTGTAACAACGCTATGGGGATTAACATCGTAATCGATGTTTGTATGAAAATTTGAACCTGGAAAGACAGAGAGTTGGGATGATGTGAATAACACTCGAAAAGGCGTAGGATGTGGAAAACTTTAAGGGTAAGAAATGTCGGGGGAAGCATTCGATGGCCGTTGGTCGATGGCAGGGATATATTGATTTGAATAGAGATTTTATGGAAGGACTCGAACTATGAGCGTCAAACACCGAAGAATAAGCCGTGTAGAGGATGTGATATGTAGAGGAATGACGTTGAGGGAGTTGGGAACAAAGGATATTTAAGAAGTTTCCACGCTACTGTGTCCGAGGAGAAATGGTCGGACTACTAAAGTTGACGTTCAGGTATACGAGAAGCAGTTATAAAGAACTATGATAATTCTTGGCTTGTTTGAAAGTGGTTCTGTCGTAGAATTTCTTCTTTTTAGTTCTATAGAGTTAACTATGTGCACAAGAATCATACACCTCATATCGCTATAGCATCGCCATATTGCGTTTTTAGCTCACAAAGTCAACGCTTTAATTGATAAAGTGTTAAGCAATGGAGCTTAGGCAATATTTCTGTCGTTCTCTCAAAAAAATTCATGTCTCATGACTTCATTCATGGCAAGGTCTCTCTTTCGGCTATTATTATGGACTTAGGGAAGTAAGTCATGAGTTTAAAAAACATTTTATGATATGCTCTTTCAGCCATAATTTCTTTTGTAAGTACTCCCCATAAGCTCAGATTTGGCTAGCAAGGCAACTATTATGATAAACGATACGATATGTTAAAAGAAATCTTTTTCATTGCACGAATTATGTTGGCAATATATGATAATGACGTAGCGCAGCTGCAAAAGCTGCGATATTAATTTATTGCATCTCATCTCTACTATTTATCATGTTTATTTCACCTGTATTATTAATTTTTCGAAAAATAAGTGACAAATTTAAATGCTTTATTTTTTCGTATATTTATTGGTTATATCTTAACACATATATTGCATAGTAAATTTCGGAAACAGAACATCGCATGTATGGTTTTTAAAATGGAAAAGCTATTCGGCAGCCCATAGATTCCAGAATAAAGTCGAAATAATAGTACATTTTCATTCCATATTGGTGAACCATGCTGAAATCGTGGGAGTCATAGTCAACATTCAAAATAATTTGAATAGATATATTACTATAATTTATAATGTTATAGCCAATGATCACCCAGTTCTGTTCACCCGTAATTGACAGTGCTCACTAACAGATTTATGCATGTTATTATTAAGGCCAATGTTTTTCCTTACTTGGGATTTACCACGAAGTCTGTCTAAGAATTTTTTAAGTCAAGAAGTAAAGAGTGTTTAAAAGATTTACCTCCTTGACCTGCTAAATGGTATAGTGAAATTTAGAATTGGAAAAATGTGAAATGCTCTACCATTGTGGAATTAGACGTACAGGGTTGAACGAATTATTCATGCAAGGACATCGATCTAATCCATACCGGCATATTTTTTTATGACTTTAATATTGAAGATGAAGAATATAAAATACAGATTCAGGTGTAGTGTGATGAAAACATTCAATTATGACAAAAGAAAAACACTTTCAGTTTTCCACTAATAAAAGATTTAATGAGAGTAGTTTCGATGTTGCTACATCATCTTCAGGTTGAACCTCCTTGAAGATGCTGTAGTAACATCGAAAGTAGTCGCATTAAATATTTTACCAGTGGAAAACGGCAAGTATTTTGCTTATGTCATTATGGAGATGGATAAGTTTGGGTCATCGACTGAAAGCAGGAATTTATCAAAATTTAAGTTAAAAATTATTTTAAACATCTGGTAAAAAACACACATGAAGACATCAATTGGATTTGATCATCAACAAGAAAAAGTGAGTTAGCGCCATGTTAGACGTTGTACTGGTGATCGCATGATTTGAAATCACTTGGGAGAAAAATATATCCGTCTTGAGCGTCAGGAGGTAAAAGATGAAAAACATCCCTCTGAAGATGAAAATTGCTCGCGAAGCTGTGCACGGGATACAAATGATATGCTGTCAGTGTTATCTGAGTTACAAATGGCATATATCGACTGAAACCGCAATATAATTTTGATGGATTGTGACGTTAACCCTAAGAACTTATGGAGACAATGAATAATCGATCCCTGGGGAAAGTGCTAAAGTAAACTGAGATTGGAAGCGGGTGCTCACTTCGGTAGAATTCTCTGGAAAACATAAAGACGAATGGTCAATAGGGGAGAGAAGACAGAACCAGGGTTGTCGTGAGACTGCTGGTGAGACAAGTGGAAGACTATGCGTATTCTAACTAAGTTTGAAGGATTTTATTGAATGTATTTGTACAAGCTACGGATCACTAACTCATTGAAGTTTAGCAGTTATGCCACAAAAAGGAATCTAAGAGTAGCAATATGTTTAGTTTCGGCGAGACGTGATTGGATCTTTCGACTAAAGTCGTTGAATCGGTAATAAGGCCACAATTTAAGGAGTAGATTTATTGTTACTCCCTTCGAACGTATAAAACTACTTTAATTCGTCTCACAATTCACCCGCAGGTCTCAAATACCCTAAATATCCTTAGGATTATTCCATGTTTCAAAAACAACTATATTCCGCAGAAAATGGAAAATTATTTGATATAATTTCGATACGACATTCATTCTCAGGAATGCAAAACAAACTATTCCAAATGTATCTGATTCATGATGTATTTTTTCACGATGCCGTGGAAAATTTCAATAAAAATATATGTAGTATGGTATTTAACTGGTCACGTGATGCTAAAAATAGTCGTGGTGCTGTAAAGTAGCAATTGCATTGGACAGCTTGGTAGAAGTTGATTAATTTCTCGCGTCCATGATAAAGGCAGTGATTTTTTAAAAGGGGAACGGAAAGGTCACAGTTAATGGTGAAATTGTGCTTCTCAGACAGTAAAAGGATGAATAGTGCTTAACGGAGGAAAACGAGTATATATTACTGGACATGAATAAATGATGAAAATTTTGATTATGAACACGGTATGAAAGAAAGGAGTTATCAGAATGTCAATGCCATGTCTGACACTTTATTGTGACACTCAAGCCGTCGGAAAGACTAAATGAATTTGGTTGCGATATGACTGCGCGGTGAAGAATGGAATGGAATAAGCTCTAGGGATGAATGAGAAAGTATGTCAGGGAGAGGGAGGCCTGGGTGAAAGGAAATGGCGATAATGAACGAATTGGGTGAAATGAACGGGAGGAAGTAATTATAATCGAAAGGAGGATACAGACACGGAAAAGATATTTGAAGAGCGAAATTAATTGAACTCGGGAATAGGTATTATCCCGCTAAGCAGGATTCCTATAACCTTGCTACGCATTTTAGATGTGGATATCCAAAAAATAAGTGTGAAAATGGCGTACCAGGACGAAGACGGCGATTTAAATTTTGTAGGGTGATCGATTCCAATGTTTTAACTTCGTGACTAATTACACAAAAATATACATTGCAAGTATGACCTTTAGTTGATGACGCGCATGCTCTATGCACCGGTGGGGACTCTCGGCTGCTGGCGGCCGTTTTGGGCGTGGACGAAAGGTGCCGCTCGATATCTCTCACGACTTCAATGTGCTAGAGCGCTGATTTATATTTCAAACAAAACACCTCGTCTAGGCCTGTAGATTTTAGGAAAAACACTGAATTTTTAAGATATTCGTTGGAGCCAATTTAAAAATAATTAAGTAAACTTCGAGTAATATTTCAGATGCTGGTCCACACTGGCCAAAAGTCTCAGAGTAAATACTAAGTTGGAAACGGCGTCTAATTAGCCATCGATCAGTGTCACTGCATTTGGGGCGAACAATTGAGACTACTTCCGGAGCGTAGGAAAGTCGACGAGGCGCGAGCCGCAAACAACTACGCAAACATAATCTGAGGTTTTACGCGTGATGGAGTGGAAACGGAACATAACTGCAATTAATGGAAAAAGAGAAATTTCCACAAGTATGACATTTATTGCTCGACCGGTTTCGCTTTTTACAGCATCTTCAGATATAGACCTGACTTCAGACCTGAAGATGCTGTAAAAAGCGAATCCGGTCGTGCAATAAATGTCATACTTGTGGAAATTGCTCTTTTTTCATTAATTGCAGCGACTACGCAAACGCATAAATATTACCTGCCTACGCAGATGTAATCACGTCTGTGCCCGGGTCTTCTATACTGCCGTATCCCCATCTACTACATAAAAGGCTACGCGTAAGTACGTATGGTTCAGTTCCTAGGCTTAGTGATACAGGTGTGCGCCAATAGATGGCAGGCGAGCTCCCATACGCGTTCTCCACAAACTGACAAATGGCGCGGGTGTATGCATTTTTCAAAATACACATAATTTTCAAACAAAATAAATATTAATTAATTTCAATGAACTGTCAAGGGAATATTTAAGTTATTTTAATTATCATTATGATTCCTCTTCATAACCTCTTATAATAGTTATGTTAATTACTATTCATTAATAATCAAACCACATTAATTTCTATTTTATTATGTATTTTACTCATTACTTTTTGCTTATTACCAATATTTTAGCCTGTTTCAGGAGGCTTTTCAACTAGTTTAAAAAAAATGATATTGGGACTGCAAGTCCTGACAAGCTGATGTCTCGCTTTTAAACAAAAATGAGCCGAAACTCAAAATTAGCGGACATAAATGCCGCTGCTGGAATGAATGATCATTTTGTCTTAGAATTGAGTACTTAGGCTTATCGCTACGTTTTTACCCTTCTAGTTAGAGTACCTTGAAACATAAGTCAACGAATACCTATTTATTGCTCTCCTGGTGCTGTTTTATTGATAAATTTTAGTTACTTATAAACACCGATTATTTCATAACAAAAGAAGGTAGCCTCATACCCTGAATGTGTAAGGCACTCCTTTTGGCCCTAGTGCGATATTTACGGCTTTGGGTAAGGCCTTCATTATTATTTACAATTTGTTTATTAGATAACAAAAATGAAGATTATAGATATTCTCAAATTTATTTATTGGCAAGTTGCAGCAATATTTCGGTTTGTCAGATACAAATAGCGCCATGCAAGAGCAAAGCCAATTTCCTTTCAGTAGCTAGCAAAACACCAAAAATTAAGCCAGACAAAACGCCTGAATTTCATAAGACTGAGGAATTGCATGAAAAATCAATCATTATGCTCAATCATATCTGCTGCTTTTACTTTTTATAAAACTTTCTTCATAACTTTGACTACGCTTGACGTTGAGGTAATACTGCTGTTCTACGTACACCATTGCTATAGACAATTCCTTAATTTCTCAGGAATAAATTGTAATGAATGCTAAATATTTTCGTCGAACGAGAGTCACAACAATCTGGGACATTAAGATATTTTACACAATAAATATGAAAAATTGAGTAAATATTAGGTTAATTTCAATGGTATGATTGAAAAAGGTCAGGTTTGGACTATCATTGGCTTCCTACTGACAACAGGTTACACCTCTCCAAATTAGATAACAGATAATGAACAATGTTATTGAAATATTACCGGGATAAATAAATGGAAAGGTGCATCATCCAATTTTGTAAACTTTACAGTAAAATAAGTATATAACCAAAAGGTATAGTTATGAATTTTGAAAAAACTATTACCTGTCTTTAGAACTAGTTTTAGCGTTTTTAATTTTAACAAAGTATGGATGGCTTCAATTGTCGCATGTACCTGTTTTGAATGCATGCTTGAAATATCTCAGTTTTTACTAGCGTATTGCATATATTTAAAATTGGTTAATGCACAATTCACAGCAAAATGCAGGTAGATGAACGCTTTAGGAAAACAGCTAAACATTCATTTATTAAAAACCCTGTAGTTACCCGAAGGTTGAGTTCGGAGCATAATTTCCTCCGTAATCATCCTCAGTGGTGCGGCTTTGAAGCGCACGAGTTCAGAAAAGCGATGGTAGTTCTATCCCTGCGCTGCCGGTAGTTTTCCTTAGAGATAAGATATCATGGCACATAATCACATAAGCTGTGTTTGTCCAGGGGCTTCGCCCGGATTTTCTCCAGTGACCATCAGCATTCAAACGTTTTACCCACGACAAAATGATGTGTTGGTTTTCCTTGTTTGGGATAACAGGAAAGAGCGGCAGCGGGTGATTTATTTTCTGATGAAGTGTTCGACGACAAATCCAAGCGTAATGCAAAGGAAAGGCCAAAAATTGATGTAAATACTTTTGTACTCAAAATGAAAGTTAGTGAAATTTCTACTTTAGTATCATCAATCTCATACGACAAAAAGTTTTTCCAAGAAAGAAATACGTGTCCATAGAACTTTGTGCGAGTCTTTCTTGCGATTCTGTGGAACTGATAATGTAAGGTATTTCTTTTTTTAGTCTTTGAGACTCAGCTTATTCAGAATTTTCAAAGAAAAGGGATATTTTTGGTTCGTCTTGACAATATATAACTCTGTAAGATGTAAATGCTCATGCTGGCTTAGCAGGAAAATAATGGCTCCTCACATTTTAGGAACTGTTTGTTTATGGAATTGCCTGAATGGTTGAGAAGAAAAAGGTTCCACAATTCCTGCTACATCATCCTGAAAGTCGCATTGATATTCGTTTGATTATCTTTTTACGTTTATAATTTTTTCACCATCATAATAAAAAATACAATGCTGAATAATGAACTTTCAGATAATGAATACACTCTGACCTCTGTACATTGACCAGGAATGAATTGAAATTTATGAGTCTACTATTTTAATTCCTTCCCAATGTACATTATTGAGGCATATGAGAGCGTTTATAATGTTTTTCACTGTATCGAAACTCTGGTGGTGCAGGTGCTCTTAGTTTAAAGAATCAACAAGGAATGGGTTATTGACTAAGGATTTGTTGCCAGTGAATGAATACATGGGTTTGTATTGTTTATAAATTGAAATGCATGGTTTAGAATCGGAAAAAGCCCAATTCAGCTTACGCCTACATTTTTTGTCTCCTTTTAAAAGTAGCAAGCCTTCGTATTTCGTGTTATGGTTTTTAAACCGTGTATTCATAATAACTTCTATAAGGCATACAAGTACCTACATAATTTATATTTCGCTTTTTAAGTTTTTTTTACGTCCAATCTATTCAGCTCTTCACGGTTGATCAGATTCTGCTTGGTGTCTTCAATTGAAATAATGATCTGTTAGGTTTTAAATTGTTGGGAGATAATGCTAGCGAAATCTAACACCGGTTCTTTGTTTTGCGCCAAGCTTTGGTGATAACACTCTTGTACTAAAGATAAAAAACAGTAAAAAACAACATTTGCGCCAACGAGCAGTGGTGGGTTGAATGGGAAGAAGGAGAATATCTGGGAAATGGGCGAATTGTTGAGAGAAACCTGTATCAAAGTTGTCAACTCTAAACGAAAGGCGCTAAAGGAAAGATACGATTTCTATACTTGATGTGTTCGCCACGTAACATTTAAAATGTGGTAGGGACAAATGTGACAAATAGACCACTTAAGGGGTTTTCAACGTTTAATGACATAAATGTAATTTCATTCATATTCTGGCTACCTATAGAAAACCGTGTCCGCCATCTGTATGAACAGAAAAAATGATTCCTATCCACGCTACTTATCTCCCAAACTGATCTTGAAATTGCATGATGTTGAGTGGGAGAGTAGTAGAAACACCGGGAAAATAGTATTTGTTTATGAAATATTTATGCCATTTTTCCTGAAAATAGATTGCTATAAGGAAATATTCCGAGAAATCAATGAAATATAAAATATAGGAATTTTACCACCCTTTATTTTTAGTTATTAGCGAATTAATGCCAAATTTGCGGTAATTCCATTCAAATAGCGCTGCAGTGGGCTCCAATGGCTAAAAAAGTGTTCGTGAAAAATATATTCGTGTAATAATCTGTAAAATTTGCTCCTTAATTTTGGTTTTCTCTAGGTAACGCATTTCATCAGCAAAGGCTGGATTTTTTAAACATAATAAACAAAAGGATGGAATTTATTGTTTGTTTTGACTTACACAATCGCGTTGGAACCTCCTAAAATATTTGAAATTAATTAGTTGACCCAATAATGTCTACAACAAAAACAGAGTGAGTCACTAAGACGTTTACATACAGTTTGTTTTTCGTCCTCCCCCTCTTCCAATTTCGCTTGCCGATTACCTCCTAATAGCCGCTCGCAGGGTTGTATGTAGATATAGATGCATAAGACATGATATTGTCGCATTTCAAGTTTGTGAACTGGTAGTTCATGGGTTAATAATTCAATTAACTTTTATACATCAACGTAATTTGTCACATTTATTTATTTCTTGATTGACACATTTTTTATCTTTTATTTATATATTTGTTGACATATTTTGTCAGTCAATTGTCATAGAGTTCTTGGTTCCCTTGCGATGTATTTATAAAAAAAGAGCCTTTGTTGTGGAGACATATTGGAGTAGGTTGGTTGTGAGGCAATAGCCCTTGGTCGGAGAAAAGCATAAAGATATTTAGACTAATTATCACAGTATAATTACTTTAATCCAGTGAACGATTCTTAGAATTCATTGCTGGACGACGTCAGTATCGTGGAACAGGATTTAGAAAAATTGAAAGTTACAGTCTTCGAACCGTCCAATTTATTTTACAAATGCGCCACGTGATTCGATTCATCAGGTACATCGTAGACACCATGTACACTATTCAAATAAAATTTGAGCATGATTTTTATAGATGTCTATATTGGAAAGGGGACAAACTTATAAGGGAAGGGGGTTAAGAGAGGCTGGTGTCCTCTGCTTGGCATGAGCGACAAAATCCTGCCATTCCACCGTATTTTTCTCGCTGATTGCACTTGATATCAGAATGTGTTGAATACAAGAATGGGGGTAGTGGGGACAAGCAGTACTTTCTTAACTATCATAAATGTCATTTACAGGAAAAATTGTATACACGGGGCATGGGGACCCAGAAAATCGAATTATAGCAAAATTTAGGTTTCTGTCCATCTAAAAGTTCAGGTTATTTGCAAATGTCTGCAGTAGTTGAAGTTGACTTGCGTAAATTTGATTAAAATGGCTCTTCCTTCGGCCCCATAAAGTACAAAGAGTGTCGAATAAATTTTAACCTTCGACTAATCTTCATATTATGTACCTTACTTTTGTTTTTCTAATAGCTAATGCCCTTCATTAGTGAATACAGTATGTTTTAAATAATGTAAACGAGAAAGTGGAATTTAGTATTTGTTTTGACTCACACAGTGGTGGCGAAAACCTCTTTAAAGGCGATGGCACGGGTGGATATTTTTGCGTTTTTGTTTTTCTTTTGTCGGAAGGGGGAGAGGGTGGACACTTACCAAGCGAGGCGTCGTATGTGTTCATGTACTCGGAGGTCATGAACTGCGAGACGAGCGCCGTCTTGCCGACGCCCGAGTCACCAAGGAGCACGACGCGATACTTCGGCGTCTCCTCCTCTTCCCCGCCGATGCCGCTCATGCTGCCCTCGGAGCTCACGTAGCTGCTGCCGCAGCACGATCCCTCGAACGGCGACCGCTCGCCCGGACTTACGCCGCTCGCATTGCTGTGCCTGCCGCGTGAGAAACAGATTGGAGAAGCGTATGAGATAAGAAATAAATTGTATTATTTTCTCTCTAATAAGCTCACTCATTGATTGTAAGGGAAGCGAAATAGCTTCTCCACCCAACTAATGTGAGTTATAGGTACATATATGATATATAGTATCTCTATACTTAATGGGTGCAATTCTGTGAACCAACTTGCTGAGAGGGAGAGAACACTATAAAAGACAGATGGCATCAATGTTTTCGGGGTTCTCCCGCGTTGCTTCAATTGGCTGGTCGTTCGAGCGAAAGTTAGCCAGTTGGACCAACACTTGAGCAACCCGAAAGTCTTGGTAGTATCTGCACATCAACCGAGAACCTTTGCATCGCGATTTAAGCCATTTTAGCGGACGAATTATTTTATTAAATGGTGCAAAGCTTTCCCCCCCAAAAACAAGCTTCCATTTCATCATTTAAATTAAATGTCCTCAATCCTTGTTTATTGCGGCATCTACGTATTGTTGCCTGTGTTTGTTTTGCTGTCTATTCCGAGCGTCATTTAATACTTAATGTTTTACCCATGTATTGCTACATTGTGCTTCTGTTCTCCATCAGGTCATCTGTAAAATAATCTGCCACTTAATTCCTTTATGTGAATCGCCCATGCAGTTCAAAATAAGACCGTAAAATATCATCTATATATATTTTATAAATCTGAGAATAACCAAACCAAAAATTATATCCAGCATCGGAATTGCCTAATTAAAAATCCCTATCCATCAATTGTGGAGCAAATATTTCTTTTTACATTCCTATTTCCGTTTTAAACCCTCTGGATAAATTTTTTCTGTGATCAATTGTGCGGTGATCTGTAGGGCCATTTAAAAAGTTTGATGCTAAGAGAAAAAGTGAATAAAAATGACGTCGTTTGGACCAACACACCTGGCGGTTAACATTGATTCTCACGCGGTGCCTACAGGTTTTTGGTTGACTTGGAAAATAAATATTTCATGGTGCCAATTATTTAAGATTCATAATTTGTTTTTACCATATCGTTTTATCTGTAAGCACATATGGCGTTCATGAGCCTAAGGAAAAATATTTTTTTTCTTAATACATACCCCAAGTGAAAGTGTTTTCACCATTAGTGATAGGACCATTGTAATACATTGGTGAACTGAAAATTTATCAGTGCATTGCTGTGAAAAGCGGACGTGGAGGGAATATGGATTTTAGAACTATTCTGCTTTATTCAATTTGCTCTTCACCAGTCCTTCTCATCGCCTTTCAAGGGAAACACCCTTTTCATCTATATTTACTCTTTTATTAGTTTAGCAACCCATTGAAATGATAGTAGAAGTATGTTGGCACTCTCCTTTTTATTTAAACTTAATAGCTTATTTTTTATTGAATCAGTTTATTCTGGACACAAAAGAGAAATGATGACCATCAATCCAACGTTAGCATCAACTGTACCTACCCTTATTTTAAGGAGGGGAATCGTCCCACTTACTATATGACTCAATTATTGTACATGTTTCCTGCTCAGCAAGTTGTGATTAAGCTAGTCGAACTAATGATATGCGCGGAATCCACTGTCCGTCTAGCATCAACACTTTTAGGGAATATTTTTTTACTAGCACTATTGAATTTCATTCTTAGGAAAAAAACATGGAAATACTTAACATTAATAATCGAGAAATAAATCTTTATCGAGGCATATTCTCAGGAAGAAAATGGCTCTCAAAAGTAAATACATTCTTAGTGAATTTAATTTTTTACTCGTGCTTGGCTTTACAATCTTCAAATGTGCAAAATTCCAGAATGCGAGGAAAAGTCATTCGCCTTGTCTGTGAATTAAGCCCGTATCCCTCAATATTGCGCCGGGTGTTTTAGCCAGTTAAGCTATTGAGGAATCCTTTTCCCCTATGGATAAAAAAATACTTGCAAAATTGCAAAATAAAAAAATTGAATAATACTTGTGGGTGACTCCGTCCGTGGAGTCGCGGTATTCTAAAAATACGGCAATCTTCAAATACTGGACACGCTATTATTCTCTAGCATCTGCACCAGTTTAAATTAACACAGTTGTCTGGGTTTTTATTTTATTGCATTCAGGGATAAGTTTTATTTCGGTTGAAAACTTATAGCACTCTCATGAGGACTTTTATAATTCCATTCCTAAAAATCTAATTTAATAACTAAAAATTAACACTTGCCATAGTCTTCATTAACCTTATTTTAATAAACTTGAGCTGAACAGGATGGTATTTTTACAATGAGCACTTCCCAAAATGCTGAATTGGTTGGAGAATGGAAAGTCCAAAATAAAATACATAATATCACAGAAAGACCACTGTCGAATATTTTCTCTCGATTTCCATTCTTCGCGAACGTTCGGCGTGTGCTGTCACTCTCTGAGTCGACCTAAGCACGTCCGCCGGACGTTTTTTGCGGAGAAAACGGAATCCATGGATAAATATCATGCAGAGGGCGAGAAGCAAAAGATTTCGTGGAAGAAGTGGCATGTGGAATGGGATGGAGGAGTTAGGGGGGTTCGGCGATGCACAAAGATTTTTCTCGTCCCCTTTTGAAAAATGTTCCCGCGTCTTATCCGCTCCGAGGCACCGTGGGCTGAGCCAAATACCTTGATATGTCCTTATCTCTCTTTCTCTCCTTTTCTTCCTGAGACCAAACTTTCCCTGCCCGTGCGTCATCTCGCATCTGGCTGTGGATGCCGATATATTTTATACGTTCGGGAAACGTCGAAAAGGGCACGTAGGCAAGTGTTCCGCTCGACGCGGGGTCGGTGGCTTACGGGAATATTCCCCTCGGATAAGACGTGTACCTTAAGAAAGGAGAAAGTGAGTTCTCGGCTGTTGAAACTAATTTTCTGGGTATATACAAGGGAGGTCCCGTTACGGAGTGATAACGGTTAGTTTTTTTGCCTTTGATGCCGCGAGCAAATTTTAACGCTGAATTGGTGCTGCTTACATAAAATGAATTTTAAGCTGCTGATTCATTATCTTGTATCTTTGTGAATATGACTATAATGTGAAATTGATGGTAATTTACAAATATTCTTTTTTTTCATTATTTTTTTGGGCATGAAAATTATATTACATAATTTTATATATCCATTGTATACACTTAAAGGATACCTTATCGGAATAGTGAATATTATTTTCTTTTCGTACACGCTATGATGTTTTTTCAAAGAATGGTTGACATTACCTCATAAGGATTTAATGAAAAATATTTATCCTTCTATAGCAGTCTCTGTTGAGATGTTTTTAAATTTATTTAAAGGAAGTAGCCATTAAATATTACCAAAAAATACAATAGTGCATGGCTGGGAATTTTACAGAGATGCCGTTGCCGTCATAATACGGAACAATATACAATAGTAGTTTAAACGGTTTGCATGTTCAAAGTAGCTTTTTTGGATTTTCTTGGTGGTTTTAACGTTGATACTGAGGCGTAGAGCTTAATATGGCATAATGAATACTATCTTTTGATTGTTACTTGTACTGACTGCTGTGCTATTAAATCGTAACTGTAAAAGCAGTACAAATTGAAATTCTTCATCTTTTTCTTAAGTGTGTAATTACAACTTCAACTTCAAGAATCAGATGAATGTGTAACGCAAATGGATATTACCATAGAGTATACATTTATTACTCGATGATATAACTCATCTCGTGTCATAAATATCTCTAATGCATATTAAGTACAGATGACACCTTGATGGTAAGTGCCCAAATTGTTACTCTAGGTAAAATCTTATAAAAATTATTCGATCGGAAAGTGGTAAAAGGAAGTGAATCCCGATTTTGTGAGAAATATTATGGTTTACGAAAGAAATGCCTGAAATTCATTCTGAATGCGTCTCTCTAGTCCATAGTGAAAACGTTTCGCCAGCGGTTGTAAAAATATAACTCGTATCCTCTCGTGGGTTGCGTCTCAAGTTCCTTCTTTCCAGCCTCGGCCTATTATATTCGATTCCTAACGATGGAAAAGGAGACTCGGAGGAAAGCAGGTTTCCGGTCTCTAAGCAACAGCAAGCGTCTGTTTACCGTCTCAACTCCCGGGTGATCGGTGCCGTGGTAACTGAGAAATCGACCTTTCTTGCCCACTCAGCGCAAACGCAGAGCGATGAGTAGGATGAGGGAAGAGGGGGACGAAAGAAGAAGCAATCCGGGTGATTGGAATGGTCGGCGGGGATCTCCAGTGGAGGAGAGTGGCGAGGATGGAGTAACGGAGAGGGAGGTGAAGAATAGGGGGAGGAAAAGACTACAAGGAGTCAAGACGGTGAGGTCTACTCCCAGAGAGAGTGTTTGAGCTCGGCGGTGCATTCATGAAATTCTCCCGTGCCACCATTTTACCCCTCGGCGTGATTCACGAATGGCTTGTATCGAGTGGTGCCAGGGGATTCTATTCGATTTCTTCACGATACGCTGAAAATCAGCCACTGAGCCGTATTGGCAGGATGTTTTAGGTTACAGAGAGCGTTTAAAAATTCTATAGTGCTTATAAAACAAGCAGAGCGCTGGGTAGTAAGAAGTGAAAATTGAAATAAATTGAAGCAAGTACTTAAGAAGTACAAGGAGTCCTACTGTTTGTAAATAATGCGCCATGTAAATAATTGATGCATAAAAGTAAAAGAATCCAACAACTGACAGAAAAAAAACGCAGTTTTCCTCTAATTAAAGATTTAAATTAAACTAGTTTCGATGTTACCACATCATCTTCAAGTTTGAAGAAGATCACCATCGCTTGAAGATGATGTAGTAACATCGAAATTAATTCTGAAATTAGTGGAAAAGTGCACTTGCTTTGTATCTGTCATTATGGAGCGGTTAAATAACATCACGCCTGGATCTGTGTTTTGTAACAATACAGCTGTTAACATTTAATTCCAGCACCCTTTACGTTCTATGAATTATTCTACTGTGGTCACTCCTTGAAACAAAGACAAAACTCACTTTTTTCATTTTCCTTCTTTGTTCCTCAATATTGATCTTTTTTCGCTCCGACCACAATCAATGATGAATACTTAGGAATAAAAATGCTTTTAAAAGTATAAAATCTTCTTCACACTATGTTTTTTAAATTATAGCGGTTGCACAAATGATATGGTACGCAGTCACGCGCACGGGTGCGAAGTTATACACTAAGACGGTGAAATTTGCCATGAAAAAATCATTTGACTTGACCGGGATTCGAACCCGGATCTCCCGGCTTGGTGGTGTAACTGGCTAACACACCTGACCGGCAATTGGGAGGTTTGGATTCAAATCCCGGTCAAGTCAAATGATTTTTTCATGGCGAATTTCACCCTATGTTTGTTTGATTTTAAGGATTTTAAGGTTTATCATAAGCAACTGGTGAAAACTAATATAGAGCGTGGCGTTGTATGGATAGGAAACCTGGTAATTGCTGAAAGAGGATGTTCATAGATTGGAGGCAAGAGAGATATGTATTTGGAGAATAGAAGGTAGGCTGGGTGGCGAGGAAGACGAAAGAGAAGCTATTGGATATGGAGGGAGCGTAAAGAAAATTAGTTGGGGGGTTCGGAGAGGAGAAAGCGACAAAAATGGCTGGAAGACACTTTGAGGGGTGAGGGTGTGTTGAAAGGGGTGGTAAAGGGTAAGAGGAATTAAAAGGGGCATGATAACGAGCCATCTATAGGAGGGAATGAGAGACGATGTCCCATAATTATGTATGTTAGGATTAGGACTGTCCTAAAACCTACCAATCAACTGGTAGAACTCCCAAATGATATGTATGGTTATTCTAGTGAAAGGCGTTCTGTCAACATGACCAAACGAATAAGACACGTTTGTTTCATAGCATATAATATTTTAAAGTTGCATCGAACTAGCATTATTATTTTTCAACTTAGCAATCCATCATCTTTTATCTCCGACTTATACCCCTCTCCCTGGGAGCTCTCCAGCATTTTGTTTAACTAATATGGTTATCCCGGAATGCCCAAGGTTCTCACCATAAGTAAAATCTAAGAAAAAATAGTTTTTTTAAAGATTTTACCCATGGTGTGAGCATGAAAGTATTTTGAAAATATTCATCCAAATTATGAAAAATCATTCATCCGTACAAATATTTACTATTTCACCCTCATTACGCAACCATTCATACTGCCATCCTAATATCAGATTTCAATAGGTAACACTTCAGATCCATTATCTAATTTTGCATTTATCTCATTGGAGCTATTCAATAGCGGGAATATACTTGAAAACATATAAAAAATCTCATACGTCCGTATAGAACCGAAATTGTTTCAAATTTTTCCAGAAATTAAATAGATGCACTATTTATGCACTACATTATAAAGACAGATCTCTAATACCTATTTCAAAACTTTTTTCGCGCACACACAATGGTATGAGAAAAATACGTATATTGTACATGCACAACACTGAACGTACACTTTCGAATTTGTGGAATTTTATATTTTTTGTGTAACACTTATGGCATTTTTGCTCATATCTCTGGTACTACGACATCAGTGATAGAAAATCCATTGCTCAATAATGCCTTTCCTTCGAGACCAATGCAGCAAATAAATGAATCTAAAGGCTGCTCTCACTTCCCATCTTCTAGTTTTCTATTTTTCCTCAGTTCCAGAGCAGCCAACGTGACTTAAAGCTTAAAAAAACGTACCGCGACTTTTTTCCGTGAGAGTGTGAACGTAAGCTACTCCCATAGGAAATATTGATAACATTGATATCGGCCAGCGACCCTGGCCGATATCAATGTTGCATCACATTAACTACTCTCGACCGGTCATATGCACTCAATATTCATATTGATGAACAAGCTACCGCCACTAATCCCATGACTTAACTTATGTAAACGACTGACCTCATAACCAAATTAGTTCCGCGGTATTTATCATGCTCTTCTTTGTTTACCTAGGATTATTCTCATACCCTTGTTTCTATACAAAGATTTTACGGACCCCACAAGAGTTCCCATACGCGATCCTGTCTAATGGAAGACTAATTAAGCAGAGCGAAGTTCATTACGTAAATTAAAAGCGATTATTATAGAGTGACTTCCCGGTCTATTTTTAGCATGAATGAGCCCGTTGAAAATGCACAGACGTAAAAGCCCATTGGATCATTGACGTTACGACGTGAGAACCTTCGAACTAACATATTACTTAATATTTTTAACACTTGCTCAAAATTTTAATCCTTTATTTGATACTATCCTGCAAGTATCAGCCCCAAAAAATGTTCGATTAAAGAGCACCATTACCATTATCTTGAGAGCTGATAGCGTTTTTAGACACATATTATCAGGGAGCACACGAGATTATGCTCAATCATATATAAACAGAAAAAAATTAACATTTTAATTAAAACATCCAACGAAGCTGGTTGCGGATAGTTTTATGGCAGTTTTGGCATTCAAATTCAGCATGTGAATAACAATAATAGGGTTTTCTGATCTTGCAAAAAATCTCGGTGGTTATGTGCAGTTGTGTGAAACAATTTCATTACTTGAATAAAACTAATAACCACTGAGTAATTTCCCGGATATTGTAAAGGGCTCAAATAAGTGATTTTTCAATCAACTCTTGGCATTTGTTAAAACAAAAATTCTTGGGAATTTAATTTTATAAGGCGAAATGCTAGAATGCAAGAGATGAAGGAAAGGATATTAAAGAGAAGAAATGCCAGCAGTTGGAGGTGGATCCAATTTAAAGATATTAAAAAAACCCTTTCCAGGCTGCCAATGATTAAACTAAATTTCCGCACAGCTACAAACCTTTTCATTTTAAATTACTAAATATCCACTTTACTGACATAAAATTCATGATTCTGACTGTAATTCACATCAATTATGAATGACTGGGGGCGATAACCATCTTCAACATTATTATAACAATGATAAACACAGATGAATGCGATATAGATTAGGTTACAGGGCTGTATCCGATTAATAGAAAAATCCTTAGCGAAATATTTCAACTTAACTCATGAAGCCATCAATGTACGCAATCCTGCCTTTGGGTGAACACATACACCTGACTGGTACATACAAACGCCGATTAAATGATAGATCTTGGTTGCATTTACTAGTTAACTTTTTATTCTAAAGTGTAGGTGTGTAAATATATTCACGTTTACTGAAGCCCACGACAAATCAAAAGATAGGTAAGGAGACTAAAATATAGGGTGGCGATGGACGTGGAAGCCTGCATATGCAAAGAAATGGTCATCTCCTGTCTTTGGATATTTAGTACTAGAATCAAAATGAAGAGGATATTTTATGGGAACTATTCAAGTCATAAATCTATTCCACACGTAAACTAATAATAGTACAACATTCTGGGACGATGGAACCATTCAGAAGAACTCGAAATGATATCGGTAGTCTGACTTAGTTATTTTGCGTAGTTCAGACTGGCTTGCTAACCACTACAACTCACTCAGATTAACAGCAGCATTACAGTCCCCTTTTTGAGAAAATACACATCATGGAGAAAGGGACTTTATTGTGCATATTAAAATACAGGAGAGTACAAATATATTTACATCAATAGGCACTATGGTGAGGAACTTTCAGAGAAAGCACGCGTTATTCTACGCTCTCAACTGTCAACTTCTGGCAGCATCACTATTCCGATAGCGAGTACACTGTAAGGATTTATGCTGTTTATTTCAACCGAAAGGACACGAAGTTTGCATTGAGAAGAGAAAGCAAGTCTAAGAAGGTTATTCTACATGCATTCTGGATTTATCCAGAATCGATATGATAAACGTAATTCTATCAATTTTCAGCTATACTAAACGTTTTCAATTCCGCTTCGTATTGTTTCTTTTGAGCGTTCTCGTATGTGCACCTCCCAAACTGTATGCTTCTCTTTCAATCCGGAAATGCCGATATTTTAATACTAACGATAATTCTATCGTCCCATTACGAAAACTGCTGTCCATCTTCGATTATTCGGTGACTATTTGCAACGGAATCACACGTTTCTTTACGTGGTGGAGCTTGCGTTAGTATAATAACCTAGCTGTATCTACGCATCAATGTAAAAGGTAGAATGACGGCTTGTTTTTTCTCAGTTATGAATTAATGAGCAATAGATGTTGGAGCCATGCTTTCATCTTCCAAAAACCAGTTGAAAATGGGAGAGAAATATTTTAAAAATAAAGAATATTCTTAGAACATAGAGATCTAGGGTTTCCAACCGGATGATGGTGCTTAGGTGCAACTCAACACCATTATCCTCAACACTGGGCGATACTGTTGATGGCAAAGGAGTATGTAATGATCCGGAAATGGAAGAATTCCATTTCCAAAAATATGCAAAAATATGTCGTTGTGTGACTTCAACGCTATGTCAAACTATACCTCGGGAACTGTACCTTTCACTTTCGAGAACGGCTAACCTTCCTCTTCTTCTTCCCCTCCCACCCTTGCCATTTTGTCGAAAACATCCTAGTTTCACCTTTCCTATATAATGGCACGGTGGAGACGTTATGGGGGAGTACACTCGACACTCGTCAGGCAGGCAGTCAGAAAGTGATTCACTAGTCTCTCATCGGACAGTAATCGGCTATTGGTTACTCTGCAACCATTCACTGACGGTACAGTCACAATGTAGCCGTCAGTAGGAGTTGAAGCGCGGGCCGTATGGCCCGTGCTGCCGAGGCGCCTCGCTATCCATCCGTACCATCACCAGCAGCTCCTCTCCTTCCCGAGATATTGGTAATATGTTAACGTTTGGCTACTCTAGACGCACAAATTCATTATTTGCTATTTGTTCATTAAATTGATTCTTTTGAGATTTTAAATGGAAATAAAGTTTGGGTAAAATACTTTAAATATTTGTGTGCGATCATTCGTTTCCCGACACCAAGGGCAAGAACCCACGTAAAATCTTATGCTCTCGGGCTCCCCGCCACGCGGATGGTGGGGGCCCGGTTATAACAAGTATAATGGTGAGAATGATGTTGAAAGTATTTGTAAGGTGCACCTCACCACCAGGTGATTGTGTTGAGGTGCAACTCAACACCATTACCCGAGTTGAAACCCGAGAGCTCTATTCTAAGCATTTGCCGCGAAAGCCTCAAATCTTACATAAAGAAGATACTGTAAAACAGCCTTTCGGACTAGATGGTTAGCGCTAGCGTGTTTATACTCACGCACCTGATAGATTCTCTGGGTAAAAATGTCTCCGTTGATAGCATCTCAGGTCTGCAAGTGCTTTAAGACCTGCACATATGATCACTATTACCATAAACAGCGCGTATTTTTAAAGTCTCCTGAAACCTGTCAAGTTATAAAAGTGCCAACTTGGGGTATTATATTCAGTCCCGCGTTCACGTGAGTACATAGTACCTTTAACGCTTAATGTGCCCCAACTTTAACATGGGCTTATGTTCCTCGACATAACTCTTTCCCACGACGGAGTATTTCTGTCTCTTCCATTTATTTGAAGGGTCGTTACCCCAAAGGACAAACGACCCAGGTCCGATCATTTGTACTGCCCCTTCCAACCTGTCTCCTGTCCGCAAAGCCGCAGATGACCAAGTTCTCATGAACGTCTTAGGCCCATATGACGTCAGCACATTCTTGCTGACGAATCGTTTCCCCTAGTATAACTGAAGACCTCAGAAGCGATGGGACACGAGTGACAAATTAATACAGCGTTGTTGACTGATTATCGAAGTAAGCGGCATTCCTATTATACATTTAATTTATTATATATGAAGGGGTGTGGGAAAGATTGCAGAAAGCAAATGTTTGGTCGTTTTGAAATATATAATGTATTAATGGTATGGATAAATCAATAAATCATTTAAAAACTAATTAATCCCAATTTTCTCAAATTTGAGATTCAGTAAGTACACGTTAATTGTTATTTGGCAACACGTTATAACCTGTTTATTTCATTTCTCCAATTATATCTTTAAAAATACGGGAACTGAATTTATTATGGGTTGTTCCATCTTATCCCGACCACTTAAAATATTTTCTGCAAAGATTATCAATTTATTATACACAAGCAGTAATTGATTTCATCAAGTTCTACAGTCATTTATTTCTATTGCAGTGTCTTGCTTACTCAAGGTCCCGAGTCCAAAACACCCACATCGTCCAAAATCTCCATAGGGAGGATCTAGTTGTTTTTTATTCCATTAGCAAATAACGAAAGCTGGCAATGTTGTGATCTTACATCATAAGTTGAAAAGTAATTACTTGAAAGATAAGGATTGAATGGGAAACAATGTAAAACAGATATACTATACCTCATTAATGATCTGTGATCATCATTAATTTTTCTATTTTTTTCTAATGTAGAATATTTTGAACTCATGCCGCTTTTTCTTAGAAAACGAGTCCCGAGGGAAAAGCAATGTTCAAAGGAGCAGTAGTAATTGTCACGAATGCTCTCCTCTTCGCTGCACGACCTAAAACCCCGCGTCAATAATCCCATAAGCCCTTGGCTTTTGTATTCGACCAGCTTTTCTGAAACTCACCACTATAATATACTCTAAGACGAACTTTATCCTATTAAAAATACGTAACCCCCCTTTGCAATTTATTATTTCTTATAAAACAGAGGAAATCACCCCTTTTGTCAAGAGTATGGAACAAAAAGGAAACAAATAATAATATACGCATAGATTACCTTTCAATTATAATATTTATCCGATAATGATAGAAACATAAATACTAAGAGCGTCAAGTATTAAATATGAAAACTAACGACTATTACGTTTTTGGAAACTTACATGGAAGCAGCATTAAAACAAATTATATTGATAATTTCACAATATAATAAGCATTTATTAATTACCAGCTTACGTAATATTTTCTTATTATGTCCTATTATAACACCTACTGCCTTGCAACCATTTACAATAAAAATATTTTTTAATGTAACGCAAAAATCCCATTATTTTCACTGCGGATATGAATATAATTAATTCTAATGTGTACTTATTTCAAGTGAAATTAAAGCTTACATTTCGCAGTGTGTAGTTAAATTAAATGGAAATTTCAGTGAACAATATAACCCATTTAAAAAAAGAGGGCTGTACAAATGAATTTAAATGTCATTAGATAGGTCTTCCGGCAATCATAATACTATTAGACCGGAAATTTCTTGTACGGAAACTTTAACGACGAACGTAACCTAAATGATCTCCATACTGTCTTGCAGGAAAGCGGAATAATACGTTTTTCAGTTTTTTGATGTTTTTATAGTTGGTTGTGATATGTCCGTAATTGCTGCCAGGGAAAAAGAATCATTGAACGTATCTCTTTCACATTATATCTCTCTCGTTTTGTTTAGAAATACTTCGTTGAACTACGAAGCGTTTTCAGAAAAATTATTGCACTTGCATCTCTTTGTTGAATAGCAATTCTGCGCTGTGTCTCCACGTCTCCAGCATAACATATTATCTGGTAGTCCTGCGATTGTTTGCCTTGTTTCTTGTATTTGGGAGCGAAATAAAGGAAAATATTCTAAAAGGGGTATTATTAAAGATAAGTAGTAATTTTTAACTTTTTAAATCCGGTGTACCGTATTCGGAAACTACTTCTGATATCATATAAACTCATTCCGTGATGTCCAATGTGCCGAATGGAGTAATGCACCAAAATAAGTTTAAATATTGAAAAAAAATCTAAAAAGTAGTTGGTGTTGTTTCTGTAACCTCCTAAATCAACAATAAAAGTTTAGACTTCAATGGCTACTAGTAACAAGTTACTCATGATGTTTACTTCAAAGTATTTTACTTGGCCGGGAGTACTCAATGTAGCACCCTGAGAGTACAGCAAAAGCGAAGCTCATTATTTTAAAACTATTATTGTTCCTTTTATTAAGAATACTGTACATTCTCTTACATCTAATTATGAACCCCGTCCAGCGTACATCTATTAATGAGTTCCCGGTATTTTCATTCTGTAATACCTTAAGTCACACTTGCGACTGATGGTTCGTAATCTTGATTCACGAATTATTTAAAAAACCGCCATACTGTTTAACCCATATTTAATGACAGTCATAGGCAAAATCACCCGTAGCAAATGAGAGAATTTTAATAAAGATCGCTCAAGAGCAGGAAATGTTGCTTCAGTTTTTATCCACAGGCCTTAAGCTTTATCTGATAGGTGGAAAATTGGAGGCTCCGAGCGAAATTCTTCAAATATACAGTGCTTCGGTGTATGGAACCAAAATATCGATGCAGTAAAATGTAACGATTACCTGTTCTTAAACGATTACCTGTTCTTTAGCCGTGCAACAAAATGGCGTTGTCATTTGGTAAGATTCGTATGTGCAAGGATAATCCTTATCAATGGGCTAACGTCTAGATCTTTACGAGCAAGAGAATAGCACTAATGATACATAGGAAATAATTTGGCGAAATATGCCGTTCGCTCTTTTTGTAACAGTGTCTACGAAACCATACCTAATATATCATATTATTAAATTTTATTAAAGGTGATTAATCTGTCAAAAATCGCCTTATTCACGTTTATTTTTAATATTTGTGATCTTATACTGTATATTTAGTTAATGATTGAAATGTCTACCGACATTTAGAGAAATTTGAGTGATTACCTGGTCGTTTTCGGTCTTGTGGTTATACTGTCTGCGTGGCTGCTCTACCAATTCAAGCAAATCTGCTACTCATCATTTTTCTTTACATTGTTCATAAACCCAGAGTAGTCTGGCAATCGTAGTACCGCGCTCGAACAATAATGAGAATGCGTAGAGTATGTCAGCGCGAAAGGGAAGGAAAAATATTACAAATTCCAACTGCCTCCAAAATAAAAAGAGAAAGCCAATTCTACGTGACTAAAATTCGTACGAATATGCAAATCGGATTCTTTATCCATCCTCCTGGATGAAAAAAATGGCAGAAAGATTTTTATTCCTTTCGCTTTGGCGAAGTTACGCCTTCTAGGAGTGAAAGTGAAACATATGTTTTTCTTTCACATTCTTATTTTCAGCAAAATACCGAAACCATTACGTGGAGACATAGTGAGGGTTAATCATGCCAACAAAATACAAATATATGAAGGTGTTCACTTTTGCCGAACACTTCTGCGGTAACGTTTACTCCAAAACATTCCATGATAATTAGGAAACCTGGGTACCTTGGTGGTATACGCATTGCTCAATTACTATTCTAAATGAATTTTTACTCATGTTACGTACTAAGTATAAAAATGTATGGAAAACAAATATTAAAACAGCATAATAAGCTAGATTTTAAACGATCTAAGAGCAATTGTAGAATCAAATTTCGCAGCCGGACCAAAATGTTGAATTATAAAAATATATAAACCTGTTGAGAGGTTTTTTACATACTAAAATTGAAGTAACGGCTGTTTAAATCGGAAATATATTTGAATTTGCTCATAAACTAATGATGGATCCACCACAAAAGCCCTAAATAAAAAAATAAAGAAAGAGAATATTTGGCAAGTTTTCGTAGTAAATTGAGAGAAACATCAAATTACTTAACAGGACACAAAGTGCAATGCAGATCGTCCATCTTTCCAAAGTGTTGCTAACGAATAAGGTGACTACCACTCCACGTTTGGCTGCACTGGATTACATTCTTTTTCTCGTCAAATAAGAAGAGTAAGTTCGTATGACTGTGTCCAAATGTGTACGTAAAAATTAATCGGAGAAATGTGCAACAAACCTCCTGTCACTTAACGATAATAGATGAAGAGCAGTCTGTGCTCGACACTAAATGCAGAATATTAAAAGCATTTATTAGAACCTCTCGACCTTCTCACCTCTCCTTTCCTACAGTTAGCTCCTTAATTTTCGCCCCGATTTCGTGTCTTCTACTATTTTCCTTTTCTTATTCCCATTTCCTCTCTCCTCAACCTTTCTCTACCTTGCCAGACTCCATATAACTTATAACTCGTCTGGGTGTTTCTTCTTCCATCCGCTCGTTGTTACAAGTCATGGAGACCGTGATTAATGACTTCTCCGTCCTCGTGAGAACACTTCTCAAAGTTTGCTCTCCGGATTCGAGAAGGTGATGTCCGTGTCAACATTTCTCACGGAAAACGACTTAAGTTGTTTGTCATCTAATTATCAATCATTCTGATTGATTTTGCGTCTTTCCAAGCTACTGGAGGTTAGTGGTTCTCCATTCCTGCAATGTAGGAACACACACGTGTTCAGCCTAAGCCATTATTCAACATAAACGAGATGTTCTCGTCAGGAGGTAAGACCTCGGTGGCGAATTATAATAAAAGAAGTGGACCACCTGATAAAGACTAAATGCGAAGCTAGAAAATCTTTGTTTATTCATATTCATTTATTTCTTCTCTTTGATGCCTTCATTTATGGATAAGGTGGAGGAGGGGACATAAGAGTCTCAATTTTGCCCCACATAATGAAGTCATCTATCTATTTATCTATCAATCAATAACCATGCATTGATAATAGCTTTAAGGGGGCCTTATATTTTTGGCTCTATTCGAAAAGCTTAAAAAATCAGTTTCATTTGCAGCCTTATTACAGTTTATCGATAATTTGGTTAGTGGTAATAGATATACTGAATGCGGAATGAGATTTACAGTTCACATAAGAATCTGTTTACAGAATGAACGCCAATTAGATTCCTTTTCAGTATTTCTAAGTGAAAGTTAACTTTATATGACATGCCTTTCCAGTGAACATGAAATTCTTCTACGGGATAAGACGATTGCATCAAAAAACAAACCACTCGAAAACTATACATATATGAATTGGGTAATAGGAAACCCATCCTTGAGTTTAACAAGCCTTTCATACAAATGTTCATTTAAGTATTTGAAATAAGAATCTTTGAAACATTTTTGCAGTTCTTATTTAAAAGTAATTTATTTTTATAGTTTTCCCAAATTCATTACCATTCCTCATTCTAAACTCTAGGGTTTCTCCAAGAGAATACATCAAAATGGAATTACAGTGAACGCTTTATCATTTCAGTAGTAATTATTGTATAACCAATTTAGTATTAGTCAATTTGTGGAAATTTATCTTTTAAAAATGCCTGGCATTTTTTATTCTCCATTTAAATTATTTCAAACAATACGTCAGGTCTGTATTTCACGTATATTCAGAAGTGTTCGCAAGAAGGAAAAATTTATAATATTCAGGAGGCGTATTCCTTCTTTTTGGGATAACCTCAAAAGTACCTCATATATATCACTACTGCTTTTATGTTTATATAGAAAAATAAATCCTTATTTAACACATCTTAAATCAATAGATAATGTTGTAAGTGCGGGCTAGGAAAAGGTAACATTCTCAAAACGAATTGTTATTTGAATATAGGCCTATTCTGAACTTTTGAAATGATATTATTTATGAATTAACGGACATTTGAGCAAATTAATTAAGTCTTGTAGGTGGCCAATGTGATTATTGGGCGCATTTCAACAAAGCTTGCGAAGCAATAATGTTTTCTCTCCCTAAAGCCTTTTCAGAACGTCCAAGGTGTATCCGCCTTCCCTTCTTTTATTTCCATGCCTTTTTCATTTATTCTATCGTTTCCACAAAACCTTCTTCTCAAACGTGGCCTCTTCCATCCCTCCACCGAACTCTCATCAGTGGACGACTTCCATGAGGGGGTGGGGGGTGAACCATACGGCCCGCTTTCAGACGGAATGGTGTCCTGCGACGTGAGGTGCTCGCTTGAAATATCTTTCCAGAAATAATATCCATTTTCACTGCTAGTATTCTTCGTATTACTCAGATAACTGAGGCTTGTAATAATTCAAATAAATCATGCCACGCTGAATAAATAACGTTTTAACAGACATGAACTAAGAGTGAGTTGAAATTGCCTTACGAAAAGGAGATTTGTTGGACCTGGGTCAAAACATGGGCCTTCAGCTTGCCGAGCCAATGAATAGATCATTGAACAACCAGAGAGTCCCAACTCATAAGGCTATATTTAAAGGATCTATAGAAACTTGCTGTATTGCGGCATTACTGTCTATTAATACCTTCACTTGCGATGCAAATTCGTGCTTCAAGGAAGCCACTGCTCATGAGAATACATCTTATAAACTGCCACAACCCGTGAAGAAGCTATTGGGGAAAACTTTTTCTCAACTGAAATGATGAACGGCAAGGAATGCGTTGAAAACTGCCCGAGGATAAACGGTTTCCAGGACCTGAAATCGATCATCTGACCTTCAGCTTTCCAGTCCAACTTCTACGTGGGGGAAGAGGGGGCCGAATTGTGGCCTCACACGCCCCAGGTAAAATAAAAAGCATCATCATCTTCTACATAGGATTCCCAATTGCAAAGGCAATTTTGGAGGATATATTGAAGCTAGCTGCCGTGTCATCAGTTTTTCATCACAACTATGAAGGAAATCTTACGATGGACAAGCAGCTCTAGAAATTATACAAATAATCTCCGTCATGTTACGTCCATATCAGCAGAAATAAGGGTGTTCCCTTTTCCATTCAAAGAATAGCAGGTCACATAATTTCACGCTTGAATTACAGGTGAAGTGACTAAAAAGTGCCTTGATACCGACACGGATCATCAGCATCAGTTGTTCAATCCAAAGTTTAGTTCACTGCAGCCCTCGACTCTCCTAAACTCTGATAGTGTCCCATTCCAACATCCCTGTCGATTCGGTCTATTCATCTGTTCCTTCGGTCTTTATAGCGCGCACTCCTCTTCTAATTTGGTGAATGACAAGAATATAAAATTACAACTGAAGTTGTGGTTCACGCATTTACTCCAACAGGAAAGACAATCACAATCCGTTGAGTATTAGCGTTTATAATTGAATCATAGCTGCAAGGTACTCAAGGATGTATTCTAAGAGTAGTTGACCAGTGAAACATATCTGCTGCTCAGAATATCCGTTATTGATAAATGTGAAGGGTACGCTTATGAAATTGTTACTCAAGCTTTCAAAGAAAACCTGAGAGAGAGCGATGAAAACGTAGTGTTTGCGTGCAAAAAATGGTGAGATAAACGACTTAACATTCAATTCAACAAGAGAGGCAATCATCGTACAGAGAATATAGTACAGAAGGTGTTAATGTAATTAGGCCGAAGGGTGGACAAAGCGAGTCTCGAAAACCTCATCGATCTGTGGGAAATGACTCGAGATATGGGAGGTAATATTACCTCAGCACGTGATGCATTGTAACTCAATCCTTTTGAGCACTGAAAATTGCTCAATTGTAAAACGCTGCGGTGGCAGGCTAGACAGAAACTTTCTAGGAGAAACCGTCGAGAATAATTATGAATAAAAGATATATTACCACTAGATGCTGTCAATTCAATTGCTTCCTCGTACTGCTAAATATTTTCAAGGAGAAATGCAAAAATGGCTCTATAAAAATCAAAATAAACGTAAACTTAATAATCAGTTCATATTGCATTACTTTAATTTTTATTTATATCGACGGAGTTAATGCTACAACAATGAAAAAATTATTAAAATAATAAAAGTTAACACGCTATCAATTACAGAGTGCTTGTAATGAGCTGCCTTACATATGGCGAAATGTTTAATGCAGAATCATCGCAAATATCAGCAAAGATTGATATCATGAATAATATTTTGAGTTGTCTGACGAATTACCCTCAAGTCTTCCAAAAGATCCTTTTGAAGTTCAAAAAGGCTCTCAGAGCTAAGTAACATGACTCAACGAAGGAGCACAATTGTTCGGGTTAAAAAAGGATAAAAAATTCCACAAGTATCCACGGGCAAAAAAACTGGTAATAAAGCGCACCGATTCATCAAATATGACGTGGCTTCCACGGCATCATGACAAGGCTCATTTTGCGCCGTGCAGATAATTTTGATTGCTCACTTTCCCGGGGAGGGCGTTCTCCTTCTTTCGCAATTATTCTCCCGCTTCCACGTTCACGCCATTCACGACCACCTCTTCTTCGTTCGCACGTGTTGCCGTCCTCCGTCACCCGTCCTCCCGCGCACACCGAGGTGGCAGAAACGGTGTATGGCGTGAGCAGACGGCGCATCACGAAATGTGAACGTGTCGCCAGGCTTCCGAGACCGATGTGACAAGGTGGGAGGGGGGGAGGGAAGTTTATTAGTGGGAGGACGTGCAGGGGTGTGAAATAGGTGGGGACTCACATCCCCTTTACAGACAAATTTGGGGCACCACGAAGGGCCCTCCATTATGTGCGCAAGAATTATTCACACGAAACGAAATCTGAAATACGTCCCAGATTGCCACCTCCATTCGCACCAATCAGGAGTTGAATATATTTGGAACATAAAAAGGGAGGAAATGGTTGGAAAAAAGAAAAACTATCTTTACCCCCGAGGTTTTGTCCACTCTAATTATGTATTGCTACGTTGAAGTAGCTATGAGGAATGACACATAAAATACGAAAATGAGTTGGTTCTTAATGCGAAGAAATAAGCATAAAAATACGCTACTCAAAGCTCTCCTTTAACGTAGAAATAACTTAACGTTCTTAATACCACACTTAAAATTCTATGCTTAAGGAATATAATTGTTATTAAAATAATAGAAACAATGAAGAACTGTGAAGCAATTTTAAACTCATCTGTAATATGTAAATAATTTCATGTGATAACAAAGAAAATGAATTCCTTGTAAATAGGAAGTAGGAAGTAGGTGACCGTTATAAATAGGAAGTTGGTGACCGTTGCTTATATAATGAATAATTGTTTTAGTCATTATATTATATGCAATCACTCAAACTATCACTGGAACCGAAATCAATCCATCTTTACAGGTGGTGATATCCTTACTTAAAGCTTGAAAACGAATCATTAGTTCATCGATGAAATACCGAAAAAATACTACTGGCAGAGCCCAAAGAAAATTTGGAAAGGTTTCCTTCGGCCAAGAAACGGGGAAAAGAGGACGAAGGAAAAGATGTGACCTAAATATTCAATAAAAAAGGTCACTGGCCTGCTTACCCTTATTCAAACATATCTTTGGATTCAACAACCTTTCGGTCAACTGACATTCACTCATGCGCTGACGTCAGTATCAAAAGATATGACGTCAGTAACAAGGCCATTACCGCCAGCGAGGAGAAAACCTCTCGACGCCGTCTTTCGCTGGATCGTGGAACAGAAAACACGGATCGCCGACGCGCCGGCACCCTAATTCCGTTCGATCTTTTGCCGTCACCACTCCTCCAAGACGAGAGAACGTTTTCGCAATAAGTGCGGGAGGCCAATAATGGGGATTATGGGTGCTAGAGCCATTTCCGACAAGTTACTACACTCCCAGCAGCCCTCCTTTCAGTGTTACTCTGCCCATTCCTTTTCTTTTCCACTTCCGACGATATTCTCAGCGTTTCTTGAACTGCTATGCCTCTCAGTTATATGTAAGCCGATATCAACGCATTTTATTACTTTCCGTTACTTCAATATCTGCAGACAAACCTTTAAAATCCAAAATTTAGTACCATTTCTTCCTTTTTACATTTTAAAAAGCATCAGTTCCCTGCCCACCACTTTCTCATAAATTCTTTAAAGTTATTTCATCACTAAGTTAACATTGTTGTAATCCATTAAGTCATAATTTCAATTGCTCTTAAGAATGAAATACTGTGGGACCCAGTATTCATTTATGTATAGCAATAGATGACGCAAAACAACCTCTCAAGCTGTCTTAATTTTTTGAATCGGCAGTTTCAGTTTCACCTCTTGATATAATTAACAGTCTATAAAGTCATGCATGACACTCATAATTTATTTTTCAGTCATTACCTACGCGCAATTAGAATGGTTATCATTAGCCTCTTGCAGATAATGGTTTTGCCAAAAAACTATATAAACTTCGCTCAGTACTGCGGTTGCTTGGGTACTTCCTCCCAAAACGTGCACGCTAAATAATACCACTTAGCATATACCGTTTATAATTCTACCATCACACATATAGTATACCTTCTGCATTATTTTATGATCTCCATAATGTACACTTTGGCCCAGGTATACAATGTCTAGTTAAATATGTACTCGGCAAGAGAATCGAAGTTAAAACGTTCCCCCATTGATAATGCTAGCATCAACTAACCAACCGTCTGATGTAATACATACAACCCGGACTATCAGTTAACATGAATTTCACGAATAGACTTAGTCATATTTCAGTTAAGTTCGTTTGTGCGAGATTTTTCCCGAGTCATTATAGAGACCATATACGAATTTTAATTTTTAAATTTCAGCAGCTGTAAGGAACATGAAGCAAATATTGCAATATTAATGGCGAAAAATATTGTTTTATGTCACTGAAATTCTGAGTAGTTAACTAAATATGCATTAATTAGTCTTTATTCACTCTTTTCACGATTCGATTCACAAATTATTTTGGCCCCGGACGCTGAAAACGCCTTCACAACCGAAGATTATTTTTGCGATTTAGTAAAAATTACTTATTTAATTGATTTATTTTTTTTTAATAGCCGAGAAAGAGTGCCATTTACACACTCTTAAACATGATGATGATGATCATTTTGCTAGAAATTCCTCATATTTTAAATAAAGTCTTCCTGAAGTGTGTGGCATTTTTGTACACCCCCACCCCCTTTCTTCCAAATTCCCCTCTTTGGACATGTCTCCCCTCTTTGTACTGTTTACCCTCCGGCTTTGTCGAAGGACTCCAAATTGAAAGGACGACATGTGCGCCAACGGCGGCCAAAATGCCTACGACTAAAAAATGCGGCGACATCTGCCAGCAACTTCTGCCACGCCTTCCGCCGCGCCTTTCCCTCGCCAGGTCCTGCATCGTTTATATAACCCCTGACGTGAGGAAGGATTCCAAAAATGCGGTCATTCTGACCAAGGTGGCAAATATCTTGGGATATTTGAAGTGGTGAGATACTCCTCTTTATTGGGAGGCCAAATTAATTGAATTTAATTAGAAATGATATCTCGCTAAAATTACCCAAATGCGAACCAGACATTATAAAACCAGGGATTAGAGTATATTAGCTAGAAACTAAAAGACTGTTAGATGAAAGCTTAGTTACTATAGGGCTGTAAATAACAGCGTTCCCTTAATAATTAGGGAAGCTCACCGCCAACAAATATCCAAACTGAAAGACTAAAGATGGCGTTTCAAGATCTTTAAACTTGGAACAACAGAAAGATACTGAAAAATGGAACTCCTACAAGTTTAAGGCTGATATCGAAATTCATTTCGGCAACACAGTAGAAATTACTCACTCAATGTCGTAAATAATTTTGCTCGAGTATTATTGACACCCTAAATAATATAACAATATTAATAGTGCTCTAGCCGCATCAAAAAACACGCTCTTTTCAATTCTCCAATGAGTGACTCCAAAGACGAGGAATTTAATGGAAGGGTAGGATTGCAATGCTATAAGAATTAAGTCATGTAGCATTGGAGACGAAAGAGAATACGAGAAAAAGGTTAAAGAAAGTCGCTACGAGACGCAATTTCTAATAAACATGTTTTTTTCAATGTGCCTTCGTATCTATCACCAAAGGTAATAACGTTGGAGCGACAATATTAATATTTTCCATACTATGAGCAATCAGACTTGTAATCAGAAGTATTTCACCATCATGTTTTTTGAATGATTTTATCCTATCTTAAGCTTTCAATTCGGTATACAAGCATTAAAAAGAGAATTGAATCAGCAAAAGAGGCTTTCAGAAATATGGGAGAGCTGACGCTGCGCCGGTATAAATGTAAAGAAAAGACTGGAAAAGAGTTTACTGAGGATTTTTTCGTTGTATGATGCAAAACATTGGACTGAGAAAAAAGAAGATGGGAGTAGACTGATAAGGTTTGAGATGTGGGCGTGGAGGAGAATGAAGACGAACGAGGAAGTTCTAGTCTGGTGGGTGAGGAGAGGAAAAGGCTGGAGAAGTTTAGGAGCAGGCAGAGTTTGTGGTTGGAACTGGTAATGAGAGGGGAAGGGATGCTGAAAGCCGTGATGGAGGGGAGAATATTGAATAAACGAGGAAGGAGATGAAAGAGAATTCTTTATGCACAGGACGAAGAGAGGATATCGATTGATAGACACGATAAGTAGAATATAATAAAATATGGATACGCTTTTGATGATGCATATAATGAGGCCTGTCCGTATGGTTTAGAGGATGGCTCAGCTGCCAGTGAAAAACGCGGCTTAGTACTCTATTTGGATCAAAAACCCTGAGAAATGTTTTACGTAGCTATCCTTCCCAGTTTTTGAAATGGCAGAAAAAATCTCGTTTTTAATGCATAACACCGTTTTAAGCTGGTTTTGAACATTTCGAGAGGCATTTGAGCAGAATCGATTGATACCAGTTAGTGCTTATAATTCCGTGAGAAGGTAATTCAATTCTATGCATGTTAAAATGTATGCTAGCGTGGAAAATGGAACGAATGTCGATGATTATGGCCATTAATGTAACCAAGGCAGTGGGAGAATATGCGTGCAATAGCCCGTCATTGTCATTTGCTGATTCCTCGTAAACTCAAAAGCCTTTAGGCATACGTACGTTGATCGGTGAACGTGGATGAGCTCGAGCATGGTCGAATTCTTCCGTGTCCTTGTTGGATACTTAACTCTCCGTCCAAGTCCTCGGATGAAATTTACTGCCAGAGCTTTGCCGATGCCCAATAGGTATCGCTTGCCCTCCTTCACGTTCCCACCGGAATAAACGCGATTTTAATGCAATAAAAGAGATTGGAATAGTGGATGCTAATTGGAACACATGTAGGTAAGGAAAGGAGAGGAGTGACTGTCTTTTGGGTAAAGGAAATAAGTCGGCCTTTAATAGCAGCAAGTTCGGATGGTATTCCTCCAAACATTTTTATAGAAAAGTATGAGTCAAATGGTTGAGTTTATTTAACCCTAAAAATGCAGCAAATGAATAAGGTTGTAGTATTAAATTGATTTTGATTATATTAACTCCTCAAAAAAAGAATTACATACTTCAAAATTTACAGGAATTCATCAGTATCGTTTACAGCGGCTCGTGGTGAAATATGTAATTCCCAAGAATGTAAGAAAAGTACTCGGAAGGCGACATGGTTTGGAATTTAATGTTGTCTCACAATTTGGAAAGGAAATAAATTTGGTTGAGAAATTATGAAATACCCTGTAAATGTGTTTTCACTGAAAAATTAGCATGTTTTAGAGGATTAGCCGCTAGATAATTGGATTGGTGATTTATTTTGTCCTTGGGAAGCTATGCACAGTAAAGCAGCAGGAAAGAAGAGATAGAACCTATATAAATAGAAAAATGGAGATAGACGATTTCGGTATATGACTTCATCCACGGAGTTGCATTTTATAAATTTTATTCTGAAGAATTTTGGTCATATGAGTATTATAGTTAGAACTTCCAATCACCGAAAACAAGGTTTTTTATTGAAAATATGGTTAATTTTTTTACAGCCATTAACATGATCGAATTCTACTCTCTCTTTGTAAGAGTCAATCTCATCACTCCAGTGAATCAAGGAATGTTGGCATGAATCTAGAAATACATCTGCTCAGCAAGCATATAGGTCTTAGCAGTCAATATAATCATTTTTTAAATATGAAATGCTCTGTTCATCAGTCCTCCTCGTTAAACTGGATGATCCTCGCATTCAGAAAAATGGATTTGGGGTAAAATACTTTCCAATGAAATAGTGATAAATCTTTAATACCATCTAATAATGTTTTTCTCCATCTTAGTATGTAATCTTCATGTTGATAATTATATTTATGATTACTTAAGGTATTTGTTACAGATATTTGTTGAATATACTTTGGAAATATTAATTTCTCTCTCCCTTTTCATAAGCTACAGCATTTCGCCATTTAACTTATTTCTAAATAAGGGTGCAGGGTCCTCGAATAAAAGAAAACGAGCGCAAAAAGCTGCTCAATGATTAAAAAGTTTTGGGCCTGAAAACTAGGTACATATGCGTCATTACCTAACCTAGGCCACAGTATCGTTCAGAAGTTTTCAAATTATTGGGGTTTTCCCTTCAAGGAAGATATTTTTTGTTTCCTTTAAGGCCTTTATCGGAAAGACTGCCAAGTTTGCAGATTACATGTGTATTATGGATCAGTCGACATTAATGTAAAGTCTATCCAGAAAATTCTGTGCGTGAGAGTTCATCAGGTGCGATAGGGATTCTTGACTCATTCCGCTTATTTTTTAGAGGTCTGGTGATTAAATGATGGACACTATCCTCAAGCACCGTGGTAACGATCAATACACCCGAGTCCAATGCCACCATTTAGAATCTCATTCTTGCCGATACGGATTCGGAAGCTCCACATTTTTCTTGAGTTTACTGGAATTGAATTGCTGTCGTCAATTGGGGTATAGGTGCTATTTGGCGGTTGGATGTGGTTTAGTTTCATTGCCTTGTGCATCTCTTTTGGATAGCTGCAAAACATCATTAAGGAAATATGGAGGGGGTCCTATGAATTCCGTTTTAAATTCTGAATTTCCGAAATCTTTATGTTGGTTTTATTCAGTATAGGAATCAGAGCCTTTGGATGCAACCAAATACTTTCTCATTGTATCTTCCTATTTTTATACATCTTGTAGCATATAAATTAAGTCCAGACGTGTAGTTACGTAAAATAATCCACGTTAAAGGACGCAACACCTTCGAGTTCGAGTAATCTGGTTAAAATACATTTTTATGTGTCCTTGCCGGAAAGATTTATTTTAGGTTACAGACGACATATGTAGTAGTATGTTTTTTATAAAACAGTGAAAATTCTATGCACGAGTGGGCTAATTAATCATATGCGAAAAGAGAGTTTGCCAAGTTCACTTTCTCATTCAAATGCTTATTCATTTAGAAATCCGCTTCCTCACCGCCACTGTGACATCGACCGCTATATTGAGTCCAGCGCCTAAGAGGTAGTGCCTCTATCTTGCCGATACTTTTCCGGGAGCTCCATATTTTTCTTGGCTCGACTGGGATTGAATTGCGGTAATAAAAGGGGGTATGGATATAATTTGGCGATCGGAAGAGGTTTCGCGAAGGGGTGGTAGGTGGAGATCCGATTGGAAGAAATGAAGTGAGTCCCTATGAAAAGGGCGAGGGAATTCATTCTCGATATCCTTCATATAGATGGAGGATTCGGGTGGAGGAAGATCTCATCGGATTGGGATTGTAAGTCTTTGAATTGGTCAGGGGAAGGAGGATTGAGAGATCTGGAGGAAGGGGTGATGAAACCACTGTAAAGGAGACGGAAGAGGATCGGAAATGGGAAACGGAATAAAGTATGTGACGGGAGCGGGAATTAGATCGTTCGGGAATACATCTCATCCTTAATCTCAACGACGTATGCTGCTATTTCGAGTCCCGAGGTATATAAAATCGAATGAGGTCGTTGTGTGAGGTGCTAAACCTTGGGAATTTCCCCCGCATGTGATGGAAAAGGTTCTCGGGGGAGTCAGTGTAGCGGTAAAAATTAGCTTCACGACTAAGTCCTTCCCTGCTAATATATTTCCATCGTGAATATTATGAAGATGGTCGATACTCTTTGAAGTAATTTTAAATAAAACTTACCATGCTGTCGTGTATTGTATGCTGATGTGGACAGTATTTTGAAGATCATGGATTGAAGATCATGAAGATCTTGGCAGTTTAAAACCTACGTTTCATTATTAGTAAATTACCTGGGGAAGAAGGGTTTCCTGGACGGGGAATCGTTCTACAAGCCATCGGCCGTCTGCGCATCAGCGCAGACCACTACACTATCCTTGATTACAAAGAATGCTGGTGGAGGATCTGTGGGAAACTATTGTCGTGTGCATTTTTTCATTCATAGTATTTTATTTGCAAAAGATAACTAGCACAGCTATACATTCATCCACATCAGCTACATTATTCTTTTAGTCGTCTGTCTTGTATAGTTTCCCTTTAGAAGGACGCTACAGTACCTCAGCATATCCTCTGAGTTAGTGAATCATGATAATTAGTCTTGGTCTGTAGATCTGTAGGAACTTACCGCCATGTGCTCCTTGTCATTCCTCGAATTTTTTCTTTGCAAAAGGTACTTTACTCATGTATTTGTCACTAGAGCCATTGATTGTATGCATTGAGCCAGCACGAACTTTACAAGGATCCGCCATTACTCCTGAGAAGAGTTGGAGATCCATGTGGTGTTTGATGTAAACATAATAATACTGATTGATTGATTAGAAATAATTTGAAAGGGAAAAAGAAATATCTAACAGCCACATGATTTTTTAGGCGTGTGTAAGTTTCCTTTTTGAATGGAGAAAGCTGGAGAATCTATTTGCACCTAAGTTAGTGTATCATGACATTCACTCTTCATTTTATAAAAACTACATTAATTCCTTTGCTATTATCTTCGACAGTTTGTTATTTCTTCAACGACGAAGCGTAGGTATGTTTAATCGTCATATAACCTGAGACGGTGAAATTCGCCATGAAAAAATCATTAGACTTGACCGGGATTCCAACCCGTATCTCTCAATTGTAGGTCAGGCGTGTTAGCCAGTTACACCATCAAGCCATCTTAATTCAAGTTTCAATTCAGTGGGGGTTTATATGAACAAGTTGTTTCCGACCCCAGTCTACATTGTAGCACAGGAGACGTTTTCGTGCATGATATGCCACAGTTGCGGAGAATAAACCCTACATTGTCGCTTTAGAACAACTGACTTGACAATTTTCCAATCATTGCGATTGCAAATATGATATGGAACGCAGTCACGCGCTCGGGTGCGAAGATATGCAACAAAGACGGTGAAATTTGCTTTGAAAAAATCATTTGACTTGACCAGGATTCGAATCATTTGTGTAATCGCAATAATTGGAAATTTTTCATATAACCTACCACCAGCTTTTCTCGAGCCAATCGTTATTTAATAAAATATTAGCATACATTTACAGCGTTCGCGTAAAATTTGAAGGTAAAATTAACATGGTAGTATTTTCAGCGAAGAATTAAATCATAAATTGGAGTTTGAGAATGTTGGTGTGACCAAAGTGGCTTTATGGAGATTTAAGCAGATCTCCCCATAGCCAAACGTTGAATCCACTGGACTAGCTATCGCACGTAATGGAATGCATGCTTATCTTCTTTTTTATAAGAATGTAAGAAAGTGCTGCCGGACAAAGTGCGTGTGTGTCATATCAGTGAAATAAATTAAAAGATATTATTAAAAGCTTGTTAGTTAATTAGTTATCACACTTAGTATTGATTTATAAAATTTGGGGTTAATATCGTTTTCAAACAAGTACCTTTTAGAAAAGACGTTGCTTAACGTTTTGTGAATAAATATCACATTAATTTAATGAAGGCAAATGTGTTAATTAGGAAACATTTCCCAGTCTTTTGTGCTATTTAAAGTACCCGAACTTAATATTTACTTTACCTAACTTCAAAAAAACTTTTAAATACTTTATCTAACGCTTAATTTGTCAGTATCAAATTACGGTTTTTGTAATACACATTAAATGAGTTACGTAGAAATTATATCTAGATGTAGAAAATTACTTGAGATAGTTACCACGTTGAATTCCATTCCACGAGCATTTTCGATCTCATACATTTAATTTAAATCTATTTTGTATGTATATAGGTCACAATACATTATTTGTTAAAATGTATGGGCGAATTACATTTCATGTTTATTACTAGTGTCTTTTGATGCTACTTCATCTTGATCATACCTTTCTACGCACAATTTAAGCTTAATTTGCACGCATGCTAGAATCCTGAGTAAATTATTAGTTCAACAGTGAAGAGTATATTTCATAGCTATGAATAGCTGAATTGTCTGGTGATGGTAGACTAAAGAATTCTGCAAGATTACTTGGAAATATTTTTGAAATGTCATTGGCCATAGGTCAGGCACATTTGCATCACTTTAAATAGGCTGTGAATTTTAATGTACGACTGCAGATGAAGTAGGCCTAGAAGTAGAAGTACGACTGCAGATGAGCCTATGGAAATCTGTGACTTCATATTATTTTAAATATTGAAATATATTTGCTATGTCAACATAAATGGAGCTGCATAGCATTTGGCTTTGATATCCATAGCAGCAAATTGGATGCGCCCTCAGTCCTTGTGAGAGGCTAATGAAACGCCTGACTTCCTGGATGAAACCGCTCATGCTTTGCATATGGCCATAAGCTGCCCAAAAACTTTCCTTTCGGTGAAGAGCGATGAGGGATAATCATCAATCATTGTGATTGATGATTATTTTGGGAAAAATATGATAGCACCCTTACTCGATAAGTTTTAATGGAGCCATTTCACAGAAATAAAATTTTTTTGTAAAATATATCTCGCAGGAAACTGCGTGGGTCAAAAATGTCGTTTGGAACTGTGAACAGTGTGAATTTGTCGGTATCGCGGACTTATTTCATTTTAACAAACGGCACCGGTGTTTATTTCGAAAAAATGGCTTAAATATACCGTGTAATAATTACCTTTACGAAAAGTTAAATCCATTCCCAATTTCTTCCCCGTTTTCCCTGTTGTAAAAGGTCACATCGAATGCTTTGAAATTGGATTATTAAAGATGTAATATCTAGATGACTTCGCTAAGCTGAAACGAGATTGTTCCAGCTCCAATTTGTTTCCAATTTTTTCCAACAGCCGGAAAAGTAATAAAGTTATTTCCCTCAACCTCATCTTAAGTTACGTCGAAATATTATGATTTCCGCAATTTGCGAAAAGATTGTGGAAAGAATGAGGAGAATTTCGAAGAAGCGACAGGGCAGGATTAAAAGTAGTGATACTAGTTTTTTCTTATCATATTTGATGCTTGAATCAATCAAAGTTGAATCTAGAGTTGGTGGACTATACTTCTGTCATTGTATTCAATTCCTATTTTTTTCTTTTCTTCTCTAATTCGTCGGTCGATTATTCGTGTGGATATTTTGGACATATAATATCATATTAAGAATTTTACCTTCCTCAAATCTCATGGCCATTATTTTCTTCGGCGCTGAAATCATTAAATTACCCTCAAACAATTTATAACTTAATCAATCAACTTAAAACAAAAAATAAATCAAATAAACTTCTCAAAATCCTTCGGCATCATTCCACCGTGGTATATATTCTTCATTATCTCATACAGAATTTGCTCAGCAGGACCATCTGATGACTTCTCTGTGCATAATATTTGCTCTCTTGAACTCCCTTCTACCAGGACCTCGGTCGTCTAGCTAAATATTTTCACTAAAAAAGAGAAAAAAATCCCTTGAACCGAGGAGATATGTAAAGCTGTGCTACAGGAGTTAACGTCACGCGTCGAACGGAAATTATACTAAAAAATCATTTTCTGATCCTAAAGTACGTCGATACTGGTTAATGGGAAATCCGGTCTCTCAACGAAATCTGTGCGGCTCCCTTTTATTTATGTTGAATCTAGAATTCCCAGAAAATTTAAATGCTCGATTTATTTAAGTTAACTGTTAAAACTTTTACCTCAGGGTACTCTCTGTAAGGTATGTCATTAGTGTGGGTGGTTGGAGTTCATATATCCAAAAGATCGGCCTTTTTCAACGCCAGGAGATTTTTTCCTTTTAAAGAACACATTCTACACATTAGGATACGGGAAGTCTATTCAGGAGGGTTCAACTTGATCCGAAAGCATATTTCGATTATCAGCCATCTGTGTTTCGCTCAGCGATGGGTGGATCATTAAAAACAGGGTGGGTGGATCATTAAAAACAGGTTGGATCGAGCATTTAAACCAGGGTGAATGAAGTTTTAAAAATATAGGGAGATGGCTTTAAACAGGGGAAATTGACGAAGCATCTTCCATCTTGAGTCTTTTTGTTTACCCATTGACTGTTCCTTAACTTGGCTGCTATTAGCATTCAAGTATTATGTGTTTGTGAAGTTGCTCCGGGGTTTTTTGACCGCCAAGCATTTAATTTTTTTTACCTTGAATTCAGCAGGATCAATCCGCGAATCTTCTTTTTATTAAAAAATGTGAGGATCAATGAGTAATGATGGTGTTAAGAAAAAAGATGGGAAGGAATAAAACCAAGACTTTAATGGTTGGTCGGGTGCGCAGTGAAATTATTCAGGTCTAGAGCGTGCAGAAATGAATCGCTTGCTTCCAACAGTTGCGAGAGCACTGCGGCTTATATATTATCCCCACCTCGTTTCCTCTTCATCCACCCTTTATCTTTTTTTTGGGCCTCTCCCTAGTGGCTTTTTTTCTTGGAAGCGCCTTCCAACCCTTGGCTTCTCCCGGTCACAACTTGCTACATTACCTCCTACACAGATCTTTACGGCCCCGGTGGCGGCCGCAGCGGGGTAAAGTCCTCGCCTGCCGTACCAAAAGTCGCGGGTTCGAATCCCGCCTGGGTAGGATTTTCACCTCCCAGGCATTGCTTGTGTGTGCCCGTCTATATATCAAATAGTAATTGGCTTCGGCTATCACTAATTGAGACATTATTATAAACCCCTTCAAAGATGGATGCTGGGTTGGTAAGATGCGTAGAGCACTGGATCCACTGGATTTTGCTTTTCATGAGCGGCGGACATTTTCTGTGAAATTCTGAGTGCCTTTTTCAGTGACATATGGATGATAATTAAGTGCTGAGTCTCTTTCTAGCTTAACTGTTTCACTATGCCCCTTAGCCTATATTGACTCTGGGGCCGGAATTTTCCCTTTCCCAAACCCTTCTTCCCTTTCCTAGTTCTATTCCTAATCCCGCAGCCCTTCCGTACCCTCGGTCTTAAGCGAGACGCTTGATACCGGGGGGAAGAGTTGTGTCCTGCGTGGAGGATCCACGAATCCACTATTTCACTATGCATGCATCGGTGCGTATTGTAAAGAGGAGGCTAATTGAGGCCATGGGTGTCTCTTCACACGTCCTCCTCCGTTCTTCAAATTATCTTATCCTTAACAACCTCTACTCCCATCTTTATTGGGGCAAATGATCTAACCTGTGTAGCACCTATACTATTTTTTTAAATTTAAAATTTCGAAATTCGATACTATTCGTTTCGAACCCGGGCCCTTCGAAAGGGAAGTTCTCTTATCCACTGTGATTAACGGAACCCTAATCCTCATTTCTCCACCCATGCCTATAGGAGAATTCCGCCTTTGTCCGCTGCCGACTTTCTACTCTTAATTCATTCCCCATCCACACTTTTTCTCCGCTACGCTCGTGACGTCACTGTTCCAGCATTCCCTTCCCACACTGATTCCCTTATCAACCCTCTTACTTCCGTGGCATCCTCTCCCCCCGCGTCCAACCTTGTCTCGTTCTCCTCTCAACCCTGGCCGTTCCCATGCGTCGTCGTACGCGTGCGCCGGTCGTCTTTGGGTGACAGTGGATATGTGTGTGTGTGTGTGTTAGGACGAGGTCAGCTAGCTAGCCGGTGTGTGCGTCCACGGGCAGCAGAGGCAGGAGACCTTGCTCGTGAGATTGCGTTTGGGACTTGGGAAAGGGAAAAAAAAGGTCTGGGGTCCCTGTGCGGGGTAAGGAGAAGAGGATTGCGCTTTTTTTTCCACCACCACCACAGCCACCCTTCCCTTCTCCTTATACACACTGCCCTCTCCCAGCTCACTTTGGCCCTCCTACACTTCTTCCTACCCTCTTGGTCTCCTTTCCTCTCATTCCCTACTTTTTTCTGCCCTCTCCATCCTTCACAGTCTACCCTCCGCTATTTGTTTAAAACGAGTGGGTCTCTGGCGACGTACGACGGCAAAAAGGGAGGAACTAATGTGGTTTTTTATTTCGCTATTCTCTACCTCCCCTTTACAAGAGTTTTTCTTCTCTTTTTTTGGCTCGTTCCTTAGTTTAACCTCCTAAATGGAAAACAGAGGAATGGTGAGTGTTTTTTTGTAACTCAAGATCTGGGTAATGGAAAGGAGAGAGAGAAAAGGGACATAATGTCTGGGATACGGAATCGAATGGATCTCGTTTATTCGGTGTTTTTACCAGTGCTTCTTTTGAGTATTTATTTGGTGTAAAAATTTATTTTTTGTGCTTCGATCTGACGGAGAAAAGACCAAATATAACCAAGGATAAAATTTTAAATTTCTGTTCCTGTTAATATTGCACTTGAATTAGGTGGGGGCATATGGGATATCAATTTTCTTATGAAAATTTGTCTAAAAAGCAAAGCATGTATGGAGGTTTTGTTAGCATGCAAATTTTTATGCTGTTATTAGATTATGTTCGCCTTTGGGAAAGGAATTTCATGTATATTCGAAGCCGGGGTTTTTTTTTAAATGATACCTTCCAGTAATAACTTTCGTTGCTCGACAGTTTTTATTCGGGCTTTCTCTAACAGTTTGGAGAGCATGTACTTCATTATATTATTAGTTATATCAATTTCTATTAAGAAATAAAGTATGAAAAACCTGATTGGTAATAACTTTTCATCTCATAATTTATGTTTAAAATGTGGTTTCTCACTATGTTACCATGTAACAGTTATACCAATGCTTTAGATTTATTTTGTCTTTCAAAATTGAACGTGTTGCTAATAAATGCTCGAAAGTGTTTTCTTAATACTTGAAAACATGTTGCGATGGATTATTTAGCTCAGTTTTTGGTTCACATTAATCGAAATTCACATTAAAAAATACGAAAAATAATATAAAATGCCAAAACTATTTGAATTTATGTACTAAAAAATTCCTCGTCTACTTTATTATAGTGTATATAATGGGTTTTTACATGTAAGTGAGACAAAATTCGTTAATATCTTTACATTTAAATTTGTTTAGTACAAGTACGTAATTGAATAGCTTAAAATTATTCCACCATCCGTTATGCCCGGAATCAAGTATTTGCATGAATTGTTCAATCCACAAAATAGTAAGTTATAGGAAAGTTCGAACGACCATAAGATTCACCATCAACATAAGCTAGACATTCCGAAATCGAAGTGTAGTTTTTATGTTTTTTGCACTTAAAATTAATTCTACTCTCAATATATATTTCTTTAAAGTGATAAATGATACGTAATATGCTACAAAATTACTGTATAACTCTGAGGTGTATAACGTTAACGCATTACCGAAATAGCTCTTTATTTTCTCCCATATAGCTGATCATCTCACAGGGTTCATTTAATTTGAGGCTAAAACATATCAGACCTATGTATTCGGTGAGAAAAACCCGGCGTTGGTCATAGTATCAGAAGGAAGAAAATGATCGATCTTGTTTTTTTGTGAATATTGGCTTGGATTGTAGCTTCCTATCCAGAAAGCCCAAGCTTGAATCTCAGCAGCGACCAAGATTTTTCAATACATTTCTGTACCCTCTTGGGGGTCCATGTGGGGAGCACTTCAAGTATAGTATTCCATCCGTGGGATGGAATAATAAACTGGTAGCCTTTGGGCTCCTTTCCTTGAGAGAAGTGTAAAGCAGGTGACCCAACCTATCCATTTACCCTTGATGGCATAAATGATCGTAGTTTTTGTCCACCTCCCTTAAAAAAAACGAACATGCCAAGGTATGAATACCATCTGCTGACTGAAGGGAACCTAGATTCGAGCTCGGGTGGTTGCGAGCGAGGTAGAAGGAGAAAAAAGATTGATGGCAAAATTCTTTGGATACGTGACAGTCCGCAAGAAGTACGGGAAGAGGGTTTTGGGGTATGAATGCGGAACGAATGGATAATAAATAATGGATTTTCGACCGTAAGCAGGGGGGCTGTAAACCCCCTGGCCCTCGAGGCGATCTCTCAAAATAAACACGCCCGTCAGCGCTCCCGTATCCCGTCTGAAACCTTCGGGGACGATGTCCCGGGTTGGGGTAGAGCCTCTCCATTATGAGGGATAATCCGTAAGCCAGCGCCGGACGGCAAAAGAGACAGGAATGACAGTTGGAGAGGGAGCCCTGACGATACTCACGGACTCCCAAAACGGTCTCACCTGGAATGGGGAGGCGTGATGTTAACTACGAAAGGAAGCTTCTTTATTATCTTTATGTTACAGATTCAAGACCACGACGCCAATTTTTCCCCTGATAATTTTATTGGTGAATTCCAGTGGAAAACTTTCGTTCTTGCTCTACACGTAGCCATATTGGATAAGTATGTGTCAAAATTTACTAACATTTATCAACAGCAATCCCGTATAATGCCGTGTTTTCTTTCTATTAAGTTCAGGGATGATGATCGAATAATTTAATTGCCTAAAGTACTATTAATTGCAAACTATAAAATGGTTTGTGTATTTAATACGGTAAAAGGAGCAAAATTCTCTTTGGTTATAGTCATCCATCAGTTCACTGCATCCGCTGAACGTTTCTTTCACCTATGTGGTTCAGCTAGTGTTAGCAAGTTTATTAAAAGATAGAGATGTGAACGATGTCTAAATATATATAATTTCCATGTGATCTTTTGACCACATACGATCACTTGATACCTACGATACACTGTAATCTCTACTAAATATCAGCAGTTTACTTGGCGCGTCATCCAAAACGGGTGTAGAACTAATGGAAAGTTTTAACACAAGCACTCGAATTTAAGTATATACATTTTTAGCCTGCATTCTAATCCCGATTATTCTGCATAGCATGTAGTAGTAAACGGTATAGGAATAGCGCGCTCAAAGAACTTCCGCTGGAAAGTCGTTGGATGTAAACGATTATCTTTCATTGATTTCAAATAGCTATTTGAATGCTCGGAAATTTTTTAGAAATGTTATGCCCATAAAAATAGAAATATAATGATAGTCAAATGGAAATACGAACTCAATTACTTCTCAGATAGCAGCTTTTCCGGATCTAGGCTTACGTAGTCATTTATTTTCTTTTATATTGTTCATTTTGACGTGAGGCATCCTTAGCGTTGCTTACTTCCTTCTTTCAAATTGTGGGTAGAGTTTCTCTTATTGATGGTCTACGCTATATTTCCTTTTTCTACTTTACTTGCTTCCGATCCAGGTCTGCAGGAGGGGCAACTTTGACTGCTATGCAACTTTTGACTGTCAGAGTACCGCCTCGATCTTTTTTTTTTTGCTTTCCGTACGATGCTGGTGGTCCGTTTGCCCCTGCAATCCCAGCCAATATTGGCTGGTCATCAGGTTTCCTTGGGGCCTTCTTCACCTTTAGCATCTCAGAAACACCCTTGCCCTAGGTGGAAAAAAACCAATCCCCCGGATTTGCAAGCCCCTACCCCGAGAGAACTTGACCCCGCCGCCACCGGGGCTGGCTGACAAAACTAATTTAGCGGCATAATCAGTAAATTCTCTGGAGTTAATTATGAAATTAGTTTCATATCGATATAAAAGAATGTCAATAATTTTTTCTTGGGCAGATGGATGGAAAAATTTATTTTTCAATGTCGTTATTATACATTTATGTAATACTATGTTGGATCTGTTACTCATTCTCCTCATGATAGAGCTCTACATTGAAGACTAAGGTGGTATTTATGTGTATTTAAATTTTAGCCATTAAAATGACCATCGATATATCCTTATTTGGCTCTTGTGTAGGCATCCCGATTTTTTTATTCCTATTTTTACATTACCCAACTGACTGTGACTGAAATACTGTAACACAAATAAATAATAATCAATAGCTTTCTCTTCAAATGCAATGATTTTGCGTTTTACTTGCATAAGATTTCGTCGAATTTTTCTCACTATAAACTGTACTGTTTATGACATTCATATTTACGTCTGGTATATTATTCTGAGTATTCTTTATTGAAGGGTCATGTTGAAGCCAAAATATCATTTTAAGTGAGAAGTGAACAATCATTCTCCAATTATTAACAACACAGTCTTAATCGCATTCTTATTACTCCTATGTATTACTGGAGTACACAGCTTTTCCGTCATACGAATGATAGGTTAAGGAATAGAGTTATCCTTTTGTCTGTTTACTCACATGCCGAGGCTTTCTCTTTCACCAAAATGCAGACTTTATCCGTCAGTTTCTGAAAAGTTGCTGCTTTCGGTTGACAGGGAACATTCATCATGCTCCCTTTTTGATTAAACGTCCAGATGCAGTGTCAAATTGATGAGATGTAAACGGAGACGAATTCTCAGGCTGTGAGAATGAAAGCAAATCATTTATCTCGGCGGTGTATCCCATTATCGGATTAAACCAATATTGGCTCGTGTTATTTCATTCAAATCTGCCAAAATTATTTTCGAGCCGTCAGATTTTAACTTTTTTTTTCGATCAATGGTTCGTCAGTTTACTTTGCGTTCCTTCTTGAATTATTGCCGGAAAATAAATGAGAGAGAACCACTTTTTTGGAAAGTCATTTATCAATATATTTTGTTGGCCTCTGGGAGAAAGAGCATTGTTTGCATTTGCGTAATTTTTTCCGTTGTACTATTTTATGCCCACTAAAAGATTCTTGCTCTGAGATGAACATGATGTTCTTTAACCGGTCTTCATTTTTCTTTCTTAAATGGAATGCTTAGCTACCTCACAAATATTTTGTCGACACCCCGCTTAAATCCAATAAGCGTAACGTCTAGGCCAGGGGGTTACAAATCTTTTTCATGAATCTACCACGGGCGAACTTTTTGCGGTAATGACTGGATATCCAATAAAGCGTAGAAACTCAAAAGTGGTGTCCAATTAATTTTTAATGACGGCAAAACTGAGAAAACACAGTGGCCTCAGGATCCTTTTTGCTAAAATTGGGACATTGTGGTGTCAACGTGGAAAATTCATTGCGCCAATTACTCCGCAAAAAACAAAGGTGAAACCCAAAGGTGAACCCGAAATATTGAAAATAACTTTCATAGCTTACTAGCCAAATGAAACTGATACATTTAGTCTACAGCACTAGGTTTAAAATGAAGAAACATGTGGTAGTGAATATATTGCAATTTATTTGAGAAATTCGTTGTGAAAGAATGGCAGTCCAATTTTTTGCGAAGATTAAAAGTGATAAAACCAGGATTTGCATATAATAATTTGGATAAGCCTCTTTTTCACGTGAAATAGACGTTCAAAGTCCATGTCAACTTGGGCTTGTGAATAGTTTTTATCCTTTTCCTTTAAAATGCACTCTTTTATTGTAAATTTTCAGGAATGGAGCAGTCTTACGCAAAGCATAACTTTAGAAGACTGTTTTGTATATATATTCGGAAAAAATAAGTGATATGACAGCTACATTTGCGGGGTGATAAATATTTTTCTCGCTCAAATATGAAGTTTTGTACTACTTTCCTATATTTCAGGTGGGTATGGTTTGGGTTTTTGGGTATGGCGACAGCTTAGATCGTTTCCACCTCATGCGACCCTTCATTAAAAAGGATCTGCAACTATTTCTTAAAATGTACGTTAAAGATTTAATATTCCATCTTTATATATATAAAAGTCAATGTATGTATGTTCCACATCTCCTCCTAAACCAAATGGCCGATTTTGATGAAATTTGGAACACATGTTTGTTACTGGTAGACAACAAACACTGTAGGGTTCAACTAACCGAAACCCTATTTTTTCAGGGTTAAGGGTGTGATCCTTACTAATATGTATAAAAATGTAATGGTCTCTTTCTGTCTGTTGCTCCATCACGCAAAATCTACTGGACCGATTGAGCTGCAATTTGGCGTGTAGATAGAATAAATATCTGGTTGTATCATATGCTATATTAAAAAGATCTAAGGGCCCCCAAAGGCCCCCGAAGGTCCCCCCTGGTGGTCCATGCTAAGCATTGTGTTCGGTGCAGTGGTTTCATTTTTTTGCTTTTTAAAAGTACATTCACTCAAGATATAGGGCTGGAATTTTTTTTATCGGATGGCTGAATGAATATAATTTCTAATTTTATCAATCGAATTTCTTCTACGCTCCGTATTTGTCTGAAATTCATGTTTTCAGTTGACAAATCTCACATTTTCCCTGAAATCAACAATAACATATTTCCTTGACAACCAGAGATTTGATTTTCATAGAATATTCACGCCTCTAGCATTTAAATATCACGCTTTCCTGCAGGCCCATGATAGTACGTAGAAGCAAAATCCGTATAAGAAGAGCCCAGAGTCCCAAGGGCCCCCTGATAAATTGCTTCGGGGGGTAATCGATAAAGTCAATGCATATTTATCAAGTATACTCTTCAACGTCTATTCTCAAAGTAGCTCTCAAAGGGGCACTGCATGTATATGAGAGAACACTTACGTAGTAAACGTTACACATAAAGGAATTAATAGAATACACAATTAAATATGCAAGAATATTTACGTGCAGTGAATATCAATGGTAATAATGCCTCTGTTGCTACAACAAACACGGCGTTGTTTATTATCGTTTAATACTCACATGTATTACACGTAGTGAAACCGTATGCCTCTCATTATGATTGCGAACTGTTTTTTAGACCAATTCCTACATCATTAACGTCACGAGTTATTCATATGTTTAAAAGTGTTAGAGTGCAGTTAACTTAGATACATTCACTTAATCATCGAGATAAACAAGATAGGTTACGAACTCCTAGAATGACCACGCATACAGTTTTTCTTCAGGCTTTGCGGTTTTCTAATAAAATAAGTTTCACGTTTTTCACACCCGTTGAATTTCAACGGGTACCTTCCGCTCGTATAATATAAAATTAAACAATTTTATGTTAATGACATTTATATTTAAAAAGCCTAAAACATGGCACAAGATTTGAGGGTCATCTCCCAAAATGATTGCCTATATTTCGTTAACATTTGCTTGAATCGGTGAATCACTCGGCTGTACTGTATAAATGATTGTGGACTGAATAAAGGAGGTTAAGAGATATTTTCATACATACTATAAAAAAAAGACAAGACAAGAGAACTCATATATTGAATAGAGAATATTCTGCCTTCTTAAGTTTAAAGTTTCACGCCATCATCAACACTAGCAGATATTTCATTAACTTTTGCTGGAATCCGGGTATCCCTCCCGATATTTTTCTTCGGCGTTCTCTTTCTGATGCCGAGCATTCTCATGATGGGAAGGAAATGTTTCAATCATGCGCACCCTTCGCATGGTGGAATTCCGCAAAAATTGCCAGGGGGAGGTAAGCGAGGCTCAGAAATAAGAGGAAAATTCCAGCGGCTGGGTGTGGAAGAGGAGGAGTGCCTCGCTAGGGTTTCAACTCTCCTTTTAATGGTCCATTATATTTTCCAATTTTGGAGAAAACCTGCAGAGCACCCCGCGCAAGTTTGCAAAATAGCTTTCTTGCCTTACTTGATCCGCGCTAAGCATTGCATTCAGTTTTTTTCTCACAAAGGGAAATTTTCTGTCCTCCAGAGTAATGTTCTCCGGGAATATCTCCATTGCGCGCAGTCAATTATCTGGAGGCCAGTGTGTTTGGAATTACATGTTGACTAAGGCACCCTTCTATCATTCAGACAGCCAGTTGTGTGAAGCCGGAGTAGTTGTGTAAACTCGGTACTCAATCCTTTTTAGGTACTAATTAGGGTTTCTGTTGTGGACTCAAAATCATGCATAACATTTTATCAAAGTTTCAGAACTACAGCATTTGGCTTTGGCTTGATAATAGAGTGGTAAACTTTACGGTATCAAGTAACCTTTAACAGATTTAATTTTTGCTGAGTGAGCAGCAGTTGACTATCGAAAAAACAAAACTTTGATAAACTCACATTGGTGTCTACTTATTTTAGAATTGATGACGACGAACAACTTTTTACGTGTATATGTGCATATCCAATTTAGAAAGTGGTCTTTCCGTCGAATCTATCCCAGTGCTGATACATTACGGTCTCTTACGAATACAAAGGAAGCGCATTAATTCCATATTTTAATTTTCTGTGGCGTTATTGTTTTTTAAATTGAAAATAAGGAAATAGGCACATGTTTTTGGCCATGGAGAGGAAATTGATATACACGAACTGAATACTGATGTGCCATACATTTGCTTAAGAAGCCGTCAAATGGAACTGTCGCTTGCTTTCGTGTGTTACTTTCGGTGAATTTCTTTGCGTGACACAAATTTCAGGTAAAATGTGATTCTTTGTGCAATTAAAGATCATCACTGTTTTGCTACTTCACTTCTTGTTATTATTAATAATGTAAACATGAATTCAGCGTATTGATTTCAGCTAATTGATTGCTCTTCCAGGTTGTAGTAAATAGGAAAAAGAGTAGTTCTCCATTCTGCCATTGTGAACCATTATATACTGCGTGTATCCTGCTTTTACTCGACCTCTGCGCCTAAGTAATTATTTGATTTTGATTTATATTGTTTTCATAATCCCTATTACAGATCTACTGGTCTTTTACATCGGGTGATTCAACAAGTTACAACGAACGAACACAAACATCCATGTCCTGAGTGGTGAAAAATTCACTCTGGCGGGACTCGAACTTCGCGACCCCGTAGATCCCTCCCCCTAGGCGAGGACTTTAGTCTGTCGCCACCGGGGCCGTCCACCTTAACAGAAGGTGATGGTATCTTTGAAGGCTTTCTACCTTCCGTAAAATTACTCGGTATTCCGCTATTCATTTTTGAAAATCAAAGTGGAATAATATTTGTATTTATTTACCGCAGTGCAACAAATTTTAAATCTGGAAGAACGCATTCTACATTTAAATATGGCATTGGTTCTCTTTTCCTCCACTAACTCTGCTTTTTCTAGATTTCGATACACCATGTCATATTCATTTACCTTGGATAAAATTTTGTCATACACCGAAAAACAATCCTGATTCAGTTTTTCTCCCTCATCCTCCTGATGTCTTTTCCCTCCACTCTATCCAGGCTCCTTCTGATCCTAACCTTTTAACACGCCGTTCACCCTCTACGTCGTAGTTCTTCGTTCTTTCCCCTATTCCAACTCCTCTCCTACACACACTTCCTCCTTTTCCCCTCATATTACATTATTGGCCTCGCACTCCCCTCCATGTCAGGTCTTCTCCGAACTCCCACCCTCCTTTTCAGAGCCCGGGAGTCCGTGCCCCAGCCCTCTCTTGCGGCTCAGGACGCGCCACTAACTTCGTTATCTCTGTTTTGATCCCCGAATTCCGTAGCGACGAAAAAGTAATATGAATAAAGGACTAGAAAAAATGAAGGAGACTCTGACGATAACCCTCCGATTGCAGCGCGGCATTGTCGCGGATTCGTAGGTACTCTAGTGAAGAATGCAATATCCAGTGCGCCATGTATACCCGTAATACCTCTTTTATATTCGGGAAAATTCGTTTGACGATGAGGGGAACCGTTACCGTTTCCCCTCATCCGTTTCTTTTCATGCGGCTATGGAGGCCCAGATTCCGCCGAAATCACAGCCGCATCGATCGGTTTTTGTGGTCGTGATCGTACGCCCAGAAAAGTTGATCTGGTTTCAATATTAATCCTGTGGTGAGTCCGGTCCACGACCAACTCGTACTATCGTCAATATTAATGTCGTAAAGTTTATGAAATAGGCCCATGCAGCGTAAATTTTCGACGCCATCTCCAATTTCTATAATATACATATAATATCAGTGTTCCGGAAGAGGTGCGTAAAATATGCTCAAAGTACCTACTGCTTCGATTAGACTGTGTCAAAATTATCCCAATTTTAAGAATTAAACTGTAAACAGCTGCAAACTTCTCTTCTGCTACACCCAGCTTCTGCAATTCCCCGCTATCTGAAATTACTTAAAATTACATGATCGGAGATTCATGTACAAATAATGCTCATTCATCGATTTATGCTATCCTCAATCACATGATTCTTCACAATTTTTTTCTCCTGGGTTCTTGATCATTTCAATAGTTTAAAGATCAATTTTGTTTACACATATCAGCAATCGGAGAACGTTTTGAAAATGTCATGTTTCTAAACTTCAGACCAAGTTTTCCAAAAAATCGATTGTTTTTCATCATTCTCAATAGTGAATAATCACAGAGGTGAAATAAATCATTCATGTTAATGATATGGAATTCCGTGTCGTTGACATTATTCAAATGGAAATTCAATTAACTGTTTTGTTTTGATGTGACAAAAACAATTGGTATCCACGTTCACTTTGCTCAACATCTTTGGATTGTCGGAATTCATTTTAGGAATAAAACGTCGTGGTTTGATTTTATTTTGTGTTCGGTAACCTTCATTGGGCCTTATTTTTTTGTTTTATGTTTTCTCTGAATTAAAAATTTCTTGTATTTCCACTGTGCCGATGCGATATTAGCCAACAGGTACGTATAGAAAGAATGATTTTTAATTTAATGAATTGGTGTTATGGCTTCACCATGCCAGTAGTTATTTAGGATCTTCTATGTCTCTAGTTATAAATGAAATTCCTTTCAACATTGACTGTTAATTAATTCCTGGGGCGTTGAGAGATAGCTATAAAGCTTTTCAACTGTTTTCGAAGATGCTTTTATGGTCTATCAATCCGTTAAAAGAGGTTATCAGTGCTCATGGGACGAGAACCGTAGTCGTTACTTGCCGGCTCTTCCTTTGTCTCCTCAAGTTGACTTGCACTCAACGTAGCGTCTCTCCATTTCCAACGTATGCTCGTGTCCTTTCATCAAACATGTAACGTAGGAGCTCTTACCTCTTCTCCGGTTTCATCAATGCTCCTCGACCAATACGGGGTTACTGCGAGAAAAATTTATGACGTGAATAGATTTTAAGATTATTTCCTCTCGCTCGCTGCCTCGGGGAGTCGTAAAGAAGGAAATAATCGACAGTTTTTCATGGGACGCTTCGCTCTCGGGTTTATGAAAGATGACAAGGAGCTCGCGATGCGTATGTAAAGAGAGCTTCTTGACGTGTGCCCTCTGTGCATGTGCGCCTATTCTCCTCCTTCTTAAAGTAGTCATATTGCAAGCTAAGGAAGTGGCCGTCACGGTATCCTTAGGAGTTTAGCGCTCGGTTCGTTCAATGCATTCCATAGCGTTGCAAGATCGAATCCTGAGCTAGTTTCACGGTTCGTTGTCGTCATTGTTATCCCATACGCAAGTCTCTCTAGAAGATCAGTGCTCACAGCTACTGTCCTAAGAACGCAATCCACTAATTAACACTAATAATTCATAGCACCTGTCAAAATTTGGAGAATTTCGATCACGTTTTCGTTCGATTTTTCCTTGCACCATGAAGCACAAAACATCATATTTCTCGGGTGTCTTCTAACACCACCTAATTTTGAAATTTGTATAAATTTTTACGTTGTTAATGATATATTTATCCTTTTCCATTCCGTCCATGACCTCAAGTTGGTGATAGGATCCATCGGGATAAACTTTAGTATATTTCTCGTAACTTTCATTTCAAACACTTAAAGTTTATTAAGGGAATAATTGGTTATAGTTCAAGACTCTACAATGAACAGAAGGACAGAAAAAAAGAGCAATGCACCCTTACCATTATTGACTCTATGTCCCGCTCATGCTCACTTATTATTTAATTTAATCATAAATTTAAGTTTAAAGTTTATTGAATAATATTTTACTTTACGCAATGTGTCTGGCAATAGTCCCAACATAAACTTTGTGGTTTGTATCAATCACAACTAAGCTTTGAGGGGAACAGCAGATGAAATAAGGCTCTTGCCTTTCTGCTCTAACGTTCATTTTCAACCTTTTGCTTGATCTGTCTATTGGATTGAAAATTAACCACCGCAGCAGTGAACGATTTCGAATAATGAGCCATTCTTCGTGAAAGTGTTATTGTTAGTTTTTCTTCAATCAGGATTGTTAACGTTCCCGAGAAGACATTCAAACGGTTAATTGTTCAAATCAAGTTCCAAAAAGTGGTCAAAAAAGAGGACCCTAATGTTAATAAATTCCTTTATAGTTCTCAAGGGGGTCAGATTTTCCATAGCTTCCGTGGAAGAACTGATTCTATGGGGAACCGGAGAAGACTTAATTGAAAGTTTTAACCGAGAAAGCTCCGGGAAAGCTTGGAACTAATATATTTCCAGTCCAATTGTTCGTTGACTTAATAGCAACCACTTTGTGGAGCGCGACTTAAAATTAAGGAATACATAGTAAATCGATAGCAATGCTGTATTCCACATTTTTGTGCGATTTTCACTCTCATGCGTTAAAATTGAAATATTTAGTATCATAAACCCTGAACGGAAATAATAATAATGCGAAGCGTAGATCTAACAAATCGAAAGTGAGTCGCAAAATACTATGCCTGTAATTTTAGCCCTGTCAGCCATTGAGTTGAATACAAATTTAATTTATTCATGGGGAAAGTATCCCCCTAAAATTGAGTCTGGATCATATTTCCTCTATATCACGATTCTCTTTAGCCATATGAGCTATGGTCGTCTACCCCTCCAAAGTGATATTCTCTCTAACTTAAAATAAATGAGATTTTACCATGCATAAAATGTCATGTTGTTCCTTTATTCGTGAGGTTTTTCACGCAGTCCTCGACTGCATCATCTTCAAAGCTAAAATAAATGAGCCCTTGGAGTATTGTATTACGCAAAATCTAAAACTCTCGAATACCTATACTCTTTGAAGTGAATTAGAGATACCATATCGTTTATTACCGCCTGAAGGTTTTCCATGCTAATGAGGCTTCAGGCTGTCCATGCATGCGAAATACATGAGTTTGTTACCTGTCTTGCGCTGTAAGAAATGGTAGCAAGGTTAAAGCCAATTAACACATTGGTGTTGTATGGCTTGATTGGTCAAAGAATAATCATTATTAGTTTTTAATCAATTAATTAGCTCTCTGAAGCCCTTATATCTCACTGCGTAATATATTTTGTAACTGTATATGAAAGATTGAAGGAGATGAAGTGAACAGAGTGAATTATCAACAGAGAAGTCCTACGATGAGTTCGAGAGAAATGAAGTATAATGAAACCTCAGGGAGGAATGAAAGAAAAATGCATTGGACACATTTTGCGAAACAGAAGCGTACTGGCTGCAATACTAAATTGATAAATGAAAGGAAAGTTTTGCAGAGGAAGGCCAAGAATGGGATATCAAATCATCAGACAAATTTTGAAGGACATTAAAGTGAAGACAAATAGGATTGAAGTAGTTAGTGGAGAAGAGAGTGGATTGGAGCAAGCCAGTCTTCAGACTGATGACTACTTATGATGAAATGTTGATGCATCAACTCTTTCTTCCTAAGTTGAAGGTTTGGGCGGGATATCAAAGGAGATGGGTCCGACCGGGTGGCTGTTTTTTTCACGGTGAGTTCTCGCACTCGTTGGTTTTGAGACCGAAACGGTAGTAAACACTGGAGCCTCCTAGCGTGCTTCGAACGTATGACGAATGAAGTCCGTGTGCGGAGGTCACGCGCGGGGGAAACACGTGCGTCCGGGACACGCAAAGCCGCGAGAAGATGGGGAGGGAGGAGAGGAAGGGAACGAGTTGGGGAAGAAGAGTTGAAGCGGTTGGACGATGTCACCAACATGGCCCGCCCGGCCATCTGGTCGGCAGTTCGCCCGGGCAAGTGCGGCTAACAAAGCTTCAGCGAATGGGCTGGGCATATAGCCCCCCTCGCTTTATTACGGCTATTGTATGAGGATTTTCGCGGAAAACTCTGGACCACTTTCATTGCACGGAAGGATTAACCTCACTACAGTTCGTAAAAGTCCCCGCAGTAAGCGTTCGTTAAGTAAATTACGCAACCCAACTGGCCCGCACAAGGACCGTGCAGCAGGCCTGTTCCCATATACTTCCCGGTTCCACTGGCCGTGTTACGCACTTGATCGTATGCGCCTACTTACATGAGGATATTTTAGCATAGGAAACGATCATTTCGTGCATATTTTTCTCTCGCACTACAAATTATGCGAGGGATACTCATCATAGTTTATTGAGGACTTATGGTGCCTGGTCCTTATTTGATATTAAATTTATGTAAACACTGTCTGAAAATTGCCACGGAAAATGTCTGAAATAGGCATGGGCAAAAAAAAATATGCAATGAAATCTGCATCGTTTAACATTTCTGTTACTTTTCAGTAAGTTGTATGTTGATTTTTTGGCCCAAGCATTAGAAACCGTCAGTGAGAATGCGTTTGTAGTTACTTACCATTTTTTTGGATTAAATAAATAAGATTTTATTTTTTCGTTTCACATAGGTAGTTTACCTAGTACCGAAGGAAAGGAACATGCCCATGCTCAATAAATTGCACCAAATATATCATTTTTCTTGATCCATTCTCCAAAAAAACTGGTTATTGAATAATTCGGTAATTTAGAGCGTTGTCACATGCACAGCGATAACTTCATCTTCCTTTGCTTTTAGCATATAATTGTTTTGTTTAAAACGTTTTTATAATCGGAAATTATGTTAAAAAGAGTCTTTACGTGACTCAGTCCGTTCTTCCAATTATCAAAATTCAAGGTGTTTGTCAAAAGTACTGTTTTCACAGTTCTGTCAGTATGTGTTGTGATTGCTCCTTCCCTCATTACTTTGCTTTCATGGATTTTTTGACGGATCAGCTAGTGTCTTTCCCTCATAACATCCTTCCTTTTCAGTTATCAAGACTCCCATCCCAATGAAAAAATCATAAGCTCTGTACAGTTAGGATTCTTCAGTAGTCGGGTACTAAAAATGAGGATGAATCCTGTAGGTATCCTACAAAAACGCAACAGGCAACACACAACTGTGTATCTGCTGCCTACTTACCTCATCATCGAAATTCATTGACGCGTCAGGTGAATTGAAAGCTGTTCGCATGCTTTCAGAAGCTCACAGATGCAAATTATTCATAAATGGTGATAAGACGGGAACTCTTAAGGCCGTTTTACACGGTACATTTGTTTGTACGAACTCTTCCGTGAACTCTTGCATGAGGCAAAATGTATCGTGTAAAGCGGCAAATTGTATGAACGCTTGTGCGAATGTCTCAATGCCTGCACGGGAAATAGAACCTGTTCTAATTTCGTTGAGACAAACGTACATTCTCACGTACATTCGTTTGTACAAAATCTTTCATCGTGTAAAGCGGCCTTTAGAACGTTTCCAATCATGGTTGAGGAAATTAGCACGGCACTGATCACTTGAGGAACAGAAAAAGAATTGTGCCGTCTTATATTTTCCTTTTAAAGGATATGATTCTCTCTATTTCATTAAGTGAGCTGAAAAATTCTTACTCTACACTTTTTAATTGTATAGGACCTTTACTTCAATAAATCATATGGTTGACCTAGGTTAACATTAGATAATTTTTTTATTCGCTCAAAACTCTACTGATCTCTCTACTGACAAACATTGAACACATCCAGATTAAGTCTACTTAGTGGCGTGATTCCACCACTAAACATTACTTTATTACCTTATATCAATCATTCAGCGATATGCAGACCAATTTACTCGTATAGTTTCTAGATTATGTGCTGCGCGGGTGGCAAGATAAACTTTGGGGTGAACCCCTATGATACAAGACAACTATTATGTTGTGCTGTTTCTATTCCATACAGAATTAAGATTGTTAAATTTTCACATGTTACGTTGAATTTCCTTAGGTGTATACTTTTTCCTTTTGGTTTCCCATTTTTCCCTTAGGTTTTCAAGCTTTCTTCGACGTTATCCTATTCTTAAACGCCATTGCTCTCTATTCATTCACTGGCTTTCTGGTAACTACTTATTCTGGGTCTTTTTTCTACGCTGTAGATTCAACATTAAATTTTGTTTTGGTAGTCCCTCGTTCGATATTTGTTGAGTGCGACCATACCATACAGGCTGTTTTTTAAAATGTCATCGACTATGGTGTGTGTATATCCCATTATACTTTTTATCTTATCATTTGTAATACTTTCCCTTCTTGATATATCTTTTGAAATATCTCTGCAGCTCGTCTCCTGTAATCCATCTCTGTAACAGTAAGCATTTTTTGTTTTCTCCTTAGCCTACCACTCCCGTAGTTGATAATGCGTTTTATTATTGTGTTATATATTCTAGTTTAGTTTTCCTTAGGTATACTTTGATCCTATGATGTGCTATTCATCATATTATATTGCCCTTTTACCTTGTAAATTTCTTTTTTTATGGCATAATCCAAGGCTATCCATTTTGTGTAAATTTAACACCCAAGTAGTTGTATTCTTGGAAGTATTGTACCTCTTATCCACCTTCTAGCTTTATGTCCTGTTGTGCTCCTCCAATACACACATTCCGAGTCTTGCTGATATTTATTTCCAGGTTCCATTTTTTGAATTCTTCAATTAGCTCACTTTTTAAATATGCTATTAAAATTCCTGAAGTTTCACAATTTTATAAATGCATTGCAGTATGTTTTATGCTTATAGTGAAGACGGAATTTTATTGCTGTAGTGAGCATGAAAAGAATGAAATAACTTAATACCGTTATTGAAATACTCAATAACACGGAATTCTAGAATTATAATCTTCATGGGATCCATCTTCATCTGAAATATGCAAATCTCCAAAGAGATACGTGGTACAGCTTTTAGTATCTCAGTTATGCATATTTTTCAGATGGATGTGATTTAGTAATTTATTTGGCTAAGGGTATTTAGTTTGAGGTTCAGAATTGAACTAAAACTGCTAACTAAAAAATGAGTTCTCTGTCTGTCGTTTCCTTCTATCCGTAGCCACAAAACTAAGTTGGATAAGGTGTTTTCCGGCGAATGTACTCAATTCACGTTTCTTGAGCCACCACAAGGCGATTTTTCACGAAATGTCGTTGAATTTGATTAAATTTCGATGATTAAAGAACCCTCCATCATCTCCAGGGGCAGAGGAACCTTTTCCTCTGAAGAACCCATCAATGGAAACGTCGAAATATATAAAGAACCTTCCTGGGTGGCAAGCTTGACTCCAAAGCTCGAATCTAAAAGCTTTAACTCTAAAATTTTAGGCATGTTATTTGATCTAGAATTGATTATAACGATGGTAGTCTAATATTAAATATCCATCAGCCCTCCGGAACTAATGTGCAGTCAATGAAAGAGCTTTTTCATTTAACTTTTGTAATGATAATTGTATAAAATATTTCGGGAAATGAATTGACATACAAACGAGTATATATTTAGTTATGAGAGTATACTAGCTACGTTGTATGAGCATAGTTCATTGAATAATTTGAATTTTAATAAAAAATTATCCGACGTATTTCCCATCCAAGTGTCCTGAGATCTCTTCGATTAAACGAAGGGACGAAACGCCCACTCGGACCTAATTCCAATGCCAGCTGAGTTAATGATGCCCCCTCGAGAGCTTTCATCTATTCAGCCCCTGACAAACACAGGAATGCCATTAGAATCACGGCTCGGAAGAACGTATTACTCCATGCATTTCGGCATCTGGCTTGCTTTCCTCCCTTCGCGCCATAAATAGCGGCAACTCCCACCCGAAGCGAGAGATTTTGAACAAGCTCCAGTTAGTATTTAAGCGAATCACTTCGGCCAAGACCCCTGTCCTTGGCAGTTGGTCCGATTTAATGGTATCTCCCTCCTTTTCCTCGTCACTCCACCCCTAATCTCTGTCACCCCAAGCTCCATTACCCCTACTCGGAATTTCTGAAAAAATCCAATTACTTAATCAAGAATGGGAAAAATCTATCACGCTAACGCAAAAATGTAGGATTAGGTCATCATTCGATTACCGAATGAACTACCTAAATCTACCCGATAATCAGCATTTAAAAAACGCTCTTGACAAGAAATATTAGCGAACAATTGTTCAATCTCTCACGCATGCTTGAAATGGCTTTCTTCTAATGCACCAACTTTATCTGTATGTGTGTTGGAATGTGTATGTCTATCTTTTTAAAGTTATTCTGTTTGAAACGAAGCAGTATATTTTGCATGGTCAAAATCTAGGTCCTGTCAGAGAGCTCAATGTGAACGTTATGATTGAGCATGAAAGAAATTTTATTTCCATTTGCTAGCCCTATTTTTAGATATGGAAAAGTTTGAAATCTTATAGATAGATGCGTAAAATACTGTCGTAATATGATAGAATACTCGCTGAGGTTACTAGAAACACCATGTGTGGGCCACTCATTGAAAATCACAGTATGCTTTCTAGAAGAGTAGAGAGTCGAAGAGTCTGCGTTGGACATCAACGAAGTTATCGTGACCATACTGATTCAGCCAGCTTATAATACCGGCAATAGAAGTGGAGGAGCAATCTCCCTACTCAATGAAAAATCTCCCTAATATCTGTTTCCATCTAAAAGAAACAAAAAAAATCTTAAGTTGAGCGCTGTTTTGAATGACTGCTTATACGTGGTTCACTCGCAATATGCAATGAGAGTAACAAAAAATCCATTATATTGTTGCCTCGGATCATTAGTGCAACTTTGCAATTACGTTCAAAGATTCATATTTTATTACACTTTTATCGAAAAACTATCGACCCCTGTTTACTAATCTTTCAGTGGTGGCAATTCAACTTGGTGCACTATCTCTAACCATCATTGTTGCCAACGCAGCTTAGATACTTAGATGAAAAGCGTTACATTGCCGTAATATGTAAAACATGATCTTTTTAATTTTGCGATAAAAATTGAAACTGGTTGTAAGTTACACTCTATAGTTTCAGGCTTCACTTCGTGGAAGAATTTAATATCCATACTAAATAATATATTTCGTTCATTTTCCACAGAATTTATTAAACGTTGAAACACGTTTCGCCGATCTACGGCATCATCTGGTACACATTCATAGTAGGTTTTTTTATTGTCCGCTGCTTGTTTTCGTAGTTATGGGGTTGATTTGAGTAAGGGAGGAGGCGGTTATACCGTGACTTGAAAGTCTGGGCACGGACAGGTGGCTTGAATGGTTGGTTTTTCTTAAGGTTTGTTTCGCGGAAAGGAGTGGGGAGGGCTTCGGGAACAATTACTCGTTACAAAGGATCGTGTTAGGGTCTGCCAAGTGCCTTCTTATCTCGATTTGCTCGAGAGCATCTATTTTTAATCCCTTGGAGCGGATGTGTAAGATGTTGGGAACAAAATCGCTTTTCTGGCTGCATTCCACGAGGTGCTTAACAAAGTGGGAGCTAGAAGTTTTATTTTTATGACAGCTAACGTGTTCCTTTGAGAATGTCAATCTCTAAGCGCGTGTAAGTTAAGGGAGCTTGACAATTTTTGTACCAACGCAACTTAGGGGCGTCTTCCAATATGCTGGAGGTCATACGAGAGATTTTCATTTGTCTAAAGTTAGGACTCACTTGTGAGGCGTCGTTGATTGTACGGCGTAGTTAATGCTGTCTTTCAGAAATATTATCGCTTCCAAAGCGACTCCGTCCTCCACTATCGAGAAAACCAATGAACACCACTTTCCTATACAAATCGGATCAAATGATAAATTCGCATTTGGCATTGAAATAGTAATTCTGATGACCTCTAGTGAAAATATTTGTTTCACTAGAAACCTAAGCGTGTTATGCAGGCTTGTATTTAATTAATTTTGAGGAAACTGGGACTAGCCACGGTAGTAACTTTTACGGAGTCGCCCACAAGTGCACCAAATAATCCACAGGAGAGAAGGACGCCTCGGTAGCTTAACTGTTTAAAGCACTCGGCGCGAAATCGAGGGATCCGGGTTCGAATACCGGTATAGGCGAATGATTTTTCTCCTGTGGAATATCGCACTTGTATTTAATTGTCTTCAAAGGGTTCCATCATCCTATTATTTAACGGGCTTCTATTGCATGGTGCATTGTGCCATATGTTATATTTAAGGTATGCGATAAAATATAAGCAAATATTGTGTTGCTATGTAAGGTTAAACTTAATGACAAGGAGAAATTCGTATAACCATTGCATGTACTCATGAACGTGAACTTATTGTTGGTGCTTTCTTTTAGGTAATCTTGGCGTAAGAGGTTTTATTTTAACACCTTTAAATAGTCATAAATCCAGCGAAATGTAAAGCATTATCAGCGATAATTTGGGTCGCAAATAGGATTGTACAATATGGCAGTACATCTGCTTTACCTCAAAGAGCTGCATATCGGCTTGGTCGTGGATAACTTCAAATGAACTATATTTCGATTGTCCATGATTTCTGATATTATTGGAAATTTGTATGGTAAAGTCATATTAGCGGACGGTGATTTTTAAATTCCCCATATTCCTCGAGGTTTTCTCAACACCCCGCAGTGCTAGATGCATTGTCTATCAACGAACTCAGTAATTATCAACATGCTGTACTATTGCTACCGTGATATTTTAATTTTAGGGATCGATATTGGATATTCATCGTCATTAACTCTTGGTAGAGACAGTCCATTAAATCATAAAATTTAATTGGTTTTTATTTTTTATATGCCTACGTAAGAATGAAAGTTTTAAATTGGAATAAAGGCGTGGGTTGGTTTAAGAAACATTGACTTGCTTCAATCCCGCCCGTTTTTTATTGAAATAATCGAACCGGGGCTTTCACCGTCTCATAAATTCTCTGGAAATATTTTGTGGTTTCTCGAATATAAAATAATGGTGTACATATCGGGTTATGGCATAAATCCTTTCATTGAATAGTTTTCAAAGTATATGTTTAAGTTGAGTGAAAGCTATCAAAAACCTTTTTCTACTGTGATGGTGGAATAACAATGTTAAACCGTCGCATTAGGAATAGGAGGATTATAAGAGGACTTAAAAAATTAATTTTGAGTCTCTGCATAATTCTTTTGAAATTGCTAAAATATTCCCTTAAAAAGTCATCTGAGGCTTATTTTCCCATTTGGGTCGCTGCTGACGAATGCAGGGTCTAATAATTTAATCCCTGCCCGGAACATGGTCAGGTTGAATGAATTACATTAATAAATACATTTGTCGAAAAATTGGGAAACAAATGGAGCTCCGGAATCCTAAACTATAAGTCTTCTGTCGACTCCACGTAATTATATTGGAAGAGACTTTTTAATGTAGCGAAGTGAACTTTACAAGCAAATAAAGCCCATCATCTCATAAATGTAATTTCCAGCGCATATTGCTAAATTTACGATGTCTACCCTATAATGGCTCTATCTACGGGATTATTTTTTGTTATCAACGTATGATTTTGCAGAGATTTTGACTAAAATAATTGATCTTTACGTCCCAAGTGACCTATTATCGTACATTTAAAAAAATCAGTGCCCATTTTTGTAATAAATTTCTCGTTAATATTTATTAATTGTTGTTTACTTTCTATTTCAATAGCACAAATTGTGTGTGAATCCTTGATAGCTAAGGGCAGTGAAAATAAAATTTTCGCAGTTTATGAATTACCTATATCATTTACTTACTTGCTTAACAAAACTGTTTCTCTATGAATACATTCTTGGCGTAAGTAGTAACGTCGAATATTGTACCACTACCAGAGTTGCTTGTGGGACAATATAACGTGGCCGTGGAATAGAGCTGCAAAAGTGGTCAATCCACCTCATGGCCAAGAGGACAATTTGTGCGCAATCGTCAAAACCCATGTTTTAAAATTCCATGGGATTAAGCCATAGCTCTTAACTATCCGGGAATTTTGTTTGCGTCAGGGTTTTGTAGAATTATTTCGTGAGCCTATGGTAGAGATTTTTTTGTATTACTCTTCCGTGGCCCCTCGGAGAATTGCGATAGGCTGAATGGGCCCCGCTTTATTTTCCGTTAGGGAATGCGGGGAGATGTTTTATGAGGGGCGTGCGGAGTCCACCGCAGGATTTTCATTCCCAAAAGGTCATAGGGAAAGGGGTCATTGACTCACTCCATCGCGCCCTCGCCCTTGCTGCGTCATATGGTTCCGCCCTCGATCTCTCCCTTTTGCAGTGCTACCAATCTCGCCCTCACGCACCCATGAGTAGAGCCGTAACGTATTATTATTCTAGATATTAGAGTGGAAAATGGTCCTCTGTGGTGAGTTTCCATTCTTTTGTATTACAACAATATTGAGCCTTTTTATCTTTCTTTTCAGAGCACGAGTGATCCTTTTGTGTTGGCTTTTGTACCAGTGTGTCAGTGTCAGTGTGTAACTTTTGTGTCTGTTACGCGCAGACGTGGGAAGTTAATGGTCGTGGTTTTCGAATCTCACTTTGTCTTGGATATAGTATTTCCATAGCATTACGGTGTTTCGAATGATATATCATTTGGCATTAACTTCAATGAACTCAAATTATTATGATACAGACCTCATATTACTAATTAATTATACGAAGAAGTTAGTTAATATCGCATTAAAAAATAGAATTTCGTCTCATTATTATGAGAAAAATCTTAGCTTCCTTTTGATACAAAATATATCACTACCGTACTACTTTTCGAGATATTTGCCTAGAAGTAGAAGCCGTTTATCTAGGAATATGATACGGCCTTGCGTTTCAGAGAGACTTTATGTCATAACAAAAAGTTCTGATGCTTAGAAAACATCAGAAATGCAGGGGTGTGTAGTTTGTATGATTTCCCAACTCTTTTTAAAAATCAATTTATTACTCACTGTAATACTTTTCACAAAATCGTCACAGCTAAAATATTCGGTTGTGAAGGCGTTAAACAGACTCGTCAAGTTGAAGTCTAATATATGCTTTTTTAACTAATTCTGAGAATTTCAGTAAAAGAACACAAAGTTTTTGCACCATTGACGTTACTATATTTACATCATGATTCTTGCGACTGCTTAAATTACGAATGAATATATTATATGATCTCCATTATGATTTGTGAAACATTGCTTAAACTCTTATTTTGGTAACTTGTTCCCTTGAAGTCGTTAACCAATCGGTTTGATATGAACTTTGTAGTTATAAAGTCTAATAATAGGAATTCATTGGAATTTTATCTCCTTTTATTAAAAGTTTGTTCCATAAGTCATTATATTACCTGGGTAATTATTTTACTGGTAATTTAGTGGCTACTGTTTTATCTTGATCCGATTTTCAGGCACATAACTACATGAATGTTTACACATTTATAAATTTTATACTTAGGTGCTAAGCAACTAAACTGAGTGTGAAATATCCCGAAACATCCTTATAGCGGCAGAACTTTAGTGTTATAGTAGTTTTTAGAATTTTCGTAATGGATAGGGGGCACATTTCAAATTCGGGAGTGCGCTTAAAATGCGCTTAATTAGGACTGCGCTTTTTTCTGGGAACATATGGCTGTAAAATGTAACGGAACATACCCTACCCAGTAATGCTTTGCATTCGCTCCTTATTTTGCTAAGTACATGATGAGCTTGATCCTTCCCTTATAAGTGAATCTTCGAATTGGATTCTGGTCATTAATAATCAAATTGAGACTAATCGAAGCAATATTGCACAGGTTGTATTGCTTGCTATCGAAATCATGCAGTTGTGAAACAGTCCATACAGAAACATATACTCTCTAATTGTTTTATCCAATGCAGAATCTACAACTTAACATACAGTTCTTCGTATAGCAACGAATTTTGGGCTACTTCTTGCACCTTAATGTCCCGTATTTACTTAGAAAGAGATTACGATTCTACCTTTCAGATATTTTCACTGGAATATGTTAGCTATGGTATTTACAAAGTCAAGAATCAATTATTGAGAATTTTAGTGACCAGTTGTTCCAGCCTGGTTGACAAACACCTGCTTGTTCTAACGTTACCTACGTAAGAGCTGAAAAACCAACAAAAATAAGTAATTCTTGTTCTAACGTTACCTACGTAAGAGCTGAAAAACAGACAAAAATAAGTAATGCCTTCTTAGGACTTCTATTTTGTTGCCATGGTAATTAATTTTTCTTTAGTATCTAATATTGCCGTTTTTTCTGTTTATGGCCATTGCAGAGGCCAATCCTTGCTTGAAATTTGTCAGCTAGAAGAGAGCAAATTGAATTCTTTAAAAGTCCTTGACCAGAGCCATAGCTTTCTATAAATTCCTACCGGAGAACCGCCTTCCTTGAACCATGACTTTTATCTGTTGGGAACCTGGAAAAAGGTACGTCCTTGGTGGGTCCGGGGTAGTGCAAGAATTAAGACTTCATAATGGTGGATGTATGGTGGCAATGGTAAACATAATTGCACATTACGCTGAACAGGACAATATGTGATACAAGTGAGATCAGTTGCATTTAATGGACGATTGACTTGAAGGGTTCACCTGATTGTGGCTCTTTTTTTTAATATCCAGTATGGCATGTGCCGTCAACTTGACGCCTGAATCAGCGAAAAGTAAATTATCATGCTCATTCGTAATTTTTCGTGGTGTTGAAGCGAGATATCTGAATATCGAATACATATGGAGCATGCATTCCGAGTGTCTGTGCGAAAAATAGCTTTTGTCGCGTTAAAGTTTTGTCTTTATGCGTACAATCGGATTTTTTTAGTTCGACTACCAATTCATCAGTATTGCGAACAATTCTGGAGCCAGTCAGCCAGTAGCACTCTAACAGGGAGACTCCGTAGGATACGGAGCGGAATTGATTCATCTTCTCTGGTTCAAGATGTTTTCGTAATCCACAAATGGAGCCAAGCGCATCGGAAATGGAATACGGGATGAGGAAACTCCTAATTAATCGTCTTTCATCTCGGCAAGGAGTCCCGGGAGACGATCGTCAACTCACCGCTTGCGTAGGCCACCGCCGTGGAATAAGCAAACGGCTCGAATAGAATAGTTGGCATCGATCCATGTTTCCTCTCGGTAGGATGAAGACGCGGCGCATTCATTCGTTGTTTACCAACACTCCTTGCTTGGTCTCTGGCAAGGAGAGCGCCATCCATCATCCGGGTCTCCTTGGCGTTTGGTGGAGGTGAGAAAGCAAAGGACTCTGAACGCTTGCGTGGGTTCGCACGGTGATAAGGCAGCGAGACCGGAGAGTATAAGTGGAACGGCTGGGATCCAAAATTATGTATTCTGACACCCACAGTTCCAGCACAGCGGCTTTTGGATTCACCCGTCATCAGTGCAGGAGTTCCCCGAGTAAGGTGGTTAGAATTATGTTTTCCCTTATTCTTGACATTTTGAAACTTTCAGAAATCAAGATGGTAAATCGTATTTTGCGAGAATTCACGGAATCGTACTTTTTATTTGGTTTTCATGCAACTTCAGTAATAAAAAATATAGCAGTTTCTGTAAATTTCTGCAAAAAAGTAGCAGGGAGTATCTGTGACTACCTACTCTAGTTGTATTTCATGATGTCGAGTATTCGACGAAACCTGATGTAGATAAATAAAATTAGTGGAAGTTAAAATGTTTTTTTGGTGTTACATCACTTAATTCCACTAAGTTGAGTTGGAAACAATTTTATTTCTATCGTTGGTGTTTTTTGCTTTTGTGAGCCAGGGTTTAGATTTGGAAATTTCTGGAACGTTCTGCGGGTGTCTTTGTGGGCTAAATAGGCACGTTATTTGATACTCCTTCACTTAGTTACTTATCTTTTAGGCTTCTCCTTTCAGTGCAGACCTACGTGAGAAATCTTTCAATTCTATTGATGAAGTTTTAACTTATAGTGATAAATAAAAACTGCTTTAATTATCTGGTAGAAAAACAAGTGATTTTGTTTGTTGTATATTTTTAAATATCGCTTTAGCCGTTTGGAGCACGGTTTTGGAAACTATAAGAATTGTACATCAAGTCTTTCTCCGGAAATATTTCTACTATCCGCCATGAACACCCTAAAAATGATATTGAAGATGGGGATATTCTTTAATTATAATTCAATGTGTATCTGAATGCAGTTTGAAATTTAAGGCTTTTCATAATTTATTGAACATATGTGATTGCATGTTCGTTATTGTCTCGACAAGCTACCCAAAATTAATAATATCATTAGGAATCCATCGAGTACTTACCGAGATAATGAGGTTTCGGCAAGACTCGGTCGATTTGAAGTTGTCCGATCAGTTTCTGTCGCGCGCGGCGCGGCCACTGCGCACACACGACTCCACGCGTGAGTCGAAATTCGTGGGTGGAGTTTCCACCCTTGTCCTGGCTTCATTTTTTATTAAACCAATTTGAAATATTTAGCGTAGGAACCTCAAAACTCTATATTTGAAACGTCATCAGTCTGGTTTCTTAATATGAATAAAAAAATACAATGATTTTTCGAAAAATAATTGCTAGCTCCAGTTCTAATGGACCTACAAACTTATTTTTTTTTAATCTGCAGAAAAATGCCAGTTTTCACGACATCAAAGAAACAAATTGAGCAACAAAAACCCATTTTTGGCAATTTTTCTATAATAAAAACTACCCCATTTTCAATATTATTTTTAAGGGTGTACACGGCGGATAATTGAAATTTTTCCCTGAGAGAAACTTGTATTACAACTCTTGTAGTTTCCAAAACCGTATTTAAAAAATTAATACTTTTCCTCAACCTGGATATAAGGAATTGAGTAAACCAGGCATCGTTTTATAAAAAAATAGCCATTGTGCGAAACGTTTTAGATCTACAGTTCCCAGTTTGAGCACGTTTTGTTTAGTATACAAAGTTTTACAACATATCATACTTACAAGAACATACTATTTTAATTTTTAAAACAATTGCTACTTGCAGAAATAGGCACATTCAGTGTTTTTTGCATTTTTTGTAGCAAAAAATTAACACATCTTATCGTGCGACGGCTAATTTTATTGGTATTTTTATTTTTTACATTTAATTCGATTGAATCACCTATGTTTGATCTATTATTTTTGGTAGAAACGCCAAAAACCTTTGCTCGGCATCTTTGACCATAGTTTATAATGAAACAGGGAAAAAGTTAAGTGGGTTTTATTATTTTCATATAAAACTTTTCTTTTATTTGATTCATCTATACCCTACAATTATATAATTTTGTCACGTCCCAAGGCTCTACTGATTGACCTTCACAATATTGGTGAATCTTCGCAGCCCATTATTTCCCACCACTGCACCGATTAAATGACGTTTCACGTCAAAAGACATAGAGAGGGTGAAATAAATGGAGCTCGTTGTTGACAGGGTGCACACAGTCTTGTAGATGGCTGGAAACACTTCTATACTTTAGAGGCCAGCGTATGATGAATTATGACGAGCCCGAGATTTCTGAGTAGAGGTTGACAGGAATATCGTGCGTCTTTTCCTCTCGATGCTAAACAAGGTCACCTCGGCTCCGGTAAAAATTGTCAATTTTCTCTTTATACTGTTATATGTCACATTTTCTAAATATTATAGACAATATTATTTCTTGGAGATTCATGCAGCAGTTTTCCCGATTTTCTGGCTAACTTAAGTATCTTAATACTTGGATGTGAGAAATTGTGGGGATTCCCGGGAACGAGCGGGAAATAATGCCACCCGGGAACTAATGCCGACTTTCACGTTCCTACCAGAACGGCTTTTGCATTCGCCTACCATCGCGAGAGTTCGCCAAGCGAAAGGAGGTTTGAATCATCTCGTAGAAAATTTCGTTTCAGCTGTAGCGTTTAGTTTAATAATTAGTTCCACAACGTCAGTGGAGACTGCCAAATTGTTACGGCAGCGATACCGGTTAGAATTATAGTTTGCAACATAAATTAAAAATTTGAGGTTTGAAGGTATGCTACTTGTGTTTACTGTTTCTTTTTTTAAATGAATGCGCCTGCCTTCTGCATGAATCATAGTCCTATTTTTTTTGAATCTGGTGACCTGGCGTTGAGTATATCGTTTGGCGTTGCATGTTAAATTCATGAGATTAATATTTATTTTCTATGAAACGTGAAGATTACCCCTCAGTCATACGTTTTTCGTTTTGTCTTAACCCTTTGAGAGTCAAAGTTTCTGTGAATGACAGTGACAAGTTTTCCCAAAGTACCAGCGTCGCTCATATTGATCCTATTTTCGAATTTTACGCTTATTTATATACTGCCATAATAATTTAAATACCTGGTATTTCTGCATGCACTATAGAAAGTAAGCATGGCTATCAAAGGTATAGTTTATAATCTTACCTATAGTTTATTTTTATCGTAAACAGCTTTCAGTGCTTTTATAAAAAAATAAGAAAATAAAAAAAATGCAATTTTCCACTGATTAGAAGAATTAATCGACCCGGCTAATCCCTAATGTTGATGAAGATGAACTACAACATCATTATCTGTGGAAAATTATATTTTTAAATTTCTACATTCTATAATTACAATACGTCATCGACATACCTGAACCAATTAAATATATTATTTATAACAATAACAACAATATGTTTTATTATATCCTGATGATGATGCAGTCCATCGAAACCCGGGTCGATTAAATCTTTATCTGTGGAATATTACAATCATAAATTTCTACATTATGTTGAAATTCCACAACATCACGCCTGAGACCTCCCTTTTTGTAAAATAAGCAAATAAATGATAGTAATTATAATGAATTTGGCGTTTTATGCTTTCTTTGGTAAAGTGTTTCGGAGGACCTATGCTTGTTTTTAGACTAGTTCCTTAGTTCTTTGAATGTAATCATTAATAATGTGTATAGGTTTTGTTTTTACTATTCATTTATTTTGTGGCACCGAGGATTTAAATTTTGTGGCCCTGAAAAACTAATTATTAAAGCTGTTCTAAATAAGAGGTCCAGGGAAAATTAAATAGCATGTCCTTTTTAACTGTTCTGTAGCGGTAATTAGTGGCAGCGCAAATTTTATTTTAATTTTATTGGACCTTGGTTTTCATAACTTTTAATATTTGTTGATTTTAATGTCTCTTCTCTTTTATTTGCCGGTGCAATATCTTTTGATGAACTAGTAATTTTTAAATGCGCATTATTCAAGTCTGAGTGGTGAAATCTAACGTCGTTGATCATTCCCATTAAAACTCGATGGCATGACTTTATCTTCAGCAATCGATAAAGTGTTAACAACAACTTGTAATCTGATATACTTATTTCGAACGATTTCCAACTCTACAACTTTAATGAAGGCATCGGCAACGCTCGATGAATTTTAAATGATTTTCTCCTTTCCTTCTCTCCCTGATTCTAATTTTTTAGGACTGTTGTCATTTTATTTTCAGTATTATGTATCTTAATTAAGGAATATTTTAAGGTTAAAATGTTTCATTTAATTTATTTCTTTTAATAAACGAGACATGAGGAATCAGTATAATACACTGTCATATATATTCATTTCGTTATATCTAATGTAGTTATGGTATTTTGAAATACTTAATGAAAATGAATTATTTTTGTGGAAAAAGTGCGTGTGTTATAATAAATATTTAGTTTAAAAAAAGTAATTGTTTCGCTGCTAATTCTGCACTTCATTTCTAAGCTAGGAATTTTTTCACCCAAGTTCACTTTCTATGTTTTTTTTATTATTTGTTAACAGATGTATTTTTTGAATGAATGGTAGATAGCTAGAGAATTTGAATTCTGGAAGTCTTAGGTTCAAAACGCCTATAGTTGTAGCCTCTGGACTTTTCAAGTTGAACGAAACCCGTGCGGTTCTCCAGGGAAACATCTTTTTGGGTATCTGTGAGTGGCAATGGAAAAGAAATCTATACTTATATCCAAATGAATGAAGTTCTCACTTTGGTATTTGTTAATGTATACCATCGCCAATAAAGGCTGTATTCGGGCTTGACTGGCTATACATTTAAATATAATAAGCAGTAAGTGTGGCAGCTACATAGATTTTTTCAACTGCAAACAGTTTCATTGTGTCGCCCTGGGAGCGAATGAAGGTTCTACTTTCGCATCTTATATATCATAAAACCTGGCCTCTTTTTATGTAAAATAAGGAAAAAAATATTTTTTAGCAAAATTAACACTTAAATAGGACAAAATACCCCGCCAAAATGTATTTTGCGACCATAGATCTGTTTTGTGTTCAATTGAATACCGTATTTTTTTGGCTTCTCTGTGAATCAAAGGTCTTTGAGCCTTTTGGCTGTGAGTATTTTGTTAGAATCTTCTTTCATATCAGTTCATCCGTATCAAGGCTACTGTTGACAATTTATTTTAGCGTTCAGTTTTTGTTAGCATTTTTAACATTTTAGTCTTAGAATTGATAAAATAAACCTTACGTGATTGGTATGCTCATTTAATATTTTCTGTTTACTGTTCCAGTTTTATCCGCCCCATTGTGGACAGAGTGGTGGCATTATAAGTAGTTTTATGTGCTATGCCTTGGTAAAAGGTCGGCACTCCAGCTGCTGACATCACTTACCAAAGGTAGGTCAGTTTTCATGGTTATATGTGTTCCAGCGATATGCACGGATTAATACCCTCAGCTTCCTGATGTGATACTTTTTATTTCCTATACCTATGTACTGTATATATTGTTGGGCTAAACATAATTTTTAGCAGTAAATTAAGTGTCCCCTCCGGAATTGGAAATGCCGAACTAGTGTTATGTAGATCCTTATTGTAATTAAAAGGCTCTGGTAAGCACTTTCGCTGTTAAAATAAGTTTGCAATGGTAACCGGTGAAATAACCATATTTATTGTTCGATTTAAGTGGGCTTAATTCTTGTGTGGGATATTGGTTATCCGGGAGAGGACCTTTCATCAACTAAATAAAATGTTTGTTTTATTTTTTTCTTTCATCATCTATTTTTATAACGTAGAAATTGCCATGCTGGAAAGAAATCGGCCTGGACCGAGATTCGAACCATGGACCTTTAACTTTCCGGGTCATAAGCAGATCACTACGCTACCTAGACTTCATAATTCCGGTGGAAATTTAGGAGGATACAAGGGGACTGGATGTTTAGCCATTAAACCTAAGATATTTTTCCTGTGGCAATTTCTACATTATTTCCTTGCCGTATTCAGCGGCAGGCATGAATATTTTCATTCGTAGCCTAGCACGGCAAAATTGCTGGTATAGGATGCAACCGCATGGGTTGTGGGTTCCTTGAAGTATCTTGCCATCTTTGATGGACCGCAAGGGCCTAACACCCTGTCCCCTTGTATCCTCCTAATTGCTTCCCGAATTATGAAGTTTGGGTAGCGTAGTGGTCTGGGCATTGCCCCGGCAAGCCAAAGGTACGATTTCCGGTGCAGATCGATTTCCTGTGGCAATTTCTGCGTTATTTCGTCGCCGTATTTAGCTGCAGGCATGAATATCTTCAACTATTATTACACATTTGCATAATCAACTCGACCTTAGTTTTTATTTTCTCCTGTTGTGATTCAGTATGAGACTGCTGTGAATAGTCCTTCCGCATGTTTAGCAAAGTTAAATTTTACTTTACAGCTCAATGCGTCATATTTTTCACGATGATTCTTGATGATGATTTTTGATGATGATTTCTGCGTTATCTCGTCGCCGTATTTAGCCGCAGGCATGAATATCTTCAACTATTATTACACATTTGCATAATCAACTCGACCTTAGTCAGTTTTTATTTTCTCCTGTTGTGATTCAGTATGATACTGCTGTGAATAGTCCTTCCGCATGTTTAGCAAAGTTAAATTTTACTTCACTGCTCAAGGCGTCATATTTTTCACGATGATTCTCATAAAACATGAATTCATTGATCGCTTTCGTAATTTTCCGCTACAAGAAAGAGGCTCAGATTCTAAAGCATGACGTAATTGAGATAAGTCAAGCCATCTCCATACCCAGAGGACTAGGGAACGTAATGCATTTTGATAAATGCTAATCCCAAAGTCTTATAGCTGAGAGATACCCAAACGCTACGGTAGGAACCTAAGGAATGAGCAGGATCTCATTTTTGCTCATATCCGACTTAAAAATATTTCCTATTTTCATGCAAAAAGGTAAGACATCGATTTAACTCCGCTGGCGCAACCATCTTGGAAAGCCTTTCATGAGATCAGGGGATGAAATGAAGTCGATGTTGGCGTTGCTTCTGAAAAAACGCCGTACATTCATGCTGGAGCCATTTGTGTCCACTTAATTAACTTTTTCTAGCAACCTTCTCCTTGAATATTCTTTTAATCAATTAATTTGCCTAAATTTTACGTAATTTAAGAACAAAAATGTATTTAATTTATTTTAAATTAGCATATATTTAATGCATAATAGTTCTTAATCTATGGACATCCTGCCAGATCTTTAAGATAAAAATAATATAGATATTTTCAACATGTGGAATCAGGGATTTTCAAATAATGACGAGGAAAATAGTGCAATATTTCTTAATATATTTCATTGCCTTTGCGGTTTAGAAGCCACCGTCTTTATCCAGGTATCTTCAACTTTTAAATGCACAGATTCATAAATAGACATTTAATCTATATTTGCTCTGAACTTTTAACTGTTTAGTAACGGTAAGCCTTGGGGATAAGTACGATTCCAGCTGTTTTTAGTTTCAGGAATATTTCATACTGGAATGCCCAAATCTGGAGATTATATCAGAAAATGTATTTTCCTTCCGAATTATTGTCGCATACTTATTTGATATTCCAGTCTAATGTGAATTATCCTGAATAAATAAAGAAACTACCGTTTCACGTTGGGGATATCCTCTTAACAGCCTCCTTTTTTAAGTGCAGAGTAGCTTTCCCAACATGGAAATTGGTTCTTGCATTAAATTCTGTAAAACAAATTATGGAGCGAAGAAAATCAAACATAATGACAGAATCGATGTTCTCTTCGTCCTACAATATTATAAATCCAACTTTAGTCTATGAAATGTTTCACAAGATGTGTTCTGTTATTATATTGCATAATTTCATTAAAATTCAGCAAACTCATACCTTTTACTTGGTATATTAATGATAATAGCTATGATCTCGTATTTGATCGATAATTTTAAAAAGGTTTTAATCTTTATTTTTTGAAGTGTTAAAAATAGAATTGAGTATTATTAGCAGAATACTTAGATTTTAAGTGCTCTAAATGCTATATCTACACCGCATCATCTACCCTAGAACCTTAACTCAAAGATAGGTATGACATTCATTCATGGCTGAGGGCCATGAATGAAAATGAATTAAAACCCACGGCCATTGGAGCGGTGGCCGGGGTTATACCAACCTGGATTTTGTGGAAGGACTTAAAATTGAATCATTTTACTCTGGCAATGTAATTAATCTGAATACTCTTTCTCACTATATCATTAATTTTGTCCTCTTCTAAAGGGGAGAAATCATTTTGGAACGGTAACATAAATAAAGAGCTAATTAACTCAACTTAAAGTTCAGCTCATGCCTATGAATGAAATTCAAATTAATAAAGCATTGACTGTCGCAAAATTCAGAGTCACGTCTTCATTCGAGTGGCTCATTTTCTTCGCGGGCAAATTCCCTGCGAAGTGCTGAGATGCTCGTGTTGTCCCTGTCTGTGAGTGCGTGAGTGAACTTTTATGCATCACTACAATGGGCAAGTCACAATGGGGCCCTGGCCTCGTAGGCAATAACGGGAAAACCCCTGTAGGGTGGGAGACGAATAGAGCCGAGATCAATCTCTGCATGCGAGGCTTGGAACAAAAGTAATTCGCACGTCAAAACACGAAAATTTACTCCGGAGGAACACCTGCCTTCTTCTCACGCAGGACTTCTCGCCGACCTTTATATACTTATACCCTGCCGACACCCCCAGTTACCTGAACCTCTCCCTCTTTCCCTTCCCTTTATAGGGAAACCCTTAGTTCCTCGTCCCCTGAACAAGGGTACACGTCTCTTTTCCCGCTTCCAGAGTGAAGACGTGCATTGAAATTGTAACTAATATTTTACCATTCAAATTTAAGTTTTGAGTGATTGTTTCTTCGCTGCTTGCCCCCTCAAGCCTCTCTCCATAAACTAGCACAAATCTTCGTTTCAGTGTTGCTTACTCTGAATGATGAAATGGGAAGAAGTGTAAACAATTGCCTTAATTGAATCACTCTTGACTGTGATGCCGATTCTTGCCATTATGCGAATTCAAAGGTTTATACAATTGCACGCCATTGCAACTTCTGTATATTTTCACAAAGTTGCATGGTATCAAGTAATTAAGGCCTGTTTTATTTTTGCGCATGATGATCCATCTAAAATGGCCTATTTGCCCATAAATGTTATGAATCACGCAGTATTTTTTGATATTATTTCCATTATGCGTTTTTAAAGATGAATCTCATTTTTCCTCGACTCCCAGAGATGCTGTAGAAATAATTAAGAACGCGTAAAATTTTAATCGAGAAGACTGCTATCCTCTCACTTCAACTTGGAAAAGTTATTCGGTCCAAAACAACGAACAGCTAATCAGCGCGCTCAAGGGTAGACACCGACCCGTATAAATAGTGACAAAAATGCAACGTTATCACTTCGACCTGAGGACGCTCCATGGATGTAGGGTGAAACTGTTGTCTTATAACAACCTACGCCATGGAGATTCCTGGAAGTAGAATGGAGCTATCACCCAGGCGTCGTGGATGCCTCAAGAATAATTTCTTGGCTGTCTGCCAATCGAACTGACTTAATCAGCTATCTGGTGGCGTTCTTTTAAGTAGCAAGCTTCTCCCATGTTGAATAAGCTATCAAGGCCAAATTCGAGCTGTGGATTAGGGTTACAATCTTCAAAACATCGTTTTCATTACTTTCCAGCCCCCATCATAAGCTATTTCTAGTTGGTGTACTACAATGTTTGTCTTGGCTGCTAGTTGTGTGGTCTAAGTGGTCTACAAACCTTTTTGAAGTACGTTATGTGTTGGAAAAGTGTTGTGAAAAGAGAATTTACTGTGGAGAGTTTAGAGTTGGAGGAGAATGGGAAATGGGAATTTTGGATAATATATCGAGAGTAAGAAATATGAGGGAAAAGTTCTTAAGACTTAAGGCTCGACAAACGGATAGTTTTGTCTGAGAGAATATCGATGGACCGGCAAATGAGTAAACTAGGGTTGACTCTCCGAAAACCTACCATTTATCAGGCAAGATTACATAATGATAGTGAAAGCATTGTCATATTTATTCAGTTTTTCATATATGTATAATAAAATACCTTTTTCCTTGTATTTTCAAACGTTCTTTCACTTTCTAACGAAAGGGGAATCCTCAACCTATCGACGTATAACTCTTTTTATCAGTCAATAGAATAGGTGAACACCAAATTACCTCATCAAAACTATCTTCCGTCTTTTATCTTTAGTTATAGTTTAATTTTTCAGGAGTTTTACACGCAAATAATTAAATGTTGAAATAGTTCAGAATAGTTTTGCTTAAGTATTGGTCATGCTGTTTTACTTCGGATGATTCGCTTGTTTCACGAACAAAGCTAGTACCATTCCATTTTCAACACGCTGCTGCATAAAGACAGCGCCCGACCATTTCTCCTATTCCCACCCACCACTCCTCACCCGTACACCTTGTGTAGCCTCGTCCTATTGTCCGCTCGGCGGCACTTCCCTGGAATTTGTATGATGAATGAAGCATGAGCTTCCATTCTGCTGCCATCATCATTAATCTGCCGCCGGCCTGTAGTGCAATTTGGGTTGGGGCCCATTGGGGTCAGAGCTGCCGGAACCACTTCCCTCCCTCACTCTGGATTCACCAGCGCCGCCCCCGCCTACACCCTTCTACCTCCCTCATTCTCCGCCCCCCCCTGTCTCAGGCTTTCTAAAGTGTCGGAAGCTTTTTCCCCAAGCTAAGCTCGGGAGTGTCTCGCGAAGTGTTTCGTCGTTTTATTCAAACTTAGGTCGCATGTGAAGTGTCCAGCCCTTCCTGTTCCAGACATCAACAATTAGGGTCACCTTTGGCTCGTTCCTAGATGCCGCGCCCGAATATGATTAGTATTTGGTTTATCATGCGGTCTTTCTGAGAATATTTAAAAGCCTGTAATCCATTCCTTTGAAGCGACTCGTTTGATGGAAGAGCGAATTGTGTGAGAGGGTTGGCCGAGGGAGTAAGATTTGAATGTGATCGATTATAACTCACAAATCCTCAACAAGGGGATATGGGGATTTTAAGGATCATATGAACCAAAGGTCGTGCATGAAACAATGCATAAATTTGAATAAAAGGGAGGGTTGTTCAAGCATATCTAGGGCATTAAGAAAAACAAATTAATCACTGCCCTGCTAAAATGGGTATTATGCATTATTTACGCATCTCCCTACCATCTCTTTAATGCCAGCTGGTAAAAGTTGTTACAAGAAGAAAGGTTTTTGATCAGATGATTTTATTTTAGTTATTGTGAATTAATTATATGCTATTCGGATCAGATTTTCATGTTAATCATTTTAAAAATTCTGTGTTCTAGCATATTTATACCCTGAACAATCTGGCTGATTTGAACGGTACCTAACTGCATTTTGCCTACCTAAACCTGCCTTCTGATCTCTGGGCGACATTTTCTATTACTTACTAGGAGTCACCTATCGGCAAAAAAGGACATTGCGTGGCAGTTGAATAGTTGACAAATACTGTTTTTGGCACGTTACTAAAATCTTGTTGAAATGATGTTTTGAAAAGTTTAACTAAAGTGGAATATAAGTAATATATAGCAAAAAATCTTACATATACCAAGTTTATCTCGACCCAGGTATTTTAGGCTGTAAATGGAGGCGAAATTTGACCAAAAATCTCTACGCTCTCACCCAATTGAAAAACAGGTAAGGAAGATTATGTAAAGTTTTCTCGTTCAAACTATTGGGTGCTTTATCGTTGTGAATTGTTATGACATTCGGGCGTAAGTTTTCAATGGCATAGTTCATGGGTGGTTCGATTTAGGAAAAAGGTATGAGTCTTGATCGGAGATGAAAGGGGGGGAGCAGGAAAGTATTGGAACCTTTGGAAAGTCAAAGAGGAGACTTTCCGCGTGAATTTTGGAACATTGCCTCAATTTTCAGAGAAACGGTTGGTCTCCCTAGTTGACAATCATCTAACGAGGTCCTCCTCGAGAGAGAATCGGAAAGAAACAGGGGAGTCCCTTAGGCAAACAATGTATCATAAACCTTTCGTATTGTAAAAAGGTTCCCATATTCTTTAAACTACAGGATTAAAGCTTTTAATTTTTCCAGCGAAAAATTTGTACCTCATATTCTGGCCTGGCGTGGCTATATTCGTATTTTATATGGAAACATTTAGGCATTCAAATTGAGCTATCTAGAGATATAAGAAACTAATTATACTTAGTTGTCAAATGGAGAAGTGTAATCAAAGTTAAAGTACCTACCTATTTGGTAAGAGCTCCATTTTCATCGTATCAGCAAATTTATGTTTAGCCTGGACAGTATGAATATTCTCGCCATATCCTAAGGAAATTCACTGCCTCGGGCTTGACTTTCAAAAACTCTGATGAGAAATATATGTCACCTCCATTACTTCTGTTTTAGTAGTACTTTTAATGTTGACGTAGCAACTACATATGCACTATTTGTTTAAATTTACACAAAAATTGCTTTACCATTGTGGGCTCACATTGATAGCTAAAATGTATAAACTTTGTTCTGCTTGATAACGCATATCTTCCCTTCATTGTACAGCAGGGAAGTAGGTTGTAATATGGTGTGATTCCTTTAAATCCACTGCAGTCTTATTGGTTGTGATATTTAATCGTGGAATGTCTGCTTGCTGATTTTCCGTGTAATAATTTTTTTTAAAGAGCAATCTACTTTACCAGCAAAAATAATTTGACTGGTAATTGAAATAGGAATTTAAATAAGGGAATAGCCTCATATCATAAACAAAACTAAAATGCATTAAAACGAGTGTAAGTAAATTCTCCGCCCAAGAAATTAATTTTTATATTTATCTAAAATGCAGAGAATGATCCACCTGTGGACATAAATCTGCTAAGAAGAAAAAAGCCTTCAGGTGTGCTATCTAATAGCAACCATTCTTTACTTTTGAGACGTGTAAATGAGTTTATATGAAGATTAGAGGACCGCATGTTTCTAAAATATCAGAAGGCTGATAATATTTTCTATAATTGTGGTATCTGTACTTTTGTTTTCGGTGAAATTTTCTGGATTAAAATGTTCTCTTGGTAGCAATTGGAATTTCAGGGTGACATTGAAATTGATGTTACATATTTGCCGGAGTTTGGCTCATTAGGGCAAAGAAATCACATCCTACAAATTCCTTTCCATGGTTAATCAAACATAAACAGCAATTCCCGCATAGATTAACTCGTGCTGATTCGGAACAGGCGTCATTGGCATTACCATTATCTAAATGTTCTCGCCAACGTTAAAAATAAATCACACAAGGCATAAATGATGATCCCCATTAATGAGTGCTTTGGTGAAACTAGATGATTATGCATGATAGACAACTTATGAGAAGCGTGGAGTGATTAACAGCTATTTCTTCTTAGCAAAATTCTTATTGGGCCGAAGGTACAATGCACTGATAATTGTGTGAGAAGGGTCTGTCCATACTATTACAAAGTTGGCGTGAGAGATTATTTGGTTTTAAGTACAGACATCTGGTATAGTACTGCAAAAAACTTAGTTTCCAATGTTATTTTAAAAACCAAACATTTTAACTAGTTAATAAGTGGTTCTTCTCATTACATTGTGCCCTTGTCTCTTGAAAAACGTATGTATTTTAGACTTAGAATTGAACATCCTATAGCTATTATAATTTTTCGTTCCTATTATCATGTGTTTGATTGCAGAGGGATACTTGTATTCTTTTGAGTAGCCTATCTCACTATTATCAGTTGTAATTCAAATTTCAATATTTTGTTTATTGAAGGGCTCGCAGTAAGTAAAACGTTTTGTTTGTTAAGTTTTGAATAATGTCGTTTGATGTTGTTAAGTAATACATTTCGATATTTTTCTTAGCCTATGATATTAAGTCGGTCGATACAAGTTAAATTATGAATGAGCGATTATATGCATGATTATAATAATCAATTTGTGAAGACTGCAAGACAATTAACAAAAGCAATTCTAACTCAATAATGAACTTTTTTAAACTTTTATCTGATTTTGATGTCTATCTCGACTCGAATTTACGCTACCACCTTTCTCATTCATGGAAGTTGCTTTAAGATTAATATTTAAAGATTTTCGTAACATTGAAAGCATACATTTATAAATATTCGAATAAGTGAAGAAATATTTTTGATAGTGATCAATTTGTTTGGCCAGAATTGGAGCTATGGAAAAAAAACTCTGGTACACACCTGCTGGCCGTTGAGTTGACACTCGTGTTGGATTTTGAGCGGTGTCTTCGAGAAATGAGCGCATCCCCACGGTTAACGACGCCTCCCTTATTGGTCGTGGAGAAAGTTCGAAGCCTGTAAAATGCAGATTCGTCCGATGACCCCCTCGGGTTGAAAGCGGACTCAGGAAGGCTGCAAACTCTTGGTCTGATGTGATCGGCAACTGAAAAATAAAAGATTTAGATAGAACTATTCCATTTCGTTTGCCTGTAGAACTTCCGATATCAACCAAGATATCGCTAAAAATAAACAAGTTACAAATATCTAAGCAGTGTAATTAATTAAACATCTTATACCACAAGTGTAATTTATGCAACGCAAACGTTTTGAATGGTCAGGAATAACCTTAATAAATGTATATCCAAAGCGTATATACATATTCAGGCACACTTTGGAGTACACTGGTGAGAAACAGTGGCATCGATAGACATCATTTTGAAAACCAAATCGACGAGATGAGTATGAAAGAGATGTGAGATCCAAAAATGATTTTTCAATTCAATGAAAGCATCGTTTCCCCTTTTCTATTGCTTAACTCAATTGGTTTATTGTACATACAAGTTTTTTCTGATGAAAACTAAGCACAGAAACAAGAAATTTTTGCTGCAATGACACATTTTCGCATGGTTCCCCCATCCTTAATATTTCTGTGAGTTTCTCAAAGCATTCTGGCGATGAGATCCTTCACTCCGAAATTTAAATTATTAAGTTTTTCCCAAGGAATTGTTTTGAGTGGTACATATTTTAATTAGTCAACCATCCGTTTTCTCGTTAAATGAAAACGCATGACATTTCCATACAATCATTTTCCGATATAGCTTAGTTCAGGTGACGTCATTTAGCTAATTAATTCTTAATTCAGCCTCGAAAACATTAGAAATTGCGGCTATAGGCCCTAACTCTTGTACGTCTCTGTAATTTTCCCTCAATGGAGAAGGATTTAGCGTGAATTGCGTTGGACTTACGGTTTTTCATATTAAGATCGCCTTTTTTAAGCAATACTTATTTTAATGCTCAGTTTTGTTGAAAAGTAATCTGAAAATTTGTAGACTTACTTTACAAACTTTACACTGCTTTCGTGGCTACATAATCAGTTGTTATTTTAGAATGATATATGTTTTGTCTTTTTAAAGTGAACTTGAAAGCCTATAATTTTTAAATTCAACGATGACGGCCGCATAGGTTATGCGCCAGGCTGTTAATCTTGGGGTTACGGGTGGTGTGTAGGAAAGCATGACGCGTTTAACTCTGGGTGGCTTGGATGCTAGAAAACAATTTATATGACCATGATTGGCTTATCACGATACCCAGCTATGAACTGGTCACTGTAGAAGAAGGAAGTGAAATTATGGGTTTTATGTATTGATTGTTTGCTGAATGTTTATGTACATGACTAGCAATTGCTTTAATGCCTGTTTTTAGAAAAAAATTAGTGCTAATTTAACTTAAGAAGCATGCTAACGTAATGACTTGCGAGCGTTCATTAAATAAATTGGTGCGAACTGGACGCCATCTGCAACGCTGGAAGTAAACTGGACGCCAGCGCAATATTTTGCTCTTCTCTCGTTATATTTTCATCCCACGATACACACGAATGTTTAAAAAATGGGTGATAAATAGTGCTAGGAAAAGCTAATGGGAGGCTGCGACCTTTAGTCGCACTGATTAAAATTCGAGCAAGGCCTATACTAACCACTAACTTAAAAAGGGTATCACAATAAGTTGTTCTATAAACTCCTCCATTGCCGTTAAGGTGTTGAAAATCGAGTGTATAATAACGTTGATTTCACATTGATTTGTACACTACCTTTGTAATTTGAGACTTTGTTATTTCAAAGCCTTCCTCGAATCAAATGTTTCATAACGGGTTAGCAATATTATCTCCTCTTGCTTGCCATTTCCAGAGAAGATTAAATTCTCGTGTAATTCACTATCTTAGAGCAGGTACCTTATTGGAAGAGAATTGATTGTTTTGTTTACTATTTTGCTCTTTAACCTCTGCGTAAATTGCCATTGTTCCGCGCTAGTGTTTCCTGGAATTAGGTGACGCAGAATAAATACAATTCGATCATAAATATCTACATTGAGATACTGTTCTGACGCTGTCTAGATACGTCCCGATGAGTCAGAGGAAAGGGTTCCGATTAGCAGAATAAGTTTCATTTGTCCAACTTATTTCATTCTCTACAGCACTTGACGTAAAAAAACATAAGTCTTTAAAGTGTGTCTATGTTAGGTTTGAAGGTGATCAGTGGCCGGAACGATCTGGTGTGCTATCTTATCGGTGTAGTCTCACGCAAGAAGATGGATCGATGTTGAAAATATTCTCCCATCTGCTCCGCAATCACTGTTTTTGTAACCTGCCTTAGTCATACTTCAATTCCTCCCGGAATCTTTATCTCGACGTCCGGCCCCCAGTGTTTTCCTCGGATGTACTGTCTTATTTGCCATCTCTCTTACACCAGTGCCTCATGGGAATCTTCCAATTCGTACCCTTCATCTCTTTCCCTTATCATTTTTCTATCTAATCCAAAAAGCTTTTTCTCTTCCCTGTCTTTTCACCTCAATTTCGCAAGTATCTAGCATCATATGCCAAGGAAGGGAGAGCACCGGATTATTTTAAACTCATATTCCCATTTTGATCATAAATCTTGATCTCATTTTTTTCATACAGGAGTATACCATTTAATGGATATGTCTCAATTGTTGTTCCAATATTTTTATCTAAGGGTCTCTTCGCTGTGTTTTAATTGTGAGTGTTGAGGGACATCACCATAAATAAGTTCCCTTTTTCATGCTTTTGTTACCGTGGTTCAACACCCCGGGATGTTTCCCTCACTAAAAAAATGATATTTATAGGTTTGATAAACAGTGGTGGCATTAAATGGATAAGCCTACTATAACTATCATTCAAACATAATCGATACAAAATGGTAGCTTTTAGCCGTAGTCATTTCTCTCTTTATTCAATTCACCCAATCTTTATATCTTTTGTGTTCACCTCAATAAGTGATGAACTATCAGAGACGTTTATTATTATTGCTGTGAGGTACAGACTTCCTGGTTGGCTGGTTTTTCTGAGTGACGACCAACAACTGAGGTCATATGCGCTATTGAGGTGATGTTGGTGAATTCGTAAGGGTTGCATTCTTTGGGGGTGTGGAGGAAGTGTGGAGAAAAATTGGCCTCGGTATTACCCTAAAACGGCAATGGTCCATTGTGTAACGTCTCATCCGAAGCACTTCCTACTCTTTAAGCTCTCTCCCCATTGCACCCAAGTATGTATCATGGTTCCATTGAAAATTGTCCTTCACAGCTAGAAATTGAACCCAAACCCTCAGGATGGGAAGCCCTAATTCCAGTCACCACACAAGTCTGTACCCCTGTCAGAATTTCCTTATCATTATGAAAACAAATTTGTTTTTCTTTCTCCAGAGTATCCATAATCAGATTAGAATTCACCATGTTAACTCACATATTCAATTATTTCATTGGTAGAGCTGTGTTTGAAGATGAGACGGAACACCTGAAGTTTATACCATTGTAAGATGTATGGCTTTCACTCGACCGTATCAACTTTCATTTGCCATTTATGCATGAATCGCTCTCCTTCCGTGCTGTTATTTTATCCACTGGCGCCAAACTTCGACGTAACACCGCATCACGGAACATGATCTGCTATTCTGATCACTTCACTTTGGGGTGTTTACAAGGAAAAGCATTTAACCGCGTAAAGTGGCTTTGCCGTGAATAGGTTGGCTCAATGTATTCGTTCGCTATGATGTTAGGTGTCTCTCCGCCCACTTGACTGCAAACGTGTTATCGTTACATCACGATCTTCTGAGGGGAGATTGTTGTCCCACGAAAATGGATTTTCGCCGGCACAGCGGGGAGTGAGAAAGATCGGCAAAGCTACTCTCGCCGATCGTCCTCTTTCTAGTCCATTACGCCGTAGAACAGGGATAACTCTCGGAGGAATTAAACTTATATTGCAATTCTTAGAATAATTCAAAGCGTTATCATACGTACTGTATCCTCACAAGTAAACCAGTAAAACCAAATTAAAAATTACGCCTTTTAGTTTATGTTGTTAAAAATACTGCTTTTACCTACAATATGTCTGAGCTACTAGAAGAAAATACGAATTTTACTAAATAAGTTACTAAATATACAGACCACTATATTTATTAATGACTACTTTACCAGCTCAAAGTGGTGATTACAGCTCAATATACACTTAGAAATAACGCATATTTACTTCAATCGCTGCTGTATTTCGTGTGATAGATACAAAAAAAAAGATTCTTGCATTTTATTACCGTTTATTTTCATGGCATAATTTGCTTATAATATGATTTTTTCGAAACAATCTCATGTGTACAGGACAGAAAAATACTATTTTCCCCATATTATACCCATGTTTACGTCAAAGTCCATTTTAAACCCATGTTTACGTCAAAGCCCATTTTCAATTTGAGGAAATATTAGGGTGGAAAGTAACATTTTTTTAACGTGATTCAGATCTTTTATTTGAGATTACTCGTTATTCATGATCATGGACAGGGGTACAGACTTGTGTGGTGACTGGAATTAGGGCTTCCCATCCTGAGGGTTTGGGTTCAATTTCTAGCTGTGAAGGACAATTTTCAATGGAACCATGATACATACTTGGGTGCAATGGGGAGAGAGCTTAAAGAGTAGGAAGTGCTTCGGATGAGACGTTACACAATTGACCCTTGTCGTTTTAGGGTAATGCCGAGGTCATTTTTTTCTCCACCCTTCCTCCACACGCCCAAAGAATGCAACCCTTACTAATTCACCAACATCACCTCAATGGCGCATATGACCTCAGTTGTTGGTCGTCACTCAGAAAAACCAGCCAACCAGGAAGTCTGTACCTCACAGCAATAATAATAAACGTCTCTGATAGTTCTACTACTACTTTATGGTGATACGTGCAATGAGTCCAACAAATAACAAATTGCTCAACTCAATACAACTTCTTCAACAGTAAGCTACCGTGAGTCCATATTGGATTGAAGATTTCCGACACAGCAACTGGTCATACACGGAGGAGTGTAGGTCAAAGGTCGACTGGCATTTGAACGGAAAATGCCAGTGGCTGAATAAGAGCACATCCAGAAAAGGTGGAATAAAGCTAACTGTCAAATTTAGAAATGTAAAACAGCTTGAATAATAAGGCTGTCGCCTCGCAGAATTTTATTTGAAAACTGAACTATTTCCAAAAATGTTTTCTAACTGCTTTTTCATTAGTATGGGTTTCATTATTTACAGAACTTAGGGACTTGTAAAAAAACATTTATCACATTAGTTTCGTTAGGAGAAATGTTAGTCCTACAGGCGTAGAGAAAACATTCCTGCTAATCTTTTTCAGATCACCGAGCGATAAACAATTTCCCACGAGGAAAGCATATTGAAAGGAAACTGAAATGATGCCGTGTGAAACTGGCCATTTGTTATTTTTTGCTGATTAAAGACGGTACTCAATGCGTAGGCAGTACACAATTACGACCGTTGTGGGCTCAAACCGTCAAAATGTCCAACAAAACGCTAATTCTTATTACACAGTCTAAAATGTACCACCCAACTCATTCAATTAAAATATTGATCCAAAGTCTGAATGAATGATGTACGACACTCCATGGGAGCGCGTTAATTTTTGATGAGTTTATTCAACTCTAAGGGATATATCAGGCTGTACCAAATTACCCCGGAATTCATTTTCCCACTGCATTTATAATAATCAGGTAGTTTCATTTCCGAAAAACAAAATTTACTCAACTGTCGGCTAACAGTTCTCAACAACATCCTAAAACTTGCAGGGAATGTATTTAATGCCCTACTTCCCATATTGGTTAACCTTTTTATGTTTTTAGCTGAGTTTCGACGTTTTTATATTTAGTTAAGTAGTTTTGGGCCAAAACTTCCGATTTTTGTAAGGTAGGAAGCAGTTGCCTACTAACTGTCGTATCATACTATATAGGTCCATACATGCTGCGTTTGAAATTTGGATAGAACTATAAATTTATTTTTGGTGAAAGAATTGTAAATTTATCTTGATTACGAAGGGAATTATGATTTTTTGATGGCCACACCTCGTCAGGCTTTCCTTACTGGCCTGAATTCTGCGATGAAGGCTCCCACCTCCCAAGAAGGTAATTTTACCGTTAGATAAGTTGGCGAGGTGAGGCTATTGTTTTGACGAGGAAAAGATTTTCTTTGAGGAAAGAATTTTTCGCTTCAAGAGATTATATAAATCCTACTGACGTTCATCGCTTCGACGAACGATCAACAGATAGAATGAAATAGATTTCGCGTAGTCTGCTTCGGACAATTAAAATTTAGTTAGGAAAACCTTTTTCGGAATTACCACACGTTGGTTAAGTACATATGTTATTTACATCGTTAAGTTTTAATACGAAGTTGTTGACGTAGTGATAAGTTATTACTGTGCTGGAAAAATACATTAAAATAGGAATACTCGATTGGACCTCCAAACTGAAAAACAATGCATTGTTTGCCTTTCGCTAACGGTCATAGCCACTTTACTACAGGTGGTAACAGAAGCTGTAAAATTATTTGGTAATCAATTCTTAAGCGCACCGCTGCAAACGAACACAAGAGGTAAGTAGCATCGTATTTTTGGGGAAATGGGTGGTCGGTGACCTTGATTTGTTTGTTTGAGAGCGGGAGAGTAATATCCCATTCAGTTATTTCATCGAAAGTGAATAGGGGGGGGAGTTGGGTTATTCCGGCTCGTCTTAAATTTTCGTACGTACGGGGGCCTGATGTATGATTTTGTTTTCTCTTGAGACCTTACCTTGTATCACAATTGTGATTATCGACGTCTCGTTAATGACAACACGCATTTTAGTTTGAGGAAAGTTTATTGTAAGCGTGAGTTGGTATGCATTTAGTTGAGATTCTGAAAAGTAAAACCAACAGCGGCTGCAACTGGGCCTGGGTTCACTCATTGCTTAAATTCTTGCCGTCGGGAGATGAGTCCCTTCTGCCTAGGGCCGAAAATCGAAAAATTCAATGATATAATTTATGCGGTGATCATTTACCCAAAAATATCACATGGCGTCTTCTTAGCACGTTCCGATTGTAAGTTATTTCGGCACTAGAAAAATATAGCAATAAATAGCTTTTGATAGTTTAATACGTTTTCAAGGACCAAATTCTGCTATCACCAGTGGGATGAGTTGATCTGCACTCTCGTCCGGCATGTCGGACGAATCGTACTCCGACGAGCTGTTGTCAAGCAAGTGTGCGCCAGCTACAATCTAAATCTCAAGCGTTAAAAACAAGCGCGGCAAATATTTCCGATGTACACTGCCTCGCCTTCCTCAGGATGAGCGTAATACGCCACGATAATGAATGTTAATCACTTACTGCTAGGCTAAAACACTTGTAGGTTTATACAAAAGCGTCGCAATGCGCGTCTGGGAATAAGATGACACTCGTTAGCATTATATGCGATATAATGTTAACGAGTGTTACTAAGGAAAAAAAAGCAAGTTGTCGGTGTCAAAATGAGAAAACCAGGTGCCTTCAATTAAATAACTGTTGTCTAACAATTGCTGTAAGAAATTAGCTATTAAGAGATACCATTAATGGTGAGCAGACTTAAAGATCTTCCAAATTCAAACCGTTAGTGAATAAATGTACGAGGAAACATAGAATTAAGATCATTTTCATTACAATTAATTCTTTGGACTTAAAGAAAAATTGCACCATAACGGCAAACAATCGCGTATAGATTTAGCAATGTAGGCCATAGGTAGAAATTTTCAGATAACGCCGCTGCCGTGGAATTGGTCATTGGTGCTCATATCTATAACAAAATGCCTGTTTTTATTAATAATGAAGAAGTTCCACCGAGTAACGACAGTTTCCTATGTTCAAAATACCATTGTCTTGTATAGTCGAAATTGAACTTATACCTAAATATGTGGGCATAAATTAATAGTAACGCATCTTGAAGTAAGATATTTAATATAAAAGTATACGTACGCTTCTGGTCCAATTTATTCGCTTTAATGATCGCATATAAATAAGGTTAAACTAATTTGAAAATCTTTGGGAAATTATTTTGGTATGTAAGACTCGATTTATTGTCGAAGACTGCCAGCCGTCACGGGAAGCAGTTGAACTTCCGAGTTGTATCCTCTTGCTGACGAAGGTTTCGGAAGTCAAGCTGTATAATGTATCCATGTGTATAATATAACTTTCTTTTAACAATGATCATAAATATAATTACGCATCTACAACTATAGTGTTATCCAGGGCCGCTGTCCCGGCCGGCTAGAGACAGCGCCGAGCGCTGGCGGCCCGGAATGCGTGAACGTAGCGACACTGCACCCCTTTGATCACGTGGTTCAGCATAAATGGCGACGACCTTGAAGCGAGGCGTCTCTCGTCTCTTGCTCGCAACTCCGGGGTCATCTATCTGCTCTTTGAGCATTAAAACAGGCGATGCCATTTCCCCCTATGCCATTAGCCCTCTAGTATACTTACTCTATGGTATCACATTGTAGAAAGTTCGTTCTCCAAAGTATAAATAGTGTTAGATCACTCACTATAAAATTTTATTCCTTTGTACAATAGACTGCATCCTTCCTAATATCAAAGTCACGAAATTTAGATATTGAACTTTGGAAGCTGATTGAAACATACGCGGGGTTTCTCGTCCTTTGTAAAAAGCGGTGTATTAATTACTTATGAGTTAGCTGCTGCGCGGCAAATCAAGGGTTGCCAAATGTTACATGTTTATAATTGTGGCTGTAGCAAGTTGGTTCTTTCACTTATTATTATTCGGTGTTATAAATATTGTTAAATATAGCCTCTTAACATTAGACTATTTCCCTAGAGTAGTTACTGTAAATAGTGGAAATCAGTGAATTATCCGCCCTTGATAGCGAATACAACTTCCATTGAAAATACATGTTGGAAGTGAGCTTTTACGCAATACGTAATATATTTGTCAATGCCAATTGATGACTTTTCTAATTAAACGCCAGATTTACCACATATTTTAGATAAGAATATTTGTGGTCATAATATTGATGGACTACAGTTTAGTTGAGTTAGATGTATAGTAGGTAATCAATTGAAATTTTAATTCCATTTGGAACGACAATAACTATTTTAGCTGATGTACAGGTAAAATAAACCTGTAAAATAAACTCGTGTATGACTATTCTTACAGTGTCTACGTATGTCTACGTCTATTCTTGCAGTGAGCATATGATTCATTACCGTTTTAATTGAAGGAGGACGGATAGCCGGCACTTTATTTTCATTAGGTAATCGTTATTTCCATTTAAGAAGGTGGGTAAAAGAAGGAGTGTTCGGCTTTTTTCGGTACTTCGTACTTTCTCTGTTCTCCAACTCATCCACGTTCTAGTTCTTCACCTCCAAGCTTCAAGTCTCGTCACCGTAAAGTGACACGTGCAGCACTAGCATCCAGTTCATTCATTCTCTTATTTTTCTTTTTCTATTTGGGTGTTTGGTCACCATTTTTCCATTTTGGATTTTGAGAAAAACAGTAAGTTACTATCCGCGAAGGTTATGATAATTCTTCTTGATATTTTAACCTCATTGAAAATTTGGTGGCGGTGCGACGTTTTGTGACCAACTTCTGTTCAATTCTTCATGAGATAGAAAGGAATGACCAGCTCTTGGGCCATAACTCAATATTAACCGGTGATTTTCCAAATACCTTTACTTTCACCATGCTTATATAACATTCAATGAAACCATAGATAATTAAACGTACGTGAAAGAAAAAGTCTAGCATTTTATGAATATTTGAAATATTGTAGATTTTTTAAATTTAACAAAAAATAAATGACTTAATTCCATTGAAAAATCTTGACTTAGTTAAGTAGCGCTTTGAAATTTTATCATTGTAAATGCATGTTAACAGGGATCAATTTTTTTTTCTTTTCTAAGTCCAAAATATCTTAGAGAACCCGTTATTGTTCCGTATAATTGTTTTTAAAAAGATAATGACAAGAAATATCATAACCATTATGATATATAAGCTTATGAAATGCCAGAAATGTTAAATTTGTTATCTCTATACATCCGGTCTTTAACATTACAAAACATAACGGTTGGAAATATTCCCGTCTTACGTGTATTATATATTGATGGTCTGAGCTTCTAGAAAGGGGGCATGCATTTATTCCTTATCTCCTTTAGGGCTATTGTCGACCCCGGAATATATAAAACCGTATTTTTCGAAAGGAAACGATTCCTGTTCCCAAGTCTCTTAAAAAAAAGGAAGCCAAGGAAGCCCCTGAGGTCCTATAGCATTCCCTCGCTTGAAAGAACTCTTTCCTTTCCCCTTTACTCTCTTTGCCATCGTTATAGATTCCATTCTATTACTATCCGCGGAATAACCCGGCGTCATATTGAGAGAGAGAGAGAAAGATAGACGGACAGAAAGAGAGGGATGAGAACGCTTTTGTGACAACCTACCTTGAGAGAGGGAAGAAGAAGAACCCTTTCTTTCCCTCCCGCCTTACCGGTTTCCTCAAGGGATGATGGAGTTTCTCTCACCGTTCGGATTACGCCGCGCCGTCGTGTTGGTGAGGGAATGAGACAGGATGTGCAGAATAAACGACCAGTATTGGGTGAAATAAAAGGCGTGGCCAGGAGTGCGGCCCCGATCTGCTCAGACACTCCACTTCCCCGAGGAAATATTTTTCCTTGTAAAGGTCTCTCATTCTCTTTTCCTCTCCATCTCCGTTTGCGTCTGCCGAGTAAGCCTTTTGAATACCCGGGAGACGCACCTGTCCTGACCCCCATGCAGAGAGGCACGCGTCGGAAAGGCAGAACATTTTAATCGACAGATATGTTTAGATTTGTAGAGTGCATAAAAAAAACGAAAGGTCATTTAGCTCCTCAGTCAATCTATCGCTTTGAGCAGAACATTTTAGTCGATAGATATGTTTAGATTTGTAGAGTTCATAAAAAAACCAAAGGTCATTTAGCTCCTCAGCCAATCTATTGTTTTAAGTCAAAAAACAAATACGTCATTTTAATCAATATTAGTCTTGCAATGTTTGTTTGTTGCCAAGATAATCGTTCCCTTGGATTTTTAATTTTTCTCCGATATCCGGTGAACTAAATTCGCGGTTTATTGTTGGATCACTTCAGGTTATTGTGAGCAAAAACGTCGGACAGTTTCGCAGGAAATGAGCTTGAGCGTGAGGCAGGTGTCTGAGCTTTCTTTGTAATTCACTAATTATTGAAGCAGGGACTCAAGCCTTCTACAAAAATCTCCAATTGTAGTTAGTCCATTCTGCATTTGTCGTTTTAGGGTCATTTCATGCCACACTGTTCAATGATGATTGTATGACCATTTAGAAAAAAATCCATTTTTTGCGTTCACATACGTAAATGTATTGTCAGTTGAATGCGATGATTAAATAAATGTTATCCCTTCTTGTTTTCTCGTGGCAGCCATTTTTTCAAGATGTCGCATATGAATCTTTGAGAATTTTGATGTTTACCTTATCCTATATATTTCAAGAACTAATGATGGTAGAGGAGAGATAATGGCACTACACTATTTTAAAATCAATGGAAAACATTTCCTTTAATTTTACATTTCTTTATTGTTGAAATTGAACTTGAAGCAAACATTGCTTTCATGCATAAAACTAATTTTCGACTCTAGACAAGTGTACGTCTCAGATTTGAGAGTTTTTGTACCTAAAGTAATAATCTTGGAAAATAATATTAGAAATATTTTTGCGGATGGTGATAACCCTCTGTCTACTAGAAGAAAACAAAATCGGCTTTGCGCTCAAAATTAGCCATTTTTAGGATTTATTTTTTCCGCTAGGAGAGCTATTAAAATATGTGGCTTAGAGAATGCTAAGATATGTAAAGTTTCAACATTTAATTAAAACTTGAAGTTTGAGATTCTACTCGTTGGATATTTATGGTGGTTGTAAATTAGCGATAAATTGAAAACTAATTATATGATGACACACTTACTGTTTTTGGCTGTTTCCTTAACAATTGGGTTCTCCTGGCAACAATCAAAACCTGGTGTGTCAGCCATATAACTTTTATTCAAATACTTGCTGGCTTATAACTGCCATTAATAGTAACCAACTGCCGTTAGTATTACTGATGAGCCTGCCGATCTCAAATAAGTACCATTCTTTGTTTCTAGCCAAATTTTGATCATTTACTTTTCCTTATCGATTATGCTCTTTCCATGGATTACGAATAATTTTCATCTAAATTATAATGGTTTTCTTTTTATCCTCACTTTGCTTATAATTGTCTACTTTATTAAACAACATGCGCGACTTTTAAATTTCCATCTGTATCTGCGTCTGCTGTTACTAACAATAATTCTGCTAATGCAATTTCCTAATTTCCTTGCCTACTTAATATTCATTAGAGCTCTTCCTCAATAAACATTTTATTTTAATATTCGCTATTCGCTGGTGAGTCTTGTTGTCGTCACAGTCTACCGATCCTAAAGCGATCAGTTATTTTAATCGAATCTGAATACATTTAAAACACGTGATGAAATCCAATGCATGCGAATTGGTCTTCATAATGGTCGTCAAAATATTAATACGTGAACTACTTAACATTGATGCCAAAATTCATTTCGCTCGACTAAAAAAATTAATCACAATCTCAATTGAATGCAAGTATCGTTTAGCGCACGTTATATTTAATGAAGTTATTTTACATTGACACAATTTAAAGCCTAAAGAATGGGATTCTTATTTTTTGTGTTTTAAAGGGAATATGGTAATTTATAATAATGCATGATAGATACCTTTTATCGTTTATAACAAATAATAGTGAAACTCTTTATTCTGGTAAGAATTCTTTATCTTTTTGACCTCGTAATATATAGGTATTCGAAATATGACAATAGATAAGATCTAGAGGAATTCCGTAAAAATTCAATACCTCTTTCCGTAGAAATGACAAGAACGTTACCCGCTGAACTATATGAGTTGCCCGCGTTTCGAAGCAAAAACCAGAAAGACAAGGCCCTGAAGGTGTGGGTGGATGGTTGCTGCATTTATTCATCACCCCGACGGGACTTTAGTCGTCCTTGGTAACTTTGAGACGGGTCTCTTCGGGCCCGGTCGCGTCACCTACGCCTCTTGTCAGGCGGGGTCGGCAGAGAACGCAGAAAAACTCGAAGGGGTTTTTCAACGAAGCCGGGGAATAATCGCGCTCTCTTGTTGAAGAGTTACAGGATAGAATGGTGAAAAGGGCTGCAAAATAGGATATGATAGGTATCCTAAGAATCGACGCGACGCGACGGTCAGATTGAGGGCCAGGACACCGAGGATTGGAGAGGACAAGATTATTCTGAATTAAATTGTTCCCACTCCATAACTTATGTTCTCCATATCACATTATTATCATCATAAGCATATATGCGTTTAGTCAATTAAAAATCCTTTATTTGTGCTATTCAATTGCGTAAAAATCAAAACTGTTAAGGATTGCAAAATTCTGATTTCAATTAATCATTTATTTAAAGATTGATTCGGTTAAATTCTCAAATATTCTACCAAGGATACTCTTTCACCATCTTACTCATATTCAATTTTATTTATCGAGTGAATTTCAGCCAAAACTTGTTAAATAAAACATGTAAAATTGGTCACTTTAAAATATATGTTTTCAAACCACTCAAATTTTACGATATTCGACCTCTCCCTAGAAATATTATAGTGTTGTGACAAAACTGAAAAACTAGTATTTTTAAGTTGCCTTTAAAAAGGTCTAAGAAGCTCCAGGGAAAGATTTAAAAGTGACCTAAAATCGTTGCTATTCACGAAAAGACTCAACCAATTTCAGAATTGCCACAAAGTTTGGGTGGGAAAATTACCCAGGCTGATTTATCGTTATCTTTACACTCTGTGGTGACAGTTGATTGCTCATTCAAAGACTCAGAAGGTTGGTTTTATTATTATAGCTCCATATAAAATACATATGTATTTCAACCCTATACATGTTTTCTGCAGCCTTCCATTGGAAACTATTCATTAGGTGCTAATTATTTATCACCCTGATAATCAACTTTCAAACACCCTATTAAGCTGATTTATGTGTAATTTCCTGCATTGTATTTATCCCTTGGCCTTCTTTGCGGTTTTCTTCTATGTTTTCGTTTATTATTTTGTCAGTCAATATATTATCCATAGTTTCCCTCTATCAACATGTTTATACTTAGCTGCGGCTGCATCTCTACTCAAATGACGTGGGATCGAATCCCTCCTCGAGCATAGATGATGAATTTATCTTATGACAAAGGTCAAAGGTTAAGACGGTGTGACACGTGACTGCGCACTTAACTTGCAGCGCAATACAATAAAGTTAAAACAAAATACAATAAATAGCGCTGTATAATATAATTAGTCGCTTTTCCTCCAGTGTGGAAATTCTCCTCTGAGCACCTCTTTAGTTATCATTTCATCTTTCCCAACAATCTAATAATGTATGAGAAAAAATGAATCCAACACGTAAACATTTGCAAGTATATGAAAAATGAGGAGAATTCGCACGAAAATGCTTCGTAAATCAGAAGGAAATCCCGACAGTCGTTGGAGGGAGATGAGGTGGATTGGGCACGAGAGCGGTCGGAGGAATCGCGACCGAAAATCATTATGAGCTCCCGAAAGGAGAGACATCTAGAGAGATTTTGTGTTCGGAGCGAGATCGATGGAAAGTCGCGGCGGAGCGGGTGAGAACACGGTGGAGCAAAGAGTCTGCGGAGGGAGAGAGAGAGTGGAATTCAGTGTGGAGGGGGAAGAGGGTTTTGAGGGAACCCTATTGACTGCGGTGCGTCCGTGCTAATTAGCAATCGGCTCCCGACCATCAACGATAACGAAGAACCGATGTGTGACGTGGGAGGAGGCCCTGGGCCCTTTCGACGGGGATCGGTTTATGGAAAGGCGGTCGGAGGGGAGAGATATACTCTCTATACGTGGGGGCGTTGAGTGATGGGCCAACGGAGGTGCAAAGGGCGGCGGAGGAGGCGGAGATTTTGAGGGGGCTGAAACGGCGGTAGGATGGGATATCCAAATTCCCGACATTTTGGAACCTTCGGGAATCGAAACTGTGTAATCGTATTTCCCAAGAATGGAAACTTGCATTTGGTTTTTTTTACATTACTATACGGTAGAGACCGTATCAATAAATACTTACAGGGCTGTCGTCTAAAAACAAACATAATTATTGGAAATAGTTGTAACCCAAAAAAACTAAAAATGAAGCACACTTTCGCCATTTTATCCATTGTAATCTATTAACCTTTTTTCCCAACTTATAAGATAAAAGGAGCACTATAGTTATGGCTACATATTTTGAAAAAATAAATAATCCTGCTATTGCCCTCTGATATTGTTCACGGTGAAGCTTAAAAGTCATATTCACCGCATGGTGGAAATATGTGTGGTAGCATGGCGCAATCACACTTTTAACTTCTGAGACTCGTCGCGTGAATATTTCGGCGAAATTTCATTTGAAAAAGATTGCTGGTACTTATTTTCTCTGTAAATTTTAACCACTCCTGAAAAAAATAATATATTACTATTGATAAATTTGAAATAAATTAGGCGCGAGTTTAAGCGTTGATCGATAGTTTATGTGTAAGTGTGATCGTTGCATTGGTCAGGTAAGACGCAAGATAATTATTCTTGGTTTACTTCGGCGAATTAGGGTTTAATACTAGCTGAAATTATGGTGCTTTTATCGCTATGCCCTAATTGTATTTCTAACTGCAGCTGATGCTTTTCACTAAACTGGAGGATAACATTAAAATGAAAACAAAAGAAGAAAAAAAAAGAATTAAACTTGCCGGAGGATTATATTTCATTGTCAGCATCACATTTCATAGGAATTAACAAAAAAGTCATAGCTAAACTTTAAAATACAGTATTAGGCAAGAACACTGGATGCTGGAAATGAAGTGAACTATTCTTGCCAAGAACGGGCTACAATGAACTTTTATTATTTTATTCTTCATTTTGAAGTACAGGAAGAGGTGAGAAGCACTGTGTGTGGTGAAGTTTAACCACGGAGGGGCCGTTATGTATCCCATGAGCTTTTTTGTTATATTTTAGGATTTTTGAGGCATATTAATATGGATTATAATTTGGTGTTTGAAAAGGTTCTCATGTTGGTACACTACTCAAGTAAGGTGAATACATTTCATTTATGTCCCCGACTTTTAAAATATTCCTAATAACATAATTTTTCAAGGATTTGAGAATTGAATATATTTTTCACGGGTTATACACCAGGTTAGGCTACCACTTATGTTTCAAGAACTAACTCAAACATCGTTACAAAGGTTAGGTTAGACATAGTGAGGCAATCGACGGTTAAATATTGCAAGAGATTCATTATTGCGTTCATTGCGTTGCGTGTCATTTGAAAGTTATTGATGACTGGTTTTCTAAGTGTTAATTAAGGCGTAAAGCTAAAGCCTATTGTGTATGTTCTCTATTGATGTTATGTTACTCAATATTGTTTCAATGAGCACTTAAGGGATCTGGTACTAATATAAATTCACGTTGTGCAGGAAATTTGTGTTTTGGGAAGCAATATGGTGGACATGGGTGAGACTAAGCTCCAACTACGCAAGCTTTTCATGATGGAAAAGCCTTATACTCCTTTCTAGATCCTTATTCTTTTCTCTATGGTTCGCCCTGGTTCCCCCACATACGCTTCGGCGCACCCATGAGGCGTGACATATTCTCCTGCTGTTATTTACCCCAGGTTGCCCTTAGCGGTATCAAGGGAGTTTTGGATTTAAAAAATGTGGTTTATATATAGTTTTAACTCTGCGCCCTCTTCTCTTTTGCTATATCCATTCCCTCGGAAGGGATATTTCAGGGGTTTCCCGAGGCTTCAGCTTAACATAAAAATCAGACATCAAATATCATTCAAATGGCGCTTAACGGCTCCATCAACAATGGACCCCCTAATATAAAATACCGTTAATTTCTTCGCTTTGTCAATTTGCCCTTATGACGATGGCTGAGTTAGCTTTTGAAATGTTGGTTCATCTTAACCTAACCCAGTGGGAAACATGTAAAAACTATATTTAACATAATTTTATCTCATTTAAATTCACAATTCGTAATAATGGCTGTCACAGTAACTTTTAATTTACCACTAAGCCGTTGTAAGGACGGGACCATCGAGTTGCATGGACAGAGTATGCGCTTTATTGTAGAGGGAAGAGATAGTAGAAGCTTGGCGAAAAAAGAAGCGTGGCGAGTGGAAAGTTCAACGGAAACTTGTCTACCTAAAGCATCTCTTTTCCAGGGTGCTAAACATGTGCCACGTCGGCTCTATTATGCACTATTCATTTTGCCTGATATGGGTAATAATCGAGTGTATATTAATATATAAAAATATTATTACTACTGAATGAATGTTTGTCTGAGGAAGCAAAAATTGCAGTTCACAAAAGTGTTTTCCTTCCCACTTTACTCTATGGAGCGAAGCTTGGGTATGCCAGGATAAGCATAAGGGTAGGCTAAATGTAGCTGATGTGGGGTATCTGAGAACCAGAAAGGGGTTAGAAGAAGAAAGGCTAGGAGTGAATAAGTCAAGGAACAATTACGAATAGTTTAATTGATGTATGAAAAGAGTGTGCTTCGTTGGTTGGGCCAGAGAATGGATGAGACTTGAATAACGAAGCAAATTTATGATTGAGTGAATGGTGTGAGAGGAAGGGGATGACAGACAATGAGTGAATTTAGTTGGAAGAAATTCTTAAGAGAAGCAATATTGTCTTCAAAACAGGAGGCTGTGTATGAAGAAACTATGATTGTGACTGAATCCAAAGAGGTATGCAAGGATAGGACAGTAATGATGAAATCATTAAAATCAAGCCAGTTATACAGGCCTAACCCCGAGAATTAAGCTCTTTTGACTGTGCCTACCCCGAAGTGAACGGCGTGATATGTTGGCTCATTGAGCAGATTTCCCGATTTCCCGAAAGAAATATCCGCGGGAATGGGTGGGATGGAATCCTCGCCTGATAGCACTGTTGGCAAGGATGGGGAGAAACGGGTGGGCCGATGCGAAACCCAGAACTGCAGACCTGGCTGATATCCTGAATGGGAAGAGGATGGGAAGTTGTATGAGGGTAGAATACGAATTGGATTGCGAGAGAACGAATTCAGCGCGCATACACGTTTTTTTCGTTTTATTCCCAGCTACGTCTCTTTATTTCTCTTTCGGTTTTATCCCGGGCCGAGAGGATCTGGGGACTGGATAAAAATTTGGTTGCTCGAGTCGTGTGGTGATTAGTGCGTTCTGCCCCCCGTGTGAGCGCCGAGATCTGATTGCACTGAAGAGAGTGGCGAGAGAATATTCATGATTGAGTTGCTTTGGAGGGTGCTGCGTTGATGTGATTTTAATGTTTGGGCAGCCAAGATTGGAAAGCCGTCAGGATTCGGCAAAGTTTTATCACAATTTTATGGCAAAAGATTATTTGTTGGCTCATAGTCTCTCACATGTGTTATCGAAAAAATTGTTCTTGAAACGATATTATGCATAAAGTTTTTTCATTAATTTTTCTCCGGTAAGTGCTTTGCGTGTAGCATTTATGCATCTTAAAATGTTTGGTTTAATATTTAATGGAGCTGACTCAGAATTCACGTTTTTCTCTTAAGTCACGTCCACTGTTTCATCTTGATTATATATTTTAATACACACAGTGTATCGTTTTATTTTATCGCAGAACAACATTTACAAAACCACAGAAGAAATGAGCTCATTTGTCGAAATTTGCTGAATAGCAGTCATCTTCAAACCAGTTTTACTTACGTTTCATAAAGATTTTAATTATATAATTTTGAGCTGCGCACTACCACAGAGTAAAAAACTGAATTTTTTCCTATCACACTATTTTAAATAATCATCTAAATCTGAGCATTGGGTCATGTAAGTTTATTTAGGTAATTATGTTTTACCCATCTAGTAAAACATCTCTATTTCATAACGTAAATCGCATTATAATTTATGTAGTTTTGTTGTGTATATTCTTTGCTGTATTCAATGCGTGAGCTTTGTTGGTATAATACTTTGGTGAATTTAAAAATAATTTTTTTTAGTAGTTCTGAGTTTGCATAATATTCCATCCGAGCTAAGTTCGAGGAGGGAAAACACATCAAAGTAAGGAATACTTCGTTTTTTAAGTTGGAAGGGAATCATCTAAATCGCTTATAGCGCTGTAAAGAGAGTTTTAGCCTCGGCTTTCTGAACAAAATAATTTTTTCATTTTGAGTGTAAAATTAGTATTTTATGAGATCACATAAACTATATTTTTGAAAAATGAAGATGGCAAATCCTCCATGTTTTAGTTGGTAAAAACGTTTGAATTGCAGAGGGCGGATCCTTAATTGTAATGATCGAATGCGACCAGATTACTGTACTGACTCAAAATCTACTACACCCACTCAGGCTTTCTCTACTTTCTTTTCTTCGACCACTCTTCCTTAATACGAGAATCATTTAGAGTAAAGCCAATGCCCACAGTTAGAAAAAATCGAAAAGTATAGGCTGGATCTCGTTACCCATGGAGTGGTATACGTAGCATCATGTGCTGCGCACGAATACATATTGCTCCAGAATTACTTTATGGGTGGGGAATTTCGCTTCAAGGGTTGCCGATGTTTCCTTGAATGCGGATCTTTGAAAAAGGAAAAAGCTTGCTTCTTGCGGTTATTCTTGGAGCTCTTTCATCCTTGGTGTATTATTTAATACTCGAAGAACGTATCCAGTGGGCGATGTTGAGAGGGTTAGAGCGTAAAAGAATGGCTGGGGCACATCTTATGAACTTTCCTCGGCCTCGAAGGAGGAAGAGGAAAAGGTGAAGACTCAGGTGGCCCAGGGCAGGGGGAGAGTAGCGGTTGGCTCTGGAATGAAGTGGACGGAAATATGAAAACGAGGCAGGGGGAACAGGAAACGGTGGAGTGGGATGCTGAAATTGGAAGAACCATGAGTGGCTGCGAGAAAGGCCAGGGTAATAAGTGATGACAATGAACTTCTTCATATTTCCAGCGAACTATCCTAATGCGTAAAATCAGTCTGAAAATTCACCTCTAAAATCCTGGGTCTACATACGCTACCATTTCTGCATAATGCACATTCCTGTTGTCTTTATTTTCTACGACTTAAATATTCCAGGAGCAGCGAAGGAAAATTTAGTTTACAGCATCATTTAGGATAAGATTGAGAATTGAATTTTTTATAAGAACTTCTGCCTACCTGAATTTCACTCAGTGATTGCCTACGCTAAACTACTGGATTATCGGAAGAACTGCTGTGCCAATTTTAAAAGAAACAGGAGGCCTTCAGGAAACCATGCGAAACAGCGTGAGATATTGCTCGATGGGCATGTGTTGATCAGCTGCCTGAAGTTAAAAATGTGCTTGAATCATGAATGGAGGAGCAAAAAAGTATTGTGAAATGTTTTAGAACCAGCGTGATAGGGTTGATTGAACCAAGAAGCGAGTGTTGTGTTTATGTTGACTGGAAGCGCCATTTTTAACGATGTTTAGAAATCTAATTGCCAAATGTATACACTGATATGTATACACTAGTTTCAGGTACACTTTATGCACATGCTATATTATTTTTACGGATTAATGCTTGAGAGGTAGCAAGATATAACAAATTTATGAATGTGATGGAATAAAATGGAATGTTGAAGGGTAGTGCAGTGCTAAAGAGTAAATCAAATCAAAACTAAACTTCTAGTACATCTGGAAATATTTATACATTTTTCGCATGTCAGCCCAGAAAGGCAATGCAATCATACTGATATTTTTTAAACGTCTTTTTCATGTTGGGCTGAGAATTGTAAGTTCCCCTCTTTTCTTTAGGAACTATATCATATGGATGTTATACTACTTACGCAGTAAATTATATTGTATAAAAGACACGTGTGATAATGTATGCATGATGCAATAAACGCCAATTGTAGTATTTCAGTGTAACGTGTTTGGATGGCTAAGGTCATTTCACAAATAATGTCTGCTACTTGCAGCCTGGGGCAACAGCTCTTGGTCGAATTCTAGCAGAGCCTAACGATTTTTAAAGTTTGTAACAAAGCGGGAACCACTGTTCATCGCGTTGGTAATCACGTGATTTAATTCTGGGATGCCCAACTTTTTTTCCTAAGCATTGAATTAGTTTGTGCCGTCCCTGGATTTGGAACACCCCTGAGAGGCTTGTGATGAGAAGCAATAGACCCATTATCATTGAATCAGCCAGCTGTGAGCTCTCCTGACGATAAGTAGTGACATGGATAAGGGAATATGGTTGGAAAAGCCATTTCACAGCATCTAAAGCTCCGATATTTGAATGATGGAGCGTGAATGAATAGTGCGCAGTGAGGTAAGGACTTGAGACGGATGAGGTCGACCTCATCCGCCTCACTGTGACCTCTATCACGGGTGACCCTTTCATCGAACTTTTACGCTGTTGAAGCAGCAACGCCCGCCTCAACCTGAACGGAGGGAGCATTATTTCTTTTCCCATATCCTTCCCTATTCTTACCTATCACCATCCACCTTTTTTATTTTGCATTTTGCAAATTGGGCTGGATTAAAGTTTACCTGGATATCATTTGGGTATTTTTTTTTAAATCTGTGGAGCGACCTGTCTTTTTATTGCGGCGGATATTTAATTAGCAGCTGATAGAAGAGATTTCGCTCGTCTAATAAAATCCAGAGGAAGGGTTGCATAGCTTTCCTTTTCCCCCAGTGTATGATCACGACTTACGGCATAGACCCTGGAAAATACCTCAAGTTAAAACGTCATATCTTCCCATTTTCCTTTCCTGTGGTTATAGTGTGGTTATTTGATGTATAATGTTATGGTATACCGTGAAAAATAATTAGGTAATGCGTAAATATTTCCCAAATGGATATTGCGGACCAAATTGGATGGCTTTTTCGTGGTAGAATGCCCACCGGTTGCAATTTAGCCGTATCTGTCCATTAGTGGAAACATCGCCATTAAAATGAGCTTTACTTGAAATTTATCAAAAAATCCTCATCATTCCTCAGTCCAGCCAAAATCATATTTAGAACAATTCGTCGCGTTACAAAACATTTTTTTCGGTGCATTTGCGTCGCCTCACTATTTATCGCAAATGATTGATACTAGTGGCTATTGTGCCTGATATATTATACTGGAAAACTATTAAGGCAACGTGATATGCTTAAGCTGCTACGTACGACAAATAAAAGATCAAAGCGAGGTGGAAGGTGGGAGAAGTATCACTTATTGCATCGTCTGGTCTCAATTTCTTTACGATATTTTGACTTTCATTTCTTTTACTTATTTATAATTTTTTTTTAAGCTTTTAAAAATTTGAAACAATTACAGGAAGTCACTCGTGATGCACTCATTTTTAGGAGACAGAGTTTTTAGCAAGAAACCTAGTGCCGGCAGGAAAGTCGTCATACAAATTTAAACTAACTTAAACGTCTTTATCTGATCTAAAAACAGCATCAAAACTATTCACTCGCTTATCAGAAAATGTCATTCCTGCAAATATATTACCGTGGTGTTTATCAGGAAAACATGGAGGTAGCAATAAGCAAAAGCGGTAATTCATGTGTGACGAACGAATAAGAAAAAAACGAAATGGAAGGTTGGAGAGACCTTGAAGGCCACGGGGGCTATTTTGCGAAAGGAGGGGTTGCTGCCTGAGGAAGGAAGAGGAGGTGCAGTCAGTCAGCAAACGGAAATATCTCTGCCCGGGGAAGCATTTCTGAATAAGGTCGTTGAAGGGGGAAGGATGGGGTAGTCGGGCAGGCTGTGTGGAGGGGAGTTCGTTCCCTCGCGATACGACCCTGTTCAGGAGAAGGGGAAGGAAAAGAAGGAGGAGGTGGAGGTAGAGGTTGGGAGAAGGGGTAGTGAAACGCGGGAGAGGATACGGGAAAAGCAGGGAGAAGATGAGGATAAGGGATGAGGAGTTGGAGTAAGACGGGAACTTCAGGTTTTACGAGCAGGAGGCAGATTAGAAGACTGACGTGGGAAGTGATGGGTCCTGGGGGTCGGGAGGCTTGAGTGGGTGTTTGTTAAGGGTGAAGTTGTTTCAAGGGGTCAGCGAAAGTTGCGAATAAGTAGACTTCGGGTTTTAAGGTGCTCCATCTGCTAGGGTTACATTATCGCATCGTCTTACCTAAGACTTTAACCCTAAGACAAGAAACTACTATACCAGCGGTGGGATTCAAACCCAGGATTTCAGGAAGCTTAGACAGCTGAGGAAAGTTTTATTGGTAGTCTTTGGCTTTAAGGTGCTCCAGCAACTAAGGTTATATTATTTCACTCTTATGTCTTGCGGATCTAAATTGTTAAGCAAACACAATATTCATTGCGGCAGGATAGGAGTCAGTGACCCTTAGATTGCCTGGCCGGTGGGTTAATAACTTGACGAATGCTAAAGCGTTGGGCATTCTGGTTTGTAGGTGGTCTATCTAAGAAGGTTATACTATCGCATCTTCTTGTCGAAGATAATAATTTAAGACAATTAAAAATTACTTTTCGCCGCGACCTTTGGGTTTCCAGGCAGGCACCTTAACGGCCTAACGAAAGTTAAAGTGGTAGACTTGAGTTTTCGGTGCTGCTACAGCTAAGCCATGTTATCGTATCCTCGGGGCCAAGGTTTCAATACTTAGACGAACAAATCGTTCTTGCTCGGGACGCGACCTTTGAATTGCCAATATGGCCTCCGTAGATGGCTTGGGCCGCGAATTCTTTCAGCAAGATTTGGAAATATATTCCTATATGTTTTCATGATATTGCTACTAAGCATACATCATACCGTCTAATTCAAAAGCCTGTTCACGCAATGCATCTATTTATGCGACTAGATACCTAATACTTAAAAAAATGTTCCCACGGATTGCATCGTATAACTCGTGCATTCGTACAAATCTGCGAGCACATATCCCTAAAGTGGTTCCTGTTCTTAGCAAATATTTCTTTAAATATATGTAGTAACATTTTTGCTTGTTTAAAAGCTTGAAATCTCAAAATTTGTGTTTAGGTACATACAAAACCGTTAAGTTTCTTCTGAAAAAGTTATGCATGTCTATGCTCAAATTCTGCTACGTTATCTCGCAAGTGCTAAGTAACGAACTTTTTATTAATTTCTAGACAAACTCTTAGAATATGCAACCTCCATGTCCGAGGCAGCATTGGAATTCGCGACTTTTGGGCTATTATGATGGCGTATCACAGTCCAGAGCTCGTTTTAGAAAGGAACCCCTCTCTCACCCACGAATGCCCGGAATGTGGGATGCGTGAGTTGAATTCGAGCGCGGGCCGCAGGGGGTTTTTGTGAAGCCCAGATGGGGCTTTGTGTGGGAGGAAACATGTCATGGTCCACGGTGGGTGTGAGGATCTTAGGAGTACGTTGAGGACTTGAAACGGGTGGGATGAAGCGTGAAAATTGACTCATTTTTTGCTTCAGAGTAGGGTGGTGACGACGCCAAGTTTCTCGCTTTAGAGAATGAAATCAGATATGATTTAGTGTTACTTCATCTAAACAATTTTTGTAGATAAGGTTCTCAGCCTTATCTCCTTTATCTTTTTTGCTTCTCTGATATGTGTGAGGGGAAAACGAGAACAAAACATTTATCTGTAATCATATGTATTTTTAGATGTAATTTTGTTGTTATAATATGCCGAAGTGCTAATTATAACAACTATATATAACAACAATAATATAATTGGGTGCTAAATCTCATACTATTTTCACAGGTAAAAAAATCAGGTATGCGCTTCGTTATTATCAGGTGTCTTACTTGACTCATAAAGGTTTCTCCAATACAGCGTGCTGACCGGGCTGGAAATTCTGCTGGGTAATATGGTCGAGAGGGAAGTTGCCAAATGAGTAGTGTTTCGAATCTATTGAGCGAATCCGGGGAAGAGGAAAAAACCTGCGCAGGCCTGCAGCTGAATTGAATTGGACTTGCGAATTCTCTTATCTCAGCTGTTTTCTTGATCGACTTTTCTCCTCCGTGAACGGAGTCTTCTTTGTCGTTTTGCGTTGTAGCTTTAGTTCATGAGTTTATCGATCCGAAGGTTCAAAAAAATTGCATATAGGGCCGCGTACCCCAGGTTATGATGAATAAAATGGGAGCGCACTTTCACGCATTACTGCTTATTTCCCGTGCAACTTTCGACGAAACGAACGACACGTCCGCGTCCACACGCTCGCGGCTTTTGACGCACACTGATGAATGGACCCACACGGAAGGCAAAAGGACCCAGATGAGAAAGGGTTACTGAATCCTCAGTTAACGGCAGCGCCATAAAGTCCGCAGTCCAAAGGGTATGAGTGAATCCTCATGGTTGGTGACCGCGGAAGGAAGGGGCCAGCCGAACTACTTAACCCGATGGGGCGAGGGAAACATCCCAACAGTTTCATAATAGTCGGATCCAATTCGATGTTTTTCTTGTTCTCCCGACCCCATTCGTATGGTTTGTTTGTTATTGAAAAAACGATTGATATTTTTAGCTTTTTTAGCAAGACGATTAGGCATGATTCTTTCTCTCTCATATTCCACCAAATGATAGAGGTAATAAATTTGCAACCTTACACCGAACTATGACTCATGCTTATGAGTTTTATTTACATTTGTTGATGAAATCCCTTGATTTTACCCTTAAGTTTTCTGTTTAATCTGCAGTGCGACCTCAAATTGTTGGAGTATTATCAAATTTTCGTACAATTCAAGGCATGTTGAGGTCTTATAGTGTGATGGGAAAATTTCACGCTTTTCATTCGGTTTCCATTGCAAATGTATTTGGCTTAAAAGGTATTTGGTTAAAAAAAATTAATAGAATGGTAGGAAGGCAATATTTTAATTGGAATTGATTGTAAATCGATGTCTTAGGGGTGGGTAATTGAATCGGAGAAATCAAATTGAAAGAATCTGTTATCTGTGACTTAGGCGACCGTATTTAGTATAATCCACCGAATATTCTTGGGAACCATTCCTGAATATTAATGGACTGTTCGCTTATTTCTATTAGCAATTTTAGGCAATTTCCCTCGCATCACATCCACTCAGACGCTGAAGGCGTTTCACTTGCTTATTTTTTCAACAAAGAAACATCAAGTGTGAGTGATGTTTGATGAGTGAGTTTCACGTTTTATTAGGCAAAACTTGGTTGTTTGCTGATTTATGACGGCTAATCAGCAACTCAGATTATTTTATCCTAGCCTTCAAGTTCAACCAAGTTTTTCATATAATCTTGCCTCTATTGATAAATGCTAATCTACTAGTAGACATAAAATACTCTCTCTGCTATTATTGCTTTGCAATGATGGAAGTGAGAACGGAAGAGGAAAACCAAGAATGTAGCCCATTCTACTGGTATTGTGAGGTCACAAATTAAGGGAGAGGGTTATTGCAAACACACATCACGATAGTACTGGGGATTATTGAAACTAAACTATAAAATTCGCAGTCCATCGTGGTCGAGACATTAGTTATGATTCGGTACTATGAGCACACGTATTTAATACATGAAAGTCGGGAGTAATTTACCAAGGAGGAGCATTTCGTATATCTTTTTCAGACAAATGACCAGCAATAACCTTTGTTGGGTGGAAAATGTTTTTTTTTAAATAAACAGGTTACAATTTCATTCTCCTACAATCTATATATCCTCTACATAAACCTTCGCGGAATACGTATATATTTATTATGTAGATAACAGATATAAAGGTTGCTAATATTTGGGTGAAGAACAGATATGGTTCATTGTTAATTATCGTTATTTATTCGAGTTCTTTCTCGTTATATGTGCATGTATGTTTTTGTAATTTTGGTGAACCCCATCGCAACTTTGTTGCGGAACCATTTCTGTTTTGTTTTCTTCCGGGACGAGTGGGAAAAATGGGTAAACGTGGAGCTTGGTTGTATCCAAAGATTGCCTTTGTGAAGCGCTGTATTGTAAAGAGTCTTTCATCATTGATTGCAATTTCTCCCAATCTATCGATCTCCCCGGTGAAAAATCAAACTCTTGTGTAGTCGTTATAAAGGTAAATTTGTCTCACCTTTCAACTTGGGCCCGGGAAAAAAGAAAACTCCTTATTCAGTGGAATTAGATGAAATGGTTGCATCTCATTCGCAGTGGCAATCAATTCGAGCGGAAATTACACATGAACGACGTTAAATGGTTTTGTCATGAGCGGCGCGCGAATTTTGTCATTGGGAAGAGAAGGGGAGAAAGAGAAGGAGAGACCCCTCTGTTGTGTTTATGTGGGACGGAGTGAGATGACCTTTTGAGAGCCAAAATTGGGGTACCAATGTTTGTGTAGACCCCTCCAACCTCCTGATGAACTCTCCCGCCTCCCTTCTATATCACGTCCACCTCGCCCCCCAGCAAACCCGGCCACGAGCTTTTTGAATAGCTTCCACCTAACGGTTGAGAATGTGGGTCAGGCAGAATGAGTGCCTCTGTCCACCCGGGAACTTTTGTCATGAGCACCCTCACCTGCTATCGCCTGTCTCCGCGGCCCTTGTTCGATGCTGCAAAAATAAATGATCCCACCCACCTCCGACGTGATATTTGGCGTCTGATTTTATTTCCACAAAAAAATTGAACAAAGGCATCTTCAGGGGTTATCACGTTGTGCCATACGATGAGCTAGAAAGATCGGGTGTCAGTCGCCTTCCATCATTTCACTCACTATCGAGTTGATGGAGTCGGGCCATCATTATCTGGGTAGAGTTTCAATCTAGTTAGTGTGCTCGGGATAGGATTGAAATAGATGAATAGGCCTTTCTTTTAGAGTAGTCTGTTTATTTTATATAGGCTCATTCATTTAATGGTTAGAAACATCGGGCTTATGGTAATGGGGTCTCAAAGTAAGAAAAGTAGAAAACTGTAAATGGCGAGTGACAGTGAAACTTACGATGCATTTATTAGAAAATGTCGATAACACATCTCACTTGACTGTCATTTTATTTATTTTAATAATGTATTCACTTGTATTGTCTCCACTTCACTTCAATGTGGATATTGACAATGTGTAACCTGGAATGCCGAATCCCCACCAGTATGACGATCAACATTGCATTATAAGTTCTACGTACATCAATCTTGGTAAATTTTCTGGTTAAGTTATGATCGTTTAAATTTAATTTTAAATTAATTTCAAATATACATTTCAAAGACTAGCAAGGCTAACATTTAATTGGGAATTCTTTCCTGGTGATAAATTATACTTGATGGCGCAATTCCGTTCGCTATTCATTTTTATGCATACAGCGAAAGCATAATGACTAACTTTGATGCAAAATGCATGTATAGAGATTTTAAACCAGTCTTACAAGATAGGCGCCCAATCAGTCAAATATTTAATTTCCTCTGTGAGTTTCTCAGCCAGTGAGCATCATTCAGTCATGGTGCCACCGATGCATCGCGATGGAATTGTCGTATCCTGAGTGACGCAACACAAGCAACATGCGTGTATTGCAAGTGACACATCTTTCAGAGATGTCATCTGGCCTCCTCCCCCAGGTGCACTAGCATAGTAGCTTGACTAAACGCCACTAGACTAGTGATAGATTGAGGAATTGATGATTTACGGCGTCGTCATTGGTCTGGCAGGAGCCAACAGTGTTACGAAAAGCCGATGAGTTCCTTCGAGGTCGGGAATTTCACGCCCGCATGATTAAGAGACAAGCCGACGGTGAAATTGCCGGACGTTTGATGGCGCGCACCCTTGATGAGTCCTTTCCTCGTGAATGGGAAGGATCTCATTCAACCGCGGCCATTTCAACGGACGCTGTTGCATCCGCTGGCATGACGCTTGTCTGCACGGCGATCTTCAATAAATTTCGCTGCGTAGAACTACATGTAGTCTCGCCCAGGTGTGTTGGATTGTGATGGCGGAAGAGAGCTGTTATCACGATAGAGCTCCAGCATGACCAAATTTATGGTCATAATTTTGATCCAAATGGTGAAAGTTGCACTTTCCACTGAAATGATCCATCACTGTTTTATTTTAGCTTATCAATCACTTTTCAGGTTCAAGAAAGCCACCTTTTTATACTGAAGTGTTGAATAAATTTGTTTAATGGCATTGAATTTGCAGCTTTTTAGCATTAGAACTTTGAAACTCTTTTTGCATATGAGAAAAGACATTTTATTCCGAAATAATTCATTAAATTTTGCATGGGATTGTATCTGTAGCTTAAATGCTTTTTTTTGCACACACCCATAGTTTACGCTGCATGAAATTCCAAATTTCAATAATTTAGAACAGTTTTTTGTGTATTACCTCTGGCTGGAAGTAATTTTTTATATTTATTAGCGCGAGAATAGAATGATCAAAACAAATACGAGGGTCTGCAATAGATATCTCTTTGATATTTATAGATTAATCTCTGTCACTCTAGGAAAGAATTTGTCTGATAAAAGTAGCTTTGTCTATTTTCAGTGATGATCTTATGCTAATTATAAAGGCAATGGCCAGAAAACAAACCTTTCTGCATGAAACTATTTAAAGTCATTTGCAATGTTAGGTTCTGGAAATGATGATAGTTTAAAAATCCCTAGAGAACAAACAAGTCGTAGAGAAATCTGAACACTTGTACTTTTATACTGTTTTTCTTATTTGTAAAAAGTGTTGTGACGACTTACAATATAATCGGGTACAAAAATATTCATCAAATATTTGTTTTATATCCTTTGTTGTCGCTTTTCGGGAGAAAATTAGAGGGAATTGGGTAGGGTAGAGTTGATAACTGTTGATCAAGGACTGGGGGTGGGGACAAGGTTATTGTTTTTTCCTGGGTTATTTTCATGGAAAGAAGTGACGGAATGCTTTTATTTCAATCATGAATTATAAAAGCTTCCACGAAGTTTAGTTTGGTACAGTAAAGTTCAGGTTGTAGCCATTTCCTACGGTCGTTGTTCCGTCTGCATAAATCATAAATATTCTTAATAAGAAAGGGCTCTCGGTTACTTTCCTCGTTAACTAACAGGCTATGAATGCATTATGCATGAGTGTTAGTTCGCATTGAAGTAGAAACCACGGGGCATGATATTAATTCTAAGACTTTGCTATGCCTACACTTGCCGAATTAAAAGTTACACATGAGTTGGCACTGCTAATAAATTCTTATAATGTTGATGTGGTTCAATTATTTCAACCGTGTATGTGCTACTAATATTTTTTTCTAGAGATCCTAAGCTTGTCTAGGTACTAGAAACCTTAATATGCCCTTATCATCAATTTTTTATTTTCAATATGTTGAATATATTAATCTATATATTTTTTGTAAATCTTTCTGTGCTTAATGCCATTAGGAGTACATGATCTCTATCTTTCTGTTTTTTATAGAGTTATACTGCATACCAGAGAGTGTATGATTCAGCAGCCAGAAATTTCTCAAATTGCCATGATACCGCTGTGCACGTAGTTTACTATATACCTACTGGCTGTGTTATCATCGGATTCTACGTGGATTATTCTTTTTTAAGTAAGTTTTTTCATGTTAATCACTTGTTTTTGCTTCGATCTGATGTTGCACATCTGGTTGATTAGTTGATTTTTTGCATATCACATAAGCCATAGATATACCCGAATTTTAACGCGTGAATTAAAATGCTAATTATTGTTTGAATTAACTACAAGGCCATTGAGGAAAGAGAAAATGAACTTATTGAAATCGGTTTCATAATCTCTGGTCAAATATTTTTTCGGAAGAAAAAACGAAGTTAATACGTTCTCCCATCGATAATGCTCACGTCAGCTTACCTAGGGTCTGATGTAATTAACAAACCTAAAATCTCATTAAACATGAAATGTTCGAAAAAGCTACGTTATCTTGCAGTGAACGCGAACAGGACATAATTTAACCTAGCACTTGAGAATTATTTTATAGAGTGGTTATTGTTTCATGAGACCAAACGAAGTTGTTTCGTTGCATTTTTTCTTCTTCTTTAAAAATTTAGTTTACTATAAATTCGTGAAATATTTAAGTTAAAATATATTACAGGCTTAGTAAGCGAGTTACCATGTAGTGTCTGGGTTTAAATACATTCGTAAAATATTTAAGTAGTATTCTGTTTCAGGCGACGTAAGCGAGCTGCTTTGTAGCGTCTGGGCAATATATAGCCCGTATTTAAAGGTAAAAATAAATGAATGAGTGATAAAATTATTGTTATTTTTTTATATACGATTATTCAAGAAGTTCAAGGATTAACCCAATATCCCGAGAAAACTGGGAAACGTGTAAATAACGATAAAAAATTATATTTAACTCTCGCAAACCCCGAACCACTCAATTAGTCTCTCCTTAGTGATTCTAATTCACTCACTCACTCACTTAGTGATTCAAACCGAAGGTTGGTTTGCATAGTTGAGGTTAGAGCTCACCCCGGACTAAGCCACAGGCGTGTGAATATCACACATTCAGGGTAGGGGGGCCAGTTCCTTTCCCTGTACCACCTCGCACTCCCGAGGATTTTTTTGTTCAGGGGCGTCCAAAGGCTTCACCCGGATTTGAACCCGGGACCCTTCGATCAGTAGCCAAGCACTCACCCACTAGGCCACCACGCTCCCTTAAAGTGATTAGCGGTGTTAATTTTTTTTCAAACGCTCCCCACCGCCACTCCAACGCTCCCCTCCGACGAGGAGTTGACGGACAAGTTGACTCAGCCGCGCCCTCGTTGGGGAACGCAGTCTGGCGGTATGCCTTGGCGCCGCCGCCGGGGGAAAGAAACCTTTTTTCCTGCATGCATAACGACGGGGGCTGCGGCTTCACTGCCGTGATCCAACGTTGGGGGAGAGGGCGAGCGATAGTTTGCGAGGAAGTGAACTAGAGTATGTGGCTTGAGGTATGGGGAAAAGCTGTGGAAACACCGATATGGTAAGGGATGGATGGCGCCTAGCCACTCCGTAGAAGAACCTGTATTTTTGAAAGAAATACGGTCGAATCAATACGCGAGGAATTCTTCTGGTAACACTACGTAAAACTAAGATTTTCAGTGCTTTGTTTTTCATTTCCATCAGTGGTTCACATCAATCAATCAAACAATAGGAGTTACTGAAGTAATTTATTTCATCCTGGTAATTACTTCTTCTTTCTTACGTATTTTACAAACGGTCAATGTACATACGCCCTTCGCCTACGTTTTCCTTTCTTATTCTTTCTTTAATTGTGTTTTTATCAAACTTGTCATTCCTAAGGGTCAGTATTAACCAATTGATTATCATTTCTGTATAACATACCGCATCGACGCTTTCCCTCCTGCATAATTCTCCATTTTAATCTTTATTTTTCCATTTCATTCTCATACCCTTCTCTAACACCTTGTTTTTAGGATTGCGAAAAGTTTGCATATCGTATTGTATGAAGTCAAGTCAGATGAGTTCTTCTTGGTGAATTCATGCTGGGTTGTTATATTATGTATATGAGCATTACTACTCACAATGTGATTTGTGTATTTGATTATGAATATTTTAAAAAGTAGATAGCTCGATAGAGGTAAAGTTGGATTTATCTTCCCGTACATGTGACTTATTAAGCGCGGCATCGATGCATGTATTACAGTGCAGGAGGTATGCCATGCCATCTCGTTTACAAAAACCCCGTCTAGTACTCGCCTTGAATCAAGATGGATTGATGATATTCCTAACTGGGAATTTGGAAATCCGGGATCGTATCCGTTTAAACTCAACTAGTGTGAATTACTATTTACTATACTCTCGTCTTTTTCCTTACCAATTTCCCATCGACTGGGGATAAGCACCGAGGGTAAGTTGTACTTTAGCATCAATACTTTGACACGTATTTTTAAAGGCCATTTATAATTTTATTTCCTGACACCATTTATCTTTTGAATAACATTTATTCTCAGGTTCTCCCAGTGTCTTGAAGTATGAGGTACTGCCCACGGGATTCCCTCCGTGCTGCGTTGCTCATTGATAATAATAGGTTCTCTAGCCAACCTGCTGGATTCTTCAGGTCAGAAGCGGTGATGGAGGTTTCTTATACATCTTTTACGAATAGTTGTGCCGTTCCTTGTCCCTGATTGGCTGAATGGTGAACCAAGATTCCCGCGTTGGGAGCTCTTTCTTTGAACAACCTCTTCCAGGTTTTGTGGAGGATGAATCCGTCCTGCCGTGCTCCAAATGTTTTACTGTCCCCATAGATTCTCGAATAAGTCTAGAATTGTAGCGTCTCTATGATGCGATGGCATTCCCATTGTGCGAAAATGTAAATGTGAACGCCCTGTTAATTTTTAAAAATTATGTCATTCTGAATTATCATACATTGGTGTCATATTTTTAACATTAGACTGTGTACAGTATCATTTATTTCATTTTCGCATTGAATTTTCCTTGAAGATTTCGGGAAGGGATTGAGGCAGCGGCCGCTCTCTTTATCGCATCAATTCCGCCCAACCACTATAGAGAATTCGCAAGGGGTTAGTGGGGGACTTTTAGGCAGGAGTTGAAGGTGTGCTGGAGCCAGGGGGTTGCGTCGAAGGGGCGGGAGGGAAGAGAAAGATACGCATCGTCGATCGATTAAAGTTTTAGCCGCAAAACTCCGAGCACATTAGGGATGAGCAACGACTCAGTCAATTCCTTTATTACCGTCAAAATCGACTCAGGTGAATAGGGTAATGCACTACTATTATTATTGTATTTGCAATCGAATGTTCATGTTGATAAGGAAATGCTGATGGTAATTAGTGATAATATTTTCAGTGGCAAGTCAAGTCTAGCTTTAAAACGATCGAGAAGGACATTTTTTATGCTTTGTTAAAAAAAAGTCATGCCACCATTTTGGCTTTGATTTTGACGTCATTTGGCAGTCAATATTGTGTTGTATCTCTTTACGTAAAAACTTCTACATCATAGATATTTACTAAGTACTATGTTTAGTACTTATGAGTGAACCTTTACTCCTCTCACCTGGGCAACGTTCAACCTTTCGCTTTATTTTAGGAACACCGATACCATGCATGTAATTTTGAAATATTATAGGAATTGACCTTTTTCCAACCACAGTTCACTATTATTAAAGCTATTGCGTTAAAATGTTATGATATCATTTAACTTTTTACGTGTGTGAAACTCTTGGCCGCTCATTTGTTAATAGGCAATATAACGAACAATTAGAGCTGCATAATGCATAACGATGTTATCGAATATGGCAACCCATTTTTGTAGACATTCAATTTTTGCTAAGTCAGCAGTTCAGCTTATGCTTTAAAGTGAGTTATTACGAGCAACATTATGTTTTACATCCTTAACATCTCGTGAAAATAATAACGGGTTTAGTTCATTAACCTATTAGTCAATGAGATTAGACTATACCAATCGTTAAAGCTATCACTTACATAAGAATTAACTGCAAAATCTTTTTTCGCATGGATAATGCTATTTTATGTAAATGAAAGTTAGGCAATAACAGCAGCAGAAGAGAGAAATTTGTGCGAAATGGAAATGTGGTGTTGTCAAGGAATGATGAATTTCAAATGGTAGGATCAATAATGATAATGTTCCACCAAGAGCTTGCGAGAAAAAATATTTGCTTACGCGTATTAAATTAAGTGAAATAACAATGGCTGGAGTAGAATACCCTAACATGAACTACCTGTGGTGGAGAAAAAAATCAAAGGGCATCGAGATTGGAGAGAACTTGGTGACGCATCAAGCATGGTCGAGGTTCGTATGCCAACTATTAATAGTCCACCACGCTCTATAGCTGTTTGTAAAAAAGGGAGACCCGAGTGCTACTTATCGATGGTGACAATTTTGAGTTATGGGTTTTTGATGATAGTCAATTAAATATCAATAATCTTATCTAAAATCGACAGTTAAAATAGATTTAAGACGGTGGATACCGATTGTAAAACTAGCCAACATCGAATATTTGATGTTTCCATGTAAATGTAAATAAATGCTGATATCTTTGCTTATAATAATGCGTGATTTTCCCTCCAATATCTCCTCCCGTTTCAAACCGATTCCTAAAAACACCCATCTCGTCCCTCTTCGACCATTTTTCCACCATCCTCCTTTCCACCCCCGCCACCGCCTCACATCTCCCACCCAAACGCTCGTCACCCTCGAATCTCATCGCCTTCTCCCCCTTGTGTGTGCACTACCTCATTTCCACCCCACTAATAACTCCCCGATCGACTCAATATCCACGCCTCAGATGCGCGGGCCGGGCTGGGAACGGCGCCCGCTCCCCCGTTTTCAGGCAAAAGCGAGGTTGCCGCCTCGCGTATCGCGTATCCCCCCAGCCAATCCCCTTGCCTTGAAGCACTCTTCCTTTCCATCCTTTGTATTCACCGTAGAATCACCGTTTACCGCCCCTACTTTATTTGTTTATTTCTTAGGTATTGAAGATACAAAGGGAAGTCAGCTGGATGGGGAAGGAAACTAACAGATAAAGTTAGGTATGATAGAGGAGAGAGAGTATTGCTTGGAAGAATGTAATGAGGCGGAAAATTTGAATGAGTGAGTGTAGAGGTAGTCAGCATATAAAAGTAGTATCAATTATCACACATGCATGACATTTGACTTTACAAGTGTCTATTTACGTAAGCAAAACACTACCTTTTGACTCTACTTGACCGCGAGTCATGAATTTGGGAAGGCTTAGTGAAGAGAGTGGACTTTAAATAGGAAAGTAAAACTGTTTTTCAAAACAAATAAGTATATAAATCTAATGTTTAAAAGCAAATTTAAAATGATTACCTTTCCAAAATTTGAATCGGTAATAGAATTAAAGATCCCAATTTCTGCTTTTTCGAATCATTGCTGAACCAGTGCAGTAATTCAATTTTTGAAGGAAATGGCGTGAATTTTGTTTCGTAGTCCCTCAAGCTTGAAGCATTGTCTTTCCATGTGAAACTCTTTTGTTGCGACCAAAATTCAAGTTTTAGTACCTACTTATTTTGCGGAAAATTCCCGAGTTGAAACGATTGTCGGCCAGAATATTTGGCCTAAAACATACCGTTTTCACACGTTTTTTATCTAGAAAAATATTTTGTGACCGGTGAATATCGGTGAGAAAGTAATTAGCCCCTTATAAAAATATTTGAAAACTCCATTTACCATTATTTTAGTTTATCGTTATTTGCCTTGCTTTTTGTGATAGGTACCTATTGATAAAGCTTTTCAGATATTATTATACTTTTGCATCGTCCTCATTTTGTTCCTTCACCCTTTATCTGTCTGCTTATTTATCTATTAGCTCTTTTCTTCCATCGTAGTTTCCCTTATTGTTATCATCTGTGATAATATTTATTAAACTTCAGCTTCTTCGGATGCGTAAAATCATTTTTCCTTTGTAACTTTTCTTCTCGTGGAAATTATCACGCATTCATGAGCTGTTTTTTCCTTAGAAAAAAACAGCTTCTTCCTTAGAAAAACCACCAGAGGGCCGATATATTCCGGGAATTCTCTTATTTCCATGGATGGGAGAAGAATGTATCTCGATCGTGCTTTAGAAATTTTAATGGTGTTTACAGTAAAAAGGTGTACCCTTCCCTCAAGTAGTTTTTTGTAAATGTTGCGATGGATCGAGAGATCTCTTTATCTAGCATCAATCAAGAGCCGTGCCCAAATTCTGCGATGCCCATGGAGTTTTGGAAAAAAAAGCTCCTCGAGAGAATTATGATTATGTACCTCTTGCTCGTAGTCGTGGAGATTTTTTGTATACCATCGCATTCTCAATGATATTTCAATAATACCTCTGTAAATGTTCAATAACAGTACTTCTATTTTCAACGTTGAGTAGTGGATCATAAAGGCAATATGATATTTTTTACATACTTTGAAAATTCCCATGGTTTCATGCCTAATACCAGCTGCATTGTGAAAATTCATTTAATTTACAGTGAAATATAAGTCTTTTAATGCATAAATTAGTTGGCTACTGTTCATATATCACAAAAGTACATACTTTTACTCCAATAGAATATCAGTAACAGTGTGTAAGGTATAAATAAAATAAATAAGAAATCAAGAGTTATACCGTTATAAGTGACATAGTTTCAGTTGCTTAAATCTTTAAAATAACTACTATATATCATCGTTTAGACTGATAAATGACTTGATGACTGAGACTGACTTGATGGAATTTGCTTATCATTGTGAATGAGAAGCAGAAACTTTGTGATTCCACATATGTTTATGATGTCGTGAATCCTGAATGGAATGAAATTGGAATGAAACCTGAATGGAATTTGAAACCTGATGATGACAAACAACGTCCAAACCAAGGTCATTTCTAATAAATAATTGTGGAATTACAAAGTTACCTACTGCTTCTCATTCACAATTGGTTTTGTTCGTTTTTTCAATTTATTTTTATAATAATTTGTTGGGTTGTGAGTTTAATATTCACCTTTCTGTCATTCGGTTTGTAAGCGAAATAATCGCATTTCTGTCATAGCATTAGGGAGTTGATGTTGGTTTTGTTCGTCAATTTTTCTATTTCATTCAAAGAGTCATGTGTTAGGTGTGTAAGTTTAACAATAGCATTTTTGTCATAGTTAGCATTATTTTGCAAGGATAATGGCAGTTGAACGGCATTCTTTGAAAACCGACAAATGAATTCATATCTTCCCGGAAATATTCAACCGGGTTTTTCATGTCTCAAAGGCCGTTTTACACGGTGCGATTTTTTGTACAAACAAATGTATTGTGTGTTTGTCTGAATGGAATTAGAACAGGTTCTATTTTCTGTTTATTCATGACAAGCGTTCGCACAATTTGTCGTTTGACATGGTACGATTTCCTAATTAAAGCGTTCACGCAATAGATTTTTAAAATAAATGTACCGTGTAAAACGGTCTTTATGTATCTTCGGTGATGGTTTCTCGCCAGCATTTCCATTTTCTTGGTGATATCAACCCAACCCAGTCGACAACAATTTCAACTTCGTTTACAACCAGCGCATCCATTTTTGTTTAGCTCTAAAGATCACTTTAGCATCTAAAGTGAGTTCCGGGGAGCACTTTACGGTAAAGTGACACTTTAGCTTGATTTCGTCTAAAGTGACGTATGTGAAATGCATTAAGGACACTTTAGCCCATCTAAAGTATATTTTAGCTTGAAGTGTCAACTATGAATCGGACCCTGAGTACTGATGGGTCCGGTGGTAAGTGAACGATTGTTTTGGGCTTTAGTGAAGGGTAGAGAGAAAACCAGCGCCAGTAGCCAGCCCACTCTTCACGAGAAGCGACAAGGGGTACACAACTTAACATATCATTTGGCGTTCAAGCAAAGACGCATCAAATTCTTTTAACATAACATCCAAGTAGGAATCATGATTATGATGACAAATTTCTGGCACTGCCCGGATTAGAACATTAATCATAGGTATAGGAAGCTTGGTTTCTAGACGCCGAGCTAGCCTGATCTCATTTTACCATTCCGCAGGGCCCAGGTTCGAATACCGGCAAATAATTTCAGTGGAAATTTCAAACGGTATAACTCGAGGGTATTCTCAGGTCTCAAGTCACGCGGTGAGGCGGCACGAGTATTTGTGATATTTACTGTGGAAAATATCTTTCCTCTTCACTGAAATTGTACACATACCCCGAATCCTCCCTGAGGCCAATTTGGAAGAATGATGTTTTTTAAATGCACATTTAACTCATAGGTGCCTTTTCAGTGGAATCCCGACCCCTTTTTTTAGTTCTATGAGGAGAGCGTTTTCAAGTGTAGTACTCGATACATCGGATGGAAACGTGTAATGGTCACTTTTGAGTGGCAAATTTATGCAAAAATGACTTTGTGAAACCAATCACCATAATTCTGGATAATCATGCATTCAAATGAAATCAGAACACTTAGAATCATAATTATTTTTCATTTACTTTAGATTACAATTTCTAGTATATGACTCCCTTCACTAGATTTACCAAAAGCAATTAACCAAAAAACTAAAACGAATATTGAAACTTAATGACGTATCTCGAATTATTCATTAATAAAAACTTCGCTAAGTATTTATTATAATAAGAGACAAGAAGAAAAACCCTAAACTCAAAACTTAAATACTTAAACTTCGCTCCTTACTTCGTAAAAAAAAGATGGAAATTCAACCCAAAAGAACACCGTGAATGCCAGAATCTCTCGGAGGACGATATCATAGATCAATTGAATCTGGCGAAAATGCAACGTTTGTGAACTGTTTCCGAAACAATTTGTTTATTTTCATTGCCAACAAGCCAGTTTTTCATTGGAATATCAAGACTTAGGCAGCTAAATTCTCACTTTTTAATGCTAGGCACTTTAGGCAACTATAAAACGCACTTCACGTAAAGTCTCACTTTTCCCTAAAGTGACTCTACAAAGGTGATCTTTTAAGTCTTAACTATAAATCGCACCCTTAATGACGTAAATAACCAGAGCTATCAGTCACCTCCCCGAAGGAACAACCAAGCGAAAAGAAATGCAAACTATCGGTGTATCAATGGTGTGGTTTTTCCTTAGAAAGTCCGCCGTCAAAGAGTTGCCACTTTGACACTGGCTTGTCTTTTTTTGAGATTTTACGTTTCCTCCTTCTCAGAATCTCTCTCCACCCTTGCTGTGTTCGCCTTTATCCAATACTTTCTTTATACCCCTGCATACCTGTGGTAAACGTCGCCAATGACCATTATTAGGGGTCGCCTGCCCAAATAAACGACAGTCGGGACGGGAAGCCAGTATTATAGCTACCATACCAACACAATTCCCGCGGTTGAAGTTTCTGGGGGACTCAGTGGAAGAGGGAAGGGCGAGGTGGTGGAATGGGGGAGCGTAGTGTGGCGGGCGGTTTTGATTCAGGGATGAGGGTGGGGAAGGGGCGTGGCTGCGTAGAAAGGAAAACGAAAGGCTTCAGAAGGGAGGAAGAGGAGCAAGAGGAAAGGGAGGAAGAGGTCGAATAAGAGAGGTGATTGGGGAAAGGCCAAAAGGGAAAAGTAATGGAAATATCTCCTTCTCGGCGATGCAGAATAAGGGGGAGAAGTCCCGGAGGCCAAACACCCTTCGACTGCCGAGACTGAAAATAAACTTCGGCTCTCTCAACGTTTTTCGACCCAAGTTTTCTATACTCAATTAGATGTAGTCGATGCCGGTTTGAATGCCCGTTGGGAATGAACAAAAAGGGAAGGTCTCTGCCGAACACGAGATGTGGAAGGGTCCTAGGCCCTCACCGTCGGTGCCTCGAAAGAAAGGTCTTTTTTATGAAATCAAACAAATAGAGAGATTCGGCCTTATTACTGAGTTTTATTTTTGCTGAAGGATAATAAATATGGGAAGCAAATATCCTGAGGTGCTTTGAAAAAGGTTTAATGAAAATCTTTTGAGCTACATAAAAGTTTCATACTCAAAGGTAGAAATATATTTGAAGTCTGAGGCAAAATTACGGTTTCAGAAGGTAGTGAGATACAGTAGTCTCTCAGTCGTCCAAATATCAATTAACTGCAGGTCATAGTTATCCAAGCTCCAATTATTTTCTGAAGAAAATAGAATCCGAACAGATGAGGTACGCTTCAATAAACAGAAAAGGCATATTTGCAAAAACCCCTTTTAAATCAATTACTTTAATATTAGCTCTATTTGCTGCTCAGCGACGTATTTAAGACGCAGTTTAGCATAAATTGAATTATGTGAGGTTTTTCTTCATGGAAAGAGACAATGGTGACATTGATGACACTACCCTCTCTGAGCTGTAATGCAGCAGAACGTAAAATGACGGTGGGTTGTGACTCTGTCTGGATGTTATATTGGAGAAGAAATTCACAGATGTTAATGGTGTGATGCGGTTCTTTCAATAGCTTGGTATGTAAATGAGAGTTTATTTTTTAACCCTGGTGGTGTGGAATTACTCACTGAAAACCTAGTCTTTATGGGGGCTCCTGGCCAACTTTAGAGTAGTGTAAAGGAGAAGTGATTTAGGTAAATTGTTAAAAGAAAAGTTATTAAATGGGTTTCTTTGAAGAAATTGGGAAGAAATTTGCTAAATTGGAATTAATGGTGCAAACTTTGAAATAGTGGATTTAAATTTCATTTCTCTGCCAAATTTTATAGAAAGATTTATTGGTTAGTGGACAAAAGACGTGTGAATGCTATGATATAGGTCGTCTGTAGTGTGCGATGCATATGGATGAGTGAAGAGGTAGATGATTAGCTGCGTGTAAAACTGAAGTACCATTGTGTGGATGTGAAACTTTTGTGCTGCATGATAGGCAAATGTAGGTTATACCCAGCGTAATAAGATACGTGGGTAGTTTTTGTGAAAGAAATATGAGCAAAAAGGGACGAATTATGAATGCATGAAGGACTATTGAACGGATGCTCTTGGAAAGGAAAATTATAGAGGGATTAGAAAATTATAGAGCGATGTTTTGGTATTTTTGAAACTCCTGGTTATTATATTGTGAAAGAATAATTTCATCAATCTGTGTAATCCTCAATCCATCGCGTGCTATCCGTTTTACTATGTATCAATCCAGTTTTTACTAAAGTTATAGAGAAACTTTTCGATTTGTAATGGTGGATACAGCACAGTACAATACAGAATTGTACATTTGGCTTTGTGAAACTGAAATTTTAAGAGGCAGAATCGAAATTATCATAACGTGGACATATGCTTGGTCCAAGTCTTGATGATGTTTGGAAAGTCTTTGTGGTGTGACTTTCTTGAGAGTACTGCTAAAAGGTTCATAACATTACTGCAGTTTGGGTTTATATTTACTCTCTTTTTCATAATGGCAAGTCAAATTTAGACGCTCGTTCTTGATAAAATATGAATGCTCTCGAAATACATTTTTCCATTGGGTAAAAATAACTAGATTTGCAGATTTGCATTATACTCTATATACTGTAAGTCTATACTCCCCAAATGTATTAACTATAAGGATTTCTTCCAGGATCAATAGTTTTCTATTTAGGGAAGAAGAGACGTCTACAAAGTAAGTTCTTTTTTTATTTCTTGCCATGACAGCACTGTAATCACAGTTCGATGCATGCGCCGTAGTTGCACTGATTCCTTGGGAAGGCACTGACACCATTTTGAGGTTAGGAATTATTACATACGATCCCTCGTCCTTGTTAACATTGGAAAAGAAAATAAAAAATTCCGATCCTTGTAAGCTAAGATCTGTGATTCGTTTTCTGAATGCGAAGAACATTAAGCTACTCGATATTCTTCGACAGTTCTGTGAGGTTTATGGAGAAAATGTGATGAGTGATTCAATGGTAAGGAGTTGGGTGCGGCAGTTCAAAACCCCGAATCAAAAAGCCAAATGATCGAATGGAGGAACTCCTGGTCATCAGGGTAGACAAAATCCAAGCAAACTTTTAAAGCTCGAAAAATCATGTGCAAGATGTTTTGGGACAGACACGGTGTTTTGCTGGTGGATTTTTCCCCAGAGAATGAAAATATTAATGCCAGTGTTTAATGCGAGACGTTTAGAAAGCTGAGTCGCGCAATACAGAGCAAACGCCGACGAATGATTTCTCGTGGTATTATTTTAATCCATGATAATGCCCACCCTCAAACTGTGGATGTGACACTAACACTGTTAGATGGCTTTTGCTGGGAAAAATTTGAACACTCTCTATACAGCATTGGTCTTGCACCTAGCAACTTCCATTCCCTTTTTCGCCTAAAGTCGTTTTATGGTGGACAGAGGTTCGATGAAGATGACGACGTGACGCGACTGTTATTACATGTTTAACATCACGGGCGGAAATTTTTTATGAATAGGGCAAACAATGGCTCGTGCCCCGCTATGACAGGTTCCTGGATAATGGCGGGATTTACGAAGAAAAATAGTATGTTTTGCAGAATTGTTTGATGATAAATTTTATTTTTCTGTGCACTTGCTTTTTTCATTACCAAGTGGAAACTACTTTGTGGACATACCTACCTCGTTTAATTAATCAAACTATATATCCATTACTTTTGCTAAATTGATTTTATTGTAACCTAATGACTTACTTTGGGACGTAACTTGGAATTGATACTTTTAAGTATAGCATAATTAATATAGCGGTTTTTAGTTTTGGCGCAATTATTGTCTTCGCTATTTCAATTGATTAAATCTTATATTAGAAACAAGGTTAGCCTTTTGTACTAATATCGATTTGATTATTTTAAATTCATACCACTGCAATGATTTAAAATACGTGGTTTGCTTCATCTTTATTTACTCAAATATCCAAGAGCTCTTTTTCAAGATTTATCGCTATAAATTTGCGTTACAAGTATAACATATACCCAAGATAATTTGATATAGAAGCTAGAGAATTAGTAATATGCTTTCTTCTATGTGGCACTCTAGTTTGATTGGTAATAACAGCTGTACAATGCATTTGATGGTGAATAGTGCCTGAATTTTTATTTCTAAACAATATCGATGAGCATTAATCATGAAGTGAACATCGATGAGCATCTTCAATGAAGTGGCTAGTGCCACTTCATTGAAGTGGCACTAGCCACTGCTAGCTGCTATTAAAATTTATTAGCCATTCTTTCCATAAAAACGCTTTAAATAAGAGTTTATCGGTTAGAGAGGGTAATAAAGTGGTTACCATCTCGGCGTTCAGCAGATGCCACTTGATAAGAAATTGCTGGTAGTTAATCGTATTTTAAATATGTCGTGGGCGCATCTGTTCTTAGTCATCTTGTGAAAGAGGCCTCCCGTGCTCAGCGATCCCTTGTTTCGAGCCACGCCCTCGGAGTAGAGACTCTTCAATCAATTTTGGCAGCGCGAAACCTCACCGACGTCACTAGTGAAACTCCTCAAGCCGGATCTATGTTCATCTTGCGAGAGGAAAGAAATTCTAAAACACAAAATGTGGTATAGCGTGATGAACGAGAAAGCTATTAGTTCTAGAAACTATTTGTCTATTTGAACTTGTTGCTAGTAGAAGGCATTGCTCTCTTATAGGAGATTAATTGTCTTGAATAATTAATTGTCTGAAATAGTACAAATGGACGTTTGAAAACTTACTAGAACTCACGTAATATCAGATACGTAACATCAATGGAAAGTCTTTACTATCGCCAAAAAGAATAAGAATAGCACATATTTAGTAAACGATTAATTATTAAAATGTTGACTATTTTTCGTTCAATTTTAAATTCGTCTGGTTCTCATGTTAGAATTGCCTTCATTATAATACACACTGAAAGTGGTGATGAGAGCAATTTTCATGGTTCAAGCACTGCAGAAAATATCTGCGTACTATTTTAATTTTCCAATTATTTGCTGTTTGCAAACACTGACCTTCCTCTTTCATATCCCTTTTGCCCTTTTTCACCATGTGTTTCTTATTACAATACTTATTTTCTGTATTTTATTTCTCTTTATTTTCATAATTAAGTCGTCTTGTTTATTGTTTTAGAGCTATGTTTTGCTCTATGTACTCTGGATGACATATATAATAAGAACTAAGATATTACAATTTTCCACAGATAAAGTTTTAATCGACCCGGGTTTCGATGCACTGCATCATCATCAGGTACATATATTTGGAAATCAATATATGTAAATATATATGTATCTGATGGTGATGCAGTGCATCGAAACCCGGGTCGATTAAAACTTTATCTGTGGAAAATTGTAATATCTTAGTTCTTATTATGTTCATATTCCACAACATCTCGCCTGATTCCTCCCTTTTTGGACATATATAATTTTGAATTAGCCTTTTGCTTACATAATCTCTCATTATAGAATCTCTCCTGAACACAACTTTTGACCTTCAGGATTTGAGAGTCATCTAGCAAATATTTTGTCGTCGACCTCGAAGAGATTACTGGGAGACAATTTTATTTCTTTTGCCTTTTAAACTGCATCATCATTCTTCAAAGAAAATAAATAAATATTCACAGGTACATCTCTAACCGTGCCACCTCACTTAACTCTCACATATGTCTTCATCGTAGAATGAAAGAGCCGCGTCGAAGCGCGCGTCCTTATTTCACGGGCCACTTTCATTGAAAACACTCTTAATTCCCTATTCTTGCAATCATATTTTTGTTTTCACAAATATAGCGCCACATAAATCAAGAGACATACATTAATGAGTCTTCTTTACTTTGCTAAGCTCGGAATATTATCAAAATTGAAATTAATTGTTTCAAAAAGGTCTTTATTAAATATTTATCCTCTTTTTGCAAACTCATCCATTTGGATTGTATTACCATCAGAAAAATTGCACCTCTTTCGTGTGGCAACGTACGAAGCAGATATGTTTTGAAAGGAAGTGAGGAGGACTGGGGTACACCTGAGTACACCGGTTGAAGAGCTAAAAGCGGTGTTGGGATGTCACGTTGTTTACGCCCTTCGCAAGGACAGTCGACGGCAGCACTTGACATAGATTCTTCTCTCTTGTTTACTGTCGCCCCCCTTCCACTACCTTTACTCTTCAATTCGAAGGACACCTTTTTCCGTTCGCGATCGATGAAGTCCTATTCGATCCGGAAAACCATAATTCCTTTTGTTGAGGTTCTCGTGCCGGTTATGAGGTAGTTTTGGTAACGTAGTCAGTACCATTTCACAACTATTTTACTATCCTAATAACCCTTTATCCACACGTAAAACAGCTTTACTTTTAGCTCAATCCCTCGCCATTTTCTCAAATAATGTCTACTGATGATATAGATGATATTGTTATCATTTGAAAAATATTTGGGAAATATATCATATACTGGAAAAGATTAGATTGCGAGTATATTGAGCCAAGTTATTTGTAAAGGCGAACGACTACGGAGAAAATTTGCGCCATTAAGAATAGATTGGAAGGCCAGTGAGGGGAGGATTATTTGGGAAATGCAGGAAGGGTGTTGAGAGGGCCGGCGCGCCGGTAACTCAATTTTAGTAATTTCAGGTAAAAAGGTACTGATATCAATTGTAGTTGACCGCTCATTTAATAGTTGAAGGAGAAGATTGAACCGTTTCCACCATATTTTTTCTAGGAGGCCCTTGCGTAATCTACATAAAAACTAACATTATATTCGGATAAGAAACTCAAAAAACGAGAATGGAAAGAAATCGTGGCCCTAATTGGAAAAATATCGGAGATATGAATTTTGGGCAGATTTTTTCGATTTACGCCTACTGTGTGGCGTCGGGATCAGCCTACTCTTAACGAAAGCTGTTAAGAGCTCAGACTAAGATCTCCGGCTAAACATCTATTGCAGCTCCTCCATTCGGACCCTTGTCGACGCTAATTTCACCAAAATGAAGTTTTTTGTGAAGGTGGCAGCACGACAATTCTTCCGAAGATATCTTGGTTGTGATACTATGGTTTTCCTAAGGCCAAAACCTGCAGTATCTTTATAAATGGTGATTTTTATGATTTATAAATTAATGACAGCGTTATGAATTCTAAGTTTAGAATTTTATAGCATTTTCTAAGTGTATACGTATCGTTTTATAGCACATTGGTTGAAACGAGACTATCATAGTACGAATAATCCTCAATTGTGTAAAATAGTGTTGACAATCGCTATTTCAAAAAAGATAAAATTCTTAGTCACTGGCGCGCTAATCATTGACAAATTTTGATTTCTGTTGATAATCAAACACTGGCTATCTCTTGGATTGCTTTCCTCTGAAGTATCATTACTGCTGCAATTCCAATCAAGAGGATCAACCATTGGCTAACTATTTGATCACTAACCTCGATAGCACCAGTTAAATAACAATCACGCCAATATCTTCCTCACTTCTGTTGTGTTGCTGCATATCGATTGTCTCTCTGTTTACTTCTCTTGTAAACTATGGCTTGGTTAATTGGCTATATCATGTACCACGTGAAGATTGTACGGATGACATAATGGCATACGATCGTTGCTTTTGGAGCTGTAAATACTATAGCGGCTGGGTGCAATTTTCAGTTTTTGAGTCGTTTCCTCTTGAGTCAGCTTTCGTATTCAGAATCAGTATGATTTTTAATCCTCACTGTAGCAAATTCATTGTTTACTCAGCTTCTTTCATTATACCTTCAACTTCTCCACCGAAAAATAGTTTAGCTAAAGCGCGGCTTAAGTGCACCTAAAGACAGTGAGTTGATTATCGATTTTTGTACATTCCCATCCTTTCATTGGAGTTATGTATTGAAAAACCTACGACCCGGATAGCCGTTTTAGCATTTTTGGAAATTTTACTTTCACCAACTACTGAACGCTTTCGGTTAGTATAGTGGCGGTTAGTTTCAATTGACGAGAACATAAATTTACGCCATTGGGGAGGAAATAAAATATGCGTGCAGTATAAAATGCTTGGGGCCTATTATTATCGACATCTGTTTGGACTAAATTTGGAATGTACAGCGATGATCGTCCATTAACTTTCAACGTCTCAGACTCAGCGTAAGTTAATTGCTTGAAGATGGGAATCTTACCATCCTACATCCAGATACGGACCACATCCTCTTCCCCGGTGGCTAAGAGAGCGGTTCATCATGGAAAATTGCAGTGGCTAAAAGGGGAGATAAAATATTGGTATGCTGTAAGAGACTCCGTTTCACATTATTTGCTGTTCCTTTATACTGAACTTTCTTTAAGTTTACATTTGGTGGAATGGGTAACATTTTTGGATGGTGTGAAAGAGTTTCAGTTAAATATCTTTTAAAAAACGAGAAACAATAAACAAGAAACTGGCTAATCTTCAAGCCAGTCAGTCATATACCACAAATGTTTGGCCCATATTGCCCACAACAGTGAATTCGTTTGTTCCCGCTGAACGTGTGGTTAATCTTTCAAGTCACTCTTTTTCTGAGAACCACCTCTATCACCTCGACCACGGCGTACTATGCAAGGGCTTAAAATACTCGCCACCAGTTATCCTTTGTCAGAGTGTGCTCAAAAATCTTGCTGCGGATTGTGAGGTGGCACTACGTCAAGAATCACTGGCTACAAAACTGATGTTTGCTAACTGCATCTCCAACTTCATCTCCGCTACACACCCAAAGCTGTGGGATCCCACCACGGCAAAGCAACGGAAGGATCTTCGAAGCCTGCGGGAGGTAGTTGAGAAGGAGGACCTCGTCGTACATAAAGCGGACAAGGGAAATAGCGTGGTCATTCTGAACAAGTGTGATTATGTGGAAAAGTGTTGTGATTTCATTTTAAATAATAGTATTTGTATGTTGCCAGAATACCCAACACAACTGTTTCAAAGTGCTGTGAAAAGTGCCGTGTCTAAAACTTTTATTTTTAAAGAAAGGGACCAAAGGAGCCTTTTACAAATGAAGTCGCTAGCGCCCAGGTTCTATGGCTTGCCTAAATTGCACAAACCCTCCGTTCCCATTAGACCGGTAGTGTCGTGCATGTCATCGCCATGCCACCGCCTGGATTCAAAGTTAAATGAACTTATCAAATCTTACACAAATTTTAAACCAAAATACAGTGTTGCAAATTCGTTAGAGCTAGCATGTATCCTAAAAGACTTGGTGGTTCCTAAGTAGGTGAAATTAGTTTCTTTTGACGTTAAAAATTTATTTCCGTCGGTCGCTACTTCAGAAACATTAAATTTAGTTGAAAGCCTGTTAGAAAACTCAAACACGAATGCAAACATCAGGGATGATCTTGTGCTCTTTACAAAAATAACAATTGCTCAAAATTATTTCACTTTCAATGGCGTTTTCTACAAACAAGAAGAGGGTCTTGCAATAGGTTTCCCACTTTCACCGCTTCTGGCTGACATTTTTCTTAATAATTTAGGAGAAAAGCTATTCACGTCACAAGGCAAACTCGTTCAATATGTCCATTATTGGTATCGATATGTGGACGACATAATCTGCCTCTGGACAGGAACGACTGTTGGATCAGTTCCTCGCTAATTTAAATAATCTGCACAATAATTTGTCATTCACGATGGAAAAAGACGTGAATGGCAGTCTGAATTTCCTCGACCTAACTATCTCAATTATAGCGCAGAGGCACCAATTTTCAATCTATCGAAAGCCTACCGCCACGGATCATATCATTTCCCAAGATTCCTCCCATCATTTCTCCCACAAACACGCCGCATTCCGTGCAATGACACACCGTCTCGTTCACCTTCCCCTTTCACCGGAGAGTTATAATACAGAGCTCCAAACAATGTATTCTATTGCCATAACAAATCGTTTCTCGATAGAACTGGTGGAAAAAATTGTAAGGTCAAAACAGAAACAGTTGGCGATTAAAGAGATAGTTTCCTCCAACTCTATTTGTGTTTACGGAGAAATGGAGGTCTCTACCCTTTGTGGGTAATCTCGCCTATAAATTGAGTAACTTAATGCCAAAAAAATTTGAGGGCAGCGTTTTATTCCCCCCCTTACCTTAGGGAAAATGATCTGTAGTGGGATAGATAAGGTTGACGAATATATGAAATCTGCTGTTTATCTATTACAGTGTGACGAATGTATGTCTTGTTATGTTGGGCAAACTGGAAGAGGAGTGTCAACACGCATTAAGGAGCATGAACGCTCCCTAAAAAATGCAGATGGCCATTCCCTATTTGCCTAGCATTTATTAGAGTGTAACCATAGCAGTGCTTTTAAACCTGTAATGATATATATGTTGCCGAAAGGCCTAAAAATGGACGCTTTGGAACATTTAGAAATTTAGGTGCTAGCGAAAAACCAAAATATTAATCTGTGTAATGACCATGCATTTATGCATTCCTCTCCGTTGTTTTCGATATTTCCATGTTTGCAAAAGTAACTGTCACTCCCCCACATCGTATCCCCTCTCCGCCCCTTACACTCCCCTTCTCCCTCTCCCCACTTACGGTTGCTAGGAGCCCTTCCAAACCCCTCCCCTCACAACCCTCCGTCTGTTGCCCATTCATAAACCCACCCAAGGTTTCCTCTGGGGTTCTTTCTTTGCAACTCCTCACTTCGCGTCCTTTTTTGAATCATTGTTTCGGCAGATCTTAGCCTACTTTCCTTGCCCTTAAGTCACAGATGTTTGGGCTGGGGCTTTAACCACTCTTCCTTTAAAAAAATAGAAAACAGTGTAACTTGGTGACCTTCTACTCCTCCCACTGTCTTCCCTCGATTCACTTTCCTTCCTTTCCTCCCGCAATTTTCCACCACCCCTTCTCACTCTGCCATGCCCTAACTACCATGGCCCTCTCTCCCCCATTTCAAACCAACCCCCACCACTTTTTATCTTTCTCTGGGTATATATTGTACGCCCTAAACTTCAGAATGTGCCAGAAGATGCCTTATTAAGGTGAAACCTGTCGCAGTTTTTAAAAAATAAAATGTGGATAAGCACAATTCTTTTATTAAAATGGATACCTAATATGGTATGGTATGGAAAATGGTATCTATCACTTCCACGAAGTCAAGCCTGAAACAATCAAATTTAATTTTCACTTGTAATTTATCAAAAGAACCCTTAAATTATGGTTGATAGTGAACATTTACGAGTTCAATTCTCTTCAATCAATACCTTCCTTTCATTTCTCTTAGCTGCATCATCCTAACACCTCCTTTGTGCGCATCTCACAACACCCGCATGACTGTTGCGCTTTGCACCACTAGGTGTACCTGCGACAGAGGGGAAACATAAAGTTAGCTCACTAATCCAATTGTGTAAATCTCTTTTCCACCTCACGTCTATTTTCACCTCGCATACTTACAGCCTATTAATGTTGGGTCAATACAATAGCAGGCGATGCACTGAAGTGTCAACATTATAACCCTGAATGCGATAATTTCAAATAAGAATTCTTTCTTGAGCGATGATCTGTTAGAAAGCATACCGAAGTGCTCAAATGTTTTCAAGGTTCTCAATTTATTGTACCATTTCCTTAGTCATGAGGTTATTAAGTGCATATTAGCATAAATAAGTGGCAGTGTTGTCACTTCCGGTCTTTATGGCGCAGCAGCCGATGTTGTTACACATTATTCTTTTTCAATTCACGAGAAAGGCACTCAGACCTATCTCTACAGGGTGTTTCGTAATGGCTCTGTAATATTTTAGGATATGATTAAGCAGGTCAAAATAAGAATAAAATTCAATTGGAAATGTGTCCGAAAATGCACCGTTATTCACCTGTATGTCGGTATGCGTTTTTCATGGAAACCCTGATAAATAAAAAGCTTTTTAAGATAAAGACTTGATATTTTGCAAAGATATTAAGGATTGTAAAGTTCGATTGTCCATCATTTTTAAATGGTGTATTAAAAAATAACTAAATTTCGTATGACAGTTTAAAAAATTACCATTGACAGCTATACAAAATATCAAATCTTTATCTTAAATAGGTTTTTATTTTGCAGGGTTTCCGTGAAAAACGCACACCGACAAACAGCTGAATAACAGTGCGTTTTCGGACACATGTCCAATTGATTTTTTTTTATTTTGACCTGCTTAATCATATCCTAAAATATTACAGAGTCATTACGAAACACCCTGTATATTGGAGACGTTATAGCTCTGAAAGTAATTGAGAGGAATTTTTTTCCCGTTGACTTGCAAAAAAATGAAAAGAAATTGGTTATATGTATCGTCAAGAGCTTTTTTGCTATAACAGAAATTTTTCAAATGCCCAAATGCCTTATAATAGAAAACGAAGGAATAAGATCTGGGGAAAGTGGAGTGCTACGATCAGTTTATCCGTAAGTCCCTGTGCCTAGTGGTGTCGTGAACGTTGCTGTGAAAACGCGAAAATAGCTGTGGTAAGTAGCTGTGGGCTGTAGTAGGAGTGGGGAACGTGTTCTGAGAGAAGGATGGATGGTCGTGAGGGCAGGAAGATTTGAGAAGGCAGCTGAGAAAAGCCCAGTACTTGGTTGCCCTTAAGTCTGCCGAATTATTGATGGAGTGCCAAGGCTGAATTGAAGCCATTTAGAGCTAAAATGGCGAATTAAAAGGGTAGATTTGGTTGGCTCTTAAAACGAAAGAGACTCAGGGACACGTGTTAAGGGTAGATACTCGTGAAAAAGACGTTTTTCCCCATTCGAAATTCTAAGGTCGTGCTTACTGAGAGACATGAATAGATGCTTTTGAAGTTTAGAGCGTTTCTTTTGACCAAAAAAAGCGGGAAGGAATGGTGGAGAGTAAGCTGTATCTTCGCGCTACTTTTATCAATGCGTCCCTAGCGGGGAAAGTCGATGAATTAGCCGACGTAAATCTTTGGCTGTTTTCCTGACTAATGAAATTCTATTATTCTCTTTCGTGGAAATAGATGTTTTCATGCATGGTCTTCTAACACTGACATTCTAAGTAGTAGATAAGTGTAGTAAAAGTAGTGAGATTTTGGAAGATCTTTAATTAGATGGATCTAAATTGAGAATGAGAGAAATTGGTCTGTTTTGGTGTAACCTAATCGAAATTTTAGGCTGAAAATACATGTGTAAGATTGTAATTGTGATTAATGTCAATTTTTTCACATTATCCATCTTCTATATATAAATTATTCCTAGAATTTCTAGAATACTGTAAAAATCGTTATAATTAGCATCTTTTCTTTTCAAGCTACTGACCGCCATGAGAGGAATTCAAAACTTCTGTAATAATGAGATATTTCCTTTAATGCATTACTAGCGAGTCTTAAATATCAAGGCATTTTATCGTGTAAGATTTTTGTTGGATGAAAATAGGCTCAAAAGATGTAATTACAAACTTGTTCATTATCTTATTGATAGAATTTTATGAAAGTAGAGTGTCATCCAGTTAAGGCCATCACGCACTATTTCCACAAAATTTAAATTATTCACTGGTGCAAACTATGAAAATTTGTAGAAAAGCTTTGAAGCTCAACGGTAAATTTCTCTGCAAACATCCATTTAACATAACAAATAAAAATTGTTGTTAACATTCATAGTTTATAATATATTTTTATCTCATAAAGCCACGACCTTGAGCAATTAGGGAAATGTTTAGGCTTGCATCGCGTGTCTGCTGTATGTATTGCAAATGGGGAGCTGACGGGCCGCGCGAGAGAAAATTTTAAATGTTTAAATATTTATAAAATACGCAATTATGAATTTACACTAAATTTTATTTTTTTAATAGTTGGCTGGATATGTTTAGATTACGGAAAAAAAGTTTCAGCCGATTCTGAGATGGAGTATTTGAGAAAAGTTTATTGACAATTTTTTAAACACGGGCCGCGCGAGAGAAAATTGTAAATGTTTAAATATTTATAAAAACGTATTTATGAAATGCCACTAAATTTTATTTTTTGAGTAGTTAGCTGGATATGCTTAGATTACGGAAATAATTTTTCGGTCGATTCTGAGATGGAGTATTTGAGAAACAATTATTATCAATTTTTTAAACACGGGCCGCGCGAGAGAAAATTGTAAATGTTTAAATATTTATAAAAATCGTATTTATAAATTGCCACTAAATTTTATTTTTGGAATAGTTAGCTGGATATGTTTAGATTACGGTAAAAAAGTTTCGGCCGATTCTGAGATGGAGTATTTGAGAAAAGTTTATTAACAATTTTTTAAACATTAGTAATTTACAACAATAGGGTATAGAAGAAAATAATTTTTTATTGATATATTTGCATTCAATAAAGATTTAGCTTTAATAAAAGCTATTAATCATTGTTATATGACAATTACAAGTGGAGATATAAGTGATAATATGATTTTGGGCTCGGATTTTTGCTAAAAATGCGAAAAAATTAAAATATGCATAATTCACTCAAAAAATTTTCACAAAACGGTTTGAGTGTATTCAGTTTGAGGTAATATTGTACTCGTACACCAATTTTTATCAAAATCTGAGACCCTAAGGGACAAACGTTTGTTGAATTGAGGTGGAATGACCCATATATGTTATCGGGCGGTAAGAGAGGTCAAGCGATACCAAAGGTTAAGGAAAAAACAGGGAAGATATTAATCTAACAGGAAGATATCCAAGAAAGATGGAGAGAATACGTAGAGGAGCTATATGACAGCGAGAATAGACCCCTTAGCCTAGATCTAGAGGATGAAGGAACAATAGATAAGGATAGCCTCGGACCAGAGTTACTTGAGAGTGAAATAGAGAGGGCATTAACCCATTCGCATCCATCCCCTGGGATTTAAATCGACCCCAAACACCACGTATAATAAGTTTGCAAGTAAGAAAAAGGATTTTCTAAGGTGATTTACAACGGAAAACATTTTCTAAATAGCCACCAGATGGCATCTACAAACAGGTACACTCTCAGGCCAAAGAGTTACAAAAAAACTCGTAAGATAGCAGCAGGATCAACTGACAAATAACACTACGCATTCTGCGTACCAGTACGCTTGGGGTGTTTGTGGCCAGCTTGAGGCCGCGTACCAGTACGCTTATGGATGCGAATGGGCTAAGAGAGATGAAGGGTAGAAAAGTCGTGGGAACCGATAACATACCTTCGGAGCTACTGAAGAATCTAGGTAGTAAGGGGAGAAAATCGTTTTTCGAACTTATTCGCAGGATCTACGAGGAAGGAGTATGGCCAGAGGATTTCGTGAAAACAGTATTAATACCTATCCCGAAGAAGAAGAAAGCCTCAGAATGCGAGGAGTATAGAACAATCAGTTTAATTTCGCACGCAGCAAAAGTGTTGCTTAGAATACTAAATAGAAGGTTGGAGAGCAGAGCAAAGTGCTATTTAGGCGATGACCAATTTGGGTTTAGGAAGGGGAGGGGAACCAGAGATGCGATTGCGGTAATGAGAACACTTATAGATAGAAACATAGAGCATAATCAGGATGTTTTCGCTTGTTTTGTAGATTTCGAAAAGGCGTTTGAGAGAGTAAACTGGGAGAAACTAATTCAGATACTGGGGAAAATAGGAATAGATTGGCGTGATAGGAGACTCATCCGAAACTTATATATGGGGCAGAGGGCTCAGGTAAGGGTAGCTGAGGGTGAATCAGGGTGGGCAGTTATAGGTCGCGGGGTGCGGCAAGGGTGCCCGTTGTCGCCTTTACTTTTTAACATCTATTCTGAGGAAATGGTAAGAGAGGCATGGGATGAGCTAGATGTGGGAATGAAAGTAGGAGGCCAGTGGATAAAGTCGGTTAGATTCGCAGACGACCAGGCGTTGGTGAGTCGGTCATCGAAAGGACTGCAAACTTTAGTAGATGCACTGGAAAAGCAGTGTGAGAAATACGGAATGAAGATAAATAATAGGAAAACAAAAGTTTTGAGATTCTCTAGGACAAAGAAAGCGAAGCTGGTGATAAGAGTAGGCAGTCACAAACTGGAGCAAGTAGAACAATTTAATTACTTGGGTAGTACGCTAGAAGAAAGAGGACATAGTAGCAAAGACATTAGGAGGAGAATAGCGCTAGCGAAGGAAGCGTTCAATAATAGAAGGGAGCTGATGACGGGGACCTTAAGTAAGGATGTAAAAAAGAGGCTGGTGAAGAGCTTGATATGGAGTGTGGCGTTGTATGGGGCGGAAACGTGGATCTTGAGAAAGGAAGACGAAAATAGGCTGAAGGCTTTTGAGATGTGGGTGTGGAGGAGGATGGAGAAGGTGCGGTGGACGGAAAGGAAGACAAATGAGGAAGTGCTTGACATAGTGGGCGAGGAGAGGAAACTTATAAATGAGATTAGGGGAAGACAGGGTAGGTGGCTGGAAGCAGTAATGAGGGACGATGGTTTGCTGAAGGCCGTGATAGAGGGAAGGATGTTGGGTAAGCGGGGAAGGGGAAGGAAGAGAATCGGTTTATGGACGGGATGAAGAAAGGTAGGACTTATGCTGAGATGAAGAAAGAAATACAAGAGGTAGAAAGGGCACGGCACGTGTAAGAGTTCGTTGGATATTCTCTGACTTTCATCACAACTTACCTCTAACCGGTACATTACTGTAATGAATGAAAGAATGAATGAATATACATATATCGGACTACGGGATGCATTTTGTTACAGTTGAAAATAATAAATATCCCCTGCTGATAGCATAGCGTCCATTTCCCCAGAAACTATGTTGGAATGACTTCTGTAATCATTTTGTAACACCTATTCTTGAGACCCCTTTGTAAATGTCTCGCAACCATGAATATGATGGATCCTAATCCTAGGATATGGATCCTAAACTTGCCCCCAGTGGGTGTTGCCAAACATTCCACAAGCACCGAAAAATCAGGACCAAGCAGATTGTACTGCCGCCACTATAGAGAAGGTGGTTCTAATGAGGAAAGGCCGTGATTCAAATTGAGATACTGGAAATAAAGGTACCGGAATGGGCCTCTCAATTTTTGACACAGAATCAAAAACATGCCCACTACAGCGTGACCTATCTTTTGCGGAAAGCTAGGCAACACTCCTGCCCGTACATTGGTGCTGAAGATTTAGATCCATATGTATATTCATGCTCGCATCAGTCATAATGCATGCCTCATGAACCATCGGATTATATAATTTTTTGATGAATGCTGAGAAAAATCTCTTAAATTTGCTAAAGAGGCACTCAAAGACACACACCCACCTCTTTGATCATTGCATTATATCATTTTTAATGAATTCTGTGGGAAAACTCTAAGATTTGCTCAAGAAGCACACAAAGCTGAGTCATGATCCTGATTTAAATAGTATGTTCTCCACAAGAGCAATATTATGTGTGTGTGACGTAGATAAAGTTTAATAGAATGCTTAGTTGTACCCTTAACTTAACGACCGACTAACGTGGTATTTTTCGGAATAATAATTACACAAGAATAACATATGATTGCACAAAACCATTATTTGCCTCCACCTGTATTTACGTATCAAATGCGATACTCAAAGCTAAGTGTCGCGTTTTACGAAATAATTGTTTCATTATGCGTATGAAGCCATCACTTGCGATAAAATTTCATATAATGAAGCTGGATTGATAGCAAGTTCATGAATGAGTGAAGAGCGAACACTCAGGAAACGAGTACCTATCACCCACTTTATTTTACGATAAACCTCTTGCTGTATGTCAACAAAACTGAAGCGCCCCATCAAATATTATGCCATTAGTTCTCGCAATGCTGGAGCACTGCGGCCAATATGAATAAATTCGCTTTATTGACTGTGGAAAATATAATCAAGGAGTGACCGATGGCATGCGTTTTTATTTTTAAAATGACACGACTCATGAATGGACCAGGTGAGGCTTTTTCAATTGTCCACAGGTGGGCTGGGATGAGTGCAACAGGTTGCCGGGAAAACTTCGCTCCCGTCACTCGAGCGACATATCCTGGGCAAGGAGAGTGGAGGAAAGTTTGGAGGTAGTTTTCGCGCAGGATGCTAGTCGGGCCTCGGAAGTGAGCGGTGATCGTTAGAGCTGCGTATTCTTGATGAGGGAGAACGTTTAGAAGGCCCTACCGAATCAAGGGGAAGCCGTATCATGCTATGGTGACGCGAATCCTTCGTGTTTCGAAGGAGGAAATTACTTTTATCGCAGCAAAATTCAGGATAGGCTCGTAGAGGCTTTATTCATCTGATCCCCTGAGGCCCTGGTGTTTTCTACTAGAACTGCAATTATGGAATGGCATTAAATAATACTATGGGTTAGTTTTGGTCTCGAACTTAGTAAATTCTGAATGCTGGTTTGAGGGTCTACATACTTTTTAAATTAAATTAAGTAATAGAACACCTAAGACCCCAAAAACGTCAATGTTCATTGATGTACGTATACATAAACAGGTGTATTTCACTGCATTATACTCCGTTTCTTCATTTAGAAGATAGAGCATCTCAAATTCGAGCAAGTTGCAAAAAACATTCTAGACAACCGAGAAATAGTCTTCTGTATCAAAAATAATTTATCTTAATCAGTCAACTACCTTCAGCAAGAAATGAACATCTGATAACCTTATTTCTAGTCTCTACCAAAATAGACAACTTAATGTATGCTCTTCATAATGACTAATCAATCGTCTTTCCCTTTACGATTGACATTGTTTTCGAATCATTAGATTTTCGATGCTACATTTAAATTTGTTTCAAATTTCGCATAGCCTAGAACAACTAACTGCGTTATCGTAACACTGTGCGTCTGAAGGTATTAGATTGCTCTTTGTGATGATACAGCGGTTTTTCATTTTTGTTATTCTAACCATATTGTTTGCTGAGAGAATAGATCATATCCTAAAGTGAACAGAAATATACACACCTTTTGGCTAAACAAGGAACATAGCGTTTCAGCGCGAAATGAAAGCTCCTCCTCAAATGTGATTGGGAGAGAATTGGAAGAGAATATGAGATTGAAAAGAATCCTAATTAATGGAATTGTAAGTGTAAGGAAATGTAAGTGTAACGCAAAGCTTGTTCAAGGAAGCCAGTTTTGCAGAAAAAATAATGTATTAAATGTTCAAATGAGGGCTTTATTTATTGGATGTACCTATAAAGTCATCGATGTGTAAGTGGATGTGTGGCATATACTGCTTAGATAGTGGAAGCGATGAAGATATGGTGCAGTATGAGATTGATATGCCTAGGTCAAATAAAAGGGCTGAATCACTAACCGCGAAGAAGAGGAGACGAATGAGATGAATGGCAAAAGAAAAAATGTGGACCGATATAAATATTTGAAAAAATGTCGTTTGCGATAAAAACTGAAATAAGTTGTGGAAGGCGTGTCCTGAAGAAACTCACAAGAATAAGACCCTGATGTTTAGATATGTATAAACTAATTGTATAGCAAGGATGATATGGTTCGATTAAATTAATACTTACTGAAGATTCGGACGAAGGCATGCTGGGAAAGAATTCTATTTCCCATAGATCTAGTATTTCTTAAGAAATTAGATTTAGAACAGAAAGGCTTAATTAGACGATGTAAATGTGGCTCCGCCACATTCATGCCTAGGAAAAAGTAGAAGGAAATAATGCGCTGTTCTTAATGGATGGTCACAACTATTAGGGTCTGAGGACACACCTACTAGGATTGTGGCAATTCGTAAATTGCCATTTTCAAGCAGTCTTAGAATTACAACTAATAAGTACTATCTTCTATGACCATTAATGATGGCGTTGATGGACAATATTGACGGTGTATCTCTCACTTTGCTGTTATAATTGGGAATACTTGTTCATGAGACTTATTTTTATTTCCTTGTTGCCCTGCGGCATTGTTTAGTTTTTATATCCTCAAGAATAGATTTCGACAAGTTCAGTGGATCAATATTTTAAATTTTCTACGCAAATCGAGAAAGCGTTCAATTAATATCATTTTAGCTTATTAGTAACTTTTCAAATATTGGTTTCGAAGGAACAGCCCTAGATTTGAATACTAGAAAGGTATGAATTGTGATATTTAGGCTCGGTTTTATAATCTATGGCTTACTACTTTCCGACTGAAAACCAATGCTACGACGTTCTCCCACTGATAACGCTCACGTTTCTCTGATATGATTCACCGATTCTAAACTCACTGTTGACATTCAGTTAACCGGAAGGATACGTCATCTTGTGGTGAGCGTCAACTAGGCATTATAAAACCGTGCCTTAAAATGATATTGCATCAGATTCTAAGTTCTAACGCGTGCTGAATCGAATTCATCCCATTACTTTGCGCCATTAATGATAAAGGTAAGAAACAACAAAAGTGTGGCCTTCATTAACCTATCACACTTGAAGCTATTTAAGACAACGGCCTGCCACGATGGAAACACTTCGATGGAAACGGCCTGCCACGGTTCCCGATCAGTCACTGAAGTTAAGTATCGTTGGGCTCGGCTCGAGTTTGGCGGGGTGATCCTCCGATTCGTCCGAGAGCTGTTGCCCCTGTTTGCATGTGGCAGACAGTAAATGTGCGATTACCTTGGTCGTCGAAGCACGTTAAACAAAAATACAAATATTTGAAGTTATTTGCTAATTGAGAGTTAATTTTAACTTCATTACTGAAGTGTCCCAATGTCATTTCTTTCCTTTCTTGTCTGCTCCGATCGGTGTCAGCAAGTGCCGACAATCAAAATTAAATGATTTCAATGGAAATTGCTAGCTTCAGGCTCAGTATAACCTTAGCAAGTTAATCCTTTTATGCTCAACAGCAACTAATTATAGTAAAAAAAAACAATATCGAAGGTTCAACTCTCATCCAGCTATTTCAATTAGGAAAACACTCGTTCGTAGAGAGTTTTAGTTTCATCCCTCAGGTAAGCAACCGGCATTGCTTGCTTTTTGTATCTTCTCCGATGGATGCCGACAAGTTCAGCGGATCAATATTAAATGTTTTCAGGTCGGATAGGGGAGTGTGAGAGAGAGAGATCAGTCGGTGGCCTCTCTACGTAATGCGGCGGCGGTCCCCCCTATACAGCGGGGGGCACACCTTCTCGCGGGGGCCGGAGGAAAAGGGGGGGAGGTGGTGAGAGCAAGCAGTGTGTCTCGACTTACCGGGCAGTTCGAGGAAGTTGGAAGTGCGCCTGCGCGTGGCCCGCGACGACTGCGCAAACGCCAGCGGCCCCAAGTCCTCCGAGGCCTGGGAGGCCTGCGAGTCCCGGCTGCCTCTCCGTGAGGCAAGGTACGCGAGCCCCGTGCGGCTGCCGCGATGACTGCCGGGGCTCGGAGAGGTCGGCCTCGATGAGTACCCTGAGATAGTTGTGCCACGGTGGGGAGAAAAAATAGAAAAGGATCGCTAAGCTAACTAATTTAAATTATTCTTTCATTTAACATCAATTCACTTAGTGCTGCATTATGTATTGAAGAATTTATAGTTGCATCGGATGTTTTACTTTGTGAGACAAATCTCATTTAAGAGACTCCTCACAAAGGGTACAAATATAATAATGGAAATATTTATATCGAATAAATCTACTCTTGGAAATGCTGCCAAGTGGAAATAAAATTGAAATCAAGACATTTAACTTTTAAACAATAAATCGGTGTTTCCTCTGGCTGTCTGTCAACAATTGGTTGAGTAAAAAAAATTATAACTTAAAGAGATATTCCTCATTATAAATATCTGTATGTTGGAAAAAGTCGAGCAAAAGACATTTTAAAAGTATTGAAGCTTGTTTTCATTCGATTTATATCCTTTTCTACTTTGCCCAGTTCACAAATAGCACTTTGCCCTTCTCATGCAAAAAAACTTTTGATATCTATGCTTGTTTCGTTGCAGGGAAAGTCCTGCATTTCTCAGTAATGGATATTAATGAGTCAAGCAAATTTTTTTGGAGACACTTGTGGTAATTCCCTTATACCACATTATCGTAGACATTGATATTGCTTATACAGCCAGGCCAAGTATTTTAATGACAAAGACATAACGAGTAAAAGCGAGAGATATTATATTATATATGGCTAATGAAACATCTGAAATTTGGATAAGTGGCATTCTTCATTTAGGCATCTTCAGGAGCATTAATTAACAATATTTTAAAAAAACTCCGAAATGACGGCGTGATTGAAAAATTTGGAGGTAAGTATACCTCCTTACTTAGTAATAAAGTTACTATATTAGTAATGAGAAAGAAAGGAGGAAATAGCTTCAATGCTAGCTACTAATTGACCAGTGAAAACTAAGCGTCACTCACCCGGTCCCCTGACGGACGCGACCGAGCTCGCCGATGCCAGGCTGGCCAGGTCCTCCTCCTCCATGAGATCCGTCAGGTCGGACGTGGAGCGTCTGCATCGGCAGCTGAGCGTGGCAGCGGAGGAGGCGGCCGCCGTGGACGCCGTCGACGCCCCCGACGAGGACGCCGTCGATGACGACGAGGAGGCGGACGTGGTCTTAGTGGACGGCGATGAAGGGACGGGCGAGTGGTTGGAGAAGGCCTCCCACACATCGTCCGTCATAGCAGAGGGGCTCATCACCCCAGCTGCCATGCGGCGTGGCGTGCCCCGGGCAGACAGCTTGGAAGCGTTGGTCCGCCCCTTTTGCGGAGGGGCTAAGGGGGTGGAAAGGGAAGGTGAAATGAGTGGGCGGACCGGGGAGGAGGATTCGGGTGGAGAGTTCTGCCCCGGGTGCGTGTGGGTGGGTGTTTTTTCCTTCGGTGGGGAGCTAAGTCCTCTCGGCTAGGCAACAACTCCTGCACCTCCTCCTGCAGACGGTGTCCTTCTTCTGCGCGGAGCGGGCGCTCTTCTTTCGCCCTAGCAGTTGCCTCGTCCTCTTCTGATGTCGTTTCATTCGCGGTGTTTGCGGCGGTTCATATTAAGGAGACCTACTTGGACGGGAACTCTTGACAAAAACTTTCCCCAGGTGGTGGTCCCTTCAAAGCGGGGGAGAGACGGACTTAGCGCTTCGAGGCTTTTGTTCTTGTGGAGCTTCAAGAGATCTGCGTGTTTTCTCAGAATACTTTCCGCGGGTATTTTCTTCTCACATACTCTCTTGCGTGTTTTTAGTACTTCCTCTTTTGTTTTCTATTCGAGGCTACAATCTATAGTTTTGTAATTTTATCCTCAAGCTTTTGATGTTGACTTCCCTATCGGCCGATCCACTCGCAATTTTTACATTGGAGATTTTTTGTTTAATCTATCCATTTTGTTTGCATTTATCGAGAGTTGTTTTCACTTTCCTTATTTAATGAGTAAATCTGTACGAACTAATAATATATTTATGAATTTATGAAATTATAATGCAATGTAAGTCCTTGAAAAAATGTACAATGAAGTATTCTTTGTCTTCAGCCGTAGGTTTTATTTCCAACCTACGCAAAAAGTTTATTGTTGAACATCTTGATCTTTTACATGCAATGGAATTATTTTTTTCTTCTGTCGAACAAATTCTGGTGCAGGTTTTAATTTTAAGATGCACTTGCTTCCTTATAGGTTTGAACTATGCTAGTCACCGTGGGCATATTTTATGTTCAAACATTTTTCTCTACAATATTTTTGGGGCATCCATTCTTTCCATCGTAGTTAAACTCTTTCGGCGTCCAGTTACCTGAAAATGAAATTTAAATTCTAGTTTAAACAGATTTGGATATTCATATTAAATTTTGAGGAAATAAATTTTATAATTTAATTGTGCCCTTTTAAAACATTGACTGGATAAATTAAACTGTAATATTGTGTGAACTTAAATACTGAAATTTGACATCGTACTCCAAGTACAAAGCCCAATTTCCATGTTTTTGGGGTTGCTTTAACAGTCCAATAGTATCTATAAAAATGTTAATTTCTCTATCGTAACAACCCGAGTATCATACATTGGTTTATCTTATGTAGGCCTTTTGATATTTCCTGCGATGTGATGTTCTGTACATTGTTATAGAAAACCTACTAACACGTTTGAGTGATAAAAACTCATTGGAATAGCATAAAGCGTTGTTAGATAAGTTGTCAGGCATTAAGGAATGTTTTACCTAACTAACGATGGTATCTAAATGAAAGTGGAATGCAGTTCAAATCCATCGCTTGGAAATTTTACGACACTTGATGATTTCTTCAAGAGGAAAACGTTATGAAAAATAAAGCAACAGCATTTATCGCGCATCCTTGGTTGAAAGACTTGAGGCTTGATAATTGAGAGTATTCATGGAGGGAATTACATGCGTCCGGACCAAACTTCATGATTACTTGGATAAATGGAAAAGTGAATTACCCTGTTAAAAGTTTCCCCAATTACTGTGTTCCCCTTAGCGCCAATGGAGGCTTTGTCCCCAGATGAGAAATGCGTTTTGTCTGCCGTTCGCTCACTTGAAAATCGCATTTCAAAAGATTTTTTAACTGATAATGAAATTGTGTGCTTTTCAAATTCCAGCTTCCGGAAGAGCCTATTTGCATTATTGGGTCCATTGTTTGTAAATGAGTTGATATTTTATTTGTCCGCTAAATACATATACTTTTTTCTCCAGGACCCTCAGGGCACGATAGGCCATTACGCCATGCTTTTAAATGGTTGAAATAGGAGTAAGAAATCGTAGAAAGGGGATGTGAAATACTTGGGAAAAGTGAATATTCCACTCTTATATCTTTAAATTGTTACCTCTTGATCGAAAGTAAATGAGATTATGCAATTTAGGACTCGTCCTCTTGATTGGATGCAACGTTTGTTTTATTGCTTTGCTATTTTGGTTCATGATGATTTTATTATAAATAACTTTTGTTTTCTCAATGAAAACGAAATTCGATATCCTTAATCATGTTATGCACGAGGAAAGCTAATTTGTCGAATGACTTTGAAGTATAAGAAAAACTGTGTTCAAACATTGTTAAAGGTAAAGTGACTCTTTTTTAAGATTTTCTTCTCAACAGTTGTCTTTATTTTTGGGACATAATTAGGCCGTATTTTACTTATATATGCCGAAGTTTGTGTCTTATCTCTGTCGAGTATTTCACATTTTTCAAAAAAGGTTTTTGGCCCGGATATATGTTTTGCACTCTCATTGGTCACGCGTACAAGATAATACAAGTTCAACCAACCTCTTCTGTGACGTAAATGTCGGATTATTTTCAGAATAACAAATATACACTTTAATTTGGAGAATGTTCATAGGAAATGTATGGCAGTTTAGTGAAAAGATACGTACTTATGTATATGTAAGTGATCATTTTTCCCTTATCTTCCCTGATCTTATTAAGTTGAACTACATTTTCCCATTACAGGTTCATGAAGCCAGCTAGATATCGAGATCTAATTATGAAGTAATTATTAGAAAAAAAAATACTTGACTGATTAGAGTGGGACCATCATAAACCAGGTAAATATAAGTATTCATATTATTTTATTGCTTTACAAATTTAATATAAAAATATCTCACTAATTATTTTTCTTTTGGGCCAAAATTATTTATCTGAAAATAGCTTGAGAATATATTTCATCGAGAGTTTTCGTTGATAGGAGTTTAAAGATGCACAAATACTGGTATTAATAGTAAAAAATGTAGTTGGAATTTTCCGCGGGGAATTTTAAAAAGCGTATCACAAATAAAGTTTATTTGCTATAGATTTTGCGTGCTAGAAGAGTCCGCTATGTGATCCTAAACATTTTGAAGGCAATAGGACGTGAAGGTCCTGAGTTATCAGGACAATATTCGGAGATTCAATCAATGCACGGGAAGTTTCGTAAAAAAATTGTTTAACTGTAGTGATAACATCTCAATACGGCTGTATAGGATTTTAATCAAAGAAGACAAAACTATGCGTCTGATTGACGAGTAATCGAAATGGAAATAGATCCATCCGAAGCCAAAAAATCTTGATTCGATACGAAATCGCACCAATGAAAATGAGATGGGAGAGGACGATTGAAATCAATAGGGAGATGATTTTTTTGAAGCCAGCTATCATTAATTTAAATTCAGGGGCAACGCCGGAAAATGAAAGTTAAACTGGCAACTCAGTCATTAAGTTGGTACGAAGTTTTCCGCCGGGTTTGACGGACATCGCCACTTCAGACCTGAAGACGCCAGCAGGATGGCTGGAGAAACTGTTGTCAAGAATAGACATCACGCGGAGGAACGCCCGAAAGCTGCTCCACTACACAGTCATTAAGTGCTAATGTGGCAGATGCCCTAGATTTTATTAGAAATGATTTCAAAATTCCTAATTTCCTTGGTTGATCTGTAAAAATGACATTCATAAAATTTTGTAATGATTTATTCGACATGACTTAAAGCAGCAATTATTTAGGGTTAGGTTCTGAGGCCTCTATGAGAATGGGTAATGAGGTGGTGTGCATGAAAACATTTTCAAAATACAGATAAGATTTTTTCAGACTGTATTTGAGAGAAGCTCCTGGGCCATTGCAGTATCTTTTGACTTAAAATTAAGCCAGTACTATATAGATTCGTGGTGATGCACGGGGAAGTAGGCATGTGGGGAGAGGGAGTAGGGGGAGGGGACGAGATGGCCCCCAGAAGAGGGATCAAGGAGCAACATGGAAATAACTTAGTCAACGAAAAGACCCAAGAAAGGATAAGCGGTCGGGAATGGCTTAGGGAGGTGAAGGAGAAAAATTACCGAGCGATTGTGATTAGGATTTGAGGAAGTGCCTCAAGGAGTTGAAGAATATATTGGGATATGGAAAATGGAGATAAATTATTCTCGGCTAAGAGTAAGGGAGGGAAGAAAGAAGAAGCAGTTCTACACGCACCGCAGGATATGTTTCCAAAAACTTGTGTTTACGCTGGATTTTCACGGTACGAAAAATGTTTATTTTCTGGATACTGATTTCCTAAAATATTTTTGGCAAACTTTACGACGTACTCATTCACAGAATAAATGAAAACGCTTTCATTTATATTTTTTAGTGTAAAACTACGACTAAATGTATTAAAACAGCAGAAAATGAATTTCACATTATGTAAAAACAACGAAGATAAACTATGAGGAACCAAACAGGGCATATGAAGATTTTTTTATCGATAGTTAATAATGTACAGTACATCCTGCACAAAATGTTCGTATTAATTTTTTTGTTGCATGCATTACCCGTTACTTAAATTTTATATTTGTGTACTAATGATTCCTAAACCTTATATGTGGCCCTAAAGAAGTCGAGAACATCAATTATCTGCTTTAGTTTATTTACGATGAAAAAGTGGGATTATTTGATAAAATTCCCCAATATTAAAAAAATATTTTACCGTGGTTTTTGCTTCAAGGACATTTCTAAAGATGTTCATGATAATTAGTTCCGAGAGAGTGGCTTTATTTATCAAACGGTTGGATAATAAAGAATGCTGTAGATTTTTACCTAGTGATTTTACTTGAGCATCATTATTCCATCAATTAAAACCTGAAATCTCTGCTCATATTAATGCGTTAACTTAGAATATGGAGAACTATGATCACAGTTTGGGGTTGATGACATGTTTGGCAAATAAAAACTTTCAAAGAATTTGGTGCTAGCCATGCTTGAATTCCCTAAATCATATATTTCACTGAATTTTCTTTCACGATTATTTTCCATTCCTTTGATGAGATGGTTAATTTAAAAAAATTCTTCTTACGAGATGCATTATATAAAAAGAAGAGTAATTTAATAATTAGAAGGTTTCTCAAGTAATAGGGACTCAAAATAAAACTAGCGGGTACAAGAGGTAAAAGAAGTAAGTTAAGAGACTGATTATGTAAAAAATGTAGGAATGTAGCCTTCTGTTAGGAGAGCTGGGTGTATAAAAAACCCGTTAAAGTTTAGCAAAGTGAATCGTGAAAAATTGTTGTTTTTAACAAATTTACTCAAAATTAATGTAGAAATATCTTTATACATATACAATGTACAATGCAAGACACTGCTAGGGTGTGTGGCACGGGGTGATTCCACAACAGGCGTGGATCACTCGTCCCAGTTCAAACCAGAACCGCGCACGTTTCCCCGGCCGCTAGACGAGACCAAAAAGCAGTCAGGAGAACAGTGTGTAGTTAAACTAGAAACTGGGAGAGTGCAACGTAGACGAACATGCAAACATGCAGTGCACTGGTTAAAGAACTACTGGTTCATTTTAAAAATACTATAAATTTATGAATAATACGAGATACTACTTTATACAGAAAACAAAATAATGTCGGACATTTCAAGTGAAGTGAGGTGTTAGTAATGATGTTATGTTATTAAACAGAAGAAATTTTGTGAAAACAAGTTTTGATTTTCTAAATACCCTATAATGGAACTGACTATTATATGTTCCAATATCTTTCACGAGATAGGCGTAAGGAAAATCGGTCTATAGCCACTAGGCTCTTCCTTATCACCACTCTTAGATATTGGTATAACTTTCGCGATTTTCCAATCGTAAGGAACACAATATTATTTAAGAAATCTTTCAAATATTATTTTCAAGTACGGTGCTATTTGCGACGCCAATTCTTTATAAACTCGGACGGGAATTTGGTCGGGACAGGGTGATTTCTTGGAGTCAATGGATTTCAGATGACTTTCTATTCCACAACTATAGATCTTAAAGGTTGGTGTTGGATTATTATATAGCCTAGGAAGTGTAGCAGTGTTGTTTTTAGAGCATGTTGTATAGACGCTTTGAAAAAAGTAGTAAGGTATATTTGCTCTTTCCAACTTTTCGTTCGCTCTTTCTCCAAGATTAGTATTTAGTAACGTTACCGATGAGTTGCTGCCATAAACTTTCCTCTCGTACGACCGAAATGCTTTCGGGTTATCCTATAACATTCGCCCAATATTTTACTTTTGAACTCCGTTTATGCTTTTTGAAAGTCCACCATTGTTGCTGTTTTAGTTTTCTTCTATTTTTCGCATTACCTCTAATACTCCTCTTCGGGGAGATCCTGATCCTTTTTCATTTTTGCGTACCAGATTCGATGTCGCTTGAGAGATTTTCGAACGTCCGCACTATACTACCTAGGTTCAGTATTGACCTTTTTAAGTTTACTTGGTATTGCGCTATTTATGACTAGTCGTATGATGCTACCTAAGCTATTCCATGTATCGTTAGTATAAAAGTTTTGACTTAGATTAGATTAGATGATAGGTGGAGTTCCTCCAAGGAGGACCTAAGGCACTTAGACCTAATGGTCCATTGTGCCAACCACCATGTCTGTATTCACCCATAGAATCCAGTAGCCCTGCTAAAGGATAACATGTCCTCTATGGGGATACCCCTGACTTCATCTAGTTCCAAAAATGGTGATCCCAGATGCCTAACTCTAGTCCTCATCAAAGCGGGACACTTGCAGAGTACGCGCGATGTTGTTTCGTCCTCTTCCTCGCACCATCTACATTTCGCCGAGTCTGTAATTCTCAGGAGATGGAGGTGCCTCATAACCTGATAGTGTCCGGTAAGCAGTTCCACTATCGTACGAAGTTGTCTCCTGTCCAGTGATAGAAGCTTTCTTGCCATCCCCGGTCTGGGTCCTTCTATCAGGAGCTTGGCTTGGCTAAGCCCCTGAACATTCTGCCAGATCTTAGAGTGTTGAGCTAGGCTCCACTCTTTGATATTTAAAATCCCTGAAGAGGGTGCGATTGGAATGAAAGGCTCTGGTCCAATTGGTTTGCTATTCAAGCCCTACTTTGCTAGTTCATCCGCTATCTCGTTTCCGGTTATGCCTGTGTGGCCAGGTACCCACAAAAGTTCTACATTGCTCTGTCTGCTGAGGGAGTCGAGTGCTTCCCGGCATTCCAGCAGCAGTCTTGATCTGCACCATGGAGATATGAGAGCTTTTAAAGCTGCTTGACTATCGGTGCATATATGATCTGCCTTTTCGGCACATTTCCTTGGCAACATGGGCACATGTCAGCAAAGCGTAGACCTCTGCCTGGAAGGCTGTAGCGTGCTCCCCCAAGGGAATTGAGAGCCTTTTATCAGGTTGGCGGCAGTGAACCCCTGCTTTCCCTCGTTGGAAAGTGGGTTTTGAAGAGAGGCGGTGTTTTGTTGAGCGCAACTGTCATGTCGTCTGTGCCCATTTCACAAATGGGGTTCGACTCCCTAAGTTCCATCCATAGTTGTCTGTGACCGGAGAGGTTTCCCCTGTCACTCCATTGTCCCTGTCTCTTGAGACGATAGGCCGCCATCCTAGCTTGAGTCTCGACTTCCACGTAAAGTGGTGCGAGACTCAGTAGGGTTTTGAGGGCCAGCGTGTGGGTTGTCCTCATGGCTCCTGTGATACCCATGCAGGCCATTTTTTGCAGGTGGTTGAGTTTATTCCTTGCAGTAATCTGCCTTGTCTTTTTCCGCCAGACAATTGAGCAGTGTAGAAAGGCGGGCTTTACCACTGCGGCATAAATCCATTTGATCGCTTTTGGCTGAAGTCCACAGGTTTTGCCAAGGGCCCTCCTGCATGTCCATAGGGAGGCACATGCTTTCTTGATTTAAACCTCAAGATGTTCTCCCCAGTTGAGTTTGGTGTCCAGAAGGGCAAGTTTTGACTTACTTATATCATTAAATTTTTATATGAGGTCAATAATTCCTGTTTTAAACCTTCGAAATCCGCCTTATGAAATAATTATACCCATATAATATTGGATAACTTTTTGTCAGTACTAATATGGAATTTAGCGTTTACTGCTCTGTGATCACTAATTCCGTTGACTGTTACTTAGTTAAGAACGCTTTCAGGTATGTTAGTCGCCAAACTATCTTAAACGTTGTTTCCTATTGCCGTTGTTTCGACTTACTGATGTAAGGAATTGGATTTAAATGCATAGGGAAGATTTTCGTACAATTCCTTGTCTTTGACACCATTTTTGACGCTACATGACTTCCAGTGTATGGAGGAAACGTTGAAATTACCACCATTAATTATATTATTTTCGTTATTCTGACGTATAAAACGCTTCATCTGTCTTTTCAATACTTTGATTGAACTTATGTTTGTATCGGGTGGTATGTAACATGATAATATAAAAACTCTTTTTTTCGAGCATTTAATGGAATACTACACAATGTTTTAGTCATTATCTGGAAATATCTCGGCTCTGCTGAAGACCTCGTCTTTCACTGCGATGAATACTCCTCCGTTCTCGCTATTTGGTATTTTATATATATATATATATATATATATATATATATATATACATACCCAATAAGGAGTCACAGGCGTGACAAGTAAAAACATAGTGACACAAACAAAAGAAACTCACACGAATGGTTGTTTAATTTTCGACAGCAATCAACTGTCTTCTTCCGAACTGGAGAGAGTACTCTCTTTAGTTTCTTTTGTTTGTGTCACTATGTTTTTACTTGTCACGCCTGTGACTCCTTATTGGGTATATTTTCACCACGTGTGAACTTCGTCGATTGAATATATATATATATTTTTTTTTTGCGTATGATTTTGGGAAGATCTCGGTATCCACAATTTCATTCATATCCTCTATTCTTTGCAGTTTTCTGCAGAGAAATATGTAATTTTACCGGTTTCGATGTTTTATTTCCGGTCCTTGTACTGCTCGCGCTTCCCCTCTATTCACGCCACATGGGAATCCCTCCTCCTCGCCTCCCTCTCCCACTTTCCCTTTATCCCTCCCCGCCTGTATCCTTCCCTTTTTCATCTAGTAATAACTCTCACTTAAAATGCGTATATGCCTAGGTGTAACCTAAAAAGTTGGATTGATAATGATGTCAAATATCGAAACCGGTCACATTATATGCTACTCAGTTGTAAACTGTTATGAGTTCTTCTTTCGTCGTTTTTAAGTTCCTATTGAAATTAGAGTCGCAACTTCTTAGCAGGGGTAGAGAAAGTGAATAAAAATATACCGAATAGAATAACGAAAACGTCTATATTAAAAAAAGCATGACAATAACAATACGCTATGAGCACAGAGAGCATGAACAACAAAAGAACATTGAATATGTTAGAAACAAAACACAAGCATATTTGAAATGCTGAAATTGATATCTCAATTGAGGCATTCAAAATCATACAACTGTGAACTATACATTAAAAACATTTAATCAATAGAAAAAAATAGTATTAACATTTATACATGCCTAAACCTTCAAGAAATTTTCATGCTTATACTTTCCAAGACCTTTAGTCAAAATATCCGCTACCATTTATTCAGAAGGCATATAATTAAGTTTAACAATGGCTTTTTCTATTTGTTCTCTAATGTAGTGGTATTATGTGCGAATATGTTTTGCTCTATTGTGATGTATACTATTCATGACAAGTTTATGTGCACTCTGATTATCATCAAAATGATCGGCGAGTCTATATCACCGAGTAACTCTGAGGAAAACCTACGAATAAAAGCTACTTCTCGTGCTGCTTCCGAGATGGCAATATATTCAGCTTCAGTCGATGATAGGGTTACGCATATTTGTTTTCTGCTTTCCCATGAAATTGGACCATATGCATACTTGAATAGGTAACGTATATATATGATATTCGATCTCCATTGCTATTTGCATAATCTGCATCTGCAAAACCTTCAATGCTAATACCAATTAGTTTGTTGACTAATCCCAAATTTTAGGTATGTTTAAGGTACCGAAGGGCTCTTTTTAATATTTTCCAATGAATCTCAGTATGTTGCTCATTGAATTGGCTCAGATAATGAATAAAATATCTGGCCTAGTGTTAACAGCAAGATACATAAGTGAACCAGTGATATGAAACATCTGCAATAAAATCGCTTTGCACATTTTTCTGACTAAAGTCAACACGTGTTGCGACTGGTTTACAATCATCCATACCCAAATCATTTTGAAGTCGGTCAATATAACTTCTTTGACGGATGATTAATTCGCCCTTCTATTAATCAGTTATCCCAATGTTTACATCATTAGAGGGAAGCTCATTTATTAGGATTTTTGACTGCTCATCACAGTGGTCTAACCTACATGTGGAAAAACTGTCTTAAAAAAATACAACATCCCTAGCAACAATAAAATTTTTAGGGTAAATTAGGTATCTCAACTTATATCCTTTAGAAGTATCTAAATATCTAACAAAAACATACTCTCGGCTTTTTGAATCCAACTTCTTTCTATTTTGTCGTGAAATATGAGCAAATGCTCGCCATGCTTTTTTGAATATAGACGTGTTCGGTATTCTATTCGGTGTATTTTTATTCACTAATCTTCAATTTTAAAACGAACCTGTTGAAATTAGAGTCACAACTTCTTAGCAGGGTTATAGACACCTCCACCTCATCATTCATGAGATGACATTTTTTTATCTTCCTCAATGCTTACTTGATAATTTCATTCTTTGACAGTTCATATGACAATGCGAATGAAACAGCATTCAAATATGATAGATCGTGTTATTAGTTGATAAACGTGCGTAAACCCTTAGAAAGGAAAGGAAGTCATGGATTGGTGGAGCAAAATTGAGACGGAGATCTGACAAGGAGAACAATTGATAACGCAGTCGGTAGAAATTCCTTTTTTGGGACGTGCTTATCGGAACATCTCCCTCAAAGTTTCATCAAGGCCTTTAAAAAATGCCTTCCCCAATGTGAGTGGCGACAAAAAGAGTCTGACAAAAGATTCATTTCCCTAAGCGTGCTGAGAGAGGGTCTGAGAAACTGTTCTCCCCTTCTCCCAGCCTTTGTTTCTCCTGTTAATCCTCATCGAGCATTCATCCAATCGCCCTCGCTCCTCGTAGCTCCTATTCATTCGTTGCGAGAGGCCAAGTCTACTGACTCTGAGCTCCAAAATTTTCATAACGCCTCATTAATTGGAATTAGGGGAGTTTAAATCCTTTTAAACAGGAATAAATGAAGCTAAAGTTCGACCATTCAGTGCTGAGCTGCGTTTTTATGGGCTGTTATGTATTTTTTGCCATTGTAGAGTGAGGCTTTTAAGGTATTTTGCTGAAAAGCTTTCAATTTTTCCCAGTATTTTATCCAATTGTGCCAGTTTAAAAACACATATCATTCCCTGAATTATTATTACAATTACAAAATACTGAGAAATAGGTCATCCGATTACAGTATGTGCAAGGTATCTGCGGGATAATTTAAGATAACTTAAAAATATTCTTGAGGTAAAGAAGACTTTTATGAAAATTAATTCAAAATAAAAGCAGTTAACCCCTTTGAGCAGGTAACAGCAGTTGATTTCCCACGAAAAGTTACTGAAACACGGTTCATCATGCGTACTGGCCTTTCGGTACTTAGTGACGGAAACTTGTCATTCAAACCGTTGATGTCGTTGGAGAGAAAAATAATGACGCAGTAATCAGAATGAATTTGAATGGAATTTTTTCCAATTCCTTTAGCCGCAGTAATTCGTCAAAGCATATGCATGCCCCTAAGTTCCAATTATGGTTCTCCGTGATAAATTGGATTTATTTACAAATCGAGATATCTAAAAGATAAAATGAAAGAATCCAGCTATTTAATCGAATATAATTCCAAGCAAAACAGAGAAAGACGTTTCCTCAGTTAAATTATATGAAAATTAGGAAAACATGGTGGAAAATATGGAGATTTAAAATAACCTCCTTGAGGGTATTTTTGTGGAAAACGCTAACTTAATTCCAACGGGAAAAATACATTTGAAGATATTCTTCATTGAAGATACTAACTTGAGAAACTTCTAGAGGTGAATGGATTAGATAATGAAAGAAAAGAGAAGAGAGATAATGAAAACATCTAGTAAAATGTGCTTAAAAAACTTGATGAATACAATCGTGTTGAGGAACTAAGAATATCTACTACATTATTACATTTATCGCTACTATTTTGGTAGAGCTTAAGTTGCGTCCATTTTCTCCATTAATTTTCTGAGATAAAGCGGTTTTTCAGCGAATTTTGCTCAAATAAAACGGCTGAGATTGTTTTTGTGGCTTCCAAGTTGGAAAAATAAATGATTCGTTTGGGACTTTCGAAAAGGCTCCCTCCATTTTTATCGTAGGAATAATATTTTTTTTTAAATGTGTTATTCGGATTGGAATAATTACTTGAGCTAATGTGGGAGAAGCAAACACTTCCTGCCGTCGCTCTCTTAAAGAAGAACGTCATTTGGCGATGTACTTTGAAAACCACCCCTTGGGGACTGGGTAACCAGAAATTTTGCTGGTTAGGCTGAACGAAAATAATATCTTCCTTAAAGGTTTTTTGACGGCTGCACAATGAAGAGGTTTATAAATCACGCTGTAGCGAAAATTCCAGGAACATGGGAGCGAGAGTAAATCTGTGAACGGTCATTAGTCACTCCCAGTCTGCCGTCAGAGTCCGATCAATACATGAATTTCATACATCTGCCGATGCGTTTTCGGTCACGTTTTCCCTGCAAGACCACTCCACTCTTCTCAGGGGGTAAATTGGCTCACTACACGAATAAAATACGGAAAATAATTTCACATTACAAACCCTCGGATTTTGTTTTGCTGGGATTAAAAAGTGGATTATTTCATTGCGTTCTGCGCTTGTCTCTTAACTGAGTGTTTCAGAACACCGAATATACCTCCGTATACAGTGACCTGTCGCGGGCAATGGTATGCTGGCTCTCAAGGTAGTTTTTTCATATGGGATTTTAGCTTAAATAGAAGAGTGAAAGCGGGCCTAAGTTTTTACTAAACTTCGTTTTATCTTGTGGTATACTATTGTGTATCTGTCAAAACTGAGCGCCGCAACCGTTAGCAGGTAAAGCTGCAAGTGGCGTGAGTACTGAAAGGCCGGTAACCTTGCATGGTCTATTTTAAATTACTGCGGGATGCCAAAGATTTGGGTCGCAGAAACGATGAACGGTGGATACTGTCATAAGTTGGTGCATCAATAAACGGGCTTCGCAATACGAACTCGATAATCGGTACTTTGAATGTGAAGTGCGTGCATGGAAAACATCCTGAGTTTATGAATACAAAGAAAATAAGATAAGTGGATGTTTTGTGTGTACGTTAAATTTTGCGCTAGTGGCGTTAAACTAGTGGAGGCATGTTACTAGAATTTTTTAGGGTGGGTTGGCATTGTGGCAATAGCGGAAGGAGTCATGCGATGAATAAATAGATAAATAAATAGATATCTGACTTTATTAAGTGAGGAGAGGTTGAGACTTGGCTGGTTAAGTGGCTAATATAACTTCATCTACATCTACATCTACATACTACCCCGCAAGCCGCCTCAATAGGCGTGTGGCGGGGGGTGTTAGGACACCAGCCATTTACATATAAAAAGGAAACGCTCTATGAAATTACGCCTTGCATTTATTAAAGTCCCTTATTGTTCGGGGGAAAAACGAATTCCCATACCTATCCGTTCGGCAAAATATCTCTCTTAATTTATCGTTTCTGTCGGACCTGGAAATATAGTGGGGTTCTAATATGATGTTCTCCGTGTCGCTCTGAAAGATATCTATTCTCAATTGCTCAAGTAATCTAAGCCTAGCGCGCAGCCTCCGAGTCTCTAGCGGCTCCCAGCCTAATTCGTTTAACATCTGCGTAACGCTGTCTGTACGCCCGTAGCAGTTTTTGACGAATCGCGCAGCTTTCCTTTGTATTTTATTAAGTTCCCGAATTAATTCTTTCTGCACCGGATCCCATATGCTTGCTGCATATTCAAGGTGTGGCCGGACGAGTGCGAAATAGCACCTCTCTTTTACTTTTTCATCTGAGAATCTTCCCACAATACGCTTGACGAATCCTAGCTTCTTCAGAGCTCTGCCACAAATATTTCTTATATGTGTTCCCCACGATAGGTTTGAGGTTATCGTAACTCCCAGATACTTAACTTCATCTGTCGCCTTTATCTTAACGCCATCCACAGCATATACACGGGGATAGTTGGACGACCTCCGCAAGAAATGTACCGCCGCACAGTGGTCGGAAATCGGAAAAAGCTGGCCAAAAGTCCAAAACGGCTTTTATTGAGATATGAAGTTGAAACTTCGCATGGAAACTCAGAAATGATTCATGTATCTGGAATAGCACTTCATTTGGTATAGTTCTTACCCGTTATTGAGATACAGAGGCTCAAACATGACCAAATTTCCAGAAAAATGCCCGTCTTCAGTTTTCTCGGAAAATCTTCCGACTAAAGTTGATGGTGAAGTTAAAAGAGGATTTTTATGGAATAAAAAACGATATTATCTGTTAACATGGTACTTTTGCTTTACAATTCCGTAGTTTTAAAGAATAGTTATGATACAATATTGCTCTGCCATTGCAAAATGGCGGACGCTGTTTTTAGACAAAATTTTACATTTAGTAGGAGATTCAAATGGATTTTTGGCAAAGTCACGCGAAGTTACTTACATCAGAGCATTATTTGAAGACTTCTCAAGGTTTATATGCAGTTAACTTGGAAAAAAGTTTGCGACGCCGGAAATAAATTTGATTTTTCGATCGCGCGTCGGGGCTCGTCTCCACGCGCCGGGAGCTGGATTTGCCGCGACGCGGTAAGGTTATTGAAGTGGTATGGATTTTAACGCTCAGCATTCACGGTTTTTTAAGCTGTGCTTGTGGGCAACGATCCCCAAAGAGTCTATAATGAAGACACGGGAGGATTTTCAGTCGAGGTAAGTGCACGCGTACTCGAAGTTAAGTTAGTTTTCTTTAGATACGTTCGATAACTATGTCTTATATTGAAAGCGTTCAAACCTTGAAAAAGTGAGTATTTTCCCTCAGACCCATACAGAAAGACCTCCCAGAAAGACACCAGCTGGTATCCCTTCTCCCTCATTCTTAACCCTCAGGACTCGTGTGCGAAAATGGTCGTTTTATGACACCGCGGAGCCTTAACGGTCTTACCCGGGTATTTCCAGGGGAACTTCCCCTAATATTTCTATGTATGCATCCTACACTCAGTTCTAGTCTGACTGTGGTGAAGGAAATTTGAGTTCTCGTGAGTGTCTAGAATTTGTGATAGTGGTTTGAATTAGTTTGTGAAGAATGTAATCACTTTTCCGTGATTATCTGGTGACCGTCAGCGGTGATTTTTGGTTATACATCTGACCTTTATTTCAGGTATGTTGTGTTTTTTTCTTTTGTTAAGTCTCCAATATTTTAATCGTCACGTCCGCTTTGTTTTTCCTAACATTTTGTTATGTGTTTTGAAGCATTTTCCTAGATTGCTCATGTCTGTGATACATTTACCGCGCGTCATTAGGAGTAGTAATCGGCTAACCTCGGGTTCAATCAATGAAAACTCTATTTTTCGAACATTTACGCAGGCTTCTCCGTCATTCAATGAGAAATGCCTCCTCACGAGGTTACACGACTAGACATTCATAAAATAATAATGGAATCGGGGAAGAAATCAGTGACCCAGAAAAAAGAAATTTTGCTGGACTTTTTATCCCGAAAGTTAAATTTAAGACAAAACGCTGACGCTCTGAAATCTCTCAGTGATTTCCTACAGAAGCGCATTTTATGGCCATACCTAAAGAGATGGACGAAGAGTTCCCGGAACAATGAAAGATTTATTTCACGATACCAAAAGTGGCTCGCGGAATCTATTACTTTTCCAGAATTTGTAATTCAACACCTGCCCGGTACTTCTACAAGGGCCGGTTTGTATTTTTACATATTAATCCTTTTCCAATAGTTTAGCTCAATAATTATCCAACCTTTAGCCTTGTGTGACAAAATTTCATAATTTATTTACCAGGTACTTTCGGGCGGCCAGAAAAAGAATTTCTCACTTCAAGTGATAGATCTCGAAGAAGAAAAATTCAAGTCTTAAAAACTTCTTCCACTACTTCTGAGCTTGTTCTTGCAGCATCTATGAGTTTGAGAGAGGAGGGGGATACTGCAGCAGCTAAGCTAGTTACGGAAATAACAACAACGACACCTACTCGGGCGAAGAGAGTTCTTTCCAAGTGGAGGAAGAGTGAAAATATCCAAACTGAGATGACAGTTGAGGAGGCACTGTCATTAATAATTTCCTCTGAGTTGACCAAGAGTCAATATATGTCTCTCCGTAGCACAGCTTTGAGCCATGGCCACGAATTATATCCGAGCTATGACAGAATAGTGCAAGCAAAAATGGCAGCTTACCCTGAAGGAGTAACAACAACTGAGACCATGTGCGAAGTCAACCTTCAAGCTCTTTTGAATCACACTGCATCGCGAATCCTGGCCTTCGTATCCACCACTCAAGTATTCAAAGATGTAATAAAATGCACGTTAATATGTAAGTACGGCTTTGACGGAAGTTCGGGCCACTCTCAATATAAACAAATGTGGCAACAAGTGGATGCATCGGACGAGTTCTTATTCATGAGCTCCCTAGTACCTCTTCGTCTCAATAATGCCGCTACAGGTAAAGACTCAAGTTTTTCTAGTTTTCTCTTGGTTAGTTAGATTCATCTCGAACCTATTGATAAATAATTTAACTTGTCTCACAGGCACTATTCATATTTAGGCTCTTTTTATTTTAGGTGACATTATCTGGGAAAATCCTCGGCCGTCATCTACACGGTTTTGTCGTCCTATCCGCTTTCAGTGGACAAAAGAAACTAAAGACATTACAAAGGCAGAAAGAAATTATATTCAGAAGCAGATTGATGACCTAAAGAATTTCCACTCGGGAATTTACTCTATTAACTTCTGTTTACTACTGACAATGGTCAACGGAAAGGTAATGCTTATGTTGATTTATAATCGAATAGGAATAAACTTTTATGCCAACATGAAAAAAAACTAATCTTTTAGGTATGCAACGCATTGACCGAGAGCGGAAGTATGAGGTGCTACATCTGCGGAGCAAAAGCGTCGGAGATGAATAACTTAAGGGATATGAAAGGTCGTGCAGCTGATGTAGATAAATATTCTTTTGGTTTGTCTACGCTGCACTGCCACATAAGGTTTTTTGAATGTATATTACATATATCGTATCGGCTGGAGTTTAAACGGTGGCAGGTGAGAAATCATTAATATTTAAGTTTAAAAATTATTATTTTGAAAAAGATAGTAAGTAAATTATTCAAAAACATCCTTTCAGGCACGTGGAAGTTTTAAATTACTACTTACTAAGAAAAAGGCATTGGTGCAGAAGTTATTACGAGAAAATATGGGCTTAATTGTTGATGTGCCCCGACCTGGATCGGGTAATACCAATGATGGAAATACGGCTCGGCGTTTTTTTGATTCTCCAAAATTGGCAGCAAGACTTACAGGTAATGTTCCATTTCGCATTATCAGTGCAGTAGAAGCAGGGTTCGAATGAATTTCTAATCAATTGCGTCATATGATTATTTTTCAAAGCTCGATATGGAGTTGGCTCATTAGATAAATAACGTCTGTATCGTAGTTAATGCATATGTTTTGATTTTGCATTCTAGGAATTAACGAAGATCTCATTAAAAGATTTTCAGTTATCTTGAAAGCAATTTCTAGCGGCCTACAACTGAACGATGTGACATTTGCTCAGTATTGCCTGAGAACTGCCGAACTCTACGTGGAGCTGTATCCCTGGTACTGTATGCCTCCCACGGTGCATAAGGTCCTCCTGCATGGAAGTGAGATTTCTAAAGATGCGATACTTCCGTTAGGTGAGCTTTCGGAAGAGGCACTGGAGGCCAGAAATAAAGACACGAGAAAATTCCGCGAGCGATTTACTAGGAAGCACTCCAGGGTGGCCACCAACGAGGATCTTTTCAAGAGGCTATTACTTACATCGGATCCTTTACTTTCCTCCTCCACACATTTAATGCCGAAGAAAAGAAGGAGAATGTCAAAAGAATTGAGAGACTTATTAATAGTGGATGAAAAAGAAGAGGAACTATTTGATTCAAATAGTAGTAGTGATGAGTATTCGTCCGACAACTAAAGACATAATTTGATTTTATTTTCCATTAACGTTTATGAAATTAATATTTTAGGGAGTTTGTGACTTCAACTGCAGTCATGTATGGATTCTTTCTAAGATCCTTAATTTTGTGACCCTTTTAAGTTAAAACTTCTCTCTTTGTATTGAATTTATCTATTTCATTTACAGATATGTTCCTTTTTTATTTTATTTAAATGTAATTAAGTTGCACTATTAACATCTTACGTGATCACTTTTTGTACTTTTTTACCTTTTGTTAATACATTCTTTTTTTGACCTTATGCTTTGCTGGAGTGTTTCACAGTTATCGCTAAAATTGGTTCCAATATTCAATTGTTGCTACAGCCGTTACCATGTTATACTAAAAGGGGTTAACTTCCGCGATTCAATTCTCAGAATTACATAAATTTAGCAATGCAATACTTTAAATCTCCTACATTTCCAGAAATGTAATCATGTGTATGTGCACCTTTGGTGGACAATAATTTCCCAGAAAATGCCCGGTAAAGACCGTTAAGGCTCCGCGGTGTCATAAAACGACCATTTTCGCACACGAGTCCTGAGGGTTAAGAATGAGGGAGAAGGGATACCAGCTGGTGTCTTTCTGGGAGGTCTTTCTGTATGGGTCTGAGGGAAAATACTCACTTTTTCAAGGTTTGAACGCTTTCAATATAAGACATAGTTATCGAACGTATCTAAAGAAAACTAACTTAACTTCGAGTACGCGTGCACTTACCTCGACTGAAAATCCTCCCGTGTCTTCATTATAGACTCTTTGGGGATCGTTGCCCACAAGCACAGCTTAAAAAACCGTGAATGCTGAGCGTTAAAATCCATACCACTTCAATAACCTTACCGCGTCGCGGCAAATCCAGCTCCCGGCGCGTGGAGACGAGCCCCGACGCGCGATCGAAAAATCAAATTTATTTCCGGCGTCGCAAACTTTTTTCCAAGTTAACTGCATATAAACCTTGAGAAGTCTTCAAATAATGCTCTGATGTAAGTAACTTCGCGTGACTTTGCCAAAAATCCATTTGAATCTCCTACTAAATGTAAAATTTTGTCTAAAAACAGCGTCCGCCATTTTGCAATGGCAGAGCAATATTGTATCATAACTATTCTTTAAAACTACGGAATTGTAAAGCAAAAGTACCATGTTAACAGATAATATCGTTTTTTATTCCATAAAAATCCTCTTTTAACTTCACCATCAACTTTAGTCGGAAGATTTTCCGAGAAAACTGAAGACGGGCATTTTTCTGGAAATTTGGTCATGTTTGAGCCTCTGTATCTCAATAACGGGTAAGAACTATACCAAATGAAGTGCTATTCCAGATACATGAATCATTTCTGAGTTTCCATGCGAAGTTTCAACTTCATATCTCAATAAAAGCCGTTTTGGACTTTTGGCCAGCTTTTTCCGATTTCCGACCACTGTGCGCCGCACATTTGCTCAGATTAAGTTCGAGTCCCCACTCTTGGCTCCACACATGAACGTTGTTTAAATCCGATGATAGAATTTCAAAGTCAGAGTGATCATTAATTTCGCGATAGATGACAGCATCGTCAGCAAATAAACGTATTTTACTGCTAATTCGTGAGCATAGATCATTTATGTATATAATGAACAAAAGGGGGCCGATTACGCTTCCTTGTGGGACACCTGATGTCACTTTAACTGCATCAGAGCTAATTCCGTCAAGAACTACTTTTTGCTTACGATCACTCAGAAAGTCGCGTATCCAGTTTACTACTGTTTCGTTTAGGCCGCATGACTGTAATTTGTATAAAAGTTTGTTGTGAGGTACCGTGTCGAAAGCTTTCTTAAAATCTAGGAATAATGCGTCCACTTGTGTTTTCGATTCACCAGATTTGAGAACGTCATGAAGAAAGAGCGCGAGCTGTGTTTCACATGATCTACCTTTCCGAAAGCCGTGCTGACAGCCATGAAGGAAGTTACGACTGTCCAGGAACGTCATGATATTGCTAACGACGATATGTTCGAGTATCTTGCCTATAATAGACGTTAATGAAATTGGTCGATAACTTAACCCCTATCCTATTTGAACACAGAGAAAAAAAGAATGAACGCTAAATCGACTCGTAATGAAAAAGAGTTAGGAAAGAACACGTTTCGATGAGGCAAACAGAACAGCGTAAATCACATTGAAAGTACCTATATATACCATGCTGATAGCTAAAAAGTGACTAAGACAAAATTATCGTCATATATGTAATCATTCCTGATGTATTGATTAGCTTTTATAAATGGAGTCTTTTCATTCTTATGATCTAAGTTTTAAAAGTAATAATCAATGATCATCATCACCCTCATCGTTTTAACATTACGGGAGAGCAAACATTTTCAATGTAACACTGTAACACATAACCATTATGTCATTACCTTTCGGAGTATACACAGTCAAAGGGCTTAGTTACTGCTGTTAGGCTTAGGAAACTGGCTGTCTTTTAAAAATTTCCTCCACAATTCTTGCATACCTCTTTCGCTTTTTTATACTCATGCATTGCTTCATTCACGCTTTTCTATTCTTAAGACTCCTATTCTTCCTCCGTTTAAGAGTCACTTCCACCCCTTAACCCATGAATTTATCGGTCTACTCCTTCCTCTTACACTATTCACTCTATCATATTTCTGTTTCACTATTCGACTCTCATCCTTTCTCTCAGCTTGGTCAAACCAGCGAATCACACTCCTATCATACACTTTGATTTATAGAGTATCCATTCCGCATTCTTTCATGACACACTCGCAACTTACTTTATCCCTTTTTCTTTCACCGTAATAACCTCTCAGATACCCAATTCCCACTACATTTAGCCTTCATTAACGCTCATACTGGAATACCCAGGTTTCATTTCCATGCTATACATCGTAAAATTCTTCATGTTCTCATCTAAAATATGATCTTTTGCAATTATTCGGCTAAGGAACACAAAATCGTCCACTTATTCAATTGTTTCTTCTTTTACCCTCATCATACAATCACTCTTCCTTATCTACCCGCCAAAGTCAAATACTTTTGCCTTGGACGCATTGATCCTCAAATCCATTTTCTCTGTCTCTTCACAAAAGTTCTCTAGCAGACTCTGTAATTCCTGTGGACTCTCAGAGAGACACAGCATTACCCGCGTGTGGTGGAACTCGCTCTTTTATATCTCCAACAATCACTCCGGCATATCGCAGCATTCATCTCTTATATATTTATACATAAAATGTATTGAACAGCCTCGCTGACATTACGCATACTTGTTTTACGCCCAATCCCTGTTTTATTTCAAAACAGTCACTTAAGGCTCGTTTCACTCTCACAATTTCCATGCTATTATCATACATCGCCTTTATTACATGCATAGCTGCTTATTTACCCTACAGGCATTCAAAACCTTCCACTACTTATTTCTGTTTACCCTGTCATACGCCTTCTCTAAGTAAACGAATTCATAATGCATATACTTCCTTCTGACTTTAATATACTTTTCTAGCTCTTGATGAAGTGGAAAAAGATTTATTTTTAACATTAACAATCTAAAAATGGCAGTACCTTAACTATTAAATCTTGTTTTTACTGTCAAACCTGAGACTCGTTACACAGTGGGTGCCTGTCCTTTATAATTAGAGGAAGTGGAAACGGCTTGTTAAGTCTAATAAAAAGAAACACAAAATACAATATCTGGAATGCCTAGTTAATTCCTAGACATCAAACACTCTTCACGCATGTCTAAAAATTAATTTGGTAATATAAAAAATTACTTATGCTAAGATGTAAGCGCTTTTTTAAATTTCAATAATTCTGTCGCTGGCCTTTAGTCAAGCTAATAAATTCAATATATCGAAATAATTTTGGAAATTTGATAATTTTATTATTGTTGGATTAAAAACTGAGCTATTGTTTTACTAAATAGTTTTATCACAAGATGCAGGAAGAATCTCACTTATTCTGCTTAGGGAAAAGTCCTTAAGAAAGATTTTGAAAAAAATATATTGATATGTGACGGAATCAACGAAGGAATCAATGAAAATTTAATCCCTTCTCATTTTCAATTCTAAAGAAGTTAGTAATCAAGGAATACTATGAACTGGAAATATTTAAAGAGTGCAGGAGGTGCATATGAACCGCACAACATTAAGTTAAATTAGGCTGCATAATAGCCGTAAGAATCAAATAAAAAATGTAATCTAGTAATTTTAGAAGTACCTAAGACATTTAAGACACTCTAGAAATAAATATTTTATCAGTAGAGGGAGAGGTATAGTTTTGAAGAGATAAAACTTCGTAGTCCAAACCTTGAAATATTCACCCTGTCCCATGAACTTGCAATTATCTGGTGTTATTCTTGTGCATACGCATATGTGAACTGGAATTTACTTCTTTTGCCTTCTTTTTGAGAGGGGGTAATTTTCTTCAATTTGAGAGAGGTGAACCATAAACTCGTGTTGACTCGAGAAAATGAGTGACGGCCAGTACACGGCAAGTGATTAACGGAAAGTGCTGGTGTGGCGGTACCAACGAGGTCATACAAGTGAGCATGTGATTCGGAGGGAGGGACAGTAAGAATGAGTGAAAGAAAAAAACCTTTTAGGCCAGAAATAAAGCTTTTCAACGTTCGAGGTTGCTGGGGAGGTAAAAGAAGCGATATGAAAATAGTAGAAGGAAATAGAAGAAATATTGTTGAACTGGATAATGAGAGAGACTTGCTATTAATGGTCTAGAAATTAGCTAGAGTGGAGAACATTGGTTTTTGCTGCGTTCGCTTTCAAGTGCTTGAAATTGAAAAGAATACGCTTCCTCAAGTCACCCAGCAGACGCTCATTGTTCCAATATACGCTCTGAACAAAGAGTTTTGTTAAAACTTTGCATTTTAAAACAATAAACTTTGCTTTTTCTCAGGTAAAACTTTTTTACCGTTGCTGCAGTATGTCATAAATTAGTGGTGAAACTTTCAATGCTCCACGTGAAGCAATAGAAGGAAAATAGAAGTTTTCTAAAATTAGGCATGATATCTCTGACAGGAGATAAATATGGCGAGAGCATGATGGTCAAGAACGGAAAAGTTAGCGTATTCCCTCTATGCATGAAATGCATGAAAATCTGGCAGTTGCAATAACCAAGAAGCAAACGTCGGCGTTTAGCGCTCAGATATCTAATCCATCTCGTTGTCCACAAGAAATATTGAATGCCACTTATTAATTCCTAATGCCCTTTCTAACTTAAGCTGAAACTGAGCCACCGAATATACTATTAGGATCATACGCATGGTCGTATTTATTCCTTTTTATACACATGATACCTTGCTTTTAAATTTACCTGCAATCGTCTCTTTTTTCATTTTCAATGTAGATCCTTTTAGAGAGTGTATTATGAAGAATTCATTTCCTTTGAAAGCTGGAATAACCTGCAGAGCAAAATATATTTCTGGTAAGCCTCAGGAAAAAAGGATGGCCCATTAATATCCCGCTCTTAAAAACCGGATGTGGATAAAGTTGTATTCGAAAACCAAAGTTGTAAACGTTCAATAGTAGTACTAGCTCTTTAGGTGATGATTAGGTTAGTTAAATTTATTCTCAAACCAATTATATATTTTGACCTGAAGAACTTTCCTGATTGCTAAATCTTAAATGTGATTTGGTCCAAGTTTCTCCGGAATTCTGTGCGAATACATATATTAACCTCTTTATCCTCAACATGACAGATGCGTTAAATTGAACGTGAATTCATGAATAAAAATGATTAAGTTTCGATTCGGAAATTTGGGCTACCAACTGAAGCTAAAGAAACTCAAAAGCCACTTAACCAAGGGAAAGTTGTGAATTCGTACTCAAGTGAACTGCATGAATGTGGTTATACAAAATTGATAGTAGCTGTACTTCTATATCTCTAGAATATTGGAAAACGCAGAAGAAGGTTTGGAGCCGAAGAGGAAAACTATCTGGTCACATAAATATACCCATTTCTTCGAAAACAAACAACGATTGGTTGCCTTCTACTAATTTATTTAGTTTTCTTTCTTGTGGTGTACTGGCATCATGTTTTGGGGGAGGTGAGAAAAAATAATTGTTCTCGAGAAATAGTACTCGATGAAGATATTTTTTATGAAATTAGCCCTTGGGATCAGATATAAAATCTTTTGAACGCACGGAACCCGCAAAACAACTCGTGAAGTTGAAGTAATTATTTAATTGACTCACCTTCACGCTGGAAGAAATCCTCTCAATGATGAAAACTGGAAAATGATTAATCGTTCTTGTATCGCCATCTTTTCTCCTTTCTGTATTTTGGTGTCCATAGTTTTATAGCTACATAAGAATTATATTGTAAAGGAAATTGTGGATCGGCTTGAGCATAAAATGTTTTCATCAGACGTATTCTTAATTATGGCTCATCTATTCTTCCCTGTTAAATACGACGGTCGCGTGTCTTTACTTAACGCAATATTTATTTGTGTGTTTGTAGCATAACATATATGTGCGTAGAGGTGTTAGTAACATAATCGAATTATCTCCAGTGGGACCAAAACACAGACGTCTTTTTTTCACACTTTCATCCAGAGATTACTCTCCCTGTTCAACAGCATTCCCAACGCTCTGCAGGTAGAAGAGCAGCTAAGGCAATTCCAATCCTCTTGGACGCCAAGGAAAATTGAGACTAACATTAAAATTATATGATAATGGTACAAATGTAATGTCAGCCTTTATTGGGAAAGTCAAATATGTTTTCCCTATTTTTAATTAGTATTCACGGTGCTGTCCAAAACTTTTGAATATTTAGGGTTCAGAAATATATCCTTGACGTTAAAAGCAGTTAATTTGATGTATAATGCTACCTTAAGCACGCTATACCTAAATTCATGCTCAAGGAATAGAATAAATCAAGACTGATTAGCACGCCTGTAAATTCTTACTATTCCATCAAATTTTAACTCGTATTTACTTATTAATTAAAAAAACATATGGTACTTTTCACAGGTTTTTATTTCAAGTCGACCGGTATCGTCGCATAGACGACATCTTCAGGTAAAGTACCAAGAAAAAGTACCATATCTTTTTTTAATTCAGAATGGATTTTCACAAAGTGAAGCCGGAAACCATCGTGTTTATCGTTAATTGTTATTTCCTTAGCCGAGTGGAGAATTAGTCGCTTTTTATTTTTTGCTCTCCGCACTGGTTAATGCTGGCTGGTAAAATTAGTCAGTGTTTAATGTTTGTGAAATCAAGTAGGTGTTCTTTTCGGTGGTGCGCCTTCGCTGTGTGATCTTCTCTGTCATACTCGTACCAAACAAATTAGGACGCACTCTGGTCGAAGCGATATTATTTTCTCCACCAGCCAATAATCAGTCTTGTGCGCCAGCTAATTGTTTCTGCAAATTATGCTTTACAATTTAGGGTAGGTATTGATGAATCATTTCCACAATCAATCTTTTAACGCCTATATCATCATGCTATTCCTCTCTTCAACTCAACACACTTCCTTTCTATGCCTGTTCACTCAGTCCAGCTTGCCTATCCTATATTCTACCCCCTCCCCACGTAGAATTACAATGAGTCTATTTGTTCGACGTACATTTTGCGTACCTCAATGTACAATTAATGAATGCATTTGCCAATAGTGGGCCAATCACTGCATAATGCTCCCCGTATTATTCGAAACCAACAAATTAGGATGCGCTACGGCGGAAGTGGTACGATTTTCGATTCGCCCGCCATCCGTAATTTTGGGAAGCGATTTTGACAGATTGCGGCAATGAGTTTTAGGGCCAGCGGGAGGGGTAGAGGGTGGATGCGGATTGATTTTCGAGTGGATGCAGAGAAAGAATTTCTTTTTCCTTTTGTTTCTAGTAGGAAAATTGCCTTTTTAACTTCGGTAGTCTCCTCTTATGGGTTTCGATCGTTTTCATCGATTTCGCCCCACCCCCCCAAAACAATATTTTCCCGGCGGCAATTTGTCCATTGATAGTTTCTCTTAACTTCCTTTATTATTTTAATATGCACATTCCACTCGAACTCTCGATTTCGAATCCTCACATTAATATTATTCACTTCTCTCTGACACCCTCTTCTATCAATTAGTGACTTGTTATTCGTCTCAGTACTTTCATCTCCAGAACATTTAGTGTTCCTTCTATTGGTTTAGTGATCTTGTTTCGGCGTTATTTATCATTGAGGGTGTTACGACAGGTTGAAAGACTCATACTTTAATATTTATAGCTAAAAGTTGTTACTACATATGGTTTCAATTAGGCACCCAATTACTTTCATATTCTGAAGAATATTTTTGCCTCATCTGTGACTTTTTGAATTTTTATTCAACGTTTCGCGTCCTGCTGAGCAATTCGTCGGGAAAGTCAGGAAAAGGACGCAAAACATTGGATTAAATTTCAAAGAATCACAGCGAAGCCGAAAGCCTTATTCTACAGAAAAAGGATAAAATGTTCTTTGAAAACCTAGCAAGTAAATTTTGAGAACACTTGGACAAGCCACGGCATCACCTTTACGGAGTCACCAGCAATTACTCCTATAAGTAAATCCAATAACCTTAGTTGCCTTATTAACTTCTGTCTTACCTCCTCCTCTACATTCACATCACCTGACATTTTAATACCCAGATATTCTACTTGCATCACACGTGCAATTTTGTTATCATATAGAGCCAGTCGTCCTTTCAGTTCTGGTTCCCAGGCAATTACTATTGTCTTTGAATAGTCAGTCATCATCATAATTTGTATTACATAAGGTGTATGAAACTGCAATGATAATCTCTGCGAAACGTCTGAAAAAGAATGAAAGGGGCAAAATAGGGAAGGCGAAAACCCCCTTTCTGCTACCCCTTTTATTCTTTCCTCCCGACATGTTTCGACTACTCCCGTCTTTCCCTCCCTACCCAAACCCTTCTCATCCCAGCTACCTTTCCCACAATCCACCTCTCCCCGCTTCCTACCCATCCCCACCAACTCTCGAACCACTCTCCCCCTCCCCTCCGCACACCACCTCGCTGTGTGCGTCGTCCCGCCCCTCCCCATGTGAGTTTTGTCCGCTCGATACTGCCGCCCCTGGGGGGAGTGAGGAGCAGGGCCTTATAGGGGTTGCGTTTGGGGGTTGCGGGACGTACGCGCCAAAGAGCTCAGGGAGGTTACGGAAGGGATGGGGAGTTAGACCGGGTTTTTTATGCAATACCGTTCAGTGATCCCTAAACCCCTTTTTGAGGCTCGATAGTGGTAAACCTGAATACATTTAGAATCAACGGTTCGTTTCCACAGTTGCTGTCAAAATGAATTATTACATTATCACAACGTTATTTGTTCCTCAAAAATCGCTAACCCGGTAGATTGCTTATTAACAGTTTTGATCTCAAAATAAAATAGTTTATAGCATAAGAGCTTTAGGTAGCTTGGAAGTTATTCCTTTATGGAAGCTTGTTACCTGACTGCATTCATGATTTGAGTACAAATATACTGCAAGGAATGTAAGCCATTGAAGTCATATGGAATCAGAATAGTTATTATTTTCGCGAAATATGAAGTACTTACATGATGCAGTCAATTATTAATAAATTAATATCGGTTTCATTGTTTTAATTTTTGTTTAGAGCATAGATTCATTTGAATTTTTATAACCATTTTCATGGCTCTACATGCTCCCTGTTACCTTTTTTAATCCCACATGTTATATTCCATCCAAATTCGTATTTCGGCTAGGTATCAAAAGTAAAAATATTTGGAAATGTTTAAAACAAGTTGCTATCCAATATTCAGCCTTCAAGGATTTTTTAATATTAGAAAACTTGGTCTCATTACTCAACGAGAGCAATGGGTCTTTCTAAACTCTTTTAACGAGAAAATTTCGATTTGTGAAATTTATTGGATATAAAGTTATTGAAAAAGCATGTGAAATTGAATTGCTCCTACATCAGTCCCCAAAAACGGTGTCTAGAAGTCACTCTGACTCGGTCACCGTATGAAAGGGGCCACAGGTCCCCCCGAGGGTTTGAGTGTATGGAGGGAAGTTGCCATCTCCGTGTGAATTCGTGTTAGTTTTGCGATGAGCGGAGTTTCGGTAGGCTGCTGGGAGAAGGGAAAGGGGGTGAATGGTCGGTGGGATGTCATCGGGCTCTCTCCCGCCCCCGACCGCCCCATTTTCACGCCTTCCCGCGCCCTAAGGTGCCGGACGGGAAGGGGTGAAACCAGTTGGCTGGCGATTTCACGCTCGAAATTCGCTTTTGATTGATAATAAGTCGCCCTCGGGAACCTCCTACTACAGTCACAGTTTCTCATCATCTCTCTCGTTTTTTCCGTCATACTCTCGCTTTAGTTTACCGCCAATACCATGAATACCAACTCGGCCTTCCCTGGAGATCCGAGTAGTCTCGTGGCTAAATTACTGGTTAGCAAGGTAGTTTTCCATCAATTCAATGTAGAACAGCGTATACGAAAACTGCACTGCCTCTATATTTTTCCCTTTCCTCTCCCAATTCCATTTCCTGCCCCTTTCTTTTTCTATCTAGTATCCTTACGCCACCGTGCCGGAATAGCCTATAGATGTAGGTTTACTTCTCGGCAGAGTTGCTCAACATTCTCCCCATTATGACTCATCCCCATTATTCTAGTTGCCCACAGCTCCCATTACTCTAACTTGGCTTTTCCTACAATCTACTGTCGTTTTCTCCGTATGAGTCACCACACTTCATCTGGGCAGTATGAAATGCTTGCCGAATACTAGCAAAAATGATGCTTTCTGTTCCTATGCTCGCATTTAAGTGGAACTAAATGCTTCCTATGGATGATGTTAGCACCTTTGACGAGAGATGGATGGTTTAGTTTGAATATTGACTTACATATTGAACGCCTCAGAATTAAATACATTATTTCATCGAGTTGTATTATGGTAATAAGTGAATAGTTTCTAAAAGAAAAATAATACGATTCCAATTCTGTTACTGAGTACAAACAACTTCCTCTGGTTTCTGATGAAAGTGGTATTTTCTAAACTCAAAAATTGTAGATCCCTAACCAAGACGCGTTTGCCAAATGTTTCTTAAAATTACCTAAGATAGGGATGTCTTGACAGTTTGAGGCTTAGGAAACATTATTCTTTTTATTCCCTTGATCATATTTTGGTGGAATGAAATAATTTTCGCAGGTGTGAGGTTTAAACCTTTGGTGAGAGGTGGAAAAGTGAACTTATCAAAGAACACTGTCACTCGAATTTCTCGAAAACATCTCCCGTTAAAATAATTGAAATACTACGTTTGTAATTATGCGCTGAAACTGTTGGTGAGCAATAGTGAATGCATCTGTTACTTGAGTGCTTTATTACTACAAGACATGCTTCCATAAAGTGCTCACTGGTGATTAGAAGAAGGTTTTCAGAATGTTAATGAACTGTATACCGTTTTCTGCGTTCGAATTTCAGAAGTCATAATCTCTCTTCTGCAGCTAAATTCCCCAATTATATATTTTTTGCCGGGGATTTTTTGAAGGTCAGGGATTTTGCCTGAGGACATTTTCTTCCTTCAATCCTTGTAATCACGATATTCTATTGTAATTGTCTTGTATAAATCCTATTTAACCTTCCTTACCCATCGCCATCAATTTCAGTGCCATGCGTTCATTAGGGCCACAGCTGATTTTAGCTCCCTATCCAAATGCATATGCAACACGCGAATTTTGTACGTCGTGAGTTACGCATAAAATACAGGGTGTAAAATAAAATGCTCATCATACGCGTTTAGGGGGTTTGCTCCAATCGACTTAGGGTTGTATGGGCCTCAACGGTTTAAAATACATAAAAAAGTCTAAGTGAACACCCTAACCAACGCTAAATCTATGCCAGAGATCATACGTGATTCTAAACCACGACCTGCGACTTTACTGGCCAGAGCGTTTCCGAACCTGCTACCATGACCGGCTATATTCTACTATTGTTGATCTGTCTCACATGATCAAACATCGATCATAGAGAACACTTACTTATTCTAATATTGCCTATGTCTGAATAAATAGGGGATGCAGATGACTTCATTGTAATTCTACCATCGCAATCAATGAATAAGTGTTTAGCGCGATTTACATCCACACACTAAACTGCGAGCCTCAGCAAGGTTGTGTGCCAGAGAGTGAGACACATACCAAGAAGAAAGGAGAGAATAAGGAAAAGAAATTGGAGAGGGAATGGTTCAAAAGAAAGATAATTTTTGACGCATTAGAGTCTCGCACTGCTATTAATGTAATCAACGATGGGGAAAGATTTGTTGTACCCATCTGTAAGATAATATTCATAAATGCATATACGATATATATCTCATTGTTATTATTCATTATCGCTATCGTATTCGCCGCTTATGTTAGTCGTGAAGGTGTGGTGCGGGGTTAAAATAATATCCTCTGGTAAATTATATTCCATGTCGCCCTGTAGCTAGCATGATCTGAAATTATCAAGTTATCTTAGATTATCGTGTAGTTAACCTCCAAATTTCTCATCATCTCCTATTCTAGTCCGTTTATCAGCTGTATTACACTAATTGTTTACTCCTAGCAATTTTTAAAGAAGCCGACGGCTTTCCTTTGCATTTTGTTTCTCCCATGTATTGAATCTTTCTTTCATTGGTCCCAAATGCTTTCGGTGTTCTCGAGATGTGGCCTTGATTTTAGGGCATTTTCCAAATTCAGTTTAAGATAAGCCAAAGAAGAATAATAGATTCTTGTTACAGTTGCAAAATTACTGAGATATAGACTAATTATTTGAAGTAATGACTTCTCTGATATCATGAATGAATATTGTCCAATCACTTCCTCAGGTAAATCTCAGTCACTATCCATTCATTTAAACAAGAGTCATAAAACGTGGAAAGCCGAGGTTAATGGTACTGAAGTGAATAAAAAACAAACAAGGGGAGGAAGAAAGACGGCGGGGTTACGGAAAGGGTTAGCATGAGGCGGACGACGTAAAGAGAGAGAGAGAGAGGAAAAAAAGTGCGTATAAGGAATCTTTTCGGAAAAAACAAACATGGGCTAAGGCACCTCTAAGCCCGGGATCGTAAATCTTTGGGGAGAAGGGGAAGAAGTACCTTCGAGGTGGCGCCACCTTTCGGAATTTCCCAAGGGCCTAACACTTAAGATGAAACGCTCATCCCTCTTTCTCTCTATCCCTCTTGTTTCTAAGCCTTAAACGCTCTCCTTTTATCTATCCTCCTCTTCCTTTTCCGTGGTTCCTCCTAGTCGTAACTGTTTGCCGTCTCTTCTTTGACTTTTCCCCTATCTTACACTCCATGGCCTTGTTTTCCTTCCTCCTCTCCCTCATTTCTCCATCGAGCTGACGGTCTGTGATAACCCTGTTCTAGGATCGTGAAAGAACACTCCAATGGCCGTTTAAAGCTTGAGCACAACACTTCTTGCACCTGAGTACCATCCTTCACGGGGGTGTTGGGTCTCGTGAAGTTGCTAGAAAACAACATGGACCCATTCTTGGGTTGACTGAATGTGCCCTGTTGCTGTTTAATGCTGAGGGATTAGTTTTACTGTAAACCTCCACCAATAAATTGATCGGGAATAGTATTAGTTTCTGGCATGTGCCTGTTTTTCTGACGTGTGGTGCTCAAAACCTATACGGCTATCGGAGTGTTAAATCCCTGTATTCTTACATTAGAGGCCGTAGAGATCATCTATATCATAATATTAGAGTAAAGTTTAGTCTGACTAAAATTTCATCCAAACTTACATTGTCAGTGCCCCGCGCAAAAATTGCTTTGAAGCATGTACATGAGTGCTTAAAAATTGTTCCTGCAATATTAAAAATCAGAACCGGAAAGATAAGATTAATGTTTTTATTTATAAAAGCCTCTTCATGTTCATTTATTGGCTTAGTTGTCCGGATATCCAAGATTTTATCCACCAAGAGTTGAAATTGTAAGTATTGTAGCGAATTATTCAAAGGTAGGTTAGATATTATTGTTGCTAACACAACTGTACTTAGGTGTTCCTACTCTATTGTTCTTAAACTTAGTTAATCTAATATTGAGAATCTATGCCGTTTCCATTGCATCAAATATAAGCACAGGATGAATTGATTGATAAAATTTGTAAATTCATTCAGGAAATAATAATTTAACGTCAGAAATGAACAACTTCAATGAATTTGCTTGCATTTGTGCTAAATAGCTACTCTAGTTGTCCTTGCGTCTCTTTTATGATAAGGCTAGGTCCAAATATTATTATTATCTGCCTTAAACCGTTTCAATGGAGACAATTTTATGTTATTACGTCCTTAGATGAAAAGCTCTCTCAGTCTAGGTGGTGGTTCTGTTGAATTTACCCTTATCCTTCATAATATTTACCAACAACATCCTAATAACTGCAAATACGCAATTGATATGGTTTAAGGATATGGTATGATTACACAGTCATCGTATGGATGCAACGAGGAATAAGACAGTTGGCTTGACCGCGATTCGAATCCGGATATTCCAATTTCTGGTCAGGTGTGTTTGCCAGTTACATTTTACAAGCTATCTTAAATCAAGGTGAATTTCAGCGGGGATCTCATCTCCTTTGGTGTACATCTGACAAAATTTTCTATTGCCACTGCACCAGCATATGCTCACCTCTTTCTTGAAATTCTAATTGTTGAATACATTCTCAATCATTAGAAAATTATATGAGCACTTAAATCTAAGAGCGACATTTCACTGTACATACCTGATTCGCCGGTGTCTATACTAAAGGTGTAATTGGATATACATCCTTGTATATATGCCCTTACCGAGTCAATCTATTGTAGAAATATCATCCCTTCCCTAATAGCTAATTACTTTGCAACAAAATTCATCGCTGATGACAGAGCATTTTTTTCCTTGATTATCAAAGGTCACTCCCTTCAAAGGAACCATTTCACTACGGATACTAATTATTTTTTGTCATATGCAGTTTTAAATTATAATGGAAGACGATGCCCATTAAATTTTAACGGGAAGGAGAAAAAAATAAAATTGTTGAATAGGATTAAACCTTCCAGGTCCTGAGCAACATGTTTTTACAAATTTTGTTCGAATCCGTGATATGATTTAGATGTCTATTGCGTTCTAACAAACAACCTTTGTTTTATATAGTTCTAAATTGGATTATTGTTGTGCTTATTCACAGAGCATATGTCAAAGTTGACTTCACGGATTTCGCCACTATCAGTAAAGCTCAATTTTAATGATTTAACAAGGTTACGAGTTAAAATTATCTGATATTATTTTTATCCAATTATATTTTCTGTCTCCTTCCCTTTCATTTTTAAGCGATATTTTATCTTTCGTTTCAACTCCTTGGTGATATTTTCTCAAGCAGTTTCCCCACCTTTCCCCCGGGGCCTTCATTCATCTTCTATCGAGGTGGCCAGCCTATAAATCCCACAGGGACTCCCTTTCTACCCTTTGGCCCTCTCCTAGCCTTCCTCCAATCTCATCCACCCAGACCCTACTACCCCTTCCCATCTTATCCGCACCTACCCTCTCGCACCCTCGACTTCACCCCCAAACTGGAAACCCTTATCCTGGCCCTCCACCCTACAACCTCCATCTCACTCCATCTGACCGCCCACCTCCTGCTCAGCTGTCCAACTTCATCTTCCCACACACTTCAGCTTTCCCCAACTATCCGCTCCCTGTTGCTCTTCACTTTCTCTTCTTCTTTACGTCATTTGCCATCCTTTCTCCTCTCACCTTATCTTTTTCTCTTCTTCCCTTTATTTCTCTGCTACCCTTTTGACTTTCTATCTCCATCGCCTACTTGCCTGGGATTGAGTTGGTGTGGTCGATAGCGTGCTAGCTTTCCATACCATTGGCTTGAGTATGAATCCTGGTAGTGTCGAATTTTTTTCTAGTTGAATTCCGCCTACGGAACACTTACAATAAAGTAATTCGTCGAATGGGACGCCCACTCTGAAGCCTTTGTCAGCTATCGTGTAGAGTACATCTATATCCCTGTAAGCTGCCGCAGATATACGTGTGGCAGGGGGTGCTAGGACACCAGCCATGAAAGGGGAGGAAATAAGGAAAAGGAGGGGTAGGAGATAGAGGTAAATTGTCTGCTTACGATGTGTTTTATGATATTGTCACCCTGTTTTCGTTATAATCATTTATGTTTCGTGAGAAGCAGGAATTTTTCAGTTTGGCAGTGTATGTATCTCTCTTATTTTGTCGATTTTATCAGCTCTAAAGATATAGCGCGGGGTTGAAATCACATCCTACGTGTCAAACTGAAACTCGCCTGATCTGCATTTTTTATCTTACCACTTCAGTTATCTAAACTTATAGTGCAGGGTGTAGGCTTGCTTGGCTAGGTAGGTGTAGGCTTGCTTGGCTATATCATAAGCCTTGGAGTAGGCTTATGCTAAAACCAAGTTTCCCTCCTCCCTTCTTCCACTTCCAAAATAAACCCTCTTTACCAACCTACCTACCTATCCCTCCCATACTAACCTTTCCCTCCCATTGTTCCGTGACTAAACTTACAAACAATAATTTCTATATTGATCACAGGTTTCGCCAATCACGGCGTTTCTTTTTCTTTACTCCAGGATTAGGCCTTAAGCCTGTTCCGATTCAACTTTAGCAATCTGTTCCTTGATCTTCCAAGACTTCTCTTTCCTGTGGCATGTATTCGATAGATTGTCTTGTAATTCTCTCTCGAGACATCCGCATTACGTGTTCGTTCTATTTAACTTTGTATTCTGCCATTTTCTATGTAATGGGTTGTACTCCTAGCTTCCCTCCTAAGTATCTCTTGATCTTTCTGCTGCTTGATACTTTTACTGATCGGAAAAAAATTTATTTCCGATATTTTTGTTTGTTTTAGGTCCTTTTGTGTTATTACTCAGCCTTCTTATTCCGTGCACTAGTACTAGGACTGCCATTATTTAATAAAACTATTTGCCTTAATTTTCTTGCTTTACCGTTTACGGTCATTCTTGTCGGTCCGCATATTCTCTGGAAAGCATTAATTTTATTTATTATGTCTTGGTCTCCTTTGTAGTTTATGCCACATCCTTAATATTGGAAATGGGATACCTGTTCTATCGTTTATTTCTATATGACAATTTTACCACCAATTTATTGTTTGCATTTAAACGAACACACACATGCACACTCATGCTGGGTGATGAAAATCCATATAGGCGGAATTCCAACCTGTGATCTCCGGGTTGGTAGACATGAAACTAACCTCTCCACCGCCGAGGCCAGAAAATCGGTCATACACAAATTATAAATGGTGCAAAAGACCTCAGCTGTTGATCTCCCACTTATTGAACAGCCTATCTAGAACATATCAAGATCCAGAGATAAAATGATGCCGGGTTTAAAATTTGCTTAGTGAAGTATGGTGGTTTCCCAGGGTATCAGTTGCGCAAGTTCTTCTCGGATATGACGCCGGGTCAAAGGCTGCATATCATAAACTGGCGTTTCTGTACCTGATTGGAGCATCATCCTTAGGGTAGAGGATGGTTTGACGGCTATTGGGCCGTGCTATATACATGAAACTAGCGGATTTAGTGACTCCTGATTTGACTATTTTTTCCGGGACAATTCCGATGGTATAGCCAGGTTCCGTATTAAATTCTTTCTTTCCTGCGAATATTTATCGCTTTGTTGATCACTCGATATCAGAATCTCAGTGAGAGGGAAAATTATTATTATGGTAAGCTACAGGTTGAAGTAGGTTAAAATGGAAGTTGATAATAGTCTTCCTGATTTTTAAAGGCCCAGACTCTAGCTAAACCAAAACAATTATCTAAGTAAACATTTTTTCTTCATATCAACGTAAGTCCTGACTTTCTCTTCATCCCATTCATAAAACTTATTCTCTTTCTTTTATTTCCTCGGTTATTTAACATCCTCTCATCTATTACGGCCTTCAGCATCCCTTCGCCCTGTATTGCCTGTTCAAATCACATACACTGCCTCATCCTAATATCCTCGAAAAGTGTTTTCTCCTCGCCCATCATACCAAGTACTTCCTCGTTTGCCTTCCTTTCTGTCTACGGAACTTTCTCCATTCTCCTCCACTCTCACATCTCAAACGTCTGCAGCCTATTCTTCTATTCTTCTCTCGCGCAATCCCGACATTCTCTGATCAATTTTACCTCAGTGCTTTGTTGCCCGTCAACTCATACCATTAAATTATTTTTAAAATTACTATGCATGCTTGGACTAGCATATGGATATAAAGTATTTTTTTCCTTTTTTGGGCATCCGCATTGGAGACGGCGCATTACAAACGAGATGAAGAAGACCAGGAAAGAGGGACAGAGGGGAGAAAAGAAGCGACCAGATGGTTTCTAGTTATCTAGTTTCTAGTTTCAGTTACATAAAGCTCCTGCCGTTTGTTTTCGTCATCTTTTCTCAGAATCTATTTCTCTGCATCATACAACGCTACACTCCCTACTGAACTCTTCGCCGGCCTCTTCTTAATATCCTTTCTCAAGGTCCCCGTCACCAGCTCCCTCCTATTGCTGAGCGCGTCCTTTGCTAGTGGTATTCTCATCATTATGTCTTTGCCGCTATGCCAATTTTCTTTTAGCGTACTACCTAAGTAAGTAACTATATTGCTTTACGTACACCATTTTGTGCCCTCCCACTTTTATAGCCAGCCTCTTTTTATTTTTCCGATAAAATGACATGTATCGTTTTCTTTGCGCTAGACAATCTCATTTCCTTTGTTTGCTCACGATTTATGTTTTTCCGTGATGCGCTGATTTTATATTGCATCTAGCCAAGCTTGCAATCCATTGGGTGATCGATTTACCAGACAGCCTTGCTTTATCTTGTGACCCATAACTGGCCTACCTGAGTCTTCGTCAGCCACCCTCACTTATACCCACTGGGACAAGTTCCAGATGAGTATATAATCGCACCAATATATTCCTTTATTCGTAAGTATTTGCTGGAATAAAATAAAAAATAGGCTCATGCGACGGCGACGCCAGGTTTCTTTCCTCCTTCCCTCTATTCTCATAATAAGCCATCCCTTGGCAGCCTATTGACCTAGCCGTAATGGCACAAATTCCCACCTTGTTCAATCGCATTTCCGAATAACTAGAAACCATCTGGTCGCTTCTTTTCTCCCCTCTGTCCCTCTTTCCTGGTCTTCTTCATCTCGTTTGTAATGCGCCGTCTCCAATTCTTCCCCTCATAATTCCTCCGTCGTAATCCCTAAAATCGTGGGACTCGAATCACACGTGCTTTAAATATTTCGCTGCGACTGCTCTGGATACCCACTTGTCCTAAAGACTCTTTTCCTTTGACTCATCACTTGCGATTCATCTAATGAAGTAGGTGAAGCGATTCTGAGCTGGATATCTTTTACTAGTTTCTAGCTTAACCTCATTGCTTTTTGGTTGTTAGTCCAGTGAATGGAGGGTAGTGGAGAACGGAAGATTGCGACTGAAAATGCATACTGCGCGTGTGTAATACTTTGAGTGAATGCAACTGAATTGATTTTATCATTTACTGCAATATAACACCGAGAAAACTACTTTCTAATATTAAATCAGTTTTTCAAAAGTATATATGTGCAGTTACTGCCAAAATAAGGCTAAAAGCAATGCCTCACTCACCCGTCCTTTTTAATTAACATGAAAACTCGAAAAAGATATTTTCTATTATCCTTCGGTTCATTAGCATTAGTGCATGCATAAATCCGATATTGATGTAAATAGAGTACATTTTACCATTTATCTTGTTATTTCTTGTGTGACGGTCATAAAAAATCCTTGGATCTTAGCAACGTTTATTCCGGAATATTGGACTACCCACGACTGTGTTTTCTTTTATTAAAACACGCTTTGGCTCCATAGCTGGCGTAGGCCTTCGTTTTACCTTAGAGATGCATAATTGTGTAGTCATGTATGACCTCAGTATGCGTTCATATATGACACCTCCCGTTGTATTCTTTTGCAAATACACAAGAGGATTTCCACAGTGCCTTTGTTGAATATCGAAAAAATTGAATTTTTAAAACTTTATAATCATATTTTTTAATGTAGACTTTGTTGGTCATATAATATATCCTCTTTCCCAGTAAGCCAATTTTTTCATTCGCCTCTGCCTTGAATTCTTCTCCCTAGCTCACCATCCAGCGCTCGTTTGACGTTTCATGCTCCGGTGCCCTTAACTGCCTTTTTCAAATTTAATCTACGTAGTATTATAAAGTGCCTTTTTAAAATTCCTGTGCCTAACACTTCCGGCTGTCTTTTCTCATCAATATTTTGTTTCGTAACTTAATGAAAGATTCTAGATCTTTCTTTTTGATTTTGATAGAATACTTAAAACTATATGTTTCAATTTTGTAATTTTATACGCAGAGCCTTTACAACCACTAATATAAGCAGGCTAAGTAAAGAGTGGAAACAGTTTAACCCTCGCCAGTGTGACTTCTATATCCCCTCAAGGTGGAGTTTAACTGGAGCTTAACTTTAGTCTTAAATTGTCTCCTGGGCAGCTCTTTAATTCCCAGTTAGGGTTTCCGTTGAAGTACCTCTTCCAACTTCCTCCATGCCGTTAGATCCTCTCTTAGGATTTTTGGAGTTAAAGCAAGAGTTGGTCATGCACTAATGTATTCGGTTTTTTATCTTTCGGTCTTTAAACAGGAGCAAAAGTCGTACCTACCACTCCATGCCACCGCGGCGCCATTAACACTTGAAGTCGGCTACGTTTAAGGGCGAAGTGACTCCTTAACCTGAAATTCTTTGCGCCAAGCAGGCCTCGTTTTATGTAGTTTTTATTTGCAACAGCGACGGATGTTTACAGGTCAACGCATTGTGCGTCCAATGCCGTTGTGAATGATATTTTTTCCCAGCAGTTTAAAAATACTCCGAAGTTTCCCCCGAATTCTTTAGTCTTCTCATTTTGATACATTTTCCTTAAATATGCATGTATTAATACTCTATCCTCTACCAAATATAAACTGTTTCAGCTCCATTAAACGATTTTATATTTTGTAAAAGCAAAAAATTAAAATTAAATCCTATTGTGCGCACGGGTGAAATATGTGGCTCCTGTTCGCCAAGAGGTTGCCATGAACTGACTTGGCTCGGCTTTATAATCTCTGGTTATAAATATTTTATCTGTATAAAAAGCGAAGTTAATTCAATTTCCCATCAACAACGCTCACGCCTACCATTCGGTAGTCTGATAATATTTAAACTCGAAGTCTCAGTTAACATCAAGTTAACGAAAATGATACATCATCTTGCAGTTAGCTATAGCCTGGCATTATAAAACCGGGTCTTAATGAAGATGGTTAGTGATACATTGTTCGCATAAAAACCCTTAGGTAATGAAATTCGTTTTTGAGACGCCTGATGCAATGCTGATGCAATTGATTGGCCAACTTGTCCTGGATTCGGATATTCTTGTTAAAATCGCGGTCAATATAGAGGATTTTTCGTGGCAAATGAAAAAGAATAGTATACATGGAATATAGGAGATATGGAAGCCGAAACGTCCCTGAACTCCTACTTGTTACCAATATGCCATAATTTGATGTTTAAATCAGAACATCGGAACAACATTAACGTACAAAACGGAAATGATACCTGTCCTCTTTGGTGTGTACGTATATATTCACCACTCAGCTTCGCTTGCTGCTTTTGTTTTATTAAATATTTATATATTTTGTCCTACTGATATGGTGGATATTAATGGGTACGTATACTTTGCCATCTACGTCGTAAGTACTTGATGAAAGTTAAGTTGCTACTCCAAAGAACCAAAGGTTTATTCTTTCCATGAGTAGATGCAAAAAAATGATAAATACCTCATGCCTGTGCCTCATCTCACGTCTTCCTATTCATCTGTCCAATCAATGCATTTTTTTGCCTTTGCCAATTTTTAAACGGACCTCTTTGCGTGATGCATGATCAGAGAAACAGTTTCTGACTTCAGTTCCAAGCCGTCTCACTCTTTTGACCGCTCAGTGAAATGCCTTCATGGCGCAAACAGATAACCAGTCTAATATTCAAGTCATTAGGCTGGAAGGTTTTGCCAACTCATTGCCATGATCAAGAAATTCACGTTGTCATGGATAACGGTAATTTGTTTTGTAAATATATTCATGAATTCCATATTTTATGAATAGAGATTCATGAACTGTGGGGCCCCATGTCACACAAGCAGGAAAAATTCATGAATTGGTTGCTGATCCGCTGACGGCCAAGAAGAGAACTTTGAGACTAGGTCTGGGCGATATTGTTAATTCAGTATCGTGATACGATAATTTTAGAATATTGGTGATCACGATAACTCATATCGTGACGATAAAAATCTTCTTAATCAAACTATAACTCATATCGTGAAAACAATATCATCTTATCGCGCCTCAATAACATATCGTGATATATCACTCGATAAAAATCGCAATATCGCGTCCCGATAAAATATCACGGTATCACGCCCCGATAAAAAACACGATAAATATCACGATAAAATATCATGATATTGCGTTCGATAAAATATACCTATAATTATCACGATAAAATATCACGATATTGCAATCGATAAAATGATCGAACCCGATTAAATATCACGATAAATATCACGGTAAATATCACGATAAAATGTCATGATAAAATATCACGATGTCGCGTCCCGATAAAATATCACGATAAAATGTCACGATTTCGCACTCCGATTAAAAACCACGTTAAATATCGCAATACAATATCTTGATAATGCGCTCGATAAGATAATCGCGCCCGATGAAATATCACGATAACTATCACTATAAAAATCGTGATATTGTGCTCGATAAAATAATGGCGCCCGATAAAATATCACGATAAATATCACGATAAAATATCATGATATTGTGCTCCATAAAATAATTGCGCCCGATAAAATATCAATATAAATGTCACGAGAAAACATCACGATATTGCGTCCCGATAAAATATCACGTTAAATATCACGATAAAATATCACGATATCGCGCCCCGATCAAAAATCACGTTAAGTACCGCAATAAAATATCGTGATGTTGAACTCGATAAAATCATCGTCGCGCCCGATAAAATATCGTGATATTGCGCTCGATAAAGCAATCGCGCCCGATAAAATATCACATTAAATTTAACGATAAATATCGCGATAATATATCATGATATTGCGCTCGATAAAATAATCGTGCACGATAATATATCTCGATAAATATAATGAAATTGAGCTCGATAATATATCACGTAATCGCGCCCGATGAATTATCGTGATGTCGCGCCGGAAAGTCGTGTCAGAAAAGCCGATCAGTGACCGAGTTTCATGAAGAATTTACAGTTTTCTTATATACAGAAATTTACCGAATATTGGCTTGCGCATGCGCAGTGTAACTCTGAGAGTATTCATGAATTATTCATGAATAAATTTACGACAAACTTTACCGTGGGACACCGGCTTAAGATGCGTCTCACAAATATAATCACCTATTCGATTCCGAAGCTACCGTTACTTTTGGAGGATATAATAATCAATATTTTCCATATCCGTATATTCCAAGTTAAACCTGGTTATTTAAAAGTTGTATATCGTCCTGGTCTAATTAGTTATTCGGATTTGATTGCATTAGGTTTTCGTCTTCCACTAGACCGGAACGCTAGAACAGCATGCCGCCGATTTAATATTCCCCAAACTAAAGCTGCCATGCCTAATTCTAGTTGTTGGAAATACCACACCATCCGTGCTGTTTAAACATAGACGCCGAACGAATTTTCTGGTACCTGTTTTAAGCATGGCCTAATAAATTTACGAATACAACCGTGTATATATTGTTTGACTGATGGTCTGATTATGAGGGCCGATATCTTTGGAATTCCATTTCGAATTTCCAAATAAATTATATAACCATGCCATTCAACTGAAGAAATATTTATTAAATCAGCATGTTTCGCTGCATTGTAATGTGCTAATTACTGTTTAATGTATTTTGAGGTGTGAGAGTTTTTTTTACTTTTAACTACGTGATTATGTGTATGAATATATATCCTTTACAAATTTAAGGAGTGGCTAAAATGGCAGCTAAAATTATTCCATTTGTGCGGCAATTACTTAGCGATTAATTTCAACGTCTCATATTGTGGTTTGGGATATCTTTTCCTTAAATCAGTGAGCCATTGCCTCTATCTTTCCCTCCCATTTCCCCCATAAACTCGCTCCCCCGGCATCTCTCCTATATTTTACCTCCTCAAGTGAGCGATCAACACGCCTCAAGTCACGCGTGCAAGATTTCCTCAGGTAGCGATGAGGGGTTGTAGGAGAGTGTAGGGTAGGGAGAGAGAAGGAGGGAGGTGAGGTGAGCAGATGAAAAGACGGATTGTGTGGCCGGGGAGAGAAAGGGGTGGTTGGGTGCAGGGGAGTAGCGGTGGAGGGGGGAAGGGTGAGAAGGCGTGGGTTGGCTGGCTGCCTCAGGTAACTCAAGCTCTGTGTAGGTGGGTGGGACGGTGAGGGCTGCGTAGGTGGATGCAATAGGTGGGTGTACCATAGAAGAACAAAATATTTCCCGGATCAGGAGCCCAGCAACTGCATTCTAGAATAGTTGTATTTGATTTTTGGAGATCCTAATTTCTAAGTTTATGTGGCACCGTACCCACGGCCTCAATCTCAATACAAACAGTAGATTAAAGTTTGAGATAAGATTCGTACCCTAGGATTTTCAGTTTGGCGCGGTACCACCCCGGATTCAGCGGTTGGTGGTAATTACGCTTTATCGTGCAAGGCACTTGGCAAATACTATAAATATTCTATTTCTCTAATTGAATAACCTGTAATTATGGCATTTTATTTTTATCAATGATGCTGTTTTGTTATTTTTCAAAAGTATCAAAACTTTTTGGACTTAATCATTCAATTTCTTATCTAATCCGTATGTCCAGCTGAGGATATCCTCATTCTTTTATGCTCTGTCCCAAAATGGGTTTTCAGGTTTCTCTGCACATTTGAGTTTCAGGTAGATACGGAGTATATTATTTTAGCATCACACTTCATTTGACAAAGTTATACAGAGTTGGGCTCTGCTCAATTTTGGATAATTGATGAACAATTTGTTCCAGGTGCTGTTGCCCCCGTCTGTAATAAATTTCAAGTGCGAAATGGTCTTGGGTGCCAGTGCATGATGAAGTGGAAGAGTAAAATAATTCCAAGCTATTTTTTAAATGTGACCTAGGTATTTAATGGATTTTTCAACTGATTTATATCTGCTTACAATGAAAAGATTACGAAAGTAGTTTCGTTTCCGGTTTCGATGCTTCACATCATTGTCAAGCCTACTATTCAGGCTACATCGAGGTATATATTTATTTTGAGTGAAAGCTAATAGGAGGAAATATTTCCCTCTATCCCTTCCCCCCTTCCCCGTGAAATGTTCCCCATTTCCCCAGCCTTCTACCAACTCTCACTCAAAATAAATATATAACTTGAGTTAACCTTAAGAGTTGAATGATAATGATGTAGTGCATTGAAACCGGTTTCATAAAACTGAGGGAAATTGCCAAGAGGTCTTCTTTCGTCATCTACAAGTTCCACCCAATCAGTATTGGGACAACAATATTTAAACATTACATTAGACTTATGATTCAGTGTCATTACTGCTTTCTACTCTCGAGATCGAGTACGACCTTCTATCTTTACCGTGCACTTACATGACGAGAGGAGGGTTACGGAGGCTTCAAGGAGTGAGGCGAGTCATTCACTCTCCTTATTTTCTCGGAAGGAGAGTTTAAAGGTGAGCTGAGGTGAGGTAGGAACATCTTTCCTGCTGGATGAAGGAGGGGAAGAGGAAAGATTCGGGACTTGAGAAGGGAGGGGAGGGAGAGGAGAGGATGCGATCATAAACCTGATTAAAGCGCCTTGAGAGCCCTCGAAGCCAGCGCAGACTGGTTTCGAGGGCTTATTGGAGTGCGTGAGGGGAGCCGAAGCTCGGTAGGGGTGCAGTTGGAAACCCTTGCCTCCCCCTATCGTCTCGTCGAATTTTGAAAAAAAAAAAAAAAAATAAATAAAAAATCGTGTTGAAAGAACTTTCTTTGCCGAAGGGTACATTGTGTGTGGGCGTGGAACTGCGCGAGCGCTCGCCTAATGAACTGCGTCGCGTTGCCCGTTCACACACATTCAACTTTCTCGATGATGAGTGCGATAGCGTTGCCGGGGGATTGGATTCCGTCGAAATTTCATGTTTGAGCGAGGGTTTTACCCGTGCTTCAAGAGTCTCTCCCTATGGGCAATATGTGCTGCTCCAGCTCTACTACTGCTTGCCGAGGGTTGTTTTACAGTCGCTCGCTTCCTCAATCTCTGAAAATATGTCCTCCGCAGTATAGGAAATACCGATAAAGTATTCGCTTTAGAAAATTCAGATTATCCTTTCAATTCCCTCTCTCTATCAAGCTGTTAACCACCTCTACCGGAGAGAACCGGACTGTTTCCTGAGATAATTCTGTTTGGCAACTTTATGGGAGAGACGATTCCCCGAAAGCCAGTATCTGAATTCTGATGTTTACGACTCGCTTACTCAAGTTTTCTCCGTGAAAAGTCGACGTTTATAATTTACTGTTCTTTAAAAGTCCTAAGTTTTTGTCTAATATTTTTTCTCCGTCCGCTAGTGAGTTAAAACGTATGATGTATGCAGAGTTGGTCGAATTATCCAACATTATTTCTTAGGAAATAGTATGCTGCTATTAAGGACGGGAAAATTGGTTTGACCCATTCTACCTCATTAACTATGTTTCGACTCATAAACATGGAAAATAGCGTTATTTGTTTTCTGTTGAATTTAGCCATGAAGGATATTCAAGATCATTACTGTTGAAATGAAAAACCTTTGAAGACATATACATTTTATCTTTCATGAAGGTAATGGTTTTACTTTATATCTTTCATGTAGTTCCCCTTCAACTTTGGCGTCAACAGTTTCTTTACGCCTTTCTGAAGAGTTTTTTTTAAGCGTAGCACTTTATAATTGGTTGCACTTGGTCATAAATAGGCACCTACTTAGTTAATTAGAATTACTTAAAAATTGAATTTTTTTGCTATTACTTTCATATATTCTTATCCTTATCCACGTGCATTAGAAGTATGTTCAGGTTAGATTTATTTTATTACCTCAGAAAGATTGAGGTCTTACCACCTATAACCATCGTGAAATAGAAGTTATTGCTACATGGCTTAGTTAGAGTTAATTTTTAAATTATTATGTGATCTTATGCTTTGCTTAAAACGTCTTGTATCACGTCACGTATACTGCTGACATCACACGATTAATCAAAGTATGGTTATCATGAGTAAAATCAAAGATTCATGTAATTGTTTCAATTTTTTCTATTATCAACTCTGAACGACTATAAAGAACTTTCCAGGAGGCTGTATCCGAGGTGAATGACAATTTTTTAATGAGATCTTAAATTTGCTAACATTTAAATATTTTTACAATGATCAGCTGATGAACATTAAATGTACATAAACCAGTAAATGGAAATTTTATTGTAATTTTTTCTACAGACAACGTTAATTTCTACCGGAAAATGAGTGCTCTTGAATGTCAATTAGCTATTCTATTCCTACTTTTGCGTTTACAATGCCTTTCATTTCGGATATGAAATATATGTTTCCGACTATCCCAGTCTTAAACAAAGGAAGCATTCTGTTCTTTATTTAGGATTGTGGGTGCGCCAACGGTAGATGTCATTTTGCTGCTTTATTTAATTTTATAAAGTAATGCGCTGGGTAATTGGAATAAATTATAATATGCTTTGGATAACCTGATAAAATAATTTAAGAATTATAGCTGTTTACGACTTATACTTTCAAATAAGCCAAATCATCTTCTAAAATTTTCAGTATTTTCTACATTTTGACATCTTAATACAACTGATAGTTATTCATGACCTTGAAAGAAGATGGATACTTAAACATAGTAGAGGCTCTTAATCGCTACAGTTATAATGACCTTTCGGCTGGAAATTATTCGGAACGCGCACATATACCAGGGTTTCTCCCGCTTGCTTCTATCCAAATTTATTATTCTGCTAAGCAATCTTTTTGTATGGACCTAATAATGTGTCTTTAGTTTCAATTACGATGCGAAAACCTTGAACAGCTCTGTAACCAGTGATGGCCCAAACGTGCCTTAAAAGGGATAAATATATTAATGAAGAATAGTAACGGCTACCATTTGAAAAAAAAGCTCCATAATAGCTCGTGATTGAATTTTAAGCTAGCACTGAAGCTCAGCTGATAGACAATACTATGTAGGCCTTAAGTTTCATACTCATATCTAATGATTTACACTTTCCAATTTCCAGGATTGCTTAAATTCACCGCTTATTTTATTTACGAGTAAGATGAGCAAAGCAATTCAGATAGTTAGTTTTTGCTCTTTCAAAACGTACTGCTATCACTATTGCATACAAATATATACCAAAAGTACTCTTTAGCGCTGATAAATATTTGGATATCAGACAACCTTGTACTCCATCTCTTTAAGAATGATATGTGTTGGCATCCAGGTAATGTTATTATATCCCAACCGATACAATCGATTATTTATCGCAATTTCAATTTGGGTTCGTTGATTATTGCTCTGATTTGCAATTACTCTAGTGTGCATAGCGTATCTATGGCATTTCCTTCGCAGTTTTGCGCCCATCTATTGCTATTCAGACTTAGCTGTGATTGGGTGATATGGTTCCTCTCTTGACCTGAAAAAAAAATTTACGTCGAACTTTTCGTTTTGTAGCCTTATTTTCATGGCTGCTTCTGTCAAGTGCATGCTGCTCAGGTGAATTCATAATCGAGAAAAGGACTGTTATTCCAGCTCTATGAAGCCGTGAGGAAATAGGAAATGGCGTTTTTATTTGGAAGATTTATTTTGATCTTTCATAAATTTGAAAATAAGTAAAATAGTCGCTAATAGCGTGCATGTAATGATGAAAATCGCAGTCAACGGGAAAAGTAGTGATCTGGTACGAGGACACTATGGCTTTAACAAGAGAATGATGCGATGTAGAATATGAGTACCTGGCACAAAATTCGTCTTGCCTATTCTGACTGTTCCTTAAGATATAGAGATTTGAACGTATTTAAAAAAACTGAAAGACTCGCAGATACAAAGTTTTCAGTGGCAAATGCAGTGAATATGGAAAGCATCGTGTACAAATCTGAGAAAAATGGAATGTTGGAGTAAAAGTTTATTTCAGCTGATTTTGATGGCTATATTTTTCAAAAGAATTTTCAAAAATTGCTTTAAATTAGTATTTACCTGTAAGTGAAATGATTAAGCAAAATCAACTTCATCAAATACGCCAAATAATCACATACTGACCGTAACTGTGAGCCCTAGCGATTGATTCAGTATCACCAAGTGCCTGAGGACAAATGCACCTTCATAAACGGCCATCATGCAATATAACATTAATAAGGCTTTACACCAGAACAAAATTCTTGAATTCATGTACAGTAGATAACATCCGTAACTAGTATCATACTGTTTATTACCATCATCATATGCTATGCGAAAAAATCATAAGGGCTAAGGAATCGAATACTAGCTTTGAGGAACGCTCCCGGAGGGGCTTAAGGGCCGTATCCAGAAACCTCACTACTGCTGGATACGTCATCAGATGGTGACGTAGCTGCTATAGCGGCCGAGCTCCGCTACGATCACCCGCTGCAAAGTCTAGTGAGGTCCATGCCATGCTACTCGCTACAAGTAACATGGCCGCCGGATTTCGTCTGCTTATCGTCTCGCATTTATAATTAATAATTATTGACGTTTAAAGGGCTATAAGCTCATGATAATCATTTCTTATTATATAAAAATATAGTATGAATGCTTCAACAACGGACTTTGATGCTGATGAATTAATATTTTACTTAACATAACTATTAATAACTTCCGTTAACAATACCGTGATGAAACCTCTTCGGCTTCACCGTTTTAATTGCTATTAACTTCCGAACGGGTCCTGTCATGTCTTGAAAACCATTTATAATTAAAGAAAAACAAATTATGTTCATATTTAATGTCTTGCCTTGATGCTCGTGAAATACTTTTTTACGTAAAATAACTACTGTCAACACAACTATGCTGAAAGCTCTTCGGCTTTGCCGTTATAATAGGTATTAACTTTGGTATGGACCGTGGCTTGCCTTGTAAACCATTTATATTTTTATATAAGTGCCCAAAGAAAGTTGAAATCACCGCTTTGTGTCTGTGAAATTTACAGTTTGCGTAAAATACTCAAAACAAGAAAGCCGTCTTCCAGCCAGCTCTATCCATACTCAGTTACTGCTAGTAAAAGAAATGAGAGTTCCAAGCCATGGAAAACGTGTAAGCGTACCTAAAATGTGTAATTTTGTTACTGAAATTATGAGTAAAATTTATGGGAATGTCTCAGAGATAGATGGAAATGGCATAGTGCTTCTACGTCCGTTGACAATATCTCGTTATATTCATCTCATAATGAATGTCATGTACATCTTTGGGCGTTATAATGCAATGCATATTTGAATATCCCACTACACAAATGCGATCGACAGTTGTACGTGTATATTTGTCACCCACCATGACGAGTGATGTTGGTGAGGCGAAGGATTATTCACCAATAGCTACCTTCAAAAGAAATGAGAGCGCATACTTTTCATAATTAACGTCTAGATTTAACAACATTTTATTTAAAAAATCACCTATAAAGTCGGTGCCGACAATACGTGAGCAAAACTTGATGGGGTATTGCTTTCCCACCCAACTTGGCGCCTGGTACACCGGCCGGCTTGCCCCGGCGCGCCGGCAACTACCCGGCCCCGGCCGGCCCCGGCACACCCGCTGCGGCGGTAGTGCCGGGGCCAGACGGCAATCATCGGCGATCGGCAGTATTCTATAGTCGAGACGCATGGTACCTAGGTACTTGTCTATAGAGTTTCCCGAGCGCGCATAATGAAGGCCATCAGATTCCGAGAAGAAACTTGAGGGACCGGGAGAATCCCATGGAAATACTAACGCATCCGTTTTCTTGGACTCCAATACAGCTTTCCTCGCGACAACTAAATTTACCATTAAATTCTTCTCCTCCGTGGAAATCCTGCTCCCTTCCCCTGTCTCCATTTTGTTTACTAACAAAGTCATGTTGAGAATTCGTTATTCAATTATCGCCCTTAGTTCCTCCCGATGCCCGCATCTAGGGGAACATAATGTCACTACATTCGTCTACGTCATCAATGTAGCCCAAAATAAATGTGGCAACACTGCCCCCCACCAATTTGAAGCGATTTGGAGTAGCGGGGTTTCTGGATATAGCATGCAACAGCAGGCTCCGCTGCAGGTTCAGCACTGTTTCTGGATGCGGCCCTAAATCCTTGTTAATCAGGTTGAGGGAGGGAGACAGCTAAGAAGACAAGCGAGGCTAATATGCCGGAAAGTAAATTTGATCTACCAGTGAAATAGTTAAAGGGAAAAATTCCATGTTATCATTTATAAAGCGTTTCTCTACCACGTTTCTCTCATTAAAACCTAAATAACGAAGCTCACTCCTCTCATATCAGAATATAACCGGCATAGTCAACGGTTTTTATCTTTATCTAAGCATTCCTTACCCTGTGTCTGATATCTTCTAAATGCTCAGATATCCCTTACTCTGAACCGACATCAATGCTCTGGTTGTTTTCATGAATGGATTTCAGGTTCTGATCCTCGTTATATACCGTTCCCGCTTCTTCAGAGCCTGGAATTGACACTCTACTACCCTGAGGACGATGCATGAGTCGGTCATCGACACGTCGGATGTTATGAAGAACCTGTCCAGATGGAGACTCCATGAAGAATTTCTTCATCAAATACGCCAAGAAAGCATCAGAGCATATTGTCAAAAGAATGAATCTTTGAAGGGAAAGAATGAACAATGGTCCACTCATGAAAAAAAAAGAAGGGTAAGCATTAGAGTCGGTTCAGAGTAATGTCGATTCATGTCTCTTCAGGGATATGGGTGTAACCCGAGACATCATCAATGCTCATAAAAAAAGAGTACTAGTGGAAATATATTTTTGTGAAGAATCATGCGGAAGAAACGGTAGTTAGCGTGTTTTGCGTATAATTTAGTGCCGAAACACTGTAATAGCTATTTGGAGTAGTGTATGCTGCTACGATATGAAAACACCCTTTTTCTCCGACAACTAAGCCATGAGTTGCTTAATTTTGCATCAATTGTATTGAGGTGACGGAATGTAGAATACTCAGAACATTTGAAATGAAGTATCGACTACTTTGAAAGTATTAGTTGCAAATAGCTAATTGATTTCGAGCGTATTGAGACACACCTAAAAGTTATCTTTAAATTTCAGTGACACTATCTTATATCATTTTAACAATTTATCAAACGCCGATAAAAATAAATTCCGATTACATGTCTTACTCGGAAAATCAAATACCAGATGATGCCAATAATGGTGAAACTGTTGTTTGTACGTTATTCATTTAAGTGTGTGAAATTTAAATATTATAAGGGGATTTTTTACTTTTCTAAATGTATTTGGGCTTTTCAGTGTAATTATTAATAGTTTCATGCAAATAATTGAAAAGCTAAGGGCTAAAATCCATTGAGCACTAATGAGACCATATGGCGGCTTGCAGAAAAAGTAGGAACAGTCGATATGCAAAGCTAATGAATAATTTGAAAAGAATGAAACGCTAGGTTTTTATCCCTCACGTGGAAGACAGCAAACCACGTCAAATATTAGTATTAGTATTCCACGTCAAATAGTTATGATGATTAGTCTGGGTTATCTATTCACGTATTTTGGGAGGAATTTGGCGAAAAGGAATTAAGTAAAATACTCTATCGGTCGATAGATGTCCAGCATCAAATAAGAAAAACTGAATACTTCCATGCAGTCTTAGGCCATTGTCATTAAAAATGCACTAAAAAGACATAAATAATGCTTGGACATGTGAAACGTTTTAATGGGACATGATATTCTGACACTGGCGTAATCCATCGTCAGAATTATAGATTTCATTATCCTTAGGTTCAAGACTTTTTTGCCTGTGATTCAAATCTCATGGCGTCTATATGAGAATGCGAAAATTCAGGTAAGTAATGAATTTTGGAGGAAGGGAATGAGTACGCTGGTTAGTACCTTAAACTGATGTTAACTTTAATTGGTAAGAAACAAATAAACAAGTGCATCTGTAAGCCTAAGATATAAGATGACCAGACACACCAAAGTGATATACAGTCAATTTGAAAAGAGTTGATGATGAAATGTTTTCGATTTTTTTCTTATCATGAAGCCTTTGTTTGGAAACAGGCAATACAGTGACATACGACGGTATGCCACTTTATTGCCTGTTAATACACGGTATGTTGGTCAAATATAGGTAAATAATTAAAAAAGATCAAAGTTTTCTAGACAGTACACGGCTATTGCCAATGAGTATTTGAGTGTATGAATAGTAATGGATATTTTAACGGCTATTTGGGAGAAAAATTAAAGGTAAGGAGGCATTCGCTATAGGAAGTAGAGCAAAATTGAATGTAAATTTCACATTTGGTATATGTACACTCACATTTACACAATTATTTCAACATGCTACAAGAAATTCTTGGGAATTAATCTCAATTTACTACTAAATGAGCTTATTCATAGTGAGCTTTCATGAGCTTATTCATATTATCCATAGTAATAAATAATGCCGGATATCCCTACTGATACGATTAATCAGCTATTCCACCAAAAAATTAAGACATTCCAGAAATTCCTATGAGGTCTTCCGATTTAGATTATCGACTCGATCATCGTCCTCAGGGTAGTTGGACAAGAAAGAGTGGTCACATAATCTACCCTGACGACATTGCACGAGTTGAGTATCGAAACTACGGTCAAAATTCTGTCCTTGACTCAATGGATCGAATTCTTGAATTCAATATCGAATATTATGCACGTAGGATAAATGAAGAAGAGCAGTGTAGGTGTTGGGTAACGTATGGTAGATGAAAATTTTATTCTATTTTTTTATATAACCCTGAATCTGTAACCCGGGTCTGAATAGCAGAATTGGAGATATGTCTTAAATTTGAACGTTGATTCAGAAACACATTTATTTTGATGTTTGAATGCTAAGATTACTACTCTAGTTTTTGCTCTTTTGTCTCCATACAGCTATCCACTGTGCATTTGAAAACGTTACAAATCATGAAAAAGACTAAGAAATATGTAAATATCCTGCGAGAATGAAAAATATACTGCCAGAAAATACGTCAACAATTATTACCACTAAAAGACTACTAGATATGGGTTGGAGCTATTGGAGAAAGAAGTGAAAGGTGAGCATTATAAACCATTGATTTGAAACTCTACATTTAGTTATGAGAATCACAAGATAACTAGTACCGGAGCTGTACTTGTGTTTGCATCCAATTTATAGCAACCCTTAAAAATCGAGTGGCTTCTGGTTACAAATTTGAAAACTCTTCGTAGAACAGTCGCTGCTGATGGATATGGGTACGAGGAAACAATAAGACTACTCAAATACTCACTCCATAGAGTTGTCGGTCATGGAATACGGGAAGGAAGAGACAATTGGACAACTCACGTATGGGTTGCTAGAAATTCGAGCAAAAGACCTTTATTCTCCAATATGTAATTCCACAATATTTTCTGTTAGTTAATAATTAAAATTTTTAAAATATTTAATAATGACGCGTCAGAATAAACTATTCAATCTGATAATGAGAGCAGCGTAAACTGGGCTCCTCACAGCGGCTGTTCTGGGTTGCCTGATGTGGACACCGCCTGATATAATAGTGGGTAGCTAAAACCTATGGATTGGGGAAAATAGCTCTAATTACAGAAACACTGTGGATCAAATTTTAACGCGAACGATTTTACTCTTTTCAGCAGCTTTCTCCAAATTTTAATATAATTGCTTTCCTCGCAATCGTAGCAGCGTCTACGAAAATCTTCCTAGAAACTATACAGCATTAATCTTTCTACGTGAGAACGGGATTGCAGATTCTCTGCTGGAACTTCGTGCAATTAAGATTCTGCAAAAACGGATATTTCAGAATTTGTCTATTTATCTTCCTCTGTAATTAATTGGATCCAGGTTAAATAAATTTTTCATCTCACGGTTCCCCTCATTCCCACAAGACTCTCCCCTAGCAAGAAGTACCTCGTTAAATCAAGTAACAGGTGGTAAAAAAGGTGAACGATCGATGCCACTTTTTAACATTTCCTTGAATCCCGTTGTTTTTGGGACGCTTCCTTCGATCACTTAGTCGAAATCGCCCCTTTCGTGTTAAATGATCCTACGAAGCATTAAAACCACTGCTGGAGCCACCGTAGTTATTTAGCCGTTTATTTGAGCATCCTGTAATCCATTTGGAACCTTCAAAAATTTTCAGTCCGGGAATTCTCGAAGCATTCCCGGATGACCTGTTTTTCCCTTTATGCATTGGAAATGAGCATAGATATCACGTAGAAATAAAGTGACCCTGTTAACCGTCCTATTTATCGACCTCTCGAATGTGACATGCTTTTGTATGAATTATATTGTAGGTAATGGGTGAAGGTAACGTTTTTTCAATGAACGTCTATTATTACCTGTTTATTTAAATATTTAGGAAAAATATATGGTTATTTTTAAACAGGATATTTTGACTGCAATTATCTAATCTACGAATTAATATGCAATTTTATTTCTCGATATGTACGCGTAGATAATTTGGACGGAAAGAAAGATTGAATGCTGCTTAAGATTGATGGATACTTATCGTGTTTTGTCGACGTCTACCAAATGATAGAAAAAATACTCCTACCGTGATCTGGTTAAATGCATTTTATTTTAGAAATTGAGTGACTGCCAAAGCCCTTATTAATTATGAAGAACCGCGATTTCCTTTAGCTCCTGTTTCAACACATTGTTGTGATCCCATCATTCAGAAATATCTATTCAGTCACCTTCCGAAAGTATTTTATCTTTTCCTGGTTTAGTTTGCTAAACTATTGTAACTGTATATGTAATACTGCTAAAATATCAACTCACATGCAAATGCCATTTATGATTAGTAGATACTATTTGAAAATTATCGAAAAAATGAACTATTAGCGTGAATGAGTGTATACAACGCGACTTGATTATTTAGATGCTAGTAGCCGTTCATTTCATCTTTTTCTTTATTTTCTCCCTATCCTGAAACAAGCGAATGCATGAAACACTCCCCATTCATTCACACTGTAGCGCTGCAATAAACTTTTAACATAATCATAAACTACATCTCTGAATATGTAAGGGAATATGTAAATGGAAGGGTCAATTATCTAATGTCCTCTGCAGACTCCTCAGGAGGAAAAAATATACTCGATTGCCTGCCAAATAGCCTTTTCTTTTCAGAGAGAAGAAAAAAGGGGGTAGGAAAAAAACTGCTCGAAAGTTATGACGCTGGGCAAAACTTTGCCAATTTGACAGAAGGACAAAAAAATCTCGCAAGGGATGGGTTTGGGGGAAGTTGAAAGAGAAAGAGAGGGATGGAGGGGTAAAGGAGATTAAAGAGAAATGAGAAAAGACAGTGGAGAATGCACCGTCCCTTGACTTACCTCAAGAAAATCTGCCAGGGCTCACTCTATTCCCCTCTTCTCACGACCACACGCGTTCGTAATCGGCGCCGAAGTGGTCTCTGCTTCTTTCTTCTCTCCTTTGCTCTGCTCTAGAAATCCCCTTCTTTGCCGCGGACTGGCTGGGGGTGTGGGGATGAAACGTTGGGAAGAGGTTCAAGTGGTGATGCGAAGGGATGAAATATGCGAACAAACTGCTTGACAAGGGTAGATCTCTTCTAGCAGGAACTCTCTGCCGGGGAGGTCGTGTTTTTTTAGATGAATGGGAGGTACGACTTAGATACCTGGAGGATAAGCGTAGTATTCTTGAGAGAGGCTGCGTTTATGTGATGGATTTGTTGTGTTTTATCTATACGTGCCTTCTTTTTGAAAATTTCTCCTCTGCAAAAATCCTTCTTCTTGCCGCGGCCAGGATGAGTCCACGGGGTCGAAGTGTGGGAGAGTTTAACAGGATGAAATATAGGGAAGAAAAGAGATGCGAACTGCTGTGTAACTCTTCAAGTAGGACGTTTTACCGGTGATATCGTGTGCTGTACACGAATGGGAAATATGGCGAGGATATTATGGGGATAAGCGTGGATTGCTTGACGACGGATGCACGTTGGTTGTGCTGTTGTTGCGTTATTTCCAATGGTTTTGAGGGTTTGGTCTTTCTAGCAGCTGTTTCCTAAGTGGTGGCGCGTATATATAACCAACAACTTGGATAGATACCTTGGAACAGGAACTTTTGCCGCGGGGGTCTCACGTTTTACAATGAATGGAATATGAGACGAGTATATCCGGTGGGATAAGCGTATTTAGTTTTGGTGTGGTTATTTTTGCCGTGCTCTTTTCTGGGGGACGGGGGTCGTGTTGGGAGGGGGTAGCTTCGTAGGCGGTGGTGTGGGTATATCCCTTCCCGCTCCTTCGCCCGAGCCCGCCGGGGAAAAAGAACCTCCACAGCCGCTCTCCGCCTCCAATCCTTCGCGTACGGTCCTCGCGCGCAGACTGCCGTGGTTCTCGCAGGTCCGCCTGCCGCGCCTAAACCCCCCTTTCTCACCCCTCCGACGCACCCCCCCCCCTGTGCGGTCCTGCGCCCCCCGACCGTGTCGCTCCCTCCCATCCTACCCTCCCTGCCATTCTCTCCGCGTCCTCCCCTCCATCCCCCTTCTACTCCCTCCCCTCCTTTGCTCGCCCATTCACTCCGCTTTCCGCACTCCCATTCTGCCTCTTCTTCCGTCTCTCTCTTTCTCTCCCTCCCTGCGTCTCTCAACACTGCTCCCCCTTTTTATTTTCCTTTAAGCCCTCGTTGATTCCAGGGGTGGAAACCAGTAAAAAGAGAAGAAAGAAATACCTGGCGTTGAAAATTGTACTTGCGGCTTTTGCGGATACACGTATGTATAGCTACTGCAATGGTTGGTGGCAGAAGCTACCTCGCGGAGGGAGATTGAGCGTTTTCCAATTAGCGCAGTACATACTTATATGCCGGATAAATTTCTCCCTTATACCCTCTCTCGCCATTAAACGGTTGACTAGCGCCATGGAGTGTAACCAAATATGAAAATAACCAACGACAATGATCGATTGCATAGCGCAAGAGTTGTGGACGAGGAAGCGTCTTCTGTCCCTTGGTCACTTCAGTATTGTTCTCTTGCACTCTCACTGAATTTTTGGTTCTCAATCTGTTGCCACGTCTGGAAATTAAATGTAAAAATTGAATGAAGGGCCAAATATTGCTAATTGGAAAGCGGTCATAGTCTTGTGGTAGAGGAAGGGAGAATGGGAAGTTTTGCCATAGAAAAAGTTAGAATTGCTAGACGAATTGCACGGAGGTTAGTCAAAAGTAAGCAACGGAGTACTGCTACTGGTCATTCACTTGGAATGATTGGCTTTAAAAAGTAGACCCTTTTGGCCCAAAATTCGTCCCCTGCACATGATTATCAAGCTTGAGATTCGTCCCCTGTGGTTGAGAAAAAGACGTGCGGTTATGTGGCCGAACGTTTATGTTCCCAGGAACGATGTCAGTGCCAGCCGCGGTAACCAGACTGATAATGCGCCAGCCCGATAAACAGTCGAGTGTCTAAGTCCAGCCGCCAGCATAGCTGTTGCGTTTAACATGAGGAACTTATTACAAATATAATTTGAGGTGAACTTTGTGAAATCTAAACTACAATGTTTTCACTTGCCGACCAAGGTTTTGACTTATGAACCCATTTTAAAGACATTTACCAAGTGTTTTAGTGAGTGAAAACCTCGATCGGTAAGTGAAATGAAAATGCTATTGCTGACTACACTAAGTTTACTTGATTTAGCATGAGAAATTGACTGCGTACGTTGGACGGTTCAATTTATCCATGAAGATTAATGCACCTAAAATCCATGTTAACTTTTCGAAGGAAAAATTCACTTGGGACGATTCCTCAAAGTTATGTTCGACTCAAATTAATTTAGCATGTTTGCTACTACGAAGTTGCTGTGCTGTCGACGGTGGATTGCTTAGGATGGCAATGAAACAAGAAATGCAGTATTTCAAGAACCTGAAGCCTTGGCCAGGAAAATTGGTCTGATTTGTAAAAATTGACTTATTTTGTTTGTGATCATGGTGAACTTTCATACGACCCTTAATTAAACAATGGAAATATTTAGATTTTGGGGGTTAACCATTTCATTTCACATTTTTTATGAAATTAAATTTATACACTTTATGAAAATTTATAGCCTGAACCTGAAAAAGAGTTTCATATGGGTGGTTGGTTGGTAATTTAAAAATGTTTTCACGGACAAATCCTCAAAAATTTTTAAATACTAATTACAAAAAATATGAACTTTCCTTTGATTAATGATCGATAGCAGAGGTAATAAAATCGAAGAATAACCCAATAGACTAATCGAGGGGCCAAGTTAATCCCTGGGCGGTGTGAATATAGATGTAAAGTTGCGCATACTGTCATGGACAAAAAAACATGGAAAAAAATGAGCTCATCCTGTTAACGTCGTGGAATGATACAAAGGGCGAAAGTAAGAGCCATCAAGTCCCTAATGTAATATCATTTTAATTGAAAGTAGCTGTAAGGGCTGCAGTCATTAGGGGAGGCATCAAACACCTGGGGCCACTAAGAGCATCAAAGGTGGGTGGAGCAGTTAGTGTTTAGGACGGGTTATTGGTAGAGGATGAAGAGCAATGGAAAACCCGGCGTATTCATCGTTAATTCGTTCGGGTCAATGTATCCTCGCCCAGCAATGCCGTCCAAATTAGCCTAGTTTGGCTGTGACAATCTTATCCTTGGTGCAAAAAAACCTTTGAACCAACTGTATAAGTAATCACTTCGTCGAATTGTGAAATAAAGTGAAATACAAACTTCGTACTCCCTACTTAAAATTATTCTCAAATTCTCAAAATGTTTCAGCTAGTGGACGTCTTCACCGGGCATTCTATAGGGATTAGAAGTGGAGCTTAAAGGAATTATTGTTATAAGTGTGGAGAAAGGGGGGTAAAGCAAAAAAGATAAGAGGTTAAGACGTTTATGAGATAGGTCGTGCTTCTCTAGATTATTGGACCAACTTTGGGTGAAAAGTGGGCTATTAGTTTTATACAACACCGATTTGGTTTTCGATATTACTACGCAGCAACTTTAATTCAAGTACCTAGCTTTATTCGGATGTTCGAAGACTTGTTACATGATTTACGAGTTTTAGTGTAATAACACATGTGTTACCCATGATTTACTCACGCAATAATCGCAAGAATCATAGCGCTTCTCGTTTGACGAATGTAATAGCTTAAAGCAACGCGAATGATGAATTTGATTTTGTAGTCCGGTACTTAGTGGGATTCCATTGTAGTAGGAAAGAAAAGTATTTATGTAAGATGCTATGTCACATGGATATATTATTATCAATGGTTTAATGCGTAATGGGTAAATTGAAGAGGCAATTCTATAGGTATCTGAAACATTTAGTGTTATTTAAACCGTAGTCATTTTTTTCATAAAATATGGGTATATCTAAGGAATTTATTCGGTAAAGAGCGTTGTACTCAATGCATCATGAATTTTGAATTTTCTTACATACCTGAGGAACAAATAGGAACATTGTACCTGAGGATGGCTTAGTACAAAAGAGCCAAAACACATGTTATACATTTAAATAAAAGTGGACAGTACTATATCGATTATTTTCATTATTCTTACATACCTTTCTCTTCTTGCGAACATAAATTTCCCTAATCTCAAAAGGTCATGATAGGTTTTCTCTTTCTCTAAAGTCACTATGTATTTAAAATGCTTACATGTATCGCAAACTGCTATGAGTAGATGTGATTAAAGAGATTAAATTTAATCGAAAATATGAATTCCTTGAGAGTATAAATTGTTTGTGGAGATGGGTATTCAATAAATAATGGCGATTTATCTGGCGCTCTAAGTTTACCAGGCGGGTTAGTCTAGGCCCTTAAAGGTCGACCCAAAGGTCAAGCCTCCTTCTCGCGCATGGATGTAGTGTAAACTCTGTAGGTTAGTTCCCCAAGGAAAACCCAAAGATGACAAGCGGCGGCTTATCGGGATCCCAGAGGCACATGAACCACTTGCAGGGTCGGCTTGTTAGATGAAAAAAGGTACCTAAAACTTTTCGTAATATGCCATATAAGGAAAGGAGCATGGCAATTACGGCTGATAAAATACGCTGAATTTTCATTACTTTCACGGAAGACTTCAACCATAGATAACGATTTGTAAAGGAAATCTATTTCATGTTTTTGACACGTAAGGTAATTATTGAAGCATGGACTTAAATGGTATTTTTTATTAAAAATCCTTGAGAAATAGTTAGCTAACAAATAGAAAATATGGGAGTCAAATTTTAAAAAATTGCTATAATAGCTAAACTTTGCTGGATGAATGTTTATTACGACTCGATTTACTGTGCAGGAAGGATTCCTAATTTATCTGCTTCCGGCCGAAAATTAGAACACCACCATATCTTTTCGTTAGCTAACATCCATGCTTTATTCATGCTGGGGCACCGCAAATATTGCTTATCTGGTATAGTGATGTATGCCTGAGAAAGTTGTTAACACTACGTGAACATGTCCGTAAATGATTTGTGTATTTTCCTGTTAAAATTACATTGCCATTGAAGTTTTGCTGTAACTTAGGTACATAAGAAGGAAAAACACCTGCGGAGCGCATGCTACTCTCTAATACACTTCCTCAGGGTACGGTGGATTTTATCTTACTCTGTATACAGGGTATTTCGTAATGACTCTGTAATATTTTAGGATATTATTAAGCAGGTCAAAATAAGGAAATAATTCAATTGGGCATGTGTCCGAAAACGCACCGTTATTCAGCTGTCTGTCAGTATGCGTTTTTCAGAGAAACCCCGCTAAATAAAAATCTATTTAAGACAAAGACTTGATATTTTGTATAGCTGTTAATGGCAATGTTTTAAAATAGCATACGATACTTATTTTCTAGTACACCGTTTCAAAATGGTGGACAATCGAACTTTAAAATCCTTAATATCTTTGCACACAGAAATCTTATTAAAAAGTGCAAGTATGAAAAAGATGCGCCTTCTATTTACAAATAAAATTTTATCAATAAAATTTTCATACCTACTAAAACAATGAAATGGTCAATAGATTTTCAAAACAATGTCAAAGAGTTTAATGCACACGCACAACAATATGCTTTCAATAAAATTTCCATACCCACTACAACAATGGTCAACCGATTTTCAAACCAAACGACACAGAGAGTCTAATGCACAGCTGTACTGTGGTCTCCTAGGTCACCCGACCTCAATCCTATGGATTATTTCTTTTGGGGCCAAATGACAACAAGCTGTGTATGGCCAGCGGATCAACAACAGGGAGCAGTTGGTAGACCTAATTTAAGATGCAACAAATGAAATTAGGAACAATCAAAATGTACTGGCTAGAGTGTACGATTATCTTCGTGGGCTTTGCGAGAGCTTTATTGCTACGGGAGAGCTACATTTTGAACACCTTCTTTAATTTTGTTGTTCTGTATTTTATTAATTTAATGAACGATTTATGCATGAAATCATGTATTTCCATTTATTGATTGAGTAAATGTCAAAGTATCAGCTTGTTTTTGTTTTGAAATCAATTATGGTTTATTGTTGTGTGCACTAAATGCACACACAACAATAAACCATAATTGTAAATAATAAACTCTCTTTGTCGTTTGGTTTGAAAATCGGTTGACCATGGTTGTAGAGGGTTTGTAAATTTTATTGAAACCATATTGTTGTATGTGTGCATTAAACTCTTTGACATTGGTTTGAAAATCTATTGATCATTTCATTGTTTTAGTAGGTATGAAAAATTTAATTGAAACCATTTTATTTGTAAATAAAAGGCGCAACTTTTTCATACTTGCACTTTTTTAATACGATTTCTGTGTGTAAAGATATTAAGGATTAAAAAATTATGATTAACCACTATTTTGAAACGGTGTATTATAAAATAATTAAATAACGTATGCTGATTGATAATATTACCGTTAACAGCTATGCAAAATATTAAGTCTTTATCTTAAAGAGTTGTTTATTTAGTGGAGTTTCCGTGAAAAACGTATGCCGACAGACAGCTGAATAACGGTGCGTTTTCGGAAACTTGTCCAATTGAATTATTTTCTTACTTTGACCTGCTTAATCATGTACTAAAATATTACAGGGTCATTACGAAACACCCTGTATAATATCGGCATTAGAAGTGCCAAATGTTTATAGTAAATTGCTGGTTTGCAAAGTTGTTTTTCCGTGAAAAATCTTTACTCCCGTTTCCTCATATCCTTGCATTGACTTGATGGTCATTATGTGCGTAAATTTGTTGAAAGTAAAATATCATCTATCTATAAGGTGACCAACTTTTTGACAGAGAAAAGGAGGACAGAAATTGTTTTTTTTACAATGAAAAGGAGGACGTAAATAAAAAATTCAAGTATCGTAAATAAAAGCAACATTTCATTCGTTGCAACAATAATACAAATGTCGTAAATAAAAGAAAAATTTCATTCATTGGAACAATAATACACTACATATAATATGATAAATGTGTTGTGTAAATAAAACCATTTGTGACCGTTTATATTGTGATTATGCTTGCTATTAATTATTATTTAAATGAGTACTTTTCCATTGAATGAATATTTTTAATCAATGTATTATCTTCTAACAATATATTGGAAATATCTGAACAAAAATTATCTTTCATATTGAATTTTACGGCAAGAGCTACCGCTAGAGTATCAACATTCAATTTCGATATTTCACTTGCCCAAAAATCATTAGCAATTGAAAAAAAAACTCTTTTAACTGCTGCATTAGTTCCAGGGCCGCACAACGTAAATTGAGCAAGAACAAATACATGTTCACATCAAATATGATTATGTTTGAAATGGCTGAATATTTCCACCCGTCTTTGATCAATTTCAACTGGTTGATTTTCCCATTCAACCTGTTCATTTCAAAATGTTGATTGCATCTCGACGCACTGTACCTACCGAGCCTTGACGAATCGTCATATCAAGTACATCACGTGTAACGGACCGGCTTGGCATCGATCAAATACAGAGATTTACAGATTAGCCTTCAAATATTGAAAAGGAGGATATGTAGGAGGGCACTTTTCGAGGGAGGACAGAACTTACAAAAAAAGGACTGTCCTCCCTAAAGGAGGACGGATGGTCGCCTTAGTCTATCAGGAATATTTAAGCATGCGCTCGAGGAGTAAGCGTATTCGCCGACATAAAAGAGCCCCTTCTCCCGTAACATTGGTAGTTTATCGACATAATTGTGTAGAAGAAGTTGATGCATGCGATCTTATTCTATGACCTTAATCATATTACTTGAAAGAATGCTTTGAATGAATTTATAACCAAAATAAATATGATGAGGGTTGCACTCTCTTACTGCTGCTTGTAATTAGGTGGCAAAGGACGGAAAGAATTCGAGTTAGAGGAAATGAATTTTTCAACGTTTAAACTCAATAAGTCTCGATGCTAGAAACATAATGTACGTAGTAATTGGATTCTATCCCCTATTTTCCGGAACAGTTTTTTGTTGCTACACATGTTGTAACACCAAATAATCCAAATTTGTAATTGTAGGTACTGAAACGTATGAATCGAAAACATTTTAGAATGTAATGCTGTTTAGGGAGTTGAGTTTACCATTGTAGCACCTTGTAGGTACTTGTTAAATATAGCGGCCATTGCAACGAATTTAACCCAAAATATATTCCTGGGAATCTGATGAATAACTTGAGAGTGCGAAAGTGATTTAACCGAACATTACTCGTAATTTCGGACGATTTCTTAATGACCAACTTGTAACTGATGGATAATACGTCATTTAAAAGCCATGTGTAATAAAGATATTTCAGAGCTCCATTCTATTTGACGATTTGCATGGATAGCGTAACATCTATATCGATTTATGCTAAAATCGGAGGCAAAAATAAAGTTTAAAAATATCTTGTGAGAAGCATGATGTAAACCTGGGGTGTGTAAAACGATTCGAATACTGCTTGCTCGTTCCTGGCGATTTAGTGGTGTAGTTAACCGCTAGGAATCGTAATGTCCTTCTTGCTTTTAATCCACCATGAGACGGCGCGGCGTGCAAATATGAAGCTTGGGAATAGACTCCTGTGCACGGCCGAACATGACCTGACGGCGGTAGTCAGATAGAGAGCTGGAGGGAGGGGTCACTGAGCGAAAGGGCGAAGGGAACAGAGAACCGCAGGATCTGGGTCGCGCGGCCAGTTGCTCCCAGAGGGCGCCCCGCATTTGGAAGTCTCAACCTCAAACATGGCACATTCGGCGTTGGGAGTCGAGGATTTGATGCTATTAAAACGTGTGCTCGGCGGTGGTCGCTTATCGCACAGTGTGCTAAATGGATCATGGGGGCACAGCACGCGTAGAGCTGCATGCGTGAGATCCCACTCAGAAAGAGAGACCAGGAGTCGGCGCTAGAAACCAATTGTGTGCCCACCCATGGGTTGTAGCGAATATCGGGAACTCGTTAAGTGAGTACGTGCAGTTTTCCATGACGTTGGATTTCTAATTCTCAAAGGTTGAGCCGGTCGATTGAGCTAGGTTGCATGGATTTTGTGGTGCCCCAGCGACATTTGTTTGGATTGATATATATTCTTCTCAGGCTTCTGACCAGCTTAAGCTTTCCACTTCTGCTGAACCTAACTCGATCGGAAGCCCTAAAAGAATGTGCTTCAATTATTAGCCGGGAGAGCAAAGAATCTTTCATTCGTTTAGATAATTTGTAAGTCTTTGAAGATGGTCTGCTATTTTTGGCGCTAGTTTTATTTGTGAACTTACCATTAATTCGGTAGTGTTCGGTCAACCCAACCTTCTCACCTCTATCATCTTCTTCAGTTAGTATTTACCTCGCGCAAGCCTCCTTGTTTTCACTATCTTACCCAAGTGAGTTACTTGAATGTAATGCTTTATGAAGAATGTAATTTCTTAGGAATGTTGGATTTTGGATTTAATTTAACAGGGTGAGTTGGTGTTTGGAGAGTAATAGTTTAATCCTGCTCATTCAATACTCCTTTTTGAAATATTGTATTTTTTCATAAAAACATTCAACTTTGGCACTTATAACTAACAGCACTGGTCTCACTGGTGAGTGTATTGACTCCGTGATTGTAAGTTCCGCTTCTTTATAGTAGTTTCTTCTATATTTCTCATACTTACCCGCTTATTTGTTTGTCTACTATGTAATACCCTTGCGTGTTTTTATTATTTCCCTTTCTCTGGAAAGAAAAACTAATCTTAAGATATTAACTAACTTAAGCACTCATGGCAATATAGTAACATTTAATACAAGTTTCACTGAAAAAATAATGCTATGTTTTTTCTATTATTGTTTTTAGCAACGACTCAATGTGAAGAAGTTGTTTTTATTAACTGGCATTGAGAATTGCATTTTGTAAATAGGTATTGAGGGAATAGCGAGAGGAAACCAACCGTGAATTTTTTTTGCGGAACGCGGGTTTTCTTCTAAGTAAGCTGTAAAATAATGTTTTCCCGCGGCATGTAGCTTTAGGCTATTATCTCTTTTGTCAACGCATGCCTCGTTTCCGCCCCTTTGATGCCTTTTAACAGGGTTTACGAATGTTTCATTATGTGTCCACCTAAGCAGTCTTCTTTCTTCCATCATTCTCGTCAACGAAGAACGTGAGATACTTCACCTTTAGAAATTCTTACAATTGCTTCTACTTTCACAATTCACCATTGTCATATCCCAATCAAAGTGCATGGAAATGCCATTGTGCATTACCCGGAAAATGGAAGCCCATCTCTCAGTGAAGTTTTTAACTCGAGAGTAAGTGGAACCTTGGGTAATTTTGTGGCATGTACGAAGTAAGAAGTGATCTCGGCAGGAATCGTGAGGTCGGCAAGAAAAGGGTAGGTTGTCTAATGCCATGAGTTCACAAGTATATTTGGATTCCATGTTTGGCGATGAGAACGATGGAATGACGGAAAGAAAAATGGACTTATGTTAATATTCTGCCGTTCATTAAGTATTATCTTTGGTTTATCGAAAATCTCGCCTCGGACCTTGAAAATTCAGAACCGAAATCTCTAATTAATCCTATAATTGGTACGTATAAGCTCTCAAATCGATTATCCTTTTCATGCTCATGGAAAATGCATGGCATTTTCCTAGGGTATCAATAACTTTTTATCATGATCTGACACAGATTTAGGAACGTCCTCACACACACAGTTTTCTGGGCACCGAAGGGTACTCCGGGCACCGGGTAATGTATATACCTATAAACTAAAAGGGCAAAGAGGGGATAAATATTTAGATAATACATTATGGAATGTATAATTTAAAAACTTGAGTAAACATGGTAGCAGCTACTTGGTGGTATAACGTAACAGGAGTTAGTTGACAGGACGCTGAGTGAGGATAAGGAGGACGCGGTATTTGTGGAAAGATGAAAGGAATTAAAACATGGATAAAAGGGCGATAGAAATGAGCTATCTTTCGATCGTATTATAGCCTGATCATTTCTTCGTTAGTGAAAATAATGTAATCCCATACAATATCATGCAATCCCATGCATATCGTAATCGCATAAAAGCGCTTATCCCCAAATGATCCCAGCTGTTGTAAGTGGCTCAAAAAATATGATTCCAGTTCTTTTAAGTGACTCAAAAAATATCCTGTGATGCTTGGCCACATGCTTTCTGATGAATCTGAGTCGTTTACCTAATATTAATTTAGAAAGTATATGGTCTCTCTTCGCGGATTTTAATTTTCTACTTTGTAGAAATGATGATATTATCTAAGATATTTAATTAGAGAGAGCGGCATTTACGTTAAATGCCCGATTTTAAGAATAAATGGTCACTCTCCACGATTGATGCAGCCTTTCACTGTGAAACGGCGTGTTCTTGTTGATGGGTGCTGAGGAAAAAATTACGTGGGAAGTTTAAAGGGCTACCTCAAGCTAAAGTGAGCACTCAACGGCGAAATTAAGGAGCTTGGTCTTAGGTGTGCTTGGCTTCCCACTCACATTACGACTTAATGAAATTCATTTCTGGGCGATATTCTTGCTCCTATCAATACTACGCGTTTAGAAATTCCTGGGAGAAAAGCCTGGAACCTGTGGGTTAAAAGCATGATGATGATATTATCATGTATTACTCCACCAATGTATGCTAATTTTATTTTACCTACAATGCTAGAGCTTTAGGTAGCCTCAAAGGTTATCCATGTGGGGAGGATTCCGTCAGAATTTTATGCCTTACTGGGAGAGAGAAAATTGCTCCATATTCCAATGAATCATTAATGTAAAAATAAATTAAATATTTGCATTAAACAGGTGACACGATGTGTGTATTCCGGAAAATTGGTCAATTAGTGTGAAATGTAGTCATTAAGAGCGGCTGAGAGGTCATCCAATTGCCCCACCAGTGGCCACAACTTGTGAAAGGATAGATCGATTTCCCATGATCGACAAAATTTTACTCAAATAATAAGTTATGTGATTTTTATGGGCGCTCAATGGGTGCCGGGCCAAGTGGCCTACGTTAATTGGCCATTCAGGGAATCCATTAAGTGAGGGCACAGTTCAACGCTCTGCGCTCAGCGAGAGAATCGAACGTTTGATGGGCATCCACTCGACGATTGGATACCTACCGTGTCGGTATGCAAGGCTGAAGATCTTGCATTGACTCTCAAAGTGTTTTGAAAAATCATGATCAAATTTTGGTTCCAAGTTGGTTTAGAATCACATTAACCACAAGGCAAAAATATGAATGTAAAGCATTTAATTTGCTTCCCCAGAAGGAGACTAATTCCAACTAAATTTGAGTTGGAGGGTTTGGAAATCTTAATATGCATTTGAAGAACCCCTTTTTTAAAAAAAAGAAGTTAATTACGTTTATTAACGCTAGCTGAAGAATTAATTGGAGAAAATTTCCAAATCACTACGAATACGCAATTTATATGGTACGCAGTACGCACAGATGCAAAGATATACATCAATGGTGTTAAATTTACAATGATCAAATCCGGGCACGATACCCATTCAAGTCAAATTGTTTTCTCATGGCAAATTTTATTCTTTTGGTGTATATAAATTAGAGAAGAAGCTCGGATATTTATACGCTAATCCTCTTTCCTTAAATGAGGAGGGGGAGAACTTGTGGTACTTGTAAATTTTCCTCACACTAATAGTAAAAAATCATGTCAAAACATGATGGATGCAAGTGAAAATAACAGCTATTTTAAACAAATGCAGAGCCATCTCGAAAAGCGTGTGGAGTACCTTTATATCAGTTGTCAATCGTGATAAACTATATCATATATCCCAAGCCTATTCCGTATGAATAAGTGTCCCTCACACCAGAATGGGAGATAATAGGATGGAAGTTGATAGTAGGATGGAAGGAATGGAAACCCGCCACCGGCTCTAGCCTACTCTATACGAAGCCTGGCAAGGGCAGTACGTTTTAATAATCCATACGACAGATAGCTTAATGTATTTGAAATACTCTTCTCAAAGCACCCAAGTAGGGATCGAATTATCGATGAAAGTTTCGTCACAGTTGTAAAACCTCCTAGAAGTGCCCGAGCCACTGCGCTAAACCAACCGCTGCGCTGTGGGCGTTATTAAAAAAGGTCAAGCCTGACAGAGGTCTGAATATGGGTAAATTCAAGTCGCTTGAAGCTTCAGATGATTCCGTTTCTTATATCGATTCAATGAAGTATTTTATTGAATTGATTCAATGAAGTATTTCAAAACTAATAATGATATTTTTTCAAAATAACGTTCGAATAATTTTTCACTTCGCCGAATACTTTTTAATCAATAATCTCTAAAATTAAATGAATTGATAGCTAAACGTGCATATTTCAAATCGTTTATTCTAAGAAGCAGGTAAATATTTGTTATTTTTGCACATTCTGTGCGCTTAATCCTACTCTTCTTGTAGCCGCCGGTGTATCAAAACCACATGCTAGTGATGGTGACAATATGACCTTTTCTTCACTTCATTCCTCTATTTTTCCCCCAATTCTCAGCTTAAATGGTTTCCATTGTCGATTGCGGTAACTGGGTTTCCGTCATCGAATATGCAATTTTCTCCGAGCTATGACTTTCCGATAGCGTTGAGATGGTGCGTTACGACCTGCCCGTGATTTCATTGCCTTGAATTCACGTTTTCCTCCCGCAAAAATACGAATGATATCCTCTAATCAGTCACTCCGATTGATTCTGCCAGATGTCAATGTGATGTCATGAAATAGTAGCTCCAGTAGACCCGTCGGCATTTCGCGGAGGCGTAATTGCCGGGCGTTCAGTCGAAACATATGGCTGAGACAGCATCTGCTTGAACTTAAAATATGAATTGTGCAAGTAAAGTAAGATGAAGATGCTGCAGGAGAGAGATGAAGTTAAAAAGGACGGATAGACATCAGTTGAGAATTCCAAGAGAGAATATGTCTATTTCAAGCTGTGCAAATTACTAGAGGCAAACCAATGGGACACGTTTTGATATCTTAGAGCAGAGTTTCCCAAACTATGTTCGGCGGAAAGCTAATGGTTGTTCCGAGAAAACCTAGAATGGTTTTTTATGCTGCTACCTAAAAAGAATGGTTTAATATTTGCAAGGTAAACAAGGTGTTCCGTTAAAATTTCAGAATTTACGAAGTGTTCCATGCCCGGAAAAGTTTGGTAAACCCTGTCTTAGAGTAAACTTCAATTGTTTAAATTATTAAATAGTAATTGAATAATAAATTGGGAGATTTTTTTGGAAGACTAGGAATGGAACTCATGAAGCCGCCAATTATGATAAATGTTTAAATAAGGAATAATGGAAAAATATCGAGGTTTACTGGAAATATTCAAGGGTGGAGAAATGCGGTAAAAATATTCGGATAGATGCTAGCTAATTATAAAAAAGTACCTGAGGTAAGTACCTGATGATGACGCCGAAGCGTTGAAACTCGTTGTACCAATAAAATACTCTGTGGATTTAAACATAGTTGCCCTTGTCCTTATTTGAAAATGGACTTCCACAAAGTTACGCCAGAACGGATTGAATTCAAATGTACAAAGGTTAAAGTCGGTCACATACTATACCCGTGGTAGCGTGGGCACTCTTTTTACTGGAGAGTTGCATATCTTTCATGTGCGCGGCTTGCACGGTGGACCTCGCCCGTCTAGTGTTTACTGCGAGATATTTTATTGGCTCTAGGTCCCGGTTAAGTTGTTCCTAAGTCCACCTGAAGCACTAGTTTCAGTCTTCCTTTACAGCATAAGTACTCGTCATCTAGTATACTCTAATTTCGTCCAGCTCGTGGACCTTAATTCTGCCAGCTCAAGCATTTCATTTCTATTAGCACATTTCATCGTTCGTCGTGAAAATTAAGGATAGCGAGCATTATATCATTCCCTCACGAGCTCTTGAACATAATTTACTAAGAACTACTTCTCATGAAACCAAATTATGACGTGGAACCTTACCTCCGAAAAATAAGTGACTTTCAAGACTCCAAGAGGGTAATTTAGTAAAAGGGGTTCAAAATAATCGGTGTTTTTGGGAAATCTCCAGTCGGTTAGCTCTAAGAGGACACACATTATTCGTGGGGGGTTTTTAATCGCGTTAAAAGTCTGGTCTCAGGATATCTCGTCCCACCAAATTTAACAGTCTTGGTCTTGCGTAAGGCTAAAAGAAAATATATGCCTTTACCTGCTTAAAAAGGAAACAGAAAATATCAGCAGAAAGAACAAAGATGTGACAGAAGGAGAGGAGTTACAGATCAAATTACACCCGCGCTTTCGGCCATTCCTTTGTCTTCTCCGTCGACACCCGTGAATGCTCTCTGATTTTGCTATATTTCAATGCCTTTTCGAGTTTTATCGCCTCTAACGAAGGTCATCACTCATATCGACGGCATTATTCGCTGGATCTGATTCAAAGTGTGTCCCTTGGAAAGGTGGCTGCCCTTTCTACTGATGAGGAAGGGCTGACTCTCCCGAAACGTCCTCTTTAGCTTTTTTCTTTCGTTTTACGGTCACTTCTCCATATTTTCACTGGGTCATGCATCTTGCCCTCGAGAAACATGGGAATTTTATCTGAAAAAGACTCCATCCCATAATATCCGCTTATAATTTTACAGTAATGTTGGATTTCTTTGGTCGCACTCCTTTCCGATAGCATTTTTACAGTGTGATGAACACACTTATTATGGTATTAATGCGAAGGTTAGTGCATTAATATATGATTTTAATAAAATCAGATGGTGACGGAGCTTATTCGTTCGGCGCCTATTACATGACCTCTCCTTGAATTCCTATTGGCTTCTTGCCCGCCATTATCATTTTCTATCTTAATTGGGTCTATATTTGTCAATGAAAACCTTTCGTTGTCTTTCTCCCTCGACGTGCCCTGTGCCTTTGTTTTCACTGGAAAATCGATTTTCAGAATATGTCTGACTAGCGTTACTGAATAATTTTCTTAAAAACGTAATTGGGATATCCCACAATCCCTCAAAATCACCACGATCATGTTTTGTTCATGTTCCAGCATTTTTAGTAACGGTCAATTGAAAATAAACACTTCAACCTAGGAATATCAACTTGATTGAAACTAAAATCTGATTTTGGGATTTTCGGGAATAGTCAAGTACTTTGTAATGTTTATATTGGCGTGTACACTACACTGTGATAAATTTAGCTTTTAATTACCCTAAATAATATTTCAGTCAGAAACGTGATATGGTCCAATATCCTCGGGAATTCGGAATTGTGAATGATAGTTATTTGAATTGACCGGGATTCAAACCCGGATCTACAATTACCGGTCAGATATGCCAACCAGTTACCCCACCAAGCCAAGTCTAATGATTTTTTCATGGCGAATTCCATCCAGTTGGCGTATGTCAAAATATTAGATTGTGGGAACGCATTTTCTCAATCTCAACGCTATTCCTTTGGATTTACTTCTACACAAGTATAAGGATAGATTTTAGCCAGGGAAGTGGAAAAATACAGTAATAGGAAGCAATTGAAGTTCGAGCGAAGGCTTCCGCGGTGCATAAGATGAAATGCCTTCATTTTCGGGAGAAACGCGTTGTTTTTGTTGCTGCGACAACCAGCTCCGCCAGCTGTAACGCTGGTGAAACTGTTGTCGCAGCAACAAAAACAAAGTGGTTCTCCCGAAAATGAAGCCATATCAACAGGAAACATTGTTGATTACAATAATGTTTACGTAAAATAGTTATTTCCGGTAATCAGGTTGGTTGTTGTGCACTTTCTATCCCCCTTAGTGAGTTTTTTCTGGTCTTCTTCAGAATATTCTCTGCGTGGTTTTCGGTAGACCTCTCGCAATGTTTCATCGCATTTATAAACAATTATAGAAAATACTCCTCACTATTTTTTGGAGAAACATTCTAATTGATTGAATTCTTGATTTTAATGTTACTTACTTTCAGTTCTTTCTTTCGCAGAAAAAAACTTGACAAATCTAGTTTCGAAGAACCGTGTTCATCGCAGTCTGCATTTTAGGATGTATTCAACTCGTCGTATTTTTTCAAATCCTTAGGTTAGGTTGGTTGTTATCTTATATATGAAGGAATTAACTCCCAATTCTGACTTTTCATCTCGTGATCTTTCATGGTAGTTAGTATGTCACTCTTTCCTTCATATTTCAGTCGGTTAAACCGAGGATTCTCCTGCAAGCCAATTCCGTCGCCGAGTTTCTCACCTCTCTTGATCCTAGACATCCCGCCTGACCTAGAATCCACCTTCTTATGCCTAAGGTAAAAAAGATCCTCGGTTCTCGATCATCTTGTATGACAACTCCGTGTTTTCGGTGATATTTTGCTGTCAATCTTTCCTGGATATTTCTGGCTTCTTGTCTCATGCTTTGGGCTTAGTGATTAGACCCAACTTCATTTCATTTCACTTACGGCTTTCCTATTTCAATTAATCTCTCATACCTTGCTTTCATTTCATTGAAATTTACTCAGTAATGTATATTGATAAATTTAGTATCAATTATTCGCCTCATTTATAACTTTCTAAGCTTTATTTTACGAGAAAACGGCAGTTGCATGATTTTTTTGAATTTGATGAAATAAATCATAGGCATGTACTTTAAGCTTAAGTTTATTAAAAAAATAATGAAAATTTTTTTTTCAAATCTTGAGTCAAAAGCCCCAAAATAGTTGCCGTTCCATATATGGCACACCATGCAGTGGTCAACTGATTTTATTAGAATTTTGAATAAACTATGTAAAACACAGATTACCAGTTTCAAAGACTAAATGATCACATTAGCTCCCGGTGATGGGATTCACGGGCCCCTTGGCTACTGATGCATGCGGGCCCCTAAATCCCTGTGCATCCCGCCCACCCCCCCTCACTCAATTTAGACCAGAACTGCGAACTTACAGTTTATTTTATACTTACCTAATATAATAATATATACCTGACATAAGCTTTTATTCTTGCTGGCACATAAATTTTTATTTTAAATCAATTTTTGGGCCGGGCCCCATGCGGTCCTGGGCCCCTGGGCATTTATTCCCCCATAGTGCTATGTTGCACTTGTCACTTTGGACGAAGGATTTGCCATCACAGTTGGGATGCTTGCTTCGTTTACGCTTTTCGCATCACTTTGGCCAGTGAGCGGTCTCATCTTGACGGACATCTTTGGGTGGTTGATTTCCTCTTGCTTTTTTGTGCAAGCAATGCCAGCAATGATGAACTAGGGCGCCCCCGGCTCAAAGTTATTTTCTTGCCCCCTTTGGACAGAGTAACCGCCAGCTCAGTTCTGAAGTCTGCGAGGGATGTGTACTTCGTTATGTCTTTTTGAATGAACACTCGTCGGTACAATAGCCATAAGTTGATGACAATGTCATCAAGAAAGTGGTAGAATCGGCAAAAGCACCACTTTTTTGATCGCATTTTAATATAGTACCTCCATATTATACTGTCTAGGAGATCTACTCCTCCCATATGATGGTTGTATATCGGAATTATTTTTTGGCAGTCAATATCTTCTTTATCTCGTGTCTTCTTGCTGAATCGCTTGACTTGGCTGAGTGATAGCTGGCCAACGAATGTTGAGAGTAGAGTGACTACTTTGTTATCCATCCATTGCACAACCGACACGTATACATCCTCTACTGCCGTGGTACACTCTTCTGAAGTTCCACGTCCCTTTTTTCTCAATTCTACTTGCGACGAGAGCTTTAGACCTTGTACTCTGTTTCTTTGTAATGTCCCCAGTGATTCAATTCCTTGTGTATACAGGTAAACCACCAGGGGCAGTGATGTATAGTAGTTGTCAAAGAGCAACTTATAGTTTTTATGTTTTGGAATTGACCTGCAGAAACGCACTACTATATTTGCACTTGCACCCAAATCAGGCTCTTCAGCACGCCGACCGGCTTCGTCGTTCTCCTGGCCGGTGTAAATCTCGAAATCGCAATCGTACCCGGACACACCAGAAAGTACAAAAATTTTATAGCCCCATTTATCAGGTTTCATGGGCATATACTGTTTCATGTAATGCCGTGAATTCATTGCACACAGCTGCTCATCAACCGACATGGACTGTTCTAGTGGAACAGAAAAGAATCTTTCCCGTAACGAGTCAACAACAGAGCACAGTTTGTACAAGCGATCATAACCGGCTTGGCCTTTTGGAATGGCTTGGTTACTGTCAGCGAAATCAAGGAATCGAAGGATACTTTTTAAAACATTTACAGGCATAGTATCCCGTATAATATGGTTTCGGGATCGTATCATTCTAGTAAGACCGAACGTTGGGAAGATGAATTACCGACATGAGGATACAAATTCCCAAGTACTTCTTCAACTCATCAATTGAGAATTCAAATGGCTTGGAAAGATTTAATTCCACACTATACCTTATGGATTCGTAAACAATTATCTCTATATGAGAAGAAATACTGGAAAAAATCATATGGTTCTTTGAGCTCAAGAATATCGTGAGGAAGAAGTTCACTCCCCAAAAAGTTATTGCTTGGCGGAGCCAAATTCCCCTTCTTCCACAGTACATTGCGGTATTTGGGAGGATCTCTTCTTTTAGTCGAAGGACTTGCAGATGTTGATGGCATATTTATCGGCACCTCTTCATCGCTCATATCCGGTTCGTCATTCACATCTGGTTCAGCTTCTGGGCAAAACGTTTCATCGTCATCAGAGAAATCTAAACCATCCTCACTATCAATAGGGATGGCTAAAACATCAATAATAGCTGCTGTATCCATATCTACTTGATTTTGTAAAATATGTTTACATTAGCAACATAATTATATAACCTAGTAGCCATGCATAAACTACGTTACCAACTTGGAGGAAGGAGGTCACCTAAACACATATGGTGGGTAACAACGGGGAGAGGGTGTTCACTAAAAGTTATGTAGCATTTACAATGCACCTGTTTACGTTTCTTACTTGTGTAAATCGCGTAGTAAATACAATAAAATTGTACACGAAAGAGTGCGCGGAGTGTTTCATTTACGTCAATTTTCTACTTTAACTCAATGTAACTGAACCATTGCGTCTACAATGTTACAAGTATTCATACCATAAAATTTCCTTCATTTTAATCTTTTCGTGGATAAAATAGTGATCTGGAGATGTCACAGGGGTCATCAATATAGTGGATATATCGTTCTAGAATATTTTGAATTTAAAGTTTCATTTGTAGAGACAGCGTTACATATTGGAGGGGGAGGATTGGAAAAATTACTACGGTTATCCGCAAAGGGGGTAAAAACTCACAGAAAACAGTAACTTAGTACATGCAAGACCCAATAGTCCAATAAAAAATATCTATCTTAGTAGGTCCCCGTAAGCCCCCCCTATCCTATAAATTGTCCATATTAAATGACAACACACCTAAGTAGGACCTGTGTACACTCATTGTTATAATCATAGTTCATGCATATAATAATTACTTTTGAATCATTCAAACTAACAGTATTTCAGTATACACTTACTAAAACAATTATGTGCTTTTTCTACTTGTACCCGTGAGAATTACCTCTTCAATGGGAGAACAACTCAAAAACTTTACAGAACCAATGTTTCACACATTCACTATGAAGTACACTGAATCAATATGCTGTGATCAGGCCGATACTGTGGAACATCCTGGGCTCATGCGGATCGGAAAGCCGGTGACTAATATATTAGTCTCGTTCATAAAAGGATCACCACTGCATGATGTGCCACATCAGGCACATTTACTTATAACAATATTTACGCATAAATAAAATACTTTTATGTTATTTAAACTACCGGAATCATAGTATACACTTGTGTCAACAATTATTTAATTATTTTGGCCACTTGTTTTTATTAGAACTACAATTTATAAGAAAGATAAAATGAAAAAAAATTACAGATCCAATTTTTGACGCATTCACATAGAAAGGAGTACATAAAATCATGGTCCTGAAATCTAGTGGTAACCATGGAACTTCAAGGTTTCAAGAAAACAACAGGAAAGAGGATTATATAACTTCCAGCCGGTATCTAAAATAACGCCAATGGTGTAATCGATTATATATGGCGTTCCATATATGGCACACCATGCAGTGTAGGGTTAAGGTTATTAAAGCAAAATATGAAATCGAAATGTTGACGTCAAATATGTTCATACTGGTTGCTTCCAAAATTCTACGCTTTAATTCGATGAAGGCAGTTCAAAATAAAATTAGAAAACCTACCTACTCAGTTTTATTCTTTTTTTTTACGTATTAAGAAATTTTTATTTCCTAAAACATCTTTTTGTGCTCGTTAAAATAGCCATGGGTTTTAATTTGTATTTTGTGAAGCCACCACTTTCTATTTACATGAAATGAGAACGGCTGCCGCTCACAGCTGATTGGGACACAGTCTAGATAGATATGGATCACCTAGGTTTGGAAAAACCTACCTTGGATTAGCTATTTTATATTTTTTTCGTGAGCAATCTTATAATAGCGCAAATAACAGCGCAAACCCATCTCAGGTGACCATCCGATTTGGCGTGAATTTGAATACCGGGTCGTTAATATGAGTAAATGGGAGTTATATTCGCATATATCAACGCTTCAGCCTTCCACAAGCGAAATATATTATAAAATTTAGAATTTGTCGATGTGTTAGAGACGGGCAGTTATGGTCGATAGGTCGTGAGGTAGAGGTGTGAAGACCTGCGTCATTTAATCCCTTCGAGTTCAAGCTAATGGCCGTGTTCATGTTTCATTCAAACACCAGGGTGAAGACCAGAATTGCTGTGGCTTGACCGATTGCAGCCCACTCACACAAAAATACACCTTCTGAGCTTACTATCGTACATGTTATGGCATGACTTTGGCATCGCAGAAAAAAAACATGTTTTTCTGTTTTGCAATGAATAAAGAAGCCAATTAATACTCAACAATGCAGCTCAATGGTGGGTGAATCAAAAAGTATGTAACATTTATGGAAGGCTTCTAAATATTGAAATTCTTCACAAAATTAGTATGCTTTACGTTCTCTGATTCTGAAATCCTTCAAAAGAGCCTTACAACAATTTCCTTCCTTCATTTATGGCCTATTTAAATAAATCATATTCTTGGCCTAGGTTATGAGTGAATACAAAATTGCAACATGTAAGCACCTTGTCGCGTGCGCTCTCCTCGTCTCCATTTACTTTTTTTCGGGATAGCATGAAGCAGCTTCTAATGGGTACCTTTGAGTAGTCGAAGAGGCAGAGGCGGACTTCGGAGCGCAGGTACGATTGGATGAACATGGCAGGGTATTGAGGAATAAATGATGTCTCTTTTAAAAGCAGCTGGTTTATTGAACAAAAAGCGTGTAGGGTAGGAAAAAGATGAGGATCGGGGAGGACTGGAGAGGAAGGGCCGGGAGTGACAATGGCCGGGCGTTCTTCTCCTTGGCCGGCGCGGGCGGTGCGGCGGCTGCGGTGCGGTGTGCAGGATGGCTCACGGCGGGAGCGGCGGCGGGCAGGGCCTCCGGCCGATCTGGCGGTGGACGTCTCGTCCGAGTGAGGCTGGTTGGGTTGGGGTCTCCGCCCGTCTCCACTCCTTAGCGTTCGTTCCCTCTGTCGGCGGTGCGGCGCGGCGGCGTGATGGCTCTTGGCGAGGAGCGGCGGGAGGCAGAGCCATCTTGTCAGGCGGAGGCATCTTGTTGCGGACTTCTCGTCCGAGCGAGGCAGGTGTGGGTCTCCCACCCGAGACGGGTGGAGACCACTTATTTAGTGGTTAGAGGCAGCGCTTATATGTATACTCCTGGTGGCCTGGGTGGGGTCATGTCCTAGGCGAGGAATCTTCCCCGCAAGCCTTCCACTTATTTCCTACGTCTCCCCGTACTCTCCCTTTTTTCTCAAGGGTTTGGAAGAAGGGACGCAGTTATTTGGGAGGCATGCTCTAATGCCTGGGGAGAACGTAGGAGGATGTAGTTTGCCGATGACAACAGTATTTCCCTAGAAGCAAAGAGGAAATGCAGGGCTTTCGAGTTGAAACCCACAGCCCTTTCCGACCATGGGTTGGAGGGATAGAAGGAGGTGGACGGGGCGATGCATGTATAGAGATTACAAAATTCTTCGGATCTCTCTTCCTTACTCGGAGATTGAGGGTGGTGTGGGGGGGTGAAGAAAAGGGGGACGAGGTGTCGAAGATTCTCTCCGAAGCGGAGTGGTCCTTGATCTAGAGCGCGGGGGGCATTAGTTTCCCTACGCTCTTTGGCGTAATTATGGCACCTCCTTGGGTCTCTTCTTCTCAGTATCCGCCGGGACCGGGGCGTTGTGGGAGTAGGGGGGAGGTGTTTTAGGGTGTCTTCCCGGGTGCGAAGGTTCCCTTTTTACTGTCCTCCGTTTGAAACAAGCTGCCTGGTCTTCCTCTTTCAGCGAGAGCGGGCTGGTGTTGAAGGAGTTATGACAATGGCGGAAAGAGAGACCCATGGTTCAGGGCTAATCGGCCGGTCAGTCCTGAACTTTGAGAAAGCTTGTACACACGTCCTCCATTTTAATTCTCAGTATTTGATTACACATGACTTCCCGCATCTACTCACGCAAGTGCTTTATCTTGCAGGCAGCCCTCTACGTACAACAGAACTCGACGCAGCGAAATAATGGAGGTATCATTTTTATTGACAATGTCAAAACGGTTAGGGTACAAGGAACGGAATACCATAAATTGTGCAAGACCTTCGACCATTCTTCCGCAAGAAAAAGTATGATATCACATGTAGCGCAGCGGGAGGAACAATTAGCGTCGTTTCCCGCACCGTTCCTATGGCAACGATCTCTCCTGAATATTAATGAGGACTAAGGGAAACTTCGCCAGAAAATCATCTCCCTTACTACCTTCAAACGTCTTGCGGACGCAGAAGAGGAGGATATTAGTTAAACGCGGGGGGTTTCTATAGGAGAGGTTGAAGGGAGAAGTGATCGGGGTCCGTATGGGAGGGGCTGAGCAGGGGGGGCCTCAAGGGCCTGGTTTGTTAGAGAGAAGAAGAATCGAGGAAGCTAAGGGGAGGTGGAAATTTCGGAGATTTTCGGTCGGCAAAGGGGAGATGACTGAGAGAGAGAGGGTTTCACCCGCTTCCTCCTGAAGCTGCGGGGGTCTGGCCCGAGGATCGGTAGGGAATTCGTCTGCCCTTGGGTTTTTAAGAGCTCACAAGAGAAAATGGGGTAAGGAAGAACGAGGAGTAGTTAGGAGGGTAGATGAGTAATTCAAGGACTGAGAAGGCCTTCTCGAGTCTCCCTCACTTTTCGTAGCTTCTGTTCTTACCGCTCCGCGGGGAAGGAAGAACTGCCGCTTCCGGGACGAGGAGATTCGAAGCATCGGGGATCGGAAGACGACTTTCTCGGCGCGGAAAGTGATTGTGCAGCTCAATCGTTTCTGACACAGGTTCACCCACCTTCTTGAGGCAAAACTGCGGCAAGCTTAAAACATAAGGATAAATCCTTATACTCGAGGTATTTGAAAAATCTTCACATTACTCAATTGATCATGATAAATGGAGACTAAGAAATGAAACGACAATCCGAATAATAACTTTTTCATCAATAAATAAACTGTTAAACTTCTTTATCTTTATTACCCTTCCTTGATGAGTGGAGATGCGAGAAGGGGGTATTTATCAATGAATACGATAGCTATATTGATCTTTCTGTCCAAAGCTTCCTTCCTGAAGTGTCATGCCGTATAGTGGCGAGGATCTTAGGGACATTGAAATAACATGGACTAACCTTGAACCCATTCAAGGGGTAGCAGAATTACTAATAACAAGAGCTCCTCCGTTCCTGGTACGTTTTTAATTATCTACTCTTACTTTTCAATCTCATTCTCCACTCTAACGTCTCTTTCTGATGATATTTCTCTCATCAGTTCAGCATACTTCCTCCTTTCATCCTGTTTAACCAATCCATCCATCCTTTTCTTCTTTTATTACCGCTTTCTCATCATTATACCTTCAGAAACAAGCTTCAATATCAACTCATCTCCTTTTACTAGATTCACCTAGCTATTTTGTCTCCTCTTGACATTCGCCAGCTACATCCTTTCTTCAAGTACTTCTTCCTGTTACTTACTCTCGTTCCTTTGATTTTTCTCCGACGACATTTCACTCTAAATTTCAGCCCGGCCTTAGGAATTCCAACCACACTTCTCCTATCATTTCCTTTGTGAACAGAGCACAGGACGCAGTTGTCATCCCTGTCCTACTCCTCAAACCAAAACTGTCCATGCGAGTGGCTGTTGACAAAAACTCACAGTGGGAAAAATTAATAATCTCCCAATACTTTCATATATGAAATATTCATCGTTGAAGTTGTTGCAATAAACACATTCAGTATCGTGTAAGAGTGCCTTTTTAAAAGTACGTTTTTCAGGCAACACTAATGGTATCCATTTAGTAGTTTCAGCGTGGAATTTTGAAGAATGTTTGCGGTCATGTACGCAAAAAATAAAAAAATTGGAAGATTTATAAATCTTCGCAGCAGCCAACTGTACTTCCACAAATGTTGTTTACCGTCTCTCGTGCAATTTCTGCCCGGCATTTTACGTTGGCGAGTGTACTACCCCGCTTTCCATACGAATGAATGGGTACCGCCACTCCACCACATGTCCTCCCTTCATTGATCCCATTCCTAAACATACCGCTTCCCATCGTAAAACCTTTAATAAATGTATCTCTCTCTATATACTAGAAGCCCTCCCCGAATCAGCAACAAATATTGAATTGAGGACTCGTGAGATGGCATTCATCTGGTTCTTAAGAGCATTTGATTCGCCCGGGCTAAATTTGACCCACTGATCAAGAGCAACCCCTTGCTCCCGCTCCCCACCAGTCCCCTTCCCTTCTCCTGTTCCGCCTTCCCCCCCCCCCTCCCCCCGAGGTAACAGACTACTAGTTAGCCTCTTGTCGCCGACGATGACGGCCTGACCGTCGAAACGTCCCGTAAATTATTTTGTGAGTGTCCTTTTAATTTCCGTGTGTCTGTGTTTTAAAACTATATTTATATTTGTGTCTTTATTCGCCGAGTGCGTTTTCTCAGAAGATACTATATATATAAATAAATAAAACATTCACTTGGTTGAAGTCTTGTAACTCAAAAATATTCCGCCAATTGACGCAGTAGGTCCTGCATCTCTTTTCTCACAACATATGTGATTGCATGGAGCAAGGATAGATTTGAGAGAGGAACGATTTGCTTCTTTTGAATATAATATTAAAATTCATTAACTTTTATTCATACGCTCACCTGATATTTGATAGCTTCGGTAGCTGAGTGCCCCCAGGCAGTCGTTATTTAAATAGTATGTGTTCAATTTTTAGAGATATATTTTTATTGTTAATTTTATATTTATTATTATAATTATATTCTCTGATGCCTTGTGAGACAACTTATGGTTTTTATGTTTCATGTTAAATAAGTTAGGATACTGAAGTTGGTAATTTTCATGTTCGTCAGCTTTTTGATCGCGAAATAGAAGACCTCGGGAAATACGTAGGAAGACGTTTGTCCCACTGACCTGATTTCTATCCGTACCCAAGAGGCCCCTAGTCAAATCAGTGGCTTAAGCAGAAAAGTAGTTCGGCTCCCGGGGAGCTTCGCTTGTAATTTTTGTTAGATAAGACTTCCAAAGTTGAATACCAAGCGGGATTCATTATTTTCTGGGAGAATGACGTCTAATTTTCCTTCTGATGTTACGTATATTGCCCAAACCACCTAAAATGTATATATTATATGCACACTAGAAGAGTTATGACTTTGCTGTTGATTTTGCTTCTAATTGTAATGTAAAACTTCAGATACTTTAAGCTCACGTTTTAGGTGCCCTATTTCCTAAAATGAAACAAATTTGTCAACAATATTTTCATCTTTCTTCCTGCATAAGTTCTCTTACCTACTTTGAAGTCAATTATTGTCTACATGTGCAGTTTTTAACCCTTTTGCTGCGAAGTTCGTGTATGTCCGAATCAATATTTTCAAATGCTGACTGCGGAGTTTGACTTTACCCCACAACCTCAAAAAAATATCTTCCCGTTGCTGCGGAGATCGATTATATTCCTTGAGATAAATATATAGTGGTATATTTACTACCTTGAAACAACGGTTTAAAATTAATTTTAAAATTTATTCGTAAATCAATGCAAGTTGTCATTATTTCGCTCAAAAATCGTTACTTTTTATGGATATAGACTCATATTATAAATGAAATCAGTAATAACTTAACACAGGGAAAGGGTCCAATGACCTCGATGGTTTATCTCCAGAGGGAAAGCGTCAAATTTTTATTCATTACATTTCATCTAATAAACTTATTTTGTAATAAGTATATGTACCTTCATTTTTTAAGTAAAATATTTGTAGTAAGTATACCTAATTTTCTCTCACTTTCTTGCTCACTTTTTACATTTTTTCTCTGTCTCCCTTCTCAATCCCACGTCTCGTTATATCTGCTTAGCGCCTTATCTAAAGTCATTCTCTACTTCTCTTACACTCCCGTATTCGTTCCCAAATCCTCGGCGCTGACCGTAAAAGTCCCTTTCGTTCATCCTTCGGTCCTTCTAAACCTCCCTTGACTGCCTCCCGCCCCTCCTTTTGCCCAGCGAGATCCCCTAGTCTATCCATTCTTGCGGAACGTCCAGGCCATTTCAACTGTTTGCCTTAAGAGCTCCGTTCTTCAGCAGTCCCTCCGATCTCTCCCCCCCCAAAATATATATTTCTCCTTGAATCCTTCTGTTTCTGATGTGAACATTTGATGCCCTTTTTGATATCAACGGCACTCGTTCGTTTCATGCAGCTGAGGCTGACAATTATGTCGCAAGGTGGGCAAGGTGTTTATGACTTATTCTGGATCAATGTTATCCCTGGAAGTTTTGTCTTCCGGAGTAAACCTTTAGTAAACCGCCCCTGCAGGTAGTTAACAGGGAAAGTTGGTCCTCTAAATTGCTAAAATTCGAAGCAAAGAGGAAATCTGCTTCTAGTGATGTAATTTTAGACAATTTCTCTTGCAGAACATTACGTCTCTACATCAGTAAATTTAAAGTGCTGACTGAGTTTGGCTGCAACCCTCGCTCCAAAACAACCAAGAAACTGTGATATAACTTTCCGAGTCTTTATAGAATCTTATTTTATTTGGTGGAAAATTTATCAAGGAAGTTCTTTGCCCTATAAATTCGGAGAATGAATATTTATTCCATTTTTATTACTTATTATACCATACTTATTATAACATTACTTATTATTACATACTTGTCATTATTACTTACATTATTATTTCATAATTGTTATTACTCACTAATACATACTTATTATAATATCAAAAGCAACTAAATTAGCTACCTTTTATTTATTAATGCCGATCGGAGCTGTATACAAGTATCAGTACCCATTTAAGAAAAAGTATGATATTTGGCGGGCATATTCAGAATTACTTCACACTCACGATGCCTAGAATTTTGTGTGAAGTATCACTAAGAATTTGAAATCCCGCTCCCCTCTCCGCTCCTTTCCGACAAATTATCCTTGAAAGACAATAACCTTCACCTGTCCTCGACCCACATTTCTGCTAGCCCCTGCTTTTCTCAACCTTCCCCGTACCTTTGTAATTTCTCCTCCCCTCCGTAACTACGACGACAGTAAACACTCTTCTGTACATGAAGCCGGCGAAGCGCGTCGTGAAATTAAAAAATTGTAGAAAATTACTAAGTATTTTATTTCATAATGAATACTGACGTTCAAACCTTCTACGAAGTGAAGCCTACAAGAATAATTTTTATCCCTAAGAGATATATTTTTGGTGCTTGCGAACGAATTGATAGCTCTAAAGAATGGTTTTTCTATTAGGGGCACCAGTGGCATTGTTTGCTCACAAGAACGCTATGATGTATTATCTGCATGAACATAATACCGTGCTAGCCACCTCAAGGGTGTTTTCCGCAACATACACTACATAAATTCTTCTAGAGTTAGTGAAACTACAATTGTTATTAGATTATTAAAAACGTGCAAATATCTGTCACAAGAAGAAATTTCACCAACATGAACTATGCTACAAGTGTTCTACCAATTTTATCAAAATTAATATTAGCCATTGTAATAATGAACGATTAGTATTTGTATTGCGAATACATAAATTCACAGAGAAACGAGAGATACAGGAAGCATGCGAGAAGTGCTGTTAGTTCTACGCAGCAAATTAAAAAGCTAGCATCAGAGAGACAATCCAATAATTAGCTACATTACCTTTTGACAAACCTAATTATTAAGTCTTAGTGGCAGCTATTATGATTACTAATTGTTCCCGGGAAAAAGACATTTTAAAACTGCCTGTTCTATAGCCTGTGTCCCAAATTTATTCTCATGATATAATTAAGTATAGTACGTTGGGTTTCGTAAAATGAGTTTGAAGTCATCATAAAATAGATCGAATTGGAACTTACATATGAGATTAAGTCTAAATTTTAATTGTCAGTCTGAAAGCCCTTTCTTTTTCAGTTGTTGCAGACGGCTTTTTACACGAATACCGTTATCGTTATGACCTAGCGATTTATATTTATTTAGATCTTCTGGCCGATCTTTGCTGTTCACGTCCTAACTCGTAATTAAATTTATTAAATTAAAGCCTACCTAGTAAGAACCTCATGCCCTACATGGCCGTCCGAGAAACCCAGACTGTTATCATGTTGACCTGATAATTCAAAGGTTGTGGGTTTGAATCCCACCTGGGTTATGACTTTAGTTGTATCAGGATGAAGTTCTCAGTTTACGTAGACGGTGCAAAATTACCTTAGCTCCGGGAATACCTAGATTTATGCCCAGGCCAAACCACTGCTACCCGTAATCATTTTGGTGCTTGAATCACCTCCACAGCCATGTGTAATCTTGGTGCCCAGCAATGCCCAGTGTCACTTGGCGTGCGAGTCTATTTCCATTACTTTTGTACCTGATGACTGTGTTGATGCAACATCTTCGTCCTTCCCCGGGGAAATCATCGTTTATTTTCATCGTGAGTTATATTTAACTTGTCATGGTTTCATTCAACGTGGAATTTTTTATTGCGATAAAAATATACCTGATAATTCACTTATAAATTCCTCGAGAGATCAGGAGGGGAGAGCAAGGAGGCCAAAAATTGAGCGTCGGGTACCCTAGCTCCCACGGCCTCCGGCTGCGACTGAGACCCAGCCCCTTACGTGCCCAAAACGGAGCTGGGAATGTTGAGTGGAAAGAGGGGTTTCAATTCATAATTTATAAAAGGTGCGGAGGAGGAAGGCATCTATTTTACACCAAATGAGGAGATGACGCGTAAGGATGATCAAATGGTCCAGGGAACACCAACCTTCACTGATTCCAGTTCCACGGGTGGGGCTTAATATAAGACTGAGTGAGCCTATGGTCTGATAAAAAAGGACGCCTATCTGTTTGACGAGATATAAGTACACTGAGCATCACTTGGCTCAGAGCAATTTTCGTTTCATTCCTCTCCAGCTGAATACTGTTAAAATATATAGGAACCACGTATGTTTTTTTTAAAGATAAAGTTTTATTTTTCTCTCGAAGGCCCAAATTTATAATGTTTGGTTTGAGTTAACCGTAAGATGACGTAACCTTTTCGTTTACCTGGTGTTAAAAGAGAGTTCGGGTTTAGTATTTTACTTCGGGCTGTCGGTTAGTTGACGTGAGCCTTACCGATAGGAAAACACATTAGCTTCGATTTTCTTACCGAGAAAATATTTAACCAGATATTATTAAGCCTGAACTAATGATATTTTTATATCACTATATTATTCAGCTAAACGCAATATCTAGATTTCAGTGACGTTATCAGTATTATATCTCTCAACTACAACACCACTATAGTGTTCAATTTAGATCATGGCAGTGAAAACTGAGTATGCTAGGATAAGGATAAATGTGGGCTAAATGCAGAGGAAATGGGGTACTTGAGCAGTGCTTGCGGTAAAAGTATGAGAGAAAAGGTTAAGCATGAGTGGGTTATAATTGAATGTTTGTTGGATGCCCCAGTGTGGGAATATACGAAAGGAATGTGCTTGGGGAAAATAGATGAGAGTAGAATGATGAAATAGATTTAGACAGAGGAGTGAATGGTGCGAGAAAAAGAGGTAGGTTAAGAAAGTCATGGGTGAAAGTAGCGGAAAAACCTTTAGGAGGAATACTAGGGTTGTTAAGAAAAGGAAAGGGTATTCGAAGCAATGTATTAATGTAATGGAAGCAAAAGAGGTATGAATGCAAGGATAAGGAATTATGTAGAATATTTTTAAAAGAGAGAATTTTTCCTGGCCTAACAGCAATATCCATCTTAAAAACTGTGAAAGAGAAAGAAAATTGATACTTTCCAACACTTTTATGTTTATACACTTTCGGTTGTTAAAACCAACCATGGTTTCGGAATTTAATGCCATCATCAGGGTAACATTCAATTTTATCTTTCCATTGTAAAGATAAATTTTGGCGAAGGGGGAGGGTGTATTTGGAAGGGAAGGTAACCAACCATGGTCAGTTTTTAAATAAAAGTGTGGAAATGTAAAAGTGTTATTTATCTTTTCTTCTTTTGAAGATGGATATTAAGAGCTTACGCAAAGTTAGTGACAGCACTCTGTAATATACTAACAGCAATAATCAAGGTCTTTGATTTTACCTACCCCAAAATGGAATTTTGTGATGGGTATGTACGTATTTTTAAGCCTTTCGAAATCAGTAAAAATCATTTTGAAGGCCTAGGCTCACTGCATCATATGCGCCGCTAGAGTGATATAGGTTTGGTTTACGCTTCAGACGAAAATGTCAACGACGCCTACGTCCACCGTAGACTATGTCCTCGTCTGTCCGTCGAATTAACTTCTTTCTCTCCCATTTTCCCGATTCATCCATATTTTCTGTCTCTTTTCCGGTGTGAAACACAGTTTTCTCGACTTTTATTTGTTAAATCTCTTAAAGGGCCCGTAATACATTTTCTAGAATACCCCCATTGTTCGTTCACTACTCACTACCATGTCCTAGTTTCTTCCCTCTGCTAACCGCATTACACCCAATCCTCATTAGGATTCAATTCTCTTCCAAAGGTGGCGTCCTTTCACTGACACCCCATATTTTTAGAAGAAGGAGGTGCTCTCTATTTCTATGGTCTAATGAGTCAATTAACATTTTTATTAAGTTATTAGGCAAGTAAAAGGATCTGAAATAGGAAATTTGGTGTAAAAAAGTCCACCGAGTAAAAGCTTTTAAAGGAGGAGTGGAACTAGATTGGTTTAAGCGTCCATGAAATTATCCTGAAGCTGATAATTTTATAATGTTAGATTCTTGAATGCGGAGTAAAACAGGTACGATTTAAAACCCTAAAATCAAACTTTCAAGCATACTAACCCTGCTTAATCACGTCATACTTTATTCATACTCTTAATTTACGAACTTCGTATCATAAGCTTTTTTTAAAAGTGTTTTTAAGCATAAGTGTTCTTTCATGTATTTTTATGCTCTGTATTCGTATAGAGAGCATAAAATCGCTCCCATTGTACCCGTAATTTTTACCTTTGTGCCTTTATATCATGAACGCCTTCTTAGCTTGGACTATTATGCGTTTTATATCCGTTGTAAGAGATAGTGCTTCCAATGTGGGTGAATGAACCCACTAGCACTTATTTCTCTCCACATTATGACTTCTAAATTCAACTTCTCCCTCCCGTTCATTAGAAATTCAGTCTTCTTCTTATTTATTTTCATATTATATTCTTGTAGTAGGTACTTGATCCATTTTGTTCAACTTGTATTAAACCTTTTATAAAATGACTCGAAGCTCACACCTTTATTAATTTCTCAGTCGTAAACATATGGTTGTCATTAAGTACTGAACGAATGAAACTCCTTTCTTTTCTTCCCAGTGTATTTTATCTTTCTCGTAGAGTAAAAAAGAATATCATGAGCTATTTTCCCATTAGTTATATTGGATTATAGGTATTCTATTTTCTGTATTTGGAAAATTTCTACGTGCCTCTTCTACCTTGCGATTTTAAATCGGTGGGTTTAATTATTACCATATCCGATTTTAAATGGCATACTGCGAGTGTGTTGTAATTTTTCGGGTATCAAAAATGCATCATAGTATTTTTAATTTTGCAAATGCCTTAATGTTTTAATTACCTCTTTAGTTATCAGAATTGTTCTAGTTATCCGCCGAAGGAATATAAGTCCCTCAGCATTGTCAAATAATCGATTTTGCGTGGTGATTATTACGATGTCCTCTATCAGTGAGGAGATTTGCTTTACTATATTAGTCTTAGCTTAGGGTAGGATTAACTCGCAACGTGTTAATATGTCCCTCCGTAGCCGTCGACCTAATCTGCGTAAATTTCTCTCAAAAGCATTTTTTTCTATGCATTCAAAGGGAAAGGAGAGAGATAAAGAGAGAGAGGAAAGTTAAGGATATGTATTTAGTTGAATAAAACGGAAGTATACAAAGAAAAGGAAACGTAAGAACAGTTTTAACGCAATTTCAGCCTCTCCAGGGGTGAGGCTGAAATTGTGGATGAAAATGAGAGGAAATCAGTAACACTTGGCTCCAAGCATTTTCCATTTAATTTTCCTCAAACATCCCTTTCCGAATTCTCTCCCTTTCTTTTCTGCACCGGAACACTGCTAAATAAAACGAAAAGATGGCAGAGAGTGTTTTAAGCTGTTTCTTTGACATACTTAAGTAGCGCAATGCCAGGTGAAGGTCGGAAACTTGACCATTCCGGAGGGAGGATGTGCATAGACTAGAGGTATGGAGGAGCGGGCTTGGAGATGAATGGAGAGGTTGAAGATGGTTAGCGTGGGAGAATGGCGAGGAAGTACTCTGCATGGTGGGATAGAAGAGAGAATCAGTGGCGGAGATTCTGACGAGGCAGAAAAGGGGGATGCCTGGAATTATTGGAGTATGAGAGCACGTAGAAGGGGCTGAGAGAGGAGATCTCGGTGTGCAAGTTTGATTGAGGATGGAATAGGATAAGAAGTTTGGACGTTATAAGAAAAATATAAAGTAATGAGGAACTTGAGAGAGAATGGATGGTGGGGAGATAAATTGCAGGGAAATGACAATATGTTGCCGAAAAGCGGAACTTAGGTTAAAGACTGCCCAAAAACCTTCCAATCAGCTGGTAGAATATCCTATGATGGTATAATGAAAGCAGTATAGCATTTCGTGCTCTGTTAGTTTGAACGTAATTTAATGTAATTTTTATGAATTAGCTTTTTCTGTGGACGGAATCGCTTTTCCTGGTGGGAAAAGCGATTCCGTCCGAGATGGATAACTCAGATGAAGCGATAGGAAGTCAAAGAAAGAAGTATCTGGGGTAGTAGTGGAGGATAGGAATTTCCTTAAGGTTATAAAGAGGAGGGGAAGCAGGAGAATGGAATAGGTAATGAAGGAGAAAGGGACGCTGAAAGTGATTTTGCTAATCAGATTGCGGGTAAAGATTGAAGTGAAAGATAGTAATACGGGTATGTTTTGAGAGTTCATTTGGATACTGATCTTAAGTGAGATAAATGAGGGAAGTATGAGGGAGAATGGTGATCGTGTTAACATGATCCGTCTAACCCCGAACTGATCGGCTCACAATCAAACAGCAACAAGAGGGAAAGAATTTTCCTCTCCTTTACCTTGATTTTTAAGTCGTAACGTCCCTCTAGCACTCTATTCTAAGCCTGAATTTTGGAGTAAGAAGAGAGGGAATAAATTGAAAGAAATTCCAGATATATATGGAGAGTTGAACAAAGCAAGGTTTTGAAGAGAGGAATTTAATATTGCTCCGCATTTTCTCGTGTACATACGTAATAAAAAAGAGTGACCAATCCCCTCGCTTCGATATTTTCCGCAACCGCATCGCACATGACTCGTATTTGACAGTGTTTCTTTTGTAAGAAGAGGAAAGGGATAGATAGGCGAAATATTGGATATCTGTTGATTGCTGAACGAATCAAAGGTTTGTAAAGGAGTTTCGAGGTGATTTGATCCTTCTTCTGGACAATAAATGGAGAGATTTCCCTTCCCTTGCCGTTAATATTCCCTGCGACCATACAGTGAATCAAGTGCCCGTTTGTGAGCCTGAATTTTTCCCTAGAGGGAGGAGTTAATTGAAAGAAATGTGACTTTGAACATCCATCTAAGGTGAAATGAAGCTGGGTTTTGAGTGGGGGAGTTTGCTAGCCGGCTATCTTTTTCCTTTTCATATGGCAAATTTTTATCACGTTGCTTTGATATTTTCCTTGTCCATAACTCATATAAATAATCCGTCTGATTTCCTGAATATTTCGTAATAAGGGAAGGGATGGATTTAAAGCATTATCGAACATAGGAGGGAGTTTGAACAAAATAAGTTTTTGGAAATATGAAAGAGAGATTTTGGAGATGGGGAACGCGCTATACTCTTCGTATTTCTTCCTATTTACTCCCTTTCATCGTTTTCGTCCTCCTCCATACGCCACCGTTTGAACTAAGCAAGGTTTAACGAGAAGTTACGTGTTGGCTCGCCTCTTTTCAAGTTCTAGTGATAAATAGATTTTACTTCCCCTTGCAATTAAGTTTTCAGCAACAGAACCAAGTATCAAGCTCTCATTTGCAACCCTGAATTTTACGTAATGAGGGGGAGGTAGGTATGGATAGAAGGAAATGCTAAAATACTGGGTGATTGAAGGTAGCAAGGTTTTGATGAGGAGTTAAAATTTGGTCGGTGTCTTCTCTTTTGTGAGACAGTTATTTTTATTTTTCTTTTTTATATTTTTTGCCACCATACCCAGCACTCAAGCACTCGTTTGTAAGCCTGGATTGAAAAGGGGATATATTGAAAGAGATGTCGAACATCCGCGGATGGTAGAACGAAGCAAGTTTTTTTTAAGTTACGAGATGGTGAACACGCAAGTACACTACGTATTTCTTCCCATATTCTTTCTCCTCCATCCTTTTTCCCTAGCATCGTTCTTCTCACCCTCTCACTACACACCCTCACCCTCCCCCTTACTCCCGGTGGGGGAGCGGCTCAGCGCCCGTGAAAAGGAGATAGGCCCACACGGGAGGGGTGTGTGTGTGGTGTGCGGCAGCTCTCCGCGGGTGAAGAAGGTGCATGGGGTGGGTTTTTATCGAGCGGCAGGGGTAAGAAGGAAGGCGCTGTGAGGAATGGTCACAGATATTGGGCGAACGGGTGGATGGATGGACGGATGGAGGTGGATGAAGCAGATTGGATTGCTGCGGAGGGCTGGCTACTCCCTTTATTTTCCCCCTTTCTCCTCGAATTTTATTTTTTTCTCTATCCCTACCGTGGAAAACTTCTCTCTTTCACACTATGCAACCCACGCATTTACTCGAGTCCACTCAAGACCGCAAAAGGAGAGTTTAGGTGGTAGGAGGAGTGTTGGCTTAGGGGGTCGGCACAGTGATGGAGAGGTCAAAAATAGACCATCGGGGGCCGATGCGAGTGTAGCTAGTCTGAAGTGTAGACGACCTGACCTCATTTTAACGCGATTAGTCTATTGATCGGCCGTTTTTCGAGGTCTCGGTACACGCTCTGTGACATGATGTCAAACACCGGGCGTGTGCGGCCTGAGATGTGGAGGAATATAGAGACGAATCCTCTCAATTAAGTTCTCCACGGGTCCATTAATGGATTTGATGATGCGATTTGGATTGAAATTTTGCTCTTGATTACATGAAGTACTTCCCTTAAAATTTTCAATTTACCATTTCTCAATGCAAATTTGTCTTCGCGAATAAACGTTCTTACAATGATCATTTGCGATTTTGTCTCTTTTCCTTTATTTGCATTGCGGTAAAATTAATTTAACAAGCTGATGAAAAGGGAAACGAAGGTATTAAATGGAAAATACCGCAAAACGCTCTGTTGTGTAGATGTTACATCAATCTTCCGAAAATGCTATTGAATTCGTGTTTTCAAATTGTAATACGACAATCAGCACGAAGAAAATCAAACTATTTCCATCTGGAAGAGAAGAGACCGAAGCAGATGTGCACCTCCATGGGGAAAAATCAGCAAGATCTAATGACTTATCTTCGGAAAGAGTACAAAGTCGGACGGAAGGAATAACCTGGGCATCAAGCAATGAAACAAATAAGAAAGGCGTTAACGATGACGAGATAAGTATTCCTTCCTCATCTCCCCCATGCCTCCATTACCATTTCTTCTGGATTCACGTTAAGAAGCAATGGTTATAGTGGGCACCCATGCCACACTCACCGTTCTATCACGGCCCATCCCGTTTCTCCATCGGCTACCCTAACTCGCACCTTCTAGTTCAATAGAAGTATTTTTGTTAGCTTAAATATGAGATGATCTGAAACGAGAAGACAATATACGAAAACAGCCATATGGACTAGGGAACTCAATGAATCAGGGGTGTGGAACCTTGGAAAGGCGTTCCAGGAACGAGGAGGTGCCTTCAGAACGAGATTATTGAAGAAGAATGATTGGGATCAAATGAAATGGCAAAGTGATAAAAGAGGTGAGAAAAATTACAAGGAGCTGAGGAATAAAATAGTTGCAGCAAACTTTTAAAAAAATGTGGTGGTTTTTGTTGCACTTTTAGTACTGTGAATTAGATAGAAACATACTTGAGAGGAAAAAAGGGGGTAAGTACCACGGAAAGACAAACAGGAATCGGAGGAAGATGAACTACGGGGAAGCGAAGGAATCATCATGGGATGGGTAAAAATGGAGGGCTACAGTTATCCTATCGTAGGATTATAAGGCTGATTATGGCCCTTTAGCTCCTCCGTTTCCTTCTTTTACAGTGTTGACAACGAAAAAGCAAAGTGTGATGCTGGTGCTAAGAGCTAAAAAGAGATATTAAAGAGGCTAGCCTCATCGTCTTTGATTTCTGATATTATCTTCTCCGCCCAGTCATTTCCAGTTCATGCTACTTAGTCTTTTTTCCTATTTTTCTGGTCATCATTCTATTACTCTATTTACCGCCGTCATTATGCGTTGTATCAATTTTCGTCTGATCCTTGAACTTTCGAATATGGATGTAGAATCAGGCTCCTGAAAAATGATATTCATGTCCGCTCTTCACGCTTCTTGTGCCATTGGCTTTTTTCATAGGTTAATATTTTTTTGATTTCTCAAGTAGCCTTTCTCCTCCAAATTACTACCCAGATACGTAAACTGCTCGAATTAATCTATATTGTGCCCTCTAACTCTTTATTCATCCTCACCTTTTTACTTCTAGAAACTCTTATCACTTCCGTCTTCTTATCTCTTTTCCTCTCACCTATCCTCTATCTTCATCCTATACCTTTCGCACTGTGCATCAAACGCATTCATCATTGAATGTAACCCTCTGAAAAAAGCAATGCTTGATCATCTGCAAATCTCACTAATGTTATCAGATCCTCTCCTAACTTTATTCCTTCCTCATCTTCCCCATGCCTCCATTACCATTTCTTCTGGATTCACGTTAAAAAGCAATGGTTATAGTGGGCACCCCTGCCACACTCACTGTTCTATCACGGCCCATCCCGTTTCTCCATCGGCTACCCTAACTCGCACCTTCTAGTTCAATAGAAGTATTTTTGTTTAACGTGTTTCGACGGCTAAGGTCATTTCGCACATACTGTCTGCCACGTGCAGACAGGGGCAATAACACTCGGACGAATTGGAGGATTACCCCTCCAAACTCGAGCCGAGCCCTACGATGCTTAACTTCGGTGACTGATCGGGAACCGGTGTTTCCATCGTGGCAGGCCGTTGCCGCCTTCTAGTTCATCTACAGATTCCGAATGAGACGCCTGTCCTTCGAATCGACCCCTAATTTCTTCAACACTCCCATTAATTTCGTCTAGTCCACCCAGTCAAACTCCTTCTCGAAATCTACAAAGTATGTAAAAACATCCTGCCCATACTCTATATTTATTTCTATTAGAGTTCTCATCACTTCTATGGCATCTTCCCGTCCCTCTCCTAAACCCAAATTGATCGTCACCCTGTATTCGTTAGCCTTCTTCTCTATCATTCTGCTTATAATTGACCAAAACTTTTTTGCCACGTGAGGTACTTAGCTTATTGTCCTGTAATTTTCGCTCGTTTTTGCCTTGCTCTTCTATGGAATCAGAATTAGTATTGTCATCGCGAAAGTCCTCTGGCCACGCTCCATCCTCATAAATCCTATGACTAAACGCAAAAATTTTTCCTCTTCCGTTCTTCCCCATACTCTTCAGAAGCTCTGCAGATATGTTTCACCGCCCACCGCCCGTATTCCCACCGCCTTATTACTTTTCATGTCTCGTAGAGCTCTTTCGATTTCACTATCAAGGGCACCTGGTTTGATGGTATCTCTGTGAATATCGTCCTCCCCTTCTATATATAGCATACTGGGCCTTATATCCTTACCATAAATCTCTTCAGCATATTCCTTCCACTTCTCCTGGATCTTGTTATACGATCAACTTTCCTGTCTTGACTGTAATCGTAGTAATTCACCTTCCCTTACTACCTCCCGTCAGTTTCTTCACTTTCCTATAAAATGCATCTTGTCTTCCCTCTTTTTGGAATTTCTCCAACGAATCGATTGGTTCTCTCCACCATGCCCTTCTTGCTTGGTGTGTTTCTCTTCTAAGCCTGTTGTTAAATTCTCGGTATTTTTTCGTACCTAGCTCTAAGTTTACGTTCTTTCATTTTCTTCTCTCCTCCATCTCCTCAGTCATCTCCTTCACGATCCACGGTTTTCTAATTTTAGTTGGACTTCTACCGTTGTTTTTCCGCTTCTACAATTTCTTTTTTCAAACTTCTCCAATCATCTCCTACTGATCTCATTTCATCATCCACACCCGTGATTTTATTTATTTGCTCGCAATACTTCTTCATTGCTTCATTTGATGCCTATGTATTCCTTGCTTCAAACCCTCCCACCCCTTTTAATCTTTAGTTTTACGAAGTATTTCGTGACTAATAAGTTGTGATCTGAGTCTGCATCAGCTCCTAGATAGGTAAGCGAGTTTTAAAACTATTCCTGTATCTGTGACAAACCGTAATATAATATGTCTGGAACATATCTTTGTCTCCCTGCTTCTTCCAAGTTTACCTCCATCGAGGATGATGCCTGAACCTCCAGCTTTCCTTACTAAATTCTCGCCGCGGTTATTTCTCCTTCCTAGCCCATAATTATAATCACCCACTTCCCGCCAATCTTTCCTTCACCCAACACCGTGTTCCAATCCACCTTTACTACCAAGTGCTTACTCCCAGTTATGCTACCAATTATTTACTCTAGCTGATCGTACACGCCATCTACCTCCTCTCTATGACTAGAGATAGGCATGCACACCTGGATGATAGCTAAATTCGTTGGATCTTCCTTCGGTTCAACGAATATTATACTATCTCCAACCTGTTCTGTATACACTACTTTTCTACTAAGTTTCCCGTTCATTACGAATGTAACCCTTCATTCTAGCTTTCATTCCCTCCGCTACGTATCAATCTAAGGCCATCGCTGAAGCAGTTCCCGCTATCATTCCATCTTACTTTGCCCAGACTCATGCGGCCGTCTTAATAGTTACTTTAGACTCCCTCCAAGGCAGATTTTCGGAAGCTCGACCGGCGATCTCGTTAACCCCGTATTTATAGTGACGTTTTAGTGCTGACCAACCTTAGCTCCGGTAGCTATAGTCCGGAGAAAGTTGAACATATGGAATTATTGTCTAACGATGGGTTTTAGATCCTCAAGTAGTCATTTTATTCTCAGATTTTGTGGTGTAGTGTAGTGATTGCCGAAGGTACTCTCTGATTTACCGTGAGTGATATCCTCGTAACAGTTAGTTTAAGGTGTATTTTTATTACGGTCTGTGAAATAAGTCGAGATACCCGAGTTTGAGATGCTTTTTCTTCTAAACGAGAAAACGAAATTTGATGTAGTAAAATGCACCTAAAAGCTTGTTTATTTTTTAACAGATTTATTCTTAACAGTTATCCGATAACTATTTGCTTGTATTACAAAAAAGTTGCTGTAAAAAGTGTAAAACTCTGTTAACTTTGAAACAAATAGTACGATTGAAGTCGTAAGTGGGTCCGTTGTGTGTTCTAGAATGCCAGCGTTATGAATACATATGTTAGAAAAAAATGGTTAAATGTGACCAGTATGGTCAATATTGACTTTATGTATATTAGCATTGCGCGTACTGAGCTATTACCCGTTCCAAGAAATACCTTGCTACTTGACGAATAGCGATGTTGCCAAGCGTTCCGTTCTGGTACAGTGGGCAAGTCTCGGACTGCGTTACTCCCTGGGGATATCTCCCTCGACCCGAGCTGTGAATGCCAAGTTTTATTTCAATTCTACACCACACTTAGACCATCCTTCTTAACCCCAGCCTAAACATTAAACCAATGAATACGGCCGATGATGTCTACACCAACCCTCACTTGTAACACTTCTTGCTTTATACTCTCTAACTTGCCCGTCCTTAGCATTGTCCTAACATTCCACACGCCTATTTTGATTGTTGCTTTCCTCTTTTGCATCTTCTTTTCCTCTGCTGATGCATTTGCCTCTACTTCCGAGCAAGGATTTTGTGTGATGAAAGCCTCAGGGACCTTACAAAAAAGTATTGTGAAAGTACTAAAAGTAAGCCTCCCACCGCTGACGGGCATGACAATCGGCCGAGTCCCGTATTTAACATGATACATTTTCATGTAAGAACTGTCCATAATTTCAGACGCCTTTTGCAGTCTCCTCACAGAGGCACAGACGCTGCGCAGACTACCATTCGTTTGTCTCCTAACCTCGGACATAGTATCTGGCATGGGTGGCCCTACCAGTAACATTGCTCCCACCAGTTCAGCTCTAGGGGTTATCGGAGCACGCAAGTCCTTCCACCATGACAAGGTTTTAGTCCAAGGGAAAATTGTAACTTAAACTAACTTAAAATTTAAAAAATTGCAAATTTTTATGTAGTTTAAATTTGTATTTAAGGACTACATTTACAGATAAGAGCATTTATAGTTTCTTTGCTCAAGGTTAAAAACATTAATTAAACCGCTTTTTTAATATACTGAGCGCTTTTTCATCCTGATATTTATTATTCGAGTTTAATTCACAGCAAATGTTCTAAGCCTTTTTACCACTGAGCGATCCCTTACATTAGCGAACAATAACATTTGTGCACTTAATTCTAGCTTGTTCAATGAAAATAAGTATAAAATATTTTTGTTAAACTTTTTCTTTAATATATTTTCTAACCATTAGATCTCCGTATAGATTAAAATTGCATATCTGAAATAATTTTTTTCTACAAAAATCAGTCAGTAGAGCTTAACAGTCAGCTATTAACGCACATTGCCTTTTTTCTCCAAATAGTTATTTACATCCCTAAATTTCTTATGAAGGATGAAAATCAACTATTAGATTCTTTGTAAACAAGCGATCGTATCATAAAATTCATACTTTCAAGTACTGTGTTGATAGTTAATTCATTTATTTCTCTCATATCATTCTGTAAACGCAATGGAGATAATTAGATAATTATAAGGAAAGTCCTTTTTCTGTTATGCCATACGTTAGTTTTGTAGTGCTATATGAAGCTATTGAAAATTGAGGAGGCATCCCAATTACGGAGTGCTGAAGTTTCATTAATGTTCGTTTAGCTTTCACAGTAGTTTTTTGGCAGTTAAAAGGAAAAAGTGAAAGTGGCTGACGTGTGCTAATCTCGGGACCTGGTACGAAATGTCACCGGACGAAGGATTCCTTTTTCTCTGCGTCTAATCCTCTGAAAATTATGCTGGATGGACCGCATAGGGAAGGAAATCTCACTTGAGGAAATTGAGTTGTGTGCAGGCTCTCATAAATTTGTATCGGTCGTTCAATATTTTACTTGCATCCAACTATTGCGAATGTATTTTAAAACCATTATGCTTGAAGTAACAAAAGTGCTGCAAATATAAAGGTCTTATAATTTTTAATCAACGTGATAAATATTTTATTCAATAAATTTTGGCTATAATCTATAGCATTTCTCCTGAATCCTGTGCAGTCCTATTCTTAGAAAATAATAAAACTGATTAATTTCCTTCTTGCTTTATTCTCTTGTATGACCTTAAGAATTCTTCCATTAGCATACCAGCCAAAGATGGCATTGGATCGAACATAAAATGAGATGAGCCTTAAGTTCAATGAAGTTTTAGTCTTGCTTTAGCAAAATTATACTTTGTGTACTTGATTTCTTTCATATCAACCTTAAATCGTTATTTACTACAGATTCATACATTTTAATGATAAATATCCGCCCGCACATTGATATAGGTTTGAGGTGTCCAAATGCCTTTTACATTTTTTTAGCACCTTAATACATAATCTCTCATTACCTTACATTGTGCAAATGTAATTTTTCGGGTATTTGATTTTTAAATTCTGAATTTTTACATTAAAACGACCTTTGATGGGTGATCAGGATATTGGTGTACTTTGGTAATCAAGTCATTATTAGCATTCCTACCTGAATGAATGAATTATGTTCTCCTATTATGACTAGTAAAAGAACTTAGTTTTATTTTCAAAAGTTGAGACGGCGATTTAGTGTCATCTTTATTAATATCAACTATATTTTTTTTAAACATGGAATCTGCTTTCTTGGACTAACACTCTCAAATGAAATCGTTTCCTTGTCTTTATCTAAGCTTCCGAACTATTTATTGCGCAATGCTTAATTTTCTTGAATACATGCTTTGTGTTTATCGTGATTTAGAGAATTTTTCTCTTAATATCTACTTTCTGGTCTAACAATAAGTTAGAATCAACTTTTTGTTCTGTTAGTAAGAAATTTGTAAATACAAATTATAACATAATGCTGGTATAATTTGAAGTACATTCTTGCTTCGAATTTACTAAAGTTTGAACAGAATGAATTGATTAGATTCATATAAAGTGTTAGTTCTCCTTCACAAAGGTTAACTATGCGTTTCCACCGCTGTTGTGCACTAATTTTGGAGGCAAAAACGCAGAAACGTAGCTAATGGCAGTCAGCGTTGCTATCTGCAGCCTTATTTGATATTCAAATGCTAATTAATTACTCTTTTCTTCTCAAGATAAAATGTTTTGGTGCAAGGTTTTAAATAAGTCTCATACCCAATTATGTTTTCCTGGAATTGCTGTAGTGATTCTATTTGAGTAAAAGTATGAAATCAGCTGCCCTCTCGGAAGCAGTAATTGGTATTAGGCGTACTCTGAAATAAAAGTTTTGGTTCCATTACTGTGTCGTATCTTCTGCGAATTCCTGGAAAGAGATTTGCAAGCGCATATGTACTCTCAAGTTCAGTAATGGATTTCCTCATTATGGATATTTACCACCTTCTGAGAGTGGTGGTCTATCATCTCAAGGGTGTGAATGGTGCAATATTCCCATAGTCGCCGCATCAAGGGTCACGCTATTAACTTTTGCCTGAGGGTGTTGTTTTTGTAGGGTTGGTGGGGAGGTAAACCACCGAACGTGCTCTAGTCAATGATTTTTGGAGTGTTGGAGGAGGAACAAAAGAAATATGAGGCGGCAATAAGGGTGCTAAGCGAAAGCTGCAAGGCTGCCTGGCGGGAAGTGTGTATGCAAAGTAATGAGGCGACGGTAAATCATTCAAACTGCATTGTCCTTTTCTTCTGAAGCAAGTAGGTAAGTTAAAAAGCCGCGCAGGGAAATGCCTCCTTTTCGTCAACGTCGAGTCTTCTGAACACGAAAGGAAGAAAAGTATCAGTGGTGTGTAATGGGCCCAAAAAATGCTAAAACGGGGCACTTTCTCTCACCTCATCTCCCTTTGTTCCACTCTCGTTCCCTTGCCGTTATTCACTCCTTCCCACACACCTTAATCATGCTTTCCCTGCCCTCAAGCTGTCTCCCTGAGTACTCGTGATCCTGGAAAGGGTGTAAAATGCACCTTAGATTCCTTCACGCGGTAAATAACCCCGCGCATGAAAGTGCGCGAAGGGCCTAGCAGTCGATCATGAGGGAATTTTTCACGAGCAATAGTCTCCACTGTGTTGGAAGAAATTGCGTGATGATCAGGAGGTTCTCTCCGACTGTCTTCCTCAAAGCAAATACTGAAATCCACTTTTTCACTTGAATTGTTTAAAAATACTTCTTTCTCTGACATGCGTGGCGGGTTTTATCTATTATAAAACGAAAATAAGGTACAAAATATACAGCTTATTTTGCGAACATTTTTTAAACAATGCTGATTTTGTGCTTATAACACTGCGTATTTTCCTGAAATAAATCATTTTGACACCCAGAAACAGGGCGCAACATCAAGTAATGCGTTATCACCATGACAAATGCATCAAAACGAAATTTGTTCTCGGTTATATATGAATGAATCCTGTTCCACACGAAAAACGTGCGATAAATAATTGGACGGAGATAAGAGCTCCAAAAATATGATATGACATTTAAAAATGGAGGACGTGGACAGTTAAAAATGAAGTGGGTTGTACAGCCATATACCATTACCACCTGCGCGATTTTCTTTGCTTTTAGAGGAGTTATTTCCGAGGTGACCCTTATCTCCTGATATCCGAGACACTGCTAAGCCTTAAAATATGTCGTGATCTTTATATTCATCGAAAAATAGGACACTGGCGAGAGGTGTTCATAAATAAATCTCAACAGAAGTCAGGTTATGACGATATGCTATGAATTGCAATAGCATATTTGCTTCGGCTGAAAATAAATGATTAATCTAAAAAAGAAGTATTACGCAGAGTTTGTTCCTAACACCCTCGTAACGTTCACCGCTGTAAGATTTCGATCCTTGTATTTTAGCCTATGCAGGGGGTACTTTTGAAACTGAACGTGAGAAATTTACAGCAGAAAGAATAATGTCACTGAATACGATATCAGTCCCATCCGAGGTTTATTTTTTGTTTTAAATTTCTTGCCTTCATGTCCTGCTCAGCGCAAGACTTCTCTGAAGTTACTCACAGGACATCTTCCGCTGAAGTCACTCTTAGGACAAAACTCTATAATGCATTTTGTCTATTTCCTGTGACGTGGACTTATCACAATCGAATTCATATTAAATGCATAAGTTTATTCGATAAGTAGTCGTCGTCATAAAGTTCGGTATCGAAAGAATGTAAGAGGCCCTCCTTGGGTAAGATATTTTAAAAATACTACAAAATGCGATTAAGATGCCGCTGCATGCCGTGATTTGTAGAGTGACTTACGCCAGCAATTAGGCAGTCAGTATCCCATGGGCATTCCATCTTCATATATAAGTGAGGGTAGAGAGCTTTTGGATAGGTGCAACAACATACACTGCACTGCAAGAATTCCAAAAATATTTGCCTTAATGACTGTAGAAGTGCGGTTTGGAGGAAATTTCCATAATTTTCCCATGGATCACTGTTGAACCTTTTCTTATCTAATTTGGTGCACTTTAATTAAATTCAATCATTTTAAGACTACTGTCGCAAGTTGTAAGTCGTAATATTTTTCTTTGCTCAATGGAAGTGAATTATTTAAATTAATATATCCTGTTAATAATGTTTGGTGTAAACGTATTTGTACCTAATCTTGAGAATGGAAGATTTTCAATGAGTATCTCGTTTTTTCCATGTTAACACAAAAGATATATTCAGGGAAGATACATTAGGGAAACAAAGTCAAGTTTCCAAAGCCCACGACCCCTAATTAGACTCTCATTTCCCCGAAAAAAGAACAAAATGCTATGCTTAATTATACGTACGTTTATCTGGTGAAATGAAAAAGACTTTACTCAGTAATCATTTTAAAGTGTTGCGTTGTTATTGACGACGATATCTCTTTTTTCACGAGAAAGAGTGGGAGTAGGGATGAAAAGAGGGAGACGGGGGATGAGAGGCGGAAAGTGTGAGTATATTTTCGCATGGATAAATGTCAGGGGAAAGACGCGCTTGCTTCCGCAGGTGATACGAAGGTAGGGATAGAGGATAGGGGTAAGAAGCCGGCACGGGACCCGTCGTCGCCCGCACAGATTTGCGGAGGAAGACGGGGCAGCGTCGGGGTCGTATGGGGTGGCAACCGTTGGGGAGGGGCGTGGCATAACGGGGGGAAGCCATGGAGTGGGGGCGGAACCCGCGCGACAATGAATTCAGCTGCGGAACCCCGCAGCCATGTCACGCTCACTTCTTCCCCCACCCTCTCTCCCTGAGCCACACCCCTCCCTCTCACGCCCTCACAGCAGTTCCACGTGTGGCATTTATTGCGCTGCGGGATGCGTGGATAGAGGGGTGGGCCCAATTTCGTCGTGCAGAGCTGAATATTTCTCCGATATGACGCGAGTGCCGAAGGAATTATGATTGACTGGAAAATGTTAGTACCTATTGAAGTTTGGTGCAATTACCTTTGCCATTAAATCCGTTGCCATATAAAGTTTCAAGCGAAAGGATTTGGTTTTGTGGTGGCATAAGCTCTGGTTTCCAATTCCTAAGGCCCGGGTTCAAGGCAGTGACAGAGATTTTTCCGCGAAATCCCGATTAATGGGTGCTCTGTGGAGAGCATTTCAAATGAAGCAGTCCGTTTTTAGGATGCGAATTTTAAGCTGCTGGCACCTAGGCGTCGTTCGCAAAGAGCTTGATAGTTCTCACACCGAGTATCTTTACACATGTCTTCCATTCCCCGAGTAATCTCTTCCTTATGAACGTACCTTAGTGTCTTAATGGCGCAAATGACCTGAGTTGTCAACCGACCAACTTTTCATGTGACGTATATCAGTACAGTATGTTGCATGGGTATACTCGCGTTTCATATTGTGGCGTGTGGGGAAGAGGAATGCGTAGATGAATATCTGAAAAACTACTTCCCGGTAAATTTGTCACACCTTGGTTCGCTGCACCTGTCCCCGCTGTTTCAATTACATTTATACATAATACATTTGGTTAAAAAAAACCTTAACCCGAAAATGATGCTGAAACGTTGAAACTTTTGATACCTCTTATTTTTCTTCCAACAAGTATTTGGTACTAAGCCTGCTACAGCATTCTTCAGTCTTGGTCTTGGTGATTTATTGCGTGGACGTCACGGAGATCTACCGCCTCCCGCTCTGTTTCCAATTTTTTGGGTAAAATTCTATCATAATATCTTTCTGCGTATATTATCCATCTATTTTTGTATTCTCGTATCGTTTCTCAGAGTTAATTGTATCGAAAATTAAATTATGTGTATAGATATGTAGTTCTCTTATCCCATGAGACTTTGCATAGTAAAATGCTTTCAAAAAATAGCTGAATCTCAACCACCCTGTACAGTTTTGCTTCATTCTTGCCTGCGCGTACCAATGCTGCATCACAATGCGCATTGAAGCGCCAAAACTGCGTTCTTTAACTACCAACCCCTCCCAGACTCCGCCCTCCTCTCATTCAAAGGAGAGTCCTCCCCTCCCTATCCACGCCCTCGCCTGCCTGATTTATAGCCTCCCCTCCGTCACAGCCTCATTGCGGCCCCTTCATCATGCATGAATGGGAGATAGGAGAACAGTTTCTTCCCTCTCCTTCTACTCCTCACAAAATTTTCTCCGCGATTTCTCCCGGAGGTCGACACGGGGTCCAGAAGGTGCGGAGGTTGAAGAGGGGGGTGTGGCCGGGTGTTTTGCGGTCCCCATCGCACCCGGCATCTACCAGCTCGAATTCCCTCCCTCTCTCTCTCTTCCGCCCTCCACACCGCCCATCTCTTTCCCTCCATTAAAGAGGAGGGAGTGGAAGAGAACCCATTGATCCCAGTAATTCCCTTCATTAATTCCGTCATTAATCTCGTGACCAAAGGGGTTTAGATTGTTTCGGTGCGGGAAGGGCTTGGGGCGAGCGCTGTCTCTTAACTTACGAAGAACGGAGGAGAGTTTGGACGGAAACTCTACTGTAACTTGCTCCCGATTCAGTATCAATAATATAAATGAGTTCATTAGGACTCCCTATCTTTAACAAATACATCTGCTGAATACTATCTCAAATGTAATTGATACTATATTTAGGTTAGCACTTAAATCAAAGCTGAAATGAGCGCCGAAAACTCTGATCTTAAATCGCATTCGACGCATCGGAGCCTATGTTCAGACGATGCTAATTTCAGTGCGCAGTATTGTTCGGGCATTTGGTGAACTACGAAAACGTAAATAAAATATGCCATATTGCTTTGGCAAATTTTTGTATATTGTTTACCAAATATTCTAAGCAAGTTCCAGTCTGGGCGGCTTCTTTAACCCACGCCCATATTTTCTAGATTACATTTCCCACTGTTCCTCCGAAGCATGGATACTACATACTAATATGAGGTATCCAAGTATCCATGTATGTAGTATCCATGCTCCATCATAGTATGTAGTATCCATACAGTACATATTAATTGTGTCAGTAGTGTCTACATTCTAGTATATCCTAGTATGTAGACTCCATGCTCCGAAGATTGGTTATGTAGATTCTAGCTTCACCACCGCTATTCTCTCTAAACACTTGACTTTTGAGCTTTCCTTTGATTAGTCGTTACATCCAAGAGTCGAATGAAAACCATGAATCGTACTTATTTATTTTACTGATTATCGAATTTGATTCATCGATCGGATACGATAACACCTGTTTAGGTGGGTTTTCATGTAGCAGTTGACTGCTATAGCAGTCGCTTGATACTCGAGACACCGCTGCTGCTACCGCCACGAAATGTCCATACCAACTTCTACAGCTATCGCAGCGAATCCCCCAGCAGTCAGCATTTCAATATGGCTTCCGTTGTGCAAGGAAGACGACTTATTATTCTCAGAATCCTCATTAATAGAGAGCTGCATAAGCAGGAGGAAGAAAATAGAAGACACAGAGGACCTGGGTGAAGGAACACCTAGCGAAGTTTAGAAGACACCTCAAAGATCTCCTGCTTTGTGACGGCGAGGATTATAGGAACTTTTATGTGTTGACCACGAGCAATTCCTTTTATTACATGATATGATTGGTTTGTAAATTTATATCATAGCTATTCCGTACTGTAACGGTAATGAGTATCGGTTAAAAAGTTCATGATGTAAAATAACTGAGTAAACCCTATTTAACAGACTGGTCCAATACTGTAAAAATCAGCAATTGAATGAGAGACTCAGTCAATAACTTTAAAGTTGTGACTTCCCATATATCTAATTATAAGATTCTTGGCCAGTGAAGGTCCCTCTCGGTCTCTGAGTCACATTTCTGGCGTCAATATTTTTATATTCCTCGCTCCTCGCGTTCCATTAGTATTCATGCTCCCCATATGCTTCGATAAATCTGAAGAAATTCCCTCCTGACATTGCGACCCTCGTCCACTTTTTCAAACTCCCGGTCTCATCTATAGCGCGTCTACAATCGCTAGCGAGTGTTGCGATAAGCTACACTTCACTGAGAATGAAAGTAGAAGTCTTCATACTTTGATAATAGTAAAGTTTAGGCTCGATTACTTTCGACCTAATCCTCTATCGGCTCTTATTTGTATTTCATTTCGCTTTCACACGTACGAGTCGAGGTTTACGGTCGACTGCCATAGCAGTCAACTGCTAGGTACGTGTAAAACCACCTTTAAGCCCAGATACACTCAGCAGTTGACTCGTAGCTGATCGATTTACATTGAAATGCGAAACCTCTAGCCAAAACAAATACCTTGAAAATAAGAGTAAGAGGGATTCTTGAAAATAAGAATGTAGAAAGGAGCTATAAGGTAGGAAAATAAGTAAGAATATTACATTTACATTAGTAAGAGCATTATAAGTAAATTGTGGGCATAAATTCCATTCAATAAGTAGGAAATGTATGTAAATACTATGACAAAATTATTCAACAATCTGTAGTGTATGTACGGTTGGATAGGCATAGCGTGATTGAACAGGTATGCAACAATCGTCAAAGTACCAGTCCGAACCTCTGACAGACCCAGACAGTTTTATGGTACTTTTGATTTTGTTTTTTTTTCGTATGATGGTTGTTTCACTTTTAAGATTTCTGTTGACGTAACTACACAATCAGAATCGAATTAATCAGTGAAAGCAATAAAAATAGTGGAGTTTGTACGGTGTTTTTTCTCATCATGAACACAATCAGAAGATTCAGGTAATATTAAGTGGGATTGGAAGATTGCGGATTATTGAAAAGATTGACAAAGGCCTGCCACGATGGACACACCGGTTTCCGACCAGTCACCTAAGTTAAGCATCGTTGGGCTCGGCTCGAATTTGGAGGGATGATCCTCCCGTTCGTCCGAGTGCTGTTGCTCCTGTGTGCAAGTGGCAGACAGTATGGTCTAAATGGCCTTAGCCACCGAAGCATGCTAAACCAAAGTACTACTGTGAAAAGATGACCAAATTTCGACAAGTACGAACAACTTTTGTTACGGCCCAGGATTTGATGAACAACATCATCATCATTAGGTGATGCAGTACTTATAGGTGTAGCAAAACTTGGTGGCACTCGCTTGTTAAGTGTATGACGCAAGGGAGAGGAAAGCATACAAGTGATGTGGGATAAAGTGGCTGAGTATTCTTCCAGATGTCACTCCGGGAGTCCTTCGGTACCTTTGTACAATCTTCAACGCTTGATTTACCCTCAGTGATCTATGATTCTCAGCTGGTGTGTGCCACCAAGTTTCACTATACCTATACTGATGATATTGTAGTATATAGAAAACTGGGTCGTCATAGAAAGCTGTTACCTTTTTTGGAAAATTGCGCGCATATGCGACATCAGCATAATTATGTAACCTATCTCCTTAGGCGATGCCTCCCAAAGGATGAATAAGGTTTACTTTAAATTGTATTTTAGTGACTGTGTATTATATAGAAAAATATTGAACTCAAGTTCTATTTCAATGATTAATGAATGGAAAAGGAAAAAAGAAAAAATTTAGGACATTTTTTCCATTTTGTGTAGAATAGTATGATATTGGTATCTCTCCTCTGGCATAAACAGTTCTTGAGGTGTTGGGGATAGAGCAATCATCCTAATTATCAAATCCCTTATACTCCATGCTGAAAAATGGTTTCCCCGAGAAAACGAGATGAGATAAATTCTTAAAAATATAGTCGCATTCAACTGCCAATGCATAAAGGTATGTGCGAGCAAACAATTATTTTTAAAAAAATATTCTTGCAACCATCAGTGAGTGATTTGGTATGGGATCACTCTCCAGCGTTTACCTCCCTCCAGCCTCCAGCAGGCCCCATGCTATAAAAATTGACAGACTTATGAACACGGTGCAGATAGTGCATAAGGTTAATTTTGTATACACTGCTCGTAATTTTGAAAAAAGTTGATTTTTTTTAGTTTTTCGAGAGTTTGGTTGGATAGTCAACAAAATATTTCATTATACCAAGGATTTGAAGTATCTTTAATAAGTTCATAAATCATTTAAAAAATCCATTGTTAATTATAGCGCATTCCAGGTCACAAATTTCATGTTTCACATTTTTGCTGGCTACCTCCGGGCGGGTGCGGGGGATTCTAACAAATGGAAAGAGTCGGGTCGTAGTGAAGTATGTATATGGGCGCCAACACAGGTATGGGTAAGGGAACATCCGACTGTACTCGGATGGGTGAGGTAAAGGGAGTGAGGAAGGTATGTCCTTTCTGTGATTCCCTTAGTGACTTACACTCACGATAAGCGCTGCGAGTGGCATATCATTGAGAATCACGACAAGGAAAGGTATGAGGAAGGCATTAAGGAGGTAGGAAGGGGAAATGAAAAATAACGGAATGTCCTAATTTAAAAAGCCAAACCGATAGAATGACCCTCGAATGAACTCCAACTTGCTTAACATGATTAAAAATTCGTTTTGTGAGTGTACTGTCATCCTCCTTACTTGGTAGAAAAACCTAACTCTCCTTTTCCTTATAGTATCTGAATATTTTTGCTTTCTTCATTATTCTCCTATTTTTTCCTGAGTTGCTTCTTTCAGATTCTTTATTTTCATCTTCTCTATCTCTTCTATTTCTCCTGATTTGATTAAGAACACATTCAGCAGCTTAGAGACTTATTGGCTTCATTTATGTATTATAATGTCTGAATTTGGTGTTCGTGAAGAAATTCTTTTTATTGTACGCATCGAAGTGATGGATATAAAATTACTTTCAAGAAATTTATTTTTATCCACTGATCTCATAGGGTCGAAGTTATATCGCCTAACGCTCAACGATGATCCAAAAAAGCGGCGATAAAATTCTGCGCAAATAATCCCAAAAATTGCACTCCCATGCATGAATATGTGCCATCCTACTCAGCTACAGTGTGCATTAAAGATAACACGAGGTTCTAAAGTGGTTCCTGGCTTTATGGAAACATTTTAAGTCTCCAGGGTGCGTTATCTTCCATCCCCCCAGCACCGGCCTGACTAGAATGGGTAAAAAAAGCTCTGTAGGAAGCATCAGAGGTTATGGGGTTTTATACAGAATACCGATTTTCATCACTGAAATGCCGCCTCTTTTCTCTCTCTAGGAAGGTGGATACGATATTTTAGTTCCAGTATAACTTTCCGTTATGGAGATGGAATAGTAATTTTATCTGCTATATTCTCGGGATCTGGGAAACTTTTTCTTGTTCTATTTTGACCTCTGTCATATATACATTTAGAGTTTGACCCTAAATTAGTCTGATTTTTTTACGAATATCATCTAAATTCCTTAAAAATAGTTGTAAGAGGCTATATATCGATCAGAGGCTTGGATGGATGCCTTTAGAAGTAATGCTTATCTACATCTTATGAAGAAGAAACCAAGTTCTTTATTCCATCAGGTTCTTCAGCTTGGCAAACTTCCTACCTCCCTCCTCTGATCTAAAAATCCTTTTCTTTATCTCTTTTCTCTAACTTCCCCGTTTATCCATCATCCTTCCCTCTATCACGGTGTTTAGCATCCCCTAGCTCCTGATTACCTGTCTCATCCAGTCATTCTATCTCCTCCTAATTTCGTCGAATAGCTTCTTCTCCTTACCCACCATATACTGCACTTCTGTATTTTTCTCCTTTCCCGACCAGTGCACTTTCTACATTTTCTTCTACACCCATATATTAAACCCCTACTGGCTGATCATACGGTACTCTACTAGGGACTTTATCAGACCCTTTACCAGTTTCAATCAATATACTAAACTTAGGTCTTTAATAATCATATCCCTTCTGTTATCGAGCGACGAATGTCTCCTTTCCTTACGCGATTCTCTTTTTAAAAGTCTATTGACCGCGTAAATATTCATGTAAAATTTTTACGTAAGTGAATTACTACATAAGTGCGATAATATACCTTCTTGAATTTAGAATAGTACTTCAAGATTACTGGTGTACTTAGGCAATGAATAGGCATTAATCAATAACTATTTATTACTAACTGGCAACTTACCATGCGCTCTTCCCAGTTTGAAAGTTAATTCTAAAACAGTTAACGTACGCTGCAGTGTAATACATGAGATCTGGAGAAGTAATTAACGTAAACGGTTCAATGAATATTGGTGTAACCAAGTATGGCATAAGCGTGGAAATGTTAGATGATGGATTTACAAAAGGTCAATATTCTTTTCTAGGTTTGTACTTTAGTTCTAATTCAGGACATCCATTGCACGAATGTATCTAAACTTAAAGTTTTCTCTTTTGAATTAGTCGTTAAGTTTTATGCCGTGGTTCAGTCACTTTGTGTTGTTAATAGGATAGCAATTAAAGTAGCGTGCGTAGTTTGGCGGAAAAGACTTTTATGTTCAGGCTTTTTCAGTTTTATCTAAAGACCAAGTTAAATCCCACGTCAAGGTTCTGCCTACCTGATGTCCCGAGTTGGATCTCACGCGCAGAATATTTTTTTCTATCTGTTTAATCCTTTGGAAATGAAAATAAAGGTTAGTGGCATTGTTGAGTATGATTGTAATTAAGTTAAGTTGTAAAAATTCAGCCTCGTCAGTCTATGGTAAATAATGAGCAAATTGCCGGTTTCAATTCGCCTTCACTGATAGATGAGATAGCCGGGGATTTTTGTGATATGATGTATTTGAACAAAATTTTATATTTCCTGGCTTGTATGTAAATCTGTCTGGTGTACCTTTTGGGAGTTATTTGTGGATTATGTTGTTAACTGTGTATTCTTAATTCACTTTACGCATTTGCACTGAATACATGAAGACGGAGCGCCGAAATGGTTCCGATATCTTACTTATTCTGAATGAGTAGTTAGCCATTCGGGCTCCGGACTGTGCATCCTACAAAATATAAATGTGAGCCTATTTATAAAAAAGCATGTCAAATATGTTGTCACGGCTTGATTTATGGAAATAGGAACCGGAAATGAGTCACCATTTTTAGCACTGAAAGTGAACTTTCGCTGTAACTTCTGAAATCTGTGTGATACTTATTGATCTTATAACAAAATGTTGCCTTTTCTACGAATGATTTTGAAATAACTGTGAATTTAAGTGTTTCCTTTAGCATGTGGCCTGTTTTCCTTTTGCTTTGCTATAGCTCATTAGTGACATATACGGTAATAGCATATGCCCAAACGGAAAAAAATGCTTGAAATATCCACTTTTACCGCATCTCAATAGTATATTTAATAATTCATTTCCGAAAACCGTGTATTATGTGCATAAAACTGCACTATCAAATTACGCACAAAGCTACTCCAAGCTTCGTTATCTTTAACTATCGGGCTCTTTTCCTTTCTGTTAGTTCGTGTTCCAATGAATAAAGTGCTTACGAAATTCTCTCCAGCACACATGCTTTCAAGTCGTGAGAGTTACATTTATTTCCCATCGGAGCTGAATCTCTATAACCTTCCCAAGAAAAAGCTCTACTTCCTTATGTCAGCCCCCCCGGAACCCACCATTGACGTCACGGGAAGTCTTTCGTCATTTCTTCGCGCAATTTTGACCTTTTCGCAGTCCCCGCTTCGAGAATCCATCGACGTATCTTATCGGGCGCTCCACACTTCTGCTCCCGCATCTCCCTTCAATCCATCTTCTTCTGCTGGGGATGGTGTAGGAAGTAGGAGGTCCTCATTCAACCCCACAAAATCGTTTCTTCTTCTGTCGTTCCCTAAATCACAGCACCTCCTTCCCTTTCTCGCGTCACCTCTCCATTCAACTCCGAAAGTTAGCGGATTGGTTGGGTGTGGAGGATTTATCGCATTAAGGGAGAAGCTTGTGGCGGGTGTGGGCCGTTGAAACAGGGAGAAAATTATTGTTTCTATGCCTGTAAAGGCGATGGGGACGTGTTCGAAGCTTAAAAGTGGCTTGGGAATTGCCGGAGTGAAAGCATTCCTGAACTGGAAGTCGAACCGCGGGCCTTCGACCTTAAGGGAAAATGTATTGACCGCGAAACTAACTCCTAAGTCTAAGAAACATGGTCATTTTCCACGTACAAGTCCAGGGATAATTTGAGCTCTAGCTTGTTAAAGATAGGCAAAGCGATAAAAGTAAATGAAAAACAAATCTACGTTAAGATCTGAGTTTCGAAACTTTGTGTCATCTTCAGGTAAAATTACAACTTCTGGTTTACTATATGTATACTATTTCATGGAAGAGGGAGGGGAAAGAGCTGGAGGGAGGGGAGTTGGATATGAGGTCCCCAGAGACGGGAATGTTTTGGTGCCTGGGAGGTGGGCGAGGATAAGGACGGGGGTGGGGGATGGTAGCCATAGGCCGTGTGTTTTTCGCAGCTGACGTCACTGCCGGAGGCTGGGTTGAGTTTGGGAAGTTTTGGTAAAAAGGAGAGCGGAAGGGGAAGCGCAGTCATTTCTCTTGCACAATATTATTGATTGACAGCCTACTTGTTCTTGATTAATTTTATTCACAACACTAGGGTTGTTAAGGGAGTAGAGAATATGGGAGTGTGGGAGGGGAGTAGTTTTTCGTAAGCTTGTTGCTAGTTGCTTTAGGAGTGCTGTACTATTTAAAGGGACTTAAGGGTTTCTAATCTTCTTCTTTCATTTTCAAAATAAACGTTTTTTGGCACAAAGCTGCAGCAGCTTTCTGCCAATCTGAGGTTGTTAGCAAATATTAAGTCTTGTTTAATTTCATCTCGTTTTTTCGTTTCCCGTAATGATTTGAGTTTTTGCAGTAATTATCTAATAGCTCGAAAATTAATATAGCTAGTTGCCTACATTTTTATGTAACTCGATTTCCTGGGGAATTCGTAGCTAGCAAATAGTTTATTTCCAAATGGCATTTATGTTAGGAAAAAAATTGTATTTTTCGCATTTTAAACTATTTTTGCATTTAACACAATAATTCATAACACCATTCAAGTTCAATTTGCGAAAAATAATGCGTAGAAATGTATGATTGAGTTTCACTGCATTCATGCGCTTAACCATCCCTAAGCCCGGTGGCTCTCACAGATTCATACAAACTTGTCCCCTTGGACAGAATTCTACAAAAAGCCCCATTCCTCTCTCCTAGACCCCGCCAAAGCCTTCGCCCTAGTACCTAGAAATGCATGGCTGTTAGCATTGGATATTACTTGTGCATTCTACCAAACACAAATAAATGTCTATTATTGGAAATACTACGGTGTGAAGTACTGTGGTAAGTGCTACGCATTCTCTAGATTGCCTATGGGTCACCCACTTTCCCCGTTTATTCTCCAACGGTGGTCGCATGACGTTGCCCTGTTACTTAGTGTTAAATCTTATGCCAATGTAAACCGTTATCTAGATGACTGGCTTATCTATAGTCTTCACCATCTGTGTGGGTATGAAATCGTGCGATACGTGACTGGGATACTTCGGCTCCCGAACTTTTTACTTTTCGACATCTTAATCCGGGAGGATAAATGGTGGAAAGATCTCGTGAAAACGGACGTCTTCGCTGAAGAGGTATTCCTGCTCCGTGCTACAAATGAGTTGGAGGTCTGCTCATGTGCTACATCGGGGAAAGGGGCGGTATATGTTCCCCATTTCGACATATTCTGTAAATTCCCAGTCCCTCAGGACTGGCACATTAGCGCCATTTAATTCTATGCTGCATAGAATGGTCTCCTTGAAATTATACTTTTATTACACGATCTGAATCTTTCATGTATAAAATTAAAAGTAGATGTAGACAATTTATGGATGCGCCGGCCATCATGGTCGGTGGCACATACATTGAGAGTGATGGTACCTGGGCCACAGTTGTTGGGATTCTAGGTGTCAGGGACGTGGGTCCAATAGCAGTTTTATTTAATGTTGGTTTATCTCAAACGAAGGACACCTTTTCCTCTAGGTATCCAAAACATGAGTAAAATTATACTTGAGTCATTTTACTGTGAAACCACCTTCATCGAAAATATTCCTTAAGCTGTGGTCTCTTCCATTGAGCAGAGCTTTCGGTGTTTCAGTAGCAGTTTCCTCGTTCGTTGTGCATACATCGAAGACAAGGTAAAATCAAGTGACAAAATTCTTCTGATAATTGGCTTCAAATGACGTTAGATATCCGCAGAGATGACATACGCGACCGATATCGTAGACTTTATTTAGGCGCGTAGGGTAGTATTTTGTTATTTTATATTTTTAGTTTAGATCCGCCCTCTCCTTTCTAGCTTTAATTAACTGTTCGGTTGATTGATTCGTTATTCCCGAAAACGAAATTTCAATTAAAAAATTATTTACCATGCGTAAGACTATAAAAAATCTGATTTGTACACACTCAAAATACTTCCCCGCTATGGCCTTTGTATATTCTGTCTCACTCCTTGATACGAAGGTCTCAGTCTGCTCGTTGCTTCCGAAGATGATATTAATAGCATAAAACTATCAAACATTTATCATTCATTTTATACATTCATAAGAACTCACGGCTTTCAATTCAAAACAAATTACCTCCCCGCCATATTTACTGCAATTCCACTCATTCCACTAGTTTTCACGCTTTACCACTCGGAACTATGGGAATTTCAAAATGGTGACAGATTTAGGAAGGACTTGTTGTACCCAAAATCGGGCGAGTGATTTGGCTGCCCAAATCCGCTCCCTTATGATGCCTAACGAGTTTGGACACACTTAAAGATGGCGTACTCCCTAAATTTCCGGATTTAGGTACCTAACTCGCGAGTTTGGACACGGCTTTAGGCCCTCTTGCTTTTATTCACTACCATCAATTTTGTTCTCTTGGTATCTATTTATAATTTGTTTCTTAAGCAACGTGGATAGAAAATTTAACATTTGATTTATTTCTTTATCAGAGTCCCCTATTACCACTATATCATCAGAAAATGTAATATTGTGTATACTCATGCCGTTTTTTCTACCCCTCTTGATTTTTCCTTCATTTTCTCAATGAATAACTTGAATAAAAATGGCTAAAGCGGAACCCTTTCCGAACTATTTTCTTTATTTTGCCATTCTTTCAACTTCATTTATATTGATGCTCGTTTCTTGATTTTCGTACAGTTTCAATATTAATCTCCTATCTCTCCAGTCTAATCCTATTGTTTCGAAGGATTTAAAAAGTAGTTTCCAATCAACTGTGTCAAAAGCCTTTTCCAAGTCTATAAACACCAGATACAATGGTCTGTTCATTTGCAAGAATCTTTCCATTATTGCACGTAGTACTAGCATTGCATCTCTAGTGCCTTTTTTACTTCTAAACCCATACTGGTCTTCACCAACATGCTGCTCTATTTTCCCTTTTAACCTGTTTTTAGTATATTGATTAATATTTTAGAAGCATGGGATAAAGAGATATTGTTCTGTGATTACTGCATTCTGTCGCTTTACCTTTCTTTGGTATGGCTATAGTTATGCTTCTAGTAAAATCCTCCGGTAATCTACCTTCGTCATAACATATACTAACAATGTTAAAAAGTTCGTTCTTAGCTTTCCCTTCTAAATTCTTACAGCTCTGCCGGTATCTCATCCACCGGTCCATCTCATCCTGCCTTTCCCCTATTAAGACTTTTCAGGGCAAACTCAAACCCATTAATGTTTATTGATGGACCCAAGTCATCCTCTCCTAGTGTCTCCTCATTCCCAATAAGGTGGTCTTTATCTTCTAGCTCTTCTCTGTTGTACAGTTCTTCTATGCACTCTTTCGGGATAATAAATGTAACAAATTATGAGCTTATTATGTTAATTATGGAAGAGCTTTGCATTTTTAAAATGAAATTGTAAACCTACTAGCGAAAATGTTACTTGCTTACGTAAGGCCGTGTTCTAGGGATAAGCGTGCAATAACGTAATAAGTGAATACTGAGACTACAAAGTAAAATCAGCATTCCATAATTAATATTTTTGTGTGAAACGTAAAACAAATAAAACATTTTATACTAATGCAAACTTCAAAGTAGCACCTTGAACGGCTTTCCGCTTGTCCCATTGATAGTATAAGTCCATTGAGGCTACAAATTTTATGGTACCCCTCTTGGAGATGGAGAAATGCACGAGTACTTATATATTTAACCTGCTAGTAAAAACGCAAATTTTAGTATCCAGAACCTTGTGCGTTGGCGTGTTTAAAAGCCTTCATGATAAGGCCGTGTTTTTTTCCAGACAAAAACAAGTGTTTTTGTCTTTATATGCCCCCAAGAACTGCGAAATTCGGCCGTTCTGGGAGGATGTAGCAGAAGGCATAATTAAACCTTTGCATATGTTTTTCCCTCACACCAGCTTGTCGATCCAATCTTCGCATTTAACCAAAAAGGTCACTAGTGTATGAGGAAAGGTAAGAGGATCCCCGGTGTTAGAGCAAGCGCGAGTTTAGTGTATCTTTCAGAAATACTTAGTTTCAACTTGAGGTACCCCTTCTTCGATTTTGCTGGTGACTGAGCTAGCTTGTTTCCGGTGATATAAGTTCTTGGCTAAGTAACTTGGGTGATATGGAGATTTCTGAAAACAAAACGTACATTCAACTTTGAGAAATTCAAGGTGATATGAATGTATCGCGCGTGTACACCTACCTGTGTTTAGTCTCGGTTCACATGAGTACAGGACTGGCCGAATGGAATTTTTTTTAAATCTCATATAAGATTCAATATATATTTTTCAAACCCTAATCCTTACTTGCCACCCCAGATTTCTCTATCAAATAGTCTAATCCTTAAAACGTTTCCAGTGATAATAACACAAAATGCCAACTTGGGCGCGAACCGCCCATGTACGAGGCTCTGCCCATTTGAGTTAGTGCTTCATGACAAGTATTGCATGAATAAAGGACTGGCCAGTCACATTTTGTTTTAGCAGCCGTATTCTGATTCAGAAAATTCAGTTGCAAATTCAACGTTGTTAGAAAAAAAAAATTCAAGAAGTTGTCAATCGCTTTATTAATATCATCTCGACTCGCATACCATAGATGGCATACCACCTCCGGAGTTCTCAGTACGGACAGACCGGTGTGTCAATGAGGCTGAACCCTTGCCCGTGGATAAGGACTAACATAAGTATTCCATTTCATTTGAGTTCGAAATACGAGGTAGAACATGGCTATGAATTTCTTCCTGAATGCATTATGAATATCTGAGTGTAATAAAATATTCAATGACTCCTTATAACTACTATTAAGGTAATCTACCGGTTAAGGTAGGCTGTAAATGGAAGTATATAATTATCCTATGATTTTTTACCGGTTCCGTGGCAGCCCCTATCTCCGTACACAAATTCTTTCTTCATATCAGTATGCATTCTACCTCTCTTCATCCCGCCCACTAAGTCTATTATTTTCTTCCCCTTCCTCACTCACTAAGCACCCTCTCCTCTATCACAGCCTGCAGGATCATTTCGCCCCTCATTACCTCTTCCAACCTCTGCCTCTTCCTAATCTCCTCCAGAAATTTACTCTCCTCATCTACCATTCACAGCACTTCCTCGTTTTTCTTCTTTTCCGTTCACAGATAATTATTTTTATCGTTTTATAACGCCAGCGTGGTAACAGTAAGGTAGCGTTACAAAAGTAAACTTTTTCTAAAATATAATGCTATTACTGGTACTTTTTCAATCTTACCTTAATTTTTCTTGCTTTTAATAAATTATCAGAGACAATCCTCTTATTTTTAAACCATCCCGCCACAAGGAAAAGGCGTATTGAAAATATATTTGTGACGCATTGGATTCTCAAATATTTTTTCTATTTCTCATTTACTCGTTCAAGAAGATTAAATACCTCATATCTCAAAGGAGATATGAGGCACTCTAAGCTTATTAAGATAGAATTTAACGTATATATAATACGTAATAGTTTTTTAAAATCCCATTTAAGATTAACTATACTTTTTCTAACCTTATCCCGTTCTCGCTACCCGAGCTTTCTCAGTCTGATAGACCATTCCTTAATGAAAACTTTTTCAGTACAGATAGAGCAAAATGCCAGCTTGCGCTTGCTTGTGTACGAGGTCCTGCGCGTTCCAGTTAGTGCTTCAGACCAGGAAACCAACCCTCGGAAATAGAACATGGGGCGTGTAGGAGAGACGATAAGTGGATGGGTACGTGAAGGGTTGAGTAGGGTCTGTCCTTATAGCTAGGGCATCTCGTCGAATCCTCTTTTCAGACCGCCAGCTCCAGCAGCCGAACTTCCGATTCCTTTCCTTCCCCCTGCTTTATGCCGTTGTAGTGGTGATGTGCCAATTCGAGTCATACTGTTTGAATAGCAAGTATATTAATTCATGCTGGCTACTTATCATGTGCATAAGTAGCATAATACATGAATGTTAGCAATCGGAATTAAAATGAACAAAATGATCGAAGTAATGGTTGTTGGGAGATAAGTTGCGAAAGCAATAGTTCCTGCAACACTAATTTTGTTATGAATTCATAGCGTTTTGATTCTCATATTCATTCCCTAATACATTCACCCACCAATACCCTGTTGACATCGATCCCTTTTCTCTGTCCTCTAAAAACTTAATCAACTTGGCCATAGCATATCTCTACGTTAGCACTTGGCAATGTATTTCACTTTCTTGTTCCTTATTCTTTTCTATTTATCGTTAATGCTTTATGTGGTAGATACGTCTCATTTGTTTTTTGTTACGAGTGCACTGTAAATTGACAGTATTGTTGCATGTTGAGTACTATCTCTAAACGAATACATAAACAAATTTTTGTTCAACCGGCCATTGATCTTTGCTTGCCGTCTGAGTTTTCTCTCCCTGGACGATTCCTTAGCCAAAATGTTTTACGTGAGGATAACCTAAAATATGAACCTAAGCGACCAAGGGCGAGATCTTGCGCACTCAAGTGAGTGATTCATGGCAGGTGTGAGCACTTCGGAAAAGCTACGCAGGATGAGGAAGAGAAAGAGAGAGAGAGAGATAAGTGAAGGTTGGAGTAGGGTCTGACCTAGCTTGGGGTACCTATCCGGGGTTGAATCCTCTTCTCCTGGTGCCGCCAGCTCCCGCCGCCAAACTTCCGACCTCTTTCTTTCTCTCCCTGCACCCCCTCCCGTTCTTCCCCTCCACCCCTTTTCCCTCCTGCGGGAAGAAGCCCTTTCCCTTCAATCCATCAACGTCCTCCCTCAAGCCTGCGTCATTTTTTCCCCGTCAACGAGAATCCTCGCACCTGAACTATTTTATCGGGGAAGCAGTTAGAAGGATGCGGTTGTGTGATTGGACCCTTTTTCGTGAGTCTGTCTATGTGTGAGTGTGTGTGTTTTTCTACTGTTGTGATGAGAAAAAGGTAAGGAATGTGCACTGAGGTGTATTTGAGCAAAGTTTCTAATACTTCACTGGCCCGATAGGGAGGTGTATTTTGCGGGGTTAATTGTGTTCAAGTGTTCTAGGCTTTGATATTCTAAGGTTTTACGCCTAGGGATTCAAGGGCTTATGTTGACACAGCCATATGTACTTACAGATTCGGTGCTTACACGAATATCAAGGGGAAAAAAGTAGGTTGAATCTTTTGCGCAAGTTTAAAGTGGTGAATTTTTCGAAAAACGTTCAGCATATTTTGCTAACTATCACCAACGTATGGTGAAGAGAATAGATCGGGAATGAATGTATTAAAATTTCTTTTTTTCACGGACAGTGAGGAACCGAATTAGTTACAATAGATTTTTACTTCGGCATTACCACCCTATCTCGAAAGACTTTGTACTTGTGTTTATTAAGTTATAATTACCAATACTGCTCCTACAGTCTAGCGGCCAGGGAAGCGTGCTGGGTTTGACCTCGAACTGGGACGAATGTTGGATGCCTTTTGTGGAATCACCTCGTGCAACACGCTCGGGAGTTGACTCGCACGGTACTTCGTAAATGTTAGATACCTACCGGTGCTCAAACTATGATGCGTTATATACCAACTTCAAATGCTTTATGTATATGTCTATGAATAACTTCGTTCGCAAGCGAAGTCATAAGCAAATTAATGTCAAATTAAGTATTTAACAGAGTGGTAGCATTTTGGCCTTGGATCGTATAGACTGTGGATAAAAGTCTGGGACGGTTAGGGAGGTTTTGCTTTTCTTAGCATTTAAGTCTTAAGTCGGACGAAGCGATATAATTTAACTAATGGAGCATGAAGAAACCCATTTGCATCCTTACTTTGTTGACTATATTTATGTCCACCCAATATTATTTTCAATCTTTTCGTAGAAATTTCTATTAACGTGTTTTATTATACTTAGCATTGGTTTTTGTTATAATTTCCAGCGGGGTAAAGTATTTCCCTGATCTAGCTAGAGAATGGATATCTTGAGCTATGTTAAGGATAATTACTGTTTTGTGGAAAACTTTCGAAGGAAATAAATTTATTCTCCGCTTGAGCTCAATTCTACGGAGCTTGAGGACTATGTGTTATATAATAGAATATTCGAGTTCCAGCACTAACATTATTCTTTGGGTGCATCTATTGTACTTTTTATTAGGTTAGATTTTATAAGATGTTAGGTCTATTCTCGTTCAGCAAGAATAATTTTCTTGAAATACTGTGTGTATTCGAGTATAAATCGAGAAATTTCTACAACTTTTCGGCCGATAGAATACTCGTCAGCGATGGTAAATAACAGTTTCCTGTTATTTCCTATGATTTTTTCAGTGGAATTCACATACCGTATATCCTGGAGTATTATCTATAACTTTTTACTGCCACAAAAAAACTACCTTCGGCGTATAGTCGAGTTACCAAATCAAGGTGACTATTTCAGGGTCAATATCTCCGCGTATCGGCTACATAAAACCATGCGTATCTTTATGTTGCTTAAATTACGGATAATATTCGCCGAGAAATGCGTTGTATTTATGTTATGAGTTTCGTTTTATGGCCTACCACTGTCAACTGCACTTGGTACTTACGGTTTTTATATTATGTCATTCCACAACGCAAATTTTATTGTACAAATATCGCTTAGCCAACCTAATAACCCAATAACACTAAGATTTCCCGATATGCTATCGGTGATGCAGAGGTTGGATTTACCCTTGATTATACTGATTGATATTGCGTATTCATTTACATTCCGTCGTTGTCAACAAACAGAGTAAATGAAACTAAATATGACGACGACGATGATTTAACTGCTTCATCACGCATTAACGCTTACATCACGTCGGAGGACACTTCAAATCTGCACGGCTGAAAATGCTGCAGCCAAGGTCCTAATCGATAAATCATGATAAATTTTTCAATTATTTTTCAATATTTGTCGCGCTTTGTTTTAATATACATCCTTGGGCGTTAATGGTTCGTTTTTTAAAATAACGATACTTGGTGATTAAGTACTTTTTACATTCGACTCTCGGGTGAAAAAAAGACTTTGTCTTGTACCCGAAGGTATTCATAAAATTGCTGGAGTATTTATTGATTATATGAATGCTGTCTGGCATATTCTGGAAACTTTTTCAAGTCTCATGTAATGCAAGGTGGTGCATCATTCTTGTAGTAGGAGATAATATAGTTGGCATTGAGAGAACTCCTGGATGGAAAATAGAGCTAATATCCAAATATGCATTCAAGCCTCATCATCTTTTCCAAAAACAAAACAAAGTTGCTTACCTTAGCCGTTAATTTTTAGTCATGGATGGTGATGTTGATATATTTTCACGGTATTTGTGGTGTTCATTATTTACATTGAAGAATATTTTATTTGTTCCGGAGTTCCTTTTGGGAGCCTCTGCACCAGAGATTAAACAATGCCTTGTATGTTCCATAAAAAGATTAATAAAGGTGTTCCTGTTTCCAGTGGTGATGCCATATCATATAAACAACTGAAAACAGATAAACCAGAAAGTATATTTTAAAGCTTAATATGGAATATTATTATGTTCATGAGTTTTACTAATTGATTGAAATTTTTGGCATTTCCAACCTTAATTACCTCAGCGTATTTTTGCCTTTGCGTTTATATTTGCAAAAGACTAAAGACTAAGTCTCCTTTGAACTTACACTTTCTGCCACTTTCCTCCTAAGTCCTACATTCCTCCATTTTTTCCGCGCTCGGCCAAATTTATTTCCCAATTAACGATTTTCAAAATTCTCTCATCTCGAATTAACTTTTCCATTCTTGTCCGCCATTTGCTGCAAATATTTGCCCCAAACTTCCAATACTCCATCAAAATCATGTTAGATACTATAACACTTCTTCATCTCTATCCATATCCAGCTATTCCTCTTCACCATTCATATCACCTACGTCTTAAAAACCTACAGTGGACGCATATTCTCTTCCGGCTGAGGCCGGGTATCGGAATCATATAGCGTGAAGCTGCCTATTAAAGTTTTAACTTCTACCTTGTGCGTGTACTTGCTTAAGGCTCTCGTGTGATGCGAGCCGTCGACGGGAATACGTGTAGAGATGGCCAATGGAAAAGTCCGGGAACGGACGCAGCCAACGTGTACCAGAAGTATGTGTACTTGAGAGATGGGCAACGTACATCTCTTCACCTTTCCCGTGCACGGAGAACCAATCAGGACCACTGAAGTCAGAAGATACAAATTGAGAAAATGGCGGACGTCCAGTCCATATTTAGCCTTTATTTGAAGCTTTCAATATATTTCGCCAGTTTCTCCAGCCATCATCTATGACCAAACGTCAGTGCTACGTTGTTTGGTGTCTATAAATTCGCGAATACAAGATAAACGGTATTTTTGGTTCACAGTTTACCTTAAAATATCCCAAGCGAGGACGAATCATCTGCAAAACTTGAACACCATAAGGAATAGTCGTTTATTCCATCGCAATAAGTGAAATATGTACTCAAAATGATCGTTATTCACAATTATTGCATGTCAAGACATCGTGTTGTGCAGTTTTTATCTTTAATTGATGCGACATAATAACGTGTATTGTCAGACAAGTGAAGACTACGTTTATTGACCCGTCATTTTGAATGCTGAGTATTAATACCAAAGGAAACTCCAAAATTAACAGAGAGTGAGTTGGTGTATTCGGTAACGTGCTGTATTCCGATGCACATGGACGCTAGTTCGAGTCTCTGGGGCGACTTTTTTTCTCATTCATTTTGATGGGGTAAGGAGAGATTTTTCCACGGAAATATTTAACTTTGCACGAGGACTTCAACAATTTAAAAAAAAAATTCACTTGCCTCCGTGCCGTATAACCAGTTTGAATAACTGGACGGCAGACAGTTTCACTCGAAAGGTGATGGATCGCTTATTTCATAGTCTATCAATCCTGTACAAACTCTAATCTAACACACAACAACACCAGCTGCTTCTTTTACCTACATTTTCATAAATAATCTTGGAATAAAAAAATTGCGAGGAAAACGATGTTAAGGGTTAGTAAATAACAGACGGACCGTGTGGGACTTGGTTTAATCCTTCCAGTAACTTCAGTATTAATATATTAACCACATGAAAAAACAATATTATCGACAAAAATCAACATTTATTCATTTATTGCTTTATCTAGCAGGAAGTGGAGTGCAGCCTTTGGGGTGATAATCGTAATAAAAATGGTAAGACATGGAACATAACTAGGGCGTATTCAGGAAATACGACGGCACTTTAACTTACCAATTGCATCTTCCTGCATCACAAAAAAATGACGCCTTTAAAAAAGACTGATCAACGTGCGCAGTCTCCCCTTGTACCTTCAAAGCTGAATACTTCATTGCGATTTGTCCTTTTAGTAGGGAAACGTATGCTCTGCATTTTACTCTTCAATGAATAAACTAACGACGTGAAATGATAAGTATATTGCTAAATGGTACTTAATAATACTAGTAAACTCGTGCGAAACTTTCGCATATTCAAACTTCCCACCTCCACAAAATGATTTATTCTTTATAACAAGAGATCATTTATAAATTGCATGACTAAAAGCAACATGCATATCTCCTGTCGGCAATAAATCTTTCTTTTTCGTTGTTTATTCACAAACTCTCTGTGGGGGTGTGCTTATTTCGTTCCGCTTTAGTCTAACATATTTTTCTGTTGACTTAACTTATAAACAAACAATGTGTTTTAAAGTAAATTGTGCATGTTTTGTCAGAAGCCGTGATTAGCAGGAGTCCAAAAATATAACACTTTGTCTTCGTCCATTTCACTGAAAGTAGTTATATTATGTAAACTAATCAACTTAAGTTTTCAACTTATAATACAATCTTCACCTATGTTTACATAGACTCTTGAATGAATTCGCCGTTGCGCTTACAACAGTCAATTTTTCCGGGAAGTACGCCGTAACGTCGATTGTGTCCGTAGAGTGAAAGTTCCCGTCTCACGTAATCACGTTAACGGTTCCCGTCACACGTTAACGTTGATTGGGTCAGAGCCTTTAAAATCACTCTAAAATTCATTGTTTATTATGTAAATTTGTGAAACTGCTTCATTTTTATAACGATGAATAACTTTGTGCGTACTTATGAAACGTTATATTCACGACGACGAAAAGCTCCGTTTTAACACAACATCATCAGGTTGCTACCTATTACCTAGGACAGCTAGGTTGTTACAGGTAACTTATGACATTGCACCACAACGAAGTATAGGTCGTGATTAAAACATTTTATGTGAATACACAATGTTTTTTATTTTATTTCCCTCTAATAATTTCAGTGTGGAATATTTAGAGAAACCATTAATTTGCCTAAACTAGGAGTGTAACTAAGAATGAATTTTACCTAAAGTAAACTATTGGTCATACATGAGAAGAGTGTGCATCATTGGTTTGGCCAAGTTAAGAGAATGGATGAGAGTGAAATGACAAAAAATGATAGTGGAGTGAATGGTGGGAAAGGAAGGGGAAGACCGAGATAGTCATAGGTGAATGTGGTGGAAGAGACTGTAAAGAAGAGGAACACGAGTGGAATAAGGGAGCATGTATTTGGAAATGCATGAATGCAATAGAAGCAAAAAAGTGGTGCATGTTTACCGAATTATGTAGGACATTACTGAAGAGAACCAGGATCCTACTTCTAGCAGTAATAACTAAGTTCTTTGATTTTGCCTACCATTCAAATGAAATGGCGTGATGGGTATGTATGCATGAGGAGAGTGAATTTGACTGTCTGAGAATACGGTACTGATATGTGTAGTACGGTCGTGCATTAAGAAATACAATAGCTACGATCAACATTTGGAATGAACAAGCTTTAACACGTGAGGAGGTGGAGGGATTTCTCCTTTTTGATAGCCCGTTCCTTGAAGGACGGAGGGCGATGATGCTTTCATCCTTTCATTCGGCGTAGGTTTCCCAGAAGGGCCGCCGCGGGAGCATTTCGAGGTTGTGAGACGAGGGGTCGGTTTGTTTGAAATCGCGCCTCATCCTCCCCTTTCTTCATTTCGAGAGGCGGAGAGAACGAAATCCCGGGGCGCGGAGATTACGCCGCAAATCCAGCACTACATCATCTTCTTCACCAGAGGGCGGGCGGTGGGCGGCGGTAGAGGGTGCAGCCGAAAGCGGCGTGGGTGTCAGGGAGTAGGGAGGTGTATTCGCGGCATTCGGACCGGGATTGCGCCGAGGGTGCCGAGTGGGGCGATGCGAAGGCGAGATTGTAAATGTTTTTAACTTTGAAAAATATATTCAAACATTTTTTAAAAATACAGTTTTACAACTCGCTGTTATTTATTTATTATTTTTTATTGCCACACTAGATGAGAACCCGTCAAAAATGATGGGCAAAATCTTGCAAGTCATGCAAATCTTATTAGCATAGATTTTATTTATATGTGATTCGTGCAGGCTATTTCACTGTTAGTGGGCTAGTAAAGTCGTGACCTCAAATTACTTTCCAAACATTATTTTCCAGGATATTTAGCATTAACTTTGCTTTATTTGGAAAAGAATGCCTTGGTAAGTAACGTTTCGAGACGTAATGCTTTACCTGTCTAAAATCTTATACTTGGAGGCAGCTGCTAATGTTCACAAAATGCTAACTGTAGAAATATACAAAATGCTATAACAGAAATATATAACTATTGACGGTAACTATAAAAAATTAACTTGGGGATTCTTCGTTGGTGTTAAGGCGTATTTTTTATTTAATTTCATAATATATCTGGATTAAAAATGGAACTTCGGGTATTTTTTCCTGATATATGTGATGCTATTTGAAAGAAATGACACCAAAACCAACTGAATCGGTTCAGCCGTTTTCTCCATCAGTTTCATGTCCCCCCTCTCTGTAAATTGGCTTTAATTATTATAGATTTTACAGAAATGGTTGCCTAACCTAATATATGTTGCACAATTATTTTTTCCAAATTATTATACCTATGACTGCTGTCCCAGAAATTGAAATGTTAGGATGAAGGTTGTCAAAAAACCTACCAATCAGCTAGTAGAATACCCAAATGTATGAATACTTATGAACACGGAAGAGTATAAATTATAAATGTTTAATTAGTCACTGAGCATAATGAATTGCATAAATTACACAGATGGCTATTGCTTGCCATCTCGACCACGAATGCAAGATACATCTACCAGTGTGCGGAACTTCACCATGCAAAATATTTAACTGCACAAAAATGGCTGAGTACCATTAATGGATAACGCAAGTAACTTGCAGCCAGCTGCAAGATCCCGGTTGTCAATTTGGTTTTGTGAATTGTGAATTAATTTGTCCATACTTTATTTCCACTCATACTCTTTACTGAAAAAAGCGCTAAGATGAAAGCTTTTTTATTACCTAACTATTTATATTATTCTTAAATGCTCCACGTAGCCCGTGTCTCAGCAGATTTTAAACTCATGCTTTAAATACACCTAGTAGACCTCATGCTTTAAATACACCTAGAGTAGTGCAAGTACGTACGGAGATGTCTGACTTGGGACATGTTTTCTTGGGAAGACCGCATGTTGTTGCGTTGCTGAGTTCACGCTCAAAATGTTTCCTTATCTCATGCTCGGCAGGATATTCTCAGCACACTCTCATAGCGTTCTGGGAATTGTTTATATAATTCAAGCGAAATTTCTCATCCCGTGTTTTTCACAGTACCTAAATATGAAGATACAGCCAATCGTACGGTTACATTGTTTATTTGTAAACTTGAAATAGATATCAGTGCTATAAGGATCCTGCGCAGGTCAATGACAAATTAGATTGAACAACGATTTGTCTTGGAATACATACTAAAAAATCAACATTCTAGTTTTTAAGCTGCTATGTACAAGTATATGCTCAAACCCCTTCACAACATGCAATTGGCAGCAGATTCACAGTTTGGACTGAAAATTTCTTGTAGCGTGTACTCGGAAGTAAATTCTCAGCACATACTCTCAGCAGATTTTCATAGCATGTGCTTAGACGCATATTCTCAGTTCATGCTCAGGATGTTCTTGATACACACATTCTTGGAAGCACATGATAAAAATGTTGTCACAGTATATGCTCGGAGGCACATTCTCTGCTCATGTTATAGCATATGCCGGCATTAAACATTGTTGACTGGGGTTATAGGTAGAACGAAAGCGGTGACCGTTCGCACGGTGGCCAGGATTAGCCGGGACGGATGAGCGGGTCTTCTTCTCGTGTAGGTACACATTTTTTTCCTCCAAGGCGAAACAAAAGGTGAAAGTTTTGCACTATATTTTTTCTTTTGAGCTCGGAGGAATTACTTTCCCGGGGGTGCGCGGGTGATGGAGAGGTTTGGGCTGCTTTTGGTGGAGGCTTGAAGGTCTGTTCGAAGGAGATGCGGGAATGAGAAGGAAAGGGGATAAAGTGTAGCACGAGTGGGTGGGTTGTCTGCATGGGAGAGGAGAGAAGTGACGGATGAGCCGGGAACTGAAGAATTTTGCGAAGATGTGCGTTTCTCCGAGACGGCTATTTTTTTATTCTCCTCCCTTTTCTTCGCCGAGTTCGAAGAGGGGAAACTTTTTCCCTGGGCTCGTTCCTCCGTTTGTTGTAAACTTTTTATCTTCCGCGCAACACTCACGTGTTCTTTTTCTCAGTCATTGGCGCGTCTGAAATGCGAGTGATTTCCTCTCCTCGTGCTATATGCTTTTCCCTTCTCGTGGTACCTACTGGTTGCTTGCGGTGCGGCACACGTTTAGTCGTGTTCTCCTGGAATCATACGGAAATACCTTTAATCCGGAATATAAGTCACATAGTACATACAATCAATTGTACTCAATATCGTCATTAGTCATTCAATCCTGAGGTTGGTTGTCTGCAACCTCCTATGGTACCATGTCCCCCTGCTATGCCTGTTTTCCCAACTCATGTCGGGTGGACGTCACAGTGCGAGTAGCCAATAAAAGGCGTTTTCCCTTCCACCTCAGTCCCTCTCCTTCCCCTTAGTCACCTTAGGCTCCTGGAGGCCTAACAGCGTTGTCAAGCCCTGCGAATAAGTGCACGTTAGGTGGCGAGGAGTTGCGTTAACTGCTGATTTTGAGCCTCAACCAACGAAGTCTAGTATTCTACATCCTTCACCTTGATCTAGGTATTGGACCGACACTTGAGAAGTTAAAAAATCGCCGAAACGGACACAAGGCAGTTCGCTTACAGTAACTTTGGCAACACAGACAATATGAGACCTCACGGCTGTTAGATAGAGACTGAGTTCCTCCCCCAAAATACATTCCATACCACTCTTCTGTGATAGGTTGGAAAAGAGAAAGGCACACAAGCGCATTCAAGGCCAGTCGCCATGAGTTAGGAAACCGGGTTTAACTCATTAATATCCTTGTAGCTCTTCTGTTTCACTATCAGTATTACCTGTTGGATTTCATCCTCCTGGGACTTTCCATTCTATATTCCCTTCCATACTGTTCCTTACAAATTCTTGGAGTCTTAAAGTGTGGCCCATCCTTCTGGGCCTGGTTCTCCTGGTAGTGAGTGTCCAAAATATTTTCTCCTCTTCTGTACACTTCCTCACTTTTCTCCTACAACCCGTCCATTTTATCCTAATCATCCGCCTCCATCACCAAATACCCATATCCATATATACCAGGGATTCCCAACCTCTTTTGTTTCTCGTAAAAGTAGATCACACATTACTTAAAATTGTGCCTATTTGGTACATTTAAAAATTAGTGTTAATTATTTACTTATAATTTATACGAATTGCCGTCATTTCATCGTTTTTGCGTATCGTTTAACCATCAAGCACGCACCTCTCAGGTTGTGAACCGCTGATTTATATCAATCAGATTAGAATGATTCGAAAGAATAGACAATTGGCATTCGGCCTTACTCAAAGTTGTATATTTACCCCGTGACTTTCATATTTTTCTTCTCTCTTTGAAGACATCCAAGAATGATAAGTTTTTATCATCTACCCATCATTCTGTAGTCCTGTGTTAACTCTGCAATCAACTATCTTGTCCAAATCTCACGTCCATTCTCTTAGCCATTGGAGTGTAAAGTGGGAGTGGTCATAATTCTGGTTGGTTGAAAGTACTTAGCATTCTCTTTGTATGCACTGGTAATGTTCATACACTGGCCATAGTTCATGTGTATTTTGTTTTTGGATTGAATGATAAATATTTGTTTCACCGTTTCTTGTACCTCCTTTACTCTAATAATTACGCTTCTAAATACCACATGTTGATAAGCTCTGATTCTCTTATTTATGCCAATATTACTATATCCTTCGGTAACTCCTCCTGATTCACACAACAAGGCTATATCATTTCGGGTCTTCATAGTCTATCAAATGATTTATTATCTGATCGATATTTCATGTAATGTTAGCACACTGATTTTATTTAATTCGACACGATATAATACTATTATATTAAAAGTATACTGATTAATCTTTATCCCTTAGCAGCAATTAATTTTATCTTTTCTGCAGTTTAAAGCTTTTACTAGTTACATTTTTTGCCCTGTCCAAGAGGCTAAAATCTCCCGCCCAGTCAGCTGTTTTCGTTCTGAATTCTCCAGTGGTGTCGTACTTTAGCTGTACCTATATTGCGATGGTTGAAACTAATGGCCCACCACGTTAATATTCTATCCTTGTAAACCCAAATCCTTTTTATATGTGAGCCACTTAGATCAGTATGTATTAAGAAAATATCGGTTTATTTTATTTGTCCGTCTCTTCTTTATTTATTCTCTACCCGTCCTTAAATCCACTCCTTGATTCCCATTCTCTTCATATTCTTTGACTTCTTGGCCAACAGCAACGTATTTATGCTAATCTGAGGAGGAAAATAGAAAATTCATACTTTTATCTGTTATTAATATGTGTAAAGAAAAGCGGCGTATTTTATTAGAAACAGATTCGCGATGGTAGAAATTCTTTAGAAGCTATTTGAAGGGTTCATCTGGTAGCCACTGGAGACTCGGACGCTGAGTCAAATGGAAAAACTCCTTAATTAAACTACAGTTTCAGTTTGCTACTGAGACTCTACCTCCTCCATCCGTAAGAAAGGCAAAATTGACAAAATTATAGAAATGCAGAGTTAGATAGGTACAAGAATACCTTCTTTCCCCTCATCATTCACGGTTGCAGCAAAAAAAAGATGGAGACGCTAGTCCATCACAAACCATCTCACTTTTCGCCCAAATCATTTCCCATGTTCTCTTTCCTGATCCTTACCTTATTCCTTACATCTCGTGCCACAACGTCTTGTGACGGTTCGTTGGGTAAATTTAGCTGTAGAATAATAAATTAGTCGACGCTCAGCGACGTCGAAAAAATGGAGGGAGAGGAGTGATTGGACGTGGAAAATGATCCACCAACCCCTCATCCTGTCAGCCTCTCATCTCAGCTCTCACACCGTCGTCCTGTTAATCAAGTGGCGGTCGGGCACGGGCACTTCCCCCCCCCCCCTACACCAATGCCTCCACAAACCGCCCTCACTATTTAATCAACTCCTTAAGCCTAGCATCGTTTTCGCCCCACTGATCCCACTTGTCTTCCAATTATCCCTCATTCGCGTTCTCACTACCCACCTCCCTAAGCCCCCACAGAAATGTCCCGGAAGACTTCTCTTGGACCATCCAATTCCTCTGCTCCTCATCTTCATTTCGATCGTCATTTCTCCAGCTGCAAGTCATGACGGGATCAGCCGTCGTCCTTAGTCTCTCTTGATCGCCCTTAGCTTTTCTCATCACGTTGATGTGGCCACTATTTTCACCTCGACCGTCATCATGTTCCATGTATCAGGCATTCATGCTGTGTCTTCCCTACGACTGGCGTGAGGATTTTTCTGTAAAAATTCTTATGATAAATTCCGAATTCTGATATTTCGATCTTACAATTCCACCGAGAGTTTCTCTTTCAGTAAAGCCCTGTGCAATATGGGGTAAAATATAATTCAATTAAATAGGACATTTCTCGTTGATTTAACCTTAAGAAATATCAAATTTTCAAATTATGTGTTCTTATCTCCCTGCCGGTATATACATATAATTCTTAATGGCATTTGTATCCAGATCGACATATTTCTTGGAGACATGTAAGGAGTAGCGTTGAGTCTGCAGTTACTTGTAAGGTTCCATCGGGTCCATTTTAGCTAGTGATTATCGTTTTATAAAGAGGAATGTCTACGAGGAAGAAATAATGGAGACTCAAATGCAGAACTCTAAGTCTTGAACGCGTAAAGAAATTTTCCTCGGAAATAATTCGAGCCCTCACTTGGGCAATTATTCCACCAATCTAAATTTTCCCTGGGAAGGTATTATAACCACTCCCACTCGTTTATTGATCGATGATGCAACAGTCATTTCACAGTTAAATCAGCGAAATGGAACGCACTACTTCCGAGTGGAGGTCATCTTTTTTTCATCAAACAGGGAGAACTTTATGCTAATATTATTGCGTTTGACTAGGTCAGTCTACTTATTAAGGGTGAATTATTGTGAATAAAACGACGCAAAAAGTTCAAAAGTTTATTCTTTTCCAGTTAGCAAGAGAGGCCATAGAAGACTTTACATTTGAACAGGTTAATCTAAGGACTAAGTCTGAATTATGTTGATGAATCTCCATGAAAATTGTTTTACACAATTTAGCGTAGGTGGCATAAAAGTTTAAATGGCGGAACAAATGCCTCTAAAAAAATGGAACGGGTATTACCTACTACACAAGAGGTCGTCAAGCAATTATAAAAGTGAGTATTTTTCTTATCCTAAATGGGGGTTCTAGGAATGGCTTGATGACGGATTTTAATATTAACAGGGTACGCATGCAATCATACACTATCCGTGGAGTTAAACATCTTGTTTACAAGCTTACTTCCGAACTAATGAATGGGATGAATGCTAACATCTCTGTCTGAATTAATGCAGTTGCGACATACTTAAATTATTCTTGCAGGTCAACGGGCATCTTTATTTGGGTACCTTTTTTATGCTGATATATTTGGAATAATGTCTGTTACGCTTTGCTTATGCCTGCAAGGCTATATTAATTTCTTCAGCTGCAATTTCTTTCAACATGTTAAAATTTTGAATCTTGATTTTCATGCATAAGTTACTTCTGTTTTTTTGTGATAAACGAAAATAGTACAATGGCAACTTGCTTGAAGATGAGGAACCGTTAATATATCCTGTTATTTATACACCCAGCTATAATTATGCAGTCAGTTACTTTTTCTAATTTATTCTTTAGTTCCTTTTCAATTCTTATTTTATTATTCGGATTTTTCCCGTTCTGGTTCTCCAGTCAGGAAGATAGGATTCTTGAATTGTGGATATCTGATTTTGTGATGTAATAGTCATGACTACAGTTTATTTTCCTGACATTCTTATATCTGATGGGAAATGAAAACACCAAGTATTAAAGATTTTGGTTTTAGAGATTTGCATTCTACGAAATAATCATTAGCTTTTGCAGTTTCCTTTCGATGAAAGTAACGTTAGGGAGGGTAAATATTCGTACTTTGTCTATAAAACTTGCGATCGTCAGCTGCATTCATCTGCAATACCTATCAAATTACAATGAATATATATTTCAAATATTTCGCTGTCGCGCATTGTTTCAAACTCACTCTCTTGTTTCAAGGACTACCTGAATTTCTAGTCTTGAAATTATCCGTTAACATATTTTCTCGTATAATAAATTGAAGAAGAATACGTATAAGCAACTTGACCGAAATAAATGACCTCTTTATATCAAGATGATGTCTTCGAGAAATAGCAATTTGCTTTTATAAGTTTCTCCAGTGGCATATAATATTTCCAAGCTCAATTGCAATCCACCTTATTATGAGCTCAATTGCAATCCATCACCGCAGAAAATATGCAATAAATGATTTGTCGATTAGATTTAAGCACATTTTCATTTATATTTCCCGACATATCTTCGGAGTGATATGTACAATTCGGTTGCGCCTTCACCCCTTCTCGAAGTGCGCATGGTCTACCCCTTTCCCTCGCACTTTTTACTCTCCCCATCATGTATCTTTTTGTCTCGGACAGTAAATCTCAATTTAGCAAATTCCAGATATTTTCCCTTCTCCACAACCGCTGAACGGAAAATAAAAAGAAAATAGTGGGCGATAATCTGGGGCCAGAATAAAATGAAAGTAAAAAGGAGAAAGAAAGAAAGATAGAAGGGCCACAAATCTTTCTCTCTTTTGGAGTGGTTAGGGGTAATATAACGGTGCGTGATTCTCCCTCCGTTTAAAGACCCATAAATTTTCCAGCCCGTGCGCCAGAGACTCTTTTTAACGAACGTCGCACCAAAAAAAATTACAACTTTTGTTTTCCATTACGAGTCCTTTCATGCTTTCCTCTCTCTCTCTCCCGTTCTCTCTTTTCTCCTCCTTGTCCTGCTCCCGTCCGTGGAAATGAAGGCGTAATCGGACTATCTGCTTTTCTTTTTTCCAACTCTGTCTTTCTCTCTCTTTCTCCCCCTCCCTATCTCTCAGGCACACTCACGATGGCGCTTGTTTTCTTTCCATTAGGGAGGGAAGTTGCATGAGACGAGGAGGAAGAATGGGACGAAGAAAGAAAGAATGAATGCGTCACGCACACAGTGCCTTCCCCTCCCCCTCATAACCTGACCTCCACTGACACCCTCTCCCCTCCATTTAAACTCCATGCGTCGTAATGACTGTCGTAATGCGGGGCGATGTGTAAGGAGGGAACCTGCGCCATGAAATACTCTATTCATTTAATTTTTTGCCATGACCATTTTACCAAACTACACGGACATTTGCTTTCTTTATAATCTCATTAAAGGAGGCAAGAGATTCGGTAAGTTTAAAACGGACTGATGAACCGGAATATAGGTAGCTTTACATGTGTAACTTTAGGTAAAACTCTCTCAGGTAGGAAAAACTATGGGCAGGTCTGCTCATGGACCCATTATTAGTTTGGTAGAATAAAATACGATGATGATTTGAACCTGCAACCTCAGGACACCTGGACAGGACTGCACCTCGCCACTATCGATGGCGGCGATTGTGATTTTATAGCATTGTTTTAATTTTTATCTTCTGCAAATACAAATTATTTTTTCTTTAGCCGATCTGAGCTTCGTGGAATATGGCCTTCCCTGGCAACGCACCCATAAATATTGATCCTGCCTATTTGCCTTAAGTTTTTACCGGTAGATATGCTATTTAATTCAAATTGCTATTTATTCTTTATTTTCTAAGAATCGACTTTTTGCCATAATTTTCCTGCTCTTTGGAAAGAATAATTTTATTTGACTGCGATAGCGAAGCATTCACATGCTATTATCCAGTGAGTGAATTACCAGGGCCAATTCTACCCAAGTATAAATCTTATTGCTTCTAATACTAAAACAACAATTTCATTTAAGCAAGTTTCTGTTATTTATAGCATTATAATATAGTGAAGACGCTTTGCCTGACTTTTCAATACTGTTTGGTGTACCTGATACCTATGTAAGCTAACCTAACAATTTTATCACATGTTGTAACGAGTTCGATATAGACATAACCGAAATTAATTTCGTGAGATTTGGTTAAAATGAGCATGCAACTATGCAAATGAAATTGTATTTAAGTTCAAAATCATGATTAAGGTTGATAGCTCTAAACGATTGTTGTCATTTCTCTCGCGTTATGACGTCATGAAGTCTCGATAAAGGCTAGAACCTCATCCTTTGAACCTGTTTACCTATTTTAACTACCCGATAATACTACTTTTTTCCACCCAATTTTTTACTCCTGTCCGCATATTATATGCGTAAATCATTTTAGTACATTATTTTCTGCTAAAATAAATCAATTAAAAAGGGAATGACAACCCTCTCCCATAATTTATTCGATTCCCAAGGGTAGCGCTGGGTGCCTTTCCTCATTTTTTATTGATAGTTGCATAAAATTACCGCTGATGGGAGGGGAAGGCGATAATTAGCTAAAGGAATAAACATAGAAAAAGTAGCATTCAGAAAGAAAAAGAGGTACTTAGCGTCAAAAAATATTAGTCTAAGCCTCAGCAGGAAGAGATTGCTCATAGTCTAAGTGTGAAATATTTTAATGTATTGCTGCGAAACTTTAACTATTGGAAAAACAGATCAAAAAAGCCTATAAGAGTGAGGACTGCGGTGTTATAGGTGGTTATTGCATATTCGAAGGACAGGTAGGATCTCCAACAAAATTAAGGAACCATTTTATTCTCTGGAAGACCTTGAAACACAAAAGAGATGAATGGATTCGACACATTTTCCTGTAAACCAAAGGAGTTGAATAACACTATTAAGAAAAAACATAGCCCACGTTAAAATTTCACTCTCCAACCACAGCGTTCTAGAAATCGTATGATTCCTAGTTTGCACGATTTAGTATTTTAACATGGTCGCAGAGCAATTTTTAGCATGGTCGCAGAGCAATGGCAAATCATACAGCAATTTATGCAGAAAATAAGTCATTAGTATGAACATTACGGGAGAGCGTGGAACTGAAATACAGAGCGCCCTTTACTGAAGTAGGGTGCCTTTAGCCTTACTCACCTTGCCTCTCTCTAAAGCCCAAGTTACTATCCCCTCCTCCTTGTGTACTCTTTCTTTCCCTTTCTTCCTCTCTACAGCAAGGCTCATAAAATTTTTATTTCAAACGGAGTGTGGAGGGAATCCTCACCCCAATCACGTGCTCGTAACGCAGAGAGCGCTACACAGTCAGTGTGTTTTTATACGATTATTTTTTTGTCATCCCGCTATCCCGTTAGGCGGTGGCTACCGGCTAGCCTCCCCGTGAGACAAGCGTTTCAGCCATTAACTCGTCTTGTCTCCCCTAACATCTTGCTTAATATGTACAATACGCATTATCCTACCATGTTTCCGCGTGTATCTTTCGTGTTTAGAATGAACATGGCTCACGCTCACGAGAGTGGTGCTGGCGGGGTAATGACTGGTACAAAAGCTGTGGCAATTAGGGTCTCATTAGCAGAGATTGACGACATGCAAAATTGTCGTTGCCCTTTTATTGGCAAATAGAATGACCGCGATGAATTTCAAAGTGCGTCTATTTCATGGTGAAACAATTACGCTTAATGGCTTCCAATATAAATCAATGACCTAAGGGATTATTTACTGTTCGGTATTCGTTAGGACAGAAAACTGAAATGCATAAAATCTGTAGTTACATTTTACATTTTGTGGAGACCTAATTTGTAATGCGTCAAATGGGCTGAGCAAGGTGCAAATGACCCTAGCCGTCGACGCACCAAAAACCCAATTTTACTACTTCTACTACTCGTTAGGAGCATATAACCCAGCATATCATCTCTAAAAATATTAATCTAATGTACCTCGCGTAAGTTTTGTGGTTGTTGTGGCCACCACCAATTATAATGGGTTACCATTTACCCATAATAACCCACGAAAGCTTCAATGAAGAATTAGCATATGATATGTCATATTTTTGCGAAGACAATTTATTTATTTCGTGAGCTGTTGTTTAATGTAAATAGAATGTTTTCCAGTCTGGCCTCTGAAATATTCCCTTTTATATTAATCTTTTTTTACCTTGAGAGCGAAATAAGCATTATTTATTTACCCGCGAAAATTATGGAGACAATTGCTTTAAATAAGATATATAATGCACAATTATATGTTGTAAAAAGGTTATATCAGCTAAAAATATTAAATGTTGTCTCCTCTCGTTCCGGATGTAAGACTTTTGTGTACAGGTAAATCTCAATAAAATTGTGCTTAATATGCAGGTATTAATATGCAATTAGGGAATTAATTTATTTTAAACTAAAACCAATATTTGGGGAAAGTTATGAAATAAATTTTCGCTCCAAGGTGAGCACTATTTTTACATCCGTTTGGATTAATACGTAACGTATTTTGTGGACATTTCAGTGGAATCAACGATCTCTTAATGGACGCTATATATCCCGGTTTCGGGGAAATATCATTCCAGTAGGTATTCATAGTCAGGAAATAGGCATATGGAATTGGATTAGAATTAAAAAAAATATTTTTAGTATTAACTAGCATTTAAAGAGCTTCAAGCGTGCAAATCATGAATAAATTATTTTTCAATTATAAAACAATAAGTCGTGATGGTCGGTATTAACGTGAACCCAAGTGCGCAATATTTATTCACAAAATGTTCAGTGAGACTTCTTTTCAGATATACCTGGTCATTTCTCCGCAGTTCTACTTTAATTCACTCTTTTCCCTCTTTTTATATGTAAAATTTGGTTTCACTAGCAGTCAATTCAAAATGCTTGGGGAACAATTTTACGCCGAAATGTACCTACATCGGCTGCTATTCAATGAGCCAAATTAGCTATATCTCGATATGACGTGCTTAGATAATAATTTACTTAAGTATTGACTATTTCGATAATGCCATTAAATATGGCACCTGTCTTTTCACTTTATCACATCCCAAATCTACAAACAAGGCGTTTTTAGGGTAATATTTATTTCCTGAATATACATTAGCAGAATTTAATATAGTCTATAATTTTCGCATAGTTTGATACTTGATTACTAATGCACTCGTTAATACGAGGTAATGTAGAACGAGGCTACCGCTAATACTCAAAAGGTCATATAAATCGGATGGCTTACAACTGAGGGTAAATTATGACAAAAATAAGGTCATCTTTGCTTTGCCATGTATGATATGTCTAGGTTGAAATAATTCTGTGATTGTTTTTTATTTGAAGAGTGAACTGATTCCATGAAAGCAAGCGAAATTATGGCGGTTGTCTGCAATAATTTAACTGGCTTGGAACAAACAAAATATAAGTATATATCATATTTATTTAATAGGTAATCTACCGGTTTAGATAGATTTAAATGAAATTGAATAAAATAACTTTCGATTTTTACATACACATCTACCTTCAATAGTTTTTTCTTCATCCCAGCGTACGTCCTACCCTTCTTCATTCCTTCAATAAAGCCTATTCTATTTCTTCCCCTTCCCGCTTACCCAACATCCGCCCCTCTATCACGGCCTTAAGCAATTCTTTCTGTACCTCATATAATATGGAAATCAGGATTCAGATAATTTAGACTTCACTGTATTTGCACAATGCACAACCACCTTACATAAGCAGTGATGGCCAAAATGGCCCTTGATGGCTCCAAGTTACCAAGGGAGAAATTAGGTATTTTCCCTAGAGGTAATACTATCGGATATTATAATCCAGAATGAGATATTGAGGGAGCCAGCAGCAAGATTTCATCTACTTAGTAGCCTATGCTGAGATAAATCTCTTCTTCCTTGATCATTATGCGAAGGAGGAAAGTCCTCGTGTCGGTTGAGTGGAAACAGGAAATCCCATCGTTGACATTTCTGGCTGCTACGTGGAGAGCCATAAATTCTCCTCATTCCGCTCTCTTTCCTGTCACTCCACGAGAGAAGTTATTTATTTGTTTTATGTGAAAACCGATTATTTAAATATCATTATGCTCAGTCGCGTCCGAAAATATTTCGGAAAAATATTGCATTTTTTTTATATTTGCTTAAGCACATTTTCGGCCTTTCCTTGTTTAATGATTTTGATCATTTTGATTAAAGTGAATTTAATCGCTGAGTGCGTCATTTTAAAATTGATTAAATTTGTTATCTTGGATGAAATTAAGCGAGTATGTTTTAACGAAATTTCTGTTATTCATTTATCCCGTGTATGTTTTGGGCACGGTTATTATTATTATTTTTTGGAAGGCTAATTAATTCCAGATTAGTCCTAGTTAAAGCTTTTGTGACCGTCACTTCACTTAATATAAAAAAAACACATGTAATTTATGAAAACTATAGATTGTTGCGTGTAAACCTTCTCTCACTTAATCCGGAATGCTAGTACTAGATAAGCCATTTGTCCTTCACTTATCTTTTTTGTAAGCTCGAAAGTATTTAAAGCTGTGACCCTGCCAGATAATATGCTTCGAAGTATTGAGGTTGCTTGATTTCTGGCTTCCCATACTGATGGCTAAGGTTTGAATCCCGGCAGCCGGGAAGATTTATTGCTAGATTATCAACTCCGGCTTTAGACTCTGCCAGTCTATTGCTTCGTCCATCGGATAAGACAAAAACTGTGGAATATTTTAGCTGGCCTATAATTTTGCTACCACAAATAATCCCTCTGTAGTATATTTTATGAAAGTCTTTTTATCGGTGATCAGAAACTTACGACAACATGTACCTAATACCGGAATATCCGCAGAAGAATAAACATCAAGGGCGGTGGAAAAAATATTTTAAAAAGAGACGTTTTTATAAGCGGAGTACTAACATTTATGAAACAAGAATTAAGGTTTTTTATTGACAACTTGATGCATCTGAATAATTCAAATGACTCTAGCCGTCGTCGTCGTCGAAGTCAATATTGCTTACCAAGAGTGTTACTGACAGGAATAATCTTCATGTTACAGCCGCCGAGTTAATGCGGCTGGCGGATAAGTATGCATGAATGCTAATCAAGAAAGATTCAGACTGATTTTGTTTATTAAGTTTCCAATACTATACTACGTTGTTTCGATTGCCATATAAGAAAAGAGTGGTCTTTCATGCGTAATATCCTTAGGCAGAAGGAGCGTACGTATATCAATTTATCAGTTTTACTCATCTGTTTGAGCGTAGTTTGTGCTTTGCCTGACAAAACGGATGTAGAAGGACACGAGCAGCACACAGCAATGAAGTTTTGTTTTCGTTTGAAGCATACACATATCATTAATTGGCTACATCACTAAGAGCCCTCTGGATGAAAAGTGATTCAAGGAAAGCATCCCCAGAATCAGGAAATAGGTGCAGTATCTCACAACATGTTTCTATTCGAACAGCCTCTGGAGTCAATAGACGTGGAACCCATCGGGCGCAAAACTGAGTCATACGGAAGTGGTCATGTTGAATTGTGAGTGCGCTACCTGTTGAAATTCTCAAGGCTTCACTGAGTTGCTGTACTGTTATTGATCTTCATGAAATTTCACATCAGCTGTACTGATATTGATTTATGCTACTGCAACTGATCTAAATCTAATACATATCTAATTCCTTTGAACGTTTTATACAATCTGAAGACAGTGGATTGAGCCAGGGTATGTTCACCTAAGCTTACGTAAGCTTTTAATCAGTTTCTGCGGCTGTATGCTTCAAACGTAAATATAATTGTAATGCTGAACAGGTACTGCTTGTCTCGTGTCACTTCCATTATTGTCAGGCGAAACACAAATAACACTTGAACAAATGAGCAGTACTGATAAATAAATACATACACGCTGTTGTGGCCTACCAGATGTCCGCAGAAGACCACTATTTTCATGTATATCAAATGCAACAATGTAGCAAATAAGGAGAGTTGGGAAAATAATCTGTCTCAGTCTTCCTTGATCAGTCCTCGTATATATACCCAGGATTCTAAATTTTTAAGTAAATATTAGTAGATACTTGTGATTTGACTTCATTTTCGTTCATCTGGAACTCCTTTATGAAGATTTTACTCCTCTGGTTTATCCTCAGGTAATCCTTGTGGGGACCATTCTAATTTCACCGCGTAGTGATGTTGTTGAGTCGAGTCGCGAGTTAAGCTAGCCTTTTAATTTTTATCAATTCTGTTGTAATCCATCGCCATCCTCGCGGACGCAACACTCTCTTAAGGGAGTCGGATGCGCTCTCACAAGCGGCTCACACAGGAGCTTTTTTTATGTTCTGCAACACGTGCGGGCCTGTAGGACTTGGCCACCCCACACGTGACCTTGTTAACTGGGGAGGGTCGTCGGATTGTAAGGGAGAGGGACCTTGAGGGGTTGCTTTGTAGGGGTGAGCTAAGGGGTTCGAAAATGGAGGAATGGACCGGTAGGATACGGGGGAGTGGATGGGGATCTTGGTGCAGCCTGGCGTAAGGTATTTCTTTCGAGTCATATCACGTAGGGCTGGAAAAAGTGACCCTTTTGAGCGAAAGAAGAGAGTTGTGCTGATAGAAGTGATGAAAAAAGAGAAGAGCCTGAACCTTTCATTCGACTCCTCAAAAATCTCTTTTCGTTCATTTGCTGTGTAGAGTGTAAGGTTTTCTAAGGTGTTTTTACCTTCTAGTGAGAATATTGTGGGCTCCTCCATGCATACATTGTCGGAAATTCATGTGATTGATTTCTTTTCCTCTGGAACTGGTAACAATAATGCTCTTCTCTGTTGAATTGATGTGAAAGTGAAGAAAGAAGAAGAATTAATGTAAATATAATGCGAAAAGTTATACTCGACATTATTTTCATCTTTTTGGATTGATTTTAAATTCTTTGTCTCGCGTATTAAATGACAGGTTTTTTAATTTTTGTCTGGTGAAGCTGATTGATCCCAATATTAAATTCCTTCGCATAGAATTCACCTTTCATCGGATAATAATAAAATTCCACCAAGTGACACCGGAAAACGTTACCCTAAGTATTATAGCCTTTTTTTATGACTTTGTCCGTATGGGTGAGTAATTAAGAGATTGCGGTGATCTTTTAATGACCACTCTTCGAGTCTTTCTTTTGTCGTTAATTCTCTTTTCCGAATGAATACGACGTGTGGCGGAAAATCCTTGTCTTCCGTCACTCGGGCACGTAAGCTATTTCTATAAAATCTCCCAGAACCTAAGACCAATATGCCTCTAAGCCCCTGAAGAGGGAAAGTCATCCAATTACTGCCGAATGTCGGAATCTTGGTTCTCAGTTTTTACCCTTTTCTCGGTCGGTCTCGCCAATTTAATGGCTCCGATCGTTTGCTCGTCTCGCTCTGGAGAAAGGGGAAAAAATGTTGGAAGAGGGCTCAGGGTCGCTTCAGTTGCATTTTAAGTGGTTGACGGTTGAAGGGCCCTTGAGAACCAGAATCCTGGCCTTTTTATTATGTAGAGTCATATATGAATACGAAGGAAATGAGACCCTCAAGTGATAAGGTCAGCCTTTGCATCGAGGCTGGAGATGGAATGAATTGGGTCCTGTAAAACATTGCCCTTATTAATGCATTAAATTATTAAAGAATGGTAGTGATGAAACGTGAAAAATTGCAGGGGCCAATAGATAACTTGCAACATTTATAGATGAGGGGGTTTAGTTTGGATAAATTTTAAGGGAAAGATGGGACAAAACTCTCTCTGTAGATGTGCGTGGCTGCGAAACCAATCAGTTGAGAAAAAGGATTGGTGAGAATTTAGAAGCTTTGCGTGGTGTAAATTGAAAATAATTGAAAACATTAGTTCAGAATAAATAACTATAACGACAAATCTGCTAAATTTGGTTAAAATAGGAAAAAAATAAGAGAAAATTTGTAGGGAAAAAGAATACATAAGTACAGGATGTCATTATTGCAACAGAATGTTCACTGCGGTTATAGAATGAACAGAACATAGGACAAAAACGAAAATAGTTAGGATTTTAAGCGTCGTGGATGGAGGCCAAGAGTATGAACAGTTGGTGATATAAAGACTCAAATGCAAAATAAGGCAAAATTGCTATTCTCCGACGATGCAAAGGCGCATCGGTTCGCCAGGAAAAAATACTTATATGTATTAGATTTACTACCGGATAATAAACTTTTCAGTTTCCCTACATGAGCTTCTAATTCATGTTGTTGACGTAGCTGCGAGTGGGGAGGTTTCCCTTTATATTGTGCCAGAGTTGAAGTTTTCGATTCGAAGTTGCACCCCCGAAGCGAGTTATTTTTTAGGCATAGACACCTCCTGTGCTTCTCAATGTTTTCGGCTTATAATGGACAATAATGATAATAATGTGAACTAATTATGTGGGAAAAAACTAAATTTGTTCAGTAACTTTGGAATTTTACGTTGAGTGGAGAGGCATGTTAGCAATAAGGAGTAATTTATTGCTTAGTACGATCTTTGCTGCAGTGATAACTTTGAAGACCTGGTTTCAAATTGAAACGCGAAAATTTTAGAGGATAGATTTTGATGATATCCTAAAAAGCACTTCTGGTGCGGTCATAAAATTACAAGTCAATTTACAAAGTAGCAGTCTTTTAAAAAAATAGTCTAAACATAATCTCCTGATGTAATCATACATTCTACCTGTAGGAATGAAGGTTAGTTTTGAAAACTTACTTCGCATCCATCGCAAATCGTAGAGGATATGTGAATGGCTTTGGAATACGCGTATATTCTTCAACCTCAGCATGTGACATTACCAGCCATTGTTAAGCGTTGGCTGTGGCTAGTACACATAAACCCATGAACAAGAATACCTTCAACTGCTGATTGATGAGGATATTTAGTATCTGTAAGTATTGGACTTATAAATAATTGTGATAGGTGCCCTCTTCTTACGAGACTGTTTGTTGGCACGAGCTATCTTAAAATATCTCTTGATGAAAATTCTCACTTGGAATGCTGAAAGCGATATTGCTATCCGTTTTTTTAGGCATTACACTATGCGTACTCATTTTTTCTCAGTAGAATGCATGCATTGTTTTGAACATGCTGAGCAGTACCTAGAACTCGTAACGATCATAATTTTATGAACTATCTCTCCATATTCAGCCACTAGGTCCTCTACATAATCCTTCCACACAATTCACAATTCCATCATGAATCCATTTTGTGATTTGTTCCTCATCCTTACTTACATTGTGACCAGTCTGACGAAGCGTATTCTCAACACAATCTAATCACATTTCCAGTGGAAATGGCGCAGGGATTGATAAATGGAGGATGTGATTGGAATGAATACCTCTCGAACTATCCGGCTACCTTTGCCATGTTCTCGCACAATCAACCTATTCCGCGTTCCACCCACATCCGCAAAGAATCGAGATAAACGCGCAAATTGTACTGCAGTGGCATTCAACGCGCTGTAGATTGCGGCATGAATATGTGATGCAAGGAATGGAAGGCACGCGGGAGATGCAGACGCACGAGGTGGAACATTGAGTCGTGAATGGAATTGAATATTCATTTAATCCGATATCCACATCCTGGATATGGATATTCAATAATAATAACCAACGTAAAGTTTACAGCGAGGGAAGGACACTTCATTATGTGGTTGATTCATTGACTTCGTAATTTGTTAGGACGTTTCTTCCTCGCAGTCTCAGGCGATGATATTTGTCGATAGTCTTGAAATATAATTCGTGGAAAAGGCTGGTGTAAAAGAGGATGGAATTAGGTAGAGTAATAGTCAAATTTTCTGTGAATTAATTTCTATAGTAGCCCTTCGTTTGTGTATTCTCATTGCCTGGATTATCCAGCGACATTCAATGAGATGTTGAAAAATATAGCAAAAGTGGTAGATGAGGCAATGTAGTGGGCACGAGAAAATGGTACCTACCCGAAAATTCATGGAGTAGTTCATTTCTTATAATACTCATGATTTGTGTATATGCAGAAATAAATACTAAAAGCCTAAAGAAAATCTAAATTTCATATAGTAATGATTCCTTTTATCTTTCTTGGCAGTATCTTTGTGCCGCCTACTCAACGGACATATGAATACGTGCTGAGATCGTTTAGATGGTGATTCATCTTCAATTGGCGTGTTCTGAAGTATTATTACAATTCCATTCTTATAGGTTTCAATGAACTATGGAAAATATTGATAAATTAGTTCTCTTACGTACGAATAACTACTACTATACTCTGTTTCATGCTATAATTTGGCCTTCATCCTACCTCCCTTCATCAAATTCACTGAACCATTTGTATTCTTTCGTTTGCCTCACCTTCTGCTTTCTCTCTAAATTTGTTGGACTTGGATCCGGCGGTGTTGAGAACTCGCCTTAAAAAACTTGTACCTTGGGTTCTAGTCGCACCTGGGAGGATCTTTCACCACACTGGGCATGGTTGTGTGTGTTAGTCCTATTATAATTGTCACGTAATCCCCTGTTAACAATCTTTGGTGCTCTTTTCGATAACCTTGGAAAGTAAATATCTCTTTGTAAGAGTCTCTTTTCTTTTAGTGATCCCCTTAAACCAAACAACATCCTGACCTTTGAATATGACTGCAGAAACCTTCATTTTTTCCAAAATACAAATTTTAGCACTTTTCTTTTTTCTTCGTCCTACTTATTGTCAGTGTATCCATAGAAATTAATTTAGCTGTTTTAATTTCTTATTTTACTTACCTAACTCCATTATCCACCTCATGCATACCATATGCCTTAATATTAGAGTTAGCCGTCATTAAAGCTATCTTCCATCATTTCATGTTAAGGATGACGGAAATGAGTTGCGTTTACTAATGCCGCCAGGATGTTCATCACAATCATGACTCCAATGCGTTGTGAGCTTTGATTCGGAAGCAATGGAATGATCAATCGATTCGCCACTCATCCTGCCTTGTCATACCCGATGTGTACAGGCACTCTGGTATCCAAATTCCATTCCAGTAATTGGCATGCAAGAAGTTAGCCTTAAATACCTGCATAAATGGTCCAAATACGATTGTAGTCAGTAGAATTAGTTTCCATACCTACTGGTAGTACACCTATCATTCTCCAAAAGAGAAGAGCACTTCCAGTGTTGCACTTAGGAAAATGTTTACTAAGTAAGGTTCTAGGGATAGGTAACTTCTTTCCGGGGTAAAATGTCTCATTTATTAGTGCGACATCTAGAGCCGTAATTGAGACCAATAGCGTAGAAAAAAATATTTTATTTGCCAATAATTAAAAAATATCCATGCCGGGTTAGAGTTTCCTGGCCACTTCATACTGAAATCTTCCCTTCATTTCTAAGGGCTTTCTTCGACATGATAGAATAACTATTTAGAATGCATATAAAAAATCTGAAAGAAAAATAATTTTATTAATTTTTTTGAAAATTAGTTTTTCAGTTTTAAACATTTAAATTCTTAAGTTTGGAAGAAACACTTTCAAAAATAACTTTTTATTTAAATATTTTGTTGTTTTTCATAATTTTATAGTTTTTAGCCTTTAAGGAATGCATTTTTAATTTTCTTTTTTTCTGTTTCACACCTTTAAGTTTGTAGCGAATAAGTGACAAATTGTTTTTTATTTCATAGGAAAAGAATTTTTATCCCTTTTCCCTCATCAATGACTCACTAGGTAAGGGCCATTCAAGGGCTACGTAAGATTTTTAGGGAATGGGAGGGTCCTTCTTTAACTGTCTTACGTGGGGGATATGGGGATCCGAGGTAATTTTTCTTTACATTTTAGTTATTCCTGAGATTACATTTTTATCACTTAATGAATTACCGTCAGACGAAGATCTTAGATTTTAATACTGCTACTAGCGCGTACATCATCTCCTTAAGTGTGTACAATTTTGATGTATTTCTCCATTTACTAAAGTCTTCATCGTAGCAATTAGCTGTCATCGTAGCAAAAACAAAAAAAAATGCTTATCTCCCAAATAGGAGTAAATAAGGCAGCCAATATTTCCCCTAAGGGACGAAGACAAGTCAGACAACATTGGAGACCACTCCTAAATTGTTGTGAAGTACTGATGTTAAGCGGGAAAATAAATCTACTGGAATTGATGGCAACACTTTTTAACCTTTTCTAAATGACTAAGTTATTTCTCCTTCCACTTAAGGTTTACTCAGTTTACGCTGACCCAATTTCCCCTTGACTCGTATCCCCTCGGTCTAATACATGCTTTCACGTTTAGCTTATGAGCGTAATCAAGTGTAGGATGTGTGTACAAATATTCCATACCTCATGTGGTTGAATTGCTCCATATTTTAAAATTCCTTTGCGTAGGTAGTGGTGTACATTCGCAATTTACTCCATAGTCAGAAATGAAAGCGTCATTTAAGTGGATAACTTTCATTTCGTGGGCGGTATTCATAAGCTGGATTTTGAAGCAACTAATTTTAATCACTCTAGTTGCCTAACTATGAATAGAATTTCAATTTTCCATTTTTTGAGTTTGAAAGATTTATACGTCAATTTGGAATAAAAACTAATTTATAAGTAAATTTAGTACTATGTAAATACATCTAATTCTGCTTCGTAACTTATTATTTAAATCGTATCAAAACGAGCTTTGGAAATGCTTTTCATGAGAAATGCTCTATCTTTGTGCAGAAAGCTGCTTGTGGCTTTAGATTTAGCAGATTGTTATCATTTTTCAGATTAGGTGACCATTAATATGAAGCTCTACCATAGTAGAGGGTTATTATGTAAGCAGGCAGTGGTATTCATGACAACCGAGGATTGTGAATAGTATCAGTATTTTACTTCATGGACATTTTCTTTCATAATCTCTCTAGCAAAAAAACTTAAGCTAACCTCAGTTATATGTTAGCTATAAAATTTATATTTTACCATAGTTGTTTTAATTTTTTAAGGACAGTTTGTTGCCCAATAAATCCTGTTTCGTGTGATGCAATTTTTTTCAACTTTATGGGGCCTATATGATAATTTCATGGTAAATAAATTCTATGTGGCCGATTAATATAATAAATTCGGTATTGTTTATTGATACCCGGGGAAAATAAAGGTTGGCTGCATTAATTTATTTGCTATCATGTTTGAAGAGTCTATAAGTCTGGTTGTTTTATGAATTCATTTGATAGGATTGTGTAATGATATTTTTTATATTTTTGCTATCGAAAGTAAATACCGAAAAATAATTACTGACGATAAACGTCTGTAATTTTGAAACATGAATATTGCCATAAAACGTGTTAAAAGGACATATCTTCGCTGAAAAAGCATGCGGCGGTGGTGGCTTAGATTGAGATGTCACTTTGCAGTAAACGTTTTGTCTATGAGTTTTGAACTTGCTTTCGTGTTAGGCTATCTACATCTACATACTACCCCGCAAGCCGCCTCAATAGGCGTGTGTCGGGGGGTGTTAGGACACCAGCCGTTTACGTATAAAAGGAAACGCTCTAATGAAATTACGCCTAGCATTTATTAAAGTCCCTTATTGTTCGGGGGAAAAACGAATTCCCATACCTATCCGTTCGGCAACATATCTCTCTTAATTTATCGTTTATGTCGGACCTGGAAATATAGTGGGGTTCTAATATGATGTTCTCCGTGTCGCTCTTAAAGATATCTATTGTAAATTGCTCAAGTATTCTAAGCCTAGCGCGCAGCTTCCGAGTCTCTAGCGGCTCCCAGCCTAATTCGTTTAACATCTGTGTAACGCTGTCTGTACGCCCGTAGCAGATTTTGACGAATCGCGCAGCTTTCCTTTGTATTTTATTAAGTTCCCGGATTAAGTATTTCTGCACCGGATCCCATATGCTCGCTGAATATTCAAGGTGTGGCCGGACGAGTGCGAAATAGCACCTCTCTTTTACTTTTTCATCTGAAAATCTTCTCACAATACACTTGACGAATCCTAGCTTCTTCAGAGCTGTGCCACAAATATTTCTTATATGTGTTCCCCACGATAGGTTCGAGGTTATCGCAACTCCCAGATACTTCACTTCATCTGTCGCCTTTATGTTAACACCATCCACAGCATGTACATGGGGATAGCTGGACGACCTCCGCAAGAAATGTACCGCCGTGCATTTGCTCAGATTAAGTTCGAGTCCCCACTCTTGGCTCCACACATGAACGTTGTTTAAATCCGATGATAGATTTTCAAAGTCAGAGTGATCACTAATTTCGCGATATATGACAGCGTCGTCAGCAAATAAACGTATTTTACTGCAAACTCGAGAGCATAGGTCATTTATGTATATTATAATCAAAAGGGGGCCAATTACGTTTCCTTGTGGGACACCTGATGTCACTTTAACTACATCAGAGCTAATTCCGTCAAGAACTACTTTTTGCTTACGATCACTCAGAAAGTCGCGTATCCAGTTTACTACTGTTTCGTTCAGCCCGCATGACTGTAATTTGTATAAAAGTTTTTTGTGAGGTACCGTGTCGAAAGATTTCTTAAAATCTAGGAATAATGCGTCCACTTGTCTTTTCGATTCACCAGATTTGAGAACGTCATGAAGAAAGAGCTATGAACAAAGAGAGCTTTTTGAAGCGTCAATTATTGAAAACGTGACCTTAGGATGCCCATCAACTACTACCATTGATGCATTAGTAGGTACTGAACTGTGCAGTGTTCATCCTCATCTCGTAGAATGCCTGGAAATATAATCCTTACCTTATTCGCCGCTATAAAATATCTCTATGCCCTCATTTTTGTTTTTTTCCTCTCTTCCCCGCAATCTTTTACATCGGGTTCCAACTTGCGTACCCCTTGGTCACCCATTTCCATTTAGCGCACCCTTTGGTATCCTAATAATGTGGACCCATCTCAGCAATGAAATATGCTTGCCACACTTCCACCGTTTCTTCTATTGTATTGCGAATCCCTAAACTACCGCCTGCTTACCCTTTATGTAAACGCGTACCTCATGTTGGGAACCGCGACTTTGCGTTAAAGCTTTCTTCTATTGGAAAATACCTCCGGATAAATTTTCTTAAATTTAACACACATTTCATGAACCGCTGCAATATTCAAGGTACATTGACGTCATTTACATCTCGCAATCACTGATTTTCATTGGCCATTCGTCTCACTCAATAATTGTGACAGTTCCCGCTAAAACATCATTGACCGTTCGGTTGACTACTGCCTTCCATCCTTTTCAATCTCATATTAGCTCTCTTACTCTCTAGTAGTTCTTATTAAGTAATATACTCTTCAATTGGTATATGTATTTATCCCTTTTCGTTCCTCTTTGGACCTTTCCGTCTGTTTTTCCTTCAATTGCAATCTTAACAAACCCATTGCGCCTCAGAGTTTGCCTAATCCATCTGGTTCATTTTTTTTCTGTATAGCGTTTCATATGGTCCTGTTCTCTTTTTCTTTTCTATGTATGTACTTCTTCATTTCTTATTTTATCCGTCCATTTGATCTTCAGCATCCACCTCCAACATCAGTTTCGAATTCTTCAAATCTTTTCTGGTCTGCTTTTCCAATGTTTCATGTTTCCGATCCATAGAGTGAGTGACACGCTCCACACGAATTTTTTCTCATACTGTTTCCTGTTCGTAGCCCTATCTTCTATGAACACAGTAGTTGTCTTCTTATCATGAACTCTGTCTTAGGGCTCTTCGGCGCTTGATGTCCATTTTGCTTCTTCCGTCACACGTGATAGATGATAGTACTTCCGAGATAGGTGAAGGAATCCACTTGCTCTCAGTTCTCTCGTCTTACATTAGTGTGACTTCTGAATCCAGCTTCTCTCTTTCGTATACTAGGATTTTAGTTTTCTCCTAATTTATTCTGATGTTATATCCTTGAATAACTTGTTTTATTACGTTCAGCGACCATTGAAGATTATCACGACTGCCAGGACTGTGATGTCATCTGCGAAGCGAAGCATGTTTCTTTCCCGTTAACCTTAATTCCTTTCAATACAATTTCTAATGCTTCCTTTATTACCTCCTCCAAAAGTACGTTGAGCAGTGCTGGTGAGAAGTGGCATCGTTGTCTAATCGCTTTTAAATGAAGTCACATAAATAAATTTACAGGGAAGCCGACTACGGTTTGCTTCCTTTGACGGCCCATTCCTTTTTTGGAGGAGCGGACGCGGCTTTCATAGCTTGAATCGGGTATCTATGAAGTGCAAATTATTTAATTAATTCTCGATTTAAAAGCTCGCGGGGCCCTTGTATAACCCGTGGTATTAACGCCGGCAATGACATATCGTGCATTGCACGGGTTGCGTTGCATTGATTATTTATGTAGCATTTTTTGGGAGAAGGTGAGAATGTGAGAATGCTTGCATGGTGTCCTTTCGAGATGCAAATTACTTTTTATATTCTTTCAATAAAAAGTATTGTGAATGAATACCTAGCATACACCGAGACGTGTAGGATCTTAGCCGAGAAAGCGTTACGAAATCGGGGAATTTTTTCTTGAGCAAATATATTTTTTAAATTTTACACAGTGATTGCTCTTTGTCGGTTGATTTTGCACCATGTGATTTAGATGCCATTGTCACCGCTCTGCGTCGCTTTGTGGCTGCGCTGTCTCCGGATTTCCGACGCGTCATTTCATTTCACGTATGCGCGCATTTCAACGGCGGTGAATGGAATTGGGGAAGGTCTAAAAATAAATCCATAATAGTCGGAGAACTCGATGCACGAGGCCTTTTTATAGAATATTCCTCGCGAAGCTCTCGGGTTGGCAATGCCACTCACGTCGTGCGCGCCTATTTTAATTAACGTCATTAGGGGCCGGGTCTCTCGCGGGCGGATATCCGCTCACCGCCCGTTATTCGCGCTTTCCACAACGTCAGATTTTGAGCGAAGACTTGACTGATTCCGTACGAAAGAGAGAGATTTTTTAGAACCGTGTGACTGGTACAGGGGTAATTATTGAGCTGGTCTAGGATAACATAGCGGGGAGACCGGCATTGCAGCTGACTCTTCGGTGATTGGGACGAATATTGCATTTTTAATGCGGATCCGGGCTCGCATTAGCACTTTGAGTGAGACATATCTTTAAATTCCACGGGTGGAATGTGGAAAAAATGAAATCACCGCCAACTGTACCGACAGGCTGAGCGGTTTCGAATTTATTACCAGATTAAAGATGAAGCAGACGATTCCATAATGGATTAGTTTGCTCGCACTCATTTCGTCTGCGCTAATACTCACCTTTATTTCAAGTACGGGTAACGGTCGCATCTCTTCTGCAGAGCGTGAATCATTTAGTTGACGGTTTGGGCCTTAGGGAGAACGCTGTTGCCAAACCTTAAGCTATATGTGCTCACCTGTAGGTTACGAAGGCAACCATTTCCAACACCGCGTTGTGTTTCAATGAGTAACTTTAGGGAAACATATTTATATATTTGAAAGCCCCTAGGTTTGCAGTTTGCATGCTGCATGCCACTATCTTAGGTGTGACCCTTACTCAGGACCTGTCTTGGGGGAAACACGTTCGGGAAATCTGCGGATAGGGTAGTCGCAAATTGGGATTTATCAAGAGAATATTAGGAAAATGCGACGAGAAAGTTAAAGAGCGATGTTATTTTTCACTCGTGAGACCTCACTTGGAGTACGCCGCTAGCATATGGGACCCTTACGAAGTAGGACTAATCTCTGAAATAGATAGAATACAACGGAGAGCAGCAAGATTTGTGAAAGGTTGTTACGATAAACTTAGCAGTGTTACCGAATTGTTGAAGGAATTAGGGTGGGAATCTCTAACTGATCGAAGGGAGAAATACAGATTAAATCTTTTGCGCAAACTCGGAGTAGACAGTTTTTTGCCCGACGTTCAACACATACTGCTAGAGCCAACGTACTACGGTAGAAGCGATCACAGGAATAAAATAAAGGAAATTGACTGCAGAACCGATAGATTTAAAATGTCATTTTTCCCACATGCAATAAGGGATCATAATAGTTGCGATAGATCAATCACTTGAAACTCCCACCCTCAATAGGTAGAGTAGAATTTTCACTTGTGCTTAATAACACAACATCATTACTAACTCTTCACACCGGTCGATTAGTCCGGCATTATTTAATTTTTTTCTTTGCATGAGGTAGCATCTCGTAGTATTCATAAATTAATAGTGTCAGTAATATTAACCACTAGATGTGTCTATAGCATTTTTCTGCATGTTTGTATGTTCTTTTACGTATCACTCTCCCAGTTTCCGGTTGGACTGCGCACTGTTCTCCTGACTACCTTTGGCCTGCGCCTAGAGCCAGGGGGAGCGTGCGAGGTTCGGCTTTGTTCTGGGACGAGTGCTGCATGCCTGGTGTGAAATCACCCCGTGCCACACACCCTAGTGGTGGCTTGCACGGTACATCGTAGATGTAGATGTAGATCTTAATTCTCTTGCTGCTACTAGCAACACCGCACTTTCGGCCTTATGGAGATTTACACAGGAAACGAATCTCCATAAGAGTCCATACTGTCAACTGAATGTGGAACGCCCTTATCACCCTCAAAAGTATTTTTAATCCAAGCGCATTATCTTATAGTGGTCTTAGTAGTGGTTGACACTGAATTGTAAGTGCTTCAGCAATACATTTTTTCAATCACTCTATCTTATTCGTGGGATAAACACGAGATAATTTCCTTGAGGTGAGTTTCGAACCACCACTGGCTAAACTAGTGAACTGCTTGATTGAATAATATTATTTTCATGTATCAATAATCAATAATTTATTATATTATTAAATTATAATGTATAATATATCAATAATAATCTTCCGAAAAAACGTGGTATGCAATTCACTATGATCGATCTGATTATAATCAGAGAGTTGCGGATTTAAATCCTATGTACACCCCTTCGTAAAGGTTATCTCTGTGATTTTCGTATCGCAGATCCGTAATGAATGTCCCCACAAGCGCACATCCCGCCTTTGGGCGAACATTGGCTGGCTCCCTCGACATATTTATTTTCGGGACCACGTGAATGATATGGGGTTTATTATCGAACTGGTCTGTGATGATATGCCGGAGAGACCGGTATTACACTCGACTCCTAGTTGATTTCGACGGAAATAGGACTTCCTAAGCAGATCTGGGTCCGCATTAACACCCTGAATGAGACATACCACTTGAGCTCCTCGCGAATTTGACAAAAAAAAATTACCCGTGATAAAAACTCCGGCGGCAGTTTGAATGGATTGAGATATTTTAACCAGGTCAAATTAGAGCTTATATTATAGTGTAGAATTTAGTTCGCGTTTTTGCCCTCTTACTTCAATTCCCTTGAGACTTCAGTTTTAAATATCGATGACAATCGCAGATAGATAAAATTTATGAGGCAAGTCGTGGCCGAAAAATTTAATGGGATGAAATGAACTAGCCAGCTTAAATTAAATATTTTCACTCATTTAATTTAGGTGATCGTTCGCGCTCACCTGCGCTTCCTTCGTATATTATAGTATAAACTTTTCATAAGTGATTTTCATGTTAAAAAAACATTCTCAATGGCTTTATATTCTCACCTTTCCTGCTATTAGCTTAAGAACGAAGACTGACTGGTGCGGTAAGTTGGGAGAGATTTTTTAAGGGACTAGCGAGGGGGTCATTGAGTTGGTCTAGGATAACGTGGTGGGGAAACCAGGATTGCACACCTGGTGATGAAGACGGTGATCACAATTGAAAGGGTATATCTGCCCGTATTTGAAAGGTGACATATCATTTAGGATCCATGGGTATAATGCGGAATATGAATAATATAAATTGGTTTGAAATAAATAAACCAGGTCAATTAAAAACTACTTTTTAATTTGAAATGGGAGATCGTTTGTGCTCACTTTTTATACTCTAATATCCTAAACGCTCCCGTTTTAAATTATTGCCGTAAAACCCGTCCTTGTGCATTTTTAGTCCCATTGCGGCAGAATTTGTCGTATTCCAAGAACAACATGAGTCTATAGGTGTCTTGTTTTGTTCTTTCGCGGGAAAGGTTGCAAGGTATATTCTTTGGTTGGAGCCATTGACTGTTCATCAGAGAGTCGTGGGTTCGCGTTCAGTTGAGTCCCCTTGGATATCACGTCAGATTCGTTACTTTCATGCCCCTAGAACTTTCGATACGTGTCAATTTCATGCAACGCAAGGGATAGTATCCAGTGGATATTGACAATACCCAGCGGGATCTGGCTGGCCTGTGTGGCGCGACAGGTAATGATAGACCCCACTGACAATGAGTACTGTCCCTTACGTTGAAAATTGTTGCTACGTTACGTTATAAGACCATGAATCGAAAAAAAAACTCACCACAGTAAATATTGTCGTTAATTCAGCATTTGTACTTTCCTAATGCATTGCTTTTTCCCTATGGTTTTTTACTCTTAGAATCCGATTCTGTAATTATTTTGGCCGTAACCCTGAGTATTAACTTTTTTGGAAAGGGTAACTCTTTAAAATTTTTGAAAGTTGGTAGATTATGGAATATTAAAGTGCTATAAGGAAATCCGTTTGCATAAGTGTCTATAATCTTTACAAAATAAATCTACGCAAAATACAGCGACTTTAACAGTTGTACTTCTTTCTTGTCATACGCAGGATTCGTACCCATGTCAAACATTTTTTACAAAATGGCGTATTAATTACTTTTTAAACCAAAATGCAATTAATTTAACTGATTAATAATTAGTGACAAAATAAATTAAACAAACTCTCCTTGCACTGATTATTGGGAGAAGAAACAGCTTTAGTGGAAACATCGCCCAGTAAAAAATTGTGAATGGAATTTTGAACAATATCTTGTTTTACCTCCTTTTAATCATTATTACCATTATTGTTATAGGTTGGGTCACGAGTGATGCATATATCGACCTCACATTTCTTGTGCTTTTTCTTGTCTGAATAGCGTATAAAATATACGCTATTCAGACACTCTATCTATCACAACACCTGTGAAAATTCAGCAAAATTCCATACTTTTCTTCGTAGCTGAAGCTGGCAAAATTATAACGACTAATGTAAGCATTTGATGTGTAAGCATAAGAAATTATTCATTCAGTTCTTTCCATCATAGTTACGAGAGTTTAGCGGCACCTTTGTACTGTAAGAATGAAAGTGTATTTTGCAGGCTCGCATTCACTATTCTGGCTACTATGATTGAATATTTGTCCTTATCCTAACATCCCAAATTCTGGAACGTCATCTCAAATTCCTCCTGTAGATGCCTCACCATCAGGTCTCTTAAATTTCTCTTACCCCCTACCTCTTTTTATGTCGTCCAGAATTTCTATCCTCTTCCTTCCTCTTCAACGCTTTCCCAGCGTTTTCCCCACTTTCACCCTGTTTAACATGCTCTAGCCTCTTAAAACGTCCTCTATCCACCCTTTTCTGCCTACTCCGAACCTCCGTCACTAACCTCCTTTCCTATTCCTTGTATGAAATTAAATTTACGAGCACTTATTACCAATTTTTTGTTTGATAAATAATTTGTCTAGAAAACATGATCTTAAATCTTGGCCGTTCGCCCCCAGCATGCGTCTTTTTGATAAGGTCTGGATGTGCATGAATCTGTTGAATTCGTAAGGAGAGAATATAATTTGTCATGCTTATGTTCAGACGTTAAAGCAACAATCACAAAGCACGCTAATTTAGCCCCAACATTGGCCTTCAGGTAAAACCGTGACTAAAAGTAACTGAGGCAGGCGAGATATAGTGGAATGACATCCTGATTTAATGAAAAGAGAGATGGCACTTTTCCACAAATTTATTGAAGTACAACGCGTTTCGACCGTTAGGTCATTTTCAAGTACACTGACTGTTTCATTATTTTTTTGCGTTTGTATTCTTTTTTCTAGCTTACCCATTGGTTTCCTGGGTCGACTCAACTGAGGTGTCACTCAGTCATCATCCCTTTAATACATGAATCTTCGAAGCATTGGGCAGACCTTTTCTTCGAGAACTTCTATTTTGCTTTTCCTCTTCCGTCGATTTCTGGCCCTCACCCGTGGAAATTATAGGTGAGCATGGTGATTCAATAATTTTATTCTTGCTTAAACATTTTTACCCGACAATTGAATTTTTTCAAAGAATTGATTTTAAATTGAAAGCTTCAGATGCAGCAAATATTGATGCATAAGTCCAGCAAACACATCAAAACCCAGCACCTCAAGTACTCATCGATCTACGATCTGCTCAAGTTTTTCTCGAAAAACGTGGAGACGTAGCTGCACAAAATTGCTTTCGATTCTTTATGTAAACATTTTGATTTTTTCGTAAAATACTTTCGTGAGATTTTTTAGTGCACTTTAGTAAGCTTCATCCATTTCCACAAATCAGAATAAATGTCATTTCATCAGCGCATCTTAAGGTACTGCTTAATCTAAATGTAAGCATAAAATTGATGGAAAAGCCTTACTTCATTAAACATAACAAGGTGAAAGAATTTTATTTTTCCTAATGAGATAATGGTAACAAAAAATAATAGAAAATTATTCACATTGATTGTCTCATCTTTGACATTGCTAACAACTGTGCGAGCGATCCTTGACACTCCGTATTCCGGTTGGAGATTGTACCATGGAGGTAATTGATACCAAAGTCGTATATTTAAGTTTTGGATTCTGCAGCGGCGTAGGATATATTTTTGCCTGTAATTTGACTAACATTGCTCAATTAACTCTTAAACTCTAAAGAAGGATAAAAATGAAATCCTTGTCGTGGGTGGAATTTGAGCTCTAATTCGTGGATTTTGTCTCGAGTACCTTGGGCCTCAATACCATATTTAAGTAATTAAATTTCCCTTTTCGTAATTTTAATTGCGGCAAAAATCTTTTTAATGGAGGTAACTGATTCCTATGGCTTTTTTAGTATCACTGTTCTTTCTGTTCCATCCGGTCTTTACATAATGAATTGGTGTATTTTAATGTTGATTTGATGAAAATAACCCATCCACTGCAGTAATTAGGACGAAATGGAAAGCACATGATTCCACTTATGTAATTTTCATCTTTCAATGATTCCTGAATGCCTGCTCTGTGGAGTTTGTTGGATCAATGAAGCAGTGACTCGGGAGCTCGTAATCAAAGCTTTTCGTATTGAACTAATTATATGCTTAAGTGGACTTGATTCCTTTGATCAGGAAATTCTATTGGATATTACTCGCAACATCAAAATGAGGTGATATAGGCTCTTTAACACGAAAAGAAAATGGTTTATTTAAACTTAAATTTGCAGTAAAACTTTCTAACAATTAGCGATTTCTTAGAAGTATTGGATGTACAGTAATCGGGAATTTCATTGTGTAGAATTCTCGCAATGATCGAGAAAAAAGTCTGGATAGAGAAGGATAAAATCCGAAAGAGGTGTTTGGAGTGAAGTAACCGGTGGGGGAAGGTTCAAATAAATATTTATTGCGTAAGAGAGGAAGAGCGAGGAAAAATATGAGCAATGTGGGTACTTTTAAGGGGCTATATATATATATATATATATATATATATATATATATATATATATATATATATATATATATATATATATATATATATATATAATCACAAATATAAATATACTTGCAAATTATTCTGTGAGTGTCCTTCTAATTTTCGTGTGCCTGTGTTTTAAAAGTATATTTATATTTGTGATTTTATTCGCCGAGTGCGGTTTCTCAGAAGATATATATATATATATATATATATATATATATATATATGGGTCATTCCACCTCAATTCAACAAACGTTTGTCCCTTAGGGTCTCAGATTTTGATAAAAATTGGTGTATGGGTACAATGTTAACTCAAACTGAATACCCTCAAACCGTTTTGTGAAAAAAAAATTTTTGAGTGAATTATGCATATTTTAATTTTTTCGCATTTTTAGCAAAAATCCGTGCCTTAAATCATATTATCACTTATATCTCCGCTTGTAATTGTCATAAAACAATGATTAATAGCTTTTATTAAAGCTAAATCTTTAATAAATTCAAATATATCAATAAAAAATTATTTTCTTCTATACCCTATTGTTGTAAATTACTAATGTTTAAAAAATTGTTAATAAACTTTTCTCAAATACACCATCTCAGAATCGGCCGAAACTTTTTTTCCGTTATCTAAACATATTCAGCTAACTATTCCAAAAATAAAATTTAGTGGAAACTCATAAATGCGTTTTTTATAAATATTTAAACATTTACAATTTTCTCTCGCGCGGCCCGTGTTTCAAAAATTGTTAATGCACTTTTCTCAAATACTCCATCTCAGAATCGGCCGAAAATGTTTTTCCGTAATCTAAACATATCCAGATAACTAGTAAAAAAATAAAATTTAGTGGAAATTCATAAATGCGTTTTTTATAAATATTTAAACATTTACAATTTTCTCTCGCGCGGCCCGTCAGCTTCCCATTTGGAATGCATGCAGCAGACTCGTGTTGCAAGCCTAAAAATTTCCCTAATTGCTCAAGGTCGTGGCTATATGAGATAAAAATATATTATAAACTATGAATGTTAACAACAATTGTTATTTGTTCTGTTAAATGGATGTTTGCAGAGAAATTAACCATTGAGCCCCACTTTCTCTGCGTGAAGTTTTTTCTAACTACTCCGACACAATCGATTGAAAACTCTTGCTCGGCGTTAATGACAATGGAAAACGGACACATAAACAGAAAACTAATTTTAGGAAATTTGTAAGAGATATTTTGTAATTTAAGGAAAAATATGCCGAACATACTGTTTCATTTTCAAATTTTGCAGAGCTCAGACCTAAGAAGTGCGTTCTTGCGGGAGCATCAGGAACTCATACCGTATGCGTGCGTCTGGTGCATCAAATTATTAAATTCATGATTTTAGGTGCTAGGTTATCACCACTAAATACGGATAACACCGAGCCGCTGTTGTCATATAAAGACTTTTTGTCATCAATGATGTGTTTCCCTGCGACCGACCGAGTCATGCCATTTGAACGAATGTATAAACTGCCCTGGGCCGAGCAAAATTTGGAATTCAGTAGAAGAACACTTTGATGGAAATTTAATTGATAGCATTACTTACCACCAATGAGTGCAAGCTAACCATTGCTCCCTAGAAAGTTTTACAAAATCTACCGATAACTTTTTGAAACTTTTATTGAAAAGTTACAGAAACTTCAGCCACATGACTACATTGCTAAAAATAAATCATATTTTCTTAGAAATGTAAAGCATAACATCCAAGTGGGGCAGGTTCTCGTCATTGAAGATTTTCCAGAAAATTACGCTTTCGTTTTACAGGACAGCATGCAAGGTATGCTTTGGAATAACGGCCAAGCAACAGTTCACCTCTTTGCTTGCAATTATCGACTTAAAGTCCAGGATAATGTAATCCCATTGAACTTCGTAATCATATCAGACAGCCTGAAGCATATACCATCAACTGTACATGTTTTTCAAAAACTTCTTCTTAAATTCTTGAAATTGAAAGTTCCGAAGCTTCAAAAAGAAAATATTATTCAGATGGTTGCTGCTCATTATAAAACAAGTATAAATTCAGAACTTATCTTTTCACAGGAAAGATTTCACAGTCTCTGCAGAATGGCATTTCTTTGCTACATCGCATGGTAAAGGGCCAAGTGATAGACTGGGAGGAACTTTGAAAAGACTAGCAGCAAGAACAAGCCTTCAGCTTCCATACAAAAAACAAATACGTACACCTATAGAATTCTTTAAACGGGCAAAAGATCATATTTTAGGAGTGGATTTTGGCTACGCAAAGAAAGAAAAAATTGGAAAACATTCCGATGTACTTGCGAAAAGATTTCGTCAGGCAGTTTGGTATACCAGGCATTAGGGAGTTTCATGCAGCAATACCCGAATCAAATGGAGTGGTTATAATGAAGAGACTCTCTTCGTCCAGCAAGGGATGAGGATTCAGCTGTAGTTGCATGCAGGAGTATCAGGATACTCAAATAAAATATTTCGGAGAGGACCCCTTCCTACATGGTAGGACATCATATGTTTACGGAAAGCATGCTAAAAACCATTTTACATTTGTTATAAATACAAGGATTTTGCTTTCTCGTTTGTTTTCAATCGATTGAGTCGGAGTAGTTAGAAAAAACTTCGCGCAGAGAAAGTGGGGCTCAATGGTTTATTTCTCTGCAAACATCCATTTAACAGAACAAATAACAATTGTTGTTAACATTCATAGTTTATAATATATTTTTATCTCATATAGCCACGACCTTGAGCAATTAGGGAAATGTTTAGGCTTGTATCACGTGTCTGCTGCATGTATTCCAAATGGGAAGCTGACGGGCCGCGCGAGAGAAAATTGTAAATGTTTAAATATTTATAAAAAACGCATTTATGAATTTCCACTAAATTTTATTTTTTTACTAGTTATCTGGATATGTTTAGATTACGGAAAAACATTTTCGGCTGATTCTGAGATGGAGTATTTGAGAAAAGTGCATTAACAATTTTTGAAACACGGGCCGCGCGAGAGAAAATTGTAAATGTTTAAATATTTATAAAAAGCGCATTGATGAATTTCCACTAAATTTTATTTCTTGAATAGTTAGCTAGATATGTTTAAATTACGGAAAAAAAGTGTCGACCGATTCTGAGGTGGAGTATTTGAGAAAAGTGTATTAACAATTTTTGAAACACGGGCCGCGCGAGAGAAAATTGTAAATGTTTAAATATTTATAAAAAACGCATTTATGAGTTTCCACTAAATTTTATTTTTGGAATAGTTAGCTGAATATGTTTAGATAACGGAAAAAAAGTTTCGGCCGATTCTGAGATGGTGTATTTGAGAAAAGTTTATTAACAATTTTTTAAACATTAGTAATTTACAACAATAGGGTATAGAAGAAAATAATTTTTTATTGATATATTTGAATTTATTAAAGATTTAGCTTTAATAAAAGCTATTAATCATTGTTTTATGACAATTACAAGCGGAGATATAAGTGATAATATGATTTAAGGCACGGATTTTTGCTAAAAATGCGAAAAAATTAAAATATGCATAATTCACTCAAAATTTTTTTTTCACAAAACGGTTTGAGGGTATTCAGTTTGAGTTAATATTGTACCCATACACCAATTTTTATCAAAATCTGAGACCCTAAGGGACAAACGTTTGTTGAATTGAGGTGGAATGACCCATATATATATTCATATTGCTCCCCTCGAGCTGCTGTCTCGTCGGGGCGTGTGCCAGTAAACCAGCCATTTAAGCTTTTAGTGAGGGAAGGGGTTTTATACATTTTATTGTATTTGCATTAACGGGTGATTTGGCGTGGTCCGTAGTGGCTAGGACTTTTGTGAAGGAAACAGGACCCAATTCTTTGTTTCATTCCATCAGTCTATCTGCCTTAATTTATTTGAGCGGCCAAGTCTGCTGATGTAATTCTAGAGCCTAAAATCTCGCCAGGATCAGAGGTTAAAGGTGAGTTGGGGAAATACGAAAAGATAATTTATGGCTGAAGTGAGTGCAGTGTGAGAAAAATAACTATGGTAATCGTGACAAATAATTTGTTGAACGCAGTGTGTCCTGAAATATCACTAATATTAGTACCTATGTGCCTATGATGTTTATTATAGCGAGTAGCTGCTGAAAACACGTGAAAAAAATAATACTGTTTTTTGACAAGCACTTCGGGGAAGAGGCTAGGTAGAATATTTCGCGAACCAAACGTCGCCAGAGGAAAGCTTCGTTGAACTCTTCAAGTTTAATCGTTTCCCGGATGAAAGAGAACCGACTGCACCTCTCGGCACCACCGCTGCCACGCGCCGCCTGAGCGGACCCACCACGAGACCTTGGAGGATTCTCGCCGCGACCGTGTTTTTGCTCTGGCGCATGCGGTGAACTTCCCTCTGCCACTCACATTGACTATCCCATCCGCTTTAAAAACCGGCACTCTTTTCTCTCCGTCCCACCCATTTCGCCTTTTTTCAGCGATTTCCGCAGTTCTTCCCCATCCCAACCATTCCAACCCCTTCCTCTCCAGCCAGCCCTGCCGCAATACACTTCACAAACAGGCCTCTCTCTTGCATCTTTCCCGAACCCGCTCTTCTACATCTACAAAGTACCCTGGCTGACTTTTGGCAGTGGTACCATATTAATGGCTGCTAATATCCGTAACCGTAAACGAAAAAAACTTAAAAACCGGTCCTTACGGCAGTCAAATTTCCGCTCAATCAAATGTGTGTTTATTTTATGCTCTGATTAACCGTCGTCAGAGAATAAATCGACTTTAAACTCAAAGAGTGATTTTAATCTCTCCTTTTCCCCATCTTTTCTTCTTTCGCTGCGTTCCCTTCTCAGCGTGTCATCTCTCCTCTCTTCCCCTCGTCGCCCTACGGGTGCCACCTCCCAAAGATCCTTCCGGAATTCAAGGAATGCAGGAAAATCGTACTCCGTTTCCTTTCGGCCCCTGTCCCGATATCTAGCTAACACGCAGATTCAGTTGTCAGTGTGCACATGTCTTTTAGGCATTCAATTTTAGATGTTACTTTGCATAAAATTCAGTGAATTTGGCCCCAATAGACATACCTATATAAAATGTTATCATCTTTATATGGATACAAAATATCAGCCGCTTGCCGCACTACTTCACGAGATATTGGCCAAAAAAGGAAGCCGTTTTCCATAGAGTTTAGCGCAGCCGTGTGCTTTAGAGAAACAGTAAAGAAATGAGGAAGTACTGTAGCACAAATTTCATTAGAAATATTACGATGTGTAAATATTTTGTTTTTTCTCATAATATGAATGTATTACTCATCGTATTACCTTACATGAACCTAGCAGATATGCCCGTTGATTCGCAACTGGAGAAATAAAATTAAGACATAATATAGTAGTTCAATTCATACCAAAGAGAATCTGACTTCTCATCTTAGTTTTTCTACTATGTGGAAATTACGTGTTTTTTGCTTAATCATGCATAGTATTAAGCTATTTTGACTGGAATTGTTTATCTTAAAACAGTAAAACTAAAAAAAGACCTTCCAGCTTTGTGGGGGGCGTGGTAAGATTGCTATAAACTTACAGCATATTTTCCCGTTGCTTGAGGTTGAGCCAGATTTTTTTTCCAGTAGGTACCAATAGAGACCATATTTGAATTTTTAATTGAAATAAAGCAGCTGTAAGATGCATGATGTAGGTGCATATTTTAATACTAGTGACGCAAAACATTAGAATAAAATAATTATGAGAATAAAAATCTCAATTAATGCAATGTTTCTAAAAGGGACCATTAAAAATTCACAAATCTTACATTCTCAGACGTCTGCATTATTCTGCTACCGGTTGCGAGATCATGCAACTCCAAAAAAGTAATTTTCAGTGACGTAATCTAAAATGTACACTAACTAGCCGCGTATATGTTTAGCCTCCTCTATAACCTAATCCCCATCATGAAAGTCCATTGACAATGCGGGAAGGTGATGGGAGTAATAATAGCTTGAAAAAGGGGTGATTTATTAATTTAATTGCTGTAGTTATCCCGGGCGATGTGCTATAATAATTTATCAGATGCCCACCCGTTTTCTTCCGAGATTCGGATGAATGCTCGCGATGACGACCCCTGCTCCTCTCTCATGGAGGGTTTCAGCATCTGGCATATTCTCGTGTGGTTTTACCACTCGCAGGTTGGCCGCCCTCATTCTCCTTCTCCTCCCCCTTCGAAACGCATTATCCCAAAACCCGCTTCCCACTCGCTTCCTCCCGCTCTTTTGTTTCCTTAAACTCCAGCGCGCGCGCCCTGTTTATATTTTCCACGCCACGTTCCTCCTCTCTCTTCCTCTCTTTCATGTGGCGGAAAATTGAAAAAAAAGACAAAACACGCACGATCTCGCGTCATGTTCTTTCTGTATTTCTCTCCGCCTTCCTCTCCTTTTTCCTCCTCTGCACCTTCGAATGTTTTTCTCTCTCTCCCTATCTCTTCAAAGGTCATCTTATTCGAGACATTTCACTGCGCAGTATAAATCAGCACGAGTGCTTGATGTTAAGGGTTGAAAAATATGCTGCGGCAAAGCACGAGACGGTTGTGACTTGAGAACTGGCTTCCAATCGAGTATCAACTTCGAGTCGACATTGGCAGAGATTTTTCTTCGGAAAGCCGACTCCAGCATAGGTTCTATGAGGAAACGACTTCGAGTGCAGTATTCCTTCAATGAGGTGTTAAAACGGTAGATCCTTTGGCTCCTCGTGGGCATACCGACGCCGAGGTTCTCCTCACTAATCTTCCATTCCCAAAATAATCCTTCCCCTACGACCCAACCCACCTATTCTCAATGACGAGGAGCATTGTGGCACTCGCCAGCTGAGTGTTTGAGGCCATGGATGGTAAAGCGAGCGTGGATAAGGGCAAAGGAGCAGAAGGTCTTCCTTGCGGTTCCTTGGATGCACTCTAAGTAAGATACCTTTTTCACATCTCCCTGAATAACTTTCCTCTCCCTGGCAACGCACCCAATGTGGATCTACGAAGTTGTGCGGCATCTATTCTTACATGGTGCTTTTAAGCCAGAAATAGAGGGGTTCGTTGGTATCCGATAGTTAAAATGTTCATTTTAATAATTAGGATTTGTTTTTTTTAATGCGCTATATTTCCTATCTTGCATACTCTTTAAATACTGCTTTTTTCCAGTGGAGAAAGTTTTCCGAACAACCATCGGAAGTCAACCTGATTAGCACTGTTTAAACCAAATTTATTCACAGCACACTTGGATTCAGCATATGTATGTTAGTGTAGCATCGTAAGAGGTTAATTGATGTATTTTGTTAAAAAATGAAATAAAGCTTTACGAGATGAGCGAGCAATGGTATAGGTCTTTCATTGGGGAAATGGTTGCCTGATAAAGCAATTTATTTGATTTTGTAACATCGTGGGCAATCCGTGCACAGCGTTTTGTGACTTGAAAAACGATCACTTCAGTAGTGAAGGAGAAACAACTGTGGGTGGGATACCTAACATTTTTTAGTGCTAATTGGCAGCAGGTGTGACGTGACGCTGTCATCATGGCGAGAAGTAGGTAGAGAATATTTATGCTGACTCAAAACTGCTTGGGTTAGCGCCAAAAATTGAGCTAATGTTTTCTATTCAGTAATAAATGCATTCATGGAGTCATATGAGCAATTATGCTTTACGCAACTACACATCTACTCATGCTGCGGTAGTAATCACCATCAGATTTGGTTAAACACAATAATACGATTTAATGCAGCCAATTCATAGCACAAGGTGGAGGATTAAGCCCTGACCAGAGAAACTCACTACATGCTTTTACAGGGGCTGAAGATTTTAGGACGAGAAGTACGTGGAGAAGGAACATGGCATCGTTGAACTTTTGAACTTTGAAACGACCTTAAGATATACACCTTAAGATGAATACCTCCATGGAAAAACCAGTCGACTTGACCGGGATTCGAACCCGGATCTCTAAAATGCCGGTTGGGTGTGTTAGCCAGTTACACCACCAAGCCATCGTAATTCAAGGCTGATTTCGGCGGGATTTATGTAATTAGATTCGGCGGGATTAATAACCACAGCTGTACGGGAATTGGGAGATCCGGGTTCGAATCTCGGTCAAGTCAAATGATTATTTTCATTGCGAATTTCATCACCCTGGTATCTTTACATCCGTTTACGTGACTGCGTAACGTATCGTGTGTGCATTTTCGCAGTTTTTAGATAATTGAACCAAATTGGAGTTGGAGAAATTTTCCACTCAGTCATTACTGCATTCGTGAAGTTATCTAAGCACTCTTCTGCTTTATAAGTTCCAATTTTGGTTGCACATCAGCTCATATATCAAGCTGCGCAAGGGAATGTCACATTGTAGCACGGATTTTACGTTGCATTTCGTAGCTTGCATGCCAAACTGTTTACGTGTCGATTTCAGTGACTAAATTTTTTATCCAGCCCGAAAGAAAATCCCCTCGTCTAGTAGGTTGCAGGCGTTGTTGGGATCCTCGGTGACGGATTTCCCGGGAAGTTTTCCCTTGCGTGCTCGTCGATCGTGTCTTGTTTTCTTAATAGATGGCGCACTGCGTCACGCTTATCCAATCGGAAGTATTCGCCCTTCATTACTTTCGAATCGTGTCCTGCCTTGGATTTTGAGAGGTGCCTGTATTTCGAGCATCCTTCGTCAATTCTTTGTGTGTGTCAATTTAGGCTGGGTGAGTGAATGAAAATTTAGCGGAGATGAGGTCGGTGGCTTACATTTTCTGAGCACTTTATTTTCTGTGAAGGCTTTGAGGGTGCTATTCAGGTCGCATCAAAATCGAAATGAATATCTCTTGATAGTGAGACATTCATCAATAAATGGTTCTTTTCCTTCCTTTGGCGCAACAAAGCTTCATGGGTTTTTTCATTTTTAACTATTAGCACCCATCTTCTTCTATCTTTTGCTAGCTCCTTCCAGGTGGAAATATCCATTCTTTATATATCATCTGTGACATCGTCTCTCCATTTGTCCTAGGTCTACTCTAGAGCCTTTTTCTTCCTGGTGTCAATTCATAAATTTTCTTTGTCGATTGTCTCTGCCATGCGTGTTTTGTGACCTAATCATCGGATTCTTTGTGATCTCATGAAGCGAACTAAGGTTTCTTCTTTCATCAGCCTATGGATAGTATATAAATATGGAAGGAAATAGATAGATGGAAGTAGCATTAAAATTTTGCGTTGCATCTTAGTTTCTGGACCCTTACAACTAAATAATTTATTCCTCTTCACTCATAAGGTTATCTTATTACGTATTTATGAAATCATTGCTATTTTATACAACAATTAATTAGCAAGATTACAAATGATTGCGTTGCCGTATTTATGATTTGGCCAATGTTCTCTGTGTCTGTTCGAGTGCGTTAGATGCACACCAGTGGAAAGCTAACTCGTTCACAGGAGAATAATTTGACTATGCAGTGAAATTTAGTTTATCGTTTTCTTGTCTTTTGCCTCGTGTCAGGTTCTTGAATAAATATCTGTTATAAAGGAAATCAGCCTATTTGTTGCGGGAAAAACAGGCAGTGGTGCCGTTTTTCGTGGTTGATTTCCCCTGATTTTGTGGTAAGATATATTATTTCACATTATAAGTGCACAAATTGGGGAAATATACCAATTATTATATTTTGTTCCACACCTTAATATGAATAAGTAAGCTTTTTTAGGGCTTGAGCATCGTGATTTTTCATTTAAAATTGCCCTGCAAAGAATTTCATTACTCATTCACTCTAACATATTCTCAAATACAATGTGTCACTGATTCCCTGTTGCATCTCGATATTGTGTTTGCAAGCTTTCATTCCCTTGAATTTATCAAAGTGATGCATTTTTTCTGTTAAGCTTCGGTTTACCAGGATCGGCAGTTCATGCATATTTCTCTCTTGTTCAAAGAGCTCTTCTTGGTAGGCAGATTCAAAGCGTCTCCCCTTATACAAGGTATCCGACCTCTTTTGCAACCGATCAATCCCCTTTTCGGAGCGCCTGGGCTGCTTGTAAAATATTCAATCGACTTAAAAGTCTCTCTCCTGTAAAGGGGAAGTAAATGCGGCCGCCACACCCGAAATTGCGGGCTGACTGGTTTCTGAGGAGAGTTCTACTCGCTAGAGAAGGTGAAATATTTAACGTTGTGTAACTTAGCGTTGGTGGAGGGTTTAATTTCATGGTTTCATTGGTGAACAAATGAGATTGAAATTCGGACTATTTTCTCATGGTAGCTGAATGCTACCAAGCCCTTGGAAATCACTCGTTAATAATTTCCCAAAGAATCTCCCCTTTCCTGCTGTTAAATCGTCTGGTCAGTTATCTCGGAGCAGAAATTGATTGAAAGTGCGTTTTATTATCTAATTAATAGAACCCCTGTTACTCGACCTGATATTTGTGAATGAAACTTTTCTAACAGACGTAGATGTTTGAGAAAAACTTTAAACCGGTGACACTGCTCTCTCATTCTAGAGGTAGACTATATCCATCGAATGACGGCGATGAGAAAATTTAACCCTGCTGGCGGAAAAATATTCAACTTAATATTTACTCTGGAAATACGTTTCGTCTAGTTTTCAATTGTCATCTGAGTATCAAAGCGGCGTAATTTCCACAATTTCTTAATCGTAGAAAACTACCTTGGTTTCTTAGCTATATTTTCTTGTGAATATTGAAGATCGATGAGGGTCTCATCTATATGTTTTAGGAGTAAATGGCGGGATAAATGGGTATGGGAGTGCAACCAAGGGGTTCAGGCTAAGGTTTTTGGGAAGTGTCTCCAATCATGTGTACTGGGAGGTGAAAATGCTTTTACAACGTGTTAAACGAGAGTGTTTGTCGTATCCTTGGTAGATAATCAGCCAAGTAATGGCGGCCAATTTAGGTTCAGAAGTATTGAATGCGATCGGAATACATGATCAGTACGCTGAATTATAATGGCTAAACCATTTACAATTTCAATTGCTCCACGACGCTCAACTTCGGCTATATTTTCGTATAAATTTCCATTTATGAATTTTCTATTTGTCTAAAATATTTGCTGTCAATAGGTTGTACTTTATTGAGCCATTGCGTGGAAAATTGATTAAAATGATTCAATTCTTTACGGGTATTGTGTTTTTTATGCTTTTAGCTATGAAGTTATCTGCTTCCAATTCTCTGTTTGGGATGAGATAGGACGTGTTGATTAATTTCATGGGATGTGAGAATTTCAAGTGCCCAAAATTACGATATATATACAAATATTTTGGGGTAAGATATATATATATACAAAATATGAATTTTTTGTCAAAAAATAATATGCACTCTACAATCGGACAATATTCTGTGTGCTATTGCCGATGAGTGCCGAGTTTACAATAATTACGACATTTTCTAAATTCAGCGCTCTTCCATATGCTATATTTAGAAGCTCTGTATCCGACATCTCTTGTTGAGTGTTTATTTTGGAAGGTGACCGACAACTGAGGCCGTTTTGTCCATTTTTGGGTCTATGAGTACAGCAGTTAATTTGGAAATGGAGAGAGGGGGGAGAGAAACACAGCTTCAAATTTGATCTAATAATCTTCTTTTAAGTAAAGCTCCCAGAGGTCTACAGTACATCTTCAACTAATCCTAAAACAACGGCGTCGATCCTATCCGACAGAAGAAGCACGGTACATAAAGTGCTTTCATGTTGCACCCTATTAATAGTTATGGGGGTTCCTCGAAAAAAAGCTACGTTAATGCCAAAATTGTAGCCGGAGCCTTCTGAATGGGAAGCCTTCTGAATGGATCTCTTGCCGCCTAACCAACCCAATCCTCGCAAACTCAATTTCTAGGTATTTGCTTCTGTTGTCTATAGGCCAAATATGTGATTAATTCGTATTCCGTACTCCTTCCTTTCCGACGACCTCCGGTCGATTTCCTGGAAAATAAATTATACGCCATCCTAGTATATGCATCAGCTCTACATGATCATCGACAATTTTCTATGTTTACCTCGGTGGTGCTAATGCTCTTCCGAGACATAGCATACTTGTTAAGCATCGCTGTAGTAATTAGGGATCTTTTAAAATTTTATTCCTAAGGTTGTGAATCCAATTAAGTCATAGGACGACGTAGTAGGATCCCACACGCGATACTAAAATGGCACCATTTCATAAATTGACAGTCACACGCGATATTAGAAAAGGGTACCGACCTCCTATTTTAGCCATCAACCCGTTCTTATTCTCATACTTGGTCCGACTGAATTTTACTAGTGCCGCCAGCTGTTGTATTGAAATGTAATCTTTAAGCACATTTAAGTTTTGGAGACTGAGAGATCGCTCTTGATGTGTGGATTAATATATTAGTAGCTACCTATTTGTCAGCAGGATAGAGAATAAGACGAAGGGACATGCGATACAAATCGAGAGGAAAGAGAATACCTTTCTTTGGGAAAATTCCTGTTTACAGGAGTCGTTGGTGGTACTGAGGACTCAATTGAGTACCAATGGGATCAGACCTGTGTGACTTAAGGAGGTTGGGTAAGAGAATGGTACGCAGGAAATGTATGGACATTTGGACGGTACAAAGAAGAGTAGGAAAATATTAAGAGTTAATGAATCAAATTTTGACATAAATAATTACTCTCTTGGCAAAAGACGAATCGCGGTGGTTTTTGCATCGGCCATATATTGTACTATTCCCCCCCCTTATCAATTTCCTTATCACAGGGGTTCTAATAATTATTCTTTCACGCGGTCCTAAACACGCGACGTTATATACTTGTATCAGCCCGACACACAAAAGGTACCCTTCACTTTATCACTTCTTACCTTGAGAGAGATCCTTTCCTTTCGGTAGTCCTTGGCGGCAAAGGTTAATGGATTAATTCATGCACTAAAATGATACACTTGAACAGTACATATATTTATAATAACCCTTTTATTCTTTACTTATGAAACAAATTCACTTTAGTTACTCAATTAATCAATATATGTTCCCTTCTCAAATATATTCGTATTAATTTATAATGTTTGTTCTACTTCACCGGATATTGTACAAAGTGAATTTCGCCGATACTCTATGCCCCAGTATCTGTTTATCGGATTCCTGGATCCTTCCTTAACACAGGACACTGGCGTTGGTAATTGCTGTCCAAAGCTGCTTACTCCCGGCAAATTATCACTGCAAAAACTCTCGTATGACTTTCACTCGATAAACGTCTCTTGTGGCTCCCTTGTTAAGAAGAAGCAGAAGAAGAAGAAGCCGCGTTCCTTGTTTGACAATCCCTTTTATACTCTCTCACCTCCCCTCCTGTATGTTCTAGAACATTCCAGGTTTTCTCCCCTTCTCTCGTATCTGATAGGCTATTCCCCTTTCATTATTATAAGTTTGTTTTGGTTTGTTTACGTAAACAGAAAATGGTATTGTTTAAAGTTGTTTTCATAACATAGACGGCATTGTTTTAGTTTGTTTACGTAAACAGAAAATGGTATTGTTTAAAGTTGTTTTCATAACATAGACGATATTGTTGCCTCGCGGTAGTACGTGTTCCCAAAATATACACAATGGCGTCCTTAATCGTATACTTATGCCAACACGGCCAAAATGGCGTGTTACAATATAATATAACATATGAGCACGAAATAAATAAAAGTCATACGAAATATTTTGCTAGGAATCAGTTGAAATCGAAGCTGACCGTCTATTCATTTTCATGTGTAATCTATGTTAATATTTTATGTCTCTGAACACAAATAAAAATATCAATAAATTTATAGCAGCCAGCAGATTATAATAAACGGTGATTTATAGCCTGAGAAATGCTAATCATAAGGTTTTTATGTTAGTCCGCAGTCCATGTCATATTCGTAGGCTGTATGTACTAAACCTTGTTATCCGTGTTGGTTCGATATAGTAAGTTTCACACTGTATATTGCCTCATACATTGAGGGGTCGATTGCTATGTCCATAGCGACATTCTAAATGTAAAATAATCTTTTACTGTATGTATTACATGTTGTAGTACTGTTCCTCATTACAGTAATCGTAGCTGCACTCACAGCTAACGTAGGTTGTAATCATCTTCAGATCCACTCAGCATATCATCATTCATGTAATGCAACGCTAGTGAAAGGACTGTTGAGAGGATATTTACTTGAAAGAGGGGATATACTCCGTCCACACTTCGTAGGATCAAAGCCAGCCAATTAAAAAAATCTTTTTCGCGGTTACTTTCGAGACCAAGGGGATTGGATGGATTGGTTTTGTTTAATAGGTCTGTGCACGCTTGTCACTAATCGGTGTGGATTAGTAAGCCGCAGCTAAGCTAACACAATGAAGAGGCTATAAATAACCTAGCCTTACCCAGGTTCTGGTTTCTTATTTATTTGCAATTAATGGCACTGTCCGTGACCTAATTAGCTCATCGTCTCATAGTTTTAACAAGTGTAAGCTGATTAAAAACAGTTGAAATGTATCATTCTAGTAAATATGCTTATGAAGATAAAGCCATTTCGTCGTCAAAGTTTTCCGAAAACTATATTTCCCAAGTGAATGTTGTGAGCAGGGGTCATCGTACTTAGCGTAGAGTAGAAATACCGCTGACCAACTGGCTTTCCTTGGCCAGAGGTTGCTGCCTTAGGTATGTACGAAGCATTTAGATCTATTTAGCAACAGCTATGTGACTCAAAAGGGTGACGATATTATGACCTATTTAGTGCTACGAATATTTTCTATGCTATAATGAGAAAATATGTTGCTATTGACGAGGAATTCCTGTGTATGACTAAAACCTAATCCTTCCTTGAATAGTGGTGAATGTTCGAATGGCACTGTCTAAATCGTAGATCTCTTATAATAAAAATAAATCTCGTCGAAAAGACCTGCTGAAATTTCCCTTTTCTTAATGAATGCTGAATGCTAAGGTTGTTATCCGAGAATAAACTGTGAGCCGAGTAACTTTTCTTGGGAAGAACCGGAAGAACTTACTATCCCTCAAGTACTCAGTCACTAGTTGTTGGCGACCGTTGTCATTGAGCACCGAGTACATTTCAGTAGCGGCGAAATCGTGACCAATTTACCGCTATTAATAATTCTTTAAAATGTATAATTCATTTTAATAGTGATGAATACTCCTATTTTCATGAAGCCATGTCGTCACCTGGATACTTCTAAAGCTTCCTTTTTTTAGGTGGTTTCATCACTTTGATTATCATGCTAAGGAACACCGCGATCTTTTCTCAGTGAGTGGTGGCTGCTCGGCAGATGACTTTTCAGTAAACCATCATATCATAACAGCAACACAGTGTGCAGCTCTGAAGTGGTGCTAATTTGACCTATCTAGCGCTTTTAATTAAACAGTTCAAATTTTAAAATACCGACAAATACGTGTTTACAATCCGTAAAGTCATAAATCTGTAAAGGTATTCGAAAAAAACTTTATTATAAGAAAATATAGAACCATGGGAGACTATTGTGTTCTTGAAACCACAGATATACGGTTAACTTACAGTGCGGCCTTTCCTTGGCTTTCTGTGGCTGTAAATTATTCTTTCTATATAGTATAAGGTGTCATTGTTAATGACGGTGAACGGCCTTCCTTAAATATGAAGCAATCTCAGCGTAAAAATATTTTTTGACCCTCTTCTTATGGAATAATTTGTGGTGGCGTTGTGGTACTTGTAATACCGATTATCCGATAGCTTTTTCTGGCAATCGGTGACTGCCCGGCACGTAGGTTAACATTATGTAGGAGCTATTTACCGGCAGTGGCAGTAGTCGAGAGTGCAGTTTACGGTTCAGATAATATTTCACCCCCCCCCCCCCCCACCGGGACAAAAGGTCTCAGTCGCATTTAGTGGAGCAATGCCCAAGAGTTCCGTGCGTCATGTAAGAGGGGCGACGCCCTTATCCCTCTCTGCCGCCTGTTGTTCCGCGTTTTCTAGTCTGTCGCTCGTGTTTCTGCCCCGTGTGTGGTTTTTTTGTTCTCGTGGATTGAGTTATTCTGCCCACGCCTTCGACGACGAGCCAGGCAATGCGAGGGGAGGCGGGTCAGGAAGCATAGGAGAGTAGGTAGCTCTCCCCGATATTTTTATATTTTAATAACTGATTGCTTTATAAGTTTTGCTACGCAAACAACGTGAAATATCGCGTGATATTTTGTGATATCATGCAACATACCAAATCACATCGCACGATATCGATTATCGTGCGATCGATGATGCTACATGCCACCTTGTTACTCTCTTTAAAGGAGTAATAGACATGACAGACCGGTGTAACTTTGAGGAGTTTTGTGCCACACAATATTTATTAAACCTGTCTATTCCAACGGAAACAACGTCATTTTCAAGGTTTGCACCTTGAAAATCACTCTGTAGCCGACGAAAGCTGTTGGTGTGTAGTAATAAAGTTTGTGAAAAAGTACAAAGTGTATTATTCATCATAATTTTTAATGCCTTAATAAAAGACGGTTTTACACTTAGAAGTCGACTTATATGAAAATGGTTAGTGAAGCAATGACTCGCTGTGTTTTGCTGCTTTCATGGCATCATTCTTCTTACTCAATATGTTCGACATTTTCTCGAAACGATGAATGACGGAAGTAAATAATGAAAATAAAAATTTCGTATGCTACCGAATATTGACACTTAATGGGTCTTTACTCCACTCCAGACATTAATGGAATTTATGAAGCTGTACAGCTTTAATTAAATGCAAATATACAGCTATTAAGCATATTTAATTCTAATAATATTTTATAGCTTATCATTAAAGGCAAGAGCGGTCGTAATTCTTCGTTTTAAGTACTCTGAACGCAACAATGAATTAATATGCCGTTGGAGAACTTATTACTACAAATACAAATGCTTGTATTTACATATAGATGTTTTTAGTATTTAACTTCGGAAAAATAATTCGTTGTTTCAATTTATAAGCCGCACTTGCATTCATGTGGTCAGTATGTCCCCGGATGTTATGCCACATTTTTTCAGAGATGAGATGCCAATTGTAAGCAAAATAGAAGGCTGTCTAATTTCTATATATGTTTGAACAGTGGTCGAAATTGTAAATAATGCTACCCCTATTGACCCCTACTTCCATAGTAGTCCATTCTTCTACATTAAAGTGCTATTTACTTGCCAAGAGAGCCAACGTATTGGCACGTACCGATTTATTGTTAGGGTAGGTAATCTACCAGTTTAGGTAGGTTAAAATGGAAGAGAGTAAAAGTCAGCTACATTTTTATAGGCACTGGTCCTTGCGCAATGCCTTTCTTGATCTCAGCATACGTCCTACCTCTCCTCATCGCATCCTTAAAGCTTATTCATTTTCTTCCCCTTCCTCGCTTGTCCAACTTTCTCCCCTTTGTCACGGCCCTCTCTCCATACACATGCATGCTCCTCCGCTCATGAATAAAACCTTCACGGCTATGTTTTGTTTTTTGTTTCTCGTGCAATAGGAAAAAAAAGGATAGGATAGAGTGTTATCACAAATTATTAAAATTAAAACGAATGTTAGCAAACTGTAGAGTGAGATAGCAAAAGCTAGATACCTTAAGTTATTTCCTGAAGGGTAACATGTTATTAGACATGCCCTTAGCATTGCTTAATGTATAGTCCTACTGAAAATTGATGGATCTAAAATATTTATTGAATTCATATGAAGTTATAAATTATATAAATATTAATTATATAAGTATTAATTTTATAATTTTATTTATAAATGATAAAACTCATATGCATTCATAAGGAACGCATTTCAACGATATAATTATGTCGTTGAAATGCGTTTCTTGTATTTTGTTCAGAAAATCTCTTGGTTTTACCGGAAAAACTGTGCATTCAACTAAATAATGACAGCATTTTGATTGGTATCAAGATTAAGTTGAATGTAACTGACTTCCTTTTAATGGAAATACATGTATCAATTGAAATATTTTCTGCCAGTGACACTAATTTAAATAATTACTAATTTCTGACAACGACACTGCCCAATTTGAGACAAATAATTTAATTACCAACTTTGGTCAAGCATAAACCGTATAAAGTTAGGTGTTTTCCTTTGGATTTGCGAAAACTTCGCATTTGAATTACATTTGTGCATCGCTTAATGCAATTTCAGATCACGCCGAATTCTAATCTAACATTTTAATATCTTTTACTCCTGCGACGCATATTGCCTAATGAACATTCGTGTGTAATGTCTCCTATATATATCTAATAAATTCGCGGGTACCGTAAATCTCATGCGATTTACTCACACACTTGAATCATAAGGGTTTTCTTTCGGTAGCAGCTGACTTACTATGCGTGTTATTTTTATATCAGTGAAGTTAGCTGATGTTTTCACAGGATGCAGTTTCGAAAGAGCATTGGTTCTATAACCTGCTTGTAGAGGATGATGCATCGAATAAACAGGTCTTTATTGCAAGCCAATATATGACACTGGCGTCGGCCCTATATCGATATTTCATGTGAATCGAGTATCGCAGTCAATTCATCGCAATGTCGCAGGGCTCTTTAAGAGAAGGAAGTCCTCGCTCCCTCTTCCCTACTAACCTTCCCCCTCAAAACAAACCTCTCGCTCCTCCCCTGCCTTCTGTCGTCATCACCTGTCGCCATTTTCCACCCCACATTCTCTCTCCCTCCGACCCTTCTCCATTCCACGCTCTCCCTCGGTAATTTCTCTCCGCAATTTCGTTTATCTTTTCCTCCTTTTGAATCTCGCCGTGTTTCCCAACTCCAGCCGCGACATCCTCCCTCCACCCATCGGTGTATCTCTCTCCTGCCTATGTTTTCCTCGGAAGGCTTGCGGCGGGAGGTTGTCCCCGTGCGGGCAAAGTTGGACGAGGGTGTGGGTGCTGGAGGGAGTAATGTAAAAAGACAAATAATTACCACCGATGTTTAATAAGGAGACCCAGCCTCGTTTCTCATCTCCCTTTTTTGAGAAACCTTTTTAGCAGATGTAATTAAGTGTATAACCCTCTTCCCTTTATATCCGTCTCGTATATTTTTTCTTCTGCCGTTAGTCGCTAAGTATAGCATTTTTTTATCTAAGGGGATAAGTAAATTGAGTTTTTTTTAAACAAAGGGCATGGACGATCTCCTCCTCCTCCTATACTGCTTTGGCTATAGCGCCCCCCTCCGGCTATGAAGCGTGCTCTCGGGAATAGGGTCTCGATGATGTTTATCCACGGTGGCGGCTGAATTATTCGAGGGGCCCTCGGTTCTCTGCCGAAAGCTTTCTCCCGAAAAGAGGAAAGTGCGAAAAAGTAAAAGTTCGTCCTCCGTATAGTGCTCGTTCTCCCGATTAATGTTGTGACAATGCGGTTGGAGGTACACACCTCAGAGGGTGATGTCATGCTTTCACAATTATCAACGAATCCACGACGATTTGAAAGGTAATAAGTTCACGTGCCGGTATGGCCTCGACTTGGAATGGGGAGTGTGTAATAAATGTATTCCTCATGTCTGAGTAGTGAACACGACGGAAAATTTTCTAAAGAACCAAAATATTAGTGAAATTCATATTTGTACGTGTCAACCGTTGTAGTTTTAAATTGCCCTTAAAAAGAGTTAAATATTTTAAAAAAAGTGCCGTGATCCAACACGGTATCTTGATGGTTTCAACGTACAGTATCGCTTCTTAGTTTCACAAATATTTTTGCATGAAGGATTGCATTGTAACGTTCAATTGTCTTTTACAAAGGAAATGAAATTAATCATCTCCGTGAAATTGCCCTAAATTGGCAGAAATCCACGTTGCTAGCATGTACAGTTGTATGACGTTAGTCATCATTCATATACTTAGTGTATTTATAGTCCAAGTGCACGTGCTTTAAAGCAAATGTTTCGACAAAACTGTTTGTCGACAAAATATATGTGATGCATATTTTGAAAATTACTACTTCACATTCATACAAATTAAAAAAATAATGAAAGTTCCCCATTGTTCGGCTGTGATAAAAACCCTCCCTCCATACACGCATTATGAATGGTAGACCCAAATTATTTCAGGGCACAAAGGATGGGCAAATCCCTTTTTATACTCCGAGGTTAAGGTGGGTTTCCATTTATGCTCTATCAATTCTCTTTTCTGTTCCATGATCGTTATTTTTTCAACTTTTTCTCCTCTTGCCCTTTGACTTCGACCTCTTGCTTTCAAATTTGTCTATATAGACTAAAGATTTGTAAATTTATTATCAGGTGGAAACTTAAAAAAAGCATAGGATGTTGTTAAAAGTTTCCACATGATAATAAATGTACATATTTAAGCATTAAATATTGTATATAACATTATTAAAATGCTAAATATTTGATAATATTAAAAGATTCAACCTGATAATAACTTTACAAGTTAACGGATAATGTATAAGTTTCTGCCTGATGAAAAGTTTCTAACTTATGTTAGTGATGGAATATCACAAAGTTTTAGCAGGACGACTTTTATTTTTTTTGAAGGTCTATTCCTCAGAGGATATTCCCTTTCTGAAGTCTTATTATTACTCGCTCATTTGAGGGTACATCTGCCTTTTTACTACGTTTAGTAGCACGTCGGCAAGGACTTTATAAGAAGCAAGCAACAAGGAAATACTCAGAAATGGTTTGATTCTGTGCGTTCTCCCTTTTTATAGAGATGGTGGATAAGGGCGCATTTCCAATCGGTGTGGATTGTTTCTCATTCCCCTACCTACATTCCAAAGGATACAATGTAAACTGTCCACTGCCTTATACACTCCACATTTCTGCATCTCCGAAAATTTTTCATCTTCTCCGGGAGCTTTATTATCTTTGAGTTCCTCGATTACTGTTTAACTTTCCATGAGGCTTGGGGGTAATGACTGCGGATTTGTGGCTGGTGGTTTCTTGAAGTTCAGTCCCGGTGGTGTGTCGCGGTTTAGAAGGGTATCAAAATAACCAGACCAAAGTTGGCAATTCTATTTATTATTTATTGCCGTGGTTTTGTTCTGTCTTTTAGAACAGAGACATGGAGGGTTGTACTGTATTAGTTCTTATTTGAAAGTTCTAAAGAATGCCCAAGCGTTATTTTTCCTGAAATCTTCCAGATTTTTTCTTAACCACTTTGGTCATTTTTTCTTTTCTCCTCTGATAATCTTAGCAATAGTTTTCTTTTTTGTAGAAAACTATTTGATTTTTCCTAGGTTTGATTGTAATACTTTACTTCAGGCCTTGAACCTCATAAAGGGTGTCGTCAAATCGTTTTACCACTTTCTGTGTTTCCCCAAGGGGCCACGTTTGGTGAAGTTAAATATATTTTATATTATGTTTATTAATGTTTTTAAAATTAAAATGCAACTAATTTTAGCATCTATATTACCTCTTAGACCAAATATTGGTAGAAGAATCCCCAAATATACTACGTATTTAGTTAATCGACTACCTAGGTCCATATCTAATTGATGCGTGTAGAGAGAATGCCGGGGGAAGTTGAGTCATGCGTTATTTTTTCATGAGGAAGGACGGATGAACTTCAGGGAAGGTTTCACTGTGGGTAGAAGTATGCATTCACATGGACATTTTGGATGTTCTTCAGCTCTAGATCGTGAATTGATAAGATATTTACTCCATAAAACTCAGGACTGAGCATTTTACTTCTAACGATGAAGGCGATAAATCATGTGTCTGCTCTTTTATTCGAATTAGGAAGTTGTTTAAGAATTCCTCTACTGCGTGGGAAATGTGATTTTATTACTGAAACAAATTCACTTCTCTTGGTCAGCGTCATAACGTAAAAATCATTATGTAACTATTAGTGCTCAAGTCAGATGAACACTATTGGGTTAATCCGGCCGAGATTAACGCTAATAGTATGCTGAACGGAAAATGGGAATGAGGACGCCAGGAGAATTCATCCGACTTTGAATCTGCAGCTTTCTGCTTAGTAGTGGCAGGAGTTTTCTGTCGTGATTTTAAATCACCACCTCAGAAATATCTAGCAACTAGCCTTTTTAGTTCTTCCCTGTCTTTCCATTTTTTTGTCTCGTAATATTTGGTCAATTTCAGGGTATTTTTAAATTAGAAAATTTCATGAGTACTGACTTTTTCCTTGTGAATGACATTCTAATTTTTAAAGTTTTTATGCAAGTTTTGTTGTAATTTTGTCACTGCCATAGAAGGCAATTACGCCAGAGCCTACAGAAATGGCACCGATTCCCACTCAGTCACCGAAATTTAACATCGTTGAGCTCGAATCGATTTTAGTGGAGTGATCCTCGTGTTCATCTAAGTGCTACTGTCTCTGTGAAATATTGGTAGAAAGTAAGTGCTAAATGACCTTACCCGTCGAAGACCGTTTAACTAAAGTAATAACTAATAATGCTGGAAGATAATAGCCAAAAATGGATTATAGAATGTGGTCTGGCGTAAGAAAGTAATACCTTATTCTTGGAAAAAATTAACCACCCAGCATGGATATCGCGCGAAAGTCCGTTAGTAATTCAAAGAACTGCGTAACTGGACGTGCAATTAGTCGTTACCTATGAGGACATCTCGCTCCCTAAAGCCTCTATGGAATTCACAGTGAAAGAAGATGCCTGAGTAGTATAACTGGCTAGAACACTCTTAGGGTCTGGGTCTGGGTTAGAATCCTAGGCAAAGCGAATGATTTTTTTTTCACTGTGAAATTGTGTCCTCTAGTAAATGTTACGTAAACCCCTTTTTTATGTGAATCCTCTATTTTTGGTTTACATGCCCTGGGAAAATTTAAGAATATGACGACAATGGTTCAACTGATAACCGCATCTGTTATGGACATATTAACAGAATTGGTGTGCCATTCAACTTTGCTGATTGCAAATTTTAATGGCTTCTGTATACCTTCTGCGGCTTTGCCGCATAGTGCCATGTACTTTCTTCTTGGATTTATCAATATAACAAAATTATTCCTCATATTTCGGTGAAAAATGAGGCGATTTGACGTGATAGATTAATTGAAATTACAGTCTGCTCACCTCTCCAATGCTGTTGCAAATATTTTAAGACATAGAGCAGTCATATGTGCACAATACACTGTAGGGGTGGTGGAAGAGAACAAAACGAGAGGAGGACCTAAGACAGAGTACATCGATCAGATAGCAGAGGACCTAGAATGCCGGTTTATGATGCCCTTAAATGACTAGTGGATGTGGTAAACTGCTGCTAACCATGGATTGAGTACTGATAATGATGTTCGATATCCCTAACGGATTTGAACATTGCTTCGATGGGAGCCATCTGGGAGGCTATCCGCAAAACGTTTCCAGAATAGACCAGTTTACATTGTAGTCCATCAAGGAATTCATGCCACTTAATCGAAAGTAAGAGGGGACGGGCTGATGAATCATCGTCGGTAGCTGGCCGGTCAAATTACCGCCACCCAGCTGGATTTACTTTCCGAAGGCGAACGACATCATTCCAACGACAATCGCTTAAATTTGAACAAGGGATAAGATGTCGAACCCGCGTCGTATTTTGGATCGGAAACTTTAAAAAACTCATTTCCTTCCCTATCTACGTTTCTCTGTCCCATCATCCGTCTTGATCTCTTTCGTGATTGCAAAAACATTCTGTTCCGTGTCATATTTTTTTAGGAAACATCCATTCCTTTCCTCTCCATCCCAACCGACGGTGGTTATCCCATCTAAAGCTTGTCGTTCTGAATCACCCCCGTATTATTTCACCATGTGTGGAGAGGCAGAAGGGCGTCGGAAGGATTGGTGGATGGGAGCAGAAAGGCTCCGTGGAGTCTTTTCATACGCACGAGCATGTATATTTTTTTCATAATTCCCCTCACGTCGCAGCTAATCCGTCAAAACGGAAGCGTGGGCAAGGGGAGTCGCCCTTATGTGAAATTTTTGTCCGAGGATTCGCGGACTAGCAGAAAGAGAGACTAGGCTTTCATGACGTGGAATCTGATGACATGCACCCGTCAAGGTTTTTTTGCGGGAAGAAGACAAGAATAAAAATATCCCAGCTTGGCCAGAAAGGCCACTTTTGCGTTTCCATTCCATCGCCACGAAAATACAAGACAACGTTTCTCACCCATCGTAGTAACGGTCTTTCCAAACCTCTCGCGAGAAAATCGTCCCGTGTGTTTGTGGCCAAATATGTGCAGCAGTATCGCGAACTAAATGAGGTTTGATCCAAGAGAAAAACATGTTGGCAAATAATTCTGTGAAGAATGGGGTAATTCATTTCAGGTCTATTCACCATAAATTCAAAGCCTTGTCAACACGCAAGTCATGCTATGGGTATTCCGGTATGACCATTCTGTTCTGGTTAAAATATTACGGTTGGACAAGTCCTTTCCCCCAACCATATTTGGAGATTCTATCGGGGCAGAAAAGCGATTTGAAAACGTTTTGGGAAGTGGCAGGATGCTGAATTGGAGGTTCAACTTAATCATGAAAGGAGGGAAAAAGTAGGAGTTTTTGACGGCATAGAGATGTGAAGATGAGATATTATTATTATGTGATGACAAATCATTTTGCTAGAAAAGGATGAGATATGATCCCATTACGAGAAGAATCGTGTAAGTAGCTGTTCTTTAAGTATCAGGTATTGAATGCAAACTGTGATGATGTATTGTTGCCTGATAATATTTTTTATTTTAGTAAACGTTCAGGTTCACGGGAGTTCTTTAAATATCAGTGATATAATGCAAAATGTAATGATGCATCTTCGCCTAAAATTTTTTTTTATTTTAGTAAACGTTCAGGTTCACGAGGGCTTCATTCAATCAGGCACCTCTGAAAAATCAAGTCGTGCCCTCGTTGTCACACACTTGAATCACTTCTGCAATCCAAGATTGATCAAAAATAAAGTAGCTGTCTTTCAAGGATATTTTCTGTTACTTTGATGAAAATTCTCAGTTCTGCCGTTGGTATGCCTGAAATCAAGCCCCCTCCCGTGTGACCACCATGTTACCCTATTGCACTCCGATTTTAGTTGAGGTCGAAAAATTGGTCTTAGAATGTGAACGAATCACATTTTCACTGCTGCAACGAATTTGGCTAGTCTTTTTTGCGACCTCATTCTAAGAAATAGCTAATTTTAGCAGATGGTTGGTATTTACAGTGTCCTTGTAACTTCCAACGCGTCTAAGATTATGTTTTCTTTCTTTCTCTAAGTTTCCCCTGAATACTCATTAACTCCTATAAAACTTTGCACTCTTTCTTTGTCTCTCTGCAATTCTCTTTATGGTTAATTTCAAGTATAGCAAATGAAGCTAGCTTAAATCGCCAATCCAGTGTCATACTATTTTTGTATTAATTACAGTACTTGAAAATTTTATATTTGTTTGTATTTTATTTTACCTTTAAGTAGCATATGTGCTCAACCTTTCTGTTATGAAACATTGCATTCTTTATACCATTTATATCCGATTTAAATTGAAAATGTGAACCCATTGCTATGAGAGCTAACTCATCTGCATTTTTGTTGGCATCTCATTCATTCAAGTATTCTACCAGCTAAAGGAAATTATTCTAAGGCCTTTAAAAGCCTTACCCGGTGGCAAACCCGAGAAGAATCTACTAATATTATTCGCCGGGAAAGCCTAAGATCTTTTATTCTACCAGCTGATTGGTAGGTTCTTGGACAGTCCCCATTCTGCATCCCAACCTCATAGACACTGTCTCGCTTTCCCTCCTAAGGATGGCCCGCTATTAGATCCCTCTTCAATTCTACATATATTCTACCTCCTCTTATTTCGTCCAGAATTCCTATCCTCTTCCTTCCTCTTCCACGCTTCCCCAGTGTTCTCCCCTCTATCACTCTCTGTAACATGCCCTCTCCTCTCAAAACCTCCTCCATCCATCTCTTCTGCCTTCTCCAAACCTCTGCCACAAGCTTCCTCTCCTCTCCGACCATATCCAGTACCTCCTCGTTCGTCTTTATCGCCATCCAGCTAACCTTCTCCATCCTTCTCCAAACCCACATCTCAAACGCCTCAAGTCTACGAACATCCTCCCTTCGCAATGACCAAGTTTCCGACCCATATAGCACCACGCTCCATATTAAAGTTCTCACCAGCCTCTTCTTTACGTCTCTTGTCAGACCCCCCCTCATCAATTCTCTTCTCTTCGAAAATGCTTCTTTAGCTAGCGCAATTCTGCATCTGATGTCCTTACCACTAAACCCATTATCCTCCAAAATACTACCCAGATACGTAAACTTCTCGACCTGCTCTATCTTCTGCCCTCCCACCCTTATATTCAACCCCGCCTTCTTACTTCTAGAAAATCTCATTACTTTCGTTTTCTTGTGATTGATCTTCATCCCATAGTTCTCGCACTGCACCTCTAATGCATTCACCATTGACTGTAACCCCATGGCAGACTGACTAACCAATGCTTGATCATCTGCAAATCTCACTGATTGTATCAGCTCACCTCCTACCTTTACTCCTACCTCCTCCACCCCCCATGCCTCCCTTGCTATTTCTTCTGAATACACGTTAAAAAGCAACAGTGATAGTGGGCACCCTGCCGCACTCCCCGTCCTATCGTGGCCCATCCCGATTCTCCATTGGTTACCCTAACCTGCGCCGTCTGGTCCATATACAAATTCCGAATCAGACGCCTGTCCCTCCAACCGACCCCTAATTTCTCCAACACTCCCATTATCTCTCCCCCACTCATATTATCATTATTTCTTCAACACTCTCATTGAAGTATCTAGGAGTTACGATAACTTCGAACCTATCGTGGGGAACATATATAAGACATACGAGCGGAAGGTACCCGTTGAAATTCAACGGGTGTGAAAAACGTTAAACGTATTTTATAAGAAAACCGCAAAGCCTGAAGAAAAACTGTATGCGTGGTCATTCGAGGAGTTCGTAACCTATCTTGTATGTTGTATTCGTTGTAGTACACACGCTGACCGTTTTCCAGGTGCACGGAGAGATGAGTGACTATTGATCCACTTATATGCACGGGAAACACAAAAATCGGCCCTACAGTCTCATTACTACTTAAATAGCACCCAGGTTGATAGGTCGTCACCTCGTCCCTCCGGTTCTCTTGAGCAGTCTTCTGAGTGATGAGCAGCTTGATCGCTTCCCTTGAGTACATACATATATTTGGATTCCATGACTTAATTCAGTTGCACTATTCAACGTTGATATGTGCGTTGAGTATCTTAATCAGGATTGGACAGAAGGGTACAATCCAGTGGTTGACAACGTCAAGAGGAGTAATGGCAGCAGAAACCATGTTTATTTTACCTATGAATCCTCCCATCAACCGGACTGCGCCTTCGGCATAGCCATAACCATTGGTTTCGGTTGCTAAATAAAAAATCTATGGTGATTCTTAGTGCACTTGTCGATTTTCATGAACAGATGTCGTTAATTGCGCAGAATTTCCGTTCTTCTTTTGGGTAAGAAGCAAGTAGTGACGTCATTATATATTCCGCCATCTTAAAACAGATTGTAGGTTCAAAACAGATGGGTCTGTATTCGAACCAGATTTAGAGCTGGTTACCCGTCCGTATGCTGGGTAAGGATGAAATTTGTGCGGTTCTTAGCGTAACCCGAGAAACACTACTGGGAGATTATCATGAGATCGCTGGTGGGCATGTCTTTGAGCATCCAAGTCTAACTTTGGTCGTTTTTATTGTAAGGGCTCATTTTCTCGCAAAGATATTCCTTTTGCTTTAGAGTATTTATTCGAAAGGTTACTCTTTTTCTATTAGGCATGTGGATGGATATATTTTTAAGTCTAAGGAACGGAAACAGCGGCAAGTGAGAGTCTAGAGTAGCCAACTCGATGATTGAGTGAATGTACCTAAGTTAACTGCACTTTAACACTTTTAAACGTATAAATAACTCGTGACGATAATGATGTGGGAATTGGGAAAGTTCGCAATCGTAATGAGATGCAGACGGTTTCACTACGTGTAAAACATCTGAGTACCTATTAAACGATAATAAACAACGCCGTGTTTGTTGTAGCAACAGAGGCATTACTACCATTGATATTCGCTGCACGTAAATATTTTTGCACATTTAATTAAGTGTGTATTCTATTAATTCCTTTATGTGCAACGTTTACTACCTAAGTTTTCTCTCATTTACATGCAGTGTCCCTTTGAGAACTACTTTGAGAATAGATGTTGAAGAGTATACTTGTTAAATATGCATTGAATTTATCGATTACCCCCAGGAGCAATCTATCGTGGGGTCCTCTGGACTCTGGGCCCTTTTTATACATATTTTCTTTCTACATGCTATCATGGGCCTGTAGGAAAACGTGATATTTAATAGTTAAGAGGCGTGTATATCCTTTGAAAATCAAATCAATGGTTGTCAAGGAAATATGTTATTGTTGATTTCAGATAAAAACGTAAGATCTTTTAACTGAAAATATGAAATTTAGACAAATACGGAGCGTAGAAGAAAATCGATTGATAAAATTAGAAATTATATTTATTAAGCCATCCGATAAAAAAAATTCCAGCCCTATATCTTGAGTGAATGTACTTTTAAAAAGCAAAAAAATGAAACCACTGCACCGAACACAATGCTTAACATGGACCACCACGGGGGACCTCCGGGGGCCTTTGGGGGCCCTTAGGGCTTTTTAATATAGCATATGATACAACCAGATATTTATTCTATCTACATGCCAAATTTCAGCTCAATCGGTCCAGTAGTTTTTGCGTGATGGAGCAACAGAGAGAAAGAGACCATTACATTTTTATACATATTAGTAAGGATCACACCCTTAACCCTGAAAAAATAGGGTTTTGGTTAATTGAACCCTACAGTGTTTGTTGTCTACCAGTAACAAACATGTGTTCCAAATTTCATCAAAATCGGCCATTTGGTTTAGGAGGAGATGTGGAACATACATACATACATACATACATTGACTTTTATATATATAAAGACGAGCGGAAGATACCCGTTGAAATTCAACGGGTGTGAAAAAAATTAAACTTATTTTTTATAATAAAACCACAAAGCTCGAAGAATAACAGTATGCGTGGTCATTTGAGGAGTTCGTAACCTGTCTTGTATGTTGTGTTCGTTGTAGTAGACACACTGACAGTTTTCCAGGTGCGGGGAGAGATGAGTGACTATTGGTGGTCCACTTTCATGCACGGGAAACCTAAAAATCGGCCATGCAGACTCATTACTACTTAAATAGCAAAGGTTGATAGATGGTCACCTCGTCCCTACGGTTCTCTTGAGCCGTCTTCTGAGTGATTAACAGCTTGATCGCTTCACTTGTGCACATAAATATATTTGCATTCCATGACTTAATTCAGTTGCACTATTCAACGTTGATATGTGCGTTGATTAGATTATTCAGGATTACACAGAAGAGTACAATCCAGCGGTTGACACTTCAAGAGGAGTAATGGCAGCAGAAGCCATGTTTATTTGACCTATGAATCTTCCATCACCCGGACTGCGCCTTCGGCATAGCCATAATCATTGGTTTTGGTTGCTAAATAAAAAAAATATGGTGATTCTTAGCGTAATTGTCGATTTTCATGTACAGATGTCGTTAATTGCGCAGAATTTCCGTTCTTCTTTCGGGTAAGAAGCATGTAGTGACGTCATTATAATTTCCGCCATCTAAAAGCAGATTGAAGGTTTGAAACAGATGAGTCTGTATTTGAACCAGATTTCAAGCTGGTTTCCCGTCTGTATGCTGGGTAAGGATGAAATTTGTGCGGATCTTAGCGTAACCCGAGAAACACCACGGGGATAATCTCATGAGATCGCTAGTGGGCATGTCTTTGACCATCCAAGTCTAACCTTTGTCGTTTTTCTTTCAAGGGTTCATTTTCTCGCAAATAAGACATTCATTTTGCTCTAGAAGGTTTTTTCGAAAGGTTACTCTTTTTTCTATTAGGCATGTTGATGGATATATTTTTAAGTCCAAGGAACGGAAACACAGCGGCAAGTGAGAGTCTAGAATAGGCAACTCGATGATTGAGTGAATGTACCTAAGTTAACTGCACTTTAACACTTTTAAACGTATAAATACTTCGTGACGTTACTGATGTGGGTATTGGTCTAAAATCAGTTCGCGATCGTAATGAGAGGCAGACGGTTTTACTACGTGTAATACATTTGAGTATTAAACGATAATAAACAACGCCGTGTTTGTTGTAGCAACAGGGGCATTATTACCATTGATATTAGCTGCACGTATTTATTCTTTTAAGTGTGTAGTCTATTAATTCCTTTATGTATAACGTTTACTACGTAAGTGTTCTCCCATATATATGCCCCTTTGAGAGCTACTTTGAGAGTAGACGTTGAAGAGTATACTTGTTAAATATGCATTGAATTTAACGATAACCCCCCAAAGCAATCTATCATGGGGGCCTTGGGACTCTGGTCCCTTCTTATACGGATTTGCATTCTACGTACTATCATGGGCGTGCAGGAAAACATGATATTTAATAGTTAAGAGGCGTGTATATCCTTTGAAAATCAAATCTGTGGTTGTCAAGGAAATATGTTATTGTTGATTTCAGGGAAAAATGTGAGATTTTCAACTGAAAACATGAATTTCAGACAAATACGGAGCGTAGAAGAAAATTGATTGAAAGAATTAAAAACTTCATTTATTCAGCCATCCGATAAAAATAATCCCAGCCCTATACCTTGAGTGGAAGTACTTTTAAAAAGCAAAAGATGAAACCACTGCACCGAACGCAAAGCTTGCCATTGACCACCAGGGGGACCTTCAGGGGGCCTTTGGGGGCCCTGAGGGCTTTTTGATATAGCATATGTTACAACCAGATATGTTTTCTATCTGCATGCCAAATTTCAGCTCAATCGGTCCAGTAGTTTTTGCGTGATGGAGCAACAGACAGACAGAGACCATAACATTTTTATACATATTAAAAAGGATCACACCCTTAACCCTGAAAAAATAGGGTTTCGGTTAATTGAACCCTACAGTGTTTGTTGTCTATCAGTGACAAACTCGTGTTCCAAATTTCATCAAAATCGGTCCTGTGGTTTAGGAGGAGATGTGGAACATACATACATACATACATTGACTTTTATATATATAAAGATTTGTTCAATTAATATTTTGAAAGAAAGCTCTGAAGAAGCTAGGATACGTCAAGCGTATTGTGGGAAGATTTTTAGATGATAAAGTAAAAGAGAGGTGCTATTTCGCACTCGTCCGGCCACACCTTGAATATGCAGCGAACATATGGAATCCGGTGCAGAAAGACTTAATCCGGGAACTTTATAAAATACAAAGGAGAGCTGCGCGATTCGTCAAAACTGCAACGGGCGTACAGACAGCGTTACACAGATGTTAAACGAATTAGGCTGGGAGCCGCTAGAGACTCGGAGGCTGCTCGCTAGGCTTAGATTGCTTGAGCGATTGAGAATAGATATCTTTAAGAGCGATACGGAGAACATCATATTAGAACCCCACTATATTTCCAGGTCCGACATAAACGATAAATTAAGAGAGATATTTTGCCGAACGGATAGGTATGGGAATTCGTTTTTCCCCCGAACAATAAGGGACTTTAATAAATGCTAGGCGTAATTTCATTAGAGCGTTTCCTTTTTATGTATAAACGGCTGGTGTCCTAACACCCCTCGCCACACGCCTATTGAGGCGGCTTGCGGGGTAGTATGTAGATGTAGATTATTTTCGTCCATTTCACCCGATAAAACGCCTTCTCGAAATCTACGAAGCATGCAAAATCATCCTGCCCATACTCTAGGTTTCTTTCTACTACCGTCCTCTTCACCGCTATAGCGTCTCGCATTCCCGTCCCTCTCCTAAACCCGAACTGTTCGACACCCAGGTATTCATTTTCCTTCTTCTCTAGCCTTCTGTTTATAATTCTCAGAACTACTTTGGCCGCGTGGGATATTAAGCTTATTGTCCTATAGTCTTTGCACGTCTTTGCCTTTCTTTTCCTTGGTATAGGAATTAGTACAGTTTTCGCTAAGTCTTCCGGCCACACTCCATCCTCATAAATCCTACGAATAAGAGCAAAACGTTTTCCTCTTCTGTTCTTCTCCATTCCCACCACTTTATTCTTTTTCATGTCTCGTAGAGCTCTTTCGATTTCGCTTTTTAGGATACTTGGTCCGATGCCTTCTCTGTCGATATCGTCTTCCCTTTCTATATCTAACCAATTGGGCCTTATTTCTTTACCATACAGCTCTTCAACATACTCCTTCCACCTCTCCTGGATCTGTTTCGGTTCTACGATCACCTTTCCCGTCTTGTCTGTTATCGTTGTAATTCCCCTTCCCTTATTACCACCCGTCAGTTCCTTTACTCTCCTATATAATGCATCTGCTCTTCCCTCTTCTTTATATTTCTCTAACGAGTCGATCTGTTATCTCCACCACGTCTCTCTTGCTTTCTTTGTTTCTCTTCTAAGCCTGTTATTTAATTCTTGGTATTTTCTCTTACCCAGCTCTGAGTTTACGCTCATCCATTTCCTTCTCTCCTCCATCTCTCTTATCATCTCCTTCATGATCCACGGTTTTCTAATTTTCGTTGCACTGACTACGCCTACCGTTGCTTTCGCCGCTTCTACAATTCCATTTTTCAAGCTACCCCATTCATTTTCCACTGATCAAACTCCATTTTTCTCACCCATTATCTCATCCACCTCTCGATATTTCTTCATTGCCCTAGTTAATGCCTCCGTATTCCACTTTCATGCCCTCCTTCCCATTCTTATCTTTTTCAGTTTTACCCGACATAATCAACAGAGTTTTCTGTTTGAAAAATATTCCCCTTAAGACTCAGTGTTTTTTTAAACTGCTAGAAATCAGCGAAATATTTGAAAAAACAAATTTCTATCTCAGATTCCATTTACCGTATAATATTTGAAAAAGCTAATTTATTGTAAAAATATTGTTCAGTCGATACTTACTTACTACGTACTTAGATGGCCATTCAAACCGTAAAAGGTTTTTGGCTTCGTCAACCGCTTGTCTCCACCTCGGTCTGTCCTGCATGGTGTTTTCATCCGCTCCTATTTTCCTCATGTCCCTCAGCATCTGGTCGGTCCACCTCAGTCTTGGTCTTCCTGGAGGTCTTTTTCCTGTTGGTCCCCCCTTCACTATGGTTTTCAATAATGAACTATCCTCTCTTCTATTTACATGACCCGCCCATCTCAGTCTTCTACATTTTGCTTCTGCCACGATGTTTGCTTCTTAGTTCTCTTAGCTCCTAGTTTTTCCTAATTCGCCACAGTTCCTCTTCTTTTATTGGTTCATATATTTTCCTAAGTATTTTATTTTCAAAGGTGATAAGTTTCTTTTCCGTCTTTTTACTGATTGCCCATATCTCTGAGCCATATAGGACTACTGGCCTTATAATTGTTTTGTAGGCTGTTTCTTAGTCTTTCTTGATAGAACTTTGTTCCTTAATATTTTTTGTAATGCCCAATAGTATTTGTTTCCATTTAAAAGTCTTGTTTCTATTTCAGATTCTTCATTGTTGTATTGGTCAACAGTGACCAATTTAACTATGCACAAAGTCGATACTGCGCACACTAATTTAAGTGAGGTCAGGATATCGTTTCCGCAAGAATAATGAATGAATTGAGAGGTACAGTAATAAATTTCGAATAAATTTTACTGGTTCAGATTTATGACTGGTGACTGACTGCAACATCTTCACAGTAGTGACTGACTTGACTTATTAGAGGCCCTCTATTCTATGTACTATGGTAATAGAGGGCCTCTATTGACTGATGTTCTCGGAGCGACTGCGAGGCATGGCTTTCGGCTCGAGAACAAAGGGATGACTGACTCGGCAGGATGGTTCGTCTCTGTTGTCGCCTAAGGTTGCCGCGCCCTTTGGTAGCTTACTCTCAGAAAACAAAAGAATGCTTGTTGGCGTGAACAAAATATTCTCTAAAAAGAGATGAAAACGTGAAAACAACAAAACCACTTTATTGTACTACTCTACTCTACCTACCATTGTTTCTTATTGTATTATTACTTACTTTTTCAGTAAATATAACCTATCATATTTGGAGTTAGCGCCTCAATTGTTCCTCATGCAGTATATGTTATCACCATATTCATACAGCCTGCCTTTCCTCTACCTCACTTCTTATCGGTCATAATAACAGTTGTAGCTGCATCGGTTCTCTTTCACCTAACCTTTGCGACTCCATTTTATTTATATCTATCATCAAAACTTAAACCAAGATACATAATAATTTTTAACCGTCGTAAAGGAGAGGTAAATACTCTCTTTTAACTTAGCTCTAAATTAAAACGATAAATTAAGTCCAAAAAGGAGTGCAAACGAGAATTAAATAGATTAATGGTAATTCCCTCCGAAGAAGTTAACTTTGAAGCATCGGTTTTTAAAGCGAATTTCGATCGCACATAATTCATTAGATGCACGCACACATCTGTCATTGAAGAATTAAGATTGGGCTAAGTTCTATTTTAAGTTTTCAGTCATCTTGAGTATCATTTATATCTTAGTATCAGTCGCTCGAAAATATAATTGATATTTCCAATTCTTTTAGTCTATCCAGTTCAACAATCTCTGGAATTTCAGAGCTTTGTGCTCAATTATTTGCGGTCCACTCGAGGTCTGATGATTGTTCAAAATGTATTGAGGATATCAGGAGAAATCTCTTCGTGTAGGTTAAATTTTACAAGATGGAAGAATGTTTTTAGAGCTCTGACTTAATACTTGATTAATTCTAGTTCTATGGAATTGCAAGCAACGAGGATTTAAAATTGTGTAACATATAACTATCAACTTGCTTATCTACGATACCTTGCTGAATACGTGAAATAAGTAATAAAAAGAAGTACCTTTGTGTCTGAAGTTGACATGCAGCGGAAATTATAAACTTCACTGGTGGATTGAGAACGTGTGTAAATTTTGCTAGATATTCCCTCACATCTGCATGATGCAGATGTGAGGGAGTGCTTTGGTACTTAGGTGGTAACGACGTACCAACAAAAAAGGCACGTAAACATAGGTGTTAAGTTAAAAGACACCAAAACCGTGCTTCAAACATATTGAAATGAAGGAATGATTCAGTGAAACACTTGAAAATTTCACATGTAAGAGTGGATTTTCTAGATGATACTTTAAATCATGAATCCCTTCCTCCAGGTAACGTTGAAGACTACCTCGACGTTTAGGAACACAAAGCAATCAGTTATATAAACTTGCTGGAAATCAAGGCTTGCATTTGCAATGTGAACTCTTGATGCACGTTTATTTATTCCGGTTTCACTGACAGTGAGCGAGAAATTATTTTAGGAAAAATAAATATTTTTCTTGATGGAAGTAATGATTCGTATTAATTGCATAGCGAGTATGGACTGATTTGACTACATTCGATGAACTTTGTGTATATTTTATATTAACTATTTCAGTGCCTCCATGTCCTCAGATCACCTTTGGTATCTAATAAGTTCTCGTAGCTACTGAAATCTGAATAAGACTTTTTTCAAGGCATGCTTCCTCACTCTTTATCTTTCACTCATTGTCAGTGCAAAACCTTGGAGTTGAGAAGAAATACTTTAACATCGATGTTTACTATTTGCTTGAGCAGTGTAGATGAGAATAAATATGGACTCATTTTAGAGCTTGTGGACGTGTTTTGCAAAATAACAGCCTCTTGAAAACAATAATAAAAATTGAATAGTAATAATTACTGAGGAAGGCCATGGTTGGAATACATTAGGAAAATTACTATGGCATAAAATTGAAGACATGAAGGGATATAAAGGTTATTAGAAAGGAGAATAGAATGGAATACTAGAGCAAACCTATCTTCGGATTGATTAAAGTTGACGAAGATGAATAATATTTTGAATATCTAGTCTTAATGTACATTGTTCGATGCCAAAAGGAGTTGAAATAGTACACCCAGTCCTAGAAACTATAGCATATATACATTTCGGATTTGCATGACGATCAACTCACGTCGTTATTTTCGGTGAGCTTGTGACTTAATAGACGCTGGCATGTCATCGAATCGATTTATCATGCAAATGCGATTACTCGTATTCGGCGAAACCGATTAATGATAGCGAAACCAGCGGGGCGCGTCCAATTACTTCGCAGTCATGCGCGAACCAGATCGGTGGGAGGAATTGACAGATTCGAAGTCGAGTGTCGTTCCGATCACATCCAAAATTGGTGATTCAAATTCATCCAACTCCCTGAAACTCAGTGCCTCATCCAACGGTCTATTTGAGATTTTCGGAATTTACGTAATTCATTTCGAACCAAAATATAGAAGAACAAATAGGTGTATAAGAAACCATCGATGGGATAGGGTCTTCTGCGAACTTTTTTTGTTAAACCTTCCTTAAATGCGTATTACTTTCTGAAGTTCCATCACGCACATTAAGGAGCTGAGTCCAGTAAGCTGTTAACATTTGAGTGGACTGAGCTGTAAAACATTCGTCGTCTGCTCTAGCAAGGTTAAATTCATCAATTGAAAAGTTCTCTCGGCAGCAGTGCTCTGATGCCAGCTTCTGGCGTTAAAACATCAAATCATTACCCTAACACGTCGACTTGAGTCTTGTATATAATTTTCATGACGCACGTTTCATTTTTCATGTTTTTTTTGGTTAAACATAGTTTGTTCTCAATTATATATATATATATATATATATATATATATATATATATATATATATATATATATATATATATATATACATATATATATATGTATATATATATTATATATATATACATATATATATATATAATATGCCAAGAGGGTGGCCGATAAAAATACAGAAACAGAAAAAAGGACACTCACAAATTGAAACTTCCGATATTTCGGTGAAGACTTGCTCCACCTTTCTCTAGGGTAAGAGTAGGAATCCTACTCTTACCCTAGAGAAAGCTGGATTTCTGTGACAAATTAAAGGGTACCTACTAGGTGAAAATATATGTGACACAAAGGGAAAAATACGGTTTTGATAGGTTATGTAATTGAGTAGTATGAATACTCATAGGGGAACCATCCCCTGTGGAAATTACTTATTCCCATGTTCGTTAAGGCAAACTTATCTTCTCTTATCTTTCCTTTGCAAGTGGTACAGAATACATGGTTTAGTCTGATTCATTCTGGGTGCTTGAGCTCGGACTTGTATTAGTGGCATAGCCATCGTACTTCGCTTAGGTTTTTCTTGAATTTTCTGTTTGCAGATCCTTTTCTTCAAGATAAACTCTGGTTGGACGTTTTGGAGCAAGAGTTTACAAATTACCGGGCTTAATGTTTTTAAGCAGGCATTATCCACCATTTTATTGCGCAATACTCAGTTTTCAGAAGCAATAACTCCCTTGACACAACTACTCAAGGAACATTAATAAGCTTTTTAATGATTTTAAATAAAAATTTCGAAATATTAAAAATAAAAGATTTGGCATTACGAGAAAACTTCGACTGAACTTCTCAATAGCTAATAGTTTCCGTTCCATGAAGCAATTTATGAAAAACTCCAACTTCATTACTTCTCCTGAGGAGTTTCAAACAAATTATACGTTCCCTTCCAGTTCTTAAGTTGAAAAGTTTTATGCCCCTTGGATCTCATTTTTACATTCAAGAGTCGTTATTCATTTTCAGAATACCTGCGTTGGGTTTTATAAATGTTAATATTCCCATAGGTTAAAGTTTTAAACGTTTCTGCCCAACATTTATTCGTCTTTGAATTGAAAATTAACGAAATTTTATCATGAGCTACATGCGTTAATTAAATGCTACTGATGTATTAATCTAGTCTAAATGAGTTTTGAATATTGGCATTTGACAGAGATAGTAAAGTCTATATATAGTTGAAAAATATTGCTATTGCTTTCTGTTCGGATACAGATATAAGGATTTATTGTTGACAGAAGTAACTCTGCTGTTATAATATGCCTCAGTAATCCTTAATCTTCGTAGTTTTTTAAAATTACTATTAATTTATGTTTAATTAGCGAAGTGTGACGTATTTTTCAATGTACTCGTCAAGAAACCTTTCTTTTTTCATTGTCACTGAATGTTTTAATGTCACTGAAATACTTGAACAAAGTCATATTCCTTTTACTTTTTAGTTCCATCATTCTTTCTTTCTTTCGCTGTTACCGTTGCTGGTTAGGAACCTCTATCAGCTGTGTCCTTGAAACTTCCTTCGGGGTAAAATTCCAGTATTGATGTAGGGAAAGAATTTCAGAACTTGCATTTCCATATTTCCATAATATTATTTCATTTCAAGGACAAATTGTTGCCACTGATGACGATTTCACGGGCTCCTCAAAATCTCCTCCATCGGCCTCTTTTTTACCTCCATAAATCAATAGTTCTTAAATCACTCCCAGGATGAGGGCATTTTCAAGAGATTTCCCGCTGAATTCAACAGCCATTGGCTCCCTCCAGTGTTAGCGCTGTCACCCGAACTTCACTCACGCCTGGACGTCCTCTTAGTGGTGGTATTTCAAATCAATGGTCAATAACGAATATCCCGAGTTATTGGTGGTGATGGAAATACCAATAACGGGTATCGGATATTGTCAGGTGTGGAGATACATGGGGTTTCAATTTTCATTATACAATATTTCATCCAAGGTTTCATTATTTCAGTTCTAAAACATTGTTTTTCAGTATTTAAATATTAAATTACTTAAAATTGCAGTATTGAAGTATTGGCTCAAGTCATCAATACTGGAATAGTTAATGTCCACTTCAATAACGCTCCATGGCTCAATAGTATAACAATAGGATAATACTAAACAGTTATGGCTGATGTATATTTGTATTTTGATACTGAATGACTACGAATGCAGTAAAGAAAACAAGCGACAAATGGCTATAACTAGGGCATCACACAAGTACAGTAATAAAGCCCTCTTAGCCGCACAGAAGATTAAAATCTCTACGTTTTCTCTCAAAAACACTAGATGTTAAATTGTCAGCAAGCCCGCTCGAGATGCGGAGCAAAGTTCTAACTGATAACAAGGTCGTAAGTTAGCCGCGCGGGAGAGAATAAGCCCGCTCATCACTTCGACCTGCAATACAAATGGAGAATAAGTAAAAACGTTTTGTGCATGCACCCATTTTTGATCCTGGCGTATTGAATCAACAGCTTTCCATTTTTTGTGTAGACATCGATTTTCCGGGGAGTACCGATTTTCAATTTTTAATAACGATTTATTAGAATATTGAAAGTCAGTGTTCAATGTACATATATAAATTGATATATATTGCATCAAGGTCAATACAATATATTAGAAAGTTGTAATTTCAGTATGCCAATATTGAAATTTAGAAACATTGAAATGCAAACCACTATGTTGAAATAACTCTCAGTTTTACTATCAGGCTTGCAACACCGTACCACTCATAAGTCACTGGAGGCTAATGGAGGACTTGATCCTGGTTCCCTAAGGTTCGTCCTCAAATCAAATACACCGCGCCCAATGCTTTATTTACGAAATATCCCGAACCAATTGGGCTCGATTTCATTGGTAGTCCATCGCTTATCAGAACAAACGTTTGCCATCTTTGCGCCGAAATACACATATTAAAAAAAATAAGAGGATTCAAAAATTGGTCCCCTGCTTGTTTAGTCCAAGAATATATCTCATTCGCTGTGGCAGTGAGAATCTTCTGCCGAAACGAACGTCCAAGCACAGGGAATTGAAATCAAAAAAGCTGGCCAAAATTCATTAAGAGCTTATTTTCTGTTCAGAAGTTGAAACCTCGCATGGCCATTCTCCATTGATTGGTACATGAGGTGATGCATGTCGTTTGTTCAAGTTATTTTGCATCAACAATATCCATCCATTAATTAGAATAACGTACCAGTTAAAGGTAGGTTATAATGAAAGTTAGAGAAAATCCTCAAGATTATTTACTGGTGAAGGGCCCTATCTACCTCTAGTATTCCTTTTTTCATCTCAGCGTAGGCCCTACCCTTCTCAGTCCCGTCCATTAAACTTATGCTCTTTCTTACCCTTCCTCGCTTGCCCAACATCCTTCCCTCTATCACTGCCTTGAGCACCTCATTACCTCATCCAGCCACCAACCCTGCCTCCCCATAATCTCTTCCAGAAATTGCATCTCCTCACCAACTATGCCAAGAACTTCCTCATTTGTCTTCCATTCCGTCCATCGGACCTTCTCCATCCTCCTCCTCACCCACATCTTGAACGCCTTCAGCCTATTTTTGTCCTTCTCTCTAAGAGTCCACGTTTCTGCTCCATACCACGCCACTTTCCATACCAAGCTCCCCACCAGCCTATTCTTTATATCCTTACTTATTGTCCCCGTCATCAGCTCCTTCTATTAATAAACGCTTCCATCGCGAACGCGATTCTCCTCTTAATGTCTTTGCTACTAAGCCCATTTTCTTCTAGCGTACTACCCAAGTAATTAAATTGTTCTACTTGTAGTTTGTGTCCTCCTACTTTTATGACCAGCCTCACTTTCTTTGTCCTATAAAATTCATTACTTTTGTTTTCTTACGATTAATCTTCATTCCGTTTTTCCCGCATTAAAATTCTAATGCATGTACTAAAACTCGTAATCCCTAACTAACCAACGCTTGGTCGTCCGCGAATGCAACCGAATTTACCAGCTGACCTACTACTTGGTCGCACATCCAGCTCTTCCCTTGCTTCTCTTACCATTTCCTTAGCACAGATGTTAAAAAGCAAAGGCACAACGGGCACCCTTGCCTTAACCTGTGACCTATACCTGCCCACCCTGATTCACCGTCAGTTACCCTCACCTTTGCTCTCTGGGCCATATACAAGTTTCGGAAGAGTCTCCTATCTCGTCAATCTACCTATTCTTCAAATAATGACAAGGTCAACTATGTTTAAATCCACAGAGTATTTTTATTGGTACTACTAATTTCAACGCTACGGCGTCTAGCTGAAGCGTCTAGTAGTATTGAAACTAGTAATACCAATAAAAATACTCCGTGGATTTAAACAGTTGACCTTGTCATTATTTGAAAATGGACTTCCACAAAGTTACGCCAGAACGAATTGACTACCTATTCTTATTTTTCCGAGTAGCTACATTATTTTTTTCCAATTTAGTCTGCCGAATCCTTTTGTAAATCCAAAAAAATTAAACTAATTGTTCTATACTCCTTGTATACTGACGTTTTATTCTTCTTTGCGATTGGTATTAATACTGTTTTCACGAAATCATCTGGCCATACTCCTTCCTCGTAGATCCTACGAATTAATTCGAAAAAGGATCGCCATCCCTTACTGCCTAAATTCTTAATGGTGGATCCTGTTTTCAGTCAATTTTTCGCAGTTATGTAGAGAAAAAGTTAATTTAGGCATCAATAGACTCGAAGATGTTCACACATGAGACTATCCATAGCCTCTAATAGTGATTCAAAAAAGATTAGCTGCAACCATTTGCGGCCTCGAGAAGAAAATCGATTTTCTAATGTGCGGCGGAGTTCGGTTCAGGCCACCGGTATCTCAGTGCACACCAGTGCGTCAAATTCTATGATCCACTTGGAATTTGAATGTAACCGGGACTTGATAGTAGAGGTTCCAAAAGAGAGCATATGGTAGGCCCGTTTACAGTACGGTCCCCTCCTTATTGAGCGAATGTGATACGCAGGGATATGATTTTCTCGTCGTGCCCTGCCCTCTCGTCTCTCATATTACCCTGCATCTTCCCTTATCGGCCCTGATTCCCCGGCCACGCCCACATCCGGTCACCTAGGCCCGGGCGAAGGCCCCCCCGGATCGTGCCCTTATCCCCTCCGAATTTCCTCCTTACACCCTACGCCCAAAATTGACCTCCTATTCCTTCGGCCCCAGACTTTGCACGTACCTCCCTTTCTCTCACTCAATCTCCCATCTTAGCCCTTACCCTTCCCGTCTTGTAGTTCTCAGATTGTGGGCTGACTCACGTTTAATTCCTACGCTATTCAAGCTCCTTTGGATTTTCCCCTCTCCCTTGAGGCTCTCCGGTATTTAAGTCCGGCGGGCGAAGTAAGGTGCCTACGCCTATAATCTCCCTTTCTCCCCCCCCCCCTTTGTCTATTTGCCTCTTATATCGGCGGAGATCCTTGTTATTCCGCAAGGGATTCGATGATAGTAAAGGGGTCGGCGCATTAGGTTTCGTTGTGCGAACGTGCTTTGGTCCTCTCCTACCTCGGATCTTGAAAATGTGTTTTGAGTTGAGTGTTCCCAAATATGTGCATTGGAGGTTAGTAACCAGTTGGTGAGAAAGAGCGAAATACTGTCATATTATTTACCTGACAAATATGGCTACAAAAATTTCTCGTCACGTAAAGAGAAATTGTAGATTTTGAAGATTTTTAAATTACCATTACATGTCAATGATGCTGGGCTTTCGATGCTTTTTCGCCTTGATTGTCCATTGATGACGACAGACAGTTCATGTCGTAGGTCATTTCACGTAAGGGTTACACCAAGTCTATTTATGACGCTGCCGTGAAGTCATCTGAAATTTCTCCCTGGAATAGGTACGAAACTCTCGTCATCAGTGCACAATCCACTCCGGAAAACTCCGAAAGTCCAACATCATCAACTAAGAAAACCTAGCAGAAGCCCTAAATCATTATTGAAAGTCATGAACACGAAGATTGTTTTGCTGCAGCTTTCCACTCCACTCTCCAATCAGCCAAACTCTTGAACATAATTTTATATTATTTTTATAGAAAGACAAAATAGACAGAAATAAGTATTTTTTAAAGGAAATTGGCAGCTTAATCCGAAGTAAGAGTAGTTGGCTTTAGTTGTCATCTCTCACTCTTAGGGCCATATTACAATGTCTAAACAAAGACATTATTTAACTGTAGTTAAATACTGTATCTGTATCTCAAGCGGTTTCAAACCCGTGACTTTATGGCTTCTAGGCGGGCGGCACATGAGCAAATCGTGGGAGGGACATCAATTACGGTAGATGGAGGACATATAAATAGCTAATAGCATTTCATAGGCAGCAGTAAAAAAGTGAGTGAAAGTTGGGTTGGTGGGAAGAAGGAAATAGAAATATGGACGATTTTCTCGATGGAGAGTGTGGTGGTGAAGTAGGTACCATTGGCAGTTAGAATGTGAAGTAAACAGGATGAGGATGTTTTGCGAGGGGAAATGCATTGTAGCCCCCCGACAATGAGGACAACTTGTTTGCGTGATGGCTGTTCTCAAAAGCCCACTCAGTCAATAGATTTTTAACCTTTATCGTACGGATTAAAATTCCAGCTTCGGACGCTGCCGGCCGGATTTAATTTTGAAAACTCAGTAGAAACTCGGTGGGTTTAAATACCACATCTAGCGTACAATATACTGTACCCACGGCCGTAGGACCCAACATCCCAGCGTACATGGAAATGCACGCTAGTCCTTTAAAGGTTAATAATAAAAATAATCACGTTCAAATAAATTATTGGAGGTGTTGCTTGAAGAAGGCATTGTGTGGATCTAATGGCTGATCACAGAAACAGTGGGTCAAGTTAAATTCACTTGCAAAAATTCAGAACAATTTCTGATTTGCCCGGCAAATTATACATTTAACCCTCTCCATGTTTTGAAACCCACTGTTTCTTCCCTTAATAACAAATTCTCCTGCTACATCCTCCCTGAAGCTCATAGCAGCAGAGCATGGTGGAGACTCTTCGCAATTTTCAGATATTATAAATGAATGTCATTAAGCGCTGCTCCCTCCTCCCTCCCCTCCCCCACCCCCTCAGCTGCGTCTAGATCGGACCTAAAACGATGGAAATCGCGAGCCTTGAATTGTAACCTTAGGAAATACAGTTGCCACCCATTAGGATGCTATTACTGTGGTACAAATTTGATGTGTATTTGATACAATCGTATGATATTTAGTTTATAAAAACGGAATGATTAATTGCCTTCCTTAGAAACGAGGCACAGGAGGAAAAATGCATGCCCTAGCAGTTTTTAATTTTGAATAAGGGAAATATTTTTATCAATCTGGGGAATTTTGTATTGAATGGAAGTACAGGTAGCGCGGCCAGTATAAGTATAGATATAGGGGAAGATCCGTATAAAATGCTGTATCATGATTCCATTTCGAAACGCCAATCTAATTTTGTCCTACCAAGCTTGATAATATCTTTTCTAGCCAAACAATTTACCTCTGGACTAGAATTTGGTACCCAGCTAAATGTTTATGTTTGACTTCAGTGCATATTATCAATTTTTATTTTTATTTTTTTACATTTTGTATGAAGGAACAGCTTATAGCCTAATTTCATTTTGCCTCTGTAATTTCATTTTGAATGGAGGAACTGGTAGTTCGGCCAGGGAGATGATCTGGTAATATTGCGGCAGATCCGAATAAAATTCTGTATCATGATTCCCCTTCGAATGCCATTCTAATTTTATCCTGCCAAGCGTACTTATTTTTATTCTACCAAAAATTTCTTTTTTGGGCTTGAGTTTGGGACCTCAACGAAATTCATTTGTTCGAATGCAGCTTCCACTATCTATTTTCTAAATATGTTTTAAAGAGTTTTCATTAATAGTGCAGTACGATGTGCTATTGCAACGGCAGGATTTGTCTGTTAGCAAAAGTTTCATTATAAAATTGATTGTATTTCATGATTAACGGGGAAATTATATCCACCTAAACGTCGCGGAACAAATTAGTGTGCTCACTGCAACTTCATGCCAAGCGCTATTGCCATTGCAAGTATTTTACAATAATTACGACTTTTTTCTGACATTCGTGGGCAACCTCCGTGGCTGTTATGTCGAAAGCTTCTTTACTTGATGGCAAACTTTAATATTTGTACTGTACTGTAATACTGTAAAACCGAATTCAAGGAATAGGGAAATCAGCGAGATCTTACTCAACACACTTGCTTATCACTCACTTGCCCAAGTAGTTGACAAGCCTACGAGAGGAAATAAAATATTAGACCTTTTTGCAGTAAACCATCCTAATTTCATAAAACAACTCGATATTATTGACGGCATAAGTGATCACAGATTAATCTTTGCAACCTTAAACATTGAAGTATAGTCAGCTGTAAAACCGAAACGCAATAATTATTTATTTTATAAATGCAACTTCATAAAATTTGGCGAGATGATTAATGATTCGTACACGGACTTCGTAGCTAAAACAGAGGATAAAAGCATTGATGCATCATGGAAATATTTCTTAGAAATTCTATGCCAGGGAATCAACGAATATATTCCGCAAAAATTGAAATGTGATAGTAAAGAACCTCGCTGGTATAACAACGATGTTCGGAGTGACCTTAGGGTACAGAGAAAACTGTACAACTTGTTCAAAAAGTACATTACGTTAGGGGACAAATCGAAGGAACTTGAAGCAAAAGAAAGTTACGCTGCGCAACGCTCAAAAACCAAGAAATCAATGCGTACTGCATTGGGAAATTTCAAGAAAAAAGTACTCGGTGAATTACTCGCAGAAAATCCTAAATCTTTTAGGTCATATGCGAGAGAGCTTCAGGGAAAATCTTCAACCGTAGATTCATTATTTGATAAAGATAGCAAACTTGTCACCGAAAATATTGACAAAGCTAACACGTTAAATTCCCACTTCGAAAGTGTATACACTACAGACGATACTGCAAGTAATGTTGACATTTCATTCACTGAGGAACAGATGAAAGAAATCACTATTCAACGCGATGGGATAACTAAACAGCTACAATCGATAACAAAATAGTAAATCTCCGGGTCCGGAGGGAATACCCGCGCGTGTCCTCAAGGATTTAGCGCCACAGATCGCACCGTTCTTAGACATAAAATTCAAAAAGTCATTTTCTGAAGGAAAGATACCAATAGACTGGAAAATTGCAAACTTTACACCGATATTAAAAAATGGAAACAGACACGACCCAGGGAACTATCGACCAATTTCATTAACGTCGATTATAGGCAAGATACTCGAACATATCGTCGTTAGCAATTTCATGACGTTCCTGGACAATCGTAACTTCCTCCATGGCTGTCAGCATGGCTTCCGGAAAGGTAGATCATGTGAAACACAGCTCGCGCTCTTTCTTCATGACGTTCTCAAATCTGGCGAAACGAAAAGATAAGTGGACGCATTATTTCTAGATTTTAAGAAAGCTTTCGACACGGTACCTCACAACAAACTATTATACAAATTACAGTCATGCGGGCTGAACGAAACAGTAGTGAACTGGATACGCGACTTTCTGAGTTATCGTACGCAAAAAGTAGTTCTTGACGGAATTAGCTCTGATGTAGTTAAAGTGACATCAGGTGTCCCACAAGGAAGCGTAATCGGCCCCCTTTTGTTCATTATATACATAAATTACCTATGCTCTCGAATTAGCCGTAAAATACGTTTATTTGTGACGACGCTGTCATCTATCGCGAAATTAGTGATCACTCTGACTTTGAAATTCTATCATCGGATTTAAACAACGCTCGTGTGTGGAGCCAAGAGTGGGGACTCGGACTTAATCTGAGCAAATTCACGGTGGTACATTTATTGCGGAGGTCTTCCAACTATCCCCATGTATATGCTGTGGATTGTGTTAACATAAAGGCGACAGATGAAGTGAAGTATCTAGGAGTTACGATAACTTCGAACCTATCGTGGGGAATACATATAATAAGTATTTGTGGCAGAGCTCTGAAGAAGCTAGGATTCGTCAAGCGTATTGTGGGAAGATTTTCCGATGAAAAAGTAAAAGAGAGGTGCTATTTCGCACTCGTCCGGCCACGCCTTGAATATGCAGCGAGCATATGATACCCGGTGCAGGAAGACTTAATCCGGAAACTTTATAAAATACAAAGAAAAGCTGCGCGATTCGTCAAAAACATCTACGGGCGTAAAGACAGCGTTGCACAGATGTTAAACGAATTAGGCTGGGAGCCGCTAGAGACTCGGAGGCTGCGCGCTAGGCTTAGATTACTTAAGCAATTGAGAATAAACATCTTTAAGAGTGACACGTAGAACATCATATTAGAACCCCACTATATGTGAATGACATTTTAAATCTGTCCGTTCTGCAGTCTAGTTCCCTAATTTTATTCTCATAATCTGATATACCGTAATATGTCGAATTTCGTAAAATATTATCAACGTCGTCAGAGAATAGACCGGTTTGGAACATACATAATAAATTGAGTCTAAATTTTAATCGACGGTCTGAACGCGCTTCCCATCCCAGTTGCTTCAAAAGGACAGAAACAGTAACGAGATTATCATAACGTCTTTTAACGTATCTTGCCAATCTTCGCTGCACGCGTTCTTAGTTTCGAACCCTATCTCATAAGAATTCCAAATACTGGCAGCATATTCCAAGTCAGGTCTAACGAGGTAGCAGTAGCTTATTTCCCTAGCTTTATCGTCGCACTTGCCAAATAATCTTTTAACAAATCCCAATTTACGATTAGCTTGACCGGTAATTTGTCGAATATGTTTACTCCACAATATATCATTAGTCAGTTTAACTCCGAGGTAATTAACCGATTCTACAGTCTCTAATTTGCTGTTGTTTATGCAATAGCTGTTACAAGGAGCGTTTTTCTGTTTCCAAAAATTCATAACTACGCATTTTTTCAGGTTTAATTCTAGCTGCCACGCATCGCACCACTCCTGTATTGCCTCGAGGCCCTTAGTTAGCGCTTCCTTATCATTAAGGCTACGAATTTCTCTATACACCACTGCGTCGTTAGCAAATAATCTAAGATTACTTTCAACTGTTTCACCGATGTCGTTTTAGTACAAAAGGAACAGAAGTGGGCATATGACACTTCCCCGTGGGACACCCGATGTGACTTTTACTTCATTAGAGATAGTGCCATCTAATACAACCCTTTGCACGCGATTGATTAAGAATTCTTTAACCCAGGAAATTACTTCGTCTTCTAGCCCGTAGGATTTTAATTTCATGAGTAGCTTACAGTGGGAAACTTTATCAAATGCCTTTTTAAAGTCAAGAAAAATTGCATCAACTGGAACGTTATGTTCACCCGAGACTAAAATATCGTGGGCAAAAGGTGCTGATTGAGTTGCGCAAGATCTTCCCTTTCTGAATCCGTTTTGCGTTTTTATTAACAAGTCCTGCATATCGAGGTGTCTCATAAATGAACTTACAATTAAATGTTCAAGGACTTTGCAAGAGATAGATGTGAGAGATATCGGTCTGTAGATCGATGTCTGTTCCTTATCACCGCTTTTGAGTATGGGAACATTTCGAGGGTTTTCGGTCGGTATGGGTAATGGGCGTAATTCAAGAATACTTGAATTCGGTAATACATACTATCAATGATCACATAAAAGATATTTACATCACATAGAGAAGAAAAACCAACATCTGTCAAAATAATATGAGGTCTGCAATTGATATATATGTAATGATCAGCGTCGACCATGCCTTGCTATACGGTAACGTGAAGAATAAAACAGAGTGCATAAATTAGCCTTAAACAAGCTTTCTGTCCTTACACCTAAAATTTTGTCCTTTCTCACAGTTATGGAATAACCTTTGGAGCATCCAGGAACAAAGTAAGATGTCTTACCCAGTTTTAGTCTAGTAATAAATCTTTTTCTCTGCAAACAATTGAAATTCCTCACAAGCCATGCATAAACAAAGTGATGATAGTGAAAAAACGTTAACAAACTCCATCAGAAACTCATTATTGCCACCTATTGAACAGCTTCAAAAAATGTAACCAAAAAACAATGATAACGCAATGAACTTGGCGGGGCTGGTCGCCACGTTCACCCTTTCCGGGCCGACAGCGCTCGGGCCTGACTCTAGCCGGCCCTGGAGGCAGGACAGCGGCACGGACAGGAGCCGGCAGGGAGAGCGGCCCTGGATAACAATGTAGTAGTAGTTGCGTAATTATATTTATGATCATTGTTAAAAGAAAGTTATATTATACACATGGATACATTAGACAGCTGGACTTCCGAAACTTTCGTCAGCAAGATGATACAACTCGGAAGTTCAACTGCTTCCCGAGGCGGCTGGCAGACTTTGACAATAAATCAAGTTTTACCTACCAATATAATTTCCCAAAGATTTCAAATTAGTTTAACCTTGTTTATATGCGATCATTAAAGTGAATAACTTGCACCAGAAGCCTACGTATATTTTTGTATTAAATATCTCTCTTCGTGATGCGTTACTATTAATTTATACCTTCATTTAGGTATATGTTCATTTTCGACTATGCAAAACACTGATATTTTGAACATAGGACACTGTCTATGGCGTTACTCGGTGGAACTCCTTCATTATTAATTAAAGCAGGCACTTCGTTATAGATATGAGCGCAGACGGCCAATCTCACGGTGGCGGCGTGGTCTGAAAATTTCTACCTATGGCCTACATTGCTAAATCTATACGCGATTGTTTGCCGTTTTGGTGAAATTTTCCTTAAAGTCCCCGAAAAGTTGCATTGAACATGATCTTAATGCAATGTTTCCTCGTACATTTATTTACATCTACAAAATACCCTGCAAGCACCCCCTGCCACACACCTCAGGGGTGTGTGGCAGGGGGTGAGTATACACCAACGTGCATTACACAATACCCTAAAGTTAGTGTAACAACGACTATCTTGTTATATCTTCGTGACACGACTTATCGTGTAATACTGGTCATAATGTCACTATGGAGACGTAGTTTCATAATTGGAAGGAACTGATATGCCGAATAAAATGGTTAAATTTAATTGGAAGAAATCAACTTTTTAAATTATTTTTTTTCCGAATTTCAATGGCTTCTCAAATCCAAAACAGTTTCTTACGTAAATCTTGGCAGATACTAAACAGCGAACGGGTGTTTTAAAAATTAACCACTATTTCACACCTAAAATACGTAGAGAAACAAGAGTGATCGTTTCAAACTTAGCATGAGAATTAATTGAATCATAAAAGTATTAAACACCTAGGCGTAGGAGCCGTCATAAATAGTAATACGCAATAATAATTTCCGTCTGCACTGAAACTGGACCAATTATTTCCCGTCCTAAACGCAACAGTAGATCATCAGCTATCACATAAATATATACCAAAGATATACATTGTTCACATGAACGTGAAATTCACATGACGATGTCGAATTACTAATTGAGTGATTTTCCCAATCTGTTAAGAATTGATCATCATTTTTAATGCAGGTGCGAAAAGAATACTTGTGGTTCTAAATTTGGAGATATTTTAAAGATTTTGGACAATTCTGAGTTTTTGATACCCTATTTCAAGTATCATTCGAAAGTGTTGTGTGATTGTAAATACTCTATGTGAACGATGAAAATGTGACGATTTCCCAGTGATGAGCACTAGCAAGCTGCTATTTATTAATTTAAGTAATAAATCACTAAAAGTATAACATATTTAAAGTAACTTCAAAGCGGCGGAGAGTCAGAAATCTTTTGAATGTTGAATGAAATTCAAGTGTATAAAAAAAAGTATTTTATAATCTGTCGAGGATTCGTTAAAATCACAACCGATAATCATTTTTATACAATGACCGTTTTATATATAACCCACGACTTGATCCACTCCCTGTCTTACTGTCTACCCTAAAAAAGACTCTCAGACCCTAGAGACCTAGCTCTCAGACCCTAGTAGCTACACACCTAGCTGCCTCGGCCGGCCATGTTATGAAATCCAGAACAGTTCAGAGGTTTCCGACAAGATATGTTTGCCGGCCGAGGGTCAACGAAGTACGCTCCGATGTCTGACAGAACCTATGGAGGACCTGGTTTATGGCTTCCACTACGATCCAAGCCAGGGTTCCATGATCGATCCTGGATTGACTAGATTTGTCGATAGGTAGTGTATCTCATTAGGTGATTTACTTCCAGGACTGTAGGCGCAGACCAAAAATGTCAGAAGCGCAATGGACGGACAAACCAGAAAGTAAAAGAGCGCTATGTGTGGCGTAGATGGAACACCACGATTACATTATTAGCCTTCTGAATTGGCTGCTAAATTTAGTATAATAAAAGCCAAAATATTTTTATACTCATACTTTTTACTACATTCTAATATAATTAAGCCAGTGTGTATTTATGTGTGTGTGTGTGGGTTTGTTAAAATCAATCGTTGGTCACAAGGAGTCTATGGACCAAATTTCAGATCGATTGGATGAGGGGAAATGGGTTTGTACGTACACAGAAAAGCAGACAGACAGTGTGAACTAATATAAAGGGAGTTAAAAATTTCGATAACCGCATTCGTGGTTTTTGTTTTTGTATTGATTTTCAGATATCATTGTGTTATCATTTTCAAATATCATCTCAGATATCATTGTGGAGCCACAAAGTTTAAGTTTTTCATTTATACAATGAATAAGTTCCACCAAGTAACGCCTGAAACTACCAGTTATTGATTTTCAGTGAAGGCGTCAAGCATGGATCGTGTTAAGTTCTTCAATTATGTGTGATTTTACATTAAAAAAGGTACCCTCGGAGTTAGCTTACCGCTACCGAGTGCGTCCACTGGGTTGCGGATGGTGGGTTGACCTTTAGATGTGTAGGTTAGTTGCGAAATAAGTGAGTTTACTCGACGAATACGCTGTCGTGGATACAAAGCGGCGGTATCTAGAGGGTGTAGGGGGCCATCCTTAGGTAAGACGGCACAAAAATGCTACGAAAACCCGTGAAGATGCCATGACTTGGCGAATGGCTTCCACCAAGTAATAGGCAGCCGGAGGAGGGGGCATCAGCCATCCTTCATATGAGTGAATGTGGAGACCACGTGGTTGGTAGTGACACTCCTCGCACTATAGGCGCGGTAAGGATTTTTCCTAAACGGCTGCAGTACTGCAGGGTGTAAGTCAACGGGAAAACACCAGCTTACTATCCCAAGGAGAAGCAGATCTTTATCTATTTATCTGTTATTTCATACTAAAAAGACTTGATGGAATTCTCTCGGGTAAAATGTGTCTGAGGTAAACTAGTCCCCATTTTGATATCCAGATGGGGACTACTTGGGAGGAATCATCAGTTAAGATAAGCAGCATTTTAGGATTGGTACCTGGAACTTAATATCAGTTCGGGGCTGTAAACGACTTATAAGAAATGTGAAAGGGGATGAAAACTTAGTTATTTTTGGATACTGGAATGCTATTGTAAGGGAGGGCCAAGAACTTAAGACAATAGAGAAGTATGGTTTGGGAAAACGTAACGACGCAGGTTAATCAGCGGCCCAGACACGGAAAATAGACTGGATTTTATTTTGCCTGCAGGTTTTCGATACTGCAAGAAAATCACATTGGATCCGATGAACTCCTGATCACATAACTGAGTGCGGGTACTAAAATTTTAAACAATATATTAGTATGTCGGAGAAAGAAAAACTGCAATGTATGTAAATATTTCACTTTTAGCCATTTATTTATTTGGGTTAAAATCCGGAAATAAAGTGTAATCAGAAAGATGCCCTACAAAAATCAATTCACATTGAGATATCGCTAACTTGCCACTTCCATAGAAGTCAACTTCCATGAGCAAATCAGCCTTGTCGCTCTAGAATTTGAAATCGGACGGTGTGTCAAATAAGAGTGCAACTGCGTAAAGTAACTCATTTGCATAATTGTGATTATCTGAATATTATTCAAAATTTCCCAGAATATGACACCTCACATTAGAGTTCGAAAGACAATGCGTAGACTTTCATTCATCTGGTCGGAGGGAGAGGTACTTTCATTCATCTGGTCGCCCACCATGCGCCGGCGCAGGGAGAGGATGGAAGGGTAGTATAGAGTCAGTAGAGTCTAGGAGGGCAAGGCAATGGTTCGGGCTTTACCTCAGTGTTGCAGCGGTGCTGGGTGGCACTCTAGTGAGTTGATCGAACCGCGCGAATCATACCTCAGAAACGCAAATTGATACATCAAAACTGACGACATTTTGGCCCGGTCTATTTTACACAGGAAGGGCGCTTTTCCTGCCCAAAAAACGTTTTCCTATATTTAGTTTCGAAGTATTTAGGGCCCTTAGGGCAAGGGAACGAAGAAGTCCTACGAAGAGCTGGAGAGAAATGAAGCATGATGAAAACCTCGCGAAGTAGGAGAGACAAACTAATTTTACTCAAATTTAATTTTCTCAGGCTTCACTTTGTGGTTTTCCATTACTAGATAAAAGAGAAACTTTGTGTGATCCACTTTTTATTTAATTTTGCCGACCAAGGTTTTGACTTATACAGCCTTGCTAATGATTGAGTAAGTCGAAATCTTGGCCGGCAAAATTAAGTAAAAAGTGAACTATACAAAGTTTCCCTTTTACCTAATTTTACACATTTTGTGACACGGCAGCCTAATGAAAGCAATATTAAAAGGAGATATAAAGGAAGCAATTATAGAGGAAGACTATGAATGGAAAACATCAAGAAACTTGTGAAGGATGTCAAAGTAAATAGTTATGTAGGATTGTAGCGGTTGGCAGGGAAGAGAGTGGAATGGAGAGTGGCTGTAAACCAATCTTCGGATTGATGACTGCTGATTCAGGTGAACCATGGTACCAGAGTGTTTTAACTCTTAAACTGGTATAACATCGAAACCATTTGTGCATTAAAAATAGCGTGGAATATCACCAAGTGGTTAATTTATTAACAAATTAGTGGTTTGTTACGCCACATACCGTGACTGTCTGACCGGTTATGGGAATGTTGGGAAAAAACCGAAGTACATCTTATAACAATTTCGAAATCTATCTCTTAACTGGCAAACTAGCCCAATCGTTTGCTCGCCGAACGTTCACGAAAATAAATAAGCTTTTCCGTAAAAAATATACGCTTTAGGCCATCCGTACCGTTTCCAGTCAACTCCATTCCTAGAAATACTGAAGTTGTTCTTGAAGGATTGCACTTGTTTGGATTCCATCCTGATAGCGAAATAATGCCTTCTGGAACCAACGCTTCTCTAATTTTGAAAGTTAGGAAAGAATGGAAGAATTTCCAATGTATGCTAGTTCTGATACGGAGAGCAATTAAGGATGATAAATTACTGAGTGATGAAGTAGTGATGAGGCTGAGAAGAGCGTAGTTGACAACGGTAGTAAATCAACGTTCACATGGAAAGAAGGTTTTTTGAAAAAATTGCCCTATCTCACGGACTTGTTCAACTGGAAAGTAGCATTGTCTGATTTATGTCGCGTCATTTTTTTTATTTTGCCGTTGTTGTTTTGTTATTTTGCCGTTGCTTCTGCATTCATAAACATGTAACTTAATAAAGCATGGGAATGAATTTATAAAAAGATTCTCTACACTTTTTTTTGCTTCGATAAAATATGTTCACAAGTAGGTCAAATTTAATTTACAGCAGCCAAACAAATTAACTCTAATTTTAAAAAGAGATACCTAAGCTATGTTAATGTTGGCAGCATTTGAAAGCATTTTTTTTATCTACTTCAAAATATGTTTATAAGCTACTTCCGTAGGCATATTTTTCATTCTTGCCTTCAGCGTTAGCCTAAGTATTTCATTTGGATGCATATAGTTTCGATTTCAGAGCATTTTTAACTAAGGGAGGAATTCTGTTTCTCAAGGTATTTAAAATGTTTTTACCAGCCTATGATACTATTTTCAATGTTTTTAACTAAGAAGCCATTAAGGTTTGGGTTCGCTGGTTGGCTAGAGAGCTGGATTTTTATTCCGAAGACGTAAGCTCTAGTCCCGGTAGTATTGAAGAGTTGTCAGTGAAATAACCATCTCTTTTTGATGACTTGTGGAGTTTGGGTAGTAATAGTATCGTCAGTTTAAACTTTTAACTGTGAAACCCTTGGTGCCATTAATAAGAGTAATATAATGCTGGACAGGATTCAATCCATTCCACTTCACCCATTTCCCAATTAATACTTACCTTACGAACCCACTAAAAGAACTTAAATGGCACAAATGACCTCGGTTTTCGATCGCCTAATTTATTAGCTGCAACTACTTTGTGTATAACCGTGTACATTGAAATATATTAATTTTGTGTAATTTTAGCAGGCTTTTGCAATGAGGGAAATGATTATAGGAAGTTAAAAATAACATTAAGCAAAAATTAGTTAAAACCCTAGCGTGGGGTTTAAATCCTTGTATGGTACGAAAATTTGGCCACCACGGAAAGAGCATTCAAAGAAAGCTTTTAAGATGTGAGTGTAGAGAAGAACGTGTAGAGCTAGCCGGTTGGGGAGGACGAAACAGATGAAGAAGTGCTACGCTTAATAGAATACTTGTCATTATTAAAATACATTTTGTATTTTAATAATATTTAAATAAGAATCTGAATTCTGTATTTTCACTGTTGAAAATTAAGTAGATTTTTTCATGGTGAGGAAATTGTATTTAAATAGAATTCACAGTACCAAATATTTGTGCAAAATATAAGTGAAAAATAAAATTTGTGATATATTGCTACAAGAAAAGTATTTTTTCAATTTATTTTAATACTTTTCATTGTATTTGTTATCTGTTTGAATACTTTTTTCAATGTAGCCATTCATTATTTAACTATTATTTTTACAAATATTTAATATTTATATAATCTATAAATAATTATTTAGTTACATCCTTAATATTAGGAAAAGAAAGGAATTACAAGGTACAAGGCTGTTACAAGGAATTACAAGGAATTTGCAAAAAGTGTTAGAGAGCATATTAAGGGGCTGAAGAGGATAGTAGAACTGGGAGAATACAGGGAAAACATGTGGGTTAGAGGAGACCACTATCAATCTTGGACAGTATGAAGCTTCCTTATGCAACTTCCTTTTGCAAAGCAGGAAGGGAAGTGATACGAAGACTTTTAAAGGGACTGAAATTGGGAAATGGATAGATAGTACTTTGAAGGAAAAGTTAAAGAAGACATCCTGTGGTCGAAGTTTTATTGGCAGGACTGTCCATGGAAGTTTTTTCATTTGGTAAAATACCTATGAAGTTACTTATGTAATTTAATCGAAAATAATTTGCAATTTCAAGGAAAATTACATTTTTAGGTGGAGCGTGTAGCTCTCCTATCAGTGGTATCAGTGGGAAAGAATTTTTATAGTTACTTTATTCCGTTATGATTATGGCTGCCAATGATATATGATATAGCGTGTACTATACTTGAAACCTCAGCCCTCTTGGAGGGGAAATCGGAGCATATGAAACGAAATTGTCTGCGCCGCCGTGAAATTGACTAGGGCTCGTCGCTCGTGCGGTTTTACAGTTCACCTTGACACCCTCGGGGTTCTTTGAAACGAACCTGCGTCATGCGGAGGCAGCCGCAGGCGAAGATGAGGTGGGTTAAGAAAGGGGGAGGATGTTGAGACCGCCTGAAGCTCCCGAGGGAGGGAATTGGGGGGGGGGGAGGAAATCCGAAGCAATTACAAGCAAGGGAAGGAGAGAGAGAGGAAAGGACACTGATCGCCGGAGGGCCCTCTAATATGCCCGCACGCTCGATACTCTCGCACCAATGAGGGTTTTTGTCCGAGTGAGCGGGGGAAGTTTTTGATGGAAACAGGATTGAGGACTTGAAGCACTAAATTTGCATACTCGAATGCCGATAGAGAGATGTCATCGAGATATCGTCGACAGTATCTATACTCTATCGAGGATATCGACTCGACGATAATTAAGGTAGCTTGAACTAGATATCACTTCACTTCAGATCAAGTTTGATGAATTTAACCTCATGATAAAGAAAAATATATCTCATTTTTCTAATTTTAACAAAATACCAGCCATTTACCGTTTTACTTTACGAGAAATTTCCCGAAAAATACCAGCCATGTTCAATGGGAAATGGTACGCGTATGCAATCTAGAGAGTCTTTATTAAAAAATTATAAATTCTGAACGGATAGATATCGTCAGAAATTGAAAAAGTGCGTATTTTGTAAGTTTTTTTGATCTATTTTTAGAAACAATCCAATTTTCCACCGCAGTAAGTTTTGAAGAATAGCAAATAGTCTAAGGCGTTGTGAAGGTGTTTTTTGCGTACGGCGTGACAAAAGTTACTCAAATCTTAATCATACAAATGTATATTTAGTTAATTACTAAGAATTTCAGTAATTGAAAACAATTGTTTGCGTCATTTATTCTGCAATATTTACTTCATGCTCCGTACAGTTCCTTAAATTAAAAATGAAGTTTAATGTGATTTCTTTCATGATTAGGGAAAAATCTCCACTCAAAGTACCCTACCGAGCACTTCGTGTAATTTTGGCAACCCTGGATTACCCGAGAAGTGGTCAAGATATCCTCCGTGTAGTAAAATCAACGGTACGTCAGGAAAATATACTCACATCAAACACCAAAAGATTTTTTATGAATTTTAAACCAGTAATACATATTCATTTCACCTTATCTATAATATAAACTGTCCTATCGGCGATGTCATTTTTATCGCCTAGTAGACAATATCTTTTTATCGTCTTTATCTTCTTTTCAACTATTTGTATTTTTAATAACTATTGCCTTCCTAACTGACGCAAGGGAATGTTGCGAGAGTATTAGGACATCAGTTGTGAAAAGGGGGAGAGTAGGATGGAGGAATTTGGAGTTAGAAGGAACGGAAAGTTATGATTTTTGTTGATGCCCCGCTGGTAACATTTACAGTTGTGAATGAATCTCCGGCAGAAATGGGCTGGGGAAGAGAGTGATGGACGGTATAATGTGAGACAAGAGTGGAAGTGTTTGGGAAAGTGGGATTTAGGACGCCGGAATGGAAGGTAGAAGGTATGAAGAGTTTTGAATGAGGATAAATTGATTAGAATGTACCAATGATTCTGAGGGCCAGGAGCTTGGTAAGAACTGTCCTTGAGCTACCAGTTATTTGTAAAACTTGAGTAAATCTCTTTGACGGCCTTTGTTAGCTCTCCATTCAGTGCATTGAAGTTAACGCAGATGGAAATACATCTGCGCATTCGAGCGCACGCGAATGACGTTGAATGAAACGAAGTGCGGATGCGAAGCATTGCGTATCCTCCCAGCAGGTAGCATTCTGTAGTTTCACACCAGTCACGGCCGAATGATTTTTTTTTATTTTTATCGAATTCGTTCAAAAAATATATTTTAAAAATCAAGCTTTATACCGCAGAGTAATTGAAGAACTTAACACGATCCATGCTTGACCCCTTCACTGAAAATTAATACAAAAACAAAAACCACGAATGCGGTTATCGAACTTTTTATCTCCCTTTACATTAGCTCACATTGTCTGTCTGCTTGTCTGTTTTCTGTGTATGTACGTACAAACCCATTTGTACGTACCCCTCATCCAATACGTACAAACCCCTCATCCAATCGATCTGAAATTTGGTCCATAGACTCCTGTGACCAAAGATTAATTTTAACAAACCCACACACACACACACAAATACACACTGACTTTATTATATTAAAATGTATTTGTATGAAAATGAAAGAGTATTTAAGGCCCGTTATGTGCCTATCCTTGCAAGCAACCGGGAAGGTGTGGTGTTCGATGCTCTGCTGGGGAAATTATTTTTCTTCTTTTTTTCATAGCCGTTTTCACTTACATCTTTAGAAATTTTATTTTTATCATCGCATTACCCTCTAAACTTCTTTTTCGCAATATTTTACTCGCTAATTATTCATTAATGACGGTGATCAAAGCTGTGAACTTTGCTCTTAGCCCTTGGACGTTGTGGGAGATGGACTGTGTTGAGCCAACAACTGTGATAAGGCTATTGAATGTTCAACAATGAATATAAATGTCATATCGAATTACTAATGTTTCTAATGGTTGTTGAATGTCTGAATAATTTGACATATCAGTTAAGATAGAATGATTTCCTTTCACAAATTAAATTTATTAGCAATGTGATAATACAATATTTAATGACAAAGATACCATAAAACAATGAAAAAATATAATAAAATGCACTGAGAATATGAAACTTTAAAATGTGACGTAATGCATGTTAACATAAAGGGAGCATAGTAAAAAAGTTGTTTTTATGAGGTTATTTGTTTTATTGTCTGGCTCGCATGAGTTCTTCTCCTAATCAAATTAGAAGTACGCGGTGTCTGAAATGAATGGAAGGCAAATTGAAATGAATACGAAGTGAGCAGCTCACTAGTGCAAATGAAAACTACCCTTAATATCTTATAATTTTCCATTTTTTTAGATAACGTGTGAGGATATTTAATTTCCCTAAGTCAGGCAGAAGTTCTAATGGCTCTATGGATGAGCTTCAAGTGCCTAGTGGTTCCCAACTCAGTGCTACTAGCAGCTGTGTCACTATTTCTGTATGCTCGTCGCAGATTATAACAATCGCGGGACATTAATGTCATTTTGTTTATCGCTAACTTAAATATTTCTGTGCTGCATCCCACGTGATAGCAATATATTCTCATTCAGTACCAACTAAAGCGAAGTAAGATTAATCTTTTACTAATTCATTCGGAGACCTTCCAATGCGTTGATGAATACAGTTCCACAAATGTTTCAAATTTTTTCTGCCACGTTGGGTCCAAGGTTAATAAAACTTTTACATATTTGGCCTCATCTGCTACGACTTTTTCTACCCCTAAGCATTATAAGTTAGTCAATATTGTAATTTTTAAAAATTTTAAGCTTTAGTTTTAGTATCCGCTCAAGACAACAAGAATTAACGTATTTAAGATCTAATTAAAGTTGCACAAATTTCTCTTTAGTAATAAATTTTCGATAGACGAGCGAGTTGTCTGCAAAAAAAAGCAGCTGACCATGCTTTCCTGTAGGGTGCCGTTGTCAGAGCAGTTGTTTCATCCATGACTGATAAATGTATCGATGCATTGATCTATAAGATCGAGCAATCAACCTGTCGGTTAGCTGTGCATCGATTCCTTATGGTTTTTATATTTCAAACTGAGTGGTGCGGGAAATATCGACTCGGCGTCCACGTATCGCCATATCGGTCGCCCCCAAGCGGGGAGGAATCATTCGAGATAGAAGCAAGTTGAATTCGGGGGAAATGGAGAGGCAGGAAGAGGAAGCGCGGAGAAAGAAAGCAGCATCAGGGCGAAAAATAAAAGTTTGGGAGACGCACTGCTACGCCGGCGGAATAACGGGCATCGATCGACTGACTACCAGGAGAGGGCTCTGCCGAAAAAAAAAGAGGAGCCCCGGAAACAACCCTCGAACCGACGCATTCATCCCCCTTCCTACCCCTTTTCTCCGTCTTCTTCCCGTCCCACCCTCCCACTTCTCCCCCGACGCTTTAACGCCCCTTAGCCCCACTCAATCCCCTCTTTGTTAATTATGCCGCCCTCCTCCCGGTCTCTCTCAGTGTTGGCTCAATTTAAGAAATCGATTGAGAATGAAAAGAATTTCCAAATCAATGCGTAATGCACAAATAATTTGTTACGTGGTCACGCGTTCGAGTGCAAGGTTTTGGGTTTATCCTCCACGTCACACGGTGCCTAACACCGGTGACCTAACACCCGCTGCTCCACACCCGCTAACACAACTATGAAAGGGTAGGGAGGAGGGGGAGGACAGAAGTAAATTTTTGCCGTTTTTGTTATAGCCCCTAACGTTGCATGGAAATAAGGAATTTTAGTATCTTTCAGTTCGGCAGACTGTCTCTCTTATCTTGTCGCTTCTTTCATTTCTATAGATATAGCGCGGGGTCAAAATAATATCCTCCGTGTCGTACTTGAAACTCACCTAGTCTGGAGATATTCATACCTGCCGAAAATACGGCGGTGAAATACGTAGAAATTGCCACGAAAAAAAATATGCCTTGACCAAGAATGGAACCACGGACCTTTGGATTGCTAAATCGCTACCCAGGCTTACCAATTTCCTTGGGAAATATGAAGCCTGGGTAGCATAGTGGTTTGCACATTGGCCCGGAAAGCCAATGGCCCGTGGTTCAGTTCCCGGTCCAGACCGATTTTTCTCTTGGAAATTTATCGCCTGATCTGGATTTTTCAAGTAATGTAAGCCTGGTATGTAGCCTCCGAGTCTCTAACGTCTTCCAACCTAGTCCTTCCATCAGCTGTGTAACACTATATGTTTGTTCGTTGCAGTTGTGCGGCTTTCCTTTGTATTTTATTTACTTCGCGCATTAAATCTTTCCCTGCAGGGTCCCGAACTCTTGCGGTCTATCCAAAATGTAGCCTAACAAAAGCTGAGTTGCATCTCTCTTTCACGTCTTTATTGGAAAATCTTCCTTCTATTAGCTTGATATATCGCCTACAAGTTGATGATATTGGCATATCGTCCATGGCCATGTCTACTGTGCCAATGTAGACTGGAGACGAGAACGTCTAATATAAAAGTTCGCATAAACCCACACTGAAATTTGCCTTGAACTAGGATGACTTGGTAGTGTAACTTGCTAACACACCTAACCGGCCATAAGTGAGATTCGGATTCAAATCCAGATCAAGTCAAATGATTTTTTAATGGCGAATTTCATTCTTTTCATAAAACTATTTATATCTACGTATTACCCCGAAAAGTTACTGCGGTGGGATATGTGGAATCATTATCACGATCATCAGTTGTTCAATCCGAGGATTGGTTTCTCTTCCATTCCTTTCTATTGCACTCCTAAGGCTCGGTTTTACAATGGCGGTTAACGCTAAACATGAGATGACATAGCCTTTACGTTCACTTGAGATTAAATGAGGTATCGGTTTTTTTTATAGATCATCAAACCGTTAGTTAGGTGAGGATAACATTATCAATGGGTGATCGTAACCTTGAGAGATATTAAACCGATATATTCCTTTATCAGAGATATACATCATTCTTGATATATTACATGTACTTGTCCCTTGATGCTCCTCATAAGGTCTCTTCTTCAAAATATACTGTACTATTGAAGGCTTTAACTTGTGGGAACGGTCTATTTAAAAATGCAAATCACGTTGTGTTTTAGCGCACTTTTATTATCTCTTGCTGTGTCGGTGACTAGAATTGGGGTTGGAAACCTTAGATCACAATTAGACTGGAAGCGTTTGGGATTTGGGTTTGGAAAAGGATGGAGAGCAATGGTGTGAGAGGAATGAAAGCTAATGGAATTAAATTTAGAAAATCGAATAGGGCGGAAAAGTGCATGAAGGGCGTGTTCATGGAGCCTATATAGTATATAGTAGTATATATACTATATATAGTATAAATTATATAGTATATACTATATTATACGTATAATATATGTAGTATCCCTGGGCGTGTTTAATGTTGAGGGGATTTTGAAGAGAGTGATGGAGGGAAGAATGCTAGAGTGTAAGAGGAAGGAAGGGAATAGGAATTTTGGGCGACATAAGGAGAGGCGGAGGCGCGTAAGTAAAGAAAGACTAGATTTCTGACAATTAATGTGCTTTTAAGCTTGCAGATGACCTTAAATAAGGTAGGTTAGACCCAAGGTTCTTAGAGTATACTTTAAGAACCTTGGGTTAGACCTTACCTTTCAGTAGGTAAAATAACCAATGGACTTGAAAATTAACGTTTAAATATCAGTGTACTCCCATTGAAAGTAATCTTATTTGAAGAAGTGCCCTCGTACCACTCCCAGTTCATAATGCAAATCAGCTGGGATTACTGTTATCAACCAAACCAATGTTCAGAACCGTCGCCGCACTGCTATTTTTACCATTTATGGAAGTCTCAAATATCCCTCAAATAATGATGAGATTAAGGATAAAATATAGAATTTTGTGGCTAATTCGATTCAGCAATTTTTTTTCGCTCTAAAATACCGAGCCTGATTTGAGTAGTTGAATTATCCGCAGTAATACATGCAAATCACCCTTTTTCTCATTCTCTCATATGTGAATTTCCACAATCATTGTTCTTACAGTAAGTTCTTAGTGGGATATTTCATGTAGATTATATGAATTTTTGGTTGAGGACATAACGGGGGAAGAATTATTCACACTTAGTTAGAAGTTCGAAAAAAATATATTAGATACGCTCTCCTCAGCTACTCGAGTGAATTGATTCCTCATTCAGGCTTGAATGCGCTCTGAGATCTTTCCATTGCTTCAGTGTGCTAGCATTTATATCTGTCAGTCGAATGGAAAGGGCAGTGTTGTTATATGGTTGGTTGAGGTCGGTTGTAGAAAGCGGTCATTGGCAAAACATGGACTTCAACATTCTGCCTCACTACGAATTGTAGCGAAATGTAGGTTACTCATGGAATGGCATGGAATAAATCCCTTATAAAAGGCCTAGAATCTGATGTGTCCCATTGCCTATCTTTGAGCGTACGGATATTGAATTGACTGAATTAATACCAACCAGCAACCGCACAATATTTTTTCAGTCTATCCTATTAAGAAACAAGGCTAGATTACACTTTCTATTTTTCGTGGGAGGGAATGTGAGATATTGATTTATATATATTCATTTATCTGCTTTATTCAATGTGTATGTCCGTTCATAATTACAATTCTTACTAATCGGAGGCCGGGTCATCAAATTTGTTTCTTCACCTCTTTTGTGGCGAGACAGGAAGGAGTAACGCTAATTAAGAGTTCATCGTGAAATAGGAAATACTCAGGATCCAAGAGATATCGCCCCTCCGTTTCTTAGAAATAACGTTCTTTTTTCTCAGTTAGTAGCTGATCTCGGAACTTTACCTTTTTCATTATATGTACGAACCTGCTTCAGTAAGGGCTGTGAAACGACACCGGGATTTATTTGGATCATTTATTAATCTTTGTGGGCATAAAGGATCTGACAAGTTACAGTTTGTATAGTCCAATGACTTGCGTATTAATTCATGGAATTACAATTGATAATGAAGATGATCTTGGGAAAAACATATTTAATATTTAGGTACAGATCCACATCCACGTAGTGGTATCCACAATTCTAAAATTGAAATGCATTACGGAATATTCCATTAATATTCTTGATTTTCCCTCAACAATAAAGTAATGTTTCTAATCTTCGCAGAGTCGCTTCTGCGTACTGGAGAAAAATTTTTAAAATACTGTTTGGAACATGGAACTGTATGGTGATTTGATGCTTGTGAAAGGAGCATAACCCAATCGCCTATTACGTTTTCTTTGGGAGGAAGCAATGTTTTCGCCTTGTGACATATTGCAATTCATTTTATAAAAATTACATTGAGTCTATTTTTTTCAATTCATGGATGAAATGGATTTATCATTTGACGGGCAACATGACATGATTGTTCAATCCGACAAGATTGCGTTACAAAAAGACCTAGATGCTATAAATGAATGGTGCAATACTTGGCAGTTAGAATTGAATTTTAAAAAGTGTGTTGTTATGAATTTTTGGAAAAAGAATAACTCGGTCAACGATGCGTACACAATATCACAAACAGGCTTATCAAATGAAGAGTCAGGTAAATACTTCGGTGTGACCCTTTCTCAGGACCTGTCTTGGGGGAAACACGTTCGGGAAATCTGCTGACAGGCTAGTCGCAAATTGGGATTTATCAAGAGAATATTAGGAAAATGCGACGAGAAAGTTAAAGAGCGATGTTATTTTTCACTCGTGAGACCTCACTTGGAGTACGCCGCTAGCATATGGGACCCTTACGAAGTAGGACTAATCTCTGAAATAGATAGAATACAACGGAGAGCAGCAAGATTTGTGAAAGGTTGTTACGATAAACTTAGCAGTGTTACCGAATTGTTGAAGGAATTAGGGTGGGAATCTCTAACTGATCTAAGGGAGAAATACAGGTTAAATCTTTTGCGCAAACTCGGAGCAGACAGTTTTTTGCCGGACGTTCAACATATACTGCTAGAGCCAACGTACTACGGTAGAAGTGATCACAGGAATAAAATAAAGGAAATTGACTGCCGAACCTATAGATTCAAAATGCCATTTTTCCCACGTACAATAAGGGATCATAATAGTTGTGATAGATCAATCACATGAAACTCCCACCCTCAATAGGTAGAGTAGAATTTTCACTTGTGCATAATAAAACCACTTCATTACTAACTCTTTCCACCGGTCGATTAGTCCGGCATTATTTTATGTTGTTCTTTGCATGAAGTAGCATCTCGTAGTATTCATAAATTAACAGTATCAGTAATATTAACCACTAGATGTGCCCATAGCATTTCTCTGCATGTTTGTGTGTTCTTTTACGTATCACTCTCCCAGTTTCCGGTTGGACTGCGCAAAGTTCTCCTGACTGCTTTTGGCCTGCGCCTAGCGCCAGGGGGAGCGTGCGAGGTTCTGATTTGTTCTGGGACGAGTGCTGCATGCCTGGTGTGGAATCACCCCGTGCCACACACCCTAGTGGTGGCTTGTGCGGTACAACGTAGATGTAGATGTCGTAGATGATATTTTTTGTATCTGATTCTGTTGTGAAAATTGATTAAGCCTTACGTGTTTCATTCTCGAGGTGCTGAGTGGATATAATTACAAATAATCAAAGTGACTTCCTGGCTCATTGAATTCACCCCAATTCAAACTCTAGGCTTTTGGGCTATCAAGCCTACATCACTACCAACCGGCACCAGGAAATAAGTTTCCAATTTGATCAATTGTCATTACTATCAACTTTTTTCTTTTTTACAAATAAATGAATAAATCATTTTAAGCCATATTAATGTAAACCAGTCTGAATTGAGCTTTAAGTTTTATGAGCACCCATGATTGCAATAAGTCTTATCATCGTAGATGTTTATAAATATAGTTGAGAATTAGTCTGAAATTGGTATAGATGAAATATCGGCTAATTTTTCACAGATCTAAAGCCAAACGATTTTGTTTTCACTCCATAAAATTAGCTATTTTTTTCCGGCGAGTATTAATATCAAAAGGAAGAGCGTGATGGAATTTAATTTTCACAACAAATGGTGAATATGCCTCAGAAAGCTATTTAATAAGTCTCATTCTAACCCAATTGTTTTAATTGGTGGTTTACCTTGGATTACATTACAATTTTGAAATTTGAAATTAGATTTAAATTATGCGTAATACGTGTCGGAGACACTCGCTCGTGTCTTACTCGCCGCCTTTTCTCAATTTTAATCATCCTTGCTGCCTACGGCCTTAAGGCATTTCTCTTACAACCCCGAACTTTGTACTCCTTTTCACTTTTGTTTATGCTCATTAAAGCTGGGAACGTTTTCCAGGAAACGTCATTAAGGGCTGTTCTTCTGATACATAGAAGCCAGTCCCTACCGCCGAACTTTTAACAGCTGGAAATCTCACTTAATACTCCATGCGCGGAAGCGTTCCGGTAGTAATTATTTTCCCGGAAATTCTCTCCCATCGATTACTTGGCCTCAGTCAAGTGCTGTAACTGGGTCCTCTTGTTGTGACCCAAATTACTGTACTGTGCCATTTTTCTATTCTAATGCGCGCATAAATGCTTGCCACTCGATTGACTGACATTAACGTTACACCTTTCATCTGCTCGTTTTTTCGCTCATGCTTTGTATGTACTACGTCTGAAATATAAAATTATTTAGACCCATATTCATTGCGAATGTTTTTCATCCTGTCATTTCCAGTTTTTATTTTCGATGCCATTGCTGGAAGTGGAATCCATTTATAGTGCGTCGAAATGTGAAACTGCCTCCTCCGTAAAATGTAATTACTTGGCCAAAACCTCGTGACACCACAGGAATACATTTTAAGGTTTAGATAATAACATGCATATTAATTCTTCTATTTATAATCTATCATTGTTGGGTGAGGCATGTAGTTCTAGTTGGATAAAGAACTTAGGGTCTAATAGATGCAACAACTTGGGCGCTTTGGCGTACTATTATTTATAAGCAGATATTTGCTAAGTTGTCTTGTACTTCACAGTTTGGTCTTTACAACACTTGTGAAGAGTCTAGGGACATGTAAATGTTGAGCTACCTTGGAGAAGGTCACTGGATTGCAGGTCATGGCTTTCGCACATTTTTCCGATATTTTCGACCTCAATTTTGTAGAATTCCTCAAAATGCTTTCCACAGAAGTTCTACGTGGCCTCCAAATATAATGGCTGCTCACCTAATTCATTGAATAGCTCCACTGTATTTATTTAACTTGGACTCGACACATAATTCTTGGATTTCATCATCCAACCTTTTATTTCTAAGTATTTAATACAATTTTTAGCATCCATTTCCGTATTAAGGATTGCATTGAGATATCTTGAGAATATGCCCACATTAGTATGATAAGTCGATCAGTGTACTTTTAAACTCACTGAAATAAATTGTAGAATAGTTCAACCCAAGAATTGAATGAGGTGTACGATGCCAATAGATTCTGGGGTGACATTCAAAAGATTGGGTGATGCAGCCATTAAAAGTTCATATGCCGGGGTTGAATGGCATATCCATCTAACATGGATACTATTTAAAAGTTACAGAAAATAGTGATCGAACATATAAAATAAATTTTTCGCCATTATGAGCCGTGGTCCTGCAACATTCGGCATTGTAGCTGAATGCTTATCTTCTGCACATAATACCCATCAGTTAGCGCCTCGATAATATTGATATGGGCCCCTCAACATAGAGTAAAGGTATTGTAATTTCGTAAAATATATTTATTTTACCAAATATATAAAATATATTTGGTAAATTATAATAAAATTATTCCATGTATAGAAATATGTATAGGAATATTTTATTGTGTACCTATAGGAGCGTTTCTTTGACTGTTGTAAAGGCCGAAATTGCTCAATTACCGCGTGTTTACTTTTATTATTCTGCTAGTTTATGCCAATATTTTGATAAAATTCAATTTATTAGTTATATAATACGTACTGCGCTAAAAACTAACTAACCCTAACCCTCTGAGGTAGCTCTTCTTCCTGCCTTCACACAGTGGCGAATTTTCCGAAAATCCCGGCCGAAACCCCAAAAATTAAAGTAGTTCTGATGGGTTTTTGACCACTGCAACTCTAAGCTGAGTGACCTGGGATGCTAACGACACGGTCCCTGCCTTCTTTGGGTTACACTTATTGTAGGAAGCAGTCTCTTTCGGGGAGTTGCGTTGGCAATTTGTGGAAAATAGAAGGAAAAGTTTAAGTGCGGCATTGAAGCATAAACCGGAAACCACTGAGATAAAATCACTCTGTATTCAATATCTGGAGGTTAGTATGATTCCATTCCTATAGTTCGCATTTTTTCTGTTTCATAATTTTATAAAACAGAAATATTGTTATTTATGCATAAACTATCGTATAACAAACCGTTGTTTTTAAAATGTATGCAGACAAAGTTATGACAGAATCAAAACAAACTTTGTAAATTTTAAAATGGATTTATTCACTACGACCGGTTTCATCGCATAAGCGACATCCTCAGGTAAATTTTCAAGTCAAGCACAGAGTATACATACATAAACTGGGAGGGTATGGGGGGAGGAGGGAAAGGGAAGGAAGGCAGTGACAGGAGGGGGAAAGGAAAGGCAGTGTGAGGGGGGGGGAGGCTTAGGTAGGAGGAAAGGTGGAGTGTATGTTTTAGAGGTTGGCGGGGGTGGGTTAGGGGAAGGGATAGGGGGAAGGGGCTGCATAGATGGACTTTGGGTAAGCAGTGTGCCTCACTGCAGGTGGGGGGGAGAAGGGGTGGGAAGGGTTTGGGATATGGAGAGGCAGCAATTAAGGAAGTGTTTTGAAGGTATGACTAAGATGGGAGGGGTTGCTTAAGGGTCTAGGTTAAGGAAAGTGTGACATCTAAGAGGGGGAAATAATTTTCAAAAATATTCTCGTTTAAGAGGTGCTCTTCTTTTAGGAGTTTTCTTATTTCCATCTGCTCCAGTGAGTCCATCCGGCGTCCTTTTCTTTCCAGATGAAGAATTTCGGGCACGAAGTCACTTTTGTGGTCACATTCCCACAGGTGTTTTGCGAAATGTGATCTTTCGATCTGGTCATTCCGCCAATGTCTCTTATGCTCCTCCGTTCTCACTCTGATTGATCTCCCTCTCTGCCCCACATACACAGCCTTGCATTCACTGCACCTCAGTCTTTAGATTCCACTTTATTCCTTAATGCCTATTTTTTCCTTAGGTTTCCCCTGCTGTAGTAGGCAATGTTGAGTTTTTCCTTGGGAAAGAGATTAGCAACACTTTGGGTTAAATTCCCGTGATTCCAAAGTTTACACCAACGTTTCTTTTCTTCTTTGCAAAATGACCCGTATAACAGTTTTTGAGCTCTGATGGAGCGTTATTTATCAAGCATTTTCCGAATCACAGCTTCATTATATCCATTGTTCACTGCTATGGTTTTCACTGTGTTGAGTTCCTTGTCAAAGATTACACGGAGAGAGTGGAATGTTAAGCAATCTGTTTAACATAAAATGGAATGCGGACATCTTTTGAGAGGGGTGGTGGCGAGAGTCGGAAAGGATGACATGGTCGGTGGTGGTTTCTTTACGATGGATGGAAAACTCGTAACCTTTGCTCGTGGTTGAAATCGTGATGTCTAGGAAGTTTAAACTGTTTTTTCTCTCTTTTTCACATGTGAATAGAATGTTTTTGCACTGGGAGTTCAATATATTCAAAAATATGTCCAGCTGTCTATCTGTACCTGTTCACACGGCGAACACGTCGTCAACATATCTGTACCAACAATTTATGAAATTGGTGTTCACCGAACTGTCATTGAATAACTTTTCCTCAAAATCATCCATATATAGATCTGCCAGGAGTGGTGATATTTGATTGTGATATATTATTTTCACAAATATATATTGTGAAAAGATATTTTTGAAAAAGTGAAGATTACTTTCCATATCATCTTTTCAAATGTATCAGTGATTATCATTCGTTTACTTCTTGTGGGAAGCACCAAAACGCATCAATGTCATCTATTTCTTACTTAGAATAAGAAATCTCAATTTAGACTGTAGCATGCATATTAATCGTAGACCAACTTGAAGGAGTTTGGAGAGGAGTGTATGCAATTCCTACTGTGCAAAAACAAATGCCAAAATTCCTTACGTCCAGGAGTACGTCTAGAAGGAGTGTCTATTAATGGCACAGGATTTAGTGAGATAAATCATAGCTCAAACATCAGCCTACTTCTTGATACTTACAATCGAATTCAAAGGTCTTTTTCCTCAAAATTGAAGGATATCGCTTATGCTCCTTAAAAAAAGAAGAAATATAATTTGTACTTGCGTATGTGTTTCCCATTCCCTAATGACTGAAAAAACTACCCTAGAAAAGCAGTACTCAATTTCTGGCAAATAAAATTAAAAGAAGATAACATATGATAAAATTAGCATAGGCACATTATACTGTTTGGATACTTACAATCTCCTTCACGCGTCATAATTTTCTTCAGTTTCTTAAGCAGACGCTAGGTTGAAAAGTGCTTCATTGAGCTTTTGAGAATTATTTCTTCATTTACAGCCGCTCCGAACAGTTGAATCCTCGTCAGAATTGGCCAGCAACTTCGTTTTAATTAACCATCAATACTACCTGCCAAAGTTTCAGTTGTGCGTCTTGAAGTGGTTTTACTCATATACCGTCGAAAAAAGAGTGAAGTAAATTTTCTAATTGAACACTGAAGTGTGCCTTAAACCTTTTAGAGAAAATTCAGGGAATGAATCTTCCTCAACCCTTCCATTCAGGAAGTGGCTTATAAGACTTAATGGAGTACACTTTTCCACTAGGTGTAGACAGCAGCATTTATCGAAACTTAGTGCTTATGGAGAATGGTAAAAATAAAATGGTCAGACCGAGTGATTAACGGATAAGTGAGTCCTGGGGAAACGTTTTTGATCCTGGACAATTACTAAAATTACCTTATTCTGCCTTGTGGATGCGGAGTAGCGCAGATGTTACAAAAGCGTGAGTGATGCCATCTACATCTACAAAATACCCTGCAAGCCACCTCAGGGGTGTGTGACAGGGGGTGAGTAATCACCAACATGCATTACATTATACCCTAAAGTTAGTGTAACTACGACTAATTATGCATTAGCATACATCGCTAATGCTTGTCACGAGTCATTTCGGCCATCGTACCATCGGTGTGGAAGTTTTTGCATTCCCCTCCTTCCTCCCAACCATTCTCTATTCCTTGTAGATGGCTCACTCCCCCATGGTGACAGATTCGATGCAGCCAAGTGCCATTTGTTTTTTGAAAGTCATGGCTCAGTGAAAGTGCTGGAAGAAGTCGCTGAAGAGAAGAATTACGGTAGGACTTAAATGAATTATTGATTACTGAGAATGAATGAGTATAGTGATGGTTTAAGTAGTTGATGCTTAATGAGGAAAGTATAACTTGATATTAAATGAAGGGTGTCAACAAACATAGCGTTAACGTTAACCTGACATGAACAAATGAAGCCAAACGATTCACAGTTTTACGGGCCATCCGAAGTACACGGTATTGATTTTTAAGTCCTAATTTAAAGGTACCCATGAGCGGATATTCCACTGAAATGTCTCCTTCACCGCCAAACCTTGACCTCGGATATCATATGTGGGGAACCAGTACTCGAGTAACCACACTAACCATAACCGTCCTTTTAATATTCAACCAGCTGATTGGTAGGTTTTTGGACAGTCCTTATCCTACATCCCAATTTATGAAACATTGTCTCGTTTCCCCTCATATGGATGTCCCACCATTACATCCAACTTAAAATCCTTGTATCATCTATCTCTTCTTATTTCGTCCAGAATTCCTACCATCTTCCTTCCTCTTCCACGCTTCCCTTAGTGTTCTCCCCTCTAACTCCGTGTTCAAAGTGCCTTCTCCTCTCAAAGCTTCATCCATCCATCCTGCCTTCTACGAATCTCCACCACCAGCTTCCTCTCCTCTTCAATCATATCCAATACCACCTCTTTCGTCTTCCTCGCCACCCAGCTCACCCTCTCCATCCTTTTCCAAACCGACATTTAAAACGCCTCAAGTCTACGTAAACCCTACCTTCTCAATGACCAAGTTTCCGACCCATACAGCCACTCTCCGTATTAGAGTTTTCCCCAGCCTTTTCTGTACGTCTCTTCTCAGACCCCCTTCATCAATTCCCTTCCCTTTGAAAATGTTTCTTTATCCAGAGCAATTATTCATCTGATGGCCCTACCACTAAACCCATTCTCCTCCAAAATACTATCCGGATACTTACCCTGATTGACATGCTGCAATTAATGCCTTCTCATCCATATTCATCCCAGTCTTTTAATTCTAGAAAATATCATCATTTTTGTCCGCTTATAATTTATTTTCATCCCATACCTTTCGCACTGCACCTCTAACGCATTCATTATTGATTTAACCCCTTGGTTGACTGACAAACCAGTTCTTGATCATCTGCAAATCTCATTGATTTTATCAGATTCCCTCCTTACTTCATTCCTACCTCCATCCCTTCCCATGCCTTCCATGCCATTTCTATCAAATATACGTTAAATAGCAACGGCAATAGTCACATGCCGCACTCCCCGTCCTACTGGTCCTAGTCCCGTAGTTGACAGGATTTATTTTATTGTAAGAAATGTCCATAATTTTAAGGTTTTTTTTTAAATTCAGATGGTATTCCGTAGCCGCACTCAGTAGTGTTTTTTACGTGGAACCATCAGGTGGAAGGCCACCCCACTTGGGTCAGGCGTCTTTTGTAGCCGACTCACTGAGGTAGGTACAAACGCTGCTCAGACTACTATTCTTCTGTCTCCTAACCTTTGACCTATCTGGTATGGGTGGCCCTACCAGGAGCATTTCTCCCGCCAGTTCAGCTCTAGGGGTCATCGGATCACGTAACTCCTTCCACCATGACACGTTCCAAGGGAAGAGCTAACCATATGAGCCCTGCGTATTGTGCAACGAAGTGCACCTAGTACTAGGTTAGCAAATCCTGTTTCATATCGGAAAGTCTTTCCAGAAAAATTAGATGCACATTTTTTTATCGTTTTCATCGTTCCGGTGTAGGTATTAAATAATTTTGCTTTTAAGGGAGTCAACCATTTCCCGTATTGTGAACCTATTGAAATATATAATTTTCTTCTATTTTCATTAGTTGAAGAATACTTGTGTGACCTATAAAAAAAGTTTATTCCAACTGCCAACAGAGTTTTCATCTAAATGTTTATTAATCATTTAAGATTTATTTTGGTATATTTAGCAAGTTCCTCTTCCAGGTCCATAGAAAGAAAAATATGAATTCCATATTTTAGGACTGAATTTGAATTTTTTGCTTTCCTTGCTTTTCCCCAATGGTCGGCGCATCGTTGGCGGGTGGCGCATTTTCGAGAAACTAACTAAGCACTCAAAATGAAAATAAGTTTAACTGCACTTATTTTCAAGCATGGGAACAACCAGCACCTGGCGATTTAATTGTAACTTAGATCCAGATATTTGTCGTCAACATTCCCCCTTAAACTCATCCTAATCTCAGCAACTCCGTTTTTTTACGGGATGCAAAGAGTTTCAAGTGAAATGCGCGTTTCTAAAACTTGTTAACAAAAGTTACTGATGAACTGTCTCCGCTATAAACAAAGAAAGCCGATACTATAAGTTATAAAAGTAGAATTTACTACATAAGGTGAAAAAAGACCAGTAGAGAATGTAAATAAATACGCATATACTTTTGATACTGTGTTATCAACAGCGAATCGCCGAGAGAGACAAATTACATTTTGCGGGCGGGTATACCATTGCGTTTAAAGGGTGCCTCTAAAATTCAAGTTTTCACGGGTTACTGTGATTAAAAATGCAAGATATTTACCAGAATAATGGTTTCGGTTCCCATGAACAATTTATGAGGGTGTGAGTTAGGAAGTTCACTTTTCAGAAAAATAGGAAGACCCAAATGTACGCTCTTGATCCATTTATACGCGTAGTTCCTAAATATTTCGCAGCTCATGATTTGTCTGTTTTTGTGAGAATTAATGCCATGCCTCTTATCATTGCGATGGCATAAAGTATACTATATTATTGTTTAGACTGGTAGAGAATATATAAGACTTGGAGGCCTGTCAAAAACGTTTTTCAGAATTTATTGCTTGTGATTATGACTAATATGTATGTACATCACAGGTAATACTTCACTGCCGTCGAGAGCGAAAATATTCATTTCAATCCAGTGTTCAGTCAGCGGAGACAAATTTCCGTGACGTTTACTGGGTTAAATGGGTCCTATTCGGCGGAATTTCCACCATTTTGTTGAGTGCCCATCCCTTTCTTCCATCCGGCAGATTTCGGCGCGGCAATTTACTCAAGAATAGAGCGAGCGTGGAATTAAGATATCCCTTTATATGCCACTCATCTCAGGGAGATATCCCCCCTGAATGGATCGCACCCAATTTGCACGAACCCATTCCGTTTTTCCGAGAAGTTGGGAACAATTTGCTATGCATCCTTTATTATAAAAAAGGACAGAAGCAGGATATATTTTTTTCTTAAAGGAGAAGCTATTACCCACCCAGATCCAGGCGGGCCAAGGGATAAGTTGGATCGTCGATCTGCTTCCAAAAATGGCCGTCGGATATTTACATATATATCCGTCATATATGTATGTATTCCGCACTTCGAGATATAAATGAGAATGATTCAATGCCGGCGTTCACACAGCGCTGCTGGGAGATACCTGGTATAAACCCACCTTGCCTTTATTCGCGTATTCGTTCCTGACATTTGAATTCGTCGCCTTTGTCTATGTCTCTCAGATCCTATTTACTTTCTCTCTACGTGCAACCGCATACGCATTTCTTTTTCTGCTCCCTGTCGCCTACGCCATTCGACAATTGACTAACTGCCGGGTCAGAGGAACGATCATGGCTGTATGGGTAGGTACCTACCGTCGTCTATCCCGTCCTCCGTCCGTGCAGGAAATGGTATAACATTTTTTCAGTGAGTTCGCTGGTAAATTTCATATTTACAGAAATGTGGACCTACTGCTCAAAGGAGACAGTATCAACAGCTTGACTTGGTGGAATCTTTTCACATTGAAAAGAAAGGGAAAAAAAACTCTGCTATTCCACATAAAATATTTCATTTCACGACCCAGTATTTGCTGCTCTGCAACATCTACAGGTGAAGATGCTGCACAGCAGCTAAACCTGGGACGTGAAATAAAATATTTTATGTGGAATAGCAGAGCTTTTTTCCTCTCTTTTTGACCTAATGCTCAGTTGGATGATCCGTTATTTCTCTTACGCTAATTGCACCAGTGTCTTTTGGAAAAAAAAGAAAAATCATTTATGAAGTCATAGCCTACTCTAGCTGTTTTTGTAAAACGCAGTAATTTAGGAAAAAAATTAGACAATATCTGTTTTATTTTCTGCTGCCTATCCTTGAAACAAAGCCTGCGAGTGGTTGGTTTCAGTTCGTGCTGAGAGTTTACAGTCTCATTTTTTAAAACAGAAACGCATTTTTTAAGGAAAATATTTCTTTACCCGTGAATAAATTGCTGTGATCACGCTAAGTTTAATAATGTGTGTCTGTAGGCGATAGCGCTTCATGTAGTGATTTAAAAAAGCGTAATGATGGCCTCAGACGCTGTTAGTAGCCTACGCTAGTTAGTTGTAGCTTCACTGTTACTTGGCGGGGAGCCCAAAACCTTTTTCGGGTAGCAAACTTCCTCCTAAGTTATTACACGAATATCTTTGCTTTCTAGTAAAGCCATGAGGCTTAAAAAATCCCATCGTATGTTTGGTAAATGAATCCGCATTCATCAATCATTCCGCACTTCATAAATAAGTCCGCGTTTATAGGAGATTGCTCTTACTCTTACAATACCTTACTCTTCACTTACACATCATACTATTGTCATTCCGAAATTTATGTGTTAATTCCTTAAAACATTCCGATTTTATTGCTTTTTACATTAATATTTGCAGGGAAGCTACATAAAAATACCGATTCAGATAAATTATTGCTCCGTATTTTTCCATAAGGTATTGTGCTTTTTGAACCCTAATATGATTATTATGAATTCTGCACGTTCTACGGCTACTCTCACCAGCAGTTAGTTCTAGTTACCCTTTCACAATTCTGGCAGATTACCCCGTTTTGAGCTAGGTCACTTTGACATTTCACGTTCGACAATTTTTTCGCAGAACAAAAAATCACCATTCTTTTGCACATAAACTGTTTACAAACTTATCGCTTTTCTGGCTCTACATTCATCTGATTTATTTAAACCATATCTATGGCAGAGAGTTGGCCTGTCAAAGAAACGCTGAGCAAATAGTACAAAGGGGTTGATAACTTCTTTGTTTTAAGAATGTAACTGTTAAAACCTAGGGAACTTGAGTTCTACGGCCTCTTAAAGTGACAAGATATAAAAATATCCAATGGCCGTAATGAATTGGCAACACTCATTAAAATTACACCACAATTTTTGTGTTGGTTTGTGGGAAAAAGGAGCAAATCCACGCCAGTGACCAACCAAAACCTCTCGACTATAAAACCCCTGTGGTGGTTTACGGGAATTTTACTTCCTCGCTAGTGACAACCACAGGCACACACACTCAACCCAAATAGGGATCCTTCACTAGGGCTAATGGGACCCCACTAAGGATGCCTGGGTAATGAACACAAACAAACAAGCACTCAATAAATCACTCACACAAACGGGCCCAACTTCTGGGAGAATCTAGCTCAAATGAGCGTAGTCAAAAAACGGTACAAAAACAAGGGTGTGCGTCGGATACGCGTATTTCGGCCACAAGGTGGCCCTCTTCAGCGAACTGAAGGGAGTAATCACTTGAAACGCAAGGTTCTAAGTGAATCGGGAGGAGGACAACCTATAATAAATACGAAAATGAAGAAAAGGGGGGAGATGGATAGGGAACCAATGACGTTGGGTTGTGGGAGAGGTTAGAAAGGTATTGGTTGGGAAGAAGAGGTAGGGTGAGGGGGGGGGGGATATGTGATGTGAACGCCGTGGGGAGAGATAGGGGTGGTGGGAAGTGAAAGGAAGTGAAGTCCGCGAACGTTGAAGAAAGTGGGGGGGGGGGAGAGAGCGGTCAACGTTAAAATATTTTTGAAAGATGATAATTTCAAAAGGAAAGAGCACCTCACTCTAAAATAGAGAAAAGTGAAGAGTAAGAAATAGGTCCTTTATCGCTATTCGCAATGTTTCTTCTGAATTTGTGTATGTATAGATTTTCATAAGCGTCAAGCAAATGATTAGGTGTTTGCTTGATGAGTTGAAGGTGGTTTTCTGAGGTTTTGTCCTGTCCTCATTGATAAGATGACCAAATTTAAACCACGCATAACGCATTTATCAACCTCGGGTGACCTTATCTTCTTAATTTTCTTCTATCATGCTCCTTACTTGTGTTTTCTGTTTAAAGGCTTATTGTTATCCAAACCATTTGGATCTTGTTATTTAGAGTTTACCACCTGGTATCCTTATTTTCTATTCTTCTGCAATATTCCTCGTTTCTGATTTTATCCGCCCCTTTGTTTTTCAGCGTCCACCTCCAATACCATGTTTTGAAAGCCTATTATTATAACTCTTCTAATCTGTTCTTAGAAATTCCCACGAAAGTTTTAACTTACCATATCCTTATTAGTATTCATATTTTCTTCAAACTCAGTTGTTGTTTTTTATCATATTTGCCATCCCAAAAAAGTACCATTAATTAAATGAAGTTAAATACCTTGAAAATGTATGAGAAGGTTCTTTGTTGGCATTACTTTATGGAAAGAAAAACCATGGTATAAAGTAAACTGTATTGATTCATTCCACGGAGTCTTTGTAAGTACAGCTGATTTCATTCGTTACAATACAATCTCAATAATTGCGAAAAATCATTTGACCTCATAGTGCTGCTTTAAGAGCGTGCAACCGGTTGCGTGCACGTAGTAATATAACTCCAATCAAAATTACCTAGCTTATTTGTTCTTTTGACTCCTCTGAAAGTTACTTTTCAGTTGTTTTTCAGAAATCAGATACCCTCCGGTGAATTTTGAATGGTTCCATTTGCTTTGTTTTCGAATAATTTCTTAGAAATACTCATGCAATTTTGCATGTTACCTCTTTTTTTATAGAGCACCGCAACTGCGTGATCTATTACGTAGAGATCAAGGATACTTATTCAAAAGCAACCGCAGCAGTGCTCTCCGAACGAATCTTACAAACACCACGGGTGTACCCAAGCAATGGGGTCCACCTCCAACCCCTTAAAAAAAGAGCCTATCTGCCCCCTGGCCTTTGTTTCCTGACGTACTCCATCGCAGGGACCCTTCTCTTAGGAACTCATCTGGAGAGGAAACCTTGTAATCCCTTGGAAACCTAACTCTTCCTAGCCGGTGCTTAATTAGTGCCCTCAAGTTTATCCCAGGGATGATGAGCGGCCAGTGTCGCTTCTTCCCTCGCATACGAACTCATCTGAGCCTGGCTCTCCGTCGTTATAATTTTGCGTACACAAAGCCCCCACTTTCCCAGTCACAGATAAAACCGCACTCTTGGCTGGATATACGATTTCCCATTCAATTCGGAAACTCATTTAAAATATCATTTCAGAGCTGAAAATCAAATGACATCACTGTGCGTTAACTCTTTGTAAGAGTGCTAAATTAATTAAATTGCGTGCATTTAAGCCCGTTGAAAACCAATTTTAGGTTATTTATGAGATTTTTAATTTATCTATTTTTTAAAGGAATTTGTAACACTAAAATCATTGAGAACTTTACCGAGCTCGATGGAATGCTCGATGTTTATTTGAGGTACTAAGAACTTGTATGCTCCTATTCTGCTACTTATTGTTTATTTTAATTATATTGAGCATTCACATAGTGCAATTAAAGGTTTTAATAACACAAATTTTATAAAGAATAACGGATATTTATTTTTTTTAATAAAGTAGTGATGTGTCAATTAGGTAGTATAAAGCAAACTCAAAAACACCTCTAGGACAAAAATGTTCTTCTAACGAAATTATGAAATCAATAAATTCAATATTTACATTGTTTTCATTATTTCCAATATTAATTGACAGATTTTTGTTATTTTTAGATTCAAAATTATTAAATATTTCTTTCCATACAACGTTTCTCGTGTGTCGAAGTTATTGAGTCAGGGTGCTCTTGCGCAAATTGTTGCAAGGTTGATCCATCTTCAAAAGTTGTACGAGCTGCTTCCGTAAATTCGGGCCAATCAGAGTTTCTCGTCATTGTGACAAAGAAGTCTGATGATCCATGTCAACGGACAAAGGCCATAGCTTCTTCAAAATATTTGCTCGTTTAATTGTATAGGATTATAGAGAGTAAAAAGTTACGTTACCTTTTTAATTAAGCATGGAAGAGACACGAAACTTCAAACATTTTGTTCAAAAGGTAACTCTGAGTAAGTAATCCTTCTATATTTATTCTAAGTTGATTCACCTAGAATTGTACCAAACGATTTTCGATCGATATTTTTTTAATCTTTTTGCTTTAAAATCTGCGCTATAGTAGTTACTGGTGAAATAAATACTAAATTTATTGCATCCACACAATAAAACATGCTGGTGTTACTTATTTTTAGAGAAGGTATATGAGGGACGTTTCGATCAGTGATTTGGAAATCTCTATTGGCTTTTTATCAGTGCATATATGTCTGCTTACTTAAAAAATATGCCAGATCGCACGCAGGCAAAAACACAAAACCATTTTTTATGCATCACGTTTATCTCTAAGTTATCTACACACATGCAGTTAAAAATTTTTAAATGTGCCGATAAATATACAATAATGAGCATAGTCGATGATATGAACTACCTTAGCGGCTGATAGACGCTGGGTTAAAAAAATAACCTACCTGGCCGCATGCAATCACCTTCATTCAATAGGAATTAGAATAAATGCACGAATACGTTTGCCGCGAATTTACTAAACAAATTACTGGTTTTATTGGCAAATATCCACTGATATACTCAGTTGACGTTGCGCTATTCACCAGAAATTATATATCGCTTCTGCCAATCGAGAGATTGCTCCAATTACATCAATGAAAGAAAAACATGGAATAACTCCATTATTAAAAATAGAAAACTAATAAATTCATGGGATACTCCCACGTTCTTGTAGAATCTTCCCGTAAAAGGTGAGTGTGGCTCTCAAAATGATGAAAGAAATACCACTTCACCAAGTAGTATGAAATATTCCTCCCATATATGTCTCGAGTTCTGGAGTATAATTTATATGCAAGCTAACTAGAATTACGATGAAAAAAAGAGCCGACCACCGTCTATGGAATGTACGTAACGCATTCCTTGAAACCACTATATGATCGTGGTTGAAACATATTATGAAATCTATGAGTGCATGTCGTATTTACTTGTTAATGATACTCCCTAACTATGCCATTATACCTCTATGAGACCGAATATATTTCTTAATTCAAAGCAGCCATAGAAGTTATATTTTTCTCCTCTCATTTCGCTGACCTTAGTGCTTCCACACGATCATTCCCTATATCTGAGCTATTACAGTGTCAGAGAAGAAACTATATAAAATCCAAGACGTAGGCGTAATTTTTTGTGTATACTTCTCTTGAGGAGTGCATAATCAGACTTGAGTTAATAGTTAGGCTCCAAGTTGGGGACTGAGAGACTTACGAAATCGGTTACGTAGATGACAGAGAAAAGTTCCGTGAAAGTTTAAATGTGATTGTTTTAAATGGGTAGAGAAACTGATGCCAACCAGAAAGGTATTTGAGTTTAAATGTGTTAATTAGGAAGATTATAATAGAAAAATCGATTCTATAGCTCAAAATTATAAAGATCAAAGATAAATTAAATTAATGCTGCGATTAAATATTTAAGAGGTCAAATTATTGCCGCCATAAAAAGAATAAAAAAGCGATCAGTACTTTGCAACCGTCGAAGAAAATTGGTATCATAATCTGTAGTGACTGTTTACGTAGTGGAGCCTGAAGAATAATTTGTTTTCAAATTCCATTGAAACATTTTAAGAAGTTTGTCGTTTCTTGTCCATAACTATTGACTATCAACTGACGTGTGTCCAAACGTTATAGAATAGATCATAATATTTCTTACCTTTAAAACGGAAATGTTACGCTAAGTATGCTGGCATATCCGTGATCGCGATTGGAGTAAACCAGCTCTAGTAAGCCAAAGAAGCATTATAATCGTTGGTGGTATTAAAATATTGATGGCAAAATATCATCGTAGGTGCTTTACTAATCAATATTAGTTGCTTACAGAACTACATAGCGCGGAACTCTTAAAACCATCGGCTCATTCTCGTCCAATAGAATCACAAATCGTTACATATGCCCTGAATCATCCCATCTTTAAGTGTCTCCTTCCTACAATATATCATACAATACAATATCTCCTACCCCCTTCACCATGACTTATCTTCCCACTTTCTTTTCCTCCTTTCTTGCCCAAAATCACCCATCCTGTTAGGTACTCTCTCCAACTGCACATTACCGTTCAGTATACTCTCCTAACGATTTCTTCTGCCTATTTCAAATCTCCCACACTACGCTCTTTTCCTCTTCCACCAAGTGTAGCTGTTTAGCTCATCTGCGTTCGTATATCTCTCTAATCACCCTACCCTCTCCGTTCTCCCACAAACCCAAATCTGTGAAACCACTTATCTTATTGCGTCATTAACCAAGTTTTGAAATCATTCTACTCCACGTAAGATCCTTCGTAAATATTTTCTTCACAACTTCTCCTATAGTACGTCTCAGCATTCTATTTCTCTTAAGTGAACATTTCTTTGAATTGAGTCATTCCTCTCCTTATGTCTTTGTTAATAAACACAGTTTCCTCCAAATTGCTATCTTGAGGTATAACTTTCTGCCATCTTCTGTAATTTATATTCACCTACTTTATTGTTTAGTCTCGCTTTCCTACCTCCACGAGAGAGACAATTGGTGGTAGAAACACGACCATCAGACCCCAACCATCTGTATTTATTAATTTCCGATTAACTATTCCGGAACTTTCCTTACTGGTATACCCCTTGGTATGTGGCTTATTGTCTCTAAATATCCCCATTAGTGTGGCCCCCCGCAGAAGGGGAATATGTTTGCCACACTTCCGCCATAATTCAGCTTTTGCGCGTAACCCATTACCACCAAGCGCGTGCCTCTGAGGTTACGTGTACCCTACGTTGGGAACCGCTGATCTATATCATAAATGTTCATCCCTAATAGTTAGTGTAGTCACTGAGAAGCGGACTTTCACACTTATCCACATTATTTTGTCACTTTTCCCACTATTTCCCTTTTTAACCTTCCCCAGCTCCTTTTTCTCCCTCTCATCTCCCCTTTCTCTTGACTTTAGGAGAGAATGGCTAATCATCATTACGCTCAACTGTTTGAGGAGTCCCACTCTTCCACGCTTCATTCCGTGAAACGACCATCCGTTACGAGCAGTTACGAGGGCACACGCAAAAAGCCCCTCTCACTTTTTCATCTCCTTTCCGCCTTTCTGAGGGGAGATAGGCTAACATTTTGCATCCGCCTCACTTTATGACTCTTTAAGAACTCATTGAGTGACTTGCTCTATGTGGCGATGAAAATTCTTCGAGTATAAATTTATTTTTGCAGGTCCATCTCGGACTCTGTAGACATTCTCGACTCTTATATAGAATATCATGCTTTATTTAAGAAAAATGCACGTTTCATTCTTTTGACGTTCCACCTTAACTACTTAAACCATATACCACCTAGGAAATATAATGCAATAATACACCTATTTTTCATTTTGTAATGGTGATGTCACAAACGATACTGAAAGTAAGAGAATAACTCGTTGACAACGGGTGTCCGTAGAAACTACTACCCACTAAGCTGTATTTTATTGATTTTTATTTCTTTAGCATTTCAATTATGAAGAGGTCATGGTTAATTTTTAAACTAGAATTTTATTATATGCTATCAACGTGAATGCATTACGAATATATTATGCCTATACCTTCGTAGCTTTGGCATTAAATATGAATTTTATTCTGACATTTTCTCTCTCTTAATTTTTAATAAGTTTAAGGTCAATAACTTTTGACAAAGTAATAAAGTTACCCATGAACTATGAACGAAGGAGTTAATGTGAAATGTTTGTGTACGTCATACCTTTTAGGCCACAAAATAATTAACTTTCCCACGTGGTGATAAAATATTCATCATGGTTACCTATACATAAAAAGAATTATTCTATTTTATCTTAAATACTCAACAAGATTTTTGACTATGCTGTATTGTTAATGGCCTCAAATATAAAAAAAATTTAAACGTATTTCCTTTTTTGCCACTAGCTACTAACAAAAAGGAAATGAAAATAATTTTAAGTTAATTAGGTTATCTACTGAGACGTAGGTGGAATTTATAAACATTATAGATAATACTGGGGTTCAATGGTTGGTATATGGCCACGGTGGAATATATTTGACTGGAAAATATATTCTAGAAATGCCGTGTAACGCCAAAGTTGCATTATATCAACAATATTACCAACGAGTCCAAACGCTAGCGTCTACGAGTAGTCTTATGAGCCAGCGAATCCCGGGCAATGTGACCAATGATTACCGCCAGGGCATAGCAGACAGTATAAGCCAATGGCGAGTCTCCAGCGCCATAAACTCCACCGGAGAAGGCAACGGGGATAACACATCGGTCAAAATCCCCAGGAAATCACTATGGCGAAAAATCGAACCACGACCCCGAGTCCCGGGCGGCCCTTAAATGGACCAGGGGTGCTAAGAATCTTCTGGCTCAATGTAGTGGAAGTCCAATCTTAAGACCGGAACATGTAATGTAAGAAGTCTTTATACATCGGGAAAATGTGGTAACTTTATACAAGAGGCATCCAGACTCAATGTAAATATCATGGGAATCAGTGAAATGCGTTGGTCAGGGTTTTGTATCCAATGTCGTGAAAAAGAGGCTGTGTACTACTCAGGCAGTGATCGTCAAGACAACCAACGTCACTATCACAACTTCAACGTGGGATATTCACAACAAAGGAACTTCAGCAATGTGATAATAAATTTGTACCGATATCTAATAGTATCATGCAACTGCAGCTTAATGGCTAACCATTTAATATAAAGTCAAGTATATGCACCTAAAACTGAACGAAGATACAACAGTGAAATGAAAATTTTTGACCAAAATATTAACAGTATTCTTAGGTTAACTAAATGAGATAACCTTTGCGTTACGTAATGGTAATGTATGTCCAAGGTAAATTTACCGAGCAACTATGGGGTTTGAAAATCACCTCCATGATTTTCTCTTTTTTTGAAATGAGAAAATAATAATGTAACTCCACGTAAATTTATTGAATAAAGGATACATATTTCGAGGTTGTACGTCATTATCAGGTTAAAGGAATACCTAATGATGACGTACAACGTCGAAACCTAGTTTTATCAATTATTTATGTTGAATTTATAAGTTATTTTTCAACGCGTTATGCAAATTCCATAAATTTACGCCTGAGACAGCGGATTTCTTTATGATTCTCGTAAGCTGGACCAACATCCATGATGCCTCTACCTTTCCGTTGATTGCTATAGTTTCGGTCTGTGCATAGTCCTCACGGTTGCCTGGTGAATGTTTAGACTTACTCGTCTAAGTAGCTCGCCGTCCAATCTTCCAGCGGGTGCTCAGTACCTACTCACGGAACTCACGGACGTGAGGATATTTCCTGTTCTGTACATACAGACGTGCTTTTACATGTATACTTAGGTCGACGTGGGTGTGGTCCGTCGTCCCTGATGTTAGAGGGGGCGCGCCCCCCCAATGATCTCACCCGCCCCCTTATTCTTCCGCCCTCTTATTCCCAGAGCGGCATGGGGCGATAGCTGCCCCGTGCGCCTTTGGGGATTTCAACTCTTGCCCGCCCACGCTCGCCCATTTGCGGTGGAAGTCATGAGACTCCCCCGTGTGACCGAGAAGGGTCGACCTGCCTTGTTTGCAAGTCTATGTCTCTTCTCTCTCTCTCCCTTTCAGATTCCTTTTTTTCTGATCCCATTTACATCCTGTGTCCTCATCTTTCCTTAAAACATGCATTGCCTTTTTTTGGTGTGTACCCAATAGAGCTCGTTTATTTGCATTAATCATTTTGCTCGGTAATGATAAAATGCATTATTTATCATCATTATCATTTTCGAAATTTTACTTCTTGATTTTTAGGTTGTTGGACGGACTCTACCTTAATTTTATTCATCGTGGGATCGTTGCTCTTGACTGTTTTATAGTTCGTTAAAATGTATTGCATGACACACTTAAAACTTTTTAGGAGTACCAGTCACAATTATTCATGAAGTTAAAAATGTTATGAAGAAAATAACCGAAGAAAAATCGAACTGGAGTTCGAAAAAAGTATGCGCTAGATCGTGATAAAAAGCATTGTGCATGCATTTTTCATCCGCGTAAGTATTAATTATTCATGGAAGCCTTTCTTGCTAAAAGATTTTCAGGACATAATTTGAAAGAATTATCATCTAGAGTTTTAGAAACAAGGATTGTAAATTTTTTTAACTTCCCCTTCCCCACCACACTTTTTTTTCTGTTTTCATCTAGCGCACGCTTTTCAAAATTGCCCTTTTTATAGGGATCAAGTAATATCTCTATTAAAATTTCTCAGAGGATACCGATATTGTAAATGTTTCTACGTTCCTGAATATGAAAAACTCCCTAAACCAGTGAGAAACTTCCATCGTGTGTTCAGTTTTCATGGTCAGTCTATAACACCAGGGCGTTAGATGTAGTTTATAATGATTCGTACTAGAAAGGGATTATTATTAAATAAATATTTAGGGAATGATTTTGTGAAAAAGTAATGGAGTAGAAAGTCGTCAAATAGTCGATCCTGGAGTCGGAAAAATCCCAATCAATATTTCTGAAGTTAAAGCCCGTTTTAGTCTGTCCATATCAATTAATTGAGGTAAAGTACACAGATTGAGTATCTCATTTAGGAGAATATTGGTAACGTGAATACAAGTGCTAAACAGCCTTATAAAATTTACTCGGATTTCGTCTATCAATCCACTCACCGTAGTCACCCAATGCTAGTTTACTTCGCTAAGCGCTAAGCTAATTATAATTATATAATAATAATAAGCTAATTTATAAGACTAAGTAAGACCAGCATTTGAAATGTAAACTAGGAAATGAGGATCTAATAATTCTGCTTTTTAATTATACTATAGACATTTAGGCTGTTGAATCAGTGGCACGCTTTTTTATTGGAACTGGTTATTTCCTTTAAAAAAAGTTATTAGTGAAATCATGAACAAAAATCGGTCAACACTAGAAGTTCTCTTTTTCTCTCTGGCTGGGGTTATGAGTCCAAGGAATCGATGTGCATGAATGATACTGAGACAAATTATTGTAATAATAGGTACTCTTTCCGCCCTAGGGGTAAAAATGACTTTTTATGTAGATGGCTAATAAACTGGTCCTCTTTACAATAAAACCAAGGTTTTATTTTCATTTAATCTCATCCTAGTTTATGTTTAATATTAATCTAACAAAAATCTCGGTTTTGAAATCTGAAAAAGGCAGAAAAGCATCTTAATATTCTCCAATTACTGTTGATATTATAGTACCTGTATAAAAACTTATCGGCAATATAAATGCATTCGAAGCAACCATTAAAACTCTTTGAGTAAATTTTCTATGCAACGGAAAATAAATGTTTGGTGTCTTTCCGCATTTCTGGCGCACATTACAATCAAAATTGCTCATATCAGGCGCAGTTGTCCTCCTGAATGTATCAATTACATAGTAATAGGTTGAGGGAGTAGGTTTAGACTGAGGCAATCCGCTTATTACTTAAACTCTTCTCGTTAGGGAGCGCCCAGTTTAGCATTAATACACATCAATTTGCCTCAAAGCAGAGGGAGCGGACGTTGTCTTTCCTAAGTTTTGATTGCGTCATTTAATATAAGTGATAATTATGATTTAAAATGTAATGAATGCCAACTCTAGAAAATTTTCCCATCTCATAATACTCTCGTTTATATCCCGAAAGCGTCGGGGAAACCTGCTCGAATACATGCTGTAATGTGGTAACGAATGTTGTGATTAACTGTTGGGAGTGGATGGTTGCTTTGAAAATCGTTTATGCAGTAGGAACTATTTGTTAAGCTTTCTTTTAGCAAAGGACTTATTGTCAGATCGAATGAATTGTTGGAGAAGGTCAGCAGTAAAATCAAAAAGAGAAATAATGAGTGAAAGTGTTAGAGGAATTATGAATGTAAATAACACCATAGTGGATGATATGAAAACAAAACAATTAAGATGGTATGGACACGCACAACGAATGGAAAATCAGAGACTCCCAAGAAAACTATGGTGCAGCACACTGAGGGAAGACGAAGGAGGGGTAGGCCTAGGAAAAGTTGGATAGAAGGGATACAGAAGGAAATGGGAGAAAGAGAATTAGAGGGAGGACTCTGGTACGACCGTGAAGCATCCTATTGAGAATCCGAAGTCGACGTAGAACGTCGTAAACCGACTCTATATAACTACATAAATAGTTCAGATCATTGTTGGGAAAGTTACCAAAAAACATTAACTGATAAATGTTAAAGTTAATCTCCGTAAAAAGTAGCTAGTTCAAGTTAAAAATTACTTTTCTGAAAAAGTAACTGAATAAAGTTTCTGTTAAAAAAAGTAACTTTTACGTTAAAAGTTACTTTTTCAGTTACTTTTAAGAAACTTTTAAAAAGTAAATTTTAAAAATTTACTGAAGTTAGTTTTGTATCAGTTAACGTATAATTTTAACGATTAAAAGTTAAAAGTTAACTCTTATAAAAAGGAACGGTTAAGTTAAATAGTTAGCTACATTTTTTACGATTAATTTAAATCATTAATTTTAAAAATCGTTAATCCCATCTATGGTTTAGATACACGTGGCCAGATCGTAATAGTATCATGACAATTCTTTTAGTAACACTGCTGTGTTCGGAATAATTAACTACAGAACCAATCCACTTACCGATGGCGCTTTTCAATGTTGCCTTATGGTTTCATCTGCTCTATTTTTTTATAAATAGGTTTAACATGCTCTTCCCCGGATAGAGCTAATATCAGGATATAAGCTAATCAGCTCACTATAACACCATTGGAGTGATATCCATTTATATCGTAGGTGTCGCAAGTATTGAAATATTCTGTTTACACCAGTTATCGCTGTTGAAACCATTAAAGGATACAGTCTCAAGCGTTTTTAACCACTTTGACGTACCTATCTTGGGAAATTCCTGGCAGATCCTATCTATGGCTACGATGTGAACTCAAATCACAGTCGACTGCCGTGTGTTAATCCACCTTTGGAGTCCACGTCTCTTGTATGTACCTAAAGCGATTGTGCAACACAGGTTTTTTAATTCCAACTTTTGGTATAGCACCTACCTTTACAGCCAAAATTTGAATACGTGTGCTGGGCGTTATAAAAAGGAACCGTGCGTCGCTATGTTGGATGCTATTTCATGGTTTCTTCTTACTGTCCGTGAGTGCATATCTCGTGAAACCCAAAATAGCGATAGTGACCAAATAATTTAGCATAAATCTCGAATTTATTCCTGAATTTCCTCATGACGACGCTAAATGTTTATATCGGGATAATTTGCGGCATTACCTACTTCCCGGATCAGTGTTGCATTTCTGTGGTATAAATGTCGCAATTTGCAGTCGACTTTGCTTAGTATTCATCTGTTCTAGCTTTAACTCTGTCAAAGCTAAGGCAAAGGAACGGCAAGTATCTACTTTTACTATAGGGTGACTACTTTTTGCGACAGGCAGCGTGTTGTATGGATCATTCATTGCGATATTAGTTTTGTCTGCAACAGATTTTTGGCCGAATAATTATTTAATTCTAAAGAAACCTCAAACATGGTACTACCCATGTGTGCGTGTCCAAAATCACATTTTCTGGACATCTCCGCTCATAGCGCTCTGACAAAACTGATTGTATCACATAAGGCTTTATTGAACCCATAACCTATTTTTGTAAGTACAATGTTATATGAGGTCAAGTACTGCGAAAAGTTTTCATGTTATCAGGCTTTCATGGTAAAAATGGGTTATTGGGAAATAGTGAAAGTCTTTGCCCTGCTTTGTAAAGGAACCGAGCCTGGAAAGCTAATAATGTATCGGAATCCATATTTCCCAGCGTTAAAAAAATCGTTCTTACTGTAGATGGCTCCTTAGCGAATTTCGATGGCTGAAATATTTATTTCCATTTAAACTTTTGCAATACGGACGAGCTAGAGAAGTGTTTGCCACTATACGTCAAGTTATTCCTTATTCCGCTTTCGATTTGAGAGATTATTGGCATTTAACCTCTTCAGTGGAAACTGAATGATACTCTGTATCTGAGTCTGTTATCAGATGACATTAAAGCCAACATTTTTGTAAAGATGAGATATGCTTAAATCATCCGATTCAGTAATAATATTTCTGACTGATAAGGCATGCTACATACGTCTTGCATGAGAGTATTATCTCGTTCAGGGAGGCAATATTTGATTCCTTTCATTCATGCATGCTCTAGAATATTGAAATGAAGAATAGAATTTCTGAAATAAAAGATAACTCCAACTCTGAGTTTAATCGCAAAATTGGATAAATAAATACGGTTTTTATAGCTTTTTACTCGTGTAAATTAGCAAAAGACATTAAAGGGGTTGCTTCTTGTCATTATTGGAGCTGCTATGCTTCTTGGTTAGCCCTCGAATTAGTGATGTGCGTACACTCTTTGATCATTTGATTCATTTACCCGCGGTTATCTGCTATATACTTTTTTCTTAGAAATTCCTTAGAAATACAATTTTTTTATTGCGGCTTAATAGTATTTAATAAATAATATGTTCAAGTAAAATGTTTTGCTTTTTAAAGACATTATGATTCCAGTTATGGATGTATAGTTTGCAAATGTGAATAGACCTGCGAAAATGTGTTCGATACCACTCGCAATTCCTAGATACAGGACAAATACCCATTATTTCTAATTTGTTGCCTTAACCCAACATCAATATATCATGCATAATCTTTTATCCCCTGTAGTGCTCTTCTTTAACTCGTTAAGAACTTGTCAAGAGAAGATCGAGACAAAATGTATCTTTCACCTCTTCCGTATCTGATTACCTTGCTTCCCAGTGAAGGTAACGAGTTGTCGCCTTCAATGGACAGTTTTACCATCGGGAATCATAAAATACCACATTAAGAATATCTATTTTCGTTCAATAGCGTTTTTCAACAAATTTCGCAAGCATACCTTGTAGAGTTACAGAATAGGACTACTCTAGTATAATAAACTTTATCCTTTTACCCCTCTTCATGCCGCCCTATTCGTATCCTTCTCCTTCTTCTCTTGCGCCTCTCCAACGTCTTCTATACACCTTGGCTGCCTTCACCGCATCCCTGCCACCTATCTCCTTTCCTCCTGTACCTGGTCTAACAGTTTCTCGCTTGTCTGGAAAACAGTGTTTTCAAAACATATCGCTAGCATGCCTTAAAGAGTTAAAGAATAGGACTACTGGGCCGCAAAATTACCTGAGGATTACTTGGTAAAGTAATTTCGTGATTTCTCTCTGTAAATGAAACCAAATGATGCGTCGCAAATGGATTCGTATGAATAAGTGTTGTAATTTGAGCACATTAATGTTTTTATAATGATCCATCACGTGATGTAACACATGGATTCACTTAGATTTGAAATTTAACACGAGTCCTTCTTGAACATATCTGTTTAAGATGTCAGTCTACAAATCTGTCAAGTTCAGAGGTCAGGATGGACGATGTATGCCACAGTCTAAAGGCTAGCCACGAAAAAAGTTCAAGCTTCATAAAAGAAAATACAGTAACAATTCGTAGGTATCAATGACCAGAAACGCTATGATGATTAATGGTCACTACAAACTACGATTAATTCGACCATAATTCCCAATTATGATTCAGAAAAATGTGTTTAAACACCACACCACAAGTTTTTCTTAATATTAGGTCTGGTAGATGAAAGATGATGAATCCGGTAGGCATTTTACCAGCAACACTTTTAATGCTACACATAAACACGTTGCGGACATTTTTTACTGCAAAATGCTAACCTGAGATTTTAGTGCAAGCATATCAACTAGAGAGCCAGTTATATAGTCCGACAGTTTCATGACTGTAAATGTTCAAAGTTCATCCCGAACTCGGGTAGTTGACGTATAGACAGTCCATAAAACCTATCTGTGAAGTAGTTGAAATTATGCTTTAACTTGACTTGTTTCGACGCCAAGCTCATTACTCACTTACTGTTCGCCAATCGCAGGCAAGGAAAGCAGCTCTCGGGCCAAACTGTAGTACAACCCCTCCGAATTCGAGAGGAACCCAAAAATGCATTATATCGGTGATGAAGCGGGAATCAATGTTTCCATCGTGGCAGGCCGTTGCCCTCAATGAAATAGCACACCAAAAGTATGTTTCAACTGACAACTGTGGAAAACATTGCAGAATAGGCCACTTAAAAAGTTAAGTAGGTTTGGGATTCGGGTACCTCGGCAGCTTGAGTCATTTGCTCCGCAATAAGTCCTATTTTTCCATGGTTAAAAGATATAGCTAATACATGCAAAACATCATGTAAATAAATAAAAATAGCAATAAAATGACCTAAATGTGCGACTAAAAAGTTGGAGCTCTGGATATATACCAGATTCTTTTAAAAATGTTTTTAGTTATTCATGGTTTCAAGATGATTTCTCATGGTATCTACAAATTTTCCCCTGATACCCAGTTTCTCCCGTGTGGCTCCGCATTTAGTGCATTCCGGAATAAGTTGTCGAACGGTCAGATATTGCATCTCGACAAATCTTCTTGTTCCCTGAGCCAATAGGGAAAAAATCCATCATTCACCATGAGAATCAGGAAGTCTGGGTAGCGCAGCGTTTCGGTCTTCGCGTTGGACCGGAAAGAAGCTCCCAAGCTCTTTGCCCGATCTTTGTGGATTTTTTTCCCATGACATTTCTCTCAAATGATAATGATCGCGCGATTTGTTCTCTTTCAACCAATAGAAGACAAAAAGTTAATATCGCGGCTCACCGATACGGCCGGTGCAAGGGTGTGCAGTTCGTAAATCAATTCTAGATTGGACGGGAAGCCACCTGTGGCGTTGCCGTCGGTCTGTAGCCCATTGCATCCCGCCGCCACGAAGCGTCCCCGAGGGGCAGGGTGTGCGGGCGCGGCGGCGGTGGAGTGCACGAGGCCCCGGCCGCTATCCCGCGAGGACGCAGCGGCCGCCGTTGACAGACAGGGGTCCAGTTTCACGCTCAGGTTAACGCTGTGGTTATGTGAAAGATCCACGCTTGGTGACCCCTGGACTTTCTCCACGTGGGGTTATAACAAGTATATTCGAGGAAAGGTCTACATCAGAGAATTAGGCTTCGATCTAATATTCGTCGAGAGAGTTATTAAATGTTTCTGTGCTATGTTCCTACTATTCGGGCAATAGCTTTCACGAAATTAAATTCATGCATAGAGTTATTTCTGAAGCCTAGACTATTATTATACTGCTAGTGTTAGTCATTTTGGGGAGACGAATTAAAATCATTTGCGTCATTTAGGATTGATGTGCAGGATGACAGACTAGGTCTAATATGGGAATTGAGGAAGCGTGGAGAGAAATCTGGCGTCTTATTACGATTACGCAGTCAATACGCAATTAATACGATTACGTCCCATTAGTCGGATGAAATAATGTACTTGAAGTGTTTTCCATATGAGACCCAAGGAAAGTGGCACCTCCGCCACTGCTAGGATTCGCATCCGCGCCCTTAAAATAGGTTACCAACAATAAAGCCACCTCAAGAACCTGATCTCCGTAATTACCACCGTAAAATAATGCCCTCAGAATAATCAGAATAAAAAGCGAAATCTGAATAACACCCTGCTATTCACCTACCTGGGTGCTTCTCAAGGTGTCAGTTTTCACCAAACTTTCACTGCATTGCATGATATTAATGTTTATCAACAATATCGTAGCTAAAATGCGGTGAAGGGTTTGAAAATGCATGCGTGTGTATAGAAATTTTCGAGAATTAAGCCTGGCCTACAATTGATAATGGTCAGCGAAGTAAGAAAAATCTTTATATTTACCAACAAAACTACTTGCGGAGCAGTCTATCAATCCAGAAATAATGACATCTACCACGATCTTTTATTGCTCGTGAAAAATAGCATTTCTAACTTATCTGTTTGACAATCTAACTCCCCTATATGTTGAAAGTTAGAAGAGTTGCCCAGCTAAGTAGGTTGGAGAGGGAAATACCATATGTGATTTTTTCATATAAAGTGCTTGTAGGCTATAGGGTCTCTTATTTTTTACTCCGACAGAATCCTGCTTATTTCTTATAATTTTCTTCAAGTTATTCTAGCACTACGTAAGCTTTATGGCAATAATGGGGTCCCTATGAGGGAAAACTGTTTTTGCGTAGGATTGTGTTGTGAAAAATTATTCACCGAGAGAGGGTTAGTGTAAACAGGAGACTTTCGAATATTTAGTGAGTTAAAAAGAAAGAAGGTGGTACGCTGGATTACAATAAATACTAAAAACATTCTGGTTATGATTGGGAAAGGAAAATGGAGGTGTAGGTTTGAAGGAGAAAGCAAAAAGGATGAGTGACATAATGAAAGACAACGGGATATAGAGAGGGGTGATAGAAGAGAGTCCATAATGCAGAACCTATAAATAACAATTCGGTGAAAATGGACGCATAGGCTGCAGCTGATGCTGGTTTTTTCTCGAATTGTTTGTGTTTACTTAATTATGAGTATTCCATTAATTATGAGCCATACGTACGTCAACCGCCATTAATTATGAAGCTTTATTTTTGTCGGCAGGTAAAATGTCATCATTTGGTTCCCCAATGGCTGGTCTGTCTGTCATATCAATCTCAGCGTAGCCAAGTAAGACTACTGAAAGAATTATAAACTCCATTGAATTTTGACAGCGAATGTTTTTAAGACTCTCCCCGTATTGATTTTTCATGATCGTATAATTTGGCGTAATAGTAAGATGAATAGTACTGTAGAGCTCAAGTAAAACGATCCTTTCGTTCTCTCACGTACTACTGCATCCTCTAACATCACCTGCTCCTTACGATAACACTGTGGAACTATCGGTCGGTGTGTCTGATTAAATTCGATGTAATCATTAAAACTTTTTTTTGTCCGATAGACGCAATTTTCCCCAATGCTAAAGGACGTTTGCACGTCCTTTAGCGTTGGGGAAACTTGTTTCTGTTATCTTTCTGTTTAGGCCCACTTACTGATAACTTTCTGCGTGCGTTCATGAACTGACAGCTGATTAATAAGAATGATAACCATCACTAGATATTCACTGGCCATTTTTTGTATGTATTGGGAATGTCATCATAATAACTGGGCATTTAATTAATAGATATTCATATTATAGAATGAAGGAATAACGATTTAGATAAAGACAATTATTTCTTTTTACTCGTGAAATACACTCTCCAGCTTATATTTTCCACCTTTTTGTCGTAAAAACTCCCCCATTTTTTGGAGCCCGGGATTTTTAAAAACTGTTGACATTTATATTTGTAAGTCACTCTTAAATAACTAATAAGTCATGAAAATATGATAATCTTTTTAATATTCTAGCATATAAGTATAAAGAATGGATGACTGATATGACTAAATGCGTAAGCGTGTAAAAATACGTATTTAAATGGATGTAGCTAATTCTGTTTCCCTTCCTAGCACGAATGTAATATTATTTAGAGAACAGCTATCCACTCTTGGAAACTTCCTTCTTCATTAAGTTAAGTTATTGTTTTCTGGTGTAATTACAAATTAATCAAGATAAAGAATCTGTTACTCAGTCGTACACTGTTGTTATCTATACCCAATTTTTCGAGCAATGTGATATGATTATTATGTAATGGAAAGCTTAGCGTTTCTTATCTCGAAATAATGCACGGTCAGGGATGAGCATCCTTTTATTTTTCTCACTCTCAAACATTTTCCCGATGTTCTCGCACGCGAATGTATATCGCTTATTACAAAAACCATACGCTAGCTAACGAAACAATAGCACCTGGTGGTTAATGAAAAGCACCACCAATTGAGGTAGCTGTATCTTTGATAAAGTATGCAGGCCGGTATGATTGATCTGCTCCCATGGACGGTGAGTGACAGAGTCGAGCCGGAGATAGTGACTTGAGGAACTGTAACTTGAAGGAATAAAAATGTACTTGAAGAAAATATGCACCAATAATAATGAATGATAAGTCATTAGTTTTCCTCCCCAATTCAGTAATTTATTTAGTTTCACTTAGGTGTGAAATAAAATAACCTAAGCGGATATCTGATTACTTATTTATTTGTCATATAGGATTATATTTTCCTGAGATATTCTTCTTTTCGTTCAAGTTGCAGATCTTTAATACAGAGCCTCTATCTCTACTATATGGAACTCCTAGAAGATAAAACCAGGAGGAGTATGCATTCCATTCCACAATTAATAACTCCTATTTATAGACCAGTTTCGTCACTGAAGAATATCTTCAGGGCCCGTCATCTGAAGACAGTTCTCTGTAACTCTGCCGGTCGCTGAATATAAAGCCTGTCATTTATTGTGGAATTCTAAAGTTTATTCCTACATGCTGTTGCTGAACATTAACTTCATCCACATGATCCTCATCGAGATTCGCGTGTCTTAACAGAGTCGAGTGAGTTTTTGGACCGCAAATTCGGAATGGATCTTCTCGGAAAAACTTATTCCGACCGGTATCCACTTACTCGCTCTTTCTGGCGAAATTCGAGACAAGTTTCCACCCTAAATCCCTCTGCGGTCCGCATGTGAAAACAAAAAAAAAACAATAATAAAGCACTTGGAATCGGAGGAGGGCAGAAAAATAATCAACCTGCTGACTTAATGAAGAAAGTACTAACCCGAAAAGCCTTCCTCGGATTTCCTCCTCTCCTAAACTTTCCCGAGTAGAGAGGTTTTTGGGACCTTTCTCTCTTCGCTTAGGGAAAATTCGTTACCGGCCGGAATTGAGGTTGACCCTGCCCTTAAATGAATCGTGCCACGGTGAAACCTAATAAGGGCAAGCTGGGCGGAGGGTTTGAAGGTACGGCAGCTTCCAAGCTCCCTGCTCCCGAGTTTTCGCATCCGAAGCGGTCGAGAGCTGTGGTTTGCGGGCCTAGGATGAAGCTTTTTTCTTAATTTCATATCAGGCCTCTACATGAATCACTCCGCATCAGTAAGGTCTGAAGATGGATAATCAGGAAAAACAGTTGTAGTTGGTGTTGTTAGGCGGAGTTTCCCATTAACGCCAGTGTTTTTTATCATCCTGAGAGTTTTCATTTCCTTTATTTGGCTCGAATGGAAAAGGCTGCTGTATCGAAAAAATCATGTAATCCGAAGTAATTAGGTCTGTTCTCACAAAATCGGGAAAAGCTTTATGATTAAGATTATTAAGCGTAATTTCCCATTACCGCCAGTGCTTCTTTTATTATTCGCCTAGACATACTTGGATGAGCTATTTTATTCTGATGACCTTCGCCCACAATGGATCACGCAAGCAGCTGAATGATTGCAGAAAACATAGAAAAAAGTCTTTTCAAGGCAGATATGTTTATAAATGATAACGGTTTCCCTCTTGCTGTGTTGCGATTTGATGGCGAATTGTGGGAAATAGCAACATTTTTTTTATTTTGACACTTCACATATCTACTGTTAAAGCATTGGTCTCCTCTCTTTCCTTGATTGAGTTAGCAGTTGTTGTGTTACATTATCAAATGATATATTTTAGAGCCTTTCTAAGAGACTTAAGCTCCAGTTATAGATTTTCCTGATGGCAATCATGAAAAACAATAATTCGTGAAGAGGAGAAATAGGATGAATTATTTTAAAAAGCTGAAAAGAAATAGATGTTGATGGGAAGTATAAGATAATGCGTAAAACGTTTTTTTGGGAGATGACGTACGGATCAAAGCGAAATTAATGTTGATGTTAAATGGTGAAATCCCTAGGTAGAAGAATATTCACCTTAGCCATGAAGAAATGTAGCACCTGAGATAAGCTTGAATGAGACAGCGGTGATTGTGTTACAAAACTATGGTATTCATTAATATTCGAAATTAAAGAGGCTGCTTCATTTCTTCCTGGCAAAACTTGCTCAGTAATTGTTTCTCAGATGGCGTAATTAGCTACCATACCTGTTGGGTCAACATATTCGATATGATGCTCAATCGTATCAAAAGAGGAAACGATCGAGATATCGTAAGACACATACCTGTTAATAAGATGATTCGAGATGGAATCACGGTGAAGTCAAATTACTTTTTTGCGAAATAATGTCCATAACGGGATATTTAAAAAGTCAGTTTGTCGGTGCAAAACCAAAACTTGAGTCTGACATGGAAGGCATAATATTCAATGTAGGCCGAATAAAAGGAACAGCTTATAGAGGAACCCGTATATTCAATAATTCTTTAAATCAAGACCAAACTCCAAACTAATACGAAAGTGGAAAACTAATACTTGAAAGTAGAAGATGTATCTCTCTCTATATACATTTGCATTCCCTATTTTTCTAGGTGAAAGACCAACCATCCAGTCACTTAAACCCTTGTGGAGGGTGGTTGCATATCTTGGAATAAGACCTGAGTATCGCCAATGGCCCATAACCTACAATCGTAATGATGCTCTGTGATAACCATTCTATGGTACTGCCTGGTTGACGTGAATAATTTGAAGGTGGAGTCAAACATTAAACAAATAGTATCTTTATCATGAAGACACTTCTGGGAGATATCTGAAAATTCACATTTCACTCCCTAGCAATGCAGTTCAATCAGAGGTTGTCCCCAATTAAGGTAAGTTAAGACGGAGAAAATATGACCTCATTTTACAATTTATTTCTTTAGCTATGCATCTATCCAAACCTTAGCCATATTTTCTTTTTCTTCCTTCCCTTCTTACCCAATATAATCCCCTTCATAACAGTTTTCAGAAGGGTCATTTCACGTCAAGTCACCTAATTACAGAAAAGGTTGGTGCCCCATAGAGACGAATTTTCTTCAAATATTTTTATTACATGAGCATGGTTGAGCAAAGCTCAAATTAATATTTCTGGACCAATTTCTAAACTATTTTTATTCATAAATAAGAAAAATGCGATTTCTTTTGCAATTACTGTCAAAATTGGAAGTACGCCATTTGCAATAAAATTTAGGTGCCTACTTTCTCAAAACTTTATACTGAGTCCATTTTTGGTCAAAAAAATCTGAATAAATTAATTTGAGCAAAGCTCATGTAAGACAGAAAATTTGAAGAAAATTCGTGTCGTGAGCGTTAATGGTATTAGGTGATCTAACTTTTAATGAACCAACATTCCCCCGATAACTCCTCCGTCCTCTTACTCAACCTCCTCTTATTGGCCTCCAGCAGCTTCCTTCACTCATCTAAAATGCACAATACGTTTTCGTATGCCTTCCTTTCCGCCTACCGTGCCTTCAGCATTCTCCGCCAACTCTCAATTTCTTTCCTAAGCGTCTAGGTTTCCACTTCAAAAAACGCTACACTTCATGACAAACTCTGTATCAGCTTTTTCTAAACGTCCTTACACAGGGCCCTTGTGTTTATTTTCTCACTTGGGACTGCATCTCAGCGCCGCTACCGCCGATCTGTTTGTCGGCGTGAGAGATCCATTATTGTGCCCGGCTGTCTCGCTCGTTCGCCACAAAGTTATGTGCGTCACTGCGTTTGTTTTCGGCTACAACGTGTTGCTTAAGTACTTGTTCCATTCATTGCGCACTCTTCATGCCATGCACGTGGCCAAACTCCAGACAAAAATTACTATGGTTTCAAACATTAATTAGAGTTACTGTCATGGCTTTGTCACTTACCTTCATCCCGAATTGTCTTTGCATCAATTTTTCCAATTTAAGCGTTAAAATATTGATGATTTCTCTAGTTCTGAATCCCATAACATCGAAACTATATCTTTGCGAGTTTACCTGCTTTGCCTCTAGCAGCTGATATCTCAGTACCACTATCTAGTGCGCGTCGAACGATGTCGAATAACGGATTCGGCACATACCCCTGGAGTCATCTCAGCTAATTTAACGTTGCCCAATATTTATAATTTCGTATCATAAAATAAATGGATAAAAATTTAAACGGTGTTAATATTGTTGGAGCAAAGGCTTCCCATGTGGCTTGCTAATTTGCTGGAGCTTATTCTTCTGGAGCAGCTGCATGTGTTAATGTTTGTTTTCTAACGTACATTATTGAATGACAAGGAGAAAAAAATTCAGTCTCATAGCAAAAATTAAGTCGAGAGAGGATAAAAATATTTCCGAGTTTTTCCGTACTTCCCTAGAGTTAATAATCTTTAAGACTGCGTTATAGTTTGAGGGAGGGCTTAACCTGCTTTCTTCAGTGCCATCAGCGATGATAAGTAAATACATGTGTGAACGATGGAGATGACCACGACACCAATGTTGGGACGATGTAGGGTGTAAGGAGTTCCGCCGGCTGCGACGGGTATGGACGATAAAGGGCTAGTATATGCTGGCATGAAGACTGGGAACCACCCGCACCGTGTACGGGATCCCCGCAACAAAAGGCCCCAGGGCTTGATCGATGTGGAGCGTAAGAGCACAGGCGTATGGAGCTAGGGCCTGCCCGTTTCCCAGGGGGGGCGGGGGGAGCGGGGGCAGTTTTGTCGAAAAGGGTGGAGGCTGAATGGATCAGGAGGGTGCGGTGGGAAGAGAATGGCAAGATGAATGGGAAAATGGGGAATCTTCCTCCGTCGAATGAGCCGTTCAAGTTCCCAGGAGAATGGGCACTAGAGGTTAAATGCGTATGTCGAAGGTCACGTTCTAAGCTCATCGCCCGCAAATGCTTCTCGAAGCGAAAAGTTTCACGAAGGCTGAATAAGTTAGATCCAGGTACCCAGGAATTCTATTCCTTTAATGAGCCGGTCCCTCGGATTCGGTCATCCAGATCATCAAATATTCAGGTCCAGGGAATCTTCTCTGCAGCTATATGTTTTCTTCTACTGTTTGCACAATCGCCTTTTGTCCATGAAATATTTGCGCATTGATTAATTTTATATTTAAGGTGGGTCTATACTTCCAAGCCGACTTAAGTTAATGGTCGCCGCCTGAGGTCGCCTACTGGGGTGGTAGAAGCCCAACGGGAAACTGTGAAGGTGGCGCTGACAAAAATGAAGTGGGGGACGATTATCCTTGGGTGGGGGTGGAAAAGGTCTACTCCGTTGTCAATGCAGGCTTGAACGCTTAACATTGCTATAGCCTTAATACGAAAACAGCATCAATGCTTGTTGATTTTTTGCGTATATGACAGACGATTCTTTGATTTAAGTGGGCTGAAAATCCTCATTTCGGAATCTAACCTTCGCAATGTGCCCCGGAAAATTACCAAAACATTTCGTAAAAACCAAAGATTTGCTATTTTTTTATTAAAAACACACAAGCACTTCATGATAAAATTACTCCTCTTAAATCAACAAATGATTATTCATCTACAGAGGACAAAAATTGCAAATACCCAGCTGTCACGGCAAAGCCGTTACTGGGTTAAGGGGAAACGTCTGAAACAAGCTTCTTAGCCCCGGTATAGTTGTGAGGTGTCTCGAGGGAAGAATTCAGCTAATGGGGAGCGCGCGTTAAATTTATTTCTCGTGTTAGATTATTGAATATGACAACACATGAACTCTAATGAACTCAAATACATAAGTTATGTGCATCTGAGTCAACCGTTGGCATTAATAATTACCTTAAAAAATTGCATACAAATTAGAAAAAGTAAAGTTACCCAAAGAGGTATATCATTGTTTTTACTTCACGGCACGGCATCGCTTCACTGCTCTACGTGTATTACAACGGAAAGAGTTTAGTCATAGGAACTTACTGTTATTATTCTTAAGTACATGCTATTTCTCGATAAAATACATCTTGAGAAAATTTGCAAAATGGTAGGGTTTCAAGGAGTTAATAATTTAAAGGATTTCAATCAGATTTTTCGTAGCCTTGACAGCGCAGATAGCAATTTTTTTCAGCTGCAATTCCTGGAGTGAAAGCAAACAGGCAAGTAATTTAATTGATTTAAAGAGTATTTCTTATAGCCTGATGATTTTAAGTATTAGAAAATTTTTCGATTGATGACTTACCTTTACTTACCTCATATTTCCAGTTTTTCATCGGTAACTTACACGAAAATTTGGATATTTTATTCGCCTTGACGATTGGTCAAGTGTAGTAAAAGGTACTTAAACTATAGTACACTTGAAGCATATTTAACATGTATTTTTAAACGGCTGAGCTGAATGAAGAGGAGAGTGGCTGAAAATGAATCTTTAGATTGACGACAGCTTAAGGTGGTTCCACCGTAAAAGGACATAAATGTAATTTTATTCTTATTCTGGGTATTTAGAGAAAAACGTGTGCTCTACCTGGTATGTAAAACAGAACCTTAACTTTCCACGCTATTTTTCTCGCAAATTGAACTTGAAATTACATAGTTTTAAATGCAATAACGGGAAAAAATATGGAAAATAGAATTTTTTTATCCAATATGAATGCCATTTTCATGGAAAACTGTTTATAAGAAGTGAAAACTCCCGGTAAGTTGATTAAAAATAAAACAGATGCATCTTACAGCCTTATTTTTTCAGTGATTTGCTATTTACTGCTATAATTAAATTCAAAATTTGGCGATTCCATAGAAATGACGCTGTCGTCGGTGTACTTGGCTACAAAAAGTGTTTATTAAAAATATATTCGTGGAAAAATCTGCATATTTTCTACCATAATATTGGCTTTCAATATCTAACGCATGTAATGAGCGAAACCAGGATTTTTTTAATGAATTAAACAAAAAGTTGAAACTGAGTATTTGTTTTGACTCGCCCAGTTGCGGTGGAACCTCCTTAAGATGATGACGGTATTTTTTGGGGGAAAATATCTGTTCCCTGGATGAATTTTTTCAGATATACTTGGACATTTAATACAATTCTGCCGGCAGTTTAAGGGCTGTCAGCCCGAATCAGTGGGCTGTCAAAATCCTCAACTTAAGATTTTAAGAGCTGGAATTGTTATAATTGTTGAATAATAAAACTTTAATCATCCTAGCGACCCTTATTGCTGGATTTCAGACCTCGGATTACCTTAAGACTATGGTCATTATTTGATGATCATGAGACTATATTCTGAGACTATATTCATTGAGTGAGATTATTTTCAGAGAAGGTTATGAGTTGATAGAAAGAAAATTTGACGTGCATGTTATGCAAAATAATGGAGCAACTTATTGGGAACCACTTAAAAGAGCTCTGGTACGAGAATAATTGGTTTTGGGAAGGGCTTTTGAAAGAATTTTTCGTGCGAAAGTCAGTTTTCTGGACTCCTGCAAGATTTTTCAGATTGTTTAGAAGAAGGAAAACAAGTTAACGCCATTTTCATGGATTTCTCCGAAGCCTTCGATCGTTTTGATCACAGTATACTAATTAAAAAATTGGTTGACATGGGAACGGATGTAAGAATTGTGTACTGGTTAAAATTTTCCTGTCAAATAGAACTCAACGGGTTAGGGTGGGAAATGTTCTGTCTGATAATATTGATATATCTTCTGGCGTTCAGCAAGGATGCGTGCTTGGACCTCTATTGTTTTTAATATACGCAAATGAAATCGCCAAATATATTAACAGCAGAATCAGAATGTTCGCATATGACTGTGTGATTTACCAGTTTACGATACCGGTGCAAATCTACTTAACTACTTGAGAATATTGGGTAAAACAAATTAAATTGTTATAAATATAAAAAAGTAATCTCATAACGTTCTTTAGGACAAAAAGATTTGTAGAGTGTAATGTACTCTCTGGGGTAAATCATAAAACGAAAATAACATTTGTAAATACTTAGGAGTTACTTTAACATCAGACTTAAATTGAGGATCGCAGGTGGAAAGAGTTACAACTAAAGCGTCCAAGGTTTTGAATGTTTTTATGCGGACTGTAAGCAAAAGTACACGTTACACAAAAGAGTTCGCATATAAAACATTTTTGCGACCCAATTTAGAATACGGGTCAGCGATCTGGGATCCACATCGTTCGTGGCAGATAAAGGCCATTAAAAAGGTTCAAAGGAGGGCGGCCAGATTCGTAATCGGAAATTTTAACAGAGAATCCAGTGTAGGTGCAATGGTTGCTAAATTAGGACGGGGATCACTGAGAGAGAGGAGGAATATCTTGCGACTGAATGCCACATATAAAGCGTATGTTGGGGAAACCGACTGGGCGGATATCTCAAGGAAGATGAGATATCCGGCTTACATCTCTAGGAAGGACCACGAATACAAAATCGAGGCCCCCAAGCAGAGAACTAACTGGGAAAAGTTCTCATTTTTAACAGAAGTGTGGATGCATGGAATGGCCTGAACGAGAATGTTTCAAATACATTCCCTAATAAAGTAAGGTGCTTTAATAAAAGACTGAAATGAATGTAACTTTTTTTACGCTATGTAAAAGTATTTGCCAATTTTGAACTGGGAGATGTTTGTTGTAAAACCGTTTTATGCATTGTTCAAATTACCACCTGACCACATGGTCAACTTGTAATTAATATTTCCAAATACTAATTTTTAAAAACTTCCTATTCATCGATTTTTTGCGATGAATTTCGTAAAATGTGTGAGTTCCTCACTGGTTTACTGCAAGTTTGTTTAATTAGAGAATTCGGTGAATTCAGGTGCTCTTTCATGAATATTATAATTTATTAAATAATTTTTATTATGCGTAAATTCTTCACAGGCTTCCAACCGTGTCAGAACTTCAGGTACCAAAATTTTGATGACTAACTCTGCCATCGTCATCATCAATATCCTTGAAAACGATGGCGGGGATAGTCATCGAAACGTCGAGTCATTCTGTCCTAAGTTGGACAGGGGATGTGGAGTCGGACACTGAGCAGATCTGTCATAAAAATGTTGTGAAATCATTACAGTTAGTGCCACGTAAACACATTGCATAGTATTGCGTAGCATACATTGTACCCGAACTCCTGACTCACTATCAGTTGAAAACCTATGATGAATTTACGCATAAAATTTGCCTGGAGAGCACAAAATTTTTCAATTGTGATTTATTAAAACATTCAAAGTAGTGTAATATGGGTAATACGATGAATTCATTCATATTTGTTTTCCAACACTCAGTTGTAATATAAATTTGATGGTGGCTTTGTAAATATTAAAAAGAATGATTTATTTAATGAGTGGAGATTGGTATTTATTAACTCTTTCGCATGGTTTCCTTTTGCTGTATGGCCTCATATGAGCATCTTTGTCCTTAAAAGGAGAGTAGCGCTGAGACGTTTCAATTTTTCCATTTGGAGGTATCTGTTTTCATTATGGATTGCCCCAAAGTCAATTCCACCTGGACTGGGAATTGGAACATTGGCCATTCCCTCTCGGTGCGAACGCCCGCACTCATTAATCTGTCAGGGGAGCGCCGCTTATTCCAATGCCACAGTATCTCTTTTGCTCGCTTCCCTTGCGATTGAAATGCCATCCTCTAAAGCTTCAAATGAAGTGAATTTTTTTTCTTCATTCCTTTGCAGGTGTCCGGTTTCTGCTGAATTTTTTGTGCTCATTGCGGAATTTGGCTTTTTCTTAGCGATTCCAAGTGCTTTCTGTCCTTCGCCGTTGAAAACCCTACTTTGTTTTTAAATGAGCCTTTTAAAACTTTGGCAAAAAGTAATATGCTTGCTACGATAAAATTGATCCTTATCCTTACGGATATCTTGTTATGCTACCTGTCATATCCAACTTGTTATACTGTTTTGATAAAGCATTGAAGCAAATAGGGCGCAAGCATAAAGCAAATACCGCGTAACATTGTGTTGACTCTATGCTTTGAATTATGCTTATTGAAGTGTTCCACTTTTAATTATGAATATTTTAAGATATATGTTAATATTTTTAGATATACGTTCACGCTTGTCAATTCTCTTTAGTAGGTGATTCAGGCATCAGTAATCATTATCATCAGAAGTCATTAATCTGAAGTTTTGCTTGCTGCAACTCTCCACTTCACTCTGCTATCAGGCAACCGCTTTAGTCCTACATAATGTTACATTGACGTCCTTCAGACTATCTATTCTATTCTCTGTCTATCACTGTAATTCCTCCTATCTATTTCTCATTCCATTATTGTTTTTAATAATGGACATGTAACGGATGAAAACGCTGAAATTTCTTTTCGATGTTTCCAGAACTTCATATTTTTCCTGCATTTCATAACTACTCAATTTTTCATGGCAGTGTTGGAGATTTTTCATTGGAATCCCAATACCTACTTGAATTCCATGTGAATAGTGTTTCAAGTGTATTACTCCGTCCATCCGATGGAGTGACAAATTGCCGACCCCTGGCGCCTTTTATTGATAGTAGTTTAATGTCGACGACGGATTTCTCATCAACCTTCCCCTATTCACCAAATTTTTCTTCCCTTATCAACCTATCCTCAGTAGCAAAAATGACCTCCGTGCTCGTTCACTTCCCTCAAGTAACCGACCAACCATCCTTCTCAATACGTCATGTCACCATTTTCACCTGTTTTAACAAATCGTACGACCAAATTCTGAACTCGATGACAATGTCGCTACTCTCGCGATACAAACCATCTTAACTATTCACAAATCAGAATTAAAAACAATAAATATGTGATTCCACTAAAAAAATATTATATATCAACCAGGGTTTTGACCGACATATAACGTCTTCTTCAGATGATGGCTCTTGCAGACATTCTTTTTTATATTTACTTACATTCAGCTTGGGGAGGGGGTGCTAGGGTGGAGAGAGTGTGCCGGAGGGGGGTTAGGGCAAGACAATAGGTGATGGGTCTGTGAGGACTGAGGAGTTGTGTACTGGCGGGGAAGGGTAGAAAGCGGGAATAGAACCGCAATAGGGAGCACTCTTCTCCTAAGGTGAAGAAATGTGGGGATTAGGGGAATCTGATGAGTCTTCACCTGAAGATAACGTGGCACGTTGGGACCCAGGTCGTTTTGTAATAAAAATTTATAGTGGAATCACAAATTTACTGTTTTTCATTAAAAAATTTAAATCGATACGATAAAATTAAGGCGGAAACAACTAATTATTTCTACAAATCCATTTCAACTATCCACAATTTTCTCTTAAATCTCTCATAATCATATCTCAACGAGCTACATCAGTGCTACTGTTCACTCCACGCTCATTTCATCATAATGTTTAGAACTCATTGTGGTTGCTCTCCCTCAGGTGTTTCGAAATTTAAATTTGCTCATCTTTTTTCCATCCAGAAGTTTTTTTATCACTTTTCAGATGTGTTGTGAAAGGTCATTCATGTACCTAGCGATGAATGCGAGATCACCGCTAAATGTTAAACCCAGGGTGTGGCCTCAGTGGTGGTTCCCTTTATTTATGCGCTCTTGGCCGTGTTGCTCTCACCTGTTGATGCCGCTCGCCCCATTAAATCTCTGAGTTCTTGTGACTGCTTTGCGGGAAGGATTTTGCTTATGTTTTCCAAGGCTCCTCTTCTCAAGCACTTCAGTAATGTTTTGTCTGTGAGAGTGAGGATGTTTAATCGCACGTACCTTTATCACGACTGCCCTGGGTGTCTTCCTTATCAGGCTTATTCCCCTTATGAAATTAAGCCGGGAAAATAGAGTGTGCCCTATGAAGCTCTAAATATATTCAAGCTTAGACTTGGCGTTTCAACTTTATAACATTGTTGCATAAAAGTTTCTTACTTTTTCCTTGGTGCCAAAGACGTGACTGAGGTAGGAGGGTCATGGTTTACGAATTTTTCAAGCCATTTTCTTTAAGCTGCGATCACCAATAGCTTGGAAGACGTGCTGTGCGCGCAATATTAGCTATAAGATTCACAGCGTACGCAAAATGCTTTAATGGTTATAGGTCATTACCTGTCAATTGATCAAGCAATGCAGAAATATCAAATGCAGAAATTAAATCCTTATATATCGATCAAATTTTCTGCATAATAATTTGCATCGCTCTTCTTCTATTAATATGAAAATTTTTAAACAATATTAAAATTAAATCTATCAAACACATTGATCAACTATTTTCATTATATCAGTTTGTGAACAGGTACCACAACTCTGCCAAATTTAATCAGAATCTGAAATCGTAGATTCTTCATCAGTTTTAATTCAACTGGGAATAACCCTTGCATCAATGTTCTATTAAAACTGCCATAACGCACAAGAACATGTTAAATTTTTTTAGGTCGTTGGCACTATCACCGGCAGAGATAAATGCATTATATTGATGCGCGTTATAATCGGTACATAGATTTGAAAACCATGAAAAATCCCCCCTTTCTTCTTAACCATATTTTTACATTGCTTTTCAATTTTTATGCCCATATGAGATACTTTTCAACTTCATTTAAGATTGTAGCGAAACTTTATTGCATGCATGGTAAAATTTCCGTAGTTACGCTGAAATAATCCAGAGTTAAATTGGTAAAATAAATAATATTAAAGTTTCAAAGGGAGCTCTTTAGTGTAGTACTCGTTTCATTTTTTTCAACCACTTGGTTTTAATTGTCCGTTATCCGACGTATTTACTTATCTTATTTTCATAATCCAGCAATGCTGTATATTAAGGGGTGAAGAATTTTTTGTAATCGACTCTCTGCAATGGAGAATGTGCCAACAAATCAATGCTATGGAGAATGGGTCTGTTGAAGAGCTTACTCCTCGATCATTTGGAAGTTCACATTTCTACGTTTGTGTCCTTTGTCCTCCTCATTCAGCGATAAATTCTAACCGTCAGCACTTTAATCAATTCCGAATACCATGCAAGTACCCAAACAAACTCCATAGGTATTGATGATGCATTCATACCGATTAAACTATGCCTACGTGACAAGTGGTTATTATCTCAATGTTACGGCCTTTCGCGTATCTTCGTAAAATGAGATTAACCTGTGTGTGATTTGGCGTGTTGTTGTTTTCAAGTGAGGGAGAAACCTTGAGCTAAGATTGTGAAATATACCACATGCTCTAGTTTCTCACAGTTAAAACCTAGAATGTTTTAAGTTACGAGTATAAGGGGAAGGGTAATTGATGAGGGGAACACGATGCAAATAACGGGAAAAGATAAGCTCAGTATTATAATATTGGATGCTTGGCTCTGGGACTTAGTCTTTCAAGAAACGGAGTCTTCTAAATTGTTATTATGTTCAAATTCCACAACATCGCGCCTGATCCCTTTTTGTAAGAAACGGAGTAATCATAGACTGCAGGCTCTTGAAATGTAGAAGTGGAGAAGAATGGAGATGGAGAGATTAGACTAGATAGCGAAATAGAGAAATGTGCCTGTGCTGCGCACGGCGAGATAGGAAAGGAGATTGGTGCCAATTTTACGGGAAGGGTACAAAAGTGCCTGGAGGACGTATTGAGTGAGCGAAGAGTAAAATGGAATTTTAAATTGCACTAGGGGAACCAGAAAGTTTTAGGACCTAAGTTTAACTCAATGTGGCGTTGTGATAAAAAGTACTTGATGTAAAGATTGTTCATATACACTACAAGTGAAATGGTATGAAACCAACGAAAGACGATGATGAAAACCTGAATATAGCTAATATGGATGGCTGGCAAAAAGTCATCCATGCTCTCTAGCGGGCAAGGTTGTGTAGGATTGTAACAGTTTCTATAGGGCCTGTGTTGATTTTGTTCGTGGCCCTCAGCGAACGCATTCCCACTGAGGTTACTTATCAAATCCTCTATTCTTTTAAATAAAAAAGGTTTTTTCGCATCTCTGCAGTGATTTCATCAAACGGAAACAGTGCAATGTGTGAAAAAATACGTATTTGTATCCTAAATTGAACATGCATGTCACCTCATCACACAACTGTCGTGAAACATTTTTTCCGTTGCTTCATTATAAATTTATCTACATGAAATATAAATATATACAATGTGATGTTTACAGTGCTGATATCTTAGGATGTGTGTTCTTCTAATTTACATTTATTTCGTTCCATTGACAAATAGTATTTGATAATCGGTGCTTGAAAATGGCGGTTTTGTTTTATAAAATACCAGGCATAACACCGCGAATAGTTGGAATGATGATAGGACTACTGCAGATTTACGTGACGATATAATTAATTTTTTGCTCTTCTCGCGATTAAAGTCTCACGTTTTTTTGCGAAACAATGGGAAAATCCAACTATCGATGACGCTATCTCGTTCCAATTAGATTGTTATCTCTTTAAAGTGATCTGAATGACTTCGCAAGCTGGATATCTGGTGAAGAGCCATAATGGAAAAAACCATAACTCAGGTGATTGTAGACTGGTTTCCGTACCTCTCGCTGCTTTATTTTTCATTGTATGCTTTCAGCTACAATAAACAAATGGAGCAATCTTTGACCCAAAAACATTCGTGAAGGAACTTTGGATTTGGTCGATAAATTGGCTGAAAAATTATTATTAATCGGAAGTGAGAAATTAAATGAAGTGCCCCAAGTGATCTTTGAAATTCATTCAGGGCATGTATCAGAATTTAATTTATAAAATATTTCATAAATGGCTTTATTCTTTAACTATCATCATAAGATTTATTGTACCATTTGGCCTCGTGCATATGCTTTAATGTCAACTTCTTGTTCATTACTTTTGATGTCATTGAATCAGTTTGCGTGGACGCATAGGTAATAAATAACTTCCCCTATTTATTCGTCATTCAGGGCATACCCTGCAGGGCAAGCAGTAAGTTGCTTCTCATGAGTAGGATATATTGTTTGAATTTCCAAAATGGTTGATGGATGGGAATTTGGCTGGATCGAAATGAATTGAATACAGTGTAATTTTTGTCAAAACCTTACAATTTTTTCTTCTTTCTTCTTATATCATCCTGTCACAAAGCTAGAATTTTAAGGGTGATTTCTTGTCTGTGCCAAAAAGGCTGGATACCACGCTCTTTTTCTTATGTCTGATATTTAATGCTCTCAGATTTCGATGTCTCTAAGCTTTAAAATACTCCCTTCGTTTTATTGAGGAAATGCAAGTCAAATTTATTAAATAACTTAAGGTGTAAAATTTCTTTTAGAGGATTCTATTTCTTAGGTCCATCAAAATGTGGTTAAACGCATTCACCTGTGAGCGTTTTTTTTACCCTGTCATCCGTTGCAAGAAATGTGACATAGGGAGTTCAGAGACGAGCCTTTAAATGTGTATTTGTAAGGAAATGACATGATGAAGGAGATTTAAATAATATTTCATGGAAATTTTGGTAGGGTTAGCCTTAACGCTGCTATGATTTGGAATTAAATTAATAAAAAATGCATTTACATGCATCACTCCAGTTGTCTCGCTCGTTCATTTTACACGATGAAGAAGCATTGGTTATTTTGGAAGTAAACGCGTTTAGTCTGAACCTTAATTGATGCCTCAATCCCGATTCTTTTCTTCATGATTCAGCAGATTCTCCTCCTATTTTCTCCGTTACCTTACCCCGTAATACATGTCTTATCATCGTACTTTTTTCCACAAATCTGGCGTATTCTTCATGCACTTAATGTAATTTCTTTACTAATCCATTTCTTTATTAGCTAAAAATACTTGCTGCAAATTAAAAAAGATGCAATATCTCTTAAAAAAGACATGTCGATGTCAGAACAGCAACTCTGACGGTGGATTTGCTAAAGCAAAACGGCGCCTTCAATAGATCGCTAGTAGGTTCATTCATTTTTCATAAAATAGAGGCATAATTCCAATGCCTTTATTTGTCAATTCTTTTCGCTTGGTTAGTATTTTGAGTTGGCTACCGGAAACTGAGGTAATACGCGTCGCTAGGGACGGGTGGGTAGGGGGTTGAGTGAAGCATTGTTTTGGGCATGAGGGGAGGGGTAGAGTAAAACCCAGCGTCAGCATTAGTGACCTCTGTATGAAAGGCGCCAAGGGGTCGAGAGTTTAACGTTCCATCCGAAAGCCCATCGTGCTCACCACGTAACACCCGAAAAGGGGCTGAGATTCCACTGAAAAATCTCTGCTAGCACTGAAAATTGTACCAAAGCTCTCGGGATGGAAAGCCAGTGATATTATTATGACGAAGGCGTCTTTAATTAAAGTGTAATTAGGATTATGTAGTCCTCTCGTACAGTTTACTTTTTAACGTCTAATTGCCATCTTCCTTTCCATCCAACCTGGGGCGCGATCACGGTTCTCCATAACGCGTGCGCTTGCGTTATTTTTATTTTTCAATTGCCTTCATGGGAGAAAAATGTGATCGTCATTCTTCAAATTATGTCAAGTACTTTAAATTCCAAATTTTTATTAATAGAGTGCGTTCTTTGGACAATAACTGTGAGAATTGATTGATCTTCTAGAGCGGTTTGCGTTTCGGATAACGATAATATCAACGAGATAGAAGGAACCATGATCCCACCCCTGATCCCATATTTTTTTTAGCATCTGTGTCATATACTGATGAGAATAACGAATTCCCATCTATACAGACAATTATAAGTGCGTCACTGTTCACTAAACTGCGATTCAAATCTTGTTATCTTTACCTATTTCAATTCCACCCGGAGATAAGCGGTGTAGATACCGGTTTGAAACCTGAATGAACAGGAAAGGTGACGTAAGTCTTGTTCATCGGTCTGGTTATCTCCTCAGTCCCAGAAGATGAGGAATATCGTCTTTCGAGTAGATGAGAAGAGTCACGTCGATAGAGATGTGGCGGGGAAGGAGTGTGGAACGAGTGCAACGCACGCAGAGACGACCGGGATTCACGGCGTGAGACGTCAGTCACTCTCTATCGAATCACGGCAGACAGTCAGACGCACGAGAGATCCGCCGTCCGTTCGAAATCTCCAAGCGCTGAATGACGCGAGTGTTCCGGACCCCGTCTGGCGAGAGGAGGTCAAAGCGAGAGGATTTAGAACGTTGGATGCAAGAGTGGCCCTGTCGGACTAGTTAGTTCAAAGGATTTCGCCTGGGACGAATCTGAACGACATCGTGTTTGTGTATAGTTTTAATTGATATTTCGTAATCAGTGCTTCATCATGACTGGCTCCACGGATTCTCCATCAGCTGTGATGCTGAGTCAAATCACGGAATTTACCGATACTGGTAAGTTTCTGTTCTCAGTGGTTGTCGAATCTGGGTTTGGTTCGGGTCACCCAGCATACGCATGCCGCAAGTAAACCTTTCTAAAATGTGTAATAATCTAGTTTTGTATGCATCAGGGGGTTCAGATAGTATTGCGTGAAATATAAACATTATGGTTGAATAAAAAGATGCACAATTTTCCATAAAAAATAAACCTGGGTTTCGATGTATCACATCATCATCAGATGAAATACTGGAACATCGCCTGTATGCTGAAATCCAGGTCGTAGTTCAAGTTTTTATTTTTTGTGAAAATTTTTGATCTTTTTATCCATCCATTACTTTGTTCACTACTTGTTCACATCCATAATGAATCCATTCCTGTTTTTCCTCTTTGCATTTCACTAGCGTCTTCCTTCCATGTCTCTGTATCCTATTACAGTTTCTTCTAGCACATCTCGTTACATAGAGTCTCACCTCTTCCCATCGCCCAGCAAAGACTATATTAATAAGCTTTCTTTCTTCCACTACTGTGGTCAACACTCCAGGGCTTTATCTTCCTAACATTTCTGCCCAATGGATATTATGCGCTCTTCTATATCTACATTCTTCTGTTCGCTTATTCCTTTTGCTGCTGTTTTAGTATAAAAAGTGAAAAGAGATGAAATTATGTATTAGAAATTATAGAAGGCATTTTCTCTCCTGTATTTTTGCTATCCGCACTCCATCTGTGTTTTTTTGTTATCCTGTTCCGCTGATATCAATACATCTTTCGTTCAGGGTATCTCATCAGAAAAATTAACGTCCACTATTCTTATAATTCTCATTTTCAACATAATTCTGTTTTACTCCTTTCACCCAGTTTCCACCGTCCTCCAAATCTGCCTCACTAAATGCACCTGCCTGCTAAGCATTTTATCGCCTTTAGATAATGACCACCAAACCAATTGCTATAAATATTTAAGTTTGAAATTGCGCCTCCTTCCACTTTCCCATTTCCGCTTAACTTTTTAGTCATGCTGCTTGGTCGGTTATTTGGGGAGGCGACCTACAACTGAGGACAGGTTGGTAGGCAGGGAAAAAATTATTTTGGAATAGAATAATGGTGGAGAGAAACCTGGTATTGGCATTAGCCTACTCTCAACGAACCAAGGGAACCACGTCCCATCCGACGGACGGAATTTTAATGTTTTGAAGTACTTGCCTCATGACGCCCAAGTATTAAAAAATCCTTACATTTTCCGGGATTGAAGCCCGTAGTTAGGGTTCGCCTCTCCAAATAAATGACTATCGGGATGGGAAGCCAGTACTCAAGGCACTACACCAACCCGATCCTCCACGATCATGTTATTGTTTTGGTGTGCCATAATAATTTGATTTTGTCTTTAAAAATTACTACTTCCTGCAGTTTAAGTTACTTTCTCTCTGCCAATTTATTGAGCCTGATCTGCCGTTTGTCATGTTTGGTTCAGTTTTCCTCCTAGTTTTTGCTCTGTTAGTTCCGTTTCCATCTGAAATTCTGGAGAATCTGGTACGATTTTGAATCTCTCCGAATTTTCTTGATAAATATCATCTATGAACTCAATAGACTGCAAAAGAATGCAGAATGATTTGTTAATAACTGCTCCGTACAAGCAATAGTTGTGACAAAACAACTAGTGAGACTTTGGAAGCCGCTAGAGCCGCTGAGGGTAGGTACACGTAAAGCTAAAATAACTAGAAAAATTTAGGTGCAACGAGTTTTGGATCAACAAATCTAATATAAATTTACTCCCCAACCTTATCTAAAGAGCTGATAAAAGTGACTAAGTAGAAATAGGTAAACACTCTCGAAGAGATAAGTGTTAGAATTCTTTCTTCTCATGGACCATTCGACACTGAAACAAGAGCAAATCGATAGCACATCCAAACGAAACATACCTCACAAATCACCCATTGCCTCCCCAGCTCTTTTTCCCGAAACTTGTCATTTTTATGGCTGGTGCCATAACAACACCTGCCACGTGCCCTTGCTGTGGCCACCAGGTTAGTGCGTAGATTTAAATATAGATTGTTATTTCTTTTGATGATATAGAATCGCAGTGACTGCCGTCGTGTCGTAATAGGAAAACTATATTTTTTCTCCTTCACAATACTGGTTACATTCTAGATGCCACAAACTGCGGAATGAATAATTTAGCAGACTTTTATTTTTTTAGAAGTGACCTACCGGTGGAGGTGTAGCGGTAATGAGCTTCCAATCGAAGAAAGAAAACCCTATACCATGTTTTACAGACTCAGGCTCTCGCCTCCTCATATGATTTCATTCTTCGGCTTGGCATACGTCTTATGCCTCTTCATCCAAACCATGAAGACCGGTCTTTTTCTTCCCCTTCCCCGTTTACCCAGGGTTATCCTCTCGACCACGGCCTTCAGCATCTCCTCCCCTCATATACCTGCTCTAGCCTCTCACTCTACGTCCTAATCTCCTTCGGCTGCTTCTTTTCCTTGCCCACCATGCCGAGCTCTTCCTAATCCGTTTTCCTTTTCCTCTTTTGTACTGTCTACGTTCTCCTCCATACCCACATCTCAAACGCCTGCAACTTATTCTCATCATCTTTCCTCAAAGTCCACGTTTCTGCACCGTATTCAGCTGATGCACATAAATATTATCTATCCTTCTGCAAATTGCCTCGTGTTTTCTTTCCTCTCAAGCACCCTACTTCTTTCCTCCTTTTTACCACCAGTATACCCTCCTACCCTGCTCATGCTCAACCTCCCATCTCGCTCAGCGGCACGAGGGCGTTTACTGAGTGAATCATCCAGCTTTCGCCTTAGAACATTTCCCAAACCAATCTATTGCGCAGTTTGCTCATATATTGAATAAAATAAGCGCTATCTAACTGATACGATGCAACCCTTCAAGCATTGTGAGAATTATTGATTCAAACGCATGGATGCATTTTTATGGAATCTGCACATCCTATGAGATATATGTTGGAAAAACTTTTGTACTAGTACGCTATGCTTGGCTAGATCTTAATATTTCCAATTATAGAGTATTTTGTGCTGTTTATTTTGTAATATTTCAAAAACTGGTGCGCTTTTGTTAATTTTGAAGATATATTTATCTGAGTCTTGTAAAGACATTGAACCATTCTCTATTCTTTGCTAACTACATTTTTGAGGAGAAGATATTTTTGAAGTCTTCAACTCGTAGGTTGATAAGTTTGAACTATTACTTGAACGTTGGTCACGTACAAATTTTGGTTCACATTGAACATAAGAACATAACTCTTGATAACGCACATAAGCTTAGGTTCAGTTTGCGACCGCCCTTGTCTTCAGACCAACCAATGAGAATATTCTCATTCCTTTGATTGACCAATAGGATTTTACTTTTTTAATGTTCAAATTTCAAGAATTACTCCAATGCCTCGCCATAAATCAGATCTTATTTTAAAATTATCTTTAATTTCTATCCATTTAATTTTTAAAATGTGGTCACTAACAAACCATATTAAAGAGAAGAGACTCCATCATAAATAACTTTAGCTTACATCTGCATTGCTATTACCTGAGATGGAACAGGCCTAATGGCCTACGCCTAGTCAGTTATTGATGATCACTTCTATATTTTACTTTTCCGGAGCTGTCAATCCACAAGGTAGCATCTGATTAGTCAGGTTAAAGGAATCACTCTCCTTTTTACACCAAAGAAATAAATTCGCATTGAAAAATATCATGTGAATTGGCCGGGATTCAAAGCCGGATCACTCATATGCCGGTCATGCGAATAAGCCAAGCTATCTTAATTTAAGGCAAATTTCTTTGGGATTTTGTACAAACTAGATTTTCAGTTTGTCGGAGGTGAATCTCATCCCTTTGGTAGTATGTAGGTACTACCTTTGCACCCTTGAGCGTGACTGCGTTACAAAACGTTTGTGAATTTTTAAGTGATTTGAAACTCACTATTTTTCGTGATTCTAACTCGTATTTTTTCTATCTCTGGTTTCAGCTTCGCATTGCCTGTTATTATCGTATTATCGGCTACAACTAATCTGCCGCCACTGAAGCCAGGCTAATGTTGCCATATAGCCTCTTAGTTCATCTTGCTGTCGGTCCATCGAACTTCTTTCAACACCATAAAATCTCAAAATACTCCGAACTCCACCCGAGTCCATTTTCCCCCGTATAGCGCCATATATTTATCTTCATTTGTCTCTTCTTCACATCTTAAGGCCCTTATAATTAGTTCTCAATTTTACCAGGCCTTTGTAAATGAATCTAGAGCCAGTGCAACCCTTCTCCTAATATAATTAGCACTAAGCCAGTTTTCGTATAAACTATAAGTATAGCTTAGTGTAATGATTAGCCGTTACTAATAATTGACATCTTAATGCTTGCCCGCAGCGTTGCATCCACACCAATATTCGCGGACGAAGACCAACCATGTATTCATTTGAGAGATAAACGAGGCATCTTCTGCGAGGCTCTCAAGGTACGTTTAGAATCAAAATTGTGGGCGTATGTTGAGGAAAAACGATTTATATGTTCGCGGTAATGTAGATACAGAATTGAACTATAAGAATGTTATTATTAATTTTCTGATAAATATTTGTAATACCATGTTAATGCTTAGTACAAAACTTGATAACGATCGTAATTTTTCGTCGCTTGCTGCATCGACTGTAAACATGGTCCGGGAAATTCTCGTGGCAGATTCACAGTTCCATCATTTATCTCTTGAGTTAATTAGTCAACAGAAATTCATATTGAGTATTGGTGCTAAACTTTTGTGATTCGTTCGTTTTGTTTTCTCTTAGAATGTTGTTATTACTTTCTGCGCGAACCAGCCTTCACAGTACGAAGCCCTGCGGTGAGTCTAATCCAACCGTTTGAAGAAGTCAGGCTGGTTACTTTCTTCGTGAGTTCTCAGTTAAATCTGGTCCCCAAGAAACCGCTTAGCAAAGAAGGACATCAACTGGCATCACGCAGTCTTGAATCTAGGCCCTATAGATCCCTCAGTCTAGTTAATTACAGAACGTTTTGGGATGTAATCCTGGAAAGGCAGCGTATCATTTCATATCGGCCCTATGGAGCAGAAGCGTAAGTTGTAAGTTTAAAAAATACTTAAACTGAACGAATGCAATAAATGACTTGTAAAATTAGTGCAGTCTTCTTGTGGACGTTCCCCAGCCTTCACTTGAAAATAAACTGTTATATGACCATTCATCACGTTCTCAGCTCTCCGTAGACACCTCGATCATTCATCTACATCTACATACTACCCCGCAAGCCGCCTCAATAGGCGTGTGGCGGGGGGTGTTAGGACACCAGCCGTTTACATATAAAAAGGAAACGCTCTAATGAAATTACGCAAAAAATATATTAAAGACCCTTATTGTTCGAGGGAAAAACGAATTCCCATACCTATCCGTTAATATCTCTCTTAATTTATCGTTTCTGTCGGACCTGGAAATATTGTGGGGTTCTAATATGATGTTTTCCGTGTCGCTCTTAAAGTTATTTATTCTCAATTGCTCAAGCAATCTAAGCCTAGCGCGCAGCCTCCGAGTCTCTAGCGGCTTCCACCCAAATTCGTTTAACATCTGTGTACCGCTGTCTGTACGCCCGTAGCTGTTTTTGACGAATCGCGCAGCTTTCCTTTGTATTTTATTAAGTTCCCGGATTAAGTCTTTCTGCATCGGATCCCATATGCTCGCTGCATATTCAAGGTGTGGCCGGACGAGTGCAAAATAGCACCTCTCTTTTACTTTTTTATCCGAAAATCTTCCCATAATACGCTTGACGAATCCTAGCTTCTTCAGAGCTCTGCCACAAATATTTCTTATATGCGTTCCCCACGATAGGTTCGAAGTTATCATAACTCCTAGATACTTCACTTCATCTGTCACCTTTATGTTAACACCATCCACAGCATATACATGGGGATAGTTGGACGACCTCCGCAAGAAATGTACCGCCGTGCATTTGCTCAGATTAAGTTCGAGTCCCCACTCTTGGCTCCACACATGAACGTTGTTTAAATACGAGGATAGAATTTCAAAGTCAGAGTGATCACTAATTTCGCGATAGATGACAGCGTCGTCAGCAAATAAATGTATTTTACTGCAAATTCGAGAGCTTAGGTCATTTATGCATATAATGAACAAAAGGGGGACGATTACGCTTCCTTGTGGGACACCTGATTGTTATTAAGATTTAACTTCCTCCAGATGTCGCTACCTTATGATGAAATTAATTCTGAACTGAATGTGCTCGCTTCGTTGAGTGACAGATTCATTGAGATTTTATCATCAGTAACTCTCAATGCACTCATCGCTACCTTCACCTCTACACCCAACCTTGCTTATTGTTCTTTTATCAAGTTTTCTGCCACGGTGAGCTGGCTCGCTGAAGATAAGGGATCAGTTTATCAAGCCATCACCAATCCTCGCTTGCCTTGCATCAGCCTCAACTGCGTTTTCTCATTCACACTCATTTTTCCTCAAAGTTTATGACAACAGTCTATAGTGGGCAGTTTTCTGCGTGGGGTAAATTATTGAGATCTAATTCAAACTGCTTTTTTTGTATAGCCTTGTTGAAGCCTCTTTGGACACTAGGATTTATTTGATTTAACTTTTAGAACCACAATAAAGGAAACACAACGAATGAACAGCACACATATTGCGATTCTGTAACATCATCTTCAGGTGAACATAGAAACCAGGGATGTTCCTTCTGTTGTGTTTTACTTTTGATGGTGTGCAGGTAGAGTTTAACGCAATATTCCTATTAGTATGCAGTTCCAAGGAGTTACCTTGAAGTGTGTCTCATTAACTCTTGGGACACTCCCACTTGAAAAACGCTCGGTGAAATATTTTCTATTTTTACCAAGTACCTATTGCACGCAAAGACCATATAACGCATCATTTTAGTACATGCATCAAAATGTCACCAATTAAATTTCAACTGTAGAAAAATCTCAAACTCTTGAAACTCTCACCTTTTTTACTTGTCCTATGGCCAAATTGCATTAAACATTAACAAGAGTCACTTTGCGTTAGGTAAGGTGGTGACAGTCTTACTGGTCGTATTGGAAAATAGAATTTTTCTGAGTGTAGATACCTATTCATTAAAATTATGAATGATTAGTCATTATTCAATTAGGAAACGTTTTTAGTAACGTTGCGGTATCATAATGCACTCGAAAACTCTCCCCTAAACCATGCTGCTAAGGATGATGACTAACTACCAATTTAATATTTTGATGCAGTTAAATCCTTGTTTTGGGAAGAATTTTACTCTGAATTGAGGTGAAATAATGCCTAAGACAAGCAAATAGTTGGAGTTAATTGGCACAGTTGCCCCCTGCTTACGCCCGCCGATTATTGAAAGGCTCAATGCCAGCTGAGTGGAACGTTATTCCTCGATGCGCCATTCTAAACGTAATTACTCGTTTTATGATCGAAACGGACAGATTACTCATTGGAGCACGCTAAGACACTTTACGGATAAAGGGAAAACAACGCTACGTCAGCCATAAAATATGATCTTACTAGCTCTAGCTATTAGAAAGCAGATAAAACAGACGTGGCCAGTTATCAGAAAAGTCAACTTCATAAATGAGTGTTTCGTCACAGCAGTGCCTGCTATCGTGATCCGTAGTATTGGAACATTACTTTCTCAGTTTTTTCAACCAGTTAAAGTTTTATTTGTCTGCTCGAGCACATTCCAGTTAAATTGTAACTACTCCGGCTTACCCTTCGTGGCAAGTATGGCCTAAAAAGTGAAGACGCCATAGTAACTTAAGTTCTGTTACAGTTAGGCTTATTGAAGCTTCATAATCGGAAAATGGCCACAACTAGATATAGATTGCTAGGTGACTATTCGCTGATTTATTGTCACGAGATTTCTATTAGCGTGTTTGTAAAACTAGCTGGATAGAATAATGTAGGCTTTAGAGTGGAGTCTTTTAGGGTCACAAGAGGTAAGAACTAGATTTGGCGGAAGGATGCGATGAAAGATACGATAGTAAACTAAAACATACCGTTCCCGATGGTACGATACGATGCCTGGCATTTGCAGTCGATATAGAACTGTCTGGTAATATCGGCGAGCCAAGTCAGTTGTCTCAAATGACATTGGTGCGGTGGCTAGAGGAATGACTTCCCATCCAGAAGGCCTGGATTCGCATCCTAGCAATGAATGAGATTTTTAGGGGGTTTCCGATCACTACTGGGATGCCATGCATAGAGCCTATCAAGCACAGTGCTCCATCTGTAGGGTGGGACGTTAAAACATGATCCTCTTGGCGCCTTTCGTTAAGAACCGACGAAATCCGACGCCGCGTTTCTCTCCACTCTTCCTCCATTTCCCAATGATCCTTGCCTTACCTACCTACCCACCTGTCTTAACGGGGTAGATAAACTGAGTTTTCGTATGTCTCCCCAAATAACCAATTAACTCAGATGAAAGTCCGCAAAAGTGAGACTCAAAATGTCCCTAGAAAACTGATTGCCTAACCGAGATCAAAGAGGCTAACTTACTTAAGACTTAGAGACGTTATTAGAAAAGGTAAAAATCAAAGTATTGGAGAATTTTCAGTTTCTCGGATATTAGATTGATCCCAACTTGTCAGATGTGCCAGATGTGTCAATAACGCTTTCCAAGTTGGTATACTAGCTAGGACAGGCTTATACATTTCATTGAAACACCTGCAACAAGCAATGACTGTCCCGCAACCTTAAACTGGAACATTACACAACGGTCATCCAACCGGAAGCCACATGTCAAAACTGGAAGTGAAGGAGAGAAGAATTCCCAGGTAAATGATCAATAGTGGAAAATTAAGAATACCGGAGACGACACAATTCAGAGCTTTTTCTCCAATTCTGACGTCCAATTCGAGCATTCTGACGTAGTAGTTTCCTATGGTCATAAATCCACATTGTCTCCCATTACACTGACCACCCGCCTGTTAACATTCTGGTGAAACAAGAAAGCCTGTATAACCTGGGTGACAAACTAAGAAGTATATAAAAGAACTGAAAAAGGCATACAAGACAGGGTGTGACCTGAAGAAAGTCTGTGATTTTCAGGAAATACCTCTCAATAAAAGTACCTCCTGGTCAGGGGAAAGAAAGAGAGAAGATGTGGAAATACTAGGCAAAGATCAAAGCACAAAGAAGAAGGTGCATTTCGGCTCTATAGCAGGGTGGTGGGAAAGTTGGGAAATTGGTGGGAATTTTGAGGATTTACCGAGTAAAATGTGGAAAGACACTCTATGCTGCCAGATCGTATTTCACAAAGTAAGTCGCACAACTAAAATGTACCATAGTAGTCAGGAAATTATCCTCATTTTTTTCTTCTACTTATCTCCTACGAGTTTTTTTAAGTTTGCCAATGAAGGTATCCAAAATTGATAGAAATATATACTATCCTATCGTTTCGTGTAGTGCGTTAAACATTGAACCTTCAGTATTATATTTCATATTAGGTAGTTTAAATTATGATGCGAAGCTGATAAACATCCTTGGAAATTTATTCCAAATTCTGAATTGGAACAATAAAGCAGTTTACGCCAGGTAAACGTGCTAAGCATGAAATTAAATTTCCCATTTATGATTGTGAGCCCCAACGTCCTTTTTCGATTCATTGTCTTAAGCGTAAACTATTGTATAATTTCGATGAGCAAAAAAATGGCGAACAATTTTGTTTTGTTGGTGAACTTGCAATTCATAAAATAACAGTCAATAAATACAGGTAGTAGTGTTCATATCTTGTCTTAAATGAAACAAGACGGATGTGTAGCCCTCTAAAGACGTTCATGACTATGAAAATCGGTGGTAAGAACTTTGTAGCAAGACCGGGGACCAAGTGGAAAGCTGTAACATACCTATCTTTGCGTTATTAATTGCTGATGAAGACACTAGCCTTTCAATAAAGAAACTTGGGTACTTCGAAGTTCCTTAATTCCTCTGGGGAATTTTTAAGTGTGATATTCCTATGAGAATTCAGGCGTATTTGAGTGCGAGACCCTCTAATCCAAAACTTAATGCTCAATGTTGACTTTGTGTAATGCTGTTGTTGCGCTGATTTTACGCGGAGGAAAATCGGCTTCCGTTAAACTGTAAAAAAATGAGAATGAAATCTTAAAAAAGGTTATCCGAGTTGAAATGTTAAATATTTATGGAAGTTGTCCTTGTAAAACAGTTACATAATTTTGTGTCTGTTGCAAAATACTCAGCGAAGATGCACCGGTAAATCTGCAATGACGTATTTTATAGGAGTATACACTATCCTTATCTTTACTACAACTCACTTCCCCTTATCTACACTCTTGCACGGTACGTCTACTCACCTTCCTTTCCATTAAAACACAAAGATATGGGACCATGGAGCAGTGTCATTGGACTCGTTCGGAGGGAGAAGATGACGAGACTTAATTTGTTACTTATTTCATAAGATGTCACCCATCCGCTTATATGATGCAAAGTGTGCCTCCAGTTACATAGGACCCGCTGAAACAGTGCTAGAGCCGTATTAAGCGGCTGCGATTCGGGAAGAATATCTCTGTTTTCTTCAATGTGAGGTACAGATCTCAAGAGCTCTCCACACAACGATACCGTCGCTTACAAAAAAAGAACCCAACTCCTCCTGGCACCATATCTCGGTATAACTTGTGATAAGGTGTAAATTTCATTGCTTTCCTCGACATCTGCTAAGTTCCATTATTCTATTAAAAAAAGGAGAGCATTCTAGGATTGTTTCTTGTTTGTTGTTTATCCTTAATCGAGAGATGACATCACCTGGGAAACATAGTTGAGGCAGGTGTCTTGGAAATGTCGTAATGCGTTATATATAGGTTAACTGTGGGGGCAAATTGTTATCATTGGTATAGCGTTATGGCAAACATGATGAATAAGGTGGCTCTGGCTACAGGGTCACTTATTCCAGAAGCTCTGAAAACTTAAATATAGCATCTTTGAAGGACGTTTTATAAACTGATTGTGAGATACAAAATAGGTTTTCCAAGCTACTTTTACTGCAATTCAGCCTTGAAAGAGATTTTAGCATGAGCTCTTATGGAGGTTCCTCAGATTACAGTACACAAATACAAATAAAAACCCTAATTTGAACGTGATATCATATAAAATCTTTTAATTTAGCGGTTGATAAAAAGCGAAATATCCTGGGAAATTGAACAAAAATGAAATATAGGAACCCTGCCACCTATTTCTTAAAGTTATTAGCGAATTAATTAAAAAAGTGGTAATTCTATACAAATGGGCTGCAGTCCACTTCTATGGTTGGACAAATGTGGCCATCAAAAATATATTTGTGGAGAAATCTACGTATTTTATACCTTAATTTTGGTTTTCAATAGGTAACCCGTTTCTTCATCAAAAGCAGGATTTTTTAAACCAAATAAATAAAAATGTGTCACTAAGTATTGGTTTTGACTCACATAGTCAGTGTAGAGCCATCTTAAGTGACATCAGCTATATTTGACGTCATGAAACATAGTTTACACGATCCGTACTTTGGCTCTCAGGACACAAAAGTGGTATTTGTATAGAAGGATTTTGAGAACTTTAAAGTGAGTTATGCATGAGGTAACGAATATCCAGTGAGGGATTTACATTACGTGTTAATACAGAATAGAAAGAAAGTGAATTTTCAATGTTAATACCGATATAAACCCCGCCACCACAGGAAGTAGCTAACCACTCCGCTCCTTTGACTTCTCCTCTTAATCTGTTTTGAATAGAGCGAAAGTGAAGTGTTATCCTTTCATTTTAATTTTATCCAGCTTCATTAGATCAATGAGATATCTTAATGAAATCTTCTTGGGACTTCCAAGCTGTTGAAGCTGAACTGACAACTTAAGTTCAATTGAGACAGAGATGTATTAATTATTATTATAAATAAATTTATTTTTTTCATATGACATGATACACAATACATAAGTACAAGCACGCGCATAGGACAAGTATAGGACGCGTCAAGAAAGGGCATTAAGGAAATTTACACATAAAGATTATGTTTATTTTCATAAATAGTAATGTACGCAAAAAACACCTCAACCAGAAAATAAAAAGCCATATTCTTAACCACACAGAGCCTTTCCTCAATTTTTATGCAGGCAGGTAATTTATTATACAATTTAATGCACATAGTTCTTGGACCCTTAGATATATTTGTGGAGAAAATGTTATCTCAAGCACATGATGGCATTTTTTGTATCAAAGTAGTGAATTTCATTATTATTTACGAAATTTTCAATGTTTTTAGAACTGTGTAATAGACATGTCCACACTGGCCGACCCTTCTAAATTCTGCTGCAACATTGTCGTTATGGCGTCTCCATAACTTGTGCGCTCTTTTTTAGCATCATCAATTACTAATAAATTAAACAGATTCTGGCGAGATATTGTGGAAGTTCTTCATAATGTAAGAGAAACAATTGCACTTTTCCACAAATTACTTTAATGCGTACAACGCGTTTCGGCTCACAGATCCATCATCAGAGTCTTGTACCTGATGATTGCTCTGTGAGCCAAAACGCGTTGTACGCATTAAAGTAATTTGTGGAAAAGTGCAATTGTTTCTCTTACATTATCATCAACTACGCTCATGAGAACGAAAACGTGATCGTATTTCTTCAAATGTTATCAGGTGCTTCTAATCACTAGTTTTAATTGATGGAGTGCGTCCTTAGTACAGTAATTGTGCGCATCGGCCTTCTAGAGCGGTTTGCGTTTAGTTTAACGATAACGACAACGCGGAAGAAAGAACGTTGATCCCATACGAGGGCATTTGTCTACCCTGGAGACGATGATCACGTAAAGCGTTTTAACATCGGCCACGGCTGAGTATGGTGGAAGCAGCAAATCTTAACATCAATAAAAATTTTATTCTGGGTTGCCTTTACTTGGGGTTTGTCGGAGTCCATATGGTCCGTGAAAGTGATGGGAAGTAATAGATTACAAGTAATCTGATTCCCGATAACGATTAAATTTGACTTACTTGAACTTGCAATCGTCACTTTTTTTCAGATTGTAATTTTACTTTTAATCTATTCCAATATCAATCGTTTCATTTGTGTAACCGTTACTTTCGGGGTAATTTGTAATCAGTTATTAGTAATGTCGATTAGTCCAGTTTGACAATACAAGAGCAGCTGTTTACAATTGTTTATTTCGACTATTTGTGTTGACCATTTCCCCCTTCAGTGCATTTTCAGGCCGGGTTTCCACCACAAACATTTTCCACGCAACATATTTCACGATTTTCTACAGCTGTATACACACTATCGCAAATTTATGTTGCGTGCAACAAAATACATTGGATTTCGTAAATCCATTTGGTTGGATATATACGGCACATTTCCGCGGAGCATCCTCACTTTTAGTAACAGTCAGTAAGTCGATCCGGTCTTCAATCCGCCGAAATGATTTAATACTGTTAAGCAGATTAGATTGGGTCAAATATAAATATAATGAGCTCACAGATGCGTGTCGGAGGATTCAGCCGGGGTTTATGATATTCCAGCTCAAATGCGCACAATCCAATGTTTAGAAAATAAAAATTCTTGATCTTTTCCGAAATATCTGTCCATTATAAATATGAGCTATATGACTTGGGATCACTGACTGAATGAATGAAGACTGAATGTTTGCAACTCTTCGAGACTCAATAAAGTCGACAAAACATGTTGACTTGACGGGAGTCTTTATATTACATAGTTGGAGGGAGCGCAACAAGAACAAAACATGTTGCGCTGTTTGCTTGAGGAGCGCGCACTTCATATAATGCTAAATTTTAAAAGATCATTTTAAAAGATCATCAAAAAAATTCATTGAGCTGTCATCACCATCGATAGAGACCTGGCGCCTGGATCGTTTTTTACTGCACGAATTACACCAAAATATGGTATTGCTTCAATACTGTTTTATACCTAATACTAGGTTAATGTACTGCATAGAAATAAGTCTGGGATCAAACACAATGTTTTAATAATTATATGCTCTCTTGAGGAAAAGAAATATGGGACTCCACTCTCGAGTTATGCTCTAATTCAACATGATAATTCTTTTGTTTGGGGTCTGGAAAAATATATGCAAGATTTAAAAAAAAATTAGAAAAAATTTAACATTTAGAATTCAATGCTGTGGTAATCGATTACATGTAACGTAATTGTAATATACTTGTAATTGTAATGGAATACTTTTTTGCAAAGTAATTTTTACTTGTAATGGAGTACCTTATTGATGAATTGATTGTAAGCTGTCCTAATTACTTTTTTGAGTAATTTACTCAACAATGGTCCATATTGAAAAGTAACTTTTTCGAGTTCTTTAGTTTCTGCTTTCATTCTGCACTAATCCATGTTAAGGAAATGATGCCAATAATGAATGTCCACCGGTTGATTTTTTTGGGTTCCACCTATTTTTCAACTAATATATGCTTAATTTTCATGCACTTACTTGAGGTTTACATGACCATGACACGTATAAGCTGAAAACTAGTTTTTAACCAAATACATAAATTAGTTAAAATTTGCATTATTTTATCATTTCCTGAACGAAACTTGTCATTCGCTACTCCATAATTAGCCTGCAAAAATATGGCCGTTGTAGAACTAAAGTTCTCAGTTCTCAAAGTAGAACTAAGAGCTCACTTTTTTCAATACACGCTTCCGTATTTTTTAAATGTTTTTCGTTGAATGTTTTCCCTAATTTTGGAAAACGCATTTCATTCCTTATATTCAGTATTCTTTCACGTATGAATTACCCTTTTTGATTAGGTGTTTAAATTAAGGAGGGTATCCGCGTTCAAAAGCGGGCTTCTGACAATCCGTGGCCGTTTCGAGCTCTCTTTCCACCCTGTGGTTACTTTTTGCCGCCCACCAGAAAGGTTACGGGCGTCCTGCGCTCGGAAATCGGTAAAGCTTTGGAAACCAATGCAACGCCTTGGGAAATCACAATCTGTTTTCGGTCGGGGATTGCCGTCAGTAGGTATTTTGTAATACGATGGCGTCAAAGCAAAGCGTGAGACGCCCAGTGGGAAGCCTCTTTCTTTGACTAGTTACCTTTGGGCGGAAAAGAATGCGGAATGCGTGTGCATTTCGGCCTACAGAGCGTCTCTACTTGGTTAAATGCATAATAGAGAAGATGATGAATGGCGTATTGCCGCGCGTAAGTGGAGCCTGTTTTCAGGCCCAAAATCATGGCTATCAAGCGAAAGTTTTTCCAATTACGTCCTGCATACAAAGTTCTTCGTAAATTATTTTCAGATTACTTGTATTTAGATAAATCTTCACAGCACTACGACTATTCTTCAACATCTCTGTTTCCGACGCATCAATTGTGCAGCTGATCAATGCAGTATGGCCGATTGAGTTTTTTTTAAACCTATATTTAAGATACTACTGTGTCATCGTACCATTTGTATCCGTATATTCTAAGGAAAGCATTTACTTGGGCTTTATCATCGTATCATAGTAGGTAGCTAAAACTAACTGCATTCTGCATCAAATCAGCTAGGCATGCCCTTGAATACGAAATGATGAAGCAGAATTGAAGTTAAATTTTCATGAAATCAGACTCACTGTCAAATGAATATATGTAGTTAATTATGAGAGATGACCGGCAGCTAATGAAATTTATGGTGTTAGCCCGACGTTTCGTGACCCCTCCTGGTCACTTATTCTAGGGGAAACAAGTGCTCACTGCCGCCGTTGCCTTTGTATAGGTAATTATCTGGAAGTTATTCAAGTGGGGAAGTGGAAGGGGGGAGGAGGTAGAAGGGTAAGGTAGAGGATTTTTAAGGATGACTGGGTTACGCGCGTGTGGCTGATTTTGAGACCCCGTATGTATTGAAATTCTGTTTACTCTTTTGTGTGAAGAAGAGGTCACGGAACGTCGGGCTAACACCGAACAACACGCGGCATAGACCTGAACAGTTATATATCTCACCATTAATGATAGTTGAGTAGGTTATTAGCGGTAGAATTTTTTGGGGTAAGGGGAAGGGCGTTCGCCGCAACGTATTGGTGACAATATCGCACATCGGAAAGGTTACATGAAGGACGTTTCCCTTCAGCCATGGCCATTCCTGATAAACTATTTTTAAGAAAACCAAACTGTTTCTTTCGAACTTTCGAAGGAAATCTTTCTATCGACTGTAAGATGTAGATACTTATTGTGATTCTCCGGGTTAAGTTCCTCTGACTTCAGTGACACACCATGCTAGGAGTTGCGAGTAGGTACGGTAAAAAAATGTTTTTACCTGACCCTTTATGCATGAAAACCTTCGTATGGAGCCTACAAATATTTTTTTTTCAAGAAAGTATTTTTTCATTATTTTAGATGATAAGGCTTCGATCGTCAGAAAATCTGACCAGGAAAAGAGTAGAAGCCTCCAAGGCATGTTGTTCAAGGATGTTGAAGATCAAATGGGCTGAATAGGTTTTTGTTTAAAATGTAACTGGCCAAGAATTAAAATGTACCTGAATGGCCAAGGGATAAATACACTGGCTAAGTAAAAAGGACCTAAAAAAGAAGTATTGTCAGGATGCTATAGAATTAGCTATGTGTAGAGAAGAATGGTGGGCTGCAGGTAACCAACCATAGGATTGAATCAGTGATGATTGTGAGTTTCTTTATTTCGAAAACCCGTTTTTTGTAACACCATTGGGAGTCATAAAACTTAAGATTTGTTTGCTACAGATCTCCACTCCACTCTCTAATCAGATAACTGTTTCATTCCTACCAAAGCCGTCGCCTAGGCGTCCTTTATAATTTCGCTGGTGTATTTCTCCTTGGTCTTACACCGCTCCCATTTTTATCTCTATCCATTATTATTTCCAAGGGGCTGTTGTGTAGCCATGTGCCAAATTAGATTGCCACTTCTTATCATCATAATTTTCATTATAACTCACTCTCCAACTCTTAATAGCACGTTTAATTAGCAGAATATTTTTTAACTAACCCCAGTCTGCCCAAGGCCTCGCATACCCACCTCAAAAAAGCTGTTACTTATATTATACAAAGTTAAAAAGCATTTATCTTATTTATTATTTAGTTCATGAGAAATTAGTTAGATTTAACTAGGTTAGAGGAAGAAGATGTAGGATAAAATGTACTAATATGTTGTTTCTTCCTTGGAATACATCGTTAGAAAACTTACTTCAATGAACAGCTGCACGAAAAGAACGTCGTTTCCTATCATTTCCTGCCCTGTGGTTTTAGTATTCCATTTTGCGCGTTTTTTTGTCAACAGATATGCACCCTCCACATCAAAGAACGGCATCAATGAAACGCTTCATTCTTAATTTAGCCCTGTTTTTCTCCAAATGTGAAAGAAAACTGTATTTTTTATATTTTTCATATTTTTAAAGAATGAATTTTCGTAATTTTGGACAGAAAAAAGTGTTTCGAACGTTAGCTACTCTCTTCAATCACCCGCATTTCACATGAAAGGTCAGTCGAATTGAATGTGCGGCACAGTTGGGCCAAGCTTTCAGTAAAAAATGTTATGCGCCTATTTTGCCCCCCACCGGAAAATTTCCCCGGGATTTTATTTATACAAGTTTCGGAAATCACATGCTGAATGTAGGAATCTGTGTGAGTTATCCCACTCTCCTCCGTTTTGCGAAGAATATACCAGAATATACCTGCTGTCTTAGAATTCCCTCCATTGTTATTGGTATCGGTTCTTTGCTCTTCAGATGATAAAGTAATGAGTTTATCTTATCAGCGCTCTTATCATGCGTGATTCAATTTAAAGCTTTAAAGCTAAAAATTATGTACTAGAAAAATATGGGGGGGTTTAGGAGTTATGGAGGAGGAGTCACTGGATGTGGAAGAGACCTCTTCCACAGCCAGTGGCAGCTCCGTAATACCTAACACTACCCCCCCCCCCCCCCTACTTTCCTAGTACCGCGGAGTAGTTACTCTGTGCTAGTACTATACAAGAGCAAACCTCCCAAAGCTTGCCACCTTGAATATGCCATATTATGCCGGGGTGAGAAATAAAATAAAGTTTGAAATCATAACTACTTCGTTACCTGTTTGAATATTAAGAACATCAAAGATTTCCAAGATTAACGCCGGAGACAGTGTCTTACATACCTATCAAATTCTCTTGGCCAATCAAGTTGTACATATACTTACTACAAGGCACATTTTGCACAGTTTGGCCTAGGTAGATTCAAGATATCTAACAATGGAACATTTTATGCTTTCTGGTGAGTACGTTTTCTTAGTACTTTATTAATACAACTATCGGATATATTTTGCCAATACCTATAGTAGGTAAATGTATGTTCAAGACAATATTACCCCTTTCGCGTCCCTAGATTTTCACATCTGCACAGTACATTGATAATTTTACCCGCATTCGCACCTGTCTTTGATCATCAATGTACAACTAGTATTTACTACCTTTTACGTGCACCATATTTGTTTCTCATCACCTCCCGGTCATTTGAAGATGATGACGAATAATCACTTGATTATTGTCACTAACGCGCATTCGGATGGTAAAAAACAACTATTGTAGATAAATAATTATGGTAAGTTTACTTGGGTAGAAAAAGGGACGATGGTAGGTGCCAATTAACCGGGCGTTCGTATTACTAATTCTTACCCTTGTAATGGTTTACTATGGTAAATAGCTAATAATGCGGAGGGTAAAAGTGAGGGAACCTGAAAGGTGCTTTACATTCACCTTAGGAGAACTTCCTTTTAAAATTGCCTTTAAGGTCTGATTTAGAAGACCTTATAAACAGTGATACCTACATCCGTATGAATGCACTGCATATCAAAGCGTGCGAAAAGATAATATTGCTGTAGGCACTAATGGCATAATCCAATTGATGGAAAAAGGGACAAAACAGCTGAGATGGTGAGCGTTGGAAAAATTAAATTTGCAATTGAACAAAATTTGGATTTATTTCTTATCTCTTCGTAGTGACGTTTCATGAAAACTTTCAATCGACTACCATATTTCGCGCCTGTTCGCGCCCTACCGTGCGATCGATCGACGTTGAAGATATCGATGGTTTAAAATGGCGTTCATTTCAACGGACATCAACTTCAACATTTTGTCTATATATATTTCCGATGAATCTCATTGCACCATCGAAAGAACAAGGTGAATAGGCAACTTAGTATTGACATCGATTATAGTGTTGCATCGCAATAATTTTTCTTGGGTCTTAATTATTTGTTTGAGCTAAATCATCAATTTGCGGTATTTTCAGGCATTTCATGAAAACTGTAACCTGCAGTTGAAGTGATGAGAAAAGGACATGAACTGTATTGCACCAGAAGAGACATGGTGTAGCGTGTCATTGCGTACGTTCATGCGACCTGTGGGTGCTTTGGTGGCGATGTGTGACCTTAGTTGCTCAAGGTATAATTTGCTATCGGGATATGGAACACACTATAATTGGGCTATACTTGTAATGATTCTGTGAAACTGACCTGTACTGTGGAAATGGTCCCGAACGAAGGGCTAGTGTGGTGGGTCGTGGGCAATGGTATGCTGCATCTCAATGCAGCCCTTTCAGAAGGTATTCAAGCTCGAGTAGAATAGGGGAAGTGATAATAATAATATTTTTATTTTCCCAAGGACCATGATTTTCTTGGAATAAGGAAAATTAGAGTAGGCCTAGGGTCCTAAATTTACCATTACACTTGATTGATATACTCTCAGTGGGGAACTATTTTTTATGTTGAATGTTAAACTCATTAAGTAGGTCTTAACAATGTTAAATGATTTACTTAATTAAAAATGTCAAAGAATAACTGTTGGATAGCTATGGCTCTCATGATGATATGATAGTGATCATTACTCTTGCCTTCTACATGGTAAAGCAACAATTAAGCATCACAAAGTGGCAGATAGGCATATCAACATCTAGGTACTTCCACTTTGTAATGCTACTTCACCTTTAGTGAAGCGTGTGTTATTTTACTAATCACTGCACCACCAGTATCCACCTGCACACATATGGAGAAAGGCCATTACCCTATTCTCTACTTATTGTCCATGACACCTTTTGCGACAAGTATAGATGGTTATTTCGCAACAAACTTTAAGGCCGACCTACCATATGCCACCCGGTGGACACCCTTGGTAGCAAAAGCATAGCCTCCCAGATAGCACGATAAACTCGCTTCAAACTTGCTGCACATTTGCAAAGCAAGTCTTGCAAACTTGCAAAGCAAGTCTAAGTCTCTGAAAACTTGCAGCAAGTCTGCACAAAACTTGCTAGTTTCCACTTTGTGCACTTGCAGCAAGTGTGCAGAGCAAGTCTGCTGTAAGTGTGCACAGTATGTCCGCTGCAAGTGTTCACAGAAAGTCTGCTGACAGTCTACATTATATAGCGCACTCTATGGAAAGTATGTTTACTTATTTTAAATACCTATCGGCATTTGGGACTAAAAATTACATTTATTCCAAAAATAATATATTTATTTGTCCAATAGTTTACAGTAATATGCCTTGGGAAAGTGCATAAGGCACATCAGGTCAGTTAATGGTTCAGTACAAATAATATCTAATATATTTAATAGGTATAACTATCTATAATATATAATATAATTACTTACGTGAGATATATGAGGCAGCTTAATCATTTCCACTATTTATCCAGGCACACAGCGACACTCAAATAAAGAAACAATACTCGCTAATGACATCAAGTCGAGTAAATGAAAAGATAACTTTTTAGATGGTAATATTTATTGAATGAAGCATAATGAAACAACATAAGTACACAAAAAAATCATCACCCTTTCACTTGTACTCCACTGCACTAACAATTTAAGATACTCAATAATCCCTGCACAATAATCCCTGCCAAGGACAAATCCTAATGCCTATTGCTAATTATTCATTACCCGCCTTAAACGCAGAGGGATTAATTATTTCAACAAAATTACATTGGACAGAACAATGCTTTGAAATAAAAAGATGGCACTTGGGGTGTCAAAATTCACTGAATGAAGAATAGTAAAACACTACACGGTTTATCCCTTCACTGGGACGTAAACAACCACACTTAGAAGTCAAGAGCAATTCACATAGATTCCATATTTTAATTTAGTCAATAGTAGACACATTGAACTGATTGCTGTTACGCCTTCTCCAACACTTACTACGTATTTGTCACACTTTTAATACCATTCCTGTCATAACACATTATTTAAAGAGATTAAGTCGGACTAATTTATGTAAAAATATCACCACTTTTAGACACAAGCAATCCAGCGCAGCACATAAATAACGCTTGTAACCACTGGCATGCCACAATGTACACAAGTCAAAACACACGAAATAACTTAGTTTTAATATGAAGACCAAAAATGACACAATTGTTAATTGCACAATGAAACTTAGTGATGCCAACTTTATTGAAAACTTGAAATTAAACGCTCCACTGGGATAATATTCTTTAAATCGTCACAGCAGAAATCCATAACAATACATGCGATCGAAACTATTTTCCAATATAACTTTGCACAGCATTTTAGAACACTATTCACATTTGAAGTCCAAGAATAGTATGTTGTAAATGATTTGTTGTTCACAAAATATATCACACTGCGGTACTTCTTCAAATATCATTCAAATTAAGAACCCAAACAAACTACTCTTCGATCGATAATGGAAGCTTCGGCACTACTTTGGTGCCAAAGCCGAGTGTAAATGCAGCGATTCAGCTCAAAACAAATACCAATAGTAAAGCGTAAAAGACCGCAGTTGTTCGTGATCATGAATATAATATCTATATTCATGTTCGTGATTATTCGTGAATATATACGATATGCACTTAATTGCATAAAATATTACGCAGTTGTTAACGATGCTCACTTAAGCAAATTTGCAGCACACCTCCGGCAAGTGAAAAGCAAGTCTAGCCAAAACCTGCAACAGACGTGCATGGTGTCTTGCAGCAAACTTGCATCACACCTTCAAAGCAAGGAAAGTCCTGCAAGTGAAAATCAAACCTAGTGCAAACTAACGTGGTATCTGGGCTGTAGTATACATTCATCCTGATGGATGTGCAATCCAGTCATGTGGATTTCATGTACGAATTAGAATTTGTTAGTATGCAGCTGAATTGCAATGGAGATGCATCATAACCTTAGAGATGTTGATTTAAACCCCTATTTGTTATCACCATATGGTGTCCCTGCATTACTGTCCTTTGCTCCTTTTATTTTTATTTCTTGAAAATGAGTAGGTACCTAATATGGAACAGATATTTGCACATTTAAAAAATAAAAGTTTTGGCCTGGAAAACCTGAAAAAGTCCTAGAATTTCATAATCTCTGGCCTGTAGAAATCCTAATAAACCTACCATTCAATGTTTTAAACACCCAATGATGGTGAATGTTGGAATAGACAAAGAGTTTTCAGTCAGAACATGAGGCTAGAGCCCAAAAAACCATCAAATGAGTTAGTAAAATGTGACAACTGATAAAGATTCCAATAGAACTTCAAGATAAGGAGAATCCTAGAGTGTCAGTACACTGTGTATACCTCCTAGTGGTGGTTCAAGGGCAATGGAATGCTGGCTCTCAAGGCAGTAGTGTAGTTGGGGGGGGGGCATGTTCTGGCACCCCTAAGTCGGTGAATTTTTCCACTCTTAAGTCCCAAATACGTACATAAAAATAAATGTGTGTAATACGTTGTCAATTGTCATATTTTGTACAAACCCTTCCACCTATTGCATCACCAAAATTTGTAAAGTTTAGTAAACTGGTTAATTTATGAGTCAGCGCCCCCTAAAAATTTTCTGCCTCCCCCTAGACCTTTCAAAACCTGGTCTCAAGGTAGTCCTTTCAGAAGTAGAAGCTCAAGTAGAATAGAGAAAACAGGCATATGGTATTACTAGGCTTTGGTTTCTCTTGTGGCATAATGGCGAAAATGTGCCAAAACTTATTGAGCTCAGTAACCATTAGCAGGTAGTACTGGTACTGCAAAGGCAGGTAACCGTCCATGCACTATTCTAACTTACTGTGAAATATCAAATGGTAGCATCAGATAGCCAAAGCAACTATGGGCGGCAAAGACTGTTGGCCCAATAAACAATGTTAGTCCATCAAGGAACAGATTTTGCAATTGAGGAATAGTGAGAACAATATATGGTACCCTGGGCAGAAAGGCTGTCACTCAAAAACAATCTTGGTGGAGAAATTCAAATACATTACTGATTTCTTCTTAGAATAGAATTCATTCCAGGTAAAAATGATAAGTATTAATTATAATGAGAATAATCTAAGGGTATTTTAACAAATTTACATTAATCAAAAAATGAAATTATGTATCTATTAAAAATGCTTCTGGCTTCCAACTAAGTGAACATGTCAGTGAAATGGAAGTGAGTAAAAACCCTCTTGACTTTTGAATGTGCTGGGCCCTATCTGCGTACGAGGTGTGATAAAATAATAATGGGAATTTTTAAATTTCTTGGGCTTTATCATTTCGGTTTTCAATAATTGTATTACTTTTCCATATGGTCTTACAGTCAATAAGGAATACTACCTGGAATTTATGTGCTGTTTGCATGAAGCAATCCAACGAAAATGACCAGAATTGTGGAAAACAACTCATGGAAATTCGTGGTACACCATGATAATGCTCCCGCTCACACCTCACTGCTTTTCCTGATTTTTTGGGGAAAAAACACTGTTATTTTGCCCCAGCCACCGTATTTGCCGGACACAGCCCCCTGTGACTTCTTTCCATTCCTGAGGCCGAATAGAACTTTGAATGGATGGCGTTTTGCCACCATTGATCAGATAATAACAGAATCGCTGAAGGAGCTGAACTCTATACCAAAAAGCAAGTTCAAGAAGTGCTTTGGAAAAAACGCTGGCAAAAGTGTATTATATCTAAGGGGAATTACTTTGAAGGGGACAAAATTGATTCATTTATTCATTAGGTAATCTACCAGTTAGAGGTAGGTTATGATGAAAGTCAAAGAATATCCAACGGACTCTTACACATGCCGTGCCCTATCTACCTGTAGTATTTCTTTCTTCATCTCAGCATAAGTCCTACCTTTCTTCACTCCGTCAATAAAACCTATTCTCTTTCTTCCCCTGCGCTTGCCCAATATCCTTCCCTCTATCAACACCTTCAGCAAACCATCGCCCCTCATTACCGCTTCCAGCCATCTACCCTGCCTTCCCCTAATCTCATCCACAAGTATCCTCTCCACACCCACCATGTCAACCACTTCCTCATTTGTCTTCCTTTCCGTCCAATGCACCTTCTCCATTCTCCTCCACACACACACATCTAGAAAGCCTTCAGCCTACTTTCGTCTTCCTTTCTTAATGTCCACGTTTCTGCCCCATACAATGCCACACTCCATATCAAGCTCTTCACCAGCCTCTTTTTTACATCCCTACTCAAGGTCCCTGTCATCAGCTCCCTTCTATTATTGAACGCTTCCTTCGCTAGCACTATTCTCCTCCTAATGTCTTTGCTACTATGTCCTGTTTCTTCTAGCATACTACCCTAGTAACTAAATTGTTTTACTTGCTCCAGTTTGTGACTTTCTACTCTTATGACCAGCCTCACTTTCTTTGTCCTAGAGAATCTCATTACTTTTGTTTTCTTATTATTAATCTTCATCCCATATTTCTCGCACTGCTTTTCCATAGCATCTACTAAAGTTTGCAATCCTTTCGATGACCGACTGACCAATGCCTGGTCGTCCGCAAATCTAACCGACATTATCAGCTGGCCTCCTACTTTCTTTCCCACATTTATCTCATCCCATGCCTCTCTTACCATTTCCTGGGCATAGATGTTAAAAAGCAAAGGCAACAACGGGCACCCTTGCTGCACCCCACGATCTATAACTGCTCACCCTTATTCACTGACAGCTACCCTCACCTGATCCCTCTGCCTCATATATGTATAAGTTTCAGATGAGTCTCCTATCACACCAGCTATTCCTATTTTCCCCAATATCAGCATTAGTTTCTCCCAGTTCACTCTGTCAAACACCTTTTTGAAATCCGCAAATAAAGCGAAAACATCCTGATTATACTCTATGTTTATTTCTATATGTGTTCTCCTCACTGCAATTGTATCTCTGGTTGCCCTACCCTTCCTGAACCCAAATTGGTCATCACCTAAATAGTAGTTTGCTCTGCTCTCCAACCTTCTATTTAGTATTCTAAGCAAAGCTTTTGCTGCATGCAAAATTAAACTGATTGTTCTATACTCCTTGCATTCTGACGCTTTCTTCTTCTTCGGGATAGGTATTAATACTGTTTGCTTGAAATCCTCTGGCCATACTCCTTCCTTTTAGATCCTGCGAATGAGTTCAACAAAAGATTCTCTCCCCTTACTACCTAGATTCTTCAGTAGCTCTGAAGGTGGGTTATCGGTTCCCACGGCTTTTCTACCCTTCATCTCTCCTAATGCCCACTTTATTTCGCTGTCAAGTAACTCTGGTTCAAGGTCATCCTTATCTATTGTTCCTTCATCCTCTAGATCTAGGCTCAAGGGTCTATTCTCACTGTCATATAGCTCCTCTACGTATTCTCTCCACCTTTCCTGGATATCTTCCTGGAAATTCGATTAATATCTTCCCTGTTTTGTCCTTAACCTTTGGTATCATTTGCCCTCTCTTACCACCCGATAACATGTCCACCTTGGTGTACAAAGCACCCACTTCCCCCTCCTCCTGCAGCTTTTCCATTTCCTTGCATTGTCCCTTCCACCAGTTTTCTTTTGCCCGATTGGTCACTCGCCAGAGTTTATTATTCAATTCCATATACTTCCTCTTGCCTACGTTGGTGTTTACATTTTTCCATATCCTTCTCTCCTCCATTTTCTTAATCATTTCTTCTGTTACCCACTGCTTCTTAACCCTCTTCTTTTCCACCGTTCCTATTGTTTTCTATGCCGCTCCTGCAATGCCTGTTTTTTTTTCCCATCTTCTCTCTTTAGTTCCCATCTGCTTTGCTTCAACTATGTTCTTTTCTACCAGCTCTTGGTATTCCCTCCTTTTCAACCCTTTTAATGCTTCAAGGTTCCACCTCTTTATCTTCCTACCTTTACAAAGTCTTTTGAATCTAACTTCACATTCCATCATCACCGATTTATGATCGGAGTCCGCATCTGCCCTTGGATAGCTACGCGAGTTCTTTACACTATTCCTAAATCTCTGCCTTACCATTATATAATCAATTTGGTATCTCCCAGTGTCACCCGGCATTTTCCATGCCTAGGGTGATGTTTTAACCAAGAGTTTGTCACTACTAATTTATTTCTTATACAAAATTCAACTGCCTTTTCACTTTTATTTCTTCTTCCTAGCGCAAACCCTCCCACTTATAATCCATCCCTCCCTTCCCCCACCACTGCATTCCAGTCACACATCACCTTCAGGTTTTTCTTTCCCGGCACTTCTCTAATTATTTCTTCTACTTGCTCGTACACCTCTTCCTCCCTATGGTTGCTTGTAGGCATGTATACCTGGACCAGTATGAAATTTGTCGGGCATGCTTTTATTTCTACCACTAGTATCCTGTCGCTCACCTTTTCAATGTTTACCACCCTAAGCCCCAATTTTGTGTTCAGTACCATACCTACTTTCATCACCACTATAGATTACCCTGTAGCTATCACTTTAATAGTCCCCGCAATCCTTCCATCTCACCTCGCACAATCCCAAAGTATCTATCTGGCATGGGTGGCCCTACTAGGAGCAATAGTACTTGCTCCTGCTAGTCCAGCTCTAGTGGTCATTGGAACACACTAGCCCTTCCACCACGTCGAGGTCGTTTCTTCTTTCTGACAGCTTGTTTCTGAAGTCTGAATATTTTTAAAGACAAATGGATAGATCCCCAAAAGATAATACTGTATAATACATGTGAATAAAAATCACCAAAATATAAACTTAATAAGTTTTCCCGTGTTACTGTTTGACTAAGCTGTCTAAGATTGAAACGGCTAGAACTGAGTTTTCTACTAAGGAAGTTTATATGCTCTGCCCAAGACATTTTGTAATTTAAAAATACTCGTAAGAACTTACAGGGGTTAACTTGTTCAATTGAATTCTGTTCTATTTGTATGAACATGCTCTCAGATGACTGGCCACTGGTTAGAAAGTGTATCAAATTACTTTTTTTAGGGTTAACAATTAAAAAATTACCATGATCCCATTTGCTGAATTTATTGGTGACTGACCGAGCTTTATCTATTAAAGATTTGTGGGAGCTAGATGATACAATTGCTGAACTGTCATCAGCATATAAAATGGGGGTAATATTATCAATCCCAAATAAGGCCAGAGGTAAATCATTTATATACAACAGGAATAAAAGTGGACCCAGGGTAGATTGGACATTTTCAGAGAAGCTGGAAAGATGCCCATTTTCATAGACTCATTCACTAAGTGTAAAAGTAGAATCTCAATCATGTCATAGGTAAGGAATATTACCTTTCCCGGAATTTCATCTAGACCTGAACTTAAACTGCTTTGACTAAATTTGGATATGACAGACTTTAATTCCTTGTCATCACTGGGCCTCATAAAAAAAGACATTGGATTAGCCATTGCTGTGAGGGCAGAGTAAGTAACTGAAAAGTTATGAACTAAAGTGAAATGCTCATTGAATACATCAGCTAGGTCAGAGTATCAGTTTAGAGTTCCATCATGGAAAACTTAAATATTGGGCAAAGGAGATATTTGTCTTTTTATTTTGCTTTGTTTATAATTTTCCAGGCAGCCTTAGTTTTGTTATTTTCTTTAAATAGAAAGTCTTCATTATTTTTCCTTTTTTTTTGCTCGTGTAAGAAGTAACCTGTACTGGTTTTTCATAAGCTTGTAATGCTCTTTACTTTCAGTGCTACCACTTAGCTTCATATGCTTGACTATTTAAATATGATGAATAGGCACGAATTTCATTAGTGACCCAGGATTTTTTTCTTTTGACAGTCTGATTTTTTCTTATTTCAAGAGGAAAAACTATATTAAAATGATGCAGGAAAATTGAATAAAAACTTTGAAAATTCTCGACAAAAGATTTAGCGCTAAAAACACCTGTCTTGGGAACTGAGAGTTGTTTTAAAGTAAGAGATATTATGATCAGAAAAATTTCTAGTTGAATATGTTTTAAGCGTAGTTGTTACAAGAAAGCTAAATGAAGAAATGATTGGCAAATGATTGGAAATATGCTCATCAATAACCCTAGTGCTTACATCCTTGAGGTCTATATTTGGTAAGGATATTATCAATCAAAGTTTGAGTAGAATGAGTAACTCTGGTTGGCATAAAATTAGTTACTTCATTATTAAAAGCTGCAATAGTATTGAGGAAGTCAATTTTGTCATTTGTTACTTCAAGTAAGTTACAGTTGAAGTCACCCGTAATAATTATTTTGGAAGACCTCTTAAAATTGTGTATCTCCTCAATCAAACGGTAGAATTTGTCCAAAAATATCCGGAAGTCAGTCTGAGGTGAACGATTCAGTGACAGGATAATGACATGTGTCACGACTTTTACTATTTCAGTAGCACAATATTCAAAATGCCTGTCTTTGGCTCTCGGCAGACTCGAGCAATTAATGGGCACATGATTAAGAGATTCGTGAATAAATATCAGAACTCCACCATGTCAGGTTTATGTTTACAGACTAGCACCTCCAGTTCCAACAATTTATTTTGCAAGCATTGCCTGTTAAGATGTAACACTTGCAACTTCGCGGCAACTAACCCGGTAGGGGATTCTGGATTGCCTTCCGAAAAAAATACCTGTCTACCAACACATTCTCAGGCCATATGTCCAAGTTAATAAGAAGATTACCAATTTCAAAATTCACTGACACACGGAAGGAGGCATGTTTGTTATTCCTTACTTTGAGTTGCTCTATTTCCAAGTCATTACATGTTACCTTAGGAATTTCGCCCACGATAAATTTTGATAGGGTATCAACAGTTGTTTCAGGAAGAAACCTCCACACATTTAGATGCATCTTTCGTTGAACTCCAGATAAGGCACCTTCTTTAGCGGACTGCATACCAACAGCCAGTAGAGTTTTCCTCCGACGTTTTGATTTTACATCAGTGAAATTATCACCATCAGTGGAAGAAGTTATTTCACTCATCACTTGAACATTTTCCTGATTTTTCACTGATTTCCTCTCACCTACGACGATGCCCCTCGATTCAGTAACGAGTGGCTTTGTAGAAGACATACGTTTTGTACTACTATCAGACTTATGAACTCTTGTTTGCTGTCTCGGTACATCATAATCCTCTCGATTCATAGGTGTATTTCTGGATTCTGGCCTGACGGGCAAGATCACAGAAGATTCGGGATTCACTGGTATATGGCCTTTGGAATTCGCTAACTTGCCTGCGTAAGATGATTTGGAGGAAATCAATTCATGATCATGAACAGATTTGCTGGCACTTAAATCACTCTTCAACGAAACTATTTCAGCCTTTTGCAATTCAAACATCTCTAGGCAACTAGTGAATTTAGACTGTAGGTCTAAGATTAGCTTGAACATATCTCCTTGGCGGGTTTGAATCTTGCCCAGTGAGTCACACTGTGAAAACTGTTGAAACATGCAATTTTTGCATCGATAGTAGAGATTTTCTCTGTTATTCATGGAATTAGCAACTGACTTAGAGACTCCAAAACAACTGGCATGATAACATGCATTGCAACCAAAATTACACTGCAAAAATCCTTGTTTATCCCCAATTATGTCAGAGCAACACGGGCAGACAAGTTTATCATCCGCCATCTTGGTATCGATCGAAAACCTATTCTCTTTCTTCCCCTTCTCTACTTAACCAACATTCTCCCCTCTACCACGGTCTTATGCACCTCTTCGCCCCTCATTACCTCCTCCAACCAGCTATTTTGCCACCTCCTTATCTCATCCAGAAGTTTCCATTCCTCACCAACCATACCAAGCACTTCCTCGTTTCTCTTCCTTTCTGTGCAGCGCACCTTCTCCAACTTCCTCCACACCCAGTCCATTGAACACCTGATGCCTATTCTTGTCTTCTTTTCTCTGAGCCCTCATTTCTGCCCCATACAGTGCTATGTTTCATATTAAATTCTTCACCAGCCTCTTCTATATGTCCTTACCCAAGACCCTCTATATCAGCTCCCTCCTATTGCTGGATGCTTATTTTGCTAGCACTGTTCTTCTAATATCTTTGCTACTATGCCCATTTTTTTTCAACATACTACCCAAGTAATTTGTAAATTGCTCTACTTGCTCCACTTTGTGCCCACTTCTTTTATGACCAGCCTCACTTTATTTGTCCTAGAGAATATCATTGCTTTTGTTTGCATATGATTTTTCTTCATTTTGTATTTCCCGCACTGATTTTCTAATGCATTTACTAAGGCTTGCAATACTTTCGATGAATGGCTAACCAAAGCCTGCAAATGTAACTGTAGTGAATGTCAATTTAGGTCAAGGGAAATTTCAGGAACGGTAATCTTAAAGAAGAACTCAATGCTATCGGATTCTTATTTCACTTTTTAAATTTTAATGAAACACAATACAAAGGGCGAACACTTTCCAAGATGGAGCATCAGCAAGCACGTCACTAGGTTACAAGCTCCCTTATCAGCTCCAGACGTCGCAGCATCACGTGACCCTGGCGAGCAACTCATCCTGCACATAGTTCTCGTAGGGATCAACAGAAGCCAGCACCGGACAGCACAACACATATTTACACCCGGGGAAGTTGTTCCACCCGGTATAACAGCCCTGATGACAGGCTAGCTGCTGATCATCATTAATCAGCGGAATTGTCATCCTTCAACAGTAACCAACTTTACAACCAACTGCCAAGTCTGCAAATGTAACCAACTTTACAGCTGTCCTCCTACTTTTATTCCCACGTCTAAGTCTTCCCGTATCTCTCTTACCATTTCCTGGCATTTGTGTTAAAAAGCAAAGGCGACAGTGGCCTAGCCTTTTCCAGCAACCTATAACTGCCCAATCTGATTCTCCATTAGCCACCATTGCCTGTCCCCTCTGGGCTTCATATTAGTTTCAGATGAGTCTCCTATCTTGCCAATCTAGTTCTATTTTCCCAAGTATGTGAATAAGTTTTTTCCATTTATCTCTGTCAAACACCTTTTTGAAATTCACAAAGCAAAGAAAAATATCCTGATGATACTCAATATTTCTTTATATTAGTCTTCTCATCACCACAATAGCATCATGAGTTTTTCTCCCCTTCTTGAACCCAAACTGGTTATCACTCAAGTAGGATTTTGCTTTACTCGCCAAACCTTATGAATACAGTGGAACATTTGTCTTGTGAAATAAAACTAGGTAATAAGTGGTACAAAGTATTCATAATTTAATAAATTAAATACCTACTTACAATTAGTACTTTTCTACAGTTTAATTCCTTTATTGCTTGATACATTTTGCTATGCACAGCATCATCAAGAACAAGTCAGATTATATTTGCTTATTTCGGTTGATTGTTCTCGTAGTTATAGGGGGATGAAGAAATTACAAAGGTTGAGAAAGGCTGGGGCCATTAAAAACGTGGATCAAGGGCTGGTGATATGGATAAGGTTACTGTTTGTCAGGGTTATTTTTTTGGAAAGGGGTGTGGAGGTGTGCGGGAATGATTGTCCATTGCATAGGTTTATGGAGTGTCTGATAATTTCAATGTGCTTGAGAGTGTATTTTTCAGGCCTTTGGGGAGCATGTGTAAAATGCCGGGGATAAAATCGATTATGTGATTATTCTCTTGTAGGTGTTTTGCAAATATGTAGTGAGGTGGAATCCTTATTTTTGTAACTTCTAGCATGTTCTTTGATGCATGTGATAAAATTTCTTCCAGTTTATACCTGGTCATGCCATAAATCTGCGAAACACCTTGTGCAATTAAAATATTAAACTACTATCGCCGCAAAAAAGGTAGAACGCTGAACTTGAAGCATTTGTACGAAATTCTGCCGGAGCTCCATAGAGCCGTGTAATATATCGTTTTACTACTTGTTTATTTCAATACAAAATGCATTCATTGAACAGTGTGTAAGTGTAAAAGTTTAGCTCCTATGGTCGAAAGAGTGAAGAAAAACACGCGAAAAACTAGGAGAACGGCGAAACGGTCGTCTTCTTCATCTCGTCACGGCCAAAATATTTAATTGGTTCACTTCATTATTTTTTTACGAAGAGGACGACATCTCTACATTACAAATATTTTTTTTTAATTTATTTTAACCATTCTTTGATTTTTTATATGGCCGAAAGCTAGATTTCAGTTTCCGAGGTGTGGAAAAGTATATGAATATCGAAATTACGTATGCTTTATGGAAAAAATATTGCAAAACTTCTCATTTAAGGAAATTTTTATATACTTCCCCTGACTTAAAATAAACGACAAAAAAGAAAATCGCCCCGCTGCAATGCTCACTACCATTTTGCTCAGTTGGCAATGGTGATACTCCTGGCCGCGCGTGACTCAAATCTCATTTCCAAGACCCCTCTAGTGAGACCTCTGTCCAGCGCTGATTGGACAAGGAATGGGAAAGGCTCTAGGTGTTTTATATTCTTTTAATTTATGTGGATGGATTTATATTGAGTATTTCGTAATTAGAAATTCAGTCTCAGAAATTAAACACTTAAATTCAGTTCGTGGCAACAATACAATCCATAGAATCAATAAACTTCTAACACATAAAAAAACAGTATGTTGCTGAATTTAAGTGTGTAATTTCTGAGGCTGAATTTAATATCTAATTACGAAATACTCAATATAAATCCATCCACATAAATTAAAAGAATATAAAACACCTAGAGCCTTTCCCATTCCTTGTCCAATCAGCGCTGGACAGAGGTCTCACTAGAGGGGTCTTGGAAATGAGATTTGAGTCACGCGCGGCCAGGAGTATCACCATTGCCAACTGAGCAAAATGGTAGTGAGCATTGCAGCGGGGCGATTTTCTTTTTTGTCGTTTATTTTAAGTCAGGGGAAGTATATAAAAATTTCCTTAAATGAGAAGTTTTGCAATATTTTTTCCATAAAGCATACGTAATTTCGATATTCATATACTTTTCCACACCTCGGAAACTGAAATCTAGCTTTCGGCCATATAAAAAATCAAAGAATGGTTAAAATAAATTAAAAAAAAATATTTGTAATGTAGAGATGTCGTCCTCTTCGTAAAAAAATAATGAAGTGAACCAATTAAATATTTTGGCCGTGACGAGATGAAGAAGACGACCGTTTCGCCGTTCTCCTAGTTTTTCGCGTGTTTTTCTTCACTCTTTCGACCATAGGAGCTAAACTTTTACACTTACACACTGTTCAATGAATGCATTTTGTATTGAAATAAACAAGGAGTAAAACGATATATTACACGGCTCTATGGAGCTCCGGCGGAATTTCGTACAAATGCTTAAAGTTCAGCGTTCTACCTTTTTTGCGGCTATAGTAGAAAAGTAGGGAGTATTTTATTTGATAATGAATACCATTCGGACCTTCTACAAAGTGAAGCCAAAAAATTCAAATTTGAATTGTTCTATACTCCTGATACTCTGATGATTTCTTCTTCTTTGGGATAGGTATCAGGACTGTACGAAGTCCTATGGCCCCTTTTCTTCCTTGTGAATCTTATGAATTACTATGGAATTTGTCAGGTGTGTTTTATTTCAACAACTAGTACACTGTCGCTAGCCGGTTCGATCTTTACTATCCTCTATCCCAATTTTGGATTCAATGCCATAGCTAACCTGTATTGAATCACATCTTCCCCCAATAGATGACCCTGTAACTTTCACTCCAATAGTCCCCTCTATCACTCCATCTCAACTCGTACAGCCCCAAAGAATCTCTTTTCCCTTTCTCCATTTCCTGTTTAATATTTTCTAGCTTCCTAGCCCTCATCAGTGTCCTGGCACTCCCAGTTTCTATTTTTACCGTTGCTTTTTTCCTCTTCTTTTTTTTCTTCCTCTCTCTCATAGTCCTTGTAGCCTCTGATGACATTGTTGCGCCAGGATTTAGTGTGATGATGATTACAGAGGCCTTTCCTCCCCCACTGCCACATGACACCCACCTTAGTGGGTGCCATCATGTAGTAGCCAGGATTCAATTTTCCTTTCTTTGGTTGATTTCCATGTTCCGAGTAATTGATAGGCTTTCCTATCTCCGCTTCCCATTGGTACTTTTTTAATTACACCATTATGTAAACTACATTTTGTCTGGCTCATACCCTTTGACTAATATCGCATATGTGGCCCTTCCAAGGGCATTTGCTGCTAGTATTTTTGCTTAACGTGCTTTGACGGCTAAGGTCATTTCGCACTTGCTGTCTGCCACGTGCAGACAGGGATAACAGCACTCGGACGAATCGCAGGATCACCCCTCCAAACACGAGCCGAGCCCAACGATGCTTAACTTTGGTGACTGATCGGGAACCGGTGTTTCCATCGTGGCAGGCCATTGTCCTTTTGCTGCTCCCACCAGTCTAACTCTAATGTGTAAGCCAAAAAAATGTCATCACTAGCTGTATAGAATTTCTTTTTGGGTCCTTGATGCAAAATGTTGAGTAATTAAATACTGTAGTAAGTCAACAGTAATGTTTTAATCATGCCAAATAATGCTATGTGCAATGTCAATGCTCAACCATACATTGGTCTTACATTTCCACTGCATCATTCACTGTACAATAAACTCTCACAGCCAACTTAAATATCTTGATTAAGTGTGATGCCCTGGTTGACCATTGAGTTGAAAAATCAATAGTAGATAGTAGAATTTCAGCCAATAAGGGTGTCCAGCAAAGGAGCCATGCAGGTTCTTCAGGAATCTGGAGCCTCTTGTGGTTTGAGACAGAGGGAAAGCTCAAGCTGATGTGATTTATGATGCATTTGTATGGTTAGTGATGGAAAAGACTATGGGTTTGTCTTTTGATACTGCCAGTACCAATACTGGCATAAAGGTTGTACAGTAAAAGAGAAACCAGGGGAAAATTACTGCATTTAGGTGGCCGACATCACTCAATCAAACTTTAGATGTGTACGAGACTGCTGTGGTATTATTACATGCTCCAGAAGAAGCTCTTTTAAAGGAAGGATAATTAATGTAATTTTCCTTCCTTTACGTGGAGTGGACACAAATGTCATGGAATCTATTCTAGTTCCAGTTATATATCAAAAGTTCTGTATTCATTAAAATCTGAATATTCTGTGATGATTTGTGTGAGTGAAATTGTGACTTCTCTAATTAAAAGTGAAGTCCCTTCTCTTAGACGAAATTTTTTTCAGTAATTTTCACTTCATTGAGGATGTGTTCCTTCTGTTTTGTCTTTACTACAAATGTATTAGGTATGTAATTGCTGTCAATAAAACGTTTCTGGGGCATTTGTGGTATATTAGTGAGGAACTAAAGGCTTTGGCATTCTTTGACCTTCACGTTCCAATTGCTAAGCAAATAAAAATGCAGAAAGTTTGGAAAAAATCAGTATAGATCAGGTTTGAGCAGCTTCAGGCAGTTGGTTCATCTGATGAGTAGAGAATGTGTACGTTGGAGACTTTTCACTAGATTACCTTGTATGCAATGGTTTAAAGGACTTTCTTCTTGGCTCATGATTTCTACAATTTTTTTGAATCATGATCCTGAAGGAAGGAATGCAACAAGGAGTTACAAAGAGGATATCACTAGAATTTTATGATTGCCTGTAGTAAATGATGAGCTGAAGCTTAATGTCTCAATAATACAGGGTTTTTATATGTGTACATACTAGATTTAAGGTAGAGTAACAAACTATTTTATGATGTGAGACATACTACAAAAAATACCTATCCTGTGGTGTTAAATAACTGAGGAACCAATAGTGAACATGTGTGTATTATGTCAGTGATTTGTTCATGCATGACAAAAATAATACACATGTATCAAGAATGGATCATTTTTGTATTTCTGGGGCTAGTAACCTGCACAAAGTATCTTTGCAATTGCTCTGCCACATCCCAATCCTCATAGGGAACCTTGGAGGATTCAAAAAAACAATTATTGCTCATGTTCCCTATCATAATGGGGTGCTCATGCTGAATACAAAAATGAGTGGGGCACAGCCACCTGTGAACATATTGAATGCACAAAATTCTTTCTTGGTTTCTTGCTTGCTGCCCAAATTCACTTTACAGACCGCCAAATAGTGATCTGTTCCACATGCGTCACCCCTCATCATCCACCCTTGTATCTAATTCTCTCCATCTCTCATCTTACACAATGAAAGCAATCATGCTCTTGCAATTGCCCCTCTGCCATGCATACAGGTGAATTTTCTTATGCTTAAACCATATATTTGAGACAAATGATCCTTTTTTCGAAGCACATGCTCACCAAGTTTTACCATTTTAATTAACTTGAGTGTCACCAAATGGCCTAACCACTTTCTCAGAGGCATCCCTTCTTACACCAACCCAGTCATTCAAAAAAGATCTAAGGCCTTCCCCGTGTATGGTGATGTTGAAGGTTGTTCAAGCTTCCCTCTGGATCAAACTCTCCATCTCTGTCGACGTTTTGATGGACGTGTCGTCCATCTATCAAAACATCAGCAGGGATGGAGAGTTTGATCCAGTGTGGAGCCCCAAAAACCCAGTCATTAATACCACCTAGTACTATTATTCTTTCAACTGGTATCAGTCATTCAAAACCTTTCTCAGTTTTCTCCAAAACTCATTTTTCACAGTGTCTCTATCTCTCTATCCACCGGTGCATAAAATGCCTCAATCACAACTCTTTGAATACTTTCATACAAACTCAGAGTAATCTAGGAGTTTCTAGCTTGTACTTCCTCTCTACCAACTTAGCTCTCTGATTTAGGATCAAGCCTACATCCTGACTGCTGTACTCCCTATGGTCAACTTCTGACTGCAATGCCAATCCACCTCCATCATTATTAACATCTTGCCCCTTGCCCTTAGTTTCACTTGCTCACAAACCATCCACCCGTGTCATTTTCATTTCATTAACTCATGCTCTTTTCCATACACTCCTCTGACATTCCAAGTACTGATTGTTACTCCTACTGCCTTTTGCAGCTTCAGCCACTTAAGGCAAATTTTTTAATTGATTTGTAAAGTTAGAATTGAGTATGCAAGGTTACCTGCCTTTGTTGTACCAGCATCCCATGCAGCTTTCCCTGCTAATGGCTATGTAGCTCTGATGGTCAGTTGTATCACATTTTCGCCTGTATGTCACCAGAAAACCATACCTCCCTTGGTATTTTGAACTGTTCCATCTTCTCTATTCTATTCTCCACCATCTCTATTTTTATTTCAGCCTTGCTATTTGTGGAGAACCTCTTTAGGAACCTTGACCTTCCTAGTATTGACCTTCATATCGTCATTTTCACTTTCTATTACTAATGTTATTTTTTGTAGTCCTTTGACTGACTGGCTAACTGGTCATCAGCAAATCTCACTTAATGAAGTTCACTTCTAATTACATTCCAACTTCCATCTCTTTCCATTCTTGGATTACAATTTATCTGAAGAGCATGTGAAAAAGCAGTGGTGTAAAGGACAATCTTGCTTCTTCTTTAGCTGCCTACTCCCATTTGCCATTTAAGCCTAGGTACTGATTAAACTAATAAGATTTTTATGCATTCAATCTACTCTTAATCTCACCAGTACTTCCATTAGCTTCATTCAATTAACTGTTTTAAGTACCTTCTAAACTTAGATAACTTTCAACTTTTAAGTCAATATCTCTGTTGTTATCAAATGCAATACCTATGCATATAATTTATGTAATGAACTTCATTAGGTTTTATGTTGAAATGTAGGCATTACCTTTTCCCAATGATGCACTATCTCATCTACCAAAGCATTTTGCTCAAACTGGTATTTTTACTTGTACTTTATTATTTTCTGTTATTTGATGTAGTTTTACTTCTATGCTGTTTCCCCCATTTTTGAGTTTTCAGTAATATTTTTAATTTATTCCCTTATTGTAAATGCAAATATATTTGCCAATAGTGATGTACATAATATGTATTGTACTTGTAACTTGTGCTTCTAAATATATCTAACAAATTCATCAACTTTTGCTTTTCAGAGAAACGATTCAGAAGAATTAGATATGCTTTAATAGCACTCTTCTTTGGCTTAACTCTTTCACTAATTGTCTACCTAGTTTTGTCTTGGGAAACATCGGAGAGTGAAGATGATGACGCTTTAATAGAAAAAGATCTGTCTCGTTTCCAAATGATAATGATAATCAGCATATGTGTTGTGGTGGCTGGCAGTGTAGTATCATTTCTCATCTTGGAGTTTATTCGGCGGAGAACCATCCGAGATCTAGCTCATCATCATAATGAAGTATTGAGCAGATACTATGAAGATGGAGGATCAATCAGTGAACCAAGAACGGTAATATATTTTTCTTCTTTTCTCCTGAGACTACCTTAAAAAATTTGGCCTTCAAATGTAACATTTTATGTAAATCAACTTATATGTTGAGAGATTAAAAGTTTTTAAAATCCCCCTATGCTTCACATTTTGCCTTCAATGAGGTGAAATGGGCATCTAAAGCAATTTTTAGCTTTTCAGTTCTTCTCTGCTACCTTATATGATTTAGTTACTAACTGGGTTATATCCCTAACACAAATTTCCTATTGTTTTTCCTATAGGAGGTCCGAAATTCCACAGAGGAATAATCATTCGCCTTGACCCTGACTCAATCCAGATCCCTCGATATGGCATGCTATTGAAGGATCCAAGTTCAAGTCTCGGTCAAGATGAATTATTTTTCCTTTGTGGAATTTTGCACTTTTGAGCACTTGAAGGTGACTCCGTAAAGGTTATACCAAGGTCTCAGTATCCTCAAAATTTGTCCATAGGAAGTTATTGCATTTTGATGATAGGACCTATAAGATAGTTTTATGGGACCTAAAAGACACCCATAAAAATACAATAGAAAATTCTATAAGATCTATAAGACTTAAAGGAGTATGATGGAAACTGTTTAGGACCTTTAAGATTCCCATAGGAAACCCATTATAAAATTCTGTAGCCCACAATTCTGTAGCTGTCACAACTGTCAAATAAAAATATTTATGGCCTATAGGATTCCTATAGATAGAATGGATAGATAGAAAAATATTTATTGTTCAGGAAAACATCCATAAGAACAAAAATAATAGTAATACAGTTTGCAGGCACAATCAAAATTAGAAAAAAGACAAACTTTTCACCATTTTTTAAATGTCAATAATATAATGTCTTCTCATTTAATAACAACAAATGTATGTACGTAAAAAGAGGCAAACACAAAAAACTCATGTATTCATAACTTAAAACAATAGCAAAATGATACAGTAAATAAGGAACCATAATAACGTGAACACAAATTTGAAAAAAAATAATAAGAGTAACTTATGTTGTTCCCGGAAAAGTAAATAATCATGACATTTCATTTTAAATGTTTTAACAGATATGAAATTTTTAATATCAGTAGGCATCATATTCCGTATGTGACAAGCTGTTACAAGAAATGATTTATTATATGCTGTGGTGCGATGCCCTAAAAAATACAATTGATTAGGATCAGACCTAGTGGACATTGTGGAGACAGAGGGACAACTAAGGAACAAATCATACAGATACTTAGGTGATTTGTTTTTCAATAGAATAAACAAAAAGGATCCCAGAAGGTACTCTCTACGGGATTTGACATTGAGCCATCTTAGTTGTGTATAATATGGTGTGATGTGGACGTCCCTGCGAAGGTCAAAAATGAACCTAAGGCAGGAGTTTAAGGCCCGGTGAAGTTTGAGATTATTTTCTTCGTTGAGGTCATTATGAACAAGACAGCAGTAATCTATTACAGAGAAAATAAGCGATGATATGAGTGTTTTTCTAGTATTTAAAGGAAGTAAGTTTCTGTGAACTTTTAACTGATAAAGTATAAAATGAATCTTGTTAGAAATATTATTTACATGACAATCCCATGATAAGTTAGCAGTAAACATAATCCCTTGATTATGCACATTACTGGAATATGGAATAGGGATACCATTAACCATGATACTGGTAGTTGTAATGTGGCTGATGTTACGTAGCATCCTGGAACTACCGTACACCCTATTGGAAACCAATAGGAAATTCTATTAGACCAATAAGACTTACAGGAATTCAAATCATTAAAGCAAAGATATTGTCTTATTGTAATCATATAGACTTCCCCAAGCCTTTGTAAGAATCTTGAAAGTCTCAGAACTCCTGTATGTGTCAGAATAAAATGATATCAGACGGACTATAGGAAATTTTTCATGGAGATGTGTACAAAACATTTATGTAATCAGTTTGGTTGCTGTTTTGTGGCATTTTTAAGAAAATATTTCCATTCTTCAACTATCCACTCAAGCCTGTGAACTTGGCTTCCAAATGATGATACTCTGCTTTTGTTCCTCTCTTAAGGTCTCCAAAAAGATCCCTTGAATTTTTAATTGGTCCTTGAAGTCACCCTTATTTTGAATATTTGGCCATTGTCTTACAATGATGGTGGAGAAAATCCTTTGAACCTGTTTGAAGGAAAAGGAAAACATTAAAGTTGAATTTAGCTTGACTGTTTAGGTGATACCCTGTTTATCACATTAATTGTAGCCATTCTCAAAAACTCCATAATATTTGCCTTCTTTTCTGATTCAATTTATTTTTACTTCATTACATATTTTCAATGATGCTGTCCCTTGGAATGCTATGTGGATGCTCAGGTAATGTGGTTGAAATCAGCAAGAAAAGTATGGAAAAAAAATATTGTAGTTGCTTTTGATATGCTGAATGATTGCTGCTCTAGTGGCCCTGGTAGAACCAATGACTAACCTATGACTGCCTCTGCAGGCTTGTTACCCTTGAAGTCAATAGCAAATGTCCTTGCTGACTTTTAGTTAGCCAGTCTGGTGTGGCCTCGAATATGGCAGCCATGAAGTAGTCAAAAATTCTCACTTATTTATGTATCAATGTATGATGGAAAGCATACCTAGGCCTGCGAATACATATTTTTATCATTCCTGTTATAAAAGTCATTCTCAGCTAAATTAATTATTTTTTGTATTTTCTTTATCCTGTAAACTTTTCATCAAAGTTTAGTCCCATCACATTTCTTAGTTTTTTGTGAGTTTTAATTTTGACTATTTTTGTATTATATCTTTGGTTTTCCTCAATAATTCTTCCCATTTAGTGCTCTTGCCAGTATAGTTTTCTGCATGCTGTTGCTAATGACTGGTTTATGAAATACATTCATAGTTTAGTTTGGCCATAAAGTCATGCAGATCAAATGAATAAATGCCATTTAGTGACCAGAGGGTTCTAACAACCAATATTCAAGCTTCTATTTGAATGGAAAAGTTTAATTTGGAACAAAAGAAAAAATATATTTTTAGGTAAAAGTTAAATTTAATAAGTATGTTTGTATAATGATAAAATGGATACTGTCATACTTTTTGGAGAAGATACAACTAGGTATCTTTGTAGGTAGATACTTTCAAATTTTGATGGGTGGGAGAGGAAGATTTTGTGTGTACACACCATGTATGAATTTTCTGCATTTGTTTTGCAGTGCAGAGGAATGGTATTATGCATGATCTGGTGCTTTCCTGGCATAGTTGATGAATGAATGAATTCTTCTTGGGTTTCCAACCGGGTTAGAATCTCCATTACGGCCGGACCTTACTCACACGGGCCTTTACTTGAACGGTGGGAACTATCATCACCCTTCACAATGCGGTGCTGTGCTGACATCATTACTCCACCGAGCTAAGACCATCAGCAATGAATAAAACCTTCCCCGTGAATTGGAGTGCCTCAAGACGACCTTCCTTCAAATGGTACAGTTGACGTCAAGTTTCACTGGCCCTCAATAGGACCGTCCACCCGAGAGAGTGTATGGTGGACGAAGAACAGGAAAAGCCTGTTGCCAGAGCATGCTTGCCGCACATCTCAATATCTGGGAAGATCTCAAGGATTTTGGCAAGACACAATGTAGGAACCATCCACGTCACCGTTTTACCGCCAAGCGAACTCAAAGAACAACTTATGAGAGCAAAGGACAGCATTGGTCTCCGTACGCCCAGTGTCTACGATGTCCCATGTGAGTGCAGCAAAGTTTATGTCAATGAACCAGGATGCACAGTGGAAACAAGGCTGAAGGAGCATAAACGGCACCTGAGACTGGGGTAAGAAAGTAAGTCAGCTATTGCCCAACATGGCCTTTCCAATAACCACACCATCCACTTCGAAGACGCCAGGATAGTGGCCCGCTCACATGGCTATTGGGATCGCCTGGTAAAAGAAGCTATTGAAATCCAGCTGGAAGACAGAAACTTTAACAGGGACTCAGGTTTCCAACTCAGTAATAATAATAATAATAATAATAATTTTTTATTTGTTCTGTGGGATTTCTACAAATCATAGAACACGTCATAAATACATGTAATTTAAACATATTTTACATGTGCTTCAAACTCAGTCAAGGAATAATATCTCTTCTTTACCAGAAATGTACATAATTCTTTCTTAAATTTTATAACATTATCAATTTTCTTTATTTTGATAGGAAGATTATTGTAGACTGTTGAGAGCCTGTATGTGGGACTTTTCTTATGCTGAGCACTATTATTGGGAAATATATGCATATCACAATTTCTTCTTGTTCCATAGGAATGCACATTATCATTCTTTACAAAACATTCAGAGTGTGTTTTTACAAATAAGGCACAATACAATACATAAATACATGGAAGAGTCAGAAAGCCATTTTCAGCAAAGACAGGCTTGCAACTAACTCTAGGTTTTAAATTGAAAATAACTCTCAGAGCACTTTTTTGTAAGGCAAAAATCCGTTTAGAGAGGGTGGAATGACCCCAGAAGATAACATTGTTGCACAAATGAGTATATATATAACTAAAATACACCATTTTTAATGTATTAAATGAGACAGTGATTCTCAAGGATCTGAGAATGTATATACCACGAGACAATTTGTGCGAGATAAAGTTAATATGATCCCTCCAATCAAGAGTTTCATTTAATTTTAAGCCTAAGAAAGAGATGTAGTCAGGATGTCTGATAGTGGAGTTGTTAATATAGAGGAGAGGTAACTGGTCGTGTTTAGTATATGCTGAATGAAATAGTAGAAAATTTGATTTGGTCTCATTGATTAGGAATCCATTACTGTAGGTCCATTCAGCCATAGATTGAACGGCTTCACGACTCAGGTTAATAAGCCCTTCTAGGGTTTTGTTTGAAAGTGTGTGACTTGTGTCATCTGCAAACAGAGTGACAAAACCCTCTTTCAAGTGACAAGGTAGATCATTGATTGCAACAAGGAACAGAATGGGTCCCAGTAAGGAGCCCTGTGGTACACCTTGGTTCCAGATTTTCATATCCGACATGTGTGCTCTACTAAACCCATCATCATCAATATACTTCAATTCCACACACAATTTCCTATTTGAAAGGTAAGATTTGATGAAGTTCAGGGGAGTGCCTATCACTCCAAGATCCGACAGCTTCTTTAATAATATTGAATGGTCAAGTAGATCGAAAGCTTTGGTAAAATCATAAAATATTCCTATTGTACTTTCCGATCGATCTAAAGAATCATAGACATAATTTAAAAAATTGAATATTGCTAGCTGAACTGAACTGAACGTAATGTCTGGAAACTGGTATTGAGGAACATCAAGGAAAGAAGGAGGGAAAGAGACTACCAGATTCCTGCCTTCAGAGGAACTTGAACCTGGCGAGAGTAGTATACAAGGATGATTACATGACGAGAACAACAATCTACAGCCTTGATGACGATGCACCAGTCAGGCATTGAAACATCAGCCATAATGGAGATTCTAACCCAGTTGGAAACCCAAGAAGAATTCATTCAATGGTATTACATATGTTATTTAGTGTGTATCATAATTCTCCTTAATTTTCAGGGATATTCATCCAGATGCAGTATGTCCACACGCTCATCATGGACTGGGCGTGCACCACCATCAGCAGCATCATCTTCGCCTTCTTCCCCTCCCCCTGCCTACGAAGAGCTTGTACAGAGAGGAGAATTTCAGTTTCCCAGCTCATCAAATGCATAGGTTCTACATATTATGAGTTGATACAGCAGGAACTTGTTCTAACACAGTGCAACATTTAGTAGGTGCTTTGAGAGAAATGGATTCTAGCCTGATACCATAGCTCTCTCACTGCGGACAAAGCTCAGGTGGGTCCTTCCAGTGTTCTTGTGTTATTTGCTGAGTTGATGAACCTGTGTGTTCCAGTTTAAAAAAATTAAATGCTCTTCATGGCCTAAAGTATGTACATATTTCATTTTTTGGGCCAGTGGTGAACGTGTGTGTGCATGAGTGAGAAATTTTCCCATAAAATGTATCCATACATCATGCAATATTATTTATTGAACCATTGAGTGAAATCTTCCCTTCATTGGAGAACTGTGTTTGGTTTCTACAAACTCATCTGACCAACTGTATTTAAAGATAGATTTTTTTTTGTGCTGGTTGTCTATGGAGAATGTATTCAGGTGGATGAGTTGTTGAACTGTTCATCCAAACATCATATTCCAGTCATAAGGCATATATTTTTAGAATGCCTTTGCTAGTGCAGTAATTTAACAGTCGCATCATGATGCTCACTTTAGGGCTATGGCTACTCAATTATTCTCAACAAGACCCATACAGTGTTCTTTTTGTTTGCATGGGTAATTCATGCTGTACAAAGTGATAGCTTCCCATTGTCATTGGGAACCTACTCAGTGAGTCTACTAATGACAGTGTGATTTCAATTTGATTGTGTATGAAATGTGTTTCATATCTTCCTAGAATACTGTATCAACTCTTCATATAGCTCAATTGTAACACCTATATTACTTTCCCTGAGTTTATTATAACTCTACGCCTGTGATTATGTTATGAGTGTGTGTGTTTAATTAATGAGTACCTACCATTTTTATACAAAGTAGTTTCTTTTCCAGATTGGAAAACTTATTGAAGTGAATTTCATACTTTCTCCTATCATTACCTCTATCTCAACTTTAAATGATTTTAATTTATGCTCTTTATGTATATTATGTGTCTGTTTAGCTATAAATTTATTTTGATAATAAAAATGAAACTAAAAGTTAATATATGCTGTGAAGTTTCATTAGGAAAAGCATGATTATTTTAAAACTTTTCAAGGTTGAGTGAGAATCATGTATGTCTATGTATGTGGTAACTATGCTTTTTTCTCATTTGTTTCTACACCAAGAAGAATGTTTGGATACATCTGTGTGCAAAGTTCACTAAATGTACCTACCTACCTACCTATTATAGTAAGAGTATTGAGCAAAGAGCGGAGTCTTCTGTTTTAAAGAACATGAGACAAAAGATTGTGCATGTTTTCAAGGCATTGTTAGATGAAGGAGATTTTTAAAAGGATATTTTTTTAAATAAAAACATTGGCACTTTTTTCCACCATTTATCAACTGTGTGTGTGGAAGTTACTTCGCTTATGAAATTTTTTCAACACTAGCGATGAGGGGAGGTCTGAGAAGAGACGTAAAGAAAAGGCTGGTGAAAACTCTGATATGGAGCGTGGCGCTATATGGGTTGGTCATTGCGAAGGAAGGATGTGCGTAGGCTTGAGGTGTTAGAGATGTGGGTTTGGAGAAGGATGGAGAAGGTGAGCTGGGTCGCAAGGAAGACGAACAAGGAGGTATTGGATGTGGTTGGAGAGGAGAGGAAGCTTGTGGCAGAGGTGCGGAGAAGGCAGAAGAGATGGGTGGAGGAGGTTTTGAGAGGAGAGGGCATGTTGAAGAGAGTGATAGAGGGGAGAACACTGGGGAAGCATGGGAGGGGAAGGAAGAGGATAGGAATTCTGGACGAAATAAAGGAAGTAGAAGGTATGAAGAATTGAAGAGGGATCTAATGGTGGGACATCCTTCAAGGGAAAACGAGACAATGTGTATGAAATTTTGATGCAGAATGGGGACTGTCCAAGAACCTACCAATCAGCTGGTAGAATACTTGAATGAGGCACAATCATCATCATTATAGTAATCTACCAGTTAGAGGTAGGTTACGATGAAAGTCAGAGAATATCCAACAGACTCTTACATGTGCCGTGCCCTATCTACCTCTAGTATTTCTTTCTTCATCTCAGCATAAGTCCTACCTTTCTCCACTCCGTCCATAAAACCTATTCTCTTTCTTCCCCTGCGCTTGCCCAATATCCTTCCCTCTATGACCACCTTCAGCAAACCATCGCCCCTCATTACCGCTTCCAGCCATCTACCCTGCCTTCCCCTAACCTCATACACAAGTTTCCTCTCCACACCCACCATGTCAAGCACATCCTCATTTGTCTTCCTTTCCATCCAATGCACCTTCTCCATTCTCCTCCTCACCCACATCATGAATGCCTTCAGCCTATTGCCGTCTTCCTTTCTCAAGGTCCACATATCTACCCCATACAACGCCATAGTCCATATCAAGCTCTTCACCAACCTCTTTTTTACATATTTAAAGTTACCGTCATCAGCTGCCTTCTATTATTGAATGCTTCCTTTGCTCGTTCTATTCTCCTTCTAATGTCTTTGCTACTATATCCTGTTTCTTCTAGCATACTATCCAAGTAATTAAATCGTTCTACTTGCTCCAGTTTGTGACTTCCTACTCTTATGACCAGCCTCGCTTTCTTTGTCGTAGAGAATCTCATTATGTACTTTTGTTTTCTTATTATTAATCTTCATCCCGTATTTCTCACACTGCTTTTCCAATGCATCTACTATAGTTTGCAATCCTTTTGGTGACCGACTGACCAACGCCTGGTTGTCAGCGAATCTAAGAGACTTTTTCCGCTGGCCTCCTACTTTGATTCCTACATCTAGCTCTTCCCATGCATCTCTTACCATTTCCTCAGCATAGATGTTAAAAAGAAAAGGCGGCAATGGGCACCCTTGCTGCACCCCACGATCTATAACTGCCCACCCTTATTCACTGTCAGCTACCCTCAACTGATCCCTCTGCCCCATATACATATGTATAAGTTTCAGATGAGTCTCCTATCACACCAACTATTCCTATTTTCCCCAGTATCTGCATTAGTTCCTCCCAGTTTACTCTGTCAATGGCCTTTTCGAAATCCACAAAGAAAGCGAAAACATCCTGATTATACTATAATGTTTCTATGTATGAATGTCCTGATTACCAAAATCGTATCTCTGGTTGCCCTACCCTTCCTGAACCCAAATTAGTCATCACCTAAATAGTAGTTTGCTCTGCTCTCCAACCTTCTATTTAGTATTCTAAGCAAAACTTTTGTCGCGCGCAAAATTAAACAGTGTTCTATCCTCCTCACATACTGACGCTTTCTTCTTTTTCGGAATAGGTATTAATACTGTTTTCACGAAATTCTCTGGCCATACTCCTTCCTCGTAGATCCTGTGAATAAGTTCAAAAAAGGATTCTCTCCCTTTACAACTAGATTCTCCAGTAGCTCTGAAGGTAGGTTGTCGGTTCCCATGGCTTTTCTACCCTTCATCTCCCTTAATGCCCTCTCTATTTTGCTGTCAAGTAACTCTGGTTCAAGGTCATCCTTATCTATTGTTCCTTCATCCTCTAGATCTAGGCTCAAGGGTCTATTCTCGCTCTCATATAGCTCCTCTACGTATTCTCTCCACCTTTCCAGGATATCTTCCTGTTCGATTAATATCTTCCCTGTTTTGTCCCTTTGGTATCATTTGCCCTCTCTTACCACCTGATAACATTTTCACCTTGGTCTACAAAGTGCCCACTTCTCCCTCCTGCTACTGCTCTATTTCCTCTCATTGTCCCTTCCACCATTTCCTTTTGCCCAATTGGTCACTCGCCGGAGTTTATTATTCAATTCCTTGTACTTCCTCATGCCTAAGTTGGTGTTGACGTTTTTCCAAATCCTTCTCTCTTCCATTTTCTTAATAGTTTCTTCCATAACACACTGCTTCTTAACCCTCTTCTTTTACAATGTTCCTATACTTTTCTCTGCTGCTCCTACTATGCCTGTTTTTATAATCTCCCATTTTCTCTCTATTATTCCCTTCTGCTTTGCTTCCCCTATGTTCTTTTCTACCAGCTCTTGGTATTCCCTCCTTTTCAACCCTTTCAATGCATCAAGGTTCCACCTCTTTATCTTCCTACCTTTACAAAGCCTTTTGAATCTAACTTCACAGTTCATCATCACCAAGTTATGGTCTGAGTCTGCATCCACCCCTGGATAGCTATGTGAGTTTTATATACTTCCTAAATTTCTGCCTTACCATTATGTAATCAATTTGGTATCTCCCAGTATCACCCAGCATTTTTCATGTGTACCTACGCCTGGGGTGATGTTTAAACCAAGTGTTTGTTACTACTAATTTATTTCTTCTTCAAAATTCAACAGCTGTACTATATACTCTCATAAATACACAATATACTCTCATAAATATACTTAGGATATTTAATCTGAGAATTTGTATTATTATTGAATTAGTATTGCCAAAATAAAACTTTTAAATTGTTCAAACCATTTGAATCAGAATGCTCTGAAGGCTTCTGTTGTGGGTTGAAGATGATTGAAGATTTTCGGGTTCCTTCCACCTTTGTTCATCTTAGTAGACTGCGATTTTTCAGCATTCCAAAGTCTGAAGTGATAACCCATTATCAGAATTTATCTAAGAACCCTTGTCAGCTTTATCTGAGAGCATTACGAGGCATATTTCATGAGAAAAATTTGAGAAATGGGACACCTTTCTTATAAATATCTCATTAAACTCTTTCACTAGCTAATGAGAATACTCGCAGAAATTCATGTGACATTTCAGATTATTCATTTATTACAGTAATCTACCGGTTAGAGGTAGGTTTTGATGAAAGTCAGAGAATATCCAACGAACTCTTACACGTGCCGTGCCCTTTCTACCTCTAGTATTTCTTTCTTCATCTCAGCATAAGTCCTACCTTTCTTCATCCCGTCCATGAAACCGATTCTCTTCCTTCCCCTTCCCCGCTTACCCAACATCCTACCTTCTATCATGGCCTTCAGCAAACCATCGTCCCTCATTACCCCTTCCAGCCACCTACCCTGTCTTCCCCTAATCTCATCTATGAGTTTCCTCTCCTCGCCCACCATGTCAAGCACTTGCTCATTTGTCTTCCTTTCCATCCAATGCACCTTCTCCATCCTCCTCCACACCCACATCTCGAAAGCCTTCAGCCTATTTTCGTCTTCCTTTCTCAATGTCCATGTTTCTGCCCCATACAACGCCACACTCCATATCAAGCTCTTCACCAGCCTCTTGAAGAAATTGGCATGAACTTCATGAGAAATGTCTGAGACGCATGAGAAACACTTTGAGCCAAGCCAGTAGAAAGATTCCCACCCAAGACAGTTGACAGTTTCCTGCCAGAAAACAGTTATCATGATTGGAAGGTATTTCCTCCAACTATCATGGCATTTACATTTAAAAATTAGTTTTCACATTTACATTAACGCATGGAAGTGGCCAGGCATATAATGCTTACTCCAAGCACTGCATTTCTAATCTGTTTCGAATATGTATAGGTGTTTGAGTCATAGTAGACATGCGATAACAGTAGTATCATTCGAATAGGTAGGAGGTATTGAGATATGGTATAATGATTAATGGCTTATGTATATCATTGCTGCATGATTCTATTTTAGTAGCATTCGGAGATAAAGAACATTTTTTATTTTGAGGACCAAGAATGAAAATTATATAGAAAATAATCAATTTGCCCCCGTAAATTAAGATTTCACAACTGAAGATTCAAGGATTTTCTGGATCTTTCTTTTCTGGATGAAAACCCTTTGTCACTATAAATCTGATACAGCTACTTCCAACTTTAAGAGGAAAAGTTTTTCATAGACTTAAAACATTCCTTTAAATTTAAAGTACGTCTACAATTTTTTCTGTGCTCTGAGGATCTCCAGTTATCCAAAATGCATTGTGAAAATTGCAGTGTGCATGCAAATTTATGAATGTCTAATGGCTGACGAATAAATAACTCTTATCATTGGCATTCACTGCACTTATGGTAGTATCAGCCATAAACTGTGAACGTGATAGGAGGGATTGACTGAACATTGAAGTTGATGGTTAATGTTCATCTTGGGTACTTGCACTCAATTACAAATTTCTCATGAATATCAATGTACAGAATTCGCAGTTAAAATACAAGTCTAGTATGATGCCATTTGATGACCCACCTATGAGTTAATTGAAGAAGCTCATAGAAGCAAGAAGTTGGATGAGATAATTGAAGAAGTGCAGGTTTTCTATTTTTCTACAGTTGTTTTGGAAACTATTGAATTATGAAATTTACTGCGTCTTAACTGTTGAGTTGGTGAGAAACCATGCTACTAAATTGTATGATGCAATCAGTCCATCTGATGTTGGACAAAGGAGGTGAAGTCTGGAACTGAGCAGATCTTTAATGACTATATTACAAAGTTGTTTTTGCTCACTCAATCCTAACGTTAATTATGGATATGACTGAAAAGATCACAGTTTATATGCTTATATCTGTATGATGCAAGGAATCCATTGGCTTAATGAGCTAGAATGATTCCACAACATTTTCACTAAAGCTCTACTTAGTGTGACTCCTCCCCATCTTGGCAGACTTGAGACAGATTGCCAGACTGATGTTTTTTAAAAATTTATTTATTAATTCAGTAATTAGCCAACACAATAAATACACTATAAAACATTAATGCAATATTTGTACTTACTAGCTCCAATTACAGGTTTATAATTACATATTTAATTAATGTTTACTTAGGGTAAGAATACAGAATATGCTGCTGAGGAGCAAGCACTGAGGAAAAGATGTTTAAATTTAACTGAAATGGTTTCAGTCCTGAGGTTCACTCCTCTACAATTGTTAATCCCAAAGATGGAAAGACTAAATACTTTAAGGTAAGACATTATTCCAGTAATACCTACTCTTTGACTACTATTTAGCCTTAGTTACAAAACATCTTGTTTTCAATCACTGTAGTACTGTCACCATTCTCATAGAATAGGAATTGCCTTGGTGTAGTGGAAAGGTTTGAGCATTATAGAGACCTCTAGGCAGTAGCGTAGCCAAGGGGGGGGGCAGGCAGAATTCGCCCCCCCGCCCCGTGTTCTGGCGCCCCTAAGCCTGTGAATGTTTCTGCTCTTGCATCCCCTAAAAATTTTCTGCCCCCCCTAGACCAAAAACCTGGCTATGCTACTGCCTCTAGGGCTGAGCTTGCAGGAGCATTGTTATTGCTCCTTTCAGTCTGCACCTGGTGCCTCAATCTATGATGGTAGAACCAAGTACACAATTGTGGTATATCATAGAATTATGAGCACCTTACCTTTTATAGCAACCAGTGAATTCACTGTGGAAGATGATACCTGGGTATTTAAATTGTTGAAAACACCCAGTGAATATGCCTGGGATCTATTATAGGAACAAATCCCAATCCAGGCAAATGATTTTTGATGGAGAGTCATGTGGCAGGGGGTGTATGGACACCAGCAATCAAAGGGGAGGGAATAGGGAAAATGAAAGGGAAGAGGACTGAGGTGAATTGTATGTTAACAATGTGCTCAGTTCTAGAGATATAGTGCAGGGCCAAAATAGTATTCTGTTGTTGTTGTAGTGACCTTAAGGGGGCAGAGCACAGAGCAACAACTAAGTGATGAATGATTTCAGGCTTTCCCGGCGAAGATTTATATCAGGGATCTTTCGGGGTTTGCACCGGGTAGTTAGGTCCATGGCGGCCGACGTTTCGATGCTCGAGTCGAGCATCGAAACGTCGGCCGCCATGGACCTAACTACCCGGTGCAAACCCCGAAAGATCCCTGATATAACAACTAAGTGGTTGAGAGTTTAGTTTATGAACTTACATTTTGGACGGGGATGCTCTGAGCACACGGGAGCCTTTGGGGATGGCGGTTGGGTAGGCACTAGGCGTGGGTCAAGCTTTTAAGGCAGACCTGCAGCAAGTCAAGCGTGGATGCAGACTGACAAGGGTTGGGTTCCGCTAAGGACTCCCCCAGGTTGGCCAGACCTTCTCTACTTATTAAAGATAACATTTGATAGCACTATTCCACATATTTAATAAAAGGTACAACCTGTTTCAGCTGTAAAGCCACCATCAGGTACAAAGAGTCATCATCAAGGAAGCAGTATATATACACAACTAGGAGGGGGAGAGGGAGATAGGTGTTGGGTGAGGGGAGGGAGGTGTTGGGTGGGGGGATGGGGGTAAGTGGGGAGGTACTGGTGTCGAGTCATTGCATTGTTTAGGGAATGGAATGGTGAGGAATGGGGAGTGACATTTGAACAGGTGTTCATTCATAAGGGACTCCTCCCCTTGCTGAAAAATTTCAAATTGTTCGAGGGCATCCAATCTCCAGCCTTTCCTCTCCACATGGAGTATCTCCGGGTCAAACAGGCAGTGGTGAGCTGTTTCCAAAAGGTGATTGGCCACGAGGGAGGACGAGCGCCCTTTCTCCCAACATTTACAGTGTTCAGTCATATGGGTAGCAAAGTTCCTACCCATCTGCCCAATTTAGCACTTTGCACAATCACTGCACCTTATTCTGTACACTCCTGACTGATGGGTGGGGTGAAAACGGTCTTTTGAGTGGCACAGGAGGCTATCTAACGTCACTGGAATGTCTACCCAATATAGCATTTTGCACAATCACTGTACCTTATTCTGTACACTCCTGACTTATGGGTGGGGTGAAAATGGTCTTTTGAGTGGCACAAGAGGCTATCTAATGTCACTGGGTTATAAAAAGAGATTTTGAGTTTGTCTTTTGGAAATATTTTGGAAGAGAGATTGCTGACATAAGATAATCTGCACCACTTCCTAGGTTCCAGTAGGGATGCTGAAAGAGTGCAAATTTTATTGATGGCTCACTTCTGGTGTTTTTTACGCAGAATGCTATCGATTATTTTCCATTGATAGCTATTTCATTAAATGTCATTATCTCCAGCTCTTCAAAGGACTTCTTTACTGGTGATCCACTCAGTCCATTGGCATTTACAATTCCATTTCTTCTAATGAAACACCACATTTCCATTACTTGGCAGTGTAATTTGTTCTGCTGATGTTATTGTTCAAGCTTCACTGCCTTATAAGGCAGAGAAACATCAAGAGCTGAATTGCTTTATAATTTTAGCAAGATATGGGTCCAGTTTGAGTGTTAAAGAGGGATGGTACAAGTGAGACTATAGGAATGATGAGGACATTGATGGAAAGAGCTTAGAAAATGGCCAAGATGCTTAGATTTTTTTTCTTCATAGACATAGATAAGGCATTTATTGGAGTGAATTAGGTAGATGAAATTAATCGAATTGCTGAATAAATAAGGAGTGATTGTGGAGAGAGTCATGTTATGTATTTGGAATCTCTACATAAACTAGACTGCAAAGGTTGGGGTTGATGAGGGAGAGTTAGAATGGGCCACGAGAGGAAAAGAAGTTAGGCTGGGGTCCTCACTCTCGCCATTGCTTTTCAAGGTTTATTTGGAAGAAATAGTTAGAGAAGCATGGGAAGAGATGGAGGTGAGAATAAAGGCTGGAGGGGAGCTGATTAAGTCAGTGAGATTCACTGATGATGAGGAACTAGTTAGCCAATCAGTCAGTGGGTTGCAGTCAATGATGAGTGCATTGGAGGTACAATGTGAAAGATATGGAATGAGGATAAATCATTAGAAGATCAAGTTAATGAGATTTTACAAAAGTAAGAAAACAGGGCTGAATATGCATGTGAGAGGACATAAAAAAGACAAAAAAATTGGAACAATTTTCGTACCTAGGGAGTATTTTGATGGGAATGGCTTCAGTGGTAGGGCCATCAGATGTAGAACTGCTCTAGCTCTGGAAGAATTTTCTAAGGGAATAGAATTGGTGGGACAGTCTGTGAAGAGATGTAATGAAAAGATTGGTGAAAACTGTAATATGGAGCATATCGCTCTTTGGGTTGGAAACGGTCACTGTGGAGAGTGGGTGTATGTAGACGGGAGGCATTTGAGTTGTGGGTTTAGAGAAGAGTGTAGAAGGTGAGCTGAAAGATCTGCATCTATATACTACCCTGCAAGCTGCCACAGAGGCGTGTGGCAGGGGTTGTTGGCAACACCCATGGAAGGTAAGGGAATAGGGAAAGGAGGGGGGAGATATGTCTTATGTTAGTGTCATGCTGTTTTTTTAATAACTGGTAGTACGTGGAAGAGGGAATTTTTGTATCTGTCAATTCATCAGTGTATCCCTTTTATTTTGTTACTCCTATCAGTTCTAGAAATATAGTGCAGGGTCAAAATATTATCCTCCGTGTCATACTGAAATTTGCCTTGCCAGAGTTTTTCAAGTAATCTGTGCCGAGCATGTGGCATCAAAGTCTCTAATGGTTCCCAACCTAATCCTTCCATCAGATGTGTAATACTTTGTCTGCTTGTAGCAGTTTTTAACAAATTGTGTGGCTTTCCTTTGCATTTTATTTACATCACATTCATTTGAATAATTTATCTAAAAAACTTTATTTTTCCAGTAAAATTCTGGTTATTTATTTGATAGCCTGTAATGTTGATTTACTATCAGCTGTTAGAGATTCACGGGTTAGGCAATAATAATTACATTTACAATGGTATCACACATTTTAACGTCCCACCCGAAGGACGTAGTAGGTAGGTATACATATTTTACACTGGAGATAGAGTAAATTATACTCTCCTTTTTCCACATAATATCCAAGTCGGGATATGGATTCTCCTGAAAGTGCTCTCCAGCCAACGCATCAACCCGATTTCCGAAAGGATGGCCCGATCGCGGGCCATCCCTTCAATTGCCCGACGCCCTACCCACTGGGGAGTGAAGATAACAAGGAGTGGAAGTGCACCTGTCTTCGGAGGCTGAATTACGCATACCTACGCAGTAATACGAATTGGCCGCCGTCTAGCTCTTATAAAATGAATGAACGATGGAAGGGATATAGTGGGAGAGGAGCGAGTGGAGCATATTGGCTGTATATAATGTAGGATACATAGGTATAATGATGGAAAACGTTGGTTATAATAATAAAAGAGGTAGGAAATGAAGCTGTATTCAGATGCTGAAATATGTACATGCACGCTCTCGTACGAGGTTGCAGAAGACTCTTTAAGTACCTATTTATTACATACATATGTACCAGTAAGGATAGGTTTTTGATGGATTTTTGCTATTCTTGTGTGACCCTGAAAAGGGTCGCACTACTTTCTCACGTCTTCTATTCTGCATAATATTCCTCTGTTCATCACCGCTTACATTAACCATCTCTCCCTTCATTACGGGCTCCATTCAATTGCCTCTTTATATCATCTAACAACCTCCTCTCCTCCCGTACCATGCCAAGAGCTGCTTTATTTGCCCTCCTTTTCGTCTATCGGACGACCCTTTCGAAGCAAGACGCAAGTAAACATGTTTATTTGTATACCTTCAATTGCAATTGAAGGTATACAAATGGTGAAGAGAGGGGTCGGGGGAAGGGGGGGTTTAGAAGTATACTTAGCATGGGTTGCATATACATAATATAGAATTGGTTTGAAATCCTGACTCAGGTGGAAATGCACTTGTTTTCGGTGCTGAAATATTTGTGTACAATCTAGTCTGTAAGGGATTGCGTCTGCTTTACGAGTTACGTAGTTCTGCGCACAATATAAATAAGCAATCGAGGGGATACAATCCCACTTTCCTCCCCTACCATTCGAAGATCTTTAATTGCCCTCCTATCTTTTCATTGGACTTCTGACGAAGTAAACAAGCAAATAATGAAAGGGATTCGGGTTGAGGGAAGAGAGGGGTTAGTTAAGAAGTGGTTGTAGGATGTGCTGCGTTTAATAAATAACATACGTAATAAGAGCAACTGTGTTACGTAATGCCCTTGCCTTCAGATGCTGAAATATTTACGCGAGTAGTATCTGTGGGCTAATATGTACGCTTCTGGAGGTGCACACAAGTGCGCACAATGTAAATAAACAAACAATTGAAGGAATACAGGTGGAGGAGCGGAAGGTGGAAAAGGGGGATGGGCTACCATGAGTGTGGCTCTCGGAGGGTTAAGTAAAAAAAAAGAAGGTTATGGGAGAGGAGGGGTGTTGTAGGTGGTCGGACCGTCAAGGGGAGGGAAGAGGAGAAGGAGAATACCTGCGGTCTCTTCCCCCACAGAGTGCCCAGGGCCGCTTGTGCCGCCGCTCCCGAAGGTCAGCCGGGCCGAGATCGGTCCATGGGTGGTGGGGAATGGGAGGGGAGGAGGGAGCGACACCTGCCCATCCTATGGAATGCAGCCACTCAACCCCCGGCCCCCTGTTGCCTCCACACCTCTTTTCAACCCTCCCATCTCCTCCATCCTCCTCTCATTGGGAGACCATTGAGGAGAGCCATGGAAGCCCGGCCACTCCTGCCCCCCCCCCTTGCCCATCATCTCGTCCCCTCGGCCCCTTTGGCCGGCAGTTTCAACTCCACGGGCGCCCACATCGCCTCTCCTCCCCCCTATCCTGTCCTCCTCTCTCCTCCTAGGTTCTCTTCTTCTTCTTTGGGAGCATCTTCACCGACTGAGATCAGACTTCCTTGCTTTTCCTGTTTCTGGGTGGTAATTTTCTCGTTTGGTGACCGGAGGATGCCTGCACGCGAGGGGTTCAAGCGTGTTGTGCGTACATACCTTAATCTTACGGTTGATAAATGACTTTTTCTTCCTCGAAATATTGCCGTTTTGCCGTTGAACATTGACTTTAGGGAGATGGATTCATAATCATGGGTGACTTAACAATATTGATGGGCTCTTTATAAACATTCCTTACAACAAAAATTCGTTATAACAATTCCTTCGTAGCTTCACAGTCCAGAGTCATGTATCCATTCTAAGCGAATAATGCGAGTGAAATTCGCTCTTAAGTTTATTTTTAAATATATTTCAGCGTATTTTCATGGTCGTGTGTCGATTACTCATTTGGAAAATTAACCCACGGTTCATTTTAATGCCTCACTTTTTGCTCTTACGACAGCGCTCAACGAACATCAGTGATCGTAGATTTGGAAGCCTTTAACGGCGCTTGCTCAAGAGATTTCAGTGTAACTAGCACCATAGTTGCTCTTAGACTCGCAGATCGTATACCAGAGACCATTCCAAACACATTATTATTTCACGATTTTGTTTAAAATCAGGGGTGCAGTTAAGAGCCTATATCCCAAACTTTTCCCCAGCATGAGCTTTGGTTTATGATTAATATATATTGTTATCCGGATGGTGCAACGGAGATAAAAAGGAGTGTTAGCAATAAACAAGGCAATATTTCTGAGTCCTAATTTTACGAATGGAAACGCGGGAAAGGCATAAAAAAGGCGCATAGGGGAAAAAAAGGAGCCAAACTCCACACATCATCCTTCATTACACAACTCCTCACTTGATTGCCTTCTCAGCGTGTGGCACGGTCCCTTATCATAGTCGATTTTTACTTCCCTTCACAAGATATCGACCTTGAATGCTTCGTTAGTCGTCCTCCGGAGCGGCTTGGATCAACAGAGAACGTAATGCGACAGCGAGAATGCAGTAATCCTGGAATTAACCGAAGCAAAAACATTTTATTTTACGACTTTAAGCGTTCGCTTTTCTTGCGCGACCCTTATTTGTACTTTTTGTTCTCATCTGAGCGCACAGCTTACTCCCTGTTCGCGTTTTCCTCTAGATAATGATGGATAATGTATCCTTGGCTCGAAAATTAAAACTCTATAAGCCGGATAAAAGTGCAGTTTTTTCTTATGTCCGTGGATTACGTACACCTTCTGATTATGTCCACTTGATTACGCCCCTCAAAGGTTGCCATGAACTTCACAAGACCGGCAAAATATCTAATTCTACTGAGTGTCCGCAAAGCCACCTCAGAGCAGGGGTCAAACAGTTAGTTTACATTTGGTCTAAATATTTTATGCAAGTTCCTCGTAATCTTTTTTCTGACTACATTTTACGAAGCCCGACGGACCACAGTCATTAAATCATAAATTAGCAATTAATGAAATTTACTGGCGAACGGAATGGTTTTAAATGACGACTTTCATTGAACAATTAGAGCTAGTAAATAGTTGGGAACCTGGTCGATATCGTAATGGATAGATAAATATCTAGTCCGGCAGGTAGACGAATCTAAGTAGTTGCTCTATGCGGCTTTAAAAAACATATGTTCACTCTAACAACTACTTGTCTCGAATGCCTGAATTTTTTTCGGAAGTAATTATATGCATATGTGTTGCTCTTAATCCCTTTAATATCGTTAACTAAGAGATATTTCCTAAATATTTCTTGGTATATTTGGTGGAAATCCACCCCCTGCCGTACACTAAAGACGTGGTTTGCAGAGTAATGTGTAGGTCTATGTATTGCTTAGCTGGTACGTAAATGCACGTTAGCTAAATTGTCTTTCTGATACTCCCATGCCGCGTAATGTGGTGCATATATTGGTAAAAGTTCATCCTCTGCCACACATCCTTGGGGTGACTTACCGGGTGTAGATAAGCATCCTTGGGGTGATTGTTCGGATGAGAAACTGAGCGCCGCATAGTGCGATTGCAATAAAATCTTCCGAATGTGTATGTATGTGTACAGTCTCCCCTCCATCATTCCTTCTCCTCCCCATCCTCTTCTCCATTTCTTCGTCTCCCTCCGCCTCCTCCTTCATCCACCCCTCCACTTGTTTACTCCTCTCTCTCCTCCATCTCCCTTCTCGTCTCCCTCCCCCTCCTCTCTTGTGTAGACCCATGTCATTCTCGGGTGCCCATCTCCCAAACCGCCGAGGTCAAGCCCACTTTCTCCGGCTGCTACACCATCTATTTTCGACGCAATCCTAAACTATTTCCTCCGCCGCTAGATGCCTCTTGGTTCCTTCACAAGGCAGCTTGTGGATGAGAATTGACGGAGAAAGCAACTTAAAATAGTATGTGAAAAATAATAAAAGATAATTGATTAATTTTAATTTTTAATACGTAGTTACGCTGACCTAGGTTTCGCTACACTGCGGTTATTTTGCCTACGATGTAGTTCAATGGCTATGAATGACCACAGTGACTAAATATGATTACAGTGAATTTGAATGACTACGTATTACCATGGTGTTTATAAAATATGCCTAAATGGTAGTGTTGAATTACTACGAACATGTACTTGTTGAAACAAATTGTCTCAGTCTTAATTTTGTGGAAGTTTTTCATTTTCGTTAGAAAGGAAAAATTGAAATAGTATATATTTATCCACAGTGTTTTATCACGCCGACCTAGGTGTCAACGGGTAACCATCATTTTCAAGGCCCTTGACCTTCAAAATGACGTCAGCAGAAGCCTACTTATACCGAAAGGCTCCAAGGGATCCTCAAATTCACTTTTCAGCCGAAGTGCTGTTCTTAATTAAATTAAAAAAATTAGTTCTCTCTCCTCATAGCATCCAAGTAGGAATCGGGATACCTCTGAGAAATGTCCCCCATCACGAATGTCTATGCCGACTAATTATGGATGTTATGTGGATAAAACTTGCATAGGGGTAACCAATAATTTGTGAAATATACCCTGTTGTATATCATTATTAATTTGTCCCATCGAGTGGTGTCTGAGGCCATCAAATACAGTGGTTATAAAGATGGTCAGAAGCCGTATTGCATGTGAATTCCTTTCCACGTAAGTTAGTTAATGTAGAAGTGAATTTAGTAAAATGGCTAATATCAACATGGCAATATGTTTGTCGGTTAGTACATGCCTGGAATAACCCTCTGCAATCCATAATTGAGGTGGCTTGCCGAGTATATTATAGACGTAGATGTAGATACATTTTAAAATATGGGAAATCGGTAAACAGTGAAGACAGTTAGACGAACTGAGAGATAGCCTACAAATTTTGAGCACAAAAGTAAATATTTTAAGTTTATATTTTACTCCGCGAGTCGCCACTACGGGTTTTTTTGGGGGGGGGGGGCGCTGGGATACTACTATAGGCAGTTTTTTGGTATCGTGCCTGAAATAAAATGCGCAAATTAATGTTTGTAAGTAGTTTCCTGTATTTGCATTATCAGGGCTTTGCCGTGGCCCTGTCGTGTTCGCGAATTTTATGCGGGACCAGGAGTAATAAAAGCCTATCAGTCCTAGTGTCTCACTACCTAATTTTTTATCTGGGTGGTAGAACATGGGAATGCTGTGAGGAACCTGAGAATCTCCTCGGCGCCTGAAGCAAACTCGGTAAAAATAATTAGAGATGCACTAGATAATAGTACATACCTACTGAGAGTAACATGTAATAAATACTGGTTATTTAATGACATAGTTATTGTAGTCTAATGCATTGAGGTAGGTATTTTGCCAGTCACACCAGACAAATCATCAAAAATGGCCGGCGACACCCATAGCATTTCCATTCGAAATTCTCCCCCATTTCATTTTATCTGCTTCCCTTCGTAACGCTCAAATTGCCTGTTTTTTCTCTTTCTTTTCTCTTATCCATTATTCTTGCTCGTAACTCTGTCTTCAGCACACAATTCCCTAGGATTATGTCCTCTTTTAAAATTTTTTCCCCTCTCGAATTCCTTCACCAATTTCCTGTCACTCCTACCAAGTCTAACCCTCTTTTTTAACTCTCTTCCTCTATGTCCCGAGTACTTATTTTGTTATATCCGAGTCAAGCCCAAATTTCATCATCCAACAATACACGCTCAGATGCCTAGTTTTTGAACTAGATAACCCAAAGGTTGTTATTATCTTTACTGCCGGAGATGTTTTCACTGGTGAAGAATAATTTGGCGTGTTTTGAATCCAAAATAAAATTTTAAGGGGAAAAATTAGATGAGACTAAAAAATTCAAAAGCGCGTACACTCTACTTTCGGCCACAGAACATTCACTTGATTGATTATCATATGCAAACTCTCCTTTGATATCAGCTAAAATAAATTAACAGCCTAAGGCATCTTTCATTTCACAAGTCTGAGCCAGTCATCAATCCAAGGCCGTTCTAGATTATAGTTCCTCAGTTTCTCCGGGGCGGCAAACATTTTTTAGCACTACGGCGGCTCTCCCTCGGAGGCACTGCCCCTTCGTCCTATTTTCAAAGTCCGAGGGAAAATGTTGCAATCTAATTGCTGTTTATAAAAAGTCTTTCCTAAAAATAATGGATAATTCATTAATATATAATGTATTATTTGATGGAATAGGACGCAAATTATGATGAATATAGAACTTGTCTGATGTGCAGAATGTACATCTACATCTACAAAATACCCTGCAACCCACCTCAGGGGTGTGTGGCAGGGGGTGAGTATTCACCAACGTGCATTACACTATACCCTAAAGTTAGTGTAACTACGACTAATTATGCATTACCATAAATAGCTAATTCTTGTCACGAGGCGAAGCCTCACACGCATGCACTACAAATTTTATCACAATGGAGAGGGACCATTAATATATATGTATTTTGCAACTACACAAATGGACAGAGACTCAAGACTTATGTAGAAAACATGCACGGCGTGCAGTTAGTACTAGGTAACAGATAAGGATTCAAGTATTAGGGAGTACTACTACTACTAAGAGCTACACTACCTAACGATAAACCTAGATAAAAGTCTCATTGGCAGCTGTTATGGTCCCTTATCGTTCGTTGGAACAATGACATTTTAAATCTGTCCGTTCTGCAGTCTAGTTCCCTAATGTTATTCTCATGATCAGATCTACCGTAGTATGTCGGATTTCGTAAAATATTATCAATATCGTCAGAGAATAGACCGGTTTGGAACTTGGATAATAGATTGAGTCTAAATTTTTATCTACGAGCACTTTTTCCTAGTACGAGGTACTACCTCGTACTAGGAAAAAGTGCTCTTCACTGTTTTGCTGGAATTATTATTATCCGTGATGTGATTCCAGAATGAGATAGGAAAAAGAAAAGTATATGATTTTAATTACCGATTCCTATTATTTTGTTTTGGAAGAGAGAAAACTGATCAATCATGCATTTAAGGATCCTTGAACCAAACGGATTCTCGTTCACCTTATCGTATCATTTGAACGGACTTAAAAATAGAGTGCACTTTGAAAGTTGCACTGTGAAACACACTTTGCACTTTGTTATAACGAAAAATAGCACTTCACTATAGATATAGCAATTTGTTCAAAATTGAGTAACCATTATTTGATAAAGGTCGACGCCAGAGTTTTCTAATACGATTTGTTATCTTAGTCATGCATAACCCACTCCTTTCACACTTTCATTGCATTCAACACAGGCATGGAAATTACGACGCCTTAACGATTTTATTTGAGTACCCAGTTTACGTGTTTACGTTGAGATTTCAGAAAAAAATTATCTCTGGATAGCTAATAAAAATATATTTCTGGCGAAATTATCTTCTAGTTAATTTATTATAGCTTTATCTTCACTGTGTAAGTTTTCTCTTGTTCCAAGTAGATTTCTTTCGCCTTTCCAGGGCCTGGAGTGATTATAATTTTCCATTTGCACAGAATTAAGGGTTAAACGCTCAATAATTAAATTAATTTTCTTAAACAAAAACCACCTTGAGGATCGATGGAAAGGCAATCGATTGGTTGAGCTAAAAGGTCAATTGGAGCGTGATAGACACACGAGGCTGTATTTCATGTTTATTAACTTAATTATTGAACCTTATAACATTCGTATTCTATTTTATTAATTCAGGTGTTACTTCGTGGAACCTAGCAATTCTAGTCAATACGAAAGAAAAACTTTTCGAGATTCCGCGCTTATTTCGTGGACCAATTCATTTCAACGCTTATTAAGTAATTCTCAAGGCAAAGAGTTACATGTTACTAAATATTAGATTACACGCTTAACGTAGACTTTGAAATCGATTCGTCGATTGGATTTGTGTGGAATTGAATTGTATGAAGTACATTTCGTGGTTTACATCTATATCTACATCTACATCTACTTATTACCCTGCGAGCCACCTCTAGGGTGTTTGGCAGGGGGTGACAAGTCACCAAAATGCAGCATGCAAGCGGACCGCCATATGCACACCGCACGGTCATGAATATTAAGGATACTAACCAATTCCATCAAATACTAAAAACCATCATGCAGCATGCAAGAGAATCCCCACATGCACGCCACACATGTACGATGACGCATAATATTCTACATGCTACTTAAGAGGGCAATCTGCCTATGAAGCTAGAATATGCAAAACATGCTGTTAGAAACACCATAAAACTCCGTAAACATGCTTTAAGAAATACTTAAGTTAGTAAGCTACACTACCAGTCAACTAATCTATTTCTAAGTCCTTACACAGCCGTTATAGTCTACATATATCTGTTCTACAGTCTATATCTCTTATTTTATTTTTATGATCTAATCTACCATAGTAAAATCGGTAGGTCGTAAAATATGATCAACTTCGTCGGAAAATAAACTACTCTTGAATTTACATAATAGATTTAGTCTTGTTTTCAATCTACGGTCTGACAGTGATTCCCATCCGAGTTGTTCTATGAGGTCAGTAACACTAACAAGACTATCGTAACGGCTTTTCACGTACCTGGATGCTCTTCTCTGTACACGTTCTAACTCTGTTTTTAAGCCTGTTTCATGAGGATCCCAAACACTGGAAGCATATTCTAAATGGGGTCTAACGAGGGAGAAGTAGCTTATTTCTCTCACTTTGTCGTCGCACTTGCCTAGAATTATTTTAACAAATCCCAATTTACGATTAGCTTGACCTGTTATTTCCCGAATATGTTTATTCCACGATAGATCATTACTGAGCCTAACTCCGAGATATTTTACGGATTCTACCGTCTCTAATTGGGTATCCTGAATGAAATAGCTCTGTTGTGGGGAGTTATTTTTCCCCCAGAATTTCATTACTACGCATTTTTTCAAATTTAACTCTAGCTGCCACGCATAGCACCATGCTTGGATTGCAGTAAGGTCGTTCGTTAGTATATCCTTATCTGCACTGCTACGGATTTCCCTGTATACTACAGCGTCGTCTGCAAATAATCGAAGTTTACTGTCTATTATCATCGTGGTGAAATGCGTGGTTTAGTGAGTATTGTTTAATTTATCCCGTAAACTAAGTTTGAAGTTGATTACACGGATGAGGTTACTCCATAATACTTAAATGTTGCCCACTGTCAATTGTATCTCAACTTTCTTGCTCAAGGTGAAGAATAACCGTCTTATTGGCTCCCGGCGCGTCTTCCCTAAGTGTTTATGGACACTACCTATTTTCAACGTGGAAGGTTGGAGACAGGACGGGAACTTTCTAAACTAGTAAAATCGAGAACGTGTCGCTGACCGCCGTCAAGAAGTGTGGAGACTAGTTCGGAAGAATCCTAGACTTGAGAGGTTAAGCAAACGTTTAACATTATTTTTAATCACACCTCATGATTTCTTGGGGATATCTCACCTGTCTTGTTATTCATCAACATTTTCAAAGGCGTATTTCATCATTTATCTTTCTCTCTTATAAATGACATGCATTATGAGCCTCTTGAATCGTCAAATATAACGCCGTCGACTATTTTCTGAAATATGCCGAGCCAAAAAAATAAATGAATGAAACGAAATCACAGTTAATCAGTCGGAAAAATAGTCTCATTCGAAATTTCCCCTGGTCATTGCCATGTCACAACAAAGGACTGAGCAAATTTGCCGAGCATCATCTTTTTATGCCCCTAAATCAACCGTGGGTAATTGGTAAGCCTCTTACGGTACCGATAGCCCCAAAGGCGACGCTTCCGTCAGCTGATGTAATTACTACCTTCTGGAAGGAATAAAACTACATTAGTGACTTGTCCCTCTTTTTTTCTTTAACTTAACTGGACCAGTGATATGAAGCAAAGATAATTGATGCTCCGGTCGGATGACTGCAGCAGAAAGTCCTTTCATATAGATTCGCTCATGAATTCTTTGGAGGGGAAAAAAGGTAGTTTTTATATGTGTACATGCGTTAGTTTGTTGCCAGGGGCGGTTTACAAAGTCCCTGTGACTGACCGAGGCACCGTTTCAGGAGGGAGGGTGCTAAATTAAGAGCTAACAACAAATGACATTGGTTTTAAAAATATTAACGACGCCCAAATATATTTGTCAGTGATATTAATACCATTAATAAGGAATTGATAACAATAAATTGTTCATAAAAAAGCCTCAAGAGAATAGTGACTGTGAAAACGAAGTGGGGAACTTATTCATAAATATCATCTTCAAGTTACGGGTACCAAGAAGATGATGCGAACGCATTTATCTTTGTATGCATTCTTATTCATTTGGTCACTGTGGTCTTTTAAAAGTTTGAAACATTGTGTGATAATTTTTTTCATTTATGGAGTACTCATTTTTATGCTAGGAGGCAGAAGAAAAGTTTCATCGCCTATTTAATTTCATTTCATCGCAATAGTATCGTGATCGGGTGGACTAGAGTCTAGAAAGGTGGTCTAGGCTCCATTGGAAAAACTCCACAAAGTAATTGATAAAAATGTTCCAGAAACTCTAATTAACCATTTGAATTTCTTATTTCCATTGTTTTTCGTTGGATTTCAATGAGGTATTGTGTTTTTATGATGAGAAAGCAGCTACCCTCTGTATTACCCGATACCTTGCTTTACCAAATATGAAAAAATTAATATCCATAAGTGCAAAATTCTATTGAGGAAAAATGATTTGCCTTGACCGTGACTCGAACCCGGATCCCTTGATATCGCGCCGAGTGCTTCAGCCTGTTAAGCTGGTTAAGCTTCTGAGGCGTATTCCTCCCAAGTGGACAAAAATTCACGGGGGCGCCTCGGTAGCTTAACTAAGAGGCTAAGTGGTTAAAGCACTTGGCGCGATATCGAGTTATCCGGGTTTAGGTCTCGGTTAAGGCGAATGATTTTTCCTAGATGTAGAATTCCGCACTTATGTGCACTTGCGGTAGTCCGGCAGTCCGTGAAGGTAATACCGTGGCCAGTCCCGGTATCCTCAAAATTTGTCGATACAATTTCCAATCATTGTGGTGACTCCACTGAAATTCGCCTTGAATTACGATGTATTCGTGGTGTAACTGACTAACCCACCTGAATTGCGATTATGAGATCCGGGTTTGAATCCCGGTCAAGTAAAGTGATTTTTTGTGGTGAATTTCCCCCTCTTTGGTGTGCATGTATGAAGTAAAAAATTACCTGGAATCATAAGTACGACGGTTTTTGCTTTAAGAAACACCCAAAAGTTTCCATGAGAAGTGGTATGAGGGAAGTTACATCACCTATTCAATTTCATTACATGGCGATGGTTTCACAAATGGGTGGGCTGGAGCCGCGGTACTCATGGCGGCCTTGAAAAAAAATCCTGCAACGCAATCAGTGGCCAGCCTCCGAGTCGAATTAGAATGCTAAGTAAATCCATTAATAGCACTGACTCAAGTGAAGCTTTTATCATCATCGCCCCATGGACTTCCCTCCCCCTCGCCCCTCCCACAGCGATTTCCCCCCTCAGCCTTCTCAGCTCTTCCCCTCCTCTCCTCCGCGCCCACCAACATTCCTCTTCTCTCCCTCCCCCCGCATACCTCCTCTCCCTCCCTCTCCTGGCCATTTCCCTCCCCCCCACCTCCTATCCACCTGTCGAGGCACCAAACATCGCCGTGTCCCCACGGGCGTCCCCCCTTACACCCCACCTACTCCATCCCCACTGCACCACCAGCAGCGATCTTCCCCTCATGCCCCGTTCGCTCTCCCATCGTACCTACCAACGTAACCAATCGATATGCGCTCACACTACTTCTCCAGTTTCCAGTGTAACTCCGTGCTGCCCTCTCTCTAGGATTAATAATAAGGAAATTAAAATCAAGCGTTTGATCTAACAATGGAATGAAAATAGAAAATTCCCATCCTCCTTTTGATACTTTCTGATTTCGAGAACAATTTGGTAAATCAAATTACATCCCTCATGTTTATTTTTATTAATATGGGCGATGCATCCAAGATAGTCCATCCATCCTGAAAAGGGGATTGCATTATCTCTTCTACCCTTTTATAACCGCTGGCAACTAAAAACTTAAGCGAATTCTTTCTGGAGCCCGGTAGACGTTTTTCCTTCATCTTATTAAAGAAGCCTATGAAGGAAGCTCTTGCTCATTCTCTCTCCGTTCACCTAGCATGCCCAACGTTAAATAAAATTAATACCTTCTCGAACCTTTTACTCTGCTCATGTAACTAATTGTGATTATTTGTTCTATAGTCTCTAAACTTATTCATAATTCTCAACTTTGTTTCCCATAATTAATATTAATGCTTCATTTTGTTCCAATAACGCACTTATTAGATGCCAGTTGGTTAGCTAAACACGATTTAAGCTCTCACCGTGGTGAGTTCACCTACATCTACATAATACCCTGCAAGCCCCCCCAAGGGTGTGTGGCAAGGGTTGAATTTTCAACCACATACACTACACAATATTCTACTAAAGCCAATTCAATAACTGGTATGCATTAACAAAAACCTACGAATACCTGTTAGGATGTGAAATTTCCTCAACATGTACTACACTGTAGGTAATATACTAGTTGTCAATGTTTGGATCTAAAAGTTACGATGAAAAGTTACACCCGATCGCGCGATTACTCTGCGTTTACCGATTCTACTGTGACACGTTGGTAAGATGGTCAGTCGACGTATGAGCTAAGTAGTGTGAAAGGGTCATCACCCAGCTCCTGCCGTCTTTCCTTCTGGAACCCACTTCTGCCTCCACACTACCCTTCCCATCCTCATCCCCGCTTGTATATATTTTTTTCTTTCAAAGACCTCCTTTGCCGGGTCGACCCCTGGATGCCAACCTACCTCTAGCCTCCTCACCCTCCTCCTTCCTCCCTCCTACCTCCCAACTCTCTCTCTCCTCCCCCCCTCCCCGTGATACGCGGCGTTGCCAAGTGTACAAATGTTTTCGATCACGGCTACTCCGCGGGTGGAATTGAGTCGGTTTCGTGCGAAGCAATGATTAGCAGTGAGGTACCGACGCACGAGCGATTTGCGACCGATGACGCGTTGAATTCACGTGCCCGCCTCGGGCGAATCACTCGCCACTCCAGCCTGCCTGGCAGACCTTTTCCTGGTGCGAGTGAAATCGAACACCGAACCGAGAGACCACCGTATCGTTTACGTGATGAACAAGAAGCCATTGAAACGCTGAAAAGGTTATCTCCCAATATTGATTTGCCTACTGTATGCTCCACGAAGGTATGCTGGCTTAAATATTTTCTCTGTAAGGTGGCAACTCAGATGTCTCAAGCTTCCCAGCGGCTCATTCATGGTCAAGTGGCATCTCCGTGAGTTTAAATGCCGATGAAGTAGTGAAATTGCGACTTGTTTGTCACGCGAATAAATAGTTACAAAATACGACATTTTTTCCTACTTTGAAAATGAATTTTTTCATCATTATCTAATTTTATTGACTTTTTTTCCTAGTCCTGGAAGTCGTATAGTCACCCTCTCTAACAGAGGCCATGTTGGTAACGGGCTAGCCTAGTGACCCATAGGGCGGAGATTCGAATCCGGCATAAGGTACAGATAATATCTTAGGTTTGACGCATTTGGTTAGACGATGTAGCCTTAGCATCTGGAGCACCTAAAACTCGAGTAGATATACTTTTGTTATTATTCTTTTTCAATTTATTATTAATTTTCTCTCTTCCCTTGTGATGGCTGGCGACTAAAAGCATTTTTCCACACGTCCTGGTAGCCAAATTTAGGAGAAGGATGGATATTTAGATGAATAGCTATTTCTACATAATATCCTACCAGTCACCTAAAGATTGTGTGGCGTTGAGTTTTCAACAACATACATTACTCTGTATCCTACCAAAGTTAATGAAACTGCGACTATTAATGCATTGGCAAAAACATGCCGATACCTGCCCGGAGGTGAAATTTCAACAAAATGTACTTCATTATAGGTATGTAACCAATGTAGAATCAATGAGTATTAGTGTATTTGATGTGAGAAGTCATTCAATATCAGTACCAAAACTAGGGAGAGCTTGAGGATTAAAAAATTGATTCGAAATACGATTCACCAATCGAGTAGGAGACGTGACTAGGTACAGGGATCCCATAATCTTTCTCCCTCCGCAGTCGTGAGGTGAAGATGAGCGAGGTAGTTGGTGGTCCTCATTTTTTCAACTTCTACCTGCTGGCCTCGCCCGGTTCCTGCTCTCCCTTTGACACTCCGCCCTCCCCCCTTCCTCCCCCTTCCCTCCACTCAGCCTCTCTTCCTTGTCACCCTTCGCAATCCAATCTCTTTACGGTGGTCTTTGAGATGCTGGCCGTAGAGGACAGCGTCCAAGCCAGCCGTTGAAATCTCTATCATCATGGTGTTTAAAGTGACGCTCGTCGGGAGACATTTAACGCTTCGTGCGCTGGCCGTGTAGTTAGTAGGGATGGGCGATTGTTAAAAAATAATCGATACTTTGTAAATCGAATAATCGCAAGCATCCGATTAATCGCGCCCGATTAATTGCTTTTACTAATCGATACATCGATTAATCGATTCGATTATGACAACATCCAAAACATACCTTGCAAGGTTATGGTCCCTCCATAAATAAAGTAAAATAGTTTCATTTTCATTTTATGTTATCATAAGTACAAATTCTAAAATCTAAGTAAATTTCCAGGAGGCGTGTCAGGGAGCAGAGTTGTGAAAAATTTCTTAATTCAATTTAAATTTTGGACGATTGCCAAATGTTTACGGGAGCTGAAGCTAAAAATTGCAATTTTGATAAGTGGTACTGGTAATGCGGCATCTCAGATCAGATTGTATTAGACTCATCTTGGAAAAGAGTATCTCTGACAGAACTGATGTTGCTACTCCTGGCAAGTACTTCATGGCTACCTGATATAAGTGAGGGTATTCAGTTTTCATTGATTCCCACACTGAAAAAGGATTCAAATGGCGTTAAGGAAGTTTTTGCTTACATCGACGAGGTGCCGTACATGCTATCAAAAATATTATTGCCTGGAAACAAATCTTCACCAAAAGTGCCATATCTTGTTAATATGCCAGCCAGGGACTTCCTGAGACAGGGACTCTTCTATAGAACTTTTATTATTCTAAAATGCACCAAAAGGGTTGCAGCCTGAACATCCACATAGTGGATGGAATATTTCAAAGTAGGTGTAGATGCAAGATTAGGAATACGTAGTAACTGAACCGTCGTGTAATTCAATAGGTGAAAATTAGGTTAGAGAAAACTGTGCATGCTCTGCGGTATTAATTATCTAAAAATAGTTAATTCTAGTGAGGATGTATTCAGTTTTAGCTTATTTTAAATACCAGAGGGACTCATTTAAATAGAAACTATTACACTGGTTTGAATAAAGCGATAGTATATAACCGAAAACAATGGTGGGTCATTCCATGTCAAAAAACGGGAATGGGTGATTCCTTTTCAAGAACAAAACTGTTTTTAATCTATCTACATGTATAAAAATGGATGTTTGTATGTTTGTCTGTCCGAGATTAAGACTTCGACACCGTTTCACCGATTACCATGAAAGTTGGCACATACATGTATTTTTTCAAGGAGAAGGTTTTAATGCTATCTAAAAATACCTCAGGGCCCCAAAATGTCCCAAAAAGGGGCCCTTTGGTGGTTTAAGCTTCGAATTGGGTTTTGTGCAGTGGTTTCATTTTTTGCTTTTTAAAACTACTTCCGCTCATGATAGAGGGTTGGGATTTTTTTATCAAAGGGCTAAAAGAATGAAGTTTATAATTTTTTCAATCAATTATCTTTTCCTATACGTATTTGTCTGAAAACCGCGTTTTAAGCTGTAAAAACGCGCATTTATCTCATAAATCAACATTAGCATATTTCCTTGACGACCACATTTTGGTCTTAAACGCATTTAAAATTGATTTATCTTAGTTTAGCTGATTAGGAATGCTAAGCATTGGGTTCCATGCAGTGGTTTATTTTTTTCAGAAATCAACAACAGCACATTTCCTTGACAACCAGCTATGGTATTTAACGCATTGGAAATTCATTTTGCTCAGCTAACCTGATTAGGAATTCAAAGCATTGGGTTTTGTGCAATGGTTCACGTTTTTTGCTTTAAAAAAATACTTTCACTCAAGATAGAGAGCTAAAAATAATGTTATTGGATACGGGGGTTTTGTTTTTGTGTGCCTATCCGCCAGTGTATGGAGAATGGGATTCAGTTATTTATACCATAATTTCATAATTTTAACAAAACATTGCCTTAAAATCTACGTTCTTGGTAGGTATTTCCCGTGCTTGTGAATCGAACACTAATTAGATGCACTTAATTTTTTTAAATATTGAGTGATCGCTTACATGTCGCTTGTAGTTTTGACTGTATTTAGATATTCGTGGTATGTACAGTGAGCCGATCATTAAGAGAGGGAAACGGATCTCCCCGCCTTTCCACTAAGAGTCACTAAAAAGGTGAGATTACAAAATAGCCCCCCTGAAAGAATGAAATTTGTCATTTTCTTTCATCGATTCTCCTCGAATATGATAATTTATGAAGGAAATATTATCCCGTGCTTCGAAGGGGTAATTCAGCTATACATATATAAAAATGTTATGGTGTCTGTATGTCCGTCTGTCTGTCTGTTGCTCCATCACTTAAAAACTACTGGACCGATTGAGCACAAAATTGTCATGAAGATAGAAAATATAGGTATCTGGCTGTAACATAGGCTACATTGAAATGCCCTTGGGGCCCCGAAAGGCCCCCCCTGGTGGTCCATGCTAAGCTTTGGGTTCGGTGCAGTGGTTACATTTTTTGCTTTTTAAAAGTACTTTGACTCATGATAGAGAGCCGGGATTTTTTAATCGGATGGCTGTATAAATAAAGTTTCTTTTTATTGATTTTTTTAGGCTTCATATTTGTTTGAAATTTATTTTTTTAGCTGAAAAATCTCATATTTTTCTCTAAAATCAGCAATAGCTAATTTCATTGACAACCAGAGATTTGATTTCAAAGGATATTCATGCCTCTAGCATTTAAATATCATGTTTTCCTGCAGGCCTATCATAACACGTAGAAAGAAAATCTGTATAAGACGGGCCCAGAGTTCCAAGGGCCCCATGATAGATTGCTTCGGGGGGTAATCGATAATTCAATGCACATTTACAATTTTACCCTTCAAAGTCTATTCTCAAATTACCTCTCATAGGGGCACTGCATGTATATGAGAGACTACTTACGTAGTAAACTATACACATAAAGGAATTAAACTTGCAAGGATATATACGTGCAGCGAATACTAATGGTAATAATGCCTCTCTTGCTACAACAAACACAGCTTTGTTTATTATCCTTTGATACTCAGAAATATTACACGTAGTGGAACCGCCTGCCTTTCATTACGATTGTGAACTGTTTTTTAGACCAATTCCCACATCATTAACGTTACAAAATATTTATATATGTTTGAAAGTGTTAGAGTGCAGTTAAATTACATTCACTCAATCATAGAGTTGCCTATTAAAGAGTCACTCACCGCTGTGTTTCACCTCCTTGGACTTAAAAATGTATCCATAAACATGCCTAATAGAATAAAGGGTAACCTTTCGAAAAAATCGTCTAAAGCATGAGGAATGTCTTCTTGGCGAGTAACTGAGTCCTTTCATGAAAAACGACAAAGGTTAGACTTGAATGCTCAAAGACTGGTCCACCAGCGATCGCATTAGTATCTCCCCGTGGTTTTTCTCGGGTTACGCTAAGAACCGCATACATTTCATCCCAACCCAACCTACGGTCGGGTAACCAACTATAAATCTGGTTCAAATATAGATCCATCTGTTTCGAAACTTTACTCTGTTTTAAGATGGCGGATACTATAATGACGTCACTACATGCTTCTCACCCGAAAGAAGAGCGGAAATTCTGCACAATGAACGACATCCGTGCATGAAAATCGGCAAGTGCACTAAGAATCACCATAGATTTTTTATTTAGCAATCGTAATCAATGATAATGGCTACTCTTTACACCAAAGGCGCATTCCGGGTGACGGTGGATTGATAGGTCAAATAAACATGGCTGCCGCTACAAATGCTCCTTTTGACGTTGTCAACCGCTGGATTGTACCCTACTATCCAATCCTGATTAAGATACTATACGCACATATCAAAGTTGAATAGCGTTACTCAAGTAAGTCATTGAATGCATATATATGTTTGTATACAATGTAAGCCATGAAGCCGTCAATCACTCAGAAGACAGCTAAAGAGAACCGGAGGGACGAGGTGACCATCTATCAACCTGGGTGCTATTTAAGTAGTAATAAGTTTGCGTGGCCCATTTTTGGGTTTCCCGTCATGAAAGAGGACCAACGGTAACTCATCTCTACGTGCACCTGGAAATTGGTCAGCGTGTCTACTACAATGAACGCAACGTACAAGACATGTTATTAACTCCTTAAATGACCACCCTGTCACTATTCTTCAGGATTTGTGGTTTTCTTATAATAATATCAATGTTTTTCACACACGTGGAATTTCAACGGATACCTTCCGCTTTCCACTACGTTTCGATTTAATTATAAACCATCATCTATATATTATCAGCATACCATTATTCGGTTTTCAATTTTTTATCTTTTTGATATAAATTTAAAAGCGATTTCGTTATACTTTTTTCTACTCGAAATCATTTTCCTTTTGTATAAACAGTACTACTATATTATTTTCAAGTTTTTTCTCTCCCGTTGAGAATAAACGGGTATTTTCACTAATACTATATAAAAGGTCAACCGAATTTGGTTTCTGTGGAGAATCGAAAAAGTTTCAAAAAATATTATTTAAATTGAATGTTAGTTGAAAAGCTGCCGCTCTAAGATAACAAGGGACGAGAAAATTCAATAGGCTTTACCTTCAAGCGTCTTCTCCTGCAAAGAGTAACTACTTCCACAATTTCTTCTCGCAATACAACTGCTTCAAATGTCGAATGAAATTGCACCCTTCGAAGAGATACCGTACAGGTAATCATGAGCGTACAAGGAGGGCAGAAAAACAAAACTAACAAAGCCTCCGTTGGGATGAAACCGCTACTGACGTCAAGAAGCCAATGGGAAGTGAGGAGGCCAAGCCCACCCATTGGCCTCCCGGTCAAGACGCCCAGCATCTTCACCACTACGGATCTCCAATCTTCATAACTGCTTTCCATAATTTTCTTGGAAACGGAGGCTCCGCTAGGGAATTCAGCTCTTGGAGGCCGTGCCAAGGTCACGAATGAGGTGTTGATTGGATAGGTGTGGTGGCTGGAATACCGGCTTCCCACTTTGGGGGCTCGAGTTTGAATCCCGACCGTGCCAGAGATTTTTCAGCGGCATTCCGATCCCTAATTGCTACGGTGTAAATAGCGGGTGCGTAGTGAAAGCACTTTAACAGTAATACATACTCCGTTCGTCAGATGGGACGTTCAACTGTGGTCCCCTTCATGTCTTTCCTTGAGAGTAGGCTAATTCCAACCCCGGATTTCTCTCCACTATTCCTCCGTTGCCCAAATAGTTATTCCCCGGCCGTCCTATCCAATTAAACTTAAAGGTGCAAATTATATCAGTTATAGGTTGTTTTCGCGAGTAGCCAACCTACCTACTAAAGATCACTGAAAGTGCATTCGTGATGAAGCACAGTATAAAATGTATATTGCTGTGTAATGTTTCTTTGTGCATGCTTAAAAATTATAGTTTAATTTCGAAATGGAAATGCAATGCAAGTTTCGAGCAATATAAGGTAATGGTTAAGCTCGGAAATGAACCTTATAACGCCTTTCGCAACAATTAGGCTAATTAAAGCGTCGGGTTTCCCTTCACTCTTCCTCAATTCCCAATGCAATCCTTTCCTTATCGTCATACGCGCTTGTCCTTAAGGTGCCTTGAAAGATTTTTTTCTATTTACAGATTTGCGTGAAACTTTTTTTGTTCTTATTAGTGATAATTATAGAAAAAAGTGAAAAAATGTATTTTGTTTTTTTAGCAATTCAATGCTATTTTTACACGTAGCCTTATAACATACGAAATATATTTCGCAATCATTCTATTACATATTTACAGATTTTCTTCTTCCCGCGAAATAATTAGTTTCATATTATAGTGGTTGCTAAATTTATCAGGGTGTCACGCCTAGTCAAAGTATCGAAAAAACATTTAAATATTATTGTCACCAAAATTTTGAATACCGCGCCGAAAACTAAGTCATAACATGCTTTCACTACGGAAAAATTGTGAAATATAATTCTTGTACCATTTCCATTACTGCATGTACGGTGAGTTCTACCGCAAAAACAGATGTACTTAAATGAAATGTGGTCGCAGATTTTTTTTCAAATTAAATTCAATATTATTAAAATGTGCGCTCAATGACCCACGATTACCGCTGTAACCAACCTTGACGACGCAAATGATCTCAGCTTACGGTCGTCTCCTCAAATAACCAACTAAGATACGAATGAGGAGTTGCCTCCACCGCTGGACCGCCACCAATCGTCACCAAACCACAACCCAGCGAGCCAGCCAACTGAACTACCCGGAATCTCTCTCCCTTTTTGTGTACGAGGTGTCGGGCCATACCAGAGACATTGCGTCATTTTACCTTACGCGGAGCTGCCGTGGTCGTTGTAGGGGAAGCGGTGAATAGCCTGGGGGGTTTCAATGGCCGCTCATTGCTTTTTTTTATCAACCTGTTGTACACGTTAACAATTTATGTAAAAGAGTCTTGTACCAGTTTTGGTTAAGTTTGATAAAAGAATGTCTTGGAAATGGAACCTATTCTAATTATCCAGCCATGAACCAAGTTTTACTGAATGGTTCAATCATGACTAAGCACAGATTAATAAAGTGTGCAGCTTAAAAACGGATTTTGTGACATGTTTTACGGAATATTCTAAAACGATCAACAGGCACAATGTCGAAGAGAGGAATAGGTATCTCATGAGCTATCACCTATATCTGCGCCGTCTCTCGCAAATTTTTTAATGTGACTGTGATAGGGAATGAATTTTCTCCAAACTTGGAATGGAAAACCTGCCAAGGAAGTTTTAAGAACTCAAAAGTAGTAAGCATTTTTTTATCAATGTGTTGAGCAGGTACGTACCTGCGCGGAAATATATACATTTTTCCAATAGATGAATACAATAAGCAGTGAAGTTATCAGAAGTGCTAACCACTATTAGCAGCACCTAATGCTGTTTATAGAGGCTTGCCTAGTAAAACAAAACATTTTTGGGAATATTCAACCAGCTAGACAACATGCCAAAAAACTTATGTATTCAATCTCAATGACACCATTTACGATCTGTTACTGTACTCGAAGTGTGCATTTTAACTGTCGTTTGGGAATCTAATTTGCTAATCATATCTTTATGACTTGCCGTATCATTTCAGAATTCGTAAAATGTCTTTGGCGCCTTCTGAAAAAAATGACTAAGATTGTAGCTCGCTTAATAGATTTAGTCTTTATACACATTAACAGGCTCATTAACATTTTCCCCGATGTGGAAATTAATTGGAAACTTTTAGGATGTCGTCTACAAAATGATGAGAATGTCATTGTTGTGCATAAATGCAACCAACACGTAGAATAGAATAGAAATGAGATTTATTATTCCGGGACAAAATGTCCCTTAGGAACATGATTGGTATACATAATTTAGAGTCAGACCTTCAATTACAAGGAATATATCATATCATTGAATACATAGGTGATACAAAATTAATAATACACATTTGGCATTATTGCCATAGAATAGTAAATACTAGAAAATGAAAAAGCAATGAAAAAATACACCTCATAGGTGTTGCAAAAACAATATTCAATTGAATTGGGACAACGTTTTGTTACAATATTACAATACTATTGGAATGCAATAAGTAGAAACATCAAGAAAAAAAACACTATGAATAATATATTGTAGGTGTTACACGAAGTAGCACATCCATTAACGCATATCAAACAACATTTTATAATATTCATTTTTAAACCTATTGGCATTCTTACATTTTTTAATATCTTCGGGTAAATGGTTCCATATATCACAAGAGATGACATAGAAAGAATTTGCAGAGACAGATGAACGGTATAGGGGTACATGGAGTTTTTCCATGTGGCGCGTTGGGCGTTTATTTGTCGCAGCATTGTAAAATACATTCTGATACAAGTATGTGGGGAATTTGGTAGTTATTATTTTGTATATTTAAGTTGTCTTATTGCCTTAAGACAACACGTATGTACACTACCGTGAGTGCAACTTAGAAAAGTGTGTGCTCTACCAGATATTAGCAACAGAATACAACCTTTCTACGTAATTAGTTCATGAATCAAACAAGAATTTACTTGAAACAAAAGACGAGAATAAGCGATCATAAAATAATGAAACAAACTTTTGTCAAATCCTAATGACATTTTTTCGCATTATGAGAATCGCATTCTCTCAGGAAAAGAAATGAAAAAGAGACAGAGGAACTTGCCCACCTTAGTTTTTGAGTTATTACCAAATGGAGGTGTGGATGTAAAGTAACACTACGTTGGTAGTATAGCAAAAGCGTAGCAGTTTGTTCCTCAGGCGGGAATAAGTATTTGTTAAATAATATAGTCGACTCTCCAGCCCATGCAGTATCTTACTTTTTATCTTCAATGACTAAGGGAATGCCATTAGTATATTTTAGAGTGCTCACGTGCAAATGTGTGGTTTTCATTTATATTGATTCGCACAGTGGTGGGGGAATATCTTCACGGAAATAATTAGTCTACTCTCTACTTCTCTGGGTTCAAGAATACCACTTTGACTCCATATTACATACTCAAGACACGTTCACTTTTCGGGTATTTGTGGTGACCGTAGACATTTTCTTTGGCTGTATGCGCGATGCGACAATCGGTTCATGATAGTTTTATGTTGGCACACCTGTTTAGGTAATACATAAAGCCGTTTTTGGCCTCAAGCTTTGAGGTGAACATTTTTATCCCTCGTGAAACCTGCTTTCCCATATTTGAATTATTTATTTGAAGATTCTGAGGACTCAAAATTATGCTGGAACATTTCCATAATATTTCAGTGTCATGAAGCGGGAGAGCCCATTGAAGTAGAAAGTTAAGCGTGACTATCAGCAAAATATGGAAGAGGTTGAGGAGGGCTATTATCATGTTCATGCCTGGTGAGTAGCTAAGACAGTAAACGTCATGCTTAATATTGTCATAGATTGTATATGAAGGGAGAGGTATAAGTATGCCACATTATTTGGTCCCAGCAATCATCGGAGTGCTAAGCACAGGCGTATGGTTCTCGTGAATAATGGCAAACTTTCGTAAGAAACACCGCAAGGCATAAATGAAACCATTTAACGGGTGCTTCTTCTCTATTCGAAGGCTTTAGAACGCGCTTTTACCGAGTGTCACCATCACAGTCTTGAGTGCTTGCCTATGTGTATGGACCCATTCTGGGGATTCTCTCTACTATTTTGCAGTCTTCATGCGGTGTAAACCTCTAGAGAGAGAATTGTCAGGAAGCATGGTGGCAAGATAATCTGCCCTTATAAATGTCTGTTATTTTTGCTTATTCTATAAAAATAGGCTTGCCACTGATAAAAAAATTTCCGCAAAATCTGACCTTACTATGCTTTACGGAATCGAATTTATTTTATTCTCAAGTAATGCATTTATAGCATTTAACAATTTTTTTACAACTTTTGTGAATCTTTACCAATTTTTAGAAAAATTTGTGTATTTGTATCAAACTATTAGGGGTGATGAAGTTGTTAAGATTGAATAAGACAGAAAAAAAGGTCTACCTCAATAAAATATCCTTAATATCCTTATCCTATCCTTTAAGTCCTTTTTCCTTCAAAACTAACATGAACCGGTCACCCTTAATAACCATGAGCTTAAATTACATAACAATTATCGGTACCATCTTTTTAATGGTAGATTTTTATATTATCTTCAAGAAAATAGAGAATCATTTGCTAACATTTTGTAAACATTTTTCCAAATTATTCTAAAATATTTTATTGAAATTAAGAATACAATTTAACGCAAATAAAATAATATTATTTTTTCTTCGACAAAAACAATTTCTTAAACATGCTTTGGAACATTTCCCTGTGAACTAATGGAATCACTCTTTGGTTTCTGTCTTATTTGACAACCACAATTTACTAACTTCCTCATGGATTAATTTGTATGCTCAGATCGTCTATTTCTATTGGTATTAATATTCTTTTATCAGAAAGTAATAAGTCCCGCTTACCAAATTACTTTAATAGGTTGATGTTAATTGATGCCATTATATGTGTGAGCTCAAAATATCCTCCTGAATTCAAGATTAACGCCGAAAATTAAGTAATGACTGTACCTAGAAATACTTGCTCTTTCATTCCCCATAAATTCTTATATTTCACGACAAGTATTTCATAGTGCAAACCCTGAAGAGCTAATGGCTTTGCAAGGCGAAGATTAAGGGAATATTTTTTGAAGCACGAAAGAGAAGGAACTATTAAAGTAGCGTTTTATAGTATACTATGACAGTAGCGCTTCGGATAACTCCGAAAGTGGGCTTTCGAGAACATCATTTGGCACGACTCCAAGCCTGAAGCGACCATTATTGTAAATTCTGCAGTATGGAGGAGGACGTTTCGTTGGGCGTACGAATGAACTTCCGAGAGGTCAACGCATCACAGGCATCTAACGCGCAGCAGAAATTGGCTGGCATCACAAGGACGAAGATATTCTAGGTGATTCCGTAGAATGCATTTTTTTGCATGTTTATTTCAAATATTAGTTTTAGTTGACTGTTCAGTATTCATGCTGTGCACAGTTTCAGGCACCACGTTGTGGAAGCTCGCCATTCTGGAGAGTGAATAAAGTAGGAGTATGCCCCCGGAAAAATTATACATTAATGGATAAATGGTGTTTTAACTTTAAAAATCTATGAAGATGTACAGCTGTAATCAAGACACAACTAATGATGACTTTGTAAAGCTGGAACAAGTGCTTTGAATGCATATTTATTTTCTTCCCTGGATGAGTACTATTTTATTCACTAACCCGTTAAGTATCTGTAAAAATAATGAATGGTTCTGAACCAACCAACAATTACTGCTATCAAGTGCGTAGGAATTGTCATTGGAAAATTCAATTGGAGCGGAAATTGAACCACGGGTTCTTGAAAATTGCTTTGAATATTCAAAAATCGTGGTTGTTGTGGTGGCCTGTTCATTGGCCCGAAAATTCATAGGTCCGTGGTTCGATTCTCGACCTGGGAAAACTTATTCACGTCTTCTCTATTCCTACGTATTAATATATATTTCAATTAGTGTTCCTCATTCGGTTAAAATTATGGAGAAAAGCGGTTAAATCAATACTTAAGTCGTTGGTTGTCTCTTCGAGGAACAACTTCTATGTAAGATTACAGAGTGGAATTTAAGAACTGACGGAGGTTTTTGGAGGTCTTTTATCAGTTTAATTCAGGAGATAAGGAGGAGCATAAGCAAAATTGGCGATATGGTAACAATTTAATCATTTTTTAATCTGAAAGTAGCAAGAGTTAGCTCCAGTGTATGTATGTTAGAAACGGGCGGCGATTGTCGTTTCAAAATGAATCACATCAGCTTTTATTTCTCACGTTTCTTATATTTATTCCAAACCAAGTATGTTTATATTGCTGTGGACTCCTCACTTCTGGGGAAGAGAGAAGAGAGTAAGATTTCATGCGCTTTTGTCGCGTCACACCACTGTCTTCTTTTGTAATAACAAAAGTAGTCTCTCCATTAGTATGAAAATTGATTCAAAACCATAGAAATCTCAATCAAAATTGAACAAGCTGAAGTGCTTAAATAGAAATCAATGGTCTAATCATAAGATTCATACACTTACCTCCAAATCTGAGTGTATTTTTATGGGCGCAGGCAACTGGTAACCTCCTACATAGTATGGTCATATTACATCAATCATATCTAAAGTTGCAATATACGAGCATCGTGCCCTTATCATCACGGCATGAAAAAAAATCATGAAAAAAACAGAACACAACTACACAGTATTCTAGCTGCGTTTGACCTCAGTTACTTTTAAATTTTAAATTATTTCTCAAAATTACTTTTATGACTCTAGCAAACATTTTTGCAGTATCATATGTAGATAACATACAAGTGTAAGGTTACCACCTGTAACTTTATGGTGGCACATTTGCGCCCAGGAAGATTAAACTGAAGCTAGTTATTTTATGCCGCTGGATTCAGCCTTTTCATGGATAAGGGCTATATTTTTATTTGGGTTTGATTTCTGACTGCATTAAATATCCATAAAAAGGTTAACCTTAAGTTTACTGCCTTTAGTCGGGAATTTAACGGAAGTATTTAGGAAATTTTCCCATCAGCTCTCAAAATCATAAAGTTAACCAATTAAAATAATGTGATATTTGTCAATACAAAGTGAAACGTATTATATTTAGAAATAAGTAAAAACGCAGCAAAGTCTCTGTCAAAAGTATTTTTAATATATGCAGCATGAATGCGTTAAGCTTTTACTTAATTGAAATAAGAATTAGGTCAACACACTAATAATGTTTTGGTACGTTAGTGAAAAACAACTGGAAATAGCCTCATTGCCCAAGATTAGTTATGGGAGATACCTTTGAATCGAAATGGGAACTCGTTCCAAAACCTGGCTGTACTATTTTATGACTCGGGAAACACTCTCTAAGTGGCAAGACAAAAAAAATTTGCTTCAGGGATACAGCCCTCGGAGGGACTTGTCCTCACCGCCAAATGACAGCAATTCGCCCGAACGCGCGTATTCTTCCAGCCAGCTACATAAGAAATTTTATTGGCATTACGAGACTTGAGTTCATACTGGCCTCGGATCCTGTATCTGGGTTTGTAAGGGAATACACATAAGTACGACGAGAAATATTTTGCACAGTTTTTATGGGTTTCGTGATAGACGTGGTGTTTTTTTCTCCACTAATCACCAGATCTTTTAGCTTGAGTCTCATGCAATGGTTTTCAATGTAGGCCTTTTAAAATAGACTGAATTTTTCGAAAAGGTTTGTACTTCAATGCGAAGTTTATTTTAAGGCTTTCAATTAGAAATAAGTGTTAAAAACAAAAGCACGTAGGTCTCTGTAAGTTTACTGTGATACGGATTGCTACACATTAAAGCCAATACTTTTTACGCAGAATAGAGATTCAGATTAAGGTTTATCAAAACAATTGGATGAAATGAAAAAGACAATAGACCAAAAAATTGGTTTGTTACAATGCCTATGCACACAGAAACACGCGAAAAGGACACTTACAAAAGAAAACTTGGACGTTTCGACAGTCAGGCCGTCATCATCGGCGGTATAAGACTGAAGAATCTGCTCTGTTCCCTTGGGGAGGAAAGGGCAGAGAGGGAGGGGGGATAAGTGCGAATGGATAGTGGTGGGGAGAGAGAGGTGGCTATTGGGCTATGATTTTCATTGGGCTAGGTTTAGCCCGGGCTTTTCGAATACCCTTGTTACCCAAATATGATCATACTCTCGAATTTTCACATCAAGATTACCGGCGGATTCGGGTAGGGCTTGTGTGATTTCTAGTGAAAAACAATCGTCAAATGTTTGGGAGTGGGAGGCGGTATGTTTGGGGATGGGATCAAGAAAAGGTGGAGTTTTGGTGGCATGGCAGTGATTGCTCATGCGAATATTGAGAGCAAATTTTCAAATCACAAATAAAATATACTTGTAAAATATTACATTTATAAAATATTACATTATTATTACAAAATAAAACATTGATAGCTTAATATATTTATATTACAAATGATCGTCAAAGAAGAAAAAATATGTAAAAATGAGGATGGTTAAGACTAATGACCATGTTGAAAATCTTATAACTTAAGAATGAATAACCTCAATAAATTAAGTTCCTTTGGTGAAGACGATGAAAGAATATGAAAATAAATGTATAGTAATACTGTAAAATTATCCAAATAATGGAATTATAAGAGTGAGATATTATCGTGATTTTTTGGGGACAATCGGAGAAAGCTGAAACAAAGTAATGAATTATTGCCAAGTTCCGACGGTAGTATTGTAATTTGCAGAAGGTCAGAAGGTTATCTCAAACAAAATTTAAAATAATTATTTTCCACTATCGATTGATTCGCACAAGTTGCGCTCGTGTTTCAGAGACACCTATGGTAGATAACGGGAATAATGTTTTCTGCCGTACGGATTCATGATTATTTTTTTCTATTGTTTGTATAATTTTAAATATCGGTTTGTTTGCGTTTGATTCTACTATAAGCCTTTATTTTGATCTCTGCTTCATTAGGACTTTGCTCTACTATTTTAATTTAACATTACAACTACCTGTACGTAACGTTTATTGACCTCTCGCTATCGTTGGACCTCTCCTGTGATAGACCATGGCCCCTTGCTTGGACTACCCTCCTACACATTCCGTCGGTATTAGTAAAATCATGGTTCAAATGCATTAATTAGCGTTCTTATCGATCCTCTATAAAAAGGGTTTTTATCGCATTTTTTCTCAATAGGTAATACCTCACGCATCATACAGCTAAGATTTAAATAAGATATGGATACAATGGATTCGTTCTACATCAATTATTTGATCTTCGAGATAAAAAATATACATCACCATGACCGCAATAATTCCCGTAAAGTCATAATAAAAAAAGGAAAAAAAGGGACTTAAAAAGTCCATTCGAGTATCTTTCATCTGAGGAACTACCACTCAGGAAAACAAATGCGGAATTTGAGATAATTACAGCTCAAAATCGGAAGCAGAATTTAAATTATTTAGTATGTATAAGTAATGTCTGCTTTAAAGTAGTCTTCAATTGACAAATGAACTCTTGAATGGTTTGAATTTTGCGCTTAGTAAAGAGTAAAACAACAACAATCGCAAATACGTACCCAGAAATTGTACTCATACATATATACGGTTTCGTGCACCGTGCAACCACTGATTCATCCATTCGTTCACGCAGACGTATGAGGGTCATTCTGAAATTAAGTGGAAATCTGAGTCCTTAACTTTTTTTGACTTTATTTAATTATTGATTTTATTTAATTAAATTTTAATTAATAGTATATAAGGGATATTAACTAAAAACGTGTCCTAATATACCAAATTTTAATATTTGTAGCAAAAACAAATTGATTAAGCGTCTAAATGTCACCTCCATGGGTGCCCCACGCCGTGATAGTACTTTATTACTAATTATTATTATTTACGTCAGACTTTATTCGGTGACTGTGCATGTACAGTCGCCGAATAAAGTCTGACGACATCGGCAACTTAATCCCCTTAATTCACTAGCCCCTAAAACGAGGTTCCGATTCTAGACTACTCTGGCCACTTTATCACCTCCCTCCCACCCCCCTCCTCTCTATCTCCCCTCCCCTACTCTCACTTTTGAATCAGTGGAGCTACACAAAATCGTAGTTTCGCTTATTCGGCGCTTTTGTCGATGTCGCCAGACTTTATGCGGCGACTGAACATGAACTCGTACGTGTAAATGTAACGTGTAACCAGGCCTTTACTTAGTTTCTAATCAGCCTAAGTGCGTTTCTTGTTTAATTATAAATATTTAAATAGTTAGGTGAACTGATTTCGCTAGTGCAACTTTATTGGTTATTATTAATGGCTTTGCACCACAGTGGGCTGGTATAAGAACGTCTGCAGAGCTAGAGAGTAACTAAAGTGTAAATTAATAAAATATTCCCTTTTTCCGTCGCTATTTTGACCTGTATTTTCCCCATTTACCTACTAATAATGAATTCCATGAGCGTATAGAAAATATAAATCAGATTTACAACTATATTTTTTATTCAAATATCGTTGCCCATGAAGACTAGTTTGAGACTTTGAGGATTCTTATCAGTTTGAGGATGCAATTGCAGCTTATTTTTTTGTCTTGTTTCTCGGGATACGGAATTTTCACGTCATGGATTATTTTCGCTACAATTTGAAATAAATGAGTGCAATGACATTTTACTCATCGATCTAATTCATTACAGTGACAAAATGGCAGCCTGTTTGAAAATTTTTAAGCAATGGTAATTTTACTGTAGCTGATATCTAAATGTTTGCCGGAAGTAGCAAATATATTGGGTTGAGAACTACTAGTGAAAGAATAAGTGGACAAGCTAGATTTTCCAATGGCCTCTTCGCTTGAAAGGCATGAGTAGTAAAAGACTACGAGTATGGTTATGAAAAAATATAAACTTCCAAGGTCGAAGATAATCTTCCTTGAGCCGAGGAATCCGGGGTCATCAATTGGTGACTCTTTGATGAGGAAGTTGATGTTCGCTACATCCAGCTGATGCAAGATTATCTACGTGTAGGCAACGGATCTAAAACCAAGGCAAGATCTGTACATGTATTAAATCACCAATTTTTATATGTAGACACCAATTATAATCCCACGTTATTAATTAGTTGGCCTCAAGGTGACTCAAAACAATCATTGCGTGTTTAAGAAGGAAATCGGTTCCATACGTTCATCAAGGGCAATTTATTAGGGTTTCAAAGAGTTCATCAGGCTAAGTTTTGGCGAATGTGGAGGCAAAGTAAAGTCATCATAAATATCGTTTCAGTGAATTCAACGTTCGTTTTAGCCAATCATTAATTAAAATATAACAATCGTGTCATGCCAAACCTGAAGTAGTTTTTTGATCAAGTATATGCATTGAATTACACAAACGACCGAAAGAATGTTATGTATTATTGAATGTTTGTCAATTTTGCTAATAAATGCTACTCAAAATTCTCAGGAAGGAGAATAGGATATAATGACAGATGTAAATAAAGGAGCGGAATATAGTTTCACCCGGCGCATACGTCTCGATGCTCTTATTTACAAGACCGCACATAAATTCACGCTACGACGCTTGTGTTTGTGAGTTGAATTTATGCTTTGTAAATAAGAAAACTAGCGCAGCATTTCAGGGCTGTGCTCTATACCACCTTTTAAATAATCATTAGGACGTGTAGATGGAATGAAGATACTCATCCATGCCTTGCACAATGCCCGCGCAAGACGATTCTTGTATATTGAAATGATTCCGTACGTGCCTCGCATGTTTTTAGAATGAGTCAGTGCTGGACGATGGTAAGCTACCAGATTAGGAATGACGAAGGTCCGCGCCTATGGGCGTAGGATGCCTTTGGGATCCCAATGCGTAAATGAAAGAGCTTTTAAGATACCTAATGATACATTTTTGGTAAACTTCACAGTCTCAGACGTTTCTTCGTGGAACGTTATTCTCAACAATAGTGAAAATACTTCAAATAGCACGCACATTTAAACTCGGGTCGATAATAAAGTTCTTTTTCATGTGTGGACTATACGAAGTTGGTTAGTTATTGTTCACGTCTTATGTGATAACCCTAAGGATATCAGTCGCGTTTTAGAACTTCTGCGAGAAACAGACCTTTTCTTTTTTTTATTTTTTTTATTGCGTATCTTACATTTAATACATATTAATGCCATTTACAAAACACTTTAGGCCCCGCTAAGTCTCAAGGACTTGTCAGCGGGTTCCACGAAGAATTTATTGGGTGAAATTAATTATTTTTCAAAGAAACTATGATAATTCAAATGGTTTTTATTCTCGACCTCTTTTAATATACGGTGCAATCTTGAATATGTCTATGTATTTTTATATTTAATGACTGTAAATTAACCATTATGTAATCAAAAAAGAATTGTAAAAAAATTTCAACATCATGTATCATTTGTTTATAGACCTGAAGATGGATCAATAAAGGTCCGAAACGTCGGCAAAAGTTTAAAAATATATAAGTATGCTAATTGACCTAAACTCGTGATATTTGCACCGTAAACTATGATACTATCACAATATGAATTCAAAATGTTTTACTCAGTTATAATTTAATGTTAACTGAAACTAAATACGCTGGAACGTGGTCCACCATGAGCACAGTTGTCGAGTCACCCAAAAATCAAATCCTACGACTACCACTAAGAGAGAGGTATTTTTTATTCTTGTAGACATTATTTGCTAATTTATTCTTCTTCGGGGTAAGCTTAATCGAAAATCTCTATCTTGAGTGTTAGTTTTGGAGACTCTCTCTTTCAATGCTTTCTTGAAATTTTCACCATGTGTTTTCTAACGGAATGATTAAAACATTTTACTCCAAACTGTTACTTTCTCAGGAGGCAGAATAAGTGATCAATTCATGAACTATTCCTCAAACATTTATACGCAAATCATTAAGAATCTTACACCAATTATGAATGTCGTATGTAATTTAAACGTGAAGTGCGTCCCAATAACGAGTAGCAAGTGATTGTAATGAGTGAGGAACCACACCAGAAAATGGGACGGAAATTTACACTTTAATTAATTGAATTGGGTTAAAGTAGACCAATTTTTAAAGGTTGACAATCACTCTATAAGATTCCGGAATGTTTGGTGTTTACCTTTGAAAGATACAAACAAAAGGTAAGGTCATATGGCAGGTGAACTATTTGTATAGAAGGATACCGAAAATGAAATCTCACGGCTGAAGCGCAGTTTGGACTGAAATGGCAAGGTCTCTTGTTAATGTAACTTACAATAAAAGTCTCCCGGGCATTCTATTAAGGAAAATTTTGAAGGATTTTTATTGAAACGTAGCTGACGTGGTCAATCAAGAAATGAGTGCCGTGATAGGCTGCCGAATTGCCAAAGAGAAAGACACGTGTATTCCAATCGAATAAAGAAAATCGCTAAAGGACCGGATGCGATTCGAGATATCACATCAAATTAGCTGAAAGGCGTTTGGGCAACACAACATTTCGCTATTTTTATTTTATCCTGTCAGTCCACGAGGCAGATAAAAACTTGAAGTTTCAAGGGAGATCTTGCATCTGATAAAGATCCGAGCAGAGGAAACTGGCGATGAAAAAGATGTTCTGCACTAACGAAGCATTTCGTAATGTCGTAGAATTAAATAAGTTTTAACCATCGGATGAATGAAGCTGTGTAGATACGTCTAACAACACGACGTGGAAAAATATATCTGATTTCTCAAAATCCTTTCAGTTAATTTATCTAATTATTCATCGTATCACCTGATTGTCTTCAGTAAAAATATAAAGATTAGATTTTGCATGGACTGATTGAGTAGGTACCTACTATTATAGGCGTAATCATGAAAAATGAAATTTGATTGACGGATGAAATAGCAAATTGTTAGGTTATTCTCCGTGCCTTTCGCGTATTAGGGTGGTCGTCACAACAACTCATAAGGATAAGGCCGCATGTGATAATCGTAAAATATAAATTTCACTTGTAGCATGAAATGTGACCAATAAATACGCAAACTGATACATTACGCAGATCATCCTACTTCTAAGTAATTTTACTGCTACCCATCGGCCCTTAATTACTACAGCAATACTACGACCCTAATTACTTAATAGCTGCTGAATATTTTAATGAGTGAACTAACTGGAGCATCAACCGCAGAGGATATAACGCGCAATTCCTGTGATGGATTTCTTAGAGCATCAATTAAGATTTATGGAACGTGCTCAAACCGACGAGATTAATGTAGACTGGATGGGTTTGGTCAAAGTGTGCCTGATACGATATGTGAATATGCATGCATTGGCTAATGCAAAACCACAGATTCACAATTACGAGCTGGCGAAATCACTTGCACAAATTACAATCATAACTGGCCTCACCAACGCAAGGCTATAAGGATGTGGCGCGCACAAAGAATATTTTTATAGAAATATTCTATGATTTCCCTTAAGATACAAAAAATATATTAACAGTGGCTTCACTTCACTCCTCAGCATGTTCCCATACTGGAATATATATCACAAAAATTTACGGAAAATTTCGGTTCCCTATTCCTTTTTTTTTGTGATCTGTACAATCATTAAATCTTTAGTGAGAGTAATGCGAGGGTGGAGCGGAATCTGGCATGATGAATGGGACATGCAAGGGTTATTTAAATTCAGCAATATCAGGCAATAGGTACGTAGCGTAAAAAATTTATAGTAAAATGAGGTAAAAGGTTCTCTTTGGAATTTTCGCGTAATTTTTCAATTACAACGCTTTCAACTTCAGCTTCATTATCAGGTGCAAACTGACAGTGCCTGATGATGTTGCTAAGTCGTTAAAACGTGCCAATGATAAAGAAACTGAATGGAGAATTAGACTCGTTTATTCCAATGATTATAGAGTTAATTTAATGAATTTTAATATTCTAACAGTTGATTATTAGGTTTTATGACAGGCCCAACCTCAAGTTCTCCTTTGCGGAGTTGTCTCTGCCCTTAATAAACAAAACTATCTCTTAGCTTGAATTAATTCTCTCTCAAGCTCCTCATACTTTCTGTCTTACCGTATGTTGTCAAATATTTCCTTTATTTTCTTTCCAAATCCTCGCTTAACCAACGTTCTCGTGGAGACCTCTTCAACATGTCCTCAACTTTTTTTGTCATTATCAACAAAATTGTCTGAAAGTGGATGCGTCCTCCATCCACTTTCAGACAATGGTTTTGTTTTGGCTGAAACATTCGCGCCGTAACGGTTGCGAGGGAGAGACAAGGTGATGGGTGGTTGGGTGGGAAGGGGAGTCGAGATGGGGAGGCATTGGTCATTGGAAAGCGATTTGGAAGCAATCTTTGGCAAACGCGAGGGAAGGGACTGTCGAGGAAGACCTTGGGGTGTTTTTCTGGAGTTGAAGTCAAGCAGACCTTGCAGCAGGAGATCAGTATGCGAAGATACTTCACAGCAAAAGTTATTTTTATCAAAGCGATCGACTTTCAAAAAAATACTACGAGTTACGATTATACGACGAAAGCCATTTCTACTCAAGTACCTAAGTAGTTTCCCTATATCGTACAGAGGAAATGGGTAGCTATATATTTCATGCTAAAGCCGTAGTCGAGCCACCGGAATTCTTTGTTGTTCTTTCCCGAGAAGTGTCCTTCCGGTTAGAGGAAAATGACGCCTGTATTTTAAGTTTAACCCGGGTTGCGTGTGTTTTTTTATTCTTTGTCCAATTTGGGATTTAAAAAGACTATAAGTCGATAATTGTAATTGGCTTTTCCATTTCTAAAACCGATCGTTGAACCAAAAGGCTTCAGTTTTCACTTTCTGTGCAATAGCGCCAGTTAGAGCGAAAACCACAGTATTAAAACTTGTTTGAAAAGAGGTTTGGACAAAATTCCAATAAACAGTCGTAGAACTGATGAGGTAAAATGATAAAGTCGACCAATGGACTTTATAAATGAAAATTTTTAAATGACAGGAGCAGTGTTTTCATTTTATTTAAGGTTGATACGAGAATTCTCTTTTGTTTGCATTCACGTATTTTGTTGAAGCAGTGAAAAGAGTGAAAACTCATAATAATTTCATAAATCTTTCTTTAGTCAGTCAATAATGTCAGTAAAAAATCAAATGCTTTGGAGTAGGTGCTCTCAAGAGAGAGCAATTTTGTCGAAGAAGTGCTTAATATTATATATAAATTTGGTAAGAACCTTATTGCTACTATTGCTACTGATCTAATTGCTCTCATTTTCCGTGTCACTGCCCAGACTTACTTGTGGTCAATTCATTCTATGGAGAGCATTTTCGTAAGTAATCCTAGCTATTTAAGTTAAAGCATGTGCATTATGCCAATCATTAATAAAAAAACTTTTCAATGCTTCATCTTCCTATAACTTTGGGTTTTAGTTTTAGCGGATTCCGAAAACTGAAAAATTTAAGAATTTAAATTATTATTATAAAATTCAAACGCCACATGAGTCGACATAGTCATTAATAAACGCTCTTCCGCCAGTTTTCCTTAGCATAGAAATCAGATTACTTTGGAATTTTTCATTAGACTTATACCGCGATAGGAGATTTTAGCATAGAGTGTGCGGTAATAATCGCCTGTCGTTGGATGTAATGAGAAGAAATTCGGTTGGTGCAGTGGCTTGAGGAATAACTTCTCGTACCGAAGACCCGAGCTAAACCTGGTGGTTGTAAAGATTTCCTTATGGATCCTCTACATCAGAGGTTCCTAACCGGTGGTACGCGGGAACGTTTCAGGTGGTACGCGTGGGTAATACGAGCGATAGCCTAGTAAGGGCCTCTGTGTGTAAAATCTATATATATTTATTGTTGTCTTGATAAAGTGTTGAAAAAAACGAAATACAAGTGCATTAATAATTAATTATTAAGTTTCTCAGCATTTTAATTAAAATAAAACAAGCCATTGGAAACTTTTCCGACAGTAAATATATGTTTCTAAAAAAATATAGGACTGTTGGTACGCCAAAATTTCTAAATATTTCAAGTGGTACACAGTTGCTTAAAGGTTGGGAACCCCTGCTCTAGATTATGGCCGATTAGAGGGAGGACAATACGCCAAACGTCGGATGAGACGTTAAAATTGCGAACACTGCCTCATTTTCTAAGAGCTGGCTATTTCTGACGCCAGGCTTCTCCCCACCCTTGATTCACTCCCAAAATCCCGCATATAATTACCGACACACCTATCCGCAATAGAAAAAATTACTTGAATTTTCGGTTACCGAAAATTAATTAACGACTATAGCGTAAGGCTATTGACCTATTTACCTAAGAGCCGATCAAATATAATTAATTTAATTAAATCATCTCTGGTTTTCATCCGGTTGACCAAATGATGAACCGAAAAGATTTCATTCAACTAAATAACTGGGAAAACAACAGATCCTTCATTAATAGTTAACGCTTACGTAGAATAATTTCACTGTTTTATTGAAGCAATTCTTTTTCGAGAAATTTTATTATTTTAGCCAATGAGTCTAAAATCGATTGCGCTGCTAATGAATAGACCTTAAGTTAAAACAGTATTCTAAAAAAAATTGCCCAACAAAATTTTAACAGAATTAAGTGAAATGTTTCACTTATTAAACTAAAAGATATATTCCCGAAAAAAAGAGAAAAAATAATAATGTTTTTCAATCTTTATTTCGGAATCGAAAAGAATTACCAATTGCTCTTGCAATGGGAATTTTCCTGGTGTGTACACCTGAACTTCAATAGCAAATTAGATTTTTCTCACGGCCTTAAGTAATCCCATAAATCACCCTTTGCAGTAATGACTTATAACTCTGAAGGCCTCTCATTTATTCCAAGAATTAACAAATTATAACATACCTGGTACTACAGGATCGCGAACACCGGTAATGTCTCCGATGACCATGCAATTCGAAGAAATAAAAATAAATGCCATATTTATTTCAAGAGTACGCATAGATTTCAAAGGAAAGTAGTGAGGAGAAATGAATTATTTAATGAATGAATTTATTGTCGGAATAAAATCAAATAGTGAAACCAAAGAGTGATTTTGGGAGAAAAACCATTAGATTACTCCTTTAATTCAGGGCATTAATAGCTATTTCATCAAAAACTAATAAGTGGAAGAGCATCCAACAGATCCTTGGGTTAAATTACCTGTGACGCTTAATTACAAACTCTGCGTTTGGCCTGGATAAAGTGAAAGCTCAGTCGTCCATAACAAATTCATACTTGATTATTTAGCCAGAAAATCGGTGTGATCCAGCAAAGAGAGGGTCCGAATAACAGAAGCGAAAGATATGGGCTAAGTATTACCTAAGTAAAAATTTATATTTGTATGACATATGGAGAAAACAAAAATGCAAGTAAAGTAAGTGTTTCCTTAGCTTTTTCAAACCACCTAGTCCGAGTCACTTGGTTCCACAAAGCCATATCTAACGCCCACTAAAGGTATGCTTCAAAATTATAGACTACACGACCAATCAGGAAGATTATAAAAATATATTTAAAACTGTTTTGTTGAAATTAATGTTTATTTAAATCCAGTAGATTGATAGTTTATTCATCTAAATATATGTAGGTATGGTGCCGTTTGGCCAGGACCCTGCCGTTAGCGCCTTTGCCAAACCCTTTTTTCTTTAGGGCCTCCTAAAGTAAAACTCGCGAGGTTTGACTAAAGGTGATAGCACTTTCATAACCTGGGTTAATGTATTAAATTATTTAGTCATTGGGCTACCTCGAGTTATCTGGAAGGAGCAGAAGTCAATTAAATTTCTACAGTAAATGTTACTGAAAAAGTGTAAGCAAATTTTTCTGAGTAATTTATTGCCAATTCTGATGCAAAGCGATAAAAAAATATGCTGAATAAATATCATGAGTATTAGGAACAAAAGCAGAAAACCCGTCGAAGGATTATTTTTGGGACAGGAGGCGATTGAGCTTCAACGAGGGGGAAAAATCCAACAAACTACGGCGTTTATCACGTTTAATTCATTTTTTTCACCCAAGGGATGCATAAGTCTCAAAGAAAAGAATAGCGCTAGTAGGCTGTTACTATGAAAGTTAAATCTATTCGAAATTATTTATTCACATTAATTCGGTATCAATATAGGATGATTTAACGGTGAGTTATTAGTAGGAATTAATAATTCATTTTCCTATGCATCAAGGTAAACAGCGCGCTGCAGCGTTGCCAATAATATATGCCTACTGTTGAGTATTGATTTCAATTAGAGATATTTCAGCAATATGATTTGCAAAACCTGTAATACCTAACTTAAGTAAAAAACGTAAAATTATATATAGCAGCTATTCATTAGAAAAGTATACCTCTTTAAATAAAATTTTATTAATCTATCATCAGGAAACTATTACGTAAGAATCGATCGTTTACCAACTATTTTGGTTTAATTTTCGTCAAAATCTAAATTTAGGAAAAAATTATACTATATTAGGAAAGATTTTTTACCTTTTCTTTCTTTCTCTTCTTCTTTTCTTACACTGAGTTTAATATAATTAATTTTTTCCATTAATATTCAATTATTACACAGAATTCAATACACAACAATCGAGTATTTTCCTCCCAGTATCGAGTATTTTCCACCCTCTCTCCCCCTGAAATCCATAGATTATTCGAACAAAGGCTAGTAGTACGCAACAGAAGGCGATGACGAATTAAAATTCAACACACTCTTGAACAAGTGAGTGAGAAACAAAATGTTCCAGTTTGTTCCAGGATGGTCAGCTATTGGTGGATTCAAAAGTGGACGTTTAACAACCCCCGGGGTCCATGTATCCAAAGTTGCTCTCAGAAACTCAATCTAAAATGTTAAAATATTACTTGCAAGATAGTTTTTTTTTATTGAACAAATCGAAATTGTTATCAAGTCTCTCGCGCACATCTTACGCAGAATCGCAATCCATGTAAGTAATACATGTGAAATTAAATTTGATTTTTATTTTTATAGCTACTTGTAATTTTTTGTGCATGATAAAACCACTAATCGAAATATGAAAATAATTTTATTTTTATTTCAACTATTATAATGTCACCTCTACAACGGTATAATGTTATAGGGGCATGACAGTGTTTAAAAAAACCATATTCCTTCCATAAGCAGGCGTTGAAAGCCATGCTACGGTTACCAATTCAAGCACCTGGTCGTTCAATGTTTTTGACACATAATCTATTGAGAACGCCTTCGTTGTATATGCCACTACGCCACATTTGTCAAACAAAACCCTCAAATCTTTCTCGCCAATTGCAACCTCCATACGCATCACGCAAGGAAAAACCTCATCTATTCAATTATCATCTGTCATTGTCGCAAAGAGCTCCTCTCCATACATTATCTGTGATATTCAACAACCATTAAATATAAAATTAATGAAACCCATTACTAAATTTAAAAGTTTACTAAAAAGATATTTAGTTAGCAAAGCTTATTACAATGTCTGTGAGTTCCTCACTGTCCAATACAAATACAGTGACAATATATAATCAAGACACGGACTTGCTATTTTATAGTGTTGCATACATGTCTGTATTTTTTATACTAACCAATTGACGATTTCTAAGTTGCGTTAATGTAACCTATGGAAGTTAAACTTGTATTATTATTACATTTTTATCATTAAAAGCCGTATTTAATGAAAAATTTAAATAAGAAATTTAGTCAATATTTCAGGAAATTGCTATAGACCTTATACATGCATGATGTTTGATATATATAATATTCGTTGATTCATAAAATTATATCTGTATAGAACCATTTTAAGGTCCACCACCCGGGACCCTCAAACACCGGAATCCGCCACTGGCGTCAGCTGCTCAGCGTCATATCACATTACGCGATTTATTTACGGAATTCATTCGGTGAGGAGATATTATGGATGGAGATGATAAAAACAAGATTAAACATTTTTGACTCCTCCCGTAAAACAAATCCGAGGATGTGGTAGGCGTTAAAGAGACGGTGGGCCACTTCCCTCCACAGTAGATGAATTCAGGACGTTCCGAGGTGAGATGCTGCGATTGGAGACCGAATGGGACGCGGAACATATGTTCGGTCTTCGATTGGGTGGATGTCCCACTGCCCTCTCTATTGTCCCGGTTGGAAGACGAGATGTGAGAGGGGGTGGAGTGAGGAGAGGGGGGGGGGGAGGGATCCTTTGTCCCACGCGTCGGAGGGTTCATCGTCGTCCTTTCTGGAAGTAATCTCACGAAGCGAGCCAACTGACGCCATCGTATGTCCTTAAGGAGACGGGAAAAGAGTTGAAGTCCCCATCATCATAGGGAGCTTTTCATTCGCTAGTGCGCTAATGGTAACACAACATCCTACGTGCCTCCTGTGGATATAATCTTTGCTACTTGCCTTCCATTCGTTACAGATCCTGCGCAGGAGGTAGCACACTTCAAAACAGATCCGGAGCAGAGTTTATGTGCGGTAAACAACGAAGGAAAGTGTATGATCTCAGCCATGATTGTTGTTTTTGTGTTGTTTTACGTCAAGGCGTGAAACTAATATTTTGTTTATTGAAAAGTTTTTAATGACTCCGTGATAAAAAGATCGACTTTTATAATACTGATTTCAATTGAATTCGATAACTAGCCACAAAACATTTGGCTGTGACTGCTGTGCACCTACAGCACGCTACCTACAGGCAGGTTACTAAGCGTTTCACCAGCGTGCATCATTTCATTGAACGTCGTTCATGCGCGCTACAGTGCACTAATGCGTTCCAATCTGCGCTAACTTCAGCATCTTGAATTAAAACCCCAATGTCCAGTAGCCATCATTCCCAAGCTTATTTCCCGTAGCTCTCCTCCACTCCACTCCCAATTCAGCTAACCGTTTCCTTCCTTCATTAAGTCCTCATTTGTTTGTCCCTCATTATTTTCCACTTGTAGGTATTTTATCCTTGATCTTCCTCGAATATTCTTTCAATTTATTTCTCCTTCCAGTACTGCTTTCAATAAACTATTGTGTCACAGAATTGATGAAGCTATTTTGCCTCTCGTACTTTACTGAGTTTTCACTTGACTTGTTTTACCGTCAATTCTTCGTATGGCTTCTTCATTGGTGATTCTATTTTATCATTATCATTCATCTAAAGCTCCACATTTCCATCGCCTCTTTTTTGTTATATGGCAGTTATCGTCTGAGCTTCATGCTCCGAGTCTATGCTTTCATTGAGTGATTCCCTATTTCCAAACTTGTGTTGCTGGCAATAAATAGTATCTTCTTCTTGTAGAATGCCACCTTGGCTTGTGGTACTCAGTACATTACAACTTTCTTGCTTTTCCCATAAATGATAATCCAACTTCCCTGGGAGCCAAATTCTTTCACTAGCTGTTTTTTCTTGTTGCTCAAGTCTTATGGTGTATATATCCGTTGCATTTCTTTTCTACAAACTAGTATATTGAATTTATATTACGTTCATCTGCTGTTTGTGTTTCTTCATATTTATTGCCTGCCGAAAAAACTTGCTGGAAATATGTTTGTGGAATTACTGTGACAATGAATTGGGTGTTTCGTTCCTTTCCTACTTCCAAAACGCCTTATATATTTATGTTAAACTTATCCCTCATTCACAAAGTATATCGATGCCCTTCAAACTTTGAATGCCATTTATCTGGTTCAAAATATTTTGCAATGGTAGTTCTTAAAAATTTTAACATAAAATCAAATAATTTCGTTCACTGAAGAATACACATGTTCTTGTAGCAACTCCATCAATGTTTTTAAATGTAGGTCTAATGGTCACCATTAATCACTATTTGTAATATTATAATCACTATTTTTATTTATGGCTCTCATATTTATAATGTATTGTAAGTTGTAGAAGAGGAAATCGATGTAATGTAACTTAATTATTAAATATGAAATATAATATATTAATAATATAATAATATAATTAATTATTAAAAATAAAAACGTATGTCTTAGACCGTTGAATTAATGCTGACGTGGAATTCGGAGTACCTACCCATAAAAGGCAGGAACTAAAAAAACAAATCGCGCGGTCGAAGTGGCGTACGAATCGGTGGAAGAGGTGTAGTATGTAGGCCATGAGATGGCAGGTTTGTAGTAAAGTAAAAGTAGCTTAGCTTTTTTTTTAATTTTAAGATTAATATGCAGCTTGATGAATCAAAAATGTACTTGTTGCAAAGACTTAACTTATAAAAACATTTAAAAGTACATTAATTTTCTCTAAATGATAATATTTGGATAAAATTAATTACCAAGTTTAGTTCTCGATGTATAGTTTTGAGGAAGAAAGATGTGGGTTACCGTATATACCAACCACCGGTAATGCTGGCAGAGCAAGATTGGTTCTTTGCTCGGCACATGTCTTTTATCGGCCCGGTGCGTCGCTGTACGTACGTGCTTGCACGGTACGGGCGCATCCTTGTAGTTGGTTCGTTCATTAGACGCCGCAGGGCTCTGTATCCATGACGCCTGCATTCGCGGCACGGCTCGACCCAGCATGATTGAGGCGGTACGTGAAAAAATCGGCCGCGGTGGGTAGCTTTGAGGTTGGGGTGGGATAAATGCTAGGAGGGGTTGATCGCCGTGGTGATGGCGGACGACCTAACGGAGGAAGGATGGGGTAGTTGCTCGGAGGGGCAGCTTCCTCATCCCTTCTCTCGGGGAGGGATATTTGAAGTAGGGAGGGGGCTATGTCGCGCATTGTTCCAGGTAATAAACTACCAAACTCTCTTCATTTTTACTGTCTTGTCTTCAAAAAAATCCCTGTTTTAAATCAAGAATTTAAGAATGTAGACTGAAGAAATAAAAGTTTGTGAAATTAACCCTCAAAAACCCCACCCCCAATCCCCCGAAATTTTACCCACACTGGTAACGTCTCCGCCTCGTACTAAATTGTGAGTGCTAATTACTTTTGCTCAATTTTTGTTGGTGTCATAGCGTCTATTACTATTAAAGTATATAATATAGCATTCCTCTTAAAAATGACCACCAAACTGTCATAAATATTATACTGTTATACTTATATTTAACATTATTTTTTTATTATTTTATCTTAGTGCATTCCACGTCCCATCTTTTATCTTCGTTTCTCTTACAGTGCAGAGGGGGTAAGTGAGGTCTAATACTACCGTTGTGTTTATTCCGGACATTTATTGTCTTCTCAGAGTTATATCACATAAATAACTTAACGTTTTTCAGGAGTTTAAAACTTTTATTCAACCGGAATTATTACAATTTTATTGAAGAAAAGAAAATTTCAGCCTGTCGTGCCTGTTTTCTTAGCTCTTGACAATTCACTGCCTGACGTATACCAGGAGCGCAGGCTCTTCAGATAAAGGCTGGACGCAGATCATCTCGGTCAACTACGGCTGTCACTCTTCTCCAGATACGATATCTGCAATGAAAGTAAATGCATTAGGAAAAGAAATGAAATTCAAGTCCGTTTATTGTCACCTCCCCTTCCACATCTGTGCTTTCTTACAATGTAGGCATCATTTACTTATATGCTAACTTTTGGAGGAAACTGGTTTCAGTAGCATAGAGATAAAAAGGAGTTTTAATGTGTCTCATTTCAGCAGTGTATACCTTATTTTGTCATCTATCAGCTCTAATAAGATAGTGCGGAGTTGAAATAATATCTTGTGTACCACCATGAAACTCATGTGATTCTAGCAGCTCCCAACCAGCCTTCCCTTCCTTCCAGCAGCTAGCTCTCTCTGCTTGCAGCAGTTTTTAACGAAGATTAGGACTTTCCTTTGTAATTTTTTTCCGTGTATAATTAGTCTTTCCGCGTAAGATCCTGACTTCTCGCGGTATGCACCTGATGTGGCCCTAACTACAGGGAAATAACATCTCTACAAACTGCGTAACTCTGACATAATAATATTATATGAGTGAATTCTTCACGGTATTTCCAAGGTGTTTGGCCATCAACGCCCGGAGGACGATGACAGTGTTAGCTATGGAAACGTCAGCAGCAGCCTAACACCTCACCCGATGGAACTCCCGTGAGGAATTCACTTTCATCATACGCCGGGAAAATACCAGATCCTTCAAAGATCGAATATTACTGGATTTTAATAAGCATTTTTGTCATTATGAAGAATTCCACTGAGTGATGCCGAGCCTAATGGCTTGTCCCTTGATTTTCAAAAATCATTAGCATAGCTCTTTTAACAAAATCTTGCAAATATACCATGCCGCAGGATGCTCAATAAATAGCTATCCCTCTGAATTAGCCGGCAGCGGGGACCAGTTCCCACCCATAGGCTATAGTTAAAGGGTAGCATTATGTGAATGCATAATAAACCAATGCATTTCATAGACGGGTCACGTGCAATGTGGGAATATGGCATTCCAGGGGTTGGTTAAAAAAAAGACAGACACGTTCGATGTAAAGCGCTCGGTGGAACAAATACAATTTTAAGACCTTAGTTTCTCCAACTGAATGGCACATCTTACCGAATGAATAATACGATTTCACAAAAAAATGATGATCACTTCTTTAATGCTAAGTTACTTGTAATCCTAAATGCCCTAGCTATAGTTAAAGGTTAACATTATGTGAATGCATACCACTGCCAATGCATTTGATAAGACGAATCACGTGCAATGTGGGAAGGAGGCATTCCAGGGGTTGGTTAAAAATAAGACAGGACACGAGTCGATGTAAAGCGCTCGGTGGAACAAAAGGAACTAATAAACTTAAAAAATGAAAATTGAAGATAAAGACCCAAAGATGAAGTATTTTCATAAAAATCGAGAAATAAACAAAAAATACCATAAAATTCTAATAGTGCGAGGAATATATTTTAAGTGATGAATCTTACTCACTCAAAACATCAATACCCTGTAAATGAATTTAAATCTATCTAAGTCTGCGTTCCTTCATTGTAAAATCGCGTGGCAGGGAGAAAATATACATAATCCGCAACTAAGATGCCGGGGAGGAAGAAGCCGAAAAAAAAATTAGTTTAAATATTATAGTGTTTCCTTTTTAAGCTACGATTACGATTCATGATTTTTTTAATGAATGTAAGACGATTCCGGCACTTAATTTAGAGTTTGGAGGAGGATATTTGAAAATAAGACGGCTTTTCAAAGTTTTAGCTCCGTTTCGGGATCAAATTTTTCTGCCTAAGTAAGAATGTGCCACAACATTCCTTAATTTATCTAACTGAAGATAAATATTATTTTTCTTTGGCTCTTAAAATTTCCCACGCTACGTTTAAATATTCAAGTTTCTTCAATGGAGAACTCTACAATTTTTTCCAATCGTGGGTGATAGTGAAATCCTTTAGACACGCTCAACTTGATTCCTTTGGCAGAGAAAATGCCAGTTCCCTGGAATTTTCTTCGAGATAAGAGCCGCCGCTAACTTAGGGCATAGGGTCTTAAGCTAATAAACTGCGGTGATATTTGCTTCTTGTAGGAGATTGGAATGGATGCTCTGAAACCTAACTATAGCTCTAGCAGAGGGAAATTGAAATAAATATTCTCTGCATAAGTCTTACGAGTACCACAAAGATATTTTTTTGCAGATGATTATCACCTTGTCATTAACAAAAATCTATGCAAACGTGTTTTTCCTTGAAAGCTCTTGGCGTTCGTGGCAAAAGTCTGAGAAAACACTTACCTTGGGTATTATATGACCGAAAAGTAAGCTCACGTGCCGTCACTATTTGAAGAATGACCCAATACTTCTCTCAGAATTTAAAAAACAAAAAATACCCCATGAAAAAATCAAAAAGCATACTGCTTTACGCAATTTATTCCTTTAAAAAAAGTGCAAAATCTCCCTAATTTGCCTACCATGGATAACATCTATCATACTAATTGCTAACTCATTATTTCCGTGTGCTCATGTTACTATGAATATATCTAACAATTTAGCAGAGGTATTTCAAGAAAAGGCTTAAGGAATAAGGATAGAACGAGTAATTACAATTATAAAGATCCATTGCAATGATTCATCCCCAAACGTGATAGCATGAGAGCATTAATCAAAAACCCCAATAAGTCATATCATAACACAAAATGACTAAGTGAATGGTAGTCAAACACCAGGAGTTAAAAAACCATATATTTTATTCCTCGTGATGGACTAGAATACGTATATGGCAGAAGTACCATCATCTTGAACAATAGCATTAACTTCTAATTTCCAGGTTCAACAAAATATTGCAGCTTAAACAAAGGCATAATATAACTTCTTCAACAAATAAATGAAGACGGGCGAGCGAGCTCATAAGAAAATTAAGTCTTGCTTTATTTTGTAAGTTGAACCTCATAACAACACGTCTAATAGGAAAAACAATACACGGCATGAATGCATTGTCTTTCCGATCCCCGGATCTTTCCATCATTCATTGACTTAGCATGTAATAACTACCCGAGGGACTAGCATGAAATTTCAAGAAGGTAAGCTCAATTTGTACTCATGACTCATGGTCCACTTAGGAGAATCATCTTAACCATCTCCACACACTTGAATTCAAGGTTTTAAAGCAGTGAGCACGATTTGCGAAAGAAAAACGCCTCGTCCTTTACCAACACGATTCGATCGTGACAGGCGAATACCACGCATTATCTCTCCTTGTGTGTCGCGCATGAAGTGTTTCGTGAAAGCATACTCCGAAAACTTTTAATCCAGTTGCACGCTATTACGGGATAGTGTACCTCATCTTCCATTGATCCGTTCTCGTATTCTTCCGCTAAAGTAATTTTTTTGTGACAATAGTTTGACGACCATGAATGCAGATATTTGACAAAACTGATTTTCGAGACTAATTCCTAATTCTCACGGTTAATATTTCCGCCCTCAGCGTCATCAGCTAATATCAACCTAAATAATGATTTTCTGCAGCTCGCTACAATATTCTCATTTCCCGCTACTGCTTAGTTCCTTCATAAGTCTTCATTTTGGAATACCTAGTAATCCATTTTACCTGAACCACCCTTATGAGGAAAGAGTAAGAGGCGAAAACGTGTGCAAATGACTGCTATATATCTCGGAGAAAAACTATTGTGCGTGATTATAGGATAATAGTGTCAAATTTAAAAAGTAATTTTACTCGAAATGAACTCCATCCTTGGTATTTCTGTCAATATTTTCAATTCTGTTTTAAAAGAATTTATAAAATTTTACACAGTGAGTTTATGTCAAAATAAACGGCTTCATTCCGTAAATCATTTCATAAAATCAGGTTTTAAGTAAATATTTGATAAAGAACAATAGGAACAAGCAATATTATAGCAAGCCACCACAGCCAGTAGGTAGGTACCTACTTTGTTTTGTAGCTGAGCGCGGTGCAAACATTTTTTAAACGACATGGATTAGGTGTTCCACTTTGTGTGTTCTGCTTGTTTGTTCGCATTGGAGAGTGAAACTCTGGGCTAAGCCTCCCACTTCAACGGGATACAGCACTCAACGCAGTCCCCAATATTCTATCCGCCACTCAGTATTACCCTCGCTGCATGAAAGGCAACAGACACAATTTGAGGGACGATATCCTCTCAACGCTTCCAGATGCAATTTTGGTATTTGAGGGTGTTTTCCATCACAGTTTTTTGCCAACCTCTTTGCGGCAGAAAAAAATAAAGTCAATACCACCCTCTCCTCACCTATAAAGATCTAAGATTTCGGCCGTACGTTAAGGTAGAATGTTATTCGGATTTCAGGCAAAACAAAGGGAAAATACTATCACGGATATTGGAAGAGTTAAATAGGCCTACTTCGTCATCCTCTAAATAACTTTCGCACCCATTTGAAGTTATTTTCCCTCTGTTTTACTACAAACAACTGAATCGGTAGATGCATGGAAATATACATTTCACACACTTTCACCATCGCTCGTATTTTTTTGGGTGCCTCAAAACCAACAGGTGTGTTCGGGTCCTCAAATACTTCAATTTGAAGTGGGATCAGCGATGAAAGACATGAAAAATACCAAATCAACATGAATAGATGAACTTCCTATTCGCGTTTCAAACAGTGCTCCTAGCGCTTTAGCGGCCGTTTCGAGAACTACTCGTGTAGGGGCATGCGCCTGGCAGATCCGTGTGGTTTACGAAGACAGATTGCACCAGCGGGAAGTGAAGCGCTAATATCGCGGTTATTTTGATCATTGCTCAATCAGGTTGATCCCAACAGTTATGGATCCAGGATTTTACGTGCGGCATAAGCCTAAAAGGAATCACAAAAAACACAGTTGTTGCGTTCCTCAATGCCCGGTGCATAAATATTCGTCCATCCATGTGCAAAGAGTGCCCTCAGACCCAGAACGAAGGAAACAATGGACCCTAGCTATAAAAACTGGGAAAGGATTGACGCAGTACATGCTCGTGTGTGGTAATCATTTTCTCAAGGATGATTTCCTTCCAACAAGTGGGTTTTTTTGTGTGAGAATTACCCTGGCTGGTTGCACTAGTTGTACCACTATCAGGTTATTTTTCACTTATTTCACAAGGATGTGTTTTGCAGGGAGCAAGAAGCCATAATTAAATAAAACGGCTGTGCCATCCCAAAATAGCCACGGCTAAGTAGAGACGTCCCCTTTTAAACGAAAGAATGCTGTGAGAGCGAACAGGGCGAAGAAAAGAACAATGTTGGCGTGCGAAGAGCACAACAATAAGCTCAAAAGCGCTTAACCATTTGATTACTCAGGTACCTCATGTAATAATAAGTTATTTGGCTGTGATAGAGAGCTGTGATAATTTGTATTTGATCAGTTTCCATGAAGATGCTCAGATTTTTATTTTATTCTTTCTTACCATGATTTAGTTACCTTGTCTTTTCAGATATAGGCTGTGTGATGTATATTTTTATGAGCATCTATTTACTTTTGCAAAGGCATTTTCATTGCTGAATATTGTGTAATATATTTTTTCGGTGAATAAAATGCAACATAACGCTGTACTATTTTATGTTTGCTTTTAGATGGTCAACCCACAAGTGATGAGGAAAATTAATCCAACAGGGAATGGGTGGATGTGCTTGAAGTAATTGAAGATGATGCAAAAAAATTTGCAGCTATTGGCGCGCAAGTTGGCACATACGATATAAATAATGCATTTGTGAGAAGCATTTTGAACAGTGATTCCAAATTTTTTTTTCTACGGATCTGTATTCCGTTAAATATCTTAACACGCTAACATCATTTTTTTAATAAAATAGCTCCAGAAAATCCAAAGAAAAATTTCTTTTGTGCAGTAGAGATCGAATTTTATTGACAATGATGAAGATTGGATTAAGATAAGTTGGGATTGTCTTTCTCTACTCTAGCTGTTTTTTTTTGACGTTAACATTCAAAATGACTGTTATTATTTTAATGACTCTGTCCGTATTTTGGCCAAAATTTTGAGTTGTTTGGTAGAGTGGCCTTCTATAGAAGTCGTATTGAGGAACATGCTAAAATGTTTTTCTGAGTTCAAAAACACAAGGGTTGTGCTAGATTGTTTTGAACTCTTCGTGGAAAAACATAAGTGTGTGAGATGTAGAGTATGCCTCTTATGTAGAGTATCCAAAATTTTGCTATGTTGTGCTCCCTCCGGTTTGATTACGAAGGTCAGCCAAGCTTTCGGTGGAAGAGCCTCCGATAAATTTATTGCAGCCAAGTCAGGACTCTATGAATTGTGTGATTACAATGATGGCATAATGGTTGACAAAGGATTTGCCATTGAGGATGAATGCCATAGATATTTGCTAACAATGATTCGCCCACCATTATTGAGGAAACGAGCCAAATTTACCAGAACAGAAGCAGTGCAGTGTGCCAAAATTACCAGAGCAACAGTTCATGTGGAAAGGGTCATACAAAGAATAAGCGAGTATAGTCTTCTGAAAAATCAACTGCCGTGGAGACTAGTACCATACTTGGATGATGTGGTCCAAATTGTTTGTGGTTTAGTGAATCTAGGTGCCCCAATATTGGCTGCCGACAAATTTCCGCAGTAAGGTTTTGTTAAATTGAAAGTGAAGAAAAAAACATGATCAAAGTACTTTGTTACAATTTATTGAGATCTTCTTGTAAGCCATGGTAGGAGTTTTTCGAAAAAACACATGGCCAAGTCTTTCTAAATACTTTTCACAGAAAGAATATTTCTTATCACATTCTCTACGTGAACTGATTCCAAGCCAGATTGTGGCTCAGGATGTTTGGTGTTTACTGGACCAGTACAATACACAGAGAAATCACAGGCTGACAAATTCAACAATATTATACCTAGCTGAATTTGTCCATAATATTTACATTTGTGCTCTAACTTTCCTCCCCTATCCATATAGGCTAAATACTTGCATATATCTGATGCTTTAGTTGTCATACCTGAGACAGGAATTTTGTTTTACCACAACTTGAATGCAATATTATCTTTAAAAATCACAGCATCAGCAGTGAAACCCAGCCAAGGTAATAATGGATTAATTACAATTCCAACTTTCAAAACATCAATCCCTGACTGCTTTTCACTCTCTGCCAAAATATATTCCGTAAGAGCATGAGATTCATGAAAATTTCCTGCATTCATGGCGTCATTTTTAAAATGAGATTCAAAAACTCTCAGCAATTTACTATCCCAATCGGGGTTTTTATTATTATAATAAGTGAATAATTCATATGAAGTAGTAACTGTTACCCTTCCAAATCAAGCCCCATCCCAAAAATCATTATCCTACCCTTTACTGTTCAAGAATATGTCCTGAGCCTCTTCCACAGACACAACAATATTTTTTTCATAGAAATCCCTTTCATCAGGGGTGTACTTGGCAAAGAGCTCCTGGCTAAGCTGTTGAGTTCTATTTAATAAATAATGGGGGTTGATTACAGAATTTCTATAAAAACTGCAAAGTCTTGCCTTTGGTATAGCCCTCAGCACTCTTCGCACAGTCTTCTTTGGTTCTCTTGCTGCACTCCAAAATGTTGCTTACTCGCTCTTTCGTCGATCTTCAAGGGACACTATCTTAATTCTTCTTTTGATTTCTTGCGTTACGTCATTAATTGGACAGCTGTAGGTTGAGGGACACCGCAAAATTCTAAAAGAGGATCTGGATCAAACCTGCTCATGGCGGCTTCCTTTACATTGTCCCAAGCTTGCCTTGTACCTGTGCAGGTGAGCTTCTCAATCTGTGACTCATCATTCCTCCAACGCAATTGGAGAAACATAACTTAAATCATGATGTGAAATCGCATAAAGCACTAAAAAATTGAGAATAAGCATATCAATCTCACCTTTCCAAAAATATGATGACTGCCATTGCATGCTTGCAGCAGTGCATCTTGCAAATGTTTAACAATAGAAGGCATTAAAGAATTAGTAGCAATGTGCAATTAAATATATGACACAGGTTTCTGGTCAGAAGACATTGTGTACTCAGCCATAATACCAATTCCACAAAAGGAGGGTACCAAAAAGTTTGAGGAACACAGAACCATAAGCTTAATGACACTTGCCGCTAAGATATTATTAAGAGTTTTAAATCGGAAACTCCTAAAAAATGGAGTAAAATACAGAGAAAGAACAATTTGGATTTAGAAGATGAAGGGATACCAGAGAAGCTATTGGATTAGTAGAGATAATAGGAAAACGGTATACGTATAGAAAGAGAAAAAGGAATGGGCTTATGTTTCATAGATATAGAAAAATCATTTGACAGAGTTATGTGGGAAAATCTGCTTAAGATTCTCAAGGATAAGAAAGTAACTTGGAAGGACAGAAGGCTAATAAGAGAATTATACATCAGACAAAAAATAGCGGTAAAATTGAAAAATAATCTGACATGATAGATTCAGATTGGTAGGGGAGTAAGCCAAGGCTGCTGCCTCTCTCCAACGTTATTCAATATCTGTATCGAAGATATGCTAACCAACATCTCAGAAGAAGAAAAAGAAGAGGAGATAAATATTGGGGGAAGGAAGGCAAACTGAATCGGATTTGCTAACAAAAGTGTGTTTCCAACCGATTATACTTTTACACTTCAGAGAATAATGACCAAACTAGAAGAAGGAATAAAAGAGTATGGAATGAAAAAAAAATGTTGGGAAAACAAAAGAAATGTAAAATTAATACCAGGAGATATGAACTTTAGGAAAAATGAAAGAAGAATTGAACAAGTTAAAAAGTACAGATATCAGGGTAGTATGCTAACAGAGACCTGGAAAAGTAAAGAAGAGTTTAAAACAAGAATATCCCTGGCAAAAGAAGCCTTTCAGAAGAAGAAAAGTATATTATGCACCAGGTTTGCACTGGAATTGAGGAAAAGACTATTCAAATGCGTATGGTGTGTCATGATGTATTGCTGTGAAATATGGACCTTGGGGTAAAGAGAGAAGGATAGGATTGAGGCGATTAAAATATGGACATGGAGGAGGTTGGAGAAGATTCGATGGATTAACAGAATAAGGAATGAAGAGGTACTGAGCAGGGTTGGAGGATAGAAAACTCCTCAACACCTTTCGGAAAGGAAAAGAAGATAGGATCGGGCATGTATTAAGAGGGAAGGGGATAATAACTACGGTTCTTCAAGGATTGGTAGTAGGTGAAGAGAGAAGAGTAAGAAAAATGCTGAAAATGATATATGAGGTCAAGAGAGGAGGATTCAAAGAAACCAAGGAACAGATGAGGGACAGAAGCGGATGAAGACAGCGACGGTGGATGGAACTTGCTACTCGACAGAACACCTGATGATGATGATAATTACAACCACCATTATTGTTAGTTTGAAAAAAAATTTAGAATATCATGTGTTATGCGTCTATGTCTGTTATGCGTCTAAAAATTATTGGCATTCATCCGAATGTATGATAAGTCCTTGGGCAGGCGTGCCTATTATTTCCCTAAACAAGGGGTCTTCTATAACATTTTCTTCTAAAACCCATATAATTACTCGAAATAAAATCCCCTTTGAACTCTTTGTGTCTTTTTTTTCTCTACATCCAAAATCCCTTTTCCTCACCTCCCTTTCCTGCACAAACCAAACATACTTGAACGTCGACAGTTTGAAGTGTCTCAGAAATAAAAAAAAAATTCAGTGATATTAGATATTTCGTATGTAGTGTGAAGAGTAACCGAAAACAATCCTTCAATTCTCAATTACCGAAAATTCAGAGAAAAGAATATAGAGTCATAAAAGTTCAGTTGCACTACCCTCTACCCTTTAACATTTCATTACATCTCAGAGTATGCCATCCATCCACTTTTTCTGCCTCCGCCGATAATAATGATGATGATGATGGTAAAACAAAGATGGCCAGCGTGCCCTTCCGGCATCCCGACGCCCCGCATTCGGAGAATTGTAAAACCGGAAATCCCAGCTGCTGTCTCCCCTTGGGGGCGGCGGCGCCGTCGATGCTTTGACCAACTTTTTAATGCTCACCACGGCGGCGGCGATCCACTTAAGAGAGCGAGCGGCGAGTGTGTTTGTCGTCTTACTATTGGGAATGAGGAGAAAGAAAAGCCTGCGGTTTTCGTGATTGGCCGATGAGATCCTCGTCAGTGGAGCGCGCTGTGAGGCAAGGTAGCCGAGGGAGAGGGGAGGGAAGAAGTCAGAAATGCTTCAGAGGGGGGGGGGGGGGGGTTGAAGTGAAGAGGGAAAATCCGTGGCGTAGCGGAGTGTACACAAGAGGCAAACCGGTGTGCGTACGTGTGTGTTTGAGGGGTGAGTCGAGGGGAGAAATGATGTGGGGAAGATGCAATGACTGAGGCAAAAGAGAGAAGTCAAGGAAAGGAGGTGAACGCCGGAGGGCGTCGTTGCCGTTAAACATCGACTTGTCTGCTTGGGTTTTGTGATCCACGGCTGCGAAAACAAAATGCAAGGAAGGAGAGAAAACTCTCTTTGTTCAACTCAGAATCCCGTTTCTTGCGGTTGAGGCAAACTGTTGTACAGCAACTAGGTACATAAATGCTTCTTAAATGGCAAACTGAACAGCAAGTTGCTTTTGATCACGTGGACATCTTCAACTTTTCAACATTTCCTCCGACATAAGGTTTTAGATTAGGTAGAACCGTAATTGGTTTCAAAGTCTTGGTTTTATCATCCTTGGTTTACTTTAAGGAAGAATTTTTTTGCACAGGTAAAAAAGGTTTGCATTTTTCCTAGATAAATTTTGGGTTTTAACGTAATGGCACAATAATTAAGACATGAGTTTTCTAATTTTAAATAATTGCAATTATAATACTTAGACCACTTGGACTGAGTACTGTTGAACATTAGGTTGAGAATTGCATAGAGTACCAATGAATTTATTGCGGAAAAGAGCTAAATTCGTTTTACACCGTTTAACATACGTCATACCTCATTTGGGGCTCAATAATTATTTATTGGGGGAAGTCTCATGACCTTTGGCTTGTCAAACTGGCAACTTTTTGATCTGGCTACAGCGGATGGCGAACTTAAAAGGAAATTACGAGATAACTATTCAGTGCCTCGAGGAAGATACTGGTCCCAAAAAATTATCTGTTTATGTTTCTTTGCAAGACATAATTTACCACTGTATTTTACGCGTATCTAAAACAATTACTAAACCACCAACTTGAATGATCGCCATTATGAGGATTATTAAAGATGGTGAAGTGAAGCATATTTCATTTCATGATGCCATGCTTTACAATAACCATTTCCATGCATTTGCTTTTTTAAATTTGTAAAATTCAGCCATAATAAGAAGAGGAACAGAGTTGTACTCAACACGAGAATAATTCTAGATCACCATCCAAAAATGAAAAGAGCCAGTGTCGTCGAATATAAACGCAAAAAAAAAGATGACCGATGATGTGTGAGACTGAATTTTGGACGTTAGAAAGAAGGAAATAATCCGTTTAAATAGATTCTGGGTGTGAAAGGCGAACAAAAAAACGGTATTTTGACTCAAACCTCAGGAAAAAAAAACGACTCAAGATGTCTTCTCAAAGAAAACTCTGAACATGACTACATGGGACAAGGTGTCCGTTTCTCACAAGTTATGAAGGCAAATAACTCGAGAGGGCGAAGAGGAATGGGGAAACTGTCGCGAGATGAAGGCAGGAGTACAAGCAAAGGCGATTGGGAATGGTGAGTGAGGAGGTGGTGAGAGTAAAGGGTGAAAGAAGAAAAGGCAATCGGCGACACGTACATCAACCTGGAAAAAACTGACGTGAAGTGTTTTTCTTTATTACATATGCACTATATGTTAATATTCTCCCTTTACAAGGGGATCAGGTTGTTGAGGAGGCTAGATTAGTAGCTTACCATTCCGATGACCCGAGTTCGAATCCAGGATTAGGCCAAGATTTTTCAGAGGAATCCCGATTACTACTTTGCCACTACGTGTGGAACAATTCTAAAGAGTAATTCTCCGTTCTGCGGATGGGACGTTAAACTGCTGGCTTTTAACCCTTACCACATTTGGATAAGAATACAGGACGGATAAGAATATATTTGGAATTAGAATATATTGGATAAGAATATATTTGGAATTATAAAATAGGACGACGCAGACGCCGGGTTTCTCCCTACTCATTATCCCTAATAATACTACCAATACCCACTGACTCATCTACCCACATAGCGGCTAATGATCTCAGTTATCGGCCACCTCCCCAATTACCAACCAATTACTTTCCAGTTGTCCAACTCAGAAATTACTGACTTCCTTTTCAGTTTTTCCCTATGTCTAAGTAACTAAGATATGAAGATTTTTACACATAAAAACATTTTCTTAGGCTATCCTTGACAGAGGAATCTTAGGGAAAATAAAACTTGATTCTCCCAGGTAGCCATGAATATGGGAGTGCTTCAAAAACATACGTGAAAAATGATCCAGTAGATGGTGCATCACATTATTCGCCTCCATTAGACTATAAGTAAATAAGAAATGAAGGATCAACACCCACAAGATTCTATAATTTATAAATCATTTGCAAAATATTTTCGCTAATGTTTCTGAGGGTATTTTCAAAACCAATATAGACGCGTGTGAAATTATAATCATTAGGTAAAGACTGGGAAAGAGCATCACGATTTTAATAAACTAGGATGGGGTGCCCGTTGAACTTCAACGGGAAGAAAAAAAATAAAAGTGATATATAGGATTGAAAAAACCCTTTCAATATGACATTTTAAATTTATGTGCAGGAGTCATTCATCACTCAGAGTGATTGGGGTGAAAAATACCCCCGATAAAATCTCACTTTGATTCTCTATCTATAACTTAACCTACGGCATTAAATTTCCAATCATTGCATTACACAAATGATGTGGTACGTAGTCACGCGCACGGGTGCGAAGTTATACACCAATGACGGTGAAATTCGCCATGAAAAATATAACTCGACTTGACCGGGGTCCCGGTCAAGCCAAGCGATTTTTTCATGGCGAATTTCACCGTCTTTGGTGTATGACTACGGCATTAAGGTTTTAGGCATAAGTTCCCTTTTAAATCTCATGCTGCTTGCCAAGTAAATTAAGTTGTTGCAATGGTGAAAAATCATATATTGCAGTCTTTGTTGTCTGACTTCTTCAGTTTCATCATTGCGCCTTTTTTGTAGTATCTTGTGTCAGGGAAATAAAAAAAAGGCGAAGGAAGTTTGGTTTAGTTCGGCTCATCTTGGGTACTCAACTGAAACTAAATCAGGCCTGTTATTTTATAATAGAAAATCCTTAATAACATCATTTCTGGTACATATTTTATTTCCATACAAATTCCCTCGAGTTTCGGCGTTGTCTATTACTGAGAATTGTAACTAATTTTTGTAACTAGTCCTACTGGCTGCAAGATAAAGCTAGCCATGATTGAATACAGGAGGGCTGGTAAATGCCGACTTTATTGAAGGACTGTCCTTGAAACTTATGATTTCGATATAGGTAATAATTTATTTATTTCTTATCAAGTTCAGATTTAATGGAATCATTCAGAATCTCGATTTCAACAATCAGCATGGTCATTATGGCGACGATTTATGAGAAACACAAATATTTGGTCAAAAATCGATAATATCATTAAAGTTTTCGAAATTTCGACTGGAAAACAACATTCAGTTATAAAAATAAGAATTTTTATTCAATTTCCTTCCAATTCGCCCAATACCTCACCCAATTTCATACGGCCATTATTTCTAATTAAAGTTTGGGAAAAAAAGATCTGCAACGAAACGAAAAATGAGCATTACGTGCATTTCCTATGGAAGTTACTGAAAAATACACAAATATATATCCGAGGATGATTATTATGATAAATGATTATTTCCGTCAACGAAGGAGAATGAATGTAGGACTTTTAAAAGAAAAGATTTTAAAAAAGTTTAGAGTTAAGGACCATGAAGTTAGGAACTGGTTTTCTGGTTTACTTGGCATAAAATATTTTAAAGTGCTGTCATCAACATTATTACCGATTAATCAAGCAATTAGATTAACATTAAATAGCCTTAAGGCTGTTCATAAAAAGATAATACTTATCACACATTCAGACAGTGGAATTAGCCATGATCAACATTCACGAAGTATTTAATGCAGTTAGAAGGCCATATACCAGGTCGAATTTTATTTTTATTTCCTTGAGCAAAAGCTAAAGAATTAAAATGTAATGCCTTCAACTCTATGGAAACAATCAGGAAACAGATATTGGATGTAAATATTTAATCATTAAGAGATAGTGTTAGAAGTGATTGTGATTTAATGTAAGGTTTACATTAAAAACCTTGGACCATTGAAAATAATATTAACTGAGTATGTACCGTTAGTTGAACTGTCGCATTATTTCAATTTTATTACAAACTTATTAAGTCATTTCCTTCGGGACGGATGTTTGAGGAGGATGGGGGGAAAAGGAGGTCGCGGTGGACACATTAATATCCTCCCGTTGAAGAGTTCTCCTCCCCCCTTTCTCCTTCGCAACCACGCAGTCTCGTCTGACCTCGGGAAGTTTCTCTGGCCTAAAAAAAAGCGCCTTGCTCATCTATCTGAGACTATAGATGATATCCCTTTTCCGGAATTACCTCAACCGTGAGTCGCAAGGATGAATCGTAATCCGCCCTCCTGCATTTTGGCGTCAAATCGATTTCATCTTCACCTTGAAAGGTGTCAGTGACATGATGAAGTATATTTCTGTTTTGTTTTCAGATTCTTTTGTGTCTAGCAAGAAAAATTAAAGGTTGCTGATAACTATTATTATATAAATATGGAATAAATAAATATAAAGTGTGAAAAGATTTCTTATTACGTTAAAAATGAAATATCGTGTGATTTTAGTCGGCTCAGGAATACTCATCATCATTAGCATTATACCTTATGGACAGAAGTTCCTTAGACTCCTGTCCTCAATTTCCTCAAGCTCTGCGTTTTTTCTCAAACGTTTCCTTCACAAAAATACATTTTCCAATGTTTATTTCCTTTAGCCTCTTCATATTATGTCCCCATTCAAACGGTCCATAATTTCAATATTCTACTCCTTCCTCCATGCCTACTCAACATTCTCCCATTCATCGCTTGCTTTAATTCCGTTTCCTCTCAAATAGTCATATCCACCATTGCAGCCTCCGTAGCCTTCTTTCCTCACCTATCATATCCAGAACTACCTCATTTGTCGTCCTTTCCACCCAACTCACTCTTTACATTCTTCTCTTAAACCATTCCATAAAAGCCTCCAGTTTTCCCTCACCCTTCTGTAGCGACCATGTTTCTGAATCATACGTCGCCATACTTTCATATTAGAGTGTTGATCATTCTTTCTATAATATTTTTACCTAACTTGCATCTCGTCAATTCCCTCTTTATAACCATAGATATGCTAATCTTGCCAAAGCATTTATTTCTGTGATGTACTTTCTAGGAAAAATAAGGAAACAATTACTGCAAATTATTAGTAGTATGTATAGTTACGCTCATCAATGACTGACTCGGTCATGCTGTAAGTTACAAAGCTACAAACTGACAGACTGACTGACTCACTCACTTATACACTGATACGAATTCCTAGGCATTTCTAAGCGAGCTAGAAGGCTGAAATTTTCAGGGGAGGATTGGAATTTGGTGTTGAGTCAGGAAAATATCGAGAATCCCAATATTTTTCATTAATTTCGAGCCCAAATAGGATTTTGATTTTTAACGGGATTTAACGGGAAAAAACGAATGATTTCCGTGTAGAGTAATTTTCTTTCATTTAATAAAATATGAAATAATTGAGATATAAGTTTCATTCTTCGACAAAAATGAGGAAAAAGAATCTAAACATTTAATTTTTGCAACCGATTTTCCTCTATCGATCGATAAACTGAATTATTTGAATTTTAAACGCGAAATAAATGCAAATTTAGAAAACTTTTTAATTCAGTTGCCAGGCAGTTTTTTCATTGTTTTCGAGAATTGTGGCACCATATACTGTCTATATAAGCTAAGGGCTGCATTTAAGGGAAATTAACCTTCTCGGCGCGTATTTCAATAGCTTTAAACGATATTATGCCTTCGATCTACACGATTTACGATGTTTTATGATGATATGTATAAACCGTAACGACGCTTTGATACTCCCCTCCATTTGCTCATTTATACGGCATCCGTTGGGATCGCACCAGATTCATCCATTTTACTTATAAAACAATCCCTCTACCTTATCCTTGGCTTCACTTTCTCTGGTTTTTTTCAGGGATCTTTAATCCTTGCACTTTCTTTCTGATATATACCTCGAAGAGACTTGATTGAGACAATTTTTGGAGATTTGCAGCAAATGTCCATTCAAGAACTTAAAAAACGAGCCATTGTCGCGCTGATAAATGCGAAAATATTAGAAATGAATAGGAAGATAATCGATTTGATTGATGGTGAATCTCAAAACTACCACAGCGCCGATTCTGTTGTCATCGAAGATCCAAATGATGCACTCAATTTCCCTGCTGAATCCATCCAGCATGCCACCTCATGTACTGTTGCTTAACAAAGGTGTGATCATCATGTTGCTGAAAAACTTGAATCCTAAAAAAAGCACTTTGCAACGGCACTCGATTGACTGTGGAAGAGCCTGGACGAAATTTGATAAGAGCAAGAATCATTTCAACATGCGATCACAATGATATAATTTTAATTCCCAAGATTGATCTCGCTCCAACAGACACAACATTTGCTTTCATATTAAAACGCCGCCAATTTCCGATAATTCCTGCTTAAGCTATTACAAAAAACAAGGCACAAGGCTAGTCAGCTGATCACGTTGGTATCAAGTCAATTGAAGGTGTTTATTGAATCGAATACACAGCAAGGAAGATTATTGAATGACCAGAGACAATTCACACGCAATGTAGTTTTCAATCGGTTCTTCATTTAAAAAAAATTTTTTTGTCAAATATTTTCTATATCATTCCATATATACCACAAATAATTCTCATTTGTACAAGATTTAAAGAAATTGAATTTGTAATAAATATTCCATGTAAATTAAATCAAAGGGTTTGTTATATTTCTCAACATTTAACGGGTGCCGTAGGCGCCTTACGACTAACTAGTAACTATATAATTATGTACCATTTAATTTTATGAATAATTTGCCGTGGTTATAATTTGGTCGCGAATGACGCGAGGGGTAATATACCTCTCCGCCTATCTCTTACTTAATCAAAGTGGTTGAACTTGCCTGCGCAGTGAGGGAGCTTGATAAATTCGTCAGAGTCAAAATCAAACACGGGTCCCCTGTACCTTTGTCTAAGTCTCAATCTTGCTTCATTTCGCATTTTCACAGCCTGTAAATCGTATTATCACTATCGCAAAGGTAGTAAAAGTAGGCAATATGCCATTTTTTAACATTCATATGCTACATTTCGCTGTCTTTTCGCTGCATTGGGCGGATATATACGCCCGAAGGAATCCATGTCCTCTGCGCTAACGGTGTATGCATGCATACGCTTTTCAATAAAAAAGACAAATGGTGAAATATAGTAATAAAATAAACTTAAAAGAATTTAATATTATTTATTTTAATAAAAAATATAACTTCTAATTACTCCACTGACAGTCGGAAGACCTGATCGCAAAGTATGGACCATAAAATAATGCGGGAACGCTAAAAATACTTTTCGAGAGTATTCAATATTGGAGGATGACTCTGTCGCGGAGTACCTCAGCGAAAGGGGACATTTATGCACATGAAAATATAAATAAACAAAATGTGCTAATATTCCTACCTAAAGAATGTTACTCCTTCCTTGCACTCACGGCGTCGTATTTACGCAAAAATGAACGCAGTCGTGAAAGTTATGGGATAAGGGATGGTGAAGGGGGTGAGAAGCGGGAAGAATTTAGATAGCGAGGAGCGAAGGGGAAGGAAGAAGGGGAAATCAAGAGACAAGAAGGCTATTTCCCGATGTGATGAGCGTGTGCACTGCGTGACCCAAATGATCGTTGTCCGGAAAATAACGCCAAGGAGAGAGAGAGAGAGAGATGCCCTTCCACCCCTAAAAGTGATGATGGAGTACATATATCTCCCCCCCCTCTCCCGCATTTTTCGAACTTCTTCGGATAAAAGCGTTCTTACGCAACCAATCCCACGGGCCTTTCACTCTTTTGCCTTCGAGCTGCAGTCACACGGTCGCTCATTCAGGTGACCACGCCTTGTGCGACATTCCTCCCGCGGCACCACGATGTGAGACAAAGAGAATAGTCATAAATCAGCCGCTGAAAACTCGGATTCGCCATTAGTAATAGGCCAACAGCCATGGTTGATTGCACGGACGTGTAAAAACCAAATTTATTACGAGATAAAAAATTGTATTGATGTACACGGGATAGCGTGGCGTATCCTGGATGACATTGAGTTTACTGTAAGGACATAAAACGATTACGCGGGCAATGAAAGCGATTACGATAAGGACGAAATCGACGAGGGGATATTTAAGGGTAGTTAGAGCGAAAAATCACTTCACCTAGAATTTGATGAATTTGGCCTCATTTAAAGAATAAAAATCCCATCTTTCCAATAATATCAAATTATCAACCCTTTGCCAAACTACTTTTCGAGTAATTTCCATAAAAATATAAGTTGTTTTACATGGGATAGATTGCGGCTGTGCGCTCCAGAGGGAGAATATTGAAACAATTAGGAACTTCTAGCACCTAGATTTCGTCAATTTCGTCGTGTGTAGATTGCATGTTTTCTCAACTATTTATAAAAAATAATCTATTACTCACCACAGTAATTTTTACAGTATCGCAAAAAACCTTCCGTTTTGAAGGGTTTTCAGCCGTACGGCGGGAAAAAATTAGTCAAGTTAGAGACTTATGTAGCATTATTAATTAAATTACTGAGAATTTTGGTCAAATACAGCTTTATCTTTGCGCCATAAATATAGTAATACTTATTTCATACTTCTTACAGACGCTGAAATAAAAAAATAAAATTTGAATATGGTCTCTTATATGACTAGGGAACTATCTCGCTCAAACCACCTTAAGTAAAGCTATCAGGTAAAGATTATTCAGTAACCTAAAATTAAGGAAATCGGTTCAGCATTCAGGGATATTTCAGCATCTTGGTCACTAAAGAAGGAGACTGCTCCAGCAAAATTCTCCAGACTTGGCCTTGAGGGTTTTTAGATGTGGGCGAGGAGAAAGATGGAAATTGAAAGCTAAGTTGAGAGGAAAGCAAATGAGATAGTGATTGGTATAGTCGGGGGGGCAGGAGATTGAAATTTGGAGGCAGAAAAGTTGCAGGATTGAGGGTAACAGCATGATGACGATGGTGATATGGGGTAAAAAGGTGAGTAAAGGTAGGAGAGGGAGAAAAAAATAGGAGTCATGGGCGGAATGAAGGGATGAAAAATAAGAAGAATTTTAAAGGGGATTATTATTGTAAAAGTGATTCTTTTTATAGTGTTACTTTTTAAAAATAAAATTTAGAGAAGACTCCCCGCAGTCTGAGAAATGATATAAGGTCCTGTCTAAGGACTATCCATCGACGTATCACTCCTTTCATATCTCCTGTTTCCTCACATCCATGACGACAATCTCCACGCAGCAGTACGGACCTATAATCACTAGGGAAGGAATACGAATATCGCGAAATGGATACGGAGGAAAGCTGCAGTTTTTTAGTCATTCAATATTCAAGCATTTGAAAATCAAGCTTGTGAAATGTGATGATGCTGTAAAAGAAGCTTACTTGTATATTTCTTGGATGTTTATTCAAGCTACATAAATTTTCATCTCAAATTCAGCATCATCACATTAGATGCCCTTAGGCGCATGTCATCACATTATCCTATTTCCAAGCCCATACTGCGTAAAAAACGTTGCACTTTTCCACACTTTATTTACTTGCTGTTGAACAAAATGTTGAGCGATGCTAAAGTAGATTTGATCGAAAGCTTCAGAAATAACTTTGCCTGGACTGCCATACTTGCGTGAGTATGGTAGTCCTGGCAAAGTTATTTCTGAAGGTTTCGATCAAATCTACTCTAGCATCGCTCAACATTTTGTTGCAAGTAAATAAACAATACAGCAAGTAAATAAAGTGTGGAAAAGTACAAAGTGTTTTTATTAAAAATGGATATCTACCACTTCCACGAAGTCAAGCCTGAAACAATCAAATTTATGAATTTTAGTAAGTTATTCCTAATAAAAAGTGGGAAGAAAAATAAATTATTATGAAAATTACTGGGAGAGGGAGTGGAAATTTGGCGAAGGGGGGAAACATTTCACAATCACTATGAACATGGAGCTGACCCCTTCGTCAAAACGTTAGTGAATCACGTTGTGCAGAAGACTTTCACTGCACTCTCATCTCGAGGACTCCTCCATCACGACTAACTCAAGAAGAAGGGTTTGCCAACCCCGTGATTACGCCGAGGGCATGAATGAATGGCAAACGCTCATTTCCATAACGGTAGAGGAGAATGCCTTGCATGATATCTGTTTCCGCAGGAATGGAGTGGATGAAGGAGTCGGTGATTTTCATCAGCAATTCGTCATCTCAGAGTTTTACATCAAAGTCGTGGTTTAATATGACCAATGTTCCAAATAAATTGGTGAGTATTCAAGAGCACGTTTCAAGGGTAAACGTCGGATTTTTCAAGTTTCCACTGAACTCAAACTTGAAAATGTCACGTCGTCATGTTCTTATTCATATAAGTTTACGTAGGATTTTCCAATGTTTTTAATTATAACGTAGATAACCTTTCAAGTGGGCCGGTAAATGTTACGAGTTTCATAGGAATCGAAAAAAGAAAGGAATTGAAATGCTCGTGTCGCTAATTTTAAATTCACTCTAGGGCTGGGAAAATTTCCACAAAATTTGGCCCATTCAATGATCAACTTCATTTATAACTCCCACAATGACGAATAGAATGGGATAAAATGGGAACTGAAATACTGCTAAACACGTAGAAAATTTCTGGTCCAACTAAAGAGAAATTTCCGGCTACGGTAGACACGCCGATAATGTGTCGACCTTACAATCTTGGGTCGAGTCCTGGCTGAGGCAGAAATTCTTTAGTGGAAATCCCAACCCCTAATTATGTGCAGTGTGGGAAGCGATTTAAGTTCAGTACTCAGTCTTTCAGATGGAAGGTTTAAATTTGAACCCCATGGCGCTCTTTGCTATGAGAAGGCCAGGTTTTTCTCCATCATTCTTCGATTCTCCACATAGTCATTTCCTGAACCAACTTTCGACCAGTATTTTAATCGCGTAAATAGCCTCAGTTGTCATTAGCCTCCGCAAATAACCAAACGAAAAACCTAAAATCTAAATTTACAACAGATAATAAAGAAAAATTAATTTGATGAGGCTCCATGGACGAGGCGCAAAGCAAGTAATGCCTCTGTTTCGGCAAGTCCTAACTAGACTGCCACCTTACAATCGTTCACATTTTAAATTTTTTAATTAGATGGAAAAATTAGCAGAAGGGAGCAAATCCTGGGAATGAGTGACTACACAAGGAATTAGTATAGTAATAGTCGATACGAGCTTTCTGGGTCCCAACTGCTAGCGTTATATCGGACACTCAACCTTTATAGTTGATTCTAAAGGAAACATATTTCGTGTGAGAGCTACATAAAATTTATTTCTGATTATTTTACGAAATTATGCAATGGAACTCAAACAGCTCAACTCCAGAGAGTACCATAAAACCTGATTGTACGAAATAAATTTATTCGCGATTCAACGCAGTTTATTAAAGTTAGTAGTGTTAAAGCTCATTTTGCGAATAAAAATACTCAATAAATATCGCCTTTATGTGAAGATCAAAACAATATCCACGTAAGGTATAGGACTCGAGCCCGCGTGCTTAAGGCTGCCAGGACAGAGCATCGCCGTTGCGGTTACCGTCCGAGGGAAGGGAGTCTGCCACATGTGAGCGGGGGATCCCCTTCGAGGATCGCGAGCACTGTCTCTCCCCGGAGATCATCTCACCTATCATTCAAGAGATTAAATGACAGACTCACTCCTCACTCAAGAGAGAAGACCACGGACGGAGGTCGATTGGGCGGCGAGAAATTTCTTTCCGACCCCCCCGACAGGTTCTCCCCAATCCGCTCAAGTGGTGGGGAGGGGGGGGGGGTCGGCAGGGGGTCGCCGGCTGACGTCGCTTTTAAAAAAGGGACGACGGAATGTGAGCGGCGTGCGGCGTTTCCTGGTCCCTCCTCCCCCGCCCCCCACCTGGTCCGGTCTTACCTCCTCCTTCCCCACCACTCATGCTCCCCCATCTCCATCCGTGTTTCGAAGCCGCGATTGGATTCAAGTCCGGCCTGGATTGCAGCAGCAGGAGCAGCGGCATGCGCTCTCCCTCGCGGCAGCTAGAGGACAGCTTTCACCGCGGTCTCCGAAGGAGTGCCTCCCCCCCACACCCCTGCTGGGTATACATTGATGAATGGAGAGGGGGTTGGGAGAGCAAGTGGGACTTTGGAGAGGGGAGGATAGACCTGACCGGCCTAACCCTATACCTTCCAGTGGCCACTCCATTTTGATTTTCAAAATCAAAGAGAATGTCAGGTTTTTCTGAAGGGAAATCGAATTTATCCAGGTTTCGATGCAATGCGGGGCTGGTTGTTGACTTATTTATTTTCTTATCAATTCACTTGTCCACCTGAAACATCCGGGGCATGGTGTTCCATTCCAACTCAACTCGATAAGATTTGAAGACACTTAAGGTAGTTCGAGCGAGATATTTCCCAGGTCATAATAGAGACCAGATTCGAGTTTTCTTTTAAACACTAAACCGTTGTAAGATGCAAGGAATAAGTACCAGACCATTCATGACGCAAAAACTTCGTTTTAGTGACCAAACGTTTTAATATTTAACTAAATATACATATTTGAGACTTTAACTTGGCACATTTGTTTCGCTACGTGAGATAAACGCTGTTAGAAACTTTCTCAATATTTTATAATGCCTATTTGAAGCGCACAGCGGTATCCCATGTAAACGGCTTAGTTTTTGGAAAAATAGTGTGATAAGAGATATATATTATGATATAATAGAAAACGAGATATTTCACTTCAAAATGATGCTCTATTCATTGAAATTTGTGGTCAGTGATATCTCGCTCAAACCTCAAATTAGCTTAAAAATGAGACGACGAGAACTATTAAAAAATATTAAATGATCTAAGATTTTCCCGGTGAATCTGTTATATAAATGTTTCACGGGTATTCCACCAGGTAATAGGCTTCATTTCTGCCGTAAGCCTACGAAGCTTATTACCTGGTGGAATACTCATGAAACATTTATATATGAAAATATTTATTCCGGAGCTTAGCATCAGGTTTCATAATACTGTTGACTTGGCATGGATTCATGTTATTTCAACACGGATTCTTGCCTTTGCATGGAAAGAAAGCTCCGCGAAGAAATTTTATCTGACAAGTGGTTGACATGCTTTTGATGGAAAGGAAAAATAAATTAAATCAAGGTGCAATAAGAAATAAATAGATTTTGAGGAAAAGACATAAAAATCGGCCGAAGTAGTGGTTTTATTATTTGATATGAAGCAATAATAAAACTCTCAAAAAACCAATTCGCGATTTCATGACTGTTGATAGTGATGGACTTTCTATGGTAAATGTTTACAGATCATTCTCTCAATTATTGTTTCCGTTACTTAGGGACGTTCCAATATACCATTAATTATTTTTTAAATTCTCTCTTAAGTGTTTCTCATCGAAAAATCATTAAAAAACACAATCCTCCGACTTTCAAACGAGTCGTGGAACATGTAGGAAGAATTTTTTCCGGTTGACTCGAAAAATCAGCGTAAAGCACAAAATCATGTTGTATAGGTACATTGAAAATAAAAGGCTAGTTGAGGCAAATCTAAAATTTGTGTTAGAATCCATTTTAAATAATTCTGGAGATCCATGCGACTAATTGGATGAGGTAGCTATTTATATGGACATTTCGTATTTAGCTTCACCACCCAATACTCTAGGATCCACTCTCCACTTAAGTTGAATGTCGCAATCTTTAGTTAGACAGCCACAACCAACTATACAGGAGAGCATATTGATGATAAATTCCAAATTGTTTTAAAAGGGACATTCCCATGCATCAGTAAATGCAATTCAAATTCCTTTCTTAAAATTATGGAATGGGGTCGAAAATATCAGCAATGGCGAAAACATATGAGCCGCTACCATGGACTTTCCTGTACACTAACAGATATTCATTACACCGCCAGCTCTAATATTTAAATATATTATGGATAAATTTAAAAAAACAAATAATCTGTATTTAAATGCACAAAGGTCTCTATATAGGTGTGCCAGGATTGGCCTGTATGCCTGCTTACCTCGCTGAGCGCTAGAAAGGGACTCCGGCTATCCAACGAATTGGTTATTTGATCCAACTATGTACGCACCTCTTCACTCTTTGCGTGAGCTGTAAAGGCTACACTATACAATAGGGATGAGCACACAACTTAGAGAACATCAATGTAAAATGTATGTTCTACCCAAGTATAATATATTGTATCGATAAGAAATGTCCTTCGGTCCAATTATTTGTTTAACAAAAAAATGGGATGCGTCTTCCAGCCTCTTCTTTCAGCGAAGTGAAGTTTCCTGGTATATATCACTTCCTTTCTTCTTTAGTTTTTCTCTAGCCAAGAAATTGTGACAATAAGTCCATTACTGGAGTCGAAGGAAACGTAACACGCGTAGCAACAAGGATTAGAAAACAACTAATGAACTGAAAATCATCCCGAGATGAAGGCCATAGCCAGAGTTTTAGTGGTAAATAAATGGAAGGTGTGACGTAAGAAACTGTGAAAAACATGAAAATCAGGAAGGACAGGACTCTAGAAGTTTGAAGAGACAGTGGAGGAACCTTCCTATCACCTTGTAGTGATATGGATGAATGGTTAATGCGATTTTTAATGTAGAATATCTAATATATCTCCAGAGGATATTAGATCTCTCCAGATAATAGATCTCCAGAGGAGATATATTATATATATATATATATATATATATATATATATATATATATATATATATATATTTCGTTCACTCACTCACGCACCGCCTTTAGGCGAATAAATATATAATAATTTGAACAGAAGGTGAAAGAAAGAGATAGGAAACATATAATTAAAATTGGACGAAGACACTGGTGATGTGGAAGATGGTAAAGCCGAGCCGGGTTCGAGTCCCGGCCACGGCACATTTTTACCCTCTGATTTCTCGGCTTTACCATCTTCCACATCACCAGTGTCTTCGTCCAATTTTAATTATATGTTTCCTATCTCTTTCTTTCACCTTCTGTTCAAATTATTATATATATATATATATAAACATCCAGTAAACTGCCTGTCAACGCCAGTCTGATGAAGAAATCAGCACCGATGCTTAAGTGACAAAGTGACATGATCCGATGCGAAAAGTCCGCCGTTAATAGATACTCTGAAACAACGATTGCGAAATTCGTCACGTGTGTTGAATACCTTCATAACATTAAAAAGCATTTCAGCTTAATTAAGGCTAAATTTCCGTTAGAAGGATTAAATGCACAAAGGTCTCTATATAGGTGAAGAGTAGTACTTTACTGAGACGACAAAAACTCCATCAACTCTCGTCACCTTTCCAAGCACGTAGAGGACACTCTTTTTCTTTTGAAATGACTCTGGAGCATGGAAAGGAGAACAAGCTACTGGGAAAAGAGCGCGCAATGATTTTACATAACATACTGGTTTGGTCGCATGCCGGGGAAACCGAATAGATTTACAAAAATAACAGAATTATTTGTGGCATTTAAGAATTGAGCCGTAGTCATTATATATCCATATTGTAATACCCATAAAGAGGTTATTATCAATTATTATTACGTTTTTACATAATTAAGTTCTATTACATAAAACAAATGATAAGGAATGTATAGAGTATTATCATGTATTTATAGTAACGATCCGTGGTAATTATATTTTTATAATTTCCTTGACATGGTCATAATGAAACTGACGTCATGATTATAATGTTTGTCAGTGTTATAAGGATATCAACACCTTTGCGTTGTTTTATCTGTAGTAATCAGGTATAGTAAAAAATATAAGAGGGCACGCATATTATGTTAACTAATTACAGATAGGACGAAAATAGATGCCGCTTCGCGCTTAGATATTTCTGTAAGCCTCTTTGCCACCTAAAAATAAGGTATTCACAGGTTTTCCATGATATATCTCCTTGATGGACAATTAGTAGCGCTTTATGCAGTATTGGATATTATTAAAAGGTTAAGGATTTCTGTTTTCATTTCTTCCAAGACTAATGAAAAATACTAACTGATTAAATAAGAACTTCTGTTTTGAAGCTTCAATTCATTGCTCTCAAATAATGAAGGGAAATATTCGTGGGACTAAATAAAACAATGTGGTACACCGAAGTTTTACAAGTAAAAATGGGAGAGAGATGCTTAGCAAGGTGACCCGCCATAATAAATTTATGTTGGGTCACCAGCAAGTGTGAGAAAATTTGGCATATTGTGGTTCATCTGGTGCCCTGGTTCTGATCTTCTGCTTAAACACATTACTCGACCAATTTCGCGACACGGTTTCTCCGGAAACGGGTCTTTGAAGTAGAACTTTTACTAGGTCTAAGTTTTCGTGAGCGTTTAATTACTTTAGTCATTGGCACTTCCAGCACGTACGGCTTATCAGTGGAGTGACGAAAAGAAAACGGCCCGCATAGCTGCGAACGAAATGCACTTTCCAATCGGCCGCTCTTATGGTCAAGACGCACCAAACCGGAAAGCCGAAGTTGCGTGCCGTGTTCATGGTAAAACGCTCGATTGAATATCCTTTACTGCAGGATCCGACAAGACTCGAATATTCAATTGTAGTTGTATTAAACATACTATGCAATAATGAAAGTAATCGTTGTTCAAATTTCTCTTTATGGATGAGAAACTAGAGAAAACACGAATGATAATAAAAAACGTTAACTATTTTTTTCCGAGAGATGGCAACATAATACTTCCATTCTAAATTTATTTGTATATAATACCTACATAACTTTCAGGTGTGGAATAAGACATGGGCATGCTATGGGTAAAATAGTGCGAAATTACTAGAGAAGTAACGATTAGGATTCGAAATAATGTATATTCTGCCTAGATGAAATGGTAGAGGATCAGGCAAGCCAACATTTTTCAAGTTATTTAAGCTGTACTCTTATTATTCTTTCAGCTGTATCAATAGAGCCAAATGCGTATTGTTTACCACTATTTCACTAGTGGCAGTGGACTGACACCTTGAGGGATCAAAACGAAATTATCAAAAACGCAGCTGTTATCCGAGACTTCTATAAACTGCCAGTTATTCTAATATCCGATTTCAGCACTTGGTAGGTGGAGACTCAGCTACTAAATCGATATGTCTTGGTAAGCAACTTACAACTACACCACATACTTTTATCTAAATTTACCTAGAATTTCCTAATGGGTGTTTTCTATAATGAAAAATTAGGATTATTTACGAAGATATATTTTCTGTGTTTTCCGTCGACGATGGCGTCAAAACATTTTTGAAGAGCTATATTACAATAAATTTGCCCATGTAATGATGCAACAACTGAATATCTTGCAGTTGGATTCTCGCAAGTGGTCTCTCGTTTATTTAAAACTTGTCGTTAGGAATATTGCTTGCTTCATGAGTTGCGAAACTTTTGTCTTGAATCCAATAGTTAAAATCCATAAATCTGCAAAGTTGTTCCAAGTAGTTCTGAAAGACCGAGTACATTACCTCATCTCATAAATACAATCAAGCTAATGGAAACAATCAATGTTTTATCACAAAATATCAACTTTTTATAAGAACCTTAGCCGCTTGTAGTTTCATTTGAAATTTATATCCAATAAAAATGTAAATGCTAAATAACTTTTTTCCGCATAATATTTGGCGCGATTATCTCAAGATGGTTGCAAAAGAATGCTCTAAAACCTTCCACAATGTCACCGGACTACTTATCAGACTCCGTTCTGCCAATTTCATAATTTTTAACTTCATACTAGTACGAGTTCTTATTAAAAGAAACCTTATGCATAACCAAATGAACTCTCAGCGGAAAATTGAGGCGAATACCAATCCCGCTTCTCTGAATTTATCGCGTCTACACCGGAAGTACTCACAAAAACTGATTTTCTTGGCAAGAGCCATTTATTTAATTTCATACTTTTGTCTTTACATGAACGTAAATTTATTTTCCCAGGAAGAAAATTCAACACAATTTATAAAATATGCGTCTACTGGAAGGCAACATCCAATTAAATAAGCAATGCTATAGATTTCCGTGAAAAATCCGGGATACAACCTTTGTTAAATACTACAATTTCCATCAGGTAAACCGTTGAATATCTAATTGGTAAATCCATTATGAACGTATGTTTAATTTGATATACCTGAAGCACGGCGTTTGAAAACTTATATTCAGTGAAATTTCAAAGGCGATGAAATTAAATCCTACTATGACAGCTACTTTGACAATATAAGCCATATTAGTGAGTTATCTATACTTATCGCTATGATGGCCAACAGGCCTTCAAGCCTTTGGATGGAACAGCAAGTTACCGATGCCTCCCAAGCAGGCGTATTTGTTATCTTAAGCAGAGAAGTATAATGGTGAAGCAGAAGCGTCAAGGTGATGGTTTCTCATGTTCTTTTATAAATCACAATGACAAGTGAAAAATTTTCCTATTAAGGTGATAAATTGCACCCGAATGTTCAAACAGAGCATTCACAAAGTAAAGCCTTCAACTTCGAAATTCATACATCAATCACTTTGAATACAAATACGCTTTCCTGTGAGGAGATATTCTAGCCAAATACAGTAACATTGTTGACTTTAAAGGCCCTATTAACGACCTACAACGAACCTATAAGTTACGATGACAACTAATATGTTTTAAAAGTAGAAAATATATTAACTGCATATTGATAACCTATTGAGTCGAGGCATTAGGACTGCATCAGTGTGTGTTTCACTGTTCATAATTATGAACAGGTATGTACTAGCATACTTCATCTGTTTATTCTTAGAGGTAGTTTCTGTACTTATGCGTCCTCATTGTGCGCGACTACATTTTACTAATACTGTTCATGTATGTACATGGAATGCTCTTACTTATGATCAATTCTACTTTGACACTACGCAATAATGCAAATATCGACCATCTAACGAAGAGCAATTTTTATCGCCAGAGATATTTAAATATTTAATTGCTTCTTTGGATTATCGATACTTTTTCAGTTATACAGCAGCTTAGAATTTTTCTTGCAAAAGGTAGTTGCCAAAACAGTTAAATCAATGCTTCAATGACTCACCTTATAGAAAATAAGTTTAAAACCTATTTTTTAATAATAAACCACTATATTAAAATAATAAAATTAATTATTTTTAAATTTACTTGATCCAATGTTTGAAATATGAAACTCGTAAATCTTGAAACATAAACCTTTTCTGCGCGTTCCAATAATATGCTATGACAAATTATAACAAATTTTGCTTACATTTAATTGAGAATATTAACTAACCGTTTTTGCATTACTGTACTTACTTTTATTATGTCCATAGATGAACCAGACATTCTAACATTGGCAGCCATGGAGTTCCTGACCCAATGGAAATTCCGAGGAGATATCTGCTAGCACATACGCCTGGAGAGCACCAGATGTTTCTGAAAGTAAAACAGTTTTATGATTAAAGCTTTGCATAGAAGAACACACGTTTTGTGGGTTTTATTCCAAATTTTGCCAAAGTAAAACAAAATGTTCCAACCACGCGGCCAAAAATTATTTATTTGACAAAAAAAAGGCGATTTGTACATTTTTGGCTATTAAATGGATGCGCATAATAAAACTTTCATGCGTTTCGTCTTTTAAAAAAAGTAGTCATTCATAAAGCAATAGAATAAAAATTGATACATTAATTGGTGACTTTTTTATACTAAAGACTCCCCATCAAAGCGCATGAACCTTACAATTAAATTTCACATATTTTACTTTAATGTTTATTCGAATCATAATTACCACTTCTATCACAATCAAAATATATTACATAGTTATAAATAATATCATTCTGTGAGAGAGGACTCAAAACACGAATGTAAAAAATACCACTGTAAAAATTTACCACTGAAGCCCTTTAGAGAATCTTTAAAAATGATTTCAAGGTAGCATGCGAATACGTAACCTGCAGTGATGTACCACCATATAGTGACATTGTTTTTTCGTAAATATTTACCGCTAAGATGCTCTTCTCCAAATGGTGATGGACATAAGCCAGAAAAGCGTCCCAGCAATATTAATCATGCCAACATATTTGTGAGTAAATGTATACAGTTCCATTTATTTATGAAAGCAGACGCAAGGTTTCCTTAACAGCGAAAGAGTTCTCATCTAAATTACATTACAAAAGACGCCAGAAACACGCAGCATTAAATGTCAAGCCGGAACGGGAATAAAATGACTTGACACACAGCTGCTGTTTATTTTGGCCCTAGTGGCCTTACTCATCCTGGCGTCCTCATTCCATCTCTTGTGCCAATAAACTTTCCCAAATTTTCTTCCTCGAAGCTAACTTTGCCAGGATACCCACATATTTGTTTCATTTCACTTCATTTATCGAAGCAGTTCCGGGTGGTCCTAGCTCAGCCGTACCTTCCGCACGACTGCACGGGTAGCGCGAGAAATGGCTCACGAACGTAGGAGCATTTTTCCAAAATTACGAAGCTTAGAGGAGGTTCACTCGCGACTTCGTGAATGAAAATATATGGAAAAGTCCACCCTTTTCATTTACGTCGCTAACAAAATGCAAAATCCAGCGGATAACCGGTATAGTATAATGAAAAGAAAAATTCAGGTACTTCAGGGAGGTATCTCAAAGGCTTGACGTCTACGTAAGATATTGCTTATATTGTCTGCGGATTCCAACAGGAAGTATCAAATAATCCAAATGGCTAATTGTCTTTCATTAAGGGATAAAAACGATTATTCCCGTCAAATGAGGATAAACTGGCTCGATTAAACATGAAAATGTGTCGCAGTAATACAAGAAATGCTACCTTTCCGTGAGGTCATATGCTGGATTCTCGACGATGCAGCATTTTGAAACCGCAAAGACCTTGTAATTTTTAACATTAAATATATTTTTATATAACGACGTTGGTTTGTTGGTGTACATTTAAGAATATGAAAGCCACATAAAAATGATTTTAAAAATCATGTATGTCCTCATTTATGTGCCGACTATTCACGTTTAAGAAATCTCAGATGATGATCACTCCACGGAAATATTATTCATTGAAAAATTTTTTAGCCTAAGGAGCCAACTTCAGAGCAACATCTGTTGAACTAGCGCATTTTTGGGACAAAATAACCATAAATTGCTAATAACTTAAAATCTGAAACGGATAGGTGCTATCTTTTTTATCACTTTTTAATTTCCAGAAAACAATCACTTCTTAGTTTTCGCAAATAGGACCGCACAGAGGTATATGAATGAAAACATAATATTTACTTCACTTGTTCATACTTTAAGCCCATTCATTTTCTCTTTTCATTCAAATACGGAAACAGTTTATCGTGGAAATGTAGGATTTAGTAGCCTTTATCAGACAGAGGACACTTTTTTTTAATAAGTAGATTGAAGCTACTGATTTACATCTCTGCCGAAAACGGCGATGAAATAAGTAGAAAGTTTTTATTTCCGGTCCAGGTGGATATTTTTCTTGTATATTCCTACGTACTTCATCGCTGCATTCGGCAGAGATGAGAGTTAGCACATGCCTACCTTCCCCACAGTGACGTAGCGTAACGTAGATTTCGTTTTGGTGGGGGGGTTCATTTTGTCCATCTTGAGTTTAAGCTGAGAGGAGGAAGGTGAAAATGTTTTTTTTGACTGGGAGCAAATTTGTGTGTTTAGGAAATTAAGAGTGCAAATTCGACTTTAGTAAAACAGCCTGTATTTACATATTTTAGCTGTGAAAACTTAAAAAGAATACCAACCCAGTTTTTTGTTTTTGAAAATCACAAACATATTAATTCAAAAAGTTGGTCTAGCTGAAGGATAAATGAGTTCAACATTCTCAGCGAAAAAAAAACTTCCTCTTTTAGTGTTCTTTTTGAAAAAATGTAATAAAAAACTTCGGGGGGAGGTCCATTGGGTCCAATGGACCCCCTGGACCTCCCTGGCTACGTCACTGCTTCGCAGCTAAACACGCAATAAGTGATGCATAGGATTTAATTATTCATTGAAACCCTCTATTCCCTAGCTTTGCCATCAATGATTTACTGCAAATGCGCAACTCCTAGTTGCCAAGAAAATTAGGAATCTAGGGTAGGGTAGAAATGTGGTCATCTCATAGGCCAAGGCACACGGTTCAGTTCCCGGTCACTTTAACTTTTTTCTCGTGGCGATACCTAAATCACATGCATTTAAAAAAATAAAATATAATTTCACTGTACAGGCGAGCATCATAATTTACTTTGATCGTGATCTTTCTCTAATCATAAAAGAAACAATATATGATTTTGTAATGGAGTAAGTATAAAAATAATAAGGATGCAAAAAATAACTGGACTTCTTAATAATTAACTACGTATACATAATTATGGTTTAAACTTGACTTATTTACTTCACGCCGTACACTAACTTTGCCTTCACAACCGAAGGTATTTTTTTTGATTTAATGAAAATCACTAAGGCAAATAATAAATATATTTTTGAAATAGGTAATTGGGAAAACATACGAACATCTTCACGCTCATGACGTTATCTGTGCGTCAGACGTTCATTTTTTTATAACACCTTTCCGGAGCCCACAGCTATGCCACATATCATGGAAAATGGCTCCGATTTTTGGCAAATATATCACTAAGTAGTAGAATAAATGACTGATAGAGCGGCATCATTTGAAAGATAAGATCATTTTATTTATAACGAGGCTAAATTCATTGAAAATTTTGCTCAGTGGTATCTCGCTCAAACTTCCTTAAGAAAGACTTTACATGTGATGACGGAAAGACCGTGCCGCGGTGACTTCCATTTAGCGTCCTGGTGAATTGAGCCGTGAAACGGTTTTACGAGTCAAAGTATGCGTGAAATGCGACGGCGGAGGAGAGTGGAGCATCACGGGAGAGGAGAGGAGCGACGGCGTGCCCGTGACTCCTGCCACGCCTCGCTGGGCACCCCGTCGCGACGCAAACCCCTTTACTGAGCACGATAACACGACCACGGAGACAAGAATATGTTGCGCCAAACCATGGCCTTCTAAATAATCACAGCGCAGCCCACGGCCACCGAGCTGCGAGCTAGCAAACAATACATGCATTCTTGCATGCAACATTCTTCGCTAACACCAATCGGGCTCACGCCTTGCTCAAGGATGCATCGATCCAAATATGAAGAAATTAGACAAGAGGCATTGTGCACGACGAGGCAGAGGAAGTAATGAAATAATTGTTGAGAGATCAATGACCCAGAGCATCCGTCTTCCTTGGCTATGCGGTGGACTTTTGGGTATGCTATTTTCTGACGACGTCAAACACATTTTACGAAACCCAACGTACTGCGGTTGAAGAGATCGTTAGCATAGAGTCAGGGAAATAGACTGCAGAATGTGCAGGTTTAAAATTTTATTTATTACATGAAAAGATGATGAAAACTGCCACCGACTTCGGCAGGTGGAGTACCTAATTTTTGGGTTTGCTGTCTAATGCTTCTGCATTCATATGCTTAGTTCTAGCAGTACGTCTTTCTGTACAACTCTTATATCCCTCCAGGTATGTATTTGAATAATTCATTGATACTCATAGTTTCTATTGCATGTTTTGCGGACAGTAGAGTAAAATATAGGTGAAAATATTCCTTGCCTCTTATTTGCCTGCATTTGTATAGCTAGTCAATACCCTTAGTTCGTGTCAAATTAGAAGTATATAGTGAGTGAATGTCAGCGAAAATTTATTCCCTTTCACAAACCCTTTGAGGTAGTTCGCCAAGTACTATGTGCCTAGATGTAGACGAATTTATGCGCACAGATGACCCTAAGAGCATGGGAAGCAGTAATGAGTCACGTACATGACGCTAGGAGTTTCATGTAAAGGAGTCAAAGGTATCTTCATCTGCACTGGGAAAATTCCAAATAAATAGGCTTCAATCCCGAAAAAGATGGAAAGTTGAAATTTATTACATACCTAATATGAAATGAAATTTACAAAACATCAAAACCTGCCCACACTCTTGTCCTAAGTTAATTATTTTCTTTAGTTCAAAACATCAAGGGTGACCGTAAATGTACGTTAGGCTATAGAGATGCTCTTGGAATAATAGTGAAGGATATACGAGTATTCCAGTAAGTTTGCTGTCATAATGTGAGTGGAAAGGTAGCCAGAAGTGGCAAAAGAAATATTTTAATACATAATGCCGTTTCAATTAGCTATCAATCAACATGTGTTTAGTAAAGATACAATTCAATTAACGCAATAAGTCGGGACAATGAATCAAGGCTCCAAGCATTTGCGATAAATCTGTTGCTGTCTATAAATCTAAACCTATGCAAAGTTGTATTTATACTTCAAAATGACACTGCCTGTATTTCTGCAGGGCAATCGCACTGCGTAAAACGGACATCAAAATACATTTTTCGTGTTGGCATTTCGGATTTAGTGCCAATGTCTCGAATACACTACATAATACACTAGTCGTTGGCATAACGATGATTTCATTTTAGTTTCAGAGAAGATTGTGATGGAACCATATCAGTTCTGAATATTTTTTGAAAGAAAATGCTAGATAAGCTGGACAACAAAAAATGTGGAGTTAAAGACCATGATGTTAGGTGGAAAAAATGAGTAAATAAAGGAAGCAGTAAATGCAGAAAGGTATGCATTAATTCAGCAGCACATGAAGATACATGATTATATTTTTGGAATAACAAGAGCCTACCTCAATAGGATAGCAATAATATGCATCATACTAAATTATATTGATTGATGAAAAGTAGCAGCAAATCACTATCTAGAATCATGTTATATCATGTTCCCAACATTTAACTGCTTCCATTACAATAGCATTATTACTAGTGGTGCACGACGCAATAAAATATACCCGCAGTGGTTACGGTCCGTAGATGTTTGGTCTTTCAGTTCCCATTTATTGAAACACGAATTCCGCGCTCACTCCTTTTCATTAACTTACAATGACACAATAATTTCTTACGAGAAATTTTTGTATTCGTGATACAGTAATTATCGCTGTACACTCACAATCAGACTCTTACATTCTTATACGCCGCTGAATTCATATTCGTCAATAAATTTTTTCTAACATTTATAATTTTGTCCCGGTAGATTAAGCGCAATCTCCTCGGCTTTACTGCTTTTACTCCCATGTGAAAGGGTTATTTTTTTGCCTGAATAAATTTCCTGCGCATACCTCCCGCAAAAATGCAGAAAAACCCCCCAAAAAACAGGATATTACGAAATGAAAATGTTCATTCATGAGGTACTCGAGTTACAGTACTGGGGGTAATATTCATGCTCCGAGAAATTCCAACATAGCTGTAAGCCATGACTCTTAGCGATCATAAATTGAACGAAGGCCGCCAAGGTTTTCAATTTGCTAGCTCTCAGCCTCATCAGAGGTTGTTTCCAGAAGTGTGCTTGCACATAACTCCAGCCATTTCAAAGATTAGCTATCGACCATAGCCTCAGAAACCATGATGCTTTCTAAATTCCTAACTGCACTGCGTAATGAGTCCGTAGGCTGTGTTTCTGTACGCCCTTCCCCCACACCCTAGGTCGTTCTTGGCTCCTGTTCAATGTCAAAGTGACCAACTACCAGTAGGACGCCACTCCTATAGAAGATATTCATTCTCAAGGAAAACCGCGTTTGTGTATATGGAGCCTAACGGCTTGCATTCCTGAGAGAATGGGTCGAACAGCTTCATAAGTCAAGGATAGACGATCGGTCAAGTCGTTTGATTTATCATTAACGGAACATTATCGAGTTACTTCTCACTGTCAGCTATTTTCTCTCCCATTAGTAGCAAGCAGCTTATTTAAGACGTTCCCATTGAGGGATCATCCACTGCATCACACGTATTCGGTGGCATTCAAAGAAGGGAATTTTTCGATATTCATAATTGTATCCGCCTTCTTCTTTTTTATCTTCGCTTTTCCCAAATTTGTTCAAAATTATCCATTCACTAAATATGCATAGGACTTGCAGAGTCCAAACAGGGCTTTCTTACCGAGAGTTATGTGCATTAATATAAAATGGAACAGCATTTTGACTTTACCTATTAAAAGATAATTTTGAAATTAGCTAGAGTGAAAAATAGAGGCATCGGCGGCGCTAGAAATCATCTTTTAGGAGTGAAAAATGATGTAATATTGTTTTAAAGCATTTCAGATAGTTAATTTAATTCATTTACCATTTGGGAAGGTCGAATAACAAAACAGAATATGAAAATCAACATTCATTTCTAAGAATTGAACCTAGAAGCATTGAATTACTAATCGATTACCTCACCCTTGGACCGCTTCCTAATGTATACAGAGGCTTAAACATACCTATGAATATATAATGTCAAATAAAATATTTAACCCTGTTTTTGCTAACAATTTTGAGGTTTAAAACTCTAAAAGGGGGGTGATTCCTGAATCAGCATTCTAGGACTACCTGCCAGCCGGCTTTCGCCAAACCCTTGGACCAGGTTATTAATCCCCTTGTGAGGAACGGAATCGGTGGCTAACTGATATCCCTGATATAAAGCTCCGTCCAGACGAAGGATATAGTCTTGATTGATTGCGGTTTCCCGGAGAGGATATGAGATATTATTTCTAACATGAGTGTTTTGTAGATTTTTGGGGCTAGATTATAGAGGTTTTTCGAGTACTGGCTTCCCATTCTAAAAGCTAGGGTTCACATCATAGTAGGCAAGTGGCTGAGATTTTTTTGAGTCCCCATCCCTTCATGGATGCACACTCTGAAACACCGGATTTGTTAAAAACGTGATTGAAAAATGAACATAGGGGAAAATTCCCAGGAAGACCAAGGGATAAGTACACATGTCAAGTAATTAAGGATGAGATAGAACAATTGCCACGATGTGATAGAATTAGCTATATGAGTGGATGCCAATGGAGGGCTGCAGTTAGCAAATGCAAGGATTGAAACACTGATGATGACTTGAGTGCTACGTGGATAGCACTTCTAAGTATAGTCCTCCGTCCACATGGACGCAGTAGTGTACTTAGGGACGCCAATGAGTCGACAAATTCGTGGACTCATCGGCGAATTTTAGCCGAGCAGGCTATTATCTATGCAAGATTCCCCTCCAGCCAGCCCAGATTCCCAAAATAAACCTGCCTACACTAACCTATTGCGACGCTTATGACCTCCGTTGTCCGCCACCTCCCCAGAAGACTCCAACTACCACAGTCATTCAATATCCGTTGCTATGACTTCGACCGCATTCCGATCACCCAATATCATCAACGCAAAGCATAGGCGGACGACTGCTACCATTGACCTTCTCGCAAGCGGGTCCATGCCATCCAATATTCGCTGAGGTTAACCGATGAAAGTTATGGCCGTCTGGACGTCCCGGTCGCGACCTTCTCAGCACTCTCTTTCCCCCACCGCTTGTCTGCAGAGCGTCCAGCGTACCCCGGAGGACGCAGAACTTGGGACGCGACACGAAAGCGAAATAGTCTCGAGCCTCGAGGAGAGCGACAGGGCGGGACGTGGGGAGGTGGAGTGCAATTCGCGGTCGTCCTCTGGCAGAAGCGAGTCGCCACCACGTGACACTCGACGGATGGCGGACCACAAGTGCGTGGAAATGCACGAGGCTTGCATATGTGATTCCTGAAGAGGCCTTATTCGACTAGAGTAAAATGCTGGTTAACGTTAAACGTAAGCACGTAAGGTTAAACGTAAGAGCTTAAGGACGTAATACGTCTTTCGAACTGGGGATAGAAACAGTAATTATGGATCCAAGCTAACAAAAGGTATCGAGTGATAATGCACCGAATGTTGCTATATTTTTACCGCAATCAAAACAAGGTCCTCGAGCCAAAGTTGGTGAAGTATGAAATGTGGCAACAATGGACTTAATATCACCCGATTCTTAACAGCCGAAAAGTTTCCATCGAGATCCATTAAAATATCACCGGGTTGTTGGGGTGGCTGGAGAATTGGCTCCACATCTCAAAGACTCGGGTTTGAATTTCGGCAATGGCGAAGGTTTTTCAACAGAACCCCGATTCCTACTTGGGTGACACGTGTAAAGTACTTTGCAATACACGTGGAGAGTACCTACTCCGTAAGTGTAGTACTCTGTCTGTTGGATGGGACGTTAAACTGTGCACCCCTTAGCGCCTTTCGTCAAAATAGCCGAAGTTAATTTTTTTCGTCAAGCCAATACCGTCTCAGGGTTTATTCCCACCTTTCCTCCATTCCACTTATAATCCTTATATTACCCACCTGTCCTGAATGGTGCAAGTTATGTTAGCTTTTAACGTATTTATAGCGTAATGCATGTTGGTGACTACTCACCCCCTGCCAAATGCCCTTGAGGTGGATTGAAGGGTATTTTGCAGATATAGATGTATTTATACAGTTCCGTTTCGGTTCGGTTGCAACGAAATTGTTCCTGTCATGAAACTCTCCAATAATTAATAATAGCATTTTTCAGTTTCGTTTCATTTCGGTTGTTAGGAGAGGCGATCAAAACAAGGTTTCGTTATATTATTTTTAATTTTTGCAATTGAAAGCTCATGTCGAAAAGGAAACACCTATGATAACATGCTGCAGCATTTAAAACATCACTTTAGCTGTAAAGCAATGTAGGACGTATTTTGACGTTTCCCTGAAATGAGTACGGAGCCAAACTGGCCTTAATTTTGACGTCACTTTGCAGTGAACACTGTAATGTACGTTTCTTGAGTTTGCTTTAGTGCGAGAACGAAAAAGTGCGCTAAGTCTTGAAAACACGAACTTTGTATGTCTATCAACAGCTAAAATTGGTGTATTTTATTACTAATGTGCTTGCAATCACTCCTCCAATATCGGCTACGCTCAATCTATTCCTTGTTAGAGGAACTCCGTTACCTTGTATATGATTTTGAATCGTAATTATAATTGGCATTTAACCAGTCTCGTTTTACTTGTCTCTACGCTGTTACCTAGAAGTCTCATGAGACATGTGTATTTCTTTTGCGCGTGCATGCTGAAGAGTGGACCTTATTTTTCAAACTTTTTATTTCCTAAATTTGTTCAATTTGATTAGAAAACAAATGTTATTGAATTTTACTGTACACTAATTAAGGAAGGACGCTCCGCATCGCACCTAAACTTTTGAAATTACGGCATTATTGGCTATTTATCCGAGATTAGTTGTGTTAGCGGAACTATCGGATCCTCTAATTTCTTTCGAGTCATTACGGGCGACTTTTCACAGAATAAATATGCTTAGAATCGAATATCAATAATTTCTGACGGGTTCTTCCCGAGATGCGGTCCAGAGCATGCGTCCGTATCGACCATGCCGCGCCCTCCCGCATGAGCACTCGAATGTTTTGGGTCCAATGTGTGTCGCCATCAATGCACTACTTGTTCGAAATAATAGACCCTGATTTATATTTCGAGATATGTGATAGAGTGCTCATGATTAATACAGCTTAGTACTTTTATACAATGTCAAAAATTGAGAAAAGTACTAAGCTGTCTAAATCATGAGTACTGATATTAGTAACTTTTACGAAGTGAAGCCTGCAACAGTCAAGTATATACATTATAGAGTATATCACAATCTTCTCGAACAAATCACATGTTTAATTTTTAAGGTAAAATGGTCATTACACAAGCAAGGAAAACGAGACGTTTCAGTAAGATATTTAGGTACAATAATAACTCACAAAAATGTCGATTTGCTTTCTAACCAAATGGATCAAATTTAGGGTGCTTTATAAAACGAATTCGCGAAAACATATTTTGCCGGCTTACTAGGGCCACCATGGTGTGCAAGTCCCGGCACCTCTATAGTAAGCAAGTAAACAAACACGGACACTATACTTCCCAGTGTCATAATGTTCGTGCGCTTGCTGATTGCTACAACTACAGAGAGGAATTTTTCCGCTTCTCGCAACATTGCGTAAGAAGAATAAAACTTGTAAAAACTACATTTGTCTACCTGATGACTCGTGTTGGGCGAACTATGAGGAGGTCACTGTAACGCCGACAGATGGAGTAAAACAGGAAGACTTGGTATCTGATTACTTTTACCGCAAGACTAGGCTTTAATGCAATATATAATCCAGGTACTTCTAATAGAAATTCTGCACAAATCCGTCTAAAGATTAATGGCATCACAATGTATGTAATAACCCATGGTCAGACTCAGCAAGAGTCATAGATTTATTTTCAAGAGCACGCAAAACTATTTTCGGTTTATATCCATATTGTTATTTTTTTCAGATGAGGATAAAGTGATTTTGATATCCATTTTCCTCTACAGCACATAACGATTAAAACATAATTAATCGCATCAATGACAGTCAACGTTCAGGGTACCGATTTTCTTTGATAGATACGCAAAGATGTGACATTTTTTACGTAGCTGTACGCTTGTGTCAATAACGGTGGTGTAAGGCAAACATGGAATACAATCTAAAGACAGAAGTCTTGGACAAAGAATATTGCCTTCAGCGCGCCGACTCTCCTCTTTTCATTGCCACTTCGAGTTTCATCTCGAACTTGATTTCAATTATCGCATGGCTATTTGACAGTTGAACTCATGATACCACCAGCAATAAGTATTAATGAGGATGTGCGTATAATAACAAAACTCGTGACGTCCAACAAAGTATCCGTCGCGTAACTCAAGGCCATATGAGTACTATGTAGGGCGATTTTGACCACATTGAACACTCCTCTCCCCCAACGTAAGACAATGTAATATTCAAAGAAACCCTTCTCCATACGAATTTACATTAAGTTTCTGATTGCAAGCAGACAAATAAACATTTCATAGAACGATGCTTAGCGTAGTTTCAGTTACCCAGAGGAATAATGAGCATAAGGTATTGAAAGTTTTTGTCCTTAGCTCTGCGGCGACGCGACGTGTGTAAGAAACCTTAGACTGGCGATGGGTCATAGTCATGGACCAAACTGGCAAGGAGGGAAAATACGCGATGCTTCCAATGACGCAAACGAAGATTTGAAGAAGAAACAAGTGCGTCCTTTAGAGTAACACTAAAATCACAAGCAAGATGATCTCGAACCCCTTAACTAAGAAAGAGCGAGAAGAGACCTATCCCATTCCCCAAAACGATTTACTGAATGGCTCCTAAGGTGATGCTTGATGTTTTCAGAAAACAGACGCTCATTGAGAATATCTGTCCTCGAGACTGGCTTCACCATGAAGCATCTTACAGTTGATCAATCTTGTAACAGGAGAACCTGGATTCATCCACCAGAAGATATTTATCGGGGAAAAACCAACGAGTGTGTTACCACAACCAGCGGAATATTAATGAATTAATATTGCATCTAACCTGTTATTTTTTGGAGAAAGCGAAAAAAAGTGTATAAATATAAATCGAGACAATAAAAAGAATTGCCTAGTCATTGCCACATCGATTAAAATTGCGTTTTCTGAGAAACATAGCAAATGAGAGCGGTTCAACTATAAGTTTTGTATGATAGAGTGGATCACTACTTATTTTATTTTTGTATTCAAAGTTAAAGCAGAAAAACAAGATTTCTTATGTTTCACTGATGATAATCGGCGGTAACATTAAAAATTCAAGTAAACTAAAAAGGACAGATTTTGACGTGGCGCTGAAAAAGGCAGTCCACCATGTTGGCGTTAATTTTGACGTCACTATGCAGTAAACACCGAACCATATACCATATAAATTATTAAACTTCATTTTCGCAGTGATATCCTAAAGTGATAATTTTATTGAAATGTTCCTTTACCCTATTGAAATACGTAAGAAAGGCACCTCAAATAAAGGGAGTATTTGCATCGGATGGAGACAATGGAGAAATGCTATACGCCTCGTTCACTCATGTTATTTTAATCCCAACAGGTATTTACCTAAATCAATCATAAGTCCCTGTCAACTGTCTGGATAATTGAGCTATGCTTTCAATGATTATACATTATGAATGCAATTGTGAAAAATATCTATAGCTACATTTCTGTAGTTCGTGGTACACTATCCACGTAAAGAGATAGGCAGTTTTATGATAACGACAACATTCGAGACAAAAGATGTGATAAGAAAAGGTAGGAAGCAATAACTGTCGAGGAAATCCTTTAAACATCTGACCGCAATAGCTACGTTAAAACTATTAAAGCAAAATCATAGGTATTAAAAAGGTTAAAAACGTTCAAAAGTCTTCTTTGCATCCAATTTCACTTAAAAAGATGTCCGAAATCGTTTCTAAAACACCATCTTGAAAATGTCACTTCTCGGCGCTAATCAAATTTTCCGATACGGAGGGGAGAAATGGACCATCGCCAGAGTTTATCGGATCCATTTATTATTTAACATGTGTTTGACCCCGACGCTCACCTGAGCCGTGATCTTTTATGTTCGGAATACCTCTCCTCGCGTTGCAAAGAGTTGGGCGCATTTCGTGAGCGGCGCTCAAAAGACGTCCCGGTCCTCGGGGCATCTTGGCCGTTGCGCTCACGTTCACAGCCTCTGGCGCCCTCCGAGCAGGAAGTTTATCCGTGCCGTTTCAGATCACGCACTACGGGCAGTCTGCAAGACCGGTCGCACAGTGGTTAAAATTAAAAGCGCCGTCAATATAATATATGATGCCAGCGCGCCGACGAATTAGAGTATTTTGAGAGTATAAACTTTGTTTCCGATTGGTTTGTTAACGGATGTCGCGAACACATTTAGCGCAATATAATTATGGGGATTATCGAAGAACGATGAAGAAATAATGGACAGATAGAGCCAATGAAGATACTTTAAGAAAAGCAGTGAGAAAAGATGTTTGATAAAAGCCCTGAGAACTAGAAGAGACAGACATAATAGAAATTCTAAGACATACAGCCTCCTGAAAGGTATAATGGAATAAGCTACGAATAGGAAGAAGTACCTAGAAAGACCAAGGATGGAATGCGAGGAGAAAACTCTATAGGATGTCATTAAATAAGGAAGTTTGAGGGAACTAAGTGGTTAGCTGAAAAGAGATAGGAGAGAAATCTGCTGCAAACCAATGATCTGATTGATGACTGCCGATATTTTTATCGCTTTCACATGTCTCCATGTAATGTTATATGGTAGTTATCATCATACTAATATATAAAAATTGAATGGTGTCTGTCTGTCTGTCTGTTGCTCAATCACGCAAACACTACTGAACCAATTGAGCTGAAATTTTGTATGTAGTTAGAAAATGTACCGGGATGAAACATAGGCTACATTAAAAATCTGTCAGGGCCCCCAAAGGCCCCCCCTGGGGGTCCCTTGTGGTCCATGCTAAGCATTGGGTTTGGTGCAGTGGTTTTATTTTTTGGTTTAAAAAATTACTTTTACTCAAGATAGAGGGCTGGAATGTTTTTGATCGGATGGTTGAATAAATGAAGTTTCTAATTCTTTCAATCGATTTTCTTTTACGCTTCGTAATTCTCTGAATATTATGTTTATAGCTGAAAAATCTCACATTTTTCTCTGAAATCAACAATAGCATATTTCCTTGACAACCAGAGATTTTAATTTCAAAGTATATTCACGCATCTGGCATTTAAGTTTTCCTGCCGGCCCATGGTAGCACGTAGAAAGAAAATTTGTATAAGAAGGGCCCAGAGTCCCAAGGGCCCCATGATAGATTGCTTCGGGCGGTAATAGATAAATTCAATGCATATTTACAGGTATACTCTTCAATGTCTCTTCTAAAAGTAGCTCTCATAAGGGAACTGCATACGAGAGAACACTTATGTATAAAACGATACACATAAAGGAATTAAACGTGGAAGAATATTTACGTGAAGCGAATAATAATGTTAATAATGCCTCTGTTGCTACAACAAATACGGCGTCGTTTATTATAGTTTAATACTCACATGAATTACACGTAGTGGAACCGTCTGCCTCTCATTACGATTGCGAACTGTTTTATAGACCAATTCGCACATAAACTTTACGAGTTATTGATATATACTTAAACGTGTTAAAACGCAGTTTACTTACAATGACTCAATCATCGAGTTGCCTATTCGAGTCTCTCACTTGCTTCTGTTTTTCCCCTCCTTGGACTTAAAAATATATCCATAAACATGCCTAATAGAATAAAGGGTAACCTTTTGAAAAAATCTTCTAAAGCATGAGGAATGTCTTCTTTGCGAGAAAATGAGTCCTTGCATGAAAAACGACAAAGGTTAGCCTTGGATGTTCAAAGACATGCCAACCAGCAATCTCATGATAATCTCCCCGTGGTGTTTCTCGGATTACGCTAAGAACCGCACAAATTTCATCCTAACCAAACCTACTGACGGGTAACCAGCTAAAAATCTGGTTCAAATATTGAGCCATTTGTTTCGAAACTTCGAACTGTTTTAAGATGGCGGAAATTATAATTGCGTCACTACATGCTTCTTACCCATGAGAATAACGGATATTCTGCGAAATGGACGTCATTGGTGCATGAAAATTGGCAAGTGCACTAAGACTGATCACCATAGATTTTTAATTTTGTAACCAATGATTATGATTTAGGAAACAATGAATATACCCACCCTTTATGCCAAAGGCATAGTCCGGGTATTGAAGGATTCATAGGACAAATAAACATCGATGATATTTAAAATGCTCCTTTTGACGTTGTCAACCGCTGGATTATACCCTACTATCCAATCCTGATTAAGATACTCAACGCACATATCAACGTTGATATGCGCAACTCAATTAAGTCATTGAATGCAAATATACTTATGTACACAAGGGAAGTGATCAAGCTGTTATTCACTCAGAAGACGGCTCAAGAGAACTTGAGGGACGAGGTCACTATCTATCAACCTAGGTGCTATTTATTAAGTAGTAATCAGTCTTCGTGGCCCATTATTGGGTTTCCCGTGCATTAAAGAGGACAAACAATCACTCAACTCTCCGTGCACTAAATGAAAAACGAACGAATTACAACGATCACAACAAACAAGATAGGATACGAACACCTCAAATGATCATGCTGACAGTATTCTTCAGGTTTTGTGGTTTTCTTACAAAATAAGTTCAATGTTTTTCACATCCGTTGAAGTTCAACGGGTACCTTCAGCTAGTACTAATATATAAAAATTGAATGGTGTCTGTCTGTCTGTCTGTCTGTTGCTCAATCACGCAAACACTACTGAACCGATTGAACTGAAATTTTGTATGTAGTTAGAAAATGTACCAGGATGAAACATAGGCTATATTAAAAATCTGTCAGGGCCCCCAAAGGCCCCCCTGGGGGTCCCTTGTGGTCCATGCTAAGCATCGGGTTTGGTGCAGTGGTTTTATTTTTTGCTTTTAAAAATTACTTTCACTCAAGATAGAGGGCTGGATTTTTTTTATCGGATGGTTGAATAAATGAAGTTTCTAATTCTTTCAATCGATTTTCTTTTACGCTTCGTAATTCTCTGAAAATTATGTTTATAGCTTAAAAATCTGACATTTTTCTCTTTAATCAACAATAGCCTATTTCCTTGACAACCAGAGATTTGAATTTCAAAGGATATTCACGCATCTGGCATTTAAGTTTTTCCTGCCGGCACATGATAGCACGTAGAAAGAAAATTTGTATAAGAAGGGCCCTGAGTCCCAAGGGCCCCATGATAGATTGCTTCGGGGGGTAATTGATATATTCAATACATATTTACAACAAGTATACTCTTCAATGTCTATTCACAAAGAAGCTCTCATAGGGGCACTGCATGAATATGAGAGAACATTTACGTAGGAAACAATACACATAAAGGAATTAAACGTGCAGGAATATTTAGGTGCAGCGAAAAGTAATGATAATAATGCCTCTGTTGCTACAACAAACATGGCGTTGTTTATTATCATGTAATACTCAGATGTATTATTCGTAGTGGAACCGTCTACCTCTCATTTCGATTGCGAATAGTTTTTTAGACCAATTTCCACGTCATACGAACAAACGAAGGAACGTCAACGAGTATCATACTAGGTTAAGAACTCCTCAATTGACTACGCTGACAGTATTCTTCAGGCTTTGTGGTTTTTCTTTTAAAATACATTCAATTTTTTTCACACCCGTTGAATTTGATAACGATTGCGAACAGTTTTTTAGACCAATTCCCATTTCATAAACGTTACAAGTTATTTAAATATGTTTAAAAGTGTAAAAGTGCAGTAAACTAACATTCACTCAATCATCGCGTTGCCTATTCAAGACTCTCACTCGCCGCTGTGTTTCCCTTACTTGGACTTAAAAATATATCCATCAACATGCCTAAAAAAAAGTGTATACTTTCGAATCTCTCTTCTAGAGCAAGAGGAATGTGTTCTTTGCGAGAAAATGAGCCTCTGCAAGAAAAACAACAAAGATTAGACTTGGATGCTCAAAGACATGTCCACCGGTGATCTCATGATCATCTCCCCGTGGTGTTTCAGGGGTTACGCTAAGATCCGCGCAAATTTTATCCTAGCCCAACCTACGGACGGGTAACCAGCTATAAATCTGGTTCAAATATAGACCTATCTGTTCAAACTTCAATCTGTATTAAGATGGCGGAAATTAAAATGACGTCACAACATGCTTCTTACCAGAAAGGAGTACGCAAATTCTGCGCAATGAACGACATCCGTGGATGAAAATCGGCAAGTGCACTAAGAATGACCATAAATGTTAATTTTAGCAACCAAAACCAATAATTATGGCAACCCTTTATGCCGAAGGCGCAGTCCGGGTGATGGAGGATTCATAGGAGGTGAAATAAACATGGCAGCGGCTGGGAATGCTCCTTTTTACATTATCAACCGCTGGATTATAACCTACTCTCCAATCCTGATTAAGACACTAAACGCACATATCAATGTTGAATTTCGCAACTAAGTTTATTCATTGAATGCAAATATATTTATGTAAACAAGGGAATCGATCAATCTTTTAATCACTCAGAAGACGATTCAAGAGAACCGGAGGGACGAGGTGACCATCTATTAACCTGTGTACTATTTAATTATTAATGTGTATGCGTGGCCCGTTTTTGGGTTTCCTCTGCTTGAAAGTGGTCCAACAGTCACTCATCTCCCCGTGCACCTGGAAAACGGTCAGCGTATCTACCACAACGAACACTACAAACAAGATAGGATACAAACACCTCAAATGATCACGCTGACAGTATTCTTCAGGCTTTGTTGTTTTATTAAAAATAAGTTCATTGTTTTTCACACCCGTTGAATTTCAACGGGTACCCTCAGCTAGTCATACTAATATATAAAAATTGAATGGTGTCTGTCTGTTGCTCAATCACGCAAACACTACCGAACCGATTGAGCTGAAATTTGGCATTTAGAGATAAAATGTATGTGGGATAACCATAGGCTATATTAAAAAGCCCTCAGGGCCCCTGAAGGCCCCCTCTGGTGGTCCATGCTAAGCATTGGGTTCGGTGCAGTGATTTCATTTTTTTGCTTTTTTAAAGTACTTTCAATCAAGATCAATGATGTTATTCTTTTTATCGGATGGTTGAATAAATGCTGTTTTTAATTCTTTCAATCGATTTTCTTTTACCCTTCATATTTGTCTGAATATCATGTTTTTACCTGAAATTCTCACATTTTTCTCTGAAATCAACAATAGTATATTTCCTTGACAACCAGAGATTTAATTTCCCAAGTATATTCACACCTCTGGCATTTAAGTTTTTCTGCAGGCCCATGATAGCACGTAGAAAGAAAATCAGTATAACCAGGTTCCAGAGTTCCAAGGACTCCATGATTGATTGCTTCAGGGTGTTATCGACAATTCAATGCATATTTACAACTTATACCTATACTCTTCAATGTCTATTCTCATATTAGCTTGCACAGGGGCACTGCATGTATATGAGAGAACACTTGCGCAGTAAACGATACACATAAAGGAATTAAGCGTGCAAGAATACTTACGTGCAGTGAATGGTAATGGTAATAATACCGCTGTTGCTACAACAAACATGGCGTTGTATATTATAGTTTAATACTCATATGTATTTCACGTAGTGGAACCGTCTGCCTCTCATTACGATTGCGAACTGTTTTTTAGACCAATTCCCACATCATTAACGTTACGAATTATTTACATATTCTGTACATACATTCATTACATAGCCGCTGTGTTTCCCCTCCTTGGACTTAAACATATATCCATCAACAAAACTAATAGAAAAAAGGGTAAACTTTCGAAAAAATCTTCTCAATCTAGAGGAATGTTTTCTTTGCGATTAAATGAGCCCTTGCATGAAAACGACAAAGGTTAGACTTGGATGCTCAAAGACATCCCCACCAGCGATCTCATGAGCATCTCCCCGTGGTGTTTCTCGGGTTACGCTAAGAACAGCACAAATTGCATCCTAACCCAACCTACGGACGGGTAACAAACTTTACATCTGGTTCAAGTATGGACCCATCTGTTTCGAAACTTCAATCTGTTATAAGATGGCGGAAATTATAATGACGTCACTACATGCTTCTTACCCGAAAGAAGAACGGAAATTCTGCGTAATGAATGACATCCCAGGATGAAAATTGGCAAGCGCACTAAGAATCACCATAGATTTTTTTAGCAACCGAAACCAATGCTTATAGCTACCCTTTATGCCGAAGGTGCAGTCCGGATGATGGAGGATTCATAGGTTAAATAAACATGGCTGCTGCTGCTAATACTCCTTTTGACATTGCCAACCGCTGGATTGTACCCTACTTTCCAATTCTGATTAAGGCACTCAACGCACATGCCAACGTTGAATAGTGCAACTAATTTAAGTCATTGAATGCAAATATATATTTATGTGCACAAGCGAAGCGATCAAGCTGTTAAACACTCAGTAGACGGCTCAAAAGAACCGGAGAGACGAGGAGACCATCTTACATCCTGGGTGTTATTTAAGTAGTAATGAGTCTGAGTGGCCCATTTTTGGGTTTCCCGTGCATGAAAGAGGACCAACAGTCACTCATATTTCTGTGCACCTGGAAAACGGTCATGGTGTCTACTAAAACGAGCACATCATACAATATACGTTACGAACTCCTCAAATGACCACGCTGACAGTTTTTCTTTAGGCTTTGTGGTTTTCTTATAAAATAAGTTCAATTTTTGTCACACCCGATGAATTTCAACGGATAACTTCCGCTAGTAAGGCTTAAAAACCTTTTTTAAATGTTGTGTTTCAGAGATTTGCTTGATAACTCAATCGAGGTATTAATGACCGCTTCATTGTTAGCTATATTTTTCCGTAACAGAGAATTTAGGAGCAGTGTCATATGCCCCTTAGTAGGGACATTTATTACAGGGTGCGTTAACTTGGGGTTAACTTTTGCCCTATACCATGTTTTGCCTGCCACGCAATCTAGAGAATAGTAATGTATGACTTTTATTTTTAGACGACAGAGCCTATTAGGCTATCTGGCGTCCTGTGTTTACTATTTTCATTTTCTTTTACGATTAACTTAATTGTCTCTGATGGATTTAATTTGGTTTTTTCCTTATATACCTTCCTTAGACATTTAATTACCTCCATGATTGGCATTATTTTGATATATTTATATAGGTTATCATTTGTTGTTCCTTTTCTTACGTTGAATATTGATCTCAGACACTTTCTTAGAGAATTTAGGTAGTAAGATAATCATTATTAAAAGGGAATGAGTCGATAAACGTCTACAGAATGAATTGTCAAATTAAGCTTTTTAATTGTCCTTGTAAGAGAAACCTTGATGGAAAACAGTTCATAATTTTCTTTCGCATTCGGCGATTAACCACAACGACGTCATGCAGAGTGTGTTAGGACTCCATCCAAAGCATTTGACTAGTGAAAATAATGAGAAAATATAATTAATGGCTATACAATTATGCGGCCACAAGGATTTTTTCCGTGGCTCTGTTATGTCGCATATCTATCATTCCTGCCGTCTATTCTCATTATTTTCTTCAGACTGCTCGAATCCACCTGTATAACGAAGGAGAAGCATCAAAAGTAACAGAAGCGTTCACGTGCAGGTAATTCAAGCTTGTTCCGCTCGAATTGGGAGAAAAGGAATTGGGATGGGAGTGAAAGGGAGGATAGAAGAGAGAGAAGTCTGCCATCAGCAGTAGCATGTTGTCTAAGAGAGATTCCAACAGCCTGGGTGCATCCAGTACTCGAAGCGCTCTCCTTACGACAGACAGCCGAGAAGGAATCAGTTATCTCAATCGTCTTAGGCTCAACTTTGTAGAAGTTCATTTATAGGAATCAGTTATTCGTTGGAAAATTTCTGCCACCACTGGGAATGGAATCAGTTCCTACCAACTCTCACCCTCACTATTCATATATTCAGTTAAAATTGATAATAAAGTAAATTTATTGCTAAAACGAGCAATATTTTTAGAGGTGATATTTCGAAAATATTATAAATAGATATTTTGCGGGCGACCAAATTTTAATACTATATTATCCGCTAATAACTAGAAAAAGGAGTCTTAATTGGAAATTATTTATTGCTTATGCCTCCAATCCCACCAGACGACGACTTTCGGAGACTTCGAAATGTTTTCACTTTTATAAAGGATTTGTTTTTAAGCTCTGACCACATACTCGCATAAGAAATTCCTCCCAAACCTCTTACTTAAACGTTGCATCCGACGTAAGGAGAACTGAACAAGTAAGTGCTCAATTCGTAGCACCGAAGTATTTACAATAAAAACATCCTTGTTTACCCGGATTTTACCCAAAACTTCAACTTGGGAAGCCAGTATCAAGCCACCGTCTTAATCCGGTTATCACCAGCGTCAAGACCGAACCCAGCCGTGTTAATGTGGCGTCCTCTACATCCCCACCCTGTTCCCCCATCACCGATCCTTAAGCAGCATTTCAATGCCTCTGTTTTTGCGTCGTTTTTCCGCATTGATGTGCGTCAACACAGACCCCGTTTTCATAACAGTACCGGATGAAAAAATAACACGGTGGTAAACCATGATGTGTTCGGACTTCCGAATAACCTTTGTTTAGATGCTACACTAAAATGGATGCATGGAAAGAGGAGGAAAATTTGGTGATTGGATGAAGTGGTGGTATTGTTTTTAATAAGACGAAGACAACAACGAGCGTAAATGTGGATTTCTTATGTCTCACGCTCCTAAATTCATACAAATGAAAATGATTATCCCGAAAATGTTCAATTACTTTCTTTTCAATAAAAAAAGTCACGCTTCCTCCAAAATACCATTCTCGGCAACAGTCCTAAGATTCAGGCCCACAATTCCTCTGGAAAGAGTCACGTGTTTCAATGACAGGCAGAAGGCATCGGTTCTCCCTTCCTGCCGCAAAGTCTCCTTTTGACGCTGCTCCGGCGACGCAGGCTGCATCGAAAGTTAAAGATGGGCAACTCTGTCGGCAGCGCACCCTGTGCTAAAGATCTCTCTTCTGATTGACTACGTTGTGCGCGGCAACGCAAGAACGGACGCATGAAAACGTAGCTTTAGGGCCATTTACGGAAACGGGACACTTCATGGCGCAGTTTGATGTGCTGAATTTTCAGGCTCGGAATTAGACCATGGAGTATTTTTCTATCTCTTGCTCATAAATTTGAGCAGTCATTCAAGCAATTCGCCGCATTACACATCGCAATTTTGGTGGAACATCCATCCTATCATCAGACTGCGCACTGCGCAGTGACGTGTCTCGTGTAAAACGGCCTTTACTCTGTCTCCTATCCGCACCCGACCCCTACCACTCTCCAGTACACGCAAACCCATCTCCTGACCCCTTACTTCCCCCAGTCTCCGGCCGCCGGATGGAGGTCACGGAAACCAGTGGGCAAGGGCGCTGGCCCCTCCTTCCACGGCGGGATGTGCCCGCGTGGCAGCCACGAGGTCGGCAGGAGAAGGGCGGTGGGTGCCAGCCGAGGATCGCACGCCGTGGGCGATGCTGCCACAGGTGGACCCGGGCGCGATCTCCATCATTCCCCATTAAAGGAAGGCCCTGAGAACGTGGCCCGGACTCACTCCTCATTCGGAGCGTTTCCCGACGAAAAAATCTCACCACATCTAACGGGAACTTTTGTGTGTTTGGACCAAAGTGAGTGGGATTCGGGAATGCGTTAAAACAACGATACACATGACTTGGCAAAAAGGCCGCTCAACCAAGATAGAATTTCGTTGGGACACTTAACCCAGAATTGACAGGCGGAGGGATATAGCCTACGATAGGCTCCTATAAAAATTTCATTCGTCATATACTTGGAAAGGTGAGCTACGACGGTAGAAGTCTGCACGGACAATTTATTCTCCGAGCATTGAAAATGAAAATGACGGACTGAAAGGAAAACAAAGAAGTACTGCCTTTTTAACGGAATTGGGGTTCCCTAGGCGGAATCCTTATCGTATACATTTATGCGCATCCATTTCTATGGCGTACTTTGGGCCCCAAGCACTAGAGCCCCTGGAGTAGTGCCCAGGTTGGGCCATGCGTTAAGAAGGCAATCCGAAGATGCGCTAGACATGCTATTATTAGACTATTAGGAGAAATGGAGAGGGGACGGGCCAGGTGGGCTGAAGAAAGTTATTGGTAGAAACGGAACGTTGTAGGCTGTGGCAGAGAGTAGAATACTGGATAAGAGGGGAGAAGGGAGAAATTGATTTAGATGAAATAAAGAGAGGTGAAAATTAAGAGTAAGAAATGAAGGGAATGGTGAAGGAAGTTGGTTTGAGTGAAAAGCAGCGTTTAGGAAGGTTTTTTTCTATCTAGTTTTTTTAAGTGATCATCCAAACCTACCCTCACGGTGGAATACTTTTACTTTATAAAAACTGTGAAAAATTACTTTACTGACTAAGAGATACTCCTATTTTCAAAATGCAACAGATATCTTAAACACTTCGAGACGCTAAAATGAACAGTGAAATATTCTCCTAAATCAATCATGCGTGACGCAATCAGATTTCGTTAAACCTTTAATTCCTTGTGCATAAGTCGCAATTGCGGTCATTAAACTCAATATTTAAATTTTGTTAAATTTTTTTATAAAAATAAAATAAATTTATTTACATATATTATACCATATACCAAATATTATACATTTATATTTTGATCAAGTATACCGGCTTCAGTTCCAGGCTAAGGCAAAGCTATAGTTTGATCGAGGCTCTTGGGGATCATCAAACTAAAATCAAGCTGTGTGTTTTCCTGGTATCAGACAGTACAGGGATATAAAATAGTTCCCTTATAGTACAGGATGGACAGGTTTTAACCCGGAATTTTATAATTACTAAACATTTTCTTGACGAGTACGTTCATACACCCCTTGAGGTGTCGTGAAAAAAAGTCCCACTCGTTCCCAGGTGGGATAACCGAAATATCCTCGAATTCCTGGAATGTCCCTGGAACTTGGATTTTACGGCTAAAAATGTACTTACATTCGTGGCAATTTTTGTTTGGCTTAAAATCTACCTCCGATAATGTTAAAAATAGGTATTTTAGTTCCCTGTCATATTCAAAATCCCTGGAATTTTAGTCCCCTGTCAATATCCCTGGAATTATCTAAAATAACCCGGGAATCGGCCCGAAGCACCCATTGATTTGACCGTGCAGCTCAAATTTCAGGGGGGCGGGAGGGGGAAGGGGAAAGTTTAAAAAAAGCTTTAAAAATTGTGTCAACGAGCTAGAGATGGGCTTTAGGTGTCGATTTCATATGATTCGGACCCAATAAATTCTATTGCAGCCTTAATTTATCCCTCTGAAGATGTAAATGGGTGTTTTCCCAAAGAAGATTTGAATGGTTGAGGGTGGGAGACGACTGTGCGGCACGATTTGTTTGAAATGAGAAATATAGAAGAGATTTCGGAGAACATGCTCAAAAGGTATGCGAGTAAAATAGTTAAGGGGCTGAGAGGAACGTATCATTGTAAGTCCAAGAGGGGACGAGGTTTATCTATTTTTCTCCGAGGTCGACCGCTGTAAGGTCTGGTGCCGCTACTCGTGGGAGGCGGCGGTCACATCTGCGAGAAGCAAATAGTGAATGGCACAGGCAAGGGGGATTAAAGGGTTGGTGCACACTTAAAACAGGCGAGAAGAAGATGAAAGAGAAAGTGTGCTGAGATCTGGAGAACCTGAGTACCGTGTGGTCGGCGCGCGAGCCGGTCAGCGCGCGAGCCGGACGCCGCGGCGAGCGCAGCGTTACGCCTACACTGAATTTATTTTTCTTTCTTAAATGAAACATTACCCCTACCCAACTTTTTTTAATTTGTAAATGAGGGTTGTATCTACAAGATATAAAAAAGAGCCAAATCGAAGGCCCAGGTATATCGTCAAAAATCGATTTGAAATTTTAAACTTGTTATAAACTTAATTATTTTGTTTAAATTTAAAAATATAACCAATTATTGTACTTTACTATTTCATTAAATTTAAAATAAGCTCTTTTGTACATTTGTAGCTGCAATATTTTCGGAGATAAGCCGTGAAATGTGTAGACAGTTTTGTGAAATTCAAATTTTGCAACGTTGGCATATCTCGTAAACGATTGCATGTATTACAAAACGGATTCGGGGTTATCAATATGCAATGAAATGAGGACGATATGCTAAATTTGGTCAAAATCGGTTACCCTAAGGGCAATCACCTGGTCGAGTTGACATAGAATGACCCAGGTACATTTTTAACCGTAAAATCAAAGTTCCAGGGACATTCCAGGTATTCCAGGATATTTCGGTTATCCCACCTGGGAACGAGTGGGACTTTTTTTCACGACACCTACAGGGGTGTATGAACACACTGGTCAAGAAAATGTTTTGTAATTATAAAATTCCGGGTTGGGTGAAATTAACACTATCTATCCTGTAATATTACCCCGATAAGTGGATTTCACATTGTATTTCTCATGCATTAGTAGTCGGTGAACTTAATGCACTCCCATTTCATCAATTTTCAAAATATAAATACTTGCACTATAATATTTACTTTTCAGAAATTCAATCCGCCAATTATTGTGCATCGCGTATTTCACTTCTTATCCAAGCTTATTAGTCTTAGCTGACCGCTTAGTCAATTTTTATATAAAATGACAGATTACAAAGACTGACAAACTTTATACCTACTCTCAATCTCAGGAAATGTCAATTTCTTGGCAGATCATTATTTGCATGTGATAACTGATTCGAGCTTCTGATATATTCAATAAAAGTGGTAATGAGCGAAGAGGCATTGCGAAACATTTTGCTCAAGTTTTTATTATTGGAGGTGATGCACCAGTTAATGCAGATTTTCATGGAAAAAGGGCCACCCGAAGTAATCTAGTATCCATTCATGATTCTCAATTCATTTGTTTGCTTGTTGCATATATCATAATACATGCATTATATACTGAATAATTGCGGCATTATGTAAAAAATAAAACAATTACTTCTCTGATTGCATAACGTTTTCATTATTATTTTATAAATTAAGTTCTTCACCATTCATCGAAGAATTTTGATTGCATTCGTTTGGGTTAGAAAAAATGATTTTCTAAATGGACGAAATACTAGAGGAATATCTACACAAAGAATGTAAGAATGAATAAATGTATGAATAAAGCATTAAAAGTTCTCTCACAAACGAGCATAAGACTAATTTTTAAAAATCGGCTTGGAATTCCAATGTGCGACCAACTACACTTATGCCATTGGGCAGGCAAGAAAAGAGTACCAATCTCGATCTAATTTCGCATAATAGGTCACAGGAATGAGGTGAGAAAATACATAAAACTATAGAGAACAATGATACCAAATAAAAGTTTCTAGTTTAAGGAATAAATTCTCAAAAATTCATGATAGAGCTTTTAAAATTGAATTCATAAACATTAGTTGAATAAAGAAAAATGTAAGCACTGAAATGTGTTTCCAACAAATAATTAATTTCTCATTTAACTGCGTGAACCTGTGAGACTCCGAAATAAAAAAGCCACCACTATTTATCAAGGGATTTTTTTCAAAGGGAACTAATACCAACTAGGACACAAAAAATAAAATCTCTAAACCTCAAACTCAAACTAAAAAAATAAAATACAATAAGGACACGAAATTAAATCTTGCGCAACTATAGACAAGCAACTTCTTACTCAGCATATTTTTCCCAAAGTGTGGATTCAAAAAAGCTGTTCGTCTGCAAAAATCACAAAATATTTTCCAAAATACATAAAACTATCGGTGTTAAACATTTATGGTAACCGACAGGAATGATAAATAATTCATCAATCAGGAAATAAAAGTTTCTGACGACATGTTGGCTAAAGAAGCCTAGAAAATCTCAAATGAGGAACCATCCTATTTAAGCAAGAAATATTTCCCATATTAATAAGCTTCATTTCTTGTCTCTAGTTTGGTGACATAATTGCATTTTCAGAGGAAGACATTTCCTAAGTCAAGAACTTCGAAACTTAGGACTCGAGGGAACGTATTTTCTTGGAAGCGTGACTTAAAGAACACCCCAAAGCTAGATACGAATCGAGAAGACGTAACAAGCCAGTTGTGTATGTACGTGCACTTTCAATCCACCCTCTTTCCCGAAATGTTCGCTTTCACTTTCCATTTACAGTTGAAATTCAATTCGCGTTGTCCCACTTCATCTCACAGTCTTTTATTTCCCTGGGCGTGGGCTCAATGTAGAGATTTCTTTTTTCACGTATGTCATTACCTTCCGAAAAAGCGCCTATGCCTCCTTTGGCATTGTGGATTTATCTCAATAGAGGCCTTCACCTTCCTCTCCTGACTATTAGGAGAGGCGACCAAAAACCCTGTCATTTAAGGTTAGGAGGGTAGAAGAGTAAGATTTTAAGGGGTGCGTAGAAAGGGCGGAGAGACATCCGGCGTTGGCATTAGCATAATTTGGACGGAAAACTTCAAATTAAAATAATACAAATTATCTTATACTGCGATATAATATGCTACTTGTATTAATTTTTTATGCCAAGCGGATTGCTCAATATTATTTTATGCATAATATCAGGTCTTTTGGCTTGGTCTATGATCTCGCCGCTAGTTGGCTGCTCGAGGACGCGACCGTTGGACGATTCGGGCCAAACCTCTCCGGGGAATGGGGTGAAGGAAGGGTGGAAAGAAATCTGGTATCGGCTTAGCCTACTCCACGGGCTTAATTTTAATCAGTGATGTATAACAATGGTTGCACTGCTTAAGAATGGTGGTTCCCATCTATAATATTGTACGTGATTCAGTTAATGTCCTAGTCCGTGTTTCGATGAAAGAAATACTTGCGACCATGAGTTAACCATGTAAATATATAAATTGGGAAAGTGCACCGTTTCCCATAGATTCCCATAGTGCACCGTTTCATCCTTTATAATCACTAAAAAATTTAAATAATGAAGCATTCAGGTGCGAATCGTATCAAAAGTATAAAAATGAAAAACAATCTTCGTTAGTGTAGCAAATTTTATTAGTCTGACTGACGAGCACTATTCGAGTGATCACTCACTCAGTGATTCAACCCGAAGGTTGGTTTGGATAGTTGAGGGTAGAGCTCAACCCGGACTAAGGCAAGGCACTCCGAGGATTTTTCTTTGGGGGCGCCTTCACCCGGATTTGAACCCGGGACCCTTCAATCAGTAGCCAAGCGCTCTACCCACTAGGCCGCCACGCTCCCCCATTCGAGTGATATCACGGCAATTTTCCATTGCTAATTTTCTTTTATTTTACTTTTTTCAAGCGGATTTCACATAAGGAAATGGTGATTGATTATAAAATTCTGTATTATAACTTAAAATATTATTTAGCCTCTGACAATCGTTGCGCTCATAGCGTCTCTTAATTTGAGCGTAAGGGCGAGTTATACTGCGGCCATCTAAACTTATAAACTTTCAAAGAAGAATACTACCGTCCAATCAGGTGTGCAGAGTACTGCATTTGAAATGCTCTCGAACAATTACTTAAGTAGGGACCGGGATTACATTAAAGAATCTCGGCTTTTAGCAGGATAGGAACCCCCTGGGATGGGAAGCCAGTACTTTATCCACAACACTAACCCAATTCCTCTTCTTCTCCGCAAGAAATGAATTGTTTCGGAAATATAACCCTCCATTGTGCCGGAGAGAAAAAATTGAGCGAGCTATTACGCGCACCTCAGCTCGCCACTCGATTCTCAAAGACATTCAGGAATCATTACTCTCTCTCTCCAACTTGCACTGCGGTGCAGCACTCCCTGACGTAATGACATGCTCTAATTTCTCAATTCCTCCTGGATGAAAGCGTTCCGTGCCTCACTGAACAGTTGGGGCCTCATAATACAAAGGGTGTTCGGGCCCCTCGAAGCTAATTTAAACAGAAATGCAGGTGTCGTAAGAAGCAAGATTTAGTCTCATAGCTTAATGTACGGAGATTTATTTTCAATCACATAAAGCAAAGTTGTTGGCTTGAAAATTCGCAAAAGAAATAAATTTTCCACTGACACTTCCTATCATAAAATAAAAAAAATGTTCTCTCGCTATTGGGATATATTGATATATTCTGTAATTAGACACTCAGATAAGGTTAAATAAGCATTTAGACCCGGTTTTATAATCTCTGGTTAAATATTTTCTCTGTAAGAAATCAGAAGTTAATGTGTCCTCTCACCGATAACGCTCTCGTCAGCTAAGAAGTAATTCATTTGGGTATTCTACCGGCTGATTGGTAGGTTCTTGGACAGTCCCCATCCTGGATCCCAATTTCCAAAACATTGTGTCCTTTTCCCTCCTAAGGAGGTCCCATAATTACATCCCTCTTAAATTCCTGATATCTTCTACCTCTTCCACACTTCCCCAGCGTTCTCCCCTCTATTTTACTCTCTCCAACATGCCTTCTCCTCTCAAAACTTCATCCATCTCTTCTGCCTTCTCCAAACCTCTGCCACCACTTCCTCTCCTCTCCAACTATATCCAATACCTCCTCGTTCGTTTTCCTCACCACCCAGCTCACTCTTGCCATCCTTCTCTAAAGCCACGTCTTAAATGCCTTAATTCTACGTACATCCTCCCTTCACAATGACCAAGTTTCCGTCCCATACAGCGTCACGCTCCATATAAGAGTTTTCACCAGCCTTTTCTTTACGTTTCTTTTCAGTCCCCCCATCATCAATCCCCTTCTCTTTGAAAATGCTTCTTTACCCAGGGCAATTCTACATCTTATGTCCCTACCACTAAAACCAAATTCATTCATTCAGATGAATATTTATTCATATAAAGATTTAGATTAGATAGAATATTCGGATAAACCTTGGCTTATGAACTTCTCTACGTTTATTTGTGAAACACTATGGAAAACATGACATATTTGCACCATTTATAAGAATGGTTTTAGGTCAGGTGACCAACAATGGAGGTTAGTCGCGCCATGAAGACAAGGTGAGTAACAGGGATTTCGGGGATCGGATGAAGGTTGGAGAGAAACCCAGCGTCGGTACTAGTCTATTTTTAACGAAAGACGCCAACGGGTGAACAAAGTCGACAGTCGGTGCCTTTGAAGTGCTCTCCGCGTACCGCTCATGAAGGAATCTGGATTTCACTGCAAAATCACCCCATTATTAAAGCCCGGCCCATCGGAATAGGAAGCAGCTATACTAGCCACCTCATGAATCATTCCCGACCAGTTCTATGTTATTTGAATGTTTTGTAAAACAAGATACTGAGTGAGAAAAACTACCTTAACGACCATGGTTGTCAAAATAAGCGGTAATATTTGAAGATATCTCTTATCAAACGCAATCCATCTCCTGGGTCCCATCTCTTGTAAAAACTAACATGGCTTTTCCAACGGCTGACGTTCACACACGCGACGGTACAAGTGCACCGCTGCGCTCATCAACCGACATGCACCGAGCGTGAAAAGCGCTTTCTGGCGTGCCTGTTTTGCGCAACCCTCGCGTGCATTCCCCACTTGAGTCCACATTCCGGAGGGAGGCTGGAAGGGGCTCGGTAAAGGGCCATTATTCCACCATACACTCTCTCTCCCCACTAACTACGACACTCTTTAAGTTCTCCGGCTTCATTTCTTTTGTCTTGCCTCTTTCCACTCAACAAACACCCACCGAAGCCGCCTTGCACATATCCCCTCCAACTTGAAGCTCGTTCCTTGCCCATGCATTTATTTTCAGTCGTGACTATTCCATCGATCTCCCCTCGTTACCCTCCTCGACTTCAGCCCGGAAACTTTTGATGACCGCACCTTCGAATATGCGTGGTATCGTGAACGGATGATTCTTCATGCGAAGGAGGATTAAAAAGATGCGAAGCACCAGGGTGATTAGAGCTCGCATGCCACGAACTACACTAATGTTTGAAAAATGCATTGATTTAGCTTAACTTGAAGGGAACTGGCTATCGTAAGGTAAAAAAAATAAACTTCTATCGCCACTTTAATTGGTTGAAACTTATTCTGCCGAAACTGGTCGGATAATAAATTACTAAGGTGCGGATCATCAATATTCATCAATGCGTTTTCTACCAGGCAATGACAGAATTATATGCGATCCCTACGTTAACTTCCCATTTGCAGAGAAATATGTATGCCGTTTAAAATATTTACCCTCTTCTTACCTCTTCCGCTTTTGCCATAGGTTCTTCACTGTATCTCCCTCTTCAACGTGCTCTCATATCTCAATACGCCCCCATACACTTTTGCTGCCGTCTCCAAAGCCAAGTGCTCTCATTTATGTTTTATGACTAGTGTTTTTAACTACGTTTTTTTTCGAAAATGCGCCAGTTAAATCCTCATGGGATAGGTTAATAACGAATACTATACATTATACTCAATTATCGGGTGCACTAAACCACAGCTAGTTAAAAATCGATAAAGATTAAAATTGATTTTAATATGGCTATAATTTAAATCTACAAAAACAAACATGAAATCATCGAATTTACTGAACTTTAATAATTCATAAAATCATCATCATTTGAATGAAAATGACATTTGAAATTATTGTATTCACAAGGATGATTAAGTAGACAGCTTGTTTAGCCTGACACCACTCAAATCCCTGAATTTATTCGGCACACCTTGCGTCTTTCTGGGCAGTGATTTAAGACGAAAGGTATCACATTTTATAGGAAAGCGTTTCATTTAAATAAATAATAGCGTTTCATGCTGCGCTTGTGCATAGATGATGCGGCACGCAGGATATATTATGAAGTTTTATATCCTGAAATATAACTTTAAAGGTGCTTTAACATAAAATGACTTGCACATTTATCTTTACTCTGAGTTCAAAGCGCGAGGTTCAACAAATATTTGACGCAAAAATAAATCGCAATTTTGGGGAATGATAAAAATATTCAAAATTATTTATTTTCTATCGCATTGGGTATTTGAATGATTAGTATGAAGGTTTTTCAGCGGTACATTGACTTGCTGAACTACTTCCAGTAATTCACCATCCAGATAATCGGTAGATTTTTTCACGAACCTCCTTCCAAGGCGCCATAAAATTTACTCCCCATGACTTGCTGTTGTTGTTGTGTGCTCCGCATGTGAAACGTTACCGCTAAAATTTTATTGGCATTCTCACGTCGAATAGCTAAATATATGGGGTTAAGGCGGCCGCTGGGAGCGACCTCCCCCATCATTTCCTCCTCACATCCAATTTTCCGTTCCTCGAACAAACCGCTCACTTCTCCCACGTAAATCCCGCCGGAAAATTGGAGCCAGCAGCAGGAAACAGGACATCTAAGGGAAAAACTGCATTCTGTTTTGGCTCATTACCATTCCTCGGTCAAGTTATTTGTTAAAAGGAATCCATCGGCAAACACATTCCGGCAAGAGTCCTGGGGATCATCGCAATACCCCCCCCCCCCCATAGATGTGACTATTCGTATAAAGGTAATTAGGTAAAACTCAGAATGATTGGGATCAAAGACCACCAAGTGTGTTACAATTAAACTCATGCCAGTTCTCATTTTACTCTTCCTACGTCATGAAAAAGAGATAAAATTAATAAAATACTCCAATTTTCTAACAATATAGAAAAATAAAGATTGTGCAAAAATGTCATTAAGACATAAGGCATAAAATCAATTTTTTAGTCTAGTAAAATATTCTCGAGGTTTCTGGTCAATTCAATTTCAATTTCTCTTTGCAGACGCTTTGGTTTATTTTTAAACCATCTTCAGGACATTCCTATACTATACAATTAATTTAAATTTCACATTCAAAATCCTGGTTAGTATGAAGCAATACACAAACTAAAATAAAAACCATAGTAAACATGTCTTTATTTGACTGTTTTGTGAATTCAAACAGTGTTACATTGAGGTTTTCTTGTGTATTGTTTTATACTAACCAGGATTTTGAAGATGAAATGTAAATTAATTTTATAAAATACGATTGCCCTGAAGATGGTTTAAAAATAAACCTAAACGTTGGTAAAGAGTTAAATTAAAATTGAATTGACCAAAAACCTCGAAAATATTTTACTATAATAATTGATTGTGGTCAAGAAAAAAAGGAAATAGGATATCACTCATTTAAGTCATAGAGTCTTCAACTGAGATAGTAATTAATGAAAAAATAGGTCACCGAAAAACAAGTCATTTCAGGGCATGACATTTACCCTTGGTTTACATATAGAAGACCGATTAATCAGGATCTCTCAGGATCGATTTTGGACATTAATCGGCTCAAAATGTTGGTGAATATGCCCTTAGTATCACCTTGGGTATAACATTTGGCTTAAAAAAAATACAGAAATAAGTACTGTATCTTCTTCAGCATGTGGCCAAATATTCAAATTATCTTCCCTCGGTTGTGAATAAAACGGGTTAAGAATGTATAGACTTTTTCGAGAATGTTCAGCCTACAAAACCTCAATTAATTTTTTTGGATTTATTTTTTAACCTGCTGCATTTTACCAAATTCTATCATTTGGTAACCAGTGATTTTATTAAATGTTGTTTGCGGGGACCAAAAGCAGAAAGTCGGCAAAATTCCTAAAATATTTCTTCGTCACTTCAGTGTCATAAATTTTGTGTTTTATTCCCAGTAATACGGAGCTGCATTCAAATAAGAATGTAAAGTAAAAATACCTAGCAAAATGATTCACCAACTCATCGCTCTTATAATAAGTGGTATCAACTGCGATGGTGAAGTGACTGAGATAGTTTCTATTGCACACGAATTTTCATTCCAGCCGACATTTGGTATTATACTTTCGATAAAAAAAATCGATTCTTAAAAAGAGAAATTTGAGTTCTAAAAAAACTTATTGCGAATTGGTTTCATAGCCGTATTACAATACCTTTACCCAAGACGTATGCTCTACAACATTGTAATTACCATATTGGGATAACGTAACGGTTTAACATGCACGACCTTAAGAATTTCCATTTTAACAAGTTGTCGACGAGCTATGGTATTGCCAAGGCCAACCAAGTGTAAACATTTCTTTTTTTTTAAGAACATCATATGCATTCCAAACGCGGATTCCAAGAGATGCACTGCTTCTAGAGCCAATCTAATTTAACATCCATATGGAAAGAAAAGTTAAGGCACGTATTTCACCATTGTTCCTACCTTGGCAGACAGAAATGTTTCTCGACAGCCTATGACATGACACATCCCTTGCGCCGTAAGACTCCACCCATGGGAAGTTGCCAGAAGGCTTTCAGGAGAGGGCTGGGCTCCCAACTCATCTTCTACCCATGTTCAAACGGGGTCTTCCGGGGACTTGTGCCAATCCATCACTTCGCCAAATACTTCAGCGGTACCAGAGGGACGAATCCTGAAACAGAATGGAAAATTCTGAGAAAAGATGCTATACACGGGACAAAGTAAAATGAGACGGACAATCAGGATGGTTTTAATTTTCATCAATCATTCTTGACTTGGCACGCACAACTGTTCAATATGTACTGCTCATCTCCCAAGTCAATTACTATGCAAAAACACTTAGCAAATATGATTAGAAAAGATATTTTAAGGCAGAGCGATTGTCATAAATTATTATATTTATAAAAAGTACTCCACTTAAAAACCTTCTCCAGATTTCACTGACGCGAGAAGCCTAACCAAATGGAATGCCATTTTCCAGCTAAAGAAAAATGAAGTTGCCCACAGAAGCATCCATAAAATTTTCCTGAATGTATCCTGCCATGTATCTTGGCATTTCTCAATCGATGAAAATTTCATATGGGTCAACAATTATAACTTAACGAGAATAATTGTGAATTTATTGAAAAGCAGAGTTTAGCGAAGGACACGTAAGGCTGTTCATTGTCTCAGGCGTCACGTTGTGGAAATAGGACATAGTAGGTTGGTAAAAAACAGTAGCACTTTTCCACAAATTTGTATTTAAAAATAAAAATTACACAACGCGTGTTTCGGCTTACCAAGTCATCATCAGCTTACCTGCGTATGACTGCGATGAAAGTGTACACCTGATGATTGCTTAGTAAACCGAAACACGTTTTGTGTAATTTTTATTTTTTAAATACAAATTTGGGGAAAAGTGCTACTGTTTCTTACTAACCCAGTAACACACAAACACACACGTAACTTCAAATTAGGCCCTTCACGTGGATGTAGGGGAAACGTTAAGGACCACCAATAATGGGTACTTGCATTCACAACCTCTGAGGGTGTTTACTTTCGGTGTAACCCAAGTAAATCATCATCAGCTATCCAAGTAAGCAACCACGACGCAAAAAGACAGCGCATAAATCCAATGCGCAGAGAAAGCCTCGCGTGAAACATCCCGAGATATTCCAGAGAGTAAAATCTTCTGGATTCTTCGCCACCCTCCGCATACAATTCGGTGGTTCCCAAACTCAGTCCAGACGGTCCCCTTTCTCCGCCATTGTCTCCTTCCTCCTCATTTTGGCTCAGCGAGCGCTATCACGCAATATCACTCTCCCCGTCGGGCGTCCAAAGAAGGGGAGCGGGCCAAGGCGTGCTGTTGTGTGTGTGAGTGAAAGGCCGGAGATCGTGAAAGGAATTCATTGCATTCGGGTGTGGTATTGGCATTCCCTCTCGCGCGCTCGCACCCAACCTCCCCACCCTCTCTCTCCTCCTCACCGGTAACAATTTACTCTCCCGCTCGCATACTCCCTTCTCCTTAAAGCCTCTCGTACTTTGCCCCCATCTCCATCTGCCCCTTCCTTCGCCTGCTAATTCTCTTTTTTTTACCACTCTCGTCGGAAACACGGGTGACCGCAAGTTGCCCTCTTAAGGTAGTTTGAGCGAATTATTTCGCTCGTCATAATAGATACCATCATAGTAGAGTACCGATTTACCGAGGTCCTGTATTATCCGAGGCCCAGATCCTTACGTAGTTGCTGTACCACTAGTACAGTGTAGCAAGCCAGTTTAGCTCATGCAAATGAACTTCAATATCCGGCAATCAGAATCAAATTAAAAATTACAAAGTAGGTATTTACTTCTAACAGACAGAATCAGTATGATAACTGATCTCTAAATCAAAAGCGATTTACAGAAATATTTCCTTTCAACCATGTCAAAAATCAAGTTCGGAAAAGCATAGAGATATCTGATTTTTGTCGCAATTTCTTCTCGCACATAAGCCTTCCGAATTATCTAAGATGTTGACTATCCGAGGGGGTTTCAGTTCACATTACCTCGGATAATCGAGACTTCACTGAATTAGAATCTTATTTAAAACTAGCTGTTACCCGCGGCTTCGCTCACCTAATCATTCTCCCTGATATCATATTAAAACAACTTTGTCACCTCTCTTCACTCAATAACTGCCCCTCACTCTCTATTAAGGGGATCATATTATTACTTTAACATTTACATGGTGGTTAAATTTTCATGTTTTCACTTTTTATGCAGCAGATCACGTGTAAAAACACTCCTACAAAACTGACCGACAAATAACAGTACAATATATCAAGCCTATCAGTCACCGCAAAGCTGGGCGAGAAGAAAGCTGGTTGAATTGCTGTTTTCCCTTTTTTGTGATTAAAAATTGTCCAGAACTTTTTCCTAGGATAAAAGACATTTTCAGAGTAAAATTCTCTGAAAATCGACTAAGGAAAATAAAAAATGCGATGCATTTTTGAGCTCATAGTTTTCCCGTGCAATTTTAGCCAATTCGTGGAATATTTCATCGTTCACGTGGTTACAGATAGGTGTACCGCGATCAGCCAGTGAATCAGTGGTAAAACGGCTTTTTATGTTCACTGATTGAAGCAGATTTAAAAAGCATGAAATAAATATCACAACATTAATGAAACAAAAACTTAGTTTTTATGACTGAAATTCTCAGTAATTCAAACAATAAATTTGTCTGAGACTATTAATAATTTGTTTAAATCCTTGAGCTGCAAAAGACATCACAAATAAAGGTTTCTCACAACGCCAATTGAATAGATTTTCAGTAATGGATTTAAAAAAGGAAAAACTACTCAGCATCTACTGCCACGGGAAGAAGTTGTTGATTTGAACATCATTTTAAATAACGAATTTAACCTACATGTAAAATCAGTTATTCAGAACTCAAATTAAATCGTAGGTAAGATACTTATAGGTATTATTTCATAGTTTTTATTTAACATAAAAGTCATTTGTCCAAAAAATACGAGAATGAAATGAAAAACAAATAGTAGCTAAGGTTCCCCATAGAATATTAGACGCGAAATGATCCAAAAATTTAAAAAAATTTAATTTATCAATAAAAGGTACGTATACCACTGATAAAAAGCCATAATTTTCAAAATGACGTCTTAGTTGCAAGTGATTATTTCTTAATTTTTTTATAAAATGGCTGACTGGATTATGAACATGATTCACTGCCAGTTTTCACGCCGAAATTCATTCATCTAATTCCGAATCAGAGTAGCCACACCATGCAATGTGTGATTCATAAGAGGAAAATACGTGAGAGAGAACAAAAATAATGGCAGGGAGAACTTAGGCATATTATTTATCTTCTCATGTACGTGCATTTCAATGGATTAGAATGACCTATGGATTTGTATACATTAGGTACTCTTCCATACATTTTGGTTAGTTCAGCCTAATCACAATGCAGGTAACCCATCTAAATCGAGGTATGCTTGAGTAGGAGATAGCTTGTACCAATTAATATGCCTTGCAATTTGGTATGCACGAGCCTTTTATTGCTGGGTACACAATTACTCACCACTGAATCAACGGGAAAATTTGGAGGGAAAAAAGGGGGTAAGCGGTTTGATTCGTAACAGAATCGTTGGAACGTATTCGTCTTGAACGGAAACGCCTGTTGTTCTTGTGAGCACCACTGTTAACTCTTTCATCCGATGCTAAAAATACTGACCGCTTCGAATGGAACCGGCGACGGAGGCGGAAAAAATCGATTTTTTTCGGCGAATTTCCTGTTGGCCCGCAAACATAGCGGTGTTGCACGAGAGGAGAGTATGAAATGATTGGAGGACATAAAGGAGGAGAACAGGAAAGGACGATGCCAAGAGGAACAAGCGCTCTTTCCTGTGTCCTCTCTCCTCATCCCAAGTTCCTAGTCCAAGATCCAGGAGTCATCTTACGTTCAATGACCTTTTTCCCCTCTACTCCCCTTCCCAATATTTTTCTCTTTCCCTGGACCTTTCGGCAAACAAAACTCTGGCCTTGGGGAGGATCAGATATTTTTGTGGCTAGAATAATGACTTCCCATCATGAGGACTCGGGTTCCTATCTGGGAAGTGGCGGGCATTTTTTCACGTAGGAATCCCGATCCCTATTTAGGAGCAATGTGGAGCGGCGTCGTCTTCGCATCAATTTGGCAGCGTAAGACAATTACAAAGGATAAACGCGTCTTTTTGATTTTATTAGCTGATTCTCATCGAATATCGCACATAGTCCAGCGTTGCGGTAATTGTTTTTCCAAGCATCGCAATCAACTGATACGTAATAACAGTAATTAATTACCATAGTAAGAGTAGGTTTCGTTAAAGTAGAGAACACTTCAAGAGTAGCACTCCATCGGATGGGACGTTAAACTGTGGACCCCTCTGTGGAGGAAGATCTCTTGTTAACCTCTCATCTGGGCATGCCGTATAAATGCGTAGTGATATTTTTCACTTTCTTCAAGCGGGTAGTTCGAATAATAAACTTAGTTTAATGACATCCTAATTTCCTTTTTATTTGTAAATTATCCAAATAAAAGGAACTATAGGTTTTTCTTAAAAAGAGTGAGAGTGAAATATGAATTATTTTCATTTTTCATGTTGTAGTAGTGACAAAATCGGGTCGGCCTCCAATTAAATACACTAAACAGTTTGAAAATTCCAAGTGCTCAGATGAGTGGTTATGAGTAGGCTTATACCGACTCCGGGTTTCTCTACAACCTTCCTCGATTCCAATAGTGATTCTTCACTTACCAACCTACCCATCTGTCCTCAAAGGGCGCACATCGCGTCAGTGACCGGTTGGCTTCCCAACCAACCAACTTGCAAACCTCGTTCCCTCCCTTGCGCACTTACATGCCACCCACACATCGTCGCACCTTAACTCCCACTCTTTCATCGTCCACCGAATTGCATCGCTCCTCGACGTCACTCAAATTGATTCCACCCTCCCAACCTCCGACCCCCTCTCCGCAATTGACACCGCTTAACGTCACCTCCACAACTATCTACTCGAAATCGCTTGCGATGTATCGAAAAAGGACGCAGTCCAGCGTTCCGAATCTTGTTTTTTTTGTTACGATTAACGGAATTCGGGAGTTGTTTTTCAAGCCGATGTTCGAGCGTGGATGCCGATTTGGGACCTCGTTCTAACGCGGTGAGCGGGCAACTTGGACGGTTTTTTTCACGCGGGTCGGTCCATAAGTTGCGACTAAAACTTCCCGTAAGGGGCGCGGACGTGGCGAGAATTGATGAACTCAATTATTTTTGACGGGCTGGAAAAGGTTATGATTTACATGTGATTTCTGCTAACAATGAATAGCCTATTTTTGCTATGCGGTGAAATGGTTTTACTCCACACATTCTAAACTAAAAATGATTTCAGCTCATTGATAATTTAAACTATTTGCTGGATATTTTGGAAGTAGCGACAGAAAATCACAATGGGGAAGCAAGACAGCTCCATAGACTTCCCTGCCACATTCTAGTCCGCCTGGTGATGATTAGTTTTCTTCCTTTTAATCCCATCATGTGCAAGCCCTTCCCTCTATTCGGAGTATCTCATTGGAATCGAATGATCAACAGAATTGAGACAATGCCACCAAACTCTTACATATTAAGTAACTTGTACAACCCCGACTGGGCAAGTTTATTTTTTCGTTCACCCCATCTTGTGCATTTTATGTAATATTTTTAAAAATTTTGATGGCATTTTATGGCTGCAGAGGTTAGTTATACCAGCTAGTCACGCTTTATCATACCGGTTAGGCAGGTGTGACTCTCTAACCAGTCAAATCACAAATCCGTCGAGGACACTATTGCGGACCAACGCGTGTATGGGTGTAGCTTACGGCATACTCTGGATTCAGAAGAAGGTGGTATAATCGTTGCTTGGGGTCACTCAAGGATTGCTTGGTGGGTTAATTTAGGAAGGCGGCCGAACACTGAGGTCATTTACGTCTTTAAGAACAGGTGTGTAGGTTGGTAAGGAATGGAGGAAGGGTAGAGAGAAACCCGACGTCGGCGTTAGCGTGATCTTAAGGAAGGGCACTACGGTGACCACAGTTTAACGTTCCATCCGACGGATTTACAGTTCATGATGTGCTCTCTCTATGGCACCCAAGTAGAGATCGGGATTCCACTGAAATATCTCCACCAACGCTGGGATTCAAATTCGGGCCCTCGGGATGGAAAGCCGTCAATCTACCTACAAAGTCAACTCAATTCCCCTTAAGTATTGCTTGGACCACCCTAAGCATCACTACGCTAAAAAAATAGTTAATCATAATTCAAACGAAAATTACACCTAGCTCTTCACAAGCAACCTAACTGAAAAACAGCCATTGCCATGGCAATATTTCCCTGATATCAAGGATCTGATACTCTCTTCAGACAAATGGATTGCAATATTGCAGTTACAATTAAGAGCAAACATAATTCACTGGAACCTTGTGGGTGCCAGCGACTGATTGGAAAGATAAAAAAACTCGGTACCTTTCATTGAAATTAATCAAGTGAGTACAGACCTGTGAACGCTTTATGCTTTTCCAAAATTAAGTTATTCGGAGAAATATTCGCTAAAACATTCAATTATTGATGCGTTCCATCCGTAAGAACTCCTTCGGGCGGATACAAGTTGACACGTGGGCGCCGTCATCAGGACAACTTAAACCTGATTCGGAGATGAATAGCACGCGAAAATCGTTCTTCGATCACATTCGCCCAACTGGAGTCCTCGTCGATTTCAACCGGATGGCGAAGACGTTCGGTCGATAGCGTATAACAGGCCGGTTACGACTCGCATCCCCCTCTGAGATAAATGGAGCGAAAAGTTCTGAAAGAACAGCGGATGATGACGACTCACCATTGTTGCATGGCCCAGAAGCCAAGTGTGTTTCTCTCCGTGCTTCCAACTCGCAGTGAAGACGGAAGACCATACTTTCTTCATCCATTGCTACATCATAATCGAGTGAACACCACTCAACGCTTCACTTGACTCTTTTTTGCAGATATTTTTCCGGTTTGCTTCACAAGGGCACCTACGCATTCCTTTCGACGATTTAAAGAGGTAATATTGATGAAAATATATGAAACATGAAATTGTCGTAAATGCACTTCGCTTTGCCTAACCAGCTAGCATCTATAGTTACAAAAAGTTTCCATATCACCTCTTTGATTCCTGAAATTCGATTAAACTGTATTTATTTTATCTGTATTACACTGTAAACAATGTATCTATTAGTCCAAAAAGAGTGACTCCATAGACAAAATCATGCCCAAAAGCTAAGGCAGATATTCATGATCGGTTAGAGCAAGCTACAGCTAATTAAAAGGTTTTAACTAGAAAGATTACTTATATTAATCAAGTCACCCTCATCATAAAATACAACGCAACTCAAAGTTGGGGCGAACTTCAGATGTTTAGCGTTAGTAATCCCTGCGAGCATTCATAAAAGTAATTTTTAAGACGCCGTAACTAATATTTTGCACTTTATCCATTTATACGTTGGTGTTAACCTTCTTAAACTTATTTGCAACCTTTCTATCAGTGGATGCAAATGGTGAAACCGGAGCACAAAGACGATATTGACGCTACGCTCTTGAAGATATCGAGTGCTCATAAAAGCAAAAGAGCCTTCTTCTATTCTTCCAAAGAACCATTCTTACCCAAAGGAAGAGCAGAAGGACATACATAACTCAGAACATCGACTGCTACGCAGGTTGGGATTTTAGTTTCGGTGTCCAGAGACATTACCCACGTTTGTACCTGGGAGACCCTAGATCGGTATCTGAAACTTTTATATCATTCCATTCGCCATTAATATTACAATATTTACCTCATACTTCTGACGGACGCTGAAAAAAATCGAATATGGTCTCCATTATGACTAGAAAACTATCTCGCTCAAACCACCTTAATTAAAGCATTGTTATGACTTGGATGTTCGGCGCGGAATACGAAATTTAAGCGAAAATTGTGTCTAAATAAGCTTAATTTAAAACGGTATAATACATTTATATTTGTGAGAAACCATTATAATAATATAAAACGTATTATTTCGCGTTTAGGAGAAATTCTGTACATATGTGAACGAATTATTTCAGCATATATGTCATGTGCCACAAGGCTACATGTTAAAATAACATTGAATTGCCAAGGAACTAAAACGATAACATGTAATTTTTTCACTTTTATTGGTAGATATCACTAATAAGGACACGCAGGCAAAGTTTCACGCAAATCTGTACATTAAAAAAAATCGCTTCAACCACCCTAACCATTCTCAATCCTTAACAATGATTTATTATCGCGGTGAATTTCGCACATACGGCACATCTTAACTGCGGATGTCAATGGGGAAGATTCTAGCCCCACCTCTTTATCTTAAGAGTTGGATATTCTCTCCTTTGCCGTCGCGGATGAGGGGTGGGGTTTCAGAAGGGAAGACCGACGCGCAGCCGAACACGCGTGCCACTAGCATTCCCTCACGGATGCACGTGGCACGGCGCAGCGCAGTTCACAAATGGTCCCGCGGTCTCTACTCCGCGGAATCCACGCGCCTGCACATACGCACTCACGGGTCTCCGCGGCTGAACTTGGGGGGAACGCCTCGCCAACCACAAATATCCCTCAGCACTCATTCAGTGAACTACAGTGCACCCGCCCAGGAATGCAATGCTCTGGTTTACCCACGAGTTGATTCCGGAAACACCTTGCCGTCATACGAGCGCGTGTGCCCGGTCGAAGCCCTCTTCCCAAAGTTACGCGGACGTGTGCATTTCGAAACGTAATTCTCAAATAATTATCCGGTTTCAAAGCATCAGTACTGTTCAGTATCAGTATCGGTACTAGTATTATATTATAATTAGTACTTATCAGAATTAATGCAGCTCTATCACTCAAGGGAGCCCAAACACACGCAGGATTGAACTTTCATTGTCAATGTGTCGATCTAAAATATAGCTAAAGGTATTAGGTCTATGTACTAAAAAGGTATACATTTAAGTATCATCTCAGAAAATTCAACGAATTCACGTTTTCATTTAATCAAATTAAGTATAAATGCTGGTTTGATCAGAATATTCGCTAAATATGGGAGGAAGCGGACGTCTCCCAGAATATATCTGGGATGAACTCTATGCTAGAAATGCACTCATAATGAAAAAAACTTCAAAGGGTTATGAGACTTACTTTATTTCAACTAGCATGTCCTGAATAGACATGGGTACACAGATTGGAAGACTGTGATCCACGCTGTTAATGATGTACCTAGGAATATTAAGAACTTATCACTCTGAAGTAACCAACTGAGTAAAGTAAACAAAATTAAAATCTACTTTTATATAACCTTAGCTAAATATTCATAAAAATATTGAATCTTAGTATAATTTTCACCCAAAAATATTGGCCATCCACAAAAAACTCCAATATTTGTCATCCACATATAATGAATAATCAGTGGCACTTGAATGGTATTGATTATTCACATTTACCTCACGTTACTTCTCCCGTGAGTTCATTTATAGTCTTTCAGGTTCTTCGGCTAAATGCTAACTGGGAAATAAAGGCTACTGGAATTTGAATGGAATTGCGCAGTTCCCATGCCTCAAGAGAATATCCTCTCCCATTTAAGGAGGCGCATAATTTTATCACCATATTATCCCCTCATTATTCCTAATGCGAAACAGGCGAAGAATACCAAATGGCCTCGCTCTGCTATTGTATTCAATTACAAGCTATTTCAAGGCCAAAATCTATCCACATCATTGAAAACATTTCTGAATCACTAAATTCATAATGAAGCCAGTTAACTAAAATATAAACTTGATGGAAGTTTCTTGGAAGGCATTGTGACTAGCGCGGCGTTTCATTCAGCCTAATCGGTCATCAACATACCCTGGAAACCTGCTGATAAAGTTTATTCAAAATCATTCTTCTTCTTCTTCCTTCCAGGTTTAGGCTTTAAGCCCGTTCCGGCTTCTCTTTACCATCTAATCCTTGGTCTTCCGACGCTTCATTTACCCACTGGCTTACATTCCAAAGCCTACTTAGGATATCTTTCCTTAGGCATTCGTAGTACATTCAAAGCCATTAATGTGCATATTTAATTAAACGAGGAAAACATTAAAACTAGTTGTAGTAAAAGTCATTCGTTTGCCATAAATGACAAAATGAAGAGAAAGGATTCACTAAAACCAGCGTAAAATGACTCTTCGACCAACGTTCTCTGTCTGTCCCCGTCCTGGAGTATCCGAAGTGTGAAATTACTTCTCCGAACTTAAATGATTCATCTCTTCAAACATCTAACTTTGTATTCCCAATGGTTTACAGAATATTTCTGTTTATTGATACAGGAAGAAAACATGTGACTGTTAGTCCTCGTCACCAAGGAAGCCAATGAATACTTGACCCTGTTTGATTCGACTAATATTTCGCGTAATTGAGAAACTGAACAAATTTTGTTGCTAGTTGGTGGGTAAACCTTCCAAATGTCTCTCTCCAAATGTCATTCTAAATAAAAATTGACTAAAAATCCACAAGTAAACTCAATTATTTCCAGGCTTGATGATTCTTTCCTGGTATTACTTACAAGTTATTACCTTTAGCGTGGCTCTAAAATAACCCTCCAATCGATATAGACAAACCAAATAGATAAACTAGAAATGATTAGTGTAACCTTGTTGCATATAATTATTATGCCTCCTGTAACCAATACCTATACTATTGGTACCATAAATAACGAAAATGGTACTTCACCTGTCGAAACGGAAGTTAATTTTTTTATTGATGCTTTTTCCATGTAGTTATTATTCCACATATATGTTGTTATCCTAACGATTAGCTCCAGCCGACCCCTGTTTGACCCGATTCCCCTTAAATATAAATAAAAAGTCCCCCCTGTCACACACCCCTGAGCTTGTGAGTGGCTTGCAGGGTATTTTGTAGATGTAAATAGGTATTGACAATGAATCTTAAGTCAGCAAACTGAGCAGCTAAGCTAGGAGCCCCATGGTCGGCAGTCCAAACGGCAGCACTACACGTTTCCCCAACTCTAAACTGTTGCTCGGAACAGAAAAATATTTCTACACAGATGAAGTTTTAAATAGCCATCTGGTAATTTTGCCTAATCACTCAAATTTTAGGAACAAAAACTCGAAGAAAGAAAAAAAGAACAAATATTCCGAAGGCAAAACAAATTTTCTCTGCAGAATGAGGACACATGATACCGATGGAAGAAAATTTACGCCTCAGCGAAGGCGCAGGATAGAACTTTATAAAATCAAATCTTATTCCTGACGAATCAAAAGCAAGTGAAGGCGGAAGGCAATGCATATATTGACCGCTACATTTCCCATTAAAAATTCTCATTAATGGTGGTCTCAATGAGAACTCTCCAAGGGTTTATCATCGATTTAGCGTACTTATCTTCACTTTCAAATATAATTCTCACAATTTAGACTCGAAATAATTTCTGCCACCGTAAGGCTGCATGCCTTGACCCTTACAGACAATGTGCAGGCTATTCCTCACGATACCGCAGAAAGGCCCATGTAATTAGTTGGAGGAGTGTGCCATGAATTCTGAGCTAATCCCACGAAATTGAGTCGTCGGAGAAGATTTGTGAAACGCGGAACATTTTTTGCTCGCTCATTTTCAACCGCTAGGCGCACCGGAGCGAAGCATTTTGTGTGTAGGCCCATGAAAAAAATATCCCAAGGGTCAAGGTTACTCAAACAATCTCCCTCCCTACCATTACATGCGGTACTTATCTAAACGATGTTAAGTGACAGATCTGTTTTCTACATAAATACTGATTGGGTACTTGTATGTACTTTATTTATCACACATATGAGGGATAAAAACTATTCCTGGGTGGGAAACGCAAAGCAGTACACCGAACGTTTCCCGTAACTGACAAATCTGTACACAGCTAATCGTTAGGATAACAACACACTATGTGGAATAATAACTACATGGAAAAAGCATCAAATAGCAATGAATGCAAACAAAGATACCAGTCAGAACTAGACGTAGAATACTCGCAATTTAATATAATTATTCCGTGTTCTAAATTTTTTTATGACAAGATAAGTGACTTTTGTGTTGATGGACCCGAAGATATTTTCTTGATTAAATCAAGCACAATTAGCACTTTTCCGCAGGATGTTTTCTTGAAGCATTTTTCAGGGTTTCATCACTCTTTTACAGTTTATATCGCCTACTTATCGCCCTTCCCCGCACGTCTCATCATTTTTATCCATTCTTTTCTTAGTCTTCGACCATCTTGGAAGATATGCTTTGGCCAATTACGGGAAATGAATAACCCCATAATACAATCCACGTCATTCTTTGCAGTTTTGGAAATCACAACCTAATAGCGTATCTCTGAGGGTGATCAATGAAACAGGCAGGCATTATAAGAATTTGGCTAACCCAAGAGGTTTATCTACTTATTACCCTGATAGCCGCTACAAGGGCCTGTGGCAAGGGGAGTTACGACACCAGCCATGAAGAAGGGTGGGGATAGAGAAAAGAAATCGGAAGAGGAAAAGGGTGAAAAGTGAAACATGTTTCACGGAGAGCCTTTTAGAAAGAGAAGTTTAGCATTTAGCCTCTGAGTCTTTAGCGACTCCCAACCTAGCCCTACCATCAGCTTTATTTTACCCTCTCTGCTCGCTATTTTTGACATTCAGCGAGAGTAAATTTCAGCCGATAGCCAAATCGATAACACACCGTCCTATCAAACCAAAGATCGGACGTTCGAATCCCGCTTCGGGCATAGCTGCTCAGTTTGTCTTACGATTAGGGTATGTGGTTAGACAGTGCGATATAGCGGCACTTGAAGCATCAGAAATTCCAAGTTTTCATCGAGAGTAAATGTGGACAGTTGTGAAAACAAGGCGAACCAACGAGCAAATAATTTCGCGGCCGTGTGCAAACATTCCCGTTGTGCCGAACACAATCGAGTCTTCCTCCTCCTGACGCCAACGCTGCCACTACTCCGTGAGATATCTCCACCCATCTACCAACCCAAATCCCCCCCAATCCCCCATCCCCCCCCCTCACCTCCCTTGGCGCTCCGAGCTGTTCGTATCCCCGCAAGACACCGTTACGTCCCGCATGCTCGATTACGGGTCCGGCCACCGCATTCCAGGGTGGCGCTGATCACACGGCGGCAACAATCCATCTACACTTCCGGTTTCTCACCCTCCGACGGCAAATAGCCTCCAGAGACAGGCGAAACCCTCGTCAGCTGAGAATTTGAATTGATACATGGGCATGAGCGGTGGTTGCAGTACAATGGACAAATTGGTGCCAGGCTTCTTTGAAGTAATGCGGGCTTGAACGCATCGCGTTAAACATACTCGCAGGAGATGACATTGCCTTGCCACTTCCTTCTCCGAACTAAAGCGGGGAGGGGACTTAAGTCATCATCATTTGCTATTTTACCAATTGATTAGCAATTATATTTTACGGTCTCTACCTCAAAAATCCGATTGAAGGGCGATTTCTGAACGATCATACATCTGATTATCTATTTTCCCGCCATTTAGTATCTCAAACTCCTCACAGGATGAGAGCTGGGAAGTTAAAAAGAATAAAAACCAAAAGGAATTATACAGAGAAAAATACATAGTCTCTCTTGTTAGGGGGGAAAGATACAGAAGACTGGGTCATATGGTCAGACGAGAAAATAAACAAGATTTGCGCCGGAAATCCTGTCCAATTCACTACGAGACAGGCCGAGATTGAGAAATGGGAAGACAAAGTCTATAAAGACCTAAAAAAGACGGAGATAGATTTGAGGAAGCATTTAGACAGCAGAGAACAGAAGAGCATGAAGGAAGATCGCGGGAGAGAGCAAAAACTTTCTTCAATTTGAATTATCAAAGGCGTAAGTAATCAAACTCATTTCCATTTTTGCTTCCCCTCATGCCATCCAAAAGGCGTACTCTTATTTCTCTTCCACGTTTACCCAGCATTTCCCTTCTATCGCCTCCTTCACTGTTGCCCTCCATCTCAATACGCTCCCAATGCACTTTTGCTGCAAGCTCCGTATATTTGCCACGTATCTCCTCCGCCCTTGACACTTTTTTTGTCTTCCTCCCATATCAAATTGAAAAGGAAAATTTTGTCGTCAATACTGATATATTATAATAATTATCTATAGCAATGAAGACTCAAACTCATCATTAATCATAGACTCCGGAATAGCAACAACGCCCAATGACAAGCATGAACGAACGACAAAAATTATGCGTCAACACCGAGTGAAAATCCAGTTTTAATCTATCTTTTATAATCGGAAAATGCCGGAAAATGTTTCATAATTTTGCGACGGGTGCGAGTCTATTTTTAAGGCAGTGGTCTACACTTAAATGACTTACAAAATACTTAATCATTACTTATTTAAGGACAATTTAAGAACCACTAAGCTATCAACCTCTCATTATATTGCGATACATCGAAAGGCTAATGGGTAAGTAATTAAAAATTGGAAGAAATTCTTGACTGTATTCAATGAGCTTTGTATGGGATCTTACGAGTCCTTTTACCCGTCCTGTTTTTTAAGACTTGATTGCCAAAAGACGAAAAAAGTTCTCTTTCCTGCGCGAATCGCTGGAAATGGATTTCTGTGGCAAAAACAAGCCAGCGCTGGAATGCATTCTGTTTGCGAAAGTTAGTGAGAACTTTTCACTCGCTGCGGTCATCCAATTGTTTTTTCGGCATTCCTCCCGGGAAAATTTCCTTTGCCCAGAATACAACTACCACGGGGTAAATTCTACTATTGTCGCAAGGTATGCATTTTAGGAATATGCAGAAAGCGACTAAAATTATGAATGAAAAATACACAGGCTCAAATAGAGCCTTGTGGATAACATAGTAAATGTATTATTGAATCCTCATCTTCATGACTGAAGGGCGACACTGAGGACGTCCTGTAACCTCTGAAATACATGTATGCCGAAATATTATCAACTTTCATAAGAGGTAGAAATATTTACTCAGGCAGGCCAGAAAAAAACAATAAGATTAACAATTCATTTCCAATGAAAAACTGAACATTGCTACAATTTACTTGAATGAGTAGAAATATGCCTTGAGAAGATGTGAAAATTTGAAATTAAAATAAATGTCCACATCATCCACGATGTGAATTTCGAAGAATTAATACTTATTTTTTTAATATTTCGTGAACCTATAATTTTTATCAAATCTGTAGCCTTTTCATGTGGAGCAGCTCGATGGTTGGTGAAACGGGTGAATAACCGTAATTTTGATCTCCTAAAAGTCCATGCGGCATGAAAATTTTCCGCCTGTAAGAATGACTAACTTTCACCATTTACCAGTGCCGTCTAATCCCTCCGGAAAAGCGTGACTTGAAAGTAATCTCAAGTACAATAATTCACCAAAGGGTGCCAGCACATCCCTAAAGAAATATACCTATGGCAACGGTCGATGGTAGATAAAAATCCTTGATGGAAAAATTATAGACGTTTAATGGGATGATGTCCTAGAAAGTTCTGCGATGACTGTGCACATAACGAGGACATGCTGAAAATATTCATTTTGTCTACTCACGAATTGAATGGTTTTCTCAAGAGTCATAAGGTTGTTATTGGGTAGCTTGTTGCGAGAAAGTTTGGATATTTCTATGCATATGCGAGGTAAGTACACAGTGTAATCAACGACGTGTATGGCTGTGTTTTTATTCGATGGAATTAATCTTATTATTGTTTTAAGTTTCAGTATTAAAATAACTCCATGCTAGTTGCGAAAATGATAAAAATGTCAAAAACGCAGTCATACGCACGAGTGAAAGGTATAAATTTAAGATAAAAAACATTTCCATGACAAATCTTTTTACTTGGGACTACTCAAAATGTTTATATGGTGGGTTTATTCACTGGTCGTTGCAATTTTCAAATAATGCATTTTCTTTTAAAAATAACTTTTGCCGTTTTGAGGTGTCTGCTGTCTAATTGAGATAAAAAGTTTTTTTTCAGAATGTATTGCTCCATTGTGGATAAGTTGCCATAATTGGTTAGGTTGAATAAATCCAGGAAAGATAAGCGGAGAAGTTTGCAGGAAATGGGAAACATTAAACCACAGTTAATAAAGGAAAATTGTCTCTTATACTAAGATAGGGTTAACCACTGCGTAAATAATGAGTGAAAGTCTGTTCGGTTACTCAAGATTACAGCATCCCAATTTCGCTCTCTTCGCCCGCCTCAAGCGACCTTTCGCTTTGCCCACTAGGAGCGCTGTCACGAATCTCCATATACAAGCACCAGTTATCGTCATTTTTTGTAACGCTAAGGATTGCGACAATACGCTTCCCATTCTTCAGCATTACTTAGCACTTCAAATCGCTATTCTCCCGCGGCAAAATGAATCGCTAGAACTGTGAATATTGGCGCAGCGCCACAGGTAAAGTTCTTGCGAGGAGGGTTAGCAACAACGTGCAAGGAGTTCCATGGCATCGCTCATAATGCATACTTCGAGGAAGATGAGAGTGAAAGGTAGAAACTAGGCCACGATAACAATAAAAGAGCAAGCATTAAAATATTTGTGTTTCACTGAAGATATAGTATTCAACAAATGAATTTGCATTTTGCAGAAATTCACCATTAAAAAAAAAATCATTTGAAACGTCTGGTATACGAACAAACATCTGTTTACAACAAACGTCAGTATATTTTCATTTTACTTTTTCAAGCATCGGTATTCAATCTTTCACCCGTGAGGGTGACTGTATTCCTTTTTCATTGTAGAATTTTGTAAAAAAGTATTATTCAAGCAAATTCGCCTTTTTAAAGGGAAAGAAAAAAATGTTATAAAAACTAAAGAATAATACCCGATGCCTAATAATATTCAGGAACCTCCCTTTGTCCTATCCTCAAAAAAACGATAGTGAAATTCTCCTGGTTATTGTTCGCTTCTGATATTTTTGCAATTGTAGCAATTAAGGCTGCAAAAACCCATTATTGAACATTTACAGTCAATTGCGTCAAAATGAGCAAAATATCATTCACATGCTAACTGAATTTTCTGGGAATAATGGTTCATAAAAGGGAAATTATTATGTAATCACTTGTGAAACCATTGGCAGGTTTTTGCAGGGCATTCTAAAGAAATAACTAGCCGGGAAAAGGGACGAATACAACTTTACACGTTCCTTTAGTCTTGCCTATCCGCCAAACCTCCTACCCAACCCTCGAGCAGTCCCTACTCCTTAGCCAATTGAAAATCCATCGAAAAGTCCAACTGACGAGCCTCACAGTGATTGGAAGGGTAATAACAAGGAAAAAAATTAATTTTAAATGGACCAAAAAGACGGCCAGCATTATTTTACCATTTCAAACAGCAACAGAAAAAATTGTAAAGAAAGGCTGTAAATTGAGCTATAAACATTGGTCTCAGTGTTCCCGTTGTCGGTGCTGTTTGGCGATGCACGAGAAGAATTATGAGAAGCCCCTTTTAAGATATTCCTTGAACTTCTCTCTGCTGCCCTTCTCGTGGCCAACTCCAAATCTATCCACAGCTCCAACTGAATTATGAAACTGTACTCACTTGGTTTTTCTGCAGATTTTTATTTAAGCACGACCCGGGTTTCGTTGTATCGAAACATAATCATCTCTGATTATGCTGCGATGCAACGTGACCCATGTCGAACTTTAAAAAATCTGAGAAAAAAACAAGTGCGTTCAGTTTGATAATTATGACAAATAACACAATGCCCCAGAAACAAAGGCTCCCACTGACTCAGCTCTTGCGCTGAATTCAAAAGCAAGTCAAAGAAAAATATGGCTTCCAAAAAACTGTCCATACGGATTATAAACATTTCTACAGTCTCTTAAACAGCAACAACAGACCAATGACTCAGACTGAAACACCTTACAAGTAGGCGGAAGCGATTTTTCGGCCCCAGTGTTTTAGTTGTTAGCGCACTGGGCGATGCATGCGAAGATTTAGGAGGATCCCCTCCAGCATATTCATACGCCAATCCGCCACGCCTCTATCGAGCAGACAGACCCACATGTCTTCTCTTCGCCCATATCGCCCTGTTCCGGGGGCCAGTCCACTCGTGCAGACTCCGTGACTCACTGCTCCGCCTCCGCAAAGCATAACCTATACTCGCCCATCGTCCCCGCCTTCGCCCCCGCCTCCGCCCCCAACTCCTCCGCCCATCTGTGCTTTCACTCGCCACGATTCCTGCGCGGAATTCCTCTCTTTCGCCCCCTCACAGACCTCCTCTCCTAAGGGTATAACGTGCCGCCCCCAGGGGAAGCACCTTCGTTTTTATTTTTGCGCCCATGCATTCCGGCCATTTCCCTTCCCGCACTCCATCCATTAGAGACTTCGCAGACTTTCGTCACGCGCACGCTTCGTAGAGTGTGATGGATGAGCAGAAATGAGGAAGATAATTGTTGTTCCGCAGTTCACGGAAGGTCGGCTTGACTTCGCATCGTTACAGATTGACTGTAGACTAATGGTGAGTCAAAAGTATGGCTGGATTGTGGGTAAAATGAGCCTTTGATTCCGGGATGGGCAATGCCCCCCAGATATTCAGGAATGCCTCTCAAAGATCATCAAAGTGCAAACATAAATTTGCGAATATAAATGTATGTTTGCACTCGCAAATGCATGTTTGTATTCGCAGGAATTGTGATACAGGGGGCAATATGTCTATACCGAAGGGGCAATGCGGAAGCATTCCAAAGCACTCCCGTGCATCACACAAAACTACACATAATTGAACAACAACTGTTGCATATTATCGCAAAATATCGATGGTAAATGAGTAGTTATATTGCACGTACTAAAATATTTGTTTCCGCCAAGCATTATTTCTAGGGCTCTGAATGCATTTTCGCTGTATTTCTTTCCATATTTTAGGTGGCTTGAGCAGTAATCGCGGGTCATTCAGGGCACATTTTAATAACTTTTCTAGTACGTAAGTCGAAAAAAAATCCAAGTACACATTTCATTTACGTACATCTGTCTATGTGGTGACACTCACCTATCATGCTGCAATGTAAATGATACAAGAATTCTATTTTACAATTTTGCCTAATTAAAGCATTTTATGACTAAGGCAAAAATTATATTTGAAGGCATTCTTTTTCGAATCTTTTACTCTACGCCTAGATGTTTGTTAGTAACCATTATAGCGAAAAAAACGTATTATTTCTCTTTTAAAATAAAATCTGTACATATTCAACTGAGTTACCACTAAGTATATCTCTTGAGTCATCAGGCTACACGTTACAATAGCTTTGAATTGTAATAAAATCAAATCGGCAAAGGGCAATGTTTCACTAACCTTTATGTATAAATATTACTAATAAAAGCTTCAATGCAAAGTTTCACGCAAATCCAAACAAAAATCGCGCCAACCACCTTAACGAGGCGCAACTTGTCACATCTAATGCACATTTAACAAAGTTAAAAGGCAATCTCTATTGATAAGAACTTAAATAACTTTAAGTAACTATGGTAAGATAAGTGATCATTTCTTGCACTGGTGCTTCGGTCGACCTTCCTGTAAAATTTGATAGCTTACTGCCGACTAATTTAACTCACAACCCCAAATAGGTGACGTAAGCCATTTTTCTGACATACTGCATCCTAAGAAAATATTTTTCATTAAAAATTTTAATTTATCCATCTGTTTCAAGGCTCAAAATATCTACTGGTATGTAATGCGTCCCTGGATCAATATTAAAGCGTACTGCAATGCTGTTTGAAAGTTTTATCCTATCTAAATTTTTCATAACTTGACATTTTTATTACTTCACTACCTTAAAGTTTCCCACGGTTAATTTGAGCATTCGTTTCATATACCTAAACTCTGGAAAACATGTGCATAAAACATAAAAGGTGTGGTGAGTTACGCCTCTCACCTCTTCCTCTCACATCTCAGGTTCTAAGAATATCTCACTCATTATGATATTATGATACACAAAATGCCTTTTCCAAATAGTGAAAGGAAATATTTTACATGTGAGGTAACAGACACCATCCTGAGGTAGCCTCTCGATTAAGCTGAAAGCAATGTTTTTAAATGCTGTGCAATCGTATCTCAGGAGTTAGACGGTTTTTGGCTCTACCCAGTCCACTCAGAAAGGGAAATATGGATTCATATCTCGGGCAATGGATGGTTCGCTGCGGTTAGCTATGTAGTTTGAGAAGGTTTGGTTATAAGAGCGTTTATTTCTCTACAAAGTATTACCACAGTAGTAGAATATTTATTTATTTCCATCATTCCTAAAACATTTCTACTGGCCTTTATACATCGAGTGTATCAAAAAGTAACAACGGACGAACACAAACACCCGTATCAAACAACAAAAACAAAATCAATGATTTACTGGCATGGAGGGTGCCCAGATATAAGCAGAAAAACATATGCTAGTACCTACATTAGACGGATCACAAAATCTCAACACTTTAGCCTAATACCACTGATGCATTGGTCTGCTACACTAACAGGTTTAAATTCTCATTTTTTTCACGAAAAACTAGAGATAGAATTAGCTGCCATTAAGAATCGAGTCCACGTCTAGCATGCCACCTTTACTTTAGGAAATTCTAATATCTCCCTGAATGAATGCATATGCTAAAGCCACTCAAAAAATACACATCAACTACTATTTATGAACCAAAATATGTAATGCAGTACACTTTATATTATATTCATCCACAGCCACACGCCCTTGAGGAGCCTTATACCTAAAGTAAATGCATACCTGCTATTGCTTAAATGATATCGATACCTATTCATGACTCAAAAAACAAGACAAAACCTCAGCTTCGTTAAAAACAGATTAGTGCAAACCGAGAGTGTAATACAGATGATGGAGTGACTTAGTTGAGAGCCGCTAGGGACTCTAAGGGTACACGCTAGGATGAAATTACTAGAAAATTCAGACAAGGCAGGTTTCTGAGAGAAACGGAGAATAGTGTTTAATCCTGTACAACCTCCATAGAGCTAAAAGAATCGAAAAAATGAGAGAGGTACGTTGCCGAACTGATAGGTACAAAAACTCCTTCACCCAACGCTCCACGCATGATTGCAACAAGATAAGAGCGAGAAACTAATACACTTCGAGAAAACTGTTCTCACTTAAAACGCTCAAATTCAGCGCAAATCCTTTCGGGATCGAATAATTGGAGTACTGCTGGCTTAGTACAAATAAATACAAAACCACAGAACAATAAATAAATGTGGTTTCCTATAACACTCCCTGCACAACGCCATTACGGCGCGGCGGCTCGCTGAATATGCATGCAGATGTAGAATACAATAGGTTTATTTCAATATTTTGGGTACAAAACCCCCAAAAGCAATAGAGTAATACATCATTACTTACTTGAGATTTTTAGTTAATAAATGACAACATTAAGAACAAAATGTATCAATAATTTTAAAATTTAAACAAGAAAACAGATATGAGTAGTCATTTTCAGGGCAACCATTTGTATAACTTTTTGGTAAATAGAGGTAGATAGGGCCTTGCACGTATAAATAATCTGGAGGATTTTCTCTGACTTACATTATAACCTAACTTTAACCTGTAGATTACTCTAGAGATAGATAGTTTAATTGAACAGGAAATATATATTTAATTATTTCTCTTACAACATAGCAAATTATCGCAATTAATTTAGAAGGCATTGCTTTCCATATGACGACGACAAAAGCTGACGAAGAAGGAATTTTGTAATATTGTGGTTCTGTGTATTGGTAAATAAAGTTTGGATGGGTTATTACTATTTAAAATGGTTCTAGTTTCATGTGGATAACATAAGAGGTCAAGGAGTTAATTTTATCTTTTTAATAAAGTAAAAGAATGGCAATACAATTCATCTGCCCACCTTCTTTGCGTAGATTTAAAAAAAAGCATACGACAGCATAAATAATGAACAGTTATGGGACAGACTAAGAGTAGAAGGTATACATGAAAAGCTAATTAGACTGGCAGGAATGTGCATAGATGAATCGAAATGTAAGGTTAAAATAAATAACAAATTTTCAGAAACTTTCAAAGTAAATACAGGGGTACGACAAGGAGACGGTTTGTCACCACTACTGTTTAATTTGGCAATAGAAGGAACACTGAGAAAGATAAAAGAGTTAAATGAAGGCTTGTTAGTGGGCACCAAAGTCAATGTACTGGTAGTCGCAGATGACGTCGCCTTGCTAGCAGAAGATGAGGATAACCTCAAAAACCTGGCTATGGAATTGCTATCTCAAGCAAGACTAGTGGGGCTAGAAGTAAATGAAGAAAAAACCAAATATCTAAAAGTAGGACGAAGCCATGGCCCCCTCTAATACAGGCCGGAACATGGAATTTTGGCAACGCTGTGTGTTAGTCCTATCGTTGCTGTTTGGAAGCATGGCGTCTTACGGGAGAAGTGTGTCCGTGTGATTAAAAACGTATGAATTCACTAGTTAAAAAGGCCGAACTGGACTAATTTTTTGTATATTGTGTTGGCTAAAGGTACGTAAATTCGTTTAAAGATATTTTCTGTGAGTTTAAGGTGGAAAATCACGATTATTTCTTCAAAAGCATTTTGCGATCGCTTGCCGGCCGGCCATTGTTGGAATGATATTGAGCACGGGATATTGAGAGTGCAAAAAAGCTGGATTAAAAGGCAGAGCAGGGATTATTTTTTTGTATATTGTTTTGGCTAAAGGTAAGTAAAATAGTGTTAAGATATTTTCTGTGAGTTGAGGGTGGAACATTACGATTATTTCTTCTAAAGCATTGCGACTACTTGCCGGCCGGCCATTACGGAGGGAAATTGAGAGTACACAAATGCAACGTAGATTATATGTAGGGAATTTAGCAGCAATTCTGTTTTCATGCTAATATTATTATTGGGTTAACAGTGATTGTTATTTTTGGTGGATCTTATGAATTAAATAATTGATGTTACTCAGGTTTTCTAAAAACAATCATAAATGAACTACACTTACTGAACTATGTTTATTCCTACAACTCCTATTTTTAAATTAAAGATACCCCGGTGTTGTTGTGTGCCAGGTTGCAAAAGCAACTACCTCTCCACCAAGAATGAGGGGTATGTGACTGTGTTCCGATTCCCCAAAGACGAACGCAGTAGAAAGCAGTGGCTGAAGAATATTCCTAGGAAGGACTGGAATCAAACGCAGTAGTTCGCATCAAGCATTTTGTTGAGCGGGATACTCCTCCACTGTTCAACTTTCACGGATACGAGCGGTGAAGTGCAAAGTTACCAGTTACATCGCCCAAAGTTGTCCCCTGGTGCTGCTCTTACTTTGTTCAATGTTACTACTCCGTGTTCACCTCCCTCAGTACTCATGGCCCCATATCCCATGTTTGTGAAAATGAAGTGAAATATAATTAACAGTAAGTGAAGTGCTGTTCTTTGCTTTGTGAAGCGAAACATGCGATGTGAGTTGTGAGTAGCTTCTAAGGGTGTGATAGTGAATGACAGTGAATTGGTAAAATAGTTTCATTGTATATTTTTAATTGTCCAACCTCACAGACATTACAAACAACACTGATACATTAGTCTTACTGCTAACAATCCTCATCAGCTTACTCCATTTTCACGGCTGAATATCCATGCGATTACAACCATCTACCTAAAGTAAACGCTCGCAACGTAAATGTTTGCATTTTTAGTAGTTTATCATTTTCCAAAAAAATTCCTTTTTTTCAACACTCCCACCCACAGCGAATTTCAACCGTTACATGTATAGCCCACAAACGCGTGACCCCGCATTATCCACTAGACTGAGAAATTTCATTGGCCTGTATGTAATATTCTTGTGGTTATTTGCAATAATTCCTCCTGAAAATCACAAAAATTCCACATTCTCGTTTTCTTGTATTACTTACATACATTATTTTCAAACCGGTGAACACTGCTTCCAATTCCAATTGCTTCCAATGTTGCTTTCTACTTCGTCTACACATTCTGTTAGTTTTTAATTTGAAAAACAAATTTTTTTGAGCTTACATATTCACACTTTCCTCTAAAACTTGATTTTTTTCAAAATGGTGAACACTACACCACAGGTATATGTGCTGTTACTTCTGTCTACCTCAGATTCACACCCTCAACGTGAAATATTTTACATTCTTAGCAGTTTATTATTTACAAAAAAAGACTAATTTTTTACTCTCCCACCCACACTTTTACAGCTATGGAATTTCAATCGTTTGACGTATGGCTTTCAAATTCCACACAAACGTGTAATATCCTCAAGAATTATTAGCCATCACACCCCCTGATTCTCACAGATAACTACACATTCTAAGTTCCTTGTAAAACATTCATTGTTTTGAAACCGGTGAACGCTGTACAGCTGATACCTATTTCACAGTATACAATTGTTTAGACTGTGCCTGTTCCAATACTACTTTCTACTACCCCTACCTATCTTAGTGTTAAACTTTATTATTTCAAAACAATTTACTTATAAGCTTACATTTGACTATATGTTCCTTTTACACTTGATTTGTGTCAAAATAGTGAACGCTACCCCACAGATATTTTTTTCCTTTGGTAGTCTTGTAAAACTCGTTGAAAACGATTTCTGGAAATCATTCATCAGTGAATTTAATTGCTCAAGGATGTGTCGTGACTGTTTCTTTGCGAGCCTGATGATGATGCGGTGCATCGAAACCCGTGTCGATTAAAAATTTATATCTGTGGAAAATTGCATCGTCGTAGTTCTTATTGTGACTGTTTCTGATTGGAATTCAAGTGTATTACTTACAGCAGCTTTTAGTTACGTATTCCATATTAGGAAGTTTAATTTACGCTTTTGATGGTCGTTTGCACTGAAATTTGAGAGTGATGTTATTTGATCTACGAAGTTGCTTCTTGTAAGTTTATTTACTCAAGATGGATTGATTACCTGAAATAATGTATTTTATGCCATTTTCCTTTGAAATAAATGTTGTAAAGTTTGGAAATGTTGAATTGTTTCATTCCTGAAATAATCCTGGTGATAGCTGCAAGAAGATAACCGAAAACCTTAAAAATATTTTGTTCGCTTTCTCACTATCCGGGACGGATGTGCATCCAGGTAGGTGTCCTGTCTTTTCACAGCCGTTTAATGAGATATCTTTGTGATGATTGTAATATTTAAGTTTAGCTTCCCCTTTTGAAGTTAAAGCCTAATGCATATTTCAACAACGTACCTTGGAGCAGCCCGTCAGCTGTCGCGACTATATATTTCTAAATTAATACTTATGGACAGCCGTTCATTTGCATAACTTTTGTTACTTAACTAACCTAAAATTCCTTCCTGGGCTGCAAAAATGTTTTTAATCGAAAATGCTGTGAGATTAAATCGCCCAAGTTCATCACTCGTCTCACTTGCCATTACCAATTCTCACATATGCCTACAACAAAATGCTATAAAAATACGAAATAGGTATTAGAATTACTCAAATGATGCAACCCTATGTTAAACATTAGCATAACTGATGTCCGTCGTTGTAGTCACATCAGTTCTATCCCTACTTGCAACGATGACAGCTGGCAGAATAACAACAGGACCACGGGCGATGCAGTAGGACCAATGACGTCATGCAAAGCGCTGTTGACAAATTGCATGTTCCGGCCTGTATTAGAGGGGGCCATGACGAAGCCCAGAAGTAATAGCCAACTTGGCAGTTAACACGCACAAATTTCAAAGAAGTAAGGATTTTAAGTACCTCGGTGTCACTATTGACCAATACAACAATGAAAAAGCTGAAATAGAATCAAGACTTTTAAATCGAAACAAATGCTATTGGGTATTACAAAAAATATTAAGGAACAAAATTCTATCAAGAAAGACTAAGAAACAGTCTACAAAACAATTATAAGGCCAGTAGTCCTATATGGCTCAGATATCTGGGAAATCAGTAAAAAGACGGAAAAGAAACTTATCACCTTTTAAAATAATACTTAGGACGATATATGGACTAATAAAAGAAGAGGAACAGTGGCGAGTTAGGAATAATAAGGAGCTAAGAGAACTCTACAAGGAAGCAGACATCGTGGCAGAAGCAGAATGTAGAAGACTGAGATGGGCGGGCCATGTAAATAGAAGAGAGGATAGATCATTATTGAAAACCATAATGAAGGGGAGACCAACAGGAAAAAGACCTCCACGAAGACCAAGACAAGGTGGACCGACCAGATGCTGAAGGACATGAGGAAAATAGGAGCGGATGAAAACACCATGCTGGACAGGCCGAGGTGGAGACAAGCGGTTGACGAGGCCAAAAACCTTTTACGGTTTGAATGGCCACCTAAGTAAGTAAGTAAGTAAAAGACTGGCACAAAGTGGATATTTACGTCTAACAAAAATATCCAACCATTCGAACTTTTCTCTGTAAGGGGAAATGTGCACGTCCAGGCAAAGGCTGAGTATGAATCGAATGCATGTGATCCATAAAATAACGATATTTCATCAGGGTGCAGCAATCGCGAAGGACGCATTCCAGAATGAACTCCGACACTCCTCCATGCTCCAGTAATAAATGACTTTATGCGAAATTTCCTCTCGTTTTGCGTGAAAGGCGGGTGCCGTAGTGATTTCATTTAAGTGGCAAGCGGTGCCCTTTCGCCCGCGGTGTCTTCTTCATCCCCGATTGTGAAATCCATTCTCCGGATTGAATAGGTCTCTCGCACTCCCTTCCTCGCATCGGGAGAGGAGAGAGGAGCTCTTGCATGTCGGTTCCCACGGAGCCACCCACATCTCATTCCCAGCCAAACTCTTTAAATGAGCATACACTCCCCTTCTAGTCGAAAGACTCACATTCCGAGATTCTCAAACAACAAAACGCCCATGTACATGCTCATTCCAATAGCACTCGATACAAGTCTTTCCATAGGTCTCCAACTCACACCCTGATTTTTATACCTGTTTTCCTGGTTTACTCACACACAGAGCTTTATTCCGAAAGAATTCAGATACAATTGGTAGCATAGGATTCTCCAATCAGGCGCAATAGTAAACACCGCGCTGCGTTGTAATAATACGTAACGCGATCGCAATGTTACAGAAAGAGTATTGGACGGATAACATCCAAAGTTAAGGGTGGGCTCGAGCTCAGTTATTCACCACTACAAACGGGAAAGCTAAGCCCAGAAAAAAACAGGTGAAATCTTTCGGACCAAGCATTTGACCGAATGGATTTGTGTATCGTGTGACTGGCATTATCTATCCTAAGAGAATGTAAGATTATCCCAAGAATGTGATTGATTGATTGCTTGATGGCATGGAATCAAATTCCATTTTTTTTTATTCTGCCTGTCGCACAATACTCAAACCCGTCTGATCAAACTTTTTGCCAAAAACTTTGACGGTAGAACATTGGCTTTCCACAAGAAGCCAAGGCATTTTGCAAGGGAATGCAAATACAGGAGAAAGTAGTCGATATGCTTTTTAAAATAAAAAATCCATCACCAGAGATGAGGATGGTTAGGAAAAACAGATGTTCCCCTCTGAAGGAGAATCTACGACTATCGGAATCAGACTAAAATAAAAAAAAAACGCTAGTCCGGATTCTCGGTATAAATCCGCGATGGAATTGAGCGCAGAATCACCGTGATCTACTCCCAACTGAGCTCAGTAGTATCATGAAACACAGACACAGCGTGCTGTGTCCGTGTATGTGTGTTATGTTCATATAAAAAATAATTCGCGCCCTCCCACCTGAAACACCAATAATAGAGCTCCGCCACTGGGAGCTGTCTTATATTTCCATTTTAAAGTCAACCTGCCCACCCGGACTCAATCTTCGCCAGATCCCTCCACTTCCCCGCCCACTCCACCCCCTTGAACTTCCTACCTATATATAAATATAGATACATATATATATATATATATATATATATATATATATATATATATATATATATTATATATTTATTTATTTATTTATTTATTTATTTATTTATATTTATATTATATATTTATTCGCCTATTGGCGGTGTGTGAGTGAGTGAACGAAATAAATATATATATATATATATATATATATATATATATATATATATATATATATATATATATATATACATATATATACCTATGAATTAAGAGCGCTTAACAATCCTAGCCTATTACAATTGAGAGTATTAGGTTATATTTTTAGAAATAAAATGGGGGGTAAGACTTTGTACTGTCCACAGAAACATTTTTTAATACATGTTTCAACGCTTAAGCGTCATCATCAAGAAAACGATTCAACCACATGTGGCCTGATACAGTTTAATCCATTAGTTATATTTTTACCAGTGCAATGCAAAAATGTATTCATTTTTAATTAGATAATCTGAGTAAATACAGGTATGTCATAATACACTGTACCAAAGAGTAACTGACAGTACTTACCCACAGATCACGCAGAAAAATACTCCCAAAACGTATTTGAAACTAACTGCAGAACATAATTCTAATCCGATACCTTTCGGGAACGATTAACCAAGGACCACCACATTTACTCTTCAACAAAATTATGATAATCGTAGAATGGACCACGAAGATAATCGAGTTCAAAGCGGTTTGCCCGGCGTCAATTATGAAGAAGCAGTCACCTGCATCGAAATGAGGTCGATGACTGAGATCATGGGCTGATATAACAAGTCGCTATGGAGAAGATGAGGGCGGCAAACTTTTTTTTTGCAGTAAGCACCTCTCCATTCAGAGAATGTTCCGCTCAACTGCACCGCAAATCCTTTAGGAAACGAATAATTGGTGTTCTGTCGGAGGTGTACAAAAAAGACAACCCCAGAACAATATCTGAATACCCAAGTTATTCCGGCTTGTACATACTTTGGTTGTAATACTTAGCACGGAGCAAAAATATATTTATTTTCGCTCACTGCATGCAATTCTTATTCCCACCACCCCATACTCGGCTGAGGCAATTACAGAAACGAGTTCGCGTATGTTAATCAAATTCAGCTGCGGGCATTATGGGAGGCGCCCCGCGGCCGAGGTTTTTGTTCCACATAGGGTAAGGTGGGGTACTGGGGCACAATAGGACATGACGAAAGTTACGAGGGAAAAGTATTGGCCGACACGGGGTTAGCATTCGTGTGAAGAAACACTAATAAAAGTGCACGGTTTACCAGACTACCTAACGGCCGGCACTTTTCATGAGATGTATTATTAATAATCAAGTAGAAACCTATGGAAATGAGAAACGACTACATACGCAATCTCGCCATAAAAACCATAGGTATTCAGGCGGAGAGGAAGATTGCAATCCATGAATGGAACAAAATAACCACAAACTCAGGCCGCTCAAGAATATGTACAAAGCATTCTAAAGAGGACACGAGGGCTCACTGAACAAATTGGGTAAGGGTTAAAGTCTCTTAGTGTGGCAATTCTCATTTACCATATTTTATGCTCTAAAATCTCATTAAATATTTTCACTAACATTTCAATAAATTCTGTGCTTCATAAAGCAAAATCCTTTTAGTGAAGTGAGACTACGCTTGTAATGTAGCTTTATTTACAGCATGAATTACATTCCATGAATCACAACGGTGTTATTGTAAAACAAAATGATACCACACACTACGTAATTTTATCATACAGCACAGAGCAGATTGTAAGTGGCAAAATATTGAACTAAAATTAATTTCTTTACTTTATTTTTGGACTGCTGTAGCAATGCCAAATGGTGTTTATCAAATTTACTTTCATAATTCCAGGGTTACTTTAAACGTCCATGAATTACTGGGAGCAGATGTCATAAAATTTAACAAGCAGATGCGGAATAGACAAAAAACTTACACTATGTGCCTCTTGGTGTTTAATAATTACTTATGCTTGCCGTCAATATTTCTCACAAACATTATTTACGTTATTTAAGGGTCACCTTTGGTCGGGAAATTAATAGATATTTGTAGATCACTCGTAACAAAGGTTTGCTGACTAATTTCTCCATTAAAGTACAACTGTTACATCGGAGATGTTAGAGATAAATCACTTACATTAAGCTTTTAAGCATTACGAAAAATGTCTAAAAATGTCATCAACTATTTCCTCAAAACACGAGTCCAATATTTATATAATCAATGTTTTAGCTAAGAAAATAAGGCGGAGAGAAACTGATCAAAAGAAAACGCTGAGCGGAGCCACAATATTGTGGTGTAAATCACCGTGAAAGTCAGAAAACGGAACTAATACAGAAGCAGGAAGTTTTATTCCATAAGAAATACTGTAATTGACATTTGAGCTTATCAAAAAACTAAATTCATACTTTTCTGCAGTTGTTGAAAGTATGTTCGCACGACCTAGGCTTCGAAGTACTGCATTATCTTGAGGGGTCAATCATTAATATTGCTCACGCCGGCTTCGCATGAATTGGCACTTCAGACCGGGAGGAAAGATGTAGGTAGGAAAAGTTTATCGCAATTACGTGCAGATCTCGAAATACGTATTGGATCACCGCAGAAAATTTTCCAACACTACTGGGGCTCGAACTCAGGCTGGGCTGACTGAGAAGCTAGTGCTCTATCCAACATGCTAATTTGACCTCTTGCTATCGAAATAATCTTGCTATAGAAAATTAAGGGTAAGGAAAATATATACTACATATTATTGCCCAAAGGAAGGGGTAGGGTCAGTTGATGGTGGATGGAAGGAGGAAGGTTAAGGAAAAAGAAAGGGAATAGGTATGGGAGGATGGACATTGAAATCATAGGATCCCGAAATCTTGTGAGGGAGCATGTGAAAGACTCCATCGGCTCCTTGCAACCTAGTGCCTAAAAATGCTTTAAACGGAGGGAAAAAATGAATTAATTTATTTTTAACATATTTAACTTCCACGACGTTACGTCTGAGTTGCAACAATTAGTTGCACTTATCACCACAATCCCAGATATATTTCCACCAACAGTCGTGTTGTGCATATTTACTCAATAAGAATGGTTCTTAATGAAGAATAATGGCGGTGCGGTAACACCCCCGAACGTCAGCGCATTCATTAACCCAAAATGTGAATGCTACGATCTTCCCGGATTATTCCGTGAGGAAAAACTGCCATGGAAAATAGTAATATTCATACTTTCGCTGATAAATGGGTCAGCTTAGAGCCACAAAAAATGTTTTATTTTAAATAACTTGATGGGAAAAAAGCCATACTGACTAGTGTACGACTGTAAGGAAAAGATTGTGGTAAAATTACATAGGAGAACATGAATATGAATGAATGTGCGTGAGAAAAACGATTCGAATATGCCGAACCAGCTCAATATAATCTTTTTCCACACCGTACATTATGTTGTTTGCAAATATTTATCACAGCCAGTTGGATGATTGCTCCAATTCCCAAACTTCCACTGACTGGCGTATATCCCTTAATCGCTGGCTGCTTCACCCTGTTCCATTCATAATTAAAGTACGGACAGCCTTTCGCGGGATTGATGTTCATTAATTGGGAGCATTTAAACGGTTGTTCACCTCCATGAGACGTCTTCCGAACTGAAAATCTCTTCATAATTTCCCACAGACTCCTGATTTCGGGAGTATACCCCAGGGAGGCCCAGTAAAGAGCTGAAAGCACCTTCTTCGATAATTTTCGGGTCAAAATCAAAACGCTGGGAGTGCAGTCCAGAAAGTAGCACTTTTAACATATTATTTCATGATTTATTGATGATGATTATTTCATAACTTTTTAACATATTATTTCATGATTTATTGATGATGATTATTTCATAACTTTTAGCAATGTCTGAGGCTAATCAGTAGTTAAATATTATCAAATTATAATGAAAAACATTGGATCATGAAGGCATGTGAAAAGCACCACAAAAAATTGACCAAAAATATTTTTAGTTCCCCATTTTATTTAAGGGACTTAATAATTGGGAATATTCAGTTATTAGTTACTTTTGGAGAAACGGGTGAGTGATTTAATTTTTTCTTTTATAAATAAAATAGCATATGTCTTCATTAGTGAAGGGATAGAGTTGATCTCAGTTATTAGAGTAAAACTGGATACAATGTGAAAATATCTAACCTTGACGTACACGGTAGAAAAGTTCACATCTGAATATATTCAATATAATGGACAATTTAAGGAAACTAGTTAAAATTCCGGCCGTTCAAAAATAATGTTTAAGCGATAGATATACTATCTTAAAATATGCTAAATATGTTGGCGTTATACACCAAAGAAGGTGAAATTCGCCGAGAAAAAAATCATTTGATGTGACCGAGATTCCAACCCGGATATCCCAATTGCCGGTTGGAAGTGTTTGCCATTAACAAAAAATGCTTTATTCCATAGATCCATCTTGGCATATTTTACAGTCCAGTCGTATTCCTACAATTCTTGGGTATCGATTTCAATATTAATTTTTCGTTTGGAACTTTTTTTCAAGCCCATCCCTCGCCCTAACGTTGCCCTCGTCATATTATTCCTCTGCGATCGAGCGGAGGCAACAATTTAATGCGGTCGGGTGAGCGCTTCGGGAAGTTGGGTCTCGGAAGACGCGTGGGAGTTTATAAAGGATTGAAAGAATAAATTTTTAAGGCCACAAAACCTTCTCACGTATTTGCGGCATTTAAAAGGAGGCTCCCTCCTATTCTTTCACCAACCGACGAGGTTACGTTTCAAGGTCTCGATGAGCAATCATTGAGCCTCCATCCAGCTACCATCATCAACTATCCTTTCACGAGATTACGAATCAATCCGATGAATCGTTCGACAAACCGAACGGCGGAAATGTCAACAATGGGCCGGTAATCGTTCGGTCAGCACCCAATTTTTCCGAGGTAGCATCGACCTCCTGCATGAAAGCTTTTGCGGCTTGCGAAATCGAAGGAAATTGATTCGGAGGGAGAGAGGGCAAGGTCTGGTGGAGAAGTGGTGGAAAGGTCAAACGCTGCCATTAGGCCGAGACGGACGCCCAACAATGGGAAGGCGGTGGCCGCGGCAACGATCCATCACACGGCGTTTTAGTAACCTAATTCGCGGCTCCCTTCAACCTTTTCAGTCCCGGCGTTTTCAAAGGCTTAAATTCCAAACTCACGCATGGTGTAGAGGCAGCCTCGGGACATGCGACATGAAAGGGTGAATGCCATGCAATCACGCGTGTGTATGTGTGTGTGTATGTGGTCGGATGTGTGTCGATATTCCACGAAATTAGAGGGAATTTCCTCACTGAATTTGGTTTCATCTGCGTAGAAAGATAAAAAAAACGCAATTTGTCACCTTGCACGAGCATTGAGGTTACAATAAGCATGCATACTGTCAAGGGACGGGCTCAGGAAGTAAAGGAAACAGTTTTAACTGCGAGAAAAGGTCAGAAAGTTGGTTCCCTATTTTCCCATGCATTGTCTATGAGGGTTAGAATTTATCCACCTTTCCATTGTTTTGTTTTAGTCGAAAAGAGAAGAAATTGGATGGTTCATTATTATTTGGAAAGAAAATGGACAAGGAATGATGATCCCTGTTCGATGATGAACCCACGAAACCGATCTACGTTGATCTTAACATAAAGATATCTTATGATTGGAAAACCAACCCCAGAAGTCTAGAAATGCTCGCAGTTGATATTTTGAAATGCTGGAATAATGGTGGAGTTTCCTTGTAAGCTATTTTACCGCACATTTTTTGGGTGGGTTAAAAAACATTAGATAAATTAATTATTTCCTTTGGATTATCATTTTGATACACGTTATTTCGATACCAAATAGGGAAATTCCCAAGAGGAAGACCAAGAGACAAGTACTTGGGGCAAGTCAAGAGGGATATGGGGAAGAAGAACCATACGGAAGTGAAGGAACTAGCATGGGAGAGGGCGAAATGGAGGGCTGCAGTATACCAATCCTAGGATTGTAATACTATGATGATGATAATAGAAGAGAAGGAAGAGGCTAAGTTTCAACAAATTTATAATCCAAAGGGAGGACATTTGCCATGAAAAATTATTTGATTAGACCGGACTGATTTTTCAATTTAATTTAACTATTATTAAATGATTTGTTCTTGGCGGATTTCATCCCTTTGGTGCATATCTTAGCACCCGTGCAAGTGACTCTATACCATATCATTTGTGCATTTCACTGTGATTTGAATTTTAACAAATTAAGTGTATTATCGTTGCCATTCACCAATGAGGGAATAATATTAAATCTACCATTATCTACCATTAACTACTTATAGGATTAATAGGAATTACAGTTTACAGTAAAAAATTAATGATAAAACCTTTTCGTAACGAAATTGAAAATAGCAGGGAGATAAAACGTCGATATAAGTAGCCGATGGTTTACTGTGATGCACTAAATTACGACCAAATTTGGCACAAGGGTGCCATGAGAAACCAATGGTAACACGTTTACCACCTCAGTGAAAATTTTTGGCCCCCAGATATTGCTCTCGGGGAATTCCCTGAGCTTAAGGGGCACATATTTTTTCAGCTCAAAACTTCTTCGTTAAGACTTCGATTTATGTTATTTGATGGAAATAAATGAAAAATACAGGAAACAAGGATATATTGCCGTTAGGCATCGCTAAAGAACCTTTTGTTTACATGGATTTTCACATTGGGAGGAAAAAAGACAATATATGCTTATCTGAGCCATTTCATCGCTCATTTCAGGCACACTTAGGCTTCAACTCAGGTTAAATAAAACCTTTGTTGTTAGAGTTGATACCTGAGTTGAGATAATAAAGTTTTGGAGTCAGAAATGAACAAAATATTTAAATAATAAGTATTTCATACTTTCATATCAATCAGCGTACAGTAAGACATCACGAATCACAATCCTCATCAAAAAAGAAGAATATCTTTGGATATATTCATTGATGGAGTATGCAAAGAAAAGTCTCGCATCAATTAATTAACATTTCGTAGAAATTTCTATTTATTTGATTTTTTGATTTATTTCTTTTTATTTAATACTAAGTATATTATCGATATGTATTTTCATTTACCTTTTTTATCGTATTTACATTTCATTTTTTCTGTGTTAGTTCATTTGTCTTTGATGTAGCAAAATATTAGGTTACTTAATAGTAGGATTACGACATCCCTCTTCTTGTTTGGGGGTTTTCCTGCAGTGGTTGTTTTCGACAAGAGTGTAAGCCTGGTACTCCATAAGTTTCCCCCACATATGTACGCACATTATCTTTTTTACACTTTTGGTGATATTGTGTCATGTCTGATGTCAAATTTCATATTGTGAATGAAAAATTATTCCTCTGTAAGTGTTTCTTTCACGCGTAAAACTGTATATTTGTTTATTTTTTTTAACTCCACCATTACATTGATGTGGGCATTATATGGCAGATGAGAGTTTAACGTCTCAATCTCGCCCCAATAAAGCCGACTTATTTTTATTGATATAATAACTGTATTATTTAGCAGATAAACCTTTTACTTAATCCAATTCATGAATCATCTCTTTCTCTAGCTATGGTGACACAATGTTGTACCGCAAGGCCTTTACACCGGCCAGCATTTATAAGCACAACATCTCAAGAGTAAGTATCACTCCCCGCATCGGGCAAAACACGTCTCGTTGGCCGACATACACCGGCATCCACGCATCAATGCAACTTTTGCCACGGCGGCGACGCTCCGAACGGAGGAGGGGGTGACATCACCGTTCCGATACGACCCATTATGTCCCGACCTCTTCACCTCGTCAAAGCCATTCCTTTCCTCGAAGACCCAGCCGAGTCGTGACTTTCCCTTACCCGGCCACCGCGGTCACGGAATCGGATCTCCCAACCAACCGTACGAGAAAACGCCGAACTCTTCCAAACCATTCCACTCACCTAACACCTCACCCCCCTACTTCAGGGGGCAACGCTGCCTCCCATCCCCCGGCCCATTCTTCGCCTCCGGCACTCCCACCCACGCCTGCCCTCCAATCGCATGGTTGCCAAATCTATCTCCTCCACTTACCTACGGGGAAACTACACCAAATTCTTGAGTGTGTGTGAGTTATACCCCAGCCTTCATTTCCCGCAACCTCTTGCACCGTCTCGCATACTTCCCACCCAGCCATCCGAAACACCTGTCGCCTATACTCCTCCTTCCACCTCCTCCACTCCATATCCAGGAGGAGATTGGAGAGCCCTCTTGACGTGCAGGTAGGGATCCCCAGCTCCCGGGAGGAGATTTGAACGACTGAGGGAGTAAACAAAGTGATTTCGGCGAATGAGTTGCGAAGTTGCTGGGGCAAAGCGGCCAAAGTTAATTGCGTAGACATCTCGGAGGAGATTTAATGGAGAGGTATTGGGTGTTTCAAAACAGCTTCCACATCTTCCTACGCTGATTGATTCTGAGTCACGTATTTGGAGATGTTGGTCACTGATGTGTCCTCGAGCGCAGGCACGTAGACAAGAATAATTTTCAAAGGAAGACAATAAGTACTACACATTTAGTAGACTTTTTTTTTAGATTCTCCCACTGCTAAGGCTAAATTGCGATTTCAAACTTAAGTTTTTAATCTCAAGACAAACACAACATGCATTCGGTAATCGATCCCGCTATCTTTGGGTTTTCAGGTCGGCGAGTCACGAACTTGGCTCCCGCGATGAAAACTAGGCACGAGTATAAACACTATTAACCATGAGACTTCTAGGACCAATATTTCGTGTGAGGAAGACATCTATCCATTGCCCCAAGCTCCCATCTAGAGCCGGCCTTAATCGCACATTGGTGAGTCATAAAACGATTTGGAATTTAAGTGGATTTGAAAACTGCGTCTCTCTTGCGAATAAGGTTATACATATTTGATTGACTTTTCTCTACATGATTAAATAGTAACCTTCGAATTAGAAACGGTTTTAAGGATTATAGTCCAATGCCTCACCTGACCTTACTGCAATCGGATCTCAAAGCTAGAAGACCCATGTATTACCAAAGTTATTGTTTTTGTAATATAAAGTTTCCGAAAGTAGTAAATCGACAACTGTGTAGCTCTCTAGCGTACTGCGTAATGCATCACGGCATAAAAACTTCATTTCACCAGCTACAAAACAAGAAAATTCAATTTCGGTTCTTCTCGCTAAGGATTTAATGGTACCTACTAGATTCCGAAAGCTGATTAGTAAAACATTATCACAAAACTTTTTAATTACTTGAGTGCCTTTAACAATCTTCTAATTATGTACCTAGACAATGTAATTGAAAACCGATATTTTTGTTTTGATTGTCTAAAATTTAATGCGTTCGAAGTTGTTAAACACCAGCCGCCCTTAATAGTTTTAACAACAATCCAAGTCTCAATCCCACATTTTATTTCAAATTATCCATTTTGCTTTCCAAGCAATCACTTTGTCATAGTATTTGCATGTTTCCATTCCATGTAGAGCAGCTGTTGCATTTGGATTGGACAAACCGTTGGCCTAGACCCTTCAACTAGAAATTTTTTTTCTTTTCATAATGGGCATTTATAGTGGACTGTATGCCCAAAGAGATGTGATAAATATCAGAGACTACCCCCCAGAATTAGCAGAAATTCCATTCCTGAGTAGGATATAAAAATCGTGGCTTACGAGTATTGAAGAAGAAAACTAAAATAAGAGTTTTGGAATGCAATGACATAACATTCATAAAATGAATAAAAACCCTTTTAGTTTCTAAAAATTTTAAATTAATTCTTAATAAGTCAAAAGGAACGTAACTTCATGAGGCATTAGAAGCTGAAAGAATTCCACTGTGATGGCGGTTACACACTTCCCACATTCATCTACCCACGTATTGAAAGGAAACAACAGTAGTACATGAGAATACTATTTCTTTCAAATAATGGATAGGTCTTCGTAATGAACAATTCCTTTAATATTCTATAAGAATTCTTACGTTGATACAAATTTCATTTCAACACCACGAATCCATTTCAGTTTAGTACGTATCATTTTTTACCTTGAAAAATTGGATCGAGGGTAAAGGTGCATTTTACTGTCCACTTTCTTTTCATTTCTATAAAAAAACTTTCCTGAACCATTCCTCCCCGACAATCTTGCCACCATCTTATTTTCCTCTCCGAAGCGCGTTCACTATAACGTGATCTTTGGCCCGATGTTTCCCACGGAGTGAAAGAAGAGTTTCTGCAGCCTACGTGCAAGCGTGGCGCATCATCGACCTCGGATATAAACTTGGAAAGTTACAAGAAACATCTTCTGTAAACTCAGCGGAATTCCTTTCACAACTCAGATCATTGTACACCCTCACCAATTAATTTATTAGAGGTGGGACGAATAATTTAAATTATCGACTTTGAGTTAGAATACGTATTATTAAAAGTTCTCATGCAACAAAATAATAACTTTATTTCATAATGCCTAAATTTTAAAATATTAATAAACAGCGTTAACTGAAAATTAAAAATTATAAAACGAAGCAAAGTTAAACATCCATGTTTGCTGAATCACAAATTTATGAAGTAAAATGAAAATCTTCATTTTTTAAGGAAGAGGCAAAAAAATCGAAATGAAATGGGTTCTTAATAAAAACGAACTATCTCGATGAATGCTTCCACTGAAATTCAATGAAACTAATCTGTGCATAGTTTTTTGTCAGAAAGTTTAGCGATTTCTTTTTAGTTTAGGATTCGAATGACGAAAGAAGCGCGAAGCGAGAGTTCTCGAGTTCCGAAACTTTTTTGATATTCGCGAGATTCGAAGAGTCACATGTCCAATCCATAGTAGCAACCCAAGGTTAAGACGTTTGAATTCTTTGGGCGTTCCTCCGATTCTCATTTCCCCGAACTAGCTTCATTCCATGCGGCCATTTCTCATCCCATGAGGCACGTACTACATGGGTGGCTTATTGGCCCGGCCGTATCGATTGGCCATTTCGACGAGCCTACCTATCCGTAATCTGATAGAGGGCGAAAAGAAATCGATCCGCTACGATATATTAGGCAACCTGAATGAGCTGTCATCGCTCAGAGCAGTAGAGGAGATTTCTGATTGCCTATGGGTGACTCTCCGTCTTGGCTCTTCTAGGATAGACTTCTGTGTTCGGGATCTTGGCCAATTCAAGCGATCTTCAGGAAATGCTCGAATCTTCCTTGAGGCTAACCGGATGCATGACTCGCGATAGGCACTTATTGCAAAAGGTTCTCTAATTGGATTCAGTTAAATACCAAAGTGAGATGATACTCGAGAAATGATGTGTCATAAAAAAGAGCCACCTGTATCCCGAAGAATTCGCTTGATTTCTTGGTTATAAATGGTGCGTTAGGGAAAAGTAACGAGGCAAATCGTAAGGCTGAGTTTACATTGCCATAACTAAGAAAATAAGCATGCTAAGAGTGATAAAATTGATAAATTCGTGACAATCAATGAAAATCTGTTACAAATGAAAACATAAACAATACTTTAATTGTAAAAAATATAAATTAATACCTGTAAACTTTACGTGTGATATTGATGTTATTCGTTTGTATTTTAAATAAAGCAACCATGAAAATAAAAAAATCAACAAAATGCCATTGAGAAAACAAAAGGAGTGTTTTTGATAATTTATTTACCGCCAAACATAAGAAAGATATCAATCGATGACAGAGTTTATATAAGAAAACCTGAAAATTTTCCACCTGAAAATATTTCTCGGAAGTTCCAGTCGCGGGGAAGGAATTTACAAAAAGACATAGTTGGATGAATTCGGCTCTAATTATAACATTATCATTACGGTAAGTTTTAAAATAAATGTTATGGGCGTACAGAAGGCAAAAACGCACTCATAAAGCCTACAATAGATATGCACTGATTGCGTGAAAAAGGAACATTTCTACCCGAGAAAAATTTGGTGCTATAGGCATATCTTTCGATAAAGAAATATTTTAGAGCATTTCTTTCAAATCACAAACCATGGTGATGTTATGCTCAAAAGAAGTAGATATTTGCATACAAATTAATCTAATTTAAATTCTGACCAGTTTACACTACAGTTAAAGTCAAAGGTATATAAGGAGCGGTAGGCGAAAAACTGAGAAAGTCCATTATATATTTTTTTCAGAGTGTATGCTTCCCCGTTGAACTTAGCTGAGGCAATGGTCACGCGAAACGTAAATGATTCTGTTAACGAAATCTGCCAGAGATTTTCACAGAGTAAACAATGAATAATTCAAGAAATGTTCTGGATAGGAGAAAACTATACGACGCGTTCTCGCCCAACAAATAAATAGAGCTATAAAATCGCGCAACATTTTTTCAAAGGGTCTCCCGTTCGTATGAATTAGCACCCTAGCGTTTAAAATTGTCAGAATTTACATTAATAACGCGGGCATTGAAATGTTCTCTTAGGCGGCGGATGTGACCTTTCCTCGTCGGCTCCCGCCTTATCGCCCGCCAAATCGCAACCGTTACATTACTACCAGCTTCCCTCATCATTTTTCTCTTTCCTTTCTTCCCTTTCACTATACACACCACCTTTTCACAAAGATAACTTTCTTCCACCTCACACAAAACAAAAATATAATGCTCCATTGTCTTTGCTTAGATTCACATCTTTGATCGCATTTATCCCACACTCGACGGACAAAAAAGCCCCAAAGGCTGAAATTATTTAAGCTATTCACGTAGACTTTCCATTAAATATCCAATTAAATACTTAAAGGGCAGGGTTCCTTCTCTTGCCACTCTCACACGGGCGTCCCAATGTCAAGGCTCGACTAAACGAAGAGAATACCTCAATGCTAAAGGTGTGTACCATTCAGGCATTCAAATCTCCAAAAATGTTGCAGGAAAAATGCTTGTTGCCCGCGAGGGAGCTCAATAATCAACCTACGAGTAATAAACGCCTATTTTCACTGTCTAAGGAATCCTAAACCGGGCATCTGATAACGAAGACACAATTTTAATCTTCCGTCGATTTTTATAGCAAGCATTCAGTCTCAAGTAGAAAAAGGCGACCTTTTACTATTTTTAACAGGACTTGTTGTTACATGGTACAACAAACTGCAACTAAAAATCACTAACCTCTCAATTTTTCCGTTTTCCGTTATTTAATAATAATCAATGCTTCCAGCTCCTATTGCTCGATCACACTTGAGAGGCGGTCCACCATTTCTGAGAAGCTGAACTGGTTGTTACCACGTGTTCTATGCTCAACGCAGAAATAAATACGTGGATTTTGAGATCAGATTTGCATTAAGCTGTCTTTTGTCAATATAAGAACATCAGCTATTAAAGCCTAAGAAAATAAAAAAGACAACTACACATAAGGTACAGGAACTCGATCGAGAAAAATACGAGTATTTCCTGGAACGAATATTTCATTCGACTATCGTGAGAAAAATATATATAAATTTATGGGAATCGAATAATGTCGGTTACTTGTGAACTTTGATGAAAAAAGTAGGAAATGTGGGATATATCGTTGGATATGTGATATTTCCTCTCAGAAGATAAGGTATAGGGAAAAAATTAACCACCTCCAACGCCATGCATAAGAAAGGACCGTTGATCACATTGTGGACCATTTTTATTTCTTATTTTGGGTGACGAGAACTGAACAAGAATATTCTCGTTGGAGATTGGACTTCCTCTTTGTGTAAGGATGTATGGCATAGGAACAATGATGGCAAAGGTAATCCTATGATTGCTCACCGAAGAGGTCGAAGTAAAAAGCATGCCTTTTATGTCAAGCTTTATAAATAAAATCATTCTGGAAGAGATAAATTTTACTCTACAATGCTAAAGCAGTTCGATCACTATGATCTTTCTAATTTTGCTGCCTATACTCTTCAAAATTTAGTCACTTAGGGAAGGAACAATGCCAGCTTAAACTATATAGAGACATGAAGCCTGAATTAAGAGCTCATCTGTTTTCAGAAAAAAAATTCTCCATTAATAGTATCAATAGTGAAAAAATGGGAACGAGTTAATTTGCTTCAAACTGCACTCAATTTAAATAGTCATATTCATATTTCTAAGGAGTAGTTGTTAGAGCGCATATCAATTCAAGGTGCGAATTTGTGGGATATCCCTCATTCGGGAGGAGTAAAATGTGACGGAAGAATGTTTCTCAAACTGCTGACTAATAAGAGATCAAAACAACCTTAATATGAATTGGAAAGGAAGTTTACACATAGGTATTGAGAGTAAAAATTTTGGACATACGCTCCAAGTAAAAAAATGCTTGCGAGCATTTATCGTGACTTCCAACCCAGTATTGGTACTTAAAGGGAAAAGAGAATTTTCAGAAATTTTCCTGCATTGCGGGTACATTGCAGTTACTATGCATTTTTATGCCCAGCCAGTTATCGCAAAAGAGTATTTTTATTGATAAATGTATGTATGCTGCTATATATTAGAGACTGCACGTCATCGATCTTACCTTTTTATACATCATCATTGGACTCAAAACGATAGACGGAATTCGGACAAAATTAACGCAGGTAGCAGCTACAATAGTTTTAGGAATGCCTCACGTAAAATCTATAGTTCTTTTACTACCAATTTTATTATCTTTTGGTCCATTCCACGTCAGTTCATCCGGAACATGACACACTATCAATTTAATTTGGATGAAATTAGGTGTATTTTAAGTACTCATTCCGAGTATGAGACACTATCAATTTAATGTGGATAATTTGGCGTATTTTATGTACCCAAATACATGTCGAGAAACTAATTCTCCAAGTGTTAGCTATAAGTATTTCTATAATTTCAATTTTCTCTGAAAATTTCATAGCTTTGACATAGATATTACTGCATAAATATTGATTCTACAATGGAAATTAAAATTAACACGTTTTAAACCTGCTTTTTAACCCTCGAGGACCTACTCACCTGATTTTTTGTAACACCTATTGTCACCTTGCACTTGTGAGGTGCTCGGCACTTCCATTTCTTTCCCACTTATAAACTCACGTTTTCAGTTTATAAAATGCGCAAGCTCAGCTTGCAGGGACGTAATAAGCGAGAGCAAGTCAAACAGAAACAGGATTATTATTATTTATTACAGGTTATTAACCCTAGACTCACTGACTGACTCCTATCTCTCCTAGCACTCACTGACTTCTAGCGCCTGATGATATACTTACACGTCGTAGCAGAGGGAAAAGTTTTTTTTAAGCTCGAGGGGTAAACTCGAACTTCGGATTCAGTGAATGGCAATATATATTCGGATATAACCGATAAAAAACTTAAATGAATGGTCACTATGTCCCTTGTGAGCAGCAGCCAGGTGAAGGCGGAGGGCTCCCTAATATTTAGAGGTGGGGAAGTCAGGAGGGTAGTCGGGTAATGGCCGCGCCCCCTCAAACTAACGACTAGCTACATTGAACTAGGACTTCATTACCCCCTCACAGGTACTAGGTGAGCGCTGGAGGGTTAAAAATATCTCGTTCAATTTAAATAGTTTTTTTTATGATGGTTAAGTATTTGTGACAGAAAGAATGTTTTCCTGCTAACGGCTGAAGATTTGGACGGCCATTTACCTAAGACGCGCGATATAAAACGTAACCAAAATGTAACAATCAGAAAGCTTATTCTAAGGCATTTCAAATTCCTTGAAAAATATTTTGTAGTTTTCATTCAAATAATCAATAATGTTCGCTTTCAGCACCCATCACCAAGCCTAACCCATTCTATGCCCAAAAGACTGTTTACACCTATAGCATGTGATCTATTAAATATCGGCAGAAAGAATATTATGACATTGATATGCACACGTAGATGATGATTGAAGAGCTGCCAGAAATCCTTAACCATGGGAATGGAACGTTTGGGGCATCAATGAATGCTTGAAAAAATATTTTTGGTACTAAGCAACTTTTTTCATAGCTGATTTTAAAGGGAGTGAGTTTACATGTGGTGAAATTATCTAAATAAGCAATCATGTTATTTAATTGGCACATTTCCAAATTTGCCTTTTTGCAGATTGAAACAAATTATGAAAATTACCAAGCAAAGGCAACTGCCTAATTTCTGTTCCATTAAATCGTGCTCAAAAGATGCGCACTGCCAAAAGAAATTTGGTACCATGAGAGGAACAATCGCCGCTCTTAATATGCCCGTAGGTTGGGTGATTGAGAAAGAATCTGAATGTAAATTTGATCATTAATGGAGGAGGAGAAGAGTCGAACAGATAAGCTCTCTTCTCCTGAATGGAAATTAAACGAAGCTGCGAGAGTAATTGCGAAGTCCTTCCAACATAGGTAAAAAATAAAATGCGTGACTCTTGATTGTTCTCTGCTCCAAGCTCGTTCCGGTTGATCGAAAATTAAGGTAACGATTCGGTTTTCCTTGACTGTTAATAACACATGAAGCTGTTCAAATCCACGAGACACTTAAAAGCAAATTGAAAATTGGTATTTTAACGACACGCAGTGATGTACACATCGAACTTGCGGTAAAAAATCTGATTTCCTTTTATTTTTTTTCATATATTAGGCTGGTGTCGGTCATTCACCCCACTAAAGAGTGGACTCAAGTCCAGTACGAAATCTATTAGTTTATACATTTTATTTGTCACACGGATAGAAAAAAAAGCATAAATTCAATAAATCATTCACAATCACTCATTCTGCTGAAAGAACGTCATCCATCAAAGATATTATTGAAATCTTTCTTTGGGATACATAGAGATGACGAGATCGGGAGATACGACTGGAAAGAATAACAGCTCCAATGCTTATGCTAGTAGCATAGATCAAGTATTTTTGCATTTATTATCTCCAGCGGTTTCTGACATTCCACACCGTTTCTTTAGAATAAGAATAACTTTTATTTAGAACCTGGGATCCCATGTCCCCTGGGTTTAAAGTGTACTCTCTTCTAACAGATATTCAGCAAATAGGCTCAAGTTGTCTGATGTTTAGTAAACCTTTCATATAGTAGACATCCAGCTCGTTGTATGCGAAGTATTTTTGCCACTCAAATGCACGCATAATATATCCACTTAAATACACATATGATGCATCTGCACGAGTTAACAACGCAATTTACATATAAATGATTATATTTTCATTCCACGCTTGTCTTGTCCAGTAAGACCACTGGATGAGGTAGACATAAATAAGGAAATGATACTGTAGATGATAGACCAAAAGTGCCTTTTTGGTAAAGAATAACATACCACGGACTTGATATTAGGACATAGTACAAGTACTTTGAAGATTGAAATATTGGAGTGGATGGGCTAAGTAACAACTGGGGTCCCTCGTATTTGCATTCTCAATTACCTACTACTCAAGGGAATCTCAGGATTTTGGAAGCATTAAATTGGAGATAAGTTGATAAACCGAGTGATTCTCGTCTTCAGACATGTTTGAAACCAACGTCCGCTAATTTTTATCTCCCCAATAGAGATATTCTATTTATATTCATTTTACTTTTCGGTAGACTCGGCCTTTCTCACAAAACGAAAGGAGATTACAGCAATCCGTCCAGCAATTCCAGAAACCGTGTATTTAATGTTCTGTATTCAAGGCTTTAGAGTTGCTTTTCATTCCGATTTTACGAATAGGTGTATGAAAAAAATAAAGGACTAGAAGAAGGAAAGGATTTATGGTATTTCTCGGAATTTTTCTACAATTTTAAGACAGTTCTTTCGTTCCACCTCTCACTACGAGCCCACCATCATCCGGTCGGTAAACCACCTTTGATTCTGAAATGCTAAGTATAAAACAAATTCCATTCATGCAATAGAAATTAGAGCGTAGTTAACGAACATCTGCAACCCTATTGTTTCGGACGCTTGAAAAATCGGCTGTAAAGAGTGTGAAAAAAAATTGAAATTTTCGAGACATCCGTCTTTGGAATCATTCATCTGCCGTGTTGACGAGTTTCTCAAATGTTCCTCAGCACCTAAAACTACCAATGTTCCGGCATGATGGATATCTAACGTTTGATACCATTCTGTTTTTTCTCTCACGACTAAGAAAGTTGTTGAACCAAACGCTTACGAAAACGACACGCTTCGGAATGAAATATATCTTCTTCTTTTCATTCCGGGCTATTCTTCAGGCTACTCCTGACATTCTGCCGGCTGGAGCATTCCTCCGTAGTCCTTTCAAATCTGAAATGCGATGGATCAGCCTGGGGCGAGGATTACAACACTCCCATTGCCCCAGTCAAGGCTCTAAAGATAAAAGAAAGGAGAGAGAAAGAGATCGTGAAGGTTTTTTTCCATCCCTCTTCCATTAGCTCCATGGAATTGCTGGAAGGGCGAAACTAGGTAGGTATGCGAGATTATGGGCAAAAAACTTTATTTTTCTTGGAAAGGTGTTTTTTTATAGCCAAGATAACGCTTTATTTGTATTTTTTTTCAAAACGTAAGTGCCCTGGGGCTAATTTCTATGGAAATAAAACAAAGGCCTTGCATTCCCCATCAAAAAAGCTTTCTTTAAAGCCGTTTAAATAAAATACTGAGGGTCTTATTCATTATTGACAATACGTTTAGAGTCCCTATATGGTTTGACGTTACCCTCAGACTGCAATAAGCGTCTTTAGAGGAGAACTAAACTCAGCTTTTGAGCAAAAGACAATCAGCACGTACCATACGACTTATTTAGATTACTATTGGTGGTAAGAGGAACAAGGTATGTACCTGCCAAAATACGACACAAGTTTCTTGCACTGTAATTTCTTTCTCTGAATAATTTGTCAGCCAAATTTACCAATCGACTAGTTGCTCGATAAGAACATCGTTTCCCTAATATTTTTCTTCTCCGTTTGTAGATTTCAAACGCCGCTAGTACACAGGTGTGCAAATAAAACTTATCCGTTTCTTGCTCAACTTTGCGAAAATCATGGTCACTAATTGAATAAACTATGTCGGTATATTTTCACGGATTAAATTAATGCTCGACCGGTTTCATCACAAAGGCGACATAATCAGTAAAATATACATAGTTTATTTATTTAGTTCACAGATTTGCAGTTTTTACATTAGGAATGTAATAGGACGATTGCAAAGTGGCAGTATGTCGAATCATGAATCCATTGTTATTTTTCTCATAAATTGAAATAAATCTGGAGATGTGGGAATGTAGAAGCAGCGGGGGAAGCACCGAATGAATTTTAGCCGGTATAAATGGAGGCAAAATGCTTATGATTTAGATAGATAGATACTTTACGAAGTTCGTACTTACGATTTGATGAAGCAAAAGGTGGAGAACACTCCCCGCGGTCGGGATTATTTGAAACATTCAGTTTATGCGAGTTTCAGGGTGAAACGGAGGGCATAATTTGGACCCCACACCACATCTTTAGAACTAAAAAAAGCGACAAAACATTAAAAAGATAGGCTTACTTTCAGGCAGATAGGAAAAAAAACCCTTCTTCCCACGCACCGTAAATGACAACGAGACGCTAATCCGTCATGACACACCTCACTTTTTGTTATTTCCCTCTTACGGATTCCTATTTCCCCCTATTCTTCATGAATGGCGTCCTACCATCCCCAGCCATCACATGCTCTTGCAGCGGCTCGCATGTTAGCATGTAGACGTAGGTATGCGGCAAAGATCCGCGACGTTGAGCCGGAGTAGGCAAAAAGACGAGAGCCAGCCAGGCATTGCCGGTCCTCTTCCTCCCACGGCGCCGATCGAGTCGTAACGGGACCTCGGGGGGAGGGGCCACCGGCAGAATAGGAAGGAGGTGGACGGCGGAGGTTTCGAGACAGTGACTAAGGTTTCGGAGGCAAAGCGGAGACGACCGAAGTGGCTTCCTTGACGCCAAAGGATCGGTCTCGTATCGTTTAAACTTTCCACCTCCTTCCTGCACCCCTCTCATTAAGTTGGTTGGTTGTGCATCTGGGGAGGTGACCGACAACTTAGGTCATATTCGCCATTAATGATGGGTGGGTAGTTTGGTCATTAATTCGTTAATTGGGTATTCTACCAGCTAATTTGTAGGTTTTTGACAGTCATTAGACTGACAAATTTAATTAAAATTATGAGGGTATAGGTGTCACGAAACTTGGCGGCACTCGCTTGTGAAGAACATTTCGCAAAGGAGAGGAAAGCATACATGAGATGTGGGATGAAGCGGCCGAGCCTTTTTCCAGGGGACCTTGCGGGATTCCGTCGATAACTTTGCCTACTCATCAACGCTTGGTTTACGGTCAATGTCGACTAATCCTCCACTGGTGAGTGCTACCAAGTTTCGCTATACCTTACACCGAAGCTAGCCATTTATAAAATATCTTTTCACCTTCCCTCACTAAAAATGCTCAACAGCAGGTCTCCCTTCAGCTCCTCAAACTCTCTGTATCTCCTTACGTCGTCCGCTATTCAAAGTCTTTTCCTTCATCTTCCATGCTATCCCAGCTCTCTCCCCTCAACCGCCCTCTTCAACATGCCCTCACCTCTCAACACGTCCTCCATCCACCTTTTCTGTCTTCTCCGAATCTCCGCCACAAGCTTTCTTTGGTAAGGTAATAATTTTATGAGGAATGGAGGACGGGTGGAAAAAAAACCGGCGTCAGCATTAGTCTACTATTCACAAAAGGTGCTGCAACGCCACACACCTCACCTGCTCTCCACACGGTATTCCTGGTTTAGATTCAACTGAAACATATTCACCACCGCTGGGATTTAAACTAAGGTCATCGGAATGTGACGCTAGAGCCCTAGATGTTTTTTCTTTATTATAGTGCAGTAATATTCTGTACCATAGCCAACACACCAACCCAACATTGTTCTAACACCTATACTCTCAGTCTACGGAGCCAACTCGTTCGGGACGGACTTGAATGGGGAGAATACATTATATTTTTAAACTATTAGCACCTGTACTTCATTCTCTTAAGCATGCGATTAGACAAAAATATTGCCGACAAATAACTTTGTTAAAAATTAAGTATATTTATTGTTGGCAATGTTGTTCTGAACTAAAATTTATTTCGTAGAATTATTGATTTTATGCATTAGGTTATGAGGAGCAGAGTATAAAAAACATAACACATCGCAAATAAAATGTAGCATTAAATTACTATCTTAATTTTAAAATATGAAATTAGGTATGAAATCTTTTGCGCCGCGAAACGTTTTTTCATTGGTCGCAGGACGGATGACGTCACTAGTCATATCCCAGCTGATCCCAGCAAGCCGTTGCCGCGTACCACTGCAAGAATCGACAGCAGATATGCGTTTATGCTGTTTTTTCCTGCGTCTTTGCAAGAAATATTTATAGATCATGGAGCAGGAAGATTTAGTTAAAGCTGATTCTGAAAATCTACCAGCGTTAGTTATTTTCACTCTTCACGAGTTTATAAGACGAGATGATCGGTTTAACGCTAACGAGATTAGAGGAACAAAAATGATGAGGTAAGGTTGTTCTCCTGAGATTTTATTGCGTATTTCCTCATTACAGCTGAATTTATTTTAACTTTTTAATGAAAAGAGTTTTAATAAGTATCAGTTCATAATTTTATTAACTTGTTGGTTATCGTATTTGTTTGCTGTTCGAACTTCACTCATTAGATCAGCTCGAGAAAACTATGGTGATTTTGCTATAGGGTACGTTCAAGTGAAGCGGGTGGGAACAAAGTGCATAGTAAATGCACGAGTTTGCCCTGAGCACAAAATAATAAGTAAATCCTACAATGTTACTCTCGTGATGAACGAAAGAGAAGAACGAGTTAAGGAGCTCAACTGCCTTGACTGCCCAGCGTCCTCTGGCAAGTGTCTGCGTTTGTTAATAGCAATATAAATATTATATTTATTCTTAATTGGTTTGTTTGATTTGTTTAAATATCATGTTTGGTGACTAATACTGCTAATAGACATAGGACAACGCAGCAGAATTACATGCCGATAAAAAACTAGGAAATGCTAAGTTGAGAATTAATAACTAATAATATTAATTCTCAGGTCTTAGTGCAGCCTCAACAGGGCCAACATGAATAAACCTTGCCTTCATTCCAATTTATATTTATTTACATTTTCAAGTCTTCTTTTATGAATTGATTGTTTAGACGTAGTATAAAAGTTAAATATGGATCTTAGGCTGACAATGAGATTGCCTTGACATCTCGGGTGAAAACCCACATTTGAGGTGGAATTTGAGACGTAATTCCAGCTAAAAGCACCAAGTGGTACTTCTGCTGGCTTATGACTTTTGTTTGTATGTATGGTCAAAAATAGCAAGCACTCTTTTTCCACTTTCACGAAATTACTATTCGTCAGCCACTGCATGCATTAACTCTGAATGAAAGAAATAGCCTCATTCTCCCCTGTATTCTTCATGGGAAGTTAGACTAGGGGTAGAGAGTTAGGCTGCTAGTCGGAGATAAATGTCATAGGTTAAGTCCCACTAGGAGGAGTTGGAGAGGTTGAGTAGGCTAAGGCGTTCAAAGCGTTAAAATATATTCTGCATAGATCATTCTTACGTAAATATAATTTACGCATAAAATGGGAGGGGAGCCTCAGTGAGGGCGGGCCTAGCCGCTAACCAGGCTGGCGGCAGCCGGTGCTAGGACTTCGTTGTGCCGCTGCACGCAACGCGCCAGAGAAGTCAAGTCACTCCAAGAGCGACCAAGGCTGTTTAGTCTAGGGGAGACGAGTTGCATTCTACCGCTGCTTAGCGTTGAAGCACGGTCGTATCTTCGAGTTGAAGAGAGCTGGACATTGACGTTGAGGACGTATGGTGAGAAATTTCACTGTCCTTTATTTGGACCACCTCAAAGTCTGAGCTATCAGATTCTTCCATCGCAAGCTGATGTTTTACTGCATTGCCAGCTTGCTAGATATTCTTTAGCACTGGCGTCGGCCAGTCCAAAACAGGATGTCAGCTTCTCTGCAGTAGTTAATGTCGTTGCTGATGAAATAGAGACCATTTTAATTAAGGAAACTTTGCCAACGGTCTCTCGCCCTAGAATCATAAAACGTATCAAAACTCTTCACGTTAAGTACTACTACATACGTAAATTTTTTTACGTATGAATACGTAAAAATATGAGGAATAACAAAAGGAGTACGCACAATACATTTCTGACAGCACAAAAACTTTAATTGACGTATGTTCCTGCAAGTGCAAAATGCACCTGCTATGTGATTGCAACAAAACAATAGATAAATGTGCCTGTGATGAGCCGGTTAAAATCGATTGTTCATGCCCTATCGACTGGAAAGTTCCAGTGGTAGAGAGAAAATTTCTTTATGCACAGCGGCATCACAGAATTGGCAAGATAGAAACAGTTGACCAAAATGAGAGTGAAATGATTAAGAAGAGGCTGGCAAGAAAAGCAAAACAAGCAAAAAATGAGGGTGGTATTCTTCTGAAAACTACGGCCAACATTACCTCAGATCCTGAAACAGAAGAGACAGATACGGTTGCAAAATATACGGACACAGATTTTCATATTGGGTCCGGAACACCCTCTAGGACTCAAATGAGAACAGTACTTGCTTATATTTCTCTTTACGATATATGCCCCTCCCCCATTAAATAAGGGGGGAACAGGCATTATATCTTATTAAAAATACAAAGGACCTTTAGAAGAGGCCAAATACCGATTTTGAACACAATCCGATCACTATAACTCATAAAGAGAAAATCCCGAAAAAAGGCGTTTGTTACTCTTTTATTTTTTTGATTTTTCGAAACTTCGAACGAGATGTGCGACCGGAAGATGTGATCCGATTTCAAAACATTTTCTTTCTTTGTGATCAGGAGGACGAGTAGCAACTTTTCCGCGCTATTGCGATTCGATTCGGACACTTCGTGTTTTTCGGGCCCACCCTAGTGTGCACTCATTAATATTAAAAACAAAAATTATGACATTATTATGAAATTATGACGCATTAATGTCCTGAATTTTACCTCAATCTTATTGCAACCTACACAATACGTAGGTATGCATAAAATGCTTTAGGCCGTCAGAAAATTTAATTCCATGCACACTTCTCAAGTATGAGAAATAAATTTCATGCATGTTCCCCACTGTAGGCGGAAGAACGGGAGCGGGCTGCGCACGGAGGCGATCGAGGTGGGTTCCTCTGATGTCCAAGGATAGGCTTCGCCCACTGCCTCCTATCCGCACCATCCCCATCTCATTAAAAGCATGCACACCTTCTCCAACCTCCCCGACGGACGCGGTGGCCTCCACCCCTCCCCTCGACGTGGGGGACGCTTGGCCGTGTGGCCCCGTGAGAACCCAATGAGCTCACACGCACCCTTCCTGGAAGGGAATAAAAAAAACAAACTCATCCGACCAGGGAGATTGAGATAGTGTGAAGGATATAGATATATTATACAGTGCATTCTCGATAAAATGAGTTGATGTGGACTGAGGCCACCTCAGATGATCAAATCTCTGATAGTACGGAATGATTGTGCAAACATAAATTACGACATAAAAAGATATTTCCATGCTTTGTCGCATGTGATAGCTGTTCTGTGAGAATAAAACTGCGGTGAATCCTCGTTTATGTCAGTATAGAATCCAGTGGATTATTTCGACGTTCGTTTTCGTGTGCTGAAATGTCTTTGCATAGCCATTCTATGCCTCGGATAAAACGGACCATCGG